>CM064430.1:44179881-49179881 GCA_032690845.1 Eleusine coracana subsp. coracana
GGATTTGTCGATGCACTGAGGCCAGAGAAATTCACTGGCGTGCACTTCAAAAGATGGCAAGTGAAAGTCACTTTGTGGCTTACTGTCATGAATGTGTTCTAGGTGTCCACTGGCTAACCTGAAGGCGATCTCACTGCAGATCAAGAAAAGGCCTACAGTGAAGCCAGCACAATATTCTTGGGCATTGTTATTGGAGTTTTCGTAGATCGTCTTTAGGACGTCTACATCCATCATACAGTCACTAAGGATATGTGGGATGCTCTAATCGCTGACTATGGTGGTTTAGATGTTGGCGCTGAACTATATGTCATTGAGTAGTACCATGATTTTAAGATGGTAGATGGCAAATCTGTTGTTACGCAGGCACATGAGATATAGTGCATAGTGAAGGAACTCGAATTGCTTAAGATCATCGTACCTGAGAAGCTTGTGGCTGGGGGCATTATTGCCAAATTGCCTCCAACTTGGAGGGATTTTGCCACTACTCTTAAACATAAGAGGACGAACATATCTGTCTCAGATTTGATCACATCGCTTGATGTTGAGGAGAAAGCTCGTGAGAAGGATGGATGTTCTAAAGTTAACGAGGGAAACACTATTGCCAATATGGTGCATCAACCACAACAGTCTCATGGCAGTGGTGGTAAGGGCAAGGGCAAGAACAATAAGCCTAAGCAGACCACTACCTTCAAGAAGAAGAACAAGGAGAAGGGAGCATGCTTTGTTTTGGTTCTAATGAGCATTGGGCAAAGAAGTGTCCAGAACGCAAAGAAAGGAAGCCTCCACAGCAGAAGTCTACGAACATGGTGACGGGTGCTGGAGAAAATAGTGGGTATGGTAATTTACCATATGTTTTTTCTGTATTTCAATCTACTAGTTGGTGGCTTGATACTGGTGCTAATGTTCATATGTGTGCTGATGCCTCTTTATTTACTTCTTACCAGGTCGCCCAGGATTTCTCCGTCCTAATGGGGAATGGGTCACATGCTTCTGATCATGGTGTTGGCACGGTCGAGCTGAAGTTTACTTCGGGAAGATTGTCCAATTGAAGAATGTACAGCATGTCTCTTCTATCAAGAAGAATCTCGTTAGTGGCTCCCTTTTGTGTAGGGATAGTTTTAAGGTAGTGCTAGAGTCGAATAAAGTTGTCGTATCTAAGAGTGGACAATTTATTGGTAAAGGCTATAAGTGCGGAGGCTTATTCCGCTTTTCCCTTTCAGATTATTGCAATAAGTTTGTGAACTATATTTGTGATGGTGTTAATGAGAGTGATGCTAGTGTTTGGCATTCACGTTTATGTCATCTAAATTTTGGTTCTATGTCTCGACTTTCCAGCTTGAATTTAATTCTGAATTTTTCCATTGTCAAAGGTTCTAAGTGCTCAAGTTGTGTGCAATCTAAGCAACCTCGAAAGCCTCACAAGGCTACAGAGGAGAGACACTTGACACCGCTAGAACTTATACATTCAGATCTTTGTGAAATGAATGGTATATTGACTGAGGGTGGAAAAAAAATATTTCATGACTTTGATTGATGATGCGACTAGATATTGCTATGTTTATTTGTTAAAAACTAAAGATGAGGCTCTAAACTACTTTAAAATTTATAAGGCTGAAGTTGAAACTCAACTAGAGAAAAAGATCAAAAGAATTAGGTCCAATCGTGGTGGCGAGTATTTCTCAAATGAGTTTGACTTATTCTGTGCGGAACATGGTATGATACATAAGAGGACGCCTCCCTATTCGCCCCAATCAAACGGGGTTGCTGAAAGAAAGAATCGCACCTTGACTGACTTGGTTAATTCCATGTTAGACACGGTTGTATTATCTAAGGCATGGTGGGGGAGGCTTTATTGACGTCATGTCATATCCTAAATAGAGTTCCCATAAAGTATAAGGAGAAGACACCATATGAGGAATGGATTGGTAGAAAGCCATCGCTCTCTTACTTACGCACATGGGGTTGTTTGGCCAAAGTTAGCGTGCCAATTAACAAGAAGCGTAAGTTGGGACCTAAAACTGTGGATTGTATCTTTCTTGGATATGCTAATCATAGCATTGCCTATAGATTTTTAATGGTTAAATCAAAGGTGTCTGATGTTCATGTTAATTCATTAATGGAGTCTCATGATGTTACTTTCTTTGAGAATATATTTCCTATGAAAGATTTATATAACATGTCTAGATTATCTTATGATGTGATTGCTGAAACAACTCCTGAACCTAGTGCATTTTTTGATCATGCTGAACAAACACTTGAACCAATCCATGAGGAGATTGATAGTGAAGCTCCTAGGAGGAGCAAGAGACAAAGGACTGCAAAGTCTTTTGGTGATGATTTCACTATTTATCTTGTGGATGACACTCCTAGAACCATTTTAGAGGCATATGCATCTCCTAATGCAGATGACTGGAAAGAAGTTGTCCATAGTGAGATAGACTCTATTCTTTCTAATGGAACTTGGGAAGTTATCGATAGACCATATGGTCGCAACCCTGTGGGTTGTAAATGGGTGTTCAAGAAAAAGCTTAAGCCTGATGGTACTATTGACAAATATAAGGCTCGGCTTGTGGCTAAGGGCTATACTCAGAAAGAAGGCGAAGACTTCTTTGACACTTATTCACCTGTTGCTAGATTGACCACTATTTATGTATTACTTGCTCTGGCTGCCTCACATGGTCTTATCGTTCATCAGATGGACGTTGAGACATCTTTCCTTAATGGAGAGTTGGTTGAGGAAATCTATATGGATCAGACAGATGGATTTATAATAAAGGGTCAAGAAGACAAGGTGTGTAAGTTGTTGAAGTCTTTGTATGGTCTGAAACAAGCTCCTAAGCAGTGGCATGAGAAATTTGATTCAACACTTGTATCAGCAGGCTTTTCAATTAATGAGACCGCCATGGTGGGGGTCAGGGAGTTATATTGTGCTTGTATTTTGATGACATACTCATCTTTGGAACAAATCTTGACGTGATCAATGAGGTCAAGACTTTCCTGTGCCAAAGCTTTGATATGAAGGATCTAGGTGAGGTTGATGTTATCTTGAACATCAAGCTAATCAAAAGAGAGAATGGGATTACTCTTACTTAATCTCATTATGTTGAGAAGCTCTTGAACCGTTTTGGTTACAAGGATAGCAAGTCTTCTCCAACACCTTATGATCCCAGCTTGATCCTTCGAAATAATAAAAGAATTGGTAGAGACCAATTAAGATATTCTCAAATTATTGGATCACTTATGTTTTAGCTAGTGCTACTAGGCCTGACATCTCGTTTGCTGTGAGCAAACTGAGCCGGTTTACTTCTTGTCCGGGAGATGAATCATTGGCGTGCGCTTGAGCGCGTAATGCACTACTTAGTTGGTACTATGGATTATGGAATTCATTATTCTGGATATCCAGCAGTACTAGAGGGCTATAGTGACTCCAATTGGATATCTGATGCTGATGAGCTGTATGTCATAAGTGGATATGCATTTACTCTTGGTGGTGCTGCTGTTTCATGGAGGTCATGCAAACAGACCATCTTGACAAGGTCTACCATGAAAGCAGAGCTTACCACACTAGATACAGCTACAGTTGAGGCCGATTGACTACGTGAGCTCTTGATGGACTTGCCTATTGTTGAGAAACCTGTGCCGGCAATCCTCATGAATTGTGACAATCAAACTGTGATAGTCAAAGTGAACAATTCTAAGGATAATATGAAGTCATCAAGACATATTAAGAGACGTTTGAAGTCTGTCAGAAAAATGAGAAACTCCGGAGTCGTATCAGTAGAATATATTTCAACTGGTGAGAACCTGGCAGATCAATTCACCAAGGGATTGTCACGTAATGTGATAGATAGTGTATCGAAGGAGATGGGTATGAGACCCATATGTGCTATTGCATAGTGGTAACCCAACCTATGTGATCGGAGATCCCGTGAAGTAGGACCTGGGAAGAACAAGCTATTGGTTAGCATGAGAGTAACCTTTTTAGAACCCACTCGAGAAGTGATGCATTACTCTCGATATCTGTATGGCAGGTTGGTTATTGCCTTAATGTATTCAGTTGGCTTTAAATAGCGAAGATGTTATCCTACAGAACATTCTTGAATGACTATACCTATATGAGTCTGATTGTTGTAAGGTCACAATCTGTGAGATTTGGGTGATCTCTATTAAGCTCATGAAAGACCAAGGGAGTATGACCTATATGCTCCACCCGTGGAGAAGCCTACTGGAGGTCTAGTATCAGTTATGACAGTAAGTGAAACTTGTTTATATAAAACTTGCAATTCAAGGTGTAATCTATTGTTCAAGTTGTGAATGAGTGTAGCTTATTGTTCTAGGTGAAAGTTCAACTTAACAGTCTCCACTAAAAACACTGGTATATTAAACAACAGTGGGGTGAGGCAAAGTCTAGCTGGGACTTTGAGATCTGGTGGGGGATTGTTGGAATAATATAGGCTTGGCCCATTAATAATCATAATAATTCCTAAAAATCTCAAAGACCCATTCATGAGTGGTGGGAGTGCAAATGTTTAGTCCCACATTGCTAGTGGAGGTGGAGGGAGTCCAACTTATAAGATTGGTTGCTCTAGCATCTCTTGCAAGTGTGTGAATGGGAGGAAGGAAGAATATCTGCGCGTGCTCGTTCACCTCGCCTCGTCTCGCCAGGCCGGGCCGGGCGGGGCGGGGCGGGGCGTGGGCGTGGGCGATGGTCGCGGTCGCGCATCACCTGCATGAATGGTCCGCCGAAATTCGGTCCCTTATCTTGCGGGGACGCGACTTTCTTTTGCACTTTCTTTTTGCTGCGCGTTCCATATATTTTCATATTTTTTATATGGAAACCGACGTATTAATATGGTAACTAACTCGGTTGCGGGACGCACAATCCTAGCGGTTCCTCCCTATAAATACGTACGGGTATCGCCACAAATCATATCACGCAATCGCCTAGGGTTTTGTCTCTCGTGACGCCGCCAAGACTTCTCCATCCCGATCGTCGGCGTGCACCGGCGAACGGGAGAGCAGGTCTCCGGAACCGTCGTCCTCTACGATCCTGTATCGGGAGAGGACGAATAAGGTTTTTGGGAAGCGCTCTGCGCGACTGCTCGATCGTTTCCTCATCTTCATCAAGCTCGTCGTCATGGCTCGTCTTCCTCGTTGTCGAGTTGGTCTCATCCGCCGTCGCCCAACAACGTGACGGTGTTGCACGTTGTCGTTACCTTATCTACCTAGTCCAGAAGGAAACGTACGTACTCTTATCTCAAACCATGTCTTTCATACTAGCTTTCATGGTCTGTTTATCGATGATGGATGTTGCTAGTATGGTAGATGCTATACTTTTATCTGGCTTTATAGACCTGTCTAGATCTTACGTAGACTTGTCTAATTCATCATGCAATCTATTAATTATATTTATGATTTATTTCTAAATTAATATAAAACTAAAAGTGCTAATTTATCCAACATAGACTTTATGTATCGTCTTAAACAGTTACACATCAGGTATCTCTGAAGCTACCAGCCTAGAGCAAACACAGGCTGAGTTGTCGCTGTCTCATAGGTTCGGTCCTCTTGTGGGGATGCCTTCTTCTAAGGCATAATTGGCAGATTCTTAGTGCTGATGGTTGATCGAGCTTCGATTATTATTGATGATCTGGTTACTATCTGTTTGGAGAATCTTCGGTTATTATATTATTATATGATATAATGAGCAGAGGTAAATTAATGACGGCATAGTTAATAATCAAGGTCTGTGTCAGCAGTCGTATATGCAATCCAATCCAAATTACAAACGGAGAAAAGGTAAGGTTCATGTTGTTTATACTATAAGGGTTAAGAAAACTTTAACTAGTAGAATCTCATAATGCAACGTAGGCATTTTGTTAGCTGAGTTCTTATCAAACGAGGTCCCGTTTATTTTGCGTCCTGAAAATCAATTAAAAAAGTACTCATCAGACCAATCTTAGTCAGTAGAGACATGTCTCACATATCCAACTTGTGATTGGGCCAGTTTTTCTTGGGCCTACTTCACTTCTGCTTCGAGGAAGTGATGGTTAGTACAATAATCAAAATGTATATATTCTTCTAAACAGTATTTCCTACATGAAGGGCGCTCTATTTTAGCAAACTATAAATCACTTTGATGGGAACGGAGGGGGAAGTCCTGCCATGTGTCGTGATCTCATTGGCATTGGTGGGAGGTGGGAGAAAAAGAACTGGTTTCTAAGCTTTAAACATTTTCCCCTTCCAAATCAGAAGTTTTTTTCAAATTGGTTTGAACCATTGTGTTGTTTAGATTTAACTTTGCAAAATGAGACCCAATATAATTATTTTTTATATTTAGAAATTATTATTTTTCAACATTGTAACATATTGGTTCAACATGTCATATGTGTTGTATCAACATTTTGGATATGCTTTTCTAAAAAAATCAACATGTTCTTTCAAGATATTGAAACAATTTTTAAAATATGTTGATTATATTAATTATCTGAAAATGTTAGCCATCACTTGATGGGCTACTTAGGCCGGATTGCTCAGGTTTAGTGGATTATTGTACTGATCTACATGCCTACTCTTGTAGGGCATATATTCTGCACAACTGAATGCTCATTTGCACCAAGCATCTAAATCACCATATCTCTAGTGTCGTGGTTCGAATCTCAAAGCACAAGATCATGGATCAAACAGTTGGGTAATACTTTTTGTATTTTTGTACAATATATATGTGCATATTTCAAGGGCTGTGGGAATCTAATTTTGTGATGTGTGATCATGGATTGCTCTATCTCTGTACCAATTAAGAAAACAAGTGTCTTTATAGCTCTAGAACGTGGATTTTGTTTTTAAGCGAATCAACACCTAACTTTTTGCTGCACCATTATTAACAAAGAACAGCCATTCTAATTTTTCTGACCAAATTTTTCTGCACTTATAAGGCAAATCTATCGTAACTGTGGTGAAAACAAATATTCAACATAGGGATGGACACTTAGAATGCCTGAACTATATCCCAAATGATGGTGGTCAGCGAAAAATGCAGCCTCTGTTGTTGGTCACAAATCAACAGAGAGGCAGAGAGCGATGGAAACTTAGGGGAATTGCAGCCAGGTACAGCAACTCAGGAACAAGATTACTGTAGTGCTACAGGAGAAAAGGAAAAAATCTGGACTTAATCGGAGGGATCCAGTAGTGCTCATTTCCCCCTTGACTTGATTGGCAAAAGGAAAGAATGACCTTGATTGAAAACATGTGTTTGCGACTTCAGCTTCAGTTTTTATTTACGAGTTGATTGATTGATTTCTAGATTCACCATATCCTACGGGTAATAATTCTTTGAACAAGTATAATGGTATTGTCTTATAAGTCGTCTCATGCATGCCACGTAATCTTAAGACGGATTATAAGACGACTTATATAATGGATGGTCTTATTAGTTATCTTTTATTAATTATACAACTTCTTAATTTATAGATATAAATTGAAATATTTATACATTAAAAGACTACTAGAACCCATACAATAATGTGAGAGCCGTCTCATACTCCTAATTTTAACGCATGAGGTGATTGCTACACGAAACAACCACCCCTTTCTCTTACCACCTTCTCTCTCTTTCACATTATTAAAAATCCTATGTATCAATGCATGAGACAATGTATTAGACTGCCTATGTATAGCATTATACCTACCCTTGAACATGGATCCTTTTCGATGCTACCTCAAAGAAATGAGATTCTCAACACATTTGTTGCATGCATTTGTCACCAATCCCGTGAGCAAATCCAACAGTCTAGATAAAAGGGAGAACAAAATCAGCCACAGTACACTCGCACAAATTATTTCAGGGGCTCAGTATATATCCACCTTCAGAGCATTTTCACTGATAACCATAGCAGTTGACGGTTGTATCAAATTATAATATTGATACTCATATATCAGATTTTCTGTTCGTGTTTTTCATGTCTATTTTTCCTAAAGATGGTTTTTCCCATGTTTTAACATTTTCTTTATCTGGAAAACAGGATCAATAAGCTAGATTGCAAAAGCAAGAGAAACAGTCTAACTGTAAGAATGCTTTCAATCAAAAAATCAAAAAGGACTTCTTGATTAAGCATGGTTGTGTGGAGGAAAGGCTTGATTGACAACTGTGGCACTTCACTGTCTCGACGCCCGTCCAGTTCCACCTTTAGGTCAAGGATCTGGTTTTTGATGTTGTTGCATGCGGACGATGATGCTGGATAAGCTATGTGGCTGCCAGTTTTTACTTCTTCACTAAGGTCGGTATCTCTCTCTCTCTCTCTCTCTCATTCATCACACCAACGGTTTTTGCTGAGGGAATTAGTGCCAACTATATGTCTTCATTATCACTAACTCACTCGACGCGGCACTTGTATCATCATCAAGCTCTTTATAGTGCTAGTTCAATAATAAAGAGATATCAAGTGTGTTGTTCTTCTTATTATGCCGAGATAATGCCCAAACCCTATAATGTCGTTCTGTTTAATTTGAATTAGTGTATCGATGATCCAGACAGTCAAAACTTCCTGCAAAAGGACTGTTTACACTATGAAAAACATACTATTTTTCTAGTATTTGTAATCAGCAATAGCAAGCATGGTATGTTTTTTCATTACACGAAGGCATGAACAAAGCTCCTATAATCCTGAACCTTCAGCAGCGTGGACTGTCCGCCAGGGCTGCTTTTTCTTTCGTGGCAACAGGGTTGTTCTACGTTCCTTTCCGCTGTTTGCAAATCATTTGGTTGGTGGTGGTCCATATAATGTGTGAGATTACTTAGCCGTGTATAATGCCCGGGTAAGCCCACTTAAGAATTGCACTCATAGAACAAAAAACTATGTTCATGATTTTGAGAGGGAAAATCAAATCGTACTTTTGAGGGAAAACAATGCTTCTTTGGGTTGAAAATAGTACTAAAAATAACTACAAAAAATTATCATGTTTTAATTTCTGATATCTGTTAAATATAAGATGAGAAGAAAGAAAATGAATAGTCAAAATTGCAAGATGGTATGTTCTTGACTTCAAAAGTATGAAAAACAACACCTCTTAAGGACTTCTTGTTAGATAGCGGGAAAAAAAAGAAGTTTTACTCCAAAATACTGACCAGTAGTAACGGTATAGATTTCATAATCTAAAATTATAACTACTAGCTAGTAGTTTCTAAATTTGAGGATAATATCAAAAAAATAAGAGTTGTAGGTTTATAATAATTAGTTTTTATTATTATAAATAAAATTACATTAACAATCGAATTAATAACTAATATTTTATATATATTTTTAAGATGAACT
Organism: Eleusine coracana subsp. coracana; assembly: GCA_032690845.1. Taxonomy (NCBI): domain Eukaryota; kingdom Viridiplantae; phylum Streptophyta; class Magnoliopsida; order Poales; family Poaceae; genus Eleusine; species Eleusine coracana. The sequence goes on from CM064430.1 coordinate 44,189,193, forward strand.
AATGTTTTAATGATTTGACAGTGTGGAACATGTATATCCGGGATACTTAACCATACGGCTATATGGCCAAGTGGGACGGGACTCGACTATGATGTATCGAAGATTAAGGCCCAGATGATTATTACTCGGATATTTCCTTAAAGTAGGCGGCAAGTCAGGATACTAGATATGATATATAGATAGAAACGAATGCAATCGAATGATAGATTGTCATATAAACCGCTACTCTTCGGCTATATAAGGAGGACAAGGGGTCCTCGAAGATGATCAGAACTCGTATTGAAAAACCCTAGTCCCAGTGCAAACCCTAGCAATACAAGAACATCAAACATGAGGTAGAATTGTTATCCTCAGAAAGACCTAAACCTATATAAACTTTGTGTCCTGTGTCCATTGACTTGCATACTTATACACATACCTAGAACTACTGTCGAGATTATCTCTCGATAGGTAGACTTAATATTCTATCATAAAAATAAACATAAATTTATTAATTAAAAGTATAATTATAAAATTACTTTTAAACTACTGACTAGTAATTTTTTAAAACTACTGATCAATATTTTGTATAGTCAGACTCCTCAAAAAAATCTACCGCATGGATCGCTACTGTTATATCACAACAAGACTTGATGAGTTTTGTTACCCCCAAACAACAATAACTGCTCAGCGTCTTTTGGATGCAGTTGCTTTCTGCAGTGTTGGTCCAATGCTGGAAAGGATTTGATGTGGTAATGACTGCGTCTGCTTCTTAGTACACTATGCCGCCACAGTGATGGACTCGGAAGCGTCAGGAGAATTTGTTAAATGAAGCTAACCTTCTGTTTCGTTCAAATAAGATACCCGGTGTATGATTGGATCTGATAATCCACGGATCCCACTAAGATTTGCTCTATACTTTTTCTTTGTTGAATAAAAGAAATATAGAGCATGGAGTACACATGGACGTTTCTTTTCATTTCTAGGTTCTAGAAACTGGAGTTTGACCATGATTATATATTAGACTAAAGAAAAAGTAGGGAGTAGTAGTCAGATCAAGGGACGATGCACTTTTTAATTTTATACTATGCATCAGAGATATGTGTTTGATAAATTAGCACTTTAATTTTATATTAATCTAAAAATAAATTATAAGTATGATTAATAAATTGCATGATAAATTAGATAAGTCTACATAAAATCTAGACAGGTTTATAAGACTAGATAAAAACATAGTATTTATCATACTAACAACATCTATCATAGATAAACAAATCACAAAAGCTAGTATGGAAGACATGGTTTGAGATGAGAGTATGTACATTTCCTTCTGAACTGAATAGAGGAGGCGACGATGACGTGCAGCACCGTCACGTTGTTGGCGACGGCGGGTGAGACCGACTCAACGACGAGGAAGACGAGCCGTTGTGACAAGTTTAACGAAGATGACGATTTTGAAGACCTGCTCTCCCATTTATCGATACACGCCAACGGTCGGGATGGAGAAGTCTTGGCGGCACAATAGTAGCGAGAGACAAAACCCTAGACGATTGCGTGATATGATTTGCGGTGATACTTGTACGTATTTATAGGGAGAAATCGCTAGGATTAAGCATCCCGCAACCAAGTCGGTTATCATATTAATATGTCGGTTTTCATAAGCAATATATAGAAATATATAGAACATATAGCAAAAAGAAAGTGTAAAACAAAGTCGTGCCCCCGCAAGACAAGGGACCGAATTTCGATGAACTATTCACGCTGGTGATACGCGTCCATCGTCCACGCCCATGCCCGACGAGGCGAGGCAAGGCGAAGGAGCACGCGTGTCTGTTCTTTATTCCTTTCATCCACACGCTTGCAAGAGATGCTAGAGCAACCAACATTATAAGTTGGACTTCCTCCACCTCCACTAACAATATGAAACTAAATATTTACACTTTCATCATCGACTTTTAAGATTTTTCATTATTGTGAATATTAATAGGCCAAACTCATATAATTCCAGCAATATGGATAGAGCTGCGCATGATTAGATGAAATTATTTGGCTCGTTGTTTTTTAAAACCAGTGGAAACCCACCGGTTTTTGAGAAAACAAAAAAAAACGATCCGGCTCACGAACCGAGAGATTTTTTAACAAAGCTAAACTTGTGTACTACAAAAATGGTTTTTGCTTGATTTTTGATACTATTAAAAACCAACTGGCTCACAGTTTTGTGAACTCGATAAAGATATAAATTATGCTCAAAACGTAGGAGAAGTATAGGTGTGCCTCAACTATTGTTAGATATAAATTATGCTTGATAAAGTAAATTTTATATGACCAAAAGAAGAAACACAACCATTCTATTTAACAATAATCACAAAAATTCATGGAAGGTTTTTTTTCTACAAACAAAACAGCTCTAGCAAGCTTATATATAATAAATGATTATTATTCTCAAAAATCACACTTCAGGCTACGTGTTATCACTAACCTAGAGGAATGATGCATCGTCCTGCACGGAGTAGTTCCTTGGAAAACTTCAGAACTTGACTAACAAAAAGAATCGAACAAAGTATAACATTCAGTAACCAGTTACTTACTACACAAAGTATAACATTCAGCAAGCAACAAGTTACTAACTGTTTCCATTTTATTCTTCCTAAAGAGCTACACTTTGTAGTACATATTAGTTGCATCAGCGGACAAGCTGTTGGCTCGGTGATGAAAGCGCATGGTTGTCCACTGATCGGGGTTTCGATTCCCCGATCTTACATGACACTATAGCTTGTTGTAGTATAGTAATAAAAATCTCCTCGTCCTCTATAGATCAAAATATAAATAAAGATTCATTTTACAACTTATATATAAATGAGTTCTTATATATAATTAAGGAGAGGTTTGAAGATTTTCTTGGCTTACTTGAGAAGACTCTTCTCTTTAATATAATATCGTCGGGTGATATTTTTTCTCAACAGATCAAGTTTTTATAGTTACATCAGTCGGTTAAGACATAAGTATTCGACTAGGTAATTCAGGATAGAATTTAGTTTAGGCCAGTAGTGATGTTTTATTCACTTAGGTGATCTAATGACAATGTTCGCTCTAAGAAGACTCTGCTCGACTCTACATTGTACACACATACAAGATTGGCACACTAAAATAATGGAAGTATGTCTCCACTTTCAGGAAGATACTGATAAACCGTGCAGTGTGCCAATACAGTGAACACAAGAGATTGTTCAGGATCCCACCTACTGTTACCAGCTGGCCACTCATTCAATATGAAACTGCATCTACTGAGCCTCGTCCATTCCAGGCACAACCTGTGTAGAAATCCATGGATGGATATGGTGCGTCGGCGGCGGCGTGCTGTCTGGATTTTGTATTAGCAGCCTCCAGAAGAACAGAGCTACCAGATCCTAGAACAGTGGAAAAGCAATAACTCCTATTAGAACAGAGCATGAGCAACCCAGGGCTCCCGAACGTAAACAGCCCCTACATCGGCCATCCGATGGAGATCTAGCGGCGGCAGGTTTCTTGTCTATCCGTTTTCAAGGAAAAGTTTTGCTTTTCGTGACGGTGATTGGCGACTAATCTACTCATTGATTGGAGGACTGGAGGACTGTGTTTGGTTTGTTCTTCCACGGCTCGGAATCAGAAACAGTAGTTGTTTAGCCATTGAAAATCTTTTGTTATATCTTGATGAGATATCGCTCTCGCTCGATTGTGAGCTAGAACAAGCTGGTACAAGCTAGAATAGAGCTACCGCGGTGAATGTTCCTGCATGCACGAACCATTGGATTTTATTAATATACTAATTAAAACATGTGCTATCTTTAGTCTCTGTTTGATCTCTAGCCACATAAAGTTTAGTTAAATAAAATTTACGAGATTCATATTTAGATTGTCAAAGTTTTTTACTAATAAAAAATAGACATAATTGTCCCTTAATCACGGCTAACAAAAAAAACTGAACATATTCGTGAGAAAAGAAAAATGAGCAATGTAAAAAGAGGTAGTCTCGACTTTAGTTATTTTTTCTCACGTTTAGAAATTTTTATAAGGACTGAAGTGACTAAATATCTAAAGTTTAGAAGGTAGGATGGATAAAATTTAGAAGAGTTTATTATGTTCAGATAAAGAATGACTAAAGTTTATCATTGTAAAAAAAAGACTAAAGTTTAGCTAGTTTAAGTGGATCCAAACAGGCTTTTACATACTCCTGATAGATGGAACAGAAATATCTCTATGGTTAATTAAAAATGTTTTCGATGCAGCCAATGAAGCAGAGGAACTGATATTTATTGTACGTTGCGAGCTGGAACGAGGAAACGGCCGATTTTATGACACCACATCATCCTGAATCCTGATGGAGGCAGACGTGGCCGCTGTTGCGACTGACGCGTCGATCCGTCATATGCGCCTGTCGGTGGCCATGGATTCTGATGCGAGAGGAGCCATGTGCCGTCGCCCCTCGCCATGAGTGCAAGCTAGCGGCCGCGCCAGAGGATCAAGAGCGTGAACGCACGCTCGCTTGTTTCTCGATCGATTGCATCCTGCATGCGACGACAGTAAAGCGGCTTCAAGATATCCATTACTTTGGGTCGATCGACAAAGCCTGAAGCTTGATATTTGCTGAACCAGGACAGAAGAATCTCAGGTAAATCTAAAGTGAAGCCCAACAGAGAAATGTAAAAGAGGCATCATTTTCTCGGCACAAAATGCAATCCAATCTGAAGTTACGAGGTTGAGCACCTCCTTTGACATGTATTCCGTTTCGATCTCTATCGAAACATAAAGACGCGTCGTTTCCATCACGTCGATGGTGAAAGAGCACTAGCCCGGCTGACGACAGAACAGATGTACTCGTCAGTCGCTCGCGTGTTACGTCAATCGGACTCAGGACGAGAGACTCTGACACATAAATCCCAACGAACTTGCACGAACTACGCCCGACAGAGCGAGAGGGTGAGCATAGTAGAACAGAGCGTGGCTTTGTGACTGACCGTGTGCGTTCTAGGTGGTGTGTCATCGCCTAATTATTCTGCGTGCATCAGTGTTCACAACACACGTGCACACGTAAGCCGGGAGATGATGTTTGCCAGAGATAGATAGATATATACGGAATGGATACGGTGCTGGACAAGACGGACGGGACACTCCAACGGCGACCATCGAGCGGGGGATTCGATATTTGTACATTGCACGGCTTAAGATATAGTACACTGTACACGTATCAGCGTGCTTTGATTGTTCTTGTTCCGTCATTAGGTGCCTTTGTTAGGTCTCTAATTTTGTCCTCCCTATGATCATTGGCCATCGAGACTCTCTAGCTACTTTTTGATACGTACACAATAAGGAACTTTCAGGACAGTTGAGTTAGACTAACACGACGGCCGCTATTGTATACGGACATAAACTGATGCATAGGGCTCACGAGTGTCCTGTCAGTCGTCACACGCTTGACGTCTACCGGTTTTATTTGCTACTAAAAACTCTGGCGTGTTCGTAAAAATAACCACCAACCACACAGGTACAATGAAGCCCATTTTTTTGGCTTCAGCGGTTTAAAGTTAATTTCGAGAATGGTTTTCAGAAATTGTCTCTATAAGTCAGAGTTGTTTTAGAATTCCAAGAGGATATCTATGGTATATATTATCATCACCAATTTACTGATGCTAATATGTACCATAATTCTAGTAGTTCATGTTTTGTGAGCACTATTCATCACAAACAATTACACATATATGATGTTATCTCCAATTATTTAATAAGACTCAACATGACACTAATGAGCTAGCTAGTTGCAACATGAAGAACCAGCAAAACAATTTTAAGGATTGTTTGGTATGGCTTATTTATTACGTCTCTGGAGTCTATCTTATGCACTGTACAAACAACTTTTATGAGCTAGTGAAGCCAGAAATTGTGACTTCACCAGCTTTAGTTCAATTTACAAAGCTCTATATTTTCTCCTTTCCAAAATTATTATTGTTATTGATATTTTTTTACTTACCTATTGATCACTCATCATAGTTATGGGCGAGTATTGATCATGTTGTGAACATTTATAAACTGCATCTCAGTTTCATCATTACATAAGAACTTGTTGACTCGGGGAAGAATGAAGATCAGGAAAGGTAGGGGAGGTTATCAGATTTTGGAGATCAACCTCACAGCTATTGTCAGATGATTGCTATTGAAGAAGTGGCAGGTCTCTTCGTTAAATTCTAACAGCCTTTCATCTCCCTCTAAGTAGGTTCTAGATCAATTAAAAAAAAGTAGGTTCTAGATATCTGATTATCGACTTTGTTGTAAATACCTGTATTTTTTCCTTCCCCATTCCTCTGGGAGATTGAAACCTCATTTTGAAAATTCATCAGAGAAGAACAATGAAAACTTATTAAGACATTATTTTGTTGACAAATTATTAAGCCATTATTGTTGCATACATTTCAGTGTGGCGGTGTCACGTCAGCCTATTACTCAGTTCCATTTGACAACAATAATAAGATCGATCATGTACAAAACCCTCTATAATGAGCACATACTATATGACATGAGGGTGTTTGCCCATATCACGAACAGCGGTTCATAATAGTTTTGGTTATCTTATTATGTACTTTATATTTATAGTGCGCTTGGTTGCCCCATAATTAAATAACTACACAATATACTAGCATGGCAAAGAAATGGTGTCATGCTGTATGAGGTAGTGTTAGAGAGATCGTTGTTGTTGCTCTTTACAAGTTCCTTCTGTCGCATCAAAGATATGGTGGCATTTGACATTGTGATATGATACCTTGTTATATTATGAGATCGGAGTCAATCCTCCACTATTTTTATGCTTATTATTAGGTTCAACACAAATATAAAGCTTCCGAAGGAGGAAAAATAATCTACGATTCTTTGGTAAGGTTGTATGTTGGTCATAGACATGAGTGATTCTACGTGACGTATGGACACTCAAGTCTGTACAGTGTTTTGTTAAAAAGAAAATTAAGATGTGATGTCCGATCAATGATTTTTTTCTCAAGTAGTTTCATATAATTATAGAAATCGCATGTATCTCTACTACTTATTAATTTAGATGAGATTGTCATTGGTGTTAGTTTAGTTTGATGTTGAGAGTTCCGTATTCGTATCGGTTTCTATAACTTTTTTCACATGTGCTATCAAGTTGCACCGAGCTTGCCATCCCATAGACTTGAGAGTTTAAGATTTGGATTCCGAAGCCGTTGTGTATTATGGAAACTCTGAGTTCACCATCCGCATCAAGGCACTCCTGCCATAAAAGGGAGCCTTGACCACCTCTTAATTCTTTATTTTGAACCCTTCTTGCTTCGTACCCTAGCATCCAAGCGTAATATTTCTTTTTTATTTAAACTATATAATATCCTATTATTAGAAGTGATATTTCTTTTTTTATTTAATAAATATCTATCATACTTATATAGTTAATTTTAATTATTTAAAAGTCATAACAACGCATGAGCACTTTGCTAGTTTATACTATATAATAATTAATAAATAACTAGCAAAGGATCTGTATATTACTATAGATTTAAAAAACAATAAATTCTAGGCAAGGTTTGTTCTTAGTCGCCAGAGAGTGATATGTGATGCGTGAACCTTGTATTGTTTTTCCACAAAATACATGTACAACTGCTAGGGCTATTTAAACAACATTTTTCTAAAAATGCCTATAACTTTAGACATAGTATAATTTTGAAATAAATATGTTTCATCAAAAGGCTATTATATATGTAATTTTTTAAAAAAAATATGAATAGCTTACATTGATAAAGAAATTGGATTTATTAACTCTAATACCATCTGTGATCCATGTTGATCGATGCAAGTTTTTCTTTATCAAAAATTATTTTTCTATTTACTGACTCAAACACACTCAGACTCCTTTTCTCTTTACCGACTCATACTATTTTCTCTTGATCGGTGTCTGTTATTTTCTCTTGAGCAGAGTCTAGGGAGGGGGAGGGGCCAGAAACCATCTCAGACTCGTTCCTTGACCTGATTCTTCTTTTCCTTTTTTTATCTGATTGAATTTTCGTTTTCGACTGTAGAATCACGGATAGATGATGGTATTGGGACAAAATAACAAGACTCATTTCTTTTAATATTAAAAAAAAGTAAAAAAAAGTATATAAGATAGATATCTATATAGGTTCCTACGTTGGGATTTCTGGGTAGTTCTCAGGGGTCAACGTTTCACAGCATGTTACGGGATCAACGTTTCACAGGTCTTGTTACGGGATCAGTGAGACTAGGAAACGTCAGCCCGCCGTCAAAAGTACCGCGTGCGCCTGACGAGCCAAATGGGTCGGTGGCGTTGCGCGCGGACCAAGCCCGAGCGACCGTAACCATGACGCGAGAGAGGCCCTGACCCAGCCCATCCGCTACGGCGTCGAATCCAGTCCAGTCCACGCCCTTCTTGAAACGGCGGCCTTCTTTCCCGTGAAGCGCATCGCATTGATTGCACCTGGCCCTCCCATGGCGCCCGCCGCCGCCTCCTGCCTCCTCTCCCCTGTCGCCTGATCGCCTCCCTCCCTCTTCGCGCATCATCAGGACTCTACCCATCTCTTCCTGCTTAGCTTAGCTTAACCCTCAAGACTTCTCTCTTCTTAACCCCCTTTCCTCCTCTGCCTCCTCCAGCCTTGTATAAATACGCTATCCATTCGCTCCCCTAGTCCCCAGCCTGGCATGCTCCCGCCGATTCTTGGGCTGGCCGGTCACCGCAGCAGCTGCTCCTGATGGATTCGTGGCCTTCTTCTTCTTCCTCTACTGCCGCTGGCTCCGCGGCCTCGAGCTCTTCTCGATGCCGCCTCGACGCCGCGTGGAGGGCGTGCGGGAGGTACGCCGCCGCCGCCGCGCGGGCCGCCGGGTGGGCTCTCGGCGCGCTGCTCACTTGCGTCTTCGCCGTCGGTACGTCCCCCTTTTCCATGGATGTTCGATTACGCTGCCGCGGTCACTATGAATGTCCGCCCCTTCTTCCTCTGTCCCTGCTGCTCCGGGACTTCCTCGTTCTTCTTAATTGAATTGAATGAATTCGGCGGTTGATCGTTGCAGAATCGGTGCTAGTTTGGTCGATCGAAGCAGTATTCATTCGTAACTTTTGTCGAGTGCAGGATTGTCCCGTGACCGTATATCCTGCCACACCTGCGCGGCTCTTCTCGGCCGCCCTCTGGCTCTGGGTTGGTTTCTTGCCTTGTGTCCCGTGCTCGCTCAATTCGGGAAGCGATTCAATCATTGCGAGCTAAAATTTTGAAGGTTCTTTGCCGCTTCCGTCATCGGGGGGCGAGTTGTGGCACCTTACCTGTTCTGTAGTATTGATTTCTCTTCCTCTGTTTCTGTGTCCTTATTGGTATTATCCGAATGGGGGCATTGCTTAACTTGTAAGCAAAGCCATTTGTACCTCTTGATTGTTCACGGTTTCAAGGGGCAGCTGGTTTCTTCATTGTGTTTTGCCCTCTGTTTCTGACCTCTAGTCCCTGGGTTTGTCCTAAGAGGGGGAAACTGATCCTGTGTAGAGTATACTTGTAATAGTTCCATTCTATCCTGAATTTAAGCTTGTACTTGTCCTCACTTGGCTGCTTTTGTGCCCATTCTCAGTGGGCTCGCTGGTTGGAATCTTCATCGGTGCCTTCATGGGGATGTCCACGGAAAGCGGCATGCTCCGCGGGGCTGGCGTTGGAGCGGTCTCGGGTGCAGTCTTCTCCATTGAGGCTGTTGAATCCTGCATCGAGATTTGGAGGTCCAGCCATTCAGGAAAATACAGCATTCTCTTTGTGGTGAGTACGGAAGAACCCAATGCATCGTAATTTTAGAGGAAGGTGAAAGATCATTTTCATATACCTACTACACTGCATACTCCTTTGACGTTGGCTGCCATAAAACCAAGTCGGTACGAGAAAAGTAGGGAACTTGCTCATGTTCAGATGTTTTAGTCTCTCTCTCTCTCTCCTTGTGCTCTACAAAGTAAAACCATTGACTAAAATTAGCTGTTGCTGCATTGAACCATCATGATTTTGTGTACATAAGTGAAAAACACAACTCAATAAGCATAACTAAGTTTTATATCACTTGTGTTTGTTCTGATGCACTGTATTGATTATTTCAGCTGGACATCATTTCTAGCCTTTTCAGCGGAAGAATTGTATGGGAAAAAGTCAGTCCGGCACTCCAGCGTGCAGTGCAAAGCCAGGTAGAAATTTCTGCTCTAAAATGGAGCTACTAATTTGTAGCATCCCGTACAGCAATATACCATTGTTCGTCGATTTGGCTTAAGTTGCAATAAGAACCCCCACATGATGATGTTCTTTTAGGAACATAAATGTAAAGAAAAAATATTTGGTACGTGGGTTTAATGATGTATGGGATTCTCAGCAATAAATGGTTGTGGAGAATAATGTACCCCATACTCCCCAGTGGATAAAGTTTCTAGTCTAGTCATAGAAATATCTAGATCTGCATTTTGGTGCAAGGGATGTACCCATGTTTCCACTATAGCATCTAGTTCTGGACATGCTGCAGATCTGCGAAGTGGTAGAATTAATTTCGACATTATCTGAATTTTTTATTAGTACACTAATTCACAGTTATACTTACTTAGCATATGTAACTGTGGTTTAAAGGAAATTTTGTAACATAAGTAGTATTAACCTTCATTGAAACTAAAACAAAATTATTGAACCCTATATTATTAAGAAACATAGTATCTGACATTGTTCTTGTTCTGAATTGGTATAGCGTAAATTGTTTTTTTTTCCTAAAAAAATGATAGCTGTAATATTTGATATTGCACTTGTAAGTGTGCGTTCCACACAAACTATATGTTTCTTGTGGATCGACTATGTTTCTTTTGGTGCACACACATTTATGAGATTTTATAGGACCAGATAATTTTTCCATGAACAAATACTCCATCTGCCTTTATAGGACCAGATATTGCCAGAGGCAATAATAGTAGCCACAGGAACCATAAATGCATATCATGCTAGTTGCAAGGTTTCAAGTTTTATATGATTGCAATGCAAGTTTTTTCTGTGTAATACTTGGTTTGATGAGTGGTTTATGTGATGCAGATGAGTCTACTGAGCACGCCATTCATCGACAACAATGACCTTTTCGAAACTGGTAGTACAGGAGGAATGTCAAGGGAAATGATCAACAGGATCCCAAAGACAAGGTTCAGTGATGCAAGCAATTGTGATCAGGATACTGAAAACAGCTGTTGTTCAGTGTGCCTTCAGGTTAGTGTGATTTTGACATGCTCTGTATTCTATATGGACCGATGTGAAATTAGCCTCTTATACTGATGACACGGTATATCATCTGTGCCAGGATTTCAGAGCACAACATTTTGTGAGGGCCTTGCCTCATTGCCAGCACATATTCCACGTGCAGTGCATCGACAGTTGGCTCCTCAGGCATGCGTCGTGCCCCCTGTGCAGAGCTGGTGTTCATATAGATCATATACATATGTAAATAAAAACACTCACAGTGTGGCACCTGGTGTATTTTCATGAGGAATACCCGTGCTCCTGTTTAGTAACATAAATATAGTCTTGTATACATAGGTTTTTGTTTTTCCATTTTCTCAGTCTTATGTGGTGCTATGCTTCCAGCTGCACGTTTTTGTCATAGTAATAACATGACATGTGCATTTTGAAAATGGACTAACAGGCTGTCTGAGTTATGGCCAGTATTCGTCTCAAAGAATACTTTCGTCTTTCTGGTGTTATTACCTACAGAAAATGACTTCCTGAGGCTATTTGTTGCGTGGCAACTGCTGGGCAAAAAGTCTAACACGGATGTGTCCATTGAATGTGGCTGACAAAAAAGAAAGAAAGAATCACAGAAGTTGGTGTTAACGGTTGAAATATTGCAAGTCTGAAAAATTGCTATTTGTTCCTGAGAGATCGAAGTTTCAATCAACAACTACTGCATCATTAATTTTCAGATGGCGAGACTCTATTGTGGTCTGAAAGGGCAAAAGCTTCTCTCTGAAGGATTCGAGAAAAATCTGAGGCAAGCGCTGGTCCTGTGGATGGAGAGTTGCAACACATGCAAGAAATGTCACACTTGCGCCATCACGCTGTTTGTGGAGAAAGCGACATACCTTCTTACAGAAGAATGAAGGGTGCAACATGAGCCAAGCACAAGATAGCTACATTGCTACAACCATGAAGCTTTTAATAGGCACTTTTATGGTTGTTGTTAGAGAGGTAATCAAACCCCACCGAGCTGCAAGACTCTGCAGGATTTGAGATGGGGATATTTTTTTTTTCAAGAGCGTGCATTATACGTTTCGCATTAAGATAGAAGAGAGTTTTGTTACAACAACGACCACTACAACGGGTAACATAGGAAGTACAAAACCGACACAAGTAATCACCTAAACTCTAGAGACAGGACGACAGAAACGCAGCACTCGACACCAAGACGGATGGACAACACTACCACACTACAACCATTCAACCAAACATGCTCGCACTCGCCAGAACGCGAGGAGCAGCACCACCACGACCGTGCAGCCGCCGCCGAAGGTGCGGCCAGCCCCTCCCTCACCCAGCTGGCGCCACCACCAGAGAATGTCAAGAACCGCACCTCTGTAGTTCAAACCACATGCCGGGTCCCTATGCCCTCTGCCATGGAGGCCTGAGCCGACGCGCCGGCCCATCGTTCCGAGGAGGTCATCTCTGCCAGCCCGTGACGCACGCCGCATCCCCCTCCATGGAGGCTGCCGCCGCCGTCGCATGAAGAAGCTCAGCACGCCAGTCGAAGGAGCCGTCACGGGGGGGGGGGGGGGGCACGATGCACCGCGCCTTCGACTGGTGCACCGCTAGATCCACCCACGAATTGACCAAATCCAACCGCCATGAACGTCGATCCACCGCCGGGAGCCGACGGGATGCCGCCTATGCCATGTATGCCGCCGGGCTCCCCACGGCTGGGGAGGAAGGGCCCGGGGGAGGGAACGTCCTGCCGCCGCCGTCCTAGCGCCCGCACGTATTGGCTACGCGACACTCAGGCGGTGGCAAGGCCGTGGAGAGGAGAGGGAGGTGGCGGCGGCGCCGCGGCTAGGGTTCTGCCCAGGCCGCCCAGAGAGGAGCGACACGGGGTCGGGTTCAGACCAATAGGAGGAATGAGATGGGGACATCAAAACTCTTCCCTTGTGTAAAATGGTAAACAGCCAATGCTCGGGGTGAACCGGCCGGTTAACCCGGGTAACCAACAAACCGGTCCGGGCCGGTTAACCCTCGGTTCGGATTTAAATTTTTTAAAAATTTGAAAAATTTTGAATCTAATATTTTGTAAAAAAACTAGAAGAATAATAAGAAGATATGGTGAAAAAATGTAATCAAAATCACGAGGGTTGATAGATGAAAAAGTATGTAAAATAAATAAATAAATAAAATAGAAAGCCAAAACTTATTCGCTCACGGAGGCCATATTCGTGCCTTGTCTTCTCTCCTCCTCACGTATTCCTCCCTCCCTGACCTATCTCTGCCGCCTTGCCGTCGATCTGCACCGTCGGACGCCGCGGAGCCGCCGTTTGTCCGTCGTTCGGTCGAACGGGTGGAGGCGGTCAGCTAGCCAGCCGGTCAGCCCGGTTAGCCTGCCTGGGAAGTCGGTTAACCGGTAGAGAGGCGTGGTTAACCTCCAGCAACGCCCGATTAGCCGTACATAGAGGTAAGGTTTTTTTCTATATCTTTTTTAGGTAATTTAGATAGGAAATTTAGGTAAGTATATAGTTAATTTAGGTAGCCATGTATAGTTTAGGCTTTGAAACATAGATAATTTAGAAAGGAAAGAAACATACTAAACATCTAGTATATTATGGTTTATTGTAATGTTGAAGTAAGAAATTATATATGTCATTTATTATTATAGGGAGACATGGCGGATCGTAATCAAAGTGATGGGTGTGAGTGCAATTATTTGAATGCTATGTATCCGATAATTATATTTGTAGAAACCCAATGTATAATTATTTGTAGAAAATCATATGTGAGACAACTATATTTTGATGTTTTTTATAACACAATATAATTATGTTATGTTATATGAACTCAATGTATTGTGTATTGATGTCTAATATTATGCTCAATATTTAAAAATCTTTTTTTCTATTATTTAGATTATTTTTCTATTTTTTCTCCATCAATCGGGTTAGTCACTACTGTCATCGGTTAACCGGACTAACCGACCGGTTAACCGGTATCGGTTACCCGCACGCCACCCAAATCGAATTTTGCCCGGCTAACCGACCGGTTATACCGGTTAACCGGTGAACCGGGTATACCGGCCGGTCGGTTTTATCAATCCTGGGTACAGGTAGGATGCAAGAGTAAAGGGCTCGTATGGACTATTTGTGCCCCCAAATTGGTTAATGCTGCAAAACGAGCAATTGATAATTGTTTGAGTTACGTACAGTTTTTGACTTCACACTCTACCAGACTTTCTCCATGGGGTTGTCAAAAGAGAGTGACTTGTCTTGCTACAGAAGAATCGAAAGATTCAACTTGAGCCCAAAACTGATTGATACAAGATAGCTAGAACCATTAAGTGTATAATAAGTGCAATAATGGTTGTTATTGGGAGCCAGGCCACTGAACCGCACCAAAACGCTGCTTTGAGACTATCACACCAAACTATATATTGCGCTCTGTAAAAGGTTTAACCACCTGCCTTGTATTGAACTTTTTTTTTTTTGTTTGAACTCTTGCATTGAACTTTAAGACAAAGTAAAGCTCACGCATTTTTTTGTGTGTGTGTGTGAAACAAAGCTCTAATAGATGTGGGCTGTAGTCCACTTAAATGGGGGCATATGTATAAGATGTTCTAGAAATTTTGTTTTGTAGGATTACATTTATGCAACGTCAGTCATGCTAGCTACTTTTATAAGTGCACCCCGCTCACTGATAATTGCAACACAATCAAAGGGCATATTCTAGAATAGGTGAGTCAGTAAAGTACTACCACCTAACATCAAAATGATTCGTGTGAAATTGTTAATAAAGCAAAATCAAGATAAGCAAGGAGCATTACTCATAGACAATAGCTCGAGCAAACATTCACACTCCAATTTTAATATAAGATGCCTCAAAATAGAAGCCCAAACGCAACATTTTTGTGAACTTCAGTTATATTTAGTTTAGTGCCGTGTATAACAGATACTAGAATTAAAGTTGTAGTTCTCAAAAAATAATATAATAAATATATATATAAGTTCTTGCCATCCTTTTCTTGCCGGGATTATTAAAAACAGTATTATAAAGCTAGAAAAACTCTGTTTCCAGAAAAATTCCTGCCCAACACCTCAAACAGGCCCAGCCCAGAATGCTCGATGAGCCCACTACGAACAGCCCATCTACAATTGTAATACGAAGGCCCACTTCACCAATGGTCGTGTTGGTGCGCGTGGCGTGTGGCGTGGGCTTCCTCTGTTTGCCGTCTCTCTCGTCTCCGCCGACGCCGACGCCGACGTCCTCACAGGAGCAGACGCCCATGGGGGCGATGGAGCTGGAGATCCTGGGCATGAACTTCGGCTGCGTCCTCGCGGCGCTGGCTGACGCCAAGATCCCGGAGAACGACTGCATCCTCCCGCTCGCGTCCAAGCTCCTAGGCTACGCCATCGTCGCCGCGTCCACCACCGTCAAGCTCCCCCAGGTTCCCTCGCTGTCTCTCAGTCCACCTAGTTAACGTTCCTTGTCGTCTCCAAGTGTGAATTTGTCTTGATCTGTGGTGCTCTCTACCGTTCGGTTCCGGCGGTGGGTGTGAGGCTGAGGGAGGATATCAGTTTCATGTTCTTTGCGTGAGCATGGCGTGCACGGAATTACGCATAAAGGCTGCCGTTTTTTGGAGCCTGGTGTGGTCTTGGCGTGGCGCAGTAGAGGAGCAGAGGAATCGAGGAGGGAGCCGCTGGAATTCTTTGTTCCTTTGTGGAATGATTGCAGATTGGTGTGATCCTTTCTGGTGCTTGTGTGTAGAGCGTGAATTATTTCAGTAGCTTCTTGTCCAAACGCCTCACTGCTTGTTAGCTATTCTCGCCTCTCAATCCTTCATCTGAAATTTAGAAATTGGTCTGGGACCATGGTTTCCGGGCTTCCCATGCTCTGCTCTGAGATCTCTGTTGGTGTATTACAACCCCGGTCAGTCCACCGAACAACACCCTCCAGAAAACACACACCATCTTTCTTAAAATTCTTCGGTGAACTTTCACCTTTGATGTCTTGCTGCCTCCATATGCCTGCATCTGGAAATCAGTCTCTGCCAAGCCACAGTAAGTCGAAGGCCTTGAAGATGAGTAATAGGAAGAAGCTGGCCATGTTGACAAAAATGGATACCGTGGTCATGAAAATAGGAAGCTTCTTGTCGGTTCCTATAGATGTTGAGAAGCTACTGCCCTTATTATCTACGGTCCTTGGGTACTCCATCATTGCTTCATCCACCATCGGCAAGCTACCACAGGTGCTCGCATCTAGTGGAACTAAGAATGAGTTTGATGGTTTTGGATTTCATTCGTCATTCTATTATAATGTGCATTTATTAATTGTTTTTGTCGGACATAACATGCTTTTAATTGTATATTATGCATGGTATAAGGTAGCTTAATCGTTTTAATTTTTTTTTTGGGGGGGGGGGGGGGGGGCATCAAATTTTGGAAAGAGATGAATTAGCACACACACATGTAAACTCTGTTTCTTTTATGGTTCTGGCATGATTTTGTCACATTTGTGTGTATCACATGAACCCTTGCTATGATGGCTCAGCTGCGCAACATGATTGATAATCAACAATAAATGCTTCTTAGTTTGTGAGTACTATAAAAGATTTCATTGTTCAAACCAAAAAGTTAATTGGACTGTTCATACTGCTTTCAATTCAATTATTTTTCTCTTCTATATGAAAGTCTTGTAAGACATTGGGAAAATATATAATTCATTTATGAGATCTTTATTACTGATCATTCACTCAATGCTTGTGCCTTCTAGGGTTGTTTACCTTCTCTTTTTGTTGTTCGGCCATAATTATGATTATTTTCTGTTGCAGATACTAAAAATTTTGAAGCATGGAAGTGTTAGAGGACTTAGTGTAGCATCTTTTGAACTTGAAGTTGTTGGCTACACGATTGCTTTGGCATATTGTATTCATAAAGGACTTCCCTTTTCTGCATATGGGGAGCTTGCATTTCTTTTGATCCAAGGTTTGTCTTGAGTGAAAAGCATATCTATATCTAAGCTTTCCTTCTCATATGCCAAGTCTTCTATAGCTCTGTTTCTTGATTTTTTTGTAAATGATGTTTATATCTGATATGCAGCAATTATCTTGGTTGCGATCATTTACTATTACTCCCCACCGATGGGAACCAAAACATGGATGAAAGCTTTATTGTATCCTTAATATGTTTATTTCTAGTGCCTTTTGTGGGCTAGCCATAATGATGCACCAGTTCGCATGGAGAAGTTCAGAAATGGAAATTTGCCACAGTTTACTAATATTTTGTCTTATTCTTTCTTTGACCCGTCTTTCCTAAACAGTGTCTGTTTAGATATTGTGGATTAGCTCCAACAGTTTTGGCTGGAAAAATTGATCCTGCTCTATTCGAAGTCCTTTATGTACGTAGTTTGTTATATCATATTTTGTTTCAAAGCTGATATAGGTTCATATGATCAACCTGTTTAATATAATGTCTGCTCTACTGTGTAGGCTTCACAGCACGCCATCTTCTTTTTTGCAAGAGTTCCACAGATATGGAAGAATTTTACAGTATGTTGTTATTCTTCTTGTTATAAATTCTGCGTAAAGCTATATAGTTTTAGGTATATTTTGTATCAAGTTTCCTGGATAGATCTGAGGGTGGCTAAATGTTTTTATCTGTGACATTCAAGATATATCCGCTTTAGATGTTTGACTGGCGTTTGGAAATTGGAACAAATATGTTGAGAAATAACCTTTAATATGAATTTCACTCCTATCCATGAGGCCACATAGTATGATTGGGGATTCACAAACAGGGATTCCACACATGCAAGTTCACTGACTTTTTCGAGTATATGAATCTATTCAAAACTTTTGGCTGGGCTTTTGGTGTTTCTGGATTCAAGAAACTTGAATTAGACATTTCCTGCCATTTCATTAGAACCTTCTTCTAGTTTAAACCTTTTGTTCATGTGAAGATATATTATTCAAATATTAAATGATTGTTGCCTTGATGGTACTATGCAGAATAAGGGCACTGGCGAGTTGAGCTTCCTGACCTGTTTCATGAACTTTGCTGGTTCCATTGGTATGCTTAATTTCATGCCAAATTTGTTAATTATTTCAGTTGTGGGTCCTCTATACTGATCCAACAGTGTACCATTCATGAATTGAGTTAATCACAGTTTTACCACTAAGTACATTTTTCCCTTGAGATCAATCAGTGTTGTCGTCCTTTGTATTTGATATCCTTAATAGAGTTTTGATTTGACATCTCTGTCATCACTAATACTCCTTGTGTTTCAGTGAGAGTTTTCACCAGTATCCAAGAGAAGACTCCCTTCAGTGGTATCCTTGATTCTGATTACATCTATTGACCTATTGATATTTATTGCTTTTTCATTGTTTCACTCTAAATATCACGTGCCGGTTATATAGGTAGTGTGTAGACTGCTAGCTAGTATGATATTCTTATCATAGGCAGTTATTTTTGTAGCGCTACTAGTGATAAAGATGTGAGGCAGGAGTGGGACGAAAATTATTTGTCCATTACTTTTTAATTACAAGCATATTTTGCTGCCTGCCTGATCATCACGCTTAATCCTTAACTCCTGTAAAAGTGATAATGGGCTCCGCGGTCGGCATCGTGATGAATGGTACACTGTTGGGTCAGATACTAATATACCAAAAATCTGCTCCGAAGAAACAGAAAGAAGATTAAACGACCCACTCGAGACTGAAAGTTTTTCCAGGTGGTTATGGATTTTATTCCAAGAACAAATGGCAATTCATGTTATGAGAAAGAGTCCTTGTTTCTTTTGGCACTTAGCAGTACCTTGACTGATGTAGTTACAGACACAACTGCAGTTTGTTTGTAACTTTATAAGCTGTTGATTATGAATTTATTGGTTTCCATGTTTTCCTTCAGAATATGATGTTCCATGTTTGGATTTCACTTGTTTCTACCAGCTGCTTAAAAAATCCTCGACCTGCAGCGGGTAATAAGACTGTCCGTAGTCATTTTTGCTAAGAAGACCTCACGTAGGTCGAGAAAATCTCTGAACCCTGTCCCACCCTTACATAGCGACACCGTGGCTCGTGTGCAATGTCCATGACCTGGGCGGGTCTTGTACCTGTGCTTTAGCGTGGTAATAAGTGAAGGGATTTTTTTTATTCCAACCCGTAAATTTGCTCCTACTGAAAATCGAACCCGGGATCTTAAGGGTGTTACTAAGCCACCTCAATCACTAGGTTGAAGGACCGTTCACCTATCAGCTGCTTAGAGGTAGCCACTTTTGCACAATGGTCTCTACAAAGAACAAAAAAAAAAAAAAAGAGGTAGCGATGACATTAGGTTAATATTATTTTTCATATCCTTCAAATTTAACTCCTCCGATTCTTCATAAACTGCGCGTGTTGATTTCAAGAGCTTCTAGTTCTAGCTAGACCCTATTGACGTGAAAAAACACTGATGACAGTGCATCCCTACTGTAGGTGAAATTTCACAGAACACAGAAGTACAAATGCTATGAAGTAACATTAATTCGATCCTATATTCAAACTGAGCAGCAAAAACAACAGGATTTGGCTGGACCTGTTGGCTCTTCAAAACCACTTATTGGATGATTTATTCTTCTGACAAATTGATCAGCTAGTTTCACATAGGAAAATCATCACAAAATAGAATTGGTAAGGACAAATATTCTTCATCAAACATGTTTGGGACAACAATTCTTTAAACTTTATTACATGCTCATCGAATTGTGTGACACCAAGTATCACCAACATGCGGAGCACCGCACAAGGCAAATAACATATGCACGGCCGCAGTGAGCTTTTCATCGCCTAAGATTACCAAGTCCATGGCAAATTACTTACACTAGCCTGAGGAGATAAGTGCATGACTGTATCATACGAGAAACAGCATGCAAGTTACATTGTAAAATCGAGCTTCTGAAAGCTTGAAGACGGTTCTGAAAGGTTTCCTGAAGTCCATCTCTTCAGCATCTCCAAAGCAGCCTTAGGTTGATCCATTGGTACCATGTGACCAGCATCGTGGACCTGTTGTGCAGAACACCTATGTTAAGTTTCCAGAGGGAGTACAAATTGCTAGAGCAAATATGACACAATATGTTGTGGCCTTCTACTTTCACACTTCAGTTTGCTGCACTTCCTCCTAGTTTTCCATATTTAACTTGGTTTTGCGGACTAAAGATCTGTGAGTGGTTTTGATAACACACCATGTATTTTTTGTTTGTTGAGAAGCCTTGTTACATAAAGGAATGAATATAATGCATATGTGAAATTATTTGTGCAGGAGAAAAACTGTTGGTTATCTAAAAGGAACAAATATTTTGAATTGAGTATGGGCCCAACCTTCAAGAAACTCAAAGGACCATGGCTTTTGAGAACACCAGCTTCTTTTCCGTCAACCGTGAAGGGCTTCTCAGATGATGAGACAAAAGCTTCCTTTCCAGACCATTCCATTGAGTTCACCCATCTCGAGTTCCCTGTCCAAATCATGAAAAGATTAAGTACACGTCTATCAAGGTAGAATCAGAAAAATACCATGATAATGAGGGACAATTCAAAAGAACTTCATCCTTTCGTTACCCAGTCAAAAATTTCATCATTGTGTACAAACATGAGAAGTAGCATAAATTGTTTGTGTCCTCTAGGATTACAAACATTTAGTACCAGGGAGCTTATATCTTAGTAAAAAAAGTCTACAGCATGTTCCGGAACTGTGCTTTCACACTTTTCATACTACAGATGAAGATAGGGATTAAATGAATATTATTCATGCTAGAGCCACTAATTTCCTAATAGAAGTTCACAGAAACCAACCATGAAGGAGCAAAGCACAAGTCTAAAATAATAAAAGCTCACATGATGGCTAGCATAGGGCTATCTGTGTTTACTAATGGTGTGTTGCAAAATACTCACCAAGCCAGTTGCATATGAGGTCATACTCTCCGGCATAAATCAATACTTTGATGTCATTCTCAAGGAGCTCAGGAATTCCAACTTCAAGGTTCCTCATCCAATCTAATAGCATGGCCTCATACACAGTTGGGCTGCATGAAACAAACTCTATGTTCCCAACTCCTAGGTTCTCTCTGACAGATTTCAGGTTGAGAAATTTCTCCAAATTAGAGAAATCATAACACAAGCTTCCGACACATGGCTTCCTGATGTCATAATACTGCAGCAAAAAGATGGACACTCATTAAAAGATTCCAAAACATGGAGAGAAGAAAAGGTATGTTCTTCTCCCTACATTTTTACTCCCAATGATTGTCCTAATGGAGCTGAATATTGTATTGCAAACAAAGTATGCCGCGAGGCAAGATACAGTGCCAGAGGTACCTGCACAAAAGGAGGTATTAAAGTTTCAAATATGCAAAGATCTTATGAACTAATAGCTGAAGAAACATTTGAATGCTGATAGTTCAGCGAGGCTCAGAGGTAGTAATAATGAAAGAGACATAAGACCAACAAAGCAGAACTTACCACAAAGCTTGACAGCAAATTCACAAGTTGGAACTATTTTATTAATCCTATTATATTGGGATTTTGTAATTAGTCCCATATCCAATGCATAATCAGGATATGCCTTGTACTGTAATGCTGGATCTGTCAGTCCATTACCAATTGCAAAACCCTGAAAATTGTTAACATTTAGAATTCCATCGAAATGATGTCTTAGAAAGGAAAGCATTATGTGGATGCTTCCATACAGAAAGAATCATAACCTTCAAATTAATGTGAATGCCCTCATTGTTCTTGTTTCCCTGGTACACACGACTTGCAAAGGCAGGAATGTAATGGCCAGCATATGATTCCCCAGTTATGTAGAAATCATTTTTAGCATACTGCGGGTGCTCGGTGAAAAAGGCCTGGCAATATCACATAGTAAGATTGCAAGTAACTGAATTCATTGTGAAACTACAGAAGCCTGCATTTTCTTCTAGATTCTTAATCAAGTTCAGGACTGCCACTAGTTCACCTCAATGCCCTGCCTAACTTCAACTGGAAAAGTCAACCTCTCAACCTTATGTTGTGTTTCAGAAAGTCATATGTGGTAGCTACAATGTTATCTAATCCACACATCCAATCATTTGCTGCAATTCTTACTTCAGGGAAATAAATTTTGTAGTAGAACACCTTGCCAGGACCAATTTCTAGTTCACAATGAAATTGAAAGCATCATATCGTAACAAAGATAGTAGTTACCTGCAAGAAGGCGTATAGGTCATTGCTAATGCTCGCTTCATTGTGGCGGGTGTCCCGTGCATCGGAGCTGTAGCTAAACCCAGTTCCAGTCGGCTGGTCGACGTAGATAAGATTGGATGCCTGTCAAAGACGGTCGATATTACCCAGACAGAACAGGGATCACACATAGTGGCTGCTTAAGATTAGGTAACAGACCTTGACAATAACTTTGAGAAAAACTTTACTGCTAGACTGAGCGGCGCAGAAGTGTAATATACCTGGTCCCAACCGAAGTCATTCCAGACGAGGGACAAGTTGTCAGCGATGTTGAAGGGCCCGTTCTCGTAGAAGAGCGCGAGCTCGCTGCTGCATCCGGGTCCACCGGTGAGCCAGATCACCACGGGGTCCTCCTTCTTGTGCCCCCTTGACTCGAAGAAGAAGTAGAACATCCTGCAGAGCACCAACACGCGACATGCTCAGTGCGTGGAAGGAACAGAACTGCATCCAAATTGGGGGCCGTAGGGAGCAAGACGAGACGAGGCTAAGGACCGGCTAAGCTCACCTGGCGTCGTAGGTGTTGGGGAGGCGGTAGTACCCGGCGCGATGGCCCAGGTCCTCCACCGACGGGCCACCGATGCCGGCCATGGACGCAAGGCGGAGGGGCCTCTCGACGAGGGTCCCCGCGGCGTCTACGGAACCGGCGAGGCGGCCGCTGCGGGATGAAGCGTCCGCCGGGTGGAGGTTGAGGGCGTGGATGAGGTCGACGGCATCAGAGCGCGGGAATCTCGGGGCCAGCTGACGCGGCGCGGAGGAAGGGAGGCGCAGGAAGTCCTCCGGTGAGGCGGCGGAAGCTCCGGCGGTAGCGACGAGGAGGAGGCCGAGGAGCGCTCGCCTCTGACAGGTGGGTCCCATGGCGGCGGGGCGAGGTGAATCGACGGAATCAGAAGTGGGGCGACGAGCAGATCAGTAGTGGCGTGGGGGGGAAGAAGAAGGCGACTAGCGACGGTTTGCGCGAGAAGAATCAACGCACCGGCGGGCCCACCGATCAGAGAGTCACAAGAGCTAGCGAACACGTGTGCGTTCGAGGGTCTTCAGCCTGAGTGATTCCACACGATATTTTTCTATACGTGTCACTCTAATGAGAGTGCTATAAGATTCCTTAATTTCATTTTTTTTAACCTACTAATTAGACCAGTCTCAATGTATAATTTTATCTTATACTTTTTAAAAATGTCACATCAAATTTAAAGATTTAGTTTGATATATGAAATAATTTCTCTCAATACATAATTTCATCTTACGATTTTATAAATAAATTATAGCATTAAATTAGTATCTATGTGTTATATTAAGATTAGTTAAAATGTGTTAGGATAAAACTTTATATTTTTAATGGGAGTTTTAATAGAGTTTCATATCTATAAAATAGTGGCAAATAAATTTCATCCCTATGAAATCCATTTACCTAATTTTATATTAATTATTATACCACATTATCTCTTTTACTTATATGATATTTTATTTAATACTAATGAAACTCTCACTTACACTAGACTAATAGTTACCATCGTCGACTTTCTTTGGGCAGACATCCCTGTCTGGATGCATCGAGCATCGTGAAGCTGAATCATTTAGGATAACAAGATCAGAACGAATCGACGATTCAAGTTCAACTCAGGGTCGTAGCCAAGCTGTATGTTAACCATTTCTCTAGTTGCTGCCACGGATGTCGAACTGCCACCAAGTTGACCTAACTAATATCAGACTCAGATGTCACCGGCATCCACGATTGAAGCAAATATCCTGTCCCCTGCCTGCGTATCCAGAAATCTAGCTAAAAGTATGTCAAAGATTGAAGGAAATTTGATTCGCATGCGGAACTGAAAGAGTGAAGATGCCTTAAAAGTAAAACTTAGGGGAAGAAATATAAATAGTTTAGCAATCTAAAATTCTTGCTCCAGATGGTAAGAATACTGACTGAAACACAGAGTGCACAGCGCAAAGCTGTTCCGCTGCATGTACCGCTGGAATTTAGTGCAAAGCTGCTCCTTTTTCTTTTAAAATTTGTTTTGGTAGAGTTTCAGTTCATATAAAAAATAACTTTAAATTTAGATTATTAGTTAAAAATAATTTTTTAGTTTATTCTGATTTATGTGGCTTATACAATCAAACTGTTTGATAAAACAATTTATCCTAATTTTTTAAAAATAAATTATACATGTGAAAAGGTTATAATACCCCTGACATTAGAGACTAATACGTTATTATTTTTTTTCCTTCTAACCCTCTAATGTGTTCTCTCTCTTAGACTGACTCTAATAATAGGAGCCATTTTGGAGAGGTAAAAGGAGGAATGTCTCCCCTAAACAGTATCGACTGAAGCATGCATTCGATGTTGTCTCCAACAGACATTGCATTTTGGAGAGGCAAAAAGTGCGTCACTCGCCAAGCTCGCCGCCGGCTCACTCGCACATGCGCACCGCCCCTGTCCGGTGCCCTGCCCGCGACCGCGCTGCTCGCCGTTGCTCCCCGCCTGCCGCTCGGCCCGCAACCGCGCTGCTCGTCGTGAGCTCGAGCTCCGCCCGCTCCTCCTTGCTCCCGGCCTCGCTCCGCCCGTGCTCCCCGCCATGCCTCCGCGCGCGGCATGAGCTCGAGCGGCCCGACCTCCGCGCGTGCGCCGCCTCGCCGAGCTCCGCCCGTGCGCCATCTCCACGCCGCCAAGCTTTGACCACGGCCTAACCTCTGCGCCAGCCTCCCCGAGCATCGTCGCCTCCGTCCGCGCGAGCTGGAGACGCCACCCCCGCGTGTCGCAGTGCGCAGCCCCCGCGCCAGCGCGCCCCCGTGCGCCGCCGACCTGCGCGCGCCGCCCCTACCTCTGCTGTGCCTCCATGCGTCGGAGAGCAGAGGAGGACGGCGGCCTTGGCCGCCGCCACGAGGAGGGAGAGCAGAGGATAAGAGCGACCATGGCTGCACCGCCTGGAGACACGCGCGCGGGATGGAGGTGAGCTGTCGCTCTCGTGGTCCGTGGCGCTCGTCCTTGCCGCCGCCCCGCTTCCGTGGGCTCCTGCCGCTCTGCCTCTGCTCCCGTGCGCTTCCGAGCTCGAGGCGCCGCCTTGCCTTCGCTCGCGTTGGGGAGGAGGCCGTGGAATCGAGCGATGCGGCCGTGGAATCAAGCACCTCCGTGTGAGGAAATTGTGGAATCGAGCTCATGGCCGAAATCGTGGGAGGGCTCGAGGAGGACGGCGTGGGAGGCTCGGGTAGCAGACGGAGAGTTTTTGGAGCCTGAGTCAGACGCGGTGGAAGGCAGACGGCACCGAGCAGCGCGGTCAGGCGCGGAGAGCATGACGGTGGAAAATATCTTCGGATGAGAGAGGATATCTACTTTTACATCACTTCTCTTTTGACAAGCCAAAATACCTCTTCGTTTGCATTGTCTGTTGGAGACTGATTTGGACATGCACAGATGTCAAATGAGAGCCAAAAATGCATTTGCTTGATGCTGTTGGAGTCAGCCTTACGTTGAAAAAAATCCTCTCCGGTCCCACCATTCAACCTCGTCTTCTTCTTCCTCTACTAGATTCAATAGCAGCACCGCCCTGCACTACGAGCCCGCTTGCGTCCGACCCAACAACCGCGAAGCTCGCCGGATCACGCCTTTTGGGCCAGCCGCCCACCATTTCCCTCTCCTTACCAACTCGATTGCTGCTGATTCATGGACTTTCCTCTAGTGGCTGGAGAGAGACGAGAGAGAGAAAACGAGAGGACATAGGATGATAGGAGCGACTGAATCGTTTTTTCCAGGGGCAAGGATGGCCACGAGTGCACGTCGTCGCTGCGTGAGCAGCAAAAAGCTAGCTTGACCTCTGCAGTAGAAATAGACAACCGCTTATTGCTGCGTCTTTGTATAAGCTGTTTTCTTATCCCTCTCTTTGATATAGCTTTGGCTTAAAACAGCTCATGAAGCTGCTATGCTATATAATCCCTACCGAAGGGACCCTTAGACAGCAAAGCTGCTCTTCAGTAAGACACAAGATTGAAATACCATTACACTTATTATAACCACGAATCTTCTCCAAAAAGCAAGGCAGAAAATGGAAGCGTGTCAACTGAGAACAACCCGTTCAGGCAGACCACAGGACCAGTGCACAAACAATTATTCAAATTTTCATTCTAAAACCTTGCACAGATGATCAAATCTGAAACACATCAACATCAATTTCGCCCTCGCCACTATACAACAATACATTGCCAGCCCAAACAAACCATGAAAAATTTACAGTTAACAACCTAGTTTATCTCAGTACTTGTATATCATAATTTCTGTAATCCCATGGATTCCCAAAGTCAGACGGCCCAGAAGAAGCATGGCTTTATGACCTCACTTTAGCAAGCCGTGCCCTGATCTCTTCTAGATCTTCCTCATCATCATCAGCACCCTCAGCAACAGCTTGTCGCTGCAAACGGTATAAACAGAGTATTTTTCATACCATGGAGATCACAAAATTCACAATGAAACACATCACATGACTGAATGAACTTTAGTTGTCTAAGGTTACTAAATAAACTACCAGTGTACTAGCAACTATAGTTGATGCCTACGTCCTCAAGAAAAATGCCATGAGATAGCTTCGTGAAATACATAGCATGCTCCCTATGATAGTCAGAATGATCAGAAAGTATTTACCTCTCCTGGAACTCTGCTTGTCGAAGCTTGCTGTATCTTCTGTGTCCTGACAGCATCTGGTAGCTGGGAGGCAGTCTCCCCTGCTAATGAAGCAAGAACCTTGTCAACCTCCTCCTCTATTTCCTCCTCAATGTCTTCAGAGTCCAAAGCTGAATCAACTGCTTCATTCACCATCTCTTCCATCACACCTGCCTAAAGTCAGAATTGTAAAATGTCAGTTGAGTTATAACATAAGTCTTGATGTCTGAAGATAAAGGATTGAAATCTCTGAACAAGGCCAAAGAAATGGACTCAATTAGTTTGTATAACCACTGTTCAATTACAGGTTACCTTAGTCATTTCTTTGCTGAATTCTTGCATCGTGGCAGCCAGTGCTGGAGCTTTCATTAGATCATTAACAACTTTCATCACTTCAGCGCTTTTAGACAGATGATTCACTGTCCTTGAAGTTGCTGAAAACAATATCAACAGAAATTCTTTATTTGAAAAAAAAAATGAAATAGAAGATAAAAGTAAACTGAGTACACTACTCCCTGATCCTGGATGGAACGTTGCATCATGTCAAAGCCAAAAAGAACGGTGAAACGAAACAAGATATAAGTTCAGTTCTCCATAGTACAAAATTGAATGGGCAAGGATGGAACATGACTGTTATGTTGTCAATTCTTATTTTGCAATTGTAGCAAGCAGAACTTAATAGTGGCATGAAACTTAATTCATGCAGTTGTAGCAATTATAGGACCTAACTTCAATCTGCAAATTCTTGCAATTGTTGCAAACAGAGTTTATTATCGCATGCACCCTAATTAAAATAACATGAGTATGCGATTTGATTTTGCATGGCCCTGCAGTCATTGAAAGAACTGTAAAAAGAACTACCGGAATTAGATGCCTGGTAGGCAATAAAGAGCAGTAATACTTTTCAGTGGCATATGCAGACTTCAGTGTTTTCTAGTAGTAGTGTCAAAAGACAAATTGTGCACAAATGAAATTTCTTTTAGTATTTTAATAGATAGAGATACTACAAATTGCCCATAAGAAAGTAAAAGGGTGTGCTACTGAATATTAACTAATAGATAGAATCACTATTGCATAACTGAATATTAACTAAAACGGCATAGTTTTATGGACAATATCTGACTTGAGATTAAACAAAAGCTCATGAAAATAGAGAAGTCCATACCAACAATTTCTCCAAGATGCATCGATACTGAATTTAGTTGAGCCTTGTTTTCAAAAAGACGATTAACAGCCCGTTTTGACCTTACGAGTTCCTTAGCAAGAGCCTGACATAAGAAAATTTTCATATCAACAACACATCAAAATGTTAGACTCGTTCTGACTTACAAAGTCAATCATGAAAATTTGACATTGTATTATAATTTATATCGTTTGAAACTTTAAACATGATATGTCAAGAACTGAAACACAGAGAACAGCTACATCATGCAAATGAGAGATGCATTCAAAAACATGAGTGTAAAATTTAAGAACATATATGGTGTTCAAAATGCTCCCTCCGTTTATATATGAGCACATATTAGTTCAGAACCGGAGGGAGTTAGTGAACTTTAGCACATAATTGTTCTGCATATGTCTATATCCCCCACGATGCCTTTTCTGCTGCTGATGAGCACATTCCTGACAACTAGGATGATGGCATTTGTAATGCCCTAGGGACCACCACACCCAGTAGGCCCCGACTTTCATTTTGAGTGAACCCCCACACGCCCATCAACTTGTTTATGCTTTCGTCCTCGCTTCACGTAAAAGGTCTAACTCCAGATTGGTGGTGATGGACAACCTAAACTTATATGTTGGTCTTCCCCCCACTAGACTAGCAAGGTGATACTAAACTTCCACCCCCTCATGCATGCAGGTGCTCATGGCCCACTATGGGTTTAATCTCAATGGGCCGGGATGTTACAGACCCCCCCCCCCCTCTGAAAGAACCGACGTCCTCATGGGAACACTGACAGGACATACCCACACTAGGCAAGGTACCAGGAACATTTCCCTCTTGGACACGCCTGTGTCAGTGCCGGCTCATATGCCATGACGTGCCCCTCGCATGGGCCTACATGCATCATGCACCACCTGGCCATCACGCGCACCGTGTCCACGAGGTCGGCTCTGATACCATTTATAACACCATAGGGTCCTCACTCGGCTGCACACCCACCAACCTATTTACGCTTTCGTCCTTACTTCGCGTAAAAGGGCTAACCCAAGGTTGAGGGTGAACAACCTAGGCTTATATGTTCATCTTCTTCCCACTAGACTAGCAAGGTGGTATTAAATTCCCACCCCCTCATTAACAAAGTGCTCATGGGTCACTATGGGCCTAATCTCAATGGGCCAGATGTTACATCATTGCTGGTGGGAATAACTTATAACATCTTTTGATAACTTAGTTTAGCTTGGTTGGACTATGTGGGTAAGTAATCTATGGTAGTATTTCTACCCAGATTCATGTATCTTCCATTTTATTTTAAGTGACAAAAACATGCTAATGGTAGATTGGAAGATCTTAAGCATCATGTGAGAACTATAATTTGGGTACTAAATACTACTCCCTCCGTTCTGAAATTGTTGTCTTTAGGACACGAATTTAGTTCAACAATGAACTAGAGTTATCGCCCTAATGACAACAATTTCAGAATGGAGAGAGTATATAACAGTCATGAAGTATGCAAAGGTTAAGACATTCTTTCTTTCAGTGCAAGCTTTCCTCCTGACAGGTTCAATATTTTGACGCTAATGCCTAAGGCTAAGTTTCTTAAGCAAAGGGGATCATGTAATGAACTGGAAAAAACAATCTGGCTTTCTTTGCTTTTATTGGCGAATCCACAATACAGAAGAAACTAAATATCTATTGTAAAACTTAGAGTGTTTAGTTTGGATTGATCCTACAACATTCACCCTCAATTATAGCTATCTCTCAGATTTCCAGTGACCAGGTTACATCTTACAAATGACAAAATAGAGACAAATGCTATGCGAAGAACAAGATTAAACAAGCTGCACCTTTGCGGATCCCATGTCATTGCGCTTTGCAGCCTCCTTGATGGCTTTCTCCACATTATTCTCCTCCTTCTGCACATCTGCGAAAATGAAAGCAAAGATAAGTAAGAGAAAATCGATTTCCCATGAAGAGCAATAAAACTATAGGTATGGGGTCAGGGTAAGGGTTTGGTCCAACCCCCAACGGTCGCAAGAACCAGGTGGCTAACCATGTCACCATTTTCCAGAGTTCTGGGGCAAATCCATGGCACAAAAGAAACATCCAACTTGATCAATCGAGATAGCTATGCCCATCCTAATCGCTTTTACTATCCCACCCTAGGTTGACGCCACGAGAAGGCCTGGTCGCGAATCCCCCTGGGGGCGCAGGGGTAAGAGAAAGGCAAGGGAGGCGGGAGGGTGCGGGAGACGAACCTCGGATCTGCCGCTCGAGGCAGCGGCACTCTTTGCGGAGGCGGTGCTGCCACTCGCGCAGCTGCTGCTGCGGCGTCGGCCGCGGCTTCAGCAGATTCTTCACCTTCTCCATCGGCGCGGCCGGCCCGAGGAACAGCTGCAAACTCCTGCCGATCTGACGCTGACCTCTTGGACCAAGTTGATTCCCTCGCCGCCGGCGACGGTGGAGGCTGGGCTGGTGACTGCCTTCGCGGAGAGGGCAACGTGAGAGGTGCGACGCCGCGGTTGGGCGGCGAATAAACCGTAAACGGCGCAGGTTTCTGTATTCCCACCGTGTTTGGAGGTTTACAATATGTATCCAAATCAAATAACAAAAATTATTAATACTTTATATTACTATAATTTTAATTTTTATAATTTAAATTTAGGTAGTGCTATGTCTTAAAAAATATTTTTGTATTTGCTTATAGATTATAAGTTAAAAAACTAATTCTTTCTAATATGTGTGGAAGCTGTTACCGCCAATATGTCATCAAAACAGAACTTCTTAAATTTAAAATTTGCATATTAAACTCTAAATATATATCACATATCTTTCATAAACAATATAATTATGAAACTAATATCTGATTTATTTTAAACCTGCTCATGTTACTCATTATTCCTGACATTTCTTGTACTTTTTAGAAATTGAAAAAAGTGCTAAAAGAGATAGATGTTATCAAAGTAATTTCAAAACAAATAGAAATATTAATTACCATTTTCCAAACTAATGACTCTAACTTTTATAACATCCAATCAAGTAAATAATGAAGCTACTATGATGCATAAAAAAATTCAACATTATATTAATTTATTGAAGCTTGAAATATGATACCAAGAACTAAATATTAATTCATAGAAGCTATTATGTACTAAACTAGAAAGAAGAGCTAGAACACGTAGATGAGATATGCCTTCACAACTAACCAACACAAAATTCTAACAACAAAGTTATTATTCAAATAGTTCTTTCATTTCTCTTTTTTATATATGACACCAATTAGTTCATCATGAGGCAATAGTTGCATGTATTAGTTACCCTTTAGCAAAAGATCGTTGTTCTACATATTAAAAAAAAATCAATTCTAAAACAATAGAAATATTAGTTACCATGATTTCAGGTTTTTCAAGCTAACCACTTTAGCTCCTATTTGATCCGGTTTAGATTCTTAAAATCTAATTTTAATTTTAAGATTTTAAATTAAATTTAGATGTTGACGTTTGGATACCGATCAGATTCTTAAAATTCAAAGACACTGAGTCTTTTAGCATATAAAATCTGGCTCTAGCTAAGTATAATCATATTATGAGATTTTTAAAATTTATGGTTCTAGATTTTAGAATCCGAAAAAAATATGTGTCATTTGAAGCCCTCATGAATTTTACAATCTCAGTGCATCCAAACAGTTTTATTTCTCTTCTTTATATATGACACTGGTCAGTTCATCGCACATTAGAAGGGGATAGCTGCATATATTAGTGACCCTTTAGCAGATAATTGTTTTGCATATGGCCATTGCTCCCGCAATATTGTTTCTGCTGCCGCTGAGCACATTCCTAATTGAGATGGTGGATGTGCTGGTGTGAATAATATTAACATCTTTTGATCGTTTTAATTAGCTTGGTGGACTATACATGTACATGTATCCATTGAGGTACGCAAATGTCAGACTATTCTTTCTTTCAGCGCAATCTTTACTCCTACAACAAACAGTTCAAGGATTTTGGATTTTTCAAGCAAAAACATAACGTTTGAAATACCCAATCAGACAAAAGCTCTGCGGAAGCCACCATGCCAGTGCACAGCAAAACGATTAGCAAAACAAATTGTCTGTTTTCCAAATTGTGAAGAAAGTTGATCAAAATTGACGAAACATCAAGTCGTCAGTTACATCACAGTATCATATAATATATTACAGATACAACAGTGCCCTATCAAGTTCCATTCATAGTAAACAATAATTGATTTGACAGACCATCAAGTCCTTCAGCAAGAAGAAACAATAATGCTGACAGCCAAAGCCAATGAAAAAAATTTCGGAGACTATACCAACGCTGTAGACCCTTTTACAATTTAACAGTTTCGAATTTCTAAAGTTGAGACTAATCTGGCTGCTAATCTGTAATTTCTTTACTTCTTCAGGTGGTTACAACTTTTGGGAGGAGGAAGGTAGTCACATTTTCTAACAGCAAGGAGAAAAGAAATCCACAATTCAGCTAATCATAAAGCCCTTCTTCATGCCATACGTCGACCAAAAAATCAACCATCTCCTACAATAACTCTGCAAGTTAGAAGCTAAAAACATGAATAATCCACAGAACAAAGCACTAGCTCAGGAATCTTACAGGTAGTGGGATTGGCCGTGGAAAACACTCACTTGTCAACAAGAGATCATCATATGTCGTGCACCAACTGAGCACAAGAAAATTAGTTAGCAAGTAAAGCTGATTTAGTACAAGTAGCAGCCTACCCTAAATCAATAAGCTATCAAGCTGATGAAACACTGTTATGTTTCTTTTACGTAAACTTGCTATATACTCCAATAGTTTATTAAAGTATCCACCAGTACAAGTACATCCCGTGCTGATCATATGACACAGATTTCTGGTTACTTCCTACTCTCAACAGGAAACTAGCTAGGAAATAAGCAGCAAGGGCTTTCTCTTATTTTTGGCACAAAATAACTAGCAAATTAATGCATATAGTAGTTAGGTTCGCTACAATGTTTTGTAGTATAATCAGAAGTAACTTGGAACTAAAATGCCTTGAGCAGTACCAAACTAGTCCAATTCTGCCCAAACCATGAAATAATTATTAGATTATTAAACTCTGAATTTTGAGTTCTCTTGATATTATGAATCAGGCAGATGAAAGAGGATCAGAAACCTTATTACTGGCTCTTGAGGTGCTTTTTTTGGAACTTCTGCCTGATGGCCAACCCATTGTCTTCTCATCTCAGCCCAATGCTCAGCAGCTGTAAATATATAATTGGTCAGCACATAACTGTCTGGTATCCAGTCAGTTTGATTCATCCAATACAAATCCCTACCGAAAAAAGGTACCCTTGACTGGGTTATTATCTAAAATAATATGTTTAGCGTTTGATTACAGAAATTCACAACTAACAGAGCTTCTCTTGCAAAAAGCACATTAAATAAGAAACAATATTCCATGAAATTGACTTAACAGTGTGTGATTTACATTACCATCCAAGATATGAAAAGCCTTAAATATGTTCAATCTTCAGTTCAAAAGGAAAGGGAACACAATGGGAGCACAGTTCAGCACTGGCATAAGTACAGTTAACAATATGATTTCACTAGACTGAGTATTTCATTGCTTCACCATATTAAATACGAAAAATTCTGCAGACACATTTAATTCATAATTGAGCCACCTTTTTTTATCTACTCATGAAATAAACATCAAAGCATAACTCAAACAAAAACTAAATTTATTCAATGGAGCAAGTCATTCAAGATACCAAGACTTTAGAATTTAACAGTACCATGGTTGATGAATGATGTGTCTGTGCCATTTTGCATCAACATTTTAGAATCATTGATTATCGAGTTTGGAACTGAAGAGATATTCCCCTCAAGAGAAACAGATATGCTAGCATTATTCTCCATTGCTTCCGGACCCGATTGCCATTGCCTTCCTTTTCCAACAGATGAATAACGAGACTTCTTTCCTGTAGACCCCTTCAGCTTAAAATTGGGAGGTGGCTGAGATTTTCTTAAATTACCAATACAGCCACTGCTCTGCATAAAGACAATATCAGCCATGTCTGAGGTAGGAATTGCTCAAATGGTTGCAGTTAAGTACTTCATATCTCTCAAGAAGAGTGTTCTATAATGACATTTGCATTAGAAAGATAAGATTATGATACAATAGAATTACACTAAAGC
The DNA here is from genome assembly GCA_032690845.1 of Eleusine coracana subsp. coracana. NCBI lineage: Eukaryota > Viridiplantae > Streptophyta > Magnoliopsida > Poales > Poaceae > Eleusine > Eleusine coracana. Next base: position 44,223,655 of record CM064430.1, read on the forward strand.
CTCTTATTTGTTTTGTATAAATGAACAGCACCTACCCCATATAAGCTCAATGAGGATGTCATGCAGACAGAATATCCATTCAGTATCTTAACCAGACCATTTAACAAGTGATGATGTTGTGTTTACTCTTCATGTTTCAGATATCCATCCCACAGCATATTTGTTTCTGAGAAAAAAAAACAGAGAAAATGTTATGAAACTCTAGCTCAAATAAGGTATTAATGGCAAAGAAACAAACGTGATGACAAAATAAATCTGGCCTGGGTTCTGTTGAGACACATTTTCGTATTTAAAAAAAAACGTGTAGAGTAGATAGTCAAACAAGTCATCAATGGATTAATATCTAATTTGAGAATAGGTCCACTATGTTTCTCATGGACACCATCCACAAGAGTACAAGACCACCAACCACATCATATACTTATTGAGAGCTTGCTTCAGCACTAATTGTGGAACAAGAGGGCATGGTTGTTTGGTAGACAAGGCCAGACGAACCTGAATATGTATGCTGTACAAAGAAGCGAAGCTGATAAACACAATTTCAACTAGCACATGATCAACAAGAACGTTCATCAGGGTACGGCCACAAGAACGTTCATCAGTAAGAATGAGCATTAGATGCATCTGACAGATCAACAATGCCGCAGCATTCCGAATTTGCACAAGGTAGATAGGCACTAATAGGTGACACGAAAGGTGAAGAATTGAAACTGTGAACTCGTTAAGCTAAATAAATAACAGAGACTGAAGCAACTTCCTCTTCCTGCACTCATTTTAATGGCATTCATCAGGGGGGACTAATGCAGATAAAATATGTGCTGGTTTCTGATGTAACATGACCCTGTTCCATTCAGTACCACTTCAAGAGCATATTGACAACATGTATTGGTGAGTCCTCTTACTTCCAGTTTCAGCAAGGCCAAAAGTAACCCGCGATGTTTAACACTCTCACCACACCTCTGGCAGTCTGGCCACACCGAATCTAACAAAAGTTGTGTGGCCATTCGGACAAAAAATCGCTACAAACACTTCACTAATCACCTTGCGGCCAGCTCTACCAAGTCGGCAACAAAGAAAAGAGGGGGCCGGGGGCTCCTACATTAATCAGGTAGCAGGACTGTAAGCACCCTAAGCGTGCCACACCAAGACGTGCAAGAGCGAGCACCAACACTACCCTTTGACTCAGAATCGCGCAAAGATCCAAAGGAATCCGGCGACGGATCAGACCCATTTGCAGCAGCAACGCAGGGACCGCTGAATCCAACCAAATAGCCGAAGAAAAAAAAAATGTCAGGCCAAAATGCATACAGAACGGAGAAAGCGGGCTTCGAACCTGACAATCTAGAAGGGGAGAAAAGCCAAAATCGCCTCTCTTTTTTTCCTCCTGTGCTGGCTCGGTCGCCGCTCCTCAACCGCGGAAGAAACGGAAAGAGAGAGAACTTGAGAAGGGGAGAGAAGGGAGAGAGGAATAAATTTGAGCAAGAAATGGAGGAAGGTGGAATGTGTTAGGTCGCGGGTCGCCGGTGGACCGGCTCCACGGACCGTCGATGCCAACTGGGTGCGTGGACCGGACGTAGACGCGCCCGGTTGCACGGGCGCGGTGGGGCACCAGTGGCACCACCGGATGGAACGGACCGGACAAGCAGAAGGAAGGAAGACGGCGATGGGGCGGCACGCCGGGGCAAAAATGGAAATGATATGGTTTGACCATCGTGCAGAACGTGCCTCCTCCAAAATGGTATGGTTTGACCACGAGGACCACAGCTTCGTTTCGAATTAGATCGAGGCTCAACTCAGGCCAGAAGGAAAACATCGAGCCATGGAAGGGAAATTCTGGCAGGCTCGCCTATGGAGAAAATGTGTTTGCCTTAGGTTTAGACTTTCAAGTGGAACAAGATTAGGCCTCATAATGGGTTAAATATTTTGTATTAGATTTTATAAGGCCTAGTCACAAAAAGGACTGGATGAAAACTTACTCATTGTCGATCTAGAAATTTTAAGGACTGATTAGTGTTCTAAAAGAACCCTGATCACGATTCATTATTAAATCTAGATGAGATGTCGTTATTTTTACAAGAGGAATATGGTGAGTCACTTTTTTTTTTGTGGGTGACATGGACATAGTTCGAATTGGATTTAAGAAAGGGCAGGAGATGCTCTTAGAGATCTATGTTTTCATGTCTTGATTGTGAATATACACATTAACCATAATTAACACTACAGACTAAGAAAAAGAATAGTTACAGACATACACAAAATTTATTAGAAGTGACAAAAATGACATGTTAAGTAGATGGGCTAATTGTTCAACAACACTATAGACATGGTGATTTTGGGAGACGATGCAACTCACACATGAAGAAGGGCAGCTTGAAAGAAAGGATCCTTCAAATGCTTATAATATGGAACAACGGGGACTACCACAGAATTAGAGACGGTTTTTAACATTATTAGTGACGGTAATCAGCCCCGTCTCCTGTAACGCGTTACTAAAGATTAATCTTTAGTGACGGGTCTTTTTCGTCTCTAAAACTAATCATTATTAGTGACGGTAGCAAAATGACGTCTCTCATATACTTATAGCGATAGCTGTTGTGTGACATCAGAGACATGTCATTCTTTACCTGTCACTGTAGATACTCTATAGAGACGCATTCTGGAAACCACGTCACTATATGAATATCATCAGTGACATTATTTTCAGAAACCCGTCACTAATGACTGTAATCAGCGATGGATGTTTCCATGCCCGTCTCTTTGAGGACAGGTACTAACGACACGTTTTCTTCAAAACCCGTCCCTGATGATGTATATAAAAACAAAAATAAAAAAACCTCATAATGGCTCTTGGTCTCACTTGGTCTCACGATTCCATTATTTCACAGTTTCTTCTCATTACATCCAGTACACATTACAGTCATCCACAGAAAATACAATATTTAAGATTTTCAATTCACATTACAGTCATCCAGAAAAAAAGAGGAAAAACTACTTGAGCAACAAAACATATTGCTAAGTGCTCCTATATTAAATTCTGCACAAAGAAAAATATTTGCATCACAAATTTAGGTCGAGGAGGGAATTCAAATAGTTAAGGACAAGAAAATAACTGTCATCAAATATTTTAAAATTATACTTACTGCTTCTAGCATATAGATTGAATATTGTAGAAATTTTCCCAAGTGAACAGAATACCATAGGTTTATTATGTCAATTTTTCACGAGAATGTGATGCAACTCTACTTCTCACACTAAGGAAACAGTAAAGCAGTACCTTCAAAGATCAGCAGCATTGACAAGACCAAGATCCTAGTCTGCAATGAAAAAAGGAAATAAAATGGATAAGTTGGCATCAGATTCCGTAATATAGTGTAGTATGTATGAAAGAAAAGAAATTCTATCTTTGCAACTGCAGGACATATCAATAATTAGTGATTACATTCTATTTACCAACTGCAGCGCATATCCACAAAATCCAAGTACTTCACTGAATACAAATCTTGTTCACAAGCAGATATGCAGAAACATGCACAGGGTGTGAAATTTTAATAATCTTGTACTACAAAAGTGCAGATAACAAATTTTAGAAAAAAAAAGCATATTCAAAGAGATCACATTCTATATGGTTGGCAGTCTTTGATTATTTATAACTCATTAGCAAAAAATAAAAGCATCAAAAAAATGTTATACTAATTATAAAAAAAACACGAAACAAGTAAGAATATATTCTTATGAGTTCTAATCAATTTCCATCTAATCAGCAGACTGAAACAGCTACACCGCAAAGAAGTCAGTTGCTAATCTTCAGTCTTGACTATCACCTATATTTATTTTAGAAAAAATCAATAAAATACAACAAATAAAATTAGAAGATAACCTTTGGGTTCAGCTTTGAGTCCCTAGTCATCTGTCCACCATCAGTTGACAAAACCACCTTTCACTTGCATTTGATGCCCTCAGCCATTCACAACAATCCTGCCATTTAAGCAAGTTTTAGAATGAAAAATATTACAGCATGCATAACATTTTTTGTAAACTGTACAACATAAAACACATCCATAGATCTAACGGTGTGCAAAATATTTTAATTATGCTAAGTCAACAAATCCTCATTTGTACTACTATAGATAGTAATGTGGAATATAAGATTAAAGGGACTAAGACTAGAGAACTTATCCATGAGCTTTGGCATAGCGATCAGTACCCCAGATCAGCCATGTTGTCGTGATGAACAGTGGGAGTTATCCTGTATGTAGTGAATTTTAAGGGATATTAGAACATACTTCTAAGGCTCTTAGTCTTGTGCATGATTTGAAATTGCTATAACAATTCCTTTACAGCTTACTTCCAGTTACAAGATGACAGTTAATACAAAATAAAAAACCAGAACCTCTGTTCACGTGAAGAAAGTCATCAAGCCCTTCAATTCAAAAAATCACTTACATATATAAGAAAAAGAGTAACTACTTAGTACCTTGCTCAAGCACTTTAATAGTAAATATGACATAGTTCTTATCGGATCAATCAATATGATTATATAAGATACTGTAGAAGAAAGAGGAGACATAAAGTGGAAGAGACTTCTGAATTATAAAGATCTTTCCAATGACATCCATATTACAAAATTTTAGTTGACCTTCACCATTAGCATCTTTATAGACACTGTGAAAAATCGTTAGGCTAAACCAAAGTATTTACAAGGCGTGTAATACAAGACTTTCACAGTTAAAGATGTTGATGTGTTGTACATTGCAGTAGCTTATCCACTCTGGCTGTACAATTGATTTCTCGCTATACTGCTTTGGTTTGTTTGTTCAGTTTTCCAATGGGATTTTAAAACAAAACAGAGGAATGTTTATAGTCTATAGGAATATAATAGAAAATAAAACATATAATGGTACTATGTTCTGCTATTGTAGAAGATAGCATACGGTTGTTTATGTTATCAACTGGAGGATTCAATTCTCCTCCAGCAGCAAACTCTCCCATTACTCACCAAGGGTAAGACGCAGAGCTGCATAATATTCCCGGCACTGACATTGCTCACCTCTTTCACTGGGCAGACGCAGAGCTGCACAATCTTCCCGGCACCGACATTGCTCTCCTTCATCAGCCATGCCACTCAGCAGCTGCCGTTACACGCCGTTATGGTAGTGTGTTTACGGTTAAGGCACAACCACACATCTATTCTAGTTGTATTCGTGCGCAGCCACCATCCCCATGGATTCCCACCCATAGCACGATCCATCCTATATCCTGTAATGGATTGAATTTCCTCCGAGCAGAAGCACTTCGATGATGTCCTTCACACAACTCAAGAGCTGCCCAACCGCTAGCCCTGAGCAACCGTAACCCTAGATCTGGTCGCCCACTTCCTTGAGGAACATGGAGAGGATAAGGCTCACCTAGAGGAGCCGGTGGCGACAGCAAGGCCGCCGCAGCCGACGAGAACATGGCACCACGGGATGCAGAGGAGGATGCGGCCGCGGTGCAGACGAGGGCCATGAACATCGCAAGGGCGGCGGCTGCAACCCGACGCAGCACAGAAGCAAAGTCTGTGGAGGTGTTGGTGCCACATGGCTGTGGACGGTGGGATTAGGGACTCGCTCAGGAGGCGGCACGACATTGTTGTAGGTGGCAGGATTCATGGCTCTCGCCGGGAAGGTGACGCCGCACGACACTGGTTGTGGGCGGCAAGGTCACGATTAGGCCTTATTTGGATACTCACCAATACACTCCAATCCATATGGTTTGAAAGGGATTGAAAGAGAATTTAGTTCATTTTCCACCCCAATTCACTCCAATCCATATGGATTAAGATTACCCAAACAAGCTCTTAGAGATGCGCACATTTTGACTCCTTGGTTGCGGGGAGAGAGGATAAGGCAATGGAGTTGCAGAGAAGGTTTAAAGCTTATTTAAATAAATTATATTCTTTGAAACAAAAAGCCTGACTTTGGTGTAGTGGCAAAGTTGTTTGTTCTTTTAGATGAGGTGCAGGGTTCGAACCTGATGTCACTTATTTTTTTAAAGAAAAAATATTGTTCAATTGAAACTGTACTCCAGCTTGGTTCAAACTTGGCACCGTGGCTTTATCAGAATTAATGGTGACAGGGAATGGTAACCCATCCCAAATATAGTGTCTTAGAATACCTGAGACTATTAGCGACGGGTATGATACCTGTCGCTATTGAGTATTAACGACATGTTTTTCATCGACCTTACATGATTTACTGACGGTTTTAAAATCCCGTCAATATTAAAAATTGCCCGTCTGTAATAAGTAGTTATCAGTGACGGCTTTTTGTAAAACCCGTATGTGACTTTTGAGTTATATTATTAGTGACGTGTTTTTTTTAATTTGTGTCACTATTAATGCCTCAGTTACGACTTATGGAGAATAGTAGTGACGTGTATTTGTGAACCCATCACTAAAGGTCCTATTAGTGACGTGTTTTAGTTTGACATCACTAATGTGGTGTCTCCTTTATGTGTTTTTGTGGTAGTGGGGAGTGCCATATATGTTTGACATCATATATATATATATATATATATATATATATATATATATATATATATATATATATATATATATATATTGTTATCTATATTCCAATCAACGGCTATATATATATGCTGTAATAATATTGTTTTTAATAAAAAACTAATGATCTTATTGATGCAGTTAATCTTTAGGACAACTTGTTGTTTTGACACTGAAGATTTATGCAAAAGGACATTCACAGGGACTTGTTTATCACGTTAGTCAATTATTGGAGGTGGACACATTTTCACAAGACATGGTTATCTGTTACAACATAGGTTGTGCACTTGGCCTTTCGTCATATTTGGTATCTTTATCTTTATTCTGTAATAATTGTAATCTTCGGGTCGTATACAAAATAAATCAAAGCTTGGATTTTCCATCATCCAAAAAAATATTGTTATCCTTGAGATGGATGCAACATACTAGTTGCGAAGAATCTTGCTGTCGTCGCACGGGGATAATGCGAAACTTAACAATATACAACATATCTGTCACACAGCGCGCCCATCATTGTTTATCCACTAGCCAAAAAGGAAACACATGCTCAAACACCAACGGACGACAACAAGAGACGAAACAAGAATAGAAAGCTCGTCAAGTAGATCACACAAGGCCAAGCCACTAACTTCGCACACCCACACTGAGCATGGTCACAGCCAAGATCCAGGAGACCATCCCGTCGATGCCAACGACCAGCTTGACAATTAGAGAACCACCAATATTTTCCAGTAATGTAGAGAGAAAGGTCCAGAATATCAAACTGTAACGGGAGATTTGCATCTGATCGATCCAAAAACTTTGGTATGCAGCAGTACTCAACTTTAAAATGACTTCATGATGTGGTACTAGTACATCTAGATGTTTGAGAGGCTATTACAAACTAAAACGAAAAGGAGGTTCAAATATGGACGAGTGGATAGAGATGAATCAAGACATATCATAGCATAAAAGTGTAGTAGGAAGAAGGATAACAGATGACCTTGAGTAGGCACCGACAGTATCGAGTCATCTACCTTAAACCGAAGTGTGTGGTACTGAAGACCATGTTACTGTCCTAATAAGCATCACATATTTAGAATCAGTGGTAGAGGACTAAAGTTGGGGATAAGTGCAATGCTATTATATAGATATGTTTTACATCATATATCCTTCCCGAGTTCCGATGCAACGCACATGCAAATGCATTATTTTGCAGTTGACGCACCGGGATGCTATAAAGTTGGACAATAGTTACAATACATCATTCATCACATTGCGCACGCGTGCTGGTCTTGCCACTCTAGCCAAAAGGAGAAATAATTAGAGGGCAACAACACATGTCCGTTTCAAGTATAGGACACTGGCCAGTTGTACAACAACTGGATGCTGAAACACCGACAGCAAAGATGAAACAAGGTATATAGAAGGTAATGCCCGCAGCAAGCAAACGACACAAGCAGGCCAAGCCACTGACTGACCCAGCATGGCCGAGCTGCGTTTCCGAGTGCTCGCCGCCCTCATGGCTCTCGCCGCTGTTGCTGGCACCTCCGTCGCCGGCTTTGAGTTCCACGAGGCCACCGTGGACGCCATCCAGCTCGGGTTCCGGAACGGCAGCCTGACGTCGACGGCCCTCGTCCGGTTCTACCTGGACCAGATCGCCCGGCTCAACCCGCTTCTCCATGCCGTCATCGAGGTCAACCCCGACGCGCTCGCGCAGGCGGCTCGAGCCGACGCCGAGCGCTCCTCCGGCCGGCACCGTGGCGGCGGCGGGCTGCACGGCGTCCCCGTCCTGGTCAAGGACAACATGGCCACGCGCGACCGGCTCAATACGACGGCTGGCTCGCTCGCGCTGCTCGGCTCCGTGGTCAAGCGCGACGCCGGCGTGGTGAGCCGGCTCCGGCGCGCCGGCGCGGTCATCCTCGGCAAGGCCAACCCGTCCGAGTGGTCAAATTTCCGGCCCGTTCAGGATGGCTGGAGCGCCCGCGGAGGCCAGACACTGGTAATTACTCGTACTAGTTTCTCAACTTCATTATTGATGATAAAACCTGATGTCACAAAAAATGCCGATAATGGTCCTTTTCTTGAAAACATGTTACAATGACGGTTTTTTTATTTTTTACATGCCTTGTCTTTGTCTATATCCAGAACGACAATAATATACGACGAGAGTCGAGAGTGAGTAGAATAATGTACTGTAGTTTATCTGATCCACATGATTAATTCTGTAGAACCCATACGTTCTCTCGCACACACCGTGTGGGTCGAGCTCAGGATCAGGCGTCGCGGCAGCCGCGAACATGGCGGCGGTGACGCTGGGCTCGGAAACGGACGGCTCTATACTCTGTCCCTCTGCAGTGAACTCCGTGGTCGGTATCAAACCGACTGTTGGGCTCACCAGCAGATCTGGTGTCATCCCAATCACGCCTCTGCAAGACACCGTTGGGTAAGCAAACCATGACAACTGCTCCCCCTTGTTTAATTTTACTCCCTCGCCAGCCACAGATGCAAGTAGTTTAATTTTTCATCTGGTGGAAAAACTAAGAAGACAACTACAGTCTACATAGCCGATGTTCCACTTGAAAGTGTAAAAAACAATGTGATGTGACTTGTTTGTGACTGAACTGTTTTTGTTCCTACAGACCGATGTGTCGTACCGTGTCCGATGCAGTCCATGTGCTGGACGCCATTGTCGGCTATGACACGTTTGACGCTGAAGCCACCAGAGCAGCGTCCAAATATATCCCGCGCGGTGGGTACAAGCAATTCCTAAAGATCGATGGATTAAGGGGCAAACGGATAGGAGTTCCTAATGTCTTTTTTCAAGGGACTGATGATCAGGATCTCAAGGTCTACGAGAAACATCTCCGCACAGTGAGGTAATAGCTCTGGCCACTCAAAAGTATGCCCTCCGAATTTTCAGAAGCTGGAATATATATTTGGATCAGGAACCTATATGCAAATTAAGAACTTAATAATGTTTTAGTTAGGCAAAAAAACCTGGTTGTTTTGCCTGGTAAAGCTACTAATTTACTTATTTTCTAAGCAAGGATCTCCTCTCATTTGTTTTCTTTAAAAGGCCTCATTGGTAGAATATGTGTATATTCTATTTATATGACATTGATCTTTGACAAATGCTTCACTACCTTCATGATGAAAGGCAACACGGCGCCATCGTGATCACAGATCTTGACATAGCAGTAGATTGGGCCGACCTGAATGCCCAAGAGATGATTGCCATGAATGCAGAGTTCAAGATAAGCATCAACGCCTATATGTCAGACCTTCTGTACTCCCCAGTCCGGTCCCTTGCACAAGTCATAGCATTCAACAATGCTCACCCAATACAGGTAAACAAGATCTTAATTATATTTCGAGATCTTACATTGTCGTTGGAACCTCAGAAGCCGCAGCAGTTAATGTTGTATCATTGAAACAAACAGTGAGATGATGACCAGAGATAATGATGATCTTTGCTGCAGGAGAGGATTAAAGATTTTGGGCAGCCTGATCTTATCGCGGCAGAGAAAACCAATGGCATTGGCAAGATGGAGAGAGAGGCAATACGAAAGCTCAATGAGTTGTCCACCAATGGGTTAGAGAAGTTGATGAAAGAACACAAATTGGATGCAATCGTTGCGCCTGACAGTCAAGCATCCTCTGTTCTCGCTATTGGCGGCTATCCTGGCATCATTGTCCCGGCTGGGTACGACAAGCAGGGAGTTCCCTTTGGGATATGCTTTGGCGGCCTGAAAGGATATGAACCCAGATTGATTGAAATGGCTTACGGGTTCGAGCAGGCCACAAAAGTGAGAAGGCAGCCTGCTTTCAAGCATTAGCACAGCATGATAACTTGATAAGTTTCAAGAAACTCAGAAGTCAGAACAGGTCCAAGGTAGAAACCACCATGCATCTTTGACGTTCTCTTCAAGTGTTAGGTTTGTTTGTCTCGCTATATTAGGATCCATGGAACTCTCAGATGTTTCCATGACAGTTAACACAAGATTTTACTTTTGTCATTGGATTAAAATGTTATGTCTCAGATTTGCTACAGATTTGGATGCTGAGCCAGATGAGTTATATTTGGATGCTAAGTATAACTCAAAACAAATAATTTACCTAGGATGCACCAACGTCAAATTGAAGCTACATAAAAGACAGACTGTAACTCTAATATATGCTCACTGTAATTTCTGTAAACTAGTATATTGCCTGTGCTAACGTTAACACTAGGGTGAAATTTATGAAACAAACAGCCAAAAGATTTTTATATGTATTGCTCAAAAGTAGTAACAACAATTTTCAAGCAAATATTACTTTTCAGCTTTGAGCAACTCAATTTTTATGTATGTCATGCAACATGCCTTGTAAAGATTTCTAATTAAGTAATTATATTTGTGAAGCACAACTAAAATTGAATTCTACAAATAGTAGTGAGCTACTCCAGAAATACAATGAGAAATGATTTTATGCATAATGATATCTCTGTGGACCTAATTCTGCAAGAGATACAAAACAGAAAAGGTCATAAGTAAATGTAATAATATGCAAATAGTGTTAAACTCCTTTTTTTTTTGAACTGGAAGATATATTCCATTAACCAGAAGCTGGCTGTAGATCAGCAGCTATAAAACAGTTTACAATGGCGGGATGGCCATCTGGCCACACCATGACATGACCCAGCTCCAGTTCACATCCGAACTGTGCTAACCTATTTGCAGCTGCATTACATTTCCGAGGTTGGTACTCTACTCTATAATGCTGAAACTCCGTAGATAGCAAGGTCTTGATATCTCTGATAATCATGCAGCAACTCGCTAAATCATAGCCCTGAGTGGACAGAGCTAGTCGAACATTGACTGCATCAGTTTCAACGATCAATCTATCAATTCCTCTGCTTCTTGCAAACAGCAGCGCCTGCAATATGGCTGTCAGCTCAGAAATCATAGCATTTTCACAATAAGTAATTCTGCCTGCTCCTGAGCCGAAGGTTCGTCCTTCGTGATTGCGGATAATGAAACCCCACCCCCCTGTATTCGCATTTTGCACGAAGGAGCCATCCACGTTGATTTTCATCCAACCCATTTCGGCAGGTTTCCATTTAACTCCAGGAGTAGATGCTTTACTTGGTATCGTTAGAAGCCATTGGAATTCAGCAATGTGCCTCTGTATTAGACTAGCACAGGATGACGTGGTACGCTGCTCCTCCCCAGCATTTGTGTCATTACGGGTAGACCAGAGAGTCCAAAGAGCAGTGATCACCCGCACCTGGGTCTCCTCCTCCCAACTCCATATCATTCGAAAGACCTCCATTGCAGAGCTTTGAACTGAGAGGACTTCTCTTATGTCATCCAATCCTAATTCTCGCCAGACCACTTTCGCATATTTGCATTTGAAGAAGAGATGACCTGCATCCTCGTCAAGCCTAAAGCACATAGGGCATCTTGTGTCGATCTCCATCCCTCTACTTTCAATCTTCCTCCTGAGTGGTAGACTATTATGTGCTAGTCTCCAGGCGAAATGCTTCACTTTGTTTGGGATAGGGAGCGTCCAGATCTTCTTCCAAGGGAAAGAGGTCCCCATTGTTGGACAGTGAACGGTGGTTCCAGAACTTGGGCCATGATTTGTCGCTGTACTATCAACACTCACCTTATATGCAGACCTGACACTAAACCTCCCTTTGTCATCAAAGTGCCAGGCAATGGTATCCACCATTCCTTTTTTGAGCAACTCAATCCCCTGCACCAAACTCCTCCATGTATACGAGCTGCCATTCCTTACCCCCTGCATTTAGGATATCTGAATTTGGAAAATATTTTGCCTTTAGGATTCTGCCGCATTGAGATATTGGGTTGTGGATGAGGCGCCACACTTGTTTGCTCAGCATGGCTAAGTTGAAATGATGCAGGTCACGAAAACCAAGCCCACCATCTCTCTTTGGCTCTAACATCTTCTCCCAGGAAACCCAGTGCATTTTATCCTTATCTTGCTGGCTCCACCAATATCTACATATCATGGTGCTAATCTCATCACAGAGGCCTTTAGTTAGGTCAAAACAGGCCATAGCATAAGTGGGTATTGCTTGGGCAACTGCTTTTATCAGTACTTCCTTCCTTGCCTTAGACAACAACTTTTCCTTCCACCCCTGTATGCGCTGCCAGATTTTGTTTTTAAGTACTGGAATGCCTCCTTTTTTGATATCCCAACAAATACTGGCAGTCCAAGGTATTTCTCATTGATCGTTTTAGAGTGGACCTGCAAGGCCTGCTTTATTGCCTCCCCTTGCCCCCCTATAAGGTTCATGACCATTGAGGTCACCTCAAGGTATGGTATTTTGGTGATGAATGACAAAAAACATGAAATGAGACTAATGTCTACACGAGTGTTTGTCCATATAGGAAACCTTTTCTATCTTATGATGATTGTTGACAGTGTCCTTGGCGATGGATGACAATGACCACAAACATGGAGGCTTGTGAACTTGATGGAGTCTAAGGGTTGATGAAGATGGATCAAAGCGGAGGATAAGTTATGGTGCAAGTGTTTGAAACACTTAAGTAGTTGTTAGGGCTTTGAGTCCATAGAAAAAACCGAACTATCAATGGGGTCTAGGTCATTCTCTTAGGTCATGTCTAGTCGGTGATGTGCAAGGTTGCTCGGTGAAATCACAGGCACTATGTGATAGTGGAGAAGCCAAGGAGCTGTTCAGGCAAGCCGGGAAACGAAGTCAAACGAGGACGATAAGTTTTGACTTCTGGACATAGAGACCGGACAGAAGGATCTGTAGAGATCGAACTGTACGGTCACTATGGGGAGTTGTCCAGGACTTAGAGCGAGAAGCAGGACTCTGTTAGCAGGTGACTCTATATAGACCGGACGGTCCGGTCTACTGACCAGACGGTCCGGTCAGTAGGAGTGCAGAAACGGCAGAGGAGGTGCATTTCGCGGAGGCTCCTGAACTGGAGAGAGAAAGTGACCGGACAGTCTGGTCAGTTCAGAAGATTGCCTGGACAGAGGAGGCCAATGGCTGGGGAGAGCCGTTACAGAGTGACCGGACGGTCCGGTCAGGCAGAGACCGGACAGTCCGGTCAGTGTGTCCAGAAAGGCAATTTCGTGGAGCAACGACTAGTTTGAGGTTGGGAGCCTATATAACTTCGTTGCTGGGGTCTTGGAGACCTCTCTTGGCCAGTGGAATACCTGAGAGTATTTGATAAGGTCCAAGAGGAAAAGAGGAAAGCTCTAGGAGGAGATATTGCATATCTTGAGAGTGCTAGAGAATAGTAGCTTGAGCATCTTACACATCTAAGGCTAGGGTGTACTTAAGGGTGTGATCTAGATTGTTACTCTTGGTCTATGGTGAGACCTAGACCGGTTAGGTGTCGGTGATCGAGCCTATCGTGATCGGTTGTGAAGGCCGTCATACATTTGTACACGGTTTGAGCCCATCATTGAAAGGACCATCTTAGTTTCGGACAAGAAAAGAATATCATCATCCTCCTGCTTCTGGAGATCCAGAAGCCCCCGAACTACCGGGCGATTGCCCAATCCTCGGCAGTTCCAAGTCACAATCTTCATTTCGCTTCACGGAGCTGATCCGTCAGCCCCGCTTTCACAACATTGGCACCATCTTCTACAGGTCTTGCTGGTCCTATGCCCGTATCCTCACCATGTAGAACTCCAAACCCATATCCTCCTCTCCCTCGTCCACTTGGCTCTTTTTTGCATGCTGGGAAGGCCCATCAACGTCCATGACATCCTCTCCTCTCCTCTTCTTTCCCACCAACATCTCCTTTCCCCCCACCACCTTGCTGTTAGAACGAGCTCGCCTCTTGTAGGTACCACGCCCCCGCCCACGAGAACTGACTGTCTTTTCCCCAACATTTGCTTCATCAGATTGCCCTGATTCAGGCACGTGAACAGTACCATGCAACGTCATGTTTTGGGTGTTGTGGCTTCAGCACTACTCTCCTTTTCTCTAATATGCCTTGATGAGTACTATTCCCTAATTCCTATGTAGGAACATTGGCAGAGAGGACAGGTGTCTTGTACTATTCCACATGCTTCTCCTTCCCTATTTTCTCCACCACCTCCTTCGTGCCTGCACTCCCAGCATCCTTAATTGGCAGCTTCTCCTCCTTTCCTCTGCGCCAATCACCAGTGGACCTGGATCGGTCACTGGAACGCCATGTAGTTGTACTCTGTACTCTGATCTCCTCTGTCATCCTCCTTCGTGGTGGTAACACCCTTAGCCATTTACCATACTGACGAGCTTCATGCGCATCCCGTTTCAGCCCACACACCTTATCAGTATGTCCTATGATCCCACAAGCATAGCAAAACTCAGGCAGGAATTCGTACTCCAAAGGACACCATCTATCATTCTCCTTGACTTCATCATCTTCCATCTCCTTAGTGATCCCCCTCATAAGCGCATTACGAATATCAATACGCACTTTCACCCTCAAGAACCGGCCAGCGGCCGATCCATTTTCCTCCACATCCACATCAAGAAATTCCCCAATCTCATTACCGACGATTTCTACCACAGCCTTGTTCATCATACCCATGGGAAGTTTCTGAACACGAACCCAGATCGGGATGAAGTTAAATTCCATTGCCTCCAAAGCATGTCTGCCATCATACATTCATACTTGGCCATCACCAAGAGGCTATGACCCGCCATCCATGGACCATCATCTAGTGCTCTCCGTGCCCCTGCTGGGTCATTAAAATGGAAAAGAAAGAGATTATCCCCCATCTCCTTGCAGATCATGCCACAGTCTGAGCACCAGATTCGACCAAGGTTTTGAATGATCCCTTCGGTTGAGACCAGTTTTTCAGACAGGGCCTTGCCAACTGTGTGCCAGTCGTCCCCCACAGATCCACCAACAAATTTCTTCTCCAATTTGATCCCTTTCCTCCCCGCCGCGGACAAATTCAGGCCCTCCATTGCCTTCTCCAGACCTCCCTTTCCCTGAAATGCCATCTGCGTCGCCTCCTTACGATGACACCGCCTCCAGCCAAAACCGATCGTCAAAGCATCAAAGACTACGAGAGATTTGTGGATGGAGAGGAGACTGAATCTACACGAGAGTTGGTGGAAATTGACTAGAAAAACCTGGATCGGATTTGGCCAGGGTGGTCAAACCGGCACTGGAACTCGAGTCGCCAAGGGAACGGTAGCGGTTCCGCTAGCGTCGAGACGACTGTCCCACTCGTGTTAAACTCCTTAACCAAATAAAGAAAGATAGACACTGATTGATAGTAGTCTCAGGAAAAGGATTTTCAAAATTAGTTACAGATACTGGTTTGTGTTGCAAGTATTAGAATCGATCTGCAGAAAGGCTTATAATTTTTCACTACCAATCACTGATTTACCTCACATAAATAGGTTTATAATTCTTCAGTAGCAATTATGCTTATAATATTTTCAATTCAGACAACTACTTAAGGTTCTGTGCAGAGATCAAATTCAAACTCAGTAGCCGAATAATAATAAGAATAGACAGAAGGGCCTATTAGGATCCACCATCAGAGCATATCAGGAAAAAAATCATTTTCTAATGACTATTCAAGCTAACCTAACAACTACCAATTTCTAATAGCATATCAATTAATAGTAGCATGCAAAAGGATTTTCCTTGCTCCATTCTGGCATTCTCACTATAATCACCAACTCTAGAGGACAAAACACTAAAATCTACCCAACTATCAAGATATCATGTTTGGCATTCTCACTGTACTATTTTCTATGTGAGATTCCCATGTCTGTTAGATACTATTTTCCTTCCATTGCACTACCCAGGTAGCATATAGATAGGCATAGCAGACCTGCAACGTATATATTTGGTGCCAAAGAAATCAAGTATTGTAAAGGAAGGTTGGTTTTTGCCGCGCTCATTCTATCTATGGAAAAAATTATACTACAAGGACAATTCGTCAAATACAACAGGAAGGTGAAATCAGACCAGATTATTGGAGTATTTTGTCATGGTCGATTTGATTGCTTGCTGCCTTGCTCTTTCCTCTTCTTCTTTTGCCTTGTCTGTAGGCGATACATGAATTGACAATAGGAAGTTACAGAGGGCAGAAAAATAAACAAGATGAAAATCTTGAAAGTTTACAGAGGCAGAAAAAATAAACCAAGATGAAAATCTTGAATTAAGAAGAAAAAAAATGAAAGGTGTGCAGACACCTGATCTAAGCTACTTAACGGTACTGGCTTTTTTCTTCATAAAATATTATTTGGTTGTTTTCCAGTACAAATAACGGGATGTAGTCAAAGTTTGATCATAGTACTGATCATGGCTCAATTAGTAATAGTAGATTGATAGACTGAAGGAAGCAGCAGGAGGAGAAATTACCTAATGGCATCAGAGACTAGGAGCAGCACAAGCAAACGCCGTGGATCTGAAGAATCGGAGACCCTACCAATCAAAAGCAAACAACAATCAAAGCGCATCCCACCTAGATTTGGAGTAGGCATTGGCTCCTCGGCTGCTGCCTAGGACGAATTCAGTCGAGGATAGCAGCATGATCAATAGGAGATATCACCATCGTCTTGTTCACTGTCTACTGCTCCTCGTCGTCTCGCGACAGCGATGTCCCGTGGTCTGTCACGATGGGCTTGTTTCTCCTCGACGACCGGCGGCAACAATGACATCCATCAGGCTGCTACGACGATGGACAGTGATCCGGGGACTATCCCTCAAGCTGCCGCACCGAACGTGGATAGCAACTGCCGCTGCGACAGCCCACGGGCTGCTGCCGACGAGGCAAGACATCGATCGTGGCGTTGATTGCCTAGGAGGCAGGGAATCGATAGTTGCTTTTGGCCGCAACGATGGTGGTTGCTTTTGGGCGAGGTTGGGGCCATTAGGGGCCGTGGGCAACAGATACTATCATCTTTCAGAAGAGACGGGGATATTGTTGTCCGCGCACGCCCGTACCTGCCGGACGTTTCCTCCACCCTCTTGTGCTGCTGTTTGTGTCGTGCCTCGTGTGCGTGTTGTGTCTCGGCGTGCGTCCTTCTGTTTTTGCCGCGCTTTGCCGCCTGTGGCTACAGCGCGCGCACTGTAAAATTACCAGGTGCCACGTTTGTTTCAAATGACCCCCAACAAAACCTTCACCCTGGTCTCCTGGAACGTTCGCGGTCTTGGAGCTCGATCATCTGCCTGCAGGAAACCAAGTTAAGCTCTATCGCTGCGCTCAAAGCGGTCACCTTTCTCCCACCCGGCTTCTCCGATTTCGTTTGCGTCGATGCGGCTGGCTCCAGCGGTGGGATTCCTCACTGCCTGCGACACAACACGTTCCGCCTCGTGTCCCAGGTCGATGACGACTACTCGCTAACCACTGTGCTCTCATCTACCGCCTCCGACGCGGAGTTTGCCGTGACTAACATCTACGCGCCCAGTGATCACCGGGACTCGGACACGTTCCTCGATGGCCTTGTCGCCACCGCCTAGAACATCTCTGGTGCTTGGGCGCTTGCCGGTGACTTCAACCTAACACGTAGCCGAGACGATAAGAACAACGGCACTGTCAACAACCGTCTCTGCACTATTAACTCTCTCGCCCTCATCGACTTGCCCCTGCTCAACCGCCTTTTCACCTGGTCCAACAAACAACGCCGCCCGATCCTTGTGCGCCTCGATAGAGTCCTGTTCAACAATCAAATGAGCCAGCTCTTCCCAAACTCAAACCTCCAGGCCGCAGTATCCACCACATCCGATCACTCACCACTCACCCTGACGATGTCCTCAAACATCCCAAAGCCCTCCACCTTCCGCTTTGAAAACGCTTGGCTTCTTAATCATAGCTTCCTCCCCAACATTCTGCATGAATGGCCTGTTCGGTCGCAGAATGGCGGCGCGGCAGGAACGATCGCGGGCAGCCTCAAGGCCGCGCGCTGCAAGGCAAAGGTATGGGCGCGTAAGTCTCGCTCCCCCCTACCCTACATCAAAACTGCAAATTCATTCTTATGTTGTTTGATATGCTCGAAGAAACTCATCTTCTCTCCGCAGGTGAACATCAAGTGCGACAACTCTGCCTTGATCGCCTTGCTAGGACGCTAAAGGAGAGGGCGGCACACTGGAAGCAACGGGGAAAACGCAAGGAACTGCAAGAAGGCGACGCTAACACCCAATACTTCCAGGCCAGAGCCACGCAACGGATGAGGAAGAATCAAATCCGCGGCCTCCAGGTTGATGGGGTCATGATCTCCTTGCACGAAGGGAAGACACATGCCTTGACAAGCCACTTGGTTGGAATCCCGGGAGAGACTGTTCCAGCGCAATGGTCCTTCGACATCGACTCCCTCTACGTGGACCAGATACCGTGGCACCCGGAACGCCTCACCACTCCGTTCACGGATGCGGAAGCGCAGTGCGGCCACTGCAAGCGACCACCGCCCAATCTGTCTCCAGAATTGCAGCGTCAAGATTGGCACAAAAATTCTCACCACCAGACTGCAGCGGGAAATCACAGCCATCATAGACCCTGACCAGACCGGGTTCATCAAAGGAAGGTCGATCTCTGAGAACTTCATCCTTGCGGTCAAACTGGTGCAGTGCTGCCACAAGCGTCGAGTGCCAACACTAGTCCTCAACCTGGATTTCGCAAAGGCCTTTGACTCTGTTAATTGGGATAGCTTGCTATGGATCATGGCAGCTAGGAACTTCCCTCCTCAGTGGTGTGCTCTCATAAAATCACTGCTTTATTCATCAATGTCGGCTGTCCTGGTGAACAGATGTCCAGGACCATGGTTCACTTGCAAACGGGGGTTGCACCAGGGAGATCCCCTATCGCCACATCTATTCCTCCTGGTGGCCGACGTGCTCCAGACCTTGATCATGCAAGATGCCTCCATCAGACACCCCACTGCAGACAACCGGACATGCCCCGTGCTCCAGTATGCAGACGACACGCTCTTGCTCCTTCGTGCGGACACAAGGGACGTCCAACACCTCCATCACCTGCTCGACATTTTCTTCGATGCCACAGGTCTGAAAATCAACTACACCAAAAGCACAGTCGTGCCGATGCATGTGCCGGATGACATCCTACACCAATGTGTCGCCACACTTGCGATCGACACAACGAGTACGGTGGCCCAGGTCTTCACGGCAGGCATCCAGGCGGGACTGCAACCGCGACTCTCGCGGGTGGCCAGAGAAGAATTGGCAGTGGTCACTGCCATCATGGAGTCGACGACCCTAACTGACGCGCCGGACACCAGGTGCAGTGACCTCTTACGCAAGGACGGCACACTGTGCACTGCGGCCCTCTACAACCTTACAATGTCGGCCACCGATCCAGGTTGCAGTTTCTTCACCTTCATTTGGAAGAGCAGGGCTCCACCCAAAGTCCAGTTCTTCGGTTGGTTAATGGTCCAGGAAAGAGTACAATGCAAAGCAAACCTTCTCAAGAAGTCAATCGTTGACAATGATACGTGCGAGGTCTGCGCTAATGCAAGAGAAGACACCAACCACATCTTCTTCCAGTGCAGCTTCGCGCGCGAATTCTGGCGCACAATCGGAGTCGATCCAAATAATGCTTCTGCGGTGGAACCATGGAACCTCGCTTGGCCGGCAACCGCGCCGCAGACGCACCGGTCCACCCTCGCCCTGCTTTGCTACTGGCAGGTGTGGAAGCACAGGAACGGGGTGGTCTTTCGGGAGGAAGCGCCATCGCTGCAGCAGCTGCTTCACCGCTGCTGAGACGAAGCACGAGCATGGCGGTGCCGTTTCAAACGTGAGGATGAATCTGTGTGTAACTCATGGTGTACTTTGTTTAGTCCAAATGTAGACTAACTCTATACCCTGCCCTCTCTTCAAAATTATCAAGTGTTGTAAACTACAATCTTTTGGGCCATTGAAGGGCCATTCAGCAATGAAATCAGGTGGGGAGTCCTCCTCCACCCGTAGACCATCAAAAAAAAAAAAAATTGTTGTCCGCAAATCATCCTGCAGCCGCCGCACGGGGATGTACCGCTTTGCAGGTTGCACCCATGCATGGTGGTCTTCAGGGTTGTTCATCGACGGAACTGTCGAACCGGCTAGAAGCCGTGCAGTTCATTTTATCGTACGAATTACTGTTCATTACACTGTTCACTGTACAAGTGTATTTGGTATGACCGGTTTCTTAGCTGGTTTATCCGAACCGTGGATGAACAGGCCTGGTGTTCTTGCCCCCTACTCCTTCCGTCTAAGAATATAAGCATTTCTAGATTTAGTCAAATTCAAATATTTGAACTTTGACTGATAATATCTCTAAATGTAAATAATTATAAATATAAAGAGTTGTATATTATGATAGTTACTTTTAAGATGAACCTAGCAACATCTTTTATACTTGATCAATCTTCGTAACTTTTTCACTATTGATAGTTGAAGTTAAAATTATTTGACTTTGATCAAATCCAGAAATGATTATATTCTTAGACAGAGGTAATAGAAAAAAAGTGAAAAGTAGAACGAAGACAAACTAATAAAGGGCAAGAAACACATGTTTCACATGGCCACTCAACTCAAGTATGCAGTCAGTCGTAGAACTATTGATGCTCAAACACTGACGGTAAGAAACAGAACAATAATACAAGAGAGAGCTCGCCGCAAGCGTCGTTCGTATCGCATCGCACAACGCCAAGCCACCCACCGACCGAGCTCAGTCAGCTGTCGCCCAGCCACCCAGCATGGCCGCCGAGCTACGCCTACACCAAGCCCTCACGGCCGCCGTCATGCTCCTCGCCGCAGCCGCCGGCAGCCACATCGTCGTCGGCTTCGAGTTCCACGAGCCCACCGTCGACGCCATCCAGCTCGGCTTCAGGAACGGGAGCCTCACGTCGACGTCTCTCGTCCGGTTTTACCTGGACCAGATCGCCCGGCTCAACCCGCTGCTTCACGCCGTCATCGAGGTCAACCCGGACGCGCTCAACCAGGCGGCTCGAGCCGACGCCGAGCGCACCTCCTCATCCTCCGGCCGGCGGCGCCTCGGCTTGCTACACGGCGTTCCCGTCTTGCTCAAGGACAATATTGCCACACGCGACCGGCTCAACACGACTGCCGGCTCGCTCGCGCTGCTCGGCTCCGTGGTCAAGCGCGACGCCGGCGTGGTGAGCCGGCTCCGGCGAGACGGGGCCGTCATCCTCGGCAAGGCCAACCCATCCGAGTGGTCCAACTTTCGGCCCGTCGAATCCGGGTGGAGCGCCCGTGGAGGCCAGACACTGGTAATAATCGCTCAACTCACAAGTTCTGGTGGACGTGTTCCTAGTGTTCATGTATTTCCAAATCTTTTCTGCGGGGTGCATTCTAGTAAAATATCACAAGTTGGAAAGACCAAAACCATACTATATATGCACAGCTGTTTCTGAAAGAATTTTATAGTACACCACATGGTTTTTCAAAGTCAGTTACAATGCGTTGTAAATTCTGACCCAGATCCACGTGGTATTGTAGAATCCGTATGTTCTATCGCACACGCCGTGCGGATCGAGCTCCGGGCCAGGCGTCGCGGCAGCTGCAAACATGGCGGCGGTGACGCTGGGCTCGGAGACTGACGGCTCTATTCTTTGCCCTGCTGCAGCCAACTCCGTGGTTGGCATCAAACCCACTGTTGGGCTCACCAGCCGATCTGGCGTTATTCCAATCACGCCTCTGCAAGACTCCATCGGGTAAGCCACACGATTTTGTCTCAGGCAGTTGATTTGAACTCCCTCTTCAGTCATTGATTCAATTACTACTGTCAGTATGATTTTCAGATGCACCGTAAATGTAAAAACTTAAAAGACAATTCCAGATTCAACACTTTGCAAGTGACAAAATGGCACCTCTGTGTGACTGAAGGTTGGCTGATGACTGTTTGTTTTGTCATATGCATGACAGACCGATGTGTCGTACTGTATCTGACGCCGTCCATGTGCTGGACACCATTGTCGGCTATGACGCGCTTGATGCTAAAGCCACTAGAGCGGCATCAAAGTATATCCCACGTGGTGGGTACAGGCAATTTCTAAAGATCGATGGGTTAAGGGGCAAAAGGATAGGAGTTGACAACGTCCTTTTTCACTCGATTGGTGCCCGAGATTTGAACGTGTACAACGAGCATCTCCACACAATGAGGTAATAGCTCTAACCATTAAAAAATGTGTCCTCCGAATAAGCTACTCATTTTCTAAGCAACCTGCAGCTCATATTGTTATTAACTACATATTGTTTTGGGGTGGCAAAGTAAACTTGGCTGTTTTGCCTGATAAGCTACTCATTTTCTAAGCAACCTGCAGCTCCACATTTCGTAGGATATATGCATCTTCTAGAAACTAACTATTCTGACTATGATATTGATCTTCATGACAGTGAGCATGGCGCCATCTTGGTCACAAATCTTGACATCGCAATAGATTGGGCCGACCTGACTACCCAAGAGAGGATTGCTATGAATGCAGAGTTCAAGATAAGCATCAACGCTTATTTGTCAGACTTGGAGTACTCCCCTGTCCGATCCCTTGCACAAATCATCGCATTCAATAACGCACACCCTATAGAGGTAAACCAACTCAGAATATTTCAGGATCTTGCATTATGGAAATAGTAGGACCACAAATTAAGTTGGGACCCAATTAACTAAGTTTGTCAATGCTTAATGTTATCCGCGCAAGTGACCAGGCAATGATGATCTTTTTGTGCAGGAAAGACTTAAAGATTTTGGGCAGCCTGATCTTATCGCAGCCGAGAAAACCAATGGTATAGGCAAGGTGGAGAGAGAAGCAATCCGAAGGCTCAATAAGTTGTCCACCAATGGGCTCGAGAAGTTGATGAAAGAGCACCGGTTGGATGCAATCGTGGCAGCCAACAATAACGCCTCCCCCATTCTTGCCATTGGTGGCTATCCTGGCATTGTTGTGCCAGCTGGGTATGACAATAAGGGAGTTCCCTTTGGGGTATGTTTTGCTGGGCTGAAAGGATACGAACCCAGGTTGATTGAGATGGCATATGGGTTTGAGCAGGCCACCAATGTGAGAAGGCAACCTTCTTTCAAGCACTAGCTACCAGGAAGGAAGTACAAAGGAAACGAGGACCCAACAAAGGAAACGGGCTTCTAGTTTAGTTTCTTTGTTTGTCCCTCAATTGTATGATGTTCAAGTGCATGTGCTGCTCCAGCTCCCAACACCGGCTCTCCATGGTCGGTTAATAATAGTTCCACAATCAATTGAAAAGGTTCCAGTTTCAATGACAAATGAAATTAAAGAAATGCATAATTAAGAAAGAAAGAAATTAGAGAATTAGAAATAGAAGTGGAATAAAACATCAAATTAAATAGGCTAAATACTGGTTAACTTATTTTGACCCAAAAAAATACAAGTAAGCTGACAATTTATTAATGGGCCAAATGATGAGTTGCACTGCGTGTCTGTGTAGTGGCCAAAAACAGAAGAAGGAAATGGGCCACTAAATAGGTTGAAGTACAATAAAAGCAGAAAATAATGGGTGTTGGGCTGCAATCAGCAGCACGACGCCTACTACATCCTCGTCTCTTTGGCAGCAGCCATGATAGAAGTTTCATGGTGTGGTTAGTCCTGTCCAAACGGACGGCACGAGCCGGCACGGCACAAGCCTTAAAAGAACTGACATGTTTAATTAAGGCCTGGCATGACCCACAGTTAATTTTGTGCCAGGGCGAGCCGACCTTGGGGCCTGGGCATCGGGTTTTAGCACGACACACAAGTACTTAAACATGCTGGGCCAGCCCTTTAGACCCACCAGGCCCATCAAGCACTAAAAGGCCTACCATGCATGAAGGCCCAGTCAGGCATGAAATTTGAATATATCTTAATTTTCATAGAATTTGACAACATATTTAACAAAAAACAGAAACAGAAAAATACATAAGGGCATCTACAACGCTAATTAATGAGCTTTCTTTTTACTGCCAACTGAGCAGTTTTAGCCTACGTGTTCAGGATTAAATGAGGAAAGAGAGGATGGCCGTCGTCTCAAGCTCGTGCTCCCAGACAAATTCGACCCGACCACGGCCTTGCCTGATCTCCTGTGGCTGTCCTCGATTTGGCGCCAAATCCTTTCGCCCGCTATGCCGCGAACATTCGTGCCGTGCTCCTCCCGTTGGCCGCCGGCCAAGCCGCACCCTGCTGGCTGCCATCTCATTCCAGTTCCCGCTGGAGGGGGGCCTGGTCGCAGGCGCACATCGGCACAAGGAGAGCCTACGGTCGCACAAGCTATGGAGGCATGGACCATGGAGCCTTGCGCTAGGGGGTGGGCATGTGGCTCAGAAGTCAGAGGCGAGAAGTAGGTGACGGGCTGACGGCTTGAGCGCGACCGTAGCTACGGAAAGAACACGGGACTGCCGCTGCATATCCAAAGGGGAGCATCAGAAGATGATGCGGAGAGCCGGAGAGGAAGTGACAAACGGATTCTTGCTGTAGAATGGCACGCCCTGTTATATATGGTTAAAGAATGACAGTAGAGAGTCAGAGGGAGAGAGGGGCAAAGAACGATGAACCGTAGAAAGGATAAGAACAAACGGGATGAGCTGTCGGCGGGATGCAGATTTTGGCTTACTTCGTCAAAGAATTTCTTATAATTTCTATTTACTACTAAATTTCTTTTGAACATGAGTATATTATATATGCAGTATGTGAATACATGCATTATTCAACAAAAAATATAAAAGATAAATTTATGGAACAATAAAAAATTTGTACCAATATGGTATATTTATTTTAATTAAGATAATGTCTGTAGAAGCAACAAAATGGTCTATAAAATCAAATTCATATTTGATCACCTTGATTTATAATCTCATATATGAATTAATTATTATGCAGACACACCACAAATATCTCATTATACGAGTTGTCTTTTTCATTGTCTGGATGAAATAATCGAGATACTTACAGATAGTAGTCGTCTAAACCACTGTGGATGCCCTAAGGTATTGGTCAATGAATATAAATTAGATTAAGAGCTGGCTGTCTCATTAAAAAACTTCGACCTTGAGGGGGGGGGGGGGGGGGGGGAGTACAACCAGCTCTGAGTATCAAATTTCAAGTTTACAACACCAAAACAAGAAACTACACCACAACTAAACTAAAGATCAGCGACTAGCATTAGTAGGTGCTGGAACAACATCATCCAGATAGAGATTCGCAAACATCTTCCTGGGCGAGATTCGCAAACATCTTCCTGGGCTCTAGCTCCCTGGCGCTGCTCTGGCGATTGGAGAGCCTAGGCTCTGGGACCTTCTCGTGCATCTGAGAGCTTAGCGGATTGCACTCATTTTCTCTCATACAACGAATCCACTCAAGTAGGTGCGGGCCTGCCCTCCCAATCTCCTCCCCTTCCGAAGTAGCTCCGGACGACAATGCGGTCAACTTTGCTTTGCTACCCATCCTTGGCCTGCGATGGTGTGGAGGCGAGTTGTGTAGGGAAGGCGCCTCGATCTAGAGCTGGGGGGACTTGATCTACTCACCACAAACTGGGTTTGAGTGGATTAAGCTAGGGATTAGCGGTTATGGAGCTAGACAGAACTACCACTTCCAACACTAATGTGGAGGAAATGCTAGGCCGTCTCAAGCTCACAGCGGAGGAGAAGGATGCATTGGCTGTGGAAGACACCGATCTGCAAGGATTGGTGACATCAGATATGGCCATCATGGGTAAAGTTCTTTCTTTTAGTGTTCTACATATTCAGACAATTATGTCGGCTTTGTGACCTGCGTGGGGCAATCCTAGAGGATTGGAGGCCAAATCAGTTGGGGATAATTTATTTATTGCTGAATTTGGCTCCAAACAAGACTTGGAGAGAGTTCTAGAGGGGTCCCGTGGAATATGGGGAACAAAATTGTCTTAACTCAGCTTTTTGATCCATGTCTAAGGCCTTCAGAGGTCAAGTTTGATAGATTGGGACTATGGATCAAGATCCATGATCTACCTTTCGGTCTCATGAATAGAAAATGGTGCTAGGAGCTTGCAGGCAAAGTGGGAAAGGTGTTGAAGGTGGAGGTTGACGCCCAAGGGAGGGCTTGGGGTCCCTAATTACGAGCTAAGGTACAAGTTGATCTGGCTAAACTGCTTCCTTGCTGCATTACAATATTTTCTGAAAAGAGGCAAATGTTCACACATTTTGATGTACGATATAAGAAGCTCCCCAACTACTGTTATTCATGTGGTATCATTGGTCATTCATCCCTAGTTTATCCTACCCCTGCATGAGAATAAATAGAAAAATGTATTGAAGATAGATACTCAAACTCAGCTGGTGGTAGCCAAAACTCTGGTGGCATGCATGGTTCTTGCGATGGGAACCAATTAATGGGTAACAATCCTACAAGGAAACTGGATGGTCTCGCTTCAGATGGTGAGAAGTATAAAGGGGTACAAGATGAAGAAGCGGTTTCACCAATGAAATGATTAGGAAGGAAAGGGAAGAAAAAGGCAGAGCACAATGAACTAAAAAGTGTGGGAATTATTTCCAAATGTTGCGAAGAACCAGGGGGTGAAATGTAAGCAAGTGAGGAACCCTCGTGCAAGGACCAATAAAGGAGATAAGGATATGTGCCTACCATCAGACCAAGATGCCATGGCACCTATTGTTGCTACCCATTCTGCTCATGCAGTGCAACAGGGGGAGCTAGCTGATTCAGAACTAGAACTTGAAAGGAAAAGGGAAGAGATGTACAAGAAAAACAAACGAACAAAAATCTCACTTGAGGATGGATCGGTGGTGGCTACGGGGCAGCCCCGACTGGAGCCATGATACTTTTAAGCTGGAACTATCGAGGCTTGGGGCAGGACTCGACAGTTGGAGAGCTTCGCTGGATGGTGAAGCGATACCGCCCCTCCCTCATATTCTTATCAGAAACCAAGATGAGGGAAGAAAGAGTTAAAACGTTTATGTGGTCTTTAGGGTATAATGGTTGTCTGCGGGTAAATTGCAACGGTAGAGGTGGGGGTCTAGTTCTATTTTGGTCCAATGAGTATTATGTACATCTACAATCTCTCTGCCAAAACTTTATTGATGTGCATATTAAGGAGATGTTCGGGTTGATTTGGAGGGCAACCTTTGTTGATGGTGAACCTAAAGTGGAATTGAGACATGTATTTTGGGATTGATTACGCTTTCTCAGATTATAGTGGGATGGCCCATGGGTATGTATCGGAGATTTTAACGAAGCATTAAGTAATGATGAGCATATGGGTGCTTGTGATAGAGGGGCAGCCCAAATGAGACAATTCCATGAATG
Organism: Eleusine coracana subsp. coracana; assembly: GCA_032690845.1. Taxonomy (NCBI): domain Eukaryota; kingdom Viridiplantae; phylum Streptophyta; class Magnoliopsida; order Poales; family Poaceae; genus Eleusine; species Eleusine coracana. The sequence continues at coordinate 44,251,434 of CM064430.1, forward strand.
TTTGGAGGACTGTGGTTTGGTGGATCTGGGATGTACAAGCCCGAAATTTACATGGGACAATAGGCAACATGGAGTTAACAATGCGCGAGTCTGGCTCGACAGGGCTGTTGCAAATGGTCGGTTCACTCAGCTATTCAATGACTGTCATGTAAGAAATATCATCACGACAACATCAGAGCATTATGCAGTTCATATGTCAGTCTCTGAGCACTCAGAAAATAACTTGACGGATACAAGACATCATAACTTTAAATATGAAGAGGCATGGTACAAAGCTGAGGGTTATAAGGAAACTGTGAAAAGGACATGGGCAGCAAGTTCGAATGGCCCAAGGAGCCTGCAAACAACATGGGCTAATCTGAACCAGATGGCATGCTCCTTGTTAACTTGGAGTAGGGAATGTTTTGGTTCCCCCCGCAAGGAGATCAAGAAGTTTGAAAAATAGTTGTCTAGGCTGAGAACCTCAAGTGCCACAAGGAACTATTCCCAGGAAGAGAGGAATATTGAAAGATGACTTTTGAGCTCTTCGAAAGAGAAGAGATATAACAAGGCAACGTTCTAGAGTGGACTGGTTGAAAGCGGGAGATCGAAATACATCTTTCTTTCAAGCAAGAGCCACCTCTCGTAGAAGGTCAAATAAGATAAAATATTTGAAAAGGGAGCATGGAAGCAAATGTGACAATTTATCAGAAATCAAAGACATGGCTACCTTTTTTTTTTGCTACCTTATATTCATCGGAGCCACATGATGAGGCATATCATATTTTGGAGGCCATTCCAACACGCATAGACCAGATAACTAATTAAGCTTTGTGTAAACCGTACTCCAATGAGGAAATAAAAGAAGTGCTTTTCCAAATGGGTCCCACAAAGGCTCCTGGGCCGGATGGATTTCCAGCCTTAATCTACCAAAAACATTGGGCTCTGCTATAGAACGATATATGTGATGCGGTAAGAAGCTTCTTAAGAGGTGACGATATCCCATCGGGGATGTGCGACACAACTATTGTGCTTATTCCTAAAATCTCAAAACCAGAGCATCTAACAAATTTCCGGCCGATCAGTTTATGTAATGTCTTATACAAAATAGCGTCCAAAGTCCTAGCAAATAGACTTAAAGTGCTGCTGCCCCAAATTATTACGGAGGAGCAAAGTGCCTTTGTCCCTGGCAGACTGATTACCGACAATGTTCTTATTACCTACGAATGCATGTACACCATCCGTAGACAACATGCAAAAAACCCCTTCTTTGCGCTAAAAATTTATATGGTGAAAGCATATGACAGAGTTGAGTGGAATTACCTAGAAGGGGTTCTGCACAAACTTGGCTTTGCAAATAGTTGGATTAACAGTGTAATGAGATGTGTCTCTTCAGTCTGATATAGTGTCAAAGTGAATGGTGGTCTCACTAAGACTTTTATCCTAACAAGAGGACGAAGGCAGGGTGATCCAATAAGCCCCTATATATTTTTGCTATGTGTGGAAGGTCTTTCATGTCTTTTGAAAAGGGAGGAACGGGATGGAAGGCTTAAGGGCTTAAAAATGGGGCAAACAGAGCGGCTATTTCACATCTTCTCTTTGCTGATGACAGCATATTTTTTACCAGGTCTGATGATCGCAGCATTAAGGCTCTGAAATCTGTTTTGCAGACCTACAACCAGGGATCGGGGCAAAGAATAAATCTGCAAAAGTCATCTTTCTTCTTTGGAAATTATTGTCCAGCTAAAATAAACCAAAGGGTTATGGACTCTAGGGAAGTGTACAATGAAGCACTACAAACTACATATTTGGGCATGCCAACTTTTGTCCGTCAGTCAAGAGTAAGTGTGTTTAATTTCCTACCTGAAAGCATGTGGAAAAGAGTGCATGACTGGAATGATAGACCTATGTCTAGGGCCGGGAAAGAAATTATGCTCAAGTCTGTTGTCCAGGCCATCCCAACATATGTCATGAGTTGTTTTCAACTCCCAGACAATGCATTGGTGGGGCATTTAGGATGGCAGGAGGAAAATGCATTGGAGATCTTGGGACTGGCTAACAGCTCCTAAGTTTAGGGGGGGGGGGGGGGGGGGGGGATGGGCTTCCGAGACATAAGAACATTCAACGAAGCTATGCTAGGATGACAATGTTGGAGATTACAGGTTAAGCCTGATTCTTTATGTGCCAGAGTATTAAAAGGAAGATATTATCCCAATTCTTCCTTAATAGATGCAGGACCAACAAGGACATGCTCCTACACATGGTGTAGTCTAATGGCTGGGAAGAATTTACTAGTTAGTGGCATCCTATGGAGAGTAGGAAATGAAGAAGACATTAGAATACTAAAAGACAATTGGATCCCTGATTCGCCATGTCACCCGATGTCAAGCATTATACACATGCCAGAAGATTCAAGAGTAAGCTTCCTAATTAATCAGCTTTCATGAACTTGGAACGAAGAGCTAATTTCTCAATACTGTAGCCCGGCTGATGCAGAACGCATTTTGAACATTCCATTATGTCATAACAGAGCCCCAGATTTTATTTCTTGGACCCTACATAAATCCAGTGTATATACAGTCAAGTCTGCTTATATAATGGCAAAAAGTGAGAAAATCCACCTAAAGCTGAGTATGGAGGGAAGGGGTGCTTCATCTAATCAAGGAGCCATGGCGAGGGAATGGAAGAAGTTGTGGACAATCAAGGCTCTGCCTAAGATTAAAATTGTACTATGGCGCTTTGCTCATGACTATCTTCAAACAGGTCAACAACTCAGACACAAGAAGCGATTATTCTGAAAAGGAGCTTTTTAGATCCCCAAAACAATGGCTTTTTGACAAGTTATCAAGCTGCACAGAAAAAGAAGCCACAATTTTAGCTATATCTTTTTGGCACATTTGGGAAGAAAGAAATGCTGCAAGAAATGGAGAAGGGGAAGTTCATCCAAGTCATATTGTGGAGAAAATTTTAGCATATGTTGACATGGTGATGCAAAATCTATAAATTTCCTCAAATTCCAATAGGTGTGATTGAAATGTGCAACATAAATGGAATCCACCAACGGAAGGATGGATTAGGCTTAATGTGGATGCAGTTGTGTTCAACAATGCTAATCAAATAGGTGTTGGAATTGTGGCCAGAAATCAGAGGGGTGAATTTGTGGCAGTGTGCAGCCAAAGAATAAATGAAGTTGTTGATCCTGGGTTGGCAGAATCAATTGCATTCAGGCGAGCTGTTCTATTTGCCAATGAAATCGGGGTTAGCCAGCCCATTGCTGCCATAGATTGCCTACATGTTATCTGTAAACTTAAGTCAGTAAGATTGGACCGCTCTCATACAGGAAGCTTAATCATGTACATCAAGAAAGTAGCTCATGAATTTCCTGTAACTTTCTCCTTCATGCATGTTTCTAGAAAATGTAATGAAGTAGCTCATACTTTGGCTAAAAGAGCTGCTTGTTTATCTGAATCGATCTGGCATACCATACCTCCAGAGTTCATCTGGACTACAGTTTATAACGCTTGTTGTTGATCTAATGAAAAGCTACCTATTACTCTAAAAAAAAAGAAACATCTTCTCAAGCTCCACATGATGCTCCTTGAGTTGTGTTGCTCTCGATCTTCACCCATGTGCCAATCCTTGAAGCAAGTAAGCACCTCCACAATGTCACTAGTCAAGCTTCGACGCCTTTCTTCAAGCAACCTGCCAGAGGGGTTAAAAACTGACTCCGAACTGATTGTAGAAACATGAACTATCAAAAGATCTTTAGCAAGGATAGAAAGGACATGATATGTTTGCTTATGCACATTCCACCAACACAAGACATCAAGATCATCATTATCAGCAGAAACAGTATCACAATCAAGGTACATGGATAATTCAGATACCTGTGGTAATGTTGTAGTATGTGCTTGAGAAGAACCAGAAGAATCAAAAGGCTTAGAAGTGCCAAAGATCTTACCCCAGGATGTTTTTTCCTACCTGTACTTACCTATTGAGCTGACCTCTGTAGTCGAACAGCACCAAACTTGTTCTCATACTTAGCAAACAAGTTAGTTAACTCAACATGAACAATGTTAAAATAGACAGAGTACTCAACACCAGTTAGGTTACCAAGAATCTTCAAAACATTGGTAAGACCTTTTAGCTTGCCTCTAGGATCCAAAACAAAAATAAAAGAATGCAACATAGGAATGTCCCTCCAGTACTTCAAGTACTTAGTTTTCACTGGGAAAAAAACATTCCTTAGCAACCTGTTATTCTCATACTCATTCAAGTGACCAACAACTTCTATAAGCTGATGCATAATAAGATTGGGAGTAGGGGAGTAAACACCAGATAAAGTACAAGTAGTTTCATAAAATCTATCAAGAAATTTAGTCACTTTCTTAGCAACATACCAGTCCTTAGCAGTGAGCAAAGTTTGCATGTGGACTTGCTAGTATTGAGTATTGTTGAAAATAGAGAATGTGCTTTGATGTGGAAGGAGGTGCTTCAACATCAAGAAAGTTAAGTTCCACCTCACATCCATATCCAAGCAAAATTTCTTTGGCCGAACATCCTAAGCAATGCAATAATCCTTGTATGCAGCAAACATTGGTTAGAAGAGTTCTAAAAAGAAATTGCCTGAAATTCTCAACAATAGGCTTCAACCTTTTCAAACCAGACTTGACAATGAGATTAATGATATGACAAGCACATCGTTGATGCAAACAAAGAGAACCAACATAACCATTAACTTAGGAGTCAAAATGGACATAGCATTGTCAAGAGTAACAACAAACACCTTATCAGTCAGGCCATACTCAGAAATGACAATTTCAATTCGCTCAACAAAGTTAACACCAGAATGAGAAACATCAATCAATCTCATAGTAAGGACCCTCTTTTCCAAAACAAAATCAACATTAACAAAATGAGCAACCACACTTAAGTAATCTTCCTTTGCTTTCCTAGACCAAATGTCTGAGGTAATAGCAATAGATGAAACAGAAGACTGCAAGAACTCCATAAGTTTAGCACGATGTTCAGTGTAAACCTTCTAGAAGTCCCTAGATGTGGTTTTGTGTGAAACAATATCAAATCTAGGATTATGAGCAACTTGAATATACCGTTTAAAAGAATCAGTAACACCAAAAGCGAGAGGTAGGTCTAATGAAACAATCAATCGACAAAGTTCATTACGAGCACTTACGGATCATAATCCCATAAACGAACAAAACCATCGGAATTAAATCTGAGCAAGGTTTAGGTTCTTAGCGCACGTTCAGCTTTAGCCAAGCAAGCAGCACGATGCTGTAGCAAGTGACCAGTCCCACCACCAGATCTAGTAGTAAGCTCAACTTCGCAATGGTTACAGACACCGACATACCTGACTTGCATGCCATTGACGTCTTTGAACAGAGGCGTGAAGTCCTTCCATGCCTCCGATGTGCTCTTCCTGCCCCGCTTGCATGATGATGTGCTCATGGTACCTTGCATCGCTGGCTTGCTGGGGCTAGAGTCGACATTTGGTGGGCTGCAGTAGATGTTGACCACCGGAGTCGAAGAAGATGGCGGTGTGCCTGTACGAGGAGGTGGAGGAGGCATGTTAGAATTTGTAGCCGTTCCTATCAATGGAGGAGCCGTAATTGTGCCCGTCGATGAAGAATTCGAAGTCGTTCCTGATGACACAAAAGCCACAGTTGTGCCATCACCAGAGCCATCGCCAATCTCCTCGTCGAAGTACCCGTTAAAGTACTCGTGATCCACCTCAAGTCGAACAAGAGGTTGGGCGTGGTCTGCAATGCCTCCTCGGTCAACTCTAGTGGCGGCATGCTGGATCTGGCTAGAGCTGGCTGCCAGCAATCAACAGTGGACTAGATCTGATCAGAGGTAGTGAGAAGTGGATGGTCGAGCTAGGGATTGGCTGTGACGTGACAGGACGATGGGGAAGATGAGAAGCAGAGCTAGGTTTACGATCAGAGCTAGCCAATGGCGACTGGAAGTGATGTGGATCTGGGTGGCGACGGTGAAACACGACTGGCTGCGGCCCATGGCAGCGGGTGTGGCGCCGCGATGGGGAGGGGAGGGAATGAGAATCTTGGGTTTGGGAGCCGATGGGGGGCGGCTTTTATACCCCATTGGTTGGGTCAGACCGTATTGGACCGGGCCATGCGCCATGCCCATATGGATTCACCAGGCCGTGTCCTAACCGTGTTGTGCCGGGCTGGCCTTCGGGATCGCTTCTTGGCCTAGGCACAAGCCACACCACCGGTCTGTGCTGGCACGGGAATTAAAATCAATGGGTTGTGTTGGGTTCGTGCCGTGCTTTTTTAAGGGCTTTGTGCCAGCTCACTTGGCCCGGCCTCTTTGGACAGCTATAGGTGTGGTAGAGGAAGCTGAGTCCTGTCCTCTCCGCGGGCAGCTGCCTCACCCTGTTGTGTGGGGCATGCTATGCCTGCGCCTAGGCCTGCTGTGACCACATCACCATTTGAATCACGGATGATAAAGCCCCACCCACCATGACCATCTGGTTTGTGGTTAGACTATGACTATGAGAGAGGAAGAGGCGGAGAATCAAAGAGATGATAGAAAACTAACAAGGTACATTAGAGCATTTTCTTTGGGGCATGTAAAATTGGACTCCGAAATTTTATCTTACAAGCCCACTTACCAAATCTGGGAGCCAAAATATATAACCAACTTTTATGGAAGCCAGCATATGGGCTCCTATACCATGTGGGACCCAATAGTCAGCGTGAAAAAAACCCTACCTTTTCTTCTCCCATACGCCGCACCCACGCTGCCTTTTCTTCTCCAAATCACCGCGTGCGCCAATGCCACCGCACACGTGCTACTTCGGCCTCCCCCTGCGGCTCCGGTGCTGACACTCTGGTCATGACCTCCTCGCCCTACTCCTTGCCCGCAGCGTCACCCAACTCCAGCCTGACTGCTCCCGCACCCGTGCCAGCCTCTTTGGCATCTCACCCTCACCTCCCCGCTTGGCTCCCCTCTTGGGTGTCCGTCTCATCGTTGTCTAGCGTAGCGCTTCGCCTGCTCGTAGCTGACGTTGGGCCCATGGCCTGCCTTGATGCCCTACCCGCTCATAGCAACCATCACGCCTGCAATCACACTTTATCGGCTCATGGCCACCATCAGGCCCAGGGTACGCCCATGGCGCCTTGCGCTCATGCCCTACACCACCCTGCTCGCGCTAGCCCTCATGTCCCACGTCGCCCTGCCAGAGCTTGTGCCCAGCGCCTCGCCGCTGGAGCTCGGGTGCTGCTTGGCGCACGACGGGTGCTGGGCGGGGATAGGGACGATGCTGGCGAGCTCGCTCAACCCAGCTGGGCATAGATCTGGTTGTAGAGGGCTCACCGGCGGCGGGTTCGGGCAGTGAGGTGGATGGGTGGCTGGAGGCGAGAGTTGAGCTTGATGCCAGAGAGTCCAAGAGGGAGAGGACAAAGAAAAGTACGTTGAGAGGAGGATGGAAGGCTCATATTGCTGGGGGGGGGGGGGGGCTGTCATCAAAATTTAGAAGTGCATGCAAAATGGGAGTCAAGTTTAGGAGCCTCACTCGAATGGGTTTTTTTGTCTACACTATTAAATTTTGGAGTAGAGACCTATTTAGGTTCTCTTAGGTGAGAACAGAAGGCAATACTGATGCCGTCAGTTATGGGGCATCAAAAGTGCCTAGATGTTGAGGATACGAGCCCCCCTGAGCGCCATTGAATTACCGTTTTTATAATCTCCATATGAAGTTTCTTTTGGCCAATCCGAGGCATCTAGCTTTAAATGTTAGGGTGCGTTTGGCACTGCTTATTGAAAGTGTTTATGCTCAATAAGCAGTTTGGACAGCCAAGCAACAAAATAGAGAAGTGCTTATGAGGTATAAGCACTTTTTATTTTGTACTACTTATAAGCACTTTGGGCAAAGCAGCAAAAGATAGCTTATAGTGCTTATGGTGGTCCTTTCTCTCGGCATAAGCAGTTTCACAAATATATGATAAGCAGTTTTACCAAATGGATAGACTACTTATATACTATAAGCACTATAAGCAGCTTTGAGAAAATAAGTACTATAAGCACTATAAGCACTTTGAGAATAAGCAGTGTCAAACGCACCCTTAATATGAAGTTTCTTTTGGCCAATCCTTCCTGTTTCCTCTTAGAATTGTTGGTTTGAGTCTGTCATTTCAGTCTGTTTCTTTGAAATGTTGTTTCTTTGAAATGTTGCAAAATTCTGAGGCTTTTAGCACAAGTTGATTTTTGGGCTTAATTAGGCCGGCGTGCTAATTGGGCCAGCCCGACACGACTATAGTTTGTCATGCCATGCCGCAGGCCAGCGGCCAGGCCCATGAGCTGGCATGGCACGACACGAATTCTAATTTGTGTCGTGCCAGCCCAACTGTAGTTGGGCCATGCCATGTCTGGTCCATGCCAGGCTATGCCGGGCGGCCCGAATGTTCATCTATAGGTAGGACAAAGCGTCGGGTTCGGATGCTTTGGATGCGAGAGAGTGGTGAACGTGACTGGATAAAATTTTCTTTTGGGTCTATGTATCAGTAGATAGGCGACACACTTCCTTGAGCTGCATCGCCTATTAAATTGGCCTAACATTCGTGACATGTTTTGGTGAGTCATATCACTAATATGGATAAAATTTTCGGGTCCGTGTATCAGTAGATAGGCGACACACTTCCTTGAGCAGTGTCACCTATTAAAATGGCCTGATATTGGTGACACGTTTTGGTGAGTCATATCACTAGTATGTAGTTATTGATGACTCGTCTAGTTGTGCTAATAATTTAGGTGGCACATTCCATTAAAACACATCACTAATACATCAATAGTGACATATTTTAGAACCATGTCGCTGATGAAGGCGTCATATTTGTGTGTATTTCAGTGTCGAATAGTCCAGCGTAGTAAGCATAATATTGTCACGGCCTATTATGGAAACACACCACTACACCAAGTCAATTTATGTACTTTATTATGCGTAGCCTATATAATTAGTCATAGGATCTCTGTTTACCAGCCTCACAAACTATGTTGCTACATCCTTCGTCTATATTTAATATGCTTATGGGATACTTGCCTTATGGATATCCATAGATATGGTTAAGTCGGTAGCCGACCGGGTACTTCATCAACAAGGAAGGCGACCGACTCGGCATGGAGCACAAGGCAATTAGAGATAGACTTTCTATGTAATTCCTTGTAGATCATTAGTAGGACTCTTCATATATCCCCTGCTGACCGGATATATAAGGTGGCAGGGTACCCCCTTGAGGTACAGACATTACAACATTAATAAAATCCACAAAACAAAGGACGTAGGGTTTTTACTCTCATCGAGAGGGCCCGAACCTGTATAACTCGACATCTTGTGTTAACCATCGTAGGTCATAGTCTCGACGTAGCCCTTTATATTTACTGCCAGAGTCAAGCTTCGATAGTTGGCGTGCCAGGAAGGGGACAAGGCTCGCCGGGATTCTCCGTCGACTACGATGGCCGAAATTCCCATCATTCAGTACTCACCAGACTTCAAGATCTCCTTCGGATCGCTTGACTTCATAGTCGTCGACAACGGAGCCCTAGGTCTAGAAAAGCACAGATCTGACTCGGTCGCAGCCATCTCCATGGCGCCATCACCGAGCCCATCTGATCTGATCCCCGCGTTGGTCCCCCTCGGATTCGAGGAAGCAGATCCATCCTTAGGAAACGACTCAAAGTTGGATCGATCCTTTGATGAGGACTCGGTCGGATCGGCCTATTTGTACCCCTTGACTGTCAACATGGTTGACATAGTGGAAAACTCTTTGGGGATCGAGGACGAGGAGGGTGACCAAGACCAAGAAGGTGACCCCGAAGAAGGTGGCCACATAGAAGAACCACCCGAAGGAGGTCAACAGGATGTAAACCCTCCAGTCAATGATCTATCGGTTGTTCACTGCCGTCGGCTAAGAGGGTCGCACGGATCACGCAATGCACGCCGACTAGATCTGGGGCCAGACATTGAAGTGGATGGCATCAAGGTCTATGACACCCCTCAGAACAACATCATCGTGGCTAAAACGTTGCTCGACACCTTAATGGCCGATGCAAATTATCAGACCCCCGTGATGCTGAAGGTGGTAGCTATGCTCAAGGCTGCTACAGCTCAAGAAGCTGCCAAGGATAGATTGTAGTCTGTAACGAGCTCTAGCCACGCAAGTCCACCAGATTGGTATAGGCGTGAAGACTTGAGAAACTCTCTCAGTATCCGTGATGGATGAGATACCATCAATAGCCACCATGAAGAACGCGTTCAGGACAACCAGCGCTACGAGGAGGAACACCGAGACTGGAGGGATGACCGATGGGATGACCGGAGGGAAGACCGATGGGACGATCGACGAGAAGACCAGCGAGACCCTCCTCCAAGAAACAACTGTGATGACTGATGTCAACGAGACAATCGGGATCAGTGCGAAAAAAATGATGATGACAATCGACACCGTCTCCATGATGAAAATGTCGGTCCACAACACACCCGTCGCCCAACTCTGTCTCTAGACCGGCGTAGACGGTCACCGACTCCCACTGACGATGAAATCAATGGCATCAAGGCATACGTCCCCAGGCTTCGCATAGCTCGTTAGCCAAAAGGATTCAAGCCGGTCCCCATCGAAAAATATGATGGTCAGACCAATCCCCGAGAATGGCTGCAACTTTATAGCATGGCGATCCGGTCGGGCGGAGGTGATTCCTATGTAATGGCTAATTACCTTCCGATCTATCTTGATCCAGCCGTTCGAATATGGCTCACATCTCTTCCAGAGGAGTCAATCACTTCTTGGGGAGACCTCAACAAGAAGCTTACTGAGAGCTTCCAAGCTACCTGCAACCAACCAGGCAACCACTTCGACCTCACTCGGATCAAGCAGAAGACTGACGAGCCTCTTCGTGACTATATCAAGCGATTCTGCACTAAGAAGACTAAGATCCCAAATGTTCCAGACCAATAGATTATTGTTTCCTTCCAAGGAGGAATCCGCAGTGATGACTTGGTTTGGGAGATCGGTCGAAGGAATCATGACCTCAAATTGACCGCTCAGGAGTGCTTTGAGATTGCTGACAAGTTCGCATCGGGTGAATTGGCATTAGACGACATCCGGGGAAAAGGCAAGGAGAAGTGGTCGGACAAGCCCAAGTGCTCCAAGAGGGACAAGAAGAGGAAGTCTGACAACATGGTTCACACGATGGACCGATTTCCGAAGAATCCTTGGACAAACCAGCCATCCATGGATGATCTGCTGAGTGGCCCATGCCTCTAGCACCCAAAGAGAAACCACAAAGCAAAGGACTGCTACCGACTAAAGGGTTTTGCGACAGCCACGCTCAAGGTGGCCAAAGATCCACCAAGACGCAATAGCAAAGACAAAACCAAGGATGGTGACGACAAGAACGATACAGGAGAGTTCTAGGAGCCCCGCAAGGAAGTCAACTTCATCTTCCGAGGTTCGGATGCCTATGTGTACAAGCGCAAGCAGAAGCTGGAACTTCAGGAGATCAATTCTGTGGAACCAGCAGCGGCTCAATTCATGAGGTGGTCTAAAATACCGATTACTTTTGATCGGTCGGATCATCCCAAGCACTTGCCGAAACCAGGTCGGTACCCATTGGTGCTTGCTGCGACAATGAAGGAGGTGAAGTTCAATAAAGTATTTATTGGTGGAGGAAGCAGTTTGGACTTAAATCTTCACCAAGACTCTTCAAGATCTCGGTCTATCAGTCAATGACCTTCAGTCGAGTTCATCACCTTTTCATGGGATAGTGCTCAGCAAGATTTCAGTTCCTATTGGATTGCCAGTCACTTTTGGGACCTGTGAGAATTTTAGGACCGAGCGCATTCTCGTCCAGGTGGCCGGTTTTGACTCAATATATCATGCTATCATCAATCGACCGGTGATGGCAAAATTCATGGCGGTCCCGTATTATCCATATCTCACCCATAAGATGCCAGGCCCGAACAGAATAATCTCCCTCCACTCTGATCTTTGGAATTCTTTTGATTGTGATGTACAGAGTTGTGAGATGGCCAATAAGTAGTTGATGTTGTCTGACCGGTAGGAGATCCAGAAGGTAGTCGGCATAGAGGAGCAGGCTGATGCGGCGGTCCCTGTGGAGATGCCCACCAAGGACAAGATCCAGACTGATGATATCCAGACCAAGGAGATCTTGCTCGACCCTGATGACCCCGATAAGGTAACTTATGCAGGGGCCAACCTTGACGAGAAATAGGAATTCGCGCTCACTCTTTTCCTCTAGGAAAATAGGGACATCTTCGCATGGAAGCCATCAGACATGCCAGGAGTTCCTAGGGAAAAGATTGAGCATGAGTTAAGGGTGCCTCCTAGGGCCACCCCCGTTCGACAAAGACTTAGAAGATTTGCACAACACCGCAAGGACACCATGAAAAAGGAGATAGTTAGACTACTAGATGCTAAGTTTATAAAGGAAGTGTATCATCCTGACTGGTTAGCAAATCCAGTCCTTGTACCTAAGAAGAATAAAGAGTGGAAAATGTGTATTGATTATACCGATCATAACAAGGTTTGTCCTAAAGACCCCTTCGCTCTACCTCGTATTGATTAGATTGTAGACTCAATAGCTGGGTGTGAGCTTCTAAGCTTTCTAGATGCCTATTCAGACTATCACCAGATCCTACTGAAGGTCGAAGATCAGATCAAAACTTTTTTTATAACTCCCCTTCGGTGCCTATTGTTACATTACAATGCCCTTCGGTCTGAAAAACGCTGGCGCGACTTACCAACGAGGTATTCAATGCTGCCTTGCTACTCAGATTGGTTGGAACACAGAAGCTTATGTTGATGACATTGTTGTAAAGACTCGGAATGTCGAAGAACTTCTTTCTGACCTGGCAGAAGCATTTGACAATCTGAGACATTACTCGATGAAGCTGAATCCTAAAAAGTGTGTTTTTGGGGTTCCTTCGGGAAAGCTACTCGGTTACATCGTTTCAAAACGAGGTATAGAGGCTAACCCTGATAAAACCAAGGTGATCCTTGATATGGGATCACCTAATTCTCAGAGGGACATTTAGAAGCTGATCGGATGTATGGCATCCTTGAGTCGCTTTATCTTCCGACTGGGAGTTATAGGGTTATCGCTTTTTAGACTGCTTAAAAAGCAGGACAACTTTGTTTGGATAGAAGAGGCGCAATCGGCATTGGACGAGTTGAAGGTTCACCTCAGCAGCATTCCTGTATTGGTGCCTCCAGAGCCAGAAGAAAAGCTTCAACTTTACATATCGGCCACAACTCAAGTTGTGAGTACTGTTTTGACAGTCGACCGAGAAGAAGAAGGTCATATACAAAAAGTACAACACCCAATTTATTTTGTTAGTGAGGTTCTCAGTGCCTCTAAAACAAGATATCATCAGATCTTGAAATTGTTGTATGCATTATTGATCACCTCCAGGAAGTTGAAGCATTATTTTCAAGCTCATCCGATCGAAGTCCAGACATCCTTTGCGCTCGGAATAGTGCTTCACAATCGAGAAGCTGAAGGAAAGATTGCCAAGTGGGTGGTCGAACTTGGTCAGTATACCATTACATTCGCGCCTCAGTCAGTAATTAAAGACAGGCGTTGGCTGACTTTGTTTCCGAGTGGACGGAGATTCAAAATCCTCCTGCGACACAAGATGTTGAGTACTGGAAAATGTACTTTGATAGCTCTCTTCAATTGCCGGGAGCTGGTGCGGGAGTTGTGTTTATCTCACCCATCAAAGAGAAGCTTTGATACGCTCTTCAGGTTATGTTTCGCGCGTCTAATAACGTTGTGGAGTATGAAGCCCTTCTACACGGTCTACGCATTGCTGTCTTACTCGACATTAAGCATCTTGACGTCTTTGGTGACTCGACCTTGGTCATTAATTAGGTCACCAAAAATTGGAACTGTGTAGATGATAACATGAGTGCTTATTGTCAGGAAGTAAGGAAGCTCGAGGACAAATTTGATGGATTGAAGTTCACGCATGTTCTTCCGGATAACAACCAAGCGGCTGATGAATTGGCTAAGATGGGGTCGTCTCGGTCTCAAGTCCCACCCGCTGTTTTCTTACACACCCTGGACACCTCCACTATTTCTCCTCGGTCGGATGTATTAATGAGCATTGTTGCTGACCTTGTTGGTGATGACAATATGGAGATCGACTGGCGCGACCCACTCATCCAATATTTGGACAAGGGCACGCTGCCTACGGATCCTAATGAACAATAGAGGTTGAAAACCCGATGTCGAGGATATTTGATGGTGGGAGATCAACTCTATAAAAGAGGAGGTTCAAATATCTTGATGCGATGCAACTCGATATTAAAAGGTCAAAAGTTGGTTGACAAAATTCATTCAGGAATATGTGGTAATCATGCGACTTCTAAGACTTTGGTCGGCAAACCTTTCCGGCAAGGGTTTTATTGGCCCACGGCGGTCGAAGATGCACACCAAGTCATTCAGAAGTGTGAAGGTTGTCAATTCTTCGCTCAACAAACATATGTGCCTTCGCAGCAACTTCAGATGATACCTTTGACTTGGCCTTTTGCTGCCTGGGGGCTTGATATTGTCGGTCCTTTCAAGAAAGCACCAGGAGGGTTCACTTATCTATTTGTTGCTATTGACAAATTCACCAAGTGGATTGAAGCAAAGCCGGTCAGCAAGATAATGTCAAAGAAGGCGATTGAGTTTGTCAAGGATATTTTTACTTAGTTTGAGGTTCCTCATGATATTATTACGATAATGGTACCCAATTCACATCGGTGGAGTTCCGTGACTTTGCCGATGAAATGGGAATAAAAATCCACTTTGCATCAGTGGCTCATCCTCAAAGTAATGGGCAGGTCAAACAGGCCAACGGAATGATTCTACAAGGATTGAAGCCTCAGATATTTGATAGACTTAAGCCTTATGCCGATCGGTGGGTCAAAGAGTTGCCTTCAGTTCTTTGGGGGCTTCGCACTAATACCAGTCGGGCTACTAGTCAAACACCTTTCTTATTGGTCTACGACTCTGAAGGTATGTTGCCGACTGAGGTCAATCTAGTTTCGGCACAAGTTCAAGCATATGATGAAAAGCTTTCTGAGGAGAACTGAGAGACTGATTTGATTACAGCAGAGGAGTTGCGTGATTGCGCTCTGCTTCGATCGGTGCTATACCAACAAGGCTTGCAGCGTTATTATGATAAGAACATACGTAGTCACCAATTTCAAGTTGGGGATTTAGTGCTACGCCGAGTGCAGTCAACAAAGAAACAACATAAGCTTTCTCCAAGATGGGAAGGACCATATGTTGTGAAAGAAGTCACTCGGCCGGGGGCTTACCGACTGATGTACGAAGACGGTGATGATATACCAAATTCCTGGAATATAAATCAGCTACGTCGTTTCTATACTTAGTCACTCTTTTGTATACTTATACATTATTCATGAATGAAACTTCGATCTTTTTAATAAAAGATTTTTTGATGATTTTCATTCTAAATTGTCTCGATTCCTTAATTTATTTTATTAAACAATCGAGCCAGGGGGCTAGTAATAATGTCCCAACATTGTCTAACCTTATTTTGGTTTTGGACTATTTTTTGACCGATTTCTTATCTTTGGATATGGTCTTTACTTTTTTGGTCTAACATCTACACATCATGGTTATACGCTTCATACTGCATATCAGACTACCACTACACTAAACCCAGAGCCAAAGTGCGAGAGGTCATGTGTTGATTGGTCGACTCTGCTTGTTATGTGGTTACGAGTTACAACCTAATATGTAAAGACAGAACAATGCAATTTCTGTTTCTAAATGACAGAAACACACTTATGATATTTTTATCAGTCTTCTAAGCTACTAAGCATGAAATGAATTTACATACAAGTAATATTATTTTAATACATAAATACTACTAATGTTTTCTAATATTCTAGGATTTACAACTCCTTTGAAGGAGAAGAAGAATCAGCTCGTAACTCAACTTCTGGAGTTGCTGGAGGAGTAGGCACGGTCGGATCTACTTCTATGTTGTCAACCAAGGCTTGGGAAGTTTCTAGCATGGAATCCAAGAGCAGCTTGCATTGGTCATCAGTCAAGTCTGGGTTGAAGCCTTCCTTGATTTTGTCCAATGGCAGTGCAGGAGACCAAGATTGACAAATAGCCAGAACCTGACTCCCGACCTCGGTCGCCACTCGTCGAGTGTTGTATGCAATAGTTTCTAACACATGCTCCAGTAAATACTCCAAGGAGTGGCCAATCTGCTCCACTCGGTTAGCATGAATATAATCCAATGCCTTTTGAGCACTGTAAGACAGAGCTGCAAGAGATGTTTTTTGGTCAGTAAGATCAAAAATTGATTCAAGCAAATGCGAGAAGTAACGGAAGGCCTACTGGCAAGATTACATTTAAAAGATTTGGAGATGCCTTTGGCGTCCTCTATCTTCAAGTCAGCCTCCTTTAGCTCTTTTTGCAGCCGAGCGATCTCGACCTTTTGATCCTCGACCGATTTAGAGAGATTTTCCTTCTGAGCATTTAAAGTATCAATGAATCTTTGCTGATTGGAAGTTAACTTCTCCAGGTCGGCAATCTTCTGATCACGAGCTAAAGGCATATATTGAACTTTTAGTATCAGAGTGGTTAGTCGATTATTTTACATATGGTATGCGATCTTACCGACAACATCAGCACAGCCTTGGTCTAAGGCCTTGGTCATCTCCCTGTGGTCGGTCTGCAGCTTTTCGATCTGCTTCTTGGCTTGGGAGAGATGCTGACCAGTGACTAGCACAATACCAACGATATGTCAGTCTTAAACATAAAGAATTAAAGGCAAGAGTGTCTAGGGCATACCAAAAGTTTCGGCTTCAAGGTATTCCACCCTAGCCTGTTTCCTCTCCACAAGAGCATACATTTTTTGTATATAGAAGATGGTTAAGCTTAGGGTTGAGATTGAGACAAAGCTAAAGTAGCGTATTGAAGTACCTTGTTGGCTTCTCGGTGTTGATGCATTATCTCCAAATCATCCGCTTTAGGCCGACCGAGTGTATCTGCAGTCAATGCCGCCTTACCTTTGTGAGGAGAAGGAATGTTGACTGGAGAAGGTTGTGGTGCTGGCCCTGGAATGGATGTGGGGACCATCTTATCTGAAGACTTATTCGACTCGGTCGGCATGTTTGATGACTTGTCGACCAGTTTAGGCAAGTTAGCCGAACGAGGAGGAGGGCCCGACCGAGTGTCCTCGGATTCTTGGGCACTCTGAGCATCACTCGTCCGACTGCTATCACTAATAGAGAATGAGGTGATTTAGATGCATTATGGTTATTGACCATGAGAAACAAGGATAAAAAGGTTAAGGGATTAACCTAGAAGCCTTCTTGACCTTGATTCGACAGAGTCTCTTCTTTGAAGAAGTAGACTGAGCATCGGTCTCCTTCTCTTTTGGGAAGATTTGTCGGCCTCACCAGTTTGATGTGCCATTCTTGCATCTCTCGACGCTTTACTCGGGGGCTCCGACTGGCTTGAAGGTTGGTCGGAGGGAGCAAGAGTTGGCTGACTGGCGTCTACAGATAGCTCTTCTTCATCATCATTCTGATCCCCGACATACTGCCTTTGACGCATGGTAGGTTGTTTCACTAGTCGACTGGGGGAGGGCAGGGTGATGACTCGATCAACATTTTTAGGTTGAGCGCCTGCAGATGAGCTTGAGCCTCCAGCGCCAGTATGCTGTGGCTTCTCAATATAATTCGGTCCCTTGGTGTCGGTCAGAGGGAGCAGAGGATAGGATATGTAAGTATCTAGAACCTGCATAAATGCCACGACATCAAGTAGGATATCAACACAAAATAATGATAGAATTACTCAAAGTAGGTCGAGGCTTACTCAGGCCCGCATAGTGCCCACATTGTATGCTTTCTCAATTAAGGAGTGATCTTGAAGGATATCTCCTTCAAACATCTTGCACAAGTGTGACCGACGAAGATTACCATTAGGAGGGTCAGGCACCTTCCTGGTTTCGTCATTGTTGGCATAATTCCATGCCGGATGACTTTGAAGCTTCAGGGGTTGCACTCTGTGCACTATGAAGCTTTTGACGACGGTAATCCCATCAATGCCTTTAGACTTCAGATTAGCAATTTTCTTTAGCAGAGCGACCACCTGGGGGTCGGTCGGATCTGGCTTCTCAGTCCATTGTGCGAGGGGAATTGCCTCAGCACTAGAGAAGTCGACAAGAACAAGGGGAGGGTTATCGTAATAGAACCACTCGTCCTTCCAATTCTTGTTACGGGTCTTCAATGGCACATTGATATAGGCATCCTTCTTGCGCAACTGGACACCAACGCCGCCTATAGCCACTTGGTTGTCCTTGGTCGGCAGTGGTCGGAGGACAAAGAGATGACGAAATAAATTGAAATGGGGGAGAACGCCCAAGAAAGCTTCACACATGTGTACGAAGATGGCGATGTAAAGGATCGAGTTGGGATTGAGGTTGACAAGCTCAATCCCATAGAAGAACAGGAGCCCGCGCAAGTAGCTGTAGCAGGGAACTCCGAAACCATGCTCGAAGAATGAGCAAAATACAACAATCTGCTTAAGAATGGGGATAGGGTAAGATTCTTTGGGTACCTTCTAGTCAATCCGAGCCTGCTCCGGAAGGATGCCATCCACCACCATCTTCATTAGATCAGCATTGGAGAGGTTGCTCTTCAAGAACTCCCGGAGCTGCTCGGGGATCTCGACCTTCGACGAGGAAGACTCAGCGACGGCAGCGGGAGTTGAGGTGGAAGCCTTCTTACGACCCATGGTTATGGATGATTTGGCACGACGGATCAAGCACTGGACCCTAGCAGAAGCTCGGGGGCTAAGGGTGACGAGATCTGCGACGGCCGGAGGAAGTGCGCTAACCCAAGCCGGAGAAGCAGAGGCGTCGTTGGGAGCAGAGGAGGCGCGAGGAAGACGAAGAGTTTGCACGCAAAGTGATGGCGTGGACTGAGAGTCAACTTGTCATCGCTTTTATGCCCCTGCTTTTGACCTAAGGGTCCCATGGGCCGGAATGGGCCGTATAGTGACAGATGCTTCCGATTAAGTAAAAATTAATTAAGAGCCTTAAGCATATTTAGGGTTTTTTAAGCCTCGAGAAGTAGACTCGGGGGCTTCTTTGATGAGAAGCAGTGGCCAAATCACTTAAAAATACTTGTCGTATCTATGTGATTTGATGATCATATAGCAAAGGACTTGAAGGTCGTACGAGTATAAATTCAAAGGATATGTTATTGATTGATATCAATAATTAAATTGCCAAAGTTGAACTTATGAATAAGTAGAGTGACAAATTACATGAAAAAGCTATGTTATGATTAATGTAATCTAGCTTAGTACTATTATATGATTGATGTCATACTCCTTACAAAGGGACTGAACATGATTGATATCATAGAGTTTAGACCGATAAGTCACTCAGAAAATAGTGTACATCACTCGGCCTCTTTAATAATTGGTCGGTAAGATTGAAGTCTTGCAAGTTGACTTACTGGTTTGATGACCAGAGGTCTGTTAGACTCAGGCTTGATAGTTTGAGTAAATTACATATAAAATAATAAGAGCTAATATAATTAGACTCTTGTATTATTTGTCAGTCTCCAAATTATACAAGAGTCGGGGGCTACACCTGATCAGGTGCACCTAACCGGTGCACCAGATCTATCAGGAACTTCGACAAAGAGGTCTTCCTAATTTATGATCAACATTGAAGATCACTCGAAAAATTAAGGCATAAAATCAGGAAGCACTCGGGGGTTGCTGTGGGATACTTGACTTACGGGTATCCATAGATATGGTTAAGTCGGTAGCTGACCGGGTACTTCATCAATAAGGAAGCCGGCGGACTCGGCTTGGAGCACAAGGTAATTAGAGATAGACTTTCTATATAATTCCTTGTAGATCATGAGTAGAACTCTTCATGTATCCCCTGTTGACCGGATATATAAGATGGCAGGGTACCCCCTCGAGGGACAGACATTACAACATCAATACAATCTACAGAACACAGGACGTAGGGTTTTTACTCGCATCGAGAGGGTCCGAACTCTGTATAACTCGGCGTCTTGTGTTAATAATCATAGTTCTTAGTCCTGACGTAGCACTATATATTTACTGTCAGAGTCAAGCTTCAACAATGCTTGCTTTTGAGAAATTATTCAGGTGCAATCTTAGTGTTGAATTTACTTACTAGATGTACCTTTATTTCTTTTATATACCACTTGATATTTTTAAATAAGGGCTTCAGATCGACCTAACGTACATATCTCGATTGTGCAATTTTGCAATGGTGACTAAGAAATAATTCGATGTCGTATTCTCAAATTCAGGCTTGCATTAGCAAGGATACGTTGGACAATACAGAAGCCAAACGCTGACTGTCCGTTGATATATATAAAATATGACGTATTGACGTATATAACAACTTTGATCAACTCAGAATAGGCGGGGTGCAGTACGGGCCATTGAGCCAGCTATCGGCAAAGATCTTGTTCGCTGCCTCCGTTGGGTGGACGCCATCCCAGCTCAGGCGAGCCGACGGGTTGTGGCAGGCCGTGGTGGCGCCTGGCATGCCGCATCTGGCACCGAAGTCAAAGTTGTACTTGCCTCCTCCTGCGCCACAGCACGTCTCAAAAGGATTGCTGAATCCTGCTCCGGACGACACAAATTCCAGCCCCAACAGTAAAAATTTCTCACTTCCAAACCATTTCTAGTGATCGCTATATGATTTTGGTGAACGAATAGAGTGTAAAAGAAGAATTACCAAACTTCTGAGGCTGCTTGACCATTCGGTAATGTGTCTGAGTGTAATCTGCGTACATGATCCTTGTTGACCTGTGCTTCCGTTGGAGGATTCTGATCTGTTCCTGGAGTAGTGAGTTGTGGTACTCTGTCAATCGGTTGTAGCTTCTCAAACAGCCGTATTGATCAAAGTCAGCTTCCTTAGGGGAACTGGCGAACGACATGTAGATTGGGAGACAACCCGTTGGGAGGATCCCCGGGACTACAATGTGTACGGCACCAAGTGTAATCAATCTCTGTTTGAACAGTGAAACGTCATTTACAGTCAATTAAATTTGTATTTTTTTACTTGGAAAAAATTCTGAAGGCAGATAGGACTTGATGATATATATATATACCTCGATACCATTGACGATGGCAGTGACAACCATTGGAGTGTTCTTCATTGCTTTCTCCACAGTAAAAAGAAGCTCAAAAAGCTGGGCGTTGTAGTCGTTTCCTCCGAATTCACCGAATATAAACAGCGATTTTCGGAGGAATTGTTTACAGTCTACCCATGAGACAACAAATCAGCTTAGTGAAACCTAAGCAGGCATCTACAAGTTGAAAAACTAACGGACAATTATTAAGCTCATCTTGATGACGAAGAGAGTTGAATTATGCTCACCCTTTTTTGCCCCGCATATGGAAGGAATTAACTCCTCAAACCACTGGATTTGTGTGCTTAGAGGGCCATGGTTCCAGATTGGATCTTCTACGCCGAGTGTTTTGTAGAAGGAGAAATTCAATGCAGTGGCTCCAGTGATGGCCATATTTGCACCGCGCCGGAAATCTTTGCCTTTAGATTTTGATGGCGGAAGTAGTGGAAGTCCGAGTGCTTGAGCTGGCACCGGTAAAATCAAAGAATAACAACAAATTTTACCGCTTCCTCTTCTGATTTCTAATTGAAGAAATTAGGACGACACTTTTAATTATATTTTGAAACCTAAGAAAATACCCCGACAACTAAAAATCAGAGGGAGTGCATTATCAATCACTCCCTAGAAATTAGTTCAATCTCGCATATATGAAAATAGATATAGTGAGAAACCATATACCTATGACTCCTGCTGATTGACTGGCGTCCAACTAAGCCCAATGCTCTTAAAATTTTCCCTTGCCCGGGCCTATGTGTATAACAAATGAGAAAGATGATTGGTGTATGAAGTGGGCCGCACCCTTGTCTCATAGATAAAATCTTTGTTATGAATATTTGTGTTTATCAGCAATGACAGGTAAAATTAAAAGTTGCCTACCTGCATACCTAAAGCATTGTAGTAATAATGTAGATGCTTTATTATACACCACCTGAGCATGAATATATTGGCCCCATAATCTAGTTACTTACATTAGCCAGTATCGTGATTCCATCTTTGCCTAATATATTTGTCAAAGGGAAAAGGAAATCATGGTGGAGGCTTATACACGTCTACCATTCATAATTCTCGTGCGTTTTCCCTCCTCCCCGTCTTTAGTTGATAGAAGTTCTATAAGAAAACAAACATACTCGATATTTACCGATAAAGTCAATGACGACGCGGCCATTCGACCACCGGCAAGACGGCCTGCCAAAGTAGGTCATTCCATAAGGAGGATGGGTTAAGGTGAGCGTGCCGAGCTCCGTCGAGTTGCTGTTGATGCAGATGTTGCCGGTCTCTGTAACCGAATCGCCGAAGCTGAACAGGGCATTGTACTTGGTCGTGGCAGTGCTGGTAGTGCTTCTGATGCCATCGCTGCCGATCACCGCGATCAACAGGGAGGCGGCCAGCAACAACGCAACGGCTGAGCACCTCATGGATCACACACTGCTACAGCTACTAGTTCTTGCAGCCGGCGGCACATGTGTTCATGCAAGACAGGCGGCTATGGGTTGGCCAATATATATGTGCACGCTCAGCCGTGGTGCTGCGCAATATTGACCATTCATAATGGCGAGTTAATGAGGATCGATCTGATTCAGGCCGCCAAGGTTTCTTGGCCTTCTATTTAAATTTGCTCAGCTACCAAGTCAAGTTTCTAGTACGATGCACTAAATTTCGACTAATCCCGTGTATTAAGCATAACATTGTCGGGGAATGTTAATGCTATGGAATGGAAACAGTCCAACGAACCTGAGCAAGTGACAAATCCTGTCCTTTAGCTGCAACTTTATTTATAACCGGCAAACAAGTCGTATCCTAAGCTATCATATGCATAGTCTAAAACTAACCCAGGAAGGCATTTTGGGTGGCGTGGACGCCTTCCACTATGAACGTGCGTCAGTCTCCACATCAAACACGCCATCGTCCGGGGTGGATCAGTTTCCAAGGAGTTAGTTTAAATATTATTATTAGAAAAAGAAGTAATTTAGCTTCTAGCTTTTACTTTATACTAGTAAAGTACCGGTGCGTTGCTACGAGTATTTATATATGTGAAATGTATGCAAAATTCCTCAAAGTTGTGTCTCACTCAATCTCAAAAACTGTTTAATTTTATTTACCTTCTCAAAAGTTTTTTAATTGGGAATTTATATTTGTCCCTCCTCTTCTTATATGCCATTGCTACAAGCATCACAGTAAACAAGTTGTACTAACAAAAAGTTTATTATATCTTGACGGCCGCATGTACACAAGAATCATTAGGGTCGAAGTTGAATTAAGAAAAAAAAACAAGGCTTATAGAATATAGGGATTATTTTTAAAAAAAATACTCAAAGCTGAATTCAAGTATTCAGTTTTCTTCTCGGTCATTAAAAAAAATTATTTCCTTTCTATTCCATTGGACGAGTTTTTTTACACCCCTCATCCTCCATCGTCCATTCCCGCTCGATAAATACGACGGCTTCCCGCGCACTCATTGGCTTGGCCCAGAAATAGCACAAGGTCAACATTGGCGGTTTAGGTGAATGACAAACATCGGTTTGATCGGCGTGGCTTCATGTCAAAAACAACACACACCCAACATCGACGACTGATCTCCACGGCAACAAATTTAAGAACATAAAAGTAGCTGGATTACCTGGAGGTGGACACTGGGAGACCGCCATATGTGGAGACGCAACTTCAGTTTATAAGGATCGGACACTTTTTTCTTTTCCTTTTAATTTGTTGAAGAGCATGTCTACAGTTAAGTAAAAAATGACTCCCAAAATACTGATTTAGCCAGTTTATAAATGACTATTGGAGTAAAAGTACAAACGGACACTTTTTTCTTTTCCTTTTTTTTTTTGTTTAAGAGCATCTCAACAGTTATGTAAAAAATGACTCTCAAAATAGTGATTTTGGGAGTTTCTAAACAACTATTTATTGGAAGTAAAAGAAATCATGTTTTCCAACAATTTCCTATATAGCAACTCGAAATAATTTCACACGTCAGCCTGTTTGTGGCCAAGTTCGATGTCATGCTCATAGCAACGCGGCCGTTTCAGATCGTAGAATCGATGGACTCTAATCGGCCACCTTTTTTTGCTGCAACCGTTTTTTGCTCATGCGACAGCAGTGGCAACCTTTTTTATCACACGGGGCCATGTCAGATCATGTGGTGTGGTAATTATATTTTGGTGATTTGCTTTTGGGGAACTAATACCTCGTCATCTGGGCCGTCACGGCAAAATCAGAGGCCCTGTGCAAATCTATTAAATGGGGCTTAGCAAAAGTCCCTATTTCTTCTTATGATGCTTTATATTAACCACAATCATATTTTTTAATCTTATTTGTAGAAGATTGATAGCTTTCAAAATAGATAAGGGAAAGTAATGGATTTACAATAGAACAAGCTTGTTCACTGATCATTAACAAACTAGTGTATTGACTAAACAATTCACATCGAAGAAGGTTACAAGAAAAAAAAGTAGTGAGTTTAGCTGATATACTTGCCGGCTCCTTCAATCCTTATGATGTTTAGTGTCACTAATTGAATGAGTTTGTGAACGCGCTCCTGCTGTCCTACGAAGTTGTGGCCAAGGAGTTGGGTGGCGCTACTAGATGCTAGAGGAGACCTGGGCCGCCGTTCCGTCTTCATGACCAGGGATGTCATCCCAATGTCTTGATAGAGTAATAAGATTAAGAAAACACAATAGAATAGGCGACAAGGAAACTGATTGGTCTGATTGACACATGCATATTTTGTTTGAAAAGGGAACTGATAGATATATAGTTCTGGATGTTGTACAAGCTAGAGAAATAGAAATATATAGTATGTATATGAACTACTCCATCTGTCCATGTTTACTGTGCATATTTGCAAAGAAAAATCCATAAATATAATGTGTATTTGTATTTGCGGCGTTGGTCCTCCATGTCACTTGCGCACCCGCCTGTTGGATTGCCTGGCGTAGTTAATACAGCATGCAAGTTTAATTAGCAAGGAGGCCAAGGAACCAGTTCACCTGCAAACCGAAGAAGCTTATGCAAACACTGATGTGTGGGCCTGCGATCCAACCTGGAGCATGCGTGGCTGCCTAGGATGGGGAGCCAAGCGTCACCAGTACCACGTTTAAATGGCAAGGACACTCCAAACGTGGGTGTGTTCATTTTCACCCCTCTAATTTTTAGACCTGTCCCATCAAATATTGTGATACTAATTAGGACTATTAAATATAGATTACTGATAAAACCCAGTCTATAACCCTCGCTCTGAATGACGAGACAAATCTATTAAGACTAATTAGGTCATGATTAGATAATGTGATATTATAATAAAATCTCTTAATAATGACTTAATTAAGCTTAATAAATTTGTCATGTTGATGCGAATTCAACTCTGTAATTAGTTTTATATTTAATATATATATCTAATAATCATATATAGCATTTTAATGATTGATATGACCCCACTAAAATTTAAACCCCAAAAAATAAACACACCCGTTGTCTCGGAAAAAATGAGTTTGCTAATTGATCTTTATCTACTATTTTGGGACCCTTGGAAATTGGAGGCCCCGTACGGTTACATCGGTCGCACTGGCGCTGGGACGGCCCTGTCGTCATGAGGCCCACATCGTGTATGAGATATGCTCAGGCCATATTTGTAGACTGAAACCGAACTGTGTTAGTGTGTTTTTATTTACTTACAGTAATTTTTGTTTTGCAACACCAAAAACCAACACCAAGATCTAAAGGGCAGGCGGACTCACCTATCATATGGTGTGGTAATTATATTTTGGTGATTTTCTTTTGGAGAACTAATACCTGGTCGCGAGGCCCACATCGTGTATGAGATATACTCAGGCCACGTTCCTAGATGGAAACCGAACCGTGTTAGTGTGTTTTTATTTGCTTACAGTGATTTTTGTTTTGTAACGCCAAAAACTAACACTAAGATCTAAGGGCATGCGGACTCACCTAAATCTCTACACTTTATATTAATTTAGGTGAGTCCGTCTGCCCTACTAATATTTTATGTTAATTTTGGTATTGGTGTCCTCCTCTTACACCCGAACCGTCTGTGTCCTCTTACACCGAACCGTTTGATTCAATTGCTGTTAAGACCAGGTTTCAACAGCCAGACAGAAAACCGTCTTAGAGACTGCGAAATCTTAAGATGGAAGTCCCTGTCGGATACTACTGTTCCCGCAGTGCATGGGTCGCATGCGGTTGCGTGCTTACACGCGAGACAAACAGAGAGAGATCATGATCGACAAAGCAGCTTGGGGCATCCTCCAACGGAGCTGACATACCGACGTGTTGCCGGGGGCACGCAGTGGCACAACACCACCTGCTATGCTTGGGCTCGACTGCTTCTATGACAAATACCAGTACATCGCAATTTTTTTTCACGCATGGCGAGCTGACTTCTCCGATGAGATAATTGATCGCTAGCTCATGTTTGTTTCCATCACTCTGGCCTGTGCACCTACGGCTGCATCTAGATTTGTTGTTCCTAAGGACACGCATGTCTAATCGAATCTTCCATATAAGATTATCTTTTCTCCAAATCTCCTGGTTGTATATAGGTGCTGGGGGCAATAAAATTGACATTGTGCGATTGACTAATTGTATTCGTGTTGTGTCATGTAGAGATACAAATTTGTTTAGGAAATGAAGATTACAGAGGTAAGTTGGAACAACGGAATACTAGAAGCTCTTTTGTTACAAGTTCTGTAAACTAGGCCGCATCTATGATAGTACTATTTGATAAGATATGACTTTATCTCATGTATCATAGCATAGCATGTAAGTTTGTATTTTCTCGAATGCTTAGCAATCCAAAATTATTATTCTGTATTGTTATTTCTTAGTCAATACAATTGCAAAAATATTTTCATATGAAATTTTAATTTATTTGAATAGTCTATAGATCACAATATACTCCATAAATTTTCAGGTTCTTTTTTACCAGTCTGAAGTTTTAAACAATAATTAGTTTTTACGCCTTGAAAATATTTTTTTTAGTTTGACCAAATCTGGTAGCGTTAAGTAAACAAACACATAGGGAGATGAATTATATTGAAATATTCATCGATTGCAATTCGCTACGTTGTTGCCATCGTTTGATCCATTCAAGCAGATCCGTTTTTCACTTGGTTGTCCTTGTAGATTATGAGGACGGTTGCCAACGGGGTGAGATCGAGCAAGGCTAATAGAGCACACACCGACAGCTACAATGCAAAAGCGGGTCTTCATTTGAAATAAAAGAAGATTTTAATTTGAATATTATTGTTTGAAATGTCCGTGACAACACACGAGTATTTTATTATTATTTCTACTTCTAATTAATTTATTTGAGTCCGCCTGTCCTGTATCTCTATCTCTACAATCTATTAATTGAGGTACGGTTGTCCACTTCGTGTCCACAAAGTTAGAGATTGAATCCAAATCGGTTTCGTACCTTCTATATCAAGTACCAAATTTTAAAAATTATAACTCCCACATACGAAGCTCAAATGAGACAAACTCGGACTCTATCTTGTAGCTCTCGAAAAGTTCTACAACTTTGATATTCAATAGAAGTTCAGATCCCGCAGTTTTGATTTCCAAATATACGATGCAAAAATATTTGTTCTGATTCGGACTCCTCTGCGCAGGTTTTTGTGCGGGGCCCATATCTCCTAGCTCCGTAGTCTAAATAATATGATCCATATATGTGTTGAAAAGGTGTCAACGAGATCTACAACTTTTGTGTTTTAACTTTTTCTATTAGAGCAAGTATTCAATTTCAAAATCGCGCTGCAATACAGTGCTATTTGTGGACTCCGTAAATTAATTTTTTCTTCTGGATAAAACTTCTAGAATATGATAAATAATAATGATAAAATTGTTACTTTTAGCATATAAAATAATATACTAAGAAATACCAACGATAATATAAATATAATATTTCATGTAAAAAATGTTAATAATATTATATATATCTAATAATTATATTGTATAAATAATTTATATTTAAATTATAAAGAGTGTTTTGTTTTTTAAAGTCCGTAGCAACGCACGGACACTTTGCTAGTTGCATATAGGGCTTCTTTGGTTGCTGCCTGGCCGTCGGCTGCCTGGGCCAGGCAGTGATCTCAGCCCCAGACGCTCGAAATCGAATGCCTGGGAGAGCTTCCTGGGGCAGGCAGATTTGCCAGGCTGCAAACCAAACAAGCCCATAATGTGTAGATTGTTTTCTTGACAACTTATTAATTAAGGTGAGTTCATCTAGACTATTTTTTCGTGTCCACATGTGTTCGTAATATTGTCGTATTCAGTTTGTATCCTACAATAACTCACTAATCAGTTTGAGTTATTTTTTGAATTATTTTCTAATTATTTGTTGAATTAGACTCCGATTTTAATTCTATATTTTATACTAACAATAATTAACCATCTATTACTTTAACATCATATTTTTGGATAGAAACTAATAATAAGAATTCTAATAATAACTCCAAAATTATTATAATAAATATTTAAAAAAAAACTCAAAAAGGTAAGCGAAATAAAAATAGAGCAAATGCTCAACCAAAAAAATTGATTGATTAAATTACAAAAAATATTTTAAACATAAATTTTTTTAATAAAGACCCGTGGCAACGCACGAGTATTTTGCTAGTAATCTATTAGTTGAGGTACTTTGTGTCCACAAAGTTAGAGATTGAATCCAAATTGGTTTTGTACCTTCTATATCAAGTACCAAATTTCAAAAATTATAACTCCCACTTCCGTAGCTCAAATAAGGCAAACTTGGACTCTATCTTGTATCTCTCGAAAAGTTATACAACTTTGGTATTCAATATAAGTCCAGATCCCACAGTTTTGATTTCCAAATATGCGATGCAAAAATATTTGTTATGATTTGGACTCCTCTGCGTAGGTCTCTGTGCAGGGCCCATATCTTCTAGCTCCGTAATCCAAATAATATGATCCATATATGTTTCAAAAAGACCTCAACAAGATCTACAACATTTGTATTTTAACATTTTTTATTAGAGCAAGTATTCAATTTCAAAATCACGTTGCAATGCAGTGCTCTTTCGGGACTCCGTGAATTAATTTTTTCTTTCGGATAAAGCTTCTAGAATATGGTAAAAAATAGTGATAAAATTGTTACTTTTAACATATAAAATGATATACTAAGAAGCACCAACAATAATACAAATATAATCTTTCATGTAAAAAATATTAATAATATTATATATATCTATTAATTATATTATATAAATAATTTATATTTAAATTATAAAAAGTGTTTTGTTTTTTAAAGTCCGTAGTAACGTATGGACATTTTGCTAGTTTTAATGTTGATTTTTTTATGTTGGTCCAATACAATATGGTGGAATAGAGAAGAAAATGGCTCAGACACATGCGGACACATGCCGATCGACCGTCCGACCGACCAAGTGCAGTTAACTTGAATACGGCGAAGCACTTCAGACATTCAGCAGATACATCATCGGCATCGTAGCTTGCATCAAATACGGCTACGAGAAATCAGCAGCACGGTATTCGTCGCTCTATCCAATATTTCCGGCAAATCATCATCGGTTATACGTTTTCTGCATGTCATGTCAAGGCCCAAGCCATGTAACGTGTGTTTTAACTTCTAAATCATAGTCGTCTCCCACGTCAGATAAGCATGGGGCCTGGATTTTTTTTCTTTTCTTTTTGCAAATTAACGTGACCCATATACTTGGCACGCTCGCCGATTAAACTTGAATGCTCAAGAAAAGAAAACTCATGACCCTGTATAGTGTCTACCTCATACAGTCATACGTATACTTAATTATTAAGTTTTTGTTTGAAAATTTTGATTTACGGCCCAACTGTGTCCTACGATGAAATTTAGAGCCCTAACGTAGTAACGCATGCATGATCACTCTTTCGAGTAAAGGACACGATGCATTGCAAAGTTAGACATGAGAAATCTTTTCCATGTTCAGATGTGAGAAAATAACAATTTGCAAATGGCGGGAGTGAAGTTGGGAATGCTAATGCACTTAAATATTGGAGATTAAACAATAATTTGAGGATATGTGGGATGGTTGTACAATGCAAAATATGAGCTGTTTTTATGTGATATATCCAATAAATTATCATTGCTGATCTGGTTTCAATACATATTGATTCGTATTTGTGACCGATGTTATATTAAATACAGTGGTGTCGTCCATCCCTGCCTCAGGCCTTACTCTGCCGTATGTAAAAACAAAAGAAATCAGAGTCTAATCAAGAGTTGGATCGGAGAAAAGTAATCAGCATCAAATTAAAAAATATTAAAGTTAGATCAATATT
Source organism: Eleusine coracana subsp. coracana (assembly GCA_032690845.1). NCBI lineage: Eukaryota > Viridiplantae > Streptophyta > Magnoliopsida > Poales > Poaceae > Eleusine > Eleusine coracana. The sequence goes on from CM064430.1 coordinate 44,281,946, forward strand.
AAGAAAACATCAGTTTAAAAATAACCAGAGTCTAATTAAAAAAATAAAAAGTTGTTTTACGTGATGGAAGGTGACGGGGAAAAGGACTGTAATGAATTACCAGTGTATTACTAAGGGAGACGAAACGGAAAGAGGTAGATCGAGAGGTGTACCTAAAGACCATGGAGCCAACGACCGGGAATGCACGAAGGTCAGGTGGTGGCACACAACGACTAGCGGTAGTGAGAGCCCTCATGGTGCTCGAAGGCATGTTTTCGCCATGCAGCAGGCAGGCGCGAGGTGCAGTAGGTGAGCGCGCAGGACGGGCGGGCGAGTAGCGAGCTTGCGGCAGTGGGCGGACTTATGCAGTGAAGCAGGTGCGCGTGCAGGCAGGTGGAGGCGGGGCACGACAGGGTGTGCGCCTGCCGGTGACTGACGGTCCTGGCACCTATGCAAGGATTTTTTTTTCGGGCACCTTCTTGATTTCATTCGTCGCTACCTCGAGGCTGGAGCTCATAGTGTATCTACCTCGACAGTCGACACCGTCCACTCGCTAAGACAACCTCGAGGATGGGTTCACCGACAACATAGAGAGAGGCCAAAGGTAAGTAAGACCGGCAGCACCTATTATTTTTGTTTGAAAAAAATCACAAAATAAGTAATTTAGAGAAAAAACCTTCTCGATGAAGAAAAATAATGACTTATACACAAGAAAATAGACTTTTTATTATTCTATTTTCAAGACAAGAAAAAGTATTGATTCAAAATGAGAAAATATCTAATTATATTTTATTGTTAATAATTTTTTAAAAATATATAAAATCAAATAGTAATTTAAAACTATTATTAAAAATTTTAAATATCTAAGCCCGTGGCAAAGCACGAGCACTTTGCTATAGTGACTCCAATTGAATATCTAATACTGATGAGCTATATGCCACGAGTGGATATGCATTTATTCTTGGTGGTGCTGCCGTTTCATGAAGGTCATTCAAACAGACCATCTTGACGAGATCTACCATGGAAGCAGAGCTTACCGCACTAGATACAACTACAATTGAGGCCGATTGGCTACGTGAGCTCTTGATAAACTTGCCTATTATCGAGAAACCTGTGCTGGCAATCCTCATGAATTGTGACAATCAAACTGTGATAGTCAAAGTGAATAATTTTAAAGATAATATGAAGTCATCAAGACATATTAAGAGATGTTTCAAGTTTGTCAGAAAATAGAGAAACTCCAGAGTCATATCAGTAGAATATATTTCAACTGGTGAGAACCTGGTAGATTAATTTACCAAGGGGCTGCCACGTAATGTGATAGACAGTGCATCGAAGGAGATGAATATGAGACCTATATGTGCTATTCCATAGTGGTAACCCAACCTATGTGATCGAAGATCCCGTGAAGTAGGACCTGGGAAGAACAAGCTATTGGTCAGCATGAAATTAACCTTTTTTATAACCCACTCAAGAAGCAATGCATTACTCTTGATATATGTATGATAGGTTGGTTGTTGTCTTAATGTATTTAGTTGACTTTAAATAGCAAAGATATTGTCCTACAGAACATTTTTGAATGAATACACCTATATGAGTCCGATTGTTGTAAGGTTGAAATCTGTGAGATTTGAGTGATCTCTATTAAACTCATAAAAGACCAAGAAAGTATGACCTATATGCTCTATCCGTGGAGAAGTCTACTGGAGGTCTAGTATCAGTTATGATAATAAGTCAAACTTATTTGCATAAAACTTATAATTCAAAGCGTAGTCCATTGTTCAAGTTGTGAATGAGTGTAGCTTATTGTTCTAGGTGGAAGTTCAACTTAACAGTCTCTACTGAAAATACTAGTATATTAAACAACAGTGAGGTGAGGTAAAGTCTAGCTGAGACTTTGAGATCTGGTGGCGGATTGTTGAAATTATATGGGCTTGGCCCGTTTATATTCACAATAATTCCTGAAAATCTCAAAGGTCCATTCATAAGAGGTGTGAGTGCAAATGTTTAGTCCCACATTGAGATTGTAAACTAAAAACTCTAGTAAGCACGATAAGTATCAATGTAATAGGAAGCTACCCTGGGAGCTTTTGGGATATTTTATTCAGAATATACAGAATTATGCTGTTTATATGTCGTGAGTCTTGAGAGGCTTATAACACTTGTTCTTTAAAGAGTTGTAGGACGTAGAACTGCGGTTCACCCAGTTTGCACCTTCATATATCTATACAACATCATTACGTGGGCTGGCTCACTAGTACATGGAATGTTGATTGTCTCGGTATTTCGTACATGTGACAAATCTCGTGATGCACTGTCTCTTTATGACGTCACATAACAATAGTTATCAACTTCTTGACATCCTTTGTGAAAATTGGGCCACAAATGGTTTGTTCTCGCGTATCCTACACGGTTACGCATATAAGGGGAGGAGGATAGAGAGGTTGCACGACGCGATTGAAGGCTGACATGATGCATAGCGTGCTGCCACTGGAGGGAAGGAGGAAAGGGCGGAGCCTGCTCCGATGGACATGGAGACAAGGAACAATAAGCTCGTGGGGATCAACAGGAACAAAGGAGCAAAAGCTACAGGAGGGGTACCGAAGATGAAAGGAGAACATGGGCTTTCATTTTTGCTATTCATTGCTGCAAGATGCGAACGAACGAGGACGATGGGGATGGGGTCGTCTGGATAAGGACCAAGCCATCTCACGATTTGATAGTTGTTTTTTTAGTTTAGCCCTTCATCTTTATGTATATCATGTACCATTGTTTTTGTTACACAAAGAATAGAAGAAAAAACAAAAGGAGAAAGAAATAGATCAGCTGACATATGGAAAAAGTAGAAGGGAATAGAAGGACTCCTGTCACCCCTTAAGATTACTAGTAGTGATGCACGTGTGGCACACACGTGCCGAGATTAATCCATTGGATATATTCTATGTGCATCGTATTTTTTAAAGAATAAGCCATCAGATTAACATACAGAATAAGCAAAGTAAAATGGTTCAATCTTTGATCATAACTCCAATGTCTGAAAGTAAGAGGGTGTTAGAAAAAAACAATTAATTGATAATAACTGCAAAAAAGATTATGCAGTAATTGTTTCGAGAGGTCCATGCAATCGATAAAGTAGCAGTCATCAAAACTTCGTTCTATTCTGTAAGCATAAAACAACTCTTCTTCTTGTGTCAGACTTTTTTTCTTCCACTCTCTTTTTCTTGTTCATATATGCAGAGATGCCCTGAACTTCTACCAAATGCTCCCAGTGCATCAACAACATTTGAATGCTCTACTGACTGCAATACTTTAACAATTCTGAAATCAGTTTCTAATAATCTTATATCCAACAAAAAGTTTTATTCAGATGCTAATTAGTAAAATGTTCAAAAATAGAAGAAAGTAGACAATAAATTGCATCACAGAGCACATGGTGGATATATTATTACCAAGAACCACTCGTGTGCATACAGTGCACTGATATTCGAAGAAAATAATCATGAGAGGAAGCAAACATTGGAAAGTTATACTAAGATTTACTGCAACAATAGGAGCTCAAAATATCACACATCCGCCAGTCTCATACCTTGCATGTCTTCATTTACATCCACCAGTCTCGTAGCTCGCATATGTTCCTTGAAAAGCCACCTCTTTCTCCACAAACAATGTAAATCTCACACCATCTTCTCAGTATGTTCAGTGCTTTATTCCGAATCTGCTTCATTCCCATCCAGAATTGACCCTGAAAACAAAAACATTACTACACAAATTCCATGAGCTCCATAGAAAACTGAAGAGGCTATTCAATGTTGCATTTCTATTATTGCTAATAGTCAGAACCAATGATTTTTATATTAAACATAAGTTAAAAAATGATGTTGAAGTCATACATTACGGAGCTCCATATATATCCAAGAGGCAGAGTACACATAAGTTATAACATATAGCCAGCAATTTATAATATATGTAAAGACACAGTATGCAAAAATTATAGCATAGATGTCGACAGACACACAGTATATCATATTTGGATTAATATACAAGAAATTTAGAAGTGTTTCAGACATTTGCATTACATCAAACAAATTATAGGCAACCCCTTCTGTGTCCTTCACATACAACAATATCATTAATTAAAAAATAAACCACTGTCTGAAGCAATTAAAAAAAACATAAGCTACAATAATTCATATAGAAATGATTAATGCAAGTCTAAATATATTAAACCTCTTTTCATTCTCTAACTGTTAGCATAGATTTGTCATGATTCACTATTGCAGTCTCAATTCAATCAATTACTACCAGTCTGCCAGACTTCTACCTCCATTAGCAGTTCTCTTGTCATCTTCACCATGTTTAAAGTTTTACAATCTATAAATATTGTGCTTATTTCCAAATCAAAATAAAATAGTACCTGAACAATTTTAGAATTAACATCTTTTGGAACTTCTGGCTCTCAAATCCCAGATTCAAACCTAGGTTGTCTTTGGTCGATTTCGTCGTTCCATCTGTTTTAAAATGTTACTCAAATTCATGTGTAACACGTCATCAAGTTCAAATTGATTAAAGTGAAATACATACACAAAGCCCAATGCTTACCCCAGTAGCTATCTGTGTTGATTTTTTGGTAGTCTAATTCCGCTCTCGGTACTGACGACCATATGCAGCCTTCTTCACGGGCATCACTTTCTGTTGCTTGGGCATAGCAGCATACGTTTCCTTTATTTTGCTCAACTTTTCTATGAAACACCCATCTGAAAATAGCCCGGTAGTGGTATTTTTATGTGTGACCTCACTTCTAAAAATAATTCATAGGAAAAATGAGTGGGACTAACCAGCTCCTGTTGCATCTTTGGCCACTTTTTTCCCTTTTCCATTTCCGTCACTCACGACTATACTCACGTTTGCTTCGAAGCCTTCATCTTTACGTGCTCTAAACAAGCGCCATCAGGATCATCAGGGTGACCAACGCACCTTGAGGGGCATAACCATCATCGCAGGGAGCCAACTATCATCCTTGTTGTCGCTTCTTATGTCATCGTCCTGCTTAGTGGGCATGCTTGTACTGTCAATTGATGTCAGAAATACCATACTTCCATCTGATAAAAATCAATAGACCACGCCATGTAAATAAAATGATTTTCCTTGTCACGTGTCAGTAAAAATCATGAGCGTCACCCGTGGTATCTCTTTACTTGTTTTTACCTGTTTTTAGGTTGCTTGGTGTTGAAGCGTTTACAATTTCGGGCTTCCTATGTTCCCGGTACCTCTTTTGCAGCCACAACATCATCGATTTCAACTGCAGATGTTAGAGTAGTGTTAGCGCATCAATCATACAAGTCACACAAGGATAGTAGAAATTATAATGAAATCAGCATGTGGCGTGTTATGGGGTTTCTTTGAAAGCGGGGTTGCATTGAAGATGCTACCAAATTCGTTGTTTGGCTCACCACGACACACTTTATCCGTTCCATCTGATAGCTCATACATCAGCTACAATGTTGAGCCTTACCATCTAAACCGCATAAATGGCGATGCATGTTAAAATGTTGAGCAGCGACGAAGAAAGGCCACTCGTAGCCTTTCTATGAGCATGCAATTTTCTAACCGGCTGCTCCCTTGCTCACAGAGGCAGTAAAACTCGGATTGATCCATTCCAAAACTTGCAACCCTTTCTGTTCACAGGAATCAATCAATATAAAGGCGATTATCATGAACTCACCGTTGTTGATGCTAATTCATTCGATCAGAGAAAGGATCCAGTGCCTCACCTGCACCTCGCTTGCCCAAATGGCTTTGCGTCACAAACTACACTACCATGTACGATCTAGCCCTGAAAAACATGCAAGCCCGGAACATTCACATGAAGCAGACTTTTTACTTCTACGTTGCATAGAGGAAGTAAACCATCAAGGGTGTTTCGTACCTGAAAAAGATCGGTGGTCTCACACTTTGGCAAATATGGCAATGAACCTAGGCAAACCCCTGGTGCAAACAATACGAATAGCTTCGCTACTACCTGACCCCAAAACGGACATACCATGGATTGGGAACCTGAGATCGCAATCAACACCATCCACCAGGAAGAGCACAACCACCTGGAAAATGACCTGCGAAAGCACCGGCCACACAACCACCATCCACCAGCAACTCAGCCAAATCGTCTACTCCAATGTATCCTTCTAATGAACAATGACACGGTTTCCTGCTGAGCCACAACGGTGGTGTCTAAACTACATCCAAAACTCAAAATCTTGGCCTGCTATCGAGGAAGATGAAGGAAAGAAACAGAATAGGGGATCGGAACGTGAAGGAAAGAAAAAATTGAAAGCGATGTCCCCATTTGCGGAGGGTATATGGAAAGTGTTTAATATATAGCCATTCTGCGTACGATATTTAATTGTCATTCCTCTACGTGATATTTACATGCTCTTGATTTTAGGAAAGCAATAAAAGCAATTAGTATAAGCGTGGAATTGGGGGGGCGCATGATTGAGGGGCGGGTACAGGTGGGGGCTACACAGTTATGTACGAAAAGTTTTTGTTTGTAATTTCGTTTGCAGGTAAGAGTGTAACCTTTTTGTATAACTTTTCCTTCATCTTTAAATCCTGTGGTTGGATGGGATGGTCCCATCTTGGATAGCCAAGATCTAAGGGTTTAGATTAATGGGTTTGTTGATACATCTGGTGAGTGTATACGTCTGTGAACTCGTTCTTTATTGGTTAGATAGGGCCATCCCATAGGTGTCATGTGTTTAGATACAAATATCTATTTGTTATTTACATCACATAATATAGTTTGTAATTATCTTCTAACTTACCAGTGCAACAAAATGCGCCTGATTTGCAAACTATGTTGCTACACATCCTGCCTCCAAAAATTAAAATGGTGTTTTGAACACTCGGACATGAGCTTCTATATGCTGCTTTATTTGTCCAACAGTGTATCTATAGACACATCATTACAGTAAAGATATACGAGCGATAATTTTTTACAACGAATAAATCTTGTAACATCTATTATTTTGTTTTTTTTGCATTGTCGATCTTTACGACTTTTCTCTATTAGCCTTAAACTTTTAAAACTTTTGACTTGGAAGAACCTTAAAGTACCTATACTTATCTACAGAGGATAGAGAGGGAGTATTATTTAGAGTTTTGGTGCATTTTTAGGATGTATTATTTAGAATTTTGAAATGTTTGTTGCAATTGCCTAAATGCACTTATTTCTTTATACGAAGGGGGATTAAGTAACACAAAAGTTGCTGTGGGTTTGGAAAATACAAATTTATATTATCTCTTTTAGCAAAAACTTTCTTTGACATCCTAAAATTTATTAAGGTTAAAAATCCGGGTTAATAAAAATTTTTCTCTTAAACTTGTCCCCTAACAAAAATTTCTTTTTCGAAATGAAAATGTCACTAAATTGAAACTAGAGATAACAAGGATACTTTTTAAAATAAAATACATGCTTAAGTGTTTGTTAGCTTGCGCGCTTTTCCTTAGTTGAGATTTGTTTGCCATTTGAAGGACCGACAAGGCAACCAGAGGGGACTAAATGGGAGCCAATTAAAATTCTCTAAGAGAACTTGGTTTTATCCCGGTTTCAACCAAACCCAACCCTAAAGCAAGTCACCAAGGTTACACACACCAACTTGTGATGTGCTAACCCTAAGAATGACAAACAACAACAATGGAACACAGCGGAAATAAAGAAGAACTGCAAAGACTCGAAACTGTCACAGAAACGAACCAAGACAGAACTCTCTGGACTATCATCGGCAGTGCCGATCACAGCCATCGGTAGTGCTGGTGCGGGGTTCCCAAACTCAGGAAAGCAACGGTCGGAGCACATCAGCAGTGTCGGTCATGGCTATCGGCAGTGCCGATGCGGGGTTCAGACCCAAGCCACCGGCAGTGCCGACCATGGCATCGGCAGTGCCGATCCGGGTTCAGACCCACCGGCAGTGCCAGTCCTGGTTGTCGGCAGTACCGATCGACCCTCGATAGAATAGGGAAAGGATTCGGGATTAGGCAAAACTTGATCAAAACCTAATCAAACAAACTCCAAATGATTGGAGTTTTGGATCAGACAATCCTCAACACATCACGACCCTAATCCTAGAAGATCCACTCAATTGCCTCTAGGAATCATCATTAATTTTAGATCTTGTGCCAAGAACACCAAATAGGGAAACTTGAGAAATCCTTCAAATCGAAGATGCTAGAGCTCTTGATTCGGTCATGGATCTATGTAGGATTGATCTAGCTTATCATAGCACGAAGATACCCAAGAAATCTGCCCTAAAAACTCATCCAAAAAGGAGATAAAAAATTCCCACAAAAATAGCTCCAAAAATAGGGAAAAAGAGAAATTTGGGATTTAGGGAAAGAGGGAGATCTTGAGCATGAAAATATATCTCATATCAATGAAACATGCTTACAAGATCTATGGATACAAGGCTAGGAAGCCACCCTCTTTCTTCCACTATTTGGAAGAACAAGAGATGTCTCTCACACACCCTCTCCTCTTCTCTATTATATGAAGACCTCTCATAGCACTTTGATATGAATTCCTATCACAAGGCTAATAGAAAGTGGCACCTCTCCCAACCAGCCACACCTCTCCTTATATAGGCCTAGGGGTTGTCCTAAAGACCATCCTACCCCTTACCTACAATACACTACCACCTACCATCAGGGGCATAACCATCCATCTTTTTCCTCATCGCTTGAACACCATCAAGCCCTTCACGACTTTGCTTTGCCTCGACGCAAGCACCGTGATGGTGCCACGTGCACCTCCAATCGCCGCCACCGGTTTTGAGGCCCAAATCGGGAAACCGCTTTGCACGCTTCTCAAAGCATGACTTCTCGATGTTGATGCGTGTCACCTTGTCCCGCAATCCTGACCACTGACAAGTTTCTCCCGGTCCCTGTTCATCGGGCCCCCCTTGTCACTTGCACCGGTATCTTGCTCACCTTGACTTGGTCAACATGCCGTCTTCATCACCATCATGGTTTTGAGGCTCAACCGTGAAACCGTATGTGCTTCTTGCCTCTCCACGTGTATGGTGTGGATCAGCCTTGACTTCACCTGGCATCCCGATCGTTTGACCCCAAGTCCCCTAATTGTGCCCGATCCTCTCGCCGTTGACCGCTAAATCGACTCCAGTGACCTACACATCATGAGACAAGGAAATACATTTCCCAACTCCTGCAACTTCTCCAACTTAATCACCAACTCCGGTTAGTCAAAACCATAATCATGCACACTTCTGCAATCCCTGGATTCCCGCATTTCAACTCAAACACCGAATCAACCAAAGGCAATTACTCATCACATATTGCAAACCATAGCACACATCCACATGGTTTCTCAATCTCCCCCTTGATGAGTACATTAACAACACCAAATGCACAAAGATTAGAGAATGAAATGCGAAGCCAAATAGGCATATCTAAACCATTAGAAAGTCATTGCCATGCTTTAGAGTGAATAAGGTTTTATCAACACACCCCATGACATACTCGCACTCTAACAAGAAGGTCTTAAGCCTAGCATACCATGCCCTAGGTGCTTGCTTTAGCCCGTACAAAGCCTTCTGAAGCTTGTACACATGGTTTGGGTATTTGTGGTGCTCAAAGCCAGGTGGTTGTCTCACATAAACCTCTTCATCTATGAAACCATTTAGGAAAGCACTCTTGACATCCATTTGATAAAGTCTAATGCCCTTAGAGGCAATCAATGCAAGCAAGATCCTAATGGCTTCTATGCGTGCAACAGGAGCAAAGGTTTCCCCATAGTCTAAGCCTTCCACTTGACTGAAACCCTGGGCAACAAGCCTAGCCTTGTTTCTAACAACCTCACCATCTTCCTCATGCTTGTTTTTGAAAACCCACTTGGTTCCTATGACATTGACATCAATAGGAGGCTCTACTAGGGTCCATACTTTGTTTCTCTCAAAGTTTTCCAACTCCTCATGCATGGCATTAACCCAATGTTTGTTAGATAGTGCATATCCAACATCCCGGGGTCCAAAGGTTGCAATAAATAGAGAATTGGTAAAGCAAGCAAGATGTACAAACCTTGACCTTATTGTCCTCTCATAGAGATTACCGATCATCTGTTGAGGTGGATGTTGATGCTGAATGTGGTGAGGAGCCTCTGTCTCAGAGCGTACCTCCCCCTCAACCATAGCTAAAGCTGGCTCGACAGCTGCTGGAGTCAATGTAGAAGCTTCTGGACCCTCTGCTGGAGTGGTGGAAGTAGCAAGAACAAGCTCAGATGAGAGATGAAGTGAATTATCATCATCATCATCATCATCGTCAAAGCCCTGTAGGTGCTCTTCTACAAAGATGCTCTCCTCCATCTCCTTGTTACCTGCAGCCTCAACCACATTGCTTGCACAAGAGTTTGATTCATTAAAGGTTACATCACAGGATTTTACGATGGTGTTGGTTTCCAAATCCAAAACTCTGTATGAATGACCATGAAGGGTGTAGCCAAGAAAGATGCCATCAGAAGATCTCGACTCAAACTTATCAAGATTGCAACATTTGAGAATAAAGCACTTGCAACCAAAGGCACGTAAATGAGAAACAGATGACTTCCTCCCAAATCGTAGATCATAAGAAGTCATATTAAGAATTGAGCGCAAGAAAACCATGCTCAATACCATGCTCTAGACAGAAACTTATGCTCAATACCATGCTCTAGACAGAAAGCATCAAAGGAGGAGTTCTTGAACTCGGTGCCATTATCACTACGGATTGCTTGTAATGCACCTGGGACTTCTTTAACCAACCTTAAAGCTAAGCTCCGAAAGTAATGATGAGAAACTGAAGGACCGAGAAGGCGACCAGAGGGGGGGGGGGGTGAATGGGAGCCAATCAAAAGTTTTTAAGAGAACTTGGCCTATATCCCAAAAACAACCCAAGCCAACCTCTCAACCGATCACCAAGACTACACACACCAACTCGTGATGTAATAGCCCTAGGAGTGATCAACCTTAGCAAAGAAACACAGCGGAAACAACAATAAATAGCAAGGACTTAAAATAGCCAAGAGACTAAAAAACCTGACCTCACTGGACCATTACTGGTAGTGCCGACAGGGCCATCAACAGTGCCGGTTGGCCCCATCGGCAGTCCCGGTGAGACCCATCGGCAGTGTTGGTGCGAGGTTCTGCACCCCACTGGCAGTGCCGGTCCTGGTCGTCGGTAGTGCCGATTGACCCCGACAGAACAGACAAAAACTTTTGGGATTCTGGCAAATCTTCTCCAAAACCTAATCAAACAAACTCCAAATGATGCGATTTTTGGACCAGTGAATCCTTAGCACATCACCACCCTAATCCTAGAAGATCAACTCAATTGGCTCAAGGAATTATCACGAATTTCAGATCTTGTGCCAAGAACACCAAAAAGGGGAAACTTGAGAAATCCTCCAAATCGAAGGTGCTAGAGCTCTTGATTTGGTCATGGACCTATGTAGGATTGATCTAGCTCATCATAGCACAAAATTTCCCAAGAAATGCGCCCCAAAAACTCTTCCAAAAAGGAGATCAAAAATTTCTATGAAAATAGCGCCGAAAATAGGGAAAAAGAGATATTTGGGATTTAGGGAGAAAGGAAAATCTTGAGCATGAAAATAAATCTCATGTCATGGAAACATGCTTACAAGATCCATAGATAGAAGCCACTTGAATGAAGTCCTAACACAAGGCTAATGGGAAGAGAGGCGCCTCTTCCACAAGCCTTACCTCTTCTTATATAGGCCTAGGGTCTATTGTCCACATGACCACTCTACCCTTGACCTACATAACACACCCACCTACCACCGGGGACATAATCATATCTTTCACTTCATCACCCGAATGCCATCGAGTCGTTCATGACTTTGCTTTGCCTTGAAGCAAGCTCCGTGATGGTGCCACGTGCACCACCAACCACCGCCACCGGTTTTGAGGCCCAAACCGGGAAATCATCTTGCACGCTTCTCAAAGCACGACTTCTCGATGTTGATGCGTGTCACCTTGTCCTGCGATCCTGACCACCAACAAGTCTCTCCCAGTCCCAGTCTATCGGGCCTCCTTGTCACTTGTACTGGCATCCCGTTCGCCTTGACTTGGTCAACACGCCATCTTCATCACCACGGTTTTGAGACTCAATCGCGAAACCGTCCGTGCTTCTTGCCTCTTGTTGATGATACTTACCATCGGGGTACCTCATAGATAAGGAAAGTGGAGGTAGACTCCTACTAGGATAAGAACAGTAGACCGACTAGGACTCCGCCATATAACCCTGTCCCCCCGGATATATAAGGAGGGGCAGGGGTCCTCCTCAAGGGACGGGCCATAGCATTGGATAAGCAATAAACAAGCTCAACTAGAGATCCCGCACGGGATATAGATTAGACACAACTAGACATCATTGTCTAGATCTACCCTCCTCGTCTAGATCTTTAGATCTAGACATATGAATACAAATACCACAGAACACAGGACGTAGGGTTATTATCTGGAGGCCCGAACCTGTATAAATCGGCATCTTGTGTTACCATCGTCTCTCGATCTTGCGCATACCCCTGCCCTACCTATAAATCCACATAGATGAACTATCCTATGTCTATTGCTGAGATTAAGTCTCGACAGTTGGCGTGCCAGGTAGGGGCCAGCGCGGCGATCGGCTCGTCGAGATCGGTGGTTTCAATCTAGTACTTCTAGATTTGATCGCGAGCAGACCGGCATTGAAGCGCACTAGTCGCCACATTTTTGAAAGATTTCTTCTTCAAGATCTAATCGCGAGCAGACCGATGTTGAAGCATCGTGTCATCGCACAAATCATCACATCTTCATCAAGACGACACCTTCAACGAGGACGACCGCTATTTGGTGACATCATCCATTACGATGATGCTTCCGACAACTCGATACTTCGGCGGATTCCGATGACTCAGCGACATTGCCACGACTCGACGGTTTGATCGCTCATGACCACATGTACATGCCAGGGGGCTACTCCGCCTTCACCTGGCCACTCGGTCACTCGATGACGTCTTCGACGACTCAGTGCATCGGCAATCACCGTGACTCGGTCACTCGGCGACATCGCCTCGACTCGGTGATATCGCCTCGATTTAGTCACTCGGCGACATTGCCTTGACTCGGTCACTCGGCGACATCGCCTCGACTCGGTCACTCGACGACATCACCTTGATTCAGTCACTCGGCAACATCGCCTCGACTCGACTACTCGGTGACATCGCTGCACTATGATGACTCGGCGACATTGCTACACTACTCGGCGATGCCGTCAATGACTTGGCATATTGGGTTTTCACCCACTCGGCTACTCAACAACGCCTGCGATGACATGGCGCATTGGGTTTTCACCCACTCAACCACTTGGCCACACCTTCGATGATCCGGTGTCTCGGTCAACCACTCCAAGCTTTGATGTTTCGATGACATGATGGCTCGACTTTGACATTCGACCACTCACCAACAACATCAGCATGCTCGCGGGCTCTTCAACTCGCTGAATAGCAAAGCTAAGTATCTTTATGCTTTCTCGATTTATTTTTTGAGATTTTGGGCTCATGTCCTTCATTCTTTTTCCCTACGATTGTTTATCTCTGTTTTCTAAGCAGAAGATCATAGATTTTTTATGAGTAAAGTCAGGCTTTTAAATCAGTGCTCTTTTTTATGGCTTTATTCATCTTTATATTACCTCGATTCTTTAATTCTTCACATTAAACAATCGAGCCAGGGGGCTATTTATGTATCTATACACATGTTCTCCCACTTTTTTGTGAATCTAGCTGTACACATGTCAGTCGGTGATCTTTCAGTAGTGCCTTGGCCCTGACACCATATGACCCATCTCGGTCAGTGACCTTTTAGTAATGCTTCAGCCCTAACACCATATGACCCATGTCGTCTGTTTTAGTTTCACCTCTTCTTTGGCTTCTGTCTTGACCGATACATTGCATTTTATTCGTGATTTGGTCTTACACCGACAAGAAACTAAGGCATAAAACTTGTTTGCTATGCGACAGACTGCCACTACACTAAACCCAGAACCAAAGTTGCGAGAGGTCATGTGTCGATTGGTTCTGATTGCTACGCAAGAGTAAATTATGACCAATATTATAGCGGTAGACCGAGCTCCGAGCTCTTGATATTTGTCCTAAGTATCCTACGGTAGATCGATCCGGTTGCTAACGCACGAATACTCTGCTATGCGCCAGTCAGTCTACCTACAGGAGAAAAATGGATACACACTTGACTTTTTAGTCGACTAATTTGTTTAATAAAAATAAGTTTTCAAGCAAACAATGTTAATTATAACTAATTATCCTAATTTCCTTTATTATCAGGAACATTTTGATGGTTAGGCGGATACACCACTCGGCATAGATTGATTTCCTCGCCTTTATCGGTCGACTTATAGCTCCGACCACCTTCGTCGGTCGATCGTGCCAGTTCCGACTGCCTCCATCGATCGGCCTATAACTCCGACCGCTCTCATCGGTCGACCACGACAGTTCCGACTGCCTTCAACGGTCGACTTACAGCTCCGAACACTTTCGTCGGTCGACCGTGCCAGTTCTGAGGGCCTCCATCGGTCGGCTTACAACTCCGACCGCTCTTATCGGTCGGCCACGCCAACTCTGATCGCCGTCATCGGTCTGTTTACAGCTCTGACCGCTTTCATCGGCCGGCTACACCAGCTCCGACTAGCGCCATCGGTCTGCCACATCATATCTGACCGCCACCATCAGTTGGCCACATGTCAGACTGTCGGCTTCACTCAGTCATCGCGACTTCGAGTGATTCCTACTTCATCAGCGGTCGGTAGCTACAACAACCTTGACTGTCTTCTTCACTTGACCTTATCGTCATGAGTTAAGTACCGCTGCCACTCAGACATATTCTGAGTTGAGCGCGACCGACACTCATAATGACGATTGTCTCGGGGGCTTCTTTGAAAAGAAGCACTTTATATTAAATTTATGGTTGATGCCATAATATATAAATATATGGTTTGATGATCTTATGACAGTGGCTTGATGGTCACTCTATCAAATATGCTTCTTTGATGAGAATTGCATTATCAAAAATGGTTGATGCCATAATCATTCAAAGCATGATTTGATGATCATGTCGCTATGACTTGATGGTCATATACGCAAAATAACGAGCATCACTCGCTGATTGAAGTCAATCTATAATAGTGAAAATAAAGCTCAAAGATATGAGTGATTACAATTCTTAAGGAAAGGTTACTTAATCATGATTGAAGTTATGGTAACTTAGTACTTGGCTACGATTGATGTCATAAAGCCTCGTTCATTCGGTTGTGATTGAAGTCACCCATTTAGAACATAATCATTCAGTTGTGATTGAAGTCACCCATTTGATTCATAAATCACTCATAGGCCACTCGGCCAAAAACTATGTCATTTGGCTATGATTGATGTCATAAGCTTACGTTCACTCGGGTGTGATTGATGTCGCTCGAGTATATCATATAGCACTCGACAATGATTGAAGTCATTGGTTTGAGTCATCTACCACTCAGCGGTGATTGAAGTCACTCAACTAAGTCATTTATCACTTGGTAATGATTGATGTCATTCTACTGAGTTATTTATCACTCGGATTTGATAATTTGAGTGATTTTTCCTTAAAGAGAGCCAACACGACTATTCTTGTTTTGGACTCTTGCATTATTTGCAGTTTCCAAATGATACAAAAGTCAGGGGCTACACCTAATTAGGTGCACCTACTCGGTGTCCTCCGGGAGGCCCGAACCTGTATAAATCGGTGTCTTGTGTTACCATCGTCTCTCGATCTCGCGCATACCCCTGTCCTACCTATAAATCCACATAGATGAACTACCCTATGTCTATTGCCGAGATTAAGTCTCGACACCTCTCCATGTGTACGGTGTGGATCACCCTTGACTCCACCCGGCATCCTGATTGTCCGGCCCCAAGTCCCCTACTTGTGCTCGATCCTCTCGCTGTTGACCGCCAAGTCGACTCCAATGACCTACACATCATGAGACAAGCAAACACATTTCCCAACACCTGCAACTTCACCAATACTTCCACCAACTTTGGTTAGTCAAGATCATGACATGCACAGACTCATGCAATCCCAAGATTCCCGTATTTCAACTCAAACACAAGGTCCGCTCAAGTCAATTACTCATCACATATATTGCAAACCATGACACATATCCACATGGTTTATCAATCTCCCCCATGATGAGTACATTGACAACCTCAAATGCACAAGATTAGAGAGTGAAATGCGAAACCAAATAAACTCATCCAAATGGCCAAACCCAAAGAAAAGGTGAAAACAAGCCATCTAGCAAAGTAGGGATCACAAAACCAAGAGTTGGCAAAGAAAGCGACTTGAGACGCAAAGAATGTGAAAAGTGCAAGAAAACGCTCAAGATCATGATATGCTCCCCCTCAACTTGTGATAGGTTTCATGTAGTGCAAAATGGATCATTTTAAGTTTCTTAGCATAATTTGTGCATGACCCAATACTTTCTCCCCCTTTGGCAATGAACTCATCAAAGAACAAGCAAACATGCATGAAAATGCAAACCTAAGAAGCTTCAACAATTATGCAAACAAGCAGTTAACTTTGCTACCCATAAACATGGAGCCATGAAGTGTAAAAGCAATAGCTTACAATCATACACAGATCAAAAATAGATAGCAAGGTATAAACACCAAGAGCTATACAAGCTAAGCAGAAAGATTGACTAGCTTAGAGAGACTCATGTTTTGCTTATCATGAGAAAATCTGCCACCACATGTGTAAGTACTCTTATCCAAGGCAAAAGAAGCATCAAGTAAATCATAAGAATCTAGCCAGTTTCAATCTCAAATAGGGCAACAAGCATTCGTAGAAAATGAGCTTCACAAACACTCACATATGCAACAGAGACTGAATTGATCAAGTGTTTATTGTTTATCCTCATGTGTCCTCTTATCCATATAGAGGGTGGCACGACTGGGAACGACAAACACCTCGAGGCCTCAAGTCACAATATTTGGATTTAGCATTTTAGAATTATTCTTGATCAAAAGCACTTAGCAGATTATCCATGGTTTATTCACAAGACAAGAGAACATGCCTTTGCGGCAAAAGGAACACACGTTCCCACAATGTCCCATCATGAGCTAAACATTTGCAAAGCCTTCCATTTCACAAACACAAGGTGCCAAGGCCAAGATATCCTCTAGACTAGCCTCAATGCAAGTTTCAACAAGGATAAAAGCAATTATATACATGGTGAGCAAGTTTTAGCAAGATTAGTTCATAAGGTTCACAAGAAGCTAAGTTTACCTTTAAGATTAGCAAGTTGCTCACATGAGTCTATAATAAGCCATCTAAAAAATCTAAGCACGAGAGATTACTGTCACATCCACACAACTTAGCTCAAGCTCAATCATAGCAAAGAGAAATGCAAGAAAGTATAAGAATCAAAGCTCATCTACCAATGCATATATTACATATGAGATGCCATGCATAAAAGGTAAGATACATATATACAAGTGAATACCAACTCCCCCTCAAATGATGCCATAAGGATGACACACACCAAGTTCCCCCTAAAGAAAAGCATGTCTAGTAGCATCTAGGGGCTTGGTGAGGATATTAGCTAGTAGATTTCTGGTGTCGATGTATTTGAGCTCAACATCCCCCTTCTCAACATTGTCTCTGAGAAAGTGGAATCACATATTGATGTGTTTAACCTTACCATGTTGGATTGGGTTTTTGGCTAAGCATATGGCACTGGAGTTATCAAACATGAGTGGAACACTCTTAAAAGTTAACTCATAATCCCTCATGGTAGATACAACTCATAGGATTTGTGAGCAGCAGCTAACGCCAGCTACATACTCAGCCTCTATAGTGGATTAGGCTACACTCGACTTCTTACGAGAAGACCAACAGATCCAAGAAGTACCCAAGAAATGGCAAGTACCAGAAGTGCTCTTCATATCAATTCTACACCCAGTAAAGTCCGCATCCGAATACCCAATGAGATCAAGAGCTAAAGATGCAGAGTACCAAAGACCGAGCTCAAGGGTGTATTTGAGATACCTGAAGATGCGCTTGATAGCCTTTTTTATGAGTCACCCTTGGGGAAGCTTGAAAGCAAGCACAAAAACACACCGCAAAGTGTATATCGGGTCTTGTTGCTGTCAGGTACAAGAGGGAGCCAATCATGCTCCTATACTCCCTTTGGTCCACTGCTTCACAGTCTTCATCAGGGCCAAGTGCCATTGTAGTGGACATTGGTGTAGACAACGGCTTCACATTGACCATGTCGAACTTCTTCAGGAGATCCTTCGTGTACTTGGGTTGATATATGAAAGTGCCTTACTTGCACTGCTTATTTGAAGCCCAAGAAAGAAGGTGAGCTCGCCCATCATCAACATCTGAAATTCACTTTCTATGGCTTCCTGAAATCTGGACACAAGAGCATGAGAGGAACCACCAAAGATGATATCATCCACATAAATTTGAACCATTAGAAAGTCATTGCCATGCCTGAGAGTGAACAAGGTTTTGTCAACATACCCCATGATATACCCGCGCTCTAGCAAGAAAGTCTTAAGCCTAGCATACCATGCCCTAGGTGCTTGCTTTAGCCCGTACAAAGCCTTCTGAAGCTTGTACACACGGTTTGGGTATTTGTGGTGCTCAAAGCCAGGTGGTTGTTTTACATAAACCTCTTCCTCTATGAAACCATTTAGGAAAGCACTCTTGACATCCATTTGATAGAGTCTAGTGCCCTTAGAGGCAGCAAATGCAAGCAAGATCTGAATGGCTTCTATGCATGCAACAGAAGCAAAGGTTTCCCCATAGTCTAAGCCCTCTACTTGACTGAAATCCTGGGCAACAAGCCTAGCCTTATTTCTAACAACCTCACCATCTTCCCCATGCCTGTTTTTAAACACCCATTTGGTTCCTATGACATTGACACCAACAGGAGGCTCTACTAGGGTCCATACTTTGTTTCTCTCAAAGTTCTCCAACTACTCATGCATGGCATTAACCCAATATTCCTAAGATAGTGCGTGTCCAACATCCCAGGGTTCAAAGGTTGCAACAAAGAGAGAATTGGTAAAGCAGGCGAGATGTGCAGACCTTGACCTTATTGTCCTCTCATAGAGATTACCGATCTATTTGTTGAGGTGGATGTTGACGCTGAATGTGGCTGGGGGCCTCTCTCTCAGAGTGTACCTTCCCCTCAACCACAGCCAGAGCTCGCTCGACAGCCACTGAAGTCAATGTAGAAGCTTCTGGACCCTCTGCTGGAGTAGTGGTAGTAGCAGGAACAAGCTCAGATGATATATGAAGTGAATCATCGTCATCATCATGCAAGCCCTGTAGGTCCTCTTCTACAAAGATGCTTTCCTTCAGCTCCTTATCACCTATAGACTCAATCACATTCCTTGCACAAGAGTTTGATTCATCAAAGGTTACATCGTAGGATTCTACGATGGTGTTAGTTTCCAAATTCAACACTCTATAGGAATGGCCATGAAGGGAGTAGCCAAAAAGATGCCATCAGAAGATCTGGACTCAAACTTATCAAGATTGCCACGCTTGAGAATGAAGCACTTGCATCCAAAAGCACGCAAATGAGAAATAGATGGCTTTCTCCCAAAACGTAGCTCATAAGAAGCCACATTAAGAATTGAGTGCAAGAAAACCCAATTGGAAACATAGCAAGCAGTACTAATGGCCTTTGCCCAGAACTGCCTCAGAGTTCTATGCTCATCAAGCATCGTCCGGGCCATCTCCACCAAGGTTATGTTCTTTCTTTCGACCACACAATTCTGCTGGGGAACACGAGGTGCTAAAAATTGATGCTCAATACCATGCTCAAGATAGAAAACATCAAAAGAGGAGTTCTTGAACTCGGTGCCATTATCACTGCGGATTGCTCATAATGCACCAGGGAGTTCCTTGAACAACCTCAAAGCTAAGCTTTGAAAGTGATGAAACACTTCATCCTTGCTCTCAATAAAGTAAACATGAGAGTAGCAAGAATAGTCGTCAACAATCACAAGAACATACCATTTCCCACCCGCCGAACGAACCCGAGAAGGACCAACAGTGTCCATATGAAGCAACTCTCTAGGACGTTCAGTCATCACCAAATTGACTGGTGGATGAAAAACAGCAATCATTTTCCCATGACGACAAGGAGCACAAACCTAATCCTTATCAAATTTGAGCTTAGGCAATCCTTGGATCAAGACTAGGCCACTCAAGGGACATAACAAGTCAAAGCTCATATGACCCAGTCTCCTATGCCATTTCCAGAGCTCAGAAGAAAATTGAGCAAATAAGCACTTGTGAGAACCAAAAGAACCAGCAAAATTAGGCTGAAAAACTCTGCTAATGCGAGTAATCCCACAAACCAAGGAATCACTTGATTCAAGAACACAAGAAGCATTTTTCTTAAAGCGCACTTCCAAACCAACATCAAGAAGCTGAGAGGCAGAGAGGAGATCGTACTCAAGAAACTCAACTAAACCAATATCCTTGAGAGTGAATTTTTCATTCACCTTTACCGGGCCTCTTGCCTTCACTCTCCCTCTCTTGTCATCTCCAAAGGTCACATACTTCCGGCGCTTCAAGGGAGTGAGGCTGGAGAACCACTTTGCATCTCCGATCATGTGGCGCAAACACCCGGAGTCCATCAACCATTTGTTCTCCAGGCCTCCACCTGCTGCCTATAAAGAACGAGAAGGAAAAGACTATGGCTCAGTACTAGGGTTAGTTAGAATGCATTTGGGAATCCAGCACTTAACCATACGACCGGTAGTGGTCATCACAGTTCTTTGCACATTATCGTTCGAATGCGTGGGACGAGAACCACGATGGGGAAAACATGGCCTGTCAAAGCATCTCGACTTGAACCTTGGGTTGTGAGGATAGAAATCATCTGTTTGAAAGCCAAATCCACGTGAGTGACGCTCACCATGATGGGGAAAACTAGGGGCGCCAAAGCGCTGCTACGCAAAGCCTCTGTTTCAAGAATCAAAGCCATATGAGGGATGACCCTGTCCACGATAGGCATGAGAAAAAGAGCAAGGCTGAAAACCATCAAAATCATCATGATGCACATTTCTAGTTAATTCAGCTTGCATCCTCTATATCCTCTTAGGCCTATAACAGTACACATCCAAGTGACCCTTACGACCATAGAATATGCAAATGTAGACACTCTCATGTTTAGGCTTTGTTTGCATAGGAGGTTTGGGTTTTGGCTTCTCTGTTTGCTTTGGGTTGAAGGAAGGTTTGGGGTTTGGTGGATAGTATGTGTCAGTGGATTTGATGGATTGTTCCTCATCCTTGTAGCTAGAGCTAGGCACAAACTTACCCACATTTTCACTCTCTTTGTCAACCCTTTCGAATCCAAACCCAAGTTGTAGGTTGACCTACTAGCACTCTCTTTGATCCTTGCTAGGTCACTCTCAATTTTCTCCTCACTCACTAGGGTTCTTTGGTGCCTAGAAATTAAATAGTCATTTTCTTGGACTAGGACTTTGTTTTCCTCCCTAGTGATTATAAGCTTGTCCTTAAGAGACACACACACCTCACATGGTGGTGGAAAGACCTTAGAGCGAGTCTCATTTAGCAGCTTGGACTCGAGCTCTTTGACTTTGAGGGTTTGAGCTTCCAACTCATTTGTGAGCTTGGGGCATTTCTGACATGCACCCAAAAGAGTTGGTCTAGCCTTGAATTCATCAAGCTCCTTGAGGGCACTCTCAAGTTGACTGGCAACTTGAGCATGCACACTCTCCCTCTGACTCAAATCAATCATCACAACTTGATATGACTCACACTCTACAATAGTGACATCACAAGCAAGATTTGACCTAAGCGAAGCAATTTCAAAATCAGCACTCTCTAACTTAGACTTAAGCTCTCTACCCTCACGAACAACACTGTGAAGCTTATCATCTTGCAAGAGCAGAACATCGTGCAAATGATCAAGTTCTGAAGAGAGCTCATCAAGGGTGGGAGGTACCTCGCTTGTGTCGGAGTC
Source organism: Eleusine coracana subsp. coracana (assembly GCA_032690845.1). NCBI lineage: Eukaryota > Viridiplantae > Streptophyta > Magnoliopsida > Poales > Poaceae > Eleusine > Eleusine coracana. The sequence continues at coordinate 44,304,032 of CM064430.1, forward strand.
GGATCCAGAGTCAGTGTCATGATCGTTCTTCCTCTTGACTCATGGCTTTTCAACCTCCTCCTCCGAGCTTGTAAGGCCTTTGCTTGATGTGAGGTCGACATTGCTCACGGCGGCAACGCAGGCGCGTGCAATGGCCTTGGCGAACTTCTTAGAGTTCTTGCCCTTCTTGTAGAAATGGTTCTTCTTCTGCTTGAAGTCTTCAGTGTTGTTGTCGCGGTACCCGGCCTTCTTCTTCTTCTTGGGACAGTCAGCAATGAAGTGTCTTGGGTCACCGCACTCGAAGCAGGTTCTTGAACCACCTCCTCTTCTCTCCTTCTGATTGTTGTAGAACAACCTGAACTTCCTTGTGAGCAAGGACAGCTCCTCGTCAGGAATGCACTCCATCTGTTCATCAGAAGTTGCAACAAGAGAAGATAGAGCAAACTCCAAAGAAGACTTGTCAAGTGAGGGGTTAGTTCCAAAAGAAGCACCACTGTGATCACCCTTCTGAGAGCTAGAAAGCAAAGCCATGCTAGAAGCAGGATTAACATGATTAGGACGAGATTTCCTAGACAGTTCATGAGATTTCAGCTTGCTATACAGTTGCTCACAGTTCAAGGTATTGAAGTCAGCAGTTTCTTCTAGAGCAGCAATTTTAGCCCCCCAAACATTTTCATCAAGTGAGTACAACAGTTGCTTAGCTCTATCATTATCACTGTACACAAGGTTACCACAAGCCCGCAAGTTGCACACAATTGCCTCAAACCTACGAAAGGTATCTAGTGACTCGCCAGGTTTTTATGCAAAGGTTTGGTACTGTCTATTGTAAGAATCTTTACGCATAGACTTGACTTGATTGGTACCCTCATGGTACATGCAAAGCTTAACCCAAATAGCATGAGTAGTGTCAAGGTGTGCAACGCGATCATGTTCACTTCTACCAAGTGCAGAGAGCAGAATGTTGACAACTTTGGAGTTGTATTCATACTTGTTCAACTCACCTATAGGAGCAGTGTTGAGGTCAGCAGGTATGTTGTATTCTTGCTCGATGATGTCCCAAATAGCACATCCTTGACTCAGGAGATAAGCCTTGGTCCGCAACTTCCAGTAGGGGAAGTCCTCTCCATCGAACATCCAGAGCTTGACCGCACGCTTTTCCATGTCGCCTTCAGATCACAAAGCCGGTGAAGGTCAACTAGTGATCAAACCGGCTATGAAACCAATTAAAGGACCGAGAAGGCGACCAGAGGGCGGGGGGGGGGGGGGGGGGGGTAAATGGGAGCCAATCAAAATTCTCCAAGAGAATTTGCCCTATATCCCAAAAACAACCCAAGCCAACCTCTGAACCAATCACAAAGACTACACACACCAACTAGTGATGTACTAGCCCTAGGAGTGATCAACCTTAGCAAAGAAACACAACGGAAATAGAAATAAATAACAAGGACTCAAAATAGCCAAGAGACTCAAAAACCTGACCTCATTGGACCACCACCGGCAGTGCCGATCAGGGCCATCGACAGTGCCAGTTGGCCCCATCGGCAGTGCCGGTGAGACCCATCGGTAGTGCCGGTGCGGGGTTCTGTACCCTACCGGCAGTGCCAGTCCTGGTCATTGGTAGTTCTGATCGACCCCGACAGAACAGCAGAAACATTCAGGATTTTGGCAAATCTTCTCCAAAATCTAATTTAACGAACTCCAAATGATGCAATTTTTGGATAAGTGAATCCTTAGCACATCACGACCCTAATCCTAGAAGATCAACTCAATTGGCTCAAGGAATCATCACAAATTTTAGATCTTGCGCCAAGAACACCAAAGAGGGGAAACTGAAGAAATCCTTCAAATAAAAGGTGCTAGAGCTCTTGATTTGGTCATGGACCTATGTAGGATTGATCTAGCTCATCATAGCACAATGTTTCCCAAGAAATCCGCCCCAAAAACTCATCCAAAAAGGAGATAAAAAATTCCCACGAAAATAGCTCCAAAAATAGGAAAAAAGAGAAATTTAGGATTTAGGGAGAGAGGAAAATCTTGAGCACGAAAATAAATCTCATGTCATGGAAACATGCTTACAAGAACCATATATACAATCCACTTGAATGAAGTCCTAACACAAGGCTAATGGGAAGAGAGGCGCCTCTTCCACTAGGCTTACCTCTCCTTATATAGGCCTAGGGTCTATTGTCCACATGACCACTCTACCCTTGACCTACTTAACACACCCACCTACCACCGGGGGCATAATCATCCATCTTTCATTTCATTGCCCGAATGCCATCGAGCCCTTCATAACTTTGCTTTGCCTCGAAGCAAGCTCTGTGATGGTGCCATGTGCACCACCAACCACCGCCACTAGTTTTGAGGCCCAAACCGGGAATCTACCTCACATGCTTCTCAAAGCGTGACTTCTTGATACTGACGCGTGTCACCTTGTCCCGCGATCCTGACCACCGACAAGTCTCTCCCAGTCCCAGTCCATCGGCCCCCCTTGTCACCTGTACCGACATCCCGTTCGCCTTAACTTGGTCAACGCACCATCTTCATCACCACCATGGTTTTGAGGCTCAACCACGAAACCGTCCATGCTTCTTGCCTCTCCATGTGTATGGTGTGGATCACCCTTGACTCCACCCGACATCCTGATCGTCCGGCCCCAAGTTCCCTACTTGTGCCCGATCCTCTCGCCGTTGATCGCCAAGTTGACTCCAGTGACCTACACATCATGAGACAAGCAAACACTTTTCCCAACACCTGCAACTTCACCAATACTTCCACCAACTTTGGTTAGTCAAGATTATGACATGCATATACTCATGCAATCCCAAGATTCTCGCATTTCAACTCAAACACAAGGTACGCTCAAGTCAATTACTCATCACATATATTGCAAACCATGGCACATATCCACATGGATGCCAGAGCAAGTGACAAGGGGCCCCGATAGATAGGGACCGGGAGAGACTTGTCAGTTGTCAGGATCACGGAACAAGGTGACACGTGTTGGCATCGAGAAGTTGTGCTTTGAGATACGTGCAAGGCGGTTTCTCGATTTGGGCCTCAAAACTGGTGGCGGCAATAGGAGGTGCACATGGCACCATCACGGATCTTGCGTTGAGGCGAAGCAAAGTCGTGAAGAGCTCGATGGCGTTCGGGCGATGAGGAAAAAGATAGATGGTTGTGCCCCTAGTGGTAGGTGGCAATGTATTGTAGGTAAGGGGTAGGATGGTCTTTAGGACAACCCCTTGGCCTATATAAGGAGAGGTGTGGCTGGTGAGAGAGATGCCTCTTTCCATTAGCCTTGTGTTAGGAACTCATTTCAAAGTGCTAGGAGAGGTCTTCATGTAATAGAGGAGAGGAGAGGGTGTGTGAGAGACATGGATCTTGTAAATAGTGGGAGGAAGAGGGTGGCTTCCTAGCCTTGTATCCATGGATCCTGTAAGCATGTTTCGATGATATGAGATATATTTTTGTGCTCAAGATCTCCCTCTTTCCCTAAATCCTGAATTTCTCTTTTTCTCTATTTTCGGAGCTATTTTTGTGAGAATTTTCACTCTCCTCTCTAGATGAGTTTTTGGGGCGGATTTCTTGGGGATCTTTGTGCTATGATGAGCTAGATCAGCCGTACAAAGGTCCATGACCAAATCAAGAGCTCTAGCACCTTCGAATTGAAGGATTTCTCAAGTTTCCCCTTTTTGGTGTTCTTGGCACAAGATGTGAAATTCATGATGATTCCTTGAGCCAATTGAGTGGATCTTCTAGGATTAGGGTTGTGATGTGTTGAGGATTGTCTGGTCCAAAAATCGCATTATTTGGAATTTGTTTGATTAGGTTTTGGTCAAGTTTTGCCTAATCACAAAATCTTTTTCTGTTCTGTCGAGGGTCAATCAGCACTGCCAACGTCCAGGACCGGCACTGCCGGTGGGTCAGAACTCTGATTGGCTCAGCTGGTATCTTGAGTCCAAACCCCACACCGGCATTGCCGATGGTAGCAACCAGCACTGCCAATGCGCTCCAACTGCTCCTTTTATGAGATCTGAGATCCCGCACCAGCACTGCCGATAGGAGTGACCGGCACTACCGATGGTGCTAACCGGCACTGCCGACGACCGTGACCAGCACTGCCGATGGTAGTTCAGAGAGTTCTGGCTTGTGTGCATTTCTTGATTATTTCGAGTCATTGTTGTTCTTCTTTGTTTCGGCTATGTTTCTGCTGTTGTTGTTGATCACTCCTAAGGGTAGCACATCACAAGTTGGTGTGTGTAGCCTTGTGATTGATTTAGAGGTTGGCTCGGGTTGTATTTAGGACATAGGCCAAGTTCTTGTTAAGAATTTTAATAGGCTCCCATTCACCCCCCCCCCCCCCCCCCCACTTTGGTTGCCTTCTCGGTCCTTCAGATGAAACACTTCATCCTTGCTCTGAAGAAAGTAAACCCAAGAGTAGCGAGAATAGTCGTCAACAATCACAAGAACATACCACTTCCGACCCACTGAACGAACCCGAGAAGGACCAACAATGTCCATTTGAAGCAACTCTCCAGGGCATTGAGTCATCACAAAATTGATTGGTGGATGAGAAGAGGTAATCATTTTCCCATGATGACAAGGAGCAAACCAAATCCTTATCAAATTTGGGCTTAGGCAATCCTCGGATCAAACCTAGGCCACTTAAGCGACAAAGCAAGTCAAAGCTCATGTGACCTTGTCTCCTATGTTATTTCCAGAGCTTAGATGAAGATTGAGCGAACAAGCACTTATGAGAACTAGGAGAACCAGCAAAATCAGCCTGAAAAAACTTTCCCAATACTAGAAATCCCATAAACCAAAGATCCATTCGAATCAAGAACACAAGAAGCATTTTTCTTAAAACATACTTCCAAACCAACATCAAGCAACTGAGAGGCAGAGAGGAGATTGTACTTGAGATGCTCAGTCCAACCAACATCCTTGAGAGTGAATTTTTCATTTACCTTTATCGCGCCCCTTGCCTTCACTCTCCCTCTCTTGTCATCTCCAAAGGTCACATACTCCCAGTGCTTCAAGGGAGTGAGGCTGGAGAACCACTTTGCATCTCCGGTCATGTGGCACGAACACCCGGAGTCCATTAGCCACTTGTTCTCCAGGCCTCCACTTGCTACCTACAAAGAACAAGAAGGGAAGGTGGATGGCTCAGTGTTGGGGTTAGTCAGAAAGCTTTTGGGAATCCAGCACTTTATCATGCGACTGGTAGTAGTCATCACGGTTCTTTGCACATTATCATTTGAACACATGGGACGAGAAACACGATAGAGAAAATGTGGCCTGTCAAAGCGTCTCGACTCAAACCTTGTGTTGTGAGAATAGAAATTATCTGTGTGAAAACCAAATCCACGCGAGCGGCGCTCACCACAATGAGGAAAACGTGGGGCGCCAAAGTGCTGCTACGCAAAGCCTCTGTTTCGCGAATCAAAGTCATATGAGGGATGACCTTGTCCATGATAGGCATGAGAAAAAGAGCGAGGCTGGAAGTTAACAAAATCATCATGATGCATATTTCTAGTTAACTCAGCTTGCATACTCTCAATCCTCTTACGCCTATAACAATACTCATCCAAGTGACCCTTACGACCACAAAACATACAAATGCAGACATTCTCATGTTTAGGCTTTGTTTGCATAGGAGGTTTGGGTTTTGGCTTCTCTATTTGCTTTGGGTTGAAGGAAGGTTTGGGGTTAGGTGGATAGTATGTCTTAGTGAGTTTGATGGATTGTTCCTCATACTTGTAGTTAGAGCTAGGTACAAACTTACCCACATTTTCACTCTCTTTGTCACACCTCTCAAAACCCAAGCCCAAGTTGTAGGTTGACCTACTAGCACTCTCCTTGACTCTTGCCAAGTCACTCTCAATCTTCTCCTCACTCACTAGGGTTCTTTAGAGCCTAGAAATAAGATAGTTATTTTCCTAGACTAGGACTTTGTTTTTCTCCCTAGTGATGACTAGCGTGTCCTTGAGAGAGACACACACTTCACATGATGGTGGGAGAACTTTTAAGCGAGTCTCATTTTACAGCATGGACTCGAGCTCTTTGACTTTGAGGGACTGAGCTTCCAACTCATTAGTGAGCTTGGGGCACTTCTGACATGCACCCAAAAGAGTTGGCCTAGCTTTGAATTCATCAATCTCCTTAAGGGCACTCTCAAGCTGACTGGCAACTTGAGCATGCACACTCTCCCTCTGACTCAGATCATTCATCACAACTTGACAAGACTCACACTCTACAACAGTGTCATCACTAGCAAGCTTAGACCTAAGCAAAGTGATCTCATACTCAGCACTCTCCAATTTTGACTTAAGCTCTCTACTCTCACAAACAACACTGCGAAGCTTCTCATCTTGCATGAGTAGAACACCACGCAAATGATCAAGTTCAGAAGAGAGCTCATCAAGAGTGGGAGGTACCTCGCTTATGTCGGAGTCGGAGCCACGGACGGTGTCGTGATCATTCTTTTCCATGAAGCAGAGCCCGGTGAAGTCATCCTTCCTCTTGACTCGTGGCTTCTCAACCTCCTCCTCTGAGCTTGTAAGGCCTGCGCTTGATGTGAGGTCGACATCGCTCAAAGCGGCAACGCAAGTGCGTGCAATGGCCTTGGTGAATTTCTTGGAGTTCTTGCCCTTCTTGTAGAAGCGGTTTTTCTTCTGCTTGAAGTCTTTAGTGTTGTTGTTGTGGTACTCGGCCTTCTTCTTCTTCTCGGGGCAATCAACGATGAAGTGTCCAGGGTCACCACACTCGAAGCATGTTCTTGAACCACCTCCTCTTCTCTCCTTGTGGTTGTTGTATAACTTCCTAAACATCCTTGTGAGCAAGGATAGCTCCTCGTCAGGAATGCACTCAATCTGTTCATCGGAAGCTGCAACAAGAGAAGACAGAGCAAACTCCATAGAAGACTTGTCAAGTGAAGGGTTAGTTCCATGAGAGGTACCACTGTTGAAGGAACGAGAAGGCGACCAGAGGGGGGGGGGGTGAATGGGAGCCAATCAAAATTCTCCAAGAGAACTTGGCCTATGTCCCAATAACAACCCAAGCCAACCTCTAAACCGATCACCAAGGCTACACACACCAACTTGTGATGTGCTACCCTTCGGAATGATCAATAACAGCAATGGAACACAGCGGAAACAAAGGGAAGCTGCAAAGACTCGAAATAATCAAGAACCTCACAAAACAGATCTTACTAGACTACCACTAGTAGTGACGGTCAGAGCAATCGGCAGTGTCGGTAAGACCTATTGGCAATGCCGGTGTGGCATTCGGAGACCCATCGGCAGTGCCAATCGACCCCGACAGAACAGGAAAATTTTTCGGGATTAAGCAAAAACTTGGTCAAAACCTAATCAAACGAACTCCAAATGATGCAATTTTTGGACCAGTGAATCCTCATCACATCAGGACCCTAATCCTAGAAGATTAACTCAATTGGCTCAAGGAATCATCATGAATTTCAGATCTTGTGCCATGAACACCAAAAAGGAGAAACTTGAGAAATCCTTCAAATCGAAGGTGGTAGAGCTCTTGATTTGGTCATGGACCTATGTAGGATTGATCTAGCTCATCATAGCATGAAGTTTCCTAGGAAATCCGCCCCAAAACTCATCCAAAAAGGAGATCAAAAATTTTCACAAAATAGCTCTAAAAATAGGGAAAAAGGGAAATTCGGGATTTAGGGAGAGAGAGGAAGATCTTGAGCACGAAAATAAATCTCATATCATGGAAACATGCTAACAAGATCCATAGGTACAAGGCTAGGAAGCCACCCTCTTCTCACACTCTTTGGAAGAGCATGGGGATATCTCTCACACACCCTCTCCTCTCATCTAAAACATGAAGTCCTCTCCTGCATTGGCAGTTCAGACCCATGCCACTGGCGGTGCCGATTGAGGCATCGCAGTGCAGATCCGGGTTCAGACCCACAAGCAGTGCCGGTCCTGGTCGTCGGCAGTACCGATCGACCCTTGATAGAATAGGAAAAGGATTCGGGATTATGCAAAACTTGACCATAACCTAATCAAACGAACTCCATATGATGAAATTTTTGGATCAGACAATCCACAACACATCACGACCCTAATCCTAGAAGATCCACTCAATTGGCTCAAGGAATCATCACGAATTTCAGATCTTGTGCTAAGAACACCAAAAAGGTGCTAGAGCTCTTGATTCGGTCATGGACCTATGTAGGATTGATCTAGCTCATCATAGCACAAAGATCCCCAAGAAATCCACCCCAAAAACTCATCCAAAAAGGAGATAAAAAATTCCCACAAAAATAACTCTAAAATAGGGAAAAAGAGAAATTTGGTATTTAGGGAAAGAGGGAGATCTTGAGCATGAAAATATATCTCATATCATCGAAACATGCTTACAAGATCCATGGATACAAGGCTAGGAAGCCACCCTCTTCCTTTCAGTATTTGGAAGAACAAGAGATGTCTCTCACACACCCTCTCCTCTTTTCTATTACATGAAGACGACCTCTCCTAGCACTTTGATATGAGTTCCTAACACAAGGCTAATAGAAAGAGGCACCTCTCCCACCAGCCACACCTCTCCTTATATAGGCCTAGGGGTTGTCCTAAAGACCATCCTACCCTTTAACTACAATACATTGCCATCTACCACCAGGGGCATTACCGTCCATCTTTTTCCCATCGCCCGAACACCATCGAGCCCTTCACGACTTTGATTCGCCTCGACGCAATCTTTGTGATAGTGCCACATGCATCTCCCATCGCCGCCGTCAGTTTTGAGGCCCAAACCAGGAAACCGCCTTGCACGCTTCTCAAAGTGCGACTTCTCGATGTTGATGCGTGTCACCTTGTCCCGCAATCCTGACTGCCGGCAAGTCTCTCCTGGTCCATGTCCATGGGGCCCCCTTGTCACTTTCACCGATATCCTGCTTGCCTTGACTTGGTCAACACACCATCTTCATCACCACCATGGTTTTGAGGCTCAACCATGAAACCATCCGTGCTTCTTGCCTCTCCACATGTACGGTGTGGATCACCCTTGACTTCACCTGGCGTCCCGATCATCCGGCCCCAAGTCCCCTACCTGTGTCCGATCCTCTCGCCATTGACCGTCAAGTCGACTCCAGTGACCTACACATCATGAGACAAGCAAACACATTTCCCAACTCCTGCAACTTCTCCAACTTAATCACGAACTCCGGTTAGTCAAAACCATAATCATGAACACTCATGCAATCCCTGGATTCCTGCATTTCAACTCAAACATCGAATCAACCAGAGTCAATTACTCATCAAATATTGCAAACCATGGCACACATCCATATGGTTTCTCACCATTTCATATTTAGATATCTATCTGAAGTCGATTTGATTTGAGCCGCAAAAGGAAACCATAAAATGTCAAACTTTTCTTTTCCCTCCCTCCCCTCAGGCCGAAACCCTTCCCCTTCTCTTCTCCTTGGCCCAGCCAACCCTCGTCGCCTAGCCTACTCACTCCCCTCTTCCCTTCCCCTTTCTGGCCTGGGCCCCAGTGCTTTCCCTTCATCCTCAGCCTAACTGGCCTCCGCACTCCATCCCCCCCCTCTCGGCCCAGCCTGCGTCGCCCTTCCCTCCTCCTTCCTTCGAACGGAGCTGCGCACCCCCCACGCCATCGCACAACCTTGTTCCGTCCCCAACCATCGTCGCCTGGTATAACCACTTTTCCCCGCACGTAGCCAATGACATAGCTGTGCCAACCACCGCCTTAACCCATGCCACGACAACCACCACACAGCGCCGACGAAGTGACACCTCCCTGCCCCCCTTCGCAACGTAATCACTCCTTCCCCGTCACCTAGCCGTCGTCCCCGCGCGACGGCGAGCGGTCATCTCACCCTGCCATCTGCCTTAACCCGCACCATGATGCCACCTCAGCCCTGCCGACGTGACCCCGCCTGTTGCTTTTAACATCATGGTAATCACTCACAACCGGCGAACACCCCTGCCATATAGATTGACGAGACTAGAGTGCTGCCCTAGCCATCACCTCCTCCATCCTTATTCGCTCGACCCCGCCTCGCTCGTCGCTTAGCTGCCTCGCTGCACCTCTGTGACCGAGCCATCTCATCACTGTGGTGCTCACCCACGTCATTCTCCCCGCGTCACCTTGCTGCCACCTACCCATCACCCGCCACAACTCACATGACGACGCTGCTCGAATCGTCGCGTCGCCTTCACTGCCGCCTGCTCGAGCCATCCTCTCGCCTCGTCACTCCGGCCACACGTGCCAATGGCCAAGCGAGCTCCGCCGCGCCAACGCTAGCAGACACGCACATGATCACCTGAGGGCCTCCCTCTTGCCACGATAGGTGTGCCCCACGTTGGAGTTAAGGCACGCAAAACACCTGCACCACACTTTCCATGCACTGACATCGCTTACCGCCTCCTCCTCCTATAAAAGCAGCACGTGATACTCTCCTCCATGCACCAAGCCGGCCGCTTCTCCCCACCAAACCTCAGCGAGCGAGTTTGTCTCTCCCCCCCCTACCCCTCCCTATTTCTCCGCGAGCTCGTCCTGGCCCGCCACCCTCTAAACCACCCCATTGGATGTGGTGCCCCAAGCACAACTCCCCGGTGTCTTCCTCGACGAGCTCTGGCTATCGTGGCACTGCTTCGAGCTTGTCGAAGCAACCAGCAATGGTGCCACCACCCTTGTAGACTCAAACTGCTGTCGCACGCCACCATCGACCACCCACAGTCGTTCGATCCCCAGCCGACGCGCACGATTAGAAGGTGAGATACCCTTTCGGCTCATTAAATCTAGGACATCCCTCTTTAGATCGATAACCCAGGGTGAGTTGGCTCCTCATGGGCCTATAGACCAAGCCCAACGATCCGGCCCCCGACCCTGTGGACTCGTTCTACCACTTTAGTTTACAAAAATAATTCCAAAATCTAGGAAAATCCCAACACCCTACTATTTTATACTTAGCTCCCTGACCCTCAGCCTAATTATGTTTTAGCCAAGTAATTTTATAGAAAGACCCTCAACTTTTCTATAATTAGATTTTTGCCCTCTAGATCTTACAACCAAGCCCCTAAACTTCTTTGTTATTACAAATAGGTCCCTGTAACTTTTCAAAAATTGCAAATAAGCCCTTAGAACCTTTAAAAGGCCATATCTTTCAAACCGTAGCTCCGTTTTGAGCGATTCTGGTGCTCACGGGTTCGTCTTGGTGTATAGTACCCACTGGTACTGCCCGTAACCTCTGCCCAAAATTTGATAAGCTGTCCCTAGCCCAAAACCTATGTTGTCTTTCATAGTAAGTTTTCTTCGCTCGACTTATTTGGAGTTTATTCAGATCTTGTAATTTTATTTTCTTTCGTGATAGTTTATTTACAAGGCGTAGCTATATGCGCTAGACTATACGGAGTCCAAGGAAACACCAGGAGACCCGATTTCTACGCACGAACCCGAAGCAAAAGCTGCAAAGAAGAACTCGAAGGCCCGGACTTCACCAATAAAGCAAGAGGATCAAAAAACGTGAAGACTAGTGAAGACGGATAACGTTTTGAGGCAAGCTCTACCTATTCCTTGATCATGATTGCTCCTATTATTTCAAAAATGCACCCAACTTAGAGACTGCTTCTTATATGCATTACTCCTTGTCACTTTACCATTGCTTAGTTGAAACCCAAATGTGTGAAAACTAATGTTCTTTTCGCCTATATAAGATATGAACATTAGATCCTTGATTGGCCACAATTGTTATCCTACTGCCTTGATAAACATAGGAAGTTATCAATAGCCTCGCTAATGATGACACCACCCTTGCTAGTATACGCTTAGGACCCTGTGATTTATATCACCACTCCTTACACTACAATGTTATCCAAAATGGGTGAAAATGTGTTTGATGGTGTGTGTGTCAATGGATGGGTGGTAAATCAACTGTCTGATGATGAAGCTGGGTGGGATAGACTTGGCCGTGGGTGAGACTCCTTAGTACTAGTGCAGAGTATTTGATGATGGTGTTTTTGGTGTAGGTCCACCTATTGTGGACGAGTGCTCGCCCTACCACATAAGAACCATTAGCAAGACCTCAACTTGGTGGTATTTCAGTACGACCATAGAACCTGTATGGGCAGGACTAACATAGAACCTGAGTAACACAGCAAGGAAGTATCACCCAGCAAAGTAGAAACGGACTCAGGGATCGATGCGGTGAAATGGTGATAAGTCCAGTACTTGGCAAAATTGTTGGTCGTGTGCCTTTGTTGTGATATGATGAAGTGTCATGATGGTGGAAACCCTGAGCTTCATGGTGGACTTGCGAGCATGCCTGGGTGAAGTGAGAGTGTTATGCACTTACTTACAAAGAGTGCACATCATGTGGGTATAGCGTACTAAGCTCTGCAGAGTTAACCCTAAATCATTCAGATGTCCGTTGTCACTGGTCATGGCACACCAATTCATTGGGCTCTTGATTATAGCAAACCCTTGATGTGTGAGTGTGTATAGTAGATACACGTGTTTTGGTGAATGATGTTGGCATGGTGTGCCAGAGTTGTTATGACTATGTGTCAGAAGGCTCAACAAAAATATGGGAACTATTGGGATCGATTGTAATCTGAAAACCCCTTTGCCTCTACAGTAAGACCCCTTCATTTGTGCTTTCTGCAAAACTCTGAACCTTACCCTATTCGTTGACCACTCTCCTAAATGCATGAAAATATCCCTTGCTAGAGGTAGCGCTTGTGGAGTACCTTATGTACTCAACCTTGCCTGATTTGATTTTGATCAGTGAGAAGATGGAGAATTTGTTGAAGTCAATGAGTAGATCACGTCCTATGCTCAAGTTTGCCTGTGGAGTTGTCGAAGCTTTATTCATGTTCTCTTTAGTCCGAATTGGCTTGATCAATCCCTTTTGCTTGTAATTTAAAACTTGCATGTGTGTATAGTCCCTGCGTGGACTTAATAAAGGTTGTAAATTGACTGTGTATCATTTGTATGTGTGTACCAACTACTGATCCAGGGATTGGTACGGTAATCATGGGTTACCCCCAGAAGGGGGTATCACACTTTCGATGCCTAGTAATTTTCTAGTGCTTTTTTTATTACTCCCCCATCTTAAATTTTATAAATTGTTATATATTTGACAATTCATTTATTCAGAACTTTGATTTTTTTTCACATAGTCCATATGTCATCCTTGGATGTCTCAAGAGTTTTTTCTTCAGGCACATGTTTTGCTGCTGGAGTATATGGCAACTATTCGTGTTTCTACTTGTACATCTAGGAAACATAGTATACTGCTCAGTTCATTTCTGTTCCAAGCAAGCTTTGTATACTTTCCAATGATTGTCTAGAAAGGTATATCTCTTTCTCACAATATAGATGCATGATTGTTCTTCTTTTTTATTGTCAATGAACGCCAACCTAACAAATCATCAGAGTTCCCCAGCTCACAAAACATGTCCCCTTTTTTCGTTGGAGGTTGGATCTGTTTTTTCCGGAGCCAACTCAGCAGGCGTTCCACCGAGCAATCTCGATCTCCGCCTAGGGTTAGGCTCCCCGGTGAACTCTAGCAGTGCTATGCCGTGCATCCACCCGGACCATGACGACCATGCCCTGGAAGCAATGAGGGTTGCTGACAGCCACCGCATATCATCGGTTAGCCATTCTGGCGCTGTCAAGCACAAAACCCTAATTCCCGTTTTTTAGAGCCTAGCACCGCTTAGGTACCTAATCGCGGGATCGCCTGCCGCTATGAAGTTAGTCTGATGGCGTCTCCCAGAGGTGGATTTGCTGTTCCATCGGGGACCCGATCTGGGCCCTGGTCGGAGGATAGAGATCTGGAGGTCAAGGAATTGCTCCGCAACCTACACATCACTACGGAAGAAATGGAGATCGTGAAGCTGAGCGACGATGAGGATGATGATATTGGGAACGTGGAGGTGACAGTCATCGGAAAAGAGCTCGGTGGTGATCCATGCCTCTATGATTCTAGGTGCGATGAAACCAGCATGGTGCAACCCGGTTGGATTCAAAATCTGCACAGTGGGAGAGAAAGGCAGCAACCTTTTTGTTGCTGAGTTTGGAGATGGTCAAGCCATGGAGAGGGCACTGATGGGATCCCCTTGGATAGTTGGAAAATATGCTATCATTCTGCAGCCGTACAATTGGGGACTCAAACCGTCTGATATCCATTTTGACAAGATGGAGATGTGGATCAGAGTTCTAAACTTGCCTCTTGGATGCATGAATGAGAAGAGGGGAGCTAAAGCTGTGAGCCTGATTGGTGAGCTGGTGAAATTGGATGTGGACAAGGATGGCAAGGCGAGTGGCGCCTTCCTGAGAGCTAGGGTGTCAGTGGAATTGTCTAAACCCTTGCAAAGGGGTATTCTACTGAAACCAGAGAGATAGAGCAAACTCGAATGGTTTGATATCCAATATAAGAAGCTTCCATTTTACTATTTTTCTTGTGGTATTCTCGGCCATACGAAAATCCTGTAGTAAATAATGCTGAAGGAAAGCTCCCATATGATGTCAAGCTTCGTGCCCCTAACAATTGCAAACAATGGCTACAGGGATTTGTACAAGCAGCGGCTACGTCCTTTGGCAGTTCATCCTCTGCGAGCTCACACCCGTCTAAGGAATCTGGCAATCGACAGAGAGGCAAGGGGGATCAGTGTAGTGATGATGGGAAGGACGGTGAGGAGGTCAACTCGCCTGTGAAGCCGATAGGTGGAGTACAGAAAAGGGAGGAGCGAATAAGCAGTTGTTCCACTTGCAGGAGCCACCGGCTATGCAACCAGTCCGAAAGAGGAAATCAAAGAGCTTTGGCTCAGCCCCTACAGCTACCCCTGACCTAAACCTCATAGCTGATGATTTGTCTACCTTGGTAGTGGTGCCAGTGGGCCTCGTGTCGGCTCGAGCGTCGCATTTGGAGCAGGACCCCCCCTGAGAAGGGCCTGTTGATGAGCTACTAAAGAAGAAAAAAACCAACAACTAATCAATTGCCTGATTGGTGGTGGCTGCCGGTTGCAGCTCCCAGCCGGGCACAATAAATCTCCTATGCCTAAACTGTCAGGGCTGTGGGCGGCACGAGGCAGTTCAAGAGATCCACTAGTTGGTGGGGATTCATAGACCCATGGTGGTGTTCTTGTCGGAGACAAAGATGGGCAAAGACCGAACGATGACCCTTAAGAAGCAATTGGGCTTCCCTAATGGCCTACTGGTGACTGCGATGGGGTTGGGGGGTGGTCTTGCTTTGTTCTGGAGGTCGGATGTGTTGGTGGACTATCAAAACATGTCAAGGTCTCACATTGATGTGGTTCTCGCTAGTGATCAGCTGGATGGGCAAACATGGCGCTTTACGGGGTTCTATGGGGAGCCTCATCGTGAGATGATGAAAGAAAACCGGTATTTGTTGAGATTCTTACGCGTGCAGCTGGACCTTCCATGGCTATGCGCTGGCGGTTTCAATGAGGTGATACGGGGGGAGGAACACATTGGAGGCAATGGCCTTGAACAATGGCAAATGATGGCCTTTAGCAACGCGGTAGCCAACTATGAGCTCCTCGATCTAGGTTACAAGGGCCTGCCTTATACCTAGGACAATAGACAAGATCATTGCCAGAATGTTAAGGCTCAGATTGATTGAGCTTTTGGTGATAGCCGATTCTTGGATGTCGGGGGGGGGGGGGGGGGGCTACGGATGTGCAGCACCTACAAACTTTAGAATCTGACCATTGTGCACTGCTCACTGAGGTGAGGAAAGGAGCTACCCAGACGTCATGAAGGCCTCGATCATATGGCAGATACGAGAATATGTGGCAACGGTAAGAGAACTATGACGATTTTATATAGCAAGCTTGGGTGGCAGGGGATGGCACAGGTACAGTAAGTGGTGTTGAAATGTCACTCACCTCCCTACAGTTATCCTTGAAGGAGTGGGATAAGACTGTTTTTGGCTCAGTCAAGAACCAATGAAAGAAATTGCGCGAGGACTTGGAGACCGAATGAAGCAGCATGCTGTATCGGGGACCTACTGGACGAGAGCGCTCCCTAATAAAATTGCTCTCAGAGCTGGTGACAAGGGAAGAAGAGATGTGCTGCCAGCGCTCACGTATTGATTGGCTTAAAGCTGGGGACAGGAATACGGAATTTTTCCAAGCTAAGATGAAATCTCGAGCTCGGACGAATCGGATCAAAGGCCTTCGTCGTGCTGATGGGGTATGGATTAATGAGCAGGAGGATATGGAGAGGTGGGTGATGGAGTTTTACTAGGGCCTTTTTACGGCCCGAGATGAGGTCGACCCGTCCCTGCTTTGCAGGTTTGTCCCATGCTGGGTAACTAGGGATGGCAACGGGGCGGGTTCGGGTCGGGTGGAGCAAAAGCCCACCTGCAATGATAGATGTTGTGGGTGGAAATGCGCACCCGCATCCGCACCCACGGGTGGAAATCCACACCCGCGCCTGCACCCGCCGGGTTTCGGGCGGGTGATGGGTCCCCTGCGGGTTTTCTAGGTGCATAAAAAAATATGTTTTTAGTCTAATTGACCATTATTTTAGCACATTTTATATAATAAAAATACTAACTCATTCATAACTTCATAGTTAACATAATATGACAATACATAAACATATACTAAGAATAATTACACAAATAATTCTCACTCTCACAAAGGAATATTTAACTAAAACTCTTGATGGGTCTTATTTTTCGAGCCCCGCGGGTGAGAGAAAAAACCCGCACCGCCCCGCGATTGTGCGAGGCGGGTGCGGGTGAGCCCCGCGGGTGAGAAAGTGCACCCGCACCCGACTGGTGCCAAACCCGGCGGGACCCCGCACCCGGGACCCGAATTGCCATCCCTATGGGTAACTGATCAGATGAACGAAAGCCTTGATTGGCTCTTCACGGCTGAGGAAGTGGAACGAGCCCTGTTTAAGATAAAACCTAACAAAATGCCAGGCGTGGATGGTTTCTCAGTGGGATTCTTTCAAAGGCACTAGATGCTAGTCAAGAATAAGGTCATTGAGGCGGTTCTCGGATTTCTGAATGGGGGCTCCATGCCTGCTGATGTCAACAGGAGACTGCTCGTCTTAATCCCCAAGGTAGCTAATTCGCAAGAACTTGCGCAGTTTCATCCTATCTCGTTATGCAATGTCTTATACAAAATCTGCTCCAAGGCGATGGCGAATAGGCTCAGATGGTTCCTGGATGAGATTGTGTCACAGGAGCAATGTGCGTTTGTGCCGGGGAGGTTGATCACGAACAACGTCCTCATTGCATATGAATGTATTCACTACATGAAAAACAGGAAAGGAAAACACGCACTCAAACTGGATATGGCGAAAGCCTACGACAGAGTCAAGTGGGCTTATATGGATGTAGTCATGCATGTGTTGAGATTCTTGGATACCTGGTGTGCTTTGGTTATGAAGTGTGTATCTTCGGTATCCTTCTCGGTCAGGGTGAATGGCTCCTATTCATAGGTGCATTCGACAGGGAGATCCAATCTCTCCGTATTTGTTTCTGTTATGTGCAAAAGGACTAACGAGTATGCTTAAGTATAAGGGCCCAGCATGTATCTCGCGTGGCATGCGGGTGAGTAGACATGCACCTTAGATCTCACATCTCATGTTCATCGATGACTGTATTATCTTCATGCCAGCATGTCAGTGAAGTGCAGAGCGACTAGCATCAATCTTGGAGGATTACAACAAAGGATCGGGACAACTGGTAAATAAGCACAAGTCCACAATCATTTTCAGCTCTACCTGCTCTGATGACACTCGGGCTATGATTCACACGTGCTTCAGGTGGAATCTGAAGCTCTTGGTGAAAAATACTTGGGTCTCCTGTCAGCTATTGGTACTTCTGAAGGAGGGGTTTTTGACTACCTACCGAACAGAATTTGTGGTTTTGTTCATGGTTGGGGCGAGAATACCCTGAGCTGCGCAGGGAGAGAAGTGTTGCTGAAAGCTAACACGCAGGTAGTGCCTACCTACCCGATGAGCTGTTTTAAGCTGCCGGCATAGATCTGTGATCGTATGAAGACTTATATCTCAAATTTTTGGTGGGGCAGATCCATTGATAGTCACAAGATTCATTGGCAGGATGGTCAAAATTGACGTTACCAAAAGGGAAAGGTGGCATGGGTTTTCGGGATCTTCAACTTTTCAACAAAGCCATGTTGGGCAAGCAAGGTTGGAGATTGATTTCTCGACCGGAATCCCTTTGTGCTCAAGTCCTTAAGGTAAATATTATCTAACTGGTGATTTTATGAATGAAACAAGGAAGAGGAATAGTTCAGAAACTTGGAGGGCCATTGTACATGGGAGAGATGCGTTGAAAAAGGGCATGGTGAAGCGCATCGGGCCTGGCACCTCTATCAATGTTTGGGAGGATAACTGGATCCAAGGCATCACAGGCCTACGGCCTCGTGTGCGGATAGACGAAACCCATGTGAATCACGTCAGTGATCTATTTTACCCAAGGACTCGGGTGTGGAATGAGGCGTTGGTTCATGAGTCCTTCATATCCATGGATGCGAATGAAATTCTTAAACTGAAGCCAGCTGCAACATGGGATGAAGACGTCTGGGCTTGGGCTTTTGAGAGGTCTGCCTTCTATTCCATGTGTTCAGCTAATCAGATGCTGAAAAATGACCAAGAGCAATGGTGGCTGGCAAAGGAGTCTGAGCTGGATACATCAGAGAATGATCATTGGTGGAAGGTTTTGTGGAAAATGAAAATACCACCAAAGGTATGTATTTTTTGGTGGCGTGTTCTACAGGAATTTCTACCAACGAGGGCGGAGTTAAAGACGTGACATATCCTGAAAGAGAGCCATTGTGAAGCCTGTGGCAACCCCTCAGAGTCACTCTTCCATGTGGTTCTAGAGTGCACGTACGCGCATCCTTCTAGGAAGCGGTGATATCATGAATGGCCAGACTTGGGCCCGTGATATCATGACTGACCAGATAGTCCGGCCCGAGGAATCAGGTATCCTAATCTATTGGGTGTGGTCTCTCTGGTCAGGCCGGAATGCCCGACACCATTGCTCCAGGAGCTGGGAGCCAGGCACAGCGGCACAACATGTTGCCAAGATGTTGGAAGATATGATATGTTTGAACACTGCTCCTAAATTGGCCAGTATTTCTCCCAAGGAAAGATGGAAGCCGCCCGACACAGGTTGGGTAAAGGTAAACACCGATGGAGCTTTCTACCAGGAACCAGGCAATGGAGCTACGGGAGTGATAGTTAGAGATGAGCATGGTCAGGTACTCACGAGGGAAGGCCGGTGGATTGAATACATTGGCAGTGCACTTATGGCTGAGGCAGTGGTGGCGAGAGATGGCCTGTTGCTAGCAGTGGCAAAAAGCTACAACATGGTTGTTCTAGAAGTCGATAATCTCTCGCTTGCCACTACTCTGCGTTCAGATTCTGAAGACCGATCAGAGATAGCGGGCTTCGTGCAAGAGATCAAAGAGCTGGGCAGGTCTTTCTAAGATTTTCGGGTTTCGTTTGTTAGGAGGGAAGCAAACGCTACAGCTCATAGCTGTGCAAAGAGGCCAATCAATAGTAATGTACTTGTGCCCTTTTCAGACTACACCCCTCCATGGCTTGGAGATGTTGTAGCTGATGATTGTAACGTGTCGGTGATTAATAAAGCTCTGTGATCTGATCTCAAAAAAATGCCAACCTGACAAATTCGGATCATAGGACCAGCCTGTGGGGCTACAGAGCTAAGCATCTGGCCTTACCACTTACATTTTTTTCCAATGTGGATTGATTGAATCTCATAAAAAATATTTGTATGGATCAAAGGCGTGCCGAGAGGGGGTGTGAACCGGTAAGCTGACCACAATAAACAAATGCTACTAATGTTTCCACTAGATTCTAGCAATCGTTGTAACCTAATAATTTTAGGAGACCAAGATCCTAACATGCTAGTGTTGATGATGAGTGCAATGTAAAAGCGCCACACTAGCCTATGCAAGCCACAAGACAATCTATCAACTATAGCACACAATTGCGGAATAGTAAAGAGAGGGTCAAGTAATGCTAATGGTTTTTCCTGAGGTATTGAAAGGATGGCGCCTTCCCCTAGTCCTCGTTGGACCACTCTCACCGGAGTGTCGGTCCCTCCTGCCACCAAGTGGAGTTCTCGCACACGAGCCCGCAATCACTTCTGGAGTGAAGACACGGTTGCGACCTCTGCCATAAAGGCACAAGCTCACCTCCCTTGAGAACTTGTCGGGCTCCCCGAGCCAACACGGGCGCTAACTATCAGTGCCCCATTTAACAGTGGGCTGAAAACGTGTACAAATGTGTGACAACCTTCACAACAAACCACAATAGGCTCGATCACCGATACCAAACCGGTCTAGGTCTCACCATAGGTCAAGAGTAACAATCTAGATCACACTCTCAAGGACACCATAGCCTTAGATGTGAATAGATGCTCGAGTTACTCTCTCTAGACTCTCAAGATATCCAATATCTTCTCCTAGTGCTCCTCTCTTTTCCTCTTGGCCCCTACTGATGCTCCAAGCTATCCCAATGGCCAAGAGTGGTCTCCAAGACCCCAGCAATGAGTTTATACAGGCTTCCAACCTCAAACTAGCCATTACTCCATGAAACAATCTTCTGATCGTACTGACCGGACTGTCCAATCTCCACCGGATAGCTCCTCCAGAGTCATTGCTCTTCTATCCGCTGCTTCTGCTATACAGACCGTAGAGTCCGGACTATAGAGTGGGTCGTACGGTCTGTATAGTTCTTGCTTATTTCAGAGCTGTTGCAAACTGCTTACTCTCTGTCCTATTCCCATCCATATAGACCAGACCATCCGGTCTGTAGGCCGTACCATCTGGTCTCTCTGGGTCTTCGCGCTGACAGATTCCTCACATCAAGCCTTCTCTGATCTGAGTCTTCTTTTAGTGACTGTATAGTCCAGTCTCTACGACCCCTCTGTCCGGTCTCTATCTCCAGAAATTGAAACTCCTTGTCCTCGCTTGACTTTATTTCTCGGCTTTTTCCAACAGCTCCTTAGCTTCTCCACGGCCATATAGTGCATGTGATTTCACTAAGCATTCATGCACATCACTGACTAGTGTGATCTAAGAGACATGACCTTGACCTCCTTGATAGTCCGGTTTTTCCTATGGACATGAGCCCTAACAACTAGACAAGTGTTCCAAACACTTTCTCCTAGCTTGTCCTTAGCCTTGATCCATATCCATCAACCTTTGGACTCCATCAAGTCTCCATGCTTGTGGTTATTGTTATCAATCACCAAGGCAACCATTATTAATAGGATTGTAGTAGTGTTTAGAGATGATTCCTGCATAGATAACACTCATGTAGATATTAGCCCATAATTTTATAGTTGTCAGTAATCACCAAAAAATCTATACCTTGGAGATCCAATCATCAATGGTCATGAAGTTTACAATATTCACAAACTCATATCACTTACATGCGTGCATATAATATATCTTGTGCACCTAATATTTCCCAAAACATTATATAATTAAATATATAAGGTTAGTATCTTCATAAAATATTCAGTGGAATCATGAAAGTCTCTCCAGAAACGTACTAAAGATGAATTGTGAAAGGTAGTTGAAGACTTGGCAAATCCATCTCATAGGAAGCTAGAATATTAGACCAAACCAAACCCTCATCATCATCGTCCTCGTCAAAGCCTCCAAAGTCGGAACTCGGGCCAGATTATGAGCTAGCGAATGCTGAGCACAGGGGTAGGTACTTAGTAAGGTCAGAAGCTACTTGAGGTGAATGCATATGCAATTTTTGTAGTGGACAATAAGGTGAAGTTACATGCTTTGCATACATGAAATTTATAAAACAAGTTATTCATAAAACATTCATTTTAAATCAGAGTGAGATCAAAGCCTAAAAAATAAGCATTTTATTATCTTGTCCGGATTGCTTTGGAACCATACTAAATATTTCATGTATGGAATTTGCATGTATATTTATAAAATAATATTATTAGTATGATAAAACATCAATGCACACAAAATTACAAAAAGAATATCTAGTCCTACTCTATTGTAGCACAATTATTATTTTTGCATCCCCGAGACAACTTTTTTTTTAAGTTTTTAGAGTACAAAAAAAATTTCATGTTTTTAGTTTATATTTTTCTTCACATAGCCACAACTCGATGTATAAGCTATATATTACCATGCCACTACAGTAGTAAAATAATATTTTGCAATTTTTCGTGCACTAATTTTCATTTTCATGTCTTGAATGTATGACTGGTTGTTCTTTCTACACCTTATAGTTTGTTTGTATTATTTTCTTAAGTCCTAGATTAAATTATATTACATACCATTTGGAAATTACAATTACAGGTCACCTTCTCAGCCTGACACCATTATATGGACCCATTTGTGATATGGACACAACACAGGGGTCGTATAGAATTATTCTTTTTTTTCTCTTCTCTTTATTAATTTTGGTGAGTCTCCCAGCCCCGTATTTTGGTGTTGCAAAATAAAAAGAAACATATATAAGAACCAAATAAGGTTCGGTTCCACATTCATCACGAACCAACCTAACCACCATAAGCATCCAACACAAAGCAAAATCACTGTGTATGTTGTAGAATCAGACAATGGTTCAGTAAAATATAGATATTGCTGTGTACGTTTCAGAATCAGACAAGGTGAGTCCTTCATAAGGCAAGGTGAGCCTGTCCAATATCTATCAAAACCACCGTAATTTTTGTTTCACCTTTTATCCCTCTTATCTATTCTTCATCATGCTTTTGTAAGTGTCCGTATAAAATTCATGGTCCATGATTCTTTCTCTTTTATCCATTTGAACGCAGCGTTCCACCTCCCCCCAATCGATGTACTTGCATACAAAAACATAGACCGTGCCGAAGTCTCATCGAATCTAAGATCGGGAGGCTGTACATAGATTAGATGATTTTGCTATGTAAAGAAAGTAAAGTATAATCTCTGCATATTATTTATAGAATTTTTTTATACCTTTTTTAAATCCCTAGCAACGGACAGACACATTGCTAGTGATGATATAATTGGTCCTCCTCTACTCCTAATTATCGTTGCTTTAGATCAATAATTGCTCATTTTTCCCCTACATGTTTGACACAATTTGTGATAACCTTCCATGTTTTGTGGTCTTTTTCTATTCTATTATAGTCTCGTTGGAAACATTAGGTCATCAGGCTCATAACTCAAAACCCCTTGGCCCAACAACAACCGTACGCCGCCACCACCCAAGAGGCCAGGGACTGCATGGCATGGACCTCGTCAGCCTCCGCTGCGCCCGCGCCGCTGCACGCACTGGCATTATCCCCCGCCGGTGGCGCGGGCAGTGCAAACACCTCCTCGAGCTGTACTTCCGGGAGGTCGCACCCGACGATGTACATGGCGCCCTAGCTCGGGTCGCTCGCACGGACCTCTCCCTCCTTGACTTCGATTTCGCCGAGTGCCACAGATTCTCATATGCAGAGATCGCCTCGCTCCTCCAGGCCGCTGCACGCTTGGCCCCGACAGAGTTAAGCTTAACTATTTCTGGAGACAAAGGATCGCAGCATCGCGGTCGGGTTCCCCTGCTTCCACCGCGCAACGTCGATCAAGCTGCGCGTGTCTGGTCTCTGTCTTACGCCAGCGGCATTCCGTGAGCTCCCGCTGTCGCTCGAGAGGCTGTCCATTGCACGCTGCTGGTTCAACACTGATGAGCTGTATGATTTGATCTCACGGTCGCCGCGCCTGCTCGTGCTAGAGGTGTCATATTACTGTGGGGATTTCGCCAAGATCAGGGTCCATTCGGGCACCATTGAGGAGCTTCTCCTTGACGGGCTGATGAAGAGTATTGACATTGAGGCCCTAGAGCTAAAGAAGTTTACCCTCACTACCGGAAATCGGCATTTTGCCGTGTGCCGCAACCTGCGGCACATGGCAAAGCCCGTTTTACACACGGCAAAAGGTTTGCCGTGTGCAGCCCACGGCAAAGGCCAGACAGCAAACAAGGGTTTGCCGTGTGTCGAGGGTCGGGTACAACGGCAGGGCTCACGGCAAACATGATCGTTAACGGCATCGTCTATCTAATGTCCGGGGGGAGTTGCCCTGTGCCCCACATCTGGCACACGGCAACATTGAGGCTCCTTTGCCGTGTGCTAGCTGCGGCACACGGCAAAGAGAGTTCCTAGTTTGGCAGCTCATGGCCTCTTTGCCGTGTGCCTTCATACTGCCACACGGCAAAATGGTCTAATAGTTTCTGTTTTTTTTTGTTTTTTGACTATTCCAATATCAAAAAAAGGACATAAAAATAAATCACATTACATAGCATTATTATAATATATCACATCACATTAATACAATATATCATATCACATTACCACAATATATCACGCACATCACCATAAAACCGGAAGAAATCCACATCATCATCATCTTCTTTACCGTGTGCTGCATGGTGGCACACGGCAAACATTAACGGTGGGACAGCGATATCGTCGGTTTAGCTAATGGTGGATTGTTTGCCGTGTGCCCCTTTGCCGTGTGTTGTTTTTTTGATACACAGCAAAGGGTCGTTTTGCCGTATGTCAGTTTTGCGTCATGTGTTGATCGATTGGCACACGGTAGAGGGCAGTTTTGCCGTGTGCCCGATCTTTGGCTCATGGCAAAGAGTCCGGCAAAATGCCGGTTTCCGGTAGTGCCTGAAGCCATTAACGGGCAGTGCCTTTAGTGGAGAATCTCTATTGGCGTCGCACCTATACCTCGGACTATGTAAGGATTTGCGACATATGGTTCATGCAGAGTGTAATTTGGCGGATGAGAGAAGGTATGCGCACCCAAGGAAAAAAAATGGGAAAGAAAAAAAATTGGAGGTCACCAAAAAACACGAAATTTCAGAAATTTTGATGAATAAATTGTATTGTTTTGAGAAATAATTGACATGCTTTCATAAGAAATTATCTTCAATATATAAGATATTACGGTTGCATACATAAATAAAGTAATTTGAATTGATTAAAGGTAGTCAACTATGAATTTTTGACCATCTTGATATTTCAAATTTTATTTCGGTCCCCACCGAAGAATATAAAATTTCGGATATTTTAATGAAATTTCACCGAAATTGTTTTCCTAGTCGCAGCGCACCCTATGTTTGTGCATAGATTGCATAGTGAGTCCCCACTCTCTCCACTCGTGCTATATTTCATTTTCACAGTCTACCTGCTATCAATCTTATGTCTTAATTAATGTGTGATCTTTGATTTTAACGTTATTGCAACAGACATGCGGATACATGAACAATTTGCTATCCTATTGCACAAAATATTTAGTCTAAGTTGGTAAAACGGCATTATTCAAAATTCGTAAAGTTTGACCAAGGATAATACTAGAAAGCACTATATTTGTGGACGGAGGGAGAGAGTAATATATATAGATGCTAAATTTATTAATGTTTGCATTGTTTGATTTTAAATACAGTGTATATAGTTTTTTTATACCAACAGTGTATATAGTTGTTGTTTATGAATAATGGGTCCAATTAAACCACACCTAGAACCACAGTGCTAAAACTACCAGTCTGAGTTGATAGTTAATCAGAACCATGAAGACAAAAATATTGCATTTAGTTAGGCTGTCTTAGCATCTCCAGGGGCGGTGCCAGTAATTTTGTATAGGAGAGTCGGCCGGCCGACTAATACACATCATGGTATAAAAATGTGCAGTCATAACCAATATATAGGTGGTTGATAATATATTTAAGTATTTTTACACAAGGTATTTTTATATGAATTATTTGTATCATAAATCTTATAATACAAAAGAAATTATTAGAAATAAATATTTACACAATGTCTAACCTTTTTTATCTGAAATGTACTCTATGTTTCTTTATATCATAAAAATCATCAATAAGTACATCTGTGGTGAACTCAATTGCAATCTCCTTCTCAATATAGATTACTAGACAATCTCTTAAAAATTCATCTCCCATTTTATTTCGAAGCCTTGTCTTAACAAGTTTCAAATGCACGCCCAGTTGTTGCAGTTGAAACTGGTAAAGTTAGAACAAGACGAATCAACTTTTCAATAATGAAGATTAGTACTACACAAACTAAAAAAGAAGGAACAAATGGAAATAAACTATGTGAGGGAATTATATAACCTGTCAATCAAATAGTAGTCATCCGCCTTGCCAGTTTCAACTAGCCGATGACAAAGACCGAAAACAGTAGATAGATCCTAAAATCTAGGATTTTTTGTTACATAAAGCTTATAACGTTGTAACTGATGTCTCAACTTAATTCTTTCTTGTTCAGAAAAATCAGCAGAATAGTAAGCACACATCATCAATTTTGAATGAGCTGAATGAATCCTTAGGGTCTAAAGAGGTGCACAAAATAAGTAGCTCTGTAGCTTGTTCATTGAATCTACAATTTAGTTCATATGCTTGCTGATCAACTGCAACTATAAATATGTCATACCTATAGTGATGTTCAACTGTCATTTCATTCTCTGCACGAGATCTAATATAATATGCATAAAAGGCATTCATATCTGGAACTTGAATTTCTTCTTTATTACAAAATGATGTCACCTCAGTAATAAGTTTACTCCAGCCATGGTCCCTCAAATTCTGAATCTACTTTTTGGTAGTGGCAATATCATCCATAGCATTGACAATGTCTTGAGAATTTTTTTGCAAGTTTTTGCAATGCATATCTGTGACCCATGAGTTCTTTTATAACATGAAGGATAAAAACAAAATCAAATGACATCATTTTTCAACATAGCACCAGATGCCTTTGCTCTTCCAGATGACGTAGTTCTTGGACCTCTAGCATTTGCAATATCTTTTAACACTAGGTATATAGGCTTGTAAAGTTTTAATAGACTACAAACTGAATCATAATATGAGTTCCACCTAGTATCACTAGTACGCTGCAAGGTTCCAATTTGATTAGCACCACTTCTAGTTTCCAGCTCATCAAGCTCAATTAACTGCTCCATTTCAGCAACTTGATAGTCATGCAAATCATCATTTCTCTTAGTAGAAGCTCTGTTACTTCTTTAGATGCACCAAAAAGAGCTAACTATAACTTCACAGTATTTATAATAGTAGCTAGACCTTCAAAAAAAGTATGAACCTCTGTTACTTCTTTAGATGCACCAACAAGAGCTAATTATAACTGGTGGGTGAAACAATGAACATAATAAACATATGGACACTCTTGAACTTGGCTTGCAACCCGTTCCATTCACCATGCATATTACTAGCACTATCATATCCTTGTCCACAAATACTCTGAATATCCAATTTATGGTGTGTTAAAACAATGCTTAGTTTTTCTTTAAGAGTTGCGGAGCAAGTATCATGAACATGAATAAGATCAAGAAAACGCTCTCTAATGAAGCCATCATTATCAACAAAATGAATAACAAGTGTCATCTGCTCATTTTTTGACTCATCTCTTGATTCATCAACAATTATACAAAATTTAGCATTACCATTTTCATTACAAATAGCTCTCTGAACATTGCAAGCCAAAAGATCTAGGATTTCCTTTTGAATTGTTGGTGATGTATATTTAGCATTCTTGGAGCATTATCTAGTACAATTGCCTTGACCTCCTCATTATATGAAGCTCGAAGCTTTACCATATCAAGAAGATTACCTTGATCCTTTGAATCCTCTGATTCATCATGTCCTCGAAAAGGGCAAGCCTGGAATGCTAGCCATCGAACTGTATCGATTGATGCTCTAAGACGCAATCTATTCTTCATGATGTCTTCATATGTTGCCTTCTCGAGAGCATTATTAATATGATTTGGTTGATTCTTCAAATTATAATAACACTAAATAGAATAGTTATGAGCCAAACTAGCACTGCCCATGTGAATCAAGAAAGCACAATGATCTTTATTCATTCACCTTTTTCCAATTACTAAAGCCAGACACCGTGAATGCATTTGATCCTTTCTTTCCTATCTGTTTCTTAGAGAAAAGAAAACAATAAAAATAGAATGCTACATCTTTTGTAGGTGAATATTCTAACCAAGGAAAAGCTTTAAACCAATGACGTTAAAACTTGCGTTGATGCTTCTTTGAACCGGAAGGAGGATATACATCCATGAGAAATTGGTATAGACCATGTTTCATATATATCCTGACAACTTGATCTTGTTCATTAAGAGGATAGTCCTAAATTTGACAACATAATCCTGGATCCGTTCCACTTCCAAAACACTAGTATCCTCTGAATTGACTCTCGAAACTTTATTTGGTGATGGCTTCCTTAGAATTTCTTCGTCCTCTTTGATTTGTATAGCAAGTCATTGAACAATTTCATCATCTAACTTATCTCCTGATGGATCAGATATATTTTCTCTATTGTAAAATGATTTCAGCGTCTTCATCTTTCGTTTAGCCATAATTCCCTATAAAAGGGCAATAGTACAATTTTTAATTGAGATCCACAGGCTACAATAATCAAATTAATTTAATAAATATAACAATTTATAAATTATAATAATCTCACCTTGCTTTGGAAGAGGTGGAACCGTGAGCAGTAGTACTCAATTTCCTGCCGCGTGTGGTCGTGGGTGGTCAATCGTTCGCGTAGCAACCTGTTGCTTGAGAGAGTGCGTCGCAGATTGTCTGTGTGAAGGCATTGGCGTTCAGATGGTTGTGCGGCCGGTGGCGGGCGATAGAGTCGTAGACTCGAGTAGCGGCGTGGAGGCGATGTATTCTACGAAGAAATCACGATCAGCACGATCTAGTTGATTCTCGATCAGATTAGCAAATAGGAAGGCCATAGGGCCACACTTATGACACACACGTGGGCTCAGGTCTAAACAAAATTGATAAAAGAATTAGGCATTAATAAAGCCCATACTGAGTTATTCTGGTAATCAGTTTTGTTGGGTCTAAATCTGACATGCTATAGAAAATTTGCACCGACGTTAGGGGGGAGGGGGGGGCATGGCCCCTGCTGGCCCCACTGCCTCCGCCACTGAGCATCTCCTAAAGATTCTTATAAAATTGTCCCAAAAAACATGTTTTTAGGAGTAATCAAACTACTATGAGGGAAAAGTTTTCTCTCCTCCTCCAACAATCTCTCATAAAAATGGATCAACAACACTTTTGACTGAGTCATATCAACATTTGGGGCCACAAGTACATTAATTTAATTGAAAAGAGAAGGAATGGGGTCCCCAATTCTTTCCTTGTTTGTAGCTACAAATGAGAAGAATTTAGGAGCAACCAAAATATTGGGGGAGGTTTTGGGATCCTGTTGGAGATGTTTTTTTAGCCTAAACCTTATTATTTTAGTTTAGGGGAAGTTTTTGTGTGTCTTTTGGAAATGCTCGTAGGTTGTAAAATTTAGACCATATGATTGAGTGGGTTTACACGGCATGGACATGGTATATCAAATAATATAATTGAATGCATATCAGAAATATGGGAACATTAATTACACTCTTGATATGTTTTATTTTTGTTGTTTTGAAAAGTGACACATAAGAAACAATACATTTATTTGACGGATGTACATTGCATTGTTTGTCGATTTCATTTTATATCAATAATACATGCAAAGGTGCAAGTTGCATTTAAAACAATGTTCACATGGTTTAATCTACTAGATGGAAATTCTTTTACGTCTCTCCTCATTTGTTCCTTGCTATGGTATCCTATTTACTGAAAGCAAAACTAGCATCGGGAGTAGCCTAAGGGCCTGCTTTGGAAGCAATATAAACGACCGATAGTTTTATACTATGGCTCAACTGGTGGTTTAATGGTATTTTTTTGTGAAATTGGTCAACTGTTTGCAAAGACCTCTGATGGTAGATTAATTTTATGCCACCTTTTTTGTCCTTACTATGACTTAACTCAATTCATTGGCTCCCCCCTTCTTTCTTTGGCAAATTCAGATCCTTCCCGAATTAGCTGTATCAATACGTTTTGATCACCTCCCCTCTCACCCCAAACTTCCAATGCATATGAGGCAAATCCAATCTTTATTTATTTAAAAATTATCAATAAGAAAGCCTTACACGCTCACTACTGCAATTCACCAGTTTCTCTACCGTTCTGAACAATCCTTATGATTTTTTCTATTTGAAGGCAAAAGCTTATTTCCCTAGAACAAGAACTAGAAGTTTTAGGGGAACCAGAGAATTCTAGTAGTGACTGATGGCAGAATGATACATTTCCTTGGAGCACGGTTTGCCTATATTTGATATAACCTTGTTGACATTGCATAAACAAAGTTCTTCAGAACTGAAAAAGTCTCGTGACATCTAGTTCCAGAATTGAAATAATGATTCAGTAGGTTTTGAGTGTCTTGAATAATGTTGGGGACTGATCAAACACTGCAAAAGTCCACTTTTAACTCCACCATAAAAGCTGTGATATGGATTTCACATATTTCACTGTTTCTCAGTGTCTCTCAGATAAATTTCCCTTTTGCCAATTGTGTGTTTCTTGTGCTTACTGTATACAGCAAATCTTTCATTCTCTATTAT
The DNA here is from genome assembly GCA_032690845.1 of Eleusine coracana subsp. coracana. NCBI lineage: Eukaryota > Viridiplantae > Streptophyta > Magnoliopsida > Poales > Poaceae > Eleusine > Eleusine coracana. Next base: position 44,334,559 of record CM064430.1, read on the forward strand.
ATGCTCTGATGAAACTTTGCCAAATTATGTCACTGTGACTATGTGTAGTAGTCTTCTACTTCCTTTCACATAACAGGAAAATCCTTCAGTAAAATGTTGTATTTATTGGAGCTCCACTGAGAAGGTGGTGGACTCTCCATGACTTGTGTATGTTTATAGTTTTTTTTTCCTGGATAAAGGAAGTTTTATGTATCAGTATATGAAATAAGTTTCAATCTCTGCGGCAACGGTTTTGCATTGTCTAGTTGAAACTCAAAATCGTGCTGTTGACATTTACCTAGACTTTGTATTTTTAGAATGTTGCAGAGTTCCGATGTTGTGTTGCAGTCCTGACTGTTGAATTATTTATTGTTGTTTGTCTCGTCTAGCAAAACCTGGTTAATATCCAAGTCATCAACTTGTAGCTGAATATGCACAGCCGTGGTCATTTTTCTTCTGTTCAACAATGAAGACAGTTCTGTGTGCACGTATATTCTTTGCACATTATGGAGGTGCGTGGTACGTGATTTTGTCACTGCAAGACTGTAAATATTGATGAACTTGCCTCTGGATGAAATTTGTTCATATTCTTTATTTTCATACTATTATAAGCCTGTTTCAGCTGGATATGCTTGATGAAATGTGGATCATCTCAGGTACTAATTTGTGCTTCTAACATAGTACATGCTATGGCTGATTGCGTGTGATGAGTGATGACTTCCTGATTTACCATGTGATTTAATCGACGTCAACGCGTAGTAACCAGCATCCATCTTGCTGTCTTTCTTTTTTCCTTTTCTTTTAGTACGATGGGTGTAATATTCATTTTAGATTAATCAGTTGACTCTAGTACTAGATAGTGATGTAATTACCGTAATTCCTAGTACCATTTTGATTCATTACCTAGTGGCCCATTAGTATATCACAAGTTGAATGCACTAGGATCGTGTGGATATTTCCGAGAATTAACGTACTCGGTTGTTCTGTTCCATGGATTTGTTCAGCTGAGAAAATATTTCGTAGAGCAGAGCCTCCTGTTGTGGTTACAAGTCCAGAACAAACAATGATGGGTTAGCCGAGAGCTGGACTGGCCGAAGGTCCCTCGGACAAGCTACGATAGGAAAGAACAAAGCCAAGCTATAACGCTAATACCGAAGGGCTCATACTGGTGCCCTTTGGCTAACGAACTCTGTATTATCTGGTCAGTATCGTACAGGAAGGTTCTGGTGGTAGAGGCACATCCTCTCTCGCTCAGAGGTGCAGGTGAGCATTTATAGATCTACGCTCACCTACCCCCCGGGCATGTTTACAGATTTGCCACAGACCTTATATTACACATCTTACTACTTGACCTAAGGGTATTCTAGTAGTTCAATCTTCATCTAGTACACGTCCCCCGGCTGTCATCCTCTAGCATTTGCGCCCGGGGCCCGCCATGTCATACGGCCTTCGGCCGTACCAACGTTCAGGCGCCTGCTGGGTCGAAGGCCTTCTGGGCCGCCAGTCCAGCTGGACCTTACTTCCTGTTGTTGGGCTGTCTTCTGGGCTTGGGGAGACTAAGGGATGGGCATTTCCCCAATAGTAGCCCCTCATGGTTGAGATCTGCCTTCGGCAGGACCGAAACCGTGATCATGCGAAATGACCACCCCTAGTCTCCCCCTCCTCTTTTTGGACCTGTCCGGAGGCCATCCTTTCCTTCGGTTACCTGCAGTTGGCACACGCAATCGTATTCGGAAAAGTTAGTGAGTTGTCAAAAGCGAAGCATGCTACCGGTGGCAACATGTTATTTTGTCCCGAACTCGAACTGCCTTCGGGCTTCCGGCTCTTAGCCTCCGGACCGTGTAACATTCCTGAAGATGCAACAAACGTGTTATCATAAATCCAGTCCACATGTCATTTTTGCTTATAAATACGCCCAACGCGGTTACTCAATGCAGTTCCCGGGTGAGCGCGCTGTCATAAATTCGGCCCCTGCACCACGCGTCGGCCATCGGATTGGTGAGTGCACGATCTGACACGGGCATTCATCGCGCACCGCGCGCCCCGCTGGCTATATAAGCCAGTCCCTCACCCCCTCTCTTCTCACTTTCACTCTGATTTCTCGACCGCTCCGTGAAAACCGTGTGCTCTTGTGAGCACCCCTTCGCTGTGTCATACTTATTATAAGCGTGCTCACACTGGAGGCTGCTCATTCTTCTTTCTTCAGACCAGCCAACTACAGCCTTCGGCGAGCGATGGGCCCTCGGAAAGCTAAGCCCCCGGTCGGATCTGAGCCGAAGCGGGTTAACGACAAGAAGGCCGAGAATCCTTACTTGGGGCCAAGTGCAGTCACCGAAGCGCTACTGGATACATGGGCTGCCAAACCAAAACGATGGTTCAAGAGGTCCCATGCATCAGCGCCGAAGGACGGCGAAACCGTACCCCAGCCTCGCCCTGGCACAATAGTGGTCTTTGAGCGATTCTTCGAGGCTGGGCTCCGGTTCCCCTGCTCCCAGTTTGTAGGCGACGTTCTGGCCTTCTACGGGCTCGAAATACAGCAGGTGTTGCCGAACACCATTGCCCGGCTAGCCTGCTTCGAATGGGCTTTTCGAATGGAGGGCTCCAAGCCGCACGCCGGTGCCTTCGCTGCAACACACCTGGCATCTCAATGAGAGCACCCTTGCTGTCTAACTACCTAACCATCACCCTTCGGCCGCGTCGTGAACGCGACGTGCCCACGAAGGGGTCAAGACAGCACTGGGGGAAGCAGATCACTGCCGGCTGGTTCTACTACGACGTGGACCCTGACAGCAATCTTCGCAGTGGGAATGCTGAGATCATATACACGCCGAAGCCCGAGGTCTCGGAGGATAGCCTTCTCACCAGTCGTGTCCAGCTATTATCCCGAATGGCCAAGCGGTTAAGCATGCAGGATTTGGTGGAAGAGTTCTACGCCGCCGGCATCGACCCCTTTCGGGCCGACTGGCACGTGCAATTCATCACCCAGGACCCCGTAAGTGGGGCTTTGCAGTTTGACTGAGAGCGGCTCCCGAAGATCAACTTCGCCGAGATAGAGCAGCGAGCCATCCACTATCTCGGCCCTCTGATCCAGAAGGAATGGGAGCTGCTTGGGGAGATGGGATGCCGTGGGCGAACCAACCGCATTGTGCAGCTATACAATGCGGAAGCCGTTCTGTCCCCCCCCCCCCCCCCCCCTCGAGAGCCACACCAGGCCGAAGCTCGGTAGACCGGAGGCAAGGCGGCTAAAGGCCCCGACGATGAGGAGGAGGAAGAAGAGACAGAGGAGGAAGGAGAGGAGGAAGCCACCCCTACTGCGCCGCAAAGGCAAGTAAAGGTGGTTTTCAAGCGCCCTGCAACCCAGAAGGGTGACGCCGAGGGCGCGGCCTCCGCTCCGCGGTGCGCAAAGCAAGTGGCGCAGCGCCCCAGGGGTATGAGGGGCAGCCTTCGGTTTGACGAGGATACCTCCGGCTGAGGGAAGCAGAAGAAGAAGCGTTCTGAGGCCGCCGAAGGCGTATCCTCGCCCGCACCGCAGCCATCCAAGCGTCGATGCCTCCGCAAAAAATACGGGGGGACCGTCATGAGACAGGCGACCCCGAGCGAAGTGGTGGCCGATGAGGACGTGGTGGCCACCCCTCCTAACCAAACACCACCGGTGTTGCCACACCCGAGAACGACGGACTCCGACAATCTGCTGAACGTGTTGGTAGACGTCATTTCTGATAGATCCGGGGAGTGGCCAGAGGGGGGTTCCGAAGGCTTTGCGTCACCTCTGCCTCGGTCTCCCAGCATTCTGATGCCGTCTCTGGATTTCGGCACCGACAGCCCTTCGGCCTGCACAGGTATCCAAGGCTGTCAAATTATTCGTGGTCCTTTTATGCACTGTGATCTAATGTTCTAACAACCCACTTTGTTATCTTCGCCAGAACAACAAGAGGGTGGCGCCAAGGACGTCATCGGATCACGCTAGACCGAAGAAGAGATGGTCAGCGCCCGCTCTAGCTCTGAACCCGGTGGCGAGAGCTCTGGACCGGCTAGTTCGAGCAGCAGCTCGACCGAAGGTAGCAAGGCCTTTGGGGAGGAAGACGAGGTGGAAGGGGAGGAGCATCACGTTGAAGACATCCGCAACGGTGAGGAGGAAGAAGAGGAGCTAGCCTTGATACACACCCGAAGAGCCGGACGCGGCAAAGGTTTCATGGGCGTCCTTCCTTCGGGTGTGCAGCCGAGTGACGTCGGAACATCTCTTCAGGCAAGCGACTTCAACGGTCGTCTCGAAGCCGCCACAGCACCGGGGTACGCGTCGTAGATGCTAGACCTATGCGACAGCGGAAAGGTGCTCGAGGATGTTGACACGACGACTGCTATCAGCTACTTGTCTCGCTTAACCGCACAGGTATGCGACATTCTAAGGCTTAACGTGTTCGGTCAAAAATACTGTTATCGTCTTGTAACTCTTTGTGTATTGGCGCAGACCGCGTTGTTGTCCCGTCACCTCGAGACTAAACTATCCCTGGAGGCCACCCTTGCGGAGCTGAAGAAACAACTGGCCGAGAGCCAAAGACAAGCCCAGTCAGCTGCCAGCGACCTAAAGAAAGCCCAAGACACGCTCCTAGAGGCTGAAAGGAAAGTGTAGCAGGTCACTGAGGAGGCAAAGAAGAGTGCCGAGGACCTAGGGAAGCGGCTGGAGGTTCTACAGAAAGACAACCAGGCACTAGGAGCTGAGAATGTGGACCTGCATAATGACAACCAGAAGCTATCCAGAGCTCTAGAACATGCCTCCGTGTATATCAAAGAATCTGAGCGAATGAGCCGAGGCCTGTTCGGCTTAATCTCATAGCTGCGCCTCTTCTTTGCTGGAATGGGACTCGCCTCCTGAGAGCTAGGGCATGCCGAGGGGGAGGGTATGAAAAGCATCACCTGGCTGAGCAAGGGCCTTGAACATGCGAGAGATGGTCTTCGGTCATACAGCACCTTCTGCGTCCGGATAGGCTGGACAGCGGCTTACTCTACAATGGAATCACTGGCCGTGCCTCGACGCTCGGAGATTCATGAGGCTGCACGCCAGCTGCTATCCTAGTGCTGGGGTGACCGTGCCGTGTATAGCCAACTACAAGAACCGCTAAGACCCCTTGGTAACATCTTGGGGCGGGAGTTCTGGCAGCCCCTCGACAACGACCTTACCGAAGCCCTTGCTCACGAGGCAGCTGCTCACCTGGCTGCATCTGCCCCCACCGGTAACACCCCAGTTTCTGGTGGACGAAGGGAAACCGGCCCGCCGACTGGTGGTGTGGACGGCACCACCAACACAGCCCCTGGCACTTCAGGCCATGGCGCTAGTTCGCCCGCTGCTGCCGCCACCTCTGCTGTTTCGGGCTCTGGCACCGGAGAGCCCCACGACCCCGAGGCACCTTCCACAGCTGCTCCGGAGACCCAGGTATGAGTTCGCCCTCATCTAAGGCCACTGCACCTTCTAGGTTAGCTAGCACTCCATGGGTTGTGGTTTTTGTATGGCGATCATAAGCGTCTAGCGCTCCGATGGCTCTCTCCTTGTAACTTAGGCATCTTTTGGAATGAAACTTAGTTCATTATTCACCTAAATTGCCTATTGCACTTTCCCTAAGATTGTCTTTGTTACTTTTCTCTAGAACATACCTCCCGAGGACGCCTCCACGGTTCCGCCGGATGCCACGATACTGGACATAGCTCCAGTATTTATCAAAGTGCCGGGGGTTGGGGAAGCCCCTGGTGATTACTTGATTCGTGGTGTGCACTGACGGTGTTGGAAGCGTGAGCACCCTAAAGGGAATTTTATAGAATTCCTGTCTTCCATTGATGAAGAGAATGAGTGCATTAAAGCGGCCTACCTGCGCGTTTCCCTCGAAGTGTTACTTCGTCAGCGCATGAGCCACGACGCCCGAAGGGCAAGCGGTGGCACTGTGGCCGAACCCCTTATTCTGTTGCTAGCACCGAAGGCAGAGCCAATCGAGATTTCCAGTGGCAGCCCTAGTCCGTCTCATGGTGACGCTTCATCTAGCAGTTCGTATGACCTGGACCTGGAGGCTCTCCGGCAAGCGACGCAGAAACCCTTCGACCGCTTGCAAATTATTGCCGACTTGGAACGGCGCCGATAGAGCATAGCGCAAGGCCATCGCCGGATAGAAGAATCGAACACCACACTTAGTGATTTGGCCGAGCAGCACCGCAAGTTATCAGAAATGCTCAACGAACTAAAGCGGTTGCCTTGAAGAGATGTACCTAGTTCAGGGACCTTGAGCCCCTTAGCGTGTTGGGCCTTCGGGCCGTTGTATATTTAATGCCCTCGGGCTCCAGTAAACATCAAACCTTCGGGCGGATTCTGTATCCCCCTGCCCTTGGGCTTGCGTTGTATTAAAGAAAATAGCAGACCAGTTAATATTCAGACTTACGCTAAAATGTGCAGCAATGGCAAATTATATACTAGTTTCTACACTACGTGTCGAGTGCCTCGTCAGGCCTTGGCAAGCTTCGAACCGTAGTTGTTCAGCATCGGGCCCGTGTAACGCCCGGCTTTCCGGACTCGCCCTTCCAGAGCATCGGACCGTAGTTGTCCGGCATCGAACCATAGTTGTTCAGTTAGTGGTCGTAGTTGCCATTTAAAAGGACAGGAATTAACTAAACTAGCATCATCTTACCTTATTGAGCACGTAATGTTTTCATATGCTTGCTCTACTGACCTGTCGAACATTAAACCGAGCTGTGCGCCCCCACCGGGCACCTGCGGACACAGAGCAGAGCAATCAGGACGCAGCCCGATGGACTCCACGGGACGTAACCCAGCACGACTTTTTAAGACGCAGCCCGAATGGCTCCTCGGAACATATCCCGGAATGACTTTTTAAGACGCAGCCCAAACGGCTCCTCGGGACATATCCTGGAATGACTTTTTAAGACGCAGCCTGAACGGCACCTCGGGACATATCCCGGAATGACTTTTTAAGACGCAGCCTGAATGGCTCCTCGGGACATATCCTGGAATGACTTTTTAAGACGCAGCCCGAACAGCCCCTCGGGACATATCCCGGAACACACTAACTAGGTGGACCATGATACCAGGAACATATATGTTCTATTCCAGCTTTAGATACACCAAAACAGGTATGACGACTATGGGAACGACCAGCTGCTCCTCACATATAGAAACACTTCAAAGCATCGGCATTGTAGGTGTGTTGCATTGGGGAGCTGTCCAATTTCAACAAATGATAGGCCCCTGGTCTGTTTGATCGATCTACAATGAAGGGACCCAGCCACTTGCTACACAGTTTGCCGACGCTGATTGGGTTAGGGTTGCGCCGAAGGACTAGATCACCTGGTGCAAATTCTCTCGTGAGAACCTTGCGATTGTATGTCTTCTCAAAGGATGCGATGTATTTGTGAAGGTTGGCGACTGCTTGCATGCGTACTTTTTCCAACATGTCCTTTGCCACATCATCTTCATTGGCATGAGGCCTGATTGTGCGCAGTGATCCAGCCCAAATCTCCTCCGGCGTGACCGCTTCGGCACCATACAATAGCCAAAAGGAAGAGAAACTAGTGGACCTTGTAACAGTTGTTCTGATGGATCAGAGAACATTCGGCATCACTTCGACCCACTTTCCCTTTGGCAAGCCGATCAGAGAACGAGAAATCCCAGAGAACAAGTTACCATTCATTCGTTCCACCGCTCCATTGGCCCTCGGATTAATGATAGAAACTTCACACTTCTTTACTCCCTGGCTAAGGCAGTATTCTTTGAACTCAAGCCCCTCAAACTGCTTACCATTGTCCATACTGAGCTCCAACGGAACCCCAAAGTGACAGACCACATTCTTCCAGAAAAATTTCCTGACGTTTCCAGCTGTTATCTAAACCAGTGGCTTGGCCTCCACCCATTTGGAAAAATAATCTATAGCTACCACGGCAAACCGATAGGCCCCCGGAGCAGTAGGTAATGGTCCAACAATATCAATCCCCCAACGGGAGAGGGACCAAATCGGAGGAATTGGTTGCAAAGCTGTGGCGATAGGTGAGATTGTCAGCCCATCCACTGACACCCCGCACACACCCGAACTAGGTCTTCGGCATCGCGAACAGCTATAGGCCAATAGAACCCCTGGCAAAATGCTTTAGCCACCAAGGCCCTTGGAGCCAGATGTGACGAACACAGCCCCTCATGGATTTCTCGTAACAACTTCTGTCCCTCCGGCCGGCTGAGACAACAAAGCAGAGGAGCGCAAACACCCCCCTTGTATAGAATATTATCAACAATAGTGTATCCCTGACACCAATGCAATATTCTCTGCCGCTCCTCCTTATCATCCGTAACATATCGTCCTTCAAGACATGCTCGAATGGGAGCCCTCCAATCTTCGGCCGTGATGGCCAACACCCTTCGACCTTTCACCTCTGGCGCAGTTGCTGATTCATTCATAACCTCATGAAGCACATCACAAGCCACCGGACGTTGTTCGGCCACAGCCTTAGCCAATGCATCTGCTTCTCTATTTTCAGTGCGACAGATATTGCGAACCTCGAAGCCCAAGATGTACTTATCCATCTCTCTTACTTTACTAATGTACCGAGCCATCTCCGGATCCCTAGCCTGATACCCTTTTGCCAGCTGTGCTGAGGCCAACTGAGAATCGTAGTAGATGACAAACCTCCTAGCCCCCAAGGCTCGAGCTTGCCGAAGGCCCAACAATATGCCTTCATACTCTGCAGCATTGTTTGTTGTTTAGAAAGCCAACGTGGTAGAGAACCGCATGGTTTGCCCCCCGGGAGATGTTATGACTGCAGCACACTCTGCTCCAGAGGCCCCCAAGCACCATCAGTGTGAACTGTCCAAACTGGATCCTCCAGAATATCCTGAGCTAGGTCTTCAGCTTCACCGTGAGGGGTCCATTCGGCCACAAATTTCACAAACACCCCAGATTTGATGGCCTTGCGAGCAACAAAGGTGATGTTATATTGAGGCAACTCAGCCGCCCATTTCAACACCGCGCTAGAGGCCTTGCTATTTGTCAACACATCTCGCAGTGGATATCTGGTAGGTATGGTGATAGGATGATCATCAAAGTACTGTCGCAATTTACGTGAAGCCATGACCACAGCATATAACATCTTGTCCACCACAGTGTAGTTACATCATGATGCCATTAGCATTTCTGATACATAGTACACTGGCAACTACTGAAAAGTATCATTGCCCTTCGGTGCTTCGTAGACCAAAACCGCACTCACTGCCTTCGGCATTGCAGCAATATATACCAACAGAGGAGCCTTTGGCAGGGGCGTTTTGAGAGTGGTGAGTTCAACAAGGTACTTTTTGAGCGCCTCGAACGCCAACTGTTGCTCCTCGCCCCATGTGAATGCCCGGGGACCATGAAGCACTTCAAAGAAAGATAAGCTCTTTTCAGCCAATCAAGAGATAAACCTGCTCAATGCTACAACACGACCAGTGAATTTCTACAACTCCCGAACAGATGCCGGAGGCTGCATATCCATGATTGCCTTGATTTTGACTGGGTTCGGATTAATTCCCTCCTTCGACACCATATATCCCAGTAACTTTACCGAACGGACCCCGAACATGTACTTCACCGGGTTTAGTCGCATCCCTACCCTCTGCAGGTTGGCAAATGTCTCTGCCAGGTCTTTCACATGGTCTGCCTCTTCGACGCTCTTGACAACAATATCGTCAATATAAGCTACCGCATTGCGGCCCATCTGTGTCCCCAACGTCGCTTTAACAGTACACGAGAAAGTAGCCCCGGCATTCTTCAACTAGACTTGATGAAATGTTGTCAAAGGTTGATCCTCTGTAGCCAACCAGACTTGATGAAACCCCGAGTAACCATCCAGAAAACTCATCAATGCACAACCTGTCGTTTCATCCACCAACTGGTCTATGCGAGCTAGCGGGAAGTCATCCTTCGGGCAATGTTTGTTCAACGTTGTGAAGTCAATGCACATGCGCCACTGGCCATTTGGTTTCTTGACCAACACAGGGTTCACGAGCCAGGTAGTTCTGTCAATGGGCCGAATGATATTTGAATCTAGCAATTTCTGCACCTCGGCCCTCAAGATGCTGGCCTTCTCCTTTGTCCAAACTCTGATTCGCTGCTTGACCGGACGCACCTTCGGATCGACGTTCAACCGATGCTCAGCAATTGACCTATCGATACCGGGGAGATCTTTTGGCGACCATGCGAAGACATCCGTATTGTTTCTTAAGAATTGCATCAGCTGTGCCTCCACATCCTGTGATAACTCCCTGCCAATCAAAACCGTTTCATCCGATCGATTGGCACACAACACAACTTCTTTGGTGCCTTCAACCGGTGTGACCTTGGGTATCCACTTGGGTGCTACCGGTGGTTCCACTGTAAGACTCTTGTCCTGACACTCTTCGGCTATAACATGGATGTGATGTTGTACCGGCGATGACCCAAACTCCAGCCTCCGGGCCTCAACTTGATCCCTATACACCGTGATGACACCCTCTGGTCCGGGCATCTTCATACACAGGTATCCATGATGAAGTACTGCCAGGAATTTATTGATAAACCTCCGGCCCAACAGAGCATTATAAGGATAGTTCATCTCCACCACGTCACCCCCTAAGCCAGAGAACAACACTTTCAGCACAATACTGCCTATCGCATGAATGGGTTCTCCTCCAAACCCTTGCAGTGGAACTGAAGAAGCCTGTAGGTCAGACCTGCCATACCCCATTTTTTCAAGAGTACTCCAGAGAATGACAGCGGCCGAACAACCTCCATCAAGCAAGACTTTGCATACATCAAAACCATTGATATTGACCGCCATTACGAAGGCATCGTAATGTGGAAATATCATCAGCCTCAAATCAACCGCTGAGAAAGAAATCGGCGTGTCCATCCAACGAGTAACCCCAACCGGAGGGTATACAGCCACATGATTCACTTGCCACAAGTACTCTCGGCGCTGCCTCTTAGAGGGGAACTCATGCCCCGAACCACCAGTGATAGCAAAGATCGTGCCACAAGATGCCCTCGAATTCTGAATGTGTTGTATAGGTTGCGCTCTTTCGGGATGGTCGTCCGGCTTCAGCTGTGATGGAAGCGGTAATTGCTCCGCCGGAGGAGTCGAAAGCGTGAGCTGGGGTGGAGGCGGTGGTAACGCAACTACTTGCGGCGATGGGGCGGGATGGTGGTACTGTGGAAATGGCGCCTGGTGAAAATGCGGGGGAGGGGGGTAGAAGGCAGCGGCATGTGTGTATTGAGTATGCATCACCGACTTAGTTTGATCAGCCTCTCGCTGCACTCTAGCATCGGACAGCGCTTTGATATCAGGGCAGTAAATGGAGCTATGGGTGCACCCTGGGCCATGAAATGTGCAGTAGAAAAGTTGACCCGACCGGGGCTGCCTTGGTCCCGGACACGGTGGTTGCGGCCGACGGCATCTGGGTGCTGACCCCGAGCCCCCCCCCCCCCCTGCTGGACATTGAAAACCTTGCACCATGTAAAGTTGCGGCCTACTCCACCTTGATTCAGACACCAACCTCCGGTGTTCAGATTTTGCCCCTGCCCCATCATCGCACCCAAGTGCACCTTTCGACGCTCTTCCTCTTCATCCTCCTCTACTCGTACCTGCCCTTCCAAGATGCTCAGCAACTGATCCAGGGTCTGGGGTTGCTTTACCCAGATAGCACTTCTGGCTGCTCCCATCCGGAGCCCCTTTGCAACAGACTCGTTCACCGTGGCGTCATGTATGTCGGATACCTAGCATTTCAAATGTATGAACCTCCGAGTATAGTTGGTCAGTGTTTCACCATCTCTCTGCACACAAGCAGTCAGATCCCGAGCTCCCACAGGCTTGGCATGATTTCCCCTGAAGTGCACCGAGACTTCCTCTTTAAGTTGCGCCCATGACCGAATGCTCCCTGGCGACAGCTTAGCGTACCAGGTACCTGCTATTCCTTCCAATGCTAACGGGAAAGCCTTTGCCTTTACTGCATCATTCCCTCTGGCTGACTCCACAGCCATCTCATACCTCATGAAAAACTCTTTAGCATCTGAAGTCCCAGCAAACGTTGGAAGCTTGACCGAAGCCAATCTCGCGGGCCACTGCACCGCCTGTAATTCGGCCGCCAAGGGAGAGTTGGGATCTGCTGGCTGCGTCGGATGAAGGCATCCAGTGGAATGTACCCTTACCCCTTCTTCACGAAATTTCTCATACCCCAGAGCCTGCTCCGTAGGGATCCCGCCTCTCCGAAGGATCTCCAACTATCTGCTCAGCTGCTCCTGCCGCCTCTTGGCCGCTTCAATTCTCTGGTTATAACTTGCCTCCTGCTGTGCTAGATTTTACAGAGCCTGTGCATGCAGCATCTATTCTTCGGCTACCCTTTTCTGCCTCTCAACTTCCTGTTCCATTAACCTCACATTCTCCTCCTCCTGTAGTGCATCCTCTTGCTGCTTCCTGATACGCTCCTCCGCTGTCCGACTAGCATATTCTGCCTCCTCCTGTGTGAGCTTCCCACCGGCAGTCTCTCCCTCGGCCACAACCTCTTGCCCACCTTTGTTGACCTTGTCGGATGCCTCTTCAACAAGGCCTTCAGCTCCTTCCCAAAGCGGGCGCGCCCCAGCCGCGACCGACGTTTTCGGGCGGACGACTTCCACTGCCGCCCTACTCCAGGTGGTTGCCTGTTGCGACAGGCCCGAAGCGGGTGGTCTCTTTCCCCCTGCCATGCCTACGTGTTTTGTTGTTCAACTCCCCAAGGACGGCACCAGCTGTTGTGGTTACAAGTCCAGAACAAATAATTGATAGGCTAGCCGAGGGCTGGACTGGCTGAAGGTCCCTCGGACAAGCTACGGTAGGAAGGAATAAAGCCAAGCTATGACGCTAATGCCGAAGGGCTCATACTGGTGCCTTTCGGCTAACAAACTCTGTATTATCTGATCAGTATCATACAGGAAGGTTCTGGTGGCAGAGGCACGTCCTCTCTCGCTCAGAGGTGCAGGTGAGCATTTATAGATCTACGCTCACCTACCCTCCGGGCATGTTTACAGATTTGCCCCAGAACTTACATTATACGTCTTACTACTTGACCTAAGGGTATTCTAGTACTTCAATCTTCATCTGGTACACGCCCCCTGACTGTCATCCTCTAGCGTCTGCGCCCGGGGCCCGCCACGTCATACAGCCTTCGGCCATACCGGCCTTCAGGCGCCTGCTGGGCCAAAGGCCTTCTGGGCCGCCAGTCTAGCAGGACCTTGCTTCCTATTGTTAGGCTGTCTTCTAGGCTTGGGAAGACTAAGGGATGGGCATTCTACCAACCCCTCCTCCAATGTATATCCTCGACAAGTCTGATGCATGCGATTTCTTGGCAAATGGTGCTTTCTTTATATAATAATCTGAACAATTCTGTTGATTGATGGACCCACAGAGCTAGATGGCGCCACCACAACCTCGCCTAGATAAAGCCTCAAAATGGATCGCGAGCGGTCGCGCACCTGACTAATCTCCCCCAAGTCCTTGTTTGCATGGATTTCCTACCGGGCGATCATCAGGGCTCCGGTCGTGGCCGCCGCCGCTGCCCTGGCCGAGATCAGAACAGCGTGGACCACATCAGCGGGCTCCCCGACGATCTGCTCTTCCACATCCTGGTACCGTGGTACGCCTCCGTTGCGCCCAGCCGCGGCGCGCACCAGCGTCCTCTCCCGCCGGTGGCGTGATCTGTGGAGGCACTTGCCGGAGCTCTCCTTCTCATGCATCGCATCGGTCGGGCGTCATCCACGACGCGCTGGCCCGGGTCGCGCGCCCACGGTTCGCCCGCCTCGCCATCGATGTGACCTTGTCTTTCTGGGTGCCGTCAGCAGCACACGTGGCCTCGCTGCTTCGCGATGCCATGGTCGCCTCGGGTGACCCGAAGGATAGCAACGTCGCTTCCATCGAGCTCCCCTGCTTCCAGCACGCCACGTTCATGGAGCTGGACATGTACAACTTCCACCTGACCCTGCCCGAGCAGCAGCAGCAGTTCCGAGCGCTTGACACGCTCTGCATAGAAGGCTGCCACTTCGACACCGGCGAGCTGATCGCACGGTGCCCGCGCCTGCGCATCCTAGACATGCGAGACTGTTAGAGCATCTCCTACCTCTTAAATGCGAACTCCTATTCTTTCTTTTGAGAGGTGGGTCTCATTTTTTACCTCTCAATTTTTTTCCTCGACTCCAGCAATACTGCAAAGTTTTAGCTCTCATTGTTAGACAGTTGTTTAGATGGGCTTTAGCATGTTAACTATGTGCATGCCTTAGGCCGTGTGCCCATGCAATTGTTGTACGTGAGGCCTGCCATACGTGGCTCCCTCCTGTATATGTACTGGCCTCCGATCAATTGCATTGTATTCATTGTGATTAATCACGTTTACATGGTATCCTAGGATTCCTTCCGAACCTCACTTCCGCACCTAGCCGCCGCCAGGCCTCCTTGTCGTGGCGCCTCCACCTCCCGCCGGCGTTCCTCTGCCGTGCCCCACCCTCCCTACTCTGCATCTCCTCGTCTGCGTGTTTTCTTCTTGCCGCGATGGGTGACGATGCATCTGCTAAAGAAGCCGAAGCCCGGCGCATTGAAGCTAAGCGTGCCGCGGATGAGGCTGCCCTCGTGCGCGCCCAAGAACGTGCCACTCTCCACGCTCAAGCCGTCACCATGCCGAACACCCAGTCCATGGTGCCGGTTCGTCTGGACCTTCACTCGCCCCACTACTCTCGGTGGCGGAAATTCCTCCTCAACACTGTCGAGAAGTATGACCTTTTAGACCTCATACTCACGGACGAAGATTTCCCTACTGATGCACACTGGAGCCGGATGGATTTCACCGTCAAGTCATGGTTATTTGGGACCATCACGCCGGAGCTCCTGGACGTTGTCCATATGTCTTCTCCCACCTCTCGTGCTATTTGGTTGAGGCTCGAGAAGCAATTTATTGGCAATAAAGAGACTCGTGCCTTGATCCTCGATACGGAGTTTTGCACCCTCGTTCAAGGTGATATGACGACTACTGACTATTGTCGTAAACTGAAGAACATGGCCGATGCCCTTGGAGACCTTGGAGAAATCGTTCTTGATCGCACGCTTGTCTTGAACGTCCTTCGGGGCCTCAATGAAAAGTTTGCATACATGTCGGCCCTCATACAGAGGCAGCGCCCTTTCCCTGAATATGTCGATGTGCTTGCTGATCTTGAAGTCGCCGAGATGACCATGAAGCCCACTATGCCAGCGGCCGCACCCTCTGCCTTCGTCGCATCCACCCCTCAACTCCACGGCCTCCCTCCGCTAACGCCCACACCACTGGCTATGGTCCTCAGACTGGCCATGGTCAGGGCGGATCGGGCGGTGGCGGTAGCAGCTACGGCGGCAACAGGAACCGCAACCGACGTCGACAACAACAACAGTAGCGCCTAGCTTCTAGAGCTCCCACTGCTGGGCCGACTGCCTGGATGCAGCCCACGTTCAACCCCCTCACAGGGACCTTCATGGTTTGGCCCGGCCCAGATCCTCGCTTTGGCCTGCTCGGTCCACGCCCCCTGGCTCCACGGCCCAGCAGGCTCGCCCTGCAGCCTAGCAACATGCGCTGGTCGCTGGTCCTCCTGCAGGTGGGCTCCCAGCCTATGGGCCATCTGCGCTTGGTGGCCTGCCCTATGGCGCCCTTCCTGGGCCTGTGGGGGTGCTTCACGGTGTTGGGCTGCCTGGTCCGTCGTACCATGGCTATGGTCTTCAGCAACCGTGGTTGCCTCCTGCCGGCGTTTGGGATCAGCAGGGGCTAGCCGTCGCTCACCAGACGATGACACTCCCTCCACCACCCTCCTCCGAGTGGTATTTTGATTCCGGCACCACCTCCCATATGGCCTCACACTCTGGTATTTCTATCTTCACCCAACCCCCTTCTTCTTCTACTCCCTCAAGCATCATTGTTGGCAATGGGTCTGTCCTTCCAGTCATTGCCACCGGCTTTACCTCACTCCCTTCTGCCCGGGGCCCTCTTCTTTTACACCATATTCTTATTTCTCCGTAGATTATTAAGAATTTAATTTCTGTTTGCCAATTTACTATTGACAATCATTGTTCTATCGAGTTTGACCCTTATGGTCTTTCTGTGAAGGATCTCATAACGAGGAACATGATCATCAGGTGCAATAGCTCCAGGCAGCTCTACTCCTTTCATCCCTCGGTCTTGAAGCCTCGTGCCTTTGTCGCTTCCACTACTGCTTCTACTTTGTGGCATAGACGCCTTGGTCATCTTGGTCATGAGTCTTTATTTTGCTTAGCGTCTTCCATAGATTTTTCTTGTAATAAAAGTGAGCTTGAACCTCTATGTCATGCATGTCAGTTGGGTCATCATGTACATTTACCCTTTTCTAGGTCCACTTCTCGTGCTGTCAGGAATTTTGATTTAATACATTGTGATCTTTGGACATCTCCTGTCATTAGTGTCTTTGGTTACAAATATTGCCTCATGATTCTTGATGATTGCTCCCATTACTTGTGGACCTTTCCCTTACGGCTAAAATCTGACACCTTTTCTACTTTGTCTCATTTTTTCTCCTATGTTGCTACGCAGTTTGGTTCCTCTATTAAGAGCATTCAGTGTGATAACGGACGCGAGTTTGATAACTCCACTGCTCGGACCTTCTTTCTCACCCATGGTGCTAAGATCTGTTTGTCTTGTGCGCACACCTCTCCTCAAAATGGTAAAGTTGAGCGCATCATTCGTTCTACTAACAACATTTTATGCTCCCTCATGTTCCAAGCTAGTGTCCCCGCTCCCTATTGGGTAGAAGCTCTCCACACTGCAACCTATTTGCTTAACCATCATCCTACCAAAACACTCAATTTTTCAATGCCGCATTTTGCTTTGTTTGGAACTCAACCGACGTATGATCATTTGCGTGTTTTTTGTTGCAAGTGCTACCCCAATTTATCTGCCACCACCCCTCATAAGCTTGCTCCACGGTCTACACTTTGTGTTTTTTTAGGCTATTCTTCTGACCATAAGGGCTACTGTTGTTTTGATTTAGCCTCCAACCATATAATCATATCCCGTCATGTAGTTTTTGATGAGACCTCTTTTCCCTTTGCTGAGCTTTCTCCACCACTCCATTCATCCAACTTAGATTTTCTTCTTGACTCTGATTTCTCCTCTAGTGCAATTGGCCCTTCTCTTGTTGCAGGTACATCTGGTGCGGGTCCTGCTGCCCCTATTGGGTTCTTTCCTCAGGATGTTGCCAACGGGGTCTCGTCTTTGCCCCCGGTCCATGTGATCCGGACCTCTTCTGTGTCCGGGCCTGCTGCCCCTATCGGCCTAGTGCCACAGGCTGTTGCCAGCAGTCCCCCACGCGGCCCACCTCCAGGCTTTGGCCCATCTCCACCAGGCCTCTCTTCGGCTGGGCCATCCATGTTCGGCTCTGCCCTGGATGGGCCCCTGTCTGCTGGGCTGGCTCCCACGGGGCCATCTGCTGGGCTGGCTCCCATGGGGTCGTCCTCCACCGGGCCTTCCACGCACAGTCATGCCCAGGCTGGACCGTCATCGCCTGGGCTGGCGTCCCGAGGACCACCATCTGGATTCGATCCGCTGGCCACTTCATCGCCATGTTCTACTATGGCATCTTAAACCGCGCCTGCTACGCTCTTGCCTGGTCGAGATCCTGCACCACGGCTCCCTCCCACTGTTGTACGAGTCGATCCCATGGGCAATGATCACACTATGCGTACTCGTGGCAAGTATGGTTTTCGCCTCCCTATGCAACGTTTGAATCTACAAGTTTCCACCTTGTCTCCTTTGCCGAAGACATATCGTGGTGCTCTGGCTGATTCGAATTGGAGGGATGCAATGACCGAGGAATTTTCTGCTCTTCAGATGAACAATACATGGGATCTTGTCCCTCGTCCTTCAGGAGCAAATGTAGTGACGGGTAAGTGGGTTTACCGTCACAAGTTTCTTCCAGATGGCTCTCTTCATCGTTATAAATCTACGTGGGTTCTTCGTGGCTTCACGCAAAGGCCTAGGATTGATTTTGATGAGACCTTTAGTCCTGTGGTGAAGTCTGCTACTGTTCGCACTGTACTTTCTGTGGCTCTCTCTCATGCGTGGCCTATACATCAATTGGATGTGAAGAATGCCTTCTAGCATGGTACTCTGACCGAGACCATTTTTTGTGAGTAGCCCTCTGGATTTGTTGACTCCACTCGGCCTGATTATGTCTGCCGCCTCAACAAGTCACTTTATGGTTTGAAGCAAGCTCCGCGTGCCTGGTACAGTCGTTTTGCTTTTTATATTTTGTCTCTTGGCTTTGTTGGTGCTCAGTCCAACACATCTCTTTTTGTCTATCGACAAGGGTCAGACACAATTTATTTGTTGCTTTATATGGATGATATTGTTCTCACTGCCTCCTCCACTGCTTTGCTTCGTCGGGTCATTGATGCTCTTACTGTAGAATTTTCTATGAAGGATCTTGACATTTTGCATCATTTTCTGGGTGTTTCCGTGACTTCTCGTCATGGCGGTCTTTTTCTCTCTCAGCGACAGTACATGCTTGATATTCTACAGTGTGCCGGTATGTCTGACTGTCGCCCCTGCTCCACCCCTGTTGACACATGCGCCAAGCTTTCTTCCGATGGCACTCATGTTCCTGATGCTACTCATTATCGAGGATTGGCTAGTGCTCTGTAGTATCTTACTTTTACTCACCCCGACATTGCTTATCCTCGTGAGCCTCATCTCGCATTGGTCAGACGCATTTTGAGATACATTCGTGGCACTCTTGACTATGGTCTTTAGCTTCATAAATCTTCTATTGTTGATCTGACTGCTTACTCTGATGCTGATTGGGCTGGTTGTCCTGACACTCGTCGTTCCACCTCTGGCTGGCTATGGTGTGTTCTTAGGTGACAACTTGATATCTTGGTCTTCGAAACGTCAGCAGACTGTCTCTCGCTCTAGTGCTGAGGCCGAGTACCGTGCTGTCGCTAATGATGTGGCTGAGACTAGTTGGTTGCGCCAGTTGTTGGAGGGACTACATTGCCCACTTCGTCGCGCCACCCTTGTCTATTGTGACAATGTCAGTGTTATTTATCTCTCGACAAACCCGGTGCAGCACCAGTGCACTAAACATATCGAGATTGATCTGCATTTTGTTCGTGATAAAGTTGCTGCTGGTGCCGTATGAGTCCTTCACGTGCCTACAACGTCTCAGTATGCTGATATCTTCACTAAAAGCTTGCCTACTTCTTTCTTTGTTGAGTTTTGCTCCAGTCTGAAGGTCTGTGCCAGTGGCTGATTACGACGCTCTGACTAAGGGGGTGTTAGACAGTTGTTTAGATGGGCTTTAGCCTGTTAACTATGTGCATGCCTTGGGCCGTGTACCCATGCAATTGTTGTACGTGAGGCCTGCCATACGTGGCTCCCTCCTATATATGTACTGGCCTCCGATCAATTGCATTGTATTCATTGTGATTAATCATGTTTACACTCATTTTCCTCAAAACCGCGGGACCCAACTATCATTCATTGAGTTGAGAAACGGAGCTCGAAGCTCTCTGCCCGCTCCGGTGCCGGTGTTGTCCGCTCCTAGATGCCGCCCCGCGTCGCTGGCCCCTCCCACCCTCCTATCGTAGCCTCCATCGGCCGCCGGCCCCGTCGTCGTCCTCAAAACGTGTATAGTGGCATACTTCCAACCTAGGAAGAAGTTTGATGGCATCCACCCGATAAGTAATAGGTCATAAGATTCCAACCCATGAAACTTATAATGACATAGATTAAATTAACCTAAAACATTTGTAAATCAAAATTTAATCATTGTTGGAGGAGCCATATGCTTTTCTTCACCCAATAGTGTTTTAAAAACTATCTAAATCAGTATAAATGGACTTTCATCACGTAGGACATCTCTGTTGATGCCATATAGCTTAGCTGTTGTAGGCCCATGTTTTTTTTTGCGTGGGATTGAAAGTAACTGGGAGACAGAACGTTCACTGTAGTCTAACAATGATCCGTAGACACTTTTTTTTTTCAGGATCATATGTAAGACCCATTTTCGTGCATGTTCACACACAGCTCAAGAAGCAAACGGTGAAACGAGGATCAGAGGGTCAAACGTTAAGATTTGGCAGTGCGTTGAGGCCAAAGAGCCAAACAATAGGTCTGTGTGCTTGTCTAATGGTTATCTTGACAAATTATAGGCGAGAATCTTTGGGGGTGCCCTTAGAGTTCCTATTTTAAGTTGACGCTAGCGGCAGCAAAAGGCCCCGAAATAGAATAGGGAGTCTAGCCCGGAAAACGAACTCCAGCAAGCTGACTACTTGAATTTTTATTTTCAGAGGACTGTCAGATCTCCCACCTAGACTCTCAGGTTTTGGAGCCCTCTCAACTATGGGTTCACCATTTTCTTTTTCTTTTTCTCTTTTTTTCTCTCTCTTTTTCCTCTTCTCCCGATGCCAGATCAATCCCCCGTCATCAACCTCCATCCGAGCCGCCGCCATCCTCCGTGGGGGGAGCTCCGGCCGCCTCCCCGCTCATCTCCTCTATCGCCGCCATGCCTCCCTGTCCTTCAAAGTCGGACATCAGGCTTGGGCGGCGTCGGGCGTGGGATGAGTGGGAGCCGTAGTTGGCAACCGCAGAGTCAGGCGACGCTCAGGCGGGGCAGCGGCGCTCGGTGCATGCGCCGGCATGGGAGCTTTGGGCGCGACCTGGAGTGGGCGGCCGCGTCGAGCGGCGGCCTCGGCTTCGGCGAGCAGCGGTGGCCTCCACCTCTCCAGCTTCCCCCCGAGTCGTCGTCCTCAGCTTCCAAGATCCCAATGAGGGCGGCTATAACATCCCGCCTCAGGGCTTAATAGGATTGATAGAATAGTCGTATCAACAATTTGTAATTTCTTTTCTAGATGCTCATCTTCAAAGAACTCTAAGGTTAAGCGTGCTTGGCCTAGAGAAATTTAGTGATGGGTGATCGACCAGAAAGTTTTTTCTGGGTACGCATGAGTGAGGACAAAGTGCGTAGAAAAGACTTGTGTTGATCTATGAGGAAAGTCTTGAGGTCGTAGAGAGCTGCTAGGTATAAGCGAACCCGGCCTCGGAGGAGCGGGACGTTACAGTTTGTATCAGGTCCGACCTTTGTGGTTCCACGCGCGCGTGGGATCGCAGTTGCGTAGGCATGGTTTGCATTGCTAATGTGGATTCGGAGTGGTCACAGCATGGCACATGTGTTGGCACTGGATACACGGACGTGACCAAGAGGGGATATTCCTGGCCTGGGGTAGACCGATGAGGGCGTCGGTCTTCTAAGAGGGTGAGAGTGTAACATCCTGACTGAGTGCTTAATATGATTCATAGAATACTCATATCAACAAGTTGCAAATTATTTTCCAAATGATCATCTCCAAAGAACTCTAAGGTTAAGTGTGCTTGGCCTGGAGCGGTCCTAGAGGGCTGCTAGGTGTAAGCGGGCTCGGCCTCAGAGGGACGGGATGTTACAGTTGGTATCAGAGCCGACCTTTGTAGTTTCATAGGCGCGTGGGGTCGCAGTTACGCAGGCATAGTGTGCATGGCTCATGTGAGCCGGAGTGGTCACATAGTATGGCATATGTGTTGGCACTGGATACACGAACGTGACCAAGAGGGTATGTTCCTGGACGGGGGTTGACCGGTGAGAGTGTAACATCCCGGACAACGCTTGGTGAGAGTGTAACATCCCGGACAACGCTTAATAGGATTGGTAGAATAGTCATATCAACAAGTTACAACTTCTTTTCCGGATGCTCATCTCCAAAAAACTCTAAGGTTAAGTGTGCTTAGTCTGGAGCAATTTAGGGATGAGTGACTGACCGGAAAGTTTTTCCTAGGTGCACACGAGCAAGGATAAAGTAAGTAGAAAAGACCTGTGTTGGTCTGTGAGAAAAGTCTTGAGATCCTATAAAATTGCTAGGTGTAAGCGGGCCTGGCCTCAGATGGGCGAGACGTTACAGGGGCCGACGGTGGGGGAGGTCCTAGAGAGTTGCTAGGTGTAAGCGGTCCCGACCTCGGAAGGGCAAGACTTTACTGCCGCCGACGGTGGGGGCAGCGGGCGGATGACCGTGAGCGAGCACTGATGGAAGGGGACAGGGAGCGAGCGGCAGCGGGCGATGCCAATGAGGTGGTCCACTCGCCGCCAAGAGGAGGCCGCGGGCAGTCTGGCGTGACATGGGTGGAGCGCCCCACGGCTCGGGAGGGGGATCAAGGCGATCTACGCCCGGCCGCCTCCGTCGGTGTGCTTCGGCACCTCACAGCGGCGCGGTGAGCTCTCCACGGCGGTGTGCTCCTCAAGTGGCGACGACACTCCACACTCTCGCCCTTCCACGCTGCCGTCGCTGCCTATGAGATGGAGCCAAGGCTCTGATGAGCGGGCTCCACCAGTCCACCTCTAGAATTGTTGTGAGCCACTAACGATCGGGACCCATGCGTCAGATTCAAAATAGAAGCATGATTTTGAGCAGTGTTGCTAGAGTTGATCTTATTAGTTGAGATACTAAAAATGCAACCCAGCTTTCAGATACAGAAGTAGGGGGCTCCATTTGAGAGCCCCAACAGGAAATGCTCTAACTCACTCTCCACTGCCTGGGCTAGCGCTCTGTTCTCCTTCCTTCCTGTCTCTCCCCACGAGGCCCGCGAAGGATGGAGGCGCCCCGCGTGCATGGCAGAAGTCAACAAAAAGCTTCAACCACAGGGCACATGGCCCGCGTGCCGACGGATCGCCCGCCAATTTGTGACGTGCCAAGCTCCTGCTCTTCGTATTATACAATCACAATCAGCCGTGTTGATCAGTACAAAACGACTGAAACATCCGTCTGAAATTCGTGTATCATGGCTACAGAGTAGAGGGAATAGAATCTAATAAGTTACGGCCTTGCACGGGTGGTGATAACACGCACATAACAAATAGTAAGCCTAATACTTATTGATTAGTATAAAGTGTCATATGATGCAGGTTGCGAAATAGATTTACACGCGCGTGCGAGGTGAACCGCACGGCCACCGCCATGGAAACCATATGCATTTTTGACAGTGAGGTGCCCCGCCCTGTTGCGTGCAGCAATTTGCGGAACAAACAGAGGTTCCTCTGCCCCATGCGGCACGGCAACATCAGAGCCGAAACCCGTGGCCACGGGGTACGGAGGAAGGGCCGGCCTCCGGCGGCAACCTAGCCACCAACAGTAAAGTCCGGATGTTCTTGTCCGGCATGAGCAGCCCACAGCATGCAAGTAGTGCTAATTTACCACCGGAATCAAGTGTACATGCAGTCAACGAGAAACATTATACTAGGTCGCACGCACGCACGCCTACCGACCCCCTCAGTTTTTTTTCCCCCTCTTTTTTTGTGTCAAACGTGACATGTTGGCCATTTTTTTTTTTTACAATCTGGAGTCAACAGTTGGAGTCTTGCGAGAGTAGTTTTTTTTTCCGGTTAAACGGCCAAATGTCCAAATTAAGCATGTTCAACTGCTGCCGACACATTGACGGGCGTTGCGCACAATACCTCAGAAGTAAAAGTGAGAGGAGTACATGGGTCTGCTGACCAACCCGACAAGAAGAATCACCAAGGCTTTCTTGAGCAGGTTGTTGTATTTGTATGACGGGAGGGGATATATATAGGATAATACATCCTCAACCTATCGTCGTTCAAAGCTCGCTGTTGTTAGGCTTTTCTTTTTTTTTTTTCGAAAGTTCGCTGTTGTTAGGCTTGATATTGATGGTATGAATCTGTGTTTGCAAGGCGTGTTTGCCTAGACAACTGTGTTTGTTAAACATGCTTAGTCAACTGTGTTTGCCTAGACATTTTATGAATCTGTTCGTTACATCATGCGTAGGCTATCCAAGGCGTGCGTCTTGGTGTCCTGGGCCCAGCAATGGAATGGTGTGGCCTTTTGTTGCCCGGCCCGTTTTTACGAAAGAAATCCCCCGAATTTTCTCCTTGCTGAATTGTTGCGTCACCGTGACGCATGCTCAGCGCCAGCAGAGTTGAATGGAGAAGAGGGAACTGCTTCATCGCATTCTCTTGTATAGGAGCGGTGCCCGTCTTCACGGCCGGGTGACAAAATTAAAATTGAGAAGAAAATGATGCGGATTTGTTGCGCGGCGATGCAGCGCTGCACGCCGAGAATCACGGGAAAACTACACGTGAGGCATGGGTGTACAGAGAAGTGTCGCGTAGTATGTTGCTGGGCGTGAGTGACCACACGGCGCTTTCCGCTTGGCACCGGCGACCACCGCCCACTGCACGTCGACGACGACAGGGCGCAGGCAGGGTCGACAGGGGTCAGCAAAACGTCCAACCGCCACGCGTATTGGCACATGCGTATGCGCCGCGTCGACGACGTAGTACTGGATCCCTCTCGCGGATCATGTGCCCGCTCCCGCTTATTATTACCGTCTATAATCGGCACGTTCCCCAACCGGCAGTCAAATGTTGACCATACTAGTACTACAGTACTTCAAATGCACCGTGAGTGTGATACAGATTGACTATATTGTACTACTTCGTACTACACGCTTTTTGTGTGAAAATATGCTGACTTTACGATGACAGGCTGATCAATCGAAGGAGAAACAGAGCTTGGAATGGAAGGGAACCGGTCCTGTGCCCCATGCCAGCCGCAGTCCGGAGCCTTCATATCATCATATCTGGCACGAGCACATCAACGCAGCATGCAACCAGTAGGCAGTTGCCAATTAAGCACGGAGTTAGTAAAATTGTACGTGCAGTCAACGAGCAAGGTCGCACGCACGGCTGCCGGGCCCGTCAGGTTCCTTGTTCTGGTCAAAGAGGAGCGCGACATGTTTGGCCGTTTTTCTCTGTGCTCCGAGATCACCGGCCGGACTCTTCTTGTGAGCACGACGCGTCAAAGTTACGAGTGGATTTCCTGTTAGTTGTTTAGACGGTTGAAGCCGAACTGTGCATCTATAGTTTGCCGCCGACACTTTTGCGTACTCACTGACGGCTTCACAGTACTGCTGCTACACCACAGGCGAGTGCCTTGACAAATCACGGCTGAAATTCAGGGGACGGCGCGGCGCGAGCTAGCGTCACATGGATCCAACAACCCAACTGCCTACCCAAGCGAGAAAGCAACCGGTTGATTTGTCAAACTATCCCCGACTCGGACCAGACTCTTCCCCCGTGCTACTGTAGCTCCTTCTTCGATCTTTTCCTCCCGATCCAATCTGCTCGGATCAGGGTTCTCTGAATTGAAGAACAAAATTCAGAGAAGACACTGTATTGGGAATTTGATCAATTTCGAGCTGTCCGATCTAAGACCAACAGATCAGATCTGCCACTATAGTAAGCATGTAAACAGTAAAATCCTGAACACAATACATCTATACAATGCTTTTGCTACAGTGTTGATTCAGCGGTATGGTCCTCGTCTCACAAATTACTGCAACATATGCTACAGTACCCTGAATTTTGCTCTTCACTTAAGAGGAACCCGGACCCTTGAGTGACCCTCATTCCTCTCCCCTCTGATGTGCTTGTAGCATTGTGACTCGTGAGAGAGTGGTTTCATCCCTTTTGACATCTTTCACCAGTATACACTATATTTTTTTTATTCTCAATAAAGTAGCTTTAGAGCCTAGCCCGCCTCGACGGCAATTTGGTCTTTTTGGCATCGTATCTTTATGCCCTTTCATGTTGTTTGTAGTGTTGTTATGATGGTCATAAATTGAAACAAATCATTAAAAATTGTTTGGTTTTTATGATTTTCGGTGAAACTGGTTCGATCTAGTTTCACTGACGACCGGTTTATAAAAAAACTGAACGTGAGCACTATAACAAAAAACGGTTTTTGACCGGGTTTTTGTTTAATCCATCATTCTTTTATAACTAAAAAAACTAATATTGTAGTGATATTTCATTCCCTCTCTCTTCCTCGATGAATTCCTGCTGACGGGTGTATCTTTTTCCTCTTTCTTGCTTTATGTTTCTAACGAACAGAAGCCATATCAGTGGTTATTGATCGGTGTTTTGGAGAGTAACCTTCAACAGTTGCTATTCTCTAATTTGGATCGATTGCTCTTTGCTGATCCCCGAGTTCTGATAAAGAATACTTCCTTTATACTTTAAAAATAAGTCATTCTGGATTTATAGCTGATTTTACAAAAGCAAGTCATTTTTTCGAAAAGCAAAAAGAATATTATAGTTGTGGAGAATTGAATCAACAACCTTATGGGTTGAGTATTTTTGCTTCACAACAGCAACCACTATGGTGAGTGCATATTATTAATTGGGTTAGTTTTAAGACATCCTTAATAAGAATAGAGAGGGAAAATACCTTCTAATTAATGAGTCATTGGTATGCTAAATCATGTTCTAAATATAATATTCCGGCTCAGAGTTTAATATGATTGATAGAATACTGATACCAACAAGTTGTAACTTCTCTTCTATAAGCTCATCTCTAAAAAACCTCTAAGTTTAAACGTGCTTGACCTGGAGCAATCGAGGAATAGTTGACCAACCAGGAAGTCATTTTTGAATATACACGAGTGAGAATAAAGTGCGTAGAAAAGAATACAGGTGTTACATTGATTCGGTTGGTTCCTCTTTACGGACCATCCCATTGTCCATGGACTTTAGACCTAGGTACGGATAGTGGTAAGTAAATATTTCACATTATTCATTGACACCGCCTAATCCTACTATGATCGCAGTAAACTTCATTGCAGGTTCTTCTGCTTATATCGGCTACAAGCATCGCCATGTCTAAGAAGTTGTGCCTTTGTCGTTGGCACTGGCAGATCCCTTTTGAGGACTTGTTTGTAATTCATATTTTCTTGCATGTTCGGCTGTTTTTTAGACCAATATGTATGATCTAATCTCTATAAAGGTCCTTTTCTAAAATGGCTAGTGTATGTGTACGTGTAATAGAGATGTTTCTATCCCCGTTAGGGGCATTTGACCTTAAAAAAAAAATTGTCCCCACGTGCCATGGCTAACTAGCGTACATGATGGCGCGCTGCTCCGAGCGGCGAGAGAGTCACTAGCTGAGTGCTACTCCTCTTTCCTTGAATTGATGTCGTTTCGACAAGTCAAAATGAACTACAGCTAGTTTAAATTGAGTGTCCTAAATAACACCATTTCATGAATGGAGGAAGTATATTTTAAAATTTGATGAATCTAGTTGAAAAATTTCAAATAGTTTAAAAACTCCATGATACATTTCACTCTTGTAGATAAAAGATATCTATCCTCTTCCCCAGGGAATTACATCCCTCTGCTTTGCTTAAGCACTATGTAACCAATGCCCTCTTCATGGGAAGAATATTCATAATTTGGTTTGCCAAAAACCCTAATAGAAAAAATAGGATGTCGTACCAAGATGAGGCAGAGGCAAAAGCGTCGAGTTAGAGAAAGATAAGTTGCTGATGAGTGCAGTATTATTTTACTTTGAAAACGATTTCACTAAAACGACATTAGCTCGCCCCATACGAATGAACTACAGTACCACGAAATGAAAAATGGAGCTGGTGCACCGCACACGTGAGGTCTCGGTGTACAGAGAAGTTTTGTGCGGACACGTATGTTGCTGGGCGTGACCACACAGCGCTTTCCGCTTGGCGCTGGCGACCACCGCCCACGACGAGAGCAGGGCCGGCACCCGGCAGGCAGGGGTCAGCAAATAATCTTCAACCATCATGTATATCGGCACATGCGCCTTGTCGACGTACGGATCCCTCGCCGATGTGCCAACTCGCGTTTATTATTACTGTCTATAATTAGAGCGTTCATCAATCAATCAAAAGTCAAAATACGATGACATGTTTTTCTTGTTCTTTTTCGGGATATGATGACCGGTTCATTGATCAACTGAAACGAGAAAGAGAGTATGGAAGAACAGCAGTTACAACTGCAACAGGCAGTGTGGTGGTTGCCGGCCACACCCGAGGAACAAGGCCCTCATAATACTTTTCTCTCTTGTAAAAAAAGGTGTCTACAAATTTCCCTAGGGAATCACATCCCTCTGTTTTGCTTAATCGCAATGTAACCACTGCCCTCTTCATGGGCAGAATATTCATAATTTGGTTTGACAAAGACCCTAATAAAAAAAAGGATCTCGTACCAAGATGAGGCAGAGGCAAAAGCGTCGAGTTAGAGAAGGATGAGTTGTTGATGAGTCTAGTATCATTTTACTTTCAAAAGGATTTCATTAAAACCACATAAGCTCGCCCCATACGAATGAACGTCAGTAACAGGAAAATAAAATAGGGTTTTTGCTAATTTTCAGTCAGCTGAAGGTTTGGGTTACTTTCAAGCACTGTTTTGAGCCTTCATATCTAGATCATCTGGTTTAAAAAACTAATTTCTTTCTATAGTCTGTATATCAACAGATTTTTCTCCTCTTGTAATTAATACATATAATTCTATAAAAAATACTAATATAAATATAATATAATTTCAACTATTTTCTAAGTGATTGAAAAGAAGGAAATATGAATAAAAAATGGAGCTGGTGCGCTGCTCCGTGAGGTCTTGTTGTACAGAGCACGGTTGCACGGACATGTATGGTGCGGGGCGTGGCCACCAGGGCCGACCCTCAGGGGAGGACTGGCAGGGCGGCGGCTCCGGACCTCCGAATCTCAGGAGCCCCTCCCATTAGCAAGTGGTTGTGTATAAGGTCCATCGGTTGTGCTTGGGCTTGGTCCTATCCAGCTCATACAGTCTTGTTTGGTTTTCTGTTATATAAGCCAAGTAGGCAGAAAGTCAAAGGCCGCATGCCAATTGCATTACTCTTCGTTTGAAAAAGTATTACTCTACTCAGTGAGACAAGATGGTAATCTGCTACCGCCTCGTTGTTGCCACTCGGTGAGACAAGATGATGGCAATGCAATGTCGCAACTCATCGATGAAACGACGACCGTGAATTCATTGCCAATCTAGCAGGGCGAATCACCCTCTTGATATTGTACATACTGCCTCTAATTGCGTCCACCGACGTCGTGACCTATGTTAATTGTTGTCTAAATTTTTCGCAACGTGATTGATGAATAAATTAGTTTATTTGATCAATATCAAGTTGACTAGAAAGTATACATCACAATTCACAATACAACAAAATGAGGTATATACAACAAAATGAGGTAGATGAAACGAGAGGGTGAGTTCTTAAAATTACAGGAAAAAGTCATAGACAAATTATAATATTTATTAAAAAAGGCCTCCGATTTTTAGGTTCACACTGGGCCTCTAAATTCTCAGGAACGGCCCTGGTGGCCACACAGCGCTTTCCGCTTGGCACTGGCTACCACCGCCCACGACAAGAGCAGGGCCAGCCGGCAGGGGTCAGCAAAATCTGCGACCATCACGTATATCGGCACATGCGTCTTGTCGACGTACGGATCGCTCGCGGATTTGCCAACTCGTGTTTATTATTACCGTCTATAATTAGAGCGTTCATCAATCAATCAAAAGTCAAAAAAGAAAAAAACGATGACAGGTTTTTCTTGTTCTTTTTCGGGATATGATGACCGGTTCATTGACCAATTGAAACGAGAAACAGAGTATGGAAGAACTGCAGCT
Organism: Eleusine coracana subsp. coracana; assembly: GCA_032690845.1. Classification (NCBI taxonomy): domain Eukaryota; kingdom Viridiplantae; phylum Streptophyta; class Magnoliopsida; order Poales; family Poaceae; genus Eleusine; species Eleusine coracana. Next base: position 44,364,132 of record CM064430.1, read on the forward strand.
GCCTGTGTGGTGGTTGCCGGCCACACCCGAGGAACAAGGCCCTCTGCCCCATGCCAGCCGGTACCAGAAATGAAGCCGCGGCGACGCACGGGTAGCAACTAGCTAGCTAATTATCCGCGGGATTCATTGGATGCGCAGTCAAGGAGCAATATGATAAGGTTGCACGCACGGCTGCCGGCTCCGTCAGGGTCCTGGTTGGTCAAAGAGCGTGACATGTTTGTACATTTATCTATGCTCCGGCATAAACGGCTTGACTCTTCTTGATTACCAGGATGTGTCAAAGTTACGAGTCGGTTTCCTGCTGTGTCCTGTTTTGATCCTTGGAACTATATAATTGTTAGTCACTAACTAAGAATTACTCACTCCGAATATTTTTTTTATTGATGTTTGCACTAGCCAACGTCAACAAAATAAAACCGGAGGGAATACTTGATTACAATTAGGCAGCTAACAGTTAGTCCAATGTTCATTCAAAAAAAAAAAACCAAGTTAGTCTAATGTCTGTTCAGAACCTGGACTAACTGGTAATCCAAACTGAAGTGAAAAGTCTGTCTTACTCTTGACTAATTATTAGCCCATGTCTGTTTAGATCTTAAAATAATTGTTATAATAACTAGTTTCATTTTTCATCATGATTTCAATTTTTTTCTCAGGTTTGCTCGAGCTCATTGTTTATAAAACAACTGTTATATAGCTACAACATATATTATCTTATATGCTACAAAATAACTCCATGTGCTTTTTAGATAAATAATCATGGATAACTAGCATTCTAACATTGGCACGCGAAACTCTTGCTCAGCCAAACAATGAAAGAAGGAAAGAAAAAAAAATAATGATCCAATCTTGATGCTATGTTAAATTACAGAGCTGTGTTCACACGTCATCAGCCTGCGGTGCTGCAAGTCAACAATGAACATCTGATGAAGAACAGCCCCAACCAAAAGAGATAAAGGCACACATGTCTTTCAGCATTTTGTTAGAATCATTAGTTCGTAAATTATAAGTTGAGTTAGATAGAGTAACAGGAAAACAATCAGTTCTATGTTTGGCTAAAAATCACTTAGTCCCCTATTAGTCAACCTATTTAGAGGGATTATTAGAAGTAATTCTTAGTCAAGTAACAATTAAGATCAATTAATCATCCTATGTATGAAAAGAGACCGAACTATGCATCCATGGTTCTTCACCGACACTTTTGCGTACGCACTGACTGCTGGCTTCACAGCAACTACTCCCCATCAGGGAGTACATTGACAAATCACGGCCGAAATTGAGGGGGCGGCGCAGCACATGGATCCACCAACCCAAACTGCCCATGCAAAATCACGCAAAGCGGTCGGGCACCGTTGGTAGCAAGTACTAGTAGTGCACAGGCTCGTTGCTGCTCCGAGCGGCTAGAGAGCTGCACCTGCACTAGCCGAGTGCAGCAGGCAGAGTCGTCGTCGGTGCCGCCGTGGGTGGGGCTCGGACGTGCACGATCTAGCGGAGTCGTCCGCGGCATGTGCGTCGCGAGGCAAGACAGGGTACAATCAGGGCGTGCAAGGAGGGGGAAGAATGTTTTCTCGCGCACGCATCTGGCTACTGGGCTAGCAGCACTACGACCATCGGTGCACGCCACGGTGATGCCTCTTGGGGATCGATCAGCGCAAAACAGTTAATGGTGCATGCAATTTCCCCACATGTCGGGATCGATCAGTGTAAGAGATTGGGCGTTGAGCACACAACAAACTCTGCCGGTGGCCGGCGGTGGGAATACGTACGGCTTCACTAGCTAGCTACCTCTCACAGGTTTCAACCTAATTTGAAAGGCGTGCGTGATGATGATGAGCCGCATGTTACGGAGCCGGAAACCAACCGGACACCGGAACATGCGTCGCGCTTCCGCCTCGATTCGATTCGGGAAAATCTCCCTCTTTTCGGATAAGTGGACATCTCATCTATGCATGCTAGGGTCAAACCTCCTCCGCCTACGGACGACGGCATACTAGCGCGGTCCGTCGGCGGCATTCACTCGAGCTAAGGCAACCACTAGCATGGTCATATAGCGTTCTATATATAGTTTATATGTATATACTTTAGGCCTATTTGGTACAGCTTATGATAGTGTAATAAAAAAAACTTACTTATCACAGTTTCTATAAACTATGTCAAACGAATTCTATATTTGCAAATATACTTATATATATATACTATGTATTGTTACAAGTTCTAACTAAGGGTGAAACTTAAGCCAGCTTTGTCCACCTACTTTTACATGCCCAGAAAGAAGAGAGAATAGAACAAAACCGAGCGACAAGTAGCAACATACGATCTACAAAAACAGGACAGAGCATCCCTTTGCGCGCGCGCGCACACACACACAAAAAAAAAACACCATACAGAACGGAGCACTATTAGCAAAGACTTTTCAACAGAGTGTGAATAGGTCTTGCATTATTAGAGCCAACAGCGGTGTAGATCTGCATTAATCTTTGCTGAAAGATGCGCTCCAATAATTTTTTTTTTGAGAAAAATATGCTCCAATAATTCTACGACGACGAAGTTTCTTAGCTTCCTATCCAAACACAAATCGCAGTATAGTGCCATAACATGCTGGTGGGCTCTGAATGTACGTACGGCGATCGATCGATCAGTTCACACATACCATCATTGTGTTAGTTCGTGAAGAAGAGCAAATTGGCGTATGATAATTAATCACATCACCGCCACACTCAAACACAGTGTGAAAGCGACTGCCGTCGTACCCAGACACCTCACATGCACGCGCGGAGCGAATGAGCTCAATTCCGGGCGGGCGCGATAATCCAGCTCCACGACGGCTAAATAACTGCTCCGACACGTCCACATACGCAAAGCGACACAAACCCAAAAGCGCGCATTTTCCTCTCGCACGATTGATCTTTGGATGCTGAACTCCCTTTTTTCAAGCGAGAACAAAAGAAAAGTTTGGTTTATGTAGATGGCAACATGGCTTAACTACCTTGCCATGAGGTCCGGCCATTTCAGCTCAGTGCCTTTTCGCATGTGCTGACCACGAGGCCCCGGGATATCGCCGAGCGGAAATGCTGGACTTGGCCTCGCCTAGTCCATACACAGAACACTGTCAACCTGCAGTCATACGTGTCACTCGATCGCCTACTTATTACTATAGTTGAACACTAGTAATCAACAATCGGGGCCATATTTTAATTAGGTACGGTGGCGGAACCCAGCAATAAGCAGGCTTTTGATTGGACGTGTGTGTACATGTACATGCACATATATTGGGGGATCTATTAAATTTGTACACATGTACTTGGAACCGTATGTATGTGGGACTGATGCTCCCGATTGTAGGCCTCGCATGGCTCCATGTGGGATGTCTTGACCAGTGGTTGTAACAAAGGAGTTTCCTCAAGTGCGTCTATACTAGTGGCAACCTATAGGCGCTGCAAGGACATGGACCTACTACTGTTGCCTGCCGTACAATCCCAAAATTGGTTGTTGTTGTAGCTTTGAAAGCGTCGGCCATAAGCAAAGAGCAAGCATTGGTGCGTGGTGGGTGTATCTGCACTGCTGTAGCACCATTACTATCTCCGATCCATAAAAGAATATCGTTTTTGATTTTAAGACATTATTTTTGACCTTCTGTCTTATTCAAAAAATTTATATAAATACTAAAATAAATATGTTATGATTAAAGTATATTTATTGATAAAATTAATTATAAAAAAATAAATAATATTTACAAAAAAAACTAAATAAGACGAACAATTAAACACAATGTTAAAAAGTCAAAAGCAACACTCTTTATAGGACGGAGGGAGTACTGTGTAAAATCGGATACAGTATCCAGCATGCTTCATCAATCGGCCCAGTGTGCACGCAACAAGCATGGCTAAATGGCTCTCTCTATGATAGTATTTGAAAACAGAAAAAAAATGGCACTCTAGCTATAGGGGAAAAAATAAGAAGCATGGCATAATTGAGTAAAAGACCGAGTCTGACGGAACTGCGTGATGGCGAACGAATTAACGACGTCGTACTACGCTAATGACATTCCGCGCGTAAAAGCTATCGAAAGGACGATGGATGATGACAGTGGTGCTACGAGTAACATGGCGCGCATGTGCTTTGCGGCGACATTCCATCGGGAAAAGATGCTGCCATTTTCAATGATGCCGATCGATTGACGCTGTCAATCATCATCACGAGGCGCAGGGAATTACACTGATCAGGCGGCCTCCTGATGAACCCAGATCTGTCTGCAGTCGGTCTTCAATTATTGGGCTAATCCATCCATGCCTCTGCTTCACCCCAAGCACGGGGCATCGGAAAAACCTGTACGGTAAGTTACAACGGAAAGAGTTTAGCCGCGAACGGCGCCACTTGTGTGCTACTACTAGCTAGGTTCAGCAAGGGCAGCGAAACCATGAACCAATTTTCTCGTGGTGCTACAAATTAAAGGTTTAGCAAAAAAGCCGTGACAGTCGGTTGAACTGTTAGCTGCTGGAAGCCGATCGAAGCAAGCCACAGCGTCAGCGACCACTCCAACTTTACACGGCTACTGCTGGAATCGACTTTGTCGGTTGGGCCAGCTTGGAACATTATATTGCCGTGGCGCACCATACCAGCACACAGGTGAGGTCAGGTCAGAAGAACCGGTAGTCACTGGGCTTTGTTGCCTTGTCTAACCTCCATCCACCTTCATGTCGAGTTTCTCATTTACTCTCCCTCTCCCTGCCGACCCTTGTGATCGATCGGGCCCCACCTCGCTCACACTAATCTCTCCTACGTGCTCCCTATATATACAAGCGTGCACTACACACTCTCCCAGAGCAGCAGCAGCAGCTTAGTGCAAAAGCTACCAGCAGCAAAGTGGGTGCTCAGCTCGGCAGCCACCACAGCTAAGCTAAGCTACCAGTGGTAGTGGCTGGCTGCTTCGTCAACTTCAAGCATGTCCTCGGCACCGGCATTGGTGCTGCTCCTGGCGGCGGCCTTCTTCTCCGGTGCCGGCGCGCAGCCTTCGCCGGGGTACTTCCCCAGCGCGCGGCACCGGGCGCTGGCTTCGTTCAACCGCGGATACGTCAACAAGTGGGGCCCGCAGCATCAGACGATCTCCGGCGACAAGTCATCGCTCACCATCTGGCTCGACAAGACCTGCGGTGAGAATTGTTTTTTCTACCTGCACCTGTGCATGCGCATGGAGTATATCCTGTTAATTATATTTTTTTTACTAGTAGTAAGTAATTAAGGTGCGTTTTGCCTTTTGTCGCAACGACTGTTATGTGGGCCATTTTGACGTGTTCAGACCAGTGTCTCACTGCTGACAATGACAAAACTCCGCTGCTGCCAGTGACGTGATAAGCTAGAGCGCACATGTCTTATTTGTCTTTGCAATTATTTGTGGGATATCTGTCTTGGAATGGTTGCAGAATTATTATTGGATATATCTACTAGTTTTTTTTTTTGTGTGTGCGGGATTTTTAGTAACGTATCCAAATGCTAATCATTGCATCAACATGTTTTGTACAGATATATCTAACGCTCTTCAATGATGATCACACTTGAATTGAAACTCAGAAAAAAACTAATCTTGCTTCACATAAATTGACCAAACCAATGGGCACCCACAGGTAGCGGATTCAAGTCGAAGCACGCGTACCGGAACGGCTACTTCTCGACCCGCATCAAGCTCCCCACGGGCTACACCGCCGGCACCAACACCGCCTTCTACCTCTCCAACAACGAGGCGTATCCGGGCTTCCACGATGAGATTGACATGGAGTTCCTGGGCACAATCCCTGGAGAGCCCTACACGCTCCAGACCAACGTGTACGTCCGTGGCAGCGGCGACGGCCGCATTGTGGGCCGCGAGATGAGGTTTCACCTGTGGTTCGATCCCACGGCTGGGTTCCACACCTATGCCATTTTGTGGAACCCGGACGCTATCACCTTCTTTGTCGATGACGTGCCCGTGCGCCGCTACGAGCGCAAGGCAGAGCTCACCTACCCGGACCGACCCATGTGGGTGTACGGGTCCATCTGGGACGCCTCCGACTGGGCCACCGATGACGGCCGCCACCGCGCCGACTACCGCTACCAGCCCTTTGTGGCCCACCTGGACCGGTTCGTCATCGCGGGCTGCGCCACCAACGCGCCGGCATCGTGCAGGCCCGTCCCGGCATCGCCGGCGGGGGCCGGGCTCACGCCGCGGCAGTACCAGGCAATGCGGTGGGCCCAGCAAAGCCACATGGTGTACTACTACTGCAGCGACTTCCGCCGGGACCACTCGCTCACGCCCGAGTGCTGATGCGATGATCTATCTCTGTTTGGCGTGACTGAGATCTTGGCCGGTCGCGGATTGTTGGCGACCAATTTAGTTGTTGCTTCTTCGTTTTTCGTTGTGTATCGTGTTGGTTTCTTTGCATTTCCCGTGGGAAAAGAAGTACTGAAAGCGTCGTTGTGTGGCTGCCCTACCACTGCTGGTGGTGCCTGTGATCGAGTCGAGCCAGGCCACCGGTGGTTGAGGCGTTGGTCGTTGGCATATTGCCAAAAAGGGTGTCGTAATTTCGTTTTCTACTGTTTGTTTGCTTTTCTTGATTATTTGGCCCCTAGCTCTCACATGCGTGCGTGATGCGTGCCCCAAAGGGGCAGCGTCGATGCACGGTTCATGGCATCTACTGTTATTCATGCCCACTGTAATACTACCAGTGCCTCCAATATATTATTGTATTGTATCTTTCATGTCGGTGATTATAATATACTAAGGTTATATATGGTTTTATTCCGAGAAGTTATCTTATTGCGGTTGATCTATCTTTTGTTTTTCTGAGAAGCTCACAGTGCAAGTCCTTGAGAGTATTATTGCTCACTGCACTGGAGCTGTCGCTCGTTCTGCCTCCACGTCGTTGCCTTGTAGTATGTTTTGTGGCTGTGACATAAGGGAGATGTTAGACGAATATATTGTTGGACTTTGTATAGTGTTTTCCATACGTGTATTCTGCCTTCATGTTCATGTACGAGGCTTGCCGTCCAGGCTGCCTCCTATATGTATTCACCTTAGTGCATAATGGGAATCATCACGTTGATTTTCTGTCCGCTTCCATGGTATCAGAGACCATGCAACCTCTCCTTTCGCAACCATAGCCGCCGGCAGCACGATGAGCCAGCCGCCGCGAGCGGACCGGTGCCTTCTGCCCATTGCTCTCCTGCTTTCACTGCTGGCCGCCTCATCGCAACTTCTACCTCCACCTCAATTCATGTGACTTGATAAGGACATCACTTTCATGGATACACATAATACTCCTTTAATTCTGGACATGCAAGGCCTCCTAGATCTTATGCACGACGAGTAAATTTAGAGGTGATCTTATTTCTACATTCTTCGTTATATATTATTTTTTAGAATAATTTGCTACCTAATAATTATATTAAGATTATGAACCATGGAGAGCACCAGAAGATGATGGGAGAAGGACTTGGAAACGTGGAGGACCAGCAAGGACTTGGAAGCCAAGGTGGAGCCCAATCAAAACTGACTTCGAGTGGTAATCAGAGCTTCAGGTGCACCGTCAGGTTCATACTACCCTTTAGTTTCGTTTTTGTGTTCTTCCTATCGTCCACAGAAAACCACACAATTTTTTTCCCCGTCCATAACCATGTGTTAGCCTTTTGCATATTTTAATTTCAGAGTACGTAGTGTTGAGTTTCTATCCTAGTTCATGTTTAGTCGCTGGTTTAGTTTGTGTTTTAGTCATCAGTAGTGTTTTCTTGCAACCTTAGCCGCCATCCCCAACACCACCTTCTGTTTTGTTCGGCTTTGTCTGATAGGGTTGATTGATCGACACGCCCACCCTAATCCCACCCTAAACCCACCCTCAACATCTCGGACCAACCTCCATAATTTTCACTTTCCATTGCATCCATCCCGACAAAACATTCCCAACGCGATTCCAAACCCGACCCCAAACTCGACACGGGTTTCCCTCAAACCCGGCCTCGGGTTCCATCAAAACTGGTTTCGAGGTACCTTCACTAAAACGGCTATAACTTTTTGCTCGATAATCCGTTTTGGCTAAACATTTTATAGGACCTTTGTTAATCATTTTGGACCGTTCCCAAACTGCCAAGGGCCATTTTCATTCTCAAAAAAAAGTTAATCAGGAAGATAAAGAAAAATTCAATTGAGTTGAAACCCGATGTTTCGTGAAACTTGTAGATTTTCTGTAGGGCACATCCTACCTCTGTTTGAGCTAAAATTTTTTTGTGGGTTCTCTCTCATTGCCACCGAATTGGGGAAAAATATATATAAAAAATAAAAGCAAAAAAATTAATAAATTTAGGATTTCTAGTAGTGCTCCATCTAGGCCGGTGGAATTTTGCTGTTTAGCTATTTTCCACCTAGCCCCCTATTATTGGTAGTGTTCCTTTGCCTAGTTGTTTCAACCTTGTTATCACTACTGTTCTAGGATATAGTTAAACCAACAACTAGGGACAAGTTACTTGGGGCACTTATTCAGCTTTACTCTCTGTTTTTATTTGTGTGCCACTCACATATATATTTGGCCTTCCTAGCTCTACATATTTTTTCTAGACAACACATGTTATATTGTGACCCTTGCAATCATGGAACACACCTCCTGGGTATCCTTAGCTTTGCTTTTTAGAACTTTGTAAGGAGGTTCCTTTTGTTGTGGCATCCCGCACCTTGAACCGAGGGGGAATGACCGATCCAGGATCGATTTTGGGCGATGTCGGGCGAAGCCAACATACACAGCACATACACAAGAATATTCATGAAAACCAAATTTATGCATCACAGTGATCTTTATTACAATATGAAATCCAAGTAAAAGACAATACCTAGAGTTCAAGATTAGTTTAAAAATATAGCGAAAACGATAATATAACTCGACGATATTCGCCTAAAATACAACACATCCAGCCCATAGATGTGCACATTCTTCTCACAACAAAAAAACACATGCACAAAAATTTAAACAACAAAGCCCTACGAATCTAATATACTCCGCAAGACTTACCCGTGAAAATGGCCTTCTAAAGCCGACTCCTAGTATGGAGGGGGCTGACCGGGCTTGCGGGATTTGGCATTGCGAAAACAGTCCTAAAATATCTAGTTCAAGTTTCATACTTTGCAAAATTAAAGGGGGTACTTCCATAAAAGTAAATTTTAGTGATCAAGCTAAATATACAAGGTTGCAATACAATTAAATAGTGATCAAATCAGCAAGTATATCTTCATCGTTAGTTCTTACTATGCTGCAATCTGCTCAAGACAAGTGGTACTCATATCCGCGAGGGACGGCAATATATATCGATTTACATCCTGCAAGGAAAATCAAAGTACACGACACACGCATCATTTAAGAACACGTATGGCCACCTTTCACAAGATTACCATAGAGTCAATCTGGGCCCTCACTCCGAGTGTATGTCCCTCTTGCGACCACTGTTCATCATCGGGTCCAAGGCTTAAACCATACACCCTCCAACTTTCCTCAAACCCTTGCAACCACCATGACCGACACTTTGCACAAAGTGAGAGGTGACCGTCCAACACTACGATGCTCAAGTTACTAGGTTTACCGACTCTCATACAAAGGTATGCACTTGGTACTGTTCAATACTTGCTCGCGGAGTCACAACGATCCTTACGTGACACGTACGGGCTATGGCAGTCATGGAAGAACCCTGCCGCCACTCTCTACATATGCAATTCTCGTACGGCCTTCATTTTCATAAGTATCATAATGTGAGAGCAAGAATTTAAATTTTTCCTGAAAGAATCCTATAGCTCGTGAGTAGTGTTCCACACCACTCGGCTTCTACCGATGACTCAATATTAAGCATAGCAAAATTTCTAGAAAGTGGCTTCTACCCAAACTGAATTTGACCATAGGAATAGAGGATAAATAATGCAACTAAGGTTCAAATCAATTCCTACACTTAATGCACAATTCATGACACTTATACTTGTGTACTAAAAGTAAAATATTTAGGAAACATAGGAGTGCACGGGGCTTGCCTTAGGTTTGGAAAATGTTAGCACTCTCAAGATCATGGACATCTCCATCACTGTCTTCTCGGCATCGGCATCCTTTGATTTCAACTCGTCGTTTCCTAACTGAGTGAATGCAACGCAGGACGAGAATTAATATAACAAAGACATGGGACTTCATTATAGCAATGCGCGCAATTACATGATGCTCATGATATTGAGATGCACAAAAAAATAAATTAAGAATAATTAGGTTGTTTCATTTGAAGTATTTCCTTTATTGGTTCTCAAAATGCAAGGTGAATTTACTAAATGGTGCAATGACTTAGCAACTTAATAAATAATTTTTTTGAACAAATACACACATGACCAGAGGCTAATTATTTTTGGTTAATTATGTACAAAAAGTGATGCAATTAAAAAGCGCATGCATAAATTAATTAGTTAAGCATATTAAGCTATTTAATTAAAGAGAAGGTATTTTACAATTAATTAGTATGGTTCTGTAAGGAATTAATTTATGTGAATTTACCAGAACTTGTATAATGTTGAAAAGTTAATTGACACTAAGTTTGAGATTTAAATCATGTATAAATAAATTACAAAAATTCATATACATAGAAGACTAAATCTGCTATATATGCAAAAATATGCATAAATAAAATATGACACTTTGTAGGATGGTTGCACATGACATGAGATGTGTTCATGCAAAGTTTCATGATTTTGCCATGAATAAAATTGGATATATTAATTTATTTTTAGCTTTATATTCTCTGAATTATCCATAATAAACTATATGCAAAACTTGATCAACTTCATGACCCGTGGATTGATATCATCACTAGGAGACCTACAAAATTGGTTTCATGATTTTACCAATTTTATTTTTAGAGTTATGAATTTTTGAAGCAGCTAACTACTTTCTCTTTTTTCTGATTTTTGTGTGAACAGTAAAAAAAAAACAGAACTAAGGAGTAGGAGGGAATTCGATTTCTAATGATTCCAGCAACGGGATTTCACCGGAGATAAATCAAGTGGACGCTAAGTAATGTGAGGAGGGTTCACGTTGAACTAATCGAGTGGAAGCTCACCAAGGAGGAAGAATCGGCGGCGTGACGGTTCACCGGTTGACGGAGAAGAACTTCGATTTGCCTGGCGTAGGGGGGCTTGGTGAAGTGCTAGAGCTTCCTTGTGCTGCTCCTTGCCAGCTGGTTGGTCGGAGTGGCTTGACTATGGCGGTGGAGCTCAAGCTATTGCTTGCCATGGTGATGTCTCCACGGGAGAGAAGAGAGAAAGAAGAAGAAGAAAAGAAGAAGAAATGGAGGAGGCCAAGACTTGACCAAGAGAGCAGTGGAAATATCTAGGATGGCTCGCCAAATGCGCTGCTGGTTGCTCCCTCACGGTGCAATGGATTTGGAGATGGAAGAGATTGAATGGAGTGGGCTCCGCCGAGTTGAATTCTCTGCCACCTACTGTTGCAGTCAATCCCGAAGTCTTCCCGAATTCTGTTTGCACTGCCAATGTTTGTGAGTGTGTGGAATACAATTTGGAACAACTTTTGTATAGAAAGTTTTCTGATATTAGGCTTCTAAAATTTATTAAAAATCCTGGAATAAACACTGTTTTCTGCAATTTCCAGAATTTTTAGGGCCATTTATACTTTTTTAAAAATTCCGAAAAATTTCTTAAAATTACATTTTTAAATGCCCAACATGATTGTGAAAACATGCAGAGAATTTATGGTCAGATCTGTGTGTTATTGAATTTTGAAAATGGATAGTTGATTAAGTGATTTGGAGGATTTTTCTGAATGCTGAAGATAGTGACAACGAAGCAATTTGGGACCCTAATTTAAGGCATTAAATCAAGTAAAGTTCAGGGTATGTCACAGGTTGGAAATTACGCAATATAGAAAAGGGGTAAATGACCATGATTCCTGAAGAAGCTTAACGCTTAAGCAGTTTTCAAATAAAATTTGGAGTATCAAACAAACTCAAAATTAGATGAGATTTGGCATAGTGGTAGAACAATATGTGTAGTATAAGATATTTGATGATGTAGTGCAGGGAGTGAAATACAAAGGAAGTTATTCAATTTCCAAGAGAGCTAAGTGGTTAGGTCACTTGTTTTGAAATTTAATTCCAAAATTGAGTCTCGTTCCTTTTAAAATTTAAAAGTTAACTTTAATTAATCAAAAAGCCAAAGATTAGATTTAGTGACATCGAGGATGTCACAACTGTGTTGAGAGGCACCACTGCTTAGTTGTTTTGTAGGGATAACCTTCACTGTTTGTTTCCTGTTTTGGTGTTTGTGATGACAGGAAGTGATGGAGAGGGGGCTTTGTGGGACATATGTACCCGGGATACTTAACCACTCGGCTAATTGGCCGAGTGGGCCGGGGGCTTGGGTATGGTGTATTCGGCCCAGAAGATATTTATTGAGATACTTGTTTGAGTAAGCGGTAAGTTAGGTTAGCAGATATGTTGGATAGATAGAATCTGTTATAACCGACTAAAAGATTACCATGTAAATCCCTGCCCTTTGGATATATAAGGAGGGCAGGGGGCCTTCGGAAAAAGACAGACCCGTATTGGAACCCTAATTCCAGTGCGAACCCTAATAATACAGAAACACCAAACATGACGTAGGGTTATTATCCTTCGGGAGGCCTGAACCTGTATAACCCTTGTGTCCTATGTCCATCGATCTTTCATACTCATACGCATACCTAGATCTACTATCGAGAATATCTCTCGACAGGCTTCACCCTTAAAATTTGATGAGTGCGTGAGCCAAGATCAGCTACAAAAGGCTTTGCAGGCGGCTCAAAGCGATTTGGCAAAGACGATCACTACGGCCGTCACTGAAGCGGTCAACAAGCTCCACCTTGGAGAAAGCATGGAGCAGTTGGATAAGAGGGTCTCTAAGTTAACCGATCAGGTTATCGAGATGGAGACCGCTCACAAGACTAACATCACCATCACCAATGTCATTGAAGACATCCATGATGAAGAAATGGTGTATAAGGCTGATGACACCGTGTATAGGGTTGCTACAAGGACTGCGAGATTACAATGTCGTTTGCACCATAACACTCAAGGTATGGGTGGTTTCCACAACCACAACCATCGCCCACAAGGTAACAATCATGGCCATGCTCTAGATGATCCGTATGCTAAAATTAAATTTTCAATTCCTTCACTTTCATGGCAGTATGATGATGATGTTTATCTTCATTGGGAGATGGCTATAGAGCAAAAATTTAATGGCCACCTTGTTCCTGAACAACATAGAGTTAGACAAGTCACTAGTGAGTTGAAGGACTTTGCTATTGTTTGGTGGAGTGGTCTAGCTGCTGAAACTGATTTGCCTATTACTTGGGAAGAACTTAAGGTAGCAATGTGTGATCGTTTTGTTCCTCCTTCTTTTTATAGAGAAATTCATAATAAACTGCAGCACTTAGATCAAGGAGATAAAACTGTTTAGGAGTACTTTAGTGAGCTTCAGAAGGGTTTGATACGTTGTGCTATAGTTAAAAAAAAGTAGAGGATCAGATTTGCTGCTTTTATTCTGGCTTGAGAAAAGAAATTCAAGACATCCTTGATTATAAAGAATTTTATACCCTCAACCAGTGTTTCCAATATGCTATGCTTGTAGAGAAAGAATTGCAGGGACTTTTCCAGGCTTTTGAGGCGTACAGCAAATCCAGTCGTACCTTCTACCCACCGTGACCGACGGGGACTTCGGGGTTGCCCAAGCCATCTTTTTGGACGCCACCACTAGCAGCTTCTACTGCCAAGGGACCTACTGGTGCTTCTGCTGCCACACCAAGACCTTCTGCGGTCCCAGGTAAAAATTCTGTGCATGTACCAGCTAGTAGTGCCTTCTCTATCACTTTGATGGGACACACTACAAGGATTCAGTGCCACCGCTGCCATGGACTTGGTCATGTGCAAAAAGATTGCCCAAATAGGCGGGCATATATGGTGACAGACGAGGGCGATTACATGAGCACCTCCGACGTGGAGGATGAGGAGTAGGATATCACTGCCACCAGCAGTGACATCATCCTCGGAGGCGGAGACACCGCGGGCTACATGAATATTATTGTGCAGTGTGTGCTTAGCACACAAATCCAGTAGCCCGAGATGATGCATAAACATAAGTTGTTCCAGATTTTCTTCGTCATCAAGAACCACAGTGCATGCATCATCATTGATAGAGGAAGCTGTAACAATTTAGTGAGTTCTGATGTGGTCAAGAAGCTTGATTTGACCACACGCCCACATCCACATCCATACTACATTCAGTGGTTAAATGACTCTGGAAAAGTAAAGGTAACACGAACTTACAGAGGGAGAGGATGATGAGGACATCACTCCTATGGATGCACACAACACTCCTCCAATTCCGTACTTGCACGGTCAAATGGCTAGAGCTCGTACACGATGACTAAATTTAGAGATGAGCTTATTCCTATGTTCTTTGTTATACGTTACTTTTGAGATTGGTTTGCTATCTAATGATTATGTTATGATTAGGAACAATGGAGTGGACCAAAATATTATGGGAGAAGGACTTGGGAACATGGAGTACCAGCAAGGACTTGGAAGCCAAGGTAGAGGCCCAATCAAAACCGACTTTGAGTCTGTTTCGAGGTCCAGGATTAGTCTGCACTAAAACGGACGCGTAGGACGCATACAGACTCAGATTTGGATGTTCTACATATGCACGAAAAGATAAGGATAAGGACTTTCCAATGCCACTGGACTCATGTCTAAGTTCATCAGGAGTTATTGGTAATTATCAAAATGAGAGAGGGTTCAGAATCTGTGTTGGTGCTACATCGCCTGTTTTTGGCCTTTGTGCTTTGTATGCAGTTGAGCCCAATTAAGGGCGCATCCATAGGGTCTTGCATGACCCTAGGGTGTTCATATACAGCTGCTGCCGCACCATTAGGGTTTAGGTTTGGTTAGATTATTATGTTGATAACAGTTTCACAGTTTCATTGGTTTATGAGACCCCAACTTGTGAGATTCATCATATACTTGCAAATTTGGTTGCATTCTTATTTGTTCTTGCATGTGTTCTTGATTTGCAGGCGAGGATAAGCCTTCTTGGTGAGATCAACCGTGCAACACCGGTTGATAACCATAGAAGACATTGTGCTACGATTGTGGGGTTCAGAATGTGTTGTTCGGAAGTCGGATTGATTTGTCTATCGCCTCCGCCTTAATCAAGATTATCAAAACCTATCGGAAGATCGGGAAGCCTTGTCCACGTCATGACAAGTACATGAATCCTAGTCTATGTTAGGTTTTCTCCATGGGTCTCTTCGATGATGAACACCAGGAACTTGAACGCTTTCGTGCCGCCGAGGTCGAATGTGTCGCTCGCCGCCAAGGAAGAACTTGACACCATGGAGAGCGCTCATCAGTGCGAGCTGGCCGGTGTCGCCAACCATGTTGAAGCCTCTGCCATCACCGAGCTTCACTCACACACCATCGTCGTGCTCAACATTCACTCGCTGATCTCAGTTGTTCTTGATCTCCCTGCAGAAAACTACAACAAGTGGCACAATCTGTTCTTGCTCGCCATTGACATGTACCCCTTCTCGGTTCATGTTCTTCATGATGATGCATTTCCTTTGGTCCCAGCTTGGGCCCGAATGAAGTGCATTGTCCTTCGATGGCTTCATAATACTATCTCTCCCATGCTCTCTGACATCATGTCCACGTCATCTCCAACTGCTCGCTCTCTCCAGCTTGCGTTGGAGGGTCAACTCATCAGCAATCGGGATACACGTGCTGTCATGCTGGACGCCGAGCTCCTAAAGTTCATGCATGGTGACCTCTCCATATCAGACTACTGCTGGAAGATGAAGAACATTATCGATGCCCTGAGCGATCTGGGTGAACCCGTGCATGATCAGACCCTTGTTCTCTCCATTCTTTGTGGATTCAATGAGTGGTTTTCTCATATGGCTAATCATATAAAATGACAGAAGCCCTTCCCTCTTTTCGGCAAGGTTCTATCTGATCTAGAGACTGAAGAATCCCTCATGAAGCACAAGCCTTGTGGTCCCTCCATCTTCTTCATCTCATCTGGATCCCGCACCAACATCACAAACAGCGAGGGTTTAGGCTTGGCCAACACATCATAAAGAGGATCCTCTAGCGGTTTTGGTGGCACCAGTATCAACAACAACAACAATCAGTACAACAACTTCAACCACAACCATTGCCAAAACTCTGACAATGGTGGCAACGGCTCTGGTGGTTCGAGCAGCCATGGATCATCGTCAACACACACCATCCTGTGGAACCATTGGCCTGGCACCGTCCACATGTGGCCGCATACTGGCGGTCTTGTGCCATCTTTCCTCAGATCTGGCCCTGGAAGCGTGGCTTCACCGTGCCATGTGCCACCCTTCATGCTCCAGGCCACGACAGCCCTAGCCTTCCACGCTGCATCACACCATTGGCCACTCCGCTTCCTGATGTACCCCGGTGTTCCACCCACTCCTCCGATCATCTATCCAATAGCACCGGTGTACCTACTCGTAGGAGCTATCATTGTTGATGCCTTTAGCCAGCAGCCACAATAGGCCCCTTGGTTCCCCATGATGCCTGCCACTTATTGGGACCAGGCCGATCTCGCCAATGCCTTCAACACCATGACCCTCACTCCGGCGGTACATGGATTCTGGCTCTAGCAACCACATGACTCTAGACCCTGGTAACCTTACTTCTTCCTCACCACCGTCCACTTCCTCTTCCTCTAGTGTCATTGTTGGTAATTGTGCTCTACTTCCCATAACCACAACTAGCTCCACCTCCTTGCCTTCTCCAACCAGCCCTTACATCTTTGGAACATTCTTGTCACCCCTCACCTAATTAAAAAGTTTATTTCAGTTTGTTATTTCACTGCTGACAATTCTTGTTCCATTGAGTTTGATGCTTTTGGTCTTTCTATGAAGGATCTTCACACCAGGAGCCTGATAGCCCGGTGCAATAGCTCCAACAACCTTTACCCATTGTTGCCGACCTTTTCTAGTACTCCCACACATGCTCACTATGGCATGATTGTCTTGGTCATTTGGGATCTGAAGTCCCTGCCAAGGTTGTCTCTAGTTCTATCATTCAGTGTAACAATAATGCCACCGAGTCTACTTGTCATGCCTATCCACTCGGTTGCCACACTTATTTGCCTTTTGCTTCTTCTTAGAACTTTGATTTAATACATTGTGATCTTTGGACTTCTCCAATTGTTAGTGTTTCCAGTCATAAGTATTACTTAATTATTCTTGATGACTGCTCTCACTATGTTTGGACCTTTCACCACCCGCTCCTAGTTTTTTTTTCCTACATCCAAACTCAGTTCTCTATGCCCATTAAAGTGTGCAATGTGAAAATGGCAGGGAGTTCGACAACTCCACTGCCCACACCTTCCTCATAGCATTGTACTCTGCATGTCGTGTACCCCTACCTCCCTACAAAATAGAAAAGCTGAACACATCATTTTGCACCAGAAACAACATTCTCTGCTCGCTCTTGTTCCAAGCCAGTGTGTCGCCTGCCTATTAGGTTGATACCCTGCATACCGCCATTCACCTCCTCAACATTCATCCAACCAAAACTCTTCGGTTCTCTATGCCTTAATAGGCCCTATACGGTGTTCCCCCACATACTCCCACCTTCGAGTGTTTGGATGTCGCTGTTATCCCAACCTCTCATCCACGACACCCAACAAGCTCTCCCCTAGATTGTCCTGATGCATCTTTCTTGACTACCCATCGAAACATAAAGGTTACCGGTGTCTGAATTTGTCCTCCAGCCATATTATCATCTCACGCCATGTGGTATTTGATGTATGATATTTCCTTTTGTAGAACTCGCCACACTGTCATCTATCTCTAACTATGATTTTGTGGAGTCTATGGATACTGTGCCATGACCTGTAGGTGCTCGCCCTTCTACAAGAACCTCCGATGCTCCAACTATCCCTAGTTTCGTTGCCCCTATTGGTGTTCCGTCACAGGTTGTTGCCAAGGGCATCAGGGCCGGCCCTACCGATGTGTGTCCTATTTCCGGTTCTATTGCCCATGCTGGTGTGCCATCGTAGGCAGTTGCCAATGGCACCAAGGGTGGTCCCACCACCAGCTCAGCCCACGACGCCCCTGAACCCCCGTCGCCCATAGTGCCTGCCTTTTCTGAGCATAGGCCTGGCACCTCGGGTGCCCCTGCACCAGCATTACCCACTCTG
Organism: Eleusine coracana subsp. coracana; assembly: GCA_032690845.1. Lineage (NCBI taxonomy): Eukaryota > Viridiplantae > Streptophyta > Magnoliopsida > Poales > Poaceae > Eleusine > Eleusine coracana. The sequence goes on from CM064430.1 coordinate 44,382,403, forward strand.
ATCAAAGTGGCGCAACTTGCTGCACCCGCTTTGATTGCCCCTGCTAGCCCTTCGCCTCAGGTCCTTCACAGTCATGCCGGACCCATGCTCCCTGTTGCCATTGCCCCGGTTGAGAATGAGCACACAATGGTCACTTGTGGCAAACACGGCCTCTGTCTTCCTGTCTAGCAACTCAATCTGCATGTTGTTGCTCTGTCCCTGATCTTGAAGACTTATCGTAGGGTACTCTCCGACCATAATTGGTGAGTAGCTATGACAGAGGAGTTCTCTGCTCTTCGGTCCAACAATACTTGGGGTAGTTTGCCCCCTCTGTCTGATGTTAATATATTCTCTGGCAAGTGGGTTTTTCATCAAAAGCTTCATCCAGATGACACTCTTGATTTCTACAAGGCATGATGGGTTTTTTGTGGTTTCACTTAGCATACCACCATTTATTTCGGTGAGACCTTCAGCCCTGAGGTGAAGCCCACTACTATCCATACTATGCTCTCCATTGCTATCTCTTAGGACTGGCCCATTCACCAGCTCGATGTGAAGCATGAGACTCTCTCCGATTTGTGCATCCCTGGCCCAACCTTCAGGATTTGTGCATCCCTGTTGTTGCAACCATGTTTGTCGCCTCAACAAGTCCTTGTTTTGTTTGAAGCAGCCCCCCCCCCCACACACACATGGTACAGTCGCTTTGCCACTTTTATTCAGTGACATGGATTTATTGGTGCCAATTCAGACACGTCATTATTTGTCTATTGTCGTGGTTCAAACACTATCTACCTGTTGCTATATGTGGATGATATTGTCCTCACAACCTCCTCCTCAACACTTTTCTGGCGTGTCATTGATGCTCTCACAACGGAGTTTTCTATTAAGGACCTTGGCTTTCTCCATCATTTTCTAGGTATGTCTGTGACCCTGGAATGCTCGAGAATCTGGACCATTCTGGAATGACTAATTGCAAACTGTGCAACACACCTATGGACACTAGTTCAAAGCTCTCCCGATGGCACCCCTATTGCTGATGCTACTCACTTTCATGGCCTTGTTTGTGCTCTACAGTACCTCACATTTACTCGTCCTGCGATTGCATACGCAATTTAGCAAATATGTTTGTTTATGCATGATCCCCGTGAGCCAAATCTCACCTTGGTCAAACATGTGCTATGCTACATCAAGCAAATCTTGGATCATGGTCTACAGTTGCATTCGGTCCCCGTCTGCTGATCTTATGGCTTACTCTAACGCCGATTGGGCAGGCTGCCCAGAGACAAGACGCTCCACCTCTAGCTATGCCGTTTTCTTGGGGGACAATCTAATTTCCTGTTCGTCCAAGCGTCAAGCTATAGTTTCCCGGTCTAGCGCTAAAGCGGAATATCGAGGAATTGCCAATGCCACTACTGAGATTTGCTGGCTATGCTAGTTATTATTCAATCTCCATCATCCTGTCCTTCGGCCAACCTAGGTCTGCTCTGACAACATCAATGTCACTTATCTCTCACAAATCCTTTGCAGACAAGCGCATGAAGCACATCGAGATTGATTTGTATTTTGTTCGAGACAAAGTTGCTGCTGGACAAGTTTGAGGTCTTCATGTACTAACTCCATCCCAGTATGCGGATATATTCACTATGGGATTACCATCATCTGTCGTCACCGAGTTTTGTTCTAGTTTGAATGCTCGTTCTAGTGGTTGAATATGACGCTCTGACTACGGGGCATGTTAGACAAATTTATCATTGGGCTTTGTACCTTACTCTTTTCCATACGTGTATTGGGCCTTCATGTCCATGTACGAGGCCTGTCGTCCAGGCTTCCTCCTATATGTATTCCCCTCAGTGCATAGTGAGAATCATCGCGTTGATTTTCTATCGGGTTTTAGATGAATTTAATAATAGATTTAGTGGATAGTTGCAAGTTGTGTTTCAAAATATGCATTTCTCTCAAAGTTAATTGTTGCAAGTTGTTGAGCGGCGCGCATGTTGGACTAGAAAAGAAAGCTATACCTATAGGCAAAAACATTTACTATATCAGTACGTGGTGATGCCACTACCTGCATGGCATGTATGCAGGCCACTAAAAAAAACATCCCACGTTGCTTGGTCATGGGTGACACGGGCGGCTCACAAAACCCTAGCTGCCGGTTCCATCCACCCTTTATCTCCCCCTTGCCCTCGCCTGAGTGAGCTGCAAAAACAGCCATGTGACACACTAAGATGGCGGGGGCGGGGCCTCTCATTTGAGATCTTGGTGGTTTGGGCATTGGGCGCGGTTTGAGCATGGGTGGGGTGGCGACCTAAGCCTCTAAACACCTTACTTATCCATATGGGAATTCTAGAGCTGCTTTTATACAGTTATAACCCCATCTTAGCATTGCTTATAACTTGTCAACTTACCACACTATCACACGATAAGTGTTTTATGTAAAATGATTTGACATGTGATGCTTATGTGCATATGATTGAAAATAGCTAATGCAAAACTGTTTAGCAAAGGACGACATAGGAGATTATGCCTGGAGGACTTGTGGGGAATTCTCATGGGAGCATACATATGAGAGATACACATGTGTGGAGGCTTGAGATTGTATGTCTCTAGTTGAGTAGGAGATGAGGATGATGTTTTTGAATTTCATGATGGGAGGATGCACATCCCAACAATATGAGGACCGGTTCTGGTGCCATGTTCTTTGGCTATTATGTATGTACATACCACTCACTACAAGAAATCATATGATCAGTGACTAAAATTTAGTGACGAAGCTACGTTCAATCGTTAATTAGTGACATATTTCCATCAGTAAGGCCATTTTGGCCATTTAGTGATGGAAACTTTAGCGACGATCTCGAGTCTGTTGCTAAAAGGCATCAAAATGTTGCTTTTTCAGCGTAAACAATATTAAGGCCCCACCTGTCGGTGCTTTTGGGGTCATTTGCGACAGACCAAAACGTCACTAGCACATACACTAGTAGAAATGTCCAAACCAATGATGATCCAATTTCATCACAACAAAGCAATATTTCATCGTAGAAGGTTTGTTGTGATGAGTTTATGACGAATTAGGATTCATCATAGACCTACCATATCATCACGCTCCTCATAAAAGACAACGATTTTATGATGAAATCTTTCCATGTCACACAACTGATTTCACTTTTGTGACGGTGAAATAAAATGTCATTGAAGATGCTCCACGCCACTGAGGCGCTGACTTGAAAAGCCGACATAGCACTGGCCATGCAAGCTGATGATGCGACAAGTCTACATGGCAAGGATGATGTGTAATTCTTATAGAGCGCCACATGTCTTCTCCATAGAGCACAATGTGCCACCTTTAAAGAGCTCCACTTGTTTTCTCCGCTTAGAGCCACGTTGAAAGGACCGAGTGACTAAGAGGGGGGGGGGGGGGTTGAATCGGGAACACACTATATGTACCAAATTCGCCAATTCCTAAAACTGAATACTCGAACAACTCCTATAGCATTTCTAATGGTGATCACACTAATAGGATAATGAACCTATGAAAGGAGCAACAACCTAAGCATACTAGTGGATCACACAAGGCAATGCAACTCCTATGCAAGCTAGTAGTCAAAGACACATGGAAGCACACAACAAGCTAGCAACGAAGCCTACTTATACAAGTCTACAAGGTAATCAACAAGAGCAAGGTAGACACACAAGAATGAGTAGCACAATATGTAAATACAGAAAGTAAGGCATCAAAGTAAGGAGTATGAATAAGAGATGACACATAATTTTGTCCGATGTCTCGGACAAATGGCGTTGTTGGTGGCCAATGAAGTCTAACATCGACCGCCAACCGGTCGGGAAATGCAAGGTTCCACAAGTTTCCACAAGTTTTGGTAAGATATGTGTTTGCAGGTATAAAAGGGCCAAAATATGCAAAAGCATGAAGAAATACCCCATCGGCCGATCACCACTGTGAAACAACCATTTTCACCGGCCGACAGGGTCGTTTATGACTGAAATCAGGGCCCGACTGACATGGTTGTTTATGGCTGAAATAAGGACCTGGCCAACAGGGTCATTTACGGCTGAAATCAGCACCTAGCCGATCTGAGAAATACTCTACTACGATGCCGTTTTCTCCTCCCGGACCAAGACACGTGAAATGTGGTGAAATAAAGAAGGCCATCAAGTGGTCTAACTGGGAGGGGACAAGGGACAACTCGTTGTTGGCACTTCCTAGGTGCCCCTTTTATATGTGAATATAACCCCAATTAGAGCATAATTGATGCCAATTTAGGCCATTTACCGGTGATATTGCCTATATATTTGTATATGCATTGTTTTAGAGCTTTATTGTAGAAATAGGTAAAATTTGTGATTAAAGTGATGCTGGAAGAGGACAGGAGTCCAGGAGCAACGAAAAGCACTGAAGAAGCCCAGTACGCCGATCGGCGCAACCCATGAGCCGATCGACGCAAGGATGTTTTGGCCCACAGAAGTGACCGAGGCCCATTCCACGTGTTTTATGGAAGCTTATCTGCGCAAGACACTTGAAGATATTTGCCTAAGAAGATTTATGGAAATTTAAGATCTCGACGTGTAGTACAAGACTTTATCTCGAAGGAAAAGGCCCACATGGCAGCTGTGGAAGACAGAGGAACCGACTCGGAAAAGAAACCAGAGAAGACACGACTTGCGCCGATCGGCGCAACTGCCTTATTTGCTAGAAATCGAGTCCTTTACGAGTAGAACCCTTATATATACTTGTAAGCTCTGGCCGCGAGAGAAAGAAGGCGCCGGAGGGACAACATATTCATGAGTTAGAGCCACCAGGGTTCGCCCCCTTAGAATAGATCTCTCGTTGAGTTTCAAGAACCATTGGTGTAAGAGTTGATCCATCAAGGTAGGCCATCTCGACGGTGATGAATCTTACTCTATGTATCTCAAGGATGATCGAATATGTTGGTGATGGTTTTGGTGATTTGTCTATCTTGATTCTGTAATCATGCATGTGGTTATTCCAATTGCTTAGTTCTAGGGTAAGTAGGTTGATATTATCTTGATCGTAGTGATCAGGATAGTATTCAGACATTGTATTGATTATGGTTGCTTGATGATGCTAGTAGTGTGGTTTAACGGTGACAACACTAAACCTGCGCAACACTATTGGATAGTTGAGTAGGGTAAGATACTCACGCGATTAAGGGTTTCCCCTCGGCAGCAATAAATCGGGAGTCGCTCAGAAAGGTGGGTGGTCTTATCCATTATAGGTTTTCATTGATCCATGTAATTACCATTATGATGCTATTTGATTAGACTTTCTGGTTACGATCTCACTAGTAGATATCTGGCTACTCACTTAATAACTTAGGCTTACAAGGTATCTGACACACTTTGGCTTAGATTCGTCCGTGTGCTGATCGGCTCTACTCCAGCGCTTATCGGCGCAATCATAGATTTGGTAGTGTGCCGATCGGCTCAACCCTACGCCGATTGGCGTAACAACAGATTTGCTGTCTGGCGCACCTTTGCGCTGGCCAGTCTCCCCTCATGCAACTCGAACTCGACAGTAGCCTTGACTAGATCTTTTACTGTTAAATTTGTTTAATAATACCTAAGGTTCCAGTGGATATGATAAACCTTGGAATACTTAATTCAAGAGAAAATTGCTACAATCGTACACCGTCCTCTTGCGGTATATAAGTGGGTGCGTAGTTACGACCAACAAGCTCCTTTTTCTGGCGCCATTGCCGAGGACCATAGCAGGTAACATTGTTTGATGTATTAGTGTTTAGTCGTTGTGCTTTACTTGTCTCTTTAGTACATATATTCTGTTAAGTGAAACTAACATGTATGGACGGTCCTAAGTCAAACAAACCCTCTAATTACACTGATGGTCCAGAAAGGCTCTTTCGCAAGAAAAGAACAGCAGAGAAGAAAAGCAAGTCACTTGGAGATTTAGCTGGAGAAGCAGTTCATGCCAACCCTCGAGTATTATTCACAGTTGCAAATCCAGAAGGAGAGGAGATGGCAGATTTTCCCTTGGTTAATCGCTTCATGCCTCAATTGACTAATATTGTCAAGACAGATTTCCAAGAAGCTCAAGATCAGAATCCATATCAACTGGAGAGATATGTTGGATTAGTGGCGCAACAACCATTCACAGAAGGACATAAGGAGGATTAGTCCCCAACTTCGACTTGGACGAGACCTTCCTCACCTCGATCGGCATGTGGGAGGACATAAGGAGGATGCTCAGCAACCTCGACTGGGTGGACTTCCACCTACTTCCCATGGACTACAACCTTGACGTCATCATCGAGGTTGCCTCTAGGATGAGGATCAGCACCAACGACTACAACGACGAGGCCATCAACTTCCGCATCCGTGACATCAGCTACACGATAACCATGGAGGCGGCAGCTCAAGCCTTCGGCTTCGACGCTGATGCCGACGTTGCCGGCATCTTGGGATGTGAGGAGTTAGACTCCTTTTGGAGGCAGCTCTCGTACGTGGAAGAGATGAAGTGCGACAACATCTGCAATCCGACCATTCAAGTCTTCCATCGGTGGTTGGCGGCATGCACAAGCGACAAGATCGATTCCAGCAACATCACCGATGCGGAATTACGGTGGCTCTACAACGCCATCGTCAGTCCGTCTCACTACAACCCCATGTTGGTGATGGTGCGGGGTTGGATCAACAAGAGGAGCAAGAAGAGCAAGAAGTTGGCCTTCGGGGCCTATCTTCAGCGACTAACATCCCTCGTCTGCGATAGCGATAGACCAGGAGGGTGCGACAACAAGTGGGAGTGCGCGACGGAGATCAGCGAGAATATGACTTGTGGCAATATTGTCACGGGAAGTGTTCACGCCGGCTTCCATGTCGGCGACACCAATGTAAGGCTCCCGTGTGCGGAGCTAGGAGTTTTTCTCCCTCGCAAGCTAGAGGGAGGAAATTGGCTTGAAGATGGTCTCCTGGAGGGGGGCCGAATTTCCAAGGACCGCCATGGGTGGGTTCGACAATCGACAACTTTTGCAGCGGCCGGCAGCGAGTGGGACTCCTAGGGGTCACGCGAAGAGCCTCAACAATACCAGTCAGGGTGGAGCGACGCAGCTGGTAGTTCACAGCCCTCGCGCCGGTCAGCGCAAGCAACGCACCGATCGGCGCCACCTACTTCAGTGCAGGCGTTGACTACATGTACCAAGGACAGGTACCTGTGGTGCCTCCGGTGCCCGGTGTAGACTTCTTTGTGCCCATGTAGGGGTACCTTGACAACAACATGCATCACATCAAGCACGTGGAGGATGCCACGTCCTAATGGAGGAACAACCATGACACGATGGTGGAGTTTGAGCAACTCAAGGCACGGTGTTATGGCTTCGATCAGCCACTGTCTCCACCTCCGTATGACTAGAAGTGCCTAGGAGTTGGCACATGTATCGGTTTCTCGGTTTACGTTTTCTTTTATCTTTTGCAACCTTTTCTTTATTTGCTTATGTGTGTGTGAGCGGGTTGGGAAACCATGTATCGGGTGTGTTTATTTTCATGCAAGTGTGTTAGTAGTAGTAAATAGTGTGCTTACTTTTATGCAAGTGTGTTAGTAGTAGTTTTATTTTCATGCAAGTGTGTGCAAAGATCATCACCATGTATTCGAGTTTTGATCTTAATATAATGGTGGCGGTTATGCTCTTTTAGGAGAATTGAATTACTTATTCTTTCTTGAAAAATGTCGATGAAGATCAAATAATGTTGAGCATTGAATAAAATTCGAACTCACACTTAACAATTATTCAGCAATTATGTCTTATGTGGAGCAATTCTGAGTACCCATGTGCTTCATTTGCATTGTCCAATTCGTGATGATAACTTAGTACCAATCTTTTATAAATAAATTTTCATGTTGTGAACTATGGAATTTATTGTTTTCGAGATCCTTACCTATCAATGCCATATTTTAAGCAATACTCATAAGCCTTTGATATGTAGATAAACATTAAACTAATGGTTGAGTTCGATTAGAATTTAATTCTTGTTGGTATGAACTTTACTAAGATGGCCAAATCTTTGTGTATCTTTTCGTAGCCTTGAATTACTCATGCAATAATTCAATTCCGCTGAGTATTCCACCATAAACCCAAAATGTCTTGTTGAGTATCATTCCTTGACCACATCCCATATTTCTGGCTTTCGTTTAAGCCAGGAGAATCAAATACCAACAAATGCTGGTGAGTTCAAGTTAAGAGCCAATCGGCGCACTCTGAGCCAATCGGCGCAACAGAGAAAAAAAAGAAAAAAAGAAAGAAGAAAAAAGAAAGAAAAAAAGAGAAAAGCTCTGCTGTTTACTAAGGGACTAGCAAAATTTTAAGTGTGGGGGGATGGTATATGACATGCTTATTCTCGAAATTCATTCTAATATAGCCATGAATCATTCCAACCATGTGCAATCTGATAATGGGAGTTCCTTTTTGTTCCAAGATCAAATTTTTGCTATGCACATGTCCACATATTCAAAGTTTGAATCCCTTCTTAAATTTTTCTTTCTGAAATGGCCATCTTGTTAAGCTTCTGTAATTCCAGTAAAGAATAATCTCCTAGCTTTACAATATATTATTGATTTATGTTTACAATCCTTGAATTACCTCACCAAGCTACTCATATAAGCTTTACACAAATATTATTTGATCATTATGATGTAGATTTAGGTTGAGTGATTTGAAAGATGAGTTGTTGCTTTGGATTATTTGGAAGATAGATTCTTTTTGTTCACAACAATCTTTTAAGTGATTTTCATGTTGGGATCGTTATAATTTGTGAGTTGGACATGATCCTTTGCTTTGGGGAGAAACTTTAAAGCCTAATGCCCATATTTGAATTATTTTGCTGAATACCAATATGAAATACACCACAATAGAACAATGCTCAACATTTGTTGATTTGAGATATCTTTTATGATAGAGAGAGTATGGTCTTTAATTTTTCTTTCTTTTACTTTACTCGGGACGAGCAAAGGTTTAAGTGTGGGGGAATTGTTGACACTTCCTAGGTGCCCCTTTTATATGTGAATATAACCCCAATTAGAGCATAATTGATGCCAATTTAGGCCACTTACCTGTGATTTTGCCTATATATTTGTATATACGTTGTTTTGGAGCTTTATTGCAGAAACAGGTAAAATTAGTGATTAAAGTGATGCTGGAAGAGGACAGGAGTCCAGGAGCAATGAAAAGCACTGAAGAAGCCCAGTGCGCCGATCAGCGCAACCCATGAGCCGATCACTGCAAGGATGTTTTGGCCCACAGAAGTGACCGAGGCCCATTCCATGTGTTTTATGGAAGCTTATCTGCGCAAGACACTTGAACATATTTGCCTAAGAAGATTTATGGAACTTCAAGATCTCGATGTGCAGTACAAGACTTTATCTCGAAGGAAAAGGCCCACATGGCAACTGTGGAAGACAGAGGAACCGACTCGGAAAAGAAACTAGAGAAGACACGGCTTGCGCCGATTGGCGCAATCCTGTGCCAATCGGCGCAACCGTCTTATTTGCTAGAAACCGAGTCCTTTATGAGTAGAACCCTTATATATACTTGTAAATCCTGGTCGTGAGAGAAAGAAGGCGTTGGAGGGACAACAGATTCGTGAGTTAGAGCCATCGGGGTTCACCCCGTTAGAATAGATCTCTAGTTGAGTTTCAAGAACCATTGGTGTAAGAGTTGATCCGTCAAGGTAGGCCATCTCGGCGGTGATGAATCTTACTCTATGTATCTCAAGGATGATCAAATATGTTGCTGATGGTTTTGGTGATTTGTCTATCTTGATTGTGTAATCATGCATGTGCTTATTCCAATTGCTTAGTTCTAGGCTAAGTAGGTTGATATTATCTTGATCGTAGTGATCAGGATAGTATTCAGACATTGTATTGATTATGGTTGCTTGATGATGCTAGTAGTGTGGTTTAACGGTGACAACACTAAACCTGCGCAACACTATTGGATAGTTGAGTAGGGTAAGATACTCACGCGATTAAGGGTTTCCCCTCGGCAGCAATAAATCGGGAGTCGCTCAGAAAGGTGGGTGGTCTTATCCATTATTGGGTTTCATTGATCCATGTAATTTCCATTATGATGCTATTTGATTATACTTTCTGGTTACGATCTCACTAGTAGATATCTGGCTACTCACTTAGGAACTTAGGCTTACAAGGTATCTGGCGCACTTTGGCTTAGATTCATTCGTGTGTTGTGGGATACTTGCTTTACGGGTATCCTCATACAAGACTAAGTCGGTAGCCGACTGGGTACTTCATCAACAAGGAAGTCGACCGACTCGGCTTGGAGCACAAGGCATGTAGAGATAGACTTTCTATGTAAATCCTTGTGGGTTACGACTAGGACTCTTCATGTACCCTCCTGCCGACCAGATATATAAGGCGGCAGGGTACCCCCCATCGAGGGACATGACACCAGATTACAATCAATACACAGAGCATAGGATGTAGGGTTTTTACTCTCATCCAGAGGGCCCGAATCTATATAACTCGGTGTGTTGTGTTACCATCATAGTTCTTAGTCATGACGTAGCCCTATATATTTACTGCCAATCTCAAGCTTCGACAGTTGGCGCGCTAGGAAGGGGACAAGGCTCACCGGGATTCTCCATCGACTACGATGGCCGAAATTCCCATCATTCAGTACTCGCTGGACTTCAAAATCTCCTTTGGATCGCTTGACTTCACGGTCAGTGACAATGGAGCTCTAGGTCTGGAGAACCATAGATCCGACTCAGCTGTAGCCGTTTCCATGGCGCGATCACCGAGTTTGTCTGGCATGACCCCGCATTGGTTCCACTCGGATCTGAGGAAGAAGGTCCTTCCTTCGGGAACGATTCAAAGTCGGATCAGTCCTTTGGTAAGGCCTCGGTCGGATCTGCTTACCCATATCCCCATACTGTCAATATGGTGGATATAGCAGATTCCACGGATGGAGACCAAGATGGTGACCAAGATGATGAACAAGAAGGTAACCCTGTCGATGGCCACCCGAATCAAGTAGCCGAAGGAGGTCAATAGGAGGAGAACCCTCCAGTTGATGATTTATCGATCGATTACCGCCGTCGACCTAGAGGGTCGCGTAGTTCACGCAATGCACGCCGACTGGATCTCGGTCCAGAACTTGAAGTGGATGGCGTCAAGGTCTACCACACTCCTCAGAATAACATCACAAGGGCCAAAACTTTGCTCGACACTCTAATGGTCAATGCGAATTATCAGACCCCTAGGATGCAGAAGGCGGTGGCTATGCTTAAGGCTGCTGCAGCTCAAGAGACTGCAAAATCTCAGTCGGTCACAAGCTCTAGTCACGTATCTTCACGAGGTCGGCATAGGCATGAAGATCTGAGAAATTCTCTCAGTATCCGTGATGGACGAGATACCATCAATTCTCACTATGAAGAATGCGCTCGGGACAACCGATGCTATGAGGAAGAACACCGTGATTGGATAATGGAAGATCGACTAGATGACCGACAGAACAACCGACAAGAGGACCATCAAGATCCTCCTCCAAGAGACAACCGCGATGACTATCGTTGACGTCACGATCGGGATCGGCGCGATAACAATGATAATGACCATCGACGACGTTGTCATGACGATGATGTTGGTGCGCGACATGGCCGCCGTCCAACTCCGTCTCCAGACTGGCATAGGCGGTCGCCGACGCCTACCGACAACTAGATCGATGGCATCAAAGCTTACATCCCTAGGCTTCGCATAGCTCGATGGCCAAAATGGTTCAAGCCGGTCCCCATCGAAAAATACGATGGTCAGACCAACCCCCGAGAGTGGCTATAGCTCTACAGCACGACGATTTGGTCGGTTGGAGGTGAGTCCTACATAATGGCAAATTACCTTCCGGTCTGCCTGGATCCTGCCATTCGGATATGGCTCACATCTCTTCTAGAGGAGTCAATCACATCTTGGGGAGATCTCAACAGGAAGCTCATAGAAAGTTTCCAAGCTACCTGCAATCGTCCGGGCAACCACTTCGACCTCACTCGGATCAAACAGAAGACCGATGAACCTTTTCATGACTACATCAAGCAATTTTGCGCCAAGAAGACTGAGATCCCCAATGTCCTAGATCAACAAATTATTGCTGCCTTCCAAGGAGGGATCCGCATCGATGATTTGGTTTGAGAGATCGGTCGGAGGAATCATGACCTCAAGCTGACCGCTCTAGAGTGCTTCGAGATCGCTGACAAGTTCGCATCTGGTGAGTTGGCATTAGATGACATCTGGGGAAAAGGCAAGGAGAAGCGGTCGAACAAGCCCGAGTCCTCCAAGAAGGACAAGAAGAGTTAGTCTGACAATGTGGTTCACACCATGGACCAACTTCAGAAGAACCCTCGAGCAAACCAACCGTCCACGGATGAGCTGCTGAGTGGCCCGTGCCTTTGGCATCCAGAGGGAAACCACAAAGCGAAGGATTGCTATCGACTGAAGGGTTTTGCAACAGCTGTGCTCAAGGTGGCTAAAGATCTCCCAAGGCGCAATAGCAAAGACAAGACCAAGGACGATGGTGACAAGGATGATTCAGGAGAGTTCTAGGAGCCCCGCAAGCAAGTTAACTTCATCTTCAGCGGCCCGGATGCCTATGTGTCGAAGCGCAAGAAGAAGCTAGAACTTCGGGAGATCAACTCGGTGGAACCAGCTGTGCCTCAATTCATGAGGTGGTCTAAGATGCCAAGCACCTTTGATCAGTCGGATCATCCCAAGCATATACCAAAGGCGGGTCGATACCCGCTGGTGCTTGCTGCCATGATGAAGGAGGTAAAGTTCAACAAAGTACTCATTGATGGAGGAAGCAGTTTGGACTTAATCTTCACCAAGACTCTTAAAGAGCTCGGTCTATCAATCAATGATCTTCAGTCGAGTTCTTCACCTTTCCATGGGATTGTACCTGGCAAGACTTCAGTTCCTATTGGACAGGTCAGTCTGCCAGTCACCTTCGGGACCCGTGAGAATTTCAGGACTGAGCGTATTCTCTTCCAGGTGGCGGACTTCAACTCGGCATATCATGCTATCATCGGTCGACCGACGATGGCTAAATTCATGGCTGTTCCGCATTATCCATATGTCACCCTCAAGATGCCAGGCCCGAACAGAATAATCTCTCTCCACTCTGATCTTCAGAATTCTTTTGATTGCAATGTACAGAGTTGTGAGATGGCCAATAAACAGTTGATGCTGTCTGACCAGAAGGAGATCCAACAGGCAGTCGGCATGGAGGAGCAGACTGGAGCGGCGGTTCCAGCAAAAAAGCCTACCAAAGACAAGATTCAGACCGATGACATCCAAACCAAGGAAATCATGCTCGATCCTGAGGACCCCGATAAGGTAACTTATGCTGTGGCCAACCTCGATGAGAAATAGGAACTCGCGCTCACTCTTTTCCTCCAGGAAATAGGGACATCTTTGCATGGAAACCATCTGACATGCTAGGAGTTCCTAGGGAAAAGATTGAGCATGAGTTAAGGGTACCCCTTGGGGCTACGCCCGTTCGGTAGAGGCTTAGAAGATTTGCACAAGACCGCAAGGACGCCATGAAGAAGGAGATAGTTAGACTATTAGATGCTATGTTTATCAAGGAGGTGTATCATCCCGACTGGTTAGCAAATCCAGTCTTTATACCCAAGAAGAATAAAGAATGGAGGATGTGTGTTGATTATACCGATGTCAACAAGGTCTGTCCTAAAGACCCCTTCGCTCTTCCTCGTATTGATCAGATTGTAGACTCAACATCCGGGTGTGAGCTCTTAAGCTTTCTGGATGCCTATTCAGGCCATCACCACATCCCATTGATGGTCGAAGATCACATTAAAACTTCCTTTATAACACCCTTCAGTGCCTATTGCTATATCACAATGCCTTTCGGTCTGAAGAACGCTGGCGCAACTTATCAATGGGGTATTCAACGCTGCCTTGCTACTCAGATTGGTTGGAACGCAGAAGCGTATGTTGATGACATCGTTGTCAAAACTCGGAACGTCGAGGAGCTTATTTCTGACCTGGTAGAAACCTTTGATAATCTGAGGCATTATTCAATGAAGCTGAATCCTAAGAAGGGTGTTTTCGGGGTTCCTTCAGGAAAGTTACTCGGTTACATCATTTTGAAACGAGGTATTGAGGCCAACCCGGATAAAATCAAGGCGATCCTTGGTATGGGGCCACCTAATTCTCAAAGGGATGTTCAAAAGCTGACCGGATGCATGGCGTCCCTGAGTCACTTTATTTCCCGACTGGGGGTTAGAGGGTTACCACTTTTCCGACTGCTTAAAAAGCAGGACGACTTTGTTTGGACCGAAGAGGCGCAGTCGGCATTGGACGAGTTGAAGGTTTACCTCAGCAGCATTCCAGTATTGGTGCCTCCGGAGCCAGGAGAAAAACTTCAACTTTACATATTGGCCGCAACTCAGGTTGTGAGTACTGTTTTAATAGTCGATCGAGAAGAAGAGGGACATATACAAAAAGTACAACACCCGGTCTATTTTGTGAGTGAGGTCCTTGGAGCCTCTAAGACTAGGTTTAAATAGATCTTGAAGTTGTTGTATGCATTGTTGATCACCTCCAGGAAGTTGAAGCATTATTTTCAAGCTCATCCAATTGAAGTCCAGACCTCCTTCGCACTCGGCACAGTGCTGCACAATCGAGAAGCCGAAGGAAAAATTGCCAAGTGGGCAGTCGAACTTGGTCAATATACCATTATGTTCGCGTCTCGGTCGGCTATAAAGGGACAAGCGTTAGCTGATTTCGTTGCCGAGTGGACAGAGATTCAAAACCCACCTACTGCACAAGATATCGAGTATTGGAAAATGTACTTCGATGGATCTCTTCAATTACAAGGAGTTGGTGCAGGAGTCGTGTTTATCTCACCCACTGGAGAGAAGCTTTGATATGTCCTTCAGCTGATGTTTCGCGTATCCAATAACGCTGCGGAATATGAAGCCCTTCTACATGGTTTGCGCATTGCCGCGCCACTCGGCATCAAGCGCCTTGACGTCTTTGGTGACTCGGCTTTGGTCATTAATTAGGTCACTAAGGATTGGAACTGTGTGGATGATAATATGAGTGCTTACTATCGAGAAGTAAGGAAGCTCGAAGACAAATTTGATGGATTGAAGTTCACGCATGTTCTTTGAGACAATAACCAAGCGGTCAATGAATTGGCTAAGATGGGATCATCCCGGTCTATGGTCCCGCCATGTGTTTTCTTACACACTCTGGATTCCCCCACGATTTCTCCTCGGTCGGACATACTAATGAGTGTTGTCACTAATCTTGTTGGTGATGATGACATGGAGACTGATTGGCATGACCCACTCATCCAATATTTGGACAAGGGAATGCTACCTTCGAGTCCTAATGAGCAACAAAGGATAGAGACCCGATGCCGAGGATATCTGTTGGTGGGAGACCAACTCTATAAGAGGGGAGGTTCAAACATCTTGATGAGATGCATCTCAATACCAGAAGGCCGAAAGTTTGTAGAAGAAATTCATTCCGGGATATGTGGCAATCATGCGGCTTCCAAGAGTTTGGTTGGCAAAGCTTTCCGGTAAGGGTTTTATTGGCCCACGGCGGTTGAAGACGCACACTAGGTCGTTCAGAAGTGTGAAGGTTGTCAATTCTTCACTCAACAAACGCATGTGCCTTCACAGCAACTTCAGATGATACCTTTGACTTAGCCCTTTGCTGTCTGGGGGCTTGATATTTTGGTCCTTTTAAGAAAGCGCCAGGCGGGTTCACTTATCTGTTTGTTGCTATTGATAAATTCACCAAGTGGATCAAAGCAAAGCCGATCGGCAAGATTACATCAAAGAAGGCAATCGAGTTTGTCACTGATCGATTTGATTGCAGTAGAGGAGTTGCATGATCGTGCTCTGTTTCGGTCAGCACTTTACCAGTAAGGCTTGCATCGGTATTATGATAAAAACGTGCGTAATCGCCACTTCCAAGTTGGATATTTAGTGCTTCACCGAGTGCAGTCAACCAAGAACCAGCATAAGCTTTCTCCAAAGTGGGAAGGGCCATTTGTGGTGAAGGAAGTCACTCGCCCGGGGGCTTACCGACTGATGTATGAAGACGGCAATGATATACCAAATTCCTGGAACATAAGTCAGCTACGTCATTTCTATACTTACTTATTCTTTTGTATACTCATACATTATTTCTGAATGAAACTTCGGTCTTTTTGATGAAAGATTTTTTTGATGATTTTCATTCTATATTGTCTCGATTCCTTAATTCATTTTATTAGACAATCGAGCCAGGGGGCTAGTAATAATGTCCCACCTTAGTCTAACCTTATTTTGGTTTTGGACTATTTTCCAACCGATTTCTTCTCTTTGAATACGGTCTTTATTTTTTTGGTCTAACATCTATACATTATGGTTATACACTTTATACTGCACATCAGACTACCACTATACTAAACCTAGAGCCAAAGTGCGAGAGGTCATGTGTCGATTGGTCGACTCTGCTTGTTATGCGGTTACGAGTCACAACCTAATATGCTAAGGCGGACCAATACAATTTGAGTTTCTCAATGATAGAAACATACTTATGATATTTTTATCAATCTTTTAAAAGATGTTAAGCATAAAACTAATTTACATACAGGTAATATTGTTTCGTTACATAGATATTACTAAAGTTCTCTAGCATTGCAGGATTTACAACTCCTTTGATGGAGAGGAAGATTCAGTTCATAGCTCAACTTCAGGACTTGCTGGAGGAGTAGGCACAGTCGAATTGATCTCTATGTTGTCGACCAAGGCTCGGGAAGTCTCCAGCATGGAATCCAAGAGCAGCTGGCATTGGTCGTCGGTCAAGTCTGGGTTGAAGCCTTCCTTGATCTTGTCTAATGGCAGAGCAGGAGACCAAGATTGGCAAATCGCCGAAACCTGACTCCCGGCCTCGGTTGCCACTCATCGAGTGTTATGAGAAATAGCTTCCGATGCATGCTCTAGCAAGTACTCCAAGGAGTGGCCAGACTGCTCCACTCAGTCGGCATGAACATAGTCCATTGCCTTTGGAGCAGCGTAAGATAGAGCTGCGAGTGATGATTTTTGGTCAGTATGATCAAAAGAGGATTCAAGCAGATGTGAGAAATAATGAAGGGCTTACTGGCAAGTTTACATTTGAAGGATTTGGAGGTGCTCTTGGCATCCTCTATCTTGGCGTCAGCCTCCTTCATCTCCTTCTGCAGCCGAGTGATCTCGGCCTTCTGGTCCTCTACCGACTTGGAGAGGTTTTCCTTCTCAGTATTCAAGGCGTTAACAAACCTTTGCTGATTGGAAGTCAACTTCTCTAGGTCAGCAATCTTCTGGTCACGAGCTAAAGACAAACATATGAACTTTTAGCGCTAGAGTGATTAGTTGATTATTTAAACACAGATGGTGAGTGATCTTACCAGCTATATCTACACGGCCTTGGTCTAAGGCCTTGGTCATCTCCCTTTGGTCGATCTGCAGCTTTTCAATCTCCTTTTGTGCTTTGGCGAGCTGCTGACCGGTGACTAGCATAACACCAGCAATGTATCAGTCTTAAACTTAAAGACATGTAGACCGAAGAGTTTAGGACATACCAAAAGTTTCGGCTTCAAGGTATTCCACCCTAGCTTGTTTCCTCTCTACAAGAGTGTGGGATACTTGCTTTACAGGTATCCTCATACAAGGCTAAGTCGGTGGCCGACCGGGTACTTCATCAACAAGGAAGCCGACCGACTCGGCTTGGAGTGTAAGACAAGAAAGATTAGACTTTCCATATAGAATCCTTGTAGAGTATGACTAGGACTCTGCATGAACCCCCCTACCGACCGGATATATAAGGCAGCAGGGTACCCCCCATCAGAGAAGGAGAGACACACAGAGAGAGGGAGACAACATCTCGTGACAATCAATACAATATAGAACATAGGACATAGGGTTTTTACTCTCATTGAGAGGGCCCGAACCTGTATGGTTCGACGTCTTGTGTAACCATCGTAGTTCTTGGTCTCAACATAGCCCTATATATTTACTGCCGGTCTTGAGCATCGATAGTTGGCATGCCAGGTAGGGGACAAGGCTCGCCGGGATTCTCCGTCGACTACGATGGCCGAACTTCCCATCATCCAATACTCGCCGGACTTCAAGATCTCCTTTGGATCGCTCGACTTCACGATCGGCGATAATAGAGCCCTAGGTCTGAATGACTATAGATCAGACTCGACCGCAGCCAGCCCTAAGGCGCGATCACCGAGTCCGTCTGGCATTATCCCTGCATTGATCCCACTCGGATCCGAGCAGGAAGACTCTTCCTTTGGATATGACTTGACATCAGATCGGTCTTTTGATGAGGACACGATCGGATCGACCTAGTCATATCCCCATACAGTCAACATGGTGGATATAGTAGATCCTGCTGCTGGAAACCAGGAGGAGGATCCAGATGCCGAAGAAGAAGGGAATCCAGCTAGTGGTCGCCAAAACCAGCCGGTCGAAGGAGGCCGACCGGATGATAACCCGCTAGCTGATGAATTATTGATCGGTCACCGCCATCGACCAAGAGAGTCGTGCGGATCGCGTAACGCACACCGACTGGATCTCGGCCCTGACCTTGAAGTCTACCACACCCCATAGAACAACATCACCGGGGCCAAGACATTGCTTGACACTTTAATGGTTGACGCCCACTATCAGACTCCTGCTATGCAGAAGGCGGTGGCTATGCTCAAGGCTTCAGCAGCGCAAGATGCTGCAAAGTCTCAGTCAGTCGCAAGTTCTAGCCATGCATCTCCTCAGGGTCGGCGTAGGTGTGAAGACCTGAGAAATTCTCTTAGCATCCGTGATGGACGAGACACCCTCAACTCTCACCACGAGGAGAGTGCTTGGGACAACTGATGCTATGAGGAAGAACGTCGTGAACGAAGGATGGATGCCCGACGGGACGACCGATGAGAAGACCAATGAAATGATCGACGGGAGGATCACCAAGATCCCCCTTCCAGAGAAAACCACCGGGAAGACAGACGGCACAACCAACGGGACGATCATTAGAATCCTCCTCCAAGAGACAACCGCGACGACCGACGTCGACATGATGATCGGGATCGGTGTGATAATGATGGCAATCGACGATGTCGTGATGATGAGGATGTCAGCCCATGCCACCATCGTTGCCCAACTACGTCCCCAGACCGGCAAAGGCGGTCACCAATGCCGACTGATGACGAGATCGATGGCATCAAGGCTTACGTCCCTCAGCTTCGCATTGCTCGATGGCTGAAAGGATTCAAGCCGGTTCCCATCAAAAAATATGATGGCAAACCAACCCCAAGAGTGGCTACAACTCTATAGCATGGCGATCCGGTCGGCTGGAGGTGATTCCTACGTAATGGCTAATTACCTTCCAGTCTGCTTAGATCCTAACATTCGGATATGGCTCACATCTCTACCTGAGGAGTCAGTCACATCTTGGGGAGACCTCAACAGGAAACTCATAGAAAGTTTCCAAGCAACTTGCAATCGACCAGGCAACCACTTTGACCTCACTCGGATCAAGCAGAAGGGTGACGAGCGTCTTTATGACTACATCAAGCGGTTTTGCACTAAG
Source organism: Eleusine coracana subsp. coracana (assembly GCA_032690845.1). Taxonomy (NCBI): domain Eukaryota; kingdom Viridiplantae; phylum Streptophyta; class Magnoliopsida; order Poales; family Poaceae; genus Eleusine; species Eleusine coracana. The sequence continues at coordinate 44,402,024 of CM064430.1, forward strand.
AAGACTGAGATCCCCAACATCGCTGATCAGCAAATCATTACTGCCTTCCTGGGTGGAATTCGCAGTGACGATTTGATCCGAGAAATCGGTCGGAGGAACCATGATCTCAAGCTCACCGCTCAAGAGTGCTTCGAGATTGCTGATAAGTATGCATCAGGAGAGTCTGCACTTGATGATATCCGAGGAAAGGGCAAGGAGAAGCGGTCGGACAAGCCTGAGTCCTCCAAGAAGGACAAGAAGAGAAAACCTGACAATGCTATCAACACAGTGGACCAGTTTCGGAAGAATCCTCGGACGAACCAGCCGTCTACTGATGAGTTGCTGAGTGGCCTTTGCCCTTGGCACCCCAAGGGAAACCACAAAGCAAAGGATTGCTATTATCTGAAGGGTTTTGCAATAGCTGTGCTCAAGGTGGCCAAAGATCCCCCGAGGCGCAACAACAGCAACAAAGACAAGCCCAAGGATGACGATGACAAGGATGATTCAAGAGAGTTCCAGGAGCCTCGTAAGGAAGTAAACTTCATCTTCGGAGGCCCGGATGCCTATACGTCCAAGCGTAAGCAAAAGTTAGAGCTTGGAGAGATTAACTTGGTGGATCCAGCTACGCCTCAGTACATGAGGTGGTCTGACATGCCAATCACCTTTGATCGGTTGGACCATCCAAAACATCTACCAATACCAGGTCGCTACCAATTGGTGCTTGCTGCGACTATGAAGGAGGTGAAGTTCAACAGAGTACTCATCAATGGAGGAAGCAGTTTGGACCTAATCTTCACCAGGACTCTTCAAGAGCTCGATCTGTCAACCAATGACCTCCAACCGAGTTCTTCACCCTTCCATGGGATTATGCCTGGCAAGACTTCAGTCCCAATTGGACAAATCAGTCTGCCAGTCACCTTTGGCACCCGTGATAATTTTAGGACAGAGCGTATCCTCTTCCAGGTGGCAGACTTCGAGTCAGTATACCATGCTATCATCGGTCGACCGGCAATGGCTAGGTTTATGGCTGTTCTGCACTATCCATATCTCACCCTCAAGATGCCAGGCCCGAACGGAATAATCTCCCTCCACTCTGATCTTTGGAATTCTTTTGATTGCGATGTGCAGAGTTGTGAGATGGCTACCAAACAGTTGATGCTGTCAAACCAAAAGGAGATCCAGAAGGCAGTCGGTATAGTGGAGCAGACTGAAGCGGAGGTTCTGACAAAGAAACTTGCCAAGAACAAGATCTAGACCGATGACATCCAAACCAAGGAGATTTTGCTCGATCCTGAGGACCCCGATAAGGTGACTTATGCTGGGGTCAACCTTGATGAAAAATAGGAACTCGCGCTCACTCTTTTCCTCTAGGAAACTAGGGATATCTTTGCATGGAAACCATCTGACATGTCGGGAGTTCCTAGGGAAAAGATTGAGCACATGTTAAGGGTACCTCTAGGGGCTACTCCCGTTCGCTAAAGGCTTAGAAGATTTGCGCAAGACGGCAAGGACGCTATGAAGAAGGAGATAGTTAGATTGTTAGAAGCTAAGTTTATAAAGGAGGTGTATCATCCCGACTGGTTAGCAAATCCAGTCCTTGTACCTAAAAAGAATAAAGAGTGGAGGATGTGTGTTGATTATACCGATCTCAACAAGGTCTGCCCAAAAGACCTCTTCACTCTTCCTCGTATTGATCAGATTGTAGATTCGGCAGCCAGGTGTGAGGTTTTAAGCTTTCTGGATGCCTATTCAGGCTATCACCAATTCCCACCGAGAGTCGAAGATCAGATCAAGACTTCCTTTATAACACCCTTCGGCGCCTATTACTATATCACTATGCCATTCGTTCTGAAAAATGCTGGCGCGACTTACCAACGAGGTATTCAATGCTGCCTTGCCACTCAGATCGGTCGGAACACTGAAGCGTATGTTGACGACATCGTTGTCAAGACTCGGAAAGTCGAAGAACTTCTATCTTACCTGGCAAAAACCTTTGACAATCTGAGATATTATTCAATGAAGCTAAATCCTAAAAAGTGTGTTTTTGGGGTTCCATCGGGAAAGTCACTCGGTTACATCATTTCGAAACGAGGTATAGAGGCTAACCTAGATAAAATCAAGGCAATCCTTGATATGAAGCCACCTAATTCTCAAAGGGACGTTCAGAAGCTGACCGGATGCATGGCATCCTTGAGTCGCTTTATTTCCCGATTGGGGGTTAGGGGGTTACCACTCTTCCGATTGCTTAAAAAGCAGGACGACTTTGTTTGGACTAAGGAGACGTAGTCGGCACTGGACGAATTAAAGATTCATCTCAGCAGTATTCCAGTGTTAGTGCCTCCGGAGCCTGGAGAAAAACTTCAGCTTTACATCTCGGCCACAACCCAGGTTTTGAGTACTGTTTTGACAGTCAACCGAGAAGAAGAGGGACACGTGCAAAAAGTATAGCATCCGGTCTACTTTGTGAGTGAGGTTCTCAGCGCCTCTAAGGCAAGGTACCAGCAGATCTTGAAGTTGTTATATGCATTATTGATCACCTCGAGGAAGTTGAAGCACTATTTCCAAGCTCATCCAACTGAAGTTCAAACTTCTTTTGCACTTGGGACGGTGTTACATAACCGAGAAGCTAAAGGGAAAATAGCCAAGTGGGCAGTCAAACTTGGTCAGTATACTATTACGTTCGCGCCTCGGTCGGCTATAAAAGGACAAGCATTAGCTGAATTCGTCACCGAGTGGACAGAGATTCAAAATCCTCCTATTGCCCAAGATATCGAGTACTGGAAAAATGTACTTTGATGGTTCCCTTCAATTACAAGGTGTAGGTGTGGGAGCTGTATTTATCTCGCCTACTGGAGAAAGGCTTCGATACGTCCTTCAAATCGTGTTTCGCGCGTCTAATAATGCTGCGGAATATGAAGCTCTCCTACACAGTCTGCGCATTGCTATGTCACTCGGCATTAAGCGCATCGATATATTTGGTGATTCGGCCTTGGTCATTAATCAGGTCACCAAGGATTGGAATTGTGTAGATGATAACATGAGTGGTTATTGCCAAGACGTGCGAAAACTCAAAGACAAGTTTGATGGATTGAAGTTCACACATGTTCTCCGAGATAATAACCAGGCGGCTGATGAGTTAGCCAAGATAGGATCATCTCGGCCTGCAGTACCGCCGGGTGTTTTCCTACATGTTCTGGATTCCCCAACAATTTCTCCTGGGTCGGACGTGTTGATGAGTATTGTTGCTGATCTTGTTGGCGATGACGTCTCCAAGACCGACTGGCACGACCCACTCATCCAGTATTTGGATAAGGGAACGCTGCCCTCGGATCCTGATGAGCAACAAAGGTTGAAGATCTGATCTCGAGGATACTTGTTGGTGGGGGACCAACTTTACAAAAGGGGTGGTTCCAACATTTTGATGTGATGCATCTCAATTCCTGAAGGTCAGAAGTTGGTAGAAGAGATTCATTTAGGAATATGCGGCAATCATGCAGCTTCCAGGACTTTGGTCGGCAAAGCTTTCCGGCAAGGGTTTTATTGGCCCATGGCGGTCGAAGATGCACACCAAGTTGTTCGAAAGTGTGAGGGTTGTCAATTCTTCGCTCAACAAACACATGTACCTTCATAGAAACTTCACATGGTACCATTGACTTGGCCTTTTGCTGTTTGGGGGCTTGATATTGTCGGTCCTTCCAAGAAAGCGCCAGGCGGGTTTACTCATTTGTTTGTTGCTATCGACAAATTCACCAAGTGGATTGAAGCGAAGCCGGTCGACAAGATTACATCCAAGAAGGCGATCGAGTTTGTCAAAGATATATTCCCTCGGTTTGGAGTTCCTCATGATATCATTACCGATAATGGCACTCAATTCACTTCAGTGGAGTTCCGGGACAATCAATACAATATAGAACACAAGACGTAGAGTTTTTACTCTCATTGAGAGGGCCCAAACCTGGTAATTCGGCGTCTTGTGTAACCATCGTAGTTCTTGGTCTCGACGTAGCCCTATATATTTACTGCCGGTCTTGGGCATCGACAAAGAGCATACATTTTCTGTATACAAAAAGGGGTTAAGCTTAAGGAGAAGATTGAGACAAAGCTAAAGCAGAGTATTGAAGTACCTTCCTAGCTTCTCGATGTTGTTGCATAATTTCCACGTCCTCCACTTTGGGCCGACCGAGTATATCTGCAGACAATATCGCCTTAGCATTGTCAAGAGGTGAAGGGACGATGGCTGGAGCAGGTTGGGGTGCAGGCGCCGGAATGGAGGTAGGAATTGTCTTGTCAAACGGCTTATCCACCTTGGTCAGCGTGTTTGATGACTTGCCGACCGGTTTGGGCAGATCAGTCAGACGAGGAGGGGGTCCTGACCGAGTGGCTTCGGACTCTTGGGCACTTTGCAAGTCACTCGTCCGACTACTGTCAAAATAAAGATGGAGGAAATTAAAATGTGTTATGGATGGCAATAAGAGGCAAGGAGTATAAGGTTAAAGAATTAACATGGGGGCATTCTTAATCTTGATTCGGCACATCCTCTTCTTCAAAGAAGTCGACTGAGAATCAGTCTCCTTCCTCTTCTGGGCAGATTTGCCTGCCTTGACGGTCTATTCCACCACCCCAGCGTCACTCTGAGTTTGGCTTGGGGACTCCGACTGGCTTGAAGGTCGATCGGGGGGAGTAGGGGTGGGTTGACCGGCATCAGCAGATGGCATTTCTTCAATCACCCTGATCCCCAATATATTGCCATCGACGCACAACAGTCTGCTTCACTAGTCGACTGGGGGGAGGCAGGGTGACAACTGGATCAGCACGAGCACCTGCAGAAGAGCTTGAGCCTCCAGTGCCGGTCTACTACGGCTTTTCTACATAATCTGGTCCCTCGGTATCGGTCGGAGGGAGCGGAGGATGGGATATATAAGTATCCAGAACCTGCACAGGAATCAAGATATCAAGCAGGACATCAAGATAAGAACATAAGGGATTGCTCAAAGCAGACTGAGGCTTACCCGGGCTTGCATAGTGCCCTTGTTATACGCCTTTCTGATCAATGAGTCATCTTGAAGGATATCCCCTTCAAACATTTTCGATAGGCATTTCTTACAGAGTTCCCCATTCGGCAGGTCGGGCAGCTCCCTGGTTTCATCATTATGAACATAGTTCCACGTCGGGTGACTTTGAAGCTTCAGGGGCTGCACTTTGCGAACTATGAAGCTTTTGGCAATGGTGATTCTATCAATGCCTTCAGCCTTCAAGTTAGCTATCTTCTTCAACAGAGCGACCACCTGAGGGTCTGTCGGATCAGGCTTCTTTGTCCACTGCGCCAAGGGAATTGCCTTGGCACCAGTGAAGTCGGCAAGAGTAGGGGGAGGGTTGTCACAGTAGAACCACTCATCCATCCAATTCTTGTTTCCGGTCTTCAACGGCACATTGATGTAGGCCTCCTTCTTACGCAACTGGAAGCCAACGCCGCCTATAGCTACTTGATTATCCTTGATCGGCAGCGGTCGGAGGACGAACAGATGGTGAAACAGATTGAAGTGGGGGAGAATGCCCAAAAACGCTTCGCACATGTGCATGAAGATGGTGATGTGAAGGATGGAGTTGGGATTGAGGTTGACAAGCTCAATCCCATAAAAGAATAGGAGCCCGTGCAAGAAGCTGCAGCAGGGGACTCCAAAACCATGCTCGAAGAACGAGCGAAACACAACAATCTGTTTATGAATAGGGATGTGGCAAGATTCGCGAGGTACCTTCCAGTTGATCCGCACTTGCTCTGGAAGGATGCCGTCGACCACCATCTAGTTGCAGGAATCGAGGTGGAAACCTTCTTGCGACCCATGTCAATGGTTGCTTTGGGCGCGGCGGATCAAGTACTAAACCCTGGCGGAAGATTGGGGGCTGAGTGCGGTGAGATCTACGGCGGCTGGAAGCAAATGCGCTAACCCTAACTGGAGAAGCAGAGGCGTCGCTGAGAGCAGAGGAGGCGCAAGGAAGACGAAGAGTTTGTGCGCAAATGCGGCATGGATTGAGGGTCAACTTGATGCTACCCTTTTATACTCCCGCTTTTTGACCTAAGGGTCCCATGGGCCAGGATGGGTCGTACAGTGATGAAGGATTTTGTTTAAGCAAAGATTAATTAAGGGCCTTAACACATGATTAGGGTCTAAAACCTTGAGAAGTAAAACTCAGGGGCTTCTTTGATGAGAAGCATTTGAAAATTTTTTAACCATATCTATATGATTTGATGATCATGTAGCAAAGGACTTGATGGTCATATGGATATAAGTTGAAAGGTTATGGTATTGGTTGAAGTCAATAACCAAATTGCCAAAATTGGACTCATGAATAGATAGAGTGACTAATTATTAGGGAAAGTCTATATTATGATTGATGTCATCTAGCTTAGTACCATTATATGACTGATGTCATATTGGTTCACATGAATTGAATATGATTGATATCATAAAATTCAGACCGACCAGTCACTCGGAGATAGTGTATATCACTCGACCTTTTTGATAATCGGTCGGCGAGGTTGAAACCTTGCAAAGTGAGCCACTGGTTTAATGACCAGAGGTCTGTTAGACTCAGACTTGATGAATTGAGTAAAATACCTACAAAATAATAAGAGCTAATATGATTAGACTCTTGCATTATTTGTCAGTCTCCAAATTATACAAGAGTTGGGGGCTACACCTGATCAGGTGCACCTGACCGGTGCACCAGATCTACCAGGAACTTCAATAAAGAGGTCTTCCTAATTTATGATCAACATTGAAGATCACTCTAAGAATCAAAGCTCAAAATCAAGAAGCACTCGGGGGCTGCTATGGGATACTTGCTTTACGAGTATCCTCATACAAGACTAAGTTCGTAGCCGACCGGGTACTTCATCAACAAGGAAGCCGACCGACTCGGCTTGGAGCGCAAGGCATGTAGAGATAGACATTCTATGTAAATCCTTGTGGGTTATGACTAGGACTCTTCATTTACCCCTCTGCCGACCGGATATATAAGGCGGCAGGGTACCCCCCATCGAGGGACACGACACCAGATTACAATCAATACACAGAGCACATGACTTAGGGTTTTTACTCTCATCGAGAGGGCCCGAACCTGTATAACTCGGTGTCCTGTGTTACCATCGTAGTTCTTAGTCTCGACTTAGTCCTATATATTTACTGCCGATCTCAAGCTTTGACATGTGCCGATCGGCTCTACTCCAGCACGGATCGGCGTAATCATAAATTCGGTAGTGTGCCAATCGGCTCTACCCTGCTCCGATCAGCGCAACGACAGATTTGCTATCTAGCGCACCTTTGCGCTGGCTAGTCTCCCCTCATGCAACTTGAACTTGACAGTAGCCTTGACTAGATCTTTTACTGTTAACTTTGTTTAATAATCCCTAAGGTCCCAGTGGATACGATAAACCTTGGAATACTCAATTCAAGGCAAAATTGCTACAATCATACACCGTCCTCTTGCGATATATAAATGGGTGCGTAGTTACGACCAACACCCATCAACGAGTCGGCACCCGGCCAAGGCTGCAGCCCAACCTAGCCCGCCACCCGGCAATCCTTACCGCCCGGCCTAGCCTGCCGCCCGGTGGCCACCCAGCGTTGCTAGCCCATGAGACCCATGAGGCCTTATGCCAACCAAAGGAAGAGTCGGTAGAAACCAACCCAACAATCGCCTTTGGGACACAATCCAAGCCATTGGGAGAAGGTCGGTCGAGGGACCGACATTGATACATCCGGCCCAGGTAGGGTGGAACGAAGCCCGACACATCGATCCGGATTCTCTGAATCCCGCAATCTTAGCACCATAACTCCTGCCGAAAGCCCGACACACCGATCCGATTCTAGGTCCACGACCCGAATCCGCAGTCTTAGCACCGCAACACCGGCGCCCCCACTCAGGGAAAGGCCCAATCTCCCTAAAAGACTAGTCTGGTAGGGGAAGGGTGGCTCTCCCTTTTAAGGTGGCTTCCACCTCCCAAGCTAAGCAAGGTGGGATTATTCAGAGGCTCACACGGTCGCCGCCCCAGCGGGTAATAGTGGAGGATGTCCTCATCAGACATGATCCAAACGCCGCCCGGTTTTGCTCACCGCTTGGCGGTGCATGCCGCCTGGCACACGTGGCCGCCCGACGTTGCCCGCCATCCGATGGACTGACTTGGGTCTACCGACTCTACTTCACCTACAAGTACCCCGCATCAATGAAGGAAGCATCAATGAAGGAAGCAACACATCAAGGAGAATTTGGCAGAAGAAAAACATCAATGAAGGAAGCAACACATCAAGGAGACCATTTCCCGCTACTTGTGCTACTTAGTAGAGTAGGTTAGTTAGTCTGGAGTTAGAGTCTAGTCGAGAGCATTGCTCGAGATTCTGGGATTGTCTTGGAGTCTTGGTATGAGCTCCGTAATATCTTTTCTCTTTCTGTTAGACTTAGCTTTTATCAATATAAATATCTTTCCCTTTATATCTTGTCAAGTACTTATTTTAATTTAGTCATTTGCTCAGGTTATGATCATTGGGAAGAAACATTGTTGCGTAGTTCACGGGTTTCCCGGCTAGGATTTAATTAAGTTTTGTTCTTTCTAGGACTTAGACTTGGTTATTTCCTGGCTATTCTTCCACTAGGCTAATGGGAGAATATCTAGTGAAGGCGTAGGCGCGGTGCCTAAGTAAACGCTAGCTAGATTTGAATTCGTCCCCACGGGCTGTGTGGTAGGCGGCAGGTGGTGACAGCCCTGTCCGTCCCTTTAGTAATCCACCACATTCAAGAAGTCTCAAGAAGGGTTGTCTAACAATAGCGTACCCACTAGTACAGAGGTTAGTTACTGACCCATATTAGTGGATTGTTTTCGTGCCCTGAAGTGAGCTAACAGGTGAAAGACTCGAGGCTGTACCAAGAAATTAGTGTAAGCATTGAACCCGAGTAACTAGGATTTGACGCTTGACTTAGATATATTAGGAAGATATATTTTAGGAATCTTAGACTTAGACTCGCTATCTTCCTAGCTAGCTTAACCAATCTCTTTATTTATCTTAGTGTGGATTTCTCCTGTGTTACTATGCCTACTATTATTATTGAACATCCTTACCCCCGTCTTTGGTCAGTTGGTATAATTCTTATAGTTATATCTTTGTTAAACCAAGATAATTTTACGCCTATATTCCTTGAGGAAAATAAATACAATACCATTGAATACTTCTAGGTGAAATGCTACAATGGTGTTATGTGCGCTTGCGGATTAATTCACTTTTCATACTCTTAAAGCATAAGAAACACCAACAATCAGTTCTCGCGCCGTACCAGGGATAGTGATATTCTTGATACAATGCTAAGAAGTGTCAACAAGCATTTCTGGCGCCGTTGCCGGGGAAGCAATAGGCTAAGATATCAGAATTTTAACATTGATATTTCTTTCAAGAAGTTAGTGCTTTCCTTTACGGCCTACCGGACAATAGGCTAAGATATTTCTATTTATTTGTAGTGTAAATAGGACGCTTTATGATTGGTTTCGACATACCGAACAACTACCACAATGATTCAGAGGCTTTGTTGAGGACAGTGCGTCAATGACTCACCCCTCCTCAGCATGTACTTGCTCTCGAAGCACCTCCGATCATGCAACCTCAGCCGTGAGTCCCATCTTCATTCGCTCAACTAACTATTGCTGAAAAGACGATCCGTGACTACTCCACCCTGTCTGTAGACAACATCCGCACATGTCCGAACCTGAACATGGGGAATGGGGGCTATGAGCTGAAACTGGCCTTAATCAACATGAATTTGGCCAGTCCTTTTTGTGGCAAGGCATCGGAAGACGCAAACGCCCACCTCTAACAGTTTTTGGCGGTGTGCAGCACTTCCACCATGAGGGATGTGACCTCTAAAGCCATTCGCCTTTGTCTTTTCCCATTGTCACTCTTGGGGAAGGCTAAATAGTGGTTCTACAGCAATCAAGAAGAGCTCACCACATGGGACAAGTGCTCCAGTGCCTTCCTTGCTAGGTTCTTCCTGCTAGGCAAAACCAATGCTCCACAGAACAAAATTTCAAGTTTCCAACATTCGATCGATGAAAGCATCCCTGAGGCATGGGAGTGCTTCCAAGAGTACACTTTGGTGTGTCCACATCATGGAATGCAAGACTGGTTGTTAATCCAAAGCTTGTACCATGGGCTCAACCATCTCGCTCGTGAGCACCTTGATGCAGCCACTGGAGGTTCCGTCTCCTCTCTAAAGGTCAAAGAAGCTCAAACTCTCATAGAAAAGATGGTCGCCAACTACAGTGGCTATGATGAGAGGCAGAGCTAGCCGCAACCAAAAATGAGGGGAGTCCAACAAGTTGATGGTATTGACATGTTAGCAATCAAGATGGATCAACTTTTGAAGAAGATGGATTCACCTCAGTCTGCCCAATCCTTAGACTCTCGCATGACTTGTGAAGTCTGCGGCAATGTTGGACACATGGGAAGCCACTGCCTAAAGACTCAAGAAGAAGAAGTGAACTACCTCAACAACGGGTTTAGTCCCTATACGAACAACTTCGGATGGTAGTCCAAGCCCAACCTCTCCTTTGACAAGAACATGGGTAACTTTGGAAACTTCACTCGTAATGAACCTTCCTTCCGTGATCTTGTTCGAGGACATTCTAAAATCAATGAAAGTATTAGTAGGAAATTTATTGCTACTGATAATGTCCTAGAAAGCACAAATTCTCATATGGAAGCTTTCAATACCTGTCTCTAAACTAGCTTAGTCATAATAAAATGTTAGAAACACAAATTGCTTAATTGATCGCTATTATTGTTAAGACTAACTCTGGCAAGCTCCCCGGTCAGCCGGAAGCTAGCCCCAATGAAAAATGTTAATGATGTTACATTTAGAGGCGGAAAATCTACACAGGATCCGCCAATTCGTAACAATGCAGGGAAGGACAAGGAATCCAATGTAGAGTCAGAGGATGAAGAAGAAATTGAAGTTGAGGAGATAAAGGCACCTCCCAAGAAGGCGCCACATGAGTTCTATGATACGCCAATCTTGCCATTTCCCTCTCGCCAGAGGAAGCCAATAGTGGATAAGCAATTTGAGAATTTGTAGCGGTAACAAAGAAATTATATGTCAATATACCACTACTTGATGCCATGTAGGTTCCTACCTACTCCAAGTACCTAAAGGACATCCTCAATAATAAATGCCCAATGCCATCCACTGAGATTGTGAAATTAACGGAGGAATGCAGCACTGTCATCTTGAACTCTTTGCCAGAAAAGAAGTGAGATCTGGGATGCCCAACCATCACATGTTCCATCGGGATGCAACAATTCAACAACGCCCTTTGTGATTTGGGAGCAAGCGTGAGCTTCATGCCAAAGGTAGTGTATGAAAAACTTAATGTCAATTCATTATCCCCTACAACAATGTGCTTGCAGCTCACCATCAATCAGTCCGCTACCCGGTGGGCATCACGGAGGACGTACCCGTCAAAATAAGGAACTTTCTCATTCTTGTTGACTTTGTGGTGCTAGACATGGAGGTCGATGTGAAGATGCCTCTTATACTAGGAAGACCATTCCTTAGCACCATAAATGGCAACATTGACGTTGGGGCTGGAGAAATCCACCTTAGCATCAATGAGCATGAGGAGAAGTTTGCCTTCAAGCCCTGAACAGAACAATGCAATCAGGTACGCATCTTCTATGGTAAAAATTCTAACACGGTGCAAAAAGTTAAGGTATACCCAATTCCATCAAAATCAGGTGTACCGGTGGCAAAAGTCAAGAGAACACAATCACTGCCCAAAAAAAAAGAACGAGTCACAAGAAGCAAAGAAAAAGGTCACCGCCAAGTCCCAGAAAATCAAACAAGTATGACGGAAAAAAGAAGTTGCACCAATCGTGAAAAATTCTCCATCCACGAAGGGCACCGTGGAGAACTAAATGCGGAGAACGTCTTGTTCGAGACGAAAAATCCGGACCCTTGTCAGAAGGTAACCGATATATATCCCCCTTTCTCTTGTACATACCACTAAATTAGTTTGCTTTTATTTCCTTTTTTAACGATTAAATTAGGCTATAAAAGAAAAGAAATAAAATAATAATAATATTAATTTGGTGATGACTCAGCCCAGTTTTCGGACCAGGAGGTCAATTTTGTGTCGAAAATGACCATCCGGGTGATGATCCGGGACTTTAACCCGGCCATAAATAACCTAGTCAAATTTCAGCACCCCGAAGGTCATTTTTTCATGAAAAATGACCACCCAACTGAGTGATTTCTGTGCCGCCCGGCCACGACCTATCGTCCGACCAAAAATGGCCGGTCGACCATGTTTTTTCTCGGATTCTTTGCACTTGTGATGCAGGGATGATGGCCATGAGTGGTGGAGGTGTGGCCAGCACTTCCTTTTTGAACAATTCTCACCTAAGACCCCACCATGAGTAAAAGTAAACAATGGAGAGCCACTCAAGTCACCTCACACTCAAATCAACCGCTCTCACCTGCCATCCTACTCCCTTAGGCCTCATGAATGACAGGGCACTCATTACAAGCATTCAACTTTAGCCATCACATCAATCCCTCCTTGCTCCCCACACTCAACACAAAGTTTTGGCCAAAGATAGCAAGTGGATCACATGGCGCATGGACCTAGCCCTCTCCCATCACCACCAAAGCAATCATACAACAAAAGGAGGATGAGGACATGCTGCTCAGCATGGCCCGCCGCCCCCAAGGCCTCCTTGGAGCCTATAAATACCGAGGCTCATTCTCCAAATGCTTCACCCCCTCAACTTTTAGCTAAAAACACTTTTCTCCCTCACATCTCTCTCCCTTTGCACTCTCTCTTTCTTTTCAATAGTTTCTCTAGTATGTGCACTTTGAACATAGAAATAAAAGTGTGCTGAAATAAAACCACCTAGAGCAAGTTTGTTGCCTCCCTTGCACTTTTGAACGACTAACACCTAAACAACTAACCGAATGACTAATTGCTAACCTTTATTATGATATTGTCCTTCAGGTATTGTGTCCAAGTAACCCTTTTGCAGGAATGGCGAACATTTGGAGGGGCCTCTACACCAAGTTTAGCAGCAGCTCAAGTCATGGGAGACGCACCCCCAAGTGAGCACTCAGAAACTAAACACTCAGAAGCTTCATATCGGCATGCTCCGAGTTATCACTCGGATACAATGTCCATATCCGAGGCTGCAACTATGGTGAGTATGCAAGATGAAGAATTTGAGAGGTTCTTGGAGAGTGAAGAGATCATGGTGTTCAATGACTTCGATGAGCAAAGCAAGTTCACTACCATTCAAGACCGGGAGTTCACAGCCGTGCACAAGTTTGACCATGATTTCCTCGAACGAATCAGCGTCCTCGCTGATTTTGAGGATGCAGTCAACATGGTGGGGTGGTATGATTTCTATCACCTCAATTAATACAATTCTAAATGGCTTACCATTGAATTTGCACCTTGAAAATTCATGCCCATGAGTCAAACAAAATAGGCACTCTCTATGAATTTTGTCTTTTTGGTGAAACCTATGAACGGTCTTTAAAAGAAATTAGCAATTATCTTGGTTTTGACCATAAGGCAGCTTTAGATATTGATAAACTTAAAGGTTTCACACCACAAGGACTTTGGAAAAAGATAGGAAATCCTGTTACGGGGCAAGAACACACTAGTGACATTCATAACCCATCGCTCCGTATAAACTCGCTACCTAACCCCTCAGGGTGATGTACATTTTGTGAATATTTTGGATAAAGTCCATATCCATGCTGTAATCAAGAAGATTAAAATGAACCCCACATTTTTCCTCATCAACCATTGGCTCACCTTAGCATTCAGGAAACAAGGACCCACTACATTTACCCCTTTTGTCACTAGAATTGCTAGAAAGCTTGGCGCGCTTCATAGAGCTAGAATAGATCATCTCCCTAGCACTCCTTTGTTAGGAGAAGATCATTTCTTGCAAGCCCACTTGTTGAAAGAGGAGAACAATATATACTTCATGCTTTATCCGGGGTATGACACAGGAATTGAGTTGCCTAACCCCTAGCTCACTATTATCAGTAAAAAGAACTTTGTGTACAAATTGCAAGCTTCCTTGTAGCGTGCATGACATAGTGTTGCAGGGGATAGACCAAGAACGAGAGCACAACTCCGTCGAGAATAGCAACAACAAGGAACCACGATGAACAACTCAAATGGGTGGTACTAGCTCCAGAAGGGTCGTGAGTCATAATAGGTGACCATGACAAGGTGCTGCCCCACCTATTTTGGGCCAACTTGGCCATGTATCGTGTCGGGCCTTAAGCCCATGTTGCGGGCGCCCCCCTGGTCACCCCCAACCCTAGGACGTCCCTGGTTCCTACATAAACTCAGTAGCCGCCATCTTTTAGTTTTGGGTTTTGTTTAGTTCAGTTTTCCAGAGAGAAACTTGATCGAATTATTGTAACTATGGCGACAAGTCCTTTTACAGTAATCCAGGGCCCCTGTTCTTGTTCTACACCACTGTGGCGATTAGTCCTTTTGTGTTCAGAGCTTGAACCTTTTCTTGTGATTCGCTTCATCCATATTTGCAATTGTAGATTGCGTGTTTATCCTCTCTTGCTTGTGTTCTCGATTTCGCTTGCAGGAACAATCAAGTTGTGCTTGGTGTAACGGTTGCGGGGTTGGATCGTGTCTGATTCAAGCCGGGTCATCGACACTGAGTTCCCCAAATTTGAGTTTATCCCCTTACCTCTCGGAAGATCAGGCCATATCTTCATCAGGATTTCTCTTGTGTTGCTACCTGTACTATTATTATTGAACATCCTTACCCCTATCTCTGGTCAGTTGGTATAATTATTATAGTTATATCTTTGTTAAATCAAGATAATCTTACACCTAGCTTCCCTCAGGAAAATGAATACAATACCTTGAAATACTCCCGGATGAAATGCTACAATGGTGTTCTGTGCGCTTGTGGATTAATTCACTTTACTCTTAAAGCATAACAAACGCCAACAATCATTTCTAGCGCCGTACCGGGGATTGTGATATTTTTGATACAACATTAAGAAGTGTCAACAGGCACCTTCCCCTACTCCTTATTGGACCACTCCCGCTGGAGTTCCGGTCCCTCCCGCCACCAAGTTGAGTTTTCACACACGAGCCCGCAATCACTCCAGGAGTAAAGACATAGTTGCAATACCGCTGCCACCAAGGCACAAGCTCGCCACCCTCTTGAACTTGCCGGATCCCCCGAGCCGATGCAGGCACTCACTATCGATGCCTCTTTCACCGGCGGGTTTAAACCATGTGCAAATGTGTGATGGCCTTCACAACCAATTACAATAGACTCGATCACCGATACCTAACCGGTCTTGGTCTCACCATAGACCAAGAGTAAGAACCTAGATTGTGACATCCCATGTCACAAAAGGAAATTAAACTAATCCTAGTGCTAATTTCTAGCTAATAAAATGTAAGTAATTAAATTGCCAAAGAGAAGGGAAACTTAATTAATTAATTCCAAATTGGCCAAATACTAGCATTGCACAAACATCACAAAACTCAATAAAAGTTTTCCAATGTTTTGCATATTCCAGTGGGTCATATCAAGAATGATGTTTAGGGAATTTGTCAGAATTTTTGGTAAAGGCTAAATACCCTTACAAATTCCCTAAATGCAGAAAAGGTTTCTCTGTTCTAGGAATTTTCATAATTTTTCCAGCAGAGATCATAACCTGACCCCAAAAGCAACGCTGGAGAAGATATTTTGCTGGACACGCAAAAAAATTGGAATATTTATTTGGAGCCAGGTAGCTTTGGGTTTCGTCGAATTACAGTAGCCCTATTCTAGTCAAGTTGGGTAAACACCGCCTCCTTCTTCGGACCTCCGGCCAAACCACTGCCTCGATGTCCTCCCATACCGTCCCCTATGCTGCCTACCTTCCCGGAGCAGCCAGCGACGCATTGAAGCCATGCTCATCCACTCAACTGCCTCTGTCCTCTCCCGTTCCTCCTCCTCTCCCCCTCACACGGCATCTAGAAAGCAAGCAGCAGCCAGGAACCTGCTCTCCCTCGCTCTCCCTGCATCCGCATGCTCCAAGCGCTCCCCAGAGCTCCCCCGTGCAACCAGTCGCCCCTCTCCCCACCTCATTCCTTCTCCACGGCACAAACGGGCAAATCTCCCCAATTCCAGCACGCCATGGACGCCGCCGCGTCGACCTCCGGCTAGGCAGCGCCCCCTCCTCTACTTCTTCCTCAAATCGACACGCTATGACCCCTTCTCACAACCCCCAAACCCGCTCCCTCTACCTCGCAGTGTCGTCGTTGGAATTTGAGAGGAAAAGAGCCACCGCCACCGAATTTTCCCGCACCCACGACGAGACCCACCTTCCGGCCATCACCGTCGACATCCTCTTCCACATCGATGATCCCCACACCACGGTGAAGCTTCCCGACCCACTCCTAACCCTTCTTGCACTTGTGTGCGACGCGTGATGCCGCCGATCCTCTCCCCTGCCTCCGCCGCTATCACCGACACTATTCCGGTCACCGCCATCGGTCGGTGTCCCTCTCCCCCACCGCAGCGATTGGTGGTGAGCGCTCCGATGAGCCCCGGCCGCGCTCTGGCGAGCTTGGACACGCACGCCCTCTGCCATAAATTTACTGGACAATTCAGTAAATTTGTCTGAACTTTGTTAAATACTCAAAAATCCATAACTCATAAATAAAGGGAAGAAAAATGTGAAACCAATTTTGTTAGACTCAAAAAATCCCCCTCTATCCAAAAATTAAGTTATGAAGTGTGTTAATTAAAACAAATCACCAAAGTTGGAACCTTTCTAAGATTAATAAATTCATAAGTAAATCTATATAAATTATAAAATCATGAAATTTGGTCAGTAAGCATCTCATGCCATCTATAAACTCTCTGCAAAAGCACATCCTCATTTTATGCATATTTGTATATTATTGCATAATCTTTATTTCCAGTAACTGAATTTTATAAATTCTCTACTAGGAATTTATTTATGAAACTTTACCTGGTTGCTAATTATGCCTTAATACATTCATGTAAAATCCCATGTTAAATCTCTAGCACCAGAAGTATGCTTTTTACTGTTGATTTGTTTATTTAATAAATAGCCTAGAAATCATTTGGATAAATATTGACTTATATACATAATTAGATTATTTACTAGTATTGACTCCCTGATACTGTTCATTCAGTATATTTAGATCATGAATAGCAGTGAGTTTATGTGTTCATCATTATAAGCTCATCACCATGCATGACATATTTATTCAAGAAATTCCATACATCCTCGAGCATTCATCTCTTATTTATGCATTTCCATTTCATATGGGACACGAACCCAAGGAGACCACACCGGAGAAGGCCAGTGCTGACGTGAATTTCACCGGAGACACTAACTACGATCACTCCCAAGGCAAGCCCCGGTGCATACCTATTTGTTTGCGAGTCCTTCTTTGTTTAATCATAACATAAGGATATTTGTATTGTGCATTAAGTATAGGGTTTGGATGAAAACCCACTTGCATAAACAAACAATGACCTCTGTTAGTCTATGTTGGCAAGCCTTTTCGTTAGAAAATGCTGTGCTTAATCTAGTGGAGTCAACAATAGGTTATGGAATCACTTGATACACTTATGATTCACGTGAAAAGATGAAACTGGATAAAATTTGAGAACCTGTCGTTGCAACTCCGCGAACAAGTATTGAACAGTACCAAGTGCATAGCTTTATATGGGAATTGGTAAACCTAGTAACTTGGGCGCCGTATTGTTGGACGGATATACTCATCGATCCAGAGGTGATGTGAATGGCATGGTGGATGCACGGGTTTGAGGACTGCTGGAGAGTGCATGGGTTAAGCCTCGGATACGAAGTACTGTATCACGGGGAGGGACATGTACTCGGGATCAATGGCCCCGGATCGACTTTATAGCAACCTCATGAATGGTGGCCGTATGTGTTCTTAAAAGATGTGTATGTCATGTACTTGGGTTTTCTCCTGTAGGATGTAAATCAATTCGATTTTCCGTCCCTCGCGGTTACGAGTACCTTTTGTTTCGAGCAGTTAGCAATGATAACTAAGTAGAGAAGATTGATTATTATTCTAGATTTTTTATTTACTCTATGGCTATATATTGTTATGATGTATTGTTCTTTATATTTGTTGATGTGGACAAGGGTTCCCGATCTTCTGAAAGGTTCTGGATACGTTGATTTGGTCGGAGGCAACACACAAATCGATCCGGCTTCAGAGCAGCACGTTCTAAACCCCGCAATCACAGCACGACGTCTCCTCTGGTTATCAACCGTCCTAAAATGATTGACCTTGCCGAGAAGGCTAATCCCTGCCTGTGAATCAAGAACACATGCAAGAACAAAGAAGAATTCAACACAATTGCAGATGTATTATGAATCTCACAAAGTTGGGGTCTCACAAACCATGATGACGGTGAAACTGTTATGAACAGAATAATCTAAGTAAAACCCGAAACCCTAATGGTGTGGTGGTGGCTGTATATGAAGACCCTAGGGTCGTGCAAGACCCTATGGACGCGCCTCTAATTGGGCTCAACTAGATACAAAGCCCAAAGGCCAAAAATAGGCGATGCAGCACCCAAACAGATTCTGGACCCTCTATTGTTTCGACGATTCCTGATGACTCCGGATGAATTTTTATATGAGACCGGCGGCATTGGAAAGGTCTTCTTCTTATCTTTCTGTTAATATATAGAACGTCCAAATCCGAGTCCGTATGCGTCCTAGGCATCTGTTTTAGTGCATACTGGTCCTGAGCCCCGAAACAGACTCGAAGTCGGTTTTGGTTGGGCCTCCACCTTGGCTTCCACGTCCTTGCTGGTCCTCCACGTCTCCAAGTCCTTCTCCTATCATCTCCTGGTCCTCTCCATGGTTCCTAATTATAATATAATCATTAGGTAGCAAACCATTCTCAAAAGTGACATATAATGAAGAACGTAGGAACGAGCTCACCTCTAAATTTAGTCGTCGTGCACGAGCTCTAGTCATTGGACCTTGCAAGTCCAAAATTGGAGTAGTGTTGCATGTATCCTTAGGAGTGATGTACTCATCACCCGAGTCGGGTTTAGGGTCGGGTTTGAAATTGGGTAGGATTTTTTTTTGGCGGTGTGGAGGCAGCGGAAAGTGGAATTTGTGCGGATTGGTCCAGGGTGTTGACGGTGTGTTTAGGGTGGGATTAGGGTGGGACTAGACTAGGTGTGTCGATCAATCAATCCTAGCACAAAAAGCCAACAAAGCAGAGGATGGTGAAGGGGATGGTGGCTAGGGTTGCAAGGGAGACACTATTGACGACAAAAACACAAACTAAACCAACGACTAAACAAGAACTAGGGCACAAACTCAACACTACGGACTCTGAAATTGAAATATGCAAAGGCTAAACACGTGGTTATGGGTGGAGGGAAAAAAATTTTGGGCTTTTCTATGGACGATAGGATGAACACAAAACAAAATTAACTAAGGGTAGTGCGAATCTGACGGTGCACCTGAAGCTCTGATTACCACTTGATGTGGACAAGGGTTCCCGATCTTCCAGAAGGTTCTAGATATGTTGATTTGGTCGGAGGCGACACACAAATCGATTCGGCTTCAGAACAACACGTTCTAAACCCCGCAATCGCAGCACGACGTCTCCACTGGTTATCAACCATCCTAAAATGATTGACCTCACCAAGAAGGCTAATCCCTACCTGCAAATCAAGAACACAAGCAAGAACAAAGAAGAATGCAACATAATTGCAGATGTATTATGAATCTCACAAAGTTGGGATCTCACAAACCGTGATGACTACGAAACTGTTATGAACAGAATAATCTAAGAAAAACCCCAAACCCTAATGGTGTGGCGGTGGCTGTATATGAAGACTCTAGGATCATGCAAGACCCTCTGGACGTGCCCCTAATTAGGCTCAACTAGATACAAAGCCCAAAGGCCAAAAACAGGCGACGCAACACCGAAACAGATTCTGGATCCTCTATTGTTTCGACGATTCCCGATGACTCCAGATGAATTTTGATATGCGACCAGCGGCATTGGAAAGGTCTTCTTCTTATATTTCCGTGCATATGTAGAACGTCCAAATCCGAGTCCGTATGCGTCCTGGGCATCCATTTTAGTGCAGACTGATTCTGAGCCTCGAAACAGACTCGAAGTCGGTTTTGGTTGGGCCTCCACCTTGGCTTCCACGTCCTTGCTGGTCCTCCACGTCTCCAAGTCCTTCTCCCATCATCTCCTGGTCCTCTCCATGGTTCCTAATTACAATATAATCATTAGGTAGCAAACCATTCTCAAAGTGACATATAATAAAGAACGTAGGAACGAGCTCACCTCTAAATTTAGTTGTCGTGCACGGGCTCTAGTCATTGGACCTTGCAAGTCCAGAATTGGAGGAGTGTTGCATGTATCCTTAGGAGTGATGTCCTCATCATTTGTACAACCATAGTGGATAGTCAGGTTCAACTAAAGTTATTTTTCCCGCAACAACAATTAAATTTGGCTAGGTCATCAACTTGTAAACCTAGAGCTAGTAGGTGTTGTTTGTGAAAAATGCCAAGTAAGCCCGATTAGCCCCCTACATGCTAGGAGTCGGTTTTAGATAACCATTTATGTTACTTTCATGTATCCCTCAGGCTACATATTGTGATTGTTGTAACAAGATTGTGTGGTAATGTGAGGAACCACAGTATTGGACCATTTAGTGGGTTCCTAGCTCGCGTACCCAAGATGAGCGAGCCATTGCCATTGGGCCGGTATGGTTTACTTAGGCTATCTATTGTCAAGTTACCGTTTCTCCACTTCCGCCTATTTATGTATCGAACCAAGAAGATATATATTGTAATGCAACATAATTGCTTCCGCTGTGACTCTTGAACTTGTAATATGTAATATTATACACTTAATGATGCATCGTTGTAAATGATGGATGTTCATGTGTGTATGCTATGTATGCTTATCTTGGTAATCATTTCCTGAGGTGATCCTGTACGACACACTCTATATTTTGGTATAGGGGTGTGGTATAGATCACACCCTCAAGGACACCCTAGCCTTAGATGTGCATAGATGCTCAAGTTACTCTCACTAGCACTCTCAAGATTTTCAATATCTCCTTCTAGTGCTCCTCTCTTTTCCTCTTGGCTCGCTACTGATACTCCCTGCTATCCTATGGGGCAAGAGAGGTCTCCAATACCCCAGCAACAACCTTATATAGGCTTTCAACCTCAAACTAGTCGTTGCTCCATGAAATCAGCTTTCTGGATGTACAAACCATACAGTCCGATCACTGCCAGATCAGACCGTCCAGTCACTCCTAGACGTCTCCTCCAGAGTCGTTGCACCTCTGTCCTTCACTGATTCCTACACTGACGGGACCGTTCGGTCTCTCTGTCTTGCTCATTCCAGAGAATGTCCAAAACTATTCCTCTCTGTTTCTTCTCACATCCATACAGACCAGACCGTCCACTCTCTATGGGCCTTCATGCAGCAGATTTCTTACAGTTTTGATCTTTGATCCTCTGATGACCGTACATTCCAGACTCCTCTGTCCAGTCACTTTGTCCAGAAGCTAAAACTCATTGTCCTTGCTTGATCCCATTTCCTAGATTCTTCCAATAGCTCCTTGGTTCTCCACTATCACTTAGGGCTTGTGATTTCCCTGAGCATCCATGCACATCACCAACTAGTGTGACCTAAGAGACATGGCCTAGACCCCCTTGATAGTTTGGTTTTTCCTATATACACAAGTCCTAACAACTAGACAAGTTCTCCAAACACTTGCTGCTAGCTTGTTCTTAGCCTTGTTCCATCTCCATCAACCCTTTGAGAAACCATGTTGATATGTGTCATGGTTTGCAATATATGTGATGAGTAATTGACTTGAGAAGATTTGGTGTTTGAGTTGAAATGCGGGAATCCTGGGATTGCATGTGTGTGTGCATGATTATGGTTTCGACTAACCAGAGGTGGTGGAGGTATTGGTGATGTTACAAGAGATGGAAAATATGTTTGCTTGTCTCATGATGTGTAGGTCAATGGAGTCGACTTGGCAGTCAATGGTGAGAGGATCGGGCACAAGTAGGGGACTTGGGGCCGGATGATCGGGATGCCAGGTGAAGTCAAGGGTGATCCACATCATACACGTGGAGAGGCTAGAAGCCAAGATGGTTTCGCGGTTGAGCCTCAAAACCGTGTTGGTGATGAAGACGGCGTGTTGACCAAGTCGGATCGGGATACCAGTGCAAGTGACAAGGGGGCCCGATGGACAGGGTCCGGGGAGACTTGCCGGTGGTCAAGATCGCGGGACAAGGTGACACGTGTCGACATCGAGAAGTTGTGCTTTGAGAAGCGTGTAAGAGGCGGTTTCCTGATTTGGGCCTCAAAACCGGTGGCGGCGGAGCTTGCGTCGAGGCAAAGCAAAGTTGTGAAGGGTCCGATGGCATTCGAGCGATGAGGAGAAAGATGGACGATTATGCCCCCGGTGGTAGGTGGGTGTGTTACGTAGGTCAAGGGTAGTGTTGTCATGTGGACAATAGACCTTTGGCCTATATAAGGAGAGGTAGTGCTGGTGGAAGAGGTGCCTCTCTTTTCCTTAGCCTTGCCTTAAGTCCTCATTCAAAGTGCTAGTAGAGGTCTTCATGTTTTATAGGAGAGGTGAGGGTGTGTGAGAGACATCTCTTGCTCTTCCAAATAGTGGAAGGAAGAGGGTGGATTCCTAGCCTTGTACCTATGAATCTTGTAAGCATGTTTCCATGATATGAGATTTATTTTTGTGCTCAAGACCTTCCTCTCTCCCTAAATCCCAAATTTCTCTTTTTCTCTATTTTTGGAGCTATTTTGGTTGAGATTTTCGATCTCATTTTTGAGTGGGTTTCGGTACGAATTTCTTGAGGGATCTTGTTGCTAGGACATGCCTAAACATTCCTCTATGGATCCTTGATTGATTCCTAGGCAAGAGCACCTTCCATTTTGTGGATTTCCTCAAGAACATTCAAACCCTAGAGCTTTCAGTAAAACCTCAAATTCATGATGAATTCTTGAGCTTTTTGTGTGATTCCACTTGGAGAAGGAATGTCCTACCATGAGACATCTGTTGTCCAAGTTTCATGACTTTTGGAGTTCGTCTGGATAAGTTTTTGGTAATTTCCTTGCCAAGTTCCGAGCATAGTTTTGGTTCTAAAAAGTGTCGATCGGCACTGCCGATGGCTAGACCGGCACTGTCGATAGCCTGAACCCACAGCGACACTCCAGTGACTCAAATCTGAATCCCGCACCAGCACTGCCGATGCGCTCCTTTTCTGAGTCCTAAGAACCTCGCATCGACACTTCTAATTAGGTTGACCGGCACTACCGATGGACTTAACCAGCATTGCCGATGGGAGTCCAGAGAGGTCTGACTTGTGTGTGTTTCTTGACTATTTCGAGTCTTTTCAGTTCTCTTTTGTGTCCACTATGTTCCGCTATTATTGTTGATCACTCCTAGAGTTAGCACATCACTAGTTGGTGTGTGTGGCCTTGGTGATCGGTTTAGATGTTGGCTTGGGTTGTAATTGGGACACAGGCCAAGTTCTTGATAAGAATTTTAATTGGCTCCCATTCACCCCCTCTGGTCACCTTCTCGGTCCTTCACCCTTGGACTTCATCAAGCTCATCAAGCCACCATGCTTGTGGTCATTGTCATCAATTGCCAAGGCAACCATTAACAATCATCATTAAGTAGAGAGGGTTTCCTACAAGTGCAACACTCATGTAGACATTAGTCACATTTCTTGTTTGTCATTCATCACCAAAACATTCATACCTTGGGGTGGGCTCAATGGTCATGAACCTTACAATCTCCCCCTTTTTGGTGTTGGATGACAACCACTACTTATGATGATCCAAAATGAACGACTCCTGAAAGGATAAGGAAGGGACAAAAGATTTGAATCAAAACAAGGAACCAAGAGAAAAGTTAGGTTTGAAATGATTACCTTGGTCCTTACTTTGGAAGTAGTCTACCCCTTGAAATGTGCTAGGTGTTGAGGAAGAACTACCCAATTACATGATGCACTAGTTGTTGAGCTTGAGTTGAATTTTGCGCCTATCATGGTGTCATGGTAGTTGATATTGTTGAAGTAGACACACACCATAGACATAGATTTTCATGTCTGTGAAGATATCCATTGTTGTTGTGGACATGCACCATTGTTATTCTTCTCCATGTTGGTGTAGATGTTCATCTTGATATGATCTTCATGCGTACTCCAAGTGAACATGCACCATTGATTAATCATCTTCATTTGGTCATGTCTCCTTCATGTGATCATCATCTCCGCAACCATCATCTTTTGATCTTCTTTTCTTAGCTTGTATATTCATGTTGTCTCCATCTTGATTTTGCTTTTGGATCTTCATGTTCTTCACCCCCTTTGTATTTTTCTCAACCTTGACTTGGCTTTTGGATCTTCATATTCTTCTCCCCCTTTTTCACCTATCACCAAAAACCAAAAACCAAAACCAAAACAAAAGAGAACCAAGGAGCAATAATGATTGACAAGAGTTAGAAAGCTCCCCCTTTCATTTGCTCCTCCTTGGTCATGATGGCGTTCCATCATAGCTCCCCTTACACACATGACTCAACAAAATATTTTCTCAAGTATGTAATGGTTAGTTATTAGCATGTCGGGAATGTACGAGCCACTTGTCTTTGAGCCACGCAAGTAGATTTAACCTCGTAGCTCATTCGAACATGACTCAATGGGCATGAAGCACAATTATCACTATATGATCATCTAGAGGGTCATATACTCACATTATAAATAAGAAACTCCCCCTAGCAACATGCTTGGAAGCATATAAGGTATCATGATGCAAGAATGCATGAATGCAAATAATGCAGATGCAACAAGTATACAGTGCATGATGTGGTGCAAAAAGAAAGAGAGAAAAAGGCTACAAACTAATACGCCAACAACGAGTTGTTCCCTTCTCTAGCTTACTCACAACGGACCATTCTTCAAAGCCTTGAGCACACTATGAGCCACCTTCCCAAGCTTAACCCATGTACGTTGCTATCCCAAGGAGGTCGGAAGTTGACCTACAAGAAGAAGAGATACAAGCACAAAACAAAGGCACAAACAACAAAACAAAACAAAAGACTACATATTTACAAAAGACAAGCTTCAAGGATATGCCATGTGAAGTTTAAAAGGTCGAGAACATTGAGTTCTCCCCTTGGGCTATTGAAGGTCTCCTCATCAAGAGGCTTGGTGAAGATATCCGCCAATTGTTCATGAGTCCCCACACTTACCAATTCAATATCCTTCTTCTCAACATGGTCCCTTATGAAGTGATGCTTGACTTGAATATGCTTGGCATGACCATGATCCCTTGACTTGAGAGCCATTTTGATTGCCACCTCGCTACCATAATATAGTGGTATTTGAGTGTAGTTGAGGCCCATAATCTGAGAGTGTTTGCCGCATATAGAAAAGTTGGTCACAAAAGCTCCTGCTGCCATGTAGTCCGCTTCAGCTATTGATAGAGCCATCATGTTTTGATTCTTTGAGATCCAAGATACAAGAGATCTTCCAAGAAATTGGCAATTTCCCGATGTGCTCTTCCTATTCACATTGCAACCCGCGAAGTCAGAGTCCGAATAGCCAAGTAACTCAAAGTTAGTTTCTCTAGGATACAATAATCCCATGGTAGGTTTGTACTTGAGGTATCTAAGTATCCTCTTCACAGCCATCAAGTGTGACTCCTTTGGATTTGATTGGTAGCATGCATAGAAGCACACACTAAACATGATTTCCGGTCTCGAGGCGGTGAGATAGAGCAAAGAACCAATCCGACCGTCAATTTCCTGCATAAAACATATAAAATAAATAACCAATATAGTGGTTGGAGTTTATTACTAACAATTTCCACAAGTGTTGGCAAATATTTGTATGCAGGTGATTTATCCATGTATTAGAGGGAAAACACAAGTAATTAGAGAAGGAAACACACTCACGGCCAATCAGAGGACAACACACAGAACGAATGGCCCACATATAGAAAAAAATGCCTCAACAACCGACCTAAGCATGTCAGAGGACAGGAGGGCCGATCTATCGGTGTGCAAGAGAAGAGTGGGGGCCATTGGGCCCCATCCATGTTCAGCCAAACATGCTTGTTCGATCAAAGGCGGAGTGGACCCAATGGGGCCCGCCTTTCTATGGCGGTTCTCCACCGCCTTTCCTACGTCAGTTCTCCCCCTTAGGGAGTGAGTTACCGCCTCCTGGAACTGTCCTCGCCATTCCCTATATAAGGAAGAGAGTGCCTCTCATTTTCCATAGACAAGAAAACAGTTTAGAGCTCCACTCCAAAGACATTAGCACTGCCAAACTGCTTAGAAAATAGGGAGCGAGTGAGGGAGAGTTTGGGCAAGCGCCAGGTTTGTCAGTGATCTGTTGGATGGAGTATGTCGTAGAGCTGTTGGCCGGAGTCGCCTGTGGATGCAGAGGTAAGCCGATGCCTGAAGTAAGTAGTAATAGACCAAACCTATCTTAATATAGGATACTTGACTATAGGAATCCTCTCTACCCTCTACCTATCATATTGTTGATGTCCTTGGATGGACTAGCTTAGAAGATTAGTACACACACATTCCCTATGATTCGATAACCTAAAATACTCCTAGGTGAAGTGCTACATTGGTATGCGTGTAGTTGCAGATTCATTTATGATCGTAAGAAATACAAACGAGCATTTCTGGTGCCGTTGCTAGGGAATGATTGTTGTATCATCTTCGTACCTTGTTCGTCCTCATATCTTTTTTTCTTTCCCTTTTATTTCTTTCATCATTCCACCATGGAGCAACCCGCCATTCTATCCTTTTCTGCTCCAAAGGGCGAGTTTTTTGAGCCACCACTGACTGCGGACCCAATTCACACATCTGGCTATGAACTCCGTCCTGGCTTTATAACCATGGTTTGGGAGCAATCCTTCTCTGGTCTGGATTTTGAAAATCCTTATGATCATTTGCGAGAATTTGAGTATTTGTGTTCATGTTTGTTCATCAACGGCATGACACATGAAACTCTAAAGTCGAAATGGTTTCCCTTCTCCCTCATGGAGAGGGCGAAGCAATGGTACACTCATATTGTTGGGAGTGTACATGGTGATTAGGAGAAGTTGTGGGATATATTTTTTCTTGCGTTCTTCTCACAATCCTGTATTGTCTCCTCTTCGTATGGAAATTCTCTGCTTCTGCAAAGTGAGAAGGAATCTACTAGAGCAGCTTGGGCCATGATCTCGTTGCTACTACAATCTAGCCCAGACTTGTCTATACCTGATGAAATGTTGCTTCAACACTTTTAATCAGGTTTAAACAAGGCATCTACCCAATACTTAGACATCACCGTTGGAGAATCGTTCATCCATAAGACTGCAATAGAAGGAAGAGCAATCCTAGACCGTAGCTTAGAAAAGTCATCCTTCTTAGCCAACCTTAGTGAGCCCCTCCAGGAGGAAGCTACGTCGAGCCGCACGGACACCTCAATTGCCAAATTTGAACCCATACTTGTTTATCCCCTGATTTAACTTTTGAGCCATCCCACAAACATCGAACACTGGAGGAAGAAGAAATTCAATCTCCAGAGTTCTCTTTTGAATTCGAGGAAGGTCTTTTTAAAGACTTTGGGAGCGCCTTGAATTATTGTTCCAAAAAGGTCTGTCCTCATCATTCTTGAGAGGACGGAAATCCAACCTATGAGGATCCCTCAATAGCTAAATTCGAACCCATAGCTCTCTCATCTCTAAATTTTGTTGTGGATACCTCTTAGAAGGAAGAAGAAATTCTACCTTTAGTATTGCCAGTCGAATTCGAGGAAAGCATACTTGATGGTCCTAGAAAACCTTGAATTACATATGGCAAAAGAAGTCTATGGTATTTTCTTTGCGTCCTGGTCCTTTCCAAGAAGCAATTCCAAAGACGGCCAAGAGTAAGCAATGGTTGAATGAAGAAAAGCGCTATTTCAATGCTACCCAAATCCATTTGCCTTCCACAACAATTCCTTGTCATAAACCAAGAAATGTCATAGAGGCCGTTTATAATCCCACCATAGGAGTTAATATCATCCCTGAATACATAGCAAGCCAGCTTGTGGGTGATATACCTCTATAGCCAATTGACACACTCTACAAGGATTCCTTGGGAGTAGCCTTTTTCATTTCTAGTGATCGCAAGGGTCATACCAATCAAGATAGGAAAAGTTGAGCTTCACCTAGACTTCCATGTCTTTTCTATCATCGATTTTGAACTCCTCCTAGGCTACCCATTAGAGAAGCTTCATCTTCTAGGTACATCTCAAGGGAGCCTTACTAAAAAGCTTAGGGAAAGAGCTTTCACCACCAAGACCTTTTTCTCAAAAAATCCATTAGGGAGGCCTCATCTCGAGCATTCTCCGCTTGAGAAAGGATGTTTGTTTCCCAACTTGCATTGCCAAAGCATGTTCTTTATGAGAACATGAAGCTTTTCAACCAAGAAGATGACAATAAGGGAGAAACTCCAAAATCTTTTGAAGCCGAACCGTCACCTTCCATGGCTAAACCTTTTTCCTCTAGCCCTCACTAATCTTTTCTCAATGGATCATGAACCAACCATGACATTTATCGATGAAATAGGCAACCTACCCACACATTTGCGCAGCTAGCACTGATATCTGTTAATGAAAAACTAACCATAAAATTTCCATATTGCACCTTGTATCAATCAAATTATTAAACAATTTACTTAAAAGCTAAATTACACTCTTAATGGAGTAACACATTTTTTATATTGATTTTCTTAATGCATGGATCTTGCCATTTATTTATAATTAATTAGTTTTGCATATGTGGGCTTGGGTGGAGGGGGTGGGGGGCTGAATAGGTTGTTTCAGTTGGTGTTAACACTACAGTTTAGCATACCATGCCGCATCTTTCACCCTGTACGGATCTTCGAAATGACAAAGTCTGGTGGTCTAGGCGATGGTAAAAAGGCTCACCCATAGAGAGCACTAGGTGCCCTGGACTCTCAAGAGACATGGAGGAAGACATGGCCGAACTGAGAACATCACACTTCATCTTCCACAACTGACATTAATTGTTACCCACAGGCATCTTTGTGAGGCCTAGCACGTATTGCCTATCAAATTTTTGTGTAGCTTTTATGTAAGCTTCATGACCATTGATGATTAGATCCCCAAGGTATGGATGTTTTGGTGATAGATGACAACTATGAAATTGTGGGCTAATATCTACACAAGTATTGTCTATATAGGAATCATCTCTAAACTCTATTATAAATCATATGGATGATGGTTGCCTTGGTGATGGATGACAATGACCACAAGCATGGAGGCTTACGAACTTGATGGAGTCCAAGGGTCGATGGAGATGGATCAAAGCGGAGAACAAGCTATGGTGTAAGTGTTTGGAACACTTGAGTAGTTGTTAGGGCTTTGAGTCCATAGGAAAAACCATACTATCAAGGGGGTCTAGGTCATTGTCTTAGGTCATGTCTAGTCGGTGATGTGCAAGGTTGCTCGGTGAAATCACAGGCACTAGGTGACAGTGGAGAAGCCAAGGAGCTGTTCGGAGAAGCCAGGAAACAAAGTCAAGCGAGAACGACAAGTTTCAGCTTCTGGACATAGAGATCGGACAGAGGGGTTAGTAGAGACCAGAATGTACGGTCACTATGTGGAGTTGTCCAGGACTTAGTGCGAGGAGCAGGAAGTCTGTCAGCAGGAGACTCTGTACAGACCAGACGGTCCGGTCTGCTGACCGGACGGTCCGGTCAGTAGGAGTGCAGGAACGGTAGAGAGGGTGTATTTCGCGAAGGCTCCTGGAATGGAGAGAGAAATGGACCGGATGGTCCGGTCCAGTGACCGGGCAGTCGGGTCAGTATAGGAAATTGTCTGGACAAAACTATCAATGGCTGGGAGAGCCGTTACCAGAGTGACTGGACGGTCCGGTCAGGCAGTGACCGGACAGTTCGGTCTGGATGTCCAGAAAGGCAATTTCATGGAGCAACGCCTAGTTTGAGGTTGGGAGCCTATATAACTTCGTTGCTGGGTCTTGGAGACCTCTCTTGGCCAGTGGAATACCTGAGAGTATTTGGTAAGGTCCAAGAGGAAAAGAGAGGAGAGCACTAGGAGATATTGCATATCTTGAGAGTGCTAGAGAAGAGTAGCTTGAGCATCTTGCACATCTAAGGCTAGGGTGTTCTTGAGGGTGTGATCTAGATTGTTACTCTTGGTCTATGGTGAGACCTAGACCGGTTAGGTGTCGGTGATCGAGCCTATCGTGATCGGTTGTGAAGGCTGTCACACGTTTGTACACGGTTTGATCCCGTCGGTGAAAGGGGCATCGCTAGTGAGCGCCCGTGTCGGTTCGGGGAGTCCGGCAAGTTCTCGAGGGATGCGAGCTTGTGCTTTGTGCAGCGGTGATGCACACCGTGTCTTCACTCTAGGAGTGATTGTGGGCTCGTGGGCGAGAACTCCACTTGGTGGCGGGAGGGACCGGGACTCCGGCGGGAGTGGTCCAACGAGGATTTAGGGGAAGGCACCATCCTTCCGAGACCTCGGGAAAAATCATGAGTATTCATTGATCCTTCTCTTTACTATTCCGCAATTGCGTGCTCTTGAGAGTAGGGTGAATTGTGGCTTGCATAGTCTAGTATGATTGGCTTCCGCTCTTTATCTTATCATGAACACTAGCATGTGTAGGATCTTAGTCTACTATAATTTCTTAGGTTCCTTATCTTGTTAGACACAAGTGGTGGAATTTGAAGTAATTGGATTCATGAGCGGCTTACCGATTCAACCCCCCCCCCTCTCGGTACGCCTTTGGTCCTTACAAGTGGTATCAGAGCCAAGTGCTCATCTTTGAGGCTTCACCGCCTTGAGTAAGGATGCCGGGACCGGCGGGGAGTGTTCCCATATTCAATGGTGAGGACTATGCTTATTGGAAGGCTCGCATGCAAACCTACCTTCAGTCCCTTGATCCAGAGATATGGACGGTCACTCACGAGTCCAATGCGGATGCGAACCTACTTGAGCCTGACTACATTAAGTGTAATGCTAAGGCCAAGAATGCTTTGTTTGCTTGCATCTCTAAGGATGTTTTCGCTTAGCTAGACGCTAGTTCCTCAGCACATGGTATCTGGACTGAGATTCAGGGGCTCTATGATGGCACGAGTGATGTCAAAGAGGAAAGATACTATGTGCTGAAGAACAAGTATGATAACTTCACTAGATTGCCACATGAGAGAGGTAACACTGTTCATTCTCATTTTCATGTACTAGTGGACGAGATCAATGCACTTGGGGATGATTTCAAGATGAAGCCCATTGAGGTGATAAGAAGATTCTTGAGGCTATTCAAAAACCCCAAGTATGAGTCCGTCATCACCTTCATCTTGTAAGGTGACCTCAAGACCAAGATCATGAAGGAAATACTTGGCAAGATCACCGCCTTCGAGAGCTATAAGTTGGCATTGGATGATCCTCAACCATCCAATCTTGCTCTACCGGCTGATAAGCAAGAATCTAGCAAGAGCAAGAAGAACAAGATGGTGATCATTGAGGATGATGATAAAGAAGATGATGATGAGGATGACTTGACCGAGGACTTGACTCTTCTTATGAAGAAGATGAAGAACTTCAAGAACAAGTTTTCTTCCAAGTCAAGGGGCAAGTGCTTCAGTTGTGGCTCAAAGAATCACTTTGTCCGAGAGTGCCCAAAGCCCAAGAAAGAAGCATTCAAGTCACAAGACTCAAGTGAAGAAGAAGAAGAAGACCCCAAGGCCAAGCATAAGAAGAAGAGGTACTTCAACAAGGACAAGAGCAAAGGCAAAGGCAAAGATCTACAAGAAGAAGTTCTCTCGCAAGGTCTTGTTGGAGAGTAGAGAAGCGACAACTCAAGTGATGAGTCTTCTTCCTCAAGTGATGAAGAACCGGTCGGTCTAGCCGTGATTAAGACCACACCAACACGAGCTCTTCCTCCACCTCCCATGTGCCTCATGGCCACGAGCCAACTTGGGGAGAGTGAGGATGAGAGCAACGACGATAGCGGTGATGAGGAGCTCTCATGTGCCGAGCTTTGGAATATGCTTGAGCAAGCCCGCGACATCGCTGTCAAGAAATACAAAATGTTGGATGTGGTAAGAAAAGAGTGTAAGTTGGCTAAGGACCGTGTTGGTGAGCTTGAGAGTGAGCTCAAGGACCTTGTCACATCTCATGAGGCCCTAAACAAGAGTTATGACAAACTCAAGGGTGATCATGTAGAGCTTCATGAGAAGTGCAAGGCCCTTGAGATCACTTACGAGGCCATCAATGTTGAGAACCTTGCCTCTCCCTTCCCTAGTTCATCTAAGAGTGATGCTTCTACTATGTGTGATGAACTAACCACCTCGGTCGAGGTTTCTTCTCTTGAGCCATTTGTTTTGGAAGAATATCACAAGCTCAAGGAAGAGATGAAGATAGTGATGGATGGCTTTAAGAGGCTCACACGTGGTAGAGCCATCCACAAGGAGATTCTTGGAAGGAATCTTGTGAACAATGTCTCCCACCAGGGACTTGGCTCATATCCCGCCACCATCGATATCATAGGGACCAGTGATTCCATCCCCGCATGGATCAAACCCCTTCTCGCCGATGACTACTATTGTGAGAGGTGTTGCAAGGATGACCACACCACCAAAGATTGTCCCATGGTGAGAAGTTCCATTGTTTTACCTAACGCTAACTTGATCCATGAGAACACACATTTCAAGCTTTTTAGGAACAAGGATGGCAAGGTGAAAGCTAAGGCCTTGGGACCACCAAACAGGAAAAGGAAGGTCAAGAGCATATGGGTACCTAAGTGCATTGTTGATCTTGAAGAGATCGGCTACGTACAAGTGGGTGCCCAAGAACAAGACCTAAATGGTGGTGGTGGTGGACCGAGCGCTTTCATGAAGATCATGCAAAGTCCACCACAAGTGACATGGACCTCAACGACCTATCTACTCATGAGGGAGGTAACCGTGTTTGTCTCTTGTAGTTGTAGTGTGTTTTTCTTTCCCTTGCATTGTATGGTAATTAGGACTCCTTTGTGACTAGTATGCTTTGCAATCCATGCATGTGTAAATAACTAAAAGAAAAACACATAAAAATTAGGCAATGTCTAACCCATCCAAGATAGCTATAAGCAAGGGGGAGTGCTTGAGATGGTGGTTTGACTTCTCTCAAGGCAAGGGCATGGCTTATAGTGAGTAAGCTTGGGAGGGGATCAAACTTGACATTGGTAGGTTTCCTTTGTGTCTTGTTCTTTAATATTGCTTACATTCATATGGCATGTTTACTTTCTTTGCATATGTAAAATGCTTGTTGCATGCATCATATAGGAAACACAAAGGAGGCTTGTCCCACTTGGAGATATTTGTGCCTCATGCTCTATATGAGTTACATCTCCATAAGTGTGACCAAAGGAAAGGATTGTGCTTCATGCCATTTAGCAAGCTCTTATGAACTTCGAGGTTAAATCTACTCGCGTGGTTCATAGACTAAGGCTCATACATACCCTTTGGTTCTTATTTTCCTTGGTTCTTTTTTCTACTCGATCTTTCATTTGGCATTTACGTAAATTATGAGGCCATAGAGTGCCACTATTTGAAAATGAGTGTTTGAGAGTTCCCTCTATATTTCAAGTGCGGTGTTTATTTGTGTGTTTAGCGAGGGCACTTAGAAAATGTAGAAAATCCTTGTCTCGGCATTTTTCTGGAAGTGACTGTACGGTCCGGTCATATGACCATATAGTCCGATCTATGCAACAATGCACAGTACTTCGGGAGAAAGAAAATGGAGACCGGACAAAACTCTTATAAAGACCGGACTGTCCGGTCTACACCCCTTCTGGTTCTCTAGATCTCTGATTATCAGATATCCCAAAGTGACCGGACAGTCCGGTCTACAAAGCGGACCGTCCGATCAGTTCGCTTGGACGCGCATTGCAAATCCGGATCTTGACCGTTGATCGTGTCATCGTGTGATCTCGGCCATCCATTGATAATTTGACCTAGGTCGAAGTCAGGAAGACCTTGTCTTCTTCCCCGTTCTTCGTCCAAAGCCGAGAACACGTTTTGAACCCGCCGCCGCATCAGCCGACTTCGCCATTGTTGTCGACCTCGCCAGCTCTCCCTCGCACTCGTGCGTTGCTGCCTCCGGCCACACGAGTCGTCGCGTGCCACCGCTCGCCCGCACCCGCGCGCACAGCGCCGCCGCCTCCACTAATGCGCAAGCCGCTATTGGTCGATACTACGCACCCACTTATATACCGCAAGAGGATGCTGTACATTATAGCACTTTTTCCCTTGAATTGAGTATTCCAAGGTTTGTCATATCCACTCGGACCTTAGGGATTAATAAACAAAGTTAACAGTAAAAGATCTAGTCAAGGCTACTGTCGAGTTTGAGTTGCATGTGGGGAGACTGGCCAACGCAAACATGCACCAGACAGCAAATCTGTCGTTGCGCCAATCGGTGCAGCATTGAGCTGATCGGCACACTAGCAAATCTGTGATTGCACCGATCAGCGCTGGAGTTGAGCCGATTGGTACATGAACAAATCTAAGCCAAAGTGCGCCAGATACCTCGTAAGCCTAAGCTGTTAAGTGAGTAGCCAGATATTTACTAGTGAGATCGTAATCAAAAAGTCTAATCAAATAGCATCATAATGGTAATTACATGGATCTATGAAAACCTATAATGGATAAGACCACCCACCTTTTCGATCGGCTCCTGATTTATCGTTGTCGAGAGGAAACCCTTAATCGCGTGAGTATCTTACCCTACTCGACTATCCAATAGTGTTGCGCAGGTTTAGTGCTATCACCGCTAAACCATACTACTAGCATCATCAAGCAACCATAATCAATACAATGTACGAATACTATCCCGATCACCACGATAAAGATAATATCAACATACTTAGCCTAGAACTAAGCAATTGGAATAAGCACATGCATGATTACAGAATCAAGATAGGCAAATCACCAAAACCATCATCAACCAATTCGATCATCCTTGAGATACATAGAGTAAGATTCATCACCGCTGAGATGGCCTACCTTGACGGATCAACTCTTACACCAATGGTTCTTGAAACTCAACTAGAGATCTATTCTATCGAGGTGAACCCCAGTGGCTCTAACTCACGAATCTGTTGTCCCTCTGACGCCTTCTGTCTTCTGTGGCCGAGGTTTACAAGTATATATAAGGGATCTACTCGTAAAGGACTCGGTTTCTAGCAAATAAGGCAGTTGCGCCGATCGGCGAAGGATTGCGCCGATCGGTGCAAGCCGTATCTTCTCTGGTTTCTCTTCCGAGTCGGTTCCTCTGTCTTCCACAGCTGCCATATGGACCTTTTCCTTTGAGATAAAGTCTTGTACTGCACGTCGAGATCTTGAAGTTCCATAAATCTTCTTAGGCAAATATCTTCAAGTGTCTTGCGTAGATAAGCTTCCATAAAACATGTTGAATGGGCCTCGATCACTTCTGTGGGCCAAAACGCCCTTGCGCCGATCAGCTCATGGGTTGCACCAATCGGCGCACTGGGCTTCTTCAGTGCTTTTCGTTGCTTCTGGACTCCTGTCCTCTTCCAGCATCACTTTAATTACCAAAATTACTTGTTTCTGTAATAAAGCTCTAAAACAACACATATACAAATATATAGGCAAAATCATAGGTAAATGGCCTAAATTGGCATCAATTATGCTCTAATTGGGGTTATATTCACATATAAAAGGGGCACCTAGGAAGTGCCAACAGTTCCCTCACACTTAAATCTTTGCTCGTCCCAAGTAAAAGAAAGAAAAATTAAAGAACATACTCTCTCTATCATAAAAGATATCTCAAATCAACAAATGTTGAGCATTGTTCTATTGTGGTGTATTTCATATTAGTATTCAGCAAAATAGTTCAAATATGGGCATTAGGCTTTAAAGTTTGTCCCCAAAGCAAAGTATCATGTCCAACTCACAAATTGTAACTTTTCCACACATGAAAATCACTTAAAATGTTGTTGTGAACATAAAGAATCTATCTTCCAAATAATCCAAAGCAACAACTCATCTTTTAAATCACTCAACCTATATCTACATCATAATGATCAAATAATATTTGTGTAATAAGAGTAGCTTGGTGAGGTAATTCAAGGATTGCAAACATAAATCAACAATATATTATAAAGCTAGGAGATTATTCTTTATTGAACTTACAGAAACTTAACAAGATGGCCATTTCAGAAAGAAAAACTTAGGAGGGACTCAAACTTTGAATATGTGGACATGTGCATAGCAAGGATTTGATCTTGGAAGAAAAAGGAACTCCCATTGTCAGATTGCACATGGTTGGAATGATTTATGGCTATATTAGAATGAATTTCGAGAATAAGCATGTCATATACCATCCCCCCACACTTAAAATTTTGCTAGTCCCTTAGCAAACAGTAGAGTTTTTCTCTTTTTTTTCTTTCTTTTTTTCTTTTTTTTTCCTTGTTTTTTGTTGCGCTGATCGGCTCTTAACCTGAACTCACCGGCATTTGTTGATATTTGATTCTCCTGGCTTAAAATAAAGCCAGAAATATACAACGTGGTCAAGGAATGATACTCAACAAGACATTTTGGGTTTATGGTGGAATACTCAGCGGAATTGAATTTTTGCATGAGTAATTCAAGGCTACGAAAAGATACACAAAGATTTGGCCATCTTAGTAAAGTTCATACCAACAAGAATTAAATCCAAACCAAACTCAACCATTAGTTTAATGTTTATCTACATATCAAAGGCTCATGAGTATTGCTCAAAATATGGCATTGATAGGTAAGGATCTCGGAAACAATAAATTCCATAGTTCACAACATGAAAATTTATTTATAAAAGATTGGCCCTAAGTTATCATCACAAATTGGATAATGCAAATGAAGCACATGGGTAATCAGAATTGCTCCACATAAGACATATTTGCTGAATAATTGTTAAGTGTAAGTTCAAATTTTATTCAATGCTCAACATTATTTGGTCTTCCTCGACATTTTTCAAGAAAGAACAAGTAATTCAATTCTCCTAAAAGAGCATAACCGCCATCATTATATTAAGATCAAAACTCGAATACATGGTGATTATTTTTGCACACACTTGCATAAAAATAAAACTACTACTAACATACTTGCATAAAAGTAAGCACACTATTAACTACTACTAACACACTTGCATGAAAATAAACACACTCGATACATGGTTTCCCAACCCGCTCACACACACATAAGCAAATAAAGAAAAATATTACAAAAGATAAAAGAAAACGCAAACCGGGAAACAGATACATGTGGCAACTCCTAGGCACTTCTAGTCAAACGGAGGTGGAGACGGTGGCTGATCGAAGCCATAGCACCGTGCCTTGAGTCGATCGAACTCCTCCACCATCGCTTCATGGTTGCTCCTCCATTGGGATGAGGCGCCCTCAACGCGCTCAATGAAGAGCATGTTGTTGTCGATGTACCCCTGCATGGGCCCGAAGAAATATGCACCGGACACAGGAGGCACCGCAGGTACGCGCCCTTGGTACCGGTAGTCGATACCCGTGCTGAAATAGGGAGAGCCGAACAGTGCGTTGCCTGCGCCGGTCGGTGCAGACGGCTATGAACCGCTCGCCGCGTCGCTCCATCCTGGCTAGTAGTGCTGAGGCTCTTGGCGTGACCCCCAGGAGTCCCAAACGCCGCCGGCTGCTGTAGATGTCGCCGGTGGTCTAACCCGCCCATGGTGGTCCTTGGAAATTCGGCCCGCCTCCAGGAGACCTTCTTCAAGCCAATTTCCTCCCTCCAGCTTGCGAGAGAGAAAAACTCCTAGCTTCGCACACGGGAGCCTGATGTTGGTGTTGCCGACATGGAAACCGGCACGAACACTCCCCATGTCAATATTGCCACGAGTCATGTTCTTGTCGATCTCCATCGCGCACTCCTACTTGTTGTCGCGCCCTCCCGGTCCATCGCTATCGCAGACGAGGGCTGCAAGGCGCTGAAGATAGGCCCCGAAGGCCAACTTCTTGCTCTTCTTGTCCCTCTTCTCGAACCACCCCCGCACCATCACCGTCATGGGGTTGCTGTGAGATGGTCTCACAATGGTGTTGAAGAGCCACCACAAGTCCGCATCGATAACGTTGCTGGAGTCGACCTTGTCGCACATGCGCCCCGCCAACCACCGGTGGAAGACTTGAATGGTCAGGTTGTGGATGTTGCCGTGCTTCATCTCCTCCACAAACGAGAGCTGCCTCCAAAAGGAGTCCAACTCCTCACGTCACAAGATGCCGGCAACATCGGCATTGGCGTCGAAGCCGAAGGCTTGAGCCGCCGCCTCTATGGTCACCGTGTAGCTGACGTCACGGACACGGAAGTTGATGGCCTCATCGCCGTAGTCGTTGGTGCTGATCCTCATCATAGAGGCAATCTTGGTGACGATGTCGAGGTTGTAGTCTATGGGAAGATGGTGGAAGTCCACCCAGCTGAGGTTGCTGAGCATCCTCCTTATGTCCTCCCACATGCCGATCGAGGTGAGGAAGGTCTCATCCAAGTCGAAGTTGGGTACGAACCTTCCCCTCACCGTGAGGTAGTGTACTTGTTCCTCCACGCTTAGGAGGGTGAAGCCCTCCTCCACTGTGCACGGCACGAATGCCAGCGGTGGTGGTTATCTGGGAACCCCACGGCTTGCTGCCGTTTGGCTCCTCGTAGCACGCCCCACTGGAAGAGGCGCGCCGGAGACGGAGTGACGGGCGCGGATCTCGTGAGCTGCCCCCGCCAAGCTGGTGGATGCACCTCCCACTGACATGTCATCACAAGCCACGGAGCCCCCCCCCCCCTCGCCGAGGAGTCATCGCTTGCCTCGCTGTTGCCATCGGATCTGCTTCCTCGGCGCAGCCTCTTGCCCAACTTGCCAATGGAGGAGCGAATGCGATCCATCTGCGAGGAATATGGAACGTGTGCGAGATCGTGGGTAGTGGGGAAGGTGGAGAGATTACCGGGATGGTGTGCTGAACTGGGGGCACACGGCCTCCCATTTATAGTGTGGGAAATTTCCAGGAGAAGGAACCGCCAAAAAATTTCAAAATTTGGGGGCGCACAGATTGGCTCAAGGCTGCGCTGATCGGCAAAATTCAAATTTTGAATCCTCTAACATTGTGGCCCTTGATTCCCCTCCTTTATATCATTTCCCGATATATCATATTGGTTGGCAGGGGAACAGCATGGAATCTCGACGTCTTGATTGACTACGCCGATCGACACGGACCCGTGCCGATCGGTGCGTCATCTCTTTTTCAGCTTTTGGTCAATTCCATGTCTCCTCTGCACTGAACACCTGCATAGAAATCATACCAGTTCCTTGAAATCAACGTTGCCGCTTTTGTCGCTCGTTTGGAAACTGTATGGGTACCCGTGCCGGTCGGCTCAGCATTGCGCCGAACGGCGCAAGTCCCCTGCACCTCGTCTTGGGGTCCGGCGCTAATCCTAATGCCTCGTATTTATCTCCTTCACCTAATTTCCATTTTCCCAATGTTCCTGTAGCATTGACACATGTAGGCGCGATGTCCATTTTTGCTCTTGGACCCTCGCTTCTTCGCTAGATGTTGCTCTTCGTCCTTTCTTGTGTAATTGGCAACTATTTTGCACACAAAAATTTATTCAAAAAAATTTTTGATTACCTTAAAAATAGCTCCGTCTCTGAAAATTACTGTGTTGGTTGCCTTTTAGCATCCCTTCAATTCTGGGCGTTGTCAGCCTTCTGTCCTGACTTGGGCAATAGTGCATCGATCGGCTCCGTAGCGCGCCGATCAGTGTGAGCTCTGTTCCTTCCTGTTTTTGGTCTTTTTTTTACATTCCTGCGTTGTTAGTCTATAGTATGTATATACCCAAATTTTGCACAAATAAACAGACAACACAAGAGCATGCAAAAATTAAGCACACACTTTTTCTATTTCTTTTATTCGAGAGATTGTTTTTATTACAAGTAAGAAAATTAAAAATACCAGGTTGCCCTCCCGGCCAGCATGAATTAACTAAATAAAATGGGTTGCCCATCCATAAGCACTAAACAACTTCTAAATCCCCCAATTATTGGGTTGCCTCCCAAGAGCGCTCTAGTTATTTAGAGGTCAAAGAGCTTGACCTCCCCGCAAACAATCAATCCTTAGTGTCACAGTACGGGATGTGGGGTCGTGACACTACAAGGTGTTCTCATCTCTATGGCTCATATACCTCGGACGACCTATCCACACATTCCCTCCAATTACTCTCGATGCCACATTGACACGGTGTCTTGTATCTCTTCACTTTATCAACAGCATGGAACTCTTCCCCTTTTGGACGGAATTTGAAAGAGTAGGGAGTCCCACCTATATCAAAGCTTATCTCACCACTCCCAACATCAATACTTGTTTTTGCTGCCCTCAAGAAGGGTCTACCTAAGATCAACAGGGTCCTCGTCCTTTTATCCATATCAAGCACAATAAAATCAACGGGGACGATGTGATCTCCAATTTGAACAGGCACATCCTCAGCAATTCTATCAGTGAAGCGTACCGATTGATCAGCTAACTCCAAACACATACTTGTAGGCTCCAATTTAGGCAAATTAAGACTTTTGAATATATGAC
Organism: Eleusine coracana subsp. coracana; assembly: GCA_032690845.1. Lineage (NCBI taxonomy): Eukaryota > Viridiplantae > Streptophyta > Magnoliopsida > Poales > Poaceae > Eleusine > Eleusine coracana. The sequence continues at coordinate 44,442,777 of CM064430.1, forward strand.
GGGGCATAACACTTATACTTGCTCCAAGATCACACAAACACCTATCAAATATCCTTGTTCCAATTATGCATTTGATGCTTGATAATCCAGGATCAGATTTCTTCTCAAGTGCAGCATCATTGATTGCCACCGTAAGTTCCTTAATAGCCTTCACAACCTCCTCAGAAACTAGGGATTTCTTGTTTTGCATCATGTCCTTGATGTACTTGGCATAGATAGGTACTTGAATAGCATCAACAAAAGGGACATTGATGTAAAGCTTTTTCATATTATTGATAAACCTTGTGAATTGCTTATCGTGTTGTGGTGCTCTTTCTGTCTTGGTCAGTAGTTGAGTATCCAGGAACGTGGCAGGGCCATGCTCCTCTGTTTCCATGCCCTTTTTCAGACCAGAGAGGTCAATATCCTCCTCGCGCCGATCGGCGCCCTTAGTGAGCCAATCGGTGCCTACAGTACCGTTGCGCCGATCAGTGCTACGTGTGAGCATATCAGCGTAGGTCTTCCTTGCTCTCACAGAGTGCTCTGGATCTTCTGTTTGCTTTCCTGATTGCATAGCTATTGCCTTCAATTGTTCTACAGACATCGTATTGCCAGGAATAGCCCCCTTGTTACCTTGAATGGCTTGCGATAACTGTCCCATCTGTTGCTCCATAATCTTGGTATGCTTCAAAATCTGCTCATTGGAGCTCCCAATCTCTATCACCTTGTCATTAATTCCCCCAAGGATATGATCAATCTCCTTGAATTTAGCTTGGTTGTCCTTGATGATCTTATCTTGAGCTTGGAAGAACTCATGACATTGGAGACAAAGTGGGATTGAATTTTGCATGGACGAACTAGAAGAGAAAGAACTCCTTTGATGCTGAAGTTGGGGCTTCCATCCACTATTCTTTATATATTCTAGCATCTTCATCTCTTCAGTGCAATCTTTCTGCACATGTCCAAATTCTCCACACTCACTACAAGTGGAGCGTGATTCCGCTAGCTTGAGCGGCTCTTCCTTCGGGATATGATGATTATTGTCCAACCTTGTTCGAATAGCATCATGGTGATCCATAACCAAGTCTTCATGAGTCCTCTCAATCACACTCTTTGCCACTCCGTTTGAAGGTTGTAAATTCGTTGAACTTCTCTCACTATCCCATGATTGTTTTTCAACTAGCAATTTGATCAATTGCTTGGCTTGGGTGGGAGTCTTCCACATGAACGAACCCGTAGCTGAAGCATCTAAATGTTGAAGAGATTGAATATTCAATCCCATGTAAAATCTCTCGACACCTTCTCCAACCGTTAGACCATGATGAGGGCATGCATCAGTATACTCACTATATCTTTCCCATGCCTCTCCAATGCTCTCATCAACATTCTGCATAAATCCAAGAATCTTATTCTTCAGAGCTTGAGTCTTACCAGGAGGGAAGTATTTGGCTAAGAATGCAACTGCTAAAGTGTCCGACGAAATTTTTACTGCATTTTCCAATCCATTGTACCATTGCTTGGGGCATCCAACTAGAGAGAAGGGGAACAGCCGCACACGTGCTTGATCCCGGTCAATCCCGTTATCTTGAATGTACTGCAAACTTTAAGGAAGTGCTGCAAATGGTGATTGGGATCTTCCGAACTTGTGGAAGGTTGTTGCACCACTAATCCAACATATCTCTCCAGTTGATATGGATTCTGATCTTGAGCTTCTTGGAAATCTGTCTTGACAACATTGGTCAATTGAGGCTTAAAGCAATTAACTAAGGGTAACTCTGACATCTCCTCTCATTCTAGATCTGCAACTGTGAATAATACTCGAGGGTTGGCATGGACTGCTTCTCCAGCTAAATCTCCAAGTGACTTGCTTTTCTTCTCCGCTGTTCTCTTCTTGCGAAAGAGCCTTTCTGGATCATCGGCGTAATTAAAGGGTTTGTTTGACTTAGGACCGTCCATACCTATTAGTTTCACTTAACAGAATATATGTACTAAAGAACAATGTTTAAAAACCTGCTATGGTCCCCGGCAATGGCGCCAAAAAAAGGAGCTTGTTGGTCGTTACTACGCACCCACTTATATACCGCAAAAGGACGGTGTACATTGTAGCACTTTTTCCCTTGAATTGAGTATTCCAAGGTTTATCGTATCTACTGGGAACTTAGGGATTATTAAACAAAGTTAATAGTAAAAGATCTAGTCAAGGCTACTATCGAGTTCGAGTTGTATGAGGGGAGACTGGCCAGCGCAAAGATGCATCAGACAACAAATCTGTCGTTGCGCCGATCGACGTAGGGTTGAGCAGATCAGCACACTAGCAAATCTGAGATTACGCCATTCGACGTTGGAGTTGAGCCGATCGGTACACGAACAAATCTAAGCCAAAGTGCGCTAGATACCTTGTAAGCCTAAGCTGTTAAGTGAGTAACCAGATATCTACTAGTGAGATCGTAACCAGAAAGTCTAATCAAATAGCATCATAATGGTAATTACATGGATCAATGAAAACCTATAATGGATAAGACCACCCACCTTTCTGAGCGGCTCCCGATTTATCGCGGCCGAGAGGAAATCCTTAATCGTGTGAGTATCTTACCCTACTCGACTATCCAATAGTGCTGCAAAGATTTAGTGCTGTCACTGCTAAACCACACTACTAGCATCATCAAGCAACCATAATCGATACAATATCCAAATACTATCCTGATCGCCATGATCAAGATAAAATCAACCTACTTAGCCTAGAACTAAGCAATTGGAATAAGCACATGCATGACTACAGAATCAAGATAGACAAATCACTAAAACCATCATCAATGTATTCGATCATCCTTGAGATACATAGAGTAAGATTCATCACCGCCAAGATGGCCTATCTTGACAGATCAACTCTTACACCAATGGTTTTTGAAACTCAACTAGAGACCTATGCTAACAGGGCGAACCTCAGTGGCTCTAACTCACGGATCTATTGTCCCTCCGACGCCTTCTGTCTTCTGCGGCCGGGGTTTACATGTATATATAAGGGTTGTGCCGATCGTCACAGGATTGTGCCGATCAGCACAAGCCGTATCTTCTCTGGTTTCTCTTCCGAGTCGGTTCCTCTGTTTTCCACAGCTGCCATGTGGACCTTTTCCTTCGAGATGAAGTCTTGTACTACACGTCGAGATCTTGAAGTTCCATAAATCTTCTTAGGCAAATTTCTTCAAGTGTCTTGCACAGATAAGCTTCCATTAAACACGTGGAATGGGCCTCGGTCACTTCTGCGGGCCAAAACACCCTTGCGCCGATCGGCCCATGGGTTGCACCGATCAGCGCACTAGACTTCTTCAGTGCTTTTTGTTGCTTCTAGACTCTTGTCCTCTTCCAGCATCATTTTAATCACCAAAATTACCTGTTTCTGCAATAAAGCTCCAAAACAACGCATAAACAAATATATAGGCAAAATTCTAGGTAAATGGCCTAAATTGGCATCAATTATGCTCTAATTAGGGTTATATTCACATATAAAAGGGGCACCTAGGAAGTGCCAACAGCCGCCGCCGCCTTGTCGTGCGCCTCAGTTGAGCCGCCGCCATCGCCACAGCGCCACCTATTCTCCCCTTCTCCCGCGCGCGCAAGGCGCAGAGATTCCACCTCGCAAACACCTCTCCCTCCATTGCCGGCAAGACCAAATCCCATCTTTTCAATGATCGAAGCGAGTTTTGCGGAGTTCTTAGTTCTTGGCGCATCGACTTCTCTCACAGGGTATTGATACTATCCCCATTCATCGATGTATGCCCTAATTTCGAGCAATTTGGTTAATTGATGCAATTACTACTAATTCCTATCATTAGTTGCATTAATTAATTAATTAGCTCAACCTAGGATGCAATTAATTTCATGGCTATCTGTTAATTGTGATTCTAGGGTTTGTCTCCTGTCTAGTCTATAGTTAGATCTTATTGTCATTATTTGCATGTACACTAGATGACTCGCACCAGTCACTCATAGTCGATGATCACTGTTGTTACTTTGCATATTTGCCTAGTGATCATGTCCTCCATTCAGTGCTAGGATTTCCATTGCGTATTCTTTCCTAGCGGTGCTTTGCTTATAGATATATTAGGGTCTATGCTCATCCTATCTATACCTATGTGCGTGCAGTGACAGCAGAGCAGTCAGCAGAGATGACAGGTTCAGGTCAGGACAAGGGAAAGGGGAAGATGCCTGAGAAGCCCAAGAGCAAGAAGAGACCAAGACTGGACCCACAGTCAGAGAGAGCCCGGAGGTTGGCTTAGCACTTGGGTGCCATGGAGCAGTCACGCCGGACACCTAGCTCATGTCTGAGGATCAGCCAGCCAGCTGAGGACCAGGGTCTAAGGAGGAGCACCAGGTAGAGGACATCACCTTTGGCCGTCGGAGTTGTACCACCACCGTGGCCGTAGCGTACTCCGATTTCCCATCAGGGGAGATCGTCGAGAACTACGGACCAGGGATCCTCTAGACAGCAGGAGGAGGAGTCAGAGGAGGAGACCGCAGAGGAGGCCTCAGAGTCTAAGTCCGAGGAGCTAGTTGAGGAGGAGACTGAGGAGACCGACCAGGAGGCCGAGCAGACTGTCCCCTAGAGGACAGCTCACCGTGCAGGAGACCCGAGGCACACCTGTACAGTGTGCACTAGGAGGCTGCACAGATAGGTATAGGCAGCCGGAGAGCCGGATATACTTAAGGTTCTAGCAAAGGACCTTAAGGTACTCTGCTTGGTGCCTTTCGAGCAGTGGGTTCCAGTTCCTAGAGACCGCACTGCTGGAGAAAGGTACTAGACACCCCTCCAGAGGAGGATTGGAGACGGTTTGAGACATTACCTTAGCCTGAGGGGCAAGGATAGAGTCTTCGTGCTGCAGCAGTACATGACTTACGAGGCCATGAAGAGGGCCACCGTCACAGATATGGAGCAGTACTTCACGTACCTGCCAGTGCTAGCAGAGCTAGTTACTATTCCACACAGGTTCAGAGAGGACGTGTCCTTGAGTTCTATGTGACACTGTGGGTGTCTAGAGACCGCTCAGAGTTCTGGTTCCTGTTCAGAGGGCAGCCACAGCAAGTCACCAGGCAGGACTTGATCGCCAACCTAGCACTCTTGGCTTTAGACTTTCTACTTTACAAGTGTGCCTATGGTACACTGTAGCCACCCCACAGACCCCAGGGAGGGAAGCTGCCTTCAGATGACCTAATGTCGATTGCTTTCCCACCTCCGCACACCCCCAGGATTTGAGAGAGGCCCTGCGAGACTCACTGCACAGACCAAGGTGGTGAGAGCAATAGTCACCAGGACTATCATACTCAGGTCTGGCTACAGAGAGGAGTTCACACTCTTACACCAGTGGGCTGTAGCAGCCATTCTGAGGAGGCAGACTTTCGACTTGGCGGACCATCTCATTGGAGAGATAGAGGAGGTTATCTCTGAGAGGGTTGGAGGATATCACTTTGTCTATGGTCCATACATGTGCTATCTCTTGAGGAGGATGGGCCTAGTGATGGAGCAGCAGTACGAGGCTTTCCCTGAGGTGACCACTAGCTACGCACCTCAAGTCCCCAGGGGATCGCAGTCTACCTCCAGCCAGCACACAGGAGAGGAGGAGTAGGAGTCACTAGTACTTCATGAGTAGGCAGCTCAGTCAGATACAGTGATTCCTGAGTCAGCCAGTACAGGGGCACCTCCCCAGCTGATAGGTTCGCAGTCTGAGGACACTGTCACTGTGACAGCACTTGCAGGATGGCTAGGAGAGTTTTTTCAGAGTGTCTCAGAAGACAAACGTCAGATGATGGAAGTCATCAGGAGTCAGGCAGAGATTTAGAGGCAGCAATCTGCACTACTTACAGCCCTAATGACTCAGATGACGGAGTTGACCTAGAGGCAGACCGGTCAGCAGCCAGGATCTTCAGTGTTCCCTTAGTACCAGCAGCTGCCGAGTCAGCTAGGACCCTTCACAGCTTTGACGACAGCTCAGTCTAGTTGGATGTCTATCTCAGGAGTTCTACCGACAGGGGGAGCAGGATAGACACTTCCTTCAGCTCAGTTCTCCCCTGTGTCAGCGTTCTCTGTGTCTGCGCTGTTTACCTCACCATCTCACTCTTCGACCTCGCAGATGGTAGGAACCTCCCGCTCCTAGCACGTACCGGTCAGGAGTTTGTTTTCAGACATCATGCACACTACTCGTGCAAAATCCCAGACCACTCCAGATACAGCTACAGCTTCAGCTCCACCTCTTGCTGCCACTGTTACCTCTCTTACTCCTCAAGCAGCAGAGGATCTTGTCCATGGAGGCTTCTCTCAGCAGGACGTGGCAGACCTCTTACTACTCCAGACTTTAGCTCAGCAGACTACCACGATCACTCCAACAGCATAGGACAGTGGGTCTGAGTCACCAGTAGACCTTGGTTTCTTTGAGCAGCTGGATGCTCAAGCGGCATAGGCTCAGGGAGCACAGTAGGATCCACCTCTGGAGCAGCCCGGAGCAGAGCCTACAGAGGACGTCGCTACACCACTTCCTTCGACCACGAGTGCATAGATGTTCATTGTTTCCACTTTTTGGTGCTTGTTGCCAAAGGGGGAGAAGATACTAGGTCTAGGGGGAGTGAGAGTGTGATCCTATTGCGATCGAGAGTAGCTTGTATCTAGGGGGAGCTACGAGGTTTTTGGGAGATAGATACCTTTGGATCTTATTTTGGAGGAGTTATTCATTGTTCGTGGATTTTGATGAGTCATGGATTTCATTCGCTTGTGTTTGACTAATTTTGATCTCACTTGGTTTATTTCCTTTTCATATGCAGTGCCTTGTATTCATTAATTATCTTGAATGCTTGTGTATGACATGACATGCATGCATATATGCTAACTTGTTGCATCTCATCATTTGTCTTGCATTGAATGTCCTTATGCTTTCGTTCAATACATTGCCATGACATGCATGCACATTTCATCTAGAGTATGCTCTTCACCCTTTTCCTTGTATCTCTAGATGATGCTTAATTGAGTAGGACCATATGCATTTCTCTTATATGTTGTTATGGTTCCTCTCGATCTTTGTGTAGCTCATTTAGCCCGGTTGTTTATTCATTCAAGTTTTCGATTAAGTAGTGGTTGTCATCAATCACCAAAAAGAGGGAGATTGTAAGCTTCATGACCATTGATGATTGGATCCCTGAGGTATGGATGTTTTGGTGATAGATGACAACTATGAAGTTGTGGGCTAATATCTACACAAGTGTTGTCTATGTAGGAATCATCTCTAAGCTCTATTATAAATCATATGGATGATGGTTGCCTTGGCGATGGATGACAATGACCACAAGCATGGAGGCTTGTGAACTTGATGGAGTCCAAGGGTTGATGGAGATGGATCAAAGTGGAGAACAAGATATAGTGCAAGTTTTTGGGACACTTGAGTAGTTATTAGGGCTTTGAGTCCATAGGAAAAACCTGACTATCAAAGGGGTCTAGGTCATTCTCTTAGGTCATGTCTAGTAGATGATGTGCAAAGTTGGTCGGTGAAATCATAGGCACTAGGTGACAGTGGAGAAGCCAAGGAGCTGTTTAGAGAAGCCGAGAAACAAAGTCAAGCGAGGACGACAAGTTTCAGCTTCTGGACATAGAGACCAGACAGGGGGGTCAGTGGAGACCGGACTGTACGGTCACTATGTGGAGTTGTCCAGGACTTAGCGTGAGGAGTAGGAAGTCTGTCAGTAGGATACTCTGTACAGACCGGACGGTCCGGTCTGCTGATTGGATGGTCCGGTTAGTAGGAGTGCAGGAACGGCAGAGAGGGTGCATTTCGCGGAGGCTTCTGGAATGGAGAGAGAAATGGACCGGGTGGTCCGGTCCAATGGCCGGACAATCCGGTCAGTACAGGAAATTGTCTGGACAGAACATCCAATGGTTGGGAGAGCCGTTACTAGAGTGACCGAACGGTCCGGTCAGGCAGTGACCGGACAGTCCGGTCTGGATGTCCAAAAAGGCAATTACGTGAAGCAGCGGCTAGTTTAAAGTTGGGAGCCTATATAACTTTGTTGCTGGGGTCTTGGAGACCTCTCTTGGCCAGTGGAATACCTGAGAGCATTTGGTAAGATCCAAGAGGAAAAGAGAGGAGAGCACTAGGAGGAGATATTGCATATCTTGAGAGTGCTAGACAAGAGTAGCTTGAGCATCTTGCACATCTAAGGCTAGGCTGTCCTTGAGGGTGTGATCTAGATTGTTAGTCTTGGTCTATGGTGAGACCTAGACTGGTTAGGTGTTGGTGATCGAGCCTACCGTGATCGGTTGTGAAGGCCGTCACACGTTTGTACACGGTTTGAGCCCGCTAGTGAAAGGGGCATCGCTAGTGAGCGCCCGTGTCGGCTCGGGGAGTCCGGCAAGTTCTCGAGGGTGGTAAGCTTGTGCTTTGTGCAGCGGTGACGCACACCGTGTCTTCACTCTAGGAGTGATTGCGGGCTCGTGGCGAGAACTCCACTTGGTGGCGGGAGGGACCAGGACTCCGACGGGAGTGGTCCAACGAGGATTAGTGGAAGGCGCCATCCTTCCGAGACATCGAGAAAAATCATGAGCATTCCTTGATCCTTCTCTTTACTATTCCGCAATTGTGTGCTCTAGAGACTAGGGTGAATTGTGGCTTGCATAGGCTAGTATAATTGGCTTTCGCTCTTTATCTTATCATAAACACTAGCATGTGTAGAGTATTGGTCTAGTAGAATTGCTTAGGTTCCTTATCTTGTTAGACACAAGTAGTGGAATTTGAAGTAATTGGATTCGTGAGCGGCTTACCGATTCACCCCCCCCCCCTCTTGGTACGCCTTCGGTCCTTACATTTTATACATCCGTTGACTCATGCATGGTACAAAACTAAATCAACTTTAAAATGGTTGTGCATGGATCTTGAGTTTAATGCTAAATCAATTTTTGTATGGGAATGCCTAATGTTGTGACTTGCTCTACTCTCACAAGCTAAATAAAACTGGTATCCATAGCTTTTAATTAAGCATAAGACTAATTTTCACCTGATTTGAACGAAGGAGGGACAGCAAGGCTGACTCAAATTTTGACTCTCGCACATGCGAATATCTTATGATTTGTAAAGAATGAAGCAAGTGGATCAAGAAATGATAAATGCTACAGACATTTGTTTCTTTTTGGGTCATGGTGGAAATCCTTCTGAACATGGAGGCAACCAATGATGATAGGTAACAAAGCGTCAACTTTGAGGCACAAAATATACCGTAGGGGGAGCATAAGAGATTCTAAACTTATTATTTCCTAATATGAGTAGTGTTTTTTATTAATATATTAATCAATGGTCGAGGTGGGTAATTTAGTTAACATCTAAGGGGTATTACATGACTATTTTTTCATAATGGCAGTGGTAGGTAAATTTTACTTTTCTTTGTTTCTCTGATTAATGTGGTAACATCTAAGGGGCCCACCTTTCTATGGCATGTTCACCAACGCCTTTCCTTGGTTGGTTATCCCCTCATGGCGGGACTTACCTCCTTCAGGAACCGCCTTTGGGCTCTATATAAGGAAGAGAGTGCCTCTCATTTTCCACACACAAGAAGAGAGTTTAGAGCTCCACTCCCAAGGCTTTATCACTGCCAAAGTACTTAGAAAATATGGAGAGAGTGAGGGAGAGTTCAGGGAAGCGTCGGGCTTGTCGGCGATCTTCCCGACACTTGTACCTCGATGGATGATTTACTTTTCAAGTAAGTGTTCCTGTTTCCTCTTTTGTATTTAAGTTTTCTATTTAAGTAAGTTGTTTCTTTATTGCTTACAGGATCATCGCTCTATCTAGTTAGAGTATCTTAGTCTTCTATAAGCGTGGATCTGAGGTTTGATAGTAATTAATAGTGTAGACATGGTGTCTAGGCTAGAGGTTACCTTTGTTTGCCGCGTGCCCCATGATTTGTAGAGGTAGACGGTAGGTGGTGACAACCCTATCCGGCCTTTGTAATCCTTCACATTCGGGTACATCGTAGAGGTGTTGGTCGGAGTCGTCTGTGGATGCAGGGGTAAGCTGGTACCTGAAGTAAGTAGTAATAGACCGAACCTATCTTATTATACGACACTTGACCATAGGAATCCTCTCTACCTTCTGCTTACCATATTCTTGTTGTCCTTGAATGGACTAGCTTAGAAGATTAGTACACACATGTTCCCTGTGATTCGATAACCTGGAATACTCCTAGGTGAAGTTCTAGATTGGTATCCACGCGCTTGTGGATTCATTTGAGATCATATGAAATACCAACAGGGTTTACAGATTTTCCCTTCAGATCATCTCGAAAGGTTTGCTTGCCACCATAGGTGTATGCAAGGACTTGCAATTCTCCATGTTGAATCTCTTGAGGAGGTTCTTGGTGTACTTCTCTTGATAAATGTAGTTTCCCTCTCTCAATTGCTTGACTTGGAAACCAAGGAACATCTGCAACTCTCCAATCACTGATATTTGGAATTCCCTTGCCATCATTTCCTAAAACTCTTCATTGAACTTGTCATTGGTTGATCCATAGATGATTTCATTAATATAGATTTGGCACACAAAGAAATCCTTTCCAACATACCTTGTGAACAAGGTGCTCTCAATACTTCTAATGGTGAAGCCATTCTTCAGAAGGAAGTTCCTCAAATGTTCATACCATGCCCTTGGTGCTTGCTTGAGGCCATAGAGAGCTTTCTTTAATTTGTACACATGTCTTAGATGCTTAGGGTCCTCAAACCCTAGAGGTTGTTCCACATAGACCTTCTCAATAATTTATCCATTCAATAATCCACTCTTCACATCTATTTGATAGAGCTTGAAGCCATTATGTGATGCATAGGCAAGTAAGATCTGAATTGCTTCCAAAATGGTCCACATGTGCAAATGTTTCTTGAAAGTCAATAACCGTCACTTGAGAATATCCCTTAGCCACTAGGCGAGCCTAGTTCTTTACAATGGCTCCTTTCTCATCTTGTTGGTTCTTGCAGACCTATTTGGTGCCAACCACATTATAGTTCTTGGGCCTTTCCACCAACTTCCATACTTTGCATCTCTTGAATTTGTTCAATTCCTCTTGCATAGTAATAACCCACCAATGATTATCCAGAGCTTCTTCAATTCATGTAGGCTCAATCATGGAGATGAAAGAGAAGTTCTCAATTGCAACATTTGCCTCATCATCATTTTCTTCACTCAAATAGTTGGGCTTGTATTGGTTTTCCTTCTCCTCACTCCTTGAGATGGACTCTCGATGATCAAGTCACGAGAATGATCTTTATTAATAGCTTTGGGTCTAGGATGATGTTCTTCTTGCGTGAAAGGAGGTCTTTGTGTAGTATCTTGTGCATCATGGATTGTTTGCTCTCTCGAGATATGAGTATCTTGGATTCTTAGGGAAGTGAAGGAATCACCCATATGTCTTCTTGTTTTGGAACTTGAGCTCAGAGTGGATGAGGAGATGTTGTGTGAAGAGCTTGGAGAAGGTGAAGTATGTGGGGAGGCTTATGGCTCACTTCTCATGTGGGTTCCCTCATGGCTAGGTGAATGTACTCTTAATGAATCTTGGGAGGAGCTAGAAGGTGTGTTATTTTCATCATGGCTTGGTTCTTGCACCTCGAAGGATGAGGTTGGTTGAGGTGGAGGAGTAGAGAGCTCACCAATATCATCATCATTGGCCTCGTGGGGTAAAACCTCGCTCACAGGCAAGTTTCTCAAACCTTCCCTAATAGGCTCATCCTCAATGTTCACTTCATAAAATTCATCTCCTCTTTGAGAACCATTTAACTCATCAAATTGCAAATTATTAGTTTCTTCCACACAACTTGTGCCTGAGTTGTAGACCCGATATGCCTTAGAAGTCCCTGGATACCCAACAAGAATGCCTTCATTAGTTTTGCTCTCAAACTTTCCGGGCTTTCTCCTCTTCTTGAGAATGTAGCAAGTGCAACCAAACACCCAAAAATATGAAACATTTGGTTTCCGTCCAACCAGGGCGTCTTCTTCAATAACCCGTGGAGATATACATGATTGGAAGTGTAGCAAGTTGTGTTGATTGCTTCAGCACAAAACCTCTCTTGAGTCCCATACTCATCTAGCATTGCGCAGGCTAGAGTGATGAGTGTCATGTTCTCCTCTCCACTACTCTATTATGCTCGGGAGTATATGTAGCGGAGAATTCATGCTTGATTTCCTTCTTGTCCCAATATTCTTCAACTGTTGTGTTCTTGAACTTTGTACCATTGTCACTTCTTATCTTCACAATTCTAGCCTTGAATTCATTTTTCGCTCTCCATACAAACTTTCTGAAGATATCACTTGCTTGAGACTTGTCCACAAGGAAGAAGGTCCAAGCATACCTCATAAAGTCATCCATAATCACCAAACAATATAGCTTGTCACCCAGACTCTTGTAATGTGTAGGCCCAAACAAGTCTATGTGTAAGAACTCTAGAGGACAAGATGTTGACATGAATGATTTGGTGGGGTAGGAAGATGCAACTTGCTTTCCAGCTTCACAAGTACTACATAATCTATCCTTATCAAATGTGACATCTTTGATTCCATCAACCAGACTCCTCTTGACCACTTTCTTGAGTTGACTCATCCCAATGATGAGAACATCACTCCTAAGGATACATGCAACACTCCTCCAATTCTGGACTTGTAAGATCCAATGACTAGAGCTCGTGCACGACGACTAAATTTAGAGGTGAGCTCGTTCCTACGTTCTTCATCATATGTCACTTTTGAGAATAGTTTGCTACCTAATGATTACATTGTAATTAGGAACCATGGAGAGGACCAGGAGATGATGGGAGAAGGACTTTGAGACGTGGAGGACCAGCAAGGACGTGAAAGCCAAGGAGGAGGCCCAACCAAAACCGACTTCGAGTCTGTTTCGGGGCTCAGGACCAGTCTGCACTAAAATAGATGCTCAGGACGCATATGGACTCGGATTTGGACGTTCTATATATGCACTGAAAGGTAAGAAGAAGACCTTTCCAATGCTGCCGGTGTCATGTCAAAATTCATTCGGAGTCATCTGAAATCATCGAAACAATAGAGGGTCCAGAATCTGTTTCGGTGTTGCATTGCCTGTTTTTGGCCTTTGGACTTTTTATATAGTTGAGCCCAATTAGGGGTGCGTACAGAGGGTCTTACACGATCCTAGGGTCTTTAAATACAGCCGCCACCACACCATTAGGGTTCGGGTTTTGCTTAGATTATTCTATTCATAACAGTTTCGCCGTCATCACGGTTTGTGAGACCCCAACTTCGTGAGATTCATAATACATCTGTAATTGTGTTGCATTCTTCTTTGTTCTTTCTTGTGTTCTTGATTCGTAGGCAGGGATTAGCCTTCTCGGTGAGGTCAATCATTTTAGGACGGTTGATAACCAGAGGAGACGTCATGCTGCGATTGCGGGGTTTAGAACGTGCTGTTCTGAAGCCGGATCGATTTATGTGTCGCCTCCGACCAAATCAAAATATCCAGAACCTTTCGGAAGATCGGGAACCCTTATCCACATCACCCAACATGTGCCAATCTTCTATGCCACAACCATCTCTTGGTTGCCTTAGTGAATAGGCAAGCACTTAGTGGCATATTGCTTGATTCGAAGTCCGTGACATACAAGTTCTCATGCCTTACTCCATGAAACACTAGCCCTTTCTTTGCATCCTTAATCATAACACCATCCTCATCAAATGTGCACTTGAATCCCATTTCACAAAGCTGACCAATAGATAGGAGGTTGAAATTGAGGGTTTCCACGAGAAAGACCTTGGAGAAATGGAGATCATTTGTGATGGCGATCTTGACCGAGCCTCTAACTCACCCTTTTGAGTTGCCCCCAAATGTCACCTTCTCACTATCTTTGTCTTCATCAATGTTGGTGAACATGGTTGACTTTCTGGTCATATGCTGGGTGCAACCACCATCAAGTATCCAATGAGTTCCTCCACTCTTGTAGTTGACCCTAGTAGTAGCCATACGATAAGCACCAGAGGAAGAAGGGTTAGTATCCGAAGCATTGCACAATTGACTCATAGTAACCTCGTTATGCCGAGCGATGAGACCATCCACATAATTAGGGATCCTTGCAATCCCTTCCTAAAGCCTTCTCCTTATAGGATTATGGGGAGCACGATACCTCTATTGTCCATGACCATCCCCCATATGCACATTGTCGAGATCAATGTAGTAGTGGGGAGGATCATATAGGCTGGTGACATGCTCAAGCATGTGTCCCACATATGTGTGAAGCACATGAATCATCTCCATTGCTCTCTCAATTGAGAGCACATGCCTCTGGTCGATCACCTCTTTAAACAAGAAACCCCTCTCAAGAGTTGTGATTTGCAAGAGGCACTTTAAATCACCTCATATGATGAGATCCTCTGTAGGCCTCAAAAGGGGTTTATTCTACACACAAGAATCATAAATGGTTAAGAGAGTCTCATAAAGGTCATTATTCGAATTTCTCACAAATTCATCAAATTGAAAGAAGAGATCCTGTTGTTGAGCTCGATGAAGATGCCAAAGTCAATCTTATGGTGGCGGAGGTGGAGGCACTAGAGCCACAGTTGTGAGATTAATCATCTCATTTGATCTTGTGAGCATTGTGATTGGCGATCCTGCCACACCAATGCGTGGTCCACCTGAAGTGCTTAGAGTGAAACTTGGAATGACACTTAGGGTAGAGCTTGATGAAGCACTTGTTGATGAGCTTGGTGTAGGTCTTTATCTAAGGGGTTGTAAAAGCTGCTGCAAGACAATGTTGTGGAGGTATCAAAGAAGTTGGAACTCGAAGCTACTTCTTTCCCTTTGCTTGATGTTGCTTCATTATTTGCCTTGAAAGTCTTCTTCCCCATCAAGCTTGTGGTGATCTCCTTATCCTTGAAGGCCAACCCGATCACATCATCAACACAGAGATTCTTATCCATGATGAGATAAAGGGTGATAGAGAGGAGCTTGCTGCTAGAGAGTAAGGTGAGAATTTTCTCGACTATCAATAATTTTGGGAGTTTGGAAGGTTCTTCAGTTGCTTCAATTCTATCCACAATACCTCACAAGTGAATAAGAGTCAAGTAAGTCCTCATTCTCATAAGCATGAAAAGCAAAGAACTCCTCAACAAGTGAATCACTAGCATGATCAACATAAGGCTCACAATCAACATCAATACTAGTCATGCTAGGACAGCATGCTAGATCAAGAGACACATCATTATCAATCATCAGATTAGTCATACTAGCAAAGCCACCTATCAAGTTATCATTAGAAGAAATTAGGCACTCACTAGAACTAGGTACATCCACACAATCATCGTACACATGATCATCGGTAAAGGTATTGATAAAGTCCATAAGAGTATCCATCAACTCATCTAAAATCATGGCATTTAGGTAGCTTTTCAAGAGATTCTTTCATGAGCCATGACCTAGCTACGATAGGATGACATCCCAACTCAATACGGTCTTAACTGAAGGCACTTAAGCCCTATAATGAGCACTTGGCTCTAATACCACTTGAAAGAACTGAGTGACTAAGAGGGGGGGGGGGTGAATCAGGAACTCGTTGTATGTACCAAGTTCGCCAATTTTTAAAACCAAACACTCAAACAACTCCTATAGCAATCCTAGTGATGATCACACTAACAGGATAATGAACCTATGAAAGGTACAACAACATAAGCATATTAGTGGATCACACAAGGCAATGCAACTCCTATGCAAGCTAGTAATCAAAGACACATGGAAGCACACAATAAGCTAGTTGTTTGTATTTCTTACGATCACAGATAAATCCACAAGCAGACAAATACCAATGTAGCACTTCACCCAGAGTATTCCAGGCTATCAAATCAGGGGAATGTGTGTACTAATCTTCTAAACTAGTTTGTCCAAGGACAACAAGAATGTCATATGCAATGATAGTGAACAATCTTTCACAGATACAACATCACAATCTATAGAATCAGCATAAGAACCAATGGAAAAAGAAAATCTGCATATTTCTGTTACCTTAGCTTTTCTAGAGTCATTTAACCATTGATGTAGTATGGATGTGGATGTGGCCGTATGATCAAGACAAGCTTCTTGACCACATCAGAACTCACGAAGTCGTTGCAGATTCATCCATCAATGATAACATGTGCTTGGCGGTTCTTAATGACAAAGGAAATCTAGAATAAGTTGTAACGCTGCATCATCTCGAGCTGCTAGACTTGTTACTAAGAACACATTGAACAATAATGTTCATGTAGCCCATAATGTCTTCATCTCCAAGGACAAGGTCACCGCTGGTTGATGTGTCATCCCCATCATCATCCTCCACATCGGAGGTGCCGATGTTGCCTCTATCCTTTGTTGCTATGTAAGCCCGTTTACTTGGGCAATCCTTCTGCACATGACCAAGTCCAAGGTAGTGATGGCACTATACTCTCGTAGTGTGTTCCGTCGAAGCAACGAAGGAGGCACTACTAGTTGAAACATGCATAAATTTTTTACTGCTCGAAGAAGGTGCATAGGCTAATTTTTGTGATGTAGTAGCATCACTAGTTGCCAGTCTCTTAGCAGTTGCTGCTGCTGGTTGGGGCATCAGAAAAGATGGCTTCGGTAGCCCTGAAGCCATGTGAATCACGGTGGGTAGAAGGTATGGCCGTAGTTCTTGTATGCCTCTGCACGTCCTTGCAGTTATTTCTCTGTAAGCATAGCATACTGGAATCAGTTGTTGACAGTATATAATTCTTTATAATCAAGAATTTCTTGAATTTCTTGCCTTAGAACCAGAATAAAAGCGACAAATCTGATCCTCTATGTTTTCCACTACAACACAACAAATTGAATCCTTTTAAAGGTCACTAAAGTAGTCATGTATAGTTTTATTTCCTTGTTCTAAGCACTGAAGTCTGTTACGAATCTCTTTATATAAAAAAGGGGGAAAAACAATCAAGCATTGCACCCTTAATTTCTTTCCAAGTAGTAGGCAAATTAGTTTCAAAAGCTAGACCAGTCCACCGAACAATAGCAAAGTCTTTAAATTCATGAGTGGCTTGTCTAACTTTATACTGTTCAGGCACAAGGTGCAAACACTAAATTTGTGCTCTACTATCATCTCCCAATCAAAGTAAATATCACCATCATATTAATCCAAAAATGAAGGAATCAAAAACTTAATCTTAGCATACGAATCATCTGGAACATAACCTTTGTTGTTACCTTATGTACGGTGCTTGTTATGATCACCCATACCGTGAGTGACGACGCAAATGACAATGTAATATTGCGTCCCTTGTAGCAGCCCTATCCATGGTGCCATCAGTCACATACACCGTGTCTTCATCAGGGACATCATCGTTGTTGTTGATGGGGTCATTGGTCTTGGGAGCGGTCTACAATACGGTAACCTGATCGGTTAATGTAGAGATCCTCCTATCCAATCGCTTGATGTTGTCTCCAAGGTAAAGCTTGCTGACTGCTTTAGTGATTGCCTTGGTGATCATCTCTGCCATCCCACTCTGAGTCGCCTCAAAAGCCCTCTATAGCTGATCTTGGCTCACACATTCATCAAATTTTTAGGTAGAAGCTTCCTGCCATCACAAACACCAAAATAGGATACAAACAGTGAAGGTTATCCCTATAAAACTACTAAGTAGTAGCGCCTCTCAATGCAACAAAAGAAATCTTCTTACAAAGCTCTTACAATGTTCTAAAAAGCAAAGTAAAGGTTACTAGGGAGGTGTATTCCACAATTGCAAGGGTCGCAAAAAACTTATGTTGTCTAGAAGTAATTTGTAACGCCCCAGGTAACAACCCCTAGAGGTTACTACAAAGTAACTATAATTAGACTAAGAATAGAAAATATTAGCAATTTCAATAGAATCTCCCATGTAATTGTGACCATCGGTGGGGTGGGCAGAGAAGTAATAATAACAGGCACAATAGGTATGGATAGGTATCCCTAACCATCAAGGGACCATAATCACCAAATGAACTTTATCCACACGATAGGTCAATGAAAAAAATGATGATTCAAGTCTAATGATCTGGATGATTGACTAATGGTAAAAGAATGTGTGTGTGTGCTCAACAAATTAGTTACTCCCCTCCCATACATGTGTGATCAACGGGTACCTAACACCAAATAAACACAAGAGTGAGTAAAAACACTCAGCAAGAATAATTCAAAACCGGAAAAACAACTGAAACACCCGAACAACAGAAATCCAGAATCAATGAAACATATCGTTGAATACTACAATGAAACAGTAGTTTCCGTCTTAAACGGACATCACCTAAAACTTCCTTTGCATTTACCGATAAAGCCGAATAAGTGGGGCTAGCACTTATTCACGAGAACCTGAACATAAGAACCAAATTACATAACTGGTGTTTGCACAAATCCCTGACACTTGAATAGTATGAAAAGAAACCACAACCAAAGTTTAGAAAACTCCAGCACTTGAACAATAAGGCTTGAAATACTTGAAACTCAAAACACCGATATGAATACTTGAAGTAATAATCATATGAAATCAATATAGTCGAATAGGCATACAAAAGTAGAACACTTCATATCAATATCACATCCACATCAAGGAAAAGTTTGTCATTGCACTTACCTTAACTAAGTTCGTTGAACACCCGACAAGGACCTCTCGACACCGGAGCCGTTCAAGCCTGAAGAATGTAAACTACGCTTAAAAACATTCCTAGGAACCAAATAGGTCCATACAACTCATTGTGTATCAGTTATTTTAGGAAAAGATTAAAACACAATTTTGATAAACAGCTCAAAATATGACCAGAGATTAACAGGCGCACTGTTATAACCATAACTTCAGATTCACTTAACCAATGGATACAAAGAAATGCATTCTGAGCATCTACAGAAAATTTCCCACAACTCTTCTTACCATTGGTTTTGCTAATTCGTCATAGAAATTAGTCTAAATTAAATAAACAGATTATGACACAGACTCTGTAATCTGTAGCAGCAACACTAATTCAATGATTTCTCCCTCACCGTTTATCAGAATCGAGTGAGACCAAAACTGTTTGAAGGATAATACATATATCTACAACTTTCGTAACTAACTTGTGGTCTAATTTTGTAATCCCAAAAGTCAGATTTCAAACGACCTCACTCACACTGTACCAAATTAGACCTCTAGTTCTCACTTTGGCAACTAACCAAGGCTAACGTCATAAATCTGTGAACATTTAAATACTAGTAAACTATTACCAGTGCAGGGCGTGGCTTGGGATTTAGAGAGATTGACGAATTGTCTTTTTCCCTTTTTCCTGTTACCGCCAGCTTCTCTCCCTGTTCTGGAACCAACCTCACACCCGCAAACAATCAATCACGTAGCTGCAGAAAATAAATCGTCATCACCAATTGCTGCAGGCAAGAGAACCATCGCAACTCACGGGACATAAACAAGGATTGGCTGGGATACCTGATTTCCAGTAGCGCCTGGACTTATGACAACATTACAGAGACGCCTACTGGTCTGGGATGCTGAGTAAGTTGAGCAGCCTCAATAGGCAGGTGGAGCAGGGTGTGCGGCATGGCTTGACGACGGCGACTGCATATGGCGTGGCTTGGCGACGGCGCGACCGCGCGCGGCATGGCTTGGGGCCAAGGAAGGCGGCGCACAGGAGAAAAACGATGAGCGCCTCCCTCTTTTGCTGTTCTATCGTTCAGAAAAAACCCACGCCAACCGTAATAAGATCAAGGGTCCATAATTTTTTTATCAAGAACAGAGTCATATGATATCGGAATCTAGAGTATGAGTAGCAAAACGGATGCGATGCCATAAGCTCCATGTATCTATGGTCTCGGATCGTTCATCCGACCAATGGTTTAAAAAGTCAAATTTTAGGTCAACTCCCTAATCTTCTTTATATAACTGTAATATTTTCTAAAATATCGGGATATTACATAATATGTAGAGTTAGGAATGTCAAATATATATATGTGAGGGGTACTCCACTCAAGCACAGAGAGTAAAGCTAAATAAGTGCCCCAAATAACTTATCCTTAGTTGCTAGTCTACATGTATTCTAGAATAGTGGTGATAGCAAGGCAGAAACACTATCAATGGAGGTATGCAAACAACAGGGGGCTAGATGTACAACAACCACGATCTTCTCTTGTCCTATAGCACTAGTAAAAATCCTAATTTTTTCACTTTATTGTTTAGATATTTTTTCCAGCTTAGAGGCAACAAAATAGGAACCACACAAAATTCCAGCTCAAACAGAGGTATGATGAGACCTACAAAATTTCTACAAATTTCAGTGACGCTGGGTTCCAAACTTAATTGCTTTGGGAAGTAGACTTAATGATATTTTGATTGGGCAGATACAAAAATTTTTCTCACCAATTTTAAAAGAAAAAACACCTAATATTGAGTTTGTATGCAAAAGTTATAGCTATTTTAAAGAAGGTACTCCGAATCAGTGTTTTGATGGCTCTGGAATTGCAATCGGGTAGGATTTGTTTCGGTGAGATGAATGCAGCGGAAAGTCAAAGTTGTGGGTGTCAATCCGTGGTGATGAGGCTAGGCTTAAGGTGGGTGTGTCGGTAAATTAACTCTAGCACACAAAACTAAAGAAAACAAAGGGCGGTGGAGGGGGTGGCGGCTAGGGTTGTAAGGGAGACACACGATTGACAACTAAAACATGAACTAAACCAGCAACAAATTAAAAACTAGAGCACAAAATCAACACTATGGACTATGAAATTGAAATATGTAAAAGGCTAACATGTGGTTGTGGGTAGGTGAAATTGTTTTTGTGGCTTTTCTATGGACGATAGGATCAATATATATGAAAACTAAACTAAACTAAAGAGTAGTGTCAACCTTACAGTGCATCTGAAGCTCTGATTACCACTTGATCTGGAGAAGGATTTCTGGTCTTAGCAACCACTAAATCGAGTACAATCAATATAAAATATGACTGACCCAGATGTTAGCAGCCCTCTTTATAGCTTCATGCGGCCTACCCGGCAATGAATAAATAGAAAGAATCTCCAATTGGTGACCGTCTTGCACTCCACAACTTGTCGTAGATCTGAACGGACAACCTTCCATTGATGGTGGCATGGTGAATCCTCCGAACATGAGGAATGGCAATACAGATACAGAGTTGGCACCATGCGTGAGTGAACAGCAGCATGGATTGAGGCCATGAATGCGAGGATGCCGGTATGAGGCGAGGGCTTGTCCGCATCGCGAGCAGTCTAGCTGCTGCTGGAGGAACCGTATGGAGCTGAGATACTTTTGGTTGTCGTGGATGACGAATAGACTGATGGAGGCAGAGTGGAACGATGTTGTTGGTTGGGGACACATTGCTTTGAGGTCCGGGAGGAAGCAGGCGGAGCTCGAGAAAGGATCTAGATACATCGGGGAAGTGGCGGAAGAGAAGCACAAGTAAACTGACTACTAAAGAATGAAGAGACGGGGACAGATGGATGGATGGAGGAGTTTCGGGAGATCAGATGGCGCAAATAGACAAATGATATTGCAGTACTGTAGCTATTAACAGCAGCTGAAGGGCCCCACCAAGAAGAACTAAGAATCTATTATGATATGATTGTGACAGTTGATAAAAAAAACTATCAAAAACGGGTATCTATAGCGATTCATAGAACTGTTATTGATAAGTGTTATCAATAGCAGTTTACTATTGTCGATGATACATACTATCGGGATATCTCACATAGAAGAAAAGTGAAGTTAGACTCCTACTATGATAAAAGCAGTAGATCGACTAGAACTTCGTCATGTAACCCTGTCCCCCCGGATATATAAGAAGGAGAAGGGGTCCTCTTCAAGGGACAAGTCATAACATTGGACAAGTCGACAATTAGATAAGTTCAATTAGATAGATCCCACATGGTACATAGATTAGATATAACTAGACATCATCGTCTAGATCTACCCTTCTCGTCTAGATCTTTAGATCTAGACATATCAATATAAATACCACAGAACACAGGACGTAGGGTTATTATCCTCCGGGAGGTCCAAATCTGTCTAAATCGATGTCTTGTGTTACAATCGTCTCTCGATCTCGCGCGTACTACTGTCCTACATATAAATCATCATAGATGAACTACCCTATGTCTATTGCCGAGATTAAGCCTCGACATTTGGCACACCAGGTAGGGGAAGCACGACGGTCGGCTCGTCGAGATCGGTGGTTTCAATCTACTACTTCAAGATTTCATCGCGAGCAGACCGGCGTTGAAGCGCACGAGTCGCCGAGTTTTTGAAAGATTTCTTCTTCAAGATCTAATCACGAGCAGACCAATGTTGAAGCATCATGTCATCGCACAAATCATCACGTCTTCATCAAGACGACACCTTCAACGAGGACTACCGCTATTCGGCGACATCATTCATTACGACGATGCTTCCGATAACTCGATACTTCGGCGGATTCCGACGACTCGGCGACATCGCCACGACTTGACGGTTTGACCGCTCACGACCACATATACATGCCAGGGGGCTACTCCGCCTTCACCTGGCCACTCGGTCGCTCGACGACGTCTTCGACGACTCAGCGCATCGGCAATCACCTCGACTCGGTCACTAGGCGACATCGCCTCGATCCAGTCACTCGGTGACATCGCCTCGACTCGACTACTCGGTGACATCGCTGCACTATGATGACTCGGCAACATTGCTACACTACTCGGCGACGCCGTCAATGACTTGGCATATTGGGTTTTCACCCACTCGTCTACTCAACAACGCCTGCAATGACATGGCGCATTGAGTTTTCACCCACCCAACCACTTGGCCACACCTTCGATGATTCGGTGTCTCGGTCAACCACTCCAAGCTTTAATGTTCCGGCGACATGATGGCTTGACTTCGACATTCGACCACTCGCCAACAACATCAGCACGCTCGAGGGCTCATCTTCAACTCGCCGAATAGCAAAACTAAGTATCTATATGCTTTCTCGATTTATTTTTCGAGATTTTGGGCTCATGTCCTTCATTCTTTTTCCCTACGATTGTTTATATTTGTTTTCTATGCAGAAGGTCATAGATTTTTTATGAGTAAAGTTGGGCTTTTAAATCAGTGCTCCTATTTATGGATTTATTCATCTTTATATTGCCTCGGTTTTTTAATTCTTCACATTAAACAATCGAGCCAGGGGGGGCTATTTGTGTATCTATACACGTGTTCTCCCACTTTTTTGTGAATTTAGCAGTACACATGTCAGTCGGTGACCTTTCAGTAGTGCCTTGGCCCTGACATCATATGACCCATGTCGGTCGGTGATCTTTCAGTAGTGCTTCAGCCCTGACACCATATGACCCATGTCGTCCGTTTTAGTTTTACCTCTTCTTTGGCTTCTGCTTTGACCGATACATTGCATTTTATTCGTGATTTGGTCTTATTTTTTGGTCATACACCGACAAGCAACTAAGGCATAAAATTTTTTTGCTACGTGACAGACTGCCACTACACTAAACCCAGAGCCAAAGTTGCGAGAGGTCATGTGTCGATTGGTTCTGATTAATACACAAGAGTAAATTATGACCAATATTGTAGTGGCAGATCGAGCTCCGAGTTCTTTATATTTGTCCTAAGTATCCTACGGTAGATCGATCTGGTTGCTAACGCGCGAATACGCTGCTATGCGCCAGTCGGTCTACCTACAGGAGAAAAATGGATACACACTTGACTTTTTAGTCGACTGATTTGTTTGGCATATAAAAATAAGTTTTTAAGCAAATAATGTTAATTATAACTAATTATCCTAATTTCCTTTATTGTCAGGAACATTTTGATGGATAGGTAGATACACCACTTGGCATAGAGTGATTTCCTCGCCTTTATCGATCGACTTATAGCTCCGACCACCTTTGTCGATCGACCGTGCTAGTTCCGACTGCCTCCATCTGTCGGCCTACAACTCCGACCGCTCTCATCGGTCGACCGTGCTAGTTCCGATCGCATTCATCGGTCGGTTTACAGCTCCGACTGCTGCCATCGGTCTGTCACATCATATCTGATCGCCACCATCGGTCGGCCACATGTCAGACTATTAGCTTCACTCGGTTATCGCGACTTCGAGTGATTCCTACTTCATCAGCGGTCGGCAGCTACAACAACCTTGACTGTCTTCTTCACTCGACCTTACCGTCATGAGTTAAGTACCGCTGCCACTCAGACATGATATTCTGAGTTGAGCGCGACCGACACTCATAATGACGATTGTCTCGGAGGCTTCTTTGAAAAGAAGCACTTTATATCAAATTTATGGTTGATGCCATAATATATAAATATATGATTTGATGATCTTATGACAGTGGCTTGATGGTCACTCTATCAAATATGCTTCTTTGATGATAAGGGCATTATCATAAATGGTTGATGCCATAATCATTTAAAGCATGATTTGATGATCATGTCGCTGTGACTTGATGGTTATATATGCATCACTCGGCTGATTGAAGTCAGTCTATAATAGTGAAAATAAAGCTCAAAGATATGAGTGATTACAATTCTTAAGTAAAGGTTACTTAATCATGATTGAAGTCATGGTAACTTAGTACTTGGCTATGATTGATGTCATAAAGCCTCGTTCATTCGATTGTGATTGAAGTCACTCGTTTAGAACATAATCATTCAGTTGTGATTGAAGTCACCCGTTTGATTCATAAATCACTCATAGGCCACTCGGCCAAAAACTATGTCATTTGGCTATGATTGATGTCATAAGTTTATGTTCACTCGGATGTGATTGATGTCGTTCGAGTATATCATATAGCACTCGACAATGATTGAAGTCATTGGTTTGAGTCATCTACCACTCAGTGGTGATTGAAGTCACTCGACTAAGTCATTTATCACTTGGTAATGATTGATGTCATTCTAGTGAGTTATTTATCACTCGGATTTGATGATTTGAGCGATTTCTCCTTAAAGAGAGCCAACACGACTATTCTTGTTTTGGACTCTTGCATTATTTGCAGTTTCCAAATAATACAAGAGTCAGGGGGCTACACCTAATTAGGTGCACCTACTCGGTGCACCTACACATAATGTCGAGGCTTAATCTCGGCAATAGACATAGGGTAGTTCATCTATGACGATTTATATGTAGGACAGTGGTATGCGTGAGATCGAGAGATGATGGTAACACAAGACGCCGATTTAGACAGGTTTGGGCCTCCCGGAGGATAATAATCCTACGTCCTATGTTCTGTGGTATTTGTATTGATATGTCTAGATCTAAAGATCTAGACGAGAAGGATAGACCTAGACGATGATGTCTAGTTATGTCTAATCTATGTCCTGTGTGGGATCTATCTAATTGAACTTGTCTAATTGTTGACTTGTCCAATGCTATGACTTGTCCCTTGAGGAGGACCCCTGCCCCTCCTAGTCAGTCTATTGCTCTTATCCTAGTAGGAGTCTACCTTTACTTTCCTTCTATATGGGATACCCCGATGGTATGTATCATCGACAACCATCATCTCAATCATTGATCGGATCTCATAGGTTGTGAACCATTGCTGATAAACTTTTAGCAGCGGTTTGTTACAAACCACTGCTAATGGAGCATTATTTATGACCATTTTTTGATGGACCGAGAAGGCGACCAGAGGCGAGGGGGGGGGGGGTTAATGGGTGCCAATTAAAATTCTTCTCAAGAACTTGGCCTATATCCCAAATACAACCTGAACCAACCTCTGAAAGAATAACCAATGCCACACACACTAACTTGTGATGTGCTAACCCTGCGAGTGACTCACACCAATGGATGAATTAGAGAGAAGCAAAGGAGAACAACAAAACTCGAATCGGTCAAAAAACAAACTCGAAACAAGTTACTGGATGACCATCGGCAGTGTCGGTCACTGGCATAAGCAGTGCCGATTGGTACTATCGGCAGTGCCGATCATGTCCATCGGTAGTGCCAATACGGGCTTCGGTCCCAAGCCACCGGTAGTGCCGGTCGTGGCATCGGCAATGCCAATCCAGGTTCTAACCCACCGGCAGTGCCGGTCCTAGTCGTCAGCAGTGCCGATCGGCCCCCAATAGAATAGAAAAAAGATTCGGGATTAGGCAAAACTTGACCAAAACCTAATCAAATGAACTCAAAATAATGCGATTTTTGGATCAGTCAATCCTCAACACATCACGACCCTAATCCTAGAAGATCCACTCAATTGGCTTAAGGAATCATCACGAATTTTAAATCTTGTGCCAAGAACACCAAAAAGGGGAAACTTGAGAAATTCTTCAAATTGACGATGCTAGAGCTATGGATCTAGGCAAGGACCTATGGGGATTTGTTCTAGCTCATCATAGCACCAAGATCCCTCAAGAAATCTGCCCAAAAACTTGTCCAAAAGAGAGATAAAAAATTCCCACGAAAATACCTCCGGAAATAGGGAAAAAGAGAAATTCGGGATTTAGGGAGAGAGGAAGATCTTGAGCATGAAAATAAATCTCATATCATGAAAACATGCTTACAAGATCCATAGGTACAAGGCTAGGAAGTCATCCTCTTGCTCCCACTATTTGGAAGAGAAAGAGATGTCTCTCACACCCCCTCTCCTCTCCTCTATTACATGAAGACCTCTCCTAGCACTTTGAAATGAGTTTCTAACACAAGGCTAATGGAAAGAGAGAATCCTCTCCCACCAGCCACACCTCTCCTTATATAGGCCTAGGGGTTGTCCTAAAGACCATCCTAACCCTTACCTACAATACACTGCCACCTACCACTAGGGCACAATCGTCCATCTTTTTCCTCGTCGCCCGAATGCCATCGAGCCCTTCAAGACTTTGCTTTGCCTTGATGCAAGTTCCGCGATGGTGACACATGCACCTCCAATCGCCACCACCGATATTGAGGTCCAAACAAGGAAACCACCTTGCACGCTTCTCAAAGCATGACATCTCGATGTTGACGCGTGTCACCTTGTCCCGTGATCCTGACCACTAGCAAGTCTCTCCCGATCCCTGTCCATCGGGCCCCCTTGTCACTTGCATCAGCATCCCGCTCGCCTTGACTTGGTCAACACGCCGTCTTCATCACCACCACAGTTCTGAGGCTCAACCGTGAAATCATCCATGCCTCTTGCCTCTCCACGTGTACAATATGGATCACCCTTGACTTCACCCGGCATCCTGATCATCCGGCCCCAAGTCCCCTACTTGTGCCTGATCCTCTCGCCATTGACCGCCAAGTCGACTCCATTGACCTACACATCATGAGATAACTAAACATATTTCCCATCTCCTGCAACTTCACCAATATCTTCACCAACTCTGGTTAGTCAAAACCATGACACCGAACTCAACCAATATCAATTACTCATCACATATTGCAAACCATGGCACATATCCACATGGTTTCTCATTTTTGTACTTAGTTACATGAGACCGGTGGCATTGGAAAGGTCTTCTCCTAAGCTTTCCATGCAAACATAGAACATCTAAAACCAAGTCCATATGCATCCTCGACGTCCGTTTTAGTGTGGATTGGTCCTGGACTCTAAAGCAGATTCGAAGTCGGTTTAAGTTGGGCCTCCATCTTGGCTTGCAGGTCCATGTTCTTCCTTTATCTTCTGGTCCTCTCCATGGTTCGTAATCACAATATAATCATTAGGTAGCAAACCATTCTCAAAGGTAATATATAATAAGAACATAGGAACGAGCTCACCTCAAGATTAAGCCATGCACGAGTTCTAGTCATTGGACCTTACAAGTCTAGAGTTGGACAGGTGTTGTGCGCATCCATAGGAGTGATGTCCCCATCAACATGGATAATTTCTTGAAGTCCTATGCATGATGTTTCCATCGATGCAGATGTTCTAAACTAATGGGAGTTATTTTAATGATTGTTAGATTATTGTGCAGTTGTGCCTGCTCAAGTACTAATGGAACAACAAAAACCAAACGTACCATAGGGCATCGATGAATCTAGTACTTTATATGATCTCCAAAGAACTGCTCCCCATTTGATTACATACCGTATGGATTTTCTTTGTGACAACACCTGAACAAATTGCGTTGAAATTGGAGACATCCCTACATTAGAAATGTCGTCATAATGTAAATATAGATGTGAACATACCAGAAAATCTGACTCAAGTATGTGACACCAATGCTTTTTATTACATGCTTTTTACATTTATTATCCAGTTGAACAATTCTTCTTAGCTATACATATTACTCATAGGTCCTTTTAGCGAACATGGGTTTGCAAGTTCCATCACCTTAAACTCCAAGTATCATGCATTCCTATGTGCAATTCAATAACTGAAGTTCCATCACCTTAAACTCCAAGTATCATGCATTCCTATGTGCAATTCAATAACTGTTTTGAAAACATTATGTTCTACAATTGATGTTGCAAATATGGTGTAATTTAACTTGTGGAATTGTTTTACGTATGAAGTTGTTATGTATTGTTCTTCATGACCTTCTCAAAAACAGAATTAGCATTATCTATCACATGAACAACATGTTTTAGGCCTTAGAACCATGGAGACTTTGGAATCCACAACATTTCAACTATATGCTTGTTGAAAGGTCATACTACCAAATTTACTTTTATAAGAACACTTCATATCTGTAGATAACACAAAAGAATAATCAGAATAACTGAATTATGCACCTTAACAGAGAACATTGGCATGTTTGTTTTTCCAGTCATGTTACCATGTGCGTTTTTCATCATTCTTGTCAAACTACATCCTCATGTCCCTGTACTTGTCCATAATTTTTTACAGAAGAGAATTAGGAGAACTTGACACATCACATTATATTCTCCCCCAGTGGTGTGGTCAATCTAGTGTTTGGTACAAGATAAATCTGTTGGAGCCATATATCTTGATGCTACCATGATGGCACTTCATACAGTTAGTTCAGGAATTTCTTTAATCAATGCCTCAGGTTCAACAATTAGTTTTGTGGTATATACATCTATATTCACAATAGATTGGTAGCATGAATATGCTTTCTTCATGGTTTTGAAAACTCACTGCAGATTTGGGTGGTTTCAGGTCTTTTACCACTTTGTTCAGCATGTATCAAAAAGAAACTTTTACTTCTTTCTCTACATCCTACATTTTGCAAAGATATAGGAACCTTCAAAGACATCTCATCTAAATAAAAGAATAGCTAATCACACTATTTTTTTAGCTTATTAGTTGTACAAACATGGTTCAGTTTATACTAAGCTAATGCATTTTTGTTTCAGGGGACTTTGTTTGTATATGGCCCGCATGCTTGGTTCATCAAGTCTCTAGTGATACAAGTACATTTTAGTCTCTATTGATTTACTTTTGGGCTCAAGGTACGAAACTTTATTAGTTGTAGAATCACAGTTCAATTCCTACTAAGAAAATTAGCACAAAACATCAGAAAAACCAGGTGTAGAAAATCTGGACCACCGGAAACAATGAATGTATGTTTGTTCGACATGGGGGAGAGATAATTAAGATGCGTTTGGTTTGGAGACAAGGTGGGATGGGATGACCATCCCGATTTTTAGGGACAGGACAATCCTAATTCATGTTTGTTTTGAGGGACGGGTCGGTCCATATTTTATGTTTGTTAGGTGGGATGGACGGCACCTTTGCTGTTTTGTCAGGCTTACACGGAGGTTGTTTTCAGCATTTCATTGAACACCATCAGTGAGTCCTTCATACAAGCAAAGCACAATGGAAGCAAGCAAAGCAGCACGAAAGCATGAAAGCCCCGCGGTCCCTCATATGTGTGGGATTTTCACTCTTGCTGCGACAAGCTTTGTGGATGCAAAACATCAAAGACAACAGAATGTAACTAGCTAACTATGCAGAGGGACGTAGGTAATACTATGTTTGTTCTTTT
Source organism: Eleusine coracana subsp. coracana (assembly GCA_032690845.1). Lineage (NCBI taxonomy): Eukaryota > Viridiplantae > Streptophyta > Magnoliopsida > Poales > Poaceae > Eleusine > Eleusine coracana. The sequence continues at coordinate 44,472,647 of CM064430.1, forward strand.
TCTATTGAGCAATAAAGATACAAAATTCAGTTATACAACTGTTTAGATAACCATACAGTAACTTGGCTTGGCAGCTTCAATTTTCTTTTATATGAATGAAACTAGTGCGACCATTATGTTTTTTCACTTTTAAGAATCGCACAAGGTATCTAACTAGTACAAAAAAAAAACTTACATGTTTCAAGTTATACAATGTGAAAGCATCAATTAGTATCATATTGGAGTGGCTTTGCTTTTTTTTTGGTTCACACATCAAAGGATTTCTATAATTTTTTTTTGCTGGAACACTGGCACCTTAAGGCCTCAACTGCATTGGTTATATAATCCATAGAGACATCGTAATGTGACTTTATTGAAGAAGCCCTACGGAATTAAAGGACATGCAGCCCTATGGCAATGGATATATATCATATCTAAAAAGATAAATCAAAACAATTAATGTGTATATCTCTTACATGTGTAAGGATTTAACAGGATCCTAAACATCTGCATTCGTATATTACAACATTGATGCCTGGAATGAAGAGATGTCAAATTTTAATGTAAGAGTATCATGTGGAAAGGAAGTTAATGCATAGGTGTCTTTTAATTTAGAGACTATATCAAATATCTAAATTTGAAAGATATCAATGACCAAATGGTTTATTAATGCTTTCTATAAAAATAACAAGACAACGTGAGGATGTCAAAACTTATCAACACAACAGATATAGTCAGGCTAGTTAATAAATTTTGTCATAAAAGGAAGTTAAGAAATTCTAGAATTTGCCAATCCATTTGGTCATGCGCCCATATATATAGTAGCAATCATCTCTCACCCAATGGCACCCATGGAGCAACTATAATAGGAGGAGATTAGTAGCAATCATCACTCACACAATGGAACTAAAAATGAAGATGGCTGCTGCTGTTTTCATTCTTCTTGTGGTCATGTCCAGCATCATCTCATCAACCTATGCAAGCATGTATACTCTGACATTATCAAAACCGTTGACCATCTAACAAGGTGTAATTTGCTCGTGTTAATTTTCTGTTCATATTGACTGACTTGTGGATGATTAAATGTGTATGTAGGTGATTTAGGGTTGTGCACCCCATTGGAAGAACACTGCACTCGAGTGAAGTGCTTACTGTTATGCAAAGAGAAGGCCAAGTTCATGGGCAGCAACAACTTCAAAGCCGGTGGCAATAATGTTGAACAAAACGTGTGCTGCTGCCTAATCCACACCAAAATGATGCTCAAGCAGTAGTGAAACGCCTCATGAGCAATAATACTGACTGCGGTCTATCAAAGCTAGTGGTTATATACATGAATTTTCTGATGCTGGAGCTTTAAAGTGTAATTTTTTAATGATGCACCAACAATTGTCTTGATGAGAATCCATTCCATTTATACACCAGGCAGGCATCATTTGCCGTTCATCACTCCCAATGCCAATGATGCCCTATTCACTGGTGGTACACCGTAGTGTCACTACAAGAACAAACAACAATAGAGGCAGGTCAAGAGTTACAGTAACACTGCTCCACGATGCATCTGTAGCTACAAATCATGATTTGTAGCTGCGGGTGTCTAGAACCGCCACTACACATGCTATTGTAGGACCCTGCCATTATCCGAAGCAAAAAAAACTACATTCCAGCGGTGGCTGCTACCATCACCTGCCGCTACTAATGATTTCTAATAAAAAAAGGCTGAATTTTTTTGACTGATATAGGAGGGTTAATCCCCTACTGATGATCATTTTTTTATTTATAAAAAATATCACTACTATAGAACATGCATATAGTAACACATGTTTGTAACACTTGAACATTAGTGTTACAAAAAATTTTATAGGAACACAAAATTATGTGTTACAAATAACTTTGTAACACATGATTTTCATTTTTAAAAAATATATTGCAAGAAACAGTTTTAGTAATAAAAAAGTAGTGTTACATTAAAAGTGTTACAAATATTATTACTTATTGTAACATATCTAGTATAAGTGTTACAAGAAATTTTTTATTGTAACACAAAATAGTGTTACAACAAAAATATTAAAGGGTTAGAGCCTTATAATCTCTTGCTTGCTACTCGAATAATGTATTCTATTTTTTATCTTCTAATAACTTTAGCTCCGGATGCAAAATATTTTCCAAATCATATGGTAGTGACTTTATCGTTAGGATAATATTTTATCCTCTCTAATAATTATAAAATGACTATATGCTTATTTTAATCAAAATTATACCTTATCCTGGGTGAAAATGTTACAAGTTTGAAAATTAAACACCTGAATTTAATTTTTTAGGAACGCATTACAAGTTACATTTGTTTGGTAAAGATGCAACATATGCTTCTATGACAAGCAATTGAATATCAAAACTCACTTATATATCTACATGTCAAGCAACGTTATTGAATTTCTTTTAGCAATAGTAATATGATTCAACATTCACTACAGTCAAACAAAAATATTATAACACACTATCTTAAATAGTAACACATATATGTGTTACTATAGACATTAGTTGTTCTTCCTTATATTACAAATGCTATGTTTAGAAATTATAATCACAACTGTGTTCTAGCCTGGCTGGTGTTGCCATCAATCTTAAAATATGCCACCAGAGTTCGATTCCTAGTACAAGATATTTTTTTTACATTTAACACTATTTTTTAGAATAATAAGTGTTACACTTTTGTTGAGTAGTAACATATTATATATGTTATAATAGGATTTATTTGTATCATTTTTTTATCAATAGTAACACGTATATATGTTATAATAGAATTTTCTTGTTTCATATTTTCTCATAATCAGTAATACATAACTATGTTATTACGGAACATACTTTAGTAACAGCATAGCTTAAATCACTTAATAAATATGTTACTATAGGTCTCAGTAATATTTTTTTCCACTTCTAATAACATATAAAAGTGTTACTAGAAGACTAACCTAACATAGTGTATATGCTGTACATATGTTGTACAGAGGACCTCCAAACGGTAGAGGGAAAGAAAGTAAAAAAACAAACTAGCCTCCTTCCTCAGGCTTCAGAATCGTTAGTTTCATCTCTTGAATGAGCTTGCTTTTCCATATTCCTAAGGAACCAACCTTGTTCTCGAAAATGATGTTGTTTCTGTGCATCCATATGAACGAGCAGGTGACCATTATTATTTCTCTGAAAATTTCGGAGCTGTTAATCCTTCTGCCTTTTACTACTCTTTCATGCAGTGGTAGCAGAGTTAAATCCCACGATATGTTTGGAGTCGTTTTGTGGTATATATTATCACCAATAATTTACTGGTGGTAATGTTGTGGGTAGTAATGTATTTTTGCCATTGTCATTAACGACATAGAGGTAATTTGCTGAGCATATTTTCGCCACATCGAGCCGACGGCTCCAGCGCGCATCGCGCAGCCCCGCCCCTCCCCACACGGCCCGCACGGCCGCCGTCTCCTATGCTCCGGCGTCTTCTTGCATCACGCCGCCGCAATGACCGCGTGCATCGTGCCGCCTCCTCCTCGCCAGCGCCGACGCCTCACGCATTCGCCAATCGTCTTCGGGACATGCTGCACCTCCCTGCACTTCCAGCGCCAACGCCCACCCACATCGCAACTGCCAGTGTCCCCACATCGCGCCAGCGCCTTCCGTGTGCAGCGCACAGCCCCAACCATCCTCCCCGCAGGGCCTGCCCGTGTCGTGATGCCTTCTTCCCGCTGGTACTGCCGCGCCATGCAGCTTCTAGGAGCAATTTTGGATTGATTCTTGCAATTTGCTGACAACCAGTGGACTCATTCCTGCGATTTGCTTTGCAAGCAATTTTGGATCGATTTGCTTCACCTGAAGCGTCGGGTCGACTCCCCTGAAGCGCACGGTGAACTTGGGATTGCCGGACTGAGACATAAATTCCCAATGAACTATAAACAAATTTTTTAAGAGCATCTCTAATGGTTGCTTCTTAGCTACTTAGAATTGTTTATTTAAGGAAAAGAAAAGAGAGAAGACAGCTAACTTTTTCTTAAGAAGCAGCCTCTAAGAAAAATGAGAGACTTAAATATGAACTCCACCCCTCTTCAATTCTATGTAAGAGTTAACTGCTACCTCTTAGCTACCTCCACCATTGAAGAAGCTCTATGAAACTTTCACATGGGGAACCACCAGCAGCGTGTTCACCCGCAATGCATTTTACAGCAGCAACCAATGAAATAACAAAAGGGTTTGTAAAAAAAAACCGAAGTAACAAACGGTCGCTGAGATACAGGCACCAGCATCCTCGTCATTTTTGGTTAGGTAGCTGGTGTGTTAGAACTTGGAAGACCGGAAGCACCTGCGCTGCCATCCGCTCGTGATGTGTCCGCTGCCTTTGCAAGGCACAGAGATCGTTGGGTCCCTCCTCCAGGCCTGCGCATGGCACCCCCGCTGCATAGAAGGGATCAATGACGATTAGGCGCGGCGGCGCGCTGCGCACGGGAGGAGGCAATGGAATATGGGGAGGGTGGCGTCCGTGATGCAAATGGCACCAACGCAGCCGTAGCCTTCTCTGCAACCTCGCCATTGCCGCCACCCTTCTATTGCACTGACGGATCCCCGACACCGGATCTCCTCATCGCCGTTGCCGGGAAGGACCCATGACCGTCGTTGCTGGTGAGATGAACCCACCGAAACAAAATTAAGGAAGCGTGGTCTCTTTGCAAATATTAAAACATTCATCTAAATTATAAAAATATATTTGCATTTGTGTCAATTTATTTTTTTCAATATTATCCTAGTAAAACTCTTACTACGTAGAATTACTGGTGGTAATAGTATCCGATAGACAACTAATCTAAACCATTAGATTCTATTTACCTCCTTATTACTACCAGTAATATGTACCATAAAATGCTCTATGTTTAACCTTATCCAGACCCAGGAGCTGAATTAGTATCAAAGAATATATGTTCTAGTGTTTCTTCCTCCCCTGATGCGCACAACACACATTCATACGAGTCCGGATCAAAGTTCTTTCTTCGTAAAAGATTCCTTGTATTAAGTCTGTTCAGCAGCAGCAGCCACAAGAAAAAAAATGATGTTTAGTTTGGCATGAGCTTTCTCCATTTGAAAATAGCTTTTCTGGAAGAATAATCCGCTGTTTCCCAAATGTAGGACCATTTGTCGTATATGTCATCTAAAAGATTATACTGTTGTAGGTCATCAATAACCCCAGCTGCCCAGAGGCTACCATCCATAAGGGGAGTAAAACATTTTCGTGCGCATCTTGTGAAATGAATTTTGCCACTGCACAATTTGGATCCCTTGCAAATGTGTGTAATTGTGGCCTTGTGGGTATTACCTTGGAAGAAATTCCACACCATAGCAGAATTACCATCTTCAATAGTGACCACTGCTAGGCTTCTGTATGTGTCCACCATATATACTCGTCAGATCCTTCCACCAAAATGATCCAAGCAATCTTCTTGTGAATTCTGCTATGATGTGGAATTATTTTGTCTATAGTATTTTTGCCATGTTAGATTACTCCGGGTAATGTCGCACCTGTTATAAAACGTGTGAAGAAATTTGAGTAGTAATGCCTTGTTCTGGACTCGAAGCTTCATATTTCTCAATCCTCCTTTTGGTCTGGTCGCCCTTTTCCTTTTTCCATGGCACTAGACAACCCCCACCCCCTCTTGTTTATATCTCCACCATTCCGTAAGCAATTTTTCATGTATCTTTCAGTTTGCTTGATCATCACTATAGGTAGTTTGAGAGTGCTCATATAGTATATGTGCAGGGATGTAACAACTGACTTAACAAGAAGCAATCTTCCTGAGTATCTCAGGAGCCTCATATTATGCCTGCTAGTCTCGATTCAACTCTATTCATCATAGGCATATATATCATTCATCTTTGGTCTAGTGGTATGCAGCGGGAGCCCATGGTAGGTAAATGACATGTCTCTCACCATACAGCCAAACATCGTTTGCCATATAGGTCTCCCGATCTGCCTCCTTGTTAATATACAAGGAAAGACTTTAAGAAGTTCACGTTGAGACCCGTGGAACTTGCAAAAAAAATTTAGTAACACCTTCAGGCAAAGAAGTTCTCTAGCATCCGCCGGTAATATTAGCCGGGTATCATCTGCATACTGGATTATAGTGTAGTCACCGATGAAAATGTTTCCCAGTGGGTGCTGTATAAGGTTTAGTAATTATTAGCAAATAATATATAAAATAAGATCAAAACACGACACAGATTTAACGTGGAAAACTTTTGCGGGAAAAAAACCACGGACGTCGACCGGCAATCTTCACTGTTGGAGAAGAGTTACAACATAGGGGATACAAATGATCTCTCTTCTAACTCTTCCCATGCTATATAAGATGTATATATAAGGATGAAAATAGAGATAAACTCTCTAAACAATACAACCCGTAATATGAGAGGACTCTGCCTCTTAAACCTTCTAGATATCTCTAGCAAGGACTCAATAATTCAGATCATATTCCAACAACTCCACCTTGAGACGAATTCCATCTTGTAACAAATGAAGAATCATCAACGAACTTCCTTCAATAACAATAACACCGGACGTCAACGAGTCACTAGAACTCAAACGGTAACACCAATCAAGCTTGAGCATCGCTCAAATTTCATAACTCCACTTCCAACGAAATACTTAATACTCTTTGTGATGAAGAGTATATCAGAACTGTTACTTTGAGCAAAAATAATAGAGCCATAACCATCATTAGTCCAAATAATAAACTGTTATCACGGTCTTACAGTGGAATATCAAACTTGATAAAAATCAAGTCAACTGACAAATCAGCAAAATAAATCTACAGCACCACCGGAATGCTTCGGATGCACGAAGCAAAATCTGCAGACTCATAATATACATGCGTAATGTCCAGCAAAGAATTCCAGAAACCAATAACTGGTAGAATACCATGTGTGTAGCAAAACTGGCCAAAAAGACCAAAAACACACAGCCACGGTAAAGAACAGAGCAAAAGCAAATCTCTTGATAGAATTCCTGTATGGGCGTCACAATTCTGGGCAAAACACCAACTTCGCATGCATGATCAGGAGTCACTGATTTAATCAATCGTATTGATCAAAATGATATTTTTCCTCGACAATGAAAGGAAGAACCAATCTCCTGTGGTTGAATACCTTGTGTGCACATAGATAAACGGAACAGAAAAAAAATTCTGGCTGAATCCGTGCGTGTATGACAAAACTGACCTTAAGACCAAAGAAATCATGCTCGCACGGATCGAGCTCTCGGGAATTGAAACAAGGCAATAACGGTGGATACTCTCCTCGCCTGTAACAGGAGCAAGGAACTGGCCTTTCATAGATGAATAACCGGCGACTTCAACACGGAATTAAATTCCGTAATAATCTGCCTCAACGCCATGCACTGACGGCCTGACACACGCCGAGTCGACGAGATTGATCAGCGTGAGAAAACACAACCACACGAAAATTAATCCGTCTTGAACCCGCCTTGGACTCGAGCGACGAAAGCAGAGCCGCCGATTTGGATCGGCACGGAACAACAGCAGACATTGTCAGAAATCAATCCATCTTGGTAGCCAGCAATAAGAAACACTTCAACCGGTAACAGGTCACCGAGGTAGGAGCCACGCCTTGACGTGGGCTTGGAGGACGGCGGAACGCCGAACAAAAAATTATAGCAGCACCAAAATCAGATATAAGGCGACATGAATTAACTTGATAAATATTGATTCGTCAGAACACCATAAAAAAAATACTCCTGATAACTGAACTTGCCGCAAAACATCAAATCGGCTGACAGCTTGCGCCGAGTCGCTGAACTCACGGAAATTGAACCGTCCAATCCGCTTGGGCCTGGGCATCACGAACACGCTGAGGAGCGCATAGGATAACTGGAACGATGTCAGGCGACAGCGGCGTGAAGAAGATCAGATCGGCATAGTACAACTTGAAGATGGACTTGCTCGGCGAGACAAGTGAAACTCCGAGTGGGCTAGCCAAATGGAAACTGATTTTGTCTTCAACTTTGTACGTACGTGATCCTTCTGATGGCAAGAAAATTGGGGCTCCAGGGAACAACGGTGGATCTCCTCGTTTGAAACAGCAGCAAGGAAGCCTTTTAAAATATCTGGTCACTTCAATAACAAGGAACCAGTCTTGGAGTCGATGAAAATCACGCCGACTCGACGCGATCAATGAAGCTGCTGACATTGATGAACATCAGCAGAAGCGGTAGGAACACAAGGCAAAACACCACCACACAAGTAATTCTGTCCTTAACTCCACACATGAACGGGATGAAGTCCTTGGGACTTGAAGCAGCAGAATGAATCGATCTGCCGTGGAATGAGGATAATAGCACAACGCAGCCTGAGCATCAGGGAGAACTCGACGATATAAAGAAACGCTAACACGTCGACTTGAATCAGCACCAAAAAACGGGATCAGATCCCGTCTTCGAAACCAGCAACGGAACACTCCGATGGTCTGGTACTGTTGATGACCAAAAACAACGGCGATGCAGAAAAATCTCACTTCACGAGAATCAGATTGTAACAGCCAATTTCTCTCAGCAGAGAAGCGCCGGCTACAGCGCCAAAGTAAAAAACAGCGGCGGCGCGACGAACAGGGACGAACCCTAATATTTTTTTCTTCACAAATCTCATGTCTGCCTCTGATACCACTTGTTAGTAAATAATGCATAAAATAATATCAAAACACGACACAGATTTAACGTAGAAAATCCTTGCGGGAAAAAAACCAGGGGCACCAACCGGCAATCTTTACTATTGGAGAAGAGTTACAACATAGGGGATACAAATGATCTCTCTCTCTCTCAACTCTTTTCATGCTATACAAGATATATATATAAGGGTGGAAACTAGAGATAAACTCCCTAAACAATATAACCCGTAACACGAGAGGACTCTGCCTCTTAAACCTTCTAGACGTCTCTAACAAGGACTCAATAATTCGGATCATATTTCAACAGTAATCAACTTGGTTAAAAGCTTTAGTGAATAGTTGAGGAGCAAGATCATTTATATGCTCGAGGTCTGTTTTCATTGGAATGAGCACCATGTAAGAACCATTAATACTTTGGATGTTTAGGATTAGGTGCGGTTAATTTTGTCGCTCAACTTGTAATATTCTTCCTTGATGATAGACCAACATTTCTTAAAAAACCATTCGTTAAAACCATCAGACTGTGATGCATGGTCAATCGGCATTTCCTTGACGACCGCATCTATTTCTTCTCTTGAAATAGCAGTGTCCAATACTGGAAGGTCCACCGGATTAATCAACTCGTGTAGGTCAAAAGCCATAGAGCAATATTCTATTTGTCCAGGTCTCTCCTTAAATGACATCCACAATGCAGTCACTTTTTTATCATGTTCCTTTATTATTGAGCTATCATCCAATTTTAGTGAGGCAATCCTATTTCTTCTGACAGACTGTGCAGCGTAGGATTGAAAGAGCTGTGTGTTTTCATCACCAAAACAAACCCACCTTATCGTTGCTCTCCATTGCCAATATATTCTGTTAGCCTCTAACAATTTTATGAGATGAGCTTGGAACAATCTTCTGAAGTTCTTCTCCACCCTACATAAAGGTCTTTGATCTTCCAACCCTTCCAGAAAAGCTAGAACCCAATTGCAATTGTTTATATTTTTGTTCAGATTGGATAATTCTTTACTCCAGCTCTTCAGTCCCCATCTTGTATTTTTTATTTTCGAAGTATTGCTCATTGCAGGATGAGAGTAAAAAAAATGTCGGTCTCCAGCTATTCTCCATAGTAGGCATAAAAGAATCAAAGTCCACCCAACAGTTTTCAAAATGGAAAATATTTGTAAGGATCGAAGAATACAGGGGGGGGGGGGGAGGGGGTGAATTGGACCAGTTATGTGGATCGTCAACTCAAACTCAAACTTTGCAAATGTGTCTTGGGATCTTCAGAACCTGTAAATGGCTGTTGTTGCACTACTCCCATATAGCGCTCCAATTGAAAAGGATTTTGTTGTGTTGCAAATTCCGACTTCACAACTTTGTCGAGAGTTGGCTTCAGGTGATTCACAATTGGTTATTCCACCATTGCTTCTGCTTCTACACTTCTGAACAAAGCTTTGGGTTGAGCGATCTGTTACTGTTGCTTCCAATGTCTCCCACTGACTTGCTCTTCTTCTCTATTCACCTTTTCTAAAGGAGAGATTCTAGATTGTCGATGTAATTGTGAAGCTTATTTGACTTAGCATCGTCCATACCTGTTTCGTATTAACTCCATAGTGTCTAACCTGATCATAGGGTTTACAAGTATTTATATAGGCATTACTCGGGATAGAGTCGGTTTCTTGGGAAAAAGGCCATGTGCCAATCGGCACACTCCGTGTCTGGCTTGATCTCTCTTCTAAGTTGGTTCCCAACTCTTCTATAGCTTCCATGTCGGTCCTCTCATCAAGTTCTCAGAAGTAAAGTCTCATATTGTGCATTTGAAATCTTAGAGTTTCCTTTTATCTCTTCACGAAGCATATCTCCAAGGCTATGAATATTTGCCTTCTAGAAGATCCTGAGGAGTGGGCCAGCCTTGATTAGCCTAGATTACCCTTGTGTCAATCGACATGGTGGATGTGTTGGTTGGCATCTGGGCCTTTTCTGCTACAATTCACCTCTTCAATGTCCAAGTCCACTGGAAATGTCCCAAATTGTCATCTTTTCACCTATTTCTGCAATATAAATCTCCATAACAACAATTGTATAAATTTTCTACCACTTTCAAGGGTTAATGGCCTTTTGACATATAAAATGGTACACTAACTGGCATCAACAGTAATCAAACATGGAGGAGTTTAGAGGACAAATAGGGTTGTCACCACATACTGCCTACCTCTAAAGACCATGGATTACGAGGTGATCAATACTACTTAGTTATCTAAGCACCACGCTTACACATTTAAGTAGAATTATAGCATTGATCAAACAATAGAAGTTCCCTAAAGCTAATTGGATATCAAACCCATGTTGAGGCATAACAACTAGAGCAAAGTACAAACTAGCATTATAACATTTAGACTATAATCATGGTATATGTCATTCATAACAATAAGTTAGCAAGTCTTTATCATCATGAAAACATAATAAAGTCCTATGACATGAATATGAAACATAACCAAACAATGAACATATATCATAAGCATGACTATATAGAAGAACTATATTATTGAAATAGAGCAAACTCATAAATAAATGGAATAAGGAAAAGGACACTAGAGCCATACCAATACTTCTATGACTTGGAGACTTGATCAAGGCTCAACCTAAACTAAAGTCCACCAAGACTAGGAAAATACTAAGTGAAAGAGGGAAATGATTTGCTCTTGACTGTGTGTGTTGGAATAGAGCTCTCCCCTTCTTGATATAGTGCCAAAGGTCAGTTTCTGGGAGTAACGGCCATAGAACTTCGGCGCACTGACCAGCAAAGGACTGAGCAAGAGACACGTGGAAGGGAAGGCTGAACCACCTTAGGACCAGGTCGGGCGATCTAGAGGCCTGGTCGCTCGACCTGAGGGTGCGCCTTCTGGTCCTGACTGGTGGTTGCTCTTCTGGTTTAAGTCGGTGTTCTCTAGAGGAATCCTGTGTAGCCACGTATTTGATCCGTGTGATGTTTAGTTGTCACCATCTTATTGGTTGGAATGGTGTTTTCTCGCATTATGCTCCATTTATGTACCTCTTTTGTATTAAATCCTTGCATGCACATGTTTCTCCAAGGACAAGTGTAATTCTATTATTCCTAACCAACATGCAGGTGTGAAATGCTAAGTCTTCCCTTATTTGTGGCTATATTGATGGTCGAAATTTTTATTTAACGATTGTGAACAAGACTCCCCAAACTGAACCTTTGCTCGTCTCGAGTAAAGGCAAAACTTAGGTTAATCAAAAGTTGCTTCAATGCCCTACTCTTAACAGATACCCAAGTGCACAACTAAGACCCTCTACAAAGGATTGAATAAGTTGGTAGGAGTACTTCACCTTTGATTACCAATAGGGCATTGTAGCTTCTCCAAATCTTGAGCCGTGGGAAGACATAACAGTTTGTAGGTCGATTTCTCCTACTCTCCTTGATCAACTTTAGCAAGAAGGTCATTAATTTTAGTGGCAAATCTAAGTTCCTCAAGTGATTCACTCTGTGTCACAACCCCCTTGGACCGAAGTGCCCGAGGTGCCGATTAAGCAGACACAAGATAATACAACAACAGACGAAGAGAACAAATTTACATAGAAAAGATTGTTTATTTATTGTACATCAGAGTTTAGTGTAGTGGAACTATATTACAGAGATTAGTTTGAAAACATGCGTAAGACAACGTAATTAAACATCTACAATATACATCTCGATGATGCACGCAAAGGTGATAAATATGAACCCATATGGATTATCACTTAGCCAAACACACTTGCAGCGGCTAGTCAGTCTCCTAATGAGCAAACCAACCCTCGGGGATAGACATATCCCAGGGAAGGACACCCACGGGTTACTCATATGCATCAACATTATTACCTAAAATAAATAAAAACAACAACATGGCAAGGCCTGAGCAACTAAGCTCAACAAGTCTTACCCGACAAATGGTTCACAGAACCGACTCCTAGACATGCATAGGCTCAAAGATGTGTAAAAATAATTGAAGTGATAATTGCAGCAGCTAAGCAGTGGATTATTATTTAAAGATTACTATCAATTTATACTAATTATAGTACTACAATATGTAATAAACAATCTGAAATTTAAAACAAGTGCAATAAACAATATATTCAGATTTACTAAAACAACATCAATATTCATACATTCATCATTTTAATCATTATATGCAAGTTTATTAAACTATGTTGTGACGCACTAAACAAGTGATACTCATTACTACGAGGGACAATGATTGCAATCAATTTACACCAGCTGGGAAAACCTGAAGTACATGGCATACGCATCATTTAAATACATGTATGACAACTTTTCACAAAGGCATAATATAAGTCGATCGGGGTCCAATCGACTGGGCAGCCATTCCATGGTATGTCGGGAATCTATCCACTCCTACTGGATCACACGGCGAAGGATTTGGGTATCGTCCAACAGGCATATGATAGTGCTACATCAGTTTACTAGTTTCCATATAACTAGCATATATTCGGTATTGTTCAATACTTGCTCAATAGGGCCAACAATGAGTCAACATAGACGGGGCTACAACCTCACGAGACAAGTCCTTACAGGCACTTGACCTGACCCTTTCCTCTATGAGGCCCGCCCATATCTCAAATTAATTAATTAATCATGATATTATTAACAAATTTTAGTTATCCATGATACTAGAAAATACCATTGATTCTAGAACAAAGCATAGCAGTTTTTTATCGAACTACTTGTACATGTATACCATGTCCAATTAAAAATAAGATATATCCAGGTAATGCAAGTGGGTTTTCATTCAACTCCTAAACTTAATGCACAAATAACCTGATGTGGACAAGGGTTCCCGATCTTCCGAAAGGTTCTGGATATGTTGATTTGGTCGGACGCGACATACAAATCGATCCGGCTTCAGAACAACACGTTCTAAACCCCGCAATCGCAGCACGACGTCTCCTCTGGTTATCAACCGTCCTAAAACGATTGACCTCACCGAGAAGGCTAATCCCTGCCTACGAATCAAGAACACAAGTAAGAACAAAGAAGAATGAAACTCAATTGCAGATGTATTATGAATCTCACGAAGTTGGGGTCTCACAAACCGTGATGACGGTGAAATTGTTATGAACAGAATAATCTAAGCAAAACCCGAACCCTAATGGTGCGGCGGTAGCTGTATATGAAGACCTTAGGATCGTGCAAGATCCTCTGGACGTGCCCCTAATTGGGCTGAACTAGATACAAAGCCCAAATGCCAAAAATAGGCGATGCAGCACCGAAACAGATTCTGGACCCTCTCTTGTTTTGACAATTCCCGATGACTCCGGATGAATTGTGATATGAGACCAGCAGCATTGGAAAGGTCTTCTTCTTATCTTTCCGTGCATATGTAGAACGTCCAAATCCGAGTCCGTATGCGTCCTGGACATCCTTTTTAGTGCAGACTGGTCCTGAGCCCCAAAACAGACTCGAAGTCAGTTTTGGTTGGGCCTCCACCTTGGCTTCCACGTCCTTGCTGGTCCTCCATGTCTCCAAGTCCTTCTACCATCATCTCCTGGTCCTCTCCATGGTTCCTAATTACAATATAATCATTAGGTAGCAAACCATTCTCAAAAGTGACATATAATAACAAACGTAGGAACGAGCTCACCTCTAAATTTAGTCGTCGTGCACGAGCTCTAGTCATTGGACCTTGCAAGTCCAGAATTGGAGGAGTGTTGCATGTATCCTTAGGAGTGATGTCCTCATCATCCTCCCCCTCTTGAAGTGGAGTCGTCCTCGACTCAAGCTCATTCTCTTCTCCCAAGTATGGTTTCAAATCTGAAATGTTAAAAGTAGGACTAACCCCGAACTCAGGAGGCAACTCAAGTTTGTATGCTTATCATTAATCTTCTCAATTATTTTAAAAGGACCATCAGCTCTAGGCATTAATTTAGACTTTCTCAAATATGGAAATCTATCCTTTCTCAAGTGTAACCATAGTAAATCTCCTACATCAAGTTTTACTTCTTTTCTATCTTTACTACCAGCAATTTTATACTTGTCATTCATCTTTTCAATGTTAAGTCTAGTGGTCTCATGCATTTTCAAAATAAATTTAGCACGCTCCTTAGCATCAACATGAACTCTCTCATGAATAGGTAGAGGAAGTATATCAAGTGGAGTACGGGGATCAAAACCATACACTACCTTGAAAGGACTTATCTTGGTAGTAGAATGTGTTGCCCGATTATATGCAAACTCAACATGAGGCAAATATTCTTCCCATTGCTTCAAATTTTCTTCAAAATAGCTCTCAACATAGTACCCAAAGTGCGATTCACCACCTCAGTTTGTCCATCAGTTTGTGGGTGATAAGTTGTAGAAAACAACAACTTTGTACCCAACTTATTCCAAAGCGTGCGCCAAAAGTGACTCAAGAATTTTGCATCACGATCTGAAGCAATAGTAGAAGGCATACCATGCAAACGTACAGATTCTTTGAAAAAGAGATCAGCAATATAACTAGCATCATCAGTCTTATGAAATGGTATAAAGTGTGCCATCTTAGAAAATCTATCCACAACAACAAAAATACTATCACTCCCCCTCTTAGTCTTAGGCAGTCCTAAAACAAAGTCCATAGAAATATCCGCCTAAGGAATAGAAGGAACAGGAAGTGACATGTATAAACCATGTGGATTCAAACGAGACTTAGCTTTTTGACATGTTGTGCGTCGAGCAACAAAGCGCTCAACATCTTTCCTCGTCCTTGGCCAAAAGAAGTGTGTGGCCAAAATATCCTCCGTCTTCTTGGCACCAAAATGACCCATGAATCCACCTCCATGCGCCTCCTGTAACAACAAAAGACAAACGGAACCAACTGGAATGCATAGGCGGTTAGCTCTAAACAAGAATCCATCAGTCAACACAAATTTGTTCCATGCACGACCTTCTTTACAATGCAGCAATACATCTTTAAAATCAACATCAGCAGCATATTGTTCTTTAATTGCCTCAAGTCCAAAAATTCTATAATCAAGTTGAGACAATAAAGTATAGTGCCTAGATAAAGCATCAACGATCACATTATCTTTCCCTTTCTTATGTTTAATAATGTAAGTAAAAGACTCAATAAACTCAATCCATTTAGCATGTCTACGGTTCAAATTACATTGATAACGAATATACTTAAGTGATTCATGATCAGAATGAATAACAAATTCTTTGGGCAACAAATAATGACGCCACGTCTCTAAACAATGTACAAGTGCATACAATTCCTTATCATACGTGGAGTAATTCAAAACAGACCCAGTAATTTTCTCACTAAAGTATGCAACAGGTTTACTATCTTGCATCAAAACACCACCAATGCCTATACCACTAGCATCACATGTAAGATCAAAAATCTTATCAGAATTAGGTAATTACAGCAATGGTGCATGTGTAAGTTTACCCTTCAAAGCATCAAAACACTCATGATGTACCTTACCCCAATGAAAATCAACGCCCTTCTTTATCAACTCATGCAAAGGTGCAGCAATGATGCTGAAATCTTTGACAAAGCCGCAGTAGAAACCTGTAAGACCAAGAAAACTCCTCACCTATGTGATAGTTTTTGGTACAGGCCAGCTCTTTATGGCTTCAATCTTCGCCTCATCCACCTCAATTCCCGGTGGAGTCACAACATAGCCAAGAAAAGAGACTCGATCCGTGCAAAAGGTGCACTTCTCAAGGTTACGAAATAAACGTGCATCTCGTAAAGCATTAAAAATAGCACGCAAATAATTCATATGTTCATCTATGGATTTGCTATAAATCAAGATATCATCAAAGTAAACTACCATAAATTTGCCAATGAAAGCTCTTAAAACCTCATTCATCAAGCGCATGAAAGTACTAGGTGCATTAGTTAAACCAAAAGGCATTACTAACCACTCATATAATCCAAATTTGGTTTTGAAAAATGTTTTCTATTCATCTCCAAGTTTCATTCTAATTTGATGGTAGCCACTGCGCAAATCAATTTTAGTGAAAATTATAGCACCACATAACTCATCAAGCATGTCGTCTAGCCTAGAAATAGGATGATGATACCTAATAGTAATATTATTAATGACTCTACAATCTACACACATACGCCAAGTACCATATTTCTTAGGAACCAAAAGTACAGGAACAATACAAGGACTAAGTGATTGACGAACATACCCACGATCCAAAAAGTCTTGAACTTGTCGTTGTATCTCCTTAGTCTCCTCAGGATTGGTCCTATAAGCAGCACGGTTTGGCAAAGTAGCATCCGGAATTAAATCAATTTGATGCTCAATCCCTCTCAAAGGTGGCAATCCCGGGGGTATCTCAGCTGGAAAAACATCCTCATACTCCTGCAAAAGGTTCATGACAGCAGGAGGCAAAGCACTAGAAGCAATATCGTCAAGCGAAAACAAAGCTTCCTTGCATATCAAAGCATAGCAAATATCATCATTATCAGAAATTTTAGCAAGCTTAGATTTTGTTTTAAGACATGAATGACCTTATAATTTAACTCTAGCACCCTTAGAACTTGAAGAATCATTAACATTACTAGGTGTAGAATTAGAATTAACAGGTTGTTGAATTTCAGGACCTTTATTTTTCAAACTAGCAGCTCTTTCTAAATCAGCTTGTACAATTTCAGCAGGGGTCATTGGTAACAAATTAATTTTAGTTCCTTTATGCATAAAAATGTACTTATTACTTCTACCATGGTGTACAACATCATTATCAAATTCCCAAGGTCTACCCAATAAAAGTGAACATGCTTGCATGGGTTCGACATCACAATCAACAGAATCCACATAAGAACCAATGGAAAAAGGAACTCTGCAAGTTTGTATTATCTTAGCTTTGCCAGAGTCGTTTAACCACTGAATGTAGTACGGATGTGGATGTGGACGTGTGGTCAAAGCAAGCTTGTTGACCACATCAGAACTCATCAAGTTATTGCAGCTCCCTCCATTAATGATGACACGTGCTCGGCGGTTCTTGATGACGAAGAAAATCTGGAACAAGTTGTGGCGCTGCATCGTCTCGGGCTGATGAACTTGTGTACTAAGTACACGTTGAACAATAATGTTCATGTATCCTGTGGTGTCTGCGCCTCCAAGGACGAGGTCACTGCCGGTGGCAGTGATGTCCTCCTCCTCATCCTCCACATCGGAGGTGCTCATGTAACTGCCATCGTCTGTCGTCACATATGCCCGCCTACTTGGACAATCTTTCTGCACATAACCAAGTCCATGGCAGCGGTGGCACTGAATCCCTGTAGTGCGCCCTGTCGAAGGAACAGAGGAGGCACTACTAGCTGGTACCTGCACAGAAAGTTTACCTGAGCGCGTAGAAGGTGCAGGGGCTGATCTTGGGGCTGCAGAAACAACACTGGTTCCCTTGGTAGCTGCTGGTGGGGGCGGCCGGAAAGATGGCCTTTTGTTTTGCTTTTCAGAACTTTGTAAGAGCTTTGTAAGGAGTCTCCTTTTGTTGTGTTGAGAGGCACCACTGCTTAGCTGTTTTGTAGGGATAACCTTCACTGTTTGTTTCCTGTTTTGGTGTTTGTGATGGCAGGAAGTGACGACGGAGAGATGGCTTCACCCTCACAATTTGCTGAGTGCGTGAGCCAAGAGCAGCTCCAGAAGGCTTTGCAGGCTGCTCAGAGTGATCACCAGAGCCGTTACTGATGCGGTCAGCAAGCTTCACATTGGAGAAAGCATCGAGCGGTTAGAGAAGCGGGTCTCTAAGTTAACCGATCAGATTGTCACGTTGGAGACCATTCCTAAAACCAACAATACGAACACCAATAACAACAACAACGACGTTGAAGACGTCCATGATGAAGACACGGTGTATAAGGCTGATGGCACCGAGGATAGGTCAGCTACAAGGACCGCACGATTACGACGTCGTTTGCAACATAATACTCAAGGTATGGGTGGTTTCCATAACTACAACCGTCGTCCACACGGTAACTATGCTCCAGATGACCCGTATGCTAAAATTAAGTTTTCAATTCCTTCATTTTCGGGTCAGTATGATGGTGATGTTTATCTTGATTGGGAGATGACTGTAGAACAAAAATTTAATGCCCACCTTGTTCCTGAACAACATAGAGTTAAACAAGCTACTAGTGAGTTTAAGGACTTTGCTATTGTTTGGTGGAGTGGTCTAGCTGCTGAAACTGATTAGCCTACTACTTGGGAAGAACTTAAGGTAGCAATGCGTGATCATTTTGTTCCCCCCTTCTTTTTGTAGAGAGATTCGTAATAAACTGCAATGTTTAGACTAAGGAGATAAAACTGTTCAAGAGTATTTTAGTGAGCTTCAGAAGGGTTTGATTCGTTGTGCTGTAGTTGAGAAAATAGAGGATCAGATTTGTCGCTTTTATTCTGGTTTAAGAAAAGAAATTCAGAACATCCTTGATTATAAAGAATATTATACCCTCACCCAGTATTTCCAGTATGCTATGCTTGTAGAGAAAGAATCACAGGGACTTTTCCAGGCTTTTGAGGAGTACAGCAAGTCAAGGAACTCCTACCCCCCACACTCGACGGGGACTTCGGGGCTGCCCAGGCCATCTTTCTGGCCGCCCCCACCAGCAGCTACCAAGGGAACCAGTGTTGTTTCTGCAGCCCCAAGATCAGCCCCTGCACCTTCTACGCGCTCAGGTAAACTTTCTGTGCAGGTACCAGCTAGTAGTGCCTCCTCTGTTGCTTCGACAGGGCGCACTACAGGGCTTCAGTGCCACCGCTGCCATGGACTTGGTTATGTGCAGAAAGATTGTCCAAGTAGGCGGGCATATGTGACGACAAACGATGGCGGTTACATGAGCACCTCCGATGTGGAGGATGAGGAGGAGGACATCACTGCCACCGGCAGTGACCTCGTCCTTGGAGGCGCAGACACCACAGGATACATGAACATTATTGTTCAACGTGTACTTAGTACACAAGTTCATCAGCCCGAGACGATGCAGCGCCACAACTTGTTCCAGATTTTCTTCGTCATCAAGAACCGCCGAGCACGTGTCATCATTGATGGAGGGAGCTGCAATAACTTGATGAGTTCTGATGTGGTCAACAAGCTTGCTTTGACCACACGTCCACATCCACATCCATACCATATTCAGTGGTTAAACGACTCTGGCAAAGCTAAGGTAATACAAACTTGTAGAGTTCCTTTTTCCATTGGTTCTTATGTGGATTCTGTTGATTGTGATGTCGTACCCATGCAAGCATGTTCACTTTTATTGGGTAGACCTTGGAAATTTGATAATGATGCTGTACACCATGGTAGAAGTAATAAGTACACTTTTATGTATAAAGGAACTAAAGTTACTTTGTTACCAATGACCCCTGCTGAAATTGTACAAGTTGATTTAGAAAGAGCTGCTAGTTTGAAAAATAAAGGTCCTGATATTCAACAACCTATTAATTCTAATTCTACACCTAGTAATGTTAATGATTCTTCAAGTTCTAAGGGTGCTGGAATTAAATTACAAGGTCGTTCATTTCTTGCAACAAAATCTGAGCTTGATGAAATTTCTGATAATGATGATATTTGCTATGCTTTGATATGAAAAGAAGCTTTGTTTTCGCTTGATGATATTGCTTCTAGTGTTGTGTCTCCTGCTATCACTAACCTTTTGCAGGAGTATGAGGATATTTTTCCAGCTGAGATATCCCCGGGATTGCCACCTTTGAGAGGGATTGAGCATCAAATTGATTTGATTCCGGGTGCTACTTTGCCAAACCGTGCTGCTTATAGGACCAACCCTGAGGAGACTTAGGAGATACAACGACAAGTTCAAGACCTTTTGGATCGTGGGTATGTTCGTCAATCACTTAGTCCTTGTGCTGTTCCTGTACTTTTGGTTCCTAAGAAAGATGGTACTTGGCGTATGTGTGTAGATTGTCGAGCCATTAATAATATTACTATTAGGTATCGTCATCCTATTCCTAGGCTAGACGACATGCTTGATGAGTTATGTGGTGCTATAATTTTCACTAAAATTGATTTGCGTAGTGGCTACCATCAAATTAGAATGAAGCTTGGAGACGAATGGAAAACAGCTTTCAAAACTAAATTTGGATTATATGAGTGGTTAGTAATGCCTTTTGGGTTAACTAATGCACCTAGTACTTTCATGCGCTTGATGAATGAGGTTTTAAGAGCTTTCATTGGCAAATTTGTGGTAGTTTACTTTGATGATATCTTGATTTATAGCAAATCTATAGATGAACATATGAATCATTTGCGTGCTGTTTTTGATGCTTTACGAGATGCATGTTTATTTGGTAACCTTGAGAAGTGCATCTTTTGCACGGATCGAGTCTCTTTTCTTGGCTATGTTGTGACTCCACAGGGAATTGAGGTGGATGAGGCGAAGATTGAAGCCATAAAGAGCTGGCCTGTACCAAAAACTATCACACAGGTGAGGAGTTTTCTTGGTCTTGCAGGTTTCTACCGTCGCTTTGTCAAAGATTTCAGCACCATTGCTGCACCTTTGCATGAGTTGACAAAGAAGGGCATTGATTTCCATTGGGGTAAGGTACATCATGAGTCTTTTGATACTTTGAAGGATAAACTTACACATGCACCATTGCTGCAATTACCTAATTTTGATAAGATTTTTGAGCTTGAATGTGATGCTAGT
The DNA here is from genome assembly GCA_032690845.1 of Eleusine coracana subsp. coracana. NCBI lineage: Eukaryota > Viridiplantae > Streptophyta > Magnoliopsida > Poales > Poaceae > Eleusine > Eleusine coracana. The sequence goes on from CM064430.1 coordinate 44,494,003, forward strand.
GGTATAGGCATTGGTGGTGTTTTGATGCAAGATAGTAAACCTATTGCATACTTTAGTGAGAAAATTACTGGGCCTGTTTTGAATTACTCCACATATGATAAGGAATTGTATGCACTTGTACGTTTTTTATAGACGTGGCGTCATTATTTGTTGCCCAAAGAATTTGTTATTCATTCTGATCATGAATCACTTAAGTATATTCGTTCTCAATGTAATTTGAACCGTAGACATGCTAAATGGATTGAGTTTATTGAGTCTTTTCCTTACATTATTAAACATATGAAAGGGAAGGATAATGTGATCGCTGATGCTTTATCTAGGCGCTATACTTTATTGTCTCAACTTGATTGTAGAATTTTTGGGCTTGAGGCAATTAAAGAACAATATGCTACTGATGTTGATTTTAAGGATGTATTGCTGCATTGTAAAGAAGGTCGTGCATGGAATAAATTTGTGTTGAATGATGGATTCTTGTTTAGAGCTAACCGCCTATGCATTCCAGTTGGATCCGTTCGTCTTTTGTTGTTACAGGAGGCGCATGGAGGTGGATTGATGGGTCATTTTGGTGCCAAGAAGACGGAGGATATTTTGGCCACACACTTCTTTTGGCCAAGGATGAGGAAAGATGTTGAGCGCTTTGTTGCTCGCTGCACTACATGTCAAAAAGCTAAGTCTCGCTTGAATCCACATGGTTTATACATGCCACTTCCTGTTCCTTCTATTCCTTGGGCGGATATTTCTATGGACTTTGTTTTAGGACTGTCTAGGACTAAGAGGGGGAGTGATAGTATTTTTGTTGTTGTGGATAGATTTTCTAAGATGGCACACTTTATACCATGTCATAAGACTGATAATGCTAGTTATATTGTTGATCTCTTTTTCAAAGAAATTATTCGTTTGCATGGTATACCTTCTACTATTGTTTCAGATCGTGATGCAAAATTCTTGAGTCACTTTTGGCACACGCTTTGGAATAAGTTGGGTACAAAGTTGTTGTTTTCTACAATTTTTCACCCACAAACTAATGGACAAACTGAGGTGGTGAACCGCACTTTGGGTACTATGTTGAGAGCTATTTTGAAGAAAAATTTGAAGCAATGGGAAGAATGTTTGCCTCATGTTGAGTTTGCATATAATCGGGCAACATATTCTACTACCAAGGTAAGTCCTTTCAAAGTAGTGTATGGTTTTGATCCCCGTACTCCACTTGATATACTTCCTCTACCTATTCATGAGAGAGTTCATGTTGATGCTAAGGAATGTGCTGAATTTATTTTAAAAATGCATGAGACTACTAGACTTAGCATTGATTAGATGAATGATAAGTATAAAATTGCTGGTAGTAAAGGTAGAAAAGAAGTAAAACTTGATGTAGGAGATTTAGTATGGTTACACTTGAGAAAAGATAGATTTCCAGATTTGAGAAAGTCTAAATTAATGCCTAGAGCTGATGGTCCTTTCAAAATAATTGAGAAGATTAATGATAATGCATACAAACTTGAGTTGCCTCCCGAGTTCGGGGTTAGTCCTACTTTTAACATTTCAGATTTGAAACCATACTTGGGAGAAGAGAATGAGCTTGAGTCGAGGACGACTCTACTTCAAGAGGGGGAGGATGATGAGGACATCACTTCTAAGGATACATGCAACACTCCTCCAATTTTGGACTTGCAAGGTCCAATGACTAGAGCTCGTGCACGACGACTAAATTTAGAGGTGAGCTCGTTCCTACGTTCTTCATTATATGTCACTTTTGAGAATGGTTTGCTACCTAATGATTATATTGTAATTACGAACCATGGAGAGGACCAGGAGATGATGTGAGAAGGACTTGGAGACGTGGAGGACCAGCAAGGACGTGAAAGCCAAGGTGGAGGCCCAACCAAAACCGACTTCGACTCTGTTTAGGGGCTCAGGACCAGTATGCACTAAAATGGATGCCCAAGACGCATATGGACTCGGATGTGGACGTTCTACATATGCACGGAAAGATAAGAAGAAGACCTTTCCAATGCCGCTGGTCTCATATCAAAATTCATCCGGAGTCATCAGGAATCGTCGAAATATAAGAGGGTCCAGAATCTGTTTCGGTGTTGTGTCGCCTGTTTTTGGCCTTTGGGATTTGTATCTAGTTGAGCCCAAGTAGGGGTGTGTCCAGAGGGTCTTGCACAACCCTAGGATCTTCATAAATAGTCGCCACCGCACCATTAGGGTTGGGGTTTTGCTTAGATTATTCAGTTCATAACAGTTTCGCCGTCATCACGGTTTGTGAGACCCCAACTTCATGAGATTCAAAATACATCTGCAATTGTGTTGCTTTCTTCTTTGTTCTTGCTTGTGTTCTTGATTCGCAGGCAGGGATTAGCCTTCTCGGCGAGGTCAATCGTTTTAGGACGGTTGATAACCAGAGGAGACGTCGTGCTGCGATTGCGGGGTTTAGAACGTGCTGTTCTGAAGCCGGATCGATTTATGTGTTGCCTCCGACCAAATCAACGTATCCAGATCCTTTCGGAAGATCGGGAACCCTTGTCCACATCACCAAGGCCATGGCAGCGGTGGTACTGAATCCCTGTAGTGCGCCATGTCGAAGCAACAGAGGAGGCACTACTAGCTGGTACCTGCACAGAAGTTTTACCTGAGCGCGTAGAAGGTGCATGGGCTGATCTTGAGGCTGCAGAAATAACTCTGGTTCTCTTGGAAGCTGCTGGTGGGGGCGGTCGGAAAGATGGCCTGGGCAGCCCCGAAGTCCCCATCGAGCGTGGGGGTAGGAGTTCCTCGACTTGCTGTACTCCTCAAAAGCTAGAAAAAGTCCCTGTGATTCTTTCTCTACAAGCATAGCATACTAGAAAACACTGGGTTAGGGTATAATATTCTTTATAATTAAGGATGTCCTGAATTTCTTTTCTTGAACCAGAATAAAAGCAATAAATCTGATCCTCTACTTTTTCAACTACAGCACAACGAATCAAACCCTTTTGAAGCTCACTAAAGTACTCCTGAACAGTTTTATCTCCTTGTTCTAAACGCTATAGTTTATTACGAATCTCTCTATAAAAAGAAGGAGGAACAAAACGATCACGCATTGCTACCTGAAGTTCTTCCCAAGTAGTAGGCAAATCAGTTTCAGCAGCTAGACCACTCCACCAAACAATAGCAAAGTCCTTCAACTCACTAGTAGCTTGTCTAACTCTATGTTGTTCAGGAACAAGATGGGCATTAAATTTTTGTTCTACAATCATCTCCCAATCAAGATAAAAATCACCATCATACTGACCCGAAAACGAAGGAATTGAAAACTTAATTTTAGCATACGGGTCATCTGGAGCATAATTACCATGTGGACGACGATTGTAGTTATGGAAACCACCCATACCTTGAGTATTATGTTGCAAACGACATCGTAATCGTGCGGTCCTTGTAGCTGACCTATCCACGGTGCCATCAGCCTTATACACCGTGTCTTCATCATGGATGTCTTCAACGTCGTTGTTGTTGTTATTGGTGTTCGTATCATTGGTCTTGGGAGCGGTCTCCAACATGACAACCTGATCGGTTAACTTAGAGACCCGCTTCTCCAACCGCTCGATGCTTTCTCCAATGTGAAGCTTGCTGACCGCATCAGTAACGGCTCTGGTGATCGTCTCTGCCAAATCACTCTGAGTAGCCTGCAAAGCCTTCTGGAGCTGCTCTTGGCTCAGACACTCAGCAAATTGTGAGGGTGAACTCCGTCGTTACTTCCTGCCATCACAAACACCAAAACAGGAAACAAACAGTGAAGGTTATCCCTACAAAACAGCTAAGCAGTGGTGTCTCTCAACACAGCAAAAGAAAACTCCTTACAAAGCTCTTGCAAGGTTCTGAAAAGCAAAGCAAAAGAATACCAGGGAGGTGTGTTCCATGATTGCTAGGGTCACAAAAGAACCTATGTACTGTTCAGAAGAAATATGTAGAGCTAGGAAGGCCAAATATATATATGTGAGTGGCACACAAATCAAAAACAGATAGTAAAATTGAATAAGTGCCCAAGTAACTTGTCCCAGTTGCTGGTCTAAGTATGTCATAGAACAGTAGTGATAGGAAAGTAGAAACAAGGAGACAAAGGCGATAACAAGGGGCTAAGTGCAAAATAGCCAAATCCAGAAATTTCACGGGGCTAGATGTAGCACTAGTAGAAATCCCAAATTTCTTTTTTTCAATTTTATTTTTTTGATATTTTTCTCCAACTCACCAACAACAGGGGAGAATCCACAGAAAATTTCAGCTCAAACAGAGGTAGGATGTGGCCTACAGAAAATCTTGAAGTTGCAGAAAACGTCGGGTTTCAACTTGAATCAATTTTTTTCTTTATCTTCCCGATTTTGTTTCGAATTTTTTGACAAGGGCTTATAGGGCATAGCCCAGTGTGGGTATCCTCTACTTTGAGTCAAGAATCTCCTAAAAAATTTCAGCCAAAATGGACAACCGAGCGAAAAGTTATACCCGTTTTACCGAAGGGGGGTCGGAGTCGGTTTTCCAGAAACCCGAGTCGGGTTTGGGGTCGGGTTTGAAATCGGGTAGGATTTATTTTTGGCGGCGTGGAGGCAGCGGAAAGTGGAATTTGTGAGGTGGTCCGGGGTGTTGACGGTGTGTTTAGGATGGGATTAGGGTGGGACTGGGCTAGGTGTGTCGATCAATCAACCCTAGCACAAAAAGGCAACAAAACAGAGGATGGTGAAGGGGATGACGGCTAGGGTCGCAAGGGAAACACTACTGACGACAAAAACACAAACTAAACCAGCGACTAAACAAGAACTAGGGCACAAACTCAACACTACGGACTCTAAAATTGAAATATGCAGAGGCTAAACACGTGATTATAGGCGGAGGGAAAATTTTTTTGGGCCTTTCTGTGGACGATAGGATGAACACAAAACAAAATTAACTAAGGATAGTGCGAATCTAATAGTGCACCTAAAGCTCTAATTACCACTTGATGTGGACAAGGGTTCCCGTCTTCTGAAAGGTTCTGGATACGTTGATTTGATCGGAGGCGACATACAAATCGATCTGGCTTCAGAACAGCACGTTCTAAACCCCACAATCACAGCACGACGTCTCCTCTGGTTATCAACTGTCCTAAAATGATTGACCTCGCCAAGAAGGCTAATCCCTGCCTGCGAATCAAGAACATAAGCAAGAACAAAGAAGAATGTAACATAATTGTAGATATATTATGAATCTTACGAAGTTGGGGTCTCATAAACTATGATGACGGCAAAACTGTTATGAACAAAATAATCTAAGTAAAACCCGAACCCTAATGGTGTGGTGGCGGCTGTATATGAAGACCCTAGGATCGTGCAAGACCCTCTGGACGCGCTCCTAATTGGGCTCAACTAGATACAAAGCTCAAAGGCCAAAAATAGGCGACACAGCACCGAAACAGATTCTGGATCCTCTCTTATTTCGATGATTCCCGATGATTCCGGATGAATTTTGATATGATATTGACGGCATTGGAAAGGTATTCTTCTTATCTTTCTGTGCATATATAGAACATCCAAATCCAAATCCGTATGCGTCCGGGGCATCCTTTTTAGTGTAGACTGGTCCTGAGCCCCAAAACAGACTCGAAGTCGGTTTTGGTTGGGTCTCCACCTTTACTTCCACGTCCTTGCTGGTCCTCCACGTCTCCAAGTCCTTCTCTCATCCTCCTGGTCCTCTCCATGGTTCCTAATTATAATATAATCATTAGGTAGCAAACCATTCTCAAAAGTGACATATAATAAAGAACGCAGGAACGAGCTCACCTCTAAATTTAGTCATCGTGCACGAGCTCTAGTCATTGAACCTTACAAGTCCAGAATTGAAAGAGTGTTGCATGTATTCTTAGGAGTGATATCCTCATCATAACCTATACACATTTGTGATTAATTTGCCGAAGGTAGAATATGTTAAGTACAAGGAAATGCTCCACGGCTTGCCATGGGCTAAGACCACTGAATCAGCAGGAGGGTTAGTGTCTTCTTATGCCGGAAACTCCGAGGATTACTTCTGAAGATTATCCTCCAACACGTCAATGTTTCCAATAACAATACCAATATGTCAACATAGATGAATGCATAGAAAGTGCAACAAATTATGATGCACATGATGAATGAGTCATAACAGATAAGATTCATTCCTCAAAATTGTTCTCGAAGATATATGCTTCAAAGCGTAGTTCTTATTGTATTAAAACAGGGTTAGGCAAGCATGAAGTGCAAATAAGTCATTTAGTAAAGTAAAGATGTGCTTCTGAGCATGAGTGATCTACTAATAGTAGATATATGCATGATCAATACTTTCACTAGGTTTTACAAATATATCATGAGCAAATCATTAATAATACATTTAACATGATTTTTGACTAAATAAATTCAAGTAAAATATAGATAGAAGATATATTCCTAGAAAAATTCATGGTGATGCAACATATTATAATTCTTGTGCACAAGTTCAATCTCTAAAAAATTATAGAAAATACATTAATGCAATTATAAGTATTTTAAGGATAAATTCATGTATATATATATATATATATATATAGAAACTAGAGATAATATGGTATGTTCTACACAGAATATATCATGAGGAGTCAAACAATTTAATTTTCCATTTTATCATATATATAACAAAGTATATGAATTTATTAAGCTTTGCAACAAATAAATACGACATATACAAATTATATGCAAACCATGTGCAACAATATGTTCACTGCATAGATCTCATTACAAGGAAACCAAGAAAATTTAGTTTGCTATTTTAGGAGCTTTGGAAAATATTAAATTTACAAGTTTAATCATTTTACTGGATTTTCATTTTGAACATCGTGCTATTTAAAATATTGCCATCATTTCATTTGAACTTGGCAGAACGCGCGCACAGCGGCGCTGGCTCGCCGGAGCGGCTTTCGGCTCGCCGCCGGGCTCTGCGAGTGGCAGGGCTCAGCCATATGCACACCAAAGCGATGCGCACACCAAGACGCATCCGACGGAAGGGTTCACAGAGAGTGACATTCTCACCAGAGGGGGTTGGAACTTGAAAGGTGGCCACCGAGAGTCGGCAGCGGGAGGCTCAACGGTGGTAACTCGACGAAGACGATGAGAACAACTCTGAGATGGCCGAAACAACGCACGGGAATGAAGCAGTCGATAATCTTGGATCGATCGATGATGAAGAGCAACGTAGCATCAGGAACGCGGCTTGCCAGAGCTCTACTCCAATGGTAGTGACCATGGTCGAGGTGCACGTCGTGGAAAAATGATCGAAAGTCACTCCCAACAGACACAAATCAACATCAGGAAATGTCAAAAAGATTGTCCGGGATGTTGCGCATTCAATGGACTAAGATCTCGACCAAGAAACTTACCAGAGGGGATCAATTTCACGGAGAACTGAATTTGGGTGCCATGAACAGTGAGCTCGGATTTCTCAAAATTCTCACTACTTGGTTAGAGATTGAGACTGAGGTTTTAGGAGGTGCTAGTGTTCAATCTCACGTAACCTTGGATGGTCTTAGCTCGATTAGGAACGATAGAAGACAGCGACTTCATGAGCTCGAGCTCAAAGCGGCCATGGCATTCGATTCTGCTGAGAGGGAGAGGAAATGAGTGGGGCGGGCATCAGAGAGGCCAAGGAAAATGAGCGAAGAGGCCGAGAAGGGGTCGGGGGAGGTTCGAGGCAGGGGTTCTGATCACCTGCAACATCGGCCAAGCGGTGACACGCGGGTGCCTGCGTGTCCTGGCGCGCGGGCGCCAGCGTCCTGAGGAAGAAGAGAGGAGCCAGCGTCCTGAGGAAGAAGAGAGGAGAGACAGGCTAACAGGTGGGTCCCGCGCCTGAATTTCTCATTTTCTGGATTTATCTCCTCCAGCTCCGAATTGAATGGGAAAATTTTGGGTAGAAATCATGACACGTGTAGACCACAATGGAATAGGTTTCACTCTTCAAATTCAAAATGGTTTGCGCTTACCATTTATTTGAATATGGTTAAAAGTCAAACTTTCAGCAATTAATTAGGGTATTTTCAATATGAGAAAAATTCCAAGAAAATTTCTAAAATTATCTCATGTCATACCCTATCACATATATTTTTGGTATCATGTTGTTGTATATCAAAGTTTAAAGTTGCTTCGCAACCTAGTCACATTCTGGTTCAAATTTAATTTAATTTGAAATGGAGTCAAAATGGAATGATGACTTGCTAAACCAGTATTAGGTGCAATAAGATGATCAAATAGGCATAGTGACACTAGGGTGTCACAGCGCTCCCTCCTTAAGAAAATATCATCCCGGGATTTATAGTGAACTAGAGGTAGGTTAATAGATAAGGTTTATTACGTGAATTGATGCAAAAATTCCGGATAATGAGTATTAAGGAATTTTGTAGATTCCCAAGTTGCTTCATCTTTGGAATGAATATTCCATTAAACTTTATAGAATTTCACTGCTTGCTTTGGTGTAACTCGATCCTTTTCATTCAATATTTTTATCCGATGTTCGGAGTAGGTCAAATCAGATTATAAATGTTCATAATCATCCAAGATGACATCTATGGGTGGCTTGAGGCATTTTCTTAATTGAGAGACATGGATGATGTTATGCACATCAAAAAGATTTACCTAGAATTTTAACGTGTATGCATTGTTCAATATAGTGAGGAGCAAACTTTCCTTTGATCCCAAATCGCTAAATACCTTTCAGAGGTGATACCCGTAAATAGACATGGTCGCCCTTCTTCAATATGAGGTCGACGTGTTTTATTGGTATACATTTCTTGCCATTGTTTTGCTGCCTTTAGATTGGCCTGATAATCCAAACCTTTTCTTCAGCTTGTTGGACAAGATCCGGTCCGAAAGTAACTCTTTCTCCAGTTTTTGATCAATTTAATGGAGTTCTACAGCTATAGCCATATAATGCTTCAAATGGTGTCATACCTACGCTCTCTTGATAATTGTTCTTATAAGAAAATTCCGCGAGAAGCAAATGATCATCTCAATTACCACCATATGTCAATACACATGCACTAATCATGTCTTCAAAAATTTGGTTAACACGTTCGGTTTATCCATCCATGGTGGGATGGTATGCTGAACTTTGAATTAAATGAGTACCCAAGGATGCATGTAAATGCTCCCAAAATCATGCCACAAATTGAGAGCCTTGATCTGAAAAGATCGTCTTTGGTATACTATGTAAGCATAAAATTTGCTACATGTATATTTCAGCATATTGCTTAACACTATATCGAGTATAGACAGGAATAAAATGTGCCAGCTTAGTGAGTCTATCCACAATTACCCAAATAGAATCATGCTTTCGGGAAGTCAATGGGAGACCCACAATAAAAACCATATTGTTATCATCCCATTTCCAATTAGGTATGTTTAATGGTTGTAATAAACCGGCTTTTTTCAAATGATCAGCCTTGATACGTTGATACGTATCACACTCTGTGACATAACGGGCAATTTACCGCTTCATTATTGTCCACCAAAAATTTTCCTGCAGTGCTTTATACATCTTGTTACTACTAGGTGAACATAGTACTTGGACTAATGAGCTTCATCTAAAATTTTGTGATGTAAGTTAAGATTTTTAGGAACCACAAGATGATTATTAAACCATAGTACACCATTTTTGTCTTGATGGAAGCAAGTGGCTTTTTGCATCCTTGATGTTTTGTCGGATGTGTGCCATGCTCTTATCATTTTTCTGAGCAACACTTATTTCATCTCTGATGGTAGAATGTATCGCTAAGTTATGTACGGGAGCCATAGGTAGAATATGAACACTTTTCGACTCAAAGCATCGGCTACGACATTGGCCTTACCGGGGTGATAATAGACCTCCAAATCATAATCTTTAATCAATTCAAGCCATCTACGTTGACGCATATCCAGATCTGATATTGGGTAAAAATATATTTGAGGCTTTTATGATCAGTGTAGATATACACTAAATTTCCCAACAAATAATATTGCCAAATATTTAGTGCAAGAACCACCACTGCTAACTCTAAGTCATGGTTTGGATAATGTTCTTCATGCTTGCATAATTGCCGAGATGCATAAGCAATCACACGGCCTTCTTGCATTAAAACACAACCCAATCCTACTCTAGAAGCATCACAATAAACATCAAAAGATTTGGTGATGTCGGATTGAGCTAGAACGGATGTAGTAGTTAGCAGTTTCTTCAGGGTTTTGAAGATACTCTTCACATTGTGGAGTCCACTTAAAGGTCACATTGTTTTGCAGAAGCTTAGTGATAGGTTTAGCAATTTGAGAAACATTCAGAATAAACCATCGATAATATGGACTTGAGGGACTTTTTTGGGTGGTTTCTTGTTTACTACATCTTGGACTTTCCCTGGATCGATAGAGATGCCCTCAGCTGAAACCACATGACGAAGGAATGGTACTTGTGTCAACCAAAATTCACACTAGCTGAACTTAGCATATAACGTATGATCTCGTAGGTGTCAAAGCCCAATATGAGAATGTCATGAATGAAGACCACCACAAATTTATCTAACTCCGGTATAAATACTTAATTTATCTAGGACATAACCAAATATATATAAAGCCCGTATTTCATAGAGAATGTGGTCTTAGCAATATCTTTTTCTCTGATTTTTATTTGATGGTAGCCTGAATGAAGATCAATTTTTGAAAAGATATTGGCACTAATCAACTAAGAAAAAAGAATATTAATGCATGGCAGCGGATATTTATTTTTGATAGTGACTTCATTTAGCGACCATTAATCGACAACCAGACGTAGACTTTTGTCCTTCTTTTTCACAAACATAGCAGGACATCCCTAAGATGATGAGCTTGGGCGTATGTATCCTTTGTCCACCAACTCTTGAATTTCACTACTAGAATAAAGCTCTATAGCGGCAGGCTAAAAAGGGCCTTAGTAGCGGACATAAAAAACGCTACTCCGTCTCTGTCGCTACTTTTCCATGTAAATTGTGGCGTGCATGTGACCATTGCTAATTTATTTTCTTAGTGGCGGACAAAAAACACAGTTGCGGGTAGATGCCCGCTACTGCAGATGTACAAGATAAATAAAAAAAATATTGGTCGTCGGAGCAGCACTGCCGCCAACCCTCGCAGGCCTTAGGGGCCGCCGCCTCTCGTCTCATCGGCCTTGTGTGCTGCCGAGGGCGTCACCGCCCATCGCTGGCCTTGGTCACTACGGGCACCACCCTGGAGGTTGTCGTGGGCGTCGTCGTCCCTTGCCTTGCTGGCCTTGGGTGCCGCCGAGGGCGATGCTGTCCCTCGCCTCGCTGGCCATGGTGCTGCCATGGGCGTCGCCTCACCATCCATGGGGTCGCCACCGCCACCTCTTTCCTCGCCGGCCTTCAGGCCTGGGGCCGCTACCACTCACTGCCTTTGGGGCTGCCGCCACCGCGCCCCTGGCCATGGGTGCCACCCCTGCCTGCTTCATGAGGGAGAGAGAGACGAGAGTAATGAGAGAGAAGAAAGAGCCTCGTGAGGGAGAGAGGGAGAGAATAGAGGTTTCCTGAGGAAGAGAGAGAAGAAAGAGACGAGGGATCCATATGATATACCTGTGGACCAATCAGAGGCCACGAATTTTTGATGGGTGGATTGATGACGGGGCAAGTTGTGTTTCTTTCATTTTTTCTCTTCTTAGTAGCGGAAAAGATGACATCATCAGTGCTCGCCACTACTAGGCCTTTAGGCCATAGCGGTTGGCCCAAATGTGCCCGCTACTGCGGTGCTAAGCACAGTAGCGGGCACCGTAAAATCAGTAGCAGGCGAGATGTGCCTGCTACTAATTTTACGACCGTAGTTGCGGTCGAGCAATTTTTTTGCAATTTGTTGTGGTCTCTTCAGGTGTCCGCTACTGAGGAAAAATGATGCCCGCTACTGTAGTGGGTTTTTGTAGTAGTGTTTGTTTCTTGAGTTCCACTAATTCATTCTTTGCCATTTTATATGGTTGTCGGGAAATTGGAGAAGTTCCTAGTTGCAGCTCAATTTTAAATTTGACCTCACAGTCAGGCGGTAGACCAGGAAGATCATTTGGAAAAACATCTGCGAACTCACAGATAATTGGAATTTTCTTCATAGATTTTTCCTCAAGATGATGGACAACAATGAAGTGACCGGAGATAGATGCAAAGGAATTGAGTCAATGCCATGAACTGGAGAATTTATATGGACAATACGAGGTGCAATATCTAGTAAATCTTTATGAAACATCATCCATTGCATGCCCAAAATTAAATCTATTTCTTTCTATTCTAACATTATAAAATCAAAAGAATAATTCTTTTGGTTCAAACTAATTGGTGCTTTGGGCAGAATTTGATTAGCATGAATTTGTCCACCCGGCAATTGAATGATATAAGATGTGTGTATGTTATCGGTGGATAGTTTAAGCCTTTGTATGTAAGCTTTGGTAACAAAATTATGTGATGCACCGGAATTAAATAATACTATGACAGGGAAACTATTAAGCAAGAACGTACCCGCAAGTACTGGCTCACCCAGAGGGATATCATCAAGATGCGTGTAGTTGACATGACCTGCCTTGTTGCCCTGTCCACACTACTGATTTGCAGCATGCTCACGTGCTTGCCTTCTAGCTTCACTTCGAGGATATTTACAATTTTTAGCAAACATGGGTGCGGATTGTACTATCCAGCAGGTGGTGCATTACGTGCATTCTAATTTGGGGCTGCGGTGGAGCACGTGCTGCCTCGGGTTGCTAGGGAGGTGGTGGAACGTGAGACTGCTAAGGTGGACGGCCATAGACTTGTTGTCTTGGTCAATAGTATTGTGGCTGCCCGGAATCACTGTCCAGTAGGAGAAGTATACACCAAACGGTGTTTAGGTGGTGGTGCCGCGGGAGTGCTACTAGGTTGATCATCTTCTTGAAAAATGGCAGCATTGATAAGATCATTAAAAGTTTTGATCATCTGCCAAGTAAAGCGCTCCTTGAGCATGGGATCCATGCCACGGTGGAATGCAGCACACTTCTCCTCATAATCAACACATAAAGGAGAATACTATGTCAGATGATTAAACTTTTGAGAATATTCTAGCATGGTCCTCCCTCCTTGTTTCAAGTCCAGAAACTCCTAAAGCTTATGCTCCATAAGTCCAGCAGGAATATAATGAGAGCAGAATGCATTCTTGAATTCATCCACTGAACGATATGTCCTTTAGGAAGTGAAGCCATATAGTTGGCCCACCAAACACTAGCTGAGCCCAATAATTATTGTGCAACAAATAAAGGCTTCTGTGCATTAGTGCACTGTAATAGTCAAAACTTGGATTTAGTGAGGCGTATAAAATTATCAGCATCACGCCGTACACCAGTACGGTTAATATTCTGACCTATTTGCCTGAACAAATCAGCATCCTCTTGTCAGGATTCAAACATCATTGCCATCACCTAGGCCCACAAAGGTGGCAGAGGTGGTGGAAGATCATCATTTTGAGCTCCCGGCTATGAGCTCTCGAGATCAACTCGACGTGTGGTACCCATTCTGAAATTTCAGATTATTCATTAATTCATCTTGCTACAAATGGAATAAGCAAGAATAAATTTAACATGAACAACTAGTAAAATTTTAGAACTAATCCAACAATAAACAAAACTACAACAATTTTCCATTCAGCCCTCAAAATGATAGTACACAGTTGTAGCCTAACAAAGTCAGATTATGTCTCATGTATATCACATTAATATAGACTGTGATACATATGAAATTCAACCATATGCAAGAACAAGTGAAAATACACAAGTGCTATAGGGTACACAAATTTTTACAACACAAGGAGACTACTACAAGATCTAAAAAGACATACTAATATACATCGACAGTAGTACACCGCATGTACTAGTCTAACTCCTCAACTAAGGTGCTCGAGCGCTGCTAACATCATCCATGTCATCGTCCTCATCCACTGGGGAAGGAATAGTCATGGAGTCTAAACCAGAATCACCCCTATACCAACTCGTTTGGAGGAACAACCTGAGGATGATGTTGTTGACGCGAAAATCACACATGTGACCTGGGAGATTTGCTTAGCTCTAGTGCAGGCTCAATACGAAAGGCGGAGTGTGCCAGTTGATTTTCCCTACAAATCGATAAAGAAAATTAACAGTCAAATTCCACGGGTCACCAGCCTAAGACAGGCCGATAAAGAAAGCCGATGATCACTATTAGTAAAAACCAACCGGTGGCTATAAACAACAAATAATAACTTCAAAAGAAACTAATCAGCTAATTTTGTATCGGCCTATCGACAATTCAAATAGGTAAATATAAAATAATGTGTGAATACTGTCGAGAGGAATCGAGTCGAAAGAACAGAGTCGGTGGAACTACAATAACTACGCAAAACTCGTCCGATCGATAAAAGCAAGTCGATGGGCCAGAGTCGATAGAAGTACAATAATTACGCATGGGGTCTATTCGTCACTGGTATTGCAAATACGCCTTAAATTCACAGATCCAGTCCTATTAAACAAAAGGGGGCAATCGACTTCTAATATACAACAATATATAGGCAAAATACCAAGAAGTCGATCAAACCGTGATAACATATCGGCTAAATATCTCGACAAAACTCTATCGACTCTGTCTATAAACAGATCGAATCTAACCCTATCAGCCCAGCAAGAGATCAAAGTTGATGCAGCATTGCTAATTCGAACAGATCAAACTTAATTGAGACAGTGTTCAAACACGGTAAATAGAGCTAGATTTAATTTAATTATAGATAGGATCGATCGAGTGACTCGAATAATAGATCTAAAACCTAGCCTATAGAACCCACAAAAATCATAGAAGCTCGGACCTAATCGAGACAGTAATGTAATCTAAGTTGATAATACAAGCCAAATAAAGATTTAATTATAGGATAACTAGCAATTTCAACGATCACAACTAGAATATCAACTTAATAAGAAAGTACTAGCTGAAGTCGATGAAATTATTGAGGGTGACTAATCCAAGTCTCTCGCTGAGATCAGAGCTGATGCAGCCCACGCGAGACGAGGATGTCGTCAAGAAAAAGTTTGGCGATACGCTGAATTGTATTGAACAAAAGTGTTAATTCTCTTCGTACAGATCCTATTACATATTTATGGCCCCATGCAAGGGATTTCTGACCTGACTCGGTTAGGACTCAAACAAACCGACTCTCTAAATCTAAACTAGAAAATAGAAAGAGATAAAATAACCCATATGAGCCCACTTTATTCCTTTCGGCCTTTAGACTTCTCCTGGCTCTCCGATCTGAACTCTTATCACTGATCTCTAGGACCGGTCCCAAATTCCGGTGCCAACGCATGCCCCCCGAGTCCGGGGTACAAAATTTTCGTGCGCCAGATTTTATCTCCTCATTCACCGCGGGTCTTTATCACTCTGCTGCTCTATGACCAAGTAAATACAGCCAGTCGGGAGCCACCCACTCATCAAGTCACGCCTTTAGTACGTGGCTTTAAGTGTGGCCTGCCATTCCTGCATCGTTTCAATTGCTGGCTTCACTTTTTGACCGTCCTCGTGCTTATCCCTTCCCCTCGGGTTTCTACGCAAGCCTTATCGCTTCCTATTCCTTCAATGAAGCGGCGTTTGGATTCCTCAAAGGCTAAATCCAAGCCCTATAAATAGCTCCTTCCACCAGCCCCTTTTTTCCTCATGTTGCTCACCACCTTCAACCATGGGACTCTTGTTGAGAGCTTTGATAGAAAAGTATCATATATCTCCAAACCTACTGAATATGTTGTGGCGAATACTTTTCGCTTCTCTTGCCCCCAGAGTCTATAGTTCCTCCCGCCCAAAAGCCAATCCACTTGCTCTTCTACTCCTGGATAGCAGCACGAGTGTCGAGAATGGCATCAGTGGAGCAACCCTCTCTCTCTCTCTTGTCCGGCGGGTAATGTCTGATGACACTGTCATTCTTGTAGGGGAAGCAGAGGAATCTACTAGTGCATTTTTTCTTCTTCTATGTACCTCCCTTCATGCACTTGGGATACTATTAATTACATCTTCATCCCCTAGATGTCATAAAAGAATAGGTTTTACCGAAACTGGGTATACAGCGTGTTTTTCATCTTGAACATCAACCATCTGTAATCGATGGAAACCTCTTCTGCTCTATAAATGTATTAATCTTTGTCTTCCATGTTGTGCCTTTTCCTTTATATTTTTCCACTAAGGGCAATATATGTGATATCGGTCGTCTGAAGTCGATGTGTGCACATCGGCTGTAAAACACTCACTTTCTTCATCTTCAATATTTTATTTTTCTGCTAAGGATGATATTTCCATATCGGCCGTGATCAACCACTCGAGATCATGAGCCAACCCAAATGCTTGGATGATATCTCTTTAAATATTTACCACTAATTGCTCTCCCAAACTCTTCTCCATCTAATCCTTGTAAGAAATATGTATTGTCGGGCGCACATTGGTTCACTTTAAATGGTCTTTCCCAAGTTGGAGACCATTTTCTAAATCGACAATCTCTAGAACCGATGGGCATAATTAACTTATAGACAAGATCGCGTTCTACAAAACTCTTGGGACCACCCTTTTGTTGTAACATCTAGCCACGCGAGCTTTATTCTCTTGAATTACTCCAGGGCCCTGATCCAATGTTGCACGACATCTTCTAACTCATCAAACATAACCGGCCTATAATCATCGGCTGATAATTGATCTTGCAACTCTGTTTTTCTAGACCCTAGATTCGTTTCCCAGGGGCAAACTGCTTCATGTCCATAAACAAACTAATATGGTGATACCTTTATAGCTCCATGATACGCCATTCTATAGGCCCATAGTGACTCAGCCAATGTCTCATGCCACCTCTTAGGTTGCTCATCAATCTTCCTCTTGATAAGCTTGATCAAAATCTTGTTAGATGCTTCTGCCTGACCATTGGCTTGAGCATAATAAGGCGATGAATTCAACAACTTAATCCCCATACTATCAGTAAAATTTTGAAACTCTTCTAAAGTAAACACAGAACCCTGGTTAGTAGTAATAGTCTGCGGCACACCAAACCTGTAAATAATATGCTCTTTCACAAAGTTGATTACATTGTTAGTCATCACATTCTTCACCGACACTGCTTCAACCCAGTTTGTGAAATAATCTATCGCCACCATAATATACTTGTGACCTTTGCTTGAAGCTGGATAAATTTGGCCAATCATATCCATACCCCATCCTCTAAACGGCCAAGGCTTAATAAGATTCATAGCTTATGTCGGTGCCCTCTGAATTGCTCCAAATTTCTATCAATCTTGACACCCCTTGTAATATTTGAAGCAATCTTCTAGTATACTTGGCCAATAATACCCAGTCCTTTTCAACAACCATCTCATTTTATGGGCCAATTGATGGGTACCACAAATGCCTTCATGGACAAAACCACCTTGGCTTCTTCTTGATTTGAACAATTTAATAATACACCATCAATTGTCCGATAATAAAGCTTTCCCTCCAATAAAACATACCTCAACGCCATGTATCTGATTTTACGAGGAGTACGATGCGCTAGATCTTTGAGATACTGCACTATCTTGGTCCTCCAATCTTCTTCATTGACATTGATTTCATCGACATCAACTTGCCTAGCTTTATCGACATCAACCTTATTGACACTAACTTGCTTGGCCTTATCGACATCGACAATCTCAACAATCGTACCATTAGTATTTAATTGATATCCCGATGCCTTCTATGCCAAATCATTTGCCTCCATATTTTGCTCCCTGTGAACATGCTTGAAACTCACTGCCTTGAAGCATCGTATCACATCCTGACACTCAGTATAAAACAACCTCCGGATATGATCTCTGCATTCAAAATCTCCCGCTAACTGCCCGAGTACCAGCAATGAATCACCAATTATTTCGATGAAATCGTCCCTAGCTTCTCGCAAAATTTATAGACCTTTGAGAACATCTCTATACTCAACTCGATTGTTAGTCGATACCTCCATAGCGAATGCAAACTCAAATCTTGCCCCCCGGGGCGATATGATGACGAGCCCGATACCACATCCATTCTTGCATACAGAACCATAAAAAATAGCAACCACGAAATCGGCCCCACAATCGACATATTCGATCCACAATGTTCAACAACCAAATCAGCCAGAACCTGACCTTTAACTGCCTTGGCAGACTCATAAGTTAGATCATATTCAGCTAGAGCAAGCATCCACTTACCAATTCTCCCTTTCAAAATAAGAGTCGATAGCATATATTTGATGACATCGGCTTTGCAAACCACCACACACTCTGTCAATAGCAGATAATACCTCAACTTCACACATGAGAAACATAAACATAGGCATAACTTTTCACTCTCGGTGTACCTGGTTTTAGCATCAATCACTTTTGGACTTAAATAGAACAAGACCCTCTCTTTGCCATCTTGTTCTTGAATCAGAGTCGATCCAATAGACTTCTTATCCGTAGCAAAGTACAACTTATAGGGCAACCCTTGTCTTGGTGACACCCACACAGGAGGCACGATCAGATACCTCTTAATATCATCTAGAGCTTTTTGATGTTCAGGCTGCCATATAAATTTCTGATTGGCCTTCAGCTTCAATAATGGAGTGAACGCCTCTATCCTACCTGCCAAATTGGATATGAATCTCCTAATAAAATTAACTTTGCCAATCAAAGATTGCAACTCTGTCTTATTGGTAGGAGGCTCGATATCATTAACAACTTTAATACTCTTAGGGCCAATTTTGATCCCTCGTTCATGCACGATAAAACCCAGAAACTGACCGGCAGATACGCCAAAAGCACACTTCGTAGGATTCATTTTTAAACCATACCTTCTAGTCCTCTCGAGTACTTCCCACAAATCGGCCACATGATCCTCTGTCGTCCTGGATTTAACCACAACATCATCAATATAAATTTCCACTAACCTACCGATCAAGCCATGAAAAATATAATTCATGGCCCTTTGATATATGGCCCAAGCATTCTTCAATCCAAATGTCATGACAACCCATTCATATAAACCAATAGTCCCTAGACACCTGAAAGCAGTATTCGGTATATCTTCTTCTGCCATAAAAATCTGATTGTAACCAACATTGCCATAAAAATCTGATTGTAACCAACATTGTCAACCAGAAGATCTGCAACCGGCATCGGGTAATCAACTTTTGGCATGACTTTATTTAATGGTCTGAAATCGATACACACCCTCAACTAGCCACTCTTCTTGTATACAGAGACAATATTTGAAACCCACTCTGGATATCGGCAAGGCCTGATAAACTTAGCATCATATAATCTAGTGACCTCGGCCTTGATATCATCATAAATCTTTGGATCTATCCTCCTTGGTGGTTGCTTGAATGATCGATATCCAGGTTTAGTGGGAAACCGATGCTCAACAATTGATTGGTTGAGTCTAGGCATCTCAGAATAATCCCAAGCAAAACAATCTCGGTACTCCTTCAACAACTTTATTAATTCAGTCTTAATATTTTCATCTAATTTTTACCAATAAATGTTAGCCTGGGTTTGTCACCATCTCCTATATCGACTTTCTATAACTCATCGGTCGACATAAATCTTTTTCCTAGCTTGCCATCTTCTACAAATTCCATCGGGGTGCCTGTTAGAGAAACAATTTGGAATTTGACTGGTCCACCACCTCAATACCCTGACTACTAATCTTTACATAATCTCCATTCCAAATCTTACCAGACAAACACTCCATATCATCCATATTCCATGGTACCGAATCGGCCAATGAGACATTGACGGTTTCATCGGCGGGACTAACTCAACTCAATAGCCAATCCACTAGATGAGTGACTAGTTGTAAGGACCAAAGGCGTATCGGAGGGGCGGGGTGGTGAATTGGTAAGCCACTCACGAATACAAATACTTCAAGTCACACTACTTGAGTCTAACAATCATTGCAACCTAACAATTCTAGTGGGCCAAGACCCTACACATGCTAGTGTTTATGATGATAGCAAGCACGAAAGCCAAACACACTAGCCTATGCAAGCCACAATTCAACCTAGTTACTAGAGCACACAATTGCAGAATAGTAAAGAGGAGGTCAAGGTATGCTCATGATTTTTCCCGAGGTCTTGGAAGGATGGCACCTTCCCCTACTCCTCGTTGGACCGCTCCCGCCGGAATCCCGGTCCCTCCCTCCACCGATATGGAGTTCTCGCCCACGAGCTCACAATCACTCCCGGAGTGAAGACACGGTGCACATCATCGCTGCCACATAGGCACAAGCTCGCCTCCCTTGAGAACTTGTCGGACTCCCTGAGACGAGACGGACGCTCACTATTGTTGCCCCTTTCATCGGCGGGCTCAAACCGAGTACAAACGTGTGACGGCCTTCATAACTGATCATGATAGGCTCGATCACCAACACCTAACCGATCGAGGTATCACCATAGACCAAAAATAACAACCTAGATCACACCCTCAAGGGCACCCCTAGCCTTAGATGTGTGTCAAGATATGCAATATCTCCTTCTAGTGCTCTCCTGTTTTCCTCTTGGACCTTACCAAATGCTCTCAGGTATTCCAATGGCCAAGGTAGGTCTCCAAGACTCCAGCAACGAAGTTATATTGGCTTCCAACCTCCAACTAGTCGTTGCTCCACGAAGTTGTCTTTCTAGACCCCAATGACTAGACAGTCTGATCACTGCCAGACTGGACCATCCGGTCTCTCTGGAACGGCTCCTAGAGCCATTGGCTGCTCTGTCCAGACTGAAAACCTATACTGATCGGACCATCCGATCAACTGACTGGACTGTCCAGTTAGACTTTCTCTCTCCATTCTAGAGACCTCCCAGTTTGTTTTCTCTCTGTCTCGGCGCGACTCTATACAGACCGGACCGTCCGGTCACTATTGAGCCTTGCACAAAAAAATTCCTTACAAACTGCTCTCTGTCCACTTAGTGACTGTACAGTCCGGTCTCCACTGACCCTTCTTTCCGGTCACTTCGTCCAGAAGCTGAAATTCCTCGTCCTCGCTTGACTTCATTTCTCGGCTTCTTCGAATAGCTCCTTGGCTTCTCCACTATCACCTAGTGCCTTTGATTTCACTGAGCATCCATGCACATCATCGACTAGACATGACCTAAGAGAAAATACCTAGACCCCCTTGATAGTATGGTTTTTCCTATGGACTCAAAGCCCTAACAACTGGACAAGTGTTCCCAACACTTGCTCCATAGCTTGTTCTCAGCTTTGATCCATCTCCATCAACCTTGGAATCCATCAAACTCACAAGCCTCCATGTTTGTGGTTATTGTCATCAATCACCAAGGCAACCATCATCCATATGATTTGTAGTAGAGTTTAGAGATTGATTCCTACAAAGACAACACTCCTGTAGATATTAGCCCACAATTTCATAGTTGTCATCTATCACCAAAACATTCATACCTTGGGGATCCCATCATCAATGGTCATGAAGCTTGCAATCTCCCCCCTTTTTGATGATTGATGACAGCCACTGTTTATCATAATCTTAATAAGAAACAACGTGGCTAAAAGAGCTACACTACGATCGAGAGGAACCTCAAAAACATAAGCAATGAATAAACAAGGTCCTACTAGAACAAGCATCATCAAGAGCTAAGAGGAATAAGAAAGAACAGCACACTCTAGATGATATGCATGCATGTCATGTGAAGATATTAATAAAAGCATAAGGACAAGCAATGCAAGACATGAATGATGATATGAAAATGGTTAGCACGGTAATGCATAAGAATTAAGAACAAGCAATCATCATCATGAAATCATACACAAACATAAAGGGTAAGTAAGGAATAAAAAGCACTGCGTATGAAAATAACCAAGTGAGATTAAGATGAGTCAAACATAAGCGAATGAGAAACATGACTCATCAAAATCCACAAACATCAACAAAACCACCAAGAAAAGATTCAAATGTATCTATCTCCCAAAACCAATGTACACGAATGCTCCCCCTAGATACAAGTTACTCTCGATCGCACAGGATCACACTCCAACTCCCCCTAGACCTATGACATACTTCTCCCCCTTTGGCAACAAGCACCAAAAGGCAGGAAAAAGTGAACATCTACGCGCTCATGGTCGAAGGAGGTGGTGCAGCGACGTCCTCTGAAGGCTCTGCTCCTAGCTGCTCCTGTTCTGGATCCTGCTGTGCTCCCTGAGCCTATGCCGCTTCACCATCCATCTGCTTGAATAAGTCAAGGTCTACAGGTGACTCAGACCCTCTGTCCTGTCCTACTGGTAGGACTATGGATGTCTCCTCAGCAACAGTCGCCTGAAGAATAGCAAGGTCATCCACATCCTCCTGAGTGAAACCTCGGCGGATCAGATCCTCTGCTACCTCATGTGTGGCTAGAGGAGTGTCTGTAGCAGAAGGGGGTGGAGTTGTAGCTGTCTCTAGGGCTGTCAGAAAGTCTACACGTGTGGTGTGCACTATCTCTGAGAACAGACTCCTGACTAGTAGTTGTTGGGAGGTGGAAGGTCCTGCCATCTGTGAAGTAGAAGAGTGTGTCGGTTATGTGAACAATGCAGATACTGAAAAAGCGAACACGGGGTAGAACTGAGCTGGTGAGTGAGTCTGTCCTGCTCCCCATGTCGAAATGACCCCTAAGAGTGAAGGCAGTCCAGAAGACTAGGTTGTCATCATAGCGGTGAAGGGTCCCGGCTGAGTCGGCAGCTGCTGCAAGTGTGGAAGTGCTGAAGGTCCTGGCAGCTAACTGGCCTGCCTCTGAGTCATTTCTGCCATCTATGTCATGAGAGTAGTCATCAATGTCATCTATTGTCTCTAAAGCTCTACCTGTTCTCTGATGACCTCCATGATCTAACGTCTCTCCTCAGCTACGCTCTGGATGAAGTCACTCAGGCATCCTGCCAGTGCTGCTATAGAGAGAGTGTCCTCTGTTTGTGTGCCTTTAGGCTGGGGAGGTGCTCCTGTACTGGCTGACTCAGGAACCACCATCTCTGGATGAGTTGCCTGCTCATGAGTGACTGGTGGTGACTCCTGCTCCTCCTCTCTTGTCTGTTGACTCGAGGCTGACTACGAACCCTTGGGGACTCTAGGTGAGTAGCTGGTGGTCACCTCAGGGAACGCGTCGTACTGCTCCTCCATCACTAGTCTCATCCTCCTCAAAAGGTAGCAGATGTAAGGAGCATAGACTAGATGGTGTTCTCCTACCCTCTTAGAGATAACCTCCTCCATCTCACCAATTAGTAAATCAGCCAAGTCAAATGGCTATCTCCTCGGAATAGCTGTTATTGCCCACTGGTGAAGTAAAGTGAACTCCTCTCTATATCCGGACCTGGGAATGATAGTCTTGATGACTATCGCTCTAACCACCTTAGCCTCTATGGTGAGTGTCTTAGGGCCTCTCTCAAAGCCTGGGGTGAGCGGTGGTAGAAATGCAATCGACACCATGTCATCTGAAGGTAGCTTTCCTCCCTATGGTCTGTCGGGTGGAGCAAGAGTCGGGTAGGCACTCCTATACAGCTAGAAATCTGAAGCAAGGAGTCCAAAGCTGGCTATCAGGTCTCCCCTGCTCACACATTGTGGCTACCCTTTGAATAAGAACTAGATCTCTGAGCGGTCTCTAGCAACCCAAAGTGTGGCATAGAACTCTAGCACTATATCCTCTATGTATCTGTAGGGCTCCGGGACCAACTATGCTAGACCAGGTAGGTAAGTGAAATACTGCTCCATGCATGTGTCTATGGCTCACCTCATAGCCTGATAAGTGGTGTACTGATGTGGCACAAATAGCTTATCTTTGCCTTTCAGCAAAAGATAGCATCTCAGACCCTCTCCAATCCTCTTCTGGAGGCCCGTCCAGTACCTCTCTCCTATAGCAGGGTCCCTAGGGACTGGAACCCACTGCTCGAAGGAGACAAGACATAGCAACTTAAGATCCTTTGCAGGAACCTTAAGGATGTTTGTCTCTCCGGCTGCATGTGCCTGTCTTTGTAGCCTCCTCGTGCACACTGCACATGTGCACCTCGGGTCTCCTGCTCGGCGAGCAATCCTCTGCTGTTGCGGCTATACTCTATTCTGTCTCCTCGACCTCCTCTGACTCTTACTCATCCTCCTCTGACTCCTCTTGCTGCCTGGAGGATCCCTGCTCCGCAGATGTCGACGACCTCTCCTGACGAGAAGTTGGAGTACCCTGCGGCCACGGTGGCAACCTGATCCATGTGTATAGCTTTGGGCATGTTGTCCTCTGTCTGGTGCTCCTCCTGTGACCCTGGTCGTCTATCTGTGTACCTGTGCTCAACAGTGATCCAGGTGTCCTACGGGAAGCCTCCATGGCCTCTATGTGTTGTGCAACCTTCCTGACCCTCTCAGACTCTATGTCCAACCTCGTCCTCTTCTTGCTCTTGGGATTTTTTGGCATCTTACCCTTGCCCTTATCCTTACTAGAACCTACCATCTCTGCTGCTGCTGACTGCTGTCACTGCACGTACGTAGGTATATAAAGAATGAGCATGGAACCTATATAAATCTACCAGCAAAGCACCACTAGGTAAGAATGCCCAATAGAAATCCTAGCACTGAATGAAGGACATGATCACTAGACAAGTATGCAAATTAACAACAGTGATCATCGACTATATGTGGCTCGTGTGAGTCATCTAGTGTGCAGTCAAATAATAGGCAATAAATCTACCTACAGACTAAACAAGAGACAACCAGCTACTAATTAATTGCATTTTAGGTTGAGCCAATTAACTAATTAATGCAACTAAAGACTAGGTATTTAGCCTAATTGTAGTAATTAAAGCTAATTGCTCGGAATCAGGGCATAATTGATGAATCGAGAGAAAGACACGATACCCTGAGGAAGTCCAACACACCGAGAAGATGAGTACCGCGGAAAGCACTCCAATCACCGAAAAAATTGGAGCTTTTGTCGCTGGCAATGGAGATGGGGCAATTTGCCTCCTAAGCAAATGGCTCTTTAGATTGCTAAATGAAGATGGTGTTTGACAACAATTACTTAGGAACAAGTACTTTCTCTATGATAAACCTCTCACCCATATACAAAGGATAATGACTGACTTCACATAGTGACCATGCATTGTGTTTTCTTAATAGTATAATGAATAAATTGAACTAGACGAACAAATATAATGGCCATATATGCATTTCACTCTTTAATTATATGCATTGCAGCTTGAGATCCTAACCCTCCTTTAGTTTATTTGACCTACGCGTCCGGGTGTAAATTGCTGAACCCTAACGTTCTCAAAATTGTAGGCTAATCCTTTGTCCCTTGTGCCTGCCCGCCAGCCTCTGCAAAGCTGGCCCCGACCTTTCTCTGCATGTGACTTTGATGCTGCGAGGAGTGTAATGGGATGGATGGGCAAGCCTGGCAGCTGAGAGTTGGGGACGGCATTGATGTTGTGATTCAAGGTGGAGATTTGATCGGAGTTGCGGACGATCGACTTGATGTAAAGAGATGTAGTGAGCAAATAACTAGATGAAGGCAAGGAGTAAGGACGTTGCCCCTAGCTCAGCAGAAGGACGTTGCCGTAGCTCAGCAGAGATCATGCATGGATATCGATCTCCCTGTGGGGCATGCTGTGCGAAAGCTAACGATGGCTACTGTAATTAGGTCGCAGGATCATATATAACACTATGTATTGCATTGAAATCTCTAAAGCCGAGTATATAAGAGTACAAAATTTGGAGGACAAGTGGCCTCTTGAAAATATTTATACGCTACATATATATGGTAAAAGAATTTCTTAAACTTTTTCTGGTGGTCCAGCTGATAGTAAGATTCAGGAAAAAAAATTAGGTGCGCACGCCCATACCCCCCCCCCCCCCCCCCCTGGCCCGCGTGATGCCGTTCGCTTTGTATCGCATGTAGACGCCAGCGATCGAAGGAAGCTACGCAGCCCGCTCGGCTCCAGCAAGCTCGCACGCCTCCCGTGCAGCCCCAGGTAGGGCTTCGCCACGCCGCCTTTCCATCATGGCTGATCAGGCCGCTACATCGCCGTCGTCTAGTAGGGCTTCGCCACGCCGCTCATCCGTCATGGTTGATCAGGCCGCCGCGTTGCCGATGCCTGGTAGGGCTTCACAGCGCCAGCCTTCCGCCATTGCTGATTGGGCCGCTGCGTCGCTATCGCCGGGTAGGGCTTCGATGCGCTGTCCTTTCACCATGGCTGATCGGGCCACCACGTCACTGTCGTCTGCAACTAGTCGCCTGAAGAAAACCCTATGCTGCGAGCTGACGCGGAAGCGCGGAAGAAAACAGAGCCGTGCGAGCGCGCTGGAGCCGAGCGGGCCGCGTAGCTTCCATTGGATCGTTGGCGTCTACTATGCGATACAAAGCGAACGGCATCGCAAGAGGGGGAGGGGGGGGGGGGGGGGGTATAGGCGTGCGCATGAGCCCCGGGCTCACCTAATTTTTTTTCCAAGATTCACATGTTATTATAACAACAAAAAACATAGCACATTTAAATTTTATTTCCACCGGACTGAGAACAACGTAAGTTTACATTTGCAATTGACTGGCCTGCAGTATCAGAATATCATTCTACTTTCCTGTAGCATTAGCAGCAGCTTCCACCGACTCCTCCTTACGCTTGGTCCAGGTGAAAAAGATGAGGCCGCCGACTATGAGAAAGCAAGCGGCCGCATCAGTTGCACTTGACTCAGGGATCGGTTCAGCCTTTGCGCCCTTAAGCAATCCACTGGCGGCAACCTTCGCGTCATTAGTTGGAAGATTCTTGCTGCTTGGGGCTGGCGCCATCGACGGTGGCATTGCTTGCTCCGGTGGCGGTGGCGGTGGCGTGGAGCCACCGGGAGGACGGGCGTACCGCGAGATTTGAGAGGAGCCTGTTTCTGTTGGTGGCACGGGCGGCGGCGCGTAGCCACCGGAACGGGCGTAGCGAGAAGGGTTGCCCGAATCTGCCGGTGGCACGGGGGGCGCTGGTGGATGCTGCGGCTGCACGTAGCCGCCGGCTCGGGCGTAGCGAGAGTAGGCGCGAGATGGCGGCGACGCGCGTGCGATCTTGCTCGCCGCGGATCGTAGCAGCGCCGTTCCTACGCGTGCGGCCATGTTTGATGCTATGGGTCGGTCCTTCCTGTGATCTGTTAGACGACCCAAACCCAAGCAACGACGAACCCGATGGTTGAGAGAAACTGAGATTTTCTCCTATGGGTTCTCGATCTGGCTCCTTTTGGTCCGCCGCCGATCGTAGGTCAAACTTTATAGCCGGGTGCGGGGTGGGCGAGCCTGTGCCTATACGGTACGGAGACGAAAAGGCGTACCGCTGTGGACGACTCCGACCCGGACATGAATCCAATTTTTTCCTAGTTCACACTACCGGAAACCTACGATATACCAAGTGCCATGATATTTGCCGAGCGCTTTTCCACGGGCACTCGGCATATAGGTCATTGCCGAGTGTTAAACCTGCAGACTCTCGACATATACATGACACACAATATTAAAGACGTTTATCGAGTGTAAGTAAAAGGGACACTCGGCAACAAAACCGGCAGCTCTCGACAACTAAAAACACCCGACAGACGTATGGGGTTCAGTGGGGCACAGCGCTGGCTAGGGACGGAAATAGCCGCCACCGTTAGGCTATGTCGAGTGCTTAAAACTAGCACTCGGCAGCTAACACAGATGCCGAGTGTCTGCTTATGGCACTCGATAAATATGAAAAAAAAACTTTAAAAAACACCACTTGTCTATTTTCTATTTGCACTAGTATAATATATAACAATCAATGACAAAGTATTGTATTTATATTAACCTGTTTTTTATATTCTATCATTTTTTTGTTCAAATATAATTTCTTGTTAAAAATCAAGTTTGAACTACAAGTACTTAAAATAATCGAATATAGTGAAAGAAAAAATAATATTTAGTTTACTAAGTCCAATTTGAGTCCATATGCATGAAAACGAAACAATATTTCATGCATCTTATTTATGAAACATGAGCACGAACATGTCATCTACTTGTATTGAAATTATATAAAAAAACAAACAAAGTAAAAAAATCACAAAACTTGTCATAGTATCCTGATATCATATGGGAAGGTTGTGTTAAAAAATAGAGAAGAATTCATAAAAGTTATTAGATACATTCTTCATAAATCGAACAATCTCAAATGAAGATGCGTAGAGTTAACAGGAAACGAGTAAGATTTCAAATCAAATTGATAATTCAATTGAAATTTACCTTTGAAACTTTTTGTATACATGGAAGATCATATTCATTTAGTCATGTCTAAATTTGGTCATTTTTTGGATAGATATGATAATTTCTTATATATTTTTTAAATATTGAGTATTCAACGAAATAATTTAGATTTGAGCTAAAAGTATATAAAATAACAGATTTTTTTATTATAACATCAAATTATAAGTATTTCTTTATTTTTCTAAGTATATTTTGAAAATTAGTGATACATTTCTAGTTAAATTATAACAATTTTTAAAGTAAAACAGAAAATAGTTTGCCGAGTGCCCAGGATCGATTCACTCGGCATAATTAAAGGATGCGGAGTGTTTTGGATCAAGGCACTCGGCATAATTCAAAGCTTCCGAGTGCCCCAGATCTAGGCACTCAGCATCTTTCATTTGACTTAGGTCCAAAAACGCCGTCTCTCTCCCGATTTCTCCTCTCTCTACTGCTAGCTCTATTTCGTCCCTGTGCCACCTGCCGCCAGTGCGCCGCCTGCCGCCGTCCGCCACCATGCCGCCATCGCCGCCCGCCACCGCGCCGCCTGCCGCCGTCGCCCGCCACCGTGCTGTGATTATATATATAATTGTTGTAATTTTTATGGTTCGTGGCTAGATAAAATAAAAAAAACATGTTAGTATTTTAACACCTTTGCCAAGTGCCAGGGACCAACACTCGGCAAAGAAACCATTTGCCAGGCACCTGTCACTTTGTTTGCCGAGTGTTACATAAATACACTCGACATCCTAGGACGTGATGCCGAGTGCCAGATCTAGAGGCACTCGGCATACTTGGCTGCGATGCCGAGTGCCTTTCACCTCGGCACTCAACATACATGGGATAGATGTCGAGTGCCACTTCCACGGGCACTCGCATACTGGATGTCGCCGTTACATGCCGTGCCGTCCACCTTTTGTCGCCGAGAGGGAAAGACGACTCTCGGAGACTTGGTTGCCGAGTGCACGACTTTTGACACTCGGTAACTACGTAGTTGCCGATGAAACAGGTACCGAGTCTCTGATACCAACGGCTACCGTCGACATATAAGATGCCAAGGACAAACTGGGTTTTGCCGAGTGCCTCTGGCACTCGGCATTTTGCCCGATTCCGGTAGTGTCAGGCAGCACTTGGGCCTCTCTCTCCGGGCCGCTACCGACCGCCTCCAGCGCCGCACGCGTGGGTTGCCTCCACTGCTCCGTCTATGAACGCGAAACGCTGTCCCTGCTGTGCTCCTGCACGTCCATATCTGGTTCTCAGAATCTCAGGCAGAGATCAAGCGGCGTCTCGGTCGATCTTCTCCTTCTCTCCCGCCGGTGGCGCGGTCTCTAATCCAGCCTTTGCAAGATCGTGATCAGATAGCCAAGGTATCTGACCCTCTGACTCCATCGATCGATGTGCACTGTGTCCACACTTGACGTCGACGTGCTCATCACCAATAAGCACAAGCCACTACTACAAAAGTACAGAACCGATATTTAGTGACGGTCAAAAACAGCCATTGGTGGTGGTTTTTTCAAGCGTCATTGAGCACTGAAAGTGGCCAAGCCTAAGTAACGGTCGAGTGCACCGCGCCACTCGGGTCAAGTGTCCAATGGTGGTCCAAATGACGTCATTGGTAGCGTCACTGCAGAGGATAGTAACCCAGTTATGTAAGTACTACTACCTCCGCCCCTAAAAGGTTTTCGCTTTTGACTTTTAAGCATCATATTTGATCGTTTGTCTTATTAAAATAATTTATAGATAAATTATTTATTTTTTTATAACTTAGTGTATTATGAAAAATATTTTAATTATAATGTATCTATTTCTAAATTTATATAAAAATTTTAAATAAGATGAACGGTCAAATATAGTGTCTGAATGGTCAAATTTTGAATAAGATGAACGGACATATCTCTACAACCTATTAATTTTGGTGCAGTTGTCCATTTCGTGTCCGCGACCATACGCAACAAGGAATCCAATCACCGTTCGTAATCATAGACTTTTTTAGTCATGATTCCAATCGTTCCGATCGTTAGTACTTTGTATCCTTATATATATGCAAAGGATCCTATGTTCGTACTGTATTTTTGAGCTAGTCCCTCCTCTCCTTAGGATCGAATCCAACATCGTCGTCGCCATTGAAGGTGCACAATCGCCTTGAGTGTCGTCGCTGCCATTGGAGGTGTTTTTGCTCACCCGTCTCCGTCAAGTATTCTTGGGTATTCAAAACACCCTAGATTAGTATCATCTGTCTATTTAATTCCATTTCGATAATTTTTATCCATCCTTAAGTCACCTGTAGTCATCTATGTGAGCTCCAGTATCCAGCAAAGCGAATGGCGGCGTTGGTGTGAAGAAGACGACTGTAGTTCATGCCCATTCTAGACTCTTACACTTCATGGGCCTTTTTCTTTTTTCATGGGCTTCGTGGGCCTTCTTCATTTATTCCCGAGACTGTTGACGCCGTGTTTCGGATCATTCCTGTGGGCTTCGTTGTCGAGACGGAAGATTGCCAGTCTGTGACATGGCCGAAAAATCAGAGTAGTGTTCCACGCTTGCAGCCATGGCAACATGATCCAGTTTAGCACCAATGTCCTTCGCCATGGCAGTTGCCGGTTGGCCAGCACACGCATGGAGGCGACAGTTAGCAGTGCATGAAGGCTCTGCAGCGAGCGCAGTCGAGGCGGTGGCGGGAACCGCCCGAGTCGACTGGTCTCGCCGGCAACAAGCTTGCACTCCCGTGCGTTGTGTGCATCGCAACACGTGCCTCCGCATTCCCAGCGCTATAGTCGTTGCACAACTCCGTCACCTCCACATCGAAACCCCGCTCCGTGGCCCCGCTGTGAGACGTGCCTGTGTCCGTCGAACAGAGACATACTCAGAACATCGAGCAGAGGCAAGGGGTGGCGACTTCTTTTTTTAGTTCAACATCAACTTGAGCAGGTAACAGCGGACACGCTTCACTTTCTCTCTCCGGTCAGGGTCTCGTGTTAGTAAATTGATGGAAAACCACCGCTTGCAGATTTTGAGGAAATCATACACGTGACTATTTGTATGGTTTTGCTGAATTTGGATGGTTTTGGGTGACCTTGCAGGCTTCGT
Source organism: Eleusine coracana subsp. coracana (assembly GCA_032690845.1). Taxonomy (NCBI): domain Eukaryota; kingdom Viridiplantae; phylum Streptophyta; class Magnoliopsida; order Poales; family Poaceae; genus Eleusine; species Eleusine coracana. Next base: position 44,525,358 of record CM064430.1, read on the forward strand.
GTAGGAAGAATAACAGATTGAAGGAATCAATGGTTGACAAAAGGAAGAGCAGCTCTGTATCACTTTTGCAAAATAAGGTGATGACGATGTAGCCTAAACCATAGAGAACTCATATCAAGGTCTGACAATTATCAAGCTCTGTTTATGGGGATGGGAACATGTATCCAAGTTTTACATGAAAAGTATTATCGATCATGCACTGGATGCTCTATGCTTATGGTTATGGGGCTGCTAAATGATATTCAACCATTGACAATAATCACAGCACCGGTAGTTAAACTGTGCAATTGTTTTTTTTTATTATTGTATTGTTATAAACAAGTAACTTCCGGTTAAACATATATTGAAATTCTTATAATATATTTATACATATTCATTTTGATCTTTATTATATGAATAATACATATTATTAGTTATGCACCTAGCAATGCACGGGCACTATGCTTGTATATATATATCCATGCGTTGCCATGGCCTTGATACCAATAGAATATCCACCTAATAATAATTATATGATATTTAATAGAAACATTACTTTTTAAAATTCCATGGCCTTGATACCAATAGAATATCCACCTAATAATAATTATATGATATTTAATAGAAACATTACTTTTTAAAATTATGTAACATAAGAAATGTTCAATATTTGTGATATTACATAGTCTAACATTAGTTTGGCCATATAAGATTTTTAATCTCTTGAACTATGTTTAGATATTCCATTAGTCTTTCATTCAGACTGTAGAGAACACTGGTGATGTCTGATCTCTTGATACTTGTGACTGATGATTTTATGTATTCATCCGACATCTTCTTGATCTTAGCTTGGACATCTGTTCCAATGTTTGAAGTATCCTTTGTCATGGTTGTTAGAAGCGAATTCTAGTATTAGTCTAAGTCCTTATGTTTATCTATGTGATGTAGGCTTATTCGTAGACGATGACAACTTTGATGAGCCTGTCTATATTGAAGCAGTTCACTCCTTTTGCTTCACTGCGTATGTGTTCACCTAATTATCTCTTCTTTATTTTTCATTTCTAAAATGACAGTGACGTATAGTTAGTCAAGAGAGAAATTCTACAAACTGATATAGAAATAGTTGTTACTTTGAATAATCCTATTTCTAAAATTTAGCAAGTTATTAATTTTGATTCTACAACTAGCAATGCTAGAAATTCTTCAAGTTCTTAGGATGCTGAAATTAATTTACAAGATCATTCATGCCTTGCAACAAAATCTAACCTTGCTCAAATTTGTGATGATGATATTTGCTATACTTTGATATACAAACAAGTTTTATTTTTCTTTGATGATATTGCTTCTAGTATTTTGCCTCTTGCTATCACTAACATATTGCAGGAGTATGAGAATATTTTTTCAGTTGTGATACCCAGAAGGTTGCCACTTTTAAGAGGATTAAGCATCAAATTGATTTGATACCAAGTGATACTTTACCAAACCGTGCTACATATAGTACTAACCCTGAGGAGAATCAGGAAATTCATCAAGAAGTCAAAGACCTTTTGAATCATGGGTATGTTGGCGAATCACTTATTCTGTGTGTCATTATTGTACTTTTAGTTCATAAGAAAGATGGTACTTGACGTATGTGTGTAGATTGTATAACCATTAGGAACATCATCCTATTCCTAGGCTAGACAATATACTTGATGAGTTATGTGATACTATAATTTTTACGAAAATTGACTTGCATAGTGGCTACCATCAAATTAGTATGAAACTTGAAGATGGATGAAAAACATGTTATAAAATCAAATTTGGGTTGTATGAGTGGTTTGTAATATCTTTTAGTTCAACTAATGTACCTAGTAATTTCATGCATTTGATGAAAAGAGGTTTTAAGAGCTCTCATAGGAAAATTTATGATAGTTTACTTTGATGATATCTTGATTTATAGAAAGTCAATGAATAAACATACGGATCATTTGTGTGCTATTTTTAATGCTTTGAGAGCTGCATGTTTATTTGGTAACCTTGAAAAGTGTACTTTTTACGTGGATTGAGCCTCTTCTCTTTGCCTATGTTGTTACTCTATTGGGAACTAAGACGAATGAGGTGAAGATTAAAGCCATAAAGAGCTGAACGGTATCCCAAATTATAACACAGTGAGAAATTTTCTTGGTTTTGTAGGTTTCTTTTCTCAAAGATTTCAGCATCATAGTTGCACCATTGTATGAGTTGATAAAGAAGCGCGTTGAATTCCATTAGGGTAAGACACATAACGAATCTTTTGATGCTTTGAAGAACAAGCTTACACATGTACCGTTGTTGCAATGAATTTATGAATTTTGATATGATTTTTGAGTTTTAATGTGATGCTATTGAATTAAGCATTGGTGATAATTTGATGAAAGATGGTGAATCTGTTACATACTTTAATAGGAAAATTATGGACCCAGTTTTAAATTAGTCCACTTAATTAGTTTCAGAGGAAGAAGAAAGGTGATTTGTTTTGGGGATATTTTCTTACTTGGAGGTTCAGGTCTTATGCTCTGACTGCTTACATTGATGAGCATGCCATATTCCTATCACACTAGCTAATAGACCACACATTAAATAAAATAAAATTAGATAATATATAATTAAGCAGACGCCTTCGTCTCCCAGCTTGTACACTTTAATTCATTGAAGGTGTCATCTCAGCCTTCCGCCTGTTGGTATCTTTCACGTCGTGTGTCGCTAGCGATGATGGGAGCAGGCGTTACTGTAGTCCCCACGCTGATGGCCATCGGTGGCACATGCACACAACTCGCTCTCGCCTGACCTAGCCTCGGCCTACAAGCAGGGATGGCCCATGGCAGGTGCAGGCGGTGCGGCCGCACCGGGCCTCCAAAACCAGGGTGCCCCTTCTACATCACGTATCTACTATACAACTTAGTCTATGGTCTAGCCCAATACAACAACAATCTATTTGTTCATTCAGAATTGAAGACGAAGCACAGGCTAGCCCATCAACTAGCATTATGAACAGGCTCATTTGAAGTATTAATCCATTCATTCAGCCACTTATTTTAAGCAGCCGATTAGGCCTGCAAATAATAAATCCAGCTTGACTTCTCCGGGAAGCCTCCTCCTCTCATTCACGCGGTTTCGTCACAAGGCTTCGGTTGAACTACAGAAGCGCCCCTCCGCCAGATCACCATCGCCCGATTGTCAAGTCCTCATTGGTGAATCATTATCAAAATTACCGCGCACAAATCAAAGATTTTAGTCGCTGCCCTTCAGTTCTCAAGGTTAGAAATCTGAATCAATCCCTAAATTTCTACTTGAATGTTCTTGTGTTCTGACTACACGTACTCCGAATTGATTCATTTTTTTATATCAATACATGCTTTTGTTTCAGTAACTGATGGTTTACTTTTCAATTCATAGTACTTTGGAGTAGTGTCAGATGTCGTCCAATAGAAAGCACGCATCCGGCAATGAGAAAAGGAGAAAAAAGAAGCATATAGAGGAGTTTACTGAATCCCAGGGAGGTGCTATGCATAACTTTTTTCAGACTTCAAAATCTCTAAACATTGAGGAGTTGGCAATAGTTGCTGTGGAGCAAGAGGATGGAGGGGTTTCACAAGAAAATTGACATCAACAAAAATGTATGTGATCAGGAGAATCCAGTAGTTACAGAACTTGCCTGTGCTGATGAACAACCATTTTTTCTATTCATATTTATGATCCTAGAAGCTGGGATAATCTTGATAACATAGCAAGAGACGTATTAGTGGAAAAGGGACCTTTAAGAGAACAAAATCTTGTTTTCTCGATGGATAACACTTCAAGACATTTTTTGTATGCTCATTATTCTAGAGTACAAAAGAATGGAGAAGTACATGATAGAAAATGATTAGTTTATTCTAAGCATATTGATAAAGTGTTTTGCTTCTGTTATAAGATTTTTAAATCTAACAACATGAAGAGTTCATTAGCATCTGATGGATTAAGAGATTGGAGACATCTCAATGTAAGGTTGAAAGAACATGAAGACTCTCTTGAGCATAAAATCAGCATGAATTCTTGGAATGAGTTAAGGACAAGACTGAGCAAGCAAGAGACAATTGATAAAGAATTGCAGGAGAAAATCAAAAAAGAGAAAGAACACATGAAGCAAGTTTGTCCAGATTAGTAGCCATTGTGAGCAAATGCTACTTTTCTTGTTCCTCTATTCAGATAAGTAGCCATTGTGAAGTTTCTTGGCAAGCGGAGTTTGGCTTTTAGAGGATCAAGTGAAAAGCTCTACAATGAATCAAATGGTAATTTCTTAGCTTGTGTTGAATGATTGCAGAATTTGATCCAGTATTGCAAGAGCACCTTAGATGCATTCAAAACAAAGAAATTTATCATCATTATCTCAGTCATAAAATTCAGAATGAGTTAATTTCTCTTTTGTCTTCTAGTATTACAAACTCTATTATTGAAATTGTCAAAATGGCCTAATATTTCTCCATTATCCTTGATTGTACCTCGGATGTGAGTCATCAAGAACAAATGATTGTGATAGCTCATTGTGTTAATATGTGTGATGGCAAGATAATTATTGAGGAGTACTTTCTTGTGTTCTTGGAGGTGGATGTTACATCTGGTTTGGGGATTTTAAATGCATTGCAACTGAAATGGGTGTAGAAGCATCCTTTCCGGTGAAGCGCCAAGGTACTAGAAAGAAACAATTTGATGAATATGATTGTAGTGAAGAAATATTGCAAGCTAAGAAGGATTTTGAATTTAATTATTTCTTAGTGATGGTTGATATAGTGACTACCTCATTGAGAAACAACTTTGAAGAACTCCAAGTGTTTAAATCTATATTTGGATTTTTACTAAGCTTAAGAACCTTGAAGTCATTGGATGATATTGAGCTAACTGATTGTTGTATTAAATTTGATAAAACCTTCTCTTTTGATGATTCATTTGATGTGGACTTAAATGATCTCATATCTGAGTTGAAAGTTTTGCAACTCACTTTACCGGATAGAGAGATATCTGCTATGGAGATTTTTAAATTTGTTAAAGAAGTGGACAGCTATCCTAATATTTTCATTGCTTACCGGATATTATTTACTATGCCAGTGACTGTTGCATCAACTGAAAGAAGCTTTTCAAGGTTGAAGCTATTGAAGAACTATTTGAGATCAGTGATGTCTCAAGAAAGATTAAATGGTTTGGCAACCTTATGCATTGAGAAGCTGCTACTGGATGAGATTGATACAGATTCTATCATTAGTGACTTTGCCTACAAGAGTGTTAGAAGAAATTGCTTCAAGTGAAGCGATCTATATATAGTTGTTTCTCAGTGCTTTTATATATTATATTTTGCACTTATCAATGTATGGCTGTTAGTTCATATGGAATTTATTTATAAGTAAATAAATATAGTTTTAATTGTTAAATTATCTTCTTATGTTTGCCACCAATGGGTCTCTATTTTCGTCCTGCACAGGGCCACCAAATTCCATGGGCCGGCTCTGCCTAGAAGCAAGCCCACATCACTCCCTTTGCGCTTGCGCCGCTCGAGTACAGCGCTGGCCGTGCCCAAGCCCCGTGTGGCCCACTGCCGCCATTCGCTAAAGGTTAGGGTGGTGCATGGCGTCTCCCTAGTTTATATTTTATTTATTTAGAAAATGAGGTTTCAGCTGACGGAATAGAAAAACAGAACCAAATGGTTGTTTCATTTCATATTAAAAAAGAAGACCAATTTTGCAAATTTATAAAACATGGCCATTTTCAATAGGGAAAAGTCCATTTTACTCCTCCTAACAATTCATCAACTTTGTCTAATTTACACCCCCAAACAAAATCTTGGCTCAATTTACTCCCTCAAACAATTTAAATCAGTGCAATTTACTCTCTTATATAATTTATCATTTTTATTTCCATTTATACAATATGAATTTAGTGCTAAAATTTTCCACAATGATAGTTTTTATATAACTTTATGTTAAAGAAATATGAACTATATTTTGCGCATATGTTATATAGTTTAATAATATCTAATACTATCTTAACTATAGAGCTTTAAAATTATATATAAAATATTTATAAAAAAATAGAAAAATATACTTTTTATGTATTGATTGTTATAATTTTTCATAGTGCAAAATTTAAGCATCGAATTCAAAGTGTACAAAGAGAAACAAAATGACAAATTATAACAGGGAGTAAATTGCATCAACTTGAATTGTTTGGGGTGTAAATTGAGTCAAGATTTTGTTAGGGGGGTAAATTGGACAAAGTGGTTAAATCAGATGTCGGAGGAAGCAGATAGTATATTGGAGAAAGCTTGGATCAAGGCATATGGCTTTCCTAGAAAGGCTAAAAAAGTGAAATTGTAAAGGAAGTGGCATATCTGGTGGGTGACCCAATAGAAGTGGATGAAAGGAGCTTGAGGGATGGGGGGCCTGGCAGAATCAAGGTGTTTTGAAAATCATAACATGATTAGAGGGGAGACTTTAGTCCATTTCAATAGTGAAGGTCGGCTTATCAAGTGGTGGAGTGAGGAATCTGAAAAATCAAATGATCCATCTGAGCCATCTAAGAAACAGTCCAAGTTTGACAGAATAGATAGAGAGGATAGGGAATCAAATGGAAGCCATGCGACTGGTTTCATGGCTCTTGGCAGGGAAGGAAATAAAGAGGTTCCAAAAAACAAAGAGGTGACAGAAAGAGATGGTACAGACAAACAACATGACCTAATGGAGGGAGAAGTGGAGGCTTCGTATATGCTTTCCCAAACTAAGGAGGAAGATTGTGCTGGAACAGAAAAAGAGGGGGAATATGATGAAAGCCAAGATGAAGAGTTGGTAGACTACGAAGAGTCCCTGGAAAAAGAGAAGGAGGAAATGATCAGAACTGAAACAGAATTAGAGGAACGAATGAAAAATATGCCTGACCTTATACATAACATGGAGCAGATAAATAATTGTACTGAAGTTTGGAAAATGATGAAGCAATCTCATCAGAAAGAAGGGGAGTTGAATGACACGGCCATGAGCATTGAAGACAGGGAGTTCACTATGGTAAAGAACAAAGGGAGGAAGTTTGTGATTGCAAAAAGACAGAGCTCCAGAATTGAAGACAAAGCTAGCAAGGTCCAGGAGAAGGCGCAGGCCAACTAACAGAAAAGGGATGAAGACTAAGGCAAAAAATCTAAATCTAACTCTATTGTTTTTAACTCCCTTGAACATTTGCATTTACTTAATCTTGCGGTAGCTAGTGGTGTTGTATTGGGTAATGATTATATTAGTGCAATGGAAATGTTGAGTACAATTCAAGCGCAGGAGAGAGCTAAGGCTATGCTGGCAGAGGCTAAAAAAACGAAGAAAGGTGGAAATATAGAAACAACAAGATAAAGACAAGCAGATTGTACTAGATGAAGGAAAGGAAGGTCTCGAAGACAATAATCATAACAAGGAAGATGATGGGCACATGAGAGAGGGGGATGAGAATAATAAATTGAAAGGTACTTCTCCAATACCAAAGAAACAGAGGAGAGTGATGCAAGAAATGAGAGCAAGACCAAAAGACAATTATAAAAATGATAGCACTATTTTGGAACATTAGGGGACTTGGAGGTAAAGGTCGAAGAGGGCAATTGAAAGAGCTAATCAGCAAATTTAGAGTGGATATTATTTGTCTGCAAGAGACTATCAAAGCTGATTTTGGTATTAGAGAGTTACAGAGTTATGTGGGGGGACAAAATTTTTCATGGAACTGGACTGCAGCAAGAGGTCATTCTGGAGGAACACTTGTAGGTGTGAAACAGGGAGATTTGAATGCAATAGAGATGGATTCAGGGGATTTTTCCTCTAGCATAACAATTGAAAATGGAAAGATGGATTTATTTGGGAGGTCATAAACATATATGGGTCAGTGCAGTATGAGAAGAAAGCAGAGTTTTTACAGGAATTATATAGAAAAATCATGAGGAGTACTGTACCATTATTAATGGGGGGGGGGGGGGGTGTTCAACTCCATCAGATATTCCCATGAGATAATGTCTGGTACTAGCCAAAATATTTGGATGCAGATGTTCAATAGTTTTATAAATGACACAAAGATCAGGGAACTTGTTAGAGGGGGTTGCAGATTCACATGGGCTAATAAGCAAGACCACCCAATCATGAGTAATCTGGACAAAATTTTTGTGACAACAAGCTGGGAAGAGTATTATTCGAGCGTGAATGTAAGAGGGCTAACTAGAGTGGGCTCTGATCATTCCAATTATTGTTGATTCGGGAGAGGAAACTAAGCAGAGAAAAAGAAATTTCCGATTTGAAATGGCTTGGTTATCGCAAGAAGGGGTCAAAGAAAAGATCATCTCTAAATGGCCACAGAGAGAAGAGGAGGAAGTGCGGGATTATTGGAAAAGGATGAAGGCAACAATAAGAGGATATCGTAAAGGGATGAGGGCCAATCTTGATAATCAGATCCATAAGAAAAAGAAAGTGTCGATTCAGAAAATCAAGGAAATAGATGATAGAGCAGAAGGTTTTGGGATTTCTGATGAAGAATGGGTGGAACGATATAAACTAGAAGAGGAACTAGAGGGGGTCTATACATATGAAGAGACCATATGGCAGAAAAGAAGTGGAGAAAAATGGGTGTTGAAAGAGGATGCAAATATAGGGTTCTTTCATGAAGCAGCGAATGGAAGAAAAAGAAAATGTACCATTTTCAGCATTGAGGGGGATGCGGGGAAAATTAGTGAGCCTAAAGCAATGAGAGAACACATTGAAGGTTTTTACAAGCATCTGTTTGATAGAGAAGACAGAGGAAGCATCAGACTGGAAGATAGCATGTGGGAGGATAAAGGTAAATTCCCTGAAGTAGAAGCAGAAAAGGTAATTGGCCCATTTACTGAGAAAGAGATCAAAGCTGCTTTGGATGAGATGAAAACAGACTCAACACCAGGACCTGATGGCTTCCCAACTGGCTTCTATAAAGAATTTTGGGAACAAATAAGAGACCATGTTTTTGGAAATGTTCGAGAAATTTCATAATGACCAACTAAACTTGAGTAGGCTGAATTATGGGATGATCCCTTTGATCCTGAAGTTAAAGGAGGCCAACAATATTAGACCGTATCGTCCAATCTATCTGATTGGGGTGGACTATAAGTGGTTTACAAAAGCTTTAACTCTGAGATTGTCAAGTGTGGTTGACTCTATGATTAGTAGAACTCAAAATGCTTTCATACCTGAGAGGAACATCTTAGAGGGGGTGGTTATGTTACACGAGACTCTACATGAACTAAGAAGGAAGAAACAAAAAGGGGTAATTATGAAACTAGATTTTGAAAAAGCTTATGAGAGGGTCCAATGGGATTTTGTTGTGGAAGTGCTAGAAAAGAAAAAGTTCCAAGTAAAATGGATAGAGTGGATGAAACAAGTGATGTCTGGTGGAAGAGTGGGAATTAACATCAATGGAGAATATGGGAACTATTTTAGAACCTTTAGAGGCCTGAGACAAGGGGACCCCTTGTCCCCGCTGCTCTTCAACATTATGGTGGATGCTTTAGGTACAATGATAGAAAAGGCTAAGAGAGGAGGTTTCATTAGGGGCTTAGTACCTAACTTAGTAGAGGCTAACACATCTGCAATATGCAGATGATACTATAATCTTTCTGGAATTGGATTACCAATGCATTGCTCATACAAAATTCTTACTTTATTGTGTTTTGAGAATATGTCTGAGTTCAAGATTAACTACCATAAGAGCGAAGTTATAGTGATAGGGGCAGCTGAAACAGAGAAGAGAGAGGTGATACAAATGTTAAATTGCAACGAAGTCAAACTGCCGATGAAATACTTGGGAATCCCAGTGAGTGATAAGAAGTTATATGCAGCGGAGCTAATGTATGTGGAGCATAAAGTAGAGAAGAGACTCTCCACGTGGCAGTGTAATCTGTTATCTTCTGGAGGAAAATCAGTGTTAGTTGAGAGTAGCCTAAGCTCACTCAAGCTCACTCCCAAATTACACTATGGGAATCTACTTGCTACCACTAAGTGTGCACCATAAGATGGATTCAGCAAGATCCAGCTTTTTCTGGGATGCTGGAGGGCAGAAAAAATATCATATGGTTAAATGGGATACAATGGCCAAACCAAAAGACTTTGGAGGCATGGGTTTTACTAATACCATACTGATGAACGAGTGTTTGCTCTCAAAATGGATTATAAAATTATAGAGGGGTGATAATGATATTTGCAGCCAACTCTTGAGGAACAAGTACTTGAAGGAGAATGGTTTCTATAGTAGTAATGCTAGGAACGGGTCAGAGTTCTGGAAAGGTTTACGTAAAGTAAAAAGGTACTTGCATGAAAGGTTTAAGGTATATAATAGGAGATGGAAAGAAGGTCAGATTTTGGTTAGATGTTTGGTGTGGTAACTGTCCTTTTCAAATAAGATACAACCGTCCTTTTATGATTTGCAACCAACAACATTGGATAGTGGCAAAAGTATTAGAGGGGGAGTTTCTAATTTAAATTTTAGAAGGAGTTTTGGGCCAACGGAAGAGAGGGGAATGGAAGAATTAGAGGGTGAAATCCAAGATACAGTTTCGGGAGACACAAGTGATACAGTGTCTTGGGAATTGACACCAAATAGAAAATTTACGACATCTTCTTTATACAGATTTTGCTCTTTCTCTGGAATAAGAGATCATAGGATGGAGGAAATGTGGCAGACCAAACTCCCTTTGAAGATCAGAAACTTTTTATGGCTGGTTTTCCAAAATAGGATTCAGACAGTGGATAATCTGGGAAGGAAAAATTGGAAAGGAGATAAAATGTGTCAATTTTGTAATGAAGAAGAAACCGTGGACCACCTACTGTTCCAATGCCCAATCGCAGTATACTTGTGGAAGGTGATCAATGATAGTCTAGGTTGGAGAAATGCACCGAAGAGTGTTAAGAATTTTTCTGAACACTTTCTTAGAGGGGCGGGAGAAAGGCAGAACAAAACTTTGCTTTTTTTTCTTAGGAACTATTAGCTGGACGCTTTGACTTGACCGAAACGATTAGGTTTTTAAAGATAAAATAATCGCTATGCTTAGCTTGATTATTCACAAACTAATTTCGTTCATGCAGCGGTGGAGTATCCTCAGCGGGGGACCAGCAAAACAAGAGCTTGAAATGGTGACGGAGAATATCAGGGCGTAGATGGGAAAGGCGCTCCAACCTACATGAATTGGGTAGAAATCCTAGGATAGCTTTTGGTACTGGGGACCTGGGTAGTCAGATAACTCTGTACCTTCTAGTAATTTGCTGTTAAGTTTTATATGCGCAGTGGTGAACACCAAAATTTTGTAAAGCTAGTATCCCGAGCAGTTACACCCTGATGCTTTCTATAAAGCGGGGTAAGTTTTTTGTTTTAAATTTGATAAAGTGGATTGTTCGGGAGAGTAAAAATTGACTTTTCTTTTAATATTAAAATTGAAAACAGAACTTGTTTTACAATTGTTAAAAAGAAAAAATATAGACACCAGGCGAATACGCTTTCATAGTTCCGTGTACAGTTTTGGGACGCTGAGAGAACAGAGAACGCAGGATGGCGCCAAACCGAAGTTCCAAGAAGGACGGGCGCACGCGTCCATCCGTGTCACCCGCCGCCATTGCACCTGGCGACAGGCGTCCTCCTCTGCCGCCTGCATGGCTGCCACTTCGCTCCCCCGCCTCGTCCGCTCTTATTCCTTCACAGGACTCAGTCACCGCCCGAGAATACGTAATCCGCGACCATGGCTGCCTACCAGTTCGCGCTGCTGCTCCTCCTCCAGCCACTGACACTCACCCGTGTCGAAGGAGACGACGACGTCGGCGGCTTCATCCGTCAGGTGACCGACGGCTTCCGGGACACCAGCAGCAGCAGGCCGGGCCTGCTTCCAGAGGCCCAGTTCGCCGCGTTTGTTCGTCGGCACGGGCGGCGCTACTCCGGGCCGGAGGAGTACGCGCACCGGCTGCGCGTGTTCGCGGGCAACCTGGCCCGCGCGGCGGCCCACCAGGCGCTGGACCCCACTGCGCGCCACGGCATCACGCCCTTCTCCGACCTCACCAGGGAGGAGTTCGAGGCGCGGCTCACGGGCCTCCACCACGCCCAGGAGCTCATCCCACGCGGGTTGCATGATGCCGCCGTCGAGCCGCCCGCGACGGAGGAGCAGGTGGCCCGGCTTCCGTCGAGGTTCGATTGGCGTGAGAAGGGCGCGGTCACTGACGTGAAGATGCAGGGCGCGTGCGGGTCGTGCTGGGCGTTCAGCACCACGGGCGCCGTCGAGGGCGCAAACTTCCTCGCCACGGGGAAGCTGCTCAACCTCAGCGAGCAGCAGCTGGTCGACTGCGACCACACGGTGAATCTTTATATACATATATATTATTTGTATTATATATATATATACGCCTTCAATTAATTTCTTTATCTCTTCCGTGCCTTGTTATAATATAATAACACATTCAATTCAACTCAACTAATTAAACCTTCACTTTTGTTTTCTCATTGGAAACAAAAAAAAAAAAGTGCGGTGGCACGGCAGCGATGCAGGGCTGCGACAACGGCTGCTCGGGCGGGCTGATGACCAACGCCTACAAGTACCTCATCTCCTCCGGCGGGCTGATGGACCAGGCCGCGTACCCGTACACGGGCGCGCCGGGCCAGTGCCGCTTCGACCCGGCCCGCGTCGCCGTCCGCATGGCCGGCTTTACCGCGGTGCCCGCGGGCGCCGGCGAGGCACAGATCCGCGCGGCGCTGGTCCGCCGCGGCCCGCTCGCGGTGGCGCTCAACGCGGCCTTCATGCAGACCTACGTGGGCGGGGTGTCGTGCCCGCTGCTCTGCCCGCGGGCCTTCGTCAACCACGGCGTGCTCCTCGTCGGCTACGGCGCGCGCGGGTTCGCCGCGCTCAGGCTCGGATACCGGCCCTACTGGATCATCAAGAACTCGTGGGGGAAGCAGTGGGGGGAGGACGGGTACTACCGCCTCTGCCGCGGACGGAGCATGTGCGGCGTCGACACCATGGTCTCCGCCGTCGCAGTCGCAACGCCGCCGCCGTGATAAGACTCAGCTGTCACTGGCAAACGTGGCAACATGCCACGATGACATGGTGTCAGCGGTGTGATGAGTGCCTGGGTCATACGACAGCAGTACACTGATATATATACTGAATAACAGATTGTTGTCCACTGTTATGTGAGCACAAGTAGCTGTGACCTGCGAGGCTCTTTCATCTTTTTTTTTTTCCTTCGGAAACGAGGCCCTTTGAGAAATGCTGCTTTCTTCATGACGAATGTTCAAAGTAGCGGAGGCACACCCGAACAACAATACCCTCGAACAAATGTAAGTGCTTTGTGTCGTGTGCCACAATCAAACGATCGGAAATCCGATGTTTGTCGAGTGATTAAAACTTTGTTGAGTGTACTCTATTAGATACTCGGTAAAAGGATTTTTGTCGAGTGTTAAAAATCATCAAAATATTTAATAAATAAAAATACTCGGTAAAAATAGTATTTGCTGAATGTAATATAGAGAATACTCAGTAAACTTGCTTATTTGTCGAGTGTTTTTCTTGGCACTCGATAAACATCTTGTCGAGTTTTTTTATTCTAACACTCAATAAAGACCGTGTTTATCAAGTGTTTCTTTGACATTCGGTAAAGATTAATTCAAATTTTATTTTGCAATCTTAAATTAAATTCAAATAAAAAAGTTTTAAACTAAAAAGTTGTTTAACTTCTAAAGATTTATAACTTTTATTTTTATCATTAGTTTATTACTTAAATTAATCTATAATATTATTCACAAAATATATATGTCTCATATAGTTTCATAAAACTATAAGTGAGATATATAAGATTATAAACAATGTTACTATCACTTATGTCGGATAAACGGATGATCAAATAAAAATTATAGAACTTCATAAGTTATACAACACTGTAGTGCAACATTTTTTATCTGAATTAACTTTGTTAGTAAAAATTATGTTTGAATAATATAAGAAGGTCTTTGCTAAGTGTATTTTATTTTGCATTCGACAAATATTGTCTTTACTGAGTATATTATATTTTGCACTCGTCAATACATAGTCTTTGTCAAGTGCTCGACAAAATACACTTGACAAAGAGGTAAAATATAAAAAGAGTGCAAACCAAGTATAGTCGCAAACGAACATGTGGTGCAGTTGTCGGGAACTCTACGCGCAATGGGAGGACCTAGTTTCAAATCTTGGCGGGCACACCTAGCCGCGTAGTTCACCAGAAAATGCCGCGACATGCATATCAAAGTATAGCAAGTGCAAGCGGGGTTCCTAGGCGCGAAAAAATTGCTATTTTATTGGGGTTTTTTTTTGCAATTTACATTTTACCGAGTGCAAGACTTTACTGAGTGTATTTTGACACTTGGCAAAGAGCGCTTTGCTGATTAAATTTGTGCCAAGTGCTCTTTGCCGAGTGTTTCTGGCACTCGGCAAAGACCGATGTTATTAGACGTGGCTTTTTTTTTTGCTATTTTGTTGCTTTTTTAATGATTTATATTTTTGTCGAGTGCAAGACTTTACTAAGTGTATTTTGATACTCGGCAAAGCTTTTACCGAGTGCGCGGCGGAAAACACTCGGCAAAGAGCGCTTTACCGATTAAATTTGTGCTAAAAGCTCTTTGCTCAGCAAAGGCTTTGCCGAGTATATTTTGCCTTTTATGGAGTGTTTCTGGCACTTGACAAAGACCGTGATCCCGGTAGTGAAATACATATATATGTATATTTTAAAAATTGGATTTTTATCTACAAATACTAAAAAAGATATATATGTTTCTAAAACACCATACCTATGGACTTTGTCTTATGGACACTGCAAAAAACTATATTTGCGATACTATAAAAAGATATATTTGTTTTTAGAACACTATACCGCTAATTTTATCTTATGAACACTACGAAAAACTATTTGTGATATTCAAACAAGGTGTGTTTGTCTCTAAAACACCCTACCACTGACTCTGTCTTATGAACACTACAACAAACTATATTTGTCTACAAGACACCGCACCAAATAAATTAGTCATTTTAATGGTAAAACAATCGAATTGCTCGTACCTTATCTTCTTCAACCTCGCTTGCATCTTCCTTCTCGCCGACACTGATCCATGTCCCCGTTGACAAAGCATTTTGAGATATACTGTCACCGTCAAAAACTATTGAAGACTGCCGACAATGATCCATCTCCAGCTAGGGACATTTTTGTGATTGACAACATATTCTCTCTTATTATCAAAAATAATAATTAAAATATTGAAAACGGTGTCATGTAAACAAATTCTCATTATTCATAGTGTTTAGAGGCAAAGTCAGCTAGCACGATGTCCTAAAATGTTCTTTAACTGAAATCGGTGTTAAAAAAAACATACCAATCACAGTCGTACTTTAACTGAAACAAAACCCAACATAAGTTATTCTCTATTTCTCATCATCTCGATCCGTATCATGGTAACAAACACGTAAGATTTTACCTTAATTCACCTAGGTAGGAATCAGAACCACCCGTAATTTAGCATACAGTAACTTAGCATACAATCTGTAGGGACTCATCGAGTGCCGTAATCTGGATGCGGATCCGGAGCCACCAGCTGTGGACCCGACTGAGGTGCTCATCCATGACATGTCGGCGAGCGCGGGGAACCGCTCAACAATGAGGCAAAGCACCTCGTCAATGCAGATGCGGCGAGCCTGGCGGCCCCGTGACACGTGCTCAATGTGGCTGCAGAAGGCCAACCTCGTCGAATCCGTAATTTATCAAAGTAAGTTATATGAGACATAACATGATTGTATGAAACTTTATTACTATCAACCATGGCTATAGTTTAGAACGCTCGGATACACACTACTATAATAAAAACCTGCAATATCAAACATTTAAAGCCTTTAATAATGGATAAAGTGCATGTTATTGCTTTAACGATATTACTGGCTTCACTCAACAATATCAGCCACTGGTGTCTGATATTATAGTTGTAATTACATATCAGACATGCTGATGTCATCATATCTGATATTATTATACAACACATGCAACAATATCAGCATCATGACATCATGATGTCCGCTGTTATTTTTTAGAAAAATAAAAAAAAGCCCCTATTATCTCTAATCTTCTTTAGTATCAGAATAGAGATAATAGGGGCTTAAAAGCAAATAAAAAAGGAGATTGATCTTTATTACAAATCAATTTATTCATGCAAAAGCCACTTAAGTTTACAACTTGCCGTAATAACTTGAAAAAAAGGTAGGCCATAAACTAAGTTATGCTTTACAATGTATTCAATTAACAAATAATTTAACAATTTAACTACATTGCTAGTATCTAAGAAGAACTCTAAACCTGCCGTACTTAGCGTCCATCCCTAGAGACTGGGACATATTTAGGGCAAGTATAATAGTGTTGTTTTATAGACCGTCTCATATATGCCACATAATCTTAATACAGGTTATGAGACGAGTTATACAATGGATAGTCTTATTAGTTATCTTCTATTAATTATATGACTTCTTAATTTATGGACACAAAAAAGAATTTTTATATATTAAAAGATCACTAGAGCCCGTACAATGGTGTGAGAGCCGTCTCATACTCCTAAATTTTAGGGCATGAGATGGTTGCTACACGAAACAACCACCTCTTTCTCTCACCATCCTCTCTCTTTTACACATCATCAAAAATCTTATATAGCAATGCATGAGACGGGATATGAGACTGTCTACGTTTAGCATTGTACCTGTCCTTATGCTTGGCGTCGTCCTTCCTAGTTTTAAAATTTCTCCCATATAATTACTATTATTAAGATTTTGCATTAACTAAATTACCAAAAATGAACATTCGGAAGTTAATGGGTTGTTAAATTCCATTCACCAGAGTTAATGGATAATAAATACCAATTCACTAGAATTTTATATAAAACGGCTTGACGGCGTGAACCGTATCAAAACGCCGGAGATCGATCACCTCCATTCCAACTTACCCGTCCAAGCAGATCGAATCACGGTATTACGGTCACACTGCAGTCGTCATCCATGGCGGCATCAACTTTTTTGGCCATCGTCTGCAGGATCCTTGTGGTTGCACTCATCCTCGTATCCCTTTCATCCTATGGTATGCGTGAAACATGGCCAATGCTTTTATATACAAGCTTTTCTTTCTTTAATTCAACGTTCAACTCCATTCATATGTAACTTATGAGAGATTGTCGTGATTGTTATGGTGATCAGGGGCGGCGGTGTACCAATGTATGGGTCCATGCACTAACTTTAACCCGGACTGCAACAGCTGGTGCAGGAATGTGGCGTTATATGGCAAGGGCGGCAACTGCCTGAACTGGACACCCACCTCTCCCAGCGTGTGCTGTTGCCGCACGTAGCTAGTCAAATGTAGGATGGATGAATCAACGACGGTGAAGCATAATCTCTCATGTATAAGATTGATCGAAAGTAAATCGATTGATATGACGTGATTTATAGAATAAAATAAAAAGGCTTTGTTTTTATCACGCAATATTTATATAAACTATCTATATGGTTTCTGCAAACACTGCTTATATTGCCCAACGATAATGTGTTAGTATATGATATGGTCTGGGTGAGCAGTCTTGCTGGACATTGGACTCAAAATTAACATGGAGCAGTTGTGAGACCGCTGGGGACAGCAATCGTGCATGACAAGCCGTATCAAACATTCCAGTCATGCATTCATCCGTACCATAAAGGTACCATCAGGTACAGCTTCTTTGTGCCCGTAGTGTCATCTGGCTTGACAGCTTCAAACAAGGGATCAGGATCACGCTTGATAACCTGTCTGACTCGGGAGACCTGTGGATCGCCAGTGCTTGGGTCTTGGTTGGTGCCGACAATTAGGAGGTTCTCATCATCATCAAGGGCATAGAGCTTTCCCTGGAAAATGCCATATCCTCAAACGTCTTGCATCTGTCATTCGCACGTACTGACCATGAGGAAGCCCCTGGCTGACACATCAGAATCTGACTGAGGACTCCCGTGCCCATGAAAGCAGCGATGAGGTTTGGAGAGCACACTATTAGCTTCTTTATTATCTTCTTCGTGAGGTGCATCCAAGTGACGATGTGGGAAAAGGGTGTGCCATCCTCATATTTAGCAACTGCATTTGGACAGGCCCGTCCCGGCAAAATCAGAGGCCCTGTGCAAATCTATTAAATGGGGCTTAGCAAAAGTCCCTATTCCTTCTTGTGATGCTTTATATTAACCACAATCATATTTTTTAATCTTATTTGTAGAAGATTGATAGCTTTCAAAATAGATAAGGGAAAGTAATGGATTTACAATAGAACAAGCTTGTTCACTGATCATTAACAAACTAGTGTATTAACTAAATAATTCACATCGAAGAAGGTTACAAGAAAAAAAAGTACTGAGTTTAGCTGATATACTTGCCGGCTCCTTCAATCCTTACGATGTTTAGTGTCACTAATTGAATGAGTTTGTGAACGCGCTCCTGCTGTCCTACGAAGTTGTGGCCAAGGAGTTGGGTGGCGCTACTAGATGCTAGAGGAGAGCCGGGCCGCCCTTCCGTGTTCATGACCAGGGATGTCATCCCAATGTCTTGATAGAGTAATAAGATTAAAAAAACACAATAGAACAGGCAACAAGGAAATTGATTGGTCTGATTGACACATGCATATTTTGTTTGAAAAGGAAACTGATAGATATATAGTTCTGGATGTTGTACAAGCTAGAGAAATAGAAATATATAGTATATATATGATCTACTCCATCTGTCCATGTTTACTGTGCATATTTGCAAAGCAGAAAAATCCACAAATATAATGTGTATTTGTATTTGCGGCGCTGGTCCTCCTTGTCACTTGCGCACCCGCCTGTTGGATTGCCTGGCGTAGTTAATACAGCATGCAAGTTTAATTAGCAAGGAGGCCAAGGAACCAGTTCACCTGCAAACCGAAGAAGCTTATGCAAACACTGATGTGTGGGCCTGCGATCCAACCTGGAGCATGCGTGGCTGCCTAGGATGGGGAGCCAAGCGTCACCAGTACCACGTTTAATTGGTAAGGACACTCCAAAAGTGGGTGTGTTCGTTTCCACCTCTCTAATGTTTAGATCTATTCTATCAAATATTATAATACTCTATTAGGACTATTAAATATAGATTACTGATAAAACCCAGTCCATAACCCTTCCTCTGAATAACGAGACAAATCTATTAAGACTAATTAGATCGTGATTAGATAATATTATGCTATAGTAAACGTCTCTTAATAATGACTTAATTAAGCTTAATGAATTTGTCACGTTGATACGAATTCAACTCTGTAATTAGTTTTATATTTAATATATATCTAATAATCATATATAGCATTTTAATGATTGATGTGACCCCACTAAAATTTAGACCCAAAAAACGAACACACCCGTTGTCTCGGGGAAAATAAGTTTGCTAATTGATCTTTGTGTACTATTATGGGGCCCTTGGAAATTGGAGGCCCCGTGCGGTCACACCGGTCGCACTGGCGCCGGGACGGCCCTGATTTGGAGGACGGAGCCTGACACGAGACAGAGGAGGGAGCACCACTGTGGCCCTGGCAAAGGGGTCGACCAAGAAGCAGCCGTCCTCGCGCAGGAACATGAGCCAGCTGCCGTCGGCCACGGTCTTGTAGCGAGCGCAGCCGAAGCCAAGGAAATGGAAGGGCTTGCCGTAGGGGAGGCTGTAGAAGGTTCCGGCTGGGAGCGCGAGAAGCGGCAACAGGGGGGGCAGGGGGAGTTTTAGGGATGCAAGTTTTATATTTTGTGGGTCTGCTTAAATTTTTTTTAAAATAAACTAGAATATTTCCCTCCTTATCAAGCTAGTACAACAAATGAATTAGAGGCTTGATCCACAACTACTCATTGAATACCCACTTACATCTCTAGGGAGTTCCCTTGCCCCATGTGGCACTGGGACACACGTCGGCGAAGCGGGCACGGTTCACGAAGGCCGGGATGAGGCACAACATCCGCCCCGCTAGGTTGCACAGGAGGTCGGACCACAACGACGGTGGCCAGAGCTTGGCCCGCAATGTCAGCTCCGCCATCCCAGTCAAAACTTGGCAAAAACCTCAGGTCTGAACCACGACCAAGGTAGCAAAGAGTGCGTCAGGATCCAATGCAAGAAAGAAGGACGGGGCGGCACGGTGCATGAAGAGGCAATTCGTCGAATACGTTGCGTGCACCGCTCCTTGCACTGTGAAGGAATGTTGGAGCGGAGGACCAGCACGCACCAGAGGAGGGAGAGAACAAGCAGCCCCTGTACCCGGGGCCGGTTCTGAGTTTATAGTGACCGAGGCGAATATAAAAATCAGGGTTTTTTACTATAATATAAAAAATATTAGTATATATATTCTTTATTATATATAATTATAATATTTTATGATTTTGCTATCTGAAATAAAATATCATCATTGATATTAGTAGATTTTATCGTAGATGAATTTAATATATTAACTTATAACTCAAAAAATATTGAAGACTTTATTCTATAATTTGATCAGTATATTTATTTGTCTCCTTCTTTTTATCATAGTCAGATGCATATATTGTATCAAATAATCAAGAGGATTAGTGAAAGAAGTTGAACTAAATAACTAATTCATCATCGTTGGTGATGCATCAATAACTTAGGACAGACTATATCAAAGACGTGAGTTGAGACCTCAATATGATCGTAGCAAAATTCTACTATCTTCATCCTGGAACTTCAAATCAAACTATTGTCTCAACACGTTTGTGATGTGTTCGTGTATGATGAAAAAGAAAATTGTTGACTTATTGTATTATGTTTGGGCAACAAAGAGGTAGACAAGCATAGTAGATAAGATCTGGTGTCCTAACGTATACATATGCTAAATATCTTAAGAGTCTTGATTAAAATTTGTGTATCCTACAAACTGCAAGTTTAATTGAGCTATAATTTCGAGTTATACAGATCGTAATTATGAACTCATCATACCATACTAATCTGCATTGTACATATCATAAATAGGGGTCCTTGCATCAGAGGGGCCAGGGTAGCCGCCCGTTTTGCCCTCCCCCAGGACCGGCTCTGGCTGTACCGGAGATCGATGCTGCGGTGACACCGTGACAGGCTGACAGCGCAGGGGCGAGCGTGCGGCGATCCGTGCTGCTGCTGAACTAAACCAGTGTGCGTGTGGCAGTGGGAGTGGGAAAGAAAGCTGGAGGGAGGCGGCTTGGGTGATTTTGACTGAGTAGCAGTAGACAAGCGGAAGCGTTTGCGATTGACAACAGTAATCCTAAAAAAATAGGTAGTTGTAAACATTAACGGTCAAAACATTAATCGAAGAGAGTTTTCTTTTTCTTGGAATAACAGGCACCAATTCTTTCTTTGACTCGAAATAAAATGAATTTTTCTATCTGACCAGAATATCAAATTTCATTCCTTGTTTATCCCTTCTGTCAGTTTGAGCTAGTTGGAGGAGGCAAGTTTTTTTTTAAGGGCCAGTGTTTCAATCATCGGTTTATACTCCAATTGCGTTTTAACCATCCATTTTCAGATTTTGCAGATTTACCATCCAGTTTTGAATCTGAAACTCAATTTTACCATTGAGGTGTTAACAGAGGTTAATAGTGTTAAATTCCGTGGAAAAAGACCAAATTGCCCCTTTGGGACCCACTTGGCATTGAGACAAAACTTCTCTTCCCTTGGGACCCACTGTCATTGAAATGGTGCCAATGGCCGGAGGGGGGGGGGGGGGCAGTTGATGCAGGCTAGGCCGCGACCTTGCGGTGATGGCACCGCCAAGTTCGACGCGATGACGGTCGGAGAGGGTAGCCTGCCACTCTCCCTGATCTTGCCGTAGCCGCCGCCCCCTCCCTGGATCTTGCCATTCCCACCACCTCCAATCGCCGGCCGGAGAAGGCAGCAGCCCCCCCCCCCCCCCCCCCCCCCCGAGATCCGTTTGCACCGAGGGCCACCGCCACCCTGTCCATCGTGCACTCGACGCCGCACGCTTGGCCACCGCTGAGTGCTCCATCACCATCATCGCCCAGGTGTCGGGTAGGGTTAGGGTGAGGAGTCGGGGCTAGAGAAGTGGAGTCAGGTGGGAGCAGGGCTAGAATAGTCTGAGGTGTGTTTTTATTTTTTTCGATTTGTTTTATTACATTTATTTGGTGTCCACTCACGTCATTGGGAATGGATGGCTAAGGTTTGGTTCGTTTTTTTCTCCGCGATGGTAAAATCACAAAATATCAAAACTGATGGTGAAAACGCAATTGGGCTTCAAAACTATGGCCAGAACGCTATTGTTCCTTTTTTTTTAATCATCAATAGCTCTTTATCAACTCCCTAAATTGGTGTGTAGCGACTATTTTTTATACTATTGGAGATGCTCTTAACTCAATCAATAAATGACATTTTTACCTTTAACGTGAATCAATCAGTTTATATTTGCTTTAATTTCAGGATTATTTTTTTGTTGCATAATTTCATAATTAATTTTATATTCCATAATTGAACAAAATCTCGGCTTCATTATTCTATTTCATAATTGCACAAAATTTCAGCATTATTTTGTGCATGAATATAAAAAATAATACTGAAATTTGATTGAAGTATTGAATAGAAAAATAAGAGACAATTACATCCCTGATCTCATTTTAAAGTCCAATTGTATGTTTGACCCCTCTTTTTTAGCGTTTGTACGTTTGACTTTGAGTTTTTGAAAATAATTGCATGATTGATCCTACTTTGTGTATAAAATAGGATCAACCATGCAAAAAAGGATCAATCATGTAATTATTTTTAAAAACATAGAGTCAAACTTGCAAACCGTTTTAGAGGGCCAAACAATGTAATTGGACTTGAAATTAGGGTCAAGTTTCTATTTAGCCAAAAAATAATGATGAAATTATGAAACAAAAAATAATCTTGAAATAATAAGAAATGCAACTAACTATTCATGTCATGGATAAAAATATCATTTGATAGCTCAATTAACACTTTTAGTAACTCAAATTGAGAGAAGGATCAAGAATGGAATGAATTTTTGTTTTTTTGTCACATAAGGATTGATTTTATTTTGGGCCAAGAAAAGAACTAATGACTTTAACAGGGCTAAGAAAGAAATTATCTCTTAATCAAGTGAAGAGCACTAATATAGTTGTAAACTATACTCTCCCTGTCATAAATATTAGGCTTTCTTTGTCAGAGTTAAACTTTTAAAATTTTAACAAAAAAATAGCAACATTTTCATAAGACCTGACAAATAAAAAATAATCACCATTAGATTTATTGTAAAATCAACTATCATAACATGTAATTTTTTTAATTTCAAATCATCTGTTAGTCAAAATTTAGAATGTTTAAATTTGGACAAATCTATAAAATCTTATATGTGGTGAAGAAGATGTTCAAAACGTTCAATTCCTAGTCATTTGACTTTTTTAGTCTGTGAACCGGTGAAATTCAGTCAAAGGATCTAGAAACTTGATAAAGTTGAGCTAGGCAGGGATACCAACCTTTTGAACTCAAAACCTTAGTATATGTTTGTAGATCCCTTGGGTCCTTTTTAGGCACTATTCAGTATTGTCGTGGCTCTTCAAAGGTAATTATTTATGGGGCTTATATCAATATTTTCCTAAACAGAATTTTTTATAAATTTATGTCAACATTGCGTACCTGTCTACATGATAGAAACAATATTGACATGGCATATTAAATATATTAAGAAAATTCATTCAAATTTATTTTTTTAAAAAATATTCAAAGGATTCCAAAATAGAGTTACGTTTAAAGTTTTTAAATTAGTTCTATTTCTTCCACCTTTCACATCTCCTAATTAGTGCTGGCCAAACAGGCCGCCCCACACGGAAAGGCACAACCAGTTGAATTTTGGGCCAGCACAGCACAAAATTGGTTTCGGACCAGGCCGCCCGTCGTGCCATGCCGCCGGCCCACAGCACGACACAAATTAGGTGGGCCATGCCGAGACGATCCGTTAGGCCTGGTAGCCCGATAACATATTTGAGCCTGTTAATACCAAAATGGGAAAAAAGAGGTGGAAATAGGGTGGGGAGGGATTTGAACCCAGGATTTGTTGCTTGAGAGGAAATAGTTTACAACTAGACTACTTTAGCTTTGTTGTATGCATGTAAAACGTGTATTCTTTCTAGTATAAATATTTTAGGCCGTGGCTAACTGGGTCTATTTCATGCTTCATAGGTCGACAATTAATTAGGTCGTGCCCATGCCGTTTGTCAGGCCAGACCCTTGGCCCAAGCATGGCCCAGGCCAGCCTGACTAGGGATCGCAATTTCACCCATGGGTGCGGTGTAAGGTTCATGACCACTAAGGTCATCCCAAGGTATGAATGTTCTGGTGAATGACAACATAAAATGTGACTAATATCTATACAAGTGTTGTGCGTGCAAGAAACCTCTTATTACTTAATGAGGATTGATGACCACAAATATGAAGGCTTGCGAGCTTGATAGACTCCAAGGGTTGATGGAGATGGATCAAGGATAAGGACAAGCTATGGAGCAAGTGTTTGGAACACTTGTCTAGTTGTCTGGGCTGTGAGTCCATAGGAAAAACCGGACTATCAAGGGGGTCTATGTCATGTCTCTTTAGGTCATGCTAGTCGGTGATATGCGTGGATGCTTAGTGAAATCACAGGTAATAGGTGACAATGGAGAAGTCAAGGAGCTATTGGAAGAAGTCGAGAAACAAAGTCAAGCGAGGACGAGAAGTTTGAGCTTCTGGACAGAGTGACCGGACATAGGGGTCAGTGGAGACCAGACTGTATGGTCACAAGGAGAACAGACAACAGTCTGTGAGGAGTCTATTTACGTGAAGGCCCATACTGACCGGACGGTACGGTCAGCAGACCGGACAGTCTGGTCTGTATGGATGGGGGCTGAAATAGAAGGGCACAGTTTCGGGTGCTCTCTGGAATGGACAAAGATGAACTGTCCGGACGGTCCGGTCTACTAACCGGACGGTCCGGTCAGTATGTAGATCACCCAAATATAGAGAGCTACTAGTTCTGGCGGAGCCGTTACAGAGTGATCGGATGGTCCGGTCTGGCAGAGACAGGACTGTACGATCCGCCTGTCCAGAAAGGTTCATGGAGCAACGACTAGTTGGAAGTTGGAAGCCTATATAACTTTGTTGCTAGGGCCTTGGAGACCTCTCTTGACCAATAGAATACCTAGGAGCATTTGGTAAGAGCCAAGAGGCAAAGTGAGGAGCACTAGGAGAGGATATTAGATATCTTGAGAGTGCTAGAGAGAGTAACTTGAGCATCTATACACATCTAAGGCTAGGGGTGTCCTTAAGGGTGTGATATAGGTTGTTACTCTTGGTCTATGGCGAGATCTAGACCTATTAGGTGCCAGTGATCGAGGCTATCGTGGTTGGTTGTAAAGGTCGTCAGACGTTTGTACCCGGTTTGAGCTTGCCGGTGAAAGTGCATCGCTAATGAGCGCCTGTGTCAGCTCGGGGAGTCCGACATGTTCTCGAGGGAGGCGAGCTTGTGCCTTGGTGGAAGTGGTGATGCAACCGTGTCTTCACTCCGGGAGTGATTGCGGGCTTGTGTGCGAAAACTCCACTTGGTGATAGGAGGGACCAGTACTCCGGCGGGAGTGGTCCAACAAGGAGTAGGGGAAGACGCCATCCTTCCAAGACCTCAGAAACAAGAATCCTTACTATGATACATTACTTTCCGCATTTACGTATTGTGCTACTCATACTTGTGTGCTTACTGTGTGCTTTATTTAGTAGCCTTGCATGTGTAGGCTCCTTTACTAGCATGTTTTGTGCTTTCGCGTGTTTTTTATTACTAACTTGCTTAGGAGTTGTAATGGCTTGTGTGATCCACTAGTATGCTTAGGTTGTTGTCCCTGTTATAGGTTCATTACCTTGTTAGTGTGATCACATTAGAATTGCTATAGGAGTTGCTTTGAGTGCTCGGTTTAAGGAATTGGCGAATTTGATACATATAGCGAGTTCCCGATTCACCCCCCCCCCCTCTCGGTCACTTGATCCTTTCAAGTGGTATTAGAGCCAAGTGCTCATTATAGGGTTTAAACGCCTTGAGTAGTGACCGTATTGAGTTGGGATGCCGTCCCATTTGGGGTCGGGTCATGGCTCATGGAAGGATCGCTTGAAAAGCTACCTAAATTCCATGATCCCTGGATGAGTTGATGGATACTTTTGTGGACTACCTTTACCCATGATCATGTGTATGATGATAATTGTGTGAATTTGCCTAGTTCTAGTGAGTGCTAAGATCCTTCTAGTGATGTCTCGACAGGTTACTCTACTAGTGTGCCTAATGTAATAATTAATAATGATATGTCTCTTGATCTTGCTTGCTCTTCTAGCATGACTAGTATTGATGATACTTGTGAGCCTTTTGTTGATAATGCTAGTGATTCACTTGTTGAGGATTTCTTTGCTTTTCGTGCTAATGAGAATGAGGACTTACTTGACTCTTTTATTCGCTTACAAGATATTGTGGATAGGATTGGAGCAACTACTTTTGAGCTTCCCAAGCTATTGATTGTCGAGAAGATCCTCACCTTGCTCCCTAGCAACAAGCTCCTCTATATCACCCTTGATCTCATCATGGACAAAAATCCCTCCATTAATGATGTGATCAGGCTACTATTCAAGGATGAGGAGATCACCACAAGCTTGATGGGGAAGAAGTCATTCAAGGCAAACAATGAAGCATCTTCAAGCAAAGGGAAAGAAGTAGCTTGAAGCTCAAACTTCTATGATCCCTCCACAAGATTGTCTTGCACCAGCTTCTACAACCCCCTTGGATCAAGACCTACATCACGCGCTTCATCAAGCTCTACCTCAAGTGCCATTTCAAGATATACTCCAAGCATTTCGGGTGGACCATGCATTGGTGTGAGAGGAGCGCCAACCACAATGCTCACACGATCATTTGAGATGATCGATCTCACCACTACGGCTCTAGTGCCTCCACCTCCAACACCACAAAATCGGCTCTAGCACATTGATCGAGCTAAACAATAGGAGCTATTCTTTCAATTTGATGAGATTGTGAAAAATCCAAATGATGACCTCTGTGATAATTTTCTGAGCATTTATGATCTTATGTGTAGGATAAACTCCTTTCAAGGTCTACATAGGATCCCAACATATGAAGTGATTGACAAGTGCCTCCTACAAATCACAACTCCTGAGAGAAGTTTCCTTCTTGAGGAGGTAATTGACAGAAGATATGAGCTCTTAATTGAAAGAGCAATAGAGATGATACTTGTGCTCCACTCACAAGTGGGACACGTACTTGAGCATGTCACTGGTCTCTATGATCCTCTCCACTACTACATCGACCTCGACAATGTGCACATGGGGGATGGTCATGGACAATAGAGGTATCATGCTCCTCACTATCCTATACGGATGAGACTTTAGGAAGGGATTGGAAGGATCCCTAATTATGAGGATGGTCTCATAGTTCATCAGGATGAGGTTAATGCAAGTCAATTGAGCAATGCTTTAGATATTAATCCTTCTTCCTCTAATGCTTGCCTTATGA
Source organism: Eleusine coracana subsp. coracana (assembly GCA_032690845.1). NCBI lineage: Eukaryota > Viridiplantae > Streptophyta > Magnoliopsida > Poales > Poaceae > Eleusine > Eleusine coracana. Next base: position 44,552,955 of record CM064430.1, read on the forward strand.
CTACTACAAGGGTTAACTACAAGACTGGAGGCACCCATTGGATCCTTGATAGTGGGTGCACCAAACATATGATCGGGAAGCCAACCATGTTCACCAACATTGATGAAGATGAAGACAGTGAGAAGGTGACTTTTGGGAACAACTCAAAAGGGAGAGTAAGAGGCTTAGGCAAGGTGGCCATCACGGATGACCTCCATCTCTCCAAGGTCTTTCTTGTGGAAACCCTTAATTTCAGCCTCTTGTCAATTGGTCAGCTTTGTAACATGGGATTCAAGTGCACAATTGATGAGGATGGTGCAATGATTGAGAATGCAAAGAAAGGGCTAGTATTTCATGGAGTGGGACATGAGAACTTGTATGTCACAGATTTTAAATCAAGCAACATGCCACCAAGTACTTGCCTCATCACTAAGGCAACAAAGGGATGGTTGTGGCATAGAAGATTGGCACATGTTGGAATGAAACAACTCAGGAAAGTGGGCAAGAGGAATCTAGTTGAAGGAATTAAGGATGTGACATTTGAGAAGGATAGATTGTGCAGTGCTTGTCAAGCTGGGAAACAAGTTGCATCTTCACATCTCACCAAGTCATTCATGTCTACATCTCGCCCTCTAGAGCTCTTGTACATGGACTTGTTTGGGCCAATATATTACAAGAGTTTAGGATGCAATCTATATTGCTTGGTGATTGTGGATGACTTCACGAGATACACCTAGACCTTCTTTCTTGTGGACAAGTCTCAAGCAAGTGATATCTTTAAAAAGTTTGCAAGAAGAGCAAAGAATGAATTCAAGGCTAGCATTGTGAAGATAAGGAGTGACAATGAGACTGAGTTAAAGAACACAACAATGGAGGAATATTGTGACAAGAAGGAAATCAGACATTAATTCTCTGGTACATATACTGTCAAGCAGAATGGAGTAGTGGAGAGGAAGAACAAGACACTCATCCCTCTTGCTCGTGTTATGCTAGATGAGTATGGGACTCATGAGAGGTTTTAGGCTGAAGCAATGAACACTGCTATATTTCAAATCGTGTATATCTCCATCGATTACTAAAGAAGACACCCTATAAGCTATTGGTTGGACAGAAACCGAATGTTTCCTATTTTCTGGTCTTTGACTGCACTTATTATATTCTCAAGAAGAAGAGGAAGCCTGGGAAATTTGAAAGCAGAATGGATGAAGGCATTCTTGTTGGGTATTTAGGGACTTCTAAGGCATATTGGGTCTACAACTCTGCCACAAGATGTGTGGAATAATCTTATAATATACAATTTGATGAGTCAAAAGGTTCTCAAAAGGAATATGAGTTCCATGAAGTCAACATTGAAGATGAGCCAATGAGAGAAGCTTTGAGGAACATGTCCATGGGCTAGGTTTTACCCCACAAGGTCAATAATGATGATATTGGTGAGCCCTCTACTCCACCACCTCAACCAACCTCATCCTCCGAGGTGCAAGAACCAACCCAAGATGCCATTGACACACCCACTAGCTCCTCCCAACATTCATTGAGAATGCATCCACCTACCCATGAGGAAACCCAAGTGAGAAGTGAGCCACAAGCCTCCCCACATACTTTACCTCGAGCCAGTTCTCCAAGCTCTTCACATAATACCCCCTCATCCACTCCAAGCTCTAGTTCCAAGACAAGAAAGCATATGATTGATTCTTCCACCTCTCTAAGAATCTACGACACTCATATCTCAAGAAAGCAAGCAATCCATGATACACAAAATACCTCGTCTAGACCTCTTCCTACTAAAGAAGAATATCATCCTAGACCCAAAGCCATCAACAAGGATCACTCACGTGACTTGATCATTAGAAGTCCATCTCAAGGAGTTAGGACAAGGAAAAATTAATACAAGCCCAACTATGTGAGTGAAGGAAATGATGATGAGGCAAATGCTGAAATTGAGAACTTCTCTTTCATCTCCATGATTAAGCCCACAACCATTGATGAAGCTATGGATGATCATAAGTGGGTTATTGCTATGCAAGAAGAGTTGAACAACTACAAAAGGTGCAGAGTGTGGAAATTGGTGGAAAGACCAAAAAATCATAATGTTGTTGGCACCAAGTGAGTTTTCAAGAACAAACAAGATGAGAAAGAAGCCATTATCAAGAACAAGGCCCATCTAGTGGCTAAAGGATATTCTCAAGTGGCCGATTTTGAAGAAACATTTGCTCCCGTGGCCCATCTTGAGGCAATTTGAATCTTGCTTGCCTATGCATCACAAAATGGCTTCAAGGTCTATCAAATGGGTGTGAAGAGTGCATTCTTGAATAGAGAGATCAATGAGAAATTCTATGTGGAACAACCTCCAGGGTTTGAAGACCCTAAGCATCCAAGACATGTGTACAAATTGAAGAAAACTCTCTATAGCCTCAACCAAGCACCAAGGGCATGGTATGAACATTTAAGGAACTTTCTTCTCAAGAATGGTTTCAAAATTGGAAGTATTGATAGCACCTTATTCACAAGGCATGTTGGGAAGGATCTCTTTGTATGTCAAATCTATGTGGATGATATCATTTATGGGTCAACAAATGAGAAGTTCAATGAAGAGTTTCAGGAAATGATGGCAAGGGAACTCCAAGTGTCAATGATTGGAGAGTTGCATGTGTTCCTTGGTTGTCAAGTCAAGCAATTGAGAGAAGGAAACTTGATCTATCAAGAGAAGTACACCAAGGATCTACTCAAGAGGTTCAACATGGAGAATTGCAAGCCTTTGCATACACCTATGGCGACAAGCAAATCCTTGGATGATGATGTGAAAGGAAAACCGGTGAACCCCAAGCTCTATAGATCAATGATTGGTTCTTTGCTCTATCTCACAGCCTCAAGACCGTACATCATGTTTAGTGTGTACTTGTGTGCACACTACCAAGCAAATCCAAAGGAATCACACTTGAAATCCATGAAGAGGATACTTAGATACCTCAAGTACACACCTACCATGGGATTATGGTATCCTAGAGGAACAAATTTTGAGTTACTTGGGTATTCAGACTCAGATTTGGTGGGTTGCAAAGTGAATAGAAAGACCACATCGAGAGGTTGCCAATTTCATGGAAGATCTCTTGTATCTTGGAGCTCAAAGAAGCAAAACTCGGTGGCTCTATCTACAACCAAAGCGGAGTACATGGCAGCGGGAGCTTGGTGTGCCGAACTTCTCTATATGAGGCAAACACTCTTGGATTATAACCTCAACTACACTCAAATGCCACTATATTGTGATAGTAAGGTGACAATCAATATGGCTCTCAAAATAGGAGATCATGGTCATGCAAAGCACATTCAAGTCACGCATCACTTCATAAGAGACCATGTTGAGAAGAAGGACATTGAATTGGTGAGCGTGCGAACTCATGAACAATTGGCGGATATCTTCACCAAGCCCCTCGACAAAAAGACCTTCAACAAGCTAAGGGAAGAACTCAACATTCTTGACCTTTCAAACTTCACGTGAGTAACCCTAAAGCTTGTCTTTTGTATATATGTATAGACTTTGTTTGTTTTTGTTTGTTGTTTGTGCCTTTGTTTTGTGGTTGTTTCTCTTTGCTTGTAGGTCAACTTCGGACCTCCTTGAGATAGCAATGGACATGGGTTAAGCTTGGGAAGGTGGTTCATGGTGTACCTAAGGCTTTGAAGAATGGTCCATTGTGAGTAAGCTCGAGAAGAGAAAAACTCGTCGTTGGCATTTTTGGTTTGTAGCCTTTTCTCTCTCTTTCTTTTAACATCGCATCATGCATTTGTACACTTGTTGCATTTTTATTCTTTGCATTCATGCATTCTCGCATCGTGATACCTTACATGTTTCCAAGCATGTTTCTAGAGGGATTTGTTTATTTACAATGTAAGTATATGACCCTCTAGATGATCACATAGTGATGTTTGAGCTTCATGCCCATTGAGTCATGCTCAAATGAGCTACGAGGTTAAATCTACTCGTGTGGTTCAAAGACAAGTGACTCATACACTCTCATCACACAAATGACTAACCATTGCATACTTGAAAAAAATATTTGATGAGTCATGTGTGTAGGGGAGCAATGGTGGAACACCATCGTGACCAAGGAGGAGCACCATGAAAGAGGGAGTTTCCTAACTCTTGTCATTTACTATATGCTCTTTGGATCTCTTATGTTTTGTCTTTGGTTTGTGGTTTTTGGTGATAGGTGACAAAGGGAACATGAAGATCCAAATGCCAACTCAAGATTGAGGATAACACAAAGAGGGAAAAGAACATCGAGATAAAAAGGAAGCTACGAGGTATCAAAAAGGGGAGAAGCAATGAAGATCAAAATAAGATGGGTGTGGAGAACATGAAGATAACATGAAGAAGAGATGAGCAAATGAAGATGATCAAGACAATGGTACATGTCTACAAGAACAATGGACATCTGCATCAACTTGAACATCTACGTCTATGATGCGTATCGACATCAAAATGATCAATTACTATCACACCGAGATGGGCACAAAATTTAACTCAAGATCAACAATTAGTGTGCTACGTATTTGGGTAGTTCTCCCTCAACACCTAGCGTATTCCAAGGGTGAGGCTACTTCCAAGGTAAGGACTAAGGTAATTTTCAAACCTTTCTCTTTTCTCTTGGTTCCTCATTTTTTGTTCGAGTCTTTTGTTCCTTCCTTCCTATTCTTTTGATACTCGTTCATTTTGGATCATCATAAGTAGTGGTTGTCATCCATCACCAAAAAGAGGGAGATTGTAAGGTTCATGGGTGTTGAGGTCATCCGAAGGTATAAATGTTTTGGTGATGAATGACAAACATGAAATGTGACTAATATCTACATGAGTGTTGTGCGTGTAGGAAACCTCTTATTACTTAATGCTAATCAATAATGGTTGCCTTGGTGATGGATGACAATGACCACAAGCATGGAGGCTTACGAGCTTGATGGAGTCCAAGGGTTGATGGAGATAGATCAAGGCTAAGGACAAGCTATGGAGCATTTGGTAAGAGCTAAGAGGAAAAGAGACAAGCACTAGGAGAGGATATTGGATATATTGAGAGTGGTAGAGAGAGTAACTTGAGTATCTATGCACATCTAGGGCTAGGGTGTCCTTGAGGGTGTGATCTAGGTTATTTACTCTTGGTCCATGGTGGGACCTAGACCAGTTAGGTGTTAGGGATCGAGCCTATCGTGATCGGTTGTAAAGAGTGTCACATGTTTGTATCCGGTTTGAGCCAGCCAGTGAAAGGGGCATCGCTAGTGTGCGCCCGTGTCGGCTCGGGAGTCTGGCAAGTACTCGAGGGAGGCGAGCTTGTGCCTTGGTGGCAGCAATGATGCAACGATGTCTTCACTTTGTGAGTAATTGCAGGCTCATGTGCGAGAACTCGACAAGATGGCGGGAGGGACCGGCACTCCGGCCAGAGTGCCAGTCCCTCCCATCACCAAGTGGAGTTCACATATATGAGCCCACAATCACTTCCAGAGTGAAGACACGATTGCATCACCGCTACCACCAAGGCGCAAGCTCGCCTCCCACAAGAACTTGCTGAACTCTCCGAGCCGACACGGGCACTCACTAGCGATGCCCCTTTCAACGACGGGCTCAAACCGTGTACAAACTTGTGACGGCCTTGACAACCAATCATGATAGGCTCGATCACTAACACCTAACCGGTCTAGGTCTCACCATAGACCAAGAGTAACTGCATAGATCACACCCTAAGAGCACCCTAGCCTTTGATGTGGATAGATGTTCAAGTTACTCTCTCTAGCACTCTCAAGATATCCAATATATCCTCCTAGTGCTCCTCTTTTTTCCTCTTGACTCCCTACAAATACTCCTAGCAATTTGACTGGCCAAGAGAGGTCTCCAAGTCCCCCAGCAACGAAGTTAAATAGGCTTCCAACATAAAACTAGTTGTTGCTTCATGAAATCACCTTTTCTTACCGTACCGTCCGGTCTCTGCCAGACCGGATACCTCCCTTGTGAGTAGATATGTCATTGAGATCCATGTCACTTGTGGTGGACTTCACTTGATCTTCAAGTAAGCTCCCAGTCCACCACCATCACCGTCTTCTAGGTCTTGTTGCTGGGCACTTACTTGTACTTTGTTGATCTCTCAAGATCAACAATGCACTTAGGCACCTATATGCTCTTGATCTTTCTCTTCTTATTCGGTGGTCCCAAAGCCTTTGCTATCACCTTGCCACCCTTGTCCCTAAAAAGCTTGAAGTGGGTGTTCTCATGGAACGATTTAGCATTCGGTAAAACAATGGAATTTCTCAATATAGGAGAATCCTTGATGTTGTGGCCGTCATTGCAACACCTCTCGCAATAGTAGTCATCGGCGAGTAGGGGTTTGACCCAAGCGGGAATGGAGTCACTCGCCCCAATGATGTCGATGGTGGTGGGCTATGAGTCAAGTCCATGGTGGGAGACATTCTTCACAAGATTCCTCCCAAGAATCTCTTTGTGGATGGCTCTACCACATGTAAGCCTCCCGAAACCGTCCATCACCATCTTCCTCTCTTCCTTGAGCTTGTGATATTCTTCCAAAACAAATAATTTAATAAAAGAAACCTTGACCGAGGTGGTTAGTTCATCACAAATAGTAGATGCATCACTCTTAGATGAACTAGAGGAGGGAGAGGCAAGGTTATCAACATTGATGGCCTCAAAAGTAAGTTCAAGGGCCTCATACTTCTCATGTAGCTCTACATAATCACCCTTAAGTTTGTTATAACTCTTGTTTAGGGCCTCATGAGATGTGACAAGGTTCTTGAGCTCACTCTCAAGATTACCAACACGGTTCTTAACCAACTTACACTCTTTTCTTACCACTTCCAACATTTTGGATTTCTTGACGACGATGTCACGGGCTTTCTCAAGCATGCTCCAAAGTTCGGCGCAGGAGAGCTCCTCATCATCGTTGTCATCACTGCTCTCATCCTCACTCTCCCCAAGTTGGCTCGTTGCCATGAGGCGGGTGGGAGGTGGAGGAAGAGCTCGAGGTAGAGTCATCTTAATCATGGCTAGACCGGCCACTTCTTCATCATCACTTGAGGAAGAGGATGCTTCACTTGAGTTGTCACTTGTCCACTCTTCACTTGAGGATCTTCCCATAATGAGGGCAGCCAACATGCTAAGGCCATGTTTGGATTCATCCAGTTTTCAGGAAACTGGTTTCTGGAAACCGAATAGGCTCCAAACATGTTAATTTTTATGTTAGTTTCTATAAATCAGATTATGAGTTTCTAAGAAACATAATCTGGCTCAACCCAGCTAATGCTAATTTTTGCCTCATTCCAATACAATTAACTACCAAAAAGCTAGTTTATAGATTATAAAAACTAGGATCCAAACATCCTCATCCAGTTTTTATTTAAAAACAAGTTTCTAAAAACTAAAAATGAAAACTACTCCCTTCGGTCACAAATTCCTGTGGTTTCAGACAAGGAAAATGACCTATAAAACAACTACAAATGGCTGTCTGAACGACAATATTAAAAATAGAGGGAGTAGTTTTTAAGAAACTATGATGAATTCAAACAAGCTCTAAGGTGCACAACTGAGCAACTAGTGCTTATTAGTGCACTCCACGTGCACATCTTAGCACTGATACTTAGAAAGTTACATACATCACAAGCCTGAATAAGCCCAAATTGCCACCACAGGATTCATTACAAGTTAACATGAGTGTTGGTATAAATATATTAATGTAAAAGGACTAATGTGAAAAAGATGTAATATATTGTAAGGCCAAGGTTTACATAACCGAACCAATCGATAAAATCAGTCGGGACCGGTTTACTGGTTAACCAAAAAACTAGAAAACCCGCCAGTTCACGAGCAAAATTCGTTTTGGAGAGTGGACAATCGGTGACCGGTTAACCAATCGATTTTGATGGTTAACTGATCGGTTTTACCGGTTTTGATGATAGATTTTCACAAATAGATTTTTAAATTCACATTTTTCCTTTTTTTTGTGGTTAACCGTGGTTCTACCGGTTACCAGTTGTTTCACCAGTTTTGTTGGATATAATTTTTTTGAATTTTAGAAATATATAAATCAAAACCAGCGGTTAACCGGCTGACCAGATAACCGATCTGGACCTGTTTACTTGTTAACTGACCGGTTAACCATGGTTTTGTTAACCCTGGTGAGGGGTGTGGGAAACAATGGTCTAACACAGCAGAAAAATTCTCCCCAAATTGTAATGAGCGTTACTCGATCAACCCCTAATTTCCTACAAATACCATGCAAGGATCGAACAACAGTCACAGTTTGATTCTTCACCATTTGCGTAGGCGCGGTAACCAGAACTGTCCGATGCACCAAAATGAGAAGCAAACATCACATTAAGGTCGGCCAAAGCCAGACAACTACAGCTTGATGAATCATCTCCAGGAGTAACTACTCACCCCACCATTATCAAGCAACCAGTAAATCAAACTTCACTCCCAAGGGAACAACCATGCAGCAACAATCATCTTGTGATTTCAGACCATTGGCAGAGGGGAGGAGACCTCGCTGGTTCTCATGTCGTAGGCAATGACAAAAGTGGCCTCGGGCTCAAAGGTGTACTCCTCAAAAGCATTCTCCACCTCATCATCCAGGAAGAAGATTTGATCACCCAACATCCCGAATCCTGGGTACAGATATAAAAGAGAAGAAAACAACTGGGTGAACATGGATTCACAACAATTTCACAAGAGGACTGCAATATTAACTCCAAAGTCTTACAAATACAATGGGTCGAACTACGGATAGATAATTAGGTACTGATGCATTTCAGAGTTTCCATAAGCAATGGAACCAGTAACCAACATGCTACAACAAAAGAGAGGTGGTTACCACACTAAAGCCCAATCAAGTATCTTGCATAAAAGTAACCATGCACCAAGGTCAGAAAACTACCAGTTAATCACTAGATAGCATAGTACCTTCAGTGTTCAGTCACAAGGAAACAACCATGCCACAAGAATCATCTTTCGATCCCAGACCATCGGAACAGGAGAGGACACCTCTCCAGTTCTCATGTCGTAGGCGCTGACAGAAGTGTTCTCCTCCTCAAAGGTGTACCCCTCATAGGCATTCTCCATCACATCATCCAAAAAGAAGATTTGGTCACCCGGTATCCCATACTGAGATGTGGCAATGGCCCTGGTGCATGGTCGTGCAAGGAAAAGCATCTGGCCATCTCCCAAGGTTGACACTTGGACCCACTGTGACTGCTTCAAGTCTGCCTTGAACACTTCAAACTCACTCCTTCCAGCCACGAGTCCCATATCTGTCTTTTTGCAGCAAATCTTCCTGCATACCATCAGTAATGTGCCACAGGATTCCACAAGGTAGATCTTCTTTTTCACCAGAGAGTCGAGGCCTGCTGCTGAGGGATCACCCGGAATGATATGTTCGATTTGGAAGACCTGTGGATCACCAGTGCTAGGCTCTTCAGTGATGTTCACAATACGGAGGTTCTCATCCCGAGCAATGGCATAGAGCTTTCCCTGGTAGAATGCCATATCTTCAAACAACCTGGACCGATCATTCGCGAGTATTGACCACGAGGAAGCCCCTGGCTTGCACACCAGAATCTGACTCTTTTGTCCACAATTTGCCAATGTACTTCCAATGAGCGCCGTGACAAGGTTTGGCGAGCACAAGAGTAGAGTAGCTTGTTTATTAAAGGGGTCTTGTCAGGTTCAATGATGTGCATCCAAGTAGCGAAGGGGTGGAACAGACTTAGACTGTCTGCACTCGTCATACTCTATATTCATCCTCTAAAAGTCCTGGTCAGCAAGATTTTTTCCTCTAAATATAATTTTTTCATACTTGTTCATACTCTATATTCATTCTCTATACCAACTACCTCTCTACAGGACCCACATGTTAGCCTCTACTCTATCTTTTTTCTCTCACCTCTCACTTTTTCTCCCTCCCGAATCTCTCTTTCTCTTCTCTGTCACCACCGAGATCCGCCTCCCCCACCTCCTCCGAGCACCTCCTCCCCCTCCTCCTCCGGGCCGCGCACCGCTGCACACCTACTCCCCCTCCTCCTCCAGGCCGCGCGGGCCACGCGCCGCCACCACCGCGCACCTCCTCCCCGTCCTCCTCCGGGCCGCACGCCGCCGCCTCCGCGCACCTCCTCCTCCCCGCGGGCCACGCTCCGCCACCGACACGTACCTCCTCCCCCTCCTCCTCCTACGCGATCGAGGATTTGCTAGGACAACGCCCGCGCCGCAGCTCTCTGCCGCCCTCGAGCTCGCCGCCGCGGTGGCTCGAGCCAAAGGGGCGGCGGCCCAGATCTAGCGCCGTCCTCCTTCTCCGCCAGTGCCCGCGCTCGTAGATCTCTCCATCGAGCTCGTGATCTCTGTCGCCCCTCCCCAGCAGCGGCTCCGACGGTTGGGCCATGTGGGCCCCATGCCACATTCGTGCGTAGCGTACGCACGCTACGCGCGCTGGATTTGGCGTGCGGGGGTCTTTCCGCTTTGGTACCATGCGATTTAGAGGACCCCCGTGCAGGCGTTTTTACGCTATATTGCTACTCCAGGGTGCGGTAGCGGACGGCGTTGAGTACCCGGTGCAGTCAGTCTTAGGTCCCCATGCCTGACATATCGAAGACTATCCGCACCGGCAATCTGCAAAGAAAACCTCCAGTATGGATTTACCGTAAAATGCTGGGTACTGAACCCCTCCGGTAAACAAGAGTTTCGTGAATCCCTCCTCCAAATGTAGCGTTTCCCAGGAAAACGCCATCTTCTTCCCTAGTCGCCGGCCCCCAACGAACTCCTCGCCTCGTGCCCATCCTCTCTTCATCACGGCATAATTGCAAATCCCACCTTATATCTCACTCTTAGTTTGATTTACCATCCGAAAAGCTAATTCATGCCATAAACCCACCCATCCCAAGCATTGCATTTCAAAACACCCCCCACTGCTCACGTGGATTACCAAACTCGACCAAAACCCGCCATCATGGACGCGCCAGCTGGTCAGACAAGTTGAGCCACACCGGACTCTGCCTTCATGGACAACCGAGCCGCACCTAGTGACAGTTGTGTCATCTCCGACGTAGAACAGACCATGTCGGTCAGGGCCGTCTCCAGGTTTTTGAGGCCCCTGGACGAAACATAAAATAGGGGTTCTAAATTTGGAAAAATCACATAGCCAAAATACACTTGTAATTAATTACATTACTTGCTATTTTCTATAGCATTTAAAAATTAGAAATATATTAGATATTAGCCGGCGATATGATTCTATAATAAAGAACAGCAATGTTTCAGTTTAATCTACGAAAACAAACTCTGAGGACCAACATTTTAGTTTCTTGTTCCCCGAATCACAAGCACAAGTTGCCCAACGCTACACGATATGGAAACTAATCATGCCTGAACTAAAGCTTGGGCGAGCATTCTTTTCTTCAAAAGGAATTTTAAATTCCATTGCGACATGAGCCATGGTTCTTGGACGAGCAGTAGGAGATTGGGCTGCAGATCAGACGGGACAAACCCAATAAGATCCCCAGCCGAGCTCTAAATCGCAAATGTAATATCAATTCCATGAAATAGCAGACATCAGAACTCATGAAATAGCATGCGTAACAACCCTATTTCATCATTGTCATTGGGACCCTATTCTCTCCAAATCCTAAGCAAAATGAAAATGACTGAGATGCACCTGTGGAGAACCGCGTCGTTTTCTGGCTCCCGTGGTCAGCCCTGTTCCATCACCGACAAAGCCTGCTCCTTTCTTTCCACGCATTGGAGAAGACGAAAAAGGCCAGCTCGGGTGCAGCCAGACCAAGAAGGCGTAGTCTGGTGCGGCCGGACTTATCTGGCTAGCCACGAACTAACGTACATGGTGGCAAGTTTCAGCCCAGCTGGCATTGCATGTGCGTAGTGGGGGGTATTTCGGTCTGTAGCGCTTGGATGGGTGGGTTTCTGCCACAAATAAGTTTTTGGGGTGGAAATTCAAACCAGGATAGAGATATGGTGTGAGATTTGCAATTAAGCCTATGTGTTAATAAGGTAAAACAACACGGTCCTCAAAAGTAGGATCAAACCTACCGTGCTATTCTTGTCGCCTCATGATCAGTTGCTCAATTGACACCCAAATACATAATAGTCTGTTTTTTTGAATAGTAAGGACATAATCATAAAGTTAAAAAACAGAAGGCGAAACCATTGCTGAACCTCAAAGGTCAAGGCAATGCCCGCACAAAAACTCACCACGCCGTGTGAATAAAAGAAAAGCATGTCCACTGAGCTATTAACAACTTATGTTCAAAAAAAATACAAGACAATGGTCATAAATAAAAGGCGTGAGTTTTAACTTCGACAAGATTAGGTAATACATTTAAGATTTATTATTTGGATGAACCGGTATGAGACGGCGCCAACTTTAACAATGAAAGAAAAAGTAAATACAATAGGAGCAAGGGAGGACATTTAAGATCTATCATGCATAGGCATAAACACCTTATCAGTAGATTATTACATTGCACTCCACAGCAGGATATTCTTTTGCAATGCCATAGAGTTCCATGCATTCCGTGTTACTTGGTGGTGACACCTCAGCTTGGGTGTGGGACGGGTCGGCCCAGTGGATCGCCGAACCGGTCCACAAAAATGATTCTATTGGGTGACCATGGATCACATCGCGGGACAGCCGGTCCGGCTTCGCTCGATCCCAAGGGCCAAGTGCATCGAACCTTGGGTTCCATGCATTCAATGTTCACTTATAAAATTAGAACATGCCTTGTTCAAATTGGTATAACCAATGCACATACACCACTTTTTATTCTTCTTAGGTACAAGGACTTGGTTAGCCAGCCAATCAGGATGATACACATTCTTTATAAAATTAGCACCTAAGAGCCAAGCGATCTCCTTCTTCATAGCGTCTTTTTGGTCTTCTACAAATCTTTTGAGTCTTTGTTTGATTGGTGGCGCACCAGGATGCACCTTCAGTTCGTGCTTAATCTTTTCACTAAGAACTCCCAGCATGTCAGAAGCTTGTCATGAGAAGATATCCCTATTTTTCTAGAGGAAAAGAGTGAGCATGAGTTTCTATTTGTCCTTGAGATCTGTCCTGCATAAGAGACCTTAGTAGGGTCTTCATGGTTGTTGGGGGAGAGCCATGGGCTTAGACCCCCTTGTTGCATAAAAGAGTCCCAATCTAGAGGTGTAGAGTCCTTCTTGTAAAGTATGAGGGTATATCTGTAATATTGAACCCCACTAATAGAATAAACATCAACTTCCCCTCTCATTTGCTTGAGGGAGAGGACTCTTGGCCATTTTCTCATTTGCTTGTTCTCTTTCTCTCTCTCATGTTCGGGGTATGCACCCCAACAATGATCGAGCGAGATCTCCTTGGTCGATACTTCATCAACCTGGAGCTTTTCCTTGTCGGCCTTCTTCTCCGGGACTTTGACATCAATGTTCATCATGTCACCGCCCTCCTGTCAGATCTCCTCCCGATCCGACAGCTTCAATTGTTGTTCGACCAACTCACAACTTTGCACATCGCAATCTAAAGAATTCCAAAGATCAGAGTGGAGGGAGATGATTCCTTTAGGACATATCATCTTCAAGGTGAGATATGGATAGTGGGGGATCGCCATGTATTTCACGATCGGTGGTCGACCAATACTGGCGTGATAAGCGGATTCAAAGTCTGCCACTTTGAAAGTAACCCGCTCGGTCCTGAGTTCTCCCAGGTGCCGAACATAATCGATAGAGTGAATTGTCCTATAGGAATAGAAGTCTTGCCTGACACGATCCAGCGGAAGGGCGATGAACTAGGCTTGAGGTCGTTGACCTATAGGCATAACTCTATGAGGGTCTTAGTGAAGATCAAGTCGAGGTTGCTTCCTCCGTTGATAAGTACCCTGTTCAACTTGACCTCCTGAACTTTAGTGATGAGCACAAAAGGATAGTGACCTGGCTTGGGTAGGTGCATGGGGTGATCTGACTGATCAAGGGTAATCGGTACATCAGACCACCTCATGTACTCAGGGGCAGCTGGTCCATCGTGTTTATCTCACACAACTCCAGCTTATGCTTCCGTTTAGACGAGTAAGCTTTCGGTCCTCCAAAGATGAAGTTCACCTCCTTTTGTGGCTCCAGAAATTCGTCCTCCGCATCCTTCTCGCTAGTATTAGGCTTGTTCTACGCAAGGCCATTCCGTCTAGGTGGTGACCGGGCCGCCTTTAGCATAGTGGTTGCAAAATCCTTCAGCCGATACTTTTGCTTTATGGTTCCCTTTTTGGTGCCATAGGTGTGGACCGTCCAACAAGTCATCAATTGTTTGCTAATTCATCCTAGTATTCTTCTTAGTTCGGTCGACAATAGCCATCAGATTGCCGTTCTTCTGCTTCTTGTCCTTCTTGGAGGACTCCACCTTGCCCTGCTTTTGGTTCTCCTTCCCCTTGCCCCTAATGTCATGCAAGCTGGATTCTCCCTAAGCATACTTGTCGATGATCTTAAAGCAGTCCCTGAGCGGTCAGATCAAGATTATGATTACGCTGATCGATTTCCCAGAATAGATCATCGCTTTGAAGACCTCCTTGAAAGGCCGCAATGATATGTTGATCTTTTTTTAGGTCAATGATCTATTGATCAGTGACATTCGGGATCTCAGTCTTTTTTTGGCACATGATCATTTAATGTAATCCCGTGGGGACTTGCCCAACTTCTACTTGGTCCAGGTGGGATTGAAGTGGTTGCCGGACCGATTATAGGTAGCTTGAAAGTTCTCAATGAAGTCACCCCAAGATGTTACTGATTGTTTTGGAAGAGAAGTGAGCCAAATTCATGCGGCTGGCTCAAGGTAGACCGACAAATAGTTAGCCATCATGAAGGTATCTCCTCCAGCTATCGAATAGCAGTGTTGTAGATTTGCAACCACTCATGGGGGTTGGTCTGGCCATCATACTTCTCGATGTCGACCGGCTAGAAGCTCCTCTACCACTTGCAGATGCGAAGTGCGGGCGCGAAGGCTTTGATCCTATCGAACTCATCGTCCCAAGGCGACACCTAACGACGTTGATGGTGAGGCGAGAGCGAGGGTGAAGGTGTTCAGCATCGATGTCGGGGTCCAATATCATCGTCATGGTGACATCGACGGTTGTCCTCATCATGGTCATTCCTGATTGTCGTGAACTCAACGTCGATTGTTGCGATCGGCTCTTCGAGGCCGGTTGTTACATCGATCTTCCTGACGCTTATCATGATGCAGGTTGTCTCTTCGATCATACTGATCCTCTGATTGACAATGGTAGTCACCCAGCCGCTCTTCATAATGAGCGATGATGATCTGGCGGCCGTACTGATTGTTGTAAATGAATCACTAAGATCGCGGTACCCTCATCAGCTTCGATGTCCCGAACGCCCGGAACTTACAACCGACTAAGCCAGTCGGTCAACAACTACACCTTGGGCTCTCTCCTGATCTCGAAGCGCAACCATGTTGATCATGGTCGCCATGGTTGCGCTAATCATGGTCGCCACTTTCTTCATCATGGGGATCTGAAACGCCTTGGTGGCCATCAAGCCTTTGAGGATTGTTCTTGCCCCGGTGATGTTGTTTTGCCGGGTGGTGTAGACCTTCTCGCCGTCCATCTTGATCTTCAGATCTTCGAGGTTCAACTCCCGCGTGACACTATGAAATCCACGAGATCCACTCTATCGGCATCGGAGTAGGTCCCTCGATTGAGCGTCATAGTCATCCACTCCCTCGTTGCATGCCGCTGGTAGGGTGTTGTGGCTCTACCATGAACATGGCTCGGGGGTATGGATAGGAAAACCCGTCCGAGTGGTACCAGCTACGGAGTTGAACCCGATGGGTTGGTGAGTTCCGCCGAGTCTGAGTGGTACCAGCTGTGGAGGTGGATCAATTGAATCTGGTGATCATGCCATGTTGCTGGCCACGGTAAAATTGAATCTCTTCTCTAGGCTCAGGGTTCCAGTTGCGTATAAACTACAAAGTCGAGTGATCCGAAGGATATCTTGAAGTCCGGTGAGTATTGGATTCTTGGGATCTCAGCCATCAAGGTCGACGGGGGATCCCGACGTGCAGCACCTTCCTGGCGCGCCATCAAGGTCGACAGGGGATCCCGACGTGCAACCCCTTCCTAGCGCGCCAACTATCGAGACTTAATCTCGATAATATATTTATAGGGCTACGCACATGACTAAGAACTTGATGGTTAGCACACAAGGCGATTTAGACAGGTTCGGACCCTCTCGGTGAGAGTAAAAACCCTATGTCCTGTACGTGATATAATTGATGAGGATTGTAATTCGTGTGTCCTCTATGAGGGTCCGATCGGCAAGGATTTACATGAAGAGTCCTAGTCGTATGTTATAAGGCAAAATACGTAATTCATATTTAACTTCCTTGCGTGTCGTATTGACTCGGTTGGTTCCTCCTTATGGGTCATCCTATTACCCACCGACTTTAGCTTAGCTATGGATATTGGTAAGGTAAGTATTCTTCACATGTGTCCATTAATGATTGTTTGATGTTGACCCTGTTAAGCAAGTTTTAAATGTACTAAACACATGTTATAGATATTTAGGCCTAGTAAACTGATGTAGCATCATTGTCTTGGATGTTTGAGGGTAGCCTACTCTTTGTATAATGGCGAGCGGATGGACAAAGGGAGGAATGGATAACATCATGCAGATGGAACGACTTAACATCATGCAGATGGAACGACTGGGCCGTGAATCATGTCAGAATACCCTTCCTTGGGAGGAGCAGGATCCAATTCAGCTCCGACGACGATCTAGGCAAAACATTGTTGGTGCATATACGTCGTGTGTGTTAGGTTTCTCTTACAGGATGTACATCAGTTTGAATCATCACAACTCTTGAATCTGTGCAACCCCTTATTCACTATATCACAGCCTGGTAATGATACTTAGATTGGAAATAACTTATTGTTTTATCTTAACTACATTGCTTACCCTTGCTTGCTATAGTTAGGATGCAAACATGATAGTTGATTAACTCCTAATCTTGTGCTAAAACTAAAAAATACGGACCCACGTATTACCTCTGTTTTTGCAATGAAGTCAGCTAAACCCCTCTAGCCTTGCATAGCAAGAGTCACTGTTAGTTAGCCATTTTAATGGATAAGACTTGTTAATTATTAGTTGCTCGGGGTTTATGGCAGTGGCCGATCCAAAAATTTTGTAGAGCCTAGACGACTTTGCATTACATAACAAGTTCATATAAATATATCAATCACTAGCATATGCATATGTCAAAAGAAAACTAATTAACTAAGAAATTTTGTACTAATTAAAGCCTAGTTATTAATCACTTTGATTAGCAGAATAAAGTATAGAAAATAGAAATTTATTTATACGAGCCTTAGGTGTTGGCACCATTGGAGCCCGGGCCGCCCGTTGTTTGTGATGCCATGTTTTCCTCTTTTGGTGTCTTTAGAGCATCTCTAAGAGTTTCCCTAAAAATTACTCCAAAAAATCATTTTTTAAGATAGCTTAAAAACTATTGAGACTAAAATATATATTCTTCTCCAATAATTTCGCTAAAAGTATTTGTATTTTAAATTAAATTGAATTATATCAGTTATCAGACCTGTTTATAGATACTGCAACAGCGTGTGTTGCTTGCCGCCACAATCTGCTACGCTATCGCGCCTAGCCGTCGCACGCCGCACCCATGGTTGCGCTTCCAACTGACAAGCGAAGTGCTTGCAAGTGTGGCCCCACCTGGTCTCACTGCTCACGCGCATCCTCCCTGGGAGGCAGTGAGTTCGGCGACAGCGACTGGTTTGTGGGCCTCTCGCGTAGGTGGAGTAGAGGAGTTAATTCTGACAACATGTTTGGCAAATCTTGCCGTGGGAAGAACGGCGTCGCCGAGGCGGGAGAGGGGATGAGGGAGCACGAATTGTTCCCTAGATTTATTTACAATTAAATTTAATTTAGAGAGGGGATAAAAATAGAGAGTTATTTAGAAGAGCTATTGAAAAATGATTTTAATAATAAATTTTAATAAATTAATTTAAAAATATTTATTGAAAAGCTTTTAAAGATGCTATTACGGGAGTGTCTCGTGGGACATATAGCTTATCGAGAGCTCAATACAAAGCTGTTGTATCGTGTGTGTGTGTTTTTATTAAGTCATGAATAGCTGTCAGTTCAAATTTATTTTAAAATTTATTGAAAGACAAATTATTGTAAAACTTACTTATCTAACCTGTGATGTACTATCACATGCTCGCCCAGTCAGGCATAAATGATGCTCGATCCCGGCCGTCACAGGCTGATTATTTGACGATTGCCTGCTTGAGTCCCTCATTTGATGGTGATGATAATAAATGACCGTACTAATGAACTGAAGACAAATTTCTATGATTGTTGCATACTAATGAATTTAAGATAAATTAAATGGTTCAATACTTGTCATTATCTAAGAGAACCCCGTGACATTTACCCCCTATGGCATTACTCCCGCTGTATTTTTAGTTTATGAGGTAAAATAAAAAGATTTATTATTCACATGTTTGTAAAACAAATAAATCATGCAAACACCCCCGTAATCCATTGACAGTTCTAGATCCGTATAGGCGGTATTTGATAGAGCTTTAGATACATCCCGGTGGTTCTCCATGTGTTTTTAGTATAACATGTTTAGTAGCAAGAACTCAAGCTGTGTATTATTCTCTCCCCTTTATGGCAACTTGGTTCATGATGAAAAAGCTTAAAGGTCAAAGAATACACCCAACCTAATGAAATTGACATGTTATTTTGTAGAGAAATAATATATAATCGATTCAATATGCAGACTTTTAATTTTGGTATCTAATAAAGCATGAAAAAAGAAGAATTGTAGTAAAATGTGAAATTGGTCCTCCATAAACTTAATTACCCATGAATCTCGTTCAGGCCATGATCTGTCAAAAATATGGACCCATGTCCTTAAACTTGATAAATTTGGTTTAAAATTTTAAAAAATATTCCGATTCATGTATTTTTTTCTCCTATTGTGACACTATCACCATTTAGTCTGAGTAAATTATGGCCCCTTTTAATGGGTACCACACATTTCACACTACCTTGTAGCAAGGTACCTTGCGGTGCAACCCGTCCCTCCCGAGCTCCCAAGTTCAACACCTTCGACACAGCACTAGTGAGGAATTTACCCATCAATAGTGTGGAATCCGTGGTCTGTGGTGACTCCAATATGTGTCATGTGGGGAATTCCCTACCAGCGACGCAAGCGGCAGCCACAAGAGATGTAAGCAGCAGTCACAACAGAATAAAGATTTTGTTAGCAAATAGTTAGCGGATTTGTTAGTTTGTTATCAGGATTGTTAGCTCGGCCCCCCTGGATTGTTAGATTGGCCTCTGGTGTATATAAACTGGAGGCCGGCATGGCAGGGGGTATCATTTATCAGGAGTTCGGTTCCATTGTACTTATCCTTGCCTTGACGGTGCGGCGCCATTACGGCTCCGCAGCGCCGCAAGGTCCAGGGCCACGTCCTCCCACATCATTCAAGTATTACCTTCGTCGTTCAGTGCCGACTAATAGCCCTACATCCCCTGTGCAACACTGAACCCGTGACAACTTGGTATCAGATTCCTAAGCTCCCGTCATGTCCACTTCTGCCACAGCACTCGCGGGTTCGAGGCCCGACGACGCCCTCATGGTCGACGATCTCGCCAAGCAGTTTGCCGTGTTCGAGGAGATGTTGTGGCCCTTGATCTTCCTGATCGCATCTCCACGCTTGAGCGGGCCATGGCCGATCAAGTCCAGCAACAGGCGGCACTCAACGTTGCCCTCTCCCGCCTGGAGCATGACCGGCTGGCCACCAGCGACTCGTCCAACACGGGTCGACAGCCACCCCCAGGTCCGCTGCCGCATGGCCGCAACACACCATCGGAAGACGACGGGGCACCAAGTTACCACAAGTTGGAGTTTCCGAAGTACAATGGCAAGGAAGACCCGCTGCCATGGTTGAGCAGGTGCGACCAGTTCTTCCGTGTTCGCTGCACACTGGAGCCTAAGAAGGTCGCTTTAGCATCCTTCCACCTGATTGATGATGCTCAGTTGTGGTACCACCGTCTGGAGCTCAACGATGGCATCTCGACGTGGTCCCGCTTTGTCGATCTGGTCAACACACAGTTTGGCCCACCACAACAAGACTTTGCGTTGGGCGAATTGGTCCTGCTACGGCGAGAAGGCTCTGTCGATGACTACTGTGATCACTTCCTCCTCCTGACGTGCCACGCAGATGAACTCACGGAACACCAACAGATCCAATTGTTCACAGTTGGGTAGCCCGTATTGGTATTAGAGTTCTGGTTAGAAACCCGAAACATCTCATGAGTCTCACACGGATATTAAACCGTTGGATTGGGTTTCCTGGGCCACACGGTTGTCGGGCTGTCGGAGGGGTGTCCATCTGGGTGTGAAGGGGAGATGGGGCCACCCGATGTTGTGATAGAGGAGATTGTTGGGTTTAGTTCCACATCGGATATTGATGATGGGGGAACCCAACTTATAAGGTGAAGGGAACCTCACTTATTAGGCTAGTCTTTTGGGTTGAGGTGTTTTAGGACCTTGGTTGGGGCTCCAGTTGGGTCGACCTGTTCTGGCGGTAGGGGTTCATGTGCGAGACGAGTCTGGGCCGCACTCTAACAAGTGGTATCAGAGTAAGACGCACCGGACCACGTCTCTCACAAACCACCACCACGCACGACGTTATGATCTACAGCGATGCAGGCCACTGCCCCGACCTCCGCGCCGTCGGTCTGGTTCTAGCCGGCCTCGTCCAGCAAGTTGTTGTCGCTAGCGGAGATCGCAGATCGACGACTAAAGGGGTTGTTTCCACTGCGACGACAAGTTCTCCCCCGGCCACAAGAAGGATTACAAACAGCTCTTTGTCATTGAAGTTCTCTGCGATGACTACGAACTAGCGCCCGATACCACGGTCGATCCCACTATCTCGATGGCTGCCCTCACGGGGATCCACCCCACGCCACCAAGACGATGCAGGTCTACGTTGACATCGGCTCCCACCGCCTCACCGTGCTCCTCGACTCCGGCTCCACCCACAACTTTATCAACACGAATGTGGCGCATCGCGCGGGTGTTCCCCTACAGCAGCGTGCAGGCCTCCGGGTGGCTGTGGCCAATGGTGATTGACTCACAAGCTCCGCCTGCTGCGACCAGCTGAGCATGGAGGTGGGGGGCGAGCCCTTCGCCATTACCTGCTTTGGGCTTGGGTTAGGCTCGTACGACATGGTCTTGGGGGTCCAATGGCTGCAATCCCTAGGGTCCATTTTGTGGGTCTTCGGAAGTCATACCATGGCCTTCGTCCAGAATGGCAAGCGCATCCTATGGACCAGGCTGTCGTCCCGACATCTCCGCCTATCCTTGCCGCCGTCTCCACCGACCTCATGGACGAGCTGCTACTCACCTTTGCTTCCTTGTTCGTAGTACCTATAGGCCTCCCTCCAATGCGCACTCAGAGCCACGCACTCAGAGCTACCGCATCATCCTCAAACCGGGCACGGGGCCGATCGCAGTTCAGCCCTATCGCTACGCCCACATTTAGAAGGCCGAGCTGGAGCAACAATGCGCTGACATGCTTCGCTTGGGCGTCATTTGGTCGAGCTCATCTGTGTTCTCGGCCCTCGTCCTCCTCGTCAAGAAGCACTACCGTGCCTTGAACGACACCACCGTCAAGGACAAGTTTCCCATCCCCGTCATTGAGGAGCTCCTGGATGAACTACGCGGTGCCAAGTTCTTCACCAAGCTCGACCTCCGCTCCGGCTACCACCAAGTCTTGATGCATCCGAAGATGTGGAGAAGACGTTGTTCCGCACACATGAGGGCATGTTCAAGTTTCTCGTCATGCCATTCAGCCTCACCAACGCACTAGCTACATTCCAAGCTCTGATGAATGAAGTTCTGCAGCCTTTCCTGCGGCGAGTCGTCTTGGTTTTCTTCGACGACATCCTCATATACAGTCTATCCTAGGCGGAGCATCTTCGCCATGTTCACCTTGTTCTCTCCAAGCTGCAGGATCATTAGCTCTGCCTCAAGCGCTCCAAATGCTTCTTTGGTGCGTCTTCATTGGCTTATCTAAGCCACATCATCTCTGAAACTGGAGTTGCAATGGACAGCGACAAGGTAGAAGCCATCATCGCTTGGCCGGTACCCTCAACGGTGCGTGCTGTGCGTGCCTTCTTGGGGCTAGCGGGTTACTACCGGTGGTTCATCCGCAACTACGGCACCATCGTTGCCCCCCTCACTAAACTCCTGCACAAGGAAGGGTTCCGCTGGTCCAGCAAAGCCGAGGCAGCATTTTGGGCCCTCCAGCACGCCCTCTCCACTGCGCCCGTACTACAGCTGCTCGACTTCTCGCTGGACTTTATTGTGGAGTGTGATGCCTCCGGCACGGACATTGGCGCGGTCCTTCACCAAGGTGGTGGACCGGTGACATTCTTCAGCCGCCAGCTTGCTCCTCGCCACGACAAGCTGGCTGCATACGAATGAGAGCTGATTGGGCTGGTGTAAGTTGTGCGCCATTGACGGCCTTACTTCTGGGGCAGGTCGTTTGTGGTGCGCACTAACCACTACAGCCTCAAATTTTTACTTGATCAGCGCCTGTCCACAATTCCTCAACACCAGTGGGCAAGCAAGCTGCTCGACTTCGACTTTACGGTGGAGTACAAGTCGGGCGCCCTCAATGTGGTCACTGATGCCCTCTCCCACCGCGACTCAATCTCGGGGGCAGAGCTGGCGACCATATCCGCTTCCTCCTTCGTGATGTTCGATGATCTCCACCGGGAGCATGCGAATCTGGCCATGGCGACCCTGCGAGCAGACGTTGCAGCCGACGCCCATGGCAATCAGTGGGACGTCATTGACGATTTGGTCACCTGGCGCGTCGGGTCTACGTATCGGCGTCCTCCCCGAGCCTCCCGACCATTCGCACTGCAGTACATGGCGCCGGCCACGAAGGGGTGCAGAAGATGATGTATCACCTCCGGGTAGATTTTCATGTGCCAGGTGCGTGCTCCCTGGTCCAGGAGTTCGTGCGCGCCTGCCCAGCTTGTCAGCGGAACAAGAGCCAGCACTTACATCCTGCAGGCCTCTTGCAACCTTTGGAGGTGCCTTCTTCAGTTTGGGCAGACGTAGCCATGGATTTCATCGAGGGATTTCCTTGGATGCACGGCAAATCAGTCATCCTCACAGTCATCGACCGGTTCTCAAAATACGCCCACTTTATTCCATTGGGTCACCCGCATACAACTACGACGGTGGCGTGTGCTTTCTTCGGGGACATTGTACCCCTGCACGAGATGCCCACCTCCATCGTGAGTGACAGAGACCCGATGTTTACTAGCAGGTTCTGGCGAGAATTGTTCACTTTGTCAGGGGTTAAGCTCAACATGTCCTCCGCATTTCATCCTCAAACTGACGGCCAATCGGAGGTGACGAACAAGGTGATTACTATGTACTTGTGTTGCCTGACAGGGGATCGACCTAGGCAGTGGCTGCAGTGGCTCGCTTGGGCGGAATATTGCTACAATACCTCCTTCCAGGCTTCTCTCCACACCTCGCCTTTCCGAGTGGTGTATGGCCGGGACCCCCAGCACTGTGTACCTACACAGCTAGACAAGCAGGACTGCCCGCCGTTCAGCAGCAGCTTACGGACCGGGATGAGTTTTTGGTGGAAATTCGTGATCGACTGGAGCAGGCAGCACTACAAGGAGGTTTATGATCGCAAGCACCGGGACCTTTCCTTCGCTCCCGGGCAGTGGGTATGGCTTCGTCTTCTTCACCGCCCTGCAGCCTCGCTTCACCGCCCTGCAGCCTCGCTCGAGATCAAGGGACGGAGCAAGCTCGGGCCCAAGTTCTATGGGCCGTTAAAAGTGCTGGAGAAGAATGGGGATGTTGCCTACAAGCTAGAGCTTCCAGTTGGCGCCAAGCTACACGACGTCTTCCATGTCGGCCTCTTAAAGCCCTACAAAGGTGAGACACCAGCTGGCCCAGGCATGCTCCCTCCTATTAGGCACGGGCGTGCTTGTTCCTACCCGGCTGTTGTCCTTAAGAGCAGAATGGCTCGCAGCCGCCATGAGCTACTAGTTCACTGGGAGGGTCAGTCGACAGCTGATGCGTCATGGATAGACTGGGAGGAGTTTCGTCGCTTGTACCCGGAGTTTTAGCTCAAGGACGAGCTGATTGTCCAGAGCGGAGAGATGTCATGTGGGGAATTCCCTACCAGTGACGCAAGCAGCAGCCACAACAGACGTAAGCAGCAGTCACAACAGAATAAAGATTTGGTTAGCTATTAGTTAGCGGATTTGTTAGTTTGTTATTAGGATTGTTAGCTCCAGCCCACTGGGTTGTTAGATCGGCCTCTGGTGTATATAAACTGGAGGCCGGCATGGCAGGGGTATCAATTATCAGGAGTTCAGTTCCATTGTACCTATCCCTGCCTCGACGGTGCGGCGCCATTACAGCTCCGCCGCGCCGGCGAGGTCCAGGGCCACGTCCTCCCACATCATTCAAGTATTACCTTCGTCGTTCAGTGCCGACCAATAGCCCTACATCCCCTGTGCAACACCGAACCCGTGACAACTTGGTATCAGATTCTCAGGCTCCCGCCATGTCCACTTCCTCTGCCGCAGCACTCATGGGTTCGGGCCCGACGGCGCCCTCACGGTCGACGATCTCGCCAAGAAGTTTGCCGCGGTTGACGTATGCCATCTAGATCAAGGCCGCCAATCTCTTCCTCCACAATGGCTCGCCGCGCGCTCTAGCCTTGGAAGCGAAGCTCTGCAACCTAGCCAGGGCACATTCCTTTGCTGGAGTACTCCACCAGTAAGAAGAACATCACAGGTGGCCTTACTGATGTGCAGCAGCATGTCACCGACGGCACCCTTGTGCTTATCCTGCTCTTAGGTGTCAACACACTGCTCTGTCCGATGACGTCCATTATCAGAATGAATGACCCACTCCTGTCGTTCCTCATGGCCAGTCCTTCCTGACCCTTGAGGAATTTGAGCTGGACCTCGCCAGGCCCAATGCCACTGCAAGCAAGCTCAATGCACCAGCCAAGCCTCATGCACTGCCACAAGCTCCGGCTCCATCCAACCAGCGGCTGAATCAGAAGAACAAAAAGAACAACTGTTGCGGGGTTCCAACTACGCTGGTGGGGGTTGTTAGATGTACATGTATTCTTGTAATTTCCCATTATTTAAGGGTTTTTGTGCATATTTATCAACACCTATACATGTATATATTCGGGCCTAGTGTCCTCATTATGAATACAAGTGCTATTCATAACATGGTATTAGAGCCAAGTTAGGTTTTCTTTTCCACGCATATTAGAGTTGCGTGCCCTCGATCGATCTTCATTGTGATCCATCGATTCTGATCTTCTCTACTGCCCCGTCTTCTTCTCTAGACAAGGCCTCGTCGCCAACTGATGTGATCTCTGCTGCCCTGTCTTCTTCTCTGGACGAGGCACCGTCGCTGACCGACGTTGGAGTTCTATCGGGTCTTCTGACTGCGCCGAAGTCACCGACATCGCCGTCATTGCTTCGCGCCGCCACTCAATCTGCTAGAGCCATCACACGATTTTTCCCACAGGCTCATCGATTGGTTGCGTCGCCACCTCAATTGGCTCTGTCGCTGCCTCAATTGATCCCCATCATCGCCGCCTCCAGGCATCGTTGCCGCCACCGCCGCTGGGAGGAGCCGCCACCGCTGTTGCCGTGGATTTGGGCGTCAGCTCAATCTATTTTTTTGAGCCGGCTCCGTCCACGGCTCGGCTCGGCTCAGCTAAGTTGGCTCGACTCTTCTATGTCAGCTCGGCTCGGCTCATGGTGCTGGCTCAGGTGTCGGATCGGTTGTAAAAAAAGAAAAACTTGCGCTGCTTTCTTTTGCGCTCTCGCCGTCGCCCGCCGCTGCTCCTACGCTCTCACCGTCGACATGGCTTCTTAATCCTCTTCATCCAGTGGGGTTGCTATTCTCTGTTGTCCGGTGCTTTTCAATGGCACTTACTATCTGGACTGGGTTCCTCGTCTTCAAATTCATATGCGTGGTCTACGTCTTTGGGAGCTTTTGATTGGAGAGCTGACTACTCCACCTAGTCCTACTGCTCCTACACAGCCTGTGCTTCCAGTTGAGCATATTCTTTGAGAGATAACTACTAATGCCGAGAAGGCGGTGTATGACAAGGCGCTTGCTGATTTTGATAATGTTGCGAAGAGGTTATATACTAATTATGTGGATCGTATGGCCTCTTATGAGTCTCATTATGTTGTATACAGGGCATGGGTTGATGATGATGCTCGAGTTGCTTCTATTCTTGTTGCTAGCATGAGGATTGGTTTTCTGCAGATATTGTTGAGTTTGAGTATGCACATCAGATGTGGGCTTTCCTATGTGAGCGTTATAAGCCCTCTGGACAGTCCACCTTTCTTGCTTCCATATGTCAAGAGCAACTTGTTCGACAAGGTGATAGCACAATTGATGAGTTCTATGGTTAGATATCTGCTATTTGGCGCCAGCTTGATACTCTTGGTCCTCAGTTATCTTCTAGCACATGTGAGTCCTGACGGAGTCAGAAGAAGGCTTTGGAGCTTCATCGCACTTATGATTTTTTGACTCGTGATGAGTATGAGCCACTCCGTGTTCAGCTTCTTGCTTGTCACCCTTGCGTCTCTCTGATGGAGGCTCTTGTTGATGTTTGTAATGCAGAGATACATCTCATGAGGCTGGTCTGCTACCATCTCCTTCAGTGCTGGCTGCTCGCTCTTCCGCTCCTCCTCCTGTGGTGCCTTCTTCCATGGCGCCTTCTTCTGGGAGTCGAGCTGGCTCTAGTAGTCTTCAGTGTGACTATTGTGGTAAGGAGTGGCATATGGAGTCTTACTGTTACTTCACAAAGTACTGGTAGTGTTAGTGCTAAAGGCTCTCAAAGGGGTTCTGCTGGTTCAGACACACCGGAGATCCTCACGTTACTATGTCGCCTTGCGTCCTCTGCACCACGAGCAGCTACTGGTTTTGTGACTTAGTCTTCTACACTCACGGGTTCTGCTGCTGCTTCTCAGTCTTCTACTAAGGGACCTTGTTCCTCTTCTACTCCAGGTACTTGTCCATGGATTCTTGACTCTGGTGCTTCTTTCCATACGACTCCATACCGTATTTGTCTCTCTTCCATATTTTCTCCACCTCCTTCTTGTTTCGTTCATACAGCCGATCGATCTCCTCTTCGTGTTGTAGGACAGCACACTCTTTTATCTAATTCTTTTTCTGTTCATAATCTTTCTTGTGACTTGACTCTGTTGTAGGACTGATCATGACTATCGTGTGATTCTTGACCCTGATTTTTGCTATATTCAATATCATTGCATGGGTCAGGTAGTTGGTTCTGGCCCCACGCACCATGAGTCACAGCGTCTTTGGGAGCTGGACTAGCTTCATCTTCCTTCTGCTGCATCCGCCAGTCTGGTTGGCTCTAGTTTTGCTACATCGTCAACCTTGTCTTTTGCTCCGTAGCATCATCATTTTGGTCATATTTGTGGCTCTCATTTGTCCACTATGATTCATAGTTGTCTTATAGGGACTGTTTCACATCATGAGTCTTTAGATCAGTGTCAGCGGTGTCGATTGGGCAAGCAAATACAACTTCACTACCATTCGAGTGAGTCTGTGTCTCAACGTCCTTCTGATCTTGTTCATTCAGATGTATGGGGTCCAGCTCTGTTTGTTTCTAAGGGGGGCATCGATATTATATAATTTTTATAGATGATTTTTTGTGCCACACATGGATTCATTTTATGAAACATCATAGTGAAGCTTTATCCATCTATAAGACTTTTACTACTATGATTCGCACTCATTTTGACACATCCATTCGTGTTTTTTTGTGCTGACTTTGCAGGAGAGTGTAACGGAACCGCCTTACCACGGAGACGGCTCCATTCCAGGATCTTTCTCGGGTGGCGACACGCGCTGTGGCGCCCAATAGTACAACACATGATAGAATAATATAATTACAACAAGAACATAAATAGAGTACAGAGTTTGACATAAATCTAAATTTAAATTTACAAACCAGAGTTTTTAAAGTACGGAAGCGAAAAGTCTAACATAATAAATAGTTCGACAAAATAAGTAAGATACATTCGTCCTCTCACGATGATTCACACAGAACATCCGGCTTTGTAGGTGTTTGCCCAAACACCATGCCATCAATCAACGGTCTACTCCTTCTCATCATCGGTGCACCGTTCCCATTCGATGTTCCAGCAGTCAGGTCGTTGGCCTTCCTAGTGGAACCTTCCACCGCAGTGGCAGTCTCCACCCTAGTCATCTGAAAACCACATAGAACGTCACCATGGGTAACTAGTTTACTCAGCAAGACTGAGCCGTCAAGGTGGCCATCTACAGCCGACTCTTAGGCATGCATATGCTATAGGCGGGGTTTATGTTGCCAAAAGCCAGTCTAAGAGTGGAT
This sequence comes from Eleusine coracana subsp. coracana, assembly GCA_032690845.1. Classification (NCBI taxonomy): domain Eukaryota; kingdom Viridiplantae; phylum Streptophyta; class Magnoliopsida; order Poales; family Poaceae; genus Eleusine; species Eleusine coracana. Next base: position 44,581,464 of record CM064430.1, read on the forward strand.
CCATACTTTTTAAGTTTTAGCATCAAGTTAAGTTATCATGGGAAAAGATAAATTTAGTCTACGCTAAACTACCACAATCATGGTTGCAATACAATTAATAAGAATTTTCAAACAACAATATTAAACCTTTCCAACAAATTAATGGCTTCCGACACTGTTCCGGAGCAGCGATCAAGTGGTACTCATTACTATGAGGGGTAGCGACTCGAATCGATTTACATCCTGCAGGAGAAACCTGCTTGCACGATCCACACGCGCTTCATGAAAGCCGCATGGAGCAACTTTTCGCATACGGTACTACAAGGTCTTCCACGCCTGGCTCCCCCAAGAAGGGTCCCCCAACGCGATGCGCCCCGTGCCGCCATCCGTGGGTAGATTCATCCCTCCTCTCAGCCCCAGTTCCACCTTAAGGATCAGGGTACCTTCCGACCAGGCAGTAGTCGTAGCTACGTCAGTTTACTGGGGCCATAACTCCAGCATGCAAATAGTATGTTCAAACTTGATCCCATGGGTCGGGCATGAGGCGTAGCCTTAGGTGACTTGGACGGGGCTACCTCCTTGAAGACAAACTGTCCTTCCCTTTCCACCTAGTTGCTCGTCCGGTCTTCATTCGTTATTCCATTCCCAACTTTCCTTTATCTGGCATCCTTCCCAAGTGATGGTATTTTCCTAATCTACGAGTGATCTCTATACCACTCGATAAATGATCGTCCTAAATTAAGCAGAGCGACTACCGTCCTGAGGTTATTATCAGGTAAGGGGGACCTACTGTAATTCTAGGTTTTCAAAAAAACTCCTACAAACCTAATACACAGGCAACCCTATATCACCCTGTCTAGTGATAAAATAGAAAGAGTAAAAACTTGGTGGAATGCACCGGGGCTTGCCTTGATCCAGTTCCTAGTTAGCTGAGTCGACACCTCCTTCTCCTTCTAGCTCCTCCTCTGTTCCAGCCTCCACGTGATTCATCTCGTGATCTATATGATGCAAATGCGATGTTGTGTATGAGAGAAGATTCATTAGAGTCTATTTAAATAAGACTAACATGTATGATATGCACAGGGTTGACGGTTAGTTTAGTAAATGTAATATATAAATTAGAGGCATAGGACGAGCGCATTTAGTGTATTTCTTTCATGGACTCTAATAATTTAATGTGATAACTTTGTATAAAAAGTATGATGTGTGTGTATCGATCACGACCATCAATATAACGAGCATGGACAATGATACTGATCAAAATAGATGTTCTCGACGTGAAGGTGATGTGGTTAAACCAATATTAGATGCATGAGATATAGGCTAAAGACATGGCCATAGCATAAATAGGAAATGTTGACCCTATAAGAGAATTAATTAATTTAGCATAGTTTTGGAAGTCATATGTACATAAGCGATTTATTATAGGTAGAACATATCAGGAGTGAGTTTTGAGCCAAGTGACATGGACATGCAATGAGCCAATTAATTTATATAATTAAATTAGTGCAGAGCTAAATAATTAATATGCTAAAAATAAATGAAACCAAGATGTGAGATTTAACATGGTAACCAGGGATAATGAAAGGAACCCACACACCTAGTTTCAGTGTTATATCTATTACGGAGGCCCCAAAAAAATAAATAATTTTATTTGTGTTTTGCTATTAATTTCAGATCTGATAAAAACGTAAACATGCATGTACTTCTAGTATTTTAGTAAAGTATTACATCTAGAATCCAGAGAACTTTACTTGTTCACCTAGATACTTTGCTCAAATATAAATATATAAATACATCTATTTGACTTGAACAATACATAAGAGTGTGCAAGTGATGATCTCAGAGGCACAATAAAATGAATGACATGAGAATGATTGATAAGCTCAAGGTTCAGTTGATCTATTAACATTTAAAAGGATTTCCCCTGGAACAAATAAATTGCTTAATATTGAAATATTAATACTTGTTCAGGACTGACAATCACTTTTCTTGATTAGGCATATAAGGATGAAGGATTTATCAAGTTGGTTTCATTGGTTTAATATATTACATTATTTAATTATGAATTAATGATGTATTGTCAGGATTAGTAAAATAAACAATCTTTTGAAGAAAATTTTAGGACAGCCGATATTTTTATCAAGAACTTTATCACTAGACTAGTGAATTTTGCTTCATCTCGATAGGACATATAGTTATTTTTGAATGAATTTGTAAATTTCAGAGATCAACTAGTACTAATTAGAAAGGCTGACTAGTTAGCTAGCACCTGTTCTTCACGAGAACAGAACCATGGTCGGTAGCAAGAGAAAAGCAGAGTCCGGCATCCCGAGCTTGGGACCACGGTTGAAATGACTCAAATCTTGCGCAAGGGAGTCAAGCACCTGTCAGATGTGAGAGAAACGGTCTAGGCTCACCGGAACTGGAGCAATAGGCGTTGAGGCGGCAGCGGCTCGCTCGGCCATGGTTGAGGAAGGAACACCTCGATCTCGAACTACAAGATGGGGGCGACGAAATGGGCTCTGAGATGAGCTTGGGGACCTTCCCCCGCAGGACCAGACGGCTAAGCATGGGTGAGGGCGCACTGCAGCGACGGCTGGCCAAGCTAGGAACATGGCTAGCGCGCGCGAGCCCGATGCGGCGGCGCTGGCGCGACCACGATGGCGCGGTGCGGCCTTAGGAAGGGCTCTGGCCTCCATGAGAGGCCCCGGAGGGCCGTGGCGACGGCGCCGCACGTGGAGAAGGGCGGAGGGGCTGGCCGGAGATGGGGCGCGACGCGGAAGAGCAGCTTGTGGCAATGGCCGAAACTGCGACGGCGGCGAAGGACCGCGTTCCAGCGGCCGAACTGCACAGCAAGGGGCGCGACCGGGCCCAATAGCTGCGGGGAACTATGATGAGCTTGCATGCGCGAGGATTTGGACTCGGACTCACCGGAGAGGCGGGAATCGATGTCGAAGTGGCTGCAGTTACATGAGTCGATCTTTGGGGAAGAACCTCGATTCGGCGCGGCTCAGACCGGGGCTTCGATTGCAGCTGCTCCAGGCGGGTAGAGAGGGTCCTGGCGGTGCAGGGGTGTTGCTCGGCTCTGCTGGGGGCGGATCAAAGGGGCGGGGCGAACTCGAGCTCTGAGCTCGGCCACCCATGGCGTGTGAGCAACGGAGAGAAGAGAGAGGGAGAGAGAGAGAACCGGAGAGAAGGAGGCGAGAGAGGCAAACTAGGCAGGGGGCAAAACCGGGAGCCGGCGTCGCTGTTTTGGAGGCGGTTTTCAGACCTGGGGCGAGCTGCAGCTCGGCGCCAGCCACGCGGCGAGGTGCCGCCTGCCATGGCCAACCAGCGAGAAAGATGAGTGCGTGAGTGGCTGATGGGTGGGCCCCCGAGTCTTTTTATTTTTTAAAAAGTTTCAAATCGCATTGTTTTGTTAATTTTGTAACTTTAATTCTACAGCTCTCCTGCAAAATCAAAATATATGTACTATTAATTTCAAAAATGTGCTTGTCCCTTAGATTGAATTAAAATTTGAACGTGGATTTTCCAAATTTAGGGTGTTTTTTAGTCTTTAGGTATTTATTTGGGACACTTAACCTTGAAATAAAAATCTGAAAAAATTCTCAAAATTCTATCACATCATGATATACAACATAGATTTTTGGTAGGCACAAGTTATAAGGTAAAAATTCATCTTATAGTTCAAGTGACACTCAATTTGCTTAAATTTAAATTGAAAATCGGTCAGTTTCTGTTTAAACGTTTGTACCAGGCTCTTATGTGGGTGCTTAGAGTTCTAAAGTGTCGTGCTTGAGTAGTTTGCGGCACCAGGGGTGTCACAGAGAGTATCTTTCTGAAGCTCTTCATCAGGTTCTTTCGGAGCATGGCACTCTTGCTTAGTTTTCATGTCCTGGTGCTCATGCTCGGAATAGAGTTGCTGAGCGCAAGCATCGTCATCTTCTTGAGACTGCTCATGCTCTCATGCTCGCCTCTTCTATCCCTCCTTATTTTTGGGCCGAGGCTATCTCTACTGCCAATTATTTGATTAATATTCAGCCTTCATCAACTCTTCATGATGGGATTCCTAATGAGCATCTTTGTCACCAGTTGCCAGACTACTCTAATCTTCGTCTTTTTGGTTGTATGTGTTATGTGCTTCTTGTCTCTCGTGAGCGCACTAAGTTGACCGCTCAGTCTGTTGAGTGTGTTTTTCTAGCCTATAGTTTTGAGTATAAGGGATATCGTTGTTGGGATCCTGTTGGTCATCGGATGCGGATTTCTTGGGATGTTGTTTTTGACGAGTCACATCCTTGCTTTCCTCGTCCATTGTTGGACACCTCTCCTACATCTCTAGTTGACCCACTTTCATTCTTGACTTTGCCTGATACCTCTATTGTTAGTACACGTCCGGTGCCTTCTTCATAGGCGCCGGTACCTTTTCCCATGGTACCGACATCTTCTCGTGAGATGCCTTCTTTACCAGTGTCTTCTTTTAGAGAGTCTTCTTCTGGTCCATCTGTGGACCCAGACTTTTCTATGAAGCCACCAGTCTATACTCGGCGGGTTCATTTATCCTCTATTGAGTCCTCTTCTCCTAATGTGTCACTCTCACCTAATGATCCATCTTTTATGTTGGACGCTTCTTCTTCGATGGATTCTTCGCCTAAGAAGTTTCTCAGACATGGTGATCGTACTCGTTGATGTCCTGATTTCTTTTCTCCTTTAGCCTATTCTACTATGGTTCTTTTTGAACCTACCACTTATCATGATGTTGTTCTTCATCAGGAATGGCAGCACGCTATGGCTGAGGAGGTTGCTACCCTTGAGCATATTAGTACGTGGGATCTTGTTCCCCTTCCAGCACATGTTCGTCCTATTACCTGTAAGTGGGTCTATAAGGTAAAGACCCGCTCTGACGGTTCTATTGAGCGCTATAAGGCTCGTCTTGTAGCTCGCGACTTTCAGTAGGAGCATGGTCGTGATTATGATGTGACCTCTGCGCCTGTAGCTCACATGACCACCTGGGTATTTTGTTCCTGAGGATATGGTTTGTCATCTTTGTGCCTCACTTTATGGCCTAAAGCAAGCTTCTCGTGCTTGTTTTCAATGCTCTGCTTTTGTGGTCACTGCTACTAGTTTTTCTGTCAGCAATCATGATCCATCTCTTTTTGTTCATACATCTACTCGTGGTCGGACTCTTCTCCTTCTTTATGTTGATGATATGATTAACTGGAGATGATTCTGAGTATATAACTTTTGTGAAGGCACATCTCAGTGACCAGTTTCTTATTTCTGATTTTGGTCCTCTTCGTTACTTTCTTTCGATTGAGATTTCCTCTACAGCTGAGGGGTTCTATCTGTCTCATGAAAAGTACATTAATGACCTTCTTGATCGTTCTTCTCTCACTAATCATCGCACTGTTGACACTCCTATGGAGTTCAATGTTCACCTTCGTGCCACTGATGGTGAGCCTCTTCCTGATCCTACTCACTATCGTCATATTGTGGGGAGTCTTGTTTATCTTTGCGTTACCCGTCCTGATATCTTGCATGATGTGCATATCCTGAGTCAGTTTGTTTCTGCTCCCACCTAGCTCCACTATACTCACTTTCTTCGAGTCCTGCGTTATCTTCGTGGGACTATATCTCATTGCTTGTTCTTTTCACGCTCCAGCTCTTTACAGCTCCAGGCATATTGTGATGCTAGCTGGGCTAGTGATTCCTCTGACTGTCATTCTCTTTCTGTCTTTTGTGTGTTTCTTGGTGGTTCTCTCATTGCTTGAAAAACTAAGAAGCAGACAACAGTTTCTCGTTCGAGTGCAAAGGCTGAGTTGCGTGCTATGGCTCTTGTGACAGCAGAGGTTACTTGGTTACGGTGGTTGCTTGAGGATTTTGGTGTTTCTGTTTCTATGCTGACTCTCTATTTTCTGACAGTACATATGCTATCAGTATGGCTCTTGATCATGTGAAGCACGAACTCAGTAAGCATGTTGGTGTTGATGCTTTTTATACATGAGCTCAGGTACATGATGGTATTGTTGGTCCTCAGTATGTGTCTTCAGATATTGGCTGGTTTGTTCACCAAGACACAGACTGGAGCTAGGCACAGGTTTTATCTCTCCAAACTTAGTGTTCTTGATCCACCCTAAGTTTGAGGGGAGTGCTAGATGTATATGTATTCTTGTAGTTTCCCCATTGTATAGGGAGTTTTGTGCATATTTATCAACACCTGTACATGTATATATTCAGGCCTAGTGCCCTCATTATGAATACAAGTGCTATTCATAATAGGAGTGGTGGCTTCCCTCGCCCTTGGCTAAACCCATGGAATGGATCCTTCCGGATGTAGCCATCCTCCTTGGGTCAAAGCATCCTCGGTTCGCGTCCTTGCTTTGCGCCTGGTGTCGGCCTCGTCCAGACACACTTTGCTATTACATGGGTTTTGGTGCCTCCGTGCACCTGTCCTCTATTTCCACCACTTCTTGCTCTCACTCCGAATCATTGTCTACAATGGTTCCTCCCTTCCTATTACTTTTTCTAGTTCTATCTCCTTTCCCACTACCTCTTGTTCTCTTACTTTGCATGACGTTCTAGTTTGGACTAGTCTTATTACCAATCTAATTTCCATCCACCATTCACTAGACAAGATTGGTGTTATCTTCATTTTGACCCATTTCCTTTATCTATCAATGACTGACCTGTACACCAAAGCCATGATCCACCGGTGCAATAGCTGTAGTGACCTTACCCTGTTTCCTCGGAGTGTGCCTATCCTGCTCTTGACATGGGTGCTGTGTCGGAAATCACTTGCCAATGATGTCTTGGACACCCTGGCACTCAAGATCTCTCCCGTCTGTGTGTTGATAAAGCTATTAAACATGACACGTTTGTGTGTCTCGCTTGTCAATTAGGTCATCACATTATATAGCCTTCCCCCCCCCCCCCCCCACCATGTAAAGAGCAAATAAACCTTTTGTGATTTGTGGACATCGCCGCTTATGAGCATCTCTGGTTACACTCATTATGTGTGGATGTTTCCTCTCAAACTAAAATCTAACACCTTCGGTGTTTTGGGTTGAATCCCAGCCCACGACCACTCATTTGTTCAACCCTCACCGCACCAAAACCCTATAGAACAGCACCCCACCTATCCCTCTTCAGCGCTGCGCCTACATACGGCCATCTTTGAGTGTTAGCCTCTGATGCAACCCAAACCTTTCCACCACGATGCCCCCATAAACTTGCACCCCACCTCCGAATGTGTCTTTCTCAATTACCCAGAAAATCACAAAGCCTATAGGTGCCTTCATCTCTATACAATCATGTGGTGTTCATCAATGAGCATACCTTCCCCTTTTCTTTACGCTCACAAGCACCACCGAGTGTGTATGATTTCTTTACAGTAGATGATCCTCTGACACCTATCATCCCGGTTCTCGGCGCTATGCCTGACTCAGCACAACCCACTCCTCCTACTATGCCCAGCAAGGATGCTTGGCATCACTGTGCACACAGTACAACATAAGCGACGTACGGCTGGTCAGTAAACCGACCTATCTAGTCGGTCAATTAGTGTTGGTAAAAGTTTTACTGACCAAACTATAGATTACCGGCTGACCATGGGTCGGGAAAGCGAAATCTTTACCGATGAGCGCACTGGGGAGCCGACGAGCACGATGGAGGGTAGGCATGGGGAAGCAGCAGAATGGGAGCAAGCGCATGCAAGAGCTGGGATGCGAAGGTGCGAAATCTTTACTCTCTGGTCCAAATTGGAAATCAGCTTTGGTCGATGAGTTCATCGCACTCATTACCAATCAGACATGAGATCTTCTGTCACCTCCACCCAATGCTAACATTGTCTTCGGCTAATTGTTGTACAGACACAAGCTCAATGAAGATGGTACCTTGGCATGCTATAAAGCTCGGTGGGTTGTTCACAAATTTTTAGTCCAGTCTCAACATCCTTCCTCTCCTAGTTGTGACTACGGGAGGGTGAAATTAATGTATGTATTACTTCTCACCCATCTACGGTTGTTGTATTACAAATATTCAACTAATCAATGGAAAACATATCGTGGTTATTCTCCCCAAACTCTCCTTTCAATGAGCGTAGGTCTAGGTATTCCATTAACAAGTACCGTGGCACAACCAGCTACCATAAGCGTGAATTTCCAAAGTACGATGGCAAGGGTGATCCCCTCCTATGGCCTGGATGTTGTGACCAATTCTTTTGTGTTCATCGCATGCCAGAACACATAAAGGTCACCCTCACGTTGTTCCGCCTTCTTGACAACACGCACCTATGGTACCACATGGTTGAGCTCGATAACAGCCTACCTTTGTGGCTGTGGGTCCATGCAGCTGATTAACATGTGCTTTGGCCCACCACTCACGAACAACCCACTGGGCGAATTGCCTTTGCTAATGGCTCTATTGCTGATTACTACAACTGCTTCACCATTCTTGTCGGCTGCGTAGAGGGCCTCTCAGAGATCTAGTAGAGCCTCTCAGCTCTTCATGGTCGGCCTGGGCCACCTACTCCGTACAGATATTGTCCTCGAGCACCCGTGCAAGCTTTATGATCATTGGAGTTTAGAAACCTCGAGATATGAATGTTTTGATGATCGAATAACAATATGAAATGTGTGATAATGTCTACACTTATTGTTGTGAGTGTAGGACCATCACATAATCTTTACATGAACTTGTTGATTGATCCCCTTCGTGAGTGATCGTGACTTGAAGGATTGCCATGCAGATCTTGATGAGGAGTCACAGTGTTGAAGATGGATCGAGGCAAAGAATAGCTACATCCAAGTGTGTTGTGATCACTTGGCTAGAGTGTAGGTTCAGCCCACACTAAACACGCGACTATCAAGAGGATACGAGTCATGTCTCTTAGGTCTCACTAGTGTTAGAAGTGTTAGGATGCTCAATGAGTCTCTTGGACACTAGAGGAGATAATGGAGATGATGAAAGACCAAGGTGGTGAAGCTTGGAAACAAGATCAAGGGCAGGGCCGGCCCTGGGGTGGTGCAACCACGCCGACCCTCAAAAAAGTTGAGGTCCCATATCTGAGATGAAATAGCATAAGACAGATAGGGACAAAGCCAGGCTGCTGCTTATAACTTTGTCGCCGATTATCCCTACTCTCAATTTCTTCGACCTCTGGTTCTCATTTGCGTCATTCGGTGGCCAGTACCATGGCCATGGACCATGGTGGTCATACTTTTCCGTGTAGTTGCCTATGTTGTGTTCAACGAGAAAGAAGCCAATGAAAGGCTATGATGATGGGCTGGTAGGCCTTGGATGGTGGGCCACATAACCCAAAAGAAAGCCCAATTAGGCTGCTTGGAGAGACATTTTAATCTAAATGATACAATTAAAATAATGTTTTTGAATAATCAATATATTTTATTAAATTAAAGCGGCCCCAAACTTGATTTCGCACTAGGCCTCCAAAATGTTTGGGCCGGCCCTAGTCAAGGGGGATGAGTGGGTTTTAGCTTTAGATTAGAAAAGGGCCCCAAACTCGATTTCGCACTGGGCCTCCAAAATGTTTGGGCCGGCCCTAGTCAAGGGGGATGAGTGGGTTTTAGCTTTAGATTAGATCACCATAGGATACGGTGAGGGCTAAGGAGTTAAGCAAAGGAGTCAGGCAGCTGAGGTCACCGTATGACCAGAGAGAGGTCACTATCGCGTACGGTGATAGAAGGAGATGGCATCGAGAAAAGATGGACTCTTGTACACCAAAAGTATGTGGGTGTGATTGTATGATACAGAGAGATTTGTGCAAAGAGTTTGTAAGTCTCTAGACAAAAACATAGAAGTCATTCTTTGGACATACTAAACAGGGATCACCAAAGATACAATGACTCAAAGAGGTCGCCGTATGATATGGTGGACTGGAGAAGAATTATACAGAGGGGATGTACCTCTATTAAGAATTTGAGTCCATATGATCGAGGATGAAGTCAGTGTATAGTATGATAAACCTAGTCATTCAACGGATAATGTTGAAGTTTGAATACTTCAAGGTCACCGTATTATATGTCGAGTATGTCTTCTGGAGAGTACTTTTTGACAACGGCTAGTGGAATGCTTTAAGCCTTTAAATAGCTATTGCCTAGCTCTTGGAAAGCTCTATTGGCTATTTGGATTGTTGGAGGAATCAATAGAGAGCCAAGAGGAGAAGAAAGAACACTTGTGCAAAGATTGAGAGTCATCTTTCTAGTGTCAAGGAGAGTTACAAGAGCATCCTTTCATCTCTAGCCTATTAAGATTGTAGGGAGTGATTTTTGTTGTTACTCTTGGTCTACGGCAATGTCCAGACCAGTTAGTTGTTGGTGATCGAGCCTATCGTAATTGTCCGAAGCGAAAAAGATGTCATGTGAGACCTTCAATGCCAGTACCACAAGAAGCAGGGCTTAGGTGTGACCAATTAGTTGCATTCAAAGAAGCATGGGTTTCGGTCACTCAGAGTTTGTTAGTATTGCATATGTTAGTTGAGATTTTGGATTGCCTCTATGTTACAAGTACATATATGTACGGTTTTAGGTTAGATTATCGTGTATTCAACTAGACTTAAACTAGTTGCCTCGAAAGGTGCAGCGCCATCAAGGCTCCACCAGGCCGCTGAGGTCCAAGGCCATACTCAATTACTTATTTCAAGACCAATCTCCAGCGTACCAACAACTCCCCACTCTCCCATTCTCGTGACACCATCTGTCTTGATTCACAAATAATTGGTAACTAACAGGGTGATAAGACCACAACAAAGCTCTAATATAACAGGGATCAGGGATCAAACAGATTATAGCATATCAAGACAAATAAATACAAAAGAGAATTTACCGTATGTCTTCTCTTTGATGAATCGTACGATCACACAACACCTTCATAAAACCTAATCAATAATAACAAAACAATCTATCAATACCAAAGGCCACCTTGAGAAGCAACAATATAATAATAACAGCTTATGTACGATATTGCACAAACAAGGAACATACTTTCTATCTAAAAGCCACCAAACTTCTATCCCGTGTCCTACTAAATCTGTACTGCTTGAATCATGTGCACAACACTGCAGGCATTAGTCAGTCCTTAGCATTAGGCGAGAAGTCATGATGAAAACATCTACTAAAACTTGCACAAATTTGAATATGGTTATAAACACAAACTTGCATGGTGCTTGACATTATTTACTATATTGCATTGGGCTTGTGAAATTCTTATAGAATAAGAGGAAACTTGTAACATACCTTTCCTAAACTGCAAATCGATTTTGGCTTGCGCCTTTTGTGTGGCTCATCTAGCCAGCCATCCCACAGCAGTTCTCCCATCACTGCATGCAGCAGCAGACTTCTGACAAAGTTTAAAAGTACTAAAGAAAATCAGAATCCAAACTTATACAAAAGGTTCCAGTTCCACACATGCTCACCACAAGTTGGAAAGAAACTACATTTGAACCACTATTTAAGAACTCAGTATGTATTGCCCATACTTTCTTTGCATACAGCCATCTTTACTATCACGATACTAACACCTCCATCTTTTGATTCATGTTTACTTCCATGCTTTATTTGAGGAGCGATTTTATGTATGTTTACAAAATACATTAGAAAATCATTTTGTACTGCCTCCTACTTAAAGTCATCTATTCTAAGAAATTAATCTGCTACGTTATGCCTTGTGGTATACTTGTCCATCATTTCTATCTTTACATTCATTGGATGCTCTTTTTGGAATAAACAAATCCAGTTCACTTGGTTGTCTAAGTTAATGTCTCTTACCAATCCTGGCACATTATCACCATGCCCAGCATTATCCACCTTCAGGTCTATCAGCAGTTCCATGATGTTTCCCTTCAAGTCCATACAGAAGTGAAGGAAAGAAACTGGATATTGCCTGCAATGAGAACAGTACACCATAGTGTGACTATGAATGCACAGAGGTAAATTATAACAATACAATCATAGACAATCAAACAATTTTGGGACTTGCTAATTTTCAGCTGACTGAAAGTTTGGGCAACTTTCAATCACCGCTTTCAGTCATCGGATCTAGATTCAATGGTTTATAATTATTACATAAATAATTTTATAAAAAAAATCAAAACACAAAGTAACAAACCATTGACTGAAAACTTTCATAGGCATAGAAGGCCTCCACTTGGGGAAAAAAGAGAAAGAAAATAGTGACTGACTGAATTACAACCTAAAAGCGGCTATCATCTGCTTTGCTCTAATTTTTATCATTCGTCGACCATCACTGTATGTGGAATGTGTCATGAGACATTTCAAATCATTTCAATCCTCAAGTAACCAAATACTAGCAGATATTTCAAGTGGGCCCTTCAACCTTGGCAGTGGCATTCACATCAGTAGAATTGTACTAGAACCTAGCCGCTTGTTCTCATTGTATCCACAAGTAAATTACATTTATCTGATCCGTCGGCAAGCATTCCACATCACCACAAGTTTTCTCTGTCATGCTACAGCAGGTATGTAGAAATAGGATTAGTTTTGAACTTCCATGACCCGTGGCAGTGACCTATTAGATTCTGATCTACTCCTTTTATCATATTTTGATGTAGCAGACTACAAGTTTACCATTTATTTGCTTTATCATATTTTAACTAAATGTCGACCGAACAAATAAGTGCCTGGCCTGCTACATTAACTCTCAACCATCAGGCTATGACAACAAATGAATAGACCGATAAACATAATCTCTTCAATCCAGATTTTTTTTGTGTGTAGCTAACATACAAGGAACAATTGAATGTGGCTACAGGTTTCTAAACAATTAACAAAGTACAATTTGTCAAAACAAAACATATTCACCAAGATACTACAAAATATAGCTAGAATGGCTCAGTCCCTGCACCCCCCTCCCCCGGCGCTCTCACCCCCACCAGCCCCACACCAGCGCTAACTCCTGGCCCGACGGCCACCAAGACCCCTTGCCCTGCTTCCCAAGCACCAGGCTCCGCCTCGCCCTTTGTTCTGCCAACAGGGCGCTCAAAGGCGGCATGGTGGAGCGAGTCCTCCCCTCCCTCTGAGTGCAATGGTTCATGTTCCGCCACCCTCGCATCCTTGCCACATGCGAGTTCCTACTGGGATGTGCTTCTTGCTTGGCCGCATGAGGCGGCACCTGCATTTGTGACCTAGCAGGTGACCGCTTCTTCGGCCCTGAAGATCATGGCTCATTCACAGCAATACTTTCATGCCGATCAACATGATTCAGTTTGGTGTCCACGTCCAAGAATCTCGAGCAAAATGTAAAGCACTCCTCGAGTATGTATCCCTTGGCTATTGAACCTTCAGGGTACGCCTTGTTCCTCACATATCCTTTTGCAGTATGTAGGTACCGCTCCAGTGGATACATCCATCTATAACACACAGGCCCACCAAGTTTAGCCTCTTCAGCTAAATGAATAGGCAAATGCATCATGATATCAAAAAATGAAGGTGGGAATAGCATCTCAAGTCAACAAATAGTCTCCCTAATTGAACTGCTAAGTTTGTCCAACTCTGCTTTCACCAGCTCCTTGGAACATAGTGCATCGAAGAAATTATTAAGCTGAATCAATGCGATGATAACTTGTTCTGGCAACATCCTACGCACCACTAAGGGTAACAGTTTCTATAGAATTAGATGGTAATTATGAGTTTTCAAGCCAGTCACCTTACATGATTTTAGGTCAACACATCTTATATTAGAGGACACCCCATCAGGCATCTTCACTCCATATAGAAATTCGCATAACATTTTCGTATTCTCCTTATCTAACTTGTACAAGGCTGGTGGCAAGATATACTTATCATTCTTAATCACAGGATGCTGATCTGGGCGTATCAGTAGATGCTCCATGTCAAGCCGGGCCTTCTCACCGTCCTTACATTTACCAGCCAATTCAAGCAGAGTGCCTAATATGCTCTCGCATATATTTTTCTCAATGTGCATGACGTCCAAATTATGCCTGATGTGCAAAGAAGACCAGTAAGGGAGCTAAAAAAAAATGCTCTTCTTCCTCTAGTTGTGCCATCTTTGGTCTTTGTCGTCACGCTTCCTTTTTTTTTTTGATGGATTCTTCCTAAATATCACTTGTTCAAAACTTTCATACTGCTAAAGTACCTGTGCACCTGTCAGTGGTACTGGTGCCTCCCTGGTTTCGACCTCATTGTTGAAGCTGACCTTGTTGTTGCGCCATGGGTGGTCCAAGGGCAAGAAACGTCAATGTCCCATGTAGCAGTGCTTCTTCCCATGTTTCAACCATAAATATTCAGTATCTTTGTGGCAGTATAGACATGCAAACTTTCCTTTCGTGCTCCATCCAGAAAGCATAGCATAAGCTAGGAAGTCATTAATTGTCCAAAGTAGAAGAGCATGTAATTTAAAATTCTTCCTTGTAGCAACATCCCATGTTGGAACACCCTTTTCCCAAAGCTCCTTGAGCTCCAATATAAGGGGCCTCAAATATACATCAATATCCATTCCAGGAGATTTTGGACCAAGTATCAACATTGACAATAACCAGTTAGATTGTTTCTGACACAACCATGGAGGCAAGTTGTAAGGTATTAGCATAACAGGCAATATGGAGTATTTAACATTTTGCATCGCAAAGAGATTGAAGCCATCAGAAGCAAGACCCAGCCTAATATTATGACCTTCTTTTTCAAACCATTTATATTCTTTATCCACATGCTTCCATGTAGGTGGATCAGCAGGGTGACACATTTTTCTATCATTGACTAATTCTTTCTTATGCCATTGCATGTCCACTGATAACTGTTTGGACATATACATTCTTTGAAGCCGAGGAATAAGAGGAAACTAGCATAAGATCTTCACTGGAAACCTCTTCTTTACAATAGCACCATCCACAACCTCATTATCAGCAAGTCTCCACCTAGACTCCCCATAAACGGGACATACCTCCAGCTTTGCGTTTTCCTTAAAAAAACAACACACAATCATTCTTACATGCGTGTATCTTGATATAGTCCAAGCCTAAATCTCATACCACCCTTTTCACTTTATCCAAGGAGTCAGGGATACAATGGCCTTCAGGGAGAATCTTTGAGAAGAGATTAAGTATGGCCTTCAATGCTGAGTTACTAATTTCGTACAAGCACTTTATCTGAAAAAGTTGCACGATAAAAGAGACCTTAGTTGTATCTTTGCATCCTGGATACAATTCCTTCTTTGCCTCCTCCAATAGTTTCAAAAATATCTCTGCATCCTTATTTGGTTCTTCACCAGCATCTATGCTTTCTCCATGTATATAGCCACTGATGATGTTTCTAATTAGAGTATTAGTGGTAGCAGGGTTATCACTTGCGTCTTCATCATCGTCTTCTCCAAAATAAGGTGTTGCATCAGCTGTAGGTTATGCATCTTCAGGTTCTCTTATACCAGTATTGAGATCATGACCGACACCATGATTCACACGACCCTCAGCTGATGATGAACAAGTTGGGCCTTCCAATTCATTATTGATGAAACAATCAGCAAACCCTCTAGTAACTAAATGAATCTGAATCTTAAACACATCTGAGTGTCTTATCATGCATTGACATGTAGCACATGGGCACGCAATAGATCCACTAGCTCTTCGCGATGATGATGTGCCAAAGTTTTCAATAAAAGTCCTGAAATTCTCCTTCCACACCTCTGAATGTCGAGGCAGCCGCATCCGACTCCTATCTTCATGTGATGCCATTAATCTGCATGCATGTTTGCAACGAGACAGATCATCATCTAGCATGCATATGTAAAATATGGCTATTCAAAATTTGCAATGGCAAAACCTTTTTTGACACTATTAATTCTCACTCTGAGAAGTGCGACCTACTACTCTCATAGGAAATATATCTTCAAAGAATGAAGCATCTCTCGACACTATGATAGTATTTATATTTTGTTCAGGAGTATCATATTTAACTACTAAGAATCTATAGGCCATGCTGTTATGTTCATATCCCAAAAATGCACAATCTACTATTTTGGGTCCAAGCTTTCTCTTCTTGGGATCAGGTAAATTAACCTTTGCTAGACAACCCCAAGTCCTCAAGAAATTGATGTTGGGTTTTTTCTCATTCCATCCTTCATAGGGAGTGACTTCTCTATTTTTAGTCACTACCTTGTTTAGGACACAATTAGCTGTCAAGATAGTTTCCCCCCACCATTCATAGGGCATACCGACACTCTCTAACATGACATTCACCAAATCTATTAGAGTTCGGTTTTTACTCTCAGCCACCCCATTCGCTTGAGGTGAATATGGTGGTGTCACTTCATGGATAATACCATGTTCAACACAGAATTGAGAGAAATCATTTGAGCTATACTCTCCTCGACGATCATCGTGTAATCATTTGATTTTCCTGTCAAGTTGGTTCTCAACCTCGGCCTTATAAATTTTAAAGTATTGTAAAGCTTCATCTTTAGTTTTTAGCAACTAAATATAGCAAAAGCGAGTAGCATCATCAATCAAAGTCATGAAATATCTCTTGCCTCCTCTTGTCAATAATCCATTCATTTCACACAAATCAGAATGAATAAGATATAATGGTGCCAAGTTTCTCTTTTCCTCTAAACTCTTAAATGGTTTTTGAGGTTGTTTTGCTTGCACACAAGATTGGCACTTTAATCCCTTGACAATATTGAACTTAGGAATAAGCTCTAATCTGGACATTCTAGCAATGGTGTCAAACCCAATATGACAAAAATGTGAGTGTCACACATTAGCCTCACATATATTTTTTATTTATCATGGATGCAACATTCAGATAATGAGAATAATCAGAAGTATTCAAGCGGAACAAGCCTCCACTTAAATAGCCTTTGCCAACAAAGTTTCAAAACTTGGACATTACAACTTTATTTGACTCAAACACTAACGTATAACCATCCCCACACAATAAGGAAACACTAATCAGATTTCTTTTTATTGTGGGAGGATGTTGCATGTTATTCAAGAGGACAATCTTCCCTGAAGTGAGCTTTAGTTCGACTGTACCAACACCAAGAACAGAAGTAGCTGATTTGTTTCCCATCAGGATGGAGGAGGACCGCATCCCCTGATAAGAAGAGAACATAGACAAATCATAACACACATGAACATTAGCACCCGTATCAACCCACCAATTCAAAGATTGAATGGCTGAAAAAACAAATGGTAAATTACCATACCCAGATGGATTGGTCTCATCACTGTTGTTTTTGCCAATGGTCACATTGACAGTCTTCTTCTTTTGTCCATCAAAATAGTCTTTGTGGTGGCCGCATTCTTTCGCAAGATGCCCTGGTTTGCCACAAACATAGCATGATATATTGTACTTTTTTGCATTGTTCTTCTTGAAGTTAGTGGTTTTCTTAGGCTTTCCACTAGCCTGCATCTTACCCTTGTTCTTGTTGTTGTAATTTTTCTTTTCAACTACAAAATTTGTACTAGAACCATTCTCTACAGTGGCAGAAGTGCTTGGAGCATCTTTAGCCCTTGCCTTTTCTTCCACATCGAGGGCTATGATCAGATTCTTGGTTGAGATATCTTCCCTCTTGTATTTCAAGCTTGTGGCAAAATCTCTCCATGTGATAGGGAGTTCAGCAATAATGCCTGCTGCCACAACTCGATCAAGCAGAGGACATCCCAAACTTGCAATCTCTCCGGCCAAAAGCTGTAACTTGTGAGCTTGAGACTCTATCGACTTTGCAGCATCAATGCTGAAGTCAAAAAGTTGCTCACACGTGTACAACAGGCAACCGACTTCAGAGATGCCATATTTGCGCTCAAGTGCATCCCACAACTCGGTGGGATCGGACTAATTCATATAAACATCATACAAATTATCCGCTAAAAGGGTCAAGATGCAGCCAAGCGCCGAATCACGCGTTGTAGGGAGAATAGTGGTCTGCTCAACCGTGAATGGCATCACTTGGTGGATCACCCACCACAGTCCCATTGACATAAGCCAGAATCTGACTTTAGTCTGCTAACGATGAAAGTTCTCACCATCGCCAAACCTCTCGGGTTTCATTGCATCTGAAGCACTAGCCATTGCTAGAATAATTGAATAAACGCACAAATAAGGTTCTTGGATTGTTGAAAATATGTGTGTTATTCTAATTCTAGATTTTAGTTTTAGACAAATTTCATTGACATATAAACACACGATGCAAACTAACTCTCGCAGTAGGTAAAGCAACACAATTAAAAATAGGGGAGACATTGACTCATGTAGAGTTTGTTGGCGCTTAATTTAGCATAAAAAGTAGATGAAGCAGACCGTCGATGTAGACACCATAGATCGTCTATGCAGCAGCCCTCTATCGTAGTCGAACACTTGTCGATGAGGCAGCGCAGATCATCCTTGAACACTTGTTGAAGACACGGTGCGGATCATTGTCAAACACCTTCGAGCGGTCGCACAAATGCGCTGCCCAAAAACCTTATTGCTGCCCCTCGTGTGGGTTTCAAGGCGGCAGAGGCTCGGAGATTCCGCTCACTCTCTTCCTTGGTGCATGCCAAGGAAAAGAGCCGACAAGATTGGAGCAGTGCAACACCACAACACAATTCTCAATGGAATATGGAGTGTAGAAAGGAATGAATCATTAGTCCCGAAACATGGATATCTTCATGGTCTTATATAGGCACGGCTGCTCTCAAGGAGCCATTTTTTCACTAATTGCACTCTCTAGTTAGTAGTTAATGGCATAGCTAGCCTATTAACTCCAATTATGGTATTAACCATGTATTAGTCCTCTTGATTAATATATAAAAGTTCAGAATTGATGGAGGATGCTAATAGCTGAATAAACTCAATTTATTGCCATTAAATTGCTTTGGAATTTCTCTTAAATAGACCACTAAAATAGGTCAAATTCTAACATTTTTAGGCATTTTAAAAGGAAAATATTGTAATCATCTACTAATTTGCGTAATCAACAGCTGCACATCCCTATGGTAATTAGGTCATATTGGGTAAGCAGAAAAATCAATCGGTTTGCGTCTTACATAAAAGGCTGCTGCCGGGAGCGAGGAAACTCATCGATGTACGCAGCCACGCGGTCTAATTGCAATTACTACCGGAATCCCAGTCTTTGCCCTATGCCAGAAATACTTGGTAAATACACTCGACACAGAAAGTGTCGGCAAAGCACTCTTGGCCGAGTATTTTTCATCACGCACTCGACAAAGGCTTTCCGAGTATCAAAATACAATCGGCAAAGCGTTACACTCGCCAAAATGTAAATCGCAAAAGAACGACAACAAAATAGCAAAAAAAAAATGCATCCAGAAAAACCCTGCCCGCCCCGTTTGTCCCCGTCTCAAGCCGCAAGTCGCGGCATTTTTATGCGTGGAAAAAATAATGTTAGTGCCATTAAGACAAGATCAATT
The DNA here is from genome assembly GCA_032690845.1 of Eleusine coracana subsp. coracana. Taxonomy (NCBI): domain Eukaryota; kingdom Viridiplantae; phylum Streptophyta; class Magnoliopsida; order Poales; family Poaceae; genus Eleusine; species Eleusine coracana. The sequence goes on from CM064430.1 coordinate 44,600,842, forward strand.
TGGAAGCTGCATGGGATCGGCAAGTATTACAAAATAGTGTCCGAAGCTATTAAGGAGAAGGAGATGGATAGAGCCGCTGCGCCATCCAACAACAGGTGCTGGTTGTCTGCCCCTCGGTCCTCACGTTCAGTGGACATGGAGGAACTGGACCCAGAGGCACCACCACAGAAGTGATTCATGCAGGTATGTTAAGGCAAATTTGTTATACAACCTTTCTTACACCATATCTTCATTGGATAATTTGTGTGGGGGACACATGAAAAACTTGATTTTGTTGGCAGGACACTAAACATGCAAGTAGCTCGTTTCTAGTGTCCTGTAGAGAAAAGTTTTTGTTTAGTATCCTATAGACAAAGCCAACATTTTCTAGTGTCCAGACAAATGGCCCTAATGTTTTTAATGCAACACAAGACAAAGGCCCAACTAGTATGGGGCATTTGTGATATCATTTATTGTACAGAATTACCTGCACAATATAAGATATAGTAACAAAGAAGGCACCATGTTCAGAGAGAGAATTGAAACACATCTCTAAATCAACAACATTGTTTAATTCATGTTTTGGTAAATTTGTTCAGCTTTGAGTGTACTTTTGAGCCTATAATATGACTTGATCAATGTACTGATCGACTTTGTTATATATCAAAACAACTACACAGGAATAACTGTGAGGGCAACTCCCTTGGACATAGATGTGCTATGGATCCTTGGAGACATTATTACCTCATTCACAGTGTCACAGATGATTGATAAGAAATGGCGAGTTTCATTATTGCAATATAGGAATTTTATTATATTTGCTGGAGTTTATGTTTCTGTTTGTGATCCAGTGATGTTTATGATAGTATAATTGAACCTATCTTTGTATTCCTGCCTGTGATCGTGTGATGTTTATGTTCGTCCTATGTTCATGGATAACACACACACACACACAACGGCGGAGCTGAAGGGGGGGCCGTGGTCCCCCCCCTCCCCCCCCCCCCCCCCCCCCCCCCCTAATTTCAGAAATTTCTCCTAGGATGTAATCTTCGTAAGCCCAGTTCTAGCCCAAATAAGTGTCCAGCAGGCCAGGAAAACAATCGACAGCTTCAACACTCAACAGCCTAGAAAAACAATCGGGAGGCACTGAGGCAGCCAAGTCAACAGAGGAAAAACGCGTTCGCTCATTGCTCTGTTTGTGGCCAGGCCTATCCTTGAGCTAGTGCGGCCTGTGCAATGGCACAGGGCCCCCAAATTTCAATGACTTCTATTTCTATTCCTGACCTATCTAGCCCAATAAAATCACGGAGACTTCTGATCAAATTGACAATGGCCTTCCAAATGTCATGTACGATCGGTCATATTTTCCTTTCTATTGCCGCTGCTCGCCAATTCTTACTCTTCGCTGATATATGATCTCAAATAGTCTAACGATAAAAGCCTTGCAATCTACAGCCGTAGCACATCAGGACTCAAGCAATTATTCTGCATAGTCAAGGATCAGCTATAGGTGAAGCCAGCAACCCATTAGTTTTCTTTTCTATTTTCTTTAAACAATAGCCTATGTGAATGCAATTGATTGGTGAACCTATCTTTTTTTTCTTGCTTTGTCAATCTCTTATTTTTTTTTATTTTCTTAGAAATCCATCAACCATGTCTCCTGCAAATGGGATTAAGAGATACAATTTTACCTATCAAAAGCTTAGAATGAAGCAAATAATTGAGAGTTATGATTTTCTACAATGAAAATTATGAAGACTAGGCTACGAGATAAAATGGAAGATGGATTTTTAAGAGATTGCTTGGTACTCTATATCGAGAAAGAGATAGCAATTAAGATGACTACATAATCAATTATCAATGATTTTGATGTAATTAAGGAGCATGCAGTTAGATTCAAAGACTAAAGTAAGTTGTATTCACCTTTTGCCATTTTTCTATGCCATGCACAATTAGTTCTACATTATATCCATGTACAATGAGTACAATACAATATGACTTGACATTTTTTTGCAACTAAAAACCAATCGTTCAAGTCTGATGGACGATTGCCCCCCCCCCCCCCCCCCCCCCCCGCGCGCTAAATTCCTTGGTCCAGCTCCGCTACTGTGCGCGCGTGCACACACACACGCACTGTACCCAATATAAGCACCCCACACCTCTCCCCTCCGGCTACAACACACTGGCCATCATGTGTTTCAATCGGATCCAAGCACTAAGAAAAAGAAGTATAATCGCCATTACAGATCTTTGAGAATGGCGATCTCATGATATGATTGTCATCTCATCAGATGAGGAGGTGATCAGCAGGTCATGGTACAAGGGAATGAAGAGGTAAAAGATGTGGAGTTGTCAGAGGAGCCACTCCCCGATGCCTGGGCTATGGAGATCTACCGTAATAATGATGGAGAGCAATCTATAGACTAGACTCTAACAATTGGTATCAGAGCTTTGTGTTCATGGCGGGCGACGATAACGTGAAGACTCATTCGGCCTTGCCGAAGAAGCCGTCTGGCGGCAAGGGCGGCGATGACGCCAAGAGCAACGGCAACGGGGAGATGGTGCACGTCATCCGAGAGTTCGGCGGGACGCCGAGCTGGCCCATGCTGACCAAGACCAACTACACGCAGTGGTTGTTGGTCATGAAGTTGAAGATGCAGGCCCGAAATTTGTGGGATGCAATCGAGCCCGGCGACGTGTCGCTGCAGGAGGACCGCATGGCGCTCGACGCCATCACGAGCGTCGTGCCGACGGAGATGGTTGCATCGCTGGTTGTGAAGGCGACCGTGCTAGAGGCGTGGAACACGGTGAAGGAGCGGCGCATCGGCAACAAGCAGGTGCAGAAGACGGAGGCGCAACATCTTCTCTGACAATTTGAGACCATCCACTTCAGTGACAGCAAGGGCGTGGACGACTTCATGCTTCAGCTACAGAACATTGTCGCGGCACTGGAGACGGTGGGGGAGACGATTCCGCTGCGGAGGGTGGTGGAGAAGCTCTTGCGGGTCGTCCCCAAATCGCTCCGGCAGGTGGCCGTGGCGATCCAAGTGACGGCGGACCTCGCAACGCTATCGTTGGAGGACGCTAGTGGGCGACTGCGTGCGGCGCAGGAAGCTGAGGCCGAGGATGAAGGGCCGCCACCTCCGAGAGCCGACGGCAAACTCTACCTCACCATGGACCAGTGGGATGCGCGCCGGCAAGAACACCGTGAGAAGGAACGTGCCCGCGGTGACGGCGGGCGTGACAAGAAGGGAGGCCGTAGCGGCAGCCGTGAAGATGACAGCGGCGACGACGATGATAGAGCGAGCAGCGTCCGGTCTGGTGCAAGTAGGCGTCGTCGTAGCTCCGGCAAGGGACGGTGCTTCAGCTGCGGCATCCGTGGCCACTTCTCAAGGGAGTGCACGAAGCCACGGAAGGAGGAGGCGCTGCTCGCCGACGTCGACGAAGAGGCGACGCTCCTGTAGGGCGGGACGTGCTGCGGGGTCGTGGTTTATGGGGAGATTGTTAGGAATAAACTACGCCATGGTTAGTGCCTGGCGTGCATCATTTGTGTATTGTGTGCGTCACGCGTGTGTGCGTGCGTTCACGTTAGTTTGTTTGTTATGATTGATCGAGTTCTAGTCTAGGGGGTTAGTAGTGACTAGTGTCCATCGGTACACAAGTATGAGCTCAGGTTGGCACCATGGATAGTGTTCGAGTGGGAATGCCGGTGTGGCCGCGTTCCAGAACGGGACGACGTGCGCACGCACGGTTCTGGCAAGGTGGAGCAGAATCTGTTAGTGCAGGTGTGGCCATGGGAGCTGCGGGCGTCAAAAGCGGAAGAGATCACGTTGAGCCATGCGAGTGGAGATGAAGACCGAGTCTCACGGAGGAGTTTGTTGGCTTGGAGCGTGGGATGTTCAGGTCGCCAAGAGAGCGCATTCGTGCTCGTGAAGCTCGCCGTGGTGAATCGTGTGGGCGCTGCGACGCCGCTGGGCTATATATGGCCACGATGTAATCCTTGTACCAGTTGAGTCGAGTCCATCAGAGCAATAGAGTGCCAACATACAGGCCGTTCGTCGCCAGTTGTGTGTGTACTGTTCATTGTCTTCTACCTCCGTCCGGCGTGAGAAAGAGAGCGATCTATAGGCTAGACTCCAACAGATGGCACTTTAATAAGGTAGCATCTGAATGGAAGTGTTATTTGGATCAGTTAAGCAGGCAATTCTATGTAACTTGCATCAAGCTATGGTATGAGTGTTTTAACCAATTCCATCTGAATAGAAGTGTTGAAATTGTTGCTATATGTTGGGCATTTAAGCAGACTATTATATTAATATTTAATACTAGAATCATTTGAAGGTAGAAAATTCTGTCATGATCTTAGCTTGTTTTTTTTTTTGTCTTTGTAATTTGGTAAAATTTATAATGTGGAGATGGAAAATTGGTCCATCATTCAATACATCGGCATCCGCATAATATATTTTTAAATGCCTGACCCGACTAAATTCAGTCTGGCCCAATGGAGATCAACAAAGCAAACAACACATGGGTTTGATTCCAAACCTAGAAAAGGCCTGGTCCACTAAGGGCAAATAACAATAAAACAAAATTAAATAGACAATATATCATAATAACATAGTGGGTTACATACCATGTGGTAAACCGTTCGTTTGTTAGGGCCATGAATACAGATTGAAAAAAGAAAAATGTTAATCATCTCAGAGAAAGAATCCAATTGTGACAGATTGCACAATCAAGTGAGTGGTCCCTTGCGAAATGACATCCTTGTCTACTGTTCTCACCATGCGCAATTAGTTCCTTGATACTAGCCACACAAATGCGCAGGCCTACAAGTTTAGTGGTATATATCAGTCAAATATTAGGAATTGTTAGAAGACATGATCTCTTTTACTCTCAATATTTTATTTATAAATTCTTTGAACCAAACTTTTTGGGAGTCATTTTATACTTAGAGATGCTCTAAGTGCGGTTGGGAAGAGGTAGACGATGTGCAGTGACGACTCCTCTATTGTTGATGTCATTGTATCTTCTACTCAGGGTCTTGGAGATCAGCGGCCATGCCTCCACCACGTTCTAGCATAATGCTTACACGTGTCTCGGCATGCTCTCGGCTTCCTTGCCCATCAATGAGTTCACCTTGCCCATGGTAATGACAAGTGCAAGCTGGCATGACATCAATGTTCGGGACCGGGGATGGGTACCACATGCTCCTCATCATGTATGGCCCCCGATAGGCCTCCATGACATGAATTGCGCTAACTTTGCCCTAATGACGGTCAATGCCTTCTTTTGGGTCCTCTGCCATGGCAACACATAGGTGCTTGTCTTCTTGCACTACATCTGCTGCCTCAACAACTGTGACTATCCCTTCTACAAAGGTGCCACACCAAGGTCATCCACCTCCTATTCCTAGCAAGCCCATGTCTCTGCACTCTCTGGACTCATGACATCCTCCTCCTAACACCCAGAGGACTCCATCTACCATACACATGTGCACCTTATGCTCTAGACTGTGTGGAAGAGCCCCTACCGGATGGTGGTTGACATGGTTGTTAGCTGGATGTACTCCATATTGCGCCTTCTTCATGACCACCTCTAAAGTTGAATAACAAAGGTCCTTTGCCGCCATCACTTCCCTCTTCAACATCTCTATGGTAGGCCATGTGCTAGTTTGTCAACCCTCCTTGCGTTGAAAAATCTTTGTTCCCTTTAATCACACTGGTAGGCAGTCCCCCTCCCCTGCTGGTTCCTCTAAACAAATTCTCTTAATGCTTTTGCAGATGTCAGATCCTCTCATGTGAGTGCATGGGGATTCCAGAATTCACTGGCTGGTCTAGAACGAATTGCATGCAAAATTTATCTCTCTAAAATATATGATTATTTGGTAATAGAAAATTTGTACATGATTCTCAGGTAAAGATATGATCCACATTGGGTGGGCATTTCATGTTGAAAGAGAGTCAGCTTTCATGAATTTTCATGGTCAGGTTATGGTTGAGCTCTTCTTAAAAAAAACATGGGAGACTAGATCTTTCCCCTACTGACCAAGAGTTATTGTTTTTTTTTGGGCATGCAATTCTGGAGCAATTGGCTCTTTGATGCTGCAGGTTCTAGGAGTGAGGCAGATGTAACTGATATTTTCATATACAATGAACATTGTTATTTTATTTGCATTGCAGGGACTAGATAACTTCAAGACAAGGAGGAACCATGGTATTGAACAACACCCTCTATCCTAATATATTGAAGTATTTTTGGATTTGATCAAGATTCATAGCATCTCTAATAAATCTAGACACAACTATCTAGATATATGGAAGATGTTACAAACCAGGACACTCTCTCTCCTAGTCTGGAATGATTATACTAAGGGAATAGTAAGTACTCCATCCGTTCACATTTAGATGTTATTTTAGAGTTGGGCATGAGAAATAAGGAGAAGTAAAAAGATGGGTGCACTGAAAATAAGAAGAAGAGAGATAGAGATGTAGTGGAAAAAGAGAATATTATATTGGGAAGAGAGAAAGGTGCATTGGGAAGCAAGAATGACATGTAATTAGAGAAAAGTTGAAAACCTTAGAATGACATATAAATGTGAATGGAGGGAGTATATCATTAAGCACAAAACCATAACACCACCAACCGATGCACTTCTAGGAGTGAGGCCTTATTGAGTACTCCCTCCGTTCCAAAATTGTTGTTGCAATTGACTTTTTTCGTTACCTTTAACCATTTATCTTATTTAAAAAATTTGTTCAAATATAAAAAGTTATAAGTTACATTTAATTTTATCTAGTGATAAAACAAATCATAATAAGAAAATATATAATATTTTTTTGAATAAGATGAATGATCAAAGTTGATAAAAAAAGTCAATGACGACAACAATTTTGGAATGGAGGGAGTAGGATGCAACATTGTGAAGGCATTGAGTATAATATAAGATGAGTTGCAATATATTCAACGCACAGAAAGCAAGCATGTAGTATCTTGACAAAATATGTTAAATAACTTATAGGCATGTTTGGATGGCTACCATACAAGGCATACCTAACTGTGGAGAAACATTTACTTTGACAGAACTAAATCTATTCAACTGGAGTATTTGAGCATTCTTATTGATGAAATGGGTTGGTTTAATGGCTATTGCAAGCATGGAAAGCACCCTTTTAGACAGTAAGCAGATCAGTCACCACAAGTTAGGCAAACCACGACTCTATGAACTGTCTGCCCAAGGTTGTGGCTCGGCAAAGAGTTTAACCATACCCAAGCACACTCCCACCCCCCTCCCTCCAAAATAATACTACCTCCAATCTTTTTTTGTTGACGCTGCTTAGCACAAATTTGAGCTAAGCAGCATCAACAAAAAAAATTACAGAGGGAGTAGTAATAATAACCATGCCCAAGGAGAAAATCACTAAACCACCACCACATTACCATACAAACAAGCACCACAAACCCTTTCCAAAATACATTGATTTTGAAGAAAAAGATTTTTCCCGACTAAACTTACCACATATCTCCAGAAAGACATTTCAATATTTTTCTAGGTGTCCACCCAAAATCATCAGAACTCGTTGACTCATCAAAACCCTTCATGCAATACAGCTTATAAATATCAGCCATTCTCCTCATTGTGTACCACTTGAGGGCCACCTGAATATTATTTCAACAACGCAGCATATTTTTTTAAGTAATTCATTCAAATAAAAATAAATAAACAAAGTAGAGAAGAGTAAAGAAAGATTAACTGAATTATTATGCACATGATCCGCTACCATCTTAATAATATCAATTGGTATGGCGCCAATTGAATGGCAAGCAACATAACAAAGTGCAGCCACCACTTCCTTTCCCACATTTTCATGGTGGTCCAATAATATGTCACAAAGTGCCTCTGCCTTATTGATAATTTTTAGAGCTTCAGGATGCGAATGGTTTGATATTAGACATTTCTTCAAATTTCTGATCACAGAAACACAGACTTCAATCAATGTGTCAGTGTCAGTCAATCTGTTCAGGAACAAAGGAAAAAGAGGTTCCAAAGATTCCAAGATAGAAGGTTCTGGCAAAGAAAAAAGTTGCCCAAGTAGTTCAACTGCCTTAGACCGAACGTCTGCATCATCTGCCTAATAAAAATGCAAATACAAAAGTAATTAACAAGGCAAAAGATGAATGGGACTAAAGATTTTTGTAGGAGGAAATAGGAAGCATTCTCTACTTCCAAAGAATTAGTTTGTGTTATTAAATATCATGCAAGTGTTCTATATTTTACTCTAATTCAGCATCAAATCTTACCAGTAGTTGCCCAATTATATAAGGCACCACCACATCATGAGTCATTGGAATACATTGATACACATCAAGTATGATTCCATGATGATCAATGTGATCACCTGAAGAGCTACTATCCCCAGTCAACGAAGATGTGAGAAATGCCTTTATGTATGGTTCTAGTTTTCCAGCCGCCTGCTCAATAACATTGCGAGCAAGTTTATGTCCAGACATTGCAGCACCCTAGTAATTCAAAAGTGCAGAATTAATAAAACATTAGAGGAATAAATGGAAGATAAGAATCACTAAGAGCAGTATATACAGAGGTTGACAGTAGATTTCTAGCAAATAACAAAAAAAAAAAAAAGCAAAAACACATTAAAAGGAGAGGGACTTACCGTCTTCTTCCATCCTAAAGCAGATAACAGCACCCGTAGAAGGCTTTCATGTATTTCATTCATCACTTTCATTGACAATACTAGCCAATATTGACTGCATAGACTTCAAAATATTTTCTTCATGATCCTCCCTGCATCACATCACACAAGAGTAAACAGATAACACTATACTTGTGATGTTTACCTTTTCATCAAGAACCAACATAGCCAGCAGAGTTGGATAAATCGCCTTTGGTATTTTTACATTATCATTTTGCACTGACCAAATATTTGACTTACCTTCAGGACTTAAAATCCAACGTCAAAAGAAAATGTTCCATACAACCACATCATTTTCTATTGGAACCAGTTTTTGATACGTGAAGCACCAGATCATCCCAACTAGGGTAGCTACTAGAGTGCCAACACCATGGAAGGTTGCTACTTGCTAACCAGCACCCTGGCTGCTCTCTGCTCCAACTATTGAAATGCTTAATGTGCCATACACGCTAGCTTTTCAGTTGTTGTTCAGACCAACAATTTTGTGATTTCATTTTTGCATTATAAATCAGCAGTAAAAGTTTGACATCGTTAACAGTTCACACATCAAATGCTTACCATGATACTTATATATAGCAAGGTTTCTAATAAAGTTTTTAATATATATGTCAATATTATGGCATCGGCCCTGCTAGCCTGGGGCACCAGATTAGAGATAATTTGTTAGTTTGTTTGGTTTGTTACAGTCCACTGATGGAATAAGTCTTGTACTTTGGTCTTTGTTTGACTATTGGTCCTTAGAGGACAGCATCTTAGTCCTTGTAGAGGACAGCATCTTGGTCCTTGTAGAGGACAGCTAGAGGACAGCATCTTGGTCCTTGCTAGGACAACATCTAGGACAGTAGGACAGCATCTACTTTATGCTTTTAGACTAGCATCTTAGACTAGCATTTTAGCATATGCTTGGCTGCCTTGAGCAGTTTTAAATATGTATCCCCAACCCATATGGTTGGTATGCCATTGTGTGAATTGTGTGAGAAATAAACTAGAAAATTGCCCCATCTTCTACTATCATCCTCTCTCAATGAGAGTGCAAGTTCAATTTCTAACATCTGGTATCAGAGTCGTGCTATCCTGTAGCCTCTCGGCCAGTTGCAGGAACACAGGCTGTCCCTACACATCCCTCTTCCCCAGCGCATACGAGCACCAGCTCGTCTGAGGCAGCCTCCACCCCACGCAACAGCCCCTCAGTAGCGCGCCATGTCCACAGGACATTCTTTGCGTTCGGTCGCCTCGAGCGAGCGGCTTCAGCAGGAGGCCGAGCTCGTGACGGCAGAGGAGTGCGAGCGTGCGGCGGCGGCAGCCGAATCGACAGCGGCAAGGGGGTCAAGGCTGGCAGCAGAGGAACTAGCAGCAGAAAGGGCAGAGGAGGCGGTGGCGGATGCAGCACGTGCGGCAGCGACAGACCTTGAGGCTCTGCGTGGTAGTAGTATCTGTGGCTCTATCACCGATGGCAGCACCGACGGAGAGCTCAGGGAGCTGAAGGCGACGCGGGAGCAGAAGACAGGGTAGAAGCGGGCGGCGCGGTGGGCGGCTTCGCACCCCTATGGGTGCGGAGGCGGCACCCCAAACAGGCGTGGATGCGCCGCGGCGTTCCTGGAGGGGACATGCGCGGCGGCCACGCTCCCAGTGTTGGTCAAGTCGACGAAGATCATGGCCTTTACAAGCAGCGTGACTCTCCCTCCCCGGACCGGCGTCGTGGTCACCACGGAATCCACGCTATCGTCAAGGAGGTCGGCCCCGGTGGCGGGTGGCCTACCCTCACCAAGACCAACTACGTCGAGTTTGCTGCGGTGATGAGGGTGAGGCTCTAGAGAGATGTGTTGGCAATTCCAGCCGATAGGCTACGGGTCCACATTGCTCTTGAATAACAAAAGGCCCAATATATAGCGGTGCCAATTTGCCTTTGATTCCGAATCGTTGGACACCTTTTGTGGGAGATACCTGATCTCCAATGTCAAACATTAACTTTCATTGTCTTTTGTTTGTATAACTGAGTTGTCTCGACTTGGCTTGTTTTAGAATTTGTTGTATTTGACGTACTTGCTCTTCAGCATCCTTTACCATATCTGGACCAAAGATTATTCTTTCACAACTTTCAGACCAATTCAGGGGTGTACGTCAACTACGTCCATACAAGGCTTGGAATGGTGACATACCGATGCTTTCTTGGTAGCTGTTGTTGTATGAGAATTCTGCCAAGGGTAAACATTTTTCCCAATCCTTGCTATAGGTCAACACACATGCGCAAAGCATATCTTCCAGATATTGATTGAGTTGCTCGGTTTGCCTATCCGTTTAAGGATGGTATGCTGAACTTCAAATCAGTTGAGTTCCAAGGGATTTATGTATGTGCTCCCAAAATCTGGAAATGAATTGAGCTCCTCTATCCGAGATAATGGTTTTTGGTATGCCATGTAAACAGAGAATACGAGATATGTAAAGCTCAGCGTACTTCTCCACAGTATACTGAGTATGCACGGGTATGAAATGAGCGGACTTGGTTAACCTGTCAACAATAACTCAGATAGAGTTGTGCTTTCGTGGACTTAATGGTAAGCCAACAATGAAATCCATATTGATGTCCTCCCATTTCCAAGCAGGTATACTCAAGGGTTGAAGTGGTCCTGCTTGCTTTAAGTGATCTGCCTTTACTCGTCGACAAGTATCACATTCAGTGACATACCTTGCTATTTCTCTCTTCATTCTTGTCCACCAAAACCTTTGTTTTAAATCCTGATACATCTTGTTAGTTCCAGGATGAATGGAATACTTAGAAGTATGAGCTTCATCCAAAATTTTCTTACGAAGGTTGAAGTCTTTAGGAACTACCAGTCTATTCTTGAATACTTAGATGTTGTATACCCACATCTTTCTTCTGAGCCATCACAATATCCTCACGAATAGTGGGAATAAGTGCCAAGTTGGTTAGTACTCTATATGGAAGAACACGAAGACTAGGTTCACTTACTTCTTTCCTCGACTCCCTGGTCAGTAGCAGAGCAGTGAGGTTATTGCAATGCATTTTTCGACTTAAAGTATCGGCCACAACATTTGCCTTGCCAGGATGATAATGAATCTCGATCTTATAATCCTTGATTAGTTCTAACCACCTTCTTCGATGTATATTCAGATCTGCTTGGGTAAAAATGTACTTCAGACTCTTATGGTCAGTGTAGAGATGTACCAAATTTCCCATGAGATATTGTCGCCAAATCTTCAGGGCTAGAACTACTGATGCCAATTCCAAATCATGTGTTGGGTAGTGTTCCTCATGCTTCCTAACTTGTCGTGATGCATATGCAATTACTCGATCTTCTTGCATAAGGACACAACCGAGTCTTGTACCAGAAGCATCACAGTAGACATCAAATGGTTTCGTCAAATCTGGTTGAGCTAATACTGGTGCAGATGTTAGTAATCTCTTTAGAGTTTGGAAAGCTTCAACAGACTCTTTGCTCAACTCATACTTTTGATCTTTTTTGAGTAAATTTGTCATTGGCTTAGCAATCTTTGAGAAATTGGGAATGAACCTTCTATAATATCCTGCCAATCCTAAAAAGCTTCGAATTTGAGTGACTGACCTTGGTGGCTCCCAATCCAATACCTTCAGAAGATTACTAGGATCAACCGCTACACCTTCTGCACAAATCACATGACCCAAGAATGGTACTTTCTTCAACCAAAATTCACATTTGCTGAACTTGGCATACAATTGGTGATCTCTTAGGCGTTGTAGAACAATTCGCAAGTGTACAACATGTTCCTCTTCTGACTTAGAGTATATCAAAATATCATCTATAAAGACCACTACGAACTTGTCCATACCACTACGAACTTGTCCAATTCTGGCATGAATAACGAGTTCATTAGATACATGAAATGTGCCGGTGCATTGGTCAGACCAAAAGACATCACCAGATATTCATAAAAGTCCATACCTGGTAGAGAAAGCGGTTTTAGGTATGTCTTTGGCTCTAATTCGAATCTGGTGGTATCCCGAATGAAGGTCTATTTTAGAGAATATCTTGGCCCCCATCAACTGATCAAATAAGATGTCAATCCGTGGAAGTGGGTACTTGTTCTTAATAGTAACAACATTTAAAGGCCGATAATCCACACATAATCTCAACGTTTGATCCTTCTTCTTGACAAACAAAGCTGGAGAACCCCAAGGTGATGAACTTGGGCGTATGTATCCTTTGTCCAACAATTCCTGTAATTGCACTTTCAGCTCAGCAAGTTCATTGGGAGGCATCCGATAAGATCTTCAAGATATCGGTGCTATTCCAGGTTGAAGTTCTATCTTGAATTCTATTTCTCGCTCAGGAGGTAATCCTGGTAAATCGTCTAGAAACACATCTGGGTATTCACAGACTATTGGTATCTCATCCAGACTTTTACCAATGACTTTATTAACCATTGGCAAAAGGGTTTGTGGGATAGTTAAAGTCAAGCAATCCTGACCATGGATAGGAGAATCCACATATATTGCACGAGAAGCTATATCAAGGACTGTTTTATGGAAACTCATCTAGTGGATTCCAAGAATGACATCTAACCCCTGCCCTTCCAAAATGATCTAAGAAATATAATAAATCTTGCTACCTAGCTTTAATGGTAGGTTTGCAGCCTTTTTATTTGCAAGCACTCTACCTCCAGGTTTAGAAATAAGGTGTGGACATGATAGTTCGAATGACATGATATGATGTTGTTGAACATATGCTTTGCTGATGAAATTATGAGTAGCTCCGGAATCAAATAATACCATAGTAGGGTGATCAGCAATAGAAAACATACCCACAAGAACTTGTCCTCCTTCCGGTATTTCCTCAGCCATAGTGAAATTAGCACGCCCGGTTTTCACTTGTGTATTCTTGGGCTGATTTTTCTGCTGACTAGTTCCTGACGCTTGAGGACGTGGTGCATTGGATGTCTTCGATGGATAGGGACAACTTTGAGCAAAGTGTCCAGAACGACCACAATTGTAACAAGGTAAAGCATTCGGCGATGGTACTGAATAGGTTTACTGGGGTTGTTGCACATTTTGTTGTTGCTGTGGTGGACGGAATTGATAGTGCTGGGGTGACTGCTGAGGTGCCCGGTAATTAATTGGGTGGGAAGGTATGGCACGATAGCGCTGACCTGTTGGCGAAGTGTACACCAACCTGTACTTGGATGGTCTTCCACTTCATTGACCACGACGTCAGTCGGTGTTTCCATGCGACCTTCTAACTGTTCTTCTATTGGGTCACCTCCGCTAGTCGTACCTCGACGTCGTGAATCTAACACTCAAGCTCCATGATACGCACACCTTGCATGTCAGGCACGCCAACCCGCTTCTTCCCACAGCAAAACAAAGCAAACAAAACTAACTAGACAAGTACTATGATTCTATAAAATTTTACCCTCAAAACCCTAAGATTTTATTTTTGTTTTAAATCACTCCAAATGACATGATGCATGCACACTATGCAAACAAAAGATAAATGAGTTAGCAGTCAAAAACATACTCCTAAACAAATAGCGAATACCTACTCGTGACTTCTAGCGTCTTACTAACTTGTCGTTCTCACTTGCGGGGTCCTATGGAAATTTTGTGAATAGATTTTTTTTAAACCAACTTGAGAACGATGTGTTGTTGCTCCTGTATTGCTCTGATACCAGCTGTGACATCCCCTCCGGGATAACCAGGATCACGTACAGGAGGACACTCGACGAAGCGAGTTACAACAACACATACATTCTCACAAGCCCAAAATATATTACATCATGGTATAATACAACCAGATTTTTGAAAACAAACTAGAGTTTTACAGCGGAAAAACATTTATTACAACAAAGTGTTTGAAAAGCTAAACGAGAATTGCTTGACAACGGGGAGCTTTATTCTACTGTTCAGGAGACGGGATGCGTTCCCACTAGATGGATCCTCCTTCCGGAAGTTGCCCCTCTCCTGGCATATTCTCGGACCAGCCATAGGGATATGGCTCACCACCTAAAACAAACATGGACAAAGCCCTGAGTATCTAATATACTCTGCAAGACTGACCCGTCAACATGGCTCGCTAAGGCCGACACCTAGAATGTATAGGCCTTTGGCTGGTGGGTTGACTCAGACTTGCGAAAAACAGCACTAATAGTGGATATCTACTTTCATCTTTTAGCTCAAGATTAAGTTCATTAGTAATAAGGTTTGCTTACTATTGCAATCAAGTCTTGCAAGCAAAGAAACTATTTAACTGAAACAACTCTCCTCTTCTCATTATTCTCAATTGTCTACGTTCGCGCCAAGTGAACAAGTGGTACTCATTACTGCGAGGGACAGCAACTCGAATCAATTTCTACCAGCTAGGTAAAACCCGACTACATGACACATACGAACCGCGTTGGTCGTATATGACAACCTTTCCCGCTAACCCCAACCAGAGGTCGATCCGTTTCCAACTTCCCCGGAAATATGGAGACCCCACATGATACCCGTCCCAGACGTTATCCGTGAGCGACCACCATTTCCCTCCTGTGAGGCTTCAATCTCATTAACAGTCGAGAAAGAAAGTTGGCTACGTCCTACCACTGAGGTAGTTAGGGTACATCAGCTTACTGTGTCCCATATACCAGCATATAGGCGGTACTGTTCGATACTTGTTCACGGAGCTGCCAACGGCTTGGTCCTAAATCTGACACGGACGGGGCTACCATCTTGCAAGACCCAGTCTTTGCCCTTTCCTTTATGGGGCCCATCCGGTCTCATCATCATCAATTTGAATTCTCAATGATCTCAAACAACTTAAAACCTCCATGCTTTAAGATCATCCTATGCAGTGCTACTGATATTTCTATGACATAAGCATAGCACCTATCGTGCTACCGGCACCTGTATAGTATAAAAAAATCATAGGATATGGTAGTGATGCAGGTGGGTGTCAAAATCATTTCTTAGAACCTAATGCACAATCATGACTCGACTGACGGTGGTAAAGAAAGAATTTAAAAGGGAGTGGAATGCTCTACTTCAAATTATTTACCCTTAATTATCCCATTATAAATTAATCAAATTTATTAGGGTAAAACATTAATTCAGAAAATACTAAATTACTTAACAATTTAAAGGGTATTTTCTTAAACTTAATTAAATGCTTGAAAATCACATAAAATAAATATTGAATTTTATTTAACAAAGTGTTAGAAAAAAACATTTGGAACCCAACAAAATTGGTCCCATGATTTTGGGAAGCCTAAAACATCAATTCTAAATTATCTAAGTTTCTAGAATTGTTTTCGTATGCAATAATCTTAAAATGGGCAGCCAATTAACGGTGGCCTTATGGGCCACCGAATGGCCCATCTACCGAAAGAACAGGGAGCTCCTCGGGGCCTCGGCTCTCTCGCGTATGCTCGCGCACGGCGGTTCTACCGCCGGAGCTCTAGCTCGCTCCCGAGCGCGGCTCGGCCGACCAAGACCATGGACGGGGGCGGCGCTACGAGGGAAAGGCAAAGGAGAGGTCAGCGATGGCGAGTGCTCACCAGAACAGGGGCGACGACAGACGGCGGCAAGACAAGCTCGGTGACGGCTGGCAGCAATAAAAACCAAGAGAAAAACGACTCCGATTCGCGAGCTACCACGGGAGACGGTGCTGGGTGGCCATGGAGAGGAGTTGGGGGTTCTGCGCAGCGGTGTGGGGCAACGGCTTGGCCGGGAAGTGGATGGCGACGAGTTGAGCTTGTTCTTCGAGGCTTGCTCATCGCGGCGGAAGAAACAGAGAGGCAAGAGAGAGAGAGAGCCGAGAGAACTGAGCGAGAAAAAAGAGAGAGTCGAGGCGGAACGAAAAGAACTTACTGGTGGTTATCCTGGACACCAGCGGCATGAAGGCCAGCACAACAGCCCACGCAGGCAGGCCAGTCCCCTGCGTGGCACTCAGGCAAGCGCCTGTGCAAGGTGCAGCTCCCCTTTGAGAGAGAAACGGGAGAAGAGAAACAGTGAATGAGGTCAAGCGGGTCCCAAGGTAGTAAAGGTAATTTCTTTCTTTTTTTTTCATTTTGCTAAAAGTACAGGGTTGTCACATGACCTAGGGACTCTCTCCTTCTACCTGGGGATCGAGGTGCACCAGGACGACTTCGGGATCACGCTTCGATAGACCGCCTACGCCAAGCGCGTCGTTGAGCTGGCTGGGCTCACCGACTCTCGCACTCCGATGTAGGAGCGGTTGAAGTTGAGCCGTGACAGCACGGCAAAGAAGGTGGATGCTACACAGTACCAGCATCTTGTGGGGAGCCTTCGCTACCTCGCCCACACACGGCCGGACTTGGCATTCTCTGTTGGCTACGTTAGTCGGTTCATGCAGCGACCGACGACGGAGCACCAACAGGCTGTGAAGAGGATCATCCGCTATGTTGCGGGGACTCTCGACCATGGCCTCTACTACCTGAGAGGGGCACACTTCATCTAGTACAGTGGGATCCTCTTCTTCCTCGGCAAGTGCCTTGTTAGTTGGCAGTCAGTCAAGCAGCCGGTGGTTGCTCTGCTAGCTACGAGGCTGAGTACGTAGCGGCCTCCACTGCCTCGACTCAGGCACTCTGGCTTGCTCGACTGCTTGGTGATCTTCACGGCAAAGACAATGAAGCAATGGAGCTTCGAGTGGACAGCAAGTCCGCTCTGGCCCTGGCGAAGAATCCCGTTTTCCATAAACGGAGCAAGCACATTCGGGTGAGGTACCACTTCATCTGTGGCTGCCTGGAGGAAGGGAGCATCAAGGCGAACTACATCAATACCAAGGATCAGCTTGCGGATCTGCTCACCAAGCGCCTTGAAAGGATCACAAGCCCCTTGGATCATGTTCCTTGAGCTTTGCTCTAGGATCGGGATGGTTCAAGACTTAGGTGGAGAATGATGGAATAAGTCTTATACTTTGGTCTTTGTTTGACTGTTGGTCCTTATAGAGGACAGCATCTTAGTCCTTGTAGAGGACAACATCTTGGTCCATGTAGAGGACAGCTAGAGGACAACATCTTGGTCCTTGCTAGGACAACATCTAGGACAGTAGGACAACATCTACTTTATGCTTTTAAACTAGCATCTTAGACCAGCATTTTAGCATATGCTTGGCTGCCTTGGCCAGCTATAAATATGTATCCCCAGCCCCTAAGGTTGGTATGGATTGTGCAAGTTGTGTGAGAAATAAACCAGAAAATTGCCCCATCTCCTAGTGTCATCCTCTCTCAATAAGAGAACAAGTTCAGTTTCTAACATCCACGTGGTTACGGTAATGTGTGAACATCATCAGCGATTGGATTAGTACTAGTGTTAGGCAAGAGATAAGTTAGACAGATTTAGTTAGAGATAAGTTGGGATATAAGAAGGATCGGCTCTATATAAGGAGACTAGGCAAAGAAACCAAAAGAAAGTAGTCAGAGCCTCAAGGGAGGGCAACTTGGAGGTTTCATCTTGCTACCCCCTTGTACCCCTATAATCCAATCCATATCAGTCAAGCTACAAAAAAGGTTAAATAGTAACAAAAAGACAACTAACACAGACAATTATGGAAATGTTCTCCAATGCTTGATTTATCCATTTCTTTCTATAGAAATGCAAATATATTATGAGATGGAGGCAGTAAGAAAATAATCATAGAAATTATAAATAATTATTTTGAGAAGTAAAAGAAATCATCTTCAAAGGATTACTAGTAAACTTTGCTGTGCTGCCGTACTGCTATAAAATGAAGCAAAACGAGCAGAGGAAATAGTTAACTAGTTCTACATACTTGCTCAACTTTTAAAGAGCCAATCTGAGATCAGAAGTCTTACTTAACATAAGGACTGTTTACTGCGTTCACTCAGTAGAATTACCTGATGACTTTCAAAAATGTTTGGAACATATCTATCATGAGATCATCACATTCAACATCTAACATCGCAACACATAATCGGGATATTTCAAGTGTTTCCAACATAGCAACTATCCAGCCAAAGGATTGGCTATTAATATCACTAAGTCTATTAAATGTACCAACGATCAGATAAAACATGTCCTGCATGAGAGAATTAAGATTCCATTAAGAATGATAAATTCAGTCCATGTTATTTGGTTTATTGCCTTCTGCAATAAGTACAGATAATAGGTACCTTTAGAACATCATCAGTGTAGGGAACATTGGGCATAGTTATTCTTGTAATTTCACAGAAGCAAAAAGACAATAGAACCTTAACATTCTGATCTTCGTGTTTCAAGAATTCCTCTCTGACTGTAGCCATCAAAAGGGGCCAATAGCTATAACCACTGACCCTGAAAACCTCATTTGATGTAAACACTTGGCAACTTGCTGCAGTAAATAGAATTAGTGTTATTAGCACATCCAAAACATGTTTAATATGAACAAACAGCTTCAAGCAGACAAGTAGCATGGCTAATCAGTCTGTATATAAACAGCTCCAGATAATTAGGACAATGACATAATCATAAATTCAAAAGATTCAGAAAAAATAGAAACTTTCTCAATGATTGAAAGAAAAGATATCTGGGCAATCTGTTCCTACAAAATTTTGCCTAGACATAAAATTTGGCAAAGGTTTTGGCCACCCACATTTGGTGATTGTCAAGAAAATGGATACTACATGACAAGGATGCAAAGGCTTGCCATACTTTAACGACCACCTAAATGTGTTTTCGAGAAAAAAAAACGATGACCTAAATGAAACCAGGTTTTGAGGGTTTGGAGCTAGCAAAATTTTTGTAAGGTTTGTTCATACGCAAACCAATCACAACCCTGCACTGTCTATTTTAGTTAGGCAAGATTATAATGGTGCACATTAGCTAGATCTTTTCTAGTGGTGCAGCAAACAACAACTGCAATTTAGAGTTGTACCAATCTATTGTATATATATAGCTGAATATTTTACAAAAATTTTGATGTTACAGTGATACTGTCCATACACCACGCAATAGAAAAGAAAGTAAAAGCCAAAATTTATGCTTAATTAAAGGCATCAAATCATATTTAAGCAATTGGCAATTGCAATAGTACAGTGCAAAAAGGAACTCCATGCAATACAAAAGAAAGCAAAAACCAAAATTTATGCTTAATTAAAGGCATCAAATCATATTTAAGCAATTGCAATAGTACAGTGCAAAAAGGAATTTCATGTTTTCCTTTAAAAAAATGCAAAAAGGAATGGTACAAGATGTTGCAATCATTAAAATATTACATCACAGAGCATAATCTTTACAACATACCAAGCCCTACCTTGGTAATAGATAAATATAAGTGGCGAGTTTCCCACATATAAACATAAGAGTCCAAGGTCAAAAAGACTAGAAAAACTGAACAGCAATCAAGCTGGAGTCCACAAAGGACCAGGGTCATAATAAACTATACAGGGTTATCAAACTAATTCATGTCCTAATGATGATATACGTAGCAATAGTTTCCCTGAAGTTCTCTAATCAATAATCATATCAGATGTCACCATCCTATTCCAACAGTGTTTATTCGAGAAACCTTTTCAACCATACTCTTGTAGTCCTGTTTCATTGCAACCATCGTCCACAGGTACCAACATCCAATGATGGTCGGTTCCTTGAATATGTTTTTACGGTAAGAGGAAATACTTTTAGCTTTTTTCAGTCAATTAGAAACCTGAATGCTACGATTCCATTTAGTATTGAACAGCTCCCAACAACTCTGGCTAAATGAACAACCAAAGAAAATAAATGCTTCAGATCCTCCAAATAATTGTTTCTACAGTACACACTGTACATCAGAAAGTTTTTCTTTCTCGCCAGTCGACATTGCCCTAGTGCTAGTTTTATCATAAAGTACTATACTACTATCCAGAAAGAAATTCTCAGATTTAACATGCATTTTTGTTCTTTCATATCCATCTATAAATATCTGGATTTGGGGGACTGTGGAATAGGAAATCTACTGAGTTCCAAACACAGGGATCATAAGTCACTGATTGATACAAAGTAAATACATGGCAATGCCTTCACTTTACCACAAAGAGGATAGGATACATTTTCCAGAAGCTACTAGGATAACATCATCAATGGAAAAGAGAATAGTGTTGTCAAGAATTGGCAGGCACCAACACTAAATAAAAAACATGACATGAATATTACATAATAAGAATCATAAACTACAAATTCGTCTTCTACAAATGTTGTCTCTTTCTGAAGTGTAATATCTGCAATAGAATGCCTATAGGTATCACCTAAGCAATTTCAAAAGCTTAGTTTCTCTCAGAAGTTGAAATCCAGGGCTTCACTGGTAATTACTAACAAAAATTTCAGGATTGGAAAGCAGTAAAAGGAAAATAAATAACTCACAGATTATTCCTCTGTATGCATGTTGTGGTAGATCAGACTAGAGCGTAGAAGGCAAGGAAGATGGAGGCGTGCTCGCCCTCCTCACGGAGGCTCTGAACAACCCAATTAGTTGAATAGATTATTCCTTGATGTTCAATCAATTGTGCCTCTGTGCTGATATAGCCCAGCCTCCTAAACAAACTCTCTCAACTAAACTCTCTCTTATCTCAACTAACAAACTCTTAACAAAATAAAAGATACTGACTAATCCTAACCACTTGTGGACGCGGCAGCTGCTCCCTTCTTCTGTTTGTTGCGGTAGTACGTTATTCCTGTGAAAGCGTCCACAACAATGCAGCCCTTCACAGCTTCACATTCTTATGTTTATATGTGGCACCCATACTAAATAAAAAACATGACATGAATATTGCATAATAAGAATCATAAATTACAAATTCGTCTTCTACAAATGTTGTCTCTTTCTGATGTGTAATATCTGCAATAGAACGCCTATAGGTATCACCTAAGCAATTTCAAAAGCTTAGTTTCTCTCAAATGTTGAAATCCAGGGCTTCACTGGTAATTACTAACAAAAATTTCAGGATTGGAAAGCAGTAAAAGGAAAAACAAATAACTCACAGATTATTCCTCTGTATGCAGCCCTTCACGGCTTCACATTCTTAACAGTACAAACATGCCTTCAACCTAACTCATCGCTATTAGCAATAGGAAATCAGACTTAAAGCTTGAGTGCCGCAATCCAAAATATACTGATCAATTTCCCTCGCTGATAATGTTTGGATTACATAACATGGCGAAAAAATGGTCCTGGTAGCACGTGCATTGCAGTGGATTTTTTTTTCCTGACAGGCAATGAGATGTTTTCCCTAGA
Source organism: Eleusine coracana subsp. coracana (assembly GCA_032690845.1). Taxonomy (NCBI): domain Eukaryota; kingdom Viridiplantae; phylum Streptophyta; class Magnoliopsida; order Poales; family Poaceae; genus Eleusine; species Eleusine coracana. The sequence goes on from CM064430.1 coordinate 44,622,734, forward strand.
CTTTGGGGCAAAGAATGGCTCGAATGAAAGCTAGAGTGGCCAAATATAACCCATGTTTGTAGCAATGTAATACCAGAATCCTGTTGGAACACATGGATAAGTGCCAGATCCATCCAAGTAGCTCTAGAATTAGAACACCATGACAAAAAAAAGTAGCCTCATGGAATTATAATGCCTCTAAAATTATCTAGAGAAGAAATACCACATACAAAATAGCATTCAACAAGATACTGCCAGCAACAGGTGTAGACAACAATGTATACTGAAACCATCCTCTTTGTGGCACTTCATTCATGGAATTCAATATATCCTTGGTGTGTGGAAAGGTCTTGGTACGAATCAGTGAAATCAGAATTCATGGACAATGCAACCTTCTCTAGCTTCTCACTTCTCAGGTCTGAAGCAAGCGCCAATGCAACAACCTACCACAAAGATCAAGCTCTTTTCAAAGATCAAGACCCAATAAACCCAGGAGAGCAAAAACCCCAAACATACAACAATTCCCAAGCGATGAAACAGAAATTGAATGCTCCCAATCTTCACCCAAAGAAAACCCCAAGAACTGAACATTTTTTACTTTTTGAACTAGAGGGATCCAGGGGTTCCAATAGAACACTCCAACCCCGCCCCTGAACAATTTCCAGCGATGGGGAACAACAGCAATTCACCAACCCCCACGCCCAGAACCCTCCTCGCCGTAGAATTCGATCAACCCAAAGCCATCCAGCCCCTAATTCGAGTGCAAATCCACGCCGCTTTGCCTTGCGCGGCTCGTCCATCCATACACCGAGGGGAAGCAAGCAGCGAAACCCACAAAGTAAGAATTCACCTCGAGGAGCTCGACGAGGGCGTCCGCAGGGGTCGGCGGCACCGCCTCCAGGTCGATCCCCAGCTGCATCAGCCGGTCTTCGTCCGCCGTCATCGACACGAACGCCGGAGCGGCCGTGATCTCGGGCTTGCCCATGTCCTCCGGCGAGGTGCGAGGATTTCGATCTCGAAGCTTCTCCTCGCACCGGTCGATCCGGACGGGCTCGGGTTCTGGAGATTTGAGAGGCCGGGTTTAACGAGAAGGGGGAAGATGAAAGGCGGAGAAGCCAAGAGATGCGATGCAGAATTGGATGCGAAGTGTAGAAAATGCCGTTGGTGCTAGTACCTGTTTTCCACAGGAAAGAGGGCAACGGCTCTTTTTTGGTACTAGTAGTATTTGTTTGACTAAATGACATAGCAAGTACAACAACTTGTGTGGTGGGTGCAAGTAGGTCACACTTATTGCAAAATGCTCAAATAGGTCACATATTATGTTTAAGTGGTGTGTTTTAGTCTAAAATGTATTATGTGGCTCAGCCATGTCAACATGGCGTCCACGTCAGCTCCAACATGGTCACCGCTTTGCAAAAATGCCCTTTTCTTTGATGAATCAACGTCAGCTCTTTGCAAAAATATTCTGTACACACGAGATTAAATTTTCTGTTGCTTAGGAGCTGTGAGGAATCAACTCAATGTATGCTCGTGATCCCACCGTAAGGACCACATATAAATGATGTTGATCCCTCCTTCCACGATCATATTGGATTCAATTATGTGTACAATCGTGAGCATTATCTCTTGGAATATAAGAGAAAAAAAGAGAAGGAATCACATGTGTATGTCTAAACGTACATACATCCTAGTGTTGCACAAATAAAGTCTATCTCTTCATCTGTTTTATTGCTGAAATCAAAGCTGCTATTTCCTTACAGCAGTTTTCCTTTTAGGTGTTGCCTTCTTCTTCCTTGTTGTTGCTCTACCCTCCCTTGTTGCTGTAGTCAAAGGAAGCTGCACGCCATCTCTTCTGAGTGTGGTTATAAAAGCACATTCTGATAGCTCTGGTGGTGGTACTCCAGCTCGAACGTGGCTGCTTGAGGCGGCCTAAAAAAATGTGATTGTTACAAGGCTATGAGAAATAGAAACATCGAAGAAAGAAATAATCCAATCTTCAGTTATTTGACACCTCACTCAAAAATGTCTGCATGACAGAAGTACTTTGCTGGTCACAGTGAAGGGGCTGCATATCCTAAAATATGGTGGATCAATAATGTAAAATAGTAGATCAGTATAAGCAGGAAAGGAAAGAAAAAAAAGATCTTCTATGCAACAGTAGTACGCAACTCCACCTGAGCAACAGTAGAGGTGCTTTGTTGGCCATAGCTTGCTGGAAGGTTGAACGGAAGATGTGTTTCCTATATTTTGAATGTCAGGAAAAAAAACATGAAAAATTGATCATACAAAAATCGTATGTGCATGATAATGGTATTCAATTCACCTCTTCTTCAACAGGAGACATGACCTTCCTCCTTACTGGTTCTTTCTCATAATTTTGGTCTGCTTTCCTCTTCTGACATCCCTTCTTATTGTGGTTTTCTCCTCTACAGTAGCTGCAACGGATTTTCACTCCATGACCTGAAATCTTAGTACCATCCTCTAGTTCTTATGGTTGTTTCCTCCGTGTCTTTTTGGGCCTGCCCACCTTGTTTTCATATAAAGGTGGTTCTACTTCAACTCCATTCATCTTCTCCCAGTGAATTTGGTCTCTCACAGGCATGATGTTGGATTTGTATGCTTTCTTGTATGATTGGATGGTATAGCAGAATGAAACCTTTTCTTCTGGCTTGATCCTTTCATGTCTTAGGCATGAGATAGCATGGCTACATGGAATTCCTGTGAGTTGCCATCTCTTGCAGTCACAACGCATTTTCTGTATATCAACAATGTACTGCAGGTTTTTGTCTGTCACTTGGAACACTCCCATCCCAGCAGGCAAAGCATAACAAGTATTGGCTGATTCTGAATTTTTCTCGACCTTTATCTTTATCTTTGGACATATGTTTCCAGACCATTCCTCACACTCCTTTTGTTTTGTATATATTCTACTCATCATCTGATTTTTTATCCTTTGTAGCATCGACAAAATGGGCAGCTCCCTGGCATCAAGAATATATCTGGAATTTGAAAATTTAATCAGGTCACAATAAAATAATCATTGCAGCAAATCTCAAACATTGATGAAACTTATAACAATATAATGCTTACTTATTAAAGACCTCAGAATTGTTGTTTAATAAAATGTCACACTTGGGGAACTCGCTAAAAAATGCTTTGCACCATTGATTAGGGGGGATCGCTTCTAGGTATGTATATGCATCATGGTTGAGTGATTTCATTTTCTCCATGTTGTCATTCCACTCAGGCATAGTGGTTGATCGTGCTATAGCCCACAACTGTTTCTTCAATGTTTCCCCCTTGAACAACACTTGAAAATTTTGATACAGGTGTCTAACGCAGAACCTATGTTCCGAGTCAGGGAATTCATCTCTAATAGCAGGTATAAGACCCTGTACTCAAGAAATTTAATTAGATATTACAATGAGATAGAACATAAATAAGAGTGTCATAGCTACCTTTTGCCTATCAGTCATCACAGTCCATGCAGATGTGTTGTCAATCCGAAGATCTTGTTTAAGAGTACTAAGAAACCATTTCCAACTAACTTTGCTCTCCACCTCAACTACTGCCATGGCTATTGGATATACAATCATTAGGGTCTATGCCAACAGCAGTCAGGATATGGCCTCCAAACTTTGTCTTGATGTGGCAACCATCAAAACATTTCAAGGGCCTGCATCCACTTAAGAAACCTCTCTTGCAAGCATCCAACGAAACATACAATGTGTGGAAGCGGCCACATTCTAGGTTTAAGAAGAATAAGCTACCTGGGTTAGACCGTCTCAATTCTTGGCCATAGTCCCATAGTTTGCTATATTGTGCAATTTCGTCCCCATATATAGCTTTCATTGCAATTCTTCTTGCTCTACCTAACTTGTGCCTTGATGGGGTAATGTGCAGGTCCTTTTGCACCTTCTTAGCAAAATTCTGTAGTGTCATCTTGTCATCTGCTATGAATTCTTCAATGAACCATTCTGCTAGATATTTAGCTGTCACAGCCTTTAGCACCCACTCCCTACTACATGTGTGTTTGTTCACATATTTCTTGACCATGAAGCATTTAGCTCTACTATCCTCACTGACAGTCAAGCGCCATGGGCACCCTTCAGCACAAATAGCTTCAATCCTTGTCTTGTTGTTTCTTGGAGTTTTTATGGCAACCCTATTCTTGATACTGTATTGGGATATTGCCTTTCTCACTTCTTGGACAGACCCAAACAACAAGCCAACACTAAACTTAGGTGATTCCATATCCAGAGGCTGAAAGTTTTTAAATTTAAACTTAATATTGTCCTCATCTTCTGAAGAATCCGGTAAATCAAGCCCTTCTCCTTCAAAGGATGCATCATCTAACCCCTCATCTACAATGCATCATCTAACCCCTCATCTACAAACACAACACTCTTTCCTTTGCTAGCAGCAACCTCATCTTGCACATTTGTGTCTACAAATTTCTTATACAGGTCATCATCGCCTTTATCAATCTCATTGTCACTATCCACGAAATTTGGGTCATCATCTATGTCGTCATCAGCATCAATAACTGATAGTGTAGTAGGATTAGATGTTGTTTCGGCATCGATGTTGTCCTCATCAGCTCTATTCTCATTGGGTAAAGTTTGTTTTGGGCCTATCTGAACTGGTAAATGATCAATAGGGGAAATTATCAACTCATCCCAGTTAATCCCATCTATCATGTCCTGGTGATCGACGTAAACAACTAAATTCTTGAACCGAGGAACCAAAGAAACCATACTATTAGTATCAGCATCGCACTTGAGTCTTCTTAGACCGTTGGTGATTTCTTTTTCAAGCAGTAACCGGTAAAACTTTGTTTTCTCCGTTTTTATATGACCAAGCTCTTTAGTAAAATCATAAATCCATAAAAGAGACCAAGAATCTGACTCACAATGGTCATACCAATCCACTTTATCTTCAACATATGTCCGGTTGCTTTCATCTCCACATAGAAACCCTCCGTGATGCATCTCAATACTGAACTCGTCATCATTGGAGCCTGCAAAATGATCACATTAAATTTACGTCATGATATCGCCCAGAAAGGATAGGAAAGATCATTGCACGTTGCTGAGACCTCTAGCGATATAACCAAATCAATTTCTAAAGAAATTAACCCAAATCATTTAATCAATAAAAAACCAGGGAACAAATCTAATGACATGCACAAGTACGTGCGGGCAGTTTAATTAATTAATGAGAACTATAGTTAGCGTTAGGGCAAACAGATGCCATCGTCAATCCTATCTATACATATGCACTCACGGTAGGAAGGAGGAGGTGCCCCTGGAGCTCGACGAACAGGTGCCATCTGCGGCAACCACCATGGATCTCGCACTGCCGCCGCCGTGTAGACGGTATTCGATTCTGTGCCACACATATTATTATTGAGCAGTCATCCATGGTTACATAAGAAGTAGATGAGGGATTAAGGGGTGTTTTTGCAAAGCGGTGCCCATGTTGGGGTTGACGTGGACGCCATGTTGACGTGGATGAGCCACATAATACACTTTTGACTAAAACGTACCACTTAAATATAATATGTGACCTATTTGACCATTTTGTAAGAAGTGTGACCTACTTGCACCCACCGCACAAGTTGTTGTACTTGCTATGTCATTTACTCTATTTGTTTCCTACAGAAAAGGCAACGGCTCTTTTTTGTTGGTAGACTACTTGGCACGTCACAAGTTCCGTGTGCCACACCATCACCCATCGCCGGAGCCTTCCGGTGCCGAAGTAGTGGCGACTGGCGAACAATTTCACTGCCACGGCGCGCAGCTTATGTGGCTATCCGAAGAAATCAGTTGCGAAAGATTGAACAGGCGAGAAGGAAAAGTATTGAGAAGAAAAAAGTGTCTTTCACAAAGAAATGACCGTGAAAGCAATTCCAGGTTCTCACCTCTGTTTCTTCAAAGATCCAATCCCTATCCATCTTGATCAATCCCCAGGAATCCCTCTCTCTTAATTCACTACCCAACCCTAATCAAATCCCACTTCATCCATAGTAGTTCCAGAGTTTGGGAAAGTCAGGCGCACTAGGCATGATGAACAAATGACATCTAAGGAGCTGCGTGCTCAAGACATGACAACGGAACCGCAGAAAAATAGACTTTCAATATAATTGGAATTGATGTGCAATTTCTGGTGCTACTCTCAAAAATAAAATCTCTACACTTTATTAAAGGAGGTGAGGTCATCCACCCTTATTCTGCCGCTGTCCGAGTCCTGCCCGAGTCCTACGAGTCTGTTATATTTATTCTCTGCTACTTCTACCGAGACCCTCAATAGCATTGATTTGGCTTCCGTTGCGTGATCCAACAGTCCGCACGGTCAGGTCGGCTTTGGTCCTGATCAAGAGAAGACAATGCCGCAAATCAAAGTACACTCCCTTGCCACATTCCATTAACATGCATGAATGATAGCCTTCCACGCCTCCCAGGTCGTGAGGCTCCGTGATCAAGCCCGCATCAATCCATGGCAGCAGCTCAGCAACGTTAGAAACATCAGCCATTGAGCGTATTGCGAGAGCGGCCAAGACAATGCGCCTCATCTTGCATTGGCCTACTAAAGTGTCGGGCTGACCGTTTGTGCAACGAGGGACAAGTCAACCATAGACCCTCACAAGGATGAACTGGCTTCTGCACTTGCCAAAGCCTGGTGTGTGGACCTGATAATTTGTCGCGTGCCTTCTCTCGTTGTTGGCGGAGGATCATGAGTTTGCCCATTGCTGCATCACTGCGAGTTCACACAAAGCGAGGAGCGCAATCCACGGTAGCAGCCTAGCAACATTAGAAACATCAGCCATTGAGCGTATTGCGAGAGCGGCCAAGACAATGTGCCTCATCTCGCACTGGCCTGATAAAGTGTCGGGCTGACCGTTTGTGCCACGAGGGACAAGTCGACCATAGACCCTCAGAGGGATGAACTGGCTTCCGCACTTGCCAAAGCATATTGCGTGGACCTGATAATTTGTCCTATGCCTTCTTTCGTTGTTGGCGGAGGATCGTGAGTTTTCCTATTGCTGCATCACTGCGAGTTCACACAAGCGAGGAGCAACATAAAGGGTCCCATGGGTGCGGCCCACCAAGTTCATCACACATCTGAGAGCAATCCACTAATCCAGGTGATGTCCATATTGCTATGTGCTCTGATCCATGAATGATTCATTTAGTTTCATTATTACAAACCCTTATTGCGGCTATACGTGCTAACTGCTAAGCATCTTTTCATGCGTCCATTGGCCTGCCTCATTCAATTCACTCTGTCCTGCCTCCATCGATTCTCTACCATATGTATGCCCTATCGGAACGTCGAGGTAGACAGGTAGTTGAAACATAGCACAAACCTGATGTTCGAGAGTCTACCTTATACAAAGGCGACCGTGTTTTCAGGTTTGATTTTTAACAGATCAGCAGAATATGTTCGTGATTGGTGTCAAGCTAGCAGCAGCAGCAGGCCATGTTATTAATCTCTATTCCTTTCGCTGAGTTCTGCTCTCGATAAATCGTTACGCAAGTCAACTGTTTGTGTTGGCTACCTATTTTCTTTCAGCAATAACTGTCAGAGCTTTCTCTACACAACTTATTAAAAGAGGTGGCGTAGTCCATCCTATTCTACCACTTATGTAGAAAAAAGAACATAAGAAAAGGAAAAAAGAAAAATAATCACAGAGTTTGTTTCATTGTATTATTATAATCTTTCCTTGCTTCATGCTAGCACTTAGCTTTTGGCCTCTTTCATTACCTCTTGCTCACGTGAAGAAAATTAGTAGCTCCTTTTGATTCGCTTGCATCGTTGAGCCTAAGCACAATTTTGAGCTTCTCCTTTTGGTTGTTAATTTATGTCCTTCGTATTATTTTTTTGCTATTCTATTTGGTTCAATTCTTGCCACAATTATATTTCCTCCATGATTTTCTTGTTTGTCCCTATATTGCACGCAAGCTAGAAACCAAAAGAGATCAGTATATTATAGCGTTGACCAAATGGTCGAAGAGCTATGGTGGCATGATGCCCTCGAAGATTGATACACGATTTTGTGGTTGAGGAACCTATTATTGAGATTGAGCTCGTGGAGCCTATGGAAGGAGGCAAGGAGCGCTGGGGGACAAGGCCGTAAGTGCAGGATGATGAGTAGGCCGAGCTCCTCTGGGAGTGGCCAACAAGGTCAATGGAGGTGACCACAAACACACAACATGGCGTATGCGTCGTAAACATGGGATTCAGGAAGGAGTACGACGAGTCCTTATCTGTCGCCACCGTTGTCAGTGCTAGGAAATCCGGTAATGCAACGGAACAACTCTTTGGAGGTCAATCATTAGAACAAGTTCTAGTTATGATCTTCCTCCTCCAAGAGCATGAGAATTTTCTCCTTTCTCCTCCACCCTCCACTTCTTTCTCAGCCCAGCCACCATGCATTGGTTGTGGACGCGCCCTCCCTAATGCCAGGTTGCCGCCACGCGCGCCACACCACACCACACCGTTGGGTCCTGCTCCACCACCGTGCCTTGCCACAGTGCCTCGCCTCGCCTCCGTATCTTGCCCCACCACTGCACAGTGCCTTGCCGCATTGCCGCACTGTGGTGTTGTCTCCACGCCCCACCGCGCCACCGGTGAGTGCCATTATGCTGGCCCCAGAGATTTATCAAGTCTAAATATTAGGTCAATATTTATAGTCAGTAAAAAAAATTAAAATATTGAAAAAATTAGGCAACGAAGAAGATGTCGGGTCAACATTTAAAAAATATTAATTAAAAATAAAAAATTAATGAAAAATATTCCAAATTCAACAAAAATGTTGGCCCAATAAGATAAAAATAGTGATTCAACAATCCCGTAATGAAAATATCTGGAAATATTTATTATAGCGGTTGACCACTAAAAAGAAAAAGAACTCCACTGCGTCCTTCTGTGAACAACAAGGTTTACATAACTATTTGGGCTAGTAGAACTGGACACCACCGGTTATATGAGAAAAATTCATTTTCAGGAACAGAGATTCAAGGCCGGTTAACCAATCAGTTTCGTAAGTTAACCGACCTGTTTTTACGCTTAATCGACCAGTTTTGCTGGTTTTGTTGACATATTTTCAAGCGCATATTTGTAAATGAAAATTTACGGGTTTTAGCATTCGGCCAATTTAACCGATTTTGTTGGATGAATAATTTCAAATTTGGACCGGGCGATGTAACCGGTCTCGACTAGTTTGTCAGTTAATCGGATTAACTGGTTGGTTAACCCTAGTTTTGTCAACTCCGGTGGGTGGGCATCTAGTCAAGTCACAGAGGACCGAGCCATCTAGTCAAGTCACAGAGGACCGATCGCGTTGCATCAGTTAATCAGCAAGCAAAAAACCCTAGCCGCCAGGATGACTCAGAGGCCATTCCACAGCGATCTCCGATACCGAGCATGATGCCCACCCATGGAAGGAGGCAAGGAGCGCTGGGGACAAGGCCGTAAGTGCAGGATGATGAGTATGCCGAGCTCCTCAGGGAGTGGCCAGCAAGGTCAATGGAGGTGACCACAGACACACAACATGGTGTATGCGTCGCAAATGTGGGATTCAGGAAGGAGTACGACGAGTCCTTATCTATCGCCACCGTTGTCAGTGTTGGAGCAGGTGGCGTTGCCGGATGTGCGACTCATTGTTTGTGTGCTCACGACATGGCTAATGAACGCCATGGCAAAGAGGGACACGAGAAAGAGGAAGAGCGCTGCATCATTGTGAACTGTAGTACACTTTTGCCGCATACATTGATGTGTGAACCATGGCAAACTATCCACCATGAACCATCACTATTTCATTCGCCAACCTCATGCATAGACGATCACACGACACGCTTGGACATGTAAACAAAGGCGCGAGCATGCAAACATCACCTTCTCTCACACTAAAACTGTTTTATCTATAAATATATGACTATAGTATTATGCAAATTTGTTTAATACCCGTAGCAACGTACAAGTATATTGCTAGTTAAATTTATTTATAGACTTGTTTAATTGGAAACAAAGAACTTAACAAACATATATTTGCGTAAGTTATGGCACAACGTTACGGCTATCATTCAAACGGTTGTTGCATTTTATTTCGCACAACTTAGCTAAGGTATAGCTAACCAAATAGCTCTATTTTTGCAAAAAAATAATAATAAAATAAATAAATATGCTACAAATTCAGCTTAAATGGTTGCGAATCAAACCGGCTCAAATGGAGAATATTGCTGGAATTTTGAATTGATTGATAAATTTGGAAAATAAAACAGTTGATGAGGAGGAACGGACAGAATATATGGAGGTAGCATCTCCCCAAAATGTCGTAGGAATATACTCCCTTCATTCGTATATTGTTGTCGTCCTTGATTTTTTTAGTCAATTTTGACCATTCGTCTTATTTAAAATATTAACTTAAATAAGTAAAATTTTAAGTTAATATTATAATTTCTTTTAATGATAAAACAAATTATGATAACATATATTATATTTATTAATTTTTTTAAAAATAAAATGAATTGTCAAAGTTTTGTTTTTTCATGTCGGCTGAATGTGAGTCAAGCTTTCAATGTAATTTGGATTGATGTGCAATTTCAGGTCAGCTGCTCTTAAAAAGAAAATTAAGCTTGCTTAAGTTCTTAGAAAATTACTTTATATAGATTCATGTTGTTATAGCCTTGTTTAATTGAAACCAAAGCACTTAACAAACATGCTAGGTGGATAACCGTGCTTTCTCGTTGCCATGTTGTCCTGCGTCAATAAAAGCCGACTCACAGTGATTAGTCTCACTATATTCCTTGACGTGTGAGAGCGTGGTACATGCCCGTGTTTCTAGAAGTGTGGGTCAGAGTGACGGGTTGTTACGACTTCTGTGTGACAAGGCCCAAATTAGAACATGGGAACTGACCGGATTAAGTAATTTTATCCTAGGGCCAGATCACTAAAATATTGATAATTAAAATCTTTATTTTATCTAAATAAGTTTCACTTGTTTTAGGAAACCAACATAAAATTGGTTTGCTGCAAATGAGCCATATGTCCTATTTCTTGCTAAAACTAAATATACATGTTTTATACCCTTGAGTAGTACAGGGCTTGCTGAGTACCTTATGTATTCACTCTTGTCGCAATCCCCTCAAATGATGAAGAAGAATAACGCAAGAGACGGTGATGATGTGTAGGATCATATTCTATGCTCAAGTTTGCCTTTGAATTTTATTAAAGCTTTCATTGTATCTGTCTTTCGAGGATGCACCTTCTTGGTTTATAATTAAACAATGTAAGAATATTTATCCCTATGGGACTTTATAATATCGACATATGTGCAATGAAAGGCTTTGTATTTTGTGTACCAACTACATATCTAGGAAATGGTACGGTAAGGAAAAAGATTTTAGAAATGTGATCCAACAGATCTGGCCCCGCATGAGCCCACAATTTTACCTTGGGTAATTGTTCCATCAGATCAGCTAGGCAAAACAAACCCTAAGCTAAAGGATTGTGCCATCAAAGCTAGGAAATCCGGTAATGCAACAGAACAACTCTTTGGAGGTCAATCATTAGAAAAAGTTCTAGTTGTGATCTTCCTCCTCCAAGAGCATGAGAATTTTCGCCTTTCTCCTCCACCCTCCACTTCTTTCTCAGCCCACCCGCCATGCATTGGTTGTCGACACGCCCTCCCTAACGCCAGGTCGCCGCCACGCGCGCCACACCACACCACACCGTTGGGTCCTGCTCCACCACGGTGCCTTGCCACAGTGCCTCGCCTCGCCTCTGTATCTTGCCCCACCACTGCTAGTGCCTTGCCGTATTGCCGCACTGTGGTGTTGTCTCCATGCCCCACCGTGCCACTGGTGAGTGCCATTATGCTGGCTCCAGAGATTTGCCAAGTCTAAATGTTAGGTCAATATTACAGATGTCAGTAAAAATAAATTAAAATGTTGAAAAAATTAGGCAACGAAGAAGATGTTGGGTCAACATTTGAAAAATATTAAGTAAAAATAAAAAAAAATATTGAAAAATATTCTGAATTCAATAAAAATGTTGGCCCAATAAGATAAAAATAGTGATTTAACAATCCCTTAATGAAAATATCTGGAAATATTTATTATAGCGATTGACCACTAAAAAGCAAAAGAACTCCAGTGCGTCCTTCTTCTGTGGACAACAAGGTTTACATAACTATTTGGGCCAGTAGAACTGGACACCACCGGTTATATGAGAAAAATTCATTTTCAGGAACAGAGGTTCAAGGCCGGTTAACCAATCAGTTTCGTAAGTTAACCGACCTGTTTTGACGCTTAATCGACCAATTTTGCTGGTTTTGTGGACATATTTTCAAGTGCATATTTGTAAATGGAAATTACGGGTTTTAGCATTCAGCCGGTTTGACCGATTTTGTTGGATGAATAATTTCAAATTTGGACCGGGCGATGTAACTGGTCTCGACTAGTTTGTCGGTTAACCGGATTAACTGGTTGGTTAACCCTAGTTTTGTCAGCTCCGGTGGGTGGGCATCTAGTCAAGTCACAGAGGACCGAGCCATCTAGTCAAGTCACAAAGGACCGATCACGTTGCATCAGTTAATCAGCAAGGAAAAAACCCTAGCTGCCAGGATGACTCAGAGGCCATTCCATGGAAATCTCCGATACCGAGCATGATCGGGGTCCTTTGAGGGCGCTGATCCTCTACATGCGCACGTAGGGACTCAGGACTCTTTGGCAGAGCGTGATTTACCGACTCGTTGTTGAGGTTGAAGGAAAACTAAAGGACCGAGAAGGCGGCTAGAGGGGGGGGGGTTGAATGGGAGCCAATTAAAATTCTTGACAAGAACTTGGCCTATGTCCCAAATTCAACTGAACCCAACCCTAAATCAAGTCACCAAGGTTACACACACCAACTTGTGATGTGCTAAACCTAGGAATGACTAGTAGCAGCGGAAGAGAATAGAAGAAGCACAAGAGAGCAACTACGACAAAAGACTCTCGGAGAAACCCACTCAAGACAGGCTCACCGGACTACCATCGGCAGTGCCAATCACAGCCATCGGTAGTGCTGGTTGGCACCATCAACAGTGCCGGTCACACCCATCGGTAGTGCAGATGTGGGTTCTCAAAACTTTGTAAAGCAGAAGTCAGGGCGTATCGGCAGTGCCGGTTGGGGCTAACGACAATGCTGATGTGGGGTTTAGACTCATGCCATCGGTAGTGCCAGTCATGGCATCGATAGTGCTGATACGAGTTCAGACCCATCGACAGTGCTGGTCCTGGTCATCGGCAGTGTTGATCAGCCTCCGATAGAACATAAAACTATCACGATTTTCCCCCAAATCTCTCCAAGATTTTTGGACCAGCCAATCCTCAACACATCATGACCCTAATCCTAGAAGATCAACTCAATTGGCTCAAGGAATCATCACGAATTTCAGATCTTGTGCCAAGGACACCAAAAAGGAGAAACTTGAGGAATCCTTCAAATCGAAGGTGCTAGAGCTCTTGATTCGGTCAAGGACCTATATAGGATTGTTCTAGCTCATCATAGCATCAAGATCCCCCAAGAAATCCGCCCAAAAACTTGCCCAAAAAGGAGATCGAAAATTCCCATGAAAATAGCTCCAAAAATAGGGAAAAAGAGAAATTTGGGATTTAGGAAGAGATGAAGAACTTGAGCATGAATTTGAATCTCATATCATTGATTCATCAAGTCAATATACATGGATATATGGCAAGAAAGCCACCCTCTTCCTCCCACTATTTGGAAGAGCAAGAGATGTCTCTCACACACCCTCTCCTCTCCTCTATTACATGAAGACCTCTCCTAGCACTTTGAATGAAGACCTAAGGCAAGGCTAAGGGAAAGAGAGGAACCTCTTCCACCACCCCTACCTCTCCTTATACAGGCCTAGGGGTTGTCCTAAAGACAATCCTACCCCTCACCTACAATACACTTCTACCTACCACTAGGGGCATAACCATCCATCTTTTTCCTCGTCGCTCGAACTCCATCGAGCCCTTCACGACTTTGCTTTGCCTCGATGCAAGCTCCGTGATGGTGCCATGTGCACCTCCAATCGCCGCTACCGGTTTTGAGGCCCAAACCGGGAAACCACCTTACACGCTTCTTAAAGCATGACTTCTTGATCTTGACGCGTGTCACCTTATTTCGTGATCCTCCTCATTGGCAAGTCTCTCCCACCTCCGGTCCATTGGAAGCCTCTACTTGCCCCGATGCCCGATCACCTTTGACTTGGTCAAACCCTCCGTCTTGATCACCATCCATGATTTTGAGGCTCAACCGCAAAATCGTCCGTGCTTCTTGTCTCTCCACATGTACGGTATGGATCACCCTTGACTTCACCCGGCCTCCCGATCATCCGGCCCCAAGTCTCCTACTTGTGTCTGATCCTCTCGCCGTTGACCGCCAAGTTGATTCCATTGACCTACACATCATGAGACAAGCAAACACATTTCCCATATCCTGCAAACTCTCTAACATCTTTACCAACTCCGGTTAGTCAAAACCATGACATGCATAGACTCATGCAATCCCCAAATTCCTGCATTTCAACTCAAACACCGAACTCAACCAATGTCAATTACTCATCACATATTACAAATCATGGCACATATCCACATGGTTTCTCAATCTCCCCCTTGATGAGCAAATTGACAACATCAAATGCACAAAGCTTAGAGATTTGAAATGCGAAACTGAATAAGCACATCCAAATGGCCAAACCCAAAGAAAAGGTGAAAAGTAGCCATCTAGCATAAGAGGGATCACAAAACCAAGAGTTGACAAAGAAAGCCACTCAAGAACACAAAGATTATGAAAAGCGCGTGAAAAACGCTCAAGGATATGATATGCTCCCCCTCAACTTGTGGTAGGTCTCATGTAATGGAAAATGGATCATTTTAAGTTTCTTAGCATGATTTGTGCATGACCCAATATTTTCTTCCCCTTTGGCAATGAACTCATCAAAGAGGAAAAAGAACAAGCAAACATGCAATGCATGAAAAATGCAAACCTAAGGAGCTTCAACAATTATGCAAACAAGCATTTATCCTTGCTAATCACAAGTATAGAGCTATGATGTGTAAAAGTAGTAGCTCACACTCATACAAACATCAAAAATAGATAGCAAGGCATAAACACCAAGAGCTATACACGCTCAGCAAAAAGATTGACTAGCTTAGATAGAATCAAATTTACTCATGAGAAAAGCTGCCACCACATGTGTAAGTACTCCCATCCAAGGTAAAACAAGCATCAAGTGAATCATAAGAATCTAGATAGTCTCAATCTCAACCAAGGCAAGAAGCAATCATAGAAAATAAGCTCTACAAACGTTCACATATGCAATAGAGACTCATAAGAAAAGAGAAAAGCATTATTCTTATGTAATCCTCATGTATCTTCTAATCCAAGCGGAGGGTCGCACGACTGGGTACGGCAAACACCCCGAGGCTTCAAAGTACAGTGTTTGGATTTAGCATTTTTATGTTACTTCTAATCCATGCGAGAGGGTCGCATGACTAGGTACGACAAACACCCTGAGGTTTCGAAGCGTAGTCAACTTATTTTGCAAATCAAAAGCATAATGATGAGCATGCCTTTGCAGAAAAGGGAACAAACGTTCCCACAATGTTCCATCATGCGCTAAACATTTGCAAAGCCACATTTTGCAAACACAAGGTGCCATGGCCAAGATATCCTCTAGACTAGCCTCAATGCAAGTTTCAACAAGGATAAAAGCAATTATTCATATGGTGAGCAAGTTTTAACAAGATTAGTTCATAAGGTTCACAAGAAGCTAAGTTTACCTTTAAGATTAGCATGTTGCTCAAAAGCGTCTATAACAAGCCATCTAGAAAATCTAAGCATGAGAGATTATTATCACATCCACACAACTTAGCTCAAGCTTAATCATAGCAATGAGAAATGCAAGAAAGCATCAGAATCAAAGCTCATCTACCAATGCATATATTACATATGAGATGCAATGCAAAAAGATAAGATATATATATACAAGAGAACACCAACTCCCCCTCAAATGATGTTATAAGGATGGCAAACACCAAGCTCCCCCCGAAGAAAAGCGAATCACGAAGCATCTAGGGGCTTGGTAAGGATATCAGCCAATTGGTTTTTGGTGTCCATGTATTTAAGCTCAACATCTCCCTTCTCAACATTATCTCTCAAGAAGTGGAATTGTACATTAACATGTTTGAGCTTACCATGTTGGACTGGGTTCTTGGCTAAGCATATGGCACTGGAGTTATCACACATGAGTGGAACACCCTTAAAGGTTAACCCATAGTCTCTCATGGTGGATACAATCCATAGGATTTGTGAGCAACAGCTTGCAACATCAACATACTTAGCCTTTTTGGTGGATTGGGCTACACTCGACTGCTTACAAGAAGACCAACAAATCAAGGAAGTGCCCAAGAAATGGCGAGTATCAGAATTGCTTTTTCTATCAATTCTACACCCAACAAAGTTCACATCCGAATACCCAATAAGATCAAGAGATGAATATACAGAGTACTAAAGATCAAACTCAAGGGTGTATTTGAGATACCTAAAGATGCGCTTGACAGCCTTGCGATGAGTCACCCTTAGGGAAGCCTAAAAGCGAGCACAAAGACACACTGCAAAGTGTATGTCAGGTCTTGTCATCGTCAGGTATAAGAGGGAGCCAATCATGCTCCAATACACCTTTTGGTCCACCGCTTCACAGTCTTTGTTTGGGTCAAGTGTCGTTGTAGTGGACATCGGTGTAGACAATGGCTTCACATTGACCATGTCAAACTTCTTTAGGAGATCCTTCATGTACTTGGCTTGATGTATGAAATTGCCTTGCTTGCACTAGTTAATTTGAAGTCCAAGAAAGAAGGTGAGCTCGCCCACTTCCTGAAATCTGGACACAAGAGCATGAGAGGAACTACCAAAGATGATATCATCCATGTATATCTGAACTATTAGAAAGTCATTGCCATGCTTTAGAGTGAACAAGATTTTATCAACACCCCCATGACATACCCGCGCTCTAGCAAGAATGTCTTAAGCCTATCATACCATGCCGTAGGTGCTTGCTTTAGCCTGTACAAAGCCTTCTGAATCTTGTACACATGGTTTCGGTATTTGTCATGCTCAAAGCCAGGTGGTTGTCTCACATAAACCTCTTCCTTTCTGAAACCATTTAGGAAAGCACTCTTGACATCCATTTGGTAGAGTCTAATGCCCTTAGAGGCAGCAAATACAAGCAAGATCCTAATGGCTTCTATGCGTGCAACAGGAGCAAAGGTTTGTCCATAGTCTAAGCCCTCCACTTGACTGAAACCCTGGGAAACAAGCCTAGCCCTTTTTCTCACAACATCACCATCTTCCCCATGCTTGTTTTTGAACGCCCACTTAGTTCCTATGACATTGACACCAACAGGGGGCTCTACTAGGATCCACACTTTGTTCCTCTCAAAGTTTTTCAACTCTTCATGCATGGCATTAACCCAATGTTCATCAGATATAGCGTGTCCAACATCCCGGGGGCATGACTCCCAGTCAGAAAAAGTATGCTCTTGACATTCTACATCGCACTCATATGGAGCATTGCAAGCCTATCTCAATACCAATGTGTCCACATGATAAACTCTCTTGTACTAGTGGCACTCGACTTGGTGATCAAGATGCTTTTGTCTATCACAGCACAGTTGGGGCACTTCAATACCTCACTCTGACCAGGCCTGATTTATCATTTGTTGTCAACAAAGTTTGCTAGTTATTATCTCAGCCTACAAACATTCATTGGGAAGCAGTGAAGAGGATTCTTCGTTTTGTTAAAGCGACTGTCAATACAGGACTCTGCTTTAGAAAGTCTGCATCTACTTTGCTAACTGTGTTTATTGATGCAGATTAGGCTAGTTGTGTGGATGATCGATGATCCACTGGAGGCTTCGCTATTTTCTTTGGCCCCAATCTTGTTTCAAGGAGCGCTCGTAAGCAACCTACTGTTTCTCCGTCCTCTATTGATGTAGAAGCTTGACTCCGGCAGTAAATATATAGGGCTATGTCGAGACTAAGAACTACGATGGTTAACATAAGACGCCGAGTTATACAGGTTCGGGCCCTCTCGAAGAGAGTAAAAACCCTACGTCCTGTGTTCTGTGGATTGTATTGATGTATGTTGTGTTGTGTCCCTCGATGGGGGTACCCTGCCGCCTTATATATCTGGTCGGCAGGGGATACATGAAGAGTCCTACTCGTAATCTACAAAGATTTACATAGAAAGTCTATATCTAATTGCCTTGCGCTCCAAGCTGAGTCGCTCGGCTTCCTTGTTGATGAAGTACCCGGTCGGCTACCGACTTAATCATATCTATGGATACCCGTAAGGCAAGTATCACACAGCAGCCGCCGAGTGCTTCCTGATTTTGAGCTTCAATGTTGATCATAATCAGGAAGACCTCTTTATAGAAGTTCCTAATAGATCTGGTGCACCAGTCAGCTACACCTGATCATGTGTAGCCCCCGACTCTTGTATAATTTGGAGACTGACAAATAATGTAAGAGTCTAATCATATTAGCTATTATTATTTTGTATGTAATTTACTCAAACTATCAAGCCTGAGTCTAACAGACCTCTGGTCATCAAACCAGTAAGTCAACTTGCAAGGCTTCAACCTTACTGACCAATTATTAAAGAGGCCGAGTGATGTACACTATTTTTTGAGTGACTTATCGGTCTGAATTTCATGACATCTATCATGTTCAGTCCATATAAGGAAATATGACATCAATCATACAACAGTACTAAGCTAAATGACATCAATCATAACATAGCTCCTCCCTGATAATTTGTCATTCTTTTTTTATCATAAGTCCAAATTTGGCCATTTAATCATCAACATCAGTTGATAACTCAACCTTTGAACTTATGCCCGTACGACCATCAGGTCCTTTACTACATGATCCTCAAATCACATAGATATGACAAGTATTTTTAAGTGGATTGGCCACTGCTTCTCATCAAAAAAGCCCTCGAGTTTATTTCTCAAGGCTTAAAAATCCCTAAATCTATTTTAGGCTTTAATTAACTTTTAATCAGAAGCATTCGTCACTGTATGGCCCATTCTGGCCCACGAAACCCTTAGGTCAAAAGCAAGGGTATAAAAAGCGATGACAGATTGACCCTCAGTCCATGCCGTCACTTTGCACTCAAACTCTTCGTCTTCCTTGCGCCTCCCTTTCTTCTTGCGATGCCTCTGTTTCTTCGGCTAGAGTTAGCGCATTTCCTCTCACCACCACAGATCTCATCGCTCTTAGCCCCCGAGCCTCAGCTAGGTTTCAGCGTTCGATCCACCACACCGAATCAATCATAACCATGGGTAACAAGAAGGCTTCGACCTCAACTCCTGCTGCCGCCGCCGCTGTCGAGTCTTCCTCGTCGGAGGTCAAGATCCCTGAGCAGCTCCGTGAGTTCTCGAAGAGCAACCTCTCCAATACTGATCTAACGAAGATGGTGGTGGATGGCATCCTTCCCGAGCAGGCTCGGATTGACTGGAAGGTACCCAAAGAATCCTGCCCCATCCCCATTCATAAGCAAATCATTGTGTTTCGCTCGTTCTTTGAGCATGGTTTTGGAATCCCTGCTGCAGCTTCTTGCATGGGCTTCTGTTCTTTTATGGGATTGAACTTTTTAACCTCAATCCTAACTCCATTCTTCATATCGCCATCTTCGTGCATATGTGCGAAGCGTTCATGGACGTTCTTCCCTATTTCAATCTGTTCCGCCATCTCTTTGTCCTCTGACCGCTGCCAACAAAGGATAATCAAGTGGCTCTAGGCGGCGTTGGCGTTCAGTTACACAAGAAAGAGGCATACATCAATGTGCCCCTAAACACTGGGAACAGGAACTGGAGAGACGAGTGGTTCTATTGTGATAACCCTCCCCCTGTTCTTGCCGACTTCACTGGTGCGAAGGCAATTCCCCTGGCGCAATGGACTGATAAGCCTGATACGAGCGACCCCCAAGCGGTCGCTCTACTGAAGAAAATTGCAGATCTGAAGGAGGAAGGTATTGATGGTATCACCATTGCCAAAAGCTTCATAGTGCGTAGAGTGCAACCCCTGAAACTTCAGAGTTACCCGACATGGAATTATGCCAACAATGACGAGACCAGGGAAGTTCCTGACCCTCCCAATGGCAATCTTCGTCGGTCTCACTTGTCCAAGATGTTTGAAGGAGATATCCTTCAGGATCTTTCATTAATTGCGAAAGCATACAACATGGGCACTCTTCGGGCCCGAGTAAGCCTCGGCTGACTTTGAATGATTCTATTATAATCTTATTTTGATGTCCTACTTGATGTCTTGGCATTTGTGCAGGTTCTGGATACTTATGTATCCCACCCTCCTCTCCCTCTGACCGATACCGAGGGACCGGATTATGTTGAAAAATCACAGCAGACTAGTGTTGGAGGCTCGAGCTCATCAGTAGGCGCTCGACCTGAGAATATTGATTGAGTTATCACCCTGCCTTCCCCCAGTCGATGAGTGAAGCAGCCTGCCCAATGTTGGAGGCAATATATTGGGGATCAGGGTGATGATGACGAAGAGCTAGTTCTAGATGTCGGTCAGGATACTCCTGCTCACTCCGACCGACCTTCAAGCCAGTCGGAGCCCCCGAGCAAAATGCCAAGTGATGTAGAAGCTGTTCTGAAGACTGATGAAGCAGACAAATGTTCCCAAAAGAGGAAGGAGACTGACTCTCAGTCAACTTCTTCAAAGAAGAGACTTTGTCGAATCAAAGTCAAGAAAGCTTCTAGGTTAATCCTTTAACCTTTTGATCCTTGCCTTTTTTTATGGTCAACAACCATGATGCAATTTAATCACCCTATTCTCTGTTAGTGACAGCGGTCGGACGAGTGATGCTCAAAGCACCCAAGAATCCGAGGATACTTGGTCGGGTCCCCCACCTCGTCTAGCTAACTTGCCTAGACCGGTCGGCAAGCCATCAAGCACGCCGACTGAGTCGAAGAAGTCTTTAGACAAGACAACCCCCGCATCTGTTCTAGTGCCAGCACCACAACCTTCTCCAGTCAATGTTCCTTCCCCTCTCGACAAAGGTAAGGCGGCATTGACTGCAGATACTCTCAGTCCGCCTAAAGTGGATGATTTGGAGATAATGCATCAACACCGAGAAGCCAACAAGGTACTTCAATACCTTGCTTTAGCTTTGTCTCAATCTCAACCCTAAGCTTAACCATCTTCTATATATAGAAAATGTATGCTCTTATGGAGAGGAAACAGGCTAGGGTGGAATACCTTCAAGCCAAAACTTTTGGTATGCCTTAGACACTCCTGCCTTTAATTCTTTATGTTTAAGACTGACATATCGCTGGTATTGTGCTAGTCACCGGTTAGCAGCTCTCCCAAGCCAAGAAGTAGATCGAAAGGCTGTAGACAGACCATAGGGAGATGACCAAGGCCATAGACCAAGGCCATGCTGATGTTGCCGGTAAGACCGCATACCATCTATAAAATAATCGACTAACCACTCTGACACTAAAAGTTCAATGTATGCCTTTAGCTCGTGATCAGAAGATTGCCGACCTGGAGAAATTGACTTCCAATCAGCAAAGATTCGTTGATGCTTTGAATGCTGAAAAGAAAAATATCTCCAAGTCGGTCGAGGAACAGAAGACCGAGATCACTCGGCTACACAAGAAGCTGGAGGAAGCTAACGTGAAGATAGAGGAAGCCAAAAGCACCTTCATATCTTTCCAATGTAAACTCGCCAGTAAGCTCTCCATAACTCCTTAAATATGCTTGAATCAATTCCTGATCTTACTAACCAAAAAACATCTTTTGCAGCTCTGTCATATGACGCTCAAAAAGCAATGAATTATATTCATGCTAAATAAATAGAGCAGACCGGTCATTCCTTGGAATATTTGCTGGAGCATGCGTCAGAAGCTATTGCAGATAACACTCGGAGAGTGGCGACCAAGGACGGGAGTCGGGTTCTGGCTATTTGCCAATCTTGGTCTCCTGTACTGCCATTG
This sequence comes from Eleusine coracana subsp. coracana, assembly GCA_032690845.1. Taxonomy (NCBI): domain Eukaryota; kingdom Viridiplantae; phylum Streptophyta; class Magnoliopsida; order Poales; family Poaceae; genus Eleusine; species Eleusine coracana. The sequence goes on from CM064430.1 coordinate 44,644,792, forward strand.
GACAAGATCAAGGAGGGCTTCAACCCAGACTTGACTGACGACCTATGCCAACTACTTTTGGATTCCATGCTGGAAACCTTCCGAGCCTTGGTCGACAACATAGAAGTTGATCCGTCCGCACCTACTCCTCCAACATCTCCAGAAGTTGAGTTGCGAGCTAATTCTTCCTCTCCTTCAAAGGAGCTATAAAACCTGCAATGTAACATAACATTAGTAGTGTCTACATATTGAAATAATGTTACATGTATGTAAATTTATTTCATGATTTGTAGCTTAATAGACTGATAAAAATATCATAAACATGTTCCTGTCATTGAAAAACAGAAATTACTTTGGTCTGTCTTAACATGTTAGGTTGTAACTCGTGACCGCGTAACAAGCAGAGTCGACCAATCGACACATGACATCTCGCACTTTGGCTCTAGGTTTAGTGTAGTGGTAGTCTAATGTGCAGTATAAAGCATATAACCGTGATGTGTAGACGTTAGACCAAAAGAGTAAAGACCGTGTCAAAGAATGGAAATCAGTCGGAAATAGTCCAAAACAAAAATTTTATAAGGTTAGACAATGTTGGGACATTATACTAGCCCCCTGGCTTGATTATGTAATATAATAGATTATAGAATCGAGACAAATTAGAATGAAAATCATCAAAAAATCTTCCATCAAAAAGACTGAGGTTTCATTCATGAATAATGTGTAAGTATACAAAAGAGTAACTAAGTATAGAAACGACGTAGCTGATTTATATTCCAGGAGTTTGGTATATCATCGCCGTCTTCATACATCAGTCGGTAAGCCCCCGGCCGAGTGATTTCTTTCACAACATATGGTCCTTCCCATCTTGGAGAAAGCTTATGCTATTTCTTTGTTGACTGCACTCGACGTAGCACTAAATCCCCAACTTGAAATTGACGGCTACGTACGTTCTTATCATAATAATGCTACAAGCCTTGTTGGTTTAGCGCCAACCAAAACAGAGCGCCGCAACTCCTCTGCTGCAATCAAATTAGTCTCTCGGCTCTCCTCAGAAAGTTTTTCATCATATGCTTGAACTCTTGCCGAAACTAGATTGACCTCAGTCGGAAACATAGCCTCATAGCCGTAGACCAATGACAAAGGTGACTGACCAGTAGCCTGACTGGTATTAGTGCGAAGCCCCTAAAGAACTGAAGGCAACTCTTTGACCCACCGACCGACATAAGGCTTAAGTCTGTCAAATATCCGAGGCTTCAATCCTTGTAGAATCATTCTATTGGCCTGTTCGACCTGCCTATTACTTTGAGGATGAGCAACTGATGCAAAGTGGATTTTTATTCCCATCTCATCGACAAAGTCACGGAACTCCACTGATGTGAATTAAGTACCATTATCAGTAATGATATCATGAGGAACCCCAAACCGAGTAAAAATATCCTTGACAAACTCAATCGCCTTCTTTGATGTTATCTTGTCGACCGGCTTTGCTTCAATCCACTTAGTGAATTTGTCAATAGCAACAAACATATAAGTGAACCCTCTTGGCGCTCTCTTGGAAGGACCAATAATATCAAGCCCCCAGACAGCAAAAGGCCAAGTCAAAGGTATCATCTGAAGTTGCTGTGAAGGCACATGCATTTGATGAGCGAAGAATTGACAACCTTCACACTTCTGAACGACTTGGTGTGCATCTTCGACCGCCGTGGGCCAGTAAAACCCTTGCTGGAAAGCTTTGTCGACCAAACTCTTAGAAGCTACATGACTGCCACATATGCCTGAATGAATTTCGTCAACTAACTTTTGACCTTCTGGTATTGAGATGCATCGCATCAAGATATTTGAACCTCCTCTTTTATAGAGTTGATCTCCCGCCATCAAATATCCTCGACATCAGGTTTTCAACCTCTGTTGTTCATTAGGATCTGTAGGCAGCGTGCCCTTGTCCAAATATTGGATGAGTGGGTCGCCCCAGTCGGTCTACGTATTGTCATCACCAACAAGGTCAGCAACAATGCTCATTAATACATCCGACCAGGGCGAAATAGTGGGGGTGTCCAGGGTGTGTAAGAAAACACCAGCTGGGACTTCAGACTGAGATTATCCCGTCTTAGCCAATTCATTAGCCGCCTAGTTGTTATCTCGAAGAACGTGCATGAACTTTAATCCATCAAATTTGTCCTCGAGCTTCCTTACTTCCTGACAATAAGCACTCATGTTATCATCTACATAGTTCCAATCTTTGGTGACCTGATTAATGACCAAGGCCGAGTCATCAAAGACGTCAAGATGCTTAATGCAAAGTGAGACAGCAATGCGTAGACCGTGTAGAAGGGCTTTATACTCCGCAGCGTTATTAGACGTGCGAAACATAACTTGAAGAACGTATCAAAGCTTCTCTCCCGTGGGTGAGATAAACACAACTCCCGCACCAGCTCCCGGCAATTGAAAAGAGTCATCAAAGTACATTTTCCAGTACTCAACATCTTGTGTCACAGGAGGATTTTGAATCTCCGTCCACTCGGGAAAAAGTCAGCCAACACTTGTCCTTTAATTGCGATCAAGGCACGAACGCAATGGTATACTGACCAAGTTCGACCGCCCACTTAGTAATTTTTCCTTCAGCCTCTTGATTGTGAAGCATTGTTCCGAGCGCAAAGGATGTCTGGACTTCGATCGGATGAGCTTGAAAATAATACTTCAACTTCCTAGAGGTGTCAACAATGCGTACAACAATTTCAAGATCTGATGATATCTTGTTTTAGAGGCACTGAGAACCTCACTAACAAAATAGACCGGGTGTTGTACTTTTTGTATATGACCCTCTTCTTCTCGGTCGACTGTCAAAACAGTACTCACAACTTGAGTTGTGGCCGATATGTAAAGTTGAAGCTTTTCTCCTAGCTTTGGAGGCACCAATACAGGAATGCTGCTGAGGTGAACCTTCAACTCGTGCAATGCCAACTGCGCCTCTTCTGTCCAAACAAAGTCGTCCTGCTTTTTAAGCAGTCTGAAAAGCGGTAACCCTCTAACCCCCAGTCAGGAGATAAAGTGACTCAAGGATGCCATACATCCGGTCAGCTTATGAACGTCCTTTTGAGAATTAGGTGGTCCCATATCAAGGATTGCCTTGATTTTATCAGGGTTAGCCTCTATACCTCGTTTTGAAATGATGTAACCGAGTAGCTTTCCTGAAGGAACCCCAAAAACACACTTTTTAGGATTCAGCTTCATCGAGTAATGCCTCAGATTGTCAAATATTTCTGCCAGGTCAGAAAGAAGTTGACATTCCGAGTCTTTATAACCATGTCATCAACATAAGCTTCTGCGTTTCGATCGATCTGAGTAGCAAGGCCGCGTTGAATACCTCGTTGGTAAGTTCCGCCAATGTTTCTCAGACGAAGGGCATTATGATGTAAGAATAGGCGCTGAAGGGAGTTATAAAAGAAGTTTTGATCTGATCTTCGACCTTCAGTGGGATCTGGTGATAGCCTGAATATGCATCTAGAAAGCTTAGAAGCTCACACCCAGCTCTTGAGTCTACAATCTGATCAATACGAGGTAGAGCGAAGGGGTCTTTAGGATAGACCTTGTTAAGATCAGTATAATCAATACACATCCTCCACTCTTTATTCTTCTTAGGTACAAGGATTGGATTTGCTAACCAGTCAGGATAATATACTTCCTTTATAAACTTAGCATCTAGTAGTCTAACTATCTCCTTCTTCATAGCGTCCTTGCAGTCTTGTGCAAATCTTCTAAGTCTTTGTCGAACGGGGGTGGCCCTAGGAGGCACCCCTAACTCATGTTCAATCTTTTCCCTAGGAACTCCCGGCATGTCAGATGGCTTCCATGCGAAGATGTCCCTATTTTCCTGGAGAAAAAGAGTGAGGGTGAATTCCTATTTCTCGTCAAGGTTGACCCCTGCATACGTTACCTTATCGGGGTCTTCAGAGTCGAGCACGATCTCCTTGGTCTGGATATCATCAGTCTGGATCTTGTCCTTGGCGGGCTTCTTCACTAGGACCGCCGCATTAGTCTGCTCCTCTATGCCGACTACCTTCTGGATCTCCTACCGGTCAGACAACATCAACTGCTTATTGGCCATCTCACAACTCTGTACATCGCAATCAAAAGAATTCTGAAGATCAGAGTGGAGGGAGATTATTCCGTTCGGGCCTGGCATCGTATGGGTGAGATATGGATATTACGGGACCGCCATGAATTTTGCCATCACCGATCGACCGATGATAGCATGATATGCTGAGTCAAAATTGGCCACCTGGAAGAGAATGCGCTTCGTCCTGAAATTCTCACGGGTCTCAAAAGTGACTGGCAGACTGATCTGTCCAATTGGAACTGAAGTCTTGCTAGGCACTATCCCATGGAAAGGTGATGAACTCGGCTGAAGGTCATTGACTGACAGACCGAGCTCTTGAAGAGTTTTAGTGAAGACTAAGTCCAAACTACTTCCTCCATCAATGAGTACTATGTTGAACTTCACCTCTTTCATCGTGGCAGCAAGCACCAGCGGGTACTGACCTAGTTTTCGCAAGTGCTTGGGATGATCCGACCGATCAAAAATAATCGGTATTTCAGACCACCTCATGAATTGAGGCATAGCTAGTTCCACAGAATTAATCTCCTGTTGTTCCAGCTTCTGCTTGCGCTTGGACACATAGGCATCCGGGCCTCCAAAGATGAAGTTGACTTCCTTGCGGGGCTCCTGGAACTCTCCCGCATCATCGTTGTCACCACCGTCCTTCATCTTGTCCTTTCTATTACGCCTTGGAGGGTCTTTAGCCACCTTGAGTGCAACAGTCGACCCTTCAGTCGGTAGCAATCCTTTGCCTTGTGGTTCCCCTTTGGGTACCAGAGGCATGGGCCACTCAGCAGATCATCCGTGGTTGGTTGGTTTGTCTGAGGATTCTTCTAAAACCGATCTACTGTATGGACCATGTTGTCAGACTTCCTCTTCTTGTCCTTCTTGGAGGACTCGGGCTTGTCCGACCGTTTCTCCTTGCCTTTCCCTTGGATGTCATCTAATGCCGACTCACCAGATGCAAACTTGTCAGCAATCTCGAAGCACTCCTGAGCGGGAAACTTGAGGTCATGATTCCTCCGACCGATCTCTCGAACCAAGTCATCACTACGGATTCCTCCATGGAAGGCAGAATTAATTTGTTGGTCCGGAACATTTGGGATCTCAGTCTTCTTAGCGCAGAATCGCTTGATATAGTCGTGAAGAGGCTCGTCAGCCTTCTGCTTGATCCGAGTGAGGTCAAAGTGGTTGCCCGGTCGGTTGCAAGTAGCTTGGAAGCTCTTAATAAGCTTCTTGTTGAGGTCTCCCCAAGAAGTGATTGACTCTTCCGAAAGAGATGTGAGCCATATTCGAACGGCTGGATCAAGGCAGATCGGTAGGTAATTAGCCATTACATAGGAATCACCTCCGGCCGACCGGATCGCCGTGCTATAAAGTTGCAGCCACTCTCGAGGATTGGTCTGACCATCATATTTTTTGATGGGGACCAGCTTGAATCCTTTTGGTCAATGAGCTATGCGAAGCCTGGGGACATAAGCCTTGATGTCATCGATTTCATCGTCAATGGGAGTCGGTGACCATCTACGTCGGTCTAGAGACAGAGTTGGGTGACGGGTGTGTCGTGGACCAACATCGTCATCATGGTGATGGCGTCGATTGTCATCGTCATTATTTTCATGCCGACCCCGATCATCTCGTCAGTGTTGGTCATCACGGTTGTTCCTTGGAGGAGGATCTCGCTGGTCTTCTCGCCGGTTGTCCCATTGGTCATCCTGTCGGTCATCCGTCCAGTCGTCCCGATGGTAGTCAGTTCTCTGGTCGCGACATTCCTCCTGGTAGCGTTGGTTGTCCCGAAGGCGTTCTTCATAGTGGGAGTTCATGGTATCTTGTCCATCATGGATACTGAGAGAATTTCTCAAATCTTCATGCCTATGTCGACCCCGTGAAGTTGCGTGGCTAGAGCTTGTTACAGACTGCGATCTGTCCTTGGCAACATCTTGAGCTACAGCAGCCTTGAGCATAGCTACCGCCTTCAGCATCGCGGGGCTCTGATAGTTTGCATCGGCCATCAGGGTATCAAGCAACGTTTTCGCCCTGGTGATGTTATTTTGAGGGGTATCGTAGACCTTGACACCATCCACTTCAATGTCCGGCCCAAGATCCAGTCGGCGCGCATGGCGTGACCCGTGCGACCCTCTCGATTGACGGCGGTGACCGGCCAATAGGTCATTCACTAGAGGATTATTATCCAGCTGACCTTCTTCATCTGGTTCTTCTATGTGGCCATCTTCTTCGTGGCTATCCTCTGGGTCACCCTCCTCGTCCTCGTTCCCCGAAGGATTCTCAACTATGTCAACCATGTTGACAGTAAGGGGATACGAGTAGGCAGATCTGATCGAGTCCTCATCAAAGCACCGGACCGACTTTGAGTCGTCTGAGGATGGATCTGCTTTATCGAATCCGAGTGGGACCAATGCGGGGATCAAATCAGACGGGCTCGGTGATCGCGCCATAGAGATGGATGCAGCCGAGTCGGATCTGTGCTTGTCCAGACCTAGGGCTCCATTGTCGCTGACCGTGAAGTCGAGCGATTCGAAGGAGATCTTGAAGTCTGGTGAATATTGAATGATGGGAATTTCGACCATCGTAGTCGACGGAGAATCCTGGCGAGCCTTGTTCCCTTACCTGGTGCGACAACTGTTGAAGCTTGACTCCGACAATAAATATATAGGACTACATCGAGACTAAGAACTACGATGGTTTATACCAAACACTGAGTTATACAGGTTCATGCCCTCTCAAAGAGAGGAAAAACCCTACGTTCTATGTTCTGTGGATTGTATTGATGTATGTTGTGTTGTGTCCCTCGATGGGGGTACCCTGCCACCTTATATATCTCATTGGCAGGGGGTACATGAAGAGTCCTACTTGTAATCTACAAAGATTTACATAGAAAGTCTATCTCTAATTGCCTTGCGCTCCAAGCCAAGTCGGTCGGCTTCCTTGTTGATGAAGTGTCATGGTTGTAGCCCCTGCTTAAGGAGTTATGTATTCTACAACCTCGAGTGCCCATTTGATGGTGCAATAGTTTGGGCGCCACATACTTGAGTGCTAATTCAAGGTTTCATGCACGAACAAAGCATATTGAAGTTGACTTTCACTTTGTGAGGGAGAAGGTGGCTCTCGTAGCGCTGGAAGTACGTTTCATTTCCACGGGTGATCGAATTGCAGATATTTTCACTAAACCTGCCACTAAGCAGATGCTAGAGCATGTTCGATCCAATGTCAACCTAGTGGCACTCGGTTGATATTGAGGGGGGATGTTAACCGAAAGAATCCTAACCTATTCTGTACAAATAATCTAGAGTAGGTTGTTGATGTTTATCTCTTGTATACCTAACTTGTAGTCCACACAATGTTTTACTATATATACTTGAGTAGTGGGAAGGTCATGGTGTGTGTGCCAAACATATCTCCTGACTGCGCTGATGCGGTCCACACCTTCAGGGATGAAGCCACGCTTGAACCAGCCAGATTCCTTGGGACGGCGCTGACGAAGCTCTCCAGAGCAGCAACCTTTCTATCGTTCATGGTATTTGTAGCACAAAGCCATCCCGTCCATCTGGCCGAGCACCGCTTAGGGCAGCTTCACTCACTCTAAATGGCAGCTTCTCCTGTCGATTAGTTTCTTTATATCTTTCTTGGAATCAGTTGCTTGACTCCTGTCGATTAGTCACATAGCAAGCCACATAAAGAGCTTGACTCTAGGTGGTGCCCAAGCTCTCCACAGTTTCTTGGCCCCTTCCACGCAAGGTAGCACATAGCATCATCGTGTAGGCTGACTTCAGGGAGAAAAGACTTGTGCTTGACCAGCACCAGAGTATTGTATTAGTGACAGCCCGATCCAACTGAACAGTTTGCATCCTTCGCTATAACTTGATGTATTGGAGGATTGCCCTGATAGATAATGGTCTTGTTATATCTTTGATCCACTACCTATTTGTCAAGACCTGTGCTATAGAGCATTCCATCCACACTTTGTGGTGAACTGCGGTGCAAAGGTCCGGTACCATGTTTTGGATTGAGGTGTTGTCCAACCATCAGTCAGTCCAGAAGAAGGTAGATAGTCCATCGCCTACTTTGGCTTCAATGGAGGTTGCAAACATGGCTTCGGCTTCTCTATCGCTATCCAATGGCAAGGAGTGCCAAGGCTGTGAGTTGTCCATGCGCTTTAGCCAAAGCCATCGGAGATGCATGGCCGTACCTACCAACTGGAGGTTAGGGACACCTAGGCCATCGAGATCCTTTGGCAGGCAAACCTTTGTCTAGTTTACCATGCATTGCCCACCCAACGCTATATTTTCCCTAGTCCAGAAGAAACCATGACAACATTTGTCAATGGCAGAAATAACCCATGCAGGCAACTTTATAGAGATGGTCGGGTAGATCGGGATAGCAGCCAATGTTGATTTCACCAGAGCTAGGCGACATGCCTTATGCAGAAGGCCAACTTTCTAGTTTGGCAGCCGTGCATGATGTTGTCTATCACCGGTTGTAGATGATGAGCTAGTAGCCTCGCGGTTGATAGTGGCATACCTAGGTAGGTGATTAGGAAGTTTTCAAGTTTGCATGATAGTTCAGCTTGAGTCAAATTGAGTTGCTCTTCCGAGCAGCTGGTTGGTGCGGCAACACACTTCTGAAGTTGGTACACAGGCCTGAAGTGTGACCAAATAGGTCGAGGATGCCCAGGGTGGCTATGATATCACGGTAGGAAGGCGATATGAACAAAATTGCATCGTCTGCATATAGGGAGCAACTTTGGCTTCTTCTTCTGCTTGAAGATTTTTGTTGACTGATGGACTATTTTGAAATTGTCATGGATTGATCAGCCTCGAATTAATGCACTTTGATTAACATGTATCGATTTCTCCATTTGTGGGGCGAGCCTTCTAGCCAAAGTTTTAGCCGTAATTTTGGCAAAGCTATGGATGAGACAGATCGAGCGATAATCGCTAGCTGTCTTGGCATCATCTTTCTTTGACAAAAGGGTGAAGAGCGCCAAGTTTAGACCATGCAGACCTCTTTGATCCCCTTGTTGAAAGCATTTAAGCGCTAGAACCATGTCTTGTTTGATGACGTGCCACACCGCTTGATAGAATTCGATTGTGAATCCATCCGGCCCTGGGGCTTTGTCAGGAGGTAGGGCTTTGATTGCCTCCCATATCTCAGCTTGAGTAAAGATGGCATCCAGGTGATGCAGGTCTTTGGACTAAACACCAGTGGCCACGAGATCGAGGGTCGTGTCTCTGGTAACACCGGTGCCAAAAATGCTATGAAGTGGGCAAACATCGCATTAGCTTTATCCTTCTAGCTGTACATTGTCCCGTGTTATGTCTGCAGGCTCACAATGTGTTTCCTCTTCCGTATGTAACTCGCTTGTAGATGGAGGAACCTTGTACACGCGTCTCCTTCCTAGAGAAAGGTGATCCACGATCTGGTACATGCAATGGTGCGCTCCAAGGAAGCGAGACCAAGGCATTTCTTCTTGAGGTCTCGATGCAATTCTGCCTCTGCAGGCGAGTGCAGACTAGTCCCCTAGAATCTCGAAGTCCAAGCCATAGCTGAAAGGTATTGTTGTGCAAAAGTCTAGTTGTTTTGAGATGTTTGCTGACACTAGTACAAAAGCACTCTTTAGTGACGCATGACATTTTTCTACCAGTGGCGGTGGAGCATAAAACCATCGCTAGAAGTGCGAGAGCTGACATCATTAGAAATCAGTACCAGTGGATCCGACGGCCCGAGGTCAGAGGTGGTAGATCCAACGACCTCGTCCTTGAGCACGTGGCTTAGGGAGATGGTGTGCAGCACTAGGAGGTGGCAGGCATGACTGCATGCCGCACCAGGACCGGGAAGCAGCGTGGTGTGGCTGATCTGGCGGCCCTAATGGTGGCGGCTAGGGTTAGGGTTAGATAGCTGGGCTGGGTGGTCTTGGCTCGCTCAGGCCTAACTTTTTTTTGTTTTCTAAAATCCTTCCTAGTGGTGGTGCAAAATGACATCATTCCACCGTCACTAGGTTTTGAGTGTCAGTGGCGAGTGCCTCAATACCGCTGAGAACAGGGCAATTCCACATTTAGGATTCTAAAATGATACATAGGCATAAAGACCAACTCAGTATACTGATGATATACATTACACTTCACAGAAAGGGTATTCCTTCGCTATATCATAGAGTTCCATGCATTCCCTATTACTTGGTGGAACCTTACTGGAAAAGTACACGTTCATTCTTTGAAGCATTGTTGAATTTCTAAATATCACTTTCAAGAAATCAATTTTGTGGCCTTCTCCTTTAAAACAATGGATTTCTACTTCTTCAAGATCAGTCAAAGAGATATTTAGATTTCTCCAGTTGTTAGGATGATCACAAGGGCATTTCACAGAGCATTCGTTGTATCTCCCCTAAGACAATCAAGTAAAGCTATATTATTGATGGTTCATACGGAAGTACATTGAAGATAAAACTCAGAATTGATAAGACAATAAAAGTTCAAAATGTTCATGTGCGAAAAGACATGACAATTTTATATTTAGTTACCTGACTTAGCTTCAATCCAAGCTTACGTATGAAGGAACGACACATCCCAAGAAGATACAACACCATTGCTCCATATACATGTCCTCCTGTCTCAATACCAACTCCAGAACCTGGAAGTTGGTAATTCGAGTCATTGTGGATAGCTGTTGACCAATGTTCTTGTCTTCATCTCCAAAAACCTGCGGACAATTTGGCGCGTCATACAAATATGTTATCTACTCTTTAAAGTGCGAATATATAGCAGGGAAACCAAGCAGAAATAAAGCGTATACTAACTGCAAAAGGCAAGCCAATGGACATAGTAGACAGGGTATAGAGCACGTGAGGAAATCGCCGCAGCTGCATATGGTTATGCCCAAGGGCCTTTCCCATCGTCTTTAATGTCAGGCTAAACAGGCGCCACCCGGCATCGAATCTGTTGGTCTTAGCGTCTGTTTGGCATGGTTTATGGGTAGCTTATTGTTTTGGCTTATGGTACTGTAACAACAGTGAAATTACTATAGGACAAGGCGTTTGGGGATAACTACTGTAGAAACAACAGTGAAACACTGTAACTACTATAGCAATGAGTTATTTTCGTATAAGCCGTTTGGGGATAAGCCCTCCCAAACGGCCCCTTAGACTATGAGGCACATCGCCAGTAGAGCTCCTCCACCATTGGCGCCGAGTAGGACAAGGCGAACTCTCACTACAGCAAAAAGGCCCTATAGCGGCGGTTGGTAAGGCATTATAGCGGCGGGCAGGCCACCCCGCCGCTACGCAAACGCAGCTACAAATAAGTGTTTATAGCGGTGGGTGGTCTGACGCCCAAATAAACCGCTGCTATAGAGACATTATTAGCGGCGGTTGAAGATGTCAACCACCGCTATTGTCTGTCATTAGTAGCGGCGGTTGAGAACACCAACCGCCGCTATTGTCTGCCATTAGTAGTGGCGGTTGACAACATCAACCGCCGCTACTTGTTATTTTCCAAAAAAATTAAATTTAGCAAATACACATAAATCACTGATTCTACATACATAGAAATTTACAACATCTCATCACAGGAATTTACAACATCTCGTCACATATATTTACATCTCATCATAGAATATATACAACATTATCATCAAAATATCCAATGAAGATTACAAAATGTCTTATATGAACCCTAATGCATAATCATCATTTTTCTTTGACACATTAGGTTCATATGGTGCTCTTGAACCAGCCCACTCACAAAGGGGCCTATGGTTTGTTGCTAGATCACCATTTAAATCAAAATACTTCCCTTCTGGACTAATTACCTCTCTCAAAAGAAAACGACAAAGAGAAGCTACAATGCAATACATGTTATTTGTAGTCAAATGACCATGTCCTTGAGAAATCATACCCTTTTTCTGATCTCGTCGTTCCTCTTCATCTTTGCAGTCCATTGTACCTTTTCCCTTATGGCCCTCTGTGTCACATGAGTAGAGTATGTTAATATGAGTTCTTAAAACTTCATTGTTCGAGTAAAGTAAAATGGACATAAACAAAATCAACTTACCTCTTCATTAGACTCCTCAACAATATGATCTAGGTAAGATGAAGTGCTAGACGCGAACACACACATGTAGTAGCCGCAATGCACACTACCTTTTTGTTGCTTAAAGCACTATGTAGTAAAGAACACAAGTTAGTTACACTTTATATGGCGGATACTACGATAAAGACATGTATGTGATGCATATAAATCTTACCTAAAAATTATGATGGAAGTACATCTTCTTTTTTCGTTTTGGATGACATTTCCCTCCCGCTATAACATATTTCTCGTAAGCACTAAACGGTCGACAAAAGCTTCATTAGATGATATTAACATTATCAATTCATATACACATAGACTAATTTGTTACCTATCTATGACTTCCACCATGTCGTTGTACAACTTCTTGTCATAGTCGAGACTATACAGCATGAGAAGGTACCTATTTTTGGAAATTATCATAAAATAGATCCAATGATCACTACAAGAATGTTGACAACAAGTTACTTACGATTGGATTTAACTTCAACATATGATAGAAGACGAAGGCAGTAGTGGTCCAACTTACTTGAAGTTGTAGGGGGCTAAGATGCATTGTCTATCTTGCCACTTTAGGAAGCACTCACATAAATAATTTATAGCCCGAGTCCTTGCTTCATTTCTCAGGATCACCTTTATTTTACCTATCTCTGCCGGTGTCTTATCCGGATAGTGATCCGGATTTACCATTGGGTTTATACTGCTTTGATTGATGCGGTTCGGGTTGACATAGGCCACCTTCCAATCTTTTTTATCAACCCTCTTTTTTTGATAAAAAGAGTTCATGCTACAAAAAAAAAGATATAAGGTAATATATTGAATTGTGCTTGAAATTCAAAGTAGATTGAACGTGAAACTTACATGCTCCACATGATGATGAAGGTGACGTCCATCCTGCCTAGGCGAAACATTAAGTGGACATCCTCCCAAAAAAGGCTTCATCGTCCTCTTCATTGAACACCTCACTTGGAATCCTACAAGTGATTGTGGTGACCCCTTCCTTCGATACCATCATGTACCAGTCATGGAACTTCCGCATCTCCCATGGTAGGTTCTTGTACATGTTGTTTGATATAAGGGTGAAAGTTGCCTAGAGGGGGGGGGGGGGAGTGAATAGGCAATTTAGAAATTTGACCTGAAATCAAACTTAATTGCGGATTAAATAGAGAACAACGAAACTTCCTTCATTCTTTGACGGAACTTCCGTGGTGACGGAAGTTCTGTCACAATAACTAAGGTTCCTTGATTTGGAGGTGAAAACACAATGAAATATGGAATTTAAGGGGTTAGAGATACAATACTTGATAGAAGCGAAGCTACCACGAGGTCTAGCACAAGTCCTACAATAAGTAGCTAGCAACACAATGCACAAGATAATCGAGCATAATATATATAGAGAACAACACAAGCACAAAAGGAAAAGCGGGAAGGTAAAGAGAAAGACACAAGGATTTTTACCGAGGTTCGGCAACTACACAACGTAGTCCCTACTTCCTCATTAAGGAGCTACGCAAAGTAGCCGGGTCTCTCTCAACCCTTTTCCCCGCCAAGCAATCACAAAAATCGTGCTCAGATTTCTTTCTCCACTTGATTCTTTTCCTCCGGAGACGAATCACACTTTTACAAACTTTTCCAAGACCCACCACAAGTTTGGGAGCTCTAGGGTGACGCCTAGCCGTCTAGGAATCTTCAATTCCAAGAGTAACAAATGCCTCACGGATGCTTGCTTTGAAACAATGCTCAAGTGTCAACTTCTCTCACAAGGAATCTCTCCCTCAACCCAACTCTCACAAAGAGATGAATCCTCACAAAGAGGAGTTGGGGAGAGTGCTAGAAGGCTTTGAGAATGATATTTTCGTGGGGGAAGTCAACAGCTTTCAAAGGAGGGGAGAGATGAGCTATTTATAGAGGAGCCTCAAAAACTAGCCGTTGGAGTGCATTTCAGTGACTGATGGAACTTCCATGAAAACCCATGGATCTTCCGTCATTTCAAAAAGAGCCGTTGCACGGGCTAGGATTCTACTAAAACAAGACATGATGGAACTTTAGTCATAAGCATCACGGAACTTCCGTGACTCTCGGGATGAGAGGATACTGAAGATTCAATCGATAGAACTTCTGACGGAACTTCCGTCGCTCTCGGGTTTGCGACAGAGTGAAACTCTGGAACGACGGAACTTCCAATAGAACTTCTGACGGAATTTCCGTCGCTCTTGGGTTTGCATGTCTAGCGACGGAACTTCTCACGAAACTTTCGACAGAACTTCCTTCGTTCCTGGGTTGGCTGTTTTTGGGTCATTTTGTGGTTGTTTTGCTTCTCTCACCTCACTTGGGATTTTGTTGAGCATTGAGACTTTGCAAGCACCTATGTGACATCCCTCTTGATAGAGCGGCATGCCTAAACTCAAGATTAAATATAAAAGAAACTTCTTCAACTTGAGATAGCATAATTGATACTTGCCACTTTTCTTCATTTGGCTTCAAAAAGGAATTGCCATATGTATTCTTCTTCTAAGCGCAATCACCTAGAGCTTGTGACTTGGAGTATTTGAATCCTTACGATCAACTTCCATTTGTACTCACAAGTCATTTAAGATCTTCAATCATATGATACTCCGAAGTATATGACTCTTGTTGCTTGGTTCATCGAGATTGAGCTTCACCTGCCCTTCACCACTACTCCGGTCCCTCGGACTAAGCCTTGCTTGCCCTTCTCCTTTGCATGGTTCATCTTGACCCGGTCATGCACAATTCTTCACCATTAAGCTAACTCAACTCACATGCAACTTGTATTGTCATTAAGCCTTTGTTTGAAGATCTTCTTTATGTTGCTTGATCAAGTTGCTTGTAGTTATTCATTCATCTTGTAATCAACGTTGCACTTGATTCCTCTCACACTTGTTCATGCATAGACCTAATTGTTTATGAAACCTCATTGTATTGATGATCAAGCTGCTCATGAGTGTCTCTTCATCATGTCATTATTTTGTCCTTTATCACACTTTGATTGTGTACAAGCCTTATCATGTGAGACCAAATTAACTCATGAACTTTCATGTCTCATAACTAGAATCAACGTACAATCTCAATCATATTCATTTCAGCCATAGAATGTACATCCAAGATTGTAATCCCTGCTTATACACTTAGAAAGAATCATTAGTCCTTTAGTCATGTTGTCATTCAATACACCAAAATCCACTAGGGGACTAGATGCACTTTCAATCTCCCCCTTTTGGTGATTGATGACAACCTTGATTAAAGCTTACAAGATATATTCAATAAGCATTTTGAATGCAAACATATAGACGATCTCCCCCTAAATTTGTGCATATTGAATGAAATTCATGAATCATGGCCTAAAATGCCATTTGCACATTTTCATGTTGAAATGAGAACTCCCCCTTTATGTGTACATTCGTGGGGTGCAAAAAAGTGTGTGTGAGCAAATATCTCGTGATGCATATGCCAAGAAAGACACACAAAAACAAATTGAGAAGAAAGCATATGTGCTGTCTAGCAAACAATAGACTTCACATGCTCCCAATAAAGAACATTACATCATTACAATAATGCATAACATATTATCTCAAGTAAAAAGGTTCTTAAAAACAAAGATAAAGAGAGGTTCACACACAAGTTCAGACATAACACATTGTTCCCAAGTCCATGAGATGAAAAGAAATTTCTCCACCTGTGAAGCCACTAAGTCTTGAGCTTGAGCTTTAATCTGCTTTTCTCTCCATGTTATCACCATGTATGAGCTTTAATCTACTTTTCTCTCCCCCTTTGTCATCTAGCACCAAAAAGTTTGAGCTCAAGGCATGAAGTTCAAGACACCTCCCTTCTTTTTTCATGTTACCTTTAATTTCGAGGTGGGTGAGAAAGGGAGGGTTGGTCTGATATGAAACTCCAATAGCACCAAATTCATAGCTGACATAGCCACTAAGGCTCATGTAACCACAAATTTCAGAGGGGTAGTCACTTGGCTCAATGTCGATTATTTTCTCATTGCAAGACTCTATGGGACTCCTTGCACTTTGTAAACCAATAGGAGAGCAAGGATGCTCAAGTTCTAACTTGGTATGAATTTTCCTTGATTCTTTTGGTGATGTTCTTTCTTTCATGTCTTTCATGATATGCCCTCTCATCTACCTCATAATGTTCCTTGTTTAGGCAAAGTAGCATGTTCATGACTTTCCTTAGAGCTATAACTGATGGAAGTTCTGTTGTTGGACGATGGAAGTTCTGTTGCTCTCTGTCACGAGTGAAGATAAATCCAAAGAATGACGGAAGTTCCGTAAATGGATGACGGAAGTTCTGTCGCTTTCTGTCTTCAATTAACAAAGGCTTTCAGAAATTAGAGCTTTTGGATAAGCACTATATTTAAGAGGAAGCCATGGTTGTGTCCATCTTTGCATGTGGTACAAATCAGATTTTATAAGTCTTGTTAGCTCTCTCACACTTGAAAGTGACACTAGTGATTCTCGGACATGTATGTGATATATGGTGCATATTCACAACTCCTCTGAAAGTAGTTTGCAATGCCCTTAATATCTTCCCATATGGAGACAAACACTAAGATAGGAGTGCCATGAGGAGGAGTGGAGTCTTCATCCCTAGGTGTGACAGCCTTCCTGAACATATTGTTGACACATGCATAGAATGTAAATAAATCTGTAGCATATCCTTGATTGCCCTATTTGTTTCTTGGATACATGAAATTTATCCTTTCAAGCTTCAAAGTGGGGTAAATGTGAAGATGTGAATGGTTGGCATCATTTCACCCAAATCCAATAAGTATAACAAACTGAGCATATGTGAACTCATGCCAATGTCCCTTTGTCAGCCAATCAGATTTTCTGACATTTTCATGCTCTTCAACACAATGATCTCATTGTTTCAATTCTTCTGAAATGCTAAAACATCATTCACATTTTTGGCCTTGCATGGAGTCATCTCAGTGACAAGAATTTATCATCATTGGTAGATATGTAGTTCCAATCTGCCCATTGAGTAATAGACATTGCCTTGTATGATCATAGACTCATAGTAATCTTGCCAATAATAACTCCAAAATTTATAATCAGTTCCAACTTCTTTTGGAGTTAGCTTCAAGTTGATTGCTCTCATCTTCCTTATCTCTTCAAATTGCACTTTGTAGTTCACTCTTGTTCTTCAAAAGTGATTAGAAGGTTCTGAGAACAAAGAAGCACTAAAGTTTCTAACTGCTGATCCTATAGGCTCATCCACAACAAATATTTCAAAATCCTTATTTTCTTCTTCTTCCTGAATTTCTGAAGAAGCCATTGTTGCACTAGTTAACTTAGCTTGTCCCCTCCCCTGATGATGGCTCTATGGAGGAGATGGAAGCCAAGTTTTAATTCTCTACACCATCACTAACAAAGTAGGTTTGATCATCATCAACAGGTGTTATTACTCCCTCTTCTATGGTCATGTCTTTCCTCTAGGCAGTGGCCTCTTATTTGTCTTTTTTTGCCTTTGATATTGAGAGGAATAAAGCTGCCATCTCCTTTCCATATCATGTCTTGCCTTGACTATTCTTTTTCCCTCTTTTTTTATATCATCCATACCACCTCTGCAACTGATAGAGGTGAACCATTCCAATAAAGCAGCTGGATCAAAGAATGATAGATGGAGGATAGGTTGGAGGACTCTAAATCTGGGGGTGACGGAACTTCCATCACTTGAGCGATGGAAGTTCTGTCCCTCTATGGTTCCAACAACATCTCATATTCAAGGATGATGGAAGTTTTGGCAAGATTGGGTTAAACTTGAGAATTGTAAGTTTCTATTCCATTCTTTGCAATCATAGGTTCTTACCCAATTTCAGTCACCTTTGTTCTCATATGTAGATCTTATTCTCATATGCATCCTTTGCACTTTTCCTTTCCAACCTTTTGCAAATCTTAATCCAAAAAGCGAGAGATTGAGATTTTGATCAGAGTGGAGCAAGATTGGATTTTTGGACTTGAGATAGACAATCTCACAAATTGTAGTTAGACGACAATCAATCAATTTTAACTATAACCATAATTTGCTCGACATGATCACAAAGATCAAGAACCAAAGATTTTCAAAGAAACCACAATTATAACAAGATAAAGGAAGTTTTTAAAAAATCTATCCTAGCTCACAAAGAGCATGCCATGACACGAGGCCATACACATGCCAAGGCATAACCTATCACATGGGTTCTATATGCAAAGGAACACAAAGCTGTAACTATAAGACATACCTTTGCCATTAGATTGTTCTTCTCTTTTTCTTGTGAGGGAGCATTCATGCAGCTATGTACTCTTGCATGCTTTGTCAATGATCAAGTCAAGACATTGTCAGATTTTAAGTATGATAGATCTTGGGACTCATGAACGTCGGACGTCTCCATTGTCATTTGTCACATCTACCACTTGATTGAATGCACTTTCAATGCCTTCACAATGATAGTAATTCCACAAGAAAAGTTATCCATGTAAATGCTGCCCACACAATCACTTACAGAAAGACATTAGTTCCTCTTAACATAAGACATGGTGTGAATCTCCCCCTTACTGTGTGCACCATATCATTGAATAATATTCACATGTGCACACTGCTCAGTTATGATCATGAGGAGATTTACACTATGTCTTAGTTAAGGTATTAGATAAACCACTAGAATTTGAGAAGTGTCAAGAGCCACTTACAAACCAAATAAGTAGGAATTTTTCTTATGAGGCGAAGAAGCATGAAGGTTCAATGGCACTCTTGACTTATGGTCTTGACATCACTAGAGATCATCTAATTGACTTATGCTTCTCTTTTTTTTTAAATTTATCTCAGCCAGAGGCATCTTCCACAAAATTTGTTCTCCATAATGAGAATAGTCATGAGGTAACTCAACCAAAACATTAGTCTCTTTTAACACAAGATATAGAATGAATCTCCCCTAAATTTGTGCACTAAAATTTGGAATAATCTTAAATGAGTGCACATGCTCTATTAAGAACTTGGAGAGGTTCAGATTATATCTTGGTTATGATGAGGGAATAATAAGCAACAAGAATTGGAACAAGTCTAGAAACACTCATAACCACATAGGCATGTGTGTTCATTTGTTGACTTTATGTTTGGCTAGGTGTTGCTAATCCCTCACTCAACAAAGGTCACTTATCTACCCAGATATTGCTTTACTATTCTTCTGGATCACTTCATCATCATTTCCCTTTTTGTGGATCCGACGGAACTTCTGTCGATTGATGACAGAACTTCCGTTACTCTCTGTTCCGAGCTGGTGAAGCCATAGAACCACCTTGAACCATGTAAGGGGTGGCGACGGAACTTCTGTCACTGAGACAATGAAACTTCCGTCCCTCTATATTTGGCTTTCTTGACTTCTTGTACGCTTGTAGCTCCTGAAAGATGTTCACAAAACAGATTTCTCCAAAGGAGACATTAATTGCCTCTCTTTATATATGACATTCATGTAATGTTCCTAGAGAGCACTTCTCGAGCTATTACATGAACTTGTAAACACATTACAGCAAGAATAAGGAACACAAGAGAGAGATGTGTAGTGATACTTATTGTTCCCTTGATAGCATTGATGTAGAGAATGTTGAAACTTTTTCATGCTTGGCAAGTTTGCATGTATATGTTTTCTTCTTGTCCATGCCAAGCCATCAATGCATCACCTGCACTCCATAAACACTTTCAAGCACATTTTGATACACAACACTTGTTGGGTCCTAGAGTGTTAGTCACACAAGCTTTTGGCATCCAAAGTGACTTTGCACTATCAATGGGCGAACTAATCACCTTGGTAGCACAAGTGTCAATATTGGCCTTAGCACATAGCAAATTATTATGGACAGGATTGAGAGCGGTTTGGGACAAAGAACAATCCTTATTCATGTGTCCTTTATCACGACAAATATAACATCTTCGGTGCAAGATCTTGTTTGCCCTCACTTTGAGTTTCCTCTTCGGGCTTTCACTCTTGTTCATGTATCGGTTAAGTGCTGACACAAAACCTTTGTCAAGCTTCTCAATAGATCTCAGCTTGCTTGTAGAAACCGGGCACTCCGGTTTGAAAGACCGGTCCATCCGGTTTTCACAAACTTGTTGCTTTCTTGATTCTGATGTACATTGAGTGATTTTGTGCCCTTTCTCTTTGCAACCAAAACACCTTCTCTTTGATAGGCTTCACTGTCTTCTAGAAAGTGTTGGTTGAGCCTTCTTCTTGTTTGGACACTTAGATGCATAGTGTCCTTTTGTTGAGCACTCAAAGCATATGACATCAGCACTTGATTTGATCTTCCTCTTGCTCTTCATGTCATTAACCCTTTCAAGGTCAGCTATGGAGGTTTGAGAGCATGTGACAATTGATCCCTTCTCAAGCTTCTTCACCATGTTGTCACGGTTGTCTTGAGATGGTTGCACATGACCCTTGCTTTTCAACCGACTTAAGTCCATCTTGAGCTTCTTAACTTCTTCCTTGAGAGCATAATTTTCACTTGCAAAAAGATCATCACAAATTTCTACAATTATATGCTCATCAAGAGATGGCTTTTCTTACGGACAACATATGTTAGCACAAGATAAATCAATGGAGATAGGTGCACATGTGCAAGTGTGAGGTTGATAGGATTTTACCA
Organism: Eleusine coracana subsp. coracana; assembly: GCA_032690845.1. Classification (NCBI taxonomy): domain Eukaryota; kingdom Viridiplantae; phylum Streptophyta; class Magnoliopsida; order Poales; family Poaceae; genus Eleusine; species Eleusine coracana. The sequence goes on from CM064430.1 coordinate 44,665,608, forward strand.
CTATCAAAGCAACCTCATGTGTTGTCTCTAGCATGACATACGTATCAACAAGCTTGTCATAAGAACTTAAAAGCATGCTATGTTTCTTTTGCAAATCAAGATGCTTTTTAGCAAGCTTTTGGTATTCCTTGAAAATCATTTGATTTGCCTTCTCTAGTTGTGCTACATAAGATAGTGAGTTTATAGCACATGCATCATTGATACTTAAATCATCACCTTTTATAAGAGTATATCTTTTGGATTCTCTTTGTCTCTTGGTCATGCGATGAAAAGCATCCTCATCTTCCAGCCATGAGCTTGTAGGTGATGTAGACTCTTCACTTGGTCTAAACCTGCAACAATCAAGATCATCGACAGTTTTAATAGAACCAATTTCTATTCTCCCAAAACCGGACATATCGGTTTGGGAAGCCGGACCAACCGATTTTCCTAGGTAGATAGGATTAGCCCTATTTTCTAGATCTTCTGATTGCTCATGTTGGTGTTGGTCTTTTGAGCCTACTGAAAGGGAGATGTTCTTAGGCTCACACCCCAACAATGGTTTCCCATCATTGCTAGAGCCATACATCTCCTCAAGTGCTTTCGACATCAAGTGTGCACTCTTTGGCAATCCATGCTTCTTTAGCATCATGTCTTCCACCTCTGCACTCACTGCACTAGATAAAGCATTAAATGCATAGGCTTCGAGATACAAGCATTTCTCTTGTCCTATGGTTGGAGGATGATCCTCCATGACATGAGAAAAAACTATATCCACGATCCACCAAATTTGTGAGTTCATTTCCTAAAAATAAGAGGACATACGAGTTTTCCACTAAGCATAGTTTGCTCCGTCGAAAAGGGGTACCTCAAATGAAGGTGTGGAAATCTTTGGAAGCGACATCGTTTCTCCTAGCGGTTAAGCCTAATAAGGAGATTAGGCTCTGATACCAATTGAAAGTTGCCTAGAGGGTGGTGAATAGGCAATCTAAAAATTTGACCTAAAATCAAACTTAAACGTAGATTAAACAGAGAACGACGGAACTTCCGTCGCTCTTTGATGGAACTTCCGTGGTGACGGAAGTTCTATCATAATAACTAAGGTTCCTTGATTTGGAGGTGAAAACACAATGAAATACGGAATTTAAGGGGTTAGAGATACAATACTAGATAGAAGCGAAGCTAGCACGAGGTATAGCACAAGGCCTACAATAAGTAGCTAGCAACACAATGCACAAGATAATCGAGCATAATATATAGAGAGAACAACACAAGCACAAAAGGAAAAGTGGGAAGATAAAGAGAAAGACACAAGGATTTTTACCGAGGTTCGGCAACTACACAACGTAGTCCCTACTTCCTTGTTGAGGAGCTACGCAAAGTAGCCGGGTCTCTCTCAATCCTTTTCCCCGCCAAGCAATCACAAAGATCATGCTCGGATTTCTTTCTCCACTTGATTCTTTTCCTCCGGAGGCGAATCACACCTTTACAAACTTTTCCAAGACTCACCACAAGTTTGGGAGCTCTAGGGTGACGCCTAGCCGTCTAGGAATCTTCAATTCCATGAGTAACAAATGCCTCACGGATGCTTGCTTTGAAACAATGCTCATGTGTCAACTTCTCTCAGAAGGAATCTCTCTCTCAACCCAACTCTCACAAAGAGATGAATCCTCACAAAGAGGAGTTAGGGAGAGTGCTAGAAGGCTTTGAGAATGATATTTTCATGGGGGAAGTCAGCAGCTTTCAAAGGAGGGGAGAGATGAGCTATTTATAGAGGAGCCTCAAAAACTAGCCATTGGAGTGCATTTCAGTGACTGATGGAACTTCCGTGAAAACCCACAGAACTTCCGTCATTTCAAAAAGAGCCGTTGCACGGGCTAGGATTCTACTAAAACAAGACATGATGGAACTTTAGTCATAAGCATGATGGAACTTCCGTGACTCTCGGGATGAGAGGATACTGAAGATTCAACCGACAAAACTTCTGACAGAACTTCTGACGGAACTTCTGTCGCTATCGGGTTTGCGATAGAGTGAAACTCTGGAATGATAGAACTTCCAACGGAACTTCTGATGGAACTTCCGTCGCTCTCGGGTTTGCATGTCTAGCGACAAAACTTCTCATGGAACTTCCGACAGAACTTCCTTCGTTCCTGGGTTGGCTGTTTTTGGGTCATTTTGTGGTTGTTTTGCTTCTCTCACCTCACTTGGGATTTTGTTGAGCATTGAGACTTTGCAAGCACCTATGTGACATCCCTCTTGATAGAGCGGCATGCCTAAACTCAAGATTAAATATAAAAGAAACTTCTTCAACTTGAGATAGCATAATTGATACTTGCCACTTTTCTTCATTTGGCTTCAAAAAGGAATTGCCATATGTATTCTTCTTCTAAGCGCCATCACCTAGAGCTTGTGACTTGGAGTATTTGAATCCTTACGATTAACTTCTATTTGTACTCACAAGTCATTTAAGATCTTCAATCATATGATACTCTGAAGTATATGACTCTTGTTGCTTGGTTCATCGAGATTGAGCTTCACCTGCCCTTCACCACTACTCCGGTCCCTTGGACTAAGCCTTGCTTGCCCTTCTCCTTTGCATGGTTCATCTTGACCTGGTCGTGCACAATTCTTCACCATTAAGCTAACTCAACTCACATACAACTTGTATTGTCATTAACCCTTTGTTTGAAGATCTTCTTTATGTTGCTTGATCAAGTTGCTTGTAGTTATTCATTCATCTTGAAATCAATGTCGCACTTGATTCCTCTCACTCTTGTTCATGCACAGACCTAATTATTTATGGAACCTCATTGTATTGATGATCAAGCTGCTCATGAGTGTCTGTTCATCATGTCATCGTTTTGTCCTTTATCACACTTTGATTGTGTACAAGCCTTGTCATGTGAGACCAAATCAACTCATGAACTTTCATGTCTCATAACTAGAATCAACGTACAATCTCAATCATATTCATTTCAGCCATAGAATGTACATCCAAGATTGTAATCCCTGCTTATACACTTAGAAAGAATCATTAGTCCTTTAATCATGTTGTCATTCAATATACTAAAACCCACTAGGGGACTAGATGCACTTTCAAAGGGGCTTACCAAATTTGAATATCGGGTAGTCCACATTGTCCGTAGGATTGTCCAAACTATGATCGTCGTATGACACTTTATCCCAAGGATCTTGTTCTCGGAGGACAAGCTTATCGGTGCTTGCTAGATGTTTTTTTAATCCAGCCAAGTACTTATGAACATCATTTTTTGCTTTTGGGTCCTTTGGCTCTTTGTCAAAACCATTAATCGTCTTTGGAATTACCCAAGCCTTGACGACAACTGGCGCAGGCTGGAGTTGGATTACCGGAGCCTGAACTTGAACCGCCGTAGCAGTTATTGATGGAGGCTCGACTTGAATTGTTTTCTGAGGCTGAACACTCTACGGAAGAGGCTCGTTGTCACTATAGATTATAGGACTATGATTCGAGTCGGTTCTACATGTGGAGATTGAGGCTTGTTTCCCAAGACTGCCGCAGACATAGGAGACTGATGTCACCTGTATTGCTTGGCTGGCTCGCATGAAAGGACCCGTGCCCAGACAACAGGGGTGGAGAAACTTGTGGTGAGAGGACAACTTCACGGCATTTCCAAATAATGAAAGAGCCGAGGGCATCTTGGAGAGTTTCTATACCCGCCTCAGGTTTCGGGCATTCGATCTCGTTGTTCTCATAGGCAGGTACTATTTCTAACACGGTAACATGCACGTAACCTGGGGGATATCCCTGTTATGGAGCGTATCTCCTGGAAAAGCCATGCCTGATGCAACCTTCATCGTCTTCCCCTTGTAACCAAATGGCACATGCAACTCACAAGGAGTATCCTCAGTGATGTCATCCATTTCTGATTGCATGGAGACGGATGGCTGCATGGATGTGGACGAACCACGTAAGAAGGCATCCATTGCAGCCTGCAGGTTGGGGTCCAAACGACCGCTTTCTTTGTCGATAGCGAACATAAGAAGTTGTCGCCTCCAATCCTCCTTGGCTTTATCTTCTTGCTCTTTCTTATGCAATGTATGCTACTTGTAGAGGTGTGAGGATGTTTCAGAGAAACCTTCTTTCCATGTTGCCGACGATGACACTCCTCGTACCCGACCACCATGTTCTTTGGTCCCAATAGTGTTTGCTAGCTCATCCTTGTGATACTCCGGTGTAAACAGACCAGCCTCCGTCTACGCCGCGATGGGGCCTTTCAAGGCTTGCACGACTTTACTTATCGTGGGATCCTTCATAATGATCTCTACTTCTTCGGTTAAGTCAGAGTGACCATACACCCAGTTCCTGGTACGCTCATTGGTATTTGGCAAAGGATCAGGTTTTCCTTCCGCGTGGAGCTTGGCTTCGTGCTCTCTCCAAATCGGAATCTTCTTGTATCCACCGGGACCTAACCACGACTTGTACTTGTTCCGCTTGTTCAGCTCAACCATCTTTCACTGAGCTCCTTCAAAGCACTGCTCATCTTCTGCTCAACAAACTCATCCCATTCCTGCTGACTAATATTTCCATTCTTGTCAAATAGGTTTCAATTTTTCATGAAGTATTGGCACTTGAGCTTGGACTTGTAATCTCGAAAGATGTGACTGAGAGTGGACATTGTGGCCTTCTTGGCTCTCTCGAGATCTGCTGGCTGGAACCGGATGGTTACCGTGGCGTCAGCCCACATATCATCTTTTCTGCCATTCAGGACTTGGCGCCAATCTTGCCACGTGATTTTGCAATGGTCCCTCACCACTTTGCCGCAACGGTTTCGCCATTTGGCGTTGACACCAGCAGGTTCAATCGGTTCTCCATCTTTGGGGTCTAGTGCTGTAACCTCGTAGATGCCCTCTGCCTTGTTCATGGAGCGCTGACCGCGCTTGCGTTTGTGTGTGGTAACTTGAGCAGATACCTCTTCCACTTGCTGCTTGAGGGCCTCATCTGTCATAGCCTCAGCTACAAATAGCCGACGAGCACTTCATCGAGGGCCCTAGGATATAAATAGTAGATTTTATTTTACAAATTAATTGAACAAATGAGAGAATTATCTTTGACAAGATACCTTATCTTGAGGCACGAAATCAGGATCCGGGCTCCCCAATTGATGTTCCTTTGGTAGTGGAAGATGCGGATCTTCTGGTTCTTTCTAGTGTTCGCTTGATCCTTCATCGTCTGAAGACGACCTCACTTGTGAGTGCGCCTTGAGGGCGTCTTCCTCTTGAGAGGGCATATTGTCCGCCATGATGAGAAGACTTTGACAGCTAATGTTAGATATGATGACTAATTTAGAAAACAAGGAGTATGCACCTTTCATCATTGAGCATAGAGACAAAGAAAACAAAAGCAAAGAATAGAAAAACCAAAATTTGCTCTCAGTGCGGGTTGCCAAATCAACGGCCTTCCAATGCTCTAAGATTCTTGACTCGTACAACAACATATATCCGATATCCTAGGATATGGTCCATGTCGCTGGACTAGCCTCACTTAGCCCGCTTTCATCATTGAGCCTGGGTCAATTGCCTATGTAGAATAGATAAGTAGTACAGAGAGACAAGGAGAAGAATAGAAAATCAAAATTTACTCTCAGTGCGGGTTGCCGAATCAACGGCCTTCCAACGCTCTAAGATCCTTGACCTATACAGCAGCATGTATCCAATATCCTAGGATATAGTCCATGTCACCACACTAGCCTCACTTAGCCCGCATTCATCTTTGAGCATCAATCGCCTATGTAGAATAGATAAGTAGTACAGAGAGACTAGGAGAAGAATAGAAGTAAATAATAAGTACAGAGAGACTTTAGGGCAGTAAGTAATATGGCATATATATGGCCACAAGTAAATAATAAGTACAGAGAGACTATGGCACCCAGTACACACAAGCATTCTGTCTATACTTTTTATATGTAATTTACTAAATAAAAAGCCTAGAGAGAATGCTTATGTGCACCTGGTGCACACAAGCATTCTCTCTAAACTTCCCTTGTTAGATAGTATAGCCAGAAATGGTAGCAAGTATAGGACACAAGCATGAAACACATGTATGGTAGCAAGCAGTGACCAACTATGTAGTACATGATATGCATTGCATACAACTCAACAAGTGATAGGGGATGTTATTAGAACACTAATAAATTGATTTCTGCCATTCTGAGCTAACAGTGAGCAAGCATTGAAAGGTGCATGATATTAAGCACAAATTGCAAGAAAAAAACATGACTACAGATAAGAGACAGGATTATTAGATCATCCTAAGAATAGTCTAACCAGAATCGTCTTACATGATGCATACATATATGAAAACACATCAACAGACACACATTTAGAAAATATGCACACACCATTGTCACTCAGCTCAAGCACTATGGTATGTCGCATGGATAAAACAAGAGCTGCTAGATTAAGATGCAGGTCAGGTTTACTACGTGACACGCAGGTAAGAACAAGCGCAACAGCTATATTTTGTCTCTGTACAATAGCATATTCTATGATCACACAAACATGACAACTAATGCTAACTTGAGTGCTCACACGGCCACTGTGATCACAAACATCATGAAGTAACTAGAGCACAACATGCAGTAGTGGCAGTGGTACCACTGCTGAGCAGAGAAGTGTAGCACTGATCACACAAAATCCATCATCACTCTAGAAATTTAGTGAATATTTCAATTTAGTGAATATGATCACAAACATCATGAGGCGTGGGGCAGAGAAGAAACTAATCACAAACATACATTTAGTGAATATGATCCCAAACATCTTGAAGTAACTGATCACAAAAAATCACGCATACGAAACATGCTGAGCAGAGAAGAAATTGAAGGCGTGGGGCAGAGCGGGTACCTGGGCATCGACAGGTGGGAGGGTGTCAGAGAGGAGGGGAGAGGGGAGGAAGAGGAGGGTGTGGCGCTTACCAGAGAGAAGGTGGAGGCCGTCGAGGAGGTCGGCACTCGGTGATAGAGGAGGGGGCCTGCTCGGCGGCTGGGGTCGGGAGGGTCCTGCGTAGCGGCCGTCAATGAGGAGAGGAGGAGGAGTCCCACATGGTGGCCAGGTTCGGGGAGGAGGCCCGCGCGACGGCCGTCGACGAGGAGAGGAGGAGGAAGCCCGCGCGGCGACCATCGACGAGGAGAGGGGGAGGAGGCCCATGTAGCGGCCGTCGACAAGGAGAGGGGGAGGAGGCCCATGCGCAGTCAGGGTCAGAGAGGAGGCTCGCACGGTGGCCATCGACAAGGAGAGGAGGAGGAGGCCCGTGCGGTGGCCGTCGATGAGGTGAGGAGGAGGCGGCGGACGGAGGGCCGACAAGGAGATGGGGAGGGGCCCGCAAGTGCGTCATGGATGAGGAGGAGGAGGATCAGTGGCCACCGATGAGCTCGAGGAGGCGACAGCGCTCGAGGACGGATTTTGGGCAGCCTTACGGCGTCGATAAAACCTTCGGGGAATTAGGGTTTGGGACCCGCGCGCACCATTGTTAATATAGGGCTTATATCTTTAGCGGCGGCTCACAAAGCACACAACCGCTAAAAAGGAATAGTGGCGGGTGGCAATGAGACCCGCCGCTAAAAAGCTTGTTTTTTTGTAGAAAACCCCCTGAGTAACTATATTTTGGACCTGTCTTTTTATACTTAGGCCCCTGTACTTAATAAAAATTTAAAAATTAATGTTAGGTCATACAATTTTGTTGGATCAACCCTATACTTTTTATTAATTACATTTTAGTCCTAATATTTTTACATGCTCTAAACTTGTATTTAAATTGTATTATTTATTTTCAAAAATTACCACAGACTTGTTCTTTTGTGGAAAACCCCCTGAGTTCATTGTTAACTATAGTTTTTACATTTCAGTCCTAATATTTTTACACTTTAATTCTTGTCATTTTATAAAATTACAAATTGATCTCTAAACTATTTTGTATTTACCTTTAAACTACATGATGCTTGACAAAATAAGTTAGACAATCTTTATATTCAAATAAGCATAAATTACATAGAATAAAATATAAGGTTCGAATAATAAAAGGTACTTAACAAAATAAAATTTGACAATCATTATATTCAAATAAGCATAAATTACATAGAATATAATATAAGGTTTGAATAATAAAAGGTACTTAACAAAATAAAATTACATGATACTTGAGTTAGCCTTGAACGACTTTTCCTTGGTAGTGATCGGTGCGCATGTAGGGCATTCCACCGGCAAAGGAGAGTCTTGCTTCTAAGACTTCAAAATTTTTTGGATCTATGAAACATGGCACCTCATCATATTGATTGTAGTCATCTCGATCCTCCACATTCTCCACTCCAACGATTCTTTGTTTACCTGGAACAATAATGTATTTCTTTTCGTCCTTCGGATCAAGTACATAAACACCTGTTCCACGGTCTTGGCAAGTATCCAAGGGTCATCTTTGTGACCAACATTTTTAAGATCAACAATTGTGAAACCATATTCATCCAACTCGACGCCATTAGGGTGCTCCACCCATTTGAATTCAAATATGGGAACCTGTAAATTTGCATCGTGGTCTAGTTCCCATATTTCCTCAATGTACCCGTAATACGAGGTTGTCAGGTCCTCTTCGTCAATGGCTTCTACTTGTACACCGCTATTTTGACACTTGCTCTTCTTATCCTTCTGTTGGGTGTAGAAGGTAAAACCATTGATGTCGTATGCCTGAAAGGTAACCATGGTTCTTCTTGGGAGGTTAGCTAACTTTCTCAACATTTTCTCTTCCACAGACTCGCCGCTTGGAAGGTTTAGGGACCTAAACCATGATGTGAATAAGCGCTTGTGCTTGTCTATGATCCATTTATCCGTTGCATCCTTGTTATTCCGGTGGAGCTCTAACAGATGTTTCTCAAAGTACGGTCCCATAATCTGCGTCTATTGCAATACGCTGAAATGTGCTTGGTCCACTAGTTTGAAGTCACGGTCAATGAACGATCTACGTCCTATCATACCTTTTCCAGATAATCTACCCTCATGATGAGACACGGGGAGACCAATTGATCTGCTACCATCATTAGTGTAATCTGAGCAACATTCGATGATCTCCTCAGTTGTGTAGCCCTCGATCATAGAACCCTCTGGATGTGAACGAGTATGTACATATTGTTTCAATACATACATGAACCTCTCAAATGGAAACATCTGATGTAGGTAGACGGGGCCCAATGCAGAGATCTGGTCAACAATATGAATGATGAAGTGTTCCATCGTATCAAAAAAGGATGGAGGGAAGACCATCTCAAGTATGCACATTGTTTCTTTCATGTGGGTCCATAGGTCATTTAACTCGTCTTCAGTTATCACCTTCTTCGATACCGCGTTAAAGAAGTAGCAAAGATGAGTTACAACCAACTTCAGCCATGGTGATTTAAAAGCTCTGATAGGAATAGGGAGAAACACTGAAAGCATTATGTGGCAATCATGAGTGTTGTACCCACTTATCTTTAACTCTTCCAAGTTTACAAGATTCTTGACATTCGATGAGAAATCCGTCGGTACTTTAATCCCACTGAGGCACTTGCAGAATGCTTTTTTCTCCTCAATCATAAGTGTGTAGGCTGTCAGGGGGAGAAAGTACTTTCCATTTGCTCTTTCTTGCGGATGGAGCTCTGGTCTTATTCCCATCACTACAAGATCTCTACGTGCGCTGAGTCCATCCTTTGTCTTACCGGGTTAGTCAAGTATAAGTCCGCTACTACTGTCAAATACACCCTTCCCAATATGCATCTAGTCGAATGCATGATTCACTTCCAATTCTTTCCAATAATTGAAATATTCGAAGAAAATGGATTTCTTCTTAAATGGCATGAGACCTTTTGCCTTTTTGACTCCCTTCACTGGCTTTCCAAAAACAACACTAATGTTTTTAACAAGGTCAAACACGACCCTGCCAGTACAACGGTGAGGTTCTATGTCGTTCTCAACTTTGCCATCAAAGCATCTAGCCATCGCGTGATACCTGTGTTTTGCTGGTAAGAATCGGCAGCTTCGCATATACACTAGCTTTTGGGATGCTGAAAGGTACACATGGGATGTATCATCAACACATATGAAACATGCCGCCTTTCCTTTGACCTGTCCCGGTAATGCCCTTAGTGCTAGGGAATCACTTACCGTGCAAAAAATAATTGCTCCGAGCGTGAAATACTCTCTTAGATACTCATCCCATATACGGACCCCCTCTAACTATAGTTTTTGCAGGTCTTCGAACAATGGTACTAAGAACACGTCTATGTCATTACCAGGTTCTTTGGGCCCAGATATAAGAGTGGTCAATAGTAGTTACTTACGCTCATGGCATAGCCATGGTGGAATGTTGTACATTGCTAGTATCACTGGCCAAGTACTATGCGGATTCCTCATTTGATCGAATGGGTTCATCCCATCTGTACTCAATGCAAACCGTAGGTTCCTTTTCTTATTAGAGAAATCTCGACGATCCTTATCGAACTTTTTTCCATTGTGTTCCATCTGCGGGATGCCTGAGCTTACCGTCTCCCTCGCATGCATGCCATGTTATCATTGCCGCATCCCTAGGGTTGGCGAACAAGCGTCTGATGCGATCGACCACGGGTAAGTACCACATGACTAAGGCAGGAACCTTACTGTCATCACTGTCATCGACAATAGAACTCCTTTTTTTCTTTCTCCCCTTAGTTGTATTCTTCACGCCTCCATTGGCATCACAATCGTTGTTCCTCTTGTAACGACTGCGTTTGCACCTTGGGCATCTCATAGCATCCTGATGCTCCTTTCGATACAATATGCAATGATTTGGACATGCGTGAATTTTTTGAACGCCCAACAAAAGTGGGGAAATCAGCTTCTTAGTAAGGTATGTTGTCCTTGGCAACAAGTCGGGCTTCGTCAGCGCATCGGAAATAAGTTCCAATAAATCCGTGAAACTAGCGTCCGACCAGCCATGCATGGCCTTCAGCTTCATAAGCTCAACTACAGTACGTAACACGGTGAACTCTTTACCACATCCCTTAGATTCATCATATAATGGATCCTTTGATGCCTTCTCTATTCTATGAAAATTATCAAACCCTTTAGTTGTACTTTCATTGATCAACACCCATGGCTCAATGTGACACAACAACTCCTCAACATCAAAATCAGCTTCACCATGCGAATCCTTCGCATCTGCACGAGGCGAATTGACAGCCTCGACTTCAACTTCAATATACTCATCAAATTCCATATCGACCATACTGTTCTCACCATGTTTTGTCCATCTCGTGTACCTCTCAACAAAACCCCTCCGTACCAAGTGTGACTTCATTACTTCTATATCATTCCACAACTTCTGATTCTTGCAATCAAAACATGGACAATATATATTAGTCGTCCGTTCATGTCGAGGATGTTTTGCGGCTGCTTCGATAAATTTAGAAACTTCTCGTAAAAATATTGAACCCGGTCTTGGTGCCTCGTACATCCAATATCAATCCATCACGAACGACCTTGAACGGAAACCCAAAAATTAATCAATAACATAAAATTTAAATATTCACTAAATATATAAACATTGAAATTTAACATACATGAAGTAAAAAATATTATGCAAGGTAAAATCAAACAAGCATCAAATTATTTTATATATTATTTAACTTTTATCACAATCTATCCAAAATATTAGAAATTAATTAATTAATTATGTATAATAAAAAAATTAGATATTCGCTAAATATATAAACATTGAAATATAATATACATGAAGTGAAAAATATTATGCAAGGTAAAATCAAACAAGCATCAAATTATTTTATATATTATTTAACTTTTATCACAATCTATCCAAAATATTAGAAATTAATTAATTAATTATGTATAACAAAAATTTTTAATATTCACTAAATATTTAAACATTGAAATATAATATACATTAAGTAAGAAATATTATGCAAGGTAAAATAAAACAAATATCAAATTATTTTATATATTATCTATTTTTTATCAAAAAATAATAAAATACATCCCTCTTGCCCTAATACTACTTTCTCTCTCTTCAAAAAACCAAACTAGATCTAGATTCTCATTGACATAAAACAAGTAAGATATAATAATTTTTTATATAGTGATGAAAAGAGATGATATATGCCTTTATAAACTTCAACTATAGCCAAATAGAACCATCCAAATCAAATAAAATTAACTAAAATTTGATAAAAACCTAACAAACTTAAACCCCAGAATTCTACTTGATTTCAAAATGAGAACACAAAAAAACCAATAGGATGAGTTACGCTTACCTCAAAGATCAAATTTCTGCAAAAAAAAAAAATGAACTCAAAACCTTCCCCCTTGATTTTCGTGATTTACCCAAATTTTCGAGTCGTCACTGTTCGAGTGAGAGTCGGAGCTATCCGAATGAGGCTTTTATAACCTTGACACTTTATAGCGACGGTTGATGTTGCCAACCATCGTTAGTATACCCTAAATAGCGGCGGTTTGCATTATCAACCGCCACTATAAACATAAGTCATTTATAGCGGCGGTTAACAATATCAACCACCGCTATTGGGTGTCCTGTAGCGGTGATTTTAGTTGGGGCAGTCCCCATTGGCTCTATAGCGATGGCCGACTTTGGGTCGCGCCGCTATCGCGGTTTGCCTGCTACCGCTACAGACACTATTTATGGTAGTGTCTTGAAGACGGACCACCTCCACGGACGAGAACCGGAGAGAAACCTCAACTCCTTAAGCATTGGGGCGACAATGTCGACATGGCGAATCTTTAGACTGTCAGCAGAGATGTCAACATCGAGCTCCTGTAGCGAAGTCGAGTCGACCTTTAGCGAATCGAGATCCCATCTACCGAAAATCTGAAGCTTGCGTAGCCGGGGGCAGCGAGGGACCAGGTCACCGAGATCAACCTGGCATGATTCCAGAGAGAGGCTCTCAAGCAACGGCAGGTCTCCTGCCGCTGCCGGCGGCAGCACAAAGTAGGCTCCATACACCTCCAGCTTGATCGAGGTGGTGCGTTGAAAGCACGGCAGCTCCACCTCTCGGTCCACGTCCAGCCCACTGTTCCCGCATATTATGACATCCTGGTAATAAAGTTCCGCCGGCGCCAGCCGCACGGCAGCGCGCATCCACGTAGAGATGCGGGTGTTTTCGATCGTGACACCAATGTGGCAGGGAATTCTTATATCGAGGAGGGACAGTGAGGGGCATGTGGACGTGGCGAGTGCGGCGTCGAGCTGGTCGGTGGAGACTGCGTGGAAGGCGAGAGCGGGGAGGCGTGTCGAGAGGCGGCGCCACCGGCGCGCCAAAAGGCAGGTGTGCGCGGCGGCGCGGGCGCAGCGAAGGCGGGCGAGGATATCGAGGAGGAGGTCATCGGGCAGGGCGCTGATGCGGTCCACGCCTTCGGGGACGAAGCCACGACGCTGGGGCCGGCCAGATCCTTTGGGACGCCGGCGACGAAGCCCTCCGGAGCAGCAACCTTTCTGTCGTTCACGGCATCTGCGGCACGAAGCCATCCTGTCCATCTCGCCGAGCGCCGCGATCGGGGGACGCTTATTAGGGTAGCCTCGCTCACGCTATATGGCAGTTTATTTCTCCCGTCGATTAATTTCTTTATGTTTCTTTCTTTGAAATCATGCATGATATCCGCTTGTTTGGACACAAATAATCGTCTGTCCATACCTTATCTCATTTCCTTCCGATATATGCTCTCAGATTTAGATGGAAGTACTATCATGTGTCATTATACACACTTTGTAGAGGCCGAAAACCTTACCTAAGAATTCCGTTCTGGTTTAGCCGTTGAAACGGAACATTCTGACACTGGACGATACGGGCGTACCATTCTGAATATTTGTATATTATAAAATAAATATTCACTATATCAATAAAACAAATTTCTGATATATATTTAAAAAGAAAACAAGATAGAAACAAGATGGAGGGGTAGCGATGGCCTTTCAGGCTTTCAGCACAGCACCTTGAGGCCCACAAAGCCCATGGACATTCATTTGATTATCCTAACAGAAATGCAAATAGCCACGGAAGGACCACGCTCCACATTATCGTCTTCTCTGCTCTCCACTCTCCACAGCGCCGCTGCCCATGGAGCTCATCCTCATCCGGATCCACCACGTACCACTGCGCAACATCCTCGGCTCCCTTATGCGCATGCCGGCATGGTCAGGAGCTTGGGTGAAAACTGTTTCCTTTTTTTTCTAAAATAGAAGTGTTATTATAGATCCCTATGGGACGGAGTTAAAAAGATTTTACTGTCTTCATGGTAAATATTAGAGATTCTAAGAACAAATTCAAGAGCCTAGACAAAATAGATTCTAATTTTTTGATTCTAGCTATTCTCTAAAATAAAACAATCCTTCAAAAATTATAGTAATCCAACAACCTTTCTAAACTTTCAATCTTCATATATATTTGAAACTATCACACCATCATTTGGGCCTGTTTTGTTTTCTGCTACCGCCACCTAGCCCATCGATCTGCTTTTGGTCACCGATCTACTTTGCCCAATTGATTGATTTGACCCAACATCTATCGATCCATTGCTCGACCCAGTGTGCGGTGTGCCGATCATTTTAGATGATAAAGCAGACATACGTCTACCACCTGGTCACTCACCACGGGAAATCAGGCATGATATCTGCTTGTTTGGAAAGTACTATCTTATTTTTTTCGGGTAAACAAGAGCTTTATTAATTAGGTAGGAGAAGTATTACAGTCATTGTTTAGCAAGGTTTGTATGCACACAGGCGCCCCACCCAGTCCCAACCACATGGCAGTGTGAGTATTTCTCCTAGCTAACTGAGCTAACTCATGTGCTATCATATTCCGCTCTCGTTCTACCTGAAGGACCTTGACTTGTTGTAGCAGCTGCATCATGTCCTTTACCTCTGTGAAGAGATGGCTTAGAGCAGACCTATCCCCTTTAGGCGACGTCAAGGCTGATACTGCTTGGGAGCAGTCTGTCTCCAATATAACCGGCTTTCAAATCCACTCCATAGCGGCATACCCCTTCCATACAAGCTAAGGCTTCTGCTTCCAGGGCCGAACTGCATCTGAAGAGGACTCTCCATGCTGTGAAGCATACCTTCCCATCTTGGTCTCGAGCAACAACTCCTGCTCCTGCTTCTCCCGTCTGTTCCACAAAGGACCCATGAACATTGATCTTTACCGAGCCAGGGTCAGGCGGAGACCAATGTTTGTCATCTCTCTTGATAATGCAAGGCAAGTTCCTTTTATTTCCTGGATCCCAGATCGTCTTCTTTCCTTTACCCTCAACATCTAGGTCTCCTTGTCGAGCATTGACCTGTGCTTCTCGCAGGTTTCTCAATATGTGACTCAAAGTGTAGAATATCAAATGGTCCAGACATGTGGGTTAGGTTGTTATGAGCCTGTCAAGCCTACCAGAACATCAGTTTTATGAGATCACGCTATTCTGTTGTACACGGGTTTAGGAGAGTAAGGAGCCAATCTGGACCGGAGTAGGAGAACCAACTCTCATCTGGGATAGGCCAATATTTTCGCATCTCGTGTCATAGTTGCAAAGCCATTGGGCATGTGACCACAGCATGGAAGCTATTTTCCTCAGCCGTACCGCACATAAGACAGGTGGCCTCCTTCTCAATATGGCGCCTCTGTTTGAGAGCTCTCTTGGGCAAGAAATTCCTGCACAACTTCCAGCTAAAAACATTAACCTTTGGCGGGACATCTCCCGACCAGATCAGTTGCCATAGACTTCTATCGCCAGCTGGGTCTGTACTCATCGCCCCGACCAGCCCTCCTGTTAGTTGATTCTGCAATGCCAGATTGTACGCACTTCTAACAGAGAAAAACCCTGTTTTTCATAGTGCCATGCAACACATCATCTGTTCTTCTCAATGGCAGTTTGATTCTTGAAATTTCATCCGCATCCGGCAGGTTGAAAACAACACTTAGTTTACCAAAGTCCCAATCCTTACCATCCTGGTCGAGTAACTCCGAAACCCATCTCAATCGGCATCTTCTCTGTGGTGTCGACGGCCGCAAAGATGGGTGTTAGAATATGTATGTATTAGCATAGATATCATACATATATTAGCCTAGCTTTCATATGTGTATTACATGCACGGCAAGTCACCCTTCCAGGGTCAGCTGTATATATAAACATACACCATCAATAGAATGCCCATCATGGCCATTCTCCTCGTATCCCTTCTTTCATGGTATACAGAGATTATGCATCCTAATCCCGCTTCCGCTCCTCAAGCCGCCGCAACCCTATCTCCCTCGCCATGGACGAGGATATCCCAGATCCTGCCACCGCCTTGGCCGCTGCGATCATTGCCGCTCTACCTCCTGCTCAACCCCAGCCACCTCCCAATCCGGAGTCTGCTCTTGCCATGATCAACGTCCGGTCCCATATCCCCTTCGCCCTAGAACTCAACCCACCGAACTACTCGACATGGCGCAAGCTCTTCCGCACGCTCATCGGCAAGTTTGGCGCCCTCCGCCACATCGATGGCACTCCTGCTCCTGACCCAGCAGATCCCACCTGGGAGGCCAATGACTGCTCGGTCCGGTCCCTCATCTATGCCTCCTCCTCACTCCAGATTACCAGGATGATCATGATGCCCAACGCCATTGCACACACGATCTGGACCAAGGCCGCCAATCTCTTCCTCGACAACGGGCTGTCGCGCGCCCTTGCTTTGGAGGCCGAGCTGCGCAACCTCCACCAGGTGTAAGGTTCATGACCATTGAGGTCACCCCAAGGTATGGTGTTTTGGTGATGAATGACAAACGTGAAATGAGACTAATGTTTACACGAGTGTTGTCCGTGTAGGAAACCTTTTCTATCTTATTATGATCGTTGACGCCATCCTTGGCGATGGATGACCATGACCACAAGCATGGAGGTTTGTGAACTTGATAGAGTCCATGGGTTGATGGAGATGGATCAAAGCAGAGAACAAGCTATGGTGCAAGTGTTTAGAACACTTGAGTAGTTGTTAAGGCTTTGAGTCCATAGGAAAAACCGGACTATCAAGGGGGTCTAGGTCATTCTCTTAGGAAATGTCTAGTCAGTGATATGCAAGGTTGCTCGGTGAAATCACAGGCACTAGGTGACAGTGCAGAAGCCAAGGAGCTGTTCGGAGAAGCCGGGAAACGAAGTCAAGCGAGGATGACAAGTTTCAGCTTCTGAACATAGAGACCGGACAGAGGGGTCAGTGGAGACTGGATTGTACATTCACTATGTGAAGCGCGAGGAGCAGGAGTTCTGTCAGCAGGAGGATTGCACAATCATCATACACATGATCATCAGTAAATGTATTGGCAAAGTCCACGAGAGTGTCCATCAACTCATCCAGAATCATGGCATTTAGGTAGCTTTTAAAGCAATCCTTCCATGAGCCATGACCCGGCCCCAAATTGGATGACATCCCAACTAAATACGGTCACTACTCAAGGCGATTAAGCCTTATGATGAGCACTTGACTCTGATACCACATGAAAGATCGTAGTGACCGAGAGGGGGGGGGGGATGACTCGGGAACTACCACTATGAACCAATTTTACCAAATACTAAACACCGATAGCACTCAAAGCAACTCCTACTCAAACCTAGTGGTGATCACACTAACAATATAATCCTATGAAAGGAAAGACATCCTATGCATACTAGTGGATCATACAATTCAATACAACTCCTATGCACTTCTAGTGATCAAGCACACCAATGCAACTCCTACTCATGCTAGTCATCAAATGCGGAAGCTTAAACACTACTAGCAAGTAAGGAGTCTAAACATGCAAGTCTACAAGGTAGTCAAAGAGAACTAATAGAACACACAAGCATGAATAGCACGGTATGTAAATGCGGAAAGTAAAGCATCATAGTGAGGAGTAGAGTAAGGGGTGGCTTATGATTTTTTCCTAAGGTCTCGGAAGGATGGCGCCTTCCCCTAATCCTCGTTGGACCACTCCCGCCAGAGTCCCTGTCCCTCCCGCCACCAAGTGGAGTTCTCGCCCAGGAGCCCACAATCACTCCTAGAGTGAAGACATGGTATGCGTCACCGCTGCACAAAGCACAAGCTCGCCTCCCTTGAGAACTTTTCGGACTCCCCGAGCCGACATAGGAGCTCACTAGCGATGCCCCTTTCAACGGCGGGCTCAAACCGTGTACAAACGTGTGACGGCCTTCACAACCGATCACGATAGACTCGATCACCGACACCTAACTGGTCTAGGTCTCACCATAGATCAAGAGTAATAATCTAGATCACACCCTCAAGGACACCCTAGCCTTAGATGTGCAAAATGCTCAAGTTACTCTCACTAACACTCTCAAGATATGCAATATCTCCTCCTAGTGCTCTCCTCTTTTCCTCTTGAACCTTACCAAATGCTCTGAGGTATTCCACTGGCCAAGAGTGATCTCCAAGACCCCAGCAACGAATTTATATAGGCTCCCAACCTCAAACTAGCCGTTGCTCCACAAAATTACCTTTTTGGACATCCAAACCGGACTATTCGATCACTTCCTGACCGGACCGTCCGGTCACTCTGGTAACGGTTCCTAGAACCATTGGCTTCTGTCTAGGCAATTACCTGTACTGACCGGACTGTCCGGTCACTGGACCAGACCGCCCGGTCCACTTTCTCTCTCCATTCTAGGAGCCTCCGTGAAATGCACCCTCTCTGCCATTCCTACATGATGATCATGTGTATGATGATTGTGATAGAATCCCTATCTATGAGGATGGCCTTATTGCTTGACACGATGAGGTTAGTGCTAGTCAATCAAGTAATTCTTTGGATACTAACCCTTCTTCCTCTAGTGCTTGTCTTATGGCTACCACCAGGGTCAACTACAAGAGTGGAGGCACTCATTGGCTTCTTGATAGTGGGTGCACTCAACATATGATCGGAAAGCCAACCATGTTCACCACCATTGATGAAGACGAAGATAGTGAGAAGGTGACTTTTGGGGATAACTCAAAGGGGAGAGTTAGAGGCTCGGGCAAGGTGGCCATCACAAATGACCTCCATCTCTCCAAGGTCTTTCTTGTGGAAACCCTCAACTTCAACCTTCTGTCTATTGGTCAACTATGTGACATAGGCTTCAAGTGCACATTTGATGAGGACGATGCAAAGATTGAGAAGGCATGGGAACTTGTATGTCACGGACTTCAAGTCAAGCAACATGCCACCAAGCACTTGCCTATTCACTAAGGCATCCAAGGGATGGTTCTAGCATAGAAGACTAGCACATGTTGGAATGAATCAGCTCAAGAAGATTGTCAAGAGGAATCTAGTTGAAGGAATCAAGGATGTGGCCTTTGAGAAGGGTAGACTATGTAGTGCTTGTCAGGCAGGAAAACAAGTTGCATCTTCATATCCCACCAAGTCATTCATGTCTACATCTCATCCTCTAGAGCTCTTGCACATGGATTTGTTTGGGCCAACACACTGCAAGAGTCTAGAAGGTAATCTATATTGCTTGGTGATTGTTGATGATTTCACGAGATACACTTGGACCTTCTTTCTTATGGACAAATCTCAAGCCAGTGGTATCTTCGAAAAGTTTGCCAAGAGAGCAAAGATGCTAGCATTGTGAAGATAAGGAGCGACAATGGGACGGAGTTCAAAAATACCACAGTGGAGGAATACTGTGACAAGAAAGGGATCAAACATGAATTCTCTGCTACATATACTCCCGAGAAAAATGGAGTAGTGGAGAGGAAGAACAAGACGCTCATCACTCTTGCTCGTGCCATGTTGGATGAATATAGAACTCATGAGAGGTTTTGGGCAGAGGCAATCAACACGGCGTGCTACACTTCCAACCGTGTCTATCTCCACCGGTTGTTGAAGAAGACGCCATATGAGCTATTGGTGGGACGAAAACCCAATGTTTCCTATTTTTGAGTCTTTGGATGCAAGTGTTACATTCTTAAGAAGAGGAGAAAGCCCGGGAAATTTGAAAGCATAACTTATGAAGGCATTCTTGTTGGGTACTCTGGTACTTCTAAAGCCTATAGGGTCTACAACTCAGCCATAGGATGTGTGGAAGAATCCTATGATGTGCAATTTGATGAGTCAAATGGGTCCCAAAAGGAGGATGAATTTCATGAAGTGAACATTGGAGATGAGCCTATGAGGGAAGCCTTGAGAAGAATGCCCGTGAGCGAGGTTTTACCCCACGAGGTCAATGATGGCGATTTTGATGAGCCCTCCACTCCACCACCTCCACCAACCCCCTCCTCCGAGATACAACAAACAACTCAAGATGCCACAAATACTCCCACAAGATCCTCCCTAGATTCATTGAGAGTACACTCACCAAATAATGAGGAAACTCAAGTGAGAAGTGAGCCACAAACCTCCCCACATAATTCACCACAAGCCACTTCTCCTAGCTCTTAACAAGACACTCTCTCATCCACCTCAAGCTCAAAGTCCAAAACAAGAAAGCATAAGAGTGACTCTTCCTCCTCTCTTAGGATCCAAGACACTCATATATCAAGAGAGCAAACAATCCATGATGCACAAGATATTTCACCTAGAGCTTCTCCTATTCAAAGAAACTAACATCCTAGACCCAAAGCTATCAACAAAGATCACTCACAAGACTTGATCATTGGGAGTCCATCTCAAGGGATAAAAACAAGGAGGAATCAATATAAACCCAACTATGTGAGTGAAGAGGATGATGATGAGGCCAATGTTGAGTTTGAGAACTTCTCCTTCGTCTCTATGATTGAGCCCACTACCATTGATGAGGCTATGGATGATCACAAGTGGGTTATTGCCATGCAAGAAGAGTTGAACAACTTCAAGAGGTGTAAAGTATGGAAATTGGTTGAGAGGCTCAAGTATCATAATGTGGTTGGCACCAAATGGGTCTTCAAGAACAAGCAAGATGAGAAAGGAGCAATTATCAAAAACAAGGCTTGCCTAGTGGCTAAGGGATATTCTCAAGTGGCGGGGATTGACTTTGAAGAGACCTTTGCTCCCGTGGCCCGTCTTGAAGCTATTCAGATCTTACTTGCCTATGCTTCACACAATGGCTTCAAGCTCTTTCAAATGGATGTCAAGAGTGCTTTCTTGAATGGAGAGATCAATGAGAAAGTCTATGTAGAACAACCTCCGGGGTTTGAGGACCCAAAACACCCAAGACATGTGTACAAATTGAAGAAAGCTCTCTATGGTCTCAAGCAAGCACCAAGGACATGGTATGAACACTTGAGGAACTTCCTACTTAAGAATGGATTCACTTTTGGAAGCATTGATAACACCTTGTTCATGAGGCATGATGGGAAGGATCTCTTTGTGTGCCAAATCTATGTGGATGATATCATCTATGGGTCAACCAATGAAAAGTTCAATGAAGAGTTCCGGGAGATGATGGCTAGGGAGTTTCAAATGTCAATGATTGGAGAGTTGCACATGTTTCTTGGATTTCAAGTCAAGTAATTGAGAGAAGGAAACTTCATCTATCAAGAGAAATATACTAAGGACCTTCTCAAGAGATTCAACATGGAGAATTGTAAGCCTTTGAACACACCTATGGCTACTAGCAAACACTTGGACGATGATGTGAAAGGAAAACAGGTGAACCCCAAGCTCTATAGATCTATCATTGGGTCTTTGCTCTATCTCACCGCTTCGAGACCGGACATCATGTTTAGTGTGTGCTTGTGTGCGGGCTATCAAGCAAATCCAAAGGAGTCACACTTGAAGGTCGTGAAGAGAATAATAAGATACCTCAAGTACACACCTACCATGGGCTTATGGTATCCTGGAGGAACAAACTTTGAGTTGCTTGGGTATTCAGATTTGGACTTCACGGGTTGTAAAGTGAATAGAAAGAGTACATCGGGAGGTTGCCAATTTCTTGGAAGATCTCTAGTTTCTTGGAGTTCAAAGAAGCAAAACTCGGTGGCTCTATCTACCACCAAAGCGAAATATATGGCGGCAGGAGCATGTTGTGCACAACTCCTTTACATGAGGCAAACACTCTCAGACTATGGCCTAAACAATACTCAAATGCCACTATATTGTGATAGTGAGGCGGCAATCAAGATGGCCCTCAAGATGGGAGATCATGGTCATGCAAAGCACATTCAAGTGAGGCATCACTTCATTAGAGACCATGTTGAGAAGAAGGACATTCAAGTGAGTGCAAACTCATGAACAATTGGCAGACATCTTCACCAAGCCACTCGATGAGAAGACCTTCAACAAGCTAAGGGGAGAACTAAATGTTCTCGACCTCTCCAACTTCACATGAGTAACCCTTGAGCTTGTCTTTTGTACATATGTATAGTGTTTTGGTTGTTCTTGTTTGTATTTTGTTTGTGTTTGTTTCTTTTGTTTTGTAGGTTGACTTCGGACCTTCTTGAGATAGCAGTGGACACGGGTTAAGCTTGGGAAGGTGGTTCATGGTGTACCCAAGCCTTTGAAGAATGTTGCACTGTGAGCAAGCTTGAGAAGGGGACAACTCGTTGTTGACACTTTGGTTTGTAGCGGTTCTCTCTCTTTTCTTTAGCATCGCATCATGCATGGTATACTTGCTGCATTTGCATTCTTTACATTTATGCATCCTTGCATTATGATACCATGCATGCTTCCAAGCATGTGTCTAGGGGGAGTTACTCATTTACAATGTGAGTACATGACTCTCTAGATAATCAAATAGTGATATTTGTGCTTCATGCCCATTGAGCCATGTTCGACCGAGCTCCGAGGTTAAATTTACTCACGTGGCTCAAAGACAAGTGGCTCATACATTCCCACCTCTATAATGACTAACCCTTGCACACTAGAGAAAATCTTTTGTTGAGTCATAAGTGTAGCGGGAGCTACAGCGAAATGCCACTTCGACCAAGGAGGAGCACCGTGAAAGGGGGAGTTATTCTAACTCTTGCCAACTATTTTATGCCTCTTGGTTTTGTTATGTTTTTGTGTGGTTTTTGGTGATAGGTGACAAAGGGGGAGAAGAAACATGGTGATCCAAAAGCCAAGCCTAGATCAAAAAAGGGGAGATAGAACATGAAGATCCTAATGCCAACCCTAGACCAAGGAGGGAGAAGAAACATGAAGATGATCAATATCTCAAAGGGCGAGATGGAACATGAAGATCACATCAAGATGGACATTTACATCAACATGGAGAAGAACAACGACAATGAACACCTTCACCAACATGAGCATCTATATCCTTGGTAGTTCTCCCTCCACACCTAGCATATTCCAAGGGGGAGAGTACTTTCAAGGTAAGGACAAAGGTGGTGCGTGTCTACATCAACAAAATTGACTACCACAACACCAAGGCGGGCGCATATTCAACTCAAGCTCAATATCAAGTGCGCTACATATATAGGTAGTTCTCCCTCCACACCAAGCATATTCCAAGGGGGAGACTACTTTCAAGGTAAGGACAAAGGTATGCCTTTCAATCTTTTCTTTTCCTTTGGTTCTTTCTTGCTCATCCATTTTGGATCATCATAAGTAGTGGTTATCATCCATCACCAAAAAGAGGGAGATTGTAAGGTTCATGAGCATTGAGGTCACCCCAAGGTATGGTGTTTTGGTGATGAATGACAAACATGAAATGAGACTAATGTCTACACGAGTGTTGTCCCTGTAGGAAACCTTTTCTATCTTATGATGATTGTTGACGACATCCTTGACGATGGATGACAATGACCACAAGCATGGAGGCTTGTGAACTTGATGGAGTCCAAGGGTTGATGGAGATGGATCAAAGCGAAGAACAAGCTATGGTGCAAGTGTTTGGAACACTTGAGTAGTTGTTAGGGCTTTGAGTCCATAGGAAAAACCGGACTATCAAGGGGGTCTAGGTCATTCTCTTAGGTCATGTCTAGTCGGTGATGTGCAAGGTTGCTCCGTGAAATCACAGGCATTAGGTGACAGTGGAGAAGCCAAGGAGCTGTTCGGATAAGCTAGGAAACGAAGTCAAGCGAGGACGACAAGTTTCAGCTTCTAGATATAGAGACCGGACAGAGGGGTCAGTGGAGACCGGACTGTATGGTCACTATGTGGATTTGTCCAAGACTTAGCACGAGGAGCATGAGTTCTATCAGTAGGAGACTGTACAGACCGCACGGTCCGATCAGTAGGAGTGCAGGAAAGGCAGAGAGGGTGCATTTCACGGAGGCTCCTGGAATGGAGAGAGAAAGTGGACCAGACGGTCCGGTCCAGTGACCGGACAGTTCGGTTAGTACAGGAAATTGCCTGGACAGAGAAGCCAATGGTTTTGGGAACCGTTACCAGAGTGACCGGACGGTCCGGTCAGGAAGTGACCGGACAGTTCGGTCTGGATGTCCAGAAAGGCAATTTTGTGGAGCAACAACTAGTTTGAGGTTGGAAGCCTATATAACTTTGTTGCTGGGGTCTTGGAGACCACTCTTGGCCAGTAGAATACCTGAGAGCATTTGGTAAGATCCAAGAGGAAAAGAGGAGAGCACTAGAAGGAGATATTGCATATCTTGAGAGTGCTAGTGAGTGTAACTTGAGCATCTTGCACATCTAAGGCTAGGGTGTCCTTGAGTGATCTAGATTGTTACTCTTGGTCTATGGTGAGACCTAGACTGGTTAGGTGTCGGTGATCGAGCCTATCGTGATCGGGTTGTGATGGCCGTCACACATTTGTACACGCTTTGAGCCCGCCGTTGAAAGGGGCATCGCGAGTGAGCGCCCGTGTCGGCTCAGAGAGTCCGGCAAGTTTTCGAGGGAGGCGAGCTTGTGCTTTATGCAGCGGTGACACATACCGTGTCTTCACTCTAGGAGTGATTGCGGGCTCGTGAGCGAGAACTCCAGTTGGTGGCGGGCGGGACCGGGACTCCGGTGGGAGTGGTCTAACAAGGATTAGGGGAAGGCGCCATCCTTCTGAGACCTCGGGAAAATAATCATGAGCCACCCCTTACTCTACTCCTCACTATGATGCTTTACTTTCCGCATTTACATACTGTGCTATTCATGCTTGTGTGTTCTATTAATTCTCTTTGACTACCTTGTAGACTTGCATGTTTAGACTCCTTACTTGCTAGTAGTGTTTAAGCTTCCGCATTTGATGACTAGCATGAGTAGGAGTTGCATTGGTGTGCTTGATCACTTGAAGTGCATAGGAGTTATATTGACTTGTATGATCCACTAGTATGCATATGATGTCTTTCATTTCATAAGATTATATTGTTAGCGTGATCACCATTAGATTTGAGTAGGAGTTGCTTTGAGTGCTATCGGTGTTTAGTATTTGGTAAAATTGGTTCATAGTGGTAGTTCCCGATTCACCCTCCCCCCTCTCGGTCACTATGATCCTTTCACGAGGGCGATCTACCCTCTTGGAGTTACGCATAGCGCATCAAGACCATCGCTGACAACCTCGCCGACCTCGATCAGCCGGTCGCCGATGGCACACTCCTCCTCACGCTGCTTCATGGTGTGAGCGAGCCCCTGTGCCCCATGGCGTCCATCATCCGGACCACGGAGCCCCTGCTACCGTTCCTCAAGGCCCAATCTCTGCTTGCTCTCGAGGAGTCCAAGCTGAACATCGCCACGTCCACCAAGCCGGATGGTATGGCCCTCGTCGCCGCTGCACCCAAGCCACCTTCTCAACCTTCGGCGAGTGCTCCACCTCCCTCCGCGCCTTGCCAAAACCAGAAGAACAAGGGCAAGAACAACCGGTGTGGCCCCCAGCAACAGTTCAACAACGGTGGTTTCTGTCCTTGGAACAATCCATGGATGGGTTCCTCCCAGATGGTGCCATTCCACGCCGGTCAGGGCATTCTCGGCCCGCACCCTACTGCTTTGTCTCCCGGCATGCAGCAGGCATACTTTGCTGGTGCACCCCACGGCCCTCTACCTGGTGTCCAGCAGCCGTTCGGCGGCCCCTTGCCCTCCTGGGATTAAGCTGGCATGATCAATGCCTTCAACACGATGACCCTGCAGCAGCCGGACCCGACATGGTATATGGACTCTGGTGCCTCCTCGCACCTTTCCTCCAATCCCAGTAACCTCTCCACTACACACCCCGTCCACCCTTCTCACTCTAAAATAATTGTTGGCAACGGCACTGCTCTTCCCATTACTTGTTCAGGCCATGTCTCTTTTCCTTCTGCTACATGTCCTTTCTCCTTGCATAACGTTCTTGTTTCTCCTAACCTTATTACAAATCTCATCTCTGTCTGCAAATTCACTAACCATAACTGGTGCTCTATTGAATTTGACCCTTTTGGTTTGTCTGTGAAGGATCTTCAAACCAAGGCGGTGATCCACCGGTGTAATAGCTCTGGCGACCTTTATCCTTTGTTCCCGGCATCCACCCACCATCAATCTCTTGCCATGGCTGCTGTGTCCGAGACCACTTGGCACCGGCATTTTGGACATCCTGGCGCCCAAGTCCTCTCTAGTTTACATCTAGCTTCAAATAAAAATGACACATCCGTGTGTCACGCTTGTCAATTAGGTCGTCATACTAGTTTTCCCTTTTCTAGGTCTATGTCAAGAGCCACCAAACCTTTTGAATTAATTCACTATGATTTGTGGACATCACCTCTTTTGAGTATTTCTGGTGCAAATATTATCTCGTATGTTTGGATGATTTTACACATCACTTGTGGACATTTCCTCTGAAACAAAAATCTGAAACTTATGGTGTACTTTGGAACTTTCACAGCTACGCTCTCACTCATTTTCAGTCTCGCGTACAATTTGTACAATGCGATAATGGACATGAGTTTGACAACAATGCCGCTCGTTCTTTTTTTCTTGCGCACGGCGTACATCTCCGCCTCTCCTGCCCACATACTTCTCAGCAAAATGGTAAGGCTGAACAGGTCATTGGGTCTATCAATAACATCATGCGCACCTTATTGTTCCAAGCATCAATGCCACCACGGTATTGGGCTGAATCCCTCCGTACTGCCACTTACTTGTTCAACCTTCTACCCACCAAAACTCTTTGCAATAAAACCCCGCTTCAAGCCCTATTCGGTACACCGCCCCAATATGACCATCTCCAAGCATCAATGCCACCATGGTATTGGGCTGAATCCCTCCGTACTGCCACTTACTTGTTCAACCTTCTACCCACCAAAACTCTTCGTAATAAAACCCCGCATCAAGCCCTATTTGGTACACCGCCCCAATATGACCATCTCCGCATCTTTGGGTGTCGCTGCTACCCCAATCTCTCCGCCACTATGCCACATAAACTTGCTCCTCGATCTTTGGAGTGTGTATTTCTTGGGTATCCGGAGAACCATAAAGGTTACTGATGCTTGGACCTCTCCTCCAACCGAGTTATCACTTCTCGTCATGTTATTTTTTATGAGAATAATTTTTCCCTTTGCATCCAACTCCCGTGCACCTTCGAGTGCATATGATTTTTTTGATGTAACAGATGATCCGATGGTGGTTCTTCCTGTTGCCGGACCGACTCCTGTGCTTCGTCCGGCACCTGCAACTGTGCCACAGACGGACACTGCCCCTGGGCTAGCTACAGAGCAGCCTGCCTCAGCTGCACAACCAGCCACGCGCGGCTCCGTGCCTGCGCACACCTCCGGTGCCATGTCGACCACGCAGCCTGCCCCGGCTTCCCAACTGGCCACACGCGGCTCCGCACCTGTGCACGCCTCCGGCGCCCCATCAACCAATGCTATGTCGACCAGCGCTCCGTTGCCAGATTGTGCTGCGTCTCCAGTCACTGATACTCGGTTCCGCAAGCCTCCTGCACATCATGTGTACACCCGTTGCCAGGCTTCTTCAACTACTGTGGTGCCTGCTCCTGCTCCTCCGTCTAGCATGCAAGCACCTGCACCAGCTTCCCAGGGCACCTCTCGCGCTCCTGTGGTACTGATCACACCAGTGGAAAATCAGCACACCATGACGACTCGCGGAAAACAAGGCATCAGTCAGCCGAAGCAAATATTTGACCTCTCTGTCCTCACATCTGGAGATATTAGTCCACTCCTGAAGACCTACCATGGCGCTCTCTCCGATCCGAATTGGAAAACTGCTACGGTAGATGAATTTGGTGCTCTTATAAAAAATCAGACATGGGATCTCGTCCCACCTCCTCCCAATGCCAATACTTTCTCTGGAAAATGGCTGTATCGTCATAAGTTGAATGCAGATGGTACTCTTGCTCGGTACAAAGCACGGTGGGTTGTGCGCGGAATTTCTCAACAACACGGCCTGGACTATGATGAGACTTTCAGCCTCGTCGTCAAACCGGCTTCTATTCGCACGGTCCTCTTCTTGGCTGTCTCCAACGATTGGCCGATTCATCAATTGGATGTCAAGAATGCCTTGCATGGCACCATCTCACCATGTCTGTCGTCTTAACAAGGCCCTTTACGGACTCAAACAGGCTCCCCGAGCCTGGTACAGCCAATTTCAGACTTTCATCGTCTCCGTTGGTTTTCGGGCATCTCAGTGCGACACCTCTCTTTTCATATACAAGCATGGTTCAGACATTGCCTATTTGTTGTTATACGTTGATGACATCATCTTGACAGCATCCTCCATGGCTCTCCTACAACGGATTATTGGTCTTCTTTGTCAAGAATTTGCCATGACTGACCTTGGTACTCTTCACTACTTTCTCGGTGTTTCAGCACATCGGACCTCCTCTGGCATCTTTCTCTCTCAGGCCAAGTATGCTGCTGAAATTCTTGAACGTGCTAAAATGACAAAGTGCAACTCTTGCTCTACACCTCTTGAAGCCTGGTCGAAACTCTCTGCACATGATAGACCTCCTGTTGCAGATCCTATATTATTCAGAAGCCTAGCCGGTGCTCTCCAATATCTCACACTCACGCGCCCGGACATCGCCCATGCTATTCAGTAAATTTGTCTTCACATGCATGATCCGCATGAGTCACATCTTGCTCTTGTCAAACGAATTCTGCGCTACGTCAAAGGTACCATTACCTATGGACTCTCGCTCACCTGCAGCTCCTCCAACGACTTCGTCATCTACACAGATGCAGATTGGGCCGGCTGCCCGGACATACGCCGCTCCACCTCTGGCTACTGTGGCTTTCTCTGCGACAACCTTGTTTCTTGTATCCGGATTCCTCTTTAACCAAGACTTCTCAATCTCCATCGAAAGCTGTTCAGACCTCTCCCACATGATCTCATATCTATGGATTCTACTAAGAGGCTGTTATGTTGGGTCTGAATCTAGTCTTAGTAGCAATGGCTTGTGATCAGATCTTGAAGATGCTAAACGTTCAACTGTTGCGTCTGGGACTAGGCAGCTCCAAGCCGTATCTGCAACTCCACGGTCCAATCTTACAGGTACATTGCTCCTACCGCTCTGGTTGTTGTTATATATCAAAGGTAGTCCTAAGAAACCAAGATCATGCAGATCACAGTGGCTCAAGACTTCTTTGAAGTCCAAAATTTGTTTCTCCGGTCTTGGAGTGTTGTTGAAGTGTTCAAATTGCCACATTGCCTCATTGAAATCCCCCATGACTAGCTATGGTTCTGGATGAGCACCACATAATCTTCTAATGAGTTCCCATACATCCTTCCGGTTCTCCACTCTTGGCTCCCCATAGATGAAGGTCACATGCCATGCAGGTTTATCTATGGCTTCCTGCACCTTCACATCAATGTATCTTCTGCACTCTCCTAGTAGTGATACCGTAATAGAATCATCCCAGAAGAGCGTGATCCCTCCACTCGGACCAACACTAGTCACCACTATACAATTCCATAAGCCAAGCCTCCACTTCAAATTCCTAGCACATTGAGCGCACATTCTCATCTCTGATAGGAAGACGAGCTTGGGGTTATGTAGCCTGATGAGACTACAGAGTTCCTGAACTGTCCGGAGATTCCCTACCCACGGCAGTTCCAGGCGATGGTACTCATTGCTCCTGGTGGGGCTCACCGTGAGCTCTCACCAGGGGTTGTTCCATCTCCATTGGGGTACTATCCATCTTACTTCTCTTTGCTGCTGACTTCTCTAGATATGTATCTTCTTCCTTCTCTTGTTTAACCGTGAAAGCTCCTGATTCTATCTCCATACCATTGCTTGCCAACTCTGCCATAGTACTCTTGATACGATGTACTTTACCAATTTTGATGTAAACTCCCTGTGATCGTTCCTCCCTTCCACAACTTGGCTCGATGGAAGAGGCATCACTCTCATAATATTCCGAGTTGAAGGAGACTGTGTCCCTACTATTGTTCTCGTGAGCCACTAAATTCAGATCTAGTAAAGCGCTATCTACCTGCATAGCTTCAACTCCTTTCTCGAGCTCTGTTGTCTGGTGCTCAACTTCCTCCTTAGTCATACTAGCAGGCTTGCCTTGTGTCTTCATGAAGGCTGTTGCACCAGCTTCTAGAACTCTGTCATGTTGCGCCCCACTAAAATTCAGTGCCTTTTTTTTGCATAGCTAGAAGCTGCAGGTACATATATCTTCCGTGTGGCTGAGCGTTTTAGAGGCGAGGCCCTGAGCTCAGTTCCATATTGTACCCCTGCTGGCTGTGGCCCTTCATCTGGACAGGAGCTAACTGCATGTCCAATCCGGCCGCATGTAAAGCAAAAATTGGCACATTTTCATACTTCACCATAAAGGGTAAAACTCCCACATCCTTCACCCGGATCTTGATCGACTTCTTCAAAGAGTTCTCCAGAGGATACGCCAACCGGACCCATAGGAAATTCCTGACTAGCCCTCCTTATCAGTGATCTTTGCACCAAACTTTTTGCAAAGTGGCTCAGTGAAAGCATCATTCAACATCACCTTCGGGACGTCATAAAACCGCACCCAAAGTTGTATAGTGTCAATAACTATGTCAGCCGGGCTAGTGAATCCATCATAAGGCACAATAATGATAGCATCTCCTTTATATCACCAGGGACCTCCATTGACCACAAAGTCGAAGATCTTCTTAGATTCCAACTCTAGAATGAATCTATTCCCACCGCGATCCTTTACATGAATATCATTCTTCAGTCCCCATGCCTTCCCCATCTCTTGGAACAGGATGTCTACCCCGTAGTGTTGGCCTGTATAGAACCAAGCTATAACAGGCCTGCACCACGTCCCCAAGATCGATGTCAATCTCATCTTCCTCATCCTCAGACGCTTCAACTTTCTTCTCCTATATAAAAGGTTGTATTGCCCACCCATCCCCAGCGTGGCGTGATGACGAACCATCCATGGTGTTTTTCAGCTTCCAGCCAATCAGGTTGCCCTGGGCATCCAAATCAGCGTCATACTTCGCGCCCCCGGTACCGCTCAACGACTTATCAGATGCCATCGTCTTCTATACCAGAGACCAGCACTTAATGTCCTCTCAGTATCAATCTAGACCTGGAGGCACGACTTCGGGTGGCCAGAATCCTCACCGGAATCCCCTTATCACCCCCACTGCTCCCAAGCAGATGCGATCTGAAGGACCAAAATCTTGACCAGAGAAATGGAACAGCTCATGAAACAGCACGACCTTGCGGATACAAGTATACCGAGTATAATGTCTAGAGTCCAGACTCCTAGACGGAAATGATGGGCAGGTGATGATGTCCTTGCAGAGATCCCCCGCAGCCGTGTATGAACTAGAGATCTTCTCAAAAATCCATACGGAGGGGACATTCGCGATGGGGTTTCGTGAAAACCCGAGTCGCCATGCCGCTGCCGCGAACACTGTGGTATGCTATGTTTCCTTTGGAAAGTATTGTGTTATTATACACACTTTGTAGAGGCCAAAAACTGTTTCCATTTTTCTAAAAAAAATAGTTGTTATTGTACACAGCCCCATGGGACGGAGTTAAAAAGTTTTTACTGTCTTCATCCTGTATATTAGAGATTCTAAGAACAAATTCAAGAGTAGATTCTAATATTTCTGATTTTTGCTATTCTCTAAAATAAAACAATCCTTAAAAAATTGTAGTAATCCAACAACCTCTCTAAACTTTCAATCTATACACACTATTAATTTAGGTGAGTCCGCCTGCTCCATGTTTTGGTGTTGGTTTTTTCCGTCTTCCTAATCCAACACTAATTAATAGGCTATTTCGTGTTACTCTACATCTGGCTGTTGCTCACCCGATCTCGTCCTTTGGCATACAAACAAAAGGGCTGGTACGAGACCTTGTGCCGCATCTGAAAAAAGCTCCCTACGTCTACCTGCCGCCGTATATGCAACTGATGCCCTAACCTTTTGCAAAACCACAACAGCTTGATCCACTCAACAGTCGTTGTTTCCGCAGGCGACGCCGCTGGCTTTTCACGTCATCGTCGAGCCCATAGGGCATCGTTTTAACCCATGGTATGTTCAACCCTTAGCAAGTCGAGCACAATTAGACTCATCCTTTGATGATCAATGTCTTGGTTGTCGTCATCTTCCTCCACATAGTCACTCATAAACTGGCCTCCACGTTGCCGGAGGGAGGTGCACGAGGGTCTGGTGTGTTTATGAAAGATGGACTCCAGTGCAAGGTTCATTTTCCCTTCCTATAGACGAATGCCACAAGGGATTTCTTGTGATGGAATTTAATCATTGCTCTGGTTCATGTTTGTGTCTAGCCGGCATATCTTTTTCATTCATAATAAATCATGTTGCTATTATCATTTGAGTTATCATGGAAGGGTTATTCAGAAGAACATGGCTGTGGTTTTAGTTGGACGACAGTTAGTGCAAAGTAGATGTTCTTGGAGCCCATGGACGACCGTCAGCAGTTCCTTATATTTGATTTGCAGGGTAATTCTTACACTTTGATGAAAATAAATACTTTTTTAATGCAATTGGAAGAAAATCCATCTCAATTAGTCAGAAAAAAAATCAAATAAGGTACTTTTAGAGAAATGAATGAAACATGGAAAAGTTTCTATCTGTAGAATATATAAGATGTTGGATAAATTAGCACTTTTAGTTTTATATTAATCCAGAAATAAATCATTAGCATGATTAACATATTGCATAAAGAACTAGACAAGTCTACGCAAGATCTAGACTAGACAGGTCTATAAAATCAGATAAAAGCACAACATCTACCATACTAGCAACATCCATCATAGATAAACAGACCACGAAAGCTAGTATGGAAGACATGGTTTGAGATGAGAGTACGTACATTTCCTTCTGAACTGGGTAGAGGAGGCGGCGACGACGTGCAACACCGTCATGTTGTTGGCGACAGTGGGTGAGACCGACTCAATGAGGAGGAAGACGAGTCATGGCAATGAGCTTGACGAAGATGAGAAAGCAATCGAGCAGTCACGCAGAGCGCTTTCTAAAAACCTTATTTGCCCTCTCCCGGTGCAGGATCGTAGAGAACGATGGTTCTAGAGACCTGCTCTCCCGTTCACCGGTGCACATCGACGATCGGGATGGAGAAGTCTTGGTGGCGCAACAGTAGCGAGAGGCAAAACCATAGGTTATTGCGTGATATGATTTGCGGCAGTACCCGTGCATATTTATAGGAAGGGACCGCTAGGGTTGGGCGTCCCGCAACCGAGTCGGTTTCTATATTGATACGTCGGTTTTCATAATCAAATATATGGAAAACACAGTAAAAAGAAAGTGCAAAAGGAAGCCGCGCCCCCACAAGGCAAGGGACCGAATTTTGGCGGACCATTCACGCAGATGATGTGCGGCCACGTCCATGCCCCACCCCACCCCACCCCACCCCGCTCGGTGTTGGTCATAATTACGCACCCACTTATATACCACAAGAAGACGGTGTACAGTTGTAGCTCTTTTTTCCTCAGAGTATTCCAAGGTTATCGAATCCACAAGGAACGAGCGGAACAATTACTATTAAAGGGTTACTAACAAATTACAATGGATTGGTTGGTGTGAATGATGACGGTGAGAGAGTGGAGGGTGAATATTATTGAAGAGGTAACAGGATAATGAAGGATTCTCTCCTTAGGATTGGTTCACTAGCATGCAACCTTATTCTTATCAACTCGACTGATGACTCTATTATTCTACAAGACATGGTGGTTTCGTTCACCCCGGCTATCACTATAGAGGCTATTACCTCCCCACTAGTTTTTTGCACTATGTAATGGGCAAAAGTGTATTGGTCGATACACCAATGAAAAAGATAGATATATGTGCAATTAAGTTCATCACATAGACTAAATTCTTCAAGAGAGTATCAATAAGTATGAGAGTTACATGACCAGATCCCCGCACCGGAGAAGAGAATATGAGACTACACACTGATCCTTCCGTAGCAGAGGGATGAGAAATAGCGCTAGAATGTGCACGTGCCGATCAGCGCAAGCGTCACGCCAATCGGCGCGACCTCCCTTCTGGTGGATCTCGTCAGTGTTGACCAACCTTCGTCGCCAATATCCTGGAACCCTCGTTCTAATAACTGATTCTCGCAATTGCCATCCCCCTTTGGCTCTTGATAATTATCTTCCTTTTATACCCGACGGGATGAGGTCAACTTCCACCGACTCTAACTCATACTGGGCTGGGCCTTCGTCTTTCTCGGGCTGGGTCATGTTTTCGTCATCTTTTCCTTTTGCGCCAATCGGCGCGGCTCCACATCTGGCCCATCTTCGTTACTCTTTAGTTCTTTATCCATAATTGCCCTATTTTACACTTGTTTCCTACTATTACATCCAAAATAGAGCAACTACAAATATATGCAAATATAGGGTTAATTGTTAGTCCAAACCACCAAATTAAGACGCAAAACATCCCTTTTTGGTAGATAAAATAGGCATCTAGAAACCACCAACAGTTCCCCCATACTCAAATCATTACTAGTCCTCGAGCAATACAAAATCAAATATGTAACAAGAATCTTCACACAATCTCTCATGCAATCAATCTCAATCATCATTTTTACTCGTTATCCCACCACAAAGGTTTTCTCTCATCTCCTTTTAACCAATCGACATATCATACTTGAACTTAATCAAATCACCACAAAACCTTTTCAAAAACAATTTTAGTTCTCCTCAACTCATCTTTAGCATCAAACATCAAGCATTTGGTCCTCTCTAGATCTCTCAAGTGTATTTCCTTCCCTCTCCTATCTAATCAAGGATTGTATGTGGATCTTGGAGGGCTATATAACTAAATTAAACCATAAGATTAACCATGTCAACAATGTGCTCAATCATGCCCACTAAGAAAGAATTTTCTTGGAAAAGAACTTTAATGAAGAAGAGGAATATATAAGATCTAAAGAAAAGAAAGAAAAATGTTTCAATGAGAACGATGGCAAAGAATTAGAAATAATCAGAAAGCTGCTCTCCTCGATGACCTTACTGCCTCTAAGGGAATACATTTTCTCTTTATTTCTTTTTTTATATTTTTTCTTTCTCTTTTTTTTTGCAATAGTGCCGATTGGCGCAACACTGTGCCGGTCGGCGCGGTCTATATATTTTTTTCTTCTCTTTCACTCTTTTTCTATTCCTGATATAACTGCAATTTTTGTCTTATACCAGCAACGAAAATTTTCTGAATTCCCTTTTATTGAGAATATAGGTTGTATCAAGGAGGAGGGAGAAACAAAGATGTATGGTTTCCATGATAGCAAGGAATTTAAATGGATAAAAATGTCTAGAAATATAGAGATAAACAAATAGATCATCCTTTCCTAACTTGGTCAAAATCATGAGCAAAAAGTTGACAAAGTTACTTACAATCCAATTAGTTCAAATGTGTAGCTTGCTCTCATTCACTCGGCTATGTAGGCATATTTAGACCTTGCTTGTACTTTAGCTTATGATGAGTCAAATTTTATTTTCACAAATACAAAGCTCAAAAGTTAAGTGGTAACCAACTAGTTCAAGTAATCAACCAATCGATCATAAAAAAGACAAGATAAATAGTATGGGGCACTTTCAATTTCATAATCGACACTAACTTTATTAAAGACAATACAATAATTCAAACAAGAGAAGAAACTCAACACACTAATCATGCAGACCATGCCTGTTCAAGACTCGGAAAATTCGTCTTATATTCTTTATGAGAAAAGTGTAGTCCGCTTCGTTCATCTCGATTGTATCTAGGATTCTGCGATCCACATCCTTTGATGCATGTAAGCATGATCTCTGTCTAGATACATGCGCTCAATGTTTCTTTGGCAAATAGGACAGCAAGTAGGCGGTTGCAGGTTTTGATTTTCAATGCTGTAAGGGGAGGCACTGTTCAAACTCCTCTGAGCCGATCAGCACAAAGGCTGAGCCGATCGCCGCAGTGGTGTTCTTCCACCATTGCGACTTCCTCCATCTCCTACTGCATTACCATTAATTCTCGTTGAAGTTCTTGCTGTCCTGTCATTACTACATTCTGCAAGTGTTCCCCAATTTTCAAACATAGGACTACCAAAGCTTCTTTGCATATCAAAATCATAACTAAAATCTCCGGACACACTAGGATCAGCACTCTCCAAAGTTTCCAAATAGTATGACAGAAAGTCGCTATCCTATTCAGAATACTTTTGAATTGGCTTACCCGATAGTCTAGAATATCTGCAAACCTCTGGTGTAGTCTTACACTTCTTTGCAGCAGGCTCTTCGTCTTCACTTGGCAAAGCCGTCAGATCAATAAATTCAGCCATCTTCAAGTCGTGCCGATCGGCTTCAGTGTCACACCGATCGGCGCAGCTGGCAGCTTCCTTCATATACTCAACTAACTGCTCTAGATTACGCTCATGGATTGCCTTATTCTGCTACCTTTGTAAAATCTCATCGTTAATCTCCTTAGGCGTCCTCCCTCCAAGAACTACACGATAGCCATCATC
Organism: Eleusine coracana subsp. coracana; assembly: GCA_032690845.1. NCBI lineage: Eukaryota > Viridiplantae > Streptophyta > Magnoliopsida > Poales > Poaceae > Eleusine > Eleusine coracana. The sequence goes on from CM064430.1 coordinate 44,702,370, forward strand.
ATATAATAAATCTCTAGGTATGAAAGTTGGATCTTCTGCCAATTGGAGTTCAACCTTGTGTTGAAGATCTTTAGCTCAAAAGAAACACTTGTAACCCTCAATACTACTGTTCTTATGAATCTTATTTTCTTGAAAACTTGCCCAATCGGTAAGAACCCTGGGAAAGGATTCATCCCTTTTAGCTTGAAGATCCTTTTCCGCATCCCGCTCGTACATGGCTTCTCCGGCTTCCTCTCGTAGCTTGAGTTCATACTTGGTGGCAATGTCATGTTCACTATAAAGTCGGCACTTATGGATTGTGAGAGAGCTCTCCTAATCTAGCTCTTCCTTCTCTTGCTCAGTCAATGATCTTTCGGAAAATAGGAAATCCTCATACGACAAGGGCTTAGCAAGATCAAGAAGACTTTCCATGGTATACCTTTGTGAAACAACTTCACTTTTAATAGTCACTATAGATATTCCTTTGCGCACCAATACTCTCTCATCATCTGCCGAAGTTCATTGTCCGTCTTCACCTTGTCGGCATTCCACGCGTCAGCTTTGCTTTTCTTCATGAATTTCTTCTGCAGGTTTGACCAGACGAAAGGATCATCTGGTGTTGGCGTCAGCACTTCATTGACTTCTTCCCAGGACCAATTTGCAGAGGGCTATAGAAATCTGCCGCCGAGCCGATTGGTGCAAGGCTCGCGCCGATCGGCGCCGCCTTGGTTGCTGCCCGATGCGTCGCTTTCCATCGCTTCTGCTCTTAGGGTTTTGTTTAGGGATGATGTAATGCGAGTAGATCTGTGGGTTTGCTATCCTCTCATATTTATATCCCTTGATGTCCAATTCGACTAGGACAATATCTCTTATTCGTGGAATTTAATGAGTCTTTAAAAGGCAAGGTCCAAAACCGACTCAGAAACCAAAAAGACTCCACCGCGCCGATCGGTGTGGGGCTATGCTGATCGGCGCAGCAACGCGCCAGTCGGTGCGGTACACTAAATTACCAAATCAGAAATAGAAAAATTACAGAAATCAAAGGACATACAGAGCTTTTGTTTTACGTTGTTTAGCTGGACCACACGGGACACTAAGTAGTCAAATACACATCAAAAGCTTTTAATTCAAATGTGTCGGATTCTAGATATACCTTTAGACGTTGTCCATTCACCGTGTACTTGTTTCTCTTGCCATCCATTTTGATTACGGCTCCCAAAGGTAACACTGTATTCACAAGATAAGTCCCTTCCATTTGCTTCGTAGTTTGCCTTTACCAAATAATCTGAATCGTGAATTAAATAGGAGCACCCGATCTCCTTCCTTGAACTCCTTCTTCAAAAGCTTCTTATCAGACCACTTCTTTGTCTTCTCTTTGTATATGGCCGTATTTTCATATGCACGCAATCGCATCTCTTCCAATTTGCTTATTTATATGTTTCTTTTCATGCCGGCGGCATCAAGATCCAAATTCATTTCTTTTATAGCCCAATAAGCATTATGTTCCAATTCCACCGGTAGGTGACATGATTTCTCATAGACGAATTGATATGGTGTCATACCAATTGGTGTCTTGATTGCCGTCCTATATGCCCATAACGCTCCATTAAGCTTCGTGGCCCAAATTTTCCTTCCTTTGTAACAATCTTCTGCAGAATTCCCATTAATTGCTTATTTGATGTTTCTGCTTGTCCATTCGTCTGGGGATGGTAGGATGTTCCAATTCGATGTTCAACTCCAGATTTAGTTAAAAACCTAGTAAATTCTCCTCCTGTAAAATGGGATCCTCCATCTATAATTATTATCCTTGGTACTCCATACCTAGGAAATATCTGCTCCTGAAGTATACTGCTTGATTCTCTTGTAGTATTGGCCTTGCATGCCATTGCTTCAACCCACTTGGAGACATAATCAACGGCGACCAATATATACTCGAAACCATGAAATTCACAAAGGGTCCCATAAAATCCATACCCCAAATATCAAAGATGTCGACTTGAAGATTGTACATAAGAGGCATTGCATTCCTACTATTAACATTCCCCATTCATTGGCATTGGGCACATGTTGCAACATACCTTTTTTGCATCTTCATGCATAGTAGGCCAATAGAATCCACTTGCCCATATCTTTGCCTATGTTCTGAAGTAGCCATAATGTCCCCCATAATCCGAAGAATGACACTTTGCTAAAATGCTCGCTCTTTCTTCTTTGGGTACAGATCTCCGTGCTACTCCATCCTTGGAATACCTATACAAGTATGGGTTGGCCCATATAAATTTTCTCATTTACTCTTAACTCTTTTCCTTGTGTTTTTGTTCATTAGATTAGTTTGTCCCTTGAAACCTTTGATAGTAGCCATCATCCAATTCTCTCTACAATCAAATGTGGCAAACAACTACTCTTGTTGCATTTCATCTCTTATTGGCTCAGTTGATGATGATTCAAGACGAGATAAATGATCTGCTACAGAAATTTCTACTCCTTTCGTATCTCTTATCTCCAAATCAAATTCTTGCAGCATCAATACCCATCGCATTAACCGAGGCTTAGACTCCTTTGAAACCAAGTATCTTATAGCAGCATGATCAGTATATACAATCACCTTGGAATTTAGAATGTAGGATCTAAACTTCTCAAAAGCAAGTATAACAGCTAATATCTCTTTCTCAGTTGCTGTATAATTGATCTGTGCCTCATTCAAAGTTTTGCTAGCATAATAAATAGCATGCACTTTACCTTCCTTCCGTTGTCCAAGAACAGCTCCAACTACATAGTCACTTGCATCACACATAATTTCAAAAGGTAAACTCCAATCAGGTGGCTGCATATTGGGTGTAGAGCATAGAGCTTCCTTTAATCCTCTGAAGGCAAAGAGTCTTTCATCGTTCATGAAAAATTTTGTATCTTGATTCAACAATTCTGTTAGGGGCTTAGCAATCTTTGAATAATTCTTAACAAATCTACGACAGAAGTTGGCATATCCAAGAAAACTCCTCAAAGTTGTAAGATATCTTTGCTTTATCAACCTCTATCCCTCTATTAGATATGACATGACCAAGTACTATCCTTTCTGTTACCATGAAGTGACACTTCTCCTAATTAAGAACTAAGTTGCATTCAACACACCTTTTCAAAACCTTCTCCAAATTCTCCAAACAACTATCAAAATCAGCACCATGTACGGAGAAGTCATCCATAAATACCTCCATAATCTCTTCTATGAATTCAGTGAATATTGCATTCATGCATCTTTGAAATGTGGCGGGCCCGTTGCAAAGACCAAATGGCATCCTTCTATATGCATATGTCCCAAAAGGGCAAGTAAAAGTAGTTTTCTGCTGATCTTCTGGTCTTACCGGTATTTGAAAGAAACCACTATATCCATCCAAATAACAAAAGTATGAATTCTTTGCTAACCTTTTAAGCATCTCGTCAGTGAACAGAAGAGGATAATGATCTTTCTTCATCACCTTGTTCAAACTTCTGTAATCTATGCACATTCTCCATCTAGTTACTGTCCTTTAAGGGATCAACTCATTGTTCTCATTAGGCACTACTGTCAACCCTCCTTTCTTAGGCACACAATGTACTGGACTGACCCATTCACTATCAGCAACAGGGTAGATCATACCTGCATTAAGCAGCTTCAAAATCTCCTTTTTAACCACTGGCTTCATTGATTCCTTCAACCTTCGCATCCCTTCAACCACTGGTTTAGCATTCTTCTCCAAATTAATCTTGTGGGTGCAAAATGCGGGGTTGATTTCCTTGATGTCATCCAATATGTAACCAATGGCTTTCTTATACCTTTTGGGCATAGCAAGCAGCTTCTCTGTTTCTTCTTTCGTTAGGGCGTTGTTTATAATAACTGGATATGTTCTATTCTTTCCTAGATATTCATAGCGTAGCTCCTTTGGAAGTTCCTTTTGTTCCACTTCTGGCGCTTCATCTGGATCCAGCTCCCCGAGAGGTTCAAAATCAGGATTTTCCTGTTTGAGTCAATTGGCGCAAAGCGTCACGCCGATCCGTGCTGGCAGCATACTTGTCAGTTCTGCGTAGGATGTGGTCTAGTGGGTCTCCCATATCCTTCCCTATCTTCTTGTCTTCATCTGGGTAGAATTTTTGATAGTAAGAAGGGTCTTGATGAGACGGATTGTTAAATTGAAATTGCACTTCTTCCTCTCCTAGGTGTAGCGTAATTTAACCTTTCCCGGCATCTAGAACAGCTTGTACTAATCTTAAGAGTGGTCTTCCCAGAATGATATCTTCAACCCCAGTTTCTTTATTGTCTAGAACAAAGAAATCTACTGGTATTATTTTCGAGCTGATCTCAATTTCAACAATCCTGATCACTCCTAGTGGCTTGGTCTTCCCTCCATCCACCATCATGAGCTCAACTTCAGTCCCCATCAGTCGCTATTGAGTTTCATAAGGCATGCTCATGAATGCATCGTAAGTCATCAAGCTGACACGGGAACCAAAGTCACACAAGGCTTTCGGAAATTTCTTCCCCGATATCTCATATGGTATGTACGATTCTTCTTCTTCCTCTTCAGTGAGACCTACAACATACACACGACATAATCCTTCGTAGACAGATGGCTCAAAGCAACAGTCTAGCAATCTCTTCGCTTGTTTCACCTCCGTTCCATCAAGCTCTATATCATCCTTATAAAGCTTCCCTAAAACTCTCCCAATAATCTCTTGATCAAAAATTTCCAACTTGAGGTGATTACTTGGGAAATTATGCTCAATTCCAGCTTCAGAAGCATCTTGCGGACTGAAGGATCTTCTCACATTGAGCAACACACGTGAAAAATCAATAGGAATCCAGTCAATTGGCTCAAATTCGTCAAGTGGTTTAGCATTCACCAATGTTCTATCCCCCTTTGGTTGGCAAAGTTGCCCTCAAAATCCTTCAGGTGGTTGTCTAGAATTGCAACTTCTATCTTGATATATTCCTTGCAACTCGATGGAGTCGTCAGGGTGATCGGTTCTCCTGTCATCGCGATTGCGCCGATCGGCGCACACATCAGATCCACAGAGGCGGGTCTGACGAGCTCTATTTATTCAAATTTAAACTCTGAAGTAATCGTTGCTCTACTCTCGGACATCAAGATCTGTTCAGCCGACGACTCTTCCTTCTGCATAACTTCAGGGCATTGCCGATTTGGTTCTAGATATTCTTCCCAATGCATGTGCAAAGCTTCATTCTCGGCAATTTTACCTAACAATTCGATCCTTGCCTTGGCTGTCAATCTCAGAAAACTTCCTCCAACCGATCTGTCCAAATGCATCCTCGATGCCTTGTTTATGGCCATGTAGAAGGTTTGAGCACACATATTCTCATCAATGCCGCGGTCAGGTCCTTGTTTCAACAATGTTTGAAAATGTGTCCAGGCTTCCGCGAGAGATTCTTCATCTTTTTGTAAGAAGTTCACCACCTCTCTTCTCAACTTCTGCATTTTTTGGCAAAGGAAAATAGTGGAGACAAAAGTTTCCAGCTAACTCACTCCACTTTCCTTTTGCTTCTCGAGATGCTGCTTTATGCCACTCTTTGGCTTTTCCTCCCAAAGAGAATGGGAAAAGCAGCCACCTGCAAAGATCCTGAGGCACTCCTTCATGATGGAATGTTTGGCGAAGTGCCTCCAAATCTTGTAAGTGAGTATACGGGTTCTCCTCTTTTGCTCCAAAGAACTTGTTTGCTTCAGCCATGCTAATGATATGGGGTTCAACACATACGAGGAGGTTGTGGCCTTCTCATCTAAGGATTGAGGCACCAGCATGTCTGGAGATGGTTGAGAAAGCTCCTTGAGCATCGGAGAAGGTCCTGTCATACTCATCCTAAAAATTCACACAAAACACAAAAAAAAAACAACTAGAAAAGAGAGGATTAGACGTTAGTAAAATATTAATAGAAAAAGAACTGGCTTGTTCCCCGGCAACGACGCTAGAAAAAGGGCTTGTTGGTCATAATTACGCACCCACTTATATACCGCAAGAGGACGGTGTACAGTTGTAGCTCTTTTCCCTCAGAGTATTCCAAGGTTATCGAATCTATAAGGAACGAGCGGAACAATTACTATTAAAGGGTTACTAACAAATTGCAATGGATTGGTTGGTATGAATGATGACGGTGAGAGAGTGGAGGGTGAATATTATTGAAGAGGTAACAGGATAATGAAGGATTGTCTCCTTAAGATTGGTTCACTTGCATGCAACCTTATTCTTATCAACTCGAGTAATGACTCTAATATTCTACAAGACATGGTGGTTTTGTTCACCCCGACTGTCACTACAGAGGCTATTAGCTCCCCACTGGTTTCTTGTACTTTGTAATGGGCAAAAGTGTATTGGCCGATACACCAATGAAAAGGATAGATAGATGTGCAATTAAGTTCATCACATAGACTAAATTCATCAAGAGAGTATCAATAAGTATGAGAGTTACATGACCAGATCCCCGCACCGGAGAAGAGAATATGAGACTACTCACTCATCCTTCCGCTAGACATAGTAGAGGGATGAGAAATAGTGCTGGAATGCGCATGACCTGATCGGTGCAAGCATCGTGCCAATCGACGCGACCTCCCTTCTGGTGGATCTCGTCGGTGTTCACCTACCTTTGCCGCCAATATCCTAGAACCCTAGTTCTAATAACTGATACTCGCGGTTGCCGTCCCCCTTTGGCTCTTGATAATTATCTTCCTTTTATACCCAACGGGATTAGGTCAACTTCCACCGACTCTAACTCATACTGGGTTAGGCCTTCGTCTTTCTCGGACTAAGTCATGTTTTTGTCATCTTTTCCTTCCACGCCGATCGGCGCGGCTCCGTATCTGGCCCATCTTCGTTACTCTTTAGTTCTTTATCCATAATTGCCTTATTTTACACCTGTTTCCTATGATTACATCCAAAATAGAACAACTAAAGATATATATGCAAATATGGGATTAATTGTTAGTCCAAACCACCAAATTAAGATGCAAAACATCCCATTTTGGTAGATAAAATTGGCATCTAGAAACCACCAACACCCGGCCTGGCATGGCGAAGCGAGGTGAGCGAGCGTGCGCGCGTGTGTTCTTCTTTTCTCCCATCCACACACTTGCAAGAGATGCTAGATCAACCAACCCTATAAGTTGGACTCCCTCCACCTCCATTAGCAATGTGGCACTAAAACTTTGCACTCCCACCTCTCATGAATGGGCCTTTAAGATTTTCTAGGAATTATTGTGAATATTAATAGGCCAAGCCTATATAATTCCAGCAATCACCCACCAGATCTCAAAGTCCCAGCTAGACTTTGCCTCACCCCACTATTGTTTAATATACTAGTGTTTTCAGTCGAGATTGTTAAGTTGAACTTCCACCTAGAACAATAAGCTACACTCATTCACAACACAATGGACTACGCCTTGAATTGCAAGTTTTATGCAAACAAGTTTCACTTACTGTCATAATTGATACTAGACCTCTAGTAGGCTTTTCCACGGGTGGAGCATATAGGTCATACTCCCTTGGTCTTTCATGAGCTTAATAGAGATCACCCAAATCCCACAAGTTGCGACCTTACAACAATCGGGCCCATATAGGTGTATTCATTCAAGAATGTTCTATAGGACAACATCTTCGCTATTTAAAGCCAACTGAATACATTAAGGCAACAACCAACCTGCCATACAAATATTGAGAGTAATGCATCGCTTCTCGAGTGGGTTATAAAAAGGTTACTCTCATGCTAACCAATAGCTTGTTCTTCCTAGGTCCTACTTCACGGGATCTCCGATCACATAGGTTGGGTTACCACTATGGAATGGCACATATGGGTCTCATACCCATCTCCTTCGATGCACTGTCTATCACATTACATGACAGCCCCTTGGTGAATTGATCTGCCAGATTCTCATTAGTTGAAATATACTCTACTGATATGACTCTGGAGTTTCTCATTTTCCTGATAGACTTCAAACGTCTCTTAATATGTCTTGATGACTCCATATTGTTCTTAGAATTGTTCACTTTGATATCACAGTTTGATTGTCATAATTCATGAGGATTGCCGGCATAGGTTTCTCGACAATAGGCAAGTCCATCAAGAGCTCACGTAGACAATCGGCCTCAACTGTAGCTGTATCTAGTGCGATAAGCTCTGCTTCCATGGTGGACCTCATCAAGATGGTTTGTTTGCATGATCTCCATGAAACAGTAGCACCACCAAGAGTAAATGCATATCCACTCGTGGCATACAGCTCATCAGCATCAGATATCCAATTGGAGTCACTATAGCCCTCTAGTACTGCTGGATATCCAGAATAATGAATTTTATAATCCATAGTACCAACTAAGTAGTGCATTTCCCGCTCAAGCACATGTCAATGATCATCTCCTGGACAAGAAGTAAACCGGCTCAGTTTGCTCACAACAAACGAGATATCGGCCTAGTAGCACTAGCTAAATACATAAGTGATCCAATAATATGAGAATATCTTAATTCGTCTCTGCCAATTCTCTTATTCTTTCGAAGGATCAAGCTGGGATCATAAGGTGTTGGAGAAGGCTTGCTATCCTTGTAACCAAAACGGTTCAAGAGTTTTGTGGGATACTTGCCTTACGGGTACCCTCATACAAGACTAAGTCGGTAGCCGACCGGGTACTTCATCAACAAGGAAGCTGACGGACTCAACTTGGAGCGCAAGGCATGTAGCGATAGACTTTCTATGTAAACCCTAGGGGGTTACAACTAGGACTCTTCATGTACCCCCCTACCGACCGGATATATAAGGCGGTAGGGTACCCCCCCATTGAGGGACACGACACAAGTTTCACAACATCAATACAATACACAGAACACAGGACATAGGGTTTTTACTCTCATCGAGAGGGCCCAAATCTGTATAACTCGGCGCCTTGTGTTACCATTGTAGTTCTTAGTCTTGATGTAGCCCTATACATTTTACTGTCGATCTCAATCTTCAACAGTTGGCGCGCCAGGAAGGGGGACAAGGCTCGCCGGGATTCTCCGTCGACTACAATGGCCGAAATTCCCATCATCCAGTACTCATCGAACTTCAAGATCTTCTTTGGATCACTCGACTTCGCAGTCGGTGACAACGGAGCCCTAGGTCTGGAACACCACAGATCCGACTCAGCCGCAGCCATCTCCATGGTGCAATCACCGAGTTCGTCTGGCATGATCCCCGCGCTGGTCCCACTCGGATCTGAGGATGAAGATCCTTCCTTCGGGAACAATTCAAAATCGGATCGGTCTTTCAATGAGGACTCGGTCCGATCCGCTTACCCATATCCCCATACTGTCAACATGGTGGATATAGCAGATCCCGCGGATGGAGACCAGGATGGTGACCAAAACAGTGAACATGAAGATAACCCTGTTGATGGCCACCCGAATCAACTGGCCGATGGAGGTCAACAGGAGGAGGACCCTCCAGCTGATGACTTATCGGTCGGTCACCGCCGTCGATCGAGAGGGTCGTGCGATTCATGCAACGCACGCCGACTGGATCTCAGTCCAGAACTCGAAGTGGATGGCGTCAAGGTCTACCACACCCCTCAGAATAACATCACAGGAGCCAAAAATTTGCTCGACACTAATGGTCGATGCAAATTATCAGACCCCCACGATGCAGAAGGCGGTGGCTGTGCTTAAGGCCGCTGCGGCTCAAGTGGCCGCAAAATCTCAGTCGGTCACAAGCTCTAGTCATGTATCTTCACGAGGACGGCAAAGGTGTGAAGATGTGAGAAATTCTCTCAACCTCCGTGATGGACGAGATACCATCAACTCTCACTATGAAGAACGCGCTCGGGACAACTGATGCTATGAGGAAGAACACCGTGATTGGAGAACGGACAGTCGACAGGACAACTGACGGGACGACCGATGAGAGGACCGTCAAGATCCCCCTCCAAGGCACAACCGCGACGACCAACATCGATGAGACGATCAGGATCAGCGCAATAATGAGGATAACGACCATCGGCGTCGTCATCATGATGACAATGTTGGACCGCAACACGGCCGCCGTGCAACCCCGTCTCCAGACTGGCATAGGCGGTCGATAACGCCAACCGACGATGAGATCGATAGCATCAAGGCTTACATCTCTAGGCTTCGCATAGCTCGAAGGCCAAAAGGATTCAAGCCGGTCCCCATCGAGAAATACGATGGTCAGACCAATCCCCAAGAGTGGTTGCAGCTTTACAGCATGGTGATTCGGTCAGCTAGAGGTGATTCCTATGTAATGGCTAATTACCTCCCGGTCTGCCTGGATCCTGTTGTTCGGATATGACTCACATCTCTTCCAGAGGAGTCAATCACATCTTGGGGAGACCTCAACAGGAAGCTCATAGAAAGTTTCCAAGCTACCTGCAATCGACCGGGCAACCACTTCGACCTCACTCGGATCAAGCAGAAGACCGACGAACCTCTTCGTGACTACATCAAGTGATTTTGTGCTAAGAAGACTAAGATCCCCAATGTCCCGGACTAACAAATCATTGCCGCCTTCCAAGGAGGGATCCATAGCGATGATTTGGTTTGTGAGATCGGTCAGAGGAATCATGCCCTTAAGCTGACCGCTCAAGAGTGCTTCAAGATTGCTGACAAGTTCATGTCTGGTGAGTCGGCGTTGGATGACATCCGGGGAAAAGGCAAAGAGAAGCGGTCGGACAAGCCCGAGTCCTCCAAGAAGGACAAGAAGAGGAAGCCTAATAACGTGGTTCACACGATGGACCAACTTCAGAAGAACCCTCGAACAAGCCAACCGTCCACGGACGAGCTGCTGAGTGGTCCATGCCTTTGGCACCCAAAGGGAAACCACAAAGCAAAGGATTGCTATCGACTGAGGGGATTTGCAACAGCTGCGCTCAAGGTGGCCAAAGATCCCCCGAGGCGCAATAGCAAAGACAAGACCAATGACAATGGTGACAAGGATGACTCAGGAGAATTCCAGGAGCCCCGCGAGGAATTCAACTTCATCTTCGGTGGCCCGGATGCCTATGTGTTCAAGCGCAAGCAGAAGCTAGAGCTTCGGGAGATCAACTCGGTGGAACCGGCTGCACCTCAATTCATGAGGTGGTATGAGATGCCAATCACCTTTGATCGGTCGGATCACCCCAAGCACGTCCCAAAGCCGGTCGATACCCGTTTGTGCTTGCTGCTACGATGAAGGAGGTGAAGTTCAATAAAGTACTCATTGATGGAGGAAGCAGTTTGGACTTAATCTTCACCAAGACTCTCAAAGAGCTCGGTCTGTCAATCAATGATCCTCAGCCGAGTTCTTCACCTTTCCATGGGATTGTACCTGGCAAGACTTCAGTTCCAATTGGATAGATTAGTCTGCTAGTCATCTTCAGGACCCGTGAGAATTTCAGGACCGAGCGCATTCTCTTCCAGGTGGCGGATTTCAACTCAGCATACCATGCTATCATCGGTCGATTGGCTATGGCTAAATTCATGGCTATCCCGCATTATCCATATCTCACCCTCAAGATGCCAGGCCCGAACAGAATAATCTCCCTCCACTTTGATCTTCAGAATTCTTTCGATTGCGATGTATAGAGCCGTGAGATGGCCAATAAACAATTGATGCTGTCCGACCAGAAGGAGATCCAACAGGCAGTCGGCACGGAGGAGAAGACCGGAGCGGAAGTTCCAACAAAGAAGCCTACCAAAGACAAGATTCAGACCGATGACATCCAAACCAAGGAAATCTTGCTCAATCCTGAGGACCCCGATAAGGTAACTTATGCTGGGGCCAACCTCGACGAGAAATAGGAACTAGCGCTCACTCTTTTCCTCTAGGAAAATAGGAACATCTTTGCATGGAAACCATCTGACATGCCGAGAGTTCCTAGGGAAAAGATTGAGCACAAGTTAACGGTACCCCCAGGGCCTACCCCCGTTCGGCAGAGGCTTAGAAGATTCGCGCAGGATTGCAAGGATGCCATGAAGAAGGAGATAGTTAGACTATTAGATGCTAAGTTTATAAAGGAGATTTATCATCCCAACTGGTTAGCAAATCCAGTCCTTGTACCCAAGAAGAATAAAGAATGGAGGATGTGTGTTGATTATACTGATCTCAAAATGGTCTGTCCTAAAGACCCTTTCGCTCTCCCTCGTATTGATCAGATTGTAGACTCGACAGCCGGGTGTGAGCTCTTGAGCTTTCTAGATGCCTATTCAGGCTATCACCAGATCCCATTGAAGGTCGAAGATCAGATTAAAACTTCCTTTATAACACCCTTCGGCGCCTATTGCTATATCACAATACCTTTCGGTCTAAAGAACGCTGGCATGACTTACCAATGAGGTATTCAACGTTGCCTTACTGCTCAGATCGGTCGGAACGCAGAAGCATATGTTGCTGACATCGTCGTCAAGACTCGGAACATCGAAGAGCTTATTTCTGACCTGGCAGAAACCTTTGACAACCTAAGGCACTATTCAATAAAGCTGAATCCCAAGAAGTGTGCTTCTAGGGTTCCTTCGGGAAAGCTACTCGGTTACATCATTTCGGAACGAGGTATAGAAGCTAACCCGGATAAAATCAAGGCAATCCTTGGTATGGGGCCACCTAATTCTCAAAGGGATGTACAGAAGCTGACCCGATGCATGGCATCTTTGAGTCGCTTTATTTCCTGACTGGGGGTTAGAGGGTTACCACTTTTCTGACTGCTTAAAAAGCAGGAAGACTTTGTTTGGACCACAGAGGCACAGTCGGCATTGGACGAGTTGAAGGTTAACCTCAGTAGCATTCTAGTATTGCTGCCTCCGGAGCTAGGAGAAAAACTTCAGCTTTACATATTGGCCACATTTCAGGTTGTGAGTACTGTTTTAACGGTCGACCGAGAAGAAGAGGGGCATATACAAAAAGTACAACACCCGGTCTATTTTATGAGTGAGGTCCTTGGCACCTCTAAGGTAAAATACCAACGGATCTTGAAGTTGTTGTATGCATTGTTGGTCACCTCCAGGAAGTTGAAGCATTAGTTTCAAGCTCATCCAATCGAAGTCCAGACCTCCTTCACACTCGGCACAGTGCTACACAACCGAGAAGCCGAAGGCAAAATCGCCAAGTGGGCAGTCGAACATGGTCAATATACCATCACGTTTGTGCCTCGGTCGGCTATAAAGGGACAAGCGCTAGCTGATTTTGTTGCTAAGTGGATAGAGATTCAAAACCCGCCTACTGCACAAGACATCGAGTATTGGAAAATATACTTCGATGGATCTCTTCAATTACAAGGAGCGGGTGCAGGAGTCGTGTTTATCTGACCCACTGGAGAGAGGCTTCGATATGTCCTCCAGTTGATGTTTCACGCGTCTAACAACACTGCAGAGTATGAAGCCCTTCTACATGGTATGCGCATTGCCGTGTCACTTGGCATCAAGCGCCTCAACGTCTTTGGTGACTCGGCTTTGGTTATTAATCAGATCACTAAGGATTGGAACTGTGTGGATGACAATATGAGTGCTTACTGTCAAGAAGTAAGGAAGCTCGAAGACAAATTCGATGGATTGAAGTCCACGCATGTACTTCGAGACAATAACCAAGCGGCTGATGAATTGGCCAAGATGGGATCATCCCGGTTTGTGGTCTTGTTGGTGATGACAACATGGAGACTGATTGGCGCGACCCGCTCATCCAATATTTGGATAAGGGAACGTTGCCTTCGGATCCTAATGAGCAATGAAAGTGGGAGACCCGATGCCGAAGGTATTTGTTAGTGGGAGACCAACTGCATAAAAGAGGAGGATCAAACATCTTGATGAGATGCATCTCGATACCAGAAGGCCAAAAGTTGGTAGAAGAATTTCATTCCAGGATATGTGGCAATCATGCAGCTTCCAAGACTTTGGTTAGCAAAGCTTTCCGGCAAGGGTTTTATTGGCCCATGGCGGTTAAAGATGCACACCGGGTCGTTCGGACGTGTGAAGGCTGTCAATTCTTTGCTCAACAAATGTATGTGCCTTCACTACAACCTCAGATGATACCTTTGACTTGGCCCTTTGCTGTTTGGGGGCTCGATATTGTCGGTCCTTTCAAAAAGGCGCCATGCGGGTTCACTTATCTGTTTGTTGCTATTGACAAATTGACCAAGTGGATTGAAGCAAAGCCGGTCAGCAAGATTGCATCAAAGAAGGCTATTGAGTTTGTCAAGGATGTCTTCACTTGGTTCGGGGTTCCTCATGATATCATTACCGATAATGGCACTCAATTCACTTCAGTGGAGTTTCGTGACTTTGCAGATGAGATGGGAATAAAAATCCACTTTGCATCAGTGGCTCATTCTCAAAGCAATGGGCAGGTCAAACGGGCCAATGGTATGATTCTCCAAGGATTGAAGCCTCGAATATTCAATAGGCTTAAGCCTTATGCCGGTCGGTGGGTCAAAGAATTGCCTTCTGTTCTTTGGGGGCTTTGCACAAACACCAGTCGGGCAACTGATCAGTCACCTTTCTCATTGGTCTATGGCTCAGAGGCTATGCAGCCGATCGAAGTCAGCCTTGTTTCGGCACGGGTTCAGGCGTATGATGAATAACTTTCTGAGGAGAATCAAGAGATTGATTTGATTGCAGCAGAGGAGTTGCGTGATCGCGCTTTGTTTCGATCGGCACTTTACCAACAAGGCTTATGTCGTTATTATGATAAAAATATACGTAATCGCCACTTCCAAGTTGGAGATTTAGTGCTTCGCCGAGTGCAGTCAACAAAGAACCAGCATAAGCTTTCTCCAAAATGGGAAGGACCATATGTTGTGATGAGGACATCACTCCTAAGGATACATGTAACACACCTCCAATTCTGGACTTGCAAGGTCCAATGACTAGAGCTCGTGCACGACGACTAAATTTAGAGGTGAGCTCGTTCCTACGTTCTTCATTATATGTCACTTTTGAGAATGGTTTGCTACCTAATGATTATATTGTAATTAGGAACCATGGAGAGGACCAGGAGATGATGGGAGAAGGACTTGGAGATGTGGAGGACCAGCAAGGACGTGGAAGCCAAGGTGGAGGCCTAACCAAACCCGACTTCGAGTCTGTTTTGGGTCTCAGGACCAGTCTGCACTAAAACGGATGCCCAGGACGCATATGGACTCGGATTTGGATGTTCTACATATGCACGGAAAGATAAGAAGAAGACCTTTCCAATGCCGCCGGTCTCATATCAAAATTCATCCGGAGTCATCAGGAATCGTCGAAACAAGAGAGGGTCCAGAATCTGTTTTGGTGCTGCATCGCCTGTTTTTGGCCTTTGGGCTTTGTATCTAGTTGAGCCCAATTAGGGGCGTGTCTAGAGGGTCTTGCATGACCCTAGGGTCTTCATATACAGCCGCCGCCACACCATTAGGGTTCGGGTTTTTGCTCAGATTATTCTATTCATAACAGTTTTGCCGTCATCACGGTTTGTGAGACCCCAACTTTGTGAGATTCATAATACATCTGCAATTGTGTTGCATTCTTCTTTGTTCTTGCTTGTGTTCTTGATTCGCAGGCAGGGATTAGCCTTCTCGATGAGGTCAATCATTTTAGGACGGTTGATAACCAGAGGAGACATCGTACTGCGATTGCGGGGTTTAGAACGTGTTATTCTGAAGCCGGATCGATTTGTATGTCGCCTCCGACCAAATCAACGTATCCAGAACCTTTCGGAAGATCAGGAACCCTTGTCCACATCAAGTGGTAATCAGAGCTTCAGGTTCGCACGACCCTTAGTTAATTTTGTTTTGTGTTCATCCTATCGTCCACAGAAAAGCCCAAAAAAATTTTCCCTCCGCCCAAAACCACGTGTTTAGCCTCTACATATTTCAATTTCAGAGTCTGTAGTGTTGAGTTTGTGCTCTAGTTCTTGTTTAGTCGCTAGTTTAGTTTGTATTTTTGTCGTCAGTAGTGTTTCCCTTGCAACCCTAGCCGCCATCCCCTTCACCATCCTCTGCTTTGTTGGCTTTTTGTGCTAGGGTTGATTGATCGACACACCTAGTCTAGTCCCACCCTAATCCCACCCTAAACACACCGTCAACACCTCGGACCAATCCCCATAAATTCCACTTTCCGCTGCCTCCACGCCGCAAAAAAAATCCTACCCGAACAACAACAATGACATTGAAGACGTCCATGATGAAGACACGGTGTATAAGGCTGATGGCACCATGGATAGGTCAGCTACAAGGACCGCAAGATTACATCGTCGTTTGCACCATAATACTCAAGGTATGGGTGGTTTCCATAACTACAATCGTCGTCCACATGGTAACTATGCTCCAGATGACCCGTATGCTAAAATTAAGTTTTCAATTCCTTCGTTTTTGGGTCAGTATGATGGTGATGTTTATTTTTATTGGGAGATGACTGTAGAACAAAAATTTAATGCCCATCTTGTTCCAGAACAACATAGAGTTAGACAAGCTACTAGTGAGTTTAATGACTTTGCTATTGTTTGGTGGAGTGGTCTAGCTGCTGAAACTGATTTGCCTACTACTTGGGAAGAACTTAAGGTAGCAATACGTGATTGTTTTGTTCCTCCTTCTTTTTATAGAGAGATTCGTAGTAAACTGCAGCGTTTAGAACAAGGAGATAAAACTGTTCAGGAGTACTTTAGTGAGCTTCAGAAGGGTTTGATTCGTTGTGCTGTAGTTGAAAAAGTAGAGGATCAGATTTGTTGCTTTTATTTTGGTTTAAGAAAAGAAATTCAGGACATCCTTGATTATAAAGAATATTATACCCTCACCCAGTGTTTCTAGTATGCTATGCTTGCAGAGAAAGAATCACAGGGACTTTTCCAGGCTTTTAAGGAGTACAACAAGTCAAGGAACTCCTACCCCCCAAGCTCGACGGGGACTTTGGGGCTGCCCAGGCCATCTTTCTGGCCACCCCCACCAGCAGCTACGAAGGAACCGGTGTTGTTTCTGCAGCCCCAAGATCAGCCCTTGCACCTTCTACGCGCTCAGGTAAAACTTCTGTGCAAGTACCAGCTAGTAGTGCCTCCTCTGTTGCTTTGACAGGGCGCACTATAGGGATTCAAGAGGGGGAGGATGATGAGGACATCACTCCTAAGGATACATGCAACACTCCTCCAATTCTAGACTTGCAAGATCCAATGACTAGAGCTCGTGCACGACGACTAAATTTAGAGGTGAGCTCGTTCATACGTTCTTCATTATATGTCACTTTTGAGAATGGTTTGCTACCTAATGATTATATTGTAATTAGGAACCATGGAGAGAACCAGGAGATGATGGGAGGACTTGAAGATATGGAGGACCAGCAAGGACGTGGAAGCCAAGGTGGAGGCCCAACCAAAACCGACTTCGAGTCTGTTTCGGGGCTCAGGACCAGTCTGCACTAAAACGGATGCCCAGGACGCATACGGACTCGGATTTGGACGTTCTACATATGCACGGAAAGATAAGAAGAAGACATTTCCAATGCCGCTGGTCTCATATCAAAATGCATCCGGAGTCATCAGGAATCTTTAAAACAAGAGAGTGCCCAGAATCTGTTTCGATGCTGCGTCGCCTGTTTTTGGCATTTGGGCTTTGTATCTAGTTGAGCCCAATTAGGGGCATGTTCATAGGATCTTGCACGATCCTAGGGTCTTCATATACAGCCGCCACTGTGCCATTAGGGTTCGGGTTTTTGTTTAGATTATTTTGTTCATAATAGTTTTGCTATCATCATGGTTTGTGAGACCCTAACTTCGTGAGATTCATAATACATTTGCAATTGTGTTGCATTCTTCTTTGTTCTTGCTTGTGTTCTTGATTCGCAGGTAGGGATTAGCCTTCTCGGCAAGGTCAATCATTTTAGGACGGTTGATAACCAGAGGAGATGTCGTGTTGTGATTGCGGGGTTTAGAACGTGTTGTTCTGAAGCCGGATCGATTTGTGTGTCGCCTTCGACCAAATCAACGTATCCAGAACCTTTCGGAAGATCGGGAACCCTTGTCCACATCATGTTGTGAAGGAAGTCACTCGCCCGGGGGTTTACTGGCTGATGTATGAAGACGGCGATGATATACCAAATTCTTGTAACATAAATCAGCTACGTTGTTTCTATACTTAATTATTCCTTTGTATATTTTTACATTATTCATGAATGAAATTTCTGTCTTTTTTATGAAAGATTTTTTGATGATTTTCATTCTATATTGTCTCGATTTCTTAATTTATTTTATTAAACAGTCGAGCCAGGGGGCTAGTAATAATATCCCACTTCAGTCTGACTGTATTTTGGTTTTGGACTACTTTTTGACCAATTTCTTCTCTTTGAATACGGTCTTCATTTTCTTGGTCTAACATCTATACATTATGGTTATATACTTTATACTGCACATCAGACTACCACTACACTAAACCCAGAGCCAAAGTATGAGACGTCATGTGTCGATTGGTCGACTCTGCTTGTTACGCGGTTACGAGTCACAACCTAAAATGTTAAGGCAGGCCGATACAATTTGAGTTTCTCAATGACAGAAACATACTTATAACATTTTTATCAATCTTTTAAAGTTGATAAGCATGAAACTAGATTACATACAGGTAACATTGTTTCATTACATAGATATTGCTAATGATCTCTAATATTACAGGATTTACAGCTCCTTTGAAGGAGAGGAAGATTCAACTCAAAGCTCAACCTCAGGAGTTGCTGGAGGAGTAGGCACAGTCGGATTGATCTCTATATTGTCGACCAAAGCTTGGGAAGTCTCTAGCATGGAATCCAAAAGCAACTGGCATTGGTCGTCAGTCAAGTCTGGGTTGAAGCCCTCCTTGATCTTGTCCAATGGCAGAGCGGGAGACCAAGATTGGCAAATAGCCAGAACCTGACTCCCGGCTTCGGTCACCACTCGTCGAGTGTTATGAGCAATATCTTCTGACGCATGCTCCAGCAAGTACTCCAAGGAATGGCCAGACTGCTCCACTTGGTCGGCATGAACATAGTCCATTGCCTTTCGAGCGGCGTAAGATAGAGCTGCGAGTGATTATTTCTGGTCAGTATGATCAAAAAGAGGAATCAAGCAGATGTGAGAAATAATGAAGGGCTTAGTGGCAAGTTTACATTTGAAGGATTTGGAGGTGCTCTTAGCTTCCTCTATCTTGGCGTCAGCCTCCTTCAGCTCCTTCTACAGTCGAGTGATCTCGGCCTTCTGATCCTCGACCGACTTGGGGTGGTTTTCCTTCTTAGTATTTAAGGCATTGACAAACCTTTGCTGATTAGAAGTCAACTTCTCCAGGTTGGCAACCTTCTGGTCCCAAGCTAAAAGACAAATATTTGAATCTTTAGCGCTAGAGTAATTGGTTGGTTATTTAAACATACGTGGTGAGTGATCTTTCCAGCTAAATCTTCTCAGCCTTGGTTTAAAGCCTTGGTTATTTCTCTTTGGTCGGTCTGTAGCTTTTCAATCTCCTTCTGCGCTTTGGCAAGCTGCTGACCGGTGACTAGCAAAACACCAGCAAAGTGTTAGTCTTATTTAAAGACTTGAAGACCAAAGAGTTTAGTACATACCAAAAGTCTCGGCTTCAAGGTATTCCACACTAGCCTGTTTTCTCTCTACGAGAGCATACATTTTCTATATACAGAAAGGGGTTAAGCTTAAAGGCAAGATTAAAACAGACCAAAGGCAGAGTATTAAAGTACCTTGCTAGCTTCTCGATGTTGATGCATGATTTCCACGTCCTCCACTTTGGGTCAACCAAGTAAATCTGTAGATAATGTCGCCTTACCTTTGTCAAGAGGCGAAGGGATGACAACAGGAGAAGGTTGGGGTATAGGCGCCAGAATGGGGGTAGGAATTGCCTTGTCGATTGGCTTATCCACCTCGGTCGGCGTGTTTGATGACTTGCCGACCGACTTGGGCACATCAGTTGGGCGAGGAGAAGGTCCAGACCGAGTGTCTCCGGACTCTTGGGCACTTTGAAAATCACTCGTCCGACCACTATCAAAATGAATATGGAAGAGACTAAGATGTGTTACGGATGGTAATAAGAGACAAGGAGCATAAGGGTAAAGAATTAACCTAGGAGCCTTCTTGAGCTTAATTCGGTACAACCTCTTCTTCGAAGAAGTCGACCAAAAATCAGTCTCCTTCCTCTTCTGGGCAGATTTTTCTGCCTTGTTGGTCTGATCCACCCTCCTAGCATCACTCTGAGTTTGGCTCAGGGGCTCCGATTAGCCTGAAGGTCGGTCGAAGGGAGTGGGGGTGAGATGACCAGCATCAGCAGACGGCAACTCTTCATCATCATTATGATCTCCTATATATTGCTGTCGGCGCCCAATGGTCTGCTTTACTCGCCAACCGTGGGGAGGTAGGGTGGAGACCGGGTCAGGACGAGCGCCTGCAGAAGAGCTCGAGCCTCCGGTGCCGGTTTGCTGCGTCTTCTCAACATAGTCCGGTCCCTCAAAATTGGTCGGAGGGAGCGGAGGATGAGAAATATAACTATCCAAAACCTGCACAGGAATCAAAATATCAAGGAGGGCATCAAGACAAGAACATAAAGGATTGCTCAAAGCAGACTGAGGCTTACTCGGGCCCACATAGTGCCCTTGTTATACGCCTTCTTGATCAGCGAGTCATCCTAAAGGATATCTCCTTCAAACATTTTTGACAAGCGTTTCTTACGGAGCTCACCTTTCGGCGGATCAGGCACCTTCCTGGTTTCGTCATTATTGACATAGTTCCACGCCGGGTGACTCTATAGCTTCAGGGGCTGCACTCTACGAACAATGAAGTTCTTGGCGACGGTAATTCCGTCAATATCTTCAGCCTTCAAGTCGGCTATCTTCTTTAGCAGAGTGATCACCTGAGGATCGGTTGGATCGGGCTTCTTGTCCATTTCGCCAGAGGAATCGCCTTGGCACCGGTGAAATCGGCAAGAACAAGGGGAGGGTTGTCACAATAAAACCACTCATCCTTCCAGTTCTTTTTCCCGGTCTTCAATGGCACGTTGATGTAAGCCTCATTCTTACGCAATTGGAAGCCAACGCTGCCTATAGCTACTTGATTGTCTCTGGTCGGCAGCGGACGGAGGACAAACAGATGGCGGGATAAATTGAAATGGGGGAGGATTCCCAGAAATGCTTTGCACATGTGCACGAAGATGGTGATGTGAAGGATGGAATTGGGATTGAGGTTGACAAGCTCAATCCCATAAAAGAAAAGGAGCTCGCGCAAGAAGCTGCAGCAATGGACTCCAAAGCAGTGCTCAAAGAACGAGCAGAATACAACTATCTATTTATGAATAGGGATGGGGCAAGATTCACGGGGTACCTTCCAGTCGATTCACACTTGCTCTGGAAGGATGCTGTCGACCACCATCTGATTCATGTCGGCCTAGGAGAGGTTGTTCTTCGAAAACTCCCGAAGCCGCTCCGGGATGTCGATCTCCAATAAGGAGGACGCGACGGCAGCAGTGGGAGTGGCAAGGATCGAGGTGGTAACCTTCTTGCGACCCATGGTGATGATTGTTTTGGGCGTGGCGGATTGAATGCTGAACCCTAGCAAAGGCTTGGGGGCTAAGCATGGCGAGATCTATGGCGGTCGAAAGTGGCGGTGCTAACCCTAACTGGAAAGCTAAGGAGTCGAGAACAGAGGAGGCGTGAGGAAGACGAAAGGTTTGTGTGCAAATGCGAAGTGGACTGAGAGTCAACTCGACACTGCCTTTTATACTACCGCTTTTTGACCTAAGGGTCCCATGGGCCGGGGTGGGCCGTACAGTGAAGATGATTTTTTGCTTAAGCAAAGATTATATAAGGGCCTTAAAATATGATTAGGGTCTAAAAAACCTTGAGAAATAAAGCTCGGGGGCTTCTTTGATGAGAAGCATTTGAAAATTATTTAGCCATATCTATATGATTTGATGAGCATGTAGCAAAGGACTTGATGGTCATATGGATATAAGTTCAAAGGTTATGGTATTGATTGAAGTCAATAACCAAATTGTCAAAATTGGGCTTATAATTAATTAGAGTGACTAATTATAAGGGAAAAGTTGTATTATGATTGATGTCATTTAGCTTAGTACCATTATATGATTGATGTCATATTGGTCCACATGAATTGGATATAATTGAAATCATAAAATTCAGACCGACCAGTCACTCAGACATGGTGAATGTCACTCGGCCTATTTAATAATCGGTCGGCAAGACTGAAGCTTTGCAAGTTAACTTACTGGTTTGATGACCGGAGGTTTATTAGACTCAATCTTGATGGTTTGAGTAAAATATATACAAAATAATAAGAGTTAATATAATTAGACTCTTGCATTATTTGTTAAGTCTATAAATTATACAAGAGTCAGGGGCTACACCTGATCAGGTGCACCTAATCGGTGCACTAGATCTATCAGGAACTTCAATAAAAAGGTCTTCCTAATTTATGATCTATATTGAAGATCGTTTGGAGAGTTGAAGCTCAAAATCAGGAAGCACTCGGGGGCTGCTGTGGGATACTTGCCTTACGGGTATCCTCATACAAGACTAAGTCGGTAGCCAACCGGGTACTTCATCAACAAGGAAGCTGACCGACTCAACTTGGAGCGCAAGGCATGTAGAGATAGACTTTCTATGTAAACCCTAAGGGGTTACGACTAGGACTCTTCATGTACCCCCCTGTCGATCGGATATATAAGACGGCAGGGTACCCCCCATCGACGGACATGACACAAGTTTCACAACATCAATACAATACACAGAACACAGGACGTAGGGTTTTTACTCTCTTCGAGAGGGCCCAAGCCTGTATAACTCTGCGTCTTGTGTTACCATCGTAGTTCTTAGTCTCGACATAGCCCTATACATTTTACTACCGATCTCAATCTTCGACAAGTTTCTTAACATAATGAGATTGCGTAAGAGTAATCCCATTCTCTCCTTTGATTAGCTTGATGTTCAAGATAACATCAGCCTCACTAGATCCTTCATATCAAAGCTTTGGCGCAGAAAAGTCTTGACCTCATTGATCACATCAAGATTTGTTCCAAAGATGAGTATGTCATCAACATACAAGCACAATATAACTCCCTGACCCCCACCATGGCGGTAGTACACAAATTTATCAGTCTCATTGACTAAAAAGCCTGCTGCTAGAAGTGTTAAATCAAATTTCTCATGCCACTGCTTAGGAGCTTGTTTCAGACCATACAAAGACTTCAACAACTTACACACCTTGTCTTCTTGACCTTTTACTACAAATCCATCTGGCTGATCCATATAGATTTCGTCATCCAGCTCTCCATTAAGGAAATCTATCGTAACATCCATCTGATGAACGATAAGACCATGTGAGGAAGCCAGAGCAAGTAATACACGAACAATGGTCAATCTAGCAACAGACGAATAAGTGTCAAATAAGTCTTCACCTTCTTTCTGTGTGTAACCCTTAGCCTTCTTTCTGTGTGTAACCCTTAGCCATAAGTCGAGTCTTATACTTGACGATAGTACCATCAGGCTTAAGCTTTTTCTTGAACACCCATTTACAACCCATAGGTTTGCAACCATATGGTCTGTCGACAACTTCCCAAGTTCCATTAGAAAGAATAGAGTCCATCTCACTATGGACAGCTTGTTTCCAGTCATCTGCACCAGGAGATGCATATGCCTCTAAAATGGTTCTAGGAGTGTCATCCACAAGATAAACAGTGAAATCATCATCAAAAGACTTTGCAGTCCTTTTCTCTTGCTCCTCCTAGGAGCTTCATTATCAATCTCCTCATGGATTGGTTAAAGTGTTTGTTCAGCATGATCAAAAAATGTACTAGTTTCATGAGTCGTTTCAGCAATCACATCATAAGATAATCTAGACATGCTATGTAAATCTTTCATAGGAAATATGTTCTCAAAGAAAGTAACATGACGAGAGTCCATTAATGAATTAACATGAACATCAGGCACGTCTGATTTAACCACTAAAAATCTATAGGCAATGCTATGATGAGCATATCCAAGAAAGATACAATCCATAGTTTTAGGTCTCAACTTATGCTTCTTGCTAATTGGCACGTTAACTTTGGCCAAACAACCCCATGTGCATAAGTAAGAGAGCGATGGATTTCTACCAATACATTCCTCATATAGCGTCTTCTTCTTATTCTTCATGGGAACTCTATTTAGTACATGACATGATGTCAATAAAGCCTCTCCCCACCATGCCTTAAATAATCCCAGTCATGTCCCACATGGAATTAACCAAGTCAGTCAAGGTGTGATTCTTTTTTCGGCAACCCCGTTTGATTGGGATGAATAGGGAGGCGTCCTCTCATGTATCATACCATGTTCCACATAGAATAAGTCAAACTCATTTGAGAAATACTCGCCACCATGATCGGACCTAATTCTTTTGATCTTTTTCTCTTGTTGAGTTTCAACTTTAGCCTTATAAATTTTTAAGTAGTTTAGAGCCTCATCTTTTGTTTTTAACAAATAAACATAGCAATATCTAGTCGCATCATCAATCAAAATCATGAAATATCTTTTTCCACCCTCAGTCAATATACCATTCATTTCACAAAGATCTGAATGTATAAGTTCTAGCAGTGCCAAGTGTCTCTCCTCTGCAGTCTTGTTAGGCTTTCGAGGTTGCTTAGATTGCACACAACTTGAGGACTTAAAACCTTTGACAATGGAAAATTTTGGAATGAAATTCAAGCTGGAAAGTCGAGACATAGAACACAAATTTAGATGACATAAACGTGAATGCCAAACACTAGCATCACTCTCATTAACACCATCACAAATATAGTTCACAGACTTACTCCAATAATCTGAAAGGAAAAAATAGAACGAGCCTCCGCACTCATAGCCTTTACCAATAAATTGACCACTCTTAGACACGACAACTTTATTTGAGTCAAACACTACCTTAAAACCATCCCTACACAAAGGGGAGCCACTAACGAGATTCTTCTTGATAGAAGGGACATGCTGCATGTTTTTCAATTGGACAATCTTCCTCGAAGTGAACTTCAGCTCGACCATGGCAACACCATGAACAAAAGCATGTGACCCATTCCCCATTAGGACGGAGGAATCCCGGTTGATCTGGTAAGAAGTAAACAAAGAAGCATCAGCACATACATGAACATTAGCACTAGTATCAAGCCACCAACTAGTAGATTAAAATACAGAAAAAACATATGGTAAATTATCATACCCACTATTTTCTCTAGTACTGGTCACCATGTTCGTAAACTTCTGCTATGGAGGCTTCCTTCTTTTGCGTTCTGGACACTTGTTTGTCCAATGTTCATTAGGATCGCAAACAAAGCTTGCTCCCTTCTCCTTCTTCTTCTTCTTGAAAGTAGTGGTCTGCTTAGGCTTATTGTTCTTGCCCTTGCCCTTACCACTATTGGCATGAGACTGTTGTGGATGATGCACCATATTGGCAATAGTGTGTCCCTCGTTATCTTTAGAACGTTCATCCTTCTTATGAGCTTTCTCCTCAACATCAAGATATGCGATCAAATCTGAGACAGATATCTTCGTCCTCTTGTGTTTAAGAGTAGTGGCGAAATCCCTCCAAGTTGGAGGCAATTTGGCAATAATGTCCCCAGCCACAAGCTTCTCAGGTATGACGATCTTAAGCAGTTCGAGTTCCTTCACAATGCACTGTATCTCATGAGCATGCGCAATGATAGATTTGCCATCTACCATCTTAAAATCATGGTACTTCTCAGTGACATACAGTTCAGCGCCAGTATCTGAACCACCATAGTCAGCGATCAGAGCGTCCCACATATCCTTCGCGACTGTATGATGGATGTAGACGTCCTGAAGATGATCTACCAAAACTCCAATAATAACGCCCAAGAATATTGTGTTGGCTTCACTGTAGGCCTTTTCTTGATCTGTAGTGAGATCGCCTTCAGGTTTGTCAGTGGACACCCAGAACACATTCATGGCAGTAAGCCACAGAATGACTTTCACTTGCCATCTTTTGAAGTGCACGTCAGTGAATTTCTCTGGCCTCAGTGCATCGACAAATCCAACCATAAAACTAAAGTGCCTACAATAAGGTTTTTGGATTGTTGGATAAATTAGCACTTTTAGTTTATATTCATCTAGAAATAAATCATAAGCATGATTAATAGATTGCATAAAGAACTAGACAAGTATAGGTAAGATCTAGATAGGTCTATAAAGCCAGATAAAAGCACAACATCTACTATACTAGCAATATCCATCATAGATAAATAGACCATGAAAGCTAGTATGGAAGACATGGTTTGAGATGAGAGTACGTACATTTCCTTCTGAACTGGGTAGAGGAGGCGGTGATGACTTGCAACACCGTCACATTGTTGGCGACGGCGGGTGAGACCAACTTGACGAGGAGGAAGACGAGCCATGGCGATGAGCTTGATGAAGACGAGAAAGCGATAGAGCAGTCACGCAGAGTGCTTCCCAGAAACCTTATTCGCCCTCTCGCGGTACAGGATCGCAGAGGACGACGGTTCCGGAGACCTGCTCTCCTATTCGCCGGTGCACACCGACGATTAGGATGGAGAAGTCTTGGCGGCGCAACAGTAGCGAGAGGCAAAATCCTATGCTATTGCGTGATATGATTTGCGGCGGTACCCGTACGTTTATAGGGAGGAACCGCTAGGGTTGGGCGTCCTGCAGCCGAGTTGGTTTCTATGTCGATACATCGGTTTCCATTATCAAATATATGAAAAACGTAGCAAAAAGGAAGTGCAATAGGAACTCGCGCCCCTGCAAGGCAAAGGACCAAATTTCGGCGGACCATTGACGCAGGTGATGCGCGGCCGCGCCCCTCCCGGCCCGGCGAGGCAAGTGAGCACACGTGTATTCTTCCTTCCTCCCATCCACACACTTGCAAGAGGTGCTAGAGCAACCAACCTTATAAGTTGGGCTCCCTCCACCTCCACTAGCAATGTGGGACTTAACCTTTGCACTCTCACAACTCATGAATAGGCCTTTGAGATTTTCCAGGAATTATTGTAAATATTAATGGGCCAAGCCCATATAATTCTAGCATTTATAACTCCGCCGAGTCAAATACACGACCAGCAGAGGATTACATGCATACGTCTGCATACACGTGACGCGTTATCGCGTTCATCGGTAGAACGGTCGAGTATGGACTGCAGGAGTCGATCGGAATTGACTAACTTATCGACTTCTAGTTGTACATGAAAGCTAGTCCGAGTCGACTACCCACTACCACAAATAGGCTCTGTAGCGGTGGCAGCCCAAAGACGATAACCCAGCACATGAAGTTGTAACTTGTTGTCAATATTGTTGTTGTAACTTGTTGTCAATATTATTGTAATGATCATTGGGAAAGCAAAGAAGTCATCCAAGTCAGGTTGTTACCTGAAATTAATTTGAAAACATAGCTTTAAGAAATAAAATTCACAAACTTTTGGCAACATGATCAGTTGGCCTTTCTGGGATCGCAACATGGCGACAAGCATTCTTGATACATTCTTCGTACAATTTCCTTGTGTGTTCTTCCTGCAATTTACATTCAAATGTATTGTTACTACTTCATCGCTATTAACAATGGGTATCAGAAGCACAAGCATGAGCTAAGATGTCAAAAACGCCAGAATGTAGCATTGGACCTCTTAATGCCATCAAGAAAGAAAAATGCTCTACCATCATCTATTTTGATTTATCAAACAATAGTGTTGCTATACTGTCATATGTATGTTTCAAACTATACATCTCTCAAGCTAGGGCCCCTTAAGCTCAGACCGTTGCAAGAGGGGTGAATACAACCCTCTTACGAAGCAAAGCAAATGTTAGCTGTCAGGTTTTGATCAGGTTAATTGGAAAATCTTGCTGAGGCCAATACAAAAATTTAGTCATCTTACAAAGCAACAAATTCTTTTCTAAAGTCCGTAGCAACGCACAGGCACTTTACTAGTCTTCATATATATTTAAAACTGTCACACCATGATTTGGGCCAATTTTGTTTTCTGCTACCGCCTCCTAGCCCATCGTTCTACCCTACGCCACCGATCTTCTTTGGCCCAATTGATTGATTTGACCCAATGTGCCGATCATTTTAGCCGATCGAGCAGACGCATGGTGACCAATTAGTAGACATGCAGTGATTTGGGACACCGATGGTGCCCAATATTTAGTAGTCAGGCCGAGCATGCACAGGAATGCAAATGCAAGCACCAAAAACATGCGCAATGGAAGTAAACAAGAAAACCTAGATCAAGGCGAAGATTTTTTGGAGAAAGGTTTGGAGAGTTTTTTAGAGCGCTATGCTGCTTAGGGGACTATTTACCAAACATAGAGAGAAAAACGTTTTCCAATGGCTCTTGGAGCAGTTCTAAGTTTCAAAGCTTATCTCAAATGTATTGGACTAGCAAAATACCTATACGTTGTCATGGGGTCTTTGTTAAAAAAATTTATGGTTAGAATGTTTTTTATAATTATAAAAGGTTTTTAATTAATCAATTTTTTGGATTGAGCATTTGCTCTATTTTTGTTTTGCTTTTCCTTTTTGAGTCTTAAAAAGAATATTTATTATAACAATTTTGGAGTGAGTTATTATTAAAATTCTTGTTATTAATTTCTATTCAAAATATAATGTTAACGCATTCTCCTTAATTAATAAGTTGTAGAGATTATAAAAATTATCGTGAACTTTTTTTAAAATATGGTTATGATTGGTGAATTATTGTAGGCTATAAACTGAATATGAAAATGTTACAGACACATCTGACACGAAAAAAGTGATCTAGATGACCCCATCTCAATTAATAAATTATAGAGATTCTATCTATTGGTTGTTGCCTTGTTGGTCACCACCTTATCACCCTGTCCTGATAGTGTTCCCACTGTCCCACTGCACCAACCCCTCCTCTCTAGTCAGTCACAATATGAAAATTGGAATTGTTTATGATGATCTTTAGTTAGTCTTAGTGATATCAGTTTTTTGTCATCAGTCGAGAGCCATAAAGGGCATGAAGCTACCATATGGGTACAGTAAAAAAGAGCAAAAGTAAGAACAAATGCAACAAGATATGACTATTTGAATTCTATCCTTTATCATGCAACATAAGAAATCCTAATTAATTGGGATATTTTGTGACCATTTTTGATTAAAACGCCTTCGATTCAATTTTCATCACTTGGGTCATGACTGATATATGTACCTAGGGTACTCTTTTTAAATTCTATTGGGCCAATGACTAGAGCCATTGCCCTAGTGGCCCTAGGTATGTCTGCCCCTAAAAAAAGGTCCGCTCCTATTTGTCAATAAACTGTACCCACCCAACAAAACGTCATAAAAGTGAATGACCTTCTGAACAATTGCCATGGGGTATTCATAGGAAGCCATATTTCTTGTAATGGACACCAGAAGTAGCTAATTTCTAACCCACCAATTCGTTTGAATTGAACTTGGCTCCTAAACGTGCTAAGCATATGAGAGCATCTCCGAAAGCTCTCCAAAAACTCTCCCTAAATCAAATTGATTAGTGTCAAAAACCATCTCCAACAGCTCCCATAAACAACTCAAAGATTTATTCTCTCCCTAAATTCTCCTTATTTATAGCTAGAAACAAAGGGGAAATTGGATACCCCAATACTTGTATTTAGAAGGAAATTAATGTTGTTGTGGTCCTAGATGCTGGCATGACCCAATAAAAAGTTTTCTTGATCTATTTTTGGGGAGAACTGTTGGAGCAGATAAGAAAACTTCTCTCTAATAATTTTTTAATTGCAATTTTGGAGAGCTTTTAGAGATGCTCTAAGACTAAAGTCAATCCCTCAACCCCTATAGACGCCTCAAAGCTAAATCGAGCTCTACCTTGTGGATTTGCTTGAGACATGAACTACAAACAAAGGATGGGGTTTGTAATTATAGCTAGATTATATTAATTTATATATAATCCCTCAACCCCTATAGACGCCTCAAAGCTAAATCGATCCTGATGGAGCCATGAAATAAAAAAGAAATGTCAACATGGTGAAATTATGTTTAAATTGCAATTTATTGAGAAATTTCATCAAATATTATCCTAATCATAGATCAATATTTAGTCATATGTATTCATGCATGCAAATTCAGTCCAAGTTTTTCAGTTCAACTATTTTTATAATTAATCAGTCATGTTGAGTACATTTAAACTTAGGGTAAAACCGCAAAATCCTCAAAAGCGGTGAAAATCTGGAAGGCTATTTTTGTCCTTTGTAAAACTCATTCGACATTGTCCACCGAATAGTGCTTCATTTTGAAAAAAAAAAGGTTAAAGAAAAATAACGACAAAATAAGGCTTGAACCTTAAAGTTAGGAGAACTTCAAATGACGCTTACAAAAATCACCATAGCTATTCGACAAGGTCTAATATCAGATGAGACCTTGCTAAAGAAAGAGTCAAAAAGTAAACACATGAGCATCATAAAATAGAATGGAAGTTTAAATTTGGTTATTCAAACTTCAGTTCAGACATGGGTACTTAAAAGGAGTTCAAAATTCAAGTACATAAAAGTAGAGGAAGAAAATGTCTCGATGATCTTTATCTTACAATGCTATATGGGTGTCTCCCTATTACACGGTGAGTATCAGAGAAATGTACAGAGAGTCTGTTGTCTGTAGACAAAAGTATAAAGGGTCACTATATGATACGGTGAGCCAAAATAAAATGCAACCAAAGAGAAGAAGTCTCTAGAGTGGACATACGTAGTCACCATAAGGTACGAAGAAGTGGTCATGGCATGATGCAATGACCTATCTATTCAATGGATATTTGAGATGATACGGTTTCTAGTCAATGTATGTAATGGTGAGTAAGTTTCACTAGGTAGAGAGGCGATAAATCGCTAAAAGGATTTTATAAGTTAGAATTGCATCAACAACAAATCCACCATGCATAGTTTGTAGGATTTGGCAACAACTATATAGGTCCTAACATCTACACATAAGTCCTTTTTCTCCTTCTTCCTCAGTTCTCCTGCCACATTTAGGAGAATTTAGTATAAACTAGTATGAGCTAAAAAAATTTGATGTCTACATAATAGTCAATTGAGTTTGTACGAAATGTACAGGATATTGGTGCAACTATGAAGAAATGGAAGGGGTGAACCTGGTCCTTCACATTCGCATCGATCTTATCGGAAGCCGATACTACCCTCTCTCTCTCTCTCTCTCTCTCTCTCTCTCCCTCCCTCCCTCCCTCCCTCCCTCTCTCTCTCTCTCTTGTGATAGAACAATGGAGATGTCGTGTATGGGGACAATGCACTCGATGAAACGGAGGAGTCCAAGGGCCGCATGTTGTTGTTCCTTGGCTAGGCCTCAGCCAGCCTGCGGGTTCCGTTGTGCATGTTTGACATTAGTGATATGAGGTCAGCTAGAACGTGTTGCCACACACAATATTTTTTTATGGCCAGGAGATGTCATGCATATTGTGCATTTGGAAGCCTTGCCAACATGAGCAATAATGATATTTCTTTTCTTTTACATCTTCACTTTACTGATGCATAATTTCGGGCACCTAGACAATTACCCTTTCCAGTTTTAGTTTCACCCAAATCTAATGCATTCACAACTTGTTGAGCTTGTGCAACTCGAAGCATTTGTATCTTCTTATAAGACTTTCCAATAACAGTCAACAAATATCTGAGTTGATCAAAGAACCAAATGCAATCTGGATTTTCTCTAGGAACAGCCACAAGAGTTAATTGAAGTTGATGTGCAAAGCAATGCACATAATAAGCAGAAGGATTGTCATCCATAATTATCTTCTTTAGACCATTAATATGACCTTTCATGTTACTTGCTCTGTCATAGCCTTGCCCATGAACCATGGACAAGCTCAAACCGTGGCTCATAAGCAATGTCACAATTGCATGTTTCAATGTCATAGCAGTAGTGTTTTTAACATGGACAACACCAAGAAACCTCTCAACTACCCTTCCTTTATTATCAACATACCGCAAACAAAGAGCAAGTTGTTCTTTTTGATAGACATCACTAGATTCATCAGTAAGTATTGCAAAGTAATCAGCACCAAGGTCTGCCATATTGAGTTTAGTAGTCTCTTTGGCACAACAATTGATGATATCTTTTTGTATTTTAGGCCCGATCAATTTACAGTTCAAGAGAGCATTGTTTAACACAATCTTGTTGACTTCTTCAAAATTAGCAGTTAGCCAATTTAACAGTTCAAGAAAATTTCCTTTATTAAGTGAACTTTCAGATTCATCATGTCCATGACAAGCTAAACCTTGACGTAAAAGGAGCTTCAAGCATTGTAGTGAACAAGTCAAACGGGACAGATACATAGCCTTCTCTTGTGTGGATATGTCAGCAAAAGTCTCCACAACTGAAGTTTTAGGCCTAATAAAGGAATCATATTTCTCTTGTGCAAAATTGTGAAAACTAGTCTTACTTCTAATATGTTTATCAACCCTCTTTTTCATGTGCCAGTTTCTAAATCCACCACTCACAAAAGCATCTCCACCGGAACAATTAGTTTTATGCTTGAACAAATAGCAAACAAAACAAAACACAACATCTAGTTCCACACTATATTCTAGCCATTTATAGTCATCAAACCAAGTAGCAACAAAGCATCGTGACTTACCAGAAATTTCAGTCAGCGGAAAATCATACCCCTTTGGTTGGCATGGCCCTAATGCAATGTATCCCCTTATCACTGAATTCCGATCATTAACATTGTAGCATCTTATTGGAAACCTTTTTCCAGGATCATGGCAAAGATAATCTAAATTATAAATGGCCTCATCACTTGATTCATCATCGAAATCCAATTCATCAGTCTCAATACTGAATGGGGGCAGAAAAATTGGTTCTATGCCGGCTGCTCCATCTAACTCAGGTTCATTGCTTCCTACTGCCTCAACATCATTGCTTCCTACAGGCTCATCTGCAACAACATTTCCTGGTGTTTCCAAATCGATCGCTGCAATATCAAGCGGCAACTGCATCTCAACAGAAGGGGAAATACTCTGAATCTGTGCTTGATTCTCCATGGTGACCAGCGGTGATGAATCAACACTTTGTTTCTTTGTAGCTCTTTCCCATAAGGATTTCAAATCAACACTAGATTTCTTCTTCATTGGCGTTGTTGAGAGCTGATGTGGGGATTGGGGAACAAAGGAACAAAAATTAACAAATCGTGCAACATACTAAGAAAGCTACCAAATGAATTAAAAATAGAGAAACTGAGATTCTGAGAAAGAGAACCAACCTGTATGTTGGCGCTGGTCGCTAGCTGCTGAGCTACAGCTGCCTGGCTTGCAGCTCGCTGCGTTCTGGCAATCTGGCTGCGTCTTGCGTCGTCGGAGCCGGACCGGGTGAGCAGCGAGCTCGTGCCTCACTGGCTCTGGCTGCTGCAGGACGGAGGGTGAGTCACGGCCTCACTGGGGCGGGCAGGTCAGCCGATAGCCGGTCAGGGATGAGCTTGGGTGCCGGCAGCCGCCGCCGCCGCTGCCGCCTAGGCCCCTAGGTTTTGCGCTCGTGTCATCGGGCTTGGCCGCTCATGTGCCCAGTTCTGCATGTGCCGATGCGGAGTCGTGGGCTCGGGCGCTGGGCCGAGTCTCCGCTTCGTTGGATTTTTTTTTTAATTTGTTGGGTATTCCTGGGAATACCCAGGTAACCAGCTACGTCTTCTCACTAGTCAAACATCTCGTGCAGTATGTTTCGAGATATAAGGTGTTCGCATTTATAAATAAATGATTGGCATCCACATTAGTAGTTAGACTGTTACCGAAGCTTGAGGTTGATCAACATATAACTTGTAAAAAGCGAGATGGATCAACCAATAACACAGTGCGTGAGGGAGGGGGGGGGGGGGATTCACCCCATTCTCAGTCATACGTATATCTGTTAAAACTATGGGTGTCTATAATTTATTGTATTTTTAAAATCTATTATAATGTACGGGCACTTTGCTAGTAGCAAAGTATAATTCCTGTGTTAAACATGTCTCACGCCTCAAGCAGAATCTCTTGAACTAATGTTGTCTTAGCGAAGTATAAGTCCCATGCACAAGTTTTAGGTCCTTTATGTACGTTGCTCCTAGTTTCGTCGTACTAATAGTAATGCTACAACGTATCCTATGTAAACTTAAAAAGCTGTGAAAACTATGCAAACTTTGATACGAACCGTCTAATGACCTTCCGATGGTTAGATGGGAAGGTGGGGTAATTTTCCACTTAAGCGCCCACCAATTGCCCATCTAATCATTTTTTGTTTGCAAATCAACACCTAGTAATTGTCAGCGGTTCCTATTACTTATCCACATCTATGGACACCGCCGCCGATCGCTCGTCCGTCGAGGAGAACATCGCTTGTCCGTCGAGGGGAACGGGACGCCGCTGCCGATTGCTCGTCCGTCCAGGGAAAACGGACGCCGCGGCTGTACGCGCTGCTGAACTTGGCAATCGGCAATGACGTGTGAGTTTCGTCCCCCCTGTGCTGCTCCCCTGTTTCCTCTATTCCTTGATCACCAGATCTGGCTGAGTTTGCTCGCTTGGGGTGATTCGTAGGAACAAGGTTGCGATCGTGAAAGCTGGCGCCATGCACAAGATGCTCTGCATGGCGAATAATGGCGCGTCCACCAGCGCGCCGACAATGGAGGCCGTGGTGGCCAAGTTCCTGTGCCCGAGCGCACTCGACGCAAACAAGCCCGTCATCGGCTGCGCGTCCGGCGCCGCCCCGTTCCTCCTCCGCTCATGCCAGTCCGCGTCGTCCACCTCGCAGGCGCACCACGACGCCCTACGCGCGCTTCTCAACCTCTCCATCTCACCATCCAACGTGCCGCACCTCCTCGCCGCAGAGCCCATCTCCCTGGAGGGCGCTGCACGACAGCGAGCACTGGGAGGGCCTGCTTGACCCGCTGGACGTCGACCTCCGCCGCTGCCTCTTCACCTACGGCGAGATGATCATGGCCACGTTCGAGGCGTTCATCGGCGAGGGCCGGTCCCCAAATGCCGCCGGCATGTGCCGGTACCACCGCGCCAACCTGTTCCGGCGCGTGGACGTGTCGCACTTGGGCTGGTACGCCGCCACGCGCTACGTCTACGCCACGGCCTGCGCCCCCGTGCATGGCAGGGCACTCCTCCGGCCGCTGTGCAGGTAGGGGCGCGCAAGAGAGCGCAACTAGATGGGTTACGTGGCCATGGCCACTGACGAGGGCGCCGCCGAGCTAGGGAGCCGGGACATCGTCGTGGCGTCGGGCTCTACAGCATCAAGGGCCTCGCCCCAGTTCCTCGTGCTCAGCAGGAGCCTCCAACGCCGGTGTCCATCCTCGTCGACGCGCTGGGCTGGTGCGACGAGCCCTTGTGCTAGGAGAGTCCGGGTGGACACAGCGCGCGGTGTCCATTTCCCCTAGGCGCGTGGCGGCCCTTTGCCCTAGACGGACGAGCGATCGGCAGCGGTGTCCCGTTCCCCTGGACAGACGAGTGATCGGCGGCGGTGTCCCTAGACGTGGATACATAACAGAACCGCTGACAATTACTAGGGGTTGATTCGCATAATAAAGATGATTAGATGAGCTAATGATGAGTGCTTAAGTGAAAAATTATCCCACCTCCCCATTTAATCATCGGAAGGCCATCAGACGGTCGGTATCAAAGTTTGCATAGTTTTCATAGATTTTTAGTTTTCATAAAATACGCTCGCTTATAAATAAATGATTGGCATCCACATTAGTGGTTAGACTGTTAGCGAAGCTTGAGGTTGATCAACATATAACTTGTGAAAAGAAAGATGGATCAACCAATGATACAGTGCGTGGGGGAGGGGGAGGGGGGGAGGATTCACCCCATTCTCAGTCATACGTATATCTGTCAAAACTATGGGTGTCTATAGTTTGTTATATTTTTAAAATCTATTACAATGTACGGGCACTTTGCTAGTAGCAAAGTATAATTCCCGTGTCGAACATGTCTCACGCATCAAGCGGAATCTCTTGACCTAATGTTGTCTTAGCGAAGTATAAGTCCCATGCACAAGTTTTAGGTCCTTTATGCACGTTGCTCCTAGTTTCGTTGTACTAATAGTAATGCTACAGAGATAACAAGATACCCCCCTCCCCTATAAAAGTGGTCAGGAAACTAAACAATCTCCAAGATCAATTAAGGGATCAAGTCATATATCCACACATCTTAAATGAAACATTTAACAACTTTTTTTCAACCAAACACTTGAAATAAATTTTGAACAAAATACTTAACAACTTTCTAAACAAGGAAGGTGATACACATAACACACTTATATTAGTAATAAGAAGGGAAAATCCCTTCACAACCATTGGTATAAAGTTAAATCCTCAATCTACCACGGAGAACTTCTATGCTTTGGTGAGTGGTAACCTTCACGTGTTGGGCAGCTGTTGGCAAGTGAACGGCTGGGGAAACAGAGTCGCTTGTGACGCTGACCAGTTTGGTCTGTCGCGCGCCCTCCCCAACTATGGAACTTGACCCAGCATGGTCGGTCTGCTGAAGTGGATCTTTGGGAGCATAATCCACTCCCTCGGTATCAGGCGGAGGGAGTGGAGGGTGAGACACATAAGTGTTAAGAACCTACAAGAAGAGTGATGAATATGCATAAGAATCAATCAATTCAGAGGAATTACGAAGATGAACACAGAGCTAATGTTTACTTGGGCTCAATGAGTGCCCTTGTTGTATGCCTTCTTAATCAAGGCAAGGTCTTGTGGCTCGACCAAATCAAACATCTTGCTCAGACGAGCTTGGTGCAAAGTCTAGTTTAGAGGCTCGGGCACTTCTCTAGTCTCATCGTCAGTGATATAACTCCATCTAGGGTGGGACTGCTTTTTAAGTGGTTGAACATGGAGAACAATGAAGATCGTGGCAATGGTAATACCATTGACTCCATCCTTCTTCAGCCGAGTGATCAAAGCGAGCAGTCCTTTCACCTAGGCATCATTCGGGTCAGGCTTTTCCAACCAAGATGGCTGAGGGTTTGCCTTAATTCCACCAAAGTCAGACAAAACTAGGGGAGGGTTGCCACAATAGAACCACTCTTTATGCTAGTGCTTGTTCACTATCGCTAAAGGAACATCTATGTAAGCCTCCTTGTTGTGCAGCTGAATCCCAACCCCGCCAATAACTTCCTGATTGGCGACTGATGGCAGAGGGCGAAGGACAAACAAGTGGCAAAAGAAATTGAAGTGGGGCAGAACGCCTAGAAAAGCTTCACACAAGTGCATGAAGATTGCAAGATGAAGGATCAAGTTGGGATTGAGATTCACCAACTCGACGCCATAGAAAAACAAAAGCTGGCGAAGAAAACTACAGCAGGGCACTCTGAATCCTCGCTCAAAGAAGGAGCGGAAGAATACTATCTACTTGTGGATAGGGAGAGGATGTGGTTCGGATTCTCAAACCTTCTAGTTGAGACACACCTGTTCTAGGAGGAATCCATCGATCACCATGGAGTTTAGCACATATGAGTTGAGGGAGCTCTTGGAGAACTCGTGCAGGTGCTCAGGGATCTCCAGCTCTGGGATGATGGCTTCGGCAGCGGAGGATGAAACCTTCTCATCCTTCACAAGTTTGCGAGCAATGATGGAGAAATGGATTTGTGGATATTGCGCTTCAACCCTAGCCCTAGCTTGTAGTTGCTCAGGGAATTTCGGGAAGATGAGTGGCGGCGGCTACCTGCGGAGAGCTAACCCTAGAAAAAAGGGGAAGCAGAGGAGTTGCGAGGAAGATGAAGAACTTGTGTGCAAAATGATGGCGTGGAAATCGTCATCCCGCCTCTGCCCTTTTATACGTTGGGTTTGACCTAACAATGGGGGGCCAGATGGACCGCCATGGGCCATACAATGTGGCTATTTTTATTCATGTGAATAATTAAGTACATCAATAATCTTTTAAAAGATTTCTTGCTGATTGTGGGAATCAGAGTGTTAATCTTGGAGGCTTCTTTGATCAGAAGCTGTGGTTAAAACCACTAAAAATATTTCCCTATATTTATGTGATTTGATGATCACATAGCAGAGGACTTGATAGTCGTGTGGGATATAAGTTTGAATGCTATGTTGCTGATTGAAGTCAGTTATTGATAGTGAAAATCAAACTTATGTTATCTATGTGATATTTATCTAAGGAAAAGTTATATAATTATGATTGTAGTGATTATAACTTAGTATTGGGTTATGATTAATGACATAAACCTCTCCTCAATTTATTAAATGATTGATGTCATAATATAAGAATAAAAAATCACTCAGGAAAGAGTGTATATCACTCTGATTTACAATAATCGATCGACATGATTGATGTCGTGCAGACCAGACTCCTGGTTTGGTGATCAGGAGGCTTTTTGCTCAGGCATGATGGTTTGAGTGAAAATTTATTTCTTATAAGACAAAATGTAAAGAGTCAATAATCATTAGACTCTTGTCTTATTTGTTCACCTCCAAATTATACAAGGTCGGGGACTACACCTGATTAGGTGCACCTAGTTGGTGCACCAGATCTATCAGGAGCTTTATTCAGAGGTCTTGTAATTTATGACCTATGAAGAGGAATCACTCGGCAAGTCACAATTCAAAATCAAAAAGCACTCGGGGGCTTCTATGCAATACTTATCTTACCTGTATCCATAGCTATGCTAAAGTCAGAGGGCAATAGGATGGCCCACATATGAAGGAACCGATCGAGTCGCTTGATGTGCAAGGAAGTTAAAAATAGAATTGCTATGTAATGCCTTGTATATTACGATTAGCACACTTCATGTACACCCTTGTCGACCGGGTATATAAGACGACAGGGACTTCCCTCATTGAGGACAAGTGACATCAATACAATCCACATATAGGACACAAGGTTTTTACTCTCATCGAGAGGGCCTGAACCTGTCTAAAACGTCTTATGTGCTAACCATCAAGTTCTTAGTCTTGTGCGTATCCCTATAAATTTTCAGTTGGGAATAAGTCTCGACATCATCATTGATGCACTTCACTTGGTTTCCTCTCATTCCCGATTGTTTTTCTCTTTTGAGATATAATATGTGGAATGGTTGGTGCGCTAACGCGTGTGATGCAGGATTATTATTCTATAGTGTGAAAGGACCAAGTGATCAAGAGGGGGAGGGGTGAATCTGGGACTCGCACTATGTACCAAAATCGCCAATTTCTAAAACTGAACACTCAAACAACTCCTATCACAATTCTAGTGTTGATCACACTAGCAAGATAATAGTCCTATAAAAGGAACAACAACCAAAGCATACTAGTGGATCACACAAGGCAATACAACTCCTATGGAAGCTAATAATAAATACACGCGGAAGCAACCAACAAGCTAGCAAAGGAGCCTACACATGCAATACTACACGATAAGGAACTAGAGCACACAAGCATGAGTAGCACAATACATACAAGGGTGATCAGTCAAGCCGAAGCAACTCCTATACATGCTAGTGATCAAGTGAAAGCTAAGCACAACTAGCAAGTAAAGAAGCTTATTCATGCAAGTCTACAAGGTAGTCAACTAGAGCAAGGCAAACACACAAGCATGAATAGCATGGTATGTAAATGCGGAAAGTAAAGCATCATAGTAAGAAGAGGGTCAAGATATGCTCATGATTTTTTTTCTCCAGGTCTTGGAAGGATGGCGCCTTCCCCTACTCCTCGTTGGACCACTCTCACTTGAGTCCCGGTCCCTCCCACCACCAATTTGGAGTTCTCACACACGAGCTCGCAATCACTCCTAGAATGGATACACGATTGTGTCTCCGCTGCCACCAAGGCACAAGCTCGCCTCCCTCAAGAACTTGCCGGACACCCCAAGCCGACATGGGTGCTCACTATTGATGCCCCTTTCACCGGTGGGCTCAAACCGTGTACAAATGTATGATGACCTTCACAACTGATCATGATTGGCTCGATCAACAATACCTAACTGGTCTAGGTCTCACCATAGACTAGGAGTAACAACCTAGATCACACCCTTAAGGACACCCTAGCCTTAGATGTGCAAGATGCTCTAGTTACTCTCACTAGCACTCTCAGGATACGCATTATCTCCTCCTAGTGGTCTCCTCTTTTCCTCTTGGCTCTCACCAAATGCTCCAAGCTATTTCGCTGGCCAAGAGAGGTCTCCAAGACCCTAGCAACGAAGTTATATAGGCTCCCAACATCCAACTAGCCTTTGCTCCATGGAATTAGCATTCTAGGCCAACTGACCGGACTGTCCGATCACTACCTGATCGGACTGTTCGATCACTGCCTGACTGGACCATCCAGTCACTGCAGACACGGCTCCAATGACTCTGCCCACCGCTGATCTCCCTATACTGGCCATATGGTCTGGTCATAAGACCATACCGTCTAGTCACTCCATGTGTTGGACATGTCCGATGCATTGGACAAGTCCAACGGACTCTAGAGAGTTGCTTCCTCTCTGCTTTGTACCCGTCCGGTCTCTATAGACTCTATCACAGACAGATTCCTCGCAAGTCTTCTCTCTGATCTCTTAGTGACCATACAGTCCGGTCACCATTGACCCTACAAGCAAAGAGAAACAAGCACAAAAAAGGCACAAACAACAAACAAAACAAACAAATATATACATATTTACAAGAGGCAAGCTTTAGGGTTACTCATGTAAAGTTTGATAGGTCGAAAACATTGAGTTCTCTCCCTAGCTTGTTGAAGGTCTTCATGTCGAGTGGTTTGGTGAAGATATCCACCAATTGTTCAGGACTCCGCACACTCACCAACTCAATGTCCTTCTCAACATTGTCTCTCATGAAGTGATGCTTGACTTGAATATGCTTTGCATGACCATGATCTCTGGTTTTGAGAGCCATCTTGATTGCCGCCTCATTGTCACAATATAATGGAATTTGAGTGTAGTTGAGGCCATAATCTGAGAGTGTTTGCTGCATATAGAGAAGTTGGGCACAACAAGCTCCCGCTGCCATGTACTCCACTTCTACTATAGATAGAGCCACCAAGTTTTGCTTCTTTGAGCTCCAAGATACAAGAGATCTTCCAATAAATTGGCAACCTCCCGACATGCTCTTTCTATTCACTTTGCATCCCATGAAGTCTGAATCCGAATACCCAAGTAACTCAAAGTTTGTTCCTCTAGGATACCATAATCCCATGGTAGGTGTGTACTTGAGGTATCTAAGAATCCTCTTCATGGCCTTCAAGTGAGACTCCTTCAGATTTGCTTCATAGCGTGCACACGAGCACACACTAAACATGATGTCCGGTCTTGAGGCGGTGAGATAGAGCAAAGAAGCATTCATTGATCTATAGAGCTTGGGGTTCACCGGTTTTCCTTTCACATCATCATCCAAGGGTTTGCTTGTTATCATAGGTGTATGCAAAGGCTTGCAATCTTGCATGTTGAATCTCTTAAGGAGGTCCTTGGTGTACTTTTCTTGATAGATGAAGTTCCCTTCTCTCAATCGCTTCACTTGAAAACCAAGGAACACATGCAACTCTCCAATCATTGACATTTGGAATTCCCTTGCCATAATTTCCCGGAACTCCTTATCGAACTTCTCATTGGTTGACTCATAGATGATATCATCCACATAGATTTGGCATACAAATAGATCCTTCCCAACATGTATTGTGAAGAAGGTGCTATCAATGCTTCCAATCTTGAAACCATTCTTGAGATGGAAGTTCCTCAAGTGTTCATACCATGTCCTTGGTGCTTGCTTGAGGCCATAGAGAGATTTCTTCAACTTGTATACATGTCATGGATATTTGGGGTCCTCAAACCCCGGAGGTTGTTCCACATAGACTTTTTCATTGATCTCTCCATTCAGGAAAGCACTTTTGACATCCTATTGATAGAGCTTGAAGTTATAGTGGGATGGTGGAATCACCCATATGCTTTCTTGTCTTGGAACATGAGCTTGGAGTGGATGAGGAAGTATCATGTGAAGAGTTTGGAGAAGTGGCTCTAGGTGAAGTATGTGGGGAAGCTTGTGGCTAACATCTCGCTTGGGTTTCCTCATGGGTAGGTGGATGCACTCTCAATGAATCTTGGGAGGAGCTAGTGGGTGTGTCAATAGCATCTTAGGTTGACTCTTGCACCTCGGAGGATGAGGTTGGTTGAGGTGGTGGAGTAGAGGGCTCAATAATATCATGATTGACCTCGTGCGGTAAAACCTCACCCACGAGCATGTTCCTCAAAGCTTCTCTTATTGGCTCATATCCAATGTTGACTTTATGAAATTCATCTTCCTTTTGAGAACCCTTTGACTCATCAAATTGCACATCATAAGATTCCTCCACACATCATGTGGCTGAGTTGTAGACCCGATATGACTTTGAAGTCCCTAAATACTCAACAAGAATGCCTTCATCAGTTTTGCTCTCAAACTTCCTTGGCTTCCTTCTCTTCTTGAGAATGTAGCAAGTGCAGCCAAAGACCTGAAAATAAGAAACATTGGGTTTTCATCCAACCAATAGCTCATATGGTGTCTTCTTTAACAAACGATGGAGATACACATAGTTTGAAGTGTAGCAAGCCGTGTTGATTGCTTCAGCCCAAAACCACTCATGAGTCCCATACTCATCTAGCATAGCACGAGCAAAAGTGATGAGTGTCTTGTTCTTCCTCTCCACTACTCAATTTGGCTCGGGAGTATATGTAGCGAAGAATTCATGCTTGATTCCCTTTTTGTCACAATATTCCTTCACTATTGTGTTCTTGAATTTAGTCCCATTGTCACTCCTTATCTTCACAATGCTCGCCTTGAATTCATTCTTTGCTCTCCTTGCAAACTTTCTGAAGATATCACTTGCTTGAGACTTATCCACAAGAAAGAAGGTCCAAGTGTATCTTGTGAAGTCATCCACAATCACCAAGCAATATGGGTTACCTCCTAGACTCTTGTAATGTGTTGGCCCAAACAAGTCCATGTGTAAGAGCTCTAGAGGATGAGATGTAGACATGAATGACTTGGTGGGATGAGATGATGCAACTTGCTTTCTAGCCTGACAAGCACTACACAATCTGTCCTTCTGAAAGATCACATCCTTGATTCCTTCAACTAGATTCCTCTTGACCACTTTTTTGAGTTGATTCATTCCAACATGTGCTAATCTTTTATGCTACAACCATCCCTTTGTTGTCTCAGTGAATAGGCAAGTACTTGGTGGCATGTTGCTTGATTTGAAGTCCATAACATAAAAGTTCCCATGTCTCACTTCGTGAAATAGCCCTTTCTTTGCATTCTCAATCAAAGCACCATCCTCATCAAATGTGCACTTGAATCCCATGTCATAGAGTTGACCAATAGATACGAGGTTGAAGTTAAGGGTTTCCAAAAGAAAGACCTTGGAGAGATGGAGATCCTCTGTAATGGCCACCTTGCCTGAGCCATAAGACAAGCACTAGAAGAAGAGGGGTTAGTATCCAAAGAATTGCTCAATTGACTTGTACTAACCTCATCATGTCGAATGAGACCATCCTCATAGTTAGGGATCCTTGCAATCCCTTTATGAAGTCTTCTCCTTGTTGGATAGTTGGGAGAACGATACCTCCATTGTCCATGACCATCCCCTATGTGCACATTGTCGAGGGTGATGTAGTAGTGGGGAGGATCATAGAGGCCAGTGACGTGCTCAAGCACGTGTCCCACTTGTGAGTGGAGCATAAGTATAATCTCCACTGCCCTCTCAATTGAGAGCTCATGCCTTTTGTTGATTACCACCTCAAGTAAGAAACCCCTCTCAGAAGTTGTGATTTGTTGGAGGATCTTGTCAATCACTTCATGTGGTGCAATCCTCCGAAGACCTCTAAAGGAGTTTATCCTACACACAAGATCATAAATGCTTAAGAGAGTCTCATAAAGGTCATCATTCGAATTTCTCACAAATTCGCCAAGTTGAAAGATGAGATCCTGTTGGTGAGCTTGACAAGGATGCCAAAGTCGATCTTATGGTGGAGGAGATGGGGGCGTCAGAGCCGTAGTAGTGAGATTGATCATCTCAAATGATCGAGTGAGGATTATTGTTGGCGCTCCCCCTA
The DNA here is from genome assembly GCA_032690845.1 of Eleusine coracana subsp. coracana. NCBI lineage: Eukaryota > Viridiplantae > Streptophyta > Magnoliopsida > Poales > Poaceae > Eleusine > Eleusine coracana. The sequence continues at coordinate 44,746,360 of CM064430.1, forward strand.
CACTAATCCATGGTCCACCCAAAGTGCTTGGAGTAGAACTTGGAATGACAGTTGGGGTAGAGCTTGATGAAGCGCCTGGTGAAGAGCTTGGTGTAGGTCTTGATCCAAAGGGTTTGTAGAAACTGCTGCATGACAATCTTGTGTAGGGATCAAAGAAGTTTGAGCTCAATGTTACTTCTTCCCCTTTGCTTGAAGACGCTCCATTGTTTGACTTGAATGTCTTCTTCCCGGCCAAGCTTGCAATGATATCCTCATCCTCGAACAGCAACCCAATTATATCCTCGATGGAGAGACCCTTCTTCATGATGAGATCAAGGGTGATGTAGAGGAGCTTGCTACTAGGGAGAAAGGTGAGAATCTTCTCGACTATCACAATCTTGGGAAGCTTGAAAGATTCTTCATTTTTTCAATCTTGTCCATATACCTCACAAGCGAACAAGAGAGTCAAGTAAGTCCTCAATATCATTAGCATGAAAGGCAAAGAACTCCTCAACATGTTAATCACTAGCAAGATCAAGAGGCACACTATCATCAATCCAAGTCATGCTAGTGGAGCAAAGCATCATCACTCATCACATTAGGCACACAAGTAGAGCAACCTATCAAATCATCACTAGTAGAATCTAGGCACATCCACACAATCATCATCATCATCATCATCATCATACACATGACCATTGGTGAAAGTATTGACAAAGTCCACAAGAGTATCCATCAACTCATCCGAGATCATGGCAATTAGGTAGCTTTTCAAGCGATCCTTCCATGAGCCATGACCCGACCCTGAATGGGATGATTTCCCAACTCAATACAGTCACCACTCAAGGCAGTTAAGCCATATGATGACCACTTGGCTCTGATACAACTTGAAAGGATCGAGTGACCGAGAGGGGGGGGGGTGAATCGAGAACTCACACTATGTACCAAAATTGCTAATTGCTAAAACCGAACACTCAAATAACTCCTAGCAAAATTCTAGTGGTGATCACACTAGCAAGATAATAGTCTTTTGAAAGGAGCAACAACCAAAGCATACTAGTGGATCACACAAGGCAATACAACTCCTATGCAAGCTAATAATAAATACAGGCGGACGCAAACAACAAGCTAGCGAAAGAGCCTACACATGCAATGCTACAAGATAAGGAACTAGAGTACACAAGCATGAGTAGCACAATACATACGAGGGTGATCAGTCAAGCCAAAGCAACTCCTATACATGCTAGTAATCAAGTGAAAGCTAAGCACAACTAGCAAGTAAAGAAACTTATTCATGCAAATCTACAAGGTAGTCAACTAGAGCAAGGCAAACACACAAGCATGAATAGCACAGTATGTAAATGCGGAAAGTAAAGCATCATAGTAAGGAGAGGTTCAAGATATGCTCATGATTTTTCCCCAAGGTCTTGGAAGGATGGCGCCTTCCCCTACTCCTTGTTGGACCACTCCCACCAGAGTTCCGGTCCCTCCCACCACCAATGTGAAGTTCTCACACATGAGTCCGCAATCACTCCTAGAGTAAAGACACGGTTGCATCACCGCTGCCACCATGGCACAAGCTCGCCTCCCTCAAAAACTTGTCAGACACCCCGAGCCAACGGGCTCAGATTGTGTACAAACATATAAAGGCCTTCACAACCAATCATGATTGGCTGATCACCGACACCTAACCAGTCTAGGTCTCACCATAGACCAAGAGTAACAACCTAGATCACACCCTCAAGGATACCCTAGCCTTAGATGTGCAAGATGCTCTAGTTACTCTCACTTGCACTCTCAAGATATGCAATATCTCCTCCTAGTGCTCTCCTCTTTTTCTCTTGGTTCTCACCAAATGCTCCAAGCTATTCCACTAGCCAAGAGAGGTCTCCAAGACCCCATCAACGAAGTTATATAGGCTTCCAACCTCCAACTAGCCATTGCTCCGCGAAATCAGCTTTCTGGGCCAACTGACCGGACTGTATGGTCACTGCCTGACTGGACCATCGGGTCACTTCATACACGGCTCCAACGGCTCTACCCACTGCTGATCTCCCTGTACTGACTGTACGGTCCAGTCATAAGACCGTAACATCTGGTCACTCCATGTGTCAGACATGTTCGATGCGTCGGACAAGTCCAACGGACTCTAGAGAGTTGCTTCCTCTCTGCCCTGTACTGATCCACACAAACCAGACTATCCAGTATCTATAGACTCCAGCACAGACAAATTCCTCGCAAGTCTTCTCTTCGATCTCTTAGTGACCGTAAAGTCCGGTCCCCACTAACCTCTCTATCCGGTCACATTGTCTAGAAGCTGAAACTCTTCATCCTCACTTGACTTTGTTTCCCAGCTTCTTTGAACAGCTCCTTGGCTTCTCAACTGTCACTTAGTGCCTGTAATTTCACTTAGCATCCATGCACATTAATGACTAGCACTACCTAAAGAGACATGACCTAGACCCCCTTGATAGTCTGATTTTTTCTATGGACTCAAAGCCCTAACAACTGGATACGTGTTCCAAACACTTGCTCCATAACTTGTCCTTAGCCTTGATCCATCTCCTTCAACCCGTGGACTCCATCAATCTCATCAAGCCTCCATGCTTGTGGTCATTGTCATCCATCGCCAAGGCAACCGTCATAAATCTTCATAGAGTAGAAAAAGTTTCCTACATGCACAAGACTCATGTAGGCATTAGTCACATTTCATGTTTGTCATTCATCACCAAAACATCATACCTTGGGATGACCTCAATGGTCATGATCCTTACATAGTGCACTTTGTGCCTTGAAGATGTATGTTTTGCAGGAATTTCACTTATACTAGATAATCATCATGGTGTGATTGAAATGTAATTGCTCTCTTATATCTTGTGCATGTCACCACATATCATCGACCATCATCAGCATCAAGAAACTCTTCTATTTCATATTCATATAAACTCTTGATGATGATCTTGAGGTAAAGGTTGTGTCTTGCTCTTGTATTTTTCCTTCCTCTCGATCTTATGTTCATTTTGTTGGTTGAGTTAAGTAGGGTTGTCACCAATCACCAAAACGTGGGATGTTGTAAGCTTCATGACTATTGGTGTTTAGAAACCCCAAGGTATGAATGCTTTGGTAATTGAGCAAAAACATGAAATGGTTACTAATGCCTACATCTAGTGTTGTGGATGCAAAACAAATTATTAACTCAAACATGAATATGGTGAATGTCACCTTGATGATCTAGGGAGGACCCAATGGAGTGACATAAAGATCTTGATGGAGAGTCACAGTGATGGAGATGGATCAAGGCAAAGGATAGCTAGCTCCAAGTGTATGTGATCACTTGACTAGTGTGTAGGCATGAGTGCATAGGAAAAACCGGACTATCAAGATGGCACGAGTCATTCTCTTAGGCTTCCCTAGGGTTAGAGTTTGTATGCTCAAGTAAGGCTCTAGGACACTCAAAGTGGCAGTGGAGAAGGGTTGGTCAAGGTTTGGAATTTGGAGACGAGTCAAGAGTACATCAAGTTTCAGCTTCAGACAAGTCACCGTAATCTACAGCATGGTCGCCAGACGGTCCATTGAGAAATGCTCCTGCACATGCATGTATGTGGGTATCACTATAAGGTGCGGAGGTTAAGTCAATGTAAGGGGCAGAGACTCCGAATTGGAGGTTGTATTAAGATATGGTGAGGTCACCATAAGATATGGCAAGTCAAGGAGAAGGATGCCAATTTTCAGGTACCCTCAGGAGACCTTACAACAAGGTCACCGTAGGATACGACGATCGAAGGAGTTGATGTGGCCAATTCCTGCTACTCTTTGGAGACCTTACGGTGAAGCCGCCATAAGGTATGGTGACCTAGAAGATTTGAGCATAAAGAGGCATGGGAGATCATAGGTTGTCATATGGTTGAGAGGTGTAAGCTTCATGACCACTGATGATTGGATCCCCAAGGTATGAATTTTTTATTGATTAATGATAACTATGTTGTCTATGTAGATATCATCTCTAAACTCTACTACAAATCTTATTGATGATGATGGTTGCCTTGGTGATGGATGACAATGACTATAAGCTTGGAGCTTGATGAGCTTGATGGAGTCCAAAGGTTGATGAAGATGGATCAAGGCTAAGGACAAGCTATGGAGCAAGTTTTTGGAACATTTGTCTAGTTGTTAGGGCTTTTGTCCATAGGAAAAATCTGATTATCAAGGGGGTCTAGGTCATGTCCCTTTAGGTCATGCTAGTCGTTGATGTGCATGGGTGCTCGATGAAATCACAGGCACTAGATGTCAGTGGAGAAGCCAAGGAGCTATTCGAAGAAGCCGGGAAACAAAGTCAAGCGAGGACGAGAAGTTTCAGCTTCTGGACAAAGTCACCCGAGAGAGGGGTCAGTGGAGACTGGACTGTATGGTCACTAGGAGATCAGAGAATAGTCTGTGAGGAGTCTGTCAGCATGAAGACCCATACTGACCGGATGATACGGTCAGCAGATCGGATTGTCCAATCTGTATGGATGGGAGCTAGGACAAAGAGCTACAGAAATGGGTGCTCTCTGGAAAGGGTAGAGATGAAGTGAGAGGATGGTCTGGTCCACTGACCGGATAGTCAGGTCAGTATGGACATCACCCAAAGATAGGGAGCTCAGTTCTGGAGGAGCCATTACAGAGTGACCGAACAGTCTAGTCTGGTAGAGACTGAACTATATGGTCAGTACATCTAGAAAGGTGGTTTTCTAAAGCAACGACTAGTTTGAGGTTGGAAGCCCATATAACTTCATTGCTAGGGTCTTTGAGACCTCTCTTGGCCAGTGGAATACCTAGGAGCATTTGGTAAGAGCTAAGAGGAAAAGAGAGGAGCACTAGGAGAGGATATTGGATATCTTGAGAGTGCTAGAGAGAGTAACTTGAGTATCTATACACATCTAGGGCTAGGGTGTCTATGAGGGTGTGATCTAGGTTGTTACTCTTGGTCTATGGTGAGACCTAGACCGGTTAGGTCTCAGTGATTGAGCCTATCATAATTGGTTGTGAAGGTTGTCATATATTTGTACCCGGTTTGAGCCCACCAGTGAAAGGGGAATCGCTAGTGAGCGCCTGTATCGGCTTGGGGAGTCTGGCAAGTTCTCGAGGGAGGTGAGCTTCTGTCTTGGTGGCAGCGGTGATGTCGAGGGTGGAAAACGAGGTGCCACATGGCACCACCTAGGGGCCCACATATACATCCAGCCTATAGGTCCCACCTGATTGCCAGTGAGGCGTCACCTGCGTAGGCTCCCACTAAAATGGAGACGTCCCCGCGACAGTCAAAAACTTAGCCGCAGCGGTCACAACACTCCCCCGACTCGCTCGACCCTCCCCCTCTCATGGGGTCAAGGGTCGAACACACTCTACTCGACCCTCGAGTGGTCGAGGGCTCTCTGTGTCTTGCTCGACCTCTCAAAGGGAGTCGAAGACAAGTCGTCCCGCCTAACGGACGACTCAACCACTCGTCCCAAGTGACCTTCTCTAGGGGAAGGACAGCCATTTCACTAACACTACTGCCATGATGATAGTGTAGGCCCCTCATGATCACTGTGAGGGTCTGCCCCCGTCAATTCCCATCATTGGGGTCCGGACCACGACAGGACGGGATGATGAGTCCCAGACCAAACCAGGAGTGGCAGAGCAGAGAAACTCAATTGCCCTATCAGAATAGGATGGATTCCAACTCTAAGTAGGTCCGGACAGGCGCAACCCAACACATCGACCCCTGACGGAGGGGGTCGAGCGAGGACGGTCAACAACCGCCGACCACCCGACACTTAATGCCATGCCTATTACACATGAACAATTTCAGGGGGTCAAATCCCCCATATTACCTGCTCCCCTCATCATCATCAAGCCCGCTAGTAGGAGAAGGTGTGGTAGGACAGACTGTGATGCCAACCCCCGATGACATCTCTAAGCTACAGTGACACAGGATGGCTCGATGGACAACAGGATTGATCTCCGCCTGGGTGACGAGACAACACCCATGATGAACCATCCCGCGTACAGGGGAACATGCCATCTACAAAAGAAAGGAAAGATCGACCCAACGACACAAAACGAGGGCATGCCTGGCACACCGTCCTCCTCCCTAACACCAAGACAAGACCAAAGGGGTCACAAGTACGCAAGCCATATGACCGACCACGGACTTCACCTTCCCCAGCACGCCTCCACCGACCCCTCACTTGTAGAAATCTCCCACTCTCTCTCTCTCTCTCTCTCTGTAATGTGGGTCCTTTTCCCTTGAAGTATAAAAGGGGGAGGTCCACGCCTCTCTCAAGACATCAACACACACTCGCATCACTCACACCAGAGACATGGAGCTCTCTCCTCTCTTGCCACCATTGTACCACTCATTCAGAGCAAGTAACATGAGCAGGCCTGAAAACAGGGGATCTCCCCGAACCAGTATAATCCCTTTGTGTCCTCTTGCTTAGCCATTGCCGAGCCAGAAATGCCCCCCCTGCTATGTACAAATTCTACTAGCCGGTGATCTAGACACTGACAGGTGACGCAACCATGTCTTCACTCCAGGAGTGATCGCAGGCTCGTGTTTGAGAACTCCACTTGGTCGCGAGAGGGACCGACACTCCGGTGGGAGTGGTCCAACGAGGCTTAGGGGAAGGCTCCATCCTTCTAAGACCTCGTGAAAAAAATCATGAGCATTTCTTGACCCCTCTCTTTACTATTCCACAATTGTGTGCTCTAGGGAGTAGGTCAAATTGTGGCTTGTATTGGCTAGTGTGTTTAGCTTCCGCATTTTCTCTCATCATGAACACTAGCATGTGTAGGGTCTTGGCCTCCTAGAATTGGTAGGTTGCAACGATTTCTAGGGTTTAGTGGTGTGGAATTGAAGTATTCAGATTTATGGTCGGCTTACCAATTCCCCCCCCCCCTCTCGGTACGCCTTTAGTTCTTACAAGCGGAGGTCACCGTATTGTATGGTGAGTATACTCAGAAGTAATTGTACTCTATAGTGGTACATTATGGCGATGGGTTCTCAGTTTCACCAGCATTTTGGCAACGACTAGTGGAGTAGTTGGAGAATATATATAGCTGTTGTTGGGGTCTTTCATACCACTCTTGGCCATTTGGATAGCTAGGAAAACTTGGGGAGAGCCAAGAGGAGACGAGGAGACACTAGAGCAAGGATTGGAGTTATCTTTGAGTGTCTTGGAGAGTAACACAAGAGCATCCTATGTCTCTTGCCTAGGAGAGGTTGTAGAGAAGATTAGTGTTGTTACTCTTGGTTTACGGCAAGGCCTAGACCAGTTAGGTGCATTGATGGAGCTTATCATATCATGACGTGTTGTGAAGGTCGTGATAAGTTTGTACAAGGTTTGAGCTCACCTTTGAAAAGGAGCATTGTGAGAGAGCGTCTGTGCGTGCACTCTAGGAGTACAACAAATCCTTGAGGGAGGCTAGCTTATGCTCGAGGAGTTAAGGACTCAATAAGCAGTGGTCACACAACTACGCCATCACTCTGGGAGTGATATGGGCTTGTGTGCAAGGAGAGATCAACACTCTGGCGGGAATCGATCCAATGAGACTAGGGGGAGGCACCATCCTCCTGATACCTCGAGCAAAAAAATCAACAAGCAATCTCTAAACCCCTCTTTACTTATTGTCTTTAATTTTGCAATTGTGTGTAAGTAGAGATATGATTGACATGGGCTTGCTTTCTTATTGATTGGCTTGGCATTGCTTGCATTGCATCATATCACTAGGACTGCTAGGGTCTTGGCTCGATAAAATTGCATAGCACTTGTCGTTAGCAAGTTGTTAGAATTGTTGAAAATTGATTAGGTTGACGATCCACATTCACACCCCCCCCCTCTTGGAAATCTAGATCCTTACAGTTCCTCAGTGCCGAGACTCCATCTTGCCCTTCTCCTTTACATGGTCCATCACAGCTAAGTCTTTCCAATCCTCACCATCTTGTTGTCTTGAGCCATATACAACTTTGTATCATCGCTATGAATTCATTTGAAGTACTTCATTGAAATATTGATTTGATCAGGTTGTTTTCAAGATTCATGCCATTAAGAGTAGCACTTAATCACTTCTTTTCTCGAATATGACAAAGTCACTAACTTGTTGAGACCGACTCATATCATTCATATACATGCCCCATTTTCATTTCATACTTGGTTTTCATAATATTTCTTATATGAATCTATTTATTTGACACTTCTTCTTTTCATCACATAGACCCACTTCCCTTACACAATTTACATATCATTGAATATAGTCATTTGTAGATATGCAATGTATTTCCTTCATGTATAACCTGCTCACATACTCATAAATAGGATTAGTCCTTTAATCATGTTGTCATACAATACACCAAAACCCATCAGGGGCATAGATGCACTTTCACGAGCCACCGTTGTTCTCTCCCACGGTCGCCACACCAAGATGCGGCACCGAAGACCCTCCTCCACCTTGTCTGCCCCCGAATCCGCCGTTGGGGACCCGGAAACCACCCTGGCAACATCGGATCTGCCATAAGGGATGAGGGTCCACCGCCACCCCACTTGGAGGAGCTTGAGGGTACCACTGTCGTGCCTATGTCCTCCAACGATGCACCCGTGCCTGAGGCCTCCATCATTGTGCTTGGTATCTCCGTTGTCGTCGCCTTGCTCGATGATCTCTACTGCTGCATCCAAGGTCCTCCTGCCTCCTGGCCAAGATAGATGACCATCGTCGCCATGCCAATGAAGGAGGGAGGAGAGGGAGGAGGGTAGCACATGGAGAGAAGGTTGGGAGGAGCGGGAGGGGCGGCACACAGGGAAAAGGGAGGGAGGAGCAGGATATCGATGATACGTACCTGGGATACCTCACATAGATTGAAAGTAGAGATAGAGTCCTACTTGGATATGTATAGTAGACCGACTAGTACTTTATCATGTAACCCTGTCCCCCGGATATATAAGGCGGGGCAGGGACCCTCCGCTCCCCCCCCCCCCCCCCCCCTCCCCTCAAGGAGCAAGCAACTATGCATCATCGTCTAGGTTTACCCACCTCGTCTAGATCTATGATCTAGATGTAGACATATTAATACAAATACCACAGAACATAGGACATAGGGTTATTATCCTCTAGGAGGCCCGAACCTATATAAATTGATGTTTTGTGTTAGCATCGTCTATCGATCTCGCGCATACCTTGTTTTACATATAAATGGTTGTAGGTTAACTACCCTATGTCTAGTGCCGAGAATAAGTCTCGACATTTCCCGCCGTCCGTGGGGATAAGTGCAGCGATTGGCATGTAGAGTTCGATGGCCTAAATCTACAAGATTTGATCATGTGTTGACCGTTGAAGCGCATCATCATCACACAAATCAACATATCATGGTCTAGACGGCATCCCGTGTAGTTGCATGCACATTTGCCGAATCGGAGGTCAGCTTGATCCTTCTCTTCATGATCGTACATCTCCGTCAGGCGGTTATACTCGAGTGCAGAGTGTCATGATCTATTCGTGTTCCAATCTGATCGGTCACAACAAGTCGAGGAGTTCACAAATACTCGCCGAAATTCGACGTGTACATGAAGGAAAATTCAAGACGAACACTCAGAAACAAGGAATTTCATGCAGTGCATGAAAGGGAAGTCTATTTCTTTCATTACGCTTGCTGCATTATTTTATTCTATATTTGCTAATCAATATGATTAGTATAATACTATTCACATCATGTTTTTTGCCTGTAGGAGAATTGCATGAAGCCATAACTTGCAAGGATGCCGACTAAAGTCTGTCGTCACTTCGACTTGGGCAATAACTTGCAACCTATCCATGACGTGGCTTTATAATCAACCAGATCAATTGACAGCTCGTCAGCTTGGCGATTGGATTCTGCTCGGCAACTCAGCTGGCGTCGTTACTACGACTCCAACTCGTAATCATGGGTCCAGGTTGTGCAAGATGTTGGTCAAGACAAGAGCGGGCAATCAAGAAGCCGGGTTGGAGTCAAAAAGGGTCATGGGTCTGACTGATTAGACGTGATGCATGCACCTTGTAGAAAAAAAAGGAAGTCTATTCCATGCTATGGGAGAAGCTGCCCACATTTATTTCTGCTTCGGTGTCAAGTTAGCTTACAACGAACCCGAGCATTAGCTATTCAGCAACTCGGCAACTAAGCAACTTGAGGATTCCACCACTAAGAAGCCTCCAGTTCATCACTTGACCACCCAGCAACATTGCCACGATACGACGCCCCCGACAACTCGGCGACATCACCGCGACTCGACAGCTCGACCACTCGGCGGCCACATGGACTATCCCGGGGACTACACCTCCGACGGTTCGGTCACTCAGCCATTCGACGACGACCCGATGATTGCACCACTCGGCGACATCGTCTAGTACGAGAACACCTCCGGCAACTCAATGCTTTGGCGGATCCAGCCACTCGGCAACATCATCGCGAATCGGTCATTCGACAACGTCACTGTAACACGGTGACTCGGACGTTCGACAACATCCACTACGATGACACTTCCGTCCACATCGCTGCATTGCGACGGTCGTACGACATGCCCAGGGGCTACTCGACAACGCCTTTGACGACTTGATGCTTCAGTGTTTCGACCACTCGGCGCTCGGCCATCCGGTGACATCTTCGACTACTTGGCGACACATAGCCAACCACTCCAAGCTACGATGTTCTAGTGACATGATGGCTCGACTTCGATGCTCGACCACTCGCCAACCACCTAGGCATGCTCGGGGGCTCCTCGTCGACTCATCAAATATCAAAGCTAAGTATCTTTATACTTTCTCGAACTTTTTCAAGATTTTGGACTTGTGTCCTTCATACTTTTTTCCCACGGCCGCTTATCTCTGTTATCTATGCAGAAGGTCATAGGTTTTTTATGAGTAAATTTAGGCTTTTTAATCTATGCTCTTTTGTGGCTTTATTCGTTGTGGGACATATGTACCCGGGATACTTAATCACTCGGTTAATTAGCTGAGTGGGCCGGGGGTTCGGGTATGGTGTATTCGACCCAGAAGATATTTACTGAGATACTTGTTTGAGTAAGCGGCAAGTTAGGTTAGCAGATATGTTGGAGAGATAGAATCTGTTGTAACCGACTAAAAGATTACCATGTAAAACCCTGCCCTTCGGATATATAAGGAGGGCAGGGGGTCTTCGGCAAGGGACAGACTCGTATTGGAACCCTAATTCCAGTGCGAACCCTAACAATACAGAAACACCAAATAGGACGTAGGGTTATTATCCTTCGGGAGGCCCGAACCTATAATCCTTGTGTCTTGTGTCCATCGATCTTTCATACTCATACATATACCTAGATCTACTATCGAGAATATCTCTCAACAGTTGGCGTGCCAGGTAGGGGCAGCATTGAGCGTAGCTTCATCGAAATTGATGGCTTTCGTCGATATCAAGTTTTGCCCGGGAGACAAGATCTGCTTTGGCACCGTCAGCCTCGTCGCCGATCAGCACGGGAACCTCATCAAGCAAGAATCCGTGGCACGTTCGGTCGCTACCACGGCCGATCAAAGTAATCCGGCCAGCCGATTCCCGCTTGGCCTCGACAACTCAGCGACAGCTTTCCAGGCGGAAACCCTCTCAGGCGGCAACTCAACGTTGTCCGCAACGCCCCGATTGACAATCTTGGTCGATTCGGGTTACACTACGGTTGATCTCCCGGCTCATCACATGGATCAATCAGACGAAGATCCCAAATTTTTTGACGAATCAAGATTCGTTGCAGCAATCGGCCTTGAAAGCGAGTCACTCCTGGACTTGATTGAAGGGCCGAGTGATTCAGAGAGTAGTTCCTTAGTTTTCCGCGTGGTATTCATGGTGGCACCTGCTGCCCAGGGGCAAGTAGACGGCAAAACATCAGCGGATGCTGCTGCACGTGGTACCGCGCCTCGTGTAGACGAACATGAAACCGACCTCGAGGACGGTGATCCAGATGCCACCACTCCTCCGCTTCGAAGACCGAATGCTCAGCCGAGACCCCGAGTCGTGCAAAACCTAGATATGGGAGACCTCACCTTAAAACTTGATGGTGAAGACGTCTTCAAAACCCCACAACACAACATCACGGCCGTGGCATCCCTCTTGCAAACAATAGAGCCCCTGCTCCAAATCTCCCCAGAGTTGACATCTCAGGTCAACAAATTGAAAGCACACATCAGGGCCGCGGCTGTACTGGAGATGCATGCGGCACGATCAACGCCGAGTAAATCAGTTTCTAGGGCCGCTAGTTTGGTACCCAGGGAGGATAGATGAGACCAACAATGTTCCAACTGGGAGGCAACCCCGCCTACTGTCCCCAGGCGCAGGCCCAGTGCATAGTACCATGATCGGCATCCAAGCGCCAACCTGCGCAACAGCATACCACCACGTGATGCGTGGGTCCAACTGGACAACAGATACCAGGAGCGTGATGATGCGGCCCGCCGAGAGTACGAAGATGAACGGCACCGGCGTGGTTATGTTGACTATGAACGTGACAACAGGCGGCAGCCACATAGAGACGATCATTACCATGATCGACGGGATGAGGGCCGCCGTGAAGATAGATCTCGCCAAGAAGCTGGCCGCGAACGAGAACGGACCCCGGCTGCTGACAACTATGACGAGGAGGCTAGCATCCGAGCCTTCACTTGGGAACTTCGAACCGTCAGCTGGCCGGTCAGCTTCAAACCAGTCGGCATTGAGAAGTATGACGGCAAGACGGATCCACGTGACTGGCTTCACGTCTATTCGACAGCCATACGAGCTCTCGGTGGCGACAACTTTGTCATGGCCAACTACTTGCATGTTTGCTTAGCCCCAGTGGCAAGAACCTGGCTCACTAATCTGCCTGACAACTCTATCACCTCCTGGGCAGATCTCTGTCGGCAGTTTGTGGCCAATTTTCAAGCCACCTTTGACAGACTAGGGAATCACTGGGAACTCGACCGGATCAAGCAGTGGGACCGAGAGGCACTTCGAGAGTACATCCAACACATCTGCCGAGTGAAAAATACCATCCCTAACATCTCGGATGCTCAAGTCGTCGCCGCCTTCTAGGGAGGACTCCGCGATGACGATCTGATAAAGAAGATTGGGAGGTTGGATGCTGCCAGTGGACTGTCAGTCAAAGAACTATTCACTATGGCCGACAAATATGCTGCCGGCAATTCGGCTCTATTTCAAGTTCGCCAGTACAAGGAGGCGACCCGAAGGAACCAGTCAGGTCTGTCCGATTACAACAAGGACGGCGATAGGAAGCGCAAGCAAGACCGAACGGTGGCCAACACCGAGCGCCCGACCAGGAGGAAACCGGTCACTCAGGATGACTTTGACAAGATGCTCGATGGCCCTTGCCTGTTACATGATGGAGCCCACAAAGCCAGGGAATGCTTCAAGCTGAAAAACTTTGCCCATCACGCCTTGAAGGTTTGCAAATAACGTCCCTGGATCCCTAAGGGTGGAAGAAAGGACTCGGATAAGGATAACTAAGACGAGGATAAGGAGGACTTCCAAGACCCTGAATGCGAGGTCAATTATATCTACGGCCGGTCTACGACCGACTCGGAGTGCCAGCAGAAGATCCTCTACAGAGAGGTCCACTCGATCTCACCAACAGTACCTCAGTATGTGCGATGGTCAGAGGTTCCAATTACTTTTGACTGGTCCAACCATACGGATCACATCCCCAGGCCCGAGAAATATCCCTTAGTGCTAACGCCAACTGTTAACCGAGTCCGGCTAAATCGGGTACTGGTAGATGGTGGTAGCAGTTTGGACATCCTCTTTGTGAAAACCTTCAAGGAACTTGGCATACCCCTGACCAACCTCAGGCCAAGTTGATCACCGTTTCATGGTGTGATCCCGGGCATGCAAACAGTCCCTCTGGGATAAATCACTCTACTTGTGACTTTCACCACTCGGGAGAACTGCAGGACGGAGCGCATTACCTTCAAAGTCGCCGACCTCGACTCTACGTATCACGCCATTATAGGGCGGCCAGCCATCGCTAAATTCATGGCGGTACCTCATTATCCTTATATGATGATGAAGCTGCCAGGACCAAACGAAGTCATCTCAATCCACTCAGATGTGCGGACCTTATAGGACTGCGACAACGGTAGTTGTGAGTTGATCGAGAAGATAGTAGCAGCATCGGAGCTGGCCGAGCTGAAGGAAGCGATCACAATGGCGGAGGAGGCCATGCTTGACCCTGCTCCTAAGAAGGCGCCAAAGACTATGGTACAGGTGGACGCCGTGGAGTCCAAGAAGATTAGCCTAGATGATAATGATGTATCCAAGACCACCAATATTAGGGTCAATTTAGGTGATAAATAGGAAAGCGCACTCATCCTTTTTCTTAGAAATAATAAAGATATATTCGCATGGAAACCTTTGGACATGCCAGGGGTTCCAAGGGAAAAGGCTGAGCACAAACTTCACGTCCGCGAAAATGCCAGGCCGGTAAGGCAACGGCTTAGACGATTCTCGCAAAACCAAAAGGATGCGATTAGGAAAGAAATTGGCCGACTGCTGGCAGCTGATTTTATCAAAGAAGTTTTCCACCCCGACTGGTTGGCCAACCCAGTTCTGGTGCGGAAGAAGAATAAGGAGTGGCGGATGTGCATGGATTACACCGGCCTTAACCAAGCCTATCCGAAAGATCCGTTCACCCTCCCACGTATTGATCAAGTGGTCGATTTGATGGCTGGATGCGCTCTATTGTGCTTCTTAGATGCCTATTCCGGGTACCATCAGATTCCCTTAAACCAATCTGATCAGCTCAAAACCTCGTTCATCACGCTATTCGGAGCCTTCTGTTACACAATAATGCCCTTTGGCCTGAAAAACGCTGGTGCCACCTACCAGCGGACTATGCAGCGATGTTTGGACAACCAGATAGGTAGGAATGTTGAGGCTTACATCGATGACGTAGTATTCAAGACTCGGCTCTCCACCAACTTGGTATCCGACCAAGACCAAACATTCGGCAACCTTCGGAAATACAACATAAAGCTAAATCCGGAAAAATGTGTCTTTGGGATCCCATCAGGAAAATTACTCGGTTTTCTGGTATCACACAGAGGGATTGAAGCTAATCCAGACAAGGTAAATGCCATATTACAAATGGGACCTCCACATTCACAAAAAGACATTCAAAAGCTCACTGGTTGTATGGCGCCACTCAGTCGGTTTGTATCACGACTCGGTGTCCGAGGGTTACCCTTTTTTCGATTACTCAAGAAGCAAGAATCGTTCATCTGGAATGACGACGCACAGAAAGCCTTGGATGATTTTAAGGCTTACATTAGTGGTCCTTTAGTCTTAACTCCGCCAGAGACAAAGGAACCTTTGCAGCTATACATTTCCGTAACCAAACACGTTGTTAGTACTGTGCTGGCGGTGGAACGGGCGGAAGATGGCAAGGCTCAAAAGGTGCAACGACCAATATATTTCATCAGTGAGGTCTTATTGGAATCCAAGGTGTGATATTTCCACCTTCAGAAATTAATTTATGCATTACTGATGACATCCAGGAAGTTGAAGCATTACTTTGAGGATCATCCAATTGAGGTCCACACGTCGTTCGGCCTAGGCGAATTGCTGCACAATAGAGAGGCCACTGGGAAAATCACCAAATGGGCCATCGAGCTCGGATCATATGATATCACCTTTAAGTCACGCGACTTGATCAAAGGTCAAGCTTTGTCAGACTTTGTTGCCGAGTGGACAGAATGTGAGTTACCTCCCGACTCACAAGAATTATGCTATTGGAGAATGGCGTTTGACGGCTCCTTACAACTGGAAGGTGCCGGACCAGGAGTCATACTGATATCTCCTGACGGAGCCAAGTTGCGGTATGTTCTTCAAATGCACTTCTATGCCTCTAACAATGTCGCAGAGTGTGAGGCGCTATTACATGGACTTCGGAAAGCTATCTCACTCGGCGTCCAAAGGATAAGCGTCTCTGGTGACTTGGCGCTAGTTATAAATCAAGTAACGAAGGAGTGGTGTTGTTCCCATGAAAGCATGACAGCCTACTGCACCGAAGTTTGGAAGCTCGAAGACAAGTTTGATGGCATTGAGTATAAACATGTCCTGCGCAAGTATAACGAAGAGGTGGATGAACTAGCCAAACTTGGGTCTAGTAGATCTAAAATACCTGACGGAGTATTCCTTGATGATCTGCATAAGCCATCTGTACTAACCCAGCAAACTATGTAGCAGTCGGCAATAAAGGCGGGAGCAGCACTACATGTAGCTGTCATTGAGGTAGATTGGCGCACTTCCTTCATTGAGTACCTGGATCGTGATACATTACCGACCGACAAAGACGAAGCCCTTCGGATTATACGCAAGTCGCGTTCATATTGTATAGTTGACCATCACCTGTACAAGCAAAGTCCGTATAGGGTACTGATGAAATGTTTATCTCAAGATGAAGGTAGAGCTATATTAGGAAACATCCATGCTGGCATTTGTGGGAATCACGCAGGCCCATCCACAATCGCGGCCAAAGCAATGAGGCAAGGGTTTTATTAGCTGACCGCTGGTGCTGATGCCAAGGAAATTGTCCGAAAGTGTGAAGGTTGTCAGTTCTTCGCCCGCCAGATGCATGTACCTGCCACAGAGCTCCAAAATATCCAATCACTTGGCCGTTTTCAGTATGGGGTTTAGACATTGTCGGACTTTTCATGAAAGCTCAAGGGGTTTTTACTCACCTTTTCATAGCAGTGGACAAGTTCTCTAAATGGATCGAAGCAAAGTCAGTCGGTAAGATTTCGGCAAAGAAGGCCATCAAGTTTATGACCAAAATAGTCACTCGGTTCAATGCCCCACACAAGATCATCACTGACAACGGTACTCAATTCACAACAGAGGAGTTTAAAGAGCTTGTGGGCCGAGTCGGCTTTAAGATTGGCTATGCCTCGGCCGCCCATCCACAGAGCAATGGCCAGGTTGAGAGGGCTAATGGCCTCCTGCTTTCTGGAATTAAGCCTCGTATATTTGATTGGCTGGAAAAGTACGCTCAACGGTGGGTTTGAGAATTAACATCTGTGTTGTGGGGACTTAGAACCAACATAAGTCGCACCACCTGACACTCCCCTTTTTCTTTGGTTTATGGCTCGGAAGCCATGTTACCAACCGAGATTCTTTTTGCATCCCCCTGTGTGGCAGCGTATGAAGAAAAAACCTCCAACGCCCATAGGTGTGATAACCTGTTGTTGTTAGAGGAGCAGCGAGATGCCACTTTAATTCGGTCGGCAAAATACCAGCAAAGCTTGCGACGTTATCACGACAAAAATGTTCGGACACGGGGATTTTCCATCGGTGACTTGGTTTTGAAGCAAGTTCAGTCTAAGGTCGGTAAGCACAAGTTGTCGGCTCCATGGGAAGGACCTTTTGTTACAAAGGAAATCACTCGGCCAGGCGCCTATCGATTGATGAACGAGGACGGGTCGGACCTTCAAAGTTCCTGGAATGTTTCACAGCTATGTCATTTTTATGCCTAGTATTTATAGTTTATTGTACTTCTATTATTGAATATATATACATAGTGGTCATGATATCTGATTTCACAATTTATGATTTCTGTGAATAATTGTTGTTATTGTTTACATCATGGCTCAAATTCTGATACTTGGTATCACCCTAACTCGCGCATATCGACCAAGCGGGTTACTTAGGCCCTAGGGTTCTTGCTGTCTGTTAGGGACCAAGGCAACTCTCCTAATTCGTATATGCTTGACCGAGTGAGTTCTTAGTCTCCATGGTTCATATCTGTTATTGGGAGCGTTGTTTAGAGGGCTGACATGAGTTGTGTATTGGTTGTGAGTGTTTAACACGAGTTCATACAATACATATACAAAGTAGCGCGACCCAAGAATTCATTACAATACTGCTAATGAATCTAGACCTTAGCGGTCTATCGAACATTAGTTATATTACAGTAACAGAGTTGTAATACAGTATTTTAAGCTTTATAATTCCTTACACTTTGGGTAAGGAATCTAGCTCTTTCTGGTCAGCTAATATATGCGCTGTTTTTTTGCGCCTCAGCCACGAGGGCTTCACATTGCTCATCCGAGAAATCTTCATGGAAACCCTCGGCTACCACATCTAACTCTATGCTGGGGATGTGGGACTTTTCAATTGCCAGGACTTGTGTGCCGGCCAGCTCTGCAACATGTCGAGCATGTTCTTTTAGTCGGCCGGGTGCCCCTTGTAGCCTCGTCATCAGGTATCGACATCGAGGTGGTTTTTCTTCAGGATATGTGTATTGGGCGACCACCTCTGCATCCTTCTGAAGAGCTGCAAGAGACCATCGAAGGTTTTCATCACCCTCTATAAATTTCTTCTGCAAAAGCTCATAGGACCTTTTTGATCCTACAGGAGTACAATAATCATATATGTCTAGTACAATGAACTTCCATATAAAGGTATTAGATGAATAAACACTTACCTCTTAGGCGTTTCTCGGCTTCTACCTTTTCAGCTTCAAGGGTGGCAACCTTTTCCTTATATTCTTCTTTCAGCTTTTCAACTTCTTTGAATGCTTTCTAGAATTGGCTTAGCTCATCCACAACCTTTTTGAAGATTTTGTCAGCCTTGATTAATTCGGTTTCTAGCTTTGTGTTTCTCTCCCTTTGGTTTTTTATTGTTTCTTCAGCGCCTGTCAGTTACAAACATTTTAGTACATATATATTTTTTTGTATGTATAGGTACATTCATATTTACCTTCAGCCCTTTTCTTCCACGGATTTTGTGATTCTTGCATTGTCTTGAAGTCGTCTTTTAGCTTTTCAAAATTTTTCTTAATCTCTACCAAAACCTGGATCTGCTTCTTTAATCCTTGATTTTTGTACTTCAAAGTTTCAATAGCTTGGGCAGACGACTCCAGTTCTTTTATACGGCCTTCAAGACTTGCAATTTGAGCGGCCAGCTGGGCATCTTGTTTTTGTTTCAATTCCAGCGACCGTGATGCCTCTGTATAAATGAGGTCAAATATTTATATTCTACAGAAAGCATGTGAGGTATAGGCTTTATTGATCTCATACCTTGTAGCTCGAATTGAAGTTCATCAACTTGAGATGAACGGGCTTTTAAAGCGACTGATAAGCGCCTGACTTCCAATCTCTCCTTGGCAAGCTGCTCTTCTAAATCGACGGCTTTTGCACAATGCCTCTCGACAAGTTGCAGAAGCTTACTCTTGTTGGCCATATGGGTTTTCAGAGCCTATAATGATGGCGAATTATATGTTTGAAACTTCACAGCTAGGAATGGTGATTATTATTGACATTATTTTTCAAGAAGGGAGGAATACCTGGAAGGAATGATAGGCTTTTTCAGTATGTTCTTCAAAAATTTTCAATTCTGCTTGCTCTGCCGACTCATCAAATCCGGTGATGGCAAATCGGCCAATATGATATATTGACCTAGTCAGCGTTGGCTGTTCTGGAGCACCTTCTCTTACCACTTGGTGAATAGGAGTCGGCGTGACATTTTCCTCCGGACCGATTGGATACTCATATGTTGGTTCTGGCATAGTTTCAAAAATCAGTGATGACTCTTCAGGTTCAGTGGAGGCAGGAGTATCAGCACCCATTGCCATCTCAGACGTATTCAGGTCCGGGATATTGGGTGATTTAGCCTGGTTATCTTCAGGCCGAGTGGATTCGGGCGCATTTTTTAAATCACTTGGCTTCTTTGCCGAGTGGCCTGGGATATCATCTCTGGATGACCCAACATGTGGTGTCTCCGGGTCTTTTTCAGAAACTGCACTTTGAGCCGGGACTTCTTCAAATGACGACCGCCCGGACGACCTGTCAATTGGATAGAGATTACATATTTATTCAAATGGAGAGTTGAGCTTCAAATTATATTGTTCTGTTTACCTTGAGCGGCGTTTGAATTTTAAGCCTGACACTCTTGGTGGGGGGCTAGTTGGCTTTGAATCACCTATTGTGTCTGGTGCCACCTCATGAATGCCTGCCTTGCTTGGTTCATCCATGGTCCATCGAGTGGTGGAGGCTTTCTCTAAAGTTTTTTTCTTCGCTTCTTCTTGAAGTCTAGCTAATCTTTCAGTTAGCGACTCTTCTTCGTCAGAATCCTCAATGTGCGCATTGTGGCGCTTGGAGGCTGATGGTTGTGTGGGAGAGTTCTTTTGTGGCGTCGGCGGCAATGGTGGATTGGACACATATACATCAAGGTTCTACAACATATGCGATGTATGATTCATTACTCAACATAATGAAAGAGGTGTTAATTTTTCCAGCAGCGAGGTGAATAACTTACTGTACTCCTATCAGTCAAGGAATGATGTCCAGATTTTGCACTCCCTGGAGTCCAATCAAGAAGTGATGAAAATATGTTCTCCAGACGCAATGTCAATTCTCTCTCTGACAATATTTCTTGCACTTCCATTGTGGGGTCTGAGCCCAATTGAAATATCCATCCTGGAACATGGCGTTTCTTGATAGGCTGTACATGGCGATATATGAAGCTTGCGATAACGTGTACGCCGGTATATCCTTTCGACTTGAGATAAGCAATGTGCTTTAATATAGAATCAACCTGAGACTTCTTGTTTGGATGAGCTTTTGCTGACCACTCGGGTCGTGGTTGAGGGGCTTCGGCTGTAGTTTCTGGCAAAGGTGAAGCATGGTTTCCATGGTAAAACCAGTCCGCGTGCCACCCTTGTTGGTTGATGGAAGTGGCACAACAATATACTTGGATTTATTTCTTAATTGGAATCCAACCCCCCCTATGACATTATTATTGTTTGATTTCAAAACAAAGAGTTCTTTGAAGGTATCAAAATGGGGATAGATATCCAAGAACACTTCACACAGGTGAATAAATATGGAGATGTGCAAAATGGAATTCGGATTTAGATTGACAAGATCGATGATAGAAGCAAAGAAGACCCCTAAAGAAGTCGCAACAAGGGATCCCAAATCCACGATAGAAAAATGAGGAGAAAACAGTGATTTGGTCAATGGGAGGTTGGGGAAATTTCTGACCTATAGCCTCAATCCATCCTCCGGTCTGTTGATCCTACAACACGCCGTCAATCACCAGTCTGTTGATTTTTTCTAAATCCGTGGCTGACGAAGGGAACTCCTTGATGGTGGCAGGGATGTCAAAAACTGTCTCTTCTTCATCGCCCCTCTCAGGAGAAGATTGCTTCTGGGATTGTGCTTTAGAGCTTTGGTGGGTGCGCTTCGGAGCCATCGCTCTTGGTTTAGTGCAGCGGGAAGCAGTTGCGTGGAATTTTGGGGTGGAAATGGAAGTCTGAGATCTAGGGTTTGTGTGCGCAAGATGGTGGCGGTGGCGAAATGAAGATGAAGGGATGCGACGGTTTGGCGGTCCTTTTATATGGAATAGATGACCTGCTGGGCCGAGGCTTCTCATAATCTATTCAGTCCAGTTTTGTTATTTGGTACGTGCATTTATTATATTATTGAGACTCATTTTAAGCGTTGATTTTGGATCTTAACGTTAGTAATAAATCACTCGGATTGTTGCAGTTTCAACCTTGGAAATTGTACCTTCCACGATTCTGTGATAAATCACTCAGATTGTTATGATTTCAACCTTGGAAATTGTACCTTTCGAGATTCTGTGATAAATCACTCGGATTGTTGCGGTTTCAACCTTGGAAATTGTACCTTTTGAGATTCCATGATAAATCACTCGGATTGTTGCAGTTTCAGCCTTGGAAATTGTACCTTTCGAGGTTCCGTGATAAATCACTCTGATTGTTGCAGTTTCAGTCTTGGAAATTGTACCTTTCAAGATTCCGTGATAAATCACTCGGATTGTTGCAATTTCAGCCTTAGGAATTATGCCTTTCAAAATCCCGTGATAAATCACTCAGATTATCTCGGCACCAATCTTGGGGGCTGTGTTTCTATTTTATGTTACTATTATTGATACATCACCAATCTTGGGGGCTAAGACAATTGAATTTCGTCATTAATCATTCGGATTAAGGGAACTTCAGCATTATGGATATAAATATTAATTTGGTGATGCATTAGTCGGCGAGTGAGAAAATTTGGCTAAATATGGAACTTGTTTGGACAAATTGGAAGATTCAGATGACATTATGCCCTTTTCTGTTAAGGGACAAGATTAACTGGATATTTTTCAATAACTCAAAAGTTGCTTTGGTATAGACTCAACAACCTTCTGAGTTGGGGGCTATATTCATAGGCTATGCCTTTTTTAAGGATTTATGAATAAGAGTTATTAGAAGTTATAGAAAAAGCACTTCCCCATTTCATAAGACGTCGAGGCAAATCAAGATGACGATTCAAAATGAAAAGTTCTTGGGGGCTACTGTGGGACATATGTACCCGGGATACTTAATCAATCGGTTAATTGGCCGAGTGGGCCGGGGGTTCGGGTATGGTGTATTCGGCCCAGAAGATATTTACTGAGATACTTGTTTGAGTAAGCGGCAAGTTAGGTTAGCAGATATGTTGGATAGATAGAATCTGTTGTAACCAACTAAAAGATTACCATGTAAAACCCTACCCTTCGGATATATAAGGAGGGCAGAGGGTCTTCGGCAAGGGACAGACTCGTATTGGAACCCTAATTCCAGTGCGAATCCTAGCAATACAGAAACACCAAACAGGACCTAGGGTTATTATCCTTTGGGAGGCCCGAACCTGTATAATCCTTGTGTTCTGTGTCCATTGATCTTTCATATTCATACGCATACCTAGATCTACTATCGAGAATATCTCTCGACATTTGTTTTTATATTGCCTTAGTTCTTTAGTCTATCGTATTAAACAATCGAGCCAAGAGGCTATTTGTGCATTTATACACGTTCTCCCACTTTTTTATGAATCTAGCAATACACATGTCGGTCGGTGACCTTTTAGTAGTGCCTCGGCCCTGACACCATATGACCCATGTCGATCAGTGACCTTTCAGGAGTGCTTTAGCCCTGGCACCATATACCCATGTCATATGTTCTAGTTCCACCTTTTTTGGCTTCTGCCTCGATCGATACATTGCATCTTATTTTTTGATTTAGTCTTCTTTTGGTCTTACACCGACAAACAACCGAGGCATACAATTTCTTAGCTACGCGTCAGACTACCACTACACTAAACCCAGAGCCAAAGCTGCAAGAGGTCATGTATCGACTGGTTGACTCTGATTGCAATGCAAGAATAATTATGACCGATATTTCTATAGCAGACCGAGCTTTGAGCTCTATACTTTGTCCTGAATACATTGCGGTGGATTAGTCTGGTTGCTAACGTGTGAACACGCTGCTCTACGTCGATCGGTATACTTAATGGAGAAAAATGGATACAGATTTGACTTTTTAGTCGACTGATTTGTTTGGCATATAAAAATATGTTTCTAAGCAAATAATATTAATTATAACTAATTATTCCAATTTTTTTTAATTGTCCGAAACATATATGACAAAAAGGCGGACACACCACTCGATAACAGAGTGATTTCATCACCTTCATCGGTTGGCTTACAGCTTCGACCTCCTTCATCGGTCGACCATGCCAGTTTTGACTGCCTTTATTAGTTGGTTTACAGCTCCAACTACCTCAATCGGTCTGCCACACCACATCTGACCACCATCATCGATCGGCCACATATCAGACCACTGGTGTCACTCGGTTATCACGACTTTGAATGATTTCTACTACATCAGCGATCGGTGGCTACAACAACCACGACTGCAACTCGGTCACTCGACCCTAACATCTTGAGTTGAGTGTCGCTACCTCTCGGACATGATATTCTTAGTTGATCGCAGCTGCAACTCGGTCATTGGTTTGAGTCATCTACCAGTCAGCAGTGATTGAAGTCACTTGTCTAAATCATTTATCACTCGGTAGTGATTTGATGTCACTCTACTGGGTTATTTATCACTCAAATTTGATGATTCGAGCAATTTTTCCTTAAAGAGAGCCAACATGACTATTCTTGTTTTGGACTCTTGCATTATTTGCAGTTTCCAAGTGATACAAGAGTTGGGGGCTACACCTAATTAGGTGCTCCTATTCAGCTCACCAACAACATTCTTGAAGATGTTTTTGATCTTTGAGACCCTCACAAGCTCGCTGATATAAAGCTGAAGCATTCTACATGGCTCAAACCAGTCGGGAAGCTACTAAAGACTATCATCAAGCTTGCAAGACTCTTGGGGGCTTCTGTCGATGATACATACCAGGGATACCTCACAGATGGAAAGCAGAGATAAAGTCTTACTTGGATATGTATAGTAGACCGACTAGGACTCCTCCATGTAACTCTATCCCTCGGATATAAGGCAGGACAGGGACCTCCCTCAAGGAGCACCAAGCAAACAATAGGGCAGTATATAGATTAGAGAGGCGACATCGTCTAGGTCTACCCCCTCATCTAGATCTATAATCTACACATATCAATACAAATACCATAGAACATAGGATGTAGGATTATTATCCTCCAAGAGGCCCAAACCTGTATAAATCGGTGTCTTGTATCATCTCTTGATCTTGCACATACCCCTATTCTACATATAAATTATCATATGTGAACTATCCTATGTCTAGTGTCGAAAATAAGACTCAACACTTGTGGGGACAACGGAGAAGAGGAAGAGAGAGAGGTGGATGTTGGCGGTAGATAAAACCCAATACCGACCACCAAATGCTCGGGAAATGCAAGGTAAAAGAACAAAGTTCATTAAATATTTACTTAAACAGACAGAGCAATCCTGACAGGATAATCCCGACAGTAGGCTGTCGAGGATATATATTCCCAAGAGTTTCCATATATTTCCCAATAGTACAGAACTGTCGGGCTTGTTGTGATTTGTTGTAGTGAAACTAATCTTCCACAAGTTTTGGTAAAATATGTGTTTGTAGGTCATATAGGGCCAAAATATGCAAAATATGAAGAAACACCCCGTTGGCCAATCATGACTATAAAACAATCGTTTTCCATCGGTCGATAGGATTGTTTATGGCTGAAATCAGCACCAGGCTGTGTCATTGCGATAGATCATGGGCCAATAGGGTACTCAGCCATCAAAATCATCCCTTGGCTGGGTCAATTCCAAGTGGGATCATCACCCGAACAGGTGACCAGAATCATCACCTGATCGGCTGCTCGGATGACCGCCCGGCCGGTTGATCAGGACCGTCACCCGGCAGTACCCGACAGGTCATCCGAGTCACCAAAATGTGCTAAGGACTTCATAAACATTAAAGATGAGTTGGTCTCATCATATCTTTGCCTTACAACCAATTTTGGGCGACCCAAAAACAAATTGCACAAAACAGGCTGTCGGCCGGTGAAAATAGGCCATTCGGCCATTGATTTTCAAGTAAATCTGGTCGCCCGGCACATGATTTTTAGTCAAATCTGGCCACCCGACCGCGTACTGCAGCCCGGCCCAGGTTGTCGCCTGGCACATGAGGCCTAACACCCCCAAACAAAGAGAGGTGTGAACCAACCCACCAACCGACTCCACGGGGCGATCCAAGAGGTCCAATGCCAGGTCAGTTGGAAACAGACTTAATCCAAGGCCGCCCGGCGCACTAGGCCTACCGGCCCAAATCCGTAGAAAATGACACAAATCATCCAAGGCACCGACTCAACAAGATCATCTGAAGCATCCAAGACAAGTCAGTGTTGAACCGATAAAATCATGTGGCCGCCCAGAGGGCTAGGACGCTTGGTGGGTCCCGCTGCCCAGTACACCGACTTTGGCCAACCGACTCCAAAATCCTCTACAAGTACCCTCCAGCCTATTTACACCGATAAATAGTGGAGAATTTGAAGGAAATAAGAGAAAAACACATCAAGGAGACCACTTTCCCACTACTTGTGCCACAATGTAGAATATGTTAGTTAGTCGGGAGTTAGAGTCTAGTCGAGAGCATTGCTTGAGATTCTGGAAATGTCTTAGAGTCTTGGTATGAGATCTCTTGTATCTTTTCTCTTTATGTATAACTTATCTCTTATCAATATAAAATATATTTCCCTTTTATATCTTGTCAAGTACTTATTTTAACTTAGTCATTTCTTCAAGTAACAATCATCAGGAAGAAACTTTGTTGTGAAGTTCATGGGTTTCATGGCTAGGATTTAATTAAGTTTAGTTTTTTTGGGACTTAGACTTGGTTATTTCCCGGCTATTTGAAAGGACCGAGTGACCGAGAGGGGGGGCTGAATCGGGAACTCGCACTATGTACCAAACTCACCAATTCCTAAACCCAACAACTTAAAACAACTCCTACACAATCCTAGTGGTGATCACACTAGCAAGATAAAGAACCTACGAACAGAACAACAACATAAACATATTATGGGATCACACAAAGACAATACAACTCCTAAACATGCTAGTGATCAAATGTGGAAGCTCAAACACTACTAGCAAGCAAGGAGCCTATTCATGCAAGTCTACAAGGTAATCAACTAGAACAAGACAAGCACACAAGCATGAATAGCACGGTATGTAAATACATAAAGTAATGCATCAAAGTAAGGAGTAAAGTAAGAGATGGCTCATGATTTTTTTTCCTAAGGTCTCGGAAGGATGGCGCCTTCCCCTACTCCTCGTTGGACCACTCCCGCCGGAGTTCCGGTCCCTCCCACCACCAAGTGGAGTTCTCGCCCACGAGCCCGCAATCACTCCTCGAGTGAAGAGATGGTGTACATCACCACTGCACAAAGCACAAGCTCGCCTCCCTCGAGAACTTGCCGGACTCCCCAAGCCAACACGGGCGCTCACTATTGATGCCCCTATCACTGGCGGGCTCAAACCGTGTACAAGCGTGTGACGGCCTTCACAACCAATCATGATACGTTCAATCACCGACACCTAACCGGTCTAGGTCTCACCATAGACCAAGAGTAACAATCTATATCACACCCTTAAGGACACTCTAGCCTTAGATGTTCAAGATGCTCAAGTTACTCTCTCAAGCACACTCAAGATATGCAATATCTCCTCCTAGTGCTCTCCTCTTTTCCTCTTGGACCTTACCAAATGCTCTCAGGTATTCCACTGGCCAAGAGATGTCACAAAGACCCCAGCAACGATGTTATATAGGCTCTCAACCTCAAACTAGCCGTTGCTCCATGAAATCAGCTTTCTGGGCCTACAACTGTACAATCCGGTCACTGCCTGACCGGACCGTTCGGTAACTGCAACACAGTGCACCAACGGCTCTGACCACTACTGATTTCTCTACTGATCGAACCATACGATCACCTGACCAGACCATCGGGTCCGTTTCTCTCTCCAGTCCAGAAACATTTTGATGCTGGCTTCCTCGCTACCTAAGTCTCACCTCTACTGACCGGACTGTTCGATCAGTAGACCAGATTGTCCGGTCATTAGATATTTCCAGACTTAGCAGTTTCCTTGCTACACGCTATAGTCTTCGGACAAACCACTTAGTGACCATACAGTCTGGTCACCTCTGACCCCTCTATCCGATCACTTTGTCCAGAAGTTGAAACTCCTCGTCCTCGCTTGACTTCGTTTCCCGGCTTCTCTGAACAGCTCATTGGCTTCTCCACTGTCACCTAGTGCCTGTGATTTCACCGAGCAACCTTGCACATCACCGACTAGACATGACCTAAGAGAATGACCTAGACCCCCTTGATAGTCCGGTTTTTCCTATAGGCTCAAAGCCCTAACAACTAGACAAGTGTACCAAACACTTGCACCATAGCTTGTTCTCCGCTTTGCTCCATCTTCATCAACCCTTGGACTCCATCAAGTTCACAAGCCTCCATGCTTGTGGTCATCGTCATCAATCACCAAGGCCGTTGTTGACAATCAGCATAAGGTAGAAGACGTTTCCTACACGAACAACGCTCGTGTAGATATTAGTCACATTTCATGTTTGACATTCATCACCAAAATATCATACCTTGGGGTGACCTCAATGGTCATGTACCTTACAATCTCCCCCTTTTTGGTGGTGGATGACAACCACTACTTATGTTGATCCAAAACGGACGAGCAAGAAAGAACCAAAGGAAAAGAAAGGATTGAAAGGCATACCTTGGTCCTTACCTTGGAAGTAGTCTCTCCCTTATTGTGGTGTTGAGGGAGAACTACCCACTTATTTAGTGCACTTGGATTTCAATCTTGAGCTGAATTTTGCGCCCATCTTGGTGTCGTGGTAGTCGATCTTGTTGATGTAGACATGCACCATGGACGTCGATGTTCATGTCGTTGTAGATGTTCATTGGTGTTTTTCTCCATGTTGGTGTAGATGTTCATTTTGTCATGATCTTCATATGTACTCCAAGTGAACATGCACCATTGTCTTGATCATATTCATGTTCTTCACATTCATCTCCTTTTGATCTTCATGTTCTTCTTTGTCACCTTATTTCTTTCCTTGTACCTTCATGTTCTTCTCCCCCTTTTTTGCTATCGTTTTTGGATCTTCATGTTCTTTCTCCCCCTTTGATCTAGACTTGGATTTTGGATCTTCATGTTCCTTCTCCCCCTTTGTCACCTATCACCAAAAATCACACCAAAACATAACGGAACCAAGAGGCATAAGATAGTTGGCAAGAGTTAGGATAACTCCCCCTTTCATGGTGCTCCTCCTTAGTAGTAATGGCGTTCCACCGTGGCTCTCCCTACACTTATGACTCAACAAAATATATTCTCAAGTATGCAAGGGTTAGTCATTAGAGAGGTAGGAATGTATGAGCCAGTTGTCTTTGAGCCGCGCAAGTAGATTTAACCTTGGAGGTTGGTTGAACATGACTCAATGGGCATGAAACACAAATATCACTATTTGATCATCTAGAGAGTCATGTACTCACATTCTAAATGAGTAACTCCCCATAGACACATGCTTGGGAGCATGTATGATATCACAATGCGAAGATTCATGAATGCAAAGAATGCAAATGCAACAAGTATACAATACATGATGCGATGCTGAAGAAAAGAGAGAGAACCACAACAAACCAAAGTGTCAACAATGAGTTGTTCCCTTCCCAAGCTTGCTCACAATGGACCATTCTTCAAAGCCTTGGGTACACCATGAACTATCTTCCCAAGCTTAACCCATGTCCATTGCCATCTCAGGAAGATCCAAAGTCAACCTACAAAAGAAGAGAAACAAGCACAAACAAAGACACAAACAACAAAAACAAACAAACACTATACATATTTACAAAGAATAAGCTCAAGGGTTACACATGTGAAGTTGGAGAGGTCGAGAACATTGAGTTCTCCCCTCAGCTTGTTGTAGGTCTTCTCATCGAGTGGCTTGGTGAAGATGTCCGCCAATTATTCATGAGTTCGCACACTCACCAACTCGATGTCCTTCTTCTCAACATGATCCCTTATGAAGTGATGCCTCACTTGAATGTGCTTTGCATGACCATGATCTCCGGTCTTGAGAGCCATCTTGATTATCGCCTCACTATCACAATATAGTGGCATTTGAGTATAGTTGAGGCCATATTCCGAGAATGTTTGCCTCATGTAGAGAAGTTGTGTACAACATGCTCCCGCCGCCATGTATTCTGCTTCGGCTGTAGATAGAGCCACCGAGTTTTGCTTCTTTGAGCACCAAGATACTAGAGATCTTCCAAGAAATTGGCAACCTCCCGATGTACTCTTCCTATTCACTTTACAACCAGCAAATTCCGAATCCGTATACCCAAGTAACTCAAATCTTGTTCCTCTAGGATACCATAAGCCCATGGTAGGTGTGTACTTGAGGTATCTCATTATCCTCTAAACGGCCTTCAAGTGTGACTCTTTTGGATTTGCTTGGTAGCGTGCACACAAGCACACACTAAATTTGATGTCCGGTCTCAAAGCGGTGAGATAGAGCAAAGAACCAATAATAGATCTATAGAGCTTGGGGTCCACTGGTTTCCCCTTTCACATCATCATCCAAGGGTTTGCTTGTTGCCATAGGTGTGTGCAAGGGCTTGCAATTTTCTATGTTGAATCTTTTGAGAAGGTCCTTGGTATACTTCTCTTGATAGATGAAGTTTCCTTCTCTCAGTTGCTTGACTTGAAAACCAAGGAATACATGCAACTCTCCAAACATTGACATTTGGAATTCCCTAGCCATCATCTCTCTAAACTCTTCATTGAACTTCTCAATGGTTGACCCATAGATGATATCATCCACATAGATTTGGCATACAAAGAGATCCTTTCCAACATGCCTTGTAAACAAGGTGCTATCGATGCTTCCAATGGTGAATCCATTTTTGAGTAGGAAGTTCCTCAAGTGTTCATATCATGCCCTTGGTGCTTGCTTGAGGCCATAGAGAGCTTTCTTCAATTTGTATACATGTCTTAGATGTTTTGGGTCCTCAAACCCCGGAGGTTGTTCCACATAGACTTTCTCATTGATCTCCTCATTCAAGAAAGCACTTTTAACATCCATTTGAAAGAGCTTGAAGCCATTGTGAGATGCATAGGCAAGTAAGATCCAAACAGCTTCAAGACGGACCACGGGAGCAAAGGTTTCTTCAAAGTCAATCCCCACCCCTTGAGAATATCCCTTAGCCACTAGGCGAGCCTTGTTCTTGACAATTGCTCCTTTCTCATCTTGTTTGTTCTTGAAGACCCACTTGGTACCAACACATTATGATTCTTGCGCCTCTCAACCAATTTCCATACTTTGCACCTCTTGAAGTTGTTCAACTCTTCTTGCATGGCTATAACCCATTTGTGATCATCCATAGCTTCATCAATGGTAGTGGGCTCAATCATAGAGATGAAAGAGAAGTTCTCAATTGCAACATTGGTCTCATCATCATTCTCTTCACTCACATAGTTGGGCTTATATTGATTTCTCCTTGTCTTTACTCCTTGAAATGGATTCCCAATGATCAAGTCTTGTGAATGATCCTTGTTGATGGCCTTGGGTCTAGGATGGTATTTTTCTAGAGTGGGAGGAGCTTTAGGTGAAGTATCTTTTGCATCATGGATTGTTTGCTCTCCTGATATACGAGTGTCTTGGATCCTAAGAGAGGTGGAAGAGTCACTCTTATGCTTTCTTGTTTGGACTTTGAGCTCAAGGTGGATGGGAGGGTATCTTGTGAAGAGCTAGGAGAAGTGGCTAGTGGTGAAGTATGTGGGGAAGCTTGTGGCTCACTTCTCACTTGGGTTTCATCATCATTTGGTGGGTGAACTCTCAATGAATCTCGGGAGGAGCTTGAGGGTGTATTTGTGGCATCTTAGGTTGGTTGTTGCACCTCGAAGGACGAGGTTGGTTGAGGTGGTGGAGTAGAGGGCTCATCAATATCACCATCATTGGTCTCGTGGAGTAAAACCTCGCCCAAGGGCATGTTCCTCAAAGCTTCCCTCATAGGCTCATCCTCGATGTACACTTCATGAAACTCATCCTCCTTTTGAGAACCATTTGACTCATCAAATTGCACATTATAGGATTCTTCCACACACCTTGTGGCTGAGTTATAGACCCTATATGCTTCAGAAGTCCAGAGTACCCAACAAGAATGCCTTCATCAGTTCTGCTCTCAAATTTCCCAAGCTTTCTCCTCTTCTTGAGAATGCAACACTTGCAGCCAATGATTCAGAAATAGGAAACATTGGGTTTCAGTCCCACCAATAACTCATATGGCGTCTTCTTCAACAACCGGTGGAGATAGACATGGTTGGAGGTATATCAAGCCGTGTTGATTGCCTCCGCCCAAAACCTCTCATGAGTTTCAAACTCATCCAACATGGCACGAGCAAGAGTGATGAGCGTCTTGTTCTTCCTCTCCACTACTCTATTTTGCTCGGGAGTATATATAGCAGAGAATTCATGCTTGATCCCTTTCTTGTCATAGTATTCCTCTATTGTGGTGTTCTTGAACTCAGTTTCATTGTCACTCCTTATCTTCACAATGCTTGCATTGAATTCATTCTTTGCTCTATTTGTAAACTTTCTGAAGATACCACTAGCTTGAGATTTGTCCACAAGAAAGAAGGTCCAAGTGTATCTCGTGAAATCATCAACAATCACCAAGCAATATAGATTGCCTCCTAGACTCTTGTAGTGTGTTGGCCCAAACAAGTCCATATGCAAGAGCTCTAGAGGACGACATGTAGACATGAATGACTTGGTGGGATGTGAAGATGCAACTTGTTTTCTTGCCTAACAAGCGTTGTATAGTATATCCTTCTCAAAGGTCACATCCTTGATTCCTTCAACTAGATTCCTCTTGACAATCTTCTTCAACTAATTCATTCCAACATGTGCCACTCTACTATGCCACAACCATCCCTTGGATGCCTTAGTGAATAGGCAAGTGCCTGGTGGCATATTGCTTGATTTGAAGTGCATGACATACAAGTTCCCATGCCTTCTCCATGAAATACTAGCCCTCTCTTAGCATTCTCAATCGTTGCACCATCCTCATCAAATGTGCACTTGAAACCCATGTCACAGAGTCGACCAATAGATAGAAGGTTGAAGTGGAGGGTTTCCACAAGAAAGAACTTAGAGAGATGGAGGTCATTTGTGATGGCCACCTTGCCCGAGCCTCTAACTCTCCCCTTTGAGTTATACCCAAAAGTCACCTTCTCACTGTCTTCGTCTTCATCAATAGTGGTGAACATGGTTGGCTTCCCGGTCATATGTTGAGTGCACCCACTATTAAGAATCCAATGAGTACCTCCACTCTTGTAGTTGACCCTGGTGGAAGCCATAAGACAAGCACTAGAGGAAGAAGGGCTAGTATCCAAACCATTACTTGATTGACTAGCACTAACCTCATCGTGTCGAGCAATAAGACCATCCTCATAGATAGGGATTCTTGCAATCCCGTCCTGAAGTCTCTCGTGATAGGATAGTGTGGAGCATGATACCTCCAATGTCCATGACCATCCCCCATGTGCACATTGTCAAGGTCGATGTAGTAATGGGGAGGATCATAGATTCCAGTGATGTGCTCAAGCACATGTCCCACTTGTGAGTGGAGCACGAGTATCATCTCCATTGCTCTCTCAATTGAGAGCTCATGCCTCCAATTGACAACCTCCTCAAGTAGAAAGCCCACCTCAGGAGTTGTGATTAGTTGGAGGAGCTTGTCAATTACTTCAATTGATGTCATCTTCCAAAGGCCCCTGAAAGAGTTTATCCTGCACTCAAGTTCATAAATGCTCAAAAGGTTCTCACAAAGGTCATCATTCGGATTTCTCACAAATTCATCAAATTTAAAGAGAAACTCCTATTGTCGGGCTCAAAGCATGTGCCAAAGTCGATCTTGTAGTGGATGAGGTGGAGAGCCGGAGCCGAAGCCGCAAGATTGATCATCTCAAATGATCGAGCGAGCATTGTTGTTGGTGCTCCCCCAACACCAATGCTCGGTCCACCCAAGGTGCTTGGAGTAGAACTTGGAATGACACTTGAGGGAGAGCTTGACGAAGCGCCCGATGATTAACTTGGTGAATGTCTTGCTCCGAAGGGGTTGTAGAAGCTGTTGCAAGGCAATCTTGTGGAGGGATCAAAGAAGTTTGAGCTTGAAGCTACTTTTTTTCCTTTGCTTGAAGATGCTTCATGGTCTACCTTGGATGTCTTCTTCCCGCCATGCTCGCGGTGATCTCCCCATCCTTGAAGAGCAGCTCAACCACATCCTCAACAGAGAGACTCTTCTCCATGAGAAGGTAAAGGGTGACGTAGAAGAGCTTGCTACTCGGGAGCAAGGAGAGGATCTTCTCGACTATCATAATCTTGGGGAGCTCAAAAAAAGTTGCCGCAATTTTGTCCACCATACCTCACAAGCGAATAAGAGAATCAAGTAAGTCCTTATTGTCATTAGCATGAAAAGCAAAGAACTCCTCAACAAGAGAACTACTAGCATGATCAACAAGAGACTCACAATCATCATCAATACTAGTCATGCTAGTAGAGCAAGCAAGATCAAGAGACACATCATTATCACTCAACACATTAGGCACACTAGTAGAGCAACCTATCAAGACAAAATTAGTAGTATCAAGGTACTCACTAGTACTAGGTACATCGACACAATCATCACAATCATCATACACATGATCATCGGTAAAGATATTCGCAAAGTCCACAAGAGTATTAATCAACTCATCCAGAATTATGGCATTTAGGTAGCATTTAAAGATATCCTTCCATGAGCCATGACCCGGCCCCGAATGGGATAACATCCCAACTCAATATGGTCACTACTCAAGGCGGTTAAGCCCTATAATGAGCACTTGGCTATGACACCACTTGAAAGGACCGAGTGACCGAGAGGGGGGTGAATCGGGAACTCGCACCATATACCAAATTCGTCAATTCCTAAAACTGACCACTCAAAACAACTCCTACACAATCCTAGTGGTGATCACACTAGCAAGATAATGAACCTGTGAAAGGAACAACAACCTTAGCATACTAGTGGATCACACAAAGGCAATACAACTGCTAAACATGCTAGTGATCAAATGCGGAATCTCAAACACTACTAGCAAGCAAGAAGCCTATTCATGCAAGTCTATAAGGTAATCACTAGAACAAGACAAGCACACAAGCATGAATAGCATGGTATGTAAATACGAAAAGTAATGCATCAAAGTAAGGAGTAGAGTAAGAGATGGCTCATGATTTTTTTCTCGAGGTCTCAGAAGGATGGCGCCTTCCCCTACTCCTTGTTGGACCACTCCTGCCAGAGTTCCGATCCCTCCCACCGCCAAGTGGAGTTCTCGCCCATGAGCCCGCAACCACTCCTCGAGTGAAGACATGGTGTGCGTCACCGCTTCACAAAGCACAAGCTCGCCTCCCTCGAGAACTTGCCGGACTCCCCGTGCCAACATGGGCACTCACTATTGATGCCCCTTTCACCGGTGGGCTCAAACCGTGTACAAACGTGTGATGGCCTTCACAACCAATCACGATAGGCTCGATCACCGACACCTAACTGGTCTAGGTCTCACCAATGACCAAGAGTAACAATCTAGATCATACCCTCAAGGACACCCTAGCCTTAGATGTGCAAGATGCTCAAGTTACTCTCTCAAGTACTCTCAAGATATACAATATCTCTTCCTAGTGCTCTCCTCTTTTCCTCTTGAACCTTACCAAATGCTCTCAGGTATTCCACTGGTCAAGAGAGGTCACAAAGACCCCAGCAACAAAGTTATATAGGCTCCCAACCTCAAACTAGCCGTTGCTCCACGAAATCAGCTTTCTAGGACTACTAACCGTATAGTCCGGTCACTGCCTAACCGAACCATCCAGTCACTGCAACACAGTGCACCAACGATTGTGACCACTGCTGATTCCTCTGCTGACCGGACTGTACGGTCACCTAACCGGACTGTCCGGTCCATTTCTCTCTCTAGTCCAGAAACATTTCGACGGCGGCTTCTTCGCTGCCCAAGTCTCACCTCTACTGACCGTACAGTCCGGTCAGCAGACCGGACCATCTGGTCATCAGAGATTCCTAGACTTAGTAGTTTCCTCAATGCACGCTATAGTCTCTGGACAAACCACTTAGTGACCATACAGTCTGGTCACCTCTGACCCCTCTGTCCGGTCACTTCGTCCAAAAGCTGAAACTCCTTGTCCTCGCTTGACTTCGTTTCCCAGCTTCTCCGAATAGCTCCTTGGCTTCTCCACAGTCACCTAGTGCTTGTCATTTCACCGAGCAACCTTGCACATCACCGACTAGACATGACCTAAGAGAATGAACTAGACCCTCTTGATAGCCCGGTTTTTTCCTATGGACTCAAAGCCCTAACAACTAGACAAGTGTACCCAATACTTGCACCATATCTTGTTCTCTTCTTTGATCCATCTTCATCAACCCTTGGACTCCATCAAGTTCACAAGCCTCCATGCTTGTGATCATTGTCATCAATTGCCAAGGCCGCTGTTGACAATCATCATAAGCTAGAAGAGGTTTCCTACACGAACAACACTCATGTAGATATTAGTCACATTTCATGTTTGTCATTCATCACCAAAACATCATACCTTGGGGTGACCTCAATGGTCATGAACCTTACACTATTCTTCCGCTTGATCAACGGAAGAATATCTAGTGAAGGTGTAGGCGTGGTGCCTAAGTTAACACTAGCTGGATTTGCATTCATCCCCACGGGCTGTGTGGTAGGTGGCAGGTGGTGATAGCCTTGTCCGTCCCTTTAGTAATCCACCATGTTCGGGAAGTCTCAAGCAGGGTTGTCTAGCGATAGTGTAACCACTAGTACATGAGGTTAGTTACCGACCCTTATTAGTGGATCGTATTTCATGCCCCGAAGTGAGCTAACAGGTGAAAGACTCAAGGTTGTACCAAGAAATTGGTGTAAGAGCTCAATCCAAGTAACTAGGATTTGACGCTTGACTTAGATCTATTTGGAAGATATATCTTAGGAATCTGAGACTTAGACTCGCTGTCCTCCCAACTAGCTTAACCAATCTCTTTATTTATCTTAGTGTGGATTTCTCTTGTGTTACTACCCCACTCTATTGTTGATCATCCTTGTTCCCATTTTTGGTTAGTTGGAATTATTCTTTAGTCATCTTTGTTAAAGTCGAGATAATCTTACGCCTAGCTTCCCTGTGGAAATAAATATGATTCCTTAGAATACTCCTGGGTGAAATGCTACAATGGTGTTCCATGCACTTGCGGAATTAATTCATTTTATCTTTAGAGCGTAGCAAATGCCAACAAGCATTTCTGGCACCGTTACAATGGCTAAGATTTCAATACTAACATAGATTTTCTAGTGTGCTAATTCACCACTAGCCTCAGCGGGATCACCCTTGTTTTGTTTGAGTATGGAACAAATAGGACACAGTCTCATTGACCTTGTAGCAAGTTTTCATATAAGAAGAGCCTATGGTGTTGCGATACTTCTCAAAAAATCATCATGTACCACTATAACTCAATTTTCAAGGAGGTATGCCTATTGTAGACATGGTGTCTAGGTTGATTGATGGAATTAATAGAAATATGCCTATTGTAGACGAATAGATTTGCGCTAACGATTGTAGAAAATCAATGGATCAAGTGATGCCAAAAGAGAATGAAAAAGGAAACTCTAAAAGGTCACCACCATAGAGCCCAAAAACCAGATTCAGGTATGGCAAAAGGAGGCCATCTCATTGAAGATGTAAAATCCGAACCCTTGTCGAAAGGTAACTGATATTTATCCCCTTCATTACCCCCTTTGTATTTACCACTAGATTATGTTTTTTTTTCATTAGTCACTGAATATCAGTTATAAAAGAAAAGAAATAAAATATGAAAAACAAAAATTTGGGTCATTACCCGACCAAGATTATCAACCGAAAGGTCAATTTCTTGGCCGAACCGACCATCCGGCTGTTTGTCCGGGACATTAACTTGGCTAGGAATTACCGAGTCAAATTTCAGCAGCCAGGACATTATTTTTCATGAAATTGATCCCCTGGCTGGGTAATTTTTGTGTCGCCCACACAGATTCTACCGCTCGGCCAATTATGGCCGCTCGGCCCAACTTTTTCTTGTTTTCCTTAATCTTTCACTGCATGGAAGTTGGTGATAAGTGGCAAAGGCGTAGTCAGCAATTCCCAAGAGCAAATTGCCCACCGGAGGATCTCGCCACTAGTGAAAAGAAGTGAAGGAAAACCGTCCATGTCACCTCACTCCAGCAATTCTCAAAGTCACCACCCACCCTTCTCTCCTAAACTTCATGAGCGGCAGAACACTCATCGCAAACCTCCAACTTCAGCCATCGCATCACTCTCTTCTTGCTCCTCAATCTCTCAACAAAATTATGGTCAAAGCAAGCACATGGTGTATGCCCCTAATGCTCTCCCATGAGCTTCAAAGCAAGCATGTAGCAAAGGAGGAAAGTGGACCCACCACCTGACCGTGTTCCGTCGCTCGGCGTGATGTGCTGCCTAGCAATTTCTTGCCACCCGACCTATGCAAAAAGCCTCCAAGGCTCCCCCTCAAACTTATAACTAGTAAGGAATGGCAAGCATTTTGAAGGGTGTCTTCTATGAACTTTGAGTACCTACCACCATAGTGACCGCATCATTTGAGCTCAAGTCTTGCAAAGACCTAAGCTTGGGGAGGTGCATAAACCAAGATTTGCCATCAACTGCCTTCTCTTCTCTCTCCCTCTATCTAGTTGAATCATTGCATGAACCCCTTGTGTATAATTATAATCCAAAAAAAAGAAACATAAAAGGATTTTCAGTTTTGCTAAACTTTAGGATAACCCAAAAAGTTTATCATTCCATAAATTTCAGAAAACACAAAAAGGTTTTCACTTTTTGAAGGAAAACCATAAAAATTTGCAAAACCAAAAAGAACAAAAAGGTTTCCCTTTTCGAATAAAATTGAGAACTTAGCCTCTACATTGCCTATGGAAATGATGAGTAGTTGCTCTATTAGCTCCATTTGAGTCTTAAGTATACAACCTCTACTCTTCATTTTTGTGGGTAATGATAGACCGGCATAATGATAACGCTAGTCCCTCTATGTTTTAGTGGGTGCAAAATGGCTAATAAAACACCAAGTCTAGTTGTTGGAGTTTTTGATATGGCATGTTTTGGATGAGTCTATGATTTCCTCATGGTTAGAGTCCAATGACTTCTTTCAAAACCTTGCTGCAAAAAAAACACCTACTTGGTGCACATCTTCCCTATGATAGATAATTCCCTACCATGGACAAAGATTTATTTGCAAAACCTTGTCTACACCATTTATGCATGTATTGAGTTTAGTTAGGATTTGATCCTTATGAGGGACTTGCACTTCCAAAGCAAATCATTCTCCTTCGTGTTATCTTTTAGTTCTCAATTATCATGCTTGGTTATGCGGTTTCCACATCGGACTCATGCATCCACTTCACTAAGCATGTCAACCAAAAATCTTTCCTTTCACAAAACTTTGATCCTATGAGAGAGATTTTGGCCCACAATAATTGCTCAGAAAAAGGTTGCAAAAAAATATTCGAACCATTGAATTAGCTTCCCTACACCATGAGAGCTGAAAGAAAGAAAGAAAGAAAGGTAATAAGAAAAAGTTTATTAACTCTCATGGATGTGCAATATCAAGAAGTTTTAAGGTTCATTGAAAAATATCTTTGAACAAAATAAAGGACCACCCTTTCACTCTAGCACAAAAATCCAGTCCTAACATGACTTTTGCAATTGTGCTAGCCCACTCCTTCGTATGAGTCAATTCTCTCCCTCTCCCCTGGATATTATTTCTAAATGATTTGGATATTATTTCTAAATGATTAGAATGAGGAAGTGCATCATCTTTTCGCTAGGACCATCTCTAAACTTAACAATACATGCATGCTAGATGTGCCATCTTACCAAGCTCCATATATAAGCCAAACTTTTAGAAAGTAGGAT
Source organism: Eleusine coracana subsp. coracana (assembly GCA_032690845.1). Classification (NCBI taxonomy): domain Eukaryota; kingdom Viridiplantae; phylum Streptophyta; class Magnoliopsida; order Poales; family Poaceae; genus Eleusine; species Eleusine coracana. The sequence continues at coordinate 44,785,735 of CM064430.1, forward strand.
GAGCACTTGCTAAGGACCTTTTGAGAGATGAGAGTCATAGTGGGAGATTGCACCAAGAGGGAAGATTTTCAATCTTATGCAGCATTATAAAAAAAACCCCTTAGACTCATGATCAAGTATGGGGTTGCATGACAAAGTCCAAACAAGTCGGTCTAGACTTCAACCACCCATGACAAGGTTATAAAATGCCAATAAGCCCCACTGTACAATGAGGATGATTTAGTAACCAAGTTGTGTTGGTTTACACTTACCTCTATTTTATGGGAGTATGTGTTTGTGCACTTGATTCTCGCAGGTCTTTGATATCGAAGCAACTCCTGATCCATCATCTCTAAGTTTTAATTTGCTTGGGCCGAGCAAACATTTAATCTTGGGGAGGTGTTGGCGGCTGATAAAACCCAATATCGGCCACCAATCGGTCAGGAAATGCAAGGTAAAAGACCAAAGTTCAATAAATATTTACTTAAACTAATAAAGTTTCACAAATTTTGGTGAAATATGTGATTGTAGGTCATATAGGGCCAAAATATGCAAAAAATATGAAGAAACATCACGTTAGCCAATCATGACTATAAAAACAATCATTTTTCACTGGTCGATAGGGTCGTTTATGGCTGAAATCAGCACCTGGCTGTGTCAATGCAAGAGATCATGGACCGATAGGGTACTCAGCCATCCAGATCATCCCTCTACCGGGTCAATTCCAAGTGGGATCATCACCCAGTTGGGTGACCAGAATCATCACATGAATGAAGGATGGAGACCTAATAGGCTACTCGGATGACCACCCGGCCAGTCGATCGGGACCGTCACGCGGTAGTACCCGACTAGTCATTTGACTCACCAAAATGTGCCAAGGACTTCATCAACATTCAAGATGAGGTAATCCGATCATATCTTGGTCCTACAACCAATTTCAGGCGACCCAGGAACAAATTGCACAAAACAGACTATCGGCCTGCGAAAATAGGCTGTCGACCGGTTAAAACAGGCCACTCGGACATTGATTTTCAAGTAAATCTGGCCACCCAATAGAAACAGGCCACCCAACACATGATTTTTAATCAAATCTGACCACCCACCACGGACTGCAGCTGGAGCCAGGTTGCTGCCTAGCGCATGAGGCCTACCATCCCCAAACAAAGGAAGGAGGTGTGAACCAACCCACCAACTGACTCTACGGGGCAGTCCAAGAGGTCGAATGCAAGGTCGGTTGGAAACAGACTTAATCCAAGGCCACCTGGCACACTAGGCCTACCGGCCCAAATCCGCGGAAGACGGCACAACCCGACCAAGGCACCAACTCCACAAAATCATCTGAAGCATCCATGACAAGTCGTTGCCGAACCGACAAAATCATGTGGCTGCCCGACGGACCGACTTTGGCCAACTGACTCCAAAATCCTCTACAAGTACCCTCCAGTCCATTTCCACCTATAAATAGTGGAGAACTCTGAGAAAATGAGAGAAAAACACATCAAGAAGACCACTTTCCCACTACTTGTGCCACAATGTAGAATAGGTTAGTTTGACAGGAGTTAGAGTCTAGTCGAGAGCATCGCTCGAGATTCCGGAATTGTCTCGGAGACTTTGTATAAGATATCTTGTATCTTTTCTGTTTATGTAAGACTTATCTCTTATCAATTTATGTAAGACTTATCTCTTATCAATATAAAATATCTTTCCCTTTTATATCTTGTCAAGTACTTATTGTAACTTAGTCATTTCTTCAAGTTACAATCATCGAGAAGAAACATTGTTGCATAGTTTCATGGGTTTCCTAGCTAGGATTTAATTAAGTTTAGTTCTTTCTGGGACTTAGACTTGGTTATTTTCCTGGCTATTCTTCCACTCGATCAACGAAAAAATATCTAGTGAATGAGTGCGCGTGGTGCCTAAGTTAACGCTAGCTAGATATGCATTCATCCCCACGGGCTATGTGTTAGGTGGCAGGTGGTGACAGTCCTTTCCCTCCCTTTAGTAATCAACCCGAGTAACTAGGACTTGATGGTTAACTTAGATATATTAGGAAGATATATTTTAGGAATCTAAGACTTAGACTCGTTGTCCTTCCGGCTAGCTTGTGTTGATTTCTCCTGTGTTACTACCCCACTCTATCATTGATCATCCTTACTACCATTTTTGGTTAGTTGGAATTATTCTTTAGTCATATCTTTGTTAAAGCCGAGACGATCTTACGCCTAGCTTCCCTATGAAAAGAAATACGATACCTTAGAATACTCAAGGGTGAAATGCTACAATGGTGGAGGGAATAGGAGAGAGGAAGGTTGTGGGGGACGAAATAAACCCTTGCTTTCTTTTATACTCAGAGTCAATTTGGGCCTCTAACAGGGCTAATGAGCCCAAAATTTTCTAATGACAATGGATGATGTCAGCAAAAACACCACCGGTATTGGAGGTCACTGACGTCAGCGTGAGCTGCTGTATTGATTCCCAGTGGTGGTTCTTCCTGACATCATCACACACCACCACTGGTATTGAATCTCTGTGTCGATGACACGTACCTAGAGTCCCTCACATAGAAGGAAAGTAGAGATAGACTCCTACTTGAATATGTATAGTAGACCGACTAGGACTCCGTCATATAACCCTGTCTCCTTATATATATAAGGCAGGACAGGGACCCTCCTTAAGGAGCAAGCAACTAGACATCATCGTCTAGGTCTATCCACCTTGTCTAGATTTAGGATATAGACATATAATTACAAATACCACAGAACACACGATGTAGGGTTATTATCCTCCGGGAGGTCCGAACCTGTATAAATCGACATCTTGTGTTACCATCGTCTCTCGATCTCGCGCATACCCCTATCCTACATATAAATCGTCATAGGTGAGGTACCCTATGTCTAGTGCCAAGACTAAATCTTGACATTTGGCATCGTCCGTGGGGATAGCGCGTTGGTCGGCTTGTTGAGTTCGATGGCCTTAATTTGCATCAAGATTTGATCGCAAGCTTATCGACATTGAAGCAGCTGATCGTCACACAAGTTGTCACATGTTCATCGAGACAATGTCCAGAGTTGACGACGATACTACTTCATCAAGCAAAGAATCATGTGGTAGCATGCAGTGCGAAGTCGGCGAGTTTTCAATGACCTGGCTGGCTCCAAGTCAGCGAATCAAGTCGAATGAAGTCTAAGGGATCGATGGACTCGTTGAGTCCTAGTCGTACACTCTAAACCAATTCGACGAGTCGGTCTGGACCGACCTTGGTTTCCTAAAGCGACTAGAGTCCAGCCAGGGTCACACAAGGCCAAGTCCGAATTGATCGGGGCTTACGCACCGTAATAAGGAAGTTTCTTTCCTTTATTTAATTCCGTATTAATTTATTCCTTAGATTAAGCTAATCGATTTGCTTAGCCAACTAACATATGTGCATGTTTTGGCTTTGTCTTTTTTGCATGTATATGCGGACAAAAAGGCTGGAGGAGCAGGCTGATCTCCAAAAGAGCCTATTCGTTGGGTCCATGCTTACCTCCATGTTGCGTCAGAGTAGTCAACAACCGTGCAAGGTGGCTACATACTTGATTCACTGGCATAGAAGCAGGAAAGGCAACAGAGCCAATGACATTGAGTGCTTCATGTATTGGAGTCAGGCCATAGTCCGACTAACGTTGATGATCTAGAAGATAACTAGATCATTGCTCTATTCTATATCCAACAACTCGATGATCGGGCTACTACTACTTAGCGACTCGAGGCTGATCACTCGGCAACATGGGAGCTCGTCCCTGCTATATACCTACAACATTGACCATGACCATGGCGGATATAGCTCGGCCACATCTCAACCTTCCATTACTCAGTGATTAAATCGGCTTGGTCACTCGGAACACCGTCCACTACGACGATGTTTACGGCAACATTGACACACTGTGACGACTTCGGTCACCCGGCAACGTCGTCATGACGACACCTCCATGACTCGGCGACATCGTCGTGACTCAAACGGCTTGACTGCTTGACAAGCCTGGGGGTCATTTGGCGACGCCTTCAAAGACTTGGCATTTCAGTGTTTCGGCCACTCGGCTACCCGGTGACGCCTTCGACTGGTATTTCGGTGTTTCAACCACTCAGCTACTTGGCGACATAAGCCAATCACCCGAAGCTTCGATGATTTGGCGATATGATGACTCGACTTTGATGTTCGGTCACTCGCCAGCCACATTAGCACACTCGAGGGCTCCTCAACAATTCGTCAAATATCAAAGCTAAATATCTTTATACTTCCTCGCATCGAACACAGGTGGTAGTGCTATTATCCTCCAGGAGACCCGAACTTGTATAAATTAGTGTCTTGTCTTACCATCATCTCTCGATCTTGTGCATACTCCTATTCTACATATAAATCCTCATAGGTGAACTACCTTATGACTGATACTGAGATTAAGTCTCGACATTTGGCGCCGTCCATAGGGATAGCGCAATGGTCGGGTTGTTGAGTTCAATGGCCTCAATCTACTATTTCAAGATTGGATTGCGAGCTGTCTGACGTTGAAGCGCCTGATCATCACACAAGTTGTGGCATCTTCATCAAGACGATGTCCAGAGCTGATGACAACAACTTAATGATCTGGCGTAGGTGGCAATCATCTTCGTAGAGCTGCATGCATACTGGAAATACCCGGCGCAATATCGTTGTAGAGGTCATATGCATGTTGTTCAAGGAGTTTATTGTTGGATAAATTAGCACTCTTAGTTTTATATTAATCTAGAAATAAATCATAAGCATGATTAATAAATTACATAAAAAACTAGACAAGTCTACATAAGATCTAGACAGGTCTATAAAGCCAGACAAAAGCACAACATCTACCATACTAGCAACATCCATCATAGATAAACAGACCACAAAAGCTAGTATGGAAAACATGGTTTAACATAAGAGTATGTATGTTTCCTTCTGGACTGGGTAGAGGAGGCGGTGATGACGTACAACACCGTTACGTTGTTGGCAATGGCGGGTGAGACCGACTCGACAACGAGGAAGGCGAGACATGATGACGAGTTTGACGAAGACGAGAAAGCGATCGACTAGTCGCGCAGAGCGCATCCCAAAAACCTTATTCGCCCTCTCCCGGTGTAGGATCGTAGAGGACGATGGTTCCGAAGACCTACTCTCCTGTTCACCGGTGCACGCCAACAATCAGGATGGAGAAGTCTTGGCGGCGCAACAGTAGAGAGAGGCAAAACCCGAGGCGATTGTGTGATGCGATTTGCGGCGGTACCCGTACATATTTATAGGGAGGAACCGCTAGGGCTGGGCGTCCCGCAACCGAGTTGGTTTTCATATCGATACATCGGTTTCCATAATCAAATATATGAAAACCGCAGCAAAAAGAAAGTGCAAAAGGAAGTCGCGCCCCTGCAAGGCAAGGGACCGAATTTCAGCGGACCATTCACGCAGGTGATGCGCGGTCGCGCCCATCGCCCACGCTCTACCTGGCCTGGCCCGGCGAGGCGAGCGAGTGCACGCGTGTGTTCTTCCTTCCTCTCATCCACACACTTGTAAGAGATGCTAGAGCAACCAACCTTATAAGTTGGACTCCCTCCACCTCCACTAGCAATGTGGGACTAATCCTTTGCACTCCCACCACTCATAAATAGGTCTTTGAGATTTTTTAGGAATTATTGTGAATATTAATGGGCCAAGCCCATATAATTCTAGCAATCCCCCACCAGATCTCAAAGTCCCAGCTAGACTTTGCCTCACCCCACTGTTGTTTAATATACCAGCGTTTTCAGTGGAGACTGTTAAGTTGAACTCCCCCCTAGAACAATAAGCTACACTTATTGTTGTTTGAACAATAGACTACGCCTTGAATTGCAAGTTTTGTGTAAACAATTTTCACCTACTGTTATAACTGATACTAGACCTCCAGTAGGCTTCTCCGCAGGTGGAGCATATAGGTCATACTTCCTTGGTCTTTCATGAGCTTAATAGAGATCACCCAAATATCACAGATTGCGACCTTACAACAATCGGGCTCATATAGGTGTATTCATTCAAGAATGTTCTGTAGGACAACATCTTTGCTATTTAAAGCCAACTGAATACATTATAGCAACAACCAACCTGGCATATAGATATCGAGAGTAATGCATCGCTTCTCGAGTGGGTTATAAAAAGGTTACTCTCATGCTAACCAATAGCTTGTTCTTCCTAGGTCCTACTTTATGGGATCTCTGATCACATAGGTTGGGTTACCACTATGGAATAGCACATATGGGTCTCATACCCATCTCCTTCGATACACTGTCTATCATATTATGTGACAGTTCCTTGGTGATTGATCTCCCAGGTTCTCACTAGTTAAAATATATTCTACTGATATAACTCCGGAGATTCTCTTTTTCCTGATAGACTTCAAACGTCTCTTAATATGTCTTAATGACTTCATATTGTCCTTAGAATTGTTCTCTTTGACTATCATAGTTTGATTGTCATAATTCATGAGGATTGCTGGCACAGGTTTCTCGACAATAGGCAAGTTCATCAAGAGCTCACGTAGCCAATCGGCCTCAACTGTAGCTGTATCTATTGCGGTAAGCTCTGCTTCCATGGTAGACCTCGTCAAGATGGTCTGTTTACATGATCTTCATAAAATAGCAGCACCACCAAGAGTAAATGCATATCCACTCATGGCATATAGCTCATCAGCATCAGATATCCAATTGGAGTCACTATAGCCCTCTAGTACTGCTGGATATCCAAAATAAAGAATTCCATAATTCATAGTACCAACTAAGTAGTGCATTACCCGCTCAAGCGCACGCCAATGATCATCTCCCGGACAAGAAGTAAACCGGCTCAGTTTGCTCACAGAAAATGAGATGTCAGGCCTAGTAGCACTAGCTAAATACATAAGTGATCCAATAATCTGAGAATATCTTAATTGGCCTCCGCCAATTCTCTTATTCTTTCTAAGGATCAAGCTAGGATCATAAGGTGTTGGAGAAGACTTGCTATCCTTGTAACCAAAACGGTTCAAGAGCTTCTCAACATAATGAGATTGTGCAAGAGTAATCCCATTCTCTCCTTTGATTAGCTTGATGTTAAAGATAACATCAGCCTCACCCAGATCCTTCATATCAAAGCTTTAGCACAGAAAAGTCTTGACCTTATTGATCATGTCAAGATTTGTTCCAAAGATGAGTATGTCATCAACATACAAGCACAGTATAACTCCCTAACCCCCACCATGGCGGTAGTACACACATTTATCAGCCTCACTGACTGAAAAGCCTGCTGCTAGAAGTGTTGAATCAAATTTCTCATGCCACTGCTTAGGAGCTTGTTTCAGACCATACAAAGACTACAACAACTTACACACCTTGTCTTCTTGACCCTTTATTACAAATCCATCTGGCTGATCCATATAGATTTCCTCATCTAACTCTCCGTTAAGGAAAGCAGTCTTAACATCCATCTAATGAATGATGAGACATGTGAGGCAGCCAGAGCAAGTAATACATGAATCATGGTCAATCTAGCAACAGGTGAATAAGTGTCAAAGAATTCTTTGCTTTCTTTCTGAGTATAACCCTTAGCCACAAGTCGAGCCTTATACTTGTCAATAGTACCATCAGGCTTAAGCTTTTTCTTAAACACCCATTTACAACCCACAGGTTTGCAACCATATGGTCTCCCGACAACTTCCCAAGTTCCATTAGAAAGAATAGAGTCCATCTCACCATGGACAGCTTCTTTCCAGTCATCTGCATCAGGAGATGCATATGCCTCTAAAATAGTTCTAGGAGTGTCATCCACAAAATGAACAGTGAAATCATCACCAAAATACTTTGCAGTCCTTTGTCTCTTACTCCTCCTAGAAGCTTCACTATCAATCTCCTCATGGATTAGTTCAAGTGTTTGTTCAGCATGATCAGAAAATGCAATAGGTTCAGGAGTTCTTTCAGCAATCACATCAGAAGATAATCCTGACATGCTATGTAAATCTTCCATAGGAAATATGTTCTCAAAGAAGGTCACATCACAAGACTCCATTAATGAATTAACATAAACATCAGTCACCTCTGATTTAACCACTACAAATTTATAGGCAATACTATGATGACCATATTCAAGAATGATACAATCCACAGTTTTAGGTCCCAACTTACGCTTCTTGTTAATTGGCACGTTAACTTTGGCCAAACAACCCCATGTGCGTAAGTAAGAGAGCGATGGCTTTCTACCAATCCATTCCTTATATGGTGTCTTCTCTTTATTCTTCATGGGAACTCTATTTACGACATGACATGATGTCAATAAAGTCTCCCCCACCATGCCTTAGATAATCTAGTTGTGTCTAACATGGAATTAACCAAGTCAGTCAAGGTGTGATTCTTTCTTTCGGCAATCCTGTTTCATTAGGGCGAATAGGGAGGCTTCCTCTCATGTATCATACCATGTTCCGCCTAGAATAAGTCAAACTCATTTGAGAAATACTCGCCACCACGATCGGACCTAATTCTTTTGATCTTTTTCTCTAGTTGAGTTTCAACTTCAGCCTTATAAATTTTAAAGTATTTTAGAGCCTCATATTTCATTTTTAACAAATAAACATAGCAATATCTAGTCGCATCATCAATCAAAGTCATGAAATATCTTTTTCCACCCTGAGTCAATATACCATTCATTTCACAAAGATCTGAATGTATAAGTTCTAGCGGTGCCAAGTGTCTTTCCTCTGCAGCCTTGTGAGGCTTTCGAGGTTACTTAGATTGCACACAACTTGAGCACTTAGAACCTTTGACAATGGAAAAATATGGAATTAAATTCAAGCTGAAAAGTCGAGACATAGAACCAAAATTTAGATGACATAAACATGAATGCCAAACACTAGCATCACTCTCATTAATACCATCACAAATATAGTTCATAGACTTATTACAATAATCTAAAAGAGAAAAACAGAACAAACCTCCGCACTCATAGCCTTTACCAATAAATTGTCCACTCTTAGACATGACAACTTTATTTGACTCAAGCACTACCTTAAAACCATCCCTACACAAAAGGGAGCCACTAACAAGCTTGATAGAAGAGACATGTTGTACGTTCTTAAAATTGGACAATCTTCCCTGAAGCGAACTTCAGCTGGACCGTGCCAACACCATGAATAAAAGCATGTGACCCATTCCCCATTAGGACGGAGGAATCTCGGGTGACCTGGTAAGAAGTAAACAAAGAAGCATCAGCACACACATTAACATTAGCACCAGTATCAAGCCACCAACTAGTAGATTGAAATACAGAAAAAACATATAGTAAATTACCATACCCACTATTTTCTCTAGCACTGGTCAGCATGTTCATAGACTTCTGTTGTCAAGGCTTTCTTCATTTGCGTTCTGGACACTTCTTTGTCCAATGTTCATTAGAAATGCAAACAAAGCATCCTCCCTTCTCCTTGTTCTTCTTCTTGAAGGTAGTGGCCTGCTTAGGCTTATTGTTCTTGCCCTTGCCCTTACCATCATTGGCATGAGACTGTTGCGTATGATGCACCATATTGGCAATAGTGTGTCCCTTGTTAACTTTAGAGCGTCCATCCTTCTCATGAGCTTTCTCCTCAACATCAAGTGACGCGATCAAATCTAAGACAAATATGTTCGTCCTCTTGTGTTTAAGAGTAGTGGCAAAATCCCTCCAAGTTGGAGGCAATTTGGCAATAATGCCACCAGCCACAAGCTTCTCACGTACGATGAACTTAAGCAATTCGAGTTCCTTCACAATGCACTATATCTCATGAGCCTGCGCAACGACAGATTTGCCATCTACCATCTTAAAATTATGGTACTACTCAATGACATACAGTTCAGCGCCACATCTGAACCACTGTAGTCAGCGATCAGAGCGTCCCACATATCATTTGCGACTATATGATAGATGTAGATGTCCTGAAGACGGTCTACCAAAACTCCAATAATAGCGCCCAAGAATATTGTGTTGGCTTCACTGTATGCCTTTTCCTTATCTGTAGTGAGATTGCCTTCAGGTTTGCCAGTGAACACCTAGAACACATTCATGGCAGTAAGCCACAGAGTGACTTTCATTTGCCATCTTTTGAAGTACACGCCAGTGAATTTCTCTGGCCTCAGTGCATCGACAAATCCAGCCATAAAACTAAAGTGCATACAATAAGATTTTTGGATTGTTGGATAAATAAGCACTTTTAGTTTTATATTAATCCAGACATAAATCATAAGCATGATTAACATATTACATAAAGAACTAGACAAGTCTATGCAAGATCTAGACAGGTCTATAAAGCCAGACAAAAGCACATCATCTACCATACTAGCAACATCCATCATAGATAAACACGCCACAAAAGCTAGTATGGAAGACATGGTTTGAGATGAGAGTACGTATGTTTCCTTCTGGACTGGGTAGAGGAGGTGGCGATGACGTACATCACCGTCATGTTGTTGGCGACGGTGGTTGAGACTGACTCGACGACGAGGAAGGCGAGCCCTGGCGACGAGCTTGACGAAGACGAGGAAGCGATCGAGCAGTCACGCAGAGCGCTTCTCAAAAACCTTATTTGCCCTCTCCTGGTGCAGGATCATAGAGGACAATGGTTTTGGAGACCTGCTCTCCCATTCGCCGGTGCACGTCGATGATCGGGATGGAGAAGTCTTGGTGGCATAACAGTAGCGAGAGGTAAAACCCTAGGCAATTGTGTGATGTGATTTGCGGCAGTACCCGTACGTATTTATAGGGAGGAACCTCTAGGGTTGGGCGTACCACAACCGTGTCAGTTTCCATGTCGATACATCGATTTCCATAATCAATTATATGAAAAACGCAGCAAAAAGGAAGTGCAAAAGGAAGTCGCGCCCCTGCAAGGCAAGGGACTGAATTTCAGCGGACCATTCACGCAAATGATGCGCGGCCACGCCTCTCCCGGCCCGGCGAGGCGAGCAAGCGCACGCGTGTGTTCTTCCTTCCTCCCATCCACACACTTGCAAGAGATGCTAGAGCAACTAAGCTTAGAAGTTGGACTCCCTCCACCTCCACTAGCAATGTGATACTAAATCTTTGCACTCCCACAACTCATGAATAGGCCTTTGAGATTTTCCAAGATTTATTGTGAATATTAATGGGCCAAGCCCATATAATTCTAGCATTTATAACTCCACCGAGTCAAATACACGACCAGCAGAGGATTACATGCATACATCTGCATACACGTGATGCGTTATCACGTTCGTTGGTAGAATGATTGAGTATGGACTGCAGGAGTCGATCGGAATCGACTAACTTATCGACTTCTAGTTGTACATTAAAGCTAGTTCAAGTCGACTACCCACTACCATAAATAGGCTCTGTAGCGGTGGCAGCCCAAAGGCGATAATGCAGCACATGAAGTTGTAATTTGTTGTCAATATTGTTGTTGTAACTTGTTGTCAATATTGTTGTAGTGATCATTGGATCTGTTTTATGATAATTCCCATAAATTGGTACCTTCTGGTGCTGGACAGTCTCGACTACAACAAGAAGTTGTACAACGACATTGTGGAACTCATAGATAGGTAACAATTTAGTCTATGTGTATATGATTTGATAATGTTAATATCATCTAATGATACGCTTTTCTTGATCATTTAGTGCTTATGAGAAATATGTCAAAGCGGGAGGGAAATGTCATCCAAAACAGAAAAAGAAGATGTACTTCCATCATAACTTTTGGGTAAAATTTATAAGCATCGCATATATGTCTTTATCGTAGTATCCATCATATAAAGTATAACTAACTTGTGTTCTCTACTACAGACTGTTATAAGCAAGTAAGAGAAAGTGTGCATTGTAGCTACTACACGTGTGTGTTCGCATCTAGCTCGTCAGCTTACCTGGAATATATCGTTGAAGAGTCCGATGAAGAGGTAAAGTGATTTTGTTTATGTCCATTTTACTTTACTCGAACAATGGAATTTTTAAGATCTCATATTAGCATACTCTATTCATGTGACATAGAGAGCCATAAGAGAAAGGGCATCATGGACAGCAAAGATGAAGAAGAACAACAAAATTAGAAAGGGTATGAATCCTCAAGAACATGTTCATTTGAGTATAAAGTCCATGTATCTAGTTGTAGCTCCTCTTTGTCGTTTTCTTTTAAGAGAAGTGATTAGCCCAGAAGGGATATTGTTTGAATTAAACAGTGAACTAGCAACAAAAAAATAGATCCCTTTGTGAGTGGGCTGGTTCAAAAGCACCATATGAGTCCAATATGTTGAATAAAGATGATAGCTATGCATTAAGGTTTATATAAAACATTTTGTAATCTCGATTGAAAATTTTGATAACAATATTGTATATATTTTATGATGAGATGTAAATATCTGTGATGAGATTATAAATATTTGTGATGAGATATTGTAAATATCTATGATGAGATTTTAAAATTTCTGTGTATGCAGAATCTGTGATTTTTGTATATTTTCTAAATTTTATTTTTTTTTTGGAAAATAACAAGTAGCGGCGGTTGATATTATCAACCGCCGCTACTAACAATAGCGGCAGTTGATGATGTCAACCGCCACTAATAGTAACTACCAATAGTGGCAGTTGACATCTTCAACCGCCGCTAATAATGTGTCTATAGTGGTGGTTTATTTGGGCATAGAACACCCGCCGCTACAAACGCTTATTTGTAGTTGTGTTTGCATAGTGGCGGGGTGGCCTGCCCGCCGCTACAATGCGTTTTCAACCGCCGCTATAGGGCCTTTTTGCTGTTGTGACCTCAAGGTCAAGGTGTTCACATGGGCACGGGGAAGTTTTTTTCCTTTCTTGTATTTTTCCTTATTATTTGATTTCTTATTTACTAATCAATATGATTATTATAATACTAATCATGCAATGCTTCTTACATGTATGCAAGCTTCACAAAAGCTGCCACTCGAGGAACCGGCTTGCGGGTAAGGCAGCACCTAGAACATGTCTGCTTCCCCGCTCTCGCTTCACAAGCAGTCAAGTCGGGGGCTCACATGGCGACTCGTGCAGCGACCAGCAGCCGAGCTGATACTGTTATGATCTCGCATCGCTCAGTCAGAAGATCGAGAAGAGAAAGGGGATGAGGAAGAACAAAGGTAGGGTTCGGAGCCAGGTAGAAGGATAAGATAGGTTTTGGTTTTAGTTCTTCAATGTCGTGCCCACCTCCACCCAGTGCGATACTTATCGCACCCCAACATCGTTTGGGCCGAGGCCTTACAACACACGCCAACGCTTACAAGGTCCACTAGCCTAGGGAGCATACGGTGCCCCATACCGGATCCTAACATTCCTCCCCCCTATGACGTAGCTTGACCCCAAGATGCGATTGATGGATGAACATGACGTAGTGTGCTCAATGCCTCCCAGGTTGCCAAGGATGTTGGGAAGCCATGCCAATGTACAAGAACTTGTGGAGAAGTATTCGCGCCTTTCTTTACCAGCCTCTGTTGCAGACAACTAGCAGGAACCAACGACACAGGATCAGTAATTGAAATGACTGCAATATCAGGACTTACTTGCGCGGATAGTGGAATGTGCTTCTTCAGCTGGGAGACATGCACCACATTATGAATCTGAGCATGCTCTGGAAGGTCAAGTTTATACGCAACCGCACCAATCTTTTCCAAAATCTTGTAAGGACCAAAGAAACGAAAAGCTAGTTTCTGACAACTCCTAGGGGCCAGCAAGGTCTGAGTATAAGGTTGAACCTTCAAATAAACCAAGTCACCCACTTCAAACTGCCGTTCCGACCTCTTCTTGTCTGCTTGAGATTTCATACGCTACTGGGCCCGGAGTAATTGTTGCTTCAACAATTGATTAACTTGAGTTCTATCTTTTAGCCATTGCTCAAGCTCTGGAACGGAACACGCATTGAATTCAGAAATACCAAAGTGACGTGGTAAGTGTCCGTACAGAACCTCAAATGGAGTACGCCCAATAGCAGAGTGGAACGATGTGTTGTACCAGAATTCTGCAAGCGGTAACCAATAAGCCCATTTCTTCGGACAAGCATGCACTGCACACCGCAGATACACTTCCATGCACTGATTTAACCTCTCAGTCTGACCATCCGTTTGGGGATGGTAAGAAGAACTCATCCACAATTGAGTATCCGACAACTCCTTCCAGAGCCTACTTGTAAACACTTTATCTCGGTCAGAAATGATTGCTAACGGTAGGCCATGGAGACGATAGATGTGATTGAAATACGACTGAGCAACCATGAGGGTTGTGAATGGGTGCTTCAGTGGAATAAAATGAGCATATTTGGAAAATTTATCAATGACAACCAGAATCACGTTGTAACTATTAGAGGTAGGCAACCCTTCAATGAAGTCCATACTCACAATCTCCCAGGCTTGGTTAGGGACCGATAATGGTTGCAGAAGACCCGGTAGTTTGACATGTTGTCTTAGCTTGCTGACAGATACTGCAAGACTGCACATAAGCTACCACAACCGCCTTCAGCTTAGGCCACGCAAAGAGAGACTTGACTCGGTGATAGGTCCCCTGAATCCCCGAATGTCCCCCCAACCCACTACTGTGAAGGGCCTCCAGAATATGATTTTGTGCTAACTGATTGTGACCAACCCAGATGCGCCCTTTGTACTTGATAACACCATCAGATAAGACAAAACCATTGAGCTGATTATTGTATAGGCTCAACTCTAGTAAAAGTTGCTTATCCTCCTCATTATCTTGGTAACCCGCCACCAGGTTTTCCAGCCAAGATGGAATGCTTTTGGAGATGGCCAACACCCCTTCATGAGAATTCCGGCGTGACAAAGCATCAGCGGCAGCATTGGTGCAACCCTTCTTGTACTGAATTTTGTACTGGAGGCCCATTAATTTCACAAAGGTTTTATGCTGCAAGGGAGTAGAAAACTTCTGATCCTCCAGATGCACTAAGCTCCGTTGATCAGTGCAAATAGTGAACTCCCTATGTTGTAAGTAAGAACGCCACTTGTCAACCGCCATGAGGATGGCCAGACACTCTTTTTCATAGGTCGATCTAGTCTGATTAGTTGAGCTCAATGCTTGACTCATAAAGGCCACTGGATGATTATCCTGCATCAAAACTGCACCTATCCCCAGATTACAAGCATTTGTCTCCAACACAAAAGGGCGATCTAAATCAGGAACAGCAAGAACTGGAGCTTTGGTTAAAGCAGTCTTGACCAA
The DNA here is from genome assembly GCA_032690845.1 of Eleusine coracana subsp. coracana. Classification (NCBI taxonomy): domain Eukaryota; kingdom Viridiplantae; phylum Streptophyta; class Magnoliopsida; order Poales; family Poaceae; genus Eleusine; species Eleusine coracana. The sequence goes on from CM064430.1 coordinate 44,800,946, forward strand.
GTGAAAAGCTTGATCCACCTCAGTTGACCAATGGAAGACCTTGAGAAGATTTGTCAAAGGTCGACTAATGATCCCATAATGCCTTATGAACTTTCGGTAATACCCAGCTAGCTCCAAGAATCCTCTCAGCTCTTTCACATTTATGGGTTGGGGCCAGTCAACCACTGCTCTAATTTTTTCTGGGTCTGTGGAAACACCTGCTTGGTCAATGATGTGCCCTAGATAACTAAAAGATTGCTGAGCAAATGAGCACTTGTTCTGTTTGATGTAAAACTGATGAGTGTCGAGAATTTCCAGAACAGCCTTGAGATGAGCCACATGATCAGCCAGTGACTTGCTATAGATAAGAATGTCATCCATAAAGACCAAGACACACTTTCTCAACAAAGGAGCAAAAATAGTGCTCATCACATTTTGAAACGTCGCTGGTGCATTAGTTAGGCCGAAGGGCATTACCTTGAATTCAAACAGCCCTTGATGAGTGCAAAAAGTTGTTTTGTATTCATCTCCTGAAGCCATGCGGATTTGATGATACCCTGAGCACAAATCCAACTTAGTGAACCATTTAGCTCCTACCAGTTCATCTAAGAGTTCATCAACCACCGGTAGAGGATGCTTGTTCTTGACTGTAATGTCATTGAGTAGCCTGTAATCGACATAAAACCTCCACGACCCATCTTTCTTTTTGACCAGTAAAACTGATGAAGCAAAAGGGCTGCTACTAGGCTGAATAATCCCATTCTCTAACATTGTCTTGACTTGAAGTTCAATTTCATTCTTCTGCTTGGGATTATACCTATATGGTTTGCTATCAATGGTCTTTGCTCCCGAAACCAGAGGAATGTGGTGATCAAATGATCGATGTGGTGGCAGTGCTTTCGGCTCCTGAAACAGATGTTCGAATTTAGATAACACCTCAGCCACTAACTCCTTCTCCTGTAAGGCACAAGTCTCCAGTCCCTGTCCCACTCCAGCAACCCTTGGCAAATCATTGTGAAGCTATAATTCAATGCAATGAGAAACTGCTCCCCTCTTCAATAGTCCCCTCAGACCCCTAGCAGAGATGTTTCGACACTGAGAAACATCATCACTGATTCCTGTCAGCTCAACTTCCTTGCCCAGACATTGGAGTTTGATCCTTTTTGCTTTCCAATCAATCCAAGAGGGTCCATGATCTTCCAACCAGTCATATCCCAAAATGATGTCATAACACCCTAGAGATATAACCTTAGTATCTTGACTAAATGTATGTCCTTGAGCCCACCATTCCAACCTGGGAATCATAGCAGTACACTGCATTTTTCCTCCATCAGCAGTCACAAATTTAGATTGTTCTATAGGTATAGTTTGTAGCTGCAACTTCTCCACCAGGGCTCCATTGATGAAAGTGCCCACACTGCCGGAATCAATAAGAATCAATACTTGTTGCTTGCCAATGAATCCCTAAACCTTCATAGTATGCCGCTTCCGATGAGGCTGACGTCCCTCCATCACAGCTAGAAACCCAGCACCTTCATCATCAGATCCACTTTCATACACCGGGTTTGAACCATTGTCCAGTTGAAGCACTGCCAATAATTCATCAATCACCTGTATCGACGCTTGAGCAGGACAAGCGTGATTGTGACCCCATTTCTCACCACACTTGAAGCACAACCCCTTTGATCGACGATAAGCTTTGAGAGAAGCCAACTTGTCTTCTATGGCTGGTGGTTGTGATTCCTCTACTCGACGATGTTCCTTCAGCTTATCATGAGACCCACTTTGTCTAGCAACAGAAGGCTTCTAGTTATCTTTAGGTGCCGAGCGACGCTTAAAGCTCTCATTCTCGTCCTCCTGCAACAAGGCCAAGGAACACACACTATCCATGTCCACAGGTCTGTGAATAGCAATAATAGAGCGGATATCTTCCCGTAATCCCTCAAGAAAACGTGAAACAAAAAACACTTGACTAGCTGATGGGTCCTGAAGCAAAATTTGGTGGCGCAAATCCTCAAACTTCTCTATATAGTCAGCTACCGACCCGGTTTGGCACAAGGTCAGAATCTGTTTCATGAAAAACTGATGCTGATCACGACCCCAATGCTGCATGACCAGAGCACAAAGCTCCTCCCAATCTTCGACCCACCCCTGGACCTCAACCGTTTCTAACCACAAGGCTGCCCTGTCTGTGAAATTCAAAGTAGCAAAACGGGTCCTAAGCGAGCAAGGGACACTGAACACCTCAAAATAAACCTCACATTTACGACGCCAAATCTTAGGGTTCTCCCCATTGAACTTAGGAAAATCTAGCTTGGGCAAATTCTTATGGTAGCCTTGCTGTGGTATGTTGGGCCCCGATGAGGTAGTTAGGTGCGAATTGAGTTGGGGATTTGACTGAGTTGGCTCAAAATACTTGCCAAAAACTGGATCGGTACGAAAATTCGGCGTAGCAGGGGCAGAATGCGATGTACCAATCTCTGGAGGACGTTGTGGAACACCAAGTATTCCCTCAACATTCCCCCGGTTCCGTGTTTCCACGCGGAGGCCACTGGCCGATTGGAGCGGATCGACTCTCTTCTCCAGGGTTGGAGGAGACTTTCCCCCCAACTGACGGCTCGACGGTGGGGGAGGGAAGGTCACCGAAGTTTGGGTTGTGGGTGGAGGCTCAACCGCCTTCATCTCCAGATCCCCAATCCTCTTCGTGTTCTCCTCAGTCGATGCCTTCATGCTCTTCACCGCCTCTTCAATCTTCGCCAACGCTGAACGCTAACTGGATGTCTCATCCAGCAACTGTTTCAATAGCTGCTCGATGCCGGCGCTTTGCTGTTCCGCCTTTGCGAACTCGTCCACCATCTTTTGCTCGAACGCCACGGATGGTTTCCTCTTGGGCGCCAGATCGAAAGGAAGTTAGGCTCTAATTATCACTTGTTATGATCTCGCATCGCTCAGCCAAAAGATCGAGAAGAGAAAGGGGATCTGAGGAAGAACAAAGGTAGGGTTCGGAGCCAGGTAGAAGGATAAGATAGGTTTTGATTTCAGTTCTTTGATGCCGTGCCCACCTCCACCCGGTGTGATACTTATCGCACCCCGACATCGTTTGGGCCGAGGCCTTACAACACACGCCAACGCTTACAAGGCCCACTGGCCTAGGGAGCATACGGTGCCCCATACCGGATCCTAACAGATACCTTCACCCAGCGACCCGCAGCCAACTTGTTTTTTCCAACACCGAAGACTCATCCTCGACATCAAGGTTCGGTTGACTAGGGGCGTCTGGATTTCAACTAGGACTCTGGTCCATGATGCCAGCTAACCTCAGGAGCCGCGGCATAGCTACTTGGAGTTGCTCGTTTTGGCGATTCAAGATCCCAGCTATTCAACAGCTCAACAACTCAGCTTGCTCATTAAGACGACGTCTTCAACGAGGATGACTGCTACCTGGAGTCGGTGAGTTAAATGCTGAAGGCCAAGAAATCAACTCACTTGTCGAGCTATTCTGATCATATTCGGTTAGCAGTGCAAGACGAGTCCGATTGAGCACGCTAGTCAGGTTATGCTTTTTTGCATGTACGAGACGCCTATGGAGATCGGCTTTGCCATCAACTTTGGTGATCTTCATGGTGACTAAAGGCAGCACGACTCGCAGTCGCTCGGCATGCATGTCAGCGACAATCAATTTTACTGTGCCAACTGATCAAGTGTCTCGGTCTATATGTTGGCAACTTGGCGACGCAGCCCACCACTCAGCAATATCGTCACACTACGATGACGCTTCCGGCAACTTGATGCTTCGGTGAATTCCGATGACTCGGTGACATCGCCATGACTCGACAGTTCGACCGCTCAGTGACCACATACACATGCCTGGCAGCTACTCAGCGGTGCCTTCAACTTGGCATTTTGGTGTTTTGGCCACTCGGCTACTCGATGATGACCCGATGACTACGCCACTCGGCAACACTGTCATATCTTGACAACTTCATCATTCAACAACATCATCGTGACTCAGCCACTCGGTAATATTGTTTCACGATGCTGCCTTTGACGACTTGGTGCTTCGATGTTTTTCGCCACTCAGTCACTCAAAGACACCGTCGACGATTCGGCATCTCAGTCAACCACTCCGAGCTGCGATGTGCCAGCAACATGATGGCTCGACATCGACGTTCGACCACTCGCCGACCACATCGGCATGATCGGGGACTCCTCTTCAACTTGCCGAATATCAAAGCTAAGTATCTTTATACTTTCTCAATTTATTTTCAAGGTTTTGGACTCTTATCCTTTATACTTTTTTCCCATGGCCGCTTATCTCTAATTTCTAAGCAGAAGATCGTAGGTTTTTTCTGAGTAAAGTAAGGCTTTTTAATCAATGCTCTTTTTATGGCTTTATTGGTCTTTATATTATCTCGGTTCTTTAATCCTTTGCATTAAACAATCGAGTCAGGAGCTATTTGTGTATCTATATATGCATTCTCTCACTTTTTTTTGTAAATCTAGCAGTACACATATCAGTCGGTGACCTTTCAGTAGTGTCTTGATTCTGACACCATATGACCCATGTCGGTCAGTGATCTTTCAGTAGTGCTTCAACACTGACACCATTATGATCCCATGTTGTCTGTTCTAGTTTCACCTTTCTTGGCTTTCGGCTCGATCGATACATTACCTTATATTTGCGATTTGGTCTTATTTTTTGTCCTACGCCGACAAACAACTAAGGCATAGAATTTCTTAGCTACGTGTCAGACTACCATAAACCTAGAGCCAAAGCTGCGAGAGCTCATGTGTCGAATGGTCGACTCTGATTGTAATGCAAGAATAATTGTGACCGATGTTGTTACCAGATCGAGCTCTGAGCTCTTTATATTTTGTCCTAAGTATCCTACGGTGAATCAGTCTAGTTGCTAACGCGTGAATATGCTGCTATTCGTCAGTCGATCTACTTAAAGGAGAAAAATGAATACAAATTTGACTTTTTAGTTGACTGATTTGTTTGGCTTATAAAAAATAAGTTATTAAGCAAATAATATTAAGTATAACTAATTATTCTAATTTTCTTTATTATCAGGAATATTTATGATAGATAGGCGGATATATCACTTGATACAGAGTGATTTCCTCACCTTCATCTAACGGCTTATAGCTTTGACCACCTTTATTGGTGGACCATGCCAGTTTTAACTGTCTTCATCGGTCGACTAACCAAGCTCTGACTACCACCATCGGCCTGCCACATCAAGTCTGACCGCCTTCATCGATCGGCCACATATCAGACCATCAATGTCACTCGGTCATCACGACTTTGAATGATTTCTACTACATCAGTGGTCGGTAGCAACAACAACCTCGGCTGCCTTCTTTACACGACCTTATTGTCTTAAGTCAAGCGTCGTTGCCTCTCGAACATGATACTCTGAGTTTACCGCGGCTACCACTCGGTCATTGGTTTAAGTCATCTACCAGTCAGCGGTAATTGAAGTCACTTGCCTAATCATTTATCACTTGGTAGTGATTGATGTCACTCTACTGAGATACTTATCACTCGAATTTGATGATTACAGCGATTTTTCCTTAAAGAGAACCAACATGACTATTCTTGTTTTGGACACTTATATTATTTGCAATTTTCAAATGATATAAGAGTTGGGGGCTACACCTAATTATATGCACGTATTCGACGCACCAGTTGATTTCTCGAAGACATTTTTTGATCTTTGAAACACTCACAAGCTCGCTGATATAAAGCTAAAGCATTCTACATGGCACAAACCAGTCGAAAAACTACTAAAGATTATCATCAAGCTTGCAAGACTCTCGGGGGGCTTCTGTTGATGACACGTACCCAGGGTCTCTCACATTGAACGAAAGTAGATATAGACTCCTACTTAGATATGTATAGTAGATCAACTAAGACTCCGCCATGTAACCATGTCCCTCCGGATATATAAGATGAGGCAGAGACCCTCCCTAAGAAGCAAGAAATAACAGCATATAGATTAGATACAACTAGACATCATCGTCTAGGTCTACCCACCTTATCTAGATCTATGATCTAGACATATCAATACAAATACCACAAAATACAGGACGTAAGGTTATTATTCTCCGAGAGGCCTGAATCTGTATAAATTAGTGTCTTATGTTATTATTGTCTCTCGATCTCGCGCATATCCCTATCCTACCTATAAATCATCATAGGTAAGTTATCCTATGTCTAGTACCAAGAATAAATCTCGACACTCTGTGACGATGGGTATTTTTGATGATGTCAGGGCACGTTATCCCAGTAGCAAGTTTTAGATCCACAATTATTGATGAATTTTGGACTCATGTCACTAAAGGCTCTTTTTGTACTAGTGAGAGAAGGAATCAAAGAGTTGAGTATGTGACTGTTTTATAGGTTGTCAAGTGCTTCTTATTCTTCTTGGCTAGGTTGCAACATTAAGCGCTTAAGATTGAGTTGGGCCTACAGAAAAAGAGGGCCAAGGAAGAAAAAGTCCAGTGGGCCTACGAAGAGGAGGCCCTATGACGAATTTTGGAAGTTAGGGGGGACATCATCAAAAAGCACGGCCGGCGTCTGACTGACGAAGAACGAAAGGAAAAGAAGCGGTGACTTCTGGACGGTTGATACGCGCGGGATACAATAGCAGTGATCCTAGCTTTCTCGTGCGCCCGTAAATTTTCGCGGGACAATACGAGCAGCGCTATCCAGCCGATTGTGATGGATTGGGATATCCAGCATCTCAACCAAATATTCTCTATCCCGGATGACCTTATCCTAGATGATGGTGAAACAAATGTTGGATTGGATGGCCCTATTTAAGCCTATCCATAGAAACAAACACACCCTAGAGGGAGCCAATGTACAATACAAAATTAATACAAGAGAACTGTTGAACATCACAATAATGAGTTTGTGAAACATTTGTCCAACTTACTCCCCAAACAAAATCGTGGCTAAATTTACTCCCTCAAATATTTCAAATCAGTGCAAGTTACTCCTGCACTAATTTGTCTTTTTTGTTTCTCTTTGTACAATTGAAAATTTAGTGTTGAAATTTTACATAATGATAGTTTTTATAGAACATTATGTAAAAAAATATAAAGTCTATTTTACACATATTATTGTTATTTAATAATATCTAATAAATCTTAACTATAAAATTCTAAAATTATATAAAAATATTTATGAAAAATAGAAAATATTTTTTCTACGTGATGGTTGCTATAACCTTTCATCCTGTAAAATTTAAGCTTCAAATTCAAACATTACGAAGAGAAACAAAAAAACAAATGGTATAAGAGGGTATATTGTACTGACTTGATCTATTTGAGTGAGTAAACCGAGTCAAGATTTTTCTTACAAGAGTAAATTGAATAATGTGAATTGTTTGGAAAGTAAAATAGACTTTTTCCGATGAATTAAAGCCTCTATCATACATGCCACTGAAAAGAATGTTAAACCTTAGTTTGGCCTTTTACGATCTTCAGCGGTTCGTAGTGATACAAGAATTGTTATTTTTCTTTTCCTTTCCTTTGTTTTTTCTTTTTGATCTTATTTTTGTTTTTCTTAGACAAATAAACAAAGAGAAAATTTTAAAGCATCAAATTATGGACCATCAATTAGAAGTTTGAAGCTTCCGCCGGCGAAGGCCCAAACCTGCGAATCACTTTCGTTGGGCCTGGATTGTTTTAGTCCCTCTATCTAGCCTTTCCACGCCAGGCAGAACCCATTTTCGTCCATCAGCCCAAGAATACAACTCGTTCCGCCTCCGCCGTCAGAACTTTTTTTCTCTCGAATACGCAGGAGAGCTGCATATCATTGTATTAAGAGAAGAAAATAACCCCTTACAAGATAACCCCCTTGCTCCTAGCCGAGCTACATGAGGGTTTTACAAAACAAAGAGAAAGAGACTTGGACCACTATGTGGTGAGACCTGACCCTGGAAGGACTACTATCCTATCAACCTTGACCTAGAGACGCCATAGACTTTGCTCTTGCCAAGCACCATAAATGACGCTCAATATCATAGAAGCGAAGTAGGGTTCTCATGTATGGGTTTGTCCCATCGAAGACACACCCATTCCTGTGTTTCCATAACAGCCAAGCTACCAAAATTACTACCGTGTTGAATCCTCTCCTTTTGGCCTTTGGAACCTTCTTAGTTGCCTTCCGCCACCATTCTGCAAATGTATGATCATTATTCCCAGGTACCAAAGATAAAAAACCAAGTGGTGTCACGACCTTGAACCAAAACTCTCGCACGAAAACACACGACACCAGCAGATGTTGCATTGTTTTATCAGCCATGTCGCAAAGAGGGCATCTGTTAGGGTGAGGAAGAATCCGTTTAGCTAAATGACTATCCCTGACTGTCAACCACAAGAAAACTTTGCATTTAGCCGGTGCCCAACTTTTCCAAATCCGCCGCCAAGGTTCGAAGGTGATAGGACATTTCTAAAAGCAGGTTAGGAGGTGCTTTTATGGCTTTGACTTTCACAAGTTTAAAAAAAGGAAAAATTTGTCTGTAGGACATATTTTAATGTTAGTTTTGTCTTCTGGACACTGGATCACTTCTTTGGCCTCATGGACCCTTGTCAGCAGAACATTTCCTAGTGTGTAAGCGAATTTAAAGGTGAAAAAAAGGCAGCGAAGTGTTCCAGCGGCCAGCCACGACGCTGAAAAAATGCACCTTTTCTCTGTAAGACACTATATAGAAAAAGTGACCATTTTCAAATTTTTTATCTTAATATATAAAATATATTGCAATTTGAAATTTGGCATAATGTTACATTATTGCATTTTATGTTGATGTGATTTTTTTCTTAATTTTTTACCACTTATTTGCATAGTTTCATTTTTAAAAATAAATATTTTATTAGTGAAAAACTTATGTTAAAAATCAGCAATAAATATGAATAAATTGCATGTATAGGAAATTTAGTAATGTATGCTTGTAGTAAATTTCAAGTTCCAATGTATTTTGTACATTAAGATAAAAAATTTGAAAATGGTCATTTTTTCGCTATAGTGTCCTACAGACAAAAGATGTATTTTTTCAGTGTCTATGACACCAAAAGAAGCGATCCAGTGTCTAGGAGACAAAATCAATATTGAAATGTGTCCTAGAGACAAATTTCCCTTAAAAAAATTATCCTCATATATATATACATACACACAGAAATATATATATATGTAAAATATATATTCACACACACATATATATAATATAATATTATATTATGTATAAATACATATTATAAATATTATATATACATTATATTATACATAATATATATATATATATAATATTCACATATATATATGAATATTATATATACAATATATATATGTATGAATATATTATATATCTATTATTTACAATATTCATATAAATATTTATATATATTATAAATAATAAATAATATATATATATATTATATTAGAAAATGTTTTCAATTTTTTTTTAATTAAAATATTTTTGATTTTGTAAAAACATTTTGAAAGTTTAAATACTCCCTCCGTCTCAAATTATTTGTCGTTCTGGCTCTTTACCAGATTCATTAGACATTCTCTGAATCTGGACAACCTGTATGTCTAGGTTCAGAGAATGTTTAATGAATCTGGACACCAAAAAACACCTCCAGAACGACAAGTAAAAAGAAACGGAGGGAGTAACTTTTAAAGAAACTTTTTAGTTTTTCAAAAAACATTTTAAATTTTTTGAAAGCTTTAAAATTTTTTAAAAAACTTTTTATGTTTAGAAAATATATAGTAAAATGAAAATTTTAAACTAATTAAGATTGAGCTTTTAAATTACATGTAAATTTAAATGAATAACATATTATTTTACAGTTATTTAACTGAGCTCACATTCACTTTTTTACAGTCGTTTTCACTAAATGGCTTTCAACTTTTTTACAGCTCATATCTTACAACAGCTTTTTTCACAGCCTATAGCAGCTTTTTTCACAGCCATAACTAAACCAAACACACCCTCATTTCAGCAGCTTTGCAAAAAAGGTTATTGAGCACATTCATAATCAAGATAAATAATATTAGGGAGAGAGGTCTCCTTGCCTCAATCCGCGTTGATGTCTGATTTCATCGCGCTCTAAGATGGTCCAAATTCCAAAACCGAGATGTGTTAGAAACCGCTAGGATTGTAATCCCTGGTCCAAAACCGAGATGTGTTAGAACCAAGAAACTGAATCAAAAGGCTTAGATATATCAAGCTTCAAGAATAAAGTAGAAGCCTTCTGACGAGGGGGCTGGCCACAGAACTCAAAAGCGAAAGGGGCCCTTGCCAGTTGCAGCCATGGAGTGCGCGGCGAGGGGGCTGGCCACAGACCTGTGCGCCGATGGCGCACACCGGCGATGCGGAAGCTGCGGGGCTGTTGCCTACTGCTCCCGCGCCCATCAGGTATCTCCTAAAATTCTATTTTCTCTTCATGAGCTCCAACAATGGTGCTACCGCGCTAGACGTATCCTTAGGAATGCCAAGCGCTCGCGGGTGGATCGGTCGGCAGAAGCAGGTGATTTTCCGGCCACCCCGCGTTGGAGCGCAGCGTCCGATTAATACGGTGCCAGGGGACGTCTCTCCCCTTGGTCTAGTTTTTCTTGACGTATCTTTAGAAACCAAATTAAAGGATGGTGAGCGTAAAAGGGTAGCGACCTGGATCTATCGAAGTCTGGGAGCGTTTCGAGTTTGAGGCTTTTGTGGGATTGGAGTCGATGGTGGATTGGTTGTGTAAGGCTATCTCCAACCCTGGAGGAGACCTAAAACCTAAAATAGGGTGATACAGTGGTAGAAGAACACCATCCAAAAACCTTGGTCTCCAACAAAAGATCCAAAATGCGTCAAGTGACAGCAGGGGAGGTCACAGGACGGAGTAACAGTGCCGTCCGGTGCGCTGTGAAGGTCACCGGACGGAGTAATAGTGTCGTCCTGTGACCTTGAGCGCCAGCTGGAGCTCGTGCGGGCGGCGGTGGAGGAGGTTGAGCGCCGAGAGGCCCGGATCTTGGACAGCCACCTACTCCGTCACCGCCGCGGCCTTCTCCTGCCCTGGCCGCCTCCCCCGCCGCTGCCCCCGTCTCTCGCGCGCCTCAATCATTTGGGTCGTGAGCGAGCTGCTCTATTTTTGTGTCGCAAGTGAGTTGCCTCCCAAACTGGGTCTTCCGAATAGGTCTTCCGTTGAAGACGTGATTTGGTCACCGGATGCGTCTCCCATTGGAGATAGCTTAAGGCTATCTCCAACGGATGGCCTATATGGCCACCCAAACCCAAAATGGGTTCTAAAACATGAAAAAACAGTCTCCAACAGACTACCCATTTTGTAATGGTCCAGCAAAAACAAACACACACTGGGTGATTAAATCCCTCAAGTCTGGGATGCTCTGGAGCATATCTGTGCTTGCGCTCGGGCTCTTGTTCTGGACAAACCGCAGATGAACTAGATGAAGTTTTGAACTTATCTTTAGTATGGAGTATTTTCCCAAACTGCTGAAGTTTCACGCAGGGCCAGTATTGGATCCTTCAAATTTCTGGAAATCATTTTTAGGCTAGTGGTTCAGGTAGTTGTACATTTAATAGTTGCTCTGACTCTGGATGGTTACAGTTTTAAAAATGGACCTAAACATACATCTTTTCTTTACCTTCATCCAGCAGGATTTTTCTTTTTTTTTTGGAAATTTCATCAAACAGGATACTTATTAGAAGTTAATTGGTTGGTACCAATGCTAATGAAGCTAGAATCCACTTTTACCCTACCCAAAGGTTCCTGTGATGGCATTCCACCATGTTTCATTTTTAGCAGATTTCGTAGCTTATGTATGGGGTGCATAAGAGTTGCTATTTGGATGTTGTCATCAATCCCCTTTCCTTAAAGTACTTGAAGCTTTCTACCTTGTTTGTAACTACTGATTAGGCTATAGCGTGGTACTGGGAATTGTATCCTTGACTCCTTCTGCAGTTTTAATTAGTGTATGTTGTTTCTTGATTTTGTCAATGCCAAAGTGTTTTGAGGGACAGATTTTATTTGTTTTGTTTCCCATGCATATTTATATTCTTCTTTTACATTTGTCTTCTTCACTCTACCACATTGTTTGCAGATTTTACATTGGAGAGTTCACAAAGGTGAATGTGAAAGGCTTGCAAAACAAATGAGCCACATAGATATGCTGAGCCAATTTCCGTTCACCTTCTCCATGGAACCTCTTGAACAGGTTGTTTTCTGATTTTATCTTTGGCGATTTGCATTTTTCTCCTTGTGAAGTAATGCATAGCATGTTGTTTTCTTTCAAATTTAGATCTTTTCGTTGAAGTATGGCTTTTATGTTAACTTTCTGAAACGAATTGAATGGTTTTATTCAGCATGAACTTCCATTGCCTTACATCCTATTCCACACTGTTGTCCTCACAATTTTTTCTTGCTTTAGAATCATTCATTCCCAATAAGGTGCTACTTTTTACAATCAATGAAACTTCACCAAAAAGGACTCTGGAAACCAGAATGTATGTGTGGCCCTGAGGTTGCTTCGTTGGACGACTTAAGGTTTCCTTTCTCTCAAACCTTAAACACCATTTACCATTAATCCATTATGCCTTGTTACCCTTTTGCGAGAGACGCACTTCACATTTTCATTTATTTTCTTTCTTTTTTTTCTTTTCCTTGTTATCCTTTTGCGAGAGACGCACTTTACACATGGTCATCCTATTTGATATTCAGCATGGTATCAATGTAGGCTACTAGGCTCTTACATGTTTAAGAAAACAAACTTAATTATCATCATAAACTACTTAGCAGTAAAGTGATATATCTTATTATCACGTGACAGTTATACATGTATTTGGTGTTTGAAACGAAGTGACACAATACTGCTGTGATTTTTTTTTTTTGGATCAGAACATGTCCTTAGACGCCTAAATTCAATTTCACATTCTCACCTTAAGTGCTTTTTAAGTGATCAGCTGTAGTAGGCTTTGTAATTTCAACCAAAAACATGGTGCACTTGTCATCAGTTTTGTCATGATATGGGACAAATCTGCATAGTCGTAATTGGTAGCTTTATGCTTCTCTCTCATTTACCTTATGATAAACTGCTGTCGTAAATATTTTCTTCAGTATTTTAATATACCTTATTACACAAACTATTTACATGAATTTAGTTCCTTTTGTTTCTCTTATTTACTCTCAGCAAATGTTGCAATTTCTTATGCTGCCTCTGAATATGGAACAGCAATGCAGCTGAATGGAACTTGAAAAGCTCCCTCTGCCCTTGTATAGGTGCATTACTTTGTATATTGAGGTTGCTAGAAGTTTATCTCACTCTAATTAAACATTTCACTTTCCCTATGTGCAAATCAGAGCCTGAGAATCTTGTTCCCATATCCCTATCAAGTTGGAAAGACTATTATCATTGGAGATCCCTTCCGTTGGATTCACCTGTTGCAGTTGTACTTCATTGGGTATGTGAATTCTTACATAAACACTAGTTTTGAAAATCATTATTCATCTGGTATCGTACTTTTTATTCCAATATCGTTTGTGTGAGCTTTATGCCCTGAATATGCTACAAATGATAATTGGCAAAAGAAAACATGAGTATTTTGACATGGGCTTTCTAAAGTAAATAGGATAACAGGAAGAAACCAGTTAGTCGCCTTCACTCTATAGGTTCTGACTAGACTTTTTGGGTTTCTTCTTCTCTGATTACAATTGAGGAAATGGATAGGCAACCTTCTAACAATATAGGCTAACTAGGGGTTTTCATCCACGGTTTGAAGACACTGGCAACAAAATTAGCAGGCAGCAAGAGCTGTTGGGTTACTGTTCACCCTCCACAGTTACTGTTGCCTCACAGGTGTGACACATGTTGCTGATTTGACCTCTGGTTTACTCAAACTATCAATGAGCATTCCTAATGCTAAACAAACAACCTCATCTCTAGCTTGATAACTAAGCAAACTAACAAACCGACTAACAGAGTCACGATTGGGCATCATCTGCACGCTAACTGTACCATTATGAAACAGCGTTCAGAAGAATAAGTTTCCATAATATTTAATTTGTTGTTCCTTTTGCAGGACATTGTTGATTACTTTGAATAAAGCAGTACAATACACTATCATGCATTTCAAAAAAAAAAAAACAATACACTATCTTCTTCTAATATCTGTTGATTCATGTTGTTTGGCTGTTTCATTGTCAGTGGGATAAATTTTGCAGCCACTAACTATATATCATTGCCTTCAACTATCTCATTACCAAACCTCAAGGTCAAGCTTGGATACCCTGTGCATTCACTATTTAGGTGAAATTCTGTTGTGTGCAACTGCCTATAATTTTAGAGTAGTTGGTTTCTCCGCAAGCAACATCAGTAGACTACTATTCTTTATTCTTTCTTGTAGAATTCTTTAACATTGTGGAAATAAGTTTCTTGGCAACACTAATAACTAGTGATCCAGTATCTAACCGAAAATGGAGGATGTGAATCTGTTGCTTCAGAGCTATTTAGGATATTTACTTGTTACTCTATGCTAGGTGCCATGGGTAGCTTGCTTTCTTTGCCAAATTTTGAAGTGCTGTTACACTTGAATACATCATCGACATTTGTTGTTGAAACTTTTTATCAGAAATCAGACTGTTTGGCATATACTGAATTTGACGCGAAAAGCAGGTCTCTTGGATTAACTTATTCTGCTTGTAAATGGTTGTTGGTCAATATTTGGGCACATACTATTGACTAGTATGCAGTGTGATGATCATTTCATGAAACCTACCTTGCCTGAATGAATTTATTACTGAACAAGGAAATATTTGATTTCCATAGACTGTTATCATGCAGATCGCAGCAGGCAGTGGTACCTTTAGATATTATGCCATAGGATATATTTTTTTAGTGTTGTCCTTTTTCTTTTGGGAAAGAAGAAACTTAAGGTTGTATGATGTCTTAGAAGCTTAGGATTTATATGGTGATTTGCTTGGGATGGAGGATCAACAGTACATACCTAGTATACCATTTGTCAACTATGCCAACATTAGACAGTCTTTCTGTAAATCATTGTAGAAGCAGTCAAATATTTCCTGTCGACCTCTTTTTCTAAGTTACTGCCATTTGTAGCTGTTTGAGATATGATTGCAGTCACTGGTTTTCAAAATGTTCATAATTACTGTCTGTCTGAAGGGCCTGAGAAAGAGCTACTTCAGCTTGCGGTGTTTGGGGAATTGCGTGCGCTATTTCCCGGTGTCCATGTGCACATTGAACTTGTGGGTCCGGCAGTTCCTAAATCAAGGTTAGTAGCACAAGCCATTTTTATTTTGTGCTATGTTATGGATAGAGAAACTAATGCATGTTCAAGAAAAAGAATGGATGGAGAAAATTTATCCACAGTTTGTGGTTTGTGGTTTCCTGGTCTTTGCCTGGCAGTTTAATGGGATTACATTACCACCTAGTTTCTTTTGATAAATTAATAAAAATATACTGTTATCTTGGTTGAACAAGATTCTACATGTTAGTTTTCTACTATGCGCTCAAAAAATATAAGTGATTTTGAGTTCATGCTCTTTTCCCTGTACTTATGTGATACCTTCTGACAGGGATGGTGAGGTTGTAAGCATATCAAGATATGCAAATTGTTGTGATGAGAGCTGCTGCTGTAAATCTTCTACTGGTTCTGAAGACTTGAATTGCAGTGCAGTGACACTCAGACTATGGAAAGGGTTCTACCATGAGAGATATAGTGATATAATGAAGGTTTTATCTACAATATCCTTTTTGCTTGTGACAAATGAAGTTCCCCATTATATTACCAACATTGAGCATTTCCGTGATCAGAAGTCTAGATACACCATTCTGTATTCAGAGGTGGCAGCTGCAAGTATTTATACGTACAAGTCCAGCTTGATTTAGAAGTTCTGAGATTTATATAGTGCATTGTTGTACCTGAAATCTCTTCTTCTTTTTTTTTTACATTAACTATGGGGTATTCTGTTAGAGTGCTTTTCTTATTATGTTTTCAATAAGAAAGTGGTTAGGTATGTACAAGTAGAAGTGAGGTGAGGGAAAGAGAGTTGCCACGTCATCTTGAACTCCTTATTTATTATCCTAGTTTAACTGACGAGAGAGCTTCTGGAATGTTTAGACTGGCTAGCAATGTCATTTATGCCATAAAATGCAGTAATTCAAAAAAAAAAAAAAAAAAAAGAGTGCAATTGGAACTGTCTATAAATTATTTGGGGTATTATTGTAAGTATCTGTAATGTGTAGCAGCTCTGATTCCTGTATAGAAATGCTGTCTCTCCTCCATACAGTGTTTAGACCTCATTGGCTAACAATGCCACAAAATACAGTAATTGACAAAAAAAAATGGCAATTAGAACTGTTTATAACATACTTGAGGTATTTTTAGTTGTGCATCTGTGATGTGTAGCAGCTCTTATTCCTTAATAGAAATGTCTTCTCTTCCATAAAGGATTGGCTTGGCTCCTAAAACTTTTCCTCTTGATAGGACTCAAATCCGCACCTTATTTTTGCCCCAAATGCTGGCGTGGCTGCCTATTCTAGTTGGATGCCAACAATTGTAAGTATCTAGTTCGTAATTAACCTCTCATTTTTGTCCAAATATTAGTCTTCATCAAGTTAGTTGATGCCTAAGCATGCACCGTGTCAAGTTGTTTGTCAAAGTAGCGTTACTCAATGTCCTAAAAATCTTACTCTATGATATATAGATAAAAAGAAAAGAAAAGAAAATCATGAAATGAAGTGGTCATCGGTCTCTGTAGTGCTGGGAACTATGCTACTGTAACTTTCAAGCATAATACTGTTTTTGCCTCAGATTAGTATTGTTCATTAATATTTCTATTTCACTTCATTTGAAGGAACTAATCAGAGGAACTGGGATTCCTGCATTTTTTACGGACTTCTGTGAAGAAGCTGCACATCTAGCATCTGGCTGCATAAGCTCCATAACTGGTCAACCCCTCAGAGTCCCGGTATCTGTTATATATCATTTGCCTTTGTCAAAAAAAAAAATCCTACTGTAGCTGCAGAGCACCAAATAAAGTTTTCATAAGTATCATCTCATTTACAGGTCCAGGTAAACCCTTTCAGGCAGCCAATTGCAGTAGACAACACTGCACTGTTCCTACCATGCTACTCGAATTGCTTTGTTCTCGGGATGTAGAATTCTGATTTTGTATTCACATAAAGTATCGAGAAATTCATTGCTGAAAAGCAGTGATGTAACTTTCCAAAGAAGACAAGGCACTACAAAATCAATAAAATTTTCCCTGGGTGAAAACACTCTATATTCTCTGTAAGGTAACTGGCTTGTATGAGTCGGCACACTCGCTACTCTAGTCCTCCATATTGGGTTGAAGATTGTTGAAGGACATTGCAGTGAGGAAGATGACAAGTCTTCTTTCTTATAACATAATTGGATGGCATTTTGAATTTTTTTTAATATATTGGGACTTGGAGTTCAAGAAGATTGGATGCAGAAAACGTGAGGAATCTTTGGAGCGCTTGAAAGAGTTTTAACTGATTAACTAATGTGCATTATATGGCACCCTCATGAACCAAGCTAAAAGTAGGGTTCTAAAAAACCAAAGTCAAGATGATACATACTCATCTGTTCTCATTTTGTTGTTGTTAGGACAAACTTCCTAGTTTGCACTAGCTGCTTTGTCCTACGATAAGAAAAAAAGAACGGAGGGAGTATGTTTTTTTGGCGGAGTTGCAGAAATACTATTTTTGTTTTGAATCACATGAAGGGCAAGAAACAACTTCAGTTTATATTACATATTTCAGAAGGGGGATGAGGAGGGGGGGATATACAGGTAAGAGGAGATATATACTGACATAATAAAAAATGTGAGTGAGGAAAGAGCAATCAACTATTTTCTTCTATATATTCCTCAAAAAAAGAACCAACTTCAGTTCAGAAGTGGCATAAATCATTTTGTCTTGTTCTTTATAATAACACTCCAAGCCCATGACACTCCCATAGTGGAAGGAAATAAACGCTTATTGTGCTGATTATGGTGAACATGTTGCTTCATGTAACAACAGAATACAACTGTGTAAAATTATTGTTGTGACTGTTTGGTCCCTCGAATAGGATCTACATGTGTAGTGAAGCTCTTATACATCCTTAAGTCTATGTCTACAAATCATCCTGTGTCAAAATAAAATTACACACCACTCCAGGATATTAATGAAGCCAATCACAAAGAATTCTACACAGCATAATAACAAAGTTTTTTTTATGTCAGTTTATCATGTTCAGCGTTGGGGAGAGATCTGGGTGAACACCTGCTTCTGCATTCTTATCTTGTGCCCCCTTTTGGCATTTTCATCTGCAACAAGAACATCATCTATCCATGAGACTATATTATGGGCCAAACTTTCCAGTACTCTTGAGTAGCTCTCGAGTATTGCCTGCCCAATATCCTGTAAGGTAAAATGGTGATGCAAGAAGATTAGTATTATAATGCATTGTGGTTTTTCCACAATATCTTGGAACAGATGTTTTTACTGAAAGGCTAAAACAGATTTGTTAGTATATGGTAGTTCTATTTGCATAAGCATCCATTAGCATATTGGTATGTTTCGTAGTGTGCACTTTTTTTTTCTGAAGAGGCAAATCTTTTACGGTAACAGGATAGATGAACATTCAATAATAACTTGAAATTTGCTTGTTTCATGTATATTGACGGTTTACCTTGTTGTACTGAATCTTGCTTGTATCCAGGGTTGTCTGTGACAGGCCTGGAAACCTCTGCTTCAAGCACAGGAGAAGGCTCCTGGCCCTACTTGCAAGGACCAGATTCTTATCCCCGTCAGCATTCAGCTCGGTAACATTCTCCCATTTGGACACCACGTGTGTCGTGCTCGCTTTCCTTCGCCACACATACATAGCGGCCTCAACACGGTCAGCAATCTCAAGGGCCTCATGTTCCGAGCTCAAGTTGAGGAAATTGAGGAGGTGCTCAGGAGAGAACTGATCCCCTGAAGACATGTACCGGTATATGGCATCACCTACACCCACCCTCCCACTCTGGAGTAACAGAAATATATCTATGAGACATTACTCTGTCAGGAATTAGAAGGGGTGCGTTTGGTCGGGCAACTGTATACCTTTGGAAGTGTCTCTAAGTATGACAATGGTACTTGCATTTCAGAAAGTATGCCACTGTTGATCTCCATGGCCATCTTGTGGATCTGGCTTGCTTGGTCCCTCTTTTGCTGCAGTTCACGGTGCATGCGATCTGAGAGGCCTGACTCGGGTACGCAAGGCTCAGGTAACCACCATTTGTCCTCACTGTGCTGGAACGACTTGTTTTCACTGAAGGATTGGTTTCTCCGGTCTGCATAACAGAACTCTGTCTGCTTCTCAAAGCTGTCCAATATGCCCTGCAAACAAAATTTCAGTTTTTATCACACATTATACTACCAGATCCATTGTTTCAGAGCTCCAAGAATTATATTAATTGAGACTCACTAGGAGCATAGTTTCCAGCTTTTCAAGAGCAGGAAGATTCATCAGAATATCTGATCTTGGTGAGGTTGCCATCACCTGTGAAAAATCACACAAACTTGTTCCTCAGCAAACGTGCCAAGGGAATGAGATTTATCAAGAATGTTTGTATGTAGGGATGTTAATGGGATGATTGATGGCATTACATCGTGTGTGCTTCCATCGGGCATGGCCTGCACTGTCGGTGAGAATTCGACAATGTATTCGCATATGGAGAGGAGGCAATCCATCTCCCGGTTCCACATTGACCTCTTCTCAGGTGGCAGTGGCTCCAATTTGTGGCAAGTTCCAAACACAGTGGCTTCAGCCATGAACAAGCAGAGCAAGTTAGCATACCACTCATGCATAAAAAGAAAGAATCCATTTGAATCTTCACAAAGATACCATAGAGGTTGGTGATGGCGTTGGAGATGGCCACAGCAGTGCAGACACCTTTGCCGCTTCCTGACATGTCCTCACCAAGCAGCAACTTTGTGTACTTCTCCTTCATCAGCTCCATCTCTGGACAGAAAGGTCATCAAGCACCAGAAAAGAGCACTGGGGAATGCACATCAACTGAAACCCAGGTCGCCACCCGTTACCTTCGTCCTCCATTGTCTTCTCGTCGAGGGCTTGCTGGAGCTTCTTCATGCTCAGGTTGCCGCTCACAGACTGCGAGAGGCGTGACGCCGCTGCCGTCTTGGACGGCGTGCGGCTCAGGTTGTTGCTGCGGCCCCGCGGCGATGATCCGTGACGTTCCTGCTCGTCGCCGCTATCAGAGAAGGAGGCGACGCGGAACAGCGGCCGCACGTAGTCGCGGTCATAGCTGTGGCTGTGAACGCCGGGGAACCCAGAATTATTGTCGCTCATTGTTATGCTTGAGTTTGTTTTCGGTCCACGCCAGCCTTGGGCCTGCAGGAGAGATGAGTTGAGCAGCAAGAATTGGGATGGACCAAGAGCAGAGGCAGAAGCGTCTTGTATTCTTGCCTTATTGTCGTTTTGGTGATTTGGATCATGGTTGTCACTCTGTAGAGCAATCAATAATAAGGCATAGTTTGGCCTAGCTAGAGATAGGGCGTTTGAAGGATGTTAGTCAGCAATCTGCCCCCACATTACGGACATTTTAATTGCATCCATCGTGCTAGTTCGTGCCTTTGCCAACTGTGTGTAAGGTACACAGGAAACGGAAAGCCATGGTAGTGGTAAATAGGCTCTAGGCATGTCACATTTCGTCCCAGTTTTGGTTGAACATTGCATAGGTATATGAAATAATTTCACATGAGCCATTGCAAAATCATTCAATCCTAAATATGCCACTCTCAGTGACACAAGTGGGCCCTATGTGTCGTTGAGACATCAGTGACATATATGGGATTGTGTGATTTTGCAATTGTCACTGTGAAATTGCTCCGCATACATTGTCATTTCTTCAATAAAAATAATATGATTCACCTCTTAAGAACAAAGTCTGTCAATAGAGGTGTCTCCAGAGGGTGATGAATAGGACTTGGCTTAATAATCTATATGGTTATGTCAATTGGAGAAGCGGTGGCGAAGATGAGTAAAAGAATTCGATATTATCTTTGTTGTATTTTGCTTGACTTCCGAAGCCATTTATGTATGGGATATGTACTTCTCAAAGTTTTGATAGTCTTTGTCTCTCATTGAAAAAACGACATCATGTTAATGCATGGATTATTGTTTCATAGTGAATCAATATAATATAACGTATGTCTGGGAGTTGAAATCAAGGCATACATAGGGGCAGTATCAGGCTATTCTCAGTGGGGAGTTTCATTCCATCGTTTCCAAGACATGTCATCTAGAGTATAAATAAAACATTTCTCTCCAATGTATAGTTTCATTTTTATTGTTTGCTAGGTTAATCATAGTATTTAATTGCTGCATAGTAATTAGTCAAAGTGCAAATGAAATGAAATAGTTGCTCTCAATGCTGTTTTATAATATTGGGAATAGTGTAGAGTCTTGGAAATAGTATATACCCAGTTTCATCTAGATAAAACTGGTTTCTTCTCACTCTTCATAATTATCTTACCACATCATTAAAAATGCTGATATGGCATATTATTTATTAAAAATAAAACTCTTATTGGGAGTAGATAGGAGTTTCATTTTTATTAAATATGGTGTCACATAAGCAATTTTGATGACATGGCAAAAAAATTTATGGAGAGAGGGAAGTGGTTCCATCTAAACGAAACTGGGTATACACAGTTTCTAGATTTGAAACATCAAAAAACTAGCATTGGAGGAGAGTTGTTTCATTTCATCTTATGAGCAACCAATAAAAACTACATAGAATTAAGTGTCATGAAACTTTAAAATGAAACTTATAACTTGTTTTATTTGTTATTTTAAATTATTTTGCATGACATGATATTCTTAGAAACATCAAAATGAAACCTCCCATTAGCACTAGCCTCATGTAGCGATATATTCATTCCTACTCGGTACCTAACTAATTCTGTAGGTCATCATCATATTAGTCTTCCCCTTGAATAAATGACACTCGTCTTTCCAGCACATGAAGGTTGGATGGCAGCATGCTTGCCTTTAGTAGCTATGCATGTACGAGTATGCCTCTTTTTTACCTTCATTTGAACTGTCATCTACGTTAGAAAAAGTGTACTCCTTGCTTTTAAATGCTCATTAAGTTACTCTCTCTTTGCTTTTCTACCATTTTTCTTTAATAATGAGCTAAAAGAGAATGAAGTTACTGTTCAATACGACATTCATGAGTATTTTACCGTTAGAACACAAGCAATGTACACTGGGTAATTAAATTGAGAACTCATAAGCTACCAAATTACAATCATGACTTGGATAAAATAAAGTGCATGCCGCTCCCAAACAACCTATCATTGTGTATCAACAATCCTTGGACATGACCAGTTGATATTATCTTGTGTTATGCTGAACAACCGTCTGAAATATGTTTTGGAAGGGGAAAACAGGTGCCCTCAGACATGCCATTCATATTGGTCCATCCGTTTAAACTTGTAAGCGAAGCGACATAATATACTATCTGGATAAACTTAGTGCCTGCCATGATCATGTTGTCTACATGCCATAGACAACTTTTATGAAAAGAAAAATAATAATTGGCGACTAAATTAGGTGAAATGGTTTATCAGCTCATCAGGACCCTTTGAGTCTGTATAAGGAAGTGGCCGGCCAGTATGAGGCAACTAACAGTTGAAGTAGCGCACTCCAAATTATGGGGCTATCCGATCGATCGCCCATATATAGACAAAATCAAGAATCAAGATCGGCACAGGTGGAGTTAACTCATTGTTCTCTTAGCCTCCGTCGCTGCGCGCCTGCTGGCCAACTGCAGGGCAGAGGCCCATGCTCTGGCGCTGCCGCTGTGCCGCATGCATACTCCGCTTCATGGTGCTCTTTGTTTTGTTCAAATATGTAAAATGTAGTTAGTTGTTCTCTCGTCTTGCACTTGCACACATGGGTTGAAAAATCATTGAAAACCGACTGATTTTTATGGTTTTCGTCAAAACCGGTCCGGCTCGATTTCATCAGATGTTTGGTTTATCAGAAAAATCGAACCTAGATACTGTAGCAAAAACCAGTTTTTGGTTGGTTTTCTCGGTTTACCGATCGGTTTTCAGCAAGACAAAAACCGCTACCGTAGCGGTTTTTGAATCGGTTTTGAATCCTTGCTTGCACATCGCTGTACATACTTTAGCCAATTTTTGGGCGGCTAATGAAACGGAAAACTCCCTCACGGTTGATAACAAAGATGCACAGCTCTTTTGCGTATTAAAAAAAAAATACTCCTATTTAGTAGATTGAAAATTAGGTGGGCTTTCAGTCGACGTGCAAAGTGACTGTGTGGCATGTATTTGTTTATTTTTTATTTTTTCTTTTTTGTTATTTATTTATTTATAGGATTATTTGTATTAATTAGTGTTATGTATAAATTATAAAAAAATTGTCTTTTTATATCCATTAGATTTTTATATCCATTAGATCTTTATCTAAGAGTCAAAAACATTGATTGAAAGAAACCCCCATTTTTAATGGACTGAAAATTAGACACTCCCTAAAAAAATCATTTCTGTTTTTGTTAATTGAATTTCACATTATTTGCTCATAAAATAAAAAAGAGGTCTATTATTAGGTGTCTTCAGCGAAGTCGATCGTAGCACGAAAGCACACTGTCTGTGCACGTGAGTATTTATATCACGGTGTACCTGTTGTTGGAATTATATGGGCTTGACCCACTAATAATAACAATAATTCCTGAAAATCTCAAAGATCTATTCATGAGTGATGGGAGTGTAAAGGTTTAGTCCCATATTGCTAGTGGAGGTGGATGGAGTCCAACTTATAAGGTTGGTTGCTCTAGCATCTCTTACAAGTGTTTGGATAGGAGGAAGGAAGAACACACGCGCGCGCTCGCTCGCCTCACCGGGCCGGGCCGGGCGGGGCGTGGGCGATGGGCGCGGCCGTGTATCACCTGCGTGAATGATCCGCCAAAATTTGGTCCCTTGCCTTGCGGGGGCGCTACTTCCTTTTAAACTTTCTTTTTGCTATGTATTCTATATATTTAATTATGGAAACTGACGTATTAATATGGTAACCGACTCGGTTGCGGGATGCCCAACCCTAGCGGTCCCCCCTATAAATACGTACGGGTACCGTCGCAAATCATATCACACAAGGGTTTTGACTCTCGCTACTGTTGTGCCGCCAAGTCTTCTCCATCCGGATTGTCGGCGTGCACCGATGAACGGGAGAGCAGGTCTCTGGAACCGTCGTCCTCTGTGATCCTACACCGGGAGAGGGCGAATAAGGTTTTTGGAAAGCGCTCTGTGCGACTGCTCGATCGCTTCCTCGTCTTTATCAAGCTCGTCGCCACGGCTCATCTTCCTTGTCGTTGAGTTGGTCTCACCCGCCGTCGTCAACAACGTGATGGTGCTACACGTCGTCGCCGTCGCCTCTACCCAGTCCAGAAGGAAACGTACGTACTCTCATCTTACACCATATCTTCCATACTAGTTTTTATAGTCTATTTATCTATGATGGATGTTACTAGTATGGTAGATGCTATGCTTTTGTCTGGCCTAATAAACCTGTCTAGATTTTGCGTAGACTTGTCTAGTTCATTATGTAATCTGTTAATCATGCTTATGATTTATTTCTGGTTTAATATAAAACTAAAAGTGCTAATTTATCCAACAATCCAAAAATCTTATTGTAGGCACTTTAGTTTTATGGCTGGATTTGTCGATGCACTGAGGCCAGAGAAATTCACCGGCGTGCACTTCAAAAGATGGCAAGTGAAAGTCACTTTGTGGCTTACTGCCACGAATGTGTTCTGGGTGTCCACTGATAAAACTGAAGGCGATCTCACTGCAGATCAGGAAAAGGCCTATAGTGAAGCCAACACAATATTCTTGGGTGCTGTTATTGGAGTTTTGGTAGATCGTCTTCAGGACATCTACATCCATCATACAGTCGCAAAGGATATGTGGAATGCTCTGATCGTTGACTATGGTGGTTCAGATATTGGCGCTAAACTGTATGTCATTGAGCAGTACTATGATTTTAAGATGATAGATGACAAATCTGTCGTCGCGCAGGCTGATGAGATACAGTGCATAGTGAAGGAACTCGAATTGCTTAAGATCGTCGTACCTGAGAAGCTTGTGGCTGGGGGCATTATTGCCAAATTGCCTCCAACTTGGAGGAATTTCGCCACTACTCTTAAACACAAGAGGACGAACATATCTGTCTCAGATTTGATCACGTCTCTTGATGTTGAGGAGAAAGCTCGTGAGAAGGATGAACGTTCTAAAGTCAACGAGGAAAACACTATTGCCAATATGGTGCATCAACCACAATAGCCTAAGCAGACACTACCTTCAAGAAGAAGAACAAGGAGAAGGGAGCATGCTTTGTTTGCGGTTCTAATGAGCATTGGGCAAAGAAGTGTCCAGAACGTAAAGGAAGGAAGCCTCCACAGCAGAAGTCTGCGAACATGGTTATCAGTGCTGGAGAAAATAGTGGGTATGGTAATTTACCATATGTTTTTTTTTGTATTTCAATCTACTTATTGGTGGCTTGATACTGGTGCTAATGTTCATGTTTGTGATGATGCCTCTTTGTTTACTTCTTACCAGGTCGCCCGGGATTCCTCCGTCCTAATGGGGAATGGGTCACATGCTTCTGTTCATGGTGTTGGCACGGTCGAGCTGAAGTTCACTTCGGGGAAGATTGTCCAATTGAAGAACGTACAGCATGTCCCTTCTATCAAGAAGAATCTCGTTAGTGGCTCCCTTTTGTGTAGGGATGGTTTTAAGGTAGTGCTAGAGTCGAATAAAGTTGTTGTGTCTAAGAGTGGACAATTTATTGGTAAAGACTATGAGTGTGGAGGCTTGTTCCGCTTTTCCCTTTCAGATTATTGCAATAAGTCTGTGAACTATATTTGTGATAGTGTTAATGAGAGTGATGCTAGTGTTTGGCATTCATGTTTATGTCATCTGAATTTTGGTTCTATATCTCGACTGTCCAGCTTGAATTTAATTCCGAATTTTTCCATTGTCAAAGGTTCTAAGTGCTCAAGTTGTGTGCAATCTAAACAACCTCGAAAGCCTCGAAAGCCTCATGTATCAAGTTGTAGGTTTGATACATGAGAGGACACCTCCCTATTCACCCCAATCAAACGGGATTGTCGACAGAAAGAATCGCACCTTGACTGACTTGGTTAATTTCATGTTAGACACAGCTGGATTATCTAAGGCATGGTGGGGGGAGGCTTTATTGACATCATGTCTTGTCCTAAATAGAGTTCCTATGAAGAATAAGGAGAGGACACCATATGAGGAATGGATTGGTAGAAAGCCATCACTCTCTTACTTACGCACATGGGGTTGTTTGGTCAAAGTTAACGTGCCAATTAACAAGAAGCGTAAGTTGGGACCTAAAACTATGGATTGTATCTTTCTTGGGTATGCTCATCATAGCATTGCCTATAGATTTTTAGTGGTTAAATCAGAGGTGCCTGATGTTCATGTTAATTCATTAATGGAGTCTCGTGATGTTACTTTCTTTGAGAACATATTTCCTATGAAAGATTTATATAGCATGTCTAGATTATCTTCTGATGTGATTGCCGAAACTACTACTGAACCTATTGCATTTTCTGATCATGATGAACAAACACTTGAACCAATCCATGAGGAGATTGACAGTGAAGCTCCTAGGAGGAGCAAGAGACAAAGGACTGCAAAGTCTTTTGGTGATGATTTCACTGTTTATCTTATGGATAACACTCCTAAAACCATTTCAGAGGCATATGCATCTCCTGATGCAGATGACTAGAAAGAAGCTGTCCATAGTGAGATGGACTCTATTCTTTCTAATGGAACTTGGGAAGTTGTCGATAGACCATATGATTGCAATTCTGTGGGTTGCAAATGGGTGTTCAAGAAAAAGCTTAAGCCTAATGGTACTTTTGACAAGTATAAGGCTCGGCTTGTGGCTAAGGGTTATACTCAGAAAGAAGGCGAAGACTTCTTTGACACTTACTCACCTGTTGCTAGATTGACCAGTATTCGTGTATTACTTGCTCTGGCTGCCTCACATGGTCTTATCGTTCATCAGATGGATGTTAAGACAGCTTTCCTTAATGGAGAGTTGGATGAGGAAATCTATATGGATCAGCCAGATGGATTTGTAATAAGGGTCAGAAAGACAAGGTGTGTAAGTTGTTAAAGTCTTTGTATGGTCTGAAACAAGCTCCTAAGCAGTGGCATGAGAAATTTGATACAACACTTCTAGCAGCAGGCTTTTCAGTCAATGAGGCTGATAAATGTGTGTACTACCGCCATGGTGGGGGTCAGGGAGTTATACTGTGCTTGTATGTTGATGACATACTTATCTTTGGAACAAATCTTGACGTGATCAATGAGGTCAAGACCTTTTTGTGCCAAAGCTTTGATATGAAGGATCTGGGTGAGGCTGATGTTATCTTGAACATCAAGCTAATCAAAGGAGAGAATGAGATTACTCTTACGCAATCTCATTATATTGAGAAGCTCTTGAACCATCTTGGTTACAAGGATAGTAAGTCTTCTCCAACACCTTATGATCCCAGCTTGATCCTTCGAAAGAATAAGAGAATTGGCAAAGACCAATTAAGATATTCTCAGATAACTGTATCACTTATGTATTTAGCTAGTGCTACTAGGCCTGATATCTCGTTTGTTGTGAGCAAACTAAGCCGGTTTACTTCTTGTCCGGGATATGATCATTGGCGTGCGCTTGAACGGGTAATGCACTATTTAGTTGGTACTATGGATTATCGAATTCATTATTCTGGATATCTAGCAGTACTAGAGGGCTATAGTGATTCCAATTGGATATCTGATGCTGATGAGCTATATGCCATGAGTGGATATGCATTTACTATTGGTGGTGCTATTGTTTCATGGAGATCATGCAAATAGACCATTTTAATGAGGTCTACCATGGAAGCAGAGCTTACCGCACTAGATACAGCTACAGTTGAGGCCGATTGGCTACGTGAGCTCTTGATGGACTTGCCTATTGTCGAGAAACCTGTGCCGGCAATCCTCATGAATTGTGACAATTAAACTGTGATAGTCAAAGTGAATAATTCTAAGGACAATATAAAGTCATCAAGACATATTAAGAGATGTTTGAAGTCTGTCAGGAAAATGAGAAACTCCGGAGTCATATCAGTAGAATATATTTCAACTGGTGAGAACCTGACAGATCAACTCACCAAGGGAATGTCACATAATGTGATAGACAGTGCATCGAAGGAGATGGGTATGAGACCCATATGTGCTATTCCATAGTGGTAACCCAATCTATGTGATCAGAGTTCCCGTGATGTAGAACCTGGGAAGAAGAAGCTATTGGTTAGCATGAGAGTAACCTTTTTATGACCCACTTGAGAAGGGATGCATTACTCTTGATATCTGTATGACAGGTTGGTTGTTGCCTTAATGTATTCAGTTGGCTTTAAATAGTGAAGATGTTGTCCTATAGAACATTCTTGAATGAATAGAGTCCATTCATGAGTGGTGGGAGTGCAAAGGTAGTCCCACATTACTACTGGAGGAGGATAGAGTCCAACTTATAAGGCTGATTGCTCTAGCATCTCTTGCAAGTGTGTGGATGAGAGGAAGGAAGAACACACGCGTGCGCTCGCTCGCCTTGCCTCGTCGGGCCGGGCCGGGCCTGGCGAGGCGGGGTGGGGCGTGGGCGTGGGCGATGGGTGCGGCCGCGCATCACCTGCGTGAATGGTCCGCCGAAATTCAGTCCCTTGCCTTGCGGGGGTGCGGCTTCCTTTTACACTTTCTTTTTTCTACGTATTCCATATATTTAATTATGAAAACCGATGTATTAATATAGTAACCGACTCGGTTGTGGGACACCCAACCCTAGCGGTTCCTCCCTATAAATATGTACAGGTACCACCGCAAATCATATCACACAATCATCTAGGGTGTTGCCTCTCGCTACTGTTGCGCCGCTAAGTCTTTTCCATCTCGATTATCGGCGTGCACCGGCGAACGGGAGAGCAGGTCTCCAGAACCGTCGTCCTCTGCGATCCTGCACCGGGAGAGGGCGAATAAGGTTTTTGGGAAGCGCTCTGCGCGACTGCTCGATTGCTTTCTCGTTTTCATCAAGCTCGCCGCCACGGCTCATCGTCGAGTTGGTCTCACCCGCCGTCGTCAATAACGTAACGGTGCTGCACGTCGTCGCCGCCTCCTCTACCTAATCCAGAAGGAAACGTACGTACTCTCATCTTACACCATGTCTTCTATATTAGCTTTCATAGTGTATTTGTCTATGATGGATGTTGCTAGTATGGTAGATGTTATACTTTTGTCTGGCCTAATAGACCTGTCTAGATTTTGAGTAGACTTGTCTAGTTTATTATACAATCTGTTAATCATGCTTATGATTTATTTCTAGATTAATATAAAACTAAAAGTGCTAATTTATCCAACACCTATGTGTATTATTAGAAAAAAAATGCAAGATCAGACTAACGCAAGAAACGCATACTGGTAGTAGATGAACATGATAGCAGGTATATTGCATCATATGAACGATAAGCACTCGGGCGATCGGCGATGCTCTATATATGTACAGCAGTCAGGCTCGTTGAGGAAGTCGACGATGACACATCACACATGTATAAAAGTGATTCAGCCAGCCAAATAAATTAAGCGTGCAAAGATCCATCGTGCACGCGCAATTGAAGGGATCTTTTGGAGTACTAGCGAAAGCTATTTAATCTCTTCCTCTTCCATGATGATTCAACTGGAGGATCGATGTTGTTCCATACTTGATAATTGCAAAACAACTCGCCGTTCTCACCCACCGACGATCCCACAACTCACCGGCCCCTCGGACATTCGCGCGGTATTACACGGTTCACGGGCCGGCCATGTGGCTCAGAACCGAATTGAACGGGCTCATCTAGGTTGTTTGTTTCCTATCCACATTCATTAATCTAGATTATGATGCTAGATTATTTAAATTGGATTAATTAATCTGGATAGGGGTGTTTGTTTACTAAGATTATTTAAGTTAGATCAAGTTGTTGTAGATATAAGAATGTAATAGTACTCTTAACTATTTGTTATTGTTTTTTTCTTTTGTTGGAGATGTTTAGGTACTTTAAATAGGGCGTCGATGCCCAGGGGGCTCCCGCCGCGCCCAAAGCTGCTCCTGAGACCTGGGTCACCGACGCTTGTTGAGTTGTCGCCGCATTCGAGGCCGTGCCCGAGCCTGGGGTCTAGGGCGTCGATGCCCGGGGTGCTCCCACTACGCCCGAGCATGAGGTCAGGGGTCGCCACGCTAAAAGGACCGAGTGACCAAGAGGAGGGATCGGGAACTCGCACTATGTACCAAATTCGTCAATTACTAAAATCGATATCCAAAACAACTCCTACACAATCTTAGTGGTGATCACACTAGCAAGATAATAAACCTATAAAAGGAACAACAACCTAAACATACTAGTGGATCATACAAAGACAATACAACTTCTATGCAATCCTAGTGGTGATCACACTAGAAAGATAATAGTCCTATAGAAGGAACAATAAGTTAAGCATACTAGTGGATCACACAAAGAAAATACAACTCTTATGCAAACTAGTTGTCAAAGATACGCAAAAGCAAACAACTAGCTAGCAAGGAGTAGAACTCAAGCAAAACTACTAGATCAACAAGCATATAGAAAGCACACAAGCATGAGTAGCACAATACATACTAGGGTGATCAATCAAGCCAAAACAACTCCTATACATACTAGTGATCAAGTATGAAGATTAAGCACTACTAGCAAGTAAAGAAGTCTATTCATGCAAGTCTACAAGGTAGTCAACTAGAGCAAGGTAAGCACACAAGTATGAATAGCACGGTATGTAAATACAGAAAGTAAAGCATCATAGTAAAAAGTAGAGTAAGGGATGGCTCATGATTTTTTTCCGAGGTCTCAGAAGGATGGCGCATTCCCCTACTCCTCGTTGGACCACACCCGTCGGAGTTCCGGTCCCTCCCGCCACCAATTGGAGTTCCCGCCCACGAACCCGCAATCACTCCTCGAGTGAAGATATGGTGTGTGTCATCGCTACTCAAAGCACAAGCTCGCCCCTTCGTCGAGATCTTGTCGGACTCCCCGAGCCGACACGGACGCTCACTATTGATGTCCCTTTTACCGGCGGGCTCAAACCGTGTACAAACGTGTAATGGCTTTCACAACCAATCACGATAGGCTCGATCACTAATACCTAACCAGTCTAGGTCTCACCATAGACCAAGAGTAACAACCTAGATCACACCCTCAAGGACACCCTAGCCTTAGATGTGCATCAATGCTCATGTTACTCTCACTAGCACTCTTAAGATATCCAATATCCTCTCCTAGTGTTCCTCTCTTAGCTCTTTGGCTCCCAATAGATGCTCCCAGCAATCCCAATGGTTAAAGGCAGTTTTCAAGACCCCAACACTGAGTTTATATAGGCTCCTAACTTCAAACTAGTCATTGCTATACGAATTCACCTTTCTGGATTTAGTGACCGTACAGTCCGGTCTCTCCCAGGCCGGACCGTCCGGTCACTTTAGTAATGGCTCTCCTAGCCGTTGGCTCAACTGTGTCCAGGCAAATTCCTCATACTGACCAGACTGTCCGGTCAGTAGACCGGACCATCCGGTCTGTCATCGTCGGACTCCAGAATGTTGGCTTCCTATCTACGCTATTCCTCAGCTGAACTGACCATACGGTCCGGTCACCTGACCGTACCATCCGGTCTCTATAGCTCCTACACAGTCAGATTCCTCGCTCCTTGCTGGAAGTCCCAGACAACTCCCCATAGTGATCATACAGTCCAGTCTCCACTGACCGCTCTGTCCGGTCTCATGTCCAGAAGCTGAAACTTATCGACCTCACTTGACTTCGTTTCTCGGCTTCTTCCAACAGCTCCTTGGCTTCTTAACTGTCACCTAGTGCCTGTGATTTCACCGAGCATCCATGCATATCGCCGACTAGACATGACCTAAGAGAAATGACCTAGACCCCCTTAATAGTCCGGTTATTCCTATGGACTCAAAGCCCTAACAACTAGACAAGTGTTCCCAACACTTGCTCCATAGCTTGTCCTCAGTTTTGATCCATCTCCATCAACCCTTGGACTCCATCAAGCTCATCAAGCCTCCATACTTGTGGTCATTGTCATCAACCGCCAAGGCAACCATCAATCATCATAAGATAGATAAGGTTTCCTACACGCACAACACTCATGTAGACATTAGTTACATTTCATGTTTGTCATTCATCACCAAAACAATCATACTTTGGGGTGACCTCAATGGTCATGAACCTTACAATCTCCCCCTTTTTGGTGATGGATGACAACCACTACTTATGATGATCCAAAACGAACGAGTCCCGAAAGAATAAGAAGGAAGGGACAAAAGACTCGAACAAAAACAAGGAACCAAGAGAAAAGATAGGATTGAAAGGATTACCTTGGTCCTTACCTTGGAAGTAGTCTCCCCCTTAGAATATTCTAGGTGTTGAGGGAGAACTACCCAAATTATGTAGCACAATAAAAGTTGAGTTTGAGTTGAATTTTGTGCCTGTCATGGTGTCATGGTAGTCGATCTTGTTGATATAAACACACACCATGGACGTAGATGTTCATGTTGGTGTAAATGTTCATTGTTATTGTCGACATGCACCATTGTTGTTCTTCTCCATGTTGGTGTAGATATTCATTTTGTCATTATCTTCATATGTACTCCAAGTGAACATGCACCATTGTCTTGATCATCTTCATGTTCTCCATATTCATCTTCTTTTGTTCATCTTTTTTTGATGTTCATGTTCTTCTCGACTTGGCTTTCGGATCTTCATATTCTTCTCACCCTTTGTGTTATCGATCCAGACTTGGCTTTTAGATCTTCATATTCCTTCTCCCCCTTTGTCACCTATCACCAAAAACCACAAGCCAAAGACAAAACACAAGAGAACCAAGGAGCAAATAATAAATGACAAGAGTTAGGAAACTCCCCCTTTCATGGTGCTCCTCCTTGGCCATGATGGTGTTCCACCATAGCTCCCCTTACACACATGACTCAACAAAAAAATTCCTTCAAGAAAGCAATGGTTAGTCATTAGTGTGTTGGGAATGTATGAGTCACTTGTCTTTAAACTGCGCGAGTAGATTTAACCTTGGAGCTCGTTTGGTCATGACTCAATGGACATGAAGCACAAACCTTTCCTTTGATCATACTTATGTCGATGTATTCTCATATGAGGCACAAATTTCTCCAAATGTGACAAGCCTTCTTTGTATTTTCTATATGATGCATACAACAAGCATTTTACATATGCAATGAAAGTAAACATGCCATGTGAATGTAACCAAAGTTAAACAAGACACAAAGGAAACCTAACAATGTCAAGTTTCAACCCCTCCCAAGCTTACTCACTATAAGCCATACCGTTGCCTTGAGAGAAGCCAAACCACCATCTCAAGTACTCCCCCTTGCTTATAGCTATCTTGGATGGGTTAGACATTGACTAAATTTTTTTATGTGTTTTTTTTTACACATGCATGGATACAAAACATTCTAGTCACAAAGGAGTCTTAATTACCATGCAATACAAGAAAAGAAAGAACACACTACAACTACCAACAACAAACACGAATACCTCCCTCATGAGTAGATATGTCATTGAGGTCCATGTCACTTGTGGTGGACTTCACATGATCTTCATGAAAGCGCTCAGTCCACCACCACCACCACCATCTAGGTCTTGTTCTTGGGCACCCACTTGTACGTTGCCGATCTCTCAAGACCAACAATGCACTTAGGCACCCATATGCTCTTGACCTTTCTCTTCTTGTTTGGTGGTCCCAAAGCCTTAGCTTTCACCTTGCCATCCTTGTTCCTAAAAACCTTGAAACGGGTGTTCTCATGGAACAAGTTAGCATTAGGTAAAGCAATGGAACTTCTCACCATAGGACAATCCTTGATGGTGTGGCCATCCTTGCAACACCTCTCGTAATAGTAGTCATCGATGAGAAGGGGTTTGATCCATGCGGGGATGGAGTTACTCGTCCCAATGATGTTGATGGTGGCGAGATATGAGCCAAGTCCCTGGTGGGAGACATTGTTCACAAGGTTCCTCCCAAGAGTCTCCTTGTAGATGGCTCTACCACGTGTGAGCCTCTCGAAACCATCCATCACCATCTTCCTCTCTTCCTTGAGCTTATGATATTCCTTCAAAACAAATGACTCAATGGAAGAAACCTTGACCGAGGTGGTTAGTTCATCACACATAGTACAAGCATCACTCTTAGATGAACTAGAGGAGGGAGAGACAAGGTTATCAACATTGATGGCCTCAAAAGTAAGTTCAAGGACCTCATACTTCTCACGTAGCTCTACATGATCACCCTTGAGTTTGTCATAACTCTTGTTTAGAGCCTCATGAGATGTGACAAGGTCCTTGAGTTCACTCTCAAGATCACCAACATCGTCCTTAGCCAACTTATATTCTTTTCTTACCACATCTAACATTTGGATTTCTTTATGACGATGTCACGGGCTTGCTCAAGCATACTCCAAAGCTCGGCACAGATGAGCTCCTCATCATTGCTATCGTAGCTGCTCTCATCCTCACTCTCCCCAAGTTGGCTCATGACCATGAGAAAAGTGGGAGGTGGTGGAAGAGCTCGTGGAAATGTGGTCTTGATCATGGCTAGGCCGGCCACTTCACCATCATCACTTGAAGAGGAGGATGATTCACTTGAGTTGTCGCTTGTCCACTCCCTAACAAGAGCCTTGTGTGAGAACTTCTTCTTGAGCTCCTTTACTTTGCCCTTGTCTTTGTGTCTAGGATGGTATTCTTATTGAGTGGGAGGAGTTCTAGGTGAAGTATCTAGTGCATCATGGATTGCTCGCTCTCTTGAGATATGAGTGTCTTGAATTTGCAATGAGGTGGGGGAATCCCTCATTTGGTTTCTTATCTTGGAGCTAGAGTTTGGAGTGGATGTGGGGGTGTTATGTCAAGAGCTTTGAGAAGTAGCTTGAGGTGAAGTATATGGAGAGAGTTGTGGCTCTCTTTATTTTCCTCATGGATAGGTAGATGCACTCTCATAGAATCTTGGGAGGATGTGGAAGGTGTGTCATTAGCATCTTGAGTAGGTTTTTGTACCTCAGAGGATGAGGTTGGTTGAGGTGGTGCAGTAGAGGGCTCATCAATATCACAATCATGGAGTAAGACCTCGCCCACGGGCATGTTCCTCAATGGTTTGCTCATTGGTTCATCTCCAATGTTCACTTCATGGAATACTAGCCATTTCTTCGCATTCTCAAACATTGCACCATCCTCATCAAATATGCACTTGAGTCCCATGTTACAAAGTTGAACATTGGTGAACATGGTTGGCTTCCCAGTCATATGTTAGGTGCACCCACTGTCAAGAGTCCAATGAGTACCTCCACTCTTGTGGTTGACCTTGGTGGTAGCCATAAGATAAGCACTAGAGGAAGAAGGGTTAGTATCCAAAGCATTGCTTAATTGACTTGCACTAACCTCATCATGATGAACCATGAGACCATCCTCATAATTAGGGATTCTTGCAATCCCTTTTTAAATTCTCCTCCGTATAGGATGGTGGGGAGCACGATACCTCTATTGTTCATGACCATCCCCCATATGCACATTGTCAAGGTCGATAAAGTAATGGGGAGGATGATAGAGGTTGGTGACATGCTCAAGCACGTGTCCCACTTGTGAGTGGAGCACAAGTATAATCCTCATTGCTCTCTCAATTGAGAGCTCAAGCCTTCTATTGATTACCTCCTCAACCAAGAAACCCCTCTCATGAGTTGTGATTTGCATGAGACACTTGTCAATCATTTCATGTGATGCAATCCTCCGTAGTCCCCTGAAAGAGTTTATCCTACACACAAGATCATAAATGCATAAGAGAGTCTCACAAAGGTCATCATTCGGATTTCTCACAAATTTATCAAATGGAAAGAATTAATCCTGTTGGTGAGCTCGACGAAGATGCCAATGTTGATCTTGTGGTGGACGAGGTGGAGGCGTCAGAGCCGTAGTGATGAGATCGATCATCTCAAATGATCGTGTGAGCACTATGGTCGGCGCTCCTCCTATACCAATGTGTGGTTCACCTGAAGTGTTTGGAGTAGAACTTGGAATGGCACTTGAGGTAGAGCTTGATGATGCGCTTGATGATAAACTTGGTGAAGGTCTTGCTCCGAAGGGGTTGTAGAAGCTATTGCAAGGCAAACTCGTAGAGGGATCAAAAAAGTTTGAACTTGAAGCTACTTCTTTCCCTTTTCTTGAAGATGCTTTATTGTTTGCCTTGAATGGCTTCTTCCCATCAAGCTTACGGTGATCTCCTCATCCTTGAAGAGTAGCCCGATCACATCATCAACAAAAAGATT
The DNA here is from genome assembly GCA_032690845.1 of Eleusine coracana subsp. coracana. Classification (NCBI taxonomy): domain Eukaryota; kingdom Viridiplantae; phylum Streptophyta; class Magnoliopsida; order Poales; family Poaceae; genus Eleusine; species Eleusine coracana. The sequence continues at coordinate 44,837,467 of CM064430.1, forward strand.
CTTGTCCATGATGAGATCAAGGGTGATGTAGAGGAGCTTGCTGCTAGGGAGCAAGGTGAGGATCTTCTCGACAATCAATAACTTGGGGAGCTCAAAAATAGTTGTTGCAATTCTGTCCACAATACCTCACAAGCGAATAAGAGAGTCAAGTAAGTCCTCATTGTCATTAGCATGAAAAACAAAGAACCCCTCAACAAGTGAGTTACTAGCATGATCAATAAAAAGCTCACAATCATCATCAATCCTAGTCATGCTAGTGGAGCAAGCAAGATCAAGAGACACACCATCAATCATCACATTAGGCACACTAGTAGAGCAACCTATCAAGTCAACACTAGAAGAATCTAGGCACTCACTAGAACTAGGCACATCAACACAATCATCATCATACACATGATCATCGATAAAGGTATTGGCAAAGTCCACAAGAGTATCCATCAACTCATCCGGAATCATGGTATTTAGGTAGCTTTTAAAGCGATCCTTCCATGAGTCATGACCCGGCCCCGAATGGGATGACATCCCAACTCAATATGGCCACTACTCAAGGCGGTTAAGCCTTATAATAAGCATTTGGCTCTGATACCACTTGAAAGGACCGAGTGACCAAGAGGGGGGGGTGAATCAGGAACTTGCACTACGTACCAAATTCGCCAATTCCTAAAATCGACTACTCAAAACAACTCCTACACAATCCTAGTGGTGATCACACTAGCAAGATAATGAACCTATGAAAGGAACAACAACCTAAGCATACTAGTGGATCACACAAAAAGCAATACAGCTCCTATGCAATCCTAGTGGTGATCACACTAGAAAGATAATAGTCCTATAGAAGAAACAACAAGCTAAGTATACTAGTGGATCACACAAAGACAATACAACTCCTATGTAAGCTAGTTACCAAAGATACGCGGAAGCAAACAACTAGCTAGCAAAGAGTTCTACTCAAGCAAAGCTACTATATCAACAAGCATATAGAAAGCACACAAGCATGAGTAGCACAATACATACTAGGGTGATCACTCAAGCCAAAGTAACTCCTATACATCCTAGTGATCAAGTATGAAGGCTAAGCACTACTAGCAAGTAAAGAAGCCTATTCATACAAGACTACAAGATAGTCAACTAAAGCAAGGTAAGCACATAAGCATGAATAGCACGGTATGTAAATACAGAAAGTAAAACATCATAGTAGAAGTAGAGTAAAAGATGGCTCATGACTTTTTCCTAAGGTCTCGGAAGGATGGCACCTTCCCCTACTCTTCGTTGGACCAATCCCGCCAGAGTTCTGATTCCTCCCGCCATCAAGTGGAGTTCTCGCCCACGAGCCCGTGATCACTCCTCGAGTGAAGACATGGTGTGCGTCACCGCTGCACAAAACACAAGCTCGCCTCCCTCGAGAACTTGCCGGACTCCTCGAGCCGATACGGGCGCACACTATTGTTGCCCCTTTCACTGGTGGATTCAAACCGTATACAAACATGTGACGGCCTTCACAACCAATCACGATAGGCTCGTTCACTGACACCTAACCGGTCTAGGTCTCACCATAGACCAAGAGTAACAACCTAGATCACACCCTCAAGGACACCATAGCCTTAGATGTGCATCAATGCTCATGTTACTCTCACTAGCACTCTCAAGATATCCAATATCCTCTCCTAGTGCTCCTCTCTTGGCCCTTTGGCTCCCAATAGATGCTCTCAGCAATCCCAATGGCCAAAGGCAGTCTCCAAGACCCCAGCAACGAGTTTATATAGGCTCCCAACCTCAAACTAGTCGTTGCTCCATGAATTCACCTTTCTAGACGTACTGACCGTACAGTCTGGTCTCTCCCAGAGCGGACCTTCCGGTCACTCTAGTAACGGCTCTCCTAGCCGTTGGCTCAACTGTGTCCAGGCAAATTCCTCATACTGACAGGACTGTCTGGTCAGTAGATCGGACCGTCCGGTCTGTCATTGTCAGACTCCAGAACGTTGGCTTCCTCTCTGCACTGTTCCTCAGCTGAACTGACCGTACGGTCCAGTCACCTGACCATACCGTCCGGTCTCTATAGCTCCTGCACAGTAAGATTCCTCGCTCCTCGCTAGAAGTCCCAGACAACTCCACATAGTGACCGTACAGTCCGGTATCCACTGACCCCTCTGTCCGGTCTCTATGTCCAGAAGCTGAAACTTGTCGTCCTCGCTTGACTTCGTTTTTTGGCTTCTTCCAACAGCTCATTGGCTTCTCCACTGTCACCTAGTGCCTGTGATTTCACCGAGCATTCAAGCATATCACCGACTAGACTTGACCTAAGAGAAATGACCTAGACCCCCTTGATAGTCCGGTTTTTCCTATGGACTCAAAGCCCTAACAACTAGACCAGTATTCCCAACACTTGCTCCATAGCTTGTCCTCAGCTTTGATCCATCTCCATCAACCCTTGGACTCCATCAAGCTCATCAAGCCTCCATGCTTGTGGTCATTGTCATCAACCGCCAAGGCAACCATCAATCATCATAAGATAGATAAGGTTTCCTACACGCACAACATTCGTGTAGATATTAATCATATTTTATGTTTATCATTCATCACCAAAACAAATCATATCTTAGGGTGACCTCAATGGTCATGAACCTTACACACGCCTATGCCCGTGGAGATGCCGCCACACCTAATGAAACCTACGCCTCCATCATCTTCCTCCTCTTCTGCAAAAAGGGATCGTTGCAGAGATTTCTGGTAGGCCAAGGCGGAGGAGAGAGAGGGTCTTCTCTAGGTCACCGCCATCGTTTGATCCATACTTCATCAAGAGCCGCCAAATTTGGCCGGGATTGTGTAGGTTTGAGGAATTGGGAGAAGAAGAGAGTACCGAGCTAGAGGAAGGGGAGAACAGCATGAGCCTGGGCTCAGTTGAGGAAGTGGGCCTCAATGGCACAACTCTGTAGTTTCTTTCAACTAGTCATGGGCAGTGGGTCTTTTGCCAATCCAAGCTGAAATAAGCACATCTTTAGGAGATTATTAGATTATGATAATCTGCCCTCTAGATTAATTAATCTAGCCATATAATATGTCATGTTAATTAATCTAGGTGGATTATAAGCTAAAACAAACAACCCCTAATACTCACTCCTAATCTTTTCCTCATCAAAAAGGAAAAATCAAATCTGTACTTCCCTAAAAAAAATGTGTACTTCCCTGGTCTTTGACAGTAATACTATGTTAAGAAGATGTCGTGAATTCCATTGATATGCTTGGATAAAAAAATTCCTCAATATAGACCTTATATTTGTAAAGTCTATTTTACCCTCCTAAATAATTCACTTTGCCTATTTAACCCTCGTAACAAATCTTGACTCAATTTACTTTCTAAACAACTTAACTTGATCCAATCAATCCCTGATTTTAATTTGTTCTTTTTTTGTTTCTCAACATGCAAGCTTAATTTGAAACTCAAATTTTATGTAATAATAGATCATGCAAAAACCAATCTAAAAATAATTACCTCCATGATTTTCTGAAACAAATAAAACAACATTCAATTGGGATTGTATTGCACAAACTCGAATTGTTAGGCAGAGTAAACTAAGCCGTGATTTTGTTCTGGGTTAAATAGATAGAGTGAATTATTTAGAGGAGTAAAATGAACTTTTTGTTATTTCTTTGGTGATATTTCCTAGTTCCTTCTCTTTTATTTTTAAATCTCTGTTTTCCATTTGTTTGGCTACCTTTTTCTTGTTGATGTTGGTACAAAACGATGAGTATATTAGACCTAAACTTTCTTGCTCTGCCTGGGTAAAGTTCTCATGCTGTATATGCCTTCAAGAAATTTCAGCTCTCTTTTACCATTGGTTGAAGAGGGCTTGACTTGACTCTGATATTGTTATTGCTAGATCTTTGACAACATCAGTACGAAATGGTAATGGTGAAGATGAGTGGTTGATGTAAAGGGTCTGTACTTTTGAAAACAATAATGCAGTCTCTTTTTTATTTGCAAATTCGAACATTTTAGTACAATAACGTTTAAGAAAGATACTCCCGAATTAGACAACACAACCTTACTCAAGGTTTGAACATTACATATATCGATCAAGCCGCATGGCACACCGCATTAGATTTGTTGACCTCAAGTTAACTATGTATTTAGTTTCCTACAAAAACACCGCCAGAAATGGTGGAGAAAAGGTTCTTTATTTGGTCATTTAGTTTTATATTATAGAAAATTTATTGGCCATAATATCATTGAAACGTTTTAGAAAATTGTTGAAGTATGTAGAAGTAGTTTATTAAGTTGTTGCCACCTCTAAAATCTGTGTAGAGATTAGAGAATAGTTTAGATAAGAAATATACCAGATTTATTTTATTTTTGGAAAAAACTTGAAATCCAACAACACGCGGAGTCAGGAGGGGAAAAGAGGACAGAAAGGTCGCCAGCCAGATGCCGTCATCTTCCTCCCTTCTCGTCTGTTGAGTGTTGACTAGCCGCTCCAACCGCCGGTCGCTGCTTCTGGAGTTCTTACCTTACCTCTTTACCTGGCCGCGAAGAAAGGCAGCTGGGCTTGCAGACGCTTCCCGGCGACTACCCCTGTCTCGCCTCGATCTCTCCACCTGCTCGTCTCAGATGCCTCTCTTCCTGCGGCTTCTTCGGGGTGAGATTTCCTTCACCCATCATATACACCTTTAGTTCCTTTGACTGTCTGTCATTTGAGCTTGGAGCTCTTAGAATAATTTCTTGCTTCAGTAATTTATTGATATTTTCATGCAATAGGATTAGAATAGTAGTGTATCAAGGAGTTTGGATGCTTCTGTGAGGACCCTTGTTTATTTCCCTGTAAAATTAGTGTTTTTTTCTAAACAAAAAATTAGTGCTATTTGGATTGGTTCTTGGTCAATGGAAGCACCAGGTGGTGCCCCCTTTTTCAATTACATCAGTTGAGCGAGTACAGGCTTGGCAACTCCTTTGGAGATTGCCTGAACTATTAGCATTGGTAACAAGACATACATCTGTGTTAATCGGAGGTTACAAGAGGAAAAAGGGAAGAAAGAAAAACTAACACACACTCACTCAAGAGCTTAGAAACTAAGGGGATAATCGGCTACTGCAATGTCTAAGACGATCTTGATAAGCAGATTGGTGGAAGTGGTGAAATTGCTGGGAACCTGTCCTCGCATTCTAAAACTTCATTTCAATATTCTTCATATGTTTTCCTTTGTTTCTTGAGGCGGTCCATCTCAGCATTCTGCAGTCCCTCTGAATTTATAGTGGGTATTTTTTTCGTCTAATTATTCCCAGGACGCCAAAAGTCATGGATTGATTGGATTGGAAGCATTTCGTGCAGCCTCTCTGAATGATTCGACCATTTGTTTATGTCCCCGTTTTCAGGTCATCCATCACTCAGTATAACAGAACTGAATTCTGAGGTTCTGTTTATGTGATGTCAATTGCGTGCTGCTTGCCGGTTGTGGAGTGTGTGTACTGCCTGGCATGTGCACGGTGGACTTGGCAGAAGTGTCTCCACTCTGGTGGTTACGACAGCGAGACGTGGGGATTTGCATCAGCCACAGAGTTTGAGCCTGTGCCCCATATGTGCCGGCTGATCCTCTCAGTCTATGAGGATGACCTAGAGAATCCACAATGGGCGCCCGCGGGGGGTTATGGCATGAATCCGCGGTGGGTGGTGCATCGGAAGACATACGAGGACACACACGGTCATGCTCCCACATACCTGCTCTATGTTGACCACCAGCACTCTGATGTCGTGGTTGCTGTCCGGGGCATGAACATGGCCAAAGAGAGCGACTATGCCTTGCTATTGGACAACAAGCTTGGCCAGAGGAGGTTTGATGGTGGCTATGTGCACAATGGCTTGCTCAAGGCCGCGGAGTGGGTATTTGATGTGGAATGTGATGTTCTGAGGGACCTTCTGGAAAGGAATCCAGGTTACACGCTCACGTTTGCTGGGCATTCACTTGGTTCCGGTGTTGTGGCAATGCTGGCTCTGGTGGCAGTGCATAATAGGGAGCGGCTGGGTGGTATAGATAGGAAGAGGATACGGTGCTTTGCAATGGCACCTGCCCGCTGCATGTCGCTCAATCTTGCTGTCCGTTATGCTGATATCATCAACGCTGTTGTTCTTCAGGTAATCGCACCACTCTATACCTGCTTTGCAGCTATGTAAGGCTTAAATTGTGTGCCAGCATAGAATTCAGTTATATTGTTAGTTATTACCACTTCAAAGTAAAACACAAAGCGTCCTTTTACTTATTTCTTAGCAATTTGCGTTCACAATCACAACCAGTTATGCTATATGCTAAACTGTTCTTGCAAGTGGCGTGCATGTTTCTGATGTACCCTCTTTGTGTGTTCAGTGTGTTCTTCTCTTGATTTGCCTTTCCTGTTCATGTTATGTTTTATTGTAATTGGACGATTTTTTCCATCTTAATACAAAGGCACACACTTTGCATATTCTTTTAAAAAAGCAGTTCTGTAGCAGTAAGTTAGATCGAGAAGTCCAGCTGAAACCTGCTTATGTTTCTTCTGATATTCGTATTCATTAAAACAGGATGATTTTTTGCCTCGCACAGACATTCCTTTGGAAGACATCTTCAAGTCACTTTTCTGGTAATAGGACTTGTTTTTCTGTATTATCATTTTATCAACATGACAACTTGTTTTGTAGGGATTTATGATCTGTGCATCTTTTCAGGGTACCTGATGTAGTCCTCTTTGTACAGCTTGCCATGTCTTTTATGTGGAAGGTGCCTCATAGACACATGTATACCTGAAAGTGCGATGCTGAGAGATCCAAGGCGCTTGTATGCACCAGGCCGTCTCTACCACATAGTTGAAAGGAAGCCTTTCAGGTATTTGTTTGCTTTGTGTTTCTAAATATTCTGATTGTTGCAACCCATGTAAGTACAACACTGCACACCTATAAATCATCTGCGAAAAGTAAGATATACTTCAACACTGATCTTTCAGATATACTTTTTTTTTTCTCTCGGAAAACACAGGAGAGCTGCGCTTCATTATATTAAGAAGAAAAGCGGGATAAGAACCCGAGTTACACATCAACACACACCACCCTTTTTCTGTTTACATTCACGCCTGTTACTAGACGAAAAGACGACCACACACACACACACCCCAACCTACTGGTCTGCACCGATGACTGACGATGAAAGGGAAGACAGGCCGCCCCAGCCATCTCCCAAGTGTGCCTTTCATCATGTACAGCCATGAGTGCCCGAGACAAGCTTGGGACTAGTCCACCAAACACACACCCATTGCGATGCGTTATTTTACTGGTGGTTTTTCATGTTAATATCAAAAAAGGTTATTCTAGTTTTTCAGTAGCTTGTCTTACTAAAATAATGAAGTGAAAAATCATACAATTACTGTTTCATGTTTCCTAGTTTGATAAAATCATACAATTATTTGAGATTTTTTTTATTCATAAAGAAACTGCTTATTGCTTCAGATGTGGAAGATATCCCCCTGTTGTAAGAACAGCAGTTCCGGTGGATGGCCGATTCGAGCATGTTATTCTCTCTTGCAATGCAACATCTGACCATGCTATTATATGGATTGAAAGAGAAGGCCAAAGGGCGCTGGATGTAAGTCTAATTAACATAACCTGTTTGTGATGCTTAGAAAAGTGGTAATGGTTTGTTGCAAGTAGAACCTGGCCATCACTATTTCACATTTATGCAAGCAAAGATTTCAAGACAATCTTCCTCTTTTTTTTTTTCATGATCTCATGAGAGAAAATTTTATATTATTGTTGTTGTACCTTTAGCATCAGTCAGTTTGATCGAGAAAGTTCCTTACTGGCCATAAATTTTTTTTTGTGTTTCCTTATTGGCCATAAAAAAAATTCAACTTCCCTAGTGGCCATCGAGTTAAAATTTATTTTGCCTTATTGGCCATCATAGTGTTAAAGTTATAGAAGAAAAGTCTCTTTTTTGCCCAAGGTAGCATATTTGTGGCCACCGGTCCTTATTAACATGAAACTAGAAAAAAAATACCAGTTAATATTTAATTTGCAAATCTGAACATCATGAGTATGTATTTTTTGAATATTTGGCAGCAACAATATGTATTTTTAACATTAGTAAAAATAATGTTTCTGCTAAATAAAACTTAAAAGTGCATACTCATGTTTTGTTGATATTAACAAATTATATTAACTTAATTCTGCGATTACAAGGAACATTTGCAGAAAATTGTTGTTAGGGGCGAAAGTGACTTTTCTTTTTCAACTTTAACACTAGGATGGCCAATAAGGAGAAAATTTTGAAACCAATGGCCACTAGGGAAGTTCAACATTTTTTATGGCCAATAAGGAATCAAATTTTTTTCTGATGGCCAATAAGGAATCAACATTATGCTGAAACGATTTATAAAAGCTATTTGCAATTGCAACACATAGTTTTCGGTGAGCGAGCATTTCAGGAGTGCACAAATGGCATCAAAACTAATAGTTCATACCCTTTCAGTTGATGTTGGAGAACGAGAGGACCACAAAAGCACCTGAAATTCAAAAGATGGACGATCAGATCACCATAACGAGGGACCATGACGAGGAACGACAGGTGGCTCTGAGGCGTGCAGTTGCTCTAGGGGTTGCTGATGTTAATGTGCCATCAACATATGGCACATTCGATGAGAATATGAACCCTGAAGCTGATGAAGCTTCTCCAGTGCTCTCGGACAGTGGCAGGCGCAGGGCGTGGGGTGAGTGGATCACAAGGATTTTCGAGAAGGATGAATCTGGGCAAATGGTTCCACGGAGATTATGTTGACAGTCAAAACAATTGTGAATTAGAAATAATAACTTGTACTAGTTCTACATTAAGCCAGTCCTTGGCAATAGGTTATCTCCCCATCTGTTCAAGTCTGTTTTTGAAACCTTGAAACGGTGACGGAACTAGGAATTATCAATGTAGAGAAAGTACTTAGATCGACGTAGAGCGAGTGAAAGAGCTTACACCAATTATCAATCAATTTCTCCCCGGTTGCAAAATTGCATGGCAGTAATAACTAGTTCTGTTGTGCCGATGAACATGAACTGGCCTTTCAAATGCACTTCCTGCAAATGCCGTGTCTTGCAATGTGTTAGAGAATTTGGAAACAAATGGAGCAAAAAAGCAATGAATGGTTGACTAGTATTATTGTTGCACTGAATTTTCTGCACCAATTTGGCAGCAACACGCTTGCCATGTCAGCTTTGTAGTTCTTGAATCTTAACCAGGCCACCAGGGTACTATTGTAGTTTTGATTTGACATGGCCAGCCACTAGCAGACACGCAGACGGCTTTGCCGGCGTAAGCTGACGCCGGCCACGATGTCCCCCACGCTATCGCCTTGGAATTGTCTCCCGTTGACTTCACCGAGGCCGGTGCCAAACTTCTCTCGTTTCCTCGTCCTCGGACGGAGGCAGACGCTATGGCCGCCATGATCGCGACGGCGGCTCTGCCGGCTGCAGCCCGGTCGGTTGCGGCGCTCCTCGCGGACGGCGGCGGGGCCCCCGCGGACGAGCTGCGGCGGCTGGAGCAGAAGCTCTTCGCCGCGCGGGGCCTGGCCGCGGACGCCGAGGTGAAGGAGGGCCGCGACGCCGGCGCCAGAGCGTGGCTTCGCGACCTCCGGGACGCGCTCTACGAGTTCGGTGACGCCATCGACGACTCCAGACGCGCCACCGTCGAGGCGGACAGGCGGCAGCGGGAGGGCCGGAGATCGGTGAGCTGCAAAAAAAAATCGAATTTTTAGCAAATTCAGTTGAATTCATAAACTTCGAAATATTTGCACTTTGCATCTCGGTTGGCTCGGTAATTTTATTTCTTTCAATGCCTTGTAAGTTCGAACAAAACTGTACTCAACCAGGTTATAAGTACTAATGGCTTATAAAACATTGTAATGTGAGTTTCTCCAATCTTTAACTTCATATAGTACAAACAATGCTTATATGAAAATACTAGACTTTTCACCATGTCTTTTATGGGTTACTAATAGCATACTATTTTCATGATTTTCATGTGAACAGTTTCGACAATGGTTTACATTACCATACAATATGGACAGAATCCGGTACAAGACTTTGAAAAACAGTATCAACAACCTGAATGAAAAAATGGACAGTATTCTCGAGAAAGCTTCTGAAATAGGACTTGTAGCAATCAACGTGGACGGACAGAATATAAGGTCTGAATTTTCTTGGGAGGTGGTCCCTAATGATGATAGTTTGGGTGATATTGAAAATGAGAAAAATAAATTGATTGATGTACTGACAGATAGAAAGAGTGCAAACAAAGTTGTGACAGTTGTTGGGAGTAGCGGAATGGGTAAAACCTTACTGGCATGGAAAATTTATGAGGATCATCGCATCAGGAATGCTTTCGGTACTGTTGTATGGGTGAGCGTAGTCAATGACTTTAATGATGTGGGATTACTGTCTGCAATTGTAAGAGCTGCTGGTGGAAATCCCAGAGGAGAAGAAAACAAGGTGCAACTTGAGGCCATGTTAGCCGCCATCCTTAAAGGAAGGAGGTTCTTACTGGTAGTTGACAATGTGCGCAGTCATCAAATTTGTGAGAATTCCCTAGAGGCTCATTGGCATATTTGTGGTCATGGAAGTAGAACTTTGATAACTACACCTGATGAGAATGTTGCAATCAAAGTGAAGGATGCTTACGTCTACCGGATAAAGGAATGGACCTTTCAGGATTGTTGGTCCTTGCTTTGCCGTAATGCTTGTCTGGATGAAAACCTTTGTGAAAACACTTTAAGGAATATTGGAATTATGATTATTCAGAAGTGTAACAAGCTCCCAATGGCTGTAAAAATTGTAGGTGCTGTTCTGAGAACAAAAGAACAAACCCCAAAGGCTTGGAAGAGAGTGTATGAAAGTGAAGGATGGTCTCAACAGGATCTAAGAGATGATGTACATGGCTTAACTGGGGCCATTTATTCGGGCTACCATGATTTGCCATTGCATCTGAAGCAGTGTTTCATTTATTTATCATTGTTCCCTGAAGGCTCTGTCATCAGACAACAGTTTGTGAGTCAACTGTGGATTTCGGAAGGTTTGATTGAGGAACGAGAAATTTGCAGTCTTGAAAGTACTGCAGAGGAGTATTACAAGGAGTTATTATCAAGAAATCTTCTGCAATATGAAATTGGAAATGATGATATAACTAGATGCACAATGCATCATCAAATCAGATACTTTTTGCAGTTCTTTGCAGAAGATAAAATCTTTGCTGGTGAGCTGAAGCCCAATACTAATGAAAGTTCCATAAACAAGTTACGGCATGTGTGGATTAATAGTAGCAAACTAATGACCACCATTGAAGACATAGGAGATGTGGCATGTATGAAAACAGTCATTCTCTACAAGAACCCAGTGGGCAATCATGGGTTAGACAGGCTATTTAAGGGTCTCAAATATTTGCAGGTGTTGGACCTTAGTGGTACTGAAATTAAGTATATTCCGAGGACACTGGAATCTCTAATTCACCTGAGGATGTTAAATCTTTCACTAACCCGGATTAAAGAGCTTCCGGAGTCCATTGTGTGTCTCAGAAATCTCCAGTTCTTGGGTCTCCGCTTTTGCAATTGGCTGCATACTCTTCCATATGGAATAGGCGAACTAAAAAATTTACGAAATCTTGATCTTCGAGGAACTATCTTGCATCAAGTCCTGCCAACTTTGGTAGACCTTAAACAACTCTCCACACTGCATGGCTTCATCGTAAACACTACACCTAATCATGAGGATGATCCAACTGGATGGCCTTTGGAAGATTTAAAATCTCTAGATGAATTGAGAAGCCTCCAGATACTGAAGCTGGAAAGAATCTCATATTGTTCAAGGATTGAAGGAAACATGCTTGAAGCGAAGTCTCACCTTAATGAGCTTGAACTATGTTGTAGCAATAATGACAGACAGGCTCAACTACAAGAAGAAGATGCGAGGACACTTAAAGACATATTTGATAAGCTTTCTCCTCCGGGTTGCTTGAAATCTCTCAAAATTGTGAGCTACTATGGAAAAGTTTGTCCTGATTGGTTACCTAATCTCTCAAGCCTCCAACGCCTTGTACTTCTTGATTGTAAATTCTGTGAACAGTTGCCGAACCTGGGGCAGCTAACTGAACTGAAATTCCTCACCATAATTGGTTGTTCCAAGTTACGTACCATTAAGCAAGAGCGAACAAATTTGATTCTGGCATTTCCTAAGCTACAGAAGTTGAACCTTAGAGATATGCCAAACCTTGAATCGTGGATAGGATTTGCATCTGGTGATCTTCCTTCGCTTGTGAAATTTCATCTGGAAAATTGTCCTAAACTGTGTTACCTGCCATCTGGGCTCAAGTACTCAAAAGTCCTCACAAGCATGCAACTACACCATGTCGATAGCCTGCAAGTCATTGAAAACTTGCCTGTGCTCAAAGAATTGATTCTCCATGCCTGCAATAAACTTGAACGAATCTCAGATCTGCCATTACTTGAAGTTTTGATAGTTAACAGTTGCTCTCAATTGAAGCATATTAATGAACCCCACTTGCTTAGTCACGTCCGTATTGTAGATAGAGAACTAAGCCAACTTCCGGACTGGTTTGCGACAAGTGCCTCCATGCTGCAGACGCTCAGTATAGTTGGCACTGCAGAAATGCTTGAACGATTACTTCCTGATAGAGAAGATTGGGAAATCATTCGTCACATCAGCAAAGTTTATGCAAACTTACCTGATGAATCCCCATTCTTCACTTACACAAAAAGCTCTGCTGATTTCCATGTTGATCAAGGAATTGGAGAACGAGGAAGCTCATCTGGAATTACACACGAAACTCTGAGCGTTTCACACGCTAGTACTTTTGGGAGGACCGTTCGAATTGCTGCTCGCAGGGTACCAGCCATCCGGACATCAACCGTGAAAAGGGCCATGACACGCTACCTCGTTCCATATCTCATCACGGTTATCATTGTTATGCAACTTGTGTCCTATTTACTGCAGAATAAGACATACAAAGAGATTTGGCTTCTTCAGACCCTCTTTGTCTTCTTCACAACAATTTTCTTGCTGCTGCTTGTGTTTCTTGACTGACGGTTTTCTCTTACCTGATTGTGATAAGGTGGACACAGACACAGCCACATCCTCTGCAGCATTGCATGTGCACTGTATGCAAAGAGTGAATGATTCTGAAATTGGTATATGGTACTGAGGGGGGGTGTCAGTGTGTGCAGGGTAAAAGAATATCGAAAGATCATATGTGCACGAAATAAATTCCCTTGATACCCTCAATATTTCGTCACATCATTGTCTGTAACATATGTCTCTATGTATCTCAACATATATGATTAAAGACAGGTAGTGCATGCCTCACGAATTATATCCATCAATCTATGACGTCAAGCCGCAAGCTGAATATTGAGGCTCTGTTTGGCACATTTTCGAGAAAAAAGTAAAATTGTGCCAAACACTAGGATTCTGCCTTAGATTATTAGTTAAGTAGATGCGCAGAAGGAACTAAAAAATGGGAATAAGCAAAAATTTATTTTATGAGTTGTGACAAATAAAATATAAAGGTATCCCTACAAGAACTTCCAGCCACCACAATCTTACATCTTACATTTGGATATGGGACTCAAGATGCTGCAACAAGCTAAGAGTGTTCTCCTGGTTTCTCCTTAATGACAGACTCAACACAAGAAACATACTAAAAAGGAAGAAGCAAAAAATAGAAGGAAACAATTACAACCGTATCAACTGTAACACCAGAAGGGAAGAAACAACAATGCATCTGTTTTTCATATGCCCATTTGCTAAGAGATGCTGGCTGTATTTGGGCATCCACTGACAGAGAGGACAGCCTTTCTTCACCATGATGGAAACAGCGAAGCAAGACTTTGGTAGGCCTTTCTTCATGGAATGCTTCATCATAGCCGTCTGGCGTATTTGGAAGCAAAGGAACGGAGCCATCTTTGATGCCTCGGTACCCTCCTTCAATTTCTGGAGAAAAAGCTTTAAAGAGGAATATCTCCTGCAAAGTTTCAGAATGAAAGAATCCCTTAGAACCCCTTTTTTAGATTGGCTGCCTCCTTCACCTAGCTTGAGCTTGAGCCTCGGCTCAACCTTTGTAGATAGTCAGATAGTTTATTTTGGCTTTGTATAGTATTTTTTTTCTTTAGGTAAGTGTTTGTATAGGTAAAACTTCTCTTTATACAGGTTGTTACTTGATTTTAATATATTGCACAGCGGGGACCTCCCTCGCTGTTTTCCTGCAAAAAAAAAAAAGGTGTTACTACCGTATTAGCTATGAAAAGTATTTCTAAGGGCATGATTTCAAACAAAAGCACTACGGTTGCATCTTGACTCTTGAGAGGGCTTGATTTAATGGTAATCACATTATAAATTTTCTGAGGTTGCGTCTTATACTATTTATGGTAGGTTATTTCCATACCTCTCCAAGTGAAGCTAAGTCCGGTCTATTGACTATTTCGTCCTACACTTTTCCGGGGGTGACACATCAACTTTGAGCTCTTATTCTACGAAATGAAATTACATTTCTTAATCTTCAGTTTCATATGTTTGTCAATATATTAAACTGTTGCTAGATGCCATTAGACCAGTCTTAATGCATAGTTTCCAAATATGCCACATTAGATTTAGAATTTTTGTTTGATAGATGAAGTACTCACTCTCAATACATAGTTTTATTTCATTATTTTCTAGACAAGTCATAGCATCAAATTTGTTACATTGAGATTAGTCAAAATATGTTAGGATGTAACTTTATGCTCTCAATGGTAGTTTCAATTGAGTTTCATACCTATGAAATTATGCTAAATGAGTTTCATCCTAATTAAAGTTATTTTCTCTTTTTTATCTTAATTATTTTGTCACATCATCTATTTTCTCATTTAATGCAAATGAAACTAGCATTGAGATTGGCTTTAGTGTTTGGTTAGAATGAAAGAAAAAAGATCCTCGGTCCAGTTTCAATCGGCTTTCATTGTATTGGAAAGGGTATCCACAACCTTATAGAGATGAAAGACATTTTCTCTTTTTCATAATAATTTTTTGATATGATATCTAATTAATTACAAATAAAAGAACCGTTAAGACTCGCCTGAGATTTGTTCCAATTAAAGTTTCATTTTCATTCAACAGTGTGACATGTCACCATTTTTTATGATATGACAATTAATAAGGAGAGAGAGGATAGAGATTTCATCTAGAAACTATGTCCAAGATATTTCTCTCTTTCAAGGCAGAGCTATGTTGTACATGCTAGGTGTAGCTGCACCTAGGTGAATGAAAATGCAGGCCTATGAGATCAAAATTTCACCATATAGGCATAGGAATACCTCCCTCACACCCTCCCCAACCCTAAAACATTTTTTTCTAGTTCTGTCCATGCTTGCATATGTTGCATAGGAAACAACAAAATAAAAATTATGCATTGTATGATCTCTTTTATCCATCTTTATTGACCAGTCTTAATGTATAGTTTTATCTTTTCAAGTGTGTTACATCAAATTTAAATTTTTAGTTTCATGTATGAAATAGTCATTCTTAATGTATAGTATCATCTCACGATTTTATAGACAAGTCATAGCATTAATTTGTTACACTGAGATTGGCTAAAACAATCAAGATGAAATTTTATATCTCAATGGTGGTTTCAATTGTGTTTAATACATATAAAATAGTGCCAAATGAGTTTCATCATAACAAAACTTATTTTCTCTTTTTTATCTTAATTACTATGTCATGTGATCTATTTTGTTGATATGGCAACTCATTTAATATAAATGAAACTAGTATCTTATCACTTATATGATATTTTGAAAACAACAAAATAAAACCTCCCAGAACTAGCCAAATGATTAAAGCCACTCATTTTGAGATTCGTGCATGAGCAAGTTTAATAAAGTAGGCGGCTGCGGGCACAAGCGTTGTGCCATGTCATCATAAGCATTGTATTTGTATAGTGGGTTGGTGCTTAAATGAGCTACTGATTTTAATATTTAACTATTTTATGTGTACATGTGTCCCTATGCAATGGCTGTTATTGGTACAAAGCATAACTTTTCTCGGGAGGAATCCATCAGCCCACTTCACGCTGGCGTTTCACCAAGCGCCAGCTTATTTCTCTCTCTCCTTTTCTTACTCTTCCAGCTAGGATTTTTATGATATGGACAACTCTTTAACCTGCTGAATAGGAATTATTATACTTGATCTTATTCTAAACACTGCTCTGCGCCTTTGGCCTTCACCATGCAGCAGTGTCCTCCGACTCTACCTCGGACTACGTCATCCATTACTACCTCAATTATTATGGTTGTTGTCTCCTTCGTGAAATGGTAAGAGTGGAACTTAGTTTTTTTTTAACCGGAAAACAGCGAGGGAGACCCCGCTACAGAAAATAAATTAACCAAAGATGAAAACTGTACAAGGAGCCAAAGGCCCAGAGCCAAAAGAAAAGAGAAAACTATACAAAACCTGTATACTATACAAGCGAACTGACAAGAGGATTAAGGTAGGGATTCAACCCACTCCAAAAAGGGTGTTTTTAGTTATTCTTTTATTTTATAGCTTTGCAGCAGACATTCATCCTTAAAATTTTTCCTCCAGAAATTGAAAGACGGTGGCGCAGCATCAAAGATGACACCATTTCTTTGCTTCTAGATGTACCAAGTAGCAATGATGAAGCATTTCATGAAGAAAGGCCTGGCGAAAGCTTGTTTTGCAGTTTCTATCATCATGAAGAAGGGTTGTGATCTCTGCCAATGAATGTTCAAGTAATTCCAGCAGTTTTTAGCAAAAGGGCAAGAGAAAAAGAGATGCATTGTCGTTTCTTCCCTTCTGTTATTGCAGTTAACACAGTCATAGTTATTGCCCTCCAACTTGTGCTTCTTTCTCTTGAGGATGTTCCTAGTATTTACCCTGTCACTTAGTAATAGCCATGAGAAAACTCTTAGCTTGTTGTAGCATCTAGAGTCCCATATCCATAAATAGGGCCAGGGGTGGTTGCAGATTCTTGTATGGGTAGTTGTACATTTTGCTTGATGAATACTTTGGTGTACCCCATATGTAATGCCATTGGTCATTTGATTGCTCTTGCTATTGGGTTTGCTGTATGATGGTTCTAAGTTGTTATAGCTCTTCTTCTGCTTGTTCAGAAAGTGGCTGATGGAAAAGTCCTCTAATATCATCAGTTGTGAGGAATTTGTTTACTGAGATGTTCTGGTCAATAGCAAAAGAAAATAGTCTAGGAAGTTTATTCTGAAGAAAGTGGTCATTCCAAACATCAAGCCAGAATAGAACTGTTGAGCCATTTCCAATTGTGCAGGAAGCAATTTCCCTAAACTTGTCACAAAGATGCAGAAGGTCCTTCCACCAAAAGGAGCCTCGATCAGAGGATGCATGAGGAATCTCTCCCTGGGAGTAATGTGTGTGCCAAATCATTTGAACCCATAAGATTTCCCTTTTATTATAGAATTTATCCAAGTGTTTAAGAAGAAGGGCATCATTCTCAGACCTTAGCTCTATTACCCTTAGTCCACCTTTATTTTTAGGTTTGGTTACTTTGGTCCAGGCTACAAAGGGTTTACTTTTAGCATTACAATCAGAGCTCCTCCACATTGTGTGTCTTCTTCCTCTATCCAAGAAATCCAGTACTCCAAAAGGGATTTTGATGCTGCACATCGTGTATGTTGCCAAGGAGGTGATCACTGAGTTTACTAGCTGGAGTTTTGCTGCCTGAGATAACAATGAGGTTATAGATATGAGTCTTCTCTCAGACCTGTCCATGAGGGGCATGAAGTCCTCAATTTTGGGCTTTGTTGTACCCATTGGAATACCCAGGTAAGTGAAAGGGAAACTTGCCAGTTGGCAGCCAAAGGTTCCAGCCATAATTTGAGCTTCATCTTCTGTGAAATTTATTGGAACTATGCTTGACTTGTTATAATTGACTTTAAGGCCATTAGAACTTGTGAAGGATTGGAGAAGTCCTTTCAGGCAAAAGAGTTCCCTTTGTGAGGCTCTCATCACCAGGATTATATCATCGGCATATTGAATGATTGGGAACTTGCCACTAGGGTCAGCTTCAATTGGGAGTGTGATGAGCCCATTATGTGCACTGTTAATGATGTACTGGAGCAATTCTGCAGCCAAAACAAAGAGAATGGGGGACAAGGGATCACCCTGCCTAACTCCTCTCCTGCATTCAAAGAATTTGCCTGGAACTCCATTGAGTAGAACTGAAGATGTGCAAGTTTCTAGAATCCTTTCCGCCCAAGAGGTCCACTGATCAGTAAACCCAAGACACTTTAGCATTTGAATGATGGTGTTGTGCTCAATTATGTCATTTCAAAGTCCAGTTTAGTACTACCAGTTTCCTCTTTGATTGTTGGCACTGGTGTATGTACTCAAAAGCCCAAGCTAGGCAGTCTTGAATTATTCTTATTTTTATGAACCCATACTGATTTTGGTGAATAATTGAAATGATCTGCGCTTGTAATCTGTCTGCCATGAGTTTGGTGATGAGCTTCAAAACTGAGTTGAGTAAAGAAATTGGCCTAAAATCATTTGGGGTAGTTAGTCTGTTTGTCTTGGGCACCAAAGTGATGAAAGAGCTATTGATTGACTACAGGCTTACTCTCCCTGCAAAGAAGTCATCACAAAGTTGGTATATGTCATCCTTAATAATATGCCAACATTTTTTAAAAAGAGACCAATGAAACTATCTGGGCCTGGAGCCTTATCTATTGGCATGTGTTTCACAGCTCTGTCAATCTCTTCCTTGGTGAAGGGAAGGGAGAGGTGACCCAGGTTCTCATTTTGGGTGATTAAATTTTCTAGATCCTAAGTGTTGCGGGAATGTCCACCCCTTAGTCTTCCCAAGCCCAGAAGACAGTCCAGCAACAAGAAGCAAGGTCTAGTTGGACTGGCGGCCCAGAAGGCCTTCGGCCCAGCAGGTGTTCGAAGGCCGGTACGACCGAAGGGCGTACGGCGTGGCGGGGCCCCGGGCGCAGGCGCTAGAGAATGACAGCTGGGGGCATGTACCAGATGAAGATTGAAGTACTAGAATACCCTTAGGTCAAGTAGAGATGTGTAATGTAGGGTCCGGGGCAAATCTGTAAACATGCCCGGAGGGTAGGTAAGCATAGATCTATAAATGCTCAGCTGCACCTCTGAGCGGGAGAGGACGTGCCCCTGCCACCAGAACCTTCCTGTACTATTCTGACCAGGTAATACAAAGTTCATTAGCCGAAGGGCGCCAGTATGAGCCCTTCGGCATAAGTGTCGTTGCTTGGTCTTGTTCACTCCTGTCATAGCTTGTCCGAGGGGCCTTCGGTCAGTCCAGCCCTCGGCTAGCCCACTACTTGTTTGTTCTGGACTCGTAACCATAACAGCTGGCGTCGTCCGTGGGGATCGAACCCACGACCACGTCACGCGATGATTGCTCGCGTCCGATCGTGCACTCGCCGATCCGATGGCCGACGCGTGGTGCAGGGGCTGAATTTATGACAGTGCGCTCGCTCGGGAACTACGCTGAATAACCGCGTTGGGCGCATTTATAAGCAGGACGACGCGTGGACTGCATTTATAACAACAAGTTTGTTGCATCTTCAGGAATGTTACACGGTCCGGCGGCTAAGGGCTGGGAGCCCGAAGGCAGTTCGGGTTAGAGATAAAATAACATGTTGCCTCCGGTAGCATGCTTCGCTTTTGACAACTCACTAACTTCTTCGAATACGATTGCGTGTGCCAAGTGCAGGTAACCGAAGGAAAGGATGGCCTCCGGGCAAGCCCGAAAGGGGGGGGGGGGGAGACTAGAGGTGGTCATTTTGCATGATCACGGTTTCGGTCCTGCCAAAGGCGGATCTCACCCATGAGGAGTTACTGTTGGGGGAATGCCCACCCCTTAGTCTCCCCAAGCCCAGAAAACAACCCAGCAACAAGAAGCAAGGTACAGCTGGACTGGCAGCCCAGAAGGCCTTCGGCCCAGCAGGTGTCCGAAGGCCGGTAGGCCGTACGGTGTGGCGGGGCCCCGGGCGCAAGCGCTAGAGAATGACAGCCGGGGGCGTGTACCAGATGAGGATTGAAATACTAGAATACCCTTAGGTCAAGTAGTAAGATGTATAATGTAGGGTCCGAGGCAAATCTGTAAACATGTCCGGAGGGTAGGTGAGCATAGATCTATAAATGCTCACCTGCACCTCTGAGCGGGAGAGGACGTGCCCCTGCCACCAGAACCTTCCTGTACTATTCTGACTAGGTAATACAAAGTTCATTAGCCGAAGGGCGCCAGTATGAGCCCTTCGGCATAAGTGTCGTTGCTTGGTCTTGTTCACTCCTATCATAGCTTGTCCGAGGGGCCTTCGGCCAGTCCAGCCCTCGGCTAACCCACTACTTGTTTGTTCTGGACTTGTAACCACAACAATAAGCCATCTCTGTTATCTTTGATTTCCCCATCCTGTTTTTATGTGTCCCAAAGTAGGGCAGCCTTCTCATAATGGTCAGTGTGTGTTCTTCCATCTTGAGATGCTAAACTGGTGATGGTATTCTGCATGTACCTCTCAGTTACTGCTGCATGAAATAATTTTGTGCTTTCATCCCCAAACTTTGTCCATCTGATTGTGTATCTTTTCTTCCAGTACTCTTTCCTACATTTGAGTAGATGGAGGATGTGCTTTTTGAGGATAGTTCTGAAGTTTCTCTCCTGTGTGAATAAGCTTCTCTGCTCTTCCAAATTATCCATTATCACCAGAGTGTCATTGCATTACTGTATGAGATTGTTGATCTTGGACTTAGTTATTGCAGAGCTTAACTACTCTTGAGTCTTGATGAGTGAAATAATAATAGGGCAAGGCCCTGAATAAAATTTGTGAGCCGAAAAAGAAAGGTACATCAGATTTCCAAAGGGCTAAAAGAAAATTTAACATTACATTTATCTGATCACGGAACTTTATCTGGTGATCAATATTTAGTTGACAAGAAAAATATGTGAGCAGCAACAAACAGGAGAGCCGTGAATAGAAGATCGGTCCTCATCCATCGCCGTCTCGTGGATTGACCAATTTGCTCGTTGCTGCTTATAACTTCATCCATGGAAACAACATCTTCAACTTGCGGAGCAATAGGCATCGTGAAGCTAGGCGTGCTGTGTAAAGAAGTTTGTGCTAGAGACCTTGCACTTCGGTGGATGTTGCCACTGCTTTTAGAGTAGGAGAAATAGAACGAGCCATCTGTCAGATTTGCCCATACATGATCAGCATTTTGGATTACAGACCAGTGTGGGGCAGTAGCGGAGGAGCAGCTATCAAGTAGCACCTCATTTCCAACGATCTCTAATCTCCTGAGCATGAATGGTTTCTCTGGCTGCAACCACTCTGGAAATTTAGCTGACTTCCTTTCATTTAAAAGCACAGCGCGTAACGACGGGACACCTTGCACAATATCCAATAGCAAGCAATTAATTACTTTCAAATCTTCAAGCCTTCTGAGGTTCGTTATCATCTTCAGCTTACTGTTCTCACGAATTTCGAGTTCTATAAGTGAAGGTATGTTGTCAATTGCTTCCAGGCTGTCAGCATGTTCTATGTGCAAGTTCGTCAATGCCATACAATGCTCGAGACAGCTAGGGAGTGAATCCAGCTTGGGGCATTCAACAACCCTGAAATTCATGAGTAAAGGCATATCTCCCTTTTCAAGGCCTGATAGTGACTTAAGGTTGCTCATTTTGCTGATGTGAAATTGCTCAAGCTTTGGAAATGCCACCCCGTTATCTGGAGTTCCACGAATCTCAGGACCAATATAGGGTGACATACTGGAACCACTTATCACTAGGAATTTTAGATATTTCATCTGGCCCAAAGAATGGAAATACTGACAATATAAGCAACCATCAAGGGTCAGCCTCTCCAGTTCTCGCAGATGAGATGGGGCTAGCCAAGATGGGAATTCATGGCCATAAAAATTTTCCAGCTTGACAGAGATAATTGAAGGTCCTGGCTTGAGTGCTTCAAACACATCTTCAATATTCCTGGCTCTATTAATTTCCGTTGCTCCATTATCAGTGCTGCAACATAACTCTAGCTCTTTGAGATGACGTTTTGACTGCAGTGTTGATTGTCTTGCATCTTCCAAAGTTATTGTCTTCTCTAGCCTTAATATCTGGAGGCTTGTCAGGTGAGATAAGGAACTCAGCTCTTGAAATGGCCAACCATTTCTGTTTTCTACACCACCTGCTCTAACAAGAAAACCTTTAAGGCATTTGAGTTCTCTCATGAAGGTGAATCTGAATTTGACCTGATTTAGTCCAGTTCCAGATATGTCCAGTGTTCTCAAGTTTACAAGGCGGCCAACAGATTCTGAGAGAACACGCAGACGAGTGCAGTTCTTGAGAATCAAGAACTGCAGCATCCTTAGATTCTCAATAGCTGCTGGAATTTCTCGAACTTGTGTGTTTGCAAAGCTAAGATATCTAAGGTGAGTCATCCTTCCCAAACTCCCAGTAATACACTCAATCTGTGTATCCTGAAGGTCTAGGACTCTTAAGTGTGTGAACTTCTGAAAAATATCACCCAACGCCCTGTCATTTAACTGACTCCCAGACAGGATGATTGTTCTCAAGCACCTCAGCCTCTTAATACCATTTCGTATGGCTTCTACACCTCCAGCTGTTATTGATAAGCGGTATGGCTTCAACATATCACCTATATCTTGAGGATTTCCAATAAAGTTTTCATCTTGTGACTGGAGAAGTGCAAATGATCTGAAAAGATGAGGCATCTTTGATCCCACTGCACCACAAGCTTCATTTTCTTGCAGAAGAAGGCCCCTTCCTACCAGCTCCTCATAACAATTTCCAGCTTCATCCTCAACTGCTCCATGTGGCTGTGCTGTTTTCTGCTGAGGCATAATAAACCCCTCTGCAATCCACTGCTGGGTGATGCGTTGCCGATCAATCACAGACCCCTCTGGGTATAATGAGCAATAAAGAAAACATCTCTTCATGTAATACGGCAACTCCAGGTAGCTAGTATTAATAGCCTTTCTTATCCTTGAAGAAATGCCACAGAAATCACTGGAGTAAATCCTCTCCCAGTCGTCTTCCTTAGGTTCCACATTCCTCAGATGACATCCAATTCCCCTTATAGCCATTGGAAGGCCACAGCACTTTCGTACAATTTGTCTCCCTATATCTTGCATTTCTCCAGTGTTCTCATCAAGGAAAGCCCTTGTGCGAAGCAACCACCAACCATCGTCCTCATTAAGCCCCTTCACACGGTGAAGATGAACTGCCCCCATTTTCGTCGCAACACGCTCATCCCGGGTTGTTAGAAGAACTCTGCTACCAGGTTTGCCATGTTGTGCTTGAATCTCTAGCACCCTATCCCAAACATTCTTCCTCACATCATCAATGACCAGCAGAAACTTGTTACCTTGTAGCCATGCACGCAGCTGTACTTGTTGTCCAGCAGTCTCATCTTTGCTGAACCTATCACCGGACCACATTGCTAGACGCTGCAAGTCTTTGGAGAAATGAACCCATACCCTAGTGTCAAACATACCTTCTGCCTTGTGGTATACCTTTCTAGCAAGAGTAGTCTTGCCAACTCCAATTGTTCCTATAATAGCAAACAAATGACGATTAGGAATATCCTCTCTCTTAAGTAGTTCGATGAGACTGTCAGAGTCATTTTCCACCTCTCTGCCCACAATATCCGGATCCAGATCTGGACCGACATCAAGATCCAGTTTTGTTTGATTTTCATTCATTGGATTAAATGGCTTTAGATGGAGCATGGCACTCTCCAATTTAATGCCATCCAGTTTCTCATTCAGTTCACGTATATCATTTGCGATTTTGCAGTCAATGCCAACATCTCTGCAGCACTTAAAAACTGATGAAGGGTTGCATTCCTGTACAAGAAGAAAATATTTGAAGTCTCACCAGAATTGCCAGATAGTATGAAATGTGCTGATAAGATGAAAGATGCAGGTTCGAAATTTACTCTCTTAGATAATAATAAGCAATGAAGTGCATTAACTACTTCATGGTATCTGCCATGCAGTCCAAAATTGATATTGGGTACTAATAATACTCACAGTTGGCATCAGTTTGCCATGCAGATATATATAAATAAAACACATGCCAAGTTATGCCTATAATATAGAAATTATGATAGTCTAGTTAATATAATATAGTATTAGGCTATTAGCATGCACTAATACATACTTGGCTCACAGTAAAGCCAGGAATCAGTTGACTTGCACAGACAAATTGTTTTTTAAGAAACAGGAACATATTGATATTCCAGCTTCTACATACACAAATGCTTTGTTGGGACAGCTTAACCATCCTTACTTCTGCAAGACACTACCAGTGCACAAATGTATTCTTGGGGAAAAACTAGTCAGGACTCAGTACACAAATAATGGTCCACACACTCTTCATGTGGCAAGCCTGTGATAACCATTTAAGCAGTGTTCTACACTTTGCATGTAGTGTGATGAACAAATAGGGATAGTCTGGTGAAGTCTCAGAAAACATTTTGCCAAATTAACAACAGACCTGTAGTTGTGATGTTTGGAGCCTCTCCTTTTCAATCCTACAGTGGTCAATTATGTTTTCTGCTTCGTAAGTGATTTCTTTCAACTTCTTGAGCCAAACTTTTGTGGTTTCATATTGCATAACTGTCTTCTCTGCATCACTGATGATAGCTTCCATACTCTGTAGTTTTCCCGCTAGTTTGCTGATCTCATTTTTTACCCACAGAACGTTGGCAATTTCATTAGTGGCTAACTGGACAAGTGAGCTGATAACTTGCTTTGTGAACTCAGATACAATCATCTCCATCATAACTCACATGGATGTGTTCAAATACTATCTCGTCTGGAAAGAACCAAGCATTAAAATGCATTAGAAAAAAGAAAAGAGTATCCTCCTGCCATTCACTATCATAGGGAACCAAAGTATAATTATAAACTTTAAGCAATTGTCTTAATGAACCAAGCTATATGAATATTATTACTTAGAAATAAGAATCTATGCATTTGAATTTGGTAACCGATACAACAACTCATGCCCAAAAGACAAAAAAAAAAAATGGTATATGTTTTCCCAACTCGTTGGAGATATTAATATAACGGCAGATGAGAATGTCTGCATGTTGTTGAGGCATAGAAGCAAAAAAAAGAAAAAAAAGAATGCTCTACTATGCTGATCAGGGTTAACAAAACCACGGTTAACCTGCCGGTTAACAGTCAGTTTTGATTTAAAATTTGAAAAAAAAATTGCATGCAACAAAACCAGTAAAACCGGCTGGTTAACCTCAAAACCGGTCCGTTAACCGTCCAAACCGGTAAAATTTAAATTTGAAAATCTATCATCAAAATCAGTAAAACAAGTCGGTTAACCGCCAAAACCAGCAGTTAACTAAAAAAACCGGTCGATTAACCGGTCACCAATTGTCTACTCACCAAATCGAATTTTGTCAGGTTAACCGGCCGGTTTTACCGGTTTCTAGTTAACCGGTCCTGACCGGTTCTACTGGTTGGTTTGGTTATGTAACCCTTGATGCTGATTAGAACGATCTGTGTTTAAACTTGCATCAGATTTGCACTTACGAATGAAAGCATGTGCTCCTCTGTTCTTCTTGTGCTATCGCTGGCTAGCTCAATTTTGAGCTAATCAATGACAACAAAATCAGAATGCAGAGAGTATGTTTTAATAAGTTATGCTTTTATTTTATTCTTTTAGCATGAGATGCCCAAGGGTATTCATTTTGGTGAATTCTACAATTGTATGAATAGCATATCTGAATTCTGAAGGCTCGCTTTCTGAATCACATCTACATCTACACATCTTCCTTTGGATTAATCTTCGCTTGAATTCAAGAAGCAGCTCCTACTCTTAGAAAAAAGGCCTAAAGAATCCAGCAAAATGAATTCACCTAAATTTTGCCTAGACCTTCTACTTCTAGAAGGATTCTTTTGTCGGCATCACCACAGAGCCCACCAAATCCTCAATTCTACAGAGCCCACCAAATCCTCAATTCTCACAACCAACATTTTATTGAGTTGCAGCAAGTCCCGCAACAAATTTAGTGGAACTCAGAGCTAGATTACATTAAGGACAGGCTGCACCATGCGTACCTTCCGGAACTTTGAAGGATGTAGCAATGCGCTACCAACCCCACCCGAAGCTTGATCCTGCAAGGCGATGCGGGCGAAGAATCAAAGACGACCGCTTTCGCCGACACCGAGCACCGTGGAGCCTGAACGACGTCCCGCGAGGAGCAGATCTCGGAAATATCGCCGCTACGAAATGCGGCCAGCTGGAGACGTCTTCTTCGCTCCTTGTCGCCCCGCGGCATCGCCTGCGTTTTTTTATGCTCGAGTCGTCTCTCTTCCCTGCGGGTGGCCGGCGAGGAGCTAGCCGCAGGAAATTCTTTAGTTGACGAACCAGATATGAAAATTCACAGTCAACCCCCTGTATTTGATATTTATTTTTGGAAAAGGAGGAGGGCCCTAATAGGTGTAGTACCTGCTACCCCGGAAACGTACTTTTGGATTTTATTTTTATCCATATCCAAATCACAGAATGCATAAGAAACAAGATGAAGTACCATGAAGTCATGGCATGATCTGAAATCACTTGTGGATGAGAAAAAAAAAAACGAAAACTGCATTTGGTATCTAAGTCCACATTCCTTGCCGGCCGGTAGGCAACCACAATATCCAGCATAAATTGTTTTATCACACTGACACAACATTTTTTATTGCAAAACTGCAAAATAAAAACCGAAATGCCAAAATAGAATGGATTTTTTCAGAAATTTTCTGGACTATCCATGTGCGCGCACCAATCAATTAGTAGAAGATGCTGATCCACCAGCTGGTACTATCTATTCATTAATGGTTTTTTATGTACTGTAGATGACACTGATAGTGATATTGTGATAGCATTCAAAGATTGAAAGCAATAACTTCCAGATACTGGTAAGCTACAGCACGAGTATACGTATATACTGCTAAAATAAATAAATCCATCGATTGGTTTCTACCAGTAGTAGAAAGCAACTCCTAATTGATCCTAGAACAATAGCACTATCGCTTAAATATCATGCTGCCTGAGCCGGTGGCGGCGTTGATGATCTTGAATTCACCGTCGACGAGAACACCCTGCTTCTGGTTCTTCTCACTTCTCAGTTCCCAGTCCCAGGTGCATCGTGCGGACGAGAGCAGCCCCGATGGCGTGCTTGGTCAGCTCCGCCTACTCCATGGCTGACACGTCCATCTCGATCAGCCGCCCCATCCGACCCGACGTCGAGGAACTCGTGGCTGACAGCACGTGGGGCGGCGTCATCTGCGCCCACGTCGCCGTCGGAGAGGAACGCGACGGTGACCACGTCGACGCGGAACTTGCGCGCCACGGCGTGTGCCTCGGAGGCGAGCTCGTCGTGCTTCATGTCCAACGGTAGTGTCGCCTGTTGTAGCCCTGCTACGTCCTGACTGCAGCTTCTCGGTGTCAGCGGTGGTGGCCATGGCGAGATTTCCTCGTTGATTGGTGGTTAATCGCTCCATCCCACGATTGATAGGCACGAAATAATGATGCGGCCTACGCGGGTTTATGGCCTAGGACTATGCTGATTAGCCTCTGGTTATTTTGTCGTTCGAGTAGGTTTAGCGGCCATTGATTCGGACTCTTTTGTTTGATACTGCTTATATTTAAAGTACTTATAGTATTTTTAGTGTTTATTTTTTAAAAACTACTTATAATGTTTATTGTAACATAAATAATTAATCTATTTAGTAAAACTGTTTATACTTATCTATCAAAATTGTTTATACTGACCTATAAGCACTATAAACTTTGATGCTTTATCCAAAGTACTTATGACTAATATAAAATAGCAAAATACTTATAGCTACTTATACCTTATAAACATTTTAATATTTTATTGTTTAACAATTCAAATTATTTATTGACTATAAACACTTTTAATAAACAATTCAATAAGCAATGTCAAATGTAACCTAAGTCTTAAAGCGGCAACGGGAAATCTGGCAAGTGACACATGTTAGCAGCGGAATAGATCGGGAAGAAGAGGGGAAATCGGGAGTTGGTAGATCGGCAGGGAAACCAGAGGAATTGGATTAAGGGAGTAGCAAATTTTTTATACAGTAATGTTTTTCATGCCTTATTATAACGCACGGCAAGCACATAAATAACACTCCTATCTGGAAAGCCCAAGCAGGAAGCGCTTTGAATTTTTTTTTTTCCGAACTGGAAAGCCGAAGCAGTTTCCGCGTCAGCAGTCCAGCTCGGCACATGACATGCCAAGACACGTCATCCACAGATGACTGCGCGCTCGCTCTCCCCTTCCATTCCAATTTCCACGACACACAGAAATCTCGAAACAAACAAGATGGAATCCGCCGCCGGAGGAGACTCCAGCGATCCGCCGCTAGCGCCACCTACGGATCCCTCTCCGGCGGAACCCTCGTCCTCATCCTCCGCTGCCGCGGTTCCACCGGGTCCAGCGGCGCCTCCCGGGGCGCGGGAGGTGGCGGCGGCGATGGAGGCCGTGGAGCGGGACGCGGCCGCCATCGCCGACAGCTACGCCGCCCTCTTCGCCTCCCTCCGCGATGCTCTCTCCAACGTATGTGCTCTCCTAGTCCCGAGAGGCGGCAAGCCTTTGAGCTCTCTCCTGCTCTGCTAGTTTTGTTACAGCTCGCTGATGGATTTATCTTGTTTACCGCGATGCGCCGGAAACAAACAAAGGTCACCTCCACGTCGGTGGAGAACATGGAGTGCTTGGGCGACGTTGTTGGCCGTCTCCAGGAATCTGGTGAGGCTCTTGATGATTTACTAAGTTCTCTCCAATTTCAAGTGTTATCAAGAATTGGGGAAGGATTCTATGTTTGGATGTGATTTTTAGCCTCCAACTGCAGCGGCTTTCTTCCACCATAGTAATTAAAAATGTAGGATTCTGCAGTCTCATTTTATTTGGACTTGTACCACACATAATCTGAACTTTTCTATGTTCTGATAGATGGCAGATTATGTTTTTTTTTTTTTACTTTTTTTACTGTGTTTTTGCAGCACTAGAAGCATCTTCAAAGGGAAATAAATACATCAACTCATGCTTGAGGTGATCATTTTGAACTAATGTTGTAGAGAGCCGCTTGGCTTGGACCCATTCCTTATAGTACTATTGTTATATTGGATAAAGTAAAATAAGTTCATTGTGTTGTCAAAAAAGTGTGTGTTTTTGTCTTTGTGGTCGTTGATCAATTTTTTATGTATCTTGTATTCTTGCCAAAATTATTTTTTATTTGGATATGTTGCAGGTTGAATGAGGAAATGAGAGGCCTGGAAAGCCTAGCTATGCAGCTGTATCCTTTTGTTAGTTACTGATAATGTGTAGTCCTGCAATTAAGTTGTACAATTTGTAAAAGACCATTTCATTGGAATCATTTCTATAAATCTCCATAGTAGTTTAGTTTATCACTCTTCATTTTGGATATACTTGTTAAGGCTTAATTTCTATGAAAGAAAAATTCTGCGGAAGAATGTCGATTCATTAGATGTGGCAGTCAATCAGTTGCTCCGACTCACCTAGTCCTTGCTTATAATTGGTGGTTTGTAGAAGGTAACTACTGCTGCAAACCTGTAATTGTTTCTAAGGGTCCGTTTGGTTCTACTTTTACCACCTGCTTTTGCTGTGAAAAAGCTGAACGCCAACCAAAGGGCTAGACCTACCAGCCACTTTCACCGAACGCGCCTGCTTTTTGGTAGTGTATTTTCACAGCAGCTCAAACCGTTCTTTCCCTGGCTGTGGATTCCTAGAGTTTGTCAAAATTACCTGCCTGCCATTCGTTATGGGCATACCCCTTCATTCTTTCTTTCATTGCCGTCAATTTCTCTCTTTTCTCTCAGTACAGAATGTCACTCTCATTTGCTTGCGTTGGCCTTTACTTTTGTTAGTGTTTTTTGTTCTCACATGCCCAGGCAATACCTTTGTTGAAAACATATTAATTAATAACAGAAATGCTAAAGCACATGCACCTCTGATGATAGGCTCATCATTGTTACATTTGTTCTATATACTCCTCTGTTCATTTTTTCTTGTCGCTGGCTAGCTCAATTTTGAGCTAACCAACGACAACAAAATCAGAATTGAGGGAGTATATGTATATACTATTTCAAATCTACTTTAAAATGTAGGTTGTACTTAATTATACAACCTAATTATTTACTAATGCAGTTTGCACCTTTATTCTGTTCAGGGTGCTCCTCAAATATTTACTTTCAATATCATGACATACTTCTAGTCTTTTTTCTCAACTGTGATGTGTGTGTACTGATTCCTGCAAAATAAATGTTGCAGGAACTTGTATTGGAATAGAATCACTAAACAACTTCCATACATTTGAGTTCCAAGGCATTTTGTAAAGTGGGCTGCACCAACAAAAAAGAAGATGGTCTTCTTTCATGGCATAAAGAAACACACATAAATGTTCACTTATTTTCTTGAACATCTTATGTTTATTTTCAAGTTAGAGGCACAGCTCTGGGTGTTTGCTGGAGCTCGAGGGCTAAGTGAGCTTGGTCTAGGAAGATTGCTTAGTCAAGGCTAGCTTTCGTTTTTTCGTGGTCAAGTTTCCTTGTGAGTTTAGTCATAAAGGACACCGTGTGAGTTTGTAATCACCCCTCTTGCTTTGGTCCAAGCTTGAGGGGTTTTGTATGGACCGATCTCTTTTCCCTATAATACAAAGATACACAGCTCTCCTGTGTGTCCGAGAAAAAAAGACAGATGGCATTTGTTGAGAATGATTCTAGGCAAATCATCCATGTTATCGTCTTGTGATGTTTGTCTGCAATTATGTCTGTAAAATGGGTCGTTCCCAAGGTCTCAGAGGCTGGATTTTTTGTTTCTGTAAATGGTGAAATATGGCAATAAAGGTTTTCTTGTTATATCTTTTTTTACCATTAGCTCATCTTAATTATCTAACTTTTGGATTCGTTACAATGTTCTCACTTCTGATTATTAACATTTATGTTGTATTTAGATCTGGTGTCTTTTCTGTTTTGCCAATGGTTGTATAATATTGGTAAATGAATATTAATAGCTTAATGAGATAGATATGCTATAAATTTAACAAGAAAATGGAAGCTCCATACTACTTTTGTGATCTGTGCTGTGTGCTGATTTTGTTACGTTACCTCTGCTGCCTTATGCTATCTTGATTGATTGATGCACACGATTTTCACATCCTTATGGTGTCACAGTTATGGATATTGGATCTCAAAAGATATCTTTGAAGTTTCCTAGCAAGGTATAAGTGGCTAATAATCTTTCTGGTTTAAGGTAATGATGCCAGTGTCTACTATGCGAATAGTATTATTTTTGAACTGAATGGATCTTGAGTATCCATTCATAGAATGAATTTTGAGAACTATTCAATTTAATTCCAGATAGTCTCTAAAACTCTTGATGACATAGAAAAGTTGATGGTTCAGAAATATCGGGTGTTAATTCCCCTTAAAAGAAAATCAAGTGTTATGTTAGTGTTGAAAGCTTGGTAATTTTTGCGCGATTGCATGTGCTTTACAATGTATCCAGTGAGAAATTGCTAAAATATCATATCTGTGCTTCCAGGTATGCTCCTCACTATCAAACATCCATGGACCAGGTAAGACTGCTGCTTCAAAGGAGGTACGAATAATTACTCCAAAGTTCTGTCTGCCTAGTTTGGCCAATACCAGTTACAGTTTTTACATACACTAGCAATGCTCATTCATAATAACACCACAAAGTAACACATGCAAACTAGTGTATGCTAGCATGATTATTGATTTTGTTTAACTTTCGCACAAGGCTATTTATATCCGGAAGATAACAAAAACCTCAACATCAGGGATTTTGTGTAATTCTCTGATACCTATCACACTGAGAAGTATTTCAGCGTTAAAACCCAGATCTTAGAAAAATCTTGTTGATACATACATCTTATAAACAGTTCATTCTACACAGAAGTTTTGTTGTCTTCTTAACTTATATAAACTTGGAGAACTTATCTGATTAAACCTGATTTGTTGTCAAATGATGGAACAATTACATTTCATATATCCTTTTATGCTATTATACAATAATATACTGACAATAAAAAAAGGATACACAAAAGGCATACTAGGCATCACTATTAATGGATAGCAGCAGATTTTTATAGCAAAGAATCTGTCTTTGCAGGTAGCCTCCTGAAGAAGTTTACCGGCGCAGCAGGCACCTTGTGGCGAAACCGGGGGTGCCTCATCCAGAAGAACCCGAGACAGAGTGCGATGACTTGGAATGGTGTAACATACAATATAATTGCAGTGATCAAGCAAAATAATAGAAACATAGCCGTTGCCCTTGGGTCCCTCCAGCTCAGCAGTGACTGCAGTCTCTCTCCCTGAGTGGCAATATCCCCGACAACTGTCTGTATCCTTCCAGCAACATGACGTAACCTGTCATACCTCATCCTGATGAGATCTGAGCTCTTTGATGTTGGGAATGTATCAAATTCCTCATCAAGCTCATCTGGATGGGCCACATCTGCATAAGATATTCTTGTGTTCATGTGTGGTGGGAAGCGTGGCCGGAACCGGTAATTCCAGAGCCCTATCAAGAACATGTAGAGGAAGATCGTGGGAAGGATAAGGTCTGGATAGAACACAAGCATGATAAATAGCACATGAACCAAGACTGTGGTGACTGGATTTTTCCACTGGCAGACATCGCCAAACCACTTTCCTGCAGCAATGATTCCGGCAAAGACTTGCATAAGGCGGAAGAAGTTAGCTTTGCTCCGTCGCATGCTCCACAGGTGAGAGTGGGCATCAGACATGTACTCAACAACTTCCCTACGAACTGGTGGCTCCATGCGCCCCAGGCGCTGTGCCACAAGCTGCACAGCCTGGTGGCGCAGTAGTTCCTGCTGGACAATTGACAGAGGTTGTGCATAATGCATCTTGGGCAACAGGGGCCGGGAATATGTAAAGAGCACATTAATCAGGGATGTGGCTGAGAACCGGATGGCAAGGTGCAGTTCACCCATCTTTTTCACTCCTGATGGGTGTAGGACAAGCAATGGATACGTGTGTGTGTACACTCGCCCGGCCTCAAGGGTTGAAAGGCGGATCCTTACTTTCCCAATGGGCTTATCCATATGACTGTGGGAACTATGATTGCTGTCTCCATTTAAGTGGTAGTTGTCAAAAAGACCAATGGTGATTACTGTTCCATGGTCAAAGACATCCCATGTATACTGCTCGTTAAATCGAGGGTTCAAGTTGTCAACTATTGTGCGAGTCCGCACCCATTTCTGACCGTACTTGGCAACACAATATGCATCACATGACCCCCGTTCATTTCTGGTTTTTGTTGGATTGAGTCCATTGGCACTTAGAATACCAAGTTCAAGCAAACCGATTGGTGGCTTCCACAGCTGCTTCATTGTTGGCCTGAGATCACTGCAATACTGTGTGGACTCATCAAGGACATGATAACCGCCTTCAAGGCAAACACGGAGGTGTATCTTTGCATAGAATTTGTCTTCTCTTAGCTGGTTCACATCAATCAGTCCTGGCCTTCTTAGATCAAACCACACTGGCCTTATTGGCTTGTGATCAGCCCGCTTTTGAAGCCTTATGAGTGGTATGATAGTTTCACCAATCACCTCATCTTTGTTAGGTCCAACACGGTCTTCTATTTGTATGATCAGATCCTCCTCAAAAGGCTCTGCTGCGACAAACATTAGCTCTTCATTCCACATAAAGTTTCTGGTTGGTGAGCGAACTTGTCTTGTCTTTAGCAATTGATGGCCTAGCCTTACCTTTACAAACACATCAGGTATGTGGTTCTCCATTGGAATTATATCATGTGCCTCAATTACATTGACCCTCACGTACCACATTCTTGGTATAGGGTAGACCTTCCCACGGATATAATTGTGAAGATGGGAATCAACAGGTGTTGACCCTGCATGGATGGCACTTGGGAAGCATTCATCTGCTTGAGTTCCAAACCATACAGCAAGCATCAGCTCTCCTCTGTCCCTCATGCCATCCTTGCCTACAAGACGATACCACTCTGGTGCTAATGGGCTGTCAGGGGGGACCCTTAGAGGCACCTCATTCAGATCAATCATCACCCGGCCAACATAGTCATCCCTGAGGACATCCTTATCCTTCACAACAACTTCAAGTGCCGATGACTGCAAAACCTCCTTAGGGAATGCAAATACCTCATCCCATTCAGGCCTTTGGTTTTTCTCAAAGTACTTTGTTTTCATCTTGTAGTTTCCAAGGTGCACCTCAACATAGGGGTCAAGACTCCCAGTGATGTCCATGTTAGGCAGGTCACGGGCCTTGACCACGCGCACAAAAAGGTACTGCATCTTCTCAACAAGATCATATGCCCCAGCCTTCTCACCAGGAATTACCCGGCCACCAATAACACGCCCACCACCAAGTGTTGGGCTTGTCTCCTTCAGCTGAAAGTCAATAGGCTGCTGTGGGCCTGGAGCATACATCCTTTGTACCTGAGGTGGAGGGGCACCAGCTTTATTCTCAATAGCAGAAAAAGTTCTCTGTTGCTGGTTCCCATATGAACCTTCAGAGTAGTACTGCTGTCCATTCATTGGTGCTGGACGGTGCTGTTCCCTTGGCGGGTGCTGGAATTGTCTCACTTGATCTGATCTGGTCTCTTGGAATGGATTTGGAATAGAATTGGCCGCTGCCTGCTCCTGTGCAGTAGTAGGCGTGCTTAACAAATCAAATTCCGGACCTGGAGCAGACACCCTTACTGATGGATCATCTGTGAGGAAAACTCTTAGGCCAAGCTCACCACGTGCACGTGATAAGACTGTACGCTTCTCCAGGGGGTACTGCAGGGGTGCCGCATCAGGTTGGGTGACAAAGGATGTACCAGAAATGCGAACTTTGCCGAGGCAAGCCTTGGAATTGCTGACACGGTTTGCATGGTACACATAGGCCTCAAGATGTAGCTCTGGGAGGCGGGATGGATCAGATATGTTGAAATAAAAGTGCTCGTTCCAGACAGGGTTGAGATCCCTGTCTTTGATGGCTGTGCGAAACTTCTGGTCATCAAACTCGACCTCAACAAAGGCATTGGCTGTGCCCTGCTCTTTCGGGAGAAGATCATGAGCGCTGACAACTTCAACACCAAGCTTAAGATTGCTCATCGTGGTCCACCACTGGATCTTGTATGATTGTGAAAATGCACTTTATTCTGAAATTAGAACAAAAATGTGTTGGAAATCTTTAATTGCAGAAACTAAGGCAACATGTCACTGTAGCTACCAGTTAAAATATTCCCGTACAGTGAGTTGTATCAACAGAGAGTTGGTTGGGAAAAATAAGTTACCGCTGATGCCCACAAGTTTTTCCTTGGTCCCAAGGAATCAAAAGTTGTTAGAAGCATTATAAAAAAAAAGTTGTTAGAAGCATGTCAGGTACTGAAGAATGAAAAAAAAAAGATTTGGTACTAGAATAGTATACACCAAGTTTTATGTTCAACTTCTGATTTGAATAAACATTGTAGTTGATGGCCATGTATATTGAGCTTCAAGTTTTTGAAGGATATCAATCTTATTTGAACTATAGTATAAGTATTACAACTTGTACATCCACTTGTTATCATTATGGAACAATCCTGCACATGCCATTATTGAACACAGCTGACGGCATTTGTGGTGCTTGCACAGTCAGCAACCAAAACTAAGGCCTAAGAACAAATTTTAAATCCAACCCAGATATTGGCATGCATCAGCATTGTTTGCTGATATAAAAGCTCTAACCATCAAGAACATTTTGTAGCCACATGAGAGTGCAGGGAAAGGTATAGGCCACCAGCCTTCCTTTTCTGATTGGGACTACCACTATGGTCACACACTGACTATAATTGTTGACGAAATACCACACAGCTTAACTGAAACTTCGTAACAATAGCACGGTTTAGGGTGCGTTTGACACTGGTTATACTTAAAGTGCTTATAGTGCTTATAGTATTTATTTTTTTTAAAACTGCTTATAGTGTTTATTTTTTGAAAACTGCTTATAGTGCTTATTGTAATATAATCAGTCAACCCGTTTGATAAAACTGCTTATGTTTATTTATTAAAACTGCTTATGCTGACCCATAAGCATTATAAGCTATGTTTTGCTGCTTTGTACAAAGTGCTTATGGCTAGTACAAAATGATAAAGTGCTTATAGGTGCTTATACCTTATAAGCACTTTGATATTTTGTTGTTTGACAGTTCAAACTGTTTATTGACCATAAGCACTTCCAATAAGCAGTTTAATAAGCAGTGCCAAACATATTCTTAGTACGAATACGATGTGCAATGATACCACCTATTTGCGCAGAATACGCAACAGGGAAAGGAGATTAGATCGCATAAATGAAGCAGCACAAATCTAGAGTACTGAAAGTGTCAACTGGATTTTCTCAGTTGAGGAAAGGTAGGTAGGTAGGCAGGTGATGGAATCACGGATGGAGTGATGAAGTTCTCCATGATGTTTGCTTCCACACATCACAGGAATACCAGAATCAAAGCACAATCCGTAAATACCTATTTATTTATAGCCTTGTCTACGCAAATTCAGGAATTTCATTAAATTGATGATTGATTGCTGAACAATGTAGCTGTACAGCCAATCAGGGAGCAGATTTTTTGGACTGGACAAGAAAATGGATCTTTCCCATGAAACTTGGCCTTGGCCTGCACATTTACCTTCAATTTGGTCTTTTCAGAGGGCAATATACTGTAAGGACGAAACGGGCAATTATGTTGTACCACAGTATCACTGGTCGATGTTTTTCTCTAGGAGAATATATACTCAGAATTGACTAAGTCCCGTAACCCTTTTCGTGGTATATTCCTGGACACGGACGGGATCTTCCTGCATAATTTCGTTCTATCAAGCGTCACACCAAAAGAAAGGGGAATCAAGAAGTTTGGATCCGCGAATTATCCAGCAAAATCACGGGACAAGAACATCACCAGGTGAGGATCTCAACAGATAAGAGAATCTCGAGAAGAAAAGTGGGGCGAAGAAAAAGAAACTCGGTGACTACCGGATTCGCCCCTCACGACCAGCCAAACACAAACTTTGCAGATGGTTGAGAGAGAGACGGAGGAAAACTTTGCGAACTGGTCTCAAGACAAGAGGATAGCTTGCAAGAAAGACATAGAAAAGCTTCGTAAAATTCAGGAGGCATTAGACAAGAGGATAAGGTTTTCGTACCTTGGAACTGAAGCGTACCCTTCAACCAGCAAGTTCTTGTGTTCTCTAGGTGGACGATTTCCCAAGATTTCAAGGAGAGAAGCAACGAAGACGATGACAACGAAGAAGAATAGCAAAGGGCGGCCAACTACCTTGTTCCGGTGAGAGGAGGGAGAGGACAACTGGCGACAAGAAAATCCCAAACCATGGCAGAGCCAGAAACTGAAAAGAGAAGAGATAGAGGGGGGCTTATGGAACACTCGCAGAGACAGAGGCAGAGCCGCGGGCCTATAATGGAGCGAGGAACACATGCATGGTGGTTTCGTTTGGCCGTGGCTCTTGTTGTGGGCGTGCGGTCGCTGCTGGTGCCGTGTGGGCCGGCGTTGGAGGTTTCTTCGCTGAAGATTATTACTAACCGAAGAGAGAACGCGGAAGGGAGGCGTGTGAACTGAAGAGATAATGGCAAGGGACAACAATAATCAAGACTGTTTGTACATGTTGAGAGAGAGAAAAAAACATATAGGTTGACAAGGACAGGTGAGTAGAAAAGACTGTGTGATGGAGCGTGAGTATTGGTGGCATCACCTTCATTGCCTTCCTACATTGACTTTTCACTGTGAGCAGGCCACCATTGTTTTGGTTTCTTCTCCTTGTGCTTGTTTACTTGCTTGATAGTGACCCTTCCTTTTGCTTCTCTGTGTTTCTTGCTCTGATTTTTTTTGTTTGTAAGTCTTATGTGTGATAATTTTCTGCTATTTAACTCTGGTCATCCTTACTTATCAATTATCGATGCAAAATTTTGAAGGTCAACCTTGCGTCGGATTGATGCTCCCACTTGAACGTCGAAAGAATAACCTAACTACTTTACAAGTTATAACCCTTTTGTTTTTTAATAAAATAATTGGAGTGGACTTGTCTCTTCGCATGCTCTGATAAAAGAGTCTGCAAGTTACTTGCCCCCTTCTAATATTTTTTCTTGGCTCATAGACACCAGTCCTTGCATTTGCATGTGTCAGTGACATTGATCTTATTTTTTGTGTCTGTCTTATTAAATATTATTGCTAAATCAGGACCATGATATGTGTCACTGTCTGGTCACTAAATTATGACATAAAAACTTTGCAGTACCGTCAAAACAAGAAAAGCATGACGTGTCTCTTCCTCTCGATCGTCTTCACCAAGTTTCTGTACATTCTGCACTACACTCAAGCAGTTGTGTATAGTATGCTACAGTAATGTCTTGACTTAAATGGCGTGAAAAGGATGGTCAATTTTTGTGGATACCGACTTTCGCGAGGACAAATTAAGAAGGACTGGAGGAGTTGGGTCCAGATCTGGTGAGTGACAAAAACATAGCAACTTCTACTGCATTGACGCTGACCTGGCTGGGTCTTCCACAATAATCAGAACGACAACACAATAATCACATGTTAGTTACACCGTTCTTACATGCATATGCAATTTAAAAGCAGATTTTTATTGCTATAATGTTTATTATGGTAAGAGCAAACAAGGGAATATGGAAGAACGGTGTAACTAACATGTGATTATTGTGTTGTCAATTGGGAATAACCATATGCGAAGTAGTTAGCGAAATATAAAGAGTGTATGCAATCCTGAAATTTACTATATATAGTTAGGGAGATATGTCGAGGCAGTATTCAGCTCACCACCGCAAACAAGACATTTTTCTCACGTTCATTTTGGTAAATTTTACCATGATATATAACACGTTACACGTGGACACGTGGTGAAGATTACTTGTACATATATGCAACAGCCCATCCATTACCTCGCGGAGGATTGCACGTACAAGAAATGAGTTTGGGATAGCATAGCGCGCACAATAGATTGCATGGTCACAACTGCACCCGACACACACTGGCCAAACACTCAATCCGTGCAAGAATGGGGGCTGGCTTTGTCCACAGCACATGACATACACACGAAGCGTCTACCATTATTTATTCTTCTTGTCAATTGGGGAACATGGAACGAGAGAAATGAACGAATCTCTTCCTTTATAAGAAGCTTGTTGCGGGCTCTTCCCTAGGATAGAATTAACAAGAGGCACACATCAAGATTTTTGCAAGAGCACGAAGACTAGAGCAACCAAATCCGAGGAGAGTAACCCTTGTCGAGAGCGTCTTTAACTTTCCTTTTCTGTAAGCTATAAGCCTTCTAAGGTTGTCAGTTGTATACTTCTTTAATGAATGAAATTGACTCTGCCGCGTGATGCTGATTCATTCAAAAAAATAAAATAAAATTACCTGTACATAGGGCCTAGTTTCGTTATAATCATATATGTATCCAAGATCCAAATCATTGAGAAATGAATCGCTCAGAAAGTTCATAAAGGAGCTAAAAGCTACCCAAAGAAAGATATAAATCCTTCACCCACCTTTTTGCAAATCTTACCATTGCCTTTAAGGCTACTTTTAGATGTGTGTACCACACATGACAAATAGTAAATGAAAAATGAAAAGAAATATACTACACCAATCAAAGGTTGCATGTGTCCGTTCGGTAGTCCAAACTTTTTATACAAAATGCTTGGCGGTATTGACTTGGACTGGAGGTGCATGGAGAATTAGGTGTGGGTGACGTGCTGTTATGTAGTATTGAGAATTTAACAACTTCCATGTCATTTTCCATCCCCTTCTTGGTCCAACCACTATGCATATGTGTGTACCTAGAAATTATCTGCGATATTTTTATCACAGATATTTCTTTCTCCTTTTTTTAAACCGCTGTGCAGAATTTATCATTTTATCGTCGCTTCAACAGAACAGCATAAAAAATTCTCTTTCCCGCCAAAAACGTGGACGACGATGCCGCGTGGCCCCCACCGCATACGTGTATGCGACGAGATTCATCCTGTCTGTTTCAACGTGACCTGTGAGCCGCCAACATTGTGGGACCCACGCATCGACCCGGCCACGCCAGCACGACGGCGACTGCGGACCCCGTCGACCCCAGCGACGCTGACGAGCGTGCACATCGTCCAGTCGTGTGGCGATTAACAGTTGGACGGCCTGTGTTGATGATAAACCTCCTTTCTGTAGAAAATAAATAATGTGTGTGTTATCATGCGTTCAATCGATCGATGTGATACCTCATTTCTTTCGACGAGGAATAACCATGAGGGCCTGTTCGCATGTCCATCTTCAAGAATTCCACGCGTCACCATCCTCACCATCGTGCATATCTCAAAAATATGCAAGAAGGTGAAAAAGGAAATATTCATATCTGTCAAAAATTACAAAGGCCGCGGTGGTGGTAACAATTGGGTGCATCTTGGCGGAATTGTTTTTTTCTTTTGCATTTTCAAATTAAATCTGGTGCATTTTGCATGAGAAATGTACCGAAACATAACAGGTGCAAATGCATCAAATTTTGAGAATGTGAGAATTAGAGAAATGAACTGAATTCCAAATATGTCCTCATTTGAAATTTAATTTATTTGATAGAATTAAAGAGGGTCAAAGTCAATCATGTCCAAAGAGGCCGGGCCGAGTGGGCCGGCATGAAGCACACACACAAAAAAAGCATGACTCGATAAAGTTTGTTTAAGTATAACTATATTTATGTTATAGTCAAAAAGAGTTTTCTAGTATACTGGTAAGTCATCTCATTACTTTAGTGAAGATTATGAGTTTATTTTAACGTAGAACGCCCACAAGGGCTAAATCTTATATTAAACACATGTAACAGTACATAGCAAGGCCCATCAAGACATATTACATATTTTTTCCTTCTAATGGACAACCTTCAATGTGCCTAAAATTTGTATATTTGAAAGAGCTAACGTCTTGAGGAACATTAACATTTCTGGCTAGTGAATCTACAATGATATTTTGTGCCCTGAGAATGTACATGACATTGCTTCCCATCACCTACCCTATATCTCTTTATTTTTTAATCACTTTTAAGTATTAATGAGCTATAATTAAATTATTAGACCATATTTAGTCATGTGACTAGTGGATCGGTGTGACATAAATTTGTATTTTACGACCGTGCCATGGGCTGGCAGATGAGTTCTAAGGCTGTCTTGGCACGATCTAAAGTAACTCGTGAGTCATGTCGGACCTATATTAAATATGCCGGGCCGCCTGTTTGGACTAGTCAAAGCTGAACTCAAGGTTCTCCAATTTGAAGCATAACGAAAGGTGAGCCCAGTCCATCTCAATTCAACCTAACTCACTAACAGTTAGAAGATGGCGTTAGAAGCTCTTACGGCCCAAGCAAAGAGAGCCAGCCCAACTGGTTCTGAGAAAATCAATTGTTGAACGAGCTGCTTTTTTTTTGGGAAAAAAAATGTTTTCAGCTCTTCTCTCCCCGGGTTCAGTAATGTTGAACGCGCTGCGGGGCAAATCATGGCTGTCCGGGAGTAAAACTTTTGAAGCTGAGGTGTGCATGCATGCATGCGGAGCATGATCCTCACGATCCCTTCGAGACCAAGTCAAACGTCTCCGGCTCCTTCCGAACAAGACGTGGCGCCAAACATTCCCCCTCCCCCCTCTCGCCATCCCAGCGCGTTTCTCTCCCCTCCTCTCGCCTGCAACAAACACCTGATCTCGAAGCTCCTCCACCTCTTCCATCTCTCTCTCTCTCTCTCTCCATTATTGCATTGCGCAGGGAAAGGAAAGAAACTCACAAAGCTCGTAGCCATGGTGATACCTCCTCCATCCCTCTAATCTCCGAGTCTTTGATCAATGCTGTGGTGTTATGTTAGCCCGTGCAACAATTATATCATGCCTTGATCACTGATGTATATGCTGCTGCGTACGTGCAGGCGAACTCTGCTTCCGGCCTCGCGGTGCACGACGCGTGCAAGGTCAAGTTCCGGGAGCTGAAGGCGCGTCGGAGCTTCCGGTTCATCGTGTTCAAGATCGACGAGAAGTCCATGGAGATCCAGGTGGAGCGCCTCGGGGAGCCCAGCCAGGGGTACGGCGACTTCACTGACAGCCTCCCGGCAGA
The DNA here is from genome assembly GCA_032690845.1 of Eleusine coracana subsp. coracana. Taxonomy (NCBI): domain Eukaryota; kingdom Viridiplantae; phylum Streptophyta; class Magnoliopsida; order Poales; family Poaceae; genus Eleusine; species Eleusine coracana. The sequence goes on from CM064430.1 coordinate 44,879,754, forward strand.
TGAGTGCCGCTACGCCATTTACGACCTCGACTTCACCACCGTTGAGAACTGTCAGAAGAGCAAGATATTCTTCTTCTCATGGTACTCTCTGCTTCCATACGATCCTCATCATTTTGACAAAAAGAAATTAAAACCACCTCCAACTCCATGAATGAATATATATGACACAAACATTCGCAAATATATATAGGTCTCCCGACACGGCGAGGACTCGGAGCAAGATGCTGTACGCCAGCTCCAAGGACAGGTTCAGGAGGGAGCTGGATGGCATCCAGTGTGAGATTCAGGCCACCGACCCCAGCGAGATGAGCCTTGACATCGTCAAGAGCCGAACCAACTGATGATCAAACTCAGAAGCAAAACAACAAGAGCAATGCATCTCATCAGACCCACCCATTAATCACGCATTGTCCAAGAAACTATACGTTTTTTCCCCCTTACCGTAACATATATGTTTTGATTCCTGATGATTGTTCCATCACGTTCATTTCAACTCCAATCGTTCCAGTTTTCTTTCTTCTTGTATGGGGCATATATATGCTGATGCAATTTGTTGGTCATAAGAATGCATCTTGTCCATCATCTTTCTATTAATATAGGCAATGTGCTATTGTTTTGAGCAATTTCTGTACCGTCCCAGTATATATGCATGTATGATCTTCCGTATATCGAATTGTTAGTCATTGGCACGTTACGTTATCCAGTCACGACTACAGATTCTTCTATCCTTTTCCTCGATTTTGGACAACAGGTACCGTCATTCAGAACCTATAATTCGTCTGATCCAGTTTGCACTTCAGGAAAATCACTATGTGCCGTATGTGCCCTGGCACAACCTGTCTGGCCCACATTACAGATTCTACCGTGGGCTGCCTATGACACAAGGCCCACGACACCTCTCAGATGGCAAATAGGTTGTGGCATGGGTCAAATGTCAGGCCCACAGCACAGGCTGTGCCATGGGTCGAAATGCCCAACAGCAAAAAGGCTACCGAACCATTAGGTCTCACAGCTGAACCCCCTAGCTTTGGCACACGGTACAAATCTGTGCCATGTGACAAGGTTTTTAGCAGACGGCACAGATGGTTCCTAGAAAATCAATGTAGTTTATCCAGCTCTTAACTGCAAATGTTAAGACGTAGACACATATCACCAAAAAGGGCACACATAGCACAAACCCAAATTTCCAGTGGCGTAAGGACACGATAATCTAACATTTCTTTTTCCTTCTGCCAAATGTTCATCAAAGCTGCAACTTACATTTCTCTAAAGAAAATGCTGGAGCAAACAGCTACTTCCACACGAGATGTCTTTATTCAGGATTAGCAGCATATTTTCACCAATGAGATAACACATCCCATCTCAAAACATTGTTATTTGGATGATAATATTTTTCTACATACATTGACCTACAGTGTCCTAAGCTTGATATAATACAACTATGGTTGCTATACAAACCAAATAAAAAAGAAGATTATTACAGGAACCAAGAGTGTTTTTATACCCTGGCTTCACCTTTTAACTATACAGCCTTTTTTTTTTTCATATCAGCTTATAGCCGGTAAACATCATAGTTATATGTTGTATTCCTGACTTATCTACTATTGCATCAGCAAAAGATTATTCACAGTAGCATTTTCGTTGTTTGTTCGCATCAAATCCTACAATGACATTAAAAAAAAATATGTCAATGCATGTAAAAGTCTTAATAATAACTTCAACTACTGCAAAACAGAAATGTACCTCCATAATTAACTCGTCAGGGATATGAGGTAAAACTCCCCGTACTCTATCTAGCATGGTGTGTAACTCTGACATACTTCCATTAACAGTTCCTGCTGTGCCTCGTAGCCGCAATCCAGCAGCAGGTGCACTATTAGGCAATGAGGATGATGATGGAGCAACCGAAGACCCTGACACTGGGTCAGGCCACAGGTTCCAGGTGGCATCAGTGTGCCCATAATTTTCAGATACAGAAGCCAACTGCCTCATCATCATCTGAACTCCGGTAAGCCCTACTGATCTCATTGCAGTTGATGAACTCGCATTGTCCATCCCAGGGCTTGACCATTGTGGAACCCAGCTAGCATCCAGACCACCACCTCTGCAGCACCATAAAGGACGTATTATGGAAATCAAAGGTTGACATCTGTCGTAACCACACATACAAAACAATCATTTTAACTAATACTGGTCGTTGCATCACATTGTCTGGGCAAAGATGCAATTCATCCATTGTTGTTTGAATAAATAACCCAAGTTCAGTTGTAACATCAACAATCATTCTAAAACAACATAAGCTAACTAACACTGGTCCTTGCGTCATATTGTTTGGTCAAAGATGCAACAAAATGAAGACGACAGATCTCAAGATCAGCAACAAGACATCTTGAAATGAGAGAACTTATTTTGACGAGACCTGGAAATGAGACAATAACTGATAGACAGATGATATTGTTTGTTCCTCCAGTCAACAGGTGAGGTGCACTGATAACTTGGTTCACCCTAGTCGGTGCAATGGGTTATGGTTATTTATTTATCTCCTGTCTCGAAATGGAAGCAGAGTACAATGATCCTCTTATGTACTCCCTCCATATTTGAATCAATGACATTCAGACAGTGGTAGAAAGTTTTTTTGGGTTCACTCTGGTCAAAATGACAAGGATTCTGGATTGGAGTATGAAATAAAATTATTCAGAAGCAGAATAGACCAAGCAAACCTACTTAAAATCATTAGTAAGCTATGACCGTCTATTGTATTACCAAATGATATTCCTCAGCTCAATGCACAAAAACAATGGGAGATTAGCTCAAGGAGTACTAAAAGAAGAGCTAATGGCAATGGGACTAACATGGTAAGAAGCTAGAAAATGAAGGCCATATCTTTGAAATCCAATTATTGTAATGCCTATAAAATGAAAAGATGAATTGTAGAATTACAGTAACCTGAGAATTGCAGTATCTCGGATTCTCAGGTGGAGTAAATGGCATGCTACTGCTAAGGTAACCAGCAACAATCACATCATTATCAAAGGTGAATGCAGTGAACAGACAATCCAAGTAAATAACATACCTCCAACCAGTATCTGAAGTGTTCTGCTGTTCAACAGGAAGTTCATTACCAGGAACCCTCTGCTGAGTCAGCCCCATATGTTCTGCAATACGCTGAACATTTTCCACTTCTGCTGTCGTAGACCTCACATGTCCTTCAGATGAAAGAAAAAGTGGTCTTCGACAAGTTGGACAAGAGTAACCATCCATAAGCCCTTGATCTAACCTACACATAGTAGCAGAATGTAAGGGGGAGGAAGGATACAATTTACGGTACATATTACATACACTAATGCTACAACAACAAATAGAACCATTATGCCAATGCTCCTGACTTTGTAGGTAGATCCTCCAACATTACTCCATTCTCATATTCACAACTACAGCTACAGCTACTAATTCATCTGATATTCCCGACTGCTTATATGTAAGAGCTATAAAATCACTTTGGTAGAAGCTGTTTAACTTATTCTCAAGTAAACCCATCGTGGTTTTTATGGCGTTGTGGCGTCCTGTGGCAATCAATCCCCCTCACAGCACCTAGGTGACAACAAGGCATTGTGGTTTAACTAAAATTGTGTGGCGTCTTGTGGTGACCCAGCACCCTCACAACGCCTAGACGACGATTAGGTGATGCCACATAAACCATGATACCCATTTCACAATTTGAAGTGCTCACTCAAATTGTGTCTGGCCAATCCCATTATATTTTGATCAGAACTGCCTCCCACTATTTTCGGGATAAACATGTTTTTATTTTGGTCACATCTGCAAAGGGATTATCAAATTTCATTTGAAAGAAAAAACTCGGGTAGCAGACCAAGCCAATATCTGAATCAGAGCACTAGTCTAACTATTTTGGACTTCATACACATCAGCTAGCAATTAGCATTAACATAGTTATTTCACAGCTGTTGCGGTACTTTAGCAATTAGCATTAACATAGTTATTTCACAGCTGTTGCGGTACTTTCTTGCAAAACAGTAGAAAATGGAGCATCATTCCAACTAGAATGATGAGTCAAAAGGTTCCCATTACAATATGGGCTTTGAACTGTATGGATATCAAGTAGCAATTGCACTAAAATAAAAGATGGCACATACCAGGATCGCAAGCAGGCTAGATGAAATAGATGGTTACAGGACAACTTTTTAGCTCGAGCCATGGGTCCCTGCAATTTGCAGGAGCAATTAAAAAGTCAGATACACAAGCAATCAAGAAACACAGTGAATCACTAGACAACGAAAATATTTACCCTGCAGATCGCACACTCATCATCATATGCGCAGATCTCATCATATGTAGCATCTGGAAGTGCTCCATCAAGTGAACTAAGAGCCTTCTGTAACTTGATGTAAGTCTTAATCCTCTTCAAAAATGAAACTATAAGAGCCTGAAATTTTAAATACAATATAAATACATCACCTTGAACATAGTCAGAAAGCGTTAATAAGTGTATGCCTCACTTACACGCAAGTTCAATAAGAGAACAGCGTCAACAAGATGAAACGCCATACCACGGAGCCAAAAGATCATTGAATAATGACCAAGTGACATCGACAAGCTTATCAAGTCAATAGCAAAACCAAAATTCCTGATAAGCTTGCCTCTCAATTCAGAAAAAGAACCTGCAGTTACATTGCATGATTAGATCCCAGAAAAGTTGGAACACTTCAGAAAGGGCATGCATAAAAGACTGGATAGTGGTTCTGCTCAACTTCAACTGAAAGAGACAATTCAACACAGCTCTTTGGCACAACAGCACATGATTAAAATAGCGAGTCACTAAGGATGAGGAGAAGATGAAATTGAAAGCCAGTGACACATGTCAAAATGAAACCACCCCTTTCTACTATTCTTTACAAACTCCTCGTCACAAAATAACAAAAGTAGCACGTTGGCCATAGGAGTTATATTTGTTCTCTTTTATTTCCTCTTTCATTTTTTTTTCTTTGGTTTTATATTGCTCTTTTCCCACCTCTCTTCTTTGCCATCTTTCTTTTGTTTGTTTGTTTGCTCTTGTGCTTTGGTTCTTCAGGGTTTCATCTCTAGCCTACCCCAACTTGCCTGGGAAGGCTTAGCTGCTGTTGTTGCCATGTCACTGGGCCAATAGTTGAGGATTGCTAAATAAACTTTTTTCCTTGAATACTTGGATCATTTTCAAAGTCAACCTTTCATAAAGATGTGGATTTAAGTTTCAACAGTTTGTATGAATTCTAGGATGAGGTTCAAATTTATATTTCTCTCCAGATTACAGCCACAAGATTTATCTTGTGCGCACCAAAATTTTCAAATAAAGCTGCTAATTGAATCATCAACCAATCACAGACAAGAAGATAACTGGGCATCACCTGCTGCTTGCTTATACGATTTTTGGAAATCAAGAAAATCTGCACCACTGTCCATAAGATGTCGGTGCCAAATGTCAAACAACTGGAATCCATGCACCATGGTAGACTGCACCAAAATATTTAACTATGTGAGATAAGGCATGGAAAAATTTAGAAGTAACAAGCTAACAGAAGATAAACCTTCATGAAAGCTTTGGAATGGCTGTTAACTTATAGTACCTAAAAAGATTGCTCAGCAGATAAACTTTATTGAGAACTTTTGGGAATGAAGTTACAACACTGCATAGTAAGACTCTGCTTTTAAGTCTGTGGTATGTTCTACAACCTCCAACAGGAAGAGCTTGTGTGCCTTAATGCATATCTCAGGAGCATGTGCTCCTCTCGGAGAACATGATTGTAACTTGTTGATTATGTTTTACACATGGTGCTTATTCTAAAAAATAATTGTGAATGTAGATAGGTCTCACAGAATTATATGATTTATTCCAATAGTTCATTTGAGATCTGTAGCAGTCATAGGTGCCCAGCTAATAAATAAGAAAGATCATGATTCCACACTAAATAATCAAAGAAAGGACTTAAAGATTCACAGTTCAAATGACTCTAGTTGAATTACCTGCAGTGTCTCAAAGGCAATACCAAGTGGCTCAAAGAACAGAAGCCAAAATAATTTGGAATTACAGGAGCTGCAGAAGCCTACACAAAGCCTCATCCTGGAGAAAGAAAAAAATGATGTATGTGTTAATGTATTGAACAGAAAAGAACAAACAACACACTGAATAAAGTGGCCTAAATATTTTAACTGTATTCAGGGGCCATATAGCATTGGAAGTATGGTATATATTAAATTGTTCATCAAATAACTTCATTATAAATAAATATGTGAGAATAACCATATATGTAATAAAATTATGTGTATTAATGAACAATTATGATAGTTTACAGACTATGGAAGGGTGTGCTTAAAACCCATATAACTTTTAACTTGACAACTTAATCATAAATGATTTCAAATGCATGATGGAATCTGTTGCTCAGGGATTACCCTAATTATTGACACTATCCCTATATTATATGCAGGTACAGGAATAATGTGGCTTGCTTGACTGCTAATTCTTTTTCAGTTTGTATCATACAGATAACAGACTACATGATATGTTCTATGCACAACAGCTACATTCCATGACTACAATAGAAATACCAAAACTCATTAACATGTTCATTTCCAAGTAGATTCCAGTTATTCAGTAATGTGTCTTTCTTTCCTATATATTCTCCCTGAGTGCTCACCATTTTTCTTGTTCACTCTGCTTTGAAAATACATTAGCTCTAGAAGCATTTGAAATAGCCTCTAAAGTTGTTAAATTTCCCAGTATACAAAACACCCGCACGCATAAGGATTTCTGTTCCTGATGATCAGGTTGCAGGTGGGGCGGGTTGTGGACAGCCCGCAAAACAACTATGTGGGCTCTGCGGGTGCCCGCCAGTCGCAAGCTTGCAGAGGCACAACGCACAGCGGACTTTGCAGGTTAACCACTCCAAATTGTTTTGTCCCGCATGCGTGCGTGAGCGAAGATACGTGAGAGCTGGGCCTGCAATTCTTTTAGTACTCGTCTATCCTACGTGAATACATGTTGTAGGCAGCAGCTCCTCCACACTCGGTAGTCGGCAACTGACGACAAAATACACCAACGCTCGTCACACACTCGGCAGCTCGTCCACATTTTGTATTCATCTCTACCTCTCCGGTGTTCTTATACAAAAACTGGCTATGAAATACACCAACGTTATGTCTGCAACTCTGCATGTGGGCTTTTGCAGGATGTTGTGGGTGATACCCACTTGCCTTGTGAACGTGACGGGGCTGGTGAGTACGCCACGAAGAGAATGCAGGCAGAATACGTCCGCCGTGAACGCTGATTTTGCGGGGCGGGTTTGCAGGCTCGTGGCAGAACCCGCCCCACCTGCAACCTGACCTGATGGTAACCAGCAGGGTATCCCAGGATTCAAGACAAAAACAATTCAAGTGCACATCTTGTATATCTCACAGGTTATGCATGTATGCAAATATATTTTCAAATGCACTGGAAATCCAGGAAACAACAATAGGCAAGCAAACAAACATTTGTGGACGGAATTTTTTCATACTCTAATTTTTTAAGCATTGTGTTAGGACAAAGGTGACAGCAATTGTTTTCTTGATTCCTTGTCCTATTGCTGCACATATAACAGAAGGTGGCAGAATAAATGGGCAAATGAAGGTTAACCAGGGATAGTACCATAATATATCAGTCGATAAAACCAGCAGCAATGCAGAATACACACGGAAATATTTTGATGGAGTTGCTGAGGGAGAAGCATTGAGTTGCTCCAGACGTTCTTTAGCCAATGATTGAAACATCTGGATGTGACATGCATTTCAGTCCATGAGGTTGATAGAATTTCAGCAAGCACAAAATGCACACAGTACCTTCAGTGAACAAAGAATGACCAACCAAGATGACCAAAGGATCATTTGCTGAGAACTAGGAGGCACAACCAGTGGGAGGAAAGTTCCCTGTAACACAACATAAAGTCATTGCATCACAAAAGATGTCCCAGATTCCTAGTAGTCATTTAGTCAAATAAACAAATGAATAACCAAATTTATATCACTTATTAATAAATGGATGACAAGATAGACAGCAAAAGGCATCTGAAGGGTCAGCTTCAAATTAGCAGTTCCACTGTACAAAACTTTTGTACAGCATTTTAAGAATTGTTATTAGTTAAATTGATCAGTGGCTTCAATAAATTGTAGGGAATGGGTACATGCAGAAAATTATGAAGGCATTTGGTAGTATCAAACCACATTCTCTAATTAACCAGCAATTTAACCCATCTAGTCCTCAATCTAAAGTTTTTTTTCTTTCTTATGTTACAATCATTGGATGACAGTATGAACTGTGAACAATAGTATCAGTGCAAGATTAATATTAGAAGTACAAAACTACAATAAAATTCTCCTGTGTTGTTCAAGAAAAGAAATTACAGTCAAACAACAACTTGCACTACACTGGAACTAAAAGATACATGAACATTTGAACATGCATAGTGGTGATAGCATCATCAAGAGATACACAGAAGTTATCACGGATGCAGAAGTATCCTATTGCTTGGGTGTCACTAGCGCGTTAGACGAAAATAGCATCTTTACATACATTATAACAATGTTGTAAATGATTTCCATTTGTGTAATACATATAAATGCCATGTTCACTACAAGGTTAAGCAACATAAATTCGCTACCAGGAAGATTGCTGGAAGAAGTTAAAACTTTCAAGCAATCCAATGCAAGAAGTACTCTTACAATGGCAAGCATGGTCACAAAATTGACCGAGAATTACCTTGTAAATTACATAGTTAATGATGTTCTCCAAAACTTTTCTCGTCTCTAAAGAAGTTAGCGGAACAAAAAATAGAGTCTGCAGAAGGGGGGAAAAACAACAACATTAATACTTAGTTCTTGCTCTCTCAGATTGTGTGAGCAGCATATGGCACCCACAAAGAGGGAAGTACAAAGCATCCTCTGAAACAACATAACAAGAATGGCAGCAGGTATTGATACTATCTATCTACACTAAGGCACACAATTTGACATTGAAATAGTGTCTTAGCCTCTATCAATATTACCATCAGGCATCTAGTAACTGTACTTGTATATTTTCTTTTGGCTTCATACAGATTAGATAAACTTGTACAGTAAGTTCCTTCCTTTTCTTATAAATAAATAAACACAGTGGGAGCCTCACCTACTGTTTTCGCATAAAAAAATATTACAATCAGGCAACCATAACAGTATATTGACATTTTACCACTATCACCACAGGAGTCGAAATATGAAACAGATGTTTATGCACATCTCATCACAGATGCAAGCATTCCTCACTCGACTATACACCATGAACTTTGCATTCTAGATTATTGCAGAGCTGCATAGACCGTTGATTTTAGTAACTAGATGTCCCAACAGGCACCAACACTAGCATTTTTCCAGCATATATTTATCCAACATTCGCTCAGAAACAGTACTCCTGGGTTCACAATTTTAGTAAACATGTTGATCAGCTGCTAACGCACCTCCATTTTGGATTTCAGCGTACCGTTTATGCAAGGTAAGCAAATTGCACGAGGTGGAGGAGCAGACAACGGCTCATCAATCCATCTAAAGTGTAGCAGCATACTACACAACAATCACACAAAGCTAGCTGACGCAATTAGTTTCTAGCGAGCCCCTAGCTGAACCAATCGCACGCGCCTCCCTACAAATTAAAAACCAGGCACCTCAATCGAGAGGGGAGGCCGTCACCTTGAGCCCGAGGATGAGGAGGAGAAACACGTGCACCGCCAGATTCGCCAGGAGCGCGACAGTGACCCGCGACCGCATCACGGCATCGAGCCAGTCCCCACCGTCCCCGGCCGCGCGGGCCTCGTCGAGGACCGACGCCGCCCACCACTGCAGCGCGGCGGCGCTAGCCGCCGTGGAGGCGGCCGCGACGTGGAGCACGTTCACCGCCGCCATGCCGCGCGTCGCATCGGGCGTGCGGTCTAACCCTAGCGCGCGTCCCGATCCAGCGAGCGGGGTAAGAGAAAAGAGTACGGAGTGGTGGCTTGGCGCTTTGCTTGCGTTGCGCGCCTCCGGCTTTATTCGCGTGCCTAGGAAAGGGAAGAAGAGGCGATGCCGCGACGGCGAGACGGAAACGGAGGAGGGAGGGCGACGAGGGGGGGGGGGGGGGGGGGGGGGGGGACAGAATTATTGCTGCGGTAGCACGGATATTTCCGATCGGACTAATTAAATTCTGTTACTAATTACTATTAGTACGAGATAAGATAGATATACAGTAGAAGCCAAAAATAAACGTGGGTGCCTTTATTTGACGGGGCTTAACTCGCTCGTTTATGCTTTTCGGTTCTGCTGCATTTAAATAATTGTGTTTCAGGTGTTACGGGGGTTAGTTTGGCTACGAGGTGGGTATAGTTCTGATAACTTTTTCTATTGAGGTGGTTTATGTGAAAATGCTGCTTCTGGAAGGAGCCCGCGCCGGCGTGGACCGTGGAGGTTGTTCGACGCGAAGTGGGGCCAGCGCGTCAGCGTGTAACTGAAAAAGCAGATTTGGTGAGCCCGTGGGGGGCCGGCCATTCGAACACACGTGGCAGTACGGTAGGGGAGCCCGTCACCGTTCGGGCGGCGCTGTCGAATCCTCGATTTCTGTTCCCGCCCAAAGCCCCCAAAATCTCCTCTTCGTCCCTCTCAGAAAAAAAGAGTTGCTATCTTTTAGTGGATTGAAAATTGGGGATCAACACTCTTGCTTGATCCTTGGATCTGGCTTTTTCTATAGTCTATGGGTCTGTTTGATCCTCTATCTGTGCTAAAGATTAGAGTTAGTTTCTAATTCTAAACTAACTTTAAACTAATTCTAATCTTTGAGATATTTAATATAAAGATTAGATTGATAATAAAAACATTTTTATAATTATTTAATTTCTTTAAATATTCTTTATAACCAGATTTGGTGTGGCTAACTCTTGTGTGGCCTTTCTAGTTTTAAACACTCTTTAAACTAATATATCAAATTAAATGACTATTTTGTAACTATGGTCTGTAACTGAAGTACTATGCTCTAGTTGAATCGTACATTTGACACACCAACAAAAGATCAGGAGATATTTTTTTTCACTGCAATCTGTAACTGAAGTACTATGCTCTAGTTGATCATTTGTGTTCTCAGGTTACCTGCACTCTATATTTTGGCAATTTTTTTTAAAATACCAGCCTACTCATTCAATTATTTGTCAAACCAAATAGGAGAGCCATGTTAAATCGTGTATTTCATACCAGTACAAGAACGAAGAAGCAGTAGGTCGTGCATGAGACGGAGTATACGTATTTATCTGATACGGTACCAGAGGTGCGAGTTGAGAACGCCGCTGTGAGGATGACCTGCGGGAAGCTAGTGGCGGTGCGAAGCGGGCCATCGCGCTGCGAGATCTTCTCCTCCACCGTCAGCCGCGACACCAGGTCGTCCGCACGCTGCTCCACAAGCAGCTGCTGGTCGCAGAAGGGGATGTTCGTCGGCGCGCCATCGCCGTAGGTGAAGGCGGGCAGAGTTGCGACCGACCGGGCGGGCGGAGCTGCGGCCGTGCGGGCAGGCGAAGCGGTGGCGGCCAGGCTAGCGAAGCTGCTGCTGCGGCCGTACGGGTGGCCGGAGCTGCGGCCGTGCAGGCGGGCGAGTGGAGTTGCTGCGGCGGCGGGGCGGGCGGAGCTGCGGCCGCGCCGCACCTCGATCTCGATCTGTTTTCTGTGGGTCCCGTTGAAAATAGCTTCAATTAACACCTTTTACATGGGGTTAGTTTTTTAGATAGATGCAACTAACCTAAACTAACTCTACCTGTTTGGAGAATTTAAGCTTAGTTATGTTCAAACTAATCTAAACTATCTCTAACTCATGGATCCAAACAAGATTTATAGTATATAAAACTAATTAATACAAATAATTTAAAAAAACAAATAACAAAATAAATAAACAAACTTTTTTATGGTGTAGATGTTCTCTTTCACCGTCAATTGTAAACTTCCCCGTTTTCAGTCGACTGAAGAAGAGTATTCAAAAAAAAAAAAAAATCTCCTCTTCGCCGCCGCCGGCTCCCGTCTCCATGGACCCCGCCGACCGGAGCCGCTCCGTCTCGCCGCTGGAATCCGTGGCCGCCGCCTTCAAGTCTCGCGTCGTCGAGCTGCAGGACCTCGTCCTCGCCCGCAGCAGTACGTTTCCTCTCCCCTCCAACCCCCGTTCCCCAAAGTTCAAGCCCTAGGTGGGCCACTGACCTCGGTACGCATCCCCCCTCGGCTTGCAGTGTTCCCCGCGACGGTGACGCCCGACCTCGCATCCGTGGACGCGACGGTTACGGCACTGGAATCTCAGGTCAAGGCCATCCGCAGCCGCCTCCAGGAGGAGCTGAACGCCATTCCCCGGGCCAAGGTATGGTTCTTCGCCCAATTCGCCATCGGATCGTCTGATGTTGTTCTCCGTTGAGTAGTGATCTGACGCTAAATTTCGCCAGTTGCTTCAGCAGAAGCAAGAACGAGTGGAGGTTCTGCTGAAATGGTGGTGTCTGACTGTTTAGCGTCCTTGACATTGACAACCGGAGGTAAATGTCATTCTTTAGATGGTGAAACTGGTCAACCATGGAAACAAAATGGCCCTATTTTGCAATGATTTGAGCCCATGACATTTACCTCCGGTTGTCAGACCATGGAAACAAAATGGCCCTATTTTGCAAACTGAGGTTAGGTTCCTTACTGTGGAATATTTTTGAGTAGAGTAGAAGTTGAAAAGAAAACTCCCAGCGTCATGACATGGAAGAAAGGTTTCAAAGAGGACTGCATAATGCAAGCGAACCGATTCAAAGAAAATGAAAAGCTCTCCTTTCTTGCTTGGCTAGATTAGCAAATATTGCGCGCTCCGCCGCGCTTGTTTATGCAGTTTTTATTTGTTTCATTTCATATATCCTGCAAATATCTAGAGGCTGGGCCTGTACATAAATGCACGATAAAAACACACACAAAAAAAACAACACACGTGACAGAAGGGATCAAATCTTGTACCGTACTATTGTCCTGTACCATGCTCTTTCTTTGTTTTCATTTTTCTCTCCGCAGCCACGCGTAGAGGGTCAGGGCCACATGGCGGTGCCCATTTGCCACACATTGACAGCGCATGGCGATGTTTTGCACAGGAACCACCTCTCTGTACTCTCTTATTCTTGCTCCCTCCCACAATAAACGCCATTCACGTAGCCCAGTAGAAGCAGCTTCGGCAGTCGGCACTTTGCTCCTCGTCCCCAATTTCCTGTGTTATCCTTGCTTGATCTAGCATGACCCACACCGCAAGGGAGGCCGTGAGAGACAGTCTTCTGCATCCATACTCTATTTGCAGCATCTTTGACCCATCATGGAGCTCGCGTGCATGTCAACCTTCTATGCCGACACCCACCAGTCCTCAGATCCGGTTGACATCAGCGTCGACCCACCAGTCCTCAGGTCCTCTTGCTGTTGTGCAAGTCGTCAATGCCGCAATCCATCTCCTCCCTCGTCGAGTGCTGACCGGTCTCCTGTGTCGCTGTCCGAGTCCAACTCCTCGTCATGCGCCACCCGCTTGACCGGTCAGGGGCCACGATGTCGAGGCCTCCTTGTTTGTGTGACCTCCCTTGTTTGTGTTGATTCCTTGGATGGACCGGGCCGACAGACAGAGGAACCACAAGTCCGCAAAAACAGGCCCACACACTGGCCGGGAGTCACAGCAGTGGCCGAGAAACGGCCACGTCGGCCCAAAAGGACGTGTCAGCCTAGAAATAGGTCCACGACAGTAAAATTTCTCTCCCAGACGGAAATCTCACCTAAGTCTACTTTAGACTATATTTGCTTGTATAGTTTTCCTTTGTTTGTTTTCCTCTTTGCTGTTTTTCTTTGTTGGGTCATTTTGTGTGACCCTGTTCCTGTTGTACAGTTCGTGTGTTTTGTCCTTTTTAATAAAATGTCTAACAGTGGGGGTCTCCCTTGCTGTTTTCTTGGTTAAAAAAAAAAGTATGGTAGAATCTTTTTCTTGGAAAGCATTCTCTTCCTCTCTTGGCCATTTCATGGTTGCTCCTATCTTTCCTAGACCAATTCTGTCGAATCTTTTAGCAGTAAATTGCTGGTTGGTTGCTCATCTAGAGACCTCCTCATTGAACCCATGTGCAGAAGGTAGTCGAGCGGTCCATGAAGCAGCAGGAGAAGCTGGAACACATGGTTGCAAACTTACCTTCTGGGATGCATGAGGATGTCTTTGCTACACCTTGTGTGAAGGATGCATCAAGGTGGCATTAGGAAAGTGGTTTAGTGTATTTGTAAAAATTTATCTCTACTTCTTTCTGCCTTCATGTAGCGATTAAAAATCATGTTATTTGTGTTCCAGGATGTCATCAAAGTGCTTTGATTTAGACTCTAACTGTTCCACAAGTTATTGAGCGTGATTTCAAGATTTTGGAGGAGCCAGTTGCTGCCCCTAAGGTAAAATTACTGTTCATGGTACTGTATTTCTTTTAGAGTAAAATACATGTGCGGTCCCTAAACTTGTCTTGGGGTGTCATCTAGGTCCTTGAACTCTCAATATGCATATTTGGGTCCTTAAACTTGCTAAAATATGTTATAGCTTCAAAGTACCAAAAATACTCCTTGTCTGCCTTCATTTAGTCATGGTTTCCCATCTTATTTTTCTATGATTATACATGTTGCACTAAAAAACAGAAGTCTTTTAGAACGAACTATGGTAGATGACTGATTTAGATTTTGTATGTGACAATTTGCAATTGTGTATACATTTATGACTATGGTGTGATGATATATGTGATTATGTAATGACATATTGGTATCTGAACATGCTAAAATGGTATATCCAATTTAGGGAGCAAAAGTTTATAAAAAAATTGTGCTAGTTTATCACCCACATCATCAGTCATAGGGGTATTTTCGGTATTTTGGGCTTAAATGATACACTTTAGCAAGTCCAGGTACTCAAATATGCATTTTAAAAGTTTGGGGACCTAGATGACACCCTGAGACAAGTTTAAGGACCGCTGGTGCATTTTACTCTTTCTTTTACATGAAAGTTATATATTAAATGTTGCGTTCTTTGTGTCTGAGAAGAAGGGAAGAGAACCTGCACCTCGTTTGTACATCTCGGCTGAGGAGCTTGATTCATTATCTGCGTTAGTTCTCACTCTGCACTTCTTTTTTCCCTCACTGCATATGTATACACTATCGGTCAAATCTGCAAGTTGTTTTTATGTCTTGTGTATTATGGTGTCAATGTAGCTACATGAGGGGAAGACTAACTATGGAAAAGATTAACATTGCAATAAATGAGGTGGCTACATATGCAGATGCTAATGCCCATCTTGTTTCATGTCCTAAGAAAAAGGTATGTTTCATTCGCTTCACCTTTCGACTCTGAATACCTGTTTGTTCT
The DNA here is from genome assembly GCA_032690845.1 of Eleusine coracana subsp. coracana. Classification (NCBI taxonomy): domain Eukaryota; kingdom Viridiplantae; phylum Streptophyta; class Magnoliopsida; order Poales; family Poaceae; genus Eleusine; species Eleusine coracana. Next base: position 44,895,199 of record CM064430.1, read on the forward strand.
ACTGTTAGGGTTTCTACTGTATGATTATTATTGTTCTTGCAGTTGTCAGAAGATACATGGGAGAAAGCTTTGGTAAGCTCTTTCAGGTGTCATCAATCAGGTTTATCTCCTCATTTTTATTCAAAATTTTGTTCATTTATACTTTCTTCTCAGGAACTGAGAGATATAGCTGTGACTAAGGAAGTTAAAGGGAAACATTTCTTCCTGGAAACTGACTTAAAGGGCCCTGGTCTAAAACTTGACCATTCTGGGAAAGCTATTCTTACTGTGAGTATATACAACTTAATCACTTATTGTAAATCTTATAATATCGAGGTAATAGCATGTGTTCAGATGGTATTGTTTTATTCTAGTCACTGATATCACTGAGGTATATTTGTGATATAATGTATGGCCTTTGTAAAAGCTTTTTATTTTAAATAAATTGTTGCAGTTTAATAAACCATTACAAATTTTCAAATGCACCATCAAACTTCAGGAACAGGAAGAGAAGTTTATATACGTCGATCTGATTTTAGGAGGCAAATATAATATACTGTCAATGAAGGCGCTATGTTTCAGCTGAACCAATAAATCATTGCATATATGCAGTTTTTGGTATTGCTATACACAAAGCTCGTTACACTTTTCATGCAACCTCATGATATAAACCATTTTATTTAGCAAGCGTTCCATTCTATAAGCTGCACTAGCGAGGGCATCCATTTAGCAAGCATTTTTGTCTTCTTGATAAAGTTTGCTATAAAAGCTGCAAAAGTATATGCTGGAAATAAGCTTTGTAGGTGTTACATGCTTATTTTGTTTTGGTTGTAAATGGTTCTGTTGCATTCATCTACCACTATTGTCCAGGTCCTCCGTCATCTTGGTCGCATCCATGAAACTAGGATCAGGCACCACCGGGTCTTTATACTCTCAAGCCAGACCTAAAGATCTCTCATGTGCATGTGGATCAACCTGATGCCTACTAGATTAAAATTTAAATAGATGTATGGAGTAACAAAATATGATGTTATCTAGGCTCATGTGTGAGTGTTGCAGATGGTAGACAGGCTTATTGGATTGTAGCTGCCTAATGGTTATGATATTGCTTGTGAGCGAGGACTGACTACTTCCAAGTCTATATCACAACAGGAATGTTGCATGTTTGCATGGAAGCAAAAGACCTTGTGTGATTTTTTAACTGTTATCTGTTTTGAAGTTAAACTTATTATCTGTGTCTTTAGCTTGTATTCCAAGCATGAAATTGACAAAAATGGAAGTGAGTGATATTTTCTATGTCGTATCATTCAGTTAGCTGTTTTTTTACATGTAATATTCAGTGGGGTGGTATTCTCAGATGAAACGTTTAGCTTGGAAAAAAGTTTGAACTAAAAAATGCCAACCTGATTCAAAAATTGCGCATCAACAAATCTGGCTTCAAAGTTTATTGAAAACTAAAATATGCATAGCGCCTGATCCATCATCAGTTCACCATTTAGGTAACTGATGTACGTGGTTCATATAAGTTTTCATGAAAGGCTGTTTGAGTTCTCAGCATTTGATGCACAAGCACCATGCAATGTGCACAAAATGCATAAGATCAGTTCGACTGTCTGGGTCTATTACAGTGAACTATTAGTGTGGATTTGCTGGAGCGTGGTCTATTACAGTGAACTATTAGTGTGGATTTACTGGAGTGGAACTCGTCTCAGAGCATTTCGTGATATAATGAAAAAAACCCATTTCGCGTTGGTCCAGATTCACGAAGAGGACAGCAAAGCTAGAGCAAGCCTTTTTTTCCTTCTAAGAATAAAGACTTCCTTTGTTTGGGGTTTTGGGAGTGTGCCCATAGAACATAGTATGCGGACTATGGAGGCATTTGGGGAAATAGGGAAGTGCAAGCATGACACAAATATCCTTAGCTTAGAACATATAGAGCATATATTCAAACTAAAGAAGTCGACTATTCCTGTTACTAATTTTTGGTAACGAACAAAAAGGTGGTCAAGCTCTGGTCAAAATTACGAAATATTGGTAAGATAAGGTTGGTAAATCCAGGGCATCTCAAACAATGAACTCTAGTTTCCTAAGAAGTCAGTATCACTAAACCCTCACTCCTGGAGCATAGGGGTGGACAAAAAAAATCTGTAATCCGAACATCAAAACTGAACTCAAACTTATATAATCCATATTTTAAAGCTATTTGTTTAAACAAAATTATTTCAGTTTTAAAAATAATTTGTCAGGTTAACCGTAATTATTTGGATTTCTGACATCAGAAAACCATAGTATCCAAAAATAATCAAATTTTCATATTTTACATTATTATCTCCTTAATCTTATCACTACATACTTAATTAAAGTAATTGAGGTAGATTAATATAACTAATCCTCCATTCTCATTGAAATCATTGTTAGCATATGATTTTTGAAGTTATCTTGATATATTAGTATCACTTTCGTACAGACTTTACCTTTTATACCATTAAAAAGTTTCTAGAAAGATAATAGTTTTTATATTATAGGTTAAAACCGAAATTCAAAATAATCAAATCGAAATGTTTCAGTTAATTAGGTTAGGTTTTTAATTTTTCTAGATTATTTAGATTTCTACTTTTGATAAATCATGTTTTAAAAAATCGAACCGTAATCAGTGCAGTAACCGAATGTCGAGGCCTATTGGAGCAGCTAGATATATGGAAATTTGGTCAAATATTACCGGAAGGTTGGCGGAGATGAGTTATTGCCTTTTTTACTAATATAAAAAGTGCCTCTTATAGAAGAAATGAACTAATGATATCAAGGTATGATGAATCTGTATCTTCTCTTCTTTTTATACTTACTACTTAATAAAACAGGTAACGACGTCTCTTTACCTAATTATTCTGCCCCCTGCCCCTCATCGTGCGTCATCGAGACTCTTAGTATTATCCCTTAAACAATGAATCTATGTTCTATCATAGTCACATTGGACTGTTAAACGCAGTGGACTATTCAACGACTAGAGGCAGACCATATATATGTCAAGGTCTGAATAACTCTGCCATCAAGTTTCCATCTTCCCGTTCCATCCTCGAACCACAGTAGCAAAGTCCATCAACTATGGCCGCTGCATGGAGCTGAGTGTCATCTCTTACCTGTTGCTGTCCCAACGAAGAAGAAGGTCAAATATGGCAAGCATACTAATTGAGGCAATGGGTCACTGAGCCAGAAAAAGAAAACGGCCAATTAGACTGTAATTCACCTCATCCTGGTTCACCACTAGGCCCATTGCTAGATTGGTCATTCCCAAAAACCATCTTAACAAATGGTCATTCCTAGATACCACCTAGGTCCCATCTAAACACTCCTATTTGCCACTTTTTGCATCTGGAGTATAAACGTGTCATTTTTATTATTTTTTGGCCTTTCTCATGTGGAAATCGATGGAAAAAAGATGTATTATGGTTTGTTGCATTCCGTCGATCGTAGTTAGAGGAAGACGATCCTTGCGTGCGTGAAGACCAGTCAGGATTCAAGAAAAGGGTTCCGCGAGACGGGCGATGGATTATCTGTCCTTGTACGATGGGCAGTGAGAAGGAAGCAAAATGGTTCCTCCGATGACCTCGCGCAAAGGGGAAATGTAGGTGAAGCTTGAAATGGGTGGAGACTAAAATGACGGCAGGGAAATCTTGAAATCCGGCATTATAGGATGTAGATTCAAACAAAAATTTGGTCACGAAAGCGCATGACTGAACAGAGCATCTGCCTCCAACAAGAATTGAGCTAAATCGTACCGGTTGTGGAGTATTTCATGGTTGCAGAAGCTTCACCCACTCCTCCCGCGCCAGGTCCTAAATCATTCATCCTGCTCACTGGATGTCTCTTTCACCATGATTTTGCCTCTCGGCAGAAATGGGATGCAGTTTGCAACCTTCACAGCTTTTGGTCGCAAACACCAAGCCTGTTCCCTCCTAACTCTACCATAGCAAAATCCTCGCCCCTGATGCACGATAGGAAATTTGGGGAGTGGTTGAGCACAGAGTTATATGCGGCAAAGAGTAGGGGCAGGAGTGTATTTTTTTTACACTTTTTTACCTCAGTCAGGCGTAAAAATAAAAAGAAAAGCCACATGTACATGTTGGGGGTGAAAAAAGTGGCAAATGAGAGCTAAAATCTAGGATATAGATGGTATTTGGGACTGGCCACTTCTTAGGATGGTTTTTGAGAATGACCACATTGGTAGGATGATAAAAAAGTAAATAACCCTTGCCGATTAGGGTGTCACTACCTTTTGCTTCTTATTATTCGAAATCCTCTAATTGCAATATTAAACACACTATTAAGAGCTTTAGGCTCATCCCAACACTTGTGCTGATGTTTGGGTTTTGCATGAGTTGATCATCATGCGAGCCTATACTGTACTGCGTATTCCAATTCAACTAGAGCAGTTGAGCACTCTTTTATTGAATGAATATTCTTTTGTGAGTGGTTGTCTGAATGAATTGATTCTTTTTTCTCGAACACATAGGAGAGCTATGTATCATTTTATTAATAGAAGAGAAAGAAATACAACACACACATGGTTCTTAGCTTACATTCGCGCCGGTTGCAAAGAAAAAACTACCTGACCCTGTTGAGAGATGGACTAGGCTGCCGGATCATGGTAGGAGGGGAGGGATAAACCCTTGGCACCAGCCATGCTCCACAAACAAGCCTCGTCCCCTGCCAACACTAAGGCTCTAGCGAGGCTAGGAGAAGTGTTGTTAAAGATACAATCATTCCTATGCCGCCAAATAGTCCAAGCTCCTAGGATTATGAGAGAGTTGAGCCCACTTCGCCTGGAGCTGTTCGTCCACTGAAGAAACTGTCACCTGCCACCAGTTATCAAAGTTGACATCCGAAGGCTGCGGCGCGAGCGACCCCAAGCCAATTCGCTACAGCAAGGAAAACCAGAACTGCCTAGCGAACACACAAGAAATGAGCAGATGATTAATCGTTTCTTCTTCTTGATCACACAGTAGGCATAGGGCTGGGTGCGGCATATTCCTCTTTGTGAGCCTGTCTGCCATCCAGTAGCGGTTGTGGGCCACCAGCCACAAGAAAAAAATGGCATTTGCCTGACGCCCATGATCTCCAGATTCTTTCCCAAGGTCCAAAGCTGGTGGAACCTTGGAAGAGAGTCTCATATGCTGATTGCGTTGTATACTTACCTGAGGAGGACAGTCTCCAAAAATATGTGTCCTGAACCCCAATCTGTAGGTGTATATCCGAGATGATATTGCATAATTGGAGCACCTAGCCGATCACTTGGGGGGTGGTTTCACCATGGATGTCACACATCCATCTGAAATTATGTAAGGCTTTGACGTCTGTTAGTTTGTTCGCAATTCTTTTCGGCACCATGCTGAAGATCAACGAAGTGAGATCCTCAATGCGTTGACCAAGCAGCCATTTGTCCTTCCAAAAAAATTGTATTCGTGCCATCACCCACCTCTGTAGTGATCACCATGGAGAACAAGGCCTCCACATAGCTGTTCATTTGTAAGGCAAAAGAAGTCCATGACTTGTTCGGCTCAGTCTTCTTCAGCCATAACCACCTAACTCGCAAAGCACACCCAAGTCTTTTGAGATCAGCAACTCCCAGCCCGCCCAACTCCTTTGGCCGAGCCACCTTTGGCCATGCTATCATGCAGTGTCCACCATTGGCTTCTTTCCTCCCCCTCTAGATGTAATTTCTCATGATTTTCTCCATGGCCTTGATCTCCCATGGTCGCAAGTCCAAAGCCATGGCGTGGTAGATGATGGTGGCGACCATGATGAATTGCACTTGTACAACTCTACCGGCCTTGGTCATCAGCTCCGCCTTCCATCCTGGGAGTAGGTCAGCCAGCCGATAGATGAGGGGCTGTAGTTGCGCCTTGGTAAGCTTTTTGATGGACAAAGGTAACCCGAGGTATTTTACCGGGAACAAATCCAGCCTGCAGGGGAGACGCTCCTGAACGTCCTCAAGCTCCCCTACTAAACATTGAATTGGTGTCACACTGCTCTTCTGGATGTTTGTTCGCAGGCCTGTCACCTCACCAAATAGCTCTAATTTGCCGGTTGTTACCTTGATGTCTCTAGCTGCCGGTCGGAGGAAGAGCACTACGTCATCGGCATAGAGGGACAGCCGATGTTGAATGGACCGAGACGATAAAGGTTGGAGGAGGCTTTCTGTTGTTGCTTGAGAGATTAACAAATTCAATGTGTCCATAACCAGTATGAAGAGCATGGGCGACAAAGGGTCTTCTTGCCGAAGCCCTTGTTGGTGGGTGATGGACTCTCCAGGAATGCCATTTAAGAGAATCTGTGTCGAGGAGGTAGCTAACAGCCCACTAAGCTTGTCACGTCAAACACGGCCAAATCCAAGATTTTCAAGTACCTCCATAAGGAAAGGCCATGACACTGTGTTGAATGCTTTCGAGATGTCCAATTTGAGCATAATCCTTGGCTGTCTTTGGGCATGGAGGAATCGGGCAGTCTATTACACCATCATGAAGTTGTCCTAAATAAATCGACCCTTGATAAAGGCACTTTGGTTGTCTGAAACCATGCCATTTAACTGACCTGCATGCCTGTTCACAAGTATCTTCATTATGAGTTTGGCGAAGCTATGGATGGGGCTTATAGGTCTAAAGTCCTTCGCGTGCTCATCCCCACTCTTCTTAGGTAGCAATATGATAAAAGCCGTGTTGAGGAGACGAAAATTCCTAAAATCCCTCCTCCATACAGTCGAAACCGCTCGCATTATGTCATCTTTAATTATTGGACAACATGTATTGTAGAACCGTCCCGTGAACCCGTCCGGACTAGGAGCTTTGTCCGACGGCATTTGCTTGATTGTGTTGAACACCTCGTCCTTGGAAATCGGAGCATCCAACATATCAAGATCATGTCGTTGAATCTCCAACGCATCAAGATCGAGTGTGTGCTCATGCTACCCCCTTGACCCAATCAGATTTGAGTAGAAATCCAGTAACACTTTAGCCTTGTCGTCATGAGTTGTGGCGATGTGATCCTCCATGAACAGCCGCCCAATGAAATTCTTACGCTTGCGGTGACGGGAGTGAAGATGAAACAGACCCGTGTTAGCATCACCTTCCTTTAACATCCGATCCTAGAACGAGTCTAGCCACAGTTCTTATGAGAGAGGCTAGGGCGAGCTGAGGGTTTCTTCAAATTATTCCGCAACCAGATTTCATTTGGTAATAGTGTCCTGTGGTCTTGTGCATTCTCTAGCTGATGCACAATTTCTTTAGGCACAACGATCTAAGAATTGAGATGCGCGATCCTCTTGTCACTCCCACTCTAGAGCCCACGTGATGTGGCTCTGAACTTGATAGGAAAGGTTTCTAGGGGGCAAGGTTTGACCGGAGCCGACTGCCATGCTTGTTGAACCGCTTCTTAGAACCCATCGAATTTGGGCCAAAAGGATTCAAAGTGAAACCTTTGCTTTCCTTGCTGAGTATCATTGAGGTCTAGTATAAGTGGACAATGGTCTGAATCATCTGTGGCCGCACTCTGCAAAAAACACCCAAGAAAGTATTCCTCCCAATCTACCGAGCAAAACACACGGTCCAGCTTCATGAGAGTTGGAGTTGTGCTCATACAGGAGCTTGTCCATGTGAACTTGCGGCCATAGAAAGGGATCTCCTTGATTGCCACATCATTGATCATCCTTCGGAAGTGTCCCATTAATGCTCAGTTTAGCTTGGAATTGTTCTTGCCTTCATCTTTATAGATCATGTTGAAATCCCCCGCAAGCATCCATGGTCCTGCACATTGAGCGCGGATGTCCAGGAGCTATTGGAGAAAAACAAGCTTCTCATCATTGCCTTGCGGCCCATATACCACTGTTAACCACCATAGGTCTGCATTGTCTGGACAAAATTGATCCGAGACGCTGAATGAATCAACTCTTGTTGCCCCGACAACACTTAGCTTTATTCTCCATGCCAACAGAATTCCACCACTAGCTCCGACAGAGGGAAGGAGGATGTAGTTGTTATCAAAGTCAAAGCCTAGCATGGATAGAATGAGTCTCCTAGAAACCACTTCCATTTTAGTCTCTTGTAGACCTACAATGTCAATGGCAGCAGAGTTAGCAAGCACCCGAACAGAATATTGTCATGCGACTAAATTAAGTCCATGCATGTTCCAAATAAGAATATGAGATGGATCTATTGTTCAATGATAGTTACACAACCAAAAACACTCAAAAAAGAGATTACACTTCATAGTGCAGCATCTGCACCTATCCATTCCCCAAGAGAGGTGAAACCGAACGGAGCGAGCGCATGACAGTTTTCTTGGCCTGTGCTTGGGCAGGGTGAACCTTTTCTGCACTAATTCCAGCGGGTCTTCTACTTCATCGAGGAACAGAGGTTGTGGGCGGGTTCTTCTGCTTTCTTTTGTTGATCTTAGGAGCTGGCAGCACCATGCCCATTGCCTTTGAGACCTTATTGAGGAATAAGTCCCTGGGCGTCAACAGGTTCGATGATGGAGCCAGCTGCATCTGTTCTTGTTCTCTTGCCTATTGTCCTGCCGCTACCTTGCCACTCCTGCGAGAGTAAACCTATAGCACAGGCGTTTGAACATGAGCCTACGCAGGTACTTCTGTCGATTAGCTGGTGGGAGGGACAATGTTGCCCAAGTGTGTCATCAAAGAGATGTCTTGAAGCTGTTATCCCTCAGCATTAGCGTCCCACTCTGCCCCTTTTAAATGATTTGCAAGGGGGGATGATGAGGACATCCCCCATGACTACACCTATAAAAGACCAATAACTTGAGCCAAAGCAAAGCAATTACAACATAAGGTGAATCTTTTCCTTAATAATTATGAACATGCATCTCATAAGAGTCATATACTACCTAATGGAGGTGCATTACTTGTCCTCAGGTTTGAAGCACAATTTCAAGACATGGTGGCCACTTGATGCCCAAAGAGAGCAAGTTGAAGTCGATGTGTTGATGCCCAGATTCTATTCTTCAACTTCATGATGAATTCTGTATCATTCTAAGAGGTATCACCCTAAGTATTATACATGGATGGAAAGGTCTTGAAGTCTACTTTCATAATCAACAAACGGCGCATCCATTGGATCTCTGTAGAGAGAGTTATGCCTGTTTTAGTGAAGACTACTCCAGACTCTTTTTGTCTCGGGGCGTGTTGCTTTTGCTCAGGATGTGTTACTTTTACACCGGAAGTGCTCCTTTTTCTAGTTCAGACTTGTCCGATCTGAACGACTGTTACTTTTTCTTAGGGCGTGTTACTTTTCTCCTGGAGTGTTCCTTTTCAGTTCGGACTTGTCCGATCTGAATGGATGTTACTTTTTCTTAGGGCGTGTTACTTTTTCTTAGGGAGTGTTCCTTTTCAGTTCAGATTTGTCCGATCTGAACGGATGTTACTTTTTCATAGGGTGTGTTACTTTTTCTTAGCGAGTGCTCCTTTTTTTTCAGTTCGAACTTATCCAATCTGAACGGATGTTACTTTTATTTGCCTGTTTTGCAACAGGCCCATGTAACTTCAGTTTGGCCTAGCTAGGAGGGGTGTTTCTAGTATAAATAACCCTTGTACACCTTGTGGAAACCCTAACCCTATAAATAGAGAAGCATATTGCTCTTATCCTTAGGGTTTGTGCCATAAGTGCCCCCTTAAGGATTGGGAGTTTTCTCTACCACTTGTTCTTGTGTTTCCTTGTGATTTCCAAGAGCATCGCCTCTCCTTTGCGTGGTTCAGGTTAGGCATCAACCAAAGCGTGTTGTTGGACGAAATCTCTATCACAGGTGGCTGTTCTAGCAGTTGTTGGTGCCAAGATTCGTCAGTTATCCTTAGGTCCTATGATGAGAAGATCGGGTAAGCCCCTGCATCAGGGGTGGCCTGCTTTTAAGTGGTAGATCCCGGCTCTGGGGCACGAATGTTGCTTTGTAGTTGTGGGGGCACTGTTGTAGCACCTATTTCTACATTCTCAGGATCCTCCACCGGCTCGACCGAGAGCGGCAATGGTGCCTGGTGCGTGACGCTATCCCCACACGAGTCGGTTGCGTTGGCACACGGGCTCTCAAAGATGCTGAGGCTCCCGAAATCGAACTCGGGTTGTGGGTCTTCTATTGGGCTGCCCAATATGCTGGCTTCAAAAGGGCCCACTGGATTTTGGCAGCATGGCCCATTTGATGAGTCGGGGCCCGAGGGAGGTGGCCTTGCTTGCATTTGTGTAGTAGTTATGGCCCCTGGGGCAGGTGAGGAGATTAATGGATCGCCCTCGGTCACCCCAAACTTGAGTGCCGCCGGCTGCATTGACTCCATTGTTGCTTGGGAGATTGGTGCGGACTCAGGCGTGCCAATAGGCTGGGGTGAGCTTGATGTTGCAGGCATCCCCAAGGTGACAACAGTAGTTGTTGGAGACGCTTCATGAGTTGCAGGGGTACCAGCAATTGCCATGTGGCCGCTGTGGGATGGAAGGGGCCTGAGCCTTGAATGCACCAATTGCCAAGACGTCTGACAGAGGCGAGGATGGGGGAACTTCCCAAGACGGTCCCCCCCATAGCTATGCTAGGAAATGGAATGGTCGCATCAATTTTCCATATCTGGAGTGCACCTAGCATGAGTCCTTGAGCAGGTATTGTGTAGTGGCCTTCTCCCACGCATGGGTCAGGACCCCGTGAAGCTCCACCTCCACGACGGTCAAAAGTGCTGCTGCACCTACATGTGCAAGTCTAGACCAACGCTTGAAGATGAGCATGAATCCTGGGCCATGGAAAGGTAGTCCTCCATTGTAGACCTGCTCTGTTACTCCCCATTCGGGCAACACGAGCAAGAAGTCTTCAGGCGCGAAGGGCGCGATCTGCATGGACTCGACCCTGATGTTGAACGATCGTGCTACCTCCTGTAACACTTGATCAACACTAAGCCTCGGACGGTTCCCAACAATGGTGATGACTAGGGCATGTCTGAGGTCAGCTTCGGCCCTCTCCACGCTGGTCGATTGGTCGATGATGCAAATTGGCCTAGTAGTGGTTGTAGATGGAATGCCAGAAGCCATAATGATGGAATCCTCCGTCACAGGGTCTTCAGAATCCCCTGGAGTAGAAGGCAATTGGGAGCTGTCCCCTTCACGGCGAGCCAGCCACATACGGCGGCGTCGAGCATGACAACAGGGATGCTCACCAGTATCTCTGCCCCCTATGTCTGTAGCGCCGGTAGTACCAGCTGCAATCTTCATCGGACACCACTGCATCTTGGCCGCCTTGGTGCTTCTCGGTTGTCTCGACGTTGCGGATGGACGCTGGTAATTGTAGGATTGATGCCTGGCCTCTAGGCAACAGAAACAACGCGTATGGCAACGACAGTCAGCGGCTCAGTGCGAACTTGAGAAGCAGTTGAAGCACTGCCCCCCGACAGGGACTACGGGCCACTGCTGCAACACGCTGGCGAGTGTGCTTGCTCACAACTTTCTGCTAGCCATCCCGGTCCGGCTGACCCCTCCGTAGTGTGGAGTGGCCAATCTCAGAACGTAACACAATCCTTAGGGCTTTTGCCGTCTACGGAGGTGGGGGTGGTTTGACTTGCGCTGCCAGGGTTGCAACGACATCATGATAGGATGGACGGATCGGAGATGCTTCCCCATTGCTGCTCGCCGAGGGGCTTCGTTCCCATCACTGGGATTTGGAGCGGCTCGTAGGGACGAAGGGGCGGGCCTCCGGGGACAAGGAGGAGATGGAACGCGGCCCCTTCAAGGAGGAGGAGATTGAGGTGGCCGCCGGCGTGGGTTGGTGGAGGTTGGGGGCACCGGGAGGGTGGGAGGTGGGGAGGGGATAAGCCATTACTCTGGTGTTCTATCCACCCATTCAATGAATTGATTTGAATTTGTTGCTTTTTTGTTAATCATGGTAGTGGGTGACATAATGTTTTCTACTGTACTTACTAACTATATAAATTTGTGATTCAGTGGCGCACTTTGTAATAATTTGATTGGAAGCTGATGTCTATGAGCTTGTAGACAAAAACATTGCTTAGCTTAGAACAAATACATCATCAATTGATCTGATGTTGCTTTGTGCAGGTGTAAAATAATTGCGACAAGATTGTGTTGAGAGAGGTGCTTAATAGCAACTAAGTGTTGGAGATAAATATTAGTGATGCCATGTGGCAGTAACTAAAGATGTACTAAAGACAACTACGCCATGGCCCTACAACGGGCCAGAGGAAATCTCGATCCGTACGAACCCACCTCAATATGGTCAACACCCCTGTGCCGCTCTCCACCTTCGAGACAGGACTTAGGCGTGCTCTACCCCGCTTGACCCCTACGGACGGAGCCAGCCGCATCCTGAATTGCTCGACCTCCCACAAAACAGGCTCGACCGCGCCCCACCTCACTCGACTCCTGCAGTTGGGTTCGAGAGTGTAATGGATAAGGGCACCAACTCCACGCCCATAATGATGATGCACGTGCACACACACAGTAGCACTAATGCCACTCGCTGTCCCCGCCAACCTTGTCAATAATTGTCATACCCCTATCCGGGATATACTGTGTTTCCCGTACCAATCCCTGGATCAGTATTTGGTACACACATACAAATGATACAAAGGGCAATCCAACGATCTTGATTAAATCCACATAGGGACAATAGAGACATACAAGTCTTAGATTACAAGCTAAAAAGGTGGTCAGGCCATCCTTGGGAAATAGAGAAAATATCACACAAGCTTTATTCAACTTCCACAGGCAACTCGAGCATAGGATACAACCAATTCGTCAAACTCCACGAGTGCTTCTTCCTCTTCTCCGTATTTTGAGTAATGAATTTAAAACAAGGGTGAGTATATAAGGTACTCCGCAAGCCCTATCTCTAGCAAGGGCATATACATGCATTTGGGTAAGTAGACAAGGAATGGGGTTGGGTTTTCAAAGTTTTGCAGAAAGCGCGTACGCAGGGGATTCTATAGAGTCAAAGGGATTTTGAGGAGTGAAAATAGTTTTATAACTTTTGGGGTTGGTTGGACCTGGGGGAGATTACAATCAATCCCGACAGTTCCCATATTTTAGTTGAGCTTTCTGACACACAGTCATAACGATTCTGGCACACCTTGCCAACATCATTCACCAAAACACGGGTCTCACTACACCCACTCACACAACAAGGAAATCTTAAGAGCCCAATGATTTGGTGTGTCATAACCAGTGACAATGGACATCCGAATGATTTAGGGTTAACTCTGTAGATCTTGGTACATTGTACCCACAGGCTATGTGATCTTAGCTACATATGACATAATGCTCTCACTTCATCTAGGCAGGCCCACTAGTCCACCATGGATCTCAGGGGTTCCACATCCATGACACTTAGTCATATCACCGCACTATGACACTTAGTCATACAATCTTGCCAAGTATTGGACTTATCACCACTTGCATCACAACCAACCCCTGAGTCCATTCCTACTTCGCCAGGTGATACTTCCTTGCTGCGTAACTCAAGTTCCGCGTTAGTCCTGCCCAAACAAGTTCTGTGGTCATACTAAAAATATCACCAAGTTGAGGTATTAATGAATTGTTCCTGAGCGGCCGGGCAAGCACTCATCCACGATAGGTGGATCTACACCGAAGACATCATCACCAAGTACTTTGCACCAGTACTAAGGAGTCCCGCCCTTGACCAAGTCTGTCCCATTGTAAGCTTCATGACCATTGATGATGGGTTCCCCAAGGTATGAATGTTTTAGTGATAGATGACAACTATGAAATCGTGGGCTAATATCTACATGAGTGTTGTCCATGTAGGAATCATCTCTAAACTCTACTTCAAATCATATGGATGATGATTGCCTTGGCAATTGATGACAATGACCGCAAGCATGGAGGCTTGTGAGCTTGATGGAGTCCAAGGGTTGATGGAGATGGATCAATGCTGAGGACAAGCTATGGAGCAAGTGTTGGGAACACTTGTCTAGTTGTTTGGGCTGTGAGTCCATAGGAAAAAGTGGACTATTAAGGGAGTCTAGGTCATTTCTCTCAAGTCATGTCTAGTCGGTGATGTGCATGAATGCTTGGTGAAATCATAGGCACTAGGTGACTGTGGAGAAGCCAAGGAGTTGTTCGGAGAAGCCGGGAAACAAGGTCAAGCAAAGACGACAAGTTTTAGCTTCTGAACATAGTGACCGGACAAAGGGATCAGTAGTGATCGGATTGTACGGTCACTAGGTGAAGTTGTCTGGGACTTCCAGTGAAACAGCAAGGAATCTGTCCATGCAAGAGCTATAGAGACCGGACGGTATGGTCAGGTGACTGGACCGTACGGTCAGTGCAACTGAGGAATAGGGCAGAGAGGAAGCCTTGCAGGGAAGTTTCTAGACTGTAGAGAGAAACCTGACCGGATGGTTCGGTCAGTACAGAGGAGTTGTCTGGATAGAACAGCCAACGGCTCTGAGAGCCATTACAGAGAGACTAGACAGTCCGGTCTGGTAGTGACCGGACAGTCCGGTCATTGGGTCTAGAAGGCAACTTCGTGGAGCAATGACTAGTTGGAGGTTGGAAGCCTATATAACTCCGTTGCTATGGTCTTGGAGACCACTCTTGGCCAGTGGAATTGCTTGGAGCATTTGGTGAGAGCCAAGAGGCAAAGAGGAAAGCACTAGGAGGAGATATTGCATATCTTGAGAGTGCTAGTTGAGAGTAACTTGAGCATCTTGCACATCTAAGGCTAGGGTGTCCTTGAGGGTGTGATCTAGACTGTTACTCTTGGTTTATGGTGAGACCTAGACCGGTTAGGTGTCGGTGATCGAGACTATCATGATCGGTTGTGAAGGCCATCACACGTTTGTACACGGTTTGAGCCCGCCGGTGAAAGGGGCATCAATAGTGAGCGCCCGTGTCGGCTCGGGGAGTCCGGCAAGTTCTCAAGGGAGGCGAGCTTGTGCCTTGGTGGCAGCGGTGACGCGCACCGTGTCTTCACTCCGGGAGTGATTGCGGGCTCGTGGGCGAGAACTCCACATTGGTGGCGGGAGGGTCCGGAATTCCGGTGGGAGTGGTCCAAAGAGGAGTAGGGGAAGGTGGCATCCTTCTGAGACCTCAGGAAAACGTCATGAGCATTCCTTGACCCTCTTTTTACTATTTCGTATTTGTGTGCTCTAGTAACTAGGTTGAATTGTGGCTTGCATAGGCTAGTGTGTTTGGCTTCCGCGCTTGCTATCATCATGAACACTAGCATGTATAGGGTCTTGGCCTATTAGAATTGCCTAGGTTGCAACACTTATTAGGTCCAAGTAGTGTAAATTGAAGTATTTGGATTCGTCAGTGGCTTACCAATTCACCCCCACTCTCGGTACGCCTTCGGTCCTTACACCCATCCAGCTTCTTCTTAACACAGTTGGTTTAACACCCACCCGTTCGCACACACATCACCAAACACATTTTCACCCATTTTGTAAAACATTGTAGTTGTAAAGGTATGGTGATAATCATCACAAGTCCTAAGCATATTCTATCAAGGGTGGCGTTATCATTAGCAACGCTATCGATAACTTCCTATGTTTATCAAGGTAGTGGGATAACCTCTGTGGCCAATCATGGATCTAATGTTCATTCTTATATAGGTGATAAGAATGTTATGTTTTACACAAGTGGGTTTTAATTAAGCAATTATGAAAATACAGGGAATAATGCATATAAGAAGCAGGCTCTAGGTTGGATGCATTTTCAAAATAATAGGAGCAATCATGATCTAGGAATAGATAGAGCTTTCCTCTTAACACATCCTCGAAGTCTTCCTCGTAGTTTGGGTCCTCGGGCTCCTGCTCCTGGTTCTCTTCATCTGCAAATCGCGAACTATGTGTAAGCTATCATGACATAAAATGACACAAAAAATCAAGACAAAGCCAAATAGTGAGAAAACCGGATGGAAAGGGGCTAGGTGAAGGGCTTCATGGGCTAGTGTTTTGAGACAACGATTCCAACGGCACAAGAATCATCTTAATCGGAGTTACGGTTTGAAAACAAGGGCTTTTAGAGTTCTAGGGACCTATCTATAATTATGGGAAATATCAGGGGCTTGGTAGTAATATGGCAGGGGCTAAAACATAATTACAGAAAAATTGAGGTACTTTTCTATAAAAATATTGGGCTAAAATAGAATTATTTTAAAGTTCGAGGGGTTAGGTGTAAAACTACAGGGTCCTGGGATTTTCTAGGTTTTCAGGAAGTATTTTTATATTGGAAATCCTAGGGAATATGTCTATGGCTCTGTGGACCGGGAGGCAGGGCGGGGGCTACGTGTCCACCATGAACCAATTACATAAAATCGGCCCACGACCGTCGATCTCGCGATTAGTGGTTGAGGTTTGATTCGGCAATGGGGGTAAATTCGTTATAAATCGATCGTTGGTCGGGATTGACGGTTGAAGCATGGGTAGCGGTGGCCGAAGCTGTGGGAGGCGGCGGCGCCATTGACGCCAACTCCGACGAGCTCGGTACAGGGCCAGGGTTGCTAGGGCTTGATCAAAAAAGGGTCCAGGGGGTGCGGGAGACATGTCGTGCCCCCCTAGGGTGATAGCGAGGTAGGGTAGTGGCTGAGGTGTGCTCGTGGTGAAGCGGATAGGGTTCGGCTCAGTGAGAGTAGCAGGGAGGGGGACGAAGCTAGGTACTCGCCTGGCTTGGTTGCAAGGAGGGGCGAGGCTTTTTATAGGCGGAGGAGGGGTGGTGCGCACGACGTCGCTAACCAGTGCTAGCTAGCCTCGTGGCTCGGGGAGTAGAGTGGTGTGATAATTCGCTGCGCGGGGTTAAGCACTAGATGATGCCAAGAAGGGAGGGGTCACATCGCGCAGGAGCAGTGGAGCATCGTGTCGCCGGTGGTGTGCTCATGTCGTGGTGCGAGTTAGGGGGGGTGTGGATGTGACCCGTCCCTGACCGTGTTGCGTCAAGGTGGGGTGAAGGCGCGATGTTGTGCTCATCTCCGGGCATGTGGGAGTGAAGGCCCGCGTGGCGGCTAGCATCATCGCTACAGGGGTAGCTGGCGACAATGTCGAGTGGCGACGGGCTATGGCGTGTGACGGGGAGGAAGAAGGGGAAGGAGGGGTCAAGCGTGGGCTGGGCTACAAGGCCGAGCGGGCCGGGGAGCGTGGGAGGCGAGGCAGCCCAAGCAAGCGGGCTGTGCTATATGTCCAAGTCATAGTCTTTTATCAATTACACCTATCTCCTTTTTCTTAGGTTCAAATCCGGTTGGGTGAAGATGTACTCCAAATTCTTGTGGTCCGTATAAATTTTGCACTTATTACCAATCAGGTAGTGTCTCCATATCTTTAGTGCATGTACTACGGCTGCCAATTCCAGGTCATGTGTCAGATAATTCTTCTCATGAGTTTTTAATTACCTGGATGCGTATGCGACGACTCGGTCCTCTTGCATTAGCACACATCCGAATTCGTCTTGGGATGCATTGCAGTATACCACAAAATGTTTTTGCATGTCTGGCAGGGTGAGTATTGGGGATTCCGTGAGTCTTTTCTTTAGTTCTTGGAAACTATGCTCACATTGAGGGTTCCATTGAAATTTCTTATCTTTTTGAGTTAGCTCCATCATAGGTCTCGCAATCTTTGAAAATCCCTCAATGAATCTCCGGTAGTAGCCTGCTAGTCCTAAGAAACTTCTGATCTCTGTGGCATTCTTAGGTTGTTTCCAATCCTTTATGGCTTCAACCTTGGTGGGGTCCACTGCTATTCTTCCGCAGTGATGACGTGTCCTAGGAATCCAACTTGTTTTAGCCAAAATTCACACTTACTGAATTTGGCGTATAACTGATGCCTTCTGAGGCGTTGTAGCACCATCCTTAAATGCTTCTCATGCTCTTTGATACTCCTAGAGTATATGAGTATGTCATCTATGAACACTCCACTATTTTTTCTGGTTCTTCCATAAATATTTTATTCATCAAATTCATGAAGTAAGTCGGTGCATTTGTCAGTCTAAAAGGCAGTACGATGAATTCAAACTATCCTTACCATGTCATAAAAGCAGTGTTCCTAATATCCTCCTCTCTGATCTTCAGTTGATAGTATCCTGACCTAATATCGATCTTGGAGAAGTAATTGGCTCCCTTAAGTTGATCAAAGAGGTCATCGATCCTGGACAGTGGGTACTTGTTCATTATAGTTACTTTGTTTAGTGAGCTGTAGTCCACACACATTCTCACACTTAAATCTTTTTTCTTTACGAATAATACTGGTGCTCCCCACGGGGATTTGCTTGGTCGAATGTATCCCTTTTGCTGCAATTCCACAAGCTGTGCCTTTAGCTCTTCCATTTCATTTGCTGCCATTCTGTATGGGCGTTTGGCATTGGGTCTTGCTTCATGGACTAAATCAATGACAAACTCAACTTCTCTATATGGTGGCATCCCTGGTAATTCTTCGGGGAATACATCTAGGCATTCTCTTACTATTGGTACTATTTCCAAGGATGGGGTTTCCATGTGGCATACCATAATACTTGTTCCTGTTCGGCAGGGCTGACAGGTCACAAAGACTCCTTGATGGTTGACCGTTGTCACTATGTGGTCTTCACAAGATATGTTTCCTTTGTGCTTGGATAACCAATTCATTTCCAGTATAACGTCTACTCCTTTAGAGTTTAACACTACTAGGTCTGCTTAAAAGGATACCCCACTTAAAATAATTTCTACCCCTAGGCAGCCATGTTGGCATTTTATTATGGTGCCTAGAGATTGTGTCATAAGAGGTATCTTAAGTGGTGTCATGGGTATGTGATTTTTAATAGCAAAATCCGAGGAAATGAATGAATATGAAGCTCCTGAATCAAACAAAACCATTGCAATGGTAGAGTTGACTAGGTAATCACTGAGCACTACGCGTTTGCAGCCTCTGCTTCTTCTACAGATATGTGGTTCATGTCACACCCGGTTTTAAGGCCAAACCTAACATAGGGTTTTTACTCTCATCGAGAGGGCCTGAACCTGTATAACTCAGCGTCTTGTGTTACCATCGTAGTTCTTAGTCTTGACGTAGCCCTATACATTTTACTGCCGTTCTCAAGCTTCGACAGTTGGCGCGCCAGGTAGGGGACAAGGCTCGCCGGGATTCTCCGTCGACTACGATGGCCAAAATTCCCATCATCTAGTACTCACCGGACTTCAAGATTTCCTTTGGATCGCTCGACTTCACAGTCGGCGACAATGGAGCCCTAGGTCTGGAAAACCACAGATCCGACTAAGCCGCAGCCGTCTCCATGGCATGATCACCGAATTCATCTGGCATGATCCTCGCGCTGGTCTCACTGGGGTCTGAGGAAGAAGATCATTCCTTCGGGAACAATTCAAAATCGGATCGGTCTTTTGATGAGGACTCGGTCGGATCCGCTTACCCATATCCCCATACTGTCAACATGGTGGATATAGCAGATCCCGCGGATGGAGACCAGGATGGTGATCAAAACGGTGAACATGAAGATAACCCCGTTGATTGGTCACCCGAATCAACTGGCCGAAGGAGGTCAACAGGAGGAGGACCCTCCAGCTGATGACTTATCGGTCGGTCACTGCCGTCGACCAAGAGGATCGCGTGGTTCACGCAATGCACGCCGACTGGATCTCGGTCTAGAACTCAAAGTGGATGGCGTCAAGGTCTACCACACCCCTCAGAATAACATCACAGGGGCCAAAACTTTGCTCTACACACTAAAGGTCGACGCGAATTATCAGACCCCCGCGATGCAGAAGGCGGTGGCTATGCTTAAGGCCGCTGCGGCTCAAGAGGCCGCAAAATCTCAGTCGGTCACAAGCTCTAGTCACCTATCTTCGCGAGGACAGCAAAGGCGCGAAGATCTGAGAAATTCTCTCAGCCTCCATGATGGACGAGATACCATCAACTCTCACTATGAAGAACACGCTCGGGACAACCGATGCTATGAGGAAGAACGCAGCGATTGGAGAACGGACGACCGACGGGACGATCGACAAGAGGAACGTCAAGATCCCCCTCCAAGGCACAACCACAATGACCGACGTCAACGAGATGATCGGGATCGGCGCGATAATGAGGATAACGACCATCGGCGTCATCGTCATGATGACGATGTTGGACCACGACACGGCCGCCGTGCAACCCCGTCTCCAGACTGGCATAGGCGGTCGATGACACCGACCGACGATGAGATTGATGGCATCAAGGCGTACATCCCTAGGCTTCGCATAGCTCTATGGCCAAAAGGATTCAAGCCGGTCCCCATCGAGAAATACGCTAGTCAGACCAATCCCTGAGAGTGGCTGTAGCTTTACAGCAGGGCGATTCGGTCGGCTGGAGGTGATTCCTATGTAATGGCTAATTACCTCCCGGTCTGCCTGGATCCAGCTGTTTGGATATGGCTCACATCTCTTCCAGAGGAGTCAATCACATATTGGAGAGACCTCAACAGGAAGCTCATAGAAAGTTTCCAAGCTACATGCAATCGACCGGGCAACCACTTCGACCTCACTCAGATCAAGCAGAAGACCGACAAACCTCTTCGTGATTACATCAAGCAATTTTGCGCTAAGAAGACTAAGATCCCAATGTCCCGGACCAACAAATCATTGCCGCCTTCCAAGGAGGGATCCGTAGCGATGATTTGGTTCGTGAGATCGATCGGAGGAATCATGACCTCAAGCTGACCGCTCAGGAGTGCTTCGAGATCGCTGATAAGTTGGCATCTGGTGAGTCGGCGTTGGATGACACCCGGGGAAAAGGCAAAGAGAAGCGGTCAGACAAGCCCGAGTCTTCCAAGAAGGACAAGAAGAGGAAGCCTGATAACGTGGTTCACACGGTGGACCGGCTTCAGAAGAACCCTCGAATGAGCCAACCATCCACGGACGAGCTACTGAGTGGTCCATGCCTTTGGCACCCAAAGGGAAACCACAAAGTAAAGGATTGCTATCGACTGAAGGGATTTGCAACAGCTGCACTCAAGGTGGCCAAAGATCCCCCGAGGCGCAATAGCAAGGACAAGACCAGTGACGATGGCAACAAGGATGGCTCAGGAGAGTTCCAGGAGCCCCACAAGGAAGTCAATTTCATCTTCGGTGGCCCGGATGCCTATGTGTCCAAGCGCAAGCAGAAGTTGGAGCTTCGGGAGATCAACTCGGTGGAACCGGCTGCACCTCAATTCATGAGGTGGTCTGAGATGCCAATCACCTTTGATCGGTCGGATCACCCCAAGCACATCCCGAAGCCGAGTCAATACCTGCTGGTGCTTACTGCTACAATGAAGGAGGTGAAGTTCAACAAAGTACTCATTGATGGAGGAAATAGTTTGGACTTAATCTTCACCAAGACTCTCAAAGAGCTCGGTCTGTCAATCAATGATCTACAGCCGAGTTCTTCACCTTTTCACAGGATTGTACCCGGCAAGACTTGAGTTCCAATTGGACAGATCAGTCTGCTGGTCACCTTCGGGACCCGTGAGAATTTCAGGACCGAGCGTATTCTCTTCCAGGTGGCGGATTTCGACTCAGCATACCATGCTATCATCGGTCGACCGGCTATGGCTAAATTTATGGCTATCCCACATTATCCATATCTCACCCTCAAGATGCCAGGCCCGAATGGAATAATCTCCCTCCACTCTGATCTTCGAAATTCTTTCGATTGTGATGTGCAGAGTTGTGAGATGGCCAATAAACAGTTGATGCTGTCTGACCAGAAGGAGATCCAGCAGGCAGTCGGCACGGAGGAGCAGACTGGAGCAGAAGTTCCAACAACAAAGCGTACCAAAGACAAGATTTAGACTGATGACATCCAAACCAAGGAAATCCTGCTCGATCCTGAGGACCCCGATAAGGTAACTTATGCTGGGGTCAACCTCGACGAGAAATAGGAACTCGCGCTCACTCTTTTCCTCCAGGAAAATAGGGACATCTTTGCATGGAAACCATCTGACATGACGGGAGTTTCTAGAGAAAAGATCTAGCACAAGTTATGGGTACCCCTAGGGGCTACCCCCGTTCGGCAGAGGCTCAGAAGATTTGCGCAAGATTGCAAGGACGCCATGAAGAAGGAGATAGTTGGACAATTAGATGCTAAGTTTATAAAGGAGGTGTATCATCCCGACTGGTTAGCAAATCCAGTCCTTGTACCCAAGAAGAATAAAGAATGGAGGATGTGTGTTGATTATACTGATTTCACAAGGTCTATCCTAAAGACCCTTTCTCTCTTCCTCGTATTGATCAGATTGTAGACTCGACAGCCGGGTGTGAGCTCTTGAGCTTTCTGGATGCCTATTCAGGCTATCACCAGATCCCACTGAAGGTCGAAGATCAGAGTAAAACTTCCTTTATAACACCCTTCGGCGCCTATTGCTATATCACAATGCCTTTCGGTCTGAAGAACTCTGGCGCGACTTACCAACGAGGTATTCAATGATGCCTTGCTGCTCAGACCAGTCAGAACGCAAAAGCGTATGTTGATGACATCGTCGTCAAGACTCGGAACGTTGAAGAGCTTATTTCTGACCTGGTAGAAACCTTTGACAATTTGAGGCATTATTCAATAAAGCTGAATCCCAAGAAGTTTGTTTTTGGGGTTCCCTTGGGAAAGCTACTCGGCTACATTGTTCTGAAAGGAGGTATAGAAGCCAACCCGGATAAAATCAAGGCGATCCTTGATATGGGGCCACCTAATTCTCAAAGGGATGTACAGAAGCTGACCGGATGCATGGCGTCTTTGAGTCGCTTTATTTCCTGACCGGGGGTTAGAGGGTTGCCACTTTTGCGACTGCTTAAAAAACAAGAAGACTTCATTTGGACCAAAGAAGCGCAATCGGCATTGGATGAGTTGAAGGTTTACCTCAGCAGTATTCCAGTATTAGTGCCTCCGGAGCCAGGAGAAAAACTTCAGCTTTACATATTGGCCACAACTCAGGTTGTGAGTACTGTTTTAATGGTCGACCGAGTAGAAGAGGGGCATATACAAAAAGTACAACACCTGGTCTACTTTATGAGTGAGGACCTTGGTGCCTCTAAGGTAAAATACCAATAGATCTTGAAGTTGTTGTATGCATTGTTGGTCACCTCCAGGAAGTTGAAGCATCACTTTCAAGATCATCCGATCGAAGTCCAAACTTCCTTCGCACTCGGCACAATGCTACACAACCGAGAAGTCGAAGGAAAAATCGCCAAGTGGGCAGTCGAACTTGGTCAATATACCATCATGTTCGCGCCTCGGTCGGCTCTAAAGGGACAAGCGCTAGCTGATTTCGTTGCTGAGTGGACAGAGATTCAAAACCCACCTACTGCACAAGACATCGAGTATTGGAAAATGTACTTCGATGGGTCTCTTCAATTACAAGGAGCGGGTGTGGGAGTCGTGTTTATCTCACCCACTGGAGAGAGGCTTTGATATGTCCTTCAGTTGATGTTTCGCGCGTCTAACAACGCTGCGGAGTATGAAGCCCTTCTACATGGTCTGCGCATTGCCTCGTCACTCGGCATCAAGAGCCTTGACATCTTTGGTGACTTGGCTTTGGTTATTAATCAGGTCACTAAGGATTGGAACTGTGTGGATGACAGTATGAGTGCTTACTGTCAAGAAGTAAGGAAGCTCAAAGACAAATTCGATGGATTGAAGTTCACGTATGTTCTTCGAGACAATAACCAAGTGGTCGATGAATTGGCCAAGATGGGATCACACCTGTCTATGGTCCCGCCAGGTGTTTTCTTACACACTCTGGATTCCCCCACAATTTCTCCTCAGTCAGATATATTAATGAGTGATGTTACTGATCTCGTTGGTGATGACAACATGGAGACTGATTGGCGCGACCCGTTCATCCAATATTTGGATAAGGGAACGCTGCCTTCGGATCCTAATGAGCAACGATGGTTGGAGACCCGATGCCAAGGGTATTTGTTAGTGGGAGACAAACTCTATAAAAGAGGAGGATCAAACATCTTGATGAGATGCATCTCGATACCAGAAGGCCAAAAGTTGGTAGAAGAAATTCATTCCGGGATATGTGGCAATCATGCAGCTTCCAAGACTTTGGTCGGCAAAGCTTTCCGGCAAGGGTAGCGGTTGAAGATGCACACCGGGTCGTTCGGACGCGTGAAGGTTGTCAATCCTTTGCTCAACAAACGCATGTGCCTTCACAGCAACTTCAGATGATACCTTTGACTTGGCCCTTTGCTATTTGGGGGCTCGATATTGTCGGTCCTTTCAAAAAGGCGCCAGGCGGGTTCACTTAACTGTTTGTTGCTATTGACAAATTCACCAAGTGGATTGAAGCAAAGCCGATCGGCAAGATTACATCAAAGAAGGCTATTGAGTTTGTCAAGGATGTCTTCACTCGGTTCGGGGTTCCTTATGATATCATTACCGATAATGGCACTCAATTCACTTCAGTGGAGTTCTGTGACTTTGCCGACGAGATGGGAATAAAAATCCACTTTGCATCGGTGGCTCATCCTCAAAGCAATGGGCAGGTCGAACGGGCCAATGGTATGATTCTCCAAGGATTGAAGCCTCGGATATTTGACAGGCTTAAGCCTTATGCCGGTCGGTGGGTCAAAGAATTGCCTTCAGTTCTTTGCGGGCTTCGCACAAACACCAGTCGAGCAACTGGTCAGTCACCTTTCTCATTGGTATATGGCTCAGAGGCTATGCTGCCGACCGAAGTCAGCCTTGTTTCAGCACGGGTTCAGGCGTATGATGAACAACTTTCTGAGGAGAATCGAGAGATTGATTTGATTGCAGCAGAGGAGTTGCGTGATCATGCTCTATTTTAGTCGGCACTTTACCAACAAGGCTTACGTTGTTATTATGATAAAAACGTATGTAATCGCCACTTCCAAGTTGGAGATCTAGTGCTTCGCCGAGTGCAGTCAACGAAGAACCAGCATAAGCTTTCTCCAAAGTGGGAAGGACCATATGTTGTGAAGGAAGTCACTTGCCCGGGGGCTTACCAACTGATGTATGAAGACAGTGATGATATACCAAATTCTTGGAACATAAATCAGCTATGTTGTTTCTATACTTAATTATTCCTTTGTATACTTATACATTATTCATGAATGAAACTTCGGTCTTTTTGATGAAAGATTTTTTGATGATTTTCATTCTATATTGTCTCGATTCCTTAATTTATTTTATTAAACAATCGAGCCAGGGGGCTAGTAACAATGTCCCACTTCAGTCTTACCGTATTTTGGTTTTGGACTACTTTCTGACCGATTTCGTCTCTTTGAATACGGTCTTCATTTTCTTGGTCTAACGGCTATACATTATGGTTATATACTTTATACTGCACATCAGACTACCACTACACTAAACCTAGAGCCAAAGTGCGAGAGGTCATGTGTCAATTGCTCGACTCTGCTTGTTACGTGGTTACGAGTCACAACCTAAAATGTTAAGGCAGACCGATACAATTTGAGTTTCTCAATGACAGAAACATACTTATGACATTTTTATCAATCTTTTAAAGATGATAAGCATGAAACTAGATTACATACAAGTAACATTGTTTTATTACATAGATATTGCTAATGATCTCTAATATTACATGATTTATAGCTCCTTTGAAGGAGAGGAAGATTCAGCTCGTAGCTCAACCTCAGGAGTTGCTGGAGGAGTAGGCACGATCAGATTGATCTCTATATTGTCGACCAAAGCTCGGGAAGTCTCCAGCATGGAATCCAAGAGCAACTGGCATTGGTCGTCAGTCAAGTCTGTGTTGAAGCCCTCCTTGATCTTGTCCAATGGTAGAGCAGGAGACCAAGATTGGCAAATAGCCAGAACCTGACTCCCGGCTTCGGTCGCCACTCGTCGAGTATTATGAGCAATATCTTCTGATGCGTGCTCTAGCAAGTACTCCAAGGAATTGCCAGACTGCTC
Organism: Eleusine coracana subsp. coracana; assembly: GCA_032690845.1. Lineage (NCBI taxonomy): Eukaryota > Viridiplantae > Streptophyta > Magnoliopsida > Poales > Poaceae > Eleusine > Eleusine coracana. The sequence continues at coordinate 44,921,075 of CM064430.1, forward strand.
CACTCGGTTGGCATGAACATAGTCCATTGCCTTTCGAGCGACATAAGATAGAGCTACAAATGATAATTTGTTGGTCAGTATGATCAAAAGAGGAATCAAGCAGATGTGAGAAATAACGAAGGGCTTACTGGAAAGTTTACATTTGAAGGATTTAGAGGTGCTCTTAGCTTCCTCTATCTTGGCGTTAGCCTCCTTCAGCTCCTTCTGCAGCCGAGTGATCTTGGCCTTCTGATCCTCAACCGACTTGGAGAGGTTTTCCTTCTTAGTATTTAAGGCAGTAACAAACCTATGCTGATTAGAAGTCAACTTCTCCAGGTCAGCAACCTTCTGGTCATGAGCTAAAAGACAAATATTTGAATCTTTAGCGCTAGAGTGATTTGTTGGTTATTTAAACAACAGGTGGTGAGTGATCTTACCAGCTAAATCTTCTCGGCCCTGGTTTAAAGCCATGGCCATTTCTCTTTGGTCGGTCTGCAGCTTTTCAATCTCCTTCTGTGCTTTGGCAAGCTACTGACCGGTGACTAGCAAAATACCAGCAAAGTGTTAGTCTTATTTAAAGACTTGAATACCAAAGAGTTTAGGACATAGCAAAAGTCTCGGCTTCAAGGTATTCCACCCTAGCTTATTTTCTCTCTACAAGAGCATACATTTTCTGTATACAAAAAGGGGTTAAGCTTAAAGACAAGATTAAGACAAAGCAAAAGCAGAGTATTGAAGTACCTTGCTAGCTTCTCGATGTTGATGCATGATTTCCACGTCCTCCACTTCGGGCCGACCGAGTAAATCTGCAGATAATGTCGCTTTACCTTTGTTAAGAGGCGAAGGGACGACTGCAGGAGCAGGTTGGGGTACAGGTGTCGGAATGGAAGCAAGAATTGTCTTGTCAACTGGCTTATCCACTTCAGTCGGCGTGTTTGATGACTTATCGACCGACTTGGTCACATCAGTCGGGCGAGGAGGAGGTCCAGATCGAGTGTCTCCGGACTCTTGGGCACTCTGAGAATCACTCATCCGACCACTGTGAAAATAAATATGGAAGAGATTAAGATGTGTTACAGATGGCAATAAAAGGCAAGGATCATATGGTTAAAGAATTAACCTAGGAGCCTTCTTTAGCTTAATTCGGCACAACCTCTTCTTCGAAGAAGTCGACTGAAAATCAGTCTCCTTCCTTTTCTGGGCAAATTTTTCTGCCTTATCGGTCTGATCCACCTTCCTAGCATCACTCTGAGTTTGGCACGGGGGCTCCGACTGGCTTGAAGGTCGGATGGAGGGAGTGGGGGTGTGATGACCAGTGCCAGCAGATGGCAACTCTTCGTCATCATCCTGATCTCCTATATATTGCCGTCAGCGCCCAATGGTCTGCTTTACTCGCCGACTAGGGGGAGGCAGGGTGGAGACCGGGTCAGGACGAGTGCCTGCAGAAGAGCTCGAGCCTCCAGTGCCGGTCTGCTGCATCTTCTCAACATAGTCCGGTCCCTCAGAATCGGTCGGAGGGAGCGAAGGATGAGAAATATAAGTATCCAACACCTGCTTAAGAATCAAAGTATCAAGCAGGGCATCAAGATAAGAATATAAAGGATTGCTCAAAGCAGACTGAGGCTTACTCGGGCCCGCATAGTGCCCTTGTTATACGCCTTCTTGATCAGTGAGTCATCCTGAAGGAATCTACTTCAAACATTTTTGACAGGCGTTTCTTATGGAGTTCACCATTCGGCGGGTCAGGCACCTCCCTGGTTTTGTTATTTTTGACGTAGTTCCACGCCGGGTGACTCTGTAGCTTCAGGGGCTGCACTCTGCGAACTATGAATCTCTTGGCGATGGTAATTCCATCAATGCCTTCAGCCTTCAAGTCGGCTATCTTCTTCAGCAGAGTGACCACCTGAGGATCGGTTGGATCAGGCTTCTCTGTCCATTGCGCCAGAGGAATTGCCTTGACACCGGTGAAATCCGCAAGAACAGGGGGAGGGTTGTCACAATAAAACCAATCATCCTTCAAGTTCTTGTTCCCGGTCTTCAATGGCATGTTGATGTACGCCTCCTTCTTGCGCAACTGGAAGCCAACGCCGCCTGTAGCTACTTGATTGTCCTTGGTCGACAGCGGACAGAGGACAAACAGATGGCAGAATAAATTGAAGTGGGGGAGGATTCCCAGGAATGCTTTGCACATGTGCACAAAGATGGTGATGTGAAGGGTGGAATTAGGATTGAGGTTGACAAGCTCAATCCCATAAAAGAAAAGGAGCCCGCGCAAGAAGTTGCAGCAGGGGACTCCAAAGCCATGCTCAAAGAATGAACGAAATACAACTATCTGTTTATGAATAGGGATGGGGTAAGATTCATGGGGTACCTTCTAGTCGATCCGCACTTGCTCTGTAAGGATGCCGTTGATCACCATCTGATTCATGTCGGCCTGGGAGAGGTTGCTCTTCGAGAACTCCCGAAGCTGCTCCGGGATGCCGATCTCCGATGAGGAAGACGCGGTGGCGGCAGTGGGAGTGGCAGGGATCGAGGTGGAAACCTTCTTGCGACCCATGGCGATGATTATTTCGGGCGTGGTGGATCGAATGCTGAACCCTAGCAAAGGCTTGGGGGCTAAGCGCGGCGACATCTGCGGTGGCCGGAAGTGGCGGTGCTAACCCTAGCTGGAAAGCTGAGGAGTCGAGAACAGAGAAGGCGTAAGGAAGACGAAAGGTTTGTGCGCAAATGCGGCGTGGACTGAGAGTCAACTCGATGCTGCCTTTTATACTCCCACTTTCTGACCTAAGAGTCCTATGGGCCGGGGTGGGCAGTACAGTGATGGTAAATTTTTGCTTAAGCAAAGATTGGTTAAGGACCTTAAGTATGATTAGGGTCTAAACCCTTGAGAAATAATGCTCGAGGGCTTCTTTGATGAGAAGCATTTGAAAATTATTTAGCCATATCTATATGATTTGATGATCATGTAGCAAAGGACTTGATGGTCATATGGATATAAGTTCAAAGGCTGTGGTATTGATTGAAGTCAATAACCAAATTGTCAAAATTGGACTTATGGATAATTAGAGTGACTAATTATTAGGGCAAGGCTGTATTATGACTGATGTTATTTAGCTTAGTACCATAATATGATTGATGTCATATTGGTCCACATGAATTGAATATGATTGAAATCATAGAATTCGGACCGACCAGTCACTCGGACATGGTGAATGTCACTCGGCCTATTTAATAATCGGTCGGCAAGGCTGAAGCTTTTCAAGTTAACTTACTGTTTTGATGACCAGAGGTTTATTAGGCTCAAGCTTGATGGTTTGAGTAAAATATACACAAAATAATAAGAGCTAATATAATTAGACTCTTGCATTATTTGTTAAGTCACCAAATTATACAAGAGTCGGGGGCTACGCCTGATCAGGTGCACCTAACCGGTGCACCAGATCTATCAGGAACTTCGATAAAGAGGTCTTCCTAATTTATGATCTACATTGAAGATCGTTTGGAGAGTTGAAGCTGAAAATCAGGAAGCACTCGAGGGCTGCTGTGGGATACTTGCCTTACGGGTATCCACATACAAGACTAAGTCGGTAGCCGACCGGGTACTTCATCAACAAGGAAGCCGATCGACTCAACTTGGAGCACAAGGCTGTTGAGATAGACTTTCTATGTAAACCCTAAGGGGTTACGACTAGGACTCTTCATGTACCCCCTGCCGACCGGATATATAAGGCGGCAGGGTACCCCTCATCGAGGGACAAGTTGACAAGTTTTACAGCATCAATACAATACACAGAACACATGACGTAGGGTTTTTACTCTCATCGAGAGGGTCTGAACCTGTATAACTCGGCGTCTTGTGTTACCATCGTAGGTCTTAGTCTCGACGTAGCCCTATACATTTTACTGCCGATCTCAAGCTTTGACACGTATTTACTGTAGAACTATTGACTCAGCTCTATCGACTATGGCACTTTACATTGACTTAGCCAATTGCTTCATGAATATTGTAGGCTTATCGACTCTGGCTTGTCGACTTGTTTCTTTATTGGCATCTATGATTTTAAATTATTTATTGAATTAAATGTTGCTGATAAGCCGATACAATCTGCCGATTAGTTTAATTTCATTTATTTTCTTTATTCATATAATAGCATCAACTGATTTCATGAATAGTGACTATGGGCTTTCTTCATCGGCCTGTCCTGGGTCGGTGACCCGTGTCTTCTGACCATTCGTCTCTTTGTTAATTTGCAGGGAAAATCGATTGGCACGTCCTGATTTCTTGTATTGAGCCTGCATTGGAGTTAAGCAGATCTTCCAGATCACGCGTGGTGAGTTTCATGTCAACAGTGAGCTGATCAGGTCGAACATGATGGAGTTGAATGACCACCATGGCCATTGATGCTCATTAGAGCGCCTAATTGTGTGATTAAAGCCGTTGGTGGCCGGGAAGTGGGGAGGGGAGGCGATGCATTCCGTTTTGAAGCTCAGTGGGTCAGTTCTTGAAGCCGAAGAGGCGGGGATGTGGAGCACCATGGCGGCAGTGATTTCCTGGCATGGGCGCCGGGGAGACGAAGCTCCCAGCTTTGTGTGTTTCTTCCACCCACTAAGGGTGGGCCTCAAATGCTGCTGGGCCAGCCCTCTGCACTTTCGCGCTGGTCAGGCTAATAGAGGGACCTAATAATATTCCACGAGTTTTTGTGAGATATGTGTTTGTAGGTATAAAAGGTCCAAAATATGCAAAAATATGAACAGATGCCCCGTCGGCCGATCACCACTGTGAAACAGCCATTTTCACCGGCCCACAGGGACGTTTACAAGCTAAAATCAGGACCCGACCGGTAGGGTCATTTACAGGCTGAATTCAGGTCCCGGCCGACAGGTTCGTTTACGGCTAAAATCAGCCACCCGACTGATCGATCGGAATCATTGTCAGGCTGATCATCCGACCCGGCCAATTTTGCAAAACACTTCACCGTGATGCGGTTTTCTCCTCCTGAACCAAAAGTGATGAAATATGGCTAAGGAAAGAAGGCCAACAAGTGGCCTAACCGGGAGAAGTCAAGGGACGATCCAGAGGGGGTCGACACCCAGCCAAGGCCGCCGCCCGACCTAGCATGCCACCCAGTCTGGCTTGCCGGCCCGCCTGGGCTGCCACCCGGCCTGGGTTGGCCACCCGGGGTTGCCAGCCCATGAGGCCCATGAGGCCTCCCGACCCCAAAATGAAGAGTCGATGTGAACAAACCCATCAACCGAATCCACGAGGCAATCCAAGAGGTCCAATGCAAGGTCGGTTGGAAACGGACTTAACCCAAGGCCGCCTAGTGCACTAGGCCTACCGGCCCAAATCCGTGGAAAATGGCACAAACCGACCAAGGCACCGACTCCACAAGATCATCTGAAGCATCCAAGACAAGTCGGTGCCAAACCAACAAAATCATGTGGCCGCCCAGTGGGTCCCGCCGCCCAGTGGACCGACTTTGGCTCACCGACTCCACTTGACATACAAATACCTCCCTGCCCATCGCCACCTATATATAGAGGGGGAATTTGGCAGAAAAGAGGAATGAAAAACAAGAAACACATCAAGGAGACCACTTTCCCACTACTTGTGCCACAATGCAGAATAGGATAGTTACCTTGGGAGTTAGAGTCGGGTTGAGAGCTTCTCCTCAGGATATCAGATTTGTCTTAGAAACCTCGGTATAAGTTCTCTTGTATCTTTTCTTCTGTAAGACTTATGCCTCAAATATAAAGAAGTTTGTTCTTTTATTTATCCAAGTCTGATAGTGCTTTGTAGTTGTTTCCTAGTTGCACCTTTTGAGAGTGTTTCCATGATTTACATATTCACGGGTTTCCCGGCTAGGACTTAATTGATTCACCCTCTTGAGTAAGGGTTTTAGACTTAGTTATTTCCCGGTTGTTCTTCTGCAAAGATCTACGGAAGAATATCTAGTGTGAATGTAGGCGTGGTGCCTATGTAAATGCTAGCTAGTTATGCATTCGTCCCCACGGGCTGTGTGGTAGGCGGCAGGTGGTGACAGCCCTATCCGTCCCTTTAGTAATCCACCACGTTCGGAAAGTCCCAAGCAGGGTTGTCTAGCGATAGCGTACCCACTAGTACAGAGGTTAGTTACCGACCTATATTACTGGATCATTTTCGTGCCCTGAAGTGATCATAACACGAGCCATACATTTTGCTAGTAAATTGTGCAACTCTAGAAGCAACACTTAACGCTTGTCTTGGAAATTTTAGAACATCATTACTTAGGAAATCCAACTTGACTCGTTGTCCTCCGAACTAGCTGTACTTTTCTCTATTAAATACTTGTAGTGTGGCCTTCTATTGATTTATCCACCATATTACCCACTCATTATCTTCACCCCCCTAGTTTGGCTGGTGATTTCCTTATAGACATAAGATCGTTAACTCTCGATACTCTTATGCCTTACTTCCCAGAGGAGAATACGATACCCTGGAATACTCCCGGGTGAAATGCTATAAAGGTGTTCTGTTCGTTTGTGGAATTAATTGATTTTATCTTTAGAGCATAGCAAATGCCAACATGCATTTCAGGCGCCATTGCCAGGGATAGTAATATTTTTGGTGCAACGTTAAGAAATGCCAACACGCACGAGCACACCTGACGGGTGTAACCGCCGAGCTAGAAGGCGAGTTTAGGGAAACTCGCGCTTTGCCTTGACTCAGCGTGAGATGGTTGGCTTGTTCTTTGGAGGGGGTGCGTGCGAGCGCACCCATCGGGTGTAGCCCACGAGCTAGGGTATGAGCGTATGGACTCATTCTTTGGCTTTATTTACTTGAAGTGGTCACGGGCATGCTGTTGCACCCGAGTACCTCAGGTTCCATTGCTCGGACCGGTCAAGCGGTCTAGGGTGCCATAAGAGGAGGTTTAGTCCGTGGAGCCCTCATGACAGGGAGAGTCGTCCTTTTCTCAAAAGGTGAGACATGGCGCTGCTAAGACGATAGGTTTTTGTCTTCTTCTGGCGTGCGATGTGTAAGAGCATCTTTCTATCGGGCTCGACGCCGTTGCACTGTGCTTCAGGGGGGATCCAAGGCCACGGCCCGGGGCGTCTTGGCTATATTAAGGCCATCCCTGGGTGATGCTTTCTCACAATTGCTTGTGCCAAAGCGTCTTTTCCTCGGATTCGGTTACATCCCTAAGTTATCGCCACTCGGTGAGTTCTGTGCAGATCATCCTGGCACTGGCATGGCTGCCCGAAGCAGGTGTCTGTCGGGCTACGGGGATGAGAGCAAGGGCGAGGGTGATGACCTGGAGTTGCGTGGCCTGGCACTTCCTGATGAGGACATCCTCCACTATTACCCGCTGGGACGGCGACCGTGTGAGCCTCTGAATAATCCCACCTTGCTTAGCTTGGGAGGTGGAAGCCACCTTAAAAGGGAGAGCCACCCTTCCCCTATCAGACTAGTCTTTAAGGGAGATTGGGCCTTTCCCTGAGTGGGGGCGCCGGAGTTGCGGTGCTAAGACTACGGATTCAGGTCGCAGATCTAGCCGGGTCTGTGTGTTGGGCTTTCGGCAGGAGTTGCAGTGCTAAGATTGCAGGATTCAGAGAATCCGGATCGGTGTGTCGGGCTTCGTTCCACCCTACCTGGGCCGGATGTATCATTTGGTAATACATCTGCTAGCTTTGTTGGTCAGAGGGGTTCTATGCTCTCAAATGAGGGCATCTTTTCTGCAACAACAAAGCATTACAATAGCATCACCCCGTATGTGCCCGCTGGTGCGAGGGTATCGACTCCTATTGTAGTGTGCCAATCGGGTTGATTTTTACTTTTCTCTTTCTTATATTTTGCGAATGGTAAACATTCGTTCGTAAGAGATTTTTGTAATGATCGACCCTGTGCGGCATGTATCAATAAAGATATTTGTCATACAATCTCGCCATTGGATTTCTGCTGGCGATGCCAGTTCTCGAGTCCCTGCTTGGCGCAGTCGGACTGGTCAAGCAAGCATTTTGGCTTTGTCGTCTTCTTTTCTATGCCTCATTCGTGAGGCGGAGGATAGAGCTGGGCCACGTTTTTGCCTTGATGGTTGAAACGTAGTGGTCATTGAGCTATTTTCGGTTTTGTTCTAGTGAAGCCCCTGGTTCCCTGTTGACAGGGTCCTTGTGATCCAGCTGGTGGCTAGCTTCATAAATCCGCTTTTCCAACCCAATTGGTTACCACGACCGTTCGATGGGTCGTGGTGGCTGACTGCCTCTCTTCGGTGAGATACCAATAAATAGGTTAGAACGGGACTCAAAAGCGACTCCGTGATGCCCTTAATGTTCGGGGGCCAGGGTGCTGGCCGCTAGGTGTGTCCATTGCTCGTGCCCCTCACTCTTGATATGCATCTTGGGTGGCTGTCGAACCCTTTCATGGGGCCAATCTTAGAACCCTAGCACTGTCAGGTCGTCGAGGCAGTTTTCAGCCCCTTATCCTGTCCTACCTGTGCCCGTCGACACTGAGTCGGGTTGATCGGGTCGTGGCTCATCGTGCTACCGCCTGGGTTGCTGTAAGGCAAGGTTAGTCGAGATTCGCCTAGGTCATCCCGCCTCCTATCCATGAATATTGGGGCTTTATGGGAGGATTTCTCGGGGCTCAAAAAATGAAGGGTCCCGGGTGAATGGGCCTGCTTCCTTAAAGCCAGAAGAGACAAAAGCGGACGTTGGATTTTGACTGGTTTTAAACCGCCCTCTCATTGCTCGAGACGAGGGTGGCATGTTTACCTCGCACTCGCGTCATGGGGATCTCTAGTAACCATCACGTCGCCCCGCTTCCCATAGGTGTGGCGATCGTGGGCGCGATTTCTCCACCCGAATAATGAGGGTAGTGGGGCCACAAGGTCAAGGCGCCGTTGAGTGAAGTGGAAGCTAGAGAGTCATGGGGGAGATGGAGAGTACAGAGGAGGACGTGGCAGAATTTAAGCCGTAAATGATGCGGTGGGGAATTAAGTCCCTTACCACGGGTTGAATATGGCTAGGCCCCACAGTCAAATTAGAGCGTGGCTCTTGGATTATGACGCCTACTTAAGCTCGATCCAGGAAATCTTCTCCCTTTCTTCTTCTTCTAGCCTCCACGCCTTCCTGCCTGCTTTGTAGCTTAGCGGTCATCATTATTTTTCTCCACTGTGGCTGCTCTTTCATTGTCATGTCCATGGTTTCTCATTCTACAATGATGAAGAAGGAGTTGGAGGGACTCGTCCATGCCGGGCTCCTGGCCCCCCTCACCGGAGCGAGGGAGTGGCTGGTTCTAGGGAACGAGGTTTGACCGGAGCCCCCTTGGGGCTACAGGGTGTCGTTCGTGCCTTTCCCCCAGCGCGGGCTTGGGCGGCTGACGCAGGACTTCCTCCGTGCGCTGCTTTTTCATTACTGCACAGAGTTGCAACATTTGAATCCCAATGGGATTCAACACATCTCAGCCTACATGGCCTTGTGCAAGGGGTTCCTTGGTGTCGCGCCCAACTTTGACCTGTGGTAACACTTCTTCCTGGTCTCCTGCATTCAGCGCAAGATCGGAGGCGAGACCTTCCCCTACACCATTGGGTGCATTGGCATCCGGTTCTGAGGGGAGCATGTGGCGGAGTACATCCCGATGCCCACTCCAACCAACCACTCGGGGTGGCACAAGAGGTGGTTATACCTGTGCAACGACGAGCTCCACCCCCTCCCTGATTACACCGATTGGGACATCCCTGAGGCCCAGGAAAGCTGGCACTAGGGGAAGGGGAAGTTCGGGAAGAGGTGGATCAAAGACGCCCTCAACACGATCGCCCACCTCATGCAGCGTGGCCTCGATGGCGCTGGGGTCGTCGGGTGGTACTGTTGGTGGTTTCTAGCTACCTATTTTATCTACCAAAAAGGGATGTTTTACGTCTTAATTTGGTGGTATTGACTAACAATTCAACCCATATTTGCATATATTTCTAGTTGTTCTATTTTGGATGTAATTACAGGAAACAGGTATAAAATAGGGCAGTTATGGATAAAGAATCAAAGAGCAACAAGGATGGGCCAGGTACAAAGCTGCACCGATCGGTGTGGGCCTGTGCCGATCGGCGCAGGAGAGTAAAAGAAAATGAAAAGCATAATTCGGTCCAAGGACAGAGGCCCAGCCCAACACAAATTGAAGTCGATGGAAGTTGACCTAATCTCGCCGGATATAAAAGGAAGAAATCTATCAAGAGCCAAGGAAGGAAGGAGAGAGACAACAATCGCGATATCCAGTTGTTAGAACAAGGGTTTTAGGATATTGGCAGCAACAGTTGGTCAATACCGACGAGAACCACCAGAAGGGAGGCCACGTCGATCGGCGCGACGGTTGCGCCGATCGGCACGTGCGCGTTCCAACGCTATTTCTCGCCCTTCTACTATGCTTAGCAGGAGGATGAGCGAGTAGTCTCATATTCTCTTCTCTGGTACGGGGATCTGGTCATGTAACTCTCATACTTATTGATACTCTCTTGATGAATTCAATCTATGTAGTGAACTCAATTGTGCATCTATTTCATTAGTGTATCGGCCGGTATACTTCTGCCCATTGCATAGTGCAAGAAACCAGTGGGGAGCTAATAACCTCTGTAGTGACATCCGGGGCAAACGAAACCACCATGTCTTGTAGAATATTGGAATCATCATCCGAGTTAATAAGGATAAGGTTGCATGCTAGTGAACCAATCCTAAGGAGAGAATCCTTCATTATCCTGTTACATCTCTAAATAACATTCATCCACCACTCTCTCACCGTCATCATTCACACCAACCCAACCAATGCAATCTGTTAGTAAGCCCTTAATAGTAATAGTCCCGCTCGTTCCCTGTGGATTTGATAACCTTGGAATACTCTGAGGGAAAAAGAGCTACAACTGTACATCGTCCTCTTGCGGTATATAAGTGGGTGCGTAATTATGACCAACAAGCATCATTTTCTGGCGTCGTTGCCGGGGAACAAGCCAGTTCTTTTACTATTAATATTTTACTAACGTCTAATCCTTTTCTTTTCTAGTTGTTTTTGTTTTGTGTTTTGTGTGAATTTTTAGGATGAGTACGACGGAACCTTCTCCGATGCTCAGGGAGATTTCTTTGCCATCTCCAGACGTGCTGGTGCCTCAATCCTCAGACGAGAAGGCCACGACCTCCTCGTATGTGTTGAATCCCATTATCATTAGCATGGCTGAAGCAAACAAATTCTTTGGAGCGAAGGAGGAGAATCCATATACTCACCTACAAGATTTGGAGGCACTTTGCCAAACATTCCATCATGAAGGAGTGCCTCAGGATCTTTACAGATGGCTGCTTTTCCTATTCTCTTTGGGAGGAAAAGCCAAAGAGTGGCACAAGGCAGCATCTCGAGATGCGAAAGGTAAGTGGAGTGAATTAGTTGGAAATTTTTGTCTCCACTATTTTCCTTTGCCAAAGGTGCAGAAATTGGGAAGAGAAGTGGTGAACTTCTTACAAAAAGATGAAGAATCTCTCACGGAAGCCTGGAAGTATTTTAAAACATTGTTGAAACAAGGACCTGACCTCAGCATTGATGAGAATATGTGCGCTCAAACCTTCTACATGGCCATAAATAAGGCATCGAGGATGCATTTGGACGAATCGGCCGGAGGAAGTTTTCTGAGGTTAACAACCAAGGTGGGGATCGAATTGATAGGTAAAATCGTTGAGAATGAAGCTTTGCATAAGTACTAGGAAGAATATCTAGAACTAAATCAACAATGCCCAGAAGTTATGCAGAAGGAAGAGTCGCCAGCTGAACAGATCTGTATGTCCGAGAGTAGGGCAATGAGTACTCCAGAGCATAAATTTGAAGAGATAGGGCCCGTCAGACCCACTTCCATGGATCTGACGCGCGCGCCGATCGGCGCAGTTGCAACAATAGGGGAACTGCTCACCCTGACAACTCCGTCAAGCTGCAAGGAACATACCAAGATAGAAGCTGCGATTCTAGACAACCACCTGAAAGAATTCGAAGGTAACTTTGCTAAACCAAAGGGGGATAGGACATTGGAGAATGCTAAACAACTTGATGAATTTGAGCCAATGGACTGGATTCCTATTGATTTTTCGCAAGAATTGCTCAATATGAGGAGATCCTTCAGTTCAAAAGATGCCTCTGAAGCCGGAATTGAGTATAATTTCCCAAGTAATCGCCTCAAATCAGAAGTTTTTGGTCAAGAAATTATTGGAAGAGTCTTAGGGAAGCTTTACAAGGATGATATAGAGCTTGATGGAACAGAGGTGAAACAAGCAAAGAGATTACTAGACAGTTGCTTTGAGCCATCTCCCTACGAAGGATTATGTGGTGTGTATGCTATAGGTCTCACTGAAGAGCAAGAAGAGGAGCTGTACATACCATGTGAGATATCGAGGAAGAAATTTATGAAAGCCTTGTGTGACTTTGGTTCCCGTGTTAGCTTGATGACTTACGATGCATTTATGAGCATGCCTTATGAAACTCAACAACGGTTGATGGGGACTGAACTTGAGCTCGTAATGGCAGATGGAAGGAATACCAAGCCACTGGGAGTGATCAAGAATGTTGAGGTAGAGATTAGTTCAAAAACAATACCAGTGGACTTCTTTGTTCTAAATAATGAGGAAACTGGAGTTGAATACATCATTCTAGGGAGGCCTATTTTGAGATTAGAACAAGCTGTTCTGGATGCTGGGAAAGGTCAAATTACACTACACCTGGGAGGTGAAGAAGTGCAATTTCAATTTAATGATCCGTCTCATCAAGACCCTTCTTGCCATCAAGAATTCTACCCAGAGGAGGATGATAAGATAGGGATGGATGTGGGTGACCCACTAGACCACCTCATGCGCGGAGCTGACAAGGATACTGTCAGCGCCGATCGGCGCGATACTTGCGCCGGTTGGCTCAACCAGGAAAATTCTTATTTTGAACCTCTGGGTGAGCTAGATCCAGATGAAGCACTGAAAGTAGAACAGAAGCAACTTCCGAAAGAGCTACGCTATGAATATCTAGGGAAAAATAAAACATATCCAGTTATTGTGAATAATGCCCTAACGAAAGAAGAAACAGAAAAGCTGCTTGCTATGCTCAAAAGGTATAAGAAGGCCATTGGTTACACATTGGATGACATCAAGGGAATCAGCCCCGCATTTTGCACCCACAAGATTAACTTGGAAGAGAATACTAAACCAGTGGTTGAAGGAATGCGAAGGTTGAAAGAATCAATGAAGCCAGTGGCCAAAAAGGAGATTTGAAGCTGCTTAATACAGGTACAATCTACCTTGTTGCTGATAGTGAATGGGTTAGTCCAGTACATTGTGTGCCCAAGAAAGGAGGGTTGACAGTAGTGCCTAATGAGAATAATGAGTTTATTCCTGAAAGGACTATAACTGGATGGAGAATGTGCATAGATTACAGAAGTTTGAACAAGGTGACGAAGAAAGATCATTATCCTCTTCTGTTCATTGATGAGATGCTTGAAAGGTTTGCAAAGAATACATACTTTTGTTATTTGGATGGATATAGTGGTTTCTTTCAGATACCGGTAAGACCAGAAGATCAGCAGAAAACTATTTTTACTTGCCCTTTCGGGACATATGCATATAGAAGGATGCCTTTTGGTCTTTGCAATGCACCTGCCACATTTCAAAGATGCATGAATGCAACATTCGCTGAATTCATAGAAGATATTATGGAGGTATTCATGGATGACTTCTCCGTACATAGTGCTGATTTTGATAGTTGTTTGGAGAATTTAGAGAAGGTTTTGAAAATGTGTGTTGAAAGTGACTTGGTTCTTAATTGGGAGAAGTGTCACTTCATGGTGACAGAAGGAATAGTACTTGGTCATGTCATATCGAATAGGGGGATAGAGGTTGATAAGGCAAAGGTATCTACAGTTGAGAAATTGCCTCCCCCTACTGATCTTACAACTTTGAGGAGTTTTCTTAGACATGCCAACTTCTATCACAGATTTGTTAAGGATTATTCGAGGATTGCTAAAGTTAAAGAATTGTTGAAGCAAGATATAGAATTCATTATGGACGATGAAAGACTCTTTGCCTTCAGAAAGTTAAAGGAAGCACTATGCTCTGCACCCATCATGCAGCCACCTGATTGGAGTTTACCTTTTAAAATTATGTGTGATGCAAGTGATTATGCAGTTGGAGCTATTCTTGGACAACAGAAAGAAGGTAAAGTGCATGCTATTTATTATGCTAGCAAGACTTTGAATGAGGCGCAGATCAATTATACAACAACTGAGAAGGAGATGTTAGTTGTTATATTTGCTTTTGAGAAGTTTAGATCTTACATTCTAAATTCTAAAATGATTGTATATACTGATCATGCTGCTATAAGATATTTGGTTTCAAAAAAGGAATTTAAGCCTCGGTTAATGTGGTGGGTATTGATGCTGGAAGAATTTGATTTGGAAATAAGAGATAAGAAAGGAGTGGAAAATTCTATAGCAGATCATTTGTCTCGTCTTGAGTCATTGTCAACTGAGCTAATAAAAGATGAAATGCAACAAGAGCAGCTGTTCGCTGCATTTTATCATAGAGAGAGTTGGATGACGGATATTATCAAAGGTTTCAAGGGACAAACTGATATGATGAACACGAATACAAGGAGAAGAGTTAAGAGCGAAATGAGAAAATTCATATGGGCCGACCCATACTTGTATAGGTATTGTCAGGATGGAGCAGTGAGAAGATGTGTACCTAGAGAAGAAAGAGCGAGCATTTTGTCAAAATGTCATTCTTCGGATTATGTGGGACATTACGGCTATTTCATAACACAGGCAAAAGTATGGGCGAGTGGATTCTATTAGCCTATTATGCATGAAGATGCAAAAAGCTATGTTGCAACATGTACTCAATGCCAACGAATAGGAAATGTTAGCAGTAGGTATGCAATGCCTCTTAAGTACAATCTTCAAGTCGATATCTTTGATGTATGGGGTATGGATTTTATGGGACCATTTGTGAATTCTCATGGTTGCGAATATATATTGGTTGTCGTTGATTATGTTTCCAAGTGGGTTGAAGTAATGGCATGCAAGTTCAATACTACAAGAGAATCAAGGAATATACTTCAGGAGCAAGTTTTCCCAAGGTATTGAATACCAAGGATCGCATTTCACAGGAGGAGAATTTACTAGGTTTTTAGCAAGATCTAGGGTTGAACACAGAATTGGAACAGCTTATCATCCTCAGACAAATGGACAAGCAGAAATGTCAAATAAGCAATTAAAGGGGATTCTACAGAAGATAGTTACGAAGGAAGGAAAAGATTGGGCTATAAAGATTAACAGAGCATTATGGGCATATAGGACAGCATTCAAGACACCAATTGGTATGACGCCATATCAATTCGTCTATGGGAAATCATGTGACCTACCGGTGGAATTGGAACATAAGGCTTATTAGGCTATAAAGGAAATGAATTTGGATCTTAATGCCGCCAATATGAAAAGGAAAATTCAAATAAGTGAATTGGAAGAGATGCGATTACGTGCATATGAAAATGCGACAATATATAAGGAAAAGACAAAGAAGTGGTATGACAAGAAGCTTTTGAAGAAGGAATCCAAGGAAGGAGATCGGGTACTCCTATTTAATTCATGATTCAGATTATTTGGTAAAGGCAAACTGCGAAGTAAATGGTAAGGACCTTATCTTGTGGATACGGTGTTACCTTCAGGAGCTATGATTATAATGGATGGCAAAAGGAACAAGTACACGGTGAATGGACAACGTCTAAAGGTATATCTAGAACCTGACACTTTTGAATTAAAATCTTTTGATGTGTACTTTACTGCTTAGTGCCTTGTGCGGTCGAGCTTAACGACGTAAAACAAAAGCCCTGTATATGTTTTTGATTTCATGATTTTTTTTGATTGGGTAAAACTAGTGTACCATGCCGATCGGCGCAGTGCTGCGTCGATCGGCGCAGCCCTGCACCGATCAGCGTGGAAGTGTCTTTTTGGTTTTTGAGTCAGTTTTGGACCTGCCTTGTTAAGACAGTTGAATTCGGTAAATAATATATAGAGTCCTAGTCCAATTAGAAATCAAGGGATATAAATATGAGAGGGCAACAACCCCACGGATCAACTCGCATTACATACTCACCAGAACAAAGCCCTAAAGGAAGAAGCTATGGAAGGCGACGTGTCGGGAAGCAATCAAGTCGGCACCGATCGGCACGACAGTTGCGCCGATCGGTGCAACAGTGGAGCCGATCGGCTCGACGGCGAATTTCTGCAGCTTTCTGAAATTTGGTCCTGGGACGAAGTTGACAAAGTATTGACACCAACACGAGATGATCCAGTGGTCTGGTCAGATCTGAGGAATAAGTTCATGAAGGAAAGCAAAGCTGACGCATGGAACACCGACAAGGTAAAGATGGACAATGAACTTCGGCAGATTATGAGGAGAGTTTTGGTGCGCAAGGGAAAATCTATAGGACCTATTGGAGGTGAGGCCGTTTCTCAAAGGTACACCATGGATGGTCTTCTTGATCTTGCTAAGCCTTTGTCATATGAAGATTTCTTATCTTTTGAAAGATTATTGACTAAGCAAGAGAAAGAGGAACTAGATGAAGAGAGCACTCTCACAATCCATAAGTGCCAGTTTTATAGCGAACATGATATCGCTGCCAAGTATGAACTCCAGCTGCACAAGGAAGCCGAAGAAGCCATGTACCTGTTGGATGCGGAAAAGGATCTTCAAGCTAGACAAGATGAAGCCTCTCCCAGGGTTCTTATCGATTGGGAGGGTTTTCAAGAAAACAAGATTCATAGGGATAGTTGCATCGAAGGTTGCAAGTGTCTCTTTTGTACTATAGATCTTCAACATAAGGTTGAACTCCAATTGGCAGAAGATCCAACCTTCATACCCAGAGAGGTTGTATATGATGATGGCTATCGTGCAGTTCTTGGAGGGAAGACACCTAAGGAGATTAATGATGAAATTTTACGAAGATAGCAAACAAGGGGATTCGTGAGCGTAACTTGGAACAATTGATAGAAGCTGCCAGCTACGTCGATCGGCGCAATGATGGAGCCGATCGGCACGAACTGAAGATGGCTAAATTTATTGATCTGACAGCTCTGCCAAGTGAAGACGAAGAGCCTGCTGCAAAGAAGTGTAAGACTACACCAGAGGTTCGCAAATCTGCTAGACTATTGGGTAAGCCAATTCAAAGGTATTCTGAATGGGATAGCGACTTTGACACGTTAGATTGTTTAGAAAATTTGGAGAGTGGTCATCCTAGTATGTCTGGATATGCGGGAGAGGATTTTGATATGCAGAGAAGCTCTAGAAGTCCTAAGTTTGAAAATTGGGGAACGTTTGCAGAATGTAACAATGGCAGGGCGGCAGGAACTTCAACAAGAGTTAATGGTAATGCAGAGGAAAGTGGAGACAATCGCAGTGAAGAAAGAACACCACTGCGCCGATTGGCTTAGCCATTGCACCGATCAACGCAGAGGGGCTTAAACAGTGTCTCCCCCTACAATGTTGAAAATCATAGTCTGCAACCACCAGTTTGCTGTCTTGTCTGCCGCCGAAATATTGAAAGATTGTATCAAGATAGGGATCGTGCCTACAGGCATCAAAGGGATGTGGATCGGAGAATCCATGATGCAATCGAGATGAATGAAGCGGATTACACTTTTCTCATAAGAAACATAAGACGGATTTTCTAAGCCTTGAACAAGCATGGTCTCCATGATTAGTTGAGTTTCTTTTCTTGCAATGAGGACATTGCAAATTTTGAGTGTGGGGGAAGGGCTTCCATTAGTCATGGTCTTTAAGTGTTTTTAAGTTTAGTTTTGTTTGTTTTTCTTATTAAGTGTGCTTAAGAGAGTCATGAGTGATGTTGAGAGTTGCTTCAAAAGTCTTTATGTAGTTTGAATCATTGCATTGTCTTTAATAACGTTAGTGTCGATTGTCAAATTGAAAGTGCCCCATATTATTTATCTTATCTTTTTGATGATTGATCGGTTGATTACTTGAATTAGTTGATTACCACTTAACTTTTAAGCTTTGAATTTGTGAAAACTTCTTTTGACTCATCCGAAGCCAAAGCAAAAGCAGGGTCTGATTTGCCTACATAAGCCAAGTGAATGAGAGCAAGCTACACTTTTGAATTAATTGAATTGTAAGTAACTTGTAAACTCTTTGCTCATGATTTTGACCAAATTAGGAAAGGATGATCTATTTGTTTACCTCTATATTTCTAGCCATTCTTATCCATATAAATTCCTTGCTATCATGAAAACCATACGTCTTTGCTTCTCCCTCCTCCTTGATATAACCTATATTCTCAATAAAGAGAGGATTCAGACAACATTTGCTGCTGATGCAAGACAGAAATTGCTGATCATACTGGGAATAGAATAAAGAAGAAGAAAAAGGAAGAAAAAAGAAAAAACATAAAAAATAAATATATAGATTGCGCCGATAGACGCAGCTGTGGAACCGATTGGCGCAGATAAAAAAAAGAAGAAGAAAAAAAGAGACAAAGAGAAAAATTATTCCCTGAGATGCAGCAAGATTACCAAAGAAAGCAACTTTCTGATTATCTCTTACTCTTTGCCATTGTTCTCATTGAAACCTTTTTCTTTAGATCTCCTTTGTTCCTCTTCTCCGTCATTAAAATTTCTTTTCCTAGAAAATCCTTTCTTAGTGGGCATGATTGAGCACATTGTTGACATGGTTAATTTTATGGTTTAATTAGTTATATAGCCCTCCAAGATCCATATACAATCATTGATTAGATAGGAGAGGAAAGGAAATACACTTGAGAGATTTAGAGAAGACTAATTGCATGATGCTCAATGCTAAGGATGAGTAAAGAAAACTAAAATCATTTTTGAAAAGGTTTTGTAGTAATTTGATTATATTCAAGTATGAAGTACCGATTGGTTTGAAAGAGGGTGAGAGAAAATCTTTGTGGGGCAAGTAAAAATGATAATTTATATTGATTGAAGGAGAGGTGATGTGAAGATTCTTGCTACATATTTGATTTTGTATTGCTCGAGGACTAGCAATGATCTGAGTGTGGGAGAACTGTTGGTGGTTTCTAGCTACCCATTTTATCTACCAAAAAGGAATGTTTTACGTCTTAATTTGGTGGTATTGACTAACAATTCACCCCATATTTGCATATTGTGGGATACTTGCTTTGCGGGTATCCTCATACAAGGCTAAGTCGGTGGCTGACCGGGTACTTCATCAACAAGGAAGCCGACCGACTCGGCTTGGAGTGCAAGACAAGAAAGATTAGACTTGCCATATAGAATCCTTGTAGAGTACGACTAGGACTCTGCCTGAACCCCCCTGCCAACCAGATATATAAGGCGGCAGGGTACCCCCCATCGGAGGGAGAGAGAGAGAAAGGACACAACATCTCGTGACAATCAATACAATATAGAACACAGGACGTAGGGTTTTTACCCTCATTGAGACGGCCCGAACCTGTATAATTCGACGTCTTATGTAACCATCGTAGTTCTTGGTCTCGACGTAGCCCTATATATTTACTGCCTGTCTTGAGCATCGACTGTTGGCGCGCCAGGTAGGGGACAAGGCTCACCGGGATTCTTCGTCGACTATGATGGCCGAACTTCCCATCATCCAATACTTGCCGGACTTCAAGATCTCCTTTGGATCGCTCGAATTCACGGTCAGCAACAATGGAGCCCTAGGTCTGAACGACTACAGATCAGACTTGACCGCAGCCAGCCCCATGGCGCGATCACCGAGTCCATCTGACATTATCCCTGCATTGATCCCACACGGATCTGAGCAGGAAGACTCTTCCTTCGGATATGACTCGACGTCAGATCGGTCTTTTGATGAGGACACGGTCGGATCGACCTACTCATATCCCCATACAGTCAACATGGTGGATATAGTAGATCCTGCTGCTGGAAACCAGGATGAGGATCCAGATGTCGAAGAAGAAGGAAATCCAGCCGGTGGTCGCCAAAACCAGCTGGTCGAAGGAGGCCGACAGAATGATAACCTGCCAGCTGATGAATTATCGGTCGGTCATCGCCGTCAACCAAGAGGGTCGCGCGGATCGCGCAACGCACGCCGACTGGATCTCAGCCCTGACCTTGAAGTGGATGGTGTTAAGGTCTACCACACCCCATAGAACAACATCACTGGGGCCAAGACATTGCTTGACACTTTAATGGTTGACGCCCACTATCAGACTCCTGCTATGCAGAAGGCGGTGGCTATGCTCAAGGCTGCAGCAGTGCAAGATGCGGCAAAGTCTCAGTCGGTCGCATGTTCCAGCCATGCATCTCCTCAGGGTCGGCATAGGCGTGAAGACCTAAGAAATTCTCTCAGCCTCCATGATGGATGAGACACCATCAACTCTCACCACGAGGAGCGCGCTCGGGACAACCAACGCTATGAGGAAGAACATCGTGAACGAAGGATGGATGCCCGACGGGAAGACCGATGGGACGACCGCCGGGAAGACCGACGGGACAACCAACAGGACGATCGTCATAATCCTCCTCCAAGAGATAACCACAACGACTGACGTCGACATGACGATCAGGACCGGCACGATAATGATGGCAATCGACGACGTCGTCATGATGAGGATGTCGGCCCACGCCACCGTCGTTGCCCAACTACGTCCCCAGACTGGCAAAGGTGGTCACCAACGCCGACTGATGACGAGATCGATGGCATCAAGGCTTACGTCCCTCGGCTTCGCATTGCTCAATGGCCGAAAGGATTCAAGCCGGTTCCCATCAAAAAATATGATGGACAAACCAACCCCCGAGAGTGGCTACAACTCTATAGCACGGCGATCCGGTCGGCTGGAGGTGATTCCAACGTAATGGCTAATTACCTTCTAGTCTGCTTAGATCCTGCCGTTCGGATACTCACATCTCTACCTGAGGAGTCAGTCATATCTTGGGGAGACCTCAACAGGAAACTCATAGAAAGTTTCCAAGCAACTTGCAACCGACCGGGCAAACACTTCGACCTCACTCGGATCAAGCAGAAGGGTGACGAGCCTCTTCGCGACTACATCAAGTAGTTTTGCGCTAAGAAGACTGAGATCCCCAACGTCCCCAATCAGCAAATCATTACTGCTTTCCTGGGTGGAATTCGCAGTGACGATCTAGTCCGGGAAATGGGTCGGAGGAACCATGATCTCAAGCTCACCGCTCAAGAGTGCTTCGAGATTGCTAATAAGTATGCATTAGGAGAGTCTGCACTTGATGATATCTGAGGAAAGGGCAAGGAGAAGCGGTCGGACAAGCCTGAGTACTCCAAGAAGGACAAGAAGAGAAAACCTGACAATGCTATCAACACAGTGGATCGGTTTTGGAGGAATCCTCGGACGAACCAGCCGTCTACTAATGAGTTGCTGAGTGGCCTTTGCCCTTGGCACCCCAAGGGAAACCACAAAGCAAAGGATTGCTATTATCTGAAGGGTTTTGCGACAGCTGCGCTCAAGGTGGCCAAAGATCCCCCGAGGCGAAACAACAGCAACAAAGACAAGCCCAAGGATGATGATGACAAGGATGATTCAGGAGTGTTCCAGGAGCCCCGTAAAGAAGTAAACTTCATCTTCGGAGGCCCGGATGCCTATACGTCCAAGCGCAAGCAAAAGTTAGAGCTTCGAGAGATTAACTCGATGGAGCCAGCTACGCCTCAGTACATGAGGTGGTCTGAGATGCCAATCATCTTTGATCGGTCGGACCATCCAAAACATCTACCAAAACCAGGTCGCTACCCATTGGTGCTTGCTGCGACTATGAAGGAGGTGAAGTTCAATAGAGTACTCATCGATGGAGGAAGCAGTTTGGACCTAATCTTCACCAGGACTCTTCAAGAGCTCGGTCTGTCAACCAATGACCTCCAACGAGTTCTTCACCCTTCCATGGGATTGTGCCTGGCAAGACTTTAGTCCCAATTGGACAAATCAGTCTGCCAGTCACCTTTGGCACCCACGATAATTTTAGGACAGAGCGTATCCTCTTCCAGGTGGCAGACTTCGAGTCAGCATACCATGCAATCATCGGTCGATCGGTGATAGCTAGGTTTATGGCTGTTCCGCACTATCCATATCTCACCCTTAAGATGCCAGGCCCGAACGGAATAATCTCCGTCCACTCTGATCTTTGGAATTCTTTTGATTGCGATGTGCAGAGTTGTGAGATGGCTACCAAACAGTTGATGCTGTCAGACCAAAAGGAGATCCAGAAGACAGTCAGTATAGAGGAGCAGACTAAAGCGGATGTTCTGACAAAGAAACCTACCAAGGACAAGATCCAGACCGATGACATCCAAACCAAGGAGATTTTGCTCGATCCTGAGGACCCTGATAAGGTGACTTATGCTGGGGTCAACCTTGATAAAAAATAGGAACTCGTGCTCACTCTTTTCCTCCAGGAAAATAGGGATATCTTTGCATGGAAACCATCTAACATGCCGGGAGTTCCTAGGGAAAAGATTGAGCACGTGTTAAGGGTACCTCTAGGGGCTACCCCCGTTCGCCAAAGGCTTAGAAGATTTGCGCAAGACCATAAGGACGCTATAAAGAAGGAGATAGTTAGATTGTTAGAAGCTAAGTTTATAAAGGAGGTGTATCATCACGACTGGTTAGCAAATCCAGTCCTTGTACCTAAAAAGAATAAAGAGTGGAGGATGTGTGTTGATTATACCGATCTCAACAAGGTCTGCTCAAAAGACCCCTTCGCTCTTTCTCGTATTGATCAGATTGTAGATTCGACAGCCGGGTGTGAGATTTTAAGCTTTCTGGATACCTATTCAGGCTATCACCAGATCCCACTTGATGTGGACAAGGGTTCCCGATCTTCCGAAAGGTTCTGGATACGTTGATTTGGTCGGAGGCGACACACAAATCGATCCGGCTTCAGAACAGCACGTTCTAAACCCCGCAATCGCAGCACGACGTCTCCTCTGGTTATCAACCGTCCTAAAACGATTGACCTCACCGAGAAGGCTAATCCCTGCCTGTCAATCAAGAACACAAGCAAGAACAAAGAAGAAAGAAACACAATTGCAGATGTATTATGAATCTCACGAAGTTGGGGTCTCGCAAACCGTGATGACGGCAAAACTGTTATGAACAGAATAATCTAAGCAAAACCTAAACCATAATGGTGCGGCGGCGGCTGTATATGAAGACCCTAAGGTCGTGCAAGACCCTCTGGACACACCCCTACTTGGGCTCAACTAGATACAAAGCCCAAAGGCCAAAAACAGGCGACACAGCACCGAAACAGATTCTGGACTCTCTCTTGTTTCGATGATTCCCGATGACTCCAGATGAATTTTGATATGAGACCGGCAGTATTGGAAGGGTCTTCTTCTTATCTTTCCGTGCATATGTAGAACGTCCAAATCTGAGTCCGTATGCGTCTTGGGAATCCGTTTTAGTGCAGACTGGTCCTGAGCCCCGAAACAGAGTCGAAGTCGGTTTTGGTTGGGCCTCCACCTTGGCTTTCACGTCCTTGCTGGTCCTCCACGTCTCCAAGTCCTTCTCCCATCATCTCCTGGTCCTCTCCATGGTTCCTAATTATAATATAATCATTAGGTAGCAAACCATTCTCAAAAGTGACATATGATAAAGAATGTAGGAACGAGCTCACCTCTAAATTTAGTCGTCGTGCACGAGCTCTAGTCATTGGACCTTGCAAGTCCAAAATTGGAGGAGTGTTGCATGTATCCTTAGGAGTGATGTCCTCATCATCCTCCCCCTCTTGAAGTAGAGTCGTCCTCGACTCAAGCTCATTCTCTTCTCCCAAGTATGGTTTCAAATCTGAAATGTTAAAAGTAGGACTAACCCCGAACTCGGGAGGCAACTCAAGTTTGTATGCATTATCATTAATCTTCTCAATTATTTTGAAAGGACCATCATCTCTAGGCATTAATTTAGACTTTCTCAAATCTGGAAATCTATCTTTTCTCAAGTGTAACCATACTAAATCTCATACATCAAGTTTTACTTCTTTTCTTCCTTTACTACCAGCAATTTTATACTTGTCATTCATCTTTTCAATGCTAAATCTAGTGGTCTCATGCATTTTTAAAATAAATTCAGCACGTTCCTTAGCATCAACATGAACTCTCTCATGAATGGGTAGAGGAAGTATATCAATTGGAGTACGGGGATCAAAACCATACACTACTTTGAAAGGACTTACCTTGGTAGTAGAATGTGTTGCCCGATTATATGCAAACTCAACATGAGGCAAACATTCTTCCCATTGCTTCAAATTTTTCTTCAAAATAGCTCTCAACATAGTACCCAAAGTGCGGTTCACCACCTCAGTTTGTCCATCAGTTTGTGGGTGACAAGTTGTAGAAAACAACAACTTTGTACCCAACTTATTCCAAAGCGTGCGCCAAAAGTGACTCAAGAATTTTGCATCACGATCTGAAACAATAGTAGAAGGCATACCATGCAAACGAACAATTTCTTTGAAAAAGAGATCAGCAATATAACTAGCATCATCAGTCTTATGACATGGTATAAAGTGTGCCATCTTAGAAAATCTATCCACAACAACAAAAATACTATCACCCCCCCTCTTAGTCCTAGGCAGTCCTAAAACAAAGTCCATAGAAATATCCGCCCAAGGAATAGAAGGAACAGGAAGTGGCATGTATAAACCATGTGGATTCAAGTGAGACTTAGCTTTTTGACATGTAGTGCAGCGAGCAACAAAGCGCTCAACATCTTTCCTCATCTTTGCCCAAAAGAAGTGTGTGGCCAAAATATCCTTCGTCTTCTTGACACCAAAATGACCCATCAATCCACCTCCATGCGCCTCCTATAACAACAAAAGACGAACGGAACCAACTGGAATGCATAGGCGGTTAGCTCTAAACAAGAATCCATCATTCAACACAAATTTATTCCATGCACGACCTTCTTTACAATGCAGCAATAAATCCTTAAAATCAACATCAGCAGCATATTGTTCTTTAATTGCCTCAAGTCCAAAAATTCTACAATCAAGTTGAGACAATAAAGTATAGCGCCTAGATAAAGCATCAACGATCACATTATCCTTCCCTTTCTTATGTTTAATAATGTAAGGAAAAGACTCAATAAACTCAATCCATTTAGCATGTCTACGGTTCAAATTACATTGAGAACGAATATACTTAAGTGATTCATGATCAGAATGAATAACAAATTCTTTGGGCAACAAATAATGACGCCACGTCTCTAAACAACGTACAAGTGCATACAATTCCTTATCATAAGTGGAGTAATTCAAAACAGGACCAGTAATTTTCTCACTAAAGTATGCAATAGGTTTACTATCTTGCATCAAAACACCACCAATGCCTATACCACTAGCATCACATTCAAGCTCAAAAATCTTATCAAAATTAGGTAATTGCAGCAATGGTGCATGTGTAAGTTTATCCTTCAAAGCATCAAAAGACTCATGATGCACCTTACCCCAATGGAAATCAATGCCCTTCTTTGTCAACTCATGCAAAGGTGCAGCAATGGTGCTGAAATCTTAGACAAAGCGGCGGTAGAAACCTGCAAGACCAAGAAAACTCCTCACCTGTGTGATAGTTTTTGGTACAGGCCAGCTCTTTATGGCTTCAATCTTCGCCTCATCCACCTCAATTCCCTGTGGAGTCACAACATAGCCAAGAAAAGAGACTCGATCCGTGCAAAAGATGCACTTCTCAAGGTTACCAAATAAACGTGCATCTCGTAAAGCATCAAAAACAACACGCAAATGATTCATATGTTCATCTATAGATTTGCTATATATCAAGATATCATCAAAGTAAACTACCACAAATTTGCCAATGAAAGCTCTTAAAACCTCATTCATCAAGCGCATGAAAGTACTAGGTGCATTAGTTAACCCAAAAGGCATTACTAACCACTCATATAATCCAAATTTGGTTTTGAAAGCTGTTTTCCATTCGTCTCCAAGTTTCATTCTAATTTGATGGTAGCCACTACGCAAATCAATTTTAGTGAAAATTATAGCACCACATAACTCATCAAGCATGTCGTCTAGCCTAGGAATAGGATGACGATACTTAATAGTAATATTATTAATGGCTCTACAATCTACACACATACGCCAAGTACCATCTTTCTTAGGAACCAAAAGTACAGGAACAGCACAAGGACTAAGTGATTGACGAACATACCCACGATCCAAAAGGTCTTGAACTTGTCGTTGTATCTCCTTAGTCTCCTCAGGGTTGGTCCTATAAGCAGCACGGTTTGGCAAAGTAGAACCCGGAATCAAATCAATTTGATGCTCAATCCCTCTCAAAGGTGGCAATCCCAGGGGTATCTCAGCTGGAAAAACATCCTCATACTCCTGCAAAAGGTTAGTGTGACAGCAGGAGACACAACACTAGAAGCAATATCATCAAGCGAAAACAAAGCTTCTTTGCATATCAAAGCATAGCAAATATCATCATTATCAGAAATTTCAGCAAGCTCAGATTTTGTTGCAAGACATGAACGACCTTTTAATTTAATTTCAGCACCCTTAGAACTTGAAGAATCATTAACATTACTAGGTGTAGAATTAGAATTAACAGGTTGTTGAATATCAGGACCTTTATTTTTCAAACTAGCAGCTCTTTCTAAATCAGCTTGTACAATTTCAGCAGGGGTCATTGGTAACAAAGTAATTTTAGTTCCTTTATGCATAAAAGTGTACTTATTACTTCTACCATGGTGTACAACATCATTATCAAATTCCTAAGGTCTACCTAATAAAAGTGAACATGCTTGCATGGGTACGACATCACAATCAACAGAATCCACATAAGAACCAATGAAAAAAGGAACTCTGTAAGTTTGTATTACCTTAGCTTTTCCAGAGTCGTTTAACCACTGAATGTAGTACGGATGTGGATGTGGACGTGTGGTCAAAGCAAGCTTGTTGACCACATCAGAACTCACCAAGTTATTGCAGCTCCCTCCATCAATGATGACACGTGCTCGGCGGTTCTTGATGACGAAGAAAATCTGGAACAAGTTGTGGCGCTGCATCGTCTCGGGCTGATGAACTTGTGTACTAAGGACACGTTGAACAATAATGTTCATGTATCCCGTGGTGTCTCCGCCTCCAAGGACGAGGTCACTGCCGGTGGCAGTGATGTCCTCCTCCTCATCCTCCACATCGGAGGTGCTCATGTAACCGCCATCGTCTGTCGCCACATATGCCCGCCTACTTGGACAATCTTTCTGCACATGACCAAGTCCATGGCAGTGGTGGCACTGAATCCCTGTAGTGCACCCTGTCGAAGCAACAGAGGAGGCACTACTAGCTGGTACCTACACAGAAAGTTTACCTGAGCGCGTAGAAGGTGCAGGGGCTGATCTTGGGGCTGTAGAAACAACACTGGTTCCCTTGGTAGCTGCTGGTGGGGGCAGCCGGAAAGATGGCCTGGGCAGCCCCGAAGTCCCCATCGAGCGTGGGGGGTAGGAGTTCCTTGACTTGCTGTACTCCTCAAAAGCCTGGAAAAGTCCTTGTGATTCTTTCTCTGCAAGCATAGCATACTGGAAACAGTGGGTGAGGGTATAATATTCTTTATAATCAAGGATGTCCTGAATTTCTTTTCTTAAACCAGAATAAAAGCGACAAATCTGATCCTCTACTTTTTCAACTACAGCACAACGAATCAAACCCTTCTGAAGCTCACTAAAATACTCCTGAACAGTTTTATCTCCTTGGTCTAAACGTTGCAGTTTATTACGAATCTCTCTATAAAAAGAAGGGGGAACAAAACGATCACGCATTGCTACCTTAAGTTCTTCCCAAGTAGTAGGCAAATCAGTTTCAGCAGCTAGACCACTCCACCAAACAATAGCAAAGTCCTTAAACTCACTAGTAGCTTGTCTAACTCTATGTTGTTCAGAAACAAGGTGGGCATTAAATTTTTGTTCTACAGTCATCTCCCAATCAAGATAAACATCACCATCATACTGACCCGAAAACGAAGGAATTGAAAACTTAATTTTAGCATACGGGTCATCTGGAGCATAGTTACCGTGTGGACGACGGTTGTAGTTATGGAAACCACCCATACCTTAAGTATTATGTTGCAAACGACGTCGTAATCGTGCGGTCCTTGTAGCTGACCTATCCACGGTGCCATCAGCCTTATACACCGTGTCTTCATCATGGACGTCTTCAATGTCGTTGTTGTTGTTATTGGTGTTCGTATTGTTGGTTTTAGGAGCGGTCTCCAACGCGACAACCTGATCGGTTAACTTAGAGACCCGCTTCTTTAACCGCTCAATGCTTTCTCCAATGTGAAGCTTGCTGACCGCATCAGTAACGGCTCTGGTGATCGTCTCTGCCAAATCACTCTGAGCAGCCTGCAAAGCCTTCTGGAGCTGCTCTTGGCTCACGCACTCAGCAAATTGTGAGGGTGAAGCCATCTCTCCGTCGTCACTTCCTGCCATCAGAAACACCAAAACAGGAAACAAACAGTGAAGGTTATACCTACAAAACAGCTAAGCAGTGGTGCCTCTCAACACAACAAAAGGAGACTCCTTACAAAGCTCTTACAAAGTTCTGAAAAGCAAAACAAAGGATACCAGAGAGATATGTTCCACGATTGCAAGGGTCACAAAATAACCTGTGTGCTGTCCAGAAGAAATATGTAGAGCTAGGAAGGCCAAATATATATATGTGAGTGGTACACAAATCAAAAACAGATAGTAAAGCTGAATAAGTGCCCAAGTAACTTGTCCCTAGTTGCTGGTCTAAGTATGTCCTAGAACAGTAGTGATAGCAAAGTAGAAACAAGGAGACAAAGGCACAACAAGCGATAACAGGGGGCTAAGTGCAAAGCAGCCAAAATCCAGAAATTTGAGGGGGCTAGATGTAGCACTAGTAGAAATCTCAAATTTCTTTTTTTTTATTTTATTTTTTTGATATTTTTCTCCAACTCAATAACAATGGAGGAGAATCCATAAAAAATTTCAGCTCAAACAGAGGTAGGATGTGGCCTACAGAAAATCTTGAAGTTGCAGAAAACGTCGGGTTTAAACTTAAATTAATTTTTTCTTTATCTTCCCATTTTTTTTGAATTTTTTGACGAGGGCACACAGGGCATAGCCCGGTGTGGGTATGCCCAACTTTGAGTCAAGAATCTCCTGTAAAAATTTCAGCCAAAACGGATAACCGAGCGAAAAGTTATGCCCGTTTTACCGAAGGGGGGTCGGAGTCGATTTTCCAGAAAACCCGAGTCGGGTGGGATCGGGTAAGGTTTTTTTTTTGGCGGCGTGGATGCAGCGGAAAGTGGAATTTGTGGGAATTGGTCCGAGGTGTTGATGGTGTGTTCAGGGTGGGATTAGGGCGGGACTAGGCTAGGTGTGTCGATCAATCAACCGTAGCACAAAAAGCCAACAAAGCAGAGGATGGTGAAGTGGATGGCGGCTAGGGTTGCAAGGGGGAACACTACTGACGACAAAAACACAAACTAAACCAGCGACTAAACAAGAACTAGGGCACAAACTCAACACTACGGACTCTGAAATTGAAATATGCAAAGGCTAAACACGTGGTTATGGGTGGAGGGAAAAAATTTTTGGGCTTTTCTATGGACGATAGGATGAACACAAAACGAAATTAACTAGGGGTAGTATGAACCTGACGGTGCACCTGAAGCTCTGATTACCACTTGATGTGGACAAGGGTTCCCGATCTTCCGAAAGGTTCTGGATACATTGATTTGGTCGGAGGCGACACACAAATCGATCCGGCTTCAGAACAGCACGTTCTAAACCCCGCAATCGCAGCACGACGTCTCCTCTGGTTATCAACCGTCCTAAAATGATTGACCTCGCCGAGAAGGCTAATCCCTGCCTGCGAATCAAGAACACAAGCAAGAACAAAGAAGAAAGCAACACAATTACAGATGTATTATGAATCTCACAAAGTTGGGGTCTCGCAAACCGTGATGACGGCGAAACTGTTATGAACAGAATAATCTAAGCAAAACCCAAACCCTAATGGTGCGGCAGCGGCTGTATATGAAGACCCTAAGGTCGTGCAAGACCCTCTGGACACACCCCTACTTGGGCTCAACTAGATACAAAGCCCAAAGGCCAAAAACAGGCGACACAGCACCGAAACAGATTCTGGACTCTCTCTTGTTTCGACGATTCCCGATGACTCCGGATGAATTTTGATATGAGACCGGCGGCATTGGAAGGGTCTTCTTCTTATCTTTCCGTGCATATGTAGAACGTCCAAATCCGAGTCCATATGCGTCTTGAGAATCCGTTTTAGTGCAGACTGGTCCTGAGCCCCGAAACAGAGTCGAAGTCGGTTTTGGTTGGGCCTCCATCTTGGCTTTCACGTCCTTGCTGGTCCTCCACGTCTCCAAGTCCTTCTCCCATCATCTCCTGGTCCTCTCCATGGTTCCTAATTACAATATAATCATTAGGTAGCAAATCATTCTCAAAAGTGACATATGATGAAGAACGTAGGAACGAGCTCACCTCTAAATTTAGTCGTCGTGCACGAGCTCTAGTCATTGGACCTTACAAGTCCAAAATTGGAGGAGTGTTGCATGTATCCTTAGGAGTGATGTCCTCATCACCACTGAGAGTCGAAGATCAGATTAAGACTTCCTTTATAACACCCTTCGGCGCCTATTGCTATATCACTATGCCGTTCGGTATGAAAAATACTGGCGTGACTTACCAACGAGGTATTCAACGCTGCCTTGCCACTCAGATCGGTCGGAACGCTCAAGCATATGTTGACGACAACGTTGTCAAGACTCAGAAAGTCAAAGAACTTCTCTCTGACCTGGCAGAAACCTTTGACAATTTGAGACATTATTCAATGAAGCTGAATCCTAAAAAGTGTGTTTTTGGGGTTCCATCAGGAAAGTTACTTGGTTACATCGTTTCGAAATGAGGTATAGAGGCTAACCCAGATAAAATCAAGGCAATCCTTGAAATGAAGCCGCCTAATTCTCAAAGGGACGTTCAGAAGCTGACCGGATGTATGGCATCCTTGAGTTGCTTTATTTCCCAACTGGGGGTTAGGGGGTTACCACTCTTCCGACTGCTTAAAAAGCAGGACAACTTTGTTTGGACTGAGGAGGCGTAGTCGGCACTGGACGAATTAAAGATTCATCTCTGTAGTATTCCAGTGTTGGTGCCTCAAGAGCCAGGAGAAAAACTTCAGCTTTACATCTCGGCCACAACCCAGGTTGTGAGTACTATTTTGACAGTCCACCGAGAAGAAGAGGGACACGTGCAAAAAGTACAGCATCCGGTCTACTTTGTGAGTGAGGTTCTCAACGCCTCTAAGACAAGGTACCAGCAGATCTTGAAGTTGTTATATGCATTATTGATCACCTCGAGGAAGTTGAAGCACTATTTGCAGGCTCATCCAATTGAAGTTCAAACTTCTTTTGCACTCGGGATGGTGTTACATAACCGAGAAGCTGAAGGAAAAATAGTCAAGTGGGTAGTCGAACTTGGTCAGTATACTATTACATTCGCGCCTCGGTCGGCTATAAAGGGACAAGCATTAGCTGAATTCGTTGCCGAGTGGACAGAGATTCAAAATCCTCCTACTGCCCAAGATATCGAGTACTGGAAAATGTACTTTGATGGTTCCCTTCAATTACAAGGGGCAGGTGCAGGAGTTGTATTGATCTCGCCTACTAGAGAAAGGCTTCGATACGTCCTTCAAATCATGTTTCGCGCGCCCAATAATGCTGCGGAACATGAAGCTCTCCTTCACGGTCTGCGCATTGCTGTGTCACTCGGCATTAAGCGCATCGACATATTTGGTGATTCGGCCTTGGTCATTAATCAGGTCACCAAGGATTGGAATTGTGTAGATGATAACATGAGTGCTTATTGGCAAGAAGTGCGAAAACTCAAAGACAAGTTTGATGGATTGAAGTTCACACATGTTCTCCGAGATAATAACCAGGCGGCTGATGAGTTAGCCAAGATAGGATCATCTCGGTCTGCAGTACCGCCGGGTGTTTTCCTACATGTTCTGGATTCCCCAACAATTTCTTCCCGATCGAACGTGTTGATGAGTATTGTTCCTGATCTTGTTGGCAATGACGTCTCCAAGACCGACTGGCACGACCCACTCATCCAGTATTTGGATAAGGGAACGCTGCCCTCGGATCCTGATGAGCAACAAAGGTTGAAGATCCGATCTCGAGGATACTTGTTGGTGGGGGACCAACTTTACAAAAGGGGTGGTTCCAACATTTTGATGCGATGCATCTCAATTCCTGAAGGCAGGAAGTTGGTAGAAGAGATTACTTCGGGAATATGCGGCAATCATGCAACTTCCAGGACTTTGGTTGGCAAAGCTTTCCAGCAAGGGTTTTATTGGCCCACGGCGGTCGAAGATGCACACCAAGTTGTTCGGAAGTGTGAGGGTTGTCCATTCTTCGCTCAACAAACACATGTGCCTTCACAGCAACTTCACATGATACCATTGACTTGGTCTTTTGCTGTTTGGGGGCTTGATATTGTCGGCTCTTTCAAGAAAGCGCCATGCGGATTTACTCATTTGTTTGTTGCTATCAACAAATTCACCAAATGGATTGAAGCGAAGCCGGTCGGCAAGATTACATCCAAGAAGGCGATCGAGTTTGTCAAAGATATATTCACTCGGTTTGGAGTTCCTCATGATATCATTACCGATAATGGCACTCAATTCACTTTAGTAGAGTTCCGGGACTTTGCCAATGAGATGGGAATAAAGATCCACTTTGCATCAGTGGCTCATCCGAAAAGCAATGGGCAGGTTGAACGGGCCGATGGTATGATTCTTCAAGGATTAAAGCCACGGATATTTGACAGACTCAAACCTTATGCCGGTCGGTGGGTCAAAGATTTGCCTTCAGTCCTTTGGGGGCTTCGAACAAATACCAGTCGGGCTACTGGACAGTCACCTTTCTCATTGGTCTATGGCTCAGAAGCTATGTTGCCGACTAAGGTCAGTCTTGTCTCGGCACAAGTTCAAGCGTACAATGAAAAGCTTTCTGAGGAGAACCGAGAGATTGATTTGATTGTGGCAGATGAGTTGCGTGATCGCGCTCTATTTTGGTAAGCACTTTACCAACAAGGCTTGTGTCATTATTATGATAAGAACGTCCGCAGTCGCCACTTTCAAGTTGGAGACCTAGTGCTTCACCGAGTGCAATCGACAAAGAATCAGCATAAGCTCTCTTCGAAGTGGGAAGGACCGTACGTAGTGAAGGAAGTCGCTCGCCCGGGGGCTTACCGGCTGATGTATGAAGACGGCGATGATATTCCAAACTCCTGGAACATAAATCAGCTATGTTGTTTCTATACTTAGCTATTATTTTGTGTATTTATACATTATTTATGGATGAAACTTCGGTCTTTTTTAATGAAAGAGTTTCTGATGATTTTCATTCTATATTTGTCTCGATTCCTTAATTTATACTATTAAACAATCGATCTAGGGGGCTAGCAATAATGTCCCATCTCGGTCTAACCATATTTTGGTTTTGGCCTATTTTTTGACCGACTTATTATCATGAGATCTTGAGATCTTGAGTTTTGGTCTTTATTATTTTGGTCTTACGCTTATACATCATGGTTAAATACTTTGTGCTGCACATCAGACTACCACTACACTAAACCCAGA
This sequence comes from Eleusine coracana subsp. coracana, assembly GCA_032690845.1. NCBI lineage: Eukaryota > Viridiplantae > Streptophyta > Magnoliopsida > Poales > Poaceae > Eleusine > Eleusine coracana. Next base: position 44,954,743 of record CM064430.1, read on the forward strand.
GCCAAAAGTGTGAGAGGTCATGTGTCGATTGGTCGATTCTATTTGTTACGCGGTTACGGGTTACAACCTAATATGTTATGGCAGACCGATGCAATCTTTGTTTCTCTTGATAGAAACATGTCAATGATATCTTTGTCAAGCTTCTAAAGCTATAAAAGCATAAGATTAGTTTATACACAAGTATCATTACTAAAACACTACTAATGTTTTACTTAAATTACAGGGTTATATTTCCTTCGAAGGAGAGGAAGAGTCAGCCCGAAGTTCGACCTCTGGAGTTGCTGGGGGAGTCCGCACGGTCGGATTGATTTCTATATTTTCGACCAAGGCCTAGAAAGTATCTAGCCTGGAATCCAGGAGCAGCTGACATTGGTCGTCGGTCAGGTCGGGGTTAAAGCCCTCTTTGATCTTGTCCAATGGCAGAGCAGGAGACCAGGATTGGCAAATTGCCAGCATTTGACTCCCGGCTTCAGTCGCCACTTGTCGAGTGTTATAAGCAACGGCTTCTGATGCATGCTCCAACAAGTAGTCCAGAGAGTGACCGGTCTGCTCTACTCGGTTAGCGTGAACATAGTTCATTGCTTTCCGAGCGGCGTAAGATAGAGCTGCAAATAATAATTATTGGTCAGTATGATCAGCAGAAGAATCAAGCAGAAGGAAGAAGTCGAAGGCTTACTGGCAAGTTTACATTTGAAGGATTTGGAGACAGTCTTAGCCTCCTCTATCTTCGCTTCAGTCCCCTTCAGCTCCTCCTGTAGCCGAGTGATCTCGGTCTTCTGATCTTCAACCAATTTGGAGAGGCTTTCCTTCTCAACCTTCAAGGCGTCAACGAACCTCTGTTGGTTGGAAGTCAACTTCTCCAGATCGGTGATTTTTTGATCGCGGGCTAAAAGTAAAACTTTTAGCGTTAGAGTGGTCAGCAGATTGCCTAAATATGGATGGTAGGAAAACTTACCAGCTAGATCTGCATGAACTTGGTCTAAGACCTTGTTTATCTCTTGTCGGTCAGCCAACAGCTTCTTGTTTTCCTCTAGGGCCTTGGAGAGTTGCTGACCGGTGACTAGCAAGACAATGAATAAGAAGTTAATCTAAAACATAAAGACAAGAAGATTAGGCGGCCAAGGACATACCGAAAGTTTTGGCTTCAAGATATTCCACTCCAGCCTGCTTTCGCTCCACAAGAGCATACACTTTGTGATATGTAGAAGATAAATGAGCTAAAAGATGAGAGTGAAGCAAGGTAAAAGCATAATGTCGAGTTACCTTGCTGGACTCCTGGTGTTGGTGAAAAACCTCCACATCCTCCACCTCAGGCCGACCAAGCATATCTACGGGAAGAGTCCTTTTACTTTTGTCAAGAGGCAAAGAGACATTAGTTGGAGTGGTCTGAGGCAGAGGCTTGGGAGTGGAGGCTGGAACCATCTTTTCAGATGGTTTATCCACTTCAGTCGACGTGTTTGAAGACTTGCCAACCGAATGAGCCACACCAGTCGGACGAGGTGGGAGCTCAGACCGAGTATCCTCAGATCCCTAAGCACTCTGAGAATCACTTGTCCGACTGCCGAGAAAAAACATAGAAGGAAGAGATCAGGAAATATTGAGATCAGCAATAAGAGATAAGGAGTATAGGGTTTAAAGATTAAACCTAGGAGCCTTCTTGAGCTTGATCCAGCATAGCCTCTTCTTTGAAGAAGTCGACTGAAAATCAGTCTCCTTCCTCTTTTGAGAGGGTTGGTCAGTCTTGCCAGCCTGCACCACCTCTTCTGTTGACCTCTGAGTTGGGCTCGGGGGCTCCAGTCGGTCTGAAGGTCGGTTGGAGGTTGCAGGAGCAGGTTGACCAGCATATGTGGCAGTTATTTCTTCATCGTCGTCCTGGTCCCCCATATATTGGCATCGGCGCCCGATAGTCCGCTTCTGGAGCTTGTCAGGGGAGGCCAGAGTAACGACGGGAGTGACGCTGACTGGCCGAGTGCCTGCGGAGGAACTTGAGCCCCCAGCGCCGGTTGATGGTGTTCTTTTGACATAATCAGGTCCCTCAGTATCGGTCTGAGGGAGCGGGGGATGAGATACATAAGTATCCAGCACCTGCATGAAGATCAAAACATTGAGTACAACATCAAGATAGGATAACAAGGGATAGGTAAAGGCAGACTGAGGCTTACTCAGGCTCGCATTGTGCCCTTGATATACGCCTTTTTGACCAAAGAATGGTCCTGAAGGATATCCCCTTCAAACATCTTCAACAAGCGTCTTCGGTGGAGTTCACCATTCAGTGGGTCCGGCACCTCCCTGGTCTCATCCTCATTAACATAGTCCCATGCCGGGTGACATTGAAGCTTCAGGGGCTGAACTTGTCGGATGATAAAACTTTTGGCGACTTTGATGCCATCGATGCCTTCAGCCTTCAGATCGGCAATTTTCTTAAGCAGAGCGACCACTTGAGGATTGGTCGAATCGGGCCTCTCTGTCCAATGCGTTTGGGGAGAAGCCTTCGCACCAGTGAAGTCGACAAGAACAGGGGGAGGGTTGTCACAATAGAACTACTCATCCTTCCAATTCTTGTTTCCGGTCTTCAATGGGATATTGATGTAGGCCTCCTTCTTACGTAACTGGACGCCGACTCCGCCGATGGCCACTTGGTTATCCATGGTTGGCAGCGGTCGGAGGACAAATAGATCGTGGAAGAGATTGAAATAGGGGAGAGTGCCAAGAAAAGCTTCGCACAAATGTACGAAGATGGCAATATGAAGAATGGAGTTAGGATTAAGGTTGATAAGCTCAATCCCATAGAAAAAAGGAGCCCACGCAAAAAAAACTGTAGCAGGGAACTCCAAAGCCATGCTCAAAGAATGAGCAAAACACTATGATCTGCTGGTGAATGGGGATAGGGCAGGATTCGCGAGGTACCTTCCAGTTGATCCGAGCCTGCTCTGGAAGGACGCCATCCACCACCATATTGTTCATGTCAGCCTATGAAAGGCAGCTCTTCGAGAACTCCCGAAGTTGCTTCGGGATGTCGACCTCCGACGAGGACGACGCGGCGGCGGTGGCGGCGGAAGAAGCTAAGATTGAAATGGAAGTCCTCTTGCGACCCATCATGAACAGGATTGGACGCGGTGGAGGAGTTTGAAAAACTTCGCCAAAGCTTGGGGGCTAAACGCGGCGGGATCTATGGCGGCCGGAAGCGAGAAAGCTAACCCTAGCCAGAAAAACAGAGGAGTCGCGAGAGCAGAGAAGGTGCAAGGAAGACGAAGAGTTCGTGTGCAAATGTGGCATGGACTGAGGGTCAACCTGGTGCAGCCTTTTATACCCTTGCCTTTTTTGACCTAAGGGTCCCATGGGCCGGGGTAGGCCGTACTGTAGTGCGACCTTAATATTAACTTAAAGGTTAATTAAGGGCTTAAGCCCATTAGGGCTACAAACCCAGAAAAATAAAACTTGGGGGCTTCTTTGATGAGAAGTACCAGAGAATTATTTCACCATATCTATGTGATTTGATGATCATGTGGCAAAGGACTTGATGGTCATATGGTTACAAGTCAAATAACCAGAATTAAAAAATTTGGACTTAAACGGGTGATTGGAATTAGGGAAAAGCTATATTATGACTAAAGTCATTTAACTTAATACTGAATATGACTAGAGTCATAAAATTCCGACCGACCCATCACTCGGAAATAATATGTGCCACTCAGCCGATTTGATGATCGGTCGGCAAAGTGGTCACTTAGCAATAGGACCCAAGGGTTTGATGACGAAAGGTTTGAAAGATTCAAACTTGATTGTTTGAATATCTATAAACAAATTAGTAAGAGCTAATACAATTAGACTCTTGCATTATTTGTTAGTCTCCAAATTATACAAGAGTCGGGGGCTACACCTGACCAGGTGCACCTGACCGGTGCACCAGATCTATCAGAAACTTTGATAACGAGGTCTTCCTAATTTATGATCTTTAGATCATTCGGAGAATTAAAGCTCAAAATCAGAAAGCACTCAGGGGCTGCTATGGGATACTTGCTTTACGGGTATCCTCATACAAGGCTAAGTCGGTGGCCGACCGGGTACTTCATCAACAAGGAAGCCGACCGACTCGGCATGGAGTGCAAGACAAGAAAGATTAGACTTGCCATATAGAATCCTTGTAGAGTACGACTAGGACTCTGCCTGAACCCCCCTGCCGACCGGATATATAAGGTGGCAGGGTACCCCCATCGGAGGGAGAGAGAGAAAGGACACAACATCTCGTGACAATCAATACAATACAGAACACAGGACATAGGGTTTTTACTCTCATTGAGAGGGCCCGAACCTGTATAATTCGGCGTCTTGTGTAACCGTCGTAGTTCTTGGTCTCAACGTAGCCCTATATATTTACTGCTGGCGACACATATATTTGTAGTTGTTCTGTTTTGGATGTAATTGTAGAAAACAGGTATAAAACAGGGTAGTTATGGATAAGGAATCAAAGAGCAACAAGGATGGGCCAGGTACAGAGTCGCGCCGATCGGCGCAGGCCTACGCTAATCGGCGCAGGAGGGTAAAAGACAATGAAAAGCATAATTTGGTCCAAGGACAGAGGCCCAGCCCAATACAAATCAAAGTCGGTGGAAGTTGACCTAATCTTGCCGGATATAAAAGCAAGACATCTATCAAGAGCCAAGGAAGGTAGGAGAGAGATAGCAATCACGATATCCAGTTGTTAGAACTAGGGTTTCAAGATATTGGCAGCGACGGTTGGTTAACACCGATGAGAACCACCAGAAGGGAGGTCACGCCGATTGGCGCAACAGTTGCGTCGATCGGCACGTGCGCGTTCTAGCACTATTTCTTGCCCTTTCTGCTATGCTTAGCAGGAGGATGAGCGAGTAGTCTCATATTCTCTTCTCTGGTGCGAGAATCTGGTCATGTAACTCTCATACTTATTGATACTCTCTTGATGAATTCAATCTATGTAGTGAACTCAATTGTGCATCTATTTCATTAGTGTATCGTCTGGTATACTTCTGCCCATTGCATAGTGCAAGAAACCAGTGGGGAGCTAATCACCTCTGTAGTGACAACCGGGGCGAACGAAACCACCATGTCTTGTAGAATATTGGAATCATCTTGCATGCTAGTGAACCAATCCTAAGGAGAGAATCCTTCATTATCCTGTTACATCTCTAAATAACATTCATCCACCACTCTCTCATTGTCATCATTCACACCAACCCAACCATTGCAATCTGTTAGTATGCCCTTAATAGTAATAGTCCCGCTCCTTCCCTGTGGATTTGATAACCTTGGAATACTCTGAGGGAAAAAGAGCTACAACTGTACACCGTCCTCTTGCGTTATATAAGTGGGTGCGTAATTATGACCAACAGGTATCGTAAGCGTTGGTTCGTGCCACTATCCGGTCGCTAGCTCCCCATGTTCCTCGTTGAGGACAGTGGCCACGTCGTGCCAGACAAAGTGATGGAGGAGGACCAGCTGCCCGATGACGAGGTTGCGAAGCGGGTGAAGGCGGCGTTGGGGACTGGCACCCAGACCTGGCCCATTCCAAACTGGCCGATGATGCATCTGGACCCTTAGGTGGTTGACATGGTGAGAAATCTTGTTTCCCAATTTTTTTTCTTGCTTCTAGCTTTTTGCAATTGCGATGGCAGTCGGTCTTACCGCTGCATCCTGTTTCCAATCCCAGTGGACGTGCTTCATTCACACCCCTACCCTTCGGCTACCAGAGGAAGAGGAACAGCAAGCTGCCAGTTGCTTCAGGGAGGTGGACCGGCAGGATGCTAGACGGGAGACAAGGAAGCAAAAAAAATGTTGACATCCTGGTGAAGCGAGGGAAGGAGGAGAGATCGCGGCGCCGACATGCGCTGTGAGAGCAGAAGGAGCGAAAGGGGGAGAACCTGGACACCTTGTCAACCGCATCAACGAAGGAGGAGAATTGAGATGTGGATAGCGACGCGTCCGATGGTGGGGAGGTCGTCAGCAGGTATGAGGACCTTAGCGGTAACACCGGCGACGATGATGATGAGGATAGCAACGATGATGTTGACCTCGGCGGCGACGCCGCACTTGCCGCCGGACTTGGCTATACACCGTTCGTGCGACTGACCTTGGGGATGAGGTTGTCGTCTGCTTCGGTGGAGGGCCCGCATTCGCTGGCACCTGTGGAGATCACGGCCAGGGAGCGGATCCTGCTGGCGGAGTTGCCCATCGGCAGGACCGGCTGTGGTGGTGTTTACAGCGAGGTGCCAAGGAGCCCCCAAGCGATGAGGCCAAGCGGCGTGATGAGCGGACGATCGAGCCACCCAGGCTCGTGGAGGACATCGCGTCGTCGCGGGACGAGGTCCCTCCGGGCAGCGTCGAGACTAGGGCGGCGTATCCTGTGGTGGTCGCTGAGAAGTGGGCGCACGACGTGGAGGGAAGCAACAATGTGGCGAGCGAGAAGCAGCAGGCAGTCGGCCTAAGACCCCGTTGACCATGGCTGACTCTGGCGAACACGCTCAAGAGGGACGCCACAGCCAAAACAAGGGCGCGCATTGTGAAATGAACTTCATTACTTAGTATGCAGACACAATGCTTTTCCTCCTTTGTTTCTTCCATGCTCCAGAAATACGGCTACATCCCTCACTCTGCAGACACCACCTGCAACAACCTTGAATCGGGTAAAATTGGGGTGGCCATAATAGATGACGGTATGTAGGTACGATGCTTTCCTCCTTTGTTTCTTTCTGTTGATCTTGGTTGGAGGCATAATATATAAACCATATGAACCCACTCATTACTGCAATACTTCATTCATATGTAGTTTTGATATCTATCTTCCTTTTAGGTAGCATTGGAGCTTGCTTTGAGATGTTGAGATTGTGATGGTTAACAGGTTGGCATCTTGGGGAAACACTCCACTCCACGAGGACCAATGAGAGAACAAGTGTGTTTGCTCAATCTGATATCATGGTCATTCATAATGCTGATCTGTGAAGCAGTAATAGAGACACTGCTGACCCAATATCTGAGACTCTAGATCTAATTACCTTCCTCCCTCTCTATTTTCATTTAGTTTTGTAACTTCCCTGTAACCATTATTGGCTGGTAGGTGCGTAGAAACTTTGCTGTTGAGAATAGTACTCCTTGCCTTAAGTTGAAGGACATGTATTGTGTGGTGTTCCCTCTGCTAGTAAGTGGTATGGACAAACATAGAGCTAATCTTGAATTCCAAAATATTTGACTGTCAATTACTCCCTCCAGATTCTTTTGTTGTCATTAGGACAAGGTAGCTAGTTTAAATTTAAACTATCGAGCTTGTTCTAATGACAACAAAAGAAAATTGAAGGTAGTACATTGTAAAACTTTCCTTTCTAACTTTTTTGTTCTCTACAAATGGGTGACATTGTCAGATTTAATGGGTAGCACTACCACTGGAAAAATAATATATTTTTTTGTGTCTTGAGCAAAACAGCCGTCACGCATTAGGGACATCCGAACATGCCTCCGCGACAGTGACGGGTTTGATTTTTTTTTACCATCACAAACATTAGTGACAGGCACTTTATTCCCGTCAGACCCATGAACAGTAATGACGGGGTTCAAATTCGGGTTTTCAGTTATCCGTCACAGGCATCACTGACGGGTTACTATGTGCCCGTCAGATCTGCGTTAGTGACGGTAAAAAAGTGCATACGTGTCTAGATTTACTGACGCATTTTTACTGACGGTTTGATTTCCATCACTGATAGTGTTAAAAAAAACTGTTTGAGGTAGTGATTGCCGCTGTGTGTCGCCACCTCTGCCTCCCCGTCACACGCGCGCATCTCCAGAGGCACACCACCCACTTCGCTGAGCCTTACTCGCCTGTCGCCTAGGGCAAAGCTTGCCTCCATTACCGGCAATCGAAGTTTCCAACTTTCCCGTGCTCGGTCTTGTGTTGTCATGTGGTGTTCATCTTCATTATTCCATGGCGCAGGCCACCTCATATAGAACTTGGTCCTGAAGCAATGCACGTGAGACCCAAAGTGGTTTGGCCCAAGGGAGCTAACGTCCAGCAAAAACTCCTTTTTTTTTTTACGATTATTTGATGTTTGATTTCAATTTCTCTTGACCTCTAATTCTGAGTTAATTCCAAACTCTTGACTTTCACTTAATGGGACATGAGACTCAATCAATTGGGCGGATGATGATTTTTAGATAGAACAAAGTAACATCGCAAGAATTAATTTATTTCAAACTCAAATATAATTTCCAACTTGGTAAAATTTTGTTACAATGACAGGGTTGCATTTTTGGGATGTTACACCTACTTTCCAGATACGCTCTGTGAATATATATTTATCCGTCTTCAGTTTAAGTTAAGCTTAGTTTCTGAGAGGACTAGTCATACCAAATACTTACCAAACAGTTCGTGTCGTTTCGGTTTTCAGTTCATTTTGTGGACGGGGCAAACTAGGACGACGAGCCCTGGAGAGTGGAGACAGCACAGGACCTCTCCGACCCACCAAAAAAAAAAATAGCAATTACAAAGCTTGACGCCCGCGCGACGTGCGGAGAGACCGACCACGCACGCATGCATGGCCGGAGCGCCAGCGACAGGCGCTGCCACCGTGCCGTCGAGCCGCGGGTGCTGGGAGGACGGCGCCAACTCGCTGGGGCTGGTGGCGGTGCAGCTGGGCGGCGCGGCGTACACGGTGGTGGTGACGCCGGTGCTCGCGCTCGGGCTCGACCCGCTCTTCCTCGTCGCCGTCGGCAGCCTCTGCACCGGCATCCTCACCCTCCCCTTCGCTCTCAACATAGAGAGGTTACATACTGGGATGTAAATCATCCGTTCAAGCGTCGCTCTGCACCTTTTCTTTTTTAATCAACGAATGAATTCTCATCTGCATGCGAACTGCGATGTGGTGGAGCAGGAAGAAATGGCCGTCTGGGATGAGCAACCGGCTGCTTCTCGAGTTCATCGTGCTGGCACTGGGAGGGTAAGAAATTAAACTCTCCCTCTGGCGATTAATCAGTACTACTGTGCACGGCTCAAATGTGTGTTCGTGATCCATGACACGGTTTTAATTATATACTGTACACAATAATGCCGTGTCAATTATTCTGAAACAAACAGTTTGCTCTTCACATTCTTCTCCACAATAAATCCTAACGTTCTCACGCTTTGTATGTACACATATGCTGGTTGTTTCCAGGGTGACTGGGTTCCAGGCGCTGATGCTGCACGGCATGAAGATGACCTCCCCAGCCATCGCCTCCGCCATGCCCAACCTTGCCCCGGGCATCATCTTCATCGTCTCCGGCTGTCTTGGGTACTCATGCCGACCCGGCAATCCACCATGACATTTTCTTCAAGATCGTAATCCACCAAACGATTCGGCTGCATAAGTTTGGTACTGAGCCATGTGCTGCATGCAGGTTCGAGAGGGTTGATCTCAGGTGCCGGTACACGAGGGCCAAGATCCTCGGCACCGTGGTCTGCCTTGGAGGCGCCGTCGCCATGAGCGTCCTGCAGAGCCCGGCCACGCCACGGGGACACAGACCGATAGACCACGCCGCCGCCGTGGCACGATCGCACCGGGACTGGGTGGCCGGTTGCCTCTTCCTCCTCGGCGCGGTGCTCGTGCTCTCAGCCACGATTGTCCTACAGGTCGATATCCACACCCCGATGATGATGACGTGTTGCAGGAGTAGTAGTGATTTCTTCACACGTTTAATTATTATCTCCTTTTATTTAATCATGTTTTCTAGCTTTCAGCTGATTAAAAACTTTTAATTAATGGTTTGTTCTTCTGAGTTTTTATTTTTCTTTTGTAGGATTATTTGTATAATAATTATAAATTATTGGATCTAGATTTAATGGCTTAAAGAGGTGACTGAAAGTTACTCCAAACTTTCAGCCAGCTGAAAATTAACAAGTCCCTTATTTAATTGTCTGCAGCGGCCACCATGATCCATTTCCCGGCGCCGTTCACGCTCTGTTCTGTGACGTCGCTGATTGGCGCCGTACTGACGGCAGCGTTCCAGGTGGTCACGGCGGGGCAGTTCAGCCCCGGCACGCCACAGATCAGCCTCGAGATCGTCCTCTCCCTTGTGCTCGTGGTAATGGCAAAAACAATGTCCGCGAGAGAACCAGTCAGTTCCTCGTTGCAAGCGCTGTCTCCTTCCCATTCTGAAAACTCTGGTGCGTGGTTGGTGCAGGGTGGGCTGGTGAGCTCGGCGTGCATTATGTTCCAGACGTGGGCTCTGGAGAGGAAAGGACCCGTGATGGTCTCCATATTCAGCCCCACGCAGACCGTCGGCTCCGCAATCTTCTCTGCACTCTTCCTCGGCCGAGTCATGCAGCCAGGAAGGTACTTAAATCAATCCATGATTTCGCTTTGGCTGGGCATAAATTCCTGCTCAGACTACACGAAACAACATTGCAGTGGCGCCATCCTGAAATTGTCCTGAAAAATGCATCACCAAAATCTGAACCCTTGTAGCTACAAACTAAATTTAAGCTCTCCAATTGAACCAAATCGTTTTTAATTGAACCAAATGTAAGTACCAGAGACTAAGCTGATATTTTGATGTTTGACGCAGCATACTGGGTACGGTTTTCCTATTCTCCGGGCTCTATGTGGTTTTATGGTCGAAGAAGAAAGAAGGGCAGGTTCTCGCTGCAGACAGGATGGCGACCGATCTACTAGCTGACCATGACATGAAGCCACTGCTGTTTCATGGCTAGTTTCGCTTCTCTTGTAATGGTACCCTTCTGATCTCAGTCGGGTGCATTGACTGTAGTTGCACAGTAAACTTACTTTCCATTTTGTTAGATACCATTTTAATGCTTGTGGTAGTAGTTACAAAAAGACTAGCTCAGCTGTAGTTTTATCAGACTTTAGAGATGTAACAGAGGATCAGGATCAGGAGTTACCCTTACTGGCGCAACATCAGGAAGCAAGGAAAGCAGTAGCCCAAAGATTACGAGTTAGGTTGTGTTGATATTAATTGCTTTGTGTAACCTTGATGGCAGATATGATAAAAAGAAATCAACATTTTGAGCTCATTATATGACTGGAGATGTTTTTATTTTTATTTTCCTTTTGAACTTTTTCCATTCTTCAAGAGGTAGTACCGTGTAACACAGGTACCGCAGTTTAAATCCTCAAAAAAAAAAAAGGTACGGCATTTTAAACCAATCTCAATACATCTGTCAGCTAAAAACACCGGCACCTACCTTTGTGTTCTTTTTTTCGCACTAAATTTTAATCTCGTTGTATTAAATATTAAGATACTAATTAAAAATAATAAATATAAACTAATGACAAATCTTATTTCATAACCCCTAGGCTAAATAACAAGACGAATCTATTAAGTCTAAATAGACCATGATTAGACAATTGTGATGCTACATTTTAAACATCTTATAATAATAACTTAATCAAGATTAATAGAATTATCTTGCAAATTAGCCTCTAGCTATATAAAGAGTTTTATATTTAGTCACCCTATTTAAAACGTTCGATATGACAATACTAAAATTTAAACCCTACAAAAAAAAACCTAGTAGACAAGAACACCATTGTAATTTGAGCCTCCAAACAAAACGTCCACCTCCAATCCGCACCTCGATTTCATTTCTTCCCCTTCCCACCTCGTCTAGATCTTCCTATTGTCCCAACCACAACCACATTTGCGCTAGAGGTTGGGTGCCATGCAACTAAGGAGGCGATTGGTTAATTGAATAGTACTGTTTAATTAAATATTTTAAATTTATCTTCTGAAATTTCACCTTTGTCACTGTTTTTGAGAGATTATTATTGATCCCAACGTAGGAACACTAGAAATACTCTAAAAAAAGTTATCTAAAAATAGGTGAATTTGAGAAATGAAAAATCCTCATAGAACTATCGAAGCAGAGTATTTCTGTAAGGAAGAAACAGGAAGCAAATGAATATGGCAGAGGTCGCAACAGCTCCCCCCAAGTCAATTTAGAAGCAAGCAATCAGCAGTAGAAATAAAACCACTTAGGAAGTAATTTGAAGCAAACATTCGCAACGGGTAACTTAGTTGCTGCATAAATCAAACTGGGGAGATGAACACAGTGAATGCAATATTTTATTGGAAGCAACGTTGAGTGAAACAGCCATCATTTGAGATTTCTAAACATTAAGTCACTAGCAGAAATATGAAAAGTACAGGAAAAGAGAGAATTCCACAAGGTAATCACTAAGATTTCAGCCAGACAAAGCATAAAGATGCATGCTAATCGAAATCCCCCTCATCAGTTGTGTATGTAACATTGGAGTTTACAGATGCATTTGCCTAAAAAATGCAGTGGAGTCTGTGCCATCCTCCATTGTCAGTGGGAATCTTACCAGACAGTTTAATGGCCATTCTCTTCAGCATTGGAGCGGATCTGAATACTAGCTCAAGGAAATCCACCTCATGATCAGTTGCAGTGAACCCTTGAATTTCTACCTCTTCGAGATCAGGCAATGAGAGTGGTTCATTTCTCCAGTTGCCACCTTGAGCACAGTCACAGTTTTGTGAGCATGCTTGGAACTACAACAAGTATTAAAGCATGTTATATTCTGTAGAAGTTCTCTGTGAGGTTAGATGCAGACATGAAAAATAGTACAGGATTACCGTAGTCGGCAAAAGCAACAGCTCAAGCCTCTGTATGGAAGTTGTACTTCAGAGAAGTTGCAGCACTAGAGCTCCAAAAACATGCCCCTCAGGTCGAAGACGCAATTTCAAGACTGAGAAGTTGGTCACTGGGAGCCTTGCAAGTTCCTGCACAATGCTCTGCTCTGCAGTATTATTGCCCTATAAAACAATTCAATTAGGGCTCCTTTGGATTGAAGGAATTTTGGAGGAAAAATAGAGGATTCAATTCCTATAGGAAAATATCCTATTCATGCCTTTGGAACGTGGGAATGGAGCAAAGGAAAAATAAAGGAAAGTTTCCTATGGTGCTGATTTCAAAGGAAAAATGGAGGAAAGGAAACATTGGGTCAGACCTCTTTTTTTCTTTCCCATCGCGTAGGATCGAGGTAAATTGATGCTTAGTTGCACATAATGAACAGTTGAGCACCAGCACCGACCACTTATAGCCAAACTCAAATGTATTACTGCTAACATTTCCTATAGTCTTCCTGTGACCCATCCAAAGAGTAAACCATGTAACATTTCTGTGTTTTCCAATCTTCTGATTTGTATATGCATTCCTATCCTATTTCTGTATTTTTTTCTATTACTACGTTTTTCCAATCCTGCGTTCCAAAGGAGCCCTTAGCATGTAGAGGGCACGCTGCTGTACCCATTACCTAATGTAATGGAAGTATATAAGAAAGTTGTTCGATATAAGTAATACTCCCTCCGTTCCAGAATATAGCTAGTTCTGGATTTGTCCTAAGTCAAACTTGTATAACTTTGACCTTCCATAGCAAAAAAATTATTAATATTAACTACGTAATAGTTATATATTATGATAGTTTGATTTATCACTAATCTAATATTAGTATTCTTGTATTGTTAACCATTATAAATTTTTTGTTATGATTGATTAAAGTTAAAAAAATTTAACTTAGAACAAATCCAAAACTAGTTATATTCTGGAACGAAGGGAGTAGATCTTTACTAAGATGTTAAGTTAAAGTCACATAATTGTGCGCTGAAGGAGACGCACATTATGGTGCGTATCATCAGAAACAGAACATTGACGCGGGCAACAGTCCCGTTTCTCTGGCTCCACTCTTTTTCCATCCTCAATTGGCGCAGGCGCCACATGTTGTCGAACCCAATACAGGCTCTTCGACAATCGTACCGCAAGGAAAACTCCTCCATCTTGGGCGCTGAGATCGAAAAAGTGAACTCGCTGTCTACATTCCAATCCAAAAAGAACTTCTTAAGTTCTGGGGCTATCATAACAATATTGCTTGGTGCGTCGGCGTCGATCGTGAAAAAATCAACCTCCTCCAACGACATGGAATCGAGTACCACCGTGTCCATTGTCCTGCCCATGGCCGAAGTCATGCCGACCTTACGCAGGCGTGGGCAGCGGCGGAGGATGGCACTGAGGTCGACAGTACAGGCCACGAGGTTGAGCCACAGTTGCTCCAGCGAGGCCGGTGGCAGATTCAATTCGAGCCATACGACGTTCAAATGCATCGAGGTGGCCCTTGAGTAGCAGGGCAGCGCAAAGGGAATGGGGTCGTCGAAGAAGAAGTTGTTGCATCCGTACACCGATACCATGAGCTCCTTCGGCGCAAGCTGATCGATTGCGCGGAGCAGCGAGGAGATCCGCGCGCCGGTGATACTGGGGTCCCTGGGAACTCTCATCTTGAGGTAGTTGATGTTGGGGCGGACACGACCAAGGACGATCTCAAGCGCCTCAGGTGCGACGCCATCCAACCTCAGATCACGAAGCTCGGTCCAGAGGCCGCGCCACCGGTGAGATCGAGAGCACGCTGGTGCGCACGGCTTCACGAACACAGCCCAGACGGCCAAGCACGTCGATGAGCAGCCCGTCGGGGAGGTCGCTGATCCGGTCCTCGTCATCCCCACCTGGGCGGGGCGAAGAACGACGCCGACCTCCTTCTCCTTGCGGCGTAGGCGGTGGCGAGACCAGGCGGCGGCCAGACCGGAGCTGCATTGCTAGCTTAACTGCGCTGCAGACGAAAGATCAAAGAAATGAGTAAAGGAACCACAGGGCGTCAATATGGCGATGGAGAACACCAACTAGCCAACTGTAGTTTGCACAAACTAGTAATCAACATCAGCATGACTAAACAAATTAGTCACAGGAGCGAGGGAAAAAAATGACACCTTAAGATGGATGGGCAACGTCGGCCAGCTGCAACTTCGCTTGGCGGCTGTGCTAGAGAGGAGGCAGAGGCTCCCGGCGCGGCAGCGGCTTGTGTAGTCGTGGATGCGGCCAACGAAAAAACGGAAAAAGGGTTAAACCAATAGTACTCCCCTAGAACGATGGGCTACGCACCCTCCTCTCACCGCCCATCGTCCTGTCCCGTCATCGAGCTACGCCCTGGCGCGCGTGCTGCGTCCTGCTGGCTGCCATGGCGATTCGCTCAGAATCTCTTTCTCCTTTTTCTTTCATTTCATTAATGCAGGACTGCTACCCAGCCCAGCTAGCGACTCGACACTGTACTGGCCTACGGCTACGGAGTACCACTGTCTTCGCTCGTGATGTGAGATATTGTGGTCATGTAGTGTTCGACAATTTATGAATGGAGATTTAATAATTAAATTAATGCATAGAGTACGTTCATTTCCATCAGTAGTATATTATTAAGTATATGTTTGACATTAGTTATGTTTAAAGTGTTTATAGTATTTATTTTTTTTAAATTACTTACAATGTTTATATCTCTACAATCTATTAATTGAAGTACGATCATTCACTTCGTGTCCACAAAGTTAGAGACTGAATCCAAATCGGTTTCGTAACTTCTATATCAAGTACCGATTTTTAAAATCATAACTCTCACGTTTGGAGCTCAAATTAGACAAACTCAGACTCTATCTTGTAGCTCTCAAAAAGTTCTACAACTTCAGTATTCAATAAAAGTCCAGATCCCGTAGTTTTTGTTTTCAAATATGCGATGCAAAAATATTTCTTCTGATTCGGACTCCTTTACACAGGTCGCTATGCGGGGCACATATCTTCTAGTTTCGTAGTACAAATAATATGATCCATATATATTTGAAAAGGCCTCGACAAGATCTACAGCTTTCGTGTTTTAACTTTTTTCATTAAAGTAAATCTTCAATTTCAAAATTATGTTGCAATACAGTGCTATTTCTAGACTCCGTGAATTAATTTTTTCCTTTTGGATAAAGCTTCTAGAATATGGTAAAAAATAGTGATAAAGTTATTATTTTTAACATATAAAATAGTATACTAAGAAGCACCAACGATAATACAAATATAATTTTTCATGTAAAAAATATCAATAATATTGTATATATCTAATAATTATATTGTGTAAATAATTTATATTTAAATTATTAATTGTTTTTTAAGTCCGTAGCAACGCACGGATATTTTGCTAGTATAATGTATAAGCAATCAACCGTTTAGTAAAATTATTTATTATATTTTTGTGAAACTGTTTTTGTTAAGAGAAAGAACCACCATAAACACTATAAACTATATTTTGCTGCTTTGTCTAAAGTGCTTATGGATAGTATAAAATGACAAAGTGTTTATATCATAAGTATTTCTCTATTTTATTATTTGACTGTGCAAAGTACTTATTGAGTATAAACACATTCAACAAATAGTTCAATAAGCAATGTCAAATACATCCTAAATTTTAATATCAATATTATAAACAGTTTAAAACTTGGCGCACTAAAATTATGCTATCATCCAAACTTTGTAGTTGGTTTTAGTCATTAGTTCGATCAAGATGAGTGAGATGTATATGAAAGCTGCTAACGCTATAGCGGTAGACAACTAATGGAAGGATTTTTTAGAGGGAAACGCACATGTCTATTTGTTGGTGGTCATGATATGTGATTAAGGAGACATGCTTTAAGAAATGGCGATAGCTGTGTCATGCAGGGGCTCGTCCATGCTGTACGGTTGGATTCCATGCGAATTACAGGAGAAATCCCCTGTTCTAATTAGGCAATCATGGTGTACATAGACATCATTTTTGGTTATTTTGAGGCTTTGGTGTGAGAATCTCACCTTTTGGTTTTGTGGTGACTTTAGAAGATGAAGATAAAGCACATCGTATTAAACTCTTGTATATGTAACTTCTAAGAGATAAAATGAATTATAGAACATGCTCTACAACTCTTACAAAATGAAACAAACAATCCTCGTAATATTAAACTCCCTCACTACTCTTTATTTTCAAATAAATATTTTAAAAAATTCAAACCGACTGCCTTGCAGAAAAAAGAAATGAGTAATGGAAAGGCAGCTATGTGTAGAGCGTTGATGGAGATACATGATGAGCGGGTAATTTCTATTAACAGATCAGCATCAGAAAACAGATTAGCTAGTCAACAGTATCGAGGCAAAAGAAATGGCACCGTGATTGGGGGCATCCGGAATGGGGCACCTGCTGGCACGCTGAGCCAGATAGAAGGCACGCTCGCTCTCTCTCTCCATGAGCCCCAGCGCTGCCACGACGAGGAGAAAGGATGGATGGACTGGACGGGAGGCGACAGGCGAGTCATGGGCCATGCGTCCAGCCAGAGCACCGTACGATCTGCTTCCGGCGAGTCAGCGGCGCCTGGTCAGCGTCAAGTAAATGGACCCAACTTCCAGAGAAATGGAATCCACGCCCCTGCATCGCACCAATATTTGTGATTTTGCCCATGGTGAGAATGGGCTTGGCTCAAATACCCACGAAAAATTAGGCTTCGTTACAATGGCTATTGAAACATGAACACATAGATAAAATGTTTATATATCTTTTTCTTGACAAAAATGCCCTCGACGTGAAGGCGGCGGCGACCACGGGTGGCGGCGGCGAGCACGGCGGCAGGGGTTGACGCGGCGGCCGAGGCGGCACGGAAAGACGGGGCCACGGCAGAAAGCAGTGTGCGGCGGCGCGGGGAGGCGGGACGGCGAACTGCGACGGCACGAGGTGGTGAGGCCGCAACGCGCGAGGGCACGAGGAGGCAGGCTGCGGCGGCAAGCGTGACGCCGCGCGAGGTTGCAGGGAGGCGGGGCCGCGGCGGCGAGTGCGGCAGCGCGAGGAGGCAAGGCCGCGGCGGCGAGTGCGGCGGCGCGGGGTGGCGGGGAGGCGAGACCGCGACCACGAGTGTGACGGCGTGGAGTGGCGGGGAGGCGAGGCTGGCGGCGGCGAGTGCGGCAGCACGGGATGGCGGGGAGGCGAGGTCGCAACGGCGAGGGGCTGTGCGATGACGCGAGGTTGCGGTGATGTGAGGAAGATAAAAGACGAGGGTAATTTGGACCAAAAATGTTTTGATGGGCATTTTACCGGTATGTTCATGTTTCAATAAGTATTTTAAAGAAGCCCAATATTTCATAGGTATTTGGGCGAAGCCCATTCTCACCGTGGGCAAAATCACAAATATCTCCTCTATCTAAGGGCGTCCACAGAGGTGCTCACCTATAATTTGCTAACTCATGAGCGAAAGACAAGGTAACAAATACACTATCTACAACACACTGCCCAAAAAACACATGGAGCCCAGGTTGAACGACGATCCAATAGCCAATGGGAGGAAAACAGAGAATCCAAAGGGTGAGAGGACAGGTTGTGGGCCCCACAGCTATCTATATATCACTGCTTGCAGTAGCGCTATCATTTTCTCTGTCCACACGTTTTCTCCTCCACGTGAGCAAGAATCCAATGTGTTGTCTGACAAACGCTATTGAATAGTAACCATTGTAGAGGCCCTAAGAGCAAAAGCCGCATTTTATGGTGTAGCCTTGTCTGCTCCTGTCCCATCGTTGCTCTGGCTGCGTGGGCAGATGACGGCCTTGTTGCGCGCTGCTCTGTTCTCCCTCGCACCATCAATTCCTCCGTTACGAACTTTGAGAATCCAACACTTGACCACGGCCAGTGAAAAAGTCTTTGGCGGTTAACGCGCTTACGCGCTGACAGCTCGGAGCAGGTACCAAACCTGGCCGGAGCTAGGGTTTCGGGAGGGTGCTCATCCTCAAGCAGGCTGTCCCGCTAGTCCTACTTGGGCCGAGCTGCTGTTCTACTACTGAGTCCTCCCCTGCACTGGTGGTGGCGGGAGCTGTCTTACAGAAAAGCGGTGGCAGGGCGGTGAGGCTATGACGGGTCGTGGCGCTCGTGGAGGAGGGAGCAGCTGGGTTGGTGAGAAAAATGGGGGTCGAGGTGGTAGGGGAGACGGTTTGGAGGGGCTTATGAGGGGACTACGACTCTCAGAGGAGGAGAGGAGCGGGATCCGTGGTGAATGGCGGAAGAAGCCGGCGGCGGATGACCAGCCTCCATAGGCAGTGGGGAAATTGTTCTCCCCCAAGGCGGGCTTCGCCGATGGCCTTGCATAGACGCTTGGAAGGATCTGGTGCCCGGTGCAGGGCATCAAATGCAAAGATTTAGGGCATAATTTGTTCCTATTCACTTTTCTGCAACCTGGAGGTAAGCGTCGTGTTATCACTGAGGGTCCATGGGAATTCAGTGGTGATCTACTCATTGTGGTTGACTTTGATGGCACCAAGAGGTTCAAGGTTCTAGAATTCATATACACACCTATGTGGCTCCGAATTTTCGATCTTCCATTGGGGATGATGGATGCGGCCAATGGCAAACTGATTGGCAATAAAACGAGGAAGACTCACATGGTGGATGCAGAGGAGGATGGCAGCGCAGTTGGCGGTTACCTCCGAGTGAAGGTGCGGGTGGATGTGCGTAAACCTCTTTTGCGTGGCATTATGGTGGAGGAGGAGGTGGATGGTGCTGAATGTTGGTGCCCGTTTCAATACGAGCATCTTTCAAATTTTTGCTACGGCTGTGGGAAGCTAGGCCATGTCAAGAAGGACTGTGATGACTACTTGGTGGTGGAAGGGGAAGTAAGGCAATATGGTGACTGGCTGCATGCTGCCCCGACTAGGCGACGGATGTCGGCTGATACGCGGTCCAGGTGGTCGAAGGGGGGAGTTTCAGGGGGGAGCAAAGAGGGTCGGAGATGGGGGAGCGGGAAGATGGGCAATGGATAGGAGCAGAACAAGGCAATGTCCAGAACACAACTCAACAACAATAAGGAGAATTGTGAATTGCAGGATGATGCTTCCAACCCAGTGCGTCCAGTGCTTACGAGAAACAACGAGGCGCAGGGTCAGCCCAGACGTATTACATTTGGTGAGAAGGATGGAAACATGGGCAACAAAATAGAGCAAATGGCTGTCACCCAGAAGGAAGATGGTGGTCTGAAGGAATTGGCAGGGGATAAAAAGGTCGAGGCTAGGGAGGAAACAAACAACAGTGTGAATGTGCCAAACACTAACATGCAAGCTATGGCATAACACATAAATGGGGAGAACGGAATGGAGATGGATGATGCCAAAGGGCAGGGGCTGATCCAAAACACATCCCATACAGAGATGCAGGAGACAGATCAGCTTGAGGTTGTGCTGCCGGTCCAGAACCTGCAGTCTCGGCTAGGCAGCAAGGTGGAAGGGGGCGAGGGGGGAAAGAAGAAGAGAAACACTTTCAAGCGTCGGAATCGTGACAAGACACAAGACAACATAGAGAGGATGGAGGAGCTATACTCTGAAGGAGACAGAAAATGAGTGTTAGAGGACAAGGAGGTCAATGGTGACAATCTCAACAAAAGACTCAAAATTGACGCTTTTGGTGACGGGTTCATGGTGAATGAGCTGATCGAAGAGGTGGGACTACGTGGTCAGTCCTGCCAAGACCAATGAGGCTTATAGCATGGAATTGCCGGGGATTGGGGAACGGCCCGGCAATTCGGGGCCTTCTGGAGCTCCAGAAGGAGGAGGACCCCGATGTTTTGTTCCTCTCGGAAACAAAGCATGATGGAAAATGGTTGGATTGGTTGCAGTGGCGACTGGGATTGATGAACATGGTTGCGAAGGATAGTGAAGGAGCTAGTGGGGGTCTGGTGGTGTTTTGGAGGAAGGGGATAAACCTGGCGGTATAGAATATGTCAAAGTACCTGACATGACAATCACAGAAGAGGACGGGTTCATTTGGCGATACACTGGTATCTATGGGGAATCCAAATGCGAGTTGAAGGAAAATACCTGGACAACACTGCGTGCTCTAAAAGCCACATCAAACCTTCCATGGCTTTGCTGTGGGGATTTCAATGAGGTTCTTTTTGCACATGAGAAGGAAGGGGGCGCAAAGAGCTGAAAGCTCTATGGAACATTTTAGGAAAGCATTGGAGGACTATGAATTCCATGATTTGGGCTTTGTGGGCGATATTTTCACATGGGGCAACAACCACTGCAATGCAAACAGTTATGTACGAGAAAGGTTGGATAGGGCGGTGGCAAATATAGCTTGGCGGTGCAAATTCCCTATGGTTTGGATGATCAATGGTGCACCACGGCACTCGGATCATAGGCCCATCATTGTTGAATTAGGAGAGAGGGAAATGAGGAAATGGGAAGGACCTCATGACGTGCTCAGGAAATTTGAAGCAAGGTGGTTGGAGGAGGAGGATTGTGCAGCCAAGGTGGAGGAGGCATGTGGCATGGCGCTGGAGGAGGGAAATGTGAAGATGCTTGAAATGCAGAGTCGGGTGCTTCAGGAGTTGTGGGAGTGGGATAGGTGTGTGTTAGGTGTGTTGGAAAAGAGAATTAAAAATGCGAGGCGTACGTTGGAGAGGTGTAGAAGGGGTGGGCTGTCACAGGCTAATATTAATCTAGAGCATGTCCTATGCTTTAAACTTGATCGCCTAGAGGAACAATTGCATATTTTCTGGAAACAACGTGCTCACAATGCATGGCTTCTAAAGGGCGATCGCAACACAAAATACTTTCAGGCATTTGCGTCTAAGAGAAAGAGGAGAAGCATGATAAAAAATCTAAAAGATGATGTGGGCGGAGTGGTGGTGGGGGACCAGCTAAAGCAGTTTATTACTAATCAATACCAAATGCTTTTTGTCTCCCATGCAGCAGGTAACCTGGAGGAAGTCCTCTCTTGTGTACACAGGTGTGTCACACATGAGATGAATGAAATGTTACTAGCTCCCTTCTCGGGGGATGAAGTCTGGTCCGCGCATAGGGGACTTAAAGGCGCTGGGAGCGGATGGAATACCAGCCGTGTTCTACAAGCGGTTTTGGAACCTTATCGGCGAACATATTAAAAAGGAGGTGCTGAAAGGAGGGGAGATGCCAGTAGGCTGGAATGACACCATCATAGTGCTAATTCCCAAAGTTAAAGAGCCAGAGCGACTTAAAGATTTGAGACCAATCAGCTTGTGTACTGTCCTCTACAAGCTCATATCAAAGGTTCTGGCTAACAGACTAAAGCTAGTACTTCCTGATATTATATCCCACAAACAAAGTGCTTTTGTCCCGGGGAGGATGATCATAGATAATGTCCTTCTTGCTTATGAGCTCACACACTACATAAAAAACAAGAGACAAGGAAGATATGGAACAGCGGCAATCAAACTAGACATGAGCAAAGCGTATGATAGAGTGGAGTGGTCTTTCTTGATGGGGATGATGACAAAGTTGGGCTTCAAATAGCAGTGGATAGACTTGATTATGAGGTGTGTCTCAACGGTCAATTACCGTATCAAGGTAAATGGGGCATACACAAAAACCATTACGCCGCAGCGAGGACTACGGTAGGGGGACCCCCTTTCCCCTTACCTATTCCTCTTATGTGCGGAGGATCTCTCATCCTTGTTGCAAAAGGTGGAAAATGACAAGAAGATTGTGGGGGTCAAAGTGTGTCGTCGTGCTCCGAGTGTCAATCACTTGTTCTTTGCAGATGACTCATTGATGCTTATGAGGGCGGGAAGAGCTTAAGCAAGAGAGCTAAGGCGCATTTTGGAAGTGTATGAAGGTGTCTCAGGCCAAATGATCAATAAGAACAAGTCCTCAATTCTCTTCAGCCCAAATACGCCACGGCATGTGCGGGAGACTATGAAAGCCACGATGTCAATAACACATGAAACAAGTGGAGAAAGATATTTGGGACTACCGGTTTCAGTGGGGCGGTCCAAGAAAAACACCTTTGCATACTTAAAAAAGAGAATATGGGCAAGAGTGCAGGGCTGGCAGGAAAAGATGCTCTCAAAAGCGGGCAAGGAGATACTAATTCAAGCAGTGGCACAAGCAATTCCCACATATGCTATGTCGTGTTTTGACCCTGACAAAAGGCTTGTGTGACGAACTAAGCTCCATGATTGGTCGGTATTGGTGGAGTCAACAGGACAAGGAACACAAGATGCACTGGCTGAGCTGGGAGACACTAACTCGATCTAAAAAACATGGAGGGTTGGGCTTTCGTGATCTTCACCTTTTTAACATGGCCATGCTATCAAGACAAGCATGGAGGCTACTAAATAATCAAGACACGCTGTGTGGACAGGTGCTCAAAGCCAAGTATTTCCCGGATGGCAAGTTGCTACAATGTTGGGCCCGGGGTGGCATCTCATACTCGTGGCGTAGTATTTTGCAAGGGATTGATCTACTAAAAGAGGGGATAGTATGGAGGATTGAAAATGGTTTACTTGTCAATATATGGTCTGACCCATGGCTACCACGGAAGACAACTCAAACACCGATTACACCACGAGGCCGATCACTGCTGACAACAGTTTTTGAGTTGATTGACCCAATTTCAGGTGGCTGGGATGTACAACTAGTGAATGATACCTTTTGGCCTGAAGATGCTGCACTGATCCTTGCCATTCCTATCAGACAGGGAGCTCCGGATTGGGTGGCATGGCACTATGACTCTCGAGGACGTTTTTCAGTGAAGTCCGCCTACAAGCTTGCAGTGCAAGTGAAAGACAGGAGAAGGAGACGCCCACTTTTGGCTTCAGGTAGTAGGGTGGATGCTAGTTTCAAATGGCACAAAATATGGCAAGTGGCGGCTCCTAACAAAGTAAAAATGTTTCTCTGGAGGTTGGCCCATAACAGCTTGGCGTTTAAACAAAACTTACGGAGGCGTGGAGTCAAAACTGAAACAATTTGCCCAATATGTAACAGGTTTGATGAAGACGGTGGTCATCTGCTTCTAAAATGCAAGCATGTTCGTGCCTACTGGAAGATGCTAAATTTGGCGAACACTCGTTGTGCTCTTGCCCAATGTGGTTCGGGGGTGGAGCTGCTTGAACAAATATGGGCGCTGGATAGAGGCGAACAGTTGGTGGTCTTGGTGCTCCTATGGCAGTGGTGGTCGGCGAGAAATAAAACAAATGCTGGGGGAAAATTGGCCACAGTTGCTGAAGTGTGTAGCTCGGTGAGGTACCATGTGCAGGAATTTCAGAAGCTTCAAAAGCCACCAAAGGTACCAAAACCAGCAAGAACAGCCAAGTGGAGCGTGCCACCAGATCACTCCTACAAAATTAATATTGATGGTGCTTTCCTGGCGGAGTCCAACTCAAGTGGATGGGGCTTTGTGATTAGGGACCAAACAGGTTCAGTTCTGGAATCTGGGGCAGAAAATATTCAGTGGGCGGCTGATGCACTCCAAACTGAAGCACTGTCGGCAATGGCCGGCTTGCAACGGGCGGCCTATTGGGGAATGCCAAAGATCATTCTTGAGACGGATACGGCAAACTTAGGTTCTGCAATCATCTCCGCCACCTGGGACAATAGCCCTGGTGGGAACATTTTCATGCAGATTAGAGAGTTTCTAGCAAACAACTTTGTTTCTTTTGAAGTTAAAGTATGTTCTAGATTGTGTAACCAGGTAGCTGACATCTTAGCTAGCCATGGATGTTGTGCTCTGCCCGTGGGCGAGTCTGTGTTCTGGTGTTCGACACCATCATTTGTAGCAAACTTGGTTGCTGGTGATTTGCCAGGGGCTGGTGCTGAATGAATTCCTGTGATGGTTTCAAAAAAAAAAAAATCAATTCCTCCATTCCAGTGCTCTGATCGCTGACGATTTGCAAAGCCTCGGAATCTCCCGTCGCACTCGCCCCTCGCCTCGCCTTCTCTCCTTTTCTTTCGGTATCACCTGGTTTGCTACCAGCCTATGTACCAACTGATTTGCTACCAGCATGGTTCACAAAACACACGAAACCGCTCGGTTATCATGATTTTTGACAAAACCGTCCGGTCTAGTTTGAATAACAAACTTACAAACTTAAAAAACATAATTTCTCTTTTGATTTTAAAGAACTAGATCAAGTGGCATGCGCAATTGCGCGTGCTAGAATTGTACTTTTTGTTAATTTAACTCCACTAATTTGTAATTAGTGGGTGATGATATATTAGAACCATTTTTTTTATAGTATGCAAACATTTGATTATTCCACACAGTTCAATGGCAATTAAAAAATGTCAAAATAAGAGAATTTTAGGAAGAATAGACACATGCATGATTGCTTGTTAATCAATTGTTTATTCCCTATTTTATTTTATAGACAAGTTTTATGCAATGGCAGTATATTATGGTAAATCTGTGCTAAAAATTAGAACAGGAAGAAAGGGATGCTCGTGTTGGTAAATATCAGATTGTTTTTAAGTATGTTGAAGGATGATCAGAAAAAATCATATGACTATTGTCAAACACTAATATAGCAAAAAACGTCATATGGTGAGATTGTTTATGACCATATAATTTGTTTTTGTAGATGATGTCTCTAAAACAAAGATTTCTATGGATTATCCCATCCTTCCTTTCCTTATAAAAAGTACTCACGCCTAGAACATCTTTTTCCAACCATAGTTTTCCGATGGTGATACCTTAGTGTTGCAAGGTTCTATTTGTGGCGGGTGGCACATTGATAGAGCTGAGGCACAATGAGCTACGTATTACTCCATACGTCAAATGTGGGACTTGGTAGCTTCATGTTGTGTTTGCCTATGTTCCTTCTTACGTTAATAATAGATTTGGATGGTTTTTTATTTCAGATGTGTGATTCACTCAGTTCTGATCAATTGACGCCTCATAGTTATAACATCCGATTCATTCGGGCCCGTTAATTAGAGCTCTTGTTGTCCTGATAGTTAAGATGGTGGAGTGTAGAAGTAATATATGCAGGCCACGCATTACATCAAAGTGGTAAGTTAGATTCAAAGAATTAATATATATTTGCAAATTAAAGAATATTGGATAGATATAAATATAAATTATGAACATAAATAGTATGAGTTAAATACTGTAAGGAAGATTTAACTGAATAGGTTTCTAGTAGTAACATGCCACCAATTTCTGTAGGTGGAAAGGGAAGCGTACAAATTAGAATATTCTAGAACATGCATCTTGTGTTGATTTCTATCTACACTCAAGTTATTTTTTGCTCTTGTCATTTTCGTCCTCTTTATTTAATGTCTTATCAATGGCTGTAATTGCTTGATCATCATATTTATTTTTGTCTTTCTTATCCAAGGTTGTCTCGCTAAATAAATTTTTGTGTAATTTCAATAGCTCATTGTACATATGTTAGAACGTCCATGATAAACATTAGTGCTAGATTGTAACACTTCAACAGTAGCATTAATAATAACTGTATTACAACACATGTGAAAACATATATAATAATTACAAAAGTTTTCTTACATTAGTTTGGATTTTTCTTGTATTGTGTTACATGTCATGTAATAATTAAAGAGCTTATTTGCCATATTACCACATATAGAATACAAAATAAATTGTTTTGATTTTTTTTGTATTTAGAGGAGAAGAGAAAATTGCCAATATTTACTTACATTTTATGGGGGGTTTCATTTATCCACCGACAAATACTTTTGTTGCAGTCAGACACCAATAAGTTACACATAGTTTTTATATACCCTCTGAAATTTTGGCCAACTAATTGGGCTCTTGTTTAGCTTCTAACGTATCTCTAAATATTTCACTTTAGAGTAATTACCATATAGGGGTATCTAGAGTTATCAAATTTCGACTAAAAATTATCAGCGACATGAACATATAGTAAGAGTAGTATGAGACATCATGAGCAATGTAGAAGAAAAAATGCTTAAAATGGTGATATATGTGTGGTTTAATTAATATCGTTGGTTAGTCAAATACAATTGATAATTTGAAACTACAAGATGCTTGCTAAGAGTCATATTGGCCAGTAAAAGTTGTCAGAGAGGTATGTGAAAATAATGTGTAACTTGTAGGTGTTTGACTACAATAAAAGTATTTGCAGGTGGTCATATGAAAACCTCCATAACATGTAGGTGGGCCTTTGGAATTTTCTCTTTAAAGAATATTGTAAATGAAAATACAATCAATATAGATCAATAATGCTCTTACACTACACAAAATTCTATATTGCACTGATGATGCGTTTGTATGTATGATCAATTAATAATTAGGAATTGAGCTCTGGTTAGATCAGTTATGCATTCAACCATGTTTAAATGCTTAAATAAAAGATCTAGTCTTGTTCACGTCCGATATCAACTCCTTACATACATACTGCCGGTATGAAGGCTCAGGAAAAAAAATAATCCATCTATTTTACAGTGTCATCTACTAATTGCACATGCATATATATAAGATCTGAACTCTCTACTAACACACGCCATATATATGCATGCCACCACAGGGCTATAATCAGTCGTGGGTTTTTGGAGGTTGCTTGGGTTTATAGTGCTAAATACTACGATGACAATTGTATTAAATCAGAGCACTAAATACTACGTTCTTGTGATATCAGACCTAATCATTTAGCTCCTAGGTAAAAGAACCTAAACACCTGTGTTCCCAAAGTTCACTATCATATAAATCTCTACAATCTATTAATTAAGGTGCGGTCGTCCACTTCATGTCCACAAAGTTAGAGATTCAATCCAAATCGGTTTCGTACCTTTCATATCAAATACCAAATTTCAAAAATCATAACTCCCTCATCCGGAGCTTAAATTAAGCAAACTCAGACTCTATATTGTAGCTCTCGAAAAGTTCTACAACTTTGGTATTCAATGGAAATATAGATCCTGCCGTTTAGGTTTTCAAATATATGATGCAAAAGTATTTGTTCTGATTCGGACTTCTCTGCGCAGGTTTCTATGCGGAGCCCATATCTTCTAGCTCTGAAGTCCAAATAATATGATCCACATATGTTTCGAAAAGGTATCGATGAGATTTACAACTTTCGTGTTTTAATGTTTTTCATTGGAGCAAGGTTTTAAGTTCAAAATCACGTTGCAATACAGTGTTATTTTGTAGACTGTGTAAATTGATTTTTCCTTTCAGATAACACTTCTAAAATATGGTAAAAAAATGATGAAAAAATATTATTTTTGATATATAAAATGGTATACTAAGAAGCACCAATAATAATATAAATATGATCTTTTATGTAAAAAATATAAATAATATTGAATATATCTAATAATTCTATTATATAAATAATTTATATTTAAGTTATAAAGAGTGTTTTATTTTTTAAGTCCGTAGCAACGCACGGACACTTTGCTAGTATTCATGTAATTTAGCATATGAAACTCTCATTTTTATGAAACTCAATGAAGCATGATCTATTAAGGGTGTGTTTGACAGGGCTTATGCTGCTACTTATTGGAAGTGCTTATGCTCTATAAGCAGTTTGGAGTGTCAAATAGTAAAATAGCATAAGTGCTTATGGGGTATAAGCACCTATAAGCACTTTGCTATTTTGTACTATCATAAGTAGTTTGGACAAAGTAGCAAAATGTGGCTTTTAGTGCTTATGGTGGTCCTCTCTCTCAGCATAAGTAATTTGGACAAATAAGCATAAGCAGTTTTACCAAACGGATTGATTACTTATGCTACAATAAGCACTATAAACACTATAAGTAATTTTAACACAATAAACATTTTTAACACTATAAGCACTTTGAATATAAACCCTACCAAACATACCCTAATTATTTACCATCAATTTTTGGATTGTCATGATCCATGTCATCCACCCCGCTCGCCGTGACAGGCAACTTACAGGCCTCCATGCCCAGGTTCAGCTCTTGCTAGTTGCTTCGTCATGGCCTCCAGATAACGCTTCGGCTTTATGGCTACTGTTAAAACAACAACATAATTTAGTATCTGACACTCGTCCATATTAGAAACACTCTATTAATTATTCACCTTCAATTCCGGAACTACCCTGATCCATGCCGTCCGCACTCCATTAGCAGCGACATGCAAGTCCCAGGCCTCCAAGACGTCCGTGTTTGGCTCTTGCTTTGTTGTGACCTCCTGCCCTCCTGTTACCGCTTCTGGTTTACTGGTATTGTTCCCGTAACAATGTTGATCACTTTGATTTTTTTTAATATAGAGAAAGATGATGAATGATTACCTGCTTGTGGTGTTGATTAGATGACAGGACACATGTGGCTGGTTGCTGACGATGCGTTGTCTAAGATTGAAGATGTTTGATGAATGGCGAAAGCACTTTCATTGGGGAATAATATAAATATAGATATGCTTCTACGGATATACGGAGACATAGAGTTGTATGAGTTAAAAATAGATGTCTTAGAGATATACATTGTTTAATTATATCTGAGTTACGTGAGAGTTGAGAGATAGGCTTCCGTTTAGAAGATTTGACTGTACGATGTTTGGATGTGTATGCATGCTAATTATTATTTATTTTTTCAGGAAAATAATATCGTTTTGTGGATGCCAGGGATCGACCTGTGCTTCTTAATGGTACCAAGAAACAATTTTGGTGGGAACGACGTGAGGGTATATGTGGAGTGGAGGGGACACATCCATTGTTAGGGTTCAAATAACCGGATTGATCGGCCGGTTTGGTTTGATAAAAGACCGACCGGTTAAATGGGATAACTAGCAGTTAATCGAATAGCTACAGTATTAAGTCTGGTTTTCTAGAGTTAACCGATCGGTTAGCGCGATTGGCCGGGACTAGTTTTCTGGTTAACCGTCCGGTTGCCACCGGTTATTCGAACCCTGTCCACCATACAAAATTAAACAAAGTGGAGATGAAGGGTGAGATACTTTTGCTTTTTGGTGAGAATTTCTAACCTATTTCTCTTTTTTTAGCCATCTTGATGAAAAGTTCATCTCCTTTTATTATTAAATAGATACTACAGGATAGGAGAGAGAATGTCAAGATTCATTACATCTACTCTCTCTGTCTCAATTTATTTGGAATTTTAGAGTCCAGAGATTAAGGAGAAGTTTAAATGATAGATATACAGAAAACAAGAAATATGATTGGTTACATGATTGGTTCCCTACATGGGTGCCAAGCTCGCCGCATGTAGCGACCGACCGATTGGTTGCCTACATAGGCACGCGGGCCTGGCTGCGCGCATGCAGAAGTGGCGTCTCAGCCTGGCTCAAACGTGACTCAAATCCGTTTTCAGCGGGCCTGACTCATCAAATGCAACCACAGTGTATATTAATGACAGTATTAATATATAATTAATATAATATAATCTAAATAATATTATCATATTTAAAAGTATATTAAGGCTTTATATGTTGTACTAAATGTTGTAAGTATGATTTTGAATAAAATAAGTCATATTTTAAATATTTATTTTATATTTTGTAATTAATTTAATAAATACTTATACAGTTAATTAAACAACATCTCTTCTCAGCTAGACTGACTGAATAGTTGCAATCAACCAAACAAAAATATGTTGTATCTCCACAGCCTGTCTGAGCTGATCCTGTATGCCATATGCGAGCCAGGCTCTGCTAGCCCAAACCAATCGTGCCCCAAACCTCGGTATCTCCAGGTTCTGCAAACTGGCTGTTGGTATGAGTAACTGTGAAGCCCGTAGTTTGCTATGATTTCCTTGTTAGATGCTAACCTGAATCTCTTATCTAGTGGATTACTATAAACCGTCAACACATGGTAAATTAGTTTTATGTGCTAGTATTACATGTTGCACCGAGCAAAAGAACCAGAAAAACAAATGTATGTGAAAAACGAACTATAGCTGAATAGAACCGAACCATGAACGTTGTGGCCACCGAATCAAGAGAAAAGATAGAGAAACACGAATCAAGTTTATGGTTCGAACCAAATCAAACCACAGTGAATAAAAATGTTAATTTGAACTACGTCTTGAGGAGAGAGCATTTGCCCGTAGAGAGAAAGGTGAAAAAGATAAGTTTTTCTATTCTGAAAACTAAGTCTCATCAAATGCTCTTCACATCGTAGCCATGGAACCATCCTAGAGTTCAATTTCCTAGAAAGACCAAAACAATTTTTCGTTTCTCTTCATGATGTTTATGTCAGTTTTGACACTGTTAAGTGTTAAGTAGAGGATAAAAAAATCCTTTTTACTCCTGATACAAAATGTAACTTTATTTTTCAAAACTGTTTTGGAAAATGTATAGTTCATACGAAACTAGGCGCGGGCAGCGTGGGATGAGCTCGCCGAGGTCGATGGTATCCAAGGCCATTGTCAGCTGCTCAAGAGAGGTGAACTCGCCGGGCGGCGGCAGTGTATACTCGAGAGTCGAGAGGTTTAGTACGAACGAGGCGGCGCGTTCGAAGCAGGGCATCTAAAACTTGACGATCTCGGCCTCCATCAATGTAAGGAATCCGTAGTTGAGGTAGTTGCTAAGCCTGACGACGAGCTCCGCTGGCGTGAGCCGGTCAGCGGCCCGGAGCAGCGAGGAGATCCGTGTGTTGGTCTGTGTCGTGGCGGATGGGCTGCGGTCCCACGGGAACTCAACCCCGATGTCAAGGCGATTGAGGTTGGGGCGGACATGAGCCAGCACGTTCTGAAGCATGTTAGCGCCGACATCGTCGAAAATCAGTTCACGGAGCTCGGCCCAGAGGCCGTGCCAACGGTGTGAGAGCACGCTGGTGCGCGCGGCTTCACGGGCACACCGCAGAGTCGCAGACGGCTGAGAATGTCCAGGAGCAGCCCCTCCGGGAGGCTGCTGAGCCGGTCCACTCCATCCTCGGCTGTGCCGTTCCCTAGCGGCGTGGACGATGCTGACACCCTTGCGGTGCCGGCGATGGCGAGGCCAGGCCACGGCCCGGCCGGACGAAGCGGCATGGCTTGTCTTCGGGAACTGTGGGGAGATGGATTAGAAACTAGTTTTCACAAATCAAAACAAGCATACTCCCTCCATTCTAAAAATATGATATATAATTTATTTTATTACTAAATAAAATTTATATGTAACTTATAATTTTTCATATTTGAACAAATATTTCGGATAAGATGAATGATCAAAGTTAATAAAAAAAAAGACAATGGTAATAATAATTTTAGAATAGAGGATGTATCGTGTAGTCACAGGAGCGAAAATGGTACCTCTGTATCCATCGACAACGTCCCCATATAGTTAAAGTAACATCGGCTTAAGGGTGTGTTTGGTTAGGTTTTTTCTGTCTTTGGTTTTTCAAAAAAGTCAACAAACCATTAAATGGGTTGGCTATCAAAAAACGCAAAGCTTAAACAATATGATTGGGAATGAAAATTTTAAAAAATATGTAGTAGAATGAAAATTTTAAACAAATTAAGATTGAGCTTTTAAATAGCATAAATTTGAATGAATAACATATTATTATACAGTTATCAGCTCATAGTCACTTTTTCACAGTAGATTTTACCAAACGGCTTTTAACTTTTTCACATCTCTATCTCACAGCAGATTTATTCACAATCATAGCATACAAATTTTTTTTTTACAACCACAGTCAAATCAAATACATCCTAAAAATAGTGGCAGGAAAATTTGCATTTGTATCCATCGAATGGAAGCCAAGCAGACGGAAGGAACGCGGGCGGCCAGAGGCGTCTCATCGACTGCTGCAATCGGCGGAGTAAATGGGCCAACTTGCCAGCGAGCAGGGGAGAGCTTGTTTCGTAATATTGAACTTTCTTTTTTATTACCTATTATAACCGCAAATAAATAAAATATGGACCTTTTTCTGATGAGAAAAAAACAAAATTGAACATGTTCTTTTAGGATTAATCGAACACGTTGAGACATGGAGCTATTTGAGGCCAAAAGAAACAAAAAAATCTAAGCCTTTGCAATCGCACGAGCAGAATCAGCCTACTACCTCTGTACGAATATCTTCATATCCCAGCAACAAACCTTCCTAAAGTGTCATGCGAATAATTCAAAAATGCAAAAGTCAGTCGAAGGAACTGGGAAACGGGAAAGAACAATAACTCTAGTTATCGCTAAACATTGCTTAGCTTTTACTCATCTTTTTTTTTCCCTTTCATCTGGCTCAGCATTAGGCGATTGTCGGCTTGTCGCCATAGAGGGCATCTGCAATCAATTCTCCAAATCAATTAGCAAAATATCCGTTACTATTGACATTAAAAAAATTAAAACAAACAATATGCTACCATATTTATAAATGGAAAAAATTGTGAATATATTCCAATTCCTTAACAGCTGTAGTTATCGTCTACTTTTTTTTTATCCATTCCTCCCATTTAAATTAATTAGCTGAGCATTTTTATAGTACTTGTAAGTCATTTCTAGGTCACCATGTTATTAACAAAAGATTAAGGTGTGATGAAGGATTTCTTTGAGTGTTTGTAATTATACTACGGTTCAAAGTGTTCAGCTCTGTTTAGGATGGTGATGTCATCATACCTTCGGGCTTGCTTGACGAGCTCGACATGAGGCGGTGCCAGCAAAAGGCTTGGTGACGAGATCGGGGTAGATCGAAGGCATGGTTGTGGATGACGTCGGTGGTGGAGCTTCCTGCTGCTTCAACGCCTTTTCCGATCGAATCGGATAGGGTTTGTTCAAAGGCCATAAACATGATAAATATTGGTTCACGTGACACGATCCCCTCCCATATTTATTATAGCGCTGTACAATAGGAGCCCACCAACCATGAGTTGGTTATGCCTTTTCGATCAAGGAGCATGAGTGGAGAAGCCAGACTTGGTCACGAGTCCGGTATTGAGATCAACCTAACAACATTAGCTAGTAAATAACTTTTTTTTTGAGATCATGCGTTGCATGTTTCACATTAAAAGAGAAGAAGAAGCATCCTTACAATCAAGGTTTTATGACCGAAGCTGAGTCAACAAAATTTGAGGTGACCATATACTAGGACCAAAAGCAAATTATTCAGGCCTTAGTCATGATCACGTAATAGATAGCTTTCTTTATTTTTCATCCAACGCACCTCTCTTACAACACATCATGATCACGTAGTCACAACGGACATACTAATTATAGGAATATGTTAGGAGTTCTTACAAAATTAACGGAAGCAAAAAGAACAAAATAACACAGATCAAAAGACCACTACTATTAGGTTAAAAGCCTGCAAATAGATTAGTGTTGAAAAGGAAGGATCTTAATATAAATAAGCTACGAGTAAGAACCTGAAAAGAGAAGCAAATAAAATAAAATAAAAACTAATACTAAGCTACACCAGACACAAAGCTAGCTATACGAAGCAATTTGGCAAGCACATTAAACTAACAAGCTACGGGACAAACCCAGGTGAGCAGCTAGCTGATTTTCCATTAAACTACATGCTACCTCACAGACACGTTGAAACAATACAGCTGGCCATTGCACATCGATCTGAGAAAGAAGATAGTTCGAACAAATGAAGCTAATTTTAACCTTGAGAGCAATAGAAAAACTAATGAGCAGAACTGAATAAAACTACTCACGCACAGATCAAGTCAGATGAGGAATATAAAAAGAACTAGCTACAGGAACCGAACCAACGATTAATAGATAGAATTTCCTAGCATCCAGACAAAAAGAAAGCACAGCTATGTATTGATTTACGGAAACGGTCAGACAAAAGAGCAATTTATTTATTTTCACTCAGAACAGCTAGTGACTTCATCCAGCAATCGTGAGGGAATCGCTGCTCTAGCTGACAACCACCGCTTACCTTGTGGATGTAGACACCTGGATGCAGTTCGATCTACCATGAGAACAGTTTAATCAGACCTGCAGAACGAGATAAAGCAGGCGACCAAGAATCCATGCAGGAGAAACTCGCAATCTACCAGGATAAAATCTCTTCGGACCAGGACAGAAAGAGGACAAGATTTACGACAAGATCTAGAACTAAAGTAACTGCGAGAGGAGTCAAATCAGCTGCCGGCTCAAACAGCAGAGTAACTCGCCGTCGCACAGAGACAGTCAACAAACAGACTATTTCGAATCTCACCAAAGCAGAGAAGAAACCAGAGGAAATCAGCAGCGTAGACTCAAGATTTCGAACAATCTTTTCCTATCATTGAAAGCAGAATGAGTAACAGGACTACCGATTCAGATGGCGCCGCCCTCCCTCCCTTATTTTTTTATTATAAAAGATCTCACACGAATTTCTCTCCATTTAGCTCATTCTTTTCTTCTCTCTTCTAAAACCTAATCCCTAATTCCAACTATAAGGAGCACGAGTGGCACAGCCACCAGCCCATTTTTCTCCTTTTCTACCATTTTTGTTTCTCAAAATACTCTCTGGACATAATGCAACTTCACCTACCTCTAAGTTCTTTTTGTCTAACTTTTTCTTCGTCACCCAAACGTTATCGGGCCCTTGACGACTTCGCTTCATCTCGACGCAACCTTCAAGATGGTGCCAAGGCAACCTTCAATCGCCGCCACCGGTTTTGAGGCCTAAACTGGAAAACTACTATGCACGCTTCTCAAAACGCGACTTCTCAATGTCGATACGTGTCACCTTGTTCCGCGATCCTGACCACCGGCAAGTCTTTCCTAGTCCCTGTCCATCGGATCCCCTTGTCACTTGCACCGACATCCCGCTCGCCTTGACTTGGTCAACACGCCGTCTTCATCACACCACGGTTTTGAGGCTCAACCGTGAAATCGTCCGTGCTTCTCACCTCTTCATGTGTACGGTGTGGATCACCTTTGACTCCACCCGACATCCTTATCGTCCGGCCCCAAGTCCCCTACTTGTGCCCGATCCTCTCGCCGTTGACCGCCAAGTCGACTCCAGTGACCTACACATCATGAGACAAGCAAACACATTTCCCATCTCCTGCAACTTCACCAATACCTCCATCAATTTCGGTTAGTCAAAACTATAATCATGCACACAGACATGCAATTCTCGGATTCCCACATTTCAACTCAAACACCAAATCCGCTCAAGTGAATTACTCATCACATATTATAAACCGTGGTACATATCCACATGGTTTCTCAGTCTCCCCCTTGATGAGTACATTGATAACCTCAAATGCACAAGATTAGAGAGTGAAATGTGAAACCAAATAAACTCATCCAAATGATCAAACCCAAAGAAAAGGTGAAAACTAGCCATCTAGTAAAGTAGGGATCACAAAATCAAGAGTTAGTAAAGAAAGCGACTTGAGACGCAAAGAATGTGAAAAGTGCAAGAAAACGCTTAAGATCATGATATGCTCCCCCTCAACTTGTGATAGGTCTCATGTAATGTAAAATGGATCATTTTAAGTTTCTTAGCATTATTTATGTATGACTCACTATTTTCTCCCCCTTTGGCAATAAACTCATTAAAGAGGTAAAAGAACAAAAAAACATGCAATACATAAAAATGCATATCTAAGGAGTTTCAACAATTATGCAAACAAGCATTTAACTATGCTA
Organism: Eleusine coracana subsp. coracana; assembly: GCA_032690845.1. Lineage (NCBI taxonomy): Eukaryota > Viridiplantae > Streptophyta > Magnoliopsida > Poales > Poaceae > Eleusine > Eleusine coracana. Next base: position 44,990,880 of record CM064430.1, read on the forward strand.
ATCATAAGTATAGAGCTATGAAGCATACAAGCAATAACGCACAACCATACAAAGATCAAAAATAGATAGCAAGGCATAAACACCAAGAGCTATACAAGTTAAGCAAAAAGATTGACTAGCTTAGATAGAATTAAATTTTACTTATCACGAGAAAATCTGCCACCACATGTGTAAGTGTAACACCCTATTTTTCATATTTTGCAAATTATTAATTTATTAATTTAGTCTTATTTAATTAGGATGTTAATATTTTTCTTTAGCTATAAAGATTATTTTCTTGATTTATTTAATTATGTAATTAAAATATTTTTTTGTATTGTTACATCATGCTGGAGTAGAAATGCAGTAGGTTTTTACTGAGTGAATTTTTTTTTGAAATTTCGAGTAGAAATCAGTTTTGAATTAATTTAGTAGTTCAAAACAATTTTTGAAAAGGATTTAGAAAAGAACAAGAAATTTTTCCTGGTTCTTGGGCCACTTTCTTTCCCCGGCCCATCCTTTTCCTTTCCCCTCTTCCTCTCTTCTTTCGACCTGCTAGCCCACCCGCCTCCCTCCCTGTTTCGACCTTGGGCCAACTCCCCCCCCCATGCAGCCCAGACCGCAGCGTAGCCCAGCTCGCGCGGCCCAGCGCACGCGCCCGCAGCCCAGCGTGCTAGCCAACGTGCCTCGCGGCCCAGCTCGCCCGCCCGGCCCAGCAGCGCGCGGCCCAGCTCCCCGCCCCCGCCCGTTCGCTGACACCCCGACCCCACCTGTCATCACCCTTCTCCCGCCTCTCTCTCTTCCCTCACCGACACCGGAAACCGATGCCGTCACCCGTGATGAGGACATCACTCCTATGGATACACACAACACTCCTCCAAATCTGGACTTGCAAGGTCCAATGACTAGAGCTCGTGCACGACAACTAAATTTAGAGGTGAGCTCGTTCCTACGTTCTTCGCTATATGTTACTTTTGAGAATGGTTTGCTACCTAATGATTATTTTATGATTAGAAACCATGGAGAGGACCAGGAGATGATGGGAGAAGGATTTGGAAACATGGAGGGCCAGCAAGGGCTTGGAAGCCAAAATGGAGGCCCAATCAAAACCGACTTCGAGTCTGTTTCGGGGCCCAGGACCAGTCTGTACTAAAACGGTCGCCCAGGACGCATACGGACTCGGATTTGGACGTTCTACATATGCACGGAGAGATAAGGAGAAGACCTTTCCAATGCCGCCGGCCTCATGTCAAAATTCATCCGGAGTCATCGGGAATCGTCAAAACAAGAGAGAGTCCAGAATCTGTGTTGGTGCTGCGTCGCTTATTTTTTTGTCTTTGGGCCTTGTATCTAGTTGAGCCCAATTCGGGGCGCGTCCAGAGGGTCTTGCACGACCCTAGGGTCTTTATATACAGCCACCGCCGCACCATTAGGGTTCGGGTTTTGCTTAGATCAATTCTGTTCATAAACAGTTTCGCCGTTCATCGGTTTGTGAGACCCCAACTTCGAGAGTTTAATCATACATCTGCAATTGTGTTGCATTCTTCGTTGTTCTTGCTTGTGTTCTTGATTCGCAGGCAGGGATTAGCCTTCTCGGCGAGGTCAATCGTCTTTTGGACGGTTGATAACCAGAGGAGACGTCGTGCTGCGATTGCGGGGTTTAGAACGTGTTGTTCTGAAGCCGGATCGATTTGTGTGTCGCCTCCGACCAAATCAACTTACCAAGAACCTTTCGGAAGATCGGGAACCCTTGTCCACATCAACCCGCTCGCTTCCCGTCTCTCCGGCTCCCCAACCCGACCCCCGAGCGCACTAGCGCGTCGCCCCGTTTCCCCTCCCCCAATTCCCGCCCTAAAAGCGCACTCAGGCGCGCTAATGCGCGACATTAGCCACCGCCAGCCATTGATTTGCGCTGAGCTCGCCCCGCTCGCCTCCCCCTCCCCTGCCTATAAAACGGACCCTGCAGCATCGCCGTCTCCCTGCCACTACCTCCCTTTGCTCGCGCATTGTCTGTCGACCCCGAGAACCCTCTGCTCGACGACCACCAGCGACCGCCGCCGCCTCGCTCCGTCATAGACCCCCTCCCGGCCTTCCCCGCGCCCGCGCGACCGATCGATGAGTGCCGCTTTGCTCCCCTCTCTCTCCCTGTTCTCTCATGTTGCGAAACCGACCACCGAAGCGCCGTTCAAGGCAAACTCTGGCGACCCCTCTCCTTGCGCCGCCGCCAATCTTGCCATCGGCCACCGCCAGTCGCCGATGACCCTCCTGTAGCCGTCCGATCCTGATCGAGTGGCCCAGATTAGAATACCGCGAAGGGGTATGCACCCGGTCCATGGTGGACCATGGACCCTTCGGTCAACGCCGGTCCACGGGTTCCGTGGACTTGGTACACACCTTTTAGGGTTTATTTTAAATCCGAAAATCCCTGGATAATGGCAATTTTTTAGTTAGGCCCCTGAATTTTGTCTTAATTAGTTTTTAACCCTAATTTTCTATAGAACCTTATTTTAATTATATTCTAGCCCCTATTATTTTCATAGTTATTATTTTGGCCCTGTAGTTTTATAGAAACACCCCTGTACTTATTTTAATTATATTTTTAGCCCTATGTTTTTACACTTAGGCCCCTGCACTTAATAATAATTATGTTTAGGTCATAAAATTTTATAAAAACAACCTTATACTTTTCAGTAATTATTTTTCAGTCCTAATAATTTACACTTTAGTCCCTATAATTTTATAAAATTATAAATAGGTCCCTAAACCTTGCTGTTTTTACCTTTTTGCCCCTAAAACTTCAAATTAGCATAACTCTTCAACCGTAACTCCGATTTAGGTGATTTTTACGCTCACAGAATCGTAGGAACGCGTACTATCTTTTAGTACTGTTTTCATAGTCATTAGGAAATGTTTGGTGTACTGTTCCTTATTTGTTGTATTTTACTTTTCTGATATTTATCGATATTAGAAGAGGAGCAGCTCCAGAATTTCTAGGATCTTGAGTTTGAGCAGCAGCCAGCGGAAGAATACGGCAAGTGTCCTTTACCATATTGTACCTATAAAGATTAGTTTATTTTCATGCATACTTGTCTAAATTTGAATCCCGTGTCATCTACCCTTTCTTATTATTCCTTGTCGCTTGGGTTATGGTTTAGTGTAAGGATTTTGGGTACATCTTGCTAGTGCAGTACCTTGGGGATTAAAATTGAATAATAATAAACTTGACTAATATTCACTTGAACCTAATTATCATTTGGGTAATTTAGATGACCCAAACAGGAGGATGTTGAGGATGGTGCGTGTATGCACAAGTACGGGTAATGTACTGTTTGGTTTGTGGTAGTGCCTGCTTGCGGTCATACAAACCAAATTCGTGGAGCGACCACCTAGGAAAATAGCGCAAGGGCTGATATGGGTAGGCGTGGTTTAGTAATAGATGTCTTTCCAGTTTTGCGGGCGTTCGAGGAAGGAGGACGAGAGGGTTACTTTCGGCCTCAGGTGATGAAGGGTTACTTCTAGCCACAACGTCAGAGGGGGCCTCTGTAGGGATGGTTAATCCCGCATTGATGAATCCTTAGCATGGACATTTTGCAAGCTGGGAAGCGCTTTGAAAGAACATGTGGTGATCTCTTGGCCACACACCTACGGTAGTGTGTTGGCAACAGGGAGACTTTAGTCACCGACGGGTGATGGAATCACCAACCTGTGGGTAAAGTTGTGCATTCTCTACAGAGTTTAAAATTGTTATAACAGCCATGCTCACGGTCATGAGCGGCCCGGATCCTCGCATGATTAGATTGATACTTGGGTGGATCTGATGGGTAATCAGATTTTGGTGGATCTGGTGGGTAACCGGATTTGGTTGGTAGCTGCAGGTGGGTAACCTGTAGTGTTCTGATATGAGTGGGTAACTCATAGTTCTGCTATCGGTGGGCAACCGATAGTGTGGGACAGGTGGTTAACCTATTGGGATATTTTCACCTAGTAAATAGGATGCTTTGAGTCATAGGATGCATAGTGCAGTAAACCTGTGTCAAGCCTATTCTTGTTTTTAGCCCGCATGTTATATTTTCCCCCACTTGCTGAGTACGGTATGTACTCACACGTTATTGTTTTCCCTATTTTTGTTGTTGTTATATTACTGCTGCTCAGATGACGCTGGCGAGATGGACTACATGGATGAGGACTACTATGACTAGGCGTGCGACCCCTGGTGGACTGCCTGTGGCGTTATGGAGTCTTCCGCTATTTTCTGTTATATCTTGATATATTCCAGACTATGTAATAACTGTATGATATAATAATAATGATATTGGTTTTACTGTTATTTCACTTTTGTCATGTATACATGAAAACTTGTTCCTGGGCACGTATACAGAAGCATTCGATTTTGGCCTCAAAACTGGGTGTGACAGAGTGGTATCAGAGCCATGTCGACCGTAGGTCACAAGCCTAGTTAGAAATGGTCGTTATAAGGTTTTTAAAAGCTACTTTATAAATCTTGCTTACTTATCCCTTCCATTGGCTTTCTTGTCTTTTCTTTATTTCTATTGAAAATCATTTCCAAAAATTAGATAGATAGTATGATATAGGTTCTAAGGTTTTTCCCTTATAGAGTAATAAGTTCGTTAGTCATGTTTAGCTCTATCGAGCCTATCTGCTATGTTTTGGTGTGGTGTGCCATGTTTGCTTTGGATCTTTGCTTGAGTGAAAGATTTGTTTTCCAAAAATTATTATTTATTTAAGACTTGGGTTATTATTGGGAAATCTATCATATTCCTATCCATCCAAATCTTTATTGATCTTATCAGAATTATCAGCAAATGGTGAACACTAGGCGAAACAATGAGGATCCGCCACCACCACCTCCTCCAACTACGGAGCAAATTCTTGCTATGCAGACTCAGCTTCTTCACACCATGCAACAGAACATGATGCAAATGCAGCAGGGTCATAATCAACCACCTCCACCACCTAGAGACAAGCTTGGAGAATTTCAGAGGACCAAGCCTCCCACTTTCTCTCATTCTGTGGAGCCTATGGATGCTGATGATTGGCTCAAGACCATCGAGAAGAAGTTGTAGGTGGTGCAATGCAACAATTGTGAGAAGGTTCTCTTTGCTTCTCACTAGCTTGAGAGTCCCGCTGCTGATTGGTGGGATGCTTATGTGGAGGCTCATGAAGAGCCAGAAAGCATCATCTGGCAGGAATTCCGGAACAACTTTAGGTCACACCATGTGCCTCTGGGTGTGACAAAACTCAAGAAGAAGGAATTCCAAGACTTGAAGCAAGGCTCTATGTCTGTGAGCGAGTATGTCACTCGTTTCACCCAACTTTCTCGCTATGCTCCTGACGAGGTGAACACAGATGAGAAGAAGCAGTATTGCTTTATCAATGGATTGAATGATGGTCTTGCTTATGCTCTGGAAGCTCGGGATTTTGCAAACTTCCAAGATTAGGTGGACAAGGCACTTGTGCTAGAGAACAGGAGAGGAATCATTGATCGCAAGCGCGAGATAGTATGCCAGGGTCCGCAGGGAAGCAGCTTAGACCCTGCTTGGGTTCTTCATCATCTGGACCTGCATTCCGCCCTGGACAACAGAGTGGCCAGCAGAGGTCTCACCCTACTGGTCAGGGATTCAGTACTCCTCAGCATCAGATTTAGCGTCCCAACTTTCAGACGCCTTGTACCACTCAGCAAACCCCTCCGAGGACCACTCCTGCTCAGAACACTGGTAAATATTGGTGCTTGTTTCCACTGTTGTCAGACGGGGCACTATGCTAACTCAGACTCCATCTCAGGGTGCAAATTCTACCCCAGGCCGCAATGCTAATTCTACACCAACTCCAGCAAGACAGAATCATGCTCGTGTCAATCATGTGGCTATTTAGGATGCTCAGGAAGCTCCGAATGTCGTTCTGGGTATGTTCCTTGTTAATGATAATAATGCAATCGTGTTATTTGATTCTAGAGCATTACATTCATTCATATCTGCTAGTTACGTTCAAAAACATAATCTTCCTATATCTATGCTAATGAATAGAATGATTGTTAGTTTCCCAGGTGGAGAGATGAATGCAAAGCATGTCTGTCCTAAGGTGAACCTTAATATAAGGGCGGTAGACTTTTCTGCAAATCTCATAGTCCTTGAGTCTAAAGGAATTGATGTGATCCTTGGCATGGATTGGCTATGAAAGCATAAGTGACTTATTGATTGTGCTAAGAAGGCAGTCAAACTTACAGACAAAACTGGAAAGGAATTGGAATATGTGGTCGAACCACTCATCACTAGCAAAGGAGCAACTAATCACATTGTGTTGAATCAACTTGATGCTACCTCAATCAAAGACATCAGCATTGTCAATGAGTTCCCCGATGTTTTTCCAGAGGAATTATCAGGTATGCCTCTGGACCGTGACATCGAGTTTGTTATTGAATTAGTCCCTAGTACTGCTCCTATTTTTAAGAGACCCTATAGTGTGGCTGCAAATCAGCTAGCTGAACTTAAGGAACAACTCCAAGAGTTGTTAGATAAGGGTTATATCCATCCTAGTGCATCTCCATGGGGAGCCCCTGTTATATTTGTTCCCAAGAAGGATGGTACTCAGAGGATGTGTGTTGACTATCGTTCTCTCAATGAGGTCACCATCAAGAACAAGTACCCCTTGCCTAGGATTGATGACTTGTTTGATCAGCTTAAGGGAGCATGTGTTTTCTCCAAGATTGACCTCCGATCTGGATATCATCAATTGAAGATCAGGGCAACTGACATTCCCAAGACCGCTTTCATCACTCGATATGGCTTATATGAGTATACTGTTATGTCATTTGGATTAATCAATGCTCCTGCATACTTCATATGTCTAATGAACAAGGTTTTCATGGAGTATTTGGACAAGTTTGTTGTGGTGTTCATTGATGACATCCTTATTTTCTCAAAGAATGAGGAGGAACATGAAGAACATCTTTGTCTGGTATTGCAAAAGCTAAGAGAGAATCAACTATATGCCAAGCTTAGTAAATGTGATTTCTGGTTGAAGGAAGTCTCATTTCTTGGTCATATTATCTCTAAAGGAGGAGTGTCTGTGGACCCCAGCAAGGTGAAAGATGTGTTGAGCTGGAATACACCTTGGAGTGTTATAGATATTCGAAGTTTTCTTGGACTAGCAGGGTACTATAGAAGATTCATTGAAGGATTTTCCAAGATAGCCAAGCCCATGACTGAGCTGTTAGAGAAAGGAAAGTCTTTTGAGTGGACACCGGAACGTGAAGCCAACTTCCAAGAACTAAAGAAGAGACTTACCACAGCACCTGTCTTAACCATACCTAACATGGAGAAGCCATTCTCAATCTTTTGTGATGCTTCAAGGCAAGGTTTAGGATGTGTGCTCATGCAAGATGGCCATGTGGTCGCCTATGCTTCAAGGCAATTGAGGAACCATGAGGAGAAATATCCAACCCATGACTTGGAGTTAGCAGCAGTGGTTCATGCTCTCAAGATCTCGAGACACTACATCATTGGTAAGAGGTGTGAGATGTATTCAGACCACAAGAGTTTGAAATATATATTCACCCAGCCAGACTTGAACCTTAGGCAGCGAAGATGGTTGGAACTCATCAAAGATTATGATCTGGGAATCAACTACCATCCAGGCAAAGCTAATGTTGTAGCAGAGACATTGAGCAGAAGGTCTTATCTCAACATGTTATCAACTCGAGAGTTGCTACCTGAATTCTGTGAAGAATTTCAGAAGCTTAACCTGGGATGGGTATACAACACCGAAGTCATTGCAATGGAAGTTGACTCAACTCTGGAGCATGACATTCGTAAAGGACAACTTGAAGATGCTAAGATCCAAGAAATCAAGCAACTTATTGAGAAGGACAAAGCTCCAGGTTTCACAGTGGATAATGAAGGAACCTTATGGTATAAGAAAAGGTTATGTGTGCCTGATATCAAGGAAATCAAGGAGTTGATATTAAGAGAAGCCCATGATTAAGATTACTCCATTCATCCAGGAAGTACAAAAATGTATCATGACCTCAAGAGTCGATACTGGTGGTACGGAATGATGAGAGCTGTGGGTGAACATGTTGCACTCTGTGACACTTGTCAACAAGTCAAGGCGGAACGTCAAAGACCTACAGGACTCTTGCAACCCTTGAAGATACTGGAATGGAAATGGGAAGAAATTTGCATGGATTTTATTGTGGGATTACCCAGGACACAAGCTGGTTATGATTCCATATGGGTTATTGTGGATCGCTTGGCCAAGGTTGCTCATTTCATCCCTGTCAAGACCACATACACCGGACCCAAACTTGCAGAGCTGTATATTTCCAGGATAGTATGCTTGCATGGAGTACCAAAGAAGATAGTGTCTGATAGAGGAACTCAATTCACATCAAAGTTTTGGAAAACGTTACATGAGTGTATGGATACAAGGTTGAATTTTAGTTCAGCCTATCATCCCCAGATGGATGGACAGACGGAAAGAGTGAACCAAATTCTCGAGGATATGTTGAGAGCTTGTGCACTCAAGGATAGCAAGAGTTGGGAAAAATGTCTGCCATATGTAGAGTTTTCCTACAACAACAGCTATCATGAAAGCTTAAAGATGTCTCCATTTGAGTTGTTATACGGACGTAAATGTAGAACTCCTTTGTTCTGGAATGAGACTGGTGAGAATCAAGTCTTTGGACCAGAGATTCTCTGGGAAGCTGAAAGACAAGTTCATATTGTCAGGGAGAACTTGAAGCTTGCACAGTCTAGACAGAAGAGCTATGCCGATCATAAAAGAAGAGACTTGAGCTTTGAAGTTAGTGATTATGTCTATCTCAAAGTATCTCCCATGAGAGGACTTCATCGATTCAAGGTCAGAGGAAAACTCGCACCAAGGTACATGGGTCCATTCAAGATCATAGAGAAAAGAGGTGAAGTTGCTTATCAGTTGGAACTGCCACCACAACTATCGGATGTGTATGTTGTTTTCCACATCTCACAGTTGCGGAAGTGCCTACGAGTTCCAGAGGAGCAAACGCCTATAGAGCAGTTGGACATTGGCGAAAATCTTACATATCAAGAGTTTCCCGTCAAGATTCTGGAAATATCCGAAAGAGTCACGAGGAACAAGAAGTACCGCATGTGCAAAGTACAATGGAGCAATCATACGAAAGAAGAAGCCACTTGGGAGCAAGAAGACTAGCTCAAGGGAGATTTTCCGGACTTCTTCTCTGACCAACCCGAATCTCGAGGGCGAGATTCATCCTAAGGGGGGGTTGGTATGTAACACCCTATTTTTCATATTTTGCAAATTATTAATTTATTAATTTAGTCTTATTTAATTAGGATGTTAATATTTTTCTTTAGCTATAAAGATTATTTTCTTGATTTATTTAATTATGTAATTAAAATATATTTTGTGTTGTTGCATCATGCTGGAGTAGAAATGCAGTAGGTTTTTATTGAGTGAAAAAAAATATTTGAAATTTCGAGTAGAAATCGGTTTTGAATTAATTTAGTAGTTCAAAACAATTTTTGAAAAGGATTTAGAAAAGAATAAGGAATTTTTCCTGGTTCTTGGGCCACTTTCTTTCCCCGGCCCATCCTTTCCCTTTCCCATCTCCCTCTCTTCTTTCGGCCCGCTAGCCCACCCGCCTCCCTCTCTGTTTCGGCCTTGGGCCAACTCCCCCCCGTGCAGCCCAGACCGCAACGCAACCCAGCTCGCGGCCCAGCGTGCCAGCCAGTGTGCCCCGCAGCCCAGCTCGCCCGCCCGGCCCAACAACGCGCGGCCCAGCTCCTCACCCCCACCCGCTCGCTGACACCCCGACCCCAACTGTCATCACACTCCTCCCGCCTCTCTCTCTTCCCCCACCGACGCAGTCACCCGCTCGATTCCCGCCTCTCCGGCTCCCTAACCCGATCCCGATCTAGTTGCCCAGATTAGAATACCCCAAAGGGGTATGCGCCCGGTCCATGGTGGACTGTGGACCCTTTGGTCAACGCCGGTCCACGGGATCCGTGGACCTGGTCCACACCTTTTAGGGTTTATTTTAAATCCGAAAATCTCTGGATAATGGCAATTTTTCAGTTAGGCCCGTGTATTCTATCTTAATTAGTTTTTAACCCTAATTTTCTACTGAACCTTTAGTTTAATTATATTCTAGCCCTATTATTTTCATAAATATTATTTTGGCCCTGTAGTTTTATAGAAACACCCATGTACTTATTTTAATTATATTTTTAGCCCTGTGTTTTTACACTTAGGCCCCTACACTTAATAATAATTATGTTTAGGTCCTAAAATTTTGCAAAAACAACCTTACACTTTTTAGTAATTATTTTTCAGTCCTAATAATTTACACTTTAGTCCCTATAATTTTATAAAATTATAAGTAGGTCTCTAAACCTTGCTGTTTTTACCTTTTTGCCCCTAAAACTTCAAACTAGCATAACTTTTCGACTGTAACTCTAATTTAGGTGATTTTTACGCTCACGGAATCATAGGAATGCGTACTATCTTTTAGTACTGTTTTCATAGTCATTAGGAAATGTTTAGTGTACGGTTCCTTATTTGTTGTGTTTTTCTTTTCTGGTATTTATCGATATTAGAAGAGGAGCAGCTCTAGAATTTCCAGGATCTTGACTTTGAGTAGCAACCAGCGGTAGAACATGGCAAGTGTCCTTGACCATATTGCACCTATAAGGATTAGTTTATTTTCATGCATGCTTGTCTAAATTTGAATCTCTTGTCATCTACCTTTCCTTATTATTCCTTTTTTGCTTGGGTTATGGTTTAGTGTAAGGATTTTGGGTACGTCTTGCTAATGCAGTGCCTTGGGGATTTAAATTGAATAATAATAAACTTGACTAATATTCACTTGACCCTAATTATCATTTGGGTAATTTAGATGACCCAAGCAGGAGGATGTTGAGGATGGTGCGTGTATGCACAAGTACGGGTAATGTACTGTTTGGTTTGTGGTCGTGCCTGCTTGCGGTCATATAAACCAAATTCGTGGAGCGGCCACCCAGGAAAACAGCGCAAAGCACAGGGCTGATATGGGTAGGCGTGGTTTAGTAATAGATGTCTTTCCACTTTTGCGGGCGTTCGAGGAAGGAGGACGAGAGGGTTACTTTTGACCTCAGGTGATGATGGATTACTTCTAGCCACGGTGCCAGAGGGGGCCTCTATAGGGACGGTTAATCCCGCATCGGAGAAATCTTAGCGTGGATGTTTTGCAAGCTGGGAAGCGCTTTGAAAGACCATGTGGTGATCTCTTGGCCACACACCTACGATAGTGTGTTGGCAACAAGGAGACTTTAGTCACCGACGTGTGATAGAATCACCAACCTGTGGGTAAAGTTGTGCATCCTCTACAGAGTTTAAAACTATTATAACAGCCGTGCTCATGGTCATGAGCGGCCTGGATTCTTGCATGATTAGATTGATACTTGGGTGGATCTGGTGGGTAACCAGATTTTGGTGGATCTGGTGGGTAACCAGATTTGGGTGGTAGCTGCAGGTGGGTAACCTATAGTGTTCTAATATGAGTGGGTAACTCATAGTTCTGCTATCGATGGGCAACCGGTAGTGTGGGACAGGTGGTTAACCTGTTGGGATATTTTCACCTACTAAATAGGATGCTTTGAGTCATAGGATGCGTAGTGTAGTAAATCTGTGTCAAGCCTATTCTTGTTTTTAGCTTACATGTCATATTTTCCCCCACTTGCTGAGTATGGTATGTACTCACGCATTGTTGTTTTCCCTATTTTTGTTGTTGTTATATTACTGCTGCTCAGACGACGCTGGTGAGATGGACTACGTGGATGAGGACTACTACGTGGATGTGGACTGCCTGTGGCGTTATGGAGTCTTCCGCTGTTTTCTGTTAGATCTTGATGTATTCCAAACTATGTAATAATTGTATGATATAATAATAATGACATTGGTTTTACTGTTATTTCACTTTTGTTATGTATACGTGAAAACTTGTTCCTGGGCATGTATACAGAAGCATTCGGTTTTGGCCTTAAAATCGGGTGTGACAGTAAGTACTCCCATCCAAGGCAAAACAAGCACCAAGTGAATCATAAGAATCTAGCCAGTTTCAATCTCAACTAGGGCAACAAGCATTCATAGAAAATGAGCTTCACAAACGCTCACATATGCAATAGAGACTCAATTGATCAAGTGTTTATTTTTTATCCTTATATGTCCTCTTATCCATACGGAGGGTCGCACAACTGGGTACGGCAAACACTCCGAGGCCTCAAGTCATAATGTTTGGATTTAGCACTTTAGAATTATTCTTGATCAAAAGCACTTAGCAGATTATCCACAGTTTATTCACAAGACAAAACAGCATGCCTTTGCGGCAAAAGAAACACAAGTTCCCATAATGTCCCATCATGAGCTAAACATTTGCAAAGCCTTCCATTTCGCAAACACAAGGTGCCAAAGCCAACATATCCTCTAGACTAGCCTCAATGCAAGTTTCAACAAGGATAAAAGCAATTATACACATGCTGAGCAAGTTTTAGCAAGATTAGTTCATAAGGTTCATAAAAAGCGTAGTTTACCTTCAAGATTAGCAAGTTGCTCACATGAGTTTATAATAGGCCATCGAGAAAATCTAAGCATGAGAGATTACCATCACATCCACACAACTCAGCTCAAGCTCAATCATAGCAAAGAGAAATGCATGAAAGCATAAGAATCAAAGCTCATCTATCAATGCATATATTACATATGAGATGCAATGCATAAAAAGGTAAGATACAAATATACAAGTGAACATCTACTCCCCCTCAAATGATGTCATAAGGATGACAAGTTCCCCCCGAAGAAAAGCATTATCTCTCAGAAAGTGGAATCGCATATTGATGTGTTTAACCTTACCATGTTGGATTGGGCTTTTGGCTAAGCATATGGCACTGGAGTTATCACACATGAGTGGAACACTCTTAAAGGTTAACCCATAGTCCCTCATGGTAGATACAACCCATAGGGTTTGTGAGCGGCAGCTACATACTCAGCCTTTGTGGTGGATTGGGCTACACTCGACTGCTTATGAGAAGACCAACAGATCAAAGAAGTACCCAAGAAATGGCAAGTACCAGAAGTGCTCTTCCTATCAATTCTACACTCAGCAAAGTCCGCATCTGAATACCCAATGAGATCAAGAGATGAAGATGCAGAGTACTAAAGACCGAACTCAAGGGTGTATTTGAGATACCTGAAGATGCGCTTGACATCCTTGCGATGAGTCACCCTTGGGGAAGCTTGAAAACGAGCACAAAGACACACCGCAAAGTGTATGTCGGGTCTTGTTACTGTCAGGTACAAGAGGGAGCCAATCATGCTCCTATACTCCCTTTGGTCCACCGCTTCACAGTCTTCATCTGGGTCAAGTGCCGTTGTAGTGGACATTGGTGTAGATAATGGCTTCACATTAACCATGTTGAAATTCTTCAGGAGATCCTTCGTGTACTTGGCTTGATGTATGAAAGTGTCTTGCTTGCACTGCTTGATTTGAAACCCAAGAAAGAAGGTGAGCTCGCCCATCATTGACATCTGAAATTCACTTTACATGGCTTCCTGAAATCTGGACACAAGAGCATGAGAGGAACCACCAAAGATGATATCATCCATATAAATCTGAACCATTAGAGTCATTGTCATGCTTGAGAGTGAACAAGGTTTTGTTAACGTACCCCATGACATACCCACGCTCTAGCAAGAAAGTCTTAAGCCTAGCATACCATGTCCTAGGTGCTTGCTTTAGCCCGTACAAAGCCTTCTAAAGCTTGTACACACGGTTTGGGTATTTGTGGTGCTCAAAGCCAGGTGGTTGTTTTACATAAACCTCTTCCTCTATGAAACCATTTAGGAAGGCACTCTTGACATCCATTTGATAGAGTCTAATGCCCTTAGAGGCAGCAAATGCAAGCAAGATCCTAATGGCTTCTATGCGTACAACAAGAGCAAAGGTTTCCCCATAGTCTAAGCCTTCCACTTGACTGAAACCCTGGGCAACAAGCCTTGCCTTGTTTCTAACAACCTCACCATCTTTTCCATGCTTGTTTTTAAACACCCATTTGGTTCCTATGACATTGACACCAACAGGAGGCTCTACTAGGATCCAAACTTTGTTTCTCTCAAGGTTCTCCAACTCCTCATGTATGGCACTAACCCAATGTTCGTTAGATAGTGCGTGTCCAACATCCCGGGGTTCAAAGGTTGCAACAAAGAGGGAATTGGTAAAGCAAGCGAGATGTGCTGACCTTGACCTTGTTGTCCTCTCATAGAGATTACAATAATTTGTTGAGGTGGATGTTGATGTTGAATGTGGTGAGGAGCCTCTCTCTTAGAGCGTACCTCCCCCTCAACCACAGCTGGAGCTCGCTCGACAGCTGCTGAAGTAGATGTAGAAGCTTCTGGACCCTCTGCTGGAGTGGTGGTAGCAGCAGGAACAAGCTCAGATGAGAGATGAAGTGAATCATCGTCATCATCATCAAAGCCCTGTAGGTCCTCTTCTACAAAGATGCTTTCCTTCAGCTCCTTATCACCTGCAGACTCAATCTCATTCCTTGCACAAGAGTTTGATTCATCAAAGGTTACATCGCAGGACTCTATGATGGTGTTAGTTTCCAAATTCAAAACTCTGTAGGAATGACCATGAAGGGTGTAGCCAAGAAAGATGTCATCAGAAGATCTCGACTCAAACTTATCAAGATTGCCACGCTTGAGAATGAAGCACTTGCAGCCAAAAGCACGCAAATGAGAGACATATGACTTCCTCCCAAAACGTAGCTCATAAGAAGTCACATTAAGAATTGAGCGCAAGAAAACCCAATTGGAAACATAGCAAGCAGTGCTAATGGCCTCAGCCCAGAACCGCCTCGGAGTCCTATGCTCATCAAGCATGGTCCGGGCCATCTCCACCAAGGTTTTGTTCTTTCTTTCGACCACACCATTCTGCTGAGGAATATGAGGTGCTGAAAACTGATGCTGAATACCATGCTCAAGACAAAAAGCATCAAAAGAGGATTTCTTGAACTCGGTGCCATTATCACTACGAATTGCTTGTAATGCACCAGGGAGTTCCTTGAACAACCTCAAGGCTAAGCTCCAAAAGTGATGAAAAACTTCATCCTTGCTTTCAAGAAAGTAAACCCAAGAGTAGCGAGAGTAGTCATCAACAATCACAAGAACATACCACTTCCCACCCATCGAACAAACTCGAGAAGGACCAATAGTGTCCATATGAAGTAACTCTCTAGGGCATTCAGTCATCACCAAATTGATTGGTGGATGAGAAGCGGCAATCATTTTCTCATGACGACAAGGAGCACAAACCAAATCCTTATCAAATTTGAGCTTAGGCAATCCTCGGATCAAACCTAGGCCACTCAAGCGATATAACAAGTCAAAGCTCATGTGACCCAGTCTCCTATGCCATTTCCAGAGCTCAGAAGAAGATTGAGCAAACAAGCACTTGTGAGAACCAGGAGAACCAGCAAAATCAGCCTGAAAAACTCTGCCAATGTGAGAAATCCCAAAAACCAAAGAACCACTCGAATCAAGAACACAAGAAGCATTCGACTTTAAGCGCACTTCCAAACCAACATCAAGCAGCTGAGAAACAGATAGGAGATTGTACTTGAGAAACTCAACCAAACCAACATCCTTGAGAGTGAATTTTTCATTTACCTTTACCGCGCCTCTTGCCTTCACTCTCCCTCTCTTGTCATCTCCAATGGTCACATACTCCCGCCGCTTCAAGGGAGTGAGGCTGGAGAACCACCTTGCATCTCCGGTCATGTGGCGTGAACACCCAGAGTCCATCAACCATTTGTTCTCCAGGCCTCCGACTGCTGCCTACGTAGAATGAGAAGGAAAAGTTGATGGCTTAGTGTTGGGGTTAGTCAAAAAGCATTTGGAAATCTAGCACTTAACCATACGACCGGTAGTAGTCATCACAGTTCTTTGCACATTATCATTCGAACGCATGGGACGAGAACCACGATGGGGAAAACGTGGCCTGTCAAAGTGTCTCGACTCAAACCTTGGGTTGTGAGAATAGAAATCATCTATGTGAAAGCCAAATCCACGCGAGTGACGCTCACCACGATGGAGAAAACATGGGGCACCAAAGCGCTGCTGCGCAGAGCCTCTGTTTTGTAAATCAAAGCCATATGAGGGATGACCCTGTCCACAATAGGCACGAGAAAAAGAGCAAGGCTGAAAGTCAACAAAATCATCATAAAAAGCATCCCTAGTCAACTCAGCTTGTTTCCTCTCAATCCTCTTACGCCTATAACAGAATTCATCCAATTGGCCCTTACGACCACAAAACATGCAAATGTAGACACCCTTAGGATTAGGCTTGGTTTGCATGGCAGGCTTGGGTTTTGGCTTCTCTGTTTGCTTTGGGTTGAAGGAGGGTTTTGGATTGGGTGGATAGTATGTGTCAGTGGGTTTGATGGTATTTTCCTCATCCTTGTAGCTGGAGCTAGGTACAAACTTACCCATATTTTCATTCTCTTTGTCAACCCTCTCAAATCTCAAACCCGAGTTATAGGTTGACCTAGAAGCACTCTCCTTCACTCTTGCCAAATCACTCTCAATCTTTTCTTCACTCACTAGGGTTCTCTAGAGCCTAGAAACAAGATAGTCATTTTCCTGAACTACGACTTTGTTTTTCTCCCTAGTGATTACTAGCTTGTCCTTGAGGGTGACACACACTTCACACGGAGGTGGGACAACTTTCGAGCGAGTCTCATGAAGCAGCTTGGACTCAAGCTCTTTGACTTTGAGAGACTGAGCTTCCAACTCATCTGTGAGCTTGGGGCACTTCTGACATGCACCCAAAAGAGTTGGCCTAGCTTTGAATTCCTCAAGCTCCTTGAGGGCACTCTCAAGCTGACTGGCAACTTGAGCATGCAGACTCTCCCTCTGACTCAGATCATTCATCACAACTTGACAAGACTCACACTCTACAACAATGTCATCTTTAGCAAGCTTAGACCTAAGCGAAGCAATTCCAAAATCAGCACTCTCCAACTTAGCCTTAATTTCTGTACTCTCACGAATAGCACTACAAAGCTTATCATCTTGCAAGAGCAGAACATCACGCAAATGATCAAGTTCGGAAGAGAGCTCATCAAGAGTGGGATGTACCTCGCTTATGTCAGTGTCGGATCCGGAGTCAGTGTCGTGGTCGTTCTTTGCCATGAAGCAAAGCCCGGTGAAGTCATCCTTCGTCTTGACTCGTGGCTTCTCAACCTCCTACTTTGAGCTTGTAAGGCCTTCGCTTGATGTGAGGTCCACATCTCTCAAGGTGGCAACACAGGCGCGTGCAATGGCCTTGGTGAACTTCTTGAAGTTCTTGCTCTTCTTGTAGAAGCGGTTCTTCTTCTGCTTGAAGTCTTCAGTGTTGTTGTCGCGGTACCCGACCTTCTTCTTCTTCTTGGGACAGTCAGCAATGAAGTGTTCTGGGTCACCGCACTCGAAGCAGGTTCTTGAACCACCTTCTCTTCTCTCCTTGTGAGCAAGGACAACTCCTCATCAAGAATGCACTCAATCTGTTCATCGGAAGCTGTAACAAGAGAAGACAAAGCAAACTCCAAAGAAGACTTATCAAGTGAGGGGTTAGTTCCATAAGAAGCATCACTGTGACTACCCTTCTGAGAGCTAGAAAGCAAAGCCATGCTAGAAGCAGGAATAGTAAGATTAGGACAAGATTTCCTAGACTGTTCATGATATTTTAGCTTACTATATAGTTGCTCACAGTTCAAGGTGTTGAAGTCAGCAGTTTCTTCTAGAGCAGCAATTTTAACCCTCAAACATTTTTATCAAGTGAGTACAGCAGTTGCTTAGCTCTATCATTGTCATTGTACACAAGGTTACCACAAGTTCGCAAGTTGCACATAATTGCCTCAGACCTACGAAAAGTGTCATTTAGTGACTCTCCAGGTTTTTGTGCAAAGGTTTGGTACTGTCTATTGTAAGAATCCTTATGCATAGACTTGACTTGATTGATACCCTCATGGTACGTGCAGAGCTTATCCCAAATAGCATTAGCAATATCAAGGTGTGCAACGCGATCAAGTTCACTCCTACTAAGTGCAGAGAGCAGAATATTGACAGCTTTGGAGTTGTTCTCATACATGGTTAACTCACCTGTAGATACAGTGTTCAGGTCTTGTAGTATAGCATACTCCTGCTCAACAATCTTCCAAATTACACATCCTTGACTCAGCAGATACGCCTTGGTCCGTGACTTTCAGTAGGGGAAGTCCTCTCCATCGAACATCCATAGCTTAACAGCACGCTCCGATACCAATTGAAGGACCAAGCAAGGCGACTAGAGGGGAGGTGAATAGGTGCCTTAACAAATTTCTTTTGAAATAGATGGCCTTCTCCGTTTTTCACCCAACGCACTTCTCTTGCAACACACCATGATCATGTAGTCACAACGGACATACTAACCATAGGAATGTGTTAGGGGTTCTCACAAAATTAGTGGAAGCAAAGAAAACAAAATAACACAGATCAAAAGGCCACCATTATTAGATTAAAAGTCTGCAAATAGATTAGTGTTGAAAAGGAAGGATCTTAATATAAATAAGCAACGAGTAAGAACCTGAAAAGAGAAGCAAATAAAATAAAATAAAAACTAATACTAAGCTACACCAGACACAAAGCTAGCTATGCGAAGCAATTTGGCAAGCACATTAAACTAACAAGCTACGGGACAAACCCAGGTGAGCAGCTAGCTGATTTTTCATTAAACTACATGCTACCTCACAGACACGTTGACACAAGACAGCTGGCCATTGCACATCGATCTGAGAAAGAAGATAGTTTGAACAAATGAAGCTAATTTTAACCTTGAGAGCAATAGAAAAACTAATGAGCAGAACTGAATAAAACTACTCACGCACCAGATCAAGTCAGATGAGGAATATAAAAAGAACTAGCTACAGGAACCGAACCAATGATTAACAGAAAGAATTTCCTAGCATCCAGACAAAAAGAAAGCACAACTATGTATTGATTATGGAAACGGTCAGACAAAAAAGCAATTTATTTATTTATACTCAGAACAGCTAGTGACTTCATCCAGCAATCGTGAGGGAATCGCTGCTGTAGCTGACAACCACCGCTTACCTTGTGGATGTAGACACCTGGATGCAGTTCGATCTACCATGAGAACAGTTTAATCAGACCTGCAGAACGAGATAAAGCAGGCGACAAAGAATCCATGCAGGAGAAACTCGCAATCTCCCAGGCAAAAATCCCTTCGGACCAGGACAGAAAGAGGACAAGATTTATGGCAAGATCTAGAACTAAAGTAACTGCCAGAGGAGTCAAATCAGCTGCCGGCTCAAACAGCAGAGTAACTCGCCGTCGCACAGAGACAGTCAACAAACAAACTAATTCGAATCTAACCAAAGCAGAGAAGAAACCACAGAAAATCAGCAGCGTAGACTCAAGATTTCGAACAATCTTTTCCTATCATTGAAAGCAGAATAAGTAACAGGGCTACCGATTCAGATGGCACCGCCCTCCCTCCCTCATTTTCTTGGATTATAAAAGATCTCACACGAATTTCTCTCCATTTGGCTGACTTTTCTCTCTTCTCTCTTTTAAAACCTAATCTCCAATTCCAACTAGAAGGAGCACGAGTGGCACAGCCACCAGTCCCTATCTCCCTCCTGTTCTACTATTTTTCTTTTCCAAAATTTCCTCTGGATATAATACAATTTCACCTATCCCTAGAGTTTTTTGGTCCAACTTTTTCTTCGTCACCCGAACATCATCGGGCCCTTAACGACTTCGCTTTATCTTGACATAACCTTCAAGATGGTGCCAAGGCAACCTCCAATCGCCACCACCGGTTTTTAGGCTTAAACCGGGAAACCGTCTTGCACGCTTCTCAAAGCGTGATTTCTCGATGTTGATGCGTGTCACCTTGTCCCGCGATCCTGACTACCGGCAAGTCTCTCCCAGTCCCTGTCCATCGGGCCCCCTTGTCACTTACACCAGCATCCCGCTCGCCTTGACTTGGTCAACATATCGTCTTCATCACACCACGGTTTTGAGACTCAACCGCAAAATCGTCCGTGCTTCTCGTCTCTTCATATGTACGATGTGGATCACCCTTGACTCCACCCGACATCCTGATCGTCCGGCCCCAAGTCCCTTACTTGTGCCCGATTCTCTCGCCGTTGACCGCTAAGTCGACTCCAATGACCTACACATCATGAGACAAGCAAATATATTTCCCATCTCCTACAACTTCACCAATACCTCCACCAACTCCGGTTTGTCAAAACCATAATCATGCACACACACATGCAATCTCTAAATTCTCACATTTCAACTCAAACACCAAATCCGCTCAAGTCAATTACTCATCACATATTGTAAACCATGGCACATATCCATATGGTTTCTCAGAAGAGAATACATCACAGGAAATAATAAGTCATAATAGAGGCATACTAGCATATAAGCATATCTCACTGTTCTACCCATCATCATCTTCCACCACAAGCATATAATAGAGGCATACTGCCATGAAGTTCTTTCTTCCCATCATCATCTTCCACCACAAGTTCACTACATTAACAACTAAACCTATGTCCAACAAGCCACCAAGTTCAAAAGGCCATCCATGCAAAAGCCATCACCACCCAACATCACAGCCACTAACCTATCTTACCTTCTCCAAAATAATAGCCGACACCTTGACCAAGCTTTCCAACCACCTTCACTTCTTGTTGAAGACCATCAGCAGCAACATAGAGGTAATGACAATAAAGATTGCCACCATCCACGCCAAAGTTGCCTGGCGCAGGTAGAAGTAGCAAGTAGCTTCAGCTCGACCCTTGGCTTCATTTGCCTCCTTCACAATCTCCTTCATAGCCTCCTTCTCCTCCAAAACATCATTGTGGATCTAAATAGCTTTGTTGCGCTAAATGACTGCCATGCGATGCTTGATCTGATGTGGCAAGTTTGTTCATGGCCTCCTGTCCCATGAGCCAGATGTTCTTGATGAACCTCTGGAGCCTGTTGGATTATGGAGGATCAAACCAGTCAACATACCCACACTGCTCTTCATCCATATGCGATCAAACAAATTGCTTCATATACATGACTAGACAAGAAAAATAAGAGGAAGGAAAGAACATTGAAAAACAAAAAATGCACATACCTTCAATGGGCAGCCATAGTAACGTCTGTCTGCGTCCTTGCCGCCAAAGCACACATTCTTGCGGGGTAGGAGGCCATGTTCGCAGTGCTGAACTAAGAAGCAGTCATTGCCGGACCAGTAGGGCTGCTCTAGATGCATCTCAATCGGCAACAGGGTGGACAAGGAAGAGACCTGCAACAAGAATACAAGGGAACAAAAAGAATACTGAGAAGTAAAAAGATGAAAAATGATGCTGAGGTAAAATACAATTCATAAACCTACACTAATGAATAGTATAAAATACAAATAATAAACCTACACTAATCAACAGTGTAAAATACTAACCATAAACCTACACTAATCACCCCTAGTCAAAACTAATATGCGGCAATAATCCAAACTAATCCTAAAAGATCAAAAAATCCACTCTGTTCCTACCGCAACAATACAAAACTTACCCTAACCTGCACTAATTAACACCAAATGTACACCAAATCTACACAAATCAGACATATCTACACTAAATCTACACAAGAATCAAAACTAATCTACAACAATAATCCAAAACTAACCCTAACGGATCAAACAATTAAACAACAGTGCCAAACTAACCAAAAACATACGCTAACCTACACTAATCAATACCAAATCCACTCTGATCCTACCACAACAGAACAAAACTTACCCTAACCTGCACTAATCAACACCAAATGTACACTAAATCTACACAAAGTAGACATCTACACTAAATTGACACAAGAATAGAAACCGAAAGGTGCTAGAGGTTACCGAGTTCATCGAGGAGGAGGCGCGGGAGCTCGATCCGCCAGAGCTCGTGTTCCGTGACCCACCGGAGCCCGTGTTCCATGACCCGCCGGAGCCCGTGTGCTCTAAATGTGGTGGTCCTGGCTAGGGCCCTGGTGACGACGAGGTGAAGAGGAGGCTAGGAGGCACGAGAACCGAGGAGGCGAAGGAGGCGAGGAGTCTTCACGGGAAACTAGTGTGCATACATGCACATGGGCTTGACGCCCTCTTTATCTTACGGCGGGCTCCAGTTGACCAACGGGCAAGCAAGTCTTCGTGGTTGGCTCTTCGTCTTCTAGGAAGTAAGCCACAACTCAAGCCACGCTCACTGACAGGTGGGCGGACAAAATAAAGCCCCACACAACAGCGAGAGAGACGCCCTCTGTCACACTTTCCACTATGCGACCCTGAAAAAAACGATGATCCTGCGGACTAATTGACATCGAGTCACAGACATGTGGACCCTGCTAAATCGGGCCCGAGCTCTAGTGAAAGGCGCGTTTTGTGTACATATTAGAAATATAGAGTTTTTTTATGTTGTACTCCCTCCATTCATATTTATATGTCATTCTAAGGTTTCCAACTTTTCTCCAATTACATGCCATTCTCACTTTCCAATGCACCTTTCTCTCTTCCCAATACAATATTCTCTCTTCTCACTACATCTCTATCTCTCTCCTTCTTGTTTTTAGTGCACCCATCTTTTTACTTCTCCTTATTTTCCGTGCCCAACTCCAAAACGACATCTAATTCTGAACGGAGAGAGTACATTACTCAAAAGTTTTGAAAAATTTCACAAAAATTACAGATGTTTAAGGATACAATTCTACATCTATGTACCAGGTTTGAGTTAAGAAAACATTATTTGTTGTGCTGCACAAAAAAAACAATTCAAAACTAATTTTTCCGTTTCTTTGTCTATTTGTTTCTCCATGAATGTTTTTAATTTTGAACTCAATTTTGCTGTGGCACTGATTCATGTCATTGTTAACCTCTATATATTTTTGTCTTATTTTTTTATGTTGTGTCTAAAAATATTTGTTCAGATTTTAGTTTGTAGACTATAGTATATAGACATTGGAACCAATGTCAAGACAATTGAAACTTGCACAAGTGTAGATGTTTTTAAAATTTTTACCAAAAATGATATGTGTATAGATGCATAGGGAACACATATGAAATTTCAGTGTAAATTTGGTTCTCCTAAGAGAATAAAAAATCAGTGAATAAAATGTAAAAACATGACCACAAATCGATGTATTGGTAGTTACAGATTGGAAGTGTAATATGGTGCCAAAAATGAATCCAAGTAATAGAGCGTGATTTTTATAAAATTTAGGAAAAAAATCATTCAATTTGGTTTATATATGAGAAATATATGCAAGTTTGAAATTTTAAATCAGAATCAAAACAAAAAACTAGGCCACGCTGAAGAAATGGAGCAACCCGACAGCGACACGTGCCCCGATCGAGGGGTCCTGCACGCAGGGAGCGACAGGCTTTGTGGGCCATATCTGTGACCTGGGCTGAATAGAGATAAGGCGACCCATTTGCCTCCATGCATGGGATTTTTAGTACCACCTCGGCTACCTAGGTTGGCTTGCCTCTGCTTAAAAGCTTGGTCGCTTGGCACTGATTCGAACTCCATTACTACTACTATTCTCTGCGGCTGACTGCCGCGTTGTTCGTGGTGTTTGGTTCCTTGGCTGAGTGGACCGAGGAGAAAGCTATCTGCGATCTTGGCTGGCCTATGACGATTGGCCGGCCGAGGTTGCGTTGTGCAATCGCGGCCTTCTCACCCTTGATTCCTTCGCGGCTGACAGCTAAAAATTTTCTTGGTCCTTTGTTTTTTTGTCTGTTCACAGCTTACCAGCGACCAAAATCAACAGACATTCGCCATATCACAACACAAGACAAAACCAAAATATCAGAGGCAACATTATCAGGCATTGTCACAACACAAAACCACAATATCAGAGGCAATATTGTAGTTAATTTTATCAGGTATTTTTGTCTCTTCCACTTTGTTAAATACACAAAGAGCAGCTATCATGAGCAGCCAAAAAAAGCTTCCATCTTTGTTACATACACAAAGAGCAGCTATCATGAGCAGCTAAAAAAGCTTCCATCTACATCTCAAAACAGCTTCCATCATGAGCAGCTAAAACCTAAAAACTATGATCCCTATGTTTTCCTCCAAAATAAAAACTATGATCCATGTGATGGTTTTACTCTTCCTATGATATTTTTCTTTTATTCGATGTGAGCTTTTTCCTAGAGGGAGCACCATGTGAACAGTCCACCTCCACCCAAGGCATGTATTCTTGATCTTCAAAATTTATGATTGGAGTTCCTTGACCTCCTTCAAAATCTGCAGCTTGACTTCCTTGCCCTCCGTCTTCAGAATCTGCAGCTTGACTTCCTTGCCCTCCGTCTTTTTTCTTGTTCCAGTTCCTTACCCTGTAAAAGAAGAGAGGAATAAACAGTACATGCGCAACAATATGCTAACACAAGCACACATCAAAATGTGAGCATCACTGACCTCTTTTTCGACCCGTGTGAGGACATTTCGCGTTGCCGACTATGTGGCCTATGTAGCCACAACTTGAGCACTTTGACTGCCTTTTAAATCTTGTGGCACCCTTTTCATGGCAAGACTTGAACCTGAGCTTTTTATCTCTCCCCTCATGCTTTTCCTTGAGGGTTGGTGGCTGCAAGTTGAAACCTTTGTCCACAATTGGCCACTGTGTTCTGTCAAGTGCTGGTATGGCATACTGATATGCAAATTGGTACATATCTGTATCGAAGTAATGAGAGATGTAGTTGCCCATATTTGGTCTCCTTAGTGATGTTATGAAAGCTAGTGCATGTCGACATGGCTTGCCACTTACTTGCCACTCCTAGCATGTGCACTTTTGTTCCTTAAATCTGACCACATGCCTGACCACTTCGTCATTGTCATGTAATTCTGTCACCCGAGCCTCTTTATCTGAGCTTTTCTTAACATTCATGTGTTGCAACCCTCTACTTCTTGCATTGCATTGGTGAATGACAGCTGGTAGGGTACCTGGTTGAAGTTTCACTCCAATTTTTTTTCTCTTGTAAAACAACTCCATAATCTTGTCCTTTAATCCATCAACCAAAGAATCCATTGGAAGACCTTTCAAGGACCACACCCAGTTATTCCATGACTCAACAAGGTTGTTGTTTATGTGCTCACACTTGTTGTGCTCTAAAAATTTGCTTCTGGTCCATATCAGCTTGTGGTTCTCATCCACCCAAGTTTTAATATTAGGACTGGCAGAATAGACCATATTCAAATGATTCTCGTGCTTCTCAGGTAGATATGTTCTTGCTGTAGGTACATTTCTCTATAGGCAGGCCCATGGTAGCTCTTCTTCAAATTCTACATCAAATGCTGAAAACACTCTCTATGCTCAGCTTCAGGGAAAACCTTCTTCACACTAGCAATAAGTCCAGCACCTGCATTAGTTGAAATGGTCGGCCTGATATGATCACCATTTGGAGCAATGGACTTCTTAAGCTGCTCTATGAACCAAGTCCAGCTTTCAGTTGTTTCACCATCAAAAAGAGCAAATATGACCGGGAACATCCACTTGTGGCCATCCAATGCATTAGCAACAACCAAGTTACCTTTCCATTTTCCATTTATGAATGTGGAATCCACGCTCAGATAGGGCCTACATCAAAAGACAAAGCCAAATCTGCATAGGGCCAGTCAACAAAAAAATCTCTTGAAACAGATCTGATCATCTTTCTCAACCGTGTCAATCTCCACCACACTACATGGTGCACTTATGTCAATTTGGGCCTTCAACCTATAGAGCCAATCAAAAGTGGTGTCCCATGTCCCAAATATCTTGTTCATTGCTTTCTTTCTTCCATACCAAACAGTTTGGTATGGGATTTCAACAACATATTTCTGCTACCCTTTCAGCTACCCAGCTTTGTGATGCCATCCTAGATACCCTGCTGGTTGAAGAACATGTGTGGTCTTCAATGTGTATCTGCACTCTAACTATGCCATCAGCTTGTTTTCTACCAACAATTCTCCATGGACACCCTGCAGCAGTGCAAAATACCTTGTATGCTATCTGATTGGACTTCTCTATTACAAAATCAAATTCTCCCACAATCACTACGGGAGAGAAGAGGTTTTTCGTGTGCCCAATGCACATGGCAAAACCGGAAATACCCACGACAAAGTCTTTGTCGTGGGTTGCACATGGCAAAACGCACACGGCAAAAAACCCATCGGCAAAGCCAACTTTGCCATGTGCCTTCTATCGGGCACACGATAAAGGCTTTGCCGTGTGTGTCAAAATGCATTCGACAAAATATAAGTCTAGAAAAAACAGCAAAAAGTCGCAAGTTGTGGCATTTTTTCACGCGCTACGCGGCAAGTGCGCTCGCCAAGATTCAAACCTGGGACCTCACCTTCGCGCGTAGAGACCCCTACCACTGCACCACACATTGATTTGTTACTACACCTCGTGTTCGCTCTTTTTATATTATACCTCTTTGTCATGTGCTTTATGTCGCTCTTTTTATTTTTTACCTCTTCACCCCATCTTACTGTCATTCTAAAGTGCTCCATGGTAGGGTAACAAGTGCCGACACTCAAATCTGGATCATCATTGTTCCAAGTCAAAGGTGGTTCATTTGGAATACAATTATCCACTAGAATTGTTGCATCCTTCATTTCTTTCTCAAGTTCAGGTGATATCACAGGAGTTGGCCCAGCAAGACACTTAGCATTCCTTTTGGACTAAGCTCTTGCAATAGCAGCCTTCTCAGCCCTCTCATCCTCTTCTTTAAACCCAAATTGTCCATAACAAAGTCCTCATCAGCAGCTTGTAGTATATCATCATCTTCAAATTGCAAAGGATCAATGAAGAGGTCACTCCAATCAGCCCCATTATTAGATATGATAACTGGTGGAGAGATTGGAGGTTGAGATGGAGCTGGAGATGGAGCTGCTACCGCTGGAGATGGTGGAGTGGTAGCTAGACCTGGAGGTTGTGGAGATGGTGGAGTGGCATCTGGACCTGCAGGTTGTGGAGATGGTGGAGTGGCAGCTAGACCTGGAGGTTGTGGAGGTAGTGGAGTGGCAGCTGGAGCTGCTGCTCCTACTGGAGGTGGTGGAGTGATAGCTTGAGCTGCTGCTATAGGTTGTGATAGTGGAGGTGAAGGTGGAGGTGGAGCAGGTTGTGATGGTGGTGGTGAGGGTGGAGGTGGAGGTGGAGCTGCTGCTACAGGTTGTGATGCTGGTGGCGAAGGTGGAGGTGGAGCAGGATGTGATGGTGGTGGGGAGGGTGGAGGTGGAGGTGGAGCTGCTACTACAGGTTGTGATGCTGGTGGCGAAGGTGGAGGTGGAGCTGCACAATTTGGTGAAGGTGGAGCAGGTTGTGGAGGTGGTGATGGACTTGGGGCTGCCATATTAGCTGCTGGACCTGCCCTTTTACCTACTGTAACTACCCTTTAGTAGCTGGAACTACCCTCTTGCCGCCCCTGAAGGGGAACGGGTAGGCTATGATAGCATATAAAATTTCTACCGTTCAACCAGGAAACCTTGCAAGAGGGGATCATGGATCGTTACCACTAGACGCGCAGGCGGAGCGGAACCGAAGGTTGGAGCAGCTCATCCAACATAGTCGCGCATCGATGTAGAGGAAGTAGTCAATCACAATCGTCTCCTCCAGTCCAGCCATCCGGCACCACAGCAACAGCAACGCCTCCTCGTGGTATCCACACATACGGGGTTGGAGCATTGTGCGCGGCGTGCTAGCACCGGCAACACGGCTAGGGTTTGTGGGTGAGAGAGAGGAGCGTGGCGGCTAGGGTTCTAGACTGGTGGTCACATGCACCCCTTGTCCCGCCTCCACTTATATAGACCCTTCTAATGGGCCTCGACAAGTTGGCCCATTAGTGGACTAATCCCTCACGGATCAATATCTGTATGGTCCTCACATACGGATCAAATCCATAATGTCTCTTGGGCATATCTCCAACAATCTCCCACTTGCACTAGAGACAATCACATAGGCAAGCAATGTTCCAACCCGTTAAGTGTGTGACCCGTTAGGTTCACATGTATACGACAATGATGTGAAAACCCTTTTTCAAATCATAAATCAATAGCGGCACCTAGCAACACATACTGATTCTCGGATACACATAAATATCATATCGGTTGAACCTTTGACATACGCATTTAGCGATCCCTTTGCCTCACGATATCAGTCAAGCTCAAGGCGAGATACGTGCCATCCCTGTAATAGCTCGACCATTCACTCGAAGGTCTAGTGGATTTCTCATGACTAACTCTTAGTCATCGTGATTAACTTTTAATCACATTGGCATGGCCATGCACTTCCAAATCCATCTAACTCGAGGGGCCCAAAGATATCCCTCCTGTTATTAGGAGAGGCAAATTCCATCTTGACTGCTCACAACCTGTAACACCCTGATTTTCAAAGTTTTGAATATTTTAAAATTTCCTAAAATTAATTAGCTTGTTAAGATTTTATTATGAAAAAGAATTATTTTCTAAAGAAAATAATCATGTTTAGGTAATTTTAAAATTTGTGTGTTGCATTCATGCTACCCTAGTTTCATTAGGATTTTCTTGAGTGCAAAAAGGTATTTAAAAATCTGATTAGGAATCGTTTCGGGGTAGTTTTGGAATTGTAGAAATTAGATTAGGAAAAAGAGAGAAAAAAAGAAAGGAAAACCTCCGTGGCAGTGGGCCAAAATCCTCTCCCCGCAGCCCACCTCCCCCTCTTCCCTCTTCCCGCCTGGGCCAGCCTCCCGCGGCCCACTCTCCTCCTCTTTCTTTCCCCCTCTCTTTTGGCCTGGGCCGGATTTCTCCCCCGTGCGGCCCATTCCCGCCTCCCCTCTTCCTTTTCCCCTTGGCCTGCTCGGCCCACTCCCGTGCGCGCTTGGCCCAACTGCCCCAGCCCGCTCCCGCCCCGCACCGCGCGCCGCCGTTCCCCTAAACCCTAACCCTACCCACTGGGCGCAGCTGCCAGCGCCGCCGCCGCCGCTAGCCTAGGCGTGCGCGCCATGGCACCCCAGGACCTATGCGCTATAAATAGCGGGCCCCATGCACCCCGCGCCGCTTTACCCGACCCCAGCTGCCTCGTCGCGCCGCGCCATCAAGCCCCGCCGCAGCTGAGCCCTGTCACCGCCGTCGTCACGCGTCCCGTGGCCTTC
The DNA here is from genome assembly GCA_032690845.1 of Eleusine coracana subsp. coracana. Taxonomy (NCBI): domain Eukaryota; kingdom Viridiplantae; phylum Streptophyta; class Magnoliopsida; order Poales; family Poaceae; genus Eleusine; species Eleusine coracana. The sequence goes on from CM064430.1 coordinate 45,020,107, forward strand.
TCCGGCTTCCTCCGTCGTGCACAACCACCGAGGTGAGCCCGCAGCCTCCCCCTCTCCCCCTTTTGCCCTTCCCGGCCGAGATACCGTCGCCGGAACAGCACCCCGGCCCAACCCCGGCGAGCCGCCCATGGCGCCGCCGCCTTTCACTCGCCGCCGGCCGCCGTCGCCCCCCCCCCCCCCCCCCCATCCACTCTCAGCCGTCGAATCCGGAGCCCACGGCCAGGATTAGATCCACCCCGAAGGGGCATGGTCCGGGTCCATGGTGGACCCTGGAATCCCTCGGTCAACGCCGGTCCATGACCCCATGGACCTAGTCCATAGGATTTAGGTTTTAATCTATTTAATTAAATCCTAGGTAATTGCCAGTTTTGTGATTAGGCCCCTGCTCTTTGTTTTAATTACAGTTTAATCCTAAAAATTCTACAAAACCTTTATAAAATTATACTTATAATCCTGACTTTTTACATAATTATTTTCAAGCACTGTATTTTTACAGAAAAGCCCCTAGTCTTTTCCTAAAGTATATTTTAGCCCCTAAATTTTATAAGTAATAATTTAGGTTGGGCATTTTACACTTAGGCCCCTGTACTTATTTCTAACTATGTTTTAGTCCTGTCTTTTTACACCTAGGCCCCTGAACTTATAAATAATTATATTTAGCCCTATAAATTTTACAGTTAAGCCCCTAAACTTTTCCAAAATTACATTTTAGTCCTTTAATTATTTATAAAATATATTTTTATATGTATCTTTTACAATTTAGTCCCTACACTTTTTATAAATTACATTTTGAACTCTTAAATTTTTATAAATTATATTTCATATGTATATTTTATAGTTTAGCCCTTGTATTTTTTTAGAATTACTTTTAGGCCATTTAACGTGACTGTTTTGACGTTTTAACTCTTGAAACTTCAAATCTTCATAACTTTTCAATCGTAGCTCTGATTTAAGAAATTCTTTCACAGAGCGATTGTAGTGTTTAATATTAATTATTCATACTATTTTATAACATTTTACTAATTTACTATTTTAACCCTAAAACTTTAAACCTTTGTAACTTTTTACTCGTAACTCCGATTGAGGCGATTCTTGCGCTCACGTGATCGAAGCAACGTGTACTTTTCATAGTATTGTTTTTTTGTAGTTTGTTACTGTGTGGTGTGTTGTTTCTTAGTTTGTTTATATACTTGTGTTTCCGGTGTGACGTTGAGTAGACGAACCGTTGTTAGAGAACTTTCAGGATCTCCATCTTGAAGACTTTGAGCAGCAGCAAAGGGAACCAGGCAAGTGTCCTTGATGCATTTTGAACCTATGTTTTATATTCTCTCTATCTCTATGCATGCTTGTTAATATTGAATCCCATGTGTCATATCCTGTTCCATATTATTCCTTGTCGCCTGGGTTCTGGTGTAGCTTATTAGTAAGGGTACGTCATGCTTAGTTTGCTATGTCGGGAATGGAAGTGTCTAATGTTAATCCTGACTAATGGTTCACTTTAACATAATGATCATGAGGGATGGTTAATCCTTTTTAGCAACATGGAACCTAGGTGATCCAAGCAGGAGGATGGCAAGGATGGTGCGGGTATGCACGTGTACTCGGTATAGTACTGTGGGATTGTGGTGGTACCTGCTTGGGATCACAAGAGTAGTTTGTGGAGCGGCCACCCAGGAAAATAGCGTAAAGCACAGGGCTGATATGGGTAGGCTTGGTTTAGTATTGAGATGTCTTCCCAGTTCTGTGAGTAGTCGAGGAAGGAGGACGGGATGGTTTAATCTCGGACTCAGGCGATGGACGGTTTACTCCTAGCCACGGCGCCAGAGGGGGCTTCTGTAGGAACAATTTAATTCCACAGCGATGAAACCTTAGTGTGGATTGTTTGCAAGCTGGGGAGCGCTCTGAACGACCTTGTGGTGATCTTTTGGCCTCACACCTATGGTAGTGTGATTTGGGCAACAGGGAGACTTTAGTCACTGACGGGTGACGGAATCACCAACCTGTGGGTAAAGTTGTGCAACCTCTGCAGAGTGTCAAACTGTTATAACAGTCGTGCTCACGGTCATGAGTGGCCTGGATCCTCACACATTTAGAAAGGTGGTTTATGGGTGAACTTGGTGGGTAGCCAAGTTTGGTATGGGCGGTGTAACCCTTGGTTTGCTACAGGTGGTGTAACCTGTAGTATGGATTCATATGGGCGGTTTAACCCATGGTTTGCTACAGGCGGTGTAACCTGTAGTGTGGTTTCCTATGGGCGGTTTAACCCATGGTTTGCTACAGGCGGTGTAACCTGTAGTGTGGTTTCCTATGGGCAGTTTAACCCATGGTTGGTTACAGGTGGTTTAACCTGTAGCGTTGGACAGATGAGATAACTGGTGGGAACTTTTCACCTAGTGAATAGGATGGCTTTTCTACTAGTTGTAGGTGCTCATTTATGCTAATGAACCATTGTGTTAGCCTTTCTTTTATTAAGCTTGCATGTCATATTTTCCCCCACTTGCTGAGTATGACATGTGCTCACCCTTGCTATTTCCCTTTGTTGTTGTACTATAAACTGCTGCTCAGAAGATGGAGATATGGATTACATTGATGAAGACTACTACTAGGCGTGCGTGCCCCCGGTCGATTGCCTGTGGTGTTATGGTGTCTTCCGCTGCTATTTAGTTTGAGAGTCGATTTAGTCTTCAAAGACGATTATTTATGTAATAATGGTACGCTTTATTGATGACATTGGTTATACTATTATTTACTTTGCTGTCGATATGTGTGAAACTTGTTCCTGGGCACACATATGATAAGCACTTGGTTTTGTCCTTAAAACCGGGTGTGACACACCCCATGACATGTTTCATAACATACCCGAAAGCTACCTTTATGACTACCTAGTTATGGAGTAGCATTTGGTAACCCCTAAGTGTGCTACTACGCATTCTAGAAATTAATAAAGATCTCAGGTCTAAGGATCGCAAAGGTATATCATTCAAGACAATGACTGATGGCACAAATATAACATCTTAGCAGAGTCTTTTAGTGGGTCAATCCAACACCATGTTCTCCAACATGTGTCCACATTACTGATTTGATATCTCCATATCAATGATCTATGAAACATGATCATAACCAATACATGTGCTAGTCCATGAATCATTATTGTCCCACATAATGATAAGGAACTAGGGATCATTTAGGATAATATTATAAAAACAATGAGTTTCATAAACAAGTCACGTACTTGTTAATCAATGCAATAATTATTATCCATGGAACAGAATAACACTTTATTCAATCACACATAAACATAGTCATTACACAATCTCTCATAAATTAATCATACAGATATCTAATACCCATGGATCTCATATGTGCCTCATGCTTGGGCTGAGAGAGAGAGAGGCTTTGTCAACGGATCAATGATGTTTGAATCCGTGTGCGCCTTGCATATCTTTACATCACCTCGAGCGACGATGTCCCGGATGAGGTGATAACGCCATAGTACGTGTTTGTTCTTTTGATGTGCTCTAGGCTCCTTGGCTTGCGCAATGGCACCACTATTGTCATAATAGAGATCCATTGGACTAGACGCACTAGGAATCACACCCAACCCAGAAACAAATTTTCTGATCCAAATAGCTTCCTTTGCAGCTTCTGAAGCGGCAAGATACTCGACCTCCATTGTTGAGTCAATAACCGTATCTTGCTTGGAACTCTTCCAGTTCATCGCGCCTCCATTGAGGCAAAACACATATCCAGATTGTGATCTCGAATCGTCTTTGTCGGTTTGGAAGCTAGCATCAGTGTAACCATTTACAACGAGCTCTTCCTCACTTCCGTAGACTAGGAACATACCTATAGTTCTTCTCAAGTACTTTAGGATATTCTTACTAGCCACCCAGTGAGCTTCTCCTGGGTTTGATTGGAATCTGCTTGCAGCGCTTAGAGCAAAAGCTACATCCGGGCGCGTACATATCATGGCATACATGATGGATCCGATAGCCGAAGCATACGGGATCGCACTCATCTTCTCAATCTCATCAGGTGTCGAAGGACACTGAGTCTTGCTAAGAGTAATGCCATGTGACATGGGCAAGAAACCTTTCTTGGAATCTTGCATATTGAACCATTTCAATACCTTGTCGATGTACGTGTCTTGGCATAATCCAATTAGCCTTTTTGATCTATCTCTATAGATCTTAATGCCCAAAATGTAAGCTGCCTCTCCTAAGTCCTTCATAGAGAAACTCTTTCTCAAAGAAGTCTTAACAGCTTCAAGCATTAGAATATCATTACCGATCAGCAATATGTCATCCACATAAAGGACCAGAAAGACAAGCGCGCTCCCACTAGCCTTTTTGTAAACACAAGGCTCTTCTTCATTTTTAATGAAGCCAAACCATTTGACTACCTCATCAAAGAGAAGATTCCAACTCTGAGATGCTTGCTTTAGTCCATAAATGGACTTTTGAAGCTTGTATATCTTCCTAGCATTTTGTGGATCGACAAAACCTTCAGGTTGTGTCATGTACACATCCTCACTTAGGTTTCCATTAAGAAAAGCCGTTTTGACATCCATTTGCCATATCTCATAATCATAAAATACGGCAATTGCTAGAAGGATCTGTATAGACTTTAGCATAGCGACAGGCGAGAAGGTCTCATCATAATCAACCCCTTGAATTTGCTTAAAATCTTTCACCACCAATCGTGCCTTATAGATGTGAACATTTCCATCCATGTCTATCTTTTTCTTAAAAACCCATTTACACTCAATGGTTTTTACACCATCAGGCGAATCTATCAAGTTCCAAACATGATTTTCTCTCATGGATTATAATTCGGATCTCATGGCTCCAAGCCATTTCTCAGAGTCCGGTCCCATCATTGCTTTACTGTAAGTCTTAGGCTCATCATTGTCTAACAATAACATGTCGTGCTGCCCCGTGGTTAGGAGCGTAAACTTTTCAGGAGCGCGACGTGCCCTTTCTGACCTACGCGGGGCTGGTATTTCAACAATTGGTTCAACAACAACTTTTTCATCCAATTGTGGTATAGCGGAAGAAGAAACATTTTATGGAGCTTCTTGAACTTCTTCAAGTTGCACCGTTCTCCCACTTACCCTTTTAGAGAGAAACTCTTTCTCTAGAAAAACACTATTACGAGCGACAAACACTTTGCCCTCTTCCCGGTTGTAGAAATAATAACCTTTGGTTTCCCTAGGGTATCCTATAAAGAAGCATTTATCAGACTTGGAAGAAAGCTTATCAGACGTCATACGTTTTACATAAGCCTCACATACCCAAATCTTAAGAAAAGATAACCCGGGACGCCTCCCAGTCCATATCTCATATGGCGTCCTTTCCACGGATTTAGGTGGAACCCTATTAAGTGTGAAAGTGGCAGTTTCTAGAGCGTATCCCCAGAAGGACAATGGAAGGTCACTTTGGCTCATCATAGACCTAACCATGTCTAACAAGATTCGGTTCCTCCATTCAGATACTCCATTCCATTGGGGTGTTCCTAGCGGAGTCCATTGTGGAACAATTCCCATTGCTTTAGATGTTCACCAAATTCATGGCTCAAATATTCACCACCACGATTAGATCATAGGAGTTTAATAGTCTTGCCCAATTGATTTTGTACTACATTTTGAAATTCTTTAAATTTTTCAAAGGATTCAGACTTAAACCTCATTAAATAGATATAACCATATCTACTAAAGTCGTCGGTAAAACTTATGAAGTACTGGAAACCACCTCTGGTCGTGAAACTCATTGGTCGACATACATCTGTATGTACAAGTCCTAATAGTTCACTCGCCCTCTCACTATTTCCTGTGAAAGGTGACTTAGTCATTTTGCCAAGTAAACAAGACTCACATGTATCAATTGATTCAAAATCAAAAGAACTTAGAAGACCATCTGTATGGAGCTTCTTTATGCGCTTCTCATTTATATGACCTAAATGACAATGCCAAGTATATGTGGGATTCAAATCATTAGGCTTGAGCCTTTTCGCATCAATGTTATAAATAGGCTTATTCTCAAGATCTAAGTAATACTATCCATTCACCAATGGGCAATTACCATAGAAAATATCATCCAAATAAATGGAACAACACTTGTTCCTTATTATGACCTCATAACCATCATGTTCCTCCAAACACTTTGAAGAAATAATGTTTTTGCCTAAGGCAGGAATGTAATAACAATTATTTAACTCCAAAACTAATCTTGATGGTAATGAAAGTGGATAAGTTTCGACGGCCAACACAGCAACCTTTGCACCATTGCCGACGCGAGCATCCACCTCGCCCTTTGCATACTTCCTTGCTTCTTTAAGCCCCTGCAACGATTTGCAAGTATGAATCATTGATCCGGTATCAAATACCCATAAATCATAAGGACGTGTAGCAACATTATTAATTTCAATAACATTGATACCTGAATTAGAAGTGTCTCCATGCTTCTTCTTCAGTTCTTCCAGATAAAGCTTGCAATTCCTCTTCCAATGACCGGTTTTCTTACAGTGAGAACAAGGATCACCAGCCGCCGGTTTAGGATTAGGAGCTGTTGTAGGTTTAGGCTTAGTGCTAGAGATCTCATCTGTAGCCTTAGCCTTAGTCTTGCGCTTTCGCTTCTTGCTATTCTTTTGAACCAAATTAACTTGACTTGGATCAGATTTTTTGATGCTTGCCTCGGCTGTCTTAAGCATCCCATGCAACTCAGCCAATGTCTTCTCCATGCTATTCAATTGAAAGTTCAAAATGAAAGGCTCATAGCTCGCGGGAAGCGATTGGAGAATCACATCTGTGGCCAAATCAGGGTGTAGAGCAACACCAAGTTTCTCTAGATTCTCAATGTAACCAATCATATTGATCACATGAGGACTGACAGAATCGTTTTTAACTAGCCTGCACGCAAACATGGACTTTGAGATGTTGTACCTCTCAGACTTTGCTTGGTTCTCAAACATGCCACGGAGTCCCTCAATCATATTGTGGGCATCCACGTTCTCATATTGCTTCTAAAGCACAGAGGACATAGTGGCAAGCATGAGACAGTTAACATCAATGGCATCATTGGTATGCTTCTCATGCTCCCTTTTCTGAGCGGCAGTAGCATTATCTGGTAGATCATCAGGATAGGGAAGCTCTAGAACATATTCCTTTTTCTCTTGCTTGAGAACAATTCTCAAGTTGTGATACCAATCAATAAAGTTTGTTCCACTAAGCTTTTTTTTTCAAGAATCAAGCGTAAATTGAAAGTGTTACTAGCGGTTGGTGCCATGATCTACAACAGAAAATATGCGAATATAAGCACTATGTAAATCTAAAACTCTTATTAAACATTTTAACAAAAGTTTATTATTCCACTATATGCTTGGAACCGTTTTCCCTCAAAACGACATATAGTGGTTCAAGATCTATATTCAACTTAGATCCTAGTGAGCTTTGGCATCACCGCTAGAAATCTAGTGACATAGGTAAGCAACACTTTGCTAATTACATCCCAATGTGACACATGCCCCGGCGCCAACACCATGTCCTAAAACCCAAAACCGTTTTGATAGTTTTGTTAATTAAACCAATACTATGCATATAAATGTTTGACATTTACCCTAATAATTAAGATAGTTGAGGTGTTCTACTTTGGTAGACCTACCATGCAACGATCATAATTTTAATAGGTGCAGCTATTGGAAGGGCATATAATTTAATTTTTCTTAAGGGAACCTATTCTAGCATGTTAATCATGTCCAATATAAATAACACATAAAAGAATAGGATGACAGGAACATCATCACAGGCAATCATATTAACTGTGAAATAGCATGGCCCCTTTCAATTGGTGAACTCTATCTCCATTGTCATCGCCATGTCTCCCGTCCCTTCAACCATCATGCTTGAGGCCTCCATGAACTAACACTTAGCTACTACAACTAATAGTTAGTAATAAATTACATGAGAATATCAAACATCACAGGTCAACACGTAGGCCGTTATACAATAATATGACAGCCTCAATCCAGCTGTAATTAATCATGACACACAGGTCATGCAAATCACATACATACATCACATGCATCTTTTGGGCCATACCATTCACAACATTCTCTGTAAAAACAAGTTAGGCGAGAAGCGATTGATAACGTGTGGCCAAAAAGGGGTGTAACAATCTAGGCAAGAAGCGAATGTCCGTACACTGGTCCCACGGGTCTCAGGGCAGTGCCCTGAAACCACACAGGATTTCATAGATCATATCTATGAAATCGCAATGGAAATCCTATCGGGAAAATCATATTTTCCTGATTTTGAGTCATTCACAATGCCTCAGTTTCCATTAGATTTTCATGAGTAGACTATGGTACATGATCATGATACTATTGGCTCTTCTACTGGCGCACGCAGTTAGTCCCGATGGTGATTCCAGCCAGTAGGGACAAGTCACGCACGCACGAAGAAAGAACACAGATAAATCAATGATGCATGTATCACTATCCGTCCATTTCCTTGTGAACCTCCCTATCACCATTGATCTAATCAACCCGTACACAAAAGCATGTAATAGATCTCATCTAATACATCAGCATATCAACTATATGCACAAGATCCAAATCACAAACTACACAAGGTCGGCTCTGATTCCACTAAAGGGGAACGGGTAGGCTACGATAGCATATAAAATTTCTACCGTTCAACCAGGAAACCTTACAAGAGGGGATCATGGATCGTTACCACTAGACGCGCAGGCGGAGCGGAAGCGAAGGTTGGAGCAGCTCGTCCAACGTAGTCGCGCGTCGATATAGAGGAAGTAATCGATCACAATCGTCTCCTCCTAGTCCACCCGTCTGGCACCGCAGCAACAGCAGTGCCTCCTCGTGGTATCCACATGTACGGGGTTAGAGCACTATGCGCGGCGTGCTAGCACCGGCAACACGGCTAGGGTTTGTGGGCGAGAGAGAGGAGCACGGCGGCTAGGGTTCTAGACTGGTGGTCACGTACACCCCTTGCTCCGCCTCCACTTATATAGATCCTTCTAATGGGCCTCGACAAGTTGGCCCATTAGTGGACTAATCCCTCACGGATCAATATCCGTATGGCCCTCATATACGGATCAAATCCATAATGTCTCTTGGGCATATCTCCAACAGCCCCCTTGCTGCATTCTTTCACACTGGTCCTCTTCTTTCCCTTTGCAACCTTATCAACAATTTCAACTATCAAAGACACAGTTCTTGTGTAACTCCTATCTCTAATCAAACAATGCAGCTCCATGGTGTTGGTTATCTTAACAACAACATTGGTCTCCTTGTCAATCACCGGAAAGATAAGCTCTTGCCTCGAGTTCCATTTCACCCTCTTCGCAAGCTCAACTTTAACCTCCTCTAGTGTCACATCACTTGCAACAAACCACTCGAAATCAGTTTTCACACCTCTGCATCTTTCCCTTTCCCAAATGAATATACAGTGACCATAAGCCTATATGAGTGATCAGGATTGAACCTAGAAATAAACAATGGTGACACAACATAAAAAAAAATCCCAACTTTCTATTGTCCATGCTTGAACCATGTTGTGATTCCAATTAAGAATGAATTCAGCTCACCCAGAAGATAAATCAACCAGAAAAGACATGTTCAGGGGATCCCCGGCCTACAATTTCACAATAAATGAAAAAGGGGAGCCTAAATCAAAAGAAATTCATCTAAAAACCATGAAGAACATGGACCTCAACTAAATTAACATCGAATCATGACCTTGTGTTGGAGAATCTTTGTCAAATTGAAGCCCAATCGTTGTCGCGTCATCGGGTCGGAGCTCTAACCTAGGGTTCCACAGAAAGGGGAGAACTTGAGCAAGCAGTGCAAGAGGAGAGAAGAAGAGGGCCAGAACCAAAGGCGGCTACACAGGGGAAGGGAACGCATACCTGGCTCCTGCCGACGGCCGCTGATGCGCCGCCACTCCGACTAGGTGCTTGACCAGGCGCGCAAATAGGCTTGACCAGCGCGCGACCAAGTGTGCGACTAGTTAAGCACGCGGGTCTGGTCCGAGCCACTCGACAAAGAAGGGTATTTTTCTCCAATCAATTTTAAATGGAGGGTAAAATGGACACTACACATAAGATTGCCATGTCATCAGTCAAAAGGTAGTCCTATTGGGCACCAAAAGTGTATGAGGACGTGCTTTATGTCATGGCCATTGGGTAGAGTCCTATTTTATTAGGGTCATTGGGGAGAGTCCTATTTGAAGAGGGGACATCTGTTAGAGTCCTATTTTATTAAATCTCCCGCATTAGAGGGGTTCTTCTTGACCACATATGGAGTCTTGCTTCGATGTCCATGAGGCCTTCAAGGGTGAGTGTCAGATCCTTCAGACCATGTCCATGTCTTGGGGGTTTCATCACGCATCTTGTAGACAAACACATCAACCACACTTACATAGACCTCTATCTTGTAGCCAACATCAAGGAATTCCATCGGAGAGGTTTTTCTTGAACAAACATGGTGCGTGCTCTGACAGGCTGCTTGTCATGATTATTCTCAACCTGGCAGGTATATCCTAATGGCGACTGTGTAATTGTGGCAAGAGGGAGCTGACCGGGGCAGATGTTGTGACCACCATCAAAGGAGGCGACTTTGATGCAGCGACAAAGACGTCGATGCACTGGATAGTGCGGACGCGACGACATTTGCACCCAAATTGGAGGCTACAAGCCAGGTGTAGCGCAAGAGGCACAGAAATGCCCGCTTGAAGTTGAGCATGAGACCAGCTTGACGATGGTGTGTGATCCTGACTGAATGGCTCTGGCGAAGACGACACACTCTTAAGCTCTTTGAGGGATGACGACCCAGCCATCGAAAATAAGGAGTAAGTCATGGGAGCCAAGACCTGCACAGGAAGGAGAGGATTGTTGGGAGCAGGATGCAGGTGGGGAGGATATGGGGTTGAACCACAACAAGCAAGAGAAAGGCGATGCCGGTTGGTCGGAAGGAAGAGTTAATAGCTGCTGCCATGTCAAAGATGTCGATTCTCGGTGGAGGCCGCCATCAACGTCGTGCCACCCACAGCAAGATGGAGCCCTCACGTTGGACCCCGGCCCCAGTCAGTGTTGCCTCGGGGCAGATGGGGGTGGATCTAGCGTCTTGCTAGGGGGTGCATCGGCGTTGCCATGCTCGAGGTTGCCCGCCGCCACCGGCTCAGGTCAGCCGCCTCTGTGCGCGAGGAGGTTGGGAGGCCGAATTCGGGCGACGAGGGTAGGAGCATGTCGGGTGGAGAGGAGAGGGGAGGCGGTGCAAGGCGCGTGCCAGACACTCATGGAGATGTCCCTGGGCTTGGAGACCACCGGGTACCCAAGGATTTGGTCTGCCATCTCCTCCATGGACGCGTTCCCCATCCTGGCCATAGCGCGCATCTCGCGCCCGTGCGCCTTGTGAATCCTATAATGGGTCTAGAGCATGCGAGGGTCGGCGAGAAACCGGCGCAGTGCCTTCGAGACAACGTCGGTCTGAGCGAGGTGGAAGACAAGGCCGCGGTGGCTGACGCAAAGCTAGAGGGTGGAGGGATCGGGGGCACGACATCGAACAGGCACCACAGCAGGGACCATTGGATGCCGAGGCCGATGATGAGGCAGCCATGGAGGATAAGGAAGTGGTTGAGCTAACGGGTGGTGGAGGGAAGATGTCATTGGTGGTGGGCACGTGCGCGGAGGGAGGAGACCGGTGGTGGCAGGTGGGCTTGGGTAAGAGGCAGAGGTGAGGGAGTGAGTTTTGTTTTTGAATTAATATGGCTTATCCATGGCAAATATCGCGAAGGGGTTGGGAGGAGGTGGAGAGGGGAGTGAGGTGAACCGAACGAGTCGGATGATCCGGCCGAAGAGGGCGTGAGGCGGCAGGGCAACGAGCTCGGCGGAGCTCTGCTCATGGCCGGGGCTGGGATAGAGAAGAAAGAAACGTTCAACCGAGCTGTTTTACTTGTGCCCTAGAATGCCTGGGGACTTATTCAGCCTTTTTTTCCTACCTAGTAAATAACTTGTAGAGCAAGTTGTAGCATTTAAGATTCCTCACTTTCCTCCTATTATTTAACTTGATATTCAATTTTTTAAAAAAATATTATTTCATATTTTTTCTTTTTTAAGGGAATTGATCATCATGTCTCAGTTTATAACCATAGACAAGAGCATGCTAATAGTTAGTAGTGAAGAAGCAGCCATTTTGTTCCCACTCCCCTAGTTAGTAGTGAAGAAGCAGCCATTTTGTTCCCTTTCTTGTTCAAAGGCAGCAACTGCAGGAGCACTTGTACAGGCCCACCCATGCACCAAGTGCGCACAGGAGCATGCACCCAGTATGGAAAGTCTAACGCGCGAGGGGTCATGTGGAAGCATGAGCACGTGACCCCCCCCCCCCCTCCCCTGCGCGGCTTCGCTCAGAAGGAGTGCAGCGGCGGGAGCGAGCGGGGGGCGCGTCATTGCGGCGAGGGCGCCGTCGTGACGCCGGTCATCAGATTAGTGTGGGTGGGTTGGCGGAGTGAGCTCGACGACGGCAGAGCATGGGGGCGTGGTGGGTGGCGTGTCACGGTGATGATGACGCCGCCACGATGCCGATCGGTGGTTATCACTGGCGGGGTTATGAGGTTCCGTTATCAACCCAACCGGCGGTTATCACTGGCGGGGTTATGAGGTTCCGTTATCAACCCGACGGAGGTAGAAGGTTAGGGGGGGGGGGAGGGGGAGGGGGAGGCTATGGCGAGGTGGCACCCGAGGCTAGGGGCGGAGGCAAGTGGCGCGTGGCAAAGTTGGCCGGCGGGACGAACATGGTGCATGGCTGGTCGGAGCAGGGCCGGTCGAAATAGACGCATGGCGGACGACGTAGCCGCTCCCCACCCAATACGATATTCCATGTCAAAAATATGAGAAGGTGATGGATTATAAAACTCACGCAAAAGTTTGAGTTGAGGTCAATCTAAGATTTAAACCAAAGCAAGAAGAGGCATGCTTGCGGAGTGCTCGAATAGAGCATGCACTTATCACGGCGCTAAAAAACATAAGGGAAGAAACCCAAGGCTCGCAAATACGAAGGGAAAAGCAACAGTACCACAATGGATGCGTGACCACTGCCCCTAGGGCATGAGTTGCCTCTCTCAAGAACTTGTTGCACTTTAGTGTCACATGAGTGCTCTCTCCTTGATGCTTCTTTCAAACGCGAATTTCAATCTTATATAAATTTATGACGGGCTTCATAACTAATCATATGATAGATTTAATCACTGACATCTAACCGGTCTAGGCTTTGCCATAGACTAAAAACAACAGTACTAATTACTCTCTACAACCACTCTAGCCTAGAGATAAAAGGATGCTCTTATTATTCTCCTAGACACTCAAAGATAGATCTTCAATCTTTGCACAAGTGTTTTCTCTTCTTCTCTTGGCCCTCTACAGGTTTCTCCAATAATTCACGAGCTGGGCAACAACTATTTATATGCTACAACCACTCCACTAGCAGTTGCAAAAAAAAAAAAAACTACAACCTGTACAAATGTCCACCGTAACATACCAGATACCACTCTAAGTTACGATGACCTTCGAACCTAGTCACTGTGACATACATTGACCTCCTCCTCATGTAAGGCTTTTGGACACTAGAAGTAGCAATAAAGAAGGATCAACCAAAGCTAAAAAACAAAGAAATAAAGTTAATGAGGAAAGGAGTTTCAACTTTAGAACAAGTCACTGTAAGCTATGCTAGGGTCACCGTAAGTTCCATAGAGATAGACTATCTATATACGCAGGTATGTGGGTGTCATCGTAGACTACAAAGATTAAGTCACCATAGATCCATGCCGCCCGCCACCTCAACTCTTGCGCCCGCGCCTAACACCACCTCCGACGAGGCGTCCTGGCGATGGCGGCGTCGCTGCTGAGGATGGTCCAGGCGGGAGAGGAAGATTCAGAGAGAGAGAGAGAGAGAGAGAGAGAGAGAGAGAGAGAATAAAAAGATGAAAAGGTACATGGGACCCATGTATGAGTGAGAATAGGAGACTCCAACACTAGGGGATTGAAGGAGAGGAATTGCAAAATGCATGTCAAGTAGAAGCCATGCTGAAGCAGTTTTTTTGTTTGGCATACAAATTCTGGGATAGGAGCTTGGATACATGTTTTCTCTAGAGATGCTTAACTATTTGCTTAGACAAAAAAAAAAACTCCAATCATTTGAACTCCACGCGTTCAGCCTCTCGGCCTAGCCAAGAAAAGGTTTGGAATGTCCTGATTACGACCCAACTGGCTGCGGCAACTACTAAATTTTGGTAAAAAAGCAAGATAAATCAAAGGGAAAAGTTCATTTTACTCCTCTTAACAATTTACTTTGTCTAATTTACACCTCAAACAAAATCTTGGCTCAATTTACTCCCTCAAATAATTTAAATTGATGCAATTTACTCCCTGATGTATTTGTACAATATGAATCTAGTGTTAAAATTTTGCATAATAATAGTTTTTATAGAACTTTAAGTTGAAAAAGATATAAAGTATATTTTACACATATGTTATATAGTTTAATAATATCTAATAGTACCATAACTATAGAGCTCTAACATTATATACAAAAATTTATGAAAAAAATAGAAAAAATATTTTTTTTATGTAGTGATTGTTATAATCTTTCATAGTGTAAAATTTGAGCATCAAATTCAAAGTGTACAAAGAGAAACTAAAAGGACAAATTATAACATGGAGTAAATTGCACCAACTTGAATTGTTTGAGCAAGTAAATTAAGCAAAAATTTTATTCGGGAAGTAAATTGGACAGTAGATTGTTCGGGGGAGTAAAATAGACCTTTCCCTAAAATAAACCATTGGGGATGGCTATATTATATCTACTTGCTTGGGCAAAAAGGCTGCTAGAAAAAAAAATCTTTCACTGTATTGTTATGTTCAAACTCCAAAAAGAAAACATCCTCCAAATACAATCAAGATGAATCTACGTATTGTTCTTTTAAGGCCAGTCTCAATGTAATGTTTTATTAAATGATTTTTAAAAATATCATGTCATATAAAACTATTTTATAATTAAATAATAAATGAAACAAACACAAAATTTCATGTTACAATTTCATAAACTAAAATGTCAATTTAAATGTTGCATCTAATTGACCAACATAAACTAAGATGTCAATTTAAATGTCACATCTAATTGACCAACGATAGTACGTAAAATATATATAGAGATGAAACAAATTATTCTCAGTAACAGTTTTATTCCAGTTTCATAGTTTAGGTAAGCTTTCTCTCATCATATATTCTATGTCACATCACTGTTTATTCTTATGTGACATGTCATTGAAACCTATATGAAACAAACTGGCGTAAGTAACATCGAACAATGGAATTTACGGCAGCATTGCTTTGCTTCAAATTGACAATGGATCAGCTAAACTCTGTACATAATCAATAGTACAACGTATGTATTTCTTCATATACCAACCAAGAATTGTTTTCTTAAACTGTATGAAACCACTTTCAGAAACTAAAACTTAGTACAATGGATCAGCTGAACTCTGTACATAATCAACAGTACAACGTATGTATTTCTTCATTTACCAACCAAGAACTGTTTTCTTTAAAGTGTATGAAACCACTTTCAGAAACTAAAACTCAGCAGAGCCTGGAACTCGGGGAAATGGAATGGCATCTCTAATGTTATCTATTCCTGTTGCAAACTGTACAAGCCGTTCGAACCCAAGACCAAAACCAGCATGAGGAACTGAAATAGAGAAAAAACAGCAGGTTGGCCACAATAACAAACATTTCAACTATTCAAAAGTAGGGGTGGGGGTGGAATGTTTTATGGGTTCCCATGGATCCCCTCTAGCTCAAGAAAATGAACACCAGCAAATCAAGTCCATTGTCTTGACCTAGAGGTGATCCTAATCATTGGGTACCCCATTCCCGATCCCTATTCATAATTAACACAGAGAAAAGCAATTCAGACTAGCTGAGTATTTAACCTGATCCATATTGCCGTAGATCCAAATACCACCAGTAGCTATCCTTGTTAAGATTTTGCTCATCCAGCCGAGCTTCAAGGTGATCAAGACGCTCTTCCCTTTGGCTTCCACCAATAAGTTCACCAACCTGATTTTGGACAGAAACATAGTGATATTGGTAATAATCAAAAGCTTTCCTCAATCATGTATACATTCATAGAACAAGAATTTTGTGCATGATGTACTTACTCGAGGAACCAACAGATCCATTGCAGCAACAGTCTTCCCATCATCATTTTGTCGCATGTAGAAAGCTTTGATTTCCTAGCAAAAAGAAATAAAAAGTCTTAAGATATGATGACTTTGTTTCCAAACTAGATAAGCACTGAAAAGTGTACAATGCTAACCTTTGGGTAATCTCTAATTATTACTGGGCGCCCACCAAAAGCAACTTCTGTGATATATCTTTCATGCTCACTTTGAAGATCCAAACCCCACTTTACCTGTTGATTTTCGGAATAAAGAACGAGTTAAAAAAGACATTTGTTGTTTCAAGATAATCAGTTGGTATCCTAAGTTGCAAATTAGTTGGTTCGAGGAAAGAAGATGGGCAAGTAGAACCCAGAAAAAAAATACAAACTGCACAAATGAACTCATACATATCAAAGTAATGAGCACTTGATCTTAGTTATCATGAACAGATTAACACTGACATGTTGCTCTTTTTACAAAAGTATATATTTGCATATTGATGGAGACTCTAGATACAAGATAAATTGCAAAGAAACATATCAGGTGAGTTTTACTATAATAAAGAAGAGAAAATAATTTGCAGAAAGTTGTCAGTCAAGCATTACAGGAAATTCAAATTTCTTTTTGGACCCAAGAAGCAGCTCGACAGCATCAGAGTATGACAAGTGGACAAAGTTTTTCTCCACCACATCCTAGGAGCAAGCACAAGAGATTTCATTATTTCAGCACTCCTCTTGATCAAAAGCTATAAAATAGATGTGACAACAGAAGGATGTTGTAGATAGGATGTTTACATTTAATCGATCAATTATTCCTTTTTCAACCCATGTGTTAAAGAAATCCATATCTTCTTTGCAGTTCTCCAGAATGTACTTTACCTGCATGAGACAGAGCGTAATTAGGTTAGATATATCTGCTCAAAATTCCCCATGTTGCGTTAAAGGAACGAATAAACATTAGAAGTAAGCATTGATGAAAATTTGATAGAGAGCACCTACTACGTACTGGAGATATGCAGTTGCACAAGCCATGTCATCATTTAGATCCGCAAAGGCAAGTTCAGGTTCAATCATCTTCACTCAGAACATAAGAAAGAAGAAACTGTGAACTCATTGTTCTAAAATGTGGATTCTAGAAATACAAACAAATATAAAGTCAAATACCCAAAATTCAGCTAAATGTCTTGAAGTGTTCGAATTTTCAGCCCTAAATGTGGGACCGAATGTGTAAATCTGAAAAAAGGGAAAAAATGAATGTATGAATAAAATAAACTCTTTACTCAAATGAATCTAACATAAGGGAAAAAAATACATCAGATAGAGCTAAGGCATATGTTTCGCCATTAAGTTGTCCAGACACCGTCAGAAAGGCTGGTTTGCAGAAGAAATCCTACACAGATAACATTTAAACATTCATGTTACTCAAAACGTTTTGAGAAACCAAGCAATATTTAAAGTTCCATGCATTGAGGCATCATTACGGCATGTTACCTGTGACCAATCAACCCTTCCATCCTTGGTAGCAGGAATATCATTGACAAGGCAACCACCTTCAGCACTGTTTGAAAGCTATAGTACATAAGGTTGAAATATTACTACTTTCCAGTATAAATAAGACCCATAAACAAGAAGGAACTGAAAAGGACCTTGTCATACTAAAGAAAAATATCATAGTGTAAAATATGATAGATGAGGCTAGTAATCACCTCCTTAAATAAATGCTACATGCACAATGATAGGGTGATTCTACAGTAAAGGTCATGGTGTAACATCAACTGTTACATTTTTGGGTAAATATAAGAGGCGGATTAAGTTAGGCCAATGTAATGACAACATTTTCTATACAGCATGCAAATTCTGAATTGTGTCAAGTACTCTGTCTATAGAAGCAAACTATAGAAATACTAACCAAAGTAGTCACATAAAACTGCTCCCCTGCTCCTTCACAGTCTGAGGCAGTAATGATAGGGCTAGATACCCAAACAAATCCATTTTCTTGAAAGAACTTATGAGTAGCATATGCAAGAGCATTTCTCACTCTAGCCACCTAAATAAGCAGATAAAGTCAGCAATCGATAGCAGAGACTTGCACCATAAGATTACCAGGAAAAATTCATGGTTGACAAACAATTTCATTCAACATGTAAGCTGAAACAAGATGCATATCAATTTTCAGGAGTAACTTCTGTAGCATTATCATCAGCAGATTCATACTGAGATCATAATCATATATGCACATCCACATTTGCAAGGTCATAATTTCTTGCAACATGTAATCTATTGAAGGTTTGACACTTTGACTTATAAGCACTATGTTGGTAAGCACATCTCTGAGCAACCCTTTTTACACTTGTGCACTAATAAATTACCCAGGGAAACAAAAAATATTATAGATTAAAAATAGAATCAACAAATAGCTTTTCAACTTGTTGGATGAAAGTTCCCTCAAAAAAGGCTTGTTGGAAGAAAAATTATATGTATGATGCAAAATTTCCAAACTCATGGCCTATGGCTATGCACTTCTATACTGCAGGAAGCTCAAGAAATAACAAATTGGCAACCTTTTGAAGTTAAGGCGACCAGACAGGAGGCACTGAGTAAGACACCAAGACCATACCGCACCAAAAGTATTTGTCCGGGGACGAAGATGGGCTACAGTTCTCAGAAATTCTCTTGATACTCGTTTCTTCTGTATAGGAAATGTTGTGGGGTCACATTTTCCAATCTGCATGAAGGTATGTAAAAAATAAACATCAAACACATGCCATGAAGGCAAGAAGTGCATGCATTTCGTGCAGCTTAATTATATTCTATCTGACAAACAGAAAAGAAATCACCTATGCTTATTTAACAGTACTAATTTCATTAAGAAAGAATGTTTTATGGTATGTGCCTGTCTATTTCAAGAATCATGTCTTGATAGGGTGCTTCAGTTGACTGTTGAATTTTAGCACACAAAACTGAAATATTAACCCCAGTACTCAATCAGTACTTCCTTGCCTTATTAATATGCGGGAATTGCAATAATACAATGACATAACATTTCCCCTGTGTGTTTGAGAAAAATATGCAAAATGTCAAAGGAAAATTCGTACATTCTAAAACTAATCTGCTTATGTAAAGACTATTTCATATCATAGGGTTACATCGACTAAAAGACAAATTAGATAGAATGAACCAATTACCACAGTAATCTTTGAAACCTTCAACTCCACTTTTTGCTTACCACCTTGGCTGCTTGCAACAACTCCCTCAACTAGCACAGATGCTCCAGTAGCGATAGAGTCTATCTGACAGTCATCATTGAAAAGTAAAAGGTATGATAGCCATATGTCAAATTAATTTCAACCAAATCAATCAAACCTAAGATAAGAAGAAGCATAAGAAAGTAACAGATTGCAACCTCCACTACATGTCTACATGAGTGAAACTTAGTACCTGGTCATAGCCGTCGGTATCAGGACTCAATACACATTGCATATTGGACAAGCAAGAGCCATCATTGACCTAAACATCAAAGTTTAAGAATACATAAATAATCTTAAAGGAAAGACATTAATACCCATTCCCGCAACAGGTAGCATCCCATAGCAATCCACTACTGCATAAAGAATAGTTTGTGTTTATTATATCATGGGTTCTTTGATGATAACCATAAACACAACTAGTTAACTGTACCATGTGCAGACTGCAGAGTATTATGATCTACTAGCTACTGTCCACACATAGCAAAGAAAAGAAGATACATTGTTTTATTTTGATTTCACTTGGATTATTTAGTACGAATAATATTGATAACCACTGCCAAAGCATAAACTGATTATCTTCTTCAGTGACCTCGTTCATAAGCAAGGCATAAAACATCAGTTGGGAAGTAATGTCAAGAATGAGCTAAAAACGACACCTTTGTTCACTTAGTAGTGTCTGAAATCAACCGCTAAACAAAAAGGAAGAGACTTAAATCACCAGTCTACCTAAGCTACTAATCAGCATTTCAACTAAACTACTACAGCTACTCACACGCGTCACAGTGGAGCCAGTCCTCTTCATGAAAGCTTACAAAATCAAATGTGAGAGTTCCTTCCTCACCTCGATGAATGTGACGGTCCTCTGGACACGGCAGGTGCGCACCCAGCCTCGCACCGCGAGCTCCTTCCCCACCCATGCTGCGCCCTCATCCTCCCCTCCCTTCACGTCTGTCACACGCAGCCTCTTCCGGAACTCCCCCACGGCCTCCCCGGCCGCCGTGGTGGCGGGGGCGGACGCCTGAGCTGCGGCGCAGAAGCCGCGCCTTCCCGAGGCAGCGGCCAGGGGCAGAGGCGGAGGAAGCGGGAGGCGCAAGCAATTGGTGCTCCGCAGCTGGCGCGGGGCTAGGCGGAGGAGCCGGCAGGCGGCGGCGGCGGCCGCCATCGCTAGGGAAGGAGACGGGGGTGGGGGTTTATGCAAACGCGGCGGCGGCCTATCTGCTTCCTTCACCCTTGGAGCCGCCCGTTTATGCTCAAAAAGAAATACGTCTCCTTGTGTCTATGGCGTATTCCATTTAGTAACGTCTTCCGCCTCTGATCGCGCCATTGTTGTGCTGTGCTCTGTAACGTGGAAATCACGGGAATCAAATTTGTAGAGTTTCCTCTTGTATAACAAATTTGCTTAAAATCATACTGAATTAACAAAATGCTCGTACATTATAATAAATATAAAATTTTTTACAATAAATTATAACACTCATATGTTTAGAAACTTATTATATCATTCATAATATCCAAATATGGTAGCACAACTGCGTTAATTGTTAACAAATATTATAAGTGTTTTAAGCAACAAATAATAATTCGCTCAATGATTATGTTAGTGGCCTAGGTACACCAAAGCTTATCATTCTCTAGTTATTTAATTTTTTTGTTTGCTCCAACTCATGCATGCAGACGGACTCGTGATTAACTTAAAGCGCTAAAAAACTATTAGGGCATGTTCATTTCCTTTAGCAGCTCGCTAAACTTTAGCCTCTAAAGTTTAGGTTTCTATGGGCTAAACTTTAGCGCTTCTCTATAAAATGATACTTTTACCTAGTTAAGCTAATGAATACGGTAAGAATATATCTTTCCAACATTCAGCTAGAGCTTCTCCAGGTTTGATGCTGAGGGTGAAAGACATTGATAGCTCTATTTTGCTTTGCTGCAGCTCTCAATCTACCGCTAAGAAACCGAGTCGTGGCTATAACGCGAGTGCCATGAACCCATCCGTCAACAAGGCATTGGCGGCGTCGCACTCCAACGATGACCTCATCATCTTCATCTCGCTGTCCCCACCTCATGGAGCCAGACGTCCCGTTGTCCCGTGGTCTCCACCTCGGTGCCGCCACCGTGTGCCTAGAGCTCATTATGCTCGTGCTCTTCCTCACGATGCTTGTGATCAGCCTTGTCGTGCATCCGCGGGCGATGGCGACAGAGGGGGCGAAAGTAGGCGGCGGTGGGTGGAGCGGGTGAAGACGGAGGGGTCGGGGCGGAGGGGGTGGCAGTAGAGGTGGTAAACAGAGGAATGGAGCGTGCGAAGAGAGAGGACGAGCAAAGAGACAAAGGATAAAGGGAGAGAGAGTTTGGAGCAAGAAAATTTTAAACCATTTTAGCACTTTTTTTAGGTTAAATCTCTTTAAATTTATATGCTTGTGATATAACTCTTTAAATCTGTAGTTTTATGATAGTTTTAACATAAACATTGTAGTTTTATGAAATTTATTTTTATTTTTATATGATAAGATATTTTTTGAAACTACTGAACAAAACCAAGCATTAAGACTGCCTTAACATAATGCTTTTTAGCGTCATCATTGGTTTAAGACTTAGTGCTAATCATCCCAGGCATCTCTTGTGATCACCTCACATGCGATTATCCAGTAAACAAGTTATCACGAAACCAGGATATCGGTGACGAGCGGTTTGAGCGGCTTAAACTATATTGTGAACTCTGCAAATCACATGCAATTTTCCGGTCTCTATCCATTAGAGTCCCACTCGCTTCTCCCTCTCTTCCCCCGCGTCAGTCCAATCTTAAGGAGAGGAGGGAGGAAGCGTCCGTCCGTGAGTCAGTCACCCATACCCGCACTTGAGCGATGGCGAGCAGCAACGGCAAACCGGTGCCGGGGGAGGAGGGGAAGACGCCGGCGGTGGCGGCTGAGGGATCGATCGGAGGGTACGAATCCCTGCACAGGCTTCTGGAGGCCAATCTCTCGCCTGAGCTCTTCAAGGTACCGCCCTCTGTCGCGTTCTTCGCCGCTCAGATTCGCTCGCTCCTCTTGCGGCCCGGTCACTCTGGCCGTTGTCTGCGCCTGGGACAATTACGACCCGAGCAGGGTGGTCTGCTTCGTTGAAATTTGTTGGCGGATCGGATAAACTCTGTGAAACAATTGTGTTGCCCCAGACCAGTACCAGAAACGGTTGTATTGTGCGTCAGATAGTCATTTTCCCACTCCACCATTGATGACACATAATTAAATGATTTCTCCACCAGCGATGGTACCTAATCAAATATGTGATTTGGTCTAATTTCAGAACCACCTTGAGGATGAGATCTCTCATTTGTACACA
Source organism: Eleusine coracana subsp. coracana (assembly GCA_032690845.1). Lineage (NCBI taxonomy): Eukaryota > Viridiplantae > Streptophyta > Magnoliopsida > Poales > Poaceae > Eleusine > Eleusine coracana. The sequence goes on from CM064430.1 coordinate 45,042,918, forward strand.
TGATTTGCCTTGGTGACGCCTGTGTTGGGTTTGCTGATATTGTCAACTAATTTTCTAACTTGTTGATTGGCAGGAAGCGAGCCGATTGCTATTGGGTCTGAATTGCGCACGCCCACTTGAGTCTATTTCGCTGCCTGAAGCCGCTACCTTTCTTGCAGAAACGCATCATTTTGATATGCAGGTTATTTCCTGAAATCAGTTCCAACTTTTTAAGGAAGGCTTACTTATCGGCTGATTTATGTTTGTAGAGATGTTCTATCTTTCAGTTAACCGCAGCTAGTAGACAAACAAAATTTTCCTCTTTTATCTTAGCCATTTCATTGTTGCAATTTTTTTCTCTTCCTCACGATGAATCACCATTTATACTTGTATTACAGGCTTTCCGTTTCAGTGCAGATAAAGAGTTTCTGAGGCAAGCAAGAGTTGTTCGTGTTGGTCTAATTCAGAACTCAATTGCCGTTCCCACTACTTGTCATTTTGCTGACCAAAAGAAGGCTATCATGGAGAAAATAAAACCTATTATTGATGCAGCTGGTGCTTCAGGTGTCAATATTTTGTGCTTACAAGTGAGTATTTTGTACAATTTCGTTTGCCCATATGAAAAAATGATCATATACCAAGATTCAGGGAGCTTCCATCGAGACATTTTGTTACGAACAGATCATTGCTAATGGTTTATACCCTGAAATTCAGGAAGCCTGGACAATGCCATTTGCCTTCTGCACGCGAGAGAAAAGATGGTGTGAGTTTGCTGAACCAGTTGATGGAGAATCTACTCAGTTTCTTCAAGAACTTGCTCAAAAATATAACATGGTAATTGTGAGCCCGATGCTCGAAAGGGATGTCAACCATGGGGAAACTGTGTGGAATACTGCTGTTGTAATTGGGAATAGTGGCAATATAATTGGTATTCATCGAAAGGTGTGTGCATCACTTCATTTTACTTTTCCTTTGCCTGCATTTTATTTTCCTCCATTTTGTCATAAAGCATTTTAAGTGTCTAACCATACACTACTACAGAATCACATCCCAAGAGTAGGTGATTTCAATGAGAGCACATACTACATGGAGGGTGACACTGGGCATCCAGTGTTTGAAACAGCTTACGGCAAAATAGCAGTGAATATTTGTTATGGAAGGCATCATCCCCTCAATTGGCTTGCATTTGGCCTCAATGGAGCTGAAATAGTGTTCAATCCATCTGCGACCGTAGGTGAACTCAGTGAACCAATGTGGCCCATTGAGGTCAGAAAAATACTGTATTATTGCACATATTTTCAGTTAAGCATTTGGAAACTTTGGGATGCATTATTAATTTTATTGTTTATAAACTTTTCATATTTCAGGCAAGGAATGCTGCAATTGCAAATACTTACTTTGTTGGATCAATTAACCGGGTTGGCACAGAAGTCTTCCCAAATCCATTCACATCTGGTGATGGGAAACCTCAGCATGCAGACTTCGGCCACTTTTATGGTTCTAGCCACTTCTCAGCACCTGATGCTTCTTGCACCCCATCACTGTCTCGCTACAGGGATGGCCTAATGATCTCTGATATGGACCTCAACCTATGCCGTCAGATCAAAGACAAATGGGCTTTCCGCATGACTGCACGTTATGGCATGTATGCCTCCTTACTTTCTGAGTACTTGAAACCAGATTTTAAACCACAAGTCATCTCTGATCCCTTGATTAAAAAGAGGTCATGATACTGAGATACTGGATTAGTGGTGTTGGCCACTTTATTGGGACTTCAAGAATAAGAATTCAGTTTGAAGGAATGATCTATTTGATGGTGCATATTATGGACGAAGTTTGCTTTATCTTTTCAATTTCACATGATGTAAAAAAGAACCGCTGATGTATATTTTGCTGAATTTTCCTCAAGGTGAAGTTCAATAAGTGAAAATTTAGCATCTGTAAGACTTAAGAAACTGGTTTATAGGAGATAATGTTAAATTGATTGGCCAAAAATGCAGATAACAGAGTGTATTTATTCAAAGCACTGTCTGATACAGAACTCATTCATGTTGTATTAATACAATTTAGCAATATATCACAGGCTTACAATAATGAAATTAGCTACAGATTTTACAACAGTTTGTTGTGCATGATTCAATTCTCTAACATTGTCAGAAATTTTATTTAAAATCAACTACAGGTATTATGAACTACTTGATGGTTGGTTGTGATGCTTCTTCTTCCTTCCATTTCAGTAATCTTTTTAAGAATTCCATCAGCTACAATTGAAAATGGCAGGGTTCAACATCCACTACAAGCTAATTTTGCTGAAAACTAGCATAATCTGTACAGATGAATATATGGGTACACAAGAGAATACAATGCATTGGATTCTTTGGGTACGGATGACACTACAATTCCAAAACCACGTTTATCTTCTCGTAAAACCTACAGATTAAAGTCATCACGTGAATTCTCAGCATTGACGGCATCAAAATCGAATCATGCACCTTAAACGCATCCTCGTCAGTTTGGTCATCCCTGATGTAGATAGGATTAGGAAGCACCCTTTCACAATCAGCTAAACCTAGGGGACTCAGAGCAAGAACTCCACAGCCTTGCCTTGTTCCAGTCAATCACTGGACGAACTTCCAGAACCGGCATTGTGCCAATTAGATTCTTGTGTTAATCACCATCAAGAGCCATCGAAGCAGTGATTTGATTTATCGCTTGCACCTTTCGTCCATGACAAAAGGCACATAAGAGGGTAAGGCTTTCACGACATCATTTGTGTGCTGTGTAACGAGTGGACAATCCTAAAGTTTAAGTGAATCAGAAGCAAACAACTCTAATATGACTGAAGGTTATCTACTAGTGTAAGGGTTCATCCCACAAAACAAGATTTTGAAGAAGTGAAACTTCACCTTCTCGTTGACATTGCGGTAGTGTACCGACACACAATTTTTTTTTTGGGAAGTCGGGAGGGGAGGTCCCTACCTATTTTGACTAATTAAAACCAGTTTATGTACAAGCACATTTCAAAAAAAGGAAAAAGAAGAAGCACTTGCAGGTGCCAAAAAATAAAATAAAATGAAAAGTGCAAGTGCAAGAATGCTACATGTAGCCTGTCTTGATGAGCACCCTTATGAATAGTCCTTAGGGTTTGGTATGTTCTAGGAAGAAGAGCAGTTATGTATCCATTGTAGGGCGTTTTGTTTGGTTGATCTCTTGGACATCCTGTAGGTCCATAGCTTCACCGTTTGAATTCAATTTGCTACTGATCTTTGGGCTGTAGTGGTGTCATTATCAAACACTTTTCTGTTTCTTGCTAACCAGATGTTCCAAGCAATGGCAATGGCTATTGTTGCTTTGACATTTTGTAGGCAGAATGGAGGAGCCGCTGTGATTGATTGGGAGACCTCCATGTTGGGTTGTAATCTGAATTTGAGTTTTTCCCAAGTTGATGCTGCATGTGCACATCGGAAAAGCATGTGTTGCAATGATTCTGCAGAGTTACACCCGAACGGGCATCTAGCGTCGGTAGTTATGCCCACGTCTAGTTAGGAGATCTCTAGTTTTTAATCTGTCTCTAGCAGCCAGCCACATGAACAATTTGCCTTTTTTGGGAGCAAAAGAATTCAAAATATATTGATTCTTTTGGCATACCTGTCCACCGTACTATTGACACGAAAATCACCATATGTGACCTAGGAGATCTACTTAACTCCAATGCAGGCTCAATACAAGAAACTGATGTGTGCCAGTCGATTTTCTCTACAAATCGATAAAGAGACAAACGATCAGAAGACACAGGTCACCGACCCAGGACATACCGATGAAGAAAGCCGATAGTCACTATTTGTAAAATCAGCCGATGCTATTATGTGAATAAACAAAATAAGAAAAATTAAACTAATCAGTTGATTATATCGGCTTATCGGCAAAATTTAATTTAAAAACGGTTTTAAATCATAGATGTCGATAAAGAATCAAGTCTACAGGCCAGAGTCGATAAGACTACAGTATTCAAGAAGCAATTGGCCAAGTCGTTGTAAGAGCCCAAAGTCGATGGAGCTGAGTCGATAGTTCTACAATAAATATGCATAGACTCATTCTGTCGATAGTGTTAGATGGATAGATCTGATTAGCTGGTATTGCAAATATGCTCATAAATCACAGATCTAACGTATTTCAACAAGGGGGCAAACGACTAATCAAAGTGAATGATATAATCAATTTAGACACCAGAAAGTCGATTGAAGGTGATAACCTATTGGCTAAACACCCCGATAGAACCCTATCTACTCTGCCTATAACAAAACCGAATCTAACCTAATTCACCCAGCAAGAGGTCAAAGTCGATGCAACCTTACTGATTCGAGCAGATCGAACTTAATCAAGACCGTGCCCAAACGAAGTGAACGAAACTAGATTTAATTCGATTATAGATAAAACCTATAGAGTGACTCGAATAAAAGATCTGAATCCAATCTACGCAATTCACCAAAATCACAGAAGATCGGACCTAACCGAGACAGTACTGCAATATAGGTCGATAGAACAAGCTAAATAAAGATCTAATTACCGGATCTAACCCAATTCAGAAGGATGGCGCCTTCCCCTACTCCTCGTTGGACCACTCCTGCCGGAGTCCCGGTCCCTCCCGCCACCAAGTGGAGTTCTCGTCCACGAGCCCACAATCACTCCTCGAGTGAAGACATGGTTTGCGTCACCGCTGCACAAAGCACAAGCTCGCCTCTCTCGAGAACTTGCCGTACTTTCTGAGCCGGCACGGGCGCTCACTATTGATGCCCCTTCCAACGGCGGGCTCAAACCGTGTACAAACTTGTGACGGCCTTCACAACCAATCACAATAGGCTCGATCACCGACACCTAACCGGTCTAGGTCTCACCATAGACAAAGAGTAACAATCTATATCACACCCTCAAGGACACCCTAGCCTTAGATGTGCAAGATGCTCAAGCTACTCTTCTCTAGCACTCTCAAGATATGCAATATCTCCTCCTAGTGCTCTCCTCTTTTCCTCTTGGACCTTACCAAATGCTCTCAGGTATTCCACTGGCCAAGAGAGGTCTCCAAGACCCCAGCAACGAAGTTATAATAGGCTCCCAACCTCAAACTAGCCGTTGCTCCACGAAATTGCCTTTCTGGACACACTGACCGGACTGTCCGGTCACTCTGGTAACGACTCTCCCAGCCATTGGCTCCCTATCCAGGCAATCCCCTGTACTGACCAGACTGTCCGGTCACTGGACCGGACTGTCCGGTCCACTTTCTCTCTCCATTCCAGGAAGGTCCGCAAACTGCATCCTCTCTGTCGTCCCTGCACTCGTACTGACCGGACCGTCCGATCAGCAGACCGGACCGTCCGGTCTGTATGGAGTCTCCTGCAGACAGAGTCCTTGCTCTTCGCGCTAAGTCCTAGAAAGCTCCACATAGTGACCGTATAGTCCGGTCACCTCTGACCCCTCTGTCCGGTCTCTACGTCCAGAAGCTGAAACCTGTTGTCCTCGCTAGACTTGGTTTCCCGGCTTCTCCGAACAGCTCCTTGGCTTCTCCACTGTCACCTAGTGCCTGTGATTTCACCGAGCAACCTTGCACATCATCGACTAGACATGACCTAAGAGAATGACCTAGACCTCCTTGATAGTCCGGTTTTTCCTATGGGCTCAAAGCCTAACAACTAGACAAGTGTACCAAACACTTGCACCATAGCTTGTTCTCCGCTTTGATCCATCTCCATCAACCCTTGGACTCCATCAAGTTTACAAGCCTCCATGCTTGCGGTCATTGTCATCAATCGCCAAGGACACCATCATCCATATGATTTGTAATAGAGTTAAGAGATGATACCTACAAAGACAACACTCGTGTAGATGTTAGCCCACAATTTCATAGTTGTCATCTATCACCAAAACATCCATACCACGGGGATCCAATCATCAATGGTCATAAAGCTTACACCATGGGACTTTTGCTGAGAGCTCTAATGGAGAAATACCATCTATCTCTGAATCTGCTAAGTGTATTATGACGAATACTCTTTGCCTCTTCTACCCCCAGAGTGATCCTTTCAATCCAAAGTTCACAGTTGCCCCCGCCTAGATGCCAACCCGCTGATTCTTCTACCCCTGTATATCAGCACGGATGTCTAGAATGGCATCAACGGAGTGGCCCTCTATCCCTCTTGTCCGGCGGGTGATGTCTGATGACATTGCCACTCTTGTAGGGGAAGCGGAGGAAGCTGCTATCGCATATTTTCCTTCTTCTATGTACTTTCTTTTATGTGCTTGGGATTCTATTAATTACATCTTCATCCCCTAGCTGTCATAGAAGAATAGATCTCACTGAAATTGATTACCTGCGAGTAATTGTCCTATCTTCCTCCTTTAAAGCTGTCTATAATTGAGGAAAACCTCCTTGGTTATATACTTTATCTTCATAAGCTTCCTGCTAAGGGCGATATTCCCGATATCGGCCATCTAAAGTTGATGCATGACCATCGGCTCCTATCACTTAAACGTGATACTCAAAATATCGGCTATTGATCGGCAATGAAATTACGAGTCGATCCAAACACTCGAATGATACTTTTTTCAAATATTTGCCATTAATTGCTTTTCCGAACTCCTCTTCATCCAATCCATGTAAAAAATACGCATTGTCTAGCGCACATCGGCTCACTTTGAACGGACCCTCCCATGTTGGCGATCATTTTCCAAAACGATTATCTCTAGAGCCGATGGGCATAATTAACTTCCAGACGAGATCCCCCCTCTGAAAAACTCTTAGGCACCACCTTTTTATTATAAAATCTGGACACATGAGCCTTATTCTCTTGAATTCTTTCTAAGGCTCTCATCTGATGTTGTAGTACATCTTCTAATTCATCCAACAAAACTTGCCTGCAATCATTAGCTGTCAACTGATCTTGCATCTTTTTCTTCTGGACCCCAAATTTATTTCCCATGGTAAAACTGCTTCATGCCCATAAACTAACTGATAAGGTGGTACCTTTATCGATCCATGACAAGCCATCCTATATGCCTATAAAGACTCAGCCAATGTCATATGTCACTTCTTAGGCTGTTCATCTATCTTCCTCTTAATCAACTTAATCAAACTCTTATTAGATGCTTCTGCTTGACCATTGGCTTGAGCATAATAGGGTGATGAATTCAAAAGCTTGATTCCCATACTATCAGCAAAGCTTTGAAACTCTTCTGAAGTGAATATAGAACCCTGGTCAATCATAATAGTCTGCGGTACACCAAATCTATATATAATATGCTCCTTCACAAAGTTGATCACATCACCAGTAGTAACATTCTTCATAGGCACCGCTTCGACCCACTTTGTGAAGTAATCTGTAGCTGCCAGAATATATTTATGACCTTTGCTTGATGCTGGATAAATTTGGCCAATGATATCCATACCCCAACCTCTAAAAGGCCACGACTTAATGATTAGATTCATAGCCGACACCAGTGCTCTCTGAATTGCTCCAAACTTCTGACAATCCTAACACCCTCTATAATACTTAAAGCAGTCTTCCAGCATGGTAGGCCAATAATACCCAGTTCTATTAAGTAATCATCTCATCTTATGGGCAGATTGATGCGTGCTGCATATTCCTTCGTGTACTTCGCACATAACAACCTTGGCTTCTTCTTGATTTAAACATCTTAGCAATATACCATCAATTGTCCGATAATAAAGCTTTTCTTCTAATAAAACATACCTCAAGGCCATATATCGAACTTTCCGAAAAGTCTGTTGATTTGGGTCCTTGAGATATTGTACAATTTTGAATCTCCAATCTTCTTCATCGACATCAGCTATATCAACAATAACTTCATTAGTGTTTAATTGATAACCCGATGCCTTCTATGCTAGATCATTTGCTTCCATATTTTGTTCTCTTGGGACATGCTTGAATCTCACTGTCTTGAAGCATCGCAACACATCTTGACACTCGGCATAAAATATTCTTAACATATCATCCTTGCATTCAAATTCTCCTGCTAGCTGCCCAAGCACCAGTAATGAATCTCGCACGACTTCAACACAATCGACTCCAGCTTCCTTCAACATCTACAATCCCTTAAGCATAACTCTATATTTAACTTGATTATTAGTCAATACCTTGACAATAAATGCAAACTCAAATCTTGCCCCTCAAGGTGATATGATCACGAGCCCGATACCACATCCACTCTTGCAAACATAACCGTCAAAGAACAATAACCATGTCACTGGCTCCACCATCGACAGTTCGGATCCACAATGCTCAACAACCAAATCAGCTAGAACTTGACCTTTAACAGCCTTAGCAGATTCATAAGTAAGATCATATTCGGCTAGAGCAAGCATCCATTTACCAATTCTCCCTTTTAAGATAGGAGCCGATAGCATATATTTGACGACATCGGCTTTGCAAACCACCACACACTTAGTCGATAACAGATAATGCCTCAACTTCACACATGAGAAATACAAGCATAAGCATAACTTTTCAATCTATGTGTACTTGATTTCAGCATCAACCAATCTCCTACTTAAGTAAAATACAACCCTTTCTTTACCATCTCGTTCTTGAATTAAAGTTGACCCGATTGACTTCTTGTCAGCCGCAAGATAAAGCTTGAAAGGTAATCCTTCTCTTGGTGGCACCAACACAGGCGAGGAAACCAAATACTTTTGGATATCATCCAAAGCTCTCTGGTGTTCCGCTTCCCACACAAACCTCTGATTCGCCTTTAATTTCAATAACGGGGTAAACACATCGAGCTTCCCGGTCAAGTTTGAAATAAACCTCCTGATGAAATTTACTTTGCCAATCAAAGATTGAAGCTCTGTCTTGTTAACTAGCGGCTCAATATTATTAATAGCTTTCATGCTCTTTGGCCCAATTTCAATTCCTCTTTCATGCACAATAAAGCCCAGAAACTGACCAGCCGATACGCCAAAAGCACACTTCTTTGGATTCATCTTCAAGCCATACTTCCTGGTCCTCTCAAGTACTTCCCGCAAATCGGCTATATGATCTTCTATTTTCTTAGATTTAACCACTACATCATCAATATAAATTTCTACTAACCTACTGATCAGATCATGGAATATGTAATTCATGGCCCTCTTATACATGGCTCCAGCATTTTTCAATCCAAACGTCATAACCACCCATTCGTACAACCCAATCACTCCCGGACACCTGAAAGAAGTTTTCGGTATGTCTTCTTCTGCCATGCAAATCTGATTATAACCAGCATTACCATCCATAAAACTAACGATCTTATGCCCTGCTGCTGCATCAACCAGAAGATCTACTATCGGCATCGGGTAGTCGTCCTTCAGAGTAGCTTTATTCAACGGGCCAAAGTTGATACAAATTCTCAACTTGCCGCACTTCTTGAAAATAGATACAATGTTTAAAACCCACTCTGGATATCGGCAATGCCTAATAAACTTAGCATCATACAACTTGGTAATTTCAGCCTTGACAACATCATAAATTTTTGGATCAATTCTTCTTGGGGGTTGTTTATAAGGTCGATATCCAGGTTTTATGGGCAACTGATATTCGACTATGGATCTACTCAGGCCGGGCATCTCAGAATAAACCCAAGCAAAACAATCCTGATACTCTTTTAATAATTTTGTTAATTCAACTTTGAAATCTTCATCTAACTTCTTACTGGTAATTGTTGGCCTTGGTTTGTCACCATCTCCTATATCGACTTCCTGTAGTTCATCGGCCGACATGAATCCTTTTCCCAAATTCCCATCTTCTGCAAATTCCGTTGGGGTGCCTGTCAGACAAACAATTTAGAATTTGAAAGGTCCACTAACTCAAGACCCTGTGTAGTAATCTTAACATAGTCGTCATCCTAGATCTTGCCAGACAAACACTCATATCATCCGCATGCCATGGCACTAAATCAGCCGATGCAATATTGACGGTTTCATCGCCCGGGATTACCTCCACTTGATCGCCAATCCATTGAGCCAGAGACTGGTGCATTGTCGATGGAACATAGCAGTTCACATGTATCCAATCACAACCCAATAGAAGGCTGTAGGTTCCCATTCCATCAATGACGAAGAAAGTAACCGGCAAAGTTTTACTGCCGATTGTAAGCTCCACATTTAAAACTCCCATGGCTGCTACAGTACGACCACCATAATCCCTAAGAGTCATATTTGTATCGATCAAATCTTCTTTAGTCTTCCCCAATTTCCTGACAGTAGTGATCAACATTATATTTACTGTAGCACCTCCATCAACCATCATTTTTCCCATCGGCATCCCATTGACGAACCTCTTCAAGTACAGAGCCTTCAAGTGTCGATGTCTAGACTTATCTGGTTTATCAAATTATTGCTTACTGAGTATCAAATATCAATTGTGGTGTATCTTCTTCATCAACAAACAATTCTTCTTCCGAGGCCATAAATTCCTGAGGCAACATCATCACCATACTCACTGTGGCTGAGCATTATCTTCATCATAATAATATTTGCCAGCCCTTATCTGCCTGCAATGCATCCTCTATATCCTGCGCTTCTGACTCCTAGAGAAAATACCAGATGGACACCACTGATCAGCCTGCTCTTGTCCCTCTTGCATCTACTCATCGACTTTCTTGTCAAATTTGGTTTCGTCACTTGCCTTCTTGGTTCTGAGTCAATCAAATGCAGAAACTCTTTCCTACCTATCGACTAAACCCACCATCGACTCTCTAATCACGTCATGTCGATGCTGGTGCTGATGATTCTTTGGAGTCTCACTATACATTTGATCTGTGCGCTCACCACATCCAGGGCCATTGTCGATTGATGGCAGCTTCATATTGTGATCCCAGCAATATTGAAAGAATGGACACTCTCAATGTGGATAAAATTGTGACTCCTTTATTTCCCTATCTCTCTTTTTCTGGTACCAGCCATATTGACATTTGCAGGAAAAGGGTGCCAATTGATTACCAAATTGAAGAAAGAACTCATGCGAGATCCAAATTTCACTACTAAATTTTCAATGCGCCAACAACTGGATCAAAAATTCACTTGACCTGATCATCCTACCCTTTGCAAACTAAACATATTGATTAAAAAACTTGGGCATCCATAATTCCTCTACAAGACACTTTACCAAACAAAACTCCTAGCTTAAAGTCATTAGTTGATGCTGGATGATGATCTAATTAACAATGATCATGAACAATTGACGCTGACCAAGCATACAAAACATGAAGGAAAACTGAAAAATTACCTTTCAGACATTTTGTCGAGCATGTCCAGGTCATAGACCATGGTGTAAGGACCGAAGGCGTACCGAGGAGGGGGGGGGGGTTGAATTGGTAAGCCGCTCACGAATCCGAATTCTTCAATTCATGCTATTTGAACCTAACAATCGTTGCAACCTCCCCCTTTTTTGTGATTGATGACAACCACTACTTATCATAATCTTATCATAAAACAACAGGGCTAACAGACTACACAACAATCAAGAGGAACCTCAAAAGCATAAGCAATGAATAAAGAAGGTCCTACTCAATCAAGCATCATCAAGAGCTAAGAGGAATAAGAAAGAAGAGCATACTCTAGATGATATGCATGCATGTCATGTGAAGATATTAATAAGAGCATATAGACATGGAATGCCAGACATGAATGATGAAATTTAATAGGATAGCATGGCAATGCATAGCAATTAAGAACAAGCAATCATCATATAGTATCATACACAGGCAAATAGGATAAATAAAGAAGAACAAGCACTGCGTATGAAAATAAACCAAGTGAGATGAAGATGAGTCAAACACAAGTGCGAATGAAAAACCATGACCCATCAAAATCCACGAACATCGAATAACTCCATCAAAATAAGATCTAAAAATATCTATCTCCTGAAACCACTGTACATGTATGCTCCCCCAAGATACAAGCTACTCTCGATCGCACATGATCACACTCCAACTCCCCCTAGACCTATGACATACTTCTCCCCCTTTGGCAACAAGCACCAAAAAGCAGAAAAAATAAACATCTACACACTCGTGGTCGAAGGAAGTGGTGCAGCGACGTCCTCTGAAGGCTCTGCTCCTAGCTGCTCCTATGCCGGATCCTGCTGTGCTCCCTGAGCCTGTGTCGCCTGAGCATCCAGCTGCTCAAAGAACTCAAGGTCTACAGGCAACTCAGACCCTCTACCCTGCTCTGCTGAAGTGTCCGTGTCGGTCTCCTGAGCAACTGAGGCCTAGAGAAGTGCAAGATTCGCCATGTCCTACTGAGTGAATCCTCCGCGGCCAAGGTCCTCTGCTACCTGAGGTGTGAGCGTGCTGACTGTAGTAGTAGAGGGTGGAGGTGTAGCTGACTTTGGGGCTGTCTGGGAGTCTGCACATGTGGTGTGCACTATCTCTGAGAACAGACTCCTGACTGGTAGTTGCTGGGAGGTGAAAGGTCCTGCCATTTGCGAAGTAGAAGAGTGTGTCAGTGAAGTGAGAAATGCAGACACTAAGAAGGCAGACACAGGGGAGAACTGAGCTGGTGAGTGAGTCTGTCCTGCTCCCCCTGTCAAAAGGACCCCTAAGAGTGAAGGCAGTGCAGAAGACTAGGCTATCATCATAGCGGTGAAGGGTCCTAGCTGAGTCAGCAGCTGCTGAAACTGTGGAAGTGCTGAAGGTCCTGGCTGCTGATTGGCCTGTCTCTGAGTCATCTTTGCCATATATGTCATGAGAGTAGTCATCAGTGCCATCTCCTATCTCTGAGACTCTGCCTGTCCTCTAATGACCTCCATGATCTGACGTCTCTCCTCAGCTATGCTCTGGATGAAGTCACTAGGCGTCCTGCCAGTGCTGCCACTGAGAGAGCATCCTCTGTCTATGTACCTATCGGCTGGGGAGGTGCTTCTGTAATAGCTAACTTAGAAACTACCATCTCGAGATGAACTGCCTGCTCGTGAGTGACTGGCGGTGAGTCCTGCTCCTTCTCTCCTGTCTGCTGACTCGAGGCTAACTATGAACCCCTAGGGACTCTAGGTGAGTAGCTGGTGGTCACCTCAGGGAACATGTCATACTCACCCTATTTCACTAGTCCCATCCTCCTCAGAAGGTAGCAAATATATGGAGCATAGACTAGGTGACGTCCTCCTATCCTCTCGGAGATAACCTCCTCCATCTCACCAACCAGTAAATCAGCCATGTCAAATGGCTGTCTCCTCAGATAAGTTGCTACTACCCACTAGTGTAGTAAAGTGAACTCCTCTCTATAGCCAGACCTAGGAATGATAGTCCTAGTGACTGTTGCTCTAACCACCTTAGCCTCTACGACAAGTCTCGAAGGGCCTCTCTCAAAGCCTGGGGTGTGCGGTGGTGGAAAGGCAATCAACACCATATCGTCTGAAGGTAGCTTCCCTCCCTATGGTCTACGAGGTGGAGCAAGGGTCGGGTAGGTACTCCTGTATAGCTGGAAATGTGAAGCAAGGAGTTCAAAGCTGGCTATCAGGTCTCCCCTACTCACACGCTATGGTTGCTCTCTAAACAAGAACCAGATCTCTGAGCAGTCTCTGACAATCCACAGTGTCACGTAGAACTCTAGCACAATATCCTCCCTGTACCTGTAGGGCTCTGTTACTAACTCTGCCAGACCAGGTAGGTAAGTGAAATACTGCTCCATGTCTGTGCCTGTGGCTCTCCTCATAGACTGGTAAGTGGTGTACTGCTATGGCAAATAGTTTACCCTTGACCTTCAGTGAAAGATAGCGTCCTAGGCCCTCTCCAATCCTCCTCTAGAGGCCAGTCCAGTATCTCTCTCATGTAGCGGGATCCCTGGGGATTGGAATCCATAGCTTGAAGGGAACCAGACAAAGCATGTTAAGTTCCGTTGCAGGAATCTTAAGAATGTCTATCTCCCCGGTTGCCTGTACTAGTCTCTGTAGCCTCCTTGTGCACACTGCACAGATGCACCTCAAGTCTCTTGCCTAGTGAGCAATCCTCTGCTGTTGTGGCTGTACTAGCTGCTCATTCTCCTTTAACTCCTCATCCTCCTCAGACTCGTACTCTGAGATCTCCTCTGACTCTAACTCCTCTGACTCCTCGTGCTGCTAGGAGGATCCCTACTCCGCAGGTCTTGACGACCTCCCCTAATGAGAAGTCAGGGTGCCCTGTGACCATGGTGGCAACCTGATCCCTGTGTACAGCTCTGGCCCTGTGGTCCTCTGCCTGGTGCTTCTCCCGTGACCCTGGTCGTCTGTCTGTGTACCTATGATCAGCAGTGATCCAGGTGTCCTGTGGGAAGCCTCCATGGCCTTTATGTGCTGTGCAACCCTCCTGGCCCTCTCTGACTCTGGGTCTAGCCTGGTCCTCTTCTTGCTCTTGGGCTTCTCAGGCATCTTAGCCTTGCCCTTGTCCTAACCTGACCCTGTCATCTCTGCTGCTGATATTGTCACTGCATACACATAGGTATAGACAAGATAAGTATAGAACCTATATAAATCTACAAGCATAGCACCGATAGTTAAGCATGCGCAATAGAAATCCTAGCACTGAGATGAAGGACATGATCACTAGAAAAATATGCAGAGTAATCAACAGTGATCATCGACTTTATGTAGCTGGTGCGAGTCATCTAGTGTGTAGTCAAATAATAGGCAATAAATCTAACTGCAGACTAAGCGAGAGACAAACCCTAGACATACAATTAACAGACAATTAATTGCTGCTAGGTTGAGCTAATTACCTAATTAATGCAACTAAACATGGGCTATTAATCCAATTGCATCAATTAAGTAAATTGGTCGCTAATCACCTAATTACCTAATCTAACTGCGTGTTCTCGGTGACGGGCTCGAACGAGGAAGAGAACAAGTCCTTTGACAAATTTTGACCTAGTCAAAAGATCGACGAATAATCGAGATCAACTCAAGGATGGATCAATGGTCACAGAAGAAAGTGCATTATTGTAACACCCTGCTTTTTCAAAAACTGGAATATTTTAAAATTTTCTAGAATTAATTAGGTTGGTAACATTTTTTTAGAAAAAAGAATTATTTTCTATAGAAAATAATCAAATATAGGTTATTTTTAAAATATTTGTTTGTTGCATTCTTGTTGATTAGTTGCATTTAGGGTTTTTATTATGTGCAAAAAGTTATTTGAAAATTCGAGTAGAAATTGATTTTGTTTAGTCTAGAAAATCGGGGAAAGAAAAAGAGAAATCAGAACCCCTCAGCCTTGGGCCGAATTCCCTTCCCCGACCCAGCTCGCTCTCCCCCTCCTCTTTCCTCCCTCTTGGCCTTGGGCCAACCCTGCCCGACCCACTTCCCCCTCTCTTCCCTCCTTCCCCCTCTCCCCCGCTTGGGCCACCAGCCCCCCAGCTCCCCAGCGTGCAGCCACCCCACGCGCGCTCGGCCCAGCGAGCCTTGACCCACTCCCGCCACCACCGTTGTTCTCGGTGTGCGTGCCAAACAACCTAGGGCACCACGCACTATAATAGGGCGGGCCCCGCGCCCCTGCCGCCACAACCCTGCCCCCTCGCTCCCGCACCTCACCGTCACCGTCGCTCGCCGGAAGCCGTCGCCGCCTCAGCCCCCTCCGCCCCGCCCCGCGAGCCCGAGTGAGCTCCCTTGCCTACGCCGCACCCTCCTCTCGCTCACCATCGTCACGCGCACGCCAGAGCCCCTCCCCGGTGAGCTCCGACCACCACCAATGGCGGCGGCGCCGCTGGTCCACCGTGGATTGGTGTGCCCCCCTGGTCCACAAGCCTCGTGGACCTAGTCGACGGGAATTTATTTTTATTTGATTTTATTTTTTTGTTTTGTTTAATTACCAAATAATGCTAGTTTTGCGCATAGGCCCCTTGACCATTATAAAATTAGATTTTCAATCTTAGTTTTAATTATTTTTAGCACTCTATTTTTATAGAAAAGACGCTAGTATTTTTCTAAACAATAATTTAGTCCTGTAATTTTACAAAAATAACCTTGGACTTATTATTAATTATGTTTTAGTCCTGTCTTTTCACACTTAGGCCTTGTATTTTTAATAAATTACATTTTGGTCCCTGATATTTTCAGAAATTATATTTTAGACTTATATTTTATAGTTTAACCCTTATACTTTTCTAAAATTTCGTTTAGGCCCTAAACTTGTCTGTTTTCACATTTTTGCCCCTAAAACTTTGAATCATCATAGCTTTTCAACCATAGCTCAGAACTGCGAAATTCTTGCACCAAAGCGATCATAGTGTTTAATATTATTTATTCGTACTGTTTTACAATATTTTGCTAATTTATTATTTTTAACCCTAGAACTTTAAACCTTCATAACTTTTTACTCGTAACTCACATTGAGATGATTCTTGCTTTCACGCGATCGTAGCAATGCGTACTATTTCATAGTATTGTTTTCATTGCTCTTTGGTACTGTGTGGTGTATGGTTTCTTAGTTTACTTGTGTGCTTGTCTTTCCGGTGTGACGTTGTGTAGACCAACCGTGGTTAGAGAACTTTCAAGATCTCCATCCCAAAGACTTTGAGCTGCAACAAAGGGAACCAGGCAAGTGTCCTTGATGTATTTTGAAGCTATGTTTTATATTCCTCTCTATCTCTATGCATGCTTGTTAATATTGAATCCCATGTATCATTATCCTGTTCCACATTATTTCTTGTCGCTTGGGTTATGGTGTAGTATATTGGTAAGGGTACGTCACGCTTAGTGTGCTATGTTGAGAATTGGTAGTGTCTAATGTTAATCTTGACTGATGGTTTACTTGAACATAATAATCATGAGGGATGAGTAATAAATTTTAGCAACATGGATCCTAGGTGATCCAAGCAGGAGGATGATGAGGATGGTGCGGGTATGCACGTGTACTCGGTACATTACTATGGGATTGTGGTGGTACCTTCTTGGGATCACAAGAGTTAGTTGTGGAGCGGCCACCCAGGAAAATAACGCAAAGCACAGGTCTGATATGGGTAGGCTTGGTTGAGTATCAAGATGCCTTCATAGTTTAATGGGCAGTCGAGGAAGGAGGACGGAACGGTTTACTTTCGGACTCAGGCGAGGGATAGTTTACTCCCAAGCCACGGTGCCAGATGGAGCTTCTGTAGGAATGGTTTAATTCCGCAGCGGTGAAACCTTAGCATGGATTGTTTGCAAGTTGGGAAGCTCTTTAAAATATCTTTTGGTGATCTCTTGGCCTCACACCTACGGTAGTGTGATTT
Organism: Eleusine coracana subsp. coracana; assembly: GCA_032690845.1. Classification (NCBI taxonomy): domain Eukaryota; kingdom Viridiplantae; phylum Streptophyta; class Magnoliopsida; order Poales; family Poaceae; genus Eleusine; species Eleusine coracana. Next base: position 45,060,124 of record CM064430.1, read on the forward strand.
GGGCAACATGGAGACTCTCTAGTCACAACATAGTGATGAAATCACCAACCTAAGGGTAAAGTTGTGCAACCTCTACAGAGTTTCAAACTATTATAATAGCCGTGCTCATGGTCATGAGCGCCCTGGATCGTCACACGTTTAGGAGGGTTGTTTATGGGTGAATTTGGTGGGTAGCCAAGTTTGGTTTGGGTGGTGTTACCCTTGGTTTGCTACAGGCTATGTAACCTGTGGTGTGGTTTCTTATGGGCGGTTTAACCCATGGTTGGCTACAGGTGGTGTAACCTATAGTGTGGTGTCTTATGGGTGGTTTGACCCATGGTTGGCTACAGACGGTGTAACTTGTAGTGTTGGATAGATGAGATAACTTGGGAGAACTTTTCACTTAGTAAATAGGAGTGCTATTCAAATGGTCTTAGGTGTAGTGCTCGTTTATGCAAATGAACCACTGTGTTAGCCTTTATTTATTAAGCTTGCATGCCATATTTTCCCCCACTTGCTGAGTACGACTTGTGCTCACCCTTGCTATTTCCCTTTGTTGTTGTACTATAAACTGCTGCTCAGAAGCTGGAGAGATGGACTACATCGATGAAGACTACTACTAGGCGAGCATGCCCCTAGTCAATTGTCTGTGGTGTATGGTTTCTTCCTCTGTTATTCTATGAGAGAGTCAATTTTAGTCTTTAAAGACAACTACTTTATAATAATGGTACATTGTAATAATGACATTGGTTATATTTGTTATTCCCTTTTACTGTCGATATGTGTGAAACTTGTTCGTAGGCACACATATACTAAGCATCTGATTTTGTCCTTGAAACCGGGTGTGACAATTACGCGTTTACAACATACTGACCGGACGATACGGTCTCTAGACCGGACTGTTGTAAGGATCATGACCATTGAGATCACCCCAAGGTATGATGTTTTGGTGATGAATGTCAAACATGAAATGTGACTAATATCTACACGAGTGTTGTTCGTGTAGGAAACCTCTTCTATCTTATGATGATTGGCAATGGCATCCTTGGCGATGGATGACAATGACCACAAGCATGGAGGCTTGTGAACTTGATGGAGTCAAAGGGGTGATGGAGACGGATCAAAGCAGAGAATAAGCTATGGTGCAACTGTTTGGTACATTTGCCTAGTTGTTAGGGCTTTGAGTCCATAGGAAAAATGGGACTATCAAGGGGGTCTAGGTCATTCTCTTAGGTCATGTTTAGTCGGTGATGTGCAAGGTTGCTCGATGAAATCACAGGCACTAGGTGACAGTGTAGAAGCCAAGGAGATGTTCGAAGAAGCCGGGAAACAAAGTCAAGCAAGGACGACAAGTTTTGGCTTCTGGACATTGAGACCGGACAGAGGGGTCAGTGGAGACCGGACTGTACGGTCACTATGTGGTTTTGTCCGGAGGCTACAGTGGGCAGTGAGGAAACTATCAAGTCTGGAGAGCTATAGAGACCGGATGGTCCGGTCTACTGACCGGACGGTCCAGTCAGTGGAGCACAAATTTGGGCAGTAAGGAAGCTACAACCGAAACATCTCCGGACTGGAGAGAGAAACGACCAGACGGTCCGGTCAGTACAGGAATTCGCCTGGACATAGTGGAGACAGCGGCCAGGAGAGCCATTACCAGAGTGACCGGCCGGTCCAGTCTGGGAGTGACTGGACTGTATGGTCAGTACGTCCAGAAAGGTGAATTTGTGGAGCAACGGCTAGTTTGAGCTTGGGAGCCTATATAACTTCGTTGCTGGGGTCTTGGAGATCTCTCTTGGCCAGTGGAATACCTAAGAGCATTTGGTAAGGTCCAAGAGGAAAAGAGGAGAGCACTAGGAGGAGATATTGCATATCTTCAGAGTTCTAGTGGAGAGTAACTTGAGCATCTTGCACATCTAAGGCTAGGGTGTCCTTGAGGGTGTGATCTAGATTGTTACTCTTGGTCTATGATGAGACCTAGACCGGTTAGGTATCGGTGATCAAGCCTATCGTGATTGGTTGTGAAGGCCGTCACACGTTTGTACACGGTTTGAGCCCGCCGGTGAAAGGGGCATCGCTAGTGAGCGCCCGTGTCAGCTTGGGGAGGCAAGCTTGTGCTTTGTGCAGCGGTGACGCACACTATGTCTTTACTTTAGGAGTGATTGCGGGCTCGTGGGCAAGAACTCCACTTGGTGGTGGGAGGGATCAGGACTCCGGCGGTGGTTGCTGAAGGCTTCCATGAAGACCTATTAGATGAACAATGCGAATCTCTTGTGGCCGAGGCACAAAAGACTACTCGTGTACTAACTGACCAGATAGAATTAGATCCCTTACCGAAGGCATAAGGGCTTGTAATATTTGTACTGATACTACGTTTCACTGCCAATGGTGTAGTAAAACCAAATCCAGTAGACCACTAGGGTCTAGATCCAACACCAGTCTTGTGATGAATTCTTAGGTCACGCTGCTTCGTTTATGTATTGTATGAACTCGTGTTAAACACTCACAACCAATACACAACTCATGTCAGCCCTCTAAACAACGCTCCCAATAACCGATATGAACCATGGAGACTAAGAACTTACTCGGTCAAGCATATGCAAATTGAGAGAGTTGCCTTGGTCCTCAATAGACGACATGAACCCTGGGGACTAAGAAACCCACTTGGTCAACATGTGCGGGTTGCAGTGATACCAAGTATCAGAATTTGAGTCATGATTTGAACAATGTCAGCATTCATTTCACAGAAATCATAAATTGTATGACTAATTATCATGACCATGATAGATATATGAATTGTATTATTAAAAAAATACAAAATCTACTTGTTACAATAAACTATGAAAACTAAGCATAGAAACGACGTAGCTGAGATATGTTCCATGAACTTTGAAGGTCTGACCCATCCTCACGCATCAATCGATATGAACCTAGCCGAGTGATCTCCTTTACTATAAAAGGTCCTTCCCATGGAGGTGACAGCTTGTGTTTGCCAACCGTCGACTGAACTTGCTTCAAGACTAAATCACCAACTGAAAAACCACGCGACCGAACATTTTTGTCGTGATAATGCCTCAGGCTTTGCTGATATTTCGCCGACCAAATCAAAGTGGTGTCTCGTTGTTCTTCTAGTAATAATAGGTCATCACACCGATGGCTATTAGAAATATTTTCCTCATATGCAACCACACGTGGGGAGGCAAAAATCACTTCGGTCGGCAACATAGCTTGAGAACTAGACCAACGAAAAGGGCGAGTTTCTCGTGGCTCGACTGACATTGGTCCTAAGACCCCACAATACCGGTGGTAACTCTCGAACCCAATGTCGAGCATACTTTTCCAGTCTATCAAATATGCGAGATTTTATTCTAGAGAGCAAGAGGCCGTTTGCCCTCTCGACCTGGCCGTTACTTTGCGGATGGGAAGCCGAGGCATAGCCGATCTTAAAGCCCACCCGAGTCGCAAAATCTTTAAACTCTTGTACCGTGAATTGACTACCATTGTCAGTGATGATCTTGTGCGAGGCACTGAACCGGGTGACTATTTTAGTCATAAACTCAATGTCCTACTTCGCCGAGATTTTGCTGATTGGTTTGGCTTCAATCCGTTTAGAAAATTTATCCACTGCCACGAATAGATGAGTGAAGCCTCCTTGAGCCTTCATGAAGGGTCCAACAATGTCTAAACCCATACTGAAAACGACCATGTTATGGGAATGTTTTGAAGCTCAATGGCAGGTACATGCATCTGGCGGGCGAAGAACTGACAGCCTTCACACTTTTAGACGATATCTTTAGCATCAGCGCAAGCAATTGGCCAATAAAATTCTTGTCTCATTGCTTTGGCCGCAATCATAGATGGACCCGCATTATTACCATATATGCCAACATGAATTTCCCTCAATATAGCTATGCCCTCATCTTGTGACAAACATTTCATCAGTATCCCATGTGGACTTTGCTTGTACAAGAGATGATCAACTATGCAGTATGATCTGGACTTACAAATGATACAGAGGGCTTCTTCTTTGTCGGTTGGTAATGTACCATGATCTAAATACTCGATGAAGGGAGTGCGCCAATCTACTTGGATTACAGCTACCTCAGATGTTGCTCCTTCCTTTGGTATCGACTGCACAATAGTTTGCTAGGGTAGTACAAATGGCTTGTGTAAATCATCAAGGAATACTCTGTTGGCACTCCCCAAGTGCCCCTTTTATATGTGAATATTACCCCAATTAGAGCATAATTGATACTAATTTAGGCCATTTACCTATGATATTGCCTATATATTTGTATATGCGCTATTTTGGAGATCTATTGCAATAATAGGTAAAATTGGTGATTAAAGTGATGCTAGAGAGGACAGGAATCTAGAAGCGATGAAAAGCACTGAAGAAGCCCAGTGCGCCGATCGGCGTAGTCCATGAGCCAGTCGGCGCAAGGGTGTTTTGGCCCACAGAAGTGACCAAGGCCCATTCCAAATGTTTATGGAAGTTTATCTGCGCAAGACACTTGAAGATATTTGACTAGAAGATTTATGGAACTTCAAGATTTTGACATGCAGTACAAGACTTTATGTCAAAGGAAAAGGCCCACATGGCAGTTGTGGAAGGCAGAGGAACCGAAAAGGAAGCAGAGGCGACAGAGGGACAACAGATTCGTGAGTTAGAGCCACCGGGGCTTGCCCCGTTAGAATAGATCTCTAGTTGAGTTTCAAGAACCATTGGTGTTAAGAGTTGATCCGTCAAGGTAGGCCATCTCGACGGGGATGAATCTTACTCTATGTATCTCAAGGATGATTGAATATGTTGATGATGGTTTTGGTGATTTGTCTATCTTGATTCTATAATCATGCATGTGCTTATTCCAATTGCTTAATTCTAGGTTAAGTAAGTAGATATTATCTTGATCGTGGTGATTAGGATAGTATTTGGACATTGTATTGATTATGGTTACTTGATGATGCTAGTAGTGTGGTTTAGCGGTGACAGCACTAAACCTACGCAACACTATTGGATAGTTGAGTAGGGTAAGATACTCGTGCGATTAAGGGTTTCCTCTCGGCAGCGATAAATCGGGAGCCGCTCAGAAAGCAGGGTGGTCTTACTCATTATAGGTTTTCACTGATCCATGTAATTACCCATTATGATGTTATTTGATTAGACTTTTTGGTTACTATCTCACTAGTAGATATATGGCTACTCACTTAACAGCTTAGGCTTACAAGGTATCTGGCGCACCTTGGCTTAGATTCACCAGTGTGCCGATTGGCTCAACACCTGCGCGATCGGCGTGATGATAGATTCACCAGCGTGCCGATCGGCTCAACCCCTGCGCTGATCGATGCAATGACAGATTTACTGTCTGGTGCACCTTTGCACTGGCCAGTCTCCCCTCATGCAACCTGAATTCGACAGTAGCTTTGATTAGATCTTTTACTGTTAACCTTGTTTAATTACCCCTAAGGTCCATGTGGATTTGATAAACCTTGGAATACTCAATTTAAGGGAAAAAGTGCTACAATCGTACACCGTCCTCTTGCGGTACATAAGTGGGTGCGTAATCACGACCAACAAGCTACCTTTTTCTGGCGCCATTGCCGGGGACCATAGCAGGTTTTCAAACATTGTTTGATTTATTAGTGTTTAGTCATTGTGCTTTACTTGTCTCTTTAGTACATATATTCTGTTAAGTGAAACTAACAGGTATGGATGGTCCTAAGTCAAACAAATCCTCTAATTACACCGATGATCTAGAAAGACTCTTTTATGAGAAGAGAACAATGGAGAAGAGAAGCATGTCACTTGGAGATTTAGGTGGAGAAGCAGTCCGCACCACCCCTCGAACATTATTCACACTAGAAGCCCTAGATCAAGAAGAAGAGGAGATGGCAAAGTTACCTATGGATAATCGTCTCAAGCCTCAATTGACTAATGTTGTCAAGATAGATTTCCAAGAAGCTCAAGATCAACTTCCCTATCAATTGGAGACATATGTTGGAATAATGGCACAACAACCATTCACAGGTTCAGAAGATCCCAATCATCACTTGCAACACTTCAATGAGGTTTGCAGTACATTCAAGATAGCGGGATTAGACGGAAACCAAGCACGTGTGCAGCTGTTCCCCTTCTCTCTAGTTGGATGTCCCAAGCAATGGTACAATGGATTGGAAAACCCAGTGAAGACGGTGTGGAACACGTTAGCAGCTGAATTCTTGGCCAAATACTTCCCTCCTGGTAAGACACAAGCTTTGAAGAATAAGATTCTTGGCTTTACACAGAATGTTCATGAGAGCATTGGAGAAACATGGGAGAGATACAATGAGTACCAGGATACATGCCCTCATCATGGTCTGACGGTTAGAGAAGTTGTTGAGAGGTTCTACATAGGATTGAATCAACTATCCCGTCAACACTTGGATGCCTCAGATGCAAGTTCATTCATATAAAAAACTCCCACCAAAGCTAAGAATTTGATCAAGTTGTTAGTTGAAAATCAGTCGTGGGATAGTGAGAGAAGTTCAAGGAATCTGCAACCCTCAAAAGGAGTGGCGAAGAGTGTGATTGAGAGGACTCATGAAGACTTGATTATAGATCGCCTCGACGCTATTCAAAGGAGGTTGGACAATAATCTTTATATCCCTAAGGAAGAGCCGCTTAAGCTAGCAGAATCACACTCCACTTGTGGTGAGTGGAGAATTCGGTCATGTGCAGAAAGATTGCCCTGAAGAGTTGAAGATGCTAGAATATATGAAGAATAGTGGATGGAAGTCCCAACATCAGCAGCAAAGGAGTTCTTTCTCTCCTAATTCGTCCATGCAAAATTCTATCCCACTTCGTCTCCAATGTTATGAGTTCTTCCAAGCTCAAGAGAAGATCAACAAGGACAATCAAGCTAAATTCAAGGAGATTGATCGTGTCCTTGAGGGAATTAATGACAAGGTGATAGAAATTGGGAGCTCCAATGAGCAGATTTTGAAGCATGCCAAAATTATGGAGCAACAGATGAGACAGTTATCGCAAGCCATTCAAGGCAACAAAGGGGCTATTCCTGGCAATACGAAGTCTGCAGAGCAATTGAAGGCAATAGCTACAAGGTCTAGAAAACAAACAGAAGATCCAGAGCACCCTGCGGAGCGTGACGGTCCTGACGACACCGATCGGCTCCCTGAAAGTGCCGATCGACGTGAGGAGGATGTTGACCTCTCTAGTCTAAAAATGGGTATGGAGATAGAGGAGCATGGCCCTGCCACATTCCTCGATACTCAACTGCTGACAAAGACAGCAAGAGCGTGGCAACATGACGAGCAATTTGCAAGGTTTGTCGATATTATGAAGAAGCTTTACATCAATGTCTCTTTTGTTGATGCTATTTAAGTACCCACCTACACCAAGTACATTAAGGACATGATGCAAAACAAGAAGTCTCTAGTTTCTGAGGAGGTTGTGAAGGTTACTAAGGAGCTTACGGTGACAATCAATGATTTTGCACTTGAGAAGAAACCTGACCCTGGATCACCAAGTATCAAATGCATGATTGGTAGGTGCTTGTGCGATCTTGGAGCAAGTGTAAGTGTTATGCCCTGTCATATATTCACAAGTCTCAATTTGCCTGAATTAGAGCCTACGGGTATGTGTTTGGAGTTAGCCGATCAATTGGTACGCTTCCCTGATGGAGTTGCTGAGGATGTGCAATTTCAAATTGGAGATCACATCGTCCCTGTTGATTTTATTGTGCTTGATATAGATAAGAGGATGAGGTGATGAGGACATCACTCCTAAGGATACATGCAACACTCCTCCAATTCTGGACTTGCAAGGTCCAATGACTAGAGCTCGTGCACGACGACTAAATTTAGAGGTGAGCTTGTTCCTACGTTCTTCATTATATCTCACTTTTGAGAATGGTTTGCTACCTAATGATTATATTGTAATTAGGAACCATGGAGAGGAACAGGAGATGATGGAAGAAGGACTTAGAGACGTGGAGGACCAGCAAGGACATGGAAGCCAAGGTAGAGGTCCAACCAAAACCAGCAAGGACCAGCAAGGACATGGAAACCAGTTTGTTGCGGGGCTCAGGACCAGTCTGCACTAAAACGGATGCCCAGGATGCATATGGACTCGGATTTGGATGTTCTACATATGCATGGATAAGAAGAAGACCTTTCCAATGATGCCGGTTTCATATCAAAATTAATCCGGAGTCATCAGGAATCATCGAAGCAAGAGAGGATTCAGAATCTGTTTCAGTGTTGCGTCGCCTGTTTTTGGCCTTTGGGCTTTGTATCTAGTTGAGCCCAATTAGGGGCGCGTCCAGAGGGTCTTGCACGACCCTAGGGTCTTCATATACAGCCGCAGCCATACCATTAGGGTTCGGGTTTTGCTTAGATTATTCTGTTCATAAAAGTTTCACCGTCATCACGGTTTGTGAGACCCCAACTTCGTGAGATTCATAATACATCTGCAATTGTGTTGCATTCTTCTTTGTTCTTGCTTGTGTTCTTGATTCGAAGGCAGGGATTAGCCTTCTCGGCAAGGTCAATCGTTTTAGGATGGTTGATAACCAGAGGAGACGTTGTGCTGCGATAGCAGGGTTTAGAACGTGCTGTTCTAAAGCCGGATCAATTTGTGTGTCACCTCCGACCAAATCACCGTATCTAGAACCTTTCAGAAGATCGGGAACCCTTGTCCACATCAAGTGGTAATCAGAGCTTCAGGTGCACCATCAGGTTCACACTACCCTTAGTTAATTTTGTTTTCTGTTCTTCCTATCATCCATAGAAAAGCCCAATTTTTTTTCCCTCTGCCCATAACCACGTGTTTAGCCTTTGCATATTTCAATTTCAGAGTCCATAGTGTTGAGTTTGTGCCCTAGTTCTTGTTTAGTCGCTGGTTTAGTTTGTGTTTTTGTCATCAGTAGTGTTTCCCTTGCAACCCTAGCCGCCATCCCCTTCACCATCCTCTGCTCTGTTGGCTTTTTGTGCTAGGATTGATTGATCGACACACCTAGCCTAGTCCCACCCTAATCCCATCCTAAACACACCGTCAACACCCCAGACCAATCCCCACAAATTCCACTTTCCGCTGCCTCCACGCTGCCAAAAAAAATCCTACCCGATTCCAAACCCGACCCCAAACCCGACTCGGGTTTCTGGAAAACCGACTCCGACCCCCCTTCGGTAGAACGGGCATAACTTTTCGCTCGGTTGTCTGTTTTGGCTGAAATTTTTACAGTAGATTCTTGACTAAAAGCTGGGCATACCCAGACTCGGCTATGCCCTATGAGTCCTCGTCAAAAAATTCAAAAAAAAATCGGGAAGATAAAGAAAAAATTGAGTTAAGTTTAAACCCAACATTTTCTGCAACTTCAAGATTTTTTGTAGGCCACATCCTACCTCTATTTGAGCTGAAATTTTCTGTGGATTCTCCTCCATTGTTAGTGAGTTGGATAAAAATATCAAAAAAAATAAAATAATAAAAAAAGAAATTTGGGATTTCTACTAGTGCTACTTCTAGAGCCCTGAAATTTCTGGATTTGGCTATTTTGCACTTAGCCCCCTATTATCACCTGTTGTGCATTTGTCTCCTTGTTTCTACTTTGCTATCACTACTGTTCTAGGACATACTTAGACCAGCACTTTGCTATCACTACTGTTCTAGGACATACTTAGACCAACAACTAGGGACAAGTTACTTGGGCACTTATTCAGCTTTATTATCTGTTTTTGATTTGTGTGCCACTCACATATATATATTTGGCCTTTCCTAGCTCTACATATTTCTTCTTGATAGCACATAGGTTATTTTATGACCCTTGCAATCGTGGAACACATCTCTCTGGTATCCTTTGCTTTGCTTTTCAGAACTTTGTAAGAGCTTTGTAAGGAGTCTCCTTTTGCTGTATTGAGAGGCATCACTGCTTAGCTGTTTTGTAGGGATAAACTTCACTGTTTGTTTCCTGTTTTGGTGTTTGTGATGGCAGGAAGTGACGACGGAGAGATGGCTTCACCCTCACAATTTGCTGAGTGCGTGAGCCAAGAGTAGCTCCAGAAGGCTTTGTAGGCTGCTCAGAGTGATTTGGCAGAGACAATCACTAGAGCCGTTACTGATGCGGTCAACAAGCTTCACATTGGAGAAAGCATCGAGCTGTTAGAGAAGCGGGTCTCTAAGTTAACCGATCAGGTTGTCGCATTGGAGACCGCTCCCAAAACCAACGATACAAACACCAATAACAACAACAACGATGTTGAAGACGTCCATGATGAAGACACGGTGTATAAGGCTGATGGCACCGTGGATAGGTTAGCTACAAGGACCACACGATTACGACATTGTTTGCAACATAATACTCAAGGTATGGGTGGTTTCCATAACTACAATCGTCGTCCACACGGTAACTATGCTCTAGATGACCCGTATGCTAAAATTAAGTTTTCAATTCCTTCGTTTTTGGGTCAGTATGATGGTGATGTTTATCTTGATTGGAAGATGACTGTAGAACAAAAATTTAATGCCCACCTTGACCCTGAACAACATAGAGTTAGACAAGCTACTAGTGAGTTTAAGGACTTTGCCTACTACTTGGGAAGAACTTGGGAAGACAACATAGAGTTTGGTGGAGTGGTCTAGATGCTGAAACTGATTTACCTACTACTTGGGAAGAACTTAAGGTATCAATGCGTGATCGTTTTGTTCCTCCTTCTTTTTATAGAAAGATTCGTAATAAACTGCAACGTTTAGAACAAGGAGATAAAACTGTTCAGGAGTACTTTAGTGAGCTTCAGAAGGGTTTGATTTGTTGTGCTGTAGTTGAAAGAGTAGAGGATCAGATTTGTCGCTTTTATTATGGTTTAAGAAAAGAAATTCAGGACATCCTTGATTATAAAGAATATTATACCCCCACCTAGTGTTTCCAGTATGCTATGCTTGCAGAGAAAGAATCACAGGGACTTTTCCAGGCCTTTGAGGAGTACAGCAAGTCAAGGAACTCCTACCCCCCATGCTCAACGGGGACTTCGGGGCTGCCCAGGCCATCTTTCCGTCCACCCCCACCAGCAGCTACCAAGGGAACCAGTGTTGTTTCTGCAGCCCCAAGATCAGCCCCTGCACCTTCTATGCGCTCAGGTAAAACTTCTGTGCAGTTACCAGCTAGTAGTGCCTCCTCTGTTGCTTCGACGGGGCGCACTACAGGGATTTAGTGCCACCGCTGCCATGGACAACTTGGTCATGTGCAGAAAGATTGTCCAAGTAGGCGGGCATATGTGGCGATAGATGATGGCGGTTACATGAGCACCTCCGATGTGGAGGATGAGGAGGAGGACGTCACTGCCACCAGCAGTGACCTCGTTCTTAGAGGCGGAGACACCATGGGATACATGAACATTATTGTTCAACATGTCCTTAGCACACAAGTTCATCAGCCCGAGACGATGCAGTGCCACAACTTGTTCCAGATTTTCTTCGTCATCAAGAACCGCCGAGCACGTGTTATCATTGATGGAGGGAGCTACAATAACTAGGTGAGTTCTGATGTGGTCAACAATCTTGCTTTGACCACATGTCCACATCCACATCTGTACTACGTTCAGTGGTTAAACGACTCTGGCAAAGCTAAGGTAATACAAACTTGCAGAGTTCCTTTTTCCATTGGTTCTTATGTGGACTCTGTTGATTGTGATGTCGTACCCATGCAAGCATGTTCACTTTTATTGGGTAGACCTTGAGAATTTGATAATGATTCTGTACACCATGGTAGAAGTAATAAGTACACTTTTATGCATAAAGGAACTAAAATTACTTTGTTACTAATGACCCCTGCTGAAATTGTACAAGCTGATTTAGAAAGAGCTGCTAGTTTGTAAAATAAAGGTCCTGAAATTCAACAACCTGTTAATTCTAATTCTACACCTAGTAATGTTAATGATTCTTCAAGTTCTAAGGGTGCCGGAATTAAATTACAAGGTCATTCATGTCTTGCAACAAAATCTGAGCTTGCTGAAATTTCTGATAACGATGATATTTGCTATGCTTTGATATGCAAAGAAGCTTTGTTTTCGCTTGATGATATTGCTTCTAGTGCTTTGTCTCCTGCTGTCACTAACCTTTTGCAGGAGTATGAGGATGTTTTTCTAGCTGAGATACCCCCGGAATTGCCACCTTTGAGAGGGATTGAGCATCAAATTGATTTGATTCTGGGTGCTACTTTGCCAAACCGTGCTGCTTATAGGACCAACCTTGAGGAGACTAAGGAGATACAACGACAAGTTCAAGACCTTTTGGATCGTGGGTATGTTCATCAATCACTTAGTCCTTGTGCTGTTCCTGTACTTTTGGTTCCTAAGAAAAATGGTACTTGGTGTATGTGTGTAGATTATAGAGCCATTAATAATATTACTATTAGGTATCGTCATCCTATTCCTAGGCTAGACAATATGCTTGATGAGTTATATGGTGCTATAATTTTCACTAAAATTAATTTGCGTAGTGGCTACCATCAAATTAGAATGAAACTTGGAGATGAATGGAAAACAGCTTTCAAAACCAAATTTGGATTATATGAGTGGTTAGTAATGCCTTTTGGTTTAACTAATGCACCTAGTACTTTCATGCACTTGATGAATGAGGTTTTAAGAGCTCTCATTGACAAATTTGTGGTAGTTTACTTTGATGATATCTTGATTTATAGCAAATCCATAGATGAACATATGAATCATTTGCGTGTTGTTTTTGATGCTTTACGAGATGCACGTTTATTTGGTAACCTTGAGAAGTGCACCTTTTGCACGGATCGAGTCTCTTTTCTTAGCTATGTTGTGACTCCACAGGGAATTGAGGTGGATGAGGCAAAGATTGAAGCCATAAGAGCTAGCCTGTACCAAAAACTATCACACAGGTGAGGAGTTTTCTTGGTCTTGCAGGTTTCTACCGCCGCTTTGTCAAAGATCTCAGCACCATTATTGCACCTTTGCATGAGTTGACAAAGAAGGGCGTTGATTTCCATTGGATTGGTTCCGTTCGTCTTTTGTTGTTACAGGAGGTGCATGGATGTGGATTGATGGGTCATTTTGGTGCCAAGAAGACGGAGGATATTTTGGCCAAGGATGAGGACAGATGTTGAGCGCTTTGTTGCTCGCTGCACTACATGTCAAAAAGCTAAGTCTCGCTTGAATCCACATGGTTTATACATGCCACTTCCTGTTCCTTCTATTCCTTGGGCGGATATTTCTGTGGACTTTATTTTAGGACTGCCTAGGACTAAGAGGGGGAGTGATAGTATTTTTGTTGTTGTGGATAGATTTTCTAAGATGGCACACTTTATACCATGTCATAAGACTGATGATGCTAGTTATATTGCTGATCTCTTTTTGAAAGAAATTGTACGTTTGCATGGTATGCCTTCTACTATTGTTTGAGATCGTGATGCAAAATTTTTGAGTCACTTTTGGCGCACGCTTTGGAATAAGTTGGGTACAAAGTTGTTGTTTTCTTCAACTTGTCACCCACAAACTGATGGACAAACTGAGGTGGTGAACCGCACTTTGGGTACTATGTTGAGAGCTATTTTGAAGAAAAATTTGAAGCAATGGGAAGAATGTTTGCCTCATGTTGAGTTTGCATATAATCGGGTAACACATTCTACTACCAAGGTAAGTCCTTTCAAGGTAGTGTATGGTTTTGATCCCCGTACTCCACTTGATATACTTCCTCTACCTATTCATGAGAGAGTTCATGTTGATGCTAAGGAGCGTGCTGAATTTATTTTGAAAATGCATGAGACCACTAGACTTAGCATTGAAAAGATGAATGAAAAGTATAAAATTGCTGGTAGTAAAGGTAGAAAAGAAGTAAAACTTGATGTAGGAGATTTAGTATGGTTACACATGAGAAATGATAGATTTCTTGATTTGAGAAAGTCTAAATTAATGCCTAGAGCTGATGGTCCTTTCAAAATAATTGAGAAGATTAATGATAATGCATACAAAGTTGAGTTGCCTCCCGAGTTCGGGGTTAGTCCTAGTTTTAACATTTCAGATTTGAAACCATACTTGAGAGAAGAGAATGAGCTTGAGTCAAGGACGACTCCACTTCAAGAGGGGGAGGATGATGAGGACATCACTCCTAAGGATACATGCAACACTCCTCCAATTCTGGACTTGCAAGGTCCAATGACTAGAGCTCGTGCACGACGACTAAATTTAGAGGTGAGCTCGTTCCAACGTTCTTCATTATATTGTAATTAGGAACCATGGAGAGGACCAGGATATGATGGTAGAAGGACTTGGAGACGTGGAGGACCAGCAAGGACATGGAAGCCAAGGTGGAGGCCCAACCAAAACCGACTTCGAGTCTGTTTTGGGGCTCAGGACCAGTCTGCACTAAAATGGATGCCCAGGACGCATACAGACTCGGATTTGGACTTTCTACATATGCACGAAAAGATAAGAAGAAGAACTTTTCAATGCCGCTGGTCTCATATCAAATTGCATCCGGAGTCATCGGGAATCGTCGAAACAAGAGAGGGTCCAGAATCTGTTTCGGTGCTGCATTGCCTATTTTTGGCCTTTGGGCTTTGTATCTAGTTGAGCCCAATTAGGGGCGCGTCTAGAGGGTGTTGCACGACCCTAGGGTCTTCATATACAGCCGCCACCGCACCATTAGGGTTCGGGTTTTGCTTAGATTATTCTGTTCATAACAGTTTCGCCGTCATCATGGTTTGTGAGACCCTAACTTCGTGAGATTCATAATACATCTGCAATTTGTTGTTGCTTGTGTTCTTGATTCGCAGGCATGGATTAGTCTTCTCGATGAGGTCAATCGTTTTAGCACGGTTGATAACTAGAGGAGACGTCATTCTGCGATTACGGATTTAGGACAGTTGATAACCAGAGGAGATGTCGTGCTGTGATTGCGGGATTTAGAACGTGCTGTTCTAAAGCCAGATCGATTTGTGTGTCGCCTCCGACCAAATCAATGTATCTAGAACCTTTTGGAAGATCGGAAACCCTTGTCCACATCATGAGGACCCTGTTGATCTTAGGCAGACCATTCTTGAGGACAACAAAAGCGAGTATTGATGTTGGGAGTGGTAAAATAAGCTTCGTTATAAGTGGGACTCCCTACTCTTTGAAGTTTCGCCCGAAGGTAGAAGAGTGTCGTACTGTTGATGAAGTAAAGAGATATAAGACACTGTGGCAACGAGGCATCAAGAGTAATTGGAGGGGATGTATGGGTAGGACATTCGAGGTATATGAACCATGGAGATAAGAGAACCTTGTAGTGTCGCAGCTTCACATCCCGCACCGCGATACTAAGGATTATTTGTTTGCGGGGAGGTCAAGCTCTTTGACCTCTAAATAACTAGAGTGCTCTTAGGAGGCAACCCAATAATCGGGGGATTTAAAAGTTGTTTAGTGCTTGCGAGAGGGCAACCCGTTTCATTTAGTTAATTAGTGCTGGCCAGGAGGGCAACCCGGTGTTTTTAATTTGCTTGCTTATAATAAAAACAATCTCCCGAATAAAAGAAATAGAAAAGTGTGTGCTTAATTCTTGTGTGCTCTTGTGTTATCTTTTTATTTGTGCAAAACTGTGTATATACATATTATAGACTAACAACACAGGAATAAAACAAAAAAAGAACAAAAAAAAAATAGGAAGGAACAGTGCTTGCATCGATCAGCACACATCTGCACCGATCAGCGCATTATTGCCCAGAACAGGACAGAAGGCTAAGGATGCCCATAATTGAAGGAGTGCTAAGAATCAACCAGCACAACAATTTTTAGGGATGGAGCTATTTTCAAGGTAATTAAAAGTCTTTTTGAATTAATTTTTGTGTGCAAATTGGTTGCTAAATGACGTAGGAAAGGATGAAGAGCAACATCTAGCGAAGAAGCGAGGGGCCGTGAGCAAAAATGGACGTCACGCTGATTGGCGCGCATCAGCGCTGTTCGGCGTGGTCACCAAATGGGCCCCGCTACGTATGTCAATACTACAGGAACATTGGGAAAAGTGAAAAATTAGATGAAAGAGATGAACACAAGGTATCAGGATCAGCGCCGAACCAAAAGACGAGGTGCAAGGGACTTGCACCGATCGACGCCCTCCTGTGCCGACCGACGCAGGACCCATGCGGTTCCCAAATGGGCACAAAGGTGCCAGGCATTGATTTTGAAGAACAGGTATGATTCCAATACAGGTGTGCGATGCAGAGGAGACACGGAATTGACCAAAAGCTGAAAAAGAGACGGTGCGCCGATCGGTGTGGGCCCCTGCTGATCAGCGCAGTCAATCAAGATGTCAGGATTCCGTGTTGTTCCCCTGCCAACCAACATGATGTACCGGGAAGCGACATAAAGGAGAGGAATCAAGTACCATAGTTTTTAGAGTGGGTCCTTCTCCTGGAAGTTTCCCACACTATAAAAGGGAGGCCAGGCGCCCCCAGTTCGGCACACCATCCCGGTAATCTCTCCACCCTTCCTACTACCTACGATCTTGCACACGTTCTATATTCCTCGTAGAAGGATCGTCTCCGCTCCTCCGTCGGCAAGTTTGGCAAGAGATTGTGCCGGTGAAGCAGTTCCAGCGGCAGCGGCGAGTCGAGCGGTGACTCTTCTATGAGGGGGAGCTTTGGCGCTCACGATGACATGTTGGTGGGTGATGCATCCACCGGCTCGGCGGCAGAGATCCGTGCCCGCCACTCCGTCTCCGGCGCGCCCCTTCCAATGGGGCGTGCTATAAGGAGCTAAACAGCGGCAAGCCGTGGGGTTCCCAGATCACCACCACCACTGTCATTCGTGTCGTGCACGGTGGAGGACAGCTTCACCCTCCAGAGCACGGAGGAACAGCAGCACTACCTCACGGTGAGGGGAAGGTTCGTCCCCAACTTTGACTTGGTTGAGACCTTCCTCACCACGATCGGCATGTGGGAAGACATAAGGAGGATGCTCAACAATCTCGGCTGGGCGGACTTCCACCTCCTCCCTATGGACTACAACCTCGACATCGTCACCGAGGTTGCCTCTACGATGAGGCTTGGCACCGTCGAAGACGGCAACGAGGCCGTCAACTTCCGCGTCCGCGACATCAGCTACACGGTGACCATGGAGGCGCTGGCTCAAGCCTTCGGTTTCGACGCCGACGTCGCCTACATCTTGTGACGTGAGGAGTTGGACTCCTTTTGGAGGCAGATCTCGCTCGCAGAAGAAATGAAGTGCGGCAACATCCGCAACCCAACCATTCAAGTCTTCCATCAGTGGTTGGCGACGCGCACAAGCGACAAGGTCGACTCCAACAACACCACTGATGCAGACTTGTAGTGGCTCTACAACGCCATCATGAGTCCCTCCCATTGCAACCCTATGTTGGTGATGGTGCGGGGTTGGATCGACAAGAGGGGCAAGGTGAGCCTTCGGGGCCTATCTTCAACGTCTAGCAGCCCTCGTCTACGAAGGCGACGGATCGGGAGGGCGCGATGACAAGTGGGAGTGTGCAATGGAGATCGACGAGAATATGACTCGTGGCAATATTGGCACGGGAAGTGAAGTATTCGCACCGGCTTCCAGGTTGGCACAACACCAACATCAGGCTCCCGTGTACGGAGCTAGGAGTTTTCCTCCATCACAAGCTGGAGGGAGGAAATTGGCTTGAGGAAGGTCTCTTGGAGGGGGACTGAGCTCTCAAGGACCACCGTGGACGGGTTCGACAACCGGCGACATCTACAGCAGCCAACAGCGAGTGGGACTCCTGGAATTTATGCTAGGAGACTCAGCAGTACCAGCCAGGATGGAGCGATGCCGCGGGCTGTTCATAGCCCTCTGCACCGGTCGGCACGACCTACTTCAGCGCAGGTATTGACTACAAGTACCAAGGACGTGTACCTGTGGTGCCTCCTGTGCCCGGTGTAGACTTCTTCATGCCCATGCAGGGGTACATTGACAACAACGTGCACTACATCGAGCGCGTGGAGGATGCCACGTTCCAAATGAGGAACAACCACGAGGCGATGGTGGAGGAGTTCGAGCAACTCAAGGCGCGGTGCTATGGCTTCGATCAGCCACCGTCTCCACCTCCATTTGACTAGAGTGCCTAGGAGTTGGCACATGTCGATGTTTCCCGATTTGTGTTTTCTCTTATTTTTTGCAATCTTTTTTTTATTTGATTATGTGTGTGTGAGCGGGTCTGGAAACCATGTATCAGATGTGTTTACTTTCATGCAAGTGTGTTAGTAGTAGTTAGTAGTAGTTTACTTTCATGCAAGTGTGTTAGTAGTAGTTTTATTTTTATACAAGTGTGTGCAAAAATCATCACCATGTATTCGAGTTTTGATCTTAATATAATGGTGGCGGTTATGCTTTTTTAGGAGAATTGAATTATCTATTCTTTCTTGAAAAGTACCGATGAAGACCAAATAAAGTTGAGCATTGAATAAAAATTTTGAACTTACACTTAACGATTATTCGGCAAATATGTCTTATGTGGAGCAATTTTGAGTACCCATGTGCTTCATTTGTATTGTCCAATTTGTGATTATAACTTAGTACCAATCTTTTCATAAATAAATTTTCATGTTGTGAACTTTAGAATTTATTCTTTTCAAGGTCTTTACCTACCAATTCCATATTTTGAGCAATTCTCATGAACCATTGATAAGTAGATGAACATTAAATTGATGGTTGAGATCAGTTAGGTTTTAATTCTTTTTGGTATGAACCTTACTAAGATGGCAAATCTTTGTGTATCTTTTTCTAGCCTTGAATTACTCATACAAAAATTCAATTCCGTTAAGTATCCTACCATAAATCCAAAATATCTTGTAGAGTATTATTCCTTGACCACATCCTATATTTCTGGCTATATTTAATTCTTGAATAAATGTTGAAGCCAGACGAATCAAATACCAACAAAGGTTGGTGAATTCGGGTTAAGAGCCGATCGGTGCACCCTGCGCCGATCGGCACAGCAGAGAGCAAAATAAAAAAAAGGGAAGAAACTAAAAGGAATAAGAAAAAGGAAAAAAAGAAAAAAGAGGGAAAGCTCTGCTGTTTGCTAAGGGAATAGTAAAATTTAAAGTGTGGGGGGATGGTATTGTGACATCCCATGTCACAAAATGAAGTTAACTAAACCTAACATCAATTAAGATCTAAGCAAAAGTATAATTAATCCATGTGCCAAAGAATAAAAAGAGGAAAGCTATTTAATTAAATTCTAGAATAATCAAATATGGGTCATTCACAAAACTTACCAAAACCCATGGGAGTACCCCAATATTTTTGCATATTCTGAATGGCCACCACAAAAGAGAATTTTGAGAATTTTACCAGAATTTTTGGTAACCAATTGATACCCTTAAAAATTCCCCCAAAGTCAGAAAAGTGTATTTCGGGTTTGGAATTTTCATAAATTATCAAATCAAATTTAGCTGATGCACCCAAAAGCAAAGTTGGAGCACACGTTTTCTTGAGCTCACACAAAAATTGGTGTCAAGATTGGAGCAGTGGAACGTGGTGGAATTGCCCAAACCCAAGTCTGGGTTCAGAGTCAAGCCGGGTCAGCACCCTTCTCTCTCCCCGGGCAAATCCCAACCAGACACCGGGTTGTACCCGGGTACTGTCGCCACCGCCGATCACTGCCACTCCCCATGCCGGCCACTGCTCTGCCACTTTTCCCCCTATTCCACCGGACAAATTGAAGGGCCTTCCGCCGACGAACCAACCTCCGGCCGACAGCGCGCCACCTCCCTCTCTCTCCCTCTCTCACCCGCTCTCGGTCCGTCCTCCACCGGCCGAATCAAAAAGGGGCGGCAGCAGCACGCCAGCCCCATCGCCCTCTCCCTCTGCTCGCACGCATCGCGCACCTCCCAGGGAACTTCTCCGCCACACAAAAGCGCCGCTGCACTCTCCTTCCTCTTCCGCCCCGGCAAAACCCGAGCCCGCCCTGTTTCTACCCGCCATGGCCGCCGCCGCGCAGAGCTCTGCCTAGGCAACTTCTCCCTCCCCCCTTTCTTCACAAATCGACGCGCAAGGACCACACCCCACTCCCCTCCGATTCCCTCACTCCCCTGTGCAGTGCTCTCGCTGGAATTCGCGAAGCCGGAGTCGCCGCCGCCGGATCCGACCCCCCCCCCCCCCCCCCGCCGACGGGAACCCACCTCCGACCTTTCCCCTCGACGAGTTCCTCGACGCCGACCGTCCCCGAACCTCCGCAAATCTCATCGACCGAACCGCAGCCTGCCTCCCCCTCAGCACCATCGCGTGGACCCCGCCGGAGTTGCCCCTGCCACCGCTCGTCGCCGCCGGCAACCTCCGGTGAGACCCTCTCCCCTCCGACCCCCTCCTCGAGATCCCCTCGGCATGGAGATCATTCGAGTAGCACGCAAGCCCCGGCCGTGCCGCCGATTGGCCGCTGGGCCAAGCTCGCCGTCGCCGGCTACCGCGAGCCTGGGAAGGATTTGAACTCGGTGGCATTCTTGTAAATAATAGTGAACTTTGATTAAACTTAAAAAATTCAATAACTCGAGAAATAAAAAGTCCAAAAATGATGAAACCAATTTTGTTCGACTCCTAAAATCCTCCTGTACCAGAAAAACAGGTTGAGGTCCAATGTTGCTCAGTAAATTAATTTATTTAATTCCCTAAAGTTACAACCCTAAATTGCTTAGTAAATTCATAAGTAAATAAATATAAATGGTAAATTCATGAAACTTGCTCAGTGGTCATTTCATGGCATCCTTAAACTTTATGCAAAAGCACATTTCCATTTTTTTTTTGCGTATTTTCAGAATTATTGCATAATCCTCATTTTCAGTAATTGAAGTTATATAAATTATTGGCTAGGGATTTATTCATGAAATTTGGCATTCCTGTTCCTTATGCACTTGTACAGTTATGTAAAATCCCGTGAAAAATTTGAAGCTACCTAAGTATAAATTCTCTGCCGAAATTGATCATTTGTTAATTAACTAGGAATTTCTTCATATAGATGTTACTTCATGTGCATATTTAATGAAAGTAGGAATAAATTAGTTTCTGGAAATTCATGGAGAATCATTCATCCTCCCATTGCAGTAGAAATTCTCATGTGCATTTATACTCTTGGTTCTTAATTAACTATATGAGCTAGAACTAGTTATGCAATTAAAGTGCCATTTTTTATGTATAGTGTTAGTTTGCATATGGTCACTTTAGTTGAGTTGTTCAAAAATGAACTTCCTGAAATTGACCCTAAGTACTACATTGTCATATCATCATCAGCATATGATGTCATATAATCAACATCTAAGCCATGCTCATGTTAAAGTAGACATACACTAAGGTTGCGATAATTAAAAGTTACATTTGTGTAATTAGAAGTTTGTCCCCTTCAAATTCAGTAGTTACCATGTCTTACTTAAGTATGCAACCATATTCATGAATGAGTGATTAGTTCATTAATTTATTTGTTGAGGAAGTACCATGAATCCTCATGCCATGCATTCCATCTTTAATTAAGAAAACTCCATGAAACCTTGTGTATCCCTTAGCATTGATGCATGCCCATTCCATATAGGAATCGAGACCGAGGAGACCCCACCGGACCAGCAAGGAGCTGAAGTGCACTTTGGTGAAGACGCTAACTACGATCACACCCAAGGCAAGCCCCAGTGCATAACCCATTTTATCATTCAAGTCCTTTTTACTTTATCAAAAGTAGGAATATTGTATTGTGCATTAAGTGTAGGACTTGGATGAAACACACTTGCATACTCTAGCAATGACCTATGAGTAGTATGTTAGTAAGCTTTTTCGTTAGCAAATGCTATGCTTAAACTAGTGGAGTCAATGGTAGGTTATAGATTCAACTATGGTTCAACTGGTTGATGAACTTGATAAAAATGGAGCACCTATCGTTGCAACTCCGCGAACGAGTATTGAACCGTACCAAGTGCATACCTTTAATATGGGAATTGGTAAACCTAGTAACTTGGGTGCCGCATTGTTGGACGGCCATACTCATCGATCCAGAGGTGATGTGAACAGCACGGTGGTTGCACGGGTTTGAGGACCGCTGGAGAGTGCATGGGTTAAGCCTCGGATATGAAGTAATGTATCACGGGGAGGACGTGTACTCGGGATCGATGGCCCCAGATCGACTTTATAGCAATCTTGTGAACGGTGGCCATACGTGTTCTTAAATGATGCGTATGTCGTGTATTTGGGTTTTCCCTGCAGGATGTAAATCAATTCGAATTGCCGTCCCTCGCGGTTATGAGTACCTCTTGTTCGAGCAGCGGCAATGATATGTTAAGTAGTAAAGTTGTGGTTATGTTTCTGAAATTTATTTATGCTATGGATTCACAATGCTATGATGTCTTGCTCTTTAGCTATATTCATGTCTTAGCAGCTAGCTAGACTCACCATAGCTGTGTTCTATGATAAGCAAAGTAAAATATTATTTAAGGAGCTTGAAAGCGCAGCATAGAACTAATAGGAGCTTTTTATGCAACTATCAAATAAACCCGGTCAGCCCCCTGCATACTAGGAGTCGGTTTTAGTAAACCGGTTGACTGGTAAGTCTTGCGGAGTATGTTAGATACTCAGGCTTTGCGTTGATGTTGTTTTTTAGGTTTTCCTCAGGCCACATATTGTGATTGTTGTAACAAGGTTGTATGGGAAGGTGAGGAGCCTCAAAACTGGACCATTGAATGGGTCCCTAGCTCCCCTAACTGTGATGAGTGAGCCATCGCCATAGGGCTGGCTTGGTTCACGTAGGTCTTGACGTCGTGTTTTGTCGTTGTATCGCTTCCGCTAAATTATGTAATATGTACTAAGGACATATGTATTGTATCAGATCTGAACTTAATTATATTCTACCTCTGAACTTGTAATATTATGCACCTAAGTGATGTAATGTTGTAAATGATGAATGTTCATGTGTGAATGCTATGTATGGTTACTTCGTTAACCATCTCCCAAGGCGATCCTGTTCGACATACTCTACTTTTCGGAGTAGGGTTGTCACAGGTATATGATATGCTTATTCTCGAAATTCATTCTAATATAGCCATGAATCATTCCAACCATGTGTAATCTGATAATGGGAGTTCTTTTTCTTCTAAGATACAATTTTTGCTATGCGCATGTCCACATATCCGAAGTGTGAATCCTTTCTTAAATTTTTTCTTTCTTAATGGCCATCTTGATAAAGTTCTATAATTCCAACGAAGAATAATCTCCTAGCTTTACAATATATCGTTGATTTATGTTTGCAATCCTTGAATTACCTCACCTAGCTACTCATATAAGCCTTACACAAATATTATTTGATCATTATGATGTAGAATATAGGTTGAGTGATTTGGAAGATGAGTTGTTGCCTCGGATTATTTGGAAGATAGATTCTTTATGTTCACAACAAACTTTTAAGTGATTTACATGAGTGGAAAAGTTATAATTTGTGAGTTGGACATGATTTATTGCTTTGGGGAGAAACTTTAAGCTTTATGCCGATATTTGAACTATTTTGCTGAATACCAATATGAAATACACCACGATAGAACAATGCTCAACATTTGCTGATTTGAGATATCTTTTATGATAGAAAGAGTATGTTCTTTGATTTTTCTTTCTTTTACTTTACTCGGGACGAGCAAAGGTTTAAGTGTGGGGGAACTGTTGGCACTCTCCAAGTGCCCCTTTTATATGTGAATATTACCCCAATTAGAGCATAATTGATACTAATTTAGGCCATTTACCTATGATATTGCCTATATGTTTGTATATGTGCTGTTTTGGAGCTCTATTGTAGAAAAGGTAAAATTGGTGATTAAAGTGATGCTGGAGAGGACAGTATTCCAGAAGCGATGAAAAGCACCGAAGAAGCCCAGTGCGCTGATCGGCGTAGTCCATGAGCCAGTCGGCACAAGGGTGTTTTGGCCCATAGAAGTGACCGAGGCCCATTCCAAATGTTTGTGGAAGTTTATCTGCGCAAGACACTTGAAGATATTTGCCTATAAGATTTATGGAACTTCAAGATCTCGACGTGCAGTACAAGACTTTATCTCGAATGAAAAGGCCCACATGGCTGTTGTGGAAGGCAGAGGAACCAACTTGGAGGAGAAACTAGAGAAGACACGGCTTGCGCCGATCGGCGCAATCCTACGCCGATCGGCGCAACCATCTTATTTGCTAGAAACCGAGTCCTTTATGAGTAGAACCTCTATAAATACTTGTAAACCCTGGTCTCAACAGAAAAGGAGGCAGAGGCGATAGAGGGATAACAGATCTGTGAGTTAGAGCCATCGGGGCTTGTCCCGTTAGAATAGATCTCTAGTTGAGTTTTAAGAACCATTGGTGTTAAGAGTTGATCCGTCAAGGTAGGCCATCTCGACGGGGATGAATCTTATTCTATGTATCTCAAGGATGATTGAATATGTTGTTGATGGTTTTGGTGATTTGTCCATCTTGATTCTATAATTCTGCATGTGCTTATTCCAATTGCTTAGTTCTAGGCTAAGTAAGTAGATATTATCTTGATCATGGTGATTAGGATAGTATTCGGACATTGTATTGATTATGGTTGCTTGATGATGTCAGTAGTGTGGTTTAGCGATGACAGAACTAAATGATGTGGACAAGGGTTACCGATCTTTCGAAAGGTTCTGGATACGTTGATTTGGTCGGAGGCGACACACAAATCGATCCGGCTTCAGAATAGCACGTTCTAAACCCCGCAATCATAGCACGACGTCTCCTTTGGTTATCAACCATCCTAAAATAATTGACCTCGCCGAGAAGGCTAATCCCTTCCTACGAATCAAGAACACAAGCAAGAACAAAGAAGAAGGCAACACAATTGTAGATGTATTATGAATCTCACGAAGTTGGGGTCTCACAAACCGTGATGACGGCAAAACTGTTATAAACAGAATAATCTAAGCAAAACCAAAACCCTAATGGTGCGGCGACGGCTGTATATGAAGACCCTAGGGTCGTGCAAGACCCTCTGGACGCGCTCCTAATTGGGCTCAACTAGATACAAAGCCCAAAGGCCAACAACAGGCGACGCAGCACCGAAACAGATTCTGGACCCTCTCTTGTTTCAACGATTCCTGATGACTCCGGATGAATTTTGATATGAGACCGGCGGCATTGGAAAGGTCTTCTTCTTATCTTTCCGTGCATATGTAGAATGTCCAAATCCTAGTCCGTATGCGTCCTGGGCCTCCGTTTTAGTGCAGACTGGTCATGAGCCCTGAAACAGCCTCGAAGTCAGTTTTAGTTGGGCCTCCACCTTGGCTTCCACGTCCTTGCTGGTCCTCCACGTCTCCAAGTTCTTCTCCCATCATCTCCTGGTCCTCTCCATGGTTCCTAATTACAATATAATCATTAGGTAGCAAACCATTCTCAAAAGTGACATATAATGAAGAATGTAGGAACGAGCTCACCTCTAAATTTAGTCATCGTGCACGAGCTCTAGTCATTGGACCTTGCAAGTCCAGAATTGGAGGAGTGTTGCATGTATCCTTAGGAGTGATGTCCTCATCATCCTCCCCCTCTTGAAGTGGAGTCGTCCGCGACTCAAACTCATTCTCTTCTCCCAAGTATGGTTTCAAATCTGAAATGTTAAAAGTAGGACTAACCCCGAAATCGGGAGGCAACTCAAGTTTGTATGCATTATCATTAATTTTCTCAATTATTTTGAAAGGACCATCAGCTCTAGGTATTAATTTAGACTTTCTCAAATCTGGAAATCTATCATTTCTCATGTGTAACCATACTAAATCTCCTACATCAAGTTTTACTTCTTTTCTACCTTTACTACCAGCAATTTTATACTTTACATTCATCTTTTCAATGCTAAGTCTAGTGGTCTCATGCATTTTTAAAATAAATTCAGCACGCTCCTTAGCATCAACACGAACTCTCTCATGAATAGGTAAAGGAAATATATCAAGTGGAGTACGGGGATCAAAACCATACACTACCTTGAAAGGACTTACCTTGGTAGTAGAATGTGTTGCCCGATTATATGCAAACTCAACATGAGGCAAACATTCTTCCCATTGCTTCAAATTTTTCTTCAAAATAGCTCTGAACATAGTACCCAAAGTGCGGTTCACCACCTCAGTTTATCCATCAGTTTGTGGGTGACAAGTTGTACAAAACAACAACTTTGTACCCAACTTATTCCAAAGCGTGCGCCAAAAGTGACTCAAGAATTTTGCATCACGATCTGAAACAATAGTAGAAGGCATACCATGCAAACGTACAATTTCTTTGAAAAAGCGGTCAGCAATATAACTAGCATCATCAGTCTTATGACATGGTATAAAGTGTGTCATCTTAGAAAATCTATCCACAACAACAAAAATACTATCACTCCCCCTCTTAGTCCTAGGCAGTCCTAAAACAAAGTCCATAGAAATATCCGCCCAAGAAATAGAAGGAACAGGAAGTGGCATGTATAATCCATGTGGATTCAAGTGAGACTTAGCTTTTTGACATGTAGTGCAGCGAGCAACAAAGCGCTCAACATCTGTCCTCATCCTTGGCCAAAAGAAGTGTGTGGCCAAAATATCCTCCGTCTTCTTGGCACCAAAATGACCCATCAATCCACCTCCATGCGTCTCCTATAACAACAAAAGACGAACGGAACCAACTGGAATGCATAGGCAGTTAGCTCTAAACAAGAAGCCATCAGTCAACACAAATTTGTTCCATACACAACCTTCTTTACAATGCAGCAATACATCTTTAAAATCAACATCAGCAGCATATTGTTCTTTAATTGCCTCAAGTCCAAAAATTCTACAATCAAGTTAAGACAATAAAGTATAGCGCCTAGATAAAGCATCAGCGATCACATTATCCTTCCCTTTCTTATGTTTAATTATGTAAGGAAAAGACTCAATAAACTCAATCCATTTAGCATGTCTACGGTTCAAATTATATTGAGAACGAATATACTTAAGTGATTCATGATCAGAATGAATAACAAATTCTTTGGGCAACAAATAATGACGCCACGTCTCTAAACAACGTACAAGTGCATACAATTCCTTATCATATGTGGAGTAATTCAAAACAGACCTAGTAATTTTCTCACTAAAGTATGCAACAGGTTTACTATCTTGCATCAAAACACCACCAATGCCTATACCACTAGCATCACATTCAAGCTCAAAAATCTTATCAAAATTAGGTAATTGCAGCAATGGTGCATGTGTAAGTTTATCCTTCAAAGCATCAAAAGACTCATGATGTACCTTACCCCAATGGAAATCAACACCCTTCTTTGTCAACTCATGCAAAGGTGCAGTAATGGTGCTGAAATCTTTGACAAAGCGGCGGTAGAAACCTGCAAGACCAAGAAAACTCCTCACCTGTGTGATAGTTTTTGGTACAAGCCAGCTCTTTATGGCTTCAATCTTCACCTCATCCACCTCAATTCCCTGTGGAGTCACAACATAGCCAAGAAAAGAGACTCGATCCGTGCAAAAGGTGCACTTCTCAAGGTTACCAAATAAACGAGCATCTCGTAAAGCATCAAAAACAGCACACAAATGATTCATATGTTCATCTATGGATTTGCTATAAATCAATATATCATCAAAGTAAACTACCACAAATTTGCCAATGAAAGCTCTTAAAACCTCATTCATCAAGCGCATGAAAGTAATAGGTGCAGTAGTTAAACCAAAAGGCATTACTAACCACTCATATAATTCAAATTTGGTTTTGAAAGCTATTTTTCATTCGTCTCCAAGTTTCATTCTAATTTGATGGTAGCCACTACGCAAATCAATTTTAGTGAAAATTATAGCACCACATAACTCATCAAGCATGTCATCTAGCCTAGGAATAGGATGACGATACCTAATAGTAATATTATTAATAGCTCTGCAATCTACACACATACGCCAAGTACCATCTTTCATAGGAACCAAAAGTACAGGAACAACACAAGGACTAAGTGATTGACGAACATACCCACGATCCAAAAGGTCTTGAACTTGTCGATGTATCTCCTTAGTCTCCTCAGGGTTGGTCCTATAAGTAGCACGGTTTGGTAAAGTAGCACCCAGAATCAAATCAATTTGATGCTCAATCCCTCTCAAAGGTGGCAATCCTGGGGGTATCTCAGCTGGAAAGACATCCTCATACTCCTGCAAAAGGTTAGTGACAGCAGGAGACAAAGCACTAGAAGCAATATCATCAAGCAAAAACAAAGCTTCTTTGCATATCAAAGCATAGCAAATATCATCATTATCAGAAATTTCAGCAAGCTTAGATTTTGTTGCAAGACATGAACGACCTTGTAATTTAATTCCAGCACCCTTAGAACTTAAAGAATCATTAACATTACTAGGTGTAGAATTAGAATTAACAAGTTGTTGAATTTCAGGACCTTTATTTTTCAAACTAGCAGCTCTTTCTAAATCAGCTTGTACAATTTCAGTAGGGGTCATTGGTAACAAAGTAATTTTAGTTCCTTTATGCATAAAAGTGTACTTATTACTTCTACCATGGTGTACAACATCATTATCAAATTCCTAAGGTCTACCCAATAAAAGTGAACATGCTTGCATGGGTACGACATCACAATCAACAGAATCCACATAAGAACCAATGAAAAAAGGAACTCTGTAAGTTTGTATTACCTTAGCTTTTCCAGAGTCGTTTAACCACTGAATATAGTACGGATGTGGATATGGGCGTGTGGTCAAAGCAAGCTTGTTGACCACATCAAAACTCACCAAGTTATTGCAGCTCCCTCCATCAATGATGACACGTGCTCGGCGGTTCTTGATGACGAAGAAAATCTAGAACAAGTTGTGGCGTTGCATTGTCTCGGGCTGATGAACTTGTGTACTAAGGACACGTTGAACAATAATGTTCATGTATCCCGTGGTGTCTCCGCCTCCAAGGACGAGGTCACTGCTGGTGGCAGCGATGTCCTCCTCCTCATCCTTGATATCGGAGGTGCTCATGTAACCGCCATCGTCTGTCGCCACATATGCCCGCCTACTTGGATAATCTTTTTGCACATGACCAAGTCCATGGCAGCGGTGGCACTGAATCCCTATAGTGCGCCCCATCAAAGCAACAGAGGAGGCACTACTAGCTGGTACCTGCACAGAAGTTTTACCTGAGCGCATAGAAGGTGCAGGGGCTGATCTTGGGGCTATAGAAACAACACTGGTTCCCTTGGTAGCTGCTGGTGGGGGCGGCCGGAAAGATGGCCTAGGCAGCCCCGAAGTCCCCGTCGAGCATGGGGGGTAGGAGTTCCTTGACTTGCTGTACTCCTCAAAAGCCTGGAATAGTCCCTGTGATTCTTTCTCTGCAAGCATAGCATACTGGAAACACTAGGTGAGGGTATAATATTCTTTATAATCAAGGATGTCCTGAATTTCTTTTCTTAAACTAGAATAAAAGCGACAAATCTGATCCTCTACTTTTTCAACTACAGCACATGGAATCAAACCCTTCTGAAGCTCACTAAAGTACTCCTGAACAATTTTATCTCCTTGTTCTAAACGCTGCAGTTTATTATGAATCTCTCTATAAAAAGGAGGAACAAAACGATCACGCATTGCTACCTTATGTTCTTCCCAAGTAGTAGGTAAATCAGTTTCAGCAGCTAGACCACTCCACCAAACAATAGCAAAGTCCTTAAACTCACTAGTAGCTTGTCTAACTCTATGTTGTTCAGGAACAAGGTGGATATTAAATTTTTGTTCTACAGTCATCTCTCAATCAAGATAAACATCACCATCATACTGACCCGAAAACGAAGAAATTGAAAACTTAATTTTAGCATACGGGTCATCTGGAGCATAGTTACGGTGTGGACGATGATTGTAGTTATGGAAACCACCCATACCTTGAGTATTATGGTGCAAACGATGTCATAATCTTGCGGTCCTTGTAGCTGATCTATCCACAGTGCCATCAGCCTTATACACCGTGTCTTCATCATGGACGTCGTCAACGTCGTGGTTATTAGTGTTCGTATCATTGGTCTTGGGGGCGGTCTCCAACCTGATTGGTTAACTTAGAGACCCACTTCTCTAACTGCTCGATGCTTTCTCCGATGTGAAGCTTGCTGACCGCATCAGTAACGGCTCTGGTGATCGTCTCTGCCAAATCTCTCTGAGCAGCCTGCAAAGCCTTCTGGAGCTGCTCTTGGCTCACGCACTCAGCAAATTGTGAGGGGGAAGCCATCTCTCCGTCGTTACTTCCTGCCATCACAAACACCAAAACAGGAAACAAACAGTGAAAGTTATCCCTACAAAACAGCTAAGCAGTGGTGCCTCTCAACACAGCAAAAGGAAACTCCTTACAAAGCTCTTTCAAAGTTCTAAAAAACAAAGCAAAGGATACCAGGGAGGTATGTTCCATGATTACAAGGGTCACAAAAGAACCTATATGCTGTCTAGAAGAAATATGTAGAGCTAGGAAGGCCAAATATATATATGTGAGTGGGACACAAATCAAAAACAGATAGTAAAGCTGAATAAGTGCCCAAGTAACTTGTCCCTAGCTGCTGGTCTAAGTATGTCCTAGAGCAGTAGTGATAGCAAAGTAGAAACAAGGAGACAAAGGCACACAGGCGATAACAAGGGGCTAAGTGCAAAATAGCCAAATCCAGAAATTTCAGGGGGCTAGATGTAGCACTAGTAGAAATCCCAAATTTCTTTTTTTTTGATTTTTTTTTGATATTTTTCTCTAACTCACTAACAATGGAGGAGAATCCAAAAAAAATTTCAGCTCAAACAGAGGTAGGATGTGGCCTACAGAAAATCTTGAAGTTGCAGAAAACGTCGGGTTTAAACTTAAATCAATTTTTTCTTTATCTTCCCAATTTTTTTTGAATTTTTTGACAAGGGCACACAGGGCATAGCCGAGTGTGGATATGCTCAACTTTGAGTCAAGAATCTCCTGTAAAAATTTCAGCCAAAACGGATAACCGAGCGAAAAGTTATGCCCGTTTTACCGAAGGGGGGTCGGAGTCGGTTTTCTAGAAACCCAAGTCGGGTTAGGGGTCAGGTTTGGAATCGGGTAAGATTTTTTTTGGCGGTGTGGATGCAGCGGAAAGTGGAATTTGTGGGGATTAGTCCAAGGTGTTTGAGGGTGGGTTTAGGGTGGGATTAGTGTGGGTGTATCGATCAATCAACCCTAGCACACAAAGCCGATAGAACAGAGGATGGTGAAGGGGATGGCGGCTAGGGTTGCAAGGGAAACACTACTGATGACAAAAACACAAACTAAACCAGTGACTAAATAAGAACTAGGGCACAAACTCAACACTACGGACTCTGAAATTGAAATATGCAAAGGCTAAACACGTGGTTATGGGCGGAGGGGAATTTTTTTTTGGCTTTTCTGTGGATGATAGGATGAACACAAAACAAAATTAACTAAGGGTAGTGCAAACCTGATGGTGCACCTGAAGCTCTGATTACCACTTGATATGGACAAGGGTTCCCAATCTTCTGAGAGGTTCTGGATACGTTAATTTGATCGGAGGTGACACACAAATCGATCTGGCTTCAGAACAACACGTTATAAACCCCGCAATCGTAGCACAACGTCTCCTTTGGTTATCAACCGTCCTAAAACGATTGACCTCACCGAGAAGGCTAATCCCTGCCTGCGAATCAAGAACACAAGCAAGAACAAAGAAGAAGGCAACACAATTGCAGATGTATTATGAATCTCACGAAGTTGGGGTCTCACAAACCGTGATGATGGCGAAACTGTTATGAATAGAATAATCTAAGCAAAACCCGAACCCTAATGGTGCGGTGGTGGCTGTATATGAAGACCCTAGGGTCGTGCAAGACTCTCTGGACGCGCCCCTAATTGGGCTCAACTAGATACAAAGCCCAAATGCCAACAACAGGCAACGCAGCACCAAAACAGATTCTGGACCCTCTCTTGTTTCGACGATTCCCGATGACTCCAGATGAATTTTCATATGAGACTGGTGGCATTGGAAAGGCCTTCTTCTTATCTTTCTGTGCATATGTAGAACGTCAAAATCCTAGTCCGTATGCGTCCTGGGCCTCTGTTTTAGTGCAGACTGGTCATGAGCCCCAAAACAGACTCGAAGTCGGTTTTGGTTCGGCCTCCACCTTGGCTTCCACGTCCTTGCTGGTCCTCCACGTCTCCAAGTCCTTCTCCCATCATCTCCTGGCCCTCTCTATGGTTCCTAATTACAATATAATCATTAGGTAGCAAACCATTCTCAAAAGTGACATATAATGGAGAATGTAGGAACAAGCTTATCTCTAAATTTAGTCGTCGTGCACGAGCTCTAGTCATTGGACCTTGCAAGTCCAGAATTGGAGGAGTGTTGCATGTATCCTTAGGAGTGATGTCCTCATCACTAAACCTGTGCAACACTATTGGATAGTTGAGTAGAGTAAGATACTCGCGCGATTAAGGGTTTCCTCTCGGTAGTGATAAATTGGGAGCCGCTCGGAACGCAGGGTGGTCTTAGTCATTATAGGTTTTCACTGATCCATGTAATTACCCATTATGATGCTATTTGATTAGACTTTCTGGTTACGATCTCAATAGTAGATATCTAGCTACTCACTTAACAGCTTAGGCTTACAAGGTATCTGGCCCACCTTGGCTTAGATTCACCAGTGTGCCGATCGGCTCAACACCTGCGTTGATTGGTGTGATGATAGATTCACCAGCGTGTAGATCGGCTCAACCCCTATGCCGATCGGCACAACGACAGATTTACTGTCTGGCGCACCTTTGCGCTGGCCAGTCTCCCCTCATGCAACCTGAACTCGACAGTAGCTTTGATTAGATCTTTTACCGTTAACCTTGTTTAATTACCCCTAAGGTCCCTGTGGATTCGATAAACCTTAGAATACTCAATTCAAGGGAAAAAGTGCTACAATCATACACCGTCCTCTTGCGGTATATAAGTGGGTGAGTAATCATGACCAACATACTCCATCAGGTATTTTAGATCTGCTGGACACAAGCTTGGCCAGCTCGTCCGCCTCTTTGTTATACTTTCGGAGGACGTGTTTGTACTCAATGCCATCAAACTTGTCTTCTAGCTTCCGAACTTCATTGCAGTAGGCTATCATACTCTCATGAGAACAACATCATTCCTTTGTTACTTGATTGATTACTAGTGCTGAGTCACATGAGATGCTTAACCTTTGGACGTCGAGTGATATAGCTGTCTGAAGTCCGTGCAACAAGGCTTCATACTCTGCTGCATTATTAGACGCGTGGAAATGCATTTGGAGGACATACCGCAACTTAGCTCCATCTGGGGATGTCAATACGAGCCCTACTCCAGCACCCTCCAGTTGCAGGTAACCGTCAAACACCGTTGTCCAATAGCTAAGTTCTTACGGGATGGGCGGTAATTCACTTTCTATCTACTCGGTGATGAAATCAGACAATGCCTGACCTTTGATTGTGTCGTGAGGTTTGAAGGTGATTTCATATGATCCAAGCTCGACGGCCCACTTGGATATTTTCCCAGTTGCTTCTCGGAAGTGGAGCAATTCACCCAGCCTGAATGATGTATGGACCTCAATTGGATGGTCCTCGAAGTAATGCTTCAACTTCTGAGATGTTATTTGTAGTGCATAAACTAACTTCTGAAGCTGAAAATATTGTATCTTGGAATCCGATAGGACCTCGCTGACGAAATAAACCAGCCACTGCACCTTTTGAGCCTTGCCATCTTCCGCCCGCTCCACCGCCAGCACCGTGCTGACCATGTGTATGGTTGCGGAGATGTACAACTGCAAAGTTTCCTTTGGCTCTAGGGGAGTTAGCACCAAAGGGCCACTAACTCCAAAGCCTTCTGTGCTTCATCATTCCAAACGAATGACTCTTGTTTCTTGAGTAGTAGAAAGAAAGGTAGTCCTCAAACACCGAGTTATGACACGAACCTACTGAGTGCTGCCATGCAGCCGATTAGCTTCTGAATTTCCTTTTGTGAATGTGGGGGTCCCATTCGCAATATGGCGTTCACCTTTTCTGGATTTCCTTTGATCCCTCGATGTGATACCAGAAAGCCGAGTAATTTTCCCGATGGGACGCCGAAGACGCATTTCTCAGGATTGAGCTTCATGTTGTACTTGCGAAGATTGCCAAATGTCTCATCTAAGTCTGATATCAAGTCGGAAGGGAGTCGGCTTTTGACTACCACGTCATCAACGTAAGCCTCTACATTTCTCCCTATATGGTTGTCCAAGCATTGTTGCATGGTTCGCTGGTAGGTGGCACCAGCATTTTTCAATCCGAAAGGTATTGTTGTGTAACAAAAAGCCCCGAATGGCGTGATGAACGAAGTTTTGTGCTAGTCGGATTGATTTAAGGGAATCTGATGGTACCCTTAATAGGCATATATGAAGCACAACAAGGCGCATCCAGCCGTTGAATCGACCACCTGATCTATGCACGGGAGGGTGAATGGATCTTTGGGGCAAGCTTGGTTGAGGCTAGTATAATCCACACACATCCACCACTACTTATTCTTCTTTCTCACCAGGACTAGGTTGGCTAACTAGTCGGGGTGAAAAACCTCTTTGATCAAACCGGCTACCAATAATCTGCCAATTTATTTTCTAATCGCATCCTTTCGGTCCTGCGAGAATCGTCTAAGTCGCTGCCGAACGGGCCTGGCGTTGTCTCAAACGTGAAGTTTGTGCTCAGTCTTTTCCCTTGGAACACCCGACATATCAGAGGGTTTCCATGCAAATTTGTCTTTATTATTTCTAAGAACAAGGATGGGTGCGCTTTCCTATTTGTCACCTAAATTGACCCCAATATTAGCGGTCTTGGATACATCACTATCATCTAAGTGAATCTTCATTGACTCCACGACATCTGCCTGTACCGTGGCCTTCAACGTCTTCTTGGGGGGTGAGTCGAGCATGGCCTCCTCCGCCGTTGCGATCTCTGCCTTCAACTCGGCCTGCTGAGGCACCTGTTCTCGGAGGATCGAAGTCTCGAAGGTGTTGATAACGTAGACACTCGATAGTACAACAATGACCCAATATTTAAGTTTAATTATTTCATCAAAGTGCGACAGAATTACAAGTTCATGAGGTTACAAAAACAGCGAAAGCAAAATAACCATAAGAACTACGAGCTCGATGATACAGCATAGTGATGATTCATGCCCGAATAACCATCACTCTAGCAGCACACAACAGTCACTACGGCGGAAGGTCAGACTCCCAGTGGGCAGTCCAACCCTCAGGGACTTGCACGTCCCAAGGCAACACATCTACAGGCAAATCTATCTCTTTAGTACCTGAAAACTACATAAGTATAAAGCCTGAGTACTAATTACTTAGCAAGACTTACCCGTCAAAACCTAGACATGCCATGGCTCTAATAGGTGGCTTGTTTGAAAGGACTCGCACTAAGCAACCTATTAGTTCTATCAAGTTTTATTTTTCAAGTTAAATGGGTTGAGCTGAAATGTAACTTTAGTTGCAACAATAATAAAACAATACATAAAGTAAGTACAACAATAAAGCATTAATAATAATCAGTAATAACCAATAGAGATCCATATCCATAATATCATGTGCAACTACGTGATTGGCACGGTGACCAAACGGTACTCATTACTACAAGGGGCAGCAATTGCAATCGATTTACACCAGCTGGGAAAACCCGAAGTACACGACACATACGCACCAATTAAGGTCGTATATGGCAACCTTTCGTAAGAAAAATGATGTAAATATGGCCCGATCTTCCGAGAGGTAAGGGGATAAACTCGAATTTGGGGAACAAGGCGTCGATGACCCGGCTTGAATCAGACATGATCCAACCCCGCAACTGTTACACCACGCACAACTTGATTGTTCCTGCAAGCGAAATCGAGAACACAAGCAAGAGAGGATAAACACGCAATCTGAAATTGCAAATATGGATGAAGCAAATCACAAGAAAAGGTTCAAGCTCTGAACACAAAAGGACTAATCACCACAGTGGTGTAGAACAAGAACAGGGGTTCTGGATTACTGTAAAAGGACTTGTCGCCACAGTTACAATAATTCGATCAAGTTTCTCTCTGGAAAACTGAACTAAACAAAACTTGAAACTAAAAGATGGCAGCTACTGAGTTTATGTAGGAAACAAAGACGTCCTATGGTTGGGGGCGACCAGGGGGGCGCCCACAACATGGGCTTAAGGCCCGACACGATAAATGGCCAAGTTGGCCCAAAATAGGTGGCACAGCACCTTGTCATGGTCACATATTATGACTCACGACCCTTCTGGAGTTAGGACCAGAACCAAAACGACGGCGTCGTCGTCCTCTTTTCAACGCATCAAAGAACGCCTCGTTTGGACGTCGGATGTGGGAGATATCATCAAAACCGTGAAAGGGTGTCGGCTGAATCCGAGACGAACACGGCGACCGAGTTGGTGACGACTTGTAACTTGGGAAAGGCCATGATATGCGCATATCCAGCATGGTGATGTCCTCATCAAAAAACCACCCACATCCCGGCCCGGGTGTGGTGACATCGAGTGGGCATGCCGTCCTGCCAACAATACTTCGCGATATGGATCGCCCACTCCAGCAGTCGAGGGGTCATAAGACCAACGCACCTTAACCGTCCTTGATGTAAGTGACCTTTAATGCTACATCGGTTTACTAGTGCCCATGAAACTAGCATGCATTTGGTACTGTTCAAAACTTGATCAAGGGGCCGACCACGGACGGGTCCTAGGGTGGGCAAGACAGGGCTACCGCAGTCAACACCCATGTGTTGCTACAAACCTACACATGCATAATCCCTGCCCAGCCATACATCAAAAGTAAACTTGTTTTATAAGTTCAAATTTAGTGGTTAAATCTATTCCATAGTAATAATTTCTACCGAAACTATTAATTACTAAGCATAGCAGTTTAGTACCGAGCCTACTAATTTTCTAATAATAGCAACATAGGTCATTTGGGTAAAACATGCAAGGTGGGTTCCAATCAACTCCTATGACCTAATGCAATAATTAAACATAGACACTAGTAGTGATATAAACTAGCAAAACTTTATAAAGAGGCTAATGCAAACCGGGGCTTGCCTGGATCCATGCTAGTGTTAGCAACTATAGTCTCTTGCTCTTCAGGCTCTTGGTCCTGCTGGACGTCGGGGTCCTGCTCCTGGGTGTCGTTACCTATTGATGAACAATGGATTTAACGGTATTATCACAACACCGTCACATGCAATGATATGATGGATGCATATTGCATTAGTGTTTTGGTGCTAACAACCTTATTAACAAGTTCTTGAAGCCATATTCTTCAAAGAAACAAATTAGAGTTTCATCATTTTATGTGTGTTAATCATTTGATTAGGGTTGTTATAGTTTTTAAGAACAAGTAAGCAATTAAAATAGTAAACAATTGATTCTGGACTTGAGTGATTTATCATGAACAGGGACATATATGAAATGCATTTTTACCAAGTTATAGCCTCTGAATAATATTATTCTATTTACTAGCATTTATTTAAGTTATAGCATTACATAATTAATAGAGTATTATATACTATAGAACTAACTTAACCAAAAATCAGGGTGGCGTATTAATGTAAAATAACAGTTTATGCAAAAGATTAGAATTAAATTCCATTCCTAGAATTATTAAGGAATTAATTAGTGTCTACACAAGTTATTTAGTTAATTAAAATATATTGACAGAGACAGCTGGTTATTATTTTACTAAAATAAAGCACATTATTATGAAACTAGCAAAATTGGTGTGAGGTCATTTGAACTTGAAATGAAATTACTATGGATTTTAGAAGTTTTAGTAGTTTTTCTATAATTTCTAGGGAATTTCGGGTTTTAACTTTTAACACATCAGCGCCATGCGCCACGGAAGCGGCCAGTAGACGCCAGCTGGCTGTCGTAGTCAGCGCCACCGCGAGGCAGGGCTGCTCGCCAGAGAGCTCGCCGCCGGGGCGTGCGCGCGGTGAAACCTCGCCGCAGGTGCACGGAGGTGTTGAGAGGGCCGAGGTGCTTCAGTTGGGTCTGGTCATGGGTGCAGGTGCTTACCGGAGGATGGCCGACGGCGGGAGGTCACGGAAGTGGTAGTTCGGCAAGAAACTAGACGTCGTCTTCGCCCACAGCTTCACGGCGGCAACCTCAACATCGGCATCTGGTCACTATTCGTCGAGGAGGCCTGGAACCTAGAGCTCATCGATGAGGCAGTGAAAAATGGTGGCGCAGAGAAATGGCGATCGGGAAAACGTGAACTGCTCGTGCCTTGTACAGAGAAGGAAGGAAGCAAGTGGTCAGCCAACATCGCCAAGGTGTTTAGCAGATATGCGTGCAAGCAATTGGACTAATACTCACCGTGAATGAAGAATTCTTGGCTGGCTTTGGTGGGGTACGGCGGGGAAGAGGGATGGGGGCTTCTTTTGATTTGCTCGATTCAGGCAGTTCTAGGACGATTGGTGACCAGGGGAAGTTGGAGGAAGGCTGGCGCAACTATCTGAGGGTCAACTGGGCTAGGGAGGCGCTGGAAGGTCGGTGGTTTGAGCTCGCGCACAGCAATGGCGGGGTGGAGAGAAAGGGGAAATGCAGGGCCAGTTTTAAGGGGGAAAACTTGGTCAGAGCGGCTCACTGGAGTTCTAGTGACCGGGGACAGCAGGTGACGAGGGTTTCCGAGCTCCCAGCTCCTGCCATGGCAGTTCATCAGGGATGGATAAAGCGAGGCTTTCGGCATGTTGCAAGCAGGGGCAGCAGGGGGGAAAGCGAGTGCCCGACTGGACACGACATCGCTAGCGCGCGGGAGTGCGGCTCCGAGTTCCGAGAAGTGGGTGGGGGGGGGGGGGGGGATTGGGCGACGGCAGCAGGCACGGGTTCGCTCGGGCGCTAGCACCAGGAAGAAGAAGATAGGGAAATTTCCCTGGCGCCCCTCAAAGTTCCCTGAAATTGCACTTAAGTCCATGTTTCAACGATTATTAAATTTGAAATAGTTACAGGTCTCAATTATTGGTGAGCATTGGTACACGGGTTCTTCATGACATGTGGGCCAGTTTGGTGAAGACCAAAACTTAGTTTGGTTTATACACGGGTTCTTCATGACATGTGGGCCAGTTTGGTGAAGACCAAAACTTAGTTTGGTTTAA
Source organism: Eleusine coracana subsp. coracana (assembly GCA_032690845.1). Classification (NCBI taxonomy): domain Eukaryota; kingdom Viridiplantae; phylum Streptophyta; class Magnoliopsida; order Poales; family Poaceae; genus Eleusine; species Eleusine coracana. Next base: position 45,099,234 of record CM064430.1, read on the forward strand.
AAATATTTTAGAATTAAATTTTAAACTTGCAAGGTTTCTAGGTTTAAACCATTTATTTGATTGATTTCAATGGAATAAAATTCTATTTTTTGGCCCAAAATTCTATTTTTTATTTTCATAATTCTGATGTAATTATTTGGCCTATGGTTTAAGGAAAATTTTATTTGCTTCAAAATTTTTGCTTGCAGGGATTTATTTTAACTTGAGGAACCCCAAGTTTTTAATTGGACCTCATTATTTTATGCTCTTTCTTGAGTTGAATTTCAAGTTTAGGATGCTAGTTAAATAAAAGGAGACACCTAGGTGTCACAGCCCTCCCTCCTTAAAGAAATCTTATCCCGAGATTAAGAACAAAGCAGACTAGAGAGGGGCAAAAATTTACCTCTGAACGAAGGCCAGAATTTTGGGTAATGAGTACTCATAAATTCTTCTGATTCCTAGATGGATTCATCCTCTAAGTGATTACTCCATTGTACTTTATAGAATTTGATGGTTCTTTTACGGGTTGTGCATTCTTTCTCATCAAGGATTTTTATTGGTCGTTCGGAATAAGTGAGGTCCAGTTGAAGATGATCATACTCTTCCAAGACAATATCTATTGGAGGTTTGAGACACCGTTTCAGTTGTGAAACGTGAAATGTGCTATGCACTCCAGATAGATTCGGGGGTAACTCCAGCTTGTAGGTGACTTGTCCACATCTCTCCAAGATTTTGAAAGGGCCGATATAGCGGGGTGCTAACTTTCCTTTGATTCCAAAACACTGAATTCCCTTCATCGGTGATACTCGGAGATAGAAGAAATCTTCCTTGTTGAAAAACAGTGGCCTATGTCATCGGTTTGCATACTTTTCTTGACGACATTTAGCAGCCTTGAGATTTGCTTGAATTGTCCGAACCTTTTCTTCTGCATTCTTGACAAGATCAGGATCAAAAGTTACTCTTTCTCCCGATTCGGACCAGTTTAACGGTGTTCTACAACTCCGACCGTAGAGTGCTTCAAAAGGGGACATTTTTACACTCTCTTGGTAGCTGTTGTTGTATGAGAATTCCGCATATGGTAAGTACTCATCCCAGTTACCACCATGTGTTAAGACATATGCTCTAAGCATATCTTCCAGGATTTGGTTGACACGCTCAGTTTGTCCATCAGTAGCGGCATGATAAGCAGAACTTCGAATCAACTTAGTACCCAGAGATGCATGCAGTTGTTCCCAGAAACGAGCGACAAACTGCAAGCCTCGATCTGTAACAATGGTCTTGGGTACTCCATGGAGACATAGAATTCTTGCTATGTATAGTTCTGTATACTGTCGTACGCTGTATCTAGTGTTGACTGGTAGGAAGTGAGCAGATTTTGTGAGTCTGTCCACAATGACCCAAATCGAATCATGCTTTCGTGAAGTGAGAGGGAGGCCAACAATGAAATCCATGCTGATGTCTTCCCATTTCCAGGCGGGAATACTCAATGGCTGAAGTAGTCCGGCTTGCTTCAAATGGTCAGCCCTAACTCTCTGGCAAGTGTCACATTCCATGACATACCGAGCAACTTCTCGCATCATTCGGGCCCACCAGAAATTTTTCTTCAAATCCTGGTACATCTTGTTACTTCCAGGATGAATGGACTACTTAGAATGATTGGCTTCATCCAAGATTTTTTGACGAAGCTCAAAATCCTTGGGTACTACTAGACGGTTATTGAACCACAGAGTACCATCTGAATCTTGTGTGAAGCATTTTGCCTTGCCACTTTTAATGTTCTCCCGTATGTGCTTCATTCCAACATCTTGCTTTTGTGCAGCAATGACTTCATCCCGAATGGTGGACTGAATACTAAGATTGCTGATCACTAGGGCAGGCAATACATGTAAGCTTGGTTTGGTGAAACTAGCTTCAACACTGCGGTCTATCACTAGATTATTGCAGTGTATCTTCAGACTCAAAGCGTCGGCGACCACATTAGCCTTGCCTGGGTGATAATGAATCTCCAGATTATAGTCCTTGATTAACTCTAGCCATCAATGTTGTCTCATATTCAGATCAGTCTGAGTAAAGATGTACTTCAAGCTCTTGTGATCTGTATAGATGTGTACTAAATTACCGAGCAAATAATGCCTCTAGATTCTTAGTGCAAGTACAACAGCAGCTAGTTCCAAATCATGAGTCAGATAATGCTCTTCGTGCTTCCGCAGTTGTCGAGATGCATAGGCAATGACACTACCATCCTGCATGAGCACACATCGAAGTCCTGCCCTAGGCGTATCACAATATACATCGAATGGCTAGGTGATGGCTGAACCAATACTGGGGCAGTAGTCAACAATTTCTTCAATTTCTGAAATGCTTCTTCACAATTATTGCTCCAATCAAACTTCTTATCCTTTTTCAGTAGCTCGGTGATAGGCTTGGTCAACTGAGAGAAATTGGGAATGAATCTCCGATAATATCTAGCTAGTCCGAGGAAACTGCGAATTTGATGGACAATTTTTGGCTTCCAATCTAGCACATCTTGAACCTTGCTTGGGTCTACAGAGATGCCTTTGGCGGATACTACGTGACCAAGGAATGGCACACGATCCAACCAAAACTCACACTTGCTGAATTTCGCAAACAGCTTGTCATTCCATAGACGCTGAAGAACAATACGGAGAAGTTCGGCATGTTCTTCCTTGGACTTCGAATAGATGAGAATGTCATCAATGAATACCACCACGAATTTGTCCAGCTTTGGCATGAAGACTGAATTCATGAGATACATGAAATAGGCAGGGGCATTTGTCAATCCAAAGGACATCACTAGATATTCGAATAATCCGTATCTAGTAGAGAATGCAGTCTTTGGAATATCTTCCGCTCTTATCTTTATCTGATGATAACCCGACCGAAGGTCAATTTTTGAAAAGGCCTTGGCACCAACCAATTGATCAAAAAGAATATCAATACGGGGCAGTGGGTACTTATTCTTGATTGTGACTTCATTGATAGGACGATAATCAACAACGAGACGCAGAGACTTGCCCTTCTTCTTCACAAAAATGGTGGGACAGCCCCAAGGTGAAGTACTTGGCCGAATAAAGCCTTTCTCCAGCAACTCATTCAATTGCTTCTTCAATTCAGCTAGCTCATTTGGAGCCATCTTATATGGTCTTCGAGATATGGGAGAAGTTCCTGGATGAAGTTCAATCTTGAATTCCACTTCACGATCAGGTGGAAGCCCAGAAATATCTTCCGGGAATACGTCGGGATACTCACAGACAATAGGGATGTTCTCACGTGATGGTCCTTCCAGTTGATAAACAACTGGACTTTTTGATGGAGCAGCACTAAGACAATGTGTGTCTGGGCCATGCAAGGGAGAGTCCAAATGAACCACACGGGGCTCAATATCCAACATGGCTCTATGGGTTTTCATCCACATCATGCCAATAATTGGATCAATTTCTTGATTATGGAGCATGATAAAATCAGTAGGGTAGATTCTCTGGTTGATTTCCAGTGGAGCTTTGCATACTATTTCATTAGCTAGAATTTGTCCAGCTGGAGATCGGACAGTAAAGCACTGATTTATAGTGGTGGTGTGGAGATTATGTTTTTGCACACAAGTTCTGCTAATAAAATTATGAGTAGCATCAGAATCAAAAAGAGTGAGAACAGGCTGGCGGTAAAGTGAGAGCATACCGGTCAGCACGGGGTCACCCTGAGGAATATCTTCAGCGCTGGTGTAGTTCACTTGGGCATCACGAGACGGTGCATTCACATTTTTGCTATGTGGAGGGCACTGATTATTGTTGTTGTTGTTGCGCCGGGGTGCTGTACATTCTCTGGCAAAGTAGCCGGTGCAACCACAGTTGTAGCACGGCTAGTTGCCTCCACGACTAACAGGCTGTGAAGCACGTGCATTCTGACTTCCCTGCTGCTGGTAGGGTGCACGGGTACTGAGTGTGCTGCTGCTGTTGTGGTGCACGGGGCAGGAAATACTGCTGCTGCTGAGGCCTCGGGCGCTGAAACTGCTGCTACGGGGACGTCTGGTACCGCTGTCTAGACGGGAAAGTGTACACCAGGCGATGCTTCACCTACGGGGCAGCAGAGGCACTAGCAGGGGCCTTCCTCTTGCGCTCATCTTCCTCTGCTCGGCGCATGGCACTCTCTTGGACAATAGCAGCATTGACCAAATCATTGTATGTGCCAGTTGTCTACCAGGTCAGACGCTCCTTCAGGGCGGCATTCATGCCATGTAGGAAAGCATACCTCTTCTTCTCCTTAGTATTGACATACTCAGTGGCATACTAAGCAAGATGGTTGAATGTCTCAGAATACTGGAGGACATTCCTCCCTCCTTGTTTCAGATCCATGAACTCCTGAAACTTCCTCTGCACAAGACTGGCTAGAATGAAATAAGCTCAAAAGGCAGTCCAGAACTCATTCCACTCGACGCGGGTTCCAGTGGGTAGTGAAGCAACGTAGTTCGCCCACCATGCACCAGCAGGGCCCTGGAGTTGCCGGGTGGCGAATAGCACCTTCTGGTACTCAGTGCAGTCAAGCAGACCGAACTTAGACTCGGTTTGATGCAGCCAGTGGTCGGCGTCCAGAGGCTCTCTGGCACGCTCGAAGATCGGCGGGTGCGTACCCAGAAAGTCTGAGTAAGTGCACTATCGGGGCTGGTTGTTGTTGCGGTTGCCCCCATAGCCAGCCAAGTGGGATGTGATATCAACCAATCGGTGGAGCAACTCGGAGTCGTTCTGCTGTCGGTTGAGCACGGCAGTCAAAACATCGGCCAATGAAGGCTGATTATTAGCTCCCTGCTGAGAGCTCTCAAGGTCATCCTGATTCCGAGTCTCACCATGCTGCAATTTACATTCTACACATTAGTCATTTCTTAAAATTCTTCCATAGGACATATGTGTAAAAGTTGCAAGGATGCTCTAAGGTCTTAAGAAATGACAAGCATTTTCACAAATTAAAGTTGGGTACATGGTTGTTAAAAAGGATAACATCGCACTAATTCATCCATACATGCGTCAACGCCTAACTATGGTATTGCGGACACACTATGGCTCATACATGACCAAATCATCTACTCCTGGTCTATTACTATCAGCTCATTCGGTTCTAGTGGTTCCAACGGTTCTTCTGGCTCTCCTGGTTCCATCATCCCTACATCGACATTATCTGCTTTCTCCATCTCATCATCCACTTGCTCTCCATACTCCATAGGGATCTCATCCTAGTTATCTATGATGGGAAGGTGGGTAGCCTTGAAGGCGTCAAATTTGACTTGAAGCTCCTGCAATTCAGACTCCATTATGTCTGCATCTCCAAGGGCTTGGTCACGCTTGTCGATGATCATATCCATCTCTTCATTCTTCACTTGGATTTGCTGATTCAATTCTGCAATCTCCAGAATCTTGGCTTGCTTTTCCGTTTCATAAAGCTGAAGTGCGGCCCGAAACATGTCCAGCTGACGGTACAAGTTATTGCATATGTCAAATAGGGAGAGTCCATAACACTCTGCCATATGTAGCGCTGGACGATAAAGTGGGTGGTTTGGGTCGAAGACAAAATCCAGGCGACGGTTCCACTCAAGATCCTCCATACTATCAATTGGCAACAGGGTTACCGGTGTTTCAGCAACCTCAGGCTTACGGACTTCATAGAATAGAGTGAGGGCTTTGAAGGCAGCAACACTCCAAGTAGTGAGTAGGTCTACTCCAGAGACACTGATAGTCCATGATTCCCATGCCGGTAAGAAGGAATAGTTGGTGGGAACTGCGACATGGACTACACAGGAAGTGATTCCATTCTCCTCAATGGTTTTCCCAACATAGGTAGGAGTGATATCATGTCCATATCCCCAAAGGACACTCCAAAAGAGTTGAGTCATCCCAGGGATGTCCAGACCGTCAGTGATTTCCCAACCTAGTGGAGCTTGGAAATTGTTTTCAGTCATCTACAAGGGTGAAATCTAAATGAGTCAGAATTTTCCTTAAAGTAAGGTGCATTTCACGTACAACTTCATAAAATACATAAACAAATTTTTAGTTCATATTTTCCAGCCTCAAGGGGTAATAATACGGAGACGGGTTTTCAATCAGATTTAGTCTTGACTGTGCAGCAGTAAGAAAATTGAATATTGTGTCCAGAAAACAAAATCTCCCGAACTGGTTCTTGGCACCATTTTACAGTAGACTTTCATAGCTTTCCATATTGTATTTGTACTCCCAAATATTCCAAGTAAAACTGGACTTATGATTTTTACAAGTTCAGGCTGACAGATTTAATTTCTGGATGACAGGGGCCTAGTATTTTGACTCTACTGGACAGAGAAAAATTTATTAGAGGTTGGGTCCTACTGGAAATAAAAATAGACTTCTAAAGCTTTCCAGATTGGGTTCATACACCTCCAAATTCTAAGTGAAACGCCAGTTATGGATTTTGCAAGTTCAGGGATGCGTTCAAAATAGGAAGCTGACAGATTGTTGTTATCTTAACAAATAGACTTAAGAGTTGAAATTTTTGCTCAACAACTTGTAGATTTTTATTCAGAGATGGGTGAGTAAGGAGAGAACAAAATTTTAGTTAAGTTATAAGGAATTCATGATGCAAAATTCTCAAGTTATTTACCTATTGTTCCTCACAGCACACACCTATATTGTCGATACTTAGCGGCACAAAAATTTGGTGACGATCCGCACTCATCACGTAAGTCAATCTAAGTGCTGTACTAACGGCGTTAGTGTACCTGTAGAGAAACTCATTGCAGAAACATTACATTAAATTAAAAGAAATTATGAAAATAAGGGTAGTTCTACAATGGTTCATGGAACGAACCGCCTTGTGAAACCACGGTCCTCGTAAGCGAACCAATGCTCATAAACCTATCATGATGAGTGTCACTAAGAAAAGTTGGCACGGTTTATGGAAGAAACCGTCTCGCGGAACCATAGCCCTCGCGAGTGAACTCTACGCTCCAACACTTGTCAAGGAGCCAAAAATGAAAAATATGGGCAACGATTCATGGAAGAAATCGTCCCGCAAAGCCACAGTCCTTGCGAGCGAACTTTAAATGCAAAAAGAAAAAAATCAATTAAAAGCCAACTCAAGGATAAGCCGTTAGCATTGTCACCAACCCTAATAACTACTAGGGGCAATACTAATATATCCTGACACATAACATCATAGTTTTTGAAAATACATTTTAATTGTTGTATTATCACGGACCATGGCTCTGATACCAGCTGAGGCGCCTGTTCCCGGAGGATCGAGGTCCCGAAGGTGCTGATAACACAGAAACTTGATAATACAACAATGACCCAATATTTAAGTTTAATTATTTCATCAAAGTGTAGCGGAATTACAAGTTCATGAGGTTTCAAAAGTAGCGGAAGCAAAATAACGATAAGAACTACGAGCTCGACGATACAGCATAGTGATGATTCATGCCCGAAGAACCATCACTCTAGCAGCACACAACAGTCACTGCGGCGGAAGGTCAGACTCCCAGTGGGCAGTCCAACCCTCAGGGACTTGCACGTCCCAAGGCAACACATCTACAGGCAAATCTATCTCTTCAGTACCTGAAAACCACATAAGCATAAAGCCTGAGTACTAATTACTCAGCAAGGCTTACCCGTCAAAACCTAGACATGCCATGGCTCTAATAGGTGGCTTGTTTGAAAGGACTCGCACTAAGCAACCTATTAGTTCTATCAAGTTTTATTTTTCAAGTTAAATGGGTTGAGCTGAAATGTAACTTTAGTTGTAATAATGATAAAACAATACATAAAGTAAGTACAACAATAGAGCATTAATAATAATCAGTAATAACCAATACAAATCCATATCCATAATATCATGTGCAACTACGTGATTGGCGCGGTGACCAAGCGGTACTCATTACTGCGAGGGACAGCAATTGCAATCAAGTTACACCAGCTGGGAAAACCTAAAGTACACGACACATATGCACCAATTAAGGTCGTATGTGTGGTGACATTGAGTGGGCATGCCATCCTGCCAACAGTACTTCGCGGTATGGACTGCTCACTCTAGCAGCCGAGGGGTCATAAGACCAACACACCTTAACCGTCCTTGATGTAAGCGACCTTTAATGCTACATCGGTTTACTAGTGCCCATGAAACTAGCATACATTCGGTACTGTTCGAAACTTGATCAAGGGACCGACCACGGACGGGTCCTAGGGTGGGCAAGACAGGGCTACCGCAGTCAACACCCATGTGTTGCTGCAAACCTACACATGCATAATCCCTGCCTGGCCATACATCAAAAGTAAACTTGTTTTATAAGTTCAAATTTAGTGGTTAAATCTATTCCATAGTAATAATTTCTACCGAAACTATTAATTACTAAGCATAGCAGTTCAGTACCGAGCCTACCAATTTTCTAATAATAGCAGCATAGGTCATTTGGGTAAAACATGCAAGGTGGGTTCCAATCAACTCTTATGACCTAATGCAACAATTAAACATAGACACTAGTAGTGATATAAACTAGCAAAACTTTATAAAGAGGCTAATGCAAACCGGGGCTTGCCTAGATCCACGCTTGTGTTAGCAACTACAGTCTCTTGCTCTTTAGGCTCTTGGTCCTGCTGGATGTCGGGGTCCTGCTCCTGGGTGTCGTTACCTATTGATGAACAATGGATTTAACGGTATTATCGCAACACCGTCACATGCAATGATATGATGGATGCATATTGCATAAGTGTTTTGGTGCTAACAACCTTATTAACAAGTTCTCGAAGCTATATGCTTCAAAGAAACAAATTAGAGTTTCATCATTTTATGTGTGTTAATCATTTGATTAGGGTTGTTATAGTTTTTAAGAACAAGTAAGCAATTAAAATAGTAAACAATTGATTCTGGACTTGAGTGATTTATCATTAACAGGGACATACATGAATTGCATTTTTACCAAGTTATAGCCTCTGAATAGTATTATTCTATTTACTAGCATTTATTTAAGTTAAAGCATTACATAATTAATTGAGTATTATATACTACAGAACTAACTTAACCAAAAATCAGGGTGGTGTATTAATGTAAAATAACAGTGTATGCAAAAGATTAGAATTAAATTCCATTCCTAGAATTATTAAGGAATTAATTAGTGTCTACACAAGTTATTTAATTAATTAAAATATATTGACAGAGACAGCTGGTTATAATTTTACTAAAATAAAGCACATTATTATGAAACTAGCAAAATTAGTGTGAGTCATTTGGACTTGAAATGAATTTACTATGGGTTTTAGAAGTTTTAGCAGTTTTTCTGTAATTTCTAGAGAATTTCAGGTTTTATCTTTTAACACGTCAGCGCCATATGGCAGCCACATTAGCGCCACCGAAGCGGCCAGTAGATGCCAGCTGGCTGTCCTAGTCAGCGCCACCGCGAGGCAGGGCTGCTCGCCGGAGAGCTCGCCGCCGGGGCGTGCACGCGGTGAAACGTCGCCGCAGGTGCACGGAGGTGTGGTCGTGGGGGCAGGTGCTTACCGGAGGATGGCCGACGGCGGGAGGTGGCGGAAGTGGTAGTTCGGCAGGGTCGCGTTTCGGCTACGGGGCAGGAAACTGGACGTCGTCTTCGCCCACTACTTCACGGTGGCAACCTCAACATCGGCATCTGGTCGCTATTCGTCGAGGAGGCCTGGAACCTGGAGCTCGTCGGTGAGGCAATGAAAACTGGTGGCGCAGAGAAATGGCGACCGGGAAAATGTGAACTGTTCGCGCCTTGCACAGAGAAGGAAGGAAGCGAGTGGTCAGCCAACATCGCTAAGGTGTTTAGCAGATATGCATGCAAGCAATTGGACTAATACTCACCATGAATGAAGAATTCTGGGCTAGCTTTGATGGGGTACGGCAGGGAAGAGGGATGGGGGTTTCTTTTGATTTGCTCGATTCAGGCAGTTCTAGGCCGATTGGTGACCAGGGGAAGTTGGAGGAAGGCTGGCGCAACTATCTGAGGGTTCAACTAGGCTGGGGAGGCGCTGGAAGGCCGGTGGTTTGAGCTCGCGCACACCAATGGCGGGGTGGAGAGAAAGGGGAAATGCAGGGACAGTTTTAAGGGGGGAAAACTTGGTCACAACGGCTCATGGGAGTTCTAGTGTCGCGCAGAGGGGAGCACGCGTGGTCGGGTGACCGGGGATAGCAGGCGACGTGGGTTTCCGAGCTCCCAGCTCCTGCCATGGCAGTTCATCGGGGATGGATAAAGCGAGGCTTTCGGCGCGCAGCAAGCGGGGGTAGCAGGGGGGAAGCGAGTGCCCGACTGGACGCGACGTCGCTGGCGCGCGGGAGTGCGGCTCCGAGTTCCAAGAAAGGGGGGGGGGGGGAGAACGGGCGACGGCAGCAAGCACGGGTTCGCTCGAGCGCCAGCGCCAGGAAGAAGAAGACAGGGAAATTTCCTTGGCGCCCCTCAAAGTTCCCTGAAATTGCACTTAAGTCCCCGTTTCAATGATTATTAAATTTGAAATAGCTACATGTCTCAATTATTGGTGAGCTTTGGTACACGGGTTCTTAATGACATGTGGGCTAGGTTGGTGAAGACCAAAACTTAGTTTGGTTTAAAATTATTTTAGAACTAAATTTTAAACTTGCAAGGTTTCTAGTTTTAAACCATTTATTTGATTGATTTCTTAATGGAATAAAATTCTGGTTTTTTGCCCAAAATTCTATTTTATTATTTTCATAAATCTGATGTAATTATTTGGCCTATGGTTTAAGGAAAATTTTATTTGCTTCCAAATTTTTTCTTGCAGGGATTTATTTTAACTTGAGGAACCCCAAATTTTTAATTTGACCTCATTATTTCATGCTCTTTCTTGAGTTCAATTTCAAGTTTAGGATGCTAGTTAAATAAAAGGAGACACCTGGGTGTCACAGGATTTGGGCCAGATATTGAAGTAGATGGTGTCAAAGTCTACGACATCCCTTAGAACAACATCACTGGGGCTAAAAAATTGCTCGACACCTTAATGGCCGACACAAATTATCAGACCCCTGCGATGATGAAGGCGGTGGCTATACTCAAGGCTGCTGCAGCCCAGGATGCTGCCAAAGACAGATCACAATCTGTAATGAGCTCGAGCCTTGCAACTTCAAGAGGTCGGCATAGGCGTGAAGATTTGAGAAACTCTCTCAATATCCGTGATGGACGAGATACCATCAACTCACACTATGAAGAACGCGCTTAGGACAACTGACACTATGAGGAGGATCGTCGCGATCGGAGGACCGAAGAACGACGGGATGATCGGCGAGACCCTCCTCCAAGAAACAACTATGACGACCGACATCGACGAGACGATCGGGATCGACGTAACAACAATGATGACGACAATCGACATCATCGCCATGATGATGATGTCAGCCCACGACACAACCGTCGCCCAACTCCGTCTCCAGACTGGCATAGACGGTCACTGACCCTCACTGACGATGAAATCGATGGCATCAAGGCTTACGTCCCTAGGCTTCGCATAGCTTGTTGGCCGAAAGGATCCAAGCCGGTCCCCCATGGAAAAATATGATGGTCAGACCAATCCCCGAGAGTGGCTGCAACTTTATAGCATGACAATCCGGTCGGTCGGAGGTGATTCCTATGTAATGGCTAATTACCTTCCGGTCTGCCTTGATCCAGCCGTTTGAATATGGCTCACATCTCTTCCAGAGGTGTCAATTATGTCTTGGGGAGACCTCAACAAGAAGCTTATTGAGATTTTCCATGCTACCTACATCCGACCAGACAACCACTTCGACCTCACTCAGATCAAGCAAAAGACTGACGAGCCTCTTCGTGACTACATCAAGCGATTCTGCGCTAAGAAGACTGAGATCCCCAATGTTCTGGACCAACAGATTATTGCTGGCTTCCAAGGAGGAATCCGCAGTGATGACTTGGTCCGAGAGATCGATCGGAGGAATCATGACCTCAAGTTGACCGCTCAGGAGTGCTTCGAGATTGCTGATAAGTTCACATCTGGTGAATCGGCATTAGACGACATCCGAGGAAAAGGCAAGGAGAAGCGGTCGGACAAGCCCGAGTCCTCCAACAAGGACAAGAAAAGGAAGTCTGACAACATGGTTCACACGATCGACCGATTTCAAAAGAATCCTCGGACAAACCAACCATCCATGGATGATTTGCTGAGTGGCCCGTGCCTCTGGCACCCAAACGGAAACCACAAAGCAAAGGATTGTTACCGACTGAAGGGTTTTGCGACTGTTGTGCTTAAGGTGGCCAAAGATCCTCCAAGGCGCAATGCCAAGGACAAATCCAAGGACGGTGATGATAAGGACGATACGGGAGAGTTCCAGGAGCCTCGCAAGGAAGTCAACTTCATCTTTGGGGGCCTGGATGCCTATGTATCCAAGCTGTAAGGACCGAAGGCCTACCGAGAGGGGGGGGGGGTGAATTGGTAGCCGACCACAAATCCGAAAACTTCAGTTTCACACTTCTCAAACCTAATGAATCGTTGCAACCTAAACAATTCTATTAGGCCAAGACCCTACACACGCTAGTGTTCATGATGCAAATCAATGCGCAGAAGCTATTCACACTAGCCTATGCAAGCCACAAGTTACCCTATCACTAGAGCACACAATTGCAGAATAGTAAAGAGAGGGTCAAGGAATGCTCATGATTTTTTCCCGAGGTCTCGGAAGGATGGTGCCTTCCCCTACTCCTCGTTGGACCACTCCCGCCGGAGTCCCGGTCCCTCCTGCCACCAAGTGGAGTTCTCGCCCACGAGCCCGCAATCACTCCTCGAGTGAAGACACAGTGTGGGTCACCGCTGCACAAAGCACAAGCTCGCCTCCCTCTAGAACTTCCCGAACTTCCCGAGCCGGCACGGGCGGTCACTATTGATGCCCCTTCCAACGGGGGGCTCAAACCGTGTACAAACTTATGATGGTCTACACAACCAATCACGATAGGCTTGATCAGCGACACCAAACCGGTCGAGGTCTCACCATAGACCAAGAGTAACAACCTAGATCACACCCTCAAGGACACCCTAGCCTTAGATGTGCAAGGTAACTCCTTGTTACTCTCACTAGCACTCTCAAGATATCCAATATCATCTCCTAGTGCTCTCCTCTTTTCCTCTTGGACCTTACCAAATGTTCTCAGGTATTCCACTAGCCAAGAGAGGTCTCCATGACCCCAACAACGAAGTTATATACGTTCCCACCCTCAAACTAGCCGTTGCTCCACGAAATCAGCTTTCTGGGCCTCCAGACCGGACTGTCTGGTCACTGCCTGACCGGACCATCCGGTCACTACAAACTGAGCTCCAGCGGTTCTCTACCCTGTGCTGAACTCCTGCTGACCGGACTGTCCGATCACTGGACCAGACCGTCCGGTCCACTTATTCTCTCCATTCCAGGAAGGTCCGCAAATTGCAACCTCTCTGTCATCCCTGCACTCCTACTGACCGGACCGTCCGGTCAGCAGACCGAACCGTCCAGTCTGTATGGAGTCTCCTGCAGTCAGAGTCCTTGCTCCTTGCGCTAAGTCCTGGAAAACTCCACGTAGTGACTATACAGTCCAGTCACCTCTGACCCCTCTGTCCGGTCACTACATCCAGAAGCTGAAACTTGTTGTCCTCGCTTGACTTGGTTTCTCGGCTTCTCCGAACAGCTTCTTGGATTCTCCACTGTCACCTAGTGCCTGTGATTTCACCGAGAAACCTTGCACATCACCGACTAGACATGACCTAAGAGAATGACCTAGACCCCGTTGATAGTCCGGTTTTTCCTATGGACTCAAAGCCTAGCAACTAGACAAGTGTTCCAAACACTTGCTCCATAGCTTGTCCTCCACTTTGATCCATATCCATTAACCCTTGGACTCCATCAACCTCATCAAGCCTCCATGCTTGTGGTCATCGTCATCCATCACCAAAGCAACCATCATACATAGATTTGTAATAGAGTATAGTGAAGGTTCCTGCAAATACAACACTCGTATAGATATTAGCCCATAATTTCATAGTTGTCATCTATCATCAAAACATTCATACCTTGGGGATTCCACCATCAATGGTCATGAAGCTTACAATCTCCCCCTTTTTGGTGATTGATGACAACCACTACTTAATTGTAAATAAACAGGAAAAACCACAGGGCTAAAAGAGCTACGCTATGATCGAGAGGAACCACAAAAACATAACGAGAGAAACGCACAAGGTCCTACTCAATCAATCATGCTAGAGCTTTAAGGAAAAGAGAGAAGCACACTCTAGATGATAATGCATGCACGTCATGGCAAAGTAATAAAGGAAAGCATAAAGACATGCAATGCAAGACATAAATGATGAAATGCAACAGGATAGAATGACAAAGCACAAGAATTAAGAACAAGCATTCATCATCATGGCATCATACACAAGCAAACAGGATAAATAAGGAAAGACAAGCACTGCGTATGAAAAAATAAACCAAGTGAGATCAAAATGAGTCAAACACAATCGAATGCAAACCATGACTCATCAAAATCCACGAACATCTCGATAAAACCATCAAAATAACATCCAAATGTATCTAACTCCCAAAACCAATGAACACGTATGCTCCCCCTAGATACAAAGCTACTCTCGATCGCACAGGATCACACTCTGACTCCCCCTATACCTATGACTACTTCTCCCCCTTTGGCAACAAGCACCAAAAAGTGGAAAAGAAGAACATCTACACGCTCGTGGTCGAAGGAAGAAGTGTAGTGACGTCCTCTATGGGCTCTGCTCTGGGCTGCTCCTGAGCTGTGTCCTGCTGCTGTCCCTAAGTCTGAGCCTCCTTAGCGTCTAGCTACTGAAAGAAGTCAAGGTCCTCTGGGGACTCAGACCCTTTGTCATGTGCTGCTAGTGTGACCGTGGCAGTCTCCTGAGCTAAGGTCTAGAGAAGTACGAGATCTGCCACGTCCTGCTATGAGAAGCCTCCACGGACAAGATCCTCTGCTACCTGAGGTGTGATCGTGCTGACTGTAGCAGTAGGAAGGGACACTGTAGTTGTCTCTAGGGCGGTCTGAGAGTCTGCACGAGTAGTGTGTACAATGTCAGAAAATAGACTCCTGACCGGTAGGTGCTGCGAGGTGGAGGGTCCAGCCATCTGAGTGGTAGAAGAGTGTGACGGAGAGATGAACAAGGCTGACACTGAGAAAGCTGACATGGGAGAGAGCTGAACTGAAGAGAGTGTAGGTCCTGCTCCCCCTGTCGGTAGAACCCCTGAGAGTGACAGTCCGCTGGACTGTGCTGTCATCAAGGCTGTGAAGGGTCCTGGCTAAGTCTGCAGCTGCTGGTACTGAGGCTGTGCTGAAGGCTCGGGCTACTGAACTGTCTGTCTCATCTCTGCCATCTGGGTCATCAGAGCGGTAACAAGTGCCATCTGGTAGCGCTGAAGCTCTGCCTGTCCTCTGATAACCTCCATTATCTATTGTCTGTCCTCTGAGACACTCTGAATAAAGTCTCCAAGCTAGTTCTACCACAGTGACAGCATCCTCAGACTGTGAGCCCGTCGGCTATGGAGGTGCTCCTGTACTGGCTGACTCAGGAACCATCGTCTCTGGCTGAGCTGGCTGCTCGTGAGTGACAGGCGGTGACTCCTACTCCTCCTCTCCTGTTTGTTGGCTGGATGCTGACTGTGAACCCCTGGGGACTCTGGGTGCGTAGCTGGTGGTCGCCTCAGGGAAAGTCTCGTACTACTCCGCCGTCACTAGGCCCATCCTCATCAGGAGATAGCAGATATAGGGACCATAGACCAAGTGACGTCCTCCAACCCTCTCAGAGATCACCTCCTCCATCTCTCCAATCAGAAGGTCTGTCAAATCAAATGGCTGCCTCCTCAGAATAGCTGCTACAGCCCACTAATGGAGAAGTGTGAACTCCTCTCTGTATCCTGACCTATGGATGATAGTCCTAGTGACTATCGCTCTCACCACCTTAGCCTATGCAGTGAGTCTCATAGGGCTTCTGTCAAAGCCTGGTGTGTGAGGTGGTGGAAAGGCAATCGACACCATCTCATCTGTCGGCATCTTCCCTCCCTGAGGTCTGCTGGGTGGTGCAAGTGTACCATAGGCACTCCTGTATAGTAAGAAGTCTGATGAAAGAAGTCCTAGGTTATGGATCAGATCCTGTCTAGTCACACGCTGTGGCTGCCCTCTGAACAAGAACCAGAACTCTGAGAGGTCTCTGGCAACCCACAGTGTGGCGTAGAACTCTAGCACCATGTCCTCTCTGAACCTGTGTGGAGCAGTAACTAGATCTGCTAGCCCTGACAAGTACGTGAAGTACTGCTCCATCTCTGTGCCGGTGGCCCTCCTCATGGCTTCGTACGTCGTGTACTGCTGCGGCACGAAGAGTCTGTCCTTGCCTCTCAGGCCAAGGTAACATCTCAAACCCTCACCGATCCTCCTCTGGAGGCCAGTCCAGTACCTCTCTCCAGCAGTGGAGTCTCTTGGAATTGGAACCCACTGCTCGAAGGGTACCAAGTGAAGCGCCTTAAGGTCCTTGGCAGGAACCTTAAGGATATCTGGCTCTTCGGCTACCTGTAGAAACCTCTGATACCAATTGTAAGGACCGAAGGCCTACCGAGAGGGGGGGGGGGTGAATCGGTAGCCGACCATGAATCCGAAAACTTCAGTTTCACGCTTCTTAAACCTAATGAATCGTTGCAACCTAAACAATTCTAGTAGGCCAAGACCCTACACACGCTAGTGTTCATGATGCAAAGCAATGTGCGGAAGCTATTCACACTAGCCTATGCAAGCCACAAGTTACCCTATCACTAGAGCACACAATTGCGGAATAGTATAGAGAGGGTCAAGGAATGCTCATGATTTTTTCCCGAGGTCTCGGAAGGATGGCGCCTTCCCCTACTCCTCGTTGGACCACTCCCGCTGGAGTCCCGGTCCCTCCCGCCACCAAGTGGAGTTCTCGCCCACGAGCCCGCAATCACTCCTCGAGTGAAGACACGGTGTGCATCACCACTGCACAAAGCACAATCTCGCCTCCCTCGAGAACTTGCCGAACTCCCCAAGCCAGCGCGGGCGCTCACTATTAATGCCCCTTCCAACGGCGGGCTCAAACCGTGTACAAACTTGTGATGGCCTTCACAACCAATCACGATAGGCTCGATCACTGACACCTAACCGGTCTAGGTCTCACCATAGACCAAGAGTAACAACCTAGATCACACCCTCAAGGACACCCTAGCCTTAGATGTGCAAGGTAACTCCTTGTTACTCTCACTAGCACTCTCAAGATATCCAATATCCTCTCCTAGTGCTCTCCTCTTTTCCTCTTGGATCTTACCAAATGTTCTCAGGTATTCCACTGGCCAAGAGAGGTCTCCAAGACCCCAGCAACAAAGTTATATAGGCTCCCAACCTCAAACTAGCCGTTGCTCCATGAAATCAGCTTTCTAGGCCTCCAGAGTTATATTGTCCGGTCACTGCAAACTGAGCTCCAACGGCTCTCTGCCCTGTGCTGAACTCCTGCTGACCAAACTGTCCGGTCACTGGACCGGACCGTCCGGTCAACTTTCTCTCGCCATTCCAGGAAGGTGCACAAATTGCAACCTCTCTGTCGTCCCTGCACTCCTACTGACCGGTCTCCTGTAGTCAGAGTCCTTGCTCCTCGCGCTAAGTCCTGGAAAACTCCACATAGTGATCATACAGTCCGATCACCTCTGACCCCTCTGTCCGGTCACTACGTCCAGAAGCTAAAGCTTGTTGTCTTCGCTTGACTTGGTTTCCCGGCTTCTCCGAACAGCTCCTTGGCTTCTCCACTGTCACCTAGTGCATGTGATTTCACCGAGCAACCTTGCACATCACCGACTAGACATGACCTAAGAGAATGACCTAGACCCCCTTGATAGTCCGGTTTTTCCTATGGACTCAAAGCCTAGCAACTAGACAAGTGTACCAAACACTTGATCAATAGCTTGTCCTCCACTTTGATCCATCTCCATTAACCCTTGGACTCCATCAAGCTCATCAAGCCTCCATGCTTGTGGTCATCGTCATCCATCGCCAAGGCAACCATCATACATAGATTTGTAATAGAGTATCGTGAAGGTTCCAGCAAATACAACACTTGTGTAGATATTAGCCCATAATTTCATAGTTGTCATCTATCACCAAAACATTCATACCTTGGGGATTCCACCATTAATTGTTATGAAGCTAACACAAGCGCAAGCAGAAACTGGAACTACGGGAGATCAATTCTGTGGAACCAGCAGCGCCTCAATTCATGAGGTGGTCTGAAATTCTGAATACTTTTGATCGGTCGGATCATCCTAAGCACTTACCTAACTCGGGTCGATACCCGCTGGTACTTGCTGCCACAATGAAGGAGGTGAAGTTTAACAAAGTACTCATCAATGGAGGAAGTAGTTTGGACTTAATATTCACCAAGACTCTTCAAGAGCTCGGTCTATCAGTCAATGACCTTCAGCTGAGTTCATCACCTTTTCATGGGATAGTGCCCGGCAAGACTTTGGTTCCTATTGGATATATCAGTCTGCCAGTCACTTTTGGGACCCGTGAGAATTTCAGGACCGAGCGCATTCTCTTCCAGGTGGCCGATTTCGACTCAGTATATCATGCTATCATCGGTCGACCGACAATGGCTAAGTTCATGGCAGTACCGCATTATCCCTATCTCACCCTCAAGATGTCGGGCCCTAACGGAATAATCTCCCACCACTCTGATCTTCGGAATTCTTTTGATTACGATGTACAGAGTTGTGAGATGGCCAATAAGCAGTTGATGTTGTCTGAACAATAGGAGATCCAGAAGGCAGTCGGCATAGAGGAGCAGACTGGTGCGGCAGCCCCTGTGAAGAAACCCACTAAGGACAAGATCTAGAGAGATGACATCCAGACCAAGGAGATTGTGCTCGATCCAGAAGACCCTGATAAGGTAACTTATGCAGGGGCCAACCTTGACGAGAAATAGGAACTTGCGCTCACTCTTTTCCTCTAGGAAAATAGGGACATCTTTGCATGGAAGCCATCTGACATGCCGGGAGTTCCTAGGGAAAAGATTGAGCATGAGTTAAGGGTGCCTCCTGGGGCTACCCCCATTCAACAGAGGCTTAGAAGATTTGCACAAGACCGCAAGGACACCATGAAGAAGGAGATAGTTAGATTATTAGATGCTAAGTTTATAAAGGACGTGTACCATCCCGACTGGTTAGCAAATCCAGTCCTTGTACCTATGAAGAATAAAGAGTGGAGGATGTGCGTTGATTATACCGATCTCAACAAGGTCTGTCCTAAAGACCCTTTTGCTCTACCTCGTATTGATCAGATCGTAGACTCAACAGCCGGGTGTGAGCTTTTAAGCTTTTTGGATGCCTATTCAGGCTATCACCAGATCCCACTAAAAGTCAAAGATCAGATTAAAACTTCCTTTATAACACCCTTCGGCGCCTATTGCTATATCACAATGCCCTTCGGTCTGAAAAACACTGGCGCGACTTACCAACGGGGTATTCAACGCTGCCTTGCCACTCAGATCGGTCGAAACGCAGAAGCTTACATTGATAACATCATCGTCAAGACTCGGAACGTCAAAGAACTTCTTTCTGACCTGGCAAAATCCTTTGACAATCTGAGGCATTACTCAATGAAGCTGAATCCTAAGAAGTGTGTTTTTGGGGTTCCTTCAAGAAAGCTGCTCGGTTATATCATTTCGAAATGTGGTATAGAGGCTAACCCAGATAAAATCAAGGCGATCCTTGATATGGGGCCACCTAATTCTCAAAGGGATATTCAGAAGCTGACCGGATGTATGGCATCCCTGAGTCGCTTTATCTCCCAACTGGGGGTTAGAAGGTTACCACTTTTCAGACTGCTTAAAAAGAAGGTTGACTTTGTCCGGACAGAAGAGGCGCAATCGGCATTGGATGAGTTGAAGGCTCACCTCAGCAGCATTCCAGTCTTGGTGCCTCCGGAGCCAAGAGAAAAGCTTCAACTTTACATATCGGCCACAACTCAGGTTGTGAGTATTGTTTTGATAGTCGACCGAGAGGAAGAGGGTTATATAGAAAAAGTACAACACCCGGTCTATTTTGTCAGTGAGGTCCTCAGTGCCTCTAAAACAAGATATCAACAGATCTTCAAGTTGTTGTATGCATTGTTGATCACCTCCAGGAAATTGAAGCATTATTTTCAAGCTCATCCGATTGAAGTCCAGACCTCCTTCGCACTCAACACGGTGCTTCACAATCGAGAAGCCGAAGGACAAGCGTTGGCTGACTTCGTTTCCGAGTGGACAGAGATTCAAAAACCTCCTGCTGCTCAAGATGTCGAGTACTGGAAAATATACTTCGATGGATCTCTTCAATTACCAGGAGCTGGTTTGGGAGACGTGTTTATCTCACCCACAGGAGAGAAGCTTCGCTATGTCCTTCAAGTGATGTTTCACGTGTCTAATAACGCTGCAGAGTATGAAGCTATCCTACACGGTCTGCGCATTGCTGCATCACTCGGCATTAAGCGTCTTGACATCTTTGGTGACTCGGCTTTGGTCATTAATCAGGTCACTAAGGATTGGAACTGTGTGGATGACAGTATGAGTGCTTATTGTCAAGAAGTAAGGAAGCTCAAAGACAAATTCAATGGATTGAAGTTCACACACGTTCTTCGGGATAATAACCAGGCGGTTGATGAATTAGCCAAGATGGGATCATCTCAGTCTGAAGTCCCACTCTGTCTTTTCTTAGATACCCTAGATTCCCCCACTATCTCTCCTAGGTCAGATGTATTAATGAGTATTGTTACTAATCTTGTTAGTGATGACAACACGGAGACCAACTGGCGTGACCCACTCACCCAATATTTGGACAAGGGAACGCTGCCTTCGTATCCTAATGAGCAACAAAAGCTAAAAACCCGATGTCGAGGATATTTGTTGGTGGGAGATCAACTCTACAAAAGAGGAGGATCAAACATCTTTATGCGATGCATTTTGATACCAGAAGGCCGAAAGTTGGTGGAAGAAATTCATTCAGGAATATGTGGCAATCATGCAGCTTCTAAGACTTTGGTCGGCAAGGCTTTTCGTCAAGGGTTTTATTGGCCCACGGCGGTTGAAGATGCACACCAAGTCATTCGAAAGTGTGAAGGTTGTCAATTCTTCACTCAACAAACACATGTGCCTTCACAGCAACTTCAGATGATACCTTTGACTTGGCCTTTTGCTGTCTGGGGGCTTGATATTATTGATTCTTTCAAGAAAGCGCCAGGCGGGTTCACTTATTTGTTTGTTGCTATTGACAAATTTACCAAGTGGATTGAAGCAAAGCCGCTAGACAAGATAACATCAAAGAAGGCGATTAAGTTTGTCAAAGATGTTTTCACTCAGTTTGGGGTTCCTTATGATATCATCACTGATAATGGTACTCAATTCACATCAGTGGAGTTCCATGACTTTGCCAATGAGATGGGAATAAAAATCCACTTTGCGTGAGTGGCTCATCCTCAAAGCAATGGGCAGGTCGAACGGGCCAACAGTATGATTCTTCAAGGATTGAAGCCTCGGATATTTGACAGACTTAAACCTTATGCCGGTCGATGGGTCAAAGAGTTGCCTTCAGTTCTTTGGGGGCTTCACACAAATACCAGTCGCTCTACTGGCCAGTCACCTTTCTCATTGGTCTATGGCTCAGAGGCTATGTTGCCGACCGAGGTCAGTCTTGTTTCGGCACGAGTCCAAGCCTACAATGAAAAGCTTTCTGAGGAGAACCGAGAGATTGATTTGATTGCAGCAGAGGAGTTGCATGATCGCGCTCTATTTCGGTCGGCACTATACCAACAAGGCTTGCATCGATATTATGATAAAAACATACGCAATCGCCAATTTCAAGTTGGAGATTTAGTGTTGCGCCGAGTACAGTCAACAAAGAGACAATATAAACTTTCTCCAAAGTGGGAAAGACCATATGTGGTAAAGGAAGTCACTCGACCGGGGGCTTACCGACTATTGTATGAAGACGGTGATGATATACCAGACTGCTAGAATATAAATCAGCTACGTCGTTTCTATACTTAGTTACTCTTTTGTATACTTATACATTATTCATGAATGAAACTTCGGTCTTTTTAATGAAAGATTTTTTGATGATTTTCATTCTACATTTGTCTCGATTCCTTAATTTATTTTATTAAACAATTGAGCCAGGGGGCTAGTAATAATGTCCCACCATTGTCTAACCTTACAAAATATTGGTTTTGGACTACTTTCTGACCGATTTCTCATTATTTGATACGGTCTTTACTTTTTTGGTCTAACGTCTACACATCATGGTTATACACTTCACTGCACATCAGACTACCACTACACTAAACCCAGAGCCAAAGAACGAGAGTTCATGTGTCGATTGGTCGACTCTATTTGTTATGCGGCTATGAGTTACAACCTAATATGTTAAGGAAGGTCGATATGATTTTTGTCTTTAAAAGACAGCAATATACTTATGATATTTTTATCAGTCTACTAAGCTATTAAGCATGAAACTAATTTACATATAGGTAACATTGTTTCAATACATAGATACTACTAATGTTTTCTGAACATTCTAGGATTTACAGCTTCTTAGAAGGAGAAGAAGAATCAGCTCGTAGCTCAGCCTCTGGAGTTGCTGGTGGAGTAGGAACGGTCAGATCCACTACTATATTGTCGACCAAGGCTCGGAAAATTTCCAGCATGGAATCCAAGAGCAACTGACATTGGTCGTCTGTCAAGTCTGGGTTGAAGCCCTCCTTGATCTTGTCCAATGGTAGAGCAGGAGACCAAGATTGGCAAATTGCCAGGACTTGACTCGCGGCCTCGATCGCCACTCGTCGAGTGTTGTAAGCAATGGTTTTTGACGCATGCTCCAGCAAGTACTCCAAGGGGTGACCAGTCTGCTCCACTCGGTTGGCATGAATATAATCCAAAGCCTTTCGAGCGTTGTAAGATAGAGCTGCAAATGAAGTTTTTGGTCAGAAAGATCAAACATTGATTCAAGCAAATGCAAGAAATAATGAAGGGCTTACTGGTAACATTACATTTGAAGGAGTTGGAGATGCTCTTGGCATCCTCTATCTTCAAGTCGGCCTCCTTCGGTTCCTTCTGCAGCCAAGCGATCTCGGCCTTTTGATCCTCAACTGACTTGGAGAGATTTTCCTTCTCAGCATTGAAAGCATCAACAAATCTTTGCTGGTTGGAAGTCAACTTCTCCAGGTCATCAATCTTCTGATCACGAGCTAAAGACATACATTGACTCTTTAGTGTTAGAGTGGTTAGTGAATTATTTAAGCACAGATGGTATGCGATCTTACCGGCAACATCAGCACAACCTTGGTCTAAGGCTTTGGTTATCTCCTTATGGTTGGTCTACAGCTTATCAATCTGCTTCTTGGCTTGGGAGAGCTGCTGACCGGTGACTAGCACAATACCAGCAAAATGTCAGTTTTAAACATAAAGACTTGAAGATAAGAGAGTCTAGGGCATACCAAAAGTTTCGGCTTCAAGGTATTCCACCCTAGCCTGTTTCCTCTCCACAAGAGCATATATTTTCTGATATATAGAAGATGATTAAGCTTAAGGATGATATTGAGACAAAGCTAGAGCAGGGTATTGAAGTACCTTGTTGGCTTCTCGATGTTGGTATATTATCTCCGCATCCTCCAATTCAGGCCGACCAAGTGTATCTGCAGTTAATGTCGCCTTACCTTTGTCAAGAGATGAAGGGATGTTGACTGGAGAGGGTCGTGGTGCTAGCTTTGGAATGGAGGCAGGAACTGTCTTATCAGAAGACTTATCCACCTTGGTCGGCGTGTCTGATGACTTGCCGACCGGTTTGGGCAGGTCAGTCAGATGAGGAGGGGGGGGGGGGGGGGGCGACCGAGTGTCCTCAGACTCTTGGGCACTTTGTGAATCACTCATCTGACCACTGTCAGAAATAGAGATTGAGGTGATTAAGATGCACTATGATTATTGACAATAAGAGACCAGGATCATAATGTTGAGGGATTAACCTGGAGGCCTTCTTGATCTTGATTTGGCATATCCTCTTCTTTGAAGAAGTTGACTGAGAATCGGTCTCTTTCCTTTTATGGGAAGATTTGCCTGCCTCATCGGTCTACTGCAATACCCCTGCATCACTCGGTGTTTTGCTCGGGGGCTCCAGCTAGCTTGAAGGTCGGTCGGAGGGAGCAGGAGCAAGCTGGCCGGCATCAGCAGACGGCTCTTCTTCATCATCACCCTAATCCCCGACATATTGCCTTCGGCGCACATCAGTCTGCTTCACTCGTTGACTGGGGGAAGGCAGGGTGACGACTCGATCAATATGCTCAGGTCGAGCGCTTGCAGACGAGATTGAGCCTCCAGGGCCGGTCTGCTGAGTTTTCTCAACATAGTCCAGTCCCTCGGTATCGGTCGAAGGGAGCGGAGGATGGGATATATAAGTATCTAGAACCTGCATAAAAGTCAAGACATCAAGCAGGATATCAAAACAAGATAATGACGAGTCACTTAAAGTAGACTGAAGCTTACTCGGGCTCGCTGTTGGCACTTCCCAAGTGCCCCTTTTATATGTGAATATCACCCTAATTAGAGTATAATTGATACTGATTTAGGCCATTTACCTATGATATTACCTATATATTTGTATATGCGTTGTTTTGGAGCTTTATTGCAGAAACAGGTAAAATTGGCTACTAAAGTGATGCTGGATAAGACAGGAATGCAGAACCGACGAAAAGCACTAAAGAAACCCAGTGCGCCGATCGGCGCAGCTCATGAGCCGATTGGTGCATGGGTATTTTGGCCCACAGAAGTGACCAAGGCCCATTCAGATGGAAGTTTATCTAATGTTTATGGAATTTTATCTGCGCAAGACACTTGAAGATATTTGCTTAGAAGATTTATGGAACTTCAAGATCTCGACGTGCGGCACAAGACTTTATCTCGAAGGAAAAGGCCCACATGACAGCTCTGGAAGACAGAGGAACCGACTCGGAGCAGAAACCAGAGAGAACACGGCTTGCGTCGATCGGTGCAATCCTGTGCCGATCGGCGCAACCGAATTATTTGCTAGAAACCGAGTCCTTCACGAGTAGAACCCCTATATATACTTGTAACCCCTAGCTGCAATGAGAACCCCGGGGGGGAGGAGGCAACAGAGGGACAACAAATTCGTGAGTTAGAGCCACCGGGGCTTGCCCTGTTAGAATAGATCTCTAGTTGAGTTTCAAGAACCATTGGTGTAAGAGTTGATCCATCAAGGTAGGCCATCTCGACGGTGATGAATCTTACTCTATGTATCTCAAGGATGATAGAATATGTTGATGATGGTTTTGGTGATTTGTCTATCTTGATTCTATAATCATGCATGTGCTTATTCTCATTGCTTAGTTCTAGGCTAAGTAAGTTGATATTATCTTAATCGTGGTGATTAGGATAGTATTCAGACATGGTATTGATTATGGTTGCTTGATGATGCCGGTAGTGTGGTTTAGCGGTGACAGCACTAAACCAGCGCAACACTATTGGATAGTTGAGTAGGGTAAGATACTCGCGTGATTATGGGTTTCCTCTCGGCAACGATAAATCGGAAGCCGCTCGGAAAGCAGGGTGGTCTTATTCATTATAGGTTTTCATTGATCCATGTAATTATCCATTATGATGCTGTTTAATTAGACTATCTGATTACGATCTCACTAGTAGATATCTGGCCACTCACCGAATAGTTTTAGCTTTGGCTTTAGCTTTGGCATTTACTTGCACTCTAGTTCAACTTCGCTGGTGTACCGATCGGCTCAACACCTGCGCCGATCGGCTCAACAACTTATATCCGCAACAGTGCCGATCGGCTCAACCCTACGCCGATCGGCGCAATGACAGAATTGCTGTCTGGCGCACCTTTGCGCTAGCCAGTCTCCCCTTCATACAACCTGAACTTGACAGTAGCCTTGATTAGATCTCTTACTGTTAACTTTGTTTAATTTTCTCTAAGGTCTCAGTGGTTCGATAATACCTTGGAATACTCTAAGGGAAAATAGTGCTACAACTGTACACCGTCCTCTTGCGGTATATAAGTGGGTGCATAGGAACGACCAACAAGCATATTTTTCTAGCGCCATTGCCGGGGACCATAGCAGGTTTTTAAACATTGTTTGATGTATTAGTGTTTAGTCATTGTGCTTTACTTGTCTTTTTAGTACATATATGTTGTTAAGTGAAATTAATAGGTATAGACGGTCCTAAGTCAAACAAACCCTCTAATTACACCGATGATTCAGAAAAGCTCTTACGCAAGAAGAGAATAGCGGAAAAGAGGAGCAAGTCACTTGGAGATTTAGCTGGAGAACCAGTCAGTGCTAGCCCTCGAGTATTATTCACAATTGCAGATCCAGAAGCAGGAGCGATGGTAGACCAGCCCTTGGTTAATAGTTTCAGGCCTCAATTGGATAAGGTTGTCAAGACAGATTTCCATGAAGCTCAAGATCATGCTCCATATCAACTAGAGAGGTACATCGGATTAGTGACACAACAACCATTCACAGGTTCGGAAGATCCCAATCAGCATCTGTAGCGCTTCCTTGAAGTCTGTAGTACATTCAAAGTAGCAGGATTGACCGGAGATCAAGCTCGTGTGCGGCTGTTCCCCTTCTCTCTAGTTGGACGCCCTAAGCAATGGTACAATAGCTTGGAAAACGCTGTAAAGACTGCATGGGAAACCTTAGCAGTTGCATTCTTAGCCAAATACTTCCCTCCTGGTAAGACTCAAGCTTTGAAGAATAAGATTCTTGGATTTACGCAGAATATTGATGAGAGCATTGGAGAAGCTTGGGAAAGATACAATGAATATATGGATGCATGCCCTCATCATGGTCTTACAATTGGTGAAACTGTTGATAGATTCTACGTGGGATTGAATATCCCCTCCCATCAACACATAGATGCTTCAGCTGCGGGTTCATTCATGTCAAAGACTCCCACTCAAGCTAAGGAATTGATCAAATTGCTAGTTGAAAATCAATCATGGGATAGTGAGAGAAGATCAAGGAACCTACAACCTTCTAAAGGAGTAGCAAAGAGCATGATTGAGAGGACTCATGAAGACTTGGTTATGGATCGCCTTGATGCTATTCAAAGAAGGTTGGACAATAATTCTCATATCCCTCAGGAAGAGTCACTCAGGCTAGCAGAATCACGCTCCACTTGTGATGAGTGTGGAGAATTCGGCCATGTGCAGAAAGATTTTCCTGAAGAGATGAAGATGCTAGAATATATAAAGAATAGTGGATGGAAACCCCAATATCAGCAACAAAGGAGTTCTTTCTCTCCTAGTTCGTCCATGCAAAACTCTATCCCACTTCGTCTCCAATTTCATGAGTTCTTTCAAGCTTAAGAAAAGATCAACAAGGACAATCAAGCTAAATTCAAGGAGGTTGATCGTGTTCTTGAAGGGATTAGTGACAAGGTGATAGAAATTAGGAGCTCCAATGAGCAGATTTTGAAACATACCAAGATTATGGAGCAACAGATGGGACAGTTATCACAGGCCATTCAAGACAACAAAGGGGTTATTCCTGATAATACAATGTCTACAGAGCAGATAAAGGCAATAGCTACATGGTTAGGAAAGCAAACAGAAGATTCAGAGCACTCTGCGGGAGCAAAGAAGACCTGCGCCGATCGGCTCACCACTAGCGCAGATCGGCGCGATGGTACTGTTAGCACCAATTGGCTCACTCATTGCGCCGATCGGTGCGAGGAAGAGATTGACCTCTCTGGACTGAAAATGGGTATGGAAACAGAGGAGCATGGCCCTACCACGTTCCTGGATACTCAACTGCTGACAAAGACAGAGAGAGTGCAGCAACACGACGAGCAATTTGCAAGGTTCATCGATATTATGAAGAAGCTTTACATCAATGTCCCTTTTGTTGATGCTATTTAAGTACCTACCTATGCCAAGTACATTAAGCACATGATGCAAAACAAGAAGTCTCTAGCTTCTGAAGAGGTTGTGAAGGTCACTAAGGAACTTATGGCGGCGATCAATGATGTTGCACTTGAGAAGAAACCTGACCCTGGATCATCAAGCATCAAATGCATAATCGGAAAAAGGATATTTGATAGATGCTTGTGCAATCTTAGAGCAAGTGTAAGTGTTATGCCCTGTCATATATTCACAAGTCTCAATTTGCCTGAATTGGAGCCTACGGGTATGTGTTTGGAGTTAGCCGACCAATCTGTACGCTTTCCTGATGGAATAGCTAAGGATGTGCCTATTCAAATTGGAAATCACATCGTCCCTGTTGATTTTATTGTGCTTGATATGGATAACAGGACGAGAATCCCGTTAATCTTAGGTAGACCCTTCTTGAGGACAGCAAAGGCAAGTATTGATGTTGGGAGTGGTGAGATAAGCTTTGATATAAGTGGAACTCCCTACTCTTTCAAATTTCGCCCAAGGGGAGAAGAGTGTCGTGCTATTGATGAAGTGAAGAGGTACAAGACACCGAGGCAACGTGGCATCGAGAGTGATTGGAGGGGATGTAAGGATAGGTCGTCCGAGGTATATGAGCTATGAAGATAAGTGAACCTTGTAGTGTCACGGTCTTACACCCCGCACTGCGACACTAAGGATTGATTGCTCACGAAGAGGTCAAGCTTTTTGTCCTCTAAATAACTAGAGCGCTCTTGGGAGGCAACCCAATTGTCAGGAGATTTAGAAGTTGTTTAGTGCTTGCGGAAGGGCAACCTGTCTCATTTAGTTAATTAATGCTAGCTGGGAGGGCAACCGGTGTTTTTAATTTGCTTTCTTGTAATAAAAATAATCTCCCAAATAAAAGAATTAGAAAAAGTGTGTGCTTAATGCTTGTGTGCTCCTATGTTGTCTGTTTATTTGTGCAAAACTATGTGTATATATATTGTAGACTAACAACACAGGAATAAAAGAAAAAGACCAAAAACAGGAAGGAACAGAGCTCACGCCGTTCGGCGCACTCATGCGCCGATCGGCGCATTGATAACAAGTCAGGATAGAAGGCTGACAACGCCCAGAATGGAAGAGGATCTAAAAGCCAACCAGCACATCAATTTTCAGAAATAGAGCTAGTTTCAAGATGAAGAGCGACATCTAGAGAAGAAGCGAGGGGCCAGGAGAAAAAGTGGACACCGCGCCGATCGGCGCGAGACGTTGCGCCGATCGGCGTTGTCACCAGATGGGCCCCACTTTGTGTGCTAATGCTATAGGAACATTGGGAAGAGTGGATATTAGGTGAAAGAAATGAACACGAGGCATCAGGATCAGAGCCAGACCAGAAGACGAGGTGCAAGGAACTTGCGTCATTCGGTGCACTTCTGCGCTGATCGGCGCTGGTACCCATGTTGTGCCCAAATTGGCGACATATTCAGCAGGCACTGATTCTTAGGAATAGGTATGATTTCTATGCAAGTTTCCAGTAGAGAGGAGACATGAAATTGAACAAAAGCTGAAAAAGAGACGGCGCGCCAATCAGCGCTGACCAGAGCCGATCGGCGCAGTCAATCAAGACAACGGGATTCCATGCTGTTCCCCTGCCAGCCGACATGGTGTACCAGGAAAAGATGAAAAGGATGGAAACAACAAAAGGGAGGAGAATCAGGAACCAAAGCGGTCGGAGAATTCAAAATTTGAAATGTGCCGATCGGTGCAGTGACCGCGCCGATCGGCGCAACCCCAAATTTTGGAAATTTTGGACGGGTCCTTCTCCTGGAAGTTTCCCACACTATAAAAGGGAGGCCAGGTGCCCCCAGTTTGGCACACCATCCCGGTAATCTCTCTACCTTCCCCACTACCCACGATCTCGCACACGTTCCGCATTCCTCGTAGATGGATCATCTCCGCTCCTCCGTCGGCATGTTGGGCAAGAGGTTGCGCCAGGGAAGCAGTTCCGGTGGCAGCGGCGAATCGAGCGGTAACTCCTCGGCTAGGGGGGGGGGGGGCTCCGGCGCTCGCGACGACATGTCGGTGGGTGGTGCATCCGTCGGCTCGGTAGCGGCAACATATGAGATCCGCGCCCGCCACTCCGTCTCCAGTGCGCCCCTTCCGACAGGGCGTGCTACGAGGAGCCAAACGGCGGGAAGCCGTGGGGTTCCTAGATCACCACCATTGTGACAACCCTACTCCAAAAAGTAGAGTATGCCGCACAGGATCGCCTCGGGAGATGGTAAACAAAGTAACCATACATAGCACTCACACATGAACATTTATCATTTACAAAGATACATCAATTCGGTGCATCATTTTACAAGTTCAGAGTTCAAATTAAAAGAAGTTCAGATTTAATACAACATAAGTCCTTAGTACATATTACACAAATTTGCGGAAGCGGTGAAACGACAAAACACGACGTTAAGTCCTACGTGAACCATGCCAGCCCTATGGCGATGGCTCACTCATCACGGTTAGGAGAACTGGGGACCCTTTCGATGGTCTAGTTCTGAGGCTCCTCACCTTCCCACACAACCTTATTACAACAATCACAATAGGTCGCTTGAGGAAAACCTGAAAAAAAAACAACATCAACGCAAAGCCTGAGTATCTAACATACTCCGCAAGACTTACCCGTCAACCGATTTACTGAAACCGACTCCTAGTATGCAGGGGGCTGACCGGGTTTATTTGATAGTTGCATAAAAAGCTCCTATTAGTTCTATGCTGCACTTTCAATTTCCTTAAACATGATTTTACTTTGCTTAATGTAGACAACAGCTACGGTGAGTCTAGCTAGCCACTAAGACATGAACATAAGTGAAGATCATTACATCATAGCAATATGTATCCATAGCATAAGTAAATTTCAGAAACTTAACCCTAACTTTACTACTTAACATACCATTGCCGCTGCTCGAACAAGAGGTACTCATAACCGCGAGGGACGGCAATTTGAATTGATTTACATCCTGCAGGGAAAACTCAAATACACGACATACGCATCACTTAAGAACACGTATGACCACCGTTCACTAGATTGCTATAAAGTCGATCCGAGGCCATCGATCCTGAGTACACGTCCTCCCCGTGATACATTACTTCGTATCCGAGGCTTAACTGATGCACTCTCCAGCGATCCTCAAACCCGTGCAGCCACCGTGTTGTTCACATCATCTCTGGATCGATGAGTATGGCCGTCCAACAATACGGCGCCCAAGTTACTAGGTTTACCAATGCCCATATTAAAGGTATGCACTTGGTACGGTTCAATACTTGTTCGTGGAGTTGCAACGATAGGTGCTCCATTTTTATCAAGTTCATCAACCAATTGAACCATAGTTGAATCTATAACCTACCGTTGACTCCACTAGTTTAAGCATAGCATTTTCTAACGGAAAAACTTACTAACATACTAATCATAGGTCATTGCTGGGGTATGCAAGTGTGTTTCATCCAAGTCCTACACTTAATACACAATACAATATTCCTACTCTTGATAAAGTAAAAAGGACTCGAATGATAAAATGGGTTATACACTGGGGCTTGCCTTGGGTGTGATCGTAGTTAGCGTCTTCACCAAAGTGCACTTCAGCTCCTTGCTGGTCCGGTGTGATCTCCTCGGTCTTGATTCCTTTATGGAAGGGACATGCATCAATGCTAAGGGATACACAAGGTTTCATGGAGTTTTCTTAATTAAAATGGAATGCATGACATGAAGATTCGTGGTACTTCCTCAACAAATAAATTAATGAACTAATCACTCATTCATGAATATGGTTGCATACTTAAGCATGACATGGTAACCACTGAATTTGAAGGGGACAAACTTCTAATTACATGAATGTAACTTTTAATTATCACAATCTTAGTGTATGTCTACTTTAACATGAGCATGGCCTAGATGTTGATTATATGCCGTCATATGCTGATGATGATATGACCATGTAGTACTAGGTTAAATTTCAAAAAGTTCATTTTGAGCAACTTAGCTAAAGTGACCATATGCAAACTAACACTATACATAAAAAATGGCACTTTAATTGCATAACTAGTTCTAGCTCATATAGTTAATTAAGAACCAAAGTATATAACTGCAAAATGAGAATTTCTACTGTAATGTGAAGCTGAGTTATTCTCCATGGACTTCCAGAAATTAATTTATTCCTACTTTCCTTAAATATACACATGAAGTAACATTTATATGAAGAAATTCCTAGCTACTTAACCAATGATCAATTTCGACAGAGAATTTTATACTTAGGTAGCTTCAAATTTTTCATGGGATTTTACATAAGTGTACAAGTGCATAAGGAACAGGAATGCCAAATTTCATGAATAAATCCCTAGCCAATAATTTATATAAATTCAATTACTAAAAATGAAGATTATGCAATAATACTAAAAATATGAAATAAAATGGAAATGTGCTTTTGCAGAAAGTTTAGGGATTCCATGAAATGATTACTGAGCAAGTTCCATGAATTTACCATTTACATATAATTACTTATGAATTTATTAAGCAATTTAGGGTTGAAACTTTGAGAAATTAATTAAATTAATTTACTGAACAAACATGGACTTGAACTTGTTTTTCTGGTAGAGTAAGATTTAAGGAGTTGAACAAAATTAATTTCACAATTTTAGGCCTCTTATTTCTCGAGATATTGAATTTTTAAGTTTATTCAAAGTTCACTCCTAATTACAAATCTGCCACTCGCTTCAAATTCCACCAGACGCGCGCGCGCACCCGCGCGGCGGCCGGCGACGGCGAGCTCGGCCCAGCGGCTGATTGACGGCACGGCCAAGGCTCACGTGCGACTCGGATGGTCTCCATGCTGCGAGGATCCCGAGATGGGGGTCGGAGGGGAGAGGGGCTCACCGGAGGTCGCCGGCGACGATGAGCGATGGCAGGGGCAACTCCGGCGAGGTTCGCGCGAGGGTGCTGAGGGAGAGGGAGGCCGGGACTTGGTCGGAGAGCTTCACGGTTGGCCGGAGATGAGCGGCATCGAGGAAGAAGTCGAGGGGGAAGGCCGGAGGTGGGTTCCCGTCGATGAGGGGGGGGGGGGGGGGTCGAATTCCGGCGGCGGCGACTCCGGCTTCGCGAAATCCGGTGAGAGCACTGCACAGGGAGGGAGGGAATCAGAGGGGAGTGAGGTGGGGTCCTTGCGCGTCGATTTGCAAAGAATGGGGGGAGGGAGAAGTTGCCTAGGCAGAGCTCGGCGTGGCGGCGGCCATGGCGGGAGAAACCGGACACTGGCTCGGTTTTTTGCCGGGAAGAGGGAGGAAGAGAGAGTGCCGACGCTCGGGGGCGATCTAGAGTGTGTGAGAGCTGGTTGCGAGTTGAGAGAGTGAGAGAGATGAGGACCAAGTGAGCAGCTGCTCTGGTGTGATGATCGGCGGCAGAGAGATAGAGGGCGGAGAGAGCAGAGGACGGGGGGGGGGGGGGGGGGGGGAGTCGTGCTGTCGGCCAGGGAGTGGCTACCGGTGGGGAGCGGCTTCAATTTCGGCCGGTGGCACAGGGGGGAGAGTTGGCGGTGCAGTGGCCGGCGTGGGACGACAGGAAATGGCGGTGGCGACAGGAACCCGGGTACAACCCGGTGTCGGGTTGGGATTGGCCGGGGGAGAGAGAAGGGCTTGACCCGGTTTTTGACTCTGGACCCTGACTCGGGTTTGGTAAATTTCGCCACGTTCCCATGCTCCAAACTGGACACCACTTTTGTGTGGGCTCAGGAAAACGTGTGCTCCAAATTTGCTTTTGGGTGCACCAGCTAAATTTGCTTTGATAAATTATGAAAATTCTAAACCCGAAATATACCTTTCTGACTTTGGGGGAATTTTTAAGGGTATCAGTTGGTTACTAAAAATTATGGTAAAATTTTCAAAGTTCTCTTTTATTGTGGTCATTCAGAATCTGCAAAAATATTGGGGTACTTCCATGGGTTTTGGTAATGTTTGTAAATGACCTATATTTGAATATTCTGGAATTTAATTAAATAGGTTTCCTCTTTTTATTCTTTGGCACATGGATTAATTATACTTTTGCTTAGCCCCTAATTGATGTTAGGTTTAGTTAACTTCATTTTGTGACATGGGATGTCACAACCGTCACCGGCATTCATGCCACGCACGGTGGAGGAGGGCTTCACCCTCCTGAGCGCGGAGGAACAACAACACTACCTCGCGGTGAGGAGAAGGTTTGTTCCCAACTTCGACATGGACGAGACCTTCCTCACCACGACCGGCATGTGGGAGGACATAAGGAGGATGCTAGACAACCTCGGCTGGGTGGACTTCAACCATCTCCCCATGGACTTCAACATCGACATCGTCACCGAGGTTGCCTCTACAATGAGGATCGGCTTCGACGACTATGACAACGAGGCCATCAACTTCCGCGTCCACGACATTAGCTACATGGTGACCATGGAGGCGGTGGCTCAAGCCTTTGGCTTTGACGCCAACGCCAATGTGGCCGACATCTTGGGACGTGGGGATTTGGACTCCTTTTGGAGGCGGCTCTCATTCGTCGAAGAGATGAAGCGCGACAACATCCATAACCCAACCATTCAAATCTTCCATCGGTGGTTGACGGCGCGCACATGTGACAAGTTTGACTCCAGCAACGTCACCGATGGGGACTTGCCATGGCTATTCAATGCCATCATGAGCCCGTCTCACTGCAACCCTATGTCGGTGATGGTGCGGGGTTGGTTCGAGAAGAGGGGCAAGAAGAGAAAGAATTTGGCCTTTCGAGGCTATCTTCAACGCCTGGCAGCCCACGTCTGCGGCGGCGACGGACCGGGAGTGTTCGCGCCGGCTTCTATGTCACGGGAAGTGTTCGTGCTGGCTTCCATGTCGACGGCACCAACATTAGGCTCCCGTGTGCAGAGCTAGGAGTTTTTCTCCCTCGCAAGATAGAGCGAGGAAATCAGCTTGAAGAAGGTCTCCTGGAGGGGGGCCGAGTTCTCAGGGACCGCCGTGGGTGGATTCGACAACCGGCGACATCTACAGCAGACGGCAGTGAGTGGAACTCATGGGGGTCACGCCAAGAGCCTCAGTAGTAACAGACAGGGTGGAGCGACGCAGTGGGCGGTTCACAGCCCACTGCGCCGGTCTGCGCAGGTGGCACGCCGGTCGGTGCACCCTACATCAGCACATGCGTTGACTATAGGTACCAAGGACGGGTACCTGTGGTGCCTCCGGTGCCCGGTGCAGACTTCTTCATGCCCATGCAGGGGTACCTCGACAACAACATGCAACACATCGAGCACGTGGAGGACGCCACGCCCCAATGGAGGAACAACCACGATGCAATGGTGGAGGAGTTTGAGCGACTCAAGGCGCGGTGCTATGGCTTTGATCATCCATCGTCTCCACCTCCGCTTGATTAGAGTGCCTAGGAGTGGGCATATGTATCGGTTTCCTGGTTTGCGTTTTCTTTTATCTTTTGCAATCTTTTTCTTTATTTGCTTATGTGTGTGTGAGCGAATTGGGAAACCAAGTATCGGGTATGTTTATTTTCATGCAGGTGTGTTAGTAGTAGTTTTATTTTCTTGCAAGTGTGTTAGTAGTAGTTTTATTTTCATGCATGTGTGTTAGTAGTAGTTTTATTTTAATGCAAGTGTGTGCGAAAATCATCACCATGTATTCGAGTTTTGGTCTTAATATAATGGTGGCGGTTATGCTCTTTTAGAAGAATTGAATTACCTATTCTTTCTTGAAAAGTGTTGATGAAGATCAAATAATGTTGAGCATTGAATAAAATTTTGATCTTACACTTAATGATTATTCAGCAAATATTTCTTATGTGGAGCAATTCTGAATACCCATGTGCTTCATTTGCATTGTCCAATTCGTGATGTTAACTTTTTATAAATAATTTTTCATGTTGTGAACTTTGGAATTTGTTGTTTCCAAGATCCTCACCTACCAATGCCAATTTAAGATATCTTTCATGAACCTTTGATATGAAGATAAACATTAAATTGATGGTTGAGTTTGGTTAGGATTTAATTCTTTTTGGTATGAACTTTACTAGGATGGCCAACTCCTTGTTTATCTTTTTAGCCTTGAATTACCCATGCAAATCTCCAATTCCGCTGAGTATTCTATTTTAAAAACAAAGTCTTGTTGAGTATCGTTCCTTGACCACATCCTATGTTTCTGGCTGTATTTGAACTTTGAATAAATTTTGAAGCCAGATGAATCAAATACCAACAAAAGCTGGTAAATTCAGGTTGAGAACCGATTGGCGCTGTTTTGAACCGATCGGCGAAGCAGAGAGTATAAAAAAATGCTCTGTTGATTGCTAAGGGACTAGCAAAGTTTTAAGTGTGGGGGGTGGTATATGACATGATTATTCTCGAAATTCATTCTAATATAGCCATGAATCATTTCAACCATGTGCAGTCTGATAATGGGAGTTCCTTTTTCTTCCAAGATCAAATTTTTGATGCACATGTCCACATATCCAAAGTGTGAATCCTTTCCTAAATTTTCTTTGGCCATCTTGTTAAGTTTTTGTAATTCCAATAAAGAATAATCTCCTAGCTTTACAATATATTGTTGATTTATGTTTGCAATTCTTGAATTATCTCACCTAGCTACTCATATAAGCCTTACATTAATATTATTTGATCATTATGATGTAGTATATAGGTTGAGTGATTTGAAAGATGAGTTATTGCCTTGGATTATTTGGAAGATAGATTCTTTATGTTCACAACAATCTTTTAAGTGATTTACATGTGTGGAAAAGTTATAATTTGTGAGTTGGACATGATCTTTTGCTTTGGGGAGAAACTTTGAGCTTTATGCCCATATTTGAATTATTTTGCTGAATACCAATATGAAATACACTATAATAGAACAATATTCAACATTTGCTGATTTAAGATATCTTTCATGATAAGAAAAGTATGTTCTTTGATTTTTCTCTCTTTTACTTCACTCGGGACGAGCAAAAGTTTAAGTGTGGGGGAACCGTTGGCACTTCCCAAGTGCCCCTTTTATATGTGAATATCACCCCAATTAGAGTATAATTGATACTGATTTAGGCCATTTACCTATGATATTACCTATATATTTGTATATGCGTTGTTTTGGAGCTTTATGGCAGAAACAGGTAAAATTGGCTATTAAAGTGATGCTGGACAAGACAAGAGTCCAGAACCGACAAAAAGCACTGAAGAAGCCCAATGCGCCAATCGGCGCAGCTCATGAGCCGATCGACGCAAGGGTATTTTGGCCCACAGAAGTGACCAAGGCCCATTTCGATGGAAGTTTATCAGCGCGAGACACTTGAAGATATTTGCTTAGAAGATTTATGGAACTTCAAGATCTTGACGTGCAGTACAAGACTTTATCTCAAAGGAAAAGGCCCACATGGCAGCTGTGGAAGACAGAGGAACCGACTCAGAGCAGAAACCAGAGAGAACACGGCTTGCGCCGATCAGCGCAACCGACTTATTTGCTAGAAACCGAGTCCTTCACGAGTAGAACCCCTATATATACTTGTAACCCCTAGCCGTGATGAGAACCCCCGGGGAGGGGGGGGGGGGGGGAGGAGGCAACAGAGGGACAACATATTTGTGAGTTAGAGCCACCAGGACTTGCCTCGTTAGAATAGATCTCTAGTTGAGTTTCAAGAACCATTGGTGTAAGAGTTGATCCGTTAAGATAGGCCATCTCGACGGTGATGAATTTTACTCTATGTATTTCAAGGATGATTGAATATGTTGATGATGGTTTTGGTGATTTGTCTATCTTGATTCTATAATCATGCATGTGCTTATTCTCATTGCTTAGTTCTAGGCTAAGTAAGTTGATATTATCTTAATCATGGTGATTAGGATAGTATTCAGACATTGTATTGATTATGGTTGCTTGATGATGCTAGTAGTGTGGTTTAGTGGTGACAGCACTAAACCTGCGTAGCACTATTGGATAGTTGAGTAGGGTAAGATACTTGCGTGATTAAGGGTTTCCTCTCGGCAGCAATAAATCAGGAGCCGCTCGGAAAGCAGGGTGGTATTATTCATTATAGGTTTTCATTGATCCATGTAATTATCCATTATGATGCTGTTTAATTAGACTATCTGGTTACGATCTCACTAGTAGATATCTGGCTACTCACCGAATAGTTTTAGCTTTGGCTTTAGCTTTGGCTTTGACTTGCATTCTAGTTCAACTTCGCTGGTGTACCAATCGGCTTAACACCTGCATCGATCAGCTCAACAACTTAGATCTGTAACAGTGCCGATCGGCTCAACCCTGCACCAATCAGCGCAATGACAGAATTGCTATCTGGCGAACCTTTACGCTGGCCAGTCTCCCCTTCATACAACCTGAACTTGACAGTAGCCTTGATTAGATCTTTTACTGTTAACTTTGTTTAATTATCCCTAAGGTCTCAGTGGTTCGATAATACTTACCTTGGAATACTCTAAGGGAAAAAAGTGCTACAACTATACATCGTCCTCCTGCGGTATATAAGTGGGTGCGTAGTAACGACCAACACTCGCATAGTGCCCTTGTTGTACGTCTTCTCAATTAAAGAGTGATCCTAAAGGATATCTCCTTCAAACATCTTCGATAAGCGCTTTCGGTGAAGTTCGCCATTAGGAGGATCAGGCACTTCTTGGGTTTTGTCATTATTGACATAATTCCATGCCGGGTGACTTTGAAGCTTCAGGGGCTGCACTTGGCGCACTATGAAGCTCTTGGCAACGGTAATACCGTCAACGCCTTCCTTCTTCAGATCTGCAATTCTCTTTAGCAGAGCGACCACCTGAGGGTCGCTCGGATCAGGCTTCTCAGTCTATTGTGCTAGGGGAATTGCCTTCGCACCAGTGAAGTCGGCAAGAACAGGGGGAGGGTTATCACAATAGAACCACTCGACTCTCCAGTTCTTGTTCCCAGTATTCAGGGGCACATTGATGTATGCCTCCTTCTTGCGCAACTGAACGACAAAGCCGCCTATAGCCACTTGATTATCCTTTGTTGGTAGCGGTCGAAGGACAAAGAGATGGCAGAACAGATTGAAATGGTGAAGAACACCTAAGAACGCTTCGCACATATGCACGAAGATGGCGATATGAAGAATGGAGTTGGGATTGAGGTTAACAAGTTCAATCTCATAAAAGAACAAGAGCCTGCGCAAGAAGCTGTAGCAGGGGACTCCGAAACCATGCTATAGGAGCACATATTGATAGAGTGACCATCTAGCCACTGTCATATGATCATCAAATCATATATATTTGTATATTATGGCATCAACCATAAATTTGATATAAAGTGCTTCTCCTCAAAGAAGCCGCCGAGACATCGCTGTGACTTGGCATCTCGGTCAGCTACTTGATGTCTTGATGATCCGTCTACTACGACAACGCCTTCGACGAGGGTGATCGCCACTCTGTGACATCGCCATGACTCGACGGATCGACCGCTCGGCGGGCACATGGACATGCCCGGGGGCTACTCCGCCATTCACCTGGTCACTCGGCTACACTAGCTCTGACTACCGCCATCGGTCTGCCATATCATATCTGACCGCCGCCATCGGTCGGCCACATGTTAGACTATCGGCTTCACTCGGTCATCATGACTTTGAGTGATTCTTACTTCATCAGCGGTCGACAGCTGCAACAACCTTGACTGCTTTCTTCACTCGACCTTATCGTCATGAGTTAAGTACCGCTGCCACTCAGACATGATATTCTGAGTTGAGCGCGACCGACACTCATAACGGCGATTGTCTCGGAGGCTTCTTTGAAGAGAAGCACTTTATATCAAATTTATGGTTGATGCCATAAAATATATATATATATATATATATATATATATATATATATATATATATATATATATATATATATATATATATATATATATATATATATATATATATATATATATATATATATATACGGTTTGATGATCATATGACAGTGGCTAGATGGTCACTCTATCAATATGTGCTTCTTGGAAGAGAAGTGCTTTATCAAAAATGGTTGATGCCATAACTATTCAAAGCATGATTTGATGACCATGTCGCTAAGATTTGATGATCATATACATGAAATATCGAGCATCACTTGACTGATTGAAGTCAGTCCATAATAGTGAAAATAAAGCTCAAAGATATGAGTGATTACATTTCTTGAGGAAAGGTTACTTAATCATGATTGAAGTCATGGTGACTTAGTACTTGGCTATGATTGATGTCATAAAGCCTCGTTCATTTGGTTGTGATTGAAGTCACCCATTTAGAACATAATCATTCGGTTGTGATTGAAGTCACCTGTTTCATTCATAAATCACTCATAGGCTACTCGGCGAAAGACTATGTCATTTGGTTATGATTGATGTCATAAGCCTATATTCACTTGGCTATGATTGATGTCACCCGAATATATAATATAGCACTCGGCAATGATTGAAGTCATTGGTTTAAGTCATCAACCACTCAGCGGTGATTGAAGTCACTCGTCTGAATTATATATCACTCGATAGTGATTGATGTGACTCTATTGAGTTATTTATCACTCGGATTTGATGATTTGAGTGGTTTTTCCTTAAAGAGAGCCAACACGACTATTCTTGATTTGGACTCTTGCATTATTTGCAATTTCCAAATGATACAAGAGTCGGGGGCTACACCTAATTAGGTGCACCTATTCAGCACACCAATTGATTTCTCAAAGACATTTTCAGATCTTTGAGATTCTTACAAGCTCGCTGATATAAAGCTAAAGCATTCTACATGGCATAAACCAGTTGGGAAGCTACTGAAGATTATCATCAAGCTTGCAAGACTCTCGGGGGCTTGTTGATGATACATACCATTGGGGTACCTCACAGATAAGGAAAGTAGAGATAGACTCCTACTAGGGTAAGAACAGTAGACTGACTAGGACTCCGCCATGTAACCATGTCCCCCCGTATATATAAGGAGGGGCAGGGGTCCTCCTCAAGGGACAAGTTCTCAAGTAGACAAGCTTAATGAGATAGATCCCACACAGGACATAGATTAGACACAACTAGACATCATTGTCTAGGGCAACCCACCTCGTCTAGATCTATGATCTAGACATATCAATACAAATACCATAGAACACAGGACGTAGGGTTATTATCCTCCGGGAGGCCCAAACCTATATAAATCGGTGTCTTGTGTTACCATCGTCTCTCGATCTCGCGCATACCCCTATCCTACATATAAATCCTCATAGATGAACCACCTTATGTCTATTGCCGAGATTAAGTCTCGATAGATGTACTTGGCAAGATCACTGCCTTTGAGAGCTACCAGTTAGGGATGGATGATCCTCAACCATCCAACCTTGCTCTACTGGCTGACAAGCAAGAATCTAGCAAAAGCAAGAAAAACAACAAGAAGGTGATCATTGAGGATGATGATGAAGGTGACTTGACTAAAGACTTGGCTCTTCTCATGAAGAAGATGAAGAAATTCAAGAACAAGTTTGCTTCCAAGTCCAGGGGCTAGTGCTACAATTGTGGCTCAAAGAATCACTTTGTCCGAGGGTGCCCAAAGCCTAAGAAAGAAGCATTCAAGTCACAAGATTCAAGTAAAGAGGAAGAAGAAGACCCCAAGGTTAAGCAAAAGAAGAAGAGGTACTTCAACAAGGATAAGAGCAAAGGCAAAGGCAAAGCTCAAGACTATAAGAAGAAGTTCTCTCGCAAGGCCCTTATTGAAGAGTGGACAAGTGATAAATCAAGTGATGAGTCCTCTTCCTCAAGTGATGAAGAAGTGGCCGGCCTAGCCATGATCGAGACCACACCTCCATGAGCTCTTCCTCCACCTCCCATGTGCCTCATGGCCACGAGCCAACTTGGGGAGAGTGAGGATGAGAGCAGCGATGATAGCGATGACAAGGAGCACACGTGTGCCGAGTTGTGGAGTATGCTTGAGCAAGCCTATGACATCACCATCAAGAAATCCAAAACGTTGGATGTGATAAGAAAAGAGTGTAAGTTGGCTAAGGAGCATGTTGTTGACCTTGAAAGTGAGCTCAAGGACCTTGTCACATCTCATGAGGCCCTAAACAAGAGTTATGACAAGCTCAAGGTTGATCATGTAGAGCTTCATGAGAAGTACAAGGCCCTTGAGATTACTTATGAGGCCATCAATGTTGAGAACCTTGCCTCTTCCTCCTCTAGTTCATCTAAGAGTGATGCTTCTACTATGTGTGATAAACTAACAATCTCGGTCGAGGTTTCTTCTCTTGAGCCATTTGTTTTGGAGGAATATCACAAGCTTAAGGAAGAGAGGAAGATAGTGATGGATGGATTCGAGAGGCTCACACGTGGTAGAGCCATTCACAAGGAGATTCTTGGGAGGAACCTTGTGAACAATGTCTCCCACCGGGGACTTGGCTCACATCCCGCTGCCATCGACATCATAGGGATGAGTGATTCCATCCCCGCATGGATCATACCCCTTCTCACCGACGACTACTATTATAAGAGGTGTTGCAAGGATGACCATGCCACCAAGGATTGTCCCATGGTAAAAGGTTCCATTATTTTGCCTAATGCTAACTTGTTCCATGAGAACACACACTTCAAGCTTTTTAGGAATAAGGATGGCAAGGAGAAAGCTAAAGCCTTGGGACCACCAAACAAGAAGAGAAAGGTCAAGAGTATATGGGTGCCTAAGTGCATTATTGATCTTGAGAGATCGGCTACGTACAAGTGGGTGCCCAAGAACAAGACCTAGATGGTGGTGGTGGTGGACCGAGCGCCTTCATGAAGATCATGTGAAGTCCACCACAAGTGACATGGACCTCAACATCATATCTACTCATGCGGGAGGTAACCGTGTTTGTTCTTGGTAGTTGTAGTGTGTTTTTCCTTCTCTTGCATTGCATGGTAATTAGGACTCCTTTGTGACTAGTATGCTTAGCATCCATGCATGTGTAAATAACTAAAAGAAAAACACATAATAATTAGTTAATGTCTAACCCATCCAAGATAGCTATAAGCAAAGGGGAGTGCTTGAGATGGTGGTTTGACTTCTCTCAAGGCAAGGGTATGGCTTATAGTGAGTAAGCTTAGGAGGGGTTCGAACTTGACATTGTTAGGTTTCCACTTGTGTCTTGTTTAGCATTGCTTGCATTCACATGGCATGTTTACTTTCGTTGCATATGTAAAATGCTTGTTGCATGCATCATATAGGAAACACAAAGAAGGCTTGTCCCACTTGGAGATATTTGTGCCTCATGCTCTATATGAGATTACATCTCCATAAGTGTGACCAAAGGAAAGGATTATGCTTCATGCCCGTTGAGCAAGCTCTTATGAACTCCGAGGTTAAATCTACTCATGTGTTTCATGGACTAAGGCTCATACATACCTATTTGGTTCTTATTTGCCTTGGTTCTTTATTGCTCAATTCTACTTGGCATTTGCGAAAATTCTAAGGCCATAGAGTGCCACTATTTGAAAAAGAGTGTTTGAGAATTCCCTCTATATTCCAAGTGCAGTGTTTATTTGTGTGTTTAGCGAGGGCACTTGGAAAATGGAGAAAATCCTTGACTCAGCAAATTTCTGGAGGTGACCATACGGTTCGGTCGATGGACCGTACAGTCTGGTCTGTGCAGCGATGCATATTGCTTCAGGGATCGGAAATAGAAACCGGACGATATGTCCTGAAAAGACCGTACAGTCCGGTTTATACCAATTCTGTTCATCCAGAACCCTGGTTTCCAGTTTCCCCAAAGTGACCGGACTGTCCAGTGTAATAAGAGGATCATCCAGTTAGTCCATTTTTTGCGCGAAGCAATCTTCCAATCTGGACCGTTGATCGATTCCTTGTTTAGATCTCGGTCGTCTCTTTGTTTTTGACCTAGGTCAAAATTAGTCAGAGGAGGATTGTTTTCTTCCTCGT
Organism: Eleusine coracana subsp. coracana; assembly: GCA_032690845.1. NCBI lineage: Eukaryota > Viridiplantae > Streptophyta > Magnoliopsida > Poales > Poaceae > Eleusine > Eleusine coracana. The sequence continues at coordinate 45,143,131 of CM064430.1, forward strand.
TCGCTCCCGAAGCCGAGAACGTGTCCTCGCCGACGTCACCTCATTGGCCGCGCCATCGCCGACCCGCGCCGCCGCCCATCACTGCCTCGCTACCCCCGCTCGCCCTCGTGCACAGTGCCCTCACAACCGCCGCTCTCACGCGCCCGTGACACCACCTCCAACAGCTCCGCCTCGGCCCTGCCACCGCACACCAGCACAGCCATTGCCCGACTATTGCCGCTGCCGCTTGCCACCAAGCCGCATGCCGCCTTGCCCTCCACCTCGCGTGCGCTAGCCCAAGGCTTTCCAGAGCCGAGCTCCATCGATTCTAGGGCAAGGGTGATCCTTTATCCCTTTTTCCCTCATTGCTAGCAAGCCCAAGGTCCATGCTTTACCGGTGATCGGTTGCATTATTCTCGGTGCTCATCATCTTCATCCCTAGGGTATTGTGCTACTTCCTCAGTTTCATCATTTATGCCCTAAAAGCCGAGGAATTAATTTAATTGATGTAATTATAGTTAACTTCTCATGAATAGTTGCATTAACTAGCTAACTGACTCAACCTAGGATGCAATTAGTTCATTGATTATCTATTAATTGCATGTCTAGGGATGTCTCGTGTCTAGTCTGCAGTTAGATTTATTGCTCATTATTTGACTGCACACTAGATGACTCGCACTAGCCACTCATAGTCTATGATCACTATTGTTACCTTGCATATTTGTCTAGTGATCATGTCCTTCATTTAGTGGTAGGATTTCTATTGCGCATTCTTTCCTAGCGGTGCTTTGCTTATAGATGTACTAGGTCTCTATGCTTATCCTATCTCTACCTACGTGCGTGCAGTGACAACAGTCAGTGATCAGCAGAGATGGTAGGATCTAGACAGGACAAGGGCAAGGGAAAGTTGCCTAAGAAGCCAAAGATCAAGAAAAGACCAAGACTGGACCTAGAGTCAGAGAGAGCCAGGAGGTTGGCTCAGCACCTGGATGCCATGGAGCAGTCATGGAGGACACCAGGGACACGGCTAGTCCTAGAGCCGACTCATGACACACAGGGACTCAGGAGGAGTACCAGACAGAGGACTGCACCTCTGGCAGTAGGAGTTGTACCACCGCCGTGGCCGTAGCATACTCCAACTTCTTGTCAGGAGAGGTCATCGAGAACTGCGCAGCAGGGATCCTCCAGGCAGTAGCAAGAGGAGTGTGAGGAGGATAGAGTCAGGATCTGAGGAGTCAGAGTCTGAGGAGGAGCCTGAGGAGACTGAGCAGACAGTTTCTCAGAGGACAGCTCACCGGGCAGGAGACCCGCAATGCACCTGTGCAGTGTGCACTAGGAGGCTGTAGAGACTGGTATAGGCAGCCAAAGAGCCAGACATACTTAAGGTTCCTGCAAAGGACCTTAAGGTGCTACATTTGATTCCCTTCGAGCAGTGGGTTCCAGTCCCTAGAGACCCCGCTACTGGAGAGAGGTATTGGACAGCCCTCCAGAGGAGGATCGAAAAGGGACTGACACGCTGTCTGGCCGTGAGGGGTAGAGATAAGATGTTTGTACCACAACAGTACACGACCTACCAGGCCATGAGGAGGGCCACCAGCACTAACATGGAGTAGTACTTCATGTACTTGCCAGGGCTAGCAGAGCTAGTTACTGCTCCATTCAGGTTCAGAGAGGACATAGTGCTTTAGTTCTACGCTACGCTATGGATAGCCAGACATCGCTCAGAGTTTTGGTTCTTGTTCAGAGGGCAGCCACAACATGTGACTAGAGAGGATCTGATTGCTAGTTTTGGGTTCCTTGTTTCAGATCTCCAGCTCTACAGGAGTGCTTATCCTTCACTAGAGCCACCTCACAGACCACAGGGAGGGAGATTACCTACAGATGACATGGTGTCGATTTCCTTCCCACCACCACAGACCCCAGGCTAAGGTGGTGAGAGCGATAGTCATCAGGACTATCATCCCCAGGTCAGGTAAGAGGAGTTCACTTTACTTCACCAGTGGGCTGTAGCAGCCATTCTAAGGAGACAACACTTTGACTTGGCAGATCTTCTAATAGGAGAGATGAAGAAGGTTATCTCTGAGAGAGTGGGAGGACGTCACTTGGTCTACGGTCCGTATATTTGCTATCTCTTGAGGAGGATGGGCCTAGTGACGGAGGAGCAGTACGAGGCTTTCCTTGAGGTGACCACCAGCTACTCACCTTAAGTCTCCAGGGGATCCCAGTTAGCTTCCAGCCAGCAAACAGGAGAGGAGGAGTAGGAGTCACCGCCAGTTACTCACGAGCAGGCCGCTCATTCAGAGACGATGGTTCCTGAGTCAACCAGTATAGGAGCACCTCCCCAGCCATTGGTTACACAATCAGAGGACGTTGTCACTATAGCAGCACTTGCAGGGCGTCTGGATGAGTTCATTCAGAGCACAGCTGAGGACAGGCGTCAGATGATGGAGGTCATCAGGGGACAGGTAGTGCTTCAGAGACAGCAGTTGATGGTGATGTCCAACCTGATGACTTAAATGGCGGAGATGACTCAGAGGCAGGCAGGACAGCAGCCAGGACCCGTAGTGTTCCCGCAGTTTAAGCAGCTGTAGACCCAACTAGGACCCTTTACTACCTTGATGACAGCTCAGTCCAGTGGACTATCACTTTTAGGGGTCATACCGACCGGGGATGCAGGACAGACACTCTCTTTAGCTCAGCTCTCCCCCATGTCAGACTTCTTTGTGTCTGCATTGTTTGTTTCTCCTTCACACTCTTCAACTTTACAGATGGCAGGACCCTTCACCTCTCAGCACTTACCAGTCAGGAGCTTATTCTCAGAGATAGTACACACCACTCATGCAGACTCCCAGCCAGCTCTAGAGTCAATTACAGCTACAACTCCACCCCTTATTGCCACAATTACCAGTGTTACTCCTCAGGCAGCAGAGGATCTTGTCCGTGGAGGTTTCTCGCAGCAAAATGTGGTGGATCTCATTCTTCTCCAGACTTCAGCTAAGGAGACCTCCACAGTCTCTCCAGTAGAGCAGGATAGGGGGTCTGAGTCACTGTAGATCTTGACTTATTCGAGCAGATGGATGCTCAGGCAGCACAGGCTCACGAAGCATAGCAGGATCCAGCACAGGAGCAGCCCAGAGCGCTTAGATCTTCATCTTTTCCCACTTTTTGGTGCTTATTGCCAAAGGGGGAGAAGAGTCCTAGGTCTAGGGGGAGTGGGAGTGTCATCCTATGCGATCAAGAGTAGCATGTATCTAGGGGGAGTATACATGTACATTGATTTTGGGAGTTAGATTCACTTAGATCTTATTTTGATGGAGTTATTCGATGTTCATTGATTTTGATGAGTCATGGTTTTCATTCGCTTGTGTTTGACTCATTTTAATCTCACTTGGTTTATTCTCATATGCAGTGCCTTGTATTCATTAATTATCTTGTATGCCTGTGTATGATATCATGATGATGATTGTTTGCTCTTAATTCTTATGCGTAGTCATGCTATCCTGTTGCATCTCATCATTCATGTCTTGCATTGCATGTCTTTCATTTAATATATTGCCATGACATGCATGCATTATCATCTAGAGTATGCTTTTCTCTTTTTCCTTGTATCTCTAGATGATATTTTATTGAGTAGGACCTTATGCGTTTCTCTTTTAAGTTATTATGGTTCCTCTCGATCTTTGTGTAGCTCTGTTAGCCCGGTTGTTTCTTGTTAAGTTTTTGATTAAGTAGTGGTTGTCATCAATTACCAAAATAGGGGAGATTGTAAGCTTCATGATCACTGATGATTGGATCCCCAAGGTATGAATGTTTTGGTGATAGATGACAACTATGAAATTGTGGGCTAATATCTACATGAGTATTGTCTATGCAGTAATCATCTCTAAACTCTATTACAAATCATATGGATGGTGGTTGCCTTGGCGATTGATGATAATGACCACAAGCATGGAGGCGTGTGAACTTGATGGAGTCCATGGTTTGATGAAGATGGATTAAAGTGGAGAACAAGCTATGGTGCAAGTGTTGGATACACTTGTCTAGTTGTTAGAGCTTTGAGTCCATAGGAAAAACGGACTATCAAGGGGGTCTAGGTCATTTTCTTAGGTCATGTATAGTCGGTGATGTGCAAGGTTGCTCGGTGAAATCACAAGCACTAGTTGACAATGGAGAAGCCAAGGAGCTATTCGGGGAAGTCGAGAAACGACGTCAAGCGAGGACGACAAGTTTCAGCTTCTGGACATAGAGATCGGACAGAGGGGTCAGAGGTGACCGAACTGTACTGTCACTATGGGGAGTTTTCTGGGACATTCAGAGAGGAGTGAGGAATCTGTCTATGCTAGAGTCTATATAGACCGGACGGTCCGGTCTACTGACAAGATAGTCCGGTCAGTAGGACTTGCATAGGGCAGAGAGGAAGCTGTTGCGTGAAATGTTTCCGGACTGGAGAGAGAAACGGACCAGAGGGTTCGGTCAGGTGACCATAACCGGTCAGTAGAGGAATCAGCAGTGGTCAGAGCCGTTGGTGCACTATGTTGCAGTGACCAGACGTTCCGGTTAGGGAGTCACCGGACTATATGGTCAGTAGGCCTAGAAAGGTGATTTCATGGAGCAACGGCTAGTTCGAGGTTGGGAGACTATATAACTTCGTTGATAGGGTCTTTGTGACCCCTCTTAGTCAGCGGAATACCTGAGAGCATTTGGTAATGTCCAAGAGGAAAGGAGGAGATATTGCATATCTTGAGAGTGCTAGTGGAGAGTAACTTGAGCATCTTGCACATCTAAGGCTACGGTGTCCTTGAGGGTATGATCTAGATTGTTACTCCTGGTCGATGGTGAGACCTAGACCGGTTAGCTGTCGGAGATCGAGCCTATCATGATTGGTTGTGAAGGCTGTCACACATTTGTACAGGGTTTGAGCCCGCCGGTGAACGGGGCATTGCTAGTGAGCGCCCGTGTCGGCTCAGGGAGTCCGGCAAGTTGTCAAGGAAGGCGAGCTTGTGCTTTGTGCAGCGGTAATGCACACCGTGTCTTCACCCTAGGAGTGATTGCGGGCTCGTGGGCGAGAACTCCACTTGGTGGCGGGAGGGATCGGAACTCTGGCGGGAGCGGTCCAACGAGGAGTAGGGGAAGGCGCCATCCTTCTGAGACCTCAGGAAAAATCATGAGCATTGCTTGACCCTCTCTTTACTATTCTGCAATTGTGTGCTCTGGTATCTAGGTTGAATTGTGGCTTGCATAGGCTAGTGTGTTTGGCTTCCATGCTTTCTTTTATCATGAACACTAGCATGTGTTGGGTCCTGGCCTACTAGAATTGTTTAGGTTGCTTCCCTTGTTAGACTCAGGTAGTGTAAATTGAAGTATTTGGGTTTGTGAGCGGCTTACCGATTCACCCCCCTCCCCTCTCGGTATGCCTTTGGTCCTTACATCACTGTATGTCCACTATATGAATTTTGCTGAATCAAGGAATTTCTCCATTTTCCAAGTGTCGTCACTTAACACCCAAATAAACACTGCACTTGCTGCCCGGCCATACTTTTTCTCGGATTACAAGCTCTTGTGATGCAGGGATAATGGCCATGAGTGGAAGAGGTGTGGCCAGCACTTCTTTTGTGAAAATGCTCACCTAATACCCCACCATGAGTAAAAATAAATGAAGGAGAGCCACACAAGTCACATCACTCTTTCACCACTCACACTCACCTGCCATCCTACTCCCCTAGGCCTCATGAATGGCAAGGTACTCATTGCAAACATCCAACATTGGCCATTCCATCACTCTCTTCTTGCCCCCTTCACTTCTATCAAAGTTATGGCCAAAGTAAGCAAGTGGATCACATGGCGCATGGACCTAGCCCTCTCCCATCACCACTAAACCAATAATGCAGCAAAAGGAGGATGAAGACCTGCTGCCCAGCATGGCCCGCCACCCGGCATGGGTCGCCGCCCGGCGTGGAATGTTGCCCCCCATGCCTCCTCTCGAGCCTATAAATACCGGGGCTCATTCTCCAAATTCTTCACCTCTCAACCTTCAGTTGAAAACACTCTTCTACCATTCTTTCTTTTCACTACCCCCCCCCCCCAGTAATTGTGCTTTGAACATAGGAATAAAAGTGTGCTGCAATAAAACCAACTAGAGCAAGTTTGCTGCCTCCCTTGCACGTTTGAACAACTAACACATGGACTACTAATCGAACGACTAATTGCTAACCTTTATTATCATATTGTCCTTCGGGTATTGTGTCCAAGTAACTCTTTTGTAGGAATGGCAAACATTTGGAGGGGCCTCTAGACCAAGTTCAGCAGCAGCACGGAACCGCAGTGAACACACCTCAGACGGGTGAATCGGGAGGTTCCCAATACAATTGAGAACAGCCACAATTCCCCGACTTTGCGAGTTCATTGGCCAACTACACTACCTCCTCCTATGACAACTGTGAGCCCTACGGGATGGGGAGTTACCTCCAACCTCATGGCAGGGTGGCACTTCTCGCTCCACCCGATTCACATCATACAATTTTTCGGAGCTACAAGAAAATAGGCAATACTTTTTTGCCAATGCCTATGAGACCAACATTCGATCACAAGAAATACAGGAAGCCATAAGGGGAGAACAATAATGGTGACAACAAACAATGGAACAGTTTTAGAACAACATCTCCATGATGGATCAACTATTTGGACCATTTCAACATCGAGTATCAACCGCCGCAGTGAACACCATCTAAGATTAAGTCTTGCAAAGACCTAAGCTTGGGGAGGTACCCAAACCAAGGTACGACATTTGTTCTATCCTCTCTCCCTCTTTCTCTAATTGAGTCATTCTATTTTGACCTAATTAAGAAAACCCAAAAAGATTTTTAACTTTCAAGGAACACCATAAAAAATTGCAAAACTAGAAAGAACAAAAAGATTTCCCTTTACAAATAATATTTGAGAACTTAGTCTCTACCTTGCCTATGGAAATGATGAATAGTTGCTCTATTAGCTCCCTTTGAGTCTAGAGTATACAACCTCTACTCCTCATTTTTTGGATAATGGTAGACCGACATGATGATAATGCTAGTCCCTCAATGTTCTAGTGGGTGTGAAATGGCTAATAAACACCAAGTCTAGTTGTTGGAGTTTATGATATGGCATGTTTTGGATGAATCTGTGATTTCCATATGATTGGAGTCCAATGATTTCTTTCAAAACCATGCTGCAACAAAAACCCCTACTTGGTGCACATCTTCCCTATGATAGACTATTTCCTACCGTGGCCAAATATTAATTGGCAAAACCATGTCTATGCCATCTATGCATGCATTGAGTTTTGTTAGGATTTGATCCTTATGAGGGACTTGCACTTCCAAAGCCAATCATTTTCCATTGCGTTATCTTTGAGTTCTGAAATTAATCATGCTTGGCTATGCGGTTTCCATATCGGAATCATGCAACCATTCCACCAAGCATGTTAGCCAAAATCTTTCTTTTTGCGAGCCTTTGATCCCATTACAAGATTATGGTCCTCCGAGACAATTACACCATGAGAGCTGAAAGAAAGAACCAAATAAAGAGGGAAAGGAAAGAAAGACAAAGTTTATCAGCTCTCATGGATGTGTTTTACCAAAAAGCTTCAAGGTTCATTCAAATATAAAATAAGTATATCTTTGAGCAAAAATAAAGGTCCATCCTTTCACTCTAGCACAAAAATCTAGTCTTTGGGATAAATCTACACCCAAGACCTTTGCAATTGTGCTAGCCCATTCCTTCGTGTAAGTCCATTCTCTCCCTCTCCCTTGGACATTATTTCTAAATGATTGGAATGAGGAAGTGCAATGTCTTTTCGCTAGGACCATCTCTTAGCTTAACAATACATACATGCTAAATGTGCCATCCTACCAAGCTCCACATAGTTAAGACAAACTTTTAGAAAGTAGGTGATGTAGATATGGCCCGATCTTCTGAGAGGTAAGAGGATAAACTCGAATTTGGGGAACTCGGCATCGACGACCCGGCTTGAATCAGACACGATCCAACCCCGCAACCGTTACACCAAGCACAACTTGATTGTTCCTGCAAGCGAAATCGAGAACACAAGCAAGAGAGGATAACCACGCAATCTGAAATTGCAAATATGGATGAAGTGAATCACAAGAAAAGGTTCAAGATCTGAACACAAAAGGACTAATCGCCACAGTGGTGTAGAACAAGAACAGGGGCCCTGGATTATTGTAAAAGGACTTGTCGCCACAGTTACAATAATTCGATCAAGTTTCTCTCTGGAAAACTGAACTAAACAAAACCCAAAACTAAAAGATGGCGGCTACTGAGTTTATGTAGGAAATAAAGACATTCTAGGGTTGGGGGCGACCAGGGGGGCGCCCACAACATGGGCTTAAGACCCGACACGATACATGGCCAAGTTGGCCCAAAATAGGTGGCACAACACCTTGTCATGGTCACATATTATGACTCATGACCCTTCTGGAGGTAGGACCAGAACCAAAACGACAGCGTTGTCGTCCCCTTTCCAACGCATCAAAGAACGCCTCGTTTGGACGTCGGATGTGGGAGATATCATCAAAACCGTGAAGGGATGTCGGCAGAATCCGAGACGAATGCGGCGATCGAGTTGATGACGACTTGTAACTTGGGGAAGGCCATGATATGCGCGTATCCAGCATGGTGATGTCCTCATCATCCTCCCCTTCTTGAATTGGAGTCGCCCTCGACTCCATCTCAGCATCAATCTCCTGCAAAAGGTTAGTACTAGCAGAATGCAAAGTACAAGATACATGATCATCGATAGAAGATATATCATAACAAAGCATAGTATAGCAAGGTGCATCATGATTATCACAAAGATCAGTAACAGTAGATGTCATAGCAAGAAAAGCACCTCCCTTTAACTGAATAGCCTTATGTTTAACATCAGAAAGTTGTTTGTTATCATGTTTATTTTCAGTATTTTTAGCAAGCAATTTAAAATGATTTCTAATATCAGCAGGCAATAACGGACACAAAGTAATATTCCTGTCCTTATGCACGAATGTATATGTATTTGTTCTACCATGGTGGGAAGCATCCGTATCATATTCCCATGGACGACCTAATAAAAGCGAACATGCTTGCATAGGTACAACATGAAAATCAGCAAAGTCTTGATAAGAACCTACTGAAAAGTGTATGCGTGCTGATCGAGTTAACTGTGCCGTACCACTATTGTTGAACCATTTGATGTGGTAGGGCTGATGTAGTGCATGCGTGGTCAAGCCAAGTTTGCTTACCAAATCAGAACTTATCAAGTTGTTACAGCTCCCAGTATCAATGATGGTGAGAACACGGCGGTCCACAACAATGAGGTACATGTAGATTGTTGTGTTGTTGTTCTTCCTCTTGTCCCACCCGAGTGGTCAACACATGTTGTACAATGAGGCTAGGAAAGCCCGCGGTGGCAGCAATAGAATCAATGGCGGTAGTCTCCTGCTCCTCCGTCGAATCTGCAACAAGGTTAGGCATACAAGCAAATTCATCTTCAACATCACTAGAACTTTTATACCCATCAGCGGTAGCGATGAAAGCACGATGACTAGGGCAATTCTTCATGTCATGTCCCATGCCCTTGCAGCGGTGGCAAATAATGGTGGTGGAGGAGCCACTCCTAGTACCGGAAGTAGTAACCTTCTTCTGGTGTTGGTGCTGCACACTAGACGATTGCGCTGCAGAAGTAGGCGCAAGTGGAAAAGTTGTTGCTGGTGTCTTAGCAACATGACTCTTCAAGTTCTCTACTCCAGTGCGTTGCTAGAGATATTGCTCAGTGTTGGACCTGCAAGATTGTTGTGGAAGGCGTTCCTGTACTTCTCGTTCAGCCTTAAGAGCAATATGATACAATTGGCTGAACCTATTCCACTCTTTATAGTCAACAATATTCTGGATATAATGGTTCAAACCACCAAAAAATCTAGCACTAGTTTCAACATCATCTTCATGTATATCACAACGTGCTAAACCAATAAGCAATTCCTGATAATATTCCTCTACTGTTTTACTACCTTGTGTTAAAGATTGTAATTTCAAACGTAAATCACATTGGTAATAAGGAGGAACAAAACGAGATTTCATGCGTTGTTTCAAAACAGGCCAAGTGGCAGGTATAGCGGCATTAGTATTGCAAAGATCATTCCACCAAAAGAGAGCAAAACCTGTAAACTCACTAGTAGCAAGTCTAACTCTATGCTCAGCAAGAACTAAATGAGAATTAAATTTCTGTTCAATAGCAAGATCCCAATCTAAGTATGCTTCAGGATCAGCACTACCAGCAAAAGGTGGTATGTTAAATTTCGGCTTAACAAAAGTATCAGTATTACCACGATTATTATTACCTCCCGTACCGTGTCGATTACGATGAAGACGGTCTGCATCACGGTCAAAATCATCATCAGTAGCAGCTCGTTGAGGTGGAGGTCATCGTTCAACATCCTCAATACGGTGGCCAATAGTGTTGATGTGACCCATCAACTCGGCAAACTTCGTTTCCATGAATGTACGTTGGTCCGCAAGAAGCTTCGTGAGCTCGGCCTTGGACATGCAATCATTGAAGTCTATAGGGGACTCCAACTCTCCAGGTGTCCCTTTCCCTTTCTCTGACATGGTTAAAAGCAAAAGACAGGACTAAACAAAAAGATTAGCCCTATCAACTAGCAGGCAGCAGAGGGTGTAGAAAGTGGAAAACAATATCAGAAGCAATGTATCACAATCTTGCAAGTGTTCTTACCAAAGCCAAACAGGTCGACACAATCTGTAGTTGAGCTTGGGTGTAACAGTTGCAAGGAAGAAACCTGTGCTGCAATATGTATAGCTTGGAAGGCTAATATGTATGTCAATGGAACACAATTCAATAACAGATAGTAGCACTGAATAAATGTCCAAAGTAGTATCCTAATTGCTGGCAAAAGAATCGTGTTCAAAAACAGTTGTGACAGCAAGAACAATGGCAAAGGCATCAAGGATCAAAATAGACTTCACAGACTTAGAATTTTCAGGAGGGGGGGGGGGGTGCAAATCAAAATCTTGATTTTTTTGTATGATTTTTCCACTATTTTTCTGTGATAGAGGAACACAAAGGAAGGAACCACAAGAAGTTTCAACTCAAACAGAGGGAAAACAAAGGGTAGGCAAAATCTCCAAGTTTCACTGAAAGCGCTATTTTTGACTTCACAATTTTTTTTCTATTTTTTCCCGATTTTTTTTGAATTTTTTGACGAGGGCACATAGGGCGAAGCCGAGTGTGGGTCACCTCAACTTTGAGTCAAGAATCTGTTGTAAACATTTCAGCCCAATCAGAGCAACGAGCGAAAAGTTATGCCTGTTTTACCGAAGGTTTGTCAAGATAGGGTGTGAGGGATGGGGGGGGGGGGAACAGAATCAGGTAGGGTTTTTTTGTTGGCAATGGATTGTGGGTGTGATGGGTGGGTGACACGATGGTGAATCCAATGAAAAACACGATGGTGATGGTGGTGTGCAGCGGAGATCAAAACACAAACCGAATCGAAACACAAATTCAAACCAGCAACTGAACTCGACTAGGACACAAACTCAACACTACGGACTCTGAAATTAAATTATGCAAAGGCTAAACAGTGTCTAGGATGGTGGGGAAATTTTTTTCTGTAGGCTTTTTCGTGGACAAAAAGGTGATGAACACAAACGAATCTAAAGGGAAGAACACGATAATACCTCACGGGGAACCTAGGAATCTGATACCACTTGATGTAGATATGGCCCGATCTTCCGAGAGGTAAGGGGATAAACTCGAATTTGGGGAACTCGGCATCGACGACCCGACTTGAATCAGACACGATCCAATCTCGCAACCGTTACACCAAGCACAACTTGATTGTTCCTGTAAGCGAAATCGAGAACACAAGCAAGAGAGGATAAAGACACAATCTGAAATTGCAAATATGGATGAAGTGAATCACAAGAAAAGATTCAAGCTCTGAACACAAAAGGACTAATCACCATAGTGGTGTAGAACAAGAACAGGGGCCCTGGATTACTGTAAAAGGACTTTTCGCCACAGTTACAATAATTCGATCAAGTTTCTCTCTGGAAAACTGAACTAAACAAAACCCGAAACTAAAAGATGGTGACTACTGAGTTTATGTAGGAAACAAAGACGTCCTAGGGTTGGGGGCGATCAGGGGGGGCGGCCACAACTTGGGCTTAAGGCCCGACACGATACATGGACATGTTGGCCCAAAATAGGTGGCACAGCACGTTGTCATGGTCACATATTATGACTCATGACCCTTATGGAGCTAGGACCAGAACCAAAACGACGGCGTTGTCGTCCCCTTTCCAACGCATCAAAGAACGGTTCATTTGGACGTGGATGTGGGAGATATCATCAAAACCGTGATGGGGTGTCGGCTGAATCCGAGACGAACGCGGCGACCGAGTTGGTGACGACTTGTAACTTGGGGAAGGCCATGATATGCGCGTGTCCAGCATGGTGATGTCCTCATCAGTAGGATGAGCATTTGGTAAGGAAATACACCTTTTGAGAGATGAGAGTCATAGTAAAGATTGCACCAAGGGGTAAGATTTTCAATCTTCTGTAGCATTACAAAAACCTTGGAGTCATGATTGAATAGGAGATTGCATGACAAAGTCTAAACTAGTTGTTCTAGACTTCAACCAATTATGACAAGGTTAGAAAATGCCAATAATCTCTGCTCTACAATAAGAATGACTTAGTGACATAGTTGTGCTGGTTTATACTTACCCATACTCTGTTGGAGTATGTGTTTGTGCACTTGATACTTGCAGGACGCTAATATTAAAGCAACTCTTGATCCATCACTTCTAAGTTTAATTTGTTTGGGACGAGCAAAGGTTTAAGCTTGGGGAGGTGTTGGCGGCCAATAAAACCCAATATCGGCCACCAACCGGTCGGGAAATGCAAGGTAAAGAACTAAGTTTAATAAATATTTATTTAAAGTAATAAGATTCCATGAGTTTTGGTGAAATATTTGTTTGCAGGTGTAAAAGAGCCAAAATATGCAAAAACATGAAGAAACACCCCTTTGGCCGATCACGACTCTAAAACAGCCATTTTCACTGGCTGACAGGGTTGTTTTCAGGCTGAAATCAAGAACCGGTCGACAGGGTAATTTATGGCTGAAATTAGCCACCCGGCTGATCAACTGGAGTCGTTTTTCAGGCTAATCATTCGACCCGGACAATTTTTACAAAACACTTCACCATGATGTTGTTTTCTCTTTCCGGACCAGAATTGATGAAATATGGCTAAAGAAAGAAGGCCAACAAGTGGCCTAACCGGGAGAAGTCAAGGGGCGACCCAGAGTGGGTCGGCACCCGGCCAAGGCCGCCGCCTGGCCTAGGCTGCCACCCGACCTGGGCTACCGCCCGACTTGGGTTGGCCACCAAGGGTTGCTAGACTATGAGGCCCATGAGGCCTCCCGACCCCAAAATGAAGAGTCAGTGAGAACCAACCCATGGCTGCCCGGTGCACTAGGCCAACCGGCCCAAATCTACAGAAAATGGCACAAACTGACCAAGGCACCAACTCCTCAAGATCATCTGAAGCGTCCAAGACAAGTCGGTGTCGAACTGACAAAATTGTGTGGCCGCCCGACGGGCTAGGCCGCTCGGCGGGTACTGCCACCCGGCAGACCGACTTTGGCCCGCCAACTCCACTTGACCTACAAATACCTCCCTGCCCATTGCCACTTATAAATAGAGGGGAAATTCGGCAGAATCAACAAGCAACACATCAAGGAGTCCATTTCCCACTACTTGTGCCACAATGTAGAATAGGTTAGTTAGTCGGGAGTTAGAGTCTAGTCGAGAGCATCGCTCGGGATTCTGGAATCATCTCGGAGTCTTGGTATGAGCTCTCTTGGTTATTTCCCAGCTATTCTTCAGCTCGATCAATGGAAGAATTTCTAGTGAAGGCGTAAGCATGGTGCCTAAGTTAACGTTAGCTGGATTTTCATTCGTCCCTACGGGTTGTGTGGTAAGCGGCAAGTGGTGACAGCCCTCTCCATCCCTTTAGTAATCCACCACGTTTGGGAAGTCTCAAGCAGGGTTGTCTAGCGATAGCATAATCACTAGTAGGGAGGTTAGTTACCGACCCATATTAGTGGAACGTTTTCATGCCCCAAAGTGAGCTAACAGGTGAAAGACTTGAGGTTGTACTAAGAAATTGGTGTAAGCACTCAACTCGAGTAACTAGGACTTGATGCTTGACTTAGATGTATTCAAAAGGTATAATTTTAGGAATCTTAGACTTAGACTCACTGTCCTCTCGGCTAGCTCAACCATTCACTTTATTTATCTTAGTGTCTATTTCTCCTGTGTTATTACCCCACTCTATTGTTGATTATCCTTACTCCCATCTTTGGTTAGTTGGAATTATTCTTTAGTCATATCTTTGTTAAGTCGAGATAATCTTATGCCTAGCTTCCCAATGGAAATAAATATGATACCTTGGAATACTCCCGAGTGAAATGCTACAATGGTATTCCATGCGCTTGCGGATTAATTCACATTATTCTTAAAGCATAACAAATGCCAACAATTATTTCTGGCATCGTACCAGGGATAGTGATACTCTTGATGCGACATTAAGAAATACCAACATGCGTTGACCCTCGACAAGGGGGTCGAGCGAAGCGATGGTCAACAACCACCAACCGTCCCACCTTAAATGGGCACAGTATCAAGAGGTCAAATCTCCCTATACACCTGCTCCCCTCATCATGACCGATGTCTATTGATGATGGCAGGCGTGGCACGGCATACCATGCTGCTCTCGCTCGATGACACTCCCAACAGCAGCGACAAAGACAGGCAGATTAAACTTTGCCCGGGCGGGTGATAATGCCCATGCTGCATCACCCCCAATCGGTGGAACACGCCATCCACAGGTACCAAGAGGCTCGACCTAGTGACAGTGGGGGCATGTTTTGACACAGTGCCCTTTGACACAAGACCAGGATGACAAGGCCTGTGGGGACCAACAACTACACCAACGATCGGAGGTTTCGCCTTCTCCAGCACGGCTTCACCGACTCCACACATGCAGGAATCTCTCTCTCTCTCTCTCTCTCTCTCTCTCTCTCTCTCTCTCTCTCTCTCTCTCTCTCTCATTGTAAGGTGGGACCAACCCCTTGAAATATAAAAGGGGAAGCCTTCTTCTTCTTCAAAAAGGGGACAAGGAAGAAAAACAGACGAAAGGAACACACACTCACGAGCAACCTGAGACTTGGAGACTCCTTGTCTCTCATCTCTATTGTACACCCCGGTGCAAGTAACACGAGCAAGCTCGAGAACTGGACATAGGGGATTTCCCTGAACCAGTATAACCCTCGTGTCCTCTTGCAAAGCCATTACCGAACTTGGAGCGTGCACCTCTAGAACTATTTCTAGTCGTTGGTGCTCTAAAAACTGACAGTTGGCGCGCCAGGTAGGGGACTCTGCGTGTTTCACTTTACAACCACTTTCTGGTTTGGATGGCCACTTCCTCCGCTTTCTGGGTTCCTCGCACCAGTGTGTTCTTCGGGAGCCTGGAGTTCATCACCATGGGAGACCAGAAGCTCCTATGCGTCAGCATCCCCGCGTCCTCGCCACCTCCAGTGTTGGCGCCCGCCGCCACCGCGGTGTGTTCGTGGTGGCTGGAGGACATGGGTGACACGCTTGACTTTGTTGTCTCAAAGGACAAGGCATCAGAACTCGTTGACAAGTCACTCCCGAACCCCGTCGTGGCAGCCACTACCATCGCCAACGATGCGATGTGCACGGTTCGGCTCAAGCCGGCCAGGCCACAGGCCGCTGACTATTCCTTGCCATCAGCTAACTGTAGCAATCAGCTATGGTACCATCTAGAGCATTACTTGGGCCCCATGCCTGACCAGGATGACCTCCAACACTTTATGTTCGCCCTGGCGAACATCCACGGGCAGCTCCTCGGTGGAGAGCTTCTCCTTCTAGACCGACTCACCAAAGCCCCATCGGAGAGCTACCCGCGCGGCCTGCGGAATACCACGAGGAGTTTTTAGAGCCACACCATCCACCATGGAGTGTCCGCTCTCACGGATGCCAAGTTCATCAGTGTGACCGACCGCCGGGACGAATCTCTCTTCTACCTCCTCGACGTGGGATCTCTAGAAGACTCGGGCTCTGATTCTAGGAGCTGTGAGGGAAGCTACGATCCTCCACGCAAATGCCATATGGTGTAGCTGGCGCCCGTGGTGGCGTGGGAGGCGCCGAAACCTTCGGGGCAGGAGCGAGGGCGAACCCCAGGACCCGCACCCCTGTGGGCCCTATGGTAGGCGTAGTGGTAGGGGAGATGCTCGTTAACATTCCCATCACTCCGGCCAGCGAGCCACAACTTGCTCCACGATCGGAGGACCCTTAGCAATGGTTGAGGGCAAGATGGGCAAAGCTAGAGGAGACCCGGTGCCAGCGGGAGCCAAAGAAGGGAGAAATAGAACGCTAGGTGGCTCATTCCAGCATAGGCGGATGTGCTCGTGCCATGGCTCGCGACGTCCACCATCGCATCCTCGACGACGACCAGGGACCCCCACAGTTTGCTCGTGCGGGATTGAACATAGCAGCACCCATCACACTGCTCAAGACTCTCCCCGAGTCCGCGACACCGGATGCCTAGTAGGCTCATTGAGAAGTCACGGCCCTTCTAGCCAAGGTCGCCCAGCTCCAGGCGGAAATCTCGCTGCGGCGCGCCACCCAGTCTGGCCAGCAGATCTCCACGTCTAGACGTGCAGTGGGAGGCAGTGTCGCCGGGTCATAGCAACCCTCAATTCAACAGCCACCCCCAGCCGGAGGTGCACTAAAGAAAGTCTCGGTTCATGACCGAGTAGGCCTTCACCAAGACGCACTCCATACCCTCAGAGCACACTGGCTCAAAAGAGAATAGCTGAACAAGGAAAGAGGTATGCAGTCGCGTCGTGGTGGTCGGCACTATGACACCGATGAGAAAAGGAGCCAGAGCGCAAGCCCGCCTGGGCCACGGGTCTTCAGCTCGAGTATTCGCGATGCCAAGTACCTGCAACACTTCCGAGCGACCGCGACCATCACCGAGTATGTAGGCGAGACGAACCCCGAACTCTGGCTTGAGGACTACCCGCCTCACGTGCCAAGCGGGAGGAGCAATTGACAACCTTGCCATCATCCGCAACTTACCGTTGTACACTCAGCCCGCGCTTGGCTCTAGCACCTGCTCGAGGGTCACATATACGACTAGAGCGACCTGAGGGACGTCTTCATTAGGAACTTCTAGGGGACTTATGTCTGACCGGGCAACCCATGGGACCTCAAGAACTATCGGTAAAAAGCCGACGAGTCCCTCTGGAACTGCATCATATGCTTGAGCAAGAAGTGCAACGAGCTGCCTAACAAGGGCGACGCGGACATCGTTGCGGCCTTCATCTTCAGCACAACCTCGGAACAGCTCATCCATGAACTAGGCCGAAAGGTTCCGCATACTGCTCGCAAGCTCTTGGACATCGCCACGAGCTTCACCTCTAGCGAAGAGTGCGTGGGAGAGGTTCTCCATCGCACCCCAGAAGCGAAGGGCAAAAGTAAATTGGAAGGATAGGCCGGCGAAGTCACCCCCGACCGTACAAAGAAGAGAAAGAACAAGTCACGGACTGGCCGTGACCCCATCGTCGCCGCTGAAGAGTGTAAGCCACCGAGGCCTGCGATAGGGGAGGCGCCGAACCACTTCAAGAAGAAGTGGAATGACGCGTGCCCGAACCATGGGTTCCCCGTCAAACACCTCCTCAAAGACTGCTCTATGATGAAGAAGTTCATCCGAGAGGAGGCCAAGAAGGGAGAGCCGGAGATAGCTTTGGAGCCGGGGGCCCAGGACCCCACAAACACCAATGACGAGCAGGGGGGACCAGTCTTCCCTAACACCAAGGCTTGCCACATGATCTTCATGGGGCCCGAGGCCTAAGGGAGACAGCGCACAGCCAAGGTCGAGCGTCATGAAGTCTTCTTAGCCAAGTCCGCCACGTCGTCCTTCCTCAAGTGGTTTGACCTGTCAATCACGTTCGATCACTCGGACCACCCTCTCGTGGTTGATTTATTATTGCTGAAGTACGTCTCACGAAGGTGATGATGGACAGGGGCAGCTGCATCAACATCTTGTACACTGATACCCTTGATCTGCTCAGAATCAATCGGGCGCGACTCCAACCGGCTGGCGCCCCCTTCCACGGGATTGTTCCCAGGAGACAAGCCATCCCTTTCGGGCAAATAAGCCTACCCATCACGTTTGGGACTCCATCCAACTTCCTGGGGGCATATCACGCCATCCTCGGGCATCCGTGTTATGCCAAGTTCATGTCCGTCCCCAACTACACCTACTTCAAGCTTATGATGTCGGGACCTAAAGGGGTCATCATCGTGTGCACGTCGCTTCAGTGTGCTTTCCAGTGTGAGACAGCGAATGGAGACCTCACTGCCACGATGGTGGCCACGGCCGAGGAGCTCGAGGCTATCCACACTAACCTCGAGGCAGGAGCCCTCGAGGACAGCCACAGGAACGCCTCGTTGAAGCCGGCGATAGACACCAGAGAAGTGCAGGTCGATCCCGAGGGCGACAAGGAGAAGATGGTGAGAGTGGGAACATCCCTCACTCCTAAATAGGAAAGCAAGCTCGTTGACTTTCTCTACATGAATGTTGACGTCTTCATGCGGAGGCCCTCGGACATTCCAGGCACTCTGAGGGAAGTCGTCGAGCACTCCTAGAACATAAGGCTGGGCTCCATGCCAGTGAAGCAATGTCTACGTCGCTTTGATGAGGAGAAATGCAGGGCAATCGGCGACGAGATCACGAAGCTACAGGCTGCCGGGTTCATCAAGGAGGTGTTTCATCCCGAATGGTTAACTAATCATGTTCTGGTACGAAAAAAGAATGGGAAATTGAGAATGTGTCTTGACTATAGAACCTGTTGTTTCCTAGATGCATATTCAGGGTACCAACAAATTGTGATGAAAGAATCTGACCGACTCGCGACATCTTTCATCACACCGTTTGGCTCTTATTGTTACGTAACGATGCCTTTCAGGCTCAAGAATGCTGGTGTGATCTTCTAGCACTGTATGAAACGGTGTTTCGACCATCTCATCGGCCACACGGTCCAATCCTACATGAGGGACATCGTGGTCAAATCCTAAAAAGTCGACACAGAACGCATTTTTGACAAATTGCTCGTGAACGGCGTCAAAATTAATCCCGAGAACTGCTTCTTTGGGGTAATGAGAGGCATGCTTTTGGGGTTTATCGTTTCTGAATGCGGCATTGAGGCCACCCACGAGAAAATCTCTGTGATCGAGCGGATGGGCCTGATTCAGAACCTCAAAGGGCTGTAACAGCTCATGGGTTTCCTGGCGGTGCTGAGCCGCTTCATCTCGTGCCTTGGCGAGAGGGTGCTCCCGCTATACAAGCTCTTGAAGAAATCCGATCAGTTTGAATAGAATCCTGAGGCGTAGTCCACCCTCGATAATGTCAAGCGCATCCTGAGCAGCACCCCGGTGCTGACGCCGCCCCTCCCAAGAGAGGTGCTGCTGCTATACATAGCGGCGACGATGCAGGTCATGAGCACGACATTGGTGGTTGAGCGAGAAAGAGAAGGGCACGCCCACAAACTACAGCACATCATTTACCACATCAGCAAAGTCCTATCCAACTCGAAGACCAGATAACCACAGATCCTCAAGATCCTCTTCGCAGTGATGGTCGCGAGGCGCAAATCCAATACTTCTTCGACTCTCACCCGATACACATCGTAAGTTCCTTTCCACTTTGTGAAATTATATAAAATCCAGTGTGCACTCGAGTTGATGGGACACGATGTCATGTACCAACCTTAGGCAGCCATCAAGTCCAAGGTCCTCGTCGACTTCATGGTGGAATGGACCGAAGCCCAACTCCCGCCTGCTCCAGTCGACCAAGAGTACTCGGTCATGCACTTTGATGGGTCCTCATGCGGATAGGCACCGGTGTCGGCCGCGTGTTCATCTCTCCACTTAGGGTACTTATGAAATGCGCAATTTTCTTACACTTCCCGGCATCAAAACAATGTCGTAGAGTATATGGCACTCCTAAATGGGCTTAAGACCACCGTCGAGCTCGGCATCCGGCGAATGGAGATCTGGGGTGACTCCCAGCTCGTGGTTGACCAAATCATGAAAGAGTCCAGCTGTCGAACTGACACCATGTCACTATACTGCTAAGAAGTCTGTAAGCTCGAAGACAAATTTGACGAGCTCGAGCTTAAGCATATCCCCCGGCGCCTCAACGAGGCAGCCAATGTGCTGGCTAAAATGGCATTTGGTCGAGGGCTGATTCCACCGGGCGTCTTCACTAGCGACTAGCACCAACCCTCAGTTCGATGTAAAGAAACTGCAGAGTCCCAGGGGCGCCGATGCGACCCAATGAGGATCAACCAGGTGTCGAGCAACTCGGGCCGAGAGGTAGGGACGCCCTTGACCCCGTAGCGTGCCGACATCATGGAGATCAATCGGCCCAACAACTTGAGCAAAGAGGACGATCGCTCGGATGACCCAGGGGTTGAGCGAATTGACCCCCAGGTCAAAAGGGTCGAGCTCCTAAATGACTGGAGGGTTCCGTACATTGAGTACTTGGCTCGATGCGTGCTTCCCGTCGATGGGACCAAAGCCAAATGACTCTATCAGCGCGCCAAGTCTTTTGTTCTAATTGACGGGCAGCTTTACAAGCGCAGCGTCACCAAAGTTATGGAAAGCTGCATCCCCATTGGCGAGGGTGCTAAGCTACTCGCTGACATCCACGGAGGGGTTTGCGGCCATCACGCTGCACCATGAGCCCTTGTGGGGAATGCATTCCACCAAGGCTTCTACTGTCCGCCTGCTGTGGGTGATGCAACCCGCATAGTCAAAATATGCAAAGGATGCTAGTACTACGCCCGCCAAACTCATCTGTCGGCCCAGGCCCTCCAAATAATCCCCTTCACCTGGCCCTTCATGGTCTGGGAATCGGACCTAGTCAGCCCGCTTCAAAAAGTGCCCGGGGCTACACCCACTTGCTTGTTGTGGTCGACAAGTTCACTAAGTGGATCGAAGCACGCCCGCTCTTCAAAATTTGATCCGAGGAAGTAGTTAAGTTCTTCCTTGATATCGTCCACCGGTTTGGAGTCCCAAACTCCATAATCATGGACAACGAATGCAATTCAGGGTAAAGAAGTTCCTGAAGTTCTGTGATGACTATCACATTCGTGTCGACTGAGTCGTCGTCACCTACCCCAAGACCAATGCCCAAATTGAGCGAGCCAACGACATGATACTCCAAGGGTTGAAGCCCTAAATCTTCGACCCGACTGTCATTTTCAACCATTTGAAACAATTCAGCTGACGATGGACGGCTAAGCTCCATGCCATACTCTGGAGCCTTGGCACAACCTAGAGTCGAGCGAGAGGCTTCACACCTTTCTTCATGGTATATGGGTCCGAGGCAACCCTACCCATGGACATAGACTATGGCGTGCCGCGAGTACGCGCATACGATGAACAGGGAAGTGAAGCGGCACTCTAGGTCGCAATGGACCAGATAGACGAGGCACGAGACATAGCACTCCTCCACTTAGCCAAGTACTAGCAATCGCTCTGCTGTTAGCATGATCAAAATGTAAGAGACAGAGGCCTCCTCATCGACGATCTTGTCTTATACAGGGTTCAAGACAACAGAGGTCGACACAAGCTCTCGCTGCCCTGGGAGGGACCATACATCATCTCTCGAGTGATACGGCTGGTATCTACAAGCTCAAGACTTTGGAAGGCGAGGAATTTGAGAACGCGTGGAACATCTCACAGCTACATAAATTCTACCCTTAGATTTTCTGCTAGTTCAATTTCCGCACATTATGCTTGCCCTTCAGCGACCCTCATCCCCCCCCCCCTCACCAGGGGACAAGAATTGCTCAGGGGCTAGAGGGCACACGGTTTTTTCCAAAAAATTGCGGTCATGATTCAACCCAGTTTCTTGGCACTGTAGTGAAAAACAAAGTAAGCCACGAGTAAGGCAGGTTCGCAGTCGAGTCGGTTGGACGGTGCAATGTTGTGCTAGTCCCAGCGGCCATGACAATGGCGATACTGACGAGGCCAAACCTCAAAGGCCTCGGGGGCAGAGACTTTGTGAGTCAAACAGGAAGGGAAAAGGGCCAACCTCTTGAACAAGTAATCCAAATACAAACTAAAATTGTTTGGGCATGAGTTTGGACATGATGACCCACCAAATAAACAGTTAAAACCAGACTAATTATTTCTCTCTCTTGGCCTTAGGAAGAGCTTCTTCCTCATGCACGCTCGCCAGGATGTTTGCTTGAGGATCGGTGCGGGCGCGTATCGCATCCAGCTGCTCGGAAGTGGGCCACTCAACGTGGCCCGTCCTCACCGCTTCAAACTCGGCCTCCGTTAGGTCGAAGTGAGTGGCAAACATGCTCAAGGCGGTGCGCACACCAAAGCGCACACCCCGCCTGACCCACTCACAACCTGCTGCCATCTAGCCCCCTACCTGCTCGATGAGAGCGGCGCCAGGGGACAGATCCACTCGAAGTTCCCAAGCGGTCGATCCCACCATGGCTTGTAGTGCATCCTTCTCCTCGACCTAACGGCGAAGGGAGCCCACCACCGCCACGAACTTCGACTCCAGATCTACACAAACCCGACCAAAGTCAATAATCCAGCAATTTGATCAACGAATCCACACAATTTAGGGAGAACAGTGGAGGGGTTACCTGCCTCCCTCTGGTGGGAGCTCTGCAGCTGTGCCAGGTAGGTAGCTGCTGCCTCGGCGGAGGCCGCGGCCACTTGGTCCGCATCCTCGCAACGCGACCTCTCTTGCTGTAGTGTAGTGTCGAGTGCCTCGACCTCTATGATGAGAGACACAACCCATGCTGCGGCCTCATCCCGCTCCTTCCGAGCGGAGGCAAGGTCACCCACCGCCCTGTCCAGCTGAGGCCCAGTCTGCTCCAAAGAGGCCTCCAGCTTCACCACCCTCGTACCCAACTCTTTGTCGAGGCGGCACTCCTCCTCCAACTTGTGATGAGCGGAGGCCAAGGCTCGTAGGCCCATGACAAACGAGACCTCGCATTCAAGCTTCAGTGCCTGGCATGCGGCAAGGACCTGAAGCTCGACAGTATCTTACGAACTCTTCATCCTCCCAAGCTCTTCTCCGACGAGTGCGAGCTCGGCCTCGGTCAGAGGCATGACTGGAGCCTTGTGGGTCACAGCGCCAGTGGCTCCAGGGGCCGTGGCGCTAGCGGCCTTGTTATCTTTGCCGAGCTCAGTGACCCCAAGCACGCCACCACCCGGAGCAGCACCACCGGCACTTTTAGCCTTCACCATCGACACGTGCTTACCAGAGCTCGCTATGGCCACGGAAGCATCGGTCACTAAGACTAAAACCGTCACTATATTACTGATGGTCGCATGGAAAACCATCACAAAAATAAAAAAGCCTTGAATAGTAGTGATGGATTTTATAATATTGGTCACTACTTGTGCCTCCGGTGCAAATAGTAGTGACGGATTTTGTAAAATGTGTCACTGTTTTTTTATCAGTGACGGTTTTCTAATCGTTGTCTCTAATGGCACGTCACTAAAGGCCATTTTTGTGGTAGTGAATGCTGTAGACGGCGGCGGCGGCAACAATGACGCGACATCGCTAGGATTCAAAGGCATGAGCACAAGGCGTAGCTGCGCGCGTTTGAGCGAGTGGTGGCAGGTGAGCGACGACATGCGTGACTGAGCGGGGCGAGGTGGAAGCTTGGGCGAGTGGCGGCGAGAGCTTGGTCATCGACGGCAACAAGGGCGAGAGCACGTTCTCGGCGTCGAGGGTGAACAAAGACGAAGCCAAAAAGTCGATTCTCGATTTTGACCTAAGGTCAAAGAGTATGGACGGCCGAGATCGAATCAAGGTAGGATCTACGGTCATGGATTGAAGCGATATCGTCATTTCAACTATAGTGACTGGATATTACGGTCTCCGAACTGGACGGTCCTATCAGTTTCAAGTCTACTAGATACCACACAGACCAGATAGTACAGTCTTAAGAACTGTTCTGTCCGGTCTCTATGACCAGATTGCCTCAAAAAACTGTGCACTAGAGCACTGACTGGAGTGTACGATCCCTAGAGTGGACTGTATGGTCACTACCAGAATTTCGTTGAGTCAAGGAATTTCTCCAATTTCCAAGTGACCTCACTCAACGCTCAAATAAACACCGCACTTAGAGCATGAAGG
Source organism: Eleusine coracana subsp. coracana (assembly GCA_032690845.1). Taxonomy (NCBI): domain Eukaryota; kingdom Viridiplantae; phylum Streptophyta; class Magnoliopsida; order Poales; family Poaceae; genus Eleusine; species Eleusine coracana. Next base: position 45,167,429 of record CM064430.1, read on the forward strand.
GAATTCTCAACCACTCCTTTTTAAATAGTGGCATTCCATGGCCAAATAGTTTTCGCAAATGTCAAATAAAGAATTGACCAAATAAGAACCAAGACAATTATGAACCAATTGGGTATGTATGAGCCAATCCATGAACCGTGCGAGTAGGTTTAACCTCGGAGTTCATAAGAGCTTGCTCAATGGGCACGAAGCACAATTCTTTCCTTTGGTCACACTTATGGAGATGTATTCTCATATTCATCATGAGGCACACATTTTTCTAAGTGTGACAAGCCTCCTTTGTGTTTCCTATATGATGTATGTAATAAGCATGTTATAAATGCAATGGAATTTAGACAACGCAAGCAATATTAAACTAGACACAAAGGAAACCTAACAATGTCAAGTTTGAACCCCTATCAAGCTTAATCACTGTAAGCCATACCCTTGCCTTGAGAGAAAGTCAAACCACCATCTCAAGCACTCCCCCTTGCTTATAGCTATCTTGAGTGGGTTAGACATTGACTAATTTTTATGTGCTTTTCTTTAGTTATTTACATATGCATGAACAAAACATACTAATCACAAAGGAGTACTAGTTATCATGCGATGAACGAAAAGAAAGAACACACTACAACTATCACGGATACCTCCCTCATGAGTAGATATGACGTTGAGGTCCATGTCACTTGTGGTGGACTTCACTTGATCTTCAAGTAAGCCCCTGGTCCACTACCACCACCATCATCTAGGTCTTGTTCTTGAACACCCACTTGTACTTAGTTGACCTCTCAAGATCAAAAATGCACTTAGGCACCCATATGCTCTTGACCTTTTATCTTCTTGTTTGGTGGTTCCAAAGCCTTTGCATTCACCTTGCTATCCTTGTTCCTAAAAAGCTTAAAATGGGTGTTCTTATGGAACAAGTTAGCGTTAGGCAAAACAATGAAATTTCTCACCATAGGACATTCCTTTATGATGTGGCCATCCTAGCAACACCTCTCGCAATAGTAGTCATTGGTTGGTTGAGGCTTGACCCAAGTAGGGATGAAGTCACTCTTCCCGATGGTATCGATGATGGCGGGATATGAGCCAAGACCATGATGGGAGTTGTTGTTCACAATAATCCTCCCAAGAATCTCCTTGTGGATGGCTCTACCATGTGCAAGCTTCTCAAAGCCGTCTATCACCATCTTCCTCTCTTCCTTGAGCTGATGATATTCCTTCAAAATAGCGGGCTCAATAGAAGAAACCTCAATCGAGGTGGTTAATTCATCACCCATAGTAGAAGCATCGCTCTTTGATGAACTAGAGGATGGAGAGGCAAGATCATCAACATTGATGGCCTCAAAGTAAGTTCAAGGGCCTCATACTTCTTACGTAGCTCTACATGATCACCCTTGAGTTTGTCATAACTCTTGTTTAGGGCCTCATGAGAAGTGACAAGCTCCTGGAGCTCACTCTCAAGATCACCAACACGGTCCTTAGCCAACTTACACTATTTTCTTACCACTTCCAACATCTTAGACTTCTTGACGATGATGTCGCGAGCTTGCTCAATCATACTCCAAAGATCGGTGTAGGAGAGCTCCTCATCATCGCTGTCATCGTTGCTCTCATCCTCACTCTCCCCAAGTTGGCCCGTGGTCATGAGGCACGTGGAAGGTGAAGGAAGAGCTCGAGGTAGAGTGGTTCTTGTCATGGCTAGACCTGAGAAAGAGGATGCTCCACTTGAGTTGTCACTTGTCCACTCTCCAACAAGGGCCTAGCATGAGAACTTCTTCTTGATCTCTTTGCCTTTGCCCTTGTCCTTGTTGAAGTACCTCTTTTGTTGTGCTTAGCTTTGGGATCTTTTTCTTCTTCATCACTTGAGTCTTGAGCTTTGAATGCTTCTTTCTTGGGCTTGGGGCAATCTCGAACAAAGTGGTTCTTGGAGCCACAGTTGAAGCACTTTCCCTTAGACTTGGAGGAAAACTTGTTCTTGAAGGTCTTCATCTTTCTCATGAGAAGTGCCAAGTCCTCACTCAAGTCATCTTCATCATCATCATCATCTTCTTCTTCAATCATCACCTTCTTCTTGCTCTTCTTGCTCTTGACAGGCTCTTGCTTCTCAGCTTGAAGAGCTAGGTTGGATGGTTGAGGATCATCCAAACCCAATTGATAGCTCTCAAAGGCAGTGATCTTCCCAAGCACTTCTTTAATGGTCAATTGTATTGAGTAAACCTTGCAAGCTGAAGGTGATGATGGATTCAACTTGGGATCTTTGAATAGCCTCACGAATCTTCTAATCACCTCAACGGGCTTGAGCTTGAAGTCATCCCCAAGAACATTGATCTCCTCCACCAATACATAAAATCAAGAATACACAGTTTTAGCTCTCTCATGTGGCAATCTAGTGAAGTTATCATACTTGTTCTTCAGCACATAGTATCTTTCCTCCTTTATATCATGAGTGCCCTCATGAATGCTCTTGATCTGAGTTCAAATACTATGTGTTGTCAAATTAGCATCCAATCTAGCAAAGATATCCTTAGTAATTCATGAAAATAGAGCATTCTTGGCCTTAGCATTGTGCTTAATAAAATTAGGATCTAGCGGATTCACGTTCGCATCCAAATCATGGGTCACCTTCCATATCTCTAGATCAAGGGACTCAAGGTAGGCTTGCATACGAGCCTTACAATAGTTATAGTCCTCACCATTGAATATGAGAACACTCCCCATCTCTACCGGCATCCTTACTCAAGGTAGTGAAGCCTCTAGATTGAGCACTTGTCTTTGATACCAAGTGTAAGGACCGAAGGCGTACCGAGAGAGCGGGGGTGAATCGGTAAGCCGATTGTAATCCACAAATTCAGTAATTCATCCACTAAACCCTAGCAGTAGTTTCAACCTAACAATTCTAGGAGCAAAAACCCTACATATGCTAGTGTTTTTTATGTGAGCAATGCGGAAGCTAAGCCACACTAGCCTATGCAAGCCACAAGTCAACCTATTCACTAGAGCACACATTGTCAAATAGTAAAGAGGGGGTTAAGGAATGCTCATGATTTTTTTCTCAAGGTCTCGGAAGGATGGCGCCTTCCCCTACTCCTTGTTGGACCACTCCCGCCGGAGTGCTGGTCCCTCCCGCCACCAAGTGGAGTTCTCGCACATGAGCCCGCAATCACTCCATGAGTGAAGACACAGTTGTGTCACCGCTACCACCAAGGTACAAGCTCACCTACCTCAAGAACTTGCCAGACTCCTTGAGCCGACACGAGCGCTCACTATTGATGCCTCTTTCAATGGTAGGCTCAAACCATGTACAAACGTGTGACGACCTTCACAACCAATCACGATAGGCTCAATCATCGACACCTAACCGGTCTAATTCTCACCATAGACCAAGAGTAACAATCTAGATCACACTCTCAAGGACACCATAGCTTTAGACGTGAATTGATGCTCAAGTTACTCTCTCTAGAACTCTAAAGATCTTCAAATCTCCTTCTAGTGCTCCTCTCCTTTTCTCTTGGCTCCCTATTGATGCTCCCACCTATCCTATGAGCCAAGAGAGGTCTCCAAGACCCCAGCAACGACCTTATATGAGCTTCCAACCTCAAACTAGTTGTTGCTCTATGAAATCAGCTTTCTAAACATACAGACCATGTAGTCCGGTCTCTGTCAGACCGGACCATCCAGTCTCCTTCTGGATGGCTCCTCCAGAGCCGTCCGGTCTCTCTGACCACTGCTCATTCTAGAGAGCGTCCAAAACTGCTTCCTCTTTGTTTTCTCCCATCTATACAGACCGGACCATCCGGTCTGTAGACCAGACCATCCGGTCTCTATGAGCCTTTGTATAGATTCCTCACAACTCCTGATCTCTGATGACCGTGTAATCCGGTCTCTCCACACCCCTCTGTCCGGTCACTATCTCTAAAAGTTGAAAGTCCTCGTTCTTGCTTGACTTTGTTTTTCGGCTTCTTCTAATAGCTCATTGGCTTCTCCACTACCATCTAGTGCTTGTGATTTGACTGAGCATCTACGCACATCACCGACTAGCATGACCTAAGAGACATGACCTAGACCCCTTTGATAGTCCGATTTTTCCTATGGACACAAGCCCTAAAACCAGACAAGTGTTCCAAACACTTGCTCCTAGCTTGTCCTTAGCCTTGTTCCATCTTCATCAACCCTTGGACTCCATCAAGCTCATCAAGCCTCCATGCTTGTGGTCATTGTCATCAATCACCAAGGTCACCATCATCAATAAGATTTGTAGTACAGTTAAAGATGTTCCTGCATAGACAACACTCATATAGATATTAGCCTATAATCTTATAGTTGTCACTAATCACCAAAATATTTATACCTCAGGGATCCAATCATCAATGGTCATGAAGATTACAAGGGGCCAAGTGCCCCACTCCGTGCTTCACTAATTTTATCAGATGTTGATGCCAAAGGTCACTGCTAATTTTTCAGTCCCTATGCCATGGATGAGCTAAGGGAATATAAGTTAATGAATCCATAAACCAAGACTAAGGACCCTACAGTGACAAATTTCATATTTTCGGATCACACTTAGGTTGCTTGGTACAAGCATATCCTAAAGAAGACTAGTCATGGAATTGTGCCTATGAAGTGTATTGATTGGGACTGGATGGCGTCAGTTGATGATCCAACCTTTGCTAAAATAAGGGCAGAATATGACATTAAGAATTTGGCTGACTTGATGGGTCTGGACCGGGATTGGAATGATGAGTTGATTGCTCAGTTCTACACTACTCTATGGATAGAGGATGACTCAGGAGAATCCCCTCAACTCTAGACTTCATTAGTCTATTGAGGGTAATCACTTTAATGTCACATACTTCAACTTTTCTTAAATTCTAAGCTTTGATGATAGTGACAGGGATAAACCCAAGGTTTCTATCTCTGACCCTAAGGAAGATGATGATTGGAGTTTTATGTATGATGCCTAGTGTTGGTCGTAGTTACGCACCCACTTATATACCGCAAGAGAACGATTTACAGTTGTAGAATATTTGTTGCTTAGAGTATTTCAATGTTTAATCAAATCCATAGAGACCAATGGGAATTAAACAAAGTAATAAATAAAAGATCTAATTAAGCTTCTTAAAGATGAGGTTGTTTTGTCGATGGGCGGGAGGTGTGCCGATCGGCACACAGAGCATGCCTATTGGCACGAAGGCTTTTTAATGGGAAAGCTTTAAGGTTGTAGAGCAGATCAGATGCAACATGTTTTAGTGAGTAAACTAGATAGTCTGCTAATTGAATTTGTAATAATGAACCATAATCTAATAGCATCATAAATGGAATTACTTGGTATAAGAAGCCATGAGTGATTGATGAAGAGACTGACTTTTCTAAGGGTATCCTGTCATGAGCAGTCCCCGTAATCTTGTCTACGACTTCCTCTCTACATGTATTTCTATGAGCAATTCTGATTCATTACAAGATCCTAAATACTACCCTAATCACCACAATTAAGATAGCATCTAAATATGTAGCCTATGTACTAAGTAAGGATTAAGCACATGCAAGAATCATCAAACCCTGGGTACCCAAATATCGTAAACCATTTATCAATATAATAGATATAACTTCGATACAATACATAGTACAAGATTCATCACCATCTAGTAGGTCTACCTTGATGGATCACCTCAAGCAATAGTGGTTCTTGAACTTCCAAGCCTATGATCTTGCGATCATCAACTTGGCTAGGTTAGCTAAGTTAAACCTAGCAGCTAGAGATGTGAAGAACAAGGCAAAGCCTCGGTGGCTCTAAACTCACGAGTCTTGTCCCTCCGGTGGCGTCCCTCTAGACTTAGGGTTTACAAGTATTTATAGGGGCACAACTCGAGATATAGTCAGTTTCTTGTGAAAAGGGCCAGTTGCCAACTGGCACGAGGGCGTGCCGGTCAGCACACTCCGTGTTCGGCCCAAGTTGTTTTCTATGTCGGTTCCCAAGTCATCTGTAGCTTCCATGTGGGTCCTCTTACCAGATCTCTTTGAAGTAAAGTATTGTATTGCATGTTTAAGATCTTGGAGTTTCCTTTATATTTTTTCATAAAACATATCTCTAAGATTTGTGCGAATATCTTCCTTCTACAAGATCCTGAGGAGTAGACCAGCCTTAATCAGCCCAAGTTACCCATGTGCCGATCGACACGCAGATCGTGTCGGTCGGCACTTGGGCCTTCTCTGCTATAATTCACCTCTTTAAGGTCCCAGTCCACTGGATATGTCCTAAATTGTTGTCTTTTCATCTGTTTCTGCAATAATTCTCTAGATCAACAATTGTATGAATATTCTACCGTTTTCAAAGGTTAATGGCCTATAATAATGGTATTTAAGCTCTAAACAAGGTGCTTTTGACGCATAAAATGGCACACTAACTAGCGTCAACACCCACTATGTTGATCCTAAGTATGGAGTGACACAGTTCCTATTATGGAATGACGCCATACTACCATGTGCCCAACAACATGCTTCGAGTTACATTGACTCCAAAGATGGTTGATCACACTCATATCTTGAGATCCACCAAAACTCTGATGTTTGCTATGAAGGAGCAGAACCCTTTAGTATGTTTGAATTCATTTTGGCTAAGATTATCAACAACTCATTCACAAGCAAATCATCTCTCCAGTATGCTCCTTACATTATGAAGATGCTCATAAGGGTGATTGGTTATCACTTCACTTGTGACCACAAACATCCCTCCATCAGGCCCAAGAGGTTCCCACTCATTGCCTCTCCTCCTAAAGATGGTTCCCCTCCTATTGCAGCAGCAGATGCACCTGAGATTTTAGTAGCAGCAGTAGCAAATCTTAGTGATGCTCCTCGACCTTGCCTACGCCCTTCCAAGGTCACTAGAGCTATCAAGTCCGTCTTCTGTATGTGCCGGGATAATGTGGTGGTGATTAGGGAAAACCGGCAAATGCTTACTCAGCTTCGCACTGACATTGGGAGGTTGGCCTCCAATGCCAATGTTGAGCTAGATGTCCCTATTTCTCTCACTCCTCTGCCAGATCTGAGTTCATATGATGATCCCTGGGGTTTGTATACTCAGGCCTCATAAATTGTCCAACAGGATGATGATGATGAAGATGAAGATGAAGATGACGAATGAAGCATTGTTTCTTATCCTTCTTTTCCTTTTTCGTGTTGTGATGCTAAATGGAGAGAAGCAACTATCAATTTATGTATCTTTTATTGTGTGATGGACATGTGTAAGACATTTCTAATGGTTGCAGGTTGAGAATCTTAATTTATGTTTTGAAAGTTCATTGTTATCCCTATCTATTATGATGATGTATTGTTGTTTATCTATTTCTAGATGCATTTGTGTGGAAATGTATGTAATTTGCATTGTATCTATCTCATGCTCTTTTATATGCTCTTTTATTTGTGTTTTGACATGCATGCATGGTTTTAGGAGGAGCCCTCATATTTTTTAAAAATATGTGCATTTGTTATCATTGATTATTTAGCCTCATCTCATGCACACATTTAGGGGAAGCTCCTCACCTCTTTTATATCACAAATTGGATCTTATTGCACATCTTTTATAAAATTTAGTTATATTATCATCAATCATCAAAAAGGGGAAGATTGAAAGTGTATCTTGGTAGGTCTGGGTGCAGTTAACCGCAAAACCACAAACCGAACTGAATTAACCATAATGTGCGGTTAATTTGGCTATCAGTTATCGGTGTGGTTGTCAAACTCCTGTTGTTCGGTGATAGGCCAAACCTGCGGTTTTGGGCTCTTGTTAACCAACTACGAGTATTAAACGAACAATAGCCTAACTTGCGTTGAGAAAGGAGAGGCGACCGGGAACCCTCAACCCTAACCACAGTCGAATCTTCCAGCCTCCCAGGCACTCAGCCGCTAGTCGGCCCCACCCCCACTCCATCTTCGCATCTCGCCTTGACGCTGTCGCTTGCCGCGACCCCGCCACACCACGTCGACGAATGAAGCACGCCGAGGCAACAACTGCTATGTTTGTGCTTAGCTTGAACATGATGGTGTGGCAATTGGAGTGGTTGGCGCATGCAAAACAACGGCGGCGGCAACTGAGCTCTCCTCTAATGTCCGTTGTTTTTTATTCTTTCTTGGATTGAATGCTTGCTGCTACTATGCCTGAATGGTGACTAATACATGTTGCTACATTGGTTCATCTTTTTCTTGTATTGTAGATGGGGGAGTGATATTTGTTTCAGTTTTTTCTCACTTAATTGCTTGTTGGATGGATTATGCACTGAAAGAGGCACTCATTTATTTTGCGGTTATTGAGGTTAACTACAAAACCACACCGATTTAGCCGCAGCCGAAATGCGCAGTTATTACTTTTTTCCTTATCATGTTCGGTTGTCAATGTTGCATAACCGAAGTTTTCAGTAGCGGAATTAACCGCACTGTACTAACCGATTTAATCGAACGCCCAGGCCTACATCTAGGCCCTTAATTAAGTTTTGGATGATCGGTGTCAATACAATTAAATTTGTACTAATATTTTTAATGAGCATATGTGTATATGACTATCTCAAAATGATGAATGAAATACATTAAAACAAAAGGAGAAAAGAAGATGGTCATTTGTCGTTTGTTGAAAGTCAAAAACACACTCATGATTGGAGAACATGAAGATTTTATTTTTATCTTAAGTGTAGGAATATCATACTAAGAGGGGTGCATATTGTAAGTTTTGGTAAGTTAAATATTCAAAATTCCATATTATCCTTGTTGTCGAGCTCTCTGCTTTTCTCTCATCGGCAGCATCGATCTCCGAGTCGGCAGTGTTGACTGGAGCTTTCTAGTGTTCAAATGCTTTCTAGTCCTCTAGCTCGCCTATATCGGCAGTGCTAGTTGGGCAGTCCAGAGAACATTGAACTGTCGAGGTACCAAGATTTCAATTTTTTTTGTGGCTATTATCTAATACCAAATTTTTAACCCGAGATAACTTAGCCAAAAGAGAAGTGGACGATAAAACTTGTTTGTTCTGTAATAAAGTTGAAAGCATAGATCATTTATTTTTCAAATGTGTGGTAGGCAATCAAACCTGGAAATTTGTCTCTATGCTGCTGAACATAGATGTGGGTAGTGACTTTTTATCTGTTGCTAGATGGTGGATCAGCAACAAGAAGAATACTGTCCTGAATATTATTACTACCTTATAATGCATATGGAATACTCGCAATGAAATTTGTTTTCAGGGGCATTCGTGGTTGGGAATGAAGATGATATGAAGGAAGATGATGTTGATACTGAAGACGTGGAGCAAGATCTGCAAGAAGGAAGTGAAGGAAAAATTAGAGGAACTCATGGCGGTCCTGGAGATGAAAAAGGAAGAACCAGAAAGACTGACGGACTTCGCATGGCACCAAATGACAAATGGAGAGGCGCTGGACACACAGCCTGATGCTGCGCCTGATATGTCAAAGGAGTCTGATGCCTGTTAGGCTGTTACAGAGATGGCTGTTAGTAGTTGCTCTGTTAATATTGGGGAGCCAGCAAATCAACTGCCGCTCAATGCACCTGTAATTAAACGTGATGTAAACACGATTGGGTTTCAATCAAGAAACTAGGGGAGAATCTCCCTTTCATCTATAAAAAAAGAGGAGATTGAAAGAACACAATCAGCAGAGCAACTAAGACATACTAGTGGAGTACAAGAAGCAACAGGCATGGGCATCTAGCAGCACTTTTCACTCCCTCGAAGGAGAGAGATCTACCCAAAAAGTGGGCGTCGACCAGACCTCAGATCATGGAGAGCTACAGCGCCAGGCCAAGACTGGTTTGGGATTGAACAATCTAGAGGTGCAGATTGGAGGAAATCTATTTGTGAAGAAAAGCTACAGGAGCCGAGGGAACACTTCCTTCCAGAGAGACTCGCCCAAATTTGAAACATAACTGTTGCAGATCCAGATTGCCCATCTATGAACTAGTTAGTCATCGATACCACTGCAATGTCGCAATACATCAAAATTCAGAAATCTGGATCCTAAAGAACAAAACTCAACATCAGCACAGATTGCAGAACTCATTCTTGACAAAGCTAATAACACCTTGCCAATCTTCTTTTCAGGCACAAAAGCAAGCATCTATACAGGATATCAAAGATACTGTAGAACATTGTGATTCATCAGTTGCCAAGTCAACCCAGCTGATATTTCACTTCAGGGGACTGCCCCATCTCTCCTGCCTCTCGTGTCGACTTAGGTTTGTCCGTAAGGCTGACGATGGATTTCACAGTGTCAAGGCCAACGCTGCCTGCAAGGGCGCCTTTCTCGGCAATCACAAGTGATTTCTCCTTGACAAAGCTTTGCAGTTTCTTGGTATCGAGATCCAGGCATTCTTGGTCTGCACCAATAAAATTGATATAGGCAATTGTAAGTCATCTGCAGCACTGGAAACGAGATAAGCAATTTCAGATGCCAGAATTTAGCATTGGTTAAAAAAGGGGGTTTGGCAAGGAATTATTTACCCCCCGACTGGCCTAACATACTCATTTTAACAGTATGTCTCCCAAAAATATCCAACAGTTATAACCCAAGCATGAAACCTCTTGGATTTCAACCAACACTAGAAGCATGCAGCATATACTGAATGAACCTACTTCAATAGTAATCAAATGCATTGATGTATGGACCAAGATTCAGGAAGGCACCTTTTTCCAGAACTGTGTGTACTACATGAAATGGAACACGAGCAAAAATATCTGATCCAGGAAACATTAGCCAGGTGTGTTCTTTGGGGTCATGGTCTCCACAAGTAGGGCATATCTCCTTTATCAGCTGCTTGCCAGAGCTTCCTTCCATCTCTTTCATTATGACCTCAAATGGAGATGGCACACTAGTTTTGGTTGTCCTGGCCTTTTTCCGGAGGGCAGTCAGGGCCTCCCTGTTAGCGTTCCTTACCTTATCATTTTCCACCAACTGATAATCACAGAGAGCAAGAAACTAAAAAAGATCAATATTGATCCTTGTCTGATATTAATAAGGCACGGCAACAACACATACGAACCTGATGCCTTGCCAGAAGTACTTGTTCTGCATCAGACTCGATGTCAATTAGAGCTTCCTGAAGCTGCTTCATGCTGGGATCCATTACAAAGCTGAAAAATAATCCAGATAAAAAAATATTATGCAGACAAATATAATCCTCTGCATATGATACGCCACTATCTAAAACATGCCCTATGAATATCTTCAGTATTCGAATTCCAGTTATTAAGCACAAAGAAAAATGTTTGAACAAAGGTAGGTGGCATCATGAATCTCTTTCGCACAAGTGCATAAGGCATTAACTACATTGCAACTATATCAAGGGATCTTCGGTATGATTTTTTAGCTACTTCCATTTTAAATGTGAAGCAGTGACAACACAAACTTGGGGGAACCAGAATAAAATTCAACATACAAAATAGAGGTGCATCATACAATCCGACATCAATACAACAAACCATGAAAAATATATATGTGCAGATTTCCGTGTTTGAATTTTAACTAAAAAAAAAGAACACAAGCGTCTATTCGGAAGCAAAGAATGCTGCTGTTGCCCAAACATTGTAGTCGGACACTCCAGCAGTTCATTGCAGGTTGCAAAATGGAGGAACTACGTTCGCAATATTGAAAATTAACATTTGCAAAATCAAGAAACATAAACAAAAACAGTTCATTACTGCAATTACAGGAGGAAAATATCCACCACAAATCCCTTTATTTTCATGTAACATCACACAAACATCTCTCAGATTCCAGAAAATAAAATATCCCACCTCACCTTATATTTCACACAAATCAGGAGAAACCACAACACTCGAAAGTCATAACCATAACATTCAAAATCATAGCCGTGATTTTTTTCTTTTTTGAATTTGCAGAGCTCGAGGCGGGAGCAGAGCAAGCAGGAATCCGCGGTCGCTCTAACCTGCTGCCAAAGCCACCCAGGCTGAAGCAGCAATCAGGTGTGCTCACAGCAGCATCTCCATTCGTTCATGGGGCTTCCCTCACGCAGCAGCTGCAAGGCTGGGTGAGTCCAAACCACAGCGCCTTCATATTCGCACATCCCTAGCAGCGGAGGTGAGCCCCTATATCCTATTGATCAGTCACACAATTCCACTCTCTTAATTCGAAATTTGAACTTACAAGTACTTCAAATGGTAACGATCTGGGAGCAATTTGGTTTTCAATAGCATTAAATGGTTTAAAGCTCAATCCTAAGCTTGCAAAGTCACACTACGTTTATAGTTTGTTGCTGCTGGCATTGGCTGGCATTTACAGTAGCACGAACCAGCCGCCTATGCTGAATTAGCTTAATTGAAAATTTAGTCCTTAGAATTCGTTGGCATGAACCTCACACTTATGGTTGGGAATCACTTGGATGCTACTTAAAAATATGGTTTATCAGGTAATCCTGCTATTAGATATTGAAAGGTTGGATTTAAATTAGGGGAGAAAACAAAAGTTATTGCGATTTCCATGGTTTACCTTACCTCTATTTTATCAATCGAAAGCAGCACCATCTTCTGTGTGAATTGGCCTCATAAGAAATTTTGTACTTTAAACTCGACAAGTCTCAAGGGACGGCTCGCCTGCATCTCAAGGGATGGCAGCATGCAGCAGTTGAATTTGGTTCTATATTTAGTTTACTGTAGAAGAGCTAATCTGAAAGGAACAAATCCTGTGCAGGCCTTAAGTATAGTGCTTGTTTGTTTTGTCTTGGTATTTCCATTTGGTAGCTCATTACATAGCTACAGATTCTGAAGAATGGCCATGCTCTTTCGGTATTTATTCTTGCATTTATATTCCTTAAATTGTAGTTTTAATTGGTTGCAGAGCACTATGTTACATGGGATGAGCAAAACCTGGATAACTTTTGACGCTCAGCCAGCTTGCGCTACATCATATGGCACTTCACCCAGCCCAGCTTTTACTCCAGCAAATCAGCTTATGATGCCTTCTTCCTTGGTATGTATCTGGTCTTTTTCATCATTAAGACCTTGAAGTAAGGCAGGAACAATAACAAGAAATAGTTCATCATCCTCTTCTTCCTCCATCTTCATAAATTTCTTAATTTTCTCCCTCCTATATTCCATAATCTCATTCCTAGATCCCATAATCTAAAATTTATATATTATGGAAAAATTTAGATATGTATTATGAATGAGTTGTCAAAATGTAAAAAAGAAACAGTTATCAAGTGCAACAGATCATGGGTGTAACAAAAGCTTAACTACGAGCATGCAAGAGAGTATCAGACAAGAGATGTAGCTGGCGACAAGATCTGTTATTATGGCAGTAAGATAACAACATGTATTGTCCACCTTCTCCTTTGAAAGCTAATACTTTGAAAGACAAACAATATTCATGTTGTTAGCAAGCAATAGCATGAATGATGAGTAGTAAAGAGAAACAACAACAAATCAGTTACTAATTCAATCATAAGGGGAAAGAGGCCACAAATATCAGAGCTAACCAGTACTTCTTCAGCTACTGCTGTCCAACTATTTATCAACTAGCTAGCATCAAGGGCGCCAAAGCACAAGATAAATGAGGCATTCTGGCCAGGGAGTTAACTTTGTCCATGACTACATATGTATCTAGGAAGTGATGCCAGAAAAATTAAGAACCATACCTTGCTAGGTCGCACAGGTCAATCCAGCCGCAGTTGAGGAAAACCAGCCTTGCAGAAATATTATGGGAGAAAACCAGGCTTACAGCTACAAATAAAACATAATTTTTTATGCTATCAATCATCACTGATAAATGTACAAGAGTACAATTTCTTACAGCATGAAGATATGATTAAAAAAAAATATCACATGGCAGCTACTGATGAGTCAATTCTGAGATATGCGAAAAATATCACATGGCAGCTAACTCCACTAATCAAGAATTACAGCTGGCTCAAGCGGCAACAGTTGCATCTTCTTAGCAAGCTAGTGATCAATCAGACAATCACATAAGGTAATAGCATTTATTTCCGTCCAGTAGGGCCATAGTGATCTAAGAAATTAAATAGACACAGCACAGGTATTAGCATAATGGCTCAAAACATGGAAACTAATAAAGCTTCACTAACACTTTGCCGCTCGATCAGTAGGGCCTGCCAGTGCCATAGTTTCCCGGCGGGAAGTAGTCGCAGAGCAAATGCAAGGAGAGAAGATTCTTGAAGGAGGGAGGGGTCTCACCTGATGGTCCTTGCAGGTGCAGATCGAGCCTGAAAAGGTCTCGGCGAGGACGAAGCAGAGAGCTAGAGAGGACGGCGGCGAGGAACCGTGGCAGCTACTGGGGTACCAATGGGAGACGGCGACCGGCACGACAGTGGGGGGCGGCGACCGGTACGGCGAAGGGGGGCAGCGATGGGGGGGGGGGGGGGCGACCGGGACGGCGACGGGCGGTGGCGACCAGGACGGCGACGGCGGACGGCCACCGGGGCGGAGCGGGGTAGCGACCGGGACGAGGCGGCGATGAGGGTGGCGACCGAGCAAGATCGGAATTTTCACCTTGACTGGAGAGGTGATTTGTTTTTCCCCCTGGGAATCGGCGTGGGTGGGACTGGAATGTCAAAATTCTGCCCAATGGACATCTAAAGGATGGGTCGGGCTGGATAGGGGAGAAAAAACACGGGCCGGAAATAGGTGTTCCCAAACAAGCCCTTCTCTAGCACACCAGGCGGGCGGCTTGCGGGAGGCACGCGGTCGGGCGGGTGCAGCGCGAGCCGGGCGGGCGCGCGAGCTGGGCGGGCAAACGCCGGGCGGACGTGGCAGAGCGGACGCGACGCGAGTCGGGCGGGCGACGCGAGCCGGGCGGGCGCGCCAAGCGGGGGCGACGCGAACCGGGCGGGCGCGCGAGCTGGGCGTGCTCGGCAAGTGACCGGACTGCCATGCGATCATGCTTTATCAGTCATTGCAAAGCTTAGTAGACAAGTTTAGGCTCTGTTTGGCTCAAAGGAAATTTAAAAGAATTTTGCAGGAATGTATTTCTATGAAAAGAAAAGTGATTAGAACGTTTAGAACAAAGGAATGGCTCATTCCTTTCCAAAGGAAAGGCAACAGTTTACACGCATTTCACAAAAATTGAAAAATCCACTCCGAGTGAAGGAAATGCGTCGCTTGTGGCTGTTGCCCTGTTAATCTCTCAATGCTATTCTCTCCCGTCTCCAAACTGACTTGCTTTTGCTTTTGAATAAAAGTAGCATAAATAAATTATCGGATATGAACAAATCAATACTTCAGCATTAAAAGCACTAGAAACATATGAAACGTCGGGGTAGTTCCATGGCAATACAAAAATGTAAAATAGTCTGATTACTTTAAGTTAATGTACTAGGTGTTTCGGCGTTGTTCATGATAGCAAGAAATTACATTGAACAATAATAATAATAATATAACTTTTAAAAATTCTATTTAGTTGCAATAATATTTGTATTCCTGTTTTTCTATTCCTGTGTTCCAAACATCTTAAGTTCTTTATTCCTCTATTTTGGATTCATATGGTTTTCACACATTTCAAATTCCTGTGTCTTCTTCTTTCTTGTGTTTTTTTTCTATTCCTGTATTTTTTGTTCCTCTATTCCAAACACAACCTTAGATGGAAGAATTTGTCCATAAATACTACACTGTTGACAGGTTGAGAAAGACATATAGGGGTGTTTTCAAACCAATGAGATCAAAGCATCAGTGGCCACAAGTTAATTTAGACTATAAAATCTACAATCCTAAATTGAGAAGAAAATCTGGGAGACCAAGAGTTTTTAGGATCAAAACCTTAGATGAGATTGGTACTAAAAAGAAGAGGAAATGCAGTGAATATGATAAACTAGGACATACAACCAACTTTTGTCAAGGAGGATCCACCGCCAGAGAGAAGAAAAGGCGTCGTTCAGCTTCTAATACATCAAAGTAAGTGTGTTAAATTTTAAAAAAAGTTTAGATTTTTACAATTAATTGTGATAATTATATCAAATAACTTAATGTTATTCCTATTATCATGTGAAGTGATGGTGCAAGTGCAAGTGCAAGTGCTGGTGCAAGTGAAAGTGTTGCTGCTAGTGCAAGTGATGCTGGAAGGGGAAGAGGAAGGCGAAAAAGAGGGAGGCTAGTTGCATGGTTTGAAATTGAATGATCATGTTGTGTTTTTGTGTTCCTTTTGTTGGGAGTGTAATGACTAATGTATTTGTTGGACATGTGACTTATTGCGCTTTTGCTAGACTTGCACTATGTGACTTGTTATTTTGTTTCAATTAGATGTGTATGTTATTGCTCCAATATTGTTACTGAAATAATGTCGAAATACAGATGAAATAATGTTGAAATTACTGCTGGAATATTGTCAAAAGTATTGTTGAATGTTGTCAAAATTACTGCTATTGAAATATTGTCAAAATGCTTCTGCAATGTTGCTGAAATATGGGACTATTACGTTTGAAATTAGATTTTTGAATCAAAACATTCTTTTGAATCTGTTGTCCTACATTACATACTTCAACAGGGCTAAAATTGCAAGCAAGGGGTAAAATCGCAAGGGCATTTTAGACTTTTCATCTCATATTTACTACCGTTAAGAGCACGTAACGGGACAGGGAAGGGTAAAATCGCAAGATTGAAAAATGGGGAGTAAAAACGCGATAGAAGGTCGGGCTAGGGGTAAAAACGCAATAGTTCCAAAAAAAATAAGAAATCGATGACTGAGAGTTGGGATGTGTTTGGTACGGTGTATGAGGATGGATGGTAGGTGCCGGTCCCTTTTTTGCTCCTGTTTGGATGGGGGTCAGGCAAGGGCAGGGTGGTCACCGATCGAATATTTGATCAGATTCGATGACAGCCCCATCCCTTAAAATCGAGCAGACAATGTCGCCCCCGTCCCTCGCGCGTGCTCTCCCGCGCAATCCCTCCGCCGCCATGCCACCAGCTTTCCCCACCATGGCGGCCGCCGCACATGCCTCCTCCCTCGTCTTCCTCCTGTCCCACCCCACCTCCCGCTCTGCCACCCCCAATCCCCCACCTCCCCTTCTGCCCCCCGCCCCCTCGCCTGCCATGTCTGCTACGCCACCAATGGCACCATCCCCGCCCCCGTCGTCGATAGCACCAAGCACCGACGCCCGGCCGATGAGAACATCTGCGAGGAGGCGACGCGTCACCTCGCCCCAAAGTAGCGTCGCCTCCTCGCCCCAAAGTAGGGCCTGTTGATGGCCTCCTCGACGTGCGCCATGACATGGACGTGCTTGTGCGCTTCTCGTGATCCTACTGGCGCGACCTCTTCGACTCCCGTGTCGTCCGCACCACCTGGCCCTACGGCTCTGACGTCTGGTTCAAGAAAGACTTCATCCTCCCCGAGACCGACCTTGACCAGATCGTCTCCCTCTTCGAGGGCAACTCCAACCTCTTCTGCCGCACGCCGCTCTCATGCCCCTCAGCCAGGTTGTAGACGCTCGCCCGGTCGCGCCCACTTGCGCATCGAGGAGGGAGCTCAGGAGGGCCGTTTTCCATTGTCGCTTGTGTGCCTTGTCCATCTAAATTCATCCATCCAAATAATGAGTGGGGCAACCTCGCCCCTTATTCATCCCTCGTGGCAAACACAAAACATGGATCATTCCCTTCAATCAAACAACTGCAGGGGTCGCCCCGTCCTAGAAAACAGAGATTACCCCGTCTCATCCCACTTTGACCCAAAACCAAACACACCCTTGGTGGACTGTGTCATCCTGCGCTGTAAACATGCCGTATATACTGTCTAATGTAAAATGAGACAATAGAGACACACCGAACTATGTTCTTTATTGATGATGATGGGTACAATTTATATGAGAAAGATTATAGGTCAAGTAATATTTATGTTCATACTATTGATGTGTTCATGCTATAATCCTGGTGGACTAATATGATTGGTCAATAATCTATCACAAGTATTTTTAACACTGCCCCTTGATCAATCGATCGTCACCATACATCATTGTTAGCTCTAAAAATTCTATGGGGAAAATATGAGTAGATATATTTCGATACGCTATGAAAACTCCTTAAAACCCATTAAAAAATTAGGAGAAATTGATACAACATATATTGGATATTTACTCTTTGAAAAACTCATATAGAAAATCCCTTTCGAGCGAAAATCCATAAGCCAGTTTAGAGGATAATATTAAGTCATTTGATATCATACTTTTAAAAACCCTTATAGGGAAAATCAGAAGATAATATTCAGTTGTATTAATATTGCCTCATTAAAAACTTTTATGAGAATTCATATAAGAAAAAACTCACAAAGCAAAAGAGTGCAATATGATATTTGGACAGGTTGCTTTTTCAAAAAAAATCTTCCTTTGAACCTTGCAACACTTTGTGAATTACTCTGTGAGCTTATCACAAGTTTTACTTTACAAGATTGTAAGCTTCATGACCATTGATGATTGGATCCCCAAGCTATGTGTTTTGGTGATAGATGACAACTATGAAATTGTGGGCTAATATCTACACGAGTGTTATCTATGCAGGAATCATCTCTAAACTCTATTATAAATCATATGGATGATGGTTACCTTGGCGATTGATGACAATGACCATAAGCATGGAGGCTTGATGAGCTTGATGGAGTCCAAGGGATGATGAAGATGGATCAAAGCTAAGGACAAGCTATGGAGCAAGTGTTGGAAACACTTGTCTAGTTGTTAGTGCTTTGAGTCCATAGGAAAAACCGGACTATCAAGGGGGTCTACGTCATGTCTAGTTGGTGATGTGCAAGGTTGCTCGGTGAAATCATAGGCACTAGTTGACAGTGGAGAAGCCAAGGAGCTGTTCGGAGAAGCCGAGAAATGAAGTCAAGCGAGGACGAGGAGTTTCAGCTTCGGATTGAATTGACTGGATAGAGGGGTCAGAGGTGACCGGACTGTACGGTCACTCAGAGGTTTTGTCCAGAGGCTACAGCAAAGAAGCGAGGAAACTGCCAAAGTTGGGAGCTATAGAGACCAGACGGTCTGTTCTACAGACCAGACGGTCCGGTCTACAGACCGGACCGGTCTGTACAAGTCACTCTGGGCAATGAGGAAGCTGGCGCGCGAAAATGTTTCTGGACTGGAGAGAGGAATGGACTAGATGGTTTGGTCAACTGACCGCACGGTCCGGTCAGTAGGATTCAGCAGAGGGGTTAGAGCCGTTGGAGCTCAGAGTTGTAGTGACCCGATGGTCCGGTCAGGTAGTGACCGGACAGTCCGGTTAGTAGGCCCAAAAAGCTGATTTTGTGGAGAAACGACTAGTTTGAGGTTGGGAGCCTATATAACTTTGTTGCTGGGGTCTTTGTGACCTCTCTTGGCCAGTGGAATACCTGAGAGCATTTGGTAAGGTCCAAGAGGAAAAGAGGAGAGTACTAGGAGAAGATATTGGATATCTTGTGAGTGCTAGTGAGAGTAACAAGGAGCGATCTTGCACATCTAAGGCTAGGGTGTCCTTGAGAGTGTGATCTAGGTTGTTACTCTTGGTCTGTAGTGAGACCTAGATCGGTTAGGTGTCGGTGATCAAGCCTATCATGATTGGTTGTGAAGTCCGTCACACGTTTGTGCACGGTTTGAGCCCGCCGTTGTAAGGGACATCAATAGTGAGCGCCCGTGTCGGCTCAAGGAGTCCGGCAAGTTCT
This sequence comes from Eleusine coracana subsp. coracana, assembly GCA_032690845.1. Classification (NCBI taxonomy): domain Eukaryota; kingdom Viridiplantae; phylum Streptophyta; class Magnoliopsida; order Poales; family Poaceae; genus Eleusine; species Eleusine coracana. The sequence continues at coordinate 45,187,057 of CM064430.1, forward strand.
TGAGGGAGACGAGATTGTGCTTTGGTCGTAGCGGTGATGCACACCGTGTTTTTACTCCGGGAGTGATTGCGGGCTCATGGGCAAGAACTCCACTTGGTGGCGGGAGACCGGGACTCCGGCGGGAGTGGTCCAACGAGGAGTAGGTGAATGCGCCATCCTTCCAAGACCCCAGAAAAAATCATGAGCATTCCTTGATCCCCTCTTTACTATTTCGCAGTTGTGTGCTATAGTTGATAGGGTGACTTGTGGCTTGCATATGCTAGTGTGTTTAGCTTCCGCATTTTATACTCATCATGAACACTAGCATGTGTAGGGTCTTGGCCTACTAGAATTGCTTAGGTTGCAACGATTGTTAGGTTCTAGTAGCGTGAAACATAAGTACTCGATAGGCCTCCGGTCCTTACAAGTGGTATCAGAGCCAAGTGCTCATCTTTGAGGCTTCACCGCCTTGAGTAAGGATGCCAGGAAAGGTGTGGAGTGTTCCATTTTTTATGGGGAGGACTACGGGTATTGGAAGACACGTATGCAAGCCGACCTGGAGTCCCTTGATCCAGAGATATGGATGGTGACCCATGATTCGGATGCTGATGTGAACCTTCTTGAACTTGATTTTGTTAAGAACAACGCTAAGGCCAAGAATGCTCTGTTCTCATGCATTTCTAAGGATGTCTTTGCTAGGTTGGATGCAAATTTGACAGCACACGGTATCTGGACTGAGATTCAGAGTATCCATGAGGGTACTAGTGATGTCAAAGAAGAAAGATACTATGTGCTGAAGAACAAGTATGATAGGTTCATTGGATTGCCACATGAGAGAGCTAACACTGTGTATTTTCCTTTTCATGTGCTAGTGGAGAAGATCAATGCACTTGGGGATGATTTCAAGCTCAAGCCTGTGGAAGTCATCAAAAGATTCTTGAGGCTTTTCAAAGACCCCAAGTATGAGTCCATCATCACATATACTCTGTAGAGTGACCTCAAGACCAAGACCATGAAGGATGTACTTGGCAAGATCACTGCCTTCGAGAGCTACCAGTTGGGGATGGATGATCCTCAACCATCCAACCTTGCTCTACAGACTGACAAGCAAGAATCAAGAAAAACAAGAAGAAGGCAGTCATTGAGGATGATGATGAAGAAGATGATGAAGAATGTGACTTGACCGAGGACTTGGCTCTTCTCATGAAGAAGATGAAGACCTTCAAGAACAAGTTTACTTCCAAGTCTAGGGGAAAGTGCTATAATTGTAGCTCAAAAAATCACTTTGTCTGAGAGTGTCCAAAGCCCAAGAAAGAACCGTTCAAGTCGCAAGCTTCAAGTGAAGAAGAAGAAGATGAAGACCCCAAAGCCAAGCAAAAGAAGAAGAGGTTCTTCAACAGGGACAAGAGCAAAGGCAAAGGCAAAGCTCAAGACTATAAGAAGAAGTTCTCTCACAAGGCCCTTGTTGGAGAGTGGACAAGTGAAAAATCAAGTGACACATCCTCTTCCTCAAGCGATGATGAAGAAATGGCCGGCCTAGCCATGATCAAGACCACACTTCCACGAGCTCTTCCTCCACCTCCCACGTACCTCATGGACGCGAGCCAACTTGGGGAGAGTGAGGATAAGAGCAGCGATGACAACGATGATGAGGAGCATATGTGTGCCGAGTTGTGGAGTATGCTTGAGCAAGCCTACGACATCACCGTCAAGAAATCCAAAATGTTGGATGTGGTAAGAAAAGAGTGTAAGTTGGTTAAGGACCGTGTTGTTAACCTTGAGAGTGAGCTCAAGGACCTTGTCACATCTCATGAGGCCCTAAATAAGAGTTATGACAAACTCAAGGGTGATCATGTAGAGCTTCATGAGAAGTACAAGGCCCTTGAGATTACTTATGAGGCCATCAATGTTGAGAACCTTGCCTCTCCCTCCTCTAGTTCATCAATGAGCAATGCTTCTACTATGTGTGATGAACTAACTGCCTCGATTGAGGTTTCTTCTCTTGAGCCATTTGTTTTGAAGGAATATCACAAGCTCAAAGAAGAGAGAAAAATGGTGATGGACGGCTTTGAGAGACTTGCATGAGGTAGAGACATCCATAAGCAAATTCTTGGAAAGAATCTTGTGAACAACATCTCCCACTATGGACTTGGCTCATATCTCGCCTCCATCAACATTATCGGGACAAGTGACTCCATCCCCGAATAGATCAAGCCCCTATTCACCGACGACTACTATTACGAGAGGTGTTGCAAGGATGGTCACACCACCAAGGATTGTCCTAGGGTGAGAAGTTCCATTGCCTTTTCTAGCGCTAACTTGTTCCATGAGAACACACATTTCAAGCTTTTTAGGAATAAGGATGGCAAGGTGAAAGCCAAGGTTTGGGACCACCAAACAAGAAGAGAAAGGTCAAGAGCATATGGGTGCCTAAGTACATTGTTGATCTTGAGAGATCAGCTACGTATAAGTGGGTGCCCAAGAACAAAACCTAGATAGTGGTGGTGGTGGACCGAGCGCTTTCATGAATATCATGTGAAGTCCACCACAAGTGATATGGACCTTAACGTCATATCTACTCATGAGGGAGGTAACCATGTTAGATCTTGGTAGTTGTAGTGTGTTTTTCTTTCTCTTGCATTGCATGATAATTAGGACTCGTTTGTGACTAGTATGCTTTGCATCCATGCATGTGTAAATAACTAAAAGAAAACATAAAAATTAGTCAATGTCTAATCAGTCAAGATGGCTATAAGCAAGAGGGAGTGCTTGGGATGGTAGTTTGGCTTCTCTCAAGGCAAGAGTATGGCTTATAGTGAGTAAGCTTGAGAGGGGTTCAAACTTGACATTGTTAGGTTTCCTTTGTGTCTTGTTTTAATATTGCTTGCATTCACATGGCATGTTTACTTTCATTGCATATCTAAAATACTTGTTTCATGCATCATATAGGACACACAAAGGAGGCTTCACTTGGAGAGATTTGTGCCTTATGATAAATATGAGAATACATCTCCATAAGTGTGACCAAAGGAAAGGATTGTGCATCATGCCCATTGAGCAAGCTCTTATGAACTCTGAGGTTAAATCTACTCGTGTGGTTCATGGACTAAGGCTCATACATACCCATTTGGTTCTTAATTGTCTTGGTTCTTTTTTTTCTCGATTCTTCATTTGGCATTTCTAAAAATTATAAGGCCATAGAGTGTCGCTATTTGAAAAAGAGTGTTTGAGAGTTCCCTCTATATTCCAAGTGTAGTGTTTAATTGAGTGTTTGGCAAGGGCACTTGAAAAATGGAGAAATTCTTTGATTCAGCAGAATTTCCAGAGTGACCGTACAGTCCAATCACTGGACCGTATAGTACGGTCAGTGGCTCTATGCACAGTGCCTAGGGGGAGTCTGGTTGTAGAGACCGGACAGAATGGTCCTAAAGACTGTACCGTCTCGTCTGCATAATGGCTAGCAGACCCTAAACTGACGGGATAGTCCGGTCTAGAGACCGTACCGAGTGTTGACGGTCCTTAAATGCTAGATCCGATCATCAAATCCTTGCATAAACAACATAAAAGGAATAAACAAAATAGTGATAACAGTTTATTATTAACCATTTCCACGAGTTTTGTTGAGACATGTGTTTACAGGTATAAAAGAGCCAAAATATGCTAAAAACATGAAGAAATGCCCCGTCGGACGATTCTGCCTTAAAACAGCAGGCCGACAGGGTCATATGAGGCTAAAAACAGGGCTCGGTAGGGTCGTGATGACTGAAATCAGAACCCAGCCGACAGGGTCATATCAGGCTGAAATCAGCCACCCGATGGATCAAAACAGAGTCGTCATGAGGCTGATCACCTGACCCTGCCAACCCTGCAAAACACTCCAAAACAAGGCTGTTTTCCATTCCCGGTCTAAGGAGTGTAAAAGTGGAGAAATAAAGGAGGCATTCATGTGACATAACTTGGACAAGTCAAAACATGACCCAGAGGGGTTCGACACCCGAAAGGGGCTGCCGCCCGGCCTGGGCTTGCGGCCCAGTAGGGTTTGCCGCCCGGCCTGGCCTGCCGCCCGACCTGGGTTGGCCACCCAGGATTACCAGCCCATGAGGCCCATGAGGCTTACCAGCCCCAAAATGGAGATTTCGGGGGAAACCGACCAAGAAACCGCCATCAAGACAAGATCTGAGCCGTCTGAAGCGAGTCGGTTGGAAACCGACCAAATCTCATGGGCGCCCGGCCTGGGCTGCCGCCACGGGATTTGGCCACGAGATTTGGTCGATTTCCAACCGGCTCGCTTTGGACGGCTCAGATCTTGTCTTGATGGCGGTTTCTTGGTCGGTTTCCCCTGACATCTCCGTTTTGGGGTCGGTAAGCCTCATGGGCCTCATGGGCTGGTAACCCTGGATGGCCAACCCAGGCCAGGCGGTAGGCCAGGTCGGGCGGCAAGCCCAGGCCGGGCGGCCTGGCAAGCCAGGCGGCGGCCTGTGCCGGGCGGCAGCCCCTTTCGGGTGCCGAACCCCTCCGGGTCATGTTTTGACTTGTCCAAGTTATGCCACATGAATTCCTCCTTTATTTCTCCACTTTTACCCTCCTTAGTCCGGGAATGAAAAACGGCCTTGTTTTGGAGTGTTTTGCAGGGTTGGCAGGATCGGGTGATCAGCCTCATGACGACTCTGTGTTGATCCACCGGGTGGCTGATTTCAGCCTAATATGACCCTGTCAGCTGGGTTCTGATTTCAGTCATCACGACCCTGCCGGACCCTGTTTTTAGCCTCATATGACCCTGTCGGCCTGCTGTTTTAAGGCAAAATCGGCCGACGGGGCGTTTCTTCATGTTTTTAGCATATTTTGGACTTTTATACCTGCAAACACATGGCTCACCAAAACTCGTGGAAATAGTTAATAATAAACTGTTATCACTATTTTGTTTATTCCTTTTATGTTGTTTATGCAAGGATTTGATTGTCAGATCTAGCATTTAAGGACCGTCAACACCGAGCGGTCACTATGCTTGATTGCGCGATGCAATCCCAATCCGTGACCGTTGATCTCACCTTGTTGGATCTCTGTAAGCTTCATGATCATTGATGATTGGATCACAAGGTATGAATGTTTTTGTGATAGATGACAACTATGAAATTGTGGGCTAATATCTACACGAGTGTTGTCTATGCAGGAATCATCTCTAAACCCTATTATAAATTATATGGATGATGGTTGCCTTGGCGATTGATGACAATGACTACAAGCATGGAGGCTTGATGAGCTTCATGGAGTCCAAGGGTTGATGAAGATGGATCAAGGCTAAGGACAAGCTACGGAGCAAGTGTTGGGTACACTTGCCTAGTTGTTAGAACTTTGAGTCCATAGGAAAAACCGGACTATCAAGGGGGTCTAAGTCATTCTCTTAGGTCATATCTAGTCGGTGATGTGCAAGGTTGCTCGGTGAAATCACAGGCCCTCGTTGATAATGGAGAAGCCAAGGACCTATTCGGACAAGCCGAGAAATGAAGTCAAGCGAGGACAAGGAGTTTCAGCTTCAGGGTGAAGTGACCGGACAGAGGGGTCAGTGGTGACCAGACTGTACTGTCACTTAGAGATTTTGTCCGGAGGCTACAACAAAGAAACAAGGAAACTGACAGAGTTGGGAGCTGTAGAGACCGGACGGTCCGGTCTATAGACCTGACGGTCTGGTCTATACAGATCACTCTGGGCAGCATGGAAGCTAGCGCGCAAAATGTTTTTGGACTAGAGAGAGAAATGGACCAGACGGTCTGGTCAGTTGGAGTTAGCAGAGGAGTTAGAGCCATTGGAGCTCGATGTTGCAGTGACAGGACAGTCCGGTCAGGTAGTGACTGGACAGTCCGGTTAGTAGGCCCATAAGCTAATTTCGCGGAACAACGGCTAGTTTGAGGTTGGGAGCCAATATAACTTCGTTGCTGGGGTCTTTGTGACCTCTTTTGGCTAGTGGAATACCTGAGAGCATTTGGTTAGGTCCAAGAGGAAAAGAGGAGGACACTAAGAGAGGATATTGGATATCTTGAGAGTGCTTGTGAGAGTAACAAGGAGTGATCTTGCACATCTAAGGCTAGGGTGTCCTTGAGGGTGTGATCTAGGTTGTTACTCTTGGTCTATGGTGAGACCTAGACTGGTTAGGTGTCGGTGATCGAGCCTATCATGATTGGTTGTGAAGGCCATCACACGTTTGTACACGGTTTGAGCCCACCGTTGAAAGGGGCATCGCTAGTGAGCGCCCATGTTGACTCGGGGAGTTCGGCAAGTTCTCGAGGGAAGCGAGCTTGTGCTTGGTGACAGCGGTGACACACACCATGTTTTCACTCCGGGAATGATTGCAGGCTCGTGGGCGAGAACTCCACTTGATGGCGAGAGGGACCAGAACTCTAGCAGGAGTGGTCCAATGAGGAGTAGGGGAAGGCGCCATCCTTCCGAGACCTCGGGAAAAAACCATGAGCATACCTTGACCCCTCTTTACTATTCTGTATTTGTGTGTTATAGTTGATATGGTGACTTGTGGCTTGCATAGGCTAGTGTGTTTAGCTTCCGCATTTTGTACTCATCATGAACACTAGCATGTGTAGGGTCTTGGCCAACTAGAATTGCTTAGGTTGCAACGATAGTTAGGTTCTAGTGGCGTGAAACTTAAGTATTTGAAATTGTTGGTGGCTACCGATTCACCCCCCCCCCCTCTCGGTAGGCCTTCGGTCCATACAATCTCGATCGTCCGTGACTCTTTTGACCTAGGTCAAAATTGATTTTGGGTTCTTCCTTGTTCCCGTCCTTGATGTTGATGCCTCGCACCGAACACGCCGCCGTCGCTCCTTGCTTTGCGTCGACGCCCACATGGCCGCACTCAGTTGCATCGCCGTTGAGCCGCCGCTTCGACCCCTTCTCCCCGCACCACCACTCGCCTCATGCACTCGCAGAGCCGTCGTGCCGTGCTCCACAGCCACACTGCCACCTCCAACAAAGCCGTAACCGACGAGCTGCTCACCACCCGTCGTCCTGCTGCATGCCGCCGACAGCCGCCGCTCGCTCTTCTCTCCCTCGCGCACACACACCCAGCCCACAAAGCACCAAAACCCTAGGGCAAAGCTTGCCCCTCCCCTTCTGTCCTCCATTGCTGGTGTCAAAGGTTGCACCTTTTCGATGATCGAAGCGCGTTCCACAGAGCTTGTTGTTCTTGGTGTGTCGACTTTCCTCCCATCCTTCGTTCATTGTTTATACCCTGCATTCCAAGCAATTTACCTTAATTGATGCAATTGGATAAATTTTCTATCTTTAGTTGCATTAATTAGAAAATTGGATCAACCTAGATTGTGATTAATTAAAAGCCTATCTGTCAATTGCATGTCTAAGGTTTGTCTCCCATTTAGTCTGCAATTAGATTTATTGCCTATTATTTGACTGCACACTAGATGACTTGCACCAGCCACTTATAGTCAATGATCAGTATTGTCACATTGCTTTTTTTTTTGCCTAGTGATCATGTTCTTCATTCAGTGCTAGAATTTCTATTACGCATTCTTTCCTAGCGGTGCTTTTCTTAATAGATGTATTGGGTTCTATGCTCATCTTGTCTATACCTACGTGCGTGTAGTGACAGTAGTCAGTAGCAGATCGCAGGATGAGGTTAGGATAAGGGCAAGGGAAAGATGCCTCAGAAGCCCAAGAGCAAGAAGAGACAGAGGCTGGACCCAGAGTCAGAATGGGCTAGATAGGTTGCATGGCACCTAGATGTCATGGAGGAGTCACGTAGGACACCTGACTCACATTTGATCATGAGGCAGCCAGCTGAGGCACAGGGACTACGGAGGAGCACCAGGCAGGGGACTGCACCTCTAGTTGTAGGAGTTGTTCCACCACCGTGGCCGCAACGTACTCCGTCTTCTCGTCAGGAGAGGTCGTCGAGAACTATGGAGTAGGGATCCTCCAAACAGAAGCAGGAGGAGTCGGAGGAGGACAGTTCAGAGGAGGAGACCTCAGAGTGAGGGTCTTAGGAGTCGGAGGCATGGATTGAAATCCCGGTCAGAAACCGGTCGGTTTCCACGGATTCCTAGAATCCCGGTCCGGGTCGGTATCATCGGGAGACTAGGATTCTGGTGAATCCCGATCCTAGTTATTGTAGCAATTCGGGATCTCGGTCAGAAAGTTTGGGATTTTTTTTGCTGCTATAGTTCGTGATTTCAATCCATGGTCAGAGTAGCTTGAGGAAACTAAGGAGACACAGCCTGAGCAGACTGTTCCCCAGAGGATAGCTCACCGGGCAGGAGACCCGAGGTACACTTGTGCAGTGTGCACGAGGAGGCTGCAGAGACTGGTACAAGCAGCTGGAGAGTTAGACATACTTAAGGTTCCTGCAAAGGACCTTAAGGCGCTATGTTTGGTCTCCTTGGAGCAGTGGGTTCTAGTCCCTAGGGACCCCGCTGCAGGAGAGAGATATTGAACAGGCCTCTAGAGGAGGATTGGAGAGGGCCTCAAACATTACCTTGGCATGAAGGGCAAGGCTAAGGTGTTTGTGCCACAATAGTACACGACCTACGAGGTTGTGAGGAGAGCCACTGGCACTAATATGGAGCAGTACTTTACGTACTTGCCAGGGCTAGCAGAGCTAGTTACTGCTCTATTCTGTTACATGGAGGATATTGTGCTTGAGTTCTACACCACACTATGGATAGCCAGAGACCGCTCAGAGTTCTAGTTCTTGTTCAGAGGGCAGTCACAGCGTGTGTCTTGAGAGGATTTGATTGCCAACCTTAGGTTTCTCACTTTAGACCTTATGCTCTACAGGAGTGCCTACCTGTCCCTCGAGCCACCTCGCAGACCACAAGGAGGGAAGCTACCTTCAGACGACATGGTGTCAATTGCCTTTCCACCACCACATGCACCAGGCTTTGAGAGAGGCTCAATGAGACTCATTGTAGAGGCCAAGGTGGTTAGAGCGCTAGTTACCAGGACTATCATTCCTAGGTCTGGCTATAGAGAGGAGTTCACTCTACTTCACCAGTGGGCTGTAGCGGCTATTCTAAGGAGGCAGCACTTTGACCTGGCAGATCTACTGATCGGGGAGATGGAGGAGGTTATTTCTGAGAGGGTAGGAGGACGTCTTTTGGTCTTTGGCCCATACATTTGCTATCCGTTAAGGAGGATGGGCCTTGTAACAGAGGAGGAGTATGAGGCATTTCCTGAGGTGACCACCAGCTACGCACCTCGAGTCCCCAGAAGATCACTGTCAGCCTTGAGTCAGCAGACAGGAGAGGAGGAGAAGGAGTCACCGCTAGTCACACATGAGCAGATAGCTCATCCAGAGACAATGGTTCCTGACTCAGCCAGTATAGGAGCACCTCCACAGTTGATAGGTACTCAGTCCAAGGACGCTATCACTATGATAGCACTTATAGGGCGTCTGGGTGAGTTCATCCAGAGTGTAGCTAAGGATAGACATCAGATGATGGAGGTCATCAGGGGTCAGGCAGAGCTTCAGAGACCGTAGATGGCACTTGTTATCACCCTGATGACACAAATGACTCAGATGCAGGCCAGTCAGCAGCTAGGGCTTTCAGCACTTCCACAGTTTTAGCCGTTGCTGACACACCAGGACCTTTCACTGCTTTGATGACAGCTCAGTCCAGCAAGTTGTCTCACTCAGGGGTGTTACCGATAGGGGGAGTTGCACAGACCTTCTCACCAATGACTCAGTTCGCCCCCGTGTTAGGCTTCTCAGTGTCTGCGTTGTTTGTTTGACCTTCACACTCTTCGTCTTCGTAGATGGCAGGACCCTCCACCTCACAGCACCTACCAGTCAGGAGTCTGATCTTCTTAGAGATAGTGCACACCGCCCGTGTAGACTCCCAGCCAGCTCCAGAGTCAGCTACAGCTACTGCTCCACCTTCCATTGCTACAGTCAGCACGCTCACACCTCAGGAAGCAGAGAATCTTGTTCTTCTTCAGTCTTCAGCTCAGGAGACCACCACAGTCACACCAGCAGAGCAGGACAGAGGGCCTGAGTCGCCTATTGACCTTGACTTCTTCGAGCAAATAGATGCTTAGGCGGCACAGGCTTAGGGAGCACAGCAGGATCCAGCACAGCAGCAGCCAGGAGCAGAGCCCTCAGAGGATGTCGTTGCACCACCTCCTTCGACCATGAGCGCTTAGATGTTCATATTATTCTCGTTTTTTGGTGCTTGTTACCAAAGGGGGAGAAGTAGTCTTAGGTCTAGGGGGAGTGGGAGTATGATCCTGCGTGATCGAGAGTAGCATGTATCTAGGGGGAGCATACGCATACTTGTATATTGGTTTGGGAGTTAGATACATTTGGATGTTATATTTGATGGTTTTATCAAGATGGTCGTGGATTTTGATGAGTCATGGTTTTCATTTGTTTGTATTTGACTCATCTTGATCTCACTTGGTTTTTTTTCATACGCAGTGCTTGTCTTTCTTTATTTATCCTGTTTGCCTATGTATGGTGCCATGATGATGAATGCTTGCCCTTAATTCTTATGCATTGCCAGGCTAACTTGTTGCATTTCATCATTCATGTCTTGCATTGCATCTCTTTATGCTTTCTTTAAATACCCTATCATGACATGCATGCATTATCATCTAGAGTGTGCTTTTCTCTCTTTTCCTTTTATCTCTGGATGATGATTGACTGAGTAGGACCTTGTGTGTTTCTCTCTTATGCTTTTGTGGTTCCTCTCGATCGTAGTGTAGCTCTTTTTGCCCGGTTGTTTCTTGTTAAGATTACGATAAGTAGTGGTTGTCATCAATCACCAAAAAGGGGGTGTGGGATATATGTACCCGGGATACCTAACCACTCGGCCATATGGCCGAGTGGGCCAGGGGTTTAGTTTTAGATATATTCGGCTTAGAGATATTTATGTAGATATTTGTTTGAGCAAGCCGCAAGTTAGGTTTATAGATATGTTAGTTAGATAGAATCTATTGTAACCGACTCGGATGTTACCTTGTAAACCCCTGCCCTTTGGATATATAAGGAGGGCAGGGGGCCTTCGTCGAGAGGCGGACTCATATTGGAACCCTAATTCCAGTGTGAACCTTAACAATACAATAACACCAAACAGGACGTAGGGTTGTTATCCTCCGGGAGGCCCGAACCTGTATAAACTCTGCGTCCTGTGTCCATTGATCTTACTTATTCATACGCATACCTAAATCTACTATCGAGAATATCTCTCGACAGTTGGCGCGCCAGGAAGGGGGTTGCGTTGAGCATAGCATCGTCGAAATCGATGGCTTTCATCGACATCAAGTTTCGCCCGGGAGACAAGATCCGCTTCGGAACCGTCAGCCTCGTCGCCGATCCGCATGGGGACCTTGTGGAGGAGGAACGCGTGGCCGATCAACAAAATCTAGCCAGCCGACTCCTGCTCAGGTTCGACAACTCGGTGGCAACTTTCCAGGCGGAAACCCTCTCGGGTGACAACTCAACGTTGCCCACAACACCCCGATCAACAACCTTGGTTGATTTGGACTTCACTGCGATCGATCTCCCGGCTCATCAACCGGACGTAGATCTCGAACTTTTCGATGAATCAAGGTTCGTTGCAACAATCGGTCTCGGAAGCGAGTCACTCCTGGACTTGATTGAAGAGCCGAGTGACTCAGAAAGCTGCTCCTCGGACTTCCACGAGGTGTTCATGGTGGCACCCGCTACTCAAACTGCAAACGATGGAGAAACATCTGCCGCGGCAGCCGCACGCGGCACCACGTCATGTGTAGACAGACAAGAGACAGATCCCGAAGACAGTGACCCAGATGCGGTCACCCCCTCACTCCGTAGACCAGATGCCCAGCACAGATCCAGCATCGTCCAAAACTTAGACATGGGCGACTGCACCTTAAAACTTGATAGTGAGGATGTCTATACAACCCCAGAGCATAATATCACGGCCGCGGCAGCCCTCCTGAAAACCATAGAGCCCTTGCTCCAAGTCTCCCCAGCGTTGACACCTCAGGTCAACCAACTGAAAGCACACATCAGGGCCGTGGCGGTGCTGAAGATGAACGCGGCAAGACCAACACCGAGTCGGTCAACTTCTGGGGCCGCTAGTTCGATGCCTAGGGAAGAAAGAAGAGATCAACAAAGTTCCAACCGGGAGGCAACACCGCCTACTGCCCCCAGACGCAGACCCATCACAGAGTTCCACAATCAGCATCCAAGCGCCAACTTGCGCAATGGCGAACCACCACGTGACGCGCGGGTCCGACTAGACAGCAGGTACCAAGAGCGCGATGACGCGACCCGCCGAGCACATGAAGATGAACGACGCCGGCGTGGAGATGTTATCTATGAGCGTGACAACAGGCGGCCGGTATATCGGGACAAGTATTACTGTGATCGACGGGACGAAGGCCGTCGCGACAATAGGCCCCGCCGAGATACTGGCCGTGAGCAAGAACGATCCCCGATCATAGATGACTATGATGAGGAGGCTGGTATTCGGGCCTTCACTCGAGAGCTTTGAACCGTCAGCTGGCCGGTTGGTTTCAAACCAGTCGGCATTGAGAAGTACGACGGCAAGACGGATCCGCGTGACTGGCTCCACGTCTACTCGACAGCCATACGGGCCCTCGGCGGCGACAGTTTTGTTATGGACAACTACCTACACGTTTGCCTAGCCCCAGTCGCAAGAACTTGGCTCACTAATCTGCCCGACAGCTCCATCAGTTCCTGGGCAGATCTTTGTCGGTAGTTTGTGGCCAACTTTCAAGCAACCTTCGACAGGCCAGGAAATCACTGGGAACTAAGCTGCATCAAGCAGCGAGATAGGGAGCCGCTTCGAGATTACATCCAACACTTCTACCGAGTGAAGAACACCATCCCCAACATCTCAGATTCTCAAGTCATCGCCGCTTTCCAAGCAGGGCTTCGTGACGATGATTTGATCAAAAAGATTGGAAGGTTGGACGCGGCCGACGGACTGTCAGCTAGAGATCTGTTCACCATGGCTGACAAATATGCCGCCGGAAATTTGGCACTATTTCGAGTCCGACAGTACAAGGAGACGACCCCAAGGAACCAGTCGGGTCCGACCGACTACAGCAAGGATGGTGACCGGAAGCGCAAGCACGACCGCACGGTAGCCAACACTGAGCGCTCATCCAGGAGGGAACCAGTCACTCAAGACGATTTCGACAAGATGCTTGACGGTCCTTGTCTACTTCATGATGGTGCTCATAAAGCAAGGGAATGCTTCAAGTTGAAGAACTTTGCCCATCACGCCCTGAAGGTCTGTAAGGAGCGCCCCTGGGTCCCCAAAGGCGCTAAGAAAGACTCGGACAAGGATAACAAAGACGAGGATAAGGAAGACTACCAGGACCCCGAGCGCGAGGTTAATTATATCTGCGGCCGCTCCATAGCAGATCCCAAGCGCCAGCAGAAGATTATTTATAGAGAGGTTCACTTAGTCTCACCAGCAATACCTCGGTATCTGCAATGGTCAGAGGTCCCGATTACTTTTGATCGCTCAGACCACCCAAACCACATCCCTAGGCCCGAGAAATACCCTTTAGTACTTACGCCGACTGTTAACCGAGTCCGGCTAAACAGGGTACTAGTAGATGGTGGTAGTAGTCTTGACATCCTCTTCATCAAGACCTTCAAGGAGCTCGGCATACCCTTGACCGACCTCAAGCCAAGCCGATCGCCATTCCACGGCGTGATACCAGGCATGCAAACAGTCCCTCTCGGGCAAATCACTCTGCCTGTAACCTTCGGCACTCGGGAGAACTTTAGGACGGAGCGTATCACATTCGAGGTCGCCGACCTCGACTCTGCTTATCACATTCGAGGGCGGCCAGCCATTGCTAAGTTCATGGCAATACCTCATTATCCTTATATGACGATGAAGTTGCCAGGACCAAACGGAGTTATTTCATTTCACTCAGATGTGAGGACATCATATGACTGCGACAACAACAGCTGCGAGTTGACTGAGAAGATGGAGGCGGCATCAGCATTAGCTGAGTTGAAGGAGGCGATCGCAACAGCTGAGGAAGGCATGCTCGACCCTGCTCCCAAGAAGGCGCCAAAGACCACGGTTCATACGGACGCCGTGGATTCTAAGAAGATTGGCCTAGATGATAGTGATGTAACAAAGACCACCAATATTGGGGTCAAGTTAGGTGATAAATAGGAAAGCACGCTCATCCTTTTTCTTCGAAAAAATAAAGATATATTTGCATGGAAACCTTCTGACATGCCAGGGGTTCCAAGGGAAAAGGCTGAGCACAAACTTCACGTCCGCGAGAATGCCAGGCCTATAAAGCAACGGCTTAGACGATTCTCGCAAGATCGAAAGGATGCGATTAAGAAAGAAATTAGCCGACTGCTAGCAGCCAGTTTCATTAAAGAAGTTTTTCACCCCGACTGGTTGGCTAATCCGGTTTTGGTGCGAAAGAAAAATAAGGAGTGGCGGATGTGCGTGGATTACTCCGGCCTAAACCAAGCTTGCCCAAAAGATCCATTCACCCTTCCACGCATTGATCAGGTGATCGATTCGACGGCTGGATGCGCATTATTGTGTTTCTTAGATGACTATTTAGGGTACCATCAGATTCCCTTAAATAAATCCGACCAGCTTAAAACCTCGTTTATCACGCCGTTCGGCGCATTTTGTTATACAACTATGCCCTTTGGCCTAAAGAACGCTGGCGCCACCTATCAGCGGACCATGCAACAGTGCTTGGATAGCCAAATCGGAAGAAACGTCGAAGCCTATGTGGATGATGTGGTAATCAAGACTCGACTTTCCGCCGACTTAATATCCGACCTAGAGGAAACATTCGGGAATCTTCGGAAATACAATATGAAGTTGAATCCGGACAAATGCATCTTCGGGGTCCCATCAGGAAAATTACTCAGTTTTTTAGTATCACGTAGAGGGATCAAAGCTAATTCGGAAAAGGTTACTGCCATATTGCGGATGGGACCTCCACATTCGCAAAAAGACATCCAAAAACTCACCGGTTGCATGGTAGCACTCAGTCGGTTTGTCTCACGATTAGGCGTTCGAGGGTTGCCCTTTTTTCGGTTACTCAAGAAGCAAGAATCATTCACCTGGAATGATGACGCTCAGAGAGCTTTGGATGATTTTAAGGCCTATATTAGTGGTCCTATGGTGCTAACCCCTCTAAAACCAAAGGAACCCTTGCAGCTGTACATCTCCGCAACCACACACGTTGTCAGCACCGCGCTGGCGGTGGAACGGGACGAAGATGGCAAGGCTCAAAAGGTGTAGTGGCCCATCTATTTTGTCAGTGAGGTCTTATCTGAGTCCAAGGTACGATATTTCCAGCTCCAGAAGCTAATTTATGCATTATTAATGACATCTCGGAAGTTGAAGCATTATTTTGAGGATCACCCGATCGAGGTCCACACGTCGTTTGGCCTAGGCGAATTGCTACACAATAGAGAGGCCACTGAAAAAATTGCTAAATGGGCTGTTGAGTTGGGATCATATGATATTACCTTCAAGTCCCGTGATTCGGTCAAATGTCAGGCTTTTGTCAGACTTTGTTGCCGAGTGGTCAGAATGCGAGTTACCGCCTAGCCCGCATGAATTAAGCTATTGGCAAATGACGTTTGACGGTTCCTTACAACTGGAAGATGCCGGGGCAGGTGTTGTATTAACATCTCCGGAAGGGGCCAAGCTGCGATACGTTCTTCGTGTGCACTTTCGCGCGTCTAACAATGCTGCAGAGTACGAGGCACTACTACATGGGCTTAGAATGGTTGTCTCACTCGGAGTTCAGAGATTGAGCGTCTCTAGTGACTCGTCACAGGTGATTAATCAAGTAACAAAGGAGTGGTGTTGTTCCCACGAAAGCATGACAGCCTACTGCACTGATGTTCGGAAGCTAGAAGACAAGTTTGATGGTATTGAGTATAAACACGTCCTTCATAAGTATAACGAAGAGGCGGACGAACTAGCCAAACTTGGGTCTAGTAGGTCTAAAATACCTAACGGAGTATTCCTTGCTGATCTCTATAAACCATCTGTACTAATCCAGCAAACTATTGAGCAGCCGGCACCGAAGGTGGGACCAACACCTCATGTCGCCATCATTATAGTAGATTGGCGAACTCCTCTCATCGAGTACCTGGATGGTGGTACACTACCGACTAATAAAGACAAAGCTCTGAGGATTATTCGCAAGTCTCGGTCATATTGTATTGTTGACCATGGTCTGTACAAACAAAGCCCACATGGGATGTTGATGAAGTGCTTGTCTCAAGACGAAGGAAGAGTCGTGTTAGGGGACATCCATGCTGGCATCTGCGGGAACCATGCAGGCCCATCCACAATTGCATCAAAAGCAATGAGACAAGGTTTCTATTGGCCGACTGCTGGTGCCGATGCCATGGGAATTGTCCGAAAGTGTGAGGGTTGCCAGTTCTTTGCCCGTCAGATGCACGTGCCTGCCACAGAGCTTCAAAATATCCCAATAACATGGCCATTTTCAGTATAGGGCCTAGATATTTTTGGGCCTTTCATGAAGGCTCAGGGAGGTTTCACTCACCTTTTTGTGGTAGTAGACAAGTTCTCTAAGTGGATCGAAGCAAAGCCAGTTGGAAAGATTTCAGCAAAGAAGGCCGTCAAATTTATGACTGAAATAGTTACTCGGTTTGGTGCACCACATAAAATCATCACTAATAACGGCACTTAGTTTACAGCCGAGGAGTTCAAAGAATTTGCGAGCCGAGTGGGTTTTAAGATTGGCTACGCCTCGGCTGCCCACCCGCAGAGCAACGACCAAGTTGAACATGCAAATGGCCTCTTGCTATCTGGAATTAAGCCACGTATATTTGACCGGCTGGAAAAATATGCTCGACGTTGGGTTCGGGAACTGCCAGCAGTACTGTGGGGGCTTCGAACTAATGTAAGCCGCGCCATAGGGCATTCTCCTTTCTCCTTGGTTTACGGGTCCGAAACCATGTTACCAATTGAGATTTTGTTCACCTCCCCTCGCGTGGCTTCGTATGAAGAAAAAACTTCCAATGACCACAGATGTGACGACTTGTTGCTACTAGAGGAGAAGCATGATGCCATGTTACTATGATCGGCAAAGTACCAACAAAGCTTGCGACATTATCACGACAAAAACGTCAGAGTGCGAGGCATTTCAGTCGGAGACTTGGTCTTGAGGCAGGTCCAGTCCATGGTAGGCAAGCACAAACTCTCGGCCCCATGGGAAGGACCCTTTATTGTAAAGGAAATCACTCGGCCGGGTGCGTACCGTTTGATGCACAAGGATGGGTCAGACCTTCAAAGTTCCTGAAACATATCACAGCTACGTCGTTTCTATGCTTAGTATTTATAGTTTTTTGTAATTACCTTTATTTGACTTTGTATAAATTATGGTCATGACGAATGGTTTGGCAATTTTCAAATTTTTATGGATCATTGTTGTTGTCGTTTAAGTCATGATTTAAATTTGGACACTTGGTACCACCTCAACTCGTGCATGTTGACCAAGCGGGTTACTTAGTCCCCAGGATTCTTCCCGTCTGTTGGGGACCAAGACAATTCTCCCAGTTTGCATATGTCTGACTGAGTGAGTTCTTAGTCTTCATGGTTCATATCGGTTATTAGGAGCGTTGTGTAGAGGGCTGACGAGAGTTATGTATTGGTTGTGAGTGTTTAACACGAGTTCATACAATACATATACAAAGCAGCGCGACCCAAGCATTTGTTACAATCCTGGTGACGAATCTAGACTTTCATAGTCTATTGCACATATGTTACATTACCACAACAGAAATGTAACATGGTCTTTTAAATTTTACAATACCTAACATTTTTGGTAACGGATCTAGTTCTATTTGGTCAGCTAGAATGTGCGCTGTTTTTTGTGCTTCAGTTACAAGGGTTTCACATTGTTGGTCAGTGAAATCTTCGTAGAAACCCTCGGCTATTACATCCAAATTTATGTCAGGGATGTGAGACTTTGCTATAGCTAAGACCTGTGCCCCAGCCAGTTCTGCAACACGTCGAGCGTGTTCTTTCACTCGGCTGGGTGCCTCTTGTAGCCTTGTCAATAAATCTCGACACCTGGGTGGTTTTTCTTCTGGAAGTATATATTGGGCGACTACCTCTGCATCTTTCTGGAGAGCTGCAAGAGACCATCGGAGGTTTTCGTCACCTTCTATGAATTTCTTCTGCAAAAGCTCATAGGACCTCTTTGATCCTACAAGAGTACAATATTTACAATTATTTGGGATAATGACTTTGGTATGACGATAATTAAATGACTATTTACCTTTTAGTCATTTCTCAGCTTCTGCCTTTTCAGCTTCGAGGGTGATAACCTTTTCCTTGTATCCTTCTTTAAATTTTTCAACTTCTTTGTACGCTTTTTGGAATTGGTTTAGTTCATCCACAGCTTTCTTGAAAATCTTTTCGGCCTTGGATAGTTCAGCCTCTAGTGTTGTGTTCCTATCCCTTTGGTTTTTTATTATTTCCTCGGCATCTGTCAGTCATAAATATTTTAGATTACATACATGTACATATTTTTGAGCACATAGGTATAACAATAATTACCTTCAGCTCTTTTTCTCCATAGCGATTGAGATTCTTGCATTGTTTTAAAATCATCCTTCAGCTTTTCAAAAATTTTCCTGATATCTGCCGAGTCCTGGAGTTGTTTCTTTGGACTTTTATTCTCGGACTTCAATGTTTCCATAGATTGTGTCGCCAACTCTAGCTCTTTGATACGGTTTTGCAGATTTGCAATTTGAGCAGCCGACTGAGACTCTTGATTGTGCTTTTGTTCCAGCACCCGTGACATTTCTGAGTGGAAGAGTTCAAAATATTTAAGATCTGGAAATAGTATGCCAAGGATTATGTTTGTGTTTTTACCTTGTAGCTTGAATTGGAGTTCATCAACTTGAGATGAACGGGCCTTCTAATCTACTGATAATTGCCCAACTTCTATTCTTTCTTTGGCCAGTTGATCTTCTAAGTCGACTGCTCTTGCACAATGCCTTTCAGCAAGTTGCAGGAGTTTACTCTTGTTGGCCATCTGAGTTTTTAGAATCTGCACTACGGATGAGTTGTATAGACGTCATCACACAACATTATTATTATTGGTGCCAGATTTCAAGAAGGCAACGGTACCTGGAAGGAATGAAAGGCCTTTTCAGTAAGATCTTCAAACTTCTTTAACTCGGCTTGCTCTGCCAACTCATCGAACCTGACAATGGCGAAGGGGCCACTATGGTACACCATTCTGGTCGGTGCAGGTTGTTCTGTGGCACCTTCTTTTATTACTCGATGAATTGGCGTGGGAGCCACATATTCCTCCGGACCAATGGGATAATCATATATTGGCTCCGGCATCATTTCAAATATCAATGATGGTTCTTCTTGTTCAGTCGCCGTCTCGGGCATGTCCAGATCTGGGACATCGAATGACTCGGCTTGTCTAGTTTCTGGCCGAGAAGACTCTGGTGCATCCTGTAAATCACTCGGTTTTTTAGCCGAGTGACCGGGGATATCATCTTTGGATGTCCCCATAAATGGTGCACGTCAATCTTTTTCAGGAGCCGCACTTTTTGCTGGGATATCTTCATATGATGCTCCCCCGGTTGACCTATCCAGAGAATGAAGATTACACAGTTGTTTATTTGAAAGCTGTGCATTAAAATATATCGTTTTACTTACCTTGTTCGGCGCTTGAATTTTAAGCCTGACACCTTTGACGGGGGGCTAGTTGGTCTTGGATCACCCTTTGTGTGGGGTGTTTCCTTCTCAGGGATTGTCTTGTCTGACTCCTTTGGATGCGATTGCTCCTGAGTGTTCGTATTCACTGGCCGCCGAGTGGTGGTTTTCTCAACAGACTTCCTCTTTGCTTCCCCTTGCAGTCTAGCTATTCTGTCAGCCAGCGACTCTTCTTTATCGGAGTCTTCAATGTGAGCTTTACGACGTTTGGATGATGGCTGAGTGGGGGATTTCTTTTGTGGCATTGGTGGCGGTGGAGGGTTGGATACATATACGTCAAGGTTCTGCGACATATGCGAGGCATCATTTGTTATTGATAAATAAGGAAAGCATTATTGATTTTCTAAAGAGGATCAGTGGCTAACTTACAGCACTTCTTCTAGTTTTTGAATGATGGCTAGATGTTGCGCTCCCTGAAGTCCAATCTAGAAGCGACGAAAGTATGTTTTCCAGTCGCAAAGTCAGTTCCCTTTCTGACAGTACTTCTGGTACTTCCATAGTAGGGTCTGACCCTAGTTGGAATTTCCATCCAGGAACGTGGCACTTCTTTATGGGCTGCACACGGTGATATATGAAGCTGGCGGCAACGTGAACGCCGGTATAGCCTTTTGACTTCAGATAATCCACATGTTTCAAAATCTCATCAACCTGTGCTTTCTTGCTTGGATGTGCCTTCGTGGACCACTCGGGGCATGGCTTGGGGGCTTCTGTTGTCATTTCTGACAAAGGGGGGACATGGTTGCCATGATAAAACCAATCTACGTGCCACCCTTTGTTGGTTGATGGGAGTGGTACATCGATGTACTTGGATTTATTCCTCAATTGGAATCCAGCACCCCCTATGACATTACTGCTGTTTGATTTCAACACAAACAATTCTTTGAAGGTGTCAAAATGAGGAGGGATACCCAAAAACACTTCACAGAAATGAATAAAAATAGCGATGTGTAGAATGGAATTTGGGTTCAGATTGACCAGATTAATGCCATAGAAAAATAGAAGACCTCTAAAGAAGTCGCAGCACGGAAGGGCAAATCCGTGATAGAAAAAGGAGGCAAAAACTGTAAGTTGGTCGACGGGAGGCTGAGGAAATTTCTGACCTATGGCTTCAATCCACCCACCCGTCTGTTGATCTTGTAGCACGCCATCTATCACCAATCTGTTGATTTTTTCTGAGTCCATGGTTGATGCTGGGAACTCCTTAATCCCAGTAGGAATATCAAAAATTGATTCTTTGCTTTCACCCTGTCTAGGAGAGGTCCCTTTTTCAGATTGAGCCCTCGTGCTTTGGCGGGTGCGCTTTAGGGCCATCGAAACCGATGCGGGAAGCTTTTAGGGAATGGAGATCAGGGTTCGGAACCCTATCTTTCAGCTTGAACAGTGAAATGGTGGCAAGCGGAACAGTGGAACGGTGGTGGCGACGAAATGGAGGCCTGTGATCTCTGGAGTAGGGGCGTGGAATGGTGGTGGCGGACAAATGGAAGTTCCAAACCTAGGGTTTATGCGTGCAGAATGGTGGCGGCGGTGAAGTGGAAGCTTTGGATCTAGGTTTTGAGAAGGGCAGACTCAGGCGGCGATATGAAGGTGAAGGGTTGCGACTGTTTGCGAGCACCTTTTATACGCGTCTGATGACCTGTTGGGCCGCTACTTGGATCAGCATAGTTACATTATACCGCACCAATCTTGGGGGCTGTCTTTTGTATGAATACTAGTGATACATCACCAATCTTGGGGGCTACAGCAGTTGACGTTTGTAGCATATCAATTGGGTTATATGCATTTTTATGGATATAAATATTAATTTGGTGATGCATCACTCGACGATCAGGGAAATTCAATTATTAATGAGTTTTGGTTTAATTGGATAAAGCAAAAGCCTTGGATATCATTTTTAAGGATCGTGTGAGTTTAAATAGAAGATTTATCAGAGCCAATGTGTAAAGCACTTCCCAAATTTCATAAGATATCGAGGAAATTCAAGGCGACGATTCAAGATGGAAAGTGCTTGGGGGCTACTGTGGGATAAATGTACCCAGGATACCTATGGGCGAGTGGGCCAGGGGTTTAGTTTTAGATATATTCGTCTTAGAGATATTTATGTAGATATTTGTTTGAGTAAGCCGTAAGTTAGGTTTACAGATATGTTAGTTAGATAGAATCTATTGTAACCGACTCGGATGTTGCCTTGTAAACCCCTGCCCTTTGGATATATAAGGAGGGCAGGGGGCCTTTGTCGAGAGGCAGACTCATATTGGAACCCTAATTCCAGTGTGAACCTTAGCAATACAATAACACCAAACAGGACGTAGGGTTGTTATCCTCCAGGAGGCCCGAACCTATATAAACTCCGCGTCCTGTGTCCATCGATCTTACTTACTCATACGCATACCTGAATCTACTATCGAGAATATCTCTCGACAGGGGGAGATTGTAAGCTTCATGACCATTGATGATTGGATCCCCAAGGTATGAATGTTTTGGTGATAGATGACAACTATGAAATTGTGGGCTAATATTTACACAAGTGTTGTCTATGCAGGAATCATCTCTAAACTCCATTACAAATCATATGGATGATGGTTTCCTTGGTGATTGATGACAATAACCACAAGCATGGAGGCTTGATGCGCTTGATGGAGTCCAAGGGTTGATGAAGATGGATCAAAGCTAAGGACAAGCTAGGGAGCAAGTGTTGGGAACACTTATCTAGTTGTTAGGGCTTTGAGTCCATAGGAAAAACCGGACTATCAAGGGGGTCTAGGTCATTATCTTAGGTCATGTCTAGTTGGTGATGTGCAAGGTTGCTCGGTGAAATCACAGGCACTAGATGACAGTGGAGAAGCCGGGAAACGAAGTCAAGTGAGGACGAGGAGTTTTAGCTTCGGATTGAAATGACCGGATAGAAGGGTCAGAGGTGACCGGACTGTACGGTCACTCAAAAGCTTTGTTCGGAAGCCAGAGCGAAGAAGCGAGGAAACTACTAGAGTTGGAAGTTGTAGAGACCGGACGATCCGGTCTATACAAGTCACTCTGGGCAGCGAGGAAGCTGGCACGCGAAAATGTTTCTGGACTAGGAGAGAAACGGACCAGATAATCTGGTCAACTGACCGTACGGTCCGGCCAGTAGGAGTCAGCAGAGTTGTCAGAGCCGTTGGAGCTCGGAGTTGCAGTGACTGGACGGTCCAGTCAGGCCGTGACCGGACAGTCTGGTCAGTAGATTTCGTGGAGCAACGGCTAGTTTGAGATTAGGAGCCTATATAACTTCGTTGTTGGGGTCTTTGTGACCTCTCTTGGCCAATGAAATACCTGAGAGCATTTGGCAAGGTCCAAGAGGAAAAGAGGAGAGCACTAGGAGAAGATATTGGATATCTACAGAGTGCTAGTGAGAGTAACAAGGAGCGATTTTGCACATCTAAGGCTAGGGTGTCCTTGAGGGTGTGATCTAGATTGTTACTCTTGGTCTATGGTGAGACCTAGACCGGTTAGGTGTCGGTGATCGAGTCTATCGTGATTGATTGTGAAGGTCATCACATGTTTGTACACGGTTTGGGCCCACCGTTGGAAGGGGCATCAATAGTGAGCGCCCGTGTCGGCTCGAGGAGTCCGGCAAGTTCTCGAGGGAGGCGAGCTTGTGCCTTGGTGGCAGCAGTGACGCACACTGTGTCTTCACTTCGGGAGTGATTGCGGACTTGTGGGCGAGAACTCCACTTGGTGGCGGGAGGGACCGGGACTCCGGCGGGAGTAGTCCAACGAGGAGTAAGGGAAGGCGTCATCCTTTCGAGACCTCGGGAAAAAAATCATGAGCATTCCTTGACCCCATCTTTACTATTCTGCATTTGTGTGCTATAGGTTCTAGGGTGACTTGTGGCTTACATAGGCTAGTGTGTTTAGCTTCCATATTTTGTACTCATCATGAACACTAGCATGTGTAGGGTCTTGGCCTACTAGAATTGCTTAGGTTGCGATGATTATTAGGTTCTAATGGCGTGAAACATAAGTATTCAAATTTGTGGTCGGCTACTGATTCACCCCCCCCCCCTCTCGGTAGGCCTTCGGTCCTTACAAAGATGTTTATCTCCTCAATCTGATATAGTACATGAGAATAAGACAATTAGGAGCAATGATCATTTCTCTTGTGTAACCTGACTACATCTATGCAATACAAAAAGCACTATCAATGATGTGGATAGTAGCAAACGATTCAATTGAACCAATAGTATATAGTTAATGTAGTTAACCATTCTTCACTCGACATGCACAATAAGTGATGTTTGAGAATGATAGATGAAGTAGTAGTTGGAATCTTGATGATCTGTATGTCATAAGGATATTTATGGATATCCTCTTTAACTCTTGCCAGATGGTCTTTTGGAGTAGCGCTTTGAGCTAGCAATTTATCTATAAAAACAATACTAGGCATGTTGTTATTTGCAAGATATGTGTGCACTTTGATGACATTGACATAGAACTTTAAATTTAGCGTTATTTTTCATTTCTCAATCTGATGTATGAATGCAATTGGATTCATATTTTTAGACTAAAAGACCATGGGTACTTGACATCCCATCCATCAATAAGTGATCGAGCGCAATCACATGAGATTTTACGATTAAGGCATTTAGCATATGGACAAAGTATCACCGCTTGGTTGTCAAGTTGGGACGTCACAAAGGCATTGAACTCCTGGACCCTGGTAATGTGATCTTTGCCAAATCCTACAGAACCACAAATCTAACTCATCTCCATCTATCAATTTTTTTCAATTAAACATGGTACATTAGTAGGTAATCTAAGAGTTCAATTCAATTCTATGTGAAAGATTTGCATACCTTAGTCCAACCCTATAGCCGGTGTCTCCATGTGGAACCTAGAGTTTCTCTTCAGCTTTTGAGCCGGAGGCGGTAGTGCGCTCGCTGTAAAAAAATCCTAGTTCTGGACGAGGTTGCACAGACGTGCCTATTTTATTTTATCGGTGTCCGGGGGGGCATCAAAATTTTGTAGCTTGTGTCACGCCTGAACAAGAAAAATTGGACACCAAATGACCAAGTGAAAAAACAAAATGTTAAAAGAAACTGACACTGGATTTAGGAAACAATGACCAGAGTAGGACAGAGGCAAGGTTGTCGAGCCGTATTTGTAGGCACCAACCCAAGAAAGTGATAAAGAAATAACTTGCGGAGTTTGGCCGAACGAAGGATTCAGCCCATCAAAAATAGAACACCAACATTAGCGATGAATATTGTCGTCACAAATTTCACGAGACGCCTTACAGGCGGGCTCGTAGCAGAGAATTGTAGTAATGATGATTTTTACCCATCATTAATAGCATTGTAAACACCTACATGTGGGACCAGATAATAAACTAACCTGAAAAGTGGGTCTTCTTACATTCTCACTAAAACATAGCATGTGTAGTATAACATTAGTGACGGTCTAGTTTCGCTAAGAACGGCCAAAGGACCTGGCATGTGGGA
The DNA here is from genome assembly GCA_032690845.1 of Eleusine coracana subsp. coracana. NCBI lineage: Eukaryota > Viridiplantae > Streptophyta > Magnoliopsida > Poales > Poaceae > Eleusine > Eleusine coracana. The sequence continues at coordinate 45,212,270 of CM064430.1, forward strand.
CCACCACCTGCTGACTCAGCAACACGGACATTTAGTGATAGTTTGTTTCATAAGGAGAAAAGCTCCAGACAAGTGGGTCTGAGCTGACGTCACAATGAGGTACATAGACTATAGTTTTCACCGATGATGATTTTTTCTGTCACTAATGGTCGGGAAACCCCCACTGATGGGTCCACTCTATGCTAACTCAATATAGCCCATATTTGTCACGGTTTTGTTTCATCACAAATGGTACAAATAGTGCCGACATATGGGCCCAAAAAACTATTTATGCTAGAAAAGTGTTATTGATGTGTTTTAGCAATGGAACTGATATTTTGTCACTAAATAAACATGATGTTTTAGTAATGGAAATTTGTCACTAATTAACGATAGAACGCAGGTTTGTTACTAAATTTTCATCACTAGTCCTATAAATTCTTGAAGTGAAAGGTGCCTGGTTTCAGCATTTGTAGCACGTTATGGTGCACTAAGGCATTAACATGTCTGAGGTCTGAGTGTAAGCTTCATGACCATTGATGATTGCATCCCCGTGGTATGGATGGTTTGATGATAGATGACAACTATGAAATTGTGGACTAAGATCTACATGAGTGTTGTCTATGTAGGAATCATCTCTTAACTCTATTACAAATCATATGGATGATGGTGTCCATGGCGATTGATGACAATGACCGCAAGCATGGAGGCTTGTGAACATGATGGAGTCCAAGGGTTGATGAAGATGGATCAAAGCGGAGAACAAGCTATGATGCAAGTGTTTCGAACACTTGAGTAGTTGTTAGGGCTTTGAGTCCATAGGAAAAACCGGACTATCAAGGGGGTCTAGGTCATTCTCTTAGGTCATGTCTAGTCGGTGATGTGCAAGGTTGCTCGGTGAAATCATAGGCACTAGGTGACAGTGGAGAAGCCAAGGAGCTGTTCGGAGAAGCCGGGAAACCAAGTCAAGCGAGGACGACAAGTTTCAGCTTCTAGACATAGAGACCGGACAGAGGGGTCAGTGGAGACCGGACTGTACGGTCACTATGGGAGTTTTCTAGGACTTAGCACAAGGAGCGAAGACTCTGTCAGCAGGAGACTCTGTAAAGACCGGACGGTCTGGTCTGCTGACTGGACGGACCGGTCAGTAGGAGTGTGAAGGAGGCAGAAGGAGCGCTGCGCTAGAATGTTTCTGGACTAGAGAGAGAAATGGACCGGACTGTCCGGTCAGTTGGGATTTCAGTAGGGGCAGAGCCAGTTGTGCACAGAGTTGTACTGACCGGACTGTCCGGTCAGGCAGTGACCAGACTGTCCGGTCAGTGTGTCCAGGAAGCTGATTTCTTGGAGCAACGGCTAGTTTGAGGTTGGGAGCCTATATAACTTCGTTGTTGGGGTCTTGGAGACCTCTCTTGGCCAGTGGAATACCTGATAGCATTTGGTAAGGTCCAAGAGGAAAAGAGGAGAGCACTAGGAGGAGATATTGCATATCTTGAGAGTGCTAGTAAAGAGTAGCTTGAGCATCTTGCACATCTAAGGCTAGGGTGTCCTTGAGGGTGTGATCTAGATTGTTACTCTTGGTCTATGGTGAGACCTAGACTGGTTAGGTGTCGGTGATCGAGCCTATCATGATCGGTTGTGAAGGTCGTCACACATTTGTACACGGTTTTAGCCCGCCGTTGAAAGGGGCATCGCTAGTGAGCGCCCGTGTCGGCTCAGGGAGTCCGGCAAGTTCTCGAGGGAGGCGAGCTTGTGCTTTGTGCAGCGGTGACGCACACCATATCTTCACTCGAGGAGTGATTGCGGGCTCGTGTGCGAGAACTGTACTTGGTGGCAGGAGGGACTGGGACTCCGGCGGGAGTGGTCCAATGAGGAATAGGGAAGGCACCATCCTTCGGAGACCTCAGGAAAAAATCATGAGCATTCCTTGACCCTCTCTTTACTATTCCGCATTTGTGTGCTCTAGTGAGTAGGGTAACTTGTGGCTTGCATAGGCTAGTGTGAATGGCTTCCGCTCTTTGTATCATCATGAACACTAGCATGTGTACGGTCTTGGCCTACTAGACTTGCATACGTTTTCTTATCTTGTTAGACTTGAGTAGCAAAATTGAAGTATTTGGATTCGTGAGCGGCTTACCGATTCAACCCCCCCCCCTTCTCTCGGTACGTCTTCGGTCCTTACAAGTGGTATCAGAGCCAAGTGCTCATCTTTGAGGCTTCACCGCCTTGAGTAAGGATATCGGGACAGGCGGGGAGTGTATCCATATTCAATGGTGAGGACTATGCTTATTGGAAGGCTCGCATGCAAGCCTACCTTCAGTCCCTTGATCTGGAGATATGGTCGGTCACTCACGAGTCCGATGCGGATGTGAACCTACTTGAGCCTGACTACATTAAGTGTAATGCTAAGGCCAAGAATGCTTTGTTTGCTTGCATCTCTAAGGATGTTTTTGCTCAGCTTGATGCTAGTACTTCAGCATATTGTATCTGGACTGAGATTCACGGGCTCTATGAGGGCACCAGTGATGTCAAAGAGGAAAGATACTATATGCTGAAGAACAAGTATGATCACTTCACTAGATTGCCACATGAGAGAGCTAACACTATTTATTCTCATTTTCATGTACTTGTGGAGGAGATCAATGCACTTGGGGAGGATTTCAAGATGAAGCCCGTCGAGGTGATAAGAAGATTCTTGAGGCTATTCAAAGACCCCAAGTATGAGCCCATCATCACCTTCATCTTGCAAGGTGACCTCAAGACCAAGACCACGAAGGAAGTACTTGGCAAGATCACCGCCTTCAAGAGCTACCAATTGGGGTTGGATGATCCTCAACCATCCAATCTTGCTCTACCGGCTGACAAGTAAGAATCTAGTAAAAGCAAGAAGCACAAGAGGAAGGTGATCATTGAGGATGATGATGAAGAAGATGATGATGAGGGTGACTTGATCGAAGACTTGGCTCTTCTCATGAGGAAGATGAAGAACTTCAACAATAAGTTTGCTTCCAAGTCAAGAGGCAAGTGCTTCAATTATGGCTCAAAGAATCACTTTGTCCGAGAGTGCCCAAAGCCCAAGAAAGAAGCATTCAAGTCACAAGACTCAAGTGAAGAAGAAGAAGAAGACCCCAAGGCCAAGTACAAGAAGAAGAGGTTCTTCAACAAAGACAAGAGCAAAGGCAAAGGCAAAGCTCAAGACTACAAGAAGAAATCTTCTCGCAAGGCCCTTGTTGAAGAGTGGACAAGTGACAACTCATGTGATGAGTCCTCTTCCTCAAGTGATGAAGAAGTGGCCGGTCTAGCCATGATCATGACCACACCTACACGTGCTCTTCCTCCACCTCCCACGTGCCTCATGGCTGCGAGCCAATTTGGGGAGAGTGAGGATAAGAGCGGCGATGATAGCGATGATGAGGCGCTCTCATGTGCTGAGCTTTGGAGTATGCTAGAGCAAGCTCGCGACATCGCCGTCAAAAAATCCAAAATGTTGGATGTGGTAAGAAAAGAGTGTAAGTTGGCTAAGGACCGTGTTGGTGAGCTTGAGAGTGAGCTCAAGGACCTTGTCACATCTCATGAGGCCCTAAACAAGAGTTATGACAAACTCAAGGGTGATCATGTAGAGCTTCATGAGAAGTACAAGGCCCTTGAGATCACTTATGAGGCCATCAATTTTGAGAACCTTGCCTCTCCCTCCTCTAGTTCATCAAAGAGTGATGCTTCTACTATGTGTGATGAACTAACCACCTCGGTTGAGGTTTCTTCTCTTGAGCCACTTGTTTTGAAGGAATATCACAAGCTCAAGGAAGAGAGGAAGACGGTGATGGATGGCTTTAAGAGGCTCACACGAGGTAGAGCCATCCACAAGGAGATCCTTGGGAGAAACCTTGTGAACAATGTCTCCCACCGGGGACATGGCTTATATCCCGCCACCATCGACATCATAGGGACGAGTGACTCCATCCTCACATGGATCAAACCCCTTCTCGTCGACGACTACTATTGCGAGAGGTGTTGCATGGATAGACATGCCACCAAGGATTGTCCCATGGTGAGAAATTTTATTGTTTTACCTAACGCTAACTTGTTCCATGAGAACACACATTTCAGGCTTTTTAGGAAAAAGGATGGCAAGGTGAAAGCTAAGGCCTTGGGACCACTAAACAAGAAGAGAAAGGTCAAGAGCATATGGGTACCTAAGTGCATTGTTGATCTTGAGAGATCGGCTACGTACAAGTGGGCACCCAAGAACAAGACCTAGATGGTGGTGGTGGTGGACCGAATGCTTTCATGAAGATCATGTGAAGTCCACCACAAGTGACATGGACCTCAACGATCTATCTACTCATAAGGGAGGTAACCGTGTTAGTTCTTAGTAGTTGTAGAGTGTTTTTCTTTCTCTTGCATTGCATGGTAATTAGGACTCCTTTGTGACTAGTATGCTTTGCATCCATGCATGTGTAAATAACTAAAAGAAAACCACATAAAAATTAGTCAATGTCTAACCCATCCAAGATAGCTATAAGCAAGGGGGAGTGCTTGAGATGGTTGTTTGATTTCTCTCAAGGCAAGGGCATGGCTTATAGTGAGTAAGCTTGGGAGGGGATCAAACTTGACACTGTTCGGTTTCCTTTGTGCCTTGTTCTTTAACATTGCTTGCATTCACATAGCACGTTTACTTTCATTGCATATGTAAATTGCTTGTTGCATGCATCATATAGGAAACACAACGGAGGCTTGTCACATTTGGAGATATTTGTGCCTCATGCTCTATATGAGATTACATCTCCGTAAGTGTGACCAAAGGAAAGGATTGTGCTTCATGCCCATTGAGAAAGCTCTTCTCCGAGGTTAAATCTACTCGTGTGGTTCATGGACTAAGGCTCATACATACCCTTTGGTTCTTATTTGCCTTGGTTCTTATTTGCTCGATCTTTTATTTGACATTTGCGAAAACTATGAGGCCATAGAGTGCCACTATTTGAAAATGAGTGTTTGAGAGTTTCCTCTATATTCCATGTGCAGTGTTTATTTGAGTGTTTAGCGAGGGCACTTGGAAAATGGAGGAAGTCCTTGACTCAGCAAATTCTAGAAGTGATCGTACGGTCCGGTCTTTAGACCGTACAGTCCGATCAGTGGCACTGGAAACAGTGCCTAGGGGGAGTCTGGTCGTAGAGACCGGACAGAACGGTCCTAAGGACCGGACAGTCCGGTCTGTAGAGGACCAGCAGACCCCAAGGTGAATGGACAGTCCGGTGTAGAGACCGGACAGTCCGGTCAGTTCAGTTGAACGCGCGAAGCGAGTCCTGATCTGAGCCGTTGATCCATTCTTGAGAGATCTCAGCCGTTTGTTGAACTTTTGACCTAGGTCAAAATCATGTCAGTCGATTTGGCCGGTTCCACGTTCTCTTCGTCGAAGCCAAGTTCTCGCCCAGAGCATCACTGCCTCCACCATCCCACCGACGCCGCCGTCTCTCCCTTCGCCGACCCGAGTCCCCAGCCTTGCCGCCTCTCCTCCACCGCTGACCAGCCCCACCACGCGCCCTGCCCCCGCTCACCCTCGTGTAACCGCTGCCGCCGTGTGCCGCCACCTCGCCTCGCGCGCTGCAGCTCCTCCCCGCGTGCGCACCCGCCTCTGCCGCCGTGCGCGCCCCCGAGTTCCACCACCAGCGCTGCCGCCGAGTCGTCTCCCCCCACGAGCAGCACTCCACCGAGCCTCGCTATTTCTTTCTTCCTCTTCATTGCCGGCAAAGCTCAAGTCTTGATCTTTTCGGTGATCGGAGCAACCCCGCGGTGTTCGTTCTTCTCGGCACGTCGAGTTCTCCCAAGGTATCATGCTAATTCTTCCAATTCATCGATAAATGCCCTAAATTCGAGCAATTTGATTAATTGATGCAATTAGTACTAATTTCCATCTGTTAGTTGCATTAATTAATTAATTAGCTCAACCTAGTCTGTAATTAATTCCATGCCTATCTATTAATTGCATGTCTAGGGTTTGTCTCCTGTTTAGTCTACAGTTAGATTAATTGTCTATTATTTGACTGCACACTAGATGATTCGCACCAGCCACATATAGTCGATGATCACTGTTATTACTTTGCATAATTGTCTAGTGATCATGCCCTTCATTCAGTGCTAGGGTTTCTATTGCGCATTCTTTCTTAGCGGTGCTTTGCTTGTAGATGTATTAGGACTCTATGCTTATCCCATCTACACCTATGTGCGTGCAGTGATAGCAGAGTAGCAGTCAGTGATGCCAGGGTCAGGACAGGACAAGGGCAAGGGGAAGATGTCTGAGAAGCCAAAGATCAAGAAGAGACCGAGACTGGATCCAGAGTCAGAGAGAACTAGGAGAGTGGCTAGACACCTAGATGCCATGGATGAGTCACGGAGGACTCCGGGATCATGCTTGATCCTAGAGCAGCCTTGGGAGGCACAGAGCCTAAGGAGGAGTACCAGGTAGAGGACATCACCTCTAGCTGTCGGAGTGGTTCCACCGCCGTGGACGCAGCATACTCCGGTTTTCCATCAGGGGAGATCATCGAGAACTACGGATCAGGGATCCTCCAGGCAGCAGGAGGAGGAGTACGAGGAGGAGGCTGGAGAGGAGACCTCAGAGTCAGAGTCTGAGGAGTTGGTTGAGGAGGAGGAGTCAGACGACGAGCCAGAGCAGACTGTTCCCCAGAGGACAGCTCATCGGGCAGGAGACCCGAGGTGCACTTGTGAGGTGTCCACGAGGAGCCTATAGAGACTTGTTCAGGCAGCAGGAGAGCCGGATATCCTCAAGGTTGCTGCAAAGGACCTTAAGGTACTTTCGTTCGTGTCCTTTGAGCAGTGGATGCCAGTTCGCCGAGACCCCGCTGCTGGAGAGAGGTACTAGACGATGCTCCAGAGGAGGATAGGAGAGGGCTTGAGACGTTGTGTAGCCCTGAGAACTAGAGACAGGGTGCTTGAGCAGCAGCAGTACACCACCTACCAGGCCATGAGGAGGGCCACAGGCACAGACATGGAGCAGTACTTCACGTACTTGCCAGGACTAGCTGACCTAGTCACTGCTCCACTCAGGTTCACGAAGGACGTGGTCCTCGACTTATACGCAACACTGTAGGTTGCCAGAGACCGCTCAGAGTTCTAGTTCTTGTTCAGAGGGCAGCCACAGCGAGTCACCAGGCAGGATTTGATCGCCAACCTAGGACTCTTTGCTTCAGACTTCCAGCTTTACAGGAGTGCCTATGGTACACTGGAGCCACCTCGCAGACCTCAGGGAGGGAAGCTACCTTTAGACGACCTTGTGTCGATTGCCTTCCCACCTCCCCACACTCTAGGTTTTGAGACAGGCCCTGCTAGACTCACTGCAAAGGCGAAGGTGGTGAGAGCGATAATCTCCAGGACTATCATTCCCAGGTCTGGCTACAGAGAGGAGTTCACGCTCTTACACCAGTGGGTTGTAGCAGCCATCTTGAGGAGGCAGACCTTCGACTTAGCAGACCTCTTCATTGGAGAGATAGAGGAGGTTATTTCTGAGAGGGTTGGAGGATGTCACTTGGTCTATGGGCCCTACATTTGCTATCTCTTGAGGAGGATGGGCCTAGTGACGGAGGAGCAGTACGACGCTTTCCCTAAGGTGACCATCAGCTACTCACCTAGAGTCCCCAGGGGCTTCCAGTCTACCTCCAGCCAGCACACAGGAGAGGAGGAGCAGGAGTCACCGGTACTTCACGAGCAGGCAGCTCAGCCAGAGACGGTGATTCCTGAGTCAGCTAGTACTAGAGCACCTCCCCAGCCGATAGGTTCAGTCTGAGGACACTGTCATAATGACAACACTTGCAGGATGGTTGGGTGAGTTTATACAGAGTGTGTCAGAGGATAGATGTCAGATGATGGAGCTGATCAGAGGACAGGCAGAGCTTCAACGCCAACAGATGGCACTTGTCTCTACTCTAGTGACTCAAATGACGAAGCTTACTCAGAGGCAGGCTGGTCAGCAGTCAGGACCTTTGGTGTTTCCTCACTTCCAGCAGCTACAGACTCAGCCAGGACCCTTTACTGCTTTCATGACAGCACAGTCCAGTGGACTGTCACTCTCAGGGGTCTTACCGACAGGGGGAGCAGGACAGACATTCTCTTCAGCACAGCTCTCTCCCGTGTCATCCTTTTCTGTGTCAGCGTTGTTTGTCTCACCCTCACACTCTTCGAGCTCATAGATGGCAGGACACTCCAGCTTGCAGCACGTACCGGTCCGGAGTCTGTTCTCAGACATTGTGCACACTACTCGTGCAGACTCCCAGACTGCCCCAGAGACAGCTACAACTTCATCTCCACCTCTTACTGCCACTGTTTGCACTCTTACTACTTAGGCAGCAGAGGATCTTGTCCGTGGAGGTTTCACTCAACGGGACGTGGCAGACCTCATACTTCTTCATACTTCAGTTCAGGAGATTGCCACAGTCACTACAGCAGCACAGGACAGCGGGTCTGAGTCGCCTGTAGACCTTGGTTTCTTCGAGCAGTTGGATGCTTAGGCGACACAAGCTCAGGGAGCACAGCAGGATCCACCTTAGGAGCAGCCAGGAGCAGAGCCCTCAGAGGACGTTGCTGCACCACCTCCTTCGACCACGAGCGTTTAGATGTTCATCTTTTCCCGCCTGATTGGCTTTTTGGTGCTTGTTGCCAAAGGGGGAGAAGACACTAGGTCTAGGGGGAGTGGGAGTGTGATCTGGTTACAATCGAGAGTAACTTGTATCTAGGGGGAGCTACGAGGTTTTGGGAGATAGACCATTTGGTTCTTCTTTTGAGGAGTTATTTGTTGTTCGTGGATTATGATGAGTCATGGATTTCATTCGCTTGTGTTTGACTCATTTTAATCTCACTTGGTTTATTTTCTTTCATATGCAGTGCTTGTATTTATTGATTATCTTGTATCCATGTGTATAATATCATGATGATGGATGCTTGTTCTTAATTCTTATTCATTGCCATGCTAACTTGTTGAATCTCATTATTTATGCTTTGCATTGCATGTCCTATGCTTTCATTCAATGTATTGCCATGACATGCATGCATTTTCATCTAGAGTATGCTCTTCTCTCTTTTCCTTATATCTCTAGATGTTACTTGATTGAGCAGGACCTTATGCTTTTCTCTCTTATGTTGTCTTGGTTCATCTCAATCTTTGTGTAGCTTGTTTAGTCCGGTTATTCATTGAAGTTTTTCAATTAAATAGTGGTTGTCATCAATCACCAAAAAGGGGGAGATTGTAAGCTTCATGATCATTGATGATTGGATCCCTGTGATATGGATGGTTTGGTAATAGATGACAACTATGAAATTGTGGACTAACATCTACATGAGTGTTGTCTATGTAGGAATCATCTCTTAAGTCTATTACAAATCATATGAATGATGGTGTCCTTGGCGATTGATGACGATGACCGTAAGCATGGAGGCTTGTGAACTTGATGGAGTCCAAGGGTTAATGAAGATGGATCAAAGCGGAGAACAAGCTATGATGCAAGTGTTTGGAACACTTGAGTAGTTGTTAGGGCTTTGAGTCCATAGAAAAAACCGGACTATCAAGGAATCTAGGTCATTCTCTTAGGTCATGTCTAGTCGGTGATGTGCAAGGTTGCTCGGTGAAATCACATGCACTAGGTGACAGTGGAGAAGCCAAGGAGCTATTCGGAGAAGCCGGGAAACCAAGTCAAGTGAGGACGACAAGTTTCAGCTTCTGGACATAGAGACCAGACAGAGGGGTCAGTGGAGACCGGACTGTACGATCACTATGGGAGTTTTCCAGGACTTAGCGCAAGGAGCGAAGACTCTGTTAGCAGGAGACTCTGTACAGATCGGACGGTCCGATCTGCTGACCAGACGGTCCGGTCAGTAGGAGTGCGAAGGAGGCAGAAGGAGCGCCGCGCCAGAATGTTTCTGGACTGGAGAGAGAAACGGATCAGACTGTCTGATCAGTTGGGATTTTAGCAGGGGCAGAGCCAGTTGTGCACAGAGTTGCACTGACCGAACTGTCCGGTCAGGCAGTGACCAGACTGTCCGGTCAGTGTGCCCAGGAAGCTGATTTCGTAGAGCAACGACTAGTTTGAGGTTGGGAGCCTATATAACTTCGTTGCTGGGGTCTTGGGGACCTTTCTTGGCCAGTGGAATACCTGAGAGCATTTGGTAAGGTCCAAGAGGAAAAGAGGAGAGCACTAGGAGGAGATATTGCATATCTTGAGAGTGCTAGTAAAGAGTAGCTTGAGCATCTTGCACATCTAAGGCTAGGCTGTTCTTGAGGGTGTGATCTAGATTGTTACTCTTGGTCTATGGTGAGACCTAGACCGGTTAGGTGTTGGTGATTGAGCCTATCATGATCGGTTGTGAAGGCCGTCACACGTTTGTACATGGTTTGAGCCCGCCATTGAAAGGGGCATCGCTAGTGAGCGCCCGTGTCGGCTCGGGGAGTCCGGCAAGTTCTCGAGGGAGGCGAGCTTGTGCTTTGTGTAGCGGTGACGCACACCGTGTTTTCACTCAAGGAGTGATTGCGGGCTCGTGTGCGAGAACTCCACTTGGTGGCAGGAGGGATCGGGACTCCAGCTGGAGTGGTCCTACGAGGATTAGGGGAAGGCGCCATCCTTCCGAGACCTCGGGAAAAAATCATGAGCATTACTTGATCCTCTCTTTACTATTCCGTATTTGTGTGCTCTAGTGAGTAGGGTAACTTGTGGATTGCATAGGCTAGTGTAAATGGCTTCCGCTCTTTGTATTATCATGAACAGTAGCATGTGTAGGGTCTTGGTTTACTAGACTTGCATAGGTTTTCTTATCTTGTTAGACTTGAGTAGCGAAATTGAAGTATTTGGATTCGTGAGTGGCTTACCGATTCAACCCCCCCCCCCTCTCGGTATGCCTTCGGTCCTTACACTGAGGACTGGGGAAGTTGCAGTTTACGTATGGGTTAGAGAAACTCCAACAGATCTCCATTCTCATCCCCAATAGCAAAAAAACTGTCATATTAGAGATGGGAGGGTCAAAAAACTGCTATAGCAGTTCCCCAATCTCATCCCTAATAACTCTCCATCCCCAAAAAAACACCTCTCCATCCCCGCTATAGTGGGGATCTCCCACCCCTCCCCAATAGCTGGGACCCACCAGAAACCGGTCATTTTTTTGTGGCACCTGATGTTTTCCCACCCCTCTCCTTCCCGTTCACGACCACTCCCATCATCTACACCTGCCGCTCAACGCCGCCACGTGCCAAATCCGGCCGCTGCACCCCTCCCTGTCGACGAAAATCATGCCTCCGCCTCCCTCCTTCCCTCCTCTCGCTGAGCCGCCTTGCTACTCACGGCAGGCGGAGTAGCGCCACCCTTCTACCCGGCACGGGCGGAGGAGCGCCGCCACCGCCGTCCTTCCTCTGCTGCCACCGCCGCCCTTCTTCCTGGCACGAGCGGAGGAGTGCCGCCACCGCCGCCCTTCTTCTCGGCATGAGCGGATTTGAACGTGCCGCCGGTGAAGCTCGTCACCTCCTTCGGGTTGGGTCCCACCTCGCCAGTAGCCTTGGCCCAGCGCCCTATGCTTGTGCATTGCAGGCGGCGGCGGCGGTGAAGGCCAACATCGAGCAGAGTGGAGCCAGGGAGAGAGAGGGAGGATGACGTATTTGCATTTTGTCTATCTTTGTGTTTTAAAAACATCTTTAGTAGTTTACGCTTTCTTATTAAGGATGAGGTATTAGGGAACTGCCGGAGTGAATGTCCCTAATATTCTGAAATTGGTTTTTGTCCATCCCTAATAGGTCTATATTAGGGATGGATTATTGGGGATCTGTTGGAGTTGCTCTTATTATTTCTTCTTGTAGCTGTTGCAGTTGCTCTTATTATTTCTTCTTGTAGCTGTTGCATGTGAGTTAGCATTGGTAGTATCCAGTGTTCTAGTCCTATGTAAAAACTATCACACCCTCCTTTTTCGTTGTAGTGGACTTAGTTTGAACTTCTAGGAGGCCGGTCTGATGAGTTATCATTAGACTTCTGCTGGCCACTTCTTTCTGAAAGTCCAAGATAAGCTTGGTAGATAAATATGGATATGTTGGGTTGTTGGTGCAGCATAGAGGATGAATACTCTCCTCCCGTTCTATTATTGGACATTGCTTTGGGTTGATAATTCAGTAAGGTTCGTCTTGTTGATTCAACCTGCCAGTTGTGAAGAATTATATATACAACTAACAGTTGGATTAATTATGCTACCGTGTCATGCTCATGGTAAAAAATCATCGGCTAAGCCATTTAGCGGTAACCTTCAAAAATAAGACTATAGCCTCATATAGCGGGCTATTAGCGGGATTTAGCGAAATTTAGCACTAAAAATAATTTAGCAAAAGTTTTTTCTAACAGCTATAGTGAGCTATAGCAAAAGCTATAGCTGGAGATTTAAATGCTGGGTCATGCTCCAATAGTTTCATCTTGATATCTGTATTACATTAGATGGCTAGATACTTTCAACTCTTGTCCATTCTCTCTCCTTGCTAAAGCATATTGCACTTGTTGATGAAAATCCAGGCTTTGACAAGGGGGGTCTGCAACGATTTTATAGCAATCTGACTGAATTATGCAGGAGCTGACTAAATTCCACAAAAGTGACTAGCCTTGAATTAGTTACAGCAAACCATGGCTGTTGCAAAGCGATAACAGAGATTTGTGGATCCACCGGATTTGGCAGGTAGAATCAGCAGCGATTTTATAACAATCTGACTATGCAAAAACTGACTAAATTTCACAAAAGTCACTGTCCTTGAATTTAGTTACAGCAAACCATGGCGATAGGATAGCAGGACGATAGCAGAGACGAGTGGGTCCCAGCGGCAGTCCAACAGCTCTCCGCCCCCACATGTACACATTTTAGGGACCGGCGCAAGCCCACAAGTTTAGAGCGAAAGCCAAACAGTACCATCCTCGCCGGCCGCCGATTCGGAGGCGGAGCTGCGGACTGCGGCTGCGGAGCTCGGCGCGGCGGAGATGGAGGAGGACGCTGGTGGAGGCGGAGCCGGAGCCGGCGGAGACCGGTCCAATTTCGTGATCGGCCTCATCGAGAACCGCGCCAAGGAGGTGACCCTCTAAATCCCCAACACCTCCCTATTTGACCCTCCTGATCAATCCGCTCGAATCGGGTAGATTCCCCTCGCGTTTTCCGTTTCGTCGTCCGTCTCCGTCCCGCGCCAGGTTTTTCGTTCGCGTCTGGGTGGGGCGGGGTTCAACGGTCTCGCGAGCACGCGCTGCTGTACGTAAACCCCCGTTTCTGCACCTTTCTGAGATTAATTGCTCCAATTGCTTGTACTGGGATTCTATTTATAGTTGATTTTTCCAAATTTCTGATCGAGCGTCCCGTTCCGCAGCTGCAGACTCCTCGATGGTCTTGGAGGGTTTTAGGATCGCTGTCTCGTTTTTTTATGCAGGATTTTTCCTCGCGGTTCTAGCTAGTAGCTACTCGAGAGTAAAGTTTTCCTCCAGTTGTTCTAGCGAATTCAACCCCATTATGCTGCAAGGGAGCACGGTAATGTTGTCCTGTTGAAGTTAGATTACAAGCAACAAGCTCACTAATCATCAGGGATAACACTTTTAGCCCAATTGATGTGGTGCGCTAAGGTCTACGAGGGAAAAAGGTCCGGGACGGGATTAGGCCATCAGGAAGGGGGGTTGCGGACTAAGTAAACCCCATGTTCTTTCGTAATAATTCTTTGTTGTTTTCTGGAATCGAAAATTGGTTATGTCCTGTAATTTTTTGGTCACGTGTTGTTATCTCTGTGTGCATATTCAGACACTGGCTTGTATACTAAAAGTCTCACCGTGAGAAATAAAATATTTTTATTCGGATAGATTGAGAACAATATTGGCGTTCAAAAACTGTTTCTGTGATTTTATCATCCTTTTACTGAAAAACATATTCTGGTTTTATGAACTCTAAAAGATGATGTACTGTTATAGGTTGGCGTGGCAGCCTTTGATTTGAGATCAGCCTCACTGCACCTATCTCAGTATATCGAGACAAGTTGCTCATACCACAATACAAAGACGCTACTTCATTTTTATGACCCTATGGTTATCATTGTGGCCCCAAACAAAACAGCAGCAGATGGTATGGTTGGAGTTTCAGAGCTGGTGGGTAAACATTACCCAGCAAACAAGAAGGTAACTGATATCAAATTGATACTATTCTCAGTAATTTTCAGAAAACAGTTGTGTTCTAGTCCAAACAGAACTCATTTTATAGGTCACAATGGCACGTGGTTGCTTTGATGATACAAAGGTATACTGTTTTTGTGCCCCCTGACTATTTATACTTCTATTGTTGTCTGATTCCCCTTTAACGTCTTGCATGTGACCTCTTCTATTAAGGGTGCTGTTATGGTGAAAAATCTTTCAGCTCGAGACCCATCGGCTCTTGGTTTGGATACTTATTGCAAGCAGTATTATCTTTGTCTTGCAGCTGCCTCCGCAACAGTTAAGTGGTACGTTCACTCCACACATTCCGATGGCACCAGTTCTACAACTTTGCCAAATAATTTCTGAAGTAACTGTAGGTAAATTTACTATCAGACATAATCACTGCCTCGATGTTCAGCCATGTCACGAAGTGCTAAGTTATGACTTGTTGTAGATTATTCCATTAATGAAGTCTCATAACTTACTGCAACACTGTGAAAAAAGAAGTCGTTTCAGAAAAGTGCATTCCAGCTTTAAAGTTACCTCTGTTTCACCACGTATTGGAAGTTAGTTGAAATATCATAAACCCATCAATGCCTGATTTTCACTGTATAACAGCCACATATCATACTCGTATGTCATCATGCCCATTCCTCATTGACGATAAACAATTTAGATATCAGATCTGTATATATGTTACTGTTTGGTCATTGAAAGGGCTAAATTCAAGTTCCAAACTCCAGGAACATTATCCAATTTTGTGTCTTTATTGCTTGGTTTCGCCTAGAAACTTTATTTAACACTAAACTGAGCTCTAGAGGAAGATACATCTAAGGAATGAAAAGCCTAGTACAAGTTCCAATAAAATGGTGCTGGGCTAATACTTGATTTTTTGTTGTATTTATTTTTTGTAATGGCTACCTTATATTTTTATTCTGACACTTTTATCCATTGTGTATTTTTTTACTCGAAAATACAGGATTATCCATTTTGTGTTCTGTACATTCTTCCCTTAATCTCTTATATCTACCCAAATATTGCTTTGGATAAAAATTGCACTTGTGCCCTGATTCTGATTCGGTCATATCATCTTTTTTGGATTGTGTTCACAAGTTTATCTAGTGTCTCATGAGTCATGCGGTTTTAAATTTTAAATATTATTGCAGGATAGAATCAGAAAAGGGTGTATTTATTACCAACCATTCATTATCGGTAAGTTCTCAGTTCCTATGGTTGAAGCTACTATTTCTTCAGACACTAAATACAACCCTTTTATTATATAATAAAAACAAGAGGGTACAAAAAGTCAGTGCCCAAATCTGTACAAATCAAAAGTAAGAAAGAGGGAGGCAGAGATCCAGGAGAAAATTAGAAGTGTGCTGACATCTAGATCTTATGATGAAAATTGTTATTGCAGAGCTTTTGTTTCACCTTGAAATTCACAGCTAGTTTATTAATTATCAACAAATACAAAATCGCAATGCTCGAATTTTGTATTCTATTTGATTACATCTTCGTGTACGCACTGCTACCAGAAAGTTGTGTCTAAGTCAAACCCTTGGCCATACTTCAACAAATTGAAAATTCTCTGTGGTTTTGTGTTTGTCATTTTCTTTCTAGTCATGAGTAGCTGATCTGTGTATGCCTTATATTGTGTATGCATCACGATCATAATGCTTGCTTCAGGTAGCTTCATATAATTATATTAAATAATTGCCAGATACCGTTTCTTTTCTGTATAACTGCCATGTCAATATTGATCTCATCGCTAGTGCCTGTTTTACTCTGTAACTCTTGTACAAAAAATTTGAAGCATAAGATAATAGGATTTTCTGCATCTGAACCACTCCAAAACCAGCACGTGGACCAGAAACAATTATGCATTTGTTATTTACCTTTTTTTTCATCTATCTTAGCATCCATATTCATAACTGTTGAAAGTTTCTTTTCGTTTTCAGGTCACATTCAATGGGTCATTTGATCATATGAACATCGATTCAACTAGGTAATCCTTTTGGGTTAACACACCATGTCGGTCTTGCTGAATCTTTTTCACGAAAAGGCAGAAATGTATTGTGCAAGATCTGACTTACAATAATTGTTTGTAATGCATTACACAGTGTTCAAACGTTGGAAATTATTGATCCTCTCCATACTGAACTATGGGGCACCAGCAACAAAAAGAAAAGCCTCTTTCAGATGTTAAAGGCTACAAAGACTACAGGAGGGTATAATTTCACACCACAAGTTATTCATTATTACTTCAAAGTATCCTGGTAGGGGATTTCGTGTTAATTTCAACTTATAACCATGTGCATCTTAAATACTCTAAAAACGTTTTACATAAACTGTTCAAGTTAATTATTCTAAAAAACTGTTCATCAAACCATTTTTTAGTTTCTGCGTTTAAGTTCTAAGCTCAAGAAGCTGTTCTCTTTCAAATGCTTATTCCAGGGCTAGGCTACTGAGAGCCAACTTATTACAACCATTAAAAGATATTCAAACTATCAATGCTCGGCTGGACTGCTTGGTAAGTAGGTCTGAGATGTATTTACGACTTGCAGTTCTGTAGTACAGCACCATTTTTTGTTTAAGAAACTGGTACAACACCACTTACGATTTTAGATCTATTCATACTGGAAAATACTTCTTATTTTCTGCAGTTATTAAGGAATGGGTTGTTCCCATTGGATTTGACAGGCAGTATTGTGTCCCAACGCCTATATAAACTGAATTTACATATGCCATTGGATTTCCAGATGTATTTATGCATTTCATATTTTAAAGGTTGAAGCATATCAGCATCCCCTGGTTTTCTTAAATTCGTTTTTTATGCAATTTTAGAAAACCTTGTCCTGTAGACATCTTTCAGCACTATCTCATGTGTCCACATTGTCTTGTAGTCTAAATTTGTGAGTATTGACTTAATGAACCATGAGATTGCGACTATTCACGCTGCGGTCAGAACCTGCTTTGTTCATGTTGAAAAGTGAAAACCATAGTGTTTCTCTCAGTCATGGTTGTACCAATTATACTTGTTTCTCCATCGATACAACAGTTGGCTGTGTAAAAATGTCGTGGTCTACATTTATCTGAAAGATTTATTTTGGGGGGGAATCACATCTACATGTGTAATTAGCTGAAAATTGGGATCTCATAAATATTTGTTTATTTTAAGTTGACACTCGCGGAGAATGATTAACAGCATGCTTTATAATGTTATATATGGAACTATTTTCAGGATGAGTTAATGAGCAATGAGGAACTGTTTTTTGGTTTGACTCAAAGTCTTCGTAAGTTTCCGAAAGAATCAGGTTAATCTTCTGTTCACTTGTTGTTATGATCTGAAATTAAATACTATTCTCACTACCACAAAACTTTCTAATTGTCTTATCTTATTGTACTATAGATAAGGTTCTCTGTCATTTCTGCTTCAAGCCCAAAAAGATTACTAATGAGGTATTGAAGCCTGCTAATGGTAGAAAGAGCCAGATGCTGATTTCGGATATTATCGTTCTAAAAACTGCTCTGGATGCTATACCATTCTTCTCAAAGGTGCTACTGTGCAAGTAATCCCGTGCTCATACTTACAATTTTGTGGTCTAATCATAGTCTATTTTCTTATAAATTGTACTTTTTTTTGGAAAAAACAAGTGCCATGGCCACTGGAACATCATAAGTTGTCCATCCCATCATGCAGGTTTTGAAGGGGGCGAAGAGTTTTCTTCTTCACAACATTTACCAGACTGTATGTGAAAACCCTACATATGAAAGCATGAGAAAGAGGTACAGGTTACACCATGCTAACACCAGACTGCTTAAGCTCTTCTTCAATTGTTGAAAACAAGTTTCTTCTTCACAAGTTTCAACGGTTTCGGAAAAGAAAACATAACTTCGAAACAAGATATTTAGCATTGTTTTCTCTGATTCTGCTTGTAGCTATAATGCTTCACCCTGCATGGACAGTTCTGTTTGTTTATTGTCAAGCGAAAAACAATCGGTGCCCACTGGTTTGGGCGTCCTAGTTACGTCGGCGTGAGTCTGCTGTGAGCTCTGTGTCCTTATCCCTTCGCTAGCTGCCTTTGTGCTCTCTCTGACTAAAGACGAACAGCCACCTTTGTGCTCTCTCTGACTAAAGACGAACAGCCAAAGCTTCTTCCTCTCAACCAGATGCTGCCACTCAGCAATGATTATGTTTTTCTTTTGTGGTACTAGGATCAGAGAGGTCATTGATGAGGATGTTGTTCATTCAAGGGCTCCATTTATAGCCTGCACTCAGCAATGTTTTGCTGTCAAGGCAGGGATTGATGGGCTGCTTGATGTTGCTCGTCGATCGTTCTGTGACACTAGTGAAGGTGCTTCCCAGTTATCTACATTCACTTTCTTTATTTACATGCTTAACATATTGTAACTTAAGAATCTTGGGGTCTGTGGTGTGTGTTGTAGTGGGTTCTTATCTAGCTTTCTTCTTAATATAATGAAGCTCTCCTGCGTTTTTGAGGAAAAAAATACAAGCTTAACATATTGTATTGCAGCCATACATAACCTCGCAAACAAGTACAGGGATGAATATAATATGCCAAATTTGAAGATACCCTATAACAATAGGCAAGGATTTTATATTATTATACCACAGAAGGACATCACTGATAGGCTTCCTAATAAATTTATTCAGGTATATGCACACTTTCTCCCAAAATCAGCTTATCAGTTGTAATCTGCTTACCATATTTGTCAAACTTGTGAAATCAATTAGGTTGTTAGACATGGGAAGAATATCCACTGCTCAAGTTTCGAGCTTGCTTTGGTAAGTTGACTTCTGAGCAAGGTAGAATTTCTAGGGATTTTTTTTATAGCTAACATCTTTGTTGTCACACCACAAACCTTGACCTCATATTCCAGTTTATTGGGCTTCAAATTTCCAATGGGATAGATGTTACTCATGGGTGCATAAATATTTGACACTTTTTCTGGATCTTGTCCTCTCACATTTCTGTTCTGTGAATGTCCTTCTTTTGCTGTTCTATTGTTGTTTATTATTTCGGAAAACTCCCAGAAAATAAGAGACTGGATAACAGTACAAATTTTACATGCAATCAGGCTGAACGTAACTGTAGTTATTTTCTACCCGATTTTGCAGCTGAATGTTAGGAATAAATCGGCTGCTGCGGAGTGCTTCTTGCGCACGGAACTTTGCTTGGAAGGTTGCTGCAGAAATTGAGTGTTGATGACTTTGTTAATTTTCAGTTAATTCTTGCTTGTAGTCATATTTGTGGCTCTGTTAACTCTTCTGATTGATCTCATGAATGTGTGGGGTACCATAAAGCTTCTACCTGAAAAACGAGGTACTGTATAATATGTTTTATGGATTAGCAGAAGTTAGCACCTTCGATGTGATTAGCACAAGTTAGCTGCATGTCATGTTTCTTAGTTCCATTTATGCTATCATGCCTGATTTAGCAGTCATGGTGACACTTTAGTGCCATCTGTTTGCAATACACGCAACACAACCCTTCTGATTGGTAACAAGATCACATGGACCATATCTTTCAGAGATGCAAACCATGCCAATGAAAATTTTCATCTTCTTAGTTTAATGAAGCACAACTCTCCTGCGTTTTCGATAAAACCCTAACTTAACACCGAAGAATCTTGTGGGCAGTGGAGCACTGGATTTTCCATGCAATGTTACCTTGTAACTATCCAAGATGTATATAAATATTTAAGTTGTCTAAACCTCTTGTCTGTCTCTTTAGGGCTTATTGATGAGATCCGAGAAGACGTTGGTATCCTTACATTGCTAGCTGAAGTATTGTGTTTATTGGACATGATTGTAAATTCTTTTGCACATACAATATCTACAAAGCCTGTCGATCGCTACACACGACCAGAGTTCTCAGGTGGGAATTTTTGCTCGAGACATGCTTTTAATTGTAATGCAAGTGTTTGTTATTTGGTTTGTAGTGTTTGTGGATCCCGCTCTCTTTTTTCATGACAGTTTTCTTTCCCGATTAAGTAGATGACGGTCCAATGGCAATCAATGCCGGACGACATCCAGTTCTGGAGGGCTTGCATACTGATTTTGTCGTAAGTGGTTTCTTTTTGTTCATGGTCTCCATTTTACTTCATAAACGATATTCTATATTGTTTTGTTTGCTTATATCTTGTTTATCATACAGCCTAACAATATCTTCCTTTCTGAAGCATCAAATATGGTTCTTGTCATGGGGCCAAATATGTGAGTAACATATTGCATCTAAGTTACTGTTGTGGGCTATATCCATTTATCTGTGGAAGTTACTTCTAGTTTTTAAATTGTTTGTTGTTGCAGGAGCGGGAAAAGTACTTATCTCCAACAGATTTGTTTAATTGTCATTCTTGCACAAATGGGCTGTTATGTACCAGCTCAGTTTGCATCATTAAGAGTGGTTGATCGCATATTCACACGGATAGGTAATGGGGACAATGTTGAAAACAACTCTAGCACAGTAAGCACTTGATATGAGATTATGTTAAAACATGTTATTTCCATGTGATAACATTAACATATAATTCCTGGACAATATCTTTGGTGTCCCTCTTAGTTATCTGTTCATGAACTTGCAGAACTATCATAGATAGATATGAAGTGCATAGTTAGATAAATAGAGCAAATATACGTAAACAGTTGGTCTATGTTTCCTTGATATTGTACATTTCTTTGCTTGCCTACAGTACCTCCTATTAGCTTCCTACAAGGTTACAAGTCTTAAAATTCTTATACCCCGTCAACTAAATACCATTAGTTTGGTGCATGAAATGCTTGAAGGTCTAGGCCTAGTGGGAGGGATTCTGAGTTAGAAGCTTGGTCTCCTTGGTCACTTTTCTATAGCCGTTGTTTAGGGGTTTTAATAGTTTCATTGTTGCAAACCGAGTCTCATATTTGGTCCCCGTATGAGATAAGGATGATGTAAGGGGACTATTTTTCTCTCTAATACAAAGAAGCGCAGCTCTCCTGCTTTTTCGAGAAAAAAATACCATTAGTTTTCTTAGAGGGTTAGTCTATCAGCCCTGCTGAAATGGGTCTTTTGTTTTATGAAGCATTTAAATCGTAAATGGAGTATAAAGATTAAATAATAACTCTTATTTATTTAGTATACAGCAATGGAGTTGGAGCAAAAAGTTTAGTCAGATCCAAAGAGTACACAGTGAGACTGAGTTTGGTGCATAAAGGCCAATGCTGTTTGCAATATAAATCTGATTTCTTGTTTAAGCTTATTCATCCAGTTTCTCAATTTCAATCTGCATTTTAGTTGTAACAGATTATGTAGTACTATTTGACAAAAGCAATTCATATGTAATGTTTCTTAACCATGTTAATTATTTCTTTAGCAGTATGCTTTTCACTTATTCCTGTCAAACTGACTTCATTGCACAAACTATGGATATATTTATTCCTTTCCATTACTTGTAGCAAGTGCAAAAATTTTCTAGCAACTTTTCAGCTGCTTTTTTCTATTGAGATCAGTTAAATTTTGATAAGAACCTTTAAGTTTCTGGAAAACAATTCTCCCTCCATTCCAAAATTGTTGTCGTCATTGACTTTTTCGTGAATTTTGACCATTCGTCTTATTCAAAAAATTATCTCAAATACACAAAATTAATAATTATATTTTAAGTTTATCTAGTAATGAATCTAATCATAAAAAAATATATGATAATTTTCAAAATATTTTGAATAAGACGAATGGTCAAAGGTAACGAAAAAAGTCAATGGTGACAACAATTTTGGAACGGAGGGAGTATTGTATTACATGTATCTTATTTCTTTTATTCTTTATCTTTGCAGTTTATGACCGAAATGAAAGAGACAGCTTTCATCATGCAAAATGTTTCTTCAAAGTATTTCTACCTCATTCCGTGAATTTGAAATTCAATACATTTAGTGTCTCTTATTTTTCTCTGATGGCCATGAACTTATAGGAGCCTGATTGTTGTGGATGAGCTTGGAAGAGCTACATCCTCCTCTGATGGGTTAGCAATTGCATGGAGCTGCTGTGAATACCTTCTTTCTATCAAAGCGTAAGAATTAGTAACCTCTTATCTGTGAATATCTTCACAGATAATGCGCTCATATTTCTTTCTTTTTAAAATGGCATATTTGAAAAGACTCGCATCTTCTGTCATTCTGTATATCCTGCATCCAGAATTTCTGTAGCTTATGCCTAAGTTGGTTTCTTAGGTCAAGTATGCAATGTCCTTTGTAGCATACAGGCTACTTGTAGTATACACCAAAAATGTCAGTTTCGTCATGTTGCTACCCTGAGCTATGCATTACCAGGTTTGAAATAATAATTGTCACTAGAGTTGACGTATTTAATTTGTAACAGTTATTAGATATCATACCTGTGTCAAGCCATGGGTGCTTCCTATTTGTTGTTTGGTGATGTTATCCACTGTATATTACTGTTCATGACGTTTTTCCTGCAATAAAATCAACTGTTACAAGTATTTTGTTTGACTATGAAAGGTGATGCCTTTCTTTTTCAAAAGTGATATGCTGTCCTTCCTCACTAGATGTTTGTCCATGCAGCTACACAGTTTTTGCCACCCATATGGAAGGCTTGTCAGAACTTTCAACGATGTACCCAAATGTGAGGATCCTTCATTTTGAAGTGGACCTTAGAAATGACCGTTTGGACTTCAAGGTAGCTAGTACAAAATGCAGTGACTATTGCAAGCATTTGTTTTCTAATGTCTTAATTTCGTACTATGCCCTGCCTCAGTTCCGCTTGAAGGATGGTGTCCGCCGGGTACCACACTACGGGCTTCAACTGGCTAGAGTGGCTGGTCTTCCTGCTTCGGTAATCGACACTGCAACAAGCATCACTTCACGGGTCACAGAGCAGGTACTCTAGTATCTACATGTCGCCATTACATCTTAGAAGACAGACAACTCTAGGATTATGTGATGTGTAGGATGTTGCCGACTGCTGAACTTACACCCAGTTTGCCATACCTTTAAACAAAATTTACCAGCCTTACCTGTCCATCTATATGCGACGATCTCTTTACCGATCAGCCACATCAATGGCGTTAACTTTTTGCGTTTATCCTGCAGGAAATGGCAAGGATGGATGCCAACTCTGTGGAGTTCCGGTCGCTTCAGACAGCATACATGGTCGGGCAGCGGCTCGTCTGTCTGAAATACTCGAACCAAGGTGATGACTACGTCCGTGAAGCTCTGAAGAGTCTCAAGGAGAGCATTGCTGCAGGCCGGTTAACATGACAAAATGGATGAGCATCTGAGAATTAGATAGATAGAGCTCATATCCTTCCGTGCGAATGTAGTATGGTAACGAGTTTTTTCTGTTCCGTCTGTGCAAATGAGGTGTTAGTGCTTGTGTCATGTTGTTGCTTCGCACGTAGTATCCGTCAGCCAATGTACGTCACGTTGTAATCTATTTTTTTTCAAACACATAGGAGAGCTATGTATTATTATATTAAAAAGAATAAAGGGCAAGAGCTCGTACAACACACCCACAAACACACACACATAGGGATGCAAGTTTGTTGATCTTTGGGTTAATGGGTCGGTCCAAATTTATCTCAAATAAACTAAAATTCATCTTCACCTTATCAATCTAGAAGATCAAATGAACTAGAGGTTTAACCCACTACTACCTAGTGGGTAGTCCACCTGCATCCCTACACCAAATATTAAGAGAACAAGCGTGCCTTTTACAAATTGCAGCATGACCACAGAACTACTACTCAGTTGGGAGAGCGGCTGTGAGGAAAGAAATTCCTTTAGCCCCAGCCAACTCCCACAACTTTCGCTCCTCACCAGCAATTACTAGAGCAGCAGCCAGACTGGGAGAAATACCATAAACAAAAGCACACAACATAAATCCGGAATAAAGCAAATGATTGTGATCTCGGTCAAAGGGTCTCTTGAACAGATAAATACGTTTGTAACATGGAAAAGGATCATATTCGTCCATATGTTACGGTATATTCTGCCAAGAAAATGGGCTGGCAATAAAGTGAAAATTATTGTTGGGAGTTGCATCGGCTTCCCGGCGCGGTCGTCGTCGAATCGTCGTCGTTTCCTTCGGCGCTACTTTGGTGGGGCTGGTGGCTGAACAGTTGCTGCCCCAGGCGCTGGGACGTCTATAGAATCTCCGTCACTTGAGAGACTGCGTCCCAAACCGTTATGTATCCAGTGCCTGGCACTCCTCTGACACGCACTATATCACGGTACAGAATCTACAACTTAGTAAAGGGCCCTTCATTGAACCCCTATAGTCGGTAAAAATATTTACTGACTGATAACGTCGGTCGGTATAAGTGACGTCGATAAACTTGTACCCTGAGGTGATGTAGCTCGCGTGTGGTTGCCTTTTCCACAGCAGAGGACAAAAAGAGTTCAAGTGGGCTGTGTATTCGTCGCAAAACTAGATCAGTCAGTCAGTCCAAACAAGGCAACACGAAAGGAAGGCAGGCAAACAGACCAACCCAAGTAATCGATCGAACCGATCGGTTCCTAAAGGCAAAACTGATCTCACAGTTATGAATTGCAGGTAAGCGATTCACCAGAATTAACGATCGAGTTAACTATATTACAATAAGGAATATATGTATACGTATACGTTATATAATACTGAACCGTAAGCAACACGTGAATGAACGGAATCAATTTTGAAGATGCATCTAGGATCCCCTAGTAGGTTTTGGTGTATGATGATAAAAAATTAAAAGTGTGCTAACTTGTTTACAAAGTATATCTGCAGATAATCAAAATTAATCTTTTGCAAGTTGTTATTTACTCCTAAAAAGAAAGGAAAGAATATGGACTCAAAAGCTCTTCAATGATTAGTTCTTTTATTTAATTTGAGTCATAGGTATGCCAAACTATAAAGGGGGGTAAAACAAACTTGTTAAGAAGGGAATTGTATGTGCTCAAGCCTTCAAACAGTTTTTATGAGAAGTATAGCCAACAAGCCTTAAAACCAGTTCTTTTCTAAGCTAAACAGAGAGTAACGGAAGTTCCGTGAGCCCTCTCACGGAAGTTCCAGCGGTGTCGGGTTCCCTCTCCCTGCCTACCCGAGAGTGACGGAAGTTCCGTCACCTCCTGACAGAAGTTCCGTCGGTGTAGGGTTCCCACTCGCTGTCTCCCCGAGAGTGACAGAAGTTTCGTCGATCTCTGACGGAAGTTCCGTCATCAGAATTTCCGTGGCTCTCACGGAAGTTCTGTGAGCTCAATCCTTGTTAAACCGAGAGTGACAGAAGTTACTTCATCCCTTGATGGAGGTTCCGTCACAGCATCTGAGTTCTTTCCCAGTCAGTGCAATGGCTAAATTTGAAATGACGGAAGTTTCGTCGGTTTTCACGGAAGTTCCGTCAGACCCAGAAAACTCTCCAACGGCTAGTTTTTGAGCTCTCCCTATAAATAGAGTACCCCTTCCCCCGTGGGAAGGGTTGAATTCCTTGCCATTCCACTCACTTTTCAGCTAGAGCTCTCCCCTCTCACTCCTAAGCTTGTTCTTGAGATTCAAATCAAAGTGAGAGAGATCCAACCATAAAAACATTGAATCCATCCACTCAAAAGCTTGAGCGCATCTTTCCCTTCCCATCAAGATTTGATTTGCTTGTTACTCTTGGAGACTTGGTCTCCTAGACGGCTAGGCGTCGCCCTTGAGCTCTCAACTTTGTGTGGTGAGTCGGGGACATTTGTGAAGGTGTAATTCACCTCCGGAGGAAAAGAATCAAGTAGAGAAAGAAATCCAAGCACGGTCTTTGTGATTGCTTGGCGGGGAAAAGGGTTGAGAGAGACCCGGCCACTTTGTGTGGCTCCTCAATGAGGACGTAGGAACTACTTAGTGTGATTGTCGAACCTCGGATTAAATCTTGTGTCTCTCTTTACTTTCCTGCTCTTATATTTGTGCTTGCTTATTTCTTTCATATTATTGTGCTTGTATCACTTGTTGATTGTGTAGCTAGTCTTTCATTTAAGGATTCTACGCTTACATTGTATTAGCTTCACTCCTACGAAGTTAGTTTTTCCTTCTCCTTGTTATCTGTGTTATTCATTGTTTAGAGGAAGGATAGTGAGAAGTTCTATCACTTGACAGAACTTCCGTGGCGACGGAAGTTCCGTCACCCCCGACGGAAGTTTCGTCATTCCTGGTTGTTTCATTATTATTTAGTGCTTTTTCAGGATTATTTTTAGATTGCCTATTCAACCCCCCCCCCCTCTAGGCAACTTTCAATTGGTATCAGAGCCGAAATCTTCTACAAGGCTTAAAAGCTTGAAGATTAAAAGATGTCGAAGCCAGGAGAAGGTGACAAGCCCCAAGATCTTACTTCAACAAGTAAGGGAAATGAGTTGCATGCATCCATCCCCTTCAACTATGCCAATGTGGCAAATATCCATGGAAGTGGAAGTGGAAAATTGCCTTACTTTGAAGGCAAGGATTTTAGTTGGTACAAGCATCACATGAAGATGTATCTTATGTCAATTGGTCCACCAATTAGGGAGATTGTGGAGAAAGGATATACCTTGGAAGATAAGGACAATCCTACAACCATGGACCAACTCAACATACATCGCAATGCTCAAGCGGTGTCGGCCATTCTCTCTTCCTTGAATTCTAAGGAATATTCAAGAGTTGCCGGAATTGAGAATGCTCGAAAAATGTGGAAGAAGCTTATATGTGCCCATGAGGAAGTGGATGTTGTGAAAAAGTCAAGACTCCAAGTTCTCAAGGATCAATTCAACTTCTTTGTGATGAATAAGGGAGAAGAGCTTCAACAAACTCATGATAGGATCATGGACATTATAAATGAGAGAAGATCCTATGGTGACAACATTAAAGATGAGGAAGTCAACTACAAGCTTCTCATGGAAGATGAGGAAGTCAACTACAAGCTTCTCATGGCTCTTAGGATGTGGAATTCCACACTTTGCACCATCATTGAAGAGAAGGATGGTTTTGAGAGCTTCACAACGGATGAAGTCATAGGAAGAATAAATGCCCACAAGTCATGATCATGAGGGAAAGAGAGTGAATGTGCTCATAGGATATGAGAGCACAAGCAAGAAGGACTTGGCACTAAAAGCCAAGAAGACTAAAGATGATGATGATGAAGATGAAGAAAACGATGATGAAGAAGAAGATGATGCAGAATTTTCCTTGTTCGTCAAGAAATTTGGCAAATACATGATCAAGAATGGCTTCACCAAAAGAAGCTTTGACAAGGCAAAAACTAGAAGAACAAATAGAAGATGCTATGAGTGTCATGAACAAGGACACATGATTGTCGATTGTCCAAGACTAAATGGCAAGGGCAAAAAAACTGAAAAGTTCAACAACAAGACAAAGCCCTACAAGAAGCCATACAACAAGGGACATGCTCATATTGGCCAAGAATACATCTCCGATGATGATGATGAAGATGATGAAGGTGGCATTGCTAATATTGCCATAGGTCTACCTCCGGCCAAGAAGTCACTCTTCAACAACCTCACCAATGATGAAGATGATGCCCCTCGATGCTTCATGGCCAAGGAAAGCAAGGTAGCTCCTCACACCGATTTCAATCCTTCTTATTGTAGTGATGAAGAGGAGGATTTGGTCCCCTCTATGCATGAAATGGTGAAAATGCTAGATAAGCTACAAAGGGAGTTGGACAATCAAGAAAGAATCGTTGATAGACAAGAAGAGTTGCTTGATCAAGAAAGAAGCAAGAACCTTGAGCTCGCCAAGCAACTTGAGCAAGAGAAGGAGAAGAACAAGGCTTTAACCAAGGACCTTGCAAAGGTCAATGAGACAAGGGAATCAAGCACCTCAATGACCAAGAAGTATCAAGATAGGTGCAATTACTTGCAAGAGGAGAACAAGACCTTAACAAAGGCCATTGAAGAGCTCAAGACAAAATCACAATCATTGTTGAAGAAGCTTGAGTCCTCACAAGCTTCAACAAGCAAGGGTTGTGGAAGGTGCCACAATATTGATGTTGATAAGATTGCCAAGCAAGATGCAATCATTGAGAAGCTAGCCAACGAAGTCAATAAGCTCAAGAAGAAAGCTCAAGTGGAGACCACAACAAGAATAGTTGGTGAGCCAAGAGCCTCTTATGACAAGAGAGGATTGGGGTACAACAAGAATACACCCAAAAGAAGGCACAACAAGAGAATCAATTTTGTGCATAAGAGCAAAGGAAAGCATGTGGCACAAGAAAGTATCATCAAGCCCAAGAATGCTTTCCAAGTCAAAAAGAACGCCAAGAACTCTACCATATCCTTTGATGATTTTGATGCCTCTTATGTGCTAACCCGTAATGCTTATGGTAGAGTAGTTGCCAAGTTTGTTGGGACACATGATGCAAGGTGGAAACCTTGTGTGTGGGTGCCCAAACTTCTTGTATCTAGTGTTAAGGGACCCAAACCATCTTGGGTGCCTAAAACATGTGCTTGATTTACCTTGTAGGAATACTCCTCCGGTGGTGCAATATGGGTACTTGATAGTGGATGCTCAAATCATATGACCGGAGAGAGATCGATGTTCTCCACACTTGATCATGACAATCTACCAAGTGGAGGCATATCATTTGGAAATAACAAGAAGGGAAAGGTAATTGGTCGTGGATGGATTGACGTCACCCATGACCTTTCAATTGGTAATGCTTATCTTGTGAATGGTCTAGGATACAACTTAATGTCCGTATCACAACTTTGTGAGATGGGCTATAGTTGTCTCTTTGACGATGATGGTGTGACTGTCTTTAGGAAGAAAGATTCCTCGATAGCTTTCAAAGGGTATCTTGAGGACAAGATCTATCTTGTTGATTTCACCAACAAAGAAGGATCTAACCTAAGTACTTGTTTGGTTGCTAAATCTACCTTGGGGTGGCTATGGCATCGCCGGCTAGCTCATGTTGGGATGAGAAATCTTTCTAAACTCCTTAAAGGTGGTCACATCATTGGACCAAAATGATGTTGCTTTTGAGAAGGACAAAATATGTAGTGCATGTCAAGCCGGAAAGCAAGTAGGAGCAGCACATCCATCCAAGACAATGATGACAACGACAAGACCATTGGAGATGCTCCACATAGACTTATTTGGACCGGTCACCTACATAAGCATTGGCGGTAACAAATATGGCTTTGTAATTGTTGATGATTATTCTCGTTTCACATGGGTATTCTTTTTGAAGGACAAAAGTGAAACACAAGGTATCCTAAAGAGATTTTTGAGGAGAGCCCAAAATGAGTATGAAGTGAAGATCAAGAAAATAAGGAGTGACAATGGAACCGAGTTCAAGAACACACAAGTTGAAGAATATCTTAATGAAGAAGGCATCAAGCATGAATTCTCAGCTCCATACACTCCACAACAAAATGGAGTAGCCGAAAGGAAGAACCGCACACTCATAGAGATGGCAAGAACTATGCTCGATGAGTACAAGACACTGGACACCTTTTAGGCCGAAGCCATCAACACCGCATGCCATGCATCAAATAAATTATATCTTCACAAGATCTTGAAGAAAACACCATATGAGCTTCTCACTGGTAACCTTCCAAATGTTTCATACTTTCGTGTCTTTGGGAGCAAATGCTTTATTCTTAACAAGAAACCCAAATCCTCTAAGTTTGCTCCTAAGACACATGAAGGTTTTCTCCTTGGATATGGAACTAACGTCTATGCATATCGAGTCTTTAACAAAGACATCGGAGTTGTTGAAATCACCCGAGATATGCAATTTGATGAATCTAATGACTCTCAAGTAGAGCAAGTTAATCCAAGTGATGTAGGCGATGAAGCTCCTTGTGATGCAATAAGAAACATAGCAATAGGAGAGATAAGGCCACAAGATCCAAACTCAAGTCAAAATGAACCGTCTTTTTCAAGACAAGATGATCCGTCTCCACAAGAGCCACATGATGAACAAGATCAAGGGAGAGACCAAGATCATGGTGATGATCATGGTCAAGGTAACAACCAAGATCAAGCTCAAGATGGTGGGGATAGAGACATTCAAGATGATATCATTCAAGAAGAAGAAGATGCATCTAGGCCAATTCATCCACGAGTATGACAAAGCATTCAAAAGGATCACCCCGTTGACAACATTCTAGGAGACATCCAAAAAGGGGTAACTACTAGATCCCAAATGGCTACATTTTGTCATCATTACTCGTTTGTTTCCTCTATGGAACCTCTTAGAGTGGAACAAACCCTTCAAGACTCGGATTGGGTGATGGCTATGCAAGAAGAGTTAAACAACTTTGAAAGAAACAAGGTGTGGTCATTAGTGGAGAGACCCAAGCAAAATGTTGTAGGTACAAAATAGGTGTTCCGCAACAAGCAAGATGAACACGGTGTGGTGGTAAGAAATAAGGCAAGACTTGTCGCAAAAGGCTACTCACAAGTAGAAGGTTTGGACTTTGGTGAAACTTATGCACCCGTAGCTAGGCTTAAGTCAATTCGTATTTTACTTGCCTATACTACTCACCATGGCTTTAAGCTTTTTCAAATGGACGTGAAAAGTGCATTTCTTAATAGCCCCATTCAAGAAGAGGTGTATGTACAACAACCTCCGGGGTTTGAAGACCCAAAGAAACCAAACCATGTGTACAAGCTTCACAAAGCTCTCTACGGCCTCAAGCAAGCTCCTAGAGCTTGGTATGAACACCTCAAGGGATACTTGGTCAACAAAGGCTTCACAATTGGCAAGGTCGATCCTACTCTCTTCACAAGAAAAGTTGATAATGATCTATTTGTGTGCCAAATATATGTCGATGACATTATATTTGGTTCTACTAATCAATCTTTTTGTGATGAGTTTACCAAGATTATGACTAGGAAATTTGAGATGTCTATGATGGGGGAGTTGAAGTTCTTTCTAGGTTTTCAAGTCAAGCAACTTGAAGAAGGAACATTCATAAGTCAAACCAAGTATACTCAAGACATACTCAAGAAGTTTGACATGGAGAATGCTAAGCCTAACAAGACTCTCGTGAAGACTAATGGACACCTTGGGCTAGATGTAAACGGTAAACCCGTGGATCAAAAGGTATATCGCTCCATGATTGGCTCCTTGCTTTATCTTTGTGCATCTAGGCCCGATATCATACTTAGTGTGTGCATGTGTGCAAGATTCCAAAGTGCTCCAAAGGAAAGCCACCTCGTGGCGGTAAAAAGAATCTTAAGATATTTAGTTCACACCCCAAACTTAGGATTGTGGTATCCCAAGGGCTCCAAGTTCAAGCTAGTCGGCTATTCCGATGCCGACTATGCCGGATGTAAAGTGGATAGGAAAAGTACCTCCGGGACATGCCAATTATTGGGTAGATCCATAGTGTCATGGTCATCCAAGAAACAAAATTTTGTTGCCTTATCCACGGCCGAAGCGGAGTATGTTGCAGCTGGAAGTTGTTGTGCACAACTACTTTGGATGCGACAAACTCTAAAGGACTTTGGATACACTATGACCAAAGTTCCACTCCTATGTGATAATGAGAGTGCCATCATGATTACATATAACCCCATTGATCACAATAGAACCAAGCATATAGATATCCGGCACCACTTCTTGAGAGATCATTCTATAAAGGGGGACATTGATATTACCTATGTTAGAACCGACAAACAACTAGCCGATATTTTTACCAAACCCCTAGATGAGAAGCAGTTTTGTGAACTTAGGAGTGAACTAAATATTCTTGACTCATCCAACTTGGAGTAGAATCATATGCTTTGATTGGTGTATTGATCCTGCAAAATGTCTTGAAAGCCAAATCTTTTCAAAATTTCATATTGTCCTTGATTTCAAACAAAACTCTTTGATCACTAGATCATATTGTCGATACTTGTGAATATAGTTTTGGCTGCTGATTTGTTACTATTCACAAGTTGAGACAAGCTTTATACTCTTTATGCAACTTGTCCATAAGTCCAAACTTGTAGCAATTTACGCCTTTTTTTTGAATGACGGAACTTCCATCACCCAACTACGGAACTTCCGTGACCAATCACAGTCTTCCTTAGGAGAGAAGAGTTTTCTCTGGTTCAAAACCGAGAATGACGAAACTTCCGTGACTCTTTCACGAAACTTCCGTCGTCCACGGAAGTTCTGTGAGAACTTCCGTGAGGAACCTCCTGCAGCGCGTCTCAACCCGAGACTGACGGAACTTCCGTCGCCCAACGACGGAACTTCCGTCAGTCCCTTGTTAAGTCGCCCGACCCCTTCTCTCTTCTTCCTCTAACCGGTCATTCTCTCTTTTTCTTTTCTCTCTCTTCCACTCAAACCCTAGGGCGATTTCAAAGGCGATTTGAAGATTGTTGGAGATCCCACCAAGAGAAATCATCAAGTTGGGAGGAACTCCATTCCTCCCCTATGGAACTTCTGGGATCCCCTTCAATCTCCATCACTTTTCCATCTTCTTGACCTAGGCTTGTACCGATGGTTCGCGTCAAGATTGCCTCCCAAGCTCCAAGTGAGTCAAGTGAAGAAGAACAAGTGGTGGAGTCCTCCTCAAGTGAGGACCTTGTTCCTCTAGCCTTGAGAAAGAAGGCAATGCTGAAGAGAAGGAAGCCTTCTAGCAGTGGGGCTCAAACCATTCATGTTGAGGCTGGAGGTTCTCTCCCTCCACGAAGAGCACAAGACAAAGGAAAGAAACCCATGATGGAGAAATTGGGTCGGCCAAGAAAGAAGTTCACACACACGAGGGATGAGCCCTTGAACATTGTGAGGGACCTTCGAGTCCATGCCCCTGTGTACCCCCCTCACCATGATTTCAAGGATTACAAGAAAGATGCAGAGGGCTTGAATGTTGCCAGAAGGCAAAATCAATATCTGGTGGTGGACAAAGAGGCGAGTGACCCCCGGTTTCTTACATGGTTTCAGCAGGACTATAACATGTCTATGCTCATTGATATGAACATAAAGAACCGGTTGGCCACTCATCAATGGATTGATTGGAAGTACATGAAGGAGAAGGATGACACTACCTTTGATGAGATTGTGGGAGCTTGCAAGGCCAGAAATGTTTATGATCTCATGGGTTTTAACTATGACTGGAATGAAGAAGTGATTTGTCAGTTCTACTCTACCCTCTACATTGATGGGAGAGGATACTTTTATTAGATGACACAGGGGGTGCAGTATGTCATATCTTCCTCTCGCTTGACTACTTTTTTCTTTCAAGATGCTGAGGAAGATGATGCAAGGGAGAGGCTCTCATGTGAGCCAGTGTTGAAGGATTCAGAGCTGACCTTCATGTATGAGGACCCAGATCCCACATATAGGGGCACTGCTCATGGGATGCATAACTTCTACTTCACTCTCAATAGGATGCTCCGGGTGACTATTGCTCCAAAGGCTGGGTATGCTACTTCCCTTGTTGAGCATTCTAGGAACATTCTTGCTAGATTCCGAGAAGATGTTGCTCCTTTTAGTGTGATGGATTTCATTATACAAGAAATCTACTCCGCATCTCTGGATACAAGGAAGGTACTACCATTTGCACCTTATATCATGAAGATGATCGAGTCTGAGTCCGGCTTAATCTTTGAGAAGGAGTGCAAACATCAGCCTTTACGACCCCGTGTGCCCAAGTCCACTCGCCCTCATGATGAGACCATTCGCAGAGAGATAGCTACAGACAAGGCTGCTGCAGCAGCAGCATGTGCAGCGACACCAGACACAGCAGCAGCAGCAGCATGGCCCTCTTCTTCAGCTCAAGACCGACAGCGTCGTCCATCCTCTCCCGTTCTTGCCTTTCTTAAGGGCATCTTCAGTGCTTGTTGCTTCAATGCAAGGGAGAACTGGGAGAACAAGCGGCGCATTAACAAGCAGGTGAGGTGCTACAAGAGGGACCAGCGGGCTCAGGGACATGAAGTGTCTCTTGACGGTTCTGAGTGTGAGCCCGACGGTGAGCCACCAGTCTTTGAGGATCCACTTGTTGGCTATGATTGGAATGATGTTGCTCCAGCTTCTTCTCCGACAGATGATGAAGAAGAAGGCGATGGAGAGAGCACTGGCAGTGATGTGTGATGCTTCTCTCTTATTTTCTTCCCCTTTCATTCTTTTTGGTGCCTTGATGCCAAAGGGGGAGAGATGAGATGAAAAGAATTTATTTGCTTTAAAAGGCTTGCTTGTAATAGGATAGTGATGAACCTATGGACTAGTTCGCCTCTCTAT
The DNA here is from genome assembly GCA_032690845.1 of Eleusine coracana subsp. coracana. NCBI lineage: Eukaryota > Viridiplantae > Streptophyta > Magnoliopsida > Poales > Poaceae > Eleusine > Eleusine coracana. Next base: position 45,246,622 of record CM064430.1, read on the forward strand.
TTGCTTTGCATGCGAAACATATTTGTGAACCTTATTGTAATAACTCTATTGTTCTTATGTTATGTGTGGTGCTTGTTTCTATTAGTTTTGTAAGTTGTGTTGCTGCTTGTTTATTGCCTTATCACATTGCTTCACTCTTACACACTTTTAGGCACCCCACTCATTGCAAAATATAGGGGGAGCTCCATCACATGTTTGTGTGATTCTTGCATTTTTTTAGGGGGAGTTCCACTATATGTTGCTCTTTGTCTCTTTTGACTTCCACTTCCACTTCCGTCACTCTCGGGTTATTCATTGTTTAGTTTTTCCTTCTCCTTGTATTAGCTTCACTCCTACCAAGTTAGTTTGTATCACTTATTGATTGTATAGCTAGTCTTTCATTTAAGGATTCTACGCTTACATTGTATTAGCTTCATTCCTACCAAGTTAGTTTTTCCTTCTCCTTGTTACCCGTGTTATTCATTATTTAGAGGAAGGATAGTGAGAAGACTTTCGTGGCGACGGAAGTTCCATCACCCCCGACGGAAGTTCCGTTATTTCTGGTTGTTTGATTATTATTTAGTGCTTTTTTAGGATTATTTTCAGATAGTCTATTCAACCCCCCCCCCCCACCCCTCTAGGAGGCAACTTTCAATTGGTATCAGAGCCGGAATGTTCTACAAGGCTTAAAAGCCAGCGTGTAATCGCAGACGAGGTCTTGTGGCACGGCGGAGCAGACGTCGGCGTCGTGGAAGAAGCGCGACTTGGCGAGGCCGCTCAGCTTGTCGTCCAGCTTCGCACGGAGGTAGCGGTCCACAAGCTCGTCGTTGTTGGGGTAGAACGCCATCTCCTTCGCGTCGATCGCTGGCGGATCGTGGAGAGGGAGAATTCTTGGAGGCCTTCGCTTCGATCCAATCGATTAGGGCACGCCGCCACCCCTCTCGATCAGTGGAACAAGCCAAGAAGAAAGGTTGAGAAAGCAGTAGTGTGACGTTTGAGCAATCCCGGGCCGTTGTTTTATTGCCGGATCGAGCGGGGCGATTTGGTTTTTCTTGACGCGGGAGAATTAAGGTGGTGGGTTTCCGAGTCCGACCTGGGTAAATTCGAAACGGTCTGGGATCGGGAGCTAGCTGGCGTGATTCGGAAGTCCAAGGAACTGAAATCTGGTCCGATCCACTCGATTGCTAAAATTAAGGCCACACCCAGTTGATCTTTTTTTTTTTAAGATGCATAGACACTTCCATTAATCGCGAGATGCTGCTAAATCAGCCAGGAATAAAGACCCTGGCAGATGCGTAAGGGCCAAGTTGAATAAGAGGTTGGATTTCACGAGCTCGACTCGGATAGTCGGATCGAATCTCTATTGGGCCAGCTGGCTGCTCGGCCCATTAATGAAAATCCCCTTTCCTTTATTTTCCTTATTGTTCCCACAGAATTGTATGTTCGTTAGTAAAACTGTTACGTACCGTCTCGCACAGCATTTCTTTATCCGCATCGTTATCTCAGTTTGAGACAAACTCTTCAATCCGGAACAAAGGGTCAATCAACTGTAAAAATGAAATCTGGGCTTGTTCCAGCCAGCCATGTTCGCAATATAGAATCGAACTAAATTTCCACTCAGGATACCCGGTAAAATTCGAGACTGTCCGGGATCGGGAGCTGATTCCGTGCGGGCCGATTTTTTTTTTTTTTTTGGCCATGTGTATCCTGCAGGTGTTCACCAAAATGTCCAACTTACGTAGTCACAACTTTCTTGGTCATGATTCATCTCTCTCCAAATCACCAAAATGTGTTCTGAGTTTAAAAACTGAATCTGCTCTTGCAAGGTTCGAAATCTTTGGTTGGGGTAACCTAGGAAGAATGCACAATGGGTTTTTGTTCGTGTTTTGTGTTTTCAGAGTTCAGAAAGGCCATGAATTCAAGAGAGGCCAATTAGATTCTCATTCATGTCTGCACATGTCAATGCTATTTGAGCTATAGCTTGTGTAGTTCTGGTACAGTATTGATCCATTCAGCATTTTGAATCTGATTTGATTCATGCCGTTTTCAACCTTTATTTTTCTTTCAATCTAACTGCAATCAGCAGACTTACGTATTGGAGTTAGAACGCATTTTTCAATCTAACTGCAACCAGCAGGCTTTAGTTCTGTAATTGATCTGCTGGATTAATCTCTTTTTTCTGTTTTTTTCTAAAGCACAGGAGAGCTGCGTTTCATTGAAATATAGAGAAAAATAGGAGGGTCCCCAACAGGATCCTCACTCATAAGGGGACCAAGTATGAGTGAGGCTTTTACAGAGGTTCTTGGTTAAAGCACATCACAAATCAAAACAACACGACCAAGCCCTAGCTGACCTAGTTAGTAACCACAATTTTTTTCTGTTTAAATTGGTTAAAGCTCTGATAATTCTTTACTGAATCCCATCGGCTAGTACTGTGATTTTTCTTCAGTGATGAAACTCTTTTTAACTGCATTTGTACACGATTCACTAGCAATGTAGACACACAACTAATTAGTGGGTTTCCTCACAATGCTCTCGACCTTCAGGTTAACTTTTTTGTTCAGTCCTTCTCTGTCGGTCTGCTACAGTAGTTCTTAATCTTTTGGAATTGTTGCCTTTCCCCATTACCATTTGCACAAGGGTTTCACATGAGTATGCAAACAGTTCACGCCCCAGGCGTTCTTTTATATGTGCTTCACCTGACAGGAGCTTGTTCTTGTGGTTAAGTGGCATATTTTTTTCTTGTTACTTCTTCTAGTGCCTGATGCGCTCATCAATATTCTTTCTTCTTCTGTTTCTAGTAACCCTGCAGAAGAATGAGATTATCAGAGGTGCTTTAATTCATGCTCTTATCTCTACTGCCACCAACCACTACCGAGACAAGGTCATCAAGGGTGCCATCACATTTCATCGAAGCCATGCTCGGTTCACAAGTCACTGAACCCATGTTCAGTTCATCAGTGTGATTACATATGTACTAGAAAGCTTATATGCGAAGATTAGAGATATTTCATAGTACTGTAAACTTTCAGAAATGTTCATTTGTGCATGAACACGTGAATTTACTAGCTAGTGCCTTGGTCTTCTCATATGGATTTGGATGAATTTCTGATTATGCAAGGAGATGCAGTGCAGTGTTTGTGCCATGAGTCAATCATACTTATGTACTTCCTCTTTTCCAGAGGAACTATGTTTTCTGTTGCCAAAAGAGTATGCATGGCAGCTTTGTTTGAACTGCTTGCAGTTTCAGGCTCGGGTTCTACGCTATGAACCAACAAATTTTGGTTGAACAGCTGAATGCCTGTGAGGCACCAGTACATTCAGCTCCATCCATGTTCAGACAGCCCTACAAAAGTTTCAGTGAGAACCCCATGTTTCCAAATTTCTGCAACCTGCTTATGAGAAAGTAAGATCATTTCGTCCTGAGAAAAAAAAAGAGGATTTCTATTCTTGGCCTGGTATTCTTCAGAGTACAGGTCGCAAAGTACTGAACTAAGATTATACCCAATATTGTCAAGCATCCACATTATGCAGGAACTCAGAAAGTTCAAAGAAAAATTAACACTGTTGAACATGAGTCTTTCACTTCAAATCAGACAGCACTGTAGACAATTCTTTGAACATTGGCTTTCGAAAAACAATTCTTTGAACATTACATCAGTGTACAGGGCATGAAATTGCTATACAAGTTAGCTAGAAAATATGATGATACCAGCCGAAATTTTGCTGCTACCTGTTACAAGACCAACAGGGAGTTCATGTTCAGAAGAAAAAAAAACTGTCCAAGCTGTGCTGCTGTTATTATGAAATCTGATTTCTGGATGCCACACCCAGCAGCAATAGGCACTGCCAACAGCATACAACTGTTCAAGCATGAACAACACCTGGAATCTGGATCAATATTCAGCAAACGATGACCTCATCGAGAAGTATTGACCTGCACTGCAAATTCAGAATGAAAATGTATTCAGACTGAAGAATGTTCAGACTGATTTTATTTTTTGTTCGAGAAAAGAGTGAAATTAGCGACATTGAACTCAACTGTAACGTTTATAAAGAATCTAAATATAAGAATCACCAAGGGGAAAAGCTTATAAATTTCTTCTATTTAACAATTAAGCAATTTACAAGAGGTCTCACTAGAAATGGAGCAGAGACCGTCAGTTCATGACTTAATCAAACTAAAACCAGACTAATCATGAACACAAGGGCATCGAGCCCCAAGACCACATATATGCGCTGGATTTACACAACCAATGTAGGCATTTTCGACTGCTAAGAATTCGTTTCCTTAACAAGGCTGGGAATGGCTGCTGGCTTATTCTCTGACAAGGGTAGTGTCACTTGAAAGGCAGTTGAAGAGCAGCAAGACCGGCATCCAAGATCTGACGGTGCTTCTCCGACAAGAGCCCACGGATGACTCTGATGCTCTTCCCCGCCGTGGTCGGCCTTGAAGCTGGCTTGGGGCCCGGCGAAAGGTCGCTGATCAGGCGCAATGACTTCCCGGTAGTGATCGGCCTTGGCGCGGATCGCTTATTGCAAGTCTTGGCCACTGTGAAGTCGGCTTCCCTGATACGATTCTGCAGCGACGGCTTCTCATCTGACACGAACTTGTTAATGAGGCGAATGCTCTTCCCAGCCGTGGTTGGCCGTGGCGGCGGCTGCATCTCAGAGGAATGATTCTGGAAGAAGCGCAAGGACTTGCCGGCAGTGGTAGGCCTTGCCGTGGGCAGCGTCTTGAAACTCTTGGAAGCAGCGGCCTGGGTGTTGGTGGCGGAGGCGCTCGAGCTCACGGTGGCGGGTAGAGGCTGGGGCGACGGCGGCGGCGGAATTGGCTCCTTCACTGGCCTGACGTGGTCGATCGGCACATGGATGGTGGAGAAAGGGTTGTCGCGCGGCAAGTTTCCCTCATAGATCACCTCGTAGCCATCATCGGTGGCCGACACGACCGTGGCGGTGAGCCAGAGCACGAGCGTCTTCCCGTCGATCTTCGCCAGGGTCCTCGTGCGAACTTCAGCCCTCGTGCCGGGCTTCAGTTGCCCGACGGTGCTGGAAGTGGTTGTGCACGAGGATCCCGATTGGGGCTGCGGCGGCGCAGAGACAGCTAACAAAGGACGCGATGCGGCTCGATGCGCGGGCTTCAATTGCGCGGCGGCGGAGAGGATGGAGGAGGATGCGAATCCGACCGAGGAGATGACAGATCCGGATGGAGAAGGGGGCGGAAGATGACTTACTGCGAGAGAGGCGAAGGGCGTAGCTTGATGACGAAGCCGCGACGGTGGATGCGGCTGGGTGCTAGCACAGCCCGATTGGGCCATGGAGGTGCTCGACGAATTCTTCTCGCGAATTGCACGAGGGCAAGACTTCTGGATCTTTCCTCGAGCACCTTCACGCAACGGCGGCAGTGGAGCAGAGGACTTCTTGTTCTTGGCAGCGGGGCCCTTGGGCGCCAGCGGCTTGGCCCTCCTGCGCTCAAGCTATCGGTGGATGCTCCGCATGGCGGCGGAAGGACGACGGTGAGGGATCACCATCGTGCGCGGCGAAGAGGAGGCTTGGATCGACCAAATCGAGCAGAGGAACTCGGAAGAGGAGGAAAGGGAGGCGAGAGCAGAGAGGACTTTGGCGCGGGGGATTGGCAGCGTGAGAATTAAGTGGAGGGAGGAAGAAGAGGGGAAGCCCAGGGAACTGAAATACGGTTCGATCCAGTCGGTGGCTGGTTAGGGCTAGACCCAGTTTAGCTGGCAGATGCGTAAGGGCCAAGCTGAGGGGGAAAAAAAAAAGGACGGTCTGGTTTATTTGTGTTCGAGTCGGATGAGGTCTCTTTTGGGCCAGCTGGCTGCTCAGCCCATTAATGCAACTCCCCTCCCTTTATTGTACACGTGCACTTTGTACATAATCACTCAGAATTCTCGGTTCATTTATTAAAATACAGATGAATTGCCTGCAAGCTGAAATCATCCGTATATGGCGGTCAGCTTGGTACAGCCTCATACAGCATTTCTTTGTCTCACATGTTACACCCTCTGAGCTTTGGCGGTACGTCTTCCTCATATACCAAAAGTGTCAAAACAACCGACTTGTGCCATGTATGCAATATAGTAGAAACAAACTAAATTCCCATATCCTGGCTCAGATTATCTTCATTCGTCTTACAAGCAAATTTCGCGGTGCCAACGCATAGTTATGGATCATCTAGCCCCTTGATAAAGCTATAACTCATACATGAAGTTGAACTACCATGAGCACGCCAGTTACTCAGGTAAATATAGCAATTACTTCCTTAGTCCAGCTTTGGAAACCACTACAGAAAAGGAAAACCGGTTTCCAAATACAGAAGATACATAATGGATTAATACTGCCACAAAAAAGATATATGACTGTTCTCTATCTACTCATGCAGATTAATCGTCTTGTTTTTCCTAACTAAAAACTTAACTGCTGTATATACACAATCAAGCCCCTCAACCGCTATACTAAAGTTCTCCTCAGTGTACATGTGTGTCTGTTGCAGAAACAAGACTCATTGACGTTTGTCATGACCCTTCAAAGCTCTGAAGATCTGCCTCAAGAACAGCTTTTCGCCACGGTATCTGTTCAACAGAGGGAATGCTAGAATGATTGTCACAGGTAAACAGAACAAGCATATATTTATGCAGCGAATAGGTGCTTACATCTCAAATGCTGAGATACTCAGGCACATAATGCCAATTGCCATGTGAATGGGAAGGGTTTGCATAAACCTCTTCCGGTTCAGAAACACCCTCTCAGAGAAAGCTGTGGTCACGCCAGAAATCAGCAAAATGCCCCAGCCTGATGGCAAGCAGTGCCGGAAGGAGAATGAGCCCTGTAAACAGTGTCCACAAGGCATTAACATTTGTTATAGAACAGAGCATCTAGAGAAATCCCAATGTGAATCATGACCAAAACTATACCTTGAAAAAGTCTTTGATAAATAGTACAGAATACGTGATTCGTAGTAACATATCTTTACAAACATTCAAGGCAACAATGAAGTTGTTAAAAGAAAGGTACTTTGAAGAAAAGATATAATGGTACACTGTAGTCAAAGGATACTGATGCAATTTGCAGCAATTAACCCAACAGCTCCAGCAGATTTAATAAAAATAACATTAAGAAAGATATAAATCACTGAGAAGAAAAGCAACATATCATTTGACTTTTTAAGCTGGTTTTCATTTGCAACAGCATGAAGAAAAGCTTCAGATGTGCCTGAAAGCACAAGAGAACGTAATCAGTAAACTTTTCGTCTGTTTTGGAACCAGATACCAACATTATGGTAATTAACATTAAGAGGCCATATAAATGCATAGCAACATAGGTTTACACATTAGTAAAAGCAACCATGTAACTTAGAAGAAGCTATTGATACAACACGAGCAATATTATATGCTAACTTGTGCAGTAACATAGTTCAAATTTCAAAAGGGTCAGAATCTTGTTAAATGTTATGTCAATACATACTATAGTAGAGGGGGTTTCATTCAAGTATCATAATTTTTTATCTTTGATATTCCGCTAGAATGAGTTGTGGGGAACAAACAGCAGCTCTGAATAAGGTTTTAGCAAACAAACTAACTCAGACTTACTCTAATCAGGCACTACTGCACATAGTCAAGATTCAGAAGAATGTTCAAAAACAGCAGCAGCATTTAAGGTAGTTCAATTCAACTACAGTCATCAAATTCAGAATAGTCCAAGTTAAGAACCAAGACAATCCTTGCTTAACATGGAATCAAAGCACTAATAAACTTAGCACTGAAAATCTCACTGACAAGACAAAAGAGATGGTGGCATCCTTCATGTGCATTTCCACAAGGGGAAAAAAAGGACAGCCTTAGGTGGTGGTGGCTAAACCAGCTAGACAATCCTTGCGTAACATGGAATCAGAACACTGAGAACCGCTACAACAAAAGAAGACAGGGAGAGCAGGATAACAAACATGCCTAGGAGCAACGGCACAAAAGGAATTTCATCGCTACTGGTGGAGAAAGGACGTTATGAGTTGGAGATTGGATGATGACTGAGCAAGCATCATTGGCATCATATATCCGTCAATTGACCACTTTGGCAAGAAAGCAAAGAAAATTTTTGCACTTCTATCTACTAGAGGGACCAAATAGGTTGTTGCACCATTATTTATTGTACTCTTCTATGCATAAAAGTTGAAACAATATTTGATAATACAGCAGGAGGCACATACCAATTGTTGGTCGAATAAAAAATGCATATATATCCCAAATGTATGTTAATTAACTTTACGAAATATAGAACAGAACCATGACATGAGTAAGTGTACCATTCATTGCTAAGCTGATGATATAAAGACAATAGTAACGAAGAACAGCAGAGGTTTCTTTATCACTATGTGTGTCCCCATAGAGTAGTTTTAGGAGGGTATATGAATAACTTGGACCAAATGAAATGACCACCAAACCTGCACAGTTATAGGACGATTATACTCAGTGATTATGGTATTCTCAAAGAAAACCAAGGACGTTTCGTCTGATAACAAGTAAAGCATGACTTTTTATGAAATAAACTGATTCATACACAAAAATCAAATAAGGAATAGAAGCAGATAACTGCAGAATAAAAACATAATAGCATTGAAATGTCTACCTATTAGCATAATAAGCTTTAGAGCCCCAAGCAGAGAACCTTGAAGACTGGATATATTTGGGGGGGTTTCTCCTGTTGGTGAATTTTCATTGTTAGCTCATAAGCGCAAATATAAATGTTAAAAACATATCTCTCTAGGTCAGAAGCCCATTCCACTAATGTGACTGTAAAGTTGTCATTCAGACCAAACCTACAACTTAAGTAATAATAACAGCCAGCATAAGTTCAAATGAACTATGAAAGAACCTGCCAATTGTGTAAAGGTAGCATAAGAACTCTCCTCAAATGGAAGGAAAACTATCCTAACAACCAGACTCCCTGCAAGAAAAAAAAGGATGATTAACATATATTAGTGCAGCCTACTACAATACTAGCAAAGAATAGTACTTGAAACAGAAGATTGTTGACACTTGCCTAATTTATCAACAATACCATATGCAGCCTGGTTGTATGGAGTATCAAACAACACAAGAATAAATTTCTCGCCTTCTTGGAGGATCAACTTTCTGAAAGTCTGGCCTGTAAACAACATGCACATGTGCAATAATTGTTTATCGTAGTCCAACAGGTTTGATAACCTGACAATAAGTGTATTTGACATCAATGAGCGAATGAAACTAACCTTCTTATAAACCAATACCTAACTATTCAAAAACAAAATGCAAAATTAGGAGTAACCTTAATGGAAGGAGATCAGTAGTTTTGATATCAGCAAATATAAGAAAATATGTCCAGTATCCAAAGAAAATGCAGGCCCCATAGGCAACCTGAGATATAGAAAATGCAACCAGCTTTTCCTGCAAGGAAATAAATAATTACATTAGTATTGTATTGATCAACAAATGGAACTAAGTAATCAATATTCCTATGGTTAACATAAATTTGCCTCACAGGAGTAAACTATAAAAATAACAAGGATAAACTCAGAACAGTAAAAAAAACTGATGTTTATTACCACATTAGCATGTCTGTTTACAAGGATGAAGGTCATTAAACAACGCAAGAGGTTAGCTGCTGGTTCAGTATACACTCTTATGTTATAATATTTCTTTTTCTGAGACAGAATATACAAAGGTTCAGCCAGCAATTCCAGAATACAAGCAAAGCCTGCCATTTGTAACAAATACATTAGTACTTAACCAAAGAAAAAAATGTGGACAGGAGAATGCAAAAAAGGAAAATAAGGCAATAGACTGCAAAACAGCAGAGCAAGAGGGCCTTAATTGATTGTGTTCCAACCCAACAAAATCAAAAGAAAGAAACAACCAAGATATACATTTGTCTTTCTAAGGAGTAAGGACTTGTTAGGCAGTTGGGATGACACAATTAGTTGCATGAAAACCTCATCTCCATTTGATTATAAGCGCAGGTGTCCACGAGTTGCATGGAAGTTGGAAGGCTCTCTCAGAAGTCAGAACCTCTGATAACAAAAAATGCAGCCCATCATTTTTTTCCTAGCTGATCTAACTAATCAACAAACAGCTTTAATTGTATGAGATAATTTATTCTCAAGGAAAAATTGAGTATTTACATGATGCACAGAACAGATAAAAAAGAGTGCCAAAGTACATGACAATTGTTCATCACGAGGAATTACCAATGATTAATGTAGCTCTTGCATATGGGTCAGATAATTTCAGTTTCTTGATGCCCAACACAAACAGGCAGCCTACAAAGGTAATTAAGATGCCAAATGGAATTACCATCCAAGCTACCTTTAATACTGCTTCATCAGTCAATACATCACCACTGTAACACAAGTAATAAGTCATCATTTAGATTTACGAAAGCATACTACAAGGCAACAAGGACTAGAAAGGACACTACAAGCACGGACTAATTTTCAGGAAATTCATAGGAGCATGAGGAACTTTTCAACAGTGCATAGGAACTACAAAGCAGAAGAGCCAGTGATATACACCATTTTACCAATATGATGCAATGTCAATCTAAGTTTGTAGAATTTGGAAACCAAGGAATTATGTTTATCTGTCGCAAGTTTAGTAATCATGTAATGCAAAGGTTTATCATTGTTACCTATACTATGCCAATTTCACAATCAAAGAATATGGTTCAGACTACAATTTCCAAAAAGACTATCTATGTACTATGGAGTTTGTATGAAAATTATAAATCGACTTCTAACACAATTCTTTGATCTGCATTTTCTCTTTCACTGAAAAAGGGCATGTTATGGGACTAATAAAGGGAATATTTGCACTAATTCTCTTCACTGATCTCCCTTTCTATTTAGCATAAATTGATTCATGAATTCCATGTATAAGTCATTTCTTTATACCTCTGGGAATCACTACGCAAACATGCCCGTCGAAACCCTTCCCGGCTTAAAAATAAGATGCTGTTGATTAATAGAGGAAGTTGCAATGCGTATGCCTGCAAGAAACATGGTAAATAAGTATGTAGATATTACTACAATTTAAATAAATTGAAGCATTCATAAATACAGAAGTACATGGGGGTGAGACATCTACATTATAAGGACAGTAGGACACTCTACGTTCCATGTCTAGAATCATAGATATCCTCAGTTGGTAATGACATAATGTACTAGAGAAGATAACATGACAGATTGCCTTAAACCCATCAAATAAATAAATATATGATTTGTCACCAATTACATGAATTCCACAAAAACAAAATAGAAAAAGAAAAGAGCTTGTTTCATATGTCCAAAGCAGAAGCTGTAATCAAATCAAAGGTTTCCATTCCAAGTTTCTAACACATTCTCCCAAAGTTACTATCTTTCAAAACTGGGTCGTTCAGTTTTCCTGAAATAATTATTCAAATATAGCACTGTTTTGAAAATAGGTAGGGCCCTCCCCTCCTGAATAAAAAAATCCACCAGATGAAAAGAGTCTGGAATGCCTGTCTAGTAAAGAGAAAGTGTACCAAAATGAAGACAAAGACCATGCAAACCTAGAAAAACTTAACCATGGGAGGTCAAAAGGGCAATTGTGTACCAGCCATGGTCTGGTCGAATGGCGCACAATTATACTAAACTAAACACATTACAACCGGACCATCATCACTTTTAATTGATCAAACGAATTGGCAACAGGGTAGAACCCAGTGTTTCCACTCCTGAACTAAATGATCCTAGAATTTATGTTTGGGGATACAATGCTATCGAGCCATAAAATCCAGGGATGAACCCTAAAGCACCAAATTACACTGAAACCGTAAAGTAACTCTAAATCACGTGTAAATTCCAAATGCAAGCGCCTGCTCCAATTTTATAAGGCAGGAACCGTAACACATCATGCTGCAGCATACGAACTAAAGGAGGAAAGGAGAGATCCACACCGACACCGCGGAGTCGTCCTTGCCAAGCTGGCGCACGAACCAGACGTTGAAGAGGAACGGGAGAACCCTCGAGAGGAACTGCGCCGCTGTAACACAGACAAACACAAACATTAGATCCCAAAAACCTCATCACACTTGACCAACTGGACTTAGCGGAGAAATTGGTCAGCGGGATCCGGACTCACCGAAATTGTACTTGAAGACGCCCATCACGGCAGCTCCTGCGGCAGCAGAAGGGTTCGCCGCAGTGGCCGCCACCCCTGCTCCGGCATGAAGTGCCGCATCATCCATCAGAGCCGGCTTCGTCCGCAATTACTGGATGCAGTATCCTGCAGCGCCTTCTGGTGCTTCGTGCGGAGCGGCGAAGTCGGGGCTAGCGGCGGCGAGCAAGCGGCGCGGCGACAAACTCCGGGGAGGCGGCCGGCGGCACGAGTCACCTACTGGCTACTCACCTTGGCCTTGGCCCTCTCTGAGCCGCGATGCGATCCGGTCCGTTCAATCGACAATCGTGCTTACTACTTGCCAAGGGCCTGGTCCCACCGACTCACCCCATTCCAAAACCCAAGAGGCGGGGCAACTAAGGAGCTGTTCTGTCAGTAGGAGGTTTAGGGTAGATTATGAGATCATATAATCTGAGAGTTTTTATTATATAAACCAAAAATATAATATGTCTTATTTAGAGGTATCTTAAATTATATAATTCAGATTATTATAAACTAAGAGAATCCAAACAGAGCTTAATGGAAACCGGACGCCGACTAATTAACCTACATCAGGATTACTCTCTTAGAGAAAGTTTCAAATCAACTAAAATTTAAAAAGTTTTAAGTTGGTTTCAGCAATTTTAAGTTTGATTCAAGAAATTCCAAATCATATTTGAGGAATTACAACTTGGATTCTAAGTATTTTAAGTCAGAATCGAAAAGTTTTAAGTTTTTTTAGATAATGGAAGTGAGTTCCTGCCTCTACACCATTGTGGTGTACACAGCAGATACAAGACCCGAGCACAACAACTTAAGTGATAAAATATCAAATAGTGACCGAGGCCTTTAACTTAAGTGACAAAATATCAAATGGCATTGACATGATAAACAATTTTGTGCCCTACCTGACCATTATAAGGATCAATTGTCTGATTAGTAGAAGGATTCTTTTAAAATAAATCTATCCATAGCTCCTCTCTAAGATTGAGCTAGACTTTCTAATCTTTTTTCTTTGTACGCTTTTCATACAATAATCATTTTTTTCTAATATGGTTTGAAGAAGACATTCCTTGGTCTAGATAAGGAATAATTGATTATTGATTATACACTGATCAATTATCAATAATGGATGGAGAAAAGAATTAGAAGGACATGGGACCAGAGAGATTCACATTATACCTTAATCACTGAGATTAGATGAATTCCTGGGCGTGGGGGCAGCCACCTGTACAAAAAGAACTTACATAAAAATAATAATTACAACATATAACTGAATCATCTTATTGATTTCTTGGACATCAGTTTTAGTGTATAGCCATGAATGAAGAATTCTCGTGTCTTCGGAAAGAAAACAGAAAGACCATTGACTTGCCGTCTTGTGAATAGTACAACTTAAAACACTTTGTACAATTGTGTCCAGCCACATAAACTAACAATTGTGTCTTTTTTGGTTAGAGTATCTCCAATAATTTTCAATACGCCTTCTCTAAAACTTAGTTTGGCATCTGAGGAGCAAAAACCGTGTTGCCCACTCATCGCCCTCACTTTCAGCCAAATATGAGGAGACGTTTTCCCTCTCACTCTCCCTCTCGCGTGCCCCCACCCCAACGATTCCCTAAAAGCATGTTCAATATTTTTCTAACGTGTTATAAATTAAATTAGAACAAATTCTTTCTCCGCCATCAGAAAATATACTCTTTTCTTCTCCGCCATTGAAAATTCTATGTTCCCTTCTCCACCATCAAATTTAAAATTTTATTCCTTATATGCCACTTCCGTTACTTGACTGTTAGATGAGTGTTAAGTGATGGAGGAAAAGACAAATTTGCCCTTAACATAGAAGAAGCATGTCTGTTTGCATTCCAAAAAAAAAAAAAAAGCATGTCTGTTTAAAAATTTACAAACATAAGTTTGGTCTCATTGGCTAGCAGAGCCTGCAAACAAAAAATAACACCAAAGTTACACGTTGTCTTGGCTTTCCACGGTGCAAGCAAAATAACAAAAATTGACACAATTGTTGATTAAATACATTTTACAGGCAAGCAAAATGAACGAAACAATTTTCTTTTGCTTCTAGTGCACTTAGGATCCATCCTGTGAATTTATACGCCATCAAAGCAATGAATTTTATCATAATTCCTAACCTTTCACTCTGACTCGCTGAGCATCAGCCCAAATAAAAAGAAGGGAAAAGAAAAAGATCAACTGGACGTACGAAGCTAAGGGCTCGGTAGGGGTTTTTCACAAAAATAGATTCTCTATAAAACAAATTCTCTATAAAATAGATTCTCTATAAAAATTTATTTCATAAAACAGATTCTCTTGTGTATATTCCATAAAAGATGAGTAGAAAAGTCATAAGGAGCTTTTTTTTTTTTGCTTTTAAATTCTAGTACAAAATTAAAAAGTACTTAACAAAAAAATGAGCAGAATCTATTTTTCTTAAAACCCTTTAGCTAGTTTGTATAATCTGGTCAAAAAGCTATTTTAAAATCCTACCAAACATGCCCTAAGAATCGGGCTTGACCCAGATGTCACCATCGCGCCACTTTCTGAATTCATATTTACGTCTAGTCCCATTTGCTGCTTGCTCCATGCAAGGGTTGACAATGTCCAGCCCCATCTACGGCATACAGAACCGCGGGCAGGCCTCCATAGTGGTTTCAAATAGCTATTGCTTGTCAGTTTAAATCATTATTTTTTGTCCACGTGGAGGAAAGATTATTGAATAGACGTAACAATCAGCGCTGCTGCAAGCGATAATATGTAACCAAGCTGAGCAGGACCCACTCACATGCAATCTGTGTTTTCTCTCTTCTCTCTCCACATACACTGTTAGTAAATACACTGTTAGTAAAATGGCTCTAAAGGTACTTTTATTGTTGAAAATATGCGTATTATTCTAATTCCAAATTTTAATTTTAACCAAATTTTATAATTATTTAAACATAAAATACTAACTAACATATGCAACAGACAGATCAACACAATATTAAGCAGGGGAGCCATAAGAACTCACGTTGAGTTTATCGACATTTCTAACAGCGCTAATAGTAGACGAAGCAGACCGTCGATGTAGACGTGGTAGCTCATCGAAGAGGCAGCACAAATCATTACGGATCAGTCTCGAGCGGTCACGCAGATACGCTGCCCAGAAACCTTATTGCCGCCCCTCGTGCGGGTTTTACGGTGGCAAAGGTACGGAGATTCTGCTCACCTTTTTCCTCGGTGCACGCCAAAGAATAGGATCGGCGAAATGGTAGCAACTCAACGCCACAGCACAACTCTCCAAGAAGGAAGAAGAAGTGAAAAGGATATTTCTCTCTGGTGTGTAAACCTGGACGTCTCTAGGGGCCTTATATAGGCACGGTTGCTCTCAAAGAGCCATTTTTTCACTAATTACGCCCACTGATTAACAGTCAATAGCCCAGCTGGCCTATTAACTCTAATTATAATATTAACTGTGTATTAATCCTCTTGATTAGTACATAACGGTTTAGAATATAGTGGAGAATACAAGTGGCAAAAAGTCACTTAGACTCAAACACACACGCCACGCCACGGTCAAAAGTCACACGAAACAATACACGAAAAAACACGTATACGCGCGCACGCGTACGTGCATGTGTACTCATAGCAATGCTCTCTTTCTTACATAATGCTTTTTTTATTCAGCCATGGGTAGGAGTGCTATTATTTTAGTTGGTGTGGACCACCTTAGACTAGCAAGATGGGACTAAAACAAACAACCATTTATTGCTTTGAAATTTCTCTTGAATGGGCCATATAAAATGGGCCAAATGCTAACATTTTTCCACCAATTTCAAAGCAAGGAATAGAGGTCAAAATAATCACTATACTATAGTATTGTTAATATACCAGTCATTCGATAAAAGTCCCGTATGAGTTGAACTTAAACCTAGATATCAATATTCATCTTTTCACAGCTGAAGAATGGACTAGGCATTGAATTCTCAGCTTTGTGTGGGTAGATTTTAATTGAAATCAAACTGATACTAGGCTGCCAAAATAACCTCGCCTAACCGGAGTATTAATGGTCTGCTCCCAAATCTTCTCATAACCTTTTATGAGAACGCCCTATTCTCACGAACTGCGACCTACAGTTGAGCTAAAGTAGGTGTTTTCCTTTAAAATATCATGTAGGCTAATATCTTTTACAACAGAAAATATTAAGGCTTATTGTCAACTTTCCATACAGTCAAGAGTACTACGCTTTATCATTTGAACTTGGGTATATTTTATTTATTTATAATGTACTCTTTGGTTACACCGATGAACTTGTTTTTCCTGTTACCTTAGTCACGGGATCTCCGATCAAAAGGACAAATTATCATTGTGGTGTAACTTTTAGATGCGCCTCATACTCATGTTCTTAGACACCACGGTAATCACATTCCGTGATAATCCCTTTATAAAAGTGTCTGCTAGATTATTTTCGCTTTTCACATAGTTCGCAACTATAACTCCGAAGATTTTTATCTTTCTGACAGATTTCAGTCTACGCTTGATATGCTTATTGGACTTTGAGTTATCCTTTATATTCATAACTTGAGCTAGCATTGATTTGTTATCACAATATATTAGGATAGGCGGTACCGGCTTTTCCACAAAAGGCAAGTCCATTAATAGCTCTCTTAGCCATTCAACCTCTGTAGTAGTTATTTCTAGTGTTACAAGTTCTGCTTCACACATGGATTTTGTTAACACGGTCTGTTTACAAGACCTCTATGAAATTGCAGCACGAGCAAGCATAAATACATAGCCATTCGTGGCTTTGGTCTCATCCATATCTGAGATCTAATTGGAATCACTATATCATTCCAACACTGGTGGATATCCTGAGTAGTGAATTCCGAGTGAGGTTGTGCCTCTCAAATATCGCAACACTCGTTCAAGTGCCTTCCAATGATCATCTCCTGGGTTTGATGTAAATCGACTTAGTTTGCTCACAGCATAGGAGATGTCAGGTCTCGTGGCACCCGCAAGGTACATGAGGGGTCCAATTATTTGTGAATATCTCAGTTGATCTTTTCCCTCTCCTTCGAATTTTTGAAGCTTGATGCTCGCATCATAGGGAGTTGGAGAGATTTTACAATCCTTAAAGTCAAAACGGCTAAGTATCTTCTCCGCATACTGGGATTGACTCGATGTAATCTCATCTTCGCTTTTGATCAACTTCACATTTAGGATCACATCCGCTGATCCCAAGTCTTTCATATCAAAACACCTTGACAAGAAAGTTTCGATCTCATCAATTACTCTTGTGCTTGTTCCAAAAATTAATATGTCATCGACATATAACCACAATATTACTCCCTTACCCCCACCATAACGATAGTACACACACTTATCTGTTTCATTTACGCTAAATCCAGCAGATGTTAAAGTGGTGTGAAATTTTTCATGTCATTGTTTGGGTGCTTGTTTAAGTCCATATGCGGATCAGTCTCGAGCGGTCGCGTAGATGCGCTATCCAGAAATCTTATTGCCATCCCTTGTGTAGGCTTTACAGCGGCAAAGGTACGGAGATTCCCTCACCTTTTTCCTCGATGCACACCAAGGAATAGCAGCTCAACGCTACAGCACAACTCTCCAAGAAGGAAGAAGAAGTAAAAAAGATATTTCTCTCTGGTGTGTAAACCTGGACGTCTCCAGGGGACTTATATAAGTACGGCTGCTCTCAAAGAGCTGTTTTCTCACTAATTACGCCCACTGATTAGCAGTCAATAGCCCAACTGGCCTATTAACTCTAATTATGATATTAACCGTATATTAATCCTCTTGATTAGTATATAACGGTTCAGAATATAGTGGAGGATACGAGTGGTAAAAAATCACTTAGACTCACACACACGCCACGTCACGGTCGCAAGTCACAAGTCACGCAAAACAATACGCAAAAAAGTGCGTATACGCGCACACGCGTGTGTACTCATAGCAATGCTCTCTTTCTTACCCAATGCTTTCTTTATTCAGTCATGGGTAAGAGTGCTACTATTTTAGTTGGTGTGGACCACCTTAAACTAGTAAGATGGGACTAAAACCAACAGTCACTTATTACTTTAGAATTTCTCTTGAATGAGCTATATAAAATAAGTCAAATTCCAACATTTAGTCAGTGAGTATAGATAAATGAAAAAAGAACTTGACTTTTTCTCTGACAAAAGGAAATGTAGACAATGAACCAGTGTGGAGGCCCTTGCGATGGACTAACGCGCCAGACGCAAGCGACGGTTTGACAACATTTGTCGGTGAACACGACGGCCAGGCATGCATTGGGAGGCGCAGATTCTAGAGGACATCGGCCTGCTTCGTGCTCGCCATAGCCTCCATTAGAGCTGGGTGGATCGTATGGATTTGGGAGCAAATGAGCAGCAGAAGTCGGTTTGGGGGAATGGTAGGACAAGGGTAAAATTGGTAGTTCAAAAAATAACTAGACAGTTGAACATGTTTTGATGTGCCGTTATTTCACAAATCTAATGGGGATGGCTGATAAGGGATAAGAAACTAAAATCAGTGGCACACGAGGAAACTGAAAATTTTTATGACAGAGAAGGGAAAAATATATTTTTCGATGACGGAGAAGGAATTTGCTCATTAAATTATTGTTCTCTCAGTCTCTGGAGCCGATTTTCATGAACTGTTGATGAAACGTTTTTTTCCCTTCCGAAAGATTGTGGGGAAGCCCAGTTCATGAGGAGTCTATTTTTAAGGCATTGTTGAGGATGCTCGTAAACAAAGACCCTAATTTGCTTCCAAGAGCTTTTATGCATCAACTTAAAAGGCCAAAAGAACTGTTGCATGTTGTACATACAAACATAAATTCTTCAAGAAGTCTGAAATCCAGCTAAATTGACAACTAAAGCAGTGGCATCACATATTTCATGAATTCGCTTTGTCACATTCTGGAATTGAAAAACCGTTGAAAACCAACCTGTTTTCATGGTTTTTGACAAAACCACTCCAACTCGGTTATTAAAATCGGCTGGTTTTCCGCTAAAACCGAACCTAGATACTTTAGCAACTTTGGTTTTTGATCGATAAGTTTGGTTTATTGATTGATTTTTTGGCACTATTCAAAACCGCTGTTGTAGCGGTTTTTGAACCCTTGGTCATACCAACATGATAACTCACCACACGTCCCACCCTTCTCATGTAATAGTGGAAAATTTTGCAGGATCATACATGCGTTAATTAATTTGCAGGAAACTGATGAGACGGTAACAACGGGAATCATATATAAGCTATCTTCAATGTCTCTCTTGGGAGAAAACTGAAGTGTATAAATGTTTTGAGAAACTGACACGTGAAAAAGCAATGGAAAACCGTTGGCAGTATGATTGTATATCCCATTGGAAAACCGTTGGCAGTATTATCGTATATCCCTACAAGTACGAGCTTCAGCTGCAAATTTCACAGCATATATTATTACAGCAGTTGCAGCTTCATAAATATTCCCTTTAACTCAATATTTGATTCAAAATCACACCTCAAGGACACAAAAAATGTGTGTGGGCAAACAATAATTCTCCACAACAATAATCCAGATGTTGAAATCAGTTAAGGCCCTAAACCGGAACTCTCAAGTATTTCAGTTAACATTTGTGGATGCTCATGGCACGCTGGATACACATTTGTTTGGACATACAGGAAATTAATGATTCTTGTTTATTCCCTGCCTTTAAAATAAAGGGGAGTTATGGACAAGACAGTTAATGTATGAAAAAATGATAAGGGCAGGGTTCTCAGGAACACACCAAAAAGAGATCTAAAATGCAAAAATGTTTCACTATGGGTTCGTTCAATTGGTAAATTCGGTCAGCAACCAATCTTATGTGATGTTAACACCGTATTGATAAGAAAATACAAAGTCCACAGAGAGTTACAACAACAGAAAAATTGAATTTAGTTCCTAGGGAGAAGAATGACTGATGAACATGAATATAACCACTTGAGGTATATACTTGAGATTCATGCATGACACAATTGTGAGACTGCTATCTCAAAAGACAGTAATAAAAGGCACGACACAATTATGTTCAGATCCATGATGCTGATTTTATGGCAAAGGAGGACACAAGCATGACCATTTCATTTTGGTGATGTCATTAAAACCAACACCGTCCTTAGGAATCAGCAGAAACACATGCTCATAGGACTATAGCAACTCAAATTCAGAAACCTATATGGAAAAACTTAACAAAGATTAAAAATAAGTTTCAATTTTGGGATAGTAGGCTAATGCATAAGGCAAACCATATCTTCTTGTTACAACTACAAGTATCCTAACCATACCTACAAAACTTGCTCCTTCATGCGTGATGAACAGTACATTCCACAAAAGGATATGCTTCTGAAATGCTGTGAATTTCTGTCTTGATGCATGCATTGTCACTCTGTGAGACCTTCCTGGATAATCTGAGAGTTACTTGTTCAAGCATCGGCGCGCATCTGAATAGCAATTTCAGTAAATCAACTTCGTGCTTTTCTCCTTTGAAGCATTGGATTTCTACTTCTTTAAGCTCAATCAAGGAGATACTTTGACTTCTCCAGTTGTCAGGCTGATCACAACGACAATTTACGGAGCATTTCTCCTAAACAAAATTTGAAGTACAATGTATCATTGAAGCATCGTAATGAAGGCTCTATACCAAGAAACGTGACTTGAGAATCTGTTCAAAACATCAATATCAGGCAAACAAAGGTAACATTACCTCTGTGTTAGATAGCACTACCAGTTGCACTTGAAGCCTTCGTGTAAATGTGCAAAGCCGAAGTAGCTGTAGTACCATTGCACCATAAACATGCCCTTGTGTTCTATCTTCAGCTCCAAAACAGAAAAGTTGCTAAATAGAAACCGAGTTATCTCTTGCCCAAAGCCCTGGTCTCCACCTCCTCGAAACAAGGAATCCTGCACAGAAGGGAATTGTTGCAAGTACTGCCTCCGGACGGAAATTGTTGACGTTCGGACAGTGAATTTAGCTTAATTTTGCACTAAGTTTTTTATCGGGCAGTGAATTTAGCTTAATTTTGCACTAAGTTTTTTATCTGAACGTTAACAAAAGAAATATGGAGAGAGTACATTACAAATATGAATTCAGTTTATTAACCCAGCACAGAAGGGAAACGGAGGAGACAAGACGCACGCTGGCCTGTATGTACAGCCACAAGACGTCGACGCGAGAGTGGTGCTGCGGCTGCAAACATGCACTTTCCCTGTTTTGGGCGAGCTGGCTGTGACCAAGGTTCTTTTGTGCTATCAAGGTCAGAATATCAAGGCTCTATGTGGAGAAAGTTATCACCCCATGTATATGCTCAATATATATTATCTATATTATCTATATTGTGTGAAATTTATGTTATATATACTACATATTAAAAATTACATAATAAAGTACATATAGGGATCATATTTCATCAATTCTAATGTAAAACATGTAATCTAGATAGTACATGTTCAACATGTATGTGAATTCCCTAAAAAAAATATCTATATGTGAAAATTTCACTTTGCTCCATGTAACACCAAACACATCAGTTGAGGAGTGAGCTGCTCGAAGCCGAACACATGCAGCTCCTGAATCGTCTGCGAGTGGACGGACTATTATCGAGTCGCGGTCCCGAACATCTAAGCAAAGCTCATGCAGGCGGGGCAGCGGGGGAGCAGATCGCCGAGGTCGAGGCCATGGAAATCTCCTGCCGGTGGCAGCCTGAACTGGCCGTGCACCACGCGCAGGTTCAGGGTGGTGGTGCGATCGAAGAGGGGGACACGGATGTGGATCTCAAAGAGGGGTAGCGCCGCAGGCCTGGGAACGGGGAGGAGGTCATCGGGCATGGTGTTGAAGAAGGTGAGCTCGAGGAGGCGGGTCCAGAGGCCGCGGCACCGACGCGAGAGCAGGCTGGTCTGCGCGGCGGCACGGCCGCGGCGGAGGCGGCCTAGGATGTCGAGGAGCAGGTCGTCGTGCAGGGCGCTGAGGCTATCTCCAACGGGTCACCCATACGGTGATCCATATCCAAAATGGGTCTTAAAAGCGTCCATAACGCTTTTCAACGGAGGACCCAGTCGGCGTACCCATTTTTGGGGCCGTGCCCCGCGCTACCCACAAATGCATCGCATCGCTCCGCGACCCAGCGCGTCCTGCCTCGTCCTCCGCTCGCTCCCACCTCCCCGTCCGTCGCATCTGCTGCCTGCCCGTCGCTAGCTCCCGCCACGCCCCCGCCTCCCCGGCCAACGGTGCCCCCACACCCCGCCGTGACACACCCCGCTGCCCCCATGCCCGGCTGCCGGCGCACCCCGCCGCGCATGTCTCCCTAGCCACCGGCGCGCCCACGCCCCGCTTCGACACGCCCCGCCGCCCCACGCCCGACTACCGGCGCACCCCGCCGCCTACACCCCCTACGCCACGCCCCCGCCTCTCCGGCTGCCGGCGCCCCCGCCCCCTCCGTCACGCGAGGCCTCATCCTCCTCGCTCTTCTCCGACAGCGGCGGTGTTGGGAGACCCAATCTTGGGCGTCCGTTGGAGACACAGGTTTTGGACTCACCTATTTTCAAGCTCACGGTAACCTATTTGATGGTTTGGATCTTCGATTTAGGTTTTCACCATTGAAGATAGCCTGATGCGGTCCTTCCCTATGCCGCCGTCAAGGAGAAGCTGGGGCCCAGTTTGGCAGTCAGACTGAGCAGTCGGCTCTTTCACCGTCGGATCCGAAGGACCGCATCCTACGGCTTGTAAATAGGCTCCAGATGAACATCCGTTTCTTCCTTTCTTCTTCAGGACCGAGCTATCAACTGCTTCGAGAAAATCTATCGGTAACAGTGAGCTCTGACTTGATGAGTGTTGGTGTTCATCAAAATGGATTCACTGGGAGATGTAGAATACGAATATGTGATCAATTTTACTCCATCTTATAGATAATATTGTAAATTTCACGATTTTGCGGCTATGGTTTGAAAACAGAAAAAAATAGAAATTCAGGATGAATTAATTTGTGAAGACCAATTCCACCTGCTTGTATCAACGGAGGAATTCACGGTGATTCCGACTAGATATTTTTCTGGGCTTCTAGCAATTAGGAAGGTGAGCCATCTTGGGTCCCCAATGGCACGGACGAACGCTATGGCCTCTCGACGGAGTGGAGTTCAAGCTTGGTTGAAACAGAAACGATGCACATCGTGCGATATGATTAATCGGATCGGAGGGCTGACAAACCGACTGCTCGCACCGACTGCCGAGGATCCTAATCCCGGGGGGGCAAAACTATAGAGGATCTGAACTCGGTGTGGGGATGCCTCGAACCAGACACCAGTTCAAAATTTTCAAGATAGGTCCAGAATAAGGTATGTTATTAAAAATTTACTTTGTTTTTTATTTATTATAAAAATATTCGAAGTTCTTTGTCTGCCATCAACTTAACTTTTGGTGTCTCCAATACAACCTTTTCAGCTTTTATATTGCTGTAAGAGGTGGCATAATACTATTTTTAGCTTTTCTGGAAAATATTGTCACATTTTATTGCTATTATGTGCACTGACATCTTCATTTTGTCTTTTTTTTTAGAAATTACATGTAATGGTCTTCCATAAACAACATGTGTGTTATTTTATAGGCAATTTCATCTTTGCATGTGTTTAGTTAACATTGTTTAGATGACTAAATTAACAAAAATGACACTAGAGAAATCATAATTTATATGGATGGCAAATAAGGAACTTCAAATACTTCCAATGACAAGTAAGGAACCATGTAAATTTTTAATGGCATAAAGGGAATTATAGGGTGGGGGGGGGTAAATAGCTAATCTAAAATTTATCCTGAAAATCAGCAATTAAAATTAATCAGATAAAGAATATTTTCAAGACAAGTAAGGAATCATGTAAATATTTAATGGCATAAAGGGAATTAGGGGGGGGGGGGGTTTAAATAGCCAATCTAAAATTTATCATGAAAATCAGCACTTGAAAATTGGTCAGATAGAGAATGACGGAACTTTCGTGGTCACGGAAGTTCTATCCCATGACAGAAGTTTCAAAAATGTAGGATCAAGTGCTAAAAGGAAATGCATAATTTCACCGAGATAGAATACAATACTTGATAGGAGATGAAGCTAGCACTAAGTATATCTCAATTCCTACAATGAAATGCTAGCACCATAATATACAAAAATAGAGAGCACAATAGGATATAAGAAATGAGAAACCATGTGGATATGTACCATGATTTGCTATATTTATGATGAGTAATTGACTTGAGCAGATTTGGTGTTTGAGTTGAAATATGGGAATTCAGAGATTACATGGGTTTGCATATCATGGTTATGACTAACAGGAGTTGGTGAAGATATTGGTGATGTTGTAGCAGTTGGAAAATGTGTTTGCATGTCTCATGATATGTAGGTCACTGGAGTCGACTTGGCTGTCAACGGCGAGAGGATCGGGCACAAGTAGGGGACTTGGGGCCACACGATCGGGATGCTGGGTGAAGTCAAGGGTGATCTACACCGTACACGTGGAGAGGCAAGAAGCACGAACGGTTTCACGGTTGAGCCTCAAAACTGTGGTTGTGATAAAAACGGCGTGTTAACCAAGTCAAGGCGAACGGGATGCCGGTGCAAGTGACAAGGGGGCTTGATGGACAGGGACTAGGAGAGACATGCCGGTGGTCAGGATCGCGGGGCAAGGTGACACGCGTCGACACCGAGAAGTCGCGCTTTGAGAAGCGTGCAAGGCGGTTTCCGGGTTTGGGCCTCAAAACCGGTGGCGGTGGTTGGTGGTGCACGTGGCACCATCACAGAGCTTGCTTCGAGATGAAACAAAGACATGAAGTGTCCGATGACATTCGGGCGATAAGGAAAAAGATGGATGGTTATGCCCCTGGTGGTTGGTGGGTGTGTTATGTAGGTCAAGGGTAGAGTGGTCATGTGGACAAGAGACACCAGGCCTATATAAGGAGAGGTGTGGCTAGTGGGAGAGATGTCTCTCTTTCCATTAGCCTTGTGTTAGGACTCTATTCAAAGTGCTAGGAGAGGACTTCATGTTTTAGAGGAGAGGAAAGGGTGTGTGAGAGACAACTCTTGCTCTTCCAAATAGTGGGAGGAAGAGGGTGGCTTTCTAGCCTTGAATCTATGGATCTTATAAGCACCTTTCTATGATATGAGAAGTATTTTCATGCTCAAGATTTCCCTCTTCACTTGAATCCCAAAATTTCCTTTTTCTTATTTTTGGAGCTATTTTCATGGTGATTTTCGATCTCATTTTTGGACGAGTTTTTGGCTCGGATTTCTTGAGAAACTTGTTGCTAGGATGAGCTAAAACAATCCTCTATGGATCCTTGACCGAATCAATAGCTCTAGCACCTTCGATTTGAAGGATTTCTCAAGTTTCCCCTTTTTGGTGTTCTTGGCACAAGATCTAAAATTCGTGATGATTCCTTGAGCCAATTGAGATAATTTTCTAGGATTAGGGTCGTGATGTGATGAGGATTCACTCATCCAAAAATCGCATCATTTGGAGTTTGTTTGGTTAGGTTTTGGAGAAGATTTGCCCAATTCCCGAAAGTTTCTGCTGTTCTGTCGGGGTCGATCGGCACTACCGATGACCAGGACCGGCACTGCCGGTGAGTCTCAAAACCCCGCACCTGCACTACCGATAGGCCAGATCAGCACTGCCGATGGGGCCAACCAGCACTGCCGATGGTCCTGATCGGCACTGCCGGTGGTGGTTCAGTAAGGTGCAGTTTGTGAGGTTTTTGACTATCTCGAGTCTCTGTTGTTTCCTTTTTGTTTCCGCTGTATTTCTTCATGTGGTTGATCACTCCTAGGACTAGTACACCACTAGTTGGTGTGTGTAGTCTTGGTGATTTGTTCGGAGGTTGGCTTGGGTTGTTTTTGGGATATAGGACAAGTTCTCTTGAAGAATTTTGATTGGCTCCCATTCACCCCCCCCCCCCTCTGGTCGCCTTCTCGGTCCTTTAATTGGTATCAGAGCCGGTTTGATCACTAGTTGACCTTCACCGGCATTGTAATCCAAAGGCGACATGGAGAAGCATGCTGTCAAGCTGTGGATGTTTGATGGAGAGGACTTCCCCTACTGGAAGTCATGGATCAAGGCGTATCTGTTGAGTCAAGGACGTGCAATTTGGGAGATTGTTGACTAGGAGTATGCTATACCACAAGACCTGAACACTGCTTCTACAGGTGAGTTAGTCAGGTATGAGAACAACTCCAAAGCTGTCAATATTCTGCTCTCTGCACTTGGTAGGAGTGAACATGATAGGGTTGCACACCTTGACACTGCTCATGCTATTTAGGTTAAGCTCTACACTTACCATGAGGGTACCAACCAGGTCAAGTCTATGCGTAAGGATTCTTACAATAGACAGTGCCAAACCTTTGCTCAAAAACCAAGCGAGTCACTAGATGACACTTTTCATAGGTTTGAGGCAATTGTGTGCAACTTGCGGGCTTGTGGTACCTTTGTGTATAATGACAATGATAGAGCTAAGTAACTGCTGTACTCACTTGATGAAAATGTTTAGGGAGGTTAAAATTGCTGCTCTAGAAGAAACTGCTGACTTTAACACCTTAAACTGTGAGCAACTATATAGCAAGCTGAAATCTCATGAACTATCTAGGAAATCTCGTCCTAATCTTGCTATTTCTGCTTTTAGCATGGCTTTGCTTTCTAGCTCTCAGAAGGTTAGTCACAGTGATGCTTCTTATGAAACTAACCCCTCACTTGACAAGTCTTCTTTGGAGTTTGCTTTGTCTTCTCTTGTTGCAGCTTCAGATGAACAGATGGAGTGCATTCCTGATGAGGAGCTATCCTTGCTCACAAGGAAGTTCAGGAAGTTCTACAACAACCGGAAGGAGAGAAGAGGAGGTGGTTTAAGAACCTGCTTCGAGTGCGGTGACCCATGACACTTCTTCATTGATTGTCCTAGGAAGAAGAAGAAGGCCGGATACCGCAACAACAACACTGAAAACTTCAAGCAGAAGAAGAACCGCTTCTACAAGAAAGGCAAGAACTCTAAGAAGTTCGCCAAGGCCATTGCACGTGCCTGTGTTGCCGCCTTGAGCGATGTCGACCTCACATCAAGCGAAGGCCTTACAAGCTCGGAGGAGGAGGTTGAAAAGCCACGAGTCAAGAGGAAGGATGACTTCACCGGGCTTTGCTTCATGGCAAAGAACGACCATGACACCGACTCTGGATCCGACTCCGACACAAGCGAGATACCTCCCACTCTTGATGAGCTCTCTTCTGAACTTGATCATTTGCGTGATGTTCTGCTTTTGCAAGATGATAAGCTTCGCAGTGCTGTTCCTGAGAGTAGAGAGCTTAAGTCTAAGTTGGAGAGTGCTGATTTTGAAATTGCTTCGCTTAGGTCTAAGCTTGCTAAGGATGATATGGTTGTAGAGTGTGAGTCTTGTCAAGTTGTGATGAGTGATCTTGCACAGAGGGAGAGAGTGCCCTCAAGAAGCTTGATGAGTTCAAAGCTAGACCAACTCTTTTGGGTGCATGTCAGAAATGCCCCAAGCTCACAGATGAGTTGGAAGCTCAGTCCCTCAAAGTCAAAGAGCTTGAGTTCAAGTTGCTTCATGAGACTCGCTCGAAAGTTCTTCCACATCCGTGTGAAGTGTGTGTCACCCTCAAGAACAAGCTAGTAATCACTAGGGAAGAAAACAAAGTTCTAGTTCAGGAAAATGACTATCTTGTTTCTAGACTCAAGAGAACCCTAGTGAGTGAGAAAAATATTGAGAGTGATTTGGCAAGAGTGAAGGAGAGTGCTTCTATGTCAACCTATAACTTGGGCTTGAGATTTGAGAGGTGTGACAAGGAGAGTGAGAATGTGGGTAAGTTTGTTCCTAGCTCCAGCTACAAGGATGAGGAAAACACCATCAAACCCACTGACACATACTATCCACCCAATCCAAAACCCTCTTTCAACCCAAAGCAAACAGAGAAGCCAAAACCCAAACCTGCAATGCAAACCAAGCCTAATCCTAAGGGTGTCTACATTTGTATATTTTGTGGTCGCAAGGGCCACTTGGATGAATTTTGTTACAGGCGTAAGAGGATTGAGAGGAAGCAAGCTGAGTTGACTAGGGATGCTTTTTATGATGATTTTGTTAACTTTCAGCCTCGCTCTTTTTCTCGTGCCTATCGTGGACAGGGTCATTCTTCATATGGCTTTGATTCACGAAACAGAGGCGTTGCGCAGCAGCGCTTTGGCACCTCACGTTTCCCCATCGTGGTGAGCGTCATTCGCGTGGATTTGGCTTTCACATTGATGATTTCTATCATCACAACCCAAGGTTTGAGTCGAGACGCTTTGACAGGCCACGTTTTCCCCGTCGTGGTTCTCTTCCTATGTGTTCAAATGACAATGTGCAAAGAACTGTGATGACTACTACCGGTCGTATGGTTAAGTGCTGGATTCCCAAGTCTCTTTTGACTAACCCCAGCACTGAGCCATCGACTTTTCCTTCTCGTTCTTTGTAGGTAGCAGGTGGAGGCTTGGAGAACAAATGGTTGATGGACTCCGGTTGTTCGCGCCACATGACCGAAAATGCAAAGTGGTTCTCCAGCCTCACTCCCCTGAAGCGGCGGGTGTATGTGACCTTTGGAGATGACAAGAGAGGGAGAGTGAAGACAAGAGGCGAAGTAAAGGTAAATGAAAAATTCACTTTGAAGGATGTTGGTTTGGTTGAGTATCTCAAGTACAATCTCCTCTCTGTCTCTCAGCTTCTTGATGTTGGTATGGAAGTGTGCTTTAAGTCGAATGCTTCTTGTGTTCTTGATTCGAGTGGTTCCTTGGTTTGTGGGATTTCTCGCATTGGCAGAGTTTTTCAAGCTGATTTTGCTGGTTCTCCTGATTCTCAAAAGTGCTTGTTTGCTCAATCTTCTTCTGAGCTCTGGAAATGGCATAGGAGACTGGGTCACATGAGCTTTGACTTGTTATGTCGCTTGAGTGGCCTAGGTTTGATCCGAGGATTGCCTAAGCTCAAATTTGATAAGGATTTGGTTTGTGCTCCTTGTCGTCATGGGAAAATGATTACCGCTTCTCATCCACCAATCAATTTGGTGATGATTGAACGCGTTGGAGAGTTGCTTCATATGGACACTGTTGGTCCTTCTCGGGTTCGTTAGGCGGGTGAGAAGTGGTATGTTCTTGTGATTGTTGACGACTATTCTCGCTACTCTTGGGTCTACTTTCTTGAGAGCAAGGATGAAGTGTTTCATCACTTTCAGAGCTTAACTTTGAGGTTATTCAAGGAACTCCCTGGTGCATTACGAGAAATTCGTAGTGATAATGGCACTGAGTTCAAGAACTCCTCCTTTGATGCTTTCTGTCTTGAGCATGGTATTGAGCATCAGTTTTCAGCACCTCGTGTTCCCCAGCAGAACGGTGTGGTTGAAAGAAAGAACAGAATCTTAGTGGAGATGGCCTGGACGATACTCGATGAGCATAGGACTCCGAGGCGGTTCTGGGCTGAGGCCATTAGCACTGCTTGCTATGTTTCGAATCGGATTTTCTTTTGCTCAATTCTTAATGTAACTTCTTATGAGCTACGTTTTGAGAGAAAACCCTCAGTTTCTCATTTGCGTGCCTTTGGTTGCAAATGCTTTATTCTCAAGCGTGGCAATCTTGATAAATTTGAGTCAAGGTTTTTCGATGGAATCTTTCTTGGTTACTCTCTTCATGGTCAATCCTACAGAGTTATGAATTTGGAGACTAACACCATCGTAGAATCCTGCGATGTAACCTTTGAAGAATCAAACTCTTGTGCAAGGAATGTGATTGAGTCTGCAGGTGACAAGGAGATGAAGGAGAGCATCTTTGTAGAGGAGGACCTACAAGGCTTCGATGATGATGATGATGATTCACTTCATATCTCATCTGAGCTTGTTCCTGCTGCTACCACTACTCCAGCAGAGGCTCCAGAAGATTCTACATCGACTTCAGCGGCTGTTGAGCAAGCTCCAGCTGTGGTTGAGGGGGAGGTACACTCTGAGAGAGATGCTACTCACCACATTCAGCGTCAACATCCACCCCAACAGATGATTGGTAATCTCTATGAGAGGACAACAAGGTCAAGGTCTGTATATCTTGCTTGCTTTACCAATTCTCTCTTTGTTGCACCTTTGAACCCCGAGATGTTAAACACGTACTATCTGATGAACATTGGGTTAATGCCATACATGAGGAGTTGGAAAACTTTAAGAGAAACAAAGTCTGGACCCTTTTAGAGCCTCCTAAAAATATCAATGTCATAGGAACCAAGTGGGTGTTCAAAAACAAATATGGGGAGGATAGTGAGGTTGTGAGAAACAAGGCTAGACTAGTTGCTCAAGGTTTTAGCCAAGTGGAGGGCTTAGATTATGGTGAAACCTTTGCTCCTGTTGCTTGTATAGAAGCCATTAGGATCTTGCTTGCATTTGTTGCCTCCAAGGGTATTAGACTTTATCAAATGGATGTCAAGAGTGCTTTCCTAAATGGTTTCATAGAGGAAGAAGTGTATGTGAGGCAACCCCCTGGCTTTGAGCACCACAAATAACCAAACCATGTGTATAAGCTTCAGAAGGCTTTGTACGGGCTAAAGCAAGCACCTAGGACATGGTATGCTAGGCTTAAGACCTTCTTGCTAGAGCGTGGGTATGTCATGGGGTATGTTGATAAAACCTTGTTCACTCTCAAGCATGGTAATGACTTTCTAATGGTTTAGAATTACGTGGATGATATCATCTTTGGTGGTTCCTCTCATTCTCTTGTGTCCAGGTTTCAGGAAGCTATGGAAAGTGAATTTCAGATGTCGATGATGGGAGAGCTCACCTTCTTTCTTGGGCTTCAAATCAAGCAGTGCAAGCAAGTCACTTTCATACATCAAGCCAAGTACACGAAGGATCTCTTGCAGAAGTTTGACATGGTCAATGTGAAGCCGTTGTCTACACCAATGTCCACAACAATGGCTCTTGACCCTGATGAAGACTGTGAAGCGGTGGATCAAAGAGAGTACAGAAGCATGATTGGCTCCCTCTTGTACCTGACAGCAGCAAGACCCGACATACACTTTGCGGTGTGTCTTTGTGCTCGTTTTGAAGCTTCCCCAAGGGTGACTCATCACAAGGCTGTCAAACGCATCTTCAGGTATCTCAAATACACCTTTGAGTTCAGTCTTTGATACTCTGCATCTTCATCTCTTGATCTCATTGGGTATTCGGATGCGGACTTTGCTGGGTGTAGAATTGATAGGAAGAGCACTTCTGGTACTTGTCATTTCTTAGGTACTTCTTTGATCCGTTGATCTTCTCGTAAATAGTCGAGTGTTGCCCAATCCACCATAGAGGCTGAGTATGTAGCTGCTGCTCACAAATCCTATGGGTTGTATCTACCATGAGAGACTATGAGTTAACTTTTAAGGGTGTTCCACTCATGTGTGATAACTCCAGTGCCATATGCTTAGCCAAAAACTCAATCCAGCATGGTAAGGTCAAACACATCAATGTGCGATTCCACTTCCTGAGAGACAATGTTGAGAAGGGGGATGTTGAGCTCATATACATTGATACCAAGAACCAACTAGCTGATATCCTCACCAAGTCCCTAGATGCTTCAAGACATGCTTTTCTTCGGGGGGAACTTGGTGTCTGTCATCCGTATGGCATCATTTGGGGGGGAGTTGGTGTTCACTTGTATATATGTATCTTACCATTTTCGCTTTGCTTCTTATGTGTAATATATGCATTGGTAGATGAGCTTTGAGTCTTATGCTTTCTTGAATTTCTCTTTGCTATGATTGAGCTTGAGCTAAGTTATGTGGATGTGATGGTAATCTCTCATGTTAAGATTTTTTAGATGGCCTGTTATAAACTCATGTGAGCAACTTGCTAATCTTAAAGGTAAACTGAGCTTCTTGTGAACCTTATAATCTAATCTTGCTAAAACTTGCTCACCATGTGTATAATTGCTTTTATCCTTGTTGAAACTTGTGTTGAGGTTAGTCTAGAGGATGTCTTGGCTTTGGCATCTTGTGTTTGCGAAATGGAAGGCTTTGCAAATGTTTAGCTCATGATGTAACATTTTAGGAACATGTGTTCCTTTTGCCGCAAAGGCGTGCTCTTTTGTCTTGTGCATAGTCTTGAAAAATCTGTTAAGTGCTTTGATCAAGAATTACTCAATAATGCTAAATCCAAACATTGTGACTTGAAGCCTCGGGGTGTTTGCCGTACCCAGTTGTGCGACCCTCGGCATGGATAAGAGGACACATAAGGACAAACAATAATCACTTGATCAACTGAATCTCTGTTGCATATGTGAGTGTTTGTAGAGCTTATTTTCTGTGAATGCTTGTTACCCTTGTTGAGATTGAAACTGGCTAGATTCTTATGATTCATTTGGTGCTTGTTTTGCCTTGGATGAGAGTACTTACACATGTGGTGGCAGATTTTCTCATGATAAGCAAAATTTGATTCTATCTAAGCTAGTCAATCTTTCTGCTTAGCCTGTATAGCTCATGGTGTTTATGCCTTGCTATCTATTTTTGATCTTTGCATGATTGGGAGCTATTGCTTTTACACTTCATAGCACTATAGTTATAGTTAGCAAAGTTAAATGCTTGTTTGCATAATTGTTGAAGCTCTTTAGGTTTGCATTTTTATGCATTGCATATTTTCTTGTTCTTTTGCCTCTTTGATGAGTTCATTACCAAAGGGGGAGAAAATTTTGGGGTCATGCATAAATAATGCTAAGAAACTCATATGATCCATTTTGCACTACATGAGACCAACCACAACTTGAGGGGGAGCATATCATGATCTTGAGCATTTTCTTGCGCTTTTCATATTCTTTGCGTCTCAAGTCGCTTTCTTTGCCAACTCTTGGTTTTGTGATCCCTACTTGCTAGATGGCTTGTTTTCACCTTTTTTTTGGGTTTGGCCATTTGGATGTGCTTATTTGGCTTCACATTTCAATCTCTAATCTTTGTGCATTTGGTGTTGTCAATGTACTCATCAAGGGGGAGATTGAGAAACCATGTGGATATGTACCATGGTTTGCTATATTTGTGATGAATAATTGACTTGAGCGGATTTGGTGTTTGAGTTGAAATGCGGGAATCCAAGGATTGCATGGGTTTGCATATCATGGTTATGACTAACCGGAGTTGGTGAAGATATTGGTGATGTTGCAGGAGTTGGGATATGTGTTTGCTTGTATCATGATGTGTAGGTCACTGGAGTCGACTTGGCGGTCAAACGGCGAGAGGATCGGGCATAAGTAGGGGACTTGGGGCCAGACAATCGGGATGCCGGGTGAAGTCAAGGGTGATCCACACCGTACACGTGGAGAGGCAAGAAGCACGGACGGTTTCACGGTTGAGCCTCAAAACCGTGGTTATGATGAAGACGGCATGTTGACCAAGTCAAGGCGAACGGGATGCCAGTGCAAGTGACAAGGGGGCCCGATACATAGGGACTGGGAGAGACTTGCCGGTGGTCAAGATCGCGGGGCAAGGTGACACGCGTCGACATCGAGAAGTCGCGCTTTGAGAAGCGTGCAAGGCGGTTTCCTGGTTTGGGCCTCAAAACCGGTGGCGGTGGTTGGTGGTGCACGTGGCACCATCACAGAGCTTGCTTCGAGATGAAGCAAAGACATGAAGTGTCCGATGACATTCGGGCGATAAGGAAAAAGATGGATGGTTATGCCCCTGGTGGTCGGTGGGTGTGTTATGTAGGTCAAGGGTAGAGTGGTCATGTGGACAATAGACCCTAGGCCTATATAAGGAGAGGTGTGGCTAGTGGGAGAGATGCCTCTCTTTCCATTAGCCTTGTGTTAGGACTCTATTCAAAGTGCTAGGAGAGGACTTCATGTTTTAGAGGAGAGGAAAGGGTGTGTGAGAGACATCTCTTGCTCTTCCAAATAGTGGGAGGAAGAGGGTGGCTTCCTAGCCTTGTACCTCTGGATCTTGTAAGCACCTTTCTTTGATATGAGAAGTATTTTTGTGCTCAAGATTTCTCTCTTCTCTTGAATCCTGAAATTCCTTTTTTTTTATTTTCGGAGCTATTTTCGTGGTGATTTTTGATCTCATTTTTGAATGAGTTTTTGGCTCGGATTTCTTGAGAAACTTGTTGCTAGGATGAGCTAAAACAATCCTTTATGGTTCCTTGACCGAATCAATAGCTCTAGCACCTTCAATTTGAAGGATTTCTCAAGTTTCCCCTTTTTGGTGTTCTTGGCACAAGATCTGAAATTCGTGATGATTCCTTGAGCCGATTGAGATGATTTTCTAGGATTAGGGTCGTGATGTGATGAGGACTCACTGGTCCAAAAATTGCATCATTTGGAGTTTGTTTGGTTATGTTTTGGAGAAGATTTGCTAAATTCCTGAAAGTTTCTGTTGTTCTGTCGGGGTCGATCGGCACTGCCGACGACCAGGACCGGCACTGCCGGTGGGTCTCAGAATCCCGCACCGGCACTGCCGATGGGCCAGATCGGCACTGCCGATGGGGCCAACCAGCACTACCGATGGTCCTGATCGGCACTGCCAGTGGTGGTTCAGTAAGGTGCAGTTTGTGAGATTTTTGACTATCTCGAGTCTCTGTTGTTTCCTTTTTGTTTTCGCTGTGTTTCTTGCTGTGGTTGATCACTCCTAGGACTAGTACACCACTAGTTGGTGTGTGTAGTCTTGGTGATCGGTTTGGAGGTTGGCTTGGGCTATTTTTGGGATATAGACCAAGTTCTCTTGGAGAATTTTGATTGGCTCCCATTCACCACCCCTCTGGTCGCCTTCTCTGTCCTTCAAGAAATACACAAGCACAATATGAAAAGCGGGAATGTAAAGAGAGACACAAGGATTTAACCCGAGGTTCAGCAACTACACTAAGTAGTTCCTACATCCTTATTTAGGAGCCATACAAAGTGACCAGGTCTCTCTCAACCCTTTTCCCCATCAAGCAATCACTAAGATCGTGCTTGGATTTCTTCCTTCACTTGATTCTTTTCCTCTGGAGGTGAATCACACCTTTACAAACATCCCCGTGTCACCACAACAAATTGAGAGCTTAAGGGTGACATCTAGTCGTCTAGGAGACCAAGTCTACAAGAGTAACAAGCAAATCAAATCTTGTATGGGGAAGAAAGGATGTGTCCAAACTTTTGAGTAGATGGATTCAAACTTTTTGTGGTTGGATTTCTCACAAATATTTGGATTGACAAGAACAAGTGTATGAGTAAGAGGGGAGAGCTCTAGCTGAATTAGAAATGAAATGCCAAAGTGTCCAACCCATCCCACAGGGGAAGGGGAAGGCTATTTATAGAGCAACTCCAAAAACTAGCCATTGCAGAGTATTCTAGGTCTGACAGAAATTCTATGGTTATCCACGGAACTTCCATAGATTGAAAAGGAGCTGTTCCGCGGGATGAAATCAACTGAGTCAAAGGGACGACGGAACTTCCATGAGTGACCTCACGGAACTTCCGTAACTCGGTTGCAAGAACATGAGATTTTGGCACTGACGGAACTTCCATGATAGACGTCATGAAACTTTCGTAGTTCTCTGTTTGGCTCAAAATTGGTTGGTTCTTTTGGGTTTTTGGTGGCTAAATTCCTCTCAAAGATCTTTGGTTGACATGAGCACATATATTCCCTACTAGCAAGATTGGTTTACCCCTCTTAATAGTTCGTCATGCCTATGACTCAATAAATTAATAAAAAATAAACTTGAGGCACTTGAGTCTCTTCTCTTTGTAGAGGGATGAACTCTATCTCACAAATGTGGGTTTGAATATTCTTTTGACAATATGCACACTTTCTCCATATACATGTTAATTCAATTTTAATCCTATGTCATCTTACATCAAAACCCACTAGGGGATCCTAGATGCATGTTCAGTATCCTTAGGGTGCATTTGGCAGCCATAATCATTTAAGATTCAAGGCTGAAATTTGACATAACTTTGGAGTATCTACCAAATCTTGAGTTTCCCATAACAATTTTGATTGGAGATTGATGGAGTGAAGTATTATATCACACCAAAGGTGATAGAGGATATTCTTGGTATCTCACGTGGATGCATTGTTCCCAGAAAAGATTGGGGCGGCAAGGTGTCTTCCAAAAAACAATTCTACGAGTCTCTCGGGTGGGATAAGCGAGGTCAGAATGGGAAGATAGTGAAATGGCTTTGGATCATCTCTATCTAACAATAAAATCAGTAGATTTCGAGTTGGAAGTCAGATGTTTTTTTATTATCGTTATCAACAAGCAACTTTTGACGACTACTACAAATAATGTTGGTGGAAAGGAGATACTTTACACTAGTAACATGAACCAATTTAGTAAATTTGATTGGTGCCAGTTGGTGTTCAATGAGCTGGAAGATTGTCTGAAGGAAAAGAAATGGCGACATACAACAAATTCTTTTATCCCTGGCTGCATCCTTGTCATGTTGGTTAGCTCATTGCCAACCTCAACCAAGAAAGCTCCTTGAGAAATTTATTTCTATTTGTCCTATTGTATACCTAACCTCAAAATTTTTCATAACAGATATTTTACCTTAACTTCCTCATCCGTGAAGATGAAACGGATCCCTTACCGACTCCCCGTCTCCACTACTATGATGTTGAGGAAGTCAGGCGCCTGTTCAAGGAGAAAGCGAAGAGTTTACCTACCATCAGTTTACATATAAGTTATTTACATAGAAAATATTTGCACCCTACAACCAAGAATTTCCCTGCCATCTTTCTGGTTCAACAAAAAGAGGAAAAGTTGAAGAAAAATAAGGCCGCCCATCCTCACAAGGTACTGAAGCGCAAGCACTTCCCTTCAACGAACGATGATGACCACTCAACACTTGATCAGAGTTGTTAGCATGCAATTGATAAGGACTCTACGAAGGCTTGTGATCAGTTTCTCAAAAAGACCTTCGATCAGGTTAAAATGAAAATTTCCAAAAAAATGCGACAACTTTCATCATATAGGTAATCTTGCTTCTACTCCTTCATCTGATAGGTCAAAATGAAGGAGCAAAAGCAAGATTACCTATCTGATGAAAGTTATTGCATTTTTTTTGTAATTTCCATTTTGACCTATTTGAAGGTCTCTGTTAGAAACTGATCACAAGCCTTTGTAAAATCCTCATCAACTACAGGCTAGCAACTCTCATCAAGCATTAAGCGGTCATCATCGTCCACTGAAGTGAAGCGCTTGTGCTTCAGTACATTGTGAGGATGGACGACCTTATTTTTGTTCAACTTTTCCTCCTTTTGCTGAACCGGAAAGATGGCAGAGAAATTCTTGGCTTATAGGGTGCAAATAATTTCTATGTAAATAACTTACATGTAAACTAATGGTAGGTAAACTCTTGGCTTTCTCCTTCAACATGCGCCTGACTTCCTCAACATCATAGTAGTGGAGGCGGGGAGTCGGTAAGAGATCCGTTCCATCTTCACGGATGAGGATGTCAAGGTAAAATATCTGTTGTGAAAATTTTTGATGTTAGGTATGCAATGGGACAAATAGAGATAAGTTTCTCAAGGAGCTTTCTTGGTTGAGGTTGTGAAGTAGCTTACCAACACGACAGGAATGCAGCCAGGGAGAAAAGAATTTGTTGTATGTCGCAATTTCTTTTCCTTCATACAATCTTCTAGCTCATTGAATACCAACTGGTGCCAATCAAATTTACTAAATTGGTCCATGTTACTAGTGTAATGTATCTTCTTTCCACCGATATTATTTGTAGTAGTCGTCAAAAGTAGCTTGTTGATAACCATAATAAAAAAAACATCTGACTTCCAACTCTAAATCTTCTAATCCCATTGTTAGACAGAGATGATCCAAAGTTATTTCCACTATCTTCCCGTTGTGATCTCACTTATCCCACCCAAGAGACTCATAGAACTGTTTTTTGGAAGACACTTTGTTGCCCCAATCTTTTTCCGGCACAATGCATCCACGTGGGATACCAAGAATATCCTCTATCACCTTTGGTGTGATATAATACTTCACTCCATCAATCTCCAACTCAATTCTATTTTTCTCCTAAAGGATTGCAGCGATCCAAAATTGCAACAGGAAACTCAAGATTCGATAGGTACTCCAAAGTTATATCAAATAACTTGTCAAATTTCAGCCTTGTGACTTCTTCCGCCGCTTCCTTTGATAAAGCATCTACTGAATTCTTCAGATATCCTAGACTAAGACGCGTCTTAATGGAATATTTCATTGGCTTGCCATTGAGCTTTTCCGTCTGAGAATTAAGAGGAGCATCAACATCCTGTTTCTTTGTTTCCTAATACAAACAATCGGCAATAGCATCAAAAATTTTGCATTGTAGGAGATGAGGTGACAATGCATTCCTCCTATACATTTAAGATTTATACTGCAGAAAAATCTCTTCAGATTTAGGCATAGCAGCTAGTGCTGTCCAAAAAACACGTGACCCATGGGCTGGCCCGAAGCATGCAAATAAAGCATGACACGACTCATTTCTATTTCGTGCCAGGCCGGCCCACAAGCCTCGCGCCGCCCAGCCCGCCCCCGCCTCATGTCACCCCCTCTACCCTAGTGCTGCCAGCCCGTGTTGCCCGCCCGCCCCCGCCCGCTCCGCTGCCGCGCCGCATGAAGTCCATCGAGAGTGAGGCCCCTTCCGCAGTTGCACCGCCCTCACGCTCCTGCCTCATGCCGCCCGACCGCCCCCTTCTCGCATCACCCCCTCCGCAGCCATGCTGGCATCGCTCCTGTCACTAGGCTCACGGGCCTAACGGGCCAGCCCGGCACAGCTAACACGATTTGTTTTGTTCTGTGGGCCAACAGCATGGCACTGTGGGAGGCACGACACGACCCGAT
Source organism: Eleusine coracana subsp. coracana (assembly GCA_032690845.1). NCBI lineage: Eukaryota > Viridiplantae > Streptophyta > Magnoliopsida > Poales > Poaceae > Eleusine > Eleusine coracana. The sequence continues at coordinate 45,285,628 of CM064430.1, forward strand.
AGGAATTTCGTGTCAAGCCGACCCGAAATTCAACGGACCAGGCCTTTCTGTGCTTGGGCCATGTCGTGCCGAGCGGTCCGTTTAGACAACACTAAAGAGGAACGTCATCATCCTATTTCTTTGTTTCCTAAAACAAACAATCAGCAAAAGCATCAAAAGTTTTGTACTGCAGAATGTGAAGTGACAGTTCCTTCCTCCTACGTTTAAGATTTATACTGCAGAAAAAAACCTCGTATACTATTTTCACCTACAATAGTACACTATTTTCACCTAGTGTATACTATCTTCATCGAATGTACTACTTATACCTAGTACATATTTATACCTAGTATAAACTATTTTCACCAAGTATACTAGGGTTTAGAGTTTATCTAGTATACTATTTATACCAAATATACGACTTTCACCTAGTACACTCACAGTTTTTGCACCAACCATTAATTTACACCAACAAGGTATCTACACCTACCAGGAAAGCAATTACCAGCTATACACAACTACTGCTAATAACACAACGAAGCATGAGTTTGGCCTAACTAGCCGGCGGCGGTGGCCTGAAGGCACAGCTCCCCTGCTCAACAACAGCAGGCGCAGATCGAGCACCTAGGCGCCGCCGGGCGCACAGTTGTTTCTACAAAGACAAGTTTTTTTTTTACACAGATTATACACAGTTATTTTTTACACCATACATCACGTATATACGTTTTACACCATACACCCGTATTCTATTTATACCATATACTATTTCTTCATAAACATTTCCACACTTTTTCTTTAATTTGAAAGAAAAACTCTCCCGCCCAAATTCCAACGATTTTACAGTTTTTGTTTAATTGGATAATGATTTCAAAAAGAAAAAAACGAACACGCAAATAACTAGGAGTCGACCGCCCAAATTCCAATTCGGTTCTTGACACGCGAACAATCAGGAGTTGAACCATTTCTTCCTCACCCGAATAACCAGGAGTCGACCACCGTTTCTTTTTCACAGGGCATCGGCGACGGGTGGTCTCCAAGCACCAGCGACTGAGGACAGGGCGACGACCTGGGAGGCGGAGCTCCCATTCGGCACGGAGGCGAACGGTGAGGTGGGGCTCCCAGTCACAGGGCGGAGACCGCTGGCTTCAAGTATTTTGCACCCTCGAAAACAATACACTTGTTCACCTCGCCACCGGTGCTTGGAGCAACTTCGGCCACTGCCGACGGTGAGATGAAGTGCTGCTGGCCACTACCGGTGGGCGGCGGCAAGTTCAGGCAGTACCGTTCCTGAGATTTTGGGGCCCACGGGGGCTCTCTATGTAGCATAAAACTATAAAAAAATTAATCAAATCAATTAATCTTAAATCAGCTTGAAAAAATAATCACAAAGAGCCAATGATCATGAATCGTCGTTGTGATCTCACTAATTAGTAGATAGTAGAGATGAGCCCATTAGCAAACAGGGAAGAAAAGAAAAGCAACCTAAGTAGGTGTAATTGGAAGCTACTTGTTGATTGTTGACTAACACAAATGGATTTTAATTATACATTTATACATACACATGCTATGGGTTGAGGCCCTCTAGAATCGGAGCCCCTGGGCGACCGTCCTGGTAGCCCCTCCCTCAGGGCCAGCCCTGGCCTATGCAAGCTCTCAGTCTTCGGGTGGCGGCAGGACGGTTCGATCAGGACCGCATCTGCTCCCCTCCTTTTCGCAACCAGAGCTTGGTTGCTCACCCCCGCGCGAGCGACCACAGGCCACAGGCGCGGGCAGCGTCAGACCAGCTCACCTAAGTCAATGTCGAACGAGGCAGTGCATGGGACAGGGAGAAGCTCTCGAGCGTCGAGAAATCCCCCGCCGGCGGCAGCGTGAGGTGGAAGTGGCATGACGCCAATGTGATTGAGGACGTGTGGTCAAAACAGGGCAGCTCCACGGTAGTGGTGAGGGCAGCCCATGAGATGAGGAAGGGTGGGCCGGGAGGATGGGTCAGAAAAGCAAAAAATATAAGAAAAAAAAAAGAAAAATCATACTATAACAACTACTATAGTACATAGTACTTAAAAGAAGTGATTAAAAAAAGTTCTAGATCAAATCTGGAGGGGGGGGGGCTAGCTGAACTCGTCACTGCTCCACGGTTGATGACAAGACCCCAGCCCCGGGGAAGTCGACGAGGACTGGGCCCGGCGCGACGTCACGAAAGGTGACCTCGAAAAGGTGGGCACAGAGGCCCCACCACCACCGGTCGAGGATTTGGAGCAGCAGCCGAGCAGGTCGTCGGGCAGGGCGCTGATGCGCTGGAGACGGGTGGAGCGGCGGTCAGGGGCGGCACCCGCGTGCATGGCTTTGCCTGCAAAGTATTGAAATGGGGACGAGGTTCTTCACGTAGCGGATTGGGAAAATTGTGAAGATATCTGACATGGGAGAGGAAGAGACGGCAGAAGATGAAGATCAGCAGTTTAGCACTGACGGACGTCTCTGGCGGCGGGCAAGACGAAAAGAGGGCAGAAAAGAACATACGGAATTACGGATTGGAAGAAGTCCTATTTACCTCTCTCAACTATCAAGGGAGGTGCAGATTATACCTCGAATTATAAAACCGGGTAACCCGACTCCCTTGACTCTATGGTGTGGTACAATTTTCCTCCCTTGACGGTTTTCTGAGTGGTTTTGGCTGACTCAGCATCGTGGGGCCCACATGTCAGTTGTCACGTAGGCATGATGGGCCCCACATGTCAGTTGCCACCAATTTTTTTCTTTCTTTCTTTCTTCTCTTCTCTCCGCTCCTCTCATCTCCGACCGGCTGACGCGCGCTGCCGCCGTGCCTCGAGCCGGACCTATGCCGCGTTGCCAAAGCCAGTGACGCGCCCATGTGGCCTGCACCACAACTGTTCTGCTCAGCCCCGCCGGGGTCACGAAGCCACTCCATCCCCCTCGTCGGCGCCCTTGCCCATGGCTGCGCAGCAGTTCCGCCCCGCCTGCAACCCCCTCCCCACCCCCTCGCCTGCGCCGAGCAGCCGTACGCACTGCTCTGCCTGCCTTCTTCCTCCTGCGCAGCAGCTTCGCGCCGTCTGCCCCAGCCGTCCTCGCGCACCTCAGTGCCCGCGCCCGATGGCTCCGCCGCTCCCGCCATATGCCCCAGCCTCACGCTGTCGGTGTCTGCTGTGCTCTGCTTGACCTCGCTCCCGCCCCGACCTGTCCCGGCCTCGCGCCGCACAGCCCTCAAGCTCGTGCCTTGTGCCGTCGGTGGGAGATGAGAGGAGAGAATAGGAGAGAAGAAAAAAAGGAAGGAAAAAATTGGTGGCAACTGACATGTGGGCCCCATTATGCCTACATGGCAACTGACATGTGGGCCCCACGTGCTGACTCAGCCAAAACCACTCAGAATAACCGCCCAAGGAGGAAAATTGTACCGCACCACAGAGTTGAGAGAGTCGGGTTACCCGATTTTGTAATTCGAGGTATAAGCTGCACCTCCCTCAATAGTTAAGGGAGACAAATAGGACTTCTTCCATTACGGATTATATATAACCCACATAGGTCAGTTCCTGCCCTACGGCCTATGGGCCTTTGCAAAACACCCTTGCTCGGCCACGGGCCGAGCATATTCACACGGTTCACTGACAAAGACGACCCATAATTGTGCGCTCGAAGGCGTGTTAAAGGATACTCTCTTCATTTCAAAATTGTTGTCGTCATTGATGTTTTTCGCTATTTTTAACCATTTATCTTATTTACAAAAATTAAAAAGTATCATATATTTTCTTGTGATTTATTTTATCACTAGATAAAATTTAAATATAACTTATAACTTTTTATATTTAAACCAATATTTTAAATAAGACGAATGGTCAAAGATAACGAAAAAAAGTCTATGTCAACAATAATTTTGAAACACAAGGAGTATACTCCCTTCATTTCAAAATTGTTGTCGTCATTGATATTTTTTGCTATTTTTAACCATTTATCTTATTTACAAAAATTAAAAAGTATCATATATTTTCTTGTGATTTATTTTATCACTAGATAAAATTTAAATATAACTTATAACTTTTCATATTTAAACAAATATTTTAAATAAGACGAATGATCAAAGATAACGAAAAAAAGTCTATAACAACAACAATTTTAAAACACAAGGAGTATACATCAACGCCGTTGTTCGTTCCCTCCAGCGCTCCAGGCTCCAGCCAGTTACTGCTACTCGCCTACTCCTGATCCCGAGATGGGGACATGGGCTTACAAAATTTTGGCAGTTCGACCGTGGCCATCTTTCGCCAAGTACGTCTAAGCCATGTTCAGAACTAGCTGCTCGAGGAGATTTTTGCTATTTTGCCCATCGAAAGAGTGGGCTTTCGTATTATGCCCACGAAACAATGGGCTTTGTAAAAATGCCAACCGAAACGTTGTCCCAACCAGTATAATGTCTAAACTTGATTTAATAATTTCATAATGTATTTTTTGGGCTGTTTGCCACCTGAGAGGATGATACTACCCCTGATGTTTTTGCTTACGAATCGAATGCAACCGAATCGATTCAGATCGGCTCCCTTCAGCCTCTCTCTCTCTCTCTCTCTCTCTCTCTCTCTCTCTCTCTCTCTCTCTCTCTCTCTCTCCTATGCTCGACGAGGCAATGACGACCAGAGACGTTGGCACGGTATCCTGCCCTCGTGCATGGCTGCGGCCGGTGATCGGGCGCGGTGCCCCTTCCTCAACCGGCAGCTCACCGTCTGGTGGCGCGCGCGCTGCTTGACGGGCAGAGCTTAGCTTCCGCTCCCAGAACCCTAGCTCAGTGTGGAGCGGAAGCTGGCGCCGACGTGTTGCCTCCTCCCCTGACCATGGGCGTGGACGGCGATGGAGGAAACGGAGTGGGAGCTGGCGCCAGCGCACCCCCTGCCAGCGCGTCGCCCCATGCCAGTGCGTCGCCCCCTACCACCCCCTCGCTCCCGAATTTGGCCGAAAATGCAGGTATGTTGTGCTTGTGTTTTCAATTGGACAACGTATTCAAACTTCTCGATTGATTAGGACTGAAATCTTAGGAATTGCTCAAACCCTAGGTGGGGAGATAGGTGGGATGGGTAACAAAACAGTGGCAGAGGGGTTCAACCGGCACGATGAATGGTTCGGTGGCATAGGTATTGTCCCAACTGATGGTGCATTGTAAGTATAGGTCAAATATCATGTTGTTTTTTGGGAAGGAATGACAATGATCTGATATTGCTTCATTTTTTTTTTTTGCTTATGTAGGAATGTTTCACCATCTTTTGCACTGGATGCTCATAACCAACAGCAACTGACAGCTAGTGAGGTGGGTGTGGAAGAAATTGATTGGGATGATTTACAAATTATCAAAACAGTTGATGATGAAGGGAGGTTACAAATTGCTAGCGATGATCAATTGTATGTTGTGTTGGGATTGATAGGTGAGGATGAGAGGGCACAGGGTGCTAAGCAGGCTGCTGCTAACCATGGTGCTTGTAGAGCTCCATCTATTGATGTTGGTCATGATGGTGCAGCTATTCTTGTAGATGATTTCATACCAAATGAGAGGACCATTGTGCATGATCCAGATAACCCTGAGTTGAAACTTAGTGCTTTGTTTCCTAACATGGCTGATTTTGGGCTTGCTGTAAGACAATATGCCATAAACCATGAATTTGAGCTGCATATAGCCAAAACTGATAAAGGACGATATGATGGGTATTGTAAAGGTGCAAAAGATTGTACTTGGCATGTGCATGCTCGGCTGGAACGACCGGGTGGAGACACCATCATTGTAATGTTCTGAAATTGTTTGCTTGTCCTTATTACTTTGTAAAATATGTGAGTCTTGTTGGTTTTGACCTTTTGTAGGTCACTGTGATGAGAGAGGGTCACACTTGTACATCTAGTGCAAGGAGGAGGACAACCCAAAGAAGGTCTTCCTATTTTCGTAGATTTTTTTGTGCGCTTGCGCCTTGCATTGCTGGATTTCTAGAGGGATGTAGACCATACCTAAGCATAGACTCTACTGCACTAAATGGTAGATGGAATGGTCATTTAGTTGCAGCTTGTAGTATTGATGGCCATAATTGGATGTATCCTGTTGCATATGGCTTTATTGACTCTGAAATAGAAAATAATTGGTTTTGGTTCATGACACACCTGCACAAGGCTATAGGAGATCTTCCACTACTTGTTGTTTGCACGGATGCTAATAAAGGGTTAGAAAATGTTGTTAAGTATGCATTTTCTATGGCTGAACAAAGAGAATGTTTTAAACACCTTATGGACAACTATATTAAGAAACATAGTGGCAAAGAACATATGTATCCTGCAGCAAGGGCATACAAAGTAGAAGTGCATGACTACCATATGTCTAAAGTCAAATCTAATCCAGCAACTAAGGAATATTTGGAAACGTATCACAAGTTCAAGTGGGCTAGAAGTGGATTTAATCCAGCCATCAAGTGTGACTATGTCACCAATAATATAGCTGAGGTTTTTAACAATTGGATCAGAGAGATAAAAGACTTACCTGTATGTGAGCTTGCTAACAAGTTGAGGGAGATGTTAATGGTTCTATGGCACAAAAGGAGAAGGATTGGACAAAGGCTAGAAGGTAAGATTCTACCAGCTGTCATACATGTCTTGAAGGAACAAACTAGAGGTCTTGGCCACTTGACTGTGTTGCATGGTGACCATTATGCTACACAAGTAGTTGATAGTTCAAGCACCAATGTAAGGCATGTTGTCAAAGCAAACCTTAATGAGTGCTCATGTGAAGAGTGGCAACACACCGGTAAGCCATATCAACATGCTTTGGCTCTAATAACAGCACAACCAATAAGAGATGTGAAGATGGAGGACTTTGTAAATGATTACTACTCAGTTGAAAGGTTCAAGAATGCATATAAGAGGCTAATAGAACCACTTCCTGACAAATCACAATGGCCCAAAGTTGATATAGTGAGTGAGATTGGTGCACCACTTGGTAAAAGGCGTGTTGGCCGTCAAAGAAAACTCTAAATCAAAGGTGCTCTTGAAAGGTGGTGGTGGTAGCAAGAAACCTAATACAAGGAAACTGAAAAGGAAAAGAAAAAGATTAGAGGCCCCATGAAGTGCCCAAAATGTGATCAATATGGACATAGGCAAAGCAGCTACAAGTCCTTACAATGGAACAAAGAAATGGTAAATTGTCATGAAATGTCTCATACCTTGTTTCTATTGCTTGTTGACACACTACAATTTTTGTTACAACTTGTGTTATTGTTGTCTTGTAGGAAGAGGAAGCCAAGGAACAACAAAACTAAAGCTTGGTTTCCGGCAGAAATCCCAACTCTAATGGGGGACACCAACACCAACATGGGAGAGGCTTCTTCATCTCAGCCCGTGATTCACAATTCAACTCTGACCAAGAAAAAGAGGGTTGTCAAGAAAATGACTCCAAAGAAGAAAAGAATTATTGACTCGGAACATGTTTAATTTTCATGTATGGTTGTTGACATTGCACTATGTATGTATGCTAGAACCATGTGTATTTGTGTGTGCCTGTGAGTTTCCGAACCTTTGTTGAAACTATGTATGTGTGGCTGAAACTATGTATATGTATGATTGCTACTTCAACTATGTGCCTGAATGTCAATTATTTTGCTTCTATGTTGTACATGCATATGAGTTTGAGTCTTGCTGAAATAACAGGCATGATGTGCCTAGGAGGCTTGAAAGACACAAGCGATATATTCTTTTTATTTTTTTTTTTGCGTCATGTATTTTTTTTTCAAAAGAATCATGATCTGGACAGAGAGAATAATGCTTCAAAGAGAGCCAGGGTACTTCCGTTTTTTCCTGACCCATAGTAGGCGAAAAGAATTACAAAATGTCTATTATAACCGGTTTGGGTATTTTACCGGTTGGACAATGTTTCGGTGGGCATTTTTACGAAGCCCATTGTTTCGTGGGCATAATACCGAAGCCTACTCTTTCGGTGGGCAAAATAGCGGTATTTTACCAGTTGGACAATGTTTCGGTGGGCATTTTTACGAGCCCATTGTTTCGTGGGCATAATACCGAAGCCTACTCTTTCGGCGGGCAAAATAGCAAAAATCTCCTGCTCAAGTAAGACTACGGAGGCTGTTTTGTTATAACAGAAGAGCCCGTCGTCGTGTCGAGAAAAAAAAACGTCGTACCCATGAACTTAGCCAACCCCAACCAAAATCACATTTTATAAAGCACAAGAGGGAAGCACGAAACTAATCAGGAAAATAGCAAACACGCTACTACGAATCAGTAGCGCGAATGGTCATACAAGTTACAGCGTACAGACTAACCAGATTAGACCTCTTCATGCGAACTCAGCAAGCAGCGCTATGCATTTTCGACGCAGAGTACTAGTTAAAGCACCTGTTGCAGCTTCCACTTGGTTCAAACTTTTCAGCCCTCCCCAAAAAAGATATAAGTCATATAGATGCTAAATGACGGCATCTGAATGAAGAACAATGTAAATGTTTACAGAGCAGCATTATCACAGACAGTTTCGCAAAGGGAACAAGGAGTACCTCCCACTCCTAATCAGTGATCTGATCTTATTGATTATCGAAAACATAAAAGGCATCAATTAGACATGCCCTTTATTTTTCTTTCACAGTATAAAACAGCAGTAATCGAGCTTCAAAAAACATAGAAAACAGAGTCATAGTCTAATCTACCATACTGTGTCACCCTAAAAAAAATATATAATAATGTGACAAAACTGAACACATGGAAAATACAGTTCATAATATTGTCAAATTCAGCTACATAGAAATAAGATTCTCCAAAAAAACGTATTATAATTAAAACATGTATCCAAGACCCAAAACAACTACGCCACCCTGACTGGCACCAAATCACTGAAATATCAAGCTAAGTTTTCAAATGGGATTCAATGAGCTATGTTGTCAAGCAGGTCAGTTAACTAATTCTTTCTGCAAAATGAGCATTAAAATTTGGAGCAGCAATACTCAGATCCACGTTGATCAGGTGGCCACAGTATGACAGGGTTTCATGGCACAATTAAGAGGTTGCTCATCTCATAGGAAACAAAAGAGTGCTTTTATGGCGAAGGAGTATATTAGCACACAAACTGACAAATATGACATGTTACATTAGACTAAGCCAACGATTTAATAATGACATTACAGTCACCACCATCCAGCTAAATCAGCACAAACCTGCTCAAATTGTGATGCGCTGATGACATATAATATTCAGAAAGAAAACTAGCAATAATAAACGGCAAGTTCAGTTTTACAAGACTAGACACACATATCTTGTTACAGCAATGAGAATCCTAAATCATACCTATGAAACCTTCCCCTCAACTTGCGATAAATTTTGCATTCCACAGAAGGATATCCCTCGAAAATGTTATGTATTTCCATGCATTCGTTATCACTCGGTGATACCTTGCTGGAGAATCTCAAGGTTACACTTTCAAGAATGGCTGCGCATCTCAGTAGTACTTTCAAAAAATCAACTTTGTGATCTTTTCCTTCAAATCCTCGGATTTCTACATCTTTAAGACCAGTCAAGGAAATTGTTTGACTTCTCCAGTTGCTTGGCTGATCACAAGGGCAATCAGTATGGCATGTTCTGCTCATCTGAAAGAAAATTGAAGTCCAGTGTATCATTCTTCAAACCCAAGGCCAAATATGTGGTTAGAGTGATTTTTCGAGAGGATTTATCGAGAAAAGTAAGAATAATTACCACATTGAAATCTAGATTCATCTTAAGCCTCTGTATAGAGGTACAAAGGCTAAGTAGGTGCAGGACCATAGCTCCATAAACATGGCCACGTGGTGTGAGATCCAGCTCTAACACAGAAAAGTTGGTGACAAGAAATTTAGATATCTCTTTCTCAAAGCTCTTAGAAGCATCTCCAGAGAAAACCTGCACAACAGTTGGGAGCATGCAGCACAAACACAAAAATTAGTTTTTAAGTCTAGCACAGCAGAGGGAGTGAACAAGACAATATGATAGAGTACACCCACATTGGTCTCCATCCATAGTGACAGGGTGCGGATTAGAGGACGTTCCTGCAACATCGTGCATGTGTTTTCTTCGCTTGTTTTGGCAAGCTGTGTGTTCTCAAGGGGCTGCAAATTTGCGCTTAAGGTCATGCTCCACAAGCGCCATATCACACCAAAGCTATAACTTATGGCCTGACATTCGCGTTTCCATGTTAGGTCCTCAACTGCTGGCGCCGAATATGACAAGCTGAAGTCATTATAGATACCACGATAAGCATTTAGATGCAACTTTTTAAGCGCAGGGCCAAAGATGTCGATACGCTGAATCCGCACATTGGCATACATAGCTAGGTCTTCGAGTGATGGTGAGCTCACCGCGACTGACTCGGAATTCCAATTGATAATCCAAAGCTTGCGCAAACAGGGGCAGCGGGGAAGCAGGTCAATGAGGTCGACGCAACAGTCCTCTAGGTGGAGGCTCTCAAGCGCCGCGAATCCTCCTGTGGGTGGTAGTGTGAATCTGACGCCAGGCACCTCCAGCTTGATAGAAGTGGTGCGGTCAAAGCAGGGCAGCTCGACGGCATCGCGCGGGTAGCATGAATATACGTGGACCACGAGATCCACCGGCGCCAGAGCCGCGGCGGTGTGGAGCAACGAGGAGACGCGCGCCGGTTCGAGACTGTGGTGGCCGGGGATGTCGATCTCGAGGAGCGACGGCGCGGGGCGGGCGACCTGGGCGAGCGCGGCGTCGAGCAGATCCGGTCCGGTACAGTGGAAGACGAGCTTGGGAAGGCGGGCCCAGATGCCGCGCCACCGGCGCGCGAGCAGGCCGGTGTGCGCGGCGGCGCGGGCCCAGCGGAGGCGGGAAAGAACCTGAAGGAGCATGTCGTCGGGAAGGGCGCTGATCCTGTCCTCGTCGCCATCGGGGATGTGGGCCCCGGGGCGGGCGGAGCCGAGGAGGATGCCCCCGCTGCAGCATTCGAGGTACAGCTGATCTTCACGGCAGCGGTCGCACGCGCCCACCGCCGCCATCTCTCAGGTGACCCTCGCCGCGCTTCCCGGTGGGCCAATCACGCGAGGATGCTGAGGCCGGCGGGGAGCGGGTGGAGCTGGGGCATCGCCGGGGAGGGCAGGCACCGGGGGAGAGGGAGGGTTTGGGGGGCGAAAGCGATGGAGACTGGGTCACTGACATGTTGGGTCCGTGAAAGGTCGAAACGGCCGGGCGAAATTTGCGAAACGTGAGAAATGCTCCTCACTCGTGTTAGTGATTTAAGTTTACTTTTCGGTTAAAATATAGAGACTTGCTAATTTTCATCTGTTCAATTATTTTCTAAAGTCATTAGATCTAGATCTAATAATTTTTAATTATTATACAGATAATTTTATAAAAAAAATCAAAACACAAAATAATAAATTATTGACTGAAAGGTTTCAGCTAATTAAAAGTTAGAAAACATGTAAAATATGTGAGAGTTTCCCGGTCGTAGCTTTGAGTATTCCGGAGTAAAGTTGAAAGATTAAATACGTTCCAAAATTATTATTATCATTGATTTTTTTTATCAACTTTGATTATTTGTCTTATTTAAAAAATTAAAAATATAATATATTTTTTCATGATTTATTTTATTACTAAATAAAATTTAAATATAACTTATAACTTTTCACATTTAAACAAATATTTTGAATAAAACGAGTGATCAAAGGTAATGAAAACAGTTAATGACGATAACACGGATGAAGTATATATTATTCTAAGTTATAAAGACTAAAACTCATGTTTTTAGTATACATAGTCCAGGCGTGAAAATCAGATCCTATCCTCACCCCGTCTTCTTTCTCCCTTGATGGAAGCCTTGCAATCCATTCATCAACTCCTCCGGCCTCCGATCATCGGAGAAAAAAAAATCATCATGTCAAATTGTTGCGCTCTGCCGCCTCTCTAGGCCGTCCCTGCTATGATTCTTTATCAAAATTGTGTTGTATGTATGAGAAACCGAGCGAAAAGGATGCTGGATTTTCTAGATATGCTATACGTCGACAATGAACTGGTGAGGAACGTCCTTTCGGAGTCTAGGAAGAGACAAACGGAGCAAGTGCAATACGAATTAGACTCTTCAAATGCTGCCAATCCCTGCTATGATTTTTTTTCCCAAATTGTCTTTAGCATAGGAAAACTGTAAAAAAAAGGATATCAGTACCAGTTCCACAGGCGGAGCCAGGTAACTATCGGCCAACCTGGTCGGCCCTCCTTGCTGCAAAACAATTTCTGAAGAGCGGCACTTGATCTGCAGCTAATCGAGTAAATCTGCAAGCAATTCTAGACCTTGGTAATGTAGTCTGCAGCCGTGCATTACTTTACTTCTCTTGGCCACTCTGACAAAGGTTTAAGGTGTATTTGATATAGTTTATAGTTTAGTTTATTGAATAGCTTATGGTGTGATAAACAATAAGCTATACTAAACATCCTCAACCAATAAGCATTTATATTGTTATAAGTAATCATAAGCATTTTATCATTTTGTATTAGAGAGACAAATTAACTAAACCTTATTTTTCTAGTTTATGGAACACATCTCTTTATATTTCTATAGAATAAACAAAAGCAAAAGCATTTTTGTCAAACAATTGAATTGCTTATGCTTTATAAACTAAGATAAATTGAATAGGCATTTTTGATACATAAGCAAAAGCATAAGTAGTTTAAAGTATAAGCAAAAGTTATACTCCCTTCGTTCAATAATATAAGTATTTCTTGATATTTAAATTTGTCCAATAATGTAAGTATTTATAGAGTGTGAATACAATAAATAATGTGTGTAAATGTAATATATAAGATGTGGTTAGATAAGAGAGAAACTTTTTATATAATAAAAATAGGAATATGATAGTTTTTTTATTATATCTTTATTTTTACATTAGAATTCTAAAAATACTTATATTCTTGGATGAAGGGAATACCAAAAACACTTTTACTCAGAGAACACGCAGAGGGTCATTGTGTGCTTGTGCATTAGTTCTAGATGTGTCGTAAAAAGAAATACGCCTCATGAAAGTTGAACTAAAGAAAGATATAATATGAATGAAGCCATAGCGAACCAAAACAAACAGCGGAGACATTATAAATTTGCAAATAATACTTCACTACTTCACAGTACTCAAAGCAGTTCTGAGAAGAATACCAAATGACAGAAAGTTTAAAGCTTCAGAAACACTACAGCGGACAGCTGGCACACAACAAACTGCATTACAAACTAGGTATGTTACATGAGCGATCAGCTTAAAGGAACGACACGAGAAGCGACCAAGGTACGCAGACCTCCATCTTACAGAATCCAAGGTCAAAACATCCATCTGTTTGTGCCATCTCTTTTTGGAGGAAGCGTGATCGTATCGGTAACAACTGTACAACTACTACGTTCTCTAGCCTCTACAGCAAGTACAAGCTCCCCGTTTGATTCCACAGGGACGACCGATCGAGAAAGCTGGATCATGCCATCATCACTTTCCACTATGCCATCGCCTCGAGAATCAAATAGCACAAAGTCCATATCAGGTAAGCTTTTGGTGCGAGCAATAAACCGTGGGCAAAAGTGATTCCAGGACCCCTCCACAACTTTGACATCAACTGTTGCCTCCACTGCGCTCCTCAATTGAGCAAACAGCAATTCTGTGGTGCAGTACTTGTTGGTATGGGTCTCTCTATAAATTTTACCATATGAAGACCTGGCGCCAATAGTGTTATGATCAATGAACAGGAAGCTTAGAATATTATCTTCAGACTCCCTGCTTCCCTTTACTTTTAATTCAACCTCAAAGTTGATAATATCGCCTGCTACACTCGCGTGGCTTGGGCCAGTTAGTACCAAGGATGAGTTCTGCAAACGAGCTTTGTTTCAGTCAAACATAATACACACAGGGTTCATATCTGAATTCTCAAAAGTGAGAAAACTGAAAACCTATTGAGGCAAATCATATTGATGCTACATTACAAAGAGAGTTTAAAAAAGGATTTGTACTTGGAATCAATGCATTGTACTCAGTTATTGCAACAAAAACTGACTAAAGAAGCAATCCAATAAAGAGCATCTCCAAGAATTATGTAAAATCAGTCCTTAAACCTTTATTTAGGGCGTGATCAGGAAAACCCGACTTCTAACAGTTCTGTAAATATAGGTGGCCATCTGGGCCGGGCTAAAAGGGCCGGTCCGAGGCCCGTCAGTTTTGGCCTGGCACGGGCACGGCTCGGCACGAAGGCTTCACGGGCTGTGCCGGCCCGGAGCCCGGCATGGGCTGTGCTTGGGCTTAGACACAAGCCCGACATGCCGGCCCGAGCACAGCCCGATTAAAATGGCCCGGTTGGCCTGTAGACTTGGCCCGTGAAGCCCGGTCCGGCCCAACACATAAAATATTATAAAATCATTAATAATTCAATATTTATATAAGAAATCATATTTTTTAGTTCAAATTTAGATATAAAAAATACATTTATATATATATATAATTAATTTTTAGAGAAAAAATAAAATATATAAAATTTAACGGGCTTCGAACCAGCCCGACCTGGATAGCTCGTCAGGCCGAACGGGCCAGCATGACACATGTAAGACGAGTTATACCATGCTTGAGCTTGGGTGAAGACCCGCCGTGTCAGCATAGTATGACCCGGTTAACCAGACGGGCCGTGCCGGCTGTTAAAGAAGTGGCACGGCACATGATGAGCTCGGGCCGTGCTGACCCAGCATGGCCCGTTGGCCAGGTATATCTGTAAATAAACACCCCAATTTCCCGCACTTCAGCTTGAGGTAGCTACATTTGACAACCCGATTGTCACTCCCAATATGGGAAATCCCGTCATTCCCGCACCAAATTCGTATGCACGCCTTGCGAGCAGAACAGCACGGCAGAACAGCACGGAGCATGTGCCGAGGCATCGCATCGATGGGAAACAGATGAATGGAGGCGCTTGCTGCTTTTGTCGTAGTTCGTGTTGATGTAGCACGGCTGGAGCTGCCATCGGCATCGTCCTGCAAAAACGCGACGAAATAAGGCGCCCGCCTGGAAACCTGATGACGTGATCAGAATTAAAACTTTTTGGAGTTGTTGGAAGAGGAGAATTTATTTTGATCCCTAAATTTTTAGAAACCTCTGTAAACCAGTTTTTAGGACTATTTTTTTACATAATTATTAGAGATACTCTAAGAACGATACTTAAACTGAAACTAAATTGTAGAAATGTGTACAATTCTATGTGGGCCCTTCAGCTCCAAACTTGACTCCACGAACTTTATAAGTTAGTCAACGCAAAGTAGATGTCAAATGGAATGTGTTCCTGCGTGGACATCCGTTTAATTATGTTTATGTGAGCAACAGTGGGGTGATCTGGGTCTATTTTTGCAAAGAGCATATGTATGCGAATATTAGAATTTTTATAATACAATTAGTTAATGCAAAAAAGTCAAGTGGAGAGTATACCTGGCCAACGGGCCAGCCCGGCACGAGCCCATCATGGGCCGGGCCGTAGGGTTAATGGGTAAACACGGCTCATCTGCTTAACAGGCTATGTCGTGCCAGCCCGACGGGCCTATGCCCAAGCCCAAACACGACACAGCTTGTCTTACACGGGCTGGATTGGCCTGTCGACCCAACAGACTATTCGGGCCAGGCTAGCCTAAAGCCCGATTAAATTTTATATACCCAATTTTTCTTCAAAATTTAAATATTTCTATAAAAAATATTTTTAATTAATAAATTTAAACTAAAAAATATAATTTAATATAAATATTGAAATATTAATCATTATATTTGACGGACCATGACGGGTCGTGTCGGACCGGGCCGTGCCTTACGGGCTAAATGGGCTATTGCATGGCTAGACGGGCCACACTAAATGGATCGTGCTCGAGCCAGTCCAATGGACCTATGGCTAGGCCTAGGCACGGCCCATGATGGGCCACGGGCCGACACGACCCATCAAGCATCGTGCGAGCCATGTTTGGGCTGGGCCAAATTAGGCGGGCCTTGTGTCACCCCATTTAGCCCGGCTCACTTAGCCAGATATAGTGGAGAGGATATGCAGAAAGTTGCACTCTAGTAGTATTAATATTGTCCATATCCTTCAAACAACAGAGCTCAATAACATATTCGGATTGTCCAAGTCCTAGGTCACCGTGAATATAATGCTTGTATCCTGATTTGCGCAGCAGTGCCATGCGGTTTGTACCTACAAAACTAAATCCACAAATTTTCTCCTCTGGTCAGGTGTTTTGCCCACGCCAAACACCATGTCCACATAGGCCTCAAATGTTTTTACCGTCGGATTGGCATCAGAGGAGAGTATGTTAGTGCGGGTTTTCTTTGATCAGGTGAGAAAACTAGGATTGTACGGCTGCTCCCTTCCTTCTAAGGATATGTTTGAAATAAAGGAATAAAGAACGTAGTAATAGAAAAAAACGTAGGAATAAAGAAAACAAAGGAATCGAAAAAGTAAGAAAACTACAGGAATGAAAAATAGAGGAATGAAAATTTTAAGGTATTTGAAATGCAGGAATAAAAACACAGGAATGAAAATATTAGTGCAACTTAATTATTTTTTAAATTAGTCAAAAAATGTTTTAAGTTATGTTATTACCGTTTAATGCACATAAAAAATAGTTACTAAGCTCATTCCACCATGAAGCACTGCAGGTGCATTTTATATTATATTATTTGGGCCCTATTGTTCATAACGCACTATTTGAATAGAAAAAGGTAGCAGCAAGAACAAACATTATCTACAAACAATAACTAATGATCCTCATTTGTTGAGTTTAATCATGCATGCAGCCTTGGACTTCAGCAAAGGAAGAGAAACCAGAGCTCATCGTAGATTTTTACTTTCCTGTGAAATCATGGGCAGACTACGGCTCAGTTTGGAATGGAGGAATGAAAAACATAGAAATAGAAAAAAACATAGAAATGAAGAAAATATAGGAATCTAAAATATGAGAAAACTACAGGAATTCAAAACAGAGGAATAGAGAATTTAAAGTGTTTGGAATGGAGGAATGAAAAACATAAAAAAATAATTATGATAACTAAATAAAATTTTTAGAAGCCAATATAAATCAAAGTAGTGGTGATAGAATTTAAAGTGTTTGGAATGGAGGAATGAAAAACATAAAAAAATAATTATGATAACTAAATAAAATTTTTAGAAGCCAATATAAATCAAAGTAGTAGCCTATCACCGAGAATACCTGTGTGCTTTATAAATAGCTTAGCATTTGCTAAGCTCAAAGAATTTGGTGAATTAGTTTATAAATAATTATTGCATGCAGATTCTTTCACTGATTTTTATTTGAAAAGTGGTCGGATGGTAGACTGTAGATGAGCTCAACGACAACACTGGCCTGGCCTGCTCTTACACGCATGTAACCGAGTTGATTAGTATTTGCGTTGCACGCATCAAAGCGTGAGATGAAGAGAGAGCACGCGCACAAAGTTTTCATTGACATAGATTGGATTTTTTTCATTCCCATGAAATGTACATGCAATGATTCCTTTCCACAGGAAAGAAATGAAAATTTCCTCCATTTCAAACGTGCAGACACATTCATTTCCGGAGGAACATGTTCCTGCAAATATTCCTACGATAAACCTTTGTTCCAAACGGACCCTACATCATTCCAAAGGAAAGGAATCACTGATTCCTTCATCCCAAACACTCAGTTCAATTCCTTTTCTCGGAAAACAATTCCTATACTATTTTCTATGAAAATCCTTCAATCCAAACGGAACCTAAATCCTGATTGGTTGCCTCCTGCCTCCTGCTACGTGTCAGGGTATGATTGTTGCGTCGTGGGCTGCGGCGCATTCAAGCCGGTGGGTGGGCTTGGACGTCGGTCCTTCTCTTCATTGTCGCACAACCGCATCTGTCTCCTCGCCTCCCCTCTTTCTGGCTTCTTGTGCTCCCAGCGATCCATCGCTGTGAGACCAGCTTATTGCCCCTGCCCTTCATTCTTCTTTGTCGATTCTTGTTGTTCTTTTACCTATGTTTTGTGGGAGAGCCGCCTTGATCCTGAGGCATTTGATACTTGATTCGGTTTCCAATCTTCATCTATTTTCAAAGTGCTTCACTGCTTGATTTTTCGTCTATTATTGAGCTATTGTTCACAAGTTTGGATCCCATGCTGCTCAGCTAGGTGACATACTAAGCTCTTCGTTCTCTCTTTGATCCATTTCTTGGAGTTGTGTTTGGATAGGTTTTTAGTTCTTGATTTGATCCACCTGGGATGTGATTTCTTTGCTTCAATGATCACCTTTAGGCTTCTTTTTTGGTCACATCGATCTGTTCTGTGTGTAGTACTACTTCCTCCTTTATTGCTCTTACTGGTCTCCTTTTTATTTTCATTACTGGTTTAGGATTTCGTGGATTACCTTGTGTTCTGGGCTTCCTTTTTTCGATTGGTCCTGTTGAATTACCTTGAGTTCCGCAAGATGTGGCACATGTAAATTTATTCTCTGGATTTTCCATGCCTCACAGGTCTAGGTATCTAATCTCTCTGTATTTTCATTACTCTACTTAGAAAGGTTGGTTATGGGGAGTTTAGCCGCTCGCCGTATGTTCATGCTCCTGCTGCTCTCCGTTGTAGCTTGTTCACAAGTAATTCACCATGTATAGTTTCTGGTTAAATATTGTGATGACATAAATAATATTCATTGCTATGTGAACTTGTGGATGCAGGGAGCCACAATAGGGATGTTTGAAGCTCCGCCCCTTCATATAGCTTTGTGCAAAAGATTCAGTACAGGTACTTCACTAAAATATAAACTAGGAATTTTATCTATTTATGTTGACCACACTCTTAGTTGCAGTTACCTATTTCATGACACAAATGCTGATTTTCTGTAATGATTTCATTCGTTAGGATGTGAGACTGCATTTTAAAAACATATTTAGAATTTATTCATCATTATAGCTGATATCGGTATATGTTATTTCAATAAATTAACTGTGTTTTTCATTCAAATTTAGTTTGATGATTGCATGGAAAACACATACAGAAGAAAATGTTTGGTTCCAATAACCATTGCTAAAAGCCTCTAAACTACTACTCGGTTATCCCTGATACAAATTTGCTAATGATAAATTTTAAGCAAGTTGTTGGGTCCTATATATGCTTAGACGTAGTTGTTGGTGCTGTTGTTATTCCAAGATTTTCAATTCACAGATTTAGTTTCCTTACGTACTATTTCATTGCCCATTTTGGACCTTTACATGTGATTGTAGTTTAGTTTAGAAATTACTAGATGTGTTCTAAACCTTCAAGGCTAAGATTGTTCCTTCATATAACATTGGCTACTCATCATGTTCTGTAATATATCTGTTGTTGTCCTGAAAGATTATGCAAGAATCTTATATAATTAAGTTATACTTGAGATTCCTGTCTCAAAAAAAAAGTTATACTTGAGATTCTTTTTATGAATCTTTTGGGCTCCTTCTTTTACCTGTATAGTTCCTTTTCTTTGAGACTGTCAGATAAATGGTAACAAGCTTATGAGATCTGATCATAATCAGGAACAACTCACAGCTTGCTTTTTTGCAATGATAATAGTAACGCTATCTGCTGTACACTATTTTCTTCTCCATTATAGAAAGGGTCACTTTTGCCCATATAAGTGCTTGACAAATATTCCTAAAGTTTCTTTTATGTAGTTTTAATATTGTATTATCCCAAGTTTTAAAAATCTTACCTCATGGAAAGAAATATAGTAAACTGAGGTTTGAAGCTACTTGATTTATTGGTCAGTAGCATGTATTTAGTGCACCATTGGACTAGCAAATAAACTGAATTTTTATTGAGTGGTTGGCCACTATTCATGACCAACCTTTATTCTAGGAAT
This sequence comes from Eleusine coracana subsp. coracana, assembly GCA_032690845.1. Lineage (NCBI taxonomy): Eukaryota > Viridiplantae > Streptophyta > Magnoliopsida > Poales > Poaceae > Eleusine > Eleusine coracana. The sequence continues at coordinate 45,305,475 of CM064430.1, forward strand.
GTCCCAGTGGGCACGGTGCTTTTCACAAGAGGCCGGCCATGCATACCGGTGAGCCAAATTATGGGCATGGATATTTGTTTCTTTTTATAGGATGTTTTTTTTATTATTGGGTTTGATTATTGTGTCGAGAGATATTCTCGATAGTAGATTCAGGTATGCGTATGAGTAGTTAAGATCGATGGACACAACACGTGGAGTTTATACAGGTTCGGGCCTCCTGGAGGATAATAACCCTACGTCCTGTTTGGTGTTGTTGTATTGCTAAGGTTCGCACTGGAATTAGGGTTCCAATACGAGTCTACCTCTCGACAAAGGCCCCCTGCCCTCCTTATATATCCGAGGGGCAGGGGTTTACAAGGTAACATCCGAGTCGGTTACAATAGATTCTATCTAACTAACATATCTGTAAACCTAACTTGTGGCTTACTCAAACAAATATCTACATAAATATTTCTAAGCTAAATATATTTAAAACTAAACCCCTGTTCCACTCGGTCATATAGCCGAGTGGTTAGGTATCCCGAGTACATATATCCCACAGTAGCCCCCAAACACTTTCCATCTTGAATCGTCGCCTTGAATTTCCTCGACATCTTATGAAATTTGGGAAGTGCTTTTCATATTGTCTCTGATAAATCTTCTATTTAACCTCTTGAGTAAAAAGGCATGGCCTACAAGTATAGCCCCCAACTCAAAACGCTTGTTGATTTTATACCGAAACGACGTCTGAGTTAAAATATCCAAGGCTTTCACTTAAACCAAAACTCATTAATAATTGAATTTTCCTGATCGCCGAGTGATGCATCACCAAATTAATATTGATATCCATAAAAATGCATATAACCCAATTGATATGCTACGAACGTCAACTGCCGTAGCCCCCAAGATTGGTGGTGTATCACTAGTATTTATACAAAAGACAGCCCCCAAGATTGGTGCTGAAAAAATTACTATATAAATAACCAAGAGATACAATTTCCCAAGACCGAACTGCATTAGTCCGAGTGATTGGTCATTATTTTCCAGAATTAACATTTTCCAAGATCGAAAACACATTAATCCGAATGATTAGTCATTGCATCTCGGAATTTGCATTTTCCAGGATTGAAAACACATTAATCCGAGTGATTTATCAATCATTGTTAAATCCACAACACTCAATGTTAGCACTGGAAAAGAATAGCTAAAACATAATAAATCCGCTTACCGGTGTAATGTAACTATGCTGATCCAAGTAACGGCCCAATAGGTCATCAGACGTGTATAAAAGGTACCCGCAAACAGTTGCAATCCTTCACCTTCATAACGCCGCCGGAGTCTGCCCTTCTCAAAATCTAGATCCAAAGCTTCCACTTCCTCGCCGCCATCATTCCGCATGCGCAAACCCTAGGTTTGGAACTTCCATTTGTCCGCTACCTCCATTCCGTGCCCCTTCGCCAGAAGCCAAAGACCTCCATTTCGTCGCCACCACCGTGCCACTGTTCCGCCGCCATTTCACACGCGCAAGCCCGAAGATAGAGGTTCGGATCTTGATCTCCATCTCCCAGAAGCCTCCCATATCGGTTTCGATGGCCCCAAAGCGCACCCGCCAAAGCACGAGGGCTCAATCTGAAAAAGGGGCCTGTCCTAAAAGAGGTGAAAGCGAAGAATCGATTTTTGATATTCCCGCTGGCATTAAGGAGTTCCCAGCATCAACCATGGATGCAGAAAAAAATCAACAGATTGGTGATAGATGGTGTGCTATAAGATCAACAGACAGGTGGGTGGATTGAAGCCATAGGTCAGAAATTTCCTCAACCCCCCGTCGACCAAATTATAGTTTTTGCCTCCTTTTTCTATCACGGATTTGGCCTTCCATGCTGCGACTTCTTTAGCGGTCTTCTATTCTTCTATGGCATTAATCTGGTCAATATGAACCCAAATTCCATTCTACACATCGCTATTTTCATTCATTTTTGCGAAGTGTTTTTGGGAATCCCTCATTTCGACACCTTCAAGAAACTGTTTGTGTTGAAATCAAACAACAATAATGTCATAGGAGGTGCTGGATTCCAATTGAGAAATAAATCCAAGTACATCGATATACCACTCCCATCAACCAACAAAGGGTGGCACGCAGATTGGTTTTATCACGGCAACCATGCCTCGCCTTTGTCAGAAACGACAGCTGAAGCCCCCAAGCCACGCTCCGAGTGGTCCGCGAAGGCTCATCCAAGCAAGAAAGCACAGGTTAATGAGATTTTGAAATATGTGGATTATCTGAAGTCCAAAGGCTATACCGGCGTTCACGTTGCCGCCAGCTTCATATATCGCCGTGTGTAGCCCATAAAGAAGCGCCACGTCCCTGGATGGAAATTCCAACTAGGATCAGACCCCACTATGGAAGTATCAGAAATGCTCTCAGAAAGGGAACTGACATTGCAACTGGAAAGCATATTTTCGTCGCTGCTAGATTGGACTCCATGGAGCGCAGCATCTGGCCATCATTCCAAAACTGGAAGAAGTGCTGTAAGTTAACCACTGATCCTCTATAGAAAATTAATATTGCTTTCCTTATTAGTTAACAACAACTGATGCCTCACATATGTCACAGAACCTTGACGTATATATATCCAATCCTCCACTGCCACCGACGCCGCAAAAGAAATCCCCACCTCAGCCATCATCAAAACGTCGTAAAGCTCACATTGAAGACTTCGATGAAGAAGAGTCGCTGGCTGACAGAATATCTAGACTACAAGGCAAAGCAAAGAAGAAGGCTGTCGATAAAACCACCACTCGGCAGCCACTGGAGACTAACACTCAGGAGCAAGCGCATCCGAAGGAGTCAGATAAGACAATTCCTGAGAAGAAAACACCCGACGCGACAAGTGACTCAAGACCAACTAGCCCCCCATCAAAGGTGGCAGGCTTAAAATTCAAACGTCGAACAAAGTAAGTAAAACGATATATTTTAATGCATAACTTTCGAAAAACAGCTGTATAATCTTCATTCTCTGGATAGGTCAACCGGTGAAGCATCATATGAAGACATCCAAGCAAAAAATGCGGCTCCAGAAAAAGATCAACATGCACCATTTATGGGGACATCCGAAGATGATATCCCCAGTCACTCGGCCGAAAAACCGAGTGATATAAGGGATGCACCAGGACCTTCTCGGCCAAAAACTAGACAAGCTGAGTCAATCACTGTCCCAGATTTGGACATGCCCGAGTCGGCGGTAACTGAAGACACTACTATCCTGACTGCACAAGAAGAACCATCATTGATATTTGAAACGGTGCTGGAGCCAATATATGATTATCCCATTGGTCCAGAAGAATATGTAGCTCCCACGCCAATTCATCGAGTAATAAAAGAAGGAGTCACAGAACAACCTGCACCGACCAGAATGGTGTACCATAGCGGCCCCTTTGCCATTGCCGGGTTCGATGAGTCGGCAGAGCAAGCCGAATTGAAGAAGTTTGAAGATCTTACTGAAAAGGTCTTTCATTCCTTCCAGTTATCCTTACCTTCTTAAAAACTGGCTCCAATAACAATAATATTATGTAATGACTTCTATACAACTCATCCCTTGTGTAGATTCTAAAAACTCAGATGGCCAATAAGAGTAAACTCCTGCAACTTGCTGAAAGGCATTGTGCAAAAGCAATCGACTTAGAAGACCAACTGGCCAAAGAAAGAATAGAAGTTGGGCAATTATCAACAGATTTGAAGGCCCGTTCATCTCAAGTTGATGAACTCCAATTCAAGCTACAAGGTAAAAACATAAACACAATCCTTGGCATATTATTTCCAGATCTTAAAATATTTTGAACTCTTGCACTCAGAAATGTCACGGGTGCTGGAACTAAAGCACAATCAAGAGTCTTAATCGGCTGTCCAAATTGCAAATATGCAAAGCCGTATCAATGAACTGGAGTCGGCGACACAATCTGTAGAAACACTGAAGTCTGAGAATAAAAGTCTAAAGAAACAACTCCAGGACTCGGTGGATATGAAGAAAAATTTTGAAAAGCTGAAGGAAGATTTTAAAACAATGCAAGTATCCCAATTGCTATGGAGAAAAAGAGCCGAAGGTAATTATTATTATACCAATGTGCTCAAAAATAAATACATTTATGTGATCTAACATATTTATGACTGACAGACGCCGAGGGAACTATAAAAAGCCAAAGAGATAGGAACACAACACTAGAGGCAGAACTGTCCAAGGCCGAAAGGATTTTCAAGAAAGTTGTAGATGAATTAAACCAATTCCAAAAAGCATACAAAGAAGTTGAAAAACTTAAAGAAGAATACAAGGAAAAGGTTATCACTCTCGAAGCTGAAAAGGCAGAAGCTGAAAAACGCCTAAAAGGTATAGAGTTATTTATTTATTACCGTTATACCAAAGCTATTGTTCCAGATAATTATAAATATTGTACTCTTGTAGGATCAAAAAGGTCCTATGAGCTTTTGCAAAAGAAATTTATAGAGGGTGACGAAAACCTCCGATGGTCTCTTGCAGCTCTCCAGAAAGATGCAGAGGTAGTCGCCCAATATATACTTCCAGAAGAGAAGCCACCTAGGTGTTGAGACTTAATGACAAGACTACAAGAGGCACCCGGCCGAGTGAAAGAACACGCTCGGCGTGTTGCAGAACTGGCTGGAGCACAAGTTTTAGCTATAGCAAAGTCTCACATTCCTGACATAAATTTGGATGTAGTGGTCGAGGGTTTCCACGAAGATTTCTCTGACGAACAATGTGAAACTCTCGTAGCTGAAGCGCAAAAAATAGCTCATGTTTTAACTGAACAAATAGAACTAGATCCGTTACCAAAAAAAATAAAGTATTGTAAAGTCTTAAAAGACCATGTTACACCTCTGTTGTGATAATGTAACATCTGTGCAATAGACTATGAAAGTCTAGATTTGTCACCAGGATTGTAACAAATGCTTGGGTCGCGCTGCTTTGTATATGTAGTGTATGAACTCGTGTTAAACACTCACAACCACTACATAACTCATGTCAGCCCTCTAAACAACACTCCCAATAGCCGATATGAACCATGGAGACTAAGAACTCACTCGGACAGACATGCGAACTGGGAGAATTATCTTGGTCCCCAACAGACAGCAAGAACTCTGGGGACTAAGTAACCCGCTTGTTCAACATGCACGAGTTGAGGTGGTACCAAGTATCCGAATTTAAATCATGACTTAAACGACAGCAACAATTATCCATAAAAATTCGAAAATTGTCAAACCAGTCGTCATGGCCATAATTTATATAAAGTCAAATAAAGGTAATTACAAAAAATTATAAATACTAAGCATAAAAATGACGTAGCTGTGATATATTCCAGGAACTTTGAAGGTCCGACCCATCCTCGCGCATTAAACGGTACGCACCCGGCCGAGTGATTTCCTTTACAATAAACGGTCCTTCCCAAGGGGCCGAGAGTTTGTGCTTGCCTACTGTGGATTGGGCCTGCTTCAGGACTAAGTCTCCGACTGAAAAACCACGCGCTCTGACGTTTTTGTCGTGATAACGTCGCAAGCTTTGTTGGTACTTTGCCGATCGCAATAACGTGGCATCACGCTTCTCCTCTAGTAACAATAGGTCGTCACGTCTGTGCTCATTGGAAGATTTTTGTTCATACGAAGCCACGCGAGGGGAGGTAAACAAAATCTCAGTTGGTAACATGGCTTCCGACCCATATACCAAGAAAAAAGGAGAATGCCCTGTGGCGCGGCTTACATTCGTTCGAAGCCCCCATAATACTGCTGGCAGTTCTCGAACCCAACGTCGAGCATATTTTTTCAGCCGGTCAAATATACGTGGCTTAATCCCAGATAACAAGAGGCCATTTGCACGTTCAACTTTGCCATTGCTCTGCGGGTGGGCAGGAGGCGTAGCCAATCTTAAAACCCACCCGGCTTGCGAATTCTTTGAACTCTTCCGCTGTAAACTGAGTGTCGTTATCGGTGATGATCTTATGGGGGGCACCGAACCGAGTGACTATTTCAGTCATGAATTCGACGGCCTTCTTTGCTGAAATCTATCCGACTGGCTTTGCCTCAATCCACTTAGAAAACTTGTCTACTGCCACGAAAAGGTGAGTGAAACCCCCCTGAGCCTTCATGAAAGGCCCGACAATATCTAGACCACATACTAAAAATGGCCATGTTATTGGGATATTTTGAAGCTCTGTGACAGGCACGTGCATCTGGCGGGCAAAGAACTGGCAACCCTCACACTTTCGGACAATTTCCTTGGTATCGGTACCAGCAGTCGGCCAATGGAAACCTTGTCTCATTGCTTTGGATGTAATTGTGGATGGGTCTGCATGATTCCCGCAAATGCCAGCATGGATGTCCCCTAACATGACTCTTCCTTCGTCTTGAGATAAGCACTTCATTAGCATCTCATGTGGGCTCTGTTTGTACAGTCCATGGTCGATAATGCAATACGACCAAGACTTGCGAATAATCCTTAGGGCTTCGTCTTTATCAGTCGGTAATGTACCATCGTCCAGGTACTCGATGAAAGGAGTTCGCCAATCTACTGTAATGATAGCGACATGTGATGTTGATCCTGCCTTCGGTGCCGACTGCTCAATAGTTTGCTGGGTTAGTACAGATGGTTTATGGAGATCATCAAAGAAAACTCCGTTCAGTATTTTAGACCTACTAGACCCAAGTTTGGCCAGTTCGTCCGCCTCTTCGTTATACTTACGAAGGACGTGTTTATACTCAATACCATCAAACTTGTCTTCTAGCTTCCGAACTTCAGTGCAGTAGGAGGCTGTCATGCTTTTGTGGGAACAACACCACTCCTTTGTTACTTGATTAATCACTAGCGCCGAGTCACCAGAGACGCTCAATCTTTGAACTCCGAGTGAAATAGCCATTCTAAGCCCATGTAGTAGTGCCTCGTATTCTGCAGCATTGTTAGACGCTCGAAAGTGCATATGAAGAACGTATCGCAGCTTGGCCCCTTCAGGAGATGTTAATACAACGCCTGCCCCGGCACCTTCCAGTTGTAAGGAACCGTCAAACATCATTTGCCAATAGCTTGATTCATGCGGGTTAGGCGGTAACTCGCATTCTGATCACTCGGCAACAAAGTCTGACAAGGCCTGACATTTGACCGAATCACGGGACTTGAAGGTGATATCATACGATCCTAATTCCACGGCCCATTTAGCAATTTTCCCAGTGGCCTCTCTATTATGTAGCAATTTGCCCAGGCCAAACGACGTGTGGACCTCGATCGGGTGATCCTCAAAATAATGCTTCAACTTTCGAGATGTCATGGTGACCAAAGACCAGTTCGTGATTGATGACTTGGAGGGTTATCGGTCCACAAAGCGGATGAACTTGTAGCTGTGAAGTCGGTAGTTGGATGACTTCGACTCCACCGACCACTCGGCGGCTGGCTCGCTTTCGACTCACCTGGTCGACGACTCAGCCAATATGATTCGGTCATATAGCTGCTCCCCATCACTTGACGGCATGGCTACTCGTTTAATGGCTTTACGATGACTCAGACCACCAGCTCAATGATCCAGCAGTATGCTCGGCGGCTCGTCTTCGACTCATCTACCATCACAAAGCTAAGTAAACTTTATAGTTTTTTTTATTTTATTCATATCAACTCAATTTGAAGGCCGTAGGTTCTTAATCTTACGGTGATAGTTTTGAGTTTCTTTTTGGACTCATCCTTTTGCCTTGATAATATTGGTCAATAATTTTTCTCGGTTGATTTCGACTCGTACATGTTTGGCCGAATGAGTTTTAGCGGTACATATTTGGTATTAGGAGGAGTTCAGCTGTTTTGCTTAGTTGCCCGTCTGACTCCCATTACACAAGTTGGTCAGTCTAGCTCCATGACTCATGTCGTTTGTCGAAATCATCGTGCACATCGTTCTTTTAATGAACCTTGTTTGTTTTTTATATCTGTTGGTTGAATGATCGATTATTTCTACCAGTACTCTAAGCAAACATAGGCCTTAGACGAATAATAGAAATCCAACAGACTTAGATATTAAAGGTGTTGTTTCATCAATACTTTATATTAATTTTACATATAACTATATTATTTGTATTCTTATATTACAGTTATCTCGTCGATATCACTCGGCCACGGAGCGTCGAGCCATTGAATCACTCGGTCATGGAGCGCCGAGTCATTGGGTCACTCGACCATGATCAACTACTCATGATTTTGGTCGGAATTATTTCTAGAAGGGCTATCATGATCATGGTTCATGATTTTACTCAATATTGGAGAGCTTTGCAAGAGTTGATATTATTTACTTGGAATCACGCCCGGGGGCTCTTATACTTATTACATTGGATCAAGTATCATCTGGATATTTTGATGACTGCTATGCTTGATATATCTTATCAAGTATCACTCGGATTTATTAGTACTAATGGCTCCTTTTGTTAGTTGGGGGGAGTGGTAGAACCAATCTTGGGGGCTACCGTATTAAAACTCCTCATCAAATCAGTCGGAGAAAGTGGTAGATCTAGATTTACATACGGTGTTATTATTTTTGACTCACAAGATATTTTATGATCTAAATACCTTCTGAGTCGGGGGCTATCCCTACACCTAGTAGGTGGATTTTTCTCCCGCATATAGATATTATTTGGTGCATAATTATTTTTGAAGATTCTTGGAGACCTTTACAAGTTTGTTGTTGTACAAAAAAAAGTTAATCATATTCATGGCGAAGCATTAGTTAATCAATTGAAGATCAACAACTAACTTGCAAATCTCTCGGGGGCTACTGTGGGATATATATACCAGGGATACCTCACTACTCGGATATATTGCCGAGTGGGCCGGGGTCCAATAAAGATAAAGCCCATGAAGATAACTACTCGGATTATTACTTGGAGTACACGACAAGTCAATACTAGAGATAGAAAGTTAGAGATAGAACCCTAGTCGGAAATTATGTTGTAACCGACTAGGACACTTGCCATGTAACCCTGCCCCCCGGATATATAAGGAGGTGCAGGGGCTCTCTCATAGAGAACCCAGATCATATCCGCATAATACACCACAGAATACAGGACATAGGGTTGTTATCCTCCGGGAGGCCCGAACCTGTCTAAACCTTGCGTCTTGTGTGTCCATCGACTCTCGGTCTCGCGCATGCCTCTAGCGATACACAAGGATCATGGGTAGCCCTATGATCCACTGCCGATATTAGTATCGACATATTGTTTTTTTTATATACATGATTTATCATACTTTACTGAGCTTTATAGCTGCCAGTGGTAATAAGCTGTTAAAATGCATTGTTTTTTTATGATGAATAATTCCCTCATATTTAGTATTCTGACATATGTTCTTGCCTTTTAAGTTCATGTGTTGCAGCCTGCAGTAGTTGTGCTAGGTAGATTATTCTAGGTTTCTAGCGTTGGATGGTTATATGTTTCACAGAAGATTGTTATTTCCCATTGCTACTATTTGTTAATAACTGGGGTTGTAGACTCAAGGAACCTTAGCACTACTTTTTGTGCAGGAATTAATCTCAGTTGTTTTATTTGTTTTCTAATCCAAAATTATCATTTATATTATTGTGCAGAGTTTGAAAGCAGGTTGCTTTATCAAATGACCTACCCTGCATATATCCTCCATCAGTCCGAAACCAAGCTTCTACTCTCTATAGGTAAAAACCAAATGGAACAACTCTCCAGTTTTTACTTTAAAATGTTGTGTTCATCAGAAATGTTGTGATATATGTAGAACTATGATATTAACTTTGGCATTGAATTGTTTGATTCTTGATGCATTTTTCTTCCCAAGATGTATTGAAAAATAGAAAAACATTTCTTATACTGTTAACATTAGAAAGGAATTCATAAAAAATCAGATGGAAAAACAAGTAGTAATTTTGTTCAGGATTTTACTGCTAGGGTCGCCTTTTGATTTCTTAATAGACTGACATATCGTTTTAGCAATTCAATGAATGCAAAGGGGAGCTTATATTGGCAAGAGTAAGAAGTATGACTCCAAGAGGAGACAAAGGTTACACCCCCTCTAATTTTTTGTAGCACAGTACATAGCTAGCTGTAACTTTTAACCAATTTATCCCTTCGGCATGTTTTAATATCAGCATGTTATGATATCTCTTCTCATATTATTTTTAAGAATTATATATTTGTTCACCTTTCTACACTTCTTTGAGCTGGCAAAAAACGAAGATATCATGTGTAAAATTTGATCAGATAAACTTTTAACCTGCGAAATGGGAAGAAATGGAACAAATAGAAGCGCAAATTTGGTTGTGCAGTATGCATATGGATTATTTATTCCTCATAGCCCCAGTAGAGGAAACACCAACACAGCATTATGATGTCATTAGGACTCTATAATAATCACTGTTACTTTCCGTTCATGACAGGTCCGTAGGATGTCATTATGATGGCATTCCTGCATGCAAAATAATATCTCTTGCAGCGCTTTGACCATTGATTTGAGGTGTCCATCTAAGGTACTTTTTGCTGGATGTTATTTTTTTCACTTATTACATTGTGTGCTCATGCATCTCTTGGCTTCATGCTTCCGGTTGGTACACACTCCAACAATTGCATATTCTTACTTCTGGAGATGTGCAGTGATTTTGTGCCTCTAATATAACACTAGACATTTCTATCCTCACCACTATTATTTTTATAAGATTCATAAGACTATGATCAACTTATAATGGACACAGTAGTATGCTTGCATTGACATCAAGTTAATAGCTATATACGGTTGACCAATAGTTGAATTCACATATACCGTTCTCAATTAAGGACATCGAGTTGGATCTTTACCGATCTGTTTTGGGGGAAATCTTTCTTGCTCTTTTTTTCTTCCCTGGTGCCTTGTGTTCTTGTTTACTTTTCTTATGTGTTTAGGGTTTGTAGGTGGCTGGTGCTGTTGTGCTGCCTACAGCCATAGGGCCTTGATCGGTGAATTCTTGGATGACTCATGAAGGCCCTGGCCCTCCCCACGTCATTGGATTGATCGGTGCAGCCCCTTCTAATTTTTCTCCTGTAAGTGATCCAGTTCCAGACATGATTTTTTTTTTGTGTTCTTTTTCTTTCCTGGATTGGATTAGCTTGTATCGATGTGCTTCTTGTTCTTTTATCTCCTCGTGCTGCCTACATCTTCCTTTTCTCGCCTTTGACTTTGGATCTTAGGAGATGCCTCTGCCGAAGAAATTGGATTGTTGCCTGTAGTATTTGCAATTGAAATTCATATAACTATGCTTATTCATTAGCACCACACGACATGCATTCTGATGAATGTTTTTCCATTAATTTTACTTTCTGCTGATTATACTGAATATTCAAGAGTTTATGTCAATACATGACAAATCAAAATTGAAAACCATGTTTTGGAGAGTGTATCTATAGAATTGTCAGTGATGCATTGACACTGACAACAAATTCAGAGGTGATGTAATGATGTGAGTTTGAAAACATGTTAAATTTATATGTTCGCTATAAATCATGCACTTTAATTATGATATGATTTTTTAATTTTTTTTCAGTCAAGGGTGATATACGTGATGAGATTTCCAATATTGTCAGTTGCAAAAGCTATCCATGTTGCTGATTTCAAATACATGATGGTGTTGACTAAGAATATCATGATTTGCATATTCAATCATGGATGCCCAAGAAGATCATCAACAAAGTATTTATCTTGCCTTTTTTTATTTCACTATGGTGTGCTCTTATAAATATTCTTGCTTCTGTTGTGCATATCAAGCGAATGAAACAAATGTTGTAAAGGTCACATTACAATCTGCACTCTGGTTCTCACATTGCTACATGATATGCCTTTCATTTCTATCCATGTTGTGCTGAACCCAAAAATATGACTGCATTTTACTAATTGGTTGTATTCTTGGATATTCATTTCAGATTATTTGTGTGGCTTGTATAATATGTCTACAATATTGTTCATGCTTAAAAAATAGATCAGTCTGATGATCAAATTATGAGATGTGCTTCTTTTTATATTATTTTATTGGTTATTTCAGTTTATTTTTATGCAAGTAATAGATATTTGTGCATGTAATTTTTTTTCATATATTATATGTTCCTGCTGCATCATAGCTTTCTAACGAGAAAAAACACCTTATTTTAAACTGTAGATAGAAACATATAAAAAAGATTTTTGCCAGTACATCTATGCTTCTTCATATATCTGCATTTACCATTTTCAATCATGATTACATCATTTTGATGATTTCGCTTAAGTCCACCAGTAACTTGGTGATTCTTTTTTATTCATTAACCTGAAAAAGAAAGCATCTAATCTAACCTATGACCAATATGCTATCCGGCAGGTATCAGAGCAAAATGAGCCTCTATCCAGGTGTCTGATTACCACTTGCGTCAGCCTTTTTCACGTTAGAACATAATTATTTTCTACCATATAGAAGCCTACCATAGCATCCTCTTCAGATTTGCCCCACAAGATGAGCCCAATGATTTCATCTATGTTATTATTTTCTAATAATCATTGCCACTTCTCTACCCAGCTAAATATCGTTGTATTTTTAATGTCAGAGTTCACATGCATTGGGTCAGACCTATTGACTCTCTACCCAGCTAAATATAGTTATAAAGCATCCGTTATGCACCTGTTCTCATACTGAACAAAGATATATATGTTGCAGATTAAGTTTAGCTTGATTTTCTCAGTATACACTTTTAACATAATGAGATCGTCACCATGTTGCGCCATGACAAATACTCTGTTAAAACTGTATTGCAGTATTTTGGTTATAAATATTTCTTACCATCTTTTTAATGCATGCCTGTCTGATATATAAGAATAAAAGACCTTATTGAATCTTTCTTTTTACACACACACAGTATGCACAATGCAGCTCAAAACTTCAGAACACTTGCTGGTCATATAAGGTACTCATGAATTCAGTAGCAACAATAGATCTACTATTAATCTCCTACAGAAGATTAGTAGAGTAGCTGAGAAATTATTTCACTGTCACGAAGAAAATATGAAACTCATTCACAATTTAAGATGTCCTGTCAATGATTTACTAGACAAACTACTGTCATCCGATAAACATATCCAACACTCCAACACAGGTATAAGAATTAACCCATCAAATATTTTTTCTGCTATATATTTTGTTTATATTATTTATTAGTAACAACTATAACAAGACTCTTCTTATATGCAGCAATAGTTCAACAAGATACAGTAACTGTCCCTATTCCTGCTACTAGAATGCTACAAGAATTACTATCAGCAAATTACAAGATGCAGTAACTGTCCCTATCCCTTACTAGAATATGAACTTACTACATGACATGACAATAAGATTGTTGCAGCATGTGTATTTTATGCATCAGAAACTGCACTTACACATTTATGTTTAGAAGTAATATATAGCTCTCCATCTGTGGATAATCGTGATGCTACTGAAAGTGCAGCTTCAAGGGCACTGGGCCGCTGGCTTACATAGACACCGAATTTTACATGCATCTATTATCGACTACAATTGTGAGTCAAAGGAGCGTGAGATAGACAACAACAGAATACTTCTAGGTATGAGTAAATAGTTGAGCACGTCGATGATTGATATAATTTCTGGCGTTGTCAATCAACTTACAAGTTATGCTCAGCAGCTGATGCAACAAAGGAGATTATTGATACACCATTACCCGCAGATTCTACACAGGAAATCGTTGATGTTCTAGCTACTATCATGGACTCCCAACAACATGCTCTTCCACCTAAATGAAAGCCATAGTGCACCTATGAAGAAGGTTATTGAAAGATATGATGCCATAAAGGACATAGCAATCAAAATATATAGTCGTATCTCATAATTTATTATTTTAAAATATATATTGTAAAAATATGTTGGAGACATATCTAGCTGTGTATATATGTCAAATATTATAAATGCTATGTATATACTAAGTCTTTATAAATAAACTTACTCTTTATGTATACATAATAAAATACCAAAATACCAGCACACTTAATAACACAATAAAATTCAAATACATTATTTGTTTAAACGGCGCACAAGGTCGTGCCGCAACCCACTAGTGGCATCAGAGATGAAGGCGCTTCGGGGAGTTTAGCTTGTTTCAGCTTAGCAGCATTACCTCTGCAGTCAGCGTCTGGCAATTGTCCTCGACTCCCCCTGTCACGGCGAAAGATGATGTTCCACTTGTAGTCGACGTTATCCCGTGCCGCAACGAAGCCATACACCTCGAGTGGCCACCGGAAGCCCAAATCCGGCTCATTGATCCCCGTCACGGGACCGTACGTGAATTGCTTGGGCCCGAGCTGCGCTGCAAATTAAAAAAGTTGCTAATCATCCATCAAGTTAGAGGTTGTTTGTTTTTATAGGCTTAAGAGCTAAAACTAAATTTTAGTCTAAATTTTTGCTCTAGGAAAACGAACAGAATGATTAAAATAAAGTTAAATTTTAGCTCTAGAGAAGAAAAAAAGCTAAAAAAAAGAGTTAAACTTAGTCCTCTAAAAGATGCTAAAGTTTAGCTCAAATTTTAGAAGTTAAACTTTAACTCTTGAAGCAAGCGAACACCCCCTTAATCAAACGACGAATTCATTAGGTGGGTGCGTGCGCTTGTACCCTACTTATTTCTTCGAGGGGGACGTCGTGGTGGATCGAGAGGCATGTCGCCTTGTCCCCCGCCGCCGCCGCCTCGGCGTAGGCCGCCCGCAGCTGGCCACGGAGGGTGTTACACGTAACCGCCGACGAGTTGCCGAAGCCGATCATCGGCGACATTTCGGATTCCTTCTCTAGTTCTCTTCTCCCCCCTCTGCTATTCCAATGGACATGGACTCGTGTAGTTGTGTCTGATCTCGCAGCGGTCATGTAGAGTGGTGGGCTGGGTTGGTCTGGGTTTCTCCTGCGGCTTTTCATGGCTTCATAAAAAAATTTAATAAATGGGATGCTCCCTCAACTGAAAGGAAGTAGTCAAAAAAGCACCGAAACTCGGAGCTGCCTATTGTACCTTCGAGTGCTTCTCTTTTATGGAGCTTATAATTTTTTTTTCATCTCTTTCTTCTATAAAGCTGTCAGAGAAACTGTAGAATAAACTATTTTATTAAACAATTTCAGCCACAACAACAATCATAGTCTGAACAGGTGGGTTTTCAGATAAACTACATCCACAACCGAAGTCGATATAGTCTGAACCCTACCAAACGAAGTCTGATATTTCGGCTTGGGTTTACAAAGTCTCTCGCCGTTGCACAATTTGCAGCTTGTATAGATTTTCCTCCGTGTTTTATTTTAAACATCATGTTTTAATACTATTTTAAATTTGATTTTTTTTAAACTTAAATTTGAAAGTTGGAAATCTTAATTCTAAAATTTAGAAGTCCCTGATGATATTATGTGAAAACTGTCTTGGGTTTCCATGGCGCATCCGTCTACTCGCTCGTACAGAAGTGATCTCGGCCCGTGATGTCAAAGGCCCTACTCTTTCGGCCCATCTACCTTCACCCATTCCAAAACCCTAGCTCCATCCGACGGTCACGAGGCGCTCATCAGCCTAGTATAAGTTTCCACTTCGCCGCCTCCACCCAAACCCCAGGCTCCCCCGCGCATTCCACCACCCTTCTCGCCGCCGCCGCCGTCGCACGCAGTCGCCATGGGTAAGCTCGTTCTCCTCACCCTCGGTGATTTCTCCGTATCCTGAGTTCGCCTGCGTCTGTTCTTACGGCGTGTCTTGTTCTTCGGCTGTGCCGCAGGGGCGTACACGTACGTGTCGGAGCTATGGAGGAAGAAGCAGTCGGACGTGATGCGGTTCGTGCAGCGCGTCAGGTGCTGGGAGTACAGGCAGCAGCCGGCCATCGTCCGCCTCACCAGGCCCACTCGCCCCGACAAGGCCCGCCGTCTCGGCTACAAGGCCAAGCAGGTAGGTCATCCCCCATTCATCCTTCAGATCTAGCCTGGTTTATTGATCTTGCGAATGAGAGAGCTCCTTCCGAGCCATTCAGAATTGTAATTTGCGCAGTGATCTAGAATCATTTGGGTTCTGATTTGTGCTGTGCTACCACTATTTCATGGATATCTTTCAAGCCTTGTTGCTAGCTAGACGTGTAGCGTTTATATTGACACATCGTAGCATCATTTGAGCGAAATGAAGGTATATCTAGGTGTTGAGAAATCCACTTATACTGATTAAAAATGTTTAGCGCCAACATATCAATTACGTTTGGGTCAATGTTACGAGATTTGGTGCTTTCCTTTTTGTTATGCTAGCAAATTTGGTAGGGTCGAAGAGTTTAGTGAAAATATTCAGGTTTTCTGCTTTCTGTTGTGTGGTAGCTCCATTACTATGCTCATTAACGATATTATTGTTTGGACCCTTTCTATTGTCAGCTTCAGATGAATTAAGTCGTTACTTGGTGGTTAGCATGGTAGGCTTGATTTCAAGTGCAGTATTGTTGCACAACTGACAAAGTATTAAAGCTTCAGCCTGTAGTCACCCACTGATTGCAGTGTTTATCATCAAATTGCAGTCATGTCCCTAATATAGTTTATGTAGCTGACTGACTTTTTCTGTACATACTATATATGGGCGATAACTGTCTTGGCTGTCTATATGCTAGATGCTCAATTTGAAATATTAATACTTGTACCTAATTATGCTTTGTTTGTATGGTTAAAGATGTTTTTGCTTAATTGTGTTATTTACTTCCAGGGGTACGTCGTTTACCGTGTCCGTGTCAGACGTGGTGGCAGGAAGAGGCCTGTGCCCAAGGGTATTGTCTATGGTAAGCCCAAGCACCAGGGTATCACCCAGCTCAAGTTCCAGAGGAACAAGAGATCTGTCGCTGAGGAGAGAGCTGGACGTAAGCTTGGAGGTCTCAGGGTTCTCAACTCTTACTGGGTGAATGAGGTATGCTTGATTTTTTTTTTTAAGATCCATTCAGTAACATGAACAATATAAGTTTATTCCACCTCGTTTGCTAATTTCTTTACCCTGTCCTTGTCACCTAACAACAGGATAGCACCTACAAGTACTTTGAGGTCATTCTTGTGGATGTGGCTCACAAGGCTATCCGCAATGACCCACGTATCAACTGGCTGTGCAACCCTGTGCACAAGCACCGTGAGCTTCGTGGTCTCACCTCTGCTGGCAAGAAGTTCCGTGGCCTGCGTGGCAAGGGCCATACACACCAGAAGAACAGGCCTTCAAGGAGAGCCACCTGGAAGCGCAACCAGACTGTCTCCCTCCGCCGCTACCGTTGAGCAGCTTATACTTCTTGATGCTCTGCTATTGTGGAACCCATCCTATGCAGACTTTGATAGTATCTGGTGTTTTCTTTGCATTGTCAAGTTTTGCTACTTATGTTCTGTGACTCTTGAACCTTGTTAGCTCTGTACCCCTAAGCAAATGCAGTAAACTATTTTACTATTTATCTGTGTTATTAGTTAACGAAATGAAAGGTCCATTAATTTATTGCTGTGGGTGCTCGTGCTCAAGTGAAACTAGGTAATTTTTGTTTCACCGTTGCATATGGTTATTATATATGTTTGAAACTTTGAACCATGTGGATCTGTACTGATTGCTTCAATCTATCTTATAAATATATATTTGTCATACATTTATGGAGACGTATCTGTATGTATAATTGGAGATTGTTGTTGCTGATTATTTCATAACTTGCATCCTTTCATCGATTAACAATTTACATCTATAAAGCAACTTGGTTCATGTGGATTATTAGGCACCAGAAGTTTATAAAGCAACTTGGTTCATGTGGATTATTAGGCACCAGTAGTTTCTAAATTTTTTCATGTAACGTTAGCTTGCCCAGGGCCGGCTCTATATTTTCGAGCCCTAGGGCAAGAACTTAAAGCTTGGGCCCCTTAAAACTTAGGAAATATATGATTCACTCACAAAATATGTATATATATGATGTTAAGAAAATAAATATTGAGACATAATTAAAATCGTCTTCTAACATATCGAACTTCTGGTTCTTGACAACTATATATGATATACAGAAAAATCCTTAAAAATAGCTAATATAATTAGCTTCAATATTTGGTCTTTGGTTCTTTCGACTTGTTTGCTTTCAACTTACAAATTTCAAACACAACAAGAGTTCTTACCTTAAGAAACAGAGAGTGTGCGTGTGAACATGAGGCTTTAACGAACATATAACACAATTCGCATCTTGGAAGAGGGTCACGATCGATGTGAGGGGCCAAAGTGAGGAACCGACGAAGTTGAGGGCTCGAGGCAGCATTGACGAGCAATATGCTAATAACAGCATTGACGAGCAATATGCTAATAACGTTCTGGAAATTGGGATAGGAGGAGCAGGCAAAACACACGTACGTGATTGACTACAGGCCACTAGACTAGTTACGGAAATACTTGGATTGAATAGTATTGTATACACACAAAAGAAATGGCCCCTGCCTGGCCTGGGCTCTAGGCCGTCGCACTCATGGCCTAGGCCCAGAGCCGGCCCTGAGCTTGCCACGTGATGTTGTTCTGCTACAAGCCATTAGTTTATTTGTGAAGGTTTATGGTCTGTTTGGAATATAGAAATAAAAAATATAAGAATAGAAAGACATATAAAAATTGAGAAAATACAAGAATGTGAAAAGTGAGAAAACCACAGTAATCTAAAACAGAGGAATGGAGGACTTAAGGTGTTTGGAATGCAGAAATAGAAACATAGAAATAAAATTATTATTATAACTAAACAATATATATCATAACTAATTAAAATATTTAATAATTATGTTATTATTATGTAAGACATTTAAAAACAAATTAATCATGTTAACTACTAATTTTTCTTCTTAAAATAATTTCATTTTATATTGTGTTAGCATATTTCATTGTGTGTGAAGCAACCATTGTGCTAAACAAAACAAAGGAATTTTTTCTTTAGCTCTAATCTCATTTTTTTCTTTCCTACATTTTGTGAAGGAAGTCATTCCTTTCCTAAGGAAAGGAACTCACCATTCCTCCATTCCAAACACCAAGTGTAGAAAAAATTTCTTAGGAATGAATTTCTTTGAATTTCCTTTATCCCAAACACACCCTTAGGAAGGAAATGCTGCTGATATTATTTGAAATGCAGTTATTTCTGGTTTCTGCCCAACCACGATGCAAGTAATGTAAGGTGGTCCAAAAAGCTCGTAGCATGACAAGCATGTAAGTTGGGCCTACCACGAGTTTCAAATCAATGGGGTTGTCACGACGGTAGCTAGGCTTGCCCACTGCTTGATCTCTCATCTCCTTTCTTTGGTCCTCTATCTCATTCTTTGCTACAGTTGAGACTCGAACTCTCTCTCTCTCTCTACTATAGTTGAGAGGGGGCACCGAAGGGAGTCGTGGTTCAATCGGCGAGGTCCTCCTCATCTTAGGTTTCCGGTTGAACATTGGTGAGTTGATGGCAGCAACGTCGGTAAGGATCCTCTCGGACTTTTTCTCGCCTCGTTGGCGCTCCACTCCGATGTCGGCGACAAGCTTGTAGAGGTGGGGCTCCTTGAGCGATGCCTCTTTGAAAGGGGCATCAAAGGGAGTCGCAGCCCCGTCGACGAGGTCCTCCTATTCTTCAGTGACCTGTGGGGCGTCGTGAGGCAATGGCGGCGGGGTCAAGGTTTAAGTTTTCGGCTAGATGTTGGTAAGGCGATGGCGGCGGCCGCGGTAAGGATCCTCTCAGACTTTTCCTCACCTCGTCGACGCTCCACTCCGATGTTGGTGGCAAGCTTGTGGAGGAGGGGCAATCACTGATAGTTTTATCTATTTCGACTCCTCTAAAAGCTAGTGGGCAATGGGGCTTCATCAGATCTTGGGCAACCTGGAGGTCTTCGTTGATGGTGAGCTTCGGTGACGACGACAAGTTGTAGAGCTAGAGGCCCATTTTTTTTCTTTTCTTTGGAGAGCACTTTTGCTGTTTGGTTGGATCAGCTATCCCTATATACTCGTATTATGTATTTGTATTTGTTTGTATCGTTGAATATTTCTTTTATCTAGTTATACAACTATGTTTTATAAAAAGAAAATTAATAAATTTATCTCTTTGGATGCAAAAATGAACTGATAAAGCAAATATATGATGCAAAGCTTTTAATTTTCCCCCTTTTTCTACAATTGGATACATATGTGAAAAATTCCATACATGTTATTGGTTTATAAATAATAGAATACTCTATCTGAATTTAATTATTGATATAGTTAACTTTTTTAGCTACGTTTGATCATTCATTTTATTGAAAATATTTTTTCAGATATATAAAATCATGTGGTAGATTTCAGTTTTTTTTAGTGATACTTAAATTTTTTTTAAATAAGACGAATGATTAAACGTAACTAAAAAAATCAACTGCCTCAACAATTCAAATTCAAAGGGAATAATACTTTATGCTCACATCAAGTTTGCGAGATCCCAACTCTAAGCAAATAGAAATTGACCTAATATGTCCCGTTTGGTGTTTACTGTAGCTCATGAATATCACTGTACCCTGTCATATGCTAGAGTAGGATCTTCTTCATATTTGAAAAAAAAAATTGAGCTGCACATTCCATTACGTAGTTATTTTGATTATTCTTCCAATAATATAATAATAGAAGTACCAGATCTACACGATTGATGATGTATGAGAGGAGATATCTTGGAAAATTATTGAACAACTGGAGAGACACTTATCCACAGGTCAACCTAATAATAAAACTGCTATACAATGCGATGACCAGGACTGAAAACAACATCGATAGAAAACAAGAGCTTCGAAAAATAATAAAGCCACAAGGAACGAATGATCATCCGGAAAACAAGAAAAAGCGGCGTTTCCGTGAATAGTCCAACGCGCATACCCGTTGGCGGGCGCAAGCTGCCGGTGAGCCCAATCGGTCAAGTCAATCGCGGCACGCACGCACGTCAGTACTACCGCCGTCGCATTCCGACTCCCGAATCCCGATCCCAACAGCATCGGCTACGCTACGCTCACGCAGCCGCAGGCAGACGCTTCTAGAACGCGGCGGGGCGTCCGGTTCCGCTTGCGTCACTCTCTTCTGGGCCCACGCGGCGGCCAGTGGGATCGACACGTCACCACCGGGAATGGGAAAACCAGTCCCGCCTCTCCCATCCCCTCCGCCATTGACTCCCTCTCCCCTCTCTGTAGCCGGAATCGCCTCGTTTTCAGCTCGCGGATAGCAGAGAGTCCCAGTCCTCTCGCTTTCTCCCTCCGATTCGCATCGGCTCGGTCCCGCTCGATTCGTTACTGCAGGTAAGCGCCCCACGCGCTCTCCTTCTCGATCGGTAGCCTCGAGCGCTCCATTTCCGCCGGTACCTAGATCGGCGTGGGTTCGATCTCGGCACCTTGTCTCTCGCGTGTTTTTTTTTTTTAATTTCATTTTCAAATTTGCCCTGCCTTCGGTTGATTTGGACTAGATCTTCGCTGTTTAGTTTGGGAAAGGGTTCGGTCGGCGCGGGGCGTGGTGTGATTCTTCCTCAGTTAGGGCTTCTAATCAGCACTGCGCTTGCTGCGGATTGTTGTTAGCTCTGGTTGTTGATCTAATCTCGGGTTTGTTTGGTTTCGAGTTCGTTGGATTTGGGTTCAGGACTCGCTAATTCGTGTGGCTTGGCCTTTTCCATTTTTTGTTTATTTGAGTTAGTTTTACCGCCTCAGCACAAGACCTGTTGGAATTTGGCTTCCCTTTTCGTGCTTGTTCTACTGATTTACAGTATCGTCAAATTTTGTGGTTCCAAAAGTAGCTTAACGGCTCATTGGGTGTTGCTTGGCTTGTGCAGGTGGTGCTGATGCCGCTGGCAGAGTCGCCTCAGTGGCGCCGCAAGGCCACTGATTTCTTCTCTACCTCCAGTAAGTTTGTCCTCTCAATAGTAACGTCTTTTGTTTTGGTGTAAATCATGCTGCAATGATTTCCGTACGGATATACCTACTTCAGTGTAATCATTTTAATAAATAGCTTTGTCATGGGTATTATTATGATGTTGTGACATTTTTTTTTTCCTGTTGGACAATATGATGATGCTGTGATTACTTATTCTGAACTCTGCTCATTACTGGCAACAGGTCAGCGTCAGTGGCTCAGTGCGCTAATAACATAGAAGTTCTCCTATGCATTTGAAACTATTGTCAAACTAGTATAATATGATTGTTCAGACTGCTTATATCTTAACATTAGGTTTGAATTGGTGGTTATTCCCATTTTACCAGCAACTTCAACCCTACAATGCAGGCTTCAAGCTGAAGCAGGCAGGACAATCAGCAGGGGATAATATAGCTGATGCTGCAGGGAAGGTTGGGTCCGTGGTGAAGAGCCGTTGGGCTGTCTTCCAGGAGGCTAGGCAGCGGCGCCCACCAGGTGAGACTGTGCAGGAGCGCTTCATCACCGCTGCTGCCACCACTAGTGTGCTTTTGAGGAAGGGCATTTCAGAGACAAAGGAGAAGGTTGCAGTTGGAAAGGTCAAAGTTGAAGAGGTATGTCTACATTTCAACACAATTTATTTTGACTTCTAGTTTCAACTGCTGTGAAGTTGTTTTTATTGTGCAATTTTTGTTCTGATTGTTTTAGCTATCAACTCTTGAATTATGACCACAATTTATTCTAATGAGGAATAGAAACCAGCGTTTTTTTTTTGTCTTCGCTAGTCGCGTTTTCGAATTCGCATATCGTGTATCATGTCAACACACAAAAGGGGTACACTTTGGTTACTGGCATTTTGGGTATGGCAATCAGCACAGAATTGCTCGCGTCTTAAGTAGTGTCTAAATGATCCAAAGTATGTCTATTGGGAACTACGTCACATGGGCATTGAATGAACCTTGCACAGACATCATTTTCTTTTTAAAAAGACACTAGTTCCTCAGGTGAGGCTGATCTTTTCTTTGGTCTCATATGTTGCTTGCAGGCTGCTAAGAAAACCGCAGATAAAAGCAAGACTATTTTGAACAATATTGAACGCTGGCAGAAGGTTTGTGATTTAGATCTAGTTACCTGGTAATGCCATGCCACATTTTTGGAGTACAATGCTAATTTTGCTTCCTTTTGATTATTTGCCCAGGGAGTCGCGAGCACTGATGGTATGCTCTCAGCTCATTGTCTCTATTTATTCAGGACTCCTCATGTCTACCATAATTGCAAAGGCTGTTAGAAACTGAACTGTAACTCTCATTGAGAGAGGATGACACTAGGAGATGGGGCAATTTTCTGGTTTATTTCTCACACAATGCCATACCAACCCAAGGGGTTGTGGATACATATTTATAGCTGGCCAAGAGCCAGCATATGCTAATATGCTGGTCTAAGATGCTAGTCTAAAAGCATAAAGCAAGTGCAGCCTAGATGATCTAATGCAGTCCTAGATGCTGTCCTAACTACTGTCCTATACAGGACCAAGATGCTGTCCTATACAAGGACTAATATGCTGTCCTGGACAGGACCAGCAGTCAAACAAAGACCAAGACCAAACAGTACAAGACTTATTCCATCATTCTCCCCCTAAGTCTTGTGCGTTGTCTTGTGAGGAGGTTGAACCATCCCAATCCTGGAGCAGAGTTCAAGGAACTTGATCCTCCCAAGGGGCTTGGTGAGCAGATCCGCAAGCTGGTCATTGGTGTTGATGTAGCTTGCCTTGATGCTTCCTTCCTCCAGGCAGCCACGGATGAAGTGGTACCTCACCCGGATGTGCCTACTCCGTTCGTGAAAAACGGGGTTCTTTGCTAGAGCCAAAGCGGACATGCTGTCCACTCGAAGTTCCACTGCTTCAGTGTCTCTGCCGAGAAGGTCACCAAGCAGCCGAGCAAGCCAGAGCGCTTGAGTCGAGGCGGTGGAGGCCGCGACGTACTCGGCCTCGCAGCTGGACATAGCAACCACCGGTTGCTTGACTGACTGCCAACTAACAAGACACTTGCCGAGGAAGAAGAGTATCCCGCTGGTGCTCTTGCTAGTGTCGATGTCGCCGGCGTGGTCGCTGTCGCTGTACCCGATGAAGTGTGCCTCTCCACGACACCTCGGGTAGTAGATACCGTGGTCGAGAGTCCCCGCAACATAGCGGATGATCCTCTTCACAGCTTGCTGGTGCTCCGTTGTCGGTCGCTGCATGAACCGACTAACATAACCAACGGAGAATGCCAAGTCCGGCCGTGTGTGGGCGAGGTAGCGGAGGCTCCCCACAAGACGCCGGTACTGTGTAGCATCCACCTCCTTTGCCGTGCTGTGGCGACTCAACTTCAACTTCTCCTCCATCGGAGTGAGTGCTGGGTTGCAGTCGGTGAGCCCGGCCAATTCAACGATGCGCTTGGCGTAGGCGGTCTGTCGAAGCGTGATCCCGGAGTCATCCTGGTGCACCTCGATCCCCAAGTAGAAGGAGAGAGGCCCCAGGTCGCTCATCTGAAAAGTGGCCTTCATGTCTTCCTTGAATGCCGCCACCTCCGCATCCTTGGTGCCGGTGATCACCAAGTCGTCGACGTAGACACCCACCAGCAGGGCATTGCCTCCATTGCCCCGCCGGTAGATGGCCGCCTCGTGCGGGCTTTGCTCAAAGCCCATCCCCTTTAGTGTGGAGTCCAGTTTGGCGTTCCACGCCCTCGGTGCTTGCCGCAAGCCGTAGAGAGCCTTGCGCAAACGCAGCACCTTGTCCTCCTTGCCGGGGATCACAAATCCCGGCGGCTGGTGCACGTAAACCTCCTCCTTCAAGTCGCCGTTGAGGAACGCCGACTTGACGTCCATGTGATGGACGCACCAGCCCTCTTGGGCAGCTAGTGCAAGGAGAAGTCGCACGGACTCCATCCGTGCTACAGGGGCGAAGGCATCGTCGAAGTCGATCCCCTCCTGCTGCACGAAACCACGAGCTACCAAGCGGGCCTTGTGCTTGACGATGGCACCAGCTTCATCCCTCTTCAGCTTGAAGACCCATTTAAGGGTGATCGCACGTTGCCCACGAGGGAGGTCAGCAACCTCCCAAGTGCGGTTCTCCGCAACGGCGTCCATCTCCGACTGCATCGCGGCACGCCATGCGCCGTCTCTCTCGGCCTCTGCAAAAGACCGAGGTTCACCATCATCGCACGCAAGGTGCAACTGTGCCTTCAGGTCACGAAGCGCCGGTCCCGGCACTGGTTGATCGCCGAGGATGTCTTCCATCGTACGATACCGCAACGGCTCGCTGTCGTGGTACGCGTCGATACGCTCCTCGTCGCGGGAGAGCGGAGTAGCAAACTCCACCGGGCTTTGCTCGTCATGAGCTTGTGTTGGAGTAGACGTGCCCGACGGAGTGGCTGTCGGTGCTGGAGTGCGCGGGGACGCTGGAGTGCGCGGGGACGCCGGTTGTGGCAGTGTCGACGAAGAGCTGGTCGCTGTAGTGAGCGCTGGAGTCGGTGGAGGCTCGGGAACGCTTGGTGAGGGGGAGCTGCCTGCTCCCCCAGCTCCCTCGAAGTGAACATACTCGATGGTGAAGTCGTACGTCGGAGTCGAGCCGTCATCCACCGCCTTGTCCCATGCCCATCCTTGCCCTTCGTCGAACACTACGTCGCGCGCCGTGCGCACACGTTGTGTCTTCGGGTCGAGAATACGATAGGCCTTCGAGCCCTCCGCGTAGCCAATGAACACTCCTGGAGTGCTCCTGTCGTCGAGCTTGCCGATGTGGCCGAGCTCCTTGGCGAACGCGAGACAGCCGAAAGTCCGCAGGTGGAAGACCGTCGGCTTGCGCCCGTGCCAAGCCTCGTACGGCGTCTTACCATCAAGAGCCTTGGTGGGCGAACGGTTGAGGATGTAGACAGCGGTCACCACCGCCTCTCCCCAGAAGACAGCCGGCATCCCCCTCTGCTTGAGGAGGGCCCGAGCCATCCCCACAACCGTCTGGTTGCGCCGCTCGACGACGCCATTCTGCTGTGGACTGTACGGCGCGGAGTAGTGGCGCTGAATGCCCTCATCCGCGCAGTACGCCGCGAATTCAGCCGCCGTGAACTCGCCGCCATTGTCTGTGCGTAGCACGCGCAGCTTGCGGCCGCACTCTGCCTCTGCAGCAACCTGCGCACGCCTGATGGCGTCTGCAGCCTCTCCCTTGCTACCGAGGACCATCACCCACATGTAGCGGGAGAGGTCATCGACGAGCAGCAGGAAGTAGCGCCGTCCTCCTGGTGTGGCCGGAGTCACCGGGCCGCACAAGTCCCCGTGCACGAGTTCGAGCCGCTCCTTGGCTCGGAAGCTCGTCTGCTGAGGGAAGGGAAACCGCCTCTGCTTCGTCAGCACGCAGACGTCGCATAACTGCTCCACGTGGTCGATGTGCGGCAGATCCCGTACCATCTCCTTGACACCGAGTTGCTTCAGGGCCTCAAAATTGAGGTGCCCAAAACGCTCGTGCCACCTCCACGCGTCGTCGTCCCGTCTTGCTGCAAGACAAAGTGGCTGTGCTACCTCGATGTGAAGGATGTAGAGGTGGTTGCTCCCCCTCTTTACCTTGGCGAGAAGACGGCCCCGGGGGTCCCAGACCCGTAGGAGGCCATTCTCAATCTCCATACGCGAGCCGTTCTTGTCCAGCTGTCCCAAGCTGATGATGGAGTTCCTCAACGCGGGGATGTAGTAGACTCCGGTGAGGAGCCTATGCTCACCGGACTTGGCGGTGAAAAGAATGGAGCCGACACCCTTGATCTCCACCCCGGAGGCGTCCCCAAACTTGACAGAGCCTCGGATGCTCGTGTCAAGGTCGGAGAAGTACTCCTGCCGTCCGGTCATGTGATGGGTGGCGCCGGTGTCGAGGCACCACCCGTCACACTTGTCGTCGTTGGAGCCGTCGCCGAGGAAGGCGCTTGCCTTTGACTCGTCGATGTGGAGAAGAGCTGTTGCTGCTGAAGCCGCTGGAGGTAGCTCGATGCTCGCGTGTGCCAGAAGCAGAGCTGGCTCCTCCTCCACACGTGCGACGTGGGCCTGAGCCTGAGCCTGAGCCTGGCCGCGTCGTGGCTGCCGACACTCCCTAGCCCAATGGCCAGTCTTACCACAGTTGTGGCAGATGTCGTCTCGTGCCGGCTTTCGTTTGCCGGTGGCGCCGCCCTGGGCGCCTCCGCCCTGAGCGCCTCCACGGGGCTTGCCCGGCTTGCCACGCCTATGGCCGCCTGTCGAGGAGGAATACTCCCCCTTCTTCTCGTCACGCTGGCAAGCCTCCCACTGCTCCCGAGTGAGATGGAGCTTCCCACCGATGGTGATAGGCCCCGAGTGAGGCCGTGGCTCGTCGTTGTCGACGACCTTGAGGCGACCTATCGCCTCTTCGATCGACATCGTGGAGAGGTCCAACATTGACTCGAGCGAGCGAGCAATCTGCTTGTACCTCTCGGGGACGCAGCGGAGGAGCTTCTCTACAGCTCTCTCCTCGTCGTAGGTGTCATCGCCGAACTGCACCATCTTGTGCAGCAAAGTGTTGAGACGAAAAGCAAAATCATCAAGGTCCTCACCTGGTTTGAAGGCCAGGTTCTCCCACTCCTTGCGAAATGCCTGCAGTGTGGACCTACGGGCACGGTCGCTGCCGATGCGTGCCGCAGCAATGGCGTCCCAGGCTTCCTTGGCTGTCCGCTTCTTGGAAAGCGTGAACTGCATCTCAGGCGGGACAGCGGCAATGAGGGCATCCAGTGCCCGTCGATCGTCGTCGTAGTCAACATCGCCGTACCGGACTGCATCTCACATGTGCCGCACCTGGAGCCTCACCCTCATCACCGCAGCCCACTCGACGTAGTTGGTCTTGGTGAGGGTAGGCCACCCGCCACCGGGACCGACTTCCCTGATGATAGCCTGGACCCCGTGGTGTCCACAGCGCCGGTCCGGGGAGGGAGAGTCGCGCTGCCTGTGAGAGCCACGACCTCCGTCGACCCGACCACCACTAGGAGTGCGACCGCCGCACGCGTCCCCTCCAGAAACGCTGCCCGCGCGTCCACGCCCGTCTGGGCTGCCGCCACCACGCCCGTGGGGGTGCGCAGCCACCCACCGCGCCGCCCGCTCCTGCGCTGCCTCCTGCTCCCGCACCGCCTCTAGCTCCCTGAGCTCTTCGTCGATGTTGCCATCAGCAACAGAGCCGCCAACGCTGCCACCACGCAGAGCCTCAAGGTCTGCCGCGGCCGCACGCGCTGCATCCGCCGCCGCCACTGCCGCCGCCTCCGCCCTTGCTGCTGCCAGCTCCGCCGCTGCCAGCCTTGACGCCCTCGCCGCCACCGCAGCGGCTGCTGCCGCTGCACGCTCGCGCTCCTCTGCCACGGCGAGCTCGGCCTCCTGCCGAAGTCGCTCGCTCGAGGCGACCGAACGCCGAGAATGTTCTGCGGACATGGCACGCCACTAGGGGGCTGCTGCGTGGGGAAGAGGCTGTCCCTGACGAGCTGCTGCTGCTCTGAGCAGGGGAAGGAAGATGTGCAGGGACAACAGATGTTCCTGCTGCTGACTGAGAGGCTAGGGAGGGAGATGAGCAGGAGATGTTTAGGCTACAAGACAACACGGCTCTGATACCAGATGTTAGAAACTGAACTGTAACTCTCATTGAGAGAGGATGACACTAGGAGATGGGGCAATTTTCTGGTTTATTTCTCACACAATGCCATACCAACCCAAGGGGTTGTGGATACATATTTATAGCTGGCCAAGAGCCAGCATATGCTAATATGCTGGTCTAAGATGCTAGTCTAAAAGCATAAAGCAAGTGCAGCCTAGATGATCTAATGCAGTCCTAGATGCTGTCCTAACTACTGTCCTATACAGGACCAAGATGCTGTCCTATACAAGGACTAATATGCTGTCCTGGACAGGACCAGCAGTCAAACAAAGACCAAGACCAAACAGTACAAGACTTATTCCATCAAAGGCAGCCAATTTTTTTGTAGCATCAAGACAACTAAGTTTTCTCATGGCATCTAGGGAGCTATTGTTTTTTTCCTGTAGAATAGCTGTAGTTCTGTATTTATAGGACCTTAGATGTAGCTACTTGATAGTCCATATCAATGAACAGTTATCAATTATAATCAATTCCCTGATCATGAATTGTGTATAGCTACTGCCTACTGAAAGCATCTCAACAAATAATGATAAATGACCCACTGTTGACTTGTACTGTTGCAGTCTTCGGTGTTCCTATTGAAGCCACTGTACAACGAGAGCAGTCTGGTAAAGCCGTTCCCTTGGTGCTAGTGCGGTGTGCAGACTACTTGGTTATATCAGGTGGACTGGCTGAAACTGCACATAAATTGGATTTTGCATTTTGCTTTCTAATAATGAATTTGATATATGAATTGTTTTCTTTCTAGGTTTGAATAATGAGTACTTGTTCAAATCTGAAGGTGGCAGAAAAATTCTTCAGCAATTAGTATCTCTTTACAATGAAGGTATGACTGCCACTCATGATATTTGAACTTAGCATTTGTAATCAGTGTTCATTTTTTTTATGAAACATAACCATTGTTCTTTAGCGTGACCCTCTGAGTTTGTCCTTGCAGATTCAGGTGCTTCTCTGCCTGAAGGTGTCAGTCCTATTGATGTAGGCGCACTGGTTAAATGCTACCTTGCCAGCATTCCTGAGCCGCTTACTACATTTGCACTTTATGATGAGCTTCGAGATGCAAGGGTTAGCATTCCTGATCTTAGGAACATACTGAAGAAGCTTCCAAATGTGAACTACATGACATTAGAATTTGTTACAGCGTTGCTACTTCGAGTAAGCCGGAAATCATCGCTTAACAAGGTACATCTGATCCCCTTTTTGGTTTCTTTTTTTCTTTGCTATATTTTCTAGTTCTTTTTTTTTCTTGCTTTGCGGACTCCATTGCAAGATTGCCAATACGTATCAACTGACTTCGGTTGCTACAAGAGTTAGGAAAATAACATTTAATGTAGTACACTTCTAGAGCGACCAAATGTATCCTTAGATTCCTGGTGAACAGATCTGACATCTGTGTGCCAACATTGTACTAATTTTTCTTCTGCATATGAGTCATGAACTTTGGCATTACCACCAAATCCTAGGAAATGGTACGTAACCTCACCATTTGTTTGACAGTTGGGGTTTATGAACGCCTTTGGTATTAAGTGTGGTAACAGCCACATCCTGTTTAAACAATGTAAAGAAGTAGCATGGACAGAGCACTTAATTCATAGACCACCCATGCCAATATAAGGTTCATTGGCTCTGAATAGTTCTATGAAAAAGCTCACTTGCCATTGGATAAGCTGTATACTAAGTTTGTGAATAAAGAATTTGGAAGTGTTTACCTTTGTAGACTTTGAGAATCTTAGATTACTTCTCCGTATCTGTTCTTAATGATAACCTTATTATTACTTAGGTTTTGAAATATCCTGCTTATAGCTTATACATATAAAAAAAATGATCTTCAGTGATCCTTGTTTGACTGGCTCAATCTGTTCTCAGATGTAGTTTCAATCGCACATTTAGTAATCACTTCCTGCCTGACCAAAACAATATGTTTGACCAACATCTTTGAAGCTGCTTATTGGTCTTAATTAACAGTGCCGAGACAGCAACTCCTAGCAATTAATTGACTAGATGATCTTCTCAGTTCTATTTGTGGATGGTCTATGTTTCTACAGAGATATAGTTCATAGTGTAGCAATTTTCATATGCAAAGCATGCGGGTTTTATTTTTAGTGCATCTTGAATTGATCTCACTTGTCCTAACTAATATCTTTGTGGTTGGACTTTATTTACCCTTTTTTTTCCTAGTGCAGATGGACTCTCGCAGCCTTGCGGTGGAATTTGCACCTTTGATAATGTGGCGGCAAGGTGACGCTGGGACAGATTTGCGCAATCACCTCAAACTTACCCTAAAACCGCCACCAAAAATTGTGGATACAACATCAAATAGCGCCACATGGGACCTGTTAGGTATGTAAATTCTACTTTTTCTTGGCAAAACAGAAATACAATAAAAGAATTTTTCTAGTAGTAAAAGGCAATCACATGCTTGCACATGCTGTGATTCTCTATAAACATTGTGGCTCAGCATTTAATCTGTTCTTGGCCAAGTGCTTTTGATGCCCTTGAGGTCGTTGTCTTTACCAATTGTGGCATAAGGCACTTTAAGTCGTTTGTTGGCTCATGTGCTTAGAAAGATACTTGCCCCCCCCCGATACACTATTGTCTTGGTCAGTGTGATTTACAAAATACAATGTTCCTGTATGAAGAATTGATGATCTCGATAGTGGCAACCGCCTACTAATTTCCAACCACCAATTGACATTGAATGAGAGTACAGATTTTACATTGAAACTATTGATAAGACATTTAGTTATTCATTATTAGTCTTGTTGCCCTGATAGGTATTCTCTGAAAATTATCAGTTATGGTTTGCCAATGTGTTAGTACACAGATGCATTTCATCTGAAAACACTCAGTTACCTTTGGCCGTTTTTTCGCCTCCAGAGTGGCAAGTAGTATTCATCGAGTCAGTTGGATTGGACAATTCGTTTAATCTTTGGTCTTTGGTAAAATCTAGGGCTGCGTGTCTGTTTGTTCAAAAGTTTTTTTTTTCCCGCAAGTATTATAATGCTTCATTTGCTTAAATGATTGCAGATGAGGACGATGAGGATGCTTCATCACAGATTCCCCTGGACGATGCTTCGCCTCCAGACTACAGCTCCATCGAGGTGATCCAGTGTCTGATCGAGCATCACAATGCCATTTTCACTGACGCAAACGAAACTGTTTGGAGATGATCATCATCGTCTCTTTAGACCACTCTGGTGTTATTAGCTCGTGCAATGTACAAGTTCCAGGTAGGATGGTGGATTACCACTGCGCATTATTGTTAGGAATCAGCATTTTGTCCGAGACATTTTTGGATTAGATTTGTATATACGCTAGTGTTAATTAATTCTCCACGGGAGGAGGCTTGTAGGATTTCACATCTCAGCATGTCTCATTAATAAAGTACTCTGGCTTGTATAAACCAAGATGTTGGTTATGATGTGCCGTTTCTGGCCTTTAGCTCATATATGCTGGGTGCCTGGGGTCAGTGATAGTAACTGATATCTAGTAAAGAAAAACTGATATAATCGTGGTAAAATTTCTGTCTTTATTAGGAGAACTTGATGTGTATATTACCGTATAAGAAGTCGGATCTACAGCTCATATCGTGTCGGTCCACTGGGTTGACTACTAAAATTTCTGGAGAGAATTCTCTTTTTGCTAATGCTGACAACAAAACAATGCCTGTTTGAAACACGACGATTTAATTGATTTCCTTTACACACAAAATTGGTTTCTTTTTGCATATAACTCCACAAATTAGCTGTAATTTCCTTCGATTTTCTGGGACCTAATCGTTCCAAAGTGATTTTGAAATTTCCATCAAGCAAGAACAAAGAACAGTAAAAGCCTCACGGGTGTGGAAAAACCCTAACCCCTCTTGCCCCCTTTCCCTCATTCGTTGTTGGTCTGAAGCAGAGCAATGCCGTAGAGCAGAGCCGCCATGCCGCTCCGCGCCGCGCTCCGCTTCCGGCGATTCCTCTCCACTGGCGCAACGGCGCCGGGGCCGCCGCCGAAGCTGCCGAACTTGCCGTCGTACCGCCTCCGCCACGCGGCCGTCCCGGCCGCGCGCGCCGCCGTCTCCGAGTACCTCCACTCAACGCGCGGGCTCGCGGCCTCCCTCGCCGACTCCATCGCGGCGCACTCTCCACGCAGCCTCCTCGCCTTCCTCGCCACGCTCCCCACCGTGCCGAGAACCATACCCACCGCCGACCTCCAGGGCCACTTCCGCCGCTACCTCGCCTTCAACCCGCTCAACGAGCTCCCTTTCTTCCTCGAGTCCATCGGCGTGCCGCCCCACGCCGCCGTGCCGCGCTCGGACCTCATGTTCCTCGATGACCACCCCAACCTGCTCGACGCCGTCGCCGCGCTTGTCCACTTCGGCTTCCCCTGGTCCCGCCTCGGCGTCCTCTTCCCCACCGTCCTCTTCAGCGTGGATTCGGACCTCATCTCCTCGCGCCTCGCTTCGCTCGAGGCCCGCGTCCACCGACTCCCTCGCGTTGCCATCATTGCTGTCTGCCTCACCTTCCCCTTGCTCATGGAGGGCGATCTGCCCGATGGGGATCAACTCGTTAAGGATCTTGGCGCCGCGTTTCGATCGCTTGGACCTGATTTGGGTTCCAGAAATGACATTGATGCCTTCTCGGGGGTGTGCCGGAGGATAAAGATGTTTTATGATGCAGGAGCAGAGGTTGGTAGCATTGGGGGTCTTGTGGGCGACAGTTGCAGGGTCTTTCTTGAGCTCAGTGAGAAGAGGATTAGTCAGAGGTTGGCATTCTTCAAGGAGTTGGGAATGACAGGGACGGAGCTTGGAAGGTTCTTGCTGACCAATGCCTGGGTTTTCGACCTTGAATTCTTTGATGTTGTGATCTCGGTGCCTGAGTATTTACGGAGAATTGGGCTGCCAAAAGATGAGATTAATGCGGCTTTAAGGAAGTACCCTTATGTTGTTGGGAAGAACCGGCTGGAGAATCTCCCCAGAGTGTTGCGGGCTATGGAGCTGGATAGTCAGTTCCTGGAGATGATTTCTGCTGGGAGGGATAATTTGCGGTATTTGACACAAGATTTTGTGTTGGAGGATGATAGTTATGACACAGAGGTTGAAAGGGCATTCTTGGATAGTATTGCAAAGGTGAAGGCTGAAAAGAAAGTGGAGCATGTGGACAATAAGCTGGAATTTTTAAAGAGCATTGGCTATGGTGAGAATGAAATAGCGGCAAGGTTAGTTCGTGTCCTGCACAGCACCCAGGATTTACTACAGGAGCGGTTCAATTTCCTCCTGGGAAGAGGGATTGAGTACAAAATGCTGTGTAGGATGTTGAGTGTCTCTCCAAAGATTGTAAACCAGGGTAAGGAGGCACTGAAGCGGAAGTTGGACTACCTCACAGAGGAGCTGGGCTACTCCTTGGAGTACCTTGAATGCTTTCCAGCATTTCTGTGCTTTGATTTGGAGAACAGGGTCAAGCCTAGGTATATGATGCTTCAATGGCTTCAAGGCCATGGGCTGCTGAAAAAAACATTAGCCCCTGCAACAGTGCTTGCTAACTCAGAGAAGAGGTTTATTTCAAGCCTCTACATTATGCACCCTGCAGCTCCAAAGGTGTGGCTTGAGTGCTTCTCTTCAAGAACACATATGGAGGATTATCTGAATAACTTGCTTCCCCAGCATCCAGATAACAATTAAGTATGCCTTGAATTTAGTACTGAGGATTTTACCATGTGCATCCTTTCCCTGTTTCAGGTTTAGTTGTAACAATGTTCTGTTATGCAGAATTCTTTGCTCCTGCATATTTAGCTGTAGGATGCAGGATGCAGCTTGGAATGGAATATACCAATCAGATAACAAGCCTTGTCACTACTATTCTGGCAAAGCTGTGTTGTAAATTTTCACACTAAGGCTTGACACACTTCCATGGCTTTGAACTGAATTGAACATCATGATATTTTGGTCTTGTTATATATATTGACATTATGTATCCTTTTATGAATATTCCTATATTGTCGACACATTTCCCTTTGTGCTAATTGTTGCGAGTGTTTAATCTTATTTGCTTTGTTTCTATTAAGTGAACCATTGTCAGAAGAATACCTAGATTATTGACTCATTTCAGTTTTTCTGGTGCTAATCATTGTTAGTGTTTAATCTCATATGCTTTGTTTCTATCAAGTGAGCTGTTGTCAGAAGAAAAACCAAACATATTAAATTTTATGCTTATCCATCTCAACCCAGTTTTATAAACCAATAGAACCGTACTGTGTGGACCCTTTAATAAGTAAGAAAAAAGGATTATGTGCAATAGTTCCTTGCATGCTTCTCCCAGCACATATTTCACCACTGGGTTGATGTCAGTAACCATTATATGTCTTCCTCCTACAGTCAACCTGTAACAAACATTTCATAATGTTACACTTTACTTATATGTGCTGACAAATGAACTGTCTACAGGCCATGTTCCTGCACAAAATTGTCATTTTTACTGAAAAGGAACCTTGTGTTTAGAGACTCCAGGTTTTATGTTGATTAGAATCCTCTCTGGTACCATTTTCTATCTTTGTATCCAAAACTGGCTGTTGCTATGGCTGAATGAGTGTTTGTATTCTGTGCCTCTTGTGTTTTCTCCATTTCTTTTTACAAGGCCTATTAATATTTGATAAACACTTACAAACATATTTTAATCATTAAATTATCCTACATCATAGTAGTAGTTGCTGCAAAATCAATATCTATTGACTCATTTTTTGTATACCAAACATGCCCATAATTTGAATAATTGTTGATCAAAATTTATAATATTTAGCTTTCTTGAATCCTAATGTGTCCTCAAAATGGTGGGAGTGAAAGCATCAGGAAGAGAGGTTTTTATTACAATGTAGGGTGTTTTGGAACAAGAAGATGCCAACTTACACATACGCATTGACACAAAACTGTTAAGATGCCAACTCCTATCCCCTTTCTGTTTTTTGATATTACATCTTCACAGAAGACTTTTGTTTGAGGTTTAGCTCATCAAGGTTCTTATCATTTGTTGTTTACCTGCTTAGATGAAAAATTTTGATGCAAGAGTCAGTCACACAAATAAATGACCAAGTCTTAGGTGTGTTATCTTTCACAGGCTAGTTTCTTAAAGGTAAAGCATTACTTTGCAGGTTACTCATGTTTGTTGTCACTCTAGTTAATTAAGTCTTCAGATCTTATTGTTGTTATTCGTATATTGGAATGATGAAAGGACTGGTAATCACTGGTGTTAGTTTCTTTTATCATTTTGAATCAACTTAGTAAATATTAGCGTGTCACCATGTGTGAAATTCCTTCCTAATGATCATAATTTTCTTCGTCAGTTGGATGATAGAAAGGAGAATAATAATTTTTATTAATGTTGAACAAGAGTCAATAGATGATCTCCAGTATGTAGCTTTGATCCTTTGACCACTACTTTATAAATAAATAAAATTCTAATTCTTCTTTGAAAATTTGATTTTTTCATGTTTTCGAAAAAGTATTTAAGAGGTATTGATAAGTAAAGTTTGAAGAGTTTGACCAAGTCTTGTAAAAAGTAGTGTTTGTGACTGCAGTGAATAATTCTTTAATAGCTCACCTGATGGCTTAAAAAGCAATCAGAATTTATTTGCATATGTTTTGTGAAACAACCTAGTACATTAGATTTGTCAATGGCAGATAACTATTAACATCTCTGCAGAACCATATGGTAGTTTTGAGGAATTGTCAGAATGACCACATTGTCAATGATGTCTGGACGGTACATGGGTTATGCACTAGACAGTATTCTTATGGGTGTGATTGGTTGGTTGTATTCAGGCTGGCCAGGCCCATGGGATGCAATTTATGGTTGATTAGTTGTCAAGATTTAGTCTAGCCAGGCCAGTGTGATACAGAGAATTGTTGATTGGTTGCTAGCACCAGCGTACAAGGCTGTCTCAGCGGATGCAAGAACCGGCCCTCAGCCTGGCTCGCGAGGAACGGAAACGTATCTCGTTTCTCCCAGGTCAGGCTCGTGTGGTGCTGGCCAGCAGTGGCCTGGCTCCCGAGAACCGAGCCAGGCTCAATCGGGAGAACCAGTCGCACCCTATGTATGTGCCCAGGAAGACTTCCCTCCCTTTCATTTTTGTTTTGTTTACACACATATTCATGCTGTTGAAGCATATTTTCTGAAGAATATTTCCTACTCTCCTGCTAACTTTTCTTTGGCAGACATTCTCTCTAATTCTTTTATTATTTTTCCTGGTTGCACAGTTATGATTTGGATGCTGGTAGCCATCATGCTTCTGAGTTGCAAGCACCCTTGCACATGGTATGTGCTACTTCTATGTTTGATCGACTTCAATTCAGAGAATCAGTTTGTGTGCTCTGATTCCCTATGCGAATCTGCTAGTATATAGAACTATTTGTCATGATATTTCTGTGGGATTGATCTTTGCATTGTCTTGTACATGATGCTTGCTATCTCTGTTGGTGCAACATGATACATCACTTAACTAGGAGGGAAACTGGACCAGGATACAAACATATCTGGAAAGCCAAGGTACCTCAGAAGGTTAAGTTCTTCTTGTGGCTCATTGAAAATAATGCTATTCTTACCAAGGACAATATGATCAAAAGAAAGTGGCAAGGGGACCCTAAGTGTTACTTTTGTAACAAAAATGAGACAACCGAACACTTGTTGTTTTGTTGTGATATTATGAGAGTGGTCTGGAGAGTGGTGGCCTTATGTTTTAATATTAACACCAGACCAAATAACATTCAACAATTTTGGGCGTGGATCAGGAATGCTCTACCTGGAGGAGAACACGTGTATACCCTGGGCATTGGAGCCATATGCTGGGCGCCGTGGAAGGCCAGAAACAGAGCCTGTTTTGATAAAAAAAAAAAAAATCCAGCATCCATGTAATATCATCTGTCATGCTTGTGCACTAATGCAGTATTGGGCAGGTTTGTATCCAGAGGATGTCCAGGATGTCATCAAGGCTGGGGCAAATGCCATGCTGCAGGCCGCACTGGAGGTGATGAATCGTCAAGGGAGATGTATCATGCTGCCTGCCGCTGCTGCGATGGAAGATGAAGTGGAGGAAGGAAATCCAGACGAATGAAGAAGGGATGCTGTGCCTTTTAAGTAAAGGGTCTGGCATGACTCTTTTTTTTTTTTTTTTTAATCTTTTGGAACTGGTGGACGTTAGTCATCTTGTTTGAGATGTTGGGCTGTTATGCCGCCTAGCAGTAGGTTGCTAGGGGTGGGAGGGCTGTTATGCTGCCTAGGACGTTAGTCATCAGCCGTAGATGTGTTAATCTTTGCTCTTCCCCTAGAATCTATTTCTAGAGATCTGGTAGGTTGCTAGGGGTGGGAGGGCCTTGCGCCCTGCCTTTTCCACTTTCTGGTATCTGTCGCTGTAACAAACTGTGATCTCCGTTTTCTGTTGGAAATGGAAGTGAAATTTCCGTTTCGAAAAAAAACAGGAGGCTGTGTTTGGGGCCAAAAATGCAGTGTAGGAAGGATCTGCTATTCGTGGTCTACCACAAGGCATACTTTTGAACAAGGTCCTTTGGGCGATATCGGCTTTGACTTTGAAGCAATGGTGAGGAGGTGATGAAAAGACCATTCCGTCCATTTGTCCACTGTTTGCTGCTTATATCTTTAACCATGAGGCATGCCTGAACTGCGCTGTACCCGTCAGAAGCATGAGTAGCCTGTGTAAATAGTGTGTAGAGTATGTATGTAATATCATGTCTATGTATCTTTGGCATTTGCAGGAATAAGAATGATTTGGTAACAGATAATTGTCGTTGTACATCTGGCGACATGTTTATGATCGATGTGCTGATCTCAGGCATTGAGCTTTGCCAAATTGTCAGCTTGATCTCAAATGCCATTCACATAGTAGTGGTGAATTGCCATCCTTTTTCAGCTTCTAGGACGGGCAATGAGGAGTGCAATTTCACTAATGAACTGAGATTTTTTATTTTTTGAAATTAACGAACTTTTTACACGTTTAGAAACCCTAACCATACGAAGGGGGCGAAATTAAAGGAAGGAGAGTTGCATTAATGGGCTGAGCAGCCAACTGGCCTGAATAAACCAGAACGTTTCTTCCCCTGAACTGAACAAAGGGAGCTTGAATTAATGGCTGTATATCAGCCAGCTGGCCCAAACGAGACCCAATCCGAGTCGAACTCGAGAACTCATTCCTCATATTCAACTTGGCCCTTACGCATCTGCCAGCTAAACTGGGTCTGGCCCTAACCAGCCACCGACTGGATCGGACCGTATTTCAGTTCCCTGGGCTTCCCCTCTTCTTCCTCCTCCCTCTACTTAATTCTCACGCCGCCAAGTCCCCCGCGCCAAACGTCCTCCTCTCTGCTGCTCTCGCCTCCCTTTCCTCCTCTTCCGAGTTCCTCTACTCGATCCAATCGATCCAAGCCTCCGCTTCGCCGCGCGCGATGGTGATCCCTCACCGTCGTCCTTCCGCCGCCATGCGGAGCATCCACCGAGAGCTTGAGCGCAGGAGGGCCAAGCCGTTGGCGCCCAAGGGCCCCGCTGCCAAGAAGTCCTCTGCTCCGCTGCCGCCGACGCGAGAAGATGCTCGAGGAAAGATCCAGAAGTCTTGCCCTCGTGCAATTCGCGAGAAGAATTCGTCGAGCACCTCCATGGCCCGATCGGGCTGTGCTAGCACCCAGCGGCATCCACCGTCGCGGCTTCGTCATCAAGCTACGCCCTTCGCCTCTCTCGCAGTAAGTCATCTTCCGCCCCCTTCTCCATCCGGATCTGTCATCTCCTCCGTCGGATTCTCATCCTCCTCCATCCTCTCCGCCGCCGCGCAATTGAAGCCCGCGCATCGAGCCGCATCGCATCCTTTGTTAGCTGCCTCTGCTCCGCCGCAGCCCCAATCGGGATCCTCGTGCACAACCACTTCCAGCACCGTCGGGCAACTGAAGCCCGGCACGAGGGCTGAAGTTCGCACGAGGACCCTGGCGAAGATCGACGGGAAGACGCTCGTGCTCTGGCTCACCGCCACGGTCGTGTCGGCCACCGATGATGGCTACGAGGTGATCTATGAGGGAAACTTGCCGCGCGACAACCCTTTCTCCACCGTCCATGTGCCGATCGACCACGTCAGGCCAGTGAAGGAGCCAATTCCGCCGCCGCCGTCGCCCCAGCCTCTACCCGCCACCGTGAGCTCGAGCGCCTCCGCCACCAACACCCAGGCCGCTGCTTCCAAGAGTTCAAGAACGATACCCGTAGCAAGGCCAACCACTGCAGGCAAGTCCTTGCGCTTCCTCCAGCATCAGTTTCCAGAGATACAACCGCCGCCACAGCCTACCAGAACTACAGGCAAGTTCGTGTCAGAGATGAAGTTGCAGCCTGCAGATGGGAACTTGCAACAGCTGAATCCTTTCTCCATGAAGTCCAAGTCTTGCAAGACGCAGTCCGCACCAAGGCCAACGCCGGCAGGGAAGGTTGCCCACCTGATGCACAGTCGCCCGTCCAAGATAAAGCCCGCGCCGAGGCCTACCACCGCTGGGAAGTCATTGCGCCAGATGAGCAACTTTTCGCCTGAGACGAAGCCAGCTTCAAGGCCGACCACGGCGGGGAAGAGCATCAGAGTCATCCGCGGGCTCTTGTCAGAGAAGGATCGTCAGATGCTGGATGCCGGCCTTGCCGCTCTTCAATTGCCTTCAAGTGACATTACTCTTGTCTTGTGCGAGAAGAAGCCACCAGCCGTTCCCAACCTTGTCAGGAGTTGAATGCCTGTCGTGTTCTTGGCAGAAGAAAGTCCCTACTCCCTACTTAGGTTGTGTAAATCCAGCGAATGTGTTTGGGGCTAAATGCTTTGTGTTCATGATTAGTCTATTTTTAGTTCGATTAAATCATGAACTGTCGGTCTCTGATCCATCTATGTCGAGATTTTGTGCATTACTAATTGGTAATGGAAGAAATTTATAATCATTTCCCTTTGGTGATTCTTAGATTCAAGAGATCCTTTATAAATGTTCCAATTCTTTTCTTTTTGTGCGTTGATACTTCATGCTCATTCTCCTGTAAACGTCTGCCTCAGATAATTCAGTAACGATGCTATAGCTGGGGGGGCAGTGATCAAGTAGCTTGCGAGTGTTGTAATTTTTGGCAGAAGTTAACAGATCGGACATGGGTCGAATGTGTCCGACGCGGCCCAGAGTGTGGCCCATGTCTGGACAACAAAGGCCCGTCTGGAGCCGCTTTTCTGTGCTGCGCCGTTGCTCCAGTTTTTCAGTTCCAATTTGGCAATTTCCACCCCTGCTCCGACGAAACGAACGAGATGGCGACCACTACGCCACCTCGGCGATGAGGCTGGCGAGTGGCGACAACGCGACGCGGACATGGATCTTGGTGTGGGTTCGTATCCCCTGATCGGTCTTTTCTTTCTCCCGGTGATTTTAGTGTAGCTAGGGTTTGGTGACGACCCCATCTCTACCAAAGCGTGCGATTTTTCTTTAACTGGATGTTACTTTGTGTTAGTGTTTTTACATAATTCTGTCAAAATTTGACTAGTTTTTTCCTCGGATTTGGGCCAGGTTTGACATCGGATTATGATTCTGGGTATCAGCTGTGTCAGGGCCTTGGGGATGGGGTGGTTCGGTGGGCCCAAACATAAAAATTATAATAGGTTTTATTTTTTCTGTTGCAGAAGTGTGAAGGAAGTATACCCAGTTTAATGGAATTCTTAAGCTTGATATGCGACAAGGATTTTATCATTCAATTATTGTGCACATATGCTTAAGAATCAATGTATTTTGCGGATTTAAAGATTGATGCAAAACTGAAATTTAGATAAGAAAAAAGAAGGTAAGTCTGCAAGTGCGGACTTAGTAACGGAGTACAATGACATTTTATTTGGATGAGCTATAAGAGATATCATAACAGCACTGTGGATGGACAAGGACAGAGCCATCTAGAAGTTACAGTAATAGTGGAGAGCCAAGCATCTTTCAGATTGGGTGCCTCCATTTGCGTGAATCCTTTGCCATAAGCTTGTGCCAGAGCTGTATCTCATAGACAAACCCCTGGTTGAATCTTGTGGTGTCCTGTTTGTGGTCTGAAGAATAGTTATAGGGTAATGCATCTGAGAAAGCACCTACATCGATTGAGCATGCAATGCAAGTATTGAATTCAAGTTGTCTCAGGCAGACATTTAAGTCTAAACAATAGGTGGTTGTGACAAGCATGGATGATGAGCAGCTGCTGTTTTTGGCGAAGGTTACTCCCAATCTTTTAGTGTTTCAGTACAAGCAAAGGGAAAGTGGGAAACTGTATGTTCGTCCTGGATGATAATAGTTGTAAGTTTGTGATTGGTTTTGGAAGAATAAGACAAGTTCTTATGTGGTATATGACATGAGTGATGGGAGGATCTACTGGCTGGTGCCCTCTGGTTCATTCAAAGAAACTACTATATGCGGAAACGTGGAGAGCCTCTGTTTTATATCATCAGTTCAGCAATGAACGGTACTTATACTCATCTCATGGTTCTATCTGTATTCGTAAATTTAAGTATCCTAAGTTTCAGATATACGTATCTTTGTCCAAACAATTGAAATATGTGTTTGGTTGTCATATCTGATCTTGCAGTTTTTGTTCATATACTAGTAAAACAGACAGATAACTGTGCAATGACCTATTTGGTCCCTCTAGTAGATAAAAGGCCAATTTGTTGGAGCTTTGCATTTCTTACCAAAGTGGTCAGTTGAGGTTTTTGATGACAATCATTGTTTGCCCAGCCATCATCCAATTACTAGACGATGCCACCCTATTCTCTACTTGTAGTTACAATTTTTTTTTTTCTTTTGTTGCAGTGTTGCACCTAGGCATGTCCTGCTCTCCCAGTCTTCTTTTGTTATACTATGTTTCTCAGAGCTTGGATTCCATGTCATGCAAGGATTGTCTAGCTGGTTTAGCCGCTGCCACATAAGGCCATCCTGTTGTTCTCCTAGTGGACGATGCATGTGAAGAATGGCACGATCTCTTTTGTTTGCCAGTTGAGATTTTCAGTGCTATGAATCCATGTTATGCAAGGATTGTCTAGCTGGTTCAGCCTGACAGCCTCTTCCACCTAATGCCCTCCCTGTTGTTCTTCCAGTGGAATATGCTACATGAAAAGTGCCTCCGTCTCTTTTGTTGTGTCAGTTGAGATTTTCAGTTCTAAACATGGATTTGATGAGAAGCCGTAGTTCAATTGAATTACCTTAGTACTGCTGTTTTTTAATGTTCTGTGACTTCTGAATCGTGATTATATTCAGTAGTATCCTTATTAGAGTAGTTTCGAGCTGATTTGGCTTCCAAAACCTGGTTTAAAGCTTCTGCTTGTTTCCCTGCAACTCATTCGGGCAGAACATAGATGCTAAAAAAATGTACTTAAACTGTAGTATTATTGCCTTAACAAGATTCTGACCCTTTTGTACTATGTTACTGCACAGAACCAGAACCTTCTGTTGCCGATATCATATCAATACGTTAACTACTTTTAAATTACATGGTTGCTATTCTGAATATGTAAGCCTACTTATTATGCATTTATATGGTCAAGAACTGGATGACCTTAATGTAAATTACCATTATGTTTGTACCTGGTTCCGTAACAGCTAAAAAGTTTACCGAATATTATTTTGTGCTTTAAGGCACATCTGAAGCTTTTCTTCTTGCTATTCCACTCTATTCACCACCTCAAACCACCTCCATCCACTGAAGAATGGTAGCCGCCACACTCTGGTGATTCCCCCGGAGAATGGCAGGCAGCCACTCGCACCTACTCTGCCAATCGATTTTGTCTGGGACTCTGGGTTGGTGCTCCATCTCAATTTGAGGTTGTCTCGGTTTGTTGATAAACATATCCTGGCATTGGGTGCTGCTGGCAACAGCAGCAATCCGTATTCTTCTGATGTTGTAGAATGAGATAACAGAAGTAGCAATGCAAAATTACATCAGATTTTTACTGCTGCTGAAATGCAAGTGAATCCTGTCAGTGGTCATTTGTCTTTGATTAACGTGAAACTCGAACATTCGTGGTCAAGTGTACAAGCGATTGTTGTCGAGCATAAGAGGTTGCTGGACTAAATAGCTTCCAGTATGTATGCTGCAATGACTGTTATTAAGGAATATTGCACTGAGTAGCTTGCACATGTTCTTCAAGACTGCAGTTGAGATGTTATCTTGCAAGGGGTACACGGAGGATGTAGTTCTAAATGGAATCTTGGACTCAGCACTCTGTTACCAGTTTTTTTTTTCCCTTGAGGGTATACTCTGTTACCAGTCTGATGGGCCTATCACTAAGATTGCAGAGCATGCAGGTACATTGGTACAGAGCGGTAATCAGGCTGGTTATTCTCAGCTCTTGCAGTGATAATGTTGACACGGATTTGCACATGTTGGGCTTGTTTATTATTTGCAAAGCATCAAGTTTTCTAAAAACATATTATCCATTTTTCACTCGGGGAAATGCATTGTGGTGCATTCTGCTGTGTGACAAACTGATGATGATATTATCTCTATTGCTCATGAAGTTTCCATTCATATGATTAGCTATGGAAATGGACAATCAGAAGGGCTCTCTCTTGGTCACAGACGCACAGTTCCTTGTATGAAGATCATGATAGTGCAAATTAGTTATCAGAATCACCTGCACAATTCGAGCCACCTCAATCTGGAGCAGTGCAAAGGATTTGGAACTATGTTGTGACAAATTATATAGTTTCAATTCAAAGAACTGCAAAAAGGAACCAAAATGCTCCTTCTGGTCAAGATGAAAATTCTTCCGTGCCGTAAGGCAATTAAAGGCTATCGCCACAAGGAAAATTCAAATTCCATGAAATCTCACCACAGAAAACCAGATTAAGAAGTCAAATGAGATATTGCATCTCTTCTCAGTAATTTATATCACTCTTAATGTTGTTTTGATTAAATCTGCTGGAGCTGTTGGGTTAATTGCTGAGAATTTTGTCAGTATCCTTGGTCTACACTCTAC
Source organism: Eleusine coracana subsp. coracana (assembly GCA_032690845.1). Taxonomy (NCBI): domain Eukaryota; kingdom Viridiplantae; phylum Streptophyta; class Magnoliopsida; order Poales; family Poaceae; genus Eleusine; species Eleusine coracana. The sequence goes on from CM064430.1 coordinate 45,350,003, forward strand.
TGTCTACCATTATAATTTTATGCCTTTCCTTGAACAACTTCATTTGTCCCTTGACTGTCCACATATAGATAAGTTACTATGAATCATGTATTCTGCAATCTGTATAATTTATCAGAGACTTGTTAATGCCTGACTACATTGTTTCCAGAGCGCATTCTCCTTCTGGCGCTGCGTACCAGCTGGCTGGGTCCTTTTGCGCATTTCTGGCCTGACCACAGCGCTGAGAGGATTTTTCTGAAGTGAAGGAGGTTTTCCCATTCACATGGCGATTGGCATTATTATGTGCCTGAGCATCTCGGCAGTTGAGATGTAAGCACCTATTCGTTGCATAAATATATTCTTAGTCTGTTTACTTGTGATAATCTTTTAGCGTTCCCTCTGTTGAACAGATACCGTGGTCAAAAGCAGAGGCAGATCTTCAGAACTTTGAAGGGTCATGACAAACGTCAATGAATCCTGTACCTGTAACAGACACACATGTTGACTGAAGAGAACTTTTGTATAGCGTTTGAGTGATGGGATGTATATACAGCAGTTATATTTTTAGTCTAGGACGATTAATCCGCACTAGTAGATAGACAACAGACATGTATCCTTTTATTTTTGCAGTGAATCCATTATGTATCCTTTTATGTGTCTGACAAGCTTAGTGATTTCCAAAGCAGGGTTAAGAAAGGCAATTGCTTGATTTACCTGAATAACTGGTGTGTTTGATATAACGTGTTCAGCTTCATATTTATGAGTTATATTAGTTTTATCAAGAGGCTGGATGATCCATAATCATGTGTTGGTGCCCCGAAATTTGCTTGTAAGAGGAATAAGGATGTTTGTATTCTGAGCCTTTTTTTTAAGAAAAGGTTGTATTATGAGCCTGGCTATGGAAATTTAGTTCGATTCTATATTGCATACATGGCTGGAACAAGTCCAGATTTCAGTTTTACAGTTGATTGACCCTTTGTTCCGGGTCGTAGAGTTTGTCTCAAACTGAGATAACGATATGGATAAAGAAATGCTTTGGGAGACGGTGCGTAACAGTTTTACTAACGAACATAGGATTCTGTGAGTGATTGTGTACTGCGCACGTTTAGAAACCCTAACGCTATCTCCAACGGTGGCTCAGACCCAAAACCCATATTGGATCTCTACAGGAAAGAAAATAGGGAAGTATAATTTTATCATCTCCAACGGAACCGATTCAGATCCAAATCTTTTCACCTCGCACAGCCGCCTCTTGCATCACCGCCGCCGTGACTCCCCTGCGCCAGCCGCGACCCCCGTCCGCGCCTGCCTCCAATGCCGCTGCTCGCGACTCGAGCTCGGGCGTAGGCGGGCGGATGCGGCGGCGGGGGGGACTGGGTGGAAGAGCTCGGGCGCGCGGGAGCTCGTCCGGCGGCGCGCGGCGGAGGAGGGTGGAGCTTCGGCGGCCGCGCGTGGCGGCGGGGAGAAGCTGCGGAGGAGGAGGCGCTACAGAGGCCGTCGGCGGTGGAGCTTGGGCGGGGCGGAGATGCAGAGGAGGAGGACGATGCAGCGGCCGCCGGCGAGGGTGGAGCTTCGGCGGGCGCTACGAAGCTGCGGAGGAGAAAGAGCTTGGGCGGCCGTCGGCGACTCGGGCGACGGAGGAGGAAGGAGCTGGCGTCAAGGGTGGGGAGGAAGGAGAAGCGAGCGTTTGGGTCGCTGTCTCCGGTGCTCCATTTGTGGGTCGCGCCGCCGGACTGAGCGCAAAATGGGTCGGTGAATAGATACTCGGTTGGAGGGTGTTTTTAACTGTTTTAGAATTCATTTTGGGTTTAGGTGTCTACTCCATTAGAGATAGCCTAACAATACTGAAAATAAAGGAAAGGGGATTTTCATTGATGGGCCGAGCAGCTAGATGGCCCAATGGAGATCCGATCCGAGTCGAGCTCGTGAATCCGACCTCTTCTTCAACTTGGCCCTTACGCATCTGCCAGATCAACTGGGTCTTTATTCCTGGCTGATTTAGCAGCATCTCGTGATTAATGGAAGTGTCTTTGCATCTAAAAAAAAGAACAAGATCAATTGGGTGTGGCCTTAAGTAGCAGTCGAGTGGATCGGACCGGATTTCAGTTCTTTGGACTTCCGAATCACGCCAGCTAGCTGCCGATACGAGACCGTCTCGAATTTTACAGGCTCGGACTCGGAAACACACCGCCTTAATTCTCCCGCGTCAAGAAAACAAAATCCCCCCCGCTCGATCAGGTAATAAAAGAGCACCCCGGGATTGCCCAAACGCCACACTACTGTTTCTCTTGGCTTGTTCCACTGATCGAGGGGTGGCGGCGTGCCCTAATCGATCAAATCGAAGCGAAGGCCTCGATTCAACAATTCTCCCTCTCGACGATCCGCCGGCGATCGACGCGAAGGAGATGGCGTTCTGTCCCAGCAACGACGAGCTCGTGGACCGCTACCTCCCCGCGAAGCTGGACGGCAAGCTGAGCGGCCTCGCCAAGTCGCGCTTCTTCCACGACGCCGACGTCTGCTCCACCCGCCCTGACGACCTGGTCCGCGATTACACGCCGGCGCGCGTGCAGGGCAGAGACGCCGGCGACGGGAAGCAATGGTACTTCTTCAGCCCCGTTCGCTTCCTCGGCGGCTCCCTGAAGAAGAGGTCGCGGACCATCGACGGCACCAGCGACACGGAATGCTGGCACGCCGAGGGCCGCACGAAGCCCGTGGAAGGCAGCGCCGCCGGCGGCTTCGTGACCAAGTTCTCTTATCATGTCAAGAATAAGATCGGGCCCAAGAAGATGGTGGAGAAGCCTGGGTGGATCATGGCCGAGTACAGCTTCAAGGACACCATGGAAGATGGCGACATGGTTCTGTGCAAGATTTACAAGTCGCCTCGATGTTCCAAAGCGCGTTCGTCATCGGGCAGGAAGAGGAAGGTCGCGGAAGACATCGACCTCGACCTCGAGGAGGACGCGATGCCCAACACCAGCATGAGGAAGAAGAAGACGGCCCAGACCAAGGAAGAAGAAGACGAGGACGAGGACGCCATGCTGTTCGCGGGGGACATGTTGGAGCGCGACCTCGAGGTGGCGGAATCGTCGAGCACGCCGCTGCGCTGGACCGAGGAGGAGGACGGCGTCATGCCACTCGCGTTCGGAGAGATGCTACATTACCACCATTACGTGGAGGAAAGCCAGCAGCAGCTTGGACTACCACTACCAGTGGTGTACGGGGAGTTTATGTCCCTGCTGATGGCACCGGACGACGACCTGTTCGGCGACAACCAGCAGCAGCACCAGCACGACGCCGGCCTTCACGCTCCGCTCACGGACTATCTTGACGACCTTCTCCTCAACGGATCATCATCGATGTTCTTCCCTCATACAGATCCAGGCGGCGGCGCTCCTGATGTCCTCTGCACCTGATCCTCTGTCCACACAACATGATGGATCGGAGAAGCTCTCGTCCCTTGCACTGTCTGTAGAATGTTGGTTTGCTCATGGCACGGTCCCATGTCTGTAACAGTCAACTGCATTGTAAATATCTCTTCTAAACTTGTGCAAAACATATGTGATGTTGGCCACAATTGGCTTAAATATAATTGATGATTCCGTTCATTCACGTGTTGCTTACGGTTCAGTATTGTGTACAACGTATACGTATACATATATTCCTTATTGTAATATAGTTAACTCGATCGTTAATTCTGGTGAATCGCTTACCTGCAATTCATAACCGTGAGATCAGTTTTGGCCTTTAGGAATCGATCGGTTCGATCGATTACTTGGGTTGCTCTGTTTGCCTTCCTTCCTTTCGTGTTGCCTTGTTTGGACTGATCAGTCAGTTTTGCGACCAACACATCTCACTGAATTGTTCGTCGTCTGCCTGCCGTGGAGACAGAAGGCAACCACACGAGCTAGACCACCTCACACGGAACAAGCTAGCAAGGCATAAAGTTTTAATTTTATCATCTTGAAACTGAAAGCACAAAAGTGTCGAACGACCTGACCCGGTACATGCATGCTGACAGATGGACAAAACAGAGAACACGACGCTACTGTATCCATGTTCTTTGAATTCGAATGTTGTATTCTCGTGTTCTTTGAATTCCTCCTGATTTCAATGTGAACAGATGACGCTACTGTATCCATGCAACACCTCTCATTACGTCATTTTCGTTCTACATCTTCTTTTTTTTTAAAAAAAAATCATTTTGTTGTTGCAGTCTTGTAGAACGGATGCTGAATCAGGTCCCCTACTGCGGCGACTATCTGAGCAGGCTGCTAAAGATTACTTTCATGAAAATGACGCCATTTTCTCACTCAGCATGAACTCTACACGTACTGCTGCCAGGTCACCATGACACGATCATCAGTTTTGTGTATATATCCTCTGACACTCTCTCAGGATGTTTCTAGTGGGCCACTAAGCATTATCCGTGGGCCTTCTGTCTCAATAAGTCCACGGGCCAAACTGTCCAAGGCCAGGCAGCATAGGCCTGCCTGACCCGTATGGGCCCGATTGTTGATCCGCAATCGCTTCATTCGTTTCACTCCACTGCACACAACACTACCCACCTGCTACCGGCGGCGACGACGACGAGCCGGCGACCGTGCGGGACTTGCGCCGGAGCCCTCCACCACGACCTGAAGCCCGAGCCGGTAATACTAATACGCCAAGCCTCCAATCCTGTTCCTTCCCTGTGATTTAGTTATTAGGGTTTTGCTGTTACCAAATCTTAAGCATTTCATTTGCTAGATGTCCTTTAGTCCGTTGCTGATGGCCTGATCTCGTTCCAAAAATTGTTCTTGGGTTTGGTTTATTGGTTGGCATCAGAGGATTGGTTGCTAACGCCTCATCGCTAGGGGTACACGTGTTGCTGTTTGGTTGGCTCGATCCAAATCCTCTGCATTAATCCTTGATTAGTCGAGAGAAGCACTGTTTGAACGTGGGATGAGTACGCTGCTACAGAACTCTGCATTTAGTAGTGGTAGTAGATGTGGATTTGTTATGCTTCAAAGTCAACAACAAACCTTCATATATTTTTGGATTCAGGTGTGGTGCTGGTGCACACATAATGAAGGGGAGGCGCTAGAACGAAATTAGCAAGGGGAGTAACAGTTCATTCAATTTCCTTTGAACTGTAAGAAGTATCATAAGCAAATTGAGGACGGGAAACGCCTTACAGAATCGAGATTTTAACTGTTCTTTTTGCAAGAAAGCATCAAGGGTAGCTTGATCTGCTGCAACTGCAAATATGGCAGGGGAGGTGAGCCGTGCTTGTATATAACCTAAGTAGACCTAACAACTTCTATACCAATGACAATGAAATGCAACTCCAAATTAGCATGTGTAAACGTTATTTATATAGGGTACTTTTACATACACCCACTACCTCTCAAGATCAAGTCAAGTGTGTGTAAATCCCAGCAATGGATTATAGAAAATATTCACCCACTATATTCTCTATAGCTAATCAAGTCTGGAAAGGCCCTTCTTGGGTTAATTGTGCCATAATTAGTTCTTTGCGTGTGGTTATGCATGAACGGCATATTTCTTTCCTTCTTTTTTTCTTAACGTGAACAGATTTTTATCTAAGATATCCACAACCTTCATTGACAGTTAAAACAGTTTAACCTCATGGAAACATGATGGGATTTAACCAGGGATGTGACAATGAAACATGATTGGTTCAGAAGTACAAAAGTTAAAATAAAAGTTTTGGCAAATCATGCAATCAGGTTTCAACTTTTTTCATTTGTCCTATCTAAGATTTTTGTTCATTTGAAATTGAAAATTCTAACCAAATTTACTCATTAATGGGACATTTAAAAAATGATGTTTAATGTTCACCTGGAACATCACAACACATATTCGAAACATTTTGTATCTGAATTGAAATTGAGTGTATATGAATCTATTTCGTAAATGGAGAAAGAAATATATAGCTTTGGTGAGTATATTTTGTGGTCTGGGTTTTGAAATTCATGTCAAATTCTAAAGTTCATGAATTTGTTTTTTACATCTATAGTACTCCATATTCAAATTCTTAGTGACATATTGTGTGTGGCGTGTGAATTTGTTGCCATCAGGTACTTATCTTACTACCAGCCTCTACTTTAAATAGTAGGTGCCAAAGTTTTTTGTTTCTTTAACTGATACATAATAAGTATTTATTACCAGCCCTGTGATCAACTGAAAAATTGATGGTCCACTTAAATCTGCCTATGTGATTTATCAGTCTTTGCATCTTACTCTCTTGTGCTATTCCTTACTTCAATATATTTTGAATCTGTTATGCAACTTTTTTTTTCTATTATTCACTATTTCAGTTCTCTCTTCTGAACAGGTTCCTTTTGGCAACATGGTGTGCACAAAGCAGTCTAGATCATGGTCATACCTCCTGCAAATTCCATCAGTATCCTCTAACTAAAGTTTACTACTGTATTATAATTTGTCTTGAAAGTACCTTTTCCTGAACAACTTCATTTGTTTCTTGACTGTCTGTAAATATATGTTAATACGAATCACGACGCTGTAATGTTTATCAAAGACTTTTCAGGTATAGTTATGTTCTGTTCTATAACAAATTTTAATGCCTGAGGATATTGTTTACATGGCTCATTCTCTTTGTGACACTTCATTTGCAGGCTGGGTCATTTTGCTCATTTGTGGCCTGACCACTGTGTTCTGAGAGGGTGTTTCTGGACCGAAGGACTTTTAACCAGACCCTCCCTATTCACATGACAGTTGACATTATACCGCCCTGAGCATCTCGGCACTTGAGATGTAAGGATTTTACCGCTGCATAACTATGTTCTTATTCTGTTTACTTGTGATAATCATTGGAGCGTGCCTCTTTGCTGAACAGATGCCGTGATGAAAATTAGTTCTTGAGGCAGATATTCAAAACTGTGAACGCCAATGACTCTTATTCCTGTATAAGAGACGCACATGTACACTGAAGAAAACTTTAGGAGAGCGATTGAGTGACCTGCTCTGCTGACCTGGTGGTGTTTATGCAGCAGTTAAGTTTCTAGAAACAACAGGAGGAGTAATCGTAGATTGGATGGCTAACATACATTCATCTTTTTTATTTGTCGTTTATTGGTGCCTTGAAAAGGCTTTGTTGTTGTTGTTGTTGTTGTTGTATTGGTGCCTTGAAACTTGCTTCTAAAATAAATGAGGTTGTATGTATTCTGAGCCTGGCTTTGGGAATTTAAATCGATTCTATATTGTTTTGCTCGCTGGTAAAAGTCCAAATTCTTGTTTTACGCTTGTTTGGTACTTTGGTGCACGAAAATGGCATATATAGATGTAATATATTTCTTGGTCCATGACTAAGCGTTCTGAAGAAATTTCAGAGTATCATATAATAGAGAAAGAACATGGTCCAGATTAGCATAGTTTCAAACTGAGATGACAGTGAAGACAAGAAACGCAGAATGAGATTTATCGAACTGACGATGAATAAGGACAATTTTAGTTGCAGGAACGCTCATCTGTATTTTACTAGGAACTGAAAATTCTAGGAATGATTGTGTGCGTAGAAAACAATAACAATACGAAAAAGGAAAAAAGTAAACGAAGGGAGCTCGCATTAATGGGCTGTATCAGCCAGCTGGCCCAAAAGAGACCCAATCCGAGTCGAACTCGAGGACCGGACCTCTTCCTCAACTTGGCCCTTACGCATCTGCCAGCTAATCATGGCCTAGCTTTGCTCAAAAAAAAAAAAAGCTAATCATGGCCTAGCCCTATTTACCAACCGACTGGATCGGATCGTATTTCAGCTACCTGGACTTCCTTCCCCATCTTCTTCCTCCCCCCTCTACTAAATCTGACGCCGCCAACCCCCGCCCGAAACAACGTCTCTGCTCTCGCATTCCTCCTCTGTCTCCCAAATTCCTCTCTGCTCGATTCGATCGATTCAGCCCTCCTCTCCGCCGCGCGCCATGGTGATGCCGCACCGTCGTCCATCCGCCGCAATGCGGAGCATCCACCGTGAGCTGGAGCGGAGGAGGCCGAAGCCGTTGGCTCCCAAGCGCCCCGCCGCCAACAAGTCCTCAGCGTCGTTGCCGCCATCGCACGGCAAGGTCCAGAAGCCTTGCCCTCGCCCAGTTCGCGGGAATCCATCGTCGTACACCTCCATGGCGGCCCGATCGGGATCCATCGGCACCAACCCGCCGCCACTGTTGCGGCCTCATCACCAACCTCCGCTGTCGTGCGCCTCTCCCGCTGTAAGTCCTCTTCCGCCGCCACCTCCATCTCTTTCTGCTAGATCGTCTGTCGTATCCGAGTCCGCTCCCAACCTCTGCGCCGCCGCGCATCAGAAGCTCGCCGTGTCTCCTCTGTTCGCCTCCCCTGCTCCACTAGCGACGCCTCCTCGAGCCGACGCCTCCTCGATTGGTTCCACGTGCGTAGCCGCTCCCAGCACCTGCTACGGCCCTGGAACGACAGTTCTTGTTCGTACGAGGACTCAAACTGTGATCGACGGGAAGATTTTGGTTCTGTGGCTCGGCGCGACAGTCGTCTCGGCCACCGATTGTAGCTACGAGGTGATCTATGAGGGCAACCTGCCGCGCGACAATCCCTTCTCCACTGTCCATGTGCCGCACCAACATGTCAGGCCGTTCAACCCATCTCCGCCGACTGCGCCGCCGCGGCCGTCCCAGCTTCCGTCCGCCGCCGCTTCCAACAGTTTGGAGATGCTGCCTGCACCTAGGCCGACCACCACCGGGAAGAGCATCCGCCTCGTCGACAAGTTCGTGCCAGAGACGAAGTCACAGTCTGCGAATGGGAATTTGTCAGAGAAGTCATCACTACCGAATCCTCCACTGCCGCGCGCCGCCGACTCCGCACCGGCCGTCGCGTCCAAGATTTCAAAGATGCAATCCGCCACGTCCAAGTCCACGCCGGCAGGGAAGATTGCCCGATTGATCCACAGCCGTGCATCCAAGATGAAGCCCACCCCTGCGGGAAAGTCCCTGAGCCTGATAACCAGCCTTTCACCGGAGATTCAGCATGTTCCAAGGCCGACGACCGCAGGGAAGTCCCTGCGCCTGATAAGCAGCCTTTCACCAGAGATGAAGAAGCTAGTGCCACGGCCGACCACGGCGGGGAAGAGCATCAGTGTCATCCGCCGGCTCTTTCCAGAGAAGGAGCGCCTGATCTTGGATGCCTACATTGCTTCTCGTCAACTGCCTCTCGAGTGATCACTACGCCAGACCAAGGGGAGTCACCACCGTTCCCAAGCTTTTGGTCAGGATAGCTTCTTGTCAGACAGGTCTCGAATGTCTATTGATTGTAGATAGTAGCAGCTCTTACAGATCGAAGCACGGCTTCCTCATACATGATTAGTCTCTTTTTATTTGACTAAGTCATGATTAGTCTCTTTTTGACTCTGCTCTTCGGGGACCTTGTGTAATTGCCTCATTGGCAACATGGACGTCATTCGTTTGGTCATTCTTTCCAAAAGTTCAGCTGAGATGAGTAAAAGCTTTCTTTTCAGCTTATTCAGATGCTCCTTTTGTTTTGGAAACTCTGAAGCCAGTCTGAATTTGAATCCAGACTTAATACACTTAAATCTGAATTTGTCGGACACAAAAAAAATTCAGTCTGAATTTTCTATGAAGAACAGTCAGTTACTTCTCTATTTCTACTCTGAAACCTGTGAGTCTGAAGAATGTTCGGAGAGGAGCATCTTCAGTCCACAAATATCACATGTTCGATACAATTTAGTTTCTATGTGGACTGGATACCCTCTCAAGTTTAAATCTAAATTTCCATAATACAGTGAATATATTTTAAATCTGAATTTGTTGAGCTCAAAATCTTCAGTCTGACAGTGTTTCTCTATTCTAACTCTGAAGCCAGTACAAGGATGCCATATGTGACTATCGTATTTGTGGATACGGCTCCAGGTGTCATATTTGAATAATTGTATGCAACCAGCAGTGCGTACTGCATCCCATAGTCAGACTTCAGAGTAAGCTTGGAGAGTACTTTCTGAACACGAACTACCTGTTGGTCTTGTAGCAGGCGGCAGCAGTAATTTCGTGCCCTATCCACTGATGTAATGTTCAAATAGTTGTTTATGATGTTATCTGAATTAGAAGTGAAAGAATTATGTTCAGTAGTATTACTTTTTCGTCTCAATCTATAATATGAAGAATATCATATCAAGAACCGACATTCTCTTGTTTTTTATTTCAGGACTATAAATGACTGTACTTCATCATAAGCAAGTTACAGAAATAGTGAAGCGTGGGCTTCCACTGAAACATCTGTAGGGCTGCCTGAACGGTGGTTAATGAAATTTTTGCCCCAATCTAAAAATGAGTTTTCCAATAAAAAGGCTTCTTCAATATGACTCCATGTACACTGTAGTCTACACAACAGTCGGCTAAAACTTTCAGCCAGGCAGATTTTGGTGGCCACTGGCCACTAGTATACGGACATGTAGGTTCTGATTTCTGAATCTGGACCCCACTAGAAAACTGACTGTTTAGATGAAAGTCAGATTTCTCTGTCAAAAATAATAGTTAGATTTGTTACACTCCGGCTGCTCCTTGTTGATGCTTGCTAGTCGATGAGAAATAACCGGATCAATTAATGACAATACAAGAGCCACAAACATCATTCTTCAAAGAAATGTACATTGAAATTTATCAGTGTCGCTTTTTCTACAGATGTCTCCAAGGCCAATTAAGAAAGCTGGTGGAGATTACGAAAAAGAACCTGGCGAGCAGTAAAAAATGGGACTTGCTAATTTTTAGCTGACTGAAAGTTTGAGATAACTCTAGATACAATGGTTTATAATTATTATACAAATAATCTTACAAAAGAAAAATCAAAACTCAAAGAAACAAACTATTGATTGAAAGTTTTCAATCAGCTGAAAGCTAGGAAACATGGTAAAAAATAGTGGATTCTCAGAATCAGTATTTCCAATCAGTAGTCAGTTTGCCTGAAATTCCAAATGCAAGCGTTCAACCAAAAATTGGCCTTCAGGGTGTCAGTTTCTTCTGCAGTGTATGTTAGTACAAGTACAGGAAATTGACTGAACAACTTACAATAGCAAGCTTTCACATGTAATTAGAAGATAAGCTTTCTAATGAAAGGGTTATGTCACTGCTGATTTTACTACGGCATCTAAACCATATGGCCTCGAATTTTTAATAACATTCAGTGGTTAGAAAAATAGTAAAATTAACACTTTTGTTTGCAGTTGGAGAATTCTGGACCTTACTGATCCATACAATCTTGTCATGCTTCATTTTAATTATCTTATAAGTACAACTATATAGATACACAAAGTTTCGAGATACGGCTTGGTATTCCTGGAATAACGACAGTTTAGCAACGAAACAACAATTCTGCAAGATTCGGGAAAAAAAAAGTGCAAAGTATTTTATCCGCAGATTTGAGTTTCTTGCATCACAATTCTGCCACAGACCATCACTATTGAGTTTCTTGCAGAACGATAGCAAACGCGGTTATGCATTGTGAAACGATGGCAGTTTGACAGCTTGGTGACTCCAAAAGAAAACAATAAAAGAAACGGAGTTGCATTGATGGGCTGTAACAGCCAGCTGGCCTAGAAGAACAGAATTTCAGTTCCAATAAACTCGGACTTCAAGCACCTGCCAGCTAACTTGAGTCTGGACGGGCTGTTAGGGTTTCCAAATTCGTGCTAGTGATCCGACTGGACCGAACTGGATCTGAAATTCGAGATGTTTGGGCTCCCCTTCTCTTCCTCCTCATCTGCTTAAATCTGACGCTGCCACAGCCGCGCGCCAAGCACAACGCCGAGTTAGATTGGAGATCCTCTGCTCGCTCTCGCTTCGTCCCCCTTCCGCAAGGCCGCAATCTTCCACGTGATCCAGTCAATCCACGCCTCTGCAGCTCCGCCCCGCCGCGCGCCATGGTGCTGCCGTCACGCCGCCCTTCCGCCGGCATGCGGAGCATCCACCGCGAGCTCGAGCGCCGGAGGCCCAAGCCGCTGGCGCCGTCGAGGCCAGCCGCCAAGACGCCCTCCGCGCCGCCGCGTCCGCCGTACTCTCGCCCAGCGCACGAGTCGATCTGCTCCAAGTCCCGATCAGGCTCCGCCGCTACCCACGCGTTGCCGCCGCCGCCGCGGCCCCACCACCACCACGCCCCGCCGAGCGCTACTTCCGCCGCCGCCACTCCTCCTCGGCCGCCACCCTTCCGATCCGGCGCATCCTCATCATGCGGATCCGTGTCCGCGGCCGCGGTCGGCGTTCCCACGCGTCTGAAGCCCGGTACTGCGGTTCGAGTTCGCACGCGCACCGTGGTGAAGCTGGCGGCGAAGACCGTTGAGGTCTGGTTCTGGCTCCCCGCAACGGTCGTGTCCGCCGCCGCCGATGGAAGAAGCTACGAGGTCGTCTACAAGGGCAAGATTCCGCCCAGGGACCCTTTCGCCACCGTCCACGTCGCGCACGACCATGTCGTGCCGGAGAAGCAGCCGCCGCTGACGTCATCCCGCGCCGCCAGCTCGAGCACCTCCGCCGCCAACGACGATGCGGCCTCCGCGTTCAAGAGTTCGGAGATCCTGTCCGCGCCCAAGCCGACCACGGGGGGCAAGTCCCTGCGCGTCATCCACGACCTCACGTCCGAGACTCAGCCGCCGCCACGGCCGACGACGGCGGGGAAATCCCTGCACGTTGTCGAGAAGATCTTGTCGGAGATGCAGTCCGCTACGAGGCCGACCACCGCAAGGAAGAGCACCAGCCTAATCCACAAGCCCTCGTCTGATTCGGGTATGCAACCGGCGCCACGGCCGACCACAGCTGGGAAGTCTCTGCTCATCGTCAAGAAGATCTTGTCAGAGATGAAGCCTGTGCCGAGGCCGACGACCGCGGGGAAGAGCATGTGCCTGAGCCGCAACTTCGCACCAGAGATGGATCGCCAAGCCAGGGCGGTCCTGCAGGGATACTGAGTTTCTGACTGCTCATGTCGCTCGATGCACTGCTTCCCTGTTCACGATTAGTCCCTGTTTTTTGCTTGAGTGATCATGAACTAAGATGAGCTCCACGCGTCAAGCGACTTTCTGTAATTGGCAAAACAGAATTGCCAGCATAACTATAGTCAGTACAGTAGTGTAAATCTGTAATGTTTATCGATGACCTGTAAATTCTCTTCTGCTAGGCGATTGTTCTTATGTTCGACAGACAGTGATTCTTCTTCTATGAAGACAGTGTAAATCTTTTACCTTTATAAACGTTCCAGTTAAATCCGTGTACTGATCTGTGTATGTGCAAGTTTTCAGGCATTTTTCTGCATTGATCATTCTCTGTCAGTACATAATGTCTGAATTTTTCAGTTCAACCACTGAAACTGACCAACTAATAAAATGCTTTAGGAGGTTCAGACATTTAATAATTCTTGAATTGTCTGAATAATCAGCAGTATCAACAAGAACAGCTGAAATAGGTCTGCAATACATCATCCATTTTACTTTTCAGTTTTTTTTTTCTCGAATTTTTTATCAGTTTAAGGGCCTCCTATACTTTGATCTTACTTGTAATATGAAAAACCACTTACTTGTCATCTGACGAACAAGTCTAGTTTTACAGTATCATTCTCCACAGTTCTGATCCTTGAAAAGCTTAGTGCTGAAGATTCATGCTAGGGCTCTGACGCTTGGATGCTCTGCAGTACGATATTACAGTTTCTCTGTTTCTGTTTTTTTCGTTATTCTAAACTCTGTACTTGTTTGAGAAAAACTCTGTACTCACAGTGCTGGCACCTGAACCGAACTTGCAATTGGGGCCAACCCTCACATGATGTTGCAGTGCATACACAAAGTTCTGGCAGTTGCAGCAAAACAAGTCATAGTGACGACATCAAGACCATCGCATCGAGACAAGTGTTATGTAATGTTTATCGATGACCAGTAATCTCTATTGTTCAGTAATTGTTGGTATGTTTGAGCTAATTCTTCTATCATGAATGTTGCAGTTCACGTAATTGCAGGTATATTCGAGTGATTCTTTATAAACGCTCATGTGACTTTTATTGGCTTACTGCATGAATGGCCAGCAGACAATTGTTCTGGTCCTTGTGCTGAACTGCTTGTGCTTAAGTTTTCAGGCTTTTTGCTGCTCTGTCATTCTCAATCATCCTATAATATTTGACTCTTTCGTTCAACTACTGAAGCTGAACAACTAACATAACGCTTTTGGAGGATCATCCATTTTACAGTTCCTGAATGTTCTAAATATTCAGCAATATGAACACGAACCCCTGAAAATGGCAGAATTCAAAGCTTGCTAGCCAGTGATGTTGTAAGTTTCGCAGGTGTTCTTCTGCAGTCTCTCGCTTTTTCTGAACTCTGAACTGACAGTGTTGAGGCCAAATCAGTAGAGACTCAAAGAGTCCATCAGACCATATATATTTTTGTTTTCTGTATATACTCCTGCACAGCCGAAGTGTGTGACGGTCTGAAAAAGGAAATGCATTAATGGGCTGTAGCATTCATGCGGCCCAGGTAGACAAGTGGATCCATCCCGAGCCCAACATGGAATGGGACTGGACCAAACCGGCTCAGACTCATCAAATCAAAAAATCAAACTTCACAGCTTAAAACTCACGCCGCGCCACAACCTCCCGCTCTTGCAGTCGCCTCCCCTGTTGTCCCTCTTCTTCCGGCATGCGAAGCAGCGACCGTGAGCTCCAGAACCGGCGGCCTAAGAAGCCACTGGCACCCACGCAGCCGGCCACCAATCAGAAGTCCTCCGTTGCCGCTGCCACCCGAACAAGCACCGCCGTCCCGGTTGGCTCCACAGCCACACCGTGTCTGAATCCCGGCACAGTGGTTGTCGTTCGCACCAGAACATTTTGTCATTGGCAGAAGGGAATCGCTGACACGCTGGTGTAAATATTCAAGATTGATCGGTGAAGATAATCAGCGATTCATATGTTCGAGTGATTCTTGCTAGATATTCCGGCTTTATTACTATAGATCACTTTAGCTTGGTTCGAGTCATCCTCCTTTATGTCAGTGATGGTTTTGTATTACGTTGGCTGATTGATTTGCCATGTCAGATATTTGCATCATCAAACCCATTGCCTCTCAGTGTTCATCAGCTTGAAATGGCAGAGGCTAATACGTCCAACCTCTGAAACGACACGTTCACACCCCCTTGTTTTTCTCTTTCCAAAAATAATGAAGGGTCCAAATTGAGTTTTAACATTACTCCTGAGTCCTTATTTTTGGGCATATTACACATTGCACTGTTCACTAGGGGTACCGATACTTCAACCTTGCTAGTGAACTGAAGAACCAGTGTAGTTCAGCTTAATTCTCACAAGTTCAGATTTGTTGAGAAGCTTAATGCTTATGATTGATGTTGGATCTGCCATATTTGGATACTCTGCAGTATAACGTTTTGTTCTTTTTGTTCAGCTTAAAATCGCATAGGATCTGCACAAACCAGTGCATGACTTCATACTCTTAAGACCCGGCCTGAAGGTTCGGGCTATCTAACTGAACACAACTTCAGTCCGACAAAACTGAAGAAAGCAAATGACACTTAACAATGATAAAAATCCGGCAACTACTAAACTGAAACTGGAGAGGTAGTGAAAACTGACAGACACACACGAGACTTACTAACAATCTACAATTCCTGAGGTCTTAGCAATAGCAACACAAACCTCTGAAATGGAAGAATTCCAAGCATGCTAACCAGTGATATCTGTAATTTTTAGTCCATCTACTATTCTGCTTGTGCTCAAAGTTTTCGGGTTTTCTAACAAACCAATATATCATGGACTCTTCAGTTCAACTACTGAAGCTGAACAACAAACAAAATATTTTGAGAGGATTAGCTATTTTCCAATTCTGGAATGATCTGAATATTCAGCAGTATCAACATGAACCTCTGATTAGTAGGTTTTCTTGTTTTCTACTTTTCAGTTTCATTGGAATTCGACCTTGCTAGTGAACAATGTGTCACCCAGTTTAGCCTTGCAACCTGAAATTGCATTAATGTGAAATCGAAGCACTGTTTTAGAGTCTGAAAATACCTCACTGTTATTTTTTTATTCAGTGTACAACATAAACTTCCTTTCTAAACTTTCATTCTAAATTTCTATAATACATTCTTCAGTATGAATACACTTAATAATGGAGTTGCAGCCAATTGATTCAGATGAATGTTTCACCATCGCAACTTAAGACTGACAAAACTGACGAAAGCAAATGGTACTTGACACGACTTACTAACAATTTACAATTCTTGAGGTCTCAACAATAACAACACAAACCTCTGAAATGGCATAATTCCAAGCAAAATACTTTAGGAGGATTAGCCATTTTCCAATTGTTGAAGGATCTAAATATTCAGCAATATCAACATGAACATCTGAAACTGGAGCTTCATTCTCGTAAGTTCAGGTTTGTTGATAAGCTTAGTGCACATAATTGATGTTGGGTCTGTGACATTTGGATACTCTGCAACATGACATTTCAGAGTATTTTGTTTCTCTTTTTCTTGAACTATGTCCTGACAATTGTTGCACCTGAACTTGCAATTGGGGCCAATCGATACATCCATGTATGTAGCTCACATAAAGTCAGAAACACACAAAAATTTCATAATTTCTGGCCAATATGGGGAATAATTTCATTGATGCATCAGTGAAGGTTGCCATAACGGCGTCGTCCTCATTCTGGTCTATAATGGCAAATGTGGCCTATAAAACTCGCACAGGATCTGCACGAACCAGTGCATGACTTCATACTCCAAGACCCTGAAGGCTTGGGCTATCTAACTGAGCACAACTTCAGTGTGACAAAACTGACAAAAGCAAATGACATTTGACACCGACAAAAATCCGGCAACTGCTAAACTGAAACTGGAGAGGTAGTGAAAACTGACAGACACACACACAAGACTTACTAACAATTTACAACTCTTGAGGTCTCAGCAATGACAGCAGGAACCACTGAAATGGCAGAATTCCAAGCTTGGTAACCAGTGATCTGTAATTTTTAGTCCATCTACTATTCTGCTTGTGCTCAAAGTTTTTAGGTTTTCTGACGAATTAATAAATCATGGATCCTTCAGTTCAACTACTGAAGTTGAACAACAAACAAAAAACTTTGGAAGGATTAGCCATTTTCCAATTCTTGAATGGTCTGAATGTTCAGCAATATCAACACGAACCTCTGAAATGGACATAGGATCAGTGATACTGTAGTTTTTAGCAGGTTGTCTTGTTCTCTACTTTTCAGTTTCAGGGATACCGATACTTTGACCTTGCCAGTGAACTTAAGAACTAGTGTAGTTCAGTTTCATTCTCATAAGTTCATGTTTGTTTAGAAGCTTAGTGCTCATGACTGATATTTAGGCTGTGACATTTGAACACTCTGCAGTATGACATTTTGTTTTTCGTTTTCCTCAACTACTATGTCCTGACAATTTGTGGCACCTGAACTTGGAGTTGGGACCAATCGATACAATGCATGCATATGATTCAAATTCAGAAACATACAAAAATTTTATAATTTCTGGGGAATAATTTCATTGATGCATCAGTGAAGGTTACATCATCAAAGAACCCACATCCAGATATTTTGGTTACATCAATGCATGGCTCAGAAACTATTAAGTCCAACTATGCCCAACTCTTCACCACACAACCAAGAGTGCTTAGACCTCTGCCCCCTCAAGGAAATCGCAAACCTGAACTCAAGAAGATACAATGCTCTGAAAATCGAAGTTAATCAACACAAATGCTACAAAAAACAACAACAAAGTCTCCGGAACTAGGACAGCTTACAACAACTCCTTGGACGTGATCACTCCGTTCATTCCATCCCTTTTCACTGCTGCTAGTGACTTGGGTGGTAATTAAGAGTTTGAGTTAATCCCGGTGAGTGCGTTTTACGCTCCATCTCACCAAACTATTGCAATATATAGTTGATTTTTTTTTTCTCAACTTTTTTTGTTTGCTTTAGCATAGGATCTCAGACTCTCTTACATACCATTTCCCTTAAGTCAAGTAGAAGAGCTCAAGGAAAGGTGAACTTTGTTTCAACACGCCTTAAAAGTGTGATGATCGCTATACCTAGGCCGGAGACTTTGCTGTATTTTTTGTAACACTAGTGCATCTCAACCAAGATCCAAAGAACACCATATTTCCTAAGCGCAGGGGCAAAACCTCAAAGAAACAGAAGGTAATTAAGACTCGAAGTAGTGCAGGAAGAGAAAGGGCAGTAGAAGGACGTACTAATTTCCTTGATGAGCTTCTGGGTGCTGGATGGCTGGATCATCACGTAGGATTGCAGTAGCAGCAGCTTGCCGTGATGAGTTTGTCAGGATCAGGCGCAGGGCACGCCGAGAGCGGCAAAAGGATGCGGGGAGGAGGGACCGTCGAGGAGCAACTCATCAAGCGTGACGCCGGAGGCGAGGGCTGCGATCACGTCGCCGTCTGTGAGAGGACCTTGCACAGTCTGGATGGAGGCGTGCTCCTCGTCGCCGAACAGAACACCCCAGTAGAACGCCTCTGGGTCCTCGCCCTCAGGGACTTGTAGTGTCGTGCCTGCTTGGTCTTCCACGTCTGTCATCATCATCTTCTCCAGCTCGTCAAAAGCCATGGTGCCAATGTTCTGCATCTGTCCTCCGAACTGCAGCTCTTGCTGGCTTTCCTCGATGTTCTGCATCTGTTGGCTCTCCGACACCGCGGACAGGAGGCTGTGTTCGAGGTCCCCGGCGAACATGGCGTCGTCCTCATTCTGGTCTTCGTGGGTCATGCGCAGCCGCGTGCTGGGTGCCTCGATGTCCTCCGCCGCCTTCCTCTTGCTGGATCGACCAGGGCCTCGTGGCGACTTGTAAATCTTGCAAAGAACCACATCTTCGTCCTTGAAACTGTACTCGGCCATGATCCACCCTGGCTTCTCGGTGATCTTGGGCCCGATTCTGATGTGGTATGAGAACTTGGTCACGTAGCCACTGCAGGTGCTGCCGTCGATCGGCTTCGGGCTGCCCTCGGCGTGCCAAGATTCCTTGTCGTCGGTGCCAGCGATGGTCCGCGACTTCTTCTTCGTGGAGCAGCCGAGCAGGCGCACGGGGCTGAAGAAGTACCATTGCTTGCAATCGGCGGCGTCTCTGCTCTTCACGCTCGCAGGCATGCCGTGACGGCGGACCAAATCCTCCGGGCGCGCAGAGCAGACGTCGGCGTCGACGAAGTAGGCGGCCTTGGCGCCGAGGTCGCTGAGCCTGCCGTCGAGCTTGGCGCGGAGGTAGCGGTCGACGAGGCGGTCGTTGCTGGGGCAGAAGAACGAGTCGTCCTCGTCGGAGATGGCCATCTCCGATCCGCCGAGATGAGGGTGGCGGCGAGTTGGAGCTCTCCGCGCTTGGGCGGAACACGAACGAACTGCTGGATGGGTGGAGGGAGGATAGAGAATTGAGATGCGATGATGGCAGGGTGCCCTTTTATAGAGGGATGATGAAGCAGAGGGGTTTGGTTTTGGTTTGAGGAGCATCGCACTCGCGCGTCAGATTTAAGCGAGTCTTGACCAAGAGGCAGGCGGTGGGTGTCTTTTGTTGTTAATCCGAGCTTAATTGTCATGTCTCGTAGGAGTTCCCAGATGAAATCAACAAGTTGCTTGATCCGAGTTTGTCATGTATTGTCTTTTGTTGTTAATCCGAGTTTGGTATTTTGTTGTTATATCCGAGTTTGTCATGCCTTGTCTTTTATTGTTAATCCGGGCTGTTGATCGGCGAAGAACGGCCAGCAAACAAATTGGCACGCGCTCGGTACATCAGGAAGCACGCGATGGCGTGGCGTCCATGGCGAGACGATGTCGAGCCTGCCCATGCGCTCGTCTGCGCCACAGGCCAAACGCAGCCGCCCAGGCGGGGAGCCGACCGATGGCGAAGATCTGCACAAACCAGTGCATGACTTCATACTCTAAGACCCTGAAGGCTCAGGCTATCTAACTGAACGCAACTACTAAATTGAATCCGGACGGCTAATGAAAACTGACAGACACACACAAGACTGCAGCAGCATAGAACTGTTGAGAGTCAGAAATAGGAAATCTTGTTGTGCTCTGGGAATTCAGACTATTTTTTCATATGCCAAATAAATTGTATGAAACTGTTGTGGACTGCGCTCTAAACATTCTTCAGAGTTACTGAAACATGTCCAGTGACCTCTTTTTAATTTTTCTGTACCCGTGGAGTTTTTGAATTCTAAATTAACATAGAAGTACCTTTTTCCTGAAACCATAAGATTGATGTTCTTATAAGAGTAGCACAACGAGCCTTAGAGCATTTGGTCAATGGTGTTGCTGGACCTGAACTCCAAGAACAAGTATCTCTCAGTTCAGAGTTGCTGTAATTACCTAAGCTTTTCCATGTAAATGAAACATGACTACATCTGAAATTCTGAACTTCAGAAAGAAAGAAACCTGCTGAATAAAGTTTCAGAAAGAACCGGCTATTGATCTGCTGGTCGGCGAAGAACGGCCAGCATGGTGCAGGGCACTTTTGTTACAACTTAAGACTGACAAAACCAACGAAAGCAAATGACACTTAACACTGACAAAAATCCGGCTACTACTAAACTGAATCCGGACGGCTAATGAAAAATGACAGACACACACATAAGACTTTACAGTTCTTGAGGTCTCAGCAATAACAACACGAACATCTGAAATGGTAGAATTCCAAGCCTTCAACCAGTGGTATGTGTCATTTTCAGTCCATTTACTATTCTGCTTGTGCAAAAGGTTTTAGGTTTTCTGACACATTAACATATCATTCTTGAATGGTGTGGAAAATCAGCAATATCAACACAAACCTCTGATATGGCATTGTAATTTATGCAGAATCAGTGATAGTGTAGTTTTCAGTAGTTTCCTTGCGGTTGATGAATGCCAGCAGATCCGACTTCCCATCATACTTGGGAAAATCCATCTTCTGGAACCACGGAGGCCGGTCGTGTGGTGCTCGCGGGATGGTTCGGCCATCAGAGCGGATGGGATCGGTGGCGACTTGGTGCGGCAAACGGGTGGAGTAGAAGAGGAACGCCTGGATCGTGATACCAGGTTGTCAAGGGCGTCAATGCCCAAGACAGCGGCTCCCCGGCTACGGAGTTCATAGCCGGAGCTGGTAAGAGCTGATCGTGATACCAGGTTGTCAAGGGCGAAGAACGGCCAGCAAACAAATCGGCACGCGCTCGGTACGTCAGGAAGCACGCGATGGCGTGGCGTCCATGGCGAGACGATGTCGAGCCTGCCCATGCGCTCGTCTGCGCCACAGGCCAAACGCAGCCGCCCGTGCGGGGAGCCGACCGATGGCGAACATGTTGCACATGTGCAGAGGCCGTGTTGAAGATGAGCGCCTGTGCCTGGCAGCTGCGCGTGCTGAGCCTAGCGAGCAGTAGCAGCACTAGTACAGGCTTCGTCGTTGGTCTCGCTGCGACGGCAGCAAGTACTTGGATGGTCTCGTTGCCGCAGGATAGGCCTGGCCGGCGAGCCACTCCAAGTGATGAACACGAGGCGCCGGACTTGCTGGCGATCCAGTGCACGCCGACCGGCGGCAGGTCTAGTCCCTTGTGTACACCCACAGCCTCACAGCTACATGCATGTGACAACATTCTTTGCCGAGAGCCACTTGTCAGGAGATGATCATGTCAAGTACTTGATCGGATGTATTTACGAGCACCATGACGACTGTCACGATCCAGTGCATGGCGCGCCGTCGTAGAGCGGCCTGGTGTACGTAGTAGAACACGGAGTGGAGACCACATTGAGCCCGTGCGTCGCTCTCCTCGTGTCATCTGCACCAATCTTCCAGACCCGCCCAAGCACTCGTGGAAGATCGGTTGTGCGACGAAGCGGCTGCCGGCACGAGGAAACACGGCGTGGAAAAGCCCGATGGCGAACGCGTCGTGCATGTCCAGTGCTGATCGCTCCAAGAAAGCGGCCGTGTTGAGTACGAGCACTCATGACTTGCTGTTGTCGTGTGGTGTGAGCTTGGAGACCAGTTGCACGGAGAAGCGCGCCAAGAACACGACGGGGCGATGAACTGGCCGTGCGACATGACAGCGAGGCTTCCCAAGCTCACGAACACGACGGGCCCTACAGGATCTGCAGTAACCAGTGCATGACTTCATACTCTAGACCCTAAAGCCTCGAGCTATCTAACTGAACACAACTTAAGACTGACAAACTCTACACTGACAAAAATCCAGCCACGGCTAAACTGAAACTAGGGTACAATTCCAGGCTTGCTAACCAGTGATATCTCAAAGTTTTTGGGTTTTCTAATAGACTAATATATATCATGGACTCTTCAGTTGTACAATATGTCACCCAGTTTAGCATTGCATTAATCATATACCCCATCATGCTCCACTGAAGCGGTCTAGATACAATATGTCAATCAGGGTGTTAAGTTTAAGCTGAAATTACTGCATTAATGTGAAATCGAAGCACTCTTTTTAAACTCTGAAAATACCTCACTGTTGTGTTTTATTCAGTCTACAACATAAACTTCCGTTCTAAACTTTCAGCCTAAATTTCTATAATACATTCTTCAGTACGAATACACTTAATAATGGAGTTGCAGCCAATCGATTCAGATGAATGTTTCACCATCGCAACTTAAGACTGACAAAACTGATGAAAGCAAATGGTACTTGACACGACTTACTAACAATTTAAAAATTCTTGAGGTCTCAACAATAACAACACAAACCTCTGAAATGGCAGAATTCCAAGTCTGCTAACCAGTGATATCTGTATTTTTTAGTCCATCAACTATTCTGCTTGTGCTCAAAGCTTTTAGGTTTTCTTTAATATATCATGGACTCTTCAGTTCAACTACTGAAGCTGAACAACAAGCAAAATACTTTAGGAGGATCAGTCCAACTACCGAAGCTCAACCTGCGAGTCTGAAGAATGTTTGATAACAGCCACTTCAGTCTACAAACATCACATCTTCCATAGTCCATACAATTTAGTTTGTATATGAATACTCTTAACATTGTCTCTGAAAGTTTCAATCTAAAATTCCATAATACGGTGAATACATTAAATCTAAATTTGTTGAACTCAAAAGCTTCAGTCTGACACCCTGAAGCCAGTACAAAGATACCTTATGTGGTCATCGTTTTGTGGATACGGCTCCAGTTGTCATTTCTGAATAGTTGTATGCTACCGGTAGTGGGTACTGCATCCCATAGTCAGACTTCAGAGTAACAGCAATATAGCTTGGAGAGTACTTTCTGAAACAATATGATTCTATCTAGGCTGTTGTCTACACAGCACAACAGTCGGCTAAAATTTCATCATTTTGCAGGCAGATTCTGGGCCACTGGTGTACGGGCAGGTAGGTTTGGAATACGAACCCCACTAGAAAACCATCTGTTTGGAGGAAATAATACAATCAGATTTCTCTGTCTGAAGCACTGCAATTTTTGTCTTTTTCTGTTAGGTTGTTGTTCCTTTTTACACTTCCGACTGTTCCTTGTTGATGCTTCCAATTCGATGAGGAATAAGTGGATCAATTAATGACAATACAAGACTCATAAACATCATTCTTCAATGAAATGTACTAGTACATTGCAATTTATCAGTATCGGCTTATCTACCGATGTCCCCAAGGCAAGTTAAGAAAGTTGATGCAGATATACGAAAAGGAACCTGGTGAGCAGTAGTATCCACAAAAGGTCCAAGGCCAATACTGACTACTGATTCTCACCTTCAGTATCTCCAATCAGTAGTTAGTTTGCCTGAAATTCCAAATGCAAGTAGTTTGACCAAAAATTGATTTCAGGGCACAGCAGGTGCCAGTTTCAGATGTAGTGTAACGTAGTAGTAAAAGGCAACAGATACGAATTTAGAAGATAAGTTTTCATATGAAATATGCATCGTTGTACCAAGAACCTTATGTTGATTTTAGTACAACATCTGAACCATATGATCTCGTAGTAACATCCGGTTGGTTATGAGAAATAGTAAAAATTAATAGTTCTGTATGTGGACACCTTACTGATATATGGTACTGGCGTACAGACACACAAAGTTTAAATATGACTCACACTCGGCATTTTCAGGAGTAAGGAAAATTAAGCAACGAAGTGACAATTCTGCACACTATATGTATATGGTTCGTGTTTATAACCTTAACAATATTTCATCAGCAGATATGAGTTTAACGAAAGCAAATGATACTGACAAAAATCAGGCAACTGCTAAACTGAAACTGGACAGGTAGTGAAAACTGACAGACACACACAAGACTTACTAACAATTTACAATTCTTGAGGTCTCAGAAATAACAACACGAACCTCTGAAATTGGTTAGAGTGTGACATCCCATGTCACAAAATGAGGTTAACAAAACCTAACATCAATTAAGGGCTAAGCAAGAGTATAATTAATCCATGTACCAAAGAATAAAAAAGAGGAAACCTACTTGATTAAGTCCATAATATTCAAAAAGGGGTCATTCACAAACATTACCAAAACCCATGGAAGTACCTCAATATTTTTGCATATTCCGAATGGCCATAAACAAATAGAATTTTGAGAATTTTTCCAGAATTTTTGGTAACCATTTAATACCCTTGAAAATTCCCCTAAAGTCAGAAAAGTGTATTTCGGGTTTGGAATTTTTATAATTTCTCAAAGCAAAACTAGCAGGTGCACCCAAAAGCAAAGTTGGAGCACACATTTTCCTGAACACATACAAAACTTTGTGTCCACATTGGAGCACGGAACGTATCGAAATTTACCAAACCCGAGTCCACGTTCTGAGTCAAAACCGGGTCAAAAATCTCCCTCATCCTGGCCAACTCCAACTCGACACGGCTGTACCCGGGCGCACTGTGGCCACCGTCGCCCGCCTGCCGCTCCCCATGCCGGCCACTGCTCCATCACCTTCTCCCCTGTGCCACCGGCCCGAATTGAAGTGCCCCCGCCGGCGAGCCACTCCCCTGCCGACAGCGTGACCCTCCCTCCCTCTCTCTCCCTCTCTCGCCGCTCTCGGTTTCCCTCCGCCGGCCGGGTAAAAAAGGCAGCAGCCGCAGCAGCAGCACCCCAGCCTCACTTCTCTCTCTCCCTCTCAACGCGCAGCCCGCTCTCACACCTCCCGAGCACCCCCGAGCACCGGCACCCTCTTCTTCCCCTCTCTCCCCGGCGAAACCCGAGCCAGCGCTCTGTTTCTATCGCCATGGTCGCCGCCGCCCAGAGCCTTGCTTAGGCAAGCTCTCCGTCCACTCTCTCTTCGCAAATCGACGCGCAAGGACCCTACCCCACTCCCCTCTGACTCCCTCCCTCCCCTGTGCAGTGCTCTCGCCGGAATTTGAGGAGAAAAGATCGCCGCCGCCGGGATCCGACACCCTCGCCGACGAGAACCCCCCTCCGGCCTTCCCTCTCGACGAGATCATCGACGCCGACCGTCCCCGAGCCACCGCGAAGCTCGTCGACCGAACTCCGGCCTCCCTCTCCCTCGGCACCGTCACGTGGACCTCGCCGGAGCTGCCTCTGCCGTCGCGCGTCGTCGCCGGCGATCTCCGGTGAGCCACTTCTCCCTCTGACCCCCTCCACGAGCTCCCCTCGGCAGGGAGACTCTCCGAGTCGCACGCGAGCCCCGGCCGTGCCGCCGATCGGCCACTGGGCCGAGCTCGCCGTCGCGGGCAGCCGCGAGCGCGCGCGCGCTCGCGTTTGAAGGATTTGAACTCAGTGGCAGATTTGTAAATAATAGTGAACTTTGAATAAACTTCAAAATTCAATATCTCAAGAAATACAAAGCCAAAAATTGTGAAATTAATTTTGTTCAACTCCTAAAATCTTGCTCTACCAGAAAAACAGGATCAAGTCAAAGTTTATTCAGTAAATTAATTTATTTAATCCATCAAAGTCACAACCCTAATTGAATTAATAAATTCATAAGTAATCATGTGTAAATTGTAAATTCATGAAATTTGCTCAGTAAGCATTTCAGGGCATCCTTAAACTTTCTGCAAAAGCACATTTCCATTTTTTTTTGCATATTTTCAGTATTATTGTATAATCCTCATTTTCAGTAATTGAATTTATATAAATTATTGGCTAGGAATTTATTCATGAAATTTGGCATTTCTATTCCTTATGCACTTGTACACTTGTGAAAAATCCCATGAAAAATTTGAACTTACCTAAGTACAAATTTGCTATCGAAATTGATCATTTGCTAAGAAACTAGGAATTTCTTCATATAAATGTTACTTTATGTGTGTATTTCAGGAAAATAAGAATAAATTAATTTCTGGAAGTCCAGGGAAAATAACTCATCAGTACATTGCAGTAGGATTTCTCCTTGTGTAATTATATACTTGGTTCTTGATTAATTATATGAACTAGAACTAGTGAGGCAACTAAAGAGCCATTTTATGTATAGTATTAGTTTGCATATGGTCACTTTAGCTAAGTGGCCCAAAAATGAACTTTCTGAAATTTAACCCTAAGTACTACATTGTCATGTCATCCTCAACCATGATGTCAATTAATCAGCATTTAGGCCATGCTCATGTTAAAGTGGACATACACCAAGAGTGTGATGATTAAGAACTTGCATTCTAGTAGCTAGAAGTTTGTCCCTTAAAAATTCAGTAGCTACCATGTCATACTTAGGTGTACACACATTCACAAATAAATGATTAGTCACTAATGTTTAGTTGCTGAGGAAGTGTCATGAATCTTCATGCCATGCATTCCATCTTTAATTAAGAAAACTCCATGAAACCTTGTGTATTCCTTGGCATTAATGCATGTCCGTTCCATATAGGGATCGAGACCGAGGAGACCACACCGGACCAGCAAGGAGCTGAAGTGCACCTTGGTGAAGACTCTAACTACGATCACATCCAAGGCAAGCCCCGGTGCATAACCCATTTTATCACTCGAGTCCTTTTTCTTTATCACAAGTAAGGAATATTGTATTATGCATTAAGTGTAGGACTTGGATGAAACCCACTTGCATACTCCCGCACTGACCTATGATTAGTATGTTAGTAAGCTTTTACGTTAGCAAATGCTATGTTTAAACTAGTGGAGTCAACGGTAGGTTATAGATTCAACTATGATTCAATTGGTTGATGAACTTGATAAAAATGGAGCACCTATCGTTGCAACTCCGCGAACAAGTATTGAACTGTACCAAGTGCATACCTTTAATATGGGAATTGGTAAACCTAGTAACTTGGGCGCCGTATTGTTGGACGACCATACTCATCGATCCAGAGGTGATGTGAACAGCATGGTGGATGCATGGGTTCGAGTACCGCTGGAGAGTGCATGGGTTAAGCCTCGGATACGAAGTACTATATCACGGGGAGGACATGTACTCGGGATCAATGGCCCCGGATCGACTTTATAGCAATCTTGTGAACGGTGGCCATACGTGTTCTTAAATGATGCGTATGTCGTGTATTTGGGTTTTCCCTGCAGGATGTAAATCAATTCGAATTGCCGTCCCTCGCGGTTATGAGTATCTCTTGTTCGAGCAGCGGCAATGATATGTTAAGTAGTAAAGTTGTGGTTAAGTTTCTGAAATTTATTTATGCTAGGGATACACAATGCTATGATGTATTGTTCTTTAGCTATATTCATGTCTTAGCAGCTAGCTAAACTCACCGTAGCTGTGTCCTATGATAAGCAAAGTAAAATCTTGTTTAAGGAAATTGAAAGTGCAGCATAGAACTAATAGGAGCTTTTTATGCAACTATCAAATAAACCCGGTCAGCCCCCTGCATGCTAGGAGTCGGTTTTAGTAAACCTTTTGACGGGTAAGTCTTGCGGAGTATGTTAGATACTCAGGCCTTGCGTTGATGTTGTTTTTCAGGTTTTCCTCAAGCGACCTATTGTGATTGTTGTAATAAGGTTGTGTGGGAAGGTGAGGAGTCTCAAAACTGGACCATCGAATGGGTCCCCAGTTCTCCTAACCAAGGTGAGTGAGCCATCGCCATAGGGCTGGCATGGTTCACGTAGGCAACGTCGTGTTTTGTTGTTTCACCGCTTCTGCTAAATTATGTAATATGTACCAAGGACTCATATTATGTATCAGATCTGAACTCAGCTTAATTTGAACACCGGACTTGTAATATTACTCCTCTAAGTGATGTATCTTGTAAATGATGGATGTTCATGTGTGAATGCTATGTATGGTTACTTCGTTAACCATCTCCCGAGACGATCCTGTACGACATACTCTACTTTTCGGAGTAGGGTTGTCAACGCTGGTATCAGAGCCGTCTTGGGATAAGCTACACACAAATGAGCATTTTAAAATGTAAACAAACTGTTTTTACGCGTTACGGTGAGGTACGAACTAATAGTGCCCATATAAGAGTCTTGTAGGTGGCAAAGCTAACCCCGGGTTATGGTTGTTTAAATTAATTACAACATGGACTCTTCAACGAAGGTATGTCCTTGTGCACGGATCGGTTGTGCTGTAAATACCGAACGCCTTCCGGGTGAGCAAAGACCTGGGCTTTGATTGATGCGCTGACCGAATGCGCTTAAACGTCGGCTGCCTTCCGGGTGGGCGAATACCTGGGCATAAACTGTCATTGTTATTTGGCTTATTTTTTTTGAATTTGATGTATTGTTTCTGAGATGAATCTCTTGCAGGTACACTAACCACGTGTAGTTCGTTAGACAAACGTGTGAGAGGTGTGTGTGCCACCGGATGGATCGAGTTATATAATCGGTCAAGTTTTTGCTTTTTGTGAGGATGTGGGGAACCGTCATATTAAGCATTGGCATCCATGCACATCATATGCATTAAACCTTACCAAAACCTGTAAAAATATCATTGATACTGTGAACATGCGAAATGACCAAGTTTTTGGATGAAATTGAACCCCTTCCGCACCTAAACCAGAAATTTGAACCTAACCGGTAAGTGTCCCACCTTACCAGAAAAGTCAGTTTCACTAAAATGAGCATAACTTCCTCAGTTTTAATTCAATAGAGGTGAGTAAGTACTCGTTGGAAAGACGAGGTTTTGCTCTACAAGTTTGGTTTAGAAAGTTTGTCTTAGAAAAATCAGGAACTAGGTAGAATTTTGCAAAAATAGTAGTCTTTTTTTGGAAATCAGAAACTGCCTCATTTCTGTCCCCTGTCTTTGGATGATCATAACTCCCCGAGACTTTATTGGATGGATATGTGTGAGTATGCGTTGGAAAGATGAAGAAATTCTCTACAACAATTGTAAAACACAAAAAAATTTAAAGGTTGTCCAGAAACGAAGCATTTTTGCCCGTTACCACGGTTCACTCCGTTGACCGCAGAAATTCGTCGTTACGGGTCATCGAACGGATCGGGAACCTCGTGTC
Organism: Eleusine coracana subsp. coracana; assembly: GCA_032690845.1. Lineage (NCBI taxonomy): Eukaryota > Viridiplantae > Streptophyta > Magnoliopsida > Poales > Poaceae > Eleusine > Eleusine coracana. The sequence goes on from CM064430.1 coordinate 45,379,331, forward strand.
TTTTCTTTTATCAATTATCCCTTATGCTGTTATGAGCATGTGTGCTTAGTGGAATATTAAGTTTTGACTCACCCTTGCAAAACTTTATTCCGGCAGATGGATGATGGCAAGCGCATGATGGACCCGGAGTACCTTGCCGCTCGCGTCCTCGAGTTGGAGCGAGAGCGCGAGGCACTGCAGTCCACGCTTGTTGCCCGTGATGCCCAGCTCGCGGAGCGTGATGCTAAGGTTGCAGCCCTTGTGGACAAGCTGCACACTAGCGAGTTGGAGCGGGCCGACCTTTTCGAGTAGCTTCATGATGCTCGACTCATCATCGAGGATGATGCAAGCGGCGTGTTGCAGGAACAGCTGCACCAACGCAACGCCCAGCTCACCGCTGCCCAAGGAGAGATTTACTCTCTTCATGGTCAGGTTACCGCTCTCTTGGAGGAGCGAAGCGAGCTGCAGGTCCAACGCGAAGAAGCTCAAGATGAGCGTGATGTCATGGAAGGGAACCTCAACGACGCTCACGCGATCATCGCACAGCAAGAGCAGCTCATTGGATAGCTCCAAGCTGCTAATGGTCAGCTGAACGCCATCCTTAACAATGAGCCACCCATCCCACTCGTGGTGATTCCCCCTGATGACGCCGATCTGAGTGAGAACGGTGATTCCGGCACCGACTTCGAAGCACCCACGGGACCGGCAGCCATGGACGTGGAGTCCGATGGTGACAGCCACGCCGGGTGACCAAGTAGCCTTATGTACGTAGGGTGAAAGCTCGTGAGACGTCATAGTCGTGTGTACATGGTGTGGTAGTGTTATGCTAAGTTGTAACCTAAGCTCTCCGAGATCGTAGGGTGTAGTGTTCCGAGTGATGTAACCGAAGACTTGCTATGTATCGAAAGTTGCATCACGTGTATCTATGGCTTCATCATGAGTATGTTGCTTATGGTGTAGAAATTATGGAATTTAAGTTGTCTCTTATGTCCGCACCATTTAATTGTCCAGCATTTCAATTTGATCAATCTAAAATTTTATTTCGTCGCCATATTGTAGCCTTGTTATCAGGTTGTCTCATATGATGATCGGGCTAACATGTCGTTCATATGTCAGATGGTGCAAACTCGCCGTGGTAGAGAGAACGTCGGTGATGCTCCCGGCGCCTCGAACATTGGCGGAACTGGGCCGCTGCCCAACGCGCCACCGCTGACGGCTATGGAGCAGCTCATCCACAATCAGAACGAGATGTTCCACATGTTCATGGAAAACATGAACCATCAGGGAGCTCACGGACCACCACCACAGCAGCAGCGGGAATCCTCTTACGCCGACTTCTGGGCGACTCACCCGTCCACCTTCGGAGAAGCCGGTGATCCTCTGGAAGCGGACAATTTCATTCGCACGTTGGAGTCGAAGTTCGCACTCCTCCACTGCACCGAGCAGCAGAAGCCTCTCTTCGCCACGCAGCAGCTCCGTGGCTCCGCAAGTGCTTGGTGGGCCAGCTTCATCGTCGCCCTCGCTTCGGGTCACCAAGTTACATGAGCGGAGTTCTACACTGCTTTCCGTGCACACCACATACCCGCTGGACTCATGAAGCGCAAGTTGCAGGAGTTCCTCAACTTGAAGCAAGGCTCCGGAACCGTGCAAGAGTATGCACGAAAGTTCAACTACTTGGCCCAGTACGCGTCGTATCACGCCGATACGGACAAGAAAAAGAAAGACTGCTTTCGTTCGGGACTTACCCCGAAGCTACAAGACCGATTGGCGCAAGTCACCGCCGGTACATTCAATGACTTGATGAGTGCCACCATTGTACAAGAAGACGCCATCCGTGCCAATCAAGAGGACAAGAAGAGGAAACGTGCTATGGGAAGTTCATCCGGCTCCGCACCGCCCAAATACAAGCTAGCAATCACCTCCCCGACCGGACAGAAATTTCGGGCTGCGGTACCGTCGGGAGGAGGACCTCGCCCGTCGTTTTCGCAGCAGCACTCTCGATCCCATGGTGGGAACCAGCAGCAATCCTTTGGTTCTCGCCCACCGCAGCAAAGCAATCAAGTGGTGAAGACCAACTCCTCACAGCCATGCTACAATTGTGGCTGCACCGGTCACTTTGCTAAAGAATGTCGGTTTTCGAAGCGCAACCCGAGCAATAACAACAACTTCAACACTTCCGGGAACCACAACAACAACCACAACAGCGGCAACAACAATAATGGCAGCAATGGGAGTCGTCCTCAGTCGTCTACCCCCACTCACAAGAATGGCCGAGTCAACTATACCACGCTTGAAGAGACCCAAGCTGGAGAACCCGTTCTCGCGGGTACGTTCTCGATCAACCAACATGCTGCCATGGTTCTTTTTGATTCAGGAGCAACGCATGATTTCATTAGTCAAGCATGTGCAAATCATCTGAAAATTACCCCCACCACTATGGGATCCCCGTATGTTATTACGTCTCCCGGTGGAAAAATAAGGGCTCATCTCGAGTTAAGGAAAGTGCCACTTAAGCTAGCCAACAACATATATCCCACTTCCCTAATCGTCTTAGATGGCCAAAGCATCGACATAATTCTCGGTATGAAATGGATGACTAGTCACAAAGCTATGTTGCACCTTGAGGACCGAGAAGTCCATTTGAACTCGCCATTACACGGCCCTTCTATTCTCCGATTGCCGTATCTCAAGTCGTCAATCTCTCAAGTATGTCATGTGGAAGGGAAGGAGCTAGTAAATATTTCAGTGGTTTGCGATTTTCCCGACGTCTTTCCAGACGATTTGCCGGGCATGCCTCCGGATAGGGATGTTGAGTTTAAGATTGAACTCGTACCCGGTACGGCGCCTATCGCTCGTAGGCCGTACAAAATGGCTCCTAATGAATTAGCAGCGTTGAAAGATCAGTTACAAGAGCTTATGGACAAGGGCTATATCTGACCAAGTTCATCTCCCTGGGGTTGTCCCGCTCTCTTTGTGAAGAAGAAAGACAAAGCCCTGCGCCTATGTGTCGACTATAGACCGTTAAACGCGGTAACCATCAAGAACAAGTACCCTCTACCTCGAATCGATATCCTTTTTGATCAGCTAGTAGGTGCTAAAGTTTTCTCTAAGATTGACCTCCGATCCGGTTACCATCAAATAAAAATCCGAGCCGAGGATATTCCAAAAACAGCATTTTCCACCCGATATGGTCTTTTCGAATATCTTGTCATGTCTTTCGGTCTCACCAATGCTCCAGCCCATTTCATGTATTTGATGAATTCCGTATTCATGCCCGAATTGGATAAGTTCGTAGTGGTATTCATCGACGATATTCTGATTTACTCTAGGTCCGAAGAAGAACACGCCGAACACCTTCGCATTGTTCTACAACGACTCCGAGATCACCAACTTTACGCCAAATTTAGTAAATGTGAATTTTGGCTAAAGAAAGTTCCATTCTTGGGCCACATCATATCAGCAGAAGGAGTAGCCATGGACCCTAGCAAAGTAGAGGATGTGCTGAACTAGAAGGCTCCAAAATCGGTCAGACAAATTCGCAGTTTCCTTGGTCTTGCCGGTTATTATCGGAAATTCATTCCCAACTTCTCAAGTATTGCCAAGCCTATGACCAAGCTGCTGGAAAAGGATTATGAGTTCAAGTGGAGTGGTGCATGTGAAGAAGCTTTTCAGTCACTCAAGAAGCACCTGACAACCGCTCCGGTTTTAGCTCAACCCGATATCACCAAACCATTCGATGTTTATTGTGATGCCTCCGGCACCGGATTGGGTTGTGTGCTTATGCAAGAAGGTCGTGTCATTGCCTATGCCTCACGATAGCTCTGGAAGCATGAGCAAAATTATCCCACTCATGACTTAGAATTGGCCTCCGTTGTTCTAGCCTTGAAAACTTGGCGCCACTACCTACTCGGTAATCTTGTCAACCTCTACACCGACCACAAAAGTCTCAAATATATCTTCACTCAACAGAAACTAAATATGCGGCAACGTAGATGGTTGGAACTGATCAAGGATTATGAATTGGAAATTCATTATCACCCCGGAAAAGCAAACGTGGTTGCCGACGCCTTGAGTCGAAGGGACCAATGCAATCACGCGATTGTTTGCTCTATGGAAGCTCGCCCGATTTCAGATCCGAGCGAACCAAGTCTCCGTGTCATTCCACACGGATCCTTATATAATTTGGCTCTCATTCCTACTCTTCGGGAAGAAATTGTGGAAGCCCAGAAGCAGGACAAAGGAATGGAGTATATCTGCCAAAAAATCGGGAAGGAAGAAGCTACATGTTTCCGACAAGATGAAGATGGAGTACTTTGGTTCAACAATCGCATTGTTGTTCTGAAGAATGAGGAGCTAAGAAAGAAAATTTTGGATGAGGCTCACTTGTCCAAATACTCCATACACCCCGGCAGCAACAAAATGTATCACGGATTAAGGGAAAAGTTTTGGTGGACACGCATGAAACGAGAGGTTGCTCGTTATGTCTCCGAATGTGACACTTGCCAACGTGGGAGGGCTGATCATTTGAGAACAGCCGGTCTTTTGCACCCATTGAAAATCCCCGCTTGGAAATGGGAAGACATTGCTATGGACTTCATCGTTGGACTATCCCTCACACCCAAGAAGCACGATTCCATATGGGTTATTGTGGATAGGTTGACCAAGTCTGCTCATTTTTTCCCCGTCCATACAACCTACTCTACAAAGCAATATGCCGAGCTCTACATTGTGCGGATTCTATGCTCGCACGGTGTGCCCAAGACGATCATCTCCGATCGAGGCCCTCAATTTATTGCTCGTTTTTGGGAGCAATTGCACGCTTGTCTTGGCACCACTCTCATCCGCAGTTCCGCTTATCATCCACAAACCGATGGACAAACCGAGAGACTAAATCAATATTTGGAAGACTTATTAAGAGCTTGTGTGCTAGACAATCGTGGAAATTGGGAATCTTGCCTCCCGTTCGCTGAGTTCTCCTACAACAATAGTTATCAAGAAAGTTTGGGAATGTCACCATTTGAAGCTTTGTATGGTCACTCGTGTTGAACCCCGCTGAATTGGTCAGAGTCGGGAGAAAGAATTACTTTCGGTCCCGATCTGGTCACGCAAGCCGAAAAGAAGGTGCGACAAATCCAAGCTAACATGAAGGCGCGCAATCCCGCCAAATGAGTTACTCTAATAAAAGGAGACGTCCATTAGAGTTCGAAAAGGGAGATCATGTCTATCTTCGGGTTTCTCCCAACAAAGGTGTATCTCGTTTCGGAATCAAAGGGAAATTAGCACCCCGCTATATCGGACCTTTTCCGATCACGGAAAAGCATAGCGCTGTTGCTTATCGGTTGCAACTACCAGAAAATCTTGAGCGGGTGCACAACGTCTTCCATGTCTCCCAACTCAAGAGATGTTTGAAGCCCCTGATCGACGTGGTTATCTCTGACACCAAGCAATTGGAAGAAGACCTCTCCTACCCCGAATACTCCGTTCGCATCCTCGATCAAAAGGACCGGGTAACTCGCAGCCGCACTGTCACCTTCTACAAAGTGCAATGGAGTAACCATACTGAAGAGGAAGCCACATGGGAACAAGAGGAGTTTCTGAAGGCCAACTTTCCAGAATTTTTTGCCTCCCAAAACCGGTAACCATCCGCACCACTCCCTCTTGTCCGTGCTTTTGCAAATCATGGGACGAGATTTCCTTAAGGGGGGTGTGCTGTGACATCCCATGTCACAAAATGAGGTTAACAAAACCTAACATCAATTAAGGGCTAAGCAAGAGTATAATTAATCCATGTACCAAAGAATAAAAAAGAGGAAACCTACTTGATTAAGTCCATAATATTCAAAAAGGGGTCATTCACAAACATTACCAAAACCCATGTAAGTACCCCAATATTTTTGCATATTCCGAATGGCCATAAAAAATAGAATTTTGAGAATTTTTCCAGAATTTTTGGTAACCATTTAATACCCTTGAAAATTCCCCTAAAGTCAGAAAAGTGTATTTCGGGTTTGGAATTTTCATAATTTCTCAAAGCAAAACTAGCAGGTGCACCCAAAAGCAAAGTTGGAGCACACGTTTTCCTGAACACACAAAAAAATTTGTGTCCACATTGGAGCAGGAGAACGTGTCGAAATTTACCAAACCCGAGTCCACGTTCTGAGTCAAAACCGGGTCAAAAATCTCCCTCATCCTGGCCAACTCCAACTCGACACGGCTGTACCCGGGCGCACTGTGGCCACCGTCACCCGCCTGCCGCTCCCTATGCCGGCCACTACTCCGTCACCTTCTCCCCTGTGCCACCGGCCCGAATTGAAGTGCCCCCGCCGGCGAGCCACTCCCCTACCGACAGCGCGACCCTCCCTCCCTCTCTCTCCCTCTCTCGACGCTCTCGGTTTCCCTCCGCCGGCCGGGTCAAAAAGGCAGCAGCCGCAGCAGCAGCACCCCAGCCTCACTTCTCTCTCTCCCTCTCAATGCGCAGCCCGCTCTCACACCCTCCCGAGCACCCCCGAGCACTGGCACCCTCTTCTTCCCCTCTCTCCCCGGCGAAACCCGAGCCAGCGCTCTGTTTCTGCCGCCATGGTCGCCGCCGCCCAGAGCCTTGCTTAGGCAAGCTCTCCGTCCACTCTCTCTTCGCAAATCGACGCGCAAGGACCCTACCCCACTGCCCTCTGACTCCCTCCCTCCCCTGTGCAGTGCTCTCGCCGGAATTTGAGGAGAAAAGATCGCCGCCGCCGGGATCCGACACCCTCGCCGACGAGAACCCCCCTCCGGCCTTCCCCCTCGACGAGATCATCGATGCCGACCGTCCCCGAGCCACCGCGAAGCTCGTCGACCGAACCCCAGCCTCCCTCTCCCTCGGCACCGTCGCGTGGACCTCGCCGGAGCTGCCTCTGTCATCGTGCGTCGTCGCCGGCGATCTCCGGTGAGCCACTTCTCCCTCTGACCCCCTCCACGAGCTCCCCTCGGCAGGGAGACTCTCCGAGTCGCACGCGAGCTCTGGCCATGCCGCCGATCGGCCGCTAGACCGAGCTCGCCATCGCCGGCAGCCGCGAGCACGTGCGCGCACGTTTGAAGGATTTGAACTCAGTGGCAGATTTGTAAATAACAGTGAACTTTGAATAAACTTCAAAATTCAATATCTCGAGAAATACAAGGCCAAACTGTGAAATTAATTTTGTTCAACTCCTAAAATCTTGCTCTACCATAAAAATAGGATCAAGTCCAAGTTTATTTAGTAAATTAATTTATTTAATCCATCAAAGTCACAACCCTAATTGACTTAATAAATTCATAAGTAATCATGTGTAAATGGTAAATTCATGAAATTTGCTCAATAAGCATTTCAGGGCATCCTTAAACTTTCTGCAAAAGCACATTTCCATTTTTTTTTTGCATATTTTCAGTATTATTGCATAATCCTCATTTTCAGTAAGTGAATTTATATAAATTATTGGCTAGGAATTTGTTCATGAAATTTGGCATTTCTGTTCCTTATGCACTTGTACACTTGTGAAAAATTCCATGAAAAATTTGAAGTTACCTAAGTATAAATTTGCTATCGAAATTGATCATTTGCTAAGAAACTAGGAATTTCTTCATATAAATGTTACTTTATGTGTGTATTTCAGGAAAATAAGAATAAATTAATTTCTGGAAGTCCAGGGAAAATAACTCATCAGTACATTGCAGTAGGATTTCTCCTTGTGTAATTATATACTTGGTTCTTGATTAATTATATGAACTAGAACTAGTGAGGCAACTAAAGAGACATTTTATGTATAGTATTAGTTTGCATATGGTCACTTTAGCTAAGTGGCCCAAAAATGAACTTTCTGAAATTTAACCCTAAGTACTACATTGTCATGTCATCCTCAACCATGATGTCAATTAATCAGCATTTAGGCCATGCTCATGTTAAAGTGGACATACACCAAGAGTGTGATGATTAAGAACTTGCATTCTAGTAGCTAGAAGTTTGTCCCTTAAAAATTCAGTAGCTACCATGTCATACTTAGGTGTACACACATTCACAAATAAATGATTAGTCACTAATGTTTAGTTGCTGAGGAAGTGTCATGAATCTTCATGCCATGTATTTCATCTTTAATTAAGAAAACTCCATGAAACCTTGTGTATTCCTTGGCATTAATGCATGTCCGTTCCATATAGGGATCGAGACCGAGGAGACCACACCGGACCAGCAAGGAGCTGAAGTGCACCTTGGTGAAGACTCTAACTACGATCACACCCAAGGCAAGCCCCGGTGCATAACCCATTTTATCACTCGAGTTCTTTTTCTTTATCACAAGTTAGGAATATTGTATTATGCATTAAGTGTAGGACTTGGATGAAACCCACTTACATACTCCCGCACTGACCTATGATTGGTATGTTAGTAAGCTTTTACGTTAGCAAATGCTATGTTTAAACTAGTGGAGTCAACGGTAGGTTATAGATTCAACTATGATTCAATTGGTTGATGAACTTGATAAAAATGGAGCACCTATCATTGCAACTCCGCGAACAAGTATTGAACTGTACCAAGTGCATACCTTTAATATGGGAATTGGTAAACCTAGTAACTTGGGCATCGTATTGTTGGACGGCCATACTCATCGATCCAGAGGTGATGTGAACAGCACGGTGGATGCACGGGTTTGAGGACCGCTGGAGAGTGCATGGGTTAAGCCTCGGATACGAAGTACTGTATCACGGGGAGGACGTGTACTCGGGATCAATGGCCCCGGATCGACTTTATAGCAATCTTGTGAACGGTGGTCATACGTGTTCTTAAATGATGCGTATGTCGTGTATTTGGGTTTTCCCTGCAGGATGTAAATCAATTCGAATTGCCGTCCCTCGCGGTTATGAGTATCTCTTGTTCGAGCAGCGGTAATGATATATTAAGTAGTAAAGTTGTGGTTAAGTTTCTGAAATTTATTTGTGCTAGGGATACACAATGCTATGATGTATTGCTCTTTAGCTATATTCATGTCTTAGCAGCTAGCTAAACTCACCGTAGCTGTGTCCTATGATAAGCAAAGTAAAATCTTGTTTAAGGAAATTGAAAGTGCAGCATAGAACTAATAGGAGCTTTTTATGCAACTATCAAATAAACCCGGTCAGCCCCCTGCATGCTAGGAGTCAGTTTTAGTAAACCTTTTGACGGGTAAGTCTTGCGAAGTATGTTAGATACTCAGGCTTTGCGTTGATGTTGTTTTTCAGGTTTTCCTCAAGCGACCTATTGTGATTGTTGTAATAAGGTTGTGTGGGAATGTGAGGAGCCTCAAAACTGGACCATCGAATGGGTCCCCAGTTCTCCTAACCAAGGTGAGTGAGCCATCGCCATAGGGCTGGCATGGTTCACGTAGGCAACGTCGTGTTTTGTCGTTTCACCGCTTCCGCTAAATTATGTAATATGTACTAAGGACTCATATTATGTATCAGATCTGAACTCAGCTTAATTTGAACACCGGACTTGTAATATTACTCCTCTAAGTGATGTATCTTGTAAATGATGGATGTTCATGTGTGAATGCTATGTATAGTTACTTCGTTAACCATCTCCCGAGACGATCCTGTACGACATACTCTACTTTTCGGAGTAGGGTTGTCACATAGAGTATATATATATGTGTGACCTAACTCTAAAATATCAATAGAGCTTTACCTTTTAATTTTGCTGCACAGAACACAATGCATCCATTTATTTCGTGAGAAATTCTTACTGAACTAGAAATGCATAAATAGATATAAATATGCACTTGCGTCAATGTGTTACTCAGATACACAAAAACAAGCATAACCAGCACATGAAACAAAACTGAAAAACATACACCTTGTTAGCTGTACTTATGCCCGCTGTTCAAAGACTATCTCTTCAGCTTGCATCTGGCTAGCTGCACTTCAGAGCCCAAAACTGGTGTTTAGTTGAACGCTTATGCTCATATGCCACAGTTTGTTTTAGTAATTTAACGAAGCTAACCATAGAGTCACGCACTGACACTGCAAAGTTCCTACTGTCTAAGTACTCTTAGGACTCAATGCAAGCTGCTGCCAGTTTTCCTAATATCAAATAAAAATGAGATCACTTGCATTGCACTGCATGATGCATTGATGTGATAAATATACTTTGCTGAATCATTTTCTTATTTCTCTGTCCAAAACTGAAACTTCATAAAGCAAGACGAGCAGCAGAGGAAGTGTGATCAGTCAGTTTGATACGAACACTGACAAAACTCCGGCAACTACTAAACTGAAGCCAGATGGCTAATGAAAACTGACTGACACACACAAGACTTACTAACAATTACAACTCTTGAGGTCTCAGCAATGACAGCACGAACCACTGAAAGCTTGCTAACCAGTGATATAATTATATCTGTAATTTTTAGTCCATCTACTATTCTGTTTGTGCTCAAAGTTTTTAGGTTTTCTGACGAATTAATAAATCATGTTTGTGCTCAAAGTTTTTAGGTTTTCTGACGAATCAAAGTTCGGATTCAGTTATAGAAGAAACCAGTGCATCATGTTCATATAGATTTTAATCCAGTACCACAAATGTCAGGACATAGTTCAAGAAAACGAAAAAGAAAATGTCATACTGCAGAGTATGGGGAATAGGATCAGTGATACTGCAGTTTTTAGTAGGTTGTCTTGTTTTCTACTTTTCAGTTTCAGGGGTACCAATACTTCGACTTTGCTAGTTTACTGACAAACCAGTGTAGTTCAGCTTCATTCTCATAAGATCAGGTTTGTTCAGAAGCTTAGTGCTCATGACTGATGTTGGGGCTGTGATTTTTGGATACTCTGCAGTATGCCATTTTCTTTTTCGTTTTCTTGAACTATGTCCTGACATTTGTGGCACCTGAACTTGCAATTGGGGAAAATTAATACAACACATGCATATGATTCAAAGTCAGAAACACACAAGAATTTCATAATTTCTGCCCAATATGGGGAATCATTTCATTGATGCATTTGTGAAGGTTACATCATCAAATAACCCACATCCAGGGATTTTGGTTACATCAATGCATGACTACGAAACTATTAAGTCCAACTATGCCCAGCTCTTCACCACACAGCTAGGAGTACTTAAACCTCTGCCCCTCAAGGAAATTGCAAACCTGAACTCATGAAGATACAATGCTCTGAAAATCGGAGTCAATCAACACAAAGGTTACAAAAAAAAAAACAGCAAAGTCTCCGGAACTAGAACAGGTCACAACAACTCCGCGGACGTGATCACTCTGTTCATTCTATCCCTTTTTGCTGCTGCTAGTGACTTGGGTGGTAATTAAGAGTTTGAGTTAATCCCGGTGAGTGCGTTTTATGCTCCATCTCACCAAACTATTGCTATATATAGTTGATTTTTTTTTGCTCAACTTTTTTTTATTTGCTTTAGCATAGGATCCCAGACTCTCTTACATACCATTTCCCTTAAGCCAAGTAGAAGAGCTCAAGGAAAGGTGAACTTTGTTTCAGCACGCCTTAAAAGTGTGATGATCGCTGTACCTAGGCCGGAGACTTTGAAGTAGTTTTTGTAACACTAGTGCATCTTAACCAAGATCCAAAGAACACTATATTTCCTAAGCGCAGGGGCAAAACCTCAAAGAAACAAAAGGTAATTAAGACTCGTAGTAGTGCAGGAAGAGAAAGAGCAGTAGAAGGACGTACTACTATGACAGCGTTTCCTTGATGCGCTTCATCTAGGTGCTGGATGGCTGGATCATCACGTAGGATTGCAGTAGCAGAAGCTTGCCGGGATCAGGTGCTCATGGATGTCCCCTTCTGGTTCTCAGCGCGCCACTCTGTTATTAGGTGGTCAAGCAAGCGGCAGAGCGGCTTAGTGTTGGGGTCGTTGTCGTCGGCATAGCAGAGGAACTCGGCGAGCGGTGCCGTCATCTTGAGCAACTCCCAACTAGAGAGGCGGGTCGTCGGGTTGCCTCCAGCTCTTGCGACGGAGGCGGCGGACTTGGTGTTCTTGAACGCGCCCAGGAACTTGTTCCAGCCAGTGGCGAGGAATCTGCGGGTCGTCTTCTTGCCTCCTGCTTGCACGGTGTTGTTGCTGCGCAGCGGGATCCGTCCGGGTGGGATAACACAGCAGAGCCACTCGAGGACGAGGTGGTCGAGCAGGCGGCTGACCGCCTGTGTTTGGGGGTCGTCGGGGTCGGCGCGGCTGAGGAAGTCGGCGAGCGGCTCCGTCATGCCCATGATGTCGTCGAGGGAGGGTCGGCACAGGTCGATCATCCAGCTCATCACAGCGTTGGGATTCTCCTCTCCAGTGCAGGTGCAGCAGCTGCAGCTTATCTCGTTCCGCCCGGGTGCCGTGATCTCGCGGGTCGAGGATGGGCGGCTCTGGTCTGCGGCGGCGGCGGCGTGGTCGCCCGTCAAGAACTTCTTGTAGCGGAGGAGGAAAACCATGGCGAGATATCAGATTCTGAGGATGGGTGTGTTTTGCGGATGGGAAGGGAAGCGCCTGCCTGTGTCTCGCTCTCGCGGCCTTTTATAAGGGGAAGGGCTGGCGGCGCGCCCTAGCATGATGCGTAGGCTTCACGCGTCAAGAGGAGTCCGGGTCGGATGCGCATGCTTTGCCGTGAAGCATCCAACATCCTCTTTGCCGTGTTGGCGGGGCTGGGATCCGACTCGGATGCGCAGTACTGAAACCAGAGGAAGTGGTGACGAGGCCGGACGGATACCTCGCTGAACTGACAGAGCACGGCGGGAGAAGGGGAAACCTGCAATGGCAATCCCAGCGGCCAACACAAAAAGGAGGCGGTTCAGGGGGGAAAACGTAGGGCGCGCGCGGATGCATGCAGTGAAGAATTGGTCCGAGAGGCTCACCGTGCTAGTAGAATTTCTGTACAGGGCAGGCGGAGCTCGGTGAGGCAGTCGCCGGAGAAGAAGCTCGATTGAGCTCGATTCCGGAGGGGGTTGGAGGCGAGGTTTGCTCGAGTGGCTGGGCAAGGTCGCAACGCGTCCACCGGTAGGCTAGATTCCGACGGGGAAGCGGTGGAGCGGTCGGCGACGCCGGTGAACGGAGGCGGCGAGGAGCGCTCAAGAGAGAGGTGGGGAAGAGAGAGCGCGGGTGGGGAGGGGGCAAAACCAGGGGCAGGACTCCGGTTTTGACACCCGGGGCTGACAGGTGGGCCCCGCTAAAATTTTTATTTTCAGTTGGTTTTGAAATGTACGGTTTCTGTTATTTTCCACATTTTTAATTCTATAACTCCCATGCGTGACACAAAAAATATGTGCATGACCAGGAAATTTTCCTATTAATTTAGAAAATGACTTTGTGCAAAAGTTGTTATTTGAATTTAAATAGGATTTTTCAAAGAAGGGTTGTTTTTAACCCTTTAGACATTTCTTTGGACCACTTAAACTTGAAACTAAAATCTGGAAATTTTCTGAAAATTATTTTTTATCATCAAATACAACATATATGTTTGGTGGCACTATGTTATGTGCAAAGTTTCTGACTTGTAGTGTAAATGTTGTTTGAATTTAATAAAATTTCATTTGAATTAAATTCAAAGCAAGTTGTATGAGTTCCGAATCATGTCAAAGTTGTACCTAGGTGCTTTGCTAAGATTAGGAATCCTTGACAACATGAGTAATTTGCAAATATGAACAACATGAGTATGTCCATTTGAGTTTTTTAAGCTGAAACAATAGGTTTACTACTGTGAAAAATAAACCTGCTAAACTGGTCGTGCGATACGACGTGGAGAGGTCTAATGATGGGGAACACGTCGCGTATGCCTAGTGCTGATCAGTGAAACGCTCAAGGTGGGCGCGACACATCAAGCTATAGCTCTCGGCTATGGCACCCTTTTTTTTTTTTTTTTTTTTTTTTTGAGCACAGCTTCTATGGCACCTGCACTGGCGCGCCGGGTGCTCGATTTGGTGGACGCCACCGCAGATTCTGGGCCGGGCTGTCGAGCGAGTGCTGGATTCGTTCGGGGCCTTGATGCAACAGCGGTGACTGAAAGCGTTGCCTCCGCCATCCGACTCAAACCTAGCAAAGAGCAGTGATACACGAGGACGACATGCGTTCCTTAGTGCTGAAAGCGTAAATGATCCAACAAACCCGAAGCGGCGCGGCACGGTGACCGCGGAGGCAATACGTCGAGCACCTCGCGTGCACCGCGCCGCAGCCAACACGTTGCTGTTATTCTCAATCTGACTCTGGGATGGTACAGCTATTCCATGAACAACACCTGGAACAGTATTCAGATAATAAAACAGTTGGGTAGGGAATCCGTGTACTGACTTCACACTGCGAAATAGAGAAACACTGTCGTTCGCTGCAAATTCAGACTGAAAATTTTGTGTTCGACAGATTCAGGTTCAAATTAATTCAGACTGAAAATTTTGTGTTCGACAGATTCAGGTTCAAATTAATTCAGACTGAAAATTTTGTGTTCGACAGATTCAGGTTCAAATTAATTCAGACTGAAGATGCTGAGCTCTGAACATTCTTCAGGGTTACTCAAATTGGTGATCATTATGTACCAAGCTGGCAAGGCTAATCACCCCAGTCAGTCTAATGCGAGTAGCTAATTATCATCTTACACATGTTATAGAAAAATTACTCGAGCAAATAATAAGATTATGAGTTTTGAAAGGAAAAGGAACATATGAATAACTTGAGCAAAGTGTTATATCAGCAGAACGTTTGGGAAGAATCACCAAACGAAAAGAGTACCGGTTACATAACATCCATGCTGCCAATTAGGCAATTATTACAAAGAGCGGCCACAGACAGTTCATGACTTAATCGAATAAAAAAGGACTAATCATGAACTAGAAAGCCATGCATGCATGTGTCGAGCTGCTAGTATCCCAAGCAGTAGGCATCCTGGGCCGGGCGCCCCTTCTCTGACATGAGGTTCCGGATGACTCGAATGCTCTTCCCCGCCGTGGTCTGCCTGGGCGCTGGGTTCTTGGGTGCCACGACGATCTTGATGGCGGCGGCGGGCGGAGTCGGCGGCGACGGATTGAACGCCCTGACATGATGAAGCGGGACATGGACGGTGGCGAAGGGGTTGTCGCGCGGCAAGTTGCCCTCGTAGATCACCTCATAGCCGCCATCGGTGACAGACACCACCGTCGCGCCGAGCCAGACGACCAGGGTCGTCCTCCTGTCAATCTTGGTCTGGGTCCTCGTGCGAACAAGAGCCCTCGTCCCAGGCTTGAGACGTTCGGCTGTGCTGGGGCCTTCTGCCCTCGTGGATCGGACCGAAGTGGAGGATCCGCACCGAAACAGCGGCGGCCGTGAAGCAGAGGCGGCAGAAGATGGGTGAGGGCGAGAGCGAAGCGGTGCGGGCGGCGCGTGGGTGCCTCGGGAGTGGGAGATGTTTGAAGAACGAACCTCCTCTCTCGACGGACGAGGGCGGGGCTCCTGGAACCTATCGCGTGCACCCTCAAGCAGCGGCGGCGGCAATGGCGGCGCAGCGGTCTTCTTCGTCGGCGGCGGCGTGGGCGCCAGGGCCTTGTGCTTCCGGCGCTGGAGCATCCCTGAGGAGGAAGGCGAGAGCGACAGTGCCTGATTTCTTTCGGGCGCGAGGAGGATGGCGTCCGATTTAAGCTACTGGGCTGGCCTTTGAGAGGCGGTGGGTTTCCCCTCATTATTCGGCCGACTCCGACTTGAATTCGATCCAGTTCAGTCCAGGATGGATACCTTCTTGACTGCCAAGTTGACGAATCCGCCGATCCGCTCCAGAAAACGGATGGGCCAGTTCAGCGAGCGGTTAATCGGGTGCTTGCGATTTTTGCGCCTACTGTTGCTTAGCTGTCAAAGTCGTTAGTTCTTGTAATTATTCGAGTGTCTCCAGTTTCGTCACAGGATTAATAGTTCTTGTAATAATTTCTGCAATCATTGTTTACAGTGTAAAAGAGCAAGATAGCCTGGTATTGTTTCCTCCCAAAACTCATCCTTCCCTGACTGTCAGCTATGTCCCGCTTCACCTGATGCTCTTTTTCTGATTTAGCTGGGAGTGTTGGACTCAAAATGTATCAGTTTTTGCCAAATCGAAGCTGTGTTGTGCAACGACTTCAACAATGCCAAACAATCTACGGGTAATAATGGAGGCTTGTCAATGCAAATAAACAAGCTATGCGTTCCTCTTAGGTCTTAGCTAACTCCTAAGAGAGTAACATGTATATGACGCTAAGACATTGAGTGGTCAACAACTCAGCATGAGGAACAACAGGAGAAATGCCTGGGACTGTAGAGAGAAGAAAATTAGGCATGGATGCTAAGACAGGCTGGTAACACAAGGTTTATCGAACTTTTCCATTTCCAGCAAAGATTAAGGACCCACTCTAATTCTCTGACAGGCAACATCATGCAAGGATCAAAATACGGTCAGATAACTTGATGTCGATGTCTTAGTATCTTATACAAAACAATGCTCTTATAACAGATGCATCACCACAGTAACCAGTACCCAATAGACACTTCCTCAAAGGGCAAGAGCCAGCACAAAGCCAGATTGTCAATACTCATAATAAAGTCATAAGCTTAACACCCTACTACGAGCAACCATCGTGCTATGCCAAATTGCATACTAACGCCTTCACGCCATGTTATGAAAGACAAGCATACACATGCACCTCAGTCATCTGGAAAAAGCCATGCTGTGTGAATCATTTTGTGATCCCAGACCATCGGCAGAGGGGAGGAAACCTCACGGGTTTTCATGTCATAGACACCAACAGAAGTGCTCTCCTTGTCATATAAGTAATCCGTCATATTCACCTTATCGTCATCCAAGAAGAAGATATGGTCGCCTGATATTCCGTACTGAGATGCAGACACGGCCCTGGAGTAGTAACGTCCCAGAAATATCATCTGGTCATCTCCCAAGGTTGTCACTCTGACCCATCGTGAATGCTTAATGTCAGCCCTAAATACCTCAAACTCGTTGTGTCCGGCCATGAGGAGCATGCTGCCTGTGCTACTGCAGTAAACCTTTCTGCGAACCATTAGCAGAGTACCACAAGATTCGACTAGGTAGAGCTTCCTTACGAACTTAGCAGCGTCATCAGGCAACCAAGCCTGAACCGTAGGATCAAGATCACCCTTGATGACCTGTCCGATTCGTGAGACTTCTGGATCTCCTGTGCTTGGATCTTGGCAGATGTTGACAACAAGAAGGTTCTCATCATCAGCAGCAAGGGCGTAGAGCTTTCCCTGATAGAATGCCATGTCTTCAAAACACTTGCACCTGTCATTAGTGCGTACAGACCATGAGGAAGCCCCTGGCTGGCACACTAGAATCTGAGCGTGAGGCCCGCTGCCAAAAATTGCCGCGACAAGGTTGGGGGAGCACAGGATCAGCTTGTGTAACGCAACCTCCAACTTCAAGTCCTTGATATGCATCCATGTGAGGAAAGGGTGGGGAATGCGTGAATTACCCATTTGAGTGTATCTGGCAACTGCATTTGGGGGCTGGAGACGGATGCGAGACAGAGCAGGCAGCGTGACAGTGGCCCTGGTGAAGGGGTCGACCACGAAGCAGCCTTCGTCGCGCGGGAAGACGAGCCACCTGCCGCAGGCAGCGGCCTTGTAGTCAGCGCAGCTGCGGCCAGCGAAACGGAAGGTCTTGCCGTAGGGAAGGCTGAAGAAGGTGCCATCCTCGAGCGCGAGCAGCGGCAGCGGCGGGGGCAGGGGGAGCTGCCGCGCGGCAGCACGCCACTGTGGGCACACGGCGGCGAAACGGGCGCGGTCCGCACAGGCCGGGAGGAGACGGAGCACCATGCCGGCCAGGTCCCGCGGGATGTCCGCCCACGACGGCTGCTGGTGCCCAGTGCGCAATAGCGTCACATCCGCCATCTGAGCAAACCTGACAAAAGCAGAGCGCACGTTAGTGTTGCATCATCGTCGCAGTAAGAAGGACGAGGCTATGATACAAGAAACTGGAGGCGAGTAGGCCACTTTGCACACGGAGGCAATACGCCGAACACCTCGCGTGCACCGCGCCGCCACAGCACGTGGCGAGTGCACAGTGGACAAGAATGGCATTTGACGGGAAGGGTGGAGGGAGGAAGCAGCAGCACGAGTTCGAGAAAGAGAAGGAGGTGGGGCAGCCAGCATACTGGAGGAGTCCAGGGTGATCGCGCTGCCCTGGTGGTCCGGCGGAGGACGAGCCTTGCTGCGGTGCTGCCACTGCGGCTGGTTGTTCGAGTTTGGGCCGTGGTCACGTGTGGACTGGAGCAAGCTGCTGAAGTGAGTGGGGCTGACGGGCTGTTGCCTGTTGGGGTTCTTCGCTTCACTGGAAAAAAGAAGTTTTTAACCGAAATATTTTAAAATAAAAAATCAAACCGTAATAACTGATTGCGTTGTGTAAGACTAACTCCAACGAGACCACCAAACCCAAAATGAGTCATACAAATATTGTCTTCAACGGAGTATCTATTTTGAGAGTTACCCACCCCACAACTCACATATGGAGCATCTGATCACGCGATCCAAACAGGCAAACACACCCGCACCTCTCCCACCAATTGTATTACCCGTCGCACAGCTCCCCCACCGGCCGAGATCCGCCATAGCCCCCCCCCCCCCCCCTGACGCCGGTCGATTTCCGTCACAGCCCCGCCTCCCCAGGTGTCTAGAGCTCCAGCTCCGCCGTCCCAAGTTACCCGTTGACTTAATTTTTAGTTTTCTAAGACATGAATTTTTTGGTGTGCTTCTTCCGCTGATCAGACTACCATTCACATCTTTGGGTCTTCCTTTGAGATAGCCCAAAAGGAAGATATAAGTATTATTTTACCCCATTTTATGTTATTGTCTGAAAAGGAGCAGAAAGTCTTTACAATATCTCAAAGGGAGCATCTAATTTTCAAATTGCTTTCAACCACCGCTTTTAACCTTTAAATCTAGATCTAATGTATAAAAAAAGATAAAAATTTTCTATAGTTTATACATAAACAAAAGAAAAAAAAACAAAAAGCGATCGACTGAACGAAACACAAATTTCAGTCGAGTGAAATTTAGCATTCCCGTATCTCAAAGGCCGACCGTGACAGGAGATAGTGAACCAAAATTCCAACCCTCTCTCGGAAGTCGGAACTACATATAAAATAGCGGACTTTTCTTTATGTGCTCCCACTTTCCAGATCATCCATATTCTTTCAGAGTACTTGTCAGCAGTCTAGCAGAGAATCAGAGACACAAAAAGTTGTAGCGCAGCACTGCCCAACACGTCCGGATTCGAGAACGTTCATCACAGCAAACACAAAGTAAAACATCACAGACTCAGCTTTGCGCATGATACAATCATCACTCAATTCATCGAAAAAAAAACCGTGGTTAAATTAAGACAATTCAATACTGCTGCGGTTATCACTTTTTCATCAAGCTAGCAACCACCATACCGACTTCAGGTATATAAGCAAAGAAAAGAACGTACGGAGAAACTGATCAAATGATATGATCAAACAAAATACCTTGGCTGACTTTTGTAAGCAAAATCACCATCATACTACTTTACTCAGGAACTGGGCTCACAGCTCCAGCAATTTACAAGCCAAACGTGCATTTTATACACCTAGTATTTCTCAAGGTCACGCCTGTTGATTAAGGTATACAGTCAGACAGTCGATATGCCGTATATCTGCACCAACATAATAACAGACTCACCATTCACATATTACTATACCATCCACAACGAGAGATTTTAATGCAGTATCATATGCACAACACCTCATGTTTGGTGTTCTATCCCGGGAGGAAAACGAAGTCTACTATGTATAAGGTAGTAATACCGCTGGCTTCACTTTAGAACATTACGGAATATGTATCTGAATTCTGAGACGAAATCTTCATCACTGTCTTCTATATCTCACCCAGGACGGTTATTTCCAATGCCAAGAAGATCCTGCATAAGACATTTGAAACAAGAATGATTAGACCTTTTTCAAATATTGCTTGAGTTCATGAAATAAAACAGAAAATTACGCATTTCAGTTTTCAATTAAGGCACGGTAGACATGTTCAAAACCTTGTTCCAAGGATATTTTTCCCCCTGTCTACAAATGTATCACACCAAAGTTGTTTTCAGCATAATTTGGAAAAGCCTGCACAAAATCCTATAGTGACCATTATAAAAAAAAGTCGACTATGAGGAGAGACGTCCACCCTTGCATTCATATGTAGAAGGTGAGAATCAAACCCTAATCGGTTAGGTGACATCCACCTCCACTAGCCATCTCATCTAAGGGAAGTTCTCATCATAAAGCAACCATAAAAGGCCATACTAGGATATCATGTCAAATTGTCAATATGCAATGTTTGAAGTAACATAGTCTGTTCCTAACTGCTGCTAGATTCATGTGATCCAGTGACCAGTGGCAATGAATCTCTGAAAGATCCAGGGAACAAAAATCATCAAACATTTCAGAACTTGGTATTATCACAGTGTTTTCTTTTCGAATTTAGCAAGTCCACATCTATAGGATATGGAATGTTTTTTGTTTTTAGGGGAATACAGTAGGGGAAACCCCTATAGGACATGGCATGTTCTTTCCCTGGATCATAGTAGACAATCTGCTCAATTTATTTATTCAGTTACATTCCAATCTAACATCATTTGTATTGTTCAGTAGTCACAAAAATTGTGGTTTTCTAAAGAAAAAAGGCCCAATAATGTATTGCTGCTAGTTAAAATTGCATCCTGAACTATAGGATTAAGATGTAAACGACAAAAAGGTTGAAAAGTGTTAAACTCTTCCTTACCTGACAAGCCTTGTTCTTAGCTCTGGTCTCGGCTGTGCTGGGAATGTCATGGTTTGGTTTGTTAAACCTCTTCTCTCGTCGATCACATGAGCCCCAACCATCTGAGAACCTGCCATCTCTGTAAATACAACAGACACCAAGAGTTAATAATGCCTGATACAGCAGCCCCAACTCTTGGTATGTGCCTGATACAGCAGACACCAAGAGTTAACTGGTGTAGTGTAGCCATGGAAGGCGAACTTGACAAAAAAGGATTCTCAGTGTTATTGAAGACAACATACGGCCTTGATGCTCGGACAATAAACTCTGCATGGTTGACATTGCCGCTTTCATCAAACTCAATGGAGTGGTCCTTGATTTCAGATGATATATTGAAGAAGCAAGATATTTTTCTCCAACCTGGAATGTTAGGAAAATGAGCAAGTTGGCAAATCCAGTAATAAAAAATAAGAACTTAATTTCCCACAGATGTTAAGGTAAGGACCTGATTTCTTTATGTATGGATTCCCACTGATGGAGGTGTAATCGTTTCTCTCCAGTATCTGAAACCAAGCAAGGAAAATTTATCAAATCCAACATAATTTGAGTACACCTCAATATTTTTGTGTAACAAAAGAAAGGCAAGATGAAGCAGCTGAAGTAGAGTGTGATGTTGAGAAGGTAATTTCCCAGAACAGAAGCATTGCAGAAAAATTTCATTTCCAGTAGCATAAGATATATGCCACTTGTATTATAATCATCTACGGATGCATTTTATGCCCAATTTGACAGAGCATTATTCTGATGAACCAATTAGTATTCATAAAAACATAGCATTTCCTGAAATCTGCAAAAGCAGGAATGAGTTGCTTGCCATCCACGTTCTGATTCAACTGAGGCAACACTTACATTAAGCAAGGTATAGTCCAGCTTTGATCACTTTTTTTGTGCATTGATTGATTATACCAGAGACGTGAAACAGGAAAAGTCTTAATTCAGGAATGGCATAAAAATGTAAGATGGATACAGAAGATCACAAAGAGTGCAAATCAGAGCACACCTTTGTTTCACTTTGAGAAATATCAGCAAAGCAAGCTATTAATGGTTTACTAAACTTTTTGAGGTTATCACATTGAGTGGACAGGTACAGATTAGACCATTCACACATGTACTAAATTACTGATTGGCTTAACATGACGAACAGCTAATCTAATCCTGTAAACACTCGGACCGGGGCCTCAGGACCTTGTATCTCATTCTTTTTCTCCTTAATACAAAGACAGCTAATCCAATTATAGCGAACAAATAAGGAAAATATAAGGAATTAATCAATCTTCACCATCAGAAAAACATAATGGAAATAAGTGAAGTTCTCTCTTTCTTTTTTTGATCTGTGGGGTTCAACAAAACTAACAGGAGGGGCCAGCAATTCGACTGGGGGAGGTTCAATCATGGTGCTCAGAGAGCATCATGAGTAGCACAAGATGCAGAAACAGTCGACTGATAACTTGCATTCGTGCGTGATCCTCAATGGACACACTGCTTTTTCATCACGTATTGTAAGATACGGTTCCATTTCCTGATTCTCATCTACTCACGAGTCACGACAAACAAAATGGGTTCTGCTCAACCTGTCTCAGCAACTAAATCCATAAATCAGAGGATCTATCAGCTCGCGAATTGTAGGGGAACGAGAGAACAAGTTTGTATTGACAGGCGCGCGGATGGGATTTGGAACGGGGGGAGACACGTACCGAGAGGGCTACCTCCTGGTACTTCCTGAAGTTGTCCACGGAGACGGAGGGCAGGAAGCACCCCTCGGAGGCGGCGGCGGGGATGGGGCTTCCCATGCGAACACCCCAAGGCTCAGGGGGCGGGCTCTCGACGACCAGGAGCCGGCCTCTGGCAGATGCAGCAGCGTCGGGAGTGGCGTATGGAGACGCGTGAGGCCGAGGGGTATGCGGAAGGGAGAGAGGCGGCGGTGGCGTGGCATAGGAGGCGGCGAGGGCGAGGCGCGGGGACTTGAACGGGCGGACGGGCTGCAGCATCTCGTCGCGGTGGTCGTCGTCGATGGCCACGGAGCGGGCTCGGGAGGCCTGGGCGGCGGCGGAGTCGACGGCAGCCCAGAGCGCGGCGGAGTCGAGGTCGCTGTCGTCCATGGCGGAGGGAGGCCGCGCTGCTGCTGCTCCGTTGCCGTCGAGGAATCGCCGAAATGTTTGGGGATTTGAAATCGGAGAGAGGGAGGGTATAAATTGCCTGGAAGGGCCTACCAGCTAGTCCTGGCCAAACGGGCCGCCCGGCCCGGCCCAAATCCGAAAAGACCCAGCACGTTCCATTTTGGACCAGCATGGCACGATATTGGTTTCGGGTCGGGCCATGTCATGCCGTCGGCTCATGGCACGGCACGAATTACGTGGGCCGTGTCGGGCCGGCCCATTACGCCCGGTAACCCGATGAGCCCGGTAGCCTAATAACACTAAAATAGGGAAAAAAATAGGTGTGGTGTGGGATTCTAACCTAGATCTATAAGGTAAGAGTAAAATGATATACCACCAGACCACTTCAGCTTGTTGTATGTATATAAAATATATACTCCTTTAAATACAAAACTGTGTTTAAATAGGTCAAATTTGTGCTTTACTGGGCCGCTCCTAAACGGGTCGTGCCCGTGCCGCCCGTCGGGTCGAGGCCACGGCCTTAGCACGGCACAAAGGCACGTGTTGGGCCGGCCCGGGCACGAAATGTAACGTGCCATGTCGGACCTGGGCCGGGTCAAAATTTACGTGCCTCAGGCCTGCACGGTTAGCACGATCCAGTTGACCAGGACTACTACCAGCCCACCCGACCAGTCCACAATTTCGTGAGTGGCCTATTTTTTTTTTTTGAAGAAGTCCCTCAATTATAAAATCGGGTATTTGTACTCCTTTAATTATTAAAACCGTTTGTTTTTCCTCCCACGGCTGTGTTTGATCGGTGGTTTTGTCCACGTGGCGTCCATGTGGTATAAAGAAACATATATTTGATGTCATGTTATCTTTTTTATAATAAAAAATATTTTGAAGATAAAATTTATAAGATATTTTATATTTCAAAGATAGTCTCCTATATTTGTCAAAAATATACATTTTTGAAGGTTTAAATTTTTTTTGAATTAATTTTTAATTTAAATTCAAATGCAACATTATTCATGATTCAAACATAATTACTTTGGTTCATATAAAATGCTTAATATACAGTGTAAATTTTAAATGTGTGATAGTCCACAATGCGAGATAGATGTAATCCATAATTATTATTTAAAAATGAAAATATATTTATATATGTATATAAAATAAAAATATTTAATACACTAATATTCAACTAAAAATATTATGATTTTTTAAAAATTCAATCATATGTTTTTGAATTTTTAATTATAGAAAATATGGCGTGGCATTAAATATGTATTTATCTATGATACATGTGCGCCATGTGGACAAAACCACCGATTAAAACAACCGTAGGAGGAAAAATAAGCGGTTTTAATAGTTAAAGGAGTACGAATACCTGGTTTTGTAATTGAGGGAGGAAAATCGAACTTCGACAATAATTGAGGGAGGCTAAAAGGACTTCTTTTTTTTTTGGAGGGAACGTGAGTGGCCCATTTATTTAATTATTTGTGCATCCTCTTCAAAATCAAATCGCTGTTGCCACTTTGCTAATACCTCTGTTGTAGACAGTCAAAAAAAAAACTTTTGTTAAGATTGTTTCAAAACCATAAACGCTTGATACTTCCGAATTTGAGAAGAGCTAGAGATGTATGCCACATGAATTATTCTTGAAGGAAACAGGTGCTACCACTAGACATTGACAATAATATATAATATATATTTTTAGCTTTTAATCGATTGAAAGTTTTCAATCAATGATTTTTTTTACTTTTTATTTTATGTTTTTAATAAAATTATTTGTATAATAATTATGAACTGTTGGATCTAGATTTGATGACTCAAAGTGATGATTGAAAGTTGCCCAAAATTCAGTTTCATGAAAATTAGCAAGTCCCAAAAATATTAGGCAAGTTCTAGTGTGAAACATTGTATCCTCAAGCTCACAATATATCTATTAATCAATGGCTAATAGCATGATTAAGTATATCCTAGAGATTGAAATCAACATGATGGTAAGACTAAAGAAGTTATGTATGTGTACTATTAAAATTTGATCCTCCTTTAAAGGCATAAGATTGAAGGAGACATTCAAAATATATTACTTCTCTTTGAGACTTTAGAAATTGGGGCACATGCTCCTCCTTATAATGTTATTCGTGGAGTGAGTGTTTTATCTCTCAGCGAGCACCAACAAAGTGATATCGATGTTTGTTTATGCTTCTTATAAGGGCATGTTTGGTTTTAGCCTGGACAAGGTTGGTTGACCCAGGCAGATGTATCCAACCACAGGTGAGGTTTCTCAACCAAGGAATGCCTAGATACATAGATCGAAGTTGTAATGTTGTACACCAGAAGCGAAAAGCAAACAACGGTACAAATTAAGTGCAGTCATGAGCATAAAGGAAATAGCATGAGGCCTATAGATATATCTACAAACAAGAAGTAAAAATTTAAGTGAAACTATTTGGTAAAATAATCAATGGCAATTATAAAGGATATAAATCGTGTGATACATGAATATTCAGTAAAAAAATGAAGGCCGTTTTTGAAACATCCACAACTATGGCAATGTCTGACATAAAACATGCATTGAAACTATATAGAGAGAAAAGGGAAACCTAATACGTCAGAGTCTCAGAGAAGATGGTTCAGATTAGAGAATTCCACGTCTTCCAACTTGGCCACATTACAACTAGTAATCCCAAATTGCACTTCAATAAAGAGACAAATATGCATGGTGAAACTAGGAACTTGAAGATCATACAAACTGTTATGAGATAAAGGGGGACAAAGTCCATGTCCCTCCCTTCTCTGGACTCTAGATTACATTTGGTTCAGTCTACTCTCCGGTTTAGAAAACCAGATCAACATTCACCTTACTTTAGACCCTGTTTGGATCCACTGAGATTTTAAGAATCTAGATTTTAAAATCCATGAGGCCTCCAAACGGTACAAACTTTATACTAGATTCTAAAATCTCGAACCCCAGATTTTAAGAATCCATAATCTGGTTATATCCAACTAGAGCCAGATTTTATATACCAAATTGTCCTTTAGGTTTTAAGAATCTGATAGGTATTCAAAAGTCATCATCCAGATTTTATTTAGAGTTTGGATTCTAAAATCTTAAAATAAAAAAAATCAGATTTTAAGAATCTGAACTGAATCCATACAGGACCTTAGGAGCACTAACTAATCTAGTTTTGGTTGCGTCGCCGAATGTAAAGTCAGTTTAGAGTCTTAACTATGACACATGTGCACGATGATGTGGAAACAAAGGTTGATATCAGCCAAGCTGCTCAACTCATCTCTCCTCCGTTACGATGTTCTTTGGGCAATCTCGGCTTATTTGTTTCAGACCTTGAGAGTCAGCAATCCCAGACGTTGGATTTTGACAACCTGAGGCTCAGATTGCTGCCTGGGCCAGACAGCTTTGCCCAGGACACCAATCAAACAGGCCCTCTGTGCGTAGTGGATGTCTTACCCAATCAAAGAGAAATATGCTTCTGTTAAACCACGTGAATTATTCATCCATTTCAAAAATGATATTGTGAACAAATTGTTCCTTCTATTTTTAAAATTTGATTCTATTAATTAATTTGTTATGTGATCCATCTTTTACCTGTGCTTTCTAGTAGTGGATTGCATATTTGGTTCTCCTCACTTGAATGCATGTTTTGTTGGTTCAAATGGGATAGAACTGTGATTCCAAAAAAAAAAAAAGTGGGACAGAATTGTTCTCCACGAACTGGTGCTGAATAAGAACATTGATTTCCAACCGTTGAATTACGTACGGCACCGGCTTGGGTACATCAAGTTCCTCATGTTCACGCACGAGACATGCAGGTTACGCAGGGACGAGGCACCATATCACATATATAAGTATATACTTGGCTAATGGCTTGTTAATTAGAAGTTCTTGGTGGCCTGATACGTCTTGCCGAACTGCCAGTCGCGCGGCGCGACGTGCCACGAGGTGGCCTTTCGGTGGTCGCCGGTCATGACCCGGAACGTGAGCGACTCGCCGGTGAGGTCCGTCTCCGTGATCCAGATCTGGCCCCAGCTCCGCCGCAGCGGCGTCCACTTGACGCGCTTGTTGCCCTTCACGAGCAGCGCCACCACGTCGCCCTCGCCGCCCACGTTCGTCACCATCACCATGTTGTAGTTCTTGTTCCCCGTGATCGTGTACCGGATGCCGCCTTCCCTCTGGCACGGCACCCTATAATGTGCAGAGATCAGAATTAATCCATGCATGATGCTATTCATCAACAGTGCACTCCGTCCCATTGCATATGAGAGAAAACAACAATGTACGACGTTGATTCTTGGCAGCAGCAGAGCGGCATAGGCAGCTATGTTATGTATATACACGTACTTGCGGTAGGAGATTGGCACGATGCCGGCCTTCTCCTCTGCGATCTGGAGGAAGACGGGCATGGTAAGGTCGAAGTGCTCGCCCTCCTGCCCGCTGACCGGCGGCGGCGCCTGGTTGTTGGCCGTGATCACCACCGGCTTCGCGCCGGCGGCCTTGGTGCTGTTTGCGCCCTTCACCTCGTAGCACGCACCGCACCCGGCGCCGCCGTCGAACAGCTTGGGGCTCACGGCCGCCGTCTGGACGCCGAACCCGTCCGCGTCCTTGTACCCGCACGCGCCGCCGTCCCGGGTGCCCGACCCGTCGCGCCCGCCGTAGAACGTCGCGTGCCCGGCCGTCCACGGGCCGCCCTTGAACTTGCCATGGTTCACGTGCGGCTTGTTGCTGCCCGCGGCGACGCCGACGGGGGACGACGACAGCGCGAGCGCGGCGAGCAGGAGGGACGGCAGCGCCAGGAGAGGTGCCATCGTCCGCGAACCGGGCATGAACGGGTGAATTGGCGGAGCTAAATCTAGCTCGGTGCTAATATATATACACGTACGTACGGGCGCCTGTGGGTCTAGGCCATTTTTAGGTGCATGCATGGCTGTAGTTTTGAGGTGCTCGTTCGATGATCAGCGTGAGTACAGTTTTAGGCGCTCAACAGCCGGCGGGTTGCAGTATTGCAGACACCCGTTACAACCGTAGAGGCACGTGTGCCCAGGCCAGGCCGAAATGTGTGTCCACGGACCGGACCGGACCGTCGAGGCACACAACATGAAGTCGTCGTTGCCGGCCACCGGCTAACATTGGGTATGCCAGTTGCCAGCAGCGAAATGCATCTTATTGAACGTGAATGAACGGGTACTAGTGCCTAAGTTGCTTTATGTCCATAGTGATGGCGATTGTCTTGCCTGAATTATTACGCTAAAAACAAGAACGAAGTCAGAAAATAGACATGACACGTATGCCGAGGATGGGATCGGTGTTAATTCCACGATAATTCTTTGTGTACAC
The DNA here is from genome assembly GCA_032690845.1 of Eleusine coracana subsp. coracana. NCBI lineage: Eukaryota > Viridiplantae > Streptophyta > Magnoliopsida > Poales > Poaceae > Eleusine > Eleusine coracana. Next base: position 45,407,553 of record CM064430.1, read on the forward strand.
ATGAGTAATAGACCAAGCATACGGGGGAGGGGGGGGGGGGGGGGGGGGGCTAGGCCCCTTCCTCCCCTCCCAAGCCCTCGGCTTCACCACTGACTAACAGTCAATATCGGGTATTATCTTGGTTCACTTTACTATTGTTTTTATATAGCTCTATATTTAGCACAAACCATTCATGCCCAGTCCAACAATCCCCCCCCACAACGTCTGCCGACACCCACTGGCTGGTGAAGAGTGATTAACATACTAATTACACAATTATATAGTAACTCAATCAGGACATCCTCGATCTTGTAAATATACGTTTATTTTTGCTATTTTGCATTCAAAAGTATTGAAATTTTGACACCAATTGTAGGCTACTTAACCATACTCTCCGGGGTGATTCATTTTTTCTTATTATGGAAATAGCCTTGAGACAGAGGTAGTGATTCATTTTATTTAGGCTTATGTGTAAGTAGAGGTCACCTTTTCTCTTACAACTGACAATTTTTTTTTTTGTAATAGTGAACAATTCCATGACAAACACGGCTAGTAGTATCAAACGGTTTTACTGTTCATAGGATAATCATCTGGCCTCCTCATACGGCATGCCTAAGCGAAGCTTCTCTATGGTCAATGGGCCTATGAACGTGTGTCAGGTACGGTGACAAAGGGACAACAAATACTACGGCATGCCTAATAGCCAAGATTAAGTAATCAATTAAGAAAAAAAACTAAATTAGACGCTACGGCATCACAAACAACGAGTCGACAATGACTTAAGCTAAATGGCCGTGTTGTTTGATCTACTACATCACGATCTAATCCAAACCGGCGGGCACAGAAGATTAAAATACTCGCGTGCGTGCACCGCAAAATCATCCAGCTTGCACGTTAAAACTCTCTCTCGGCCTCGATTCCAATCCAGCACTTGTGGCCGACCATCTACGTACTCTTTCTACAAGCCTGTAACTGGTGGCAAGCCTCCGAGATCGAAATGGACACAACGGCCACCGTCCTGCCCACTCACGCCACGCCTTCGTCCAGCAAGGCCATCGCCGACGGCGGGCTCCACGAGATGAGCCGCCGCCGCTGCCTCATCTGCGCCACCGCCACCGCGACCGTCCTGCTCCTCCTCGCCGTGACCCTCGTCGTCCTGTTCCTGACGGTGCTCCGCGTGCGCGACCCCAGCACGCGCCTCGTCTCCGCGCAGCTCGTGGGCCTCGCCCCGAGCCTGACGCCGCCGCTGCAGTTCAACGTGACGCTGCTCCTGACCGTGGCCGTGCACAACCCGAACCCGGCTTCCTTCTCCTTCGCGTCGGGCAGCGCGCAGCTCTGGTACCGGGGCATCATCGTGGGCAACGCGGAGGTGGAGCCCGGCCGCGTGCCCAGCCGCGGCGACGGCACGATGGAGATGGTGATGACCGTGCTCTCGGACAGCTTCACGCCGGATATGATGGCGCAGCTGATCAAGGACGTGGAGGCCGGCGGGGTGCCGTTCGACGCCGGCGCCAGGATCCCCGGGAAGGTCGACGTGTTCGGGTTCATAAAGCTGCACGCGGTCGCGTACTCAGATTGCCATGTCGTCTTCGGCGTACCGGAGATGAGCGTCCGCAGCCAGGAGTGCAGCGACCACACCAAGCTCTGACGTGCTATGAAAGGTTCTAAAAGCATGTAAATGATGGTTGTATAAGTTTTACGACTTACGAGTGGATTGGTATTTCAAAAGGCTTGCAGCTGTGTACTAGTTTTCTTTTACTCTTTTAGATAGAGGGAAGTTATATTTTATCAAAAAGAAATGAAAATATCTCAGCTATAAATGAAATTTTAGTTGAGAAAAGAATAGTCCAATTTTAGTTTTGGAGATCGGGCAGAAATATTAGCAGTATGTATATGTATTGACTGTCAACTATAACATGTTCCACAAAAGAAAATAGAGCAGAAGAATGTTACATTACAACATTGCATCTTTGTGCTAGTCCCAACGTACTGATTGAGAATATCCTCGCTTGTGAGGAAGAGGGCAAGGGCGGAATAGTACGAAAAGGCAATTAAAAAAAGCGAGCAAAATTCACACTACAATACGCCAAAAAAAAATTGACACTAGAATACCCGAAAAAGCCTGAAACCATTACAGGAATCGGTTCCGAAGGCGAAAGGAGAATTGCCTGAACTGGGCACTACAATACTTGAAAAATAAATCACACCAAGACGAAGCCTGAAATCATTACACAGCAACAGGTTCGGAAGGTGAAATAGAAGCGCCTGAATGGACGAAGCTTTCAAATAGAGCAAGAAATGTACTAGTTTTTATGTTTACAAGTGCTGTTGCTGTCGACCATCACTGTAATGGCGGGACCGAGGAGGCGAACTGAGAAACATAATACTTATCCCTCGTCAATCTATCACGAAGGTCGTGCTTAACTACTGAGCCCGGGCATTTTCGCTGTGGACACAACGCTAAGCTCCGTGATGAACTTGACGAGCCGTTGAAACTCCTTCGTCGACGCCCCACCATCCGCGACGTCCTCCCTCAGCCGCCGCGGCCCTGACCTCCTCGGACTCCATGGCCTCCCTGACCATCCTCTCCACGACGGCCCTGTCGCTGACGTCCTTCATGTCCAGCCCGTTCCCCCACACGGCGGCCACGAACCGGCTGTTGACCTGCTGGTCCGCGAAGAAGGGCCAGCACACCATGGGCACGCCCTCGGCCATGCCCTCCAGCGTGGAGTTCCACCCGCTGTGCGTGAGGAAGCACCCCACCGCACCACGCGCGCTCTGTCTTCCCCGACCGCGGCCACGGCCTCGCGCAGCGCGGCGTCCTGGATTGTGTCGACCATGTCCGGGCGGAGCACCCAGAGGAACGCGTACCCGGAGGCGACGAGGCCCGCGAGGAACTGGTCGCGGGTGGAGAACACCGCGAGGCTGCCCAGGCTCACGTACGCGACGGACCGGTCCGCCCGCGCGTCCAGCCACGCCGCGGTTCCGCCGTCCTGGGCCCACAGCGACGTGTTCTGCTTCTGCCTCTGCAGCAGCTCGGCGCGGCGACGTGGTCCATTTCAAGGCGGCCAGGCGAGGTGGCGCGAAATATGTCACGCATGACATCGTCAACGTGCGGCGGCTAATCAGCGTTGGACACGTCGCAGCGGACCCGGTGGAGTAGGTGACGCAGGAGGATGGGCGGCGGCAGTGACACGAGAAGCGAATTCCAAATGTGGTATGCTAGCGGAGTATTCTGATGCAGTGGTGCTGGTTGCTACGAATTGCTAACCAGAAATAGACAGACACACTCGGTGCAGTAATTGGCAAGGTGCGTTATGCATGCGTGTGCAACCTGGCCACTGCAGAGTACTACAGTGCCAAGTGAAACCGACAAGGATTACCCCGGAAAAAACAAAACGGCGTCAATCAGCGTGTTTTCAAGATGGAGAACTGCCACGCTGCCGGTCCCCGTCTCTGTTTCCGTTTTCATGCTCCACGATAGAATTGCTCTGATTGTCCGGCACAATTTTAGTTTCGATTGATTCTGTCAATTATGTTTTTCGATAAATCCAGTGCTACTCTATATATGCGATAATTGACTCCGCCCATCAGTTCAATACCGAATTGGTGCTACTGGTTGGCAAGGGAAATCTGTCAGGAAGCACCAGCTCACGCTTCCATCTGGATAACGGAAGCTAGAGGCCGCCCATCGAGCACACTACAATACACAGATATCACGTTCTGACAAGAAAAGTGAAAAGCGTAGGGCTTTCAGCCATGCGCCGGCGGTCCCACCCCCTCCCAGGCCCTTCGTCACGCCGGCCACACCACAGGCACCCGTGCCGGATAAGGCGATAACACGACCCAGAAATATCGTCACCTCCAGACACACGACGGGGCAGAGCGCGCGCGCGCAACCGCAAGGACACCCCCCTAGCGAAAATGGAAGCAGCCGTGCAGTTCAGCGCCCTCCTCGGCGTCACGTCGCCGGCGTCCTCGGCGTCGTCCTCCCGCTGCAGCAGCAAGAAGCAGACCTGCTCTGTCCGCCCGCGGCTGGCAAAGCAGCAGCAGCAGCAGCAGCGCGGCGGGCGCCTCCGCGCGCGGGCCGTCGAGGTGGGCGCGCCCGGCGGCGGCGAGGCTGCCGCCGGCGCGCCGGAGGAGGAGCCGTCCATCGACTTCGCGTTCGTCGCCGTGAGTTGCTTTCGGCTTCGGCTTATTTAACTGTACCCACGCCATTGTTGTGTCGCTGACACGTCGCTGTGGTTTGCGGATTATGTATGATGCAGCCGCGGCTATTGCCCGACGGGACGCCGGACGTGCAGTACCGGACGGCGTGCGGCGGGCAGAAGCTCAGGGACATCATGCTCGAGGGATACATCGACCTCTACGGGCCATACGTGAGTCGCTAGCTGCGGCTATCATCCTTGCCAGTATATTCTTATTTGGTGGTATCGGGCTGATCAATTTCTGTTGTTTCTGGTGATGCAGGATCAGGTTCTGCTCAACTGTTCAGGAGCCGGTGTGTGCGGGACGTGCATCGTCGAGGTAAACCCATCCATAATTCATCACTTGTACTACTTTATATTACTTGCCTCTTGCAATTTTATATATTCTGCACGCGCACCTCCAAAAAGAAAAAAAAAAGGGGGTCGGAATTATAGTTCTTGGGCTCTTGGCATTAGAGCGAGCTCTGAAAGATGAACAGTTTACTCCAGCAGACAACAGCATTTCAGGTAAGCCGCTTATCAGGATTCTGAAAGTTGGTCACCTAGTCTGGATGTCAGGGGCCTGATCATGCTGCTAGTTGCAATGCCATTAATTCAGAGCGATATTTTCATATGCAATCCATTTCCTGAAGGAAACATGATGCAATGACTAAACGCAACCAATAAACTGGCTTAAGCCTCACACATCGCTCCTATGGTTAATTTTACAGGTGGTTGCAGGCAAGGAGATGCTTTCCCCAAAAACTGATGTTGAGAAGGAGGTGCTGAAAAAGGTTCGTACATATAGTCTCTCCTCTGTTCATCAGAGGTAGTCATTTCTCTCCTTTGTTAATCATCATGGGTAGTAGCAGCTGATGCTGAAATTATTTGTGCAATTCAGAAACCAAAGACGTGGAGATTAGCGTGCCAGTGTACGGTCGGCAAACCGGATTCAACTGGACAAGTACGCATAGTGTTTGTTTTCCATTGTCGTTTTGTTCGCGTTTCATTCCTTTATTAAACTTGTTACTTCCGAGAACACGAAAAAATTATGTGCACTTTACTAATGAAGACCAATACACAAATCTAGGACGACTTCATGTTTTCATTATTTGATTAAAAATAAACTGACAGAAATGTGCCTGTTCACGTGTTGTTTGCACAGATGATCATTCAGCAGCTGCCAGACTGGAAGGTGCATGAATGGGACAAAATGACAAGTACCTGATCTCCTGAATGACACTCCTGTGGCCGAGGTAGGGTGGATGCCACAAACATGGGAAATGTATCTTGGCCACACGAGTGCCATCCTGATAGAAAATGTTTGTATCCAACAAAAAAAAAAAGAGAAAAACAAGAGTTTCACGTAGTCTTTTTAGTTCTTCATTTTTTTTTTGCCATCCTGATCAACAAGTGTTTGTTCCTACAAAGTCGCTTCACTTATTTTAAGTAATTTTTCTTCATACCTTGCATCGCTTTCATTTTTATTTGATGGTGTAGAGTGATTATTCTCAAGAGCCAATGAGGTCGTATTCGGAGTCTGATGCATGGGCATAAATAACGAAAAAAACAGTCTTTGTTAAACCTGGCTCACCGAAGATGTCATTAGATTCTCTCAAGAAAAGCAAGCATGGATGAATAAAGGAGCTATTATACTCTGACGATTACCATTGGATTAACTTTAGCACAGGAACTGTGAGATTCAGAAGGTGTTCTATTACAGTATTAACTAGTAATGTGTCTATAGTAGTACTGCTGCCACTACAACAAATATGGTCTTCTATGACAAGTTAATTGTGTCATAAAACTTGACAAATTTGTTATAAATAACTTTCAATGACAAGCTTATGACAAAAACCACTTCGTCATAGATTGTGTGTAGCTAATTACCTTCTATGACAAAATTCACATTTTTGTCATAAATTTATGATGATCTAACCAAATGTCATAAATATTTATGACAATGTTAAAATTGTTACACATATTTTATAACACTTAATTTTTGTCATGAACCATTCAATAGAAAATGGCGTGGCGCTGACGTGGCTCACTTGTTTCATTTTAATCCCAATAATGTTATCACAATGATCACATATCTTAACAAATATTTTCACATCACAATCAAATTTGAACTTTCATATAATATACAAATTTATACTTGCAAAGTCACATACATATTACAATTCCCACACTCAAAATTTCACATCGCAATATAACATAGACACATAAAAAAAAAGCAAACACATCTAACTTGCTCGATGTCAAGAGGCAGCCAACCACATGGTAGCACTCACCGAAATTTTTAACACAATACCATCTATCTCAAGAGTTAGAACAATTATGTATCCTCTGATACTTTCTTTAGGTTCTCCACCTCTTCAAGTTCCTTTAGCGTTGGTGCTTATACATCCCTTGTGGCTTCCTGAGTCCTTTACTTGCTTCATCAAGCACTCCAGTGAGCCATGGTTTCTAATTAGTCTAACAATAAAAGACAAGGTAAGAGCATCTCCAACAGACTAGTCAAAAATTAATGGCTAAAATTCTAATTTAGCTATTATGTAAAATAAAATAGCTAGCAAAAACGTGATGAAACCTAACACCCTCTCTAAATTTTAACCCTCTTTTTATTCAAATCATTGTGGGCTTCATAATTTTAAGTGTGGACTTGATTTACCACTACTCAGAACCCATGGACCTAGATTTTTTGCTCAGCCTATCACAACGTGACATGATTGAATAAAAAAAAGGAAATACAGAGGAAGGGAATGGAAACAGGGTTTCCACATCCTAGATGCCATGGATGAGACTTGGAGCTCCATTGAGCACGGGAAAAGAGGAATAGGACGAGTTGGGAGTGGAGGAATCAGATCCTCTAGGTGTGGTGCATCCATTTGAAGGGACAAATTGGTTCGAAGCCATGAGAAGTTATGACTGCTTCGGAGAAGACGGCCATGACGGGACTTGACCTCGAACTAGCTCGGAGAAGGAGGGAGACAGCTCAGGGCATCGTAGGGTGGGCCAGCCCGCGCCTCAGGGTGTCACAGAGAGGGTAAGGACGCAATCCAGGGCGCCTGGCGTTGGTGATTTTGTCCTTCAGCTGAGCAAATTGATAACATGATTTGACTCTGCATGAAGGTGTTTGCTATGGGGATATGGCGGAGGGGTGTGTGTGTGTGTGTTGGGGGGGGGGGGGGGGGGGGGGAGCAGAGCGACGCATAGGAGCCGAAAACAGTGCACGAAAACTGCATGCGAGAGAGAGCAGGGGGATGGCGAGCGTCGCGGCCTCGGCAAAGATGCCGAGCGCGGGAGCGAGTATAGCTAGCGGAAAATTTTACAGAGCAGGTTATGGCTGTTGGATCAATATTTTTCTTTCTTTTTTCTATATTTAGCTAGCACCTCTAATTTACAGAGTCTGTTGAAAATGCTCTAATAAATAAGAAAGAGCAAGCTATGGACGTACTCGGTAATGAAGCAGATTAACACTGATAGGAGGGAAGACCAAACATATTAGTTAAAAAAATAGCTAAATCTTGAACCAAATACTAATGTTTTTATTATTAGAGTACAAATGTACAAAAATGTGATATACTTGTTTTCTCATCCATAAATATTCTATGAATCATTACATTTTATCAATAAAACTGGACCATGTGGACACATTTATTGTATTATGTAACTAAATGGATCCTTGTATGTGCTAGAATCATATCAGAGTAAAAATAATGAGCAAAGAAGGGTATTAAGGTCCAAAAAGATAAGGCAGCAATATAATGACCTGAACAAACTATGTTCCTAACATATGAAGTATATTTATCTCAAAACCTGGCAAAATACCTTCTACAAAGTATAATATATTTAACTACAGATCAGAGCTGGTCCATGTTCAAAACACTGACATGAATAAACATTCCACGATCCATTCGTTTAAGGGACAACACAGAACAGCTTATCATTGACATGAAAAGTTTAAAAGTTAAAATAGATGGCTAACAAAGAAAAAGTAATAAGCTACAACTGCTTACCTAAGTGATCTCACTTAGATGGTTCATTGTTTATGGACTATCAGGATACTTAGCTCTCCTTCCTTCGATCATCACAATTGGTTCTGTAAAATATCAGACTTATTAAACTTTTGAGCATCATTCACTATGTCTGCATTGCAAAGCAGTGAAGTTTGTTCTATAAAACATAGTGATAACCATTCTATGCACTTCTTGTAAAAAACATGATCGAGCATTCAGTATGCAAACAAACTAAAAAAGTCATAGATGGCTGTACTTTGTGTGAGTAAACTGAACTGCGAGCTGCTTAGGTAAACTAAACTTGCAGCTCTGAATAGCCATAAAGTGAACTTTAGTAGTTTCTAATAGCTGCAAGTTGACAAAATATGAGTAAGTTTCTAGTACATGAGCAGTTTAAGTTGGCAAGTGGTCTACTTGAAATCACTTCAATAATTTAATAATAGAACCTGAACAACCACCGGAGTTTTACATTCCACTGCTAAACTATTCAATTTTGTGGAAATAAAGTTAACCAGCAGATCATCAAGTGCTAGCATAAGTTCAACTATCACACAACTCAATATCATGCAAGTCTCAAGGTTTTGACGGAACATCTGCAACCTATTAAGTATCAATAGGATAGACATCATAAAAAAGCATAAGTTCAACTATCACAGGTCAAGGGCCTGATTTGTTAGTCTAGAAAAAATGATAATGATATTTGTAATTTTTACTGTTTCCTAAAGGAATTTTTTTTACTAGAGTGAAAGTGAACTCTACTGAGCTCTACACAAACAGAGTATTGTAGAAACTGGTAGCTAACACTGGATCAGGGCACCAATTCCTTCGTCCATTTCTTCAATCAATAGAGCCTTGCATTAAATCATGTTGAGTTTATGACAAAGCGCTATGTTGTCATAAGAATTTTGTCATAGAAGACCACAATTATTGTAGTGTGCGCTCATAGTAATGTGCCTATAGTAGCCTTCGATGAACAGAGAATGAAGAACGGGAGATATCGTTCGATCTGAGAACAAGAGAAAAATTGCCCAGGGGCATTTTGGTTAGACCACATGAAAAAAAGAGCAAATATCATTTAGAAAAAATAAAAATATCAGTTTGAGCATTTTACGGGAGTACACACTGGTTTCGTGGGCATTGTAGCATCTTTTTTGTAGAAAGAAAAGGGAGTGTGTAAAACAAAAGAAAACAACCCAGGAATTGGTGGCTGAGGACCATTACAAAGGGCACTGCTCCGCACTCACCGGGGACGAATGCCTACCTGTGCAAGAAAGAAACAGTCTACTGTTAAACACCAGCGCCACCATTTCAGCTCTGCTCTTGCATGCGGCTGCATGATCTCGCCCACTACCGCCCTACCATCTCCATATATAGCACGAGCAGATTATAGACGTCCCCCCACAGCTCAGCCTCTCTCCACTGCCTTCCAACATGGAGACCACCCCACCATTGCTCGTCCTGCTCCTCCATGGGCTCCTTGGCCTCTCCATGGCACTCAGCGTGCACGGCAAGGTGGGAGAGAACACGAACCTCACCCGAGAGAGCTTCCCGCCCGGGTTCGTCTTCGGGACGGCATCGTCGGCGTACCAAGTGGAGGGGAACGCGAACAAGTACGGGAGGGGACCCTGCATCTGGGACACCTTCCTAATGCATCCAGGTGAGACGAAGCGAAGCATTTCAGATGGTGATACACGTATTAATTGCCCATCTCATATGCCTATGAATGTGAGTGCACAGGTACTACTCCTGACAATGCGACTGCGAACGTGACGGTTGATGAGTACCATCGCTACATGGTCAGTGAATGTCTTACCTTGTTTCTTTCTTGTGCCTCTTTTTTCTCTTAATGTTTATGTAGATTTGTGATCCATGTGAGTCTTAATTTTCTTGAAGGATGATGTGGACAATATGGTGAGGGTGGGCTTCGACGCATATCGGTTCTCCATCTCGTGGTCACGCATTTTTCCCAGTATGTCCTGACCTGAAACACACCCAGAACCCGTATTGACATATATAGCATGAATTTTATTTCATTGATCTGTTTGTGATGGGAAAAAAAATTGCAGGTGGAGTGGGGAAGATTAACAAGGATGGCGTTGATTATTACCACAGGCTCATCGACTACATGCTTGCGAACAGTACATTCTTTTTTTTTGAATTACTGTCATAATTTTCTTTTGTGCACATTTCATGATTTGGAGGCATAAAACTCATGCAATCGATTTTTGTGTGCCAGAAATTACTCCGTATGTTGTCCTCCACCACTTCGACCTTCCTCAGGTGCTCCAGGATCAGTATAACGGCTGGTTAAGCCCCAGAATTGTGTATGTATTATGTTCCTTAGCATAATTCAGTTATATTCGTGACCAAAAGTATCATTCTGGTTGTAGAGTCACAGAGAACTATCCATTCATATTGTCTGAAAATAAATTGATGCATATGATTTTAGTCATAAGTGCGAGATTCTAAAAACACTAGACACCACTCAAATTCAAATCTCAAAAGTAAATGCAGAATTCACCGTAGCAATCTCAATGCCTTTCTCCCCTCCGATTACAGTTAAACCTCTTAATAATGTACTCCTGCATATTTGTATCTCAAGTTAAACTGTGATTATGATTTCCATTTTGCAGGGGAGATTTTGAAAAGTTTGCAGATTTCTGCTTCAAAACGTACGGTGATCGGGTGAAAAACTGGTTTACCATCAACGAGCCTAGGATGATGGCCGCTCACGGCTATGCCGACGCCTTCTTTGCCCCTGCTAGGTGCACTGGTTGCAAAGTTGGTGGCAATTCTGCAACCGAGCCATACATCGCAGGCCATCACCTTCTACTCTCACACGCTGCTGCTGTCAAGACATACCGTGAGAAGTACCAGGCTAGTGAATGCTCCATCGCCCTCAAGTCCATATTAACATTTCCTTTGTTTCACCATGCTCATGCAAGGACGATATACTTTTCAGGCTCAGCAGAAGGGGAAGATTGGAATCCTCCTTGACTTCGTGTGGTACGAGGCGCTCACAGACAGCATCGAGGATGGATTTGCGGCACACCGAGCTAGGATGTTCACCCTTGGATGGTGATAAGCATCTCACTCAACCATCAAAGTCTATTGATACAGTGGCACGAGTGTTGGGATTGACAAAACCTCCGTTTGGATTTTGTGCCAGGTTCCTTCACCCGATCACCTACGGCCATTACCCGGAGACGATGGAGAAGATTGTACAGGGAAGGCTGCCCAATTTCACATTCGAGCAATCAGAGATGGTGAAAGGCTCAGCAGATTACATCGGGATCAACCATTACACAACATATTATGCCAGCCACTACATCAACGACACAGAGAAGAGTTACAGAAACGATTGGAATGTGAAACTTTCATGTACGGTTATATCTTCATTTGCACTTTATACAATTTTTAAAAAATACTTCTTTTACTCATAAAAAAACATAATTTTTTTACATGGTCATTCTTTATTTCTACCAATCTAATTCGATTATTCAATTTTCAGATTCGCGCAACGGTGTTCCTATTGGAAAAAAGGTACGATTATTTTGGTACATTGCCATATTTGATTTCGCATGAGTCTAGGAATGGACAGAACTACAGCTTGTGCAAGAGAGTTACTTATCTGCACACACTTGCAGGCGTACTCCGACTGGCTGTACGTTGTTCCTTGGGGGATATACAAAGCTGTCATGTGGACTAAGGAGAAGTTCAACAACCCCGTCATTATCATCGGAGAGAATGGTGAATCACCAAACCCTAGTCGCCATTAAGTTATTAGACAGTACTAATCAATAGCATTATTGCGTACTTAATCTAAAAAAACACGAGTCCTGCTGAAAACAAAATTCAACTATATCACTCTTTGTCTTTGTAGGCGTTGATCAGCCAGGCAACGAAACGCTGCCGGGTGCACTGTACGACACCTTCAGGATAGACTACTTCGAGAAGTACCTTCATGAGCTCAAATGTGCCTTGAACGATGGTGCCAATGTCATCGGGTACTTTGCTTGGTCACTGCTGGACACCTTCGAGTGGCGCCTCGGCTTCACTTCCAAGTTTGGACTCGTATACGTGGACAGGCAGACATTCACTCGGTACCCCAAGGACTCGGCGCGCTGGTTCCGGAAGGTGATAAAAAAGGAGGATTGAAGTGGTAGCTTAGTTTGTGCTTGCTCACACTTTCGTTAATCTTAGATTTTTTTTGTTATTATGAATAAGATTACTAGCTCAGAACTTCTTCAGATGAAAACAGTTTTTTCTACTTTATGTTTAGAGGTTTGTGTCAGAATTTGAATGTGAGGATGATTCTGCAAAAATGAATTTTAACAGGGCTGTGCAGTATTTATACAGCTGTAGAAGCCAGCGATGAGTGACGAATTTTAGGATCCTTTTCTTTTGTTATTTTGTAGAAAACCTTCACTATTATGTTTGTTGTTTAAGTATAGTTTTACTGATCCATGATAAAAATGGAAGCCAAGATCCTCAAAATGATTTTTTTTATTGAAGATAACCTTGATCAAGAAATATTGCGTGGACATCTTGTTGTCACGAAACAAGAGGCATCATGTGACCGATATTTTAAACAATAAAATTTCTTTGTAAAATTAATGGTCAGTAAATTTTAGAAAGCTACTTACTGATATTTTAAACAATAAAACTTACCCTTAAATTAATGGTCAGTAAATTTTAGAAAACTACTTACCGATATTTTAAACAATAAAATTTCTTTGTAAAAAAAACTACTTACCTAGAAATTCAGGTGGGGATTTCGTGCACCCTAGATCCCCCCCCCCCCCCCCCCCCCCCACACACACACACAAAAAAAAAAACATCCAATGATGCCCCTTTTTTCAGTAGCTATAAAAGCAAGATGATGAGCACTTAAAAAACCAAGGCACGCATGGTGCCATAGACACCACAACCACAGTGGCGCCGTGGGCTGCTTCCTGGGTCCTGACAATTTGTGAGCTGGCCGTTATCAGCACTCAGCACCTGGTTCGTGGGCGCCGTGTGATCGAGCAGATCAACATCCGGTTCAAGCGGGTCGTTCATTTCGTCAGGGAACTTATATACTCAGCGTTGCCAACTCCAGAAACCAAAGTGCAGGAACGATGAATTTTCGTGCGCACTGTCCCAGCAAAACCATCAAAGCAATGTGTGGCGTGAACGTCTTGTTGTCACCAAAACAAGAGGCATCACCGTCTGTTGTCGCACAGACTCTGATCATCGAGTCACTCTGATCAGTCCACTATGTACTCTGCTACATACTACATGATGACGTGACTTGTGAAGGCCACAACTCATGGAGCCGGAAAATCTCTCAGTTGAACAAACGGAAGGAGACGTGCCAGTCTAAAGAAGTTAGCTAGCTCTTCCACGCCGGTCGACAGCATTCTCGTGTGTTGCTGTGGCTGAACGTTGGCACTGCTCTCTCGTCGGCGCCGGCGTCCACATCACGTTCCTACACACCGGCCGAACGCATCCGCAGCGGTTATGCCTAATCTGGACATGGTCGGCGCAAGTAAGGACGCCGCGGAAACCTAGACGAGGGCTTGTAGACCTTCCTGTGGCGACGAGACGCCCCAACAGCTAGCCAAGCTTACCGCGCATATATATAGCAGCAAAGGCACAAGCACGGATACTCAACACGGCCGCCTCGGGCCTTGCTGTGGCGACGAACGCATCCGCAACCGGTGCTTATGCGTTCCTTCAGCATCAGGCCTCTCTGTCACAGAACCGGCTTACCACGGAGCCGGCTCCGTTTCAGGATTTCCTTAGGTAGTGATACGCACTGTGACGTTCCATAATATAACACACAGTAAAGAATATAATTGCAACAAGAATATAGATAAAGTACAGAGTTTTATATAAATTCGAATTTAAAATTTATAAACTAGAGTTTTTAAAAAATACGAAAGCGGAATAGTCTATATGATAGATAGCTCGATAGAATAAGTAAGGTACATTCGCCTCTCACAACAATTCAAACAGCATATCTGGCTTTGTAGGTGTTTGCCCAAACACCGTGCCAGCAATCAACGGTCTACTCCTCATCATCGGTGCACCGTTCCCACTTGATGTTCCAGCAATCAGGTCGCTGGCCTTTTCAGTGGAATCTTCTACCGCAGTGGCAGTCTCCATCCTAGTCATCTAAAAACCACATAGAACGTCGCTCTGAGTAACTAGTTTACTCAGCAAGACTGACCCGTCAAGGTGGCCAACTATAGCCGATTTCTAAACATGCACAGGCTAAGGGTAGGGTTCATATTGCCAAAAACCAGCCTAAGAGTAAATCCCTAGTCTTCAGTTTTAGCGTTAATTTAAGTTAATAGACGAAATAGTAAATTTAGTTTGCACTATGACTACAACAATCAAGGTTGCAATATAATTAATAATAATTTCCAAACAACAATATTAAACCCTTTCAACAAAATAATGACTTTCGACACTATTTCGGAGTAGCGATCAACTGGTACTCGTTACTGTGAGGGGCAGCGACTCGAATTGATTCACATCCTGCAGGAGAAACCTGCTTATGCGATCCATATGTACTTTATGGAAGTCGCATGGAGCAACCTTTCGCATACGGTACTACAAGATCTTCCACGTCTGGCTCCCCCGAGAAGGGTCCGACAACGCGATGCGTCCTGTGCCGCCATCCATGGGTAGATTCCTCCCTCCTCTCAGCCCCAGTTCCACCTTAAGGATCAGGGTACCTTCCGACCAGGCAGTAGTCGTAGTTATGTCGGTTTACTAGGCCCATAACTCCAGCATCCAAACAGTACGTTCAAACTTGACCTCATAGGACCGGACACGAGGCGTAGCCTTAGATGACTCGGACGGAGCTACCTCCTTGAAGACAAGCTATCCTTCCCTTTCCACCTAGTTGCCCGTCCGATCTTCATTTGTTTTCCCATTCCATGTTTCCTTCCTGTGACAATATTCTCAAGTGATAATATTTCCTGATCTACGAGTGGTCTCCATACCACTCGACGAATGATCGTCCTAAATTAGGCAGAGCAACTAACGTCCTGAGGCTAATATCGGGTAAAAGAGGACCTACTGTAATGCTAGGTTTTCAAACAACTCCTATAAAATTAATGCACAGGCAAGCCTACACCCCTAATTAGTGACAAAAGAAAAAATATAAAACTGGTGGGATGCACCGGGGCTTGCCTTGAGCAGGTTCCTGGTTAGCGGGGTTCCCTCCTTGCTCTTCTGACTCCTGCTCCTGTCCCGCTTCCACGTGATTCACCTCGTGACCTATATGATGCGAAAGCGATGCATGAGAATAAGTTTTGATTCATGGCACTTCCTCAACAAATATGTTATAACGACAATATTTCATGTAAAAGTGTACGAGGGTGTGTCGATTAGTTCAGTAATATAACCCATATGGTCTGAGGCATAAAGTGGATGCGTTTAGTGTATTTTCTTCATGGACTCCAAAAACTAACCGTGGAATTTGGGTACAAGAAGTACGGGGGTTCACATGTTCGTGCTCGAAATACCCATGCTAGGCACATGAGGAGTGGGCATGGACCGAAATAGTACTACCAGTGTGTTGGTACGTGGTTATGCAACAGAAGCAATTACGACATAAAACTTTAGCGAATAATCATAGAAATTTAATAGCTATTAATCCCATAGGGTAATTAAATAATTTAGCATGGTTCTGGACATCAAATAGAAATAGGTGATTTACTGTAACTAGGACATATTAGTGATGATTTATTGGCCAAGTTTCATTGACATATATTGAGCCATTAGTTTTAAACAATTAAGACTATGCTTAGGGTTAAATAATTAACTAGGGCTAAATTATAGAGAAATAGGGTTTATGGTTTTACAGCAAGGTCTAACAAATCAAAACGTGATTTTTTACCAAGTATCAAGAATTTACTAAACATATATAATTAAAACTAAATTTATTAGTATTTTGGTCATTTAATTTGGTACGGATGAAAATACTGACATGCAGGGAGATTTCATATTTTTGTTAAATAGTACATGTTCAGAGAAGCCTACTAGATTTTTACCATGCCCTAAAATCCATAGTAAATAATTTACTATACATTTTCAAAGTTTTTTCCATTTCCAGGAAATAGATTCTAATTGAAACTAAAAAGAAAAATGCATTTCTGGCCTCGTGGGCCAGATCTACCGCGGCCCACCGGCCGAACATGTGTGCGGGGCGCGCTCGGGCCAGATTCGGCCGGAGAGTGATGTCGGGCCTAAAGATCGTTGCGGGCCAGCGGCCAACCTGGCCATTGGCTAGCTCAGCCGAGCCGAGCGCGCCGCCGCGCGTGCGGTGGCACGGGCACGGCGGCGCCCTCGGCCGCGTGCGGTGGCGCGGACACGGCGGTCCACCGGAGCAACGACAGCTCCCACATTTGTGCGGTCATGGCCAACGGAGTGGTGCGGGTGCGCGGCGCGCGAGAAGGGAGGGAGATGCTCACCGGAGCGTGATTTCAGTGGGGAGACACCACGGCGGTGGACGGTAGTGGTCGGTGACGAAATCCCGGCGGCAGATCTGCACGGGGTCAGGCCGAGTGAGGTCGAGGGCGTGCGCTAGGGGTCCAAGTTTTCAAGGGAGCAAGGAATCAGAAAGCACTCACCGGAGCGGAGAATGCGAAATGGGGAAATGGTCATTGGCGGCGGAGAAGAAAAGAGCGACTCCCAATGGCTTGGCCCACGAGAGGTGGAGCGGCTTCGCGTCGAGCTTGAGGACGACATAGTGGTGCTCCAAGGGTGGATGTCTGAGACAGGGAGGCAGCGGCTAGGCGGCGCGACGAAGCTTAGCACACGGCGTCCATGGCGGGTCGAGTGAGAGGAGAACAAAGGGATGAGCGCGAGTGAGGGAGAATGGGGAGTACGTTCCAATCGGGAGGGGGACAAAGAGCGATGTCGTATCGGTGTGGGGGCGTTGATCCGCGGAGGTGCCATTCACGCCCGTCGTCGGCGCCCATGCGGCGTACGGGCAGGCGAGGACCGGGGCGGCGCCGATTTGTGTTTGTTTACTGAGAATGACAGGTGGGTCCCACAGGGAGTTTTCTTTTTCCTTTATTTCCAACTCTTATAAACCACTAGTGTTTGTTATTTTCATTAGAGATATTTGGGAGTGGCTCCCGACAAACTTAAAACATGATTAGGCTCGATATGATGTGATTGATTTTATAAAAATCCTAAGTACTATTAGTTCTTAACCGAATTTAAATAGTAATTTTGTGAAGTGGGTTAGTTTTTGACCCTTTTACCATTTATTTGGGGCATTAATCAATAGCATAAAAATCTGAAAAACTCCTAAAAATTCTAATTGATCATGGAGTCCAACATATATTTTTGGTGGGGGTAAGTTCCATTAAAATTTTTAAACTTATAGTTCAACGGCAACCAAATCGACTTGATTTCAAATTTGAATTTGATCAATTTAAATTCAAACTTCTATTTTAGGCTCTTATACTTGTGGGGTATGATCCTAGGGCGTGTCATGGGAGTGCATGATACCAGAGGTGTCACAGCCCTCCCCCCTTAAAGAAATCTCGTCCCGAGATTAAGGAAAGTACTACGGTTTACCTAGGTGCTGGTGTAGGAATTCGGGGTAGTGTCTTTGTAGGAACTCTTTCGTCTCCCAAGTAGCCTCCTTCGCAGTGTGGTTGCTCGATTGGACCTTGTAGAACTTGAGCGTCTTCTTGCGAGTTACTCGTTCCTTCTCATCTAGTACCTTCACCGGAATATATCAAGTCGGGTTGTAGCTGATCCGTGCCCTCCAAGGGAACGTCTACTGGTGTCTTCAAACATTTCTTGAACTAGGACACATGAAATGTGTCATGCACTCCTGCAAGTTCCACTGGCAGTTGGAGCTTGTAGGCCACAGGCCCACACCTTGCAATAATCGGATAGGGGCCAATGCAACGGAGTGCTAACTTCCCATGAATACCAAATCGTTGTACACCTTTGGTTGGTGAAACTCAGAGGTAGACCATATCACCGACTTTAAACTCCAACGGGCGACGCCTTTTATCTGCATAACTCTTCTACCTGGATTTTGCTGCTCGTAGATTCGACTGGATTTCAAGCACTTTCTCCTCAGCTTGTTGTACTAGCTCGGGGCCAAACACTACTCTTTCTCCTGATTTAGACCAGCTCAATGGTGTCCGACAACGACGACCATAGAGAGCCTCGAATGG
This sequence comes from Eleusine coracana subsp. coracana, assembly GCA_032690845.1. Classification (NCBI taxonomy): domain Eukaryota; kingdom Viridiplantae; phylum Streptophyta; class Magnoliopsida; order Poales; family Poaceae; genus Eleusine; species Eleusine coracana. Next base: position 45,425,940 of record CM064430.1, read on the forward strand.
TGCCATCTTGATGCTTTCTTGATAACTATTGTTGTATGCAAACTCGGCCAGTGGTAAGCATTCGTCCCACTTCTTGCTATGATTCAATACATATGCCCTCAACATGTCCTCTAATATTTGGTTAACTCTTTCTGTCTGACCGTCTGTTTAGGGGTGGTATGCAGAACCCCGGATCAACTTGGTGCCAAGTGACTCGTGTAGCTTTTCCTAAAAGCGTCCAACAAACTGAGGGCCCTTGTCGGATACAATTGTTTTGGGCACTCCGTGTAAGCATAGGATCCGATCTATGTACAATTGTGCATACCTCTCTGTTGTGAACCATGTCGATACAGGGACGAAGTGTGCAACTTTAGTCAACCGATCAACAATCACCCATATAGAGTCAAACTTGCGTGACGTGCGGGGAAGACCAACAATAAAATCCATACTAATATCCTCCTATTTCCATGCTAGAACACTCAAGGGTTGTAGTTGACCAGCTTTCTTGAGATGATCGGCCTTGACTCGACGACAGGTGTCACATTCCGCTACATACTTTGCTATGTCCCTCTTCATACGAGTCCACCAATATTTGGATCTCAAGTCGTGATACATCTTGTTGCTGCCCGGGTGTATGGAGTACTTCACAACATGAGCCTCATCCAAAATATTTTTGCAAAGTTCCAGATTCTTAGGCACTACCAGGCGATCCTTGAACCATAACACACCTTGTACGTCCTCCCGAAAACACTGGACTTTAGCATCGCCCTCCTTTAGTCTCCTTCTAAGGTGTGCCACGCCAACATCATTCTTCTGGGTTTCTACTATCTCTTCTCGCAAGGTAGGTACCAACACTAGGTTATAGAGAGCTCCGTGGGGTGTTACCTAGACATAGTGACCATCTTGCACTTGTCGGCTGACCATGATATGGTGGCAATGAGCCTTACGACTTAGTGCATCAGCCACGACATTTGCTTTTCTGGGGTGGTAATGCACTTCCAACTCATAGTCTTTAATCAATTCCAACCAACGACGTTGCCTCATTGTCAGATGATCCTGAGTGAAGATGTACTTCAAGCTTTTGTGATCGGTGTAGATACGAACTAGATTACCAAGCAGGTAGTGTCTCCACATTTTCAATGCCAGTACCATTGCTGCTAATTCCAGATCATGTGCAGGATAATTCTGCTCATGCTTCCTCAATTGCTTGGACCCATAAGCGATGACTCTACCGTCTTGCATGAGCACACACCCTAATCCAATACATGAAGCATCGCAATAGACATCAAACGGCTTCCCCAGGTCCGGTTGAGCTAATATTGGGGCAGTCATAAGATGCTTCTTTAGGGTTTAAAAAGCGTCTGCGCAGCCTTGATCCCAGACAAATTTCTTTTCTTTCTTCAACAGCTCAGTGATGGGTTTTGCAATCTTGGAGAAATTTGGGATGAAATGGCGATAGTAACCAGCCAATCCAAGAAAACTGTGTATGTGAAATACAGTTTTCGGTGTCTTCCAGTTCAGTACATCCCTTACTTTGCTAGGATCTACTTCTATGCCTTCTTCCGAGATGACGTGGCCCAAAAATGGTACTTGCTTCAACCAAAATTCACATTTGCTAAATTTAGCATATAGCTGATGTTCCCCTAACCTCTGTAGCATAATGCGAAGATGCTCTGCATGTTCCTCTTCTGACTTGGAGTAGACTAGGATGTCATCAATAAACACCACTACAAATTTGTCCAGCTCTGGCATGAACACCGAGTTCATGAGATACATGAAGTGTGCCGGTGCATTTGTCAAACCAAAGAACATCACTAAGTACTCGTAGAGTCCGTACCGAGTGGAGAAGGTTGTCTTGGGGATATCTTCAACACAGATCTTTATTTGGTGGTATCCCAATCGCAGATCGATCTTGGAGAAAACCTTAGCTCCAATTAGCTGATCAAAGAGAATATCAATACGGGGCAGTGGGTACTTGTTCTTGATAGTCACGGCATTGAGTGGTTGGTAATCTACACACAATCTCAATGTCTCGTTCTTCTTTTTTACAAACAATGCCGGACAACCCCACGGTGAAGAACTTGGTCGAATAAATCCTTTATCTAGCAACTCTTTCAACTGCTCTTTCAGCTCCGCTAGTTCCTTTGGTGCCATTTTATAGGGTCTCTTGGATATGGGTGTCGTTCCTGGCTGAAGCTCAATTTTGAATTCGACATCCCGATCCAGAGGTAGTCCAGGTAGATCATCAGGGAATACGTCTGGGAACTCGCTAACCACTGGAATATCACCTAATGAAGTGGCGTGGGTGTGGTGAACTACAGGGGTTGCCGGTCGGGGATAATTCACTTGAAAACTCACTTTGCCTCGGGTGGGGGAGTCTAAGTGTACGGTATAAGTGTCCGTGTCTAGAAGGGCTTTATGATACTTCATCCATGGCATACCCAAAATTACATCGATGTTGCTCCCCTCAAGAATCATGCAGTCCGCAAGATACACTTTTGTCACTAGAGTTATAGGTATTCCCCTAACTTCATATTTTGCGGGCGTGTACCTATGAGATGATCTAATAAGGTATTGGGTCTTCATAAGATGATAGGGTAGTTGTAGAGTTCTAGCATACAACTCACTGATAAAGTTGTGTGAAGCCCCAGAATCAAATAGCACGAGTGTGGGGTGGTCTTGAATAGAGAACATACCAACGAGGATGGGGTTGTTCTCCGGAATCTCCTCCAGCGTGGTGTTGTTCATGCGGCCAGTGCGGTTGGGTCCCTTGTTGTTGCGGTTGTTGTTGTTGTTGTTGTTTCTCGATGGTTCGGGCCCGTGTTCCGCTTGGGAAACATGCACTCCCTCAAAAAGTGTCCCAGGCGACCGCAGTTGTAACAGGGAAAAGGCCCCATCTGGGTGTTCTGCTGTGGCTGTGGACGATACGCGCCTTGGTTCTGCTGCTGACGGAATGCCTGGGGTCGCTGTTGTGGCTGCTGGGGTGAACGTGGAAATGGTGCTGACACAGGGGTGGAACATACCTCTGTCCCGAGGGATCCGTATACACCATGCAATACTTCTGTGGGGGTCCACCGGATGACCCCATAGCACTAGCGGACCTCTTCCACTCTGCCATCACCTTGCGGAACCCATCCTCTGCAATGATGGCATTGTTGACGAATTCCGCAAATGTGCCGCCCATGTTGGGGTTGAGGTGGTCCTGCAATTCTGCGCTGAGACCCTCCAAGAATCGGTCCTTGCGCTTGGCGGGGGTGTCTACCCGTTCAGGAGCATAGAGTGCCAGGCGGTTGAACTCCTCGCAATATTCTTCGACACTGCGGTTGCCTTGTTTTAGAGCTGCAAACTCTCGTGCTTTCCTGCGAATGAGCCCTGCAGGGATATAGTGTGCACGGAACACTATCTTGAATTCGTCCCAAGTAATCTGTAGGTTCTCCCCAACTGAGGCGACATGGTTGGCCCACCATGCCCCAGCTGCACCATGCAGCTGTTGTGTCACGAACAACGTCTTCTGCACAGGCGTGCAGTTGAGAAGCCCAAACTTGGACTCGAGCATACGGAGGAAGTTTTCAGCCTCCATGGGTTCAGTGGTGGAGCTGAATGTAGGTGGCCTGGTGGCGAGGAGATCGGCGTAGGTGTTGTTTTGTGCTGCTTCATCGTTGTTGCCCCTAGCATTTCTGCTGGCCATATTCTACTGTGCCAACTCCCGCATGAACTCCGCCTGTTGCTACTGGTTCTCTATCATGCTGGCGAAGAACTGCGCCATCATCTGCATGGGGTTGGGAGGCGGTGGTGGAGCCTCATGCTGAGTGTTGTCCTCCCTAGCCCTGGAGCTTTCGGGTTGCTCGCCGTGGAGCTCGTTGGTGTTGCAGGTGCGAACCATTCTGAAATGCAAGAATAGGGATTCCAATTAGCATCTTTTCCAACAACATCATTGCATAAATGAATTCATATAACATTGCAACAAAGGTAATAATGAACAACTAACATTTTTCCGACATGGTCTGCATCCATAAACTACATAAGTGCAAGTACAAGTCAATAAGGTCTGCAGTACATAACTCGAAATATATGGCCATCGAGTCACAAAAGAAATTCACGTGGGTGATCCCCAAAATACAACAATCATGCGTGAATCGACAAAAGCTACCTACCCACTCTGTCCTACATGCCCGGCCTAATCATGCCTGGTATGACCTACTACTCCCTGTCTCCAGCTATGTCGGAGGATCCTGGACGGTCTGCCCCCATCGGTGCTGGCGGCTCGTAGTCTATGTCGGACTCCTCGTCCATGTCCTCCTCTGGGTCCTCCTCCTCTGGTGCTGCCGGTGGCGCCAGAGCTACCTCCAGCTGCTCCTGCAGGCCCTGATTCTCATGGGCCAGGGTCTCCAGGTCCTCTCCCATAAGCTCCATCTCCTGCTGGGCAGCCGCCAACTGCTGCTGTAGGTGCTCGTTATGGTTGGCGCGCTGCTGCATAATCATGCCATGCCTATCCACCTCCTGCTCAAGGGCGTCACGCTGTCCTGTAACCTCAGTCACGTGAGTCTCGCTCGCCTGAAGAGCAGCGGTCAACCGCTGAATCTTCCTCTGTTGTGCGTCAACCTGCGTCTGCAGGTTGTTCCTCTGCACCCATACCTGCTCAGCTTCTGCTAGTAGGATCCTGCTGCGGCTGTTCGACTCCTCATCCAAGTTGAGGAGGCACTCGATGTAATGAGATATGCGATGGTACCTCTCGTGGTACTCTGGGTAGTCGTCAGGGGCAATGCGCCTTACGCGCTTCTGCCAGACCGGGTTGGCCTAGTGCCATATGGGAATCATCTCGAATGGGGTCCCAGAGAGTACTGTGGTATGGCGCCCGCAGAAGTGGGTGAGAGCCCTATGGACGGCTCTCTCCAAGCCCTCCCGAAGGCTCTCACACGTCACCGTGCTCTCCATCCCCGGCAGGTTGGGGCTGCGTGGGTGGGTGGACACGCTGATGTGCACCTCAGCGAGGGTCAGGCCGTGACGGCGGACCTCACGCCCACGGTATGAAGGCGGCTCCATGTAGCACAGCAAATGCAGTAGGCCCCACAAAAGAGTAGAAAAGCCACGGTGCTGAAGGCCGGTGGTGTAGCGCCACCCGTTGTGTGCCAACTCCTCAAAGACGTGGTCGCCCATCTGGAACAAAAACCCAATGGTGAGTATAGTGTTCCACAAGCTGAGAATGCATATCATAACGAGGGATAGGGTGCTGAAGGTGATGGAAAAAAAATGACCACAAAGATAGATTAAGTTTCGACTCTTAGAAATGAATAATCTGTCCTAATATGTAGCCATCACTAAATTAAACTTTAAGCTATCTTAGGTACAGAATCTGAAAAACCATTGAACATCAATGTTTGAAATAACTTAAACACCTTTCCAACGAGTACCTACACACCCTTGTCCAATAAAATATTCAGGAGATATGAATTTTTCAAATCGACTATCAGCTCTGAAATTCTGCTCCCAGCCAACTATGTCACCTGACCAATAGGTAAACACGGAAATAGAAACTGCTCTTGATGTAGGCAAAACTAGCCATTTGGGCTTATACCAAAGTTGTAGAGGACGCTCTTACCTTTTCAACATATATTTACTCACTCTCATCAGATAAGCGATTTAGGAGCTACGAATTTTCTAAGTCACGGTTCAGAATCTGAAAGTTCGATATGACAGGGCTATGTTTGGTCTGGAAAAGGGGCTGGAGTCCAGTTTTCTTTTTATTTAACCATAGAAGTAATCTACCAACTTTGTGGAGAGTTTTAACATCTTTCTAACATATATTTACACGCCTCCAACTAATTCTTAGAACTCAAGATATACAATTTACACTACCGGTAATTTTTTTGAACCGAGTTTCTGGACAGAACTGGGTGACTCTGATTATTTGCTTATAGCACTATCTTCCAGGTTCCAAATCTAAAAACATAAGCTACTAAAGTTGTAGAGCATTTCATAAACTTTCTAGGGAGTGCTCATACAACCATAGAGGTGGTTCGAGCAAAAAGTTATGAATTTTACACAATAGGTCATGAATCTGAAGTTTAGATTGACGTCACTTCGAAGTGCTGACTCGGACATGCCCAAAATAGCATTATCCGGACAATTTCAAAACAAAACTCTTTGCTGGATGTATAGAGGGTTTGTTCATGATTTCAACAAGTATTTATTTGTATGAATTTGACTTTCGAGTGAGGAGATATAGATTCTTATGTGGGTGACATGTTCGCTGAAATTTCAGTTTGCATAATAAATTAATACTCCAATATCTTACATGAATGCATATGCTTTCGGTCTAAACGTCCTCACAAAATAAAAGTTGGCCATGAATAGGACCATACGTATAGTCGGTGGCTGACGATCTCTCAAATTAGTCATACTCTACATGTTTCTTGCGCGAATCGTGATTAGCGTATCTGCAGAAAAATTCCATCCAACCATCCACATTTCAGGCAATTGATAGATAGATAGATAGATAGATAGATAGATAATATTTGACAGGAATTTAAGTACACTCCGTATCATTCCATACGGGCTGCACCCCAGGTAGGCCACTTCCTGGAGAAAAGCATCTACGATCTACATCACGTGGCGGGATGTTCACCATGGCGTCGATGACCTGGACGGCCCCATATGTTCCAAAGATCAGTGACTCCCTTTAACCCTCTTGGGTAGTGACACCTCGTGACAATTCGAAAACCAGAGAGTACGAGCATTTTGCAACTTACCTTCTTACTTGAGCGTAGGTGCGTCATTACGAAATAGTAAGTTTTACATTAATGTAAATCTAGGCCTATGTTAGGTTAGCTTGCCACCTGTTCATAACTATTATAGATCTAATGGGCACGTCCTCACATGTTCGTAATAAGGTTTTAAAGAATATGTCTTTAAATATTGTACTATTACCGAGATGGCTCTGATACCAAGCTGTCATAGAACCGGCTTACTAGCCAGCTCCGTTCCAGAATCTCCTCGGGTGGCGACACGCGCTGTGACGCCCCATAGTACAACACATGGTAGAGAATATAATTGTAACAAGAACACAGATAGAGTACAGAGATTTACAAAAATCCGAATTTAAAGTTTACAAAACAGAGTTTTTAGAAAATGCGGAAGCGGAATAGTCTACAAGATAGATAGCTCGATAGAATAAGTAAGGTACATTCGCCTCTCACGATGATTCAAACAGCATATCCAGCTTTGTAGGTATTTGCCCAAACATCGTGTCGGCAATCAATGGTCTACTCCTCCTCATCATTGGTGCATCATTCTCATTCGATGTTCCAGCAATCAGATCGCTGGCTTTCCCAGTGGAATCTCCCACCACAGTGGCAGTCTCCATCCTGTTCATCTGAAAACCACATAGAACATCGCCCTGAGTAACTAGTTTACTCAGCAAGACTGACCCGTCAAGGTGGCCAATTACAGCAGACTCCTAAACATGCACAGGCTAAGGGTAGGGTTCATATTGCCAAAAGTCAGCCTAAGAGTAAATCCCTAGTCTTCAGTTTTAGCGTCAATTTAAGTTAATAGACGAAATAGTAAATTTAGTTTGCACTATGACTACAACAATCAAGGTTGCAATACAATTAATAATAATTTCCAAACAGCAATATTAAACCCTTTCAACAAATTAATGGCTTCCGACACTGTTCCGGAGCAGCGATCAACTGGTACTCGTTACTGTGAGGGGCAGCGACTCGAATTGATTCACATCCTGCAGGAGAAACCTGCTTGCACGATCCATACACGCTTCATGAAAGCGATATGGAGCAACCTTTCGCATACGATAGTACAAGATCTTCCGCGCCTGGCTCCCCCGAGAAGGGTCCCCCAACACGATGCGCCCCGTGCCGCCATCCGTGGGTAGATTCCTCCCTCCTCTCAGCCCCAGTTCCACCTTAAGGATCAGGGTACCTTCCGACCAGACAGTAGTCGTAGCTACATCGGTTTACTGAGCCCATAACTCCAGCATGCAAACAGTATGTTCAAACTTAGGTGACTCGGACGGGGCTACCTCCTTGAAGATAAGTTGTCCTTCCCTTTCCACCTAGTTGCCCGTCCGGCCTTTATTTGTTTTCCCATTTCATGTTTCCTTCCTCTGACAATATTCCCAAGTGATAATATTTCCTGATCTACGAGTGGTCTCTATACCACTCGACGAATAATCGTCCTAAATTAGATAGAGCAACTACCATCCTGAGGCTAATATCAGGTAAAGGGGGACCTACTGTAATGCTAGATTTTCAAACAACTCCTATAAACTTAATGCACAGGCAAGCCTACACCCCTAACTAGTGACAAAAGAAAAAATATAAAGCTGGTGGGATGCACCAGGGCTTGCCTTGAGTAGGTTCCTGGTTAGCGGGGTTCCCTCCTTGCTCTTCGGGCTCCTGCTCCTGTCCCGCTTCCACGTGATTCACCTCGTGACCTATATGATGCGGATGATGTAATGCATGAGAATAAGTTTTGATTTATGACACTTCCTCAACAAATATGTTATAATGACAATATTTCATGTAAAAGTGTACGGAGGTGTGTCGATTATGTTCAGTAATATAACCCATATGGTTGAGGCATAAAGTGGATGCGTTTAGTGTATTTTCTTCATGGACTCTAGAAACTAACCGTGAAATTTGGGTACAAAAAGTACGGGGGTTCACATGTTCGTGCCCGAAATACCCATGCTAGGCACATGAGAAGTGGGCATGGACCAAAATAGTACTACCAGTGTGTTGGTACGTGGTTATGCAACAGAAGCAATTACGACATAAAACTTTAGCGAATAATCATAGAATTAATTAATAGCTATTAATCCCATAGGGTAATTAAATAATTTAGCATGATTCTGGACATCAAATAGAAATGGGTGATTTACTGTAACTAGGACATATTAGTGATGATTTATTGGCCAAGTTTCATTGACATGCATTGAGCCATTAATTTTAAATAATTAAGACTATGCTTAGGGTTAAATAACTAACTAGGGCTAAATTATAGAGAAATAGGGCTTATGGTTTTACAGCAAGGTCTAACAAATCAAAACGTGATTTTTCACCAAGTATCAAAAATTTACTAAACATATATAATTAAAACTAAATTTATTAGTGTTTTGGTCATTTAATTTGGTACGGGTGAAAATACTGACATGCAGGGAGATTTCATATTTTTTTTAAATAGTACATGTCTAGAGAAGCCTACTAGATTTTTACCATACCCCAAAATCCATAGTAAATAATTTACTATACATTTTCAAAGTTTTTCCCATTTCCTGGAAATAGATTCTAATTAAAACTAAAAAGAAAAATGCATTTCTGGCCTCGTGGGCCAGATCTACCGCGGCCCACCAGCCGAACGTGCGCGCGGGGCGCGCTCGGGCTAGATTCGGCCCCAGAGTGAAGTCGGGCCTAAAGACTGTTGCGGCCTAGCGGCCAACCTGGCCATTGGCCAGCTCAGCCGAGCCGAGCGCGCGGCGGTGGCGCCCTCGGCCACGTGCGGTGGCGCGGGCACGGCGGCCAGCCGGAGCGACGGCAGCTCCCACATTTGTGCGGTCATGGCCAACGGAGTGGTGCGGGTGCGCGGCGCGTGAGAAGGGAGGGAGATGCTCACCGGAGCGGGATTTCAGCGGGGAGACACCACGGCAGCAGACGGCAGTGGTCGGTGTCGAAATCCCGGTGGCAGATCTGCACGGGGTCAGGCCGAGTGAGGTCGAGGGTGTGCGCTAGGGGTCCAAGTTTTTACGGGAGCGAGGAATCGGAAAGCACTCACCGGAGCGGAGAATGCGAAGTGGGGAAATGGTCATTGGTGGCGGAGAAGAAAAGAGCGATTCCCGACGGCTCGGCCCGCGAGAGGTGGAGTGACTTCGCGTCGAGCTTGAGGACGGCACGGTGGTGCTCCAAAGGTGGCTGTCCGGGATAGGGAGGCAGCGGCTAGGCGGCGCGACGAAGCTTAGCACACGGCGTCCATGGCGGGTCGAGTGAGAGGAGAACAGAGGGATGAGCGCGAGTGAGGGAGAATGGGGAGTAGGTTCCGACCGGGAGGGGGACAAAGAGCAATGTCGGAACGGTGTGGGGGCGTCGATCCGTGGAGGTGCCGTTCGCGCCCGTCGTCGGCGCCCACGCGGCGTACGGGCAGGCAAGGACCGGAGCGGCGGCGGTTTGTGTTTGTTTACTGAGCATGACAGGTGGGTCCCATAGGGAGTTTTCTTTTCCCTTTATTTCCAACTCCTATAAACCACTGGTGTTTGTTATTTTCATTAGAGATATTTGGGAGTGGCTCCCGACAAACTGAAAACATGATTAGGCTCGATATGATGTGATTGATTTTATAAAAATCCTAACTACTATTAGTTCTTAACCGAATTTAAATAGTAATTTTATGAAGTGGGTTAGTTTTTGACCCTTTTACCATTTATTTGGGGCATTAATCAATAGCATAAAAATCTGAAAAAATCCTAAAAATTCTAATTGATCATGGAGTCCAACATATATTTTTGATGGGGTTAAGTTCCATTAAAATTTTTAAACTTATAGTTCAACGGCAACCAAATCGACTTGATTTCAAATTTGAATTTGATTAATTTAAATTCAAACTTCTATTTTAGGCTCTTATACTTGTGGGGTTTAATCCTAGAGCGTGTCGTGGGAGTGCTTGACACCAGAGGTGTCACACTCTCCACGTCCAATTATTTAAGGAGCGTTCGGTGCTTCCATGCGTCTGCATAGCAGCAAGGTGGACCGGCGCCGATACGCAACACAGAGAGGCCTCCTTGGAGCAAGTTCCTGTCCGGCCTCGTCGCCACCACTTCATCATCTGGTTTCTCTGGGCGTGCGGCCGCGTCTGGCCCACCGTGGTGCTAACAGCCGGGTCCACCGGCGCGCAGCAGCAGGCGACCGCCGACGATGAAGCGCGTGCCCGTCACCCCTGTTGCACTCGCTCGACAGCCTGGCCCGCGTCTTCTCCTCGGCGTCCATCAAATCGGGCACCCGGCGAACCCGGGCAAATTCACAATTGTCCCCCGAACCCGAGCTTCACAACGTGCGCGCCGTGTTCGCCATCATCAGGCCTCGTCGCCACTTCCTCTGGTTTCAGTACTTCGCATCCGAGTCGGACCCCAGCCACGCCAACACGGCAAAGAGGATGTTGGATGCTTCACGGCAAAGCATGCGCATCCGACCCGGACTCCTCTTGACGCGTGAAGCCTACGCATCATGCTAGGGCGCGCCGCCAGCCCTTCCCCTTATAAAAGGCCGCGAGAGCGAGACACAGGCAGGCGCTTCCCTTCCCATCCGCAAAACACACCCATCCTCAGAATCTGATATCTCGCCATGGTTTTCCTCCTCCGCTACAAGAAGTTCTTGACGGGCGACCACGCCGCCGCCGCCGCAGACCAGAGCCGCCCATCCTCGACCCGCGAGATCACGGCACCCGGGCGGAACGAGATAAGCTGCAGCTGCTGCACCTGCACTGGAGAGGAGAATCCCAACGCTGTGATGAGCTGGATGATCGACCTGTGCCGACCCTCCCTCGACGACATCATGGGCATGACGGAGCCGCTCGCCGACTTCCTCAGCCGCGCCGACCCCGACGACCCCCAAACACAGGCGGTCAGCCGCCTGCTCGACCACCTCGTCCTCGAGTGGCTCTGCTGTGTTATCCCACCCGGACGGATCCCGCTGCGCAGCAACAACACCGTGCAAGCAGGAGGCAAGAAGACGACCCGCAGATTCCTCGCCACTGGCTGGAACAAGTTCCTGGGCGCGTTCAAGAACACCAAGTCCGCCGCCTCCGTCGCAAGAGCTGGAGGCAACCCGACGACCCGCCTCTCTAGTTGGGAGTTGCTCAAGATGACGGCACCGCTCGCCGAGTTCCTCTGCTATGCCGACGACAACGACCCCAACACTAAGCCGCTCTGCCGCTTGCTTGACCACCTAATAACAGAGTGGCGCGCTGAGAACCAGAAGGGGACATCCATGAGCACCTGATCCCGGCAAGCTTCTGCTACTGCAATCCTACGTGATGATCCAGCCATCCAGCACCTAGATGAAGCGCATCAAGGAAACGCTGTCATAGTAGTACGTCCTTCTACTGCTCTTTCTCTTCCTGCACTACTACGAGTCTTAATTACCTTTTGTTTCTTTGAGGTTTTGCCCCTGCGCTTAGGAAATATAGTGTTCTTTGGATCTTGGTTAAGATGCACTAGTGTTACAAAAACTACTTCAAAGTCTCCGGCCTAGGTACAGCGATCATCACACTTTTAAGGCGTGCTGAAACAAAGTTCACCTTTCCTTGAGCTCTTCTACTTGGCTTAAGGGAAATGGTATATAAGAGAGTCTGGGATCCTATGCTAAAGCAAATAAAAAAAAGTTGAGCAAAAAAAAATCAACTATATATTGCAATAGTTTGGTGAGATGGAGCATAAAACGCACTCACCGGGATTAACTCAAACTCTTAATTACCACCCAAGTCACTAGCAGCAGCAAAAAGGGATAGAATGAACAGAGTGATCACGTCCGCGGAGTTGTTGTGACCTGTTCTAGTTCCGGAGACTTTGCTGTTTTTTTTTTTGTAACCTTTGTGTTGATTGACTCCGATTTTCAGAGCATTGTATCTTCATGAGTTCAGGTTTGCAATTTCCTTGAGGGGCAGAGGTTTAAGTACTCCTAGCTGTGTGGTGAAGAGCTGGGCATAGTTGGACTTAATAGTTTCGTAGTCATGCATTGATGTAACCAAAATCCCTGGATGTGGGTTATTTGATGATGTAACCTTCACAAATGCATCAATGAAATGATTCCCCATATTGGGCAGAAATTATGAAATTCTTGTGTGTTTCTGACTTTGAATCATATGCATGTGTTGTATTAATTTTCCCCAATTGCAAGTTCAGGTGCCACAAATGTCAGGACATAGTTCAAGAAAACGAAAAAGAAAATGGCATACTGCAGAGTATCCAAAAGTCACAGCCCCAACATCAGTCATGAGCACTAAGCTTCTGAACAAGCCTGAACTTACGAGAATGAAGCTGAACTACACTGGTTCGTCAGTAAACTAGCAAAGTCGAAGTATCGGTACCCCTGAAACTGAAAAGTAGAAAACAAGACAACCTACTAAAAACTGCAGTATCACTGATCCTATTCCCCATACTCTGCAGTATGACATTTTCTTTTTCGTTTTCTTGAACTATGTCCTGACATTTGTGGTACTGGATTAAAATCTATATGAACATGATGCACTGGTTTCTTCTAGAACTGAATCCGAACTTTCGTTTGTTTCATGTGCTGCTTATGCTTGTTTTTGTGTTTCTGAGTAACCCATTGACGCAAGTGCATATTTATATCTATTTATGCATTTCTGGAGAGATGGTGTGGTGATGACTGGAGGATTAATTTATATCGAATGGTTCAGTTAGGCCAGTCTCAATCCATGATTTCATTTCACTCTTTCCTATAGTGTCACATTAGATTTAGATGTTTAGTTTGAAGGATGAAATTGGCTCTCTCAATGCAAGGTTTCATTTCACAATTTCATAGGTAAGTCATAATAATAAATTATTGTATTAAGATTGATCGAAATCTATTGGGATGAAACTTTTTGATCGAAATATAAATAGGCCTATTTATATTCGGTGTAATCAGACTTGAGATTTAAGCAAAGATTGATCCTTCACCATTGGGCGCACGGCAGCGAAGTCCGCCGCCCTTACAAGCTCCGGCTATGAACTCCGTAGCCGGGGAGCCGCTGTCTTGGGCATTGACGCCCTTGACAACCTGGTATCACGATCTAGGCGTTCCTCTTCTACTCCACCCGTTTGCCACACCAAGTCGCCACCGACCCCATCCGCTCCGATGGCCGAACCATCCCGCGAGCACCACACGACCGGCCGCCATGGTTCCAGAAGATGGATTTTCCCAAGTATGATGGGAAGTCCGATCTGCTGGCATTCATCAACCGCAAGGAAACTACTGAAAACTACACTATCACTGATTCTGCATAAATTACAATGCCATATCAGAGGTTTGTGTTGATATTGCTGATTTTCCACACCATTCAAGAATGATATGTTAATGTGTCAGAAAACCTAAAACCTTTTGCACAAGCAGAATAGTAAATGGACTGAAAATGACACATACCACTGGTTGAAGGCTTGGAATTCTACCATTTCAGATGTTCGTGTTGTTATTGCTGAGACCTCAAGAACTGTAAAGTCTTATGTGTGTGTCTGTCATTTTTCATTAGCCGTCCGGATTCAGTTTAGTAGTAGCCGGATTTTTGTCAGTGTTAAGTGTCATTTGCTTTCGTTGGTTTTGTCAGTCTTAAGTTGTAACAAAAGTGCCCTGCACCATGCTGGCCGTTCTTCGCCGACCAGCAGATCAATAGCCGGTTCTTTCTGAAACTTTATTCAGCAGGTTTCTTTCTTTCTGAAGTTCAGAATTTCAGATGTAGTCATGTTTCATTTACATGGAAAAGCTTAGGTAATTACAGCAACTCTGAACTGAGAGATACTTGTTCTTGGAGTTCAGGTCCAGCAACACCATTGACCAAATGCTCTAAGGCTCGTTGTGCTACTCTTATAAGAACATCAATCTTATGGTTTCAGGAAAAAGGTACTTCTATGTTAATTTAGAATTCAAAAACTCCACGGGTACAGAAAAATTAAAAAGAGGTCACTGGACATGTTTCAGTAACTCTGAAGAATGTTTAGAGCGCAGTCCACAACAGTTTCATACAATTTATTTGGCATATGAAAAAATAGTCTGAATTCCCAGAGCACAACAAGATTTCCTATTTCTGACTCTCAACAGTTCTATGCTGCTGCAGTCTTGTGTGTGTCTGTCAGTTTTCATTAGCCGTCCGGATTCAATTTAGTAGTTGCGTTCAGTTAGATAGCCTGAGCCTTCAGGGTCTTAGAGTATGAAGTCATGCACTGGTTTGTGCAGATCTTCGCCATCGGTCGGCTCCCCGCCTGGGCGGCTGCGTTTGGCCTGTGGCGCAGACGAGCGCATGGGCAGGCTCGACATCGTCTCGCCATGGACGCCACGCCATCGCGTGCTTCCTGATGTACCGAGCGCGTGCCAATTTGTTTGCTGGCCGTTCTTCGCCGATCAACAGCCCGGATTAACAATAAAAGACAAGGCATGACAAACTCGGATATAACAACAAAATACCAAACTCGGATTAACAACAAAAGACAATACATGACAAACTCGGATCAAGCAACTTGTTGATTTCATCTGGGAACTCCTACGAGACATGACAATTAAGCTCGGATTAACAACAAAAGACACCCACCGCCTGCCTCTTGGTCAAGACTCGCTTAAATCTGACGCGCGAGTGCGATGCTCCTCAAACCAAAACCAAACCCCTCTGCTTCATCATCCCTCTATAAAAGGGCACCCTGCCATCATCGCATCTCAATTCTCTATCCTCCCTCCACCCATCCAGCAGTTCGTTCGTGTTCCGCCCAAGCGCGGAGAGCTCCAACTCGCCGCCACCCTCATCTCGGCGGATCGGAGATGGCCATCTCCGACGAGGACGACTCGTTCTTCTGCCCCAGCAACGACCGCCTCGTCGACCGCTACCTCCGCGCCAAGCTCGACGGCAGGCTCAGCGACCTCGGCGCCAAGGCCGCCTACTTCGTCGACGCCGACGTCTGCTCTGCGCGCCCGGAGGATTTGGTCCGCCGTCACGGCATGCCTGCGAGCGTGAAGAGCAGAGACGCCGCCGATTGCAAGCAATGGTACTTCTTCAGCCCCGTGCGCCTGCTCGGCTGCTCCACGAAGAAGAAGTCGCGGACCATCGCTGGCACCGACGACAAGGAATCTTGGCACGCCGAGGGCAGCCCGAAGCCGATCGACGGCAGCACCTGCAGTGGCTACGTGACCAAGTTCTCATACCACATCAGAATCGGGCCCAAGATCACCGAGAAGCCAGGGTGGATCATGGCCGAGTACAGTTTCAAGGACGAAGATGTGGTTCTTTGCAAGATTTACAAGTCGCCACGAGGCCCTGGTCGATCCAGCAAGAGGAAGGCGGCGGAGGACATCGAGGCACCCAGCACGCGGCTGCGCATGACCCACGAAGACCAGAATGAGGACGACGCCATGTTCGCCGGGGACCTCGAACACAGCCTCCTGTCCGCGGTGTCGGAGAGCCAACAGATGCAGAACATCGAGGAAAGCCAGCAAGAGCTGCAGTTCGGAGGACAGATGCAGAACATTGGCACCATGGCTTTTGACGAGCTGGAGAAGATGATGATGACAGACGTGGAAGACCAAGCAGGCACGACACTACAAGTCCCTGAGGGCGAGGACCCAGAGGCGTTCTACTGGGGTGTTCTGTTCGGCGACGAGGAGCACGCCTCCATCCAGACTGTGCAAGGTCCTCTCACAGACGGCGACGTGATCGCAGCCCTCGCCTCCGGCGTCACGCTTGATGAGTTGCTCCTCGACGGTCCCTCCTCCCCGCATCCTTTTGCCGCTCTCGGCGTGCCCTGCGCCTGATCCTGACAAACTCATCACGGCAAGCTGCTGCTACTGCAATCCTACGTGATGATCCAGCCATCCAGCACCCAGAAGCTCATCAAGGAAATTAGTACGTCCTTCTACTGCCCTTTCTCTTCCTGCACTACTTCGAGTCTTAATTACCTTCTGTTTCTTTGAGGTTTTGCCCCTGCGCTTAGGAAATATGGTGTTCTTTGGATCTTGGTTGAGATGCACTAGTGTTACAAAAAATACAGCAAAGTCTCCGGCCTAGGTATAGCGATCATCACACTTTTAAGGCGTGTTGAAACAAAGTTCACCTTTCCTTGAGCTCTTCTACTTGACTTAAGGGAAATGGTATGTAAGAGAGTCTGAGATCCTATGCTAAAGCAAACAAAAAAAGTTGAGAAAAAAAAAATCAACTATATATTGCAATAGTTTGGTGAGATGGAGCGTAAAACGCACTCACCGGGATTAACTCAAACTCTTAATTACCACCCAAGTCACTAGCAGCAGTGAAAAGGGATGGAATGAACGGAGTGATCACGTCCAAGGAGTTGTTGTGAGCTGTCCTAGTTCCGGAGACTTTGTTGTTGTTTTTTGTAGCATTTGTGTTGATTAACTTCGATTTTCAGAGCATTGTATCTTCTTGAGTTCAGGTTTGCGATTTCCTTGAGGGGGCAGAGGTCTAAGCACTCTTGGTTGTGTGGTGAAGAGTTGGGCATAGTTGGACTTAATAGTTTCTGAGCCATGCATTGATGTAACCAAAATATCTGGATGTGGGTTCTTTGATGATGTAACCTTCACTGATGCATCAATGAAATTATTCCCCAGAAATTATAAAATTTTTGTATGTTTCTGAATTTGAATCATATGCATGCATTGTATCGATTGGTCCCAACTCCAAGTTCAGGTGCCACAAATTGTCAGGACATAGTAGTTGAGGAAAACGAAAAACAAAATGTCATACTGCAGAGTGTTCAAATGTCACAGCCTAAATATCAGTCATGAGCACTAAGCTTCTAAACAAACATGAACTTATGAGAATGAAACTGAACTACACTAGTTCTTAAGTTCACTGGCAAGGTCAAAGTATCGGTATCCCTGAAACTGAAAAGTAGAGAACAAGACAACCTGCTAAAAACTACAGTATCACTGATCCTATGTCCATTTCAGAGGTTCGTGTTGATATTGCTGAACATTCAGACCATTCAAGAATTGGAAAATGGCTAATCCTTCCAAAGTTTTTTGTTTGTTGTTCAACTTCAGTAGTTGAACTGAAGGATCCATGATTTATTAATTCGTCAGAAAACCTAAAAACTTTGAGCACAAGCAGAATAGTAGATGGACTAAAAATTACAGATCACTGGTTACCAAGCTTGGATTCTGCCATTTCAGTGGTTCCTGCTGTCATTGCTGAGACCTCAAGAGTTGTAAATTGTTAGTAAGTCTTGTGTGTGTGTCTGTCAGTTTTCACTACCTCTCCAGTTTCAGTTTAGCAGTTGCCGGATTTTTGTCAGTGTCAAATGTCATTTGCTTTTGTCAGTTTTGTCACACTGAAGTTGTGCTCAGTTAGATAGCCCAAGCCTTCAAGGTCTTGGAGTATGAAGTCATGCACTGGTTCGTGCAGATCCTGTGCGAGTTTTATAGGCCACATTTGCCATTATAGACCAGAATGAGGACGACGCCGTTATGGCAATCTTGGCGTCCCCAGCACTTGATCCACGCATCCAGGTTATGGCAATCTTGGCGTCCCCTGCACTTGATCCCGACAAACTCAGCCCCTTCCCTGCGCACGTTGTATTCTGTTGATTTGCTGATGGATAGCTAGACGATCCATGTAACACAGTTAACTCGATCGATTGGTTGTAACTCGAACTCCATTGTAAAAAGATTCTTCTGAATTGATTGGTTGTCATATACTTATTCTTATTTATGGTGAAACATATGTAAAATGTGTTGTTTCGATTTGGATTGTTCAATTTGTCCTCATGGTTTGTGCGTCAAGGCTGGTGAAAGTTATCTTGTTCACCTGCGATGCAGAATTAATGCAGATGATGCACATATATATTTCGACTCCTTGCAACATATTGTCATGGACAGAAGAGAGAAATAGCGTGTCCATTCCGAGAGCATGGTGCCGCGGTTCCCGCAGCATGATATTTTAAGCTGTGGAGAGGACTAGAGGAATGGTTTCATTTGATTTCAGGAGTTCGATCTTGTTTGGTCCAGTCCAGTCCGGTTCCGTGTTGGGCTAGGATGGACCCATTTATCTGGGCCGCCTGGATGTTACAGCCCATTAATGCATTTTTTAGTCTCTACTGATTTGGCCTCAAGTGCAAGTTCAGCTCAGGTGTCACCACTGCCAGTACAGAGTTCAGAGAAAACGAAGAAGAAAAAACAGCGAGACTATATTTTTATATTGCAGAAGCACCCAAACTTCATAGTCATCATCAAGCACTAAGCTTCTCAAGGAATCAGAACAGCCAAAAAGTAGAATGAGTATTCAGAACATTCAAGAACTGTAAAACGGATGATCCACCAAAAGCGTCATGATAGCCATTCAGCTTCAGTAGTTGAACTGATGATTCAAATATTGTGGGCTGATAGAGAATGATCAACACAGCAAAAGGCCTGAAATCTTTAACACTAGCAGTTGACGTAATAGTAGGTATATCGATCAGTAAAATCTGTTTTGTTCGGTGATTAATGGTATGTTCGAACTGATTCGTCTTTTTTTATATATATAAATATAGCAGTTGACGTAATAGTAGGTATATCGAGTGATCCTTGATAAACGCCCATGTGACTATAAAAGAAGAAGAATCAGTTCGAACATACCATTAATCACCGAACAAAACAGATTTTACTGGTCGTTGATAAACATTACATATTTAAACTGGTCATGATGTGGTGCTCTTGACGTCATCACTGTGACTTCTTTTGCTGCAACTGCCAGAACTTTGTGTACGTACTGCAACATTGATTGGCCCAATTGCACGTTAAGTTCAGGTGTCAGCACTGTCAGTACAGAGTTTTTCTCAGACAAACTAGAGAGTACAGAATAACGAAAACCAGAAACAAACCAGGGTGTCACGCTTGGCGAGCTGCTCCTCTTCGGAAAAAGGTAACCGCGAACCCCTCTGACCACCTAGATCACGGCTTCCTCCTCTAAATATTTCATTTAATTTATTTCGGATTTTGGTTTTTAACCTAAATTTGGAAAACTATTGTCCTCATAAAAAGTTTTTTGTGGTACGGGTAAAGTCAATACAAAAGTGATACTATATATATAACATGTTAACTTCAAAATCAAGCACTAACAATGATTTGAATAAGAATGAAGGATTTGTTACATTTTTTTTGGGAATAGGATTTGTTACATTAATCTACCTCAACATCTATAGATAATTAAGTATTTGGTAATAATATTAATGACATAATAATGTAATATATGAAAATTTTGGTTATTTTGGATATTATGGTTTTATATAAAAATTCAAATAATTATGATTAGCTATTTTTGGAAACTGAAATAATTTTGCTTAACCAAATAGCTTCAAAATATCCATTATATCAGTTCACTTTGGTCTTTGATTTACGGATTTTTTGCCCACCTGAAGCCATGACATGGGAAAAGAGGACAATATGTATATATAGGGAACCAACACCAGAGGATGAAACATCATGCAAATAGAATGAGCATCAACAAGCAACTAATTATTTTGATCGAATTTGACGCTTCTACAGAAACATAGGGCCTTGTATTTGCATACAACATATATTATTTATTGGTTGGTATTAGGTAGAGTTCATCATTGTACGAAAGGTTGACCTTTCCTCGCCCAAGATAACTGTGGCGGACATCTAGGATTACAAACAGGGCAATTTTTCCGACAGATATCCATCGTGTGGTAGCAATATTCTTCAGGCTTTTTGTTTATACAGCAATAGCAGTCGACCCCAACATTACTACCACACTTTGCTTTCTGGCAAAATATCAATGTGAACTTGCTGTCATCATTCAATAACCTAGTGGAACCCACCGCCATAGCATTGTAGGTAGGGCTATGTACGTAGATCCTGTTTGAACTTTCAGCCCGTTTCAACTGAGGATGACCTGGTTTAACATCTAAGAGTGTTCATCAACACGAAATATGCAGGTATGAAACATATCATATATTTTTTATATAACTAAAACATGTCATATATTGAATGACAAGATGTCAAGATATGTAAGAGTAGTTACTATGCGTTGACGATACCGAGAGCAGGAAGAGCAAGGCTAGGGTCGCCGTGTACGACAGGCCTTGATGGTACCTGCCCAACATGTTGGATTGCATGCTACGTACAGCTGAGATTTTGTATTCAAGAAAACTTGATTCGTAGAAGCAGGACTGCAGGAGACAATATAATCGTCTTGTATTTGTTGGTTACATATAGAGAGAGGATCGGAGGCAAGGCTTGATCACACTGTCAAGAGAGCGAGGTCCATGCATTGATGCATGGAAGGAGATCTATGGGCAGCGAGGTATATAGAGAAGGATTCGTTCGATTTAATGGTGTTAACGTTACTAGCACAAGTAACTCAAACGTTTGACATGCATTGCTCTCCTTTAATCCTCCAGCCGATTTCAAAGCGGAAAACACCACCGTAGTCATCAACGTGCGGTCATCACTATGTGAACGTGCACTTTAACGCGGCACTCTCCCCGTTGCCGCGTCATCGATCGATTCCTGTCTCTGTTTCTGACGACCTCCCCAACGATCGAGCACCCCCCCCCCCCCCCCCCAACTTGTGTGCACGGGCACACAGCGGCAACGACTGTGTGCACTGGCAATCGGTCACAAGTAAGCTGCAGTCCGTTGCTCGAAGACAAGAAGTGGTTTAGTTAGTTTGAACTGTTCCCCTTAGATGCTCCGAGCTGAGCACTGATGAATAACCTTCACTGACAAACAAAGAAGATGACGGCTTCATGCTGCATCTTCAATTCGAAGAATGGGAGGACCATAGGTGGCAGCTGCGGTCTTCCATTGGCTGAAGAAGCAGACGAATTTTAGATTAGATAAATTTCTTAATATAGAGTAGAAATATGACATAATCACTGAAAAGATGAAAATAATACCCAACTGTTATAAACAGTAGTTGTTATTGTTACGAACAATGACAGAGGTACGGTTTCTCATCACTGCTGACGTTCTTCATATTGCAGGACCTACGTACTCCAACTTTTCTGAAGAATGCACAGGTCATGGAAAATCAACCACCTTTTTTTTATGTATTATGTTTCTGACTGCGTTTGGAGCTTTCATCAGTCAACGCCTTGCCCTACATTTGGTTCCATAGCCTCACAATTTCGAATTAAGATGCATTGGTGTTTCATTTTCATAGCTTTTGGCCTTTATTCACCTCGGCATCAATTTGAAGACTTGCTTGGACTTCTTCCATCACAGAAACTCTGAACTGACAACGGTACTTGTGCTTTGCAGATATACATTTTTTTTTTGAGTTTTCTTTGCAGATACACATTACATCAGGAAAAACAAAACAGATTACTACATCTATTTCAGAACTGAGGATGTACACGTTATGAACGTCGACGTGGCTACGGGAATTTAATTTGATTCTATATTGCGTACATGGCTGAAGTAAAGTCCAGTTTTTAGTGTTCCGGTGGTTTGACACTTTGGTGCTTGAAGGTGGCATAGCGCGCAACGTATTTCCAGATTAGTGAGTAAAGAGCAGAGTTTTGGATAAGAGCGGTTTTATTAATGAACTGACAATTCTGCAAGTGAGTCTTCAGAAACCTAGAAATATTTATTTCATATAATGTTTTTATCCAATAAAACTTGCAAATAGTTTTAGTGGATAATTGCATAAACCACGCCATAAGTTACTTTGAGTTTAAGATTTCCACCCATAAAGGTTTTCGTTGCAAATTCTCACCCACCTAATGAGTTTAATTATAAAAACATCCCAGTTGACACATATTTAATTAATTTTATATGTTTTTATTTATTGATATAAATTAAAAATTAAACTAAGTTAAATAATTATAACATTGTTAAAGATTTTTAGTGTGTAATTTCTCTTATTTTCATAAAAAATATATTCAAATTTCAATTTTTTTTAAAACACAGTTTGAACTTTAATTGAAAAATTTTCTACATATTCTCTATATAAATATAAATATTATTATTTTAATATTTGTATGTTTGATAAGAACATCATTGACTACTCCAAATAAACAAAAATATTTGAATAAATTAGACATGGATATATTGGGGTGGTTTTTGCAACAAAACTCGTTGGCTGGGTGGGGATTGTAACAAAATAACTTATGGGTGAGAATCTCAAATCTCAAATTCTAAGTGAATTATAGAGTGATTATTGCAATTAACCCTAGTTTTAGCCTCTGTTTCCAATTTCCATCACGTGTTAAATTAAAGGAAAACAAAAACAAAGGAAGTTGCATTGATGGGCTGTAACAGACAGCTGGCCCAGTCCGACTTGGCCTTCACGAAGCTGCCAGCTGAAGCGGGTCTGGCCCTAGCCAACCTCGGACCGGATCTAATCTGCACGGGCTCCTCCCTCTGCTTCGCCTTCCCCTTACTCTGCCCTAGCCAACCTAACGGCTAACGCCACGCACAGCTTCGCCTTCCCCTTCCTCTGCTCTCGCGGTCTCGCCTCCCGCCTCCATCGAATTCTCGAAATCGAGACGGGCGCGCACATCCTCAGATCCTGAGATTGATCCACATCTCACGCTCTCCTCCGCCCCGCAAGAAGTTCGTGATGGGCGACGCGCTCGATCACACCGCCGCCGCAGATCCGATCCGCCCATCCCGAGAGGAATTCGAGCGCAGGACGGCGCCACTCGCCGATCTGCCCAGCAAGAGCAAGACCACGGGCGAGGCCAAGACGGAGGCGCTCTGCGGCCGCCGCGGCTTGCTCGAGGCCCTCACGGCGCCGTGGAAGAAGACAAGCTGCTGCACTGGAGACGAGAAGCCCACCGCTCGTCGCAGCTGGGTCATCGACCCGCACCGACCCTCCCGCGAGGACTTCATGCGCATGACGGAGCCGCTCATCGACTTGCTGCGCCGCGCCAACCCCGACGACACCCAAACACAGGCCCTCAGCCAGCTGCTGGATCGCCTGATCCTGGAGTGGCTCAGCAGTGCGGTGCCACCCGGACGGATCCCGCCGCCCAAGAATCACACCGTGGAAGGAGGCCGCCGCCGACTCGTCGCCACGGCTCTCCGTTGCTGGAACAAGATCGTGGGCGCGTTCAAGCACACCAAATCCCCCGCTGTCGTGGCACGAGCAGAAGCAGGAGGCAACCCGACCCGCATGTCCAGTGAGGAGTTCCTCAACATGACGGCACCGCTCGCCGAGTTCCTGTGCTACGCAGACGACAATGACCCCAACACCAAGGAGCTCTGCCGTTTGCTGGACCACCTGATAAAAGAGTGGCGCGCTGATGAGCGCAAGGGGTGATCGATGAGCAATCGCGGCGTTCACTGTAATTTGTGAAAGGAAATGACGTTGATTGACAGCCTGATGACGCAGTGGCGGAGCAGCGCGCCCGGAAGATCGCAGCGGAGAAGTCCATGCGCCTCATACATGTCATCCGCAGCGTCCTGTCAGAGTCAGATTAAGACATTTAGGTCATGGACTGAATGTCTCTGCTCCTCGACGATAGTCTGTAATTGGCAAGATGGATGTAACTGACTAACTGTTAATCTTTTCTCGTTTGGCGATTCTTTCCGACTTCTAAATCTTACATCAGTGAAAGCACTGTTCAAGTTGTTCATATGCTCCTTTTGCTTTTCAAACTAAGAATCTGATGATTTGCTCACGTAATTTCTCTGCCTGCACTTGATCTCTGAATCAATGAACTCGATTATTAAAGATAGCATTCTTCTGAATTGACTGTTAGCAGAACGAATTAATCACTGTCAGATTGATTTTGTTCATTCATTTCTCGGTTATAATTCAATAGACTGTCCACCTTTTTTTTTTTTTGAGACAAATAGACTGTCCACCTGTCGCTGAGGCAGCAGAGTGTTGTTTGGGGAGGCTTCTGTTTCTGTTACATTGGAGAGCACTGTCTGAACATGAGTTGCCTGTTGGTCATGTATCAAGTAGCAGCAAAGCTTCGCCTGGCATCACAAAATTTTGTAGCTAGTTGGGCATGAATCTTTACATGGTCGATGACCACCCTTCTGAAACCAACTGATTGCAGTAAGTCTGTGCCCTGTTCATTACCCATTCCCTGCGATGTTGTCTGATTTTGAAGTGAAAGAATCGTGTTCAGAACGGTTACCTTTTCTCTGAATTTCCTGGGTTCCTGCAGACAGTTGATGCTTGAAATATTCCCTGTAATACCACCTCTACTCTGAAGAATACGAGATCAAGAACAAAAATTCTTTGTTTTCGTTTGGGGACTACATGGGCATACTTCAGAGAAGGGGAAGCACAGGTGTGCCTGAATATGGAATGAGCTGAATGTGCTAGTGCCTCACACGAATTCAGCTAGTACTTTGTTTGTCAGGGAGCAGGTTGACCTGTTGCATGTCAATGGCTTTAGCAATCCAAGATTCTAGGAACATTGTATTCATGGCTGCCAATGCAAACAAATATGCATCCAGATTTATAAAATTTTGTTGGTTCAGAGTCCAGAACCGAAGCCTGAAAGCAGTTGAAACAAACTGCCATGCGTACTCTGTTGGCACCAGAAAACGAAGTTCCTCTGAAAATTGGAAATAACACAAGTATATAATGTATTCATGGCAGAAACACTGCAATGTGGCTTCTCCCTCAATGATGTTGGAAATGTACTTGTGTAGAATCTAGAATGTATAACAAAATATGACGTGCTCATAATATCACGTGTTCAGTCTAATAGTTATTTTCTGGCCTTTTATCATGTCTTCTGTCCTGAAAATTGGTTGTAAAGATGAACGCTAATGTACCGTGTATGTATTCCGAACCCGGCTATGGTAACTAAATTTGGTTATATATTACGTACATTGCTGAAGCAAGTCCAATTTTTAGGGTTACGGTTGTTTGACACTTAGTGCTTCAAGGTGGCATGCGCGTAACGTGTTTCCAGATTAGTGACTAATAAGCAGCGTTCTGGATAAGAGCAGTTTTATTAATAAACTGACAATTATGCAAGTGACTATGATTCGTATTTAGAAAGATAGCAATATTTCTGTGTCCTCATCACGTGTTAAATTAAAGAAAAATAAAAACAAACGAACTTGTATTTATGGGCTGTAACAGCCAGCTGGCCCAATCCAACTTGACCCTCACGAACCTGCCAGCTCAACTGGGTCTGGCCCTAGCCAGCCTCGGACCAAATCTAGTTTTCTTGGGCTCCTCCTTCCCTCCGCTTAAATCCCACGACGACACACCCGCGCGCCACACGCAGCTTCTCCCTTTTCCCCTTTCTTGCTCTCGCCTGCAAAATCCTCCCCACTCGATCCAACCGTCTCCTCCTCCTCCTCCTCGCGAATCGCGCCATGGTGCTTCCGTCCCGTCGCCCTTCCGCGGGCATGCGGAGCATCTTCCGCGAGCTCGAGCGTCGTCGGCCCAAGTCGCTGGCGCCCAAGCACCCGCCCGCCAAGAAGCCCTCCTCTGCTTTGCCGCCGCCGCGTGAAGCTGCTCACGACGAG
Organism: Eleusine coracana subsp. coracana; assembly: GCA_032690845.1. Lineage (NCBI taxonomy): Eukaryota > Viridiplantae > Streptophyta > Magnoliopsida > Poales > Poaceae > Eleusine > Eleusine coracana. Next base: position 45,452,096 of record CM064430.1, read on the forward strand.
ATTCGCAAGCCACGCCCACGCCCAGTTCGCGAGGACCCGCCGTCCACGCGCCGATCATGCTCCGTCGATACCCGCGCGCCGCCGCCGCTACCGCCTCGGCCTCGGCCCCAGGATCCGCGTCGCGCTTCTCTCACCATGAGTCCTCTGCCGCCGCCGCTGCCGCCCTCCCAGTCTGTCAGTTCATCGATCGGATCCGCATCAAGCTCCATCCATGGCGCCGAGGAGATTCTGAAGCCCGGTACTTCCGTTCGGGTTCGCACGCGGGCCACGATACTGCTGGCGAAGAAGTCCGTTGAGGTCTGGCTATGGCTGCCCGCGACGGTCGTGTCCGCCGCCACCGATGGAGAGTACGAGATCGTGTACAAGGGAAAGCTGCCGCGTAACGACCCTTTCGCCACCGTCATCGTAGCCCAAGACCAAGTCGTGCCGGAGAAGCAACCGCCCCTGATGCCCTTGTCATCCTGCGCCGCCAGCTCGAGCGACTCCGCCGCCAAATCCCTAGCAGCCGCAGCAGAGGCGTCCAAGAATTCGAGGCCGACGACGGCGGGCAAGTCAATGCGCCTCATCAATAAGCTCGCCACAGAGATGAAGCCGCCGCCGCCTCGCGCCGCCAGCTTCTGCACCTCCGCCAACGCCACATCGGCAGCCGCGCCCAAATCTTCGAAGCCGCAGTCGGCGCCGAGGACGACGCCATCAGGGAAGAATTCATCGATGCTGCCCCCGCCAAGTCCTACTACAGCAGGCAAGTCCATGCGCCTCATCAACAAGCTCGCGTCAGAGATGCAGCCACCGCCGCCGCCATGGCATGCCGCCAGCTCCTGTACCGCCGCCAACGCCACATAGGCAGCCGCGCCCAAGGCTTCGAAGCCGCAATCGGAGATGAAGACCATGCCAAGACCAACCACAGCGGGCAAGTCCCTGCGTCTCAGCAGCAACCTTTCGCTGAAGACGCAGTCCGCGCCGAGGAAGACCGCAGCAGAAAAGTCCTCGCGCCTCATACGCGTCCGTGCAGAGGAGATGAAGAAGCCAGCACCTCGGCCAACCACGGCGGGGAAGAGCATTAGCGTCATCCGCAGCGTCCTGTCAGAGAAAGATCGTCAGGTCCTGGATGCCGTCCTTGCTGCTCAGCAACATCCTCTCAACTGACAACTTCTTTGAACATCAGCCCTGCGACCACCACTGTGTGATGCATGACTTCGTAGTTCATGATTAGTCGTTTGTTGTTAGATTAAGTCATGGACTGAATGTCTCAGCTCTTCGGGGAACTCCTGTAATTGGCACGATGGATGTAACTGACAAACTGCTAATCTTGTCTTGTTTAGTGATTCTTTCCATTTTCTAAACCTTATATCAGTCAAAGCTTTGTTGAAGTTATTCACATGCTCCTTTTTGCTTTGCATATTCAGAAACTTAAATTATCGATAATATGTTCTCTGCTCCTGATCTCCGAATCAAATAACTCGACTGTAAAAGATAACATCCTCTGAATTGACTGGTTGCAGAACCAATTCTTCACTGCAAGATTGATCATTTTGCTCGTTCATCTGTCGATTAAGATTCATTAGAGACTGTCCTCCTTTCGTGGAGGAAGCAGTGTGTTGTCTCGGGAGGCTTCTGTTTCTGTTTTTTTTAATAGAGGCTTCTGCTTCTGTTACACCGGAGAGTACTGTCTGAACATGGATACCTGTTGGTCATGTAGCAAGTAGCAGCAAAGCTTCGGTAACTCTGAAGCTTTCGTGATTCTTTCGAATTTTTGTAACTGAGAAACTGTTGATAACTCTGAACATGACCAACAGGTCATGTAACTGACAAACTGTCAGAAACTCTGAACATGAATTGTCTGTTGGTCATGTAACTGACAATCTGTTAATCTTTCCGTTTGGTGATTCTTTCGAATTTCTAATCCTTGGATCAGTAAAATCTCTATTTGAGTTATTCATATATTTCTCGCATAATCTGATAATTTGCTCATGTAATTTATCAATAACATGTTCTCTGATGGCACCTGATCTCTGAACCAATAAACTCGATTCTAAAATATAACGTTCTTCTGAATAAACTGGTTGCAGAACTAACTCTTCACTGCGAGACTGATTTCGTTCATGCATCTCTTGGCTACGCTGCATTAGACTGTCCACTGGCAAAGATAATTCAGTTCGATTCTATAATGCGGTTGCATGGCTGAAGCATGTTCAAAGCATTAAATTCAGTAACTCTGAAGATTTTACAATGCACTTTCCTGTTTACAGTCTGAATTTCCAAGACCACAACAAAACTCCCCAATTTCCAATTTCTCACTACGAAGCCAGTACACGGATTCCGTATGAGCTCATCGTTTTTTTTTTTTGGATATGATTCCAAATGTTCTTCATATTTGAATACTTGTATGCTACTGTCCTTGCCTATTCCTGGTGGGTGTACCATCCCAGAGTCAGATTTCAGAATAACAGAAGCATAGCTCAGAGAGTATTTCTGAACATAAAGTACATGTTGGTCTTAGGTGGCAGCAAAGCTTCAGCCGGCATCTTTGTTTAGGACTAAATGATCATACTCAATCATAAGCAAAACAAGCATGTATTACCACTGACATGTTTCTAGGGCTATCTGAACATGGGATTGAGCTGAATATGCCGGTTCCTCGTAGGAAGAGGTTGAAGGGTTGCATGTGAAGGGCTTTACCTGCTAGTAGTAGAGTATTTATGGCAGTTATTTCAAAATGTGTCGCAGGTAAATAATTATATAAAAAAAATGTTCACTGAAAATTTGTTGGTTTAGTCTTCAGAGACTAGAACCCAAGCCTGAAAGTTGTCTTGCATATTCTTTTGGCAACAAAAAACATTGCTCCTATGGAAAAGGAAAAAAAACACAAGAATGATTGATTCTTTGCACAAATATTACACTGCATCTCTACTTAATCTGCTTGCATAATCCAAAATTCATCAAAATGTATGTGAGAAGACTGAGACACTGACTAATACATTAACATGTTGATGCAGAAATGAACTTGTCTGAAAGTTTACAGTACTCAAAGATTAGAGTACTATGAAATATCCCTACTCTCTTGGCATATAAGCTATCTTGCGCATATGTAATCACAGTGATGAATGGGGAAAAAAATAACGAAAACACAGTTTTTGTGAACTTGGCTCACCAAAGGTGTGCAGCTAGAGCCACCATATCCGCTCAAGAAATGCAGGCATAGATGAATAAAGGAACTATCACACCGTGATGATTACCATTGGATTAACTTTAGCACAGGAACTGTGAGATTCAGAAGGTGTTTCGTTACAGTACTAATTAGTAATATGCCTATAGTACTAGTAAATCATGTCCAAATACAGCAACAGAAATTCATCAGTACAGAAAAAGCTGACCGTTGAGATTCAGTAAGGAACTAGCAGACCTGCAACACATTTAAACAAAGAAGAATTGATTGACAGAGTACACCAATTTAGAAACTGAACATCCAGGTTGTTATTGTAGTACACCAATTTAGGAACTGAACATCCAAGTTGTAATTGCAACTCGTCTCATTGTTGTTGTTGACTTGGAGAGAGACATTCAGTTTTTAACCCACCTCATTCGGACATTTTTGTGAACACCTATAGGGTATCCATCAGCAATGCCGGGGCAAGCCAACGAACACCTTCGATCGGATTCATCGACTTGGCAATCATGCCAACTGGAGCACCCGGACCGGCCCGCGAATTTTACGGGATAGATCGAACTTACGAAAAAGGAAAGCCACCGTTGAACTGGCTCGATGGCTTAATTGCGACGCGTTTTGCTTGCTGTTCGCGCGGAATTTCCAAAAACAAGTCCACCTCTTCGTCCCCGGCGTCCCCGCTCCATCTCTGCTGGATAAAAAGGCAGGGAACCGCCACCCAAACCCAAACCCTAGTAGCGCCTTGCCTCCCCCGCTCGGCTCCCACGAAATTCCGCTCTGCTCTCCGCTCCATCCTCCTCCGCCAGCGCCGCCGCCATCGATCGAATCGCGCCCTAGCACCAGCAGCCAGCAGGGCGTTGATTGGATCCGCGCGGCAGAGATCTCCGTCCCTATCACCGGAGATGGCCGTTCATGGAGCAGACGACGACGACTCCTTCTTGCCCAGCAACGACCGCCTCGTGGACCGCTACCTCCGCGCGAAGATCGACGGCAAGTTCAGCGGCCTCGCCAAAGCCGCCTACTTCGTCGACGCCGACGTCTGCTCCGCCCGTCCGGAGGAGCTGGTCCGCAATCATGGCATGCCCGCGTGCGTGCAAAGCAGAGACGCCGCCGATTGCAAGCAGTTCTACTTCTTCAGCCCGGCGCGCTTCGTCGGAACCACCTCGCTGAAGAAGAGGTCGAGGACCATCGATGGCACTGGCGAGATGGAGTCATGGCACGCCGAGGGCCGCCCGAAGCCGGTGGAAGGGAGCGCCTCCGGCGGCTTCGTGACCAAGTTCTCCTATCATGTGAGGATCGGGCCAAAGATCACTGAGAAGCCCGGATGGATCATGGCCGAGTACAGCTTCAAGGACACCGGCCCTGGAGACACGGTCCTCTGCAAGGTTTACAGGTCGCCCCGAGGACCTGGCCGCTCCAAATCGTCATCTTCATCGAGCTCGACCAAGTCTGGATGCAAGAGGAAGGCGGCGGACGACCACGAGGAAGCAACATCCTGCACGCGGCCGCGCCAGATCAGCCAAGAAGTTGGTGATGCTAATGCCATGCTGTTCGCCGGAAATCTCGAGCGCGATTTGCAGTCAGTTGAGCACCACGCGGCGGTGCCGGAGTTCACAGAGCCGCAGATCGTGCCGGCAAACGTTGACGGCATCATGGCGCTTGGGGATTTGCAGAACTGGCTGATGACAGACGTGGAGGGCAACGGGACGACAGTTCAAGTCCCCAACGGCGAGGACCTTGATGCTTTCTACATGGGCGTTCTGTTCGGCAACAATGAGGAGATGCAGAACGCGGAGGAAATCCAGCCAGAGCCGCAGATCTTGCCAGCAAGCTTTGATGACATCACGCCTGTGGAGGTGCAGGACTGGATGATCACAGAGATGGTGGAGGGCGAGGACTTTGAAGCATTCTACAACAGGTTTTGGGCTGGTTCTTTCGGGGATATCAAGCAGCAGGACGCCGGCGTTCCAACGGTGCACGCTCCACTCACAGACGCCGGCATGATCCCAGTCCTCGCCACCGGTGTCACTGTTGATGAGCTGCTCCTTGACAGTCCCTCAAAGTCCTGCCTGCATCCTGGTGGCAGTCTTAGCGCTGTCTGCACATGATCCTGACTGACGACATTGACATGGAAGAGCTTCTGCACTACGCTGCTCTATGATGTTGATGTATAGCTACACGATCCCTGTAACAATGCCTACATAGATTGTGTAAATCCAGGGCCAGTTCTTGGCACGCCTGGTCTTGGGGCTTCATGCCCTACTGTTCATGATTAGTCAGTTTTTAGTTTGATTATGTCATGAACTGACGGTCTCTGCTCCATCCCCAGCGAGACCTTATGTAATTATCTAATTGGTAATGAAAGAAAACTACAACGCCAAGATGATCAATCTATGTGATGCAGCAACAATTGGCTTGATTGATTTGTTTTTTCATTTATTTTCTTGGTTGTGATTCATTAGACTGATCCTCTTACTTTGATTAGTTCATCCCCTGCTATGACTGTTAATTCTCGGGAACTAGGTGCAGACAATGTAGCTTGTAACTGGTATTGGTAACTTTGTCTTGGGTATTAGGTGCAGACAATGCATCATTGTTTGCCGTACTCGATCATAAATTTTAAGGAATTGTTTGCCCAGAATTCTTCATCGTCAGATCAGTATTACCTCTCAGGAATCCGTTCGATTGATCATATGCCTGCCTGCCTGCGGTTCATGCTCACCAATCCTGCTCGTTGAGTTGTTCATCTGCTGCGGAGATAAAGATACAAGTTGGCAAGGCGTCCATTCTTTAGTTTGTTCTGACAACAGAGAACACTATACTGTCAAACGACCTGGTCAGATACTCCCCAGTGCCACGGAGCAAAAACAGCTTGTCAGAGAAAAGCCCTGTCTTTGCATGTTCGTAAAATTCCTCCTGATCTTTTATGTGACGAAATGACCCTATTTGTGCAGCACCTCATCATTTTCTCTGTTATTCCAGGACGCATGCTAAATTTTGGAACATACATAGCATAACAGGCGGCTTCCCCAAGTCAGCAACGGATCTACATTGTCTGAATCACGGAGCTCCTCATGGCATCTGCTCCCTATGATCCAAAGCTGGAGACTTGGATTTAATGCAGAGCGTTGCTTATCCCCAAGTCATAGTACATTCATGTCTACGAAACTGTTAGCTCGATCTGATAAATTCTTCAGAATCTCATTGCTCGTAACTGATCTTCATGGAATCCTATGGTTCAAATACTGAATACATCTTGTTTTTGTAAAGCTTGGCTCGGCCGATGGCTGGTGTTACGCTACATCTTTGCTTGCCTGCACCTTTCTGCCGTCTTGTGCCACACGCCGGCGCTTCATATCGTCAGCAAAAACAGAAGAAATGCATCATAAAATGACCTCTTGATAACTGGGCTTATTAGAATTTACAAATTTATTTGCACTTGCATCTACATAAAACAAGACCTACATTACTGCATGCACATGCCTTTTATCGCCCAACTAAAACAACCAAATACACACCACAGTAGGAGGCTAGGAGGCACGGCACGGCGCAATAATACACTGCCATGCTGACCGAAAGTATCGGAAATGGTTCCTAAAAATGTACAGAACCAGGAAAGCTACGGTAGCTCCTTCCAAATAATGTAGAAGAATTAGAAGAACTAGCAGCTCCTAGAAGCCGCTTCAGATCCTGCATGCGTGCTGGTCTAATCTAGTTTCCACTGAACTCCACCTGCAAAATACAATGGCAAGTACAGAGGTAAGAAATAAGAATGAATGGTGGTGTTGGCAAAGAAAGTGACCGGTGATGTTTGTTACAAGTGTAACTAACAAAACAGGCAATGCAATATCACAGTGTTTCATTGTCAATAGTGCATTTCTGTTGGAATACATGTAACGTAGCTTGCAGATCTAACTGTTTCTGCTAATCTGCAACAGATTTACTATGTTTAGAACATTTGCATTATTATTGGAATCGCATAAACCCAATATATATAAGAGGCACTGTTGGAAACTTGCAAGCATTTGGTTCTATCAAACTAACTTCATACTGAGGCAGGACCAAGCCGATTCGCTAGTCAATAATAAGAGCATTTGAAAGATAAAATCTGTACCTTGGCCTCCTCATGAGCAACTTTCATCCTCCGGTACTCCTGTTGTGCCCGATAGGAACGGAACAGAGCTTGGACACGTACCACTGATCTATTAAATCTGTCCTCAGCTTGTTGCCGGCCAATTTGGAAGTAGTCCTCTTCAGCAGTGCTTGCTGGTTCTGCATCAGTTGTCATTGCAACTGCCATTCCAGTTGCAATGCCACGCAAACCTTTTCTCTTTTTTCTCCATCGCAAAATTGCTTTCTCCACAACTCCAACAGACCATATTACTTTGCGGTACTGCCTTCTCTCTCGGTGACCTCGGTATGCAGCCTGAGCAGATATTTGCATAGTTAAACTACAAAATGCATATAATACACACACAAGATAATAAAGGCGCAATAACAAAATGCATGTAATATGCACACAAGTGTTAAAATGGCATCAACCTCATACGGGGTGGGGGTGGGGAGTAAGAAAAGGAAACATGTGACAAATCATGCAGAAGCTTACTTGTATTTTGATAACTTGTCTTCGCATGTTCATAAAGTCTCTCCTTGTCTTCCATGTGCGGTAATGACTTTGTATACGCGCTGCAGCTCTCATCACTTTCTTTCTATTGTAGTTCCGAAATGCATGTTGAATCCTCATAGCAGCAACTATCGCAGCTGCTTCAGCCTCAGGATTGGCCAGTTGAATTTCTTTTGATCGAAGCTTAAGTGTTCGTTCCCTGAGTGCTGCTTGGATATTATTTGCAGCATCAGCAGCATTCCGGTAGGCTGCTAAAGATTCTCTTAAGCAAAGTTCTTGTTCACTAAGAGTTTCAATTTCCTTGGGTTGTTTTATTGATTTTGTTCTGAATGGCGATCGCCCAGTATCCTTGGACAGTGACATGGCCTCGAAATGAGCAGTCAAACCCTTCTCAGCAAGATATGCAGCTAAGCCATCATAACCTCCTCTTGCTGCCAGATCAGCAGCAGTGTATCCACCAGGGGCTTCAGGAGTAGGATCTGTAACCAGGCTTGGATTTGCTCCAGCAGACAAAAGAGCAGCAACCATTTTTTCCCTAGCGAAACAACAATTAAAATATATGTTACCACCAGATGAATATAAAAATATACACTGAAAGTGAAGGCCAACAAAAATTTGCCTGATGTCACCAATTGTCCATTCCTATAAAAGTACAGTCACCTCTAATGGCGAACAACAAGAGGTCATTATAGCTAATGGAAAACATGATTTTCAAGATCTGGGTTCAAGACATCCCAGCATAGCAGGCTCTTCAAAACAAAGTTTGACCCCCCATTTTTACCAACTGGCATCAGTTTCTTGTTAGTTAGCTTCATTAAATTCTATATACATAAGCACATCCCAACACAAATGCAAGAAATTATTATTTCCACATTTTTCTATTTTCATGTAATCAGCAAGATGACTCACAACTGATTTGTCAGAATTCATACAGCACACTCATCAGTTTTCTCATCTTATATTATCTATATTAATCAGCGAAGAAAGGAGGAAAAAATTCAGAAAATAGAGGATACCTCCCAAAGTATGCAGCCCAATGCAGAGCTGTCCAGCCAGAAGAATCACGAAAATCCAAGGAGAATCCAGACAAGGAAAATAAGCGAATAGCCCAAGTATATCCTAAGAAAGAACAAAGATGAATAGGTCCCTGTCCTAGATCATCACGGCCAGTTGACTTATGGCCTTCAACTATTTTTTCAGCAAGCCACTCTTGCAATCTATTTCGCAACACTAATTCAAGCAAACCCTCAGTAGCAGCAACACAAGGCCCTTTAGAATCAGTAACAAATTTCATCAGATCCATCCATTCCTTCTCTGTCGATGCTGATAAGAGATTGGAAACTTTACTGCCTTCTACAAGAAACTTTGGTGCTAGCTTTTTCTTGTTTGCAGAGAACAACAAACGAGCTAGTCTCATCTGCATTTGAAGTTTTGACTTGTTGGGCTCGTCATCAACAGAGCTTAACTCACTCTCCAATGATCTTCCAGGCACTGTACGATAATCAAAACTCAAAACCTCACTGATAGGTGTTTTCCCATCCAAAGTCAAATAAAGATTCACCCGCCCAGGAGTATGTGGTGTAGCTACGAATCGGTAAACACCAGATTGAACAGTGTCTGCAGCAACACATTTGTCACCAATGACACAGTGGAGATTTGTGACAGTCACATTCCTGTACTGCTCATGGAAATGTCCAACCACCAGGACCTACAATCAAAATATTGCTGCCGTTAACAATTTGCAGTTCAAAAGAATGAAGATTGAAAAATCTAGAAGCTCAGATGAATCATGCATGTGAATTGTTTGATTATTCATTTAGTCAGTACTCCGTCCGTCCCATTTTAATTGGCATTTTGGAGTCTGGCACGAGATTAAGGAGAAATGTAAAAGGTAGGTGCACAAAAAATGAGGAAGAGAGAAAGAGGTATATTGGGAAGAGAGAAGGTGCATCGGGAAATGAGAATGCCAATTATTTTGGGAAAACTGAAGAGAGCTTAAGTGTCAATTACTTTGGGATGGAGGGAGTACATTTTAGTTATTGAACAGACTACCCAACCAAGAGGTACCTCGTAGATAGTTAAAAAAATTAATAATGATTTGAGTAATTGATAACAGATGGAGACACCAGAAGATTCACCAAGAGAACCAAACAATTCAAGACAGTAAAACTAAAGCATGAAAATTCAGCAGAGGGTTAAAGGGAAAATAAAACCTTTGTATTTTCTGTACAATAAGCCCATTCTGGGGAGATCTCAGTGATGCGAAAGATCCTATCATTGGTCATTGGTTGAGAAGTGGGTATGGCTGAGCTTTGATTATCCCCTAAAAGCGGACTATCATCTTCAAAGTACTTCCAAAGTCCAAGACTGTTCTGCCTAGCAGGCACGTCATTAGGGATGTTACCATTTGGTGGAGTTTTCACCAAAGAACTTGCAAGTTGCTTTGATTGAGAATCAAGATCTGATGTCAACAAAAATGGAGACTGATTTGCATGATGCTTTGGAACCCCAAAGTAACCTTCAGTTACTTGGTTGAGGTTAGGATTATAAGCATAAGCTTCTGAATGCACATCAACTGTTGCAGAAAAGATAGCCTGCAGAAAAGTGAGCAATGCATCTGATTCATCAGCATAGATGAACTCAAGGAAAAAGACAATCAAGATTTGACACCAATGTATAGTTATACCAATATTGCATACATATACAAGAATGCAGGATCATGCATAATAAAATAGAGATCTTTATAACTAAGGTCCCCCATGTATTGAAGATAAATTACACTAAACATGAAACTGAAAATTAACTCTTAACATTTTTCAGATTCATGTTACATATAATCATATCAGAAATTCAGAAGGATAACCATTTAAGCATGCAATTGATATTTTATGGCACACGTGAATGCAAGAATGGAACCAGTAAGAAAGACAAGTGAACACCTTGATTCCAGAGTAATGATCGACACCTATGCTATTGAATTTAAAGCTATGGTCTAAGCTTATCTTAGGAATAAGGAAAACTAAGACATTTTCAAAAAAAAAAAAAAAGGAAAGCTAACATAGTGAAGAAAATTAAGGGGCACTGTTATAGTGAGTTCAGGATGTAATGACTAAGCTAAACAGGAAGGGATACAGCTGTGAGTTTAGTGATGTAATAAAGACATAACTTTAGTCAAGATGTCAGCAATGTGTAAAATTTGAAGACCATATACTGCACTTGCCCACTTGAAATACTTTTGTAAAAGAATATTATAAGAAGAAGAAATTAAGGGCCACAGCAATAGTCAATTCAACAATGTACAGAAGAAAAAACATGTGCTTCAAGCATGTAATATCGCAGTTCAAAACTGGATGTTACAGTGGCACACTAAGCCTAAGGTGAAGCTCACTTACATTACTTGTGGTATTGGTACAGATGACGTTATTATTTCCAGAATCACTCGTTCCATGTTTAGTTTGCTGATTGGGTGTCAATGATCCGCCTGTTTTATAAAATAAGCTGGATCAGATCTCTACAAATGCAGAAAAAAAAAATCTACAGACTTATCCAAAAAATCCCACCACAAACAGAAGAATCGTTTTTCATGGAGGATTCCAACAGGTCAGCCCAAAATGATTCCAGGCTAGAATCAGGATCATCAGTTTCTGCATAATCAACATAAAAATTATATAGTATGAGACACTTAAAAAGATGAAGACATAGTGGTCAAATTTGTAAAACATGCAGCAGGCAGACCATGAACATTGCAGCATCTATAAGGAATTATAATAAATACAGAAACAACAACAACAACAAAGTCTTTTTATCCTAAGCAAGTTGGGGTAGGCTAGAGATGAAACCCATGGGAACCCAAAAAAGAAGAGACAAATGAACAAAAGCCAAAAGAAAGAGAAGAAAAAGGAAAAAAAAGAAAAAAAAAGAAAAAAGAGACAAAAGCCAAAGGAAAGAAGAAACGAGTAAGCAAGAAGGAAGGAAAAAAAGATCACGGTTCCGGCACATCTATTGCTAGTCTCCAAGCGCTCCTATCCATAGCTAGCTCCTTAGGGATATCCCACGCCTTCAGATCTCTCTTAACCGACTCGTCCCAAGTCAAGTTAGGTCAGCCTCTACCTCTCTTAACATTAGCATCTCTCTTTAGAACCCCACTACGCACCGGCGCCTCCGGAGGCCTTCGTTGGACATAGTCCGAACCATCTCAACCGATGTTGAACCAATTTCTCCTCGATAGGTGCCACTCCTATCCTATCCCGGATATCTTCATTCCGTATTCGGTCTCTTCTTGTATGCCCACAAAACCAACGCAACATACGCATCTCTACTACAATCAATTGTTGAACATGTCGTCTTTTCGTAGGCCAGCACTCAGCACCGTATAACATCGCCTGATGAATTGCCGTCCTATAGAATTAACCTTTTAGCTTTTGTGGCACCCTCTTGTCGCATAAGACGTCGGATGCTTGACGCCATTTCAACCAGCCGACTGAAATTCTATGCCTAACATCTTCATCGATGTCACCATCCTTTTGCAACATCGATCCTAAATAACGAAATGTATCCTTCTTGGCCACCAATTGTCCATCAAGGCTAACGTCTCCAATCTCATGTCTAGTCACGCTAAACTCACACATCATATACTCGGTCTTGGCCCTACTAAGTCTGAATCCCTTGCACTCTAATATGTGCCTTCACAGCTCCAACTTCCTATTAACCCCATTCCTACTCTCGTCAACTAACACCACATCATCAGCAAAGAGCATACACCAAGGGACATCACTCTGTATTTCTCGTGCGACCTCGTCCATCACCAGAGCAAATAAATAAGGGCTCAATGCTGATCCTTGGTGTAGTCCTATTTTAATCGGAAAGTCATTGGTGTTGCCATCACATGTCCGAACACATGTCCTCACGTCCCTGTACATGTCCTTGATGAGGGTAATGTACTTAGTTGGGACTTTGTGCTTCTCCAAGGCCCACCATATGACATTTCTTGGTACTTTGTCATACGCCTTCTCGAGGTCAATAAAGACCATGTGTAAATCCTTCTTTTGCTCCCGATATCTCTCCATCAATTATAATAAATACAGAAGATTAAAAAAAAAAGGAGGTTCACTTCTTGGAGATTTTATTTGTTAGAGTATATTTGGCCCATCTAAGCCCATGTGTTAGAGTATATTTGGCCCATCTAGGCCCATGTATAGAGGTCCATGTATATAGGAACTACATATGTCCACCTTTAGGGTTAGAGGAATACATTGACTATTTTCTCCAACATGGTATAGAGCTAGGGTTCCTCTCTCCTCTCCCTCCCTCCCAACCTGCCGCCGGCCTCCACCTGCCACCCTGCCGCCGTCATCGCCAGCCATGACGGGCCGCCGCTTCCTAACTCCCTCTCCCCCTTCCCTCCCCTCCCCGCGCCGCCGCCTGGAGTAGCTGCTGCGCCGCCACCCAGTGCACCGGATCCAGCCCTCGCGCCACTGGATCCGACCGTCGCACCGCTGGATCTGGCTCTCACGCCGCCGCCGGCAGCCTTTGCCGCGTGCGCTGCCAGACGCCGGCCTGCTGCACCAGGACGCCACCGCCGCGGGCGCGCCTGCCTTGGCCACCGCCGGCCGCCGCCACACCACCACACCGCCGCTCGCCCCGTCGCCGCTGGCCTCGTTGCCCCGCTGTTGTTCGCCGCGCTGCCCCAGGCCGTCACAGCTGACGCGTTGCCCTGGGTCACCGCCGCGGGCCTCGCTGCCCTGGCGCCGCTTGTTGTGCCGGCACCGGTCGCCGCCTCTGCCGCGCTGCCTCTGCCGGCCGTCGGAGCAGCCACCGCGGGCGCCGCCGTCATGGGCATGCTGCCCCGGACCACCGCCGCCTCTCCGGCTGCCGCCCAGGCCCCTGCTGCGCAGGCCACAGCCGTTGCTGGCCCCATCGCCGCACAGGTTGCTGCCGGGCCTCCTCTCTCTATCGCCGTCGCCGTCGTGCGAGCCGCCGCTGCTACGTGGGCCCGGCCTCCTCCCCCCCCCCCCCCCCCCCCCCCCCCCCGTCGCCGTCACAGGCTTCGTTGCCGCTCAGGCTATCTCCGGGACTCCTCTCCCCGCTACCATCGTCGCGCGGGCCACCGCCGTGGGCCCCGCCACCACCGCGGGCTTCGTCACCGCGCCAGCTGCCTGGAGGGGCGAAAACCATGGCGCTCACCGTCGCCGGGGGCGATGTGGGGGTGGCTCTAGGGTGGAGGCGTCAGAGTGGTCCTACTGCTCAGGCTCCCCAGCACCAGCCCGTGGTCATGTTCGCTAGCCTTGCTCCCTCGGGCTCAGCACTCTGGACCGCTCCTGCTCCAGCTCCTCGGCCACCGACCTGGCCTAGGGGATGGTTTTTGGCTGCGAGCCACCACCCTCCGACCTGGCCGGGGGGGGGGGGACCTGGCGGCTCTGGCTCAGTCCTTCAGCACCATGGGGCTGACCCTGCCAGTCAACACAGAGTGAATCGCCGAATCGGGCGCCTCATACCACACCACGCCTGATGCTGGTATTTTATCCTACGTCCACTCCCGTCCTCCCTCGTGTCCATGCTCGATCATGGTCGGCAATGGCACTTGTCTTCCTGTCACCTCTGTGGGATCTGCTTCTAGTTCTTTTCGTCTTTCGAATATTCTTGTTGCCCCACAAATGATTCATGACTTTCTTTCCATTCGCCAATTTACTAATGATAATTCTTGCACTGTGGAATTTGACTCTTCTGGACTTACTGTGAAAGATTTGGCTTCCCGGTGCCCGCTCCTCCGTTGTGACAGCACAGGGCCCCTTTACACCCTTCGCCTTCCTGTTACCGCTTCTTCTTTGTCGCCTACTACTTCCGCTACTTTTGCGACCACCCCATCTTTCACGACTTGGCACCGTCGGCTTAGGCATCCTGGCTGCGACGTGTTGGCTCGTCTCAGTCGTAGTGCAGATCTTCATTGTACTCTGGCTTCTGATGGGCACCTCTATCATGCGTGCCAATTAGGTCGTCATGTTAGACTTCCTTTTTCTTCGTCTTCTTCACATGCGAGTCACGCCTTTGATCTCATTTAGTATGTCTGGCTATAAGTATTACTTGGTGATTGTGGATGATTTCTCTCATTACAGACTTTCCCGCTGTGTGCCAAGTCTGACACTTTCCCCACCCTCCTCCACTTCTTTGCCTGGGTTTCCACTTAGTTCAATCTCACCATCAAGACCGTCTAGTGTGACAACGGCCATGAGTTGGATAATCACGCCTCCCATGACTTCTTCCTCTCTCGCGGTGTTCACCTACGCATGTCGTGCCCGTATACCTCGCCTCAAAACGGCAAGGCTGAGCAGATGATTCGCACTACGAATGATGTCATGCGCACCCTTCTCCTCTAGGCCTCCCTTCCTATCCGTTTCTGGGCCGAGGGTCTACACACAGCCGCCTACCTTCTCAACCACCTAACATCCACTGCCTCACCCACCACCACCCCTCACCACGCCCTTTTCCGTACCCTACCCCGGTATGATCACCTTCGGGTCTTCGGGTGCGCCTGCTATCCTAACACCTCCGCCACTGCTCCTCACAAGCTAGCGCCTCGATCGACTCGGTGTGTTTTTCTTAGCTACTCCCCGGACCACAAGGGGTACTGTTGCTTCGATCTCACCTCCCGCCGCGTCCTCATATCCCGGCACATCATGTTTGACGAGTCAGACTTCCCATACTCCGCCGCCACTATGCCCTCTCCTGATCCTGACCTCGAGTCCGTTTTTCCAACGTTTTTCCGACTGACCCGGTGGTCCAGCCCCCTGCTTCTGTTTGCCCTTTTCTGGTTCCACAGCGGTCTCCACTATGCCACGTGCAGCACCAGAGTATTCTACCGCGCCACGCGCGGCCCCGAAGCCTTCTCCCGCGCCACGCACCGCGCCGGAGCCTTCTACCGCGCTACACGCGGCACCGGTGTCTTCGCCTACGCCATGCACGGTCCCGGAGCCTTCGCCAGCGCCACGCGCGGCACTGGAGTCTTTGCCTACGCCACGCGCGGCCCCGTCGCCACTTCCTGCACCGCGAGAGCCTTCGGTTTTCGCTACCCGCTTCGTCGAGCCGGTACAGGTCTACAGGTGTCGTGTGGCGCAGGTACCGGAGCCGGTGGTCTCTCCACCACCACCGCCTCCGCCTGAGCCGACAGTCCGCTCTCGGGCTCGCTCTCGGCTTGACCCGGAGGTGTTCCACCCGTCTGTCGTCCATCGGGATCCAAGGCACACTCATCCCATGGTGACACGGCGGGCGGCGGGTGTCCTCTCTGTCGTCGAGGCGGAGTCGGGAGTTTCACCCGTGCCCTCCTCCGTCCGCGATGCCTTGGCGGACCCTCACTGGCCTTGGGCCATGGAGGAGTACGCGGCTCTTCTCGCCAACCAGACGTTGGACCTCGTGCAACGTCCGTCTGGTTGCAATTTGGTCACCGGCATGTGGATCTGAACGCATAAGTGTCGGGCTGACGGCTCTCTAGAGCGCTACAAGGCTCGTTGGGTTCTTCGAGGCTTCACCCGGCGTCCTGGCGTGGACTATGATGAGACCTTCAGTCCGGTGGTGAAGCCGGCCACAGTGCGCACGGTTCTCTCACTGGCTCTCTCTCGCTCCTGGCCCGTGCACCAACTGGACGTGAAGAATGCCTTCCTCCATGACACTCTGCAGTCAACCAACGGGGTTCGTGGATTCCAGTAGTCCAGATTTGGTCTACCGCCTCAACAAGTCCCTTTATGGCCTGAAGCAGGCTCCTCGTGCGTGGTACTCTTGGTTCGCTACGTTCTTGACTACGTTGGGCTTCACTGAGTGCAAGTCTGACACTTCTCTGTTTGTCTACCGGCGAGGCTCTGAGGTTGTGTACCTGTTGCTCTATATTGATGACATCATCCTCACAGCTTCCAGTCAGGCCTTCCTTCAGCATATTATTCAGTCACTGCAGCGTGAGTTTGCCATGAAGGATCTGGGTATGCTTCATCACTTCCTGGGCGTCACTGTGGAGCCTCGTCCCTTTGGCCAGCGGCAGTATGCTCTTGACATCCTGGCGCGGGCAGGGATGACTGACTGCAAGCCCTGCTCCACCCCGGTCGACACTCAGGGGAAGCTCTCTGCGGACATTGGTGCCCCGGTTGTTGACCCGACTGCTTACCGGAGCCTTGCTAGGGCTCTTCAGTACCTCACCTTCATCAGGCCGGACATCATATATGCCATCCAGCAGGTCTGTCTTCATATGCATGATACTCGCGATTCACATCTCGCTGCTCTGAAGTGTCTGCTGCACTACGTTCGAGGTACTGTTGACTACGGTCTGATTCTTCACCGAGCTCCCTCCACCGATCTTGTTGTCTACCACAACGCTGACTAGGCTGGATGTCCTGACACTCGTCGGTCGACTTCCGGCTACGCTGTCTTCCTTGGCAGCAACCTGATCTCCTGGTCATCCAAGCGACAGCCGGTGGTTTCCCGCTCAGTGCCGAGGCGGAGTACCGGGCAGTTGCCAACAGCGTAGCTGAGGCGTCCTGGCTTCAGCAGCTCTTGGCGGAGCTTCACAGCCCACTCACCAAGAGCACGCTCGTCTACTGCGACAACGTCAGCGCCGTCTACCTCTCCACCAACCCGGTTCAGCATCAGCGAACGAAGCATGTGGAGATCGACCTTCACTTCGTTCGTGATCGGGTCGCCATTGGCCATGTTCGGGTGCTCTATGTCCTGACCACCTCCCAGTTCGTAGACATCTTCACCAAAGGCCTTCCCTCCTCGAAGTTTCGGTCCAGTCTCAACATCATCAGTGGCTAGTTGTGACTTGGGGGGGGGGGGGGGGTAGAGTATATTTGGGCCATCTAGGCCCATGTGTTAGAGTATATTTGGCCCATCTAGGCCCATGTATAGAGGTCCATGTATAGGAACTATATATGCCCACCCTTAGGGTTGGAGGAATACATTGACTATTTTCTCCAACATTATTGACACATAAAAAATTCAAAAGGTCATGGATGCAGAAACTTTCAGAGTAGATATGTGATCATATATCGAGTAAATGTTTAGAATCCATATGCGTATCTCACCACCAGAAATCGCTCGCCCACCATGTGAGTTAATTTCTTCTGGTGCAGCAGCCGTGCAAGAATGCTCGGTCCGAGAATGTTCAGTACGAGCAGATGCTGAATCTGTTGAAGTCAGAGGAGAGCTGTAATGGATCATATTGATAGGAGGCACTTCTGGAACTTCGGTGTTTGGAGGTGATATGGCATTTTCCTGGTCAGAAAAAGGTATATTAACAGACTGGACATAGTAGAACTTGTAGCAAGTTGATTTAATGTGTTTGCACAAAAAATATTATGACATGTGAACCGTGTATAAGTTCCCCGCAACTCATATTCAGCAACGACAAGTATATTTTCATCTCACATTTCCTCATAAAGTACCATTTCAACCACATGTTCATCATTCTTTACAGGTTTGAACATGATTTCATGAGAGAGAATGTTTTTGCAGCCAACAAATTAACAATTAAATTTCAATAAAAATCAAGGACTCCATTGACTCAGATCAGTAGCTAATCCTTATGCGTGAAAAGAAACTCCAACATGGACTAGTATAGAACGTGGCCCTTGATTTCCATAGAGCAAGTGATAGGATGAAGCACTAAGGCCCTGTTTGGATCCTCTAGTTGGCTAAATTTTAGCCTCCTAAAGTTTAGTCAGCTAAAGTTTAACCAACTAAACTTTAAGAGGTACATGTTTGGATCCATAGCTAAAATTTTTGGCTAAACAAAAAATAGACATGTCTACCCTTTATTAACTAACCAAAAAGTGGATATATGTGTGGGTTGAAGGAAAATATCACATGTGAGGAGGGGTAGTTTTGACTTTAGTTGTCTTTTCCCAAGTTTAGGAGATTTTAGGAGGGTTGGGGTGACTAGAGATCTAAAGTTTAGGAGGTGGGCTGGCTAAAGTTTAGGAGATTTTAGGAGGTCATGTTTGGAGCAAAAGTGACTAAAGTTTAGCCAGCTAAAGTTTAGGAGGTGGATCCAAACAGGGCCTAAGTTCATTTACAGCTTGCTAGATCATAGTCCATGGCCAATTAGCAAGAGAAGCTGTGCAGACCCAGCCACTCAGAAGTCAGACCTCCAACTAAATTACAAATCCAATCCAACAATGAGGCAATAAAGAAGAACAAGGAAATACGCCAGCAAATGGAACATGTTTAACCAAAAGAAGATATTTTTTTTTGTCTGTAACATTATCTTATGCATAAATTTTTTCTTTAATAAAACCCATATGTTCAACAAGGAGATAATACTACACCTCATCAGTACTACACAAATTTTCAAATTTTCTCCTCCAGGAATGAAGAAAAATACTGAAAAGATATTTATTACGAAACAGGAAAAACAGATTAAGAAATATGTAACCTCTGATGTTTGACGATAATGCACAAGAACTATGCGCTCCAATTCTCTGAATAAGAAACAACCCAGAACCATGTTAAAAAATCATCAAAACATTTTAATCCTATTTAAATCAAATACCAGAATGTACAAAATTGAATTATAGTTATGGTGAAACAGTATTAGGAAAATTACGTCATGAACTCTGCATTTTGCGAGCCTTAACATAAATTTTGTTTTTACGGGTCCATTCAACTCAATTGAACTTAATCTGACAGCTCCATTCTTAGAAAGTAGAAACTACTTGGTTATCCATGCGATTGAATGGCTACATGTTACAAAACATTACAGAATTCTAAAACATACAACTGAAATTTTAGTAGTATATATATTGCTCAACGGTAGTAATGGATTACTGGTATTACAATATTTATTTGATTAATCTGCACCTTTATGACCTGGCCAAATTAAACTATTTAGACCTTTGTTTTTTCTTTTTAACAGTTCATGAGATACTTCATGTAATTTTTTCAGAAAATAATGTGGCAGTTCTATCTCCCTACATAGAAATTTAATTCATCATTACATGCACTTCCTGGATGTCTCAGATAGACTTATGCTTGTGGGCAAAGTAGAGAAAGGCTCCAAACTAAAATATCTGTTCCATTGCATAAAGTTAATTCATGATATCCTACATCTAGTGCAGACTATTTTACACCTTCAAGAATAGAAAAAATAAAATATTAGACAACTCTTAGAAATTACATAACATAAGATTTAGTGGCATAAATATGATACTTGAAAACAAAGCAAACTGGTGGATTTGAAATATTACTTGTCAAGTAGCCAGTAGCATCTGCGAAAGAAATTTGGATCATCCTCACCTCGAGCATAATAGACATGAACCTTTTCTTCATTACCAATCTACAAAATAACATAGTCACTAAAAAATGGTGGAGATATTAAAGCACTAGATTGTAATAGCACACAGCCAGGCAATTTCAGTTTTTGCATACTTACCTTTAATTTTTCATGGGCTTCTTGGACAGTCTTGCCATCCTTCTTTTTCTTCCAATTATGGCCATCTTTACGGAAGTTTCTAACAACTTTGCGATCATATAGTACAACAGTACCACCTACTTTCAAATAACGTTACAACTGTGGTTATTTCGGAATGTGTAAACCAATTCTGATAGAAATGTGATTTGAATTAGAATACTAATGGAAGAAAAAGTTTTAGGTATGCAATTTCCAATCCTCGAAAGGTAGAACAGTCAAATCTACAAACTTATGTAAATACCTTAGAACACAGGAATAATGAGAGGCTAAAAATTATGCAAATAACATAGAAGATATAAATGTGCCCCCTGTTGATAAATGCTGTTACAGAATAACATATAATATATAGCAATATCTTATTAGAAAAACAGTTCTTGTGACTTGTACATGTGAAAGGCACAGGGCAGGCAATCAAATTAAAGAACAATGTCAACATGAATAAGTAGTATTGTACCAGAGCAAGTGACATAGGCACAAAAAGGAAGAATTTGTGACAAGCAAAATTAAGTATGCATTCAATTTAACCTTAATGAAGGCATTCCAAGAGTGGCAACTAAAAGTATAAAACACAAAAACAGGTGTTGAGTCATACTAGATTTATGAACTTAATAAATGCATATTCTTTTATGCCTGGATGATGGTATTTTGATGAGTTAGCTACTAAACGTCTAAACTTAAAGGCATTGGCAGAATGAAATAGGTTTAATAGCACAACACACTTCCTGTTAACAAAAAAGAATTAGCCAATCAGGAGAACAGCAAGTTAAGTCAATCAAGTTGGTTTCACACCTGAGATAATTGATTCATCTTATCTGTTATGGATATCAGCAGTAGATCATCCACCACATGGTCTCTCTAAACATCGAACCAACTGGTTCTGAAACTCAGGGATATTCACGACTTATAATCATCTCAAAAAAAATATTAACGATTTATTACTTGCTCCAGACACGAACCAAATTGTTCAGCATAGAAGCTCTAACTTTCATCTTACACTCTGTACTACTGCATACACCTCTATTTTGTCCCTTGTATTCAAATCAAGTCAAACATTAATTACTGAAACTAAACAAGCACAAGTCTAGGATTCAGCAGGTTGAGGCCCAGGGTTTATGGCAAATGCAGAAATACGTACTCGCAGGCTTGTCGATAGGCTGCGGAATGACTTGGAATTTTGCGTAGTTCGCCAGCACTGCATAGATCTCATTTGGCCGGAACCATCGTGATGCCGCCTCTGACATCAGCTTCTCAAAGTTCAAGTCTATTCACCAACCACCGCCGCAACATACACAAGCAACAATTCAGCGTTAGCAGCAACAAAATTCTAATACCTAGCATATCATTGTTATCAGGGAAACGTAGCTAGTCCTTAAACAGACAATAAGCCGAGCAAACCAAACATCAGCGAAGCATTCAATCAAAATCGCAGCACAAAAACACCAACGCGGAAAGGACCTCGAAATCCTACATCTTAATCAGGCATCATTAATGTTAAAAGGCAGCCCTAATCATCCCCAAATTACGAAAATGAAATGGGAAACCCTCAGAAGTACAGAAGCAAGGCATCAAATGGAAGTGAAAAAAAAAATCACAATAGCTCAAAAACCCCTGGTATGGAGCAAGCAAAGCCATTACAACTGCAGAATCGCAGCCTCAAAATGAAACAGAAAAATAAGAGGAAAAGGAAGGTTGGGAACAGTAAAGGCAGCCGCGCTCGAACGGGGCGGGTGGACCTGCGCAGGTGAGGAAGCCGTGGATCTCGGAGGCGACGAGCAGGTCCCGCCCGCCGGTGCCTCCCGCCATGGCTGCGGCTGCCGAGCTGCTGGTTTCACACTCTCGCTGCCCTGCGCGTGGTCTCTCTCTCTCTCAATCGTGGGGAAGGAAGACGACGACAGAGGCCTCAGCAAATTGTGCGAAAAAAAGTAAGCAAAGGGATGGAAAAGAAAACAAAATAGGGGGGAAAAAGCTGGTTAAAACCATAAGAAATAAATAAATCTCTCTCCTCTGTATGGGCCCATCTGACAGAAGCAGATTAGTGGGTTGTTGGAAGCATGTTTGGCATAAGGTGCCTTTTTGGTTGAGGAGCATAATTTTAGTGTGGAAACTGGCACCAGAGAGCGGTGGTGGTTCACACGTGATACGTTTGGGCCCATGCGCCAGTCTCACTAAATTACGAACAACGGGCTGTCATTTTCCAAGCAATATGTTGATGTTCCATAATATGTTAAATTTGTATTATGCAAGTTTTCGTCCAATCCAATCGGGAGAAAACCAAATCTCGCATAATTTATGGTCTACTCAGAATTAAAATAACTTCCTTCCACACCATCCACAATCCAAAATGAATAAAGGGCAAGAAGCAAAAGTTCAGACTCAAAATTGATTTGGCATTATGTCTAATTATTCTTTTAGTAATAACCAACGTCAAGATTTCATAATCTCAAAATTAATGTATACGATTTTATGCGTTTGAATTGTATTCAGAGAGAGAAAAGGAAAGTTAGAAAAAAAAATCAAATTAATTAAACAGGCGTCAGCATTTTTTTTGTGAAAAGCATTTTTTTATTTTACATGCATAATAATAGTTACGAGTTGATAACAGATCGCAAACTGATGGACTGAACACATAAAAAACATATGCAATGATATAACTTATGACATGACAAGGGCAAACACTCATAATCATTGTCATTCAAGTTGGTAAGATTATGCCGGCAAAAATCGGCCTGAAAACAATGGACCAATTGATCACCAAATACTCGTCAACAAAGAGCTTGCCAGCTGGCTGCCATGTGAATTAGAGGAGCTTTTAACTAGCCTAGACTTCAATGATGGCTCTCGCTGATTCCAACCACTAATACTCTAAATAGCACCACAATTTATAATTTGAAACGTTCGTATATATTGTATTTCACTTCCCATGGCAACGTACCAACAAGTGATGACAACAGTGTTAGCTACTAGTTAGTACTAAATGTGCACATGCATTAATCGTAGGCAGCCGTCTAAGGGTGTACTCTCTTTGAATTTGAATTGTTGATACAATTAATTTTTTTAGTTATGTTTGATCATTCGTCTTTTAAAATTTTATTAAATATTTTGTTACAATTTATTTTATTAATAAATAAAATTAAAATATATTATATAATTTTATATATTTGATTAAATATTTTAAATAAAACAAATAGTCAAACATAATTAAAAAAGTCAAATGCGTTAACAATTAAAATCTGGAGGAAGTAGTATACATTCTTCAGTGGAGCACAAATTAGCGTCACGTAAGGGTGTGAAGGACAGGGCGTGTGGCTTTCATCAACAGTGCCCAGGAAACTGCTCGTGGACTGATGGACAGCGAGATACCATTGTTTGCATATTGGATGATTAAAAAGGTGATTAATTAGTGCATCAGGTGTGCCCGTGTGGGCGTGTTTAGGGACTTAGTTTCAGCATGCTTAAACTGGACCAATGATGAGCAAAACTGGACTATAGTTTCATGGTATAATTCTTTTGTCTGCTTTTGGTAGGCGACCTTCTCACAGACTCCAATATCTCGCCCGATGTCATGTTTCACATCCTAGACAGGCCTTTGATTTTGGTGATATGGCAAATGAGCTGGGCAAGACTACTATTTCATAACTTGGTGATGAGTCAGCAAAAGAAAATTCCTGCCGTGCCAATGTGACTTTTTTTCCCCTGTGTTTTACTTTTTTTTTTTGAGGATTTTCTTTCTATAGCCTCTCTTCAGTACATCATGGCAAACTCGAGATGATATGCGCCAGTGCCACCAGGGCTAAGATCATCGAAATCAGCATTTCAACACAATTCATGTTGTACTCCGTAACATGTATGTTTTGACAACTGGAAGGCAAGGTAAACAAATGTCAGACAACGGAGATTGAAGTCCAATAATGATGATAATAATACAGACCATAATCGGAATTCATTAATAATAACAGGATTTGAATGCCTTTTTTTATACTTAAATGTTCTCAGTGGATGTACACACAACCAATAATCCTTGGTCAATGGCATGAACGTGGATGTACACACAACCACCAAGGTTTGAGCTATGTTCTTCTTGAATTTTAATATGCAAAGTTATCTAGTTCCTGCCTAGATGAGAGTTTTTCAAAGAGCCAAAGCAATTGATAGGGACATCTGAAAAGGCAGTGAAAAGGACCCAAATAAAATAAAAATAAATGAAAGCTAACCAAGACAAAATTATTGAAGCATATATATTGATTTGGAGTAGTAGATAGTGAAGTACATATTTTTTTTTAAGAAAAAAATAACAAACCGGACAGGATAGCTGCGGATTATATTTAAAAAAGGAGAAGGTACACGTGGATTAGTGCCGTGGATGGCTTAACTAAAATGGATATTATTAACGGGTTCCTCTTAGCCGTAGACAACGGCATTGCGTCATTTTCTTTAAAAATAGAGAGAAGATAATCTCCAAATTCATACACAACTTTTTTTTTGGGGGGGGGGGGGGGGGAGGGGGGGATTCATACACTATTTGTGTTTAAGTATAATCCCAATTGCCGCTAACAAATGGGGTCCATTAACTGTAACAGATGGCGTGTGGAACAGGGGTTCATACACTATCTTGAATGCAGAGTCAAAAGTGCAGCCCTCATTGTACTGTGCTTGGAAAGCATATTGATCATTGATTAATCCTTGGATGACTACTATTTCGGATAATTCCTCTTTTTCTTGGTTTTATCATGGATTATTATGATTTATGAAAAAGACGATAACCAACCTAATGTACAGTACCGGCTCTGGGGCACGGCCATGACCATGAGTCCATGAGTGCGATGGCCTAGGACCGAGCACAAAAAAGGGCCCAGAATTTTGTATAAGCATATACTATTGGTTCCTATACTATTCAGCTCAGTGTTTTGCTCAGTCCAAAGTCTTAACATGGAAATGAATGAATTTGCACAACTGTACGCTTCTGCAGTTCTGCTGCTGTACGTTCCATCCATCCCAATTCTTACCTAAGCCTACTCGTATACTCCCTTTATTCTAAAATTATTATCATTATTAATTTTTTTATTATTTTTTATCATTCATCTTATTTAAAATAATTCAAAAATATTATGTATTTTTCTCATAATTTATTTTATTACTAACTAAAATTGAAATATAATTTATGACTTTTATATATATTTTAAAAATGATAAAAAATAACCAAAAAAATTAATAATAATAACAATTTTAGAACGGAAGGAGTACATAACTTATACATGTTGTTTCTAAAACTCGGCCTGCGGGGGGTATGACAGCCTCCGGGCATTTGCTAAGAAGAAGACCTTCTCACACAGGCCGAGAAAACCCCCGAACCCCTCTCCCACCCTTACACGGGCTCGAACACCAGGTGGGACTGACCCGTCACAAAGCGCATTGGTGCAGCCAAAGCAGCGCAAACAACGCAGCATCTATGCTAGGACAAGCTGGGCGAGTTATCACGTGCTTTGGACATGAGAGAGACGAGGGGATTTTTTGGTACAAATCTCGTACCGAGCAGCGCTCGAACCCGAGACCGGCGGCTCCTCAACAGGAAGCACTACCGCTGGATTGTTGACCCAGATGCAAAATTATGGAGCTTGTCAGACAACCTGTGGGCCACCCCAACCACGAACGATCCTCTACAGTTGCGGATATAGCATCAAGCTGAATCCTAGCCGTTAATCACGCTCTGGCCCACAGGTCATGTGTCATCAACCAAGCTAGAGTGCTTGCCTCCTTTTTGGTAAAGGATGAAGCGGTACGAGCCTATAGAACAGATCCTGTTCAAGTAAGGTCGTATGTTGTTTCTGAAATCAGGCTCTTGTTCCCCTCCCATCAATCGTCATCCTGTTTTTGAAATTAGGTTGGTCAAAACTCAAAACATCAAAGACCATATGTTTTGTAGCTCCCAAATTTACATCGGTATCAAATAGTTTTACAGTAAATCTAATATAATCGTTCATTAGAGTATCAACTATCATACGCAACTCTCTCAATTTCTTAGGTTACAAAACTCTTGTCATGCTTGAAATTTGAAAGTTGAAACCAAAAAAGTTGAAAGAACTAAGGACCAAATATGAAGGCAATTAAATGGTGGAGATTTCATTTTGTTGAACTAATTTAGTTAGGCCTTGTTGATGCTCAAGACCGGCAGTAAATATATAGGGCTATGTCGAGATCAAGAACTACGATAATTATACAAGACGCCGAATTATACAGGTTCGGGCCCTCTCAATAAGAGTAAAAACCCTACGTCCTGTATCCTGTATTGAATTGATTATCACGAGATGTTAAGCCTAAATTGCCTCTAACTATCTCCTCTCTCCCTCTATGGGGGATACCCTACCGCCTTATATATCCGGTCGGCAGGGGGGGGTACAAGCAGAGTCCTAGTCGTACTCTACAATAGTTCTATATAGCAAGTCTAATCTTTCTTGTCTTGCACTCCAAGCCGAGTCGGTCGGCTTCCTTATTGATGAAGTACCCGGTCGGCCACCGACTTTAGCCTTGTATGAGGATACCCATAAAGCAAGTATCCCACAGTAGCTCCCGAGTGCTTTCTGATTTTGAGTTTTTAATTCTCCGAATGATCTAAAGATTATAAATTAGAAAGACCTCGTTATCGAAGTTTTTGATAGATCTGGTGCACCGGGCAGGTGCACCTGATTAGGTATAGCCTCCGACTCTTGTATAATTTGAAGACTAACAAATAATGCAAGAGTCTAATTATATTAGCTCTTATTAATTTGTTTATAGATATTCAAACTATCAAGTTTGAATCTTTTAGACCTCTGGTTATCAAACCTTTGGGTCCTATTGCTAAGTGACCACTTTGCCGACCGATCATTAGACCGGCCGAGTGGCACATATTATTCCTGAGTGATAGGTCGGTCGGAATTTTATGACTCTAGTCATATTCAATATTTAGCTAAATGACTTTTGTCAAAATAGCTCTTCCCTAATTCCAATCACCCGATCAAGTCCAAATTTGGTAATTCTGGTTATTTGACTTTAGTCAATACCATAACCTTTAAACTTGTACCATATGACCATCAAGTCCTTTGCCACATGATCATCAAATCACATAGATATGAAGAAATAATTCTCAGGTACTTCTCATCAAAGAAGCCCTCGAGTCTCATTTTTCTGGGTTTGTAACTCTAATGGGCTTAAGCACTTAATTAACCTCTAAGTTAATATTAGGTCGCACTATAGTACGGCCTACCTCGGCCCATGGGACCCTTAGGTCAAAAAGGCAAGGGTATAAAAGGCTGCACCAGGTTGACCTTCAGTCCACGCCGTATTTGCCCACGAACTCTTCGTCTTCCTTACGCCTTCTCTGCTCTCGTGACTCCTCTGTTTTTCCGGCTAGGGTTAGCTTTCTCGCTTCCGGCCGCCACAGATCCCGCCGCGTTTAGCTCCCGAGCTTTGGCGAAGTTTTTCGAACTCCTTCACCGCGTTCAATCCTGTTCGCGATGGGTCGCAAGAGGACTTCCATTTCAATCCCAGCTTCTTCTTCCGCCGCGTCGTCCTTGTCGGAGGTTGACATCCCGGAGCAACTTCGGGTGTTCTCAAAGAGTAGCCTTTCACAGGCTGACATGAACAAGATGGTGTTGGATGGCGTCCTTCCAGAGCAGACTCGGATCAACTGGAAGGTACCCCGCGAATCTTGCCCCATTCCCATTCACCAGCAGATCATAGTGTTTGTCTCATTCTTTGAGCATGGCTTTGGAGTTCCCTACTGCAGTTTTTTGCGCGGGCTCCTTTTTTTCTTTGGGATTGAGCTTGTCAACCTTAATCCTAATTCTATTCTTCATATTGCCATCTTCGTACATTTGTGCGAAGCTTTTCTTGGCGTTCTCCCCCATTTCTCCCTGCTGCAGTTTTTTGCATGGGCTCCTTTTTTTCTTTGGGATTGAGCTTGTCAACCTTAATCCCAACTCCATTTTTTATATTGCCATCTTCGTACATTTGTGCGAAGCTTTTCTTAGCGTTCTCTCCCATTTCGATCTCTTCTGCCATCTGTTTGTCCTCCGACCGCTGCCCACCAAGGAAAACCAAGTGGCCATAGGCGGCGTCGGCGTCCAGTTACGCAAGAAGGAGGCCTACATCAATGTCCCATTGAAGACCGAAAATAAGAATTGGAAGGACGAGTGGTTCTATTGTGACAACCCTCCCCCTGTTCTTGCCGACTTCACTGGTGCAAAGGCTATTCCCCAAGCGCATTGGACAGAGAGGCCCAATCCGACCGATCCTCAAGTGGTCGCCCTACTCAAGAAAATTGCCGATCTGAAGGCTGAAGGCGTTGATGGCATCACAGTGGCCAAAAGCTTTATCATCCGACGAGTTCAGCCCCTGAAGCTTCAATGTCACCCGGCATGGGACTATGTTAATGAGGATGAGACCAGGTAGGTGCCGGATCCACCAAATGGTGAACTCCGCCGAAGGCGCTTGGTGAAGATGTTTGAAGGGGAAATCCTTCAGGACCATTCTTTGGTCTCAAAGGAGTATAACAAGGGCCCAATACGAGCCCGAGTAAGCCTCAATCTGCCTTTAGCTAGCCCTTGTTATCCTATCTTGAGATTGTACTCATTGTTTTGATCTTTATGTAGGTGCTGGATACTTATGTATCTTATCCCCCACTCCCTCAGACCGATACTGAGGGACCTGATTATGTCAAGAAGACACCGCAGGCGCTCGGCCAGTCAGCGTCACTCCCATCGTTACTCTGGCCACCCCTGACAAGCTCCAGAAGCGGACTATCGTGTGCCATCGCCAATATGTGGGGGACCAGGACGACGATGAAGAAATAACTGTCAAAGATGCTGGTCAACCTGCTCCTGCAACCTTCAGCCGACCTTCAGACTGACCGGAGCCCCCGAGCCAAACTCAGAGGTCAACGGAAGAGGTAGTGCAGACTGGCAAGACTGACCAGCCCTCTCAAAAGAGGAAGGAGACTAATTTTCAGTCAACTTCTTCAAAGAAGAGGCTATGCCGGATCAAGCTCAAGAAGGCTCCCAGGTTTAATCTTTAAACCCTATACTCCTTGTCTCTTATTGTTGATCTCAACATCTCCTGATCTCTTATTTATTTATTTATTTATTTATTTATTTATTTATTCTTGGCAGTCGGACAAGTGATTCTCAGAGTGCTCAGGGATCTGAGGATACTCGGTCTGCGCTCCCACTTCGTCCGACTGGTGTGTCCCATTCGGTTGGCAAGTCTTTAAACACGCCGACCGAAGTGGATAAACTGTTTGAACAGACGGTTCCTGCCTCCACTCCCGAGCCTCTATCTTAGACCACTCCGACTAATATCTCTTTGCCTCTTGACAAAGGTAAAAGAACTCTTCGTGCAGATATGCTTGGTCGGCCTGAGGTAGAGGATGCAGAGATTTTGCACCAACACCGGGAGTTCAGCAAGGTAACTCAATATTATGCTTTTACCTTGCTTCGCTCTCATCTTTTAGCTCATTTATCTTCTGCATATCAGAAAGTGTATGCTCTTGTGGAGCGAAAGCAGGCTAGTGTGGAATATCTTGAAGCTGAAAATTTCGGTATGTCCTTGGTCGCCTAATCTTCTTGTCTTTATGTTTTAGATTAACTTCTTATTATTCTTGCTAGTCACCGGTCAGCAGCTCTTCAAGGCCCTAGAGGAAAACAAGAAGCTATTGGCCGACCGACAAGAGATAAACAAGGTCTTAGACCAAGTTTGTGCAGATCTGGCTGGTAAGTTTTCCTTCCATCCATATTTAAGCAATCTGCTGACCACTCTAACGCTAAAAGCTTTACTTTTAGCTCGCGATAAAAAAAATCACCGATCTGGAGAAGTTGACTTCCAACCAACAGAGGTTCATTGACGCCTTGAAGGTTGAGAAGGAAAGCCTCTCCAAATTGGCTGAAGACCAGAAGACCGAGATCACTCGGCTGCAGGAGGAGCTGAAGGGGTCTGACACGAAGATAGAGGAGGCTAAGGCTGTCTCCAAATCTTTCAAATGTAAACTTGTCAGTAAGCCTTCGACTTCTTCCTTCTGCTTGATTCTTCTGTTGATCATACTGACCAATAATTATTCTTTGCAGCTCTATCTTACGCTGCTCGGAAAGCAATGAACTATGTTTATGCTAACCGAGTAGAGTAGACCGGTCACTCTCTGGACTACTTGTTGGAGCATGCTTCGGAAGCCATTGCTCATAACACTCGGCGAGTGGCGACCGAAGCCAGGAGTCAAGTGCTGGCGATTTGCCAATTCTGGTCTCCTGCTCTACCATTGGACAAGATCAAAGAGGGATTTAACCCCGACCTGACCGACGACCAATGTCAGCTGCTCCTGGATTCCATGCTAGAGACTTCCCAGGCCTTGGTCAAAAATATAGAAATCAATCCGACCGTGCTGACTCCCCCAGCAACTCAGAGGTCAAACTTTGGGCTGACTCTTCTTCTCCTTCAAAGGAGATATAATCCTGTAATATTGTAAAACATTAGTAGTATTTTTGTAATGATACTTGTGTATAAACTAATCTTATGATTTTATAGCTTTAGAAGTTTGACAAAGATATCATTGATATGTTTCTATCAAGAGAAACAAAGATTTCATCGGTCTGCCATAACATATTAGGTTGTAACCCGTAACTGCGTAACAAACAGAATCAATCAATCGACACATGACCTCTCACACTTTTGGCTCTGGGTTTAGTGTAGTGGTAGTCTGATGTGCAGCACAAAATATTTAACCATGATGTATAAGCGTAAGACCAAAATAATAAAGACTAAAACTCAAGATCTCAAGATCTTATGATAATAAGTCGGTCAAAAAGTAGGCCAAAACCAAAATATGGTTAGACCGAGATGGGACATTATTGCTAGCCCCCTGGCTCGATTGTTTAATAGTATAAATTAAGGAATCGAGACATATATAGAATGAAAATCATCAGAAAATCTTTCATTAAAAAAGACCAAAGTTTCATTCATAAATAATGTATAAATACCTAAAATAATAGCTAAGTATAGAAACCACGTAGCTAATTTATGTTCCAGGAGTTTGGAATATCATCGCCGTCTTCGTACATGAGTCGGTAAGCCCCCGGGCGA
Source organism: Eleusine coracana subsp. coracana (assembly GCA_032690845.1). Taxonomy (NCBI): domain Eukaryota; kingdom Viridiplantae; phylum Streptophyta; class Magnoliopsida; order Poales; family Poaceae; genus Eleusine; species Eleusine coracana. Next base: position 45,483,437 of record CM064430.1, read on the forward strand.
GTGACTTCCTTCACTACGTACGGTCCTTCCGACTTCAGCGAGAGCTTATGCTGATTCTTTGTCGATTGCACTCGGCGAAGCACTAGGTCTCCAACTTCAAAACGGCGACTGCGGACGTTCTTATCATAATAACGACGCAAGCCTTGTTGGTAGAGTGCCGACCGAAACAGAGTGCGATCACGCAACTCCTCTACTGCAATCAAATCAATCACTCGATTCTCCTCAGAAAGCTTTTCATCGTACGCTTGAACTCGTGCCCAGACAAGACTGACCTCAGTCGGCAACATAGCTTCTAAGCCATAGACCAATGAAAAAGGTGATTGTCCAGTAGCCCAACTGGTGTTTGTCCGAAGCCCCCAAAGGACTGAAGGCAACTCTTTGACCCACCGACCGGCATAAGGTTTGAGTCTGTCAAATATCCGCGGCTTTAATCCTTGAAGAATCATACCATTGACCCGTTCGACCTGCCTATTGCTTTTCAGATGAGCCACTGATGCAAAGTGGATCTTTATTCCCATCTCATCGGCAAAGTCTTGGAACTCCAATGAAGTGAATTGAGTGCCATTATCGGTAATGATATCATGAGGAACTCCAAACCGAGTGAATATATCTCTGACAAACTTAATTGCCTTCTTGGATGTAATCTTGCCAACCAGCTTTGCTTCAATCCACTTGGTGAATTTGTCGATAGCAACAAACAAATGAGTGAACCCGCCTGGCGCTTTCTTGAAAGGACCGACAATATCAAGCCCCCAAACAGCAAAAGGCCAAGTCAAAGATATCATGTGAAGTTGCTGTGAAGGCACATGTGTTTGTTAAGTGAAGAATTGACAACCCTCACACTTCCGAACAACTTGGTGTGCATCTTCGACCGCCGTGGGCCAATAAAACACTTGCCGAAAAGCCTTGCCAACCAAAGTCCTAGAAGCTACATGATTGCCGCATATTTCCGAATGAATCTCTTCTACCAACTTCTGGCCTTCAGGAATTGAGATGCATTGCATCAAAATATTGGAACCACCCCTTTTGTAAAGTTGGTCCCCTACCAACAAGTATCCTCGAGATCGGATCTCCAATCTTTGCTGCTCATCAGGATCCGAGGGCAGCGTTCCCTTATCCAAATACTGAATGAGTGGGTCGTGCCAGTCGGTCTTGGAGACGTCATCATCAACAAGATCAGCAACAATACTCATCAACACGTCCGACCGGGGAGAAATCATTGGGGAATCCAGAACATGTAGGAAAACACCCGGTGGTACTACAGACCGAGATGATCCTATCTTTGCTAACTCATCAACCGCCTGGTTATTATCTCGGAGAACATGTGTGAACTTCAATCCATCAAACTTGTCTTCGAGTTTTCGCACTTCTTGGCAATAAGTACTCATGTTATCATCTACACAATTCCAATCGTTGGTAACCTGATTGATGACCAAGGCCGAATCACCAAATATGTCGATGCGCTTAATGCCAAGTGACACAGCAATGCGCAGACCGTGTAGGAGAGCTTCATATTTCGTAGCATTATTAGACACGCGAAACATGATTTGAAGGACGTATCGAAGCCTTTCTCTAGTTGGCAAGATAAATACAACTCCCGCACCTGCCCCTTGTAATTGAATGGAACCATCAAAGTATATTTTCCAGTACTCGATATCTTGGGTAGTAGGAGGATTTTGAATCTCTGTCCACTCGGCAACGAATTCAGCTAACGCTTGTCCCTTTATAGCCGACCGAGGCACGAACGTAATAGTATACTGACCAAGCTCGACTGCCCACTTGGCTATTTTTCCTTCAGCTTCTCGGTTATGTAATACTGTCCCAGGTGCAAAAGAAGTTTGAACTTCAATTGGATGAGTTTGGAAATAGTGCTTCAACTTCCTCGAGGTGATCAATATTGCTTATAACAACTTCAAGATCTGCTGGTACCTTGCCTTAGAGACGCTAAGAACCTCGCTCACAAAGTAGACCGGATGTTGTACTTTTTGCACATGTCCCTCCTCTTCTCGGTCGACTGTCAAAACAGTACTCACAACCTGGGTTGTGGTCGAGATGTAAAGCTGAAGTTTTTCTCGTGGCTCCAGAGGCACCAACACTGGAATACTGCTGAGATGAATCTTTAATTCGTCCAGTGCCGACTGCGCCTCCTCAGTCCAAACAAAGCCGTCCTGCTTTTTAAGCAATCGGAAGAGTGGTAGCCCCCTAACCCCCAATCGGGAAATAAAGCGACTCAAAGATGCCATGCATCTAGTCAGCTTCTGAACGTCCCTTTGAGAATTAGGCGGCTTCATATCAAGGATTGCCTTGATTTTATCTGGGTTAGCCTTTATACCTCGTTTCGAAATGATGTAACCGAGTAACTTTCCTGATAGAACTCCAAAAACACACTTTTTAGGATTCAGCTTCATTGAATAATGTCTTAGATTGTCAAAGGTTTCTGCCAGGTCAGAGAGAAGTTCTTCAACTTTTTGAGTCTTGACAACGATGTCATCAACATACGCTTCAGCGTTCCGATCGATCTGAGTGGCAAGGCAGCGTTGAATACCTCGTTGGTAAGTTGCGCCAGCATTTTTCAGATTGAACGACATAGTGATATAGCAATAGGCGCCGAAGGGTGTTATAAAGGAAGTCTTGATCTGATCTTCGACTCTCAGTGGGATCTGGTGATAGCCCAAATAGGCATCCAGAAAGCTTAAAAGCTCACACCCGGCTATCGAATCTACAATCTGATCAATACGAGGAAGAGCGAAGGGGTCTTTTGGGCAGACCTTGTTGAGATCAGTATAATCAATACACATCCTCCACTATTTATTCTTTTTAGGTATAAGGACTGGATTTGCTAACCAGTCGGGATGATACACCTCCTTTATAAACTTAGCTTCTAACAATCTAACTATCTCCTTCTTCATAGCGTCCTTGCGGTCTTGCGCAAATCTTCTAAGCCTTTGGCCTACGGGTGTAGCCCCTAGAGGTACCCTTAACATGTGCTCAATCTTTTCCCTAGGAACTCTCGACATGTCAGATGGTTTCCATGCAAAGATATCCCTATTTTCCTGGAGGAAAAGAGTGAGCGCGAGTTCCTATTTTTCATCAAGGTTGACCCCAGCATAAGTCACCTTATCGGGGTCCTCAGGATCAAGCGAAATCTCCTTGGTTTGGATGTCATCAGTCTGGATCTTGTCCTTGGTAGGTTTCTTTATAGGAACCTCCATTCCAGTCTGCTCCTCTATACCGACCGCCTTCTAGATCTCCTTTTGGTCTGACAGTATCAACTGTTTGGTTGCCATCTCACAACTCTGTACGTCGCAATCAAAAGAATTCCAAAGATCAGAGTGGAGGGAGATTATTCTGTTTGGACCTGGCATCTTGAGGGTGAGATACGGATAGTGCGGAACAGCCATAAACCTGGCCATCGCCAGTCGACTGATGATAGCATAGTATGCTGACTCAAAGTCTACCACCTGGAAGAGGATACGCTCTGTCCTAAAATTATCACGGGTGCCAAAGGTGACTGGCAGAGTGATTTGTCCAATTGGGACTGAAGTCTTGCTAGGCACAATCCCATGGAATGGTGAAAAACTCGGTTGGAAGTCATTGATTGACAGACCAAGCTGTTGAAGGGTCCTAGTGAAGATTAGGTCCAAACTACTTCCTCCATCGATGAGTACTCTATTGAACTTTACCTCCTTCATAGTCGCAGCAAGCACCAATGGGTAGTGACCTGGTTTTGGTAGATGTTTTGGATGGTCCGACCGATCAAAGGTGATTGGTATCTCAGACCACCTCATGTACTGAGGTGTAGCTGGCTCCATCGAGTTAATCTCTCGAAGCTCTAACTTTTGCTTGCGCTTGGATGTATAGGCATCTGGGCCTCCGAAGATGAAGTTTACTTCTTTGCGGGGCTACTGGAACTCTCCTAAATCATCCTTATCATCATCATCCTTAGACTTGTCTTTGTTGCTGTTGTTGCGCCTCGGGGGATCTTTGGCCACCTTGAGCGCAGCTGTTGCAAAACCCTTCAGATAATAGCAATCCTTTGCTTTGTGGTTTCCCTTGGGATGCCAAGGGCAAATGCCACTCAACAACTCATCAGTAGACGACTGGTTCGTCCGAGGATTCTTCCAAAACTGGTCCACTGTGTTGACATCATTGTCAAGTTTTCTCTTCTTGTCCTTCTTGAAGGACTCAGGCTTGTCCGACCGCTTCTCCTTGCCCTTTCCTCGGATATCATCAAGTGTAGACTCTCCTGATGCATACTTATCAGCAATCTTGAAGCACTCTTGAGCGGTGAGCTTGAGATCATGGTTCCTCCAATCGATTTCCCGGACCAGATCGTCACTGCGAATTCCACCCAGGAAGGCAGTAATGATTTGCTGATTGTGGACATTGGGGATCTCAGTCTTCTTAGCGTAAAACCGCTTGATGTAGTCACGAAGAGGCTCATCTCCTTTCTGCTTGATCTGAGTGAGGTCGAAGTGGTTGCCCGGTCAGTTGCAAGTTGCTTGGAAACTTTCTATGAGTTTCTGGTTGAGGTCTCCCCAGGATGTGACTAACTCCTCAGGTAGAGATGTGAGCCATATCCGAACGGCAGGATCTAAGCAGACCGGAAGGTAATTAGTCATTACGTAGGAATCACCTCCAGCCGACCGGATCGCCAAGCTATAGAGTTGTAACCACTCTCCGGGATTGGTTTGTCCATCATATTTTTTGATGGGAACCGGCTTGAATCCTTTTGGCCATCGAGCAATGCGAAGTCGAGGGACGTAAGCCTTGATTCCATCGATCTCGTCATCAGTCAGCGTTGGTGACCGCCTTTGTCGGTCTGGGGACGTGGTTGGGCTACGATGGTGGCGTGGGCCGACATCCTCATCATGACGATGTCGTCGATTGCCATCATTATCACGCCAATCCAGATCATCATGTCGACATCAGTCGTCGCGGTTGTCTCTTGGAGGAGGGTTCTGACGATCATCCCGTTGGTTGTCCCGTCGGTCTTCTCGTCGGTCATCCCATCGGTCTTCCCGTTGGGCATCCATTCTTCGTTCATGCCGCTCTTCCTCATAGCGTCGGTTGTCCCGAGCGCGCTCCTCGTGGTGAGAGTTGATGGTGTCTCGTCCATCACAGAGGCTGAGAGAATTTCTCAGATCTTCGCGCCTTCGCCGACCCCGAGGAGATACATGGCTGGAACTTGCGACCGACTGAGACTTTGCAGCATCTTGTGCCACTGCGGCTTTGAGCATAGTCACCGCCTTCTGCATAGCAGGAGCTTGATAGTGGGCATCAACCATTAAGGTGTCAAGCAATGTCTTGGCCCCGGTGATGTTGTTCTATGGGGTGTGGTAGACCTTAACACCATCCACTTCAAGGTCAGGGCCAAGATCCAGTCGGCGTGCGTTACACGATCCGCGCGACCCTCTTGGTCGACGGCGGTAATTCATCAGCTGGCGGGTTATCATCCTGTCGGCCTCCTTCGACCGGCTGGTTTTGGAGACCACCGGTTGGATTCCCTTCTTCTTCGGCATCTGGATCCTCATCCTGGTTTCTAGCAGCAGGATCTACTATATCCACCATGTTGACTGTATGGGGATACGAGTAGGTCGATCCGACCGTGTCCTCATCAAAAGACCGATCTGACGTCGCGTCGTATCCGAAGGCGGAGTCTTCCTGCTGGGATCCAAGTGGGATCAATGCAGGGATAATGTCAGACGGACTCGGTGATCGCGCCATAGGGCTGGCTGCGGTCGAGTCTGATCTGTAGTTGTTCAGACCTAGGGCTTCATTGTCGCCGACCGTGAAGTCGAGCGATCTAAAGGAGATCTTGAAGTCCGGAGAGTATTGGATGATGGGAAGTTCGGCCATCGTAGTTGACGGAGAGCCTTGTCCCCTTCCTGGCGTGCCAACTAACGATGCTCAAGACCGGCAGTAAATATATAGGGCTACGTCGAGACCAAGAACTACGATGGTTACACAAGATGCCGAATTATACAGATTCGGACCCTCTCAATGAGAGTAAAAACCCTTCGTCCTGTGTTCTGTATTGAATTGATTGTCATGAGATGTTAAGCCTAAATTGCCTCTAACTATCTCCTCTCTCCCTTCATGGGGGGGGGGTACCCTGCCGCCTTATATATCTGGTCGGCAGGGGGGTACAAGCAGAGTCCTAGTCGTACTCTACAATGGTTCTATATAACAAGTCTAATCTTTCTTGTCTTGCACTCCAAGCCGAGTCGGTCGGCTTCCTTATTGATGAAGTACCTGGTCGGCCACCAACTTTAGCCTTGTATGAGGATACCCATAAAGCAAGTATCCCACATGCCTTTTATTTATTCACCTTTTTATGATATTTTGTGCGGCCATTTTGTGGTTGACCCCTTTCAAATTTTAGATGATCTTGTGCTCTAACGAGATCGACTCTTTTCCAATCATATTAGCTCTATCCTTTTTAAGATTTTTATTGTACTATTAGAATTAGTTGTCGAGAACAAAAACCTGTTAGTACAAGGTATTTCTACCGGTTAGTTTATGTGTAGTTTTTTTTTCTACCATCATATTAAGGCCCTGTTTGTTTTAGCTTATAATCCACTCGAATTAATTAATCTAGCTTAATTAATCCAGTAGGCAAACAAACAGGATGGATTATTAGATCAGATTAATTAATCTAGAGACAGATTATTATAATCCAATAATCTCCTATAGATGTGCTTATTTTGAATTATTTTGAACAAAAACCTATTACCCATGCTAAGTTGGTCTTCTTACACCAAAAATAACTTGATCTAGCTTAAATAATCTAGAGAAACAAACACCTCCTTCAGATTAATTAATCCAACTTAAATAATTTAAATTAAATAATCTAATACTATAATCTAGATTAATTAATCCGCTTAGGAAACAAACAGGCCCTAGGGGACCTAAACATTTAGTGCGTCTAGGGCCTTAGAAAATATAGAGCTGGCCCTGCTAATGTATTTGGAAAATCAAACAAGTATGGCTGCTGCAGTTCTATCCTTGGGCAATAGTTATTTAAGTCGGTATGCATAACTACTATACTAATTGAGGGAAAAAATTTGGTGCAAATGAGACATTAGATGCAAAGGTGCAAACAAGTGTTGTGTGCCATAGGATCTTAATCCTTCATCCCACCTGTGTGAGTTTTGCATATACCCCCAATAATACTCATCTTTCTCCATAAAACACCATGAATCGTTCTCCATCCTCCGTATGCCAGCCCATCTCTTCACCCTCATGGCAACCGAAGGTCAGAATCGGGGAATACCGTGAATGTTAGGATGAAGGATAGAAGGAGATCAATTGTCGTCAGTTTGGTGAAGAAAAAGAAACTCGCCGGCAGAAGGGCTGCTTTCCCGAGTGCCCAACATATGCCTCAACCATATGTTTATGATGACGTGATATAGCAAAACTCAGGGTATGAGATCAGGAAAAATATTGAAAGTTATAATAAGCAAATTAGAATTTAATTTGAATTTTCAATCACGATATACATATCACAGCTGTCTATATAATCAATTTTCAAGAATCTGTTTAACAAAAAAAATTCAACAAACACTACCGGGCCTACCGGCTTCCAAATCAACCAAAATTACTTGGTGAGCTCCATGTATGGTGTTAGCGCAGCTGATACTGAGGGCATTGGTGGGGAGGAAAGGCGCAGCGTGCGCACACGAAAGGCAAATGTACGCCTGGCTGGGCTGGAGTGGGCCGCCTCTTCAGTTAATCCAGCACAAGCCCAGGCGCGGAGATAAAGAGAGCACCGGGTATTGAAAGAAGACAACAGAGATCATGTTATCAATTATTGTAAACACTATCTTCTTATTCCCGAAGTCTCTCTCTCTCTCGTATTCCTGCTACTCGAACTAGATCTTGGAGTGAATTAAGAGAGAGAACATCAGAGTGTTAACATTTGGTATCAGATTCAATGCTTCTGGATGGTGATGACGCCGTATCCGCTGCACTATTCCCGGTGGCCGAAGAATGATGACGCCGCTGCTTCCACCTCCATCGACTCCAACATCAATTTCATGCTTGAAGAGCTCCAAGAGATGGAGATCTGTCTCGGCGACCGTATCAAGGGGCGCTGCATCGACATCGAACATCGCCTGGAGGATGTAGAGCAGAAGGTCGAAGCGTGCTTCATCTCGCTAGAGATGGGCCAAGCCAAGCTCGAGCACTGGCGTCCGGAGATCGAGAAGAAGGTCGACTCCATCAAACTCGAAGTGAACCGCCTCAACAAGTCTGGAGAGGCCTGGATCCAAGCCAGGTATCCTCTCCGGGTCGGCTTTCGCGCGCCCATCTACTGGGTTCAACGCTAACGGCCCTAATGGGCACTGCTTCGACAACCATCATCGGGACTATGAATTTGGATCTTCGATCCACACTCGTATCTCGGGCACTGGTATTCACAATGATTCCCATCACCAGCAATTTGAATTTCCTCTTGAGCACGAGGGTGGTCGCACTGGTCAGGTGTGGGGGGCATTTGATCGTTCTGCTCATGGCAAATTACCTAAGATGAATTTTCCCCACTTTGATGGTGATAATCCAAAACTGTGGAAAACTAGAAGTGAAAATTACTTCAAGATGTATGGTGTCGATGAGTCATTATGGATTAAAGTGGCTTTGATGCGTTTTTCTGGTGTTGCGGCACGTTGGCTTCAATCTGCTGAGCGTAGGCTTAAGAATTGCAGTTGGGCTAGGTTTTGTGATATGATTCATGAGCGTTTCGGTAGAGATCAGCACGAGGCTCTGATTCGTAAGCTGTTTTACATTAAACAGAGTGGCACGGTCATTGAATATGTCGACCAATTCTCTGAGCTAGAGGACCAATTAGCTGCTTATGAGTCACATACTGATCCATTGTACTATACCATGTGTTTCATAGATGGTCTTCGTAGTGATATTAGAGCTACTATTATGGTTCAGCGTCCTTCGGACCTAGATAATGCTTGTTCTCTTGCATTGGTACAGGAAGAGGCAGCAGATTCGGTGAAGAAAAGGGAATCATGCAAGTATGATGGCTATGGTAGCAAGCCAATACCTAAAGGCACTTTTCCTCTACCTGTTCCACCCAGGTTGGATAAATCACTGGTGTTGTCAAGCAAGAGGACTCTAAAGCAATTGAACTAGCTCAAGTGGTGTCTGCAGATGATAAGCTACTTGCATTGAAGAAATATAGGCGGGCTCGTGGTTTGTGTGAGCAGTGTGCAGAGAACTGGCGGTATGGTCACAAATGCTCACCCACAGCTCAGTTGAATGCAATGGGCAATGCAGGAAGTTTGGGAGTTGTTCCAGTGTGAAGAACCAGCTATAGAGGATCAAGTGCATGAGCAACCTACAGAATTGCACTTGGTTGTGTCAGTTGAAGCTATCAGTGGCAAACAGACAGCTAAAACTTTGAGGTTTCAAGGCTCCATACAAGGTGTAGATGTGTTAATTTTGTTGAACTCTGGCAGTTCTCATAACTTTATTAGTGCGCAAGTGGCCACTAAGCTGACTGGAGTTACTGGCACTGGTGCAGTGTTACATGTTACTATAGCCAATGGGGAATTTTTGGAATGTGATTCTGTTTTACATGATGTTGCTTGGCAAATTCAGGCTTGTCAATTTTGTTATGATCTTAGAGTGTTATCCTTGGCTCATTATGATATGGTGGTTGGCATGGACTGGCTAAAGTTGTACAATCCCATGAGGATAGATTGGCGAGTTAAGTAGATTTCTATTCCTTATGCCAATTCTCAAGTGATTCTGCAAGGTATTCAACCTGCTATACCAAATGGTACTGTGGTTCAAGTCTGCTTGTTGTCCACTGAGTTGTATGAACAGTCAAAGGGAAAATGGCCATTGTCTGTGGAAGATATTTTACTTGAATACAAAGAGGTGTTTGCTCCACTGCAAGGGTTGCCACCCTTGCTGGAGGGTGCTAAACCAGTGAGTGTTAGACCCTATAGGTACCCCTGCTCTCAAAAATGAAATTGAAAGATAGATTACTGAAATGCTGGAACAGGGTGGCATTCAAAAGAGCTCTAGTCTTTTTTCTTCACTAGTGCTACTAGTTAAGAAGAAATACAATTCTTGGAGATTCTGTGTTGACTATAGATATCTGAATGCTATCACAGTTAAATGCAAGTTTCATGTGCCTATATTTGATGAACTGTTGGATGAATTAGCTGGGGCTAAATGGTTCTCCACCTTGGACTTGGCTTCAGGTTATCATCAGATTCTGTTAGCACCTGGTGAGTCAGTGAAGATAGCCTTTCAGACACATCAAGGACATTATGAGTTCAAGGTGATGGCATTCTGTTTAACAAGGGCACCAGTGAAAGTGCCTGGGGGGGGGGGGGGTGAATAGACAATTATCCCTGAAAATCACTTAATAATAAAAGTCAAATGCGTAGTATCAAACTTGTCTGACGATTGTGAATAAAGTCCGATGGCACGAGATACAAAAGTAGTTCGGCCGATTAAAACTTTATACTAGTGCAAGTCAAGCTAGGAGCAAGTGATTACAAGCTATGTGGCTCCCCTTCCCGGAGGATCGAGGTCCCGAAGGTGCTGATAGCGCAGACACTTGATAATACAATATTTGTCCAAATTTAAGTTGAATATTACATCATTATGGTTATCAGAGCGCAGCGGAATATTACAAGTTCATGAATATTTTGAAAATAGCGGAAATAAATAACGTTCAGAAAACTACAAGCTCGACAATACAGCATAGTGATGATCCATGCCCGAAGAACATCACTCTAGTAGCACACAACATCACTGCGGCGGCGAGTCAGACTCCCAGTGGGCAGTCCAACCCTCAGGGACTTGCATATCCTAAGGCATCACATCTACAAGCAATTCTATTTCTTCATTACCTGAAAAATACAATGGCACAAAGCTTGAGTACTAATTACTCAGCAAGACTTACCCGTCGGACACCTAGACATGCAAAGGCTCTAATAGCTGGCTTGTTTAAAAGGACTCGCACTAAGCAATCTATTAGTTCTATCAAGTTTTAATTGTCAATTTAAATGGGTTGAGCCGAAATATAACTTTAGTTGCAACAAAAGGATAATAAAACATTATATAAAATTAATATGACATAAGAGCAATAATAATAATGATCGTCAACATCAATAAGCAACATGATCCATTCCATAATATTATGTGCAACTACCCGATTGGCGCGGTGACCAAGTGGTACTCATTACTGTGAGGGACAGCAATTGCAATTGATTTACACCAGCTGGGAAAACCCGAGATGCACGACACATACACATCAATTAAGGTCGTACATGGCAACCTTTCGCAAGAAAAACACCTACACCTCAGCCCGGGTGTGGTGACGTCGAGTGGGCATGTCGTTCTGCTAACAATACTTCGTGGTCTGAACCGCCCACTCCAGCAACAGGAGGGTCAATGACCAACGCACCTTAACCGTCCTCAATGCAAGTTACCTTTAATGCTACATCGGTTTACTAGTGCCCATAAGCTAGCATGCATTCAGTACTATTCAATACTTGATCAAGGGGCTGACCACGGACGGGTCCTAGGTTCGACATGGCAGGACTACCACAGTCAACACCCATGTGTTGCCACAAACCTACACATGCATTATCCCTGCCCGGTCATAACATAAAAATAAACTTCTTTTAATAGTTCCCGTTCCAGTGGTCATGTTCATTCCTTAGTAATACTGCTTTCTAACAAGACTAGTGATTACTAAGCATAGCATAATAGTACCGATTCTACCAAGTTCTAAGAACAGTAGAATAGGTCATTTGGATATCATGCAAAGTGGGTTTCAATCAACTCCTATGACCTAATACAACAATAATTATAGACACTAGTATTAATATAAACTAGCAAAATTTTGTAAAAGGGCGAATGTAAACCGGGACTTGCCTGGATCAATGTTAGCGCTAGATCAATGTAAACCAGAGCAGAGGGGGGCAGAGAGGCTGTAGCGTGCGCGGGGTCCCGAGGTGGAGGGGTGAAGGCAGGCCGTGGCGTGCGCCGGCGGTGGAGCTCTGCTCCTGCTGCGCCAATGGAGGAAGAAGGAAAATAGATTTTCCTCTGAACCCCCTGGACTATGTGATTTCTTGCAAACAAGTTCTTGGTCAAAGATATTTCCAAAACAAATAGCTAGGGGCCTTCAAATAAATTGGGATTTTGCACAAAGGTCCTCTGAGATATTTGTGGTGCTCTGGTGAGACCCAATTGTGCAGAACAGTTAGAGAAATTTTTAAATTCAAATTCAATTTAAATAGGTTTCTTGGTTTAATTTAATTGGTTGAGGTATTCCTAAATATGGTAAAATGCTCATTAAATTCATAAAATTATATCTTAATATTACTAATATGATTATGAATTTATTTGACATATGTTATATAATAAAATTTCATTTGGCTGACAATTTGTTTTGCAGGATTTTTAATTACCTGGAATTAATTTAAATAATTGAAGTGAGGCTTCATCATTTCATGCTATATGATTCATGATTTGTACTTTTCATGTTTGTTAAATAGAAGTGAGACACCTGAGGTGTCACAGTCCTCCCTTCTTAAAGAAATCTCGTCCCGAGATTATGAACAAGGTAAACTAGAGGGAAGTTCGGTGGTCAAAACATACCTGCGTATGACGACCAAAATTTCGGGTAATGTGTACTCAGAAATTCTTCAGATTCCTAAGTGGATTCATCTTCTGAGTGATTACTCCATTGAACTTTACAGAATTTTAGTGTTCTCTTACGGGTTGTGCGCTCTTTCTCATCGAGGATCTTTATCGGTTGTTCAGAGTATGTGAGGTCTGGTTGAAGTTGGTCATACTCTTTCAAGATTTTGTCAATGGGTGGTTTGAGACACCGCTTCAATTGAGAGACATGGAAGGTATTATGAACTCCAGATAGATTAGCAGGTAACTCCAGCTTGTAGGCTATATTTCAACATCGTTCCAAAATTTGGAATGGTCTAATATAACGGGGAGCTAACTTTCCTTTGACTCCAAACCGTTGGATACCCTTCATAGGTGACACTCGAAGATAGACGTAGTTACCCTTATTGAAATACAGTGGTCTACGTCGTCTGTTTGCGTACTTCTCTTGACGGTATTTGGCAGTCTTAAGATTTGCTTGGATGGTACGAACTTTTTCTTCTACATCCTTGACAAGATCAGGACCAAAGGTTACTCTTTCTCTAGATTCAGACTAGTTTAATAGTGTTCTACAACTACGACCATAGAGCGCTTCAAATGGTGATATTTCCACACTCTCCTGGTAACTGTTGTTATACGAGAATTCAGCATAGGGTAGATACTCATCCCAGTTACCACCATGTGTTAAAACATATGCCCTAAGCATATCTTCCAAGATTTGGTTGACACGCTCTGTCTGTCTATCGGTAGCGGGATGGTAACCAGAACTACAAATTAGACCTGTACCCAAAGACGCATGCAGTTGTTCCCAGAAATGAGCGACAAACTACAAACCATGATCTAAAATGATGGTCTTGGGTACTCCATGACGACACATAATTCTTGCAATGTATAGCTTTGCGTATTGCCGTATGATGTATCTATTATTGACCAGCAAGAAGTGAGCAGATTTGGTGAGTCGGTCCACAATGACCCAAATAGAATCATGCTTACACGAAGTGAGAGGTAGGCCAACAACAAAATCCATGCTGATGTCTTCCCATTTCCAGGTGGGAATACTCAAGGGTTGAAGCAATCCGGCTTGTTTCAAATGGTCAGCCTTAACTCTCTGACAAGTATCACATTCTGCAACATATCGAGCCACTTCTCGCTTCATTCTTGTCCACCAAATATTTTTCTTCTGATCTTGGTACATTTTATTACTACCTGGATGGATGGAGTATTTCGAGTGATGTGCTTCATCCAAGATTTTCTGTTGAAGTGCAAAGTCTTTTGGTACTACAAACGGTTATTGAACCATAGGGTACCGTCGGAGTTTTGGGTGAAACATTTTGCTTTACCCTTCTTAATGTTTTGATGGATATTATTCATACCAATGTCATCTTTCTGTGCAGCAATGATTTCTCATGAATAGTAGAATGTGCACTAAGGTTGCTAATCAATAGCAGGCAAACATGAAGACTGGGTTCTGAAGCAGTGACGTGGTTGCCGTTGTTCTGATATTCTAGTACTAAGTGATGGCAGTGTACCTTCCTACTCAACGCATCGGCGACTACATTGGCTTTGCCTGGATGATAATGAATCTCCAGGTTATAATCCTTAATTAGTTCTAGCCACCGACGCTGTCTCATGTTCAGATCAGTCTGGGTAAAGATATATTTTAAGCTCTTATGATCCGTGTAGACGGGCACTAAGTTTCCGAGCAAATAATGTCTCCATCTTTTTAGTGCAAGCACAACCGCAGCTAGTTCCAAATCATGAGTTGGATAGTGCTCTTCATGCTTTTGTTGTTGTCGAGATGCATAGGCAATGACACGACCTTCCTGCATGAGCACATATCCAAGTCCTGTTCCAGATGCATCACAATACACGTCGAACGGCTTGGTGATGTCTAGTTGGGCCAATATTGGGACAGTGGTCAATAATTTCTTCCATGCTTGAAATGCTTCTTCACAACTGTCGTTCCAATTGAATTTCTTATCCTTTTTCAGCAGCCCCGTGATGGGTTTGGTCAGCCGAGAAAAATTGGGAATGAACCTACGATAATATCCGGCTAGCCCAAGGAAACTGTGTACTTGATGAACCGTCTTTGGTGACTTCCAATCTAGCACATCTTGAACCTTACTAGGATCCACTAAGATACCTTCCGCAGAGACTATGTGACCAAGAAATGGCACACGGTCCAACCAAAATTCAAACTTGCTGAATTTTGCATACAACTTGTGATCTCGGAGGCGTTGAAGAACAATGCGAAGATGTTCAACATGCTCTTCCTTGGACTTAGAATAGATGAGGATGTCATCAATGAATACTACCACAAATTTGTCCAACTCGGGCATGAATACGGAATTCATGAGGTACATGAAATGGGCAGGGGCATTTGTCAATCCGATTGACATTACTAGATACTCAAACAATCCATATCTAGTAAACAAGGCGGTCTTCGGGATGTCTTCGGCTCTAATCTTGATTTGATGATAGTCCGAACAGATGTCAATCTTTAAAAAGACCTTAGCACCAATCAATTGGTCAAAGAGGATTTCTATACGGGGTAATGGGTATTTGTTCTTGATGGTAACTTTGTTAAGAGGCCAATAGTCAACGACAAGGCGCAAGGACTTGTCCTTCTTCTTCACAAAAATAGCAGGGCAGCCCCAATGTGAAGTTCTTGGGCGAATGAATCCCTTTTCCAATAACTCATTCAATTGCTTTTTCAACTCAGCCAGCTCGTTCGGGGCCATTTTATATGGGCGATGGGATATCGGAGAAGTTCCTAGCTGTAGCTCTATATTAAATTCTATGTCACGGTCAGGTGGTAGACCAGAGATATCCTCAGGAAACACGTTCGGATACTTACGAATGATGGGAATACTCTCGAGTGATTGCCCTTCCAAGTGATGGACAACCAAGGCTTTCGATAAATCGGTATTTAGAGAAAGTGTGTCTTTTCCATGCAAGGGAGAGTTGATGTGAACGACATGAGGCTCAATGTCTAGCATGGCTCTATGGGTTTTCATCTAGATCATACCTATGATCAGGTTGATCCCTTGATCCTTGAGCATGATGAAATTGGTGGGATAGATCCTTCAATTAATTTCTAGTGGAGCCTTACACACTACCTCGTTAGCAAAAATTTGTCCAGCGGGAGAGCGGACGGTGTAGTATCTATTTTGACAGTGGTGTGGAGATTATGTTTTTGGACACAAGCTTTGCTAATGAAGTTATGCGTAGCCCCAGAATCAAAAAGTGCAAGGACAGGCTGGTGTTAGAGCGAGAGCGTACCGGTCAGCACGGTTCGCCCTGAGGAATATCTTCAGGATTGGTGTAGTTCACTTGGGCACCACGAGACGGTGCATTCACATTCCTGCTCTGGTTCTGACGCTGGTTGCTGTTGTGGTTGTTGTTGTTGTTGCGCCTCGATGCAGTGCAGTTCTTGGCAAAGTGGCTGGTACGATCGTAGTTGTAGCACGGATAACTACTTCCACGATCAGCAGGCTGTGGGGCACGAGCATTCTGATTCCCTTGCTGTTGGTATGGTGCACGGTACTAAGTGTTCTGCTATTGGTACGGTACACGGGGCAGAAAATTCTGTTGCTGTGGTGGCCTCGAGTAGTTCTGACCATATCATCGCTGGTACTGCTGCTGTGAAGATGCCCGAAAACGTTGTCCGGTAGGTGAAGTGTAAATCAGGCGGTGCTTCACCTGTGGGGCAGCAGAGGCACTAGCAGGGGCCTTTCTTTTACGATCTTCTTCTTCAACTTGGCGCATAGCGCCTTCCTGGACAATAGCAGCGTTGACCAAGTCGTTGTATGTGTCGGTTGTTTGCCAAGTCAGACGCTCTTTAAGGGTGGCATTCATATCACATAGAAATGTATATCTCTTTTTATCCTCAGTATTGACATACTCAGTAGCATACTGAGCCAGGTGATTAAAAACTTCAGAATATTGGAGGACATTCCTCCCTCCTTGTTTCAGATCCATAAATTCCTGGAATTTCCTCTACGTGAGGCCAGCTAGGATGAAATGAGCACAAAATGCAGTCTTGAACTCATTCCATTCAATGCGGCATCCAGGAGGCATAGAAGCTTCATAATTTGCCCAGTAGACACTAGCAGAGCCCTAGAGTTGTTGGGCGATGAATAGCACCTTCTGGTGCTCGGTGTATTCCAGCAGACCGAACTTCGACTCGGTCTGGCGCAGCCAGTGATCGGCATCTAGAGGTTCTCTGGTGCGCTCGAGGGTTAGCGGATGAGTACCTAGAAAATCTGAGTAGGTGCTCTGTCGAGGCTGATTGTTGATGTTGCGGTGGCCTCCCTGTCCACCTAGATGGGACGTAATATCTACTAGCCGACGAAGAATCTTAGAGTCATTTTGCTGCCGGTTGAGTGCAGCAGCCAATACCTCAGCTAGTGAGGGCTTAGCATTAGCTCCTTGCTGAGAGCTTTCAGGGTCATCCTGATTCCGAGTACGCACCATGCTATAATTTATACAGTTGCACATTAGTTATTTCTCAAAATAATCCATAAAAACACATGTGTAAGAATATAAATTTGCAAGAGGCACGGATAAATTTCACAAGTAGCAACCATATTCTTTAATTCGATTCAGACTACATGGTTGTTAAAAGGACACCGTCACACAACTTCTTACACATATGTGCCAATGCCTAGCTACGGCATTGCGGACACATAATGCAAGATTCACACTCCTACATCGAACTAGGAAGACTTATATTACACGACCATACACCGGGGTGTAGCGATCCATCTACTCTTGGTCTATGTCTTTCGGCTCTTCTGGTTCTTCTGGTTCCATAGGCTCTTCTGGTTCCTCCAGATCCATCATTTCCACATCATTAATACCGATCGGCGCCATCTCTACATCCTCTTATTCTCCATACTCCATGATGACCTCGTCCCAATTTCCTTCAATAGGAAGGTGGGCAGCCTTGAATGCGTCCAAGTCATCTTGAGCCTCAATCACGTCATGCTCAAAATCTGCTGCAGCCAGCAAGGCTTGGTCACGTTCTTCTAAAATCGCATCCATCTCTTCATTCTTTGCTTGAATCTATTGGTTCAGTTCTGCAATTTTCTCATCCTTAGCTTGTTTTTCGACTTTAGAAAGTCGAAGTGCATCATGAAACACATCTAGACGCCGGCACAAGTTTGTGCATAAGGCGAAAGTGGATAAGCCATAATACTCTATTATGGGTAGCATAGGATCATGGTGGAGATGAAATCCACACGCCTAATCCACTCAAACTCCATCACATCATTAATGGGCAGTAAGGCGACGGGTGTTCCATCAACATTATGCTTGTGGTCTTCACAGAATCGAGTAAGCACCTTGAAAGCAGCCACATTCCAAGTGGAAGGCAAATCTGTCCCAATGATGCTAATGGTCTAGGATTCCCATGCGGGAATGACCGAGTAGTTGGCGGGAACTGCCACATGGACAACACATAAGGGGACTCCATGCTCCTGAAATTCCTTGCCAACATAGGTAGGAGGAATGGGATATTCGAATCTCTGGAGAACTCTCCAAAATAGGTGAACCATCCCTGTGAACTCCAGGCCATCGGTGATCTCCCAACCTGGTGGCGGTTGAATGGTGTTTTCAGCCATCTACAAGGAAAGTACTTCGATTGAGTCAAAGAGTATGATCAAGCTGGATTTCTTATGAATCTCTGTTGTAAAAACAATAGCGGAAAGGGTACAACCAATACATAACATAAGTCATCATAGTCTTAAGTACATGAACTTGAAATATGTGGCCATCGAGTTACAAAAGCATCTCACGCAGTGATCCCCCAAAATACCACAACCTCGCGTGGTCGACAAAAGCTACCTACCCCACTTGTCCTGCCTACATGACCTAGTTTGGTTTATCACGATCCCATAAGTCCTGTCTCTGGCTGGTGCCTCATAGTCCATGTAAGACTCCTCGTCCATGTCCTCGTCCGGATCCTCCTCCTCTGGTGCTGCCGGTGGCGCCAGGATCGCCTCCAGCTACTGCTATAGGCCCTGGTTCTCATGAGCCAGGGTCTCTAGATCCTCTCCCATGAGCTCCATCTCGTGCTGTGCAGCCGTCAACTGATGTTGTAGGTGCTCGTTGTTGTTGGCGCGCTGCTACATAAGCACGCCACGTCTGTCAACCTCCTGCGCGAGGGTGTCGCGTTGTCCGGTGACCTCAGTAACGCGAGTCTCACTCGCCTCAAGAGCAGCGATCAGTTGCTGAATCTCCCTCTGTTGTGCGTCAACCTGTGTCTGTAGATCATTCCTCTACACCCAGGCCTGCTCAGCGTCAGCCAGTAGGATCCTGCTGTGGCTGCTAGCCTCCTCATCCAAGTTGAGGAGGTACTCGGAGTAGTGGGACACACGGTGGTACCCCGCATGATACGTTGGGTAGTCATCGTGGGTGATCCGCCTCACGTGCCTCTGCCAGACCGGGTTGGCCTGGTGCCAGATAAGAATCATCTCAAACGAAATCCCAGAGAGTGCTGCTGTGTGGCGCCCGCAGAAGTGAGTGAGAGCCCTATGGGTGACTCTCTCCAAGCCCTCACAGAAGCTCTCACAAATTGACGTGCTCTCCATCCCCACCATGTCAAGGTTGCGCGGGTGGGTGGGCACACTGATGTGCACCTCAGCAAGAGTCACCCCATGGCGGCGGATCTCGTGGCCCTTGTAGGAGGGTGGCTTGTCGTAGCCCAACAAGTGTAGCAGATCCCACAAAAGTGTAGGAAAGCCACGGTGGTGGAGACCGGTGGTGTAGCGTCACCCGTCGTGCGAAATCTCCTCAAAACCGTGGTCGCCCATCTGGAACAAAAACCCAATGGTGAGTACAGTGTTCCATGGGCAATAATGCGTATCACTAACAACTGACATGGTGCTGATACTAATAGCAAAACTTTACCACAACAATTTGATTGAGTCAAACCTTCCCTACAGTAAAGATGCATTTCATATAAAGTGCTATGAAATACAGAAACCAAGTTTTTAGTTTACATTTTCTAGCCTCAAGGGGCAATAATATGGCGATGGGTTTTAAAACGGATTCTGTCTTGACTGTACCACAGTCAGAAAAGTGGGTATTTTGAACATAAAACAAGGTCTTAAAATTGGGGGCTGGAACCACGTTATACTACACTTTCATAGTTTTCCATATTGTATTTATATTCTCAAAAATTCCAAGTAAATCTGGACTTATGAATTTTGCAAGTTCAGGTTGGCAGATTCTATTCCAGGATGACAGAGGCTGAGTGTTTTAGCTCTACTGAACAGAGGGAAACACAATAAAATTATGAAACCTATTGGAAATGAAATTAGACTTCAAGGTCTTGATAGATTGGGTTTAAACACTTGCAAATTCGAAGTATAACTCCAGTTATGCAATTTCTAAGTTCAGGGTTATGCTGAAAATATTGAATTGACACATTGTACTTGTTCTCTGTTTCTGAGGTTGTTACTGTTATGATCGAATTTTAATTTAAATTCTAGGTGACAGGGGATGCTGAGACCTTTCTGAAAAGTATTTGTATGCCTTATTTGGTTGAGTAAATTAATAGCTATAAATTTTTGAAGTTGGCAGGTAAAAACAGGACAGATTCTTGTTAACCTTATAATTCAGAACCTTATACTTATCATGCTTAGAAAATTTTTATTCAGAGGTTGGTGAGCAAGGAGAGAACCAAGTTTTAGTTTAGTTACATTGGAATGCATGATGCAAAATTTTCATATTATAATCCTATCATTCCTCACAACACAACGCATATTTTGTCGTTACTTAGCGGCACGAATAATTGGTGATGACCCGCACTCAACACGTAAGTCAATCTAAGTTTATACTAACGGCGTTAGTGAACCTGTAGAAGATCCATTGCAGAAACAATATATCAAATTTAAAAGAAACTACAAAAATAAGCATAATTCTACTAGTAATGATCCACGAAAAAAGGATCGCCCCGTGACAAGTCACGAGCCAATAGTGTCTCGTATCTGCCTGCGAGCACAGACACCAATATCACGCGTGTCGGTTAAGCACGCACGTACCTTCGTTTGAAAAAGCCGTAGATACAAGTAATATAAACAATCATAACCCAGGTTAGCTTTGTCACCACCCTATTATCTACATGGACAATACTAACGTATCCTTACTCGTAATGTTGCAGTTTTTAAAAATATGATTTATTTGTTGTATTATCATGGACCACGGCTCTGATACCAGCTGTGGCTCCCTTTCCTGGAGGATCGAGGTCCCGAAGGTGCTAATAGCGCAGACACTTGATAATATAATATTTATCTAAATTTAAGTTGAATACTACATCATTAAGGTTATCAGAGTGTAGCGTAATATTACAAGTTCATGAATGTTTTGAAAACAGCAGAAATAAATAACGTTCAGAAAACTACGAGCTCGACGATATAGCATAGTGATGATCCATGCCCGAAGAACATTACTCTAGCAGCACACAATATCACTGCGGCGGTGAGTCGGACTCCCAGTGGGCAGTCCAACACTCAGGGACTTGCATATCCCAAGGTATCGCATCTACAGGCAATTCTATTTTTTTATTACCTGAAAAATATAATGGCCCAAAGCTTGAGTACTAATTACTCAGCAAGACTTACCCGTCGGATACCTAGATATGCAAAGCCTCTAATAGGTGGCTTGTTTAAAAGGACTCGCACTAAGCAACCTATTAGTTCTATGAAGTTTTAATTGTCAATTTAAATGGGTTGAGTCAAAATGTAACTTTAGTTACAACAAAAGGATAATAAAATAATATATAAAATTAATATGACATAAGAGCAATAATAATAATGATCGTCAACATCAATAAGCAGCATGATCCATTCCATAATATTAGGTGCAACTACGTGATTGACGCGGTGACCAAGTGGTACTCATTACTGTGAGGGACAGCAATTACAATCGATTTACACCAGCTGGGAAAACCCGAGATGCACGATACATACGCACCAATTAAGGTCGTATATGGCAACCTTCCGCAAGAAAAGCACCTACACCTCGGCCTGGGTGTGGTGACATCAAGTGGGCATGCCGTTCTGCCAACCGTACTTCGTGGTCTGAACCGCTCACTCCAGCAACAGGAGGGTCAATGACCAATACACCTTAACCGTCCTTAATGCAAGTGACCTTTAATGCTACATCGGTTTACTAGTGCCCATAAGCTAGCATGCATTCGATATTGTTCAATACTTGATCAAGGGGCCGACCACAGACGGGTCCTAGGTTTGACAAGGCAGGACTACCACAGTCAACACCCATGTGTTGTCACAAACCTATACATGCATTATCCCTGCCCGGTCATAAAATAAAAATAAACTTCTTTTAATAATTTCCGTTCCAGTGGTCACGTTCATTCCTTAGTAATAATGCTTTCTAACGAGACTAGTGATTACTAAGCATAGCATAACAGTATCGATTCTACCAAGTTCTAAGGACAGTAGCATAGGTCATTTGGATATCATGCAAGGTGGGTTTCAATCAACTCCTATAACCTAATGCAACAATAATTATAGATACTAGTATTAATATAAACTAGCAAAATTTTGTAAAAAGGCGAATGTAAACCAGGGCTTGCCTGGGTCAATGTTAGCGCTAGCAACTACAACTTATTGCTCTTGAGGGTCAACGTCCTTCTGAAAGTCTTTCTCTTGCTCCTGGTTGTCGTTACCAATATGACTGAATTGAATTAACGGCATTATCGGAATATCGTTGAATGTGATGATATGATGCATGCAAGCACATCGTGTTTTAATGTCAATTAAAATTATTACTATATTCTCGAAGCCATATGCTTCAGAGAAGTTGGGTTGTTAATTAAGATTTTAGGTATATATATTCTTTATGTAATTAAACAAGGTAAAGAAGTGATATGAGCAATTAAATTAATTAATAAAGCAAACTTATGTTTCTGGATATGTGTGATTTACTGTGAACAGAGACTTATATGAGTGATTTTTATGCCAAGTGTCAAGGGCAAATTATTTATAGAATAATTACTAGAATTAATTTAAACAATCACACTAAATAAATTCCAGGGCCTAAAGTAATTCTTATTTTACCAAACAAGAATTTGTGATGGTAGATAATCATGTGTTTACTAAGCATGCCAAAAATCAGGGTTTAATTTGTTTCCTAGAATTTCTGGTGAATCAATTAGTATTTTGGCAATTAAATGAATTAATAAAAATACATGTACAGAGACAACTATTTATCATTTTACTAAATTAGAGCACTGAAAGATGATTCCAACAAAAATTTGTTTGGGCCACATTGGGTTTGAATTCGATTTACTATGAGTTTCCAAAGTTTTAGGCAATTTTTGGTAATTTTCTAGTATTTCTGGTTTTTAGGGAAGCCACGTATGCGCCGCATCAATGACACATCAGCTACACATTGGATCCAGCTCGGCTGCCAGTAGGCGCCAGTGGACTCGTCGGAGCGGGGTGGCTGCCGGCGGCTACGGGCAGCGGAAACTCGCCGCGGTTGCGGGAAATTGCTGCGCGCATCGAGGTGGATGGATTGATGAAGGTTGCAAGGGTGGTGGCTCACCGGAGGGGTGCCAACGTCGAAAGGCGGCAGCGGAGGTCAAAGGTTCGACGACGTCGTGATTTATGCTCGAGGCAGGAAATTGGGTGCGGTCTTCTCCTACGGCTTCACGGGGACGAGGCGAAGATAGGTATCGTGTTGGCGTGCTTCGGGGAGGAGCAGAAGGTAGTGCTCATTGGCGAGGCGGCTCGGGATTTCCGGCAGAGTAGAGGCGGTGGTCGGGGAATACAGTGGTGCCAGCGATCTCGTGATGAAAATAAGGGAATGAAGGGTCAGGGAGACGCGTGGATGAGTTGCGCGTGCGTGAGAGGTGGAAAGAGGGTACGAGGCTTACCAGGGACGGGGAATTTTGGCTCACGGCGGAGGAGGTCGCCGGAGGGGTTCACTTCGGTTTTCCTTTCGATTCAACCAATGCACGAGAGGAATCGGCCAAGCAGGGGCATGGAAAGGTGTAAGGGGGTGAGGCGCGCGTGATGGGTGTTTTGCTCGCGTGGGGGAAACAGTGGGACGGCGGCAACTGAGCTCGAGCTTCGGCTCTGCTCGACAATGGCAGAATAGGGAGGGAGAGGAGAAATAGAAGAGAGAGCAGTGGGCAGAGAGTGAGAGAGAGTGTGCTTGTGAACTCGTGGGTTCACTTTCAAGTTGCGTAGAGGGGAAGGAGTGAGTGGGGGAGTAGGAGCGGAGAGGAGGGGAGGAATTGAAGTCATCGCCGGGTCGCTCGGTGGCGTGCAGAGAGGAGCAGAGGGGAAGAAGGGAGCCGTTGGCGTGCGTGGTCGGCAAGGCAGAGCGGCAGAGAGCAGAGGGGGGCAGAGAGGCTGTAGCGCGCGCGGGGTCCTGAGGTGGAGGGGTGAAGGCAGGCCGTGGCGTGTGCCGGCGGTGGAGCTCTGCTCCTGCTGCGCCAATGGAGGAAGAAGGGAAAAAGATTTTCCTCTGAACCCCCTGGACTATTTTATTTCTTGCAAACAAGTCCTTGGTCAAAGATATTTCCAAAACAAATAGCTAGGGGCCTTCAAATAAATTAGGATTTTGCACAAAGGTCCTCTGACATATTTGTGGTGCTCTGGTGGGACCCAATTGTGTAGAACACTTAGAAAAATTTTTAAATTCAAGTTCAATTTAAATAGGTTTCTAGGTTTAATTTAATTGTTGAGGTATTCCTAAATATGGTAAAATGCTCATTATATTCATAAAATTATATCTTAATATTACTAATATGATTATGAATTTAGTTGACATATGTTGTATAATAAAATTTCATTTGGCTCACAATTTATTTTGTAGGATTTTTGATTACCTGGAATTAATTTAAATAATTGAAGTGAGGCTTCATTATTTCATACTATATTATTCATGATTTCGGCTTTTCATGTTTGTTAAATAGAAGTGAGACACCTGGGTTGTCACAAGCTGTAGGAAGGAGTAGAAATAAGGATAACAACTAGCAAGCAACCTATACAAGTTAATTTAAGAAATATGAAGCAAACCCTAACTAGCAAGTTATGGGCAAGAACAAGTAAATGAAGAATAAGTAAATAAAGGACAAGAGAGGCACGAGATTTGTTCACCGAAGTTCAACTCCACAAAGAAGCATACGTCTCCGTTGAGGGATCCACAAAGGATCGGGTCTCTTTCAACCCTAACTTCTCCAAGTGAGCACAAAGATCGAACTTGGTTTTCCACTAGCAATCTCCACAAAGGACGGGTCAATACAAACTTCCCGAGGCGTCACCACACAAGTTGGGAGCTCTACGGTGTAAGGATCATGATCATTGAGGTCACCCCAAGGTATGATGTTTTGGTGATAAATGACAAACATGAAATATGACTAATATCTACACGAGTGTTGTTTATGTAGGAAACCTTTTCTATCTTATGATGATTGTCAACGATGTCCTAGGCGATTGATGACAATCACCACAAGCATGGAGGCTTGTGAACTTGATGGAGTCCAAGGGTTGATGAAGATGGATCAAAGCGGAGAACAAGCTATGGTGCAAGTGTTTGGTACACTTGTCTAGTTGATAGGGCTTTGAGTCCATAGGAAAAACCAGACTATCAAGGGGGTCTAGGTCATTCTCTTAGGTCATATCTAGTCGGTGATGTGCAAGGTTGCTCGGTGGAATCATAGGCACTAGGTGATAGTGGAGAAGCCAAGGAGCTATTCGGAGAAGTCGGGAAACGAAGTCAAGCGAGGACGACAAGTTTTAGCTTTTGGACATAGAGGCCGGACAGAGGGGTCAGTGGAGACCAGACTGTACGGTCACTATGAGGAGTTGTCCAGGACTTAGAGCGAGGAGCAAGGATTTTATCTGTGGGAGATCTTGTACAGACCGCACGGTCCGTTCTACTGACCGGATGGTTCGGTCAGTAGGGATGACACAGGGCAGCGAGGAGACTTTGGCGTAGAATGTTTTTGGATTGGAGAGAGAAACGATCGGACGGTCCGGTCTACTGACCAGACGGTCCGATCAGTATAGGTTTCAGCACGGTCAGAGTGTTTTGTACACTGTGCTGCTGTGACCGGACTGTCCGGTTAGAAGGCCCAAGAAGCTGATTTCATGAGGCAACGGCTAGTTTGAGGTTGGGAGCCTATATAACTTCGTTGCTGGGGTCTTGGAGACCTCTCTTGGTCAGTGGAATACCTGAGAGCATTTGGTAAGGTCTAAGAGGAAAAGAGAAGAGCACTAGGAGGAGATATTGCATATCTTGAGAGTGCTAGAGGAGAGTAACTTGAGCATCTTGCACATCTAAGGCTAGGGTGTCCTTGAGGGTGTGATCTAGATTGTTACTCTTGGTCTATGGTGAGACCTAGACCGGTTAGGTGTCGGTGATCGAGCCTATCATGATCAGTTATGAAGGCCGTCACACGTTTGTACACGGTTTGAGCTCGTCGGTGAAAGGGTATCAGAGCCAAATGCTCAGTATAAGGCTTAATCGCCTTGAGTAGTGACCGTATTGAGTTGGGATGTCAATCCATTCGGGGCCGGGTCATGGCTCATGGAAGGATCGCTTTAAAAGCTACCTAAATGCCATGATTCCGGATGAGTTGATGGATACTCTTGTGGACTTTGCCAATACCTTTATCGATGATCATATGTATGATGATTGTGATGATTGTGTGGATGTGCATTGTTCTGGTGAGTGTCTAGATTCTTCTAGCAATGACTTGATAGGTTGCTCTACTAGTGTGCCTAATATGATGATTGATAATGATGTGTCTCTTGATCTTGCTTGCTCTACTAGCATGACTAGTATTGATGATGTTTGTGAACCTCCTATTGACCATGCTAGTATTTCTCTTGTTGAGGAGTTCTTTGCTTTTCATGCTAATGACAATGAGGACTTACTTTACTGTCATATTCGCTTGTGAGGTATTATCGACAGGATTGGGGCAACTTCTTTCGAGTTTCCCAAGATTGTGATAGTTGAGAAGATCCTTTCCTTGCTTCCGAGTAGCAAGCTCTTCTACATCACCCTTGACCTTCTCATGGAGAAGAGCCTCTTCGTCAAGGTCGTGATTGAGCTGCTCTTCAAGGATGAGGAGATCACCGCAACCATGGCGTGGAAGAAGACATCCAAGACAAACCATAAAACATCTTCAGGCAAAGGGAAAGAAGTAGCTTCGAGATCAAACTTCTTTGATCCCTCCACAAGATTGTCTTGCAACAACTTCTACAACCCCTTCGGAGCAAGACATTCATCGGGTGCTTCGTCAAGCTCTACCTCAAGTGTCATTCCAAGTTCTACTCCAAGCACCTTGGGTGGACCGAGCATTGGTGTAGGGGGAGCACCAACAACAATGTTCGCTCGATCATTTGAGATGATCAATCTTGCGGCTTCGGCTCCGGCGCCTCCACCTCATCCACTCCCTCCACCACAAGATCATCTTTGCCATCTTTGTCGAGCTCACCAACAGGATCTCCTCTTTGAACTTGGTGAATTTGTGAGAAATCCAAATGATAACCTTTGTGAGAATCTATTGAGCATCTATGATCTTGTGTGTAGGATAAACTCTTTCAGGGGACTTCGGAGGATTGCACCACATGAAGTGATTGACAAGCTCCTCCAGCAAATCACAACTCCTAAGAGGGGTTTCTTACTTCAGGAGGTAGTGTTGGTCGTAACTACGCACCCACTTATATACCGCAAGAGGACGGTGTACGATTGTAGCACTTTTTCCCTTGAATTGAGTATTCCAAGGTTTATCGAATCCACTGGGACCTTAGAGATAATTAAACAAAGTTAATAGTAAAAGATCTAGTCAAAGCTACTGTCAAGTTCAGGTTGCATGAGGGGAACTGCCCAACACAAAGGTGCGCCAGACAGCAAATCTGTTATTGCACCGATCGACGCAGATGTTGAGCCGATTGACACGGGGGTGAATCTAAGCCAAAGTGTGCCAGATGCCTTTGTAAGCCTAAGCTGTTATGTGAGTAGCCAAGTATCTAATAGTGAGATCATAACCAGGAAGTCTAATCAAATAGCATCTTAATGGATAATTACGTGGATCAATGAAAACCTATAATGAATAAGACCACCCTGCTTTCTGAGTGGCTCCCGATTTATCGCTGCCGAGAGAAAACCCTTAAACACGTGAGTATCTTGCCTTACTCAACTATCCAATAGTGCTATGCAGGTTTAGTGTTGTCACCGCTAAACCACACTACTAGCATCGTCAAGCAAACATAACCAATACAATGTCCGAATACTATCCTAATCACCACGATCAAATAATATCTACTTACTTAGCCTAGAACTAAGCAATTGGAATAGGCACATGCATGATTATAGAATCAAGATAGACAAATCACCAAAATCATCGTCAACATATTCAATCATCCTTGAGATACATAGACTAAGATTCATCACCGTTGAGATGGCCTACCTTGACGGATCAACTCTTACACCAATCGTTCTTGAAACTCAACTAGAGATCTATTCTAACGGGGCAAGCCCCGGTGGCTCTAACTCACGGATCTGTTGTCCCTTTGTTGCCTCTGTTGTCTCTATTTTTCTTTTTCACGACCAGGGGTTCACAGGTATTTATAAAGGTTCTACTCGTGAAGGACTCGGTTTCTAGCAAATAAGGCGGTTGTGCCGATCGGCGCAGGATTGCGCTGATCTGCGCAAGTCGTGCCTCCTCTGGTTTCTCCTCCAGGTCGGTTCCTCAGTCTTCCATAGCTGCCATGTGGACCCTTTCCTTTGAGATAAATCCTTGTACTGCATGTCGAGATTTTGAAGTTCCATAAATCTTCCAGGCAAATATCTTCAAGAGTCTTGCGCAGATAAACTTCCATAAACATGTGGAATGGGTCTCGGTCACTTCTGTGGGCCAAAACACCCTTACGCTGATCGGCTCATGGACCGCACAGATCGGCACACTGGGCTTCTTCAGTACTTTTTGTTGGTTCTGGATGCCTGTCCTATCCAGCATCACTTAAATCACCAATTTTACCCGTTTCTGTAATAGAGCTCCAAAAAACGCATATACAAATATATGGGCAATATCATAGGTAAATGGCCTAAATTAGTATCAATTATGCTCTAATTAGGGTAATATTCTCATATAAAAGGGGCACTTGGGAGTGCCAACAGTTCCCCCACACTTAAACCTTTGCTTGTCCCGAGTAAAGTAAAAGAAAGAAAAATCAAAGAACATACTCTTTCTATCATAAAAGATATCTCAAATCAGCAAATGTTGAGCATTGTTCTATTGTGGTGTATTTCATACTGGTATTCAGCAAAATAGTTCAAATATGAGCATAAAGCTTAAAGTTTCTCCCCAAAGCAATAAATCATGTCCAACTCACAAATTATAACTTTTCCACTAATGTAAATCACTTAAAAGATTGTTGTGTACATAAATAATCTATCTTCCAAGTAATCCAAGGCAACAACTCATCTTTCAAATCAATCTACCTATATTGCACATCATAATTATCAAATAATATTTGTGTAAGGCTTATATGAGTAGCTAGGTGATGTAATTCAAGGATTGCAAACATAAATCAACAATATATTATAAAGCTAGGAGATTATTCTTTGTTGGAATTATAGAAACTTTATCAAGATGGTCCTTAAGAAAGAAAAATTTAAGAAAGGACTCATACTTTAGATATGTGGACATGTGCATAGTAAAAATTTGATCTTGGAAGAAAAAAGAACTACCATTATCAGATTGCACATGGTTGGAATGATTCATGGCTATATTAGGATGAATTTCAAGAATAAGCATGTCATATACCATCCCCCCACACTTAAAATTTTGCTAGTCCCTTAGCAAACAGCAGAGTTTTTCCTTTTTTTCTTTTCTTTTTTCTTTTTTTTATTTTGCTCTCTCTTGTGCCGATCGGTTCAGAGTGCGCCGATCGGCTCTCAACCCAAATTTACCAAAATTTGTTGGTAGTTGATTCTTCTGGCTTCGACATTTATTCAAGAATTAGATATAGCCAGAAATATAGGATGTGGTCAAGGAATAATACTCAACAAGATATTTTGAGTTTATGGTAGGATACTCAGCGGAATTGAATTTTTGCATGAGTAATTCAAGGCTAGAAAAAGATACACAAAGATTTGCCATCTTAGTAAAGTTTATACCAAAAAGAATTAAATCCTAACTGAACTCAATCATCAATTTAATATTTATCTACTTATCAAAGGTTCATGAGAACTGCTCAAAATATGGCATTGGTAGGTACGGATCTTGAAGAGAATAAATTCCAAAGTTCACAATATGAAAATATATTTATGAAAAGATTGGTAATAAGTTATTATCATAATTTGGACAATACAAATGAAGCACATGGGTACTCAAAATTGCTCCACATAAGACATATTTACCGAATAATCATTAAGTGTGAGTTTGAAATTTTTATTCAATGCTCAACATTATTTGGTCTTCATCAGTAATTTTCAAGAAAGAAGAAATAATTCAATTCTCCTAAAAGAGCATAACCGTCACCATTATATTAAGATCGAGACCCGAATACATGGTGATGATTTTTGTACACACTTGCATAAAAATAAAACTACTACTAACACTCTTGCATAAAATTAAAACTACTACTAACACACTTGCATAATATTAAAACTACTACTAACACACTTGCATGAAAGTAAACACACCCGATACATGGTTTCCCAACCCGCTCACACACGCATAAGCAAATAAAGAAAAAGATTGCAAAAATAAGAGAAAACGCAAACCGGAAAACCAATACACGTGCCAACTCCTAGGCACTCTATTGAAATGGAGGTGGAGACGGTGGCTGAACATAACCATAGCACCGCGCCTTGAGTCGCTCGAACTCCTCCACCATCGCCTCGTGGTTGTCCCTCTGATGGGACATGGCGTCCTCCACGTGCTCGATGTAGTGCATGTTGTTATCGATGTACCCCTACATGGGTACGAAGAAGTCTGCACTGTGCACAGGAGGCACTACAGGTACATGTCCTTGGTACCTATAGTCAATACGTGCACTGAAGTAGGTCGCGCCCACCGGCACGTCGCCTGCGCCGACCGGCGCAGAGGGCTGTGAACTGCCCGCTACGTCCCCCCATCCTGGCTGGTACTGCTGAGGTCCCTGGCGTGAATTCTAGGAGTCCCACTCGCTACCGGCTGCTATAGATGCCATCGGTTGTTGAACCCACGCATGGCAGTTCTTGAGAATTCGGCCCCTGTTCAGGAGACCTTCCTCAAGCCAAATTCCTCCCTCCAGCTTGTAATAGAGGAAAATTCCAAGCTCCGCACACGGGAGCCTTACGTTGGTGCCACCGACATGGAAGCCGGCATGAACACTTCTCGTGACAATATTGTCATAAGTCGTATTCTCGCTGACCTACGTCGCGAACTCCCACTTGTCGCCGCGCCCTCCCGGTCCATTGCCGTCATAGACGAGGGCTGCTAGGCGTTGAAGATAGGCCCCGAAGGCCAACTTCTTGCTCGCTTTGCCCCTCTTGTCGAGCCAACCCCGCACCATCACCGACATGGGGTTGCAGTGAGATGGACTCACGATGGCGTTGTAGAGCCGCCGCAAATCCGCATCGGTGACATTGCTGGAGTCGATCTTGTCGCCTGTGCGCGCTGCCAACCACCGATGGAAGACTTGAATGGTCGGGTTGCGGATGTTGCCGCACTTTATCTCCTCCACGAGCGAGAGCCGCCTCCAAAAGGAGTCAAACTCCTCATGTCCCAAGATGTCAGAGACGTCGGCGCCGGCATCAAAGCTGAAGGCTAGGGCTGTCGT
Organism: Eleusine coracana subsp. coracana; assembly: GCA_032690845.1. Classification (NCBI taxonomy): domain Eukaryota; kingdom Viridiplantae; phylum Streptophyta; class Magnoliopsida; order Poales; family Poaceae; genus Eleusine; species Eleusine coracana. The sequence goes on from CM064430.1 coordinate 45,514,915, forward strand.
CTCCAGGGTCACCGTGTAGCTGATGTCTTGGACGCGGAAGTTGACGGCCTCATTTCCGACTTCGTTGGTGCTGAACCTCATCGTAGAGGCAACCTCGGTGGTGATGTCGAGGTTGTAGTCCATGGGAAGGTGGTGGAAGTCCATCCAGCCGAAATTGCTGAGCATCCTCTCTAGGTCCTCCACATGCCGATCGTGGTGAGAAAGGTCTCGTCCAAGTCGAAGATGGGGATGAATCTTCTCCTCACCACGAGGTAGTGCTCCTGTTCCTCCGCGCTCAGGAGGGTGAAGCCTTCCTCTACCGCGCTAGCACGAATGCCGGTGATGGTGGTGATCAGGGAACCCCATGACTTGCTACCGTTTGGCTCCTCGTAGCATGCCGCACCGGAAGGGGCGCGCCAGAGACGGAGTGGCAGGCGCGGATCTCGTAGTTTGCCACCACCGAGCTGGTGGATGCACCACCCACCGACATATCGTCGCTAGCGCTGGAGCCCCCTCTCGCCAAGGAGTCACTGCTCGACTCACCGTTGTCGCTAGAACTGCTTCCCCGACGCAGCCTCTTGCACAACTTGTCGATGGAGGAGCGGAGACGATCCATCTGCAAGGAATGTGGAACGTGTGCGAGATCGTGGGTAGTGGGAAAGGTGGAGAGATTACCGGGATGGTGTGCCGAACTGGGGGTGCCTAGCCTCCCTTTTATAGTCTGGGAAACTTCCAGGAGAAGGACCTGCCACAAAATTTTAAAATTCGAGAGCATGTCGATCGGCGCAGGGTTGCGTCGATCGGCACAATTCAAATTTTAATCGCTCTGACAACTGTGGCGCTTGATTCCTATCCTTCACCTCGCTTCCCGGTACATTATGTTGGTTGGCAGGGGAACAGCACGAAATCCCGACATCTTGATCGATAGTGTCGTCTCCTTTTCTTTTTCATGTCTCCTCTGCACCGCACACCTGCATAACAATCACACCTATTCCTCAAAATCAACGCATGTCGCCCTTGTCGCCCATTTGGGAACTGCATGGGTAGCTGCGCCGATCGGCGCAGTAGGGCGCCGAATGGCGCAAGTCCCTTGAATCTTGTCTTTTGGTCCAGCGCTGATCCAGATGCATTGTGTCCATCTCTTTCACCTAATTTTCCATTTTTCCAATGTTCCTGTAGCATTGTCATACGTGGCAGGGGCCCATCTGGTGATAGCGCCGATCGGTGCTGATGCGCGCTGATCGACGCGACGTCCAATCTTACTCCTTGCCCCTTGCACCTTCGCTAGATGTTGCTCCTCATCCTTTCCTACATCATTTAGCAACCATTTTGCCACAAAAATTAATTCAAAAAGATTTTTAATTATCTCAAAAATTGCTCCTTTTTGAAAATTGTTGTGCAAGTTAATTCTTAGCACCCTTTCGATTCTGGGCGTCGTCAGCTTCCTGTCCTGATGTGGGCAATAATACGCTGATTGGTGCGGAGTTGCACCGATAGGCGCAAACACTGTTCCTTTCTGTTTTTGGTCTTTCTTTTGTTTTATTCCTACGTTGTTAGTCTATAGAATGTATATACACAATTTTGTATAAATAAACAGACTATACAAGAGCACACAAGAATTAAGCACACACTTTTTCTATTTCTTTTATTCGGAAGATTGTCTTTATTAAAAGCTAGCAAATTAAAAATACCGGGTTACCCTCCCGACCAGCACTAATTAACTAAGTGAAACGGGTTGCCCTCTCGCAAGCACTAAACAACTTCTAAATCCCCCGATCAGTGGGTTGCCTCCCAAGAGCGCTCTAGTTATTTAGAGGTCAAAGAGCTTGACCTCCCCACAAACAATCAATCCTTAGTGTCGCGGTGCGGGATATGAAGTCATGACACTACAAGGTTCTCTTATCTCCTCGGTTCATATACCTCGAACGTCCTATCCATACATCCCCTCCAATTACTCTCGATGCCTCGTCGCCACGGTGCCTTGTATCTCTTCACTTCATCAATAGTACAACACTCTTCTACCTTCGGGCGAAACTTGAAAGAGTAGGGAGTCCCACCTATATCGAAGCTTATCTCACCACTCCCAACATCAATACTTGCTTTTGTTGTCCTCGAGAAGGGTCTGCCTAAGATCAACAGGGTCCTCGTCCTTTTATCCATATCATGCACAATAAAATCAACAGGGACAATGTGATCTCCAATTTGAACAGGCACATCTTCAGCAACTCCATCAAGGATGCGTACCGATTGATTGGCTAACTCCAAACACATACCCGTAGGCTCCAATTCAGACAAATTGAGACTTGTGAATATATGATGGGGCATAACACTTACACTTGCTCCAAGATCACACAAGTACCTATCAAATATCCTTGTTCCAATCATGCATTTTGGTTCTTGGTGATCCAGGGTCAGGCTTCTTCGCAAGTGCAACATCATTGATTGCCGCCATAAGCTCCTTAGTAACCTTCACAACCTTCTCAGAATCTAGAGACTTCTTGTTCTGCATCATGTCCTTAATGTACTTGGCATAGGTGGGTACTTGAATTGCATCCATAAAAGGGACATTGATGTAAAGCTTCTTCATAATATCAACGAACCATGCAAATTGCTCGTCGTGTTGCCGCGCTCTTTCTATCTTCATCAGCAGTTGAGTATCCAAGAACGTGGCAGGGCCATGCTTCTCTGTTTCCATGCCCATTTTCAGACCAGAGAGGTCAACATCCTCCTCGCGCCGATCGGCGCTCTCAGGGAGCCGATCAATGCCGTCAGGACCGTCGCGCCGATCGGCGTGGGTCTTCTTTGCTCCCGTAGGATGCTCTGGATCCTCTGTTTATTTTCCTGACCTCATAGCTATTGCCTTCAATTCTTTTGTAGAATTTGTATTGCCAGGAATAGCCACTTTGTTGCCTTGAATGGCTTGTGATAGTTGTCCCATCTGTTGCTCCATAATCTTGGTATGCTTCAAAATCTGCTCATTGGAGCTCCCAATTTCCATCACCTTGTCATTAATTCCCTCAAGGATGCGATCAATCTCTTTGAATTTAGCTTTATTGTCCTTATTGAACTTCCCTTGAGCTTGGAAGAACTCATGACATTAAAGACGAAGTGGGATAGAATTTTGTATGGATGAGCTAGGAGAAAAAGAACTCCTTTGCTACTGATATTGGGGCTTCCATCCACTATTCTTCATATATTCTAGCATCTTCATCTCTTCAGGGCAATCTTTCTGCACATGACCAAATTCTCCACACTCACCACAAGTGGAGCGTGATTCTGCTAGCTTGAGCAACTCTTCCTTAGGGATATGAAGATTATTGTCCAACCTCCTTTGAATAGCGTCGAGGCGATCCATAATCAAGTCTTCATGAGTCCTCTCAATCACACTCTTCACCAATCCTTTCGAAGGTCGCAAATTCCTTGAACTTCTATCACTATCCCATGATTGATTCTCAACTAACAACTTGATCAATTCCTTAGCTTGAGTGGGAGTTTTTGACATGAATGAACCTGCAGCTGAAGCATCCAAGTATTGACGAGATTGCTGATTCAATCCTATGTAGAACCTCTTAACAACTTCTCCAACCATCAAACCATGATGAGGGCATGCATCCATATATTAATTATATCTCTCCCATGCTTCTCCAATGCTCTCATCAACATTCTGTGTAAATCCAAGAATCTTATTCTTCAAAGCTTGAGTCTTACCAGGAGGGAAGTACTTGGCTAAGAATTTAGCCGCTAACGTGTCCTACACCGTCTTTACTGGGTTTTCCAATCCATTGTAACATCGCTTAGGGCGTCCAACTAGAGAGAAAGGGAACAACCGCACACGTGCTTGGTCTACGGTCAATCCCGCTATCTTGAATGTGCTACAAACCTCAATGAAGTGTTGCAAGTGATGATTGGGATCTTCCAAACCTATGAACGGTTGTTGTGCCACTATTCCAATATATCTCTCCAATTGATACGGAAGTTGATCTTGAACTTCATGGAAATCTGTCTTGACAACATTATTCAATTGAGGCTTGAGAAGATTAACCATAGGTAACTCTGCCATCTCTTCTCCTTCTTGACCTTGAACTAGATCTGCTAAATCTCAAGGGGTGGCGCGGACTGTTTCTTCAGCTAAATCTCCAAGTGACTTGCTTCTCTTCTTCGTTGTTCTCTTCTTGCGAAAGAGTCTTTCTGGATCATCGGTGTAATTAGAGGGTTTGTTTGACTTAGGATCGTCCATACCTGTTAGTTTCACTTAACAGAATATATGTGCTAAAGAGAAAAGTAAAGTAAAATGACTAAACACTAATACATCAAACAATGTTTAAAAACCTACTATGGTCCCTGGCAGTGGCGCCAGAAAAAGAAAGCTTGTTGGTCATAACTACGCACCCACTTATATACCGCAAGAGGACGAAGTACGATTGTAGCACTTTTTCCCTTGAATTGAGTATTCCAAGGTTTATCGAATCCACTAGGACCCTAAGGATAATTAAGTAAAGTTAACAGTAAAAGATCTAGTCAAAGCTACTATCAAGTTCAGGTTGCATGAGGGGGACTGGCCAGCGCAAAGGTGCGCCGGACAGCAAATCTATTATTGTGTTGATCGGCGCAGATGTTGAGCCGATTGGCACGGGGGTGAATCTAAGCCAAAGTGCGCCAGATGCCTTTGTAAGCCTAAGCTATTATGTGAGTAGACAAGTATCTACTAGTGAGATCGTAACCAGAAAGTCTAATCAAATAGCATCATAATGGATAATTACGTGGATCAATGAAAACCTATAATGAATAAGACCACCCTGCTTTTCGAGCGGCTCCTGATTTATCGCTGATGAGAGGAAACCCTTAATCACGCGAGTATCTTACCCTACTCAACTATCCAATAGTGTTGCGCAGGTTTAGTGTTGTCACCGCTAAACCACACTACTAGCATCGTCAAGCAACCATAACCAATACAATGTTCGAATACTATCCTAATTACCACAATCAAGATAATATCAACTTACTTATCCTAGAACTAAGCAGTTGGAATAGGCACATGCATGATTATAGAATCAAGATAGATAAATCACCAAAACCATCATCAACATATTCAATCATCCTTGAGATACATAGAGTAAGATTCATCACTGTCGAGATGGCCTACCTTGACGGATCAACTCTTACACCAATGGTTCTTGAAACTCAACTAGAGATCTATTCTAACTCACGGATCGGTTGTCCCTCTGTCACCTCTGTTGTCTCTGTTTTTCTTTTTCACGACCTAGGGTTCACAAGTATTTATAAGGGTTCTACTCGTGAAGGATTCGGTTTCTAGCAAATAAGGCGGTTGCGCCAATCGGCGCAAGCCATGCCTCCTCTGGTTTCTCCTCTGAGTCGGTTCCTCAGTCTTTCACAGCTGCCATGTGGGCCCTTTCCTTCGAGATAAAGTCTTGTACTGCATGTCGAGATCTTGAAGTTCCATAAATCTTCCAGGCAAATATCTTCAAAAGTCTTGCGCAGATAAACTTCCATAAACATGTGGAATGAGCCTCGGTCACTTCTGTGGGCCAAAACACCCTTGTGCCGATCGGCTCGTGGACCGCGCTGATTGGCGCATTGGGATTCTTCAATGCTTTTCGTCGGTTCTGGATTCCTGTCCTATCCAGCATCACTTAAATCACCAATTTTACCTGTTTCTGCAATAGAGCTCCAAAACAACGCATATACAAATATATGGGTAATATCATAGGTAAATGGCCTAAATTAGTATCAATTATTCTCTAATTGGGGCAATATTCTCATATAAAGGGGGCACTTGGGGAGTGCCAACAGGTAGTCAACAGGAGACATGAGCTCTCAATTGAGAGAGCAATGGAGATGATACTCGTGCTCTAGTCACAAGTTGGGCATGTGCTTGAGCACATCACTGGACTCTATGTCCCCCCCCCCCCCCCCCCCCATTACTACATCGACGTTGACAATGTGCACATGGGGATGGTCATGGACATTGGAGGTACCGTGCTCCTCACTATCCCATTAGGAGGAGACTACTAGATGGGATTGCAAGAATCCCTATCTATGAGGATGGTCTTATTGCCCGACATGATGAGGTTAGTGCTAGTCAATCAAGTAATGCTTTAGATACTAACCCTTCTTTCTCTAGTGCTTGTCTTATGGCTATCACCAGGGTCAATTACAAGAGTGGAGGCACTCATTGGATTCTTGATAGTGGGTGCACTCAACACATGACCGAGAAGCCAACCATGCTCACCACCATTAATGAAGACGAAGATAGTGAGAAGGTGACTTTTCGGGATAACTCAAAGGGGAGAGTTAGAGGCTCGGGCAAGGTGGCCATCTCAAATAACCTCTATCTCTCCAAGGTCTTTGTTGTGGAAACCCTCAACTTCAACCTTTTGTCTATTGGTCAACTCTGTGACATGGTTTCAAGTGCACATTTGATGACGACAGTGCAAAAATTGAGAATGCCAAGAGAGGGCTACTATTTCATGGAGTAAGGCATGGGAACTTGTATGTCACGGACTTCAAATCAAGCAATATGCCACCAAGCACTTACCTATTCACTAAGGCATCCAAGGGATAGTTGTGGCATAGAAGACTGGTACATGTTGGAATGAATTAGCTCAAGAAGATTGTCAAGAGGAATCTAGTTGAAGGAATCAAGGATGTGACCTTTGAGAAGGATAGACTGTGTAGCGCTTGTCAGGCAGGAAAGCAAGTTGCATCTTGACATCCCACCAAGTCATTCATGTCTACATCTCGTCCCCTAGAGCTCTTGCACATGGATTTGTTCGGGCCAATACACTACAAGAGTCTAGGAGGCAATCTCTATTGCTTGGTGATTGTTGATAATTTCACTAAATACAATTGGACCTTCTTTCTTGTGGACAAATCTCAAGTCAGTGGTATCTTCAGAAAGTTTGCCAAGAGAGCAAAAAATGAATTCAATGCCAGCATTGTGAAGATAAGGAGTGATAATGAAATGGAGTTCAAGAACACTACAGTAAAGGAATACTGTGACAAGAAAGGAATCAAACATGAATTCTCCACTACATACACTCTCGAGCAAAATGGAGTAGTGGAGAGGAAGAACAAGATACTCATCACTCTTGCTCGTGCCATGTTGGATGAGTATGGAACTCATGAGAGGTTTTAGGCGGAGGCAATCAACACGGCTTGCTACACCTCCAATCGTGTCTATCTCCACCGGTTGTTGAAGAAGACGCCATATAAGCTATTGGTGGGACGGAAACCCAATGTTTCATGATTTCTGAGTCTTTGGCTGCAAGTGTTACATTCTCAAGAAGAGGAGAAAGTCCGGGAAGTTTGAGAGCAGAACTTATGAAGTCATTCTTGTTGGGTACTCTGGGACTTCTAAAGCTTATAGGGTCAACAACTCAGCCACATGATGTGTGGAAGAATCCTATGATGTGCAATTTAATGAGTCAAATGGGTCACAAAAGGAGGATGAATTTCATGAAGTGAACATTGGGGATGAGCCTATGAGGCAAGCCTTGAGAAACATACCCATGGGCGAGGTCTTACCCCATGAGGCCAATGATGGTGATATTGATGAGCCCTCTACTCCACCACCTCAACCTACCTCCTCCTTCGAGGTACAACAAACAACCCAAGATGCCACAAATACTCCCACAAGCTACTCCTAAGATTCATTGAGAGTTCACTGACCAAATGATGAGAAAACCCAAGTGAGAAGTGAACCACAAACCTCCCCACATACTTCACCACAAACCACTTCTCCTAGCTCTTCACAAGATACCCTCCCATCCACCTCAAGCTCAAAGTCCAAAACAAGAAAGCATAAGAATGACTCTTCCACCTCTCTTAGGATACAAGACAGTCGTATATCAAGAGAGCAAATAATCCATGATGCATAAGACACTTCACCTAGAGCTCCTCCCACTCAAAGAAAATACCATCCTAATCCCAAAGCCACCAACAAAGATCACTCACAAGACTTGATCATTGGGAGTCCATCTCAAGGGATAAAAACAAGGAGAAATCAATATAAGCCCAACTATGTGAGTGAAGAGAATGATGATAAGGCCAATGTTGAGATTGAGAACTTCTCCTTCATCTCTATGATTGAGCCCACTACCATTGATAAAGCTATGGATGATCACAAGTGGGTTATTGCCATGCAAGAAGAGTTGAACAACTTCAAGAGGTGCAACGTATGGAAGTTGGTTGAGAGGCCCAAGAATTACAATGTGGTTGGCACCAAGTGGGTCTTCAAGAACAAGCAAGATAAGAAAGGAGCAATTGTCAAGAACAAGGCTCGCCTAGTGGCTAAGGGATATTCTTAAGTGGCGGGAATTGACTTTGAAGAGACCTTTGCTCCCGTGGCCCGTCTTGAAGCTATTCGGATCTTACTTGCCTATGCATCACACAATGGCTTCAAGCTCTTTCATATGGATGTCAAAAGTGCCTTCTTGAATGGAGAGATCAATGAGAAAGTCTATGTGGAACAACCTCCAGGATTTGAGGACCCAAAACATCCAAGACATGTGTACAAATTGAAGAAAGATCTCTATGGCCTCAAGCAAGCACCAAGGACATGGTATGAACACTTGAGGAACTTTCTACTCAAAAATGGATTCACCATTGGAAGCATTGATAGCACCTTATTCACGAGGCATGTTGGGAAGGATCTCTTTGTGTGCCAAATCTACGTGGATGATCTATGGGTCAATCTATGGGTCAACCAATGAGAAGTTCAATGAAGAGTTTTGGGATATGATGGCTAAGGAATTCCAAATGTCAATGATTGGAGAGTTGCATGTTTTCCTTGGTTTTGAAGTCAAGCAATTGAGAGAAGGAAACTTCATCTATCAAGAGAAATTTACTAAGTACCTTCTCAAGAGATTCAACATGGAGAATTGCAAGCCTTTGCACACACCTATGGCTACTAGCAAACCCTTGGATGATGATGTGAAAGGAAAACCGATGAACCCCAAGCTATATAGATCAATTATTGGATCTTTGCTCTATCTCACCGCTTCGAGATCGGACATCATGTTTAGTGTGTGCTTGTGTTCACGCTATCAAGCAAATCCAAAAGAGTCACACTTGAAGGCCGTGAAGAGAATAATAAGATACCTCAAGTACACACCAACCATGGGCTTATGGTATCCTAGAGGAACAAACTTTGAGTTACTTGGGTATTCGGATTCGGACTTCACGGTTTGCGAAGTGAATAGAAAGAGTACATCGGGAGGTTACCAATTTCTTGGAAGATCTCTAGTATCTTGGAGCTCAAAGAAGCAAAACTCTGTGGCTCTATCTACCGCCAAAGCGGAGTACATGGCGGCGGGAGCATGTTGTGCACAACTCCTTTACATGAGGCAAACACTCTCGGACTATGGCCTCAACTACTCAAATGTCACTATATTGTGATAGTGAGGCAGAAATCAAGATGGCCCTCAAGATGGGAGATCATGGTCATGCAAAGCACATTCAAGTGAGGCATCACTTCATAAGAGACCATGTTAAGAAGAAGGACATCGAATTGGTGGGCGAACTCATGAACAATTAGCGGACATCTTTACCAAGCCACTCGATGAGAAGACCTTCAATAAGCTAAGGGGAGAACTCAATGTTCTCGACCTCTCCAACTTCACATGAGTAACCCTTGAGCTTGTCTCTTATACATATGTATAGTGTTTGTTTGTTTTTGCTGTTTGTGTCTTCGTTTGTGCTTGTTTCTCTTCTTTTGTAGGTTGACTTCGGACCTTCTTGAGATAGCAATGGACATGGGTTAAGCTTGGGAAGGTGGTTCATGGTGTACCCAAGGCTTTGAAGAATGGTCCATTGTGAGCAAGCTTGAGAAGGGAACAACTCGTCGTTGACACCTTGGTTTGTAGTGCTTCTTTCTCTTTTCTTTAGCATCGCATCATGCATTGTATACTTGTTACATTTGCATTCTTGCATCCATGCATTGTGATACCATACATGCTCCCAAGCATGTGTCTAGGGGGAGTTACTCATTTAAAATGTGAGTACATGACTCTCTAGATGATCAAATAGTGATATTTGTGCTTCATGCCCATTGAGTCATGTTCGACCGAGCTCCGAGGTTAAATCTACTCGCGCGACTCAAAGACAAGTGGCTCATACATTCCCGCCTCTCTAATGACTAACCCTTTCACATTTGAGAAAAATATTTTGTTGAGTCACAAGTGTAGGGGGAGCTATGATGGAACACCACTACGACCAAGGAGGAGCACCATGAAAGGGGGAGTTCTCCAAACTCTTGCCAACTATCTTATACCTCTTGGTTTTGTTACGTTTTGGTGTGGTTTTTGGTGATAGGTGACAAAGGGGGAGAAGAAACATGAAGATCCAAAAGCCAAGTCTAGATCAAAGAGGGAGAAAGAACATGAAGACGATCGATAACATAAAGGGGGAGGAGAATATGAAGAAGAAACATGAAGATTCGGGGAGATGGAACATGAAGATCACATCAAGATGAACATCTACACCAATATGGAGATGAACAACGATGGTGCATGTCTACGACGACAATGTACACCTTCATCGACATGAGCATCTACGTCCTTGGTGCATGTCTACATCAATAAGATCGACTACCACAACACCAAGGCGGGCGCAATTTCAGCTCAAGATTGAAATCCAAGGGCGCTAAATGAGTGGGTAGTTCTCCCTCAACACCTAGAACATCTCAAGCGGGAGACTACTTCCAAGGTAAGGACCAAGTTATGCCTTTCAATCTTTTCTTTTCCTTTGGTTCTTTGTTGCTCATCTATTTTTGGATTATCATAAGTAGTGGTTGTCATCCATCACCAAACAGGAGGAGATTGTAAGCATTATGACCATTGAGGTCACCCCAAGGTATGATGTTTTGGTGATGAATGACAAACATGAAATGTGACTAATATCTACACGAGTGTTGTTCATGTAGGAAACCTTTTCTATCTTATGATGATGGTCAACGATGTCCTTGGCGATTGATGAAAATGACCACAAGCATGGAGGCTTGTGAACTTGATGGAGTCCAAGGATTGATGGAGATGGATCAAAGCGGAGACCAAGCTATGGTGCAAGAGTTTGGTATACTTGTCTAGTTGTTAGGGCTTTGAGTCCATAGGAAAAACCGGACTATCAAGGGGGTCTAGGTCATTCTCTTAGGTTATGTCCAGTCGGTGATGTGCAAGGTTGCTCGGTGAAATCACAGGCACTAGGTGACAATGGAGAAGCCAAGGAGCTGTTCGGAGAAGCCGGGAAACAAAGTCAAGTGAGGACGACAAGTTTCAGCTTCTGGACATAGAGACCGGACAGAGGGGTCACTGGAGACTGGACTATACAGTCACTATGAGGAGTTGTCCAGGACTTAGAGCGAGGAGCAAGGATTCTGTCTGTGGGAGATCCTGTATAGACCGGACGGTCTAGTCAGTAGGGATGACACAGGGTAGCGATGAGGCTTCGGCGCAGAATGTTTCTAGACTGTAGAGAGAAACGACCAGACGGTCCAGTCTACTGACCGGACAGTCCGGTCAGTACAGGTTTCAGCAGGGTCAGACTGTTTTGTATACTGTGCTGCAGTGATCGAACTGTCCGGTCAGAAGGCCTAGGAAGCTGATTTCATGAGGCAACGACTAGTTTGAGGTTGGGAGCCTATATAACTTTGTTGCTGGGATCTTGGAGACCTCTCTTGGCCAGTAGAATACCTGAGAGCATTTGGTAAGATCCAAGAGGAAAAGAGAAGAGCACTAGAAGGAGATATTGCATATCTTGAGAGCACAGAGGAGAGTAACTTGAGCATCTTGCACATCTAAGGCTAGGGTGTCCTTGAGGGTGTGACCTAGATTGTTACTCTTGGTCTATGGTGAGACCTAGACCGGTTAGGTGTCGGTGATCGAGCCTATCGTGATCGGTTGAGAAGGCCGTCACACGTTTGTACACGGTTTGAGCTCGCCGGTGAAAGGGGCATCACTAGTGAGCACCTGTGTCGGCTCGGGGAGTCCGGCAAGTTCTCGAGGGAGGTGAGCTTGTGCTTTGTGCAGCGGTGATGCACACCATGTCTTCACTCTAGGAGTGATTGCAGGCTCATGGGCGAGAACTCCACTTGGTGGTGGGAGGGACCGGGACTCTGACGGGAGTGGTCCAACGAGGAGTAGGGGAAGGCGTCATTCTTCCGAGACCTCGGGAAAAAATCATGAGCCATCTCTTACTCTACTCCTTACTTTGATGCATTACTTTTCATATTTACATATCGTGCTATTCATGCTTGTGTGCTTGTCTTGTGCTAGTTGATTACCTTGTAGTCTTGCATGAATAGGCTCCTTACTTGTTAGTAGTATTTGAGCTTCTGTATTTGATCACTAACATGTTTAGGAGTTGTATTGCTTTTGAGTGATTCACTAGTATGCTTAGGTCGTTGTTCCTTTCATAGGTTCATTATCTTGCTAGTGTGATCACCACTAGAATTGTGTAGGAGTTGATTTGAGTGGTCGGTTTTAGGAATTGGTAAATTTGGTACATAGTGCGAGTTCTCGATTCACCCCCCCCCCCCCACCACGGTCCTTTCATACGGGCACCTCTAACCGTCTAGGGGATGAATCCCCAACAGTAACAAACATAAGAGTCATCGGCGGTGAGGATGAACCAAGAGATCAAGAGAATGGAAGCTTGGAGGTGATGGAGCTCTTCAATCTTCTCTCAATCCCTTCACAAATCAAGATTGGAAGCAAGGGAGGAGAGTTTGGGAGAGCAAAGTGAGATTGAGAGTGTTTTTGAGTGGAATGAGTGACCAACCGGCCAAAGGGCGAGATGGGGTTCTATTTATAGCCCATGGTGAAAAAGAGCCGTATGAGGGGGTATTTCTCAGATCTGCATCGAACAAGTCCGATGGTCATCGGACAAGTTCGATGATTTAGGGTTGGCGAAGAAACTGGAGTCCGAGGGACTTGCCCGATGCCTCGGATAAGTCCGATGGCACAAGGGGGGCACAGAAACTGTACTCCGATGGAAAAGTCCGAGCTGTCAGACTTTCCTCTGTCATCGGACATGTCCAATGACCGTCGAACAAGTCCGACGACCCAGGGTGCCGAAGGTACTGGAGTCCGATGGACTTGTCCGATGGGTCAGACAAGTTCGATGATTTTGTACCGAAAAAGATTATTTGGCTATGAAAACTGGATTTTTACACTTGGTTCATCATTGCTTCACACTTTTATGTCCCTCTTAATAGTACGGTTTTTCCTATACTTAAGATTTAAAAATAAAAACTCCATGAACTCCATTCTTGAGCATACTTTGAATTTCATCATTGAAGCACTTTGCCATCTTCTTTTCTCATTTTTGTTTGTGTACTTTTAATCATCAACTTTGGACCATTTTCTACACACATGCTCATAGCAAAGATTAGTCCATTCCTAATTGTATTGATGCCAATTACCAAAATAAAATTAGGGGCCTAGATGCACCTTCAACCAGCAACTTTCTTAAAAGCAATGAATGACACTCTAGCACCTGTACTCAGAAGATGTGCTTTGGTGTTCTTTGACAATATTCTTATCTATAGTAAAACCTTGGAAGATCATTTGAGTCATATCAAACAGGTGCTCCAGTTACTAGCAAAAGATCAATGGAAAGTTAAGATGTCCAAGTGTGTGTTTGCTCAGAATGAGATAGCTTATCTGGGCCATATTATCAGTGACAAGGGTGTCAGCACTGACCCTTCCAAAATTGAGGCTATCAGGTCCTGGCCTCTACCAACTAATGCTAAAGAATTGAGAAGTTTTCTAGGATTAGCAGGGTATTATAGGAAGTTTGTGAGTTTTTGGAGTCATCAGCCGACCTTTAACCGATCTTCTTCGTAAGCATACCTTATTTGTCTGGACTCCTAAACATAGTGAAGCATTTCAAGCCTTGAAACAAGCATTAATATCTGCCCCTATTTTAGCTATACCAGATTTCAGCATACCTTTTGCTATTGAGACTGATGCTAGTGCAACAGGTGTGGGAGCTGTATTACGGCAACAAGGCCGCCCTATTGCATTCTTGAGCATAGCCTTGGGTTCTAAAAATCAGGGGTTGTCGACCTATGAAAAGGAGTATATGGCCATAATTTTGGCTGTTGCCCAGTGGAAGTCTTATCTTCAGTTAGAGGAGTTTACAATCTTCATAGATCACAAGAGCCTAACACAGTTGAATGAACAACGGTTGCATACTATATGGCAGTAGAAAGTTTACTCTAAACTCATTGGCTTGCAATACAAGATTGTCTATAAGAAAGGAGTGGATAACAGTTCAGCTGATGCTTTGTCTAGGATCCAACATACAACTGAATTGCAGGCTTTTATCCATGGAAACATCACCTTGGATGGCTCAAATTATATAAGGTTATCAGCAGGATAAGCAAGTAGTTGAGTTATTGACTCAGCTATCAGTTTCTTCCTAGACTAAAGAGCACTACTCACTCAAAGATGGTATCATTCGGTTTAAAGGAAAGATATGGATTGGTAACAATGTGCCCTTGCAGCAAAGGATTCTGTCAGCTTTCCATGACAGTGCCATAGGGGGACACTCTGGTATACCAGTAACATATCAAAGAATTAAGCAGTCTTTTGCTTGGCCAGCAATGAAAACATTTGTTCATGATTTTGTCAAAGCTTGCATGATTTGTCAACAGGCTAAATCAGATCGAGCTAAATATCCAGGTCTCCTACAACCCTTGGAAATTCCTGATCAGGCATGGCAAAATTATTTCTATGGACTTCATTGAGGGATTGCCACAATCTGGAGCTGCCAATTGCATTCTAGTGGTGGTGGATAAATTTTTGAGGTATGCTCACTTCATACCATTACAACATCCTTTCAATGCGGCCATTGCTGCCAAAGCATTTCTAGATAATGTGTACAAGTTGCATGGTATGCCCAAAGCTATTATCTCAGATAGGGAAGGATTTTCACAAGTGCTTTCTGGCAAAATCTATTTCTTCTTGCAAAAACCCAGCTGCATATGAGTTCTTCATATCACCCTCGAACTGATGGGCAGATCGAGCGTGTTAATCAGTGTTTGGAAACGTTTTTGCGTTGTTTTGTGCACTCGTCCCAAGAAATGGAAGGCTTGGCTCTCAATGGCAGAGTATTGGTATAATACCAGTTTTCATTCGGCTCTCAACCGGTCCCCTTTTGAGGTGCTTTATGGGTATGCCCTGAGACACTTTGGTGTAGATACTGCTACAACATCCCCAGTTACTGATCTCAACACTTGACTACACGTGAGCTTATGACCAAGTTGGTCCAGCAACACCTCCTGCAAGCTCAGCAAAGGATGAAACATCAGGCTGACAAAAACAGGTCAGAGAGGCAGTTTTCTATGGGTGATATGGTATTCTTAAAGTTACAACCATACATTCATAGTTCGGTGGCAACTAGGGCTAGTCATAAACTGTCGTTCAAGTTTTATGGGCCGTATGAGGTACTGGAAAAAGTGGGATCAATGACTTATAAGCTGAAATTACCAGATGGCAGTGCAATACATCCAGTTTTCCATGTGTTCCAGTTAAAGCAAGCTGTTGGCAAGAAACACAAGGTAATTTCTCATTTACCTAACAGTCATACGCCAATGCATGTTCCTCTGTAGGTACTTCAACGCAGAATGGTTTCACGTGGAGGATCCATGGTGACTTAAGTCAAGGTGCTCTGGTCTGATCTGGAACCAGAGTTGGCCACTTGGGAGGATGTCGAAGCACTGCGCGCCAAGTTTCCTCTTGCACCTGCTTGGGGTCAAGCAGGCTTTGAAGAAAGGGGGGATGTTAGCGCGGCTGATACTGAGGGCATTAGCGGGAAGGAAAGACGCAGCGTGCGCACGCGAAAGGCAAATGTACGCCTGGCTGGACTGGAGTGGGCCGCCTCTTCAGTTAATCCAGCACAATCCCAGGCACGGAGATAAAGAGAGCACCGGGTATCGGAAGAAGACAATCGAGATCAAGTTATCAATTATTGTAAACACTATCTTCTTCTTCCCCAAGTTTCTCTCTCTCTCTCTCTCTCTCTCTCTCTCTCTCTCTCTCTCTCTCTCTCTCTCTCTCACTCACTTGTGTAATTCTCTCCAATCCCGTATTCCTGCTACTCGAACTAGATCTTGAAGTGAATTAAGAGAGAGAACATCAGAGTGCTAACATATGGCTGTGCTCATCAGCTCGATCATGGAGTACTCCTGCAGCACCTTGCTTATGTTTCAATGCTCTCATTCACATATCAGAAATCTCGTGTGGCTTGGGCAGGGTTCGGGTCAAGATTTGTTATGCTCCAACCATCCCTCAGTTGAGATGTTTCAGAAAACTAGCTAAGTCTGAGGTTGACTGGCAGGATCATGAAGGGTGCAGGGGTGGATCGAGACCTAACGACGGATGACTTGATTAGTACTGTAGATAGGACGGTTGAAACGTTGCGGGAGAGGAGCAAGACCATACAGAGAGGGCATCGCTCGACAAAACCATCAGAGCATGATATGAACAGATGAGAAAAGAAATAAAGAAGAACCGTCCAGGGATATGTTTTCGGAAAAAAGTGAGATTTGTTTAGGGAGTTTTCTGTAACAATGTTTAGTAGGATTGAATTGGAGCTCCGCCTCATCCTGGACAGTTGGATCACGGGCGGATGGATGGGAGCGTACGTTTGCGCCATTGCCCTCAATACCTCATTTGCACTAAATTTTTTCCCACTAATTGAATGTCCGAAAATACTAACTACTTCCTCTGGTTTTTATTTGTTGACGTTAGGATAATATTTTTAGTTCAAAAAGATAAACTAGAAACCTTGTCCTAACGTCAACAAATAAAAACTGGAGAAAGTATAACAATAGCCATCCACACAACAAAGGCAATAAACAATGTTAGATGATGCAAAGTTAAAGAAAATGTATCTGTTCCGTTGTGTCACCCCACCAACTTATGCCAACGGACTTGCAACCTGAACAGCAGCCTCAGCAACTCAGCCTTCTTGTTCTTGGTGACCAGTTGCTCTGCCTCCTCTCCTGAACACCCACTTGATTTGATAACGCATCAGTAGTCCCCGACAATCATACGAACCACTCCCGATGACCACGCCCAATGCAAGCTGACAGAGAACGCCTCCACCGCGGCGCCAGGCTCAAACCGGACCTGGCTCTCCCTCAGTCCCTCGTCGGGAGCGGACCTGGTCTGGTCTGGAGATAAGGTGAGGACCTGACGGTAGTGGACCATCGTCATCACGTTAGACAAGGCCACAAGGCTGATGAGGAATCGCGGCGCCGGCAGAGGCAGACCATTTGAATTTTGAGTCGTTGGCCACTGTCCTATTGGAGCCCTCCTCATGGCCACCAGCTTGCTGGAGCACCCGCAGCAAGCCCGGTATTTGATGACGACGTTGGTTCATTTTCTGAATTGACCGATAGAAACTTTGTTCTTTAACTGTGGGCATCTTCCTTCGAGTGGACGCACATCTCACGGGTTGCACAGAATTGTTTGTTTGCACTAAATTTTTCCCCGCACATCCTAACTTCACTTTTGGGTCTCAAAAACCGCCTCCACAGTTTCTCTTGCCGAGCTGACCATCTTAACAGTAGACGCACATCATTTGTTTCTTTCTTTCGTGTGAGATTTTCCTTGTAACCAAGCCGTAAGTTTGACGAATTTTCAATCCAGACTAGGAACATGGATGCCGACAGCATTCAAACATGGATGCATGGGTTACTTATGGTAACACACCAAAGCTCTATTTGCAATGAGCAATGTTATAGATCCAACCCAATTTATCTTACTAGTGTTTAATGTTGGCCCAGCTCTCTCTGCTCAATGTAACACACGCACACACATAAATAGCAAGCAATATTATAAGCAAGAAGATGAACAGATCAGCACAAGAGAGTTTAGGCGCTGCACACCAGCACACACAACACAAGCACTTATATTGCACTAATCACCACAGCACCGAACAAATTAAATGCATAGACTTATATAGCCACACACTACCGTGACCGTTACTCACCCACGCATAAACTCTGCAACGGTGGCCGCACAACCCGACCAGCACTACCGTCCCTCCACTCATCTCCTCCTACATGTATGGCACTATTATATCTGCATGCAGATCACCACTAACTCATTCATGTGGAGAATTAGCTTAGCCACTCGTCTAAGACTTGGCCACACCACCAAGTTCTCCAACAAACAACCACATGCATCACTTATATGCAGTCAACACTAAAACTCTGACATGACGTCGTGCTCTAGCATATGCACACACTAACTATCTAACTCAAGACACCGGTATGACTAATCAACTATATGAAAACAAGATTAACTCTAACAATCTCCCCCTTAATCTTGTTCCCTTTATTCTTCAACACCTTCTCGTTAGACTTCAAAGCAGCGCAGGTTCATCATCCCAATCAGCAACGGCAAGCTGTGCCACACCCTTAATCACTCTCTTCTCGGCATCACACTCATCTGCGAAGTGTCCGAGCTCACCACACCTGCGACACTCAATCTTTGACTTGTCAAACTTGCCGCGGTACTTTTTCTTCTCCATATTCTTCTTCTCTTCAGCAACCTTGATCTCCCATTCTGCACGTGTAAGCCTTGGCTCATCAGCTTGTGTGATCAGCAGTTGTGGCCCTCCTTCCTTGTCACGTCGCCGCCCCCTTGACGACTCTTCGGATGCCTGAAGGCACCCGATTGCCTCCACCACAGACATCTCTGTCACGTCACCCCATTGCTCGATGGTGCCAATGATAGGAAGAAACCTATCAGGGACAACGATGAATAGTTTCTCCACCACATAACAGTCCTTCAACTTGGCTCTAAGAGAGTGCATCTCCCCCACAATTGTGGTGAGCTTCTGAGAGAATTCTGCAATTGACTCAGAATTCTCCATCTACAGGCGATCGAACTGCCTCTTCAGTGCTTGCACTCGCGCCTTCTTCACTCGATCTTCCCTGATGTTCATCTCCTTTATGGCCTCCCAAGCTTCCTTCGTCGTGTCCTTATCTACGATGGCCATCATCACAGCGTCGAGCACTGTCAGAGAGATGGCAGCGAGAGCTTCATTATCCTTCTCTTCACTAACAGGATCTTCACTCACGATCGCTACCCACATGCCAAGATGACGGAGAACAATCTTCATCTTCACCGCCCACACACCATAGTTGGTGTCGCTCAGCATTGGATAATGCATCGCGACCACTCTTGCCGCCGGTCGTGCGTCACCGGCAACTCCTTTACCCGCTCCATCTCCCCCATCGCCGGCAGGCATGATCTTCAGCTTCTAAGGAACAAGTCTCTGAATACCAATTGTTGACTCAGCTCTCTCTTTTTCTCTCAATGGAACATACGCACACACACAAATAGCAAGCAATACTATGAGCAAGAAGATGAACTGATCAGCACAGAGTTTAGGCGTTGCACACCAGCACACACAACACAAGCACTTGTATCGCACTAATCACCACAGCACTGAACAAACTAAATGCATGGACTTATATGACCACACACTACCATGACCGTTACTCACCCACGCACAAACTCTGCAACGGTGGCTGCACAACCCGGCCAGCATTACCGTGCCTCCACTCATCTCCTCCTACATGTATGGCACTATCATATCTGCATGCAGATCACCACTAACCCATGCATGTGGAGAATTAGCTTAGCCACTCGTCTAAGACTTGGCCACATCGTCAAGTTCTTCAACAAACAACCACATGCATCACTTACATACAGTCAACACTAAAACTCTGACATAACGCCGTGCTCCAGCATATGCACACACTATCTAACTCAAGACACCGGCGTGACTAATCAACTATATAAAAACAGGATTAACTCTAACATCTAACCAATACAAAAGCATGACAAAAACATGTCAGTATGTGAGGTCAAAAATAACCATGTGTCTTGGTTGGACACTAGTTGGACGAATAGCATTTCTCGTTTTCGATCATCAATTATTATTATTTGTTTCTTATTTGTGTGAAATTCATGCGCCGCAAATGAGTGGGGTGGACTACAGGATCATATTCTCAAGTCCATTCATCGAGGATCATGTAACATGGCACATGCGCAACAAAGTTTTTCTTGGGGGGAGGGGGGGGGGGGTAACGAACACGGTAAATGCTGTGT
Organism: Eleusine coracana subsp. coracana; assembly: GCA_032690845.1. Taxonomy (NCBI): domain Eukaryota; kingdom Viridiplantae; phylum Streptophyta; class Magnoliopsida; order Poales; family Poaceae; genus Eleusine; species Eleusine coracana. The sequence continues at coordinate 45,535,044 of CM064430.1, forward strand.
CAATCAACGAAAGGTTTAGGGCCACAAATACCACTAAGGTCCAAGGAAGAGCTTTTATTAAGTATTATCCTCTTTAGAGAGAGTTTTATCAGCTGGTTGCATCACGTATCAACCTTACCGTGCGTGAACTGTTCTTAAAGCATCAGACAGTTAAATGGTCAATTCAAATAAAAAAAAACAGATCAACATGGGTCAGTACAATGGGTTTCTGCATCAAGTGTATATTTTGAATAAGTCTTATAACATTTTCCCCATGATCCAAGTGACCATGACCTCCAAACACAGTACACATAGTCACATTCTTTCCACATGTGATGGGATCCCAATAAGCCAAGAAATGGTCTGTCCGTCAGAAAAAACAAAATCACTCCACTGTGGGAGGACAAAGCAACGGATCACTTGCACTGTATATGACTAACAAAAAGGAACTACCTAGCTAGAACAAAGTATACATCCAAAATGGCTGAATAGTGAAGATTATAGGATAAAAAGGTACTGGGAAATTCCTGTTATTTGTAATGAGAGAGTGATGTCCATTGCCTGTGGTTTTGCCAATCTTCATAACAAGTACCAACATGTCAGTTCATCGTGCAGGCTTCTTGGGGCTGGGACTGGGAGTGGTCGGTAACAGGGATGTAAATTTGAAATTTCCAGAGAACATAGCATCTTTGTCTGGAATCCACGTGTACAGGAAGATAAGTATTTGATGAGTTCAAACATCAGAAGATAATGTTCTATGATTTATTATGACAGTTGCAGAAAGTCTAACCAGTCAATGACAGACAAGTTGCTTCCCTTCGAGTATACCTTGCCAATGCCTGAGATATGATAGATCAATTTATTTTAGGACTGTGAAATATCATAAAGTCATGACCTACTGTTCTAATACAAACTAGTATCCACCAAGAAAGGAACTTGCCTGGACTGCAGGGGTAGCAGCCACATCAATAGCCTCTGTACCTTCCTCAGCATAGATATTCCTAAATTCAATAGATGTCCCATCATATATAATGTCAGGAGAATACTACAATGGAAGATGGGCTGCTAGCCAGCACGTAACTACTTTAAAGCTCTGAGGACAAACATAAAAAAAAGTTGTACTTCACATTTCCAGCATACAAAAACTATGGTGCTAATCCAAAACAAAACAATAGTACAGCGCCCTATTCTAAGTGAATGCAAAACTAAGAATTTCAGCATTTGCACATCTCACCTGGACAACAGGGAAAAAAAACACGACATCTGAGGTTCGAAAAGTTCAGGTGAACCCAATAAAAAACTTAGGTGTTGTCACCAATCAAATTCCCAATTAAACCTTAGCCCTTAAAGTAAATTGCTACCGGGTTGTCTGCTAGAGACCTGGGAAGAATACAATAAAAGAATTACCTCCAGATGACATTTACAAGATCATCCTGACGAGCTTCTGGGCTTATTGCAGCATCATATTTCACAATGTTACCATAGAATATCTTCTCTAGCTCTTTCATCCATTTCGTCAACAGCAAGTTTACCTGAAAAGGAACTAGTGTGTTAGGCACATAAACTTTCACAAGAGAATAAGAGATAGCATGCACAAAAGAATCTTCCAATTTGAACCATGCAAGAGAAACTGAAAGCACGATCAAACAACAGGGATTCTATGGCATCTGGGTCTCATTATGAACAAAGAAAAGCTTGACAGTTTCCAATCCACGTTATTTATATAACAAGAATTGATTAGTGCAAGGCGTGCAACACTTATCAAAAGGTGAAACAAAGGTCTAGCTTTTCTTTCGGACTTGCAAAATCATGACAAGGAATTAATGCTAACACCGCTATGGATTTAGCACTTTGGTTTGGTAGGTTAACCATAGATTCCAGCTCCACATGCTGTCAATAGTCCTACGAGAAACTAATGGCCACATAAACACGTGGAAAATGAAGTGATGGCCATACCCCAACTTTTGAGAATCAATTACATAAAAATTACATATATGATGCCCCCTGTAAGGTCAAATTTCACATTGTGGGATGAAATAGACTTTCAAATAAAATATTTCTTGCCAAAAGTCCCAACACCAGACACCATGCATGGGATAGCCAAATGAAGCATATTCATTAAGACAATCTGACCACTGTACCAGATCATTTTTAAAAATCAGACAAGCAAACAAAACACAACTTTTTATGTAGTTTCTTCTGGCTGAACCTATCAATTTGACATTCAAAGCATAGAAGTTTCTACTTAAATGTATAAATACACTTCGACAAGAGATACATGATAGCAATGCATATAAACTAATCTTGTACAACAGTTCCTCTTACAGAACAGGAACAGCTTACCCCAGCTTTAGAAACTCGGAGCTCTACATCATGATTGTACATTTCATAGATGTACTGTCCAAATTTAACACCATCCTTCCCTTCTTCCTTCAAGCGGCGTAGAACAAGCCACATATGGAGCACAAGCAACGAAAATGTAGTTTTGAATGTTTTTTCCAACTGAAATACTGCAAAGGAACATGAAAGATTACCCATATCAACATATTTTGGTCAGATAATTAAAGATCACTAATCCTATTATGATAATGATTTATGGCCAACATATATTACTCATTCTCTAATTAACGAATCAAGTGAAGAATTCTGAAGTATAATTGGCTGCAGCACCCACAGACTATGACATGGAACAGTAAGAACGCATCTAATTTGAATTCACTACACTTTACAGCGACTTGTAGACATGAGCAGGTATAAAACTACATTCCAGACGAAACTGCAAGGCATTAGCTAGTGCACCCCCACAACCACCACCACTAAAACTACTAGTTTTACCAGAGGAACGGCCTTTAACTTCTGCTTTATGATCCAGGCCTTTAACTTCTGCTTTATGATCCAGAATGGACAGTTGTACATCTCTATGACTCCTAAGCACTTCAGAGGAAGTCAGGAACAACCATTGACCTCAATATGAACAGGCAAGAATGCACAGTTATATATCTCTGTGACTACCAAGCAACTTTAGCATGTCAGGAATCCTGGATCAAGCTTGGACACTACCAGCATATTTTCCTTATAAACTGAATCAATAATTATTGAAATGTAAATATTTTACTTTGGGAGAGAGCAGAGTGATAGACAGAGAAATAAGCACAAATGCAAAATGTACAATAAAACAACATGATAACACCAGAAGAAGAAACAAGTTTGCCCAGAAGCAAGATGATGTACCATCATAGATAGCAGGTGAGTCAACTTGAGAAGTGATTCGATCATAAACAACATTTGCTCCTCTAATGGACTTGCTTTGTTTACTGTAGAACAGCAGCAGTGTGAGCAAGAAACGTTTGATGCCCTCATAGTGTGGATCTTCTGCCCTAAAAGGGGAGTCAGGCGGCAATGCCAATGAACAGGGCTTGGACAGGAACATAGAATTCAACCTGACCTGTGAAAGAGCAAGTTAATCTCTAACGTTGCAAGTATGGGAATTAAATGTATAGCCACCAAATACGGACTGAAATTTTAAACCTTTGCAGACTGTAAGATATTCAGATACAGCTAAGAGGAATAATAAGTAGCAATGAAGTTCGAGCATGTCAAATGTATGATGTCCATGGAAGTATTAAATTCTTGATATTGCCCTCCATATCCTAGTACTGTCATCTCTAAAGAAATTCTAACCTTAAATATCACAATAAGCTTCAAAAACATGCTAACTACCAATGCACGTAACTTAAAGAGGTTGAAGAATGTAAGTGATGATGGCAGGTAGAATACAATAGTTCACGTACATTAAAAGAAGGGAGCAATAACATATAAGTAAACCTACGACCTTAAAGCCCATGATAATGCAGAACCACATTCCATCCCCCATTTGCATGATTTAGTAGTTAGTAAATAACAACAAAGGTCCATCAAAAGGGCTCTTTGTGATGTAAAAGTTGCACATGACACAATCATCTCTGTTCACAGAATGAAAAAATTCCACAAACAACTGATCTAATTCTTGAATTAAGTTGCAGAATGAAAGAGCTTAAGTCACATGTCAATTCAGGAGGAAATAATAGATTGAAAATTACAGCAATGCTCCAATGAGTCCACTACTTCCACATTACCAGGACAGCACATGTTATCTAGTTGCCCAATAGCCCTGATTTGTGCTTTGAACCAAGTTCTACAACACCAGATCAAAAGCCACTAACCATCTAAAAAGGAATTTAACGCATCTCAAAATGACGGAAGCAATTCAATTATAGCTCCATCGGAACAAGAAACCTCATATACCCCTTGTGATTAACCAGATCAGTACGGCTAGAGGGACACCTAAACCCACCAAGTACTTACGAAAATGGCGCCTCAAAGATGGGAGAGCAATGATACCTCGGGCCTCGGTCCTGCAGCGGCGTTAGAGGAGGAGGAGGCGGCGCTCGGGCTGGTCGACGTAGCCGTGGCGGCGGCGGACTTGGCGAACGACCTGCAGAGGGTTCGGGGAGGTGGAGGCAGCGACGGGGCACTCGAGGAGGCCCGGGGGAAGATTCGGGACTCCGCCGCGACGGAGGAGATGCGGGATGCGGCGGCTCGCCACCGCGACATGGTCTCTCGCGCCTTGGCTTCGCTCGTGCTCCGAAAGCCTCTCTCGGCGGCTGCGGGCGGAGGCGGAGAGAGATGATGGCAATGGCTCGTCCGTGGTGCGCAGCCGAGCGGGGTCCAGCTGCAGTGGCCCTAGCGTCGCGAGCCTTTCACCGACACGTGGGCCCTTGTGGCCTCTTGTCCGCACCTTCGTCCCGCGGCTGGGCGCGGTCCACCTCGGCCCGTGCACCCACCAGCTCGGAACTGGATGGACTGGACGGCGTCGAGTTCGGGCGACGCACAGAAGAGGAATGTAAAACCCAAACCCACCGATCCGCACGGCTTATCCCCTCCGAACTGTGCGAACAGGCGAAGGAAGCAGGCGAAGCGAGGCAGTGGGGGCAAGATGGAGCTCATGCCCTCCTCCCGCTCTTTCCTCTCCTGCAACCGTAAGACCTTCTCCTCCTCCCGAGATTGCTTGTCTGGATGCTCATCATCTTGTCGTGCAGGCTCATTTATCATTTAACCGCCCCAAGTTTGATAGCGGAGTTTTGTCTCGCGATTCATGCAGGGCTGGTTGCACCATCCAGGCCGGCGTTGGAAGGCCCCAGACACAAGGGACAGAGGAGAATAGTATGGTAAGCACTCTTTAGCCATGGGAAATGCTTGCTCGTGACTTGCTACTGCCTAGTTAGTAGTTACCTACCTACTTATTAAGGTGCTTTTAATATGCAAACTGCTTCAAATTTAGTGTTCCGTTGCTTTTGACACACAGAGAAACATTCTTTTCTGCATTGAAATACTCTGCTTTTGTCAAGATATGTTACTTTTTTAGTGTGAAATGATGACCTAAATAGTGATCATTGATGTGCAAACACTCCAGTGTCTTTGGTGGTGAGAGAGGAGGCCATAACTGCAAGAGGAAGGTGGAGGTGGGGGGGATGATCAGGAGAAGAGCAGCCCTTGCTTTTCTGCTGGCTTCGCCCGCACTGTCAGTGGCGTTCTCAGCCAATGGGAAGACTAAAAGCATGAACCCTTATGACGAAAGGCGGCTCCTTGAGCAGAATAAGAAGATTCAGGCAGCCAACCGTGCCCCTGACGATTTTCCAAACTTCATCAGAGAAGGTGAGCAATCGAATTCCTAATTCATGGCACACCAATTATGGGCCATGGACAGTATTCTATTGCATAGTTGCGGTTTACTACGTAATTTCTATGTTGTTTGTAACTCTTTTCATTTGATTGGACGTAAATCCAGGGGGGCACCCAAAAATATACAGAAATTCAACTTCTTTCTTGTACCTTTCCCCAGTGGAGTTTGAAGTCTTAAAGGAATTTCCCAATGTCATATTGTTCCAGTTTAATTGGTTTGTGGTAATTTAGTGCATGCCATTGATGTTTCATATTCATAGTTAATATCTTCCAATCTGGAAATAACCTGAAAAGTGACATGGAAATGGTATCTCTGTTACTGTACGAAGAGTGCTCCCGTGCTATCTGAGATGTAGAAACAAAAAAAAAAGATGCACTTACATTTATTTGAGAATGCATAATTTAAAGGAGCATCATTTTTTTTTATGGAAAAGTATATCATTCTTTCAAAAACCAAAGAAATTAAAGGAACAAATCAAGTTTTATTGACTTTGTTAATAAAGCTGGGTCATAGCCTTTTATCTAAAAAACAAATCAAAGTTTTATTATAGCAGCATGAGACACTCTTTGATTATGAAAATTACATTTTCCTCTCAAATACCACAATGGGTTTGCACAACGATGTAATGCAATGTCAAAAGACGACCTTTTTAACAACTGTAAACATGTTCAGATTTAATTTGCGCCACCTATCTGCAGAGAGCTCAAATGTTAAGCTAGGTGCTAACATTAGGGCAACGGAATGCTATTCAGGTTTTCAGGTCAAAGTGGTTACACCTGACAGCTACATTACCCGGGACTCTGGACTGATGTATGAGGACATTAAAGTTGGTACTGGCAACTCTCCAAAGGATGGTCAGCAGGTTCTTCCTCCACAGCATTGCAAATTATTCATGTGTCTGGTCGATATTATCCAAGTGCTTTGGGATATCAATAAAGTTATTTGTTTGTCGGGTATTTAATGTGGTATGTTTAAGACGTGTGGTGGATAAGTCTCATTTTAGACCTCTTGAACGGTGCTGCAACTTATTATGATTGCATTGTTGTTTATTTCTCCATTATGATGCTGCTAAAGAATGATCTGAAATAATTCTGTTCCAGATGCATATTTATACTGTTCAATCAAAATCAGGACTGAGAAAAGAGTTTTAAGTGGCTGTAAATATGTGACTAGTGTAGTTTAGTTCTTTTTCCTTATTTGTGATGGCATATCTTTCTATTTGCACAATACTTACTTCAGTTGAACAACAGATTATATTTCACTACGTGGGCTACAATGAAGCAGGACGAAGGATAGACAGCACCTATATTCAGGGTTCGCCTGCCAAAATTCGGTTAGGGAACAAAACACTAGTTCCAGGAAAGTATTTGTTGGTTCAACAATCTTTTCATGCACTTTGCTTTCTTGAACCTCTGTGAGACTGTGATTACATCTAAATCTAAGTACTTGGCACTTGGATAGCCTTCTTTTTTTTAATTCAATGAATTTGTTTAGATGTGGAGTTGTAACAGATAACAACTCATTCTAGACATTGCACTTCAGGTTTTGAAGAAGGAATACGGGACATGAAACCAGGTGGCAAGAGAAGAATTATTATACCTCCAGAGCTTGGTCCTCCTGTTAGTCACTTGCTTTGTTAACTTATTAGGACTGTGCTTGTTTGCCTCCTTTGTATCAGTTACCGTGTGCTTTTGGTCTTTATTTCACAGTGCGATAATAATATGGAGCATTTTCTTAACTTAAACATCCATCATGATACAACATATTAGTCAAATACCAATTAGATCTCTTTTCTTGTGTGTGAATATGTGCCAATTATATATGGTGTCCTATCAAAAAAAAATTATATATGGTGCCTTAACTTCTTGAGTCGAGTCCAGAAATAAGATGGTTTTCTTCCAGTGACTAAGTATCTATTATTCTATAATAGATTGTGGACCAATTAAAAGATGACCTTATTTGCTGAAAAGATAAATAAAATCAAACCTTCAGATATCATTGTGCCATAATATCGACCTAAAAAAATAGGACTCAAGGCCCTAATACAAGAATACTTGCCTGGCTAAACCATACAAGAATATGGTACTTTTACAGTATTTATCAGGTAGTGTTAAAAAAATTCGTTAAGAGACTGATTTGTGTAAGAACACTCTCATACCTCAATTGATGAACACTCTCATGCTTCAAATTGATTAGTATGTTATGTTTTTTATGTGGTAGTCAAATGATTGAGAGAATGGATACAAATAATACCAAAAGTCCAAAAGGGAGCTAAAAAGAAATCTGTATCCAGATAATTTTCAGAAAGCATGCTACATTGTCCTGACTTCAACAGAAGGCCACTTAGGTGTGTCATCTTTGAGGGCTTTCTGGTTCTAAATATCACCATCAGATGTACAAACAACACCAGTCACCGTCAGCTTCTGGCATCATACACTGTCTCTGACGTTGCTTTTTGTCTGTTGAAGGTTGGGCCATCAACGTTCTTCAGTGCAAAGCAGTTTGAAGTATTCGACGTAGAGCTACTGGCGGTACAGGACTGCCAGCGGAGAACTATAGCATTTTATTCAGATGTCGTGTGCAGCTAAGCATGAGCAGATGATCAATCAACACATCTCCACCAGTAGCCCTTGTGGCATCAGTGATACAAATTTTGCTCCTGGTCAGTCTCTCAGGTCTTATATACCTATCCGATGTTATTGCCATAGTAAATCAACACTATGTGTGTAAACTGGTGTCATCTGACAATCGGGAAGATTATTGATTATTGTCCATGTCACTCCCTCATCTCAATGTGTGACATCCCTCTGCTTTTTCTTCAAAAGATATATTCATATTCATAAGTAGAGTTTTTCTTTGTTCGAGAGGCACATACAACTAAGTCTGCGAGCATGGGCTGAGCAGAGCATAATAAAGGTGGATTACTAACTAACGGTACAGCTAAGGTCTTCAGGTGTTGTGCGCTTGCCGCATCCTGAGTCGAGCGAGCTGCGAGCCTCCTTTTTGATGTCCGATATGATCCTGCTGCACCCGAGTCTTCGAACGTTGAATGTTCGACAACGTATTTTTTGTAATTTCTTCGTATGGGTATAGCAAAGTATTTGTGTAATTCTTGATAAACAAAATGGTATTGTTAAGAAAAATCCAGCCAGATGCTCCAAATTACCAAGATGATCAGCAGCGAATTCCTTTTGCCTGCTCTGTCATCATGCTTAGGGTTATGCTATCGAACCAGTCACTAGCGTGCATTGCGCTGTTTCTTGCCATGGCGTTTGGGTTCAGACTTTGTTGCGACGACCAAGCTGCTACTGCCGTCCAAATTTGTTTGACCACTGGGCATTCCATGACCATGGCTGTCTCTTAAGTTGCGGAAGCAGTACTGACAGATATTGGTTGGGCCATTCGCGCTGCTGCAATCGATCTGCCGTCCAAACACGGTTCTGCAGGAGTAGCAATAGGAAAACTTTGCATTTGACCGGTGCCCAAACCTGCCATACCTTAGAATGATACGCAGATCTTGCTACACTTGCCACCTTAGAAGTTGGGATACAGTTCCCCTATCAAATTGAGAATGGTATGCAGATCTTGCTGAGGAGTATGGCCCATCAGCTGTTATTGACCTTTATTATGATGAGATTTGTACCTTTTGTTATGAGTTCTCACGTGCAGTGCAAAGTACTCCTAAGTCCTAACTACCGCACAAATGTTACTCCATATGAGCCAGCCTGGTGAGTTGCCATTCCGGACACGTCCGACAATTTTCTACACGAAAAGTGGGACTAATACAACTGTCGTTTGTATATGCGCATCCTGTTACTCATACGAATCAGGTATATACTAAAGGACAAGTAGATGTATCAGTTGACAAATGACAAGTAGGGACAGATGGAAAGAAAGCTTAGATATTATATTTTGGATAAAGTTCACTTTACTCCCTTCAAATATGACTGAAGTCCTGAACTATTATTTGGTTCATTTTATCTCCATAATTTGTTAAAATAGATTATTTTATACCTTTAATTGATATTTTAATCCTAACTTGTTGGGATTGTTCCCTCAACTATCACACAAGTATCGTAAGGACTAAACAAGTCACATAATCCCATTGTGTCCATATTTTATTGTGTTTAGTCTATTTTCTCTGTTCTCATACATAGCTAGAAACTAGGGTGCACATATTATAACTAGACCAGGATTTCACATTAATTCATTTGTCACATTAGACAAGACATGTGTACAACAATCTCAACTTAATCTCAATCTATATCAGTAATTCAGGACTAGAATACTAGTCAAAGGTGTAAAATGGACTAGTTTAATAAACAATAAGGGGTAAAATAAACCAAACAATGGTTTAGGGGGTTATCTGGACTTCGGCCATACTTGAAAGGAGTAAAGTGGACTTTTTATCCTTATATTTTCATGGTACAAATTGTGGATTTTACAACGCCACAGAATTAACCAGACTAGCCCAGTTGAGCTCCAATTCACCTAGTTAGTTACAGTTTCATAGACCAAAACTATGATCTATCTGAAAGAGCACCAAGACTGCTTTTCTATTCATGGTACACAGCTACACTTGCTCATCTGAACAATTTGCCTTCAAACGTGAACGAGGAAAACAAGGATCCATCAGCCAAACAAAACTGCTATTGCACTGATGTCTTCAAGACATGCAACATATAGCTCCAGTTAGGGACACCACCCACATTGAAGCGACAACCTAGACTTGTCATAATGCCTGCCAAATCAAGCAATTCTTGCAGGCTCAGTCACAATAGAGTCTAATCATGGAGTCAGCACCAGCAGTGAACAACCAAGGTTGTTTCGGGTGGAACTTGCAGTCCAAAACACCTGCAAACCAAGAGTTGTGTTACTGATCGCTAATTACTACACATATCTACTCGACAATATAAATGAGATTTCTATTATATAAATCAGCTCCAGCAAGACAACTTTCTTAAAATTAAAGGACAAAAGAAAAATAACTTCTTGATTTGTCCTGCATTTTTGCACAGATCCTATTTTTTAAAATGCAAGTACTCCCTGATGGATGGATGTTATTGATGTTACGACAGGCAAATTAGTTTAAAAATTAACCAGCTTGCCTGTCCTAAAACAAACGTTTCACAGCCAAGACACTATGAATTTCAACCTAATATTATAAGATTGTTATATGAGTATATAATCATGATTGACATCCATATGTTCTCTCAAAATCAATCATCCAGCTTATTAATAGAATTATTGTGTCATTTCTCATTTCATGCAAAATGTCTGAGAGGCTGAGACACATTATGCTCAACACTTTATGAAAATCAAGTACAAAAATGGAATTATTCCTCCCATGGCACTGCAAAATGTCTCAATCACAGGTATGCAATTGTTTGCGTTGTCGATGTGGATCCCACATACTCAGGTGTGTTTCTAGTTTTGGCAGACCTTGCAATGACATGGCAATGATGAATACCAAAGCTAGGCAATATGATATCATAGATGTTTTAAATACCACTATATCTGGACTGCTTTGATAAAAATAAGAAAACTTCTATGCATATAAGGAGTAAGAAGGAAGCCATTTAATGAAAATTACAAAACCAATGAGAGGCATACCTCTTCCATCCAAACTAGAATGGCCACGAAGAATTTCTAGTGGTACAATAAGTGGGTTCTGATTCAGGTCAGAATAGACCATGCCATGAAATACATAGGACGTACAATCCTCGGAGGATGAAGCAAACAGAGGGTACTTTCGGTGAAAAGTAACACTAGTAATATCCTTGGAATGGGTCCTGAAATTGAGCAAATATAAGTTACTACTATTTTGAGATGTAGATCTTCGAAAGAGGCATAATCAAATGCAACGAAATGAAAATAAATAGCAATAAAAGCAAAACAAATGGAGCAGACAAAACATTGCAAATTTAGATCCCCAAAAGAGCCACAATCGAGAGATAAAAGATCTACACTGTCCTTCATGACACAATGAATCAATAAAAACTGTAGCTGACAATTGAAAACAAGTAAAAGACATAATGACACCCAAGAACCAGCAGCAAAACATATTGCACATGTTTTACAAATATACTGCAAAGTGCAAACAGAAATTATGATTGTCACATACTAAAGCATGAGCAACCTACAAAAGGCATCTTATATTTTACAAAGTCAAAACATATGAGAATCAGCTTAAAGATTAATTAAAAAAAGAAATATTTTCCAATCAATTCTCAAGGGAAATATTTCCTGCAGAAATACCAGTAAAATGGCTCACCAGTAAAATATCTAAAAGAACTCCAGGAGCCAATAATAGTAATTTTGGCAACACATCCATAAAGATGCTAAAATAAATTACTCATATTTTCTTCTTACAAGAAAGGGAATTGAGATAAGAGAAGAATAGTACTTAAGAGTCTTGTATGGTCGTGTAGATAGATCAGTATCAAACCAACATAGTTTACCATCTTTGCTTCCAACAATAACATTGTCACCTACATAAAAGAAATGTAATCACAATATTGAGATAACTTCTCATAGGATTTAGCAGTTGACAATAAATAAAGATGATTTGTGATTTGTGACCTACCACCAGGATGGACTGAAATAGAGGAAATCTCACGAAGACCAGACTCCAGCTTCTTGACCAGCTGTGCCTTTTGGAGATCATAAACCTGAACAAACTTTTTAGTAGCAACAAAGAACATCTTCTCACTTGGGTGGAATGCAGCAGCAACTGGAAGACCCGGAAGTTTACGGAAAGGATGGTGTGAGTTCTTCTTCGAGAGCTGATGCAACAATACAGCTCTTGTATCGCGTACAGGGAATTAAGTTAAACAGTTGGATGGGTATATTGGCTATAAGATTCAATATTTACACATGCATGTGAAACTTGAGTTGAACGGACCAACACATAAAAACGAACTAGGAACCAGAACACCCTCCAACCCTTAGAAAGGAAATAGCTTGTATGGTATACACTATTTTAACACAATTATGATATTTCCCCTACTGTACAGCCCCCAAAAAGGAAATAGCCCCACTTTAATCATACTTTCACCACACAATTGTAAACAAATGGGGTATTATCCTGATGATGCAACACATGGAGCAAAAATAAAGTCAATAATACATGACTAAAAAAGGATATCACTTGGCACAACTGTGGCAAAGTAATCTCCCTTAAAATGCCAGTCCACATTTGCAACAGCCTAAACAATAAAGAAATGGTAAGAAAACAAAACAAAGAGATATTGACCAAAGAATCTAACGCTCATGCAAAAACACTGGATATTAGACCTTGTGATGAATCAAGGTGATTCCGTCAAGTTTTTCATGCTTCACCCACCTCACAACTGGTTTTTTATCATCTGTCACAACAATTATATCAGCAGACTGAAAAGGCAGAAAAACAGTGGAAACACTTGATGGCTCACACAACTCACCGGTATCATCTTGAGGAGCTGATTCATCGGTACAAAGGAGCTCTTTTGCCCTCATCTGCGCTTCTTCACTCCCCACCTCAGCATTGAGAAGAAGTAAGTCATGGTCTCTGCATCAAATAAAATGAACGATATGAACAAACAAAATTTAGAAAGAAAAAGTATATGGGAGTATAGCAAAGACTTACACGATAGCTGCAAGAATAGGCCTATCAGGTGAAGGGTTCCAGGCAATATGGCGGACATCACCACCAACTTTCCAAACTTTGAGACAGCGACCAGTTTCAACTTCCCAAATACGAATTGTACCATCAGCAGAACCTTCAAAAAAGAAGTAACTCCAGTTAAGACAGTGTCCCTCAGTTCTATGAAACAATTTTCTTAAGTGGATAAGCATGCTCGCTGCATTAAATCTACGTACATACTGCAGCATATCCAGTATTCTAAGTGTACCAAAGCATTGTAATGGTTCCGAAAGAAACTAGCTTATTGCTTTAGGGTATCATACTAATTAAATTACCCCCAAACACTAATAATGATAGTACTCAACAAAACCAAAATAAGCATAATCATTTGACCTATTAAGAGCATATTGTAGCCACGGGTTCAGCGAAGAAGTGAATTGCCAATTTGAGACTTTTCACCTCCCTACTCATGTGAACTCAATAAGAGATGCAATGTTTTACATCTTCGTCCAGAAGTATTAGGATCTACGTATGGAAAACCAACTTTTAAAGAACTGCAGTATTGCCAAGCTAACCCTCCAAAATTTCATGTATAGTTATGAATGAATACAATATGTTTCTCCACTGAATGAATTTTTTACACTGAATGAATTCTCCACTGATGAAATAAATGTTGGAAGTTAAAACGATTCCAAATTTTTCATGACTGTTTGTATTTGGAAAGTGTATAGATAAAATGTCAGCAGTCCATACCCGATGCAAGCCACTGCCCCGTTATTTCAACTGAAAGAGATTTCACAGGACCACTATGGCCCTTGAACTCAAGATAACAAGTTTTTGGGTATGGCCTCAAATCCTTTTTACTTGGTAACTTGGGCTTGAGTGACTCAGGATCGATATTTATCTGTGGAATTATCAAATAATCATAAATTATTAGAGATAAACATTATCTCAAAAAACTGACATGTAAAATGACATTCAGGTTCCACTTACACGCTTTTTGCGGCTTCTAGGACATAGGTAAAGATCTAGACACCTATCGAAACCTTCCCTTAAAGCCTTCTCATAAGCAGGCACACTTCGAAGAGACTCAAATCTGGCACAAGCACATAACCCAAAAGTCAAATTACTTTAGAACATGCCTAAAGCAAGTTGGAAATGGAAACAGAAGAATGATATTGATCATACCGCCTTGGAATAAACTTTGGGCGATCCTCCTCATACATAAGCTGGTATGAATCAATTTCCTCTTGCGTGGGAATATATTCGACAGAAGGATTGTATGACTCTTCATGACCTGTATACCCCATGAAGCATCAGTAAAAACCCAAGCATGAATATGAATGGCCAGTGGTTCTGACCAGAGAATGATTTATTCTGAAAAAATAAAACATCGACAAACTACCTGGTAAATTTGGTTTAGGAGCTGGAATGTAGCTCAATCCTTGACGTTTATTATCTGCTGTATCGGTTTCATCTCCCCACAAGAGATAATACTTAGGCTCCTCCTTAGGCTTGTCAAACTTTATCCATCCATTGCGTATGGCTCGTACAAGTTTAACAACCTTGCCACCAGAACATATAAGCTTAGATCTAACTGAGCACTGATGCACATAACTTAACAATGCTATTACAAAGCAGTTTAAGAAAGAAGATCCAAAAACAAGTCCTATAATTACTGATACTATTATGTTGATATTGACAACACAATATTTTTTAATGTTCAAACCAAAAGATTCATTTTTATTAGTGAAGGCATACCTCACTCACGATTACAAAGCAGTTTAAGAAAGATCCAAAAACAAGTCTTCTAAACACTGTTACATCAATATTGACAGCATAACTCACTCACAATACTACCACTGCTTTCTAAATACACAGAATTTTCAACGTCTCTAGACATTAGGCTGGTAGGTGGTTGTGTTATTGTTCTACAAAATTGTTCTCTTGAACTTGCCAATTAAACAGTCGAAGTTGCCAAACAATCAAGCATAGTGTTAAAACTTTATTTCACAAAACAAATCACTATACATTGAATACAGGATACTCCTCCAGTCTGGAAATGTTGTTGTTTCAGAGAGGGATAAAGAACTACAAATGAACTACGGTTGCTTGTCTTAACCTCAGCAATAAAAAAATGGAGTATTTCTTAATAGGAATAATCATTTGTATGAATCCAGATACAAAAAACTGGAAGAACTCAGAAATCAAAGATCCATGCAACCAGGTGTGTCCTCAAAGATATACAAAATGATTAAATGAATAATGAAAATGACCAAATTGGACAAAGATGTAATGGTGAATTACCTTCTTCTGCTCCCACTTTGAGGGCACAAATCGCCTCTTTGGCTCAGGGGCACTAGAAAGTGGATGACCTTTATCCTCATATTCAAACCAATCCACATAATCCTGAATGGAAGCAAAATCAGCATCCGAATCTGTGTGTAGTCTATATATGGAGAATCAAATAAAATATTTATTTGTTCGAAAAATCCAATTTGTTCAAAGAAAATACAAATGTAGACATGCACACTGACATATATTAGCGAAACTTTTAGTGCCATTGGCAGAGCTCCAATTCTATGAATCATTGAAATTAGGTTAGCTCAAAAAAAAAACTAGGAATTGCTGCTAAGGGTAGACAGACTGACAGAGTATATTTGAGAGCCTACTTACTTTTGAGTTTTGACTAATGATAAAGGTATATACCACTATATTTTTTTGTAAACAAGCCATAAGTTACAGAAAGGCCATATGTCAGCAAGTGCAGGTACGCACTGTGTACTAAACTAATGACAGAGTGAATAATATAAATGTTTTAATAGAAACACAGATCCACAACCGTTATGTTAGGCATAGGAGTGACCTTATGGAAGACTAGCACATTGCATAAACATATGATAGATAATTATGGCAATACATACCGGATATGGATCAACATTGCTGTGTGGAGTTTTTCCCTTTAACAATCTACTAATTAGCTTAGCCTCATCCTTTGTAATCTGCACCTCCTCGTCATTATAAGCATCATAGATTTTTCTCCTATATTTAGCAGTAATGGAAACAAATGATGAGACATAAATCAAATTAGCAAGAAAAGCATAGCAACGGCAAACAGACGGTATAAGATAAAGAAATGCTACAAGGGAACGCACATGCTACCGGAAAAGGAAGATTAGAAATTTGAATTCTTAATAATAATGATTTCTATGAACTTTTTCAAGCATATATGCAAGAAGCCTGGTTTAAATCTGGTGTGTTGAATCATTGTGATTGTCACTAAATTGTTTATGGCATTCTCTATAGAAAGATTTTAAATGTCCAGAAATGACATGCGCTAGATTGAATTAAAATGATTTTCAAAACCAAGTTATTATATCTCTTGATTTAGAGATGCCTAGAAATATATTGGTGCAAAGCCTTCTTGATAGCAATGAAGACCGAATTTTTGAATCAGAGTAGAATAAAAAAAAAGGCTCTGGGTGGGTTACTTAGTTATAATAACCATAAAGATGATTAGAAAAAAAAACGCACAATAAATCAGAACAATAAAAGAACAGTAAGGTCCAATCTCTAGTCTACATGGCACAAATCACTTATACCTTCATCCCCATTCACCCAAACTGAACAATATGTGTCCTTTGAACATTACACATTTATATGCGACCACTCGACACTTCTATAAAATCCATATGTGGGGCTAATCTCATAAAGAAATATACAGAAAACACAAGTAGGCTGTGTTGTAAACATAGATTAGCACTGACAATATCATAGAGGTGACCCTAGTTTAGGAAGGTAATACAAAGAAAAGAAACTATGATAGATGTCTTCATGCCAATCAAGCACATATGAAACTGTCACGAGCTATTATCCCAAAACTCTCAATTAATCCACTGAACCTATTTGGGGACAAGAACAAAACATCACACTTTAAACATAGAGACTCTGATTTATAACCATTGCAACAGTCAGGTCTCCAGTTGCCTCATAAAGGACAACACAGATGATTCTACTTTCAGTGTCTCCAGTATCCAAAAAATACAATTTTGGCCACAAAATTTTATCCTAATATGTTAGGAAAGCAAGGAAGAAATTAGCTAAGCAACACTCCAAAAGTTGTGTAAACTGGAAAACAGCAGATCACTGTGAGCCCGATAAGTAATCAAGTACTATGGAACATTGTTTGCAGAAACCTATGTTCCTTTCCAGCTTGTGAAGTTCATCTGTGTTACCAACTAGTACTCAGTAAATCACCACAACAACAAACTATAGAATTAGCAATATATTAGTGTTTTGAATGAGTCAAGTAGTTGCATCATTTTAACGTTATCAACTTGAAAAGTTAATCATCCAACAGTGGTCAAAGAAAGCTGATGAGGTAGCTGCAATAAACCATTACAACATCAATATTTGGGCCATACTGCCAGAAGTAAGGATCTTCTCTTATTGCCTTGAGCTGTCACATGAATTTAACCAGTGATCCAAGCTTTGCATCCAACTACAAACCAGAACCTCTATACCTTCACTACTTTAGAAGCAATGACGGCAACATACCCATTTTCACAACCAAGTGGACATCATTAGTAAGCTCCTCAGGTCCTCCACTTAGAGAAAAGACAGTATCTCAAATGCAAAACAAGAAGAGCATGACAATTAAAGCCTGAACCTTACCAATTCTTGGCATCATCAACATTTTTTAGGAAGGCGGCAATGCGACCCTCCCTATCTCGCTTTTTTATCTTCTTCCCTTCTTGGTCATATCCGATATGCTCCTCGTCCTTGTACCACTCATTATACGGTATGTCACCGACTGTGTTCCTCGGTGCCACCTAAACAATAGCAATCCTTATCACATATGCCTCAAATAGCCCAACTAGCAGTATAGAGAGACGGAATATTCCATGAATTAGCAGGTTCTAAGTAACTCAAACACTAAGAGAGTCAAATTTCACCTCGTCCTCGGAGGAGTCGCTCTCTTCCACCGCCTCGACCTCGTCACCATCGGAGTCGGCGTCGGAGCCCTCACCACTGTCCTCGAAGGACAGAGAACCCTGTCCATGCAAAAGCATCAGTAGCAGCTCAAAGAAAAACAGGAGGCCTCATGAATCAGGATAATTTTGTAAAGTAAAAAAAAAAAAAAAAGCACCTCGTCGTCCTCGGACCAGACGCCGTCGCTCCACGGCGAGTCGTCGGCGGAGAGGTCGTCCCGCTCGTGGTCCCCGTCGCTGTGCCCCATTCCCGGTGTCGGAAACCTTTGCTTGTAGCGGCTGCAGAGGAGAGGCGGGATGTGGAGGTGGAGAGGCGGAGGCGTCGGGGCGGCGCGGGCTAGGGTTTTAGCTAGGACGAGAGTTTGCAGACGGTGACGGCGGCACGACCAGTTGTTAGCACGCGGACATTAGGCCCAGTAAGCAGCCTAGTCCACGCGAGGGCCCAAGAGCTGGCTTCTATATTTTTCCAGTGAGGGCCCAAGATGCGAGCTTCGTTTTATTTTTACTTTTTTGTTTCCCACGCGAGACGGGCAGCACGACGGCGCTGGAAGGGAAGAGCGGCAAGCGACGAGCTACGGGGCAACCGGGCAAGTGGCAAGACAGGCAGCTCGCGGTGACGGTGAGCTCCGGTGATGATGTGCGACGCGGGGCGGGCAGAGCGGCGGACAGCGCCAAGCGAGACAGCATGCACGCGCGGGGCAGAGACGGCGGGCAGGCGCGGCGCTGAGCAGCTGGTGGAAGTGGAACTGCCTGCAACAGCAGGGCTGCGCGACTGCATCATTAATGTTATTGACTATTTTAGTTACACTTAATCATTTGTCCTATTACAAATATTAAAAGAACTATATTAAATATTTTGTTATGATTCATTTTATTATTAAATATATTTATAATCTTATATATTTAAACTAATATTATAAATAAAACTAATGATCAAACAAAACTAAAAAAATTAATGATATCAACAATTTAAAATCGCAGGAAGTAATAGCTATGATGAGCTTTATGATAATTTTTTAAACATTATAAACTAGATATATTTTAAGGTGTCTACTATTGTATTCAAGTTACTAGTAATTATACCACATTATTTCATCCATATATTAGTAGATATGAAAAACTTTTATGTCAATTTTTTTATGACTTTATGATATATAGAGTTTGTTCCAACATCTTTTCAACACGTACAGTAAACTAGATTTTACGTTGTCCACTGGATGTCATGAAATATAATATAACATGTCTCAAAAAAAAAGAAATATAATATAACAGGCAAAAGTGTCTCTCGTACCATCATATTTTTTTTTCTGGACTCTCTTATAGCCAGCTGTTTGCTCTTGTGCCGTCGTACATAAACGGAACTTGATAGGATGCTAGCAGAGCAAGGATTAGGACTTAGGAGGAAGGTAATGTTATTTTGGTAATTTTGCCATAATAGTAAGCTAACTATTTTTTAGCGTTCTTTGATTCAACAAAATTATACCAAGAGGGTAGGTCCACTAAGGGCATCCACACTGGTTTACTATCTTGGTTGTTGTACATAGACAATAAAATAGACACCTCGCACAATAAATTATCTATTAGTCTATCTATATACTATTTAATTGATATATGAGAGTCTAAATCAAGAGGATTAAGTATGAATTTCATCTTTGTGAACTATTTTCTTGCTTATGTGGAGAATGCATTGTTCCATGCATGGATATAATATTTTCATATCAGTAATATGCATAATACATATATTTGAAATTTAACATGTGTATCTTCTTTCTCTTGACATTGATTTTATTTTTGACATTTTCTCTGATGTAATTATAGTATATTTTCTTTTTTCCAATTTATTCTATGCGAAATGAAATTTTGTACTGCCAATCAGTCATCATGTCCTCGTCCTCATTCCCTGTATTTGCTGGCTTGCTGCTGCTACGGCGCTACCATGCTAAAATCCAATTACGGCCACCGTGCTCCAAATCCAAAGGAAAATACTAGCAGCAAGGATCGGCGTTCCTTGCATTGCAGGTTCTTGAGGTAGAGCAAGAGAAAGAAGATGGAGATGGGCACTTGCGGGCTGCGGCCAGGAGCTGTTAATCTGGATCTTCCGCTCAGCACAGCGGAGCTTGCACAACATATCCAAGGCGAGGCCAACGAAGAAGAAGAGAGCAGACCAAGGGAAGAGTGGCTGTCGGCCGGGCGCCGGTAGCCGGTGGATGACATTGAGCGGGTCCTCCTAGACGAAGTTCCTCGCAGAGACCGTGAAGGGAGCCATCGGCCCACCGCGGCCATGGACTGACCGGTCCGACGAGGAGGAAGGTATGGCGAGCTTCAGTAGATCCTAGTGAGCCGTCTTCGAGTCGCAACCATGCATACAACGGGAGCAAAGCTGTCCATTTGGCCTGGGAGCACGAGCCACCACCGTCTCTTCGTGAAGCGACGGCAATATTCTCTCTGCTCATTTAATCCCGTTCACATAGGATGCATGTGCTAAGATGGCACTATAGAAACGACTCATTTAATAATATTGTATGTGGCGTAAGATCATACTTGTCATATTCTAAATTTATTTTTTATATGTTATAATCATCAAAATGTTTCTCTATATTTTTTTTCTCCCACTCGTTGTACTTTAAATTACATCCTCTATTCTAACTAACTTTCTGTGGATCCACTCATCATATTCTCTCTCTATTTTTCTTCCCCCTCTACGTTCTCTCTCTTTCCTCTTCTTCTTCCACCGTGTACCACCCGTAGCTCCCCCACCGCTGCCACCCATGCGCGCCCTCCTCCCCCACCGCCGTCGTGCGCGCGCCCTCCTCCCCCACCGCTGCCGCGCGCGAGCCCTCCCGCACCGCCGCCGCGCGCGCATGCCCTCCTCCCCCACCACCGCTGCACGCGAGCCCTCTCGCACCGCTGCCGCGCGCGAGCCGTCCTCCCCCACCGCCATCGCGCACACGTCCTCCCCTCTCGACGCCCCCTCCCTAGTCTTTCTCCTCCTTCACCTCCGTCTGAGACCACCCCTGGCCTCCCCTGCCCGACCACCCCCGGCCTCTTCCACCCGTCGGCGCGAGGAGCTCGCCGCCGCCCTGATGTAGATCTAGCGAGCCCACCGACTACGCGATGGGCCTCGACCTCTCCTCCACCTCCCTCGTCTTCCACGCTAGAGGAGAGGCGGGCCGGATCTGACCAAAGGGGAGGCGGCCCAGAGGCGCGGTGGCTCGAGTGCTTTGGTCTCCGGCGGCGCGACGGCAAGATGGTTGGGACGGCAAGGTGCTTTGGTCTTCTCGGATGCGTCCCTCCTCGCGCCGACCGGCCGTCCTTACGCCTAGGGGAGCACGCCTCTCCTCCTCATGCCGCTCCGTGGGCGCGCGGGCAGTTCGGAAGGCGTGCGGGCCCCACACCTTGACGGATAGCGCACCTCCACCTAGTGTGCTGGGAATACCGGATAGGGAGGCATCCGCTTGAATAGCGGACCGCTTCTAGTACCCTGCTGCAGCTGTTTTTACGCTAAAGCGGTACTGGAGGGAGCGGTAACGGATGCCTCCCAGTACCTGATGCGGACAGTCTAATACTTTAAAAATCATCATAGACATTTTTATGGGAGTCGCTGTACATAATTATTTGTTTGAAAGTAATAAAAATAAAAAGACACCAAATATCGTGGATAAATTTTTATTTTGAGTTAACGGAAACACCAAATGCATCCTAAATGTATTCCAGATCATGAAAAAGAAGAGAGCCTTGCTTTCTGTGACTCTCTATTCTAAGCCAATGTCGCCCTTCGTGTAACATTAGACAAAACAACTCAATCATGATTTTATTTATTAAATAAATGCTTGTGGTTAAAACAATAAGAAATCTTGTCATTTAGATCGGTTGGTTGCTTGTGGTTAAAACAATCACGAGCATATATGGGCATTTCACTTGCAACTAATTTTTATGAGATAATTCCTTTCTTGGCCCTAAAATAAACGGGGCTTCCTTCCTTGGTCCTAAAAGTTTTGAACTTCCTTGTTTGATCCAAATCTAATTTTATGTTCCTTACTTAGCCTATCTGTTAGTTTTTGAAGACAACAGTGTTAGATGTCAGGTGAAATGACGAGTTTGCCCTACCTTGTAAATCATCTTCTTCCCTTTCTAAACATCACTCGACCACGGTTTTTTTTTAAAAAATCATATGACCAACGACAACAAAACACCAGTGCTCGACATGGGTCTCGGTCGAGGGGCTCCGGATCGAGCCGCACATGGAGGCGACAGCTTGAACCGCGCCGCGCTCGACCGGCGCACCGGAATGTAGGCGGCCCCTGGACCGCGTCGCGCTTGGAGGCAATGGCAGGCGAGCTCGGATGGGTGGGCGGTAGGCGAGCTCGGACGGGTGTGCGTGTTGCATGCAAGCTCGTTGGACCAAGCAGGAGCTCGGGTAGGTGCCATGGCTAGCCAGGAGCTCAGGCGGGTGAGCTCATTGGGTGAGGGAGCTGCTCGAGCAGGGCGGGAGCTCGGACCAGGCGAGCTACTCTCCTCTAGGCGTCATGGCCGACGAAGGAGACGAGGAGCTGTCTGTTGAGAAGAAGGGTGAGGGAGGGTATTTTGGTCATTTTACATTGCTCCGAAGGGATATTTAACCAAGAAAGCTAACAGATTTGGATAGAAGGCCAAATAAGAAACGAAAAATAGATTTTGATCCTAATAGGCAAGTTCAAAACTTTTAGAGCCAAGGAAGAAAGTCCCATTTATTTTAGGGCCAAGAAAGAAATTGTCTCAATCTTTATTTCAATGACATCAACTCACTATTCCAATATCTCCTATTATAGATTAGATTATGGAAAGGAGTAGTGTTGTTCATAAAACAGCAACAACTAAACATTCGGCACTGGTGAATGACCGGTAAGGCAGTAATCCTAAGAATGAGCAACAACTAAACGTCATAGCTCTCCAGTGGATTGCCGGTTTCACCGCGGATTTGACTGAACCGTACGCGTGGACGAACATCCCTTTCAATTGACGTGTGAAAACTTATATATGTAGAGAGAAAAGGTGTACAACAAAGAGATATACGTGCACGGGGGACCACTCGAGCACTAAGAACGGGATATATTCCAGCGTGTCATATGAGTCAAAAAGGTAGTGTAAAGTGACTTAGCAAGTGTTGGTGGCTTCTAGGTTCGCTTGTTTGGTACCGGATTCGTGCTGTTGTGTGTAAATTACCAAGGGGGCTCATCGCTGAATCTTGTGCATTATTTGTTCCCCTGGAAGAGGATCAGCCTCGAGGAACACTAAACTCGATTACGTGCAAGCTGTTCAAGCCAAGGCGAAAAATCTCCAACCAAAAGAGGCTGATCTATGCAACGACCATTCCGAGAAGACCCCAAGACAAACCTCGGCGTAGGTGAGCTGAGTACTACTACGTAGCAGATATGAATAAGACGGATGACCTGCGGCAACCACAGCGCCCACCGACACATGAGCTGGTGACGCCCTCCCGCGTACGTGCAGACAGCGACCACATGACCACCGCGCCGCTGATCGATCAGCCGTGAACGAGCCTGACCACCACTGACACTCTCCAGTTAAAATCCACCTGGCAGCTGATTAGCTTGGGCGCCCTGATGTTCTCTGGTGAACACTGTCCTTAGATCAGTGGTTAGTGGAGATAGGTCATTAGTTTAATCTCACTCTTTCCCGGTGATTAGTGGCCGCAGAACCGGAACTGCCTCCGATTCTTTTTACATGGAAAAATGCGTTTATTATTCTTTTCGGGTGATTAAATTTATCTTGCTTGCAAATCTCCGCAACGTCTGTCTCCTTTCTCCGCTCCTCTTCTCCCATCCCACTGCCACGACGCGGCACCCCATGACCCCCACGCGCCCCAGCCCACACCCACCATGATAAACCCGCGCCTGCCGTCACCCGTCTCTGTTCCATGGGCCCAATGTTCGTACATCACGTGCTTTGGACCCACCGGTCAGTGACTCTTAACCACTCCCTTTTACCTTTTTGCCCAACGGCTGCTGCTTCGTAAAGCGACGCGGTACCCTCGCGCTCTGTCCGTTTCTCCCTCGGCCTCACTGACTAACCACTACGCTTAGCTTCCACACTACTCTACTCTGCTGCTGCAGCTCGCTCCCCCTTCCGCATTCCCCTTGCCTGCAATCGAGAGCGCCGCGCGCGGCTGCTCACAGGCGGCAGCAGCGGAGATGCGGAGCTCGCGACGTACGACCGGCCGCGGCGCCGGCGGTGGAGGGGCGGGAGACGGGGGCGCAGAGGACGCGTCGGTGCCGCCGTTCATGGGCAACAACCGAGACCACAACCCGCACGAGCTGCGGTCATGGGCGCGCCGCACGGGGTTCTTCTCCGGGGAGTCGAACGCGTCCTTCTCCTCCGTCGCCGCGCAGCAGGCCGCCCCGCCGCCCCCGGCCGCGTCGCGCCGCCCGCCGCGGCCGCCGCCGGGGCGGGACCCTGGACCGGAAACGGGGAACGACGACGACGACCTCGATCCCGCTCCGCCGCTCGACGTCGAGCGCGGTGGACGCGGGCGCGGGGCTGTAGGCCGCCCCCGCCGCCGGATCGACCTCCAGATCCCGCCGGGCTTTGGCGAGGCGCCGGAGCCGGAGCCGGACGTGAGGGGCGGCGGTGGAGGGCGCGGGGACGCGAGGAGGAGGAATGGCGCCGTCGAGAGGGAGGCGCCGGACAATGCGAGCCGGAACGGGAACGGCGTGCTCGCGGACGCGGTGGCGAGGAAGAGGGCGGAGGAGGCCGAGGCGAAGCGGAAGGCTGAGGAGGCAGAGGCAAAAAGGA
Organism: Eleusine coracana subsp. coracana; assembly: GCA_032690845.1. Taxonomy (NCBI): domain Eukaryota; kingdom Viridiplantae; phylum Streptophyta; class Magnoliopsida; order Poales; family Poaceae; genus Eleusine; species Eleusine coracana. Next base: position 45,560,152 of record CM064430.1, read on the forward strand.
AGAAGGAAGAGGAGGAGAGGGACGCGGAGCTGGCAGCGTACTACCAGGAGCAGTGGGCGAACGAGGAGGATGGACATGGACCTCCGGAAGGAGCCGCAGCTGAGACGGCGCCGCTGTATAGCCCGTCGGGGCTTCAATGCGGCGTCACTGAGAATCCTGGGTGGGGTGAGTTTTCTGCTCCATGCTCTATATGGATGTTCTGATATAATGGTGACTGCAAGCTGCATTTTGCATGGGGGGTTTGCTTTCATTCCACGGTCCAGTTCGCTGATAGTGATGCTCCAGGAGTAATATATAATAATCCTTTTGATAGTGATGGTGGTCATACTGACCTCAATTCATACCCAATTATTATCTAGTAATGGTTTATTGGGCCAGCTGCATTATGGGATTTTGCAAAATCGAAGGGCCTGAATTTTACAATTAAAATGGTTGAAGATTTGATTTTTTTTGTCAGTCAAGTAGTTGACAGTGTTATTAGTTTCTGTTTTATTTTTCTCATAGGTATTGGGATATGAAAATAGCTGAACATGGAACATTTGTAAAATCTTTGTTCATTGAACTATACTACCCTGTATCCTTAGTTCATCTTTGTCGTGTTTTCAGGAAAGAATTAGCTTAAAAAAATCATTGATTCTTCATTGTAATTTTCCATTTTTACAGAAAAGAAAATTGAGAGAAGATTTTCTGCCATTCAGTGATTATTTTAAGAGGAAATAATGATCCATATTTGATCTGATATGATTTCACTGTTTGAGCTTTGAACTTGATAACATCTCTATCATAACTGTTGCGATGACTGCTAATGTTATTTTGTTTCTGTTTCCATTGCAGCGCGTCTCATATTTTATGGCATACAGCATTACCTGTCAATAGCTGGTTCACTTGTTTTTGTTCCTTTGATTCTGGTACCAAACATGGGTGGATCCGATGTATGAACTTTGCATCCTTTTTTTATTCCTCTTATGTTCACTGAAAAGCATCTTCAAATAATAATTTCCTTTCTTGTGGCAGCAAGACACTGCAACAGTCATCTCCACAATGTTACTAGTATCAGGTCTTACAACAATACTTCATACATTATTGGGTTCCCGGCTTCCGTTGATTCAAGGAAGCTCCTTTGTATATCTGGCCCCTGCATTGGTAATTGCAAACTCCGAGGAGTTCAGAAATCTTAGTGAAAATGTATGGTTCTATCCTAGAGCTCCTTCACCTACACTTTTCCTGCTGCGTCATATAAACAACATGGAAATCAAATACTTGCATGTATGTAATGTATTTGTCTTGTTATTTTGGATTTCGAGGTTCAAATAGGTTGATATCAGGTGGTGCATTAATCTCTACTTATCTTTTTTTTAAAGAAAAGGCAAACCTAGTGCCGAAGTCTCCCATACATTGCCGGTTATGGGGAAGGCTCTACTTATCCATGTATTGATATATGTCTGCTATAGAATTTAAGAGTACGCGCATTTAAGTTGTGCATGCTGACATGAATCATCTAAAGGAGATTAGACTAAACTGTTATCTGAAGCATATGTGGACTATATTGGCACTCAATTATTACACCTGCAACAATATTTCACGCGTTCAAGTTTCTTTTTTCACTGTGCTTGCAACACTAGTAAATTTGTAGACATTTGTGAAGTATAAATGCTAAAACAGCCACCACACTGTTGGGGCTCAATGGATCATGGAAATTTGGTGGTTTGAAAAACTATGAGATAAGTGTCAGTCTGAAAACAGGAGTGTAAAAAGTGATGTTACTATGTTAGCAATCCGATTTGATAAGTCAGTGAATTTTTTAAAACTAGTCCCTGAATTTTTGTTTTATATTTATTGCCGACCAAGTACCAACCCACTTTCTAGTGGCAAGGCTCAAAGGCGTTCTGCATTGATCTACACTAGCAATATCTAATCTGATGGTAGCCAAGGTTTTTCATATAAGAATAGGGTGCTTGTGCCCACTATGAATTCATGTTGCAAGAAAAAGATATGATGTGGAATGGGCATGTGTTTGCATTTAGCTATGCTTCAACGTTCAGCATTGGATTTATTTCGTTGCAGTGAGGATTTGGCCATATAAATTATTATGAGTAATAACTAAATCACCTTTTTCTAGACAAATGAGTCTCCAAAATTGATATATATATTCTACATGACATGCAGAAATTCAAGCACATAATGAGGGAGCTACAGGGGGCTATACTTGTTGGTTCAGTTTTCCAGATAATCTTAGGATACTCTGGTCTTATGTCACTGTTTCTGAGGTATGCAAAGAAACCTAGTCACCCAACTTTAGTATAGAAGACACAGCATGAAAATAGGATATGTTCCTGTCTAACTGTGAATTTACAGGTTAATAAATCCAGTAGTCGTTGCACCAACTATTGCTGCAGTGGGTTTAGCGTTTTTCAGTTTTGGTTTCCCTCAGGCAGGCAGTTGTGTGGAAATCAGCATGCCCCTCATTGTACTGGTTCTTCTATGTACTCTGGTATATGCTTGGAACCTTTCTTTGTTATACCTTTCATTTCATATTCCTTGCTTCTGTCAGATTAATGCTTGTTTGTAGCTGTCACCGCGCTGTTCTTTCTTGAGCTTGTTTTGATTCCAATGAGTTGCTAACATTGTGTGCCTATCCATTTCAGTACATGAGAAAAATATCCCTGTTTGGTAACCGTCTCTTCCTTGTCTATGCGGTACTTCTCTAATCCTCTTTCCCTGTCAATTCATTACCTTTTATTTATGTGGTACTTCTGTGTGCTGATTGCATTTGTCTCTGTATCGGCAGGTACCCCTCAGTGTTGCAATTGTATGGGCATATGCATTCTTCCTAACTGCTGGCGGAGCATATAACTTCAAAGGATGCAGCTCGAATATACCCAGTTCAAACATATTGTTGGATTCATGTAGAAGGCATTTAGTAACTATGCAGCGATGTCGAACCGATGCTTCTACTGCATGGAGAACTGCTGCCTGGGTAAGGATCCCGTATCCATTCCAATGGGGTCCTCCTACATTTCATTTCAAGTCGAGTATCATTATGATTATAGTTTCACTGGTTGCATCAGTTGATTCAGTAAGTAGTTTCTATCAGCAACTACTCTTAAATAACTTCCCTAAAATACTCTAGATGCTTAAATATCATCACTGACTTGCTGGCCCATCTGCAGCTTGCATCATATCATGCTGTGTCACTACTGGTTAATTTAAGTCCTCCAACACGTGGAGTTGTCAGTAGAGGCATTGGTCTTGAAGGGATTACAACTTTTATAGCTGGATTGTGGGGTACAGGTGCTGGGTCAACAACATTGACGGAGAACATACACACCCTTGAAACGACTAAAATGGCTAGCAGAAGGGCTTTACAGCTGGGGGCAGCCTTATTGGTCATCTTTTCATTCTTTGGTATGCTGTCACATGCATGTATAACAATTATGTTACAATACTTTTTATATTGATTGTGGATGGACTGAATCTCAATTCTGTTGCTGCAGGAAAAATTGGAGCTATGCTTGCTTCTATTCCTGTTGCATTGGCCGCCTCCATTCTTTGTTTCACCTGGGCACTAATTGTCGCACTTGGATTATCCACACTACGATACACCCAAGCGGCAAGCTCAAGGAACATGATAATAGTTGGATTTACTCTATTCATCTCCCTGTCTATCCCTGCATATTTTCAACAGTACGAGCCAAGCTCCAATTTTATCCTGCCAAGCTATCTTCTGCCATATGCTGCAGCATCAACTGGACCAGTTCGCACAGGCAGCAGCGGGGTGAGCTCCTTTTCTCTCATGCGCAACTAGAATAGTGGGAACTCATTGACAGTGTTAAACGATTGTCTGGTTCATACTGCTCTAACTCTCGGTACCGTCCTGCAGCTTAACTATGCAGTCAATGCCCTCATGTCCATCAACGTGGTGGTGGCTCTGCTCGTTGCGTTGATCCTCGACAACACAGTACCAGGGAGCAAGCAAGAACGTGGGGTGTACATATGGTCTGACCCGACCTCCCTGGATTTAGATCCTGCGACCTTGGAGCCCTACCGTTTGCCTGAAAAGATCTCGTGCTGGTTCCGGTGGGCAAAGTGTATCGGCATCTAACAGCTCTTGTGCATACTGCGGCTGCAATGGCGCGGCAGCCACGATTATATTTATTCAATTGCTACCTGTTATTTTAGGATGTTACGATCTATATATGGAATATGTATACGGATACCACTACTTAGGCAGGGCCTCTTGCTGCTGTTAGCTTCGAGGCTCTGATTTTTTAGGTTAGAGAACACTATGAACTCACCAAAACCACTGTAAAGTTTGTCTGCCTATGATATGTATTTAGAAGTTCCAGAAATGTTGCTCTAAGATTTCCTAAGTCTGCTCTAAGATGACCAAGCTTGTTTCGGTGTTGCCCTTGCAGATTTGCTAGAAACTTCACAAACCCCCAAAAACCTAATAAAAAAACAATAATGGAGCCTGGGGAGCCATGCTAATAATGCTCTTTTATTGTCTCCGAGTTTTAGAAGGTATTAAAAAACGAATCTCCCTCCTGACGGAACAGGAAACATATTTGTGCTGTTTACACGACTTGCTACAAGCTAGGGTACAACAGTATTTCCACGATGGAATCTAAAAAAGGTCAGCAAGAAGCTCAATTGTTCGTCGGGGTTGGCTTGTTGTAAGAGCATCCCTTACGGTTGCACACTGTGCGGAAGGGGTAGTTCAGGTTATTGCACTCGGGGCACGTCCAACTTTCTTCAGGGGCATCCTTGTCCTTGCGAGATGAGTTTGTGTTAACTCCCTGCATCAGGTGAAACAGTTAATTACCCAGCAAACTTAAAAGGAGCAATTTGCACAATGATATCTCTCTTCACATGTTTTCAGTAACTCGACATAGGTTACAACACAGAAGAAGTTTATCAAGAACAAATAAGAACCAAACAAAGCAGTAGCAAAGATTGCAATAGCCAAAACAAGACATTATCACATCTAACTCAAAAAGGTGAAAGGGCATGCAGGATATTCAGAGTGCTTAGCGGCAAACGTATATATCGATGTTTCTTTTTCAAGGAAAATGCAACTATCAATGTACAAACAAGATACTCGAATTCTGTAGCATGATGGGTGCTGCAAAATCAAGCACAAGGGCTTTTATTTTCAAGGGGATTATTTATAATAAAATTATGCCATATTAAAATACTGAAATAAAACAAACTGCCCTGCTTGCCTTAATCATATTGAAGTAGTACTGTTGTATTAACCGCAAATCCAGTAAAGGGATCATCATGCTTACAGGAGTTGGCCTTGGAGCTCCACATTTCTTCATGTTGCAATTTGTTCGGAATGAAAAATTTACATTTTCACATTTAGGACAGATCCAGTCACCCTCAGAAAGTCCATCAGGGCCTATAAAAGAGAACTTTCATAAGAACCAGGCAGCAATGAAAGGCAACAGACAAAATTCATGATATGTCAATAAGATGAAACCAAAATTTCCAAAGATTAATGAAGTTAGGAAAATTGTGTTGTTGCCAAAAAGAAAATGAAGCAGTAACCTAACCATAGAAAATATTTTTACCAGCAAAGAATAGGATTACAGATTCCAGGTATTACAAACGAAATGAGCTGTAAAATAAACCTTCACTACTACACCCATTTATAGCGACAGGAGCAAACATAAGATATCCTCAAATGCGACCAACCAAAAGGTGAAAGCTTGATTTCATGCTGATGTTCTTTGTTTTTGCCAAATGGTTTAATTTTTAACCACCCAACTTCAGATGACAAGTCACAAATTAATCTTCAGTATCATGAATTCTGATTAGCTCTTTGCTGATGATGTGGTGTTAGTTGACAAGAGTAGGGATGGGGTTAATAGGAAGTTGGAGCTGTGGAGGCACACATTAGAGTGCAAGGGATTCAGACTTAGTAGGGCCAAGACCGAGTATATGATGTGTGAGTTTAGCGCGACTAGACATGAGGATGGAGACGTTAGCCTTGATGGACAATTGGTGGCCAAGAAGGATACATTTCATCATTTAGGATCGATGTTGCAAAAGGACGGTGACATCGATGAAGATGTTAGGCATAGAATTTCAGCCGGCTGGTTAAAATGGCGTCAAGCATCCGGCGTCTTATGCGACAAGAGGGTGCCACAAAAGCTAAAAGGTAAATTCTATAGGACGGCAATTCGTCTGGCGATGTTATACGAGTGCTGGCCTACAAAAAGACGACATGTTCAACAATTAAGTGTAGCAGAGATGCGTATGTTGCGTTGGTTTTGCGGGCATACAAGAAGAGACCGAATACGGAATGAAGATATCCGGGACAGGATAGGAGTGGCACCTATCGAGGAGAAATTGGTTCAACATCGGTTGAGATGGTTCGGACATGTCCAACGGAGGCCTCCGGAGGCGCCGGTGCGTAGTAAGGTTCTAAAGAGAGATGCTAATGTTAAGAGAGGTAGAGGCCGACCTAACTTGACTTGGGATGAGTCGGTTAAGAGAGACCTGAAGGCGTGGGATATCCCTAAGGAGCTAGCTATGGATAGGAGCGCTTGGAGACTAGCAATAGATGTGCCGGAACCGTGATCTTTTTTTTTTCCTTCCTTCTTGCTTACTCGTTTCTTCTTTCTTTTGGCTTTTGTTCCTTTTGATTTTGTCTCTTCTTTCTCTCTTTTTTTTTGGCTTTTGTTCATTTGTCTCTTCTTTTTTCGGTTCCCATGGGTTTCATCTCTAGCCTACCCCAACTTGCTTGGGATAAAAAGGCTTTGTTGTTGTTGTTGTTGTATCATGAATTCTGATTAGCATGTGTCATGACATGGTACAAACTAATCCATTCATTATGAGATACAGAATTAAGAAACTAATATTTTTAATGATCATATGGAACCAGAAGTCACTTGATTTTGCAAGAAGAAAATCCAGTGAAGTCAGGCAATACCATCAGAGATTATTATGAAGCCAATAATACTAGAAGGGGACTGGTGAAACATAGTAAAGTCAATGCAAGAGCAAGTACCATGAATTCTGATTAGCATGTGTCAAGACATGCTACAAACTAATCCATTCATTATGAGATACAGAATTAAGAAACTAATATTAATGATCATATGGAACCAGATGTCATTTGATTTTGCAAGAAGAAAATCCAATGAAGTCAGGCAATCCCATCAGAGATTATTATGAAGCCAATAATACTAGAAGGGGACTGGTGAAACATACTAAAGTCAATGCAAGAGCAAGTAGAATGTATGAAAAGGAGATAGCCGCATACCTCCACGGCGCTTTCGTGAAGAGTTGTTGTCATTGTTCTCCACTAATGATCCCCCAGGCCATGGGCTAGAAACCTTTTACAAGCATACGTCATTAAGATTCCCTAAATGTGTTGTGTATAACAGTTAACAGGTGATAGAGAAGACAAACCGGCATTGGAGATCCTCTAAATCCATAGCTATAACGACCTAGCTCAGGTCCAGGGCCATATCCCATGCCTGCAACAATTATCAGAAGGACATAAGCCATTATGACTAGAAGCCTGAACAACCGCAATCAACTGTTGAAGAGATACAGACCACCTATTGGCCCAGGTTGACCATATGAAGGCAAAAGGCCATATGAACCAGGAGCTCCTACTGATGGGCCATAACCATATCGCATCCCGAGATGAGGATATGGAGCACCATAACTACCAGGTCCAAGAGGAATGGGAGGTGGCCCACCATTGCTGCCGTAAAATAGAGGTGATCGATCATATCCTCCAGCAGGAGGAGCTGGCATCATTCTCTGCAAGGCAACCAGAAGTTGGTAAAGAAAAACACCTCGTGCTTTTGATAACCAGACACAATACAGTATGACTCGTTCCCCTTATATAAATATAGAAAAGCACTTTAACTCATACAGAACCACCACCAGAAAGACAAATATACGTCTTTCCCTAGCTTGGCCAAGTATATTTAACGCAACCTCATACACAGATTTGACTAAAAAAACTCATATATAGATTCACAAAGTTTTGAAAATGTAAATGAAGACTAAATATTATATTTGGATGATTGCCGAGAACACACAAGGGGGGAAAATACCAAAGCTCTGCTAATGACTTAGTCTCCATTAGACAATACAGAATAATGACATTACTTGGAGAGCTACAACAACTTACTGGACTTGGACGCGGTGATGGACGGGGTGCACCACAGGCTCCACGGTTGCAAACATTTCTAAAACTGAAGTTGACATTACCACACTGAGGACAATTCCAGTCCCCTTCTCTTACTGACACTGAAAATAGCAGAACCTCTTCTTAACCAACAAGACTCAAGTAAAACAGGAGTATAATGAGTTCCGCTACCACAAGGAGTGGGCAAAGAAGACAGTATAATACACAAAATCCATTTTAACCCTGCGAGGTTTCCTAGTACCAAATTTGCATAGGGATAGCGACCACTACAAGCTAAACCCTGAAAGGTTCTTATATTACATGGCTTTTAACTCATTTTTAGTGACAACTTTTAATCTCCAGAAACTATAATTTACAATGGTACAAGATCAACCACCCATGCCTGATGCCTGTGCCATCAATGACGGAGAAAACAAAGCCAAATTTATCTTACAGAGAATAAAACAAATTCATCAGCATAAAAGGACTTATGCAAAAAGAGGCAAAAAAAATACCATATGTGCAATTCGAAATTCAGAAGAAAAAAAATGCACACGGATAGCACAAGACACACAAAAATGATCCCCACCACAGACAGTTATGCACTCGTCCACTTTTGTTGCATCAATTCACCCCCCTTGTATCACGCTAACATATATCTAGCACGCCTCACCGTTACTCAGACCCGAATTCTCCATCCGAAGTTCCAAACCCTACCCGCGTAGACCCATTCCCTACCCAACCAAACCCTTGACAGAAACAGATCGGAGCAGAACAAGTCTCCCTAGAGTCTTACCGTCGTTGCGCGACCGCTTGGACAAGGCGCCACGGTTCTCCACCTGCGGAACAGCAACGAACGAACCCAGGTCAATCGATCACAAACCGTCAGATACCAAATCGTAGGTCACAGGAGCCGAAGGGAATAGGAGGCAATGGGCAGGGACAGTACCTTCGCGGAAGCCATAGGGGAGGAGGTAGAATCAGGCGGCGGCGGCGGCGGCGGCGGCGAGAGGAGGGGAGCGAGACCCGAGGGAGGGAGCGAGCGAGCGAGACTCGCGAAATATGTGTTGTGTGAGCTGTACTTGGATTCGCCGCGCTGGTCACCAGCCGAACCCCGTCCCAGCCGCGGTGTCCGTTTCTGTGCCTGCGACCGGGGTCAGGTCGTCGGCGCGTGGGACCTAAATGAGTCTTCACTGGCCGACAAGTGGGCCAGGAAACAGCAGCGGCGACACGAGCCCCCACATGATTTGGCATGTTCGAAGCTTCTAGTACTTCAGGATGCGTCACTCGCACTGACACGCTTCCGCATATTCCATTTTGCAGTACATTATTATTAAAAGAAAACCGTTTCGTAAGTTTTTTTCTGAAATCTTTGCGTAAATAAATAACACATTTATAAACTCGAGATTATTTTTGAAAATCATAAATAAGGATTTCCAATCAAATTTTAGACGAAATCCAAAATAATATTTTAAAAAGTAAATATCATAGTAGTAAAAATGATGAAATGATTATTTCGCTCTCACAAGTGGGATCCATATAAAAGACAAATGAAAGGAATTGGCATATTCTCAAATCATGAAGTTTGTTCAAGATTATCATTAAATAACATAAAAGATTGCAATTATACAACATATAAAAATGTCCACATGAAATAGAGCAAACACAAATAATCTGAAACAAAAAAAAAACCCACAAAAGTTTGATGTATCTTTATTTTATTCTTTTTAAGGCAACATGACATCAAGTTTATTGTGTGCTTGTATCAAAACAAGATAGATGGACTTTGCTGTCGAAGAACCATCAACCAAAAAGCTGGGCTAAGTTATGTATGATACGCCAATTTTTAATAAATTTGGGTGTGTCTTTATGTATCTAGAAGCTTTAGCATGATTTTTTGCTATCTTTTTTCATAATTTTATTTAAATTTTTTTCTTTGATGCAGATTTTATTTGATCATTAATTATTAACCTTAATTATTTTACTTTATGTATTTTTTCCTTAAATATATTAGTTTGTTATGTTCATCGTACTAAATTCTAATTTTCCTAGAAAGAAACTCTAGTTGAAAGGAATATTTAATTTGACATTAAAGGAAAGATAACAAAATATGCCTCCTTTAATACACGGGTACTCTTTATTAATGAGAGAAAAACATATTTGATCTCAGATTTACATTTAAATTCTTACTTTTAAAAAGCTGAAAGGAATATTTAAGTATGCGTAATTGCCATTCAAAGAAAAGATTATAGAAAAAAAAACTCATGACCCCGCGATCCAAACGGGCCGGGTCCAGTCTACTGCAGAAGCAGAGGAACCCAGGCACCTCCGCTTTCCATTTTCACCCTCCGCCTCTCCTGCCGCCTGCCGGCCGTTGCCGTTGCCTGTTGCTCTCTCTCGCCCACAGTAGTGGACCCTCCGCCGCCGCCGCTGCCATGTTCTCGTGGATCCTCCGCGGCTGCCGCGACGAGTGCTCTGCCTCCGACCAGCTCAAGCAGGTCCCTCTCCCTTTCCTCTCTGTTACACCCCCCTCTCGCGTCATCCTGTTCACAATTTATTCAATTCGAAAATAGCAGGAATGGGAATGTGAGAAGGACGGGGGAGAAGCGATTTCTTTATCAAAAGATCAATTGTTTACAAATAAATTAGTGCGTCATGTATCGTCGGGTGAATGGTATATCGAACAATTGGTGTAATTTTACACTCTGAGTCTGTGAGTTGCCCCCTTTGGCCCTTTCGATTTCTTGTTTCTCTTTACCTTCTGGGATGTACTTTTCCTGCTGATCCGTTCCGTTTTGAAGCAACTTCGTAAGCGGGACTGTTGGTTTTGTCTTGGTTCTCCATCTTGGACTTGAGAATAAGGCATGCCGATCTGTGATATTAGGAAGGCCTAGGTAGGTTTGCAAAAGAAGAGAAACTAAAATTATTGCAGACCATGTGGTCTGTTTTGGCCCTGATTCCCTCATCGTCTTTTTGTTCACCGAAGTAGAGTTGTGATGCTATATTTAACTAAAATGTGGTTTGACATTATAACCAAACATATATATATATATATATATATATATATATATATATATATATATATATATATATATATATATATATATATATCCCACATGTATATCACAATCTAGAGAGATTTAGAGAGTATTATTACATACTTGAGGTTTGTAAATTAAGTATGTAGTCATACTAGAGGGTATGTGGAATACTCAATTTTTTGTTGTTGAGATACATGAAGTATGAGGACATACTCACTTTTATATAGTAGTAAATATGATATATGTTCATATGCTTATAAGTAGAAAATCATTCAAAAAAATTTATGGTTATCATTCTCAAAAATCTTTCTTTAAGTATATGTATATACTCAAAATAATAAATGGGTATCAACACATAACCAAGGTGGATTTTTCAGCGTGGGAGTAACTACACTTGGGAGCAGAATGGAATTACCATATATATATATATATATATATATATATATATATATATATATAATTGAGGTTTGAGGTGGCAATCCATTGTATACTCAGGATAGAGGTGTTTAGACATTAGAGTTTGGCCTCTTTCAAGAAATGGCATCACTAAAGGAGAGTTTACTCAGTACAAATTTAGTTGAAGCTTGGACCTTTATTGTTGGGGTGTGCTTGGGGGGTACACCAAACTTGCAGAGTGGTAAGGTGCAGAAGGCCAATAACAGAAATGTGGTGTGGATTTAGCTCAAATACAATTGTATTCAAATGAAAGATGTCACAAAACGAGGGGATACAGTCTTTTTGGTTCACAGTTCACCATACTATTCAAGTTACCTTCCAGTTGTTACGGTTTGTTATCATTGGTGACAAGGGTTCCTCCAGAACATGTTTTTGTCACCGCTATTAGTAAGTTATATAAATAAATAAATTCCCTCCAATATCGCAAAGAGCTGCAACTACTGAACAGAAAGAAGTACCTGACTTTAGTTTCTCTAAATTCCCCTTCTCGTTGTTATATTCTTTTAGCTTCCCCTCTGATGTAACCATAATCCAACGACTCTAGGTTGATTAAGGAATAATATTTTGCTTCTGTTTAATTACTTACATTATACCTCTTGGCTCTGTAGGCTCGTGATGTCTTCACGGCAAAAGAGGCAGTTTTACAAAAGAAGATTTCTCAGGAGATGGAACGTGCCAAAGAATTCACAAAATCAGGAAACAAGCAAGCAGCAATGCAATGCTTGAAGAGGAAAAAGTACTATGAAAGCCAAATGAATCAGGTTGGAAGTGTCCAGTTGCGCATTAATACCAAGGAGAAGATGATTGCAGGTCACACGGGGAACAAATAACACAAAGTGAGACAACAAATTAGGAACAATGTCTGTATTAATATTGCATTTGTTCATATGCACAAAATATGAAGAAATCAATCCTGCTGTGATCAGTAAAGTATTGTTGTTCTCTGTCACATCTCGCACAACATTTAATACTAATGCGCCCTTAGCAGAATAGAGTATATGTTGGACACAACTGACTTATTTTTGGATGAAAAATTGTGCTAGTCTATTCTGTATGATAGTCTTGGATGAATGTAATGTGGTAACATTTTCTATGCTAATTTAGTGGTTCCTCACATGTATTCATGTGATCCATGTTGTTATTTTTTTTAGGATAAATCATGTGATCCATGTTGCTATATTGTTTAGGGCATATCATGTGATCCATGTTATTCCTTTTTCTAGTTTCAAACTGCGTTCAACCAGACAATAAATCAATACATTCAATCCGGAAAGGGTGTGTAATTTATACTTACCCCTCTCCATATAGCAAGTACGAGACTGATATCCTATGGGATAGTAAAGTGTATTGTCTTAGTGTAAGCATAATTTTCTGCATCTTATTATGTCCACCTGAATGTATCAGAGACCGTCAAAAGCCCTTCAATTTCTTTAATCATTTCTTTTGTTTATTCTCTGGATTGCTGATTCTGATGCATGACTCTTGCTGCATAGCTAGATTCCCTGATCTTAATTTCCTATGTATTGAATGAATAATCATTGTTACTATTTAACAAATGTCAATATGCGAATGAAGCCTGAAATTTATTTGATACACTACACTGTCATTTTTTTGTTTATATTTTGCCGTGCTCTTATTTGTTTAGTTTTCTGCAGGTATGCAACTATGATTTATCCAATGTTCTCCTTTTGTAGAGATAAAGATGACGACATGTGCCGGAGCAGCTACACTAACCTCTGAAAGGCACGCCAGCTAGTCAAGGATCAACCATGTATTTAACAATAGATAGCCTTTGTTTTGGCCATCACTTAGTGAGCTTCACTTGTGAAACATTTCCTTTCTCACTGAACTTTAACTATGGGAGTGCTGACATTCCTGTCATCTGTAACTATCTCCAGTGTGTGCATGTGCTGCGTTGAGAACTTAGTGTGCACGTTCGGTTTCATATTTTCCTTCTCAAGTCGTGCAAGAATGGGTGTCAGTGGCGTGCCATGTAAAAACTATATAATCTGGAACCAGGAAGCCGCGGCCAGCTGCGGAACCTCATCTCATGGTGTAGAATCCCGCGCCCAGCGTGGACAGTGACGAAGAAGTCGTTACGATACCTGATAGTGATAGCCAGGTCCAAGGTCTTGCGAGGTCGAAAGTGTGTACAGTACACCATTTGATTTGTTCAGACGTAATATTTGGTATCCAATTGTGTTATCTGAAACCAGCAAGCGCAAGCGGCACGCATTTCTCGATTAGACTATACAACACTGAGAACCAAGCTTCGGGTCGGTTGGCTAGCGGCGGAAGGTACCAACGCACCGACCCGCGTTGTTGGAGCACTGCTCACGCGGGAGGCCTGCGCGGGATTTTACAGCGCGCCCATCTACCTTGAGTTGTTGACTTGCGTGAATATCTCATAAAAAAATGTTCTCTTATCCTCTCTAGGCCAAAGTACTCATATCATAGCTCACATAATCAACTAAATCCCTATGTATAGTTGAAGAGAGCGCTGCATAAGAAGGCTCTTCTCTTCTTCGCCGATAGATCAAGTTTTTTTTAGACTATACAACACTAAACTAAATTGCTGTCCCAAAAGACCACAGATTTCACGAATGAAATCACTTCCGTAAAAAGATGGCTGGAGGTTAATGTCACGCAAGTTCGTGATGCTCAAGCCCCGGAGTTCTCCCTAATTTCCACTGAGGCCATGAAAAGCTCCCTAGACCTATACCTATACTATGTCATGTGCTATATTGTCTCGATAACCCTGACGAGGAATGCAGGCACATCAAATGCGTAACAGAACAAAGTGAAACTGCACAATAACCGTTAATAAAAATTACCGAGCCATAATCTTCACATCACTAATTGAGCCATCTGTAATTCACTACAAAATAAATGCTGCAGTGAGAGTGGTCTCCTTGTACATCTCTACCAAAAGAACGAGCAGTTTCACCGGAAGGCAATAGGACTCGCTTCAGCGGAGGCTCCATTAACTGATGTACAAAGTTCTCAACTCTGACGTCAAAAAGTCTCAATCAAGGCATCAGCACTTTGCATGCGGGGAGTGATGGGTAAATACTTCATTGAAACTACGCCATTGGTTGTCGCCTCCTGCAATGCAGTGTTATATTAGATAACTCATTTTTTTTCAAATCCTACGTAGCTCATTACATAAGTATATATCAGCAGGGAAGTTCCATAGACCCAGAATAAATACAATCCTATTACTAGCATTACATAGGTTTACTATGTTAGCTGTCATGGTTGACAGCTGGACCATTAGCCGCCCATACATTACGAAGCAGCTTCTCTCCAGAAAGATATACAAGTGCTAGCTAAAATTTGCAAAATAAATGCAGAACCGTAGAAAAACTCGCAATATGGACATCACAATCAATTACCTCTTCGGCCGAATCCGGTCCTCTTCAAAATCCATTATTCCTCCAGATTCAGAGAGAAAGTCGTCATGCCCCCGTAAGTCGATGTCTGCCTGCTTAAATTGTTCAGCTTCTGCCATCAAGTAAGAAACATAGTTCGGCAATTCCACTATTTAATCAAGTAGCTGCCACTATATGAACACTTAAGAAATAATAGTAAAATTAAGATATAAGGGCATTGCACAAGTAGGGAAGTTGCAAGGCAAAGAGAGATGCCATTATCGAATATTCAACCTTGTTCTCTTTTTTCCCTCTTAATTTGTTTAACAGGAAATGTGATCAATAGTAGATAACTTTAATTTAATCCAGCTCACCTTGATAGATTTTTTAGCTTCTTCCACTCTGTCTTCAAATTCCTTCTGGTGCTTCTTGTTCACTTCACTCATTGTGTCAGCCCACTTGATTTTCTCCTGAATTTGATGTAACAAGCTATCTGAAGTTTCCAACCTGTGCAACATGCCCAATTTTCATGAGTTTGTGACAAGGAACTTAAATTCTCTACAGCATCACACAAAAATAAAACTAAAAAAAATTAGAAGCCGATAACATATTGATTGATTGCCAGTTATATGTCAACTCGAAACCAAAGCATGAATATTGAAGGACAAATGATTAACAAAGCAATACATACATAACATATCTTGGGTACAAAAAGACAAAACCACAGACTCCCACTGAGTTATCTCCTATAAAACTATACTGTTTGTAGAGCAGAGAACAGAGAGAACAATATGTAGAGTATACAGCAGAGAATACTGCTTTCAAGGATAGTAGAGCAGAGAATAGAGAGAATAATACGTTTGGCAGGAAACAATTTAGTTGTGATTCCATCACAGTAACAAGATGATTTCACAAGGTTGGAGGACTAAAATATAAATGTTCAAATATAAACATAAGCATTAGCATTTTCTTGAACAAACATGATACAGAAAAACTTATTATATATTAACATACACACCAGCCAGACAAGGTATCTATCATGTTGTTCAGTTGATCGGTTGTAAGATCCCTCCCAGCCGCAAATTGTACCTGATATGCATGTAAGAGAACCAAAACTAAGCAACCACTACAAAGTTAAGAAAGATTATTTATGGACGGTTCTGCAGAAACAGACAGTATATTTACCTCAAAGCACCTCCGCAGCTGATCCAGTTTGCCTCGAACAATACCCTAATTAAACATGTAACTTATTATCAGTTTGAAGCCAGAAATACTAAAGAAGTTAACAAGTCATCTAGAACAGTTCGAAGATGAACACAAGAAGCTTATGTCATCGAGGACACTGAAGACAAAACTTGATCAAAGTTCTCTGTAGATTGATTTACGGGTGATAAACAACAAATTTTCAAATAGGGAAGTTACTGGCCACTCATTAGGAAGGTTTACACCAGAATCTGCAGAATATTTTATGTCTAATTTGAAAGAGGGTGTAAGGACTCACTGAATACATGCACTCATTGATAAGGAAATCTTCGAGCTCCCTTACATTGGAAACATCCAACTCTTGCATGAGCTGATCATATGGTAGTAGCTAAAGAAAACATTGCAGCCAAAGAAAAAAATAATTAGTGTTTCTGTAGGAAGAAAAAATGAACAGAAGGAAACAGGTAGTGCTGAAAAAGGTTCCTTCAGACGTTCAGTTAAGCATATGTGGAGAAAAAAAAAACATTCCCAGAAATCTTATAATACTAGATGTGGTACGCATAGCAAGTTTCTTTGGTAATCAGTTGTCAATTGCACAAAGAAAAACTCCACTAACCCATTCAGATTTGGTTCTTAATCCCATAACTATTTCCATGCTAACAAGAAGGGAATTTTGAAAACTAAATAATGACCATCCAACCTCAAAATCAGAACTGAAACACCATTTGCAAGTTGATGGGAATAAGCATCATATTGTGTCCACAGAAAAAGATGCTACAGATGATTGCTTCATATATAAGGTAGGTTTTAGAAGTAGCACCTTAGTTGACTCCGCAAGAGTTAGCACACTAAGCTGCTTCAGCTTCTGGACTTGATCAGGTAACAGTGCAGGAAGGGAGTCAGCTTTATCTACACTTCCACAGAAGATACAATAGTGAACTCAAAGTATACAATTCTTTTATATAGCTATACATTAGACAGAAGTATAGATCGTGGAAGAACCCCAAAGTGAACAGTGGATATTACCTACAAAATGCTAAAAACCCTGGAAACAACGGCAGATCAATCAAACAAGCCAAAAATTTCTAACAAACCCTTGAGATGGGACATAAGCACGTCAGCAAAAAAGGTTCATAATCACGGTAGATTGGCCTATGAACACTTAAATTTGCATTTATGAATTGACTGATAAAAGGACAAATTTGGTCTTAATAGCTCGAGCCCCATTTTCCACAGTAGCCATGTGATGAGATGTATGAGATGGTTGGCCAGAAATTAAATTTAAGGTTCTGTTTGGCAGAGATCCAGATTCAAAATTCTTGAAGCAGTTCATTCCTAGCTCCTGAAAGCCTTGGCGCTGGATCTTTGTGTGAATCGAGGGTTTTTTTTGTTGAGTAATTTAGTTACCATTTTTCCTTAAAATAAAAAAGTTTAAACTATTTTAATTTAGTTTAAAAATTCCAAATCCAGCATGGATCATGTAGCTCAACTCTTCCAAATAGGATTTATATTTGAGTCACTAGAATATAGGGGCTCCCTGTAAGATGCATCTATACACACTAAGTGAACCCAGCATCAGAGAAACTTGCCCAACCAATCCAGAGTGTGGATTTCGAGTTTATAGTTTGGGTAATTCCGACTGAGCATGGAACATATCAAGAATTGTTCAATATGCTCACCCCATGTTCCTCAAATCATTGATGCTGGAGCTGTAGGTGAGTTCAGGATCTTCAGTTGAGCCATTATGATACAATTTTCGAGTATTATTAGAACATAACAGTTTAAACTAACTATTCTACAAACTCCAGATGCGATCTTGGAGCTGAACTCTGCCAAGCAAGGTTTAAATTCAAGTTATGAGCATATTCCCTCCTTCGATGCATGTATGAATACGAATTCAACCCAGCATCAGAGCTCCTCGCCCACCCAAGGTACTATCCCTTCGTCCAGATTTTCCAAACAATTTTCCCAGTGCATACTTCATAGTGTACTACCCACCAAACACGGAACAGATAAAAAAAGCGCATAGCAGCAGACGAACAGAACAGATGGCATACATAGAGTCGCACAGCAAGCATGCTACAGGGGAATTGTAATGTACAAATTGCACAGGTAGGGTCCCAATCTTACTCTTGTAGTCCTTCAAGGTGCCATAGGCAAAGATGCGGAGCACTTCCATGGACGACGCGTACTGCGTATCCTTGAGCTGCAAGGATAAGCACACGAAACAACCGACCACGCACCGTCAGATGTATTACATTGGGTAAAAAAAAACTAACCCTAGTCCCTAGCCCCCCGCGGCGGCGAGGGGAAGCAGGGGAGAGACCAGCGGTCGCGGCGCGTACCTTGGCGAGGGCCGGGTGGGCGTAGAGCTCGGAGAAGGCGAAGAGCGCCGGGTGGGATGTGGCCTCGAGCACCAGCGCGGCCAGTTGCGGCGCGGAGTTGGACAGCGCCGCCGCCTGCGCCGAAAACTGCTCGATCAGCTCCGCCTGCCGCCGCTCTGCATCCATCGCCATCGCCGCCGGCGACGAGGGGGTGGCTAGGGTTAGGGTTCGGAGATCGGAGGACGCGCGCCTCTCCCTCTCGCTGGCTCGCGCTCGCCCTGCCTCTCCTGGAGTTCTGGTTTTGCTTTCGATTCCGCTTCTGCGCGTCGCTTGATTGTCTTCTCTCGTGCGGCTTTTGGGGTGGGGGTTTTGGTTGGGCTTTCGGACGTTTCGGCTGTCGAACGTGGCAGCCCAGATTGCCGCGTACCCGCCGGATTCCCCGATATAATGACGTGGCGCGGAGGTACGTGGCGCTTGGCTTGCTCGTTGCACCGTATTCATGTTGTAACGCTACCGCTAAGGCTGCCTTTAACGAGCATCTTATCCGACACCCCAACTTTAAAATAGGTCATGAAAATTTGATTTACAACCTCCAACTGATGACCTAAATGAAAGACCTATTATAGAATTAGACGAGGTCACGATCTACAAATAGGGCACATGATCACGCGACCCATCAACCCTCCGCTACCTTCTCCCGCTCTAGCGCCCCCCTGCCACCCACTCGCTAGTTCATCCGCCGCCGCCAAGCTCGAGCCCGTCCCCCACTGCCGGCAGCGCGAGCTCCTCTGTCACCAATCGCTCATGAACTCCTCCTCTGCCCGCGCTCGAGCTACTCCTCCGCTTCGCCGGGGACCGCCGTATCTGCTGCCCCCGACGCGCCCGAGCTCGTCCGCTTAGCCGAGGACCAATGCAGCCAGCTCCCGCTGCCAGCCGAACTCGTCCTTCGTCGCGCGCTTGAGCTCGTCCTCCCCCGTACGCTCGAGCTCGTCCTCCGCTAGATCCGGTGCCCGCCCAAGCTCCTTCCCCCACCACCGTCGCCGGCCAAGATCCCGCTCCACCCCGTCGTCGCTGGTCAAGATCCGGCTCCACAGCGCTGCTCCCCCCTCCCCCCCCCCCCCCCCCCCTCCGACCTGATCCATTTTTGGGTTTCCGTTCGTTATTTTTTTATTTCCATTCTTCTCCTGCATTTGCATTGTTCGTCATCTATTTTGGGTTTTAGGTCTTCTCCACCGTTGAAGATAGCCTAAGTAGAAACAACGATTTATAGAGTTTAAGTGAAAGTACATCTAGGCCTCCTAGTGGGTTTTGGTATTTGCTTTTTGTTGAGTTGTAATAGAAAATGTGATGATACTAATGAAAACTTATGTATCAAGACATGGATGTATATGGATATATTCTAAATGCATATGATATATGTCATATAACAAAGATTGTAATAAATGAGAAGAAATATGTCGTTATATGGATATTCTCTATTACACATCACGTGACATATATGACTAAGCAATTGTTGATGATCAGGAAATTTTACAAGGAACAAAAGGAGCGAGTTGATGTGTCAAGCATATTTTTATTATGGCCATTGATATTGACCTTATTATTTGCTACACATTAAAATGGAATCAAACACATCTAAACAAAATATTAATCGCGTGCTTATAGATGATACAAGGAGATATGTGAATCATGATGGTAAGTTGATGAGGGGTTGATAAGGACTTGGCTACGATGGACCATACTTTGGAGAAGGGCAAGTATGAGGCTTGGAACCGAAGGACCTTTGTGATAGAGAAGAGTAAGTCGATGTTTGAATCCGACGAATCAAAGATGCCATGAAGACTCACATGTTTCTAAGTGTCAATTATTTATGAATAAAGAAGAAAGGTGATATGAATGAAAAGTGGAGTTTTGACCATATGAAGTAATCTTCCATAGTCATCAGCTCAAGGTGGATATGCTCAATTGCTAAAAATGTTGATCACCCTCATGAAGAGAAATATGAAGAATATCGGCAAATGGAATTATCTCAAGCTCAAGCAATGGTTTTAGTGTCATTCATTTGTTTCTTGAGTATAGATTGCCGTTCTACCAAGAGGGATGTAACATGTGTTCATGAAAAAAGTCAAAGTGCTCAAAACCCAAAGATAAACATTTTAAAAGACCTAAATCCTAGCCTTGAGTGTGCAACAATGCTTCAACCGGTCAGACCAGTTGTGTCAACCGATCAGACTGGTTTGAATAGAGTTCTTGGGTTCAGTTTTGGGTTAGTGAGTATTTGACCTACAAATTTAATTGGGTAATTAGTTTGAGTTGTTTAGCAGCCTAGTGGGTAGCTTGTGGAGCCTTATTGACTAGTTTGGTTGGGTGGCTTGTCTCCAAACGGTCAGACCGGTGTGTCATACCGATCAGACCGGTGTGTGCCTGATAGCCCCAACGGCTAGTTTCTGAAATTGTGTTTAAATACCTCTCTACCTCTCCCTTCGGCTGCTACGAGTTCCTGCCCGACTAAAAATTATTCCAACGGCCATTTGAGCTCTCCCTAACCTCTCTTTATGAGATTTGATTGATTCTAGCAAAAATCTTTGAGTTGGGTTGAGAGATTTGAGTGTGTGAGCATAAGTGAGCAAATCCTAAGCCTTGAGCACTTTGGGTTGTTGTCAAGCATTTTGTGAAGCATTTGTTACTCTTGGAGGTGAAGCCTCCTAGACGGCTAGGCGTCGCCCTAGAGCTCGCAAACTTGTGGTGAGCCTTGGGACAGTTTGTGAGGGTTGTGATCTTACCTCCGCGAGGAAAAAGATCAAACTAGTGGATCGGGGAAAGTGGTTGAAAGAGACCCGGCTTGGAGTTGGTCTTGTGAGCAACTCAAGCTTCCTTAACGGAGACGTAGGGATCATAGTGGTGTGGTTCTGAACTTTGATAAACAAATCATTGTGTCTCCACTTCGGTTTGCCTTCTTAGTTGTTTTCTAGTTCACATTTGTGCTTCCGCTTTGATATACTTGTTAGTGCCATTTTGTGTGCAGGTACTAAGTGTATGTGCTAACCAAAATCCCCTGGAGCACTACTCCAAGTCTTGGTTGAACTAGGATTCGAATTGGGAGTTTGATCTATTTCTGTCAGTGCATACCGGTCAGACTGGTAGGTCACACCGGTCAGACCGGTTTAGTACTAATCTGTGCGAAAAAGTTATGTAAATTTCATGTTTCGCCTATTCACCCCCTCCCCCCCCCCCCCCTTCTAGGCGACATCAAGGTCCTTTCAATTGGTATCAGAGCATAGACTCACATCTAAGCTTAACCACCGTGAGAAAAGGATGTCGTCGGAAGGTGAAAATTATCTAGAATCTCTTTTGCTTGATGGCTCTAATTATGTGTCTTGGTGTAAGCGCATGCTAGAAGTACTTAAGGCTATTGATCCTATTTTATTGAGCATTGTGGATGTAAGCATTTGTCCCCCAAATTTTAATTGGGATAGTTGCTCTGTTGAGGAAGTAAAATGCTTGCAACAAAATGCTCAAGCTACTAATGCCTTGTTGAGTGCTTTAAGTGTAGATCTTGAGATGAAGATCTATAAGGAGCATGGTTTTCTAAAAGATGCTCATGTGTTGTGGAACACTCTCAGAGAAAAGTATTCAAAGTCCATAGCAAGCCAAGACAGTGTCAGTGATGCAAGTTTGTTTCAACCGGTCAGACCGGTTGGTCATACCGGTCAGACCGGTGTGAATATACAAACAATTGCTCAACTCAAGAAAAACAAGCGCCATCGACCAAGTGAAGAATCAACATCACAATCCTTGTACAAGGGTCATGGTACTTCTTTCATGGTTAAACGAAAGAAGAAGCAAATCAAGAAAGATGAGAGTGAAAGTGAAGATGATGACTTTAAGTTTGACAACATAAGCAAGAAAGACTTGTTCAAAGTTATGAAGCTCGTAGGAAGGATTCGAGAGCAAGATATTCATCTAGAGAAGCAAGAAGATTTTCTCATTGGGAATATAGAAGAGCTCAAAGCTCTAAATAAAGAGCATGAGAAACTCAACAACTCGCATACTTCCTTTGTTGGTAAATATGAAGAACTATTGAAGAAATATACTAGTGTTACTAATGCTTCTTCTTGTGCAGCATCTCTAAAGCAAAAGAATATTGATCTCAAGGATGATCTTGAAGTGCTCACTAGCAAGCATATGACTATGCAAAAAGATTATGAAGAGCTCATGTGCTCTCACGAAGTGCTCCAAGACTCACATGCTATGCTACAAGTTACTCATGAGGTTGTGCTGACATCGGTAAAATTTCATCAACCTCTCACACAAAAATGCACATGCTCACAAAAGTCTATTGAATTTATTTGTGCTAATCCTTGTTGCTCTCAAAGGCAACATTCAAATGTTGAGCAAGTTGTTGTAGAATCTTGTGGTGACTTTATAGCTCAAGAAAATGATCAACTCAAGTTACAAGTCAAGAGACTTGAGAATGAAGTGATCAAGTTGACGAGCATGGTCCAAGTGCAACCACCTCAAGATAATCGTGACAACATGGTGAAGAAGCTTGAGGCGGGAAAAACAGTCACATGGCCTGATCCTCAACAAAATAATAAGTCTCTTCATCACAAGAAGAAAGAACAAAGAAGGAAGAATTTTGATCATATCCAATGCTTCAAGTGCTTCGATATGGGTCATTATTCATTTATGTGCTCCGCCAAGATTGAGAGCAAAGCAAGACTCTCAAGAAGACAAAGAAAGCTCATCAATGCCATTATGTGCTATGGATGCAAAAATAAATATCATATGATCATGTCTTGTCCACATTCCCCATCTGGACAGAAATGTGCAGGCCAAACCAGTCAAACCGGTATATCCAACCGGTCAGACCGGTCTAGCACTATTATTGGCCATAAAATAGACATGATCACAAATGGTCGAGTTGCATCAAGAACAAGGCAAGGATTGATAAAGGCACAACAAAAACAAGAAAAGGAGATCATCCCTAAGATCAAAAGAAGAACATGCTACACGTGTCAACTCAAAGGACACCTAAGCAAGGATTGTCCAAATGGTAAGACAACTGAGCCTAAAGTGATCAATTCTATTTCTAATGAGCAAGGCAAAAAAAAATGGTCAGTGGCGCTACAAAGGTGATTTGTTCACCTCATGTTGGCACTAAAGTTATTTGGGTGCCAAAATCATTGTTGTCTAACCTTGAAGGACCCAACAAGTCTTGGGTACCAAAGAACACATGATTGAGCTTGCAGGGACCATGAGATACATTGGAGGCTTGACACACACCAAGAGAAGTGGAGTAACACTCAAGTTGTCAAGTATGAAATAAACTTAATCATGATGATCCAATAGCATCTCAAAATAGATAAGTTCTGAACTATGTCTCTGCTCATGAATGTTTTGCTTTAAATTATTCATCTCATAAGACATTCATGCTATAACCACTTCCTAGTATTATCTATTTGTACCATATGATGCTCTTAATGGCTCTCTAGTAGAGCAAGGTATTCATTTTGACAGAGATAAAGCATCACTTGGACATGTGAAAAAGAAATGGAGCAAGAATCAACAAAATGAAGAAATGACCTAAGAGAGACCGGTCAGACCGGTTGAAGTCAATTGGAAAGTCCTAGCGCTGGTGGTCAAGAAGATAAAATTGCTAGACAATCTGAAATATTCACTATGGTTCTTGAACTCCACACTATGTATATGTATGTTTTCTCATAATGAGAGAGTTCGTCTCCACGGGAAGCAGAAAAGAATGCTTAATTCAAATTCCAGCAGTAGTGTCAAGGAATGCATGTTGATCCTTATTCTCTAATATATCAAGTACATGCATTATACTTATGAGAGCTTGTGCCACTTGGGACTCTCATTATCAACTCCAAGGATGAAATTCAGTTGGATGAGGGGGCAAGTGAACTATTGATGAATGGCACAAGTTATTGGTTATTCTTCACTGTAATGAAGAAATTATGACGTATGGCAAAGGTATGTTTTATAGTTCAGTTGCTTTTTAATATCTTGAGCATCTAGGCCTTTGCATGATTAAGGTGTATTTTGAACTTGTATTTATCCAAGTCTTGTTGAGTGCTTGTCACTTAATGAGTTCAAGTATCTTAGATATTTTGTTTATACCTTATCCATGAAACTTGACATATGTTAGGTCAAGAGTTGTTTTGATAGAGAGGTATAAACTAAATATACTAAAAGAACTTCTTGGATATTTCTTGCTCCTCAAGTGCTCTAGTATAGGTGTTTTAGAAAATCCATCTAGAACTACTAGGTTGTGTGGTTTTTCAAGCTTTTGGAGTTTCTCGGTCTTTATGACCATGTCTATTCAATCATGGCCATTGTTCACTTTGGTTGCGTGTTGGCTGGCCATGAGTAAATAGATTCTCTCAAGTTCACAAATCTATTCCTTGAAATATCATTCTCCAAGGTTAATCTTCTATCTATCCAAAGACGGCTGAATGGAAAGAATCGAATATCTCTCGATATGGTCCAAAGATGGTTGAATTGGAAGGACTTATTAATTTTTAAATCTGAGATCTTGTCCATGGAGTGGAAGTCAAGCAAATGCCAAAATTCATCATTCTTAGCCGAAATCTCCTTTCCCTGCTGAAAATCATCGGACTTGTCCGATGCATCGGACAAGTTCATCGGACTCCAGTAAGCTCGGCACCCCTTTTCATCGGACATGTCCTATGATCATCGGACTTGTCCTATGCATCGGACATGTCCTATGCATCGGACATGTCCTATGATTGCTCACCAGTCAGACCGGTTTGTACAACCGGTCAGACCGGTTTTCTCGTGTCTTAACCTAGCCCGTGACTTCCTCCTTCCAAAACATTGCCACATTCATTTCTCTCATCTCCTTCACCTCTCCCTTTGCGGTGAAGGACTCTCCATGGTGATTTCTTGATTCTTCCGTGGAATCCTTTGTTTCAAAAGGGGATTTGGCCGCTCCTTCATCGGTCAGGCCGGATCTGAGGTCGGTTCTTCTCCAAGTCCATTTCCTCTCTCCTCTCAAGATATTCTCATAGTGCTCCTCTCCGATCTCCTCTCCTAGGATGTTCCTTGAAAATATTCATAGTGGATTCTCCTCCAAGTATTCCTAGAACCTCCCCTTGCTATGTTGTTTATTGGCATTGTTGACATTATGCAGATTTATGAAACAAAAATTTTTCTACGCATACCAGTCAGACCGGTTGCTCACACCGGTCAGACTGGTCTACAAAGAAAAGTTATTGTTTTGGTGATCTAAATAATGTTTCTATTCTTAAATAACCCAATTCCTGGCATATGTCAAAATTCCTTGAAAATCTTGTTCAATTGGAAATCTATCTCCAGTAGTGAAAAGTCCATATTTGGGCACAACCAGACCGGTGTGGCTACCCAGAAACTGAATTTGTTTCAGTTTGAGCTCCCAATTGACTCATTTCATATCATTCCTGTTCTTGGAGCTTTACACTTGTGTTATATACTCTTTGGTCTCAGGAAAGGCTCAATGGATCGTTATCGTCGAACTTATGAAAGAGAGAGGACAAAGAAAGGAAAGCATGATCATGAGGCTAGTGGCTCTACAACTACTCCCTACTGATCTCAAAGAGCCACAATTCACAAAGATCTCAGCAGAGCTAGTATGGATATTGATCAAATAGTTGCTGAGGAAGATGAGGAAATACATGAGGCTTCTAGTGAGGAATCTAGTGGTGATGATGAGGAGGATGAGATTGAGGATCAGACTTTTCGTGTCACAACACAGGAGGAAGAGATGGCTGCTTATGAGAGTGAGAGGGACATAAATGATGATGACATCGCTAATATTGTCGGAAATGAAGATGGTGAGGAAGAAAATGAGGAAAGGGAGATTGATAGTCAAGTTCAAAAGACATAATTTTAGGATAAGCCTTTTATAAGAACTCCATCTAAGGCTATGAGATATTAGGCAACAAACTATAAAAGCAAAGGTGCAACAAAGGAAGAGAAAAAGGAAAGGAAGAAAAATCCTAGAAGACTGCAAAAAAGTGCAACTGACTATCGGTTCCACACATTGTTTCAGTAGGATTTTTAGGAGACTGTCATAATGACAAAGAAAAGACAAGTGTCTGAATCTCAGTGGGTGGATTGGGATTGAATAGTTCACTATGATGACCCAAACTTTAATCAAGTAATTGCAGCTTGTGAGAGGACACACATAAAGAAGATGATGGGTTTCAAATTTCATTGGAACAAGGAGACAATAGCCCAATTCTATGCAACCTTGTTCATTGAGGAAGCTGGAAATGTTAGAAAAATGCATTGGATGACGGAAGGTCGCTGGTATGAAATCTCCTATGCAGATTTTGCCTATCTTTTTGGCTATGAGAGAGGAGATTACAATCGAGAGAAAATTCATCTTCGGAATCCACTTGATGTGAAAGAGATGAGCTTCATGTATCCACGAGATGAAGTAGTGCATGCTAGAACCATCACCAACATGTACACCTTCTACTCAGTCTTGAACCGCCTTTTTAGAAAAACTCTTGCACCAAGAGATGGAGATCCTTCACATATTTCTTCTTATGCAAAAGACTAGCTGGCTAGAATGAGAGATGGAGCACCACCATTCAGTGTGATAGATTACATTTGGGAGGAAATCAAGAGCATATCCATGAACCCTCTCAAGACTTGTGCTTTTGCTCCATACCTCATGTTCATGATTGAGGAAGTAACAAAAATAGAATTTCCAAAGGAAGACCACCCTCCTCATGCACCTCTCAAGCCAATACCATCAAAAGAACCAATAGTACCACTTCCTACTTCTCCACATCACTCAGATGAACCCTTAGAACAGCAGCACCAACACCAGCAATCTCAACTGGTCAGACCGGTTGGCACTATCGGTCAGACCGGTCTGCCCGGCTAGTGGCAGACTCAGTCCTCCCAACATCGAGAAAAATCCACCTCTCCAATTAAGAAGCTTTTCAACATGATTTTTGGTATGTGCAGAACAAATCATGATGTGGAAACTCGTGCTAGAGAAGAGAGAGCAGATTTGTCTAGAAGATTGAGAAGAATTGAGAGAGCTCAGTTTCCTTTGGATCCTCCCTCACCACCTAGACAAGAAGAACGCCCACCAATGCCTCTAATAGAAAGATATAGAAGATGGCAAGATGAGGACTACTACACTCAAATTCATGGCTCTAGCAGCAGCAGTAGAGGACTCATGGGAGATTCGAATCCATTCATTGCTGGATATGTAGGACTTACTAATCAGCAGCAGTTTGGGCCACCTCCAAATTTCTCACAACCTCCACCATCTCCTCCACTAGAACAACCAAGGCGCAGCGGTATTGAAGACCTCGCTGCTAATATCTTTGGAGAGTCATTCACTAGATCTCATTGGTCTCATCCGGATGACCTCACTCCCGACGATGGTGGGAACCTCTAGAGCAGAGGCATATTACTCCTTTGGATTTCTTTTCTTCTTTTTGGATGATTGTTGACAAAGGGGGAGAAGAAAGGGATTAAAGCTTCATAGTTTCATCTAAGATCAGTCCAAAGAGTAGAGAGAGAGAGATCAGTTCAAGATCAGTTCTTGTGGTTTTATGTTTTCCTTGTCCAACAGGTCAGACCGGTTGGTCACACCGGTCAGACTGGTGTGAACTAATTTCTGAACCACTTGGTCTGTAATAATCATTGTTTCATCGTGTGAACTTGAGAACCATTGTAATGTGTTCTACTATGTGCTTATGAACCTTTATTTATCTAAGTGATATTATGTTAGTGTGATTTGAATTATTGTATGATGACTTGTTCTTTGCTGCAAAATTCAGCAACATCGGTCAGATCGGTGTGCCATACCGGTCAGACTGGTGTGAGTTTGGTTTTTGCTGTTTCTTCTCTTTTTATTGTGTGCTTTGTCATATGCATCACGTATTATCACTTCACACTTGTTTTGCACCCCACGGATGCAGAGATATAGGGGGAGCTCCATGTTTTAATTGAATTTATGCTTTTAGTATTTTAAGGCCAAATCTGAAATTTCAATCTCATGCATATATTTAGGGGGAGCTTGAAGTATATCCTTGCATTCAAAACCAGTTTTTGATTTAATTGTGAAGCTTTAATCGGGTTATCATCAATGACCAAAAAGGGGGAGATTGAAAGTACATCTAGGCCTCCTAGTGGGTTTTGGTGTTTGAATGACAAAACGATTAAAGAGCTAATGCTTTTGTTGAGTTTAACAGGAAATGTGATGATACTAATGATAACTTGTGTATCAAGACATGGATGTATATGGATATATTCTAAGTGCACATGATATATGCCATATGACAAAGATTGTAATGAATGAGAAGAAATATGTTGCTATATGGATATTCTCTATTACACATCAAGTGACATATATGACTAAGCAATTGTTGATGATCAAGAAATTTCACAAGGAACAAAAGGAGCGAGTTGATGTGTGAAGCATCTAGGCCCGCTTTAGTGTTTTGGTAATTAATGACGACCCTTATTTTTGACTAACTACGTTGTTGAGATAATTGTGGTTGTAGTCATAATAAGGAATGGAATGATGGACGAAGTGATATACATATGGATGGCTCAAGGCAAAGGTATCTTGATAGGGTTTTTCTGTTTTGCCGGTCACAAGGAGATTAGAGTTGAGTGACCGGATTATAGGTTAAATGCCGTACTATCAAGAGGGGTCGATGAGATGACCTTGAGTATCCATGGTTGCCACAAATGCTCAAAGCCTATCGTTGTGAGTGGTTCGTTGAGAGACAGCTAAGGGATATAGAAAGGAGGGCTGGCAGAACGCTCCTGACGGTCTGACCGTCGGGATCCACGGTCTGACCGTAGGTGCCTCCCAGAGACGGCCAGAGAAGTTGGTCCTCGGGTGGCTCGGGTGGTGGCCCGACGGTCTGACCGTCGGGATCCACGGTCTGACCGTGGGTGCTCCCCAGAGACGGCCAGAGGATTGAGTTCTCTGGTGGCTCGGGAGATGGCCCGACGGTCTGACCGTCCCAAGCCACGGTCTGACCGCCGTCACATGTCTGGTGTCGACAGAGAAGCTGGTCTCGGGTGAAAACTAAAAGTGTCCCAACGGTCTGATCGTGTGGGATGTCGGTCTGACCGTCCGGCTCGTGTCAGAACAAGTTTGAAAGTCAAACTAGCCGTTGGGTTGTACGACGGTCCGACCGTGTGGAGTCACGGTCAGACCGTCCAGCGCACAGAAAGCTGTAACGGCTAGTTTTCAAAGAATGGGCTATTTATAGCCCCTCTATGCCGTGCATAGAGGAGAGGTTGGCCATTTGAAAAGTATTGTACACCCTTTGGAGCTTATTCCTCTCTCACACAAAGTCCTAGTGGAAAGATTGCAAGTGTGTGAGTGTGAGTGCCCTAAACTTGAGTGAGTTGAGCATTGTGGCACTTGGGATCCTCAAGCAAACGTCATCGACTTGTTACTCTTGGAGGTTGTCGCCTCCTAGACGGCTTGGAGGAGTCAAATCCGTGAGCCCTTCAAGAAGTGTGTGAAGGAGGCCCGGACTCTTGTGAGAGGTGCGGTGCTCGCCTCGCCGGAGTGGTGAAGAGCAACCCTAGTGGAATCGAGGTTTGGAGAGGTTCAAGGTATTGATTGTGTTATATCTCAAGTTGTTCTTTGTGAGCACTTCTTGGTGGTGGAGAAGTGGATACTTGAGGAGAGTAGCATATCATACGCTTGAATCCACCTCAACGTGGATTAGAGGTGATCGGCAAATCACCGATACCACGGGAAAATATCCTTTGTCTCTTGTCATGTTGTTCTTTTGTTGTTTACATACTAGAAGTTGCATGATGTATGTCACCTAGGATTGTCAACCTACTTTAGTTCAAACCTAGGTTTAGTTGTCTTGTGCTTGCTTTTATCCAATTGTCTTTAAATTCCGCAATTAGTCGGGTAGTTAGCTTTTAATTTGTTAATTCGGCTATTCACCCCCCCCCCTCTAGCCGGGGTCCTTCGATCCTACAATGTGTCAAGCATATTTTCACTATGGACATTGATATTGACCTTATTGTTTGCTACACATTAAAATGGAATCAAACACATCTAAATAAAATATTAATTGTGTGCTTATGGATGATACAAGGAGATATGTGAATCATGATGGTAAGTTGATGAGGGGTTGACAAGAACTTGGCTGCGATGGACCATACTTTGGAGAAGGGTAAGCATGAGGCTTGAGACCGAAGGACCTTTGTGATGGAGAAGAGTAAGTCGATACTTGAATCCGATGAATCAAAGATGCCATAAAGACTCACATGTTTCTAAGTGTCAATTATTTATGAATCAAGAAGAAAGGTGGCATGGATGAAAAGTGGAGTTTTGACCATATGAAGTAATCCTCCATAGTCATCAGCTCAAGGTGGATATGCTCAAGTGCTGAAAATGTTGATCACCCTCATGAAGAGAAATATGAAGAATATCGACAAATGGAATTATCTCAAGCTCAAGCAATGGTTTTAGTGTCATTCATTTGTTTCTTGAGTATAGATTGCGGTTCTACCAAGAGGGATGCAACATATGTTCATGACAAAAGTCAAAAGCTCAAAATCCAAAGATAAACCTTTTGAGAGACCTAAATCCTAGCCTTGAGTGTGCAACAATGCTTCAACCGGTCAGATCGGTTGTGTCAACCGGTTAGACCGGTTTGAATAGAGTTCTTGGGTCCAGTTTTGGGTTAGTGAGTATTTGATCTACAAATTTAATTGGGTAATTAGTTTGAATTATTTAGCAGCCTAGTGGGTAGCTTGTGGAGCCTTTTTGATTAGTTTGGTTGGGTGGCTTGTCTCCAACCGGTCAGACCGGTGTGTCATACCGGTCAGACCGGTGTGTGCCTGACAGCCCCAACGGCTAGTTTCTGGAATCGCGTTTAAATACCCCTCCACCTTTCCCTTCGGCTGTTATGAGTTCCTGACCGACTAAAAATCATTCCAACGGCCATTTGAGCTCTCTCCAATCTCTCTTTGTGAGATTTGATTGATTCTAGTAAAAATCTTTGAGTTGGATTGAGAGATTTGAGTGTGTGAGCACAAGTGAGCAAATCCTAAGCCTTGAGCACTTTAGCTTGTCGTCAAGTATTTTATAAAGTATTTGTTACTCTTGGAGGTGAAGCCTCCTAGACGGCTAGGCGTCGCCCTAGAGCTCCCAAGCTTGTGGTGAGTCTTAGGACAGTTTGTGAGGGTTATGATCTTACCTCCGCGAGAAAAAAGATCAAACTAGTGGATCGGGGAAAGTGGTTGAAAGAGACCCAGCTTGGAGTTGGCCTTGTGAGCAGCTCAAGCTTCCTCAACGGAGACGTAGGGATCACAGTGGTATGGTTCCGAACTTCAGTAAACAAATCATCATGTCTCCATTTCGGTTTGCATTCTTAGTTGTTTTCTTGTTCACATTTGTGCTTCCGCTTTGATCTACTTGGTAGTGCCATTTTGTGTGCTGGTACTAAGTGTATGTGCTAAACAAAATCTCCTGAAGCACTACTCCAAGTCTTGGTTGAACTAAGATTTGAATTGGGGGTTTGATCTATTTCTGTCAGTGCATACCGGTCAGACCTGTAGGTCACACCGGCCAGACCGGTTTAATATAATCTGTGCAAAAAAGTTTTATAAATTTCAGATTTCGTCTATTCATCCCTCCCCCCCTCTAGGCGACATCAAGGTCCTTTTATTAAGTGTCGTTTTATTGAGTTAACATGCGGACAGGCCATTGGCCTGGTGGCAAGGCGTCAGGTTGGCAGCCGCCAGGTCGTGGGTTCGACTCCCGATCCCGCACGGCACTGTAGCGAGCTACAGTGTCAGGTGGCAAAAAAATCCCCTCGCTCTCCCCAGACCAAAGCATAGGTAAAGACACGCGCCACAGCTTACACAGCCAGTTAAGTCTCGATGTATGATTGGAGAGGGGGTTCGGGGATTTTCTCGGCCTGCGTGAGGGACTCTTCTCCTTAATATAATGTCGTCGGGGGCTTTTCCCCCGGTAGGTCGAGGTTTTTTTATCGAGTTAACATTTTTAAAAATAGAATAATCTAAAAACATATTTTTTAAAAATAGAAAATACTTCCATTACTCATGTGCCTATATGTATTCAGCAACTATAGGTTGAATACAAGACGGAAATGTTATGGAGTTAACATTTTTTGGTAATAGAAAACATTCACGAGTAGAAAATTAAGATACTAGTATTTAGATGTTGATTTTTTTTCTTTTCCAGAAAAGTGTATTAAGGTCATCTCACTACTCATGACAAAATTTCACCTCTTAT
Source organism: Eleusine coracana subsp. coracana (assembly GCA_032690845.1). Lineage (NCBI taxonomy): Eukaryota > Viridiplantae > Streptophyta > Magnoliopsida > Poales > Poaceae > Eleusine > Eleusine coracana. The sequence continues at coordinate 45,592,992 of CM064430.1, forward strand.
AATTCATCTAGTCCAAAAGTATAGATAAAAGTAGTATGGCTTGAGCATGCAGATGTTTGCTTCTCTTAAGTAGATAAACAAACACTCCAAAGGCTTATCTATAGATTTTTTTTTCTTTTTTTGTTTCAAAAAGGCAGCTCTTATATTTAACCCACCAATATATATAATGTTCTTATTAAACTACTTTGGAGTGTTGTCACCTCACATGAGGTCATGTTGAAAGTTATAACAATTTAATTAATTTGGACAAAACAAAATAATAAAAAGAATTTGCTATAGAAAACCTCTCATATGAGGTCATGTTGTCTCCATCACGATATAATTGATTTCGATGGAACAAATAATAAAAAATATTTGCTAAAGAAACATTCTCATATGAGGTTATGTTGTTTCCAGCACCTTTCCATTGTTTTTGATGAAACAAATAATGAAAAGGATTTGTTGAAGATTCACTATAGAAAAACTAATGTTTTCCAAAAGGAAAGATGCTCAAACAGCGAAATTGACTTGGTGATAGTTATATATGTAACCTTTTCAACGCATCATGACTTCATGTGTCTATTTATTAGATTAGTCAACTCCATAATGGCTTAAGTTATAAAGCGATGTTAATATAACTTTATGTGTCTATTTAATTGAAGTTTAAAAGGGGAAAGGTCAAAATACTTGGACTTTGGCCTAGGAGCATTTTGTGTACGCAAAGTGTTGGATTTAATTGAAGTTCAAAAGGGAAAAGGTCAAAATACTTGGACATTGGCTCTATAGCATGTAGTATTTAGTCTTCTTAGTCTTATTATTATTATTATTATTAATAGTAGATGACGTGCTTATCAATCTTGAATATCTACGGTGGACCTTGCAACAAAAAAAGTCACATTTAAAACATTCATTTTGATTAGAATTATTTTAACTTATCCTTTTGTTAATCTCTATGAATTTCAAGCTTGATTAAAAGTTTGGCAGGATGCAACCAATAAAAATAGGTAATGAAGCTATTAAATCTTACTCCCTCGATCTTTAAAATAGTTTGACAATATAATTGGCTCTAGTTTTTTTTAACTAGTTCATTTTCTCTCTCTCTCTTATTTTTAACGAATTCATTACAGTTTGTGGAGTAACTTTTTGAATTTCTGAGTTTAAAACTATAACATCAACTATTTTAGGACTTTGTCTTTGCCTGACATGAGACTTCATTTCACTTACTCTATCTGTTTTTGTCTTTTTATCATTAAGATCAAGAACTTAGTTCAAAAATGAACTAGTTTCCTTGTCTAAAAAATAATAAAATAAAAACAGAGGAAGTATGATTTAGACCTAAGTCTTTCAAAGAAACAGTGATCTATACCACTAGATACCTGAGTCGTTGAACACGTGACAGATTCGATCGAGCTCGAACGTCTTTGTTCCAGCGCCATTGTTTCCGGGCTGCGTCTATTCCTCGGACCAGCACGGCATTTCCCTGCACTTTACTGGGGCCCACATGACAGGCTAGGCCCGTTCGCGGCATCGAGTTAAGCCCGTACCACATCACTATCGCGCGAGGCAAAGTGCGGACGGGCAACCGCGGCACCGACGGGTACTGGCTGGCCGCGTGTCGCCGTCGCCGTGTGGCCCCGCCGCCTTGATTCTCCCTGCCCAAAACCGGCACGCATTCTGTTGCCCTGGCCCGACCGCCGAGCCCAAGAATGGCGTGCCGGTGCGGGTGTTCCGTCACACTTTTAATCATTGTGTTCGTTACATAAATGTTGGTGTTTTGATAGTATAGAGCTTGGCGCAACATGACTCGGGTATAAAATACGCCAACGAGCGAGCGTCTCTAGAAGAATTAGTAACATGGTCAATGGTTTTGGTGTATTTTATTGGTAGATTTGGCCTTTGTTTGTTGGTGCGGGGCTGCTACGGCCAAATAGGACGGATGGATTAGGGTTGTTTGGATTAGGATGATCACAAGGGCAGTCTTGTGTAATCTTATCCGTGCTTTATTTGTTAAATAAACATATTATTATGTATTTTTTCCAAGGTAAAGAAGGGTAGGTTGGCTACGTGTAGTATTTCTGCTAATCATACAGGGAATAGGAATAGGAATAATTTTAAAAGAGGCTTAACCATTCCATGCGTATAGTCCAACAGTGATTATACAAAGAGATGCGATCGCTTGGCCACACGGACATTCTTCAACTACCAATAAGGTCTCGGTATTGTTTCATGCCTACTTATGTGGGCAAGTGACAATTTTAGATGGCTGCTGGCCTTTGTACCAAGTGACAATTTTTGGTGTACTCTCGAACTCATCTCGTAAATTACATCATCTCCGTGTAATCGTGTTTGAGCTCGTTTATCATCAAAGCACTTTCATACGAACAAGGTTTTTTTTTTAACCAGATACAGTTCAATTTATGCATGACTCCATGACAAATACATGTGTCATATCCTAAAGTTTGTAATGCCTTATAAGCTGTATAGAAGATTTTTGGCAACTCGAATTGGCTCTGTTTTTTGCAAACAAACGGCCGCCGAACCCACCAGAGTTGGACGCGTCCCCTCGTTTCCTTTCTCGTCCGAAGTCTCGAACGGCCAAACGCACTGCGGTGGAGGTGGAGCACGAGCCGCAGGACACGCCGGAGAAGGAACACGTCACCGTCACGCCCGCGACACCGCCCTTGCCTTTATTATTCAAACCCACCGTCTCTCTCTCGTCGCTCTCACTCCACCTACCGTTCTCTCTCAATCTTCCCTTGCTTCCCGGCTCGCTCACCGGCGGACCCCCGACCCCCTCCCCACGTTCGGCGCCACTGCGGCTGCCCCCCGGTGCCCCGTCCCGGCATGGCGTCGACCGTCGTCGCCTCACCGAGCCGGGCGAGCCCCACCGCGGATACCACCGCGCCCTCGCCGGCCTCCCCGCCGCGGCGCCTCGCGTCGGCGCCGCCCGCCGTTGACGCGTCCGCGACCTCCTCCCCGGCCTCCGCGCACTCCGGGGACCAGCTCCCCGCCTCCGACCCCGCGGTGGGTGGCGATTGCGCGCGAATTGGACCGCCGGAATACCTCACCTTCTCTCGCTTGGTTTCTGATGTGCCGCGGTTGCTTTCGATCGTGCAGAGCCCGCTGCTCGCGAGCAGGAGCGAGGAGTACAGGCTGCTGTTCAGGCTGCCGCACGACGAGGTAAAATTCGACGCTTTGGCGGTGGGGGTCGAGTGATCCCTAGCTGCTTCCTCTGCCTTTGCGATCTAGGTGTTGACTTTGGGTCGTGATCGTTCCGTTCTGGGGGAATTTCAGTGTTCATGTGGCCGTGCGTTGGCTAAGAGGATTGATTTCGTGGGAGCTTTGACTTTTTTTTTAATTATCACGGGTCGTTTTCTAGGACAAACCGTATCATGATTAATTCTCTGCTATACTGTTCCCATCTGGATTAAGGCAACATCGTGCTGTAGGAATTTGATTTCTTCCATTGGATGTGAAACAATGGTGGTCGACTCATGATCGATTACAAAGGAAACCATGCAGTAATTGTCACCGATATTGCTTTTTTTTTTATGATATAGGTGGTTTGTACTTTGATGGGCATCTTGTGGCTTTTTGTTCGACAGTGGATTTTACTGTGTGATCGGGGGATTTGGAGTGATAATTCTTGATAATTTGGTTCACAATTGATTGAATTGTAGTCTGATCTATCACGATATGTGTCAAGTTTATATCTTTTGATTCAAGAGTCTTTGAGGGTTGGCCATACAATAGTATTTGTAGATTATCATATCCACTTAAATGGAGTGAAACATTGAGTTCGATGGTTCTATGTCTGAATGACATGCAAGCTTTTTACTCATCATTTTCTGTCATTCAGGTTCTTGTGCAAGATTTTAACTGTGCGCTCCAAGAAAATATTCTTCTTCAGGTATTTCTTTGCAAACACCATTCTCATTCTTACTTATTGCTGCGCGCGACCACAGTGATATGATGATATATCCGTGTATCTTTACACCTATTATGACTTCCTTGGGATGTGTGTACATTTGGTTAAAACTGAAGTAAAATTGTCGCATACTGGATCTGTCATATTACATAATAGTAGCCAGCTAGTACGCTCTAGATTTTTCTCTGGTAATTGAATTTGGCATTATCAGTTCAGGACATGTACACATAACTATTTATATTTGTTAAATTATATAAAAAAAACGTGCATGGGCCATCACGGAAAGACTTTACTAACCCATGTAAGTGCAGCAAGTCTATCAAAGCTTAACCGTGTGAAGTAATTTGCTTCACGCATGCTAGTGCAACAAGTCTAGTTTTCTCCATCCAATTAGAGAATCTGTGAAAAGGTTGTTCTAAACAATTGCTTCAATTAAATGTTAAGCATGTGATGCCTCACAAGTATAATGAAGCTACCTTCTCTCTGTTAGTTCATTTTTATTCATATTTTAAATTTTCTTGACATGTACACCTATGAAGAAAAAAAAATATAATATGGCTGCATACAAATTTTGAATTTAATCTGCTTTCTACTAAAAGTATATCCTAAATCGCCTCACTTCGGTATTGAAGGGGTCAATGAACAAACATACTTTGGTGTTGTAAAAATATACTATACAATATTAATGAGCCACAATTCTTGAGTGTGTAATTATGTTCCTTCTTGGAAATCCTATAACATCAAATAACGAAAATCATTTCTGCGTTCCTGAAACACCAAGTAAGAAAATTCTAGGGACTACCTTAAAGTCAAATGTGAATGGCCATTTGTTTCCGTTGCTGTCTTACATATGTTTTTTTATTCACTCGTTATTGTACCTTCAGCTTTATTAATGCTTTTACTGAGTAACCTGTAAGTATAAAAATCTTGAGGCTCTCAGACTGTTTCAAACAATAGAATTGAATTGCAAACTCAACAATTTTATTTTCTTATGAAAAATGTTACTTTTAGTTGCAACATTTTTAATGAATTTATGTTGCTAAATGTGTTTTCCTGCAGGGGCATATGTATTTATTCCTTCACCATATATGCTTCTACTCTAACATTTTTGGATATGAGACAAAGGTAATGAACAATCTTAAGACAAAACCATCATATATAGTGCTATAGTTTACTTAGTTGCATTTCCAGAAATGCTCTGACATCATTCCTTTTATTCAGAAAACAATACCTCTGCAAGAGGTAACTGATGTACGTAAAGCAAAGACAGCTGCCATTTTCCCTAATGCCATCGAAATTGTTGCTGGTAGTAAAAGGGTGAGGGTTTGGTCACCCTCAAAATTCCATGTTTGTCACATCATAGAATCTCTTGCACTCATGTTTTGTTACATGCAGCACTTTTTTGGATCTTTCTTGTCACGTGATGAGGCTTATCGAATTATAGTAGAAGGCTGGGAACAGCATGTTAGTGATGCAAGAGTGCTTCTTGAACGCCAGGTTAGCAGACTTTTTCTTTGATGACCAAATAGTTACTTCAACTTGTGACTTTTAACTGCCATATAGGAGCTGCCATTGATAAACTAGTATTTGTATTTGCTCTTTGTGAAGGATGCAAAATCAGCGAGTAGTAGTGAAGAAAATGGTTATGTTTTATTGGAAGGAGCAAAGGAGTCTAAACAAGAGGAAGATTCATCAACCCCAGACAGGTTTTTGCATTCTGAATACTAGCACTGACTTGGATCTCGCACCTTCAAATGAGCTTCCTTTCCCCTTTATATTTAGCTGTGTTTCTTGATTCAACCTTATTGGATTGTAGGCCTGCCGCCAGTACAGCTGCCACTAGTAGTACTGATAGTAGTGATCCGGACATAAATGTTTCCAAAAGGTTTTCAAAGGTGCAGGAGGATGGACTTGAAGACAATACCACTGAACTTAACCCATTCAGTTTGGGTCCGGTAGATGATGATGCTCCGAATGGTTTGTTGTGATCTTCTTTTTTCCTATTCACTTTTTATTGTTAGTTGTGCTGCCAGTCATTCATGACATTATTATCTTGCTAAATTGTCATCATGCTTTTTCTCACAGTACCTGAATCCTACACTATGATCACAGAATCAAAGTTTCAGGTTAGCTAAATTTCATTTTTCATTACACTGGTCTTGGCATGACTTTATGTTACTGACATCCTAACAACAGGTGTCTGTGGAGGTCCTCTTTAATATGCTATTTTCTGATGCTGCTTTTGGCTTTTTGGATGATTTCCACAAAAAATGTGGTGACAAAGGTTAATGTTAGATTATCTTACCCTTCAATTAACACATATTTTTAGTTTTAAAAAAGAAATATTGAAGTGGCTGCTTGTTGACCTGCAGAATTTAGTTGCTCCAAATGGTGTTTAGATGAGGAAGGACGACTTGTAAGGAATGTCTCATTTTTGCATCCAATCAAGATTTATCTTGGTATATTAAGAGCTTTCTGCTATGTTTGATTGAATAAATTGATTGGTATACAAAATGTCATGCATGATAAATTCAATAGTATCAATTTTGATCTATCCAATTTGGTATAGGTGCGAAATTTGGGACCTGTCAGGAGGTGCAGAAACTCCGTGTTTACAAAAACAGGTTAGTCTAAGACAGTTCCATATACATTCAGTCATGGTGCGTTTTTTGAGCTTTTGGATGATTATGGAAGCAAATTGTTTCAAAGCAGAAGAAACTTTTGCCCATATTGTATTTCAAAGCAGAAGAATCTTTCGTCCATATTTTCTGTTGATTACTTGGGTTTGAGCTTGACTAGGCTGTACATCATTTCAGTAGATTATGATGTGCATGTCCAACTATGAAACAAGATTCACGGATAACAGCTTTTGTGTTGCTATTCACTACTTTCAAAGATAATTGTACCCATTCTATAATATGTCCGTCTTTCCTTTTGACTTTACCATATTCTTGTTTCTTGTGGTTTGTGTTTCCATCTGAATAATAATGGATGGTGTTTCCTTTTTCACTTGTTAACAGACATGTAGTGATTCAGACGTCTCAGTCAATTGGTGATGCTCCATATGGCGACCACTTCACTGTCGAGGTGAGGAATCTATAACGTGGTTGATAATGTTGGTTTATCTAGTTTTGAATTGTTTTTATCCGAGACATTAGGACTCTTCTCATTTATTACTGGACATAGTTTGAGGTATGTTATTTTGACTCTGCACTAACTGCTCTGGGAAATGGCATAATTAGAATTTATATAGTATTTTGTTAAATTCCCATTCCCAGTCTGGTTAAAGAAAAGTAGTCACTAGGCCTGCTAATGGGTTGGATTGAAATGGGTTTTTTGGGTTGGGTTGAGCATTGGGTTGTCTCTGGATGGGTGGAATCGGGTTTTGATAGGAAGCGGAAAGGGTTGGGTTGGGTTGAAGGAAAAACGGGTTGGAATGGGCGGATTGCCATGGGTTCCACCCATGGGTTCGCCCGAGGGTGCTCACCCATTCAGAACCCAACCGCGGATGGCGGAACAACGCTGCGACTGCGAACAAGCGTGGCGTGCTTCAGGCCGATGAATTCCTCTGCTACCTGGGACGAACACGAGACACGAGATCCAGCTTCTCGGTCTCAATCGAGATGGAGGAATATGATTAATCGAACAAAAAAGGAGAGGAGTAGCACCAGGGCAGCATCTGGATTTCGTTTTGAATTATAGATAACAAAATCCGTCTCGTCAAACTTTAGATCTGGAGCGGCATTTGAGCATGGAGAACGAGGAGAGAGAACGGCGAAGCAGCGTTCCGAGGAAGACGAAGGAATCGTTTTTTCTTCTAATCCAAGCAATCCATGTACAGGCCTGGTAAAGCAGGACAACCATGGCCCATGGGCACAAACCACGGGTTCAACCCGCTTTGTGGGTTGGGTTGGGTAGAAAATTGCTGGCGGGTTGGGGTGGGTCGGTTTGAATCAAAGCTACCGTGGTTTGGACTGGGTTGGGGAAATACATTGATTTACTGTGGGTTGGGTTGGTTTTGGGGTGGGTTTCCACCCATTAGCAGGCCTAGTAGTCACCCCGCAAATAAAAAAGTCAAATAGCACATTAGCTTGTGCGTTCACTATTTACCAATAGATTACTTCTTTCATTAATAATGGTGATGGACTTGATTGTGGAATCAAAGCTCAGAAAAAAGTGAAGTTAAAGCTTATAGCTGAAAATTGAAACAACTAGTGTAAAAGCCAAACTCTACTGTTTCGAGAATTAGATGGGGTTATAAAAAAACCAGCATTTCAGGAAAAAGAATCCCGGCTTCATTTTGTTAGTGATTTTTTAACAGAATTACATCTTGATTTTTTTTCTTTTGGTCTGTGGAATATGTTCTTTCTAAAATGACTTCCGACTTCTTCGAGTACATTTATGTAGTAGGTCTATATAAATATGTATTTGGTCTTATTGATACTCTGCATAAACCTATTGTTACCTATACTTGATACAGGGTATCTGGGACATTGAACAAGACAACAAAGATGAGAGCAGTTGTTTCCTCAGGATATACCTTAATGTTGTCTTCTTAAAAAAAACCATATTCAGAGGTATGATTAGGCTGCTTGATGAGTTATGATGCATCCTTATATCCTGTATGTTTCATCATTTTCAGAATATATAACTCGATAATCAATATACTTAGGGCCTATTGGGCCTTTCTTTCTGTCTGCTGAATTGTTTCCGCTATAGTTAAGGCAGTTAGACTGTACAAGCTTATGTTTTGTTGTTCCGATGAGACTTACATATTTGTTACATATTTATTTGGTCAAGATGTTTGTCCACATGGACGGAACTAAAGGGTCAAGGGATTTAGCCACTATGAATACAACTGCAGGATGTAGAGAAACTTATATGCAGAACTTCTAACCATGGAGCTCTTTTAAACTATCCTTGCCATTACATGTTTGTGCAATTAATTCGCAAACATAAATATATCATGTTATTGGCATTGCTCTGCTTATGCTTTAAATTTCTAAATCTCAGGGAAAATAGAGCAGTCAACCAAAGATGAATGCCGTGAAGTTTTTGACCTCTGGATTAAGCTAGTATGTCTTTTCGGATTCCATGACAGTGTTATTAATTGCTGTTTAGATGGTGAGCCATATATGTTATATTTATTTATATTTTCCCCATATTTTTAGGGTCACGATCTTTTGAAGCAGGAGAGCAGTTCTCAGTCGAAAGGTTTGTATATTAATTATAGTTGTGTTGATTCTTTGAATTACATTCTCTTTAGCTACTAATACTAAGGTCTGAACCAATAAATGACCATTTCTAGATGCCCCTACAGGTGCTTCCAGCTCAACAAAATCTGATATTCAATTAGGGGCTACAGAAAATGCGGAAAATACTTTGGAAAATACAGTGCCAGAGGTTATTTCCAAACAAGACGAATCTGGTGTTAGAACCCTCATTCCTCCTATTCAAAATCATCAGCAGAGAATAGGAAGGGATTCTTCTATAGCTTCCAGTTCACCAGAATTGTGGGGTTCTTTAATATCGTATATGAGATCAAGCCAATTTGGCCCAATGCTAGCAGTGGCACTGGTGGCCTTAATTATACTAATGCAGGCAAGCACTTTTGGCCATTTATGCATATGTACTTTATTTCAGAGGGAACAGTCCAGCTGCTGGATTTCTACTCCCTCTGTATTTTATTTGATGATGTCCGGCAGTTCAAAACTGCACTAGGGAACGTCAAGAATATATATACGGAGGAAGTAGTTATTTGGGTTTTCGGTGCCATCAATGAATTTAAAATTGCAAAAAACACTGTGCTGGCTATTTTGACACATGTTTTTGTTGCAGATAACCATCATAGTTCTACTAACTAGATCGCCCCAGGTCCAAATGGTTCCTCATGGGGCCTCCGTGGGCAGCTTCAGTAGCACAGAAAGCATAGAGTGGGTGCGGAAGCGAATAAGCTTACTAGGTGAGGAGATGCAGCTAGCGGAGGCGCACATGGAGAGGATGAGACAAGAGTTTGCCTGGCTCAGGTCCCATCTAGAGAGACTGGAGAGGCTGCGGGGCAGCTTATGACGGCCGTGCTGTGTGCATACATGACGGCTGACACAGGTCACGCGGGTAATGCGGAGGAGAATACAAGTCGAGATGTAGGCACTTAGTGTTGTTTTGTTCTTTGTTGCTGTAGAGCGTACAGTTACAAACAGAAAGATGGGGCAAATCTGTTGTTAGAAATGTTGCCGTAAGGCGAAGATGTGAAATCCTGGTATAGATGCTCGATGTAAATATCCGAACCTTACCAGTATGCTGGGTGTAATATGTTACGGGGATGTCATGTTGTACAATTATCTCTAGTTCACTTGCTTTCCTACCTGATTCTGCCACAAACATTTCACGTTTCAAACTTCATCACACGGCTCAGAGTAAATAATATCACAAGACATAGCAATGGAATTATAATCACAAATACTACATCTGACTGCTACAAAGAAATGGTTCGAATGTACAATTCAGTAAATGAATTTGCACCTGAATTCATTAGCCTCAATATAGAAACTCTTTTTTTTTTGACAGCTAGGAACTCAAACTCAAGGGACAACGGGATAATATATGACATAATGACAATAAAAAGGAGCTACGGGATGATGAGCCACATTTCATTTGATTTGACTCAAGCTGAAAAACAGAAGGAGCTAGTCTAGAGCTCAGAATGAACATCGTTACAAAAATCCAAGTGGGATTAAAGCAAAAGTACCAACATATGCATATAGCCACCAGGCACAGTCGATTTCAGAATCCTAATGCACATAGCCAGACCAGGCTGTCCAGACAAGAAAAACCCATAAGGTTCTTTGGTAAATAACCTACTACCATAATACACGCCAAAGTCCCACCCATCAGTAGAAGAAACCAAGAACCTTGCCACCGACATTCTTACGCCGGGCCTCCTCATGGTCCATAATGCCAGCAGAAGTTGTCAGCACGATGTAGCCAAACTAAACATCAAAAAAGAGGAAGAGCAAAGCACATAAGGTTGAAATGGTATATAATCCAATAGTTCACGAAGAAAGGAAGCAAGGTTGATGGAGCCACCTGACGAGATGGCAGCAGCCTGGCAGTCCATCCCTCAATCTCTTTGACACCCACATCAAAGCGAGGGCTAATGACCCCACACTTGTTTAGCCTTCCGTTCAACTCAACAACAATCTTTCCAGCACGGTGATCATCCACATACTCAAACTCTCCAATGTACCCTATAGGAAGGAAACCCATTAAGGAACATATCACCCACCAATATAGCAAAAACAGAACAGAATGTGTAACTAAAAACACACCATGACGCTGCATGACGATCAAAAACTTGATAATAACCTTGGAAGAGGGCCGGATCATCACTTGCCGCTTCCCTCTCTTCTCAGCATTGTACATGGACTTAAGTGCATCGTTGAGCACACTGACCCTCACCATGCTGACCTTACCTACAAGAAGAACAGACCATAAACATCATAAATTAACTCCTCACAGTGAAACTGTCCGAACAACGGCACCTATCCAACATCATCATCACAAGGACAATGATAATATATACCTATGTTGCCATGTAAACGCAAATCTACCTGTATTAAGAACACGCAAAATCCAATACAGATATGAGATCTTGATCCAAAGCACCCATGGCAGGATTCAATTTATGTATGGAGATGACACCGCAAAATAATCATGCTAGCAGTCACATCCACAAATTGCAAATGGGACTAGTAAATGTAGATCCTGGTTTGGAAAGATGAGAAATATCTTGAACCAAACTGTCACAGCCACTAAAGGTCCACTATATATTTGGAATAATGGCACCACTGAAAGATAAAAGAACATATTTCTACACCGAACTTTACTTTCATGTACTAAAAACTTCACTATATGATCCTTGAAAATGAAGTCACAATAATAGTATAACAAAATAATAGCTAGGCGCTAGCAAGACAGATTAAGATGACAATGCCACATGGTTAACCATGACCAAACTTGTGATGGCAACAAGCTAACATGCAGTTTATCAAACAAGAACATGCATTACAAGAACCACGATTAACGCAGGAACATAGCCTAAATGTAACGCACAATTAAGTAGCATAAATGTTATGCACAGGAACAACTGAAATCAACGTAGTACACATTCAACACGCCACAAAGCCGCACCGAGTGCATCTCGTTCTACACATGACCGCACCTAGCAAGCCAAGATTAATCGATTGGAGTACAAGGTCGGGGCGACACCATTCACTATCTCAGTCAGGACAACGGTTGATCAAGAAAACTGCACACGAACTGACTCCTACTCGCACGCAGATTCAGGGGCCGGCGAAAACAGAACCATAGACGCTGATCTGGGAACGAGCAAGTCAACTACAAAGAGGGAGGGAGAGGGATCTTGAGACTGACCTCGAACGACTGCGCAACCGCGACGAGGGGGCGGCGGCGCGGCAGAGGAGAGGCGAGGTAGTAGGGTTTCACGGCTCCCAGCGCGATGCTCGCGGCAGCGAGAGGTCAGGTTTCCTTCCGAGACGTCCGATCGTGCGTGCTCCTCTCCTCAGTTAAATCGTAGCCGTATGATGGAGCCGAACGGTTCGAGCCTGCTCTGTGAGAGTGCTGACTGAACCGGACCCAAAAGCTCCGAAGAACGAAAGAAGCTCATCTTCATCGCTACACAAAATAGTGGGTGCAGGTTAATTAGCAGTTTGATTATGTGTGATTTTTCTTTTTTTATATTAACATTATTGTTACTGCTAGAGCTATCCGAAGGCCTACGTACTTTTTTATTCTGTTTTGTATATGCTGCCTCTTCTCAACAAAGGAATCCATGATGTTTGGAATTCCCTGTCCTCTAATGAGCTCTGGAATTCCCATTCGTTTGATGAGCTTAGATCTCTATATTGAACTATGAGAACATTAGCCACAAGATTGTATCAGTTTTGGCTATCAGAATTACAGGAACAGCTGCAGGCAACTAATTTTGTTCATATGGCCCAAGAGGATTGCCACTGCTCATCTCCTCTCCTCCAATTATCTTGGAACAATGCTTCGAGAACCTTGTCCAGCTCTTGGTAGTAAGCAATCACCAAAACAATGCTTAACCATTCTGGTCAGATTATACTTGAACCCGGATCTCTTAGCTCATGAAATGATTTAAGATTTACACCTCTGAACTTACCTATGCAGGCCCATCAGTTCAGCTACTCTTCTCTTGCCAACACTTTGTTTCACTACCAGAAAATTGCATTGCTACTTACTCTAGTCAATATCATAACTTCTTTTGTACGGTTCTTTCTTCTCTATCAGACACATACCAAAGCAAAGGTCCATTTGATCATTCCAGATGTGTGCAAACTCAAAACACCAGAAAGAGTGAGACAGAGTCGACATCTCGTCTAAGAAATAAACTGACACTTTATTATCTCTTTATTGATTGGATCATACTGAATCAATTTTCTCAATGGTACCAAAACACAGCATTATGTTGTGCCCTTTTATTACTTCACTTGCATAAGGAGAACCTAAACTAAGGCCATTGCCATTTACAACGAAGTTTATTTAAGGTCAAAAGGCCTTATTATTCCTTGACTGAGCTTAGTGATCGCTCAGACAGCATAGACTGACTTGAAATCTTTAAGAAGCTTTGTACTTCCTCAACGGTAACCATCAGCTGCTACGACTCCAATGCAAGACTTGCATCACTCAGGCCAGTAAGCAATCTTTACTCGAACTGGATGACAGCCATCTTACCTGCGGCAAAATAGATACACAAGAAGTAGCAGACGACAATAAACAAGAAAAATTGATTAAATCTGAAAGCAGAATAGAGAATCTGAATCCGTATCTTAGTTAGCGACGACAGGTGGGGAAGGCAGGCAAGCTCGGACGCAGCGGCGCTGGTCCTCCCATTCGACCTCCACCACCTCCGCCTTCCTCTTGCTGCCGCTGCAGCTCCTGCTCGGAGCCGGCGGCGCCTGCTCCAGGATCCCACAGAACCAATCGAACTCGTCACCATCAACGAAGAGGCGGAAGTCGATGGCGCGCAGGAACCGCTCCTCGAGCTCAGCGATCTCGTGCGCGCGGATCGCGCCGTCAGAGCTGACCTCGAAGACGAATGTCCAGCGGGTGGGGAGGGTGTCGTCGGGCCCGCCGAACTTGGCCCCGAGGAAGAGCGCGATGGCCACGAGGCGGTGCGCCGTTGTCGGCTCGACCTGGATCCCCGCCTCCTGCGCGGCGGGGCTGCGCATGAAGCGGATGAGGTAGATCCCGGCAAGAACGTAGGAGGTGCCCTCGAGGCGGATCACATGCCGGACGCTCTCCAGCGAGATGAATCGATTGACGCGATCCAGGAACTCGGTGATAGAGACCGTCGGAGTCCGCCGCGCGGCCGCGCCGCCGCGGAAGGCGCGGAGGAGATCCGACTCGGCGGGTCGGGAGGCCGCGTCGGCGTGGCGGATGGCGTTGGCTTCCACAAGCGCCGCGAGGAGGCGGAGGGAGCGAGGTACCCCCTGCTCGTCATCGCGCAGGGCTGAGCGGTCGGCGGAGGAGGCAGGGTGGGATGCCACCGCGGTGGCGGTGGAGGCCATGGTGGCGGCGGCGAAAACGCTGAGCTAGGGATCGATCCGATGGCGGCGGCGCGCGAGTGGAAGAAGTGTCTGAATGTTTTCCTGTGCGCGGCCTCGCGGGCGGGTGTCCGATATTTATTTCTTTTCTTTTCTTTCGGATCTAAAAGCTGTTTTATGTCGGTTTCTCTTCTTTTATCGGAAAGTAGAAAATAAGCATAAAATGATTCTTTTTTTATTTTCTCTCCAGTTCTAACGAAAATCGATCTTTTTTCTGTTGTATTTTATTTTATTTCTGTTAACAATAGTAGCCTAATTATGATTTTCGAAGAGGCACGAGTTCGAAAGGAAGTAGAAGTAATCAAGTGTGAATGAGAAAGACGCATATATCTGACAAGTGACAACCTTATATTCTCTAAAGTAATCGAATCTTCGGTATAAGTAGTTATTAGCTCAAGATTGTTAGCAAGGTCGCACTCGAGTTGCAACTAGGAATTGTTACAAATGGCATAATATCAGTAATTGTCGCAAATGATTAGTCGATCACGGCGACGCTCCGAGCAGGTCGCACTCGAAGTTGGTGTGCTCGAGGAACGGTCCCAGCCTGACGAGCCTCGGGATGACCACGCCGTCCCGCACCGCGCACACCGCCGCGTTCTCCCACTGCACGAGCGCGCCCACCAGCCCCGCGCGCGCCGTCAGCGGGAACACGCGCGCCCACCGCTCGGCCTCGTACCCTTGCATCGCGTCGCCCGCGTTCCCGGCGGCGGCGAGGCGGCGGGCCAGGACGACGGCGTCCTCGAGCGCGCAGCACGCGCCCTGGCCGAGGTTGGGAGTCATGGGGTGCCACGCGTCTCCGGCCAGCACCACGCCGCCGCCCCTCGACGCGCGCGGCGCCAGCCCCGGCCACAGCCACCGGTCCACCAGCGGCGTCCTCACCACGGCGCTCTCCGGCGTGCTGCCCATCACGGCCAGGAGGTCCGACGGCCAGCCGCCGACGAGGTCCAGCGCCTCGCGCTTCAGCGCCGCCGGGTCGGTGATCTTTGGCCCTGTCAGCAAAGTACGCCCAAACCATTCATATTCTTCCAAGTTGCAAGTTTTTTTTTTTTAATCGTCTTTTGGATCAAGCTTCCTATGTGCATTTGTTACGTACCTGGAGATTGCCTGTTGAAGCAGATGAACCAGTAGACTTTGGTCGGGGAGACCGGAACAAAGCCAGCACGGACGCCTCGGCCGTAGATGTAGTTCACCTTGGGCTCAAACGGCTGACCGTCGGCGTACTCCGCGAGGCCCCGGAACGCCATATGACCCACGTACCGGGGCTCCGAGAAGCCCATCCACCTCGCAATTTGTGAGTTCACTCCGTCGCAGCCGACCACTATCTGCAACCGTTTGTTGTTCTCAGTTAAGAAAAAAAGGTAGTTATTTCTATATGTGAACTGAATTCCTTCAGAATTGATGAATTGAAGAACAGGACATCCGAACATGTTTATTGCTTGGAAATAAGTTTGTTCAGCGGACCATCTTTGAATTCAAATTTCACGGGCAAAAGATTTTTGTACTCACCTTGGCGAGAACCTGTCTCCCATCTTCGAGTTCTAGCAGAGTGCCATCAGGCCCTTGCTCTGCTATCGACTTCAGTTTCGATGAGAATGATATGGTTTCTGGAGGCAGCTTAGAAGCAAGGGTCTCGAGAAGCACTCTTCGCTCCACTGCACGTACTTCCTGTCTGCCAAAAATGCCAAGCAAAGCTATCTCTCAGTTACTTGAAGCTAATAATTACTAATGCGGATCAAAGATAACCAAGTAGAAATGTTATGATTCAAGATATATAGAAGCAGAAAACTGCATTTGCAGTTAGAGAAGTGTCATCGTGTCATGATAACAACTGAAACATAGTGAGACCTTTGCGAAACTTTAGAATGTTACTCGTTATAAAAATACGAGAATCCAGCTCACTACCCTGCCATTTTGCTCTGCAACAATTTAATCCAGGAAGGAGTGTGTGGTCTGTCCAAATCAGCTGAGCATTTGATGATGCCAATATGTTTTCCATTTATTCATGCTAGGCCTAGAATTCCTAGAACTTTCTCAAAGTCCCCATATTTGCTGGCTGATTTGCATTATGTTGCAGTCAGTGATGTTCTAGGCTATTTAGCATTTTCAAAAATGATACCGATCTGCAGCATGCTAAATTTCTCGATCCCTTTTTTTCTTTGTAAGAAATGCTGAACATGTGCATTATCTCCTGTGTTTCGTTTGTATGGGAGACACATCGGTTTTGGTTGATTACCATGGATTGGAGGTAATGAAGAACAATCTAAGAATGAAGAGCACAATTATTTGACAAGAAAGCTCAAAGAGAGGAAGCGAATATTGCAGTACCCAGGAGCTTCTTCCTCGAAGGAGAATTCACGCAAAACCTGCCCGCCATTCGCCGGCGATCGCATCCGCATCCTGCGCTCAGCTGGAAGGTCACAGTGCAGCTCAGAACACACAAGGATCCACGAAAGCAACAAAATACTGTAGTCGCTAAAAACTGATGCGTGGGTTTGGCTTTAAAGAGGAACGCACCCTTGGATGCGGAGGTAATTGGCCCGGAGCTCGTCGGCGACGCCGATGGTGTCCAGCACGCGCCACCCGTTCTTGAACAGCGTCAGGGACGTGCCGCCGGCGCGCAAGGTGGGGCCCTGCTCCAGCACGGCCGCGCCCACGCCGAGCCGGCGCAGGGCGAGCGCGGTGGCCAGACCCGCCACGCCGGCGCCCACGATGACGATGTTCTCCTCCGATCGCAGTGACGTCGCTGAGGCGGCCACAACATTGCGGCGGCGACGAGTAACAGAGAAGGAGCCAAGGGAAAGGGAGAAGGAGGAGGTGGTCATCGCCATGGCGATTCCTGGCGTTTCTTGGACAGGAGTTGGGGAATTGGCGCCATATCACTGTTGTGGTGACTTGTGGGAGTTCCAGGTTTGGAAATCTGGAGGACTTGGAGCCACATGTTCCTGAACAAGAGTAAGAGAGCAGGCACAGGACACGTCCACGCATGACTTCACCGGGCCGTATGGTTTTTTAAAATGTGACATCTGACAAGTGCCTTGGTCTGATTATGATGCCTGATTGATATCAGAAGTAAAAAGAACCAAGTGAAATTGTGGTTGTCCACTTTCTTTGCGCCAGAAAACCGATAATTTCAGCTATCATCAGCACCTTATGAAATCGATTCAGAGTTATAAACAACATATGGTACTTCAACCTCAGCATTATTTTTTAGTTCTGTCGAATTGTATGATATGCCAAAAAAATAAAGCGTACACATTTTTTTCAGACATCGTCTCAGGCCTTTACCAGACCTGATTTTTATTTCAGACAACATCGCATCCACACATTTACCAGATCTGAATTTCAAAAAATACATGGCACTAATGTTTCAGTGAAGAAAATAAACTCGATTGTTGATATGTGCAGTCCACAGCTTAAGAACGTTGAAAGCAAATAAAATTGCTTAGAGCCACGCAACACCCGCCAGCTTCAAACCGTCAAACCAAACAAATTTAACTGATCTGATATTTCAAACAAAAACTAGCCTGCCTGTCTTTTATTTCAGATCACATCAGTTGTTGAGAATCACAGTACATCAAACCAGGCACAAAGGCAGAAACTCATAATAAGCCATACAAGATCTGGAACATCTGATTGTTATGCATGACTCTGTACCCAGAGCCAACAGGTAGGTCCGAGAAAAAGCTCAATGTTGAAGGAAACATGCACCAGTGCTTGCAAAGCTCAAGACTCGTAGACCCAGGGGTGAAGGTTGCTCCTCCACTCTGCTAAGCCTTCAGGGAACCAAAGAGCGATCTCCTTCTTCCCGTTCTCCACAGAGTCACTTCCATGGATGACATTCCTACACAAGAAAGAACAAACATTAATAAAAGATGCCTTTCAAGGATCCAGGAATAATGATTCATTTTTTTAATAAAGCTACAGGATTGACAGAAATATTTCACATGACTTGGGCCAAACAACAATGGGTGGTTGATCATACATCTAACGAACCCTATGTTAAATAGACTGATCATGATGACCCAGTAACTCTATGCTTTAAATACATATTTCAGAATCCATATCCTGACTCGCAGTGATTGTTTGATAACTTATATGACATATGGTAAATCCAAAAACAACTCTTGAATATGATCACTAACTTAAGCATTAATAAAACGTTGCAATGGTTCAATCTGAATTCCATATTACGAAGTAAATTCATTTGCATAAAGAATTAGATGATAAAGGCTCTAGGCAAATAATCAATGGCACAGATAAGTGTATATTACCTGCCAACTTCCACAGCATAGTCACCACGGATAGTGCCTGGAGTTGCCTCCCAGGGCCTGGTGGCCCCAATCATCCTGCGGCCAGTCGCCACAACATCCTTCCCTTCCCACACCATTGCGACAACAGGACCAGAAATGATGTACTCCACCAATCCAGCGAAGAAGGGCTTGTCAGAAAGGTCAGCATAGTGCTGCTGTGCAAAAGACCTCTCCACATTCATAAACTTCATTCCTGCATTATAGCAAGTTCATTAAGACCACCGTCTCTTCAACGTTATTTTTGTATCCAGAACATTCAGGAATGAATAACCACTGAAAGCCGACGAAAGCTGGCCCAGATGGTCAGATCTAACCTCTTTTTATGTTTTATTAAGTACACTTTTGGTTTTTTTACACTAAAAAACTGGTCCTACCAACATCAATTAAAAACCGGAGGTAGTACTAATCTGCGGTTGGGCCACAAAATATTTCCTTCATTCAGTAACAGAGACAAAATGTTCAAAGGCTGATGAAAGCACTAACTGAATCTTTCCAGGTACTGCGACAGTTTAGCTTCCAATGACAGGGAAACAAAACAGGAATATGTACTTTCGGAATTCGTGTCCCCTTTGGTTCTTTACAGCGATAGTACTAGTAGTACCAACCTGCCGTGCACCAACATCACAGCAAATCAGCAGTTGAACATGACTTTCAGATTACTAGGACCATCTGCTATCCAGGGCCCGGATCAAAAGAAACCAATCATTGGCACACACAAAACGATATCCAACTTTTCAATCTAAACGTCAATCAAAATATTCCAGCCAGCACACCGAAATGCTACTTTTCTAGTAGATGCTGAATTGCTGATCTGGCCCCGACATCAGTTCTTATAATATTCAATCCATCTAGATCCGTCATATATTTTAATATATCATCAGACTGCTTTTCGGGTACACACACACAAAAAAAACAATTACACGCCAACTGTAGGAAACAGATCAAGTCTTAGACCACCCTTACCCTTGAGGTAGAATCCTTTCTTCTCGAATCGACTGATGATGTCACCGATCTGCAGCAAAAACTCTCCCAATTAAAAAAAAAACCATCGAGACAGGTCGACGAAACGCAAGCAATATCAAACCTTATCGCAAGAGACGCATCAACGGCTAAGAGTAAAAATCTCAAAATTTTCACTGAAAACAGAGGAAAAGCAAATCGAATTACCAGGCCCCTCTGCACGCCGTCGGGCTTGATCATGATGAAGGTCTGCTCCATCCTGGCAGCGTCGGCGAAGCGCAGGCGAGATGCGGTGTGAGGCGATCTGAAACCGATCGAAAGGAAGGGCGCAAGGGGAGGTGATGAGCGGATGGGAAAGGAGAGGAGCGGTGCTGCGAGAGAGACGGGCGGGGTTGTTTTATGCACGGGGTTTATTGGACGGAAGCGGAAGTGTTCCTTTCCGGGTGTGGGGACCCCGAATCATTCTCGAGATATTCGCCCGTGGCAACGTGAAAACAGCGTGCTTCGCAAAGAGGCTTTTTAATTTTCAGGTTGGGTTGGGTTTGTTTTCCCGGAGAGATTGATTTCGGTTGGGCCAGTGACGTCTTGGTTCTCGACCCAGCAGTGTCCATGTCGTTTCTTCAGTCGGCCCAGCAGTGTCCATTGCGTTCCTTTCTTCGTTCTCAACAAAGAGCATCATTAGCACAACAGAGTCATAATTTTTCATGAAACTTTCGTGTAACAAACACACATAAGACAATCAATCAGAGTTGAAGCAATGTACTGGCAGAGCGCAGAAGTAGTGCTACGATTAATTGCACAACCAGAAACACGCATAGGCAACCCTTTGCCTTACGCTCCTCCAATCGAACCCGCTGCGCAGTCCAAATCAATCTCGCCAACAGCATGCCCAAGTCGCACGGTTTCGCAGTCCGGCCGTCCTTCTCTGGACGATGGCACCCCACAGCAGGCGCGCGGCTGTTAGCGTGGTCTGTGTCTGGGCGTTGTTCGATTTAGCACGCGTGATAAATGGGTGACGCGGCACCCTCCTCCGCGGTGGCCCCAATCTCCGCGTCTCTCAGCCTACGTCCACGTCTTCACCGACGATCACGTCGACGGACGACGGGTGAGAGGCCATGCGACGCCCTACAGTACTCATCCAAATACAAGTCAGGGCCAGTTTGGGGACCTCCTATATATAGGTCGTGCTATGTGTAGCTTATACATAGCGCAGTCCATTAAGACCCATAAGTTATAAATGGTTTATTCTTTTATAAATTTTATTACTATTTTTTAAATATTATAATAATATAATTTATACGTATATTTAATATTTTTAGTAAATTATTTTATTAAAAAATTTTATACTAAAACAATAAATATTTATTGTGGAATTAATCTATATACACTGTTAGAATAATTTATATATACCCTGGAACAACTCAAATACACAGTTGGAACAATTCATATACATAGTTGGAACAATTGATTTTTATTATCGTAATAATTTTAAATATTTACAAATACTTTTAAAATATCAAAATTCATAAAAAAATAATTTTTGTTTATAGAACAATCACTATTTACTACTAGAACAACTGCTTGTGTCTACTGGAACAATTGATTTTACTATTATAATATTTTATAAAATTTTAAAATAAAAAGTTCAGAATTTAAATTTTTTAAAAATATTAGAACAATTGATTTTTACTACTAGAACAACTGGTTTTTATAGTTAGAATGATAAAAAATTTAAAAATTTAAATTCAAAATTTTTATAATTTTATAGTCATGTTGGATCTCATTTTATTGCATTAATTCCAAAGATTATGGTGGTTCAAACGAATTCAAAAACATATTTATATTTTAATAGAAAAATCAGTTCAAAATTGGAAAATAAACTTACATCTATTGGCCAATCAAATGACGCCACGTAGACACGCACGCGCTACATATAGGACGTGATTGATTTCGGTACTAGCGGAGACTGGCTCGTACTTGGGAGCTTGGCCCTAGCCAACCAGGTTCTTCACATGCAAAGTGGTTATGATTGGTTTTTTGCATGCTGTAATTAGACCCATGAAAAAATGGTGATTGGTTATCTGCATCCGTATTTTTTATTCTCCCATAAACTTGTCCCGGTGCTTTCATCTTGCATGCGCGAAGCCAGGGCTCCCAAGAAACGGACGCGCACTACGTTTCCGCGGAGCCAGGCCCGACAGGCGCTCCTGCATGTACGGAGCCAGGCGCGGGCGTGCAACCAGGCAACCAATCTTGACGCTCCTGCACGCGGCGAGCCTGGATGGGAGTGATGCACCCAACCATCACACCCATAGGAAACGCACAGTTTGGGGGCAGTTGCAGGAGTGGGCCGGCTTCTTCGTGGTGGACTTGCGCTTGCTGTGCGCCGGTCAGCGCCGAATTGGCGAACTGTTGTTGTACAGTACTCTGCCACATGGCAGTGGCCAGGCCAGTGGGAGCCGAAAAGGCTCGACAAACCTGGCGACGTGATGAAGGAGCCCACGCTCCGGATCAAAGATTAAGGAACTCTGGAGCGTAACGCAAAAGTTCATTAAAAATCCAAAAAAATAAAAAAATGATGAATTCAGAAATATCTAGAACTAGTTACTTGCCCGTGCGTGCGTTGCTACTGGTGCTAAAAATCTTTATGGATAGTATGTTAAATGGATAAATTTAACAATCAGCTTCAGCAGTTAGGACACGAAACATCCAATTTTATATGTAATTTTTTGTTTCAAGAAAACATTTACCAGAGCAGTAAATTAAAAGTACCATTACTTTTACATATGTGATACGCTACCTTACTTTTCCAATTTATGAGATGTGAAATCAAATATTGCTGAAACAATGATTTTTCACAGTGAACATACGTTTAGAGTTTGTCAAGCACCCTATGGAGCAGTAAGCATACATGTAAAAGAACCTAAAAAAACCTCAACTATCCTTTAGCCTCAATTGTTCTGCAAAATTAGAATCAAATAAGCAAGCGTGTTTTAAAAGGCTCTAGTAGGATCATCATCGTCCAGCCTTACTCCGTAGGGAAGTAACTTGCAAAAAATAAGGCATCAACAATATGCTTGTGATTATCTTTGAAGACAACTGCATAATCGTGTTTAAAAACATGATCCTGCAGATCGGCATCAACAAGGCCGGAATCATCAACTGATCGTTGCAGGTGGGCATGACAGAAGATACTCAGCTTGTCTTCATGCTGTGTTACGAGACAGATCATTGATGAGTGATGATGCATGGCATTTACGGATGAGATGCATGGGTTTTTTTCCGGATGAGAATTTACTGAGGTTTACGGTGGAGAGTTGGCTAATGATTCAGGTTTTCAAGCCTTGTGCGGCGACACAAGACAAACGGCTTTTGCTACGGTTTTTATTTTTCGCGAGATCTCAGGACACGAACAGTGAAAGGTAGGCAGGAATCCAAATTAGAGTTGAGGAAATCGCAACAGAATAATCGAGAAAGAAAATAAAGAGGCCTAAACGGATTAAGATGTTGGGTCCAACCATTGTCTAGACACGGCAAGAATAGACTGCATGACCCTGCCCATTACGATCAGGATTAGGATAGGATTGTTGGGCAGAACCACCATATACAATTGGCAGACTGCACATCTAAAACCAGTGGCGGATCTCACAAGAAAACTTAGGTAGTGCTGAGTGTAATAAGTCGCAACAGAAATTTAACGAATGACAAAAATCAAACCATGCAAACAGATACATATGAAGAGCAAATATAAGAATGAAGATAGTACCTATAAATACTATGACTTATGAGAATTATACATACCATCATCCACTGATAAGCCGACACTAATAAATTGATCATTCTACTTATTTTCTTTCAGTGTGGGTAGGGAAATAAATAGCGCAAATAACATTTAGGAAGCTAGAATAATATCAATTACTCTCGTTCAAATGAGATGATAAAAGAAGTGATGCCAAAATTATGGTAATTGAAGAGTAATCAGTAGAAATGATTTTCAAGATTCTACTTATACCACAGTAGCACAGAAAAAGATAAGTTTTAAGATTTGTGACAATCAGACATAGTAAAAATCACTTCTACGCCGAGTTCAAAAACAAAATCACTTCTACGCCTCTAGTTTGCTTCAGTTCAGTTTCAGTAATTAGCTGGGCCTTAGTTGCTGAATTCGTGGCCCAGTTGTAGCCAGCCCATTAGCACGTAACGCTTCATTCTTCTTCTTCCTTTGTTTCTGGCTTCCTAGCCATGGCCTCAACTGAAGGTGAGGTTGAAGCTCTAGAGGACGGGGTATAAGGAGGATTCGGCGTAGAGCTTAGGTAGGGCAGCCGCCCTACCATGCCCTATTGAGAGATCCGTCCTTGTCTAAAACAAATTTAATAGGTAGTAGGGATTTTTAGAAAATTTATTTTTTCATCTCACACATGTTATTTTTGAATTTTCTGGATTTTAATGAATTTTTGCCTTACATAAATCATTTTTCAATTTTTTAATTTTATTTGCTTTAAAAAAGTGGCGTAAGATGAAAAAAGGATTAGATGTGAGGGTATTTTGGTCTTTTTATGTATCTTAATAGAGGTAAAAATGATCAAACACTAATAATCAATGATAAAAGAAGGAACAAAATAACAGTTTAATGTTATAAGAATGAAGTCTCATATTGTTATGGTTATGGTATAAGGAAAACCCACACTCTCTCTAATGATACAATGGCAAAAATCTCGCCGTTGACATGGCCATTAGCATTAGGTGCCTCTGGTCGTACGAGCTATACCAGAACGCCATAGAAGAGCCATATGCTTACCGCGATGCTGTCAGTAACGTGTTCCCCGAAGAATTCTTGATCTGCTGACTGCCACGAGGTCTCTACAAATTAATAGACTATGATTATTCTCGCATGTGACTGATTCATAAACGCTGAAGTCCCTCCTCAGTTTTCAGTATATGAAAATATCCGCAGGCCGTTGATTGTAAATTGTTCCAAATTGCAATTCTACATCTGTAGATTGATGCTTTCAGTCAACTGCTCGTAAATGCCGTTGTTGCTGAACCTGAACTGCAGGGGAATCAGCTTGGTGGATGGCGAAACAGAGATGTATGCAGTTGGACAACCTCCCTTGCAAGAATTACATGCTCTCATGCAACAAGGAACTCTATAGCAAGAATTACATGCCACACGCAACAATAAGAACAGCAAGCATTTCGAGATTGCTGCACACCAACACAACGGTAGAATTATCAAAAACATACAAAAATAAAAATAAAAATTTGAGACTCCCTTATTCTATTTTGCAATGGATCTATACCACAATAACAGTACATGTGATGGACGTTGATCTGGTTAAATTTACTGATTTCCTGAAGCTACAAGACGCAAATACAAGAAACATTTTTCCCACTAAAAACATACCAAATAAACGTGTCATCTAAAGTCCGGGAATCGATTCTAGGTTATACTTCTCTGATGTCACGGTGCCATTCTCTGGGCCTGACTGGGGTCTTGATTGCTCCAGCGCATTCAAAGTCTGAAGGTATGAGGCATTGCGATTGGGAGGAGGGCTCGGGTTACTGATCTTGCTTGCCAGGAACCGCTTGATCAGACCTCTGAGAAATGGAGCCATGGTGTCTGGTTCATACTCCAGAAAGTACATGATTCCTCCCATGCACATGCAGAAAAGTGCCACCTGCAAAGATTGTCAAGTTACAGGTTTTGAACATGAAGCATGGGTGTATACCACTTGATCCAGAATACAAAAAGATGCAACACAGAAAAATATCTATTATCTACACTATCGTGTCAACACAAAAATTCTGACCCCTAACTTACCACATCCAGTAACAAATAAGTTTTTTTTTTTTGTATTGACAGATTGAGGATTGAAGCCAAATTTTCTGGTGATTAAGCATTAATGTTTTTCTTAATATCTTGGAATTGCTCATTTCCTCATAGGTTTTTGCAAAGAGGAGGGGAGGGGAGCAGAGCCCAGGTTGGCTTGTTGCCATTAATCACTTTTTCCATAAATTATAAAGAAGACGACTAGGTTCATCTCGAATACTAGTTTCAAAGTACTACAAATTTCATACTTGTTAAATCTGTAACGATAGAAACTAGTGGTTGAAACCTTGAATGTAAGTTTTGGGAGCATGTTTCCACAATCATTTTTCAAAAACAGAATGATCAGATTTTCTTTTTCACACTCTGGTTTTTCCAAAAAGCAAAAGCACAGAAATGATGATCCAGCTTGCTTATACTTCTGTACAAATCAAGTCACCACCAACTGCAGACTTTACCCTCTACTATGCACCATTTTAGGATTTTCTCACATTCAAATACACTACCTCCTCTAAAACTAAGCTGGCATAATTTTATTCCCTAGGATGATAAATTACAGACAAGGAACACCCTAAGTCCCTAACAATTGTGCCAAACTGCCAATGATATCAATCAGTCTTTAATTAAATAGGTGGATATTGTCAACAAACTACCGGTCAATCGACAGAAGCAGAACTAACACTTGGTGAGTAAGTAAAGCTACTTGCCTAAAAAGGCATTCCTATGCTCAAGGAAAACAGCATTTCATGGCACATCATAAAAAAAAGCAAGGTTTTTGGTGGAAAAGAGATATTATTCATGTTACCTCCTAGATTACTGTTAACAAAAGTAAGTAACCAGAAATCAGAGTGTTAGTGATAGGAAGGGGGGAAAGGCAATAAAGAAAATTACCTCAGCATTTTTAACATTTGGGAGCAGATGGCGGTTGATCAATATGTTCCATAGAGAATCTCCAGCACGGGGAAGTACATAGAGGGCCAGCTCCGCTCTTCTAACTTTCTTTTCCAAAAGAATCGAAAGACCCGATACTAAACCAGCAAACCAGTATACAAGTTTGTGGTCTTTGACTGCAACTTTACGATGCAAACAGATGGCAGTCTACCAATGATACAAGAATGCTATCAAGATCATGAGAAGATTTCCAGAAGCAGAGTTGTTATAGTAGATAATTACCTGGAAGAGAGTGACAAAAGCAGACAAAAAAGTAGTGGAGCGAACTGCTCCAACAAGAGCACGCCAACAAGTTGAAGCTGGTGATTCCAAAAACTATTGATAAAAAAAAATGTGTCAGATCACTGACATACAATATGGATATGCATGAGCAGCTAGTAAGACACAGGACAACAAATGACTACAATACACAAGTCTTGTTGTGTGGTCAGGACTTGGGTAAACCCTTTGTTTTAATAGCAGAGCAGAGCATATGACAAAATTCAAGCATGTTATGCAAGCAGAGTACAAGATGGCAACACAACACGATTTGACATAAGCTTGCAAAATTAAGCCCCTGCTTGAGGCATCAACTTGTTTCAGTGAAAAAAAACATCTTATACATAAAATAGCCAAAATACATAGGCATCATTCCAACTGCTGAATCTTTAAAAATAGAGGAATTAAAGTGGCCAACGAGTTTACCTTTTGAAGACGTAGAACAACAAAGGGGACAAATGACAATGAGAAATACAGAGGAAATGTCTTCTTGAATGTTGATGAAATGACATTAATATTATGAGCCATGCACGATGTTCTGTCAGGGTGAATCACGGAACACGGAATAATGGAAGGGTTGTTGGTTAAATTTATCAAATTCGAATTCTTCTTGGTTGCTAAATATGCTGAGAGGCCAGTGAGATCCAAAGGACCACCTCTACAACATTCTCTCACAGCCTTGTAAACAGGCTCCGCAACCGGCCCTGTCTTAAGGATGAAGTCTTGGTATGACTTAGGTAAGCTTTCGGGCCTCATTACAAAGGCATACATAACCTGGAAAAATTACACCAGGTGATTAAACATGAAAAAGGAATAATCCTTTTCATAATATAGCAAGTCATTAGACAAATTAACTTTGTTACCTGGGCACATGCCAAAGAAAAAAGTAATGCATCTCCATGTCTCCAATGGCTTCCCCAGAAGTGAAATTTATTTTTGGACTTTGCAGAGTTATACGCACACTGCAATGATCAAGCAATAATGCATCAATATCTCCTATATAATGGACCTTTTATCAAGTTTAGTCACATAAAAAATGGAAAGTATTTGGTTGTTGCTGACCTGAGCCAGCCTTGCTAGAAGATATAGAGATAGAGTGCGCCTCCTACTTGAATCATCTAGTGCTAGTATGGCCAAGCCGGCCACCGAACCGGCTAGTATTCTGCTCCATCATGTCCTTCGGTTGAGTCATGAGTATCAAAGATCTTTACTGATATAGGCAAAAGAAATATCAGCATTTGGTACTTACGCGTTGTATGGCGTCTCTTTCCTCCGAAATCTCCGAAGGAAACATCGGAGCGCATGATATGATCCAGTGAAGCCTCCAAAAAGTAGGCCCACCCGGCAGGCTTCCTCCCTCACTATAAGATCTTTCTCAGAAACCAGTTGCTGCAAGTTAGAATATGTACATGAGTATATAGGTAATGAAACGGATACAAAGCCAAATCCGTGGTAATGGAAAATTATTTATTTGGGATGCAGGTGTTGGCAGCCACAAGACATGAAATCGACAAAATCAAAGTGCAGCAGGAAACGTTATGCACACCGTCCAGGCGCCACTTACTATATAAGCTACAAATACTTCAAAAGCTGGCTCATATATTTTAGTTTGATCAGTCAATTGTTCAATCTATTATAAGGAATTGAGAATGTGATAGCTGTAACATCAATAGATCTAGCAGCACCAGCAGCATGCAAATATGAATCTAGCTAAGCAACATCGCTAATTTACTCCAGTGAAATACCAGGACCAAAGCGTTACTCTGCATACTCTAATCCCAAGCTCCCAACTAAAACTGAACTGTCATAGCACATCGATCCCATCAATTCTAATTGCGGGCTGCAGTGGGTTCAAAGGCAAAGGAAGGAGAGGAAAACTATCCATCCCTGCAAGCTACTAGCAACAGACAATTGCAGTTTGTAGGACGGACCAGTACACAGATGCTTTGCTGTCATGCTGTGTGGGGAAAAAGAGAGGAGACCTTGAGGTCGAGGAGCGACCCGTAGGACTTGCGCCGCGCGAGCTTGAACGCGCGGAGGAGGATGCCGATGCCAACGCGAACGCCGTAGGAGAGCAGGAAGCTCTGGCACAGGTTCCCCGCGGCGTGGGCAGCGCAGGACTCCCCATCGTGCCCGCAGCCCCAGTCCCCGTGGTGCTCCTCCCCTTCCTTCCCCTCGCCGCCGCCGCCCTGGTGCCGGTGCAGCTCCTCGATCGCCTCGCGCAGCCGCTCCTCCGCCTCCCGCAGCCGCCGCGCCGCCGCCTCCGACACCTGCGGATGCGCGGCCGACGCCGGGGCGGGGGGAGAAGGCGGGACCGGCGCGGGGCTCGGGCCGAGGGTGGGCTCCGCGCCGGCGGAGAGGTCGAACGACGGCGTCGAGAGGAACGGCATCTCCGGCGACCGCACCTTCGGGCCTGGGCGTGGGCCTTGGACTCGGGCGACGGGGTAGATGTCGCTTCTGAACTGCGGCGAGTCGCACGCGCCGGCGTCACGTCTCGCTTGGCTTGACGGCTAATAAAAGAGTGGTGATGTAACGGGATGGTGCGTCGTGGCGGTCCTGGACGGTTACCGGTGGCCAACGGCACAGGACTGGGGTACAGTACAGTACAGCGTACACCGGTACACGTACTGGGGCTGGAAAGGCAGGCGAGAATGTCTACGGTAAAAAAAAAAATCATGCCTTGGTAGTATTTCTTAGTACAAAAGTATTCCATCCAGTAACGTG
Source organism: Eleusine coracana subsp. coracana (assembly GCA_032690845.1). Taxonomy (NCBI): domain Eukaryota; kingdom Viridiplantae; phylum Streptophyta; class Magnoliopsida; order Poales; family Poaceae; genus Eleusine; species Eleusine coracana. Next base: position 45,622,575 of record CM064430.1, read on the forward strand.
GCTTATAATGTTAGGCCTCTTTTAGGACGACATGTTTTTCAAAAGGTAGAAATAGAAAAAAAAAATACAATTAAAATGTCTCTACAATTTAAACCATGTGGAGTTAAAAAAAATAATGACAATTGATCGTTTGGATCGATGTTGTAATGTAGTAGGAATCAGATGAGAGAGATACAAAAAGATTTTTCTTTTCATGAGGTTGGATCGCATCGTCAGAAATGGGGAACAAGGTTTTTCATATGGCTTCCATAGGAATTTGAAGATGCACATTTCTTAATTCCAAAACGTTCGTTTAGGGGGAAAAAATCCCAAGGATTCAAAATCCTTACAAATTTCTGTTAGAATTTCCTCAGGTTTGAAAATCGGGAAAAGCTCTTATCTTGTGGCTTGATAAATTCTTGGTTCCTACTCCCTCTTACTCCTTCTCTTGTCTTCAAATATTGACTCCCTCTTACTCCTTCTCTTGTCTTCAAATATTGACTCCCTCTTACTCCTTCTCTTGTCTTCAAATATTAACTCCCTCTTACTCCTTGTCTAGATAAAAAAAAGATATTTGCCATGAATATTTTAAAACAACATTATGAATGAAATCCAGTGAAATTCATATATGATAATTGTGATTTAAATTTTCAGAAAAATATTGCTGCTCAAAATGTAAAAGCTTACTCGCTGTACCTCCAATACGTCAATTGTCGTGACTCGTGACTATACTGACTATGGAGTGTACTTTGCACTTCTAGGTAAAAACAGGAAACTGAAATCTAAACGAGCAAGTAGACACATTATCGGGTTTTTCTTGCCATGGACAGTTGGCAGTCAACAACAAAGATTGAAACTTAATACAAGACAAAGTTTGAAGAAGGGAAACTTAAATAATCACAATCATAGGGCCGTTGTTTCCTACGCACCTAACAGTCCAGCAGGATATTGACGTGTTTGATTCATTAGAAACCTTATTCCGCTTGTCACTGCATCAAATGAAATAGTGGCATAGTTTGACGATGGAGAAGGAATAAGGCAACCCTTTTTTTATTCTGAAATTGGAACAGAAGAAGGGTACGGCACATTCTGACATCCAATTAAGCATAGTGCAAACTATTATTACATGAAAGGCAACAAACAAACAAATTAAATGTTTGATAACTAACAAAGTCAACGAATTTCTAGTTTCTTGAAAAATTAAACGCTGTGTAACCATACATCCACAAAACGACCGGCTCACAATGTAAAATTATTGCAGTAACAAAGGATAGCAAGAACACCATCAACATAGACTGAAACTGTAATTCATTGACAAGAAACATGTGGTGGTTAAAGCATCAGACTCGCCCCATATGGTTTTGCTCTATGAGTCTATGTCGTGACGATCCAGCATTCCAGCTGTCGAGAAGGAAGCTGGGCAGCAAGGGGGCGGGGAAAGAGGCTCGTCAGTGATCTGCAGGCCGGTGAGATTGAGACAGGGCTTTGCCAAGCGCTATTCCGAACAGAGCTTGGGCAGCTTAGCTCGGATCCTATCTACAGATGCAGCCATGCAGGTGATGGCGCGGCAGTGTCATGTACCAAAACACTGGCTGGCCTTGACCGTCCTCACGAAGCAGGTCGTGGTCTCGACTCTCGAGCAAGGACCAGGAGGTGATTGAGCCATTGGCCATTGCCAGGAACCCAGGATCTTCACAGTGAAGGCCGTCAGCATCGGAGACAATCTAACGATGCCAACGACGAACGGGGACGAAGAGTCCAGACGGCCCTGTTACTGCCCGTCTTGCTAGATTGATTTGGCTCCACCTGCCTCATTCTCCTTCGACCTATTTCCCTCTTTCGCCCTGTTTCTTCTCAGCTGGCTAGTGCATAGGATTTAGCTCATCCCTTTTCGTTTTGGTTCTGTTCTGATGCTTGTATGGTATTATAATGGCCAGCTTCATGTGACAATATTAGTTTTTCCAATTGATCTGTAAGGTCTTTTTGGCTTATGAGTCTGGTAATGCCGTGGTTAGTTATCTGAATTCGCCTATGAAAAAAGTATACCTCATGCGTGTTTTAAATTGCATAGTGGCTGGAGAACTAATCCACATGGCTAATGAGAAATGAGATGGTTTGAATTACAATACGATTTATGACCTTCGAGTTTTCAGTAATCAGATCTTCCATTTCTACTACACTCAATACAGAGAGTCGTTAACAGGAAAAAAAAACATGATTTAGTTGACACCTGAACTTCATTTACAATATTTAAACATGTTTCCTAGCTTTCAAGTAACTGAAAGCTTTCAGTCACTGGTTTGTTTATTTGTATTTTGATTTTTCTTTTGTAGGATTATTTGTATCATAATTATAAGCTCTTGGATCTAGATCCAATGGCTCAAAGCGGTAATTGAAAGTTACCCAAACTTGCAGCTGAAAATTAGCAAGTCGTATGCAGTGGTAACCGATCACTTGTTTCTTCGGCTATTTCACTCAATTCTCTGAACTACACTTTGATTTTCAGGAACTCTTCAGCAAGGTTCCTATATTTACCAATAAACCAAACCAACAATAATACATTTAGCTGCTCTCCACCAAGCACCCAAAAATGGATCTGACATATCAACACAATTTATGCATTTCTATGTAGAAAGTGCTCTAGAAAAAACTCCTTGTTCATAACTCATATGACGGGCAATTCTTGAAAACAACAGAGCTACATGATTTAATCCATAAATAAATGAGTAAAAGCCTAACAAGTACTAACAACATTACATCCATAAGAATTGAATCAACACGGCCATAACATCTTGAGCAGAAGAGTACACATAAAATTTTTGGAACCTAGCACACATTACATCAAGCATCTTCAAGCTGAGGATTCACAACATTACCTAGCAAAGTCAAAGGCCACGGCATGATATATGGATAGATATGGCAATCATACTTCTTGTGAAAGAGCTTCTCTAGCTCCGCCGTTTCCAGGCAGAAGGTCATGAACCAGCAAGCAAGATCAGGGTCGTTGAAGGTCTCGTATGTGGAGAGGTACACATAGCCATCTATGATCTCAATAACTTTCAGTGCGGCATGCTCCTCAGGTGAGCCCTCAGTGAGCTCAAGAACCTCAGCCTGCAAAGGAAACATCTTGTCGAGCATCCATTTCTCGACACCATTGTCATCCGGCCTCCAGTACCAGACCAGGAGGGAGAACACCACAACGCCGACAATGCAAGGCTTCCCATCGTAGGTCTCCCCAACCCTGAAACTGTGGCCTTGCCCCTTGAGGTACTGTGGCAGATCGATCCGAGAGAACTGCATTGTCGCAGTGTTGAGCACTAGCATGTAGGGCTTGCTGGTGTGCGTCCAGTAGACCCATCCGTTCACCAGCGAGCCCGAGTGAAGCCAATATTTGTCATCCCCTCTTCTCCGTGTGAAGGCGCGAGCCCACGGGAAGATCTGCCACTCCCCGGTGGCCGACGAGAAGACGGCAGCGCGCGCCCGCGAATCGTCGTGACAGGTGCAGAGCACGCGGAGCGCGCCGGGGTCGTCGTCGTCGTCCGAGGAGGGAAGGATGTGGTGGTTGAGGTAGGTGAAGTAGCCGCGACAGCCGACGGTGATCTCCTCGGGCGGCCTGGGGACGAGGTCGAGCGCCTGCGTGAGCGGGTCGTAGGCGGCGATCTGGTTGGTGCGGGGGTTGAGGAGGAGGACGCGCCCCCCGCGGCAGTCCTGGATCTCCCACCCGGGGGCGGTATCGTCGTGGTCGCCAGGCACGCGGGTGAGGAAGAAGTCCCCGCCGCGGACGGCGGCGGCGAGGTCCGGGTCGGAGCGACGGCGGAGGGGCGCGAAGGTGGGGATGGCGGGCCCGTCGGGGTCGAAGAAGAGGCCGAGGAGCGGGGGCGCGTGGATCCCGCGGAAGCGGCGGCGGAAGGCGCCGGAGGAGCGGATGGCGGCGAGGAAGGTGCGGCAGGCGAGCGCGGCGCGGACGAGGCTCGGGAGGGAGGGGAGGCGGAGGAAGATCTCGCGGAGGAGGTCGTCGCCGAGGGCGGTTATGGTGGTGGGGCTGGCTGCGTCTCCGGATGTCCGCGACGGCGGGAGTTGCTGGGAGGCCATGGTGAGCGGACGGGCGATGACTTGACTTGGAGCTTGCGGGATCGAAGCAGCTGATTCGAATGGCGAGGGCGGTGGGCGTGCTCGAGCTCAACGCATCCGGATTCAAGCCTTCAACCAGCTCAGCTCGGGCGTGTGCGCGTTTGTTGATTTTCGGGGCGGCTTTTTTTTTCCTTTTGACAGCGTCGGGGCGGCATTTCAGTGAACAAAGGGCATGTTTGGATGAATTTGCCATTGACAAAAGTTTAGGGGTTAAAAATATAGATTAAATTTTAGTTTCTAAACTTTAGTTCCCATATATTTGGATCTATAGCAAATGGTTAAATTAACACATGTATGAGTGAGTAGTTTAAGGTTTAACATTTTTTAGGGTCTCTTGAGTGCCAATTTTTTTAGTCATTTTCCATTTCATTTTACTCTCAGTTGCCCACATGTTGGGATCCATTTGGCAAAAAAAAGACTAAACCTATTAGTTTTAACCATTTTCTATGAATCCAAACATGCCCAAAGTCGTGTCGAGCATCCGATTGCTGGATGTGTCAAACATTCTCGCATTTGGATCAGTTTGGTTTGTGTCCTCGCCTGAGCGCTGTCCCTCATGCATGGATTCATAGCCTCAGCGTTCAAAATCGGACACTAAGCACAACGCCTGCCTCAGCCAAGCTTTTCAGGGCGTCAATCAAACTAGCCTTGAAAAACTATCAGAGACTGAGAAATGCTATCGCAAAGTTTGGCAGCTATCAAATACCATCAGAGACTGTATTTTAGCTAAAAATTATCATTCACATTAGACTTGAGAAGACGAAAATACCTCTAAATTTTATGACGCTATCCTACGACGCTTGTTAAATAATTCGGTGTCACTTTTTTCAAAGAGATTCCCACATGAATAACATGAATTGTCATTACATATCACTAGCTAATTATACGAGTTATATAGTCTAATAAAAATTTTACATATAAAAATCATATGCGACTGATTATTACAAGTTTGAAGTTACAAACATTTCACTAAAGATGTTAAAAGTAATACATAAATTAATTATATAGTCACACATATTTTATTACATAGCTTAATATAAAGTAACTAAACATACTTATTGTCGAGACTTAATCTCGGCAATAAACATAGGGTAGTTCATCTATGTGGATTTATAGGTAGGACAGGGGTATGCACGAGATCGAAATACGATGGTAACACAAGACATCGATTTAGACAGGTTCGGGCCTCCCGGAGGATAATAACCCTACGTCCTGTGTTCTGTGGTATTTGTATTGATATGTCTAGATCTAAAGATCTAGACGAGAAGGGTAGACCTAGACGACGATATCTAATTGTGTCTAATCTATGTCCCATTGTGGGATTTATCTAATTCAGCTTGTCTATTGCTTGTCCAATGCTATGGCTTGTTCCTTGAGAAGGACCCCTGCCCCTCCTTATATATCCGGGAGGACAAAGTTACATGACGGAATCCTAGTCAGTCTACTGATCTTATCCTAGTAGGAGTCTACTTTCACTTTCCTTATCTATGAGGTACCCGATGGTAAGTATCATCGACAAGCCCCTGAGAGTCTTGCAAGCTGGATGATAATCTTCAGTAGCTTCCCGACTGGTTCATACCATATATAATGCTTCAGCTTTATATCAGCGAGCTTGTAAGAATCTTAAAGATCTGAAAATATCATCGAGAAATCAACTGGTGCACCGAGTAGGTGCACCTAATTAGGTGTAGCCCCCGACTCTTGTATCATTTGAAAACTGCAAATAATGCAAGAGTCCGAAACAAGAATAGTTGTGTTGGCTTTCTTTAAGCAGAAATCACTCAAATCATCAAATCTGAGTGATAAATAACTCAGTAGAATGACATTAATCATTACCGAGTGATAAATGACTTAGTCGAGTGACTTCAATCACCGCTGAGTGGTAGATGACTCAAACCAATGACTTCAATCATTGTCGAGTGCTATATGATATACTCGAGCGATATCAATCACAGCCGAGTGAACGTAAGCTTATGACATCAATCATAGCTAAATGATATAGTCTTTGACCGAGTGGCCTATATGAGTGATTTATGAATCAAACGGGTGACTTCAATCACAGCGGAATGATTATGTTCTAAACGGGTGACTTCAATCGTAGCCGTATGAATGAGGATTTATAACATCAATCATAGCCAAGTACTAAGTTACCATGATTTCAATCATGATTAAGTAACCTTTCCTTAAGAATTGTAATTACTCATATCTTTGAGCTTTATTTTTATTATTATAGACTGACTTCAATCAGTGAGTGATACTCGTTATCTCGCATATATGATCATCAAGTCACAGCGACATGATCATCAAATCATGCTTTGAATGATTATGGCAACAACCATTTTTGATAATGCACTTCTTTTCAAAGAAGCATATGTTGACCGAGTGACCATCAAGTCATGGTTATATGATCATCAAATCATATATTTTTATATATTATGATATCAACCATAAATTTGATGGAGAGTGCTTATCTTCAAAGAAGCCTCCGAGACAATCGCAGTTATGAGTGACAACCGCGCTCAACTTAGAATATTATCCGAGTGGCAGCGGTACTTAACTCATGACGATAAGGTCGAGTGAAGAAGATAATAAAGGTTTGTGGGACATATGTATCCAGGATACTTAACCACTGGGCTAATCGGCCGAGTGGGTCGGGGGCTCGGATATGGTGTATTCGGCCCAGAAGATATTTATTGAGGTACTTGTTTGAGTAAGCGGCAAGTTAGGTTAGCAAATATATTGGATAGATAGAATCTGTTATAACCGACTAAAAGATTACCATGTAAATCCCTGCCCTTCGGATATATAAGGAGGGCAAAGGGTCTTTGGAAAAGGACAGACCTGTATTAGAACCCTAATTCTAGTGCGAACCCTAGCAATACAGAAACACCAAACATGATGTAGGGTTATTATCCTTCGGGAGGCCTGAACCTGTATAACCCTTGTGTCCTGTGTCCATTGATCTTTCATACTCATACGCACACCTAGATCTACTATCGAGAATATCTCTCGACAGTTGGCGCGCCAGGAAGGGGCAGCGTTGAGTGTAGCTTTGTCGAAATCGATGGCTCTCGTCGACATCAAGTTTCGCCCGGGAGACAAGATCTGCTTTGGCACCGTCAGCCTCGTCGTCGATCAGCACGGGAACCTCGTCAAGTATGAATGCACGGTCCACTCGGACGGTGCCACAGCTAATCAGAGCAATTCGGCCGGCCGATTCCCGCTTGGCCTCGACAACGCGGCGATAGCTCTCTAGGCGGAAACCCTCTCGGGCGGCAACTCAACGTTGTCCGCAACGCCCCGATTGACAACCTTGGTCGATTCGGGCTACACTACGGTTGATCTCCCGGCTCATCACATGGATCAGTCGGACGAAGATCCCAAATTTTTTGATGAATCAAGATTCGTTGCAGCAATCGGCCTTGAAAGCGAGTCACTCCTGGACCTGATTGAAGAGCCGAGTGATTCAGAGAGTTGTTACTCGGATTTCCATGAGGTATTCATGGTGGCACCTGCTGCCCAGGGGCAAGCAGACGGCGAAACATCAGCGGATGCTGCCGCGCGCGGTACCGCACCGCGCATAGACGGGCATGAAACCGACCTCGAAGACGGTGATCTAGATGCCACCACTCCTCCGCTTCGAAGAGCGGATGTTCAGCAGAGACCCCGAGTCGTGCAAAACCTAGACATGGGAGACCTCACCTTAAAACTTGATGGTGAGGATGTCTTCAAGACCCCACAACACAACATTACGACTGCGGCAACTCTCCTGCAAACAATAGAGCCCCTGCTCCAAGTCTCCCCAGAGTTGACACCTCAGGTCAACCAATTGAAAGCGCATATCAGGGCCGCGGTTGTACTGGGGATGCATACGACACAGTCATCACCGACTAAATCAGTCTCTGGAGCCACTAGCTCTATGTCCAGGGAGGATAGAAGAGACCGACAACGCTCCAACCGGGAGGCAACCCCGCCTACTGTTCCCCGGCGCAGGCCCATTGCAGAGTATCATGATCGACATCTGACCACCGACCTGCGCAACGACATACCACCACGTGATGCGCGGGTTCGACTGGACAGCAGATACCGGGAGCGTGATGATGCGGCCCACCGAGAGTATAAAGATGAACGCCGTCGGCGTGGTTATGTCGACTATGAGCGTGACAACAGACGGCAGCCACATTTAGAAGATCATTACTGCGATCGACGGGACGAGGGCCGCCGTGATGATAGATATTACCGAGAATCCGACCACGAACGAGAACGTACTCTGGCCGCCAACGATTATGACGAGGAGGCTGGCATCCGAGCCTTCACTCGGGAACTTCGAACCGTCGGCTGGCCGGTCGGCTTCAAGCCAGTTGGCATTGAGAAGTATGACGACAAGTCAGACTCGCGCAACTGGCTTCACGTCTATTCGACAGCCATATGAGCTCTTGGCGGTGATAGCTTTGTCATGGTCTACTACTTGCATGTGTGCTTAGCCCCAGCAACAAGAACATGGCTCACTAATCTGCCCGATAACTCTATCACCTCCAGGGTAGATCTTTGTCGGCAGTTCGTGGCAAATTTTCAAGCCACCTTTGACAGACCAGGGAATCACTGGGAACTCGGCCGGATAAAGCAGCAAGACCGGGAGCCTCTTTGAGAGTACATCCAACGCTTTCGCCGAGTGAAAAATACCATCCCTAACATCTCGGATGCTCAGGTTGTTGCCGCCTTCTAGGGAGGACTCCGCAACGACAACCTAATAAAGAAGACTGGAAGGTTGGATGCCGCCGGCAGACTGTCAGCCAAGGAATTATTCACTATGGCCGACAAATATGCGACTGGCAACTCGGCACTATTTCAGGTTTGCCAGTACAAGGAGGCGACCCCGAGGAACTAGTCGGGTCCATCCGATTACAACAAGGACGGCGATAGGAAGCGCAAGTAAGACTGAACGGTGGCCACCACCGAGCGCTCGACCAGGAGGAAAGCAGACACTCAGGATGACTTCGATAAAATGCTCGAGGGCCCTTGCCTGCTATATGATGGAGCTCATAAAGCCAGGGAATGTTTCAAGCTGAAAATTTTTGCCCATCACACCTTGAAGGTCTGCAAATAACGCCCCTGGATCCCCAAGGGTGGCAAAAAGGATTCAGACAAAGACAACCAAGACGAGGATAAGGAGGACTTCCAAGACCCCAAACGTGAGGTCAATTACATCCATGGTCGGTCTACGACCGACTCGAAGCGTCAGCAGAAGGTCCTCTACAGTGAGGTCCACTCGGTCTCACCAGTGGTACCTCAATATCTGCAATGGTCAGAGGTTCCAATTACTTTTGATCGTTCCAACCATCCGGATCACATCACCAGGTCTGGGAAATATCCCTTAGTGCTAACGTCGACTGTTAACCGAGTCCGGCTAAATCGAGTACTGTTAGATGGTGGTAGTAGTCTGGACATCCTTTTTGTCAAAACCTTCAAGGAACTTGGCATACCTTTGATGGACCTCAAGCCGAGTCGATCACCGTTTCATGGTGTGATCCCGGGCATGCAAACAGTCCCTCTAGGACAAATCACTTTGCCCGTGACTTTCGGCACTCGAGAAAACTACAGGACGGAGCGAGTTACCTTCAAGGTCGCCGACCTCGACTCTACGTATCACGCCATTATAGGACGGCCGGCCATCACTAAATTTATGGCGGTACCTTATTATTCTTATATGATGATGAAGCTGCCAGGACCAAACGATGTCATATCAATCCACTCGGATGTGCGGACTTCATACGACTGCGACAACTGCAGTTGTGAGTTGACCGAGAAAATGGTAGCAGCATCGGAGCTGGCCGAGCTGAAGGAAGCAATTGCAACAGCGGAGGAGGCCACGCTTGACCTTGCTCCGAAGAAAACAATGAAGACTGCGGTACAAGCGGATGCCATGGAGTCCAAGAAGATTAGCCTAAATGACAATGATGTATCTAAGACCACCAATATTAGGGTCAATTTAGGAGATAAATAGGAAAGCGCGCTCATCCTTTGTCTTAGAAATAATAAAGATATATTTATATGGAAACCTTCTGACATGCCAGGTGTTCCAAGGGAAAAGGCTGAGCACAAACTTCACATTCGCGAAAATGCCAAGCCAGTAAGGCAACGGCTTAGACGATTCTCGCAAGACCGAAAGGATGCGATTAGGAAAGAAATTGGCTGACTACTGGCAGCCGGTTTCAGCAAAGAAGTTTTTCACCCTGACTGGTTGGCTAACCCAGTTCTAGTGCGGAAGAAGAATAAGGAGTGGCGGATGTGTGTGGACTACACCGGCCTTAACCAAGCTTGTCCGAAAGATCTATTCACTCTCTCACGAATTGATCAAGTGGTCGATTTGATGGCTGGATGCACTTTGTTGTGCTTCTTAGATGCCTATTCAGGGTACCATCAGATTCTCTTAAACCAATCCGACCAGCTTAAAACCTCGTTCATCACGCCGTTCGGAGCCTTCTTTTATACAACAATGCCCTTTGGCCTAAAAAATGCTGGTGCCACCTACCAGCGGACTATGCAGCGATGTTTGCACAATCAGATAGGAAGGAATGTCGAGGCTTACGTTGATGATGTGGTAGTCAAGACTCGGCTCTTCACAGACTTAATATTCGACCTAGATGAAATATTCGGCAACCTTCAGAAATATAACATAAAGTTAAATCTGGAAAAATGCGTCTTTGGGGTCACATCAGGAAAATTACTTGGTTTCTTGGTATCACACAAAGGGATTGAAGCTAATCCAGAAAAGGTAAATGCCATATTACGAATGGGACCTCCACACTCGCAAAAAGACATTCAAAAGCTCACCTGTTGTATGGCTTCGCTCAGTCTGTTCGTATCTCGGCTCGGCGTCCGAGGCTTACCCTTCTTTCGATTACTCAAGAAGCAAGGATCATTCATCTGGAATGACGACGCACAGAAAGCTTTGGATGATTTTAAGGCTTTTATTAGTCGTCCTCCAGTCTTAACTCCCCCGGAGCCAAAGGAACTTTTGCAACTGTACATTTCCGCAATCAAACACGTTGTCAGTACTGTGCTGGCGGTGGAGCGGGCGGAAGATGGCAAGGCTCAAAAGGTGCATCGACCAGTATATTTTGTCAGTGAAGTCTTATCAGAATCCAAGGTATGGTACTTCCAGCTTCAGAAGTTAATTTATGCATTACTGATGACATCTAGGAAGTTGAAGCATTACTTTGAGGATCATCCAATTGAGGTCCACACGTCATTTGACCTAGGCGAATTGCTTCACAATAGAGAGGCCACTGGGAAAATCGCCAAATGGGCTGTTGAGCTCGGATCATATGATATCACCTTTAAGTCACGTGATTCGATAAAAGGTCAAGCTTTGTCGGACTTTGTCGCCGAGTGGACAGAATGTGAGTTACCTCCTGACTCACAAGAATTATGCTATTGGAAGATGGCGTTTGATGGCTCCTTGCAACTAGAAGACGCCGGAGCAGGGGTCATACTGGAATCTCCTGACGGAGCCAAGTTGCGGTACGTTCTTCGAATGCACTTTCGTGCCTCTAATAATGCTGCAGAGTATGAGGCACTGCTACATGGACTTCAGACAGCTATCTCACTCGGCGTCCAAAGGATAAGCATCTCTGGCGACTCGGCGCTAGTTATAAATCAAGTAACGAAGGAGTGGTGTTGTTCCCACGAAAGCATGACAACCTACTGTACCGAAGTTCAGAAGCTCGAAGACAAGTTTGATGACATTGAGTATAAACACGTCTTACGAAAGTACAATGAAGGAGCGGATGAACTGGCCAAACTTGGGTCTAGCAGATCTAAAATACCCGACGAAGTATTCGTTGATGATTTGCATAAGTCATCTGTACTAACCCAGCAAACTATGAAGCAGTCGGCACTAAAGGTGGGGGTAGCAGCGTATGTAGCTGTCATCGAGGTTGATTGGCGAACTCCCTTTATTGATCATCTAGATCGTGATACATTACCGACCGACAAAGACGAAGCCCTCCGGATTATTCGCAAGTCACGTTCATATCATATAGTTGACCATCACCTGTACAAGCAAAGCCCACATAGGGTATTGATGAAATGCTTGTCTCACGTTGAAGGCATAGCTATATTAGGAAACATCCACGCTGGCATTTGTGGGAATCATGCAGGCCCATCCACAATTGCGGCCAAGGCAATGAGGCAAGGGTTTTATTGGCCGACCGCCGGCGCTAATGCCAAGGAAATTGTCCGAAAGTGTGAAGGTTGTCAGTTCTTTGCTCGTCAGATGCACGTACCTGCTACAGAGCTTCAAAATATACCAATAACTTGGCCGTTTTCAGTGTGGGGTTTAGACATTGTCTGACCTTTCATGAAAGCTTAAGGGGGTTTTACTCACCTTTTCGTAGCAGTGGACAAGTTTTCTAAATGGATCGAAGCAAAGCCAGTCAGTAAGATTTCGGCAAAGAAAGCCATCGAGTTTATGACCGAAATAGTCACTCGGTTTGGTGCCCCTCACAAGATAATCACTGACAACGGTACTCAATTCACAGCAGAGGAGTTTAAAGAGTTTGCGGGCCGAGTCAGTTTTAAGATTTGTTATGCCTCGGCCGCCCATCCACAGAGCAATGGTCAGGTTGAGAGAGCAAATGGCCTCCTGCTTTCTGGAATTAAGCCTCGTATATTTGATCGATTGGAAAAGTATGCTCGACGATGGGTTCGAGAATTACCATCTGTGTTGTGGGGGCTTAGAACCAACATAAGTCGTGCCACCGGACATTCTCCTTTTTCTCTGGTTTATGGCTCAGAAGCCATGTTACCCACTGAGATTCTTTTCGCCTCCCCCCGTGTGGTAGCGTATGACAAAAAAACCTCAAACGACTATAGGAGTGACGACTTGTTATTATTGGAGGAACAGCGGGATGCCACTGTAATTCGGTCGGCAAAGTACCAGCAAAGTCTGCGACGATATCACGATAAAAACGTTCGTACACGGGGTTTTTCTGTCGACGACCTTGTTTTGAAGCAAGTTCAATCTAAGGTCGGCAAGCATAAGTTGTCGCCTCCATGGAAAGGACCTTTTATTATAAAGGAAATCACTCGGCCAGGCGCCTATCGATTGATGAATGAAGACGGATCGGACCTTCAAAGTTCCTGGAATGTTTCATAGCTACGTCATTTTTATGCTTAGTAATTATAATTTATTGTATTTCTGTTATTAAATATGTATACACAATAGTCATGACATTTGATTTTGCAATTTATGAATTCTATGAATAATTATTATATACATCATGACTAAAATTCTGATACTTGGTATCACTCTAACTCGTGCATGTCGACCAAGCGGGTTACTTAGTCGCTAGGGTTCTTGCCGTCTGTTAGGGACCAAGGCAATTCTACTAATTCGCATATGCTTGACCGAGTGAGTTCTTAGTCTACATGGTTCATATCGACTATTGGGGGCATTGTTTAGAGGGCTGACATGAGTTGTGTATTGGTTGTGAGTGTCTAACACGAGTTCATACAATACATATACGAAGCAGCACGAACCAATAATTCATTACAATACTGGTAATAAATCTAGACCTTAGTGGTCTATTGAACATTCATTATATTACAATATCAGAGCTGTATCACAGTATTTTATGCTCTATGATTTTTTACAATTTAGGTAAACGATCTAGCTCTATCTGGTCGGCTAATATGTGAGCTGTTTTTTACGCCTCAACCACGAGAGCTTCACATTGTTCATCAGAGAAATCTTCATGAAAGCCTTCGGCTACCACATCTAACTCTATGTTGGGGATGTGGGACTTTGCAATTGCCAGAACCTGTGCGCCAGCTAGTTCTGCAACATGTCGAGCATGTTCTTTCATTCGGCCGGGTGCTCCTTGTAGCCTCGTCAACAGGTCCCGACATCGAGGTGGTTTTTCTTCAGGATATATGTATTGGGCGACCACCTCTGCATCCTTCTGAAGAGCTGCAAGAGACCATCGAAGGTTTTCATCACCCTCTATAAATTTCTTCTACAATAGCTCATAGGACCTCTTTGATCCTACAGGAGCATAATAATCATATATGTCCAGCACAATGGAATTCAATATATAGGTATTAGTTGAATAAACATTTACCTCTTAGGCGTTTCTCGGCTTCTGTTTTCTCAGCCTCCAAGGTGGCAACTTTTTCCTTATACTCTTCTTTTTGCTTTTCAATTTTATTGAAGCCTTTTTAGAATTGGTTTAGCTCATCCATAGCCTTTTTGGAAATCTTCTCAACTTTGATAACTTCGGTTTCCAGCTTTATGTTCCTTTCTTTTTGGCTTTTTATCATTTCTTCAGCGCCTGTTAGTAACAACCATTTTAGTGCATAAATATACTCATGTACATATAGGTAAATTCATTTTTACCTTCTGCTCTTTCTTTCCATGAATTTTGTTTTTGTTGCATTGTTTCGAGATCGTCTTTAAGCTTTTTAAAATTCCTCTTGATCTCTGCCGAGTCCTGGATCTGCTTTTGTAACTCTTGATATTCGGCCTTCAAAGTTTCAAGAGCTTGGGCAGATGACTCTAGCTCTCTTATGCGGCCTTCAAGATTTGCAATTTGTGCGGTTGTCTGGGCATCTTGTTTTTGTTTTAGTTCCAGTGACCGCGACGCCTCTGTATGGACGAGGTTAAATGTTCATGTCACACAGATAACATGTGAGGTATAAGCTATATTGGTCTCATACCTTGTAGCTCGAATTGAAGTTCATTAACTTGAGATGAACGGGCTTTTAGCACTACTGATAAGCGCCCTACTTCCAGTCTCTCTTGGGCAAGTTGGTCTTCTAAATCGACGGCTTTTGCACAATGCCTCTCGACAAGTTGCAGAAGCTTGGTCTTGTTGGACATATGAGTTTTCAGAGCCTGTAATAATGGCAAATTATATGTTTGAAATTTCATAACCAGGAACGGTGATTATTATTGACAAAAAGGATGGAATACCTGGAAGGAATGATAGGCTTTTTCAGTTTGCTCTTCAAATTTTTTCAAATCCGCTTGCTCCGCCGACTCATCAAATCCGATGATGGCAAATTGGCCACTATGATATATTGATCTAGTCGGCGTTGGCTGGTCTGCGGCACTTTCTCTTACCACTCGGTGAATAGGAGTCGGCGTGACATTTTCCTCCGGACCGATTGGATATTCATATGTTGGCTCTGGCATAGATTCAAACACCAGTGATGGCTCTTCGGACTCGGTGGAGGCAGGAGTATCAGTACCCGTTGCCATCTCAGAAGTATTCAGGTCCGGGATGTTGGGTGATTTAGCTTGATTATCTTCTGGCTGAGTGGATTCGGGTGCACCTTTTTTACTCGGTTTCTTTGCCGAGTGGTCTGGGACATCATCTTTGGATGACTCGGCCTGTGGTGTCTCCTGGGCTTTTTCGGGAACTGGACTTTGTCCTGAAACTTCTTCAAAAGACGACCGCCCGGACGACCTGCTAATTTGACAAAATTTACATATTTCAATCACATGGATAGTTAAGCTTTAAGTTATATTGATTTGTTTACCTTGAGCGGCGTTTGAATTTAATGCATGACACTCTTGGTGGTGGGCTGGTTGGCCTCGGGGCGCCTGTCATGTCTGGCGCCGTCTCATGGGTGCCTGTCTTGCTAGTTTCACTCGGCTGATTTTGTCCTTCATCATCCATGGTTCACCGAGTGGTGGAGGTTTTCTCTGGAGTTTTCTTCTTTGCCTCCGCTTGATGTCTGGCTACTCTTTCCACCAGCGATTCTTCTTCATCAGAATCTTCAATATGTGCCTTTCGGTGCTTGGGAGCTGATGGTTGAGTGGGAGATTTCTTTTGCGGCATCGGCGGCAGAGGGGGGTTGGACACGTATACATCAAGATTCTGCAATATAAGTTACGTCATATTAATTGGTGAACATAATGCATCAAGTACTGACTTTTTACGCACAGAAGTGGATAACTTATTGGACTCCTGCCAATCTTGGAATGATGTCCACATTTCGCACTACCTGGAGTCCAACCAAGTAGTGAAGAGAATATATTTTCTAGCCGCAATGTTAATTCCCTTTCAGACAAAGTTTCTGGCACTTTCATGGTGGGGTCTGAACTTAGTTCGAACTTCCATCCAGGAACATGACGTATTTTAATAGGTTGCACGCGACGGTATATGAAGCTTGCGGCAACATGTACGTTAGTGTAACCTTGGGACTTGAGATAGGCAATGTGTTCTAATATGGCATCAACTTAAGACTTTTTATTTGGATGGGCCTTTGCTGACCACTCGGGTCGTGGCTTGGGGGATTCGGTCGTAGTCTCTAACAAAGGTAGAGCATGGTTTCCATGGTAAAACCAGTCCGCGTGCCAACCTTTGTTCGTTGATGGAAGTGGTACATCAACGTATTTGGATTTATTTCTAAGTTGGAATCCGGCCCCTCCTATAACATTATTGCTGTTTGACTTCAAAACAAACAGTTCTTTGAAGGTATCAAAATGAGGATAAATCCCTAAGAACACCTCACACAGGTGGATGAAGATAGCAATATGTAAGATGGAATTTGAATTTAGATTGATAAGATTGATGCCATAGAAGAATAGGAGACCGCAAAAGAAGTCGCAACAAGGGATCCCAAATCCACGATAGACAAAGGAGGAGAAAACCGTGATTTGGTCGACAGGAGGTTGAGGAAATTTCTGACCTATGGCCTCGATCCATTCTCCGGTCTGATGATACTGCAACACGCCGTCAATCACCAGTCTGTTGATTTTCTGTGAATCCATGGTTGACACGGGGAACTCCTTGATGGCGGCGGGGATATCGAAGATTGACTCTTCTTCCTCGCCCTTCTCAGGGGAAGCTTGCTTCTAGGATTGTACCTTATAGCTTTGGCGGGTGCGCTTCGGGGCCATCGCTCTTATTCGAGTGCGGTGGAAGCAGCTGTGTGGAGCCTTGGGGCGGAAATGGACTCTTGAGATCTAGGGTTTGCGTGCGCAAGAAGGCGGCGGCGGCAAAATGAAGAAGAAGGGGTGCGGCTGTTTGGAGGCCCTTTTTAAAAGGGCTAGATGATCTATTGGGCCGAGGCTTTTCGTAATTTGTTAAGTCCAGTTTTGTTAATCGGATTATTGCAGTTTTAGCCTTGGAAATTGTACCTTCTGAGATTTCGTGATAAATTATTCGGATTATTACAGTTTCAGCCTTAGAAATTGTACCTTCTGAGATTTCGTGATAAATCATTCGGATTATTACAGTTTCAGCCTTGGAAATTATACCCTCCGAGATTTCGTGATAAATCACTCAGATTACTGTAGCTTTAGCCTTGGAAATGGTATCTTCTGACATTGCATGGTAAATCATTCGGATTATCCCGGCACCAATCATGGGGGTTGTGCTTCCGTGTTATATTAATACTATTGATACATCACCAATCTTGGGGGCTATGACAATTAAAATTTGTCGTTAATCATTCAGATTAAGGGTATTTTAGAATTGGGGATATAAATATTAAATTGGCGATGAATCACTCGGCGAGTAAGAGAAATATGCTAAATCTAAGGCAAAGTTGGAAGATTCAGACCTCATTATTAAAGAGGGACAAGGTTAATTGGATATTTTTTGATAACTCAAAAGTCGCTTCGGTATAACCTTAACAATCTTTTGAGTTGGGGGCTACATGCATAGGCTATATCTTTTTTAGTGATTTATGAATAAGAGTTAATAGAAAAAACACTTCCCAATTTCATAAGATGTCGAGGCAAACTAAAACGATAGTTCAATACGGGAAGTGGTTGGGGGCTACTGTGGTATGTATATACCAGGGATACCTCGCCACTCAGATATATTGCCGAGTGGGCCAGGATCCAATAAAGATGAAGACCCATGAAGATAATTATTCGGATTGTTACGTGGAGTACACGACAAGTCAATATTAGAGATAGAAAGTTAGAGATAGAGTTATAGTCGGAGATCATGTTGTAACCGACTAAGACACTTACCATATAACCCTGCCTCCCCCCCCCCCCCGGATATATAAGGAGGGACAGGGGCTCTTTTGGAGAGATCTATCCCGAATAATACACTACAGAACACAAGACGTAGGGTTGTTATCCTACGGGAGGCCCGAATCTGTCTAAACCTTGCGTCCTGTGTAGGGGCAGCCTAGATCTATTATCAAGAATATCTCTCGACAGTTGGCGCGCCAGGTAGTTGCAGCGTTGAGTCTAGCTTCATCAAAATCGATGGCTTTCATCGACATCAAGTTTCGTCCGGGAGACAAGATCTACTTTGGCACTGTTAGCCTCATCACCGACCAGCACGGGAACCTCGTCAAGCGTGAGGGCGTGGCCCACTCGGACGCTGCCTCAACCGACCAGAGCAATCCGGCAGGCTGACTCCCGCTCGGCCTCAACAACGCGGCAACAGCTTTCCAGGCGGAAACCCTTTCGGGCGGCAACTCAACGTTGTCCGCAATACCCCAATCGGCAACCTTGGTCGATTCGGGTTACACTACGGTTAATCTCTCGGCTCGCCACACGGACCAGTCGGACGAAGGTGTCAACGTTGTCCGCTTTGAAGACCGGACGCTCAGCAGAGACCCCGAGTCGTACAAAACTTAGACATGGGAGACCTCACCTTAAAACTTGATGGTGAGGATGTCTTCAAGATCCCACAACACAACATTACGGCTGCGGCAACTCTCCTGCAAACAATAGAGCCCCTGCTCCAAGTCTCCCCAGAGTTGACACCTCAGGTCAACCAATTGAAAGCGCATATTAGGGCCGCGGTTGTACTGGGGATGCATGCGGCACGGTCATCGCCGACTAAATCACTCTCTCGAGCCGCTAGCTCTGTGTCCAGGGAGGATAGAAGAGACCGACAACGCTCCAACCGGGAGGCAACCCCACCTACTGTTCCCCGGCGCAGGCCCATTGTAGAGTATCATGATCGACATCCGACCGCCGACCTGCGCAGCGGCATACCATCACGTGATGCGCGGGTTTGGCTGGACAGCAGATACTGAGAGCGTGATGATGCGGCCGAGTGGCCAGGTGAAGGCGGAGTAGCCCCCGGACATGTACATGTGGCCGTGAGCAGTCAAACCATTGAGTCATGATGATGTCATCGAGTCGTCGGAATCCACCAAAGTATCAAGTTGTCGGAAGCATCATCGTAATGGATGATGTCGCCGAATAGCGGTCGTCCTCGTTGAAGGTGTCGTCTTGATGAAGACGTGATGATTTATGCGATGACACGATGCTTCAACATCGGTCTGCTCGCGATTAGATTTTGAAGAAGAAATCTTTTGAAAACGCGGTGACTCGTGCGCTTTAACGCCGGTCTGCTCGCGATGAAATCTTGAAGTAGTAGATTGAAATCACCGATCTTGACGAGCCGATCGCCACGCTGGCCCCTTCCTGGTGCGCCAACTGTCGCGCTTCCCCTACCTGGCACGCCAACTGTCAAAACTTAATCTCGGTAATAGACATAGGATAGTTCATTTATGTGGATTTATAGGTAGGACAGGGGTATACGCGAGATCGAGAGATGATGGTAACACAAGACGCTGATTTAAACATGTTCGGGCCTCCCGGAGGATAATAATCCTACATCCTGTGTTCAGTGGTATTTGTATTGATATGTCTAGATCTAAAGATCTAGATGAGAAGAGTAGACCTAGACGAGAATGTCTAGTTGTGTCTAATCTATGTCCCGTTGTGGGATATATCTAATTCAGCTTGTATATTGCTTGTCCAATGCAATGGCTTGTTCCTTGAGGAGGATCCCTGTCCCTCCTTATATATCCGGGGGAAAGGGTTACATGGCAGAGTCTTAGTCGGTTTACTGATTTTATCCTAGTAGGAGTCTACCTCCACTTTCCTTATCTATGAGGTACCCCGATGGTAAGTATTATCGACACTTATGATATAAGCATCACAAGTTCTTCTTTCAATATCCTTTGTCTACTCTTTTATGGTGCTGGATTACCATAAAATTATAGCTGAAATGTTTTTGGAGTGCAAGATGAGGATGTTTGTGCTTCCATCTCTTTTGCAACGCATGATTTTGTTCTACATAGATATGAAAAAAAAGGAAAAAAATAGATTGTGCTAGAGGAGAAAAAATGTATTTCGATTTATAATACACTGATTCATCTTAGAGTTACGCTGTCAGTGACTACAAACTTTCTTTTGGTGTCTTCTTTCCCTTGATTCTTGTAGTGGTGTTCTCTCGGACAGGGTTTAAAAAATCGATTGAACCATGGAAACCGGATCACACCGGTTTTACAGTTTTCAAGAAAACCAGAAAAACCGCTCGATAAACCGCTCAAATATCAAAATCCAAATTTGAACCAAATTTTAAAGCCAATCGGTCAGTTTCTCCGGTTTACCGACCGGTTTCTCCGGTTTATCGCTAGGTTTTCTCGGTTTACCGCTCGGTTTATTGAGAAAATTTCTTCTTTTAAAAAACCGCTTGGTTTCTCTGGTTTATCGCTCGGTTTCTCGGTTTATCGCTCGGTTTTACCGGTTTTCAAAATTATAAATTTTTTCAAATTTTTAAAATTTAAAAAATAATTCGACCGAAAACTGGTCGTCCGCTGAAACCGGACCGGACCGATTTGGTCGAAAACCACGAAAACCGACCGGTTTTTGTCGGTTTTTCAATCCATGCTCTCGGACTTGATAGCTACTCCCTTTCTTTTTATTGGTAGTTCGATCATCAACACTTCCTTGAGCTGCTAACTCATCTGAAACACTTGCTTTGCATGTCATTGCTCCAAGCTGGTCTCACCTTAAATATTATGTTTTTTTATTGTCGAAGTTTATCAACTACTCCTATTAATAATGGGAGGTTTGTGGTGACGTGTCCGTCCACTGATGTGGAGGTTTATTGAGAAGAATGAAAATTGGATAGGAGTAAGAGTGATATCTGTGTTGGATTTAATTAAGCAGGGTTTTTAAATCAAAATTCCAAAAGGCATATTAATTAAGTAAAGTTATGAGGTAATAATATCATATAGATTATTTAGTGGGAAGTGAAAAGAATGGAAGATGGAAACCGTGTGTTCTGAAGTTGGAAGAGAATGAAAAGTGCACAAGTGTGTGCGACTTGTTGTTTTGCTTTTTCCACTAATACCATGGAGTTAGTAACCTGATTAAGTGTAGTAAGGGAATTAACTCATTACTATTCGTTTTTCATATTCCATAAGAGCATGCATGGCTGTTCATTTTAGCTACATGCATCAAAGGACTTGTCTTCGCTTTTCCTCTTCCTCACTCACATGGACTCCCTTAATATCTATATAGAGGGAGTAAGAGATTCCATTCAAACACACAACAATACAATAGCTCTCTCTCTCAAGTCTCTCTTTTCAGTAGTTGCAGAAGGTAGACTTCTTCATTCCGTAGCTTGCATGCACAAGCTAAGGGAGGATAGGCCTCCGAAACCACAACTCTGCTGCGGTCCTGCACGAGGATAGAGTCGATAGTGTTTTTAAGAGTGACTGACACAACTTTTTGCTACCTTCTCTACACTGCTTCAACTTTGTTCGCGCACGGTGCTTCACTTCGTCACATGCACGTCTACTTCCTCTTCATTGACTCGCTGCGCCCTTCGTCATGTCAACCAGCAGCGCTCAAGAAGACTCGGTGATGCACGTAATTCTATTATCTCTCTTGCTCAATATGTACTTTCTCTTCTTTTATTTTTTATTTATCTTATTAAGATCTACGGGATCTATATATGTTTATGCGATCTTTATTATTTATTATATTTCTCTAGTCATTATCATTATATTCTATATGAGTCTTTTTTATTAAATATAAGTAGAATAATACCTAAATTTCCAACAATCCGGAAATACTCCCTCCCTCTCTCTGTAAAAAAAAAGTGATTTGGGCTCTCATTAGAAAGAAAATATGACTGCAATAGTAATTTTCAGCTAAAAATAGTTCCGGATGGTGTTTGGCAGCTCTAAAAATTTTATGATAGCATTTCTCAACTCCGTTCTTTGTGCGATGATACTGAACTAATTATCTTTTATTAATCGAACCAAATCGGAAAGAGCTTTCATGAGCTCGTCTTGAAGAGAGAAGTCCGATCCGAGTCATCTGACACAAGAAAAAGAATTGCTCAAAATGGTACTCATTGGGAATCCTAGTCACCCGGTGGGTCTCGCCACCACAACAGCCACCGGGCTCAAGCTCAACCTTTGTCATCTGCACTCCGTCCTCTTCCTCCTCACCTCGCTGCGCCTCCGCTCCTCAGCAAATAAAACACCAGACACCGAACATTTGCGAGTCCGTCCGCGCAAATGGCCGCTCCAATCCACCTCCCCCTCCTATTCCTCTCCATCCTCATGGCGTCCCTGCGATGCGGTAATGGTCCCCAAAATCCTAGCCATCGCCTTTTTTCCCCCCTTTCCCCCTTGTCCGTCATTGCAGTATCTCCGGTGGTGGAGTGCCCGCTCACCCTTCACGTGTTTGAGTTTCTGTTGCTTGGTCGGATTGCAGGCACGGCGGGCGGAGGAGAAGTCGAGGGGTTCTGCTCGGTGCAGCAGTCGAGCGAGTGCTCCGGGAGCCAGCCGCTCTACTGGAAGGCCACTCACCCCACACTCGCACCGGCGCACCTTCAAGGTGAGGCCCATCTCCGCTCCGAATGATTTACCGTGGTGACCGTTGGAACTGATTTTTCCTTGCGTGGAATCTTAGTATCAGTGAAATTTAGAGTAGACTCAATATTGAATATTCCTGATCGTAGTGGCAGGTTTACAATAAACCCTGTGTGTTTTTCTAAAGGTAAACCCTGTGTTTTGGGTGGGGATGACATGCCTTAGTCGAGATATGCAGTTGCTGCTCAAGAAGGTTCTCATCATCCAGTGCCAGTCTGACATGGAACAATATGAACTATAGTTTTTTCTTTTCCCAAACGTTGAATTGGATCGTGGATTTCTTTTGGTCATGTTGAGTTCATAAGTTTCTTTTTTGGAGGAATGAGTTCCTCACTGATACGTGAAGTGTTAAGATCATGTATCAAATAAATATTAATATTCTTTTGCATCTATGCATATGAAAAGTAAGTTTTCTTGAGAACCTCTGTTTTGTGATGTTTATTTGTTAAACTGATTGTTTTTGTTCACATAAATGCTGCTGATACTATATTAATCTTGCTAATTTTGATGTACTTGTTTTTTAATGGATATGTAGATTTACCTGGATTCACACGCAGTGTTTACAAAAGGGACCATGCTTTAATAACACCAGAAAGCCATGTATTTGGTCCTTTGCCTGATTGGTACACCTATTATCTTATATCTTGCATACAGACTTTTATGCTTGTTAATGCCAGTCATTTATCCTCTGTTTAGGGTCAATACTTCAGGGGCATATTTAATTAGTCCAGCTATTGGCGCACACTTCACGATGTATTTGGCAAACATGCAAGGTATGCAATCTGTCCCACTTGCTGACTTACAAAATATTGTATAGAAAGATGAATGATTGAATACTGTTGTTCATATGACAAAAGCACTGCACCCAGTACTAGACAAGCAAAAACATTCTGTGGTTCATCTGGTCATGTTGCACCAAGTTTGTATAATCTGATGTCATAATTATACAAGAGTTCCCACTGAGCTCAAATATAATTATCTATTTGTATGAAGAAAGATCCCCACCCCCCACCCCCACCTAAACCATTGAAGTAGCTTTACATTACTAAATTAAAACTTGTGCTTACCTGTGGGTGTGGATAGATTTTGTGCACCGAGATGTATTCCTCACACCCTTAAGTTAGTAACACAAAACTATCTATTAAAAATCTATAACCTGGTGTGCACCTATGTTTTGTGAAATGAGTTGTTGGTATAATGGTATGTTCTGAAGTATTATTGCGTGGAGTGCAGATGGATCAAAATCAGCCCTACCACCGAAAGATGTTGAAAGGTTGGCTCCTTATCTAACACATATACTAGAATAGCAACATTGCGTACTTGGAACTATCACCGTTTTTAAACTGTGCTGCATTCTAAGTTAAATAACTCATTTGTTCAGCATTCTGTTTTTATTCAACTGTGAATTTCCATTATTCCTTTCATCCATGAGATCTCCACCACATTTACTATGAATCACTTGCCAGGCTTGTTTTTGTACTGCAAGGGAGCATTTTGTTATCTGTGGGGACTGGGACTACCCATTCTCTGTTGGTAAGGCTGTATCCACGTTAACTTTTTTTTCCATGAGATTTAAGTGATCATATGTTTCACTACACTTTGATTTTATGGATAACTGCCTCAGCGGTGTTTTGAATGAATGCAAATTCCATGAGGTTATCGGTTTACATACCTTCATGGAGAACTATATATCAGGGGCAGCCTTATTCAACGTTTATCCAGTGCCTTTTCTGTTTCTTGAAGCTTCTACATCTGGAAAATGCTACTCTAATGAATATTCTTCAACTGGACATTTCTACTCTTGTATTTTTTCTTGTTTAATGTTCAAGTGCTGAAATCCAAGACTGATGTAACCTACCAGTTCTTTAGGAGACAGTAACTGAAAAAACGATTGATACATAATAATATAAATTGCACGAGTGATGGTACGTTTCTACATAGCTTTCATTGTTTGGCCTTGTTTGAGTGATTTAAACTAGAAAGTTGCATGAGTGCAGTAAGGACTGTTGTTTTCTCTCTAACAATTCTTCTGACATCTGGTGTCATAACTTTTCTTTTGTCTGATTTAAAAAAAAAATATTATTCTACCCCTCTCGTCAATGAAAGCCCCTCCTACTCATAATATTGTTCCTTTATTTCCTAAAGCTTCTTTCTTGTTCACCTATTTGCCTGAAGTAATGCTAAATTCTGTATGGTGGTGGCTTACTGAATCTTTTAATGATAAGTGCAGGTGGACTCTTATGCTTATCTTCCTGCAAACATGAAACATTCTATGATCTCAGATGAATCGACTACTCTTGTAATATTTGAGAGGAGGTACAAATGTTACATCTAGAACATGTTGCTCTTTTGTTTCTGTTACAAATACAATTTGATTAAATCCAGATGCAATCAATTTTCAGTTAGTGCTTCAGTTTTGTTGTCCATTTTATCATCAAAATTATAATATTCAGTATCTTTATCAATTTTATTTCTTTAGGTACAGTACTATCGAGGATTACCATCCTGATCTAGTTGTTGGTTCAACAGACAAACAGCCGCTTCTTGAAACCCCTGGAGAGGTATAATGTGACCTTTATTTTGTGAATATCATTTTCTCCTATTTACCTCTGAATCATCATTATGTACGGTCTTTGTGCACTTTGGATTCAGAATGCATGCATATTGGGGGTTGGGAGTTGCTGTTTATGTTACGCACATCAATAGGCATGAGCAATTGAGTAAAAAAATGTTTTTGTGTTAGTGTGTTTAGAATTAGGATGTTTAAACTGATTTCAGGCTGCTCTACACAGTTTACAATATGTTTTTGTTTCTGATCCTGTTTCCTGCCTTAAAAGTTCCTGAATATGTAATTATATTAATTTTCATGATATCAGATCTTGCCAAGCTGACATAATTTTTTTTCTTAATTAGGTATTTCAACTGAGGAAGCTGCTACCCACTTCTCTGCCCTATGACTTTAATATCCATGTAAGTTGGGATATATTGGGGCTCATTATTATTTTCACCGTGCCCCATGTCAATTTAATTAAAACTGAGGCCCATAACATGTAGCAAACCCTATTTATACTCATTTTTTTCACCATTCTTTCAACTGTAAAACAGATACATGCATCTCAACACCAGAGTGCTTGTGTTGTGGCGAGATGGGTTCAGGTTTATGCTCCCCGAGAGCTTAGGAGAATAGGGAGAAGGTAGATTGGTTTTGGTATAATCTTGCTTGCCTTTATTTCTCAACATCTCTCGTATATATAGAGAGGGACTAGGGATTACAATCCTGAACTAGCTAACAACCTTTTCCAATCTTAACTAACTAACTCCTATGTCCTATCCGAAGGAAACTAACTAACCACTCTGAATTATCGGGAATGGCAAGCAATGGCCCATCGGCCTACTCTGTGGAGGCCGTCTTCTTCCCCTTCCTGGAGTATTGGCGGCCCCACATAACATCTCTCCCCCCCTCGACCAGCAGCTCGTCCTCGAGCTGAAATGTGGGGTAGCGCTGCTGAAATGCTTCCAAGTCCTCCCATGATGCGGCCAAGGAGGGTTGGCCATCCCACTGCACGAGAACCTGGCAAACGCCGCGGCAGAGGCATGTCTTGACGACCCGGGTAGGAATTAGTAACGCTGCACCATTGTGGATTGGTGGTAGTGCTGGCGGTTCCATGGGGGGCTCACCAACGAACTTCTTGAGCAGCCCCATATGAAACACGTCATGGAGACGCGTTCCCATCAGAAGATGAAGCTTGTAGGCGACGTCGTTGATCTTGGCGATGATCTTGAATGGCCCGAAGAAGCGTGGCCGCAGCTTGCCCTGGGACGCGTCCGGCACCCCTGACAGGTATCGGTGGCGAAGGCGGAGCCACACCCAGTCGCCGATGCTGAAGGAGACCTCACGGTGATGCTTGTCGTAGTAGCGCTTGGCCATATGTTGGGCTTGCTCTAGGTGGGCACGGACATCGGCTAGGAACTCGTCTCTGTCCGCTAAGGTACGTGCGACCGCCGCGACGCGCAGGTCACCCGCCTCATAGGATCGCAGAGACGGGTGATCTCTGTCATACACCACCTTGAATGGCGTCTCGTGAAGAGCCGTGTGGTAGGAGGTGTTGTAAACGTACTCGGCCCATGGCAGCCAGCGGACCCAGTTGCGAGGGCGGTCGCCAGTCATGCAACGCAAGTACATGGCGATGGCTTTGTTGACATGCTTTGCCCGTCTGTCTGGGGGTGAAACGCCGTGCTCATGGTCAGTTTGAACCCGGAGGCCGCAAGAAGCTCCTTCCAGAACGCCGAGGTGAACACGGGGTCACGGTCCGACGTGATGGAGGTTGGCACCCCGTGCAGGCGCACAATGTCGGAGAAAAACGCCCGGTCCACCGATTCTGCCGTGTATGGGTGGGCTAAGGCGATGAAGTGCGCGTACTTGGAGAAGCGGTCGACGACCGTGAGGATGACCGTCTTGCCGCCAGCTCTGGGTAGTCCTTCAACGAAGTCCATGGTGATGTTGGACCATTGAGTTGGGCACGGGAAGCGGTGCCAAGAGGCCAGCCGTGTGGAGGTGCTCCATCTTGTGGCACTGGCAGACGACGCAGGCATGGACGAATTCCTGGACCATGGCACAGTCCTGTGGAGTGTGAAAGTCACGGCGTAGGCGATGTAGAGTCTGCTGCACCCCTTCATGGATCCCCTCATGCATGGATGCCAGGACCAAGTGCAGCAGTTCCGACGCCGGTGGAATGTAGAGGCGGTCGTTGTACAGTTTAGGCCATCTTTGACCGCCCATGGCGCCTTGCCGGAGCCTGCTGCAATTTCGTCCTTCAGCGCGGTAAGGGCAGGGTTGGAGGTTGTGGCCGCCCGGAGCTTGTCCAGAAGCGCAAAGGAGGGGGCCGATACCGCGTGCACCGCGGCGTCGTCTTCGTGTCGTCAGCCACGACGTTCAGCTTCCCTGGCTTGTACTCTACTGTGAAGTCGAAGCCCAAAATTTTGCTCACCCAGTGGTGCTGGGGAATGGTTGTCAGGCGCTGGTCGAGGAGGAACTTGAGGCTGTAGTGATCCGTCTTCACCACAGATCGGCGCCCCACAGGTATGGCCGCCAATGCCGGATGGCCTGAACCAAGCCAATTAGCTCGCGCTCATAGGCGGTGAGTCCCTGGTGTCTTGGCGCCACGGGCCGACTGAAGAAAGCGATGGGCCCCGAGCCCTGATGTAGTACCGCGCCGATGCCGGCTCCGGATGCATCGCACTCGACTGTAAATGGCTGGTCAAAATCAGGCAAGCACAGGACCGGTGCCGTTGCCAACGCGGCTTTGAGTGCAGTGAAGGCCAACCCTGCTTACGCGGACCAGGAGAAGCCATCCTTCGTAACAGCTTGGTGAGCGGTGCCGCAATTGAGCCGAAGTCCTCCGTGGCGTGAGCCACAACGTCTCGACCACAATTTCCAGCATGAACAGCCGCTTGCAGACGCGATTGTGGCCGCAGATGTACTTCTCGTCACAGTTGTAGCATTGGCCCAAACAACGGCGCTCCTCCATCTCGGCCTCCGACAGGCGGCGGATAGTCTTGTTGGCCACAGTGCCTGACTGGGGTGTAGTAGATGCCACGGTCCCCGACGGTGCCGGTGGCGTCAATGACGACGCACCCACTGGAGCTGGCGGCGCGGGCAAGGCCAATATGCCGCGGTTGCGTTGGGGCTCCCGCAGGGGCGTGTACTTATAGCGGCGTTCGTAGGCGCGGGCCAAGCTCATGGCCATGTTGAGGCTGGTCGGGTGTTGGAGCTCGACATCCATGCTGAGGGGCTCCTAGAGACCCCACCGTGAACACCTGGATCTGTTGTGGTTCAGTCAAGGGCCCGGTGCGTGCCAGGAGCTCTAGGAAACAATCCTGGTAGTCAATCACCGAACCTGTGCGTTTGCATGCTGCCAGCTCTCCCAGTGGATTAGAGCGTAGCGGGGGGCCGTAGCGGAGGTTGATCAGGTCAACGAAGCGACGCCATAAGATGCGGCCCTCCTGGCGCTCGACATGCATGTACCAGAGGTGCGCCGGTTCGTCAAGGTTGTAGGACGCCATGGAGACCCTTTCGTCCTCGGGCACCCTCTGGGCGCGGCGCGGAAGTACGATTCACAGCGATTGATGAAGGTCAGCGGGTCGCCCTTGCCGTCGAACTTCGGGAAGTCCCACTTCTGGTACCGTGGGACCGGCCGGTCATCGCGGTAGCCGTCACGGAACCCTTCGCGCGGTGGTGGCCGCCAGCCATCATGGTCGTAGGCATCCGTGCGGCCGTAGCGGCGATCGTCGTCCTGGCTGGGCATAGCGGCCTGCAGGCGTTCGATGGCGCGACCCTGGATGCATTGCTGCTTGTCAATGGACTCCAGCTTGGCTTCCATCGTGGACAGGCAGTCCAGCTTGTCGTTGAGGGCGGTGAGGAGCTTGGTCATGTCAGCGTCGCCCGAGGCGGCATCCTCCTTGGGCGGCATGGCACAGCGCGCCGGCGGTGCCTGGAATCTGATACCAGATGTTGTGGCGAGATGGGTTTGGGTTTATGCTTTCTGAGAGCTTAGAAGAATAGGGAGAAGGTAGATTGGTTTCGGTATAATCTTGCTTGCCTTTATTTCTCAACATCTCTCGTATATATAGAGAGGGACTAGGGATTACAATCCTGAACTAGCTAACAACCTTTTCCAATCTTAACTAACTCCTATCCAAAGCAAACTAACTAACCACTCTGAATTATCGGCAAGCAATGGCCCATCGGCCTACTCTGTGGAGGCCGTCTTCTTCCCCTTCCTGGAGTATTGGCAGCCCCACATAACAACTTGGTGTTAGACAAGTCTATAGTCTAATGCACTTGATAGCTGTGAAACATGGGTACTGAACTTATGGACATTATCTGCTAGGATCGTATGTTCATAAAATATTTCTGATTCTCAAATGAAGAATGCATTTTCTAATATTTATTTCTGATGTACAGATTATGGACTTTCAACCAGGCGAATATCTCAATGTGAAGGTTAGGAGTTTTTTGAATAATGACCACTGTTCTAGTTTCATGAATCTTGATACAAGCTGATATCAGTTTGAAAACAAATTCTGTATTAGCTTTGTAAACTCAACCCCTGAATAATTATATCTTGCACATGCTTCTATGATGTTGTGGTACTATGCATCCCGTTTTGAAACTTGCACTTATCGTTTTGGTTTATTTCCACCAGGAGGTTCACTATAATCAACATGGACTACTGCTTTTAGAGGGACAAGGAATATACCGATTGGGAGACAACTGGTAATAAAAAAATTCGTTTTATTTTAAATCATATTTCTTCTTTTAAGCTTTATTTCATTAGCATACTTTCATGTTATATAACTTCCAGAAGACATGTGTAGGGATTGACAACCCGTTTACCTGATTGGACGTGACACAGAGTCATGCATAAGTACACAATTATGTATACATACCTTTATACAGATACAACTTTTTTTATCCTCCCTCTATTGCTATTTACCCTTGTATATGCTTTAAGAAAAGTTGCAAAATCATATGCCCAATGCAGCATATTTGTTCCCTTTTCTTTTGATGTTGTATCTTGAAATCCTATCGTTTGGGTAGTGTTTTACAACAGTTAATTAATACCATTGTATTCTGAAGACTGTTCCTACTGATAATACAGGTACCCAGTGCAAGCAGGAGATACAATTTGGATGGCACCGTTTGTGCCTCAATGGTGAGTGTGTTCCACCTTTGTGTTTAACGTCTATGGACTTTGCTTTTTTTCTAGCTTGCTTAAGCGATTTTGCTATGATGTACTAGGTATGCTGCCCTTGGCAAAACCAAGACGAGATACTTGCTGTATAAAGATGTCAATAGGAATCCATTGATATAATCGAAGAAAACATTCCCAGTGGATACCAATATATGAAAAACGGGGAGCTGTGCCAGCTATGAAGAATTCTCTGGAAGATGGTCAAAGGAAAATGAAAGGATACAGTTGTTCAGTGAGAAATCTTTGTACAAATCAACATGACTTGTGAAATGAGCTCTTTTGACGTTCATTTTCCTGTGGTGATTGCCTGATTGATAAGGGCCTGAACTGCGAAACTTCTTTCATGTACCATGTGGACAGAACTTGCCAAGTTGCCCATGCTGTGGCGATTCCCATGAAAATAATGTGTGGTTACCACACTCTGGTCTAAATAAAATAAATCATGTTCTATATTCAAAGATGAGTCCTTTATTTTATTTTTAATTTCTTATAGCGACGGATATGGTGAAGGCATATGAGCCACGCACAAATCAGTATTTGATTTTGTTTTGGATGAATAAAATATTGTACAGTATTTGCTGGCATAGCATGATTATTGTGTCCCCTTTAATGAACATATGATTAGCTATGGGTGCCTTTTTTGAATTCTTTCTAACCTTTTCCCAATAAAGTAAGACTATATTCTTGCTAATCCAACTGAGCGTTACTTTTGAATCAATATCTCTGTCATTGTTGTTCCGTCAAATTTGAGCTATATATTACAGATCTTCCTGGAGATTCCACTAGACTTTTCAACAGGCTTGAAAATGCAGTATGTTGGGTTTGATGTATCCAAATCGTTCTAAAGTATATGAATCAAAACCACAGGTTCTAGATCCAAATTGCTGGATACCTAAAGAATATATGGCATTTGGATAGTTTATTTAGGTTAGTTATCCTAAACGTCATATAATTAAGTATGCTGGGGTACTTTTCATTTAGTTTTCCTGAAAACAATATGTTATTTTTAAAAGAAAAAGTAAACTCTCCAAAGTCCTTAAAAACAACCAGATCAATGATTTCGAATGATGCTTGGCTAATCATCATTCCACTCTTGCGCTCATCTAACCTGACTAATTAAACACAATCAGCTGGAGCTGCCCGAAGCTAATTAAACTAGTAAACGAAATCAATGCTGGATTGCATCTGGCCAGGAAAAATATCTGGGCCTGTACGAACATTCCCATCAGCTAGCTAGCCGCACTAGCTAGCTCCCAGCTAGCTGCTTTGATTGATTCCGACCTCCTCAAAAAACATTTGCATTCACACCCTTCCAGTCCTTCAAATTTCGCGGCGCTTCCCTATTTCCCTCCTCTCGTGCTCCTTTCCTCCTCTCGCGGCCTCCTCTCCCGCGCGCGAACCCTAACCCTACCCTTGTCAAGCAGCGGCGGCGGCAATGGCGTGTCCGGCGTGAGAGAGACAGAGTTGCGACGGGAGCATAGCCGGAGGCTAGTCGGGGACAGAGATGTATAAGCAAGGGGGCGGGGCGGGGCTGGACCGGAAGCGGATCAGCGAGGCGCTCGACAAGCACCTCGAGAAGGCGGTCGCAGCGGCGTCTCCGTCGACATCGAGGGGATCCGCGGGAGGCGGCGGGCGTGACCACCACCGCCTCGTCGTGCCCTCCTCCGCGTCATCCATCCCCAAGGGCCGCTGCTCCGAAGGTAACGTCGCGGTGATGCTCTCCCTGAGACAGATTGTTCCGTGGGTTCATGTCGTGCTTGAATCTGTGGCGCGCTGGTGAGGCTGTCGAGCTGAATTGCGAGGTGGTGCAGGTCATGTAGGATGTGGATGCGGTATAAACGGATCGATTTGTGAGGTTCCAAACTGTTGGTAGCCTGTAATTAGAGTGTTGATACACAGATTTGATTCGGCGTGGTTGATATCTTGTTCAGTTTTTTTATGTTCAGCTGTGTAAACGGTCCTTGGGAGCTTGCTGAGAAGCTATTGGTTTGGCAATGTCTTGGTTTCGATGTGTTTGCTTGTTCTCGCTACGTAGATTTCCAGTATTGGTGATTTTGTTACCCGTAAATATTGTTGGTTTGCTTTATTTATTTATTTTCTGTCAGACCCCACGTGCTAGAAGTTTGGGCTTAAAGGATTGGGAAGTGTTTTTTTTTTTGTAGTTTTGCTTCAGAAAATGTTCCATAGGGTTGTATGACATATTAGTTTATTACATTCCTACTTGTTAATAAATTCCATTGTTATGGAGATTTGTCCAGTTATCCTAGTTTTTCCTTGTGCCTTCTGCCTTGTTGTATCCATTTAGCTGAGATTCAGATGGGTTACTTATACTTGTGTGCTGGCATCATAATCCATAAGCACTAATGCATTAACACTTCCATCCTTATTGTTGCAGGGGAGTCGGATTCTGATAGTGAAGCATCTGATGTCAGTGGCTCTGATGGGGAAGACACTTCATGGATCTCGTGGTACTGCAACCTAAGGGGGAATGAGTTCTTCTGTGAAGTCGATGATGATTACATACAAGATGACTTCAATCTTTGTGGCCTGAGCAGCCAAGTTCCATATTATGATTATGCTCTCGATCTCATTTTGGATATTGAGTCATCTCATGGTAATATTCTATGCAATTGCTCATGCACATACCAGATCATGGTTGATGTAATTGCACCAAACATTCTGATTATATAGCTGGATATTGTAAAACTGTTGTTAGGATCTACTCCCTCATGGACACTCTAGCCAACTCCAGTTTTCCGAAAATAATTGTCATTCTGACTTCTCCATGCAGCTCTCTTTTTTCAATACATTCCTATCTCTATCTCTCTCCTCGTTTCCTGTGCATCCACTTTTTCCGCTTCTTAATTCCCGTGTCCGGAGCTAGAACGTCAATTATTTTTGGACGGAGGGAGAGTAAATTTCTGTTCCTAGCAAAGACAATGCTAGGTTTGAGGAACAAAATGGTCCAGGGAATTTCATGTAGTTTCGTCCTTTCCTACAACATCTCTAGGCAATTAGATGTCTTAATGTTTACAGATAAGATGCTGCACAACTGACAATATGTTTTTCCCAACCCATGTTTTGAAACCACTGGTTTTTTATCCTTCATGGAATTTGGTCCATGGATGGGCTGGTATTAGTGGATCAATCCTAAACCATCTGCCCATCAATGTTAGTCTGAGACTCTTAGACTTGATTTTATCTACAGTGTATCTTAGGGAACTATCCATGACCACAGGTCAACCATTTTAGGAGTAATTGGTGACAATAAATAGCTAGGGTGACTCTTTTGATAGTCATTTTAGAGTTCACTCTTTTGATAGTCATCTCCTACATATACCCTATGGATGATCATATCCAAAACTTCTACTCAATACATATGCCATTCTGCATGGCTTCCTGTTAACTGAGATAAGTTTGCATTTTTGCTTGTGTTGTTCATCTTACTAGTTAGGGTATTATCATTGATATTTGTGAAGAGCTTAGCAACAGTAGTCTCCACATTTATTTGGTTTCTTTTCTTTTTCATGAACTTTGTGACACGTCCGTTAAATTGGATTTGTTTCCTTGAGACCATGCTACTTGCTAGGAATCTTATTTGATCGCTATGAATGAAATTTGATATTCAAAATTGATTATCAGGTGATATGTTAGTAATTTGAAAGACTTTCCCCTTTCTCATAGATTCTGGATTAGATCTTGTGATATTTGTACCTTGGGTATATCATCCTATTGTTGATGTTCTTCAGTTATGTGATTTTGTAGGTGATATGTTCACCGAAGAGCAGAATGAGCTGGTCGAATCAGCTGCAGAGATGCTGTATGGGCTGATTCATGCACGCTACATTCTTACTAGCAAAGGACTGGCTGCGATGGTACATGCTCTGCTCAAACTGTCTGTATTGCTTTTTAGTAAAGTTTTATTTTTGAGGGTTTTCTTTTGAGCAGCTAGAGAAGTATAAGAACTATGACTTTGGACGATGTCCACGAGTTTACTGCTGTGGTCAGCCATGCCTGCCAGTTGGACAATCAGATATTCATCGATCTAGCACTGTGAAGATATACTGCCCCAAGTGTGAAGACATCTACTACCCACGGTCCAAGTACCAAGGCAGTATCCTAACCATTCTTCTTAATAACTGTCTCTGCAGATTTTATTTATTTTTATTTATTTTTGGGAGAACTGGTCTCATAGCATCCAAAGATTGCCATAACCGGAAAATACCATCAAAACTTCGCCGCTCCGTAAAATAGCATGGAAAGAATGCAACGTTACCTGGAAATAGCATTATGTCTCGTTTGCAGCAAACTCCGTCCATTCCGTCAACCGCTTCTCCTTGCTGAGACGACAAGCGAGCACGTTGCTCCAGTGGAACCCGCTCAAGGACGGAGCGGATGGACCAGCCCACTCGCCGTCCTTGCTCCTTCTCCCTGCCCATTTCCCCAGCTGCCGCCGCTGCTCATTTGGCCAAATCCACGGACGCTGCCCGCAAACCAAAGCTGGACCCAGCCAGCGTCGTGAAATCCAGCCCCGCCCATCTCTCCTCCCAAACGAGTCAAAGCTGAGCTGCCGAAGGGTCAGGGGAGAGTGGGAGGGTCAATGGAGGAGGTGCAAGCGGCAATGGGTGGAGGAGAAGTTGGACGAGCTGCGATGGCAGTTAGGGAAGCCGCCGCATCCCCAAGTCAGCCTGCGCCATTGCTCCAGCCCCGGGCTGGGGGACAGCTCCCCTGCGTAGATTTGGCCGCTGGCAGTCGCTTGAGGCTTCTTTGGTTCAGACCCTGGGAAAACTGCCTGGGCCAGGCAGCAATCCCAGGCGTTGGATTTTGAGTGCCTGGGGCTCAGATTACTGCCTGTGCCAGGCAGCTTTGTCCAGGACACCAACCAAACAGGCCCTTGGTGCGGACAGGGTGCGGCGCAAGAGACGGGAAGAAAGAGAGAAGGAAGGACAGAAGACCGGGAGCTCATCTTGACGGAATGAACGACGTTTGCTGTGAACATGACAGGATGCTATTTTCAGGTAACGTTGCATTCTTTTGCTGCTATTTTACAGAGCATCAAACTTTTGATGGTATTTTTCAAATATGACGATCTTTTGATGCTATCAGACCAATTCTCCCTTTTTTTTTTGGGGGGGGGGGGGGGGGGTGTTGGTGTGTGAGTGCATGCGCATGCATGCATGAAGAAGGCGAGTTACCACTACTTGGGCTGCAACCTAGCTGCTACAGTTCTACATCAGCGGCCACAAAAGCTCCTATAAATAAGTTAACTAATAACATACCTTTCAACTCTGAGATGCGTGTGGCTCAGTACAACTGACTCAAGTCCATAGTGAAAGAGAATATTGCCATTTTGTTATATTCTGCTGTTTTCTTGACCTTGTTCAGACATTGACGGAGCATACTTTGGGACAACATTTCCCCATCTGTTCCTGATGACGTACGAGCATCTCAAGCCTCAGAAGCCCACACAGCGCTATGTGCCTCGCGTTTTTGGCTTCAAGCTTCACAAGCCATGACCCTAGGGTTTTCGGCTTTTAAGCACGAGAGGCCTTGGTGTGGCGCCAAGAAAGTTTTTGCAAGGCCAGAGGCCCTTGAAGACACCACATAAGTGCGCCCCTGGCAAATTGGCAGATCGGTATATTGCAATCATCCTGCCGCACGATTGTACCTTTGCTGGCACGCCTGTGCAACAATTGGCTGTAGCTCTAAGGACAGACTTATTGTAACCTAATTGCAGTTCTTTGATTAGCAAATCTGGGCCATCCGAGATGTAGAGTATGGTTGTTGTTTGAGGCTTTGCGCTGGAAAGTGTTATGTAGATGTTGAAGGAGAGACAATTTGTGCTGTCATCAATTAACCGACCAATGTGTAATTGTGCGTATTTCTGAGCCTCAGCCTTCTCAAGTCAGTTGAGGCTGAATTCAGTGAAACCATCTCATCAGGCTTCGACCTGAGCCATCTGACCAGGCTCGAGTCCATCTGATACGGAGCCTCAACATTGGCTATGGACCATGCAGGTTGGATATAGTATTGACCTTTTAAGTACACTGATTATTATGTATGCACACGCGCTACAAGTGATCTAAGCTTGCCTGTAACAAACATGAGTGCATAAGCAATAAGCATTACCCCCATACAAAATTTGTCTAAGTACGCCGAGGCTTCCTGGAATTGTGGAAACGCAGCTGGAGCAGCTACGTGCTGACGCCCTGACGGACCGGACGTGTAGTTGCCGACCATCCCCGGATCGGGTCCAGCAGCGTTTGAGGCCGGCCCAAGAGACGTCCCGAGGAGGAAATGCTATAAATTCAATGGTCGACAGACCCATAATCGTGTTTCGTTTGCTGACGCAACTCATCAATGCGAAGTTCAAAAAAAAAAAAAAACCCATCAATGCGATTGTGGCTCAGCTTCTTTTGTACTTATTCTTTGTCTTTGTCCGGCAGAAAGCAAACGAGCATGTTCGATCGACCTCAATGGAAGGTGATGAATCTAATGAATGGAAACCAATGATAGAATGAACAAAATCTTACCAATTGATGTTATTACAAGCATCATCTGGCGATGAAGAAATAGCAGTAGTACAATCAATTCATAATCTTTTACAACCAGTAAACTGTTACAGAGATTGTCAGCAAATCAACATGATACGACGTGCGTGTGGCAGGGGGTGAGCTCGTCGGAATCAGGTGCAGAGAAACGCCGAGACTGCCACCAGGATGCAGGCAGGACGTCGACGATCCGTCGATTCTGTACATTCATGAATTAACCAAGAGATCAATGTACATAATCGATCTAGCCAATCATGAATTAATCAAATAAAAACATGCTAATCATGAACAAGGAAGCAGGGCATCGGTCACACAAATTCAGAGCCCGGCACTAGATTTACATAATCCGTGTGGCTATTGCTTCTGCCAAGAACACGGTACTATCATGAGGCAATCAAGAAAAAAGACTAGCATCCCGAGTGAATGGAGGTGGCGGCGCCAGCATCCAAAGTGTCTTCGTCACTTTAGATACTGTTGTTCTTGAAGGAGGACTCGAACAAGCGGTGCATCAAGCACCAAGAACTGCTAGTATCCCAAACAGTAGGAATCCAGGGCCTGACGCTTCTCTGACATGAGGCTCCGGATGACTCGGATGCTCTTCCCCGCCGTGGTCGGTCTGGGCGCTGGCTTCTTCGTCTCTGGTGCGATGTCGCGAATCAGGCGCACAGACTTCTCAGCTATCTTTGGCCGTGGCGCTGGTGCGGGCGGAATTCCCTGGTTCTTGGGTGCCGCGATCTTGATGGCGGCGGCGGGCGGAGTCGGCGGCGACGGATTGAACGCCTTGACATGATGAAGCGGGACATGCACCGTGGCGAAGGGGTTGTCGCGGGGCAGGTTGCCCTCGTAGATCACCTCATAGCCATCAGCGGTGACAGACACGACTGTCGCGCCGAGCCAGACCACTAGGGTCGTCCTCCTGTCAATCTTGGTCTGGGTCCTCGTGCGAACAAGAGCCCTTGTGCCGGGCTTGAGACGTTCGGCTGTGCTGGGGCTTTCTTCCCTCATGGATAGGGAGGAGGAGGATCTGGACCGAGACGGCGGCGGCCGTGGAGCGGAGGCGGCGGAAGATGGGCTAAGCGATGGGTGAGGGCGAGAGCGAAGCGGTGGCGGCGGGCGGGTGCCTCGGGACAGGGAACTGGTCGAAGAACAAACCTCCTGTCGCGGATGACGAGGGCGAAGCTCCTGGAACCTCTCTCGCGCACCCTCACGCGGCTGCGGTGGCGGCGGCGGCGCAGCGGTCTTCTTCGTCGGCGGCGGCGTGGGCGCCAGGGCCTTGTGCTTCCGGCGCTGGAGCATCCCTGAGGAGGAAGGCGAGAGCGACAGTGCCTGATTTCTTTCGGGCGCGAGGAGGATGGCGTCCGATTTAAGCTACTGGGCTGGCCTTTGAGAGGCGGTGGGTTTCCCTTCATTATTCGGCCGACTCCGACTTGAATTCGATCCAGTTCGGTCCAAGAAATCTTGACTGCCAAGTTGATGCCTTGATGGATCCCCGACCCGCTTCGGGGTTCGGGGAACGGATGGGCCAATTAAGCGATCTGTTATTGCATAATCGGGTGCTTGTGAATTTTGCGCGTACTGTTGTTTAGCTGTCAAACTGGCTAGATGCATATTGTGGTGTCTGCAGTTTCGTCACGGGATTAATAATCCTCCTTGTAATAATTACTGCAATCATTGTTTTGCAGTGTAAAAGTGCAAGATAGCCTGGTATTGTTTCCTCCCAAAACTCATCCTTCCCTGACGAACTCAACGAGCCGCTTCAACTCTGTCGCTGACGACTCACTGTCAGCTATGTCCCGCTTCACCTGATGTGCTTTTCCTGATTTAGTTGGGAGTGTCGGACTCAAAATGCGATCACTTTATTGCCAAATCGAAGCTGTGTTATGCAAAAACTTCAACAATGCGAAACAATCGACTTATCTACGGGCAATAATGGAGGCCTTGCTTGTCAATGCAAATAAACAAGCTATGCGTTCCTCTTAGGTCGTAGCTAACTCCTAACAGAGTAACACGAATATGACGGTGAGACATTGTTTAGCCAACAACTCAGCATCATGAACAAGAGCAGAAAAGCCTGGGACTGTTAGAGAAGAAAATATGCATGGATGCAAGACAGACTGGTAACACAAGGTTTACCGAACATTTTCAATTTCCAGCAAGATTAACGATCAACTTCAATTCTCTAACAGACAGCATTATGCAAGGATCAAAACACAGTCCGATAACTTGATGTGGATATCTTAATATCTTACACAAAACAATGCTCTTTATGACAGATTCATCAGCACAGTAACCAATACACACTTCCTCAATGGGGAAGAGCCAGCACAAAGCCATACTGTCAATACTCATAATAAAGTCATAAGCTTAACACATCCTACTAGGAGCAACCATTGTATTATGCCAAATTGCATACTAATTTTCAGTTCTTTGATATTTCGGGCGTATCCTGTACATGTCTGGTGTTTCACTAAAATGTCCAAATGAGGCAAGTTTAAACCTGAATGTTTTAACGGGTTGTAGCTCTGCTAGTTGTTTACTGAATTTCTGTGCTAAAGGCACTCCCGTGGTAATGGTAAGGGCATGATAATTATTTCATTCATCTTTCAAGGATTGCTTCGTATCGTCTTACATGTGTGAAGTTTCTTCACAATGCTCTGGATTCTGAACCAAAACTTTTTTATAACATTTGGTTGCAAATTTGTTTGTACTGTTAGTTATCTGTTCAGTGGGAACCCATGCTTCCCCATTTCTGTAACTTGCTTATGATAAAGTAAGATCATTACATTTAGTCCTGAAAAGAAAAGGATTTTTGTTCTTTATCTCATATTCTTCAGAGTACAAGTTGCTGAACTAGAAATATAGACTTGCTAATTTTCCAGTTGACTGAAAGTTTGGGCAATTTTCCATCACTTCCTTGACCCATTAGATCTAGATCCAATGGTTTACAATTATTATATAGATAATTCTATAAAGGAAAAGTTAAAACATAAAGTAGCAAATCATGGACTGAAAGCTTTTAGCTGATTGAAAGCTAGGAAATATGAGAAATATAACAAATACTGTCAAGCATCCACTTTGTGAAGGAACTCAGAGAATTGAAAGAAAAAGTAACACCGTTGAACATGATTCTTTCACTTCAAAATCAGACATCATACTAACCAATTATTTGACCATAACACACTGGACAGGACAGGGCACCAAATTGCTGCACCATTTTATTACAGAAGGGTGGTCTTCAACCATGTAAAAGATTCACGTTCCGCTACAAAATTCGGTAATGCTGGCCGAAGCTTTACTGCTACCTGCTACAAGACCAACAGGCAGTTCATTTTCCGAAAGTAATCTCCAAGCTATGTTGCTAATGTTCGGAAATCTGACCCTTGGATGTCTGCACTGCAAATTCAGACTGAAAATCTGTGTTCCACAAATCCAGATTTAAATGCACTGAAACTGAAGAATTTATTACGGGGATTTTACATGTAGGATTTAAATTTCAAGCTATGTTGTTAGCGTTTTTGCACATCGGATTTATTGCATAATTGTTCAGAGTACATTATTACAAACTAAATTTTGCATGAAAATGTGATGTTGTGGGTCGAAGTTGCTGCGCTCCAAACATTTCTCAAAATTATTGAAATTAACATATGAATTTTTCCATAATTTGAAATAGGCCAAATTGTCAGGAACACACCAACAAACTGCAGCTAACAAACTGCAGCTTCGTGCTGAACATAACGACAAAATTGAAGTTAGCTAAACACACTATGATTTCGTATATGCCATACTATGACCATTTAACAATTATTTTCATCTTTTCTATCTTAATATATAAAATATGTTAAAATTTGAATTTGACACGAATATACATTATTGCATGAAAATGGAGCTAGATTTTTTTGACTGTTTCTATTGTTTGCTCCTTGTTTTAATATTTAATTTGTCAAGCAAATCATGCAAACAATCAAATAAAATTTAGCTTTGAGAATGCAACAATGTATATCTATGTCAAGTTTTAAATTTCTAATAAATATATATATTATGATAGTAAAGTTAAAAATAATTATTAAATAGTGATTGTATGATGTAAAAAATTTTCTCTAAAATCAAAGTGTGTCGCAACTAAATTCAATTTTGTTGGTGTGCTCAGGACGAAATCATAGTTTGTTGATGTGTTCCAGAAAATTTGGCCTTTGAAATATCATCCTTTGTTTTATTTTTGTATCCACTATTCCACTGAATATACAACAATTAAATATTATGGTTGTATGTATGATTGCAAGCAATACAATTAAACTACTCTTAAGTCTCTATTCATCATAAAATTCAAATTCAATTGTGTTATGAAAATTCAGATTGAAAGTTCATAGGAGTAGCATTTTACTGTATCAGGATTTTTTTCTTGCATTGCTCTACTCCATGTTTTGGCTTATTGGTCCTCCATTTCTTTACCATACTTAAAAGATGGAGTTAGTGGCGACCGGTCGTGGTTCGTCGCCCCCGCTCCCTCATTGGTGCGCCGATGGCTGGTCCCTACCACTCCTACGAGGTTCCCCCTCCTCTGTCCTTCAGCGTTACGACAGGCTCTAGCGCAGGAAATAACATGTGGTTCCAGCCTTCTAGGATCGATCCCATCCATTCTCAACGAATCCATGAGCTGGACGCGAGCGCTTATGGATGTCACTCACCTTGCTCTCTAGAACTATCCACAAGACCAGAATGCGGATTCGAATCTAAGAGAGGACGAGAGCGCTGGACGACCGCCGCAGTTCAAACTTTGCAACGCCTTACACGATTCTCTTCTTCTAAACCAATCCCCAGCCTAGAGAGAGAGAGAGAAAGAGAGAGAGAGAGAGAGAGAGAGAGAGAGAGAGAGAGAGAGAGGAGAATGGGGCCTCAATCATAGATGGATCCCGGCATTCAAGCGATACTTCGAGTC
The DNA here is from genome assembly GCA_032690845.1 of Eleusine coracana subsp. coracana. Taxonomy (NCBI): domain Eukaryota; kingdom Viridiplantae; phylum Streptophyta; class Magnoliopsida; order Poales; family Poaceae; genus Eleusine; species Eleusine coracana. Next base: position 45,664,592 of record CM064430.1, read on the forward strand.
CCTAGTCGCGTGCGAGACAATAAGCAATAGAATTATTATTTTTTTCTACTGGGATGTGAGTCAAAGTCTTTTTTCTTCTTCACTTTACTGAATCCACCTTCCTGTATCTGGAAAATGAAAAGGGTATTGCACATCAAGCCTAGGCAATGACGAGATGCTTCCGTGCATATTTTATTGTTGAAGATAGGTTCTAAGAGTGCTTTATAACATAAAGTTAATTTAAAAATTAAAGAGAACCGTGGCAACACAGGGTATTAGGCTAGTTAGTGGTCTACTCAGCGCATAAATAACTTTGTATGCATGCCATGTTTCATACTCCAAAATCCTGGAAAGGCATTGAATTTCAGATAAGCATAAACAACCCTTATGTAATTGACTGCCTGGACTTGCTCTGTTTACCCTATATTGCTGCAAAGAATTAGAAGTACTCTTTTTTTTTCGTACTGTGATGGAGTACATATATAGCATGTAACATGTGATTCACTGATTCTGTTTACCAATTTATACATTTTATAATATATTTATTAGTACTTTATCAAATAAAAACTTTGATTTGATGGATAAAGCAGCAGAAAAGTCTTTTGCGGTTCAGTCAATTAATGTGTCAGTAGCTAATCTTACTACCTGTCTGTCACGCTTACACGCAAATAGAAGGAAGTTGTAATTTGTTAATATGTAGTCATATTCGCAATGAGTTACAGATAACAGCAGTAACTAGTTGTAGTTTTAGTATTTTTCTAAATAAAATATTGCTTGCACGTTAGACCCAGAAGGCCAGAACCAATGACGTGGCCCACTGATAACGTAAAGATTACACGCAATTAATTGCATTACGATAGGCAAAGTACGCCCGAATACAACTAATACAACTCATGCTGCACGTCATGCATGCATGGACACGATGCCCAAGGCCTTATAGTCTAACACTCCTCCGCAGCCAAAACGACAAGATCAGCCATCAGAAGATGGTAAGATGTTGAGACTGGAGCAAAACTCAGTGAAGACAGAAGATGGAAGCCCTTTGGTGAAAATATCAACATACTGAGATGATGTTGGAACATAAAGAACACAAACAACACCGACGACAACCTTGTCCTGAATAAAGTGCAGGTCGATCTCAATATGTTTTATGCGTTGATGTTGCACCGGATTCGTCGAGAGATAAACATCACTGATATTATCACAATAGACCAAGGTGGCGCACTGAACTGGACAAAACAGTTCCCGTAAGAGCTGACAAGTCAACAAGTCTCAGCAACAACATTAGCAACAACACGATATTCTGCTTCAGTACTGGAACGAGAAACCATATGTTGTCGCTTAGAAGACCAAAAGATCAAATTATCACCCAAGAAGACACCATATCCAGATGTAGAACGCCGAGTATCAGAACAGCCTGTCCAATCAGCATTAGAGTAAGCCACCAAAGAAGTCACTCATGTGCGATGAAGCTGGAGACCAAAGTCAAGAGTTTCATGAATATATCGTATAACTCGCTTAATAAGAGCAAGATGAGGCTCACGAGGGTCATGCATATAAAGACATATCTGCTGCACAACATAAGCAATATCCGGACGAGTAAATGTAAGACACTGAAGTGCACCAGCAAGAGCACGATAATCCGTAGGATCAGCAACAAAAGAACCATCTGAGGAAAGTTTTGCACAAGTATCAGTAGGTGTAGAGCATGGCTTACAATCAGACATACCAGCATGTTCCAAAATGTCAAGCATATATTGTCGCTGAGATAAGAATAGACCACCATTACGCCGATCAACATAAACACCAAGAAAATGATGGAGAGGCCCAAGGTCCTTCATAGAAAATTCTGTTGTGAGAACTGCAATTATCCGGCGAAGCAGAGTGTCTGAATATGCTATTAGCACAATATCATCAACATAGAGTAACAAATAGGCAATATCGGAGCCACTATGATAAACAAAGAGAGAAGTGTCTAACCGAGCACAGTGAAGCCCATGGATAATATACGAGAGGCAAAACGACTGTATCATACACGCCCGGAACTTATTTTAAACCATAGAGCAACTTGTTGAAACGACAAATATGATGAGGCCAAGAGGGGTCAACAAAACCAGAAGCCTACTCACAAAATACTGTCTTTGTCAAAGTCCTATAAAAAAACATTCTTCGCATCCAACTGATGAATAGACCAATAACGAGAGAGAGCCACACTAAAAATAGTGCGAACTATGGTGGGCTTGACAACTGGACTGAATGTCTCATCAAAATCTATGCCAGGGTGCTGAGTGAAATCACGAACCACCCAACATGCTTTGTATCGATCCAAGGCACCATCTAAAGTGAATTTGTGACGAAACACCCATTTGCCTATTACAATGTTAGATTGGGTAGGACGCGGTACAAGCTCCCATGTGTTATTTGAGATAAATGCTGAAAATTCCTCTTGCATGGTATCACGCCAGTTAGAATTATTAAGAGCACCACGATATGTTTTTGGAACAGGAGACAATACCGTGGCATTTAAATTCAGGCGTTGAACCGGAAGGTGGAAGCCTCGCTTGCCGCACGTCACCATGACATGATCATTGTCAGGCGGGGCAACAGGAACTGCTGTGACTGGAAGTTGACGTGGTCGCCTGGTTGGAGAAGCGGCAGCCGACCTGATGGAGCCTGCATGCGAGTTGGCTGGTGTGGGCGCACACGCTGGCTCGGAGTCGGAGGCAGACGCATGTGCATGCATGGGCCAGGCGGGAGCGCTGGAACATGCACAGGGTCACACGGGCCAGCTGACGTCGACGGGCCACCTGTCCGGACGGTGCATGCAGCGACGTCGACGGGGCCACCTGCCCGGACGGTGCATGCACGGGGTCATGCGAGCTAGTGGTGCACCCGTGCATCTCAACGGGGCTAGCTGGCCGGATGGAGCTACAGCCCGACTGACAACATCCTGTGGGAAGGTCCCAACAGGGGCAGTCGGACTAACACCATTTGTAGAGACGCCAATTGAGGAACCTGCATGCACAAGAGAAGAACCAACTGGAGGCAAAACACAGTCATCCGCCAAAAAAAAATCAAAGTCAGATGAAGGAGTGTTTTTGATAGTGGAGTAGCGAAAGAATGATTCGTCAAAGACAACATGACGAGGTAGATGATGACGCGGTTAGAAGATAGATCAAAGCACTTGTATCTCTTATAATCTGAGGAATAACTAAGAAAAACATAAAGAGTAGAACGTGGACTAAGCTTATGATGGCATGATGGCAGTAATTAGTGTCATTGAGAAGCAACCAAGAGACCTAATACCTTGATAATCTATTTAATTTGGTTGCCCACTTGACTCGAACCTCCCCTAGAATTATCGATCTCATATATGCTAGAATAACTCATCTACAAGATTGATTCCCTTGTTTGTTCGTCTTGTAGAGTACCACTCGTGATTTCATTCTGATAACTTATTGGCCATAAGCAATTTTAAATCTCTCCCCACCTCTAGCCTTGTCATTTAATGAACACTGATTTCTTCTTTTTCTAAGCCATTGAGTTACATCATTTTCATGGCATAGGTGAAAGCATTTAACTTAAGAGTCTCGATTAGGTTAATCTTGAAAGTATGTTGTTGTCCAAATTTCTGGCGCTTTGTCACTGAGCTTGATCTCGGTCCCAATTCTGCTTGTTATATGTTGCTATCTTAAACATGTCCATCATACCAAAATCCATTTCTCCTGCTGCACTTGTCCGTAGCCGATCATTGCAAGATGTAAACCTGTAGCTTACAAGCTCTGACTACCAATGGAACTCGCTGGAGTGCGCCACACGTTTCAAGTATCCCAACTCAAGAAATGCCTAAACCACCAGTGAATGTCATCATGTAAGACACTAAGCAGTTGTAACCTAACTTAACATACGTCGAATGTCCAGTAAAGATGCTCGATAAAACGGAACGAGTTACCTGTAACAGAACAATTAAGTTTTTCAAGGTCAATGGAGCAACCATACTAAAGATGAAGTTTCTTTTTTGGGGGGAGGGGGGATCAAAAGATTTACTACATAGCCGTTATCCAGCATGCACAAGTCAAAATCGGGTAAGCCATCGAAAGCACGCTAGAACATTTTCCCTCCCTTAATCTCGGGACGAGATTTCTTTAAGGGGGGAGGGCTATGACATCCCTGATGTCTAACTTGCTAGTGTAGTATCCTAGTCTCAACATTGACATGTTATGAAACTCGCACTAATAATTTGAACTCACTTTGAATTCAATTTGAATAAAATTCGAGTAAATTTGAATAGCATTTAAACTAAAACTCCAAAATTTTCAACATAAACCACCACTACCAAACATATATGATCTAGAGGATGGTGAAATAGAAATTTGAGAATTTTCTTAGGATTTTATGCCCCTGTTTGATGCCCTAAATAAATGCTCAAAGCTCCCAGAACAGCACACTTTGCAAATTCCTCATTTACAAACTGAATAGACTCAAAGTTCAAAGTAAATTTCTAAATTTTCTAAACTTCGTGATGGATCTATACCTGTTTCTAGTTTTCCTTTATCAGCTCTAAATTAAACCCCACAAAAATAACAAGTAAGGTCAGTTGGCAGAGTTGGAAAATAAACAAAGATTCGAAACTCACCGTGGGACCCATCTGTCATTGGCGTTGGAGAAGCACACTCGGCGCCGCACGCACGCTCCAGCGGCCGTACGCCGCGTGGATGCCGGCGACGGGCGGGAGCGGCACCCGGGCGGACCCAGGCCCCCACACTGAGACCTTGTCCCCCCTGCCGGTCGCATCTCTCTCTCACCCTCGCTCATTTCTCTCTGTTCCGCTCGCCTCGCTCCCATTGCCGGCCGCAGCCACTTTCTCTTCGTCGCCCAGGCGCTCCACCCCATTCCAGCCCAATGACCAACCATCTCCCTTGCTCATTGATATGAGTACTTAGTTACTTATCAGCTAGTCATGTTTTATGTACACTTACGTTGTTCAAATCGGCACACACATATTTTCAATTAGTATGCAATTCGTAACAAAACATAATTCATGAAGAAAACATGTAAATAAACTACACTTCTCACTAACCAGTAAAATGAACATATATTTTTATACATCATTCTACCACACTGATCTATTGGTTCAGAAGGTTCCATGAACATTCTTGCACTAAAATTAATTATTTAAATTAATTAGCTCATTGCATGCCGGTGAAACTTGGTACATAATTCACTACCGATATATTACACCTATAGTTAACTGTATATCTGCATATGTCTTCTAGAACCATACTAAATCAATTTTTTGTCTTGTAGGTTCAATATTTCACCGTGTCATATAGTTGCATCACTTTACCCCACTTCGCATACAAGCATTTCATGCCCTGCATCGAGCTCATCACATTGAGATATTAATTATTTGCTCACTCCCCCATTACTCAGGTACCATGCGCACACACACCACACGTACAGTAAATCACCCATGCTCAATTGATGTTCAGAACCATGCCAATTCAATAGTTTGCGTCTCAAGTGTAATATTACCATTTAATATATATAGTTTCATCTTAGGGCCAATTCATGTGTACTTAGTTCTTTATGAAGGTTTTGCTCGATACACTAAAATATTATTTAAAACGGTACCCACTAGTCGTGAACATCACATGTTTACCTCAACCCCGATCGCCACACACACCATATTTTTTGTACGACATTGTCGTATAAGAATTCCGGAGTCCATGAAGAAAATACACTAGGCGTGCCTACTCTATGCCTCTACTCTCTATATTATATTTACTTACCTAATCAACACCTCATACTCATCATAACTGATGTAGCTACGACTATGGTATCGCAGTAAAAGGTTGCTCCATACGACTTCCATGAAACGCGTATGGATCATGCAAGGAGGTTTCTCCTGCAGGATGTAAATCGATTCGAGTCATTGTCCCTCACAGTAACGAGTACCACTTGATAACTCTGCCAGAACAGTGTCAGAAGCCATTAATTTGAAAGGGTTTAATATTACTATTTAGAAATTATTACTAACTATATTGCAACCATGATTGTTGTAGATATAGTGCAAACTAAATTTACTATTCATCTATTAACTTAACTTGATGCTAAAACTTGAAAACTAGGGATTTACTATTAGGCTGGCTTTTGACAACATGAACCCTACCCTTAGCCTGTGCATGTCTAGGAGTCGGCTGTAGTTGGCCACCTTGACGGGTTAGTCTTGCTGAGTAAACTAGTTACTCAGGGCCACATTCTATGTGGTTTTTAGATGACCAGGATGGAGACTGACACTGCGATGGGAGATTCCACTGGAAAGGCCAGCGACCTGATTGCTGGAACATCGAATGGGAACGGTGCACCGATGATAAGGAAGAGTAGATCATTGATTGTCGGCACGGTGTTCGGGCAAACACCTACAAGCCGGATGTTCTGTGTGAATCATCGTGAGAGGGCGAATGTATCTTACTTATCCCGTTGGACCATTTTATTTCTGATGAACAATTCGCTTCCGCACTTTTAAAAATTCTGGTTTTTAATTTAAATTCAGATTTATGTAAAACTCTGTACTCTGTCTATGTTCTCTTTGCAATTATATTCGTCTGTCATGTGTTGTACTATTGAATGTCACAGCGCGTGATGTCACCCGAGAATAATCCTGGAGTGGAGCCGTTTCTATGGTAAGGCAGTTCTGTTACAGAGAAGGCCCCCCGAGTCGGCGTACCAGTCGATGGCGGGTGGCGGTGGCATCAAGGACATAGTGTTGAAGGAGCCGGCGAGGGTGTTCTGATCCTGGATGGAGTGCGTCGGTGATGGCGGCATGTAGAAGCCCGGAGGTGGCGGCAGGACCTGTGGCGTAGGTGGGGGTTGGGGCGCCCAAACAGGCTGTTGCGGCAGAGCCCCGACAAAGTACGCGTGCCGCTGGGGCTGCGACATGGTGGGGCGTGGCTGCTGGACCGAGTAGGGGCGTGCCCCAAGCAGTCCAGAATTCCGACACGGCCATATGTGAATAGTGCCGGACCACGGGTCGGACACCGAAGGAAATTGGCCAGCACCGTAACCACCAAAGCCACCACGACGGTAATTATTCTTGGACCTTTTGTTCTTGTTGTAGCCTGTATTATTAGAGCTCGATGTTGCACCTTGGGGGCCAAACCCAGTGCTATGCGCACTAGGGCTCGGGCCAGAGGGATGTACTAGGGCAGCAAGAGCACGAAATGAATACACCTATATGAGATTTGGGTGATCGCACCTATATGAATGAATACACTCTGAAATGAATACACCTATATGAGTCCGATTGTTGTAAGATCGCAATCTGTGAGATTTAGGTGATCTCGATTAAGCTTATAAAAGACCAAGCGAGTATGACCTATATGCTCCACCAGCGAAGAAGCCTACTGGAGGTCTAGTATCAGTTATGACAGTAAGTGAAACTTGTTTGTACAAAACTTGCAATTCAAGGCATAGTCCATTGTTCAAGTTGTGAATGAGTGTAGCTTATTATTTTAGGTGGAAGTTTAACTTAACAATCTCCACTAAAAACACTGGTATATTAAACAACAGTGGGGTGAGGCAAAGTCTAGCTGGGACTTTGAGATCTGGTGGGGGATTGTTGAAATTATATGGGCTTGGCCCATTAATAATAACAATAATTTCTGAAAATCTCAAAGGCCCATTCATGAGTGGTGGGAGTGCAAAGGTTTAGTCTCACATTGCTAGTGGAGGTGGAGGGAGTAGGAACTAGAAGGACAAGGAGGAGATCCCACTAACCAGGAACCGGCTCAAGGCAAGCCCCGGTGTATCCCACCAAGTTTTTACTCTTTCTATTTCACCACTAGTGAAAGTTGCCTAGAGGGGGGGGGGGGGGGGGGGATGAATAGGCAATCTAAAAATAATTCTGAAAAAGCACTAAAGGATAATCAAATAACCAGGAGTGACGGAACTTCCATCAGGGTCGACGGAACTTTCGTCACCACAGAAGTTCTGTCAAGTGATAGAACTTCTCACTACCTTTCCTCTAAGCAATGAACAACGCGGATAACAAAGAGAAGGAAACACTAGCTTGGTAGAAATGAAGCTAATATAATGTAAGCCCAGAATTCTTGAATGAAAACTAGCTACATAATTAACAAATGATACAAGCATAATAATATGAAAGAAATAAACAAGCACAAATATAAGAGCGGGAAAGTAAAGAGAGACACAAGAATTAACCTGAGGTTCGGCAACCACACTAAGTAGTTCCTACGTCCTCGTTGAGGAGCCACACAAAGTGGCCGGGTCTCTCTCAACTCTTTTCCCCGCCAAGCAATCACAAAGATCGTGCTTGGATTTCTTTCTCCACTTGATTCTTTACCTCCGAAGGCGAATTACACCTTCACAAACATCCCCGACTCACCACACAAAGTTGGGAGTTCAAGGGCGATGCCTAGCCGTCTAGGAGACCAAGTCTCCAAGAGTAACAAGCAAATCAAATCTTGATGGGGAGGAAAAGATGTGCTCAAGGTTTTGAGTGGATGGATTCAATCATTTTGTGTTTAGATCTCTCTCACTTGGATTGGAATCTCAAGAACAAGCCTAGAAGAAGAGGGGAGAGCTCTAGCTGAAGAGTGAGTGAAATGGCAAAGAATCCAACCCTTCCCACGGGGAAAGGGGCTATTTATAGTAAGAGCTCAAAAATTAGCCGTTATAGTATTTTCTGGGTCTGATAGAACTTCCGTGGTTCCCCACGGAACTTTCGTCAATTCAAATTTTGCCGTTGTAAAGCACTAGAAGTGAGCAAAAGATGTTGTGACGGAACTTCCGACAAAAGGTGATGGAACTTCCGTCACTCTCGGTTTGACAAAAAAAAGAGACTCACGGTACTTCCGTGAGAGCTACGGAGGTTCTTGATCATGGAACTTCCGTCGAAAGGTGACGGAACTTCCGTCACTCTCGATTCGATAGGAAAGAGGCTCACAGAACTTCCGTGAGAGCCACGGAGGTTCTTGGAGACGGAACTTCCGTCGTGGGGTGACGGAACTTTCGTCACTCTCGGGTGTGCAGAAGGTAGAAAGCCGACGCTGACGGAACTTACGTCACTAGGTGACGGAACTTCTGTCACCCTCGGGTTAACATCAAAGCCAGACCCGACGCTGACGGAACTTCCGTGAGAGGACTCACGAAACTTCTGTCACTCTCTGTCTTGCTAAGTAAAAGGCTGACTCTTAGGCTTTGTTGGCTAGGTTTTCAAACGAATTGATGTAGAGCTTGAGCACAATGTTTCCCATACTAGCAAGATAAGTTTTACCCCTCTTAATAGTACGACATACCTATGACTCAAAATAAATAGCATAAAAGCTAAACTTGAACCACCATGAGCTATTTTCTTTTTACTTTTATTGAGGGATAGACTTTCTCACATTAGTGGGTAATTAACTTTTCTCTTGATGATCTGTACATTTTCTTCATAAGCATGTTAGTACAATTTTAATCTTTTGTCATTAATCACCAAAACCCACTAGGGGACCTAGATGCACCTTCAATCTCCCCCTTTTTGGTGGTTGATGATAATAGATTAAAAGGATATAGAAATATAATCAAGAGAGAGAGCACAACAAAATAGAGTGAGGCTCCCCCTGAAGATATGCATGTTACACAAAGACATGTGACGGAGCTCCCCCTATATTTTGTAAAAAAAGTGGGATGCCTAAAAGCTGTACAACTGTGAAGCAAAGTGATAAAGCAATAAACAAGCATCACAACCAAACTATAAACTAGAAGAAATAAGCACCACATATGACATAAGAACAATAGAGTTATTACAAAAGGTTTACAAATATGTTTCACACATAGAGCAAATAGAGAGGGGAACTAGTCCATAGGTTCATCACTATCCTATTACAAAGTCTCTGAAACAAATATCCTTTTCACTCATCTCTCCCCCTTTGGCATCACGGCACCAAAAAGAATGAGAGGAGGAGGAGACAAGAGAAAGGTATTTCTCATCATCATCGGTGCTTTCATCAGTGTCCTCGTCGTCCTCTGCATCACCCTCTTCTTCGTGGCCTTCATCCTCGCCTTCCGCGCCTTCTTGTTCATCTTGTACAGCTTGTTCTTCGTGAGAGAGAGCGGGTGGAGGAGCAAGATCATCCCAATCATAGCCAGCAAGGGGATCCTCAAAGACCAGTGGCTCACCATCGGGCTCACACTCGGAGCCATCCGGAGACACCTCATGGCCTTGAGCTCTTTGGTCTTTCTTGTAGCGTCGTACTTGCTTCTTAATGCGCTTCTTGTTCTCCCAATTTTCCTTAGCATTGAAGCAACAAGCATTCAAGATGCTCTTGAGCATAGCGGCAATAGGTGATGATGGATGGCAGCGAGATGCTTCAGGTGGAGGAGTGGAGGCTGAAGCACGAGGGGCAGCTGCTGCGGCCCTAGCTGCCCGTTCATCTGCTAACTCCCTCCGGATAGTCTCATGATGAGGGCGAGTGAGCTTAGGCACACGAGGTCTCTACGGCTGATGCTTGCACTCCTTCTCAAAAATCAATCCAGTCTCAGCCTCAATCATCTTCATAAGATAGGAAGCAAAGGGTAGCACCTTCCGAGTGTCCAAAGAGGCCGAGTAGATTTCCTGAGTAATGAGGTCCATCACACTGAAGGCTACAGCTCCATCTCTGAACCTAGCAAGAACATTTTTGGAGTGCTCAACAAGGGAAGTGGCATACCCAGCCTTAGGAGCAATAGTCACCCGGAGCATCCTGTTGAGTGTGAAGTAGAAGTTGTGCATTCCATGAGTGGTTCCCAAATATTTGGGTTGGAGGTCCTCATACATGAATCTCAGCTCAGAGTCCTTCAATATAGGCTCACAGGAGAGCCTGTCCCTTGCACCATCTGCCTCAGCATCTTGAAAGGAAAAAGTAGCGAAGCGAGAGGGGGATACCACATACTGCACACCTTGAGTCATCCAATGAACATAGCCTCGTCCATCAATGTACAAGGTGGAGTAGAACTGACAGATGACCTCCTTATTTCAATCATAGTTGAACCCCATGAGGTCATACACATGTCGTGCCTTGCAAGCTCCCACTATCTCATTGAAGGTTGACTCATTCTTGTCCTCCATGTATTTCCAATCAATCCACTGATGAGTGGCCAACCGGTTCTTCCGGTTCGTGTCAATGATCATAGACATGTAGTAGTCTTGGTAAAACCAAGTGAGTGGCTTCTTTATCAGTCACGAGATATTGATTTTGCCTTCTTGTTGTATGCAGTGCCTCGGCATCCTTCTTTTAGTCCTTGAAATCATGATGAGGGGGGTAGACGGGAGCATGGACTCGAAGATCCCTCACGATGTTCAAGGGCTCATTGCTCGTTGACTTGCTCTTGCGTGGTTTGGGGCGGGGTTTGGGGTAGGTTTCCTTGACTGGCTTCTTCCCTTTATCAAGTGCCCTTCTAGGAGGAAGAGCGCCTCCTTGACCAACCGAAACTGTTTGAGCCCCGGAACTGCTTCCCAGTCCTATCCTTCTATTGATCACGGCTTTTCTTCTCTTGCCAAGGGGTACAAGATCGTCGTGGGAGGAGAAGGATGTGTCGGGAGAGGCTTGATGTTCCTCTTCACTTGATTCCTCGCGAACGGTTGGATCATTGGAGGCAATCTTGGTGCGGACCATGTTCACACACCTAAGAGGCAGGAAATAAGAGACTAGTTAGAAATGAGTTACAAGTTGGAGTGAGAGGGGAGACAGATTTAGGGCACTGAACTACAGGTGACGGAAGTTCTGTGAGGGTCACGGAAGTTTCGTCATGATGGAAGTTACCACGGAACTTCCGTCATTTTGTAGTTTGCCCATAAACTTACCCCAAAACTCCCAAATCCTATGGAAAGAGTTCAAATGCTGCATAGAGAAGGTAGAACAATCACAAAGGAACTATTCTACCTAAGCCAAAGGGACACTAGGGAACATTTAAATATTTGACCTAAGGACCAAGATCTAGGGATCAAATTTCATACCTAGATCGCAAAACTTCCGTGGGGAAGGTGTTGAATCTCCACCAAATCCAAGGGAAACGCCGGTTGAATCTCCAAATCGCCACAAATTGCCACTTAGGGTTTGGGGAGAAGAGAGAGAGAGAGAATAGAAGAATAACCGAGTGGGGAAGAAGAAAGAAGAGGGTCGGGCCACTTAACCAGGGACTGACGAAAGTTCCGTCAGTCTCAGGTTGAGACAGACAGGAATTTTGAGTACGCAGAAGTTTTGACAGAACTTCCGTGGCGACGGAAGTTCCGTCATCGGGTGACGGAAGTTCTGTCTCTCTCGGGTCTGAGACAAGTGCCCAAAACTGATATGACAGAAGTTCCGTGAATGGGTCACGGAAGTTTTGTCAGCCTCTGTTTGCAACAGAAACCTCCCTCTCTAAATAGAACTTTTGGACAAGTTACATATGAAATATAAAGCTTGTCTCAACTTGTGAATAGTAACAAATCAACAGCCAAAACTATATTCACAAGCATTGATAATATGATCTAGCGATCAAAGAATTTTGTTTGAAAACAAAGACAATATGAAATTTTTGAAAAGATTTTACTTTCAAGATATTTTGCATGATCAATACACCAATCAAAGCACAAGATTCTACTCCAAGTTGGATGAGTCAAGAATATTTAGTTCATTCCTAAGTTCGCAAAACCGCTTCTCATCTAGGGGTTTGGTAAAAATATCGGCTAGTTGTTTGTCGGTTCTAACATAGCTAATATCGATGTCCCCTTTTATAGAATGATCTCTCAAGAAGTGGTGCCGAATATCTATATGCTTGGTTCGATTGTGATCATTGGGGTTATATGCAATCATGATGGCACTCTCATTATCACATAGGAGTGGAACTTTGGTCATAGTGTATCCAAAGTCCTTTAGAGTTTGTCACATCCAAAGTAGTTGGGCACAACAACTTCCGGCTGCCACGTACTCTGCTTCGGCCGTGGATAAGGCAACAGAATTTTGTTTCTTGGATGACCATGACATAAGAGACCTACCCAAGAATTGGCACGTCCCGGAGGTACTTTTCCTATCTACTTTACATCTGGCATAGTCAGCATCGGAATACCCGACTAGCTTGAACTTGGAGCCCTTGGGATACCACAATTCTAAGTTTGGAGTGTGAACTAAATATCTTAGGATTCTTTTCACCGCCACGAGGTGGCTTTCCTTTGGAGCACTTTGGAATCTTGCACACATGCACACACTAAGCATGATATCGGGCCTAGATGCACAAAGATAAAGCAAGGAGTCAATCATGGAGCGGTATACCTTTTGATCCACGGGTTTACCGTTTATATCTAGCCCAAGGTGTCTGTTTGTCTTCATGGGAGTCTTGTTAGGTTTAGCATTCTCCATGTCAAACTTCTTGAGTATGTCTTGTGTGTACTTGGTTTGACTTATGAATGTCCCCTCTTTAAGTTGCTTAACTTGAAAGCCTAGAAAGAACTTTAACTCCCCCATCATGTACATCTCAAATTTCCTAGTCATAATCTTGACAAACTCATCACAAAAAGATTGTTTAGTAGTAAATTATTATCAACTTTTCTTGTAAAGAGAGTAGGGTCGGCCTTGCTAATTGTGAAGCCCTTATTGATCAAGTATCCCTTGAGGTGTTCATACCATGCTCGAGGAGCTTGCTTGAGGCCATAGAGAGCTTTGTGAAGTTTGTACACATGGTTTAGTTTCTTTGGGTCTTCAAACCCCGGAGGTTGTTGTACATACACCTCTTTTTAAATAGGGCCATTAAGAAATGCACTTTTCACATTCATTTGAAAAAGCTTAAAGCCATGGTGAGTAGCATAGGCAAGTAAAATATGAATTGACTCAAGCCTAGCTACGGGTGCATAAGTTTCACCAAAGTCCAAACCTTCTACTTGTGAGTAGCCTTTTACGACGAGCCTTGCCTTGTTTCTCACCACCACACCGTGCTCATCTTGCTTGTTGCGGAAAACCCATTTTGTACCTATAACATTTTGCTTTGGTCTCTCCACTAATGACCACACCTTGTTTCTTTCAAAGTTGTTTAACTCTTCTTGCATGGCCATCACCCAATCCGAGTCTTGAAGGGCTTGTTCCACCTTAAGAGGTTCCAAAGAGGAAACAAACGAGTAATGATGACAAAAGGTGGTCATTTGAGATCTAGTAGTTATCCCCTTTTGGATATCTCCAAGAATGTTGTCTACGGGGTGATCCTTTTGAATGCTTTGTCGTACTCGTGGATGAATTGGCCTAGATGCATCTTCTTCTTCTTGATTGATATCATCTTGAGTGTCTCTATCCCCACCATCTTGAGCTTGATCTTGGTTGTTACCTTGACCATGATCGTCACCATGATCTTGGTCTCTCCCTTGATCTTGTTCATCATGTAGTTCTTGTGGAGATGGTTAATCTTGCTTTGAGTTTGGGTCTTGTGGTCTTATCTCTCATATTGCCATGTTCCTTATTGCATCACAAGGAGCTTCATCACCTACATCACTTGGATTTACTTGCTCTACTTGAGAGCCATTAGATTCATCAAATTGTACATCTCGGGTGATTTCAACAACACTGGTGTCTTTATTAAAGACTCAGTATACATAGATGTTAGTTCCATATCCAAGGAGAAAACCTTCATGTGCCTTAGGGGCAAACTTAGAGGATTTGGGTTTCTTGTTAAGAATAAAGCATTTGCTCCCAAAGACATGAAAGTATGAAACATTTGGAAGGTTACCGGTGAGAAGCTCATATGGTGTTTTCTTCAAGATCTTGTGAAGATATAATCTATTTGTTGTATGGCATGCGGTGTTGATGGCTTCGGCCCAAAAAGTGTCCAGTGTCTTGTACTCATCAAGCATTGTTCTTGTCATCTCTATGAGTGTGCGGTTCTTCCTTTCGGCTACCCCATTTTATTGTGGAGTATATGGTGCAGAGAATTCATGCTTGATACCTTCTTCATCAAGGTATTCTTCAACTTGTGCATTCTTGAACTCGGTTCTATTGTCACTCCTTATTTTATTGATCTTCACTTCATACTTATTTTGGGCTCTCCTCAAGAACCTCTTTAGGATACCTTGTGTTTCACTTTTGTCCTTCAAAAAGAATACCCAAGTGAAACAAGAATAATCATCATCAATTACAAGGTCATATTTGTTACCGCCAATGCTTATGTAGATGACCGGTCCAAATAGATCCATGTGAAGCATTTCCAATGGTCTTGTCATCGTCATCATTGTTTTTGAGGGATGTGCCGCTCCAACTTCCTTTCTGGCTTGATAAGCGCTACATATTTTGTCCTTTTCAAAAGCAACATCCTTTAGTCCAACAACGTAACTGCCTTTTAGGAGTTTGGAAAGATTTCTCATTCCAACATGAGCTAGTCGGTGATGCCATAGCCAACCCAAGGTGGTTTTAGCAACCAAACAAGTATTTAGGTTAGATCCCTCTTTGTTGGTAAAATCAACAAGATAGATCTTGTCCTCTAAATTCCCTTTGAAAGTTGTTGAGGAATCTTTCTTCCTAAACACGGTCATGCCATCATCGTCAAAGAGACAACTAAGGCCCATCTGACAAAGTTGTGAAACGGACATCAAGTTGTATCCTGGACCATTCACAAGATAAGCATTACTAATTGAAAGGTCATGGGTGACGTCAATCCATCCACGACCAATTACCTTTCCTTTGTTGTCATTTCTAAATGATATGCCTCCACTTGGTAGATTGTCATGATCAAGTGTGGAGAACATTGATCTCTCTCCGGTCATATGATTTGAGCATCCACTATCAAACACCCACTGGAGGAGTATTCCTACAAAGGAAATCAAGCACGTGTTTTAGGCACCCAAGTTGGTTTGGGTCCCTTAACACTAGACACAAGAACCTTGGGCACCCAAACACAAGACTTCCACCTTGTATCATGTGGTCCAACAAACTTAGCAATCACTCTACCATAAGCATTACGGATTAGCACATAAGAGGCATCAAAATCATTAAAGGATATGGTAGGGGTCTCCATGTTTTTATTGACTTGGGAAGCATTCTTGGGCTTGATGATGCTTTCTTGTGCCACTTTCTTTCCCTTGCTCTCATGCACAAAGTTGATTCTCTTGTCGTGGCTTCTTTTGGGTGCATTTTTGTTGTACCCTAATCCTCTCTTGTCATGAGAGGCTCTTGACTCATCAACTATTCTTGTTGTAGTCTCCACTTGAGGTTTCTTCTTGAGTTCATTGACTTGGTTGGTTAGCTTCTCAATGATTGCATCTTGCTTGGCAATCATATCAACATCAATGTTGTGGCACCTTCTACAACCCTTGCTTGTTGATGTTTGTGAAGATTCAAGCTTCTTCAACAATGATTGTGATTTTGTTTTGAGATCTTCAATGGCCTTAGCTAAAGCCTTGTTCTCCTCTTGTAAGACATTGCACCTCTCTTGATACTTCTTGGAGGTTGAGGTGCTTGATTCACTTGACTCATTGACTTTTGCAAGTTCTTTGGTCAAGGTCTTGTTCTTCTTCTTTTCTTGCTCTAGTTGCTTGGTGAGCTCTAGATTCTTGCTTTTCTCTTTATTAAGCAACTCTTCTAGCCTATCAATGATCCTCTCTTGATTGTCCAACTCCCTTTGTAGCTTATCTAGCATTTTTACCATTTTATGCATAGAGGGGACCAAATCCTCCTCTTCATCGCTACAATAAGAAGGATTGAAATCGGTGTGAGGAGCTACCTCGCTTTCCTTGGCCATGAAGCAACGAGGGGCATCATCTTCATCATCGGTAAGGTTGTTGAAGAGTGACTTTTTGGCTGGAGGCAGGCCAATGGCGATATTAGCAATACCACCTTCATCATCATCATCGAAGATGTACTCTTGGCCAATATGAGCACGTCCCTTGTTGTATGGTTTCTTGTAGAACTTTATCTTGTTGTTATACTTTTCATTTTTCTTGCCCTTGTCATTCAATTTTGGACAATCGGCAATCATGTGTCCTTGTTCATGACACTCATAGCATATTCTATTTGTTCTTCTAGCTTTTGCCTTGTCAAATCTTCTTTTGGTGAAACCATTCTTAATCATGTATTTGCCAAATTTCTTGAAAAATAAGGCAAATTCTTCATCATCTTCTTCTTCATCGTCATTCTCTTCATCTTCATCATCATCATCATGAGTCTTCTTGCCTTTGAGCGCTAAGTCCTTCTTGCTTGTGCTCTCTTCTCCTATGAGCACATTCACTCTTTTGCCCTCGTCATCACGACTCTTATGGGCATTTATTCTTCCAATGACTTCATCCGTTATTAAGCTCTCGAAACCATCCTTCTCCTCAATGATGGTGCAAAGTGGGGAGTTCCACATCCTAAGAGCCATGAGAAGCTTATAGTTGACTTCCTCATCTTTGATGTTATCACCATAGAATCTTTTCTCATTTATAATATCCATGAGCCTATCATGAGTTTGTTGAAGCTCTTCCCCCTTATTCATCACGAAGAAGTTGAATTGATTCTTGAGAACTTGAAGTCTTGACTTCTTAACAATATCCACTCCCTCATGGGCACATATAAGCTTCTTCCATATTTTCCGGGCATTCTCAATTCCGGCAACTCTTGAATATTCCTTAGGTTTCAAAGAAGAGAGAATGGCCGATACCGCTTAAGCATTGCGATGTATGTTGAGTTGGTCCATAGTTGTAGAATTGTCCTTGTCTTCCAAGATGTATCCTTTCTCCACAATTTCCCAAATTGGTGGACCAATTAACATGAGATACATCTTCATGCGATGCTTGTACGAACTGAAATCTTTGCCTTCAAAGTAAGGCAATCTTCCACTTCCACTTCCATGGATATTTGCCACATCGACATAGTTGAGAGTGATGGATGCATGCAACTCATTTCCCTTACTTGTTGAAGTAAGATCTTGAGGCTTGTCACCTTCTCCCGGCTTCGACATCTTTTAATCTTCAAGCTTTCAAGCCTTGTAGAAGATTCAAACTCTGATACCAATTGAAAGTTGCCTAGAGGGAGGGGGGGTGAATAGGCAATCTAAAAATAATCCTAAAAAAGCACTAAAGGATAATCAAATAACCAGGAGTGACGGAATTTCCATCGGGGTCGACGGAACTTCCGTCGCCACGGAAGTTCTATCAAGTGACAGAACTTCTCACTACCTTTCCTCTAAGCAATGAACAATGCGGATAACAAAGAGAAGGAAACACTAGCTTGATAGAAGTGAAGCTAATATAATGTAAGCCCAGAATTCTTGAATAAAGACTAGCTACACAATTAACAAATGATACAAGCACAATAATATGAAAGAAATAAACAAGCACAAATATAAGAGCGGGAAAATAAAGGGAGACAAAAGAATTAACTCGAGGTTTGGAAATCACACTAAGTAGTTCGTACGTCCTCGTTGAGGAGCCATACAAAGTGGCCAGGTCTCTCTCAACCCTTTTCCCCGCCAAGCAATCACAAAGATCGTGCTTGGATTTCTTTCTCCACTTGATTCTTTTCCTCCGGAGGCGAATCACACCTTCACAAACGTTCTCGACTCACCACACAAAGTTGGGAGTTCAAGGGCGACGCCTAGCCGTCTAGGAGACCAAGTCTCCAAGAGTAACAAGCAAATCAAATCTTGATGGGGAGGGAAAGATGTGCTCAAGCTTTTGAGTGGATAGATTCAATCGTTTTGTGTTTAGATCTCTCTCACTTGGATTGGAATCTCAAGAACAAGCCTAGAAGAAGAGGGGAGAGCTCTAGCTGAAGAGTGAGTGAAATGGCAAAGAATCCAACCCTTCCCACGTGGGAAGGGGTACTCTATTTATAGTGAGAGCTCAAAAACTAGCCGTTATAGTATTTTCTGGGTCTGACGAAACTTCCGTGGTTACCCACGGAACTTCCATCAATTCAAATTTAGCCGTTGTAAAGCACTGGAAGTGAGCAAAAGATGCTGTAATGGAACTTCCGTCAAAAGGTGACGGAACTTCCGTCACTCTCGGTTTGACAAGAAAAAAGAGACTCATAGAACTTCCGTGAGAGCTACGGAGGTTCTTGATCACGGAACTTCTGTCAAAAGGTGACGGAACTTCCGTCACTCTCGATTCGACAGGAAAGAGGCTCACAGAACTTTCATGAGAGCCACGGAGGTTCTTGCAGACGAAACTTCCATCGTGGGGTGACAGAACTTCCGTCACTCTTGGGTGTGCAGAAGGTAGAAACCCGACGCTGACGGAACTTCCGTCACCCTCGGGTTAACATCAAAGCCAGACCCGACGCTGACGGAACTTCCGTGAGAGGACTCACGAAACTTTCGTCACTCTCTGTCTTGCTAAGTAAAAGGCTGATTCTTAGGCTTTGTTGGCTAGGTTTTCAAACGAATTGATTTAGAGCTTCAGCATAATGTTTCCCTTACTAGCAAGATAAGTTTTACCCCTCTTAATAGTTTGGCATACCTATGACTCAAAACAAATAGCATAAAAGCTAAACTTGAACCACCATGAGCCATTTTCTTTTCACTTTTATTGAGGGATAGACTTTCTCACATTAGTGGGTAATTAACTTTTCTCTTGATAATCTGACATTTACTTTATAAGCATGTTAGTATAATTTTAATCTTTTATTATTAATCATCAAAACCCACTAGGGGACCTAGATGCACCTTTAACTAGATAGGGTGATATAGGTTTGCCTGTGCATTATGTTTATAGGAGTTGTTTGAAAACCTAGTATTACAGTAGGTCCCCTTTTCCTGTAATAGCCTTAGAACAGTAGTCGCTCTGCTTAATTTAGGACGATCATTCGTCGAGTCACCTAAGTTGAAATGGGATAATAAATAAAGACCGGACGGGCAACTAGGTGGAAAAGGAAGGACAGCTTGTCTTCAAGGAGGTAGCCCCGTTCGAGTCACCTAAGGCTACGCCTCGTGTCCGGCCCATGGGATCAAGTTTGAACGTACTGTTTGCATGCTGGAGTTATGGGCCCAGTAAACTGAAGTAGCTACGACTACTACCTGGACGAAAGATAGCCTTCTTCCTTCTTTGGTGGAACTGGGGCTGAGAGAAGGGAGGAATCTACCCACGGATGGCGGTACAGGGCGCATCGTGTTGGGGGACCCTCCTCGGGGGAGTCTGGACCCGGGAGACCTTGTGGTACCGCAGTGAAAGGTTGCTCCATGCGGCTTCCATGAAGCGCGTATGGATCGTGCAAGCAGGTTTCTCCTGCAGGATGTAAATCGATTCGAGTCGTTTCCCCTCACAGTAACGAGTACCACTTGATAACTCCATCAGAACAGTGTCGGAAGCTACTAATTTGTTGAAAGGGTTTAATATTGCTGTTTAGAAATTATTATTAATTGTATTGCAACCATGATTGTTGTAGATATAGTGCAAACTAAATTTACTATTCACCTATTAACTTAACTTGATGCTAAAATTTGAAAACTAGGGATTTACTATTAGGCTGGCTTTTGGCAACATGAACCCTACCCTTAGCCTGTGCATGTCTAGGAGTCGGCTGTAGTTGGCCACCTTGACGAGTCAGTCTTGCTGAGTAAACTAGTTACTCAGGGCGATGTTCTATGTGGTTTTCAGATGACCAGGGTGGAGACTGCCACTACGGTGAGAGATTCTACTGGGAAGGATAGTGACCTGATTGCTGGAACATCGAGTGGGAGCGATGCACCAATGATAAGGAGGACTAGACCATTGATTGCCGGCATGGTGTTCGGGCAAACACCTACAAGCCGGATGTTCTATGTGAATCGTCGTGAGAGGGCAAATGTATCTTACTTATCCCATTGGACCATTTTATTTCTGATGAACAATTCGCTTTCACATTTTTAAAGACTCTGATTTGTAATTTAAATTCAGATTTATGTAAAACTCTGTACTCTGTCTATGTTTTCTTTGCAATTATATTCATCTGTCATGTGTTATACTATTGGACGTCGCAGCGCGTGACATCACCCAAGAATGATCCTGGAATGGAGCCGTTTTCGTGGTAAGGCGGTTCTATTACAGCATGGTATCAGGACTATCTCGGGAATAATGCAACATTCAAAGACATATTTTCGAAAACCCTGTTACAAACATGTGAGGAACATGCCCATTAGGTCTATAATAGTTATGAATAGGTGGCAAGCTAACTTCTGACTGCAACATAGGCCTAGATTTATATTAATGCAAAACTTACTATTCCGTAACGACGCACCTACGCTCAGGTAAGAAAGTAAGTTGCAAAATGCTCGTACTCTCTGATTTCCGGATTGTCACGAGGGTC
Organism: Eleusine coracana subsp. coracana; assembly: GCA_032690845.1. Taxonomy (NCBI): domain Eukaryota; kingdom Viridiplantae; phylum Streptophyta; class Magnoliopsida; order Poales; family Poaceae; genus Eleusine; species Eleusine coracana. The sequence continues at coordinate 45,685,834 of CM064430.1, forward strand.
CCTACCCAAGTTGGTTAAAGGGAGTCTCCGTTCTTCGGAACATATGGGGCCGTCCAGGTCATCGACGCCATGGTGAATGTCCCGCCACGTGATGTAGATCGTGGACGCTTTTCTCCAGGAAGTGGCCTACCTGGGATGCAGCCCGTATGGAATGATACCGGGTGTATTTAAATTCCTATTAAAATATTATTTATCAATTGCCTAAAATATAGATGGTTGGATAAAATTTTTCTGCAGGTACACTAACCACGATTCGCATAAGGAACGTATAGCATACGACTAACTTGAGTGATCGTCTGCCATCGATTATACGTATGGTCCTATTTGTGGCCAAATTTTATTTTGTAAGGACATGTAGGCCGAAAGCATATGCACTGATGTAAAATATTGGAGCATTAATTTATTGTCCAAAACTGAAATTTCAGCTAACATGTCACCCACATATGAATCTATATCTCCTCACTCAAAAATTGAAATCTTGCAAATGAATACTTACTAGAATCATGAATAAACCCTCTGTACATCTAGCAAAAAGTTTTGCTTTGAAATTATCCGGGTAATACCATTTTGGGCCTGTCCAAGTCAGCATATCGAAGTGTCGTCAATCTGGAATTTAGATTCATGACCTATCTCGTAAAATTCATAACTTTCTGCTCAGACCACCTCTAGGGCTGTATGAGCACTTTCTAAAAAGTTTACAAAAAGTACTACAACTTTGGTAGTCTGTCAATTTTATTTTTAAGCTTGTAAGATATGCGTATGTGCCTATTTTCAGAGCAACATCATTATGTCTCCAGAAATAGTTCAGCAAACAAGTGTAACTTGTAAATTCCATATCTCGAGTTCTAGGTATTGGATGGAGGTGTGTAAATATGCGTTAGAAAGGTATTAGAATTCTCCATAAGTCTGGCAGTTAATTTTCATTGTTCAAGATATAGGAGTCCAGATTTCAGACCCATTTTCATAACAAATCCTGTGCTGATTGATAGCAGATTTTTAGACATCAATCTATAACTTAGAAAATTTATATCTCCTGAATCTCTATTTAGAATAAGGTGTGTAAATACTCATTGGAAAGGTGTTAAAATTTTTTACAAGATTGATATTCATTGGTTCCACCAATTCTCCACTTAATTTAGCCGTTTTTGTGTTTTAGCAGTTGTTGTACCGTTAGGATAGAACCAAGCGCATTATCAAACCTTGAGGACAAGTATACTCTTCAATTGTAACGGGTTGTATAGCTAGCCATCACCTTTACATTTGTTTTTCCTTGCTGAGCTAACCTTTGCTCTTCAAGGAGCATGTAGAACCTCTTTGCAACTTTCTTGTTGTTTAATTTGTTCTCCTCAATATCGCTATAACTTCTCTTGCCATCAATACCTTGGTGATCCTACACTTTGAACAAAGTTTTACCTACAATGTCTCTTTCATGCACTGCTATATTCTTGCTCAGCCACATAAAAAAAATCGAAAGCATGAATAACTAATTATAATGAGCAGGAATATAAAATGTTTGATTATCCATGTTGCTGAATCAAATTTTGTTGTTTTCTCCGCCACAACTAGTGTCATTGAGAAGCAACCAAGAGACCTAATACTTTGATAATCTATTTAATTTGGTTGCCCACTGGACTCGAACCTCCCCTAGAATTATCGATCTCATATATGCTAGAATAACTCATCTACAAGATTGATTCCCTTGTTTGTTCGTCTTGTAGAGTACCACTCGTGATTTCATTCTGATAACTTATTGGCCATAAGCAATTTTAAATCTCTCCCCACCTCTAGCCTTGTCATTTAATGAACACTGATTTCTTCTTTTTCTAAGTCATTGAGTTACATCATTTTCATGGCATAGGTGAAAGCATTTAACTTAAGAGTCTCGATTAGGTTAATCTTGAAAGTATGTTGTTGTCCAAATTTCTGGCGCTTTGTCACTGAGCTTGATCTCGGTCCCAATTCTGCTTGTTATATGTTGCTATCTTAAACATGTCCATCATACCAAAATCCATTTCTCCTGCTGCACTTGTCCGTAGCCGATCATTGCAAGATGTAAACCTGTAGCTTACAAGCTCCGACTACCAATGGAACTCGCTGGAGTGCGCCACACGTTTCAAGTATCCCAACTCAAGAAATGCCTAAACCACCAGTGAATGTCATCATGTAAGACACTAAGCAGTTGTAACCTAACTTAACATACGTCGAATGTCCAGTAAAGATGCTCGATAAAACGGAACGAGTTACCTGTAACAGAACAATTAAGTTTTTCAAGGTCAATGGAGCAACCATACTAAAGATGAAGTTTCTTTTTTGGGGGGAGGGGGGATCAAAAGATTTACTACATAGCCGTTATCCAGCATGCACAAGTCAAAATCGGGTAAGCCATCGAAAGCACGCTAGAACATTTTCCCCCCCCCCCCCCCCCCTTAATCTCGGGACGAGATTTCTTTAAGGGGGGAGGGCTATGACATCCCTGATGTCTAACTTGCTAGTGTAGTATCCTAGTCTCAACATTGACATGTTATGAAACTCGCACTAATAATTTGAACTCACTTTGAATTCAATTTGAATGAAATTCGAGCAAATTTGAATAGCATTTAAACTAAAACTCCAAAATTTTCAACATAAACCACCACTACCAAACATATATGATCTAGAGGATGGTGAAATAGAAATTTGAGAATTTTCTTAGGATTTTATGCCCCTGTTTGATGCCCTAAATAAATGCTCAAAGCTCCCAGAACAGCACACTTTGCAAATTCCTCATTTACAAACTGAATAGACTCAAAGTTCAAAGTAAATTTCTAAATTTTCTAAACTTCGTGATGGATCTATACCTGTTTCTAGTTTTCCTTTATCAGCTCTAGATTAAACCCCACAAAAATAACAAGTAAGGTCAGTTGGCAGAGTTGGAAAATAAACAAAGATTCGAAACTCGCCGTGGGACCCATCTGTCATTGGCGCTGGAGAAGCACACTCGGCGCCGCACGCACGCTCCAGCGGCCGTACGCCGCGTGGATGCCGGCGACGGGCGGGAGCGGCACCCGGGCGGACCCAGGCCCCCACACTGAGACCTTGTCCCCCCTGCCGGTCGCATCTCTCTCTCACCCTCGCTCATTTCTCTCTGTTCCGCTCGCCTCGCTCCCATTGCCGGCCGCAGCCACTTTCTCTTCGTCGCCCAGGCGCTCCACCCCATTCCAGCCCAAGCCCTGCCATAGAAACACACGCAGGGGAGTCTCCTAGCTCCTCCAAGAAACCCAACCTCGAACCCTCGCGCGAGCATGCCGGATTTCGGAGAAATCCGATGAGGCTCTGTTTGTCATGCATGTCGCCGGCGACCTAAAATCCTGCGTCTCGGGTGAGTCTTGTCACTTACTCCTTGCTCCATCGGGTGCGCGTCGAGCCAAGCTTCACGTAGGTATTTTATTTGTAATTTTTAGTCCTCGTTTGGCCTGGTTTTGCATGCGCCGCTGCCCTCCGGCGTGCTCTGGCCACCATGGCCGAGCCGCTGCACGACCTGGTGCTGGTCTTGGCCAGATCCTGTGTGGCAAAGATCGTGTGGCATCGCGTGGCTCCAATCTGATTGGCCAAGGGCCTTTAATTCTTTTTCCCTGCCTTTTTAAATATTCCACAAAATGTAATCTTGCTAGAATAATGCGTAGGGAGCAATATACTTGGGGAAAAGTTGCAGACCAAAAATTGTTAGACTCCTCTGACGATCTACTATTTTGTAAAAGTGCTAATTTCCAATGCATGTAACTTTAGTGGTCAGATCTAAATTAATCTTAAGAGATACAAATAAATTCATTAGTATGTCTCTGTAGCTGCTAAATTCATGAAACTTGGCATGCAGGTCCCTTACACCATTCCTGATCATCACACAATATTTCATGAATTAATTTTCATTGTTTTCTGTTGTGCTAATTAATTGGATCATATATTGTTTCAATTATTAAAAATAAATGGATCCAAACATGCCAATAGAACTTGGTACATAAATCACCCCTGATATGTTCTACCTATAATAAATTGTCCACGATCATAGGTCTCTCAATATCATATGGGAGTAATTATTTTGTCTCATGTTTATTATACACTTAACCATGTAGTTGTATGGCATAGATTTCTATCACATGCGAACACCTAATGACCAACCAGCTCCCTTGCTCATTGATATGAGTACTTAGTTACTTATCAGCTAGTCATGTTTTATGTACACTTACGTTGTTCAAATCGGCACACACATATTTTCAATTAGTATGCAATTCGTAACAAAACATAATTCATGAAGAAAACATGTAAATAAACTACACTTCTCACTAACCAGTAAAATGAACATATATTTTTATACATCATTCTACCACACTGATCTATTGGTTTAGAAGGTTCCATGAATATTCTTGCACTAAAATTAATTATTTAAATTAATTAGCTCATTGCATGCCGGTGAAACTTGGTACATAATTCACTACCGATATATTACACCTATAGTTAACTGTATATCTATATATGTCTTCTAGAACCATACTAAATCAATTTTTTGTCTTGTAGGTTCAATATTTCACTGTGTCATATAGTTGCATCACTTTACCCCACTTCGCATACAAGCATTTCATGCCCTGCATCGAGCTCATCACATTGAGATATTAATTATTTGCTCACTCCCCCATTACTCAGGTACCATGCGCACACACACCACACCTACAGTAAATCACCCATGCTCAATTGATGTTCAGAACCATGCCAATTCAATAGTTTGCGTCTCAAGTGTAATATTACCATTTAATATATATAGTTTCATCTTAGAGCCAATTCATGTGTACTTAGTTCTTTATGAAGGTTTTGCTCGATACACTAAAATATTATTTAAAACGGTACCCACTAGTCGTGAACATCACATGTTTACCTCAACCCCGATCGCCACACACACCATACTTTTTGTACGACATTGTCGTATAAGAATTCCGGAGTCCATGAAGAAAATACACTAGGCGTGCCTACTCTATGCCTCTACTCTCTATATTATATTTACTTACCTAATCAACACCTCATACTCATCATAACTGATGTAGCTACGACTACTGTCTGGTCGAAAGATAGTCTTCTCCCTTCTTTGATGGAACTGGGGCTGAGAGGAGGGAGGAATCTACCCACGGATGACGGCACGGGGCGCATCGCGTTGGGGGACCCTCCTCGGGGGAGTCTGGACCCGGAAGACCTTATGGTATCGCAGTGAAAGGTTCCTCCATACGACTTCCATGAAACGTATATGGATCATGCAAGAAGGTTTCTCCTGCAGGATGTAAATCGATTCGAGTCATTGTCCCTCACAGTAACGAGTACCACTTGATAACTCTGCCAGAATAGTGTCGGAAGCCATTAATTTGAAAGGGTTTAATATTACTGTTTGGAAATTATTATTAACTATATTGCAACCATGATTGTTGTAGATATAGTGCAAACTAAATTTACTATTTACCTATTAACTTAACTTGATGTTAAAACTTGAAAACTAGGGATTTACTATTAGGCTGGCTTTTGACAACATGAACCCTACCCTTAGCCTGTGCATGTCTAGGAGTCGGCTGTAGTTGGCCACCTTGACGGGTTAGTCTTGCTGAGTAAACTAGTTACTCAGGGCGACGTTCTATGTGGTTTTTAGATGACCAGGGTGGAGACTGCCACTGCGGTGGGAGATTCCACTGGAAAGGCCAGCGACCTGATTGCTGGAACATCGAATGGAAATGGTGCACCGATGATGAGGAAGAGTAGATCATTGATTACCGGCACGGTGTTCGGGCAAACACCTACAAGCCGGATGTTCTGTGTGAATCATCGTGAGAGGGAGAATGCATCTTACTTATCCCGTTGGACCATTTTATTTCTGATGAACAATTCGCTTCCGCACTTTTAAAAACTCTGATTTTTAATTTAAATTCAGATTTATATAAAACTCTGTACTCTGTCTATGTTCTCTTTGCAATTATATTCGTCTGTCATGTGTTATACTATTGAATGTCATAGCGCGTGACGTCACCCGAGAATAATCCTGGAATGGAGCCGTTTCTATGGTAAGGCAGTTCTGTTACAGAGAAGGCCCCCGAGTCAGCGTACCAGTCGATGGCGGGTGGCGGTGGCATCAAGGACATAGTGTTGAAGGAGCCGGCGAGGGTGATCTGATCCTAGATGGAGTGCGTCGGTGATGGCGGCATGTAGAAGCCCGGAGGTGGTGGCAGGACCTGTGGCAAAGGTGGGGGTTGGGGCGCCCAAACAGGCTGTTGCGACAGAGCCCCGACAAAGTACGCGTGCCACTGGGGCTGCGACATGGTGGGGCGTGGCTGCTGGACCGAGTAGGGGCGTGCCCCAAGCAGTCCAGAATTCTGACACGGCCATATGTGAATAGTGTCGAACCACGGGTCGGACACCGAAGGAAATTGGCCAGCAACGTAACCACCAAAGCCACCACGACGGTAATTATTCTTGGACCTTTTGTTCTTGTTGTAGCCTGTATTATTAGAGATCGATGTTGCACCTTGGGGGCCAAACCCAGTGCTATGCGCACTAGGGCTCGGGCCAGAGGGATGTACTGGGGCAGCAAGAGCACGAGGGGCCGCTACATGGGGTGCAGGAGCATTCTGTGAGATTTGGGTGATCGCACCTATATGAATGAATACACTCTGAAATGAATACACCTATATGAGTCCGATTGTTGTAAGATCGCAATCTGTGAGATTTGGGTGATCTCGATTAAGCTTATAAAAGACCAAGCGAGTATGACCTATATGCTCCACCAGCGAAGAAGCCTACTGGAGGTCTAGTATCAGTTATGACAGTAAGTGAAACTTGTTTGCACAAAACTTGCAATTCAAGGCATAGTCCATTGTTCAAGTTGTGAATGAGTGTAGCTTATTGTTTTAGGTGGAAGTTTAACTTAACAGTCTCCACTAAAAACACTGGTATATTAAACAACAGTGGGGTGAGGCAAAGTCTAGCTGGGACTTTGAGATCTGGTGGGGAATTATTGAAATTATATGGGCTTGGCCCATTAATAATAACAATAATTTCTGAAAATCTCAAAAGCCCATTCATGAGTGGTGGGAGTGCAAAGGTTTAGTCTCACATTACTAGTGGAGGTGGAGGGAGTCCTACTTATAAGGTTGGTTGCTCTAGCATCTCTTACAAGTGTGTGGATGGGAGGAAGGAAGAACATACGCGCGCGCTCGCTCGCCTCGCTGGGCCGGGCCGGACCGGGCTGGACCGGGCGGGGCGTGGGTGTGGGCGATGCGCGCGGTCGCGCATCACTTGCGTGAATGGTCCACCAAAATTCGATCCCTTGCCTTGCGGATACGCGGCTTCCTTAGCACTTTTTTTTGCTGCGTATTTCATATATTTAATTATAGAAACCGACGTATTAATATGGTAACCGACTCGGTTGCGGGACGGCCAACCCTAGCGGTCCCCCTATAAATACGTACGGGTACCACCGCAAATTATATCACACAATCGTCTAGGGTTTTGCCTCTTGTTACTGTTGCGCCGCCAAGTCTACTCCATCCCGATTATCGGCGTGCACCGGCGAACGGGAGAGTAGGTTTCCGGAACCGTCGTCATCTGCGATCCTACACCGGGAGAGGGCAAATAAGGTTTTTGGAAGCGCTCTGCGCGACTGCTCGATCGCTTCCTCGTCTTCATCAAGCTCGTCGCCACGTCTCGTCTTCCTCGTCGTTGAGTCGATCTAACCCGCCGTCCTCAACAACGTGACGATGCTGCATGTCGTCGCTGCCTCCTCTACCCAATCCAGAGAGAGAGAAGGATGAGGGCATTTTTGTCCAAAAATTAGCTCATAGTCATTTTATCGTATTGGTAACCGGTTTAGTGATTATTTTAGAAAAGCTTAATAGGTTGTGTTCATTTTAGTGAAACCTGCTATTTTTGTGGTTAAAATAGTAAAAATCTTTCGGAACTGAAGAGAGATGACGAAAGCTTGGAGGTTGAACATTCCTTACCTTGCAGTTTTTAATGACGCTGCAGATAAAAGATAAAGGTAATGCGATTTTTTTTCAAACAATTTGAAAAGGTACGATTTGGAAGGATGGTTGGATAAAGACATACACGGAGTTTGTGTCGTGCAAAAAAAGGCAGAGACTATCAAGGGAAGCTTCATACAGCCAGATTATGTTTACTGTTGAAAGGGCCCCACTTCACCTTCTCCCAGTGTAACTTAGATCAAATGTTTGATCTGTTTTTTTTTTATCACTAATGCTGTATAGAATGATGAGTCCAAAGCAATTTGTTCATAACCTGAACTCTACTTAGACTGCCCCTGATGGGAGGACAGGAGTTCCTTTCAAGCAAACCATGATTCTTCTGTTAACAGCGTCGACACAGAACCTTTAAAACTGACTTCTAAGTCAAATGATTTAAGTTAGTGTAGAAATAGTTGATCATTCCAAGCAACATCAGTTAAAAGATTATATATATTTTCAGATCAGGAGCAGGAAAAAAAAAACACAAATCATAGTTGTATTATTGATGTGGTGGGGGAGGACTTATATTTGACAATTCAGTAGAGCCATAGAATTAACCATCTATTTCTTTTGATTCATTCAAGCATCAACTCAGATTGAAAATTGAAAGCAGCAGCACTAGGTCTCGGAGCTCAGAGAAATATTCACGGGGTACAAAAAGAAATCCATGCAGGATTCAAGTAGAAGAAGAAACAGAAGTTTTTGTTTGAGATGGAGTATGGTTTATTTAAGATCATTCCCTCCATCTCGTGAGTTTGCAGACTTCAACTCATACTCTAAAAATATTGATGCAAAAGACATGGAACTTAAAGATGTCATCAATTAACCAGCCAATGCAGCATTGAGCGCACTGTGAACATCGACACCAATCTGAGCCTCAGCCTTCTCCAAGTCAGTCGAGGCTGATCCAAGCTTAGCGGTGAATTCAGCGAGGCCCTTCTGGACCAAGCTTGGATCAATCTGATCCACAGGCACAGCCTCAACAGCAACGATATCAGCGACAGAGTTTGCGTGGACGAATGCAAAGCCACTGCTCACAAAGTACTTGGTCACATCGTTTCCCTCGTGTACAGAGAGAACACCAGGCTTGAGTTCTGTGATTGTGGCAACATGGCCTGGCAAAACACCCATCTGTCCAGTTGTAGCTGGAACAATTACCATGTCAACCTGAAAATGTTAAATTATACCATGTCAATTTTTTTAAAAAAGAAATACAACAAAGTTCACAGATATAATACTAATGGGGAAATAAGGCACATTAACCATATCATGACTCTACAAGAAAGCATTGTACACCAGTAATTAATTCTCAGACAAACAGGAATGATAAGACATGGCTGTAGAGTATCTTGAAACCTATATGCACTGATACAGCATAATGTAAAAGGAGTAATGCTATACCAAGGGAGGTTCAGATGACAAGCAAAATGGTCTTAGTGTGAATAAATTCCCTGTAAATTCAACATAACAAATACTCCCATATATTCAATAGTAAGTTCAACAATCCATGAGAAAGCAACTCTTCAGAAACAATCCTCCCCCCCCCCCCCCCCCCCCCAGTAAGATAAATCAAGCAGTTGGTCAAATTTTATCGCAATGACACAACAATAGAGGAAAAGAGAAAGCCCTTGAAATCAACAAGTTATCTTTACTGACAATAAACCAAGTTCAATGATTGAGATAAAATATTTTGGCTTATTCAGCACAACATGCCTCAGAACCAAATGATAATTTTTTTTTTGCACAATCAAACAGATAACGGTTAATGCAATAAATTAGAAATAACTGGTTATCAAACCATAATAAAATGCACATGTGTCCAATACAGAACTGCAGAGTGATATTCAAGCACAGGCAATCTCACCAGGGGTTTGATTATCAGACAGTAAATAACACCAAGTAATAATCTATCCCGAGCTACAACAACAGATGAACACATGTGATAAGCACGGGTAACAAGTCTCTGTTTGACACAACACTGCAAATACCAGTATCGAAACAGGGACACCACTAAAAGAAGGAAGATACGTAATAGGATCGTATGCGACGATTCAAGTATTCCAAACATTTGTTTTGAACGATATAACGTTGGGCACAACATTACACTGATCCCGCAATCCCTAACCTAACCGCGCTGACCCAACCATCACCTACGGACGACCCAGATCGCTGGAGGCACCACCCACCGCCAAATCTGTCCAACCTCCGAACCGACATCCAGATCGCGTAGACCCGAAACCCTAGAAACGCCCGTATTCTCAGATCTGATACCGGGAAAGGTGGGAGGCGAAGGGGAGCCGGACGAGCACATACCTCCTTGTTGTCGATCTCGGACTTGTAGGGGAGGACGAAGTTGACGGTGAGCTTGGTGGGGATGGAGGCCGGCGTGGGCGGGCGCGGCTTCATCAGCGAGATGGGCGTCTTGGGAGGCTCGAGGTTCGGGGCCACCTTCTTCCACGCCTCCACGAACGAGGAGTCCTCCGCGGCCTCCGCGGGCACCTCCGCCGTGGCGAGAGCCCGGCGGCCAGCGAAGGCGGCGCGGGAGGTGAGGCGGCGGGCGGCGTGGCGCAGCATTTTTGTCCCTTTTCTTTCTTTTTTTTTCTTCCTTCTAAGCCTTCTGCCCTGGCTGCGCTCGCGGACTGTTAGGAGGATGCGGCCTGGGGAAATGGGGGTTTGGCTGATTTGGAGAGGAGAGCGGAGTGGGAAAGACTCGAGGAGGAAGCTCTGGGAACGGACTGGGCTGGGTTGGTTGGGACTCAATGGCCGGTGCTGGAAACCCCCGCTGTTCCAATAACGTTTGACGTTTTTCTTTCGGATTCGAGAAACAAAAGGGATGAAAAAGTATCTCCTGCCTAAGTTTACTTTACTTTTTTTTAAGGAAGCGTGTCTTATTCATTGGATAACGAAGTTACATCATTTGTCATGGCCGCCAATATGTGGCTTGGAGGCTTTCATTTCAATCACACAAAAAAAAAAACTCATGGAAATGAGCTAGTCAAAAGATTTTGATATGATAAACATCACTGATCTGACAATATCGCTTATGAGCGCACGAACAAATGTGTCATACAAAATACCTCCAATTTCCAACCATCACAAACTTACTTTCGCCAACATCAAAAGCCCTAGATCATCTCTGATATAAATAACCAGACCATATAAAATGCATACATTGTAAAGGCAAGTATATTGGCAATGTGCTAGAGATCTAAAAGGGTTGACCACCCCACCTATAACACCCCTATACAAAGTCACTCTGCAGGCGCCTTCGTGATACCATGGAGGCCGGTGATAGCTGCACCTCTTGGGTAGCAGCTAATCCTGGAATATTCACATGCACCACTACAAGCCCCGTGTGCTTTCTATACAGGTGAGGGAGGAGGCGTCTTCAACCTGTCTCTGCAGCAGTTGTCACACCTTGGTGTCAAAACCCCATTGCAAACTACCACAACAAAAATATGTTGCAATTGCTGTGCTCCTTAGCACTGGCCACCAGTCATTTTGCACAGCCATCTGGTACAGGCCTGCCCAGATAAATATCCAATACAGTGCCAACATACGCTTGTGCTCATTGTTTGCATCTGAGGTCTATGCACCGTCACTTCCACATCTGTAGAAGGGCAAAACCAGGCTGCTGTAAGCCAAAGAGCCACCCCATCAATCTTCCAAAATGTAATGTGGCTTCAGCCATTATCACACCGTACATGATCACTGCGGAGGTGGTTGAAGAGACTGGGGCTGAGTGTTATAGTGAGCATATGATTGGGAGTACATGGGATTCATCATATTCTGCAATAAACAAAAAAAATATAAGTTATGCCTAAAACAAATTCACAATGGGAATGAACAAAAGATGTTGAAAGGCACATCACCTGTGACTGAAGAGTACCAGGAGCCATTCCATAATGCATCTGAGATGACTCGTCTTGTGAGGGATCATTGTAACCTGCTTGTGTAAACATTGCATGTGATCCATGAGCCACGTGATCCTGGATCATACAAAAGAAAAAGCTTAGGAACATAAGTATACACCAGAAATACTTCAAACGTTCTGACAGACTATAACACAATGGTCAAGAAACAAATTGAACAGACCTGAGACACAATGTCATTTGATGTACCCATATGGGAGTATCCTGGATGTGCATTTTGGTTCAAATAATTCCCGGAGTATCCAGATTGGGGTGCTTGAGTAAATTCAACACCATAACCACCTTGAGAAGCCTGTAATAGAAAAATACATTTAACAACTTAACCTATGGAAAAATTAACTAAAGCCCAACAAGAGTTAAACTATCAGGTATCGTATATACTCAGTGGGACAAGTTGTAAGATATTCAGTAGAAATAGCATGAGTTGACTCATAGTCTAACCTGGGTAGAGAAATCTGCAATGTTGTACGGCACATGAGATCCTTGGCTCTTGAAATCATCTCCAAAGAAGTCCTAGCAAACCAACAAAACATATTTTATCAAAGGAGAACACAACATGGAAACAATGTCAAGCATCAGTGCATCACAGTTCACAGTACCTGAGACATCCCACCAATAGAAAAACCATCACGGAATGTTTGACTGAGACCTTGGACAGGCATCTACATTGACAGGGCACATATTAGTGTGGGACTATTCTTATTGTATGTACTATATATGAGCTATATTTTCTTAAATATATATGAGCTATAAACAAACAAACCTGTGTCATCAATCCAGTTTGAGACATTTGACCTCCAGCAGAAGGCTGACTGCTTGGATTCTCCAAGCCAGTGAAATTGTAAGCTGAACCCATGCCACCCATAGCTTGCTGGTTCTGTTGAGCAAGGTGGCCACCAATAGGACCACCAGTACTTGAACGAGGCCCCCCAAAGTTTCTACTCCCAGGTTGAGGCACTGGCGGAATAGCTCCAATAGGTCCATGCAATGATCCTCGGGTTGGGATTGCATATGGTTGAGAATGTGGACCCCCAGGAAATGGAGGAAAAGGCATACGAGGTACAGGATAGCCTGCTGAGTGTACGCCAGGTTTGTGAGTTCCATTTGGTGGGCCAAAAGGAACAAAGGATTGCCCTGTGTTTTGGGGGAAAATAAAATAAGATAGAAGAAAAGGTATTTCAAGAAATCATCAGAGTTAGAGCTTAGTATACCTTTTCCTCTACCGCTTCTCTTATCTGCTGGTGCATTTGAACCCATGGCCCCAAAGCTAGATCCATGCATGACACCTTGACCACCACCAAGGAACAGTCTTTGATCATTGTAGATCTACTTACCAAGACAACACTAGTGAGTATTAAAAATCAGCATGCATTTCAACAAAGATTGGGAAAAGGCAACTCACCTTTTTAGGCTTCTGAAATTGCACCATACTCTGCTTTAAGTTGTTTAATGGTCCCTCAACCAAGCATTCATGCTCCTAAACACATAAACTATGCATGGTTAACTTCAAAATCAACACCATACACATCATTTAGTTGAAGTACTCATGATACAAAAAATATATATTATTTTATGTATGCAATGCCTCATCTTACACCAGAAATAAACAAGTCTCCATCAGATCACTGCATAAATGGAAGGTTGTACCTTGTAATGCGTCAGCAAGCTATTCCAAAGTGGTTGCTTGCTTAAAACTTTAGGATTACCCAGAATAACGATACCATATCGTGCACGAGTTAATGCAACATTTAACCTGCGAGGATCATTAAGAAACCCAATACCCTGAAAGAGCATAGTTAAGGGCTCGCATCAGTTTACAGAAGGCACCAATAAAAGTTCCTCCACTGACAACATATATCAAAAGCATGTCAAAAATAAACAAATAACCAAATAGACTTAAAGTCTCCATAGTGTAAAACAAACTTATTGAAAAGATACGAATGGCTATTGAAAAGATACGAATGGCTATTTGTATAGTGAACATTATGACCAGACAATTCTAAACCATGTGTGCCACATAATATTGTCCCCATCTCCAAGACCAAGAATAATACAGCAGAGAAGCATACTTGGTGCTCATTGCTTCTAACACAAGACAAAATAATGTAGTCTTTCTCTCGTCCCTGAAACGAGTCCACACTAGCTACCTGCAAAATGTACAGAACTTAAGCACAATAACATTTGATATGACAGGTTCAATATACTATTTTACATGTTATTATGGCCTACCTCAATTTCCTTGTAAAGTTGTTGCCGGAGGGAACCATTCCTTGACATATAATTTACAATGTAAGCCCTCTGTCCTTCATAAGGTGTGATAACACCAATCTGTGCGTAAACAATACATAAATGCATGCTACTGCTGTTTCAATGGAGGAAAACTTAATGCAAACTTGAGATGAACAAAGACCTTATTTAAATACCTGGCTCGGGACAACACCGCTTCTTAAGAATGTTGTTACAATTTTTTCAACATTTGCAGCCTCAGTTCTATTGAGGTAAGATGTCCCACTGGCACTAATTTCTTCTTGTCCCATCTGCAGGATCTCGTTATGAATATGCATATAAGTAAGAAGAGCTTATGTGTACAAACATGAGATGGTTGTTCAAAGCTACCTGCACATAGAAGAACATGGGCCGATTTGGGACGGGCCAAGGAAAATCAATTCCAGACGACTGTCTCTCATTTACAGTTACTCCATTTTGCAGTGTGCCTTCATAGAAGCAATTAGATGGGAATTCTGAGAGGCAAGGATGCATTCGATATTGGACCTGAAAATCAGAATTGATTAGGTAAAATAACTATAAGTGATGATGAGAACTATAAGCTTTCACATAACGAACATCTAACTTGTAATTGATATAACTTGTATTACATAGCAATGTCAAAATCAGACAGACTTCTAGAGTTCTTATCCTTTAATTCATTTCAACTACTAACTGGACATGTAAATTTACCCTTGAACTCATTTCCACTATATTTTACCATCTAAAGTATTCAAGAAAGACAGCATGATAGGAATAAATTATGTCCCGGGTCCTCAGCATATGTGTATTGTGTGCATCGTGTCATGTTTGTTAGATCATGTGGATCAAGTGCGTGAAGGCTAGTGGTGGAGACATTGCTCCATGGTGTCCCTGAGCCCATAAAACCTGATGTAATCACCACCTCTATGAGCTGAGTAGAGTACAGCCAGGGTTCGTCACCATTGCTGTGTGAGGTCAAGCAATCTGTGGCCAGGTCCAATATAGCAATCAGGCCAATTGACAGACCTTAAGAGCATCCAAGTCGAGTGAATTTAACTTCCTGATATTAAGTGATTCCTTTTAAAGTAACCATGTTATGTTGTCCTTAGCATCAAACATAATTTGGTCAAGTGCAACCTAGATATTTGGGTGCCTAACAAAGTATCCTGGAACTTGTATATATTCTCAAAACAATTCTGAAAGTTCTGAATTACAGGAGGTTATCCTTACATAGAGCAATTAAAGAGATTGGCATTCACGAAGCAAGATGGAACAGTGTAGTACTATTGAGGCACAAGATATCATAGGCAACAATTACCTGTAATCTGAATGGCTTTACTCCAAGGATAACAAGGCGTTCAAATAGAGATTGTGCTAAACCTGCACGAGCTGCTTTTTTGCACATGATTACTGGACCCAGTTGGCAGTGATCTCCAACAAGAACAACCTAAATGAAGCAAAATTTATATAGATGATGATGAAATAAAAATTAATCAGCAATGTCATTGCTTTGTTACTGCATATTACCTGTTTGACACCAAGCACCAGTGGAATGAGACACTCAGGCTCTGTTGACTGTGTTGACTCGTCAATAAGAACCTAGAAATAAAGTACAACATTGCCTCAGGATTACACAAGACATGAATGTTAAAGTGAACTGAAGACAGCATAAGGTATGTAAATTGTTACTTGGCGGAAACGGAAATTTGATAAACGGGGATCTCCAGCACCAACACAAGTGCAGCAAATGACATCAGCACTTTGCAGTATCTCTCTTTCAGTGGCTCGTTTTAGTGCCTTGTACTTTTTCTCATCACTGCTTGACAATTCACCTGCAAAAGTAGGATGAGTGTAAGAACACTAAATAAACTTGTGAACTGTAGCAACATAATAAATAACACA
The DNA here is from genome assembly GCA_032690845.1 of Eleusine coracana subsp. coracana. NCBI lineage: Eukaryota > Viridiplantae > Streptophyta > Magnoliopsida > Poales > Poaceae > Eleusine > Eleusine coracana. Next base: position 45,701,942 of record CM064430.1, read on the forward strand.
GGCATATGACCTTGTTCATCTTTCAATTGTTGCAGCTTATGCAATTCGCTCTTGTCAGATGTATCAAGGTGCCGAACCTGATTAAACGAACAAGTACATAAGTAACATTCACAGCAAGGTTTCCCTCAAAGAAAAAAAACGTCCACAGCAAGGTTATTTTGAAGCATGGAAGCAACCAGATTCCAATCAAGAATGTACCTGATAATGAAGCGTCAGATGCTCAACTGGAGATGATACAGCTTCTCTTGATTTTGCGCACAGCCGAACAACCTGAAGTACGCTATCACAGTTAGTATTTAAAATCACAAAATCAATACCTGGAGATCCAAAAGGTCGGTGAGAGATGGAAGCTTTTGATGTTCTCATAACGATATGATCTTTCAGGTCATGCTAAACATGCTTAAAGACAGATACAAATATCATTGTTAACTGGTTCGGTGACTCAGGTGAATATCATATCCAACTGCCAGCCATGCTCACAATTAATCAAAACAGTTCGATAAAAACAAACCAAACAGCTTTAACATACACAACAGGTAGCAGAGAATCAAAATAATACAATGAGAACTCTTGAAATTTGAAATCACAATTATTGTTTACCTTGAGACCAGTTGAGCTAATTTTCTCTGCTAGCTGGTCAACGGCAACATTACTTGGTGCACACACAAGGACCTAAAGTTTTTGAAAAGAAAAGAAAAAGTCAAGGTTATACAATCTTCTCACAAGCATACAAAATAACACTCTTAACCTACCTGTCCTTGTCCCTGTTTTGCCATGTGATACACAATTGCGGCAGATGTGACTGTTTTTCCGGTGCCAGGTGGACCTTGGATCAAGCTAACTGGTTTTTGGAGGACACTTTTAACTGCAAGGACCTGAACAGACACACCACAAAACCCAGAAGGGAACATTACAACCAACAACAACAAAAGCCTTTTTTATCCCAAGCAAGTTGGGGTAGGCTAGAGATGAAACCCAAGGGAACCCAAAAAAGAAGAGACAAATGAACAAAAGCCAAAAGAGAAGAGAACATTACATTTGATAAATATAATAAATAAACACAAAAATGCAAGGACCTTCATCATAAAAGCAGAACACTTGAGCAGCTGCACCCTATATATAGCTACGAATGAAGCATTAAAATGTCCCAGAAAAAAAAAGAGCGCACTTATGACAAGCTAAACTGGATAAAATACTGAGCACTACTAAGAAAAATTGCAATATATATCATGTACCTGGGAAGCATTTAGTTCTGGAAGCCCTGGTGCACCAAAGCGCCTCGGTAGGGTATTACGTATAACTTGATGCTCCACTTCATGTCCCAAAAGGTGATGGTAGATGTACCTTTGAGAAAATGGTTCGAGTTGCCAATAGTGAGCCAACAATGACAAACCCTTCAAAAATACATAGTATACAAGATTCCAAATACAAATACAAAGTTACTAAATTTTACTAAGAATTAAGAATACTCTCCAGATATGCATAATTAATTAATGCATCCTATTCCTCATCCAAAACCTTATCACTTTATTTCATGCTTTCAGAGTCATTGAAGGCCTACTATCAGGGTCAACAAGTAATAGCAAACTAAAATAAATCAAGCACAAGGATTTAATAATATTAATTTCATTTCAAGGAATAAACATTGCTGATCAATCAAATTGTAGGTGTTGGAGATGTCATAAACCTGTCAAATGGCAAACCCTATGTTTTGCTCAAAACATTAACATAAAAAACACCAAAGCCTATACAGTATGTATCCAATGAACTCACCCACTGACACTTGTTTCATCAACAGCAAAAGTTTTCATCGCTCCTTGCATCCTATCAAAACTGGTGCTCTTCCAAACAAAATCCACACTGAATCCAACATTTAATTCAGTGGGCACCCCCTGAAATTTTTGGGGAAAATGTCAAGTAAGCTGAGAATATGCTAAGGGGAAACAAGAATTTCCTTCTTATACCTGGCTAGCACGAAGCTCAAGTGCAACCTCTTCTTGTGCGGTGAGTTTAATCTGAAAGAACAATGTCCTTAGCATGGGCAAAAAGGCAAAGCAACCCAATTATGTTAACAAAGAAAATTATGAATATATTTGTAGTATATGTACCACATGCCCCACAGATTGCCATGTTGGGTGTGAACTATCGCCAGGATATCTCAAGCGTAGCTCATCTCCGGGAACAAGCCTCAATTCATTATCTTCCTAAAATACATAATATCTTATGTCAGATAACACAAACAAATGTCCTCTGGAAACTACCCAAAGCAGAGTTGAAATAGTTCATAACAAATAAAAGTTTACTACATAAAGAAGGGTGAGCACCCAAGAATCCCACTTATTTAAATAAACAAACCTTTGGAAAGACAAAATAGGCCACACGCTTCTTGTTCAATCCAATATCCCACCGTACAGTCACATTATCCTTGCTCTGCGACTCTTTCATCATCTATAACATAAAAGAAGACAACTAAATATTTCAGTTCAGTGATGGAAAATAATCTATTAATCAGGAGTTCAGGATACATTACCTTGTCATAATCAGCCTCAAGCTTTATCAGCGGAGCAAAAACATTTTGATACTGAAAAAAAAAAAGAGTAAGCATCTTCTTGTTACTTGTTAGCATGCTATGCTGAAAGGCAAAGATTTGGAAAACTGAGACCATGATTAAGCATCAATAAGAAAATAAAATAAGCTAAAGGAAAAGACGTGTGCATGTTAAACTTTATAAAATTTCAACCTGGTAAGCATCCTCATACTTCAAAACCACTGGTTGTGGTTCATCATCTACACCAGGCTTTTCAAGATCCTCAAGGGCAGCATCAGGATTAGTCTTCCAGAGCTCTTCCACTTTGTTAATTTGCTGAGCACTAATTTGACGAGCTCTCAGCTGCTCCTGTTCAGAGGGAATCTGGAAGAAAACAAATTGTTCAGTTCTCACAAAGTAAATACCAGATAAGCAAAAACACCAGCTTGGAGGACAAACAGAAGAAAACAACTTGATAAAAGCCACTTGCCTTTACAAGCCAGGACAGGAAACACCTATCGTCAATAAGAGGACACCACTGGCTTAGATCCCAGTTCATATCCTTTAGTGCATTAACATTCAAACAAGGCTCTCTGCACAGAAGAACAACAACATTCTCCGATTTTGCTGAGATAAATCCAAGAAGAAATACATTCCGACAGCCACAATTATAGCATTCAAGAATTGTCTCTCCCAGAGGGCTATCCTTGTGAAGGCACACTTCCTTATGCTTTGCCCTAACCTGCACCAAGGAAAAAAAAAAGATATATTTGTCACTCTATTGGATTATATACTTTTTGATAGCATCATCTTTATAAAACAGGCAAAAAAAAAAGGTAGATTCTTGCATAAAAAGTGTGTTAGCCTTCCCCAATTTTTTTCCTGTTTATATATACATAAAGCATGTTGACTAACGCGGACAGCAAGTAATTAATATAACTGAGTAATGCATCCTTATGCTACACCTAGAATAGCAAGGTTATTACTGGAAAACTATAGAGCAACTCCTTCCAATAGATTCACAATGTTTCTATCAAGGATCAAAACCAACTTATGATATTCATGAAAGAAACAAAAAAAACAACTCTTTATTGAAAGCCTTAAGGCTGAAATACATTTAATTCATGAATGAACAACGCATTTTCACTGTCGCACTTCTTTATTTATTACTCCTATAGTCCTAGGCATCATAAACCCTCTGTATTGTTCAAATATGAGTAACTTCAGGTAGCATTTTCAGTCAGAACACAAAAAACAACACGAGGCACAGATGCAATTCTACATAATATCAGCATAATCAGCATACAATAAAAGGGGTAACTCGCAACAGAACACACTTCATTTCAGTGAATATCCAAATCAGAAAGCATTTAGATGCAAAATAGGCTGCTGTTATATTACATTGTATTGCCCAAGGTAGCACACCATGTACTACCATCAGTTACTGGACTTATTTCACGAACAAAGATACCATGTGATAGTCTTGCACCATGTTTTTGTGGCATTGTGGCGTGTCATGGCATTTGACCTCCCACATGGTACCTAGGCGCATGTGGCGGATCCTCGGTAAAGCCACACACACTGGCCGAGGTGCCATAGACAGGTGTATAGAAAATAAAAAGAAAATGAAAAAGAGACGAGTGAGGCATGGACTGACTGTTGGGCTGAAATTTTCAGGCCCAGCCAGCCCACCTCAGCTCCCTACTTGCCCTAAGCCCCCACTTCTTCCCTCATGTACACAGCCAAGCCGCCACCGCCATGGCAACTCTTTCTCCCTCTCCTCTCATGTTGCATGACCTAGTGCCGCCGCCTCTGATTGCTTGTCTCTAGCAACCAAATCGCATCAAGGATTAGCAAAATCAGCAGCTAATGTCCTCCTTGTCCCTTCTGTATCCTCAATTTCAATGGAGTTGTACTAGGACTGATCAGCAATAGCCATGGATGCCTTATTCTCCAACACCGGCCATCTAATCTTGCCACTAGACCTCCATCACCATCAATGGTACCTTTCCCCATCCACACTAACATTTACACCCAATCTTTCAATTTACTGTTGCTTTCTGACATCTAATTGCGCCTAGGTGACAAAATAAGCAGGTTGGTGTGGCGACCCCAACACAATGGATCCTAGGAGTGCAACAACACCTAGGCGACGACTACGCGACGCCACAGAAACGTGGCTTGCACCCAAAACAGCCAGTTCTCATCCTAAACTACTGAAACCGTGGAAGGGAGGTTTTTATGGCACCTAGTCAAATTAAGTGAAATATTGTGAACTGTGTCATTCTAAATCAATGTTCTAAGAAAATTAATTGGACATAATTCATCAGTAACAATTTCTACCAGATAGAATTCTAACTCTCTTTCCACAGCAATCCAATATGATCGTCAGGATTAAAGAATTTAGCCAAGTATACACATCAATCAGCATTGGCCATAGAGCATGTGGAATCCAGCTATAGCTAACATAATCAATTCAATTCAATGTGATCATCAGTATATTACCTCCACAGCCCTAACCACTTACACACTACCAAATTGTGTAGCTTCACCCTGCTGAACTAATATTTGGCTAACATAAAACTTAGTGCAGCCCACACAACCTTCTTGCAAGGGCACAAAATCTAGAACCATAACGAAGCAGAAGGATTTTTTAGGCATAGTATTTGCCAATTTGGTTTATCAGCACATAACCTAGTGAACAAATTAAGCTGAGTCTAACTAAAACATAGTTACTAGCTCACAAACTAAAGTAGGTATGATGGGCCAAAGTAAGGAGCCAAACCAGATGGTTAACAATGTGTGAGCCGGACGTGTTGCCCCGCGAATTGCAGAACCACTTGCGGCAGGATGGGACGTTGCACCTCGCCACACACGCGGGGTTGTGGATCCCACAGTACCGGCAGGCATGCTCGACGAAGTCTCCCTTGCCGTAGTCGTAGCCGTCCTCCCCGGTGCCAGCTCCAGCTGGCTCCTCGAAGCTGAGCGCGGCAACCCCCGCCGCAAGCCCGTCGGTGGCCGACGAGCGCGCTTTGGAGGCGGACCTTGGTGAGGGCGAGGAGGAGGAGCCCGGGCGGGCGGGGGCGTCCTGCGGTGCGAGATCGGCGTCCGGTGAGGCCGCGTCGGGGGGTGGTGGGGGCGGAGCCGGCCAGGACGAGGACGACGCGGCAGAGGGGCCTGGGCCCGGGGCCGAGGGCAGCGGCGCGGATCGAGGAGGCGGCTGGGAGAGCTCCGGGAAGTCGGGGTAGTCGAAGTCGTCGCCCTGCGTATTGAACTCGAGGAAGGTGTAGGCGTCGCCGGCGGCGGTGGCAGAGGGGTCCGGCTGCGAGGCCGTCTCGTAGAGGTCGGCCGCCGCGGAGGAGGGCGGCTGCGTCGCCATCCCCGCCTAGGGTTAGGGTTTTGCCGCGGTGGAGGGGACGGGGCGAATCGGGACGGGAAGAGGAAGGGAGAGAGAGAAGGGATGGTGGTGAAAAGGGAGGTTTTGATTTGACCGTGGTGGTGGAGGAGGAGGAGCGGTTTCGTCTCGGCTGGTTTGGTCTCGTGATTTGGAGATTCGACGGGGGGTGCACGAGAGTGGGCGGACGCGGAGACCGGCAGGTAAAGTCTACGAAACTACGACGATCGACAGACTGCGAGCGAGTAGAGATGGGCCTCGTATGTGGGTCCATCTTCCAGGCTCGGACAGGGCCGAACATCTAGACTGTGCTTACGAACATGTCTGCTGCAACCCATGCGTCCTGGGCTCCCTGGGCTCCTGGCCCGATTAAACAAGAAGCTAGAGCGGGTCTGTGGTAGAAACATTTTTGTTGTTCAAGTCTCAAAAGAAACTTTTTTTTGTTCAGATTTTTTAAAAGCAGGAATATGTTTTAATGTTTCAGCTGCTGCATCGATAAATATATATAGCTACTAGCAAAGTGCCCGTGCGTTGTTATGAGTTTAAAAAACAAAATACTATTTATAATTTAAACGTAAATTATTTATATAAAATATAATTATTAACATTTTTACATGAAAGATCATATTTATATTATTGTTGGTGCTTCTTAGTTTACCATTTTATATGTCATAATCAATATTTTTTTATTATTTTTTATCGTATTTTTATCATAATATAATTTTTTTCTCTAATATTATCGATTTCTACATGTAGTATCGTTTGAGTGCTATGTTATAAAATTAAGTGAAATGATATTAAAAAAATATTCAAATATGAGAAGTACTGATATGAAGTCCAATTCACCATGTAAAGAGGGATTCTCACAAGCTTATAATACATACAAGATACCACTGGATCTCTATGAAACATATCATGTAACACCAAGGTTGTGACCCAATAGCTAAAAATTTCTAGAAACTTTATCCAATAGGAAAAATCAATTCATACAGAATAAAAACAATACTGCACTGCGACGTAATTTTAGACTTGAAAATATGCTCTAATGAGAAAAGTTAAAACATGAAAGTTGTAATCTCGTCGAAACCTTTTCATAATATATGTGCATCATATTATTTGAAGTTCGGAGTTATAAGATATGGGTCCTACATAGATACCTACGTAGAGGAGTCCGAATCAGAACAAATATTTTTACATCGTAAATTTGGAAACTAAAACGATAAGATCTTGACTTTCATTGAATATAAAAGTTGTAGAATTTTTCGAGGGCTACGAGATAGATTCTGAGTTTGCCTTATTTGAACTCCGGATGAGAGATTTATGATTTTTTGAATTCAGTGCTTGATAGAAGATACGAAACCGATTTGGATTCAATCTCTAACTTTGTGGACATACGACAGATTTTTTTGATGGCGTGAACATGTTCATCTAAATTAATAGATTGTAGAGAAACTAAAACAGCGAAATCATGACTTATATTGAATATCAAAGTTATAGAACTTTTTAAGGGCTACGAGATAGATTCCGAGTTTGTCATATTTGAACTCTGGACGAGGAATTTATGATTTGTTGAATTCGGTCCTTGATGAAAGGTATAAAACCGATTTGGATTCAATCACTAACTTTATGGACATACGACAGATTTTTTAATGACGTGAACATGTTCATCTAAATTAATAGATTGTAAAAATTCATTATTATAAAGACTCGAAGCCAAACGCTCTAAGAAAAATGAGGTTCAAAAGCAAATCTTCTACTTTATGACATATAATAAAAACAAGAGCTCAAGTAGCTCATTGTCATCTAATTTTAAGAGAAATATTTCTATCGTAACATTATTGTATGTTACTCGTAACTACCTAAAAATACAATATTACCTTTTTCATACAAATGAAAAGTTTATATCACAACATTCATATTATGTTCACAGAATCTACTTGTGCAACAAATCATTCATCGCAATATTTTAAAAATATTATCATCCACATTACCAGAAAGGCAATATTTGCTACTGGACATCCTACAAATATGTCATTTGCTACTGAACATCCCTCAAATATGTCTTTGCCACAGGACACTACTCAATTGTGATAACTGCTACTATAGATCAAAGTCACTAAAATATTTATTTTTTATACAAAGAAGAGAGAAAACATGCAAATATATTAAATTATCCTTGTCCTTTGACACATTGTTATGCTATGTGGGTTGTTCTATAGCATACTATTTCATTACAATCTTTTATGACATGGTAAATAAGAGATTAATTAATTATATTTTACAAATATTATAATTTATAAGCAAACATAGATGCTAATCCATAATAAAAATTGATAATATGATTATTAAAATTAATGTGTGTTTGACCCAACTATGCAACAGAGGCATTAATGTCAAATATAAGTTCATTCCTCTCTTTTATATAAAAAATGACTATTTTAATATGTATGCTGACAAATTATCACAATCGAGTAGTGTCTTGTGGCAAATATACATTTGAATGATGTCTAATAACAAATATCACTTTTAAAGGGTGTCCACTAGCAAATTATGCCTACCAGAAGGCATGATGTACAACACGCAAGAACACAATCTCGAACATTGTCTTTGGCAACATTCAGAAACATCATCTGTAAAATAAAACTTATAAATAGCGTTTATGTATTATTATTGATGTTGCAAAAGACTTTTCTAATAAAAAATACTGAGGTGGATGTTTCTGAACTCTGAATCCTTATTTTGAATAAAGTTCACCGAACATATCATTTGTCGAGCTTCGACCACAGCAACACAAGGTTTGTAGTCTCTCTGTAATTGGGCTTCCCTTCAACCTCCTACTGTAAACAAGTTGCTAGCAAACAACGTAAAATCAGGCACCTTGAAAGAAAGAGAGAGAGAGAGAGATTTGCGACTTAAGCGTGTAAAAGGGGAAGTCCTCTCGGCGTGTTTAGTCCTTTCAAGTTTCAACATCGTTGCCATAAAAAAAAAGTTTCAACAGGGTTGCCTTCTTCACTCAATAGATAATCCTAATACCCCTTGCCGATCGATCAGCAGGGTGATACAAAAAACTATGCAGTGGAGTAGGATCACATAAAGTACTAGAGTTATATTTATATATTAAAATTAGAGTTTTGGGTCAATATAATGGCATGCAAAAATGTGTTGTGCTAGAATGTTTTCTTTCATGGTGAGACTTTTCTAATCAATGTTGAATAATAAAGCACCATATCTATATGGATCAAAGTGTCAATTTTGTGTGCAAGCAAAACAACCTCGAAAACCATTTAAGAGTTTAGAGAAAAAAGAAACTTGACACCATTAGATCTTATACATTCTGATTTATGAAATAAATGGATTATTGACAAGAGGAGGTAAGTGATATTTCATGACTTTGATTGATGATGCTACTCGTTTTTGCTATATTTACTTGTTAAAAACTAAAGATGAAGATTTACAATACTTTAAAACTTATAAGGCCGAGGTTGAGAATCAGCTTGAGAGAAAAATCAAACAATTACACGATAATTGTGGACGAGAATATACCTTAAATGATCTCTAAATTCTGTATTATCTATAAAGGGACACCATCATATTTGTACGAATGCAGCACAATGGAGTATGCTGAAAACTGTAGCATCGCCCACACATTTTCTGACTAGCGTTGTCTGTTGTACAGCGCGCGAAAGCTGGTTATGTTCCACTTCTCGAGTCACTGACAGAACAGTATGATATAATACTATGATAAGTGCAAGTTTCGGTTCTTCTCATTAAAAAGCTCGAGTTCAGTGACAGTCAATGACAAAGTATCATGGTCAGTTGAAGACAGTAACGATGCACCAACTCCTACTCATGTGTCTACTTGACCATGGCGGATTGAATCTTTACAAGAATTAAAATCTTTCGGTGCTCAGATATCTGTAGATAAACATTCGGCTATTGCCAGGCAGGCTTTATTATAGCTTACAAAAATTTCAATAATGTCTAGTACACCAGAGCAAACAGGACATATGCTAACATCAACAAGATAGAGATAAATATAAGTTCGACAAGAACCAATCACTAGCTCTAATAGCCAATTGGAATGGTAGTAGTTTGCAGTGCCAACCCAACTATACACTGTTGCTAGCTTAGTCCACCGAAAGAAAAACACTAGAAACTCATTAAACGTATCTTTCCAACGCAAATGGTATTTGATCCGATCACTGAACCTACTCAGATAAGATTCACTGGAGATAATCAACTCTCCTTCCTGAGAGAAGTAGCAGAAGGAACACATTCCGATGTTCTGGGGTCATGATATCTTGAGCAGCGAGTGAGTGGAACTAACAACTGCATCCCCCAGCCTGAGCCTGAGACTGGGCCGAGTTCGCATTGCCCGTCCTCAAGTTCACGTCAACCATGTCTTCCTGCTTCGCTGATGACAAGGTCTCCATTCCAGGAAGTGCAGCCGCAATCTTACGGAACAGCGCCTGTTCACAGGATATATTGATGGTTCATGCAAAAAAAAAAAAAAAAATCAAGTAAACCAAACATTACATGCATAGTGAAACATCTGCCCTTCCCAAATAAACCAAAACTTTTGGACTGCAGACAAAAGTTTAGCCAGCTCTAAAGCTATTCAACACAACTTGAAAGACTAAGGGAGACATGTAAAATAATTATTGATTTCTACCTTAATGTTGAAACCAGCTTTAGCACTGGTTTCAATAAACATCACACCGAGGTCCTTTGCCTTAGCTTCCCCTTCCTCTATTGAGACTTGCCTGTTTATAAGAAGTCAGTAAGTCAAAGAACTTGAGCAAAATATGGAAGCAAAACAACTCTTCAAATTCCATTAAGATCTCACAGAAGGTGGACCGAAGGAGATACTACTTATGTTCTTAAATATATACTCCCTCTGTCCCAAAATACTTGACGTTTTAGCTCCGGGCACGGGAATTAAGGAGAAGTGTAAAAGTTAGGTGCATAGAAAACGAGGAGGAGAGATAGAGATAGGAATGTATTGGAAAGAGAGAAAGTTGCATGGGGAAGTGAGAATGACAAGTATTTTGAGACAAATGGAGTTGGCTAAAGTGTCAAATATTTTAGGACGAAGGGAGTAACATTTAAGGACAACAACATTCTGTTGTCCTAAATGCCATATATTTAAGAATGGAGTAATTGGTAGCTAACGGAAAATTGTAATGCGTTAAAAGGGCATAAAAGCATCAGTGTATCAGTGTACGTCATGTTACAGTTCAAGTTACAAAAAAAAAAGGGGTACTTGCCTGTTTGGCAGTAAAATACAACTAATACCCATAAAACATATAAGGAAATACAAAAAATATTCAAAAACCTCAATGCCCCTGTAACTGCAAATCCTCAAAGTCAAGTTTTTGTGTTTTTTTGCAAAGTAAAAGTCAAGGTTCTGAATGTATCCATGTCATTCCAAGCAGTCACATGGCAAGAACAGCAATAAGCAGACAACTGAGACAATTGTAATGTAAAAATTGCTTATTACAGCAACAAACATCATGATGACACCATATTCACACCATGCTCGATTTGAGTTTTATATCATAGCTTAGGTGCAGCAGAAATTAACGACTTATTTGCCAGTGCGAGAACATGCCATGCATAGAGCAGTACAATGTTATATTGTGTTGTAGCCTATGGGTCAAGTTGAGCAAAAAAGCAAACTAAATAAAAGCAACAGGAGAATGTACACAGTTCAGAAAAATGCATTTCATATCTCATCAAGATGGCCATAGGGTACATTTGTCAGGAGATTACTCACATATTTAGGAACCATATCCAATTAAAAATTTCAAAAGTCCAAGGATAGTTTTTTATAATTAGATTGACAGTGTAAATGAATAACACAATAAAACTGGCAATTTCAGTACATATAGCAGTAACATTACGAAAGTGAACTGAGGAGAACTCTATCTTCTTATATAAAAAAGAAGTTCAAAATGGAATTACTGTGACTAAAGTGCATTCATCAGCACAACATTTCACCAAACTACCCAAAAGATATATAGAAAATAGATAACAGCAGAGTTACCACCCACCTCTTGTCGACAAGGTCGGTTTTGTTCCCAACAAGCACAATGATAACATCGCTTCCCCTCTCAGTGCGGACTTCCTCTATCCACTTTGAAGTATTCAAGAAAGATTGCCTGCCTAAAACATGAAATGGACAAGATAAGAATGGATATAGTTATAAAACTGCCCTTAGTTATAAAAATAGCTATGGTGAAGTATCCAGACAATGTTGCAACATTCCTAACGTTGTTATGTCTGACATCAAATCTTACGAAATAACTATGTGCTACATCCTGGTGGATTTTACAAGCAACTTATGAAGAAAATGGATATACACACAAAGAAAAAGATTACTTGCAACATCAAATACAATGACAGCAACTGAAGAGTCTCTGATATAGCTTGGAATCAAACTCCTGAAACGTTCCTGACCAGCCGTATCCCTGTAAAGAAATGGAAAGAAATTCTCAAGTAGAACTAAAAGACGCAGATCACTAACCGATGCAATAATAAAAGCTGTCACCATACCAGAGTTGGAGTCTCACAGTTCTATCCTCAAGGTACATTGTCTTCGAAAGGAAATCAATACCTATGGTAGCCTGCATGCAAACAAACAAAACTTTAGCAACCCTATTGCTAAGATATACAATAACAAACAAAATACTAACTTCTGTTCCGGAATATGAGTTGAATTGCAAACATTAGTAAGAAGTCATGAAAAACAAAACGATTCAACAACCATAAAGTCTTCACATTCAGACTGTACACTGCCTTTTGAAGGCCGATCGATTCATGATGGCTCATTACATGCAGAGCTTCGCAAGGAGCCAAGACCCGTGATATCATGGAAGTTCCCTATCAGACTAGCATTCAAAACAGAAAAATTGCTGAGCCTTCCTTACAATTACATCCCGAGGGCAAATTTCAGCAGCACGCCATTCCATTCTCATCCCAGTTGAGGTCCCAATACACTCACTAGCTCAGGCTTCGGCATCAGCGTACAACATCCGGGAATCTCCAATCATACAATTACCAGCGGATCACTTCCTCACAACAAAGGCTAAAAAGCCAAATCACATGTATTCTAAAAAAAGGCGCCACGTGCTACGTTGTAGAGGCAGAGACCAATAACAGCCTGGATTGGGGCGGCAAGTTCATCGGACATTTTTAAATAGCACTTTACGACAGTTCAATTTTTTTTGTATATAAGGGATCATGAGCATTCCGTCACAAGCAATAAGAAGTTACATGAAAAAAATGAACTGCCACGATCCAATCCAGCGCAGAGGAGATCCGATCACTCGCTCCGGATCATCTCGACCCGCCGGCCGGCGCCGGATCTGATCCGTCTGATCGGATCCAATCCAAAAACCCAGCCCCCAGCGCGGCGAGATCAAATGAAACGGACAGCACAAGCGGGATCGGAAGCGAGGGAGAAGGATGAAACGGGGGTTCGCACCTGGTAGGTGTTATCGAACTTGTCGTACATGAAGCGGGTGATGATGCTGGTCTTGCCGACGGACTGGTCGCCGAGGAAGACCAGCTTGTACTTAGCCAGCGCCGACACGGGAGCCATCTCCGCCTCCTCCTATTCTCCCTTTTCCGGCGGCGAGGTCAGGTCAGATCGGATCCGGCAGGCGGGCGGGTGGGTGGGGGGCGAGACGGGAGGGGAGGATCTCGCTGGTTGGCTCGCGCGGTCGGCGGGTGCTCGTCCGCTCCTTGTGTCTCTCGCTGACGAGTGTTGCGCTCGGCTCTTCCCCTTCCCCTGGGTGGCCTCCGAGATTGGTGCCTGCCGTTTATTAGCGCTAGCGGAGGAGGAGGCCGGAGGGGGAGATGGCACGAAAGCCTTCTGTTTTGTTTTCCGAAATTAAACACGTACGGTACGGGATCCAGTGTTTCTCGGACAGGCTGGTGGTCTGGCTTGCTCACTCTGTCAGTGCCGTCAAATTTAAAAGATGTACAATTTGAAATCTCAAATAATGAATCTTAATTTCAACTTAGATCCTGTTTAAATTCTGATTTCTAAAAACTGGAGGAACTTAAAATAGGTCAGTTTTTATGTTAGTTTTTAAGAAAACTATAATATAACTCAATCTTAGCTAATGTCAATTTTACCTCCCAATACATTAATTATCCAAAAGCTAGTTTATAGATTATAACAACTAATATTCAAACATTCTCATCTAATTTTTATTTAAAAACCAATTTCTAGAAAATAAAAGTAAAAGAAAAACTACTATGATCCGAACAACACCTTAGATTAGATGGTTGATGAGACTCTCTTCCGATCAAAATATTAACTCAGATTTTTCTATTGTCAATGTTATGAAAATACTTCTAGTTTAGATTGAACTAAAAGTGTTGTCCCATGGATATTAATAAAAAGAAAAAAGATATAAATATGAGAATGTTTTTTTTAGGGCAAGTCAGGAGCTTTCATTCATCATAAACGGAATTATTACAATCTTTGGCCACAATCTCACGTAACACAGACGGGAGATTTGAGGTCCAAGTACAAACCGAATTATCACCAGAAGCTTCGCACAAACATGTGCTGCCTCATTTGCTTCTCTCCTAACATGGGCAACATCGAAGTTAGAGAGACTTCTACTTAGCTCTTTGATTTCATGCAATAGACCAAAGATAGTCGAGCGATCTGTCCAACTGGCCTTTAAAGAGTTCGCCAACGTGAGATTATCTTTTTTTTTTTGGGAAATTACAAATAACCACTTACATTTTATGGGTGTTTTCATGTACCCACCTATAAATACTTTTGTTTCAGTAAGTTGTATATTATTTCTATATACCTCCCTGACAATATTGATTGAGCATCGTGGCTCTTGATAAGTACCTGATACAACTCGAAATAGCCTATCGTTACGAAGTTACTTGTAATATTGTTTGAATCATACAATTATCATTATTCTTAAGATGTTTTCCTCTAAATTGGTCATAACATCTAATAGTATCCTAGCTAAATTTTCACGTCATTGATGATAACTAGACAAAATTTGATAATACTACATTCATCTGGATGATAATTACACTAAGTTGAAACGTCTGAATTAATGTTAAAAGTCAAACACGAGTCATATTCTCTGATCAAAGTTACCAAGGGGGTATATGAAAACTAAGTATAACTTATAGGTGTTAGAGTGAAATAAAAGTACTTGCGGTGGGTATATGAAACCCCCCTAAGATGCAAGTGGGTATTTGCAATTTTTCCTTTTTTTAGATAAAGAAGGATTATATTAAATAATGACCGAGTACATCTTCATGTTACAAACACTCTGAAATACAATGATATTATAACTAAGTGCACTCAGTATATAGCTTCAAAACTCAATCCTAAACCTGTATGAAAATTCATATAGATGACCACACAGGTAAACACTCGGCAAACAGACTGAGAACAGGTAACCAAAAACGGCGGCCAATATTTCTGCAGGTAGAATTGAGCATAATCCTCTTCTTTTTCGTGTCTTTCTTCTGTCATTAAAGAAGAAGAAAAAATATTGAACCTGATGTCACAAGCCCTTCATCACAATTGGGATCCAGCATGATAAAATAAAGAAGGGACCGAAGAATTTTATTTTATGCTAACAACATCATCTCCGCTTTGATGTCGTCGTCCGGAAAACTAAATCGTCATATCACCAAGACACGAAAGTCGTTGACAACGTCATCATCGTCATCATCTTCATTGATATCGCCATGGGAAGACCAAATCCACTCTTTATCCTCGACGTGACCGGCGAGAAAAAGGAGGAAACAAATTCCCAATGACGAATAACTCGATATGGAGAAGATCTCAATTCTAACCTAAGACTCAATCTAAGAAAAGGATAACCGCAATAAAAAAAAGAGTGGATCCCCGCTCCTCCTCGCCACCGGTGTGGGCACCGGAGGAGAAGGAGGAGGGGGACCAAGCGGCGATGGCGTCTGGATGCTCCTTGCGGCGGTGGCGCTAGGTCAGGTCGAACAAACCGACCGTGAGATTATCTATTTCTAGCACCACTTTTTGAAAACCAGACATGTGTGCTAGACAAAGCCCATCTCTCGCCGCTAACACCTCTGCCATCAAAGGTTCAGCTATCCAGCAATACCATCTCGCCTCTGCTGCTTTCACTCGTCCGCTGTGATCGCGGACTATAGAGCCACTTGCTCATGTGTACGATTCAACAACAAAGGAGCCATCACAGTTCACTTTTACCCAATTTTCATCCGGAGGTCGCCACAACTCCTTCACTCTTCCTGGCTTTTGCTCTCTGTTCATCTGCATACATAGCAAATCCTCCAGCATACTTGCCACATGTCTCACTGCGGTGTTTGCTGACCAACTCCTTTTTCCATGATTCCGCATGTTTCGACCTATCCACAAAGACCAAATGCCGCAAACAAAGTAGCCTGCGTACTCTATTGAACATATTTTCTCTTCGAGAAGATCCTTGGCCCAAGTAGTGGGATGGATCCGAGGTAGTTTCTTCCCTATCAGATCCTTCACCGCCACCCAGAATTGCTTGGACATCGTGCACTCAAATGCCACATGGAACACAGTTTCATCCGAAGTACCGCATGTCGTGTAGTGAGCCTCTTGTGCTATATGTCTCCTCTTCAACTCAGACTTGGATGGCATGAACTGGTTGATTACTCGCCACTAGAAGATCCTGATCTTGGGTGGGATTTTCAATTTCCACAGTACTCACCACAAGTGCGCCTTAGTCGATGAACCAACCAACTCTCCTTGTCTTCAGTGACCCTGCTCCGCTTTCAGCAAATCTGTACGCCGAACATACTGAGTAATTCCTATGTTTTTCCGGTGCCCACGCTAGCAGGTCTTCCTCAAGATTCTATCCAGGATGCATCTTTAGAATCTCTTCTACATCAATCATAATGAACGAGTCTCGAACTAGGGGCTCATTCCAAACTCGTGTTCCTTGGTAGAAGAGCTGATCAATAGTATTAGCAGTTGTCCCTTCCAATCGCACCCGTGGCTTCATAGAGCTCACCCCTTGGATCCCGTTGTCCTCCCAAATATTGATCGATGAACCGGGTCCTACTCACTTGATCAAGCCTTTTTTTGGTACCTCTCTACCATGCATGATAGTTCTCCAAGTTTCAAAGCTCTTCCTCTTCTTGCTGGCTGTAAGGAACTCTCCATTAGGATAGTACTTGCCTCTTAGCACCCTTGCGCAAAGCGACTCCGACCTCATCATTAGTCGCCATCCTTGCTTCCCCAACATAGCTTGGTTGAACAGAGGTAGCTCTCTAAACCCCATTCCACCATCTTCTTTTGCTCTAGTAAGGCTAGTCCACCTTTGCGAGTGAATCTTGTGGCTATCAATGGAACTCCCCCACCAGTAGTTGGAGATAAAGGTCGTCATCTTATTGCAGACATCAGCTGGCAATTTGAAGAAACTCATAGGATATGTGGGCACCGCCTGTGCATTTGCTTTGATTAGGACTTCCCTCGCTGCATAGCTCAGATCGTTCTCTCCCTATCCACAGACGAATGATCGGACTCTATTCGAGGCATTTGAGAAAGTCCCATCAACAACTCTTCCCATCAAAGTAGGAAGACCTACATATTTCTCCCCCAATGCCTCTGTCGGTATCTGAAGACCTTCATGGACATCTCTCCTTGCTTCATCTATGCAATTCCCACTAAAAAACACAACTGATTTTCCTTTATTCACCAGTTGACCCGAGGCCAATTGATATATTTCTAGGATATCACAGATCCTATCCGTACCACGCCGGGTTGCTTGAGTGAAAACTAGCCAGTAGACGCAAACAATAAACGAGAGATCCACAGAGCGTGAATTCCCACCCTGATCCCCTTTGCAATAAATTGGGGTCCAATCCTATTGAGCAAACATGACAGTCCTTCAGCACAAATAAGGAGATAAGGCGAGATCGGGTCACCTTGTCGGATCCCTCGAGATGGTTTGAAAGCTTCCGAGAACACTCCATTTATCCGCACCAAAAATGAAACAAAAGTGACACATTTCATAATCAGTGAAATCCATCGCTCCAAAAAACCTAACGCCGTCATGACATCATGGAGATACTCCCATTCCACCCTGCCATAGGCTTTGGCCATGTCCAACTTAACTGTGCATGCCTCCGCCTTGCCCTTCTTGTTCCTCAGACAGTGGATACATTCAAGGCTATAAGCACATTATCTGTAATAAGTCTTCCCGGAACAAATGCACTTTGCTCTCCTGATATGATTTCGTCAAGAACTAGCCTCAATCTATTTGCCATCGCCTTCGAGCAGAGCTTGTATAAAACATTACACAGTGAGATTGGTCTGAACTACGTAAGCTCCTGTGCATTGGCTACTTTGGGGATCAAGACAAGAAGAGTAGCATTGACCCCTTCTGGCATGTCGCCTCCATTCAAGAACCCCCGTACAGCCTCCGTCATGCTATCCTTTAGAATCGACTAGTGTTTTTGGAAGAAACCCGCTGTAAATTCATCTACCCCCAGTGATTTGTTCGGTTTCGTCCACTTCAAGGCATTCTCCACTTCTTCTGCTACAAAAGGGCGGTCAAGCATATCATTCATTTTAATAGATACCTTTGCCAGCACATGGTGAGTAACCAATTCTGGCTGAAGATTATCTTGCGCCATGAAAAGCTCTTGGTAGAACTCCGCAGCCATCTTCTCCTGGTCTTGCTGCTCGGTGATCACGGAGCCATCAACCCTCCATAGCGATCAGATCCTATTTGTCCGAGCCCGTGCGTGGGCCTTTGCCTGAAAGAATTTTGTATTCCTATCTCCCGCCTGTAGCCAATCTACTCGTGACCATTGCTTTTCCATTGCTTCCTCCCTTGCTAGAGTTTTAGCAAGTTGTCCCATATGCATTTTCTCCTGCTGCATTGGTCCTCTGTACATCATGCCCCCTCGCTCGATCTCAAGATTAGAACGAAGCTTCTTTAATTTCTTCTTAACGGAGCCGAAGACATCGCGATCCCATGAGATTAGCGAGCCCTGGAGAGCCGACAAGGAGACTGCGATATTCCTCAGATCACTACTATCTGGGCCCGGATCCTAGGCCTGATGTACAAACTCCATATAATTGCTATGTCATTGATACATATTTTCATACCAAAATGGTTTACCCCCTCAGCTTCGCACACCAGCATCACCCTCCCAATTCTTTAAACGTACTACCAAAGCACAATGATGGGACTCAGCAAGTTGTACATGTTGCACAGAGGAGGCCCCTAATATTTGCATGAGTTTGTCGTCCCCTAAATCTCGATCAAGCCGTACCTTGACATTCCTAGGCCCTTCTTGCCTGTTGTCCCACGTATAGGGTAGACCGACGAAGCCTAGGTCTGTGAAGGTACACCTCACCACCATGTCTCTGAATCCTGCCATTTGCCACTCCTCTCGCTCATTACCTCCAATTTGCTCAAACGCATCTAAGACCTCATTGAAGGCCCCCACACACATCCAATGAATGTCTAGCTGTGCTCATAAGAAATCAAGGAGATACCAGCTATTCTTCCTCTTCTCCTGGCGCGGATGACCATATAAACCCGTGAGTCGCCATTGATTCGTACTGATGGAGTCATAAGAAACCACCACATCGATGTGAGTCTTTGATTTATTTTGCAGGCTCACCACAACATCTCCTCGCCAGAATAGTGCTACACCCCAGCTTTTCCTTTCCACACTTATAGCCATCCTGCTCGGAAGGCCAAGATCACGCTTTAGGGCTACTGCTCGATCCTCTTCCATTTTGGTCTCCATCAACAAGACCAAGGCGGTCTTATATGTGTCCACCAGATGGTGGAGCTCCTAAACTGCCTCGGGCCGCCTGCCGCCCTGGTAGTTCACACTCAAGAGACTCATTGTGCCCGGCGGGGGCTGCTTTCGCAGCCGCCGCCGATCTTGCATTTTGGTTGTTTTTACTAGACAGTTTCTGTTTCTTGCTGAGCTCTTCCTCTCCTGCTAGCTGGTGAACCCTGGAATTCACCAGTCTCACTAGCACAATTGCCGCTGAATCTGAAATAGGGATGTTCAGGTCTAAGGTGTGAGAAGAATTTGAGCCCATCCCTTTAGACTTCTATTTCTGGCAGCTTGGCATTCCACTGACTCCTCTTCTAGGAACAACTTTCTGGCACTTCTAGATATACCTACCGTCTCCTTTCCTTTAGCCGAGGATTTTTTTTTCAAGGGAGACATGACCTCCTCCTCCTCCCCAGCGCCACCACTCTGAGCTGTATGTTTGTGTGGTTTTTTTATGGTAGAGGGGTTAGGCGGTTGACGACCATCCTCTCTACCTACCGATCCTCTCAAGGAGCGAGACCCCGAGGAGGCCCCACTTCTGAATGATTCTATAGCTACCTCTACAAAGGACTGAACCCTACGCCGTCTCTCTTCCGAATTGTCGAAACTTGAGATCGGCAGTAAATATATAGGGCTACATCAAGACTAAGAACTACGATGGTAACACAAAACACCGAGTTATACAGGTTCGGACCCTCTCATTGAGAGTGAAAACCCTACGTTATGTGTTTTGTGTATTGTATTGATGTTGTGAAACTTGTGTCGTCTCTATTGTTGTTGTGTTGTCCCTTAAGGGGGGTACCCTGCCACCTTATACATCCGGTTGGCAGGGGGTACATGAAGAATCCTAGTCGTAATCCACAAGGATTTATATAGAAAGTCTATCTCTAAATGCCTTGCTCCAAGCCGAGTCGGTCGGCTTCCTTATTGATGTAGTACCCAGTCGGCTACCGACTTAGTCTTGTCTGAGGATACCCGTAGAGCAAGTATCCCATAGCAGCCCCCGAGTGCTTCCTGATTTTGAGCTTTGATTCTCAGAATGCTCTTCACTGTTAATCATAAATTAGGAAGACCTCTTTATTGATGTTCCTGATAGATCTAGTGCACCAGTCAGGCGCAATGGACTGAGAAGCCTGATCAGACCGACCCTCAGGTGGTCGCTCTGTTGAAGAAGATAGCTAACTTGAAGGCTGAAGGTGTTGACGAAATCACCGTCGCTAAGAGCTTCATAGTACGTAGAGTGCAGCCCCTGAAGCTTCAAAGTCACCCAGCGTGGAACTATGTTAATAATGACGAAACCAGGGAGGTGCCCGACCCACCGAATGGTGAACTTTGTAAGAAACGCCTATCGAAAATGTTTGAAGGGGATATCCTTCAGGATGACTCATTGATCAGAAAGGCGTATAATAAGGGCATGATGCGAACCCGAGTAAGCCTTAGTCTGCTTTGAGCAATCCCTTATTTTCTTGTCTTGATGTTCTGCTTGATATCTTGACTCTTGCGCAGGTTCTGGATACTTATGTATCCCATCCTCCACTCCCTTCGACCGATATCGAGGGACCGGATTATGTTGAGAAGCCGCAGCAAACCGGCCCTAGAGGCTCAAGCTCTTCTGTAGGCGCTCAACCTGAACGTGTTGATCTAGTTGTCACCCTGCCTCCCCCAGTCGACTAGTGAAGCAGACTGTTGGGCACCGACGATAATCTGTTGGGGATCAGGGTGATGACGAAGAAATGTCGTCTGCTGATGCCGGTCAACCTACCCCTGCTCCCTCCGACCGACCTTCAAGCCAGTCGGAGCCCTCAAGCCAGGCACAGAGTGATGCCTGGGTGGTGCAACAGACCTAGAAGAGGAAGGAGACTGATTCTCAGTCAACTTCTTTGAAGAAGAGGATGTGCCGAATCAAGCTTAAGAAGCTCCCCAAGTTAATCGTTAAACCTTATATTCCTTAACTCTTATTGCCAATAGTCATAGCACATCTTAATCTCCTAAATCTTTGTTTTGATACTAGTCAGACGAGTGATTCGCAAAGTGCCCAAGAGTCTGAAGCCACTCGGTTAGGACCCCCTCCTCGTCTGACTGATCTGCCCAAACCGGTCGGCAAGTCATCAAACACGCCGACTGAGGTGGATAAGCCATCTGATAAGACAATTCCTGCCTCCACTCCGGCACCTGCACCCCAACCTGCTCCAGTCGTCGTCCCTTTACCTCTTGACAAAGGTAAGGTGACATTGCCGGCAGATACACTCGATCGGCCCGAAGTGGAGGACGTGGAAATTATGTACCAACATCGAGAAGCCAGCAAGGTACTTCAATACCCTATTTTAGCTTGGTCTTAATCTCGTCCTTAAGCTTAACCCCTTTTTATATACAGAAAATATATGCTTTTATAGAGAGGAAACAGGCTAGGGTGGAATACCTTGAAGCCGAAACTGTTGGTATGCCCTAAAACTCTTCGGTCTTCATGTCTTTTAAGTTTAAGACTGACATATTGCTGGTGTTATGCTAGTCATCGATCAACAGCTCTCCATAGCACAGAAGGAGATTGATAAGCTGCAGACCGACCAAAGAGAGATGATCATAGCCTTAGACCAAGCCGTGCAGATATAACCGGTAAGATCACTTATCATCTATGTTTAAATTATCAACTAATCACTCTAGCGCTAAAAGTTCAAATGTTTGTCTTTAGCTCGTGATCAGAAGATTGCCGACCTGGAGAAGTTAACTTCCAATCAACAAAGGTTTGTTGACGCCTTGAATGCTGAGAAGGAAAACCTCTCCAAGTCGGTCGAGAACCAAAAGGCCGAGATCACTCGGCTACAGAAGGAGTTGAAGGAGGCTGACCCCAAGATAGAGGATGCCAAGAGCGTCTCCAAATCCTTCAAATGTAAACTTGCCAGTAAGCCCTTCATTATTTCTCACATCTGCTTGAATCCTCTTTTGATCATACTGACTAAAAATCAACACTCGCAGCTCTATCTTATGCTGCTCGAAAGACAATGAACTATGTTCATGCCGACCGAGTGGAGCAGACTGGCCACTCCTTGGAGTACTTGTTGGAGCATGCATCGGAAGCTATCGCTTATAACACTCGGCGAGTGACGACTGAGGCCGGGAGTCAGGTTCTGGCGATTTGCCAATCTTGTTCTCCTGCTCTGCCATTGGACAAGATCAAGGAGGGCTTCAACCCAGACTTGAGCGACAACCAATGCCAGCTGCTCTTGGATTCCATGCTGAAGACTTCCCGAGCCTTGGTCGACAACATAGAGATAAATCCGACCGTTCCTACTCGTCCAGCAACTCCAGAAGTTGAGCTACGAGCTGACTCTTCCTCTCCTTTAAAGGAGTTGTAAATCCTGCAATGCTAGAGAACATTAGTAATATCTATGTACTGAAACAATATTACCTGTATGTAAATTAATTTCATGCTTAACAGCTTTAAAAGATTGATAAAAATATCATAAGTTTGTTTCTGTCACTGAGAAACTCAAATTGCATCGGTCTACTTTAACATATTAGGTTGTGACTTATAACCACATAACAAGCAGAGTCGACCAATCGACAGATGACCTCTCGCACTTTGGCTCTGGGTTTAGTGTAGTGGTAGTCTGATGTGCAGTATAAAGTGTATAACCATAATGTGTAGACGTTGGACCAAGAAAGTGAAGAACGTATTCAAAGAGAAGAAATCGGTCGAAAATAGTCCAAAACCAAAATAAGGTTAGACCAAGGCGGGAGATTATTACTAGCCCCCTGACTCGATTATTTAATAAAATGAATTAAGGAATTGAGACAATTTAGAATGAAAATCATCAAAAAATCTTTCATCAAAAAGACCGAAGTTTCATTCATAAATAATGTATAAGTATACAAAAGAATAACCATGTATAGAAACGACGTAGCTGATTTATGTTCTAGGAATTTGGTATATCCTCACCGTCTTCGTATATCAGTCGGTAAGCCCCCGGGCGAGTGACTTCCTTCACCACATATGGTCGTTCCCACTTTGGAGAAAGCTTATGCTAGTTCTTCGTTGACTGCACTCGGCGAAGCACTAAATCTCTAACTTGGAAGTGGCGATTACATACATTTTTATCATAATATCGACGCAAGCCTTGCTGGTAAAGTGTCGACCAAAACAAAGCGCGATCACGCAACTCCTCTGCTACAATCAAATCAATCTCCCGATTCTCCTCAGAAGTTGTTCATCATACGCCTGAACCCGTGCCGAAACAAGACTAACCTCGGTCGGCAGCATAGCCTCTAATCCATAGACCATTGAGAAAGGTGACTGACTAGTTGCCCAACTGGTGTTTGTGCAAAGCCCCCAAAGAACTGAAGGCAATTCTTTGACCCACCGACCGACATAAGGCTTAAGTCTGTCGAATATCCGCGGTTTCAATCCTTGAAGAATCATACCATTGGCCCGTTCGACCTGCCCATTGCCTTGAGGATGAGCCACTGATGCAAAGTGGATTTTTATTCCCATCTCATCGGCAAAGTCACGGAACTCCACTGACGTAAATTGAGTGCCATTATCGGTGATGATATCATGAGGAACCCTAAACCAAGTGAAGATACCCTTGACAAACTCGATTGCCTTCTTTGATGTTATCTTGCCGACCGGCTTTACTTTGATCCACTTGGTGAATTTATCAATAGCAACGAACAGATAAGTGAACCTGTTTGGCGCTTTCTTGAAAGGACCGATAATATCAAGCCCCCAGACCGCAAAGGGCCAAGTCAGATATATCATCTGAAGTTGCTGTGAAGGCACATGCGTTTGTTGAGCAAAGAATTGACAACCTCCACACTTCCGAACAACCTGGTGAGCATCTTCGACCGCCGTGGGCTAATAAAACCCTTGCCAGAAAGCTTTGCCGACCACAATCTTGGGAGCCGCATGATTGCCACATATCCCAAAATGAATTTCTTCTACCAACTGGCCTTCTGGTATCGAGATGCATCTCATCAAGATGTTTGAACCCCCTCTTTTATAGAGTTGGTCTCCCACCAACAGATATCCTCGGCATCGGGTCTCTAACCTCCGTTGCTCATTAGGATCTGAAGGCAGCGTTCCCTTATCCAAATATTGGATGAGTGGGTCGCGCGAATCGGTCTCCATATTGTCATCACCAACAAGATCAGTGACAACACTCATTAATACATCCGACCGAGGAGAAATCGTGGGGGAATCCAGAGTGTGTAAGAAAACACCTGGCGGGACAGCAGACCGGGATGATCCCATCTTGGCCAATTCATCTGCCGCTTGGTTATTGTCTCGAAGCACATGCGTGAACTTCAATACATCGAATTTATCTTCGAGCTTCCTTACTTCTTGACAATAAGCACTCATATTGTCATCCACACAGTTCTAATCCTTAGTGAGCTGATTAATGACCAAAGTTGAGTCACCAAAGACATCAAGGCGCTTGATGCCAAGTGACGCGGCAATGCACAGACCATGTAGAAGGGCTTCATACTATATAGCGTTATTGGATGCGCGAAACATCACCTGAAGGACATATCGAAGCTTCATTCCAGTGGGTGAGACAAATACGACTCCTGCACCAGCTCCTTGTAATTGAAGAGATCCATCGAAGTACATTTTCGAATACTCAACATCTTGTGCAGTAGGTGGATTTTGAATCTCTGTCCACTCGATAATGAAATCAGCTAACGCTTGTCCCTTTATAGCCGATCGAGGTGCGAACATAATGGTATATTGACCAAGTTCGACTACCCACTTGGCAATTTTTCCTTTGGCTTCTTGATTGTGCAGCACTGTGCCAAGTGCAAAGGAAGTCTAGACTTCGATTGGATGAGCTTGAAAATAATGCTTTAACTTCCTGGAGGTGATCAACAATGCATATAATAACTTAAAGATCTGGTGATACCTTGCCTTAGAGGCACCAAGAACCTCACTCACAAAATAGACCGGGTGTTGTACTTTTTGTATATGTCCCTCTTCTTCTTGGCCGACAGTGTAAATAGTACTCACAACCTGACTTGTGACCGATAGGTAAAGTTGACCTTTTTCTCCTGGCTCTGGAGGCACCAATACTGGAATGCTGCTGAGGTACACCTTTAACTCGTCCAATGCCGACTGCGCCTCTTCGGTCCAAACAAAGTCCTCCTGCTTTTTAAGCAGTCGGAAAAGTGGTAACTCTCTAACCCCCAGTCGGGAAATAAAGCGACTCAGGGACGCCATGCATCCGGTCAGCTTCTGAACGTCCCTTTGAGAATTACGTGGCCCCATATCAATGATCGCCTTGATTTTATCCGAGTTAGCCTCTATACCTCGTTTTGAAACGATGTAGCCGAGTAGCTTTCCCGAAGGAACCCCAAAAACATATTTCTTAGGATTCAGCTTCATCGAATAATGCCTTAGATTGTCAATGGTTTCTGCTAGGTCAGAAAAAAGTTCCTCGATGTTTCGAGTCTTAACAACGATGTCATCAACATACGCTTCTGCGTTCCGATCGATCTGAGTAGCAAGGCAACATTGAATACCCCGTTGGTGAGTCGCACCAGCGTTCTTAAGACCGAAAGGCATTATGATATAGCAATAGGCGCCGAAGGGTGTTATAAAGGAAGTTTTAATCTGATCTTCGACCTTCAGTGGGATCTGGTGATATCCTAAATAGGCATCCAGAAAGCTTAAGAGCTCACACCTGGTTGTTGAGTCTACAATCTGATCAATACGAGGAAGAGCGAAGGGATCTTTAGGATAGACCTTGTTGAGATCGGTATATTAAACACACTTCCTCCACTCTTTATTCTTCTTGGATACAAGGACTGGATTTGCTAACTAGTTGGGATGATACACCTCCTTTATAAACTTAGCATCTAATAGTCTAACTATCTCCTTCTTCATGGCGTCCTTGCGGTCTTGTGCGAACCTTCTTAGCCTCTGCCGAATGGGGGTAGCCCAGAAGGTACCCTTAACTCATGCTCAATCTTTTCCCTAGGAACTCCCAGCATGTCAGATGATTTCCATGCAAAGATGTCTCTATTTTCCTGGAGAAAAAGAGTGAGCGCAAGTTCCTATTTCTCGTCGAGGTTGGCCCCAGCATAAGTTGTCTTATCGGGGTCCTCAGGATCGAGCATGATTTCCTTGGTTTGGATATCATCGGTCTGAATCTTGTCCTTAGTAGGCCTTTTTGATGGAATCGCCGCTTCAGTCTGTTCCTCCATGCCGACTGCCTTCTAGATCTCCTTCTAGTCGGACAACATCAACTGTTTGTTGGCCATCACACAACTCTGTTCATCGCAATCAAAAGAATTCCAAAGATCAGAGTGGAGGGAGATTATCCCATTCGGGCCTGGCATCTTGAGGGTGAGATACGGATAATGCGGGTCAGCCATAAATTTAGCCATCGCCGGTCGACCGATGATAGCATGATATGTCGAGTCGAAATTCGCCACTTGGAAAAGAATATGCTCAGTCCTGAAGTTCTCACAGGTTCCGAAGGTGATCGGCAGTCTAATTTGTCCAATAGGAATCGAAGTCTTGCCAGGCACAATCCCATGGAAAGGTGAAGAAGTCGGCTGAAGATCATTGACTGATAGACCAAGCTCTTTAAGAGTCTTGGTGAAGATTAAGTCCAAACTGCTTCCTCCATCAATGAGTACTTTGTTAAACTTTACCTCCTTCATCGTGGCAGCAAGTACCAGCGGGTATCGATCCGGCTTTGATATATGCTTGGGATGATCCGACCAATCAAAGGTGATTGGCATCTCAGACAATCTCATGAATTGCGGTGTAGCTGGTTCCACCGAGTTAATCTCCCGAAGTTCCAGCTTCTGCTTGTGCTTGGACACATAGGCATACGGGCCACCGAAGATGAAGTTGACTTCCTTGCGGGGCTCCTGGAACTCTCCTGAATCATCCTTGTCGCCATCGTCCTTGGTCTTGTCTTTGCTATTGCGCCTCGGGGGATCTTTAGCCACCTTTAGCGCAGTTGTTGCAAAAACCTTCAGTCGATAGCAATCCTTCGCTTTGTGGTTTCCCTTTGGGTGCCAAAGGCACGGGCCACTCAGCAGCTCATCCGTGGACGGTTGGTTTGTTCGAGGATTCGTCTAAAGTCGGTCCACTGTGTGAACCGCGTTGTCAGACTTCCTCTTCTTGTCCTTCTTGGAGGACTCGGGCTTGTCCGACCTCTTCTCCTTGCCTTTTCCTCGGATGCCATCTAATACCGACTCACCAGATGCAAACTTGTTAGCGCTCTCGAAGCACTCTTGAGCGGTCAGCTTGAGGTCATGATTCCTCCGACTGATCTCTCGAACCAAATCATCGCTGCGGATCCCTCCTTGAAAGTAAGCAATAATTTGTTGGTCTGGGACATTGGGGATCGCAGTCTTTTTAGCGCAAAATTGCTTGATGTAGTCACGAAGAGGTGTATCGGTCTTCTGCTTGATCCGTGTGAGGTCGAAGTGGTTGCCCGGTCGATTGCAGGTAGCTTGGAAGCTTTCTATGAGCTTCTTGTTGAGGTCTCACTAAGATGTGATTGACTCCTCTGGAAGAGATGTGAGCCATATCCAAACGGCTGGATCCAGGTAGACCGGAAGGTAATTAGCCATTATGTAGGAATCACCTCCAGTCGATCGAATCACCGTGCTGTAGAGCTGTAGCCACTCTCGGGGGTTGGTCTAACCATCGTATTTTTCTATGGGGACTGGCTTGAATCCTTTTGGCCATCGAGCTATGCAAAGCCTAGGGATGTAAGCTTTGATGCCATCGATCTCATCGTCGGTAGGCGTTGGTGACCGCCTGTGCCAGTCTAGAGATGGAGTTAGACGGTGGCCGTGTCGCGGACCAACATCATCGTCATGACGACGTCGCCGATGGTCATTATCATCGTTATCGCGCCGATCCCGATCATCACATCGATAACGATCGTCGCGGTTGTCTCTTGGAGGAGGATCTTGACGGTCCTCTCATCGGTTGTCCTGTCGGTCGTCCGTTCTCCAATCACGGCGTTCTTCCTCATAGCATCGGTTGTCCCGAGCGCGTTCCTCATAGTGAGAGTTGATGGTATCTCGTCCATCATAGATACTGAGAGAATTTCTTAGATCTTCACGCCTATGCCGACCTCGTGAAGATGCGTGACTAGAACTCGTGACCGACTGAGATTTTGCGGCCTCTTGAGCCGCAACAGCCTTAAGCATAGCCACCGCTTCTGTATCGCAGGGGTCTAATAATTCGCATCGATAATTAGAGTATCAAGCAAAGTTTTGGCCCCGGTGAAGTTATTCTGAGGAGTGTGGTAGACCTTGATGCCATCCACTTCGAGGTCTGGACCGCGATCCAGTCGGCGTGCGGTGCGTGAACCGCGCGACCCTCTTGGTCAACGGTGGTGATCGACCGATAAGTCATCAACTGGAGAGTTCTCCTCTTGTTGACCTCATTTGGCTAATTGCTTTGGGTGGCCATCGATGGGGTTACCTTCTTGTTCACCGTCTTGGTCACCATCTTGGTCTCCATCCGTAGGATCTGCTATATCCATCATATTGACAGTATGGGGATATGGGTAAGCGGATCCGATCGAGTCCTCATCAAAGAACCGATCCAATTTTGAATCGTCCCCGAAGGAAGGACCTTCTTCCTTAGATCCGAGTGGAACCAATACGGGGATCATGTCAGATGAACTCGGTGATCGCGTCATAGAGACGGCTACGGCTGAGTCGGATCTGTGGTTTTCCAAACCTAGAGCTCCGTTGTCACCGACCATGAAGTCGAGCGATCCAAAGAAGAACTTCAAGCCCGGTGAGTACCGAATGATGGGAATTTCGACCATCGTAGTCGACGGAGAATCCCAGCGAGCCTTGTCCCCTTCCTGGCGCGCCAACTGTCGAAGCTTGAGATTGGCAGTAAATATATAGGGCTATGTCGAGACTAAGAACTACGATGGTAACACAAGACGTCAAGTTATACAGGTTCGGGCTCTCTCGTTGAGAGTAAAAATCCTACGTCCTGTATTCTGTGTATTGTATTGATGTTGTGAAACTTATGTCGTCTTTATTGTTGTTGTGTTGTCCCTTAAGGGGGATACGTTGCCGCCTTATATATCCAGTCGGTAGGGGGGTACATGAAGAGTCCTAATCGTAATCCACAAGGATTTACATAGAAAGTCTATCTCTAAATGCCTTGTGCTCCAAGCCGAGTTGGTCGGCTTCCTTGTTGATGTAGTACCCAGTCGCCTACTGACTTAGTCTTGTCTGAGGATACCCGTAGAGCAAGTAATTCACACGAATGATTCTGTAGCTACCTCTACAAAGGACTGAACCCTACTATCACATAAGCCAGATGCGCACATAACTCCAGCACCATACCGTCTAAACCTTCCATTATTTTATCTACAATGTCAGCAGTCCACCCTCTGATTACATATTTTATTTAATATGCACAATATACTTTTCTATTCCTCTATGACGTCCATAAAGAAGACAGGCTCATTATTGCTTTTATTTTCCTTCCATCATTCCTGTCATGCATCTTTTCTAAACCAATAAAGCACGAGTTCCTGCTATACCTTTTTTCCACCAAAAGAATTATATACCCATCAATCTACAACCTTTGATTTAAGTGGGCCGCTAACTATCTAACCATATGATTAGAGGATGAAGGAAAAATTTACATTACATGACATCTTCTATAGTCTTGTGTCAACCAAACTTTTTTCACCCATGCCCCGTAGCACCCCCGCCCACCACGGGCACCTTCCAAAAACTCCATGCATCCAGCTCGTGCACAGTGCCCCCTGACGCTGCCTTCCAAAAGTTTTGCTCCCTCTTTTATTTATTTTCCAATTTCGTACCCTCCTTCCCTGACTAAATTGTTCCTTCCAAAACCCGTACATCACTTGTTCCAGACTTTCCTTAGATTTTCACTTCTTGGTTTAGTTTATCTTGCACAATTGTTTTGCCAGATTCTAATTCTCAGCTCAAATCTGAAACATGTATTATGCAAGGGATTGCGCCACGAGCCAGTAGACCTCGGGGGTCGACCTCTTCAGCGCATTCCCTGACTGCACGGCGGCACAAGGCGACGACGGCCTCCAGGTCCGTGAAGGCGTCGTTGTACGCATCAAGGAGCCGATGCTCAGGAGCGGAGACGACGAGGGTATAGCAGGGATGTTGTTGGTCGGGTCATCGATAGGGTAGAGCGGGATGGTCATGGTGCTGTCAAAGCTTACGGTCACCGGTCATCTGGAACTCGAGCTGATAATTGGAACCATGGAGGCGTCTGGCTCAGTGCTTGGCGCCTGAGCAAAGAAGATCCAATTCCCTAAGCATTTATTTCTTTCTTTATTCAGTGTATTTATCTTTTTCTAATTGCAATATCGTTATTGTAATCTATGAACCTATTTGTGAGTTATTTTTTCCTACACCTCAATTTCAAGATCTTAATTGGGTCATGCATAGGTTTCGGATTTGAGTTGATAATTAATTCAAAGTATTTTTTTGTAGTTGGTTAGGCCTCTACCATGTGCGAGGGTTATGAAACACATATGCATCGGTCCAATGCGAGGAAGGATTCAGGAAAACTCACTGCTGCGAGAATGCTCACCGTCAGACCAATACCCATGGGCGATCATAATAATAATGTACCTAGTAATGTTTCTATTTTCAAAATTTATTATATCGGCACCTTGTATTTTTTTCTCCGTGCGTAATTTTACTAACATCAGGCATTGCCACCTCCGCGAGTACAAGAGGATCCAAACGTTCTCCTAAAGTGCAAGATAAAGAGAATTTGCCACCCATGACGCCGTGGTCGAGGACGACTGAGTATCGTAGGCAGTACCAATCAAAATACCAGGCAAATAAAACTCCAAACCAGAAATCGTTGACACATGTGTCATAAACGTATAGCAACTCAGATAAAAATCATAAGAAACGGTGGTTTGGAGTAAATTTCTAGGTGTGTGTTAAAAAAATTTGAAAAATTGATCTCATAATACTGACGCTTGTGACTTACAAAATTTGCAGTAATTGAGAGCGTTGCTAACATATCTTCTAAAAATTGCAGTGTTGCAGATGCATTGGAGGTGCAAAAAGCTAAAAAAGCCAATTACATGTGAGAGTATCACAAGGGAAAGAAGGAAGAAGAAGCCCTGATGCTAGAAAAGCAAAGTAATGTATTTGGCAACCATATATTAACAATTATTGATATGTAAAATAGTGTTTTATTGTTCCAACATTGTAGGATCACAAGGTTCAGTAGTTATGTTTGGAACCAGGTAGCTTTGATTGAGGACATTAGCCAACATGGATCTCCGATGGCCCTATCCAGACTTGTTTATGGACAGTGAGCTACTAGCAATTGTAGTTCTCAAAGGCATCCAAATGGAGGTAAGTTTTCAACTAGGATACATGTTGTTGATTTTGTTTTTAGCATTTAATCTGTTTTTTTTTATCTATTTACATGTTAGACATATAGATAGAGAAGATAGAGACGTCGATATACCTATATAGATGTCAATAAATACTGAACACCAAATTCAAACAGTGAAGACTCGCTGGACGTTAATCGTGTCGCCAGCCATCCGATTGAAAGGACTCGCGCTAATGCAGAAATGATGGCCAGCACTAATCCCAGCGGCGTAATCACCAACATCGAGGGTGCGCAGACACGAATTGGATGATTGGCGGCACCTGAAGACTCAATTACTGCAGTTTAAAATATGGACTCATTGAACTGAATTAATTGAATAGACTAAATCCGGTATCGTATGCTCTTTCTTTGGTAGAGAAGAGAAGCATAGCTTAATTGCTCGACATAGAAATAATTCGTTGTGTGTTTACAATTTTAGGAATGAAAAGATGCAGCGGGATGCCAACTCGAGATCATTGTCGAATATTCATGTACTATAAACCAAACATGTTGAGTTTTACGACGAATATAAATTAGGAAATATCCTAAAAATAATTCCGGCAATTATTTTTTTACATGTTTACGTCCCTACCATGATATATGTATTTCCAAAAAGGACACGACGACGTATACTTGGAAATAATTGGCCCTGATTCTTTTTTCCCCTGCCATATATGCTCTTCTTTTGGCCTCGCAAACACTGGACTTCTCATATGTCAGCAGCAAACCTGACACACGGAGTCAGGTACCTTCTTCTTTCAATCAGATTATTATTTTTTTTATCTCAAATCCATCATTTTCCATGCCATAGTTTAGGCCTATTGTAACTAGTTTTCTTACCTCGATTGATTAATTATTCTGGAGTTTTATTTTTCGGATTGACTTCCTAAAGGGTGGAAACAATGTGAATAAGAATGAAGTAATATTTCTATATCATAATTAGGTATAATTACCTTTAAAAATATTTATATCTTACTTTTATTGACACGATGTTATTTGTGCTTTGCAGTTAGATCCAATCATTGTAAGCTCAGGGCTGAAAAGGGTCCTTAATGATATAGCTCGAACCTTTGATTTTGAAGTGCTAATTCCAAAATCATCTCTAATATAGAATATTATGATTGCTAATCCCACTAATAGAGCTTTGGCTTGACATCGTATTGTATACAAATATACGACGTGTTTCAAACAAAACTCATGCGGTGTAAATAGTCCATGAAGAAGCCTCATGAAGAGCCAGCCACCATTTCCGTTGCTTACCATGATGAGTTTGATGGCCCTAACAAAACTCATGCGGTGTGGAGAGTCCATGAAGCCACGGTCGACGTGCCATGCTAATTTGACTTATATTTAGAATATAATTTTTATAGATATTATTGGCGTGATCATCTATGTTTTTAAAATCCATGATCGAAGAAACTCTTGGCATGAACCGAGCAAGTACGCCGCAGTAATAAATCAGCGATATGCACTTGTTACAAATCCACCATATTTGAACTGGTACTCTAACATGATCTAACATGGATTTTCTACAGGGGAGAGGTGCTTATCATCCATGTTCGGGGGTCACATCTTGTGTTGCATGCTCGGGAATGGCGGAAAGCAGCGGCTACCTTCATGTTGATTGCCGCTTTACATGTGAAAATGAACACAAAGAGAGGTACCAACTACTTTATGCGTTGTGTGTATCATGTTATCGGCCTCATTGACATCTCGGTCCCTGATATAACTGAACCATCTCATTTTTATGCTATAGAGTTGTTTGCAACACTCCGTATAGTGACATCATCTTCTCACCGGAAAGAGAGGAATCTATTAAATTATATGGTGACATATGATTTAACTTCACACCCACTTGCATTTGTTTACATGTTCATTTTAACAAACAAATTATAATTGATTTTGCAAGAATTCGACATCATTTGATTAAGAAATCAGACCGAGCAAGGGAATTTGCACACATTTGCATGGTGCGCCGCAAAATCGGAAGCGAATAAGGTTACAATCAAACCTTTTGTAATAATAGAGCTACTTGTAAGGAAGAATTGGGCTTAGATGTCACCCATGAGCCAGAGCATTAGTGAATTCTCAGATTGTGGCATGTTTAAATGTTTTGTCTTTTTTGGTATAAAATTT
This sequence comes from Eleusine coracana subsp. coracana, assembly GCA_032690845.1. Classification (NCBI taxonomy): domain Eukaryota; kingdom Viridiplantae; phylum Streptophyta; class Magnoliopsida; order Poales; family Poaceae; genus Eleusine; species Eleusine coracana. The sequence goes on from CM064430.1 coordinate 45,736,208, forward strand.
TTAAATGATGGGAATTTAGATGATAGGATAAAATACTATTACCTCTATTAAGATATCATTTTTGATAGTAGGAGCGCGTGCGGCACTCGCACGTGCATAACAACTAGTACTCCTTTATTAGCTTTCACCATTTCTAACAAACGCAAACAGTATTTCACAACAACACTAATTCATGTATGTAAGTGTATTTACTACTTATGTTGTTTTTATTTTTTATGCATCTCTGATGACATATATCCAAGGGTCATGCCTTTGCATTTCATTATACCATTAACACAATGATGCAACAATCTTTTATATAGCTCCCGAGCACATGCATTTTAATTACTCTATGCATGTCACTTTCTCATCATAAAACCGTACGCATAGGAGGTGATACTACACTTTATTTTTCATCATTATTAGCAATTTCACCACCACTGTGTAATCAAACGACATATAATGCAATTGGTCGCATAAATCCACCAATCAAGTCTCGAGTATGAGTCCTATAAAAAACAAGCATCACCAAACACCAAATCCACTCCATGAGTCCAGTCCCGACATATGCATTCTTCTAAATTAAGCATGTTCTTTTCTAACTTCTCATTTTGCTAAATTTGTATTTGCAATTATTTATTCACTATTGCAATTTCAATATAGAATGTCTCTGGAGAGACCTAGAAATCCAAACTTGGGTATTCTGACTCTGTGAAGGAAAAAAAATTGTTCAATAAAAAAATTGAAATATTACTTAACAGAGATTTTTTTTTCCACAATACACAATTTAAAGTACAAAATGATAACATATTGTTAAAATATTTAAATAAATGACTAGTTACAATGCAATTCTACGTTTTCTCATGGCTTGAAAATGCTCGATAATTTCACTAGCCTTAACTTTCAGGAAGAAATCACGCTCAATGAATATAACCATACAATCATTCAAATATTGATCACCCATCCTGTTTCTTTCATTGGCATCATAATATTTGATACGAATCCTCTTTCCAGGACCATGAGAAAGAAAGTCAAGATCATAGATAGCTTCATCATCACTTGATTCACCCTTCAATGCATTACTTTCTCTGAAAGGGGGCAAAGAGGACGGTTCTACTACTTCAAGATCATTGCTTGTTATCTCTGGTTGAATGCTCTCTGCTGCATGAGGCTCAAGGACAGGGTCATTGCTTCCTACCTATGTAACTCCAGGTCCAGTGCTTGTTATTGCTATCTCGGTTTGTATCATATTAGCATCATTGTTGATGCATCCGGCCTAGCTGGGGTTGGAAAAGCACGACACACCGACCCTGTTTTAGATCCATAATCCAAATCTGTAGTCTTAGCACCACAACTCCGGTAGCTCGACACATCGGTCCGGTTTCAGATACGCACGATCTGCCCCCTGCAATCTTAGCATCGCAACTCCGGCACACCCACTCGAGGAAAGGCCAATCGCCCTAAAAGATTAGTCTAATAGCGGAAGGGTGGCTCTCTTTTTTAAGGTAGATTCGTCCTTCCAATCTAAGCAAGGTGGGATTATTTAGAGGCTCACACGGTCGCCGCCTTGTCATGGGTAATAGTGGAGGATGTCCTCATAAATTGTCTGGCTCTAGCTCTAGCTATAGCTGCAACTCGACAGAAGGGGAATCACTCTGATTTTGAGCTTGACTCTAAATGGTAATCGGTTGTGACAAGGAATCTCTATTCTGTTTCTTTGTAGATCGTTCCCACAATGATTTTAGATAAGGGCCACAATTCTTCTTCATTTTTCCCTATGAACTAGGATCTACATTACAGAATCATATGCATTAAGGAAAATAAAAGTTCACTAGATTTGAGCAAAGAAACCAGAAATAAAAATATGTGGAGCTTCTATTACTAGCAGTGCCAGACTCGTTGTACTGCAACTCGGCAACAAGTGACGCTCGCGTCGGTAGCCTGCTGGATGGGGAGAGCCGGAGTTTGATGCCGCCAGATGTCGTCGCCCACGCCCCGCCGTTTAGCCACCCTTAGGGTTGGGCGATTTGGGCATCAGTTAGCGCTTCGATGATTTTGGCGTCAGTCTGTTCACGAGAGAGAAGGAGATAACGAGAGAGGTAGAGAGAGGCCAATTTTGTTGGCTTCGGTTGTCACTCAGCAATTCATATTGGCCTCAATGATTATTTGGGCCTTTGTTAGTGGGTAGTGTGCTATTTGTACACTGACTTGGCCCAACACGATGTAAATTCGACCCGATACGAATTACCAACATATACAGATATATAAATACTCATTTTTCTTACAAAATAGTTGGGTATTACTGGGAATACCTGGCCATCATAGCAGGTCCGCCATTGGCGTCCATTTGTACTATAGTAGGCAAAGAGCATAGCTAGGCGGCGCGGCGTAAGAGTAAAAGAGTAAGAGACAGAAGGATGGAAATGCCCCGCACTTTCCACGAAGCCCCCAGGTGATCCTGAGGCGATCATGATTTCCCTGCCTTGGTCTCACGTCTCCGATGAGGTCTAGGAGATCCGCTGGTGGTCCTCTGCCCCTGTGTCCATGCCTCGACAGTAGCGCATGTTTGCCGTCGGCCTCCGCAAATTGTCAGTTAGCTGCTCTAGCACCGCCGACCACCAAAACCATAATTTCTAGGGTATCTAGCGCCACTTAGGATCTAGATCTCTAGGAATCATGTGAGTGTGTGCAGTTTCAATCCTTGAACTAAGGTTTCCTTTTCCTCTCTAGGTTATCTAGTCACCCACCTAGAGGTGGAGATCATGTGGGTATAGCCTTGGGCTCTAATGTGACTGATCTGCTTCAAAGACTGAATCTCACAGTGGAGGAAGAAGTTGTGGCAGACTTCAGTGATGAGATCTTGGAGGAATCAAGGAGATGGAATTGACATTGGTGGGGAAGGTTTGGCCCCGTCCTCCCTTCATGTCAATACTATCCGTGCGGACATGAAGCCGGCATGGGGAAACCCATGTGGGTTAAAACTTCATTCCATTGGGGAGAAGGGGGACAACCTCTTTGTTGCTGAGTTTGAGAGCATGATGGACATGGATCGGGTTCTTGTGGGATTGCCATGGATGGTTGGAAAGTATGATGTCATGCTACAACGATATGATGGAAGGTTGAGTGCATATGATATTTCTTTTGATAAAATGGAGATCTATGCTCAGATCATCGATTTGCCATTAGGGTGGATGAATAATCACCGAGGTTCGTGTGCCATGAGCTTGTTGGGCGAGGTAGTCAAGATGGATGTGGACGCTGAAGGAAAATCGATTGGGGCATTCCTGAGAGAACGAGTGCCAATTAAGATTGGGAAGCCGATCAAGAGAGGGGTTCTCTTACGTACGGTCATGACATAAGAAGCCAAGTGGTTTAGAGCTGTAAGGAACATGACCATTGAGGCCACCCCAAGGTATGATGTTTTGGTGATGAATGACAAACATGAAATATAACTAATATCTACACGAGTGTTGTTCGTGTAGGAAACCTTTTATACCTTATGATGATTCTAGACGGCGGCCTTGGCAATTGATGACAATAACCATAAACATGGAGGCTTGATGAGCTTGATGGAATCCAATGGTTGATGGAGATGGATCAAGGCTAAGGACAAGCTATGGAGCAAGTAATGAGAACACTTGTCTAGTTGTTAGGGCTTTGAGTCCATAGGAAAAACCGGACTATCAAGGGGGTCTAGGTTATTTCTCTTAGGCCATGTCTAGTTTGTGATGTGCATGGATGCTCAGGGAAATCACAGGCACTTGGTGACAGTGGAGAAGCCAATGAGATGTTCGGAGAAGCCGGGAAACAAAGTCAAGCGAGGACGAGGAGTTTTAGCTTCTGGACGAAGTGACCGGACAGAGGGGTCAATGGAGACCAGATTGTAGAGTCACTAAGAGGTTTTGTCTATAACTTACAGCGAGCAACAAGGAATCTATCAAGTCTAAAAACCCTAGAGATCGGATGGTATGGTCTACTGACCGGACGGTCCGGTCAGTAGGGTTGAGATTTGGGCAGAGAGGACGCAACGCACAAAATGTTTCTGCACTAAAGAGAGAAATGGACCGGATGATCTGGTCAACTGACTGTACAGTCCGGTCAGTAAGGGCAAAGCCATTGGAGCTGGAGTTTTTAGTGATCGGATGTTCCGGTCAAGCAGTGATCGGACAGTCCGATCAGTAGCCCCAGAAAACTGAATTCATGGAGCAACGGCTAGTTGGAGCTTAAAAGCCTATATAACTTCATTGTTGGGGTTTTGGAGACCACTCTTGGCTAGTGGAATTGTTTGGAGCATTTGGTAAGAGCCAAGATGAAAAGAGGAGAGCACTAGGAGGAGATATTGCATATCTTGAGAGTGCTAGTGAGAGTAACTTGAGCATTGATGCACATCTAAGGCTAGGGTGTCCTTGAGGGTGTGATCTAGGTTGTTACTCTTGGTCTATGGTAAGACCTAAACCGGCTAGGTGTCAGTGATCGAGCCTATCGTGATCGGTTATGAAGGCCATCACACGTTTGTACACGGCTAATGAGTGCCCGTATCGGCTCAGAGAGTCCGGCAAGTTCTCAAGGGAGACGAGATAGTGCCTTGGTGGTAGTGGTGACGCACACCGTGTCTTCACTCCGAGAGTGATTACGGGCTCATGGGCGAGAACTCCATATTGGTGGCAGGAGGGACCGGGACTCTGGCGGGAGTGGTCCAACGAGGAGTAGGGGAAGGCACCATCCTTCCAAGGCATCGGGAAAATATCGTGAACATTCCTTGACCCTCTCTTTACTATTCCAAAATTGTGTGCTCTAGTAACTAGGTTGAATTGTGGCTTGCATAGGCTAGTTTGTTTGGCTTCCGTGCTTACTATCATCATAAATACTAGCATGTGTAGGGTCTTGGCCTACTATAATTGCTTAGGTTGCAATGATTGTTAGGTTCAAGTAGTGTGAATTGAAGTATTTGGATTCATCAGTGGGTTACCGATTCACCCCCCCCCCCTTTCGGTACGCCTTTGGTCCTTTCAAGAGCACAGTATGAGAGACTTCCTTTTTTGTGCTTTTCTTGTGGCAGGATGGGGCATTCAGAAGTTGATTGCGAGGAATAGGTTCCCTGCAATGGTCAAGAGAGACTACTATATGATCTGCCTCTTCGGGCTCCAGAGGATAGAAGGAGTAGAGTTCAAAGCTTTGCGGAAGCTGCTTCAGAATCATATGGTAACGGGGCATTTTTGAGCTCCTATTTTGGTCAGGATTTGTCTAACATACCAGAGGAGCAATGCTCCTTCACAGGTGGCCAGATGAAATGTACCCACAAGCAAGAGGGGGCATATAAAGATGCTGAGGCAGGTGCTAAGGCGGATAAGGAGGTTCTCTCACCAAATGGAAGTAAGTCATGAGGAGAGAAAGGGAAAAGTGTTGGAGACATTCCTGCAGGAATGCAAGATAAGGAGCCCTTACAGCCTCGCAAAAGAAAATCGAAACGAGGGGTGGAACCTTCACTGACGCCTGGCTTGAACTAACTGGTAGAAGAACAGTTGACAATGGTGCCAGTTGGATGGGTAAGTGCTAGAGTGACTCAATTGGTGAGCAACTCCGACTAGCACACCAAAAAGATGAAACTATCGGAATAAAATCAAAGTGCAACATCGGTGGCGGCTAGGAAGGGCAATCGCCACCGGGCACAATGAGTCTTCTGAGTGTGAACTGCTAGGGTTGTGGACAACCCGGGGCAGTTCAAGAGCTCCGCCATGTGGTGGAGTTGTATGAGCCCGCACTAGTCTTCCTTATGGAGAAAAAAAGGAAGAGAAGCGTGCTCTAGGATTGAAGTACAAGCTGGGGTTTCCAAATGCCTTGGCGGTAAGTTCAGTGGGTCAAGGGGGAGGCGTCGCATTGTTCTGGAGTAGGGATGTGGAGGTGGACCTCCAGAACTAGTCACATGCACATTTTGATGTTTTGGTGTCAGGAGGTGTGTTTGGAGAGAACAAGTGGAGGTATACTGGCTTTTATGGGGAGCCGAGGAGAGAGCATCAGAAGGATAGATGGCACATGCTATAGTTTCTAAGGGCTCAACTGCATTTGCCATGGCTATGTGCTAGAGATTTTAACAAAGTGTTGTCTCCAGAGGAGCACTTTGGGAAGTCGAAGCGGGAACCTTAACAATTGGATGGCTTCCAAGGGGTTGTGGCCAATTGTGGGTTTATTGACTTGGGCTACCCTAGCCTTCCATATACTTGAGGCAACAAGCAGGTTGGGGATCGAAATGTTAAAGAAAGGTTGGATAGGGCCTTCGAGGATGGGAGATTCTTGGACATGTTTGGCGCCTCATCTGTGAAATATGTTCAACTAGCTAAATCCAATCATTGTGCTCTTGTCATTGGGGGGGGGGGGGGGGGGAGGGGAGGGGGGCTGGTGATACTCTCTGCTTACCCAAGTATGAATTTATGTGGCAGCGACATGAATGTTATGAAGAGTTTGTAAACCAAGCCTGGGAGTCAGGAGTTGGCCGTGCGATCTGAACAACCTAGCTTCCAAACTAAAATCAATGGAGGGTTCTTCGAGTGCATGGAACAAGGATGTTTTTGGGTCTGTCACACAAAACGTTAAGCGACTGCGAGGGGACCTATAACGTGAGAGGGTGCATACACTATATCGAGGCCCGACTGGAAAGGAGAAGGCCTTAGCTTGGCAACTGGCAGAGATGCTTGCAAGGGAGGAGATCATGGATAAGCAAAAATTTTGGGTCCAGTGGCTGAGAGAAGGTGATAGGAATATAGAGTTTTTCCAGGCAAATATGAAGGCAAGGGGCAGAACTAATAGAATCTGTGCTCTGAAGAGAGAGGATGGGTCTGAAGTGGTGGCACAGGAAGAGCTTGAAAAAATGGCTAGTGTGTTTTACCAGAACCTCTTCATGGCTCAGAATCAACTTGAGCCTGTATTGGCTTGTCGGTTTGTGAATCAGAAGGTGACTCCAGAAATGAGTGTTATGTTGGACAGACCTTTTGATGCAGCAGAAGTTGAAGCTGCTCTTTACATGATGATCATTTGTGGTTATGCTAAGTATATTCTTCAAGTACAATCTGCTCATAAACTCACAAAGATGATTGATTATTTAATTATGTTATCATACAATACACCAAAACTCACTAGGGGCATAGATGCACTTTTAATCTTCCCCTTTTTGATGATTGATGATAACCTTGATTACAAATAATATTCATAAAAGAATTTTTGAATGTAAACATATAGGTTAAGCTCCTCCTAAAATTGTGCATATGAATGAATTCACCAAATTTGGCATCAAATACCAATTGCACATTTTATAACAAAACCATGAGAGCTCCCCCTAAATATGTGCATTCGTGAGGTGTAACAAGTGTGTGTGAATAATTAGTACATGATGCATATGACTAAAGAGCATAGAAATTATAATAAAATAGAATCATATGTGTTGTCTAGCAAAACCGGTTGCTCCGGTTTGCCAAACCGGTACCTTCGATTTTTCCAGACTCCACATATTCACAAGAAATAATACATCAATCCAACATGCATTACATATTAGCATAATATACGGTCTTAGAAAGTTATTACAAGGTTCAACACACCAATTCACTCAATACAAATAGTTCTCAAGTCTTCGAGATAAAAACAAAGGATAAAGATACATTGGTTCTGTCTGGCCAAACTGGTTGCTCCGATTTGCCAAACCGGAGCCTCTAGTTTTTTTTTTTCAGACAGACCAGAACTGAAAACAGGTCCCGTGAAATCATGTTGTCATACAATACACCAAAACTCACATAGATGCACTTTCACGTATTCATCCAACCAAACATGAAACTAGATCATCTCATCCACCCAATCAAATACATAGCTTGGATCATCCCATCCAAAAAAAACATTGAATGACTATATCTCATCCAACCTTACTCTCAAAACAAACACATCCTAAAGGGTCCTATAATATGGAATGAAGGGAGTAAGAATCGGCCGAGAGAGGTGATGGCTCGAGTCAAGCATCGCACCATATACAGGTAGCGAGCACAGAAGACGATATCATGTTGATACGGAAATATGTACCAGTAGCATCTAGAATCTTTTAGACCAGATGGTGCATCGTAGCCATGAGTTAATTTAGTGATAGTTTAATTTGGTTTTAAGAAAAAAAATCATATCAATCTACGTCTTATAGGTTCTGTTTGGATCCACTAAGATTTTAAAAATCTGGATTTTAAAATACGTGAGGTCTCCAAACTGACATATTTTTTTTAGATTCTAAAATCTAAAATATTAAATTTTAAAAATCGCATAATCTAGTTATTATACCCAGTTAGAGCCAGATGTTATATGTCAAAAGACTCATTGTCCTTTGAATTTTAAGAATCTGATTGGTATCAAACATAACAAGTTAGTTTTTTTTTAGAATCTGAATTCTAAAATCTGAAAATAAATATCAGATTTTAAAATCTAAACTAGATCCAAACAGGGCCTTCGAGGCAAATATGTAGTCATATACACTAAGTTATTATTTAATGATAGATTACCTCAAAGTTGTACAATGGTATATGCGTTCATAAGAGAGAGCTAGTTCATTTTGTCAAATGTGTAAAATATTTTCCCTTAGAAGCATGATAATATCCAAATGCGAAAAATACGAAATAATTGTGCTAATGTGGATGTGGTGGGATGATAGAAATAAGGGCAAGTTCCTTATCAGCCACTAGAAAAAAATCATGTTCCTTATCAACCAATGAAAAAAAATCAATTTCCTTAGTAGCCATCAACGTTAACTTTTATTCCCTATCAACCACTTTCATCCATTTTATAGCCATCAATGTTAAAGAAAATGCAAAAAGACCAAATTACCCTTGATTGTAAATTTTGCCAAAGTTCCTTAACAGTCATCTGTACATCCAAACTGTTTTACAAGTATATTTGAACAACATGATTTTTTTAGAGCAAATTTTGATGGCATAAATATAGACATATTGCACATATGCACATGTTTAGGAACAAATGTTAAGATGGATGGTTGTAAAGAAATTCAAAAAATATAATGGGTAATAAGGAAACTATTTTTTTTGGATGGTTGATAAGGAATTTGCCCTAGAAATAAAGCAAAAGAAAGGAGAAAGAAACGAGGAATGAAGCAAGCAGCACAGCTAATGTATGCGATAAAAGTTTAACGGAGCAAAACCAATAAAAATTTCTTAAAAAAAACTTAAAGATGTCGAGAGGCAGCAGAAAGGAAAGGACAAATGAGAGAAGCATTCCATTAACATTTTGAAATAAATTGTAATACTCTAGCGTCTGTTCCAATGGACTGAGGCTTTGTTAGTAGTGACTCAGATGAAGATGTCGTGTCTATTGAAAGAGGTAGACCGAACACCTTATTAATCTTTTTCAAACCGAAGTAAATGCATATATTATCGGAACGAGGATTGCAATTAATATAAGATGGAACATTGATATATAAAATAAACCATGAAAAAATAAAAATTTATTAGCCTTACAATTATGGCGGAGCTCTAGCATCTTAAGGTAAGTGCATGTGCATGCATGTGTAAGATTAGGATCAGGATTGTCAACAGCCGGGTTCTCAGCAGTCGATCGAGCAGTTGGCTTGTCCATCTTCCGATTCGACCGATTCACATCCTATGACTCGAAAAAGAAGTTCATCGTACACTCCATCAAACGCCTATTGCGTACGCCTGACATGGATGCCCAAGCGCCTTGCCTTCCCTATTGCCAGAAGCCTATAATGTATTTGGTCTTAATCAACCGATTTGTCCTCAATTTTATTTTTTCTCTTCTCAAACCCTAACAATAAAATTGTGAAATTTGTCATATTATGTATGACATGGAAGAAAATTGTTTATATTCTACATCTCTCAATGAATCTATTTTAGTGGTCTCTAATGTTGGAAATTCACCGTTGACGATTGATTTCTTCTAAACTCTTGGTGGCTTGTTCCTGAAGAAGAGAGGAGCAGAGCTGTTCTGAAGAAACTTTTTGCGAGTCATACGATGTGAATTGATCGTATCAGACAACGGATGAGCCGACTACTTGGTCGACTGTCGAGAACTTGACTACCAACGATCCTGAACTGTAAGATTGATGTTGATGATTACAAGTGATTGCGGAATATTTTTTAAAGACAGAGTGCGACATTAAGAATCTACAGTTGCAGAAGTGATAGCGGCTTGTAGGCATCCGTGTAGATGTGTGTAAAGGTTGACTGTAATAATATACTTCCCGTAGGTATTAAAATTGTTGTTATAATTAATTTTTTATTAACTTTGATCATTTATTTTGTTCAAAATATTTATTTAAATATAAAAAGTTATAAGTTATATTGTATTTAGTAATAAAGTACTAAATTATAAAAATATATATGATACTTTTGAATAAAACAAATAGTTAGAGATAATAAAAAAAATCAATAACGATAATAATTTTAGAATGAAGAAAGTAAACCTGTTTGTACAATGGAAACTCTTTCCCCCTTATCAATAAATAGAGATATATCAAATCTACCAAAAAGGAAACTTAACGAGATGTGAAGTCTACGAACGCTGGATTTTGTAGAACAAGCGAAATGTTTTACCTTTTCAACGACGGGCCGCATCTAAAATGTCCACCCGTCCGGTCACCATGCGAGTCGGGAGTCGCACCGTCTGACTAATCGGCGTAATCGCAAGAGGCCGTTCGTACGAAAGAACGGCGCAGACGCAAACCAGATCTTGTAGAGTCGCACCCCCTCCGGGGCGTCGGCAGGCGGCAGCTCGGAGCCGCGCGTCAACCAGTCGCAATCGGGCAGCCTCCTCCTCCCCCGGCAGCTGCGAAGTCCTGCGCCGCGTGCCCGCGTCGCCCACGGCCCGGGCCCCACACCAGGAAGGACCGGAGAATAATTCGAACAGATCACCGTCGCCCTCACGGAGAAAAATGCTCCGCCTCCACTGGTAGCGCCCGCACCAGGGAAAGGTCGGACCGGAGAATCCTTCGAACACATTTCGCCGAGAAGCTGCCGCGGCGCGGGATGGCGTCCCTCTCGCGGAACCTCTGGCGGTCCCTCGCCGTTGACCGCGTGCGCCGCCTCCTCGCTCCGGCGCCGCGCGGGTACGTCACGGCGGAGTGCCACCGCCCCGTCGTCCTCCACAAACGCGGGCCCGACATCCTCCACGACCCCTGGTACAACCGGGTACGTACCCCGGCCTCGCCTCCGTTGGCGCTTTCGCCCCCGCCCTTCGCGCGTGGTGGTTGTTCTAACGTTGCTTCCGCTTGCCGCCGGTGGCGGGTGCTGCAGGGCACGGGGTTCTCGATGACGGAGAGGGACCGGCTCGGTCTCCGCGGCCTGCTCCCTCCCAGCGTCATCTCCTCGCAGCAGCAGATCGACCGATTCAGTACGTGAACCTCGCCCATCCTGTAACTGCTCGCTCGCTTTGTTTGCCTACCATCTTGAATCGCCGCGGGTCGAATTGGATCCGCTGCTGTTGAGTGGAGTGGGATTCGACGAGTGGTGGTGTTTGGGGAGTGGCTCGGTGATCAGATCGCTTCCCGGGGGGAGCTAGGTTGAATTTACAGATCAAGGGAGCTCAACCAATTTGTAGATCAAAAGGGTGCGTTATAGGATGCAAAGAGTGCTACTGTACTATGATTATACACTGACAGAATTTATCTGTGCTCAAACTTTTCTAGAAGCTAATAAATTGCTTCTCTAAAGCTGTGATGAGGTTTAACGGACTGATCACTCGTTGGTATTTCTCCTCTTGAGCTTACGAGTATCACTTCCCCTCTGCAATGAATCAACTCCTTGAATATAATAAAGCTGCATGCTCTTATTCACTGATACTGGTGCTATATTAGCTTGGAGATGTGTTTGCATTAACTCTATATAAGTCATTTCAGAAAAAAGCATAATTTTACAGAAATAGACTGAAACAATGCCTGGTAAATTTACTTATTAATTCTAATTTACTTTGGTTACAGTGCTTGATCTACACAGGCTGCAGAAGTATGCGAAAGATGGCCCATCTGATACTTATCCATTGGCAAAATGGCGCATCCTTAATAGATTGCATGACAGAAATGAAACAATGTACTACAAGGTGTGTATCTTCTGACATTCATCAAGACACTGCTGAGCACGTACTTGCTCTCAGGAGCATTTGATCTGTGTACACTACCTTGATTTAAACTCACTATGAGTGGTTACACACCTGTTAAATTCATTGCAGAGTATCAAACATAACCTTTTGGAAGTTCTAGTTGGTATTTTGTAGCTGAGAATTTCTTGACTTCTGATTTGATTGAACTGAACTTTAAAATTGCTTTGCTCATGGATGGCTGAGCTCCTGCCTCTTTTTTCAAGGAAAAATCATTTCAAGGTGGTTGCCTTATTTTGTCTCATTTCTAATTTGGTAGGTGTTAATCGATAACATTGAGGAGTATGCACCTATTGTCTACACACCAACTGTTGGACTTGTTTGCCAAAACTACAGTGGTTTGTACCGACGACCTCGGGGAATGTATTTTAGTGCAGAAGATCGTGGGGAAATGATGTCCATGGTGTACAATTGGCCAGCTGATCAGGTATGTGTTGGTGTTTATCCAGTGTATAGGACAGCTAGGTTTTCTGTACAGTTTGAAATAAACACAATTGTTGAATCGGTCTATCTGTTGCAGGTTGACATGATAGTTGTTACTGATGGAAGCAGGATATTGGGCTTAGGTGATCTGGGTGTGCATGGTATTGGCATTGCTATTGGAAAGTTGGATTTATATGTTTCTGCTGCTGGAATAAATCCTCAGAGGGTATGCCTAGTGGTTCTTTAGTGGACTACTTTTGGGCAGTTCCTTTCAGTTCCATCATTCATTTTCAGATCTACTGTAATTGGCCAATTTTTTAACACAGCGAATAGCTAAAGTCACTTGATAATGTGCCAAGGATTGAAGTTGGTTTTATGTTGTTTTCGTGTTGTCATTTGGCTCAACTTAATCACTAATGTATGAGATTTGGCAAATAAACATCGCTATACAAGATGATAGTTAAAGACTGGCAGTGTAAATATGAAATACATCTGAAGGGGAAATAGTGTTCTTGTAAATGAACCGGCAATAACTTTTTAAATTTACTAGTTTTGCCTAAAATGCTGAGAAAAATCTTTCAAGGGCTCCACTGTTATTTGTGTTATTTTCTATATGGTTTTCATTTCTTTTGAGGGAAAATGAATTATTGTCCTGAGGGAACTATTATGGGTTTTCTTGTAGTTGAATTCACATCCATCTCTTTGATCGTGTTTTACTTTGTTTTAGGTTCTTCCAGTTATGATTGATGTTGGAACGAACAATGAGAAGCTCCTCAAGGACCCTCTTTGTAAGAACTTGATGAATATTCCATGTTGGATATATAATATTTATAGTTTTTTGTCTGTCAAATGTTATGTTTCATTTAAATGTGTATCACTGTGTTATATCAAATATGTCAGAAATAGACATCAAAGTCATGCCCACAATTACCACTGCTTCAGATATTTCATGAGATGTGCACGAATGCTGTAACTCTTGGCTAGCTTATGAGAGTGGTCTAGCCTTCTACTCTGTGCTAGCTCACAAGGATAGTATAGCTTTTTTGGATTCTTAACATCACATAGCAAAATCACTCATTCAATGTAGGGTACACTCGTTGCTCAGCTAGTTTTTGAGCAAGTTTATTCTGTTATTCTATTTTTGCTTAATTTCTGATCATACAGATCTTGGGCTCCAACAACACCGGCTTGAGGGAGACGAATATGTCTCAGTTATTGATGAATTTATGGAAGCTGTTTTTACTCGCTGGCCCCATGTTATCGTACAGGTGCTATTTTGGCTTTCTATGCTTCCTTTAGTTAACCTTTTTTTCCCCTTACACATGACCTGCTGGAGCAACATCACAAATACTTCTCATTTGTTTTTTATAGTTTGAAGATTTTCAAAGTAAATGGGCCTTTAGGTTGTTGCAGCGTTACAGAAAGACCTATCGCATGTTTAATGATGATGTCCAGGTTAGGCTTTGTCTGTTTATCCATATTTGTTACTAAGATTTGGGCTATAATCTTCACCCTGCCATATATCATATATGTACTCTCCTTGAAATTTTTTTGGCCAATTTATAAACTTAATCAGTGACACATGCAATAGAGTGTTGCCATGTTGGCCATCTTGTATTTGTGAATATAAATCTCTGAATATCTAAGAAGTATTTGAGGTATACTTTTATCACACCAAAAACAAATCTGATCAAGTTTGGCTACTTGCTAGTGTTTCCTTCATGTACAAGTTTGTTAAACCACGTTTTCTTAGGCACATGCACATTACCAGCTCACTGTACATATATTTTCTAGCCAAATGTTTGTTTACTAAAGAGTTTGTGGCCAGCGAGCAAACATGCCTTTATTCTTGAGGATGGCATTGCATATCATTTTTCATAATTCTGATACTTGTTAATAATCACTATCAAGCATTGGCTCTATTGTATATCATGCCATCTGCATTGCTGCAATGTATGTTCGTGGTTGGTACTTCCAGTTACAATACTTGTCAGAGTATCTTCACCTTCAAGGCGGAGTTCATGGCATAAAACTCAATAGGCAGACGGTCCACACAGCGCCCCTCATGAGGTGCCCAACAGCTTGCCATTCTTTTGTTTTGAGGCCTAAACAGTCATGCCCAATGACCATCTTGCCCTCCTATTGCACAACACCAGATACATGACTGTTATACCAACATGGATACCATTATTTGCATGATCATTTATACAAGTTTGGAGGCTGTCATGTGTTAGACACATCCTTGTGGGCAAGAGAGGAGGGCAAAATGATCATTGCATATGGCAAAATGATCACAAAGTTCCCGGAACGATAGGGTTGAGGAACGGGAACATGGGACGTGGGATGTGGTATGCAACTTATTAAAAACTGGTATGTTTGGGGGTATACATATTCGGAACACTAATTTGGGAACGTGGAACGTGAACCAAAAAAATTTGGAACGATGGGAATGGTACAGCAGATGTATAATAAATATTCATGTTTGTAACAGAAAAAAAAGGGAATTGAGGTAACACGGGCTATTGGCATTGTTTGGCCCAGCCGGCCCATCAGCCCACTACAACTACCTAACCTAACCATACAGTCCAGTGGAACAGCTAGCCGCCACCTCTGTCGTCTTCCTCTCACTACCTCTCTCTTCTCCTGAAACAGATGGCCATCGCTGCTACAGATGGCTCACCGGCGGCCACCTTTTCGCATGGGGACTAAGAAAATGGATAGCTTGATGAGTGAATCTTGGCTGATAGATGATCAAAGCATCATTAACAAGTCAGCAGCCTATGCTTACCTCAGCGCTTACATCAGAGCTGCTGATGCAGCTAGCTAGCTTGGCTGCTTAGTAACTTAGGTAGTAAGGTAACTTAGCATAGGAGGTAAACTAGTAGTAGTTGGCCTGCAGTGTTGCAGGCAAGTAGTGTTCAGTCGGTTGCCATAGCAAACCGACCTGCTATGTATATAAATAGGCCTCAAAGGCCATATGAAATATTCAGCTGTTCCAGCCTAGTAGGAAGTGTGAGCTGATAAACTACCACTGTGTGTGTGACTGTTCTTGCCAACATAGCTCTCATCCTCCTCTCCACTCCAGTATCTTTTTCCCCCTGGAATCCTTCTTTTTTACCGGGACGAGTTCCCACCAGCGGCCTGGACGGTGACCCACATCGTTCTCGTTCCACGTTTTGGAACGAAGTTCGGGGGATGGGGAACGTGGTCAAGTTTCACGTTCCCAGTGACTTAGGGACAGCTTATCCATGAGATTTTATGGATGGTCTTTTCATGGAGGGCATTTTGTGGATAGTCTTCCTTATGAGTACTATACTTGGAATGTATTGCTTTTGAATGTGCTATCTTTATCTAAAAGAACCAATGTATTTCTTTTCAAATGACTATTCTCTATGTACAAAGGGAACTGCTGGTGTTGCAATAGCTGGCCTTTTAGGAGCTGTACGAGCACAAGGAAGGCCCATGTTGGATTTCCCCAAGCAAAGGATTGTTGTTGCAGGTGCTGGCAGGTCTGCAGTGTTCTCAGTTCTTGTTTAATTCAGTATAAAATTTTTAATATGCATGCTATGTGGTTTGTGGCAACATCTGTTGTTATTATTAATGAGTTATTGGTTTAAGATGCTCAGTTCAGAAGAAGTACGAGTAAAGTTAACTCTACACAACTGGGATATAGCGTTGTAATCTGAATTTGAGTTTGTGTTGCAAGAACTTCCATTCTGTGACTTGTTTGGTTACTATATTCTACTAGTTGGCCAGCATGTTTATGTTTGATAAACATGTTTAAGGGAAATTAGTGTACATTTAATCAATATGTTAGAATTTTGTTTTCATGAAACAGAGTGGAGAAAATATTGCTGACGTGGCCATTTTTTTTTTACTTTGAATAGTTCTCATGACTTATGTAGAAACTACCTTTTCCTGGCAGTGCAGTTTGTAATTTTCTTTATAAGGTGTCACCTTTTAGTATGTTTTCTTAATCCTTAAAGAAAAAATGTGTTTGACTTTTTTTTTTTTTGAGGAATAAGTGATTAACATTTTGGTCATGATATTACTTGAACCTATTTCTGTTGTTTGGTTGCTTGAACCTTTGGCTAGGTTCAGATAGAAAAATAAAAGATATTACCTGACTGCATTTCACTTTCTACAGTGCTGGTATTGGAGTGGTGAATGCTGCAAGCAGGACCATGGCAAGGATGTTGGGAAACAATGAAGTTGCTTTTGAGAGTGCCAGGAGTCAGTTCTGGATAGTTGATGCCCATGTAGGTCTGATGGTTTATTTTTTTTTATCTCCGCTTCAAATACTCAGTTACCATTTCTATTTTTGGAATGATAATTGAAATAGAAAGTATGGCATGAGTACTCTTTTGTTCTTAGAACATTAACTCATCAAGATTGGTGCATCTAAACTGTTAGTGAGAGTGGCCTTTGCTCATGCAGCAAGTCAATAGCTAAACCCAATCATTCAAAACCTGATTACTCTAGAAAATTTTCTATTTGTTTTTGTTGAATTATATATTTGTTTTTGCATTTTCTTTTATGCAGGGTCTAATAACTGAAGACCGTGCAGACATTGACCCAGACGCTCGTCCTTTTGCTAGGAGAAAGAGTGAGCTTGGTCACCAAGGCTTAAATGAGGGGGCAAGCTTAGTTGAAGTGGTACTTTCTCAATTTATAAATTTCGCTGCATATTTAGTGTATATGTGCTGTTATAGGTATGGTAGTTATTAATTTTTTAGGAAGACGAAGATATTTTGTGGAGGGATTTTTATTCCACTGATAAGTTTCTCATATGGAGCCAATTTGTACTGCATTATTTCTCTGCTCCTGCAAAAACTTTATCTATTAATGTGTTTTCCAGGGAGATCAAAATAGGCTTCGAGGTTTGAAAATCTAGGAGAATATTTTAAATTCCTTTCCTCACTTAATGCTAAAGAGCATTCCATATTGGCTGTCGTGTAGCAATACTGGATCTACCAAATGACATTGGGTCAACAGCTTATCACGGATTGTTCTGTCAACAGGAGCTAATGCCTCTTGTGTGCTGTTAGATGACTCAGATTGCAAAATGTGCTATTAGATGACTCAGATCGCAGAAACATACTTGGAATTTTCTCTAACTTCTGGCCAGACTAATAAAGCTTTCCTGCTGCTGCTGCTGCTGTTGTTGCTGCTGCTGCTGTTGTTGTTGTCTGGCCCGAGTATCATACAATCTGATGTTTTACTTCTTTTTTAAGATTAAGATTTATGAATTCATTTCTCAATTTATGTATGTGTGTCTATTTGAAACTAGAATTCGAGATAATTAAGTGCACTTCAGCTTATGAAAGAATTAGGTTAGACTGATGCTAAATATTTTATACTGTGCTCAGGTTAAAAAGGTGAAGCCTGATGTCATACTCGGATTATCTGCTGTTGGTGGTTTGTTCTCTAAGGAGGTAAGAGTTCTTGCAAATGAATCTCAGAAACTGTTGTATTGCAGATTTTGAAGCTATACTTGGGTGCTATAGTACTAATTCATGCTGAGTAGCCAGTTATTTTTTGTTCTCTCTACTGGTTTCTTTTAGTATAGTGATGTTCATACGTACATAAAGGAACAGTAGAGTATCCTCAATCAAGAAACACAGGCTAAAAAATGAACATAAGATTACCGGAATACAGATATTATATAAATAAATCTGCCTATTGAGTTGTCTGAACATTCCACTGCATCGACCATTCTCAGTTTTTGGAGAGTTTCAAACGATTGAAGTGAATGCTCCTTATGAGGCACTTGTACCTTCAGGTTCTAGAAGCACTCAAGGATTCATCCTCTTCGAGGCCTGCAATTTTTGCAATGTCCAATCCAACTAAGAATGGTTTGTGCTGTGTAATCTAACCTCTAAGTTTACTACTCGTCACCTATCTAATGATAATTCCACTTGTAGCTGAGTGTACCCCTGGAGAAGCCTTTTCTATTCTTGGTGAAAAGGCCATCTTTGCTAGTGGAAGCCCATTTGATGATGTGGATCTTGGTATCTATTTCAACTGTAGTCATCATAAATCCATTTTTATGTGTTTTCTCATTATACTAAAGCTCAGCCATTGATTTTCTTTTTCAGGAAATGGAAAGATTGGCCACTCTAATCAGGGGAACAACATGTATCTCTTTCCTGGGTTAGATCCTTACCATTGTACACCATACGATTGGGTTTTCTTGTGAAAATTATCATTTCATTTTTTCGACATGCCTCACTGCTATGCAGAATAGGACTTGGAACCCTTCTGTCTGGTGCTCGTATTATCTCTGATGGAATGCTGCAGGCTGCAGCTGAACGGTGACTCCCTGTGTTCTAGGCATTAGTCCTTGTATCCAAAAAAAATCAAACTTATAGACATTTTCTTGTTGCCATGAAATATTTGTAGATTGGCTTCATACATGAAAGAAGAAGAGGTTCTGGAAGGGATAATTTATCCTCCAATCTCCAGGTTTTATAATTCTGAAACTGATTTTTCATCTTGGGTTGTATGTTATGTCTTCTGAGTTTTGACATGTACTACATACAGAATACGTGATATCACTAAGGAGGTGGCAGCAGCAGTTGTGAGAGAGGCAGTAGCTGAGGATCTAGCTGAGGGATATCGTGACATGGATGCACGTGAGCTTGCAAAGCTCAGTGAGGTTGTTAATCTGTTCACTGCCCAAGCAAAGTACATAATGGTTTTATCATGATTTACTTTCTTGACTGGAGCTTTTGATACAGGAAGAAACTATTGAATACGTCAAGACGAGCATGTGGAGTCCAGTCTATCCAAAAATAATTTACAAGACAGACTAGAGAGCTCTATTTTTTTTGTATCATAAGCTCCAGTCATGTACGATTTACTTTAGGCTGTGTTCTGGATTTAACTTCAGAAATGGAGGTACATTAGTTATGAGCGAGGAACCTTAATTGTTCTTGCGCATCTGCCACGTAATGGTGCAAAGGCACTGACCACATTTTTCATTCAGTACTTACCAGATGTGCTATCGTGGAATATAATAAAAACTCCGTTTCCTGACATACTTCATTATGCTGAACATTTTCTATCTCAAATGCCAGCTTTATAATACTGGGACTTCACATTGTTTTTTGTTTCAAATATTAATATCCTTTGTGATTGAACGCATATTAAATAACAAAGCCATAAATTTACAAAAGGCTTCATTGGTTCTGTGTAATGTTGTTTACCAAAGGCTACACCAGCTGTATGGCCTATCATTCCTCACAGGCATTTGCAAAGGAAGGTCTGCTGTCCACTATCCACAATGACATCCTGCTAGTGCTGGCTTGTTACTGTCTTGATCATGTTCATGCACCCGCGTCTGTTCAGTTGATAGCGTGAAGAACAGGTACGTCTTTGGAATGCTACTTTGTCAGATCTTTCCTTGTCCAGACAGGAACTGTTCCATATCTCCACTGCAAAAGGTAATGAACAATAATGTTATTGTTGTAATTTCAAGTACAAATTGCCATTTGGCTCCCATGTGGTTGAGCTTTACTGCAATCTCTGTCATCCTTGATGCCATTCAATGGAGTGCTACTTTCACAGGGTTTCGCAGCAGCCATGGCCCAATCTAGCAACGTGATTTCATTTCGCATAGCTTTGCTTTTTTTTTAAAAAAAAAAAAAACGAATGGTCTTGCCTACCTTAGTCCGTAATCCATCACTTCATTGATAAAAACATGTCAAATTTGAATCTGGTTTGCACATGATTCTCTGGTCAAGCTGCAGACATTTTCACTCGAGCATGGCGATGCCCGTATACTCGCAGTACTTGGTTAAGTGTTGTTTTGTCATTCAAAGATTTTGATCCTTAGCTTTGTAGTTTTTCTACGCGAAAAATAATGGTAAATATCGAAACGGTTATTGACTAGTGGCACAAACCTAATTAATCTATTGCATTTGCGGTCTGAACTGTAGGTATTGCTTATCAATGTACATGAACTGTGTGCAGAAATGGTTTTGCTCCTGCATGTTTCAACGTCTTGCTGGCAGGAAAGCACTTGGCCTTTCCACGAACCGGGGGCGGCTTGGATAATTCGCTATCTGCCTCCAGTTCCACGAACTTGGTCAATGTTCTTCCTCAAAGTAAAGCCACTCGTGTCTGTTTGGTGTTTCTCAGTTTACGCAGCTGCCAATGTTGAGCTGTTGCACGCCTGATTGCTGATTGCAATTTCTGTAGTATCAAATTCCTCAAACAGCTTGGCCTGTTGACGGCCTTGTTTTAATGAACTGTTGACTGTCAAAAAAAAAAGTATCAAATTCCAGCGTGGTCGGGTTATTATTTCCGATGGTTGATTTTGTCAGTCACTTCTTACCAGATTAGGACCTTTACAATGATGCCTGGCTGTAATTTGCAACAGATAAATAAATAAATAAAAGTACTTGAGGAGTAGCAGCTGCAACACACAGCCCAATATAACCATGTGTCATTTTTTTTAATTCACTCAATTTTTTCTTGTTTCACAACCATTAGAGAAAACACGTTGAGAGATGCCGAATTTGTCTGTATAGCAATTTTAGACTTGACTACAGATAGTTGCTACTGCCGGAGTTATCTTTCCTCTCTCTCCTCTTCCATATCAGTACGGTCGCTATGTTGGTGCTGCATAATATAAGCATTTGAATCATTCAAAAATTTATTCACAATGAAAACATTTCTAGGAATAAGACAAAATTTGATGGGTAAGTGGATGGAAAATTGATGAGGTAGTGTAAAATGAGAAGTATATATGACTTTTTCTATGTTGACTAAATTTGTATTTAAATTTTAGAAATGCTTATATTTTGGACCCGAGAAAGTACTAAACTAGGGTGCTATACATACTTGTCAGCGCTTCACCATTATGTCTCTTTGTAATGTATGGCTTCAAAAAAAACATATAATAAGAAAAACATATGATTGACACAAAAGGATTTCAAAGCGAAGGACATATTGGTCAATTTGTGTCCTTCAGAACATAAGAATTCTATAACAGGAATAATATATAAAAGAAAATTTGTTTGCAGGACACTAGTTTTAAAAAATTGTGTCTGTATTCACAGCTAAACTTCAATTCGTTATAGTGGGTATGGTCGTATGGAAGTGATGTTCCAAAACAAAACCCCAAATAGGCACAACGTGTACACAGAATCATAGTCAACAACGGCATTGGCATCCCCATCCATTCAAAACCAAAAGTTTCCAGCTCGTAACTCGTGAGCAACCTAAGAGTGACAACTCCTGAGATGACCATTATTTCACTCTAATATAAAACATGTCTCCGTGCCTCTGCCACTCATCTCGGATGTGCAGTCTTCTAGCCTTATTCGTTTCTCAATTTGTCTCCATACTGCAAATGGTTCTTCTTCATCATCTCCCAGCTTTGTTCTCTCTCCTCATGCTCATCTCTAGGGCTACTGCAGATGGAAACTTCACCGTGTCAAAAGCTGTGTATTATCCCAATTCTGATACAAGAGGGACTGAAAGTAAGTAACATGTGTATTAATTATCATCAAAATAACCAAGCTTCTGCATAAATATCTATGCAAAAATATAAATTACAAAGAATTAGTGTTTCTAACAAAGATTTTCAGATGGTGCATGTGAATACGGCGCATTTGGCGCAACACTCAATGGTGGTGATGTTTCAGCATCACCAAGTCTCTACAGGAATGGGGTAGGCTGTGGCGCATGCTACCAGGTAGCATACATCTCTGCTAGTGGTAGTTACTTTAACCAAGAAACAACACTCTTTGGTTCAAACAAAAACTGATTAGTAATTGCCAACAGATAAGGTGCACAAATCCGTACTACTGCTCTCCAAATGGTGTAACAATCGTGGTCACCGACTCGGGGGCAAGCGACGGGACTGATTTCATTCTGAGCCAGCATGCCTTTGCCCAGATGGGGCAGAACAAGGACGCTGGTGCAACATTGTTGAACCTTGGCTATGTAGGAATCGAGTATAGGAGGTGCGTGCAAGTGTGAAGAGGAAAAACCTCGCTAAAACTCACTTTAACCATAATATTAGAGTTGCTTCATCAGGATGGCAAAGAAAATGAAAACAACAGAAATGCCCTAAAGAAGAAGAAAACAACAGAAATGATATTTGTATCCTCTGAGTTTATGACATGACTGATGTATTTCCACGGTGTCACCCCACTTCAGGGTTTCTTGTATCTACCCAGGCAAGAATATTGTCTTCAAGGTCACTGAAAGCAGCCATTTCCCCTACTATCTTGAATTTGAGATTTGGTATCAACAAGGTTACCAGGACATCACGGCAGTCCAGCTTTGCGAGGTAATACTGAATGCTCAAAATCATTTACAAGAAACACTGGACATTTTTTTACTACTCATGATTTTTAGGAGCTAAGATCAAGCATATAGAATTTTTTCCACACGTTAATCTATACAGCTCAAAGTTCTAATTACCTGTCTATGGCCGGATGCAGACTGTGAACCTGACATGCCAGCTTCTGAGCCGAACTCATGGTGCTGTATGGGCCGCTGTTTCCCCACCAAGTGGTCCTTTGTCCATAAGGATGCTGTTTAGCAATGGAGCTCTGCGTAGTGGCGAGCAGAATTGGCTAGTTCCCACAAGCACAATACCGCAAAATTGGATGGCTGGGGCCACATACGAATCTGGGGTTCAAGTGCAGCTGCAATAGCTATAAAGAACATGAAGCAATCGATTCTAGACCTAGTATCTAATAGACCTAGTTACAATAATACTAGACCCATCCCATTTCTCTGGATCATTTATACTCACACAAAGTATTATATTATCATAATCTATGTATGCTAGTGTGTATGGTTGTATATCAATAAATTTCCCACGAAGATAATATTCCTGCCACATTGAGACGATGTCTTCTCACTTTAATTAGAATTACTATTAGGAAAGTTAGTCCTTACTTACTAGACACAGACTACCGATGCAGATAATACACAAACACATCAGAACTGAATACATACACCACTGCAATTGCTTACATTAAATTGGCCAGTTATAAATACTGTACATAGACATACTTGAACCTAGGTTCCACTAATATCCACTGAATTGCACAAATATGGACCAGCACTCCAGCAGAGACCCCCAGCAATCATATCAGCCCTGAAGTTTTGTCAAAAGAAGAAACCAAATATCACTACCCTTGCAAAGAAATATAAAGAAAATAATAAACTTAACAATAAGGTCCCCTATTATTTGACTCTTCACAAATTTTACATTATAGTTACAAACAAAATAGCCTAAACAATCAATAGTAACAATCTCATAGAAGTTAAATCAAGCACTACTTGAAGTTCAATCTAGTTATAACTTGTATAAGGAAATATGTAGGAACAATTAAATATTAAGAAATGAATCATACCACACTCCATAAATTAGACATGAAGTAAAACACTTGATTAAGTTGGGGCAGCTTCTATACATGTCATGCTATATCAACAAATAAATCAATACAGTTCACTATACTTTGTCCAGGAACAGACAATGACAGTTAGCATATCAACTAAAAGGAGTTACATTTTCACACCCTACACACCAACATGGTGCAAGCAGCAGACACAAACACTTGGTCTATTCTATATGCATACTTCAAAAATTCATAATTTTCCCAAAATTATGAAACTATATTCCAAAACAACACTTCTAATACATGTACTCTAAGGTAGTCCTGACCAGGATTCTATATTGAGGACGGGATAATCAGGACTACTGAAGCACATTGCATGTTCGCAGATCATGCCAGTCACCCATTGCTACACTATGCAACTCCTTCATTCTTTAGTTGTGGACAACAAAATCAACCCTCTATCATATACATTAAAATAACTACTTACAATATTGCCAATATGATCTCAACTATGGACTGCAGATGTGTCATCAAACTCCCATCATGCCTGCCATGCGATTCCTTTTGCTCAAAACCAGTAGAACATGATGGCATGGTGAAAATGCTAAAATACTATACCATTTGTTGTTTGTGCAACTCCTCTTGCTTGTGTTGTATGTTCAGCATGTTGGTTTCCTCCAAAAGAAATTGCTTGACTGCTTGAAGCAACAACATGATTTCCCATATCAGGATAACCTGTCTGTAGAATATCATCGAGATGTTTCAGAAGAACAGTTGATTGATTTTCAATGTATGACATCGCCTCCTCAGATTTAGCAGCCCTGGAAGCTATCAAACTGGCTAGACGACACATATTACTGAATCGGGCTTCTGGGGCTGACTGCACAATATTGCTAGATCCATATGTAGGTTCTTCACCAATTTGAACAGAACGGGCATCTTTCCTCCATCTCTTCAGAATATATTGTTCTGGGAGCTCTTTGATATTCTTGAGATCAAGTACCTTCAGAATATGACAGCACTGAATTCCAACAGTTTCAAATTTTTTACAGCTGCAAGTGGCTGAGCCATCTAGTGCATCAAATTTGACAATGCTCTCGGATGGCTTGTCATCAAGCACGATTTTGTACTCTGAGATTGTGCCAACTCCACCACAGGGAAAGGACATGCAATTCATATAAGCCTCAAACTCACCCTGGAACACCTTGAAAGCTTCAGGTGTGTATGCATTAGAAGCTTGCTTTAGCATTCGCAGAGACGGAATAGGCAAAGTCACCTGGCTGCCATCAACATCAGCATGCAATTTCTTTGATCGGTGCTCTTCCAGAATGGCCTCATAACGCCTGAAAAATTGCAGAATATCTTCTTGCTCGCTGAGCTCTTTTTTCAGCTCATTAATCATGTTATCCTTCCTAAGAGTTGTGAGTATATCAGCAGAAAACATGGCTCTCTGATAAGGCAAAGCCCATTTTTCTTTCTCCAGAAGAAGTCTACCAAGCCACTCACTTTCACCGATGTCATGTTTCTCAATTAGCTTTTCCCATGCTGACAAGAATTCTATCTCATCCTCACAGTCAAAGAGACAATGGTTCAATGCATTGCTGAAGCTCTTTGAGCTTTCAAACACCTGCTTCAGGTTCCTCTTTGAATTATGGTAGATATGCCACGCACTTGTGCAGCGGTTACTCCCAGGCCAAACCTCTGCTGCTGCAATGGCACACTCAGGACGCTCATCAATCAAAATAGTCCGTGGCTGCCTTGCACGCATGGCATCAACAAACACCTCAAATACCCATTTCAAAGACTGAACACTCTCATCATAAAGCAGCGCTGCACCAAACACAAGCAACTGCTTGTGGTTGTCAATGCCAACAAACAACGCAAATGGCCGCCCATATACATTCAAGCTATATGTTGTATCAAAACAAACTACATCACCGAAACTCCTGAAGTCAATTATTGATTTTGCATCTGCCCAGAAGAAATTTACAGTTGACTTTCCATCAGGCCCCACTCCAACTGCATAATACACTGAAGGATTCGCAATTTGCAACTCCTCCAAGTGTTGCAATACTGCCCCTGCATCCCCAAGCTGCACACCTTTCCCTTGCTTCCTTCGATGGAATTCCCCTGCTCCAAGCTCATGAGTGCGAGCCCTCATCTTATGTGACCGCAGTTTATGCACACTATCCGCATTGGCAAGGGGGTGGTTATGCTCTGAGAAAAACTTTGTCACACGGTATGTCCGGCACGGGGTGATCTTGATGACCATTCTCGCCTGGCATCCGGTGCGTGTTGGTGGTGGGCCTGGCCTAGGTGTACCTGCCGACCCTGCACCACCATTTACACTCACTATGGCTACAGCCTCTTGCTTGGCACGGTCACTAACACCCTCACGTGAACAAACAAAGATCCGTGAAACTATCACCCCACGCTTGCGCTTCTTGTACGAGCGGCGGACACTGAATCCAACATGCTCAGCGTACCTGTTGTAGAAGACATATGCGTCCTCCTCGGTCTCAAAATGCATGTCAGGGTGTGGGCCATCCTTTGGGTCTGGTAAGCTCACCGCGGCGGCAATGCTGTGGTGTGATGAGCTTGGTGGCAGCAGGGCCAAAGACACTGCAGGAGCCGCGGAGGCAAGTGGGTGGTTGTGCTCCACAACAAAATCCGTGACGCGAAAGGCGTTGACCGAAGGGACGAGCTTGATGGTGAGTGACGCCAGGCAACCGGTACGGGAATCCGGGCATCGAGGCGGCGCCGGCGAAGAGGAGGTGCCGGCGCCAGCCTCGTCATGGGCCTTTTTGGGTTCCTGGCGGAACCCCTGCTTGGAGCAGACGAAGAGGCGACGGGTGACGGTGTGGCGCGAGTTCTTGGACTTGTTGGACTTGCGGACGACGAAGCCGAGGCGAGTGGCGTAGGCCTTGTAGAACTCGTACGCGTCATCCTCCGTCTCAAAGTACATCCCCACACACGGGGACGTGGGGGTGTCGTCGACGTCGGCTTCATCGCCGGCGGCGGAGGCCGATGCCGCCTGGGCGAGGCTGATGGCGGCGGGGTCGGCGGCGCCGGAGGAGGAGGGCGATGAGGATCCGGAGGAGGTGGGGGAGGACGGCGAGGACTCGCCGGAGAGGTGAGAGGAGTCCGGGGCGGCGGACATTAGGGTTTGCGCCAGGGTTTGAAGGAAATTAGAGGGGGACGGGCAGGAGGAGGAAGAAGGGGGTTGAGGGATCGGCTGTGGTGGCGGCAGGTGTGGGTGGATGTGTGTGGGTGTGGGTGGATGTGTGTGGGTGTGGCTGAGCTTCCGCCCCCAGCGCCAGGGGAGGAGCTGTGGTGCGAAGTGGGCAAGTGGCGCTCATAGCCCTCGGGTTACCCTAGTCGCACATTTCCACAGCAGTAAAGTACATGGTCGGTGTTTAAATTTGTTTGGTTGTATTATTTAGGTCTTTGTTCTTTTAAATTGTATTTTTGACTATCTAAATTTAGATTCAGGTGTCATTTAAGTCCCTATATTTTTAAAATATAAATTTAACTCTCTAAACTTGATTTTAAATATCATCTAAGTCACTAAATTTGACTTTAGATGTCATGTAGGTCTCATACTCTAAAAATATAGTTCATCTTAATTGAATTGATTAAAATTTATTTTTTATAGATATAACTTAATTGTACTTCCTCTCTTCATTCATATAAAGTATATTTAGAAGTGACATAGAGACCAAATCATAGTCAATATTTTCAATAATTTATGGATCCATAATAACCGGAACACAAAAATATCAATTGGTTAGCATTTGTATTAATTGTAGAGACAATAGGAAGATGCACCAATAATCTATGAGTAAACTAATCATCATGTGCATAGAGCAAGGATTCAACAAAAAAAATGCACCATATTTATAGAAAACATATTTTAATAAATGCATACTATATAAAATGAACTAGGAAGTAGTTAAATTAAGATCAATTAGCTCAAAATGTCTATCTAGAATATTGATAGGTGTGCATTGAAGTCGTGCTTTATCAATGGTAGAGCTAGATACTAAATGAAGTGATAGTCTATAAGCTTCATGACCATTGACAATTGGATCTCCAAGGTATAGATATTTTGGTGATAGATAGCAACTATAAAATTATGGGCTAATATCTACACAAGTGTTGTCTATGCAAAAATCATCTCTAAACTCTACTACAAATCATATGAATGATGGTTGACTTGGCGATTGATGACAATGACCACAAATATGGAGGCTTGATGAGCTTGACGGAATCCAAGAGTTGATGAAGATGGATCAAAACTAAGGACAAGCTATGTAGCAAGTGTTAGAAATACTTGTCTAGTTGTTAGGGTTTTGAGTCCACAGGAAAAAATGGATTATCAAAGGGGTCTAGGTCATCTCACTTAGTCATGTCTAGTTGATGATGTGCATGGATGGTCAGGGAAATTACATGTACTAGATGACAGTGGAGAAGTCAAGGAGTTGTACGGAGAAGCCGGGAAACGAAGTTAAGCGAGGACGAGAAGTTTCAGCTTCTGGACATAGTGACCGAATAGAGGGGTCAGTGAAGACCGGACTGTACGATCACTAGGAGAACAGGAAATCTAGCGAGAAGACTCATCGAGAAATCTGTCTGTGCCAGGAACCATAGAGGCCAGACAATCCGGTCTACAGACCGGACAGTCCGGTCTATATGGGTGAAACACAGACAGAGAGGAAGCAGCTCTCTGGAGTCTGACGAAGATGTCCGACGCGTCGGACTTGTCCAGTAGCTGGACAGATCGGACGGTCTGGTCAGTACGAGGAGATCATCTGGACAAGAGTAGCCAACGGCTCTGGGAGCCATTCCAGAGAGATCGGATGGTCCGGTCTGGTAATGACCGGACAGTCCAGTCAAAGGTGTCTAGAGAGATGATTTCGTCGAGCAATGACTAGTTAGAGGTTGGAGGCCTATATAACTTTGTTGCTGGGGTCTTGGAGACCTCTCTTGATCAGTGAAATTGGTTAGAGCATTTTGTGAGAGCTAATAGTAAATGAGAAGAGCATTAGGAGATATTGCATATCTTGAGAGTGCTAGTGAGAGTAACTTGAACATTGATACACATCTAAGGTTAGGATACCTTTTAGGGTGTGATCTAGGTTGTTACTCGTTAGGTGTCAATGATCGAGTCTATCGTGATTGGTTGTGAAGGCCGTCACATGTTTGTACCCAGTTTGAGCCCGCCGGTGAAAGGGATATCAATAGACAGCGCATATCGGTCCGGAGAGTCCGACAAGTTCTCGAGGGAGACGAGCTTGTGTCTTGGTGGCAGCACTGACGCATGCCATGTATTCACTCAGGGAGTGATTGCGGGCTCGTGGACGAGAACTCCACTTGATGACGGGAGGGACCGGGACTCTAACGGAAGTGGTCTAACGAAGAGTAGGGAAGGCGTCATCCTTCTGAGACCTCAGAAAAACAAATCATGAGCATTCCTTGACCCCTCTTTACTATTCCGCATTTGAGTGCTATAGTTGATAGGGTGACTTGTGGTTTGCATAGGCTAGTGTGATTTGCTTTTGCGGTTGCTTTCATCATGAACACTAACATGTGTAGGATCTTGACCTCCTAGAATTATTAGGTTGCAATAATTACTAGGTTCAACTGGTATGAAATTGAAGTATTTAGATTTATGGTGGGTTTACTGATTCACCCCCCCCCCCTCTCGGTACGCCTTCGATCCTTACACGGTCATTTAGATCACACCATGATGCTAAATCACAAAATTATATATTTGTTCATAACCTAATTGCTAGATATTGCTAGAATTTTTTTATGTTCTTTATTACCATTTATGATAACGTTTGTTTTTATTGATCAATATGATATATAACGTGTATTTGTGTGATCAGATTTGCATTCGTTATTTGAATATAATTAATTTAATTGGGATACATTGAATTTTAAGAGTATAGGATCTAGATGACACTCAAATTAAGTTTAGAGAGTTAAATTTGTATTTTAAGAGTATAGGGACCTAAATGGCATCTGAGCCTAAGTTTAAGTAGTTAAAAATGCAATTTGAGAGTATATGAACCTAAGTGATATAGTTGAACAAGCTTAACAACCGGTGATGCACTTTACCCTTTCCACAGTCTATCCACTCTATGCTATTGTAAGTGAATGGAGTTATGTCTTGATTAGTTTTACTCGTCAGTTAAAAATCTTCTCTAACAACATTTATTTTTAAAGCTAAAGCTAAATTTTAGAATACTATATTATAAATCATTTTTTCTAATCAAAACTTTTATAAGTCTTATTTTTAAGGAAGGATACAACCTTAATTCTTCATGGCTACTTTGATAAAATTATTAATTATCTTTGACATGGATTGATAAAAATTGTATGGCCTTATTATTATTAAACAAATGACAAATTGTAAAACACTGTTACCTCATCAAAAATGCAACTATTTAAAAATAAAAGACAAATGACCTCATCATCTTTGACAAGTCAGAGTGAAAATTACAACATCAGAGGTTCTTTACACCATTGAATCAAAAAAACAATGCTCATGCATCTTATCCAAAGCTATTCTTCGACCACATCGAAGCTGAGCATCTGGGATGAGTACGCATTAACACTACAGGAAACTCATCGGTGTGGTGAGAGTATCTCCTACCTTCCGAAAGCTTCTGTCATTAGCTTCCTCAATAGGGAAGAGAAGATTGATGAAGAACGTAAGGGGGATGGAGTCAGGGGCGGGATGGCGTAGCCACCACCGTCTTCCTCATCCCGATATGCCTGTCCATGGCTTCATGGTGGTCGTCTTCCATATGGCTAGAGTAGCTAAGCCAATCTGGAGTGAAGCACACAAATCCACCATGATTTGTTGTAGATCAAGGCTAAGGGATGGAGAGTGATCACAGATATGTATGGATCAAGACAGGGATTGAGAGGGCCTAAGGGAGTGTAGGGTGTTTTTTTTTCCTTTTTGGTGCTTGAGTGATGGGAGAGAGAATGAACTCCAGAGGGAGCGGAAGAGTAGTGTATGTGATGTGGAGGATCATTTATCTATGCTATCAAAAGTGGGAGATGGAATGATCATCGCTAACGCAGTCCATCAACTCATATTTTTATAAGTAGTAAAGATAAGTTCCTATAACAAAATATGTGTCATTGATTAGTGAGGTTTATGTCTCCTTTAGTAAAGATTCTTAATAAAAAATTGCAACCAAAACTTTAGATAGGTATCTTGAGAAAGCCAATAAAATAAGTGAATATTCTGCAACAAAAAAGAATAGAAGTTATTCATACTTATTATCATTACAATGAAAAAGATATATGATGTCCTTGTGTTCATAAACATAAGTCCGAATAATCAATAACTTTATAAAATATAATATTTTCAATCTTGAACAAAAATAGTTTGAATAAGATGCATAATAAAGAAATATATTGTCCATGAATAAAATATAATACTTTTATCTTGAATGAAAATTGTTTGATCAAGATGCATAATAAAGGACCATTCTTGAGCAATGACTCACCCATGTCATGATATCTTCAACTCATCCTCTACTCGACCGCTTCTAGCCGATGATTTGATGGCGGGTGAGTATGTCGATTGTTAATGGGTATGTCGAAAGAAGTCTTCTCACAAGAAGTTTTTGACTCATCCTATATATTCGATCGATTCAAGTTGATGATTCAGTGGCGATCTTGTATTTTGAAATGACTATTCTTGAACAAGGATCGACTGATGCTATGATATCATTGAATGAGAATGTATCCAGTGTTACCACGGTTTTCCATGTTACCATGTTACCAAATATAATAGCACCTTCAAATATACATCTAAAATTCAAATAAAAATATGAATAGACGGAGCATGTAATCATTTATCATATTGCAAAGGTTCAACTACAGTGGATAATTATGCAAGGAGAAACAAAAAAAAAAGAGAAATCAGCCTGTAAACCGTAGCAGGTTGCGGGTCTGATATGAACAGTTGCAACCCATACTGTTCACATACCAGTTTCACATTTTTGTTTCTCTTTATATAAGAATTCGTTGCACCTGAAATTTTGCAACATGGTATGTGATTACATTCTCTATCTATTTATATTTTTATTAGAATTTTAGATGCAATTGTTTATGTGTTATTGTGATTGGTAACACGGTAACACATAAAGCAATGGTAACACCGGATATGTTCTCATCATTGAATACTTTCAACTCATTCATTACTTGATTGGTTCTAGCCAGTGATTCGGTGGCATTCAGTAGTCAATAAGTATTACAAAAGAACTCTTCTCGAAACTAGATTAACCGACTTCATGATATCTCCTAGTAGCTTCACTCATCCTTATACATGATTTGTTCTAGCCGGTGATTCGATAGCAATCGAGTATTTCAAAAGGACCCTTCTCTAAGTGACCGATGTCATAATATCATCGAATAACTTCAACTAACCCTCTACTTGATTAGTTTTAGTTGGTGATTCGAGGCGGTCGAGAATGTGGATAATCGATGGGTATGCCAATAATTCTTCTCAAAAATAGACTGACTGACTTCATGATATCTCCTAGTAGCTTCAACTCATTCTCTACTCGATTGGTTCTAGTCGGTGATTCTAGCGATTGAGTATTTGGAAAGAACTCTTCTCAAACAGTGATTGGCTGATGTTATGATATCTTCCAATACCTTCAACTCATTATACACTTGATTAGTTCTAATCGGTGATTCAGTGGCGGTTGAATATGTTGATATTTGATGGATATGTCAAAAGAACTATTCTCAAAACTAGATTTACTGACTTCATGATATCTTCGTGTAGCTTCAACTCATCCTATATACTCAATCAGTTCTAGCTAGTGATTCAGAGACGATCAAGTATTTCAAAAGGCCCCTTCTCGAACGATGATTGACTCACTCATGATATCTTCCAATACCTTCAGCTCATAATGCCAAAAAGTCGGTCAAGTACTGTCACCAAATCACCGGCTAGAACCGATCAAGTATAGTATGAGTTGAAGATATTTGAAGATATCATAATGTTAGTCAATCATTGTTCAAGAAGGGTCCTTTTGGAGGAGATATCATAAAGTCGTTCATTTAATTTTTGAGAATAGTTCTTTCGACATAAACATCAATGACCAACATACTCATATATCTTTATTTAGTTTAGAGACACATTTTTCCACTGCCATTGAGGCTTTACCGGAGAAACTGCTTATCTGCTATGGCACCTAGAATGAGTTTAAATGTGAGAATGTTTAACATACAATTTCAGCCATTTTCTACTTTCTTTGCAAAAAATACCACATATGTAGATGTACATGATAGTTTACTTCAGTCGTAGCTTCGTTGAACATAAGAGTATGCATCTATTAGAAAGCTAGTGATCTAGATTTTGTCACAACATGCATATGCCAAAAAGCTAGCCATGAACCATATGCTACTACTGCCTATTGTGTGTTTTCAAATTCATATGGTTATAAATGCACCTATACATTCTCAATACCTCTGCATCTACTAGAGCTATATTTTTCAGTGCCCCATATATATGTCCATATGTCTCTTTCCTGCTGATTACCTTGTAATTGATCAATTATATGACTGAGGATCTAATATTCATGGGCTGCTTGTTGAGATACTGGAATATAAAAATTGTGCTGCAGACTAGAATTTGTTATGAACTGTGCCACAACTATTTTCTTGTTCTGTGCAAAAGAGAATAATCTTGGTAACTCATTCCTTAACTAATGGCCATTCCAGACATCAGTCCACAGTAGCACCGTGTCTCCCATTTCAACTATTGTTGAGGCAATGTCCCCTAAACTGATCACAAAATTTTATTATGTCTTTTAGCCAAAATGATCTTGGTTCTGTCGATTCATGTGGAATTTGCTCATCAACGTAGTGAGTGTTCCAGACCAAATACAATAATGCACCCACGGTATATCAGCTTTATTATACAGTTTGTGCAGATGCTTAATGAGTAGGGCCTTATTCATGACCCTGAGATCCTTGGTACATTCATCACATTAGCCTATGATTCTATTATGCCTGACTTTCATAAAGAGTGGCATGAAAGGGTCCATAAATTTCAATTGAAGCGAAATTTGTCCAAGCTGTATGAGTTTAGGCTGCAGTGGGCTCCTGTTTATGTGAAAGATTCATTTTGGGTAGGAATGTCTATTACAGACAGAGGTGATAGTGTAACTGATTATTTTGATGGATAGTTGACGTTTATAACCTCTCTGAAAATGTTTGTTGAGAAGTATGAGGAAAATGAAACTTATGAGGATATATGATCATCTCAGATGAGGCCATCAAATGATGACTAGTGTCGGGGGTATACGTCGGGGTGCCACGTGGCGCTCCTTAAATAACCAAGGAGGACCCAAATAGGCCCCACCAGAAAACCATCCGCCCAATATGTCCTACTTTAAACCGCAGAAGTCGCATCACGCTCCCGACTCGCCTGACCCTTAGGTAGACAGGAATCGGCCATGGTCCGTTCGACCCCTTGGCGGGAGTCGAGCGATCCGCCACGCCTGACCCCCTCAGCAGGGGTCGGGAGCTCTATCGCGCCTCACCTCACTCTACCTCGCAGAAGGGGTCGGGGCCTCCCATCACGGGCCTCACATAGTCATCAGATAGGCTTCGTCACCTCCGACCCTCGAACTCGGAGCTCAAACCTTGACAAGGTGAGGCCGGAAATGGCGGAATAGAGAAACTCGATTACCCTGACAGACAAGACCAATCCCAACCTCAAGTGGGCCCGGAAAGGTCTGACCCGTTGTCCTAACCCCAACTGAGGGTAAGTGATCGAGCTGGTAACTCTCAACGGCCAACTACTCGGTCTTAAATGTCATACCCACTACACATGCACAATATCAAGGGGTCAAATCCCCCTGTATGCCTTGCTGCCCTCGTCGTTGACCACGCCTGCTGACGCAAATGGGCGTGGCAGGGCACTCGATGACGCCATCACCCGATGACACGCTCAACAGTGACCGTATAGGACAACCGATGGACAGGAATGATGATCACCCTGTCCGCATAACATGACAGCACCCATGATGCACCGTGCCACATCCCACGAAACACGCCATCAACAGTGGCTGAGAGGACGCGACCCGACAATGGAAGACGGGGGCAAGCCTGTAGCGCAACGTCACCCCTAGTCATCGAGATTGTGTGACGGGATGGTCAAGACTTGAAGGCCACGGTCATCTATTGGGAGTTTTCGCCTTCTCCAACACGACTTCAACAACTACGCACGTGTAGATCTCTTTCTCTCTCCCTCTCTCTATATAGACGGGCCCATCCCCTCAGAATATAAAGGGGAGCCTTTCTTCTTCTTCAAGACGAGGATAGTCACGACTCAGCACAACACACTCACTCGCACCTGAGACTTGGACCACCCCCTCCTCTCTCACCAACATTGTACTCAACCCCGGAGCAAGTAACACGAGCAGGCCCGAGAACTGGACGTAGGGGTTCACCCCGAACCAGTATAATCCCCCGTATCCTCTTGCTAAGCCATTATCGAATCCAAAGTGCGCAACCCCGGAACAAATTCTACTAGCTGGTGATCAAAACACCGACAGTTGGTGCGCTAGGAAGGGGCATTTGTGCGCTTTGCTTCATCACTTTTCGGTTCGCATGGCTACTCCCTATCCTATCTGGGCTTCCGGCAGCAGCGTCTTCTTCGGGAGTCTCGAATTTGTCGCCACCGCTGATCGGAAGCTGCTGTGCGTCAGCATTCCGGCGCCCCCGTCACCTTTGGTCCCAACGCCCGCCAACGAGACAGCGCGCCCCTGGTGGCTGGAGGACTCTGATGGCGCACCCAACTTCGGGGTAGCAAAAGATGGGGCATCGGGGCTCGTAGACGAGCCGGTCCTGGACCTAATTGCAACGGCCATCGCCATCACCATCGATGCGATGCGCGCGGTTCAGCTTGAGCCCGCTTGGTTGCATGTCGCCGACCACCACGCGGTGTTGCCCGGTCTTGCCGACCAGCTGTGGCTCCACCGGGAGTGCTACCTGGGCCCTACTCCCAGCCATGATGACCTTCGCCATTTCACGTTCGCCTTGGCAAACATCCACAGGCAACTCCTCGGTGGAGAGCCTCTCCATCGGTGCCGACTCGCTGAAAACCCTTCCGGGGGCTATCCGTACGGCTTACGGAATGTTGCGGGATGCTTTCAAGATGTAGCCGTCAAGCCCGCTGCCCATGGTCTTATCGACCTGGTTTTCGTTGGTGTGATGGATCGCCCTGACGAATCATTCTTTGACCTCCTTGACGTGGGGTCCCTGGAGGACTGCAACTCGGACTCGGAGAGCTGAGAGGGGAGTTGCGCCCCCCCCCCCCCCCCCCCGCACGGGTGCAACATGGTGCAACTCGTGCCCGTGCCCGAGGCGGGGGATCTCGACACCTCAGCCGCTAGAGCCTTGACCAACCTCGCAACACCTGATCCGGTGAACCCGACGGGTGCGAAGGAAGTGGAGGTGCTTGTCGATGTCCCCATCACCACTGGTGCCGGACCCCAACCTGTGCCTCGCCCCGGCGACATACAGCAGTGGCTGAAGGCCTGGCGAGCGGAGCTCAAAGAAACCCGACGCCAGCTGGAGCACGAGAAGGAAGAAATCGATCGTGAGCTAGCCCGAGCCACCGTCGGCGGACGCGCCCACGCCATGACCCACGACGTCCAGCAGCGCATCGTCGCTGGCGACCAAGGATCCCCATAGTTCACCCGCGCAGGGCAGAACATAGTGGCAGCAGCCACGCTGCTCAAAACTCTCCTCGAGCCCGCTACGCCCGAGGCCCAGCGAGCCCAGCGCGAGGTGGCCGCACTCCTGGCCAAGGTCGCCGAGCTTCAAGCGGAGAGCTCGTTAAGGCGAGCCGCTCAGTCCAGCCAACAGATCTCCACCTCCAGACGCGTGGGGGGAGACGACGCCACCCGTTCACAGCAGAACTCGGTCCTACAACCAGCCCTCGCAGGGGGCATACCCAAGAAAGCCTCGATCCATGACCGCATCGGGGCGAAGCACGACACACGCCACACCCTCAAGGTGCACGAGCTGGAGAAGGAACGACTCCACAAAGAAAGGCGCCGCCAGCCGTCCCTCAAGGCACACGAGCTGGAGAAGGAATGACCCCACAAAGAAAGGGCCGGCACGACGACACCAATGAGGAGCGAAGCCAGAGCCTGAGCCCTCCCGGGTTGCGGGTCTTCAGTCGGCGCAGTCGCAGCATCGAGTTCCCCCAGTGCTTCTGCGCCCCCGCGACCGTCAGCAAATACGCAGGGGAGACGGAACCCTGCCTCTGGCTTGAGGACTATCGCCTCGCATGCCAGGCAGGAGGAGCCATCGACGACCTAGCCATCATCTG
Organism: Eleusine coracana subsp. coracana; assembly: GCA_032690845.1. Taxonomy (NCBI): domain Eukaryota; kingdom Viridiplantae; phylum Streptophyta; class Magnoliopsida; order Poales; family Poaceae; genus Eleusine; species Eleusine coracana. Next base: position 45,773,507 of record CM064430.1, read on the forward strand.
CAACCTCCCTCTGTACCTCGCGGACTCGGCCCGCGCCTGGCTTGAGCACCTCCCCGAGGGTCAGATTTACAACTGGGGCGACTTGAGGGATGTTTTTGTCGGCAACTTCCAAGGAACGTATGTCCGCCCAGTTAACCCTTGGGACCTCAAGAACTATCGACAGAAGGTCGGTGAGTCCCTTAGGGATTACATCCGGCGCTTCAGCAAGAGGTGCAACGAACTGCCCAACGTGGGCGACGCGGACATCGTTGAAGCCTCCATTTCCAACACCACTTTAGAACAGCTTATTCACGAGCTGGGTCAAAAGGGCCCACGCACGGCTCGCGAGCTCCTGGACATCGCCATGAGCTTTGCCTCCGGTGAGGAGTGCGTTAGGGCGGTCCTCCAGCGAGCACCAAAGGGCAAGGGCAAAGGCAAACGGGAGGAAGAGGCCGGTGATGGCGCCTCCAACCACCCGAAGAAGAAGAAGAACAAGTCTCAGGGTGCACGTGGCCCCGTCGTGGCCGCCACCGACCACAAACCATCAATACCCGTGATATGGGAGGCTCCGAACCACTTCGATAAGAAGTGGAATGGCCCATGCCCGAACCATGGGTTCCCCGTCAAGCACCTCCTCAAGGACTGCTCCACGATGAAGAAATTCCTCCGAGAGGAAGCCAAGAAAGGAGACGCGGGGAAGGCGTCCCATGGCCAGGTCGATACCCGCTCGTGGTCGAACCACCCTCAACACGTCCCATGGCCGGGTCGATACCCACTCGTGGTCAACCCCATCATTGCGAAACTTCGGCTCACCAAGGTGATAATGGATGGCGGGAGCTACATCAATATCCTGTATGGTGACACGCTTGATCTGCTCGGCATCGACCAGTCGCGCCTCCAACCACCGGGCACACCCTTCCACGGGATTGTCCCGGGACAGCAGGCCATACCTCTCGGGCGGATCAGCCTCCCCGTTACCTTTGGGATTCCGTCCAATTTCTGGACCGAGACCCTCATCTTCGAGGTCGTCGACTTCTCGGGAGTGTACCACGCCCTCCTGGGACGCCCGTGCTACGCCAAGTTCATGGCGGTCCCCAACTACACCTACCTCAAGCTCAAAATGTCGGGACCCAAAGGGGTCATCACTATCAACGCGTCCCTCCAGTGAGCCTTCCAGTGCGAAACGGAGAACGACAATCTTGCCGCGATGGCGGTGGCCTCCGAGGAGCTCGAGGCCATGCGAACTCGCCTCGACGAGGGGACGCCTGACGCCAGCCACAAGAACGCCTCCTTCAAGCCCATGGAGTACACCAAAGAGGTGCGGATCAACCCCGATGGCGACGAGGGCAAGATGGTGAGGGTGGGGGCCTCCCTCACTTCGAAATAGGAAAGCATGCTCATCAACTTCCTCCATGCCAACGCTGATGTTTTCGCGTGGAAGCCCTCGGATATGCCCGGCATACCGAGGGAGGTCGTCGAGCACTCGTTGAACATCAGGCTAGCCTCCAGACCAGTGAAGCAGCTTCTGCACCACTTCGATGAGGAGAAGCGCAGAGCACTAGCGAGGAGATCACAAAGTTAAAAGCGGCCGATTTTATCAAGGAGGTGTATCACTCCGAATGGTTAGCTAATCCTGTCCTTCAAAAAAAGAAGAATGGGAAATGGAGAATGTGTGTTGACTATACAAGCCTGAACAAGGCATGTTCAAAGGATCCTTTTCCTTTGCCACGCATATACTAGATAGTTGACTCCACGGCGGGGTGCAAAACCCTCTATTTTCTAGACGCTTACTCTAGATATCACCAGACCGCGATGAAAGAACCCGACTAACTCGCGACATCTTTCATCACCCCATTTGGTTCTTACTGCTACGTAACGATGCCTTTCGGGCTCAAGAACACCGGCGCGACCTTCCAATGCTATATGCAATGGTGCTTCGATCATTTGATCGGCCACACGATCGAAGCCTACATGGACGACATCGTCATCAAGACGCAAAAGGCAGACACCCTCGTGGCCGACCTCGAGTGAGTATTCGCCAAGCTTCGCACGAACGAGGTCAAGCTAAACCCCAAGAAGTGCATCTTCAGGGTCCCGAGAGGGATGCTTCTCGGGTTCATCATCTGTGAACGGGGCATCGAGGCCAATCCTGAAAAGATCTCTGCAATCGAGCGGATGGGCCCGGTTCAAAACCTTATGGGGTTGCAATATCTCACAGGTTGCCTGGCGGCACTCAGCCGTTTTATCTCCCGCATCGACGAGAGAGTGCTTTCGCTGTATAGGCTCCTGAGGAAGTCTGACTACTTCGAATGGACGCCCGAGGCACAGTGGGCTCTCGATGACGTCAAGTGTATACTAAGCAACACCCCGGTGCTGACACCCCCGACCCTGGGTGAGGCTTTGTTATTCTACATAGCGGCAACGACCCAAGTCATGAGCTTGGCACTTGTGGTCGAGCAGGAAAGAGAAGGCCATGCTCTAAAGGTTCAGCACCCTGTCTACTACGTCAGTGAAGTCCTATTAGATTCAAAGACCCGATACCCCCAGATCCTCAAGATCCTCTATGCGGTCATGGTGGCTAGACGCAAGCTCCACCACTACTTCGACACCCATCCGATACACATTGTGAGTTTCTTTCCCCTCCAAGAAATTATATAGAATAGGGACTCGGCGGGCATGATCGCCAAGTTGGCGCTCGAGCTGATGGGTTATGACATCACATACCAACCTCAAGTGGCCATCAAATCCAAGGTGCTCGTAGACTTCATAGCGGAGTGGACCAAAGCACAACTCCTATCCGCCCCCGTCGATCAAGATTACTAGGTCATGTATTTCGATGGGTCACTCATGCGTGCGGGAGTAGGGATCGGCCTCGTCTTTGTCTCTCCACTCGGGGTACGTATGCAATACACTATTCGTTTACATTTCCCTGCTTCAAACAACGTCGTCGAGTACGAAGCGCTCGTCAATGGGCTCAAGATCGCTGCCGAGCTGGGAATCAGACGGCTGGAGATCCGGGGCGACTCCTAGCTCGTGGTCGACCAGATCATGAAAGAGTCCAGCTGCCAGATAGACACCATGGCACTTTACTACCAGGAAGTCCGCAAGCTCGAGGGCCGATTCGACGGGCTAGAGCTGAAGCATATCCCGCGATGCCTCAATGAGGCGGCCGATGCGCTGGCCAAGATGGCGTCCAGCCGAGGGCAGATCTCGCCTGGCGTCTTCGCGAACGACCAGCACCACCCCTCGGTCCACCCTAAGGAGTCCACGGGATCCGAAGGGAGCCGGTCAACCCCGAAGATCTCGGACGGACGACCAATGAGTTGCTCCCAAAAGCTCCGCCACCCGCGGACGTCACGGAGATCGACAGGCCCGATGACTCGCGCGAGTCGGATGACCCAGAGGTCGAGCGAATTGACCCCCAGGTCGAGCGGGACGCGCCTCCTCGCGACTGGCGAATCCCATACATTGAGTTCCTGACTCACGGCACGCTTCCCGCCGACGGGACCGGAGCTAAGCGACTCTATCATCGTGCCTAGTCGTTCACTTTGATCGACGGGGACTTTACAAGCACAGCATCACCAAAGTCATGCAGCGATGCATTCCCATCAACATGGGTATTCAGCTTCTCGTTGACATCCATCGGGGGGCGGGGGGGGGGGGGGGGGGGGGGGGGTCTACGGTCATCACGCGGCGCCTCGAACCCTCGTGGGCAACGCCTTCCGCCAGGGCTTCTACTGGCCGACTGCTGTGGGCGATGCAACCCACCCCCCGGCCCAAGCCCTTCAGACAAGCCCCCTCGCGTGGCCCTTCACGGTCTGTGGCTTGGACCTAGTCGGACCGCTCAAGAAAGCGCCCGGGGGCTACACGCACTTGCTTGTCGCGGTCGATAAATTCACCAAGTGGATCGAAGAACGCTCGTTAGTGAAGATCCGGTCAGTAGAGGTGGTCAAGTTCTTCCTTGACATCATCCATTGATTTGGGGTCCCAAACTCCATAATCACGGACAACGGGATGCATTTCACTGGGAAGAAATTTCTGAAGTTTTGTGATGATTACCACATCTGCGTCGACTGAGCCACCGTCGCACACCTCGAGACAAACGGCCAGGTCGAGCGGGCAAACAGCATGATACTCCAGGGGCTAAAGCCACGATCTTCGACCCCACCGTCGTTTTCAACCGCCTAAAGCAGTTCAACGGACGGTGGGCGACTGAGCTACACGCCATACTCAGGAGCCTACGTATGACTAAGAGCCGCGCAACGGGCTTCACGCCCTTCTTCATGGTCTATGGGTCCAAGGCAATTCTCCCCACCGACTTGGACTACGGAGCACCACGGGTGAGCACATACAATGAACAAGGTAACAAGGCAACGCTCCAAGATACACTGGACCAAATAGATGAGGCGCGAGATGTCGCGCTCCTCCATTCGGCCAAGTACTAGCAGGCACTCCAGCGCTATCACAACCGTCACGTGAGGGGCAGAGGCCTGCTGGTGGACAATCTCGTTTTATACAGGATTCAAGAAAACAGAGGTCAGCATAAGCTCTCTCCGCCTTGGGAAGGACCATACATCATCTCTCGGGTCCTTCGGCCTGGCACCTACAAGTTGAAGACCATGGACAGCGACGAGCTCAAGAACGCATGGAACATCTCACATCAACGTAAATTCTATCCCTAGCTTTCCATTTCGTGCACCCTCACACGCCTAGCTCGCTCTTAAGTGACACCTGACCCCTCCAAAAGGGGCCAGGTGTCACTCGGGGGCTACAATAGTGCACATGGCAACAGGGTGCATGGCACTTCATTTTTTTCTTCTTTTTTAAACAAAAGTCATAGCCGTGTAGCTGCGTTGGACCTTGAAACTCACTATGGCGATAAGCAAAGTAAGCCACGGGCCACGCAGGTTCATGGTCGAGTCGGTCAAACAATGCAACGTCGTGCTAGCCCCAGTGGCCACGACAACGGCGATCACCGACAAAACCAAACCTCAAAGGGCTCGGGAGCTCAAGCTTCATGGATCAAAACAGGAGAGGCGAAGGCCCAACACTTCAATCAAACCAAATACGAATTAAAATTGTCTAGGGCCACCACGGGCCAACGAAACTAAGCAACCACCAGTTCAGACTTGAATTATTACATGGGCATGATGGTCCACCAAACTGACCAAAACAACTAATAACGATTCCTGACAAATTCTCTTCTCCTCTAGGAAGCACCTCCTCCTCGTGCACGTGGCCCAGGGTGTTGGCATGGGGGGCAGTGCACACCCGGATTGCCTCCATCTTCTCAAGGGTGTGGCCTTCGACGTGGCCCGGGCTCAGGGCCTCGAACTCAGCCTGGACCAGGTCGAAGTGAATGGCGAAGACGCTAAAGGTGAGGCACACACCGAAGCGCATGCCCCACCGGATCCAGTCGCGTCCTGCCTCCATCAGCCCCCCGACTAGCTCGACAGGTGTGGCATCAAGGGGAAGATCAATGTGAAGCTCTTGTGCGGCCTGACCCATTAGAGCGTGAAGCGCACCTCCCTCCTCGACCTCCTGACGGAGGGAGCCCTCGACCACCGCCAGTCTGGACCCGAGGTCTGCACGAATCTGCCGTGGTCAACAAAACAAACATAAATGAAACAAGGGAAGGTAAGGAAACATAAGGAAGTCTTACCCTCCTCCCTCTTACGAGAGTTCTACAGCCGCGACAGATGGTCAGCTGTAGCCGTAGTGGAATCCTGAGCCACCTTCTCCGCCTCCTCGCGATGCTGCTTCTCCTGCTGTAGTGCTAGCCGCAGCCCGCTGTTCTCCTCGGCGCCGGACGCAACTCGCGTCACCGCCTCGTCTCGCTCCCTTCGAACGAGGACAAGGTTGTCCGTAGCCTTACAGGCCAGTTCCAAAGAGGCCTCTAGCTCCTACACTCGCGACCCGAGGTCCTCCCCAAGCCGGCGCTGCTCCTCAAGCTCCCTCCTCAAGGCCTGTCGGGATGCCGTAGCCGAGGTCTCACACTCGAGCCACAACGCCTGACAGGTGACGAGGACGCGAAGTTCAGCAGGGCTGCACAGGTCCTCCATCAACCGAAGCTCGCCCTCGAGCAATGCGCGCTCCTCGACCGAAAGGGGCGAGGTCCCATGACCAAGAGCATCGGCGGCGAGCCCTGCGCTGAACAGGGTGAAGTCTCTCACGTCAGCACGGGCTGAGCAGCAACCTCCTTACTACCGCCTATCGCCGCGCCCACTGGAGTCGTGCGTCGGGCAGCCTTGGGCGCCGCAGAAGTTGCAGTCGCTTCTGGGGCCGCCATGGCCGCCGCAATCACAGCTGCGTCGCACGCTCGCGCCTTCTCAGCGGCTGCGATGTCACGCGCTCGCGCCTTCTCCACGGTGGCGGCGGCGGCCTCCCGCGCCCGCGTTTCCTTCACAGTGGCTGTCATGGCCTCTCGCACCCGCACCTCCTCGGTGGCACGGGAGCCGCATCACGCATCCTCGCACCCTCTACAACACCCACTTTCAACTACTTCATAGCGGTCAGCTTTGGACGACCAGGATCCTGGCCTAGGGCCTGACACTTCTCGATGGGCGTGTCATCACCCCCTGCTCCTCGTGAGGACGCTTCTCCACGACCATGGTGGGGGACGCGGTCCCGGTCACGACGGCCAAGACCGGCGTCTCGACCCACGCCGACCCGACCACCCCCTGGATGGGAGAGCCGGTCGCCGGAGCCGACGCGCCAGGCGCGTTCCCGGCCGAGGCTGGCGCATGTAGACTCTCGACTGACCCATACTGACAAAGCACTCCCGAGCCGGTCGACGCCGACGAGACCATGGATGACCCCATCCCCAGGGTCGGCCGCGTGAAGGGCGCCTAGCGAAGGCCGTCGCCAGGCCGGCGTTGCCACCGAGCACGTCTTCGTTGTCGTCATCGTCGTCACTGCCACCATTGGCACCATCACCGACGTAATCCTCATCATCGGCACCATCGTCCCCGACGGAGTCCTCAAATTTGCTCAGATACTCCGAATCGTTGGAGTCCTTCTCCTCCGTCGATGCGAGCGACGGGGTGTCTGGGTTCTCACCCCGCCGCTCCCTCTCCTCTAGCAGCGCCTGGTGCCGCCGTGACCTCTCCTCCTTCTCGAGCTTGACATGAATGTCAGTGTCCTTCTTCCTCCTCGGCTCCTTCTTCGCCTCCCGCTACGCCACGTCTCTGAAACGGTTGGCGGTCCACGCCACCACCCCCTCTGGTAGTTGGAGGGCGGAGGTTCGTATCAAGCTCACCCATTGGGATTAAATGCAAACAGATAAGAAGAGGGATTAGACTCACCTATTTGGACTGAACGCAAGCCATAACAGGGATGAAAAGGAGGAAAGAGATCATGAATTCTTACCACATCAACCTCTTGCGGATCGGGGCGCATGGGCGGAGCGCCCGGAACAGGCCATGTCGACACGGACGAGCCCAAGGCCTCCTTCACCCGCTTCCCCAGCTTGGCGTCGGGCAGCAATTCCTCTGCCATCATGTTTCCTGGCACCATGCGACTGTTGCCGTCGACGAGGAACATCGGGAGATTACGATGGCATAGCGGCGCGAACCGCCTCCGATGATACCACCCGTAGACTCTAGCGTTGTCGAGCCCCAACTCTTTCAGGTGGGCGATGGCGGCGAGCGTGCTCCCAATCCACTTCCTCCCGTACTTCCCCATCCCCACTTCCAACGAGCTGGGGCCTCGGTGATGTCGTGCACGGTGTAATTGGGGAGGGGGTGCAACTCCTCGTTGCGTAGATAGAACCACCTCCTATGCCACCCTGAATGGGTGGTCGGGGTGGGCATCTGGATGTACCGGCTCCCGTGGTCATTGCGGAGGTGAATCCCCATGCACCTGATGGTGCAGAGGAGCGAGGCGGCTCCGGCGGCCTTGCGCCTGATGCAAACGACAAGAAAGAAGTAGCACCATAAGTCAAAGTTGGGGGCGATGCCAAGGAACCCCTCACATAAGGCCATGAAGGTCGAGATGTGTTGGATCCTGTTGGGATTCAGGTGTTGTAGCTCCGCCCCGTAGTGGTAGAGCAGGACCCTAAGGAAGTCATGCGTCGGCCTCCCCATCCCTCGCTCATGGAAGGGGATGAACGAGACCACATAACCACTCGGGGGCTCTGGCCGCGGCTCATTCCCCGGCACGATCCACTCCACCGCCATGGTGAGGGGCGCATGGAGCCCGGCTTGGATGAGCCCCTCGAGCTCTTTCTTCATCATTGTGGATCGCGAGAAGACCGACATGGTGGCGGCAAAACAATGGCAGAAAAGAGCGAAAAGGGAAAGATGAGGGAAAGGTGAAAGCGTGAAGGCAAAGCAAGCGGAAGGAAGGGCAGAGGGCTCGGCGTAAGAGGGTTTAAATAGGGGATCCAGACCCTGCGCACAATCGAAACGGACTGCGAGAAGTCCGCCCGTCGCCCACCAGGTAAAGTGCCTTTTGACTTCCCACTCCACGCCACGCGCGGGCGCTGCGTCCCACACGTTTCCTTAACTCCATCCACCCACCGAAAACTCCTCAGTCCCCGCGAACGGCTCCGTGCATCATGGGCCCCGCCACTGCTTCCACGACGGCAGAAAAAAAGTGCCCCCATGACTATCGTGACCTAGGAGATGGAACGGTCGCGCGATTCACCCAGGACCACCACAACACGAGGACCAGGTAAATCGCTTTCATTTAACTATTTCCCATTCGCTCGTGGGGTGGGGCCGGCCATGCAAGGCCTATCCAAGCCCCACGACGCACTTCGAGCCCTGAAACAGGCAGGACATGTAGGTCCCGTCGGCCAGGCCATGCCAAGTCAAGTTCCCCGGTGAGCGAGGACACGAGAGGCATGAGAGAAGTCGCACGATCCCGCCGTGGGGCGAGCGGCGCAGGTAAGGCGGGATAAGGGGCTGAAAACTGCCCCGACGGCCCGGTGGCATTACGGTTCTAAGGCTGGTCCCGCAAAGGGATTCGTCAGCCACCGAAAACACAAGACAGAGCGAGGGGCACGAGCGATGGGCATACCTAGCGGCCAGTACCCCGACCCCCGAAGGTCATGGGCATCGCAGAGTAGCATTTGAGTCCCGTTCCAACTCGTCTCTTGGTATCTCCCCGAAGAGAGGCAACTAGCCATCGTGAACTATCGAATGGTCGTGACAACCAATCGAGCCAGAAAGACGGATTTATGAGATCGACCACCAGCTGGTCCACTGGAACTCCATCGACGGGGAACCGGGGGGTCTCACTCGAACGAACCCGATAGCAGCTCATCGAGCAACCGTGTTTCAGCCACCAAGGCAAAAGCATGGCCCGGCTCTATCCTCCGTCCCACGAACGGGACGCGGAAGGAGAAAACGAAGAAGTCGGAACAACCCCTCGACTGATCCTTCTGTATCGAGCGGGGATGCGAGGGTCGGCATCGCCAAACGAGACCCAACGACGAGGTCACAGTCCTTTATTCCTTAAACAAGGCAAAACGAAGAAGTCGGAACAACCCCTCGACTGATCCTTCCATATCGAGTGGGGACGCGAGGGTCGGCATCGCCAAATGAGACCCAACGACAAGGTCACAGTCCTTTATTCCTTAAACGACGCCGTGTCAGGCCAACTCATACAAAACTGTCTTCGTTTCTCCCCTCTTAGCAAAGGCGAGCCCGACGGCTCGAAACCAAAAAGAACAAGGAAAAAGAGTCGGCCCTAAAGGCCTGTTACAAGGGGAAAAGTGGTACCCGCGCCTCGGCCGGTACATACGAGGTAAAGCACCTGTGATGCTTCATCGTCGGGGAAAGAAGCCCTCATATGAGGCCAGCCATTTCCGCCTACGAGGAAGGCGAGCAGCTCGACCGCACCATACGGCTGTTGCTGGAGCTGCTTCTTGGGACTAAGGACCACCCCGCCAGCGGGGAGTCTGGTCCGGTGCCTCTTCTTGACCCTGCTCCTACGGATGTTGCCAAGAACAAACACGGCGGGACCTAAAAAGCCATGTAAACCCACCATGCGGGGTCCCAATTAACTCCACCTCTCCTGAATGAGGGGGGGACGTAACTGAAGTTGAGCCAGCCTCCTCACAGCTAACGAGACGGCCATGTCAGGACGGTCAAGCATTTATTACCAGCGAATCCCCTTCCCCGTCCTTACCTCCAGAGGCATCATCACACTCGAAAGCCATGAAGACAACTGTCAACTAAGCAGGAGCTACTCGCATCTCAGGAGCCCTGGAATGTGGCGTGTGAATTTTAGGCGTGAGGGTGAAACTATACGAAACCCAGCCACATCCTTAAATAGCCGAGCCAGGCCACGTCCTCGGATACCCTGCCCAGGCAATAAGGCCGAGGCAATTCATAGCGAGGCGCCAGCACGCCACCTAAGGACAAGGATCTGACCCCGCTAGTAGCATCACACGTAGCGTGCTGCACGACGGAAAGCCCGCCTCGGGCCGGGTCGATGACTAAAGGCCCCCCAGGCAACCTACACGACAGGTTGGGGACCCACCGGAAGATGCCCCTGCTCGGCACACACTGAAAGAAAACAAGGAGCCTGCCGCTCAGACGACCCCAGGTCGCGTCTTTTTAGACAAAGGCGCAGCCAGATATGACGCTTCGTAGTGACTTTGTGGGCCGGGGCCATCCGCCCTCTATAGATGCGTCACGTCACCCTCTCTGTCCGAGGCCTAAGCCGCAGAGGCCACAGACGCTGCAGCGCCCTCGGAGACTACACCTGATAAATAAAGCCAAGGAATGAGTCCATACAGACTCCTTCCCTAACTCGGGGGCTACACCCGACGGGTGCGCTCGCGCGCACCTCTCCCATGACAGAAGGACCTACTGCAGCCGCGTCCAGCTGAGGCGCGAATTTCGCAAAAAACTCGCCCCCCAGCTCGGGGGCTACACCTGTCGGGTGCGCTCACACGCACCTCAAACGGACCAAGCAACTCGCGAAGCAACCCTGCCTACCTCGACTCATATCGGCAAAATCCCCCGAATGACTCTCTGACTCGCTCGAGGGCAACTGTCAGGGGTAAACATCGGGGTGCCACGTGGCACTCCGTAAATAACCAAGGAGGACCCAAATGGGCCCCACCTAAAAAATATCCGCCCAATAGGTCCCACTTTAAACCGCAGAAGTCGCATCGTGCACCCGACTCGCCCGACCCTTAGGTAGACAGGAACCGACCATGGTCCATTCGACCCCTTGGCGGGAGTCGAGCGATCTGCCACGCCCGACCCCCTCAGCAGGGGCCGGGAGCCCTGTCGTGCCTTACCTCGCTCTACCCCGTAGAAGGGGTCGGGGCCTCCCATCACAGGCCCCACAGAATCATCAGATAGGCTTCGCCACCTTCAACCCTCGAACTGGGAGCTCAAACCCTGATAAGGCGAGGCCGGAAATGGCGGAATAGAGAAACTCGATTACCCTGACAGACAAGACCAATCCCAACCTCAAGTGGGCCCGAAAAGGTCTGACACGTTGTCCTAACCCAAACTGAGGGTGAGTGATCGAGCTGGTAACTTTCAATGGCCAACTACTCAGTCTTAAATGTCGTACCCGCTACGCATGCACAGTATCAGGGGGTCAAATTCCCCTGTACGCCTCGCTGCCCTCATCGTCGACCACGCCTGCTAATGCAAGTGGGCGTGGCAGCGCACTCGATGACGCCATCACCTGATGACACGCTCAACAGTGACCGTATAGGTCAACCGATGGACAGGAACGATGATCACCCGTCCGCATAACATGATAGCACCCATGATGCACCGTGCCACGTCCCACGAAACACGCCATCAACAATGGCTGAGAGGACGTGACCTGACGACGGAAGACGGGGGCAAGCCCGTAGTGCAGCGTCACCCCTGGTCATCGAGATTGTGTGATGGGATGGTCAAGACTTGAAGACTATGGTCATCGATCGGGAGTTTTCGCCTTCTCCAACACGACTTCAACAACTACGCACGTGTAGATCTCTTTCTCTCTCCCTCTCTCCCTCTCTCTCTGTAAAAGGGCCCATCCCCTCAGAATATAAAGGGGAGCCTTTCTTCTTCTTCAGGACGAGGATAGTCACGACTCAGCACAACACACTCACTCGCACCTGAGACTTGGAGCACCCCCTCCTCTCTCACCACCATTGTACTCAACTCCGGAGCAAGTAACATGAGCAGGGCTGAGAACTGGACGTAAGGGTTCACCCCAAACCATTATAATCCCCCGTGTCCTCTTGCTAAGCCATTACCGAATCCAAAGCACGCACCCCCGGAACAAATTCTACTAGCAAGTGATCAAAACACCGACAACTGGGTTGCCGATTGAAGAGCAAGCAACAAGATTGTATACTACAAAAATCTTTCAGAAGTTCTTGGATGAAATAGGCATTCATTTCATTGCAACTATATTGTACTTGACCAGAATGATCCAAAGGAATGTTGTGTAGGCATGCTCTCCGTGTGCTGAGGTTGGATCTTGTACTGATGGTTCCACCTAAATATATCATTCATTGCTAGTGTAAGTACTATAAACTAGTCTATGCCTCAATATCTGAGGGTGTTTGGTTAGGCTGTGGTTGTGAGAAAAAGCTATGGTGGATTATGGCCATGAAAAAAGTTGTTGTGAGATATTAGCTATGAGAAAAGTCAAAAGCCATTTGGTTAACTAGTTGTGACTTTCATAACAATTATCAACCAGACCCCACATGTCATCCCCATTAGTCACCACTCAATTGTTTATCTCTCATTGACTAGTGGACCCCACTCATCATTTCTCTCTCTCTCTCTCTCTCTCTACATGAGCCCTGCCCCCGCACGAGCCTCCCAATGCCGCCCTGCGTGAGCTCCGCCATGCTCTGCCGCTACCCATGCAAGCTCTGCCATGCTCTGCGTGAGCCCCCCCCCCCCCCCCCCCCCCCCCCCGCTGCCACTGCGTGGCGGCCCCCACCTCCTGCCCCACGCAGCTCCACCGCTGCCCCACGCGAGCTCCGCCATGCCCTGTCGTGCCCCGCGTGAGCCAGCCTCCACCTTTTTGCATTCCGCCGTTCCCCGCGTGACCTCCGTCCTGCTCGGTCTATCGATGCAAAAGAACAATAGAAGAAAAAGAAAGATCGAACCGGTATCATCATAACCAGTAGCAGTGGGTAATTTCTGTGAAGAGGAGAAAGCCACAGCCAGAGAAAGCAAGAGAAGAGGTGCCGTGAGAAATGAACTCGAGAAAAGCTGCTTTTCCTCAAAGCAGCTAGAAGAAACTAACCCCTTTGGTTTGGCTTCTGACTTTTTTAGAAGCAAAAGCACCTAAAACGCCAAACCAAACACCCCCTGAGCCTGCCACAGAAGATAATCAGGAAATAGGAAGCTACAATGATCTCTACAAACTTGACCACCAATACTTTGCAGAAGTAGTAGAATTTGGTTCCACAAACTCAGAATCGAAAGAGTATGCTTTGTCAATGATGAGGGAAATCAGAGATAAAGTGATTTCCTATGAGAGGTCATTAAGAGCTCATAGAGTGGATAGTCATGTTTCACCTGCCAATTATGCATACAATCCTGCTAATGAGGATTTTACTGATGATCCATTGCCCATCTCTCTCGGTACAAAGGACTAGGATCTTGCGCAAGGCCAGTCCAAATGTTCCTGCAAGAAGAAGCTGGCGACCCCAACTGTTCTTGAAACCTTGAAAAAGAAAACTAAAAGGGCATATAGCAAGAGGAGGAACACCATTGTAAACACTCTTAATACAGCGATCACCACAACTGAAAATGTAACTAATGGAACAATAAGATTCATAAATTAATCTAGATATTTTTAAATTGTCCTCAAACTATAGCTTTCTTAAAAATAAAATCATTAAGTCCAGCAGAATCCTGTTAGTGAGGGATGGCCATTAACATCTACTCGTTATGGAGTAAGCATTCCGTTTTCCTCTTTTCTTTGTTCTTTTTGGAGAAAGTGTAACGTTTACACAATAATGTTCATTTTTAAAATATGTTTCCTTTGTAGTGGGGACCATATCCGATTCATCGCAATACAACAACAATGCACCAAGCTTCAACTGGCCTGAGAGCAATCAGGTATCAGCTCCATAGGCAACAATGCAATTGTGGATTCCTGACAGACTAGTTTTGACAGACTCGTAGTTCTGCAAGGTAATGGCGATAGATCAAGTTTGACCTTCTTGTTTCCTGACTGGAAATCCATAACCACCGAATGAAGGCAGTGGCTTGGTGAAAATCTCCATACTTCTTACCAGTTTGGGCTAATATGTGATAACAACTAGATGCCATTTTCATCAGATTGCGTAGTTGTACATAATCATTTTTCTTATCTCTTTCATTGGATATTTGCATCTCCCGTTAGATTTATCTGAATCGTATTAAGCAGATCCACCTGATCTTACCTGAATAATTTGATTTGTAAATCGTCCAGCTTTTGGAAACTATGAATCCATTTGGCTGGCCATTGCACAAGCATAGCGGGTTACACATTCATTTTGCCTGTCTATTTCACAAGATTTCCATGATGTCATAGATGCGATAGCATATAAATAGTTTGTCGATTGGCAGGGTGTGTTCGTTTGTTAGGGTCTAAATTTTAATATTATCATATCAGTTATTCGATCGTTAAATATAATAATTAAATATAAAATTAATTATATAGTTTGATGCTAATTTGCGACATAAATTTATTAAGTTTAATTAAATCATTATTAGGAGATGTGTACTATAGCATCATATTATCTAATCATAATCTAATTAGTCTTAATAAATTCGTCTTGTCATTTAATGGATAGATTATAAACTGAGTTTTGTCAGTAATCTTCTAATTAATATCTCATCTGGATGCTTTATCTGATACTAATATTGAACTACTACTAGTTAGTGATTCTGGATTTCCCATGTCGTGTGTTTGTTGAGTTCAGAATGTAATACTACAGCTCTTGCGCTATTCTACAGCTGGAGTGCAGCAGTTCGATCCCGGGGAATCTTTCTATCTGCACGAGAGCCCGGTCATGTACATATGTAGGGAACTGACATATAACCTATGCACTGTTCTCTCCAGGAATAGCTGTCACTGCTGCTTTGCACGGTTGTCATGCCACTGTACTGTCCCCGTCGATCCTTCTTAGGTTGTCCGCACCGCTGTGCGGTAAACCTGCTGCAGGAGTGCAGGACAGCTTTAGCGGACGGGAGCCCTGCACCGTTGTGTGGCATCCGCTTAATCTGGAGAAGTAGGGGAGGAATGCTACAGCTGCGGGCCTCAAAGGAATAGAGGAAAAAATAGAGAAAAAAATATAAAAAAATTAGTATATAAAAAAGTTTATATTATATAATATAGTATATGTAAGAATTGTATGAGAAAGTTTAATCTGAAAACTATATGTCATCCGACACATGACATCATGTAAGATCTTAGGGACCATTTAGGAGGGCTTATCTTCAAATGGCTTATGGTAATGTGGCTACAGGCGCATAAGCGGAAAAAAGCTAGAAAATACCAGCTCTGAATAATTTATGTGAAAATAACTCATTACTATAGAACTTTCATTGTTGCTATAGTACTATAAATTAAAATAATAAGCTGCTCGTAAGCCATGCTTAGTAGTATTATTGAATTAGTAGACTGTCATCCGCAGCCATATAGGTCAGCTGAACCCTGGCTATGGTGCAATGTAAACTCGCAATCATCCATGATGACCACTTCTCTCGAGAATGCAAACTCTCAATCACTTTGGCCTCACTCTTTCGCTTTTGAAAGCAATGTATTTGTATCATAAAAATATGACAGGTCTAAAAATCAGAGAGGTGGAAACGAAACACAGCCAGAGGCATTAGGAACGGAAGCAGAGACTGTCAAGGAAACTGAAGATGAGTGTGTTAGTAGAGGTGGAGTATAGAACGATGCAAAAGGTTTTCCATACTGTAGGTCTCACATGCTGCTCCTTGAGATGCAGAAAGGAAATCACTTGTGGTTCCAACAAGAAATGAAATTACTCTTCCTCTATAGTACTACATACTCCCTCCATACTCAGTTTAGAAGACGTTTAGGACATGATTTATAATACCAAGGAGCAATTAATTAAGAGGTATGCCCTTAATAAATACAGTCCCAGATCCATTTTATTCACTAAAGTTGCTCCACCTGATTGGTTACTGCGCTTCCACCAAGACTTAAGATTGGGAGTTCGACTCCTAACAGCCTTGTTTTTTTGCTGCACTTCTACCGAAACATGAGAACGCCCACCTTTGTGAAAATGCTGGTTTTTATAGAACGCTCTCTAAACTAAGTATGGAGGGAGTATATAGATAATCACGTCTAGCTATCGTCCTCGTACTATTTTGTCAATAATCGGCTAAGGACAAATTTGTGCAGAATGCAAGGAAACACTAATGGGTTTGAGCTGGCAAGAGGCGACTGCCATGATAACTTGTCAGTGTCATCGCACTAGTCCTAGAGCGAAATGCGGCTTTGAGGTGCGTGCAACCGTTGACGTGTAGACCGTTGCGGCAGCTACACCTGAAAATATCGAGGCAGGTGGCAACAACAAGGCTCCTGGTAGATTTGTTCTCAGATTGGATGGTAGTAGTACTAATCAGGTTGGTACAGTACAGGTCTACAAGATGCAATAAAAACAGAGTAATTTTTCCTACGGAGACAGAGTGAATAAAGCAGAGGCATCCTGTTTCAGAACAAACAGCCCGGGTAAACAAAACCGTGCTGTCAATGTCAAAAGAAGAGGACGATGTTAAAGTTAAATCCATCATCACGACCTTTAATTTTGCTTTGTCCGAGGTAAACTATCGCAAATTTATTCGAGTGAACCAGTGCTTTGAAAACATCGACAGGATTTTAATTGCACAGATGCAGATGGTACCCCTGCTTAAAGAACGGCGTGCGGAGTGATGGGGATTCAAACCCACCAAAACCTCAGCTCGCTCACTCCTCACAATCTTCACTCCGCTCCACTCATCCCACCAAAATGGGGAGGCTGCTCCCTGTCCAACCCTTCCTCCTCCTCCTCCTCCTCGCCGCCGCCGCCGCCGTGGTGCGTTCCGCGCCGGTGTACGGCCCCGACTACCTGGTGGACGGGAACCAGCTAGTGGACATGCAGTACCACATGGGCCCGGTCCTGTCGGCGTCCCCGACGAACCTGTACCTCATCTGGTACGGCCGGTGGGACCCCGCGGCGCAGTCCGTCCTCCGCGACTTCCTCGCCTCCCTCTCCGCTGCGGCGCCGTCCCCCTCCGTCGCCGACTGGTGGGCCCGCACCCCGCGGCTGTACACGGACCAGACTGGCGCCAACGTGACGGGCGCCTTCGTCGTCGCCGGCGAGCACTCGGACGCCGGCTACTCCCACGGGACCTCCCTCCGCCGCGCCGACGTGCAGTCGGTGATCCGCTCCGCCGTGTACGCGTACCCGGACCCGCTGCCGCTGGACCCGTACGGCGGGGCCTACCTGGTGCTCACTTCCCCCGACGTGGCCATGGACGAGTTCTGCCGCGCCGTCTGCGGCTTCCACTACTTCACCTTCGCCTCCGTGGTGGGCGTCACCGTGCCGTACGCGTGGGTCGGGAACAGCGCCGCGCAGTGCCCGGGCAAGTGCGCGTTCCCGTTCGCCGCCGCGGGGAACGAGTACGGCAACGGCAATGGACAGAGGCAGGAGGTGCTGCGGCCGCCGAACGGCGACGTGGGGGTCGACGGCATGGTGATCGTGCTGGGCCACGAGCTGGCGGAGATGGCGACCAACCCGCTGGTGAACGCGTGGTACGCGGGCGACACGCCCACGGCGCCCACCGAGATCGCAGACCTCTGCCTCGGCGTATACGGCGACGGCGGCGGCGCCGGGGTGCTCGTCGGGAACGTGTCCCGTGCGCCCGACGGCACCGCGTACAACGTGCACGGCGTCAATGGCAGGCGCTTCCTCCTGCAGTGGCTCTGGAACCCGGTCCGCGGCGCCTGCTACGGGCCCAACTCCACCAACTGATTATTACCGAGGTCGTCTTCTTCTTGGTCTTGTTCTTGGATAAGTACAATACTCGTCATGCCATTCTGCTCAATGGCGTTGCTTGATGTGACCGAACGGAGATTCAGTTGATTAATGGATGGATTACATTTTGAATCAGGGCTGAGGTTCCATCTGTTCGGGCTTGGGTGGGTTTGTAACAGGTTCTAGATGACATGGTGATCTGTATCGATTTTGGGCACTAGGAAACCAGAAGAGCAGTTTATTCAGTTTATTTTGCACTCTTCTGCGGCATGAGTCATGGACTGCATTTTGAATCACAGCTGTGGTTCCATATGTTCGGACAAGTTGATTCTAGATTACACGATGGTCTGTATCGATTTTGTTCAGTAGGAAACCAGGAGAGCAGTTTATTCAGTTTGTTTTGCACTTGCATTTTGCATTCTGCAACATAAATAGTAGTACTACAATTTATCATCAGTTTGTACTGCAATGTGCTAGTGCCACTTCCCCTGCTTGGTGAAAGAAAACAGAGTGGTTGCCTTCGTGCTTCCTCTTTTGACTCTGCTTTAGTTTCAACAACAATCATGCTAACTCTGCAGTTTGGTCTCCCTGCCTCGGCCTCTCATGATAACGCTTTCTTTCCTTTTATTACTGCCTTTTTCACATCGCGGTGGAGTGAAGACGGGATTACTTTACCACTATAATTACAGTGGAGTCAGAACGGGTTATTTTACTATTTTTAATGAATAATAAATAAAGCTCTGAAGGGGCAGTTGCTCCTCCAGTTACAGTGAAGATGGATATCCTTCACAAGTTATTAATGTCACAGGAAAAACGGCTTCACTGCTATAAAGAGTGAAGGATTTTACCTGAGAGGTTTGAACTTTGATCACAAGTTACTAATGCCACAGGAAAAATGTCTTCTGTGTGCCCAAGCATACATATCGCCTCAATCCTCAAATAACCCAACTGTACAAAGTTCCAAACAATATGCCTGGATTTATCGGCACCTCCATACCAAACTACAGGTCCAAATCAATTGTTCAGTTAAACATGCATCTAAACTGCCACCATATCAGCACCATACCAAAGGCAGCAAGCACAAGTTTGCAACCGCGATTTTGTTGACATATGAACAATCAATGAAACTTCCGGTCAAAAAAAAAAATCAAAGCAGCAGGCAGACCGATAACAAATTTACAGTATAACCTTTAATGATCCAACATTTCATTTGCGGGACTGCTACTGCTCAGGGATTCAGTGTATGACAACCAGAAATGAGGCACAGGCAGCTCACATCAGAACTCAAGGATCAAATCCTCATACTACTCGGGCTCTAAGATCAATAGAGCGGAATTATTCACACTGGTGCAGTGGTGCTAGTTTTCCTTCTTTTCAGAATCAAGAGCGCATGCATCAGTCATGACTCAAATATCACTCTTTAGTTAATCACTGAACCACTCTATGCTGCTGTTAGCCTGTATCTACTAGTTGGAATTAATAGTTAACAAGTAATACTCAGGTAAATCTGCCATTTACCAATTAAAAGGGAGCACTTAATCTATAGAGACACCATTATGCTCCAAACTGACCAACTTATGTATTCATTCAGAAAAGAGCAATACGAGGTTCAACATCCAACAGAATAGGGCGCTTTCGCTAGATTCTTGCATGCCACTGGCCATGCATCGAAACATCTGAGTATTTGAAATAGTAGTAAAGGTTCAACATGCAGAAGGAAACTTAACTAGGACAAGAGTAACGACCCCTGATACAAACGCTAAGACAAGATGTGATTCAACTGAAGCTGGATGGTTTCGAATGACACTCCACAATGTCGCTTCACTCTCCTTCCAAATGGCTCTACATGGTCTTACTGTTGATGAACCACTTCTTTTTCCTCAGCTACAAAAGAATTGGGAAAGATAATCAACTAATGAACACACAATCATTGCATTTTTTTTAAGTTCAGAAGATGGGAAGATCACTTAGTATGGTAGATATAGGCCACATCTTTCAATTAATACATGGGGCATAACGTAATTGAAGAACTTGGGTAGTATAAACTTCATTGACATCTAAAGTGATGTAACACTAACATGATCAATGGAGCAAGCTGATGCAAGATTACAAAAAGCATCATCGTTATGGCCACGGAAACATTTAAATAGATACTGATGTTAAGAAGCCTAGTTCATGAGCAGAACAATGCTAAGACAAGTAAATTAACCATGGTGAGCTGGAGAAAATGAGCAGTTATAAGACAAGTATGCCCAACTGGCCAAGAATGTTAAAGACGGTGAGATACATAACATGAGCTTATAAGACATGCAAGCCCAAGAACAGTAACGATGGGGCACCATGTGATGGCCGGGGATAGCAAGGGCTTAATTACCTCGTTGGTGTGGCCACACTTCTTCTTGCGGCAGTTCTTGGCCCTGTCGTGAAGGCGTGCATAACAGCTGCGAAGACATTACAAGCACAACTCTTCAGCTGAAGAAAGAGGCTGAGTAGCCAAGTATGCAATGGTAGATGAGAAAAGGAGTAGGCCTTCTGGTATATAGGTTCACTATGTAAATGCAGAAGAATCAACAGGTAGGGCACAAGTTATTACAGTGAACAAGCATCAGCGCCAGAACAGGTGAACAACAGAACAAGACAATTTACAGGGTTATAAGGTATCCAGTAAGGCAAATATGCAAATCGATTAAATCCGGAGAATTTGCAGGATTTATCGCTTAAAGAAGGCAAAAGTGGACACACTAACATGATGCAAGGAACCAGCTTTACTACACAAACGAGAGATAAATTCATGAAATGCATATCCATCTATGTTTCACGGTACAAATCATTTTGCCATCACAATTAATTGTTAATTAGCAGTTAATATCATTGTATCATACACCATTGCCTAGCCTAGCATCGGCATGCAGCAGATCAACCACACACGTATATGGATCAGTCTCGCGAGTTACCTCATCTAAACAAAATCATGAAAAAGCAGTAATCACACGTACCTGCGGCAGATGATCTTCCACTCATTGTGCTTGCGGGCAAGGTTGATGAGGTCCCACGGGACATTTTTGGGGTAGCCGCCCCTGCCGCCGCCGCGGAGGCGGAGCACCAGGTGCAGCGTGGACTCCTTCTGGATGTTGTAGTCAGCCAGGGTGCGGCCGTCCTCCAGCTGCTTCCCGGCGAAGATGAGCCGCTGCTGGTCCGGTGGGATGCCTGCAAACCCATCAAGCAACATGATTTCAAATCGAGGCGCGGTTAGCTCACTAGTAGCGTTGATGAGGGAACTGAAATCCGAATTCCAAAACAGGAAATTCGAACTCCCGGAATTGGAAAGCCGAATTCTCAAACAGGGATGGATCTACTTCACGTTTACTTATTTCGGAGTTGAATCCGAGCCTCCCGTTATTACCACCCTTAAGAGCATCTACTTCACGTTTACTTATTTCGGAGTTGAATCTGAGCCTCCCGTTATTACCACCCTTAAGAGCAACTCACATCAAAGATTAGTAAAGTAAGGCGACCAAGACCTATATACTACTTTCCAATCCAAAGAAAGCTTCGACCATTCAGCAGATCGAACCATCTAGGCGCTCTTTTCCGACCCACGAAACAATCAAAACCAAACACGGCGTAATCAACCACGCATACTGACGAAGAACAGTAAACCCCACTACCCCATACCACACCCACCTCGAAACATGAAAAGGGCACCGGATTCAACCGCATGCGAAGGCAAGCACGTCAGAAACCAAGAAAATGAGCAAGATTCCGGTCGCCCGAGCAAGGGGAACATGGGCGGGGAGGAGAAGACGGACGCACCCTCCTTGTCCTGGATCTTGGCCTTGATGACGTCGATGGTGTCACTGCTCTCGACCTCGAGCGTGATGGTCTTCCCCGTCAGTGTCTTCACGAAGATCTGCATCACGCCGCCTGTCGCTTAGCCTGCTTGCTCCCTCTTCTCCGGCCGGCCGGGTTGGTTGTGGGCGGCGTACTGGTGAATGGGTGGTACCGGGGTAGCCGAGGGCGTGGCCGCTTTTATATAGCGAGGAGAGGAGGTAGCGCAGCCGCCACGAAACTGGAGGCTAGCAGTAGCACTGGACTGGAGAAGAGTGGAGAGGCGGGCGCTGCCGAACACTGGAGGCCCACTTCGTCAGCGACGCTGCGTGCAGTTGCAGCCTTGCAGCAGGCATTCATGCCTGCCGTGAGCACGCCGTACGTGGAGGAGATGGCGCTCTAGTGGGCCGGGGGCCGGTACATGAAAATATGTCTGGCCTAGTAAACGTTTGCAGTACATCTTTGGACGAGCCCCAAAAATATAGCAGTCTTTAATCTCTAGTCAAAGTAAATTAAGAAACCAAATTGACTATCGTATATAAATCCGAAGGACCTTTATAGAATGTCATACCATGCAACAAATCGGCACTGAAGACTTTAAACAGCAATACGAAGTTCAACCTAACGAACATGCATTTGGAAATCCTGAACTAAGACAAACTAACGACCCGGCCAGATGACAGACGCAAAATGGCAAGACGATGTTCAGCAGGTGCACGACGCTGCCGGGTTGACGCTACAGACTTGCTCACATCAACTTCTTCTTGGCCCTCAGCTGGAAAAGAATGTTAAAAAAGGTTAAATTAGACCTCTAGTTTTTAGGTGAAGGTAAAAACATAGGGACTTGCTAATTTTCAGCTGCCTAAAAGTTTGGGTAACTTTCAATCACTGCTTTGAGCTATTAGATCTAGATACAATAACTTCTAATTATTATACAAATAATCCTAAAAAAAATCAAAATACAAAGGAACAAACTAGTGACTGAAAGCTTTCAGTCACTTGAAAGCTAGGAAACATGAAAAACATAAGCATTGCAGATATTTGTAGGATTTAGATATAGATCTTATAAATTTAAAATAATAACAAGTCTAAAATTACTAGAGTGGTGGCATAAATAATATTGATAGAGATTCCTACAACATGTAAGGGATCAAAAGCTCACCTCGTTGCTGTGGCCACACTTCTTCTTGCGGCAGTTTGTAGCCCTTGGGGGAAGGCGTGAATAACACCTTGAAATTTAAAGACATCAGAAGAAAAAAAAACTTTCAGCATCGGCCTGTATCATCTTAACTAAATCATTTGTTGAGAGTTCTACACCCAATTGTTCACACCGATCGATCATCATAGGTGGACTCATGCAAACCGCTAATTTATTTCACTAAAAAAACAGAATGTTATTATTTTCATTTGCATTGCGTTGTGGGAATAGCTAGATCAAAAATTATTATATGTATGCATCATCAGGATCATGCTATACGTACTTGCCGCAGATCATCTTCTTCTCGTTATGCTTGCGGGCAAGGTTGATGAGGTCCCACGGGACCCTCATGTTTGGGTAGCCGCCCCTGCCGCCACCTCGGAGGCGGAGCACCAGGTGCAGCGTGGACTCTTTTTGGATGTTGTAGTCGGCCAAGGTTCGGCCGTCATCCAGCTGCTTCCCAGCGAAGATGAGACGCTGCTGGTCCGGTGGGATACCTGCACTCAAGCCATGCACGGTTAATCCCTTACAAAAACTAATTCAAGAATAATTGTCAACGGGAAATTACCAACGTCGGTGCATGAAACTACTGAAAACAGAAACATTGCAATACACGAATGAGTTCGTTAAGGCTAATTAACTCGGCATTATTTGAGGATTTCATGCAGATCCGCCGCCATGACTTATTATCAGGTCGGACGGGACGGTGGAAAACTAAAACAAGAGATCTGACGAGTTTCACGCGTAGGAGATCCGAGAAACCGATCCAAAATCAAATCTCGTGACGACATAAATTAAATAGTCATAAGACGACCAAATTAAACAATAATTAGTCAACCTATTTTAGAGTTTAGAGGCTACAAAAAGGTTAATCGTCATCGGATATGAAAAATGAACAGAGTGCGTAGCATCTACGTATGTACGTCCAGATCGATCAATGGATCCACTCTGTTCTAGAAGTAGATGATCATCCAACAGAACGACAAAATTAAAGAACTGACGCGATCAACCACATGGATGGAGTGCTTAGTTGATTGATTATTCAAACCACGTGGATATGAACCGCGCAATGAGGGCAAAGTAAACCGATCCGAACCAAGCCAACTGCCATTACTAATTACCTTCCTTGTCCTGGATCTTGGCCTTGACGTTGTCGACGGTGTCGCTGCTCTCGACCTCGAGCTTGATGGTCTTCCCGGTCAGCGTCTTCACGAAGATCTGCATCTTAACTAGTCTTCTCTACCTGGTGGACGGAGAATGTTGATGGGGAGACGAGGAGATGACAAACTGGGTAACTGCGGCGGCCGTGTGCGTGCGTGGTCTCCTTTATATAAGGAAGGAAGGGAACGAACGCGCCGCTACGAGATCGAAGCCGTGAAGGGCGATGCATGCGCTCCGCTCCATCCGGCGCGTGGATCACGCGCTACGAAACTTACTGAAACCCTTGCAGGCTGCGAATATGAGGCCGCCCTGGAGCATGGCCCACAGTCTCATCGTTGATTTTTTTTTTCTCCATCAGCACCGAGTGAGGCAGAGATATTAATTTCAGACTTTGATCCTTATCAGCCATCTGATTGTGGTTACTGGAAGTTTTTTTTTTTTTTTTTTGGGGGGGGGGGGGGGGGGGGGGAGGGGATTTGGAAAATGAAATTAACAAGTATCGACGATTTGATCCTCCAACTCCAAGGGAATGACATTGACTTGTAAACACGATTGACATAGTATATGTTGGTTTGTCATACTCACAAAAAACTAGGATCCTATGAAAACCGAATAACAGGACGAAGGTTTTACTGCAAAGACTTGTAATTTGTAAAGAACTGCCTGAAAAGCTTAGTTGGTTGGCTGAACCCTCATAGAGCTTGAGTTGTTTCTTTTTTTTCCAATAGAAGCACAAAGTGACCAAGATATTTACTTTCCTTTTGCATACATCCCTTGTTGAGTACTTCTTCGTTCTTAAAATCCTGACGTTTTAGAAACAATTTAAATAAAAAGCTGCTACGAAGGGCTATCAGAATGACAACATTTTCAATACGGAAGAGTATGTAATTAATTAATGTTATTACATAGACTCCCTCAGTTAACTTAATAATGATGTGTGCAAGTAATATTTGTTTGTCCTAATGTCATAAATTACAGAACAGAGGAGTATACTACTATGGCAAAAATATGTGATACTACTAACTGCGAGAATATTTATACAGCGAAGCTGATCATAGCAGCCATCATTCATTTTCAGGATCAAGAATTCCATGAAAAGGAGAGCTAGAAAAGTCTTTCAGTTGCAGCAACCATCGCATTAAGAAAGAGAGCCAGAAGAGATGTTGATCTTGTATGATTTCATAATCTCATAGTATGTTTAACAAGCTATATTTTAGAAATATATAAATTTTCTGGTGGTTTAATTTTTGTACACCACGTAGAGACCACGAGCTCATGGACTTCGAACCGACTAAATGGCATCTTCTCATTTCTAGCCTGTTAAATAGTGCTTCAAGAGATACCAAAGAAATATAGGTAATATATGTCTTCCAAACGTATTTCCTTGTTTTAAAATAGCATAAAAAATTGTACGTGACTCCTTCTATTCCATATATACATTCAATCCAAAAGAAACTAGAGAAAATAAGGGCACATTCTCCCAAGTGCTTCAACCCCTTCCCACAAATCATGGAATTATCTCAAACGATTGAAAATATGTTTTTTTTAACTGAAAAACATGTTGAATGGATTAAACATGTGAAGTTAGCTTTTTTGAACAAAACTTAATAGGTGGATAGTTATTTATAACAAAAGAGCTTACAGACAAGCACCATCTGACATATGACTGATTTTAAAAATTGCCTCTTGTCATCTCATGCAGAGCCATAGGATTTTTTATAACGTGAGAAAGAGAGAGGACGATGAAAGAAACAAACGATTGTTTTATGAAGTAACCATCTATATGTTAACTCGTAAATATTTCTTTTAACATCTATAAACCTTAAGCAACTGTATATTTAATATAGGATAACTTTAAGATCTACTAATTACATAGGTGGTTTGATAAATGATATCATTATAATTAATATAGGCATAAATGGAACACGATCGTCACAGATCATTTTCGTATTTGGTGGACACCATCTCTATCCTTCAGTCCGACCTTCGATTAACTAGGAAGGTTTAGGTTAGGTTTGGATCCTTGTGCGACTTAATAAGACAGCTCATACTGGACGAATCAGATCCCGCTAATCTGGCGAGGAGCCCACGTATGCAGAAATGGGTCCCTAATAAAGCAGACCACATATAAGTAGGGGGCTGGCAACAAAACAAGTTTTAGAAGGGGGAGAGAGGGGAGGGGGGGGGGGGGGGGGGGAGGTTATATTTTTTCTTTATACGTACTTCCACCTTGATGCATGGGATGGTAGGACAACTTTTTTTTACAGTTTTACAAAACTTCAACTAGACTGTAGTTCTAGGGTATGGGAGTGTTTACCTGGATCTGTTTCCATGTCATAACATGAATAAATTGTAGCACTTGTATATTTTTCCTTTCTAAAGAAACAAGACAAATTAATAGGGATTGTCTCGGCAGCAGTTAACTGATATTTAGTATTTGTGTTAGTCACTCTTTTGGACCGTTCGATGAAGATCTAGCGGCTAGGAGTCATCTTCAACCTCTCGCCCTCGCTGCTCGCTCCAACAGACGCTCGCCCTCGCTGCTCTAACCGACGCTCGCCCCTGCCGCCTACCCCGCCCACCGCCGACGGACTGCCCGCGGCCGAGGCGGCGCCCCCGCCGCCTCACCGCACCACCGCAACGCCGCCCACTGCCGTGCCGGCCGCCTCCCCCGAACTCCTCCTCTACCTCCAACGGTAATGGAGGAACACTGGCAACCTCGCCACCCTAACCTGCTCCGCATCGCACTGCCCACACCGCCCCGCGCTCCGCCACCCCACCTCCCGCTGACGAGTTCCGCCAGCACTAATCCGCCTGCCGACGACGTGGCACGCCCTCGCGGCCGCGTCACACCGCCCACACCGTCTCCGCGCTCCGCCACCCCACCTCCCGCCGGTGAGCTCCGCCTCCTCCTCTTCCCCTCCCTTCGATCTTCATCCAACGAAGCCAAAATCTGACTGACGGATAAAACAATGACTCACAATGCGTAGATGGTTAGATCTAAAAGGGACGATTCAGATTCAGGTGGGGAAATAGCGAGTAGTTTTTCGAGTAATTATTCACGGATGCCATTCCGGCCGCCTCCACCCTCCAGGCACTTCTCGCCGGCGGCTAGGCCGTCTTGCCCCCCCCCCCCCCCCCCCCCCCCCCCCCCCCCCCTCCTCCTCCCGGAGGCTGCGACTCCATCTTAGAATCCATCTCTCCTTCAGTTCCCCTCAGGCCTCAGCCTCCTAGTCGCCGTCCTTCCCGCCTTCCCTGGCCGGAGCGGCGTGAGTACACCTGGGTGGGGAATCCGGCCCGTCGTGTTCTTCTTGCGATGGTAAGGAGCTCTTGTTTGATATATTTGTTTTGGAGTTGCTTCAGCGATTTAGTCTAAGTCTTTTTTCCTCTCTGCTGCGAGTCGCGGATTTGGTTGCTGTATGCCCGTATGCTACCTCTGTGAATCCATCCAACCATTTGTTCTTGTGCAACTACAAATTCATCATTAACGCGCGCAAGATGAACCTCAGTTGATTCCGTAGCTTGTTGTAAGGTCCATATTACCCTATACTGGCTCTGTTAGTAATAGTATACTGGGGATTCAACTGAGCGTGTGAACTCCCATGTCCCAATTTGAGTCACACTTTCTCCAGTCTGGACTCAAGATTCAATAATTGTCCGCCCCAATGGAGGATGCAGCAGGAAACATTATTGGATCTCTTGGCCGTGTGCGCCTAGTTGATCTTGCGGTCCATGATGGCCTCCCTTCAGACAATTACAAGATATGTGTATCAACCCTGGCCCAGTCACTGGCTCAGTATTCGGCAGCCATCATTCAGGTGCCACCTGTTGATGGTGTGTTGCTAAGTTGCAGCTTGGATTCCGCTCGCCTTTTCTTCCATCAGCGGGGGTACAATTCAAGGGAGGTTGTCCACTCGGACGGTACCCGTGAGTGGCGCAAGACCTCTGGTTACTATGCAGATCCTCAGATGTGGCTGGAAATGTATGACTACAGGCCTGGTATTACTGTGACTGAGCCCAGTGGTGCCATGGAATTGCCTCCATCTGGGCTACCTGACATATTTGCAGTGCTCGGGAAAATTTCAAGAGATATTTTGGAAGCAATCAGTTTCTCGTTGAATTTGCGCAGCTGTGCATTTACTGAGATACTCGACAACATACCCCTGAGAAGCCAGGAGGTGTCATCCTCCGTTCTTTCAGCATGTTGCCATTCAAGGCCGTCATTTGAAGGAGCGCACCAGCATGGCGTTGCTTCCCGAGACGATGGGGAGTTACTTATGTTTTCTGATCAAGATCAGCAGGTAGATAAAACCTTGCTTACCCTAGTTAAGTCAGATAGGTCAGGCCTGTATGTCAAAGACATGCATGGGCAGTGGATTCTTGTTGATGGGGATCTTGGTCCACACGAGGTTATTGTCTATCCCGGCCTTGCACTTTATCAGGAAACTGCCGGTTATGTAAATCCAGCTGTACACAAGACAGAGGTGGGAAACTTACAGGAGTGTATGTTTGGGCGATGTTCTTTGGTGTTCAAGCTTATGCCTAGATCAGTTGCAAGGTTGAGTGGTTCAGAGATGAGAGCTGCTGGTCATGGAATTGATGCCCAGTTTCAAGTCCCCATACCAGTTAATGATTTCATGCAGACCGATCATTGTGCTGATCATCTTTTTCCCAAGAACGCTGAACCATCATCACATACAGAACAGGATTTAGGTAACTGAGTGCCTCCTGATCTTACTATATGTATGACACTAGTGGCATATTATGTTGTTTTCTCTTCCATGTCAACCTCTTTAAATTGGAATGCATGAAAATATGTTTTTTACCATTTGTTTGTCTATCTGGGTTTAGAAGAAAACCTGCTTACCGACACCAGTTATTCCACTTCTCTCAGATGTA
This sequence comes from Eleusine coracana subsp. coracana, assembly GCA_032690845.1. Lineage (NCBI taxonomy): Eukaryota > Viridiplantae > Streptophyta > Magnoliopsida > Poales > Poaceae > Eleusine > Eleusine coracana. The sequence goes on from CM064430.1 coordinate 45,802,534, forward strand.
ATGATATGTAGAACCAACACCTGTTGTATTGTTGCATTTTATTGTTAATATGCTCTCATGGTTATAAAAGTTCTTTTGAGGAAAATGCTAATGTAAACCTCGTGTTTTACCATTTGTTTGTCTATTTGGTTCAGTAGACAACCTGCTTACTGGCACTAATTAGTAATTACTTCGCTTCCCTCATGTGGCGATATGTAGAACCAACACCTGTTTTATTGTTAATATATGCTCTCACTGTTATAGATGATGTATAAGGAAAATGTAGCCTAACATAAGCATAATTCATAAAAAAATACTCCTGTATTTGATTCTCTCCCGATCTATAGCAAAAATAAAGACGTGTTACCATTATAATGACTTTATGGTGACAATGGCATATTCAATGTCAAAATTTAGAATAGGGTGAACCCTAATTTTCGGCGGCTTAATCATTACTAAATATGGGTTTTTTATTTGTACTTTTCTTTGTCAATCAAGCTATAGGACTCATAACCAAGGGCATTTTAACGATGTAAATGCCCTTTTTTAAAAGGATAATTGATAATAGTATAACATGCTTGGAACCAGGGTTAACAAAACTGCAGTTAACCGGTGAACCAGTCCGGGCCGGTTACTCTAGTTGGTCTGTTAACCGTCGCTTTTGATTTTCTTTTTAAATTGGAAAAAAATTTATATCCAACAAAACCGGTGAAATCGATCGGTAAAACCTGTAAAATTTGAATTTAAAATTTTATTTTTGAAAATATATCACCAAAACAGGTAAAGACAGTCAGTTAACCACTAAAACTGGTCGGTTAACTGGTGACCGGTTGTCTATCCCCCAAATCAAATTTTGCTCGGTTAACTGGCCGATTTTACCGGTTTTCGGGTTAACCAGTGTACCGGTCCCGACTGGTTTTACCGGTCAGTTCGGTTATGTTAACCTTGCTTGGAAGATATAATTGCCATACATCCACTAAATCTTAATGCGATTGATCCAATTTTCATTATTTATTCAAAAATTATCTTTTTAATTTAATACCTTGTTTTGATGGCTTATTCAGTTGTTTGTTCTAGCATCATTTAACTCTGTCATGAAGAAGAAAAAGAAGGGACATACAAGAACTAAACCACTACCTCCTTCTAAAAGACTTCGCCTAGAGGCGCAGAGGGTGCTCAAGGAACGTGTCCAGGACATTGCAGACAAGAAAGGCATCAAGCTGAAGTTTTGCAATCTTAAAGAATGTGAGAACCACATAAGATCGTTGAAAAGTCCGTGCGAAAACATTAGGCTTGAAATTGGATGGCCACAAGGTGTTCCATTTGTCCATCCACATGACCTCCCAAACAAGGCAAAGCTTGGGTTTCTAGAAGCTTATGAACCTGGATGGACTGCCTTCCAGCAAGAAATGGAGTTAAGTTTCTGAACCCTGATAGCTGCATTCTCATTTTATTTACACAGCTGAAGGTATAATAGCACTAAGCTATGTTAGATAATTGTTTCTGTTTGGACTTTGGAGGTACTCCCTCTGTCCCATATTACTTGTCACCCTACACTTATCCAGTTTTTTCAATTTACTTGTCATCCTTGCATCTCAATGCAACTTTCTCTTTTCCAATACATCCTTATCTCTATCTCTCTCCTTGTTTGTTATACACCCACCTTTTTCACCTGTCCTTAATATCCATGCCCAAGGCTAAAACGACAAGTAATATGGGACTGAGGGAGTATAATGTACAAGCAGGAGTGTCTTTAATTGCAGAAAGCAGCCACCTAACAGATTGAGTGCTGCTATATGTACGATCATATCTTCCAACCTGGTCGTACGACTAGCACTAACCATCCATTAGTATGCAATCATCATGCAGCTATTAACACTTAGTCGGACGGCATGGTCGGACACCCGGACGTACGCAAAGCATTTCTCTAACAGATTTTCTCTCTGTTGGGTCAGTCCTCCCTTTCGTTGTGAATAGCACCAGCACCCTCTTCTCTCTTTCCAGTTTCTAGACCCAATAGTTCTGCTGTTTACATTTCCACCCCTGGCGAAGTATGTCATTTGTACTGATTTGGCCTTGACGTACTGCCTGTCTGTACTGCCATTCACACCAAAAACTTGCACTTGAAGCACACGTTTTAAAAATAGTGAACTATTGTCGTCCAACTTAGAGTGATTTTGTCCAGCATCCTGTTCACAGCGCATGGACCAGAGCCGTGCCTAGAGTTCAATGTACTCAAGAAGCAGCTGTACTGCGTCTATCTCAGCCATTGTCACTTAATTGAGTTGTTTTTTGAAATGGAATGTGCTATTTGTTGGGCATGCATTTATATAAAGGCCTCCCGTGTAGTGAGTACTAATTATACGTGAATGAATTCTCTATTCTGCAGGAGTCAGCCTCAGTAAATTTTGATGTGTTAACAACCTTGGGTATTTTTTGAGTTACGGTCGGCAGTTTCATCCCATCTACATGTCGAGGAAGTAGCGACGCGTACTGACTACTGACGCAAAATAACGTGGATACAATACAATGATAGAAACTATATACTATTTATAATGTACACGACGCCTAAGAACGGTGCCTGTAACGGTGTTTCCAGTTGCAATACTGTCTTGTTACTCTTCAGTCTTCATGAATTGTTTGAATGAAAACAAGACGGGTGCCAGATTTTGACGAGTTGTTCTACAATGCGGGTGATTCAAGACTGGAAGTTGGAGTCAAATCTTTAAGGCGTGATTGGTTCCTTGTAGCAGACCCGACCAGGCTTGACACATGCATGTAGCCGGTGATTGGTTTCGTGTAGCAGCTTCGGCCAGGCTCAGCGCATGCAAGCAGGAGGTGATTGGTTGGCTGTACGCTCGTCCGATTCGCATGTGCGCATGCAAGAAATGGAGCTTAGCCTGGCTCCAGAGAAACGGAAGTAGATTTCGTTTCTGCCGGGCCTGGCTCGTGAGATGCTGGCCGGTGAGAGCCTGGCTCTCCAGAGCCGAGTCTGATGGCACTAGGAAGGCAACCAATCACACAGTTCCTAAGATGAATCTTGCATGTAAATATTACTGAAAGAAAGCAAACAATAACACTACAGGAAATGTCTGTGGGATATTATAAAGATGTGGATTCGGACTTAACACATTGTAAATCTCGTATTTGGGCAAAATACTGAAAAATTGTGGTTCTTAGCTTGTAGCACACCACCGGTATTATAATATAACTAGCAAAGTGTCCGTACGTTGCTACGGACTTTAAAAAACAAAACACTCTTTATAATTTAAATATAAATTATTTACACAATATAATTATTAGATATATATAATATTATTGATATTTTTTATATGAATGAAAGATTATATTTGTATTACCGTTGATGCTTCTTAGTATATCATTTTATATGTCAAAAGTAACAATTTTATCATATTTTTTACCATATTCTAGAAGCTTTATCCGGAAGAAAAAAATCAATTCACGGAGTTCAGAAATAGCATTGCATTACAACGCGATTTTAAAATTAAAGACTTGCTCTAATGGAAAAAGTTAAAACATAAAAGTTGTAAATCTTGTTGAGTCCTTTTCGAAACATATATGGATCATATTATTTAGACTACGGAGCTACGAGATATGGGTTCTGCACAGAGACCTACGCAGAGGAGTCCGAATCAGAACAAATATTTTTGTATCGTATATTTGGAAATCAAAACTGCGAGATCTAGACTTCTATTGAATACCAAAGTTGTAGAACTTTTCGAGAGCTACGCGATAGAGTCCGAGTTTGACTCATTTGAGTTCCGGATGTGGGAGTTATAATTTTTACAATTCGGTACATGATATAAAAGTTACGAAACCGATTTGGATTCAATCTCTAACTTTGTGGACACGAAGTGGACGACGATACCTCAATTAATAGATTGTAGAGATTTTTAGATTGTAGAGATTTCTGACGTTGAGAGCAAAGAGAAAGAGAAATAACATGTGTGCCCTTGCTTGTTTTCAAATATATAAGGACACAAAAGTCATTTCTCTCCCCTCTCAAAGTTGTAAATCATATTATAATGCATACGGTGTGTTGTAACGAAAAACCATGATTTATTTTTCAGTATGTCTGAACTAAATACTAGTAATTTGCAGTGGGCGGAGTCTAAATCCACATTTCTTAAGTGTCCCTGAGCCAAATTTTCCCAACGCTAATGGCTGTATGCTCTGCAGTCAATTGCACAAGGTGCAGGTCATGCTAACATCGAGATAGCCAACGCTCTAGACGAAGGGCCTACTTTACTCATCCATATACGCATAATAAACAAATGAATAGTACTACACAGCCAACACCAGGTTAGCAAATATACATTTCATGTATACATGTTCTTAACAGTTGATCCTGCCGGGATAGCCCTGGACTACTACTGCTACTAGTCCTTGGATCTTACTCTATCAGCACTCTGCGCTAAATCATACAAAACACAAGATCAACCACAATGGAAACATTGGAAAAGGGAAAATCCCAGTGCTAAGCGGATCGCTCAAATCTACTGCTCATCCGAGCTGATTTCCTCCACTTTATCTTCATCAACTACTTCAGCTGGAACTGAAAGCAATGCATCTGAATCCTTGTTGTCAAGAGTAGCCGGTTTCTCCATGGCTTCTGAGTCCCTGCTCTCCTCGAGGGGAGCCACCGAGTCCCTGCTTTCAAGAGGGGCTAGTTGCTCCATCAGCCCCGAATCCCTCCTCTCCTCAATAGGGGCTGGTTTCTCCATCTGATCCTCCTGGTTTCCAGCGCTCCCTTCATTGTCTAGTAGATTCTCCTGTTTCAAGCCATCATCAACACTTATGGCAGCTGCTCTGCTGCTTGTCTCAGGTGCATCATCAAATATTGGCAATGCAGAAACTGCTGGAGCTGAATTATCTGATCCAGGTAAAGTGTCTCTCTGGAAGTCAGGGTCAGTAGTATCTTTTGCAGGTGATTCATAAGATCTACTAGCCATGTTATCCACCAGAGAGGATCCAGTTCTCTGGCAAACAGGAACCTCTGGTTCGGACACACAAGTGGCAGCAATAGCTCCTTGACCTTCCACAGTCTGATGTGATTCTTCAACTGCAGGATGTAACTCATCTTGCTCCTGACTGCCAGCTGAAGACGATGATTGAGAATTCAAATTAAGTGAAGGGGTGCCATCATGACTGCCATTAACTGCAGGTGAGACGGGTGAAACTTCAGTGCATGGAGGCGTCACAGTAGTAGTGTACCCGTCACATTGGCTAGACGCGATTTTGGAATGATCTACTTGAGACGTATGCTGTTGAACCTTGCAGAGTCTCCTCTTCATTGAAGTAATCCTTGGGTCCTTTGGGCGAGAAAGCCGAGATCCTGGGATCAGAAATGGGGGTATTGCTGGTTCTTGTTCTCCAAAAAGTAGGCACACAGATTGAGCAATTGCTGAAACTGTTGCTGGTAATCCGCATTCAGGTGGCTTGGATGGGGGAGTACGTACAGCCTCCTGAAGCCAATGCGGCAGCTTGTTTGATTTTGAACTTCCAAAATCATTAGAACTCTCAAGCAAAGAATTGTTTGCTCGGTTGAGATTCATCTCAATGGGTTGTTTACCTAACATTATACGGCGCTGCATCTCGTGAAACATGTTGATCTGCCCATCTGAAACACCGTGAAGAAGAATGTTCTCACGAGAACTTGACCCTATTTCACTATGCTGAATGGAACTATTGCCTTTTCTGTTTATGGGAAGTGAACCAATGGCTTCATTCATAAAAAGATTTGGCATAAATGGTGGGACAGGCCCAATTTCAGGTTTCTCCAACTTATCAAATGTGCTGCCAGGAAAGTCTCCACCATTAGTTGATCTATGCTTGAAATCCTGCCATGGCATCTGTGGTGGGCAGCCCTCATTAGAGTTCATGTACTTAGCAGCCTCAATATGGGGAAATCTGGACAGTATATCACCAGATCCTAACTGAATATCAGTTAAGTGGGACTGTAACTTGGGCTGTTCCATCCTAATTTTAGAAAAGTTACTTCCATTTAGTGCACGAGACATCATTGAATCAGATATTCCAGGAAACGATGCAGGGTTGGAACATCTAGTGGCTGCAGTAGACATTGGCTCCTCTATAATTTTCTGCTCCTCCATGATCCATCTTGAAGCAAGTTCTTCAGTAGTTCGGTTGTTCAGAAACTTCAACTTTGGATCTCTAAGCATGGCATCCCAGTTACCCCTTCCATGCCTACGAACTCCAATCCACAGAGCATCAAGTTCATCTTCTGACCAATAATCAAGTTTTGACCTCTTCTTCAAGAATTTGCTACTGGCATACTGAGCACGCATCATTATATTGTCCAGGACCTTCTTGTGATTTTCAGGCATGGCTGAATGCAGGGGTTGGACTGGGTTAAGACCCAGACCTGGAAGGAGGCCAGACATAAGTGACTTTTGCTTCGAAGTACCACTGATATCTGCCATGAAGTTTGGTAATAACGAATTATTGGGTAACTCTGGGACAGAATTACGAACACAATCCTTGTTAGCGCCCAATGACAAGTTGGGAAATATATCTGGTATAGACTTCATGTGCTTAAGTGGAATCTTGCCTTCTACATCAAAGCTCGGAAGACCCAGCTTCCCTTGAAATGAAGTCATGGAAGGTCCAGAATTTTCAATAAGATCACCACCCTTCCCAGATATAGGAGGAATCTGCAAACAAGAACCGTGTTATTTTTCCTGTTTGAGAACTTTGTAGCTTGATTAAAAATAATGGCACACCTTTTCTTGTTATTACATATACTCCCTGTCCCATTAGAAGCTTCTAATGGGACGGTGGGAGTATTACATTAAATAAAGAATTGGAAATAAGGCTTTGTGCTGCATATAGACTAATGAACATCTCAACTTTTAGCTCTAAGGAAAATATGAACCATGTAAATTGAGTGACTGACTAAATGAACAATTTAGATGACTGGGTATTAAAAAAAGTGGCAATGCCAAAACAGAGAAGGGGGCATACCGGATTGAAGGGGAAATAACTATCTGGGATCATGTTATTTAGCCTTCGCAAAGCCTCCTCAGAAGCACCACGAAAGGTAGCCTTATCCGGAGCTGATTCAGGTTCATCTCTCCGCTCGCTTGACAGGTCAGCAGCAGGTGTTGACATCAGTTTGTTGGCTACATCACCACTAGCCCTTTTTTGCTCCTTCATGCTTGAACCACAACTCATGTTTTTGTACACGTTCATCTGATCAGCATTTGGGGCATAAAGGCCAAGTACAGGCAAGAGATGATGTTGAGCCCCTGGATTTAGGACATCAGTGGCCTTTGAATGGTGCTTGGATGAATTAAAGTCTTGAGGGACTTCAGCATATCTTTTTGACCTTTTTGAGGATTGCTTCATTTCTGCAGTTGATTCACTGAAACGTTTAGCCCCAGAGGGCTGTGATGAATTCGGTTCTTCTACAATAACCAGAGGATTTTCAGGTCCATCAGCAATAGGGTTATAGGATCTCATGAGCTCTCCAAGTTTATCATCAGCGTAGGTTGTGATTGTGTGCCGCTGAGCAATCCTCTCCTTTTGTCTAGCTCGAAGCCTTCCACTGTTAAAACCAGATGTAAATCAGTACCTGAAGATGAAACTGTACATCTACAAGTGCATATAGCAATCCAGTAGAGAGCAGGAAAGGAGGGAGAAGGTGGGGAAGAGAGCATACTATTTTTCCTTCAAGGCCAGTCCAGCCACAGTATATTCTCTTTTTGGTTCATCACCCTCATCAGAGTCCTGTATACAAATATCAGCAAATCATTGCACAACTGCATGCGTATACTGCTGGAACATGCATGAAACAGAAGTAGAGTACGAAAAGTAACAATACAGACAAATGTATCCATAAAAAATGCTACTCAAGATTTATTAAACTCTGAAGAAATCTGATATCCATGTGAATGGTACAAAAAGCATGACTTTTCAAGCCAACAAAAATCCTACTATGCTCTAAAACAGAATCCCAATGTAGCATCTACGCCCTACATTATCGCACATCAGCACCAAAACAAAAGCCAGAGGATCAGTCTAAGATAGAATTAACTAGCTGATCACTAGTACTTCATACATGTCGTGAAAAATGCATCTCTGTGGAAGTCCAAGATAGAATTAACTAGCTGACCACTAGTATTTCTTACTAGTACTAATAAGTGTTTTTTTTTCTCGAAAACGCAGGAGAGCTGCGCTTCTTTGCATTACTAGAGGAGGAAAAACAGGCAGAGCCTGAGAACAAACAGAAAAGAAACCCACCAACCACACACACAACCAACACAGACTCACAAACACACCCACAACTCAACACACCTAGCACAGACAACAACTCGCACGCCTACTGAAGCCTTCCCGACAAAGCACAGGTTGTTGCTCCATTTTCTCTGATCGATTCATCAATATACTAAACTTAGTAAGTATGAGTATGAATGAACAAAAACGCACCATTTAAAATATTATTTACAGATTGTCAGAATCAAACAAAACAAATTGTATCTGGTTGAGTTGATTGAAGTATGAGCAGAAAACAAGGAATCAATCCTTATATGATTAAAAATGTGATAGTATGCAGACATGGAAACAGCTTTTTGGTAAGGACATTGTATCTGGTTGAATTGACTAAAGTATGAGTACAGAAGAATGCATTGTATTAGAAAGAGAGAAAGTTACATTGGAATGCGAGGATGACAAGTAAATTGGGAAAACTGGATGTGTAGAATGAAAAGTACTATGGAACAGAGGGAGTAGTATGCAAGCAGAGAAACTTGCATTTGTGGTAAGGATGTGTCATCAAATTAATCATGTCAGTGATAATAAAGCTCCCTATGCTTGGAGCATGTTCTCCCAGAACCCAACCATGCAGAGTTATCGAACAAGCAACATTGTTTTCATATACCATACCAGAAAGAAAATGAAATGTGAGAACAAAAACGAATATAGAACAAATCACCAAGAAACTAGATCAAATTGGCAAAGAACTGCTTTGAACAAGCCACAAGCACTTGTAACAGGATCTTAGTAAAATAAAGCCAGTATGTAGTTTAGGCCATTCAATTCTGGAAACAGTTGATATATTTTCTGCACATTTTTTAGGCAAAGATCATGTAAAACAACTGGAACTGGCCACTTAATAGTAGAGCCGGGCATAGTTAACAAAGGATCTGATAACCAAACCCTATTAACCAACAAGTTACTAGGATCTAGGCATACTTCCCTATATGACCAATTACTGGCTGCTGACTGCAAATACAGGAAATTTCAGCTTTTTGGAGAAGAATAACTGGATACGTGAAATGATCATAGTGGCATAAAATTTGCCCAAGATCCAAACATACAAGAGTTTTCTAAAACTAACAATAGATTATCTCATTCATCATACAGATATTAAGTGTAAAACTTGCCTATGTGACGTTATCAGCAAGGGTACCATACAAAGACAGGAGTGGAATGTTCCTCAAAATAGTATGGCAACACATAATCCATAGACAAAAACAAAACAAATAATATATAGAGAATAAAATGGTTGAAATGATTCTTTTTGTAACCACAGTACCCAAGCATTCACTTTTGTGATATTATTGGCAGGTGTCGCTTTTGTTCAAAAATGATTACCATGGTACATATGTCTAGTCAAAAGTGACACACTTGATAGCAGTGAATCAAAAGCAACGACAGACTAAAGCAACTTTTACCAGTCAGAAAACTATACATGCAGCTAGTCACAAAACACTAAATCTACAATCACTATTCCCTGATACAAGCACAAGAACATGCACAACAAGCTACAGCACAAAAATACCTCACTTAAAGCTTCACTAGGGAGTGTCGCAAAAGTTTCCCTGTAAGAAACCGCCTTCCTTAATCGTTTGCCTCGACCAAGAGATGCCTCCTCCTCGATTTGGTACTGTTCCCATCTGAAATAACATTATTTTTGCACTTAATGTTTTGCCACATTATTAATGCACGAGAAGCACACACCAAGCAAGCACATTCATCATAACAATTACTAGAGAAACATTATTCTTCCCTTGTCTCATCAAAGTAAATATGTTTTGGCAGTGACATTTTACCAAGGTTCAAGTGAGGTTTCAATGCACACAAAGGAAGGGCCTATTATTCTGTTAAACTGTAAATTTCAACTAGTGCATTATGCACTTATGACAAATTGGAATGGTGCCTACTTGAATATTTATTTCCCTAACAAATGGAACACCACTACGATGGCATAGAGCATACAAGTTCATAACCTGGCATGATAATTGTATAGCAGTGTTTTTCTAAACGTTCTAAGCAGCCGTTTAAACGGTCAATGGAGGGTACTCATGTTGGACTAAATAATCATTTATACTGATTAAATGGTCGTTTAGCCTGATTAAACGGCCGTTTACACTAGAAGAAGCTGAGGACTAAGAATATTCATAAAATAACATAAGTGTTTTAATTGTTTGGACAAATATATTGCACCCTCCTTGACCCCCCTGAATGATGGACTGTCAAATTTTGTCCCTGCTGCATAATGGGAAATGAAAACAGTGGTGGGCGTATATCTTATGCTCACAAGGAAATCAACAACTGAGGCCTCCTTTGTTCAACTCAGATACCTTTTAGGTGGCATCCATCCCAGATGAACTGCCCCAAAAGAATGCATACATGATACATGACAAATTTCACGCAGGTATGGTTTTGCAGGGTACCTGACACGTAAAAGTTTGTCCCATTCATTTTCTTCTGCACGAGTGGTAACACCTTGCTTTGGTTCAGATGCCTGGTCGCAACCATCATTATCCATATCTAGGATATCCTCGGTACCAGGATCATCGTTTAGCTCATCGTTCCAATCTATTGACTGCTTAATAGAGAAAAGTAAAGATATATATATTAACAAAAATCTCAAGAGATACACAATCAATTGGCTTAAAGTAAAAACTATGTTCATGATAGCAATAGTATAGTATTTCACCATACAAAAGAAAATTTAACTTCTGGCACATGGACAAAAACACATTCTTGATATTTTAGTTTACCAAATATCAATAGAAAAAAATACCACCATTAGTTCAGATTAAATTACCTTAACAGTACCAAGCATATCATTATCCAAGTCAGCATCAGTGCTTTCAGCTACTGTTGATGGTAGGTCTGATCTGTCAAGCAGCTTCATGATAGCATTTTCATCCCAAACAAACCTGGTAGAACTACCAACACATTTGTCCTCGTAAACATCACCTAGGCCACCGGTTCTTCTTCTATGCTTGAAGTCAACATCAGCTATAGCCCCAGAAGCTTCATTGCTATCTTTACCATTCACATTATCGCTATTCCTGAAAAGTTCTTCGGTTCCCCAGCGAATGATATCTTCCACTTCCTTCTGAGATTCAGATTTGTTAACAAAAAGCTGATCAAGCATCAATTTCTTCTTGGCAAGCTGCAAGATACGCTCCTCAACACTAGCATGTACTACCAGCCTATAAACTAGAAGTCTGTTTGACTGACCAATTCTGTGTGCCCTGTTCATTGCCTGTATATCTGCGTGTGGGTTGAAATCCGAATCATATATGATAACAGTATCTGCAGTTGCCAAATTAATTCCAAGACCACATGACCGTGTGGAAAGCAAGAAAACAAAGCGTGTTTTATCCTGATTAAAACGAGCAATCGCTGCCTGGCGCTCTGCCACAGATACTGAACCATCAACTCTTTCAAATGTTTTAGGACCAAATTCCCAAGTCAGATAATCTTCAAGGATGTCAAGAAGTTTTGTCATCTGAGAAAAAATAAGGACACGATGACCATCCTTATGTAAAATTTTGAGCATAGAGTGCAACAAAGTTAACTTCGCAGAAGCCTTTATGCGCATTTCATGCAGAAACTCTGGAGATCCAGATTCAGGTTCAGTTCCAGGAATAAGATAAGGATGGTTGCAGACTTTACGAAGCTGCATTACAATGTTCAGCAATGACTGATGAGCACCACCTTTGCCAATGTTGCGCAGTACTTGGTAATTCTTTGTAAGCATAGCTCGGTAGTATTCCGCCTGGATTGATGTCAATTCAACAGGTACTGTTCGCTCCGTCTTGGGGGGGATATTCTGCATTGCATCTTTCTTCAGTCTACGAAGCATATGTGGTGCTACAAGTTTTTTCAGTTCCTCTACTTTTTCTGCAGTTGTAAGGTCATTAAACTTCTCCTCAAATGATGATAGAGAAGGGAAAGAAGCAGGCTGTAAGAAATTCAATAAGTTGTACATTTCACCGATGTTATTCTGTAAGGGAGTTCCAGTCAACAAAACCCTATGCTGAAAAGATAATGAATTAAGCAAATTAAAGAGTTTGCTGCTAGAATTCTTCAGACGGTGTCCTTCATCAACTATAAGAACTTCCCATGAGACAGAACGAAGATATGCAGCATCCACAAGCACCATTTCGTAAGTGGTGAGCAAAACATTGAACTTGTGTGACCTTTTGGTTTTACCTATCTGGCCTGCATCACCCGCATGCCATTCATATTGGCGAATGATAGACCTTGCTCTTGCAGAACCATGATACTCCACAACATTTAAGTGAGGAGCCCAAGATGCAAATTCAGCCATCCAGTTGGGCATAGTAGAAAGAGGAACCAGAACAAGACATGGTAAATTAATCTTAAACTCGCAACATAGGGATGATAGAAAAGCACAAGCTGAAACCGTCTTTCCAAGACCCATCTCATCAGCAAGGATAACATTTTTTGACCTATACCAACATTTGCGTAGCCAGTTCAATGCTTCCAGTTGATGAGGAAAGAGCATGCCTCCCTGAAGTTCTTTTGGTTGATCAACCAAAACATTAAGCTCTTGGCGGTTTCTTCCATTTGCAAAATTGCCTGTCATATCCTTATCCAAGGCCTGGGATTCAAATTTTTTGAACTGAGTGACCAAATGGGTATATTGCATCACAGTAGGTTCATCCATTCTTTCCCAAGTGCATTCATCATACGGAAGGCCACACCATTTGATCAAAGCCTCTTCTACATTATCTACAGAAGTGCGTAGAGCAATAACTCGTTGTGGCACACACCACTGTTCCTTGCAGATGTTTATCAAACTTGTTCCATATTTTGCTTTGTAATTTTCTAATTTTCTTTTTGCTAAAATTTTCAATTCAGATTCAGAAATCCAGCTGTTATGGATGTTCGATTTTCCAACCCATTTGACCAAAAACTCGTACCCAATGCCACTGTTGTCATTTCCTGAACTTTCTTCTATGTTTCCATGCAATTTATTTTCAGCTGCTTGTTTAGTATCAGCTCTGGAAACAGAACGTTTGGTATCGTCTTTTTCTGCTTTGATGTCAGATGTTTTCTCATCTTCACCGTTTATGGAAGCTGACTCCATACTTTCACGAGAGTTATCGTTTCTCTCCTTTGTAATTCCTTCATTGTCCAAATGATTATCACCATCATGATTTGATGATTCATCAGCACATACATCCTCCACTAAACCATTGCTAGAAGACTGTATTCCATCATTAAGTCTATTTGAAATATCATGGCTAGTTTCTAGCTCACTAGACACATAAGAAGGGACCATGTCATCTAGCTGCAAATTAGACTCATACTGCTTGGATGAAGCTTGGGACGATGGGTTGATTTGTCTTGTCTGAAGCCGGCAGCCTAGGATGCGATCAACCTAAAAACAAATAAATGCAGTTTGATAATCAAATGACAAAGATGGTGGATAAAACAAAGAGGAGAGGAGATAATGATACGGAAAAAGTGCATGCATAAATATTGTAGTGCAACTCATGCACATTGCATATCAGTGATAGTAGATAACTGTCATAACCAACCTGCTGGTCCCCATGTTGAGTCAATATTGTGTCGCCTACCGCCCCCATCTCCTGCACAATTTTCATGTGTATCAAAGAGACCTGAGCATATGATCCTTGAAAAATTACTGTGCTAGTACATTGAATAAGAGTGCATGAACCCATCATGCATGAATGGAAATTCTTGCTACAGACTGGCAGCCGAAGACAAGTACCAAAAAGGTGCACCCAAGAACAAAGTTCATAATACATGGAGAAGAGGTGTAGGGGAGGGAGGGGTATGCTATCAAGCCAGATCTGTGTTCAAGAAGAACAAAAGTAGCTCTTTTCCTTTTGGTTGCATGCTATTAATGACAAGCAACAATGTCAAGGTAGACAAGATGATTTAAAGAAGCAAAGAAACTTAAAGGAGGGAAACTCCATGATTTTCTAGAGCGAGAAGAAGCACTATATGATACCAAATTTATTCAGTTCATCTACAAAATAAAGGTTAAAAAAAATATAGCTTTGAGTTAATGGCAAGAGAAAATGTGTCAATTCTAACTAAAAAGAAGGATCAGAGAATATAAAAGAACATAGTGCATGTACAAATGTCAGCTAGACAAGAATACAAAAACAAGATAATTTCTATCATGAACAAAATAGCATACTATTGTATCCACCAAATTGCAACAATGAGGAAAAGGCACACACAAACATTTTCAGAAAGGATATTGAACTTGTACTTGCTAACTGAATATTAGCACATAAAGTGTTTGTTTGAATACCTCAGAGTTCTTTCTATCAACAAACTTCACTTTCTTTTTCCCTTTCTTAGTACTAGATATAGGTGTCCTTCCATCCAACTGTTTTCTTTTTGGTGGTGATTCACTGTTATCAAGAGATGTTGATGGTCCCGCTGAGGAAACACTGTCATCATCTGACATTGCATATTTGCTTTTTTTGGAAGCAGATCTTTTACTGTCTCTGTGGCTATTTTGCTTCTTGCTTTTAGATTTATCTGGGGACAAGTCCATGGAGCTTGGATGTTTCTTCAGCTTCAAAGCATTTCCACGTTTCTCAAGTTTCTCTTCTGAAGGTTCACCAACAAATTCTGACTTCAAGGGCTGAGAATTTGTAGATAACTCCTTGGTAGAGCGCTTCTTTATATGTACAATCAGTGGCTTCTTTTTCACAACTTCGTTATTCTTTATACCGGGATCACCCCCCTTTACAGTACCACCACATGGCTGTTTTCCTTGTTCGTTTGATCCACTTTTGTCTTGTGTGGAGCTCCGAGTCTTAAAGGAGATTTTAGTCTGCGAAGGTGGACTATCTGATGCAGTGATTGCATGCATCCTCTTTGTTCTTTCATGTTTAGAAGTTTCCGCATCCGTATTACCAGACAGCTTCAAGCTACCTTTCTTTTGATGGCATCTTGGACAATACCATTTCCCAGTTGGTGGACGCTATATTGAAAATGGAATGCAAAGAGATAAAAAAAATTGTCAATATAATGAAATAAATAGCTTGCAAATCAAGTATAGAAATGATTCAAACCTTAAGAGGAGGAGTGAGGCATTCCAAGTGGTATACTCGCGGACAGCTATCACAACACAACAAACTGCCACCAAGATCACATTCTACACACTCGAAGAAATACTGAAGGAGCAAAAGTAATATGGATCAGTAGACTTGAAAAAGACACAACAAAGGTCATAAAGTAATGAAGAAAAACAGTAAGTGTATAAACATTGAACTTGCAATAGTATTGTAGTTCTTGAATTTATCGATGCAATTGCTCTGCTAGAATTCAGTATCAATAAAAGAATTCATCTTTCAAAGTGCAGTTGTTGTGTCTGTCTGATAATTACTAAGATGTGTAACTTTAATATAGGTGATCACATGCATCTAGAACCAAATGGCATCATAGGTTCACATGTTGATAAAACATGCAGTTCTGTATGAGAATTTTCACTTGGATTGCCAGTAGTTTGGCAAATAATTAAACTATTAAATTCCCAAATAATTCACACATCTCTTGTACAATGACCACATTATAAAATCATTCTATTCTTTTGTTCATATTGTGGTACAACATATAGTACATCCCAAATAACATCTGCATGAAAGACTAACAGATAAAATACAATTGCAAATGTATGGGATGAGAAACTCACCCCATCATGCCCTCTTATCTTCTTGGCTGATGGAGATATGTTAGTGTCATGCTTCAACTTCTTTTTAGTGGAACCATGGCTCACGGGAGATTCTGATGTTGGTGAGGTAGCCTCATTCTCATTAGATGGGCTAACTTTCAACTTGCTCCTTTTCCTTTTGTATCTCGAACCCCAATTTCCGTCTGCTGCACTATCACATAAAGAACTACTCTCCTTCATCGTCAGAGCACTTGACTTACGGGCATACTGCAGTCACTACAAGGAAGAATTTGCATTTCTTCATTAGTAGCCTAACTCAAATAGACCACTCATACTTGCATAAGCTAACCTTTGTCTACTATTATCTAACACATATGTCATCACAGTACAAGCTAAAATTTGCAAATGAGATCGAACAAAGCCTAGTAAAGCATACAAACACTCTCGAGTGCTGATATGCTAGAATGATGGATGTTTGAAGTCTATTTTGCTAGCAACACCTATGATGTCCTCATGTTAAAATGCAGTACTAAATGAACAGATGTACTTTAATGAACATACCTATCTGTTACAATTAGTCAACAACCAATTATAAACAGACATATATATCACATATGCCTTATAGCAATCAGGCTTCTGTTTGCCGATGTAACACACCCGAATCAGGGTGTAACACAGTGTAGAAAACAAATCATTGAATTATCATGATGAAGCAAACCCGCATATGCAAGCCAAATGACAGAAAATAAAAGTCCACACAGAACAACTGGATGTCCCTTGTAAATTTGTCAGTATCACATAGATAACCAAATTAGAACTTTATATACAAAGGCAGAAGCCAATAAACAACCAAATCACATAATAAAATCTGCATAACCCTTCCTCCCAAATAATTTATACACAGCTACCCACAATAACTCATCTGCATGCTACATCGCTTCTAGAACTGCATGAACTTTTTGTGATTTGCTTATTTAAACCCATATGATGAACCTGCACATAGCACTTTACTTGCAGTAGACCCAGATCATGACAGTCGCAGTATCACTATAACCCATTACCAGATGCTACTTGTCAATGCCATGCTTCACTTCATGCACTGAATCTCCCTAAATTAGCTTCTAACTGCATCCAGACCTTAGTGCAGAAACCTAACGAATCAATGAACTAGCACTCAGCAAACAGAGAACTAGCTTCCAATCACACCATGCATGCAAGCAGCAACATCACACCTCGCAGAAGCTACACAGGCTGGAACAGTAAACACCTACGACCAGCACCGACGCCCAAATCCGAATCTCCAACCTAAACCCCGGACTCCATCCGCGGGCAAAGCCACTCCGCAACAAAATCTCGGATAAAATCCCATAAACCCCCAATAAACGCCAGGCAGAGATCCCGCCTCACCTCCCCTTGTCGCCGAATCGAAGCCGAATCCACCGAGGCGGTGTCGAATCGCGCGCCTCGGGAGTCCACGGGTTGTCGGCGGCGAGTCCTATGAGGCGGCGGCGGCGGCGGCGGCGCTGGGCGGAGAGGGGAGGGGAGGGCGAGGGAGCTAGGGCAGGGAGGCGAATGGGGAACGGAGGCAGGGGCAGGAGAGCGGCGCAGCTATCGAGGGGCAGGGGGCACCCATCGCATCGGGGGGTGTGGAGGGGGAGCGGGGGCGCGTGACGAGAGGCGGGCGCTGAGGGCAGCAGTCAGGCAGGCAGGCAGGGCAGAGCGCTTCACGCGTCGCTTTCGGCTGCCCACCCCCGGGGACGGTGGGTGACATGCGGGACCCTCGGGCGGCAGAGGGGACACGTGGGGGCGGGCTGCGCGGGAGTGGGCGCCGCGCGTTCCGCGGTGGCGTGAGACGGCGGGCTGGCGGTGGGTGGCCGCGGCCCGCTCGCCCGCCGTGGCCGCAGCCGGGGGCGCCGGGATCGGGGCGGACGACGGATCATTCGCGTGGGATGGGAAGCGAGCAGCGCGCGGATTTTCTCCCGGGTTTTATAGGTTTGCAGGTGGTTTGAGCCTCGGCAGAAAGAAGATGATGACGAGTTTGCCCGAGCTTCGCTTCGGTTCTGTTCTTGCGCTTTACGAGTAACTTTTCTCTTTTGCCTTTCCTAGTTAGTTTAAAAACTCTCCGCGTTTTAATAAAAGCAGAATGGAATGTAAGGTTGATTTGGGGGTTGACTCAACATCGTTCAAACTGTAGTTTAATGATAAGGTCAGCGGTAAGTCAACACTTATATTTTAAAAATGTCTTTCATTTCAGAATTTACATAAACTTGAATTTCTCTACAAATTTTATAGAATTCAAAAATGGTGGGAATATGTGCATGGCATTTCCCATTTTATTGTAGTATTTCACATCATCAATTTAGTAAAAAAAAATAAAACTAGACCTACTAGTATAAGATTGCTCAACAATATTACATTAAGAAGAATAACTTCTCATATAGATCTAGAAATTTTCCGACCTCCTCCCTCTAATATGGGCACCACCAGCTTTACAGTGCACGGGCTAGGGCACCGACTCGAGTTTGTCTTAACCACATGCTTTGACTTTAAAAAAAGACGAGGAAATTTTCTGATACGGTGCTATGAATCGAACCTTAGATGGATAAGGTTGCACTCGGTATTGTTAAAAAAAGAAAGTTGTACTCGGCTGCCTTACCACCGAGTTGTTAGCTAGTCATCACCACTTTAGTCATGTATAGTATGTTTACATATATTATATCAAATTTTTTATTCATCTAGTTACGAAAACTTATCATATTGTCCAAGCAAACGACATTTATTTCGGTTTGGAGGAAACGTGTTTATGTAATTTTATAGCTACAAAATAAAAAAATTTGGAAAAAATACATAAATTACTTTTTTATATAAGTGGTCAGCTCATCATGCACGAAGAAAGGTTACTACTACCTCCGTTCCAAAATGTAAACATTTGTTGACTTTTAAGAACCACATTTGACCATTTATTTTATTTGAAAAAATTACCAAAATTTAATTTATTGATTACAACATATTTTTATTAATATAAATACTTTACATATAACTAATTTGTTTTAATATTTTTATAAAATATATTTAACAAGACGAGTGGTCAAACCCGATACTCACAGTCAACAAATACTACGAAAATAATAGTTAGTAAAGGAACTATTGAGAAGTTATAGTGTAGCTCTGTTTGGAAGCGATGTTATAGTGTTATGCATAGCCTTTTACATAATAGGAAATATAGTGACATCCTTTCGTACCCTTGCTATCATTGCACTATAGCCCAACTCGTTGCAAGATATTTTATCAATGTTGTTTCTATATATTTTTAAACCATGGATCATATTTTAAACAAGTATATAGCTTTAAAAAAGATGTAAAATGTCGACAAACTTTGTTACTACCACTAACACTTTGATGATAGCGTCACTTGATGTATAAATTATAAAGTATACGTAGTGAAATGAAATAAATATTTTATTGTTGTCACTATCAGTTTCAATAAAAACTCTGTTGTTGTTGCGAGTAAAATAAAATGACAATATAATTGAGAATTAACTTGATCAAGATAGTGAAGAACAATCGGTCAAATATGTTGCTTATCAATGCAGAAAGGACATTTAGCACAAGTGAAGGTGAAACAAAAAAAACAAGGTGTTTTACGATCCCTAAAAGAAACAACTAGTATATTCGAAAAAAGTTAGGTTAGTTTTAAAAAAAAAGGTTAGGTCAGCCTCTACCCTGCCAGCCTGTTAGGCTGTCTCCAATGGAAGAAAGGATCTAAAACATAAAATGGGTTTCTACAGAAAAGAAAATAGGCTATCCAAATACTTCAATCTTTAATCGCTGACTCAAACCCAAACCCATCCGTCGTCATGACCCTGCTTACGCAGCCATGACCCTGCCCGTGCCGCCGTCTCGACCGCCTCCCGCGCCACCACGCCCCTGACTCGTGTGCCACCACAATCCCGCTCGTGTGACACCTTCGTCCACCGCCATCTCCGTGTCGCACGGCGGCGCTGTTATCGCCGGAGAAGGGCGAGGAGGACATGATGACATGATGGAGCTCCATGCCACCGCGCCCTTGAGCTCAACCCCGCGCGTGAGCTCCTCGCCGTAGCGCCCTCGAGCTCCTCCCCGGCTGCACCTTGGACCTCTTCGTCACCGCGTCCTCGAGCTCCTCCCCGACCGCGCCTGGAGCTCCTCCCCGGCCATGCGCGAGCTTCTCCCCGTTCGATGCAAAGGGTGATTTGGCGGCGGCGGGAGCTCACGAACGGGAGCAGCGGCGGTGGTGGGAGCTCATGAACGGGAGCAGTGGCAGCGGCGGGAGCTGGCGGAGGGAGCAGCGGTGGTCGGGGGATGTGGCTTAGGAGCGTTGGGTCGCGAGTGAGCTGCTCCATTTTTGCGTCGCGAGCGAGGCGCCTTCGAAAATAGATATTCCGTATGGATCATCAGTTAGACGTAATTTCAATATTTTAGACCTATTTTTGAATATGGGTCACCGAATTAGTCTCCTGTTAGAGACAGCTTTAGACTTGTGCAGTTGTGCTAGTTGGTGGACATGACACCATGCAGGCAAGCACTACCAGCAGAAATTAAGCGTAGCTGGCTATGCGTGCCAATCCGGGCAGTCCCCACACGCTACGCTTCCAAATTCCTCTCCCCATTTTCATCAGAGAAAATTGGGCCCCACCTGTCACGCGCATCCTTTCGTGCGGGTGGACTCGGCAGCACAGGTCCACGCCGCGCGGGCGCATCGGCATCGGCGAAGGCAACGCGATGGTGGCTCGTCGGTTCGTGGTCCGGCAGGGTCCCGCCGCCGCCGGCGAGGGGGAAGCGGAGGAGCACGAGGTGGAGTACGACACGGACCACGGCATCGATGTCCTCCGCCTCCAGATCTTCTCGCTCACCTCCGTCCCGCCCGACGACCAGAAGGTCCGATTCCAGCCCCAGCTTCGCGCCTCCGCCCAGACCCGTAGCTGTCGCCGCGGTCTGGGCGCCGCTGTTCTTCTCCCTGCTCCCCTTCTCTGATGCTGTGTGCATGCTCGCAGATCGTTGTGGAGGCTGATGGGTCCGTGGTGGACGATGGCACCAACCTGGAGGCCATCTCCGAGCGCCTGCTCCTCTTGGCCGTCGGCGAGGAAGAGGGGGTCGCGGACACAGCGGCGGAGGCGGCGAGGGCGCAGGAGAAATCCGACGAGGAGCTCGCGAGGATGCTTCAGGTGCGAAGTCGTTGTTAACATCCCTCGTCACTGATGGCTTCCTGCTTTGTTTTACTTTGATGGCCCGAAGAAAAAGAAGATAAAACTTGGGGCGGCTACAACTTTGCATTGCTTTGCGATGTTGCTGTAAGCTGACATGGGGCACTTCAGTTAAAATTAACCTGCACTTCTGTTGCACTGTCGTCTGCATCAGAATTGTTGATGGTATTTAGAATTGGATCGTGTGTTTGGATTCCAGAATTCTATTTGCTTATTGGTTTCAGTTTAGATGTTGTTTGAATCAGGGTGGCTGGGTGGGTGGGTTGGTATGTGGACTCGATACAGTGTTGATTGGGTCGCTTCATGCTGCTATTTGATTCAGGAGTCAGGTGGACGTTTCACTAGATCTTCACAGCTTAGCTTGTGTCGGAAATTTTATACTGTTTCAAATGATCTCCACAATGTACGAAGTCCTGGTGTCCACATTAATTTCAGCATTGCATATGCACTAATCAGATTATATGAGGACATACAACTTTGTTAGCAAGGAGAAGCCTAAAAAAACACTCGGCCGTTGGGCTAAAACCATCCCCACAGTATTGTATTGGAAAAGAGCTCAATCAGAGCCCGGACAACAAAGGTCACGAAAGGTAGCCCCACAGCGGCCAGCGTGAAGGTCCGCCTGTGTGGATTAGATCTTTACCCATGCTTTGAGTTCAGCCCCTACACGAGGATCTGCCTCCCACAGGTCAGTTCAAATCCAACTATAAACCTCTACTGGCCACGGTTAAACTTCACTAGCATCCTAGGTTCAGTGAATGCTTGATTGGCACAGGTCTCATCTCATCTTACCCAGCAAGATTAGTGTGCAAAAAATTTGTTTGGTTCCCTTCTACCTCCTTGCTCACCTCAGAGTTTCCTTGCATTTGAAGCAATCAAACTGTCTGTCATCCACTAGCAACAGTTTCTTGTCTGAAAGGAGTTGTCCTTGCCGCCTCATCATGTCAGAGTCAGGGCAAGTGTTGTTTGTTATGTCACAAAATTAGAGTAACTCCTTTTTCCTCAAACGTGCAGGAGACTGTGTGCCATAGTATTAAGATAAGAGGGGAAACACAAAACACCCAATAAAAGAAAAAAAAGGAATGAAAATAAAGAAACTCCTCATTTAAGTATTTATCCCCAAGGGAAAAAAAATAAGTAACTCAAAAGAAATAGCTATTACTGTTCATACCAGAATTTCACCTCTTGAAACTTTCCTAGGCGGAAGAAGAGGCACTTCTATTACAACAGTACACTGTGCGTACTGATGGTGGAGAGGTGTTCAGACAAAGAGTTGAACCTTACATGAACCAGGTTCTGATGGTATGGAATAACGATGTTTTTCATTTAGAAACCATTGCTTCTTTTTTTTATCTCGTGTTCTTGAAAGTGAATATATTTTTTGATGTAGTATGAAGATCCAGCGCGACAAGAGGCAGCAAGGAAGACGGTTCCAATAAATGAGTTACAGGAGAAGGCACTAGTTTCACTGGCCAAGGTTTCTCTTTCTGTTTCTGCATCTTTTTTTTTCTTCGCATTTTGTCCCCCCCCCTCATATCTCATATTCTGACATGTTTTTTTTTACCTGAAAATATTCTGACATGTTGTTTTTGTTGTTGTATCTCATATTCTGACATGTCATGTGTTTTTGAGTAACTGATTATGTTTCCTTGGGTATAAGTTAGGCTATGGTTACAAATTCGTATGCTGCATTCTTTGTTTGAAGACATGGGTGTTTAGTAATTCTTACAAATGATTCTTTAGTAGGAAGGGAACTTCAGTCCTTCAAAAGAAGAAGAGGATCATGGCTTTCTATTGCAATTACTTTTCTGGTTTAAGCAATCATTCAGGTCACTGAAACTCATGCCTTCTCAGTCATTTACTTTTAACCTACCACCCACATTTATGTGAATTTATACTTCTGTCCAATTATTAGTGTTCATTTCCTGGGCCTAAAGTGCTAAAGTTTAGCACAAGGAAAATGAACAGGTGTGCTAAAGTTTAGCACAAGGGAAATGAACAGGTGTGCTAAAGTTTAGCACAAGAGAGAAAAAGGGGCTAAAAGAGGGGGGGGGGGGGGGCTAAACTTTACCCCCCCAAGAGGTGCTAAAGTTTAGTCCAAACTTTAGGTGCTAAACTTTAGCACCTCATGGAAACGAACAAATGTTTTCATACTCCTCAACGAACTCACATCACATAGCTCTCAAAACCAGTGCAAATAACCGCTCGGGCTCTCAAAACCAGTTCAAACAATAGCAGAAAAGATGGTCATTGAGTTGACATGCCATTATGGCATTATACTTCGCTAAAAAATGCAAAACAATTACCCTTCTCTCTATTATATGCATAGATACGTGTGGTGCACAGTGTGTAATCCACATTGATGCCATACTTATGCTTCACTCCACCCTCAGCAGGCTATCATGCCATTCTGCTGATCACAAGCAGCTCCAAAGCAAGCACCAAGGTGTTTGCTAGTTTGGCCACAGTCTGGACCACATAATAATTGAGGAGGTTAGCTAAGTCGGCAGCATAGTGGTGTTAGGCTAGTTGCAAAGAACATATGCGAACTAGAGCTCTTCAAATATTTTTCTATTATAATTTTGAGCAGCAAGTTCCTATCAATAGCATTGATTCATTGAGTATTAGAGCGGTCAACAATTAGAACTAATGAAAAACTCTTGTTAAGCAAAATTTTGTGTATCCACTGTGAACTCATTGCTGACAAGCGATTTCAAGAAAGGGTGTGATTTCCACTTGTTTTGTTGAGAAATGTGAGGTGGCAAGTGGGACAATTTAATAGTTGCGGATTGATATCAAGATCTTGCAATAATTGAGCTCTGGTATATTGGTCTTATTTTTAGGCTAATATTCCTAACTAAAGTACTCTTCACGCTGCTAAGATACTTCTTTATATGCATCGATAAACTGTTGTACTTCTAGTACCTCTTGTCATAGTACATAATGATAAGTGAACCTTGGCTGAAAAGTGATCAAAGCACCATTGACAGTCAGCAGTTTATGCTTACCTAAGCGCTTACATCAGAGCTGCTGATGCAGCTGCTAGCATAGCTGCTTGTTTGCTTAACTAGTAAGGTAGCTTAGTATAGGAGGTAAACTAGTAGCAGTTGGCCTGTAGTGTTGCAGGCAAGTTGTGTTCAGTCGGTTGCCATAGCAAACCGACCTGCACCATGTATAAATAGGCCTCAATGGCCATATGCAATATTCAGCTACTCTAGCCTAAGATCAAAGTGTGAGCTGAAATTTGGTATTCAGAGCTCAAGTTCTGATCCATGGCGTCAGCTCCGGCGAGGGAAGATGCTGCTGAGCACACCTATCGCCGCCGTTCCCCTTCCAGGCTCAGGCAAGGACGTCGCCGGGCTGAGCCTGAACGTGTTGTTCAGCGTATTGTGAAGGAAGTCAGCGGCATGCCGTTTCCCCAGCTCACGCGCAACAACTATGAGGACTAGAGCCTCTTGATGCGTGTGAAGCTGGAAGCTCGTGGCTTATGGGAAGCCATTGAGTTTGGCGATGCCAATCGCCAAGACGACTGCGCAGCGGTCGACGTGCTGCTGTCCGCCGTTCCAGAGGAGATGATCCGCACCCTGGCGACCAAGGAAACAGCGAAGGCAGCGTGGGATGCAATCAAGACGATCTACATCGGGTTTGATCGCGCCCAGAAGTCGACTGTGCAGCGCTTGGTCAAGGACTGGGAGCTGCTATCCTTCCGCGATGGCGAGTATCTTGATGACTACGTGTTGCGCCTCTCCGGCATGGTTAGCTCCCTCAACATCTACAGCGAGTCCATCACCGAGCAGAAGGCTGTTGAAAAGCTACTCCGCCCTGTCCCTCCGAAGTACTCACAGATCGTGCTATCGATTAAGACGCTGCTCGACACAGCTGACCTGTCGATTGAAGAGGTGACCGAGCGCTTGAAGGCCGTTGATGATCGCGCCCCTGCACCACCATCACCAACTCCCGAGCAAGCAGGCGAGAAGCTGCTGCTTACTGAGGAACAGTGGATGGTGAGGATAAAGGAGCGGCAAGTCGGTGAATCGTCATCAAGCTGCGGCGGCGGAAGGTACAATGGCAGCAGCGGATCGCGTCGTCCACCACGTGGACAGAGGAGGCGAGGCGGCCCTGGCGGAAACAGGGGAGCTGCCCGCGACTGAAGATGCATCTAGGTCCCCTAGTGGGTTTTGGTGATTAATGACAAAAGATTAAAATTGTATTAACAATGCTTGTAAAGAAAATGTGCAGATCATCAAGAGAAAAGTTAATTACCCACTAATGTGAGAAAGCCTATCCCTCAATAAAAGTGAAAAGAAAATGACTCATAGCGGTTCAAGTTTAGCTTTTATGTTTTTTGTTTTGAGTCATAGGTATGCCGAACTATTAAGAGGGGTAAAACTTATCTTGCTAGTAAGGGAAACCTTGTGCTCAAGCTCTAAATCAATTCGTTTGAAAACCTAGCCAACAAAGCCTAAGAATCAACCTTTTACATAGCAAGACAGAGAGTGACGGAAGTTCCGTGAGTCCTCTCACGGAAGTTCCGTCAGCGTCGGGTCTGGCCTTGATGTTAACCCGAGAGTGACGGAAGTTCCGTCACCTAGTGACGGAAGTACCGTCAGCGTCGGGTCTCTACCTTCTGCACACCCGAGAGTGACGGAAGTTCCGTCACCCCACAATGGAAGTTCCGTCTCCAAGAACCTCCGTAGTTCTCACGGAAGTTCTGTGAGCCTCCTTCCTGTCTAACCGAGAGTGACGGAAGTTCCGTCACCCCACGACGGAAGTTCCGTCTCCAAGAACCTCCGTGGCTCTCACGGAATTTCTATGAGTCTCCTTTCCTTTTTGTCAAACCGAGAGTGACGGAAGTTCCGTCACCTTTTGACGGAAGTTCCATCATAGCATCTTTTGCTCTCTACCAGTGCTTTACAACAGCTAAATTTGAATTGACGGAAGTTCCGTGGGTAACCACGGAAGTTCCGTCAGACCCAGAAAATACACCAACGGCTAGTTTTTGAGCTCTCACTATAAATAGAGTACCCCTTCCAACGTGGGAAGGGTTGGATTCTTTGACATTTCACTCACTCTTTAGCTAGAGCTCCCCTCTCTTACTCCTAGACTTGTTCTTGAGATTCCAATCCAAGTAAGAGAGATCTAAACACAAAACGATTGAATCCGTCACTTCTGGTTATTTGATTATCCTTTAGTGCTTCAGGATTATTTTTAGATTGCCTATTCACTCCCCCTCTAGGCAACTTTTAGCGACGCACCACGCGACTCGCCAAACACCACGCCGAACGACAATCGGTGCTGGAATTGTGGCAAATAAGTGGTTCCTCGACACGCGACTCGCCAAACACCACGCCGAACGACAATCGGTGCTGGAATTGTGGCAAATAAGTGGTTCCTCGACACCGGCGCCACAAACCAGGGCGTTATGATGTCTTCGCCGAGCTTGACCGCAGCATCACCGGCTCCAAGTCCGCTTCAGCGACAGATCGATGGTGAACATGGAAGGACAAGGCACCGTCATCTTCTCCGGCACCGGCGGCGAGCATCGAGCCTTGACGGGTGTCTACTACATCCCTCAGCTCAAGAACAACATCGTCTCTGTGGGCCAACTGGATGAAAATGGCGCCAAGGTGGAGATCAAGGACAGTACGTTGTGGATTTGGGATCGTAGCCAGAAGCTGCTTGCAAGAATTGAGCGCGGCTGCAATCGACTCTACGTCATGCTCCTCGACATCACACAACCACTCTGCCTTGCTGCCCGTCGAGACGACGTCGCTTGGAGATGGCATGAACGTTTCGGCCACATCCACTTCGACGCACTGTGGCAACTCGCCAAGAAGGACATGGTGCACGGCCTCCCGGCAATCGAGCACGCAGACCAGTTCTACAACACTCGCGTCATCACCAAGCAGCGCCGATTGCCGTTCCCTGCACAGGCGAAGTATCATGCCGAACATGCCCTCGACTTGG
Organism: Eleusine coracana subsp. coracana; assembly: GCA_032690845.1. Lineage (NCBI taxonomy): Eukaryota > Viridiplantae > Streptophyta > Magnoliopsida > Poales > Poaceae > Eleusine > Eleusine coracana. The sequence goes on from CM064430.1 coordinate 45,829,690, forward strand.
TCCACGGCAACATCTGCGGCCCTATCTCTCCAGCAACTCCTGGTGGAAGGAAGTACTTTCTCCCGATGGTCGACGACTACAACCGCTTCATGTGGTTGATGCTGCTGGTGGCCAAAAGTGATGCACCAGCGGCAATCAAGCGCTTTCAGGCAGTAGAACTGGAGAGCGGCCGCAAGCTCAAGATCCTACGCACGGACTATGGCGGGGAGTTCACCTCCGTCGAATTCGGCGACTACTGCGCTTCGGAAGGTATCCAACGCCATCACTCGGCTCCATATTCCCCGCAGCAGAATGGTGTTGTGGAGCGTAGGAATCAGACGATCGTGGCGACGACGAGAAGCCTGCTCAAGCAGCGTGACATGCCAGCCATGTTTTGGGGAGAAGCGGTCTCAACGGCCGTGTTTCTCCTAAACAGAGCACCTACCAAGGCACTCGACGGCAAGACGCTGTATGAGGCCTAGTATGGCAAGAAGCCGACAGTGAGCTTCCTGCGCACATTCGGGTGCATAGCATTCATGAAGAAGACGAAGCCGCACCAAGCCAAGCTTGAAGACCGCAGCATTCCCGTCGTCTTCATCGGCTATGAGGCAGGCACCAAGGCCTACAGGGTGTTCGATCCTGTGTCCTAGCGCGTCCACATCACTTGCGACATGGTGTTCGACGAAAAGCGTAGCTGGGACTGGAGCAAGGAAGAAGAAGAAGTCAGGAGCCCTGGAGAATCCGTCATCGAGTCCACGACCATGACGTATGGCGCACCTGCAGCCATGAGTCCAGATCATGGGGGTGCAGACTTTGGACCCGGCACACCGCCGGCGACTCCACCTCCAGTGCTGCCATCTCCGGCTGCAATACCACCGAGCTCCCCTGCTCCAGCACCCGTCGTCGAATTCGCCTCACCACCAGCAGATGCAGAAGAGAGCCTTGATGCAGAGCACGACGACACGCCTGTGCGCTTCCGCCGAGTCGATAACATCCTGGGTGACGACGGGCCTCTGCCCGACCTGGCTGTTTGTGAGATGGCGGAAGCAGAGCTCCACATGTTGAGCACCCAGGAGCCGGCCACATTTGCTGAAGCGGAGAAGAAGATCGAGTGGCAGCGAGCCACGGAGGAAGAAATTCATGCGGTGGAGGAAGACATGGCGCCTCGTCGAGCTCCCGCCTGGACAATGTCCAATTGGACTCCGGTGGGTTTACAAGCTGAAGAAGGACGCCGCCGGCAATGTCGTCCGCCACAAGGCCCGCCTGGTAGCAAAAGCCTACGTCCAGCGCCGGCGTCGACTTCGATGAAATGTTCGCGTCAGTGGCTCGACTTGAGTCCGTGAGGCTCATGATCGCCATGGCAGCACACGCCGGCTGGAAGCTTCACCACCTCGACATCAAGTCCGCCTTCCTCAACGGCGATCTCAAGGAGGAGGTGTACGTCGAACAGCCACCCGGCTTCATCACCAAAGGGAAGGAGCACCTCGTCTACCACCTCGACAAGGCACTCTACGGCTTGCGCTAAGCACTGTGCGCGTGGAATGTGAAGCTTGATGCCAGCCTACTCCAACTCGGCTTCAAGTGGTGCGCCTCTGAGCATGGTGTCTACACCCGCGGCAACGGCGACCAAAGGCTTTTAATTGGAATCTATGTTGATGATCTCATCATCACCAGCGGCAATTCAAAGGAGATCGAGAAATTCAAGGTAGAAATGAAGGCCAAATTCAGAATGATCGATCTTGAATTGCTCTCCTTCTACCTCGGCATCGAAGTGAAGCAGAGGAAGGAAGAAATTTCTCTCTCCCAGTCCGCCTACGCCGCCAAGATCGTCGCCGCGGGAGGAATGCAGGTATGCAACCCCTGCCTGGTGCCCATGGAGCCGCGATTCAAGCTGAGCAAGGTGAGCTCAGCGCCCGTGATGGACGCAACGGCGTACAAAAGCATTGTGGGGAGCCTGCGCTACCTCACCCACACACACCCTGACATCGCCTTCGCCGTCGGCTATGTCAGCCGCTTCATGGAGGCCCTGACGACAAAGCACTTCGCCGCAGTGAAGAGGATTCTACGCTACCTCGTCGGCACTCTGTCTCACGGGCTCTGCTACAAGCAAGGAGGAATGAAGAATGCCAAGCTTGTCGGATACTCTGACAGTGACATGGCTGGCGATATTGACACACACAAGAGCACCAATGGCGGCATCTTCTTCCTCAGCGGCTGCCCAATCAGTTGGTACTCGCTGAAACAGCGAGTAGTGGCACTCTCCTCATGTGAGGCAGAGTACATTGCTGCCATCTCTGCTGCCTGCCAAGGAATTTGGCTTGCAAGACTATTAGGAGAATTGCAGGGCAGAGAGGCTGATCCATTCGAGCTCAAGATGGACAACAAAGCAGCAATTGAGCTAAGCAAAAGCCCAGTCTTCCATGAACGCAGCAAGCACATTGACACAAGGTACCATTTCATCAGGGACTGTGTTGAACAACGCAAGACTTGGGTGAATTACATCAGCACAAAAGACCAAGTTGCTGATATCCTGACCAAACCATTGGGAAGGATACAATTCCAAGAGCTACGCAGCAGAATTGGGATGATTGAAGCTTAAGAGATGAAGAACAGCCAAGTTTCAGGGGGTGATTGATAAGTGAACCTTGGCTGAAAAGTGATCAAAGCACCACTGACAGTCAGCAGTTTATGCTTACCTAACCGCTTACATCAGAGCTGCTGATGCAGCTGCTTGTTTGCTTAACTAGTAAGGTAGCTTAGTATAGGAGGTAAACTAGTAGCAGTTGGCCTGCAGTGTTGCAGGCAAGTTGTGTTCAGTCGGTTGCCATAGCAAACCGACCTGCACCATGTATAAATAGGCCTCAATGGCCATATGCAATATTCAGCTATTATAACCTAAGATCAAAGTGTGAGCTGAAACCTGTGAGTGTGTGAGTGTTCTTGCCAACACATAACACGTGGTTACACAAACAGTGGGAGCTTGATCTTGTAGGCGCACCAAATCAAATTTAGACTACATGTGCATAACTGCAGTGCCAATTTGGAGTATAGGAACCTTGAATCTTATTTGGAGCAATTGCTGCAATTGGAAAAATCTAATAGTGTCAAGGAGTTGGCGAACTAGAGCATGGCTGATTAATCAACATGCCCAGAACAAATTTGATGATACTGACATGCCTACTCTTGGCCTGTGAAGCATAAAAGTTATGAGTAAAACTATTTTTATATTTTGTTAATTTATTTTATTTGTGATTAAGGTCTTTATAGTAATTTACCATATCAAGTTTGTACCCTATAATAGTGTTACCTATGATGTTTTTACTCCAAAATGTTCACTGTGCTTTGAAGATACTCAGTTCATTTTCTATATGCAAAAGTATGTCTACTGTCCATATGCTTCATCTTTTAATTGATGCTTTGCAGATGGGTTAATGCGCCACCTTGTGATAGGTGTGGCCGTGAGACATCAAATGTTGGAATGGGCACCCCACTTCCCTCTGAAATTGAATTTGGAGCTTCACGTGTTGAGCTTTATAGGTAGCAGCCACTAGAATGTTGTTCAATTTGGCTTGCATCATTTGGTTTGGTTGGCTCATCTCCTTTAAAAGCTTTCGTACTCGATATCTACATATTGCTACTACTTGAAGCCACCTTACATATTCAGTTTTGTTTGTACAAATCCATGCTCATTTTATGCAATTGATAATGTGTGCTTCAACTTTTTATTTTTTCAATCTTCGTCATGTATAATTCCATACTATTTTGCATGTACCTGTACCTGCTGCGTAAGACATATCTTAGATGCACTCACAAACGTCATCTCTACCCAAATAACAATGGCTGTAAACTTGTTATTCTAAAGCTCGAAAGTTTATATCACTTTTATGTTGGACTACTGTAATTAGATCGTGAGAATAGAAATTTTAGGCAGAAGCATAGTATTGTAATATTCTCAATGTGGAGTATGAGATGAGATGCTAACAACCTTATGAATAAATACTAACTTGAATCAATTGATGGCACAGTTGGTGTTTATATGTTGTGTTCTGGTCACCTGGTTTCTTATACAAATAACAGCAATGAGTCTGATAAAAACAGTTGTCTATTTTCCCTATCTTTTGAGTTGTGTTCTGAATGAATATACTAAGGAACGAAACAGAAAAATGAGGAAGAAAATGGATCTTTATGTTCGTAAAATTCAGTTACCTCTCTCACATGTAGCTTTATAGCCAAACTCTTTACTTTTTTTGCATATACTGACTTGCTATCTTCAGTTGCAACAATTGTTCTAGTATCACCCGTTTCCCAAGGTACAATGATCCACAAAAGGTATAATAACCAGTGCTGTGTACCTAGTATTTATGATCAAGTAGATTCTTACTTTTGACCATTCCACCAAATTTTAAACTGATGATTGAATTATCTGTTTCAATATTTTCTGCTTGGGTGAAGCTTGTACAAACTAGGAAAGGACGCTGTGGAGAATGGGCCAATTGCTTCACGTTCTACTGTCGAGTTTTCGGATATGAAGCTCGTTTGGTTAGTCTTATAACACTTGTTAATTTTTTGCAGCTACCATATGCACAAATCTTCTAGTTTAGCGGTACCAGGCCATTCTTTTTCTTAAAAATGGTAACAAAGTGATTTCAGTTGTAAGTTCTGAAATAGTCTCTTAATATTCAGATTCAGAAGAAATATTATAGATATGTGTGAAATATGATGTTTATGTATTGAAATGCAACAAGGCTCTTGATTGATATTTAGTAAACGGGAAATTTTGCTGCTGGACACTATTTAATTGTAAAATTTGCTGCTGGACACCGAGATAGGTTTTATTTGCTGCTGGACACTAAGAGACAACTACACATAGTGTCCAACAGCAAATGAAACCTATTTTAGTGTCCAGCAGCAAATATCACGTTTATACGTTGTCCACCAGCAAATTTTGCCGTAGTAAATTGATATGACTTATCTATATAACTTACAGATCCTGGATTTCACTGATCATGTGTGGACGGAATGTTTTTCAAGCTTGTATGGGAGGTTAGTTAAACATGCTTCTTATAATTTTTAATTTGATATTATACTGCTTGCTTTTAAAGGCCAATGTTCTGTGATGTTTAGATGGATGCACCTAGATCCCTGTGAAGGAGTCTATGATAATCCCCTACTGTATGAGAAAGGGTAAAAATGTAGTCCTGCCTAACTGTTTTTTTTTTTGCATATTTTACTGCCCTGTTTAGAGTTTAGCTAATTATTTGCATTTGTTGATGTTGTATTGCATGGTCTAGGTGGAACAAGAAGTTAAATTATCTCATTGCAATTTCAAAAGATGGAGTACGTGATGTAACAAAACGCTACACAAAAATGTGGCATGAGGTAAAAAAAATTATGCTTGGTTATGTTTTGTGTTGAGGTGGATGTGTGACTCTTTTTTATTAGAACCAAATAATCTAAGTTTTACCATCTCCTGTATCATGCCCTTGCAGGTTCTGTCTAGGCGAACAATTACTTCTGAAGATAATGTTTCAGCTGTTCTAACATCTATAACAGGAAAATATCGGACTGGGCTGTCAACTGATGCTCTCTCAATCTTGGAAAACCGTGAAAAGGAAGAGTTGGAAGAACTTAGCAAGTCTGCTTATCTACAAGTCGACACTAGTTTATCATTACCTGGAAGGTTAAGTGGATCTGTGGAATGGAGAAGAGCGAGGTCAGAATTGGGCCAAGCAGACTCACTCAGTTGCTCCTCCTGCCCTGTTCGGAAATGTGTGGATGCTCATGTTTCAGAAATATATGATGCCCTTTCTGTTCTTTGCTCATGCTTACATGATAAAGAAATCCCTAAACAAAAAGTTGTTGAAATTTTTGACATATTGAAAACCTTGATTCTTAATCTTAAGGATACCAACTTTAAGAACAGAAGAGCAAGATTAAATCAAACGCACCAAGTATTTGAAGAGATATTTCCTTCCATTGAAAGACTGTTTTCTGCTATTTCATTGAAGGCAGAACTGGGTACAGATGGGCACCGATTTGTGACTGTGGATGGAAATCCAATACACTCATCCTTAGCATTACCAGTAGCATTGGATGCTGTTGATGAGATGTTGAGTAATTACAAGAATAATATCATGTGCACAAAAGGCAGCCAGTTCCCAAGACACAATAGACTCTGCTCAGGTTCAATCCTTGCAAGTAGGGAGCAGCTCCCTATTGGAATTGTACGTGATGCAAATTGTGAGTTTTTATAGTATCCATTCATCAAACCTTTCCCTACGCTAATGTGTTTGAAATTGTTTCAGGCAACAGCAGCTTTTGACGGTGTCTATTCATCCAAATGGGAAGAACCTAATGGAGCCAAAGGTAACCTGGTTACCTTAAAACAACTATTATATTTTATTGTGTTACACTAATAAGGTTGTATTCATCCGAGTCTAGCCATGTACTTTTCTTTCTTACTGTCTCCTCTGTACTACTTTTCCAACCATCACACTATTGTTGGATGATTAGAAGGTTTATCTTAATGTTCAGTCAATTATTGTGCAATTTGTCAAAAAAAATTTACATGGTGCAAAAGTTATTAAAGAGCATGCAAATTTGGAGTACTATTGATTTTGTTATGGCTAACAAAGGAGTTATGCAGGATGTTGGCTGATTTATAAAATGCCAGATGGCCAAACTTGTGAGTTAGAGTCGTATGATTTGATGTCAGCTAATGATGCTCCAGAGAGGGATCCAATGGACTGGTAAAGTAACAACCGTTTTTTTCATTGCAGAATTAAAGTATTAATTAAACATTTGACAAGTATAGATTTTTATTTCATCGTGTAAGATCTTGTGTCAAAATTGAAAAGGGACATTCACTGGTGACCAGGGGTTTCGGCACCCCCAGTTAAAAATGCGATAATAACGAAGGGGCTCACGGCACGATGGCAAAGGCCACTGGCCAGAAGTGCTCCCTCCCAGGGTTCGAACCCTGGGTGACGCACTTTACACTGTAGGGGCCTCCCATGGTGTAATTTATATAAAAAAGCAATAAGAGCAACCGCAATGTTCCATGCCGAACTTGGTAGTAAGGTATGCATGTGTGTCAGACAGCTGTAGTTATTTTAGTTTCCACAATGTGAGCACATTAATGTGGGACCTATATTTTCACTAGTAAAAGAATTTCTCAACGATTGTGTGGTGGAGCAGGAAGCAAAGGCATGCAGATCAAGGACGAAGGAAGAGAGAAATCAATCTTTTTACTTGCTATTGCCGGCAGTAGTGTTGTGACCCGGTTTTAACTATTACCTGCTTACACAATGGTTACAACCGGGTAACAAGCAACATTTATTGCTTACTACCTGGTTTATCTTCACATTATGGATGCCCTAATGTGCTTTGTAGTCTTATGCAACCCTATTCTGTGTGACTGCATATTCTAGAATATACTGTTTGTCATACACAAAATGGGCCATGACACCGTTCCTTCTATTTTTAGTACTTGGTTTACTTCGATCGCATATATTCTTAGAGGGCAACAACAATTGTTTGTGTGTTCTGGGAAAAAAAACTGTTGTTTCAAATCTAGCCTACTAAGCTGGTTACCTTGAAGCAGAAGGAAGAGAAGCTTTTAAGCTAAAATACTGTTTTGAGAACCTCACTTAAAGCTAAGAGGCTCGTATCCTTTGTTTTATATTATTTAAATGTGTGATTGGCCCTAGATGACTTTCAAATATCTTGGTTAGCATCATCTAATAAGATGCAAAATGACATTAGTTTTTAGGCTCTCTTCCACAAGAAGTAACCTCTGCTACTTTATTTTCCTGCAGTAAATGAGTAGTCAGAAAAACATTGTAAATTGAAGTTTCCAGGAGATTTGCTTAGCTTTGATTCCTTTGAAAAGATAATCCTCTGTTAACCACAAGTGTTATTATATTGCAGGGTTCTCGAAGGGAGTGCAGATGGTGGTTCGATATGGGTAACAATTGATGCTCGGAGTTCTGAATTGTTTGAGAGCCGTTTCTGTAGGAAATCATTTTCTGTGGATAAAAGATATGAAGCAAATGCTTTCCGGTAAGTTTTATGTTACTGGCTGGTGCACACTTTGTGCAGTAGTTATTGCCTTTTTTTTACTTAAATTATTCTGTTTTTCTTTGCCAGGTTCAGGTTTCTACGTTCAAGAGAATCTAATTCTAATCCGAGGTTTCAGATAGGGTCCATTGACCTCTACGGACAAACGCAGTTGTAGACTTGTAGCTATGAAATTGAGAGGGCGGCCCTCTTAGGGTCTGCAAAAACTTCACAATTTTAGTACAAAATATGAATAATTAGAATGCAAAACTAAAAGTGCCGGAGGCATTTGCTCTTCTCTCATTTCAACTTAGTGGAAGTCAGCCCCTATCTATGGGAAAATCTAGTGAACTCTCTTGTAATTTGTCAACCTGTAAAGGAGCTTCACATGATAAGCCTACATGGCAAATGGGCTCATCAGGCTAGTTTTAATAGGCCTTTTATTTGTATTTAATTAGTTGTCACATCAGTAAAAGTGGTGACATGGTAAAAAATTTATTATGAAAGAGAGCGAATATCTTTCATCCTCATAAAAAGCTATGTGCACTTTTTTCAATAAAATGAAAGCGAAATGAAAGTGTATTAAAGGTATTTTCTTTCATCCCAACCAACCATTGAAGTCTACCTAGCAATAATTTAATATTTTGATAAGCATTTAAAACTGTGATATGAAACTAAGCACTGAGAAATATAGTTTTATTTTATAGTATAAAATCTCAAAGTTGATATGTCACTGTTGAAAACTGTGCGATGAAAGACCCTATTGAGATTGACCTCATAATATGTTAATGTGTTGGACAATGAAATCTGAACGAAAGTATTATAATTAATCATGTTTACGGTATTCTTGTTTATTAAATGAGTTTTCAATACTCAAATGGGAGCTCCCACGCTTCTTGAGTGAGAGATATATGCTTTATCATTTTTTTATTGTTATATTGAAATTTTAATTTGTGTTACAGGTGTACAATATACTTCAGCAATTTTTTTGGAACATTATCAATACTAATAATCATTAATTTGCTCTTGGAAGCACCATAGGATGAAATGATTATAATGGATTAGCTTGTTGATAGGAGGGCAAATGGTTTGACTTACCATTTGGTGAATTTGGGGCTTTATGGTGCTAGCTCTCTCCTAAAATATTGGCAACATATTTTCAACTACTTGTGTTCTGCGGGATAATCTAATGAGATATCATCCCTCACCTCACATCGTTGTTGCTGGTTTCTTTCCATTTTTCTAAGTCCATGAACTTATTCTGGATTCCCATGCAGATTTACGAACTTGCAAATTGCACATCCACGTTCGTAATCTTGCTTTATATTGTATTGTTACAAGCGAGGTGCATACCATACCGCTTCAAACGTGTTTAGAAGCCTACGCGACGTACCACCGTGGCACTTGCATGCCAGTGACTCACGCGTGTGCACTAGTAGTGGGCGAAAAATATGCAGACACCCCTAACCTTTGAGCTAATTTTGTTTCCTTCCTCCCCTATCTTCTCTCCAACCCTGAACATGGAGGCGACGTGGTAGGTGATCGAGGGCGAGGCGAAGGTAATCGGTAGGGATCGTGGATCAGAAGAGGGCTTACGCGTGACACTAGTAGTGGATCAGAAGAGGCGGTTCCATAGCAGCTTGTTGGTCGACGTGAAGCATGACGGCATGACGCCTTGTTTGAGAGTCGAAGGTGAACCGCCACCAGAGTATGGTACGTATCCCATTTGCATAATTTTTACTCCCTCCATTTTAAAATTGTTATCATTATTAATTTTTTTTTCATTACCTTTGACTCTTGAGAGGTTTGTTACTTAAAAATGTATTTTTAGTAGTGCACGTATGCCTTCTATTTGCTCATGAACACTCCTTAATGTTAGTTTTTGCTATTAGATACTATTCAAATTTGGTTTTACCAATGAACATTATTAAACAATGGTAATTAGTTAATAGATACTCAAGACATCTCTACTATTTATTAATTCTGATGGGGACGTTTCTTCCATAAAATTCTGTCCCCTGCCCACAGTTGAGTTCACGTACGTCTCAAAAGGTCTTAGATATCCTGTTCATGTAGAGTTTTCACATAAGTTTCAAATAATGCAAAGCTATTCCGTGTTGGTCCACCCAGTCAGCCCATATCCTTTGCAAACCGAACATGACCAGCAGCCCAGCATGTCCTCTGTCCCTGCCATATTTCCTCATCTTTTTATTTTCAGAATTAAGCCATTTTTCTCATCCTTTTATTTTTGAAATTAATCCAAAATTAATCCAGAGCTGTTCCGCACTATAAAATCCATATCTCATCCATCCAAGCTCTATTTGATCTGATTCTTCTTCTAAGATTCATCTAAAATCTTTTTCTATCCATTCTCATCATTTTCTTAAATTTTAGAATCCATTTTATGTTTTAGTATATTTATTTATGTGTTTTTCATTACTTGTAAGTAGTAATACTTACTGCTAGAATTATATGTATTGGATCTGTTTCATAGAAAAATCTATTGCATCAATTTAATATTTTGTATGAACAACAGTATCACGAGTTAGACCTGTTGTAACGCATCGGCATATTGCTAGTTAGAATATGATTTTTCTTACATTGAGGAGGGAGGGTACTTTAAAAATGATCAGATTGCCCTTGTAACTCATTTTACATATTTGCCATGTATCAAATTTTTATTAATTGTACAATGCATAAGTGTCATTAAATATTTTAAAGAATTTTTAATATTTTTCATAAGTATTAATTATTTCTCATAAACACTATTATTATATTTGAATACTAGTTTGTATGGTGACATATTTATATGACCAACTCTATCCAATTTCTGAGATATAATCAATAAGATTTTTGAAAAATAAAATATTTTAGTGAAGATGTGCTTATATGTTTAATATTATAGAGCATTTAATTATTATTTTTAATGAATATATTTAATTGTGTTAAAAATGGTTATAAGGACAATATAGACATTTACAAATCCTCTCTCTCCCTCATGCAAGAAAAAGTCATATTCTAATGTCTTTCCCAATTATCATAATTCAATAGTGTCAATTGACAAAATCCAATTCGAATAGTTTCCACTAACAAAGATCAACATTGAAGAGTGTGCATAAGCAAATATGGCCAAATTGTTTTTGTATTAGTGAGGACCGCTGAATAGAAGGTCTAGAGCTTGTGCAGCTGTGATAGAGCTAGTGTATGGCACCATAACGACTTTGAGGAGAAGATCTCTTACGCACATAAAAAAACCCAAATCTTCATTCCTCCACCTTTACACTATGACCACGTTGCTCATGTGAAAATAAACCGGGCCTTAAGCCATGCTTTGATGCGGAGTCGGATGAGGCGAGTTTTGTAACCAAACCACGTAAAATCGCTCCCGCTCGAATTTGAGCCCTTTTGCAGGAGCAGTGAACTGAAATAACCGTCGGTGCTGCACCATCCTGCACCTTTCTTAAACTTTTCTCTCATTACAATTTACAACCTAGGTCAAGGGTCCATAGTTTTCACAACCGGTCGGTAATTAACGACGAGCTTCAAGGCTGTTAGGCTGTCCAAATTGGTTGGGTTCTACAAGTTAGTGGACATTTGAAGCACACTGAAATAAAACCAGATAAAGAAACAATTTCACATCTGCATGGATGGTTACCTCGATCTGCTCCAGAGAATAGCATTTCGATCGAGATGTCTCAACCGGCACAGATCGAGAGCAGTGTTTTACAATATATATTTTGCAAGGCGTGGTGGTGGTTACTGTCGCTCTCATCTCCAATCATGGCGAGGCTTCCATTTTGTGATGACCTCCTTGAATAAATTTTAGCAGGCTCGTCTTCATGCCAAAGTTCACCTAAAAGGAGGAGAGACTTGGAGAATTAATTATTTAGCTGGGAGTTAAGTGTACGGCTTATATAGTTTGTGCCTTGTTGATCGATCAACTGGTTGCTGCTGCCTATTGCTGGATGTTTCTTATTCGTGGTAAGAACCTTGCATTGGCGTGTGGTTTGTTTAATTTCTTGTTCTTCCGATGTTCGTCTTCTTGCTCATTTGAGCTGAGGTAAAATCATGAGATTTCATACACTACCAGAAAACAAAAATGTCCTGAGAGTGAATATTCTTCATAAGAGTAATTAAAAACCTACACAATAATTGTCTATTACAGTGAGAATAACTAAATGCAATATATATAGAGTGAGCAACAGTAGCCTCTTGTTTTTTTTTACTAAGGCTCCATCAAATTTTGAAATACTTCGTATGTACATTCAGTCGTGTCAATGATAGGTGGGACCTAAACTTGTCACTGGCAGTGGCATATATCGGATCAAGGGTCCTTTTTATTGACGAGTAACTCCCGGATGATGGTTGTTTTCTTGTGTTTCGGCAACAATAACAACATGGTAATTGAGTAATGATCCAAATGACCCATAACACTACCACAAAATAAAGATTTAGTTGCGACTAAAATAGTCATGTCACTAGATCATTCATAGAGATGTGTTTTTAAAGATATATCACTGCTATTTGGTTGAAAGATACTTATAATGACAGTTGAGTAGAAAGCCGTCTGTAGCAAAATATTTAGCGACGTGTATAAAAATCCATCTCTATAGCTTCAAGAGATAGGGACGGAGTTCTATGCTAGAGACGGGGTTTTTTATCCCTGTCACTACTATTTTAAGCTATAGAGACGGGGTTTATATGTAGTGACTAGTGACATGGTTTTGAATCCCCGTCTCTATTACATAAACATATAGTGACGAGGTAAATATCAAGTGACTTGGTAGCACACTAGTGAAGGCTCTAACCCTTGGTGAAGGAGACCCAAGTATAAATCTCCTGAGCTGCAACATTTTTTTTCTTGCCCTAGCTCGACCCGGCAAGTTCCTCTTTAGCGGTGGTGTTCGCTTCGTCCCCAACACGCCGGGCCGCTCGAGCCTTGGAGGAGGAAGAGGGGGGGGGGGGGGGGGGGGGGGGAGGTGTGTGTGCTCGCCATCGACGGGTGCGGCCCCAGCCTCGGTGACGCGCTCCTCGCTGCAGCGGCATTGCGTGCCCGTGTCGATGACCCCGGCACGCGTTGCCTCCCTCCCCTCCTCTCTCCCGCACGCCCGCCTCCCCCTCACCAAGCTCGCCAGATCTGGTGATGGAGGGCCTCAAGCTTGCCAGATCCGATGACGGCGGCCCCGAGCTCACCACCCCTGGGCTCGCCGGATCCTTGACCTCCTCCCCTCAGCCAATGGTGGCGGCCTCGCTCCGACCCCTCTCCCTCTGCCGAGCTCTCCACCGACGGCCGACGCGCGCCTCCACCTCGTCGAGCTCTCCATCGATGGCCTCCCCCATGGCTATGGTGGATTTGGGGTCCACCGGGTCGAGCTGGTTGGTCCCACTTTTTATTTATTCAAAACCATTTTTAGGGGTGGGGATTAGTTTTGTCCCTAGAGACAATTAGGGACAGGGATTGAGAAATGTCTATATAGCTTCAGATTTAGCGATGGATTTTCCCGTCTCTATATTCTGGAATTTAGTGATGTAAAAATTAAGACGGACACGGTTTACGTTTCTAAAGTCCTTAGACCACCGTTACTAAATGCCTATTTTATAGTAGTGTAAGAACAATAAGAGATAAGAGGGGTGACAAATTCCACATGTCACTGACCGCAACTCAGCTGCTTGTCAAAACTGCGCATCCGGGTTAAGTCATCGACGCAGCGCAACTGTTGTATTCATTATTATTTATTCTTTTATTAGTGGTATATGATGTTCCATTAACATTGAGGTGCTTATGACCGCATGAATCTCAAGAGTAGCCACTCCAATCTCTTTTAGGTGCTCATAATTAAGAGTGAGTCTCAGTGCGTGTATGTGTATGTATTGGCTGATTACAACAACAGAAGTTCCCCAATTTATGAAGGAATTTCTCAACAAAACATATATTATAAATAAAAACAGGCTAGATCAAGCCCTGAAGCAACTGAACCCAAATCTTCAGGTCGAATAGTAGTCCGTCGAACACTCTGGACTCATGTAACTTAAAGTAAAGGCGGTCATGACATCATGTGCATATATTATAATACAATGTTAATTTAACTAGTTTGTATGTATGCATACTGTACTTTTTTTATTGCACTCTGTGTCGCTCTAGAGATACTCCCTAAGTGAATCTCCTAATTTAAGAATTAATATATACAAACTGGTATCACTGCGCTGGAATATAACTTGATAAGTGTAGTATATGCTGATGTTTCTCTCTCTTCTAGTTCACATTCTAGCAAGGAACTATTTCAGAATTTCAACACAATTTTGATATCTCTAAAATGAGTAGTGCGCCTGTACTTATACAAAATATTCTATCACTAGTTCTTTTGAAAACGTCCGCCTTTATCACTTTTTTTTGCTAAATTTCATGGGACTTGCTAATTTTTAGTTGAGCCATTAGATCTAGATCCAATAATTTATAATTATTATACAAATAATTATACAAAAGAAAAATTAAAATACAAAATAATAAACCATTGACAGAAATCTTTCAGCTGATTGAAAGCTAAGAAATATGAAATTTCATATATGCATCTAAGAACACGAGCACGCATGCACCGAAGTTGGGGGCACATTATAAATTAAAAAGAAATTAACTGTTCCTTAACAAAGAACAAAGGATCAGCATGTAACTTTCTTCCAATGTATGAATATGGCAATTTATCTTTAACATTTTCCGTAAAGGATCTTTTTATCTTTTACTTTTCAAAACAAATGATTTAAGATTGCATGATTCCAAAATCCCAGGGTGTGCAAGGTGCATGCAGTGTTTGTTAGAATGCTTCAAGAACTCCCTCCCGTTTATTTCTCGTGCAATGGATGATGTCTATCCTGAATTTGCAATAGAGTGCATGGATACAAAAAGGTGTTAATGCAGCATGCAAGGTGCATTGTTTGTTGGAGAAACTTGCTGAATGCCTATGCATAAATTGACAAAATCGAACAACTTTCCTTGCACTAAAAGTTTGAAACGCATGCGCTGCTGCCTGCTGGTAACTGGCTTGTTCCTCGTGCATGAGTTGACTGCAGTACAAGAAAAGACTGCAGGGAGATAAGAAGTGGCGTGTGCCTAGCAATGTGAATTTTGCTTCAGTTCATTCATCATTAGCTTGCTTGCTGGGGTGTCATTCAAATGATATAATTAAACAGCTTATTAGGAGCATATATGCAAATAACATATAATGGAAAAATAATGAATGAGTAATAAGCAGGATGAAATTTATGATAAAATGTTATTGAAAGGTGAACTAGATGAGATACAGTTCATCAATCAGAGCTCAGCATGAATTTGTTGCTTGAAATGACGATCTGAATCAGGAAATTAACGCGCAGGAAATGGAACATCAAATCGAAGAAAAGGAAAAGAAGACATCGAACAAAATTAAACATGGAAATAGAAATTAAACGACTACTTAAGAGGTGAGGACCATGGTGAAGAGCTTAGCAGTCCCATTGCAGGTGATCAATGCCGTTGCCGGCACCGCCGTCGAACAAAGCGCATGACTCCATCAGCTCCAGATCGAAGGCCGAGTTCGCGCTGACGCCGCTGTACACCGAGGACACGTCCATCATGTCCAAGCCCTTCTCCACAACCGCACCACCACCGTTCATCACCGGTGAGCGGCTGACCACCTCCCCCGGCACCATCATAGTCCCTTGTGGTTGCTGCTGCATCACCTCCATCCCTGCACCCATGCTCGGCTCGACGGCGGCCCACATTGCCGCCGTGTCCTCCATGAACGCTGCCGCGGGCATGGCCTGGTGACCGAAGCCGTTGCCGTTCTGCATGCCGACGGCGTGGTCCATGGAGGAGGAAGATGACGAGCCGTTCACGAAGTCCATGGAGCTTTGCAGACCTGCATTCTGGTCCCTGAAGCTCATCAGCACGCCATGGCCGTTGTCCTGGTACGGGTACCCCGGGATCGCCGCCTGGTCATGCCGCATCATCAGCACGCCGGGGTTGGGGACGACGTTGTCGTACAGCGCCGCCGAAGATCCCATCTCCGGCGGCGGCGCCACCGTGAGGGAGGCCGCCGGCTTGGTCGGCGAGCTGATGGTGAAGGGCGGCGTGGTGGTGGCCGCGACCGCGCCGCCGCCGCCGCCATTGGAGTGGTGGAACTGGGGGGCGGGGTTGTTGCTAGGGTTTGCGCCGTGGAGGAGGGTCCTTGACGCCGGCAGCAGGTTGTGGGTCTTGGGGTCGAGGCCCTGCGCGATGAGCTTCTTCTTGATGCACGAGTTCCAGAAGTTCTTCACCTCGTTGTCCGTGCGCCCGGGGAGATGCTTCGCGATCTGGGCCCACCTGTAAGAGAGTGCAGCAGACAATCCCGGTGAGTCTTTTTGTGCGCCAGTACGGTGTGGATCGATCAGCTCGCCGGAAGGAGGAGAGGGAGAGAAGACGTGCACGTCGCGTTATTACCTGTTTCCGAGGATGCGGTGGACGTCGATGATGGTGCGCTCCTCATGCTCGGAGAAGGTGCCGCGCTTCAGGTCCGGCCGGAGGTAGTTGATCCACCGGAGCCGGCAGCTCTTGCCGCACCGCTGCAGCCCTGGTCCAGGTATGGCAACAACCATGAACAAAAGGATTTGCTTTTGATTATTCATGAGGAGGATAAATCGACGGGTGGATTTTCGATTGTCATCGTACCGGCGTGCTTGGGGACGGAGCTCCAGCAGCTGTGGCCATGGACGGTGATGTACCTGATCAGCTTCTCGTCCTCCTCCGGCGACCACAGCCCGCGCTTCACCTTCTGCTTGCTGCAGCAGTGGTGCCCCATGGCGGCCGACCCCTTCTCTCTCCCCTCCCTCCTTCTAGCTCTCTCTCTCTCTCTCCTCCGGTCCTCTCCCAACACTGTATGTAAGGGCTGATGCACACGCACAAAGGGACACCCTTTCGTGCTGGTGAATTGACCTTTATGCCACTCCGTGTGTGGAGGAAGGAAACACCAAATAAAGTCGTGTGACCACTCAAAAGGTGAGAGTAAGATTAAGTAGATAAGTTAACAGTGATACCTTTTTACCCGAGGGGAAAATCTGATGTTCTGTTTTTCTGTAATTAACATTTCAAGCTTGTTGACACATACAACGTCGTACTCCTTTGTGGTCTCATTTTAGTGTATCATTTTGGTGTATCCTTAATCTTGTATATCAATGGTTTTACAATGTCTATTTAGTTGGTCACACAAGTGATTGTACATATATACAATTAAAATGTATGATTTCTATAAATATATTATAACAGTAGTCCATGGTCAAATTTACAACTCTGAGGTTTTGTCAGTGTCGAAATGAACACCAAGTATTCGTAAGCAGAGGGAGCTTGTGCGCGACAAGTCAAAACCCATGCATCGTAATGTATCTCTTAAAGTGGTTTTGTCGCCTCACCACTCATTTTTTTTTAGTCATATATATTGGCAACCTAGCGAACCAGAACTTTGGTGTCACATATATAGCGCTCATTAAAATCATTGGTACCATCTTAAAACTTATCTACGTGCAATTTAGGAAATTCCAATATTTTTATATTGGTTAAGCATATATAATGGCATTTTACACAAAAAAAGTTATATATCAGGACTGCGAATCATCATCATCTCATATACAAACTACGCGAAGGGACTACTTTTTGCTTATTTTACTGTAGAAGGGACTAGCTTTTAATTTACCGCAAGAATGAAATAAAGTTAGCGCACATGAAGTTGAACTCTGAACTGGTATCAATGGCGTTGATTGTACTCAAGAACCAGCAACGGGGTCGAACTTTCTTGAATCTTTGCACTAACTAGCAAAGAGTACCAAACGATTACTGTTAAATTGTAATCTAGCTAACCGTGCGGTTGTCAAAACTTGTGAGAGTCCAATTGGAAGGATGCTTTGCAGGGAAGCTGCCGAGACTCTTGAAGCACAAGAAAAAATAATCCCTGATGCCCACACTGTCGGTGCTGCATATGATACAACTTGGTCGTTGTTGAAGATGGCGTCTGTTCTAGTTTTGTGTAACAATAGGTGATTTCTTGTGTTAACTGGCCTGCATGGCGCGATGAATTTGAATCTTATTGCCGCTATCCCTTTCCATCGCGTGTAACTCAAGTACTACAAATAACTCATCAAAACGGGAAGGTTCAAATTAACCAGTTTTTACTCATTATTAAGATTTTATAAACTTTTGTTTCACTACCACAAAAGCAGTCTATAGCGGCGATTAAAAAGGTACTGTAACGTTAGGTACATAATGTAGCTAAAATTAACCTACAACAGCGGCGGTTTATCCGAACGACAAATAATCCATCGTTGAAATATGCAGAGTAGTGGTGGGTAACAATGTCACCCGCCGCTACGAGGTAATACGAAAAAATAGAAAAAAATGAAACCCTAGCCATTGGCAGGATCCGCCCGGATCCGACCAGAACCACCTACAGTCCGGCCAGATCCGTCCCTTGCAGCCGTCGCCACACGGAGGAAGAGGAGCGGGTGCCGCTCACCGCCGCCGAGCGTAGAGGAAGGGGAGGAGGTGTCACTGTTGCCGAGCTCCTCCTCCATGGTGGCCTCGGCCGAGCTACGCCTCCCGTGGCCGAGGAAGGAAGATGCGTCGTCTATCACCGAGGGGGAAGGGAAGGCGTGGATCCGCACCACTACCCGACGCCGAGGAGGGGGGAAGGAGTGGATCCGTGCCGCTACCCGTCGCCGAGGAGGAAGAGGAGGCACCGGCCCCGCCAGTCATCGAGGAGGAAGCCAGAGGCGACGCGCTGGATCCAACCGCCCGCCCGCCGCCGCTGCCTGAGCCGGAGGCCACGCGGTGGATCCGCCCGCCTGTTGCCGCCTGAACCGAGGGCTACGCACTTGATCTGCCCGCCCAACGCTGCTCGCCCGGGGCTGCGCCTCGCCAAAGAAGGGGCGGCACGGAGGAGAGGGTCGGGCGCCTGGGACAGTGCGGGGCCACCGGAGGAGGGCGGCGTAGGCCGGCTGGAGAAGGGAGGCGGCAACACCCTGTTGGAGAAGCGGCATCGTGTGAAGAGAGAGAGAGAGAGAGAGGAAAATGAGGGTGGCGGCTGGTGAGAAGCTAGGGTTTGTGTATAGAGCTTGGATGGGGGTGGGCTTTAAGTGGGCTGTGGGCCAAATTAGCGGCGGGTGGATAAGCGGGCTGCTGCTACAATAAACAGTAGCGACGTGTGGATAAACTGGCCGCCAATACAATAAACAGTAGTGGCGGGTGGGAAAGCAGACGCCGCTATAAATTTTTTACAATTTATAGATGTGGATCTTTTTTGTACCGCCGCTACGCAAAATTTTCTACCGACGCTATAAATCCTTTTTGTTGTAGTGTTTATAATTAACGAGTGGAACCCAATACGTAGGTTAAATGAGCATTTTTACATCATCCACGCGTTTTGATATTTCCCATCATGGCATCATCCAATATCTCGGTTTTACACAATGTCAGCCCAAGCACACAGTTGGAGACGACGATGGTAATTTTCCCCCCTTCAGGTGGCACACTCTGCTTTGGACTCGAATTGGTAATAAAATAACACATCAATCAGAATCAAGTACTCAGTGAATCTGCGTGCAGCATTCTCCTCGTAGAACAAAGTAAAAAGCTGTATAAGTGATGGTAGCAAAAGGGGAGACGTCAAATGCAGCATTTGATCGGTCACAATAGTACTGATGCTTTATGTATATGTATATCATTCGCATTGACTTCGGTCTACTCTGATGGCTACACAAACAATTGGTAAGGTACCTGTCATCACCGTACTGATAGGAATCCCAGCTGCGAATAGAAGGCAACATGTTCTACAAGTCTTTGCTCTCTTTCTTTCTCCTATCAAGATCGAACTAGAAAAACTAGTGGTGGTTATGATGCACGAATCTTACAAATAATGTTAGTTATGCAGAAAAGGAAACAAGGTCGACTTAACACAACAATTATATATGCAAAGGTTCGAGAATAGAAAGTGTAATTCATTTGGTCAACATTTTTAGATAATAGAAAGTTCTGGCCTTCGAACTTTCATTATCCAATGCATAACACCAACATACAAACACTGTTGTTATTACAAAGTCTTATGATGTGAAGAATTAAACACTATAGGTGAATGATTAAACACTACAAGAGAACTAATCTTTCCCGACAGCTCATATTGAGTGCCCTACAACTTTAGTCCTCTTAGTCTATTTCTTTTGAGTGGCCGACAATTAGCTAATACAAGTTAGTGTTTTTCCCAACAGTTTTGGTAATTCACCAACAACATAATCCCCCACAAACTCATTACCTACAGTTTATATTGATACTTAGACAAATGTACTATAAACTATCAGCCACGTTCAAAAAACTGTCGGGAAATACAAGATAGTAATCTTGTAGTGAAACGCCTATATTGTTGGGGAAGAATTGCATTGCTGCCACCCCCAATTTGAGGAATTAGACACACGCCTCCAATACATAGTAGTGTTCTTGTTAGCCTTCTTTTGCAGCAAATCTATATGACCTGCTCATCAACCAACATATGTTCCTCTAGCCCGCATAAACATGGTGTTTGACGTCTTGTTAAAAACTGTCGTCTTGACATATCATTGGTTAATTCACGATAGGATGTACAACTATTTTCTGTTCTCATGTGTAGTAAAAAATGCAAATCGTGTGTGACCTGCAAAAACTAGAAACTGTAGTGTGTTCTGCTGCAAATGTTTCCTGAATCTTGAAGAGAATCTAACCGCGCCGCTCTCGATCTGGAAGCTAAATATATAAATCAGATGGTTACCCCTGATTAGAAGAATAAGTTTACGGGGCAATAGTTCAGCTTCTGTTTTTCACACCATAGTATTTAATCACAACATACTTCTAGGTGGCTAGATATATATAGAATCAAGAATCAACTACGATTCATGCGTGCAGCCTTTTGAGTGGCTAGTCGTACCAGCAAGGAGCAATAATAATAGGGGAGTTTTATTGTCAAAACAGTGTACATTCGATAATCTAAAACCACCACCACCATTAATCAATATATTATCATATTTTCTAGTTTTCAATCAACTGAAAGCTTTCAGTTAACAGTTTGTTACTTTGTATTTTAATTTTTTTTTATAGAATTATCTGTATAGTAATTATAAACCATTGAATCTAGATCTTATATGATTCAAGAAGGTGACTGAAAGTTACCTAAATTTTCAGTCAACTAAAAATTAAGAAGTCCCTTATTTTATCAGTTTGAGGGTAATACAACAATAACAACTAAGCCTTTCATCGTAAATAAGTTGAGACATGCTAGGCATGAAACCCCGAAGAACCATAGCACAAAGGCAAAAAAACAAAAGAAAGAACAGAAGAAGAGAGATGGTAAAAGAGCGATATAAAACCAAACAAAAATAATAAAGAAAAGAGAGGAAAAAATAAGAATGATATATGTATTTATAATAACATTTTTATTATCATGAGCATTAAATTAGTAATATAATTAATAATTTCTATTTCATAATTTTTAGGATTAGCTGACGTTTTTAATGATTAAGTAGGGTTAGGGTTCTATCATAAAAATATAAATCTATTAATTAATAATATAATTACAAAACTACTCTCAAACTATTTATTGTGAGTGTTTTTAGAAACTTCCAATCAGTATTTTTGATAGTAAAACTCCTCTAATAATATTTTTTTATTAAGAGTTTGTTGTTAGATCTGTTTTTAGTCTCGGAATTTCACGGGACAGTTGCACTTAAACATATAAAAATTAGGATGCATACCTGCAGCTTGAACTAACGAAACCGCAAAATTATAAACAGTGGCATTGCAATAATACTAAGTGGCCTCACATTGGACGTCTCTGACATATGTCCTTTTCTTGCTCAAGATCGTGAAGCAGTGTGTACTGTGCTGTCTGAGCGCACGAAACCTGTTTACCCAAAGCCCTATCTTTCTACTACAGCATATACATCCAATAAACAAAAGCAAAAAGAGACTGAATCTTGTGCGTTAAGCTGCTGCCAGTGCAATGAGCGAAAAGCAAGGTTGTTTTCCCCTTTCTTCTCCGCCATCATCGTCACTAAAAACGTCTTATCTTGTTGCAAGCATGCAACTCCTGGTCCTACATGATTTGCAGGTTTGTTCTGAGCGAATATACTAAAGGTGCACGCTCAGTGTCATGACACA
The DNA here is from genome assembly GCA_032690845.1 of Eleusine coracana subsp. coracana. NCBI lineage: Eukaryota > Viridiplantae > Streptophyta > Magnoliopsida > Poales > Poaceae > Eleusine > Eleusine coracana. The sequence goes on from CM064430.1 coordinate 45,851,906, forward strand.
CGTCATGGATGCGACGCGATCACACTCAAACCATAACGCTGAAGGTGCATGAGATCTATTTCTTATAAAGCACCGCATACTCTGTAATGTTGCAAAAAAGGAAAAGATATATTAAGATGAAAACTTTGAAAAGCATGATACAATACGACCCTTGTTTATGAAAAGACCTGATGAAACTAAAGTGAATCATATCCCGGTCTTCTTCAACTCTAATAATCTCCACCACTGCGAAGAACTGTAGAACTAATATATACCAAGAAGAAATACCTTCAACTGCTGCCAGAGCCTACGCTTACAGACATCCGCGCTGAGGTGCACATATATTAGGCTTCCACGATCATTGCCTCCATGTTGGAGTTGATTAAGAAGCAATTAGTCTACCAAAAACTATTTTTCACATTCTGTATTGTTGCAAAAATAGAACATGTTATATCAAGATGAAACACACACTACACTATAATACTTGCTTACAAAGGAACCCCAAAAATGGATCGAGCGGCGGGAGAGGGGGGGGGGGGGGGGGGGGGGGATAGTGGGGGCGGGCGCCACCCTGGCGGCGATCCCCTTCCCTGCCTCCTCTGCCCATGAAATCGAAGATCCAAAGTCCTCCCCACATCCTTCATTTCCTCCCACAAACAGCTCCTCCCCAATCCCCCTCAGCTAGCAGATAGAAGAGCTCGATTTTTCGCCACCTTCGTCGTTGTCAGCCGCCACGAGGTGCCAGCGGTGGGTGATGGCACAAGCCGCCATGGATATGTCGCAACGCGTGCAGAGATGCCATGGCTAAGGACTAGCCGATGTTGTCAGCAGAGGCATCAATCGGCTGATTCTTTCCCTCGCCTCATGTCAGGTGAATCCCCGGCCAGATTTGATTGTTCGTGTCTTGCATGCATCCTCGCGGCGGCTCATGAATCAGGAGTGTGAGGAGGTGGTCTCGTAGGGAGAAGGTAGATGGTGCGTGGATCTAGCCAGATGAGGTCGTTGGTGGGTCGCTGACATTCCTCGTAGGAGCTGCAGATCATCGTTGGTCGTTGTACTTTATGGGGATTGAGCATCGTCTCTCCCCTCGTTGGTGCAGCAGGGTCATTGTTGGTCACTGTCGCAATAAGGTCAATGTTGCCACCTCCGCATCCTACTTCGTTGTGGCTCCCTTTTGGTCATCGACTCTCATGCCCTCCATGGTTGCCAATGGAATCAGATGTGATGGTCGCTAAGTGCAATGTTTCTTGGTCACATGGTCGTTCGAGATGGTTGCTTGCGCAAATATGTAATGAGCTTGTGCAGGATTGGTCGTCTCTGCTCTTGGTCGCCTTCTACTTCATTGCTCGTCGATCGTCTCTGCTCTTGGTCGCCTTCAACTTCATCGGTTGTCGACATCCCTTGCAGAAGTTGTCCTTCATAGTTGGTCGTTGTTCAAGGTGAAGATGGGTCGCTCGTCACTACAACAAGGTCGCCGCCACCACGGCCACAACATCATACATCATCGTGGCTCCCTCCTGTTCACCGGCGCTCGAGCCCTCCATGACTGCCAATTGGTGGTGAGTCTAGGGAGTAGTGAAGGTCACAACTCACAAGGTATGGTCACAAGTTGTGTCGAGACTTAATCTCGGCAATAGATATAGGGTAGTTCATTTATGAGGATTTATATGTAGGACAGGGGTATGCGTGAGATCGAGAGATGATGGTAACACAGGACGCTGATTTATACAGGTTCGGGTCTCCTGGAGGATAATAACCCTACGTCCTATGTTATGTGGTATTTGTATTGATATGTCTAGATCATAGATCTAGACGAGGAGAGTAGACCTAAACGATGATGTCTAGTTATGTCTAATCTAATTAGGGTTGTCTACTTGTCTTGTCGACTTGTCTAATCCTTCTCTCTTGAGGAGGACCCCTGTCCCTCCTTATATATCTGGGGGGACAGGGTTAAATGGCGGAGTCCTAGTCGGTCTACTGTTCTTATCCTAGTAGGAGTTTACTTTGCTTTCCTTTTCTATGAGGTACCCCGATGGTAAGTATCATCGACATGCCCCCGAGAGTCTTGCAAGCTGGATGATAATCTTCAGTAGATTCCCGACTGGTTCATGCCATATATAATGCTTCAACTTTATATCAGCGAGCTTGTAAGAATCTCAAAGATCTGAAAATATCCTCGAGAAATCAACAGGTGCACCTAATTAGGTGTAGCCCCCGACTCTTGTATCATTTGGAAACTGCAAATAATGCAAGAGTCTAAAACAAGAATAGTCGTGTTGGCTCTCTTTAAGGAGAAATCACTCAAATCATCAAATCTGAGTGATAAATAAATCAGTAGAATGACATCAATCATTACCGAGTGATAAATGACTTAGTCGAGTGACTTTAATCACCGCTGAGTGGTAGATGACTCAAACCAATGACTTCAATCATTGTCGAGTGCTATATGATATACTCGAGCGACATCAATCACATCCGAGTGAACATAAGCTTATGACATCAATCATAGCCAAATGACATAGTTTTTGGCCAAGTGGCCTATGAGTGATTTATGAATCAAACGGTGACTTCAATCACAACCGAATGATTATGTTCTTAATGGGTGATTTCAATCACAATCGAATGAACGAGGCTTTATGACATCAATCGTAGCCAAGTACTAAGTTATCATGACTTCAATCATGATTAAGTAACCTTTTCTTAAGAATTGTAATCACTCATATCTTTGAGCTTTATTTTTACTATTATAGACTGACTTCAATCAGCCAAGTGATGCTCAATATTTTGCATATATGACCATCAAGTCATAGTGACATGATCATTAAATCATGCTTTAAATGATTATGGCATCAACCACTTTTGATTATGCACTTCTCATCAAAGAAGCACATTTGATAGAGTGACCATCAAGCCACTGTTATATGATCATTAAATCATATATTTATATATTATGGCATCAACCATAAAGTGCCTCTCTTCAAAGAAGCCCCCGAGACAATCGTCATTATGAGTGTCGGTCGCGCTCAACTCAGACTATCATGTCTGAGTGGCAGCGGTACTTAACTCATGACGATAAGGTTGAATGAAGAAGACAGTCAAGGTTGTTATAGCTTTCGACCGCTGATGAAGTAGGAATCACTCAAAGTCATGATGACCGAGTCAAGCCGACAGTCTGACATGCGGCTGATCGATGGTGGCAGTCAGAGCTGGTGTAGCCGACCGATGAAAGCGGTCAAAGCTATAAACCGACCGATGAAGGCGATAAGAGTTGGTATGACCGACCGATGAGAGCGGTCGGAGTTGTAGGTCGACCGATGAAGGCGAGAAAATCACTCTATACCGAGTGGTGTATCCGTCTATCCATCAAAATATTCCTAACAATAAAGAAAATTAGGATAATTAGTTATAATTAACATTGTTTGCTTGAAAACTTATTTTTATAAGCCAAACAAATCAATCGACTGAAAAGATAAGTGTGTATCCATTTTTCTCCTGTAGGTAGACCGACTGGCGTATAGCAGCGTATTCGTGCGTTAGCAACCGGATCGATCTACCGTAGGATACTTAGGACAAATATAAAGAGCTTGGAGCTCGGTCTACCGCTATAATATTGGTCATAATTTACTCTTGCATAACAATCAGAACCAATCAACACATGACCTCTCGTAACTTTGGCTCTGGGTTAAGTGTAGTGGCAGTCTGTCACGTAGCAGAAAAGTTTTATGACTTAGTCGCTAGTCGGCGTAAGACAAAAAATAAGACCAAATCGCGAATAAATACAATGTATCAGTCGAGGCAGAAGCCAAAAAGGTGAAACTAGAACAAACGACATGGGTCATATGGTGTTAGGGCTGATGCACTACTGAAAGGTCACCGACCGATATGGGTGGTGTCAGGGCCAAGGCACTACTGAAAGGTCACCAACGGACATATGTACTGCTAGATTTATAAAAAAGTGGGAGAACACGTGTATAGATACACAAATAGCCCCCTGGCTTGATAGTTTAATGCGAAGAATTAAAGAACTGAGGCAATAAAAAGATGAATAAAACCATAAATAAGAGTACCGATTATAAAGCCCAACTTTACTCATAAAAAATCTACAACCTTCTGCTTAGAAAATAGAAATAAGCGGTCCTAGAAAAAAGTATGAAGGACATGAGCCCAAAATCTTGAAAAAATAAATCGAGAAACAATAATGATACTTAGCTTTGAATTCGACGAGTTGAAGATGAGCCCCCGAGCGTGCTGATATTGTTGGCAAGTGGTCGAATGTCGAAGTCGAGCCATCATGTTGTCGGATCATCGAAGCTTGGAGTGGTTGACCGAGACACTGAATCGTTGAAGGTGTGGCCGAGTGGTTGAGTGACCGAAGCGCCATGTCATTGCAGGCGTCGTCGAGTAGCCAAGTGGATGAAAACCCAAAGCGTCAAGTAATTGGCGGCGTTGCTGAGTAGCTGAGTAGCCGTCGAATCGTAGTGTTGCAGCGATGTCACCGAGTCACCGAGTCGAGGCGATGTCACCGAATGACCGAGCCGAGGCGATGTCGCCGAGTGACCGAGTCGAGGCGATATCACCGAGTGACCAAGTCACGGTGATTGCCGATGCGCTGAGTCGTCAAAGACATCTTCGAGCGGCCGAGTGGCCAGGTGAAGACGGAGTAGCCCCGGGGCATATACATGTGGCCGTGAGCAGTCGAACCGTTGAGTCACGGCGATGTCATCGAGTCATCGGAATCCGCCGAAGTATCGAGTTGTTGGAACCATCATCGTAATGGATGATGTCGCCGAATAGCGGTCGTCCTCGCTGAAGGTGTCGTCTTGATGAAGACGTGATGATTTGTGCGATGACACGATGCTTCAACCCTGGTCTACTCGTGATTAGATCTTGAAGAAGAAATCTTTCGAAAACGCGGCGACTCATGCGCTTCAACGCCGGTCTGCTCGCGATGAAATCTTGAAGTAGTAGATTGAGACCACCGATCTCGACCAGTCGATCGCCACGCTAGCCCGTATCTAGCGCGCCAACTGTCGAGACTTAATCTCAGCAATAGACATAGGGTAGTTCATCTATGAGAATTTATATGTAGGACAGGGGTATACGCGAGATCGAGAGATGATGGTAATACAAGACGCCGATTTATACAGGTTTGGGTCTCCCGAAGGATAATAACTCTATGTCCTGTGTTCTGTGGTATTTATATTGATATGTCTAGATCATAGATCTAGACGATGATGTCTAGTTGTGTCTAATCTAATTAGGGTTGTCTACTTGTCTTGTCGACTTGTCTAATCCTTCTCTCTTGAGGTGGACCCTTGTCCCTCCTTATATATCCAGGGGGACAGGGTTACATGGCGGAGTCCTAGTCGGTCTACTGTTCTTATCCTAGTAGGAGTCTACTTTGCTTTCCTTTTCTATGAGGTACCCCGATGGTAAGTATCATCGACAAGTTGAATGTAACTTCGGCTGCTTTGTTGATCTGGGGAAGATTAACTTTGATTATGGATGAAGATCAAATAGTCACTTGTTTCTTGAAGATGGAGATGGTTCTGTTGGAGAGATGCCTAAGAGACATTACGGATTTGATCCGTATGTGAGGGTCATACGGATATTAATCCGTATGGGATTAGTCCACTAATGGGTCAACTTGTCGAGGCCCATTAGAAGGGTCTATATAAGTGGAGGCGGGGCAAGAGGTACGAGTACCCCACCGGTCCATAACCCTAGCCGTCATGCTCCTCTCTCTCTTGCCCACAACCCTAACCGTGTTGCCGGTGTTAGCACACCACACACGGTGCTCCAACCCCGTACGTATGGATAACGTGAGGAGGCGCTGCTGTTGCTACGGTACCGGACGGCTGGACTAGGAGGAGACGATTGACATGATCGACTACTTCCTCTACACCGACGCGCGACTTTGTTGGACGAGCTGCTCCAACATTCGCTTTCACTCCGCCTGCACGTCTAGTGGTAATGATCTATGATCCCCTCCTTACAAGGTTTTCTGGTTGAACGGTAAAAAATATTATATGCTATCGTAGCCTCCCGTTCTCCAATAGTGGTATCAGAGCCAACCTTGTGTAGTTTGTGATCTAGATCTTGTGCGTATAGTTGATATGCTGATATATTAGATGAGATCTATTACATGTTTTTATGTACGGGTTGATTAAATCAATGGTGATAGGGAGGTTCACAAGGTAATGGACGGATAGCGATACATGCATTATTGATTTATTTGTGTTCCTTCTTCGTGCGCGCGCAACTTGTCCCTACCGGCTGGAATCTCTATCGGGACTAACTATGTGCGTCAGTACAGGAGCCAATAGTATCATGATCATGTACCACAGTCTACTCATGAAAACCTAATTGGAAACCGAGGCATTGTGAATGACTCAAAATCGGGCAAATATAATTTTTCCGATAGGATTTTTATTATGATTTCATAGATACGATCTGTGAAATCCTGTGAGGTTTCAAGGCACTATCCTGAGACCCGCGGGGGCGGGACCGCCGTACGAACCCGCCTAGATTGTTATAACCCTTTTTAGCCACACGTTAGCATTCGCTCCTCGCCTAACTTGTTTTTACAGAGTATGTTGTGAATGGTATGACCTAAAATATGCATGTGATGTATGTATGTGATTTACATGATCTGCGTGCCATGATTAATTATAGCTGGGTTGAGACTGTTATATTATTGTATAACGGCCTGCGTGTCGACCTGTGATGCTTGATATTCTTATGTAATTCATTACTAGCTATTAGTTGTAGTAGTAGCTAAGTGTTAGTTCATAGAGGTCTCAAGCATGATGGTTGAAGGGTCGGGAGACATGGCGATGGCTATGGAGATGGAAATCACCAACTGAAAAGGCCCATCCTATTTTACAGTTAATATGATTGCCTGTGATGATGTTTCTATCATCCTATTCTTTCTTGTGTTATTTATATTGGATATGATTAACATGATAGAATAGGTTCCCTCAAGACAAATTAAATTGTATGCCCTTCCAATAGCTGCACCTATCAAAATTATGATTGTTGTATGGTAGGTCTGCCAAAGTAGAGTATCTCAACTATCTTAATTATTAGAGTAAATATCGGATATTTATATGCATAGTATTGGTTTGATTAACAAAGCTATCAAAACGGTTTTGGGCTTTGGGACATGGTGTTGGCGTCGAGACATATGATGTCACCCAACAAATAAGAGTCACATAGGGATGTGATTAGCAAAGTGTTGCTTACCTATGTCACTAGATTTCTAGTAGTGATGCTAAAGCTCACTAGGATCTAAGTTAAATATGGATCTTGAACCACTATATGTCGTTTTGAGGGAAAACGGTTCCAAGCATATAGTAGAATAATAAACTTTTATTAAAATGTTTAATAAAAGTTTTACATTTACATAGTACTTATATTTGCATATTTTCTGTTGTAGATCATGGCACCAATCGCTAGTATACTTTTAATTTGCGCTTGATTCTTGAAAAAGAAAAGGTTAGTGGAACAAACTTTATTGATTGGTATCGCAATTTGAGAATTGTACTCAAGTAAGAGAAATAGGAATATGTTCTAGAGCTTCCCTATCTTGATGATTTGCCAAAAAATGCTACTGTCGTTTAGAAAAGGGAGTATGAGAAATATACCAATGATGTAATTGATGTTAGCTATCTCATACTTACCACTATGTCCTCTGAGCTTCAGAAGCAATATGAGAACGTAGATGCCCACAATATGATTGAGGGACTCCGTGGCATATTTGAGAACCAAGCAAGGTCTAAGAGGTGCAACATCTCAAAGTCCTTGTTTGCATGCAGGCTAGTTAAAAGCGGTTCTATCAGTCCTCATGTGATCAAGATAATTAGTTACATTGAGAATCTGGAGAAACTTGATACTACTCTACACCCTGATTTGGCCACAGATGTGATTCTCCAATCGCTTCCCGCGAGCTATGAGCCTTTCATTTTAAACTTTCAAATGAATAGCATGGAAAAGACATTGGCTGAGTTACATGGGATGCTTAAGACAGCTGAGGCAAGCATCAAGAAATCTGGTCCAAGTCAAGTTAACTTGGTTCAAAAGGATAGCAAGAAGCAAAAGCGTAAGGCTAAAGCTAAGGCTACAGATGAGATCTCTAGCACTAAGCCTAAGCCTGCAGCAACTCCTAAGCCTAGACCGACGGCTGGTGATCCTTGTTTTCACTACAAGAAACCCGGTCATTGGAAGAGGAATTGCAAGCTTTATCTGAAAGAGCTGAAAAAGAAGGGTGGAGACTCTTTCTAATTCAGGTATCATTATTATTGAAGTTAATAATGTTGCTATATGTCCTTATGATTCATGGGTATTTGATACCGGGTCGATGATTCATACTTGCAAATCGTTGCAGGGGCTTAAAGAAGCAAGGAAATGTGCAAAGGGCGAGGTGGATGCTCGTGTCAACAATGGTGCAAAGGTTGCTGCGTTGGCCGTCAGAATTTATCCACTTTCATTACCATCAGGATTAGTTTTGAAGTAAAATAATTGTTATTACATTCCCGTCTTAGGCAAAAACATTATTTCTTCAAAGTGTTTGGAGGAAGATGATGGTTATGAGGTCATAATAAGGAACAAGTGTTGTTCCATTTATTTGAATGATATTCTCTATGGTAATAACCCATTGGTGAATGGATTATATTACTTGGATCTTGAGAATAAGCCTATTTATAACATTGATGCGAAAAGGCTCAAGCCTAATGATTTGAATCTCACATATACTTGGCATTGTCGTTTAGGTCATATAAATGAGAAGCGCATAAAGAAGCTCCATACAGATGGTCTTCTAAGTTCTTTTGATTTTGAATCAATTGATACATGTGAGTCTTGTTTACTTGGCAAAATGATTAAGTCGTTTTTCACAGGAAATTGTGAGAGAGCGAGTGAACTATTGGGACTTGTACATACGGATATATGTGGACTAATGAGTTGCATGGCCAGAGGTGGTTTTCAGTACTTCATAACTTTTATCAACGACTTTAGTAGATATGGTTACATCTACTTAATGAGGCATAAGTCTGAATCCTCTGAAAAGTTCAAAGAATTTCAAAATAAAGTACAAAATCAATTGGGCAAGACTATTAAACTCCTACGATCTGATCGTGGTGGTGAATATTTGAGCCATGAATTTGGTGAACATCTAAAGCAATGTGGAATTGTTTCGCAATGGACTCCGCCAGGAACACCCCAATGAAATGGAGTATCCGAACGGAGGAACCAAACCTTGTTAGACATGGTTAGGTCTATGATGAGCCAAAGTGATCTTCCATTATCCTTCTGGGGATACGCTCTAGAAACTACCGCTTTCACACTTAATAGGATTCCATCTAAATCCGTGGAAAGGACACCATATGAGATATGGACTGAGAAGCGTCCCGGGTTGTCTTTTCTTAAGATTTGGGGATGTGAGGCTTATGTAAAATGTATGACATCTAATAAGCTTTCTTCCAGGTCTGATAAATGCTTCTTTGTAGGATACCCTAGGGAAACTAAAGGTTATTATTTTTACAACCGGAAAGAGGGCAAAGTGTTTGTCGCTCGTAATGGTGTTTTTCTAGAGAAAGAGTTTCTCTCCAAAAGGGTAAGTGGGAGAATGGTGCAACTTGAAGAAGTTCAAGAAGCTCCAAAAAATATTTCTTCTTCCGCTATACCACAATTGGATGAACAAATTGTTGTTGAACCAATTGTTGAAACACCAGCCCCGCGTAGGTCAGAAAGGGCACATCGCGCTCCTGAAAAGTTCACGCTCCTAACCATGGAGCAGTGCGACATATTATTGTTAGACAATGATGAGCCTAAGACTTACAGTGAAGAAATGATGGGACCGGACTCTGAGAAATGTCTTGGAGCCATGAGATCCGAATTAGAATCCATGAGAGAAAATCAAGTTTGGAACTTGATAGATCCGCCTGATGGTGTAAAAACCATTGATTGTAAATGGGGTTTTAAGAAAAATATAGACATGGCTGGAAATGTTCACATCTATAAGGCACGATTGGTGGCGAAAGGTTTTAAGCAAATTCAAGGGGTTGATTATGATGAGACCTTCTCGCCCGTGGCTATGCTAAAGTCTATACGGATCCTTCTAGCAACTGCCGTATTTTATGATTATCAGATATGGTAAATGGATGTCAAAACGGCTTTCCTTAATGGAAAACTAAGTGAGGATGTGTACATGACACAACCTGAAGGTTTTGTCAATCCACAAAATGCTAGAAAGATATGCAAGCTTCAAAAGTCCATTTATGGACTAAAGCAAGCATCTCGGAGTTGGAATCTTCGCTTTGATGAGGTAGTCAAAGGGTTTGGCTTCATTAAAAATGAAGAAGAGCCTTGTATTTACAAAAAGGCTAGTGGGAGCGCGCTTGTCTTTTCTGGTCATTTATGTGGATGACATATTGCTGATCGGTAATGATATTCCAATTCTTGAAGTTGTTAAGACTTCTTTGAGAAAGAGTTTCTCTATGAAGGACTTAGAAGAGGCAACTTACATTTTGGGCATTAAGATCTGTAGAGATAGATCAAAAAGGCTAATTTGATTATGCCAAGACATGTACATCGATAAGGTATTGAAATGGTTCAATATGCAAGATTCCAAGAAAGGTTTCTTGCCCATGTCGCATGGCATTACTCTTAGCAAGACTCAGTATCCTTTGGCACCTGATGAGATAGAGAAGATGAGAGTGATCCCGTATGCTTCGGCTATCGAATCCATCATGTATGCCATGATATGCACGCGCCCAGATATAGCTTTCGCTCTAAGCGTTACAAGCAGATTCCAATCAAACCCAGGAGAAGCTCACTGGGTGGCTAGTAAGAATATCCTAAAGTACTTGAGAAGAACTATGAGTATGTTCCAAGTCTATGGAGGTGAGGAAGAGCTCGTTGTAAATAGTTACACTGATGCTAGCTTTCAAACCGACAAAGATGATTCGAGATCGCAATCTGGATATGTGTTTTGCCTCAATGGAGGCGCGGTGAGCTGGAAGAGTTCCAAGCAAGATACGGTTACTGACTCAATAACGGAGGCTGAGTACCTTGTCACTTCAGAAGCTGCAAAGGAAGTTGTTTGGATCAGATTTTTTTTTCTGAGTTGGGTGTGGTTTCTAGTGCGTCCAGTCCAGTGGATCTTTATTGTAACAATAGTGGTGTCATTGCGCAAGCCAAGGAGCCTAGAGCGCATCAAAAGAACAAACACGTACTACGGTGTTATCATCTCATCCGGAACATCGTTGCTCGAGATGATGTAAAGATATACAAGGTGCACACGGATTTAAACATCACTGATCCATTAACAAAGCCTCTCTCTCAACCCAAGCATGAGGCACATATGAGATTCATGGGTATTAGATATCTGCATAATTAATGTATGAGAGATTGTGTAATGTCTATGTTTATGTGTGATTGAATAAAGTGTTATTCTGTTCCATGGATAGTAATTATTATATTGATTGACAAGTATGTGACTTGTTTGTAAAACTCATTATTTTTTATAATATTATCCTAAAATGATCCCTAGTTTCTTATCATTATGTGAGATAATAATGATTCATGAACTAGCATATGTATTGATTGATGATCATGTTTTACAGATCATAGATATGGAGATATCAAATCAATAATATGGACACATGTTAGAGAATATGATGTTGAATTGATCTACTAATAGACTCTGCTAAGATGTTATTATTGTGCCATCAGTTGTTGTCTTGTATGATATACCTTCGGGATCCTTAGACCTGAGATCGTCATTGATTCCCAGAATGCGTAATAGCACACTTAGGGGTTACCAAATACTATTCTGTAACTGGGTAGTTATAAAGATAATTTTCGGGTATGCTATGAAACATGTCGTGGGGTGTGAGCGGTCAAGATAGAATTTGTCCCTCCTGATAACAGGAGAGATATCTCTGGGCTCCTCGAGTTAGATGAATTTGGAAGTGCATGGCCATGCTAATATGATTAAAAGTTAATCATGATAACTAAGAATTAGTCATGATAAATCCACTAGACGGGTCACACACTTAACAGGTTGGAACATCGCTTGCCTATGTGATTGTCTCTAGTGCAAATGGGAGATTGTTGGAGAGATACCCAAGAGACATTACGGATTTGATCCGTATATGAGGATCATATGGATATTGATTCATATGGGATTAGTCCACTAATGGGTCAACTTGTCGAGGCCTATTAGAAGGATATATGTAAGTGGAGGTGGGGTAAGAGGTACGAGTACCCCACCAGTCCATACCCTAGCCGCCGCGCTCCTCTCTCTCTCTCGTCCACAACCCTAACCGTGTTGCCGATGCTAGCACATCATGCACGGTGCTCCAAATCCGTACGTGTGGATACCGCGAGGAGTCGCTGCTGTTGCTGCGGTACCGGACGACTGGACTAGGAGGACATGATTGACGTGATCGACTATTTCCTCTACACCAACGCGCGACTTCGTTGGACGAGCTGCTCCAACATTCGCTTCCGCTCCGTCTACGCGTCTAGTGGTAATAATCCATGATTTTCCTCCTTACAAGGTTTCCTGATTGAACGGTAAAAATTATTATATGCTATCGTAGCCTACCCGTTCTCCAACAGGTTCTTGTCTAATCCAGCCTAGTTCTTCAATCCTGAGGAGTCTAGTTCAGACATCTAGTAACTTAAGGCCACATGTTTGTTTGAATATGGAGAGGGATCTTGTCCAATCCATGCCTTGGTCTTAAGTTGTCTTGTTAGTTCTTGTTGGCCGCTCCATATAATGTGATTAGCAGTCCATGTTACTGGCAGGTCGTGCGGGTTGAGCTCATGTGTTCTCCTGGTCGTGGTCGTGGTTGTAATGCTGACCGTTGTATCTTCTCTTCTTCTTAATGCGAAATGTGTCAAGGTATGATAGAGAAAAAAAAGAACCCCCTCCCCCCCCCCCAAAAAAAAAATACAATGAAGGACATCTAGATCCTGCAACTAATAATCTTCTTTTAACTCAAATGATCTCTCATCCTGCGTATCCTCACAATATGATTTATATTGAGAGACCAACTCTTTAATTAATTAACTGCTGTGAGAGTAACGTGTTTGGACACCCGCCAAGACACATAAGAGGGACAAATGAAGCCAAGGTGTGGCCGTCTCCATGCTGAAGTTTATGGACCAGCAGAGAATCCAATATTGAGTGTCGGATCCTAATGCTAATTCCATAGCAACTCCCACGGCAAGCTCCCAGGGTGGGGGACAGCGGACGGCGGAGGAGGAGAGGGAGCCCGCATGAGGAGCTCGTCGCCGTTCAGTGCCACCGAGCCCCCATGGTTCCTGCCACCGCCATCGACGTGCCACCGCCCGAGGCACCACAGTCATCGCCTCGGGGTCAATCTGGCGGCAAGCATCACCAAATCCACCCGTCCCATGGCGCGGCGGTGGCGGTGCACAATGGCGGTCGGGGGACAGAGGAGGAGGTGGAGGGGAGTGGGGGAGGGGGGGGGCGGTGCCGTGTTTGCCAGGACGAGGGCACGCCGGTACCAGGTGCGCCAAACGTGTCGTGCGTGACCCCAAAACAGAGGTGGAGGAGAGGAGGTGGAGGCCGAAGGCGGAGGAGACGGCGGCAATGCACGGGAACCTAGCTAACCCTAACCCTAGATGGTGGTTCAATGTGCAGGGAAGTGACATTATCGCGCCGCACTGTCACCTTTTTATAGAACGTAGCGGTCCATAGTAGCGGGCCTGTCTGTCAGTCTCACAGCTAAATAGCCTCTAGGCCATAGTTGCGGGCCTAACAGAAATCGCAACTGTGGTCTTTAAGTTAGTAGCGGGATTTTTCGGTCGTAGTTGCGGGCCTATTATACCTATAACTATGTTTGTATTCTTAAGTTGCGGTCTGGTTACTGTTTCTATATTTAGTTGCGAGCTCTATTTAACGGCTCGCTATTGAGATAAAAATTACTTCTACCATTACAGAACGTGATTGTAATTAACACACTCTTATTGTTGGTATATCTAATGTCCACAAATAGTAATTTAACTTTGATGTCGTGTCTCGTTGGTTGTCATTGGCTTGCTCGTTGCTCCCTGCGGACTACTTGTTTAGAATAGCTATGCGCCTAGACTACACTTTTGGATGTGCCACGTTTGTATCTTTAGCCATAAGGTCCTACTTCACGTCAACGGTGACTTATACCGATGGCATATGAAAGTTGACACACCATGTTTTTTTTTCTTTTTCTTTTTTTCGAAACACACCATGATTACAGGTGACTGCCATCTGCATGATAAGTTGGAAATCCAAAACATAGATACTTTGATTTTTGTTCGATACACGTACACGCCATTATCCAAGTTCTATATTTATATTGTCGACCAGAATTGCCTTGCCAAGAACGAAGGGGAGAGAACACATAGCAGGAAGAGGTGAGGGGGCCAACTTAATTAATTTATAATGCCTATAAATCTTTATAAGAGTAGCATATTGACAATTTCTTACCTGGTAACTTAGAAAAATGTCTATTTTACTATCCAAACAACTTTTTATTGTCTCTGATTCCAGAACAGAACATGATGAGGTAATGGATTAGAACATTTATACTATACAGACTAACGTAGCACTTGAAAAATCTAGTTAGTTACATGTGGGTTGGACGATTAAAAAAAACAAACTCAACATGTCTATCAGGGAAGAAGTCATCCTAACGACATTTTACTAAGAAGAAAAAACCTTCTCATACAAGTCGAGAAAACCTCTGAATCTCCTCCCCAACCATACACAGGAACTCAGCTGACCATGTGAGTTGTGACATGAGTCTTTACCGTATACTTTGACATGAGAAAAACGAGGCAATTTTTTCCGTAGTGCGACACCAGAGTTCGATCCTAGGGATCAAACCCAGGTGGGCGCATGCCATCGAGCCAGCAGCTCATTCTGGTTGGACGATTCAAGGAAAGCTTTGTAATGCAAGTCAAAAAAAATTCTAATCAATTGATCATGAAACGGAGCTCATTGCACAAACCTAGTGTTATACTGTTATATCAGCTTGTTAGGTTTTTTATTTTTCCTGGAACCTGCTTAATTTTGGTTTGAGCCTCCAAGCCAATATAGATGCTCAAATTGCGACTGATTATTTGTATTCAATGAATAGACTACATACCCGTGAGCAGTGAAGCTTTGTGTTCATAAAGATGGGTGCGCATGTGTGTATATGAGGATGTTCATCTGCAATGTAGTCCAGGAAAAAAAAATCAAGCTCTCAATTTTTTCTATTATCTAAAAAAATGATGGATCTCCAAAGACCTTTCTTCAAAAGAAAATAGAAGAGAGAGCCCATGGGCATGTGCATGTCTCACCGCACGCTCTTCGCGGCCCAGCTGTAGCCCAAGAGAGTCCAACAGATAGGCAAGGCCTTTCCACGCCCAATCGCCCCACCATTTCCCGACCTCGCCGTCCACTCCCTCAGCAACCACGCCGCCTGTCCGCCCCGCAAAGAGAGGGGAGCACGCAGCAAGATGCCGGCGACGCCGACGATCATCGGTGCCCTGCTGGGGCTGGGCACCCAGATGTACTCCAACGCCCTCCGCAAGCTCCCCTACATGCGCCGTATAGTCCCCTTACTCCCCTTCCCCTCTCCATCTTCTGTTCCTATATCCGTTTCTTGATCTGCCTCCGCGTTGCGTTCCGTTCTCCATGCGTGGTCCAGGCGCTTGATTCCGTCTGATCTGCGATGGTTTGCACTCTAACTGTAGTATTCTGGTTGGTTTGGGCGTACTTATTGCCTCGGGTGTTCTAGATGCGGTATAGTTCTTCATTTAGATTCCGCGAACTCTGGATTGAGGCTAGGTTTGCTGGCAGCATGTTGGGATTTCGTCAACGTAATTTACGAATTTTGATCTTACCTAAGCTTATTGTGCTCCTAAGTAACCATTTCTCATGTTTTGAGGGCCGTACTATGGACATTATAGTCCTTCTGGTTTCGACCTTACACCACAAATATCCATTTTTTGAGTTTGTTTCTTTGTCTCAGTCTCTGTGCACCCTTTGTGATTCTTTCTGATGCATCTTCATTTCTTATTTGTTTTAGATCCCTGGGAACATGTATTGGGAATGGGTCTTGGCGCGGTCTTCGTCAACCAACTGGTGAAGTGGGATGATAAACTCAAGCAGGACCTCGACAAGATGCTCGAGCGTGCAAAGCAAGCCAATGAGCGGCGCTACTTTGGTTGGTGCCTATTTCCTCTGACATTTTGGTATTTGAGTTTTTGTGTTCTACATATTTGATAGACTGATACTAGTACTGCCCACTCATGATATCTTTTTATATAGGATTGTACCTAGAAGAGTTACTAGTGAATAGTATTGTTGTTTTCCAAACTCTTTAGGATCTTCAACTTTGCAATGCTGATTATGCTATGCCAGTATTGAGTGCTCAAATAATTGCTATTTGTTGCATTTGATCTATTGAAACCTTTGAATCTCTATAATAAAGCCTACAGTTTTATGTCAAATTGGTTTTCCTGGTGGCAATGATATATGATTAAAGTCAGAGACAAAATTTATGTATCAGAAAATTTCAAACGTGGAAATCTTTCCTAGTGCCCCATATTGTGTATTTCAACGAGGTGGGAATGAATCATAGTGTAAGATACAGATTCGCCGAATCCTAAAATTTTGTGTGAAAAAATGGTTAAAATTTGAAGGACCTGAAATGTCTCAGAAGCTTTTCACTTACTGTATCAGCGGTGAAGGATTAACTTGCCTCCTGGTAAACATCCAGATTCTTGTATTTCTGTGGAAAATGTAGAGGTATGCTGAATCCTGAGTCGACACAAATTGCTACCAGGCTGCACCTGAAGTTGGATTTGATGTATTAAGATTTCTGAGATGAGGATGTGTATGATGTCATTTGATCCTAACTTCGCTTGTGATGATGGTGATATTTCTCAGAGCCATCCCTGCAAACAGGGCACAAATAACTGCATATTGATCTGTTGATAATTGCCTAATACCGTTACATTAAATTGTGCTGCAGTTGTCAAATAACATACTTAGTGACTTCACCCATGCGATCCCCAACTTAAAATGTTTTAGTTCACTGCTACCTTTGGCGAAACCCCATCATAAAGATAATATTATGTTGATTATCTTAGAAAATCGTTGGACAAAATCTTAACCTACAACCTGATGTAGCACATCATCAATAAACCTTTGATTTCTTCTCCTTATTCTGTAACTTTCAGCTTTTTTATTTAATAAATTGCACAGTGGGAGCCTCACCTATTGTTTTCACGTAAAAAGAAAAGTATCATAGTTTTGAATCTGTGCTCACTTTCTTGGTTCTTGATTTGTTCTTCTTTCGTATTGCACTGTTCAGAAGCTTTCAAGGACTGCTTTTCTTAAATGTATTACTTCTAAATAACTATGACGAGATAATTACCAACGATTTGTTGTGACAAGTTCGCCATATTGTTTCCATTCCATTATAAATGTCTTTCTAACTTTATTGGTTTGGGGTCCTTAAATGTATCTGGAAAGATTAAGGAAATGCATATTATTTTCATTCTATTTGTACATTTCATTCTTACATTATTTGTTTTGGTTTGTTTGATGAAACAGAACTGATGTTTCTCAGGTTTCGTTATAAGCGTATTTATTGTCCATTCCCCTCATCTGCACACTAAATTTGAGGATCATGGTAGAACAGCACATAACAAATAGTAGCTAATAGATAAAAGGAAGACTTTGTGTGATGAATTGGATGTTATGTTCCATGGAAAAGTAATGGCATCTTATACAAGATAGGAACTGGCACAAAAAGGATAATGGCAAACTGTATTTCCTTTAAAAGGCAGAACTGAATCTTCAAATAGACATGTTCTGTGAGAACAAAGAGCAGGCCTGCAAAAATGCATGTGCCTGGATGATGCTACTCTATAGTTGTGTTTTGCATGTTTAATTGGCATTGAGATGGATGTGCATGCCATTGAATCATTTAATCACACCATTTAAAATGTTGCATTCTTTTTGGTACTGTTGACATCTAACAACCTTGTGTTCCACTTTCTGCAGATGATGATGAAGATTAGATGTTCAAATTTGTTTGCAAACAACATGTATTTTTTGCAACTTGTCAAGGACTCAGGACTCCCTCTTAGTTGCTGTATCATCTTCCACATTTCAACTGTGGCGTTGTAATAAAATGTTGTTTTACAATGAGTATGATGGTTTGCCTTGGTACGATACCAGTTATGGCACTTGGACAGACTGCTTGCCAAAATTATTCGGTTCCAATTGTTGTGCTTTTGCATTGGTAATTTTGCTCTCCTGATGCTCTGTCATTAGATACTTCTTTCACGACCCTTTTTCGTTTATAAGACATGATTTGTTAGCGATCAAAAGGTGAAATTATTATGTCGCCTGCCTGGCACTTTAGCTGTCTCTTTCGTCATATCACAATCGCAATACTGTTACACATCTGTTTCAGGTTTTTTTTTTCTGAATAGCATGAAAAGGATATCACCCATTGCAAACTTTGTTATACTTAGCATTTCATGTGCTTGTACAACGATCTCCAAACCCAGTGAAATCAACAACCAAACAATCATCCAATCGAAGGGGATGCTCTACTTGATTCAATTTCAAACCCTCAGCCACAACTTTTGTCGCTCACCTGGCCTGATGCAATAATAAAGAGCTCGATGATAGAGACAAGAGAACAGAGAAAAAACAGCTCCTCCTAGGCAAGTTTTCCCAAGTCACTGAAGAAAGTCCTAACGCTTGTGCTCCCCTGCTCGATAGTAGTCGAGCGAGACGTGGCGCAGCAGATCGGAGACCTGCCTCGCCGTGGGCCTCTCCCCCGGCGCGGTCCTGGTGCACCGCAGCGCCACCTCGAGCATCTCCATCATGGACGACTCCTCGCGCGGCGCGAGCGGCTTCAGGGCCGGGTCGAACACCTGGTCCCGCACCGTGCGCGGCGCGTCGATCCCGGACTGCACCCACCTGACCATGTCCATGTCGCCGCTGAAGGTCTTGTCCGTGGGCATGAGCCCCGTGACGAGCTCCATGAGCACAATGCCCATGCTGTATACGTCGCTCTTCTCGGTCGCCTTCAGGGAGTAAGCACACTCTGCACAGGGACGAAACAATCGTACGCTAATAAGCACATAATACTTCTGATTGATTTCAGGGGCGTGATGAGGAGGTTAGTTACCTGGAGCAATGTACCCGTATGATCCTGCAAAGCATGAAGCCGATTCGGTGCAGTCCTTGGCAGCCTGCCGGTTCTCTGCGACGGCCTTGGCGAGCCCGAAGTCCCCGAGGTGCGCCTCCATGTCGCCGTCGAGGAGCACGTTGCTTGACTTGATGTCCCGGTGCACGACCCTCGGCACGCAGTCGTGGTGGAGGTACTCGACGCCCTGCGCGAGCCCCGCGGCGACCCTGATCCGCGCGTCCCAGCTGAGCACCCGCTTCTTGCGGTCGCCGTCGCCGTGGAGCCAGTCGTAGAGGCTGCCGTTCTCCATGAACTCGTAGACGAGCATGCCGCCGCCACGGTCGTGGCACGCGACGAATCCGAGCAGCTTGACGAGGTGGCGGTGGCGCACCCGGCCCAGGATCCTGACCTCCCGCGCGAAGCCTCCCCGGTCGTGGGCCAGCAGCGCGTCGCTGTCATCGACGACGATCCGCTTCACCGCCACGGTCTCGCCCGTGGGCAGCTCGGCGCGGTACACGGTCCCGGACCCGCCGGAGCCCACGGCGAACTGGTCGCTCAGGTTCGCCGTCGCCTCCATGATCGCGTCCCACCGGAACTCGCGACGCGCCGAGCCCTTCACCACCAACGGCCGGTGCGTGCCGCCCGAGGAGCTCGTTCCCGTCGACGCCGCGCAGTTCACCTCCCCGGAACGGCGTCTTGTCCCCCTGTGCCGCGCGGCCAGTAATGCAAGAATGATGATTACAAGGACGACGGCGAGCGTGACGGCCGCAGAGATCAGCGCGATCGACGCCGAGTGCAGCGCCGACCGGTTGTTTCCCCCGCCGGCGTTACAGCCTCGCAAGGGGCTGCCGCAGAGGTCGGCGTTGCCGAGGAACGCGTCCTGCGGCCACCGCGCGAACTGTTCCCCCAGTTTTCCTTGGAGCTGGTTGCTGGACAGGTCCAGCTGCACGAGGCTGCTCATCCCGGCGAGCTGTGACGGGACCTCCCCGACCAGCGCGTTGTGGGAGAGGTTCAGGTCCTCCAGCTTGGAGAGTGAGCCCAAGGACGCGGGGATGTGGCCGCTCAGGTTGTTGCCGCTCAGGTCCAGCAAGCTCTGCAGCTCCTGCAACTTGCCGATGTCCGGGGGGATCGTCCCGGAGAGGTAGTTCCGCGACAGGTTGAGCTCGTAGAGGTTGGTCAGCTTCGACAGCGTCGTCGGGATCGGGCCGGAGAGCTGGTTGCCAGCGAGGTTGAGCACGTTGAGCGACGCCAGCCCGCCCAGCTCGGGCGGCACTGTCCCATTGATTTGGTTACTGTCGAGGGAGAGCTTGAGCAGCTTGGAGCAGTTGCTGATCCGGGCGGGGACCGGCCCGGTGAACGCGTTGCCCGAGAGCGTGAGCTCCCCGAGCTGCGGTAGCGCGCCGAGCCAGTCGGGCACCGGGCCCGACAGCCGGTTGCGGCCGAGCACCACGGCGCTGAGCCGGGCGCACTCTGCGAGTGTCCCGGGGATCCCTCCCGTGAGCGCGTTGTCGGAGGCGTCGAGCAGCGTGAGCTCCGGCAAGGCGCCGAGGGAGGGCGGGATGGGGCCCGCGAGGCGGTTGCTTCCGACGCGCACGCGCTGGAGGGAGCGGGACCGGCCGAGCTGGGCCGGGAGCGCGCCGGAGAAGGAGTTGTTGGTGGCGTCGAAGGAGAGCAGCCGCGCCGTGCCCGTGAGGGGCAGGAGGGTGCCGGTGAGCCGGTTGTGCGCGACGTTGACACGCGTGATGTTGCGGCACGCGAACATGGCGTCGGGGACCGGGCCCGTGAGAGAGTTGTTGTAGAGCATGAACTGTTCAAGTGAGCGGAGGTTGCCCAAGGTGTCCGGGATGGCGCCGGAGAGCGCGTTGTCGGCGAGGTCGAGGACCTCCAGCTGCGCGCACGCGCCGAGGGATGGCGGGATTGCGCCGGACAGCTCGTTCTGACGGAGGTCGAGGAAGACGAGCTGGGTCAGGTTGCCGATGGACGACGGGATGCTGCCGCTGAACTTGTTCCCGAACAAATCGATCATCTGCAGGCTCGTGCACCGGCCGATGGACTCCGGAATCTCGCCTGTGAACTGGTTCTCGTAGAGGTACAGCACCTCGAGGTCGCCGAGCCGGCCGATGGAGTCGGGAAGCCCGCCGGTGAGCTTGTTGTGGTACAATGCGAGCGTCTGGACCTCGGTGAGGTTGAAGAGCTCGGGGGGGAGGTCGCCGGAGAGGGTGTTGTTGTTGAGAAGCAGGTCGGTGAGGTTGCCGAGCTCCCCCAGCGCGGCGGGGATGGGGCCTGACAGGCTGTTGTTCGCCAGGTCCAGCTGCGTCAGCGCGCGGCACCGCGACAGCCCCGCCGGGATCGAGCCGGAGAGGTTGTTGGTGGAGAGCATCAGGTGTTCCAGGCTGCTGCTGGTAATAATGGACTCTGCCTCTTCATCATCGCCGCCGCAGAGGTCGCCGGGGACGGTGCCTGACAGGCGGTTGTCGGAGAGGACGAGGAAGTTGAGCTCGGGCAGCCGGCCCAGCTCCGCGGGGAGCTCGCCGGAGAGGAGGTTCCCGGAGAGGTCAATGGTGCGCGCGCGTTGGAGCGCGGCGAGCTCGCGCGGGATGCGGCCGGTGAGACGATTGTTCATGAGGTTGAGGTACTCGAGCCCGCCCAGAGCTCCAAGCTCCGGCGGGACAGCGCCGTCGAGCGAATTGTTCCCCAGGTTCAGCGTCTGCAGCGCGGCGAGCCTCCCGACCTCGGGAGGAATCTTCCCGGTCAGCTGGTTGCCGGCGAGCGCGAGCACCTCGAGATTCCCCAAGTTGCCGAGCTCCGGCGGGACGGGCCCCGACAGCGCGTTCTGCTGCAGGTTGAGCGCGGTGAGGGCCGCGAGCCGGCCCAGCGTGGTCGGGACCGGGCCGGTGAGGTTGCAGGATGCCAGGCCCAGCACGGTGAGGTTGCTGAGCCCGCCGAGTCCCGCGGGGATCGGGCCCGACAGCGCCGGGTTGTCGCCGAGCCGGAGCACCTGGAGAGCCGACAGCCCGCCCAGCGCCGCCGGTATCTCGCCCGTGAGGTGGTTCGAGAAGAGGAGGAGCCGCTCGAGATTCCGCAGCGCGCCGAGCGACGCCGGGACGGGGCCCGCCAGCGCGTTCTCCGACAGGTCGAGGACTTGGAGCGCGTCGAGGCGGGCCAGCGCGCGCGGGACCGGGCCAGACAGCCCCGCGCCGGAGAGGTTGAGGCCCACCACGCGGAGCCCCGCGTCGTCGCACGCCACGCCGGCCCACGAGCAGAAGTCCGGTGAGGAGCCGGAGGACCAGGTCGACAGGGGGCCTGATGGGTCCCCGACGAGCGCGCGCTTCACCTCCAGCAGCACGGCCCCGTCGTCCGCCGCCGCCACGCACGAAAGCAGAGCCATGGCCATCATCGCCACTATGAACGGCCGCGCCATTGTCGCCTCACTTCACTGCTCGCACGGCAACAGCACACACGGCGCCTATCGTATACTACTTCGCTAGGTGTCAGCAGTGGTGCGGGGAGTGCAGCATGAGCAGAGGCGAAGCAGGGGAGAGGCACGTATGCATGGGCGCATCGGTTCCCGCGCGGGTCAGCGTCGGGAAGCGGCGCAGGGAAGGGGAATGAGTTAAAGAGGGAGGCGGCGCAGACCTCTGTCTCAGACTCTCAGTGCATGGGTAATATGGGTGGCATTGAATGGCACCGCCACAGCCGGCCTCTGGAAGGAGTTGGTGTGCTTGGGGAATGGCGGAGCAGCTGCTGCTGCTGCTCGGGGCAGAGGAGGAGAGAGAGGCAGAGGATTCGGATGGCAGTTGAGGGGAGTGAGTAGGGTAGAGTAGTTTGGGGCCAAGAAGGAAGAGAGAGACAGAAAGGTTTAGAGAGAGATGGAGTTCGTAGAAAGAGAGTGGTTGGCCTCCCTTTTATGGACGACGACGGATTCAGAATCCTCTCCATCGCCATTGTTTGTGTGAACAAAACCATCCATCGCTGAAGCGGCTCGGGAACGATTTGACCTGCTACGTGGGCCCAGTGAAGACGCTGACTTGTGCTATGTTTTTCTTTAATGAACCTGACTTGTGTTGTGTTTATTCGTCTTGCTACGGAAATACAGTATTCAATTAACAAAGATTGTGATATAGTATTTCATAAAAAAAAATGATACTACTGGAATCAACTTGATAGCGTTGCAATATAAAAGGAGGGGAAAAAATGTCGATGGGTGTGTGTATGAATAAGCCACCTGCTCCGGTGACCATGAGGGAAGGCGCGTACGTGTTTGATTGTCTACGTTGGTCTACTGAACAGGAACGCGGACTAGGCACACGCATGCAAACGGATGTTGGGATGAAGAGTTAATGCACGGGAAAGCACGCGACGCACACGAAAATGGGAAGCTTTGGCTCTGGCTCGATGAAGAGACCTTCCCCGTTCGTGTTGGGACTTGAATACAGCGTCACCCGTACTGTACTTCTCCATACGGTGCGAGAGCGTCTTTTTTGTCCGTTTGACATGTGACATCAGTAGTCGCCGACTAAAAAATTCACCTATCTTTGGACGCTTCGAAAGATTAATTATTTCACATAAATTGCAACGGGAATATTTGTTTTTCAGTGACCGCTGCCGAGTGTGGCCTAACCATACGTGTTGACCCCGTTTGAGTTCTGAGTGATCAAGATGAGAGTCTGCATGCTTATTTAAGCTAACAAGTTCTATACGAATTTCTTTTTTGAGTTTCCACTTTTCATCATGCATAAAAAGCTATTCCCAATTGGATTTTATTTTCAACATTTTTAATGACACGGAATGCAACGGACGGAGTAATAATTTGACTGGCAGACAAGCTAAACTATTTATACTTGACATGTCAGTTTTAAGGTCTTGCTCTATTGAATAAAACTGTATTTTTTAGTGCCAATTTTTATATCACAGTTTTATATGTTTGTTAAAATATTAAATTGTTGCTAGGTGATCATTAGTGTTTGGTTGAATTTGATTGGGATGAAAGAAAACACCTTCACTTCACTTTCATTTGGCTTTCATTTTATTGAAAAGTGTGTATATTATCTTTTATGTGAATGAAAGATATTTGATCTCTTTTATAATAAATTTCTTAACATGTCATTATTTTTGCTGATATAATATCTAATTAAATATAAATAAAAGGACCATTAAAACTGACCTTATTACCTGACCACCTATATGTGTCATTTTCCAACATGTGTCACTTGAGTCTGTGTATCCTATAGTATGAAGTAGAAGGTGGCAGGCGGGTCCAGTACAAAGATACATTTAGGAGGTCGGTATGAATGCACAGAGGGGTAGGAGTTGAAATCTACATCGAAGGACTCTCATTTGAACATGCAGGAGGCTAAAATTTGAGTTCGGCTGGAGTTGCTCAAAGAGCCTGTGCATAAACAGGTTGTAAATTCCAACCCGCTTCTCTTTCTTTTACCTCCAACTTTGTGATGAGTTAAATATTTTAATCCATTCACAACATTTTATTATACTTGTATAATAGACTGCAAAATCCCTCATGATTAGGACCTAGTATGTCAACGTTGTACTAGTGTACAATAGAAGGACCTTGCTATGCTAATAGGCTGATAGGCCGTCGCCTCTGACAAGTTGTTGACACGACAAGTTGCGAGGAGCTACTCATCAAGATATTTCCTATCAGGCTGATAGGCTGATGCTGGGGAAAATATTCCTCCTTTTAAATATCAAAATGATCTTTAAGAAACTGCTTACTCACCAGTCACCACTCCATATTAGTACTCTCTCCGTTTAATATTATATGATGTTTTGGCTCTACACACGAAAATTAAGGAGAGCTAAAAAAGATGGGTATACAGAAAACGAGGAGAAAGATAGAGATAAAGGTATATTGAAAAGAGAGAAAGGTGCATTAGGAAGTGAGGATGTCTTATAATTTGAGAAAATTTGAGAAGACTAGAGTGTCATATATTGTTAAACGGAGGTAGTAGTATGTTACTAGCCTGTGAAATTCGGCCGAGCGAATCTACCTGCCGGAATACGTACTTCTTTTTTTTTACATGGGACCGCGCAGAACAAAAGCTGCTTGCCTTTTTGGGTGGGAGCACACGTGACGTTTTATGTTGGCTCGCCCTCCTCTTCATTCACAACGTCGCATGATTGATTCAGTCAGAAAGCCTGGCCTGATCGCGACGACGTGAAACTGGCATGGCAGCTCGGCATCTCGCATGGCACAGCATTGTACGCAGCGGCCGCCACTATGCTTATTCCGCCTGCGTCCTGGCCATCCCCTGCTGCTCGCTGCTGCACAGAGAAGCCAGCGCAGCGCAGGAGGAGAAGGAATCCTCTGATTTATGTGATTTATACTACAGTTTCAAAGTTGCACAAAATACATTCCTGCATTATCTACCTATGTGATTTATGTAATTTTCTAAATTTTAGTAGACAACATGAATCGTGGGCTCTGGCCGACAGCCGACTGGAAAGGTGACGCGACGGGTTCGACATGACTCGCGCGGGCGTGCGTGGGGTCAGATGGTCAAGGCGTGGTCCGACACGAAGTGGTCAGCGTTCGACCTGTCACTGACATCGTGGGCCTGCTTTCCTCCTACTATTCTTTCCTTTTCCCAGCACACGTATCGAAGGAGCGCAGCCAACGTCGGCGATCTCCCTCCGCATGATACATCGTGTCGCCTCGCCGAAGATACGACTCTTTCCTCGTGTGGCAGCTATGAAAAATGTGTTCTAAAAGTATGATCTTGCTGAGGACGGGATATTTGTTAACCATTTGCTGAGGTGGACGGACTAGCATGCTTCTTTCAGTTGGTTTTTCTGACTTGCTTAGCTTATAATGGCATTTTATATTTGCCCTGTTTTTCTCTGCTAACTGAAACTACAGTCCTCCTCCCTCCCTTCGCCAACAAAAGCTAAAAGACAAAATCAACTAACCATTGAAAACACATTATACATCGTACTATAGCACTATGAAAAGCACTGCCAGCAATATCATCATCACAACATGATTAAAGATCCAATGGCAAAAGTAGAAAAAAGAGCAAAAGCAAACACCACAACTAATTGCAAAATTTGGCTCATCAAAACTAAACCCAACGCATTGTTGAGTTCCTTTCAACTCGAAAGTTTTTACACTTTTTGGCTTTTTCTCGATCCACCAAGTAGCATTTACGTACGGGATTTGACAAACCCAGTAGGAGTAGGATGCAGGGACGAAGGAATTTTAGGCATTGTTTCCAGCATATAACAAACGTTTTCGATCCATGGTGTCTTCTCTTATGATGCAGCACTGTCATCATGAAAGGATTTGCTAGAGCTCCTCAAGGAAGGTGTTTGACACCAATGAATGACTATAGCTCCGCTCTGGCATAGTCTACGTACCATTAGGCTTACCTTGATTTAATTTAGGGTGTATTTGATATAGCTTATGCTCTAGCTTATTGAACAGCTTATGCTGTGATAAGCAATAAGCTGTACCAAACATATTGAATCTATAAGTACTTATTGTCATAAGCAACCATAAGCACTTTAGCATTTTATACTAGAGAGGCAAAGCAATCAAAACCTTGCTTTTCCAGCTTATAGTCCACCTATTCCAGTATAAGCATAAGCACTTTTGCCAAACAGTTAGATTGATTATGCTTCAATAAGTTACATAAACTGAATAAGTACTTTTGACACATAATCATAAGCATAAGCAGTTTGAAGTATAAGCAAAAACTCTATCAAACACACTCTTAATAGTCGTTGGATGTGAATTGGGCAACTGATAATGATCTCTAATCCAAACATCCAATCCCTGATCTTTATCACTGTAATTCGTCAATCTCATAATCAATGCAATCCCCTGCAGATACGTCGACGTCGTCTTTCAATTAGCGAGAGTGGAAGCTTCCACTGACATGCGGGTCCTGCTGCGGCACCCTCGTTCCTTGATGATACTACAGTGTAGATAGACTATTTTGCAGTTCAGCAATTGGAATGTCATGGGAGTTGGGTCACCGAACCCGGCAGGTAGCGTCCTTCTTCTGCAGCCACTACACTATTTAACGCCGAATTTAGAATTTGGATGAATATTTGTAAGTACATATTTAATTAGTTGCAAACTAGTTCCATGACACTTTGTAGTCTTGTGGACCTAAATCTTGGAAGGCATATTAAAGTGAAATAATCCTCCTTGAATAATTATCTCATGAGACGTTGTTTCGTGCCTGAGTCATAAAGAGGTCAGCAATCTAACCTACTTCCTCTATACTCAGTTTAGAGGATGTTTAGAACATGATTTGTAATACCAAAAAATAATTAATCAAGAGATATGTACTTAATAATTATGGTCTCAAGTCCACTTCATTTACTAAAGTTGCTCCACACAATTGGTTGTTGCACTTCTGCCGAGACGTAAGTTTGGGAGTTCAACTCATAGCGGCATCATTTTTTTGCTGCATTTCTGCTGAGACGTGAGGACGCCTAGCTTTGTGAAAATGTTGCCTTTCCTAGGACGCCCTCTAAACTAAGTATGAAGGGAGTATGCAATATCACTAAAGTTTTTTTTTTGGCACTTGCATTGAGCAATACACTGGAAAGGGGCTAACACAGCAGACATGTTTCTGATTTAGCTCTGATCATATGTCGACTCATGCTCTGTGTTTTCAGAAAAGATGCCATCTATTTTCTTAAAGTAAAAAAGATAGCATTTTATAAGTTATTACAAAAACAAATTAAGCATAATATACAGAAACACAATGAAAAATATTCAACATATGTGGATTACTATATGCTAGAGGCCGAGTCAGAAACATCATAGCCTTTGAGCTTTCGCTATGGTTAAAAAAAAGTTAGACATAGTAGCCTTGTGTGAGTGTACAAAGCATATAATCCAAGGTGCTAATATTCCATTTTAGGAAAATCATAGTGCTTATATACCTACCCACACATCAGTATTTGGAGATTGAAGATTAGTTGGCACTAAATATTTCTATCCAATCCTCCAATATTTTGAATATCTTCTAGGTTTACATGAAGATGGGACTCCTAGCTTGTATCGTTTGGTGAGCTAATCCTCTTCATTCCCCCTCTCTTCCTAAGCCATATTTATATAATCTGGCATCTGGACCATCATCGTGTACTTTGGAATAATTGAGCTAGTAGCATCGTTGCTGCTTTTTTGTGCCTACTAGATAATTTCTTAGGTCACTCCAAAGCACTGCCTTTTCCTTCCTTCCTGAAGATATTGTTTTAGTTTGCTACTGTTTGACACCTTAGTCAAACCTAACAGCATTATACTTATCATAAACAAGACCATATCATTCACGGGTGCATGACACCTCAAAGAGCTAGCTGATGCGTATATGTATAACCTGGATGGATGACGCACACTTTTGAGACATAGGTCAACGCAGTCTACGCATGAACTGTTACAAATAAAGTGTGCTTTTGTGGGTGTAAATTAGTAATACTTTTTCCGAGGCAAAAAATGGCGTTGAAAGGAACATATCTGCGCCGTTCGTGCCTATTGGACTGGGTATAACAAATGCTACCTGCTGCAATATTTGAAATATAGTCTAGTGTGTTCTATATCTGCTCATATGAAGTTTCAGCTCAAGGTTTGTCGAGAAAGAAATGCTATTTAGTCAACGTTAATCGCAGCCCTTTGTATGGAACTCCTGGGTTTATAGCTAGATCGCAACATATTCTCTTCGTTTTGTTCTAGGCCATTGGTTTAGTGGTTTTCTTGGTTCAACAGGTGACAAGAGCTTTTTTTTTTTTTGGTGCACTAAAATGGAGGAGTACCTGTTTGTCCTATAGGGGGAACGACATGATACAAAAGCTGAAACAATTAAGTAGATTGTGAGATTATAGACTAGGGTTTATGTTTTGTATGAGAGTCAATCTGACAAAAGTTGGAGGAAAGTGGATTGTGAGATTCTGGATTTTGGAGGGTTCACCTAAATCTGGGTAAAAGCTGCACTGTTTGTTTGCACCGCCACTACTAGAAGCAGAATTTCAAAATTGGTAGTGTAAACAAACGTGCACTAAACAACAAGCCTAATAGAGTATACATATGACAAAGTATGGAGACGACAGAAAATAAAGATCTAATATAGGGTGAAAGTGGTGTGAACTTTTATTTCTGTTCAAGAGTTAGAAAATTTGAACAGATGTGATTTGGTCACAAAAGAAATTTGGTGTACTTCCACTTAATGAAATATGCATCCTTCGTGAAAATAAAAAATAAAATGGTGTTTGTGTTTATGTTATGAAGAAAATTTCAATTATACAAAAATCAAAGGAGTACCTAAAATATAAATTTACTTTGAAAAATGAGCGAGGGACCTTTGCCCCTACTCACTAAAATATAGTTTGGACACTACATATTAATGAATAGAATAACTATTATATAATTATTTAATTGACATTTTTAGCATTCTTTCAAGACAAACTTCATGAAACTTTGGTAGTAATTTTTCTTTTTTTGGAATATTCTCTTTTCATATGTGGAACTCTTAATATTTTGATGTTTTAACTCCAAGTTATTGCACGGGCTTCGCTATAATGACGCGGCCATCATCCTCAACCTTCGTCTGGAGATAAACCACCACAGAGCCAACACTTGTGTTGGTGTCATCGATACACATATTCATTTGTTAGTTGGACTTCGGATAAATTACCGTAGAAACAACAAACAACCATAAAATTGCATGCCCACAACACAATGTAATCAATTATCTCAGTGTGCGTTTGTTTGATTGTACTAGCATTTCCATCTTCTTATTAATACAAAAAAAGACGCCCAGCTTTTCTGCGTACATGATGGAGAGAAAAATGTACTGTCTCATGTGCCTGTTGCAAACTCGATCAGAATGAGAAAGTTATAGATCGATCGATCTAGTATATAATAACGCACATGATCAATTAGGCCCCCATACGCATGTGCACGACAAGCTAGCTATAGGCACCAACCTGCTGATTGATCCTAACTACTTGTACCTATCAGCCAAAAAGCAGCCACTCCCGAGCTTGGTAACGTCTCCATTCAGGTAGTTTTAACCTTTAACTCCCTGTTTCCAAACAGACGCTTGATACATTCGACGTGACGGATGCGTGAACAGCAAATTAACTCCCCGTTGTTTTGTCCAGATATCTCAGGGGATCTTACTGTTGTCTCGACGTGAGATTATTGATCTCGTCGGGGAACCAAAGGCATGATCAGCTTTACCCTTCGCTTTGGGTGTAGAACACTGAACAGTACGCATGGGTCGACGCCCCCCCATGCTTGGATCATCCGGGTGTTCTTGCATACTGGGATCATGCAACAGAGCGGCCAGATAGCGACGGCTTAACTGCAAAGACTTTTTGGGTTGTTCAGAAAATCTGCTACTGGGCTCATACAGGTTGACAGGGAATTACTCGTGGTCGAAGATGGTTAGAGCGTCTTCAACGGAGCAGCTAAGAGGCAGCAAAAACCAATATTTTAGAGGAAAAAATGAGGAGAGAGAGGACTGCTAGCGCTTAATGAAGCGCTAGCGCTTGGGCGCGCTCTCTCACTGACACAAGCTCTGCTCATGATAGAACCGTGCCGCAAGAGCCAGCAGCGGGCGCTGCACGCTCTTACGACTCTTGAGTTGATGCCTGCCTGTGTTAGAAATATAATGCAGCTCGAATACCACTATGAGAAATGAGGAATTTTCTCCAGATTATTTGCCGTATGCTCGGTGGTTTCCAGTAGCTTCAAAATCTTGCGTTTCTCATATGCCCTGATGTAGTGATGTCATTTTCGTATGGTTACTGTTGCGCATATGAGAAGCAGCAGCAGCATGGGCAGGTGTTGTCCACGCTTTTGAGATACAACAACAGTGACTGCACCTTGCCGAAAGAATTATGAACAGAGTTTGGTACGGCGAGAGATTCTTGAGACAAGGCCATATTGAACCAAAAAGGGTCTTGGGAATGTGATAGCTAAATTAGTGAACTAGTAATAGGAAAATGAATATGACGAACCAACAAGAATCACTCGAATTAGATTTCATCTCTCGCAGAGAATGATGTAATCTGATGTATAAAGATTTGTGCACTTGAGCTGAACACTCCTTATATTTTGATATTTTTCAGATTAATTTCTACATTATTTAGGACGTTGTGAACTGATAGAAACTGATCAAATTAAATCAGATGGACTCTTTGACTGAACATTAGTTTGACAATTTTTGAAGAAAATGCTAAACATTTAATATTAAATTTCCCAAACGTGGTAGATGATGATCCAACAAGCGAGTCATGCTGACATTCCAATGCGTTTCGTGTGCTCTTCTTTGAAGAAGAAAAACAACAACATTGCACAATGCATATTATCTCCCACGGCCAAACAGGACAATGACAATTCTTGATCGAAGTTTGGCTTCCATTGACTGAACTGTTTTTCTCCTGCTTACAGAATGCAAACTTCATACATATCCGTTTCACGGTCAGCTCAAAAAGGAATATCAAGTGTGCACTCAATAGAAAAGGACGCAATGATCCAATGCATATAGGATATAGACAGAAGTGGCGATATCAAAACATGTTGCGTGATTTCGACCATGATCAGAACATTGACAGATGTATTTCTTTCTATATGAAAATATGCCAATTGTGACTTTGCACGTATGAACTGCTGGAACTGGGGCACAAAATTATTATTAGGCCGTGTCAATATTCTAGGATTTATCTCACTTTGAACAAGGCAGCAGTCTCTCTGTCTGCTTTGCTGGATTTGTCCTTTGCACTAACTTCATGTAACGAAGGTAAGAAATACTTATTATGAAAAAGGAAAAATATAAGACATCCGTTCAGAGTATCCGCGTAACATACCGAGTAATTTTTCACATGCCAAACCTTGTATGAACTAGACTGCTGAACCACCTGTTCTGCAGATGCTGCCCCTTGAAATTATCTGAGGCGAAGTCAGACAAGGACGCTGGGGAGTACTAAAAGGAAACGGAGTTCTGCTTCTGACAGGGATTTGTGTTTGCAGAGGACGCGTGTTTATAACAGGCATCAAGTTTTTATACGAATCCATGTTTCACACCTCTAATGGGGTTTAATTTGACATCGCAGAACGCCAGCTGCAACGCTGTTTTGACCGCAATATGAATCACCGATCTTGTGTGTCGGTCACCTTGTCTGCCTAACGTTCAACGAGCATCTTCACTTCGGAACTCTGACCAATTGCATACTATAGAACATGCAAAGTCCGATATGAGAACCGGGAGTAAAACAAGAGGTGAAACAATAAGAGGCAGATTGATAGCGATGCTTGATGCACTTTAAATCTGGATTTGTCTCTTGCGACGGCTCATGCGGCAAGCATTTCAACGCTGACGTGCGCGGTGCACACTGCGACTGCAACCGATCGCGCATCCGTGGATACTCTATATGCGACGAGTGTCAGCGGATAGTCATGGGTTAGATAGATGATATTGGCAGCATCGGCATTCATGTCCGGCAGGTGAGACGAGGCCACTGAAAGAAACGCAGCGTGCGGACACGGCTCGAACGCAGGAAGAGACAGCAGACGACAGGGGACCGATATCGTCTCGTGAGCTCAGAAAGTCTCGCTGACATAGCACAGTGCCCATGCCCCCTGTTGCCCTTTGTTAAGTTGGCCATGTTTTAGCGTTATCAGCAAGTAAAAGTCGGTGATGTTTTAGGTTGAGGAGTGCTCCCTTTTTTGCATCCTGAACCTGAAACTGCAACTCCCCCGTTTTTACTTGTTATCGTCGATCAGTTCACAAATAAACTAGCCAGTGACAACATTCAAAGACCAGAGGAGTACTCTATGTGTGTAGAAATGACGAGAAAGTTGTTTAAGTAGTCGACTGTTATGCCTGGGATTACTGCTGGCTGGTTGGCAGGGGCGTCGGAATGCAGTTACTGTACTTGCAGCGAACAACTACTTGTCACAAGGTCAACGGTGACACCAGTCAGGCTAACAGCTCGCGGCCTCGCCCTGAGTTGCTCGGCTGATCAACCGCCCTCTTCTTTACTCTACCCGGCGCCGCACCGGGTATAGTAGATCGATCGGCAAGACCACGTCACGGACGGGGCAGGTTACCCGATGGTCATTCAGTTTCACGTCCCTCTCAGTCTCGGCCAGAGCTAGCCGACAATGCAACACGCCGCGTGCTATCCCAATTCGCCAACTTGGGGGCACCGCTACATCGACGGCTGGACAGGTAGCCCGCTAGCTCGTCCAGCTGTGAATCGCACGCGCTATGCGGTGATGACGGCGACCAGCGTGGCCGCACGCGCGCGCCGGTGTGTCGCGTAATCGAATGGTCAAATGCCCTGCCTCGGCGGCTCCATCCATCCATCGTGCGTCGCGGTCCACGGCAGATTCTGGCCTGGTGGATCGGTCACGGGTGAGACGAATGGAAGATCGAGACAAGGGCGATACCCGGGGCAGATTAATACTAACTCGATATAGGCGTCACTCGCGTCGCGTCGCCGTTCTCTTTCGTTGTCTATGGCAAATGCAGGCGCGGCAAAGGGAGATGATGATGATGATGACCGTCGACAGAGATTGATCGATACAGGCAGATCCTTGCGGTAATAAGTCAAGTTGTGCTTAACCTTAGCCTTCATCAGTTGCAGAAGGACGATCCTGTCATCCTGTGCGCCAGGGTACAGCAAGCAAGTCGCGCGGGTTCCATGGACTCGTTGTTAGCCCCATCCATTCCCGTTGCCTTGCCCGCTGTATGCATGTGACTACGCTCTGCTCTACTCGATCCGTCAGCTAATTTCAAAAAACACAGCGCATGGCACAATTCGAAAACACCCTCTGGTCTTTTATGGAACAATTGTTGTATCTCTATCTCTATTAATCTATTAATTGAGGTCCGGTCGTCCACTTCGTATCCACAAAGTTAGAGATTGAATCCAAATTGGTTTCGTATCTTCTATATCAAGTATTAAATTTAAAAAATTATAACTCCCACTTCCGGAGCTCAAATAAGACAAATCCGGACTCTATTTCGTAGATCTCAAAAAGTTCTACAACTTTGGTATTCAATGTAAGTTCATATCCCGCCGTTTTATTTTCCAAATATGCGATGCAAAAATATTTATTCTGATTCAGACTTCTCTACGTACGTTCCTGTACGGGGCACATATCTCCTAGCTTTGTAGTCCAAATAATATGATCTATATATGTTTCAAAAAGGTCTTGATGAGATCTACAACTTTTGTGTTTTAACTTTTTTCATTAGAGCAAGTATTCAATTTCAAAATTGCATTGCAATACAGTACTATTTCTGGACTCCGTGAATTAATTTTTACTTCCAGATAAAGCTTCTAGAATATAATAAAAAAATAATAATAAAATTATTATTTTTGACATATAAAATAGTATACTAAGAAGCACCAACGATAATACAAATATAATCTTTCATGTAAAAAATGTCAATAATATTGTATATATGTAATAATTATATTATGTAAATAATTTATATTTAAATTATAAAGAGTGTTTATTTTTTTTAAATCCATAGCAACGCACGGACACTTTGCTAGTAATCTATTAATTGAGGTGTGGTCGTGCACTTCGTGTCTATAAAGTTAGAGATTGAATCCAAATCGGTTTCGTACCTTTTATATTAAGTATCAAATTTTAAAAATCATAACTCCCTCATCCAGAGCTTAAATTAAGCAAACTCGGACTCTATATTGTAGCTCTCGAAAAGTTTTACAACTTTGGTATTCAATATAAGTACAGATCTTGCCGTTTAGGTTTTCAAATATGCGATACAAAAGTATTTGTTCTGATTCAGACTTCTCTACGCAGGTCTCTGTGTGGTGCTCATATCTTCTAACTCTGAAGTTCAAATAATATGATCCACATATGTTCAAAAAGGTATCGACGAGATTTACAATTTTTGTGTTTTAATATTTTCCATTGGAGCAAGGTTTCAAGTTTAAAATCACGTTGCAATATACTTCTATTTTATAGACTGCGTAAATTGATTTTTCCTTTCAGATAACACTTCTAGAATATGGTAAAAAATATGAAAAATGTTATTTTTGATATATAAAATAGTATACTAAGAAACATCAATAATAATATAAATATGATCTTTCATGTAAAAAATGTAAATAATATTATATATATCTAATAATTCTATTATGTAAATAATTTATATTTAAGTTATAAAAAATATTTTATTTTTTAAGTCCGTAGCAACGTACGGACACTTTGCTAGTGCAAAATTATAAAAAGAATTTTACTATCCAAAATATTGTTTAGTACTTTTGAGAAACTATTGGTCGATAAAAAATTAACACTATCAAATCATTAAACCATCTTTCAAAATGTATAAAATATTAGTTATTAGTTAAATTTTTATTTTTATTTTATTTATAACAATAAAATTCAATTATTATATAAATCTCTTATTTTTTGATATTATCCTCACTGATAAAATACTAGCCAATATATGATTTTAAATTATAAAATTTATATTATTGGATCAAACTATTGATGAGGAGTTTCTCAAAACTACTAGCTCAATTACAATGGTTTTCATATAAACTTGTTCATCAGGGTCGTCAATAGGGATAAAAATGGGACAGATAATATCCGATCGTCCGATGATCCGAACACCGAGAAAATAAATGTGACCAAATATGGGATGTGTTAATAGTCATCCGATATTATCCGTATCTGAATCCGAGTCCGAGAAAAACTAGCGGGATAGGATATGAGATGAGCAGTATCAGTCCGGAATCCGAGATTTATATAATTTAATTAAATTTAAATAATTATAACATTGAAAATATGAAAGAAATCTATAAGTTGGTTGTAAATAACGAAAGAAAACACCCTTATTTTTATATTAGTTATTATTATATTAATTTATCACTCTAACTATATTGCTATCATATAATTTTTCATCCATCAAACCTTACAATGGTATTCGTATCCGATTCCGACTCCGAAATAAGAATATAGGATGGGGTATGGGATCAAGAAATAATTATCCGGCACTATCCGTTCTGACTTCGGATCCGATAAAAAAATACGAGATAGGATATGGGATGAGCTATATCCGTCCGTATCCGATCCGTTTTTACCCCTAGTCGTCAAGCTTGGTAATCAGTAGTGAGCAATATTTTACTACTCCCTCTGCTAGGATTTGCACATGTAACACTAAACAATCCTTGTTGATCAATACGAATGACATATAGGGAAATACCATATGCTGTAGAACACAGATCAATATGACACCAAATGCACTTTATATCTGGATCATTTGTCTCTTGCTCTGTCCTACGCCACAAAAGATTCAACCCAAAGCGCATATTTACGTGGAGCTCACGCAGCAGACTCTAGCTGCGCATTTGTATTGTCTGCCGATAATAAAATGGGAGTGTCAGCAAAAGTCATGGATTAGATAGATAATATTTGGCAGATTTGGCATTCCAATAGAGTCCAGGCAGATATGGACGAGACTGCTGAAAGAAACGCAGCGTTCAGCCATGAACGGAACGCGGCAACAGACAAGGACTGGAGAGGACAGGACGCGGGGCAGATGAGCACTCGCCGTCGTCTCGTGAGCTCGCTCACTCACAGGCCTAACTGACTGACTGAATGCCGATACCTTAGATACTGTCTCTAAGAACATGTTCGATTGATGCCAATTGCTAGCTTCCATAGTTTGATTTGGATTATCTGATAGGTCGTCGACAACTGTGTTCACTTAATTTTAAATTTAGCGATGTCAGTGTGAGCTCTTTGTTAAACTACTACTAGTAATACTTAGAATAAATGGGAGTACTTGCATAAGTGGAACTGAACTTGCACAATTCTCAATCACGGGTCATGATCGAATCGCGACCTGTCGGTTAGTGCAGCAGAACTTGCCCACCCTGTCGATTAAACTCAACTTGTTGATGCGGCTAGTGCAGCAGAAGTTGATGCAGTACTGGGACTACTGTCATGCAAACACCTTTTCTCTTTGCGTGGACAGTCCGGCCAGTAACCTCCTTTCCGGAGCGGCATCGGTAACATCGTCGCGAGGCAGCTCCATGATCGCCATTCATCAGTTCCACGTCCATTTCCGTGGAACTGACGACGCGCACGGCGGCGGCTAGGACGCGGCGAACAGAATTTCGGGCACCTAGACAATTACCATGGCAAGGGATGTGACCATTCGAGGCAGCAGGCAGCTGCCGGCACGAACCGGGTGCCGAACAACTGCGCAAATGATCCGATCGATCACGAGAGCCGCGACGCCGTGTCGCGATGTTGGCACCTGTTTGACTTGGCCGGGGAAGCCGGCGAAACTAAAGATTAGTTGCACCGTCCGCTCACCAGCCATGTTGCCTGTTGCAAACAATGCATCTGAGCGTGTTGACCTGTCAATTTCATTTTGCCGCCGCATCATGCTCGGAGATTGTACTCGACTGATGATCTGCCGCGGCCGGCCGGTGCCTCATGCACTGCACATACCATCGCTTAGCTTGCATTTTTCCATGGTCAAGCCGCTCTGACTCTCAGTTTCAAGAGTCTCGGTTCCACTGGACGGTACACGGCTTGAATGAGCAGAGCAGAGCACATGGGCGTGTATCTGTCCACTGCCATTGCGTGAATAAAGTGTGACCGGATCATCACCAGTTCACCACCAGCTGGAGTAGCATCGCCAGCATCACACGGCTCAACCGAGCCGGGCGGTTGCGCTGCTGGACCAGCGACATGCGTCGCCACGGTTTCATTCAGTTCACACGGTTGCGTCATGCTCATGCGGACTCGTCAGCGCGATGTCACGGGAGCTAAACGAACGAAACGGCATTTCTGTTTCGATGACGCGCGCCCTGCATGCTTCGACGAGATCGGTCCGGTGCTCGTTCCAGCCTGTCGAATGATGTTACTGACATGAGTGGGATAGTGGCCACGTGCGTGTGCGTATGCGTGACCCTGCTGTACCAGGCACTGTGCCTGGCTACGGCCTTCACCCAAGACGGTTCTGGTTACATTAAAACAGGCGGTGGTGGTAATATAGTTGGGCCCTATTTTTAAACTTTAACCGAACCCTATGTCGCCGTCACTCTCCCAGCCACCACCGCCATCCTCATCATCGCTTCCGCCGACACCTTGTACACGGCTCTGTCGGCGTGGTAGGTAAGAACTAAGGAGGAGGGCATCACCCACCTGCTCAGAGCCGTCCTAGAGGTCGATGAAGGCCTTCACGTGACGCGCATTGCATCCATAAACATGGTAGATGATCTGGACATCAACTCTGCGAATCGACGATGGCCTTTGCGACTATGCCATCGTGATAAACATACTCTCCCTCGTGCAAGGGGTGGGTCTCGAGGAATGCCTTCTGCTTCTTGGTGCAAGCCATCTTTGTTGGCTTGACGGAGACGGCAACTCTGCACCCACATGTAGCACAATCGGCCTACAACAACTACTAAGCGACGAGTGACATCCATCAGGAGTGGAAGGAGAACGATAGCGCAAGAGAGCAGATTGGATGACAACAGAAGGAGAAGGAAGCGAAATAGGAGCGAATAGGGTTGCGCTTCCCCATGCCCCTTCTTTAATAGAATGAGGCACTACTTAGTACGGTCTGCCACTAAGTTGTATTGTCTAAATTAGTGGCGGATATAGATCTGCCGTCACTAAGGGCATGCCTCCTTAGCCCATTTTAATAGCGGGCTATAAATTGCCCGTCACTAATTGTCAAAGGCCTTTCATTACTGGAAATCATTTTTTAGCAATGAAAGGCTATCTTGATCATG
This sequence comes from Eleusine coracana subsp. coracana, assembly GCA_032690845.1. Taxonomy (NCBI): domain Eukaryota; kingdom Viridiplantae; phylum Streptophyta; class Magnoliopsida; order Poales; family Poaceae; genus Eleusine; species Eleusine coracana. The sequence goes on from CM064430.1 coordinate 45,890,863, forward strand.
GTGATTAGGGAAATATTCTGGATCTTGTATGCGCCATGACTGCACAGGATTGAGTAGAGTAGAAGGTGTAGACCGATTAAGCAACTGCTCGTGACCAGGAGACCATCGGAAAAGTTTCACCATGACCCATCTTCGATATTCACCAATTATTTAAAGTGACAAATAAGCTAGGATTATAGTTGATACATTGCTACTGCTTTGGTGCTGATCAGCATACCAGTTGCGGTGATTGACACATACTTTCTCTGAGCGCTAGATGTATGCAGGCTAACTCCAAGTGTTTCTCTTTAGTTATGTGTATGCTTCTAGAAAGCCTTCCTTGAAAAAGCCTTCATGCTGATCGGCGCATCCATGCGCCGATCGGAACAAATTCCCTAGTTCACTGACACAAAGCTCTCATCATTAAAGTCTTCACCATTCATGCTCTTATATATGCAATAAGTACTTCATGCTAGGATTGATTCGTTAGACGATGTAGAAAACCCTAAACATGGTTCTTTTGCTAATCTTTGTGGATTTGATATAAATCTTAGAATACTCTGAGGGAAAAGATACAATGTACATCATACACTTGTAGTATATAAGTGAGGTGCATAACTACGACCAATAGTTTTCTCCTTTTCCTCCATTGCTGTCAGGATAAACTAGGTCTAAGGGGATGGTTTGGACTGCATCGAAGGCGTCGTGGTGATCACACCTTAAATTGAGCTGACCCCCAAAAGGAATTATAGGAGATTGAGCTTTGCGATTCAATCGCCTCACCCGATCTCAACCGATCTAACTATGGGATTTACAACTCAATCGAAGGAATACAGATCTGGCACCACAGGCTCCCAAATCGATTGTCTCTGATACCACATGTCACCACCACCTTTGACCGTCGGCGAGAGTCGTCAGGACGTGAGTAAGATTCAAAGGCAAAGAATAACTTGTGAGAGAAAAGATGGTGTTCTTCATATTTTTCTTTTCTATTTTTCACAATCGTTTGACATTATGTAAGAGCTAGTTATAACAACCCACGACCTAAGGCTGACCCGTAGATCCACACGCATATGAGACAATGTCAACTGGGACCCGCCAGTCATAGATAAATATGTAACAGAAGAATATCGTCTTCAGACTCGCTTCACGTAGTCCTGAAAGTTGCCTAGAGGGGGGGGGGTGAATAGGCAATTTAAAAATAATCCTGAAAAAGCACTAAAGCTTTATCAAATAATAGAGATTGACAGAACTTCCGTCAGTACTGACAGAACTTCTGTCACCACGGAAGTTCTGTCAACTTCACACCAACCTTACTCTAAAGCAATGAATTGAGTATGAATAACAAAGAGGATGTAATACAAACTTGATAGAAGTGAAGCTACATCAATGTAAGCCTAGGGTTCTTGATCGAATAGCTAGCAACACAAATAACAAGTGATACAAGCACAATAATATGAAAGAAATGAACAAGCACAAATATAAAAGCAGGAATATAAACAGAGACACAAGGATTTAATCCGAGGTTCGACAACCACACTAAGTAGTTCCTACGTCCTCGTTGAGGAGCCATACAAAGTGGTCGGGTCTCTCTCACCCTTTTTTCCGCCAAGCAATCACAAAGATCGTGCTTGGATTTCTTTCTCCACTTGATTCTTTTCCTCCGGAGGCGAATCACACCTTCACAAACGTCCCCGACTCACCACACAAGCTGGGAGCTCAAAGACGACGCCTAGCCGTCTAGGAGACCAAGTCTCCAAGAGTAACAAGCAAATCAAATCTTGATAGGGAGGGAAAGATGTGCTCAAGCTTTTGAGTGGATGGATTCAATCTTTTTGTGGTTAGATCTCTCTCACTTTGATTTGAATCTCAAGAACAAGTCTAGGAGTGAGAGGAGAGAGCTCTAGCTGAAAAGTGAGTGAAATACCAAGGAATCCAACCCTTCCCACGGGGGAAGGGGGGAAGTATTTATAGGAGCTCTTTGAAAACTAGCCGTTACACAGCTTTTCTGTGTCTGATGGAACTTCCGTGGTTACCCATAGAACTTCCATCATTTCAAAATTAATCGTTGTGCGAGCCAGTCTTCAACTAGGTCAGAGTTGACGGAACTTACGTGATGGGCACCACGGAACTTCCATCGCTCTCAGGTCAGCTACAAAGAGCAACCCGAGGACGACGGAACTTTCATGGAGAGGTCCATGGAACTTCCGTGAGTCTCGGGTAGTTAGAGAAATGGGAACCCGAGGATGATGGAACTTCCATGGATAAGCCCACGGAACTTCCGTAGCTCTCGGGTTGGTTGAGTTGAGAAGCTTGGCAATGATGGAACTTCAGTGGTTTTCACCACGGAACTTCCCTGAGTCTCTGTTTAGCTCAAAAAGGATTGGTTCTTGTTGGCATTGGTTGACTAAATTCTCCTAAACCTTTTTTGGTAAGTTTGAGCACATAAATTCCCTTCTTGGCAAGATTTGTTTTACCCCCCTTAATAGTTCGACATGCCTATGACTCAACATAAATAAAACAACTACTCTTTGAAGCGGTTTTGAGTCCATTTTCTTTTCTTCTTTTTGGGAGTAAAAGTCATCTTGCACATGTGGGTTTATTCAACTATTTTTATTGTCTGCACATTTCCTTCAAAGATAGTTAGCACAATTTTTAATCTTTTGTCATCGTACACCAAAACCCACTAGGGGATCCTAGATGCATCTTCAATCTCCCCCTTTTTGATGATTGATGACAATAGATTAAAAAGGATATAAAGAGAATAATAAAAAATGACAAAGATCAACATATAACGAAACTCCCTCTAAAGATATGCATGGATCACACAAACATGTGAGGGAGCTCCCCCTGTATTTTGCAATGAGTGGGGTTCCTAAAAGTGTACAAGTGTAGCAACGTGATAAAGCAATAAGCAATCAACACTTTTGACATAATCAAAATACAAAGGGTGATTGAAACAAGCACCACACATAACATAAGAACAATAGTGTTATTACAATAAAGGTTCACAAATAGTTTTCACACACAAAGCAAATAGAAGAGATAACTTGTCCATAGGTTTATCACTATCCTATTACAATAGAGAGGAAGACACACAAATATCCTTTTTTCATCGCTTCTCTCCCCCTTTGGCATCAAGACACCAAAAAGAAAGAAAAGAGAGGGAGAAGGAATGAAATCACTCATCATCTTCCTTGGTCGCGCCATCTCCATCTTCATCTTCGTCTTCACCGGCTGGAGGAGGTGGAGGAGCTGTGGATGGACCGGCTAAAAGATCATTCTAGTCATAGCCTGCTAGAGGGTCATCGAAGACCGGCGACTCACCATCAGGCTCACACTCAGATCCATTAGGAGATATGTCATAGCCTTGAGCCCGTTGATCCCTCTTATAGTGCCTCACTTGCTTCTTGATGTGTCGCTTGTTCTCCCAGTTCTCCCTAGCATTGAAGCAACAAGCACCGAAGATGCCTTTAAGAAAGGCAAGAACGGGGGAAGAAGGACGACGCTGTCTGTCTTGGGCTAAGGAGGAGACCCCTGCTGCTGCTTGCTCGGCGGCTTGCTTGGCATAGAACCTATGGATGCCGGCTCTCTCAGAGGATGAAAAACCTGGAGGAGGAGCAAACATTGGTCTAATCTTAGATTGCACCCTTGGCCTAAGAGGAAGATGCTCACATTCCTTCTCAAAGACTAATCCGGTCTCAGCCTCAATCATTCTCATAAGATAGGGTGCATAAGGGAGACTCCTTCTAGTGTCAATGGAAGCTAGATGGATTTCATTTGTGATGAAGTCCATGACACAGAAGGGTCTTGCTTGGGGATTGAACCTAGCAAGAATGTTCCTGGAGCTCTCCACTATAGCAGTAGCATACCCTCCTTTAGAAGCAATGGTCACTCTAAGCATCCTGTTGAGTGTGAAGTAGTAGTTGTGGAGACCATTTGTAGAACCAAAAGAGCGCTTGCTTGGTTCATAATACATGAAGGCCATGTCCTTGTCCTTCATCATAGGCTCATTTGATATGAGGTCTCTAGTGCGATCATCACTACCTTGGAAGAAGTATCTAGCAAGCTTAGAGGCAGAGACTGAGTATTCCACACCCTGAGTCCTCCAGTAAAGAACACCCTTGCCATCTAGGTAGAGAGTTGCATAGAACTGACAAATGACTTCTTCATTCCACCCATAGTTGAATCCCATCAACTCATACACACCTCTATCCTTACAAGTCCGAATGATGTCGGTAAACACTTGGTTGTCCTTGGACTCCATGTAGGTCCATTCAATCCATTGGTGAGATGCTAGTATATTCTTCCGGTTCTTGTCAATGAACATCGACATGTAGTAATCCTGCTGGAACCAAGTGTAGAACCTAGGATCGGTGGCCTCTTGCTCACCAAGCAACATAGGGTTGACCTTCCTCTCTTCAATGAGTGCATCCAAATCTTTCTTATAGTCCTTGTAGACATAATCATCGGGGTACACTGGTGCATGAACCTTGAGTCTCTCAATGACTACTGGAGGGTCAGTTCTTGCTGTTCTTGAGGTGGTCTTGCACTTTGTTGGCCTCTTTTCCTTCATTGGCTGCTTCCCTTTGTCTAGAGACCTTCATGGGGGAAGAGTTCCTCCCGGTTGCACATGCACAGTTTGAGCATCCCCGCTCAATCCTTGACCACTAGCCCCACGGTCTTGAACAGCAGCGGCCTTCATTCTCTTAGAAGCTGGCACAAGTTCCTCACTGGAAGGGGAGGGAGAGGGTGAATCCTCGCTTGCCTCAAACTGAACCATCCCCTCTTGCTCGACCCTCGTCATTGAGCTGGCACTAACATAGGAAAGGAGCAAGGTGAGTCACATGTTGAGGCAACAATTTAAGAGAGAATGGACTTTAGTGCACTGAACTACACACGACGGAAGTTTCGTGACTACTCACGGAAGTTCCGTCACTTGCAGTTTGCACCAAAATCGAAACTTCTCCTAGATCCTACCACAACATGGTAAAAGCTTCTAATAGAGGGTTGACTAGCCCCTAAGGAGTCAATCTATCCAAGCCAAATGAAGACATTTGAACCATTGACCAAAAAATGGATTTTGGGTCAAAGTCTCATACCTAGATAAAAAACCGAAGGAAAACGAGGAAGATTGCGGAACTTCCGTGGGGGAGGAGTTGATTCCCCACCAAATCCAAGGGAAGTGTTGGTTGGAACTCCATATTGCCTCCTAGGGTTTGAGTTGAGGAGAGAGAAGAAGAAATAAGGAAGTGGTCGGTTGGATAAGGAAGAAGAAGAGCTTTGGGTCCTTTAACCTGGGAGTGATGGAAGTTCCGTCGCTCTCGGGTTTGGGCAAACAGCCAGACCAAAAGGTCACAGAAGTTCTGACAGAACTTCTACGATTCGACGGAAGTTCCGTCATTGAGTGATGGAAGTTCCGTCGTTCTCTGCTTCAGACAGAAAATTTTCTCTCAAGTTTGAACTTTTGGACAAGTTATATAGGGAATGTAAGGCTTGTTTCAACTTGTGAATAGCTACAATTCAACAAGTAAAACTATATTCACAAGTATCAACAATATGATCTATTGATCAAAGAATTTTTGTTTGAAACCAAAGACAATATGAAATTTTGAAGAGATTTTATTTTCAACAAGTTTCCATGATCAATACACCAAACAAAGCACAAGATTCTACTCCAAGTTTGAAGAGTCAAGAATATTTAATTCACTTCTAAGTTCACAAAACCGCTTCTCATCTAGGGGTTTGGTAAATATATTGACTAATTGTTTATCGGTTCTAACATAGCTAATCTCAATGTCCCCCTTTATTGAATGATCTCTCAAGAAGTGGTGCCGGATATCTATATGCTTTGTCCTATTATGATCAATGGGGTTATATGCAATCATGATGGCACTCTTATTGTCACATAGGAGTGGAACTTTGGTCACAGTGTATCCAAAGTCCTTTAGAGTTTGTCACATCCAGAGTAGTTGAGCACAACAACTACCGGCTACAACATACTCCGCTTCGGCTATGGATAGGGCAACAAAATTTTGTTTTTTGGATGACCATGACACAAGGGACCTATCCAAGAATTGGCACGTCCCGGAGGTACTTTTCCTATCCACTTTACATCCGGCGTAGTCAGCATCGGATTTGCCAACTAGCTTGAACTTGGAACCCTTGGGATACCACAATCCTAGGTTTGGGTGTGAACCAAATATCTTATGATTCTTTTTACAGCCACCAAGTGGCTTTCCTTAGGATCACTTTGAAATCTTGCACACATGCACACACTAAGTATGATATCGGGCCTAGATGCACAAAGATAAAGCAAAGATCCAATCATGGACCGATATACCTTTTGATCCACAGGCTTACTGTTTACATCTAGTCCAAGGTGTCTATTTCTCTTCATGGGAGTTTTGTTCGGCTTTGCATTCTCCATGTCAAACTTCTTGAGTATGTCTTGAGTGTACTTGGTTTGACTTATGAATGTTCCTTCTTCAAGTTGCTTGACTTGAAAACCTAGAAAGAACTTCAACTCCCCCATTATGGACATTTCAAATTTTCTAGTCATAATCTTGGCAAACTTATCACAAAAAGATTGATTAGTGGAACCAAATATAATGTCATCGACATATATTTGGAATACAAATAAATTATTATCAACTTTTCTTGTGAAGAGAGTAGGATCAGCCTTGCCAATTGTGAAGCCCTTGTCAATCAAGTATCCCTTGAGGTATTGATACCAAGCTCGAGGAGCTTGCTTGAGGCCGTAGAGAGCTTTGTGAAGCTTGTACACATGATTTGGTTTCTTTGGGTCTTCAAACCCCGGAGGTTGTTGTACATACACCTCTTCTTGAATAGGGCAATTAAGAAATGCATTTTTCACGTCCATTTGAAAAAGCTTAAAGCCATGGTGAGTAGCATAGGCAAGTAAAATACTAATTGACTCAAGCCTAGCTACGGGTGCATAAGTTTCACCAAAGTCCAAACCTTTTACTTGTGAGTAGCCTTTTGCAACAAGTCTTGCCTTGTTTCTTACCACCACACCATACTCATCTTGCTTATTGCAGAAGACCCATTTTGTGCCTACAACATTTTGCTTGGGTCTTTCCACTAATGACCGCACCTTGTTTTTTTCAAAGTTGTTCAACTCTTCTTGCATGGCCATCACCCAATCCGAGTCTTGAAGGGCTTGTTCCACCCTAAGTGGTTCCATGGAGGAAACAAACGAGTAATGATGACAAAACGTAGCTATTCGAGATATAGTAGTTACCCCTTTTTGGATGTCACCAAGAATGTTGTCAATGGGGTAATCCTTTTGAATGCTTTGTCATATTCATGGATGAATTGGCCTAGATGCATCTTCTTCTTCTTGATTGATATCATCTTGAGTGTCTCTATCCCCACCATCTTGAGCTTGATCTTGGTCATTGCCTTGACCATGATCGTCACCATGATCTTCGCTTCTTCCTTGATCTTGTTCATTATGTGGCTCTTGTGGAGATGAATCATCTTGTCTTGAAGAAGATGGTTCATTTTGACTTGAGTTTGGGTCTTGTGGTCTTATCTCTCCTATTGCCATATTCCTTATTGCATCACAAGGAGCTTCATCACCTACATCACTTGGATTAAATTGCTCTACTTGAGAGCCATTAGATTCATCAAATTGCACATCCCGGGTTATTTTAACAACTCCTGTGTCTTTGTTAAAGACACGATATGCATAGACATTAGTGTCATGACCAAGTAGGAAACCTTCATGTGTCTTAGGAGCAAACTTAGAGGATTATGGTTTCTTGTTAAGAATAAAACATTTGCTCCCAAAAACACAAAAATATGAGACATTGGGAAGGTTACCGGTGATAAGCTCATATGGTGTTTTCTTCAAGACCTTGTGAAGATATAACCTATTTGTTGCATGGCATGCGGTGTTGATGGCTTCGACCCAAAAGGTGTCCGACGTCTTGTACTCATCAAGCATTGTTCTTGCCATCTCTATGAGTGTGCGGTTCTTTCTTTCGGCTACACCATTTTGTTGTGGAGTGTATGGAGCTGAGAATTCATGCTTGATGCCTTCTTCATCAAGGTATTCTTCAACTTGTGTGTTCTTGAATTCGGTTCCATTGTCACTCCTTATTTTTTTGATCTTCACTTCATACTCATTTTAGGCTCTCCTCAAGAACTTCTTTAGGATACCTTGTGTTTCACTTTTGTCCTTCAAAAAGAATACCCAAAGTGAAACGAGAATAATCATCAACAATTACAAGGCTATATTTGTTACTGCCAATGCTTATGTAGGTGACCGGTCCAAAGAGGTCCATGTGAAGCATTTCCAACGGTCTTGTAATTGTCATCATTGTCTTGGATGGATGTGCCGCTCCTACTTGCTTTCCGGCTTGACATGTGCTACATATTTTGTCCTTCTCAAAGGTAACATCCTTTAGTCCAACGACGTGACCACCTTTTAGGAGTTTGGAGAAATTTCTCATTCCAACATGAGCTAGCCGGCGGTGCCATAGCCAACCGAAGGTGGTTTTAGCTACCAAACAAGTATTTAGATTAGATCCTTCTTTGTTGGTAAAATCAACAAGATAGATCTTGTCCTCTAAATACCCTTTGAAAGCTATTGAGGAATCTTTCTTCCTAAAGATGATCACACCATCATCATCAAAGAGACAACTATAACCCATCTCACAAAGTTGTGATATGGACATTAAGTTGTGTCTTAGACCATCCACAAGATAAGCATTATCTATACCAATCCTATAATTGTGCTGAGGTCGTCATCCCACCCACCCTTAACCCGTCGTCCTTCTATAAATCGTCTGATCTACATCCAACGGTTCACAGTAATGAAGCACCCATGTGAAAAATTGGTGCCGATAGGTGGGTCCCACCGCTCTCCCCGCACGCCCGCCTCCCCCCCCCCCCCCCCCAAACCCTGACCCTTCGCTGCCGCCTACCTCCGCTTGCCCCTCCTCCGCCCGCACCGCCTACCTTCGCCCGTGCCGCTGCCTACCTCCGTCACGCCTCCTACGCCCTCGCCTCCTCCCCATCCAGTCGCACTCGCCACACGATGTGCGAGGAGACCGACTAGGGTTGCCACGACGCCTCCGTTGTGCCCTCCTCCCAGAGAGCACTGGCAGCTGACAGATCTGACGACGATGCGCTCAAGTTGGTGGCCATGAGAATAGCGGTTGCCGGATCCGGTGGCAGCGCGCTGGATGCGGCGACCATGAGCATGAGCCGCTCCTCCGCCCGCTCCATTGTATCTGCCTCTCCAGCCCCACGATAGGGCTTTCCTCTCCATCCATCACCGCCTAAATCCCCACTGTCCTTCAATCCTCTCGTGCTTCACCAAGCTCTTGTGACAGCTGACGATGATGGAGGAGTTGACGGAGGCCGTGAACAACATGAGCATCTCGGAAGGCGCTGCCAGGGTAGGTGGGGAGGGTCACAAGAAGAACCGCATCCAGGTCTCCAACACTAAGAAGCCCCTTTTCTTCTACGTCAACCTCGCCAAGGTGAGGACTAGAGAAATAAATCCAGTTGTTTCTTATGTTGTGAAGAGCACACCGAAGGTTGCTTATTTTGGTGGATTTTTTTGGTTTGGGATTTTGATCTACCAGCCGGCTTAATTAAACCCTAGAAGCACTACTTCCGGCACGTTGGGGAACGCCTTACTAGCGATTTGAATTTATTATCTCCTGCTCTGCGTACTCGCAATGCAAAAGTGCTAACCTGTTGTCTGATGTTTTATGTGTGCACAGGTACATGCAACTGCACAACGAAGGAGGAGCTGTCGGCCCTCGGCAGGGGTAAATCCAGGCTCCATGACCTTCTTTTATTGATTTACGCATTTGTTTCATTAGTCTAATCCCAACAAAAGGATACTTGTATGTTCTAGATAAGTTGGGGGGAAGCGTGTGTAGTATGTGGTAGAGCATTGGAGCAGTACAATTGGATGTTGCTAAGAACAATAATGTATGTTGCAATATAATAAACAAAAGATAAATGAGACACTTTGTAAAGTCTCCATTTTGGTCACAATTTTATTCTTAAGAGACATTTTGTATTTTTTTAATCACAATTCATGCTCGAGAGATGTTACTGTAGACACGTAAATGAAAAATCTTTACTGGATGATTGTCAGACAAACTAGAGAGTTGACATGTGCCTTTTTTGCAATAAGAATATGGACCTTGCTATATTTAAGTATGTTTTTTATGTAATCCTGTATAAGAACCTGTTATAAATGAATACTAAGAATTATAAAAAGAGAAGAAAAGGCTCTATACTTAACATGTTGGATTATCAACTGTTATAAATTAATACTGATTCTGATGATCAGCTGCGACAGTAGCAGAAGCGAGACTACGAGAGTGACAATGATGATGATGATTCAGTACTTTTTTGTCTGGTAATTTGCTAATGGTTTCTAGCAATCTAATATATGACCAATACTGAATGAATTGATAAAATGGTTGGTTTTAAGATCTAAAACTACTTTACCTGTTTTTGTGTACTTTAAATGAGAGTGTACTTTAAAACTACTTTAAGATCTAAAATTGATAAACTATTTTATCTTTATCATCCAGTACATGCTGACCATCCAGTACATGCTGACCATGATTGGAATGCTGACCATTGATCAAATTGGAATGATGTTGAATGGGAATTGCATGTTACAAAAGTCTCTTCATGATCTTTCCCATAGGGGAGCTGACCATGATTTTGTATTCTTACAGTGTTTCTAGATATCAAGAAGCTAATCCAGCTGGAATATGTCTATTACTAGGAGCTTTGGTTCTTATACTTCGGGAGAAGAAACTTTCATCTTAGGTATATCTGGCTGAAATTGAACCATTTTCTCCAGTATATGTGATACATGAGCTCAGTAAATTCTGTTTTCTCTATATCTTTTTTTTTCTGTCCTAGGATGCATATTACTGGCATTGACTATCGATTACATGATTGACAAAAGTCATGACCAATCAAGTAACATAGTAATCTATATTTGCTACATGATCATGTTTTTTTTTTATTTTGGGATGCCCAATCAAGTAACATAGTAATCTATATTTGCTGTTCTATATTGCAGAACCTGGGACAAGTGTACATGAACAGACTGATGTGATTAATGATCAAATTTCGCATCTAATTGCTGCCTCATCATATGAAAACTATGGAACAAGATTATTCATAAGTAGGGAAATGTGGAACTAGAGCATTCAGAATTAGAAATATCTGAAACAAAATTGTTTGGATAAGTTTTTTCGTTGTACAACTTACCCAAAATATGTTCTGGCAAATTCTGCATTGAGAATTTTTTTATTTCTCTTTCACGGCGCCTGCCTAGATCTTGATGTAGATCATTCTCCTTATTTTTCCATCGCCTTCTCAATCTAGCAGTTTCGGGGGTGACCAGGGCAGTAGAGCATAAATCCTAGATATTGATGTAGATCATAATATATACTGCAAGATTCAGGTTCCCTGGCTATGACATACCTCCAAAAGTATAAATCCTAACAACAAATGTTGAATATTTTTGAATCTGTTAACACTATAAAGGTTTCGAGTTTGTTATGTCTCAATATTTCTATACATTGAAAGGTTTCAACATTTTAAAGAAGTATGATGGGTTTGAACAGTTACTTACGCACTAGTAGATTCTATTCTAGCATGTTATACTATATGTTCTACTTGATGCTGAATTGCTGGTCATATTGGCATGTCACAGGTTTCATCTGCTGGGTACGACAGACAAGGTGTTGCAGATCATGCAAATAATCTTGCCTCCAAAATCCGAAGCAATCTGACCAACTCAATAAAAGCTCTGGGAGTGGATATATTGACCGGTGTTGGCACTATTGTGGTAAGCCAAAGATAATCCTTAATTACTACTTGTGTAGCAACAATTATGTACATGGGAATTGTATTCCCATTCATTTGCCAAGATGTGGATTCAATAATTTGGACTTTCATTTGTTTCTATCTTAAACAGTGTTGTTTATTGTTAAAACCAGACAACCCAGACTCGAATACTATGTTAATTCTGAAAACAGACCTATGAAATCACTGCCAGGAACATCATAATTGCAACAGGATTGGTTCCTTTTGTTCCCAAAGGCATCGAAATTGATGGTAACTACTATCTACTATACTTTTTTTTGTGAATGGATCATGCTTCTATTTGAAGCATCAATGACTTCAGAAAATTAATAGTTCAGGCTGGATATGTTGTTCTGATAAATTTGATTCATTTCAGTTCTGTTGAGCTTAATATTCACAATGAGACGGGGCAGTTCATATTGAGTATCCTGCAATATTGTTTTGCTTGTTAGTTTTGTTCTGGTGTAGATATCTTGTTTGTCATCACAGTTTGAAAGATCCAAATGTTATACCAGTTATAGCACTGAGAATCCAACCACACCACATTCATTTAAGGTGTTATTAGTTATGTACTGAATGTCTGTTTCTGAAATTCTTAATGAAAGAGATTTCTAGAGTTGTTGGAAGATATGTTATCTCTGCATTCAATTTTGTTTTTAAATTGAAGGACGAACATAAGTAAATGGTCTAGATTTTTAACGCCCTAAATGATTTTCATGTTGAAGCAGTTTGTGATAACAGTTCTGAACTTCTGATCACTGATGATGGAGAACCGACTATTTCAGTTATAAATGAAGTTGAGTGCTTGGATACAAGATTGAGATGATGCTTGACAAGTTTAGAGCTACATCATTTCTATAAATGTTTCTACAGTAGCTTTTTCTTTTATTGATTCACCGATTACTGTAAAGTAATACCATATTGTTTCTATCTCAGTGCTATGTACCTCGATTATATCCTTGTCTAATAAAGAAGCATATTTTTTACATGTTATTCTTTTGATTTGTTTACTTTATTTTTTATGCTCTAGTGGCCCACTTGTAAGTGACTCAAAATTAAGAAAAATGAACTTACATAGAAAAATGGTGCGGATGATCCTCATATTACTTTTAAATTTTTTTTATCTTAGATTGTTACAACTTGAACTTTCATATAATATATTCTCTTTGAATCCCTACCGGTGACTACGGATTGCCTTGTTGAGATATATTTTAAACCCGTAGCAACGCACGGGCATTCATCTAGTACTAATTGAAAGGTCATGGGTGGCATCAATCCGTCCATGACCAATTACCTTTCCCTTGTTGTCATTTCTAAATGATATGCCTCCACTCGGTAGATTGTCATGATCAAGTGTGGAGAACATTGATCTCTCTCCGGTCATATGATTTGAGCATCCACTATCAAGCACCCATATTGCACCACTGGAGGAGTATTCCTACAAAGATAATCAAGCATGTGTTTTAGGCACCCAAGTTGGTTTGGGTCCTTTAACACTAGATACAAGAGCTTTGGGCACCCACACACATGGTTTCCACCTTGCATCATGTGGCCCAACGAACTTGGCAACTACTCTACCATAAGCATTACGGGTTAGCACCTGAGGCATCAAAATCATCAAAGGATATGGTAGAGTTCTTGGTGCTCTTGTTGACTTGAGAAGCATTCTTGGGCTTGATAGTATTCTCTTGTGCCACTTGCTTTCCCTTGTTCTCGTGCACAAAGTTGATTTCTTTGTTGTGCCTTCTTTTGGGTACATTCTTGTTGTACCCCAACCCTGTCATGAGAGGCTTTTGGCTCACCAACTATTTTTGTTGTGGTCTCCACTTGAGCTTTCTTCTTGAGCTCATTGATTTGGTTGGTTAACTTCTCAATGATAGCATCTTGCTTGGCAATCATATCATTATCAATGTTGTGGCACCTTCCACAACCCTCGCTTGTTGAGGCTGGAGAGGATTCAAGCTTCTTCAACAATGAGTGAGAGCTTGTCTTGAGATCTTCAATGGCCTTTACTAAGGTCTTGTTCTCCTCTTGCAGGGAGTTGCACTTTGAAAGGACCGAGTGACCGAGAGGGGGGGGGGGGTGAATTGGGTACTCGCACTATGTACCAAATTCGCCAAATCCTAAAACCGATCACTCAAAATAACTCCTACACAATCCTAGTGGTGATCACACTAGCAAGATAATGATCCTATGGAAGGAACAATAAGCTAAGCATACTAGTGGATCACACAAAGGCAATACAACTCCTATGCAATCCTAGTGGTGATCACACTAGCAAGATAATAGTCCTATAGAAGGAATAACAAGCTAAGCATACTAGTGGATCACACAAAGGCAATACAACTCTTATGCAATCCTAGTGGTGATCACACTAGCAAGATAATAGTCCTATGGAAGGAACAACAAGCTAAGCATACTAGTGGATCACACAAAGGCAATACAACTCCTATGCAAGCTAGTTACCAAAGATACGCGGAAGCAAACAACTAGCTAGAAGGGAGTTCTACTCAAGCAAAGCTACTAGATCAACAAGCATATAGAAAGCATACAAGCATGAGTAGCACAATACATACTAGGGTGATCAATCAAGCCAAAGCAACTCCTATACATGCTAGTGATCAAGTATGAAGGCTAAGCACTACTAGCAAGTAAAGAAGCCTATTCATGCAAGTCTACAAGGTAGTCAACTAGAGCAAGATAGGCACACAAGCATGAATAGCACGGTATGTAAATGCGGAAAGTAAAGCATCATAGTAAGGAGTAGAGTAAGAGATGGCTCATGATTTTTTCCCGAGGTCTCGGAAGGATGGCGCCTTCCCCTACTCCTTGTACGACCACTCCCGCCGGAGTCTCGGTCCCTCCCGCCCCCTAGTGAAGTTCTCGCCCACGAGCCCGCAATCACTCCTAGAGTAAAGACACGATGTGTGTCACCGCTGCACAAAGCACAAGCTCGCCTCCCTCGAGAACTTGCCAGACTCCCCGAGCCGACACGGGGCTCACTATTGATGCCCCTTTCACCGGCGGGCTCAAACCGTATACAAACGTGTGACGGCCTTCACAACCAATCACGATAGGCTCGATCACCGACACCTAACCGGTCTAGGTCTCACCATAGATAAAAAGTAACAACCTAGATTACACCCTCAAAGACACCCTAGCCTTAGATGTGCATCAATGCTCATGCTACTCTCACTAGCACTCGCAAGATATCCAATATCCTCTCCTGGTGCTCCTCTCTTGGCCTTTTGGCTCCCAATAGATGCTCCCAGCAATCCTAATGGACAAAGGCAGTCTCCAAGACTCTAGCAACGAGTTTATATAGGCCTCCAACCTCAAACTAGTCGTTGCTCCTCGAAACAGCCTCTCTGGACGTACTGACCGGACAATCCGGTCACTGTCCAGACCGGACAGTCCGGTCTCCACCGGACGGCTCCTCCAGAGTCGTTTCTCTCTGTCCACTGTTTCCTTCATACAAACCGGATAGTCTGGTCTACAGACCGTACAGTCTAGTCTTCATAGCTCCAGAGCCGTTGCAGCCACTTCCTCGTCTGTCTAAAATTTCTTCCTACAGACCATACAGTCCGGTCTACAGACCGTACAATCAGATGATACAGTCCTGTCTTTACAATTCTGCTCCAACAGATTTCCTCGCAGCCAACTTCTCCTCTGTTATGCCGCCTCCTATAATGACCGTACAGTCCGGTCTTCACACCGGACTGTCTGGTCTCTTCTCTCCTTTCTCCAAACAGAGACATTGTCGATGCTTCCTCTTCTGTCCAAACCATCTCCATACAGACCGGACCGTCCGGTCTACACATCGGACTGTCCGGTCTCTATGGTTCTTCGACCAACAAAATTCCTCGTGTCCAACATCTTCTCTGTAGAGAATTTCCCTCTGATCACCGGACCGTCCGGTCTCCAAGACCTCTATGTCCGGTCTTTACTTGCAGAAGCTGAAACTCCTCATCTTCTCTTGACTTTGTTTTCCGGCTTCTTCCAATAGCTCCTTGGCTTCTGCACTGTCACCTAGTGCCTGTGATTTTACCGAGCATCCATGCACATCACCAACTAGACATGACCTAAGAGAATAACCTAGACCCCCTTGATAGTCCGGTTTTTCCTATGGACTCAAAGCCCTAACAACTAGACAAGTGTTCCCAACACTTGCTCCATAGCTTGTCTTCAGCTTTGATCTATCTCCATCAACCCTTGGACTCCATAAAGCTCACAAGCCTCCATGCTTGCGGTCATTGTCATCAATCTCCAAGACAACCATCAATGATCATCATAAGATAGATAAGGTTTCCTACACGCACAACACTCATGTAGACATTAATCATATTTCATGTTTGTCATTCATCACCAAAACAATCATACCTTGAGATGACCTCAATGGTCATGAACCTTACAATCTCCCCCTTTTTGGTGATGGATGACAACTACTACTTATGATGATCCAAAATGAACGAGTCTCGAAAGAATAAGAAGGAAGGGACAAAAGACTCGTACGAAAACAAGGAACCAAGAGAAAAGATAGGTTTGAATGGATAACCTTGATCCTTACCTTAGAAGTAGTCTCCCCTTGGAATGTGCTTGGTGTGGAGGGAGAACTACCCAAATATGTAGTGCACTAGATATTGAGCTTGAGTTGAATTTTGCGCCCGTCATGGTGTCATGGAAGTCGATCTTGTTGATGTAGACATGCACCATGGACGTAGATGTTCATGTTAATGTAGATGTTCATTGTTGTTGTAGACATGCACCATTGTTGTTCTTCTCCATGTTGGTGTAGATGTTCATCTTGTCATGATATTCATATGTACTCCAAGTGAACATGCACCATTGTCTTGATCATTTTCATGTTCTCCATATTCATCTTCTTTTGATCTTCATGTTCTTGTCAACTTGGCTTTTGGATCTTCATGTTCTTCTCACCCTTTGTGTTATCAATCTAGACTTGGCTTTTGGATCTTCATATTCCTTCTCCCCTTTGTCACCTATCACCAAAAACCACAAGCCAAAGACAAAACACAAGAGAACCAAGGAGCAAATAATAAATGGCAAGAGTTAGGAAACTCCCCCTTTCATGGTGCTCTTCCTTGGTCATGATGGTGTTTCACCATAGCTCCCCCTACACACATGACTCAATAAAATATTTCTTCAAGAAGCAATGGTTAGTCATTTGTGTGATGGGAATGTATGAGTCACTTGTCTTTGAGCCGCGCGAGTAGATTTAACATTGGAGCTCGTTTGAACATGACTTAATGGGCATGAAGCACAATCCTTTCCTTTGGTCACACTTATGGAGATGTAATCTTATATAGATCACGAGGCACAAACTTCTCCAAATATGACAAGCCTCCTTTGTGTTTCCTATATGATGCATGCAACAAGCATTTTACATATGCAACAAAAATAAACATGCCATGTGGATGCAAGCAATATTAAACAAGACACAAAGGAAACCTAACAATGTCAAGTTTGAACCCCTCCCAAGCTTACTCACTATAAGCCGTACCCTTGCCTTGAGAGAAGCCAAACCACCATCTCAAGCACTCCCCCTTGCTTATAGCTATCTTGGATGGTTTAGACATTGACTAATTTTTATGTATTTTTCTTTTAGTTATTTACACATGCATGGATGCAAAGCATACTAGTCACAAAGGAGTCCTAATTACCATGCAATGAAAAAGAGTAAAAACACACTACAACTACCAAGAACAAATACGGTTACCTCTCTCATGAGTAGATAGGTAGTTGAGGTCCATATAACTTGTGGTGGACTTCACATGATCTTCATGAACGCGCTCGGTCCACCACCACCACTATCTAGGTCTTGTTCTTGAGCACCCACTTGTACATAGTCGATCTCTCAACATCAACAATGCACTTAGGCACCCATATGCTCTTGACCTTTATCTTCTTGTTTGGTGGTCCCAAGGCCTTAGCTTTCACCTTGCCATCCTTGTTCCTAAAAAGCTTGAAATGTGTATTCTCATGGAACAAGTTAGTGTTAGGCAAAACAATGGAACTTCTCACCATGGGACAATCCTTGATGGTGTGGCCATCCTTGCAACACCTCTCACAATAGTAGTCGTCAGCTAGTAGGGGTTTGATCCATTCGTGGATGGAATCACTCATCCCGATGATATCGATGGCAGCGGGATATGAGCCAAGTCTCCGGTGGGAGACATTGTTCACAAGGTTTCTCCCAAGAGTCTCCTTGTGGATGGCTCTACCACGTAGAGCCTCTCGAAGCCGTCCATCACCATCTTCCCCTCTTCCTTGAGCTTATGAACAAATGACTCAAAGGAAGAAACCTTGACCGAGGTGGTTAGTTCATCACACATAGTAGAAGCATCACTCTTAGATGAACTAGAGGAGGGAGAGGCAAGGTTCTTAACATTGATGGCCTCGTAAGTAATCTCAAGGGCCTTGTACTTCTCATGAAGCTCTACATAATCACCCTTGAGTTTGTCATAACTCTTGTTTAGGACTTTATGAGATGTGACAGGGTCCTTGAGCTCACTCTCAAGATCACCAACCCGGTCCATAGACAACTTGCCATTCCTTTCTTACCACTTCCAATATTTTGGATTTCTTGACGGCGATGTCACGAGCTTGCTCAAGCATACTTCAAAGCTCGGCACAGGCGAGCTCCTCATCATCGCTATCGTAGCTGCTCTCATCCTCACTCTCCCCAAGTTGGCTCGTGGCCATGAGGCACATGAGAGGTGGAGGAAGAGCTCGTGGAAGTATGGTCTTGATCATGGCTAGGCCAGCTACTTCATCATCATCACTTGAAGAGGAGGATGCTTCACTTGAGTTATCGCTTGTCCACTCCCCAACAAGAGCCTTGTGTGAGAACTTCTTCTTGAGCTCCTTTCCTTTGCCCTTGTCTTTGTTGAAGTACCTCCTTTTCTTGTACTTGGCTTTGGGTCTAGGATGGTATTCTTCTTGACTGGGAGGAGTTCTAGGTGAAGTATCTTGTGCATCATGGATTGCTTGCTCTCTTGAGATATGAGTGTCTTGAATTTGCAATGAGGTGGGGGAATCACTCATATAGTTTCTTGTCTTGGAGCTAGAGCTTGGAGTGGATGTGGGGGTGTTATGTGAAGAGCTTTGAGAAGTAGCTTGAGGTGAAGTATGTGGAGAGGGTTGTGGCTCACTTCTCACTTTATTTTCCTCATGGCTAGGTGGATGCACTCTCATAGAATCTTGGAAGGATGTGGGAGGTGTATCATTAGCATCTTGGGTTGGTTCTTGTACCTCGAAGAATGGGGTTGGTTGAGGTGGTGGAGTAGAGGGCTCATCAATATCACCATCATGGAGTAAGACCTCGCCCACGGGCATGTTCCTCAAAGGTTTGCTCGTTGGTTCATCTCCAATGTTTGCTTCATGAAATACTAGCCCTTTCTTCGCATTCTCAAACATTGCACAATTCTCATCAAATATGCACTTGAGTCCCATGTTACAAAGTTGACTATTGGTGAACATGGTTGGCTTCCCAGTCATATGTTGGATGCACCCACTGTCAAGAGTCCAATGAGTACCTCCACTCCTGTAGTTGACCCTGGTGGTAGCCATAAGACAAGCACTAGAGTAAGAAGGGTTAGTATCCAAAGCATTGCTCAATTGACTTGCACTAACCTCATCATGACGAACCATGAGACCATCCTCATAATTAGGGATTCTTGCAATCCCTTCCTGAATTCTCCTCCGTATAGGATGGTGGGGAGCATGATACCTCCATTGTCCATGATCATCCCCCATGTGCACATTGTCAACGTAGATGAAGTAATGGGGAGGATCATAGAGGTTGGTGACATGCTCAAGCACATGTCCCACTTGTGAGTGAAGCACAAGTATTATCTCCATTGCTCTCTCAATTGAAATCTCATGCCTTCTATTGATTACCTCCTCAACCAAGAAACCCATCTCATGAGTTGTGATTTGCATGAGGCACTTGTCAATCACTTCATGTGGCGCAATCCTTCGTAGCCCCCTAAAAGAGTTTATCCTACATACAAGATCATAAATGCATAAGAGAGTCTCACAAAGGTCATCATTCAGATTTCTCTCAAATTCATCAAATTGAAAGAAGTAATCCTGTTGGTGAGCTCGATGAAGATGCCAATGTCGATCTTGTGGTGGACGAGGTGGAGGCGCCAGAGCCATAGTGGTGAGATCGATCATCTCAAATGATCGTGTGAGCATTGTGGTCGGCATTCCCCCTACACCAATGCGTGGTCCACCCGAAGTGCTTGGAGTAGAACTTGGAATGGCACTTGAGATAGAGCTTGATGATGCACTTGATGAAGAGCTTGGTGTAGGTCTTGATCTGAAGGGGTTGTAGAAGTTGTTGCAAGACAATCTTGTGGGGGGATCAAAGAAGTTTGAGCTCAAAGCTACTTCTTTCCCTTTGCTTGAAGATGCTTCATTGTTTGTCTTGAACGTCTTCTTCCCCGTCAAGCTTGCGGAGATCTCCTCATCCTTGAAGTATAGCCCAATCACATCATCAATAGAAAGATTCTTGTCCATAATGAGATCAAGGGTGATGTAGAGGAGTTGCTACTAGGGAGCAAGGTGAGGATCTTCTCGACAATCAACATTTTCGAAAGCTTGGAAGGTTCTTCAGTTGCCTCAATTCGGTCCACAATACCTTGAAAGCGAATGAGAGAGTCAAGTAAGTCCTCATCATGAAAAGCAAAGAACTCCTCAACAAGTGAGTCACTAGCATGATCAATAAAAAGCTCACAATCATCATCAATCTTAGTCATGCTAGTGGAGCAAGCAAGATCAAGAGACATATCACTATCAATCATCAAATTAGGCACACTAGTAGAGCAACCTATCAAGTCATTGCTAGAAGAATCTAGGCACTCACTAGAACAAGGCACAACCACGTACTCATCATAATCATCATACACATGATTATCGGTAAAGGTATTGGCAAAGTCCACAAGAGTATCCATCAGCTCATCCAGAATCATGGCATTTAGGTAGCTTTTAAAGCGATCCTTCCATGAGCCATGACTCGGCCCCGAATGGATGACATCCCAACTCAATACGGTCACTACTAAAGACGGTTAAGCCTTATAATGAGCACTTGGCTCTGATACCACTTCAAAGGACCGAGTGACCGAGAGGGGGGGTGAATTGGAAACTCGCACTATGTACCAAATTTATGAAATCCTAAAACCGATCACTCAAAACAACTCCTACACAATTCTAGTGGTGATCACACTAGCAAGATAATGATCCTATGGAAGGAACAACAAGCTAAGCATACTAGTGGGTCACACAAAGACAATACAACTCCTATGCAATCCTAGTGGTGATCACACTAGCAAGATAATAGTCCTATAGAAGGAACAACAAGCTAAGCATACTAGTGGATCACACAAAGGCAATACAACTCCTATGCAATCCTAGTGGTGATCACACTAGCAAGATAATAGTCCTATGGAAGGAACAACAAGCTAAGTATACTAGTGGATCACACAAAGGCAATACAACTCCTATGCAAGCTAGTTACCAAAGATACGCGGAAGCAAACAACTAGCTACCAAGGAGTTCTACTCAAGCAAAGCTACTAGATCAACAAGCATATAGAAAGCATACAAGCATGAGTAGCACAATACATACTAGGGTGATCAATCAAGCCAAAGCAACTCCTATACATGCTAGTGATCAAGTATGAAGGCTAAGCACTACTAGCAAGTAAAGAAGCCTATTCATACAAGTCTACAAGGTAGTCAACTAGAGCAAGATAGGCACACAGGCATGAATAGCACGGTATGTAAATGCGGAAAGTAAAGCATTATAGTAAGGAGTAGAGTAAGAGATGGCTCATGATTTTTTCCCGAGGTCTCGGAAGGATGGCGCCTTCCCCTACTCCTCGTTGGACCAGTCCTGCCGGAGTCCCGGTCCCTCCCGCCACCAAGTGGAGTTCTCGCCCACGAGCCCGCAATCACTCCTAGAGTGAAGACATGGTGTGCGTCACCGCTGCATAAAGCACAAGCTTGCCTCCCTCGAGAACTTGCCGAACTCCCAGAGCTGACACGGGCGCTCACTATTGATGCCCCTTTCACCGGCGGGCTCAAACCGTGTACAAACGTGTGACGGCCTTCACAACCAATCACGATAGGCTCAAGCACCGACACCTAACCGGTCTAGGTCTCACCAAAGACCAAGAGTAACAACCTAGATCACACCCTCAAGGACACCCTAGCCTTAGATGTGCATCAATGCTCATGTTACTCTCACTAGCACTCTCAAGATATCTAATATCCTCTCCTAGTGCTCCTCTATTGGCCCTTTGGCTCCCAATAGATGCTCCCAGCAATCCTAATGGCCAAAGGCGGTCTCCAAGACCCCAGCAATGAGTTTATATATGCCTCCAACCTCAAACTAGTCGTTGCTCCTCGAAACAACCTCTCTGGACGTACTGACCGGACAGTCCAGTCACTGTCCAGACCGAACAGTCCGGTCTCCACCAGACGGCTCCTCCAAAGCCATTGCTCTCTGTCCGCTATTTCCTTCATACTGACCGGACAGTCCGGTCTACAGACCGTACAGTCCGGTCTTCATAGCTCCAGAGCCGTTGCAACCACTTCCTCGTCTGTCCAGAATTTCTTCCTACAGACCATATAGTCCAGTCTACAGACTATACAATTAGACTGTACAGTCTTATCTTTACAATTCTGCTCCAACAGATATCCTCATAGCCAACTTCTTCTTTGTTTTGTCGCCTCCTATAATGACCGTACAGTCTGGTCTTCACACCGGACTATCCGATCTCTTCTCTCCTTTCTCCAAACAAAGACATTGTTGATGCTTCCTGTTATGTCCAAACCATCTCCATATAGACTGGACCGTCCGGTCTCTATAGCTCGTCCACCAACAGAATTCCTTGCATCCAACATCTTCTCTGTAGAGAATTTCTCTCTGATCACCGGATCGTCCTGTCTCCAAGACCTCTCTATCCGGTCTTTACCTACCAAAGCTGAAACTCCTCGTCTTCTCTTGACTTTGTTTCCCGGCTTCTTCCAACAGCTCCTTGGCTTCTCCACTGTCACCTAGTGCCTGTGATTTCACCGAGCATCCATGCACATCACCGACTAGACATGACCTAAGAGAATGACCTAGACCCTCTAGATAGTCCGATTTTTCCTATGGACTCAAAGCCCTAACAACTAGACAAGTGTTCTCAACACTTGCTCCATAGCTTGTCTTCAGCTTTGATCCATCTCCATCAACCCTTGGACTCCATCAAGCTCACAAGCCTCCATGCTTGCGGTCATTGTCATCAATCGCCAAGGTAACCATCAATGATCATCATAAGATAGATAAGGTTTCCTACACGCACAACACTCATGTAGACATTAGTCATATTTCATGTTTGTCATTCATCACCAAAACAATCATACCTTGGGGTGACCTCAATAGTCATGAACCTTACACACCTTTCTTGATACTTCTTGGTCATTGAGATGCATGATTCACTTGTCTCATTGACCTTTGTAAGATCCTTGGTTAAGGTCTTGTTCTTCTCCTTCTCTTGCTCAAGTTGATTGGTGAGCTCAAGGTTCTTGCTTCTTTCTTCATCAAGCAACTCTTCTTGTCTATCAATGATTCTTTCTTGATTGCCCAACTCCCCTTGTAGCTTATCTAGCATTTTCACCATTTTATGCATAGAGGGGACCAAGTCCTCCTCTTCATCACTACAATAAGAAGGATTGAAATCGGTGTGAGGAGCTACCTTGCTTTCCCTGGCCCTAAAGCATCAGGGGGCATCATCCTCACCATCGGTGAGGTTGTTGAAGAGTGACTCTTTGGCCGGAGGTAGGCCAATGACAATGTTAGCAATGCCACATTCATCATTATCATCAGAGATGTACTCTTGGCCAATGTGAGCATGTTCCTTGTTGTATGGCTTCTTGTTGGGCTTTGTCTTGTTATTGTACTTTTTATTTTTTTTGCCCTTGCCATTTAATCTTGGACAATCGGCAATCATGTGTCCTTGTTCATGACACTCATAGCATCTTCTACTTGTTCTTCTAGCTTTTGCCTTGTCAAAGCTTCTTTTGGTGAAGCCATTCTTGATCATGTACTTGCCAAACTTTTTAACAAATAAGGCAAATTCTTCGTTGTCTTCTTCCTCATCATCATCATTGTCATCTTGAGTTTTCTTGGCTTTGAGTGCCAAAGTCCTTCTTGCTTGTGCCCTCATCTCCTATGACCACATTCACTCTCTTGCCTATCACGACTTTTGTGGGCATTTATTCTTCCAATGACTTCATCCGTTGTGAAGCTCTCAAAACCATCCTTCTCCTCAATGATGGTGCAAATTGTGGGATTCCACATTCTAAGAGCCATGAGGAGCTTATAGTTGACTTCCTCATCTTTGATGTTGTCTTAATAAGATCTTCTTTCATTTACAATGTCCATGAGCCTATCATGAGTTTGTTGAGACTCTTCTCCCTTGTTCATCACAAAGAAGTTGAATTGATTCTTGAGAACTTGAAGTCTTAACTTCTTCAAAACATCTACTCCTTCATGAGTACATATGAGTTTCTTCCATATTTTCCGGTGTTGGTGGCCCTTAAAACCCAATATTGGCCACCAACCGGTCGGGAAATACAAGGTAAAGACCAAAGTTTCGTGAATATTTGTCTAAACTAATAAAGTTCCACGAGTTTTGGTGAAATATGTGTTTGCAGGGTCAAAAGGGCTAAAATCATATAAAAATATGAAGAAACACCCCGTCGGCCGATTCCGCCTTAAAATAGCAGGCCGATAGGGTCATATGAGGCTGAAATCAGGGCCCAACAGGGTCGTGATGGCTGAAATCCGAACCCAGCTGACAGGGTCATATCGGGCTGAAATCAGCCACCCGGCGGGTCAAAATAGAGTCGTCATGAGGCTAACCATCCGACCTAGTCGACCTTGCAAAACACTCCAAAATGAAGCCGTTTTTCATTCCCGGACAAAGGAGGGTAAAAAGTGGAGAAATAAAGGAGGAATTCACGTGGCACAACATAGACAAGTCAAGACGTGACCCAGGGGGGGGCACCAAAGATGGGCCGCCGCCCGACCTGGCTTGCCGCCCGGCCTGGGTTGGCCACCTAAAGTTGCCAGCCCATGAGGCCCACAACTTCTATCGACCCCAAAACGGAGATTTCGGTGGAAACCGACCAAGTAACCGCCATCGGGACAAGATCTGAGCCGTCCAAAGAAAGTCGGTTGGAAACCGACCAAATCCAGTGGCCGCCCGGCCTGGCCTGCCGCTCGGCGGTGCATGCCGCCCGGCATGCCCGACCACCCGGCACACGTGGCCGCCCAGCGTGGCCCACCGCCCGACGGGGGAATTTTTGCCCACCGACTCTCCTCCACCTTGAAGTACCCGCCGAGTATCCTCCACCTATAAATAGAGAGAAAATTCGGTAGAAAACAGGAAGGAAGCAAGTGAAACACATTGGAATCCATTTCCCACTACTTTTCTTACTAGTAGAGTAGGTTAGTTAGTTGAGAGTTAGAGTCTAGTTGAGAGCATCGCTCGGGATTCGGAAGTCATCTCGGAGTCTTGGTATGAGCTCTCTTGTATCTTTTCTCTTTTTGTAAGACTTATCCCTTATTAATATAATTATATTTTCTTATTTATCTTGTCAAGTATTTATCTTTACTTAGTCAATTTCCTTAAGTTACAAATATCGGGAAAGAACTTTGAAGCATAGTTTACGGGATTCCTGGCTAGGATTTAATTAAGTTTAGTTCTTAAATAAAACTTAGACTTGGTTATTTCCCGGCTATTCTTCCGCTAGGCCAACGGAAGAATATCTAGTGAAAGCGTAGGCATGGTGCCTAAGTTAGCACTAGCTGGTTTTGCATTCATCCCCACGGGCTGTGTGGTAGGCGGCAGGTGGTGACAGCCCTGTCCGTCCATTTAGTATTTCACCACGTTCAGGAAGTCTCAAGTAGGGTTATCTAGCGGGAATGTGCCCACTAGTGTACGAGGTTAGTTACCGACCCTATTAGTGGATCGTTGTCGTGCCCTGAAGTAAACTTATTGGTGAAAGACTCGAGGCTGTACCATAAATTTGGTGTAAGCACTCAACCCGAGTAACTAGGATTTTTGACACTTGACTTAGATAAAATAGGAAGATATAATCTTAGGAATTCTAGACTTAGACTCGTTGTCCTCCCAGCTAGCTTAACCGATCTCTTTATTTATCTTAGTGTGGATTTCTCCTGTATAACTGCTCCCCCAACTATCATTATCAAACATCCTTACCCCCGTCTTTGGTCAGTTGGTATAATTCTTATAGTTATATGTTTGTTAAACCAAGATACTCTTACACGTAGCTTCCCTGCGGAAAATATATATAATACCTTGGAATACTCCCAGGTGAAATGCTACAATAGATGTTCCATGCGCTTACGGATTAATTCATATTTCTCTAAAAGCATAACAAACATCAAATCATTTCTGGCGCCGTACCAGGGATAGTGATATTCTTGATGCGACGTTAAGAAATGCCAACATCCGGGCATTCTCAATTCCGGCAACTCTTGAATATTCCTTAGGATTCAAGGAAGAGAGAATGGCGGACACCGCTTGAGTATTGCGATGTATGTTGAGTTGGTCCATAGTTGTAGGATTGTCGTTGTCTTCCAAGGTGTATCCTTTCTCCATAATTTCCCAAATTGGTGGACCAATTGACATAAGATATATCTTCAAGCGATGCTTATACCAACTAAAATCCTTGCCTTCAAAGTAAGGTAATCTTCCACTTTCACTGCCATGGATATTTCACTACAACAAAAATATCTTCTAGACACGGTTATATTGCTATGTTTTTATAAACGTCTCTACATTAATAGCTAGAGATACTTTTCAATACGATTTTAAGAACATATCAATATGATATGGTTTTAGATACGCTTTTATGTCAAGAATATAATAAACATGTTTCCTGACACTTTTTCTAAAATATCACAAAGTATTATGATTTTAGACACGCTTTGAACCATTGGTAGCCACAGAAAAGACACATTTTGACATGTTTCTAAAGACATCAGAAACTTAGATACGCTTTAATCGTATCTAGCCACATCAAACATGCTTTTTGAGATGTTATTGAAAACATATAAAACATGAGATGATATTAGACACGATTTGATCGTATCAATCCTCTCTAGAGACATTTTTGGCACGCTATGTAAACTCCTAGGAACACCAAAACACTAAGAAAATATGGGTATAAAAGAATGAATATCTCAATCTAATCAAGTTTCCTTCAAAGGTGAGCTGGTTAGATGAGCATGTAAAAAACAAGGAGGTCTCAGGTTCGACTCTTGCTAACTATGTAAAAAAAATCAATGACTTAGAAGAGGTTCTAAAACAATAATATGCTACTAGCAGCACAATACAAACATATCAATAAATTATGTCTAAACTTTTCAACACATCACAGAACGTGTCTACTCTAATACCTATGTCATATAAATACATTTATGAAAATGTATCTACAAACATATGTATCATTTATAGCATCTCAAGGAAACATCTTGTTTGTTGGTAGACATGTTTTCAAAAAGCATATCAACCAAGCTCTGACACGGTACGTGTGGAGACGCCTTGGACACGAATTATGAAAACATATCTATATTTTAATAAAGGCGGTATAAGCATATCTAAACCCAAAATAAAGCATATCTACAGGGGGTGTTTTCTAGTAGTGTTTGCCACATCGGCATAATTGAAGGGGATGGATATGTACAACTCACTTCCCTTGCTTGCCAAGGCAAGATCTTGAGGCTTGTCACCTTCTCCCGGCTTTAACATCTTTTAATCTTCAAGCTTTCAAGCCTTGTAAAAGATTTTGGCTCTGATACCAATTGAAAGTTTCCTAGAGGGGGGAGGGGGGGGGGTGAATAGGCAATTTAAAAATAATCCTGAAAAAGCACTAAAGCTTTATCAAATAAAAGAGATTGACGGAACTTCTGTCAGTACTGACGGAACTCCCGTCGCCACGGAAGTTCTGTCAAATGATAGAACTTCACACCAACCTTCCTCTAAAGCAATGAATTGAGTACGGATAACAAAGAGGATGTAATACAAACTTGATAGAAGTGAAGCTACAATAATGTAAGCCTAGGGTTCTTGATCGAATAGCTAGCAACACAAATAACAAGTGATACAAGCACAATAATATGAAAGAAATGAACAAGCACAAATATAAAAGTGGAAATGTAAAGAGAGACACAAGGATTTAACCCGAGGTTCGGCAACCACACTAAGTAGTTCCTACGTCCTTGTTAAGGAGCCACACAAAGTGGTCGGGTCCCTCTCAACCCTTTTCCCCGCTAAGCAATCACAGAGATCGTGCTTGGATTTCTTTCTCCACTTGATTCTTTTCTTCTGGAGGTGAATCACACATTCACAAACATCCCCGACTCACCACACAAGTTGGGAGCTCAAGGGCGACGCCTAGCCATCTAGGAGACCAAGTCTCCAAGAGTAACAAGCAAATCAAATCTTGATGGGGAGGGAAAGATGTGCTCAATCTTTTGAGTGGATGGATTCAATCTTTTTATGGTTAGATCTCTCTCACTTTGATTTGAATCTTAAGAACAAGTTTAGGAGTGAGAGGGGAGAGCTCTAGCTGAAAAGTGAGTGAAATGTCAAGGAATCTAACCCTTCACATGGGGGAAGGGGGGAAGTATTTAAAGGAGCTCTCCAAAAACTAGCCGTTACACAACTTTTCTGTGTCTGACGGAACTTCCGTGGTTACCCACGGAACTTCCGTCATTTCTAAACTAGCCGTTGTGCGAGCCAGTCTTCTACTAGGTCAGAGTCGACGGAACTTCCGTGATGGGCACCACGGAACTTCCGTCGCTCTCGGGTCAGCTACAAAGAGCAACCCGAGGACGACGGAACTTCCGTGGAGAGGTCCACGACTTCCGTGAGTCTCGGGTAGATAGAGAAATGGGAACCCGAGGACGACAGAACTTTCGTGAATAAGTCCATGGAACTTCCGTAGCTCTCAGGTTGGCTGAGTTGAGAAGCTTGGCAATGACGGAACTTCCATGGTTTTCACCACGGAACTTCCATGAGTCTCTGTTTAGCTCAAAAAGGATTGGTTCTTGTTGGCATTGGTTGGCTAAATTCTCCTAAACCTTTTTTGGTAAGTTTGAGCATATAAATTCCCTTCTTAGCAAGATTTGTTTTACCCCCCTTAATAGTTCGGTATGCCTATGACTCAACATAAATAAAAGAACTACTCTTTGAACCGCTTTTAAGTCCATTTTCTTTTTTTTCCTTTTGGGAGTAAAAGTTATCTTACACATGTGAGTTTATTCAACTATTTTGATTATCTGCACATTTCCTTCAAAAATAGGTTAGTATAATTTTTAATTTTTTATCATCGTACACCAAAACCCACTAGGGGATCCTAGATGCATCTTCAAGTCCTTGTACCCATCAAGGGTCACCCAGTGTAACATCGTTCCTCTCCCTTCTCGCCATATGTTAGTCAAATCCGAGTCTCGCTGCTACGTCGTCATCGCCTCCCGACCCACAGATTTTGACCTTGTTCGTGCCTTCCATGGCGGTGCGGGCGCGACCGCCGCCTCCCGACTCTCGGAGACAAATCTTGTCCGCTCCTTCCTCGGCGATGTGGGCTTGACCTCCGGTACGACCCTGTCCATGCCCATTGGCGTTTCCTGGAGCGGGTCCACCAATTCATCAAGCTGGAGTACATCTGGTACATGGTTTCTAAAATTTAATATATAATTTAATTGAGATTTGACATTAATATACCATTTATATTTAAATAATCAATGCTTTGATATAATTTTGTAATATTGAAAATGTATTTATAAAGATGAATAAGATATTTGAATGCTTAACAAGGTGTTCATAACATTATATCTGTTTGATGAACTGACCTCAGGATTATTGGATTATTATTATTATATATATTCCTTTAGAAAAACGTTATACTAGGATTGAAGGACAAAAGGAAACAAAAATAGTCCATCGCAAAAAAAAAAAGAAACAAAAATAGGCGGGTCATTTGGGCTGTCCCGGCCACCTACTGATAGCCCATGAGGTTGCACGCGCTTGCGGGTCGCGTTGCCGAGCCAGTAATAAAAGAGAAATGAGCTAAAGTCGGCGGGCCGCAAGCGGATCGGGCATTTATACTGTTCGGTGGTTCGCACGTTATCCAACACCCAAACCCGAAACCCTAATCCATCTGTCTCGCGCCATGTGTTCCTCCGCAGTCTCCTCCGACGCCGGCGACCGTGCCCTGCTCCGCGACGACGAGCGCGGGGTGCCCCGTTCCCTCCGTCTACTCGCCACGCTCGTCGAATCCGAGTCCCGCCGCTACGCCGTCGCCGCCTCCCGACCCGGACCCACGGAGTCCGAGCTCGTCCGCGCCTTCCGCGGCGGCGCGGGCGCGACCGGCGCCTCCCGATCCGTGGATTCGGATCCCGTCCGCTCCTTCCTCGGCGGCGCGGGCTTGAACTCCGCCGCGACCCCGTCCATGCCCGTCAGCGAGTTCCTGGAGCGGGTCCACCGATTCATCAAACTTGAGGACGTCCGGCACGTAGTCGAGATCCAGGCCACCTGCTACGTGCTCGCCGGGATCTACCTGGCGCGCTTCTTCCGCAGCCCGGCGGCGCGGGAGTCCGGGATCCTACTGGAGCCATCCACCGCGCACCGCCTGGTGTCCGCGGCGCTCTTCGTGGGCGCCAAGTTCGGCGCCGACAACACGCTCCCCAAGCGCTGGACCATCGTCTTCGAGATCAGCTCGGATTGCGCGATCCGCGCGACGGAGATCGCCGATCTGGAGCGGCGCTTCCTGCGCGCCGTGGACTACCGCCTGTTCGTCGACGGCGCATGCTTCGATTGGTTCTGCGGGATGCTCGAGCAGGGGCCGCCGTCGGTGGAGCGCGGGACCTGCCGTGGTGGCGTGAAGAGGGCTGCGTCCGCGGCCGCCGGGGAGGAGGAGGAGGACGGTGACGAGCGCCGCCGCGTCCGGCCGTGCCTGCCTCCGCCGCCGCCGCCAGCTGTTGCGTCCAATTAGGTTCTGAATCTCTAATTTCGTTTGCGTTTCTCAGTCGATTAATTTTTTTTTTCTTGTTTAGTTGTGTCTACTTCGTTATCTTTGTTCGCTGCAGGTAATGGTGGCTGTCGTCGAGTCTCGCCGGCCGGTGCGAAGACGGTCGGCATTGGAGTCCGATCAGCTGTCCTGTCTCTGAAGCCATGCAGCTCTGCTGAAGATGTCGGGAGCCTCCGTTTGACACCAGCATATAGGCTGTTTCTTCTTAAATCTTCGCCGGAGTTTAATAAAATCGATATGGACACACTGTCAGGCTAGTAGGCTGAGTGTGTGTTCGTTTACTGCCAAATATTCTAAATCGTGTCTCCTGACTGAAACATTCCCACCGTTGATTTGCTTTTCGTTGGCATCGATTTATCCCATCGAACTTCTCTTCGGGTGAGATGATGAGGATTCCCACCGTTGATTTGCTTTTCATTGGCATTGATTTATTCCATCGAACTTCTCTTCGCGTGAGATGATGAGGCCGTCGCTGTCTCCGGACACCTCCGTCCCTGCGGTCACGTAGCGCCCCCTCTACGCCCAGCATACCCTCCTCTCCTAGCGGTAGAACTCCTTGCCTGCGGCTCGCGCAGTCGTGCAGATCGCGGCTGCCACAACCATGGTGCAAGCCATTTTACTCTGTGTGCATCGGGGTTTGAATAACTGGTAAAAACCGGCTGGCTATCACGGTTAATAGGAAAATTGATCCCAGGCCGATCGTCCTAACTGATCCGTTAACTATGAAAAAACAGAGTTAATACTATAGTAATTCAGTTAACTGATTAGTTTCTCCGATTAACGGAACAATTGTTCACTGAACGCTTGCAACGGTTATTTTAACCTTGGTGTGCACGTGGTGCCAATGCTTGCCGCAGAGCTGCTGGAGCTGGAGTGCGCATACAAGTGTTTTTTTATGCCAAGTTTAAATGCTAACAAGCTGCCGCTGCTAATGGTAGTGCTGCAACAAGCTCATTTCTGGTCGTAGTGGGTAGACAAAGCAAACTACATGAGTTTTAAAAAAAAGATATTTGGCACCGTATGAAAGATGTACAGTTTAACACATCAAGTCCTTTCCTCTGTCAATAAAATTTCAACAATGTTTTACTAAATTTTTTCTAAATATATCTCTACAACTTATTAATTGAGATGAGTTTGTCTAGACCACTTTTTTTATGTTCAGATATATCCGTAACGTTATCGTATTCAGTTTGTATACTACAATGATTCACCAATCAGTTTGAGTCATTTTTGAACCATTTTCTGATCCTTTGTTGAATTGGATTTCGATTTCAATTCGATATTTTATACTAACAACAATTAATCATCTTGATTTATCTCTACAATCTATTAATTGAGGTGCGGTCGTCCACTTCGTGTCCACAAAGTTAGAGATTGAATCCAAATCGGTTTCGTACCTTTAATATCAAGTACCAAATTTCAAAAATCATAACTCCCTCATCCGGAACTCAAATTAAGCAATCTCGTACTTTATATTGTAGCTCTCGAAAAGTTCTACAACTTTGGTATTCAATGGAAGTACAGATCCTGTCGTTTAGGTTTTCAAATATGCGATGCAAAAGTATTTGTTCTAATTTAGACTTCTCTGCACAGGTCTCTGTGCGGGGCCCATATCTTCTAGCTCTGAAGTCCAAATAATATGATCCACATATGTTTTGAAAAGATATCGACAAGATTTACAACTTTCGTGTTTTAACGTTTTCCATTGGAGCAAGGTTTCAAGTTCAAAATCGCGTTGCAATGCACTACTATTTTGTAGACTGCGTAAATTAATTTTTTCTTTCAGATAACACTTCTAGAATATGGTAAAAAATAGTGAAAAAATATTATTTTTATATATAAAATAGTATATTAAGAAACACCAATAATAATATAAATATGATCTTTTATGTAAAAAATGTAAATAATATTGTATATATTTAATAATTCTATTATGTAAATAATTTATATTTAAGTTATAAAGAGTGTTTTGTTTTTTTAAGTCCGTAGCAACGTACGGACACTTTGCTAGTAATATCATATTTTAGATAGAAACTAATAACAAGAATTCCAATAATAACTCACTCCAAAATTATTATAATAACTATTCTTTTTAAAACTCAAAAAGATAAAGAAAAAGAAAAATATAACAAATGCTCAAGCCAAAAAAATTAATTAATTGAAAACCTTTTACAATTATAAAAAAATATTCTAACCATAAATTTTTTTAACAAAGACCCGTGACAACACACGGGTATTTTGCTAGTAATCTTATATATATGTTGCAAATATCGGAAGCAACTGCAGGTTGATGACTGAAATTGTTGTGCCAACACTGCTCCTCAAATAAGACGTCGCTGGTCGGCAGTGTTTTTCAATTTTTCACTATAGATAATGCATTTGTTAGGCCAAGACCACTTAATGAGATTTGTAACTATAAAGGAAACAAAAGATAGATATATATTATAAAGGAAATAATTTCAAATAAGACGTCACTGATTGGCAGTGTTTTTCAATTTTTCACTATAGATAATGCATTTGTCAGGCCAAGACCACTTAATGAGATTTGTAATTGTAAAGAAAGCAAAAGATAGATATATTATAAAGGAAATAATCCAGTTCTCCGCTGATTCCTTTGATCAGTATTATTGAAGAGCCTTGCAATAATAGATCTATGCTGGTAAAAGAAAATATCTTTCAATAGTTCATCTTTTAAATCACCCAAACAAGGGATCAATAATATGCATGCCTTACTTGATGTCTATAAAATGTTGGTTCTTCTAGAGACCATAGAATTATCAAGCATGAAGTATTATTGTTCTTTAGTTTCTATTTCAGCCTCTTGTACATATTAAATTCATTTGTTTAAGAGAAGTTTCAACATTCCATAGATAAGTATTATATTGAATGTATATTAAGGAATAGTACCACATGTCATAAGAAGAATGAAATTTAACATAACTTTTGTATTTTAAAATAAAGTTGTGAGATAGACAATGTTAGAACAGTTCGTGATGTGTGGTTTATAAACTTCAGATATGACAAGTGAAGGTTTAAGTTCCATGTAATTTAAACATTATATGAGAAGTTAAATCTTGCTTAAATATGTTTAATGTCCATTAGGAAAAACAGTGAATAACTTGACGCATATTATAGGGCACAAGGCGCGCCAATTTTCTAGTTAGATACTAATTAGAAATATTAAATATAGATTAATTGACATGTCATAACCTACCTATTAAATAACAAGACAAATCTATTAAATATAATTAGACTATTATTAGGTAATGTGATGCTATAATAAACATATCATAATGATGTATTAATTAAGCTTAATAGATTTGTCTTATAAATTAACATCCAACTATATAACTAGTTTTATATTTAATTTATATTTAACCACCAAGTTTAGTTTTTGAAGAATTGATATAATAATACTAAAATTTAGGCTTTAGAAAACGAATACACCCTGAATTTTTGTGAGTTGTCAGTGTTCCAGTTTGAAGACTTGTGTGTAGGGCTTGTAGGCTATCTCATGTCACTATCGGTGTTATTGGCTACTGAGTTTTTGCTGTTGAGTCATCAATGTTTCAATTTGCAGTTTACGTATAATCCATATGGCTAGCAAATATACTAAGTTTTTTTTTCCAATTTAGATGATCCCTTACGTTTGACTTTTTTGTGCATTTGAGAAATAAAGAATCAAATATAACAATCAAACTATGATGCATTTATTAAAAGGTTGATCTCTTAACAACAAATAACAAATCCCGTGCACAGAAACATTCACATGAATAGCTCTTTTGAAACATGTGGTGAAGCCTAGCACTGCATTCAGTCAACCACAGCGCATGATCCCAAAGATCTTCACGAATTTGTGAACCTCTTAGCATTTCTGTTGTACACACCTCAGCTCAAACCTTCAGATCTTAGGCAACAGTCAATTCAATTCAGAGCGATCTCTACTTGTCGATAGGATGCGACACACACGTAGGGTCTTGCAGTCAACCTAAGAGCATCTGCAGTGGAGATTGATAAATTGGGCTCTTAAATTTTATTTTGCAAATCTACTTCTAAAATTTGGAAGCCCAAATTGACATCCAACTCTATTTCCTTTGGAACCTACTTGTCAAGAAAAAAAAAATCAAACTCCCTTTTCTCCATCATGCCGCCGCCTCTGCCGCGAGCTTCTCCGGCCCGTCGCCCCCTCCGTCACGAGTCCTGCCACGAGCTGCTCTCCGCCGGAACTCTATTCCTAGCCTCCCTCTTCGATGGCCAAGCACAAAGCAAACCGGCCCATGCTAGAGCCTGTTGCGCCCGCAGCCGCCTCGCCTGCGCTCACGGCTCGCACCGGAGTTGTTGCGCTCGTGCCCATGCCTACCGCTGGTGCCACCTCATCCCCGACACTTCCGCGCCCAGAGTCAGCGCCGTCTCGTCCTCGGCACCGCCGCACCCAGAGTCGGCCCGCCTCGTCCCCGGTGCCGCCGCGTTTGGTTCCGTCGACGCTGGATGCGGAGAGTGCGAGAGAGAGAAAGAGGTAGCAGAGGAGAAAGAAAAAATAAGAAAAATAAGAAAAGATAGGACCCACGGATAGGAGGCTTGCAAATCTAGAAGACTGGAGGAGAGATTTAAAAGGGCATGTAAAATGAGAGGAAATTTAGAATCACTAGAGTTGGTATTTTTTGTTTCTAATTTTTAAGATAGAAAGTCGATGCTCTAACCATGAATCCCTCCTCCGTTGCAACCTCAAATTGGCAACCTGAAGACAATCAAAACTCTGGCAACCTGAAACTTCAGACGATCAGAACTTGAAAAATAATCTATAGCTCTGAACAGCAGGTACAACTTCGGTGCCAATCTGAACGCTACAAGTCAACGCGCCACACCCAGGCCAGGTGTACTGTTAGTGTCATACAGTGGCACAAAGATCTCCAGTAGTAAAATGAAGCAAAATAGGAGCTCTCGCTGAATCGGATTATCGCCTGCAGCTAACCGCGCTTCGATTTCACATAGGTGAAGGGCCCTTCTCTCCACAGTTGACCAATGGCGTACACCAAAGTCAGCAACTGAACCCAGCAGCACCCTTCCGTTCACGCCGGCACCCCGATGGACGGGCAATGTAACCTTGTCACGACGATGGACGGGCAATGTAACCTCGTCACGACGAGGCAGGGCAGGTTAAACCGATGACAATTCTTCAGTTCCACGTCCCTTTCAGCCAGCCGATCCGCTGCGCGATCGCGTCGATATCGACTTCTGCACGCGGCCACACGACGCGAACGGGATCTCGAGAACGAAGAAGTCGATGGAGGTTGATAAAGCAGATTGGTTGGCCGTTCCCACGTAAGCGTGATTCTCGTCTGACGCTTGCTCGAGTACCGTGCGCTCGCAACGGCTGCACGTAGGACGTGACCTTCATCATTTTTCTCGCACGGGCCTGGTCGACCCGTTGAGACCCTCATCTTTCTCATTCGTTATGTGATCTCAGAATGACATCAGATGGGCCTTCAAGGAATTCGTTTCGATTCATCTGTTGCACGCCCCTCTCGGTCTTGGTAAACCGACGTCACGCGCCACCCTGGCCACACAGGAGAGCAGCTAGCTATGAAAGCGCAGCCGGCAGCCGCGCGCGCCGAGTGAGTGCCCCGCCCCAGTGTGCAGTGACTGCCGGCTCGTTTCGTCGCCCGGTCCCCGGGGAGTTTGATGAGGTGGAAGGATCCGGATGTAGTCGGGACGCGGGCGAGCAGTATAGCAGGGTGGTCGCGACTCGCGATGCTGTACT
Source organism: Eleusine coracana subsp. coracana (assembly GCA_032690845.1). Lineage (NCBI taxonomy): Eukaryota > Viridiplantae > Streptophyta > Magnoliopsida > Poales > Poaceae > Eleusine > Eleusine coracana. The sequence continues at coordinate 45,927,622 of CM064430.1, forward strand.
CTGGCGATGATATCATCACCTCGGTCTCAATCGTCTTGATTCTTTGCTCGCTTGCGTGCACGAAGGCCTAAACGCCTAAGGGTGGTCACGGGCGACGAACCGAACAAACGGTATTTGTCCCACGCCCGTCCCGTGATCGATCGATCGGTCCTCCGGTTCCGGGCTCCACCAGCTGATGATGTATGCAACGCGTAGCCCTTGCGTCACACGGCTGATCGATCATGATGCCCCATTGCACCAAATCCGTTCCGTTCTCCTCCGTGTCCTTGCACATCGTACATACGAACAATGACAACTGGAGTTTAAGTCGAATTTTCAAATTCAACAAGGATTTTTTTTTCTGAAGCTCATTCAACAAGGACCTTGATGCTAGTGTGCTACTTCATTTTCCCTGCTTGAATAGTTGCTAATGAAATGGCCTGACCCAAGGTTAACATAACCGAACCGACCGATGTAACCAGACAAAGTTCAATTTGGAGAGGAAACGACAGAGAGCTAGGGCTAGTTAATCGGTCAGTTTCGTCGGTTTCTTGATTTATTTTTAAATATATAAATTTAAATATACCAGTTTTGATATGGTTAGATTGGTTAACCGATTCGGATAAGAATTTTTAAATTTTTAAATCAAAATCAAGAGTTAATCGATCGACCGACTAGAAAGATAGCGCAGCAAAGCTGCGCCTGATAGCCCTCCCAGGGATGATGAAATAATAAAAGACAGTTATGTATTAACATCTGGTACTGAAAGTGTAGAGGGTTTCAAATTATCTTTAGATGCAGCTGCAATTCCCCCCCCCCCCCCCTCCCCCCCCCCCCCTTTTCCAAGGAGGTAAATACTTATCAAGGGTTCTCCACACATATTCATATGCAACTCATAGCTATGTGAAATTAAGAAGAAGAAAAACTAATATTACACAATTTAAGAAGAAATGACTTGATATGTACATTCTACATGAAGTATGACATAGGAACATTCTATATTGTCTTATCATTTTTTTTACCAATAGTTGCAGGTCATGTGTTATTGGAAAATAATAGAACGTACTGTAGGTGTTCAATACCCTTTTTTTAATTTTTATTTTGTAAGAATTGGAAAACCAATAAGCAGCAGTTGTCACAAATAGATGATATAATAATTGGGGCATGGCCTTTGCTTTATAATATACACTTGTGTAAAAGATATAAGGTTATGCAATGAGCAAATATTTGTAATATTTGTTTTTATGCAACCTCTAAATATTGTGAAGGAGCCAAAGTGGGTGCTAAGACATACCAGAATATTTGTCATAGAGGTATGCAAGAAAATACTAATACATGTAAAAGAATGGCATGACATAGTCATTTACCTGATTTGCTAAAAAATAACATTGCCATTGTCAATAATGCTGAAAAAAGGAGGAAAGTGTGCATAGAGCTATGAACAAATTTTGCAGTACTGAATCTGTGAACTGGACATTATACCAAGGCAGCAGATTGCACACTTTGTAGGCATCTACAGGAAGGTCGAAGCATCAATTTTTGTGAGTGACAAGTTTAGCATGCAGACCTGATAACAAGGATGCTCTATCTTTACACTCCAAGGGAATCATAGAGCTACAACCATTTATAATGTCAACCACCAACGAAAATGAGGATTGCTAGCTGTGATATCGTGAAGGCACTTGTAGACAGCATCTTGCCTACCAGGCATTTCGTCGAACATGTTGCAAGCAGAAGACATTATGATATAGTATTAGTGGAGCGATCGAGGGAGCTTGCGATTACGATGTCAGCTCTGCCTATAATGATGATCTATGACCGTGTGTTCGTGCTGCATCGTCACACCGTCTCAACCTTCATATCCATAAGCTGCGTCAGACATCGATGGGTTGTGTGAGAATTGGCGTGGTGCAGGATGGCGAGGGAGGGGGGGGGGGGGGGGTCGCAGTGGCACATCGTGGATGCTCGGCTGGGCAGCTTGGGCTGCAATGTTGTTCCGACGCAGGCGTGTGTCAGCCGACTAGCTGAGCGAGATCTTTTGGGAGAGGCTAATGGGGCTATTACCACAGCCGATAGGGTGGACAGGCAGATGAGCTTGGGCGGCCGGCAGACAAAGATGAGTTGAGCATGAGCAAGGAGAGGAGAAGCTGCACTGCATATGGAGTGGCGTGATGGAACTTGAAGGCGCATCTTCGAGCAGCAGAAACAGGACCGAGTACTCGATGTAGGAGAAGATGGAAGCATCCGGAGAAGCCTGGATGCGGACGTCAGTGTAGATTAATTGTTTTGTATCGAACGGTGAAAATCAACTAATCTTGCAATCCAACGGCTCACACACTAATTGCTGACGTGGAGTGACGTAGGGAAGAGAAATCGCGCCGATTTAGATATTAATAAAAGATTAACCAGCCCAGACTGGTTTGCCGGTTACCGGGTTAACCGGCTATGTTAACCCTGGCCTGGCCCACGCTCTCGTGCGTAGGAGGAAAACGACCCATCCAGATGTTCTTCTGCTATTATCACGGCCTGACCTGTTACCGTTTGGGCTCACAGGCTGTTAGATCGTGCGTTATGGGTCCGGCTACTTTTTGGGCCCAGCTAACGGCAATTCTCCGTCGATCTGGCCTACTCCAGTCTCCAGGTCCGCTCGATCCACTTCACCTCACTCCACGCCCTCGCCGGAGAACGATGCCGCCGCCGGCGAGGACCCCGGCCGCGGGCATGCGGCGGCGCGGCGTCGTCCTCCCCGTCATCCTCCTCCTGCTGACCTTGCTTCTCCTCCTCCACCGCATGATGTCCTCTTCCCGCCCCCTCCCCGCACTCCGCGAGCCCTCCCACTCCCAGGCCTGCGATTACTCCGATGGCGAGTGGGTGCGCGATGCCTCCGCGGGGTCCTCGCTCCGCTACGACCACACCTGCAAGGAGATCTTCAAGGGCTGGAACTGCATCGCCAACGGAAAGGTCAACGCCCGCGACATGCTCCGGTGGCGGTGGAAGCCCTCCTCCCCCTGGTGCGAGCTCCCCCGGCTCGACCCGCTTCGGTTCTTGGAGCTGCACAGGAACACCAACATTGGTTTGTCTCGCGTCCCAGCTTAGTTTTGAGTGCTGACTGCTTGATAATTTAATTGATGCGATACTTGGTTGTCAAGTAGTGTCAGTAGCAGACTAGCATTTGGTTTGGGTGCTAGGGTCTTAGGTGTGTTACGTGTAGAATGTGGCGTCCGATGTGTTGTTGCTTGCTCTTTAATTCCTTATTTCCCGAAAGATCATGCACCTTTGTGGTGCCTGTCTGTTTTGCAGTATGTGGTGGTCTGTTTCTATAATGAAATTTGCTTTGTTGTTGACATGTCAGAGGTGTGTAATTTATGCCCATGTATTTCTAATGTCTTGATCTGAAGTCATGTTCATGTTTTTGGCCTTGTTCACATGAGGGTTGTGTTTCTCAGTGTTACTCTCTGTTGGATCTAATGTTCCTCGTGTTGCTTTGTGCCTGTTTCTTCTGATGTAATCTGTGGTTTGCCCACACCATTAATGGCAATGTTCAGGTCGGCTCTCTGGGTCTACCGTAGCGTTCCTAAAAAAAGGCATGTTCAAGTGTTTCCATTCTTGTGGCACAGTTCTGAGTTGAATTGCAAAAGAATAAAATGATACGGTTTTGTTGCAATCTGTGAACAATTTTAGGCATCATGTTCTTGTTCACATATTTTTCTGGGTTTGTGTTGTATCTTATGAGCCACTGAGTTTGCCATCCTTTCCTGGTGGGATGATTGTTCTGTTCTTTGTTGCAGGATTTGTTGGTGATTCATTGAACCGTAATATGTTTGTCTCGTTGGTCTGCATGCTTAGGGGAGTAAGTGGAGATGTTCGCAAATGGCGTCCAGTTGGTGCGGACCGAGGTTTCACCTTTATACGATATAATCTCACTGTGGCATATCACAGGACAAATCTCTTGGTACGCTATGGTAGGTAAGAAGTGTCATTTGGATTATAACCCCACATATGGTTGTCTCATATATAGCTTGTTTGTTTTGTTATGTGAATTATCCTTCTGCATCTTGGGAGGTCTTGCTTGCTATTTCAGACTCCATGTGTAACTTTAGGGCCATTGAATGCTTCTTCCCCCAGTAAACCATTCATGTTGCTAGTTTTAGGTTACTGCCAAAGACATTCTCTTATCAGCTCACTATTTTTCTTTTGATTTATCTATGTGATTCCTTGTCCTTTTTGCTATTCCCTATGGTATTTCATAACCTTTTCGCCATTGATAAAAAATCGTATGACTCACATTGCAGGTGGTCAGCCAGTTCAAATGGTGGTCCTCTAGAGTCTCTTGGATACAAGCAGGGTTACAGAATTGACGTGGATGTACCTGACCAAACATGGACAGATGCATCTAGTTTCCATGATATTCTTATCTTCAACACTGGGCATTGGTATGTGCACGGGGTCATAAACCAGATAAACAGCAATTTATGATGTCGTGCTGAATTGTCAGCATGCTATGTTTAAAATTATCAGTGTGGTCAGTGAACAGTTCAACTACTTATGCCTCTTTTTTGTTGTGTCTCTTAACTTGACACTGAACTAGTTTTTATTTTTTGGCAAATTTGTGTTGCTATTCTCAAGTTAAGTTGTTACATTAGACAATAACAAGTATATTGATAGTCTGTACACATGATTTAATAGGTGCTACTGCTACTGAAATATTTTTCTTACCTTATTAGTGACAGAAGAGACAGTAGCGTTGCGAATTAGTCGATTATCTTATATATTTCAGAGAGCATTGCTTCGATTGCCTTATATATTTCAGAGAGCATTGCTGTTGGTTGCAACTAGACAGCTTCTGGATGCTTCAGCGAACTATTTCTTGTTGCTAACTAGACAAATCAGTGACATAATGAGGACAAACTTATCACCTCTGCCACCCCCTAATTTCCTGAACCTTTTTTCTTATCTAAATGACTTAAAATTTCTATTGTTGGTCATCTGGCTTACTCTATATACATAGGTGGTGGGCCCCTTCAAAGTTTGATCCAACAGAGTCACCAATGCTGTTTTTTGAGAAGGGGAAACCAATTATACCCCCTTTACCTCCACCTGCAGGACTGGATTTGGCTCTTAAACACATGGTATGCAAATAGGCTTTTCTCTGGTTTCTGAAACTTCTTTCTCTATAGTATTTTTTTCCATGCTTGAACTCGTAGGTAACTCAATCAAGAGTTTGATGCATTGCCATGTGATCGATAGTCTACTTTATTTGTTTACCTTGAATCATTTGTCAGTTTTTGTTAAAACTTGTCACCATGTGCATTTGATCTGAATGGCCCTCTGTGACCCTTGTATGGCTAAGAGAATGAAAAGTTCGTGTCGACTGATGTACCTCTATGTGTATCATGGTGGTACTTATCTTTCTCATTGTTCTGATAACTAATTTTCAACAGATAACATTTGTGGACAAAGCCATGAGACCAAATCATGTGAAATTCTTCCGCACTCAGTCTCCTCGGCATTTTGAAGGTGGTGACTGGAATGAAGGTGGATCTTGCCAACATAACCAACCCTTGTCCTCCAAAGAGGTATTGAGACTGAAGTGGATTAAATTGCTGAAGTAACAGTATTTTCTTTTCAACTTTTCTTGCATGCTGTCTGTATCTTTGAATATAATGCATATAGTCATGACAGTGATCTGTGCAATTTGCTGAAATAATTACCTTTGCTATGTCAAGTGTTATGCGGAAACGGAGCCACAAATGAGCTACAGTATTGCGCGCGGTGCCGCTCGAACCCGGGTCGGCTAGCAGCCAGCCAGCGCTGCTAGCCACTCGACCCGAGGTCCTTTGGCACCTGTACATCAGAATCAGAGAGATTGCATTCTATTTCCTATCATAAAGGGATAACAATTGATTATTCTGATTGCATGAATTTGGACGCCATGCTGAATTGCTACAATCATTATCAGTGGCTTACAATCATTTCAAGTATAGCTTCATGCCTAAGATAACCAACATTTATATGGTATCTAAAATATTATGATCCAGTGTTTCATGTCATATCACATGCAATCATTGATGTCACGATCTCATTGAAAGTTGGCGCCTAGTATATTTCCACCATATCTATGCACTAACTGACAGATGAACTAATCCCATGTTATCAGATTGCATTTACCTTGTTTTGTGTGATGTTATTCAGTTGAATGGCTAAATATTTAAGTGTTGCTAACTTGCTATGCTACCACAGTCTGTTCTGTCTTTGTCCAAATTCCAAATATTTACTTATTTACTGTCTTACCAAGTTACCATAAATGGTTAATATTCGGCATTTGCTATTTTGAGTCTGCTGATCTATTGAGATCAAACTTGTTTAGGTGGAAGAATTTTTCTCTCTGGACAATAACGGCACAAATGTGGAAGTGCGCTTGGTAAATCAACACTTGATGAAGGCTCTTGAACAGTCTACTTTCAGAGTTCTGGATATCACTCGAATGAGCGAATTCAGAGCTGATGCTCATCCTTCAACAACTGGGGGAAAAAGGCATGATGATTGCATGCATTGGTGTTTGCCAGGGCCAACAGATACATGGAATGATTTGCTAGCAGCAAATCTTGAGGCAGTTAGGAGCTAGAATGAGAAGAGATTGAAAGGTTGGCTGAGTTCTAACCCTTCTTTTTGGCGATATGAGTGTGAAGGATCAATTCATTAGAACCATGGAGCTTTGTCCAGACTACCGAGCTGGTAATCATTGCAGCGAACGATAGACCATTCTTTCCACTGACATACTGGAGTACTGGACCTTGTAAACCTAACCACAGTGAAGAGTGTTGGTAGTATAGAAATGCTAAAATAGGTAGAGTTCACTTTGTTGTTTGAACACTGTTTTGTTTGAACTAAAGCTAGTTAGGATTTGTTTATAATATAGTTAGTTCATTGTAATGTTTTGGAAACTATTTCAAAGTTTAACTGAGAACACATTCCACTGAAATAGTTAATTTTCTGAGGCCTCGTAAATGTCGGTAGCATTCCCTTCCCTGTTCTGTTCTGTGCTGTTCAGGTGTTGTTAGCACCAGAAACATAGCGAAATTATTCTGAGGAAATAATTCTAAGCCAATTGCCAATGCGACGATGTAATGTGGCCACAAGCTTTTGACTTCGGTCCTACCACGGCCCAATACGCAATACCAATACATGAGCGAGTTGCTCACACGATCTTCCCCGACATGTGAGGGTGAGCCGGTGAGGCTATAACAAAAACTAACGCTGATTTGGTTGACCATCGTTCTTTATTTGTTGCAAACTGCCCCCTTCTCCCTTCATCTTCAAATGTTTACGATTCTGACAAATGTCATGGACAATTAAGTATAATTTTATTAAACTAGCGCCTTCCCTACGTGCGAGCCATTGTTATATCGAGGCGTACGTGTTGCTCGTCACGTCGTGTGTTTAAGCTGCTCCTACGTGCTTGCAAGTACGCCCAACCTAGCTATGAAAACAAGGAGAAGCTATAAAAGTAACCTGCAGCACAGCAACCTCCAGGTCAATCATCCCTCGCAGGAACAGAAGCCTCAAACCGGCCCTTGCTGCACTCTCCAGCGACGAGCAAGATGAGGAAGCCAGCGGCTGTCTGCTTGGTACTCTCCCTGTCATTGTTTGTCCTCCTCCTCGGCGCCCCGGCGTCAGCAAATGGCTACGGCGGCGGCGGTGGAGGCAACAACAACGGTGACCACGACCAAGGCTATAACACGCGGCCGGCGTACGAGAAGCCGGTGGACGGCCTGAAGGCCGACTACTACAGCAAGTCGTGCCCGGAGATGGAGGCCATCGTCCAGAGGGCCGTGAGGAAGGCCGTCGGCAAGGACTACACCCTTGCCCCCAGCCTCATTCGCCTCTTCTTCCACGACTTTGCCGTCCAGGTGCTTACCAAATTAATAAACCTTTCATATTTATATAGACAGCTCTTTTACCTATTGGTTTTTGCAAAAAGCATTGTGAATTTTGATTGATTTCCTTTGGCGCGCAAATGAACAACAGGGCACCGACGCGTCCGTGCTGGTTGACGCGCCCGGGAGCGAGAAGTACGCGGACGCGAGCAAGACGCTGCGTGGGTTCGACCTGATCGAGGACATCAAGACGGAGCTGGAGAAGAAGTGCAAGCACACGGTATCCTGCGCCGACATCCTCACCGCCGCCGCCCGCGACGCGTCCACCGCCGTCGGCGTGCCCTACTGGTCGCTCCGGTACGGGCGCAAGGACGGCACCGAGTCACGCGAGGACGAGGCCGACCGCTACGTTCCCATGGGTGGCGAGAGCGTCACCGACCTCATCGCCTTCTTCCAGTCAAACGGTCTCAACGTCGTCGACCTCGTCGCCCTCTCCGGTAGTTAATTTAGCCCGCGCGCACACGGAGCAAAAATCAAAGCTTTATTCCGTTTCGGGTATTGACACACGCATTATTGTTGCAGGAGCTCACACGATCGGGCGCGCGACGTGCGAGTCGGTGAAGCCGGGCCTGTGCCAGCGCAAGAAGTCCGGCGCGGTGAACGCCCGGTACGCCGACTTCCTGACGCGCAAGTGCGCCGCCGGTGGGGACGACGAGTACGTGGAGCTCGACGGTGAGACGCCGACGGCGTTCGACAACCGGTACTACAAGAACCTGATGCGCGGGATGGGGCTGCTCCCCAGCGACCAGAAGATGCTGCAGGACTCGCGCACGAGCCACTTCGTCACGGCCTTCGCCAACCAGCGGTCCGAGATGTTCACGCACCAGTTCGCACAGTCCATGCGCCGCCTCAGCGAGGCGCAGGTGCTCACCGGCGACGAGGGTGTCGTCCGCCGCAAATGTTCCGTCCTCGAATAGTTTGTTCTCTTGACATATGTATCCGTCCACTGGTATCAGCAAATGGGCGTGCACTTGCATGCATGTTCATTCGGCGAGCTCTCAACAACCTTCCATTTTGGTTTTTTCTGGATCAGATTGAGAAGCACGGTTGTGTTTTTTTTTCTTTTTTTCAAAATTTAACTCTTCTTGTTAATCTTTTTCTCTCTGATGGTTGTTCTGTAAGCTATTTGGTCGTATATATATTGGCCCATCTTATTTGGCTCTGAAACCATGCCTAATCATATTTCTTCATCCTCCCGCATTTGTTAGAACTCTGAGATACTCCCTCCGTCCAACAATATAAGTATTTCTAGAGATTTGGGTTTGTCTAACAATATAAGCATTTATAGAGTACGAACGTAATAAATGAGGAGTGTGAACGTAATAAATAAGGTGTGGTTGGATGAGAGAAATTTTTTATGTGATAAAAGTGAGGGTACGATAGTCTTTTCATCCTATCCTTATTTTGCATTGGGATTCTAGGAATGCTTATATTCTTGGACGGAGGGAGTATGATAACAAGTAAAATTATAAAAAGAGTAAGCAAAGGATACCACTTGAACATTCCATTCACACTTTATCTTCATCTCCAATGAGTTGATAATGTTAGTGAGTTTCATCAACAAAATGTTTTTTTAGAAGGAAAATCATGTCCATTACTCATTTGTTTATTGATCGCCACTTCGCTGGCAACATAAGACTAAATATAAGGAAGCAGTGTGTGCATCTGCTTATTCTCAACACTTGCCATTTAGAATTGCCAAAACATGTGTCACTTTTTTAATTATTCTATGATGATATTGAACCATAAAAGAAATAAAGTTTAGATTAAGCTAGGAGCTTTGCCACAAGAACAAGGGGGACTGGTGCCCCCTCCTACCCCTAGGTAAGCAAGTAGCTATGTTTCAAGTTTATTTTCTAAAAAATAGTTTGACTATACAAATTTTAATATAAAACTAGCACAAATCAACTCTTCTGCCCTCAATTCTTTGTGTGTTTGTCTCTAGTACTGAATGTTACATAGTTTTTAAGACTTCATGATTTATTACTAGCAACATAGTTTTCAAGACTTAATGATTCATTACTAACAACCCCCCCCCCCCCTCCCTTGGCGTGTGTGCAGCGTGCATGCATGTTCATTTGGCGGGCTCTCAACAACCTTCCATTTTGTTTTCTTGGATCAGATTGAGAACAATGGTTGTGTTTTTCTTTAATTTAAAATTCTTCCTGATAATCTTTTCTTGTCTGATGATGTTTGTTCTGTAAGCTACTATTCAGTCCTATTTATATTGGCCCATCTTATTTGGCTTTCAAGCCATGCGTAATCAAGTTTCTTCCACCTGTCCATTTTGTTTAGTGATGATAACATTATTCGTAAAAAAAAATCAACTAAGGGTATCATCACTGGAACATTTGAATCATATTTTGCCTTCATCACACGTAATGCTGGTGAGTTTCCTCGTTGAGCAAAAGGTTTTAAGGCGCGGGATCAGAAGCGCCGCCGCCATCGGCCGACTCCATATCGCCATATTGGTCTCTCAGACCTCTCTCCATTCTGGTTCCCAGGTTATCACTTGGCTCTCACCCTCTACATATATGGCAGGTCCATCCCAAGTCGATCCAAGTCCCAACCCAAGCAGAAGCTGAGATCACCATGGGGACTCCCTCCTCATTTTAGACTGCACCTGAAGGACCGAGAAGGCGACCAGAGGGAGGGGGGGGGGGGTGAATGTGAGCCAATTAAAATTCTTTTCAAGAACTTGGCCTATGTCCCAATTACGACCCAAGCCAACCTAAAAAACGATCACCAAGACTACACACATCAACTTGTGATGTGCTACCCTTAGGAGTGATCAACAATAATAATGAAACACAACGGAAACAAAAGGTAACTGAGAAGTCTCGAAATAGTCAAGAAACGCACACAAGTCAGACCTTTCTGGACTCCCATCAGCAGTGCCGGTCAGGTCCATCGGCAGTGCCGGTCACACCAATTGGCAGTGCCGGTGCAGGGTTCTCAGGACTCAGAAAAAGGAGCGCATTGGCAGTGCCGGTTGTTGCCATCGACAGTGCTGGTGCGGGGTTCAGATTTCAGTCTTTGGAGTGTCGCTGTGAGTTCAGGCTACCGGTAGTGCCGGTCCAGCCTTCGGCAGTGTCGATCGACACTTTTTAGAACCAAAACCTATCCTAATGAACTCCAAAAATCACAAAACTTGGATAGCAGTTGTCTCATGGTATGACGTTCCTTCTCCAAGTTGAATCACACGAAAAGCTCAAGAATTCATCACGAAATTGAGGTTTTATTAAAAGCTCTAGGGTTTGAATATTCTTGAGGAAATCCACCAAATCGAAGGTGCTCTTGCCTAGGAATCAATCAAGGATCCATAGAGGAATGTTTAGGCATGTTCTAGCACCAGGATCCCTCAAAAAATTCGTACCAAAACCCACTCAAAGACGAGATCAAAAATCTCCACGAAAATAGCTCTGAAAATAGAGTAAAAGAGAAATTCGGGATTTAGGGAGAAAGGAAAATCTTGAGCACGAAAATAAATCTCATATCATGGAAATATGCTTACAAGATCTATACAAGTCTAGGAAGCCACCCTCTTCCTCCCACTATTTGGAAGAGCAAGAGATATCTCTTACACACCCTCTCCTCTCCTCTATAACATGAAGTCCTCTCCTAGCACTTTGAATGAAGACCTAAGGCAAGGCTAAGGGAAAGAGAGACCCCTCTTCCACCAGCCCTACCTCTCCTTATATAGGCCCAAGGTCTATTGTCCACATGACAACACTACCCTTGACCTACATAACACACCCACCTAGCACCAAGGACATAATTGTCCATCTTTCTCCTCATTGCCCGAATGCCATCGGGCCCTTCACGACTTTGCTTTGTCTTGATGCAAGCTCCGTGATGGTGCCACGTGCACCACCAACCACCGCCACCGGTTTTGAGGCCCAAACTAGGAAAACGCCTCTTCACGCTTCTCAAAGCATGACTTCTCGATGTCGATGCGTGTTACCTTATCCCGCGATCGTGACCACCAGCAAGTCTCCCTCGGTCCCTGTCCATCGGGCCCCCTTGTCACTTGCACCGGCATACCGCTCACCTTGACTTGGTCAACACGCCATCTTTATCACCACCCACGGTTTTGAGGCTCAATCGTGAAACCGTTCGTGCTTCTTGCCTCTTCACGTGTATGGTGTGGATCACCCTTGACTCCACCCGGCATCCTGATCGTCCGGCCCCAAGTCTCCTACTTGTGCCTGATCCTCTCGCCATTGACCGCCAAGTCAACTCCAGTGACCTACATATCATGAGACAAGCAAACACATTTCCCATCTCCTGCAACTTCACCATTACTTCCACCAACTCCGGTTAGTCAAAACCATGACATGCACAAACTCATGCAATCCCAAGATTCCCGCATTTCAACTCAAACACCAAATTCGCTAAAGTCAATTACTCATCACATATATTACAAACCATGACACATATCCACATGGTTTCTCAATCTCCCCCTTGATGAGTACATTGATAACCTCAAATGCACAAAGACTAGAGAGTGAAATGAAAAACCAAATAAACTCATCCAAATGGCCAAACCCAAAGAAAAGGTGAAAACAAGCCATCTAGCAAAGTAGGGATCATAAAACCAAGTGTTGGCAAGAAAGCGACTTGAGACGCAAAGAATGTGAAAAGTACAAGAAAACGCTCAAGATCATGATATGCTCCCCCTCAACTTGTGATAGGTCTCATGTAGTGCAAAATGGATCATTTTAAGTTTCTTAGCATAATTTGTGCATGACCCAATATTTTCTCCCCCTTTGGCAATGAACTCATCAAAGAGGCAAAAGAACAAGAAAACATGCAATGCATGAAAATGCAAACCTAAGGAGCTTCAACAATTATACAAACAAGCATTTAACTTTTCTAAACATAAACATAGAGCCATGAAGTGGAAAATCAATGGCTCCAAATCATACAAAGATCAAAAATAGATAGCAAGGCATAAACACCAAGAGCTATACCAGCTAAGCAGAAAGATTGACTAGCTTAGATAGTATCAAATTTGCTTATCATGTGAAAAACTGCCATCACATGTGTAAGTACTCCCATCCAAGGTAAAATAAGCATCAAGTAAATCATAAGAACTTAGCCTGTTTCAATCTCAATTAGGGCAACAAGCATTCGCAGAAAATGAGCTTTACAAACGCTCACATATGCAACAAAGACTCAGTTGATCAAGTGATTATTGTTTATCCTCATGTGTCCTCTTATCCATGCGGAGGGTCGCACGACTGGGTATGGCAAACACCCCGAGGCTTGAAGTCTCAGCAGTGGCCAACGGCACTGTCGATCACTGCCATTGGCACTGCCAGTCAGATTGATAAAATTTCTCTAAGTCCAATTTTGCAGGTTTTTAGGTTTTCTTATCCCCCCCCCTCTAGGCAACTTTCAGTTGGTATCAGAGCGAGATCTTCTTGAAGGCTTAACCGCTTGAAGATAAAGATGACATAACCAAAGGATGATACACTGGGAACGTCATCCAGAGCTAAGGATGACTCGGGAATCAAGTACAATATCATGCCATTTAACTATGGTGATCTTAAGAATGAGTATGTTGGTAGTGGCTCCGGAAAGCTACCACACTTTGATGGAAGATATAATGATCATTGGAAATATAGAATGGAGATGTACCCTCTATGGAAAGACCAATCTTGAAGATTGTCAAACAAGGCTTTGAGTTGGAAAATGAGGAAAACCCAACCGCTAGTGATGAGATCAGGCTTACTCATAATGATCATGCCGCATCTGCCATCGTTTCCGCCCTATCACCAAAGGAGTATGAGAAGGTGATATAAATCAAGAAAGCTCATGATATTTGGGAAAATCTTGAGGTCATCTATGAAGGGACCGAGGGACTTAGAGAAGCAAGAGAAGACATCCTAAGAGGCAAGTATAACTTGTTCATCAAGAAGGCCAGTGAAGGGCCACAATAGGTCCATGATAGACTCATGGAAATTGTGAACAAGAGAAGAGCTTTGGGAATTATACTTGATACCATTGACGTCAATAAGAGGTTGCTTCTTGCTTTGCAACCATAGAATAAAAATGCTTGCAACTTTGTAAGAGAAAAGGAAAACTTCAAGAACTTTAGCACAGATGAAGTGCTTGGAAGATTACTCGCTTACCAAGAGAGAGATGAAGAAGCAAAGAGAGTGAACACCTTGTTGGGACAAGATGAAGAAGAGAAGAAAGAAATTGCTCTCAAAGCCACTCATGAAACTAGTGACAAGAAAGACAAGAAGAAAAAGAAGAAAGTGGTTGATTCAAGTAATAAAGATAGTGATGATGAGATGGCTTTGCTTGTGAGAAGATTCAAATCATTTCTCAAGAAAGATGGCTACAAGAAGAAGAGCTTTGACAAGGGCAAAGCAAGAAGGTAAAAAAGGACTTGCTATGAGTGCGGTGATGAAGAACATTTCATTGCGGAATGTCCAAAGAAGAAGAACAAGGATGAAAGGAAGAAGGACAAGCATCACAAGAAGGACAAGAAATACAAGAAGTATACAAGAGGTGAAGCTCACATTGGCTAAGAATGGAATTTTGATGACTCATCCTCTTCATCATCCTCGTCCTCTGAATCCGACTCCGATGAGGAAGGCATTGCTACAATCGCCATTGGCGTCACTCCCACCAACACTTCTCTATTTGGGAGCTTGAATGACGATGATGATGACAACACTCACAAGTGTCTCATGGCAAGAGGATCCAAGGTATCAAAATCTAAACATTAGCATTCCTCTTATGCTAGTAGTAGTGATGACGATGATAATGATGATGCTAATACTTCACTTCCTAAAATGCTTGAATTTATGAAATTGTTTGAAAGATAAAAGGAAGAAAATGATAGGCAAGAGGAGCTTCTTGAAAAACAAGAAGACTTGCTTATTATTGAAAAGAAAAGAAACCTTGAACTAGAGAAGCTCCTAGAAGATGAAAGAAAGAAAAATGATGATTTAACTAAGTCTCTCACTAAAATTGAAAGCTCTTGTGAAAGTCTTAAGAGCTCAAAAGAGGCTCTCCTAGAGAAGTATGAGGCCTTGGAAAAGACTCATAAGTCTCTCGAAGATAAATTTGCAATGCTTTCAACCTTCACATCCTCCACAAATAATTCTTCAAGTGCTTCCACCAGCAAAGGATGTGATAGGTGCTATAATATTGATGTTGATGCTTGTGCCACTAATGTCAAATTGATTGATGATTTGAACAAGCAAGTGAAAGCCCTTAAAAGCAAAATACAACATGAGAAACATGTTGTTGATGATGAGAAGGCAAAGTATGCAAGATGTGCATATTCATATTCTAGGCACCCCAATGTCATGGATGGCATTGGATATGTTGAAGTTGCTAAGCACAATGCTAGGGAGAACAAGAATGGGGAAGAATTCCTTAAGTTTACCAAGGAAGCAAGCCAAGAACATGAACAGTAATCAATCTTCTTTTATTAATGATTATCATACTTATGTGCCTAATGCTAATGCTTCTAATGCTACTTGTGCACTCTTTCATGACTTTGATGCCTCATATGTGCTCATGAGAAATAAGCATGGTTATGTCTTTGCTAAATATGTTGGGCCACGCAATAAGAGGCCAAAGCCTTGTGTGTGGGTGCCCAAAGTGCTTGTGACTAATGTAAAAGGACCCAAGCAAATTTGGGTACCTAAAAACAAAGCTTAATTTGTTTTGTAGGATTACATCTCCAGTGGGTCAAGTTGAGTGATTGATAGTGGATCCACCAATCATATGACTGGAGATAGAAAGATGTTTAAATCATTTGAGCCAAATCACAACAAAAATGAGTACATCACATTTGGTGATAATGGAACAGGACAAGTGCTAGGTTACGGTAAAGTCTCGCTCACTTCCTCGTATTCAATTTCCAAGGTTATGCTTGTTGATCATGTTGACTTCAATCTATTGTCCATTTCATAATTTTGTAAAATGGGCTATGATTGTTTGTTCAACGAATGTGGTGTGACCATCTATAAGAGAAGTGATGGCTCAATTTCTTTCAAAGGTGTATTTAAAGAAAAGCTTTATGTTGTGGGTTTTTCCACGGATGAAACTAGACTTGGTACATGCTTGGTAGCAAAGTTAAATATGGGTTGGCTATGGCATATAAAGGCTAGCCCATGTTGGTATGAGAAATCTTTACAAACTCCAAAAGGGCAGCCACATCATAGGACTAACCGATGTTTGTTTTGAGAAAGATAGAATTTGTAGTGCATGTCAAGCGGGAAAACAAATTGGAGCTTCACACCCCTCTAAGAACGACATGATAACCACCACAAGACCATTGGAGATGTTGCACATGGACCTCTTCGGCCCCGTCTCCTACATAAGCATTGGTGATAACAAATATGGTCTTATAATTGTGATGATTTGTCTCGCTTCACGTGGGTATTCTTTTTGCATGACAAAGGTGAAGTGAAAGATGTGCTCAAGATATTCATGAAAAGAGCACAAAATGAATATGAAGTCAAGATAAAGGAAATAAATAGTGACACCGGTAGCAAATTCGAGAACACTCAAGTTGAGGAGTATCTTGATGAGGACTGAATCAAGCATGAATTTTCGGCACCCTACTCCCCTCTACAAAATGGGGTGGCCAAAAGGAAGAACCGCACACTCATTGAGATGGCAAGAACAATGCTTGATGAATACAAGACGTCCAACCGTTTTTGGGCCGAAGTCGTCAACACGGCATGCCACACCTCCAACTGGTTATATCTCCATCGACTATTGGAGAAAATACCATATGAGCTACTAACCGGTAACAAACCCAATATTTCCTACTTCCGTATTTTTAGGAGCAAATATTTTATGCTTAACAAGAAACCCAAGACTTCAAAATTTGCTCCAGAAGTTGATGAAGGTTTCTTGCTTGGCTATGGGTCAAATGTTCATGCCTATCGTGTGTTCAACAAAACCACCGATTGTGTTGAAATTTCACGTGACGTGACATTTGATGAATCTAACGGCTCTCAAGGGGAGCAAGTTGTTAATGATGATGTAGATGATGAAGCTCCTAGTAATGCAATCAAGAAAATGTCCATTGGTGATGTGAGATCATAAGAGACTACAAGTGTTGAAGATCAATTCTCTCCCTCAAGACAAGACCAACCTCGTGACAATGAACAAGTTGATCATACAAATGGTCAAGATCAAGATGTTGGTGATTATGAACAAGCATCAAGTGATTATACTCAAAGACATGATCTATAGGTTGATAAAAAAAGTGGTCAAGGAAGCTCACATCCACCACACCCAAGAGTGCATCAAAACGTACAACGTGATCACCCCGTTAAACAAATTCTTGGAGATATAGAAAAGGGGGTAATCACTAGATCTCGAGTTAGTAATTTTTGTGAACATTACTCTTTTGTATCTTCTAAGGAGCTACTTTGGATAGAACAAGCACTTGAGGATTCGGATTGGGTGATGCCCATGCAATATGAATTGAACAACTTCACAAGAAATGAAGTGTGGACTTTGGAGGAAAGGCCAAAGGGCAAAAATGTTGTGGGAACCAAATGGGTGTTTCACAACAAACACAATGAAGATGATGTTGTGACAAGAAACAAGGCAAGGCTCATGGAAAAAGGATATTCACAAGTAGAAGGTTTGGATTTTGATGAAATCTATGCCCCCGTAGCAAGACTTGAATCAATTAGAATATTACTTTCTTTTTCTACTCACCATGATTTCAAGTTGTACCAAATGGATGTGAAAAGTGCGTTCCTCAATGGGCCAATCAAGGAAGAGGTATATGTGGAGCAACCACCGGGTTTTGAAGACCCTAAGTATCCTAACCATGTTTATAAACTCCATAAGGCACTCTATGGACTTAAGCAAGCTCCAAGAGCATGGTATGAATGCCTTAGGGATTTTCTTGTTAGAAAGGGTTTAGTCATTGGCAAGGCCGATGCAACTCTCTTCACAAAGCATTTTAGTGATGATATATTTGTATGCCAAATATATGTCGATGACATTATATTTGGTTCTACTAACCAAATCTCTTGTGATGAATTTAGCATGACAATGACCAAGAGGTTCAAGATGTCCATCATGGAAGAGTTGACATTCTTTCTAGGCTTCCAAGTGAAGCAACTCAAGGAGGGCACCTTTATGTGTCAAGCCAAGTACACACAAGACTAATTGAAGAAGTTTGACATGGACAAGGCAAAGCCCATCAAAACTCCCATGCCAACAACTGGCCACCTCGACCTCAACAATAAGGACAAGCCCGTTGACCAAAAGGTATATCGCTCCATGATAGGATCTTTGCTTTATCTTTGTGCATCTAGGCCCGATATCATGTTTAGTGTGTGTATGTGTGCACGTTTTCAAGCTGCTCCTATGGAGTGTCACATGGTGGTCATTAAGAGAATATTAAGATATTTGGTTCACACACCTAACCTAGGGCTTTGGTACCCCAAGGGTTCAAAGTTCAACCTATTAGACTATTCCGATGCGGATTATATCGGGAATAAGGTGGATAGAAAGAGTGCCTCCGGGACATGCCAATTTTTGGGTAGGTTCCTAGTGTCATGTTCATCCATGAAACAAAATTCCGTTGCACTATCCATGGCTGAAGTGTAGTATGTTGTAGCCGGTAGTTGTTGTGCACAACTACTTTGGATGAGACAAACTCTAAGGGACTAAGGTTACAAGTTAAACCGTGTCCCTCTCCTATGTGACAATGAGAGTGCCATAAAGCTTGCTTATAACCCGGTTGAGCATTCACGCACAAAGCACATAGATATCCGCCACCATTTTTTGAGAGATCATTCTATCAAGAGGGATATAGAAGTTAGTCAAGTGCGAACCGAAGATCAACTAGCCGATATATTTACTACCAAGCCACTAGATGAGAAGAGATTTTGCTATCTTAGGAGTGAACTAAATATTCTTGAATCTAGCAATATGATGTAGGAGATGTGCACATCTGAATGGTGATTGTTTTATTCTTGCAATAATCATTGCTTTATGTGAAAAACCTATTTTTTTTTGCTATTGATGTTGATTCTGGATCTCTAGATTAAATCTTGTCAAAATATGCTCATAGTTATGAAATGTTAATTATTGGCTGACCATATGACGTCAAGACATCTCTCTTGTCCATCAAAACTATATTTGAAAATCTCCAACTTCTCTTTTCTGTGCTCTGTTCTATCTGATCTTCAGAGGATCGACACTATCGGTGTCCCCATTGGCACTGTCGATCATCAATCCAACAAAGAAGGCTCTCTGCCTAGGACTTTTGTCCCTTGGGTTGCCCTCATCGGCACTACCGATGCCCATCATCGGAATTGCCGGTGAGGGATGTGCCTTGAGCATTGACCCAAACTAGCATTGCCGATGCCCATCATCGGCACTACCGATGCGGGCCTGAGAACTTGAAATCGGCTTGGCCCCCTCATGGGACCGAGCCCTCCTTCACTTTTCTCTCCCCAACCCATGCTCTTCTCTCCTCCCCTAAACCCTAACCAAAGTCAACCCCTCTAAATCTTGTAAATCTTCGTGGAATCAAGCGGGAAGGGGATCAAATCGCCTCCTAAACCTTCCTCCTCCATCTCCTCCTGGATTTGAAGGTTTTTTTGAAGGTATTTTTGAAAATCTCCATCTTTTGAATTTTGCAATGCCTCATAGTTTTGCGTAATTTCACTTGATAAAGATGCTCATCTGGGAGTAGTTTTGTCACCCATGCAATTTGGTAGAGTTTTAGTGGCTAAATCTTCACTTTTAGTGGTTTTAGGGTTTGAATCCCTCTCGGTTGGCACTGCCGATGGCCCCCCACCGGCACTGCCGATCAGGAGATTTCAAAACCCTAAGTGATCACTGCAGCCCCATCGGCACTGCCGATGGCTGGCATTGGCAGTACTGGTTAGGGCAACCAGAGAGCACTTCTCGAGCTGCTCTCTGTTTGACCTACCAGCACTGTTGATGTCTCCCATCGACACTGCCAGTCAGGGCAACCAGACAACAGTTCAATTGTTGTTATTTGAAACCTTTTCACACCACTTTTGCTCTTCCCTGTTATTTACTCTGCTCTCTATTCCTTGATAGATGGCAGGTGGCAAGAGGCAGAAGTATCCGGGGACTGCTACTGACTCCGACGAGGACTTTGACCCCAATGTCTCTTCCCTCGTTCGGCGAGGTGGAGGAGGCAAAGGGGGTTGTTGGCACTCCCCAAGTGCCCCTTTTATATATGAATATTACCCTAATTGGAGCATAATTAATACTAATTTAGGCCATTTACCTATTATATTGTCTATATATTTGTATATGCGTTATTTTGAAGCTTTATTGCAGAAATAGGTAAAATGGGTGATTAAAGTGATGTTGGAGAGGACACGAATCCAGAACTGACGAAAAGCACTGAAGAAGCCCAGTGTGCCGATCGGCGCAGTCCATGAGCCGGTCGACGCAATGGTGTTTTGGCCCACAGAAGTGACCGAGGTCCATTCCACATGTTTATGGAAGTTTATCTACGCAAGACACTTGAAGATATTTGCTTAGAATATTTAGATCTTCAAGATCTCGACGTGCAGTACAAGATTTTATCTCGAAGGAAAAGGCCCACATGGCAGCTGTGGAAGACAGAGGAACCGACTCGGAGAAGAAACCAAAGAAGACATGGCTTGCACCGATCGGCGCAACCACCTTATTTGCTAGAAAACAAGTCCTTTACGAGTAGAACCTCTATAAATACTTGTAAACCCTGGTCGTGGCAGAAAGGAGACAAGAGGGAACAGAGGGACAACAAATCCGTGAGTTAGAGCCACTAAGGCTTGCCCCGTTAGAATAGATCTCTAGTTAAGTTTCAAAAACCATTGGTGTTAAGAGTTGATCCGTCAAGGTAGGCCATCTCGACAGGGATGAATCTTACTCTATTTATCTCAAGGATGATTGAATATGTTGACGATGGTTTTGGTGATTTGTCTATCTTGATTCTATAATCATGCATGTGCTTATTCCTATTGCTTAGTTCTAGGCTAAGTAAGTAGATATTATCTTGATCGTGGTGATTAGGATAGTATTCGGACATTGTATTGATTATGGTTGCTTGATGATGCTAGTAGTGTGGTTTAGCGGTGATAGCACTAAGCCCGCACAACACTATTGGATAGTTGAGTAGGGTAAGATACTCGCGCGATTAAGGGTTTCCTCTCGACAACGATAAATCGGGAGCCGCTCAGAAAGCGGGGTGGTCTTATTCATTATAGGTTTTCACTAATCTATGTAATTACCCATTATGATGCTATTTGATTAGACTTTTTGGATACGATCTCACTAGTAGATACTTGGCTACTCACTTAACAGCTTAGGCTTACAAGGTATCTGGCGCATTCTGGCTTAGATTCACCAGTGTGCCGATCGGCTCAACACCTGCGTCGATCGGCGCGATGATAGATTCACCAGTGTGCCGATTGGCTCAACCCCTGCGCCGATCGGCGCAATGATAGATTTACTGTCTGGCGCACCTTTGTGCTGGCTAGTCTCTCCTCATGCAACCTGAATTCGACAGTAGCTTTGATTAGATCTTTTACTGTTAACTTTGCTTAATTACCCCTAAGGTCCCTGTAGATTCAAGGGAAAAAGTGTTACAATCATACACCGTCCTCTTGCGGTATAAAAGTGGATGCGTAATTACGACCACCAAGCTTCACTTTTTCTGGCGCCGTTGTCGGGGACCATAGCAGGTTTTTAAACATTGTTTGATGTATTAGTGTTTAGTCATTGTGCTTTACTCATCTCTTTTGTACATATATTCTTTTAAGTGAAACTAACAGGTATGTACGGTCCTAAGTCAAACAAACCCTCTAATTACACTGATGATCCAGAAAGACTCTTTCATAAGAAGAGAACAACGGAGAAGAGAAGCAAGTCACTTGGAGATTTAGCTGGAGAAGCAGTCTACACCACCCCTCGAGCATTATTCACAATAGAAGATCCAGTTCAAGATCAAGAAGAAGAGGAGATGGCAGAGTTACCTATGGTTAATTGTCTCAAGCCTCAATTGACTAATGTTGTCAAGACAGATTTCTAAGAAGCTCAAGATCAACTTCCGTATTAATTGGAGAGATATATTGGAATAGTGGCGCAACAACCGTTCACAGGTTCGAAAGATCCCAATCATCACTTGCAACACTTCAATGAGGTTTGTAGTACATTCAAGATAGCGGGATTGGACGGAAAGCAAGCATATGTGCAGCTGATCCCCTTCTCTCTAGTTGGACGCCCCAAGCAATGGTACAATGGATTCGAAAACCCAGTGAAGATGGTGTGGAACACGTTAGCAGCTGAATTCTTGGCCAAATACTTTCCTCCTGGTATGACTCAAGCTTTGAAGAATAAGATTCTTGGATTTACACAGAATGTTGATGAGAGCATTGGAGAAGCATGGGAGAGATACAATGAATACCAGGATGCATGCCCTCATCATGGTCTGACGGTTAGAGAAGTTGTTTAGAGGTTCTACACAGGATTGAATCAACTATCTCGTCAACACTTGGATGCTTTAGCTGCAGGTTCATTCATGTCAAAAACTCCCACCAAAGCTAAGAATTTCATCAAGTTGCTAGTTGAAAATCAATCGTGGGATGGAGAGAGAGTTCAAGGAATTTGCAACCTTCAAAAGGAGTGGCGAAGAGTGTGATTGAGAGGACTCATGAAGACTTTATTATAGATCGCCTCAACGCTATTCAAAAGAGGTTGGACAATAATCTTCATATCCCTAAGGAAGAGCCGCTCAAGCTAGCAGAATCACGCTCCACTTGTGGTGAGTGTGGAGAATTTGGTCATGTGCAGGAAGATTGCCCTGAAGAGATGAAAATGCTAGAATATATGAAGAATAGTGGATGGAAGCCCCAATATCATCAGCAAATGAGTTCTATCTCTCCTAGTTCGTCCATGCAAAATTCTATCCCACTTCGTCTCCAATGTCATGAGTTCTTCCAAGCTCAAGAGAAGATCACCAAGGACAATCAAGCTAAATTCAAGGAGATTGATCATGTCCTTGAGGAAATTAATGACAAGGTGATAGAAATTGGGAGCTCCAATGAGTAGATTTTGAAGCACACCAAGATTATGGAGCAACAGATGAAACAGTTATCGCAAGATATTCAAGGCAACAAAGGGGCTATTCCTGGCAATACGAAGTCTGCAGAGCAATTGAAGACAATAGCTACGAGGTCAGGAAAACAAACAGAAGATGCATAGCACCCTGTGGGAGCAAAGAGGTCCCATGCCAATCAGCGCACACCTTGCATCGATCGGCGTGACGGTCCTGACGGCACCGATCGGCGCGACGAACCTGACGGCACCGATCGGCTCCGTGAAAGCGCCAATCAGCACGAGGAGGATGTTGACCTCTCTGGTCTAAAATTGGGCATGGAGACAGAGGAGCATGGCCCTGCCACATTCCTGGATACTCAACTGCTGACGAAGATAGAAAGAGCGTGGCAACACGATGAGCAATTTGCAACGTTCGTCGGTATTATAAAGAAGCTTTACATCAATGTCCCTTTTGTTTATGCTATTCAAGTACCCACCTATGCCAAGTACATTAAGGACATGATGCAAAACAAGAAGTCTCTAGTTTCTGAGGAGGTTGTGAAGGTTACTAAGGAGCTTACGGCGGCAATCAATGATGTTGCACTTGAGAAGAAACCCGACCCTGGATCACCAAGCATCGAATGCATGATTGGAACAAGGATATTTGATAGGTGCTTGTGCGATCTTGGAGCAAGTGTAAGTGTTATGCCCCATCATATATTCACAAGTCTCAATTTGCCTGAATTGGAGCCTATGGGTATGTGTTTGGAGTTAGCCGATCAATCGGTACATTTTCCTGATGGAATTGCTGACGATGTGCCTATTCAAATTGGAGATCACATCATCGCTGTTGATTTTATTGTGCTTGATATGTATAAGAGGACGAGGACCCCGTTGATCTTAGGCAGACCCTTCTTGAGGACAGCAAAAGCAAGTATTGATGTTGGGAGTGGTGAGATAAGCTTCGATATAAGTGGGACTCCCTACTCTTTCAAGTTTCATCAGAAGGTAGAAGAGTGTCGTATTGTTGATGAAGTGAAGAGATACAAGACACCATGGCAACGAGGCATCAAGAGTAATTGGAGGGGATGTATGGATAGGTCGTTCGAGGTGTATGAACTATGGAGATAAGAGAACCTTATAGTGTCGCGGCTTCACATCCCGCACCGCGACACTAAGGATTGATTGTTTGTGGGGAGGTCAAGCTCTTTGACCTCTAAATAACTAGAGTGCTCTTGGGATGCAACCCAATGACCGGAAGATTTAGAAGTTGTTTAGTGCTTGCGGGAGGGCAATCCGTTTCACTTGGTTAATTAGTGTTGGCCGGGAGGGCAACCCGGTGTTTTTAATCTGCTTGCTTATAATACAAACAATCTCCCGAATAAAAGAAATAGAAAAAGTGTGTGCTTAATTCTTATGTGCGCTTACGTTGTCTGTTTATTTGTGAAAAACTGTGTATATACATACTATAGACTAACAACGTATGAATAAGACAAAAAAGAACAAAAAATAGGAAGGAACAGTGCTTGTGCCGATTGGTGCACATCTGCGCTGATCGGCGCATTATTGCCCAGGTCAGGACAGAAGACTGACGACGCTCATAATTGAAGGGGTGCTAAGAATCAACCAGCACAGCAATTTTTAGAGACAGAGCTATTTTTAAGGTAATTAAATTTTTTTTGAATTAATTTTTATGTGCAAAATGGTTGCTAGATGATGCAGGAAAGGATGAAGAGCAACGTCTAGCAAAGAAGCGAGGGGCCGGGAGCAAGAATGGATGTCGCGCCGATCGGCGCGCGTCAGCGCCATTCGGCGCGATCACCAGATGGGCCCCGCTATGTATGTCAATGCTACAGGAACATTGGGAAAAGTGGAAATTAGGTGAAAGAGATGAACACAAGGCATCAGGATCAGTACCGGATTAAAAGACAAGGTGCAAGGGACTTACGTCGTGCGGCGCCCTACGGCGCCGATTGGCGTAGGTACCCATGCAGTTCCTGAATAGGCGACAAAGGCGGCAGGCGTTGATTTTGATGAATAGGTATGATTGCTATGCAGATGTGCAGTGCAGAGGAGACACAGAATTGACCAAAAGCTAAAAAAGAGACGCGGCACTAATCGACGCGGGCCCGCTCTGATCGGCATAGTCAACAAGACATCAGGATTCCGTGTTGTTCCCTTGCCAACCAACATGATGTACCGGGAAGCAACATGAAGGAGGGGAATCAAGCGCCACAGTTGTCCGAGCATTCAAAACTTGAATTGTGCTGATCGGCGCGTTCTTGAGTTTTGAAAATTTTAGGCGGGTCCTTTTCCTGGAAGTTTCCCACACTATAAAAGGGAGGCCAGGCGCCCCCAGTTCGGCACACCATCCCGGTAATCTCTCCACCTTCCCCACTACCCACGATCTCGCAAACGTTCCGCAATCCTCGCAGATGGATTGTCTCCGCTCCTCCGTCGGCAAGTTGGCCAAGAGGCTGCACCGGGGAAGCAGTTCTGGCGGCAGCGGCGAGTCGACTGGTGACTCCTCCGTGAGGGGGAGCTTTGGCGCTCGCTACGACATGTCGGTGGGTGATGCATCCACCGGCTTGGCGGTGGTGACCTATGAGATCCGCGCCCGCCACTCTATCTCCGGCGCCCCTGTTGGTCGTAGTTACGCACCCACTTATATACCGCAAGAGGACGGTGTACAGTTGTAGCTCTTTTTCTCTTAGAGTATTCTAAGGTTATCGAATCCACAAGGAACGAGCAGAACTATTACTATTAAAGGATTACTAACAGATTGCAATGGTTGGGTTGGTGTGAATGGTGACGGTGAGAGAGTGGTGGATGAATGTTATTGGAGATGTAATAGGATAATGAAGGATTCACTCCTTCGGATTGGTTTACTAGCATGCAACCTTATTCTTATCGCCTCGACTGATGACTCTAATATTCTATAAGACATGGTGGTTTCGTTCACCCTGGTTGTCACTACAGACGCTATTAGCTCCCCACTGGTTTCTTGCACTATGCAATGGGCAGAAGTGTATTGGCCTATACACTAATGGAAATAGATGCACAATGAAGTTCATCACATAGATTAAATTCATCAAGAGAGTATCATTAACTATGAGAGTTACATGACTAGATCCACGTACCAGAGAAGAGAATATGAGACTACTCACTCATCCTTCCGCTAGACATAGCAGAGGGGTGAGAAATAGCACTAGAACACGCATGAGTCGATCAGCGCAAGTGTCGTGCCGTTCGGCGTGACCTCCCTTCTGGTGGTTCTCGTTGGTGTTGACCAACCATCGTCACCAATATCCTAGAACCCTAGTTCTAACAACTCAATGTTGCGATCGCCGTCTCTCTAGTTGCCCCTTGGTTCTTGATAGTCGTCTTCCTTTTATACTCGACGGGATTAGGTCAACTTCCACCGACTCTGACTCATATTGGGTTGGGCCTTTGTTTTTGCCGGACTTGGTCTCGTCTTCGTCATCTTTTCCTCCTGCGCTGATCGACTCAGCATTAGAGCCGATCGGCGTGACCCTGCATCTGACTCAACTTCGTTGCTCTTTGGTTCCTTATCCATAATTACCCTGTTTTACACCTATTTTCTGCAATTACATCCAAAACAGGACAACTATAAATATATGCAAATATGGGGTTACTTATTAGTCTAAACCACCAAATAATGACATAAAATGTTCCTTTTTGGTAGATAAAATGGGTAGCTAGATACCACCAACAACGCCCCTTCCTGTGGGGCGTGCTACGAGGAGCCAAATGGCGGCTAGCCATGGGGTTCCCAGATCACCACCACCACCGGCATTCGTGCCGCGCACGGTGGAGCTGGGCTTCACCCTTCGAAGCGTGGAGGAATAGCACCACTACCTCGCGGTAAGGGGAAGGTTCGTCCCCAACTTCGACTTGGACGAGACCTTCCTCACCACGATTGGCATGTGAGAGGACATAAGGAGGATGGTCAACAATCTCGGCTGGATGAACTTCCACCTCCTTCCCATGGACTACAACCTTGATATCGTCATCGAGGTTGCCTCTACGATGAGGCTTGGCACCTTTGAAAATGGCAACGAGGCTGTCAACTTCCACGTCCGTGACATCAGCTACACGGTGACCATGGAGGCGGCGTCTCAAGCCTTCGGCTTCGACACCAATGCTGACATCGCCGACATCTTGGGACGTGGGGAGTTGGACTCCTTTTGGAGGCGGCTCTCGTTCGTGGAAGAGATGAAGCACGGCAACATCCACAACCCGACCATTCAAGTCTTTCATCGGTGGTTGGCGGCGCGCACAGGCGACAAGGTCGACTCTAGCAACGTCACCGATGCAGACTTATGGTGGCTCTACAACGCCATCGTGAGTCCGTCTCATTGCGACCCTATGTCGGTGATGATGCGGAGTTGGATCGACAAGAGGGGCAAGGCGAGCAAGAAGTTGGCCTTCGGGGCCTATCTTCAACGCCTAGGAGCCCTCATCTGCAACGGCAATGGACTGGGAGGGCGCGATAACAAGTAGGAGTGCGCGACGGAGATCGGCGAGAATATGACTCATGGCAATATTGTCACGGGAAGTGTTCGCGCCGGCTTCCATGTCGGCGGCACCAACATCAGGCTCCTGTGTGCGAAGCTAGGAGTTTTCCTCCATCACAAGCTGGAGGGAGGAAATTGGCTTGAGAAAGGTCTCCTGGGGGGAGGGGGCGAGCTCTCAAGGATCACCGTGGACGGGTTTGACAACCGGTGACATCTACAGCAGCCAGCAGCGAGTGGGACTCCTAGAATTCACGCCAGGAGCCTCAGCAGTACCAGCCAGGGTGGAGCGATGCAGCGGGCGATTCATAGCCCTGGTCGGCGCTTGCTACTTCAGCGTGGGTATTGACTACAGGTATCAAGGACGTGTACCTATGGTGCCTCCTGTGCTCGGTGCAGACTTTTTCGTGCCCATGCAGGGGTACATCAACAGCAACTTGCACTACATCGAGTGCGTGGAGGACGCCACGTCCCAATGGAGGAACAACCATGAGGCGATGGTGGAGGAGTTTGAGCGACTCAAGGCACGGTGCTATGGCTTCGATCAACCATCGTCTCCACCTCCGTTTGACTAGAGTGCCTAGGAGTTGGCATGTGTATCGGTTTTCCGGTTTGCGTTTTCTCTTATTTTTTGCAATATTTTTCTTTATTTGATTATGTGTGTGTGAGTGGGTCAGAAAACCATGTATCAGGTGTGTTTACTTTCATGCTAGTGTGTTAGTAGTAGTTTTATTTTTTTGCAAGTGTGTGCAAAAATCATCACCATGTATTCGAGTTTCGATCTTAATATAATGGTGGCGGTTATGCTCTTTTAGGAGAATTGAATTATTTATTCTTCTTGAAAAGTACCGATGAAGACCAAATAAAGTTGAGCATTGAATAAAAATTTCGAACTTACACTTAATGATTATTTGACAAATATGTCTTATGTGGAGAAATTTTGAAAACCCATGTGCTTCAGTTGTATTGTCCAATTTGTGATGATAACTTAGTACCAATCTTTTCATAAATAAATTTTCATGTTGTGAACTTTGGAATCTATTCTTTTCAAGATCCTTACCTATCAATGCCATATTTTGAACAATTCTCATGAACCTTTGATTTGTAGATGAACATTAAATTGATAGTTGAGTTCAGTTAGGATTTAATTCTTTTTGGTATAAACTTTACTAAGATGGCAGATCTTTGTGTATCTTTTTCTAGCCTTGAATTACTCATGCAAAAATTCAATTCCGCTGAGTATCCTACCATAAACCCAAAATATCTTATTGAGTATCATTCCTTGACCACATCCTATATTTCTGACTATATTTAATTCTTGAATAAATGTTGAAGTCAGATGAATCAAATACCAACTAATGTTGGTGAATTCGGGTTGAGTGCCGATCGGTGCACCATGGACCAATCGACACAGCAGAGAGCAAAATAAAAAAAAAGGAGAAACAAAAAGTGATAAAGAGGAAACAGAAGAAGAAGAAGATGAAAAAGGAAAAAAAGAGAAAAGCTCTGCTATTTGCTAAGGAACTAGCAAAATTTGAAGTGTGGGGGGATTGTATATGACATGCTTATTCTCGAAATTCATTCTAATATAGCCATGAATCATGCCAACCATGTGCAATCTGATAATGGGAGTTCTTTTTCTTCCAAGATCAAATTTTTGCTATGCGCATGTCCACATATCCAAAGTGTGAGTCCTTTCTAAAAAATTTTCTTTCTTAATGGCCATCTTGATAAGTTTCTATAATTCTAATGAAGAATAATCTCCTAGCTTTACAATATATTGTTGATTTATGTTTGTAATCCTTGAATTACCTCACCTAGCTACTCATATAAGCCTTACACAAATATTATTTGATCATTATGATGTAGAATGTAGGCTGAGTGATTTGAAAGATGAGTTGTTGCCTTGGATTATTTGGAAGATAAATTATTTATATTCACAACAATCTTTTAAGTGACTTACATGAGTGGAAAAGTTATAATTTGTGGGTTGGACATGATTTATTGCTTTGGGGAGAAACTTTAAGCTTTGTGCCCATATTTGAACTATTTTGTTGAATACCAATATGAAATACACCACAATAGAACAATGCTCAACATTTGCTGATTTGAGATATCTTTTATGATAAAAATAGTATGTTCTTTGATTTTTCTTTCTTTTACTTTACTCAGGACGAGCAACAGTTTAAGTGTGGCCAGTCTCCCCTCATGCAACCTGAATTCGACAGTAGCTTTGATTAGATCTTTTGCTGTTAACTTTGTTTAATTATCCCTAAGGTCCTTGTGGATTCGATAAACCTTGAAATACTCAATTCAAGGGAAAAAGTGCTACAATCATACACCGTCCTCTTGCGGCATATAAGTGGGTGCGTAATTATGACCAACAAGGGCACAGGTGGAGACTCCAGCCAAGGCACCTCACGTGGTGTTGGCCTTGGTCATGGGAAGGGCAAAGGCAAAGCCTTTCCACCTTGCTCTCCCTCTCCTAATACTGATGAGGAGAGTGAGGAAGACTCAGATGAAGAGGAAGAGGAAGAGGTAGCGAAAGCTCAGCAGGAGGGTGAGGAGGGTGATGAGTCTGTGGATGAGGTCATCCATCCGCCTCATCCTAGACCAATGCGCTCCCCCATTACCTATTAGATGTTGGCACCACAAGTGTCTAAGGATTTCAGGATTCTAGTACCTCTGTCCAGGGATGAGATGAGAGAGTATCGGTTGACTAACTGTAAGGACCGAAGGCGTACCGAGAGGGGCGGATGTGAATCAGTAAGCCGCTTACTAAAGCGAATAATTCAATTCACACTACTTGAGGCTAACAAGTGTTGCAACCTAAGCAATTCTAGTAGGCCAAGACCCTACACATGCTAGTGTTCATGATAAAAGCAAGCGCGGAAGCCAAACACACTAGCCTATGCAAGGCACAATTGAACCTAGTTACTAGAGCACACAATTGCGGAATAGTAAAGAGAGGGTCAAGGAATGCTCATGATTTTTCCCGAGGTCTCGGAAGGATGGCGCCTTCCCCTACTCCTCGTTGGACCACTCCTATCGGAGTCCCGGTCCCTCCCGCCACCGATGTGGAGTTCTCGCCGACGAGCCCGCAATCACTCCCAGAGTGAAGACACGGTGCGCATCACTGCTGCCATCATGGCACAAGCTCGCCTCCCTCGAGAACTTGTCAGACTCTCTGAGCCGACACGGGCGCTCACTAGCAATGCCCCTTTCAACGGCGGGCTCAAACCATGTACAAACGTGTAACGGCCTTTACAACCAATCACAATAGCCTTGATCACTAACACCTAACTGGTCTAGGTCTCACCATAGACCAAGAGTAACAATCTAGATCGCACCCTCAAGGACACCCTAGCCTTTGATGTGCAAGATGCTCAAGTTACTCTCCACTAGCACTCTCAAGATATGCAATATATCCTCCTAGTGCTCTCCTCTCTTCCTCTAGGACCTTACCAAATGCTCTAAGGTATTCCACTGGCCAAGAGAGGTCACAAAGACCTTAGCAACGAAGTTATATAGGCTCCCAACCTCAAACTAGCCATTGCTCCAAAAAATCAGCTTTCTGGGCCTACTGACCAGATCCTTTGGTCACTGCCTGACCGGACCATCCGGTCACTACAACATCGAGCTCCAACGGCTCTGACCCCTCTGCTGACCAGACCATACGGTCAGCTGACCAAACCGTCTGGTCCATTTCTCTCTCCAGTCCAGAAATATTTCGCACAACAGCATCCTCGTTGCCTAGAGTAATTTGTATAGATCAGACTATTCGGTCTGTAGACCGGACCGTACGGTCTCTACGGTTCCCATCTCTAGTAGTCTCCTCGCTTCTTCGCTGTAGTCTTCGGACAAAACCTCTTAGTGACCGTACAGTCCGGTCACCACTGACCCCTCTGTCCGGTCATTTTTTCCAGAAGCTGAAACTCCTCGTCCTCGCTTGACTTCGTTTCCCGGCTTCTTCAAACAGCTACTTGACTTCTCCACTATCAACTAGTGCGTGTGATTTCACCGAGCAACCGTGCACATCACTGACTAGACATGACCTAAGAGAATGACCTGCACCCCCTTGATAGTCTGGTTTTTCCTATGGACTCAAAGACCTAACAACTAGATAAGTGTTCCCAACCCTTGCTCCATAGCTTGTCCTTAGCTTTGATCCATCTTCATCAACCCTTGGACTCCATCAAGCTCACAAGCCTCCATGCTTGTGGTCATTGTCATCAATTGCCAAGGCAACCATTATCCATATGATTTGTAATAGAGTTTAGAGATGATTCCTGAATAGACAACACTCGTTGAAAGGACCGAGTGACTGAGAGGGGGGGGTGAATCGGGAACTCCCACTATGTACCAAATTCACCAATTCCTAAAACCGATCACCCAAAACAACTCCTACGCAATCCTAGTGGTGATCACACTAGCAAGATAATGAACCTATGAAAGGAACAACAACCTAAGCATACTAGTGGATCATACAAACGCAGTACAACTCCTATGCAAGCTAGTTACCAAAGATACGTGGAAGCAAACAACTAGCTAGCAAGGAGTTCTACTCAAGCAAAGCTATTAGATAAACAAGCATATAGAAAGCATACATGCATGAGTAGCACAATACATACTAGGGTGATCAATCAAGTCAAGCAACTCCTAGACATGCTAGTGATCAAGTATGAAGGCTAAGCACTACTAGCAAGTAAAGAAGCCTATTCATGCAATTCTACAAGGTAGTCAACTAGAGCAAGATAAGCACACAAGCATGAATAGCACGATATGTAAATGCGGAAGGTAATGCATCAAAGTAAGGAGTAGAGTAAGAGATGGCTCATGATTTTTCCTGAGGTCTCAGAAGGATGGCGCCTTCCCCTACTCCTCGTTGGACCACTCCCGCCAGAGTCCCGGTCCCTACCGCCACCAAGTGGAGTTCTCGCCCACGAGCCCGCAATCACTCCTCGAGTGAAGACACGGTGTGTGTCACCGTTGCACAAAGCACAAGCTCGCCTCCCTCGAGAACTTGCCGTACTCCCCGAGCCGGCACGGGCGCTCACCAAGCATCCTTGCACATCACTAACTAGACATCACCAAGCATAGTTTGGTTTTTCCTATGGACTCATAGCCTAGCAACTAGACGAGTGTACCAAACACTTGCTCCATAGCTTATTCTCCACTTTGATCCATCTCCATTAACCCTTGGACTCCATCAAGCTCATCAAGCCTCCATGCTTGTGGTCATCATCATCCATCGCCAAGGCACATCGTAGACAATCATCATAAGATAGAAAGGGTTTCCTACACGAACAACACTCGTGTAGATATTAGTCACATTTCATGTTTGTCATGCATCACCAAAACATCATACCTTGGGGTGATCTCAATGGTCATGATCCTTACACTCGTGCAGATATTAGCCCATAATTTTATAGTTGTCATCTATCACCAAAATATTCATACCTTGGGGATCCAATCATCAATGGTCATGAAGCTTACACTAACCCCCAGACATAGCCCAAGCACCCAGGCATCTCTGATATCAGATTTTAGGACTTGACTCAGGTTTCCTGGTACAAGAACATCCTAAAGAAGACCACTCACAGAGTTGCTCCTATGAAGTGCATTGACTAGGATAAGACAGCAACGACCGATGATCCCACCTTTCAGCTCATCAGGGCAAAGTGTGATTGGAGGAACCTGACAGATATTATGGGCTTACATCAATCTTGGAATGATGAGATCATTGCCCAATTTTACTCTACCCTATGGATTGAGATTGATTAGGAGAATCACATGGACTCCAAGTTGCACTAGACCATTGAGGGTAACCACTTCAGTGTCACCTACTTCAATGTCTCCCGGATTCTTGGCTTTGATGAGACCAACAGAGAGAAGCCCAAGGCGGCCATCTTTGATCCTCGGGAGGATAGTGAGTGCAGTATTATGTATGACACGAGGTATGCAGATCCTAAGTATGGAGTTTAGCACGGTTCCTACTATGGAGTGAAGCCTTATTACCGTGTCCTCAACAATATGCTTCGAGTGACTTTGACTCCTAAAATGGGGGATCTCACACACATTCTAAGTTCCACCGAAACCTTGATGTTTGCTATGAGATAGGGAGTCGACCCCTTCAGTGTCTTTGACTTTATCTGGATAGAGATTCTCTACTACTCCTATTCTAGTAAGCCGTCAATGGTGTACGCTCCTTACATCATGAAGATGTTCTTATGTATGGTGGGTTGTTGGTTCATTTGTGATCACAAGCACCCCTCCATCACGCCGAAGAGATTTCCTCTCATTGCCACTCCTCCTAGAGATGGATCTCCTCCTCCAGCTGCAGTAGATTAGCCTCAGACTTCAGCAGCAGCAGTCGGTCCTAGTGTTCCCCCTCGCCCCCGTCATTGTTCATCCAAGGTCACCCGTGCTATGAATTCGGTGTTTTGCATGTGCTGGGACACAACGGTTGCAGTGAGAGTGCATCTTCTCATTCTCAACACTTCCCATACTACCTAGAATCGCCAAAGCATGTGCCACGTTATTACATATTCTACGATGATATTGAACCATAAAAGAAATAAAGTTCAGATTGAGCCAGGAGAGTTGCCACAAGAACAAGGGGGACTGGTGCCCTCTCCCCTACCCCTAGGTAAGCAAGCAACTACGTTTCAAGTTTTTTCTCTAAAAAACTAGGTTGACTATACAAATTTTAGTATAAAACTGGCACAAATCAACTCTTCTGCCCTTAATTCTTTGTGTGTTTGTCTCTAGTATTGAATTTTACATAGTTTTTAAGACTTAATGATTCATTATTAACAAAATAGTTTTTAGGACTTAATGATTCATTCTAACACCCCCTCCCCCCTCCCTTGGCGTGTGTGCAGCGTGCATGCGTGTTCATTCAGCGGGCTCTCAACAACCTTCCATTTTTGGTTTCTTGATCAGATTGAGAAGAATGGTTGTGTTTTTATTTAATTTAAAACTCTTCCTAATAATCTTTTCTTGTCTGATGATATTTGTTATGTAAGCTACTATTCGGTCCTATCTATATTGGCCCATCTTATTTGGCTTTCAAGCCATGTGTAATCAAGCTTCTTCCACCTCTCCATTTTGTTCAGTGATGATAACATCATTTGTAAAAAAAATCAACTAAGGGTATCATCACTTGAACATTCGAATCATATTTTGCCTTCATCATCACACATAATGCTGGAGAGTTTCATCGTTCAGCAAAAGGTTTTAAGGTGCGGGATCAGAAGCGTCGCCGCTATCGGCCGACTCCATATCGCCATATCGGTCTCTCGAACCTCTCTCCATTCCGGTTCCCAGGTTCCCAATCAGCTTTCTCTCTCTACATATATGGTAGGTCCATCCCAAGCCGTACTCATCCAAGTCCCAACCCAAGCAGAAGATGAGATCACCATGGGGACTCCCTCCCTGTTACATACTGCACCCATCCACCTTGATCCGCTTGCACTGATCGCCAATGACGAGGACACTGCTTCCGAGCACCCCCCCCCCCCTTTAGTAAATAATCCTTTGTTGCTGTAATTAGTAGCTTAATTTCTATATGTAGCTAGCCATGTTTATGCAACTTTCATTTGTATGATAGGGCTGAATGAGGTCATATTTTCATTCCATGTAATAGTCTATAAAAGCAAGGCAATAGACATAAGAAAAGCTGCCCCATCCAGCAGCACCAAAACCAGATCGTGTGCCATTGTGTATTTGCGTGAGTTTCTTGTGTGCGTGAGTGAGTAGGTGAAAGTGCATCTAGGCCCCTAATTTTTTTTTGGTTATTGGCATCAATATAATTAAGAATGGACTAATGTTCTATTGAGCATGTGTGTAGATGACTGTTTCAATTGATGGATATAATGCATTGAATCAAAAAAGGAAACGGAAGATGGTCATTTGTCTATGAAGAGTCCAAAATGAACTCAAGATTGAAGATCATAGGTTTTTATTTGTATCTTGAGTATAGGTAAACCGTATTATCAAGAGGGGTGTAATTCACAAGTATGGTAAAGTAAAATGCTCAAATTTCCTATAAATATCACTTCAGTCGGCCCTCTATTTTTGCTCTCATCAGCAGTGCTAGTGGCATTCACCGATAGTGTCGATCCACCCTCCCAGAGGCGTTGTAATGTCCAGACTCCTCTCTGGTTTCTGTCTTGCTAGCATCGGTAGTGCCGATGTCCCCATCGGCAGTGTCGGTCACTCCTTCGAGAGACTGTTGTTCTCTCTAGCTCTCTGGTTGTAGCTCATCGGCAGTGCCAATCTCCCAGGTCGGCAGTGCCGGTCGTTTCTCCCAGAGAGCCACTCTTTCTATCTAGCTCAGGTTGTAGTTCATCAGCAGTGCCGATCTCCTAATCGGCAGTGCCGGTCCCCTCTCCAAAGAGACTGCTTTCCTCGGGGTCTTTGGCTGACCATGATTAGTGGTGCCAGGCGGATTGATCGACAATGCCGGCCAGGGTCTCTAGAGACTACTTGTCTTCTCCGTGTCTGCCTCACTGGCACTGTCGATGCCTTGATCGGTAGTGCCGGTGTGGGCCGATCCCTTGCTCTACAGATCGATAGCATGTCTCAGAAAACCTATCGGATGTGTTGATGCCTCCATCGACAATGCTGGTGCCGGGTATCCAGACAAGCCAACAGCTCTTTTTGAGCCCTTTATATAAAAGGCACTCACCCCGCTTTGTGCCCTCTCTCTCCAATCCGAAAATCAAAAGGCACCTTTAAGCTCCATTCTCTTCACTCTCCATCTCCAAGTCAAAGCTTCATTCTTTAAGCTAGGGTTTCAGTGAGCCATTATTTCCTAGTGAAAATGAGCACCAGTCCACTCTTGAGCATTCAACTTCACCATCTTTGTGACTTGTCCTTGTTACTCATGGAGCTTTGCTCCTAAACGGTTAGCAGTGCCCATAGAGCTCCCAACTTGTGTGGTGATACCTCAATAAGTTCGTATTACCCATCCTGCAAGAGAATTGATAGTGGAGAACTCGAGCTCGATTTTTGTGGTCGCTTGAATGAGAATAGGGTTGAAAGAGACCCGGTCCTTTGTGGATTTCGCAATGCAGGGAAGTCCCGGCAAAATCCGAGGCCCAGTGCAAAAATCTAAAATGAGGCCCCAAAGTATATAAATTACAATACATTCAATGTAGTAAGATAAATCTTTCTTGTGGTGTTCTTTAAAATGAAATATTCAATGATGTTCTCATAAACAATCTTCTCCAGCATTCCAGAATCTTTGCCATCAATCTTCCCCAACAATATTTACATTGGAAAAACATTCATGTCGCTTCAAAAACATCAGTATCGCAACAGGGCTAGATTTTCACTTGAAATGAAATCTTGAACAAATAAAGTTCATCTCGGTTATAGTCAAAAGATTTCAAACTCTTATTATCCAATGAGGAAGAAATAAGATCATTTACTAATCAATTGTATTTATTCTCGTTCATTGAATCATTGATTGAAGAAAAAAAATAGAAAAGAAAACTAATAATTACTGGCTTCATCTATGCTGATGGGTTGACGTTGAATCGTTGATCCTCCAGACCTTTAGCAGTTGCCGGTTGAGCCCCTGCTTAATATGCTCCTTCTATATTGCGGCTACAGATTACGCCTACCTTGTTGGGGCGCAGTTTCTGTTGCATTCTTTCTTCGTTCGAGATCAGCATCGTGTTGACACTGTGAGGGGCCGACGGGTGATGGGCGATGCGCTAACGTCGCAATGTATTCACTATCGAAGACGAGCCAGTGTTAACCAAAAAAAGCGATCAAAACATATGCATACTATGTTGGAAAGACAATCAATCATCATCGAATAATAGCAGTCTTGTCCTGGACATCAGAGGAATGATTTTTCTGGATTAGATGGACTAGAAAATAGAAGAATATATATATGGACTGCAGAATTTTAGGGGCCCCAAAAAATTGGGGGCCCTGTGCCACCTCACAGGTCGCACTTGCCCAGGGGGGCCTGCTCAATGGAGACGTATGGTTCTTTGTGAGCCTAAACTTCGGTAACAAATCTTGTGTCTTCGTGTGCTCCTTTATTTACTTGTTGCTTTTATTCATATTCTAGGGTTAGCTCTTATAGTTGCTTAAATTGCTAGATCTACTTGTGTAGTTTGCTTCTAGTTGTTTTTTATTATTGTAGAACTTCCTATCTACTGTTGTTGTAGTCAAATATCACGTAGTAACTGTGAAACCACTTAAACCTAGGGTTTCCTTGTCTGTCTGTTTATTCCTCGACACTGCCAATCACTTGCACTGCCGATCAGACGGATAAAATTTCTTAAAGTCCAATTTTGCAGGTTTTTTAGGTTTGCCTATTCAACCCCCCCCCCCCCCCCCCTCGAGGCAACTTTCAGTAGGCCGTGATCTCGCCAGCAGCTAGGGAGTTGTCTCTTTGAGCGAGGTTCTAACATTTGGCATCAAGATCTAGGTCTGAACCTAGGCGATGGCCGGTGACAACAAAACCATCAACAAAGACGCCAAGGGCGACACCTCCGACGATGGCGTCGTGATCTAGCGGGTGATTCATGAGGTGGGCAGCGGGAGTAGCAACCCCGTCCTCACCAAGACCAATTACTTCAATTGAGAGCTGCTCATGAAAGTGAAGTTGAAGGCCAGAGCCTTCTAGAACGTTATCGAGAATGATGGCACCGACGCCCAGGAGAAGATGATGGCACTTGACGCCTTGTGTGGTGCGTTACCACTGGAGATGACCGGAGATGGTGCCAACGATCGCCAAGAAGGACACCTGGGACGCGGTCACGGCCATGAGGATTAGGGATGATCGCGTGAAGAAGTCGACGGTGCAGCAGCTGCATTGGCAATTCGACCTCACCACGTTCAGCGACGACGAGACTGCCGAGGACTACACGCTCCATCTAGAGGGTATGGCGACACATCTCAACACGCTAAGTGAGGAGCCTGTCGCCTCGGTTCAAACAGATCGTGATCGCCATAAAGACGCTCCTTGACGTATCGACGATGATGGTCGCTGATTTGATGGGGCAACTAAAGGAGGTCGAGGAGGTTTCGAGGAAGCTTCATCATTGCTATATCATGAGGGGAAGTTGTACCTCACAGAGGAGGAATGGGACTCGCGGAGAAAGAAACATGACGGTGATGCAAGCAGCAGCTCGGTGTGTCACAGCGACAGCGGCAGCCACGGGCGAGGCGGTCCATCGACCGGGCCATCGAATTCAAATTAGTCCATAGGTGACAAATGCCGACGTTGTGGCAAGTTGGGCCATTGGGCCCAAGAATGTTGATCAAAGCCCAAGAAGAAGTAGGCCCATGTTGCTCAAGACGGAGAGGAGGCCTCGCACTAGCGACTGCAAGAGTCGATCTGGTCCTGCTCTCATCGATTGCAAGAGTTGATCCGGTGCTGCCCTCATTGATTGTAAGAGTCGATTTGGTGCTGCCCTCATCGACTACAAGAGTCGATCCGGTGAGACCCTCATTAAATCCAAGAGTCAATCCGGTGCATGGAGTCAATGGATCTAGGGCGAAGTCGATGGGATCCCTTACCCCGCTCGGGATCCGGGATGAGAAGGTGTTCACACACCTCGGAGAAGAGAAGGACTAGGATGCTGAGACCTGGGTCCTGCATACCGGTGCCACCAACCACATGTCCGGATCCAAATCTGCTTTCTCCAAGTTGGACATGGCTTAGCTCGACATCGTGTGGTTTAGCAACAACTCGGTGGCATGTGTGACACCCCAGGTGTCTCACCTTAACTTAGCAATTATGAAGATCACAAATCATGGAAATTATAGCATAAAATGATAGAGCCTATCTATTAATTTAATTTTAGGCAAATAAATACCCTACAACCAAGTTATTGAAGCCACTTAAAAATTTCAATACAACTTATGCTAAATAAAATTCATAATCATGATGGTAATAATAAAATAGATTTTTAGGAATTTATTGGGCATTTTATCTGTTTGGCAAAACCCTCAACTAATTAATTGGTTCTTAAGAAACTAATTAATGCATTTAATTAATTCTAAAAACATGTTTATAAAAATTTCAATTAAAATTCGCCAAAGTGTTCTCCACCATTTAATAAGTCAATCCACCAATTTTCACTAATTTAGAAAGACCCTAGCTATTTTATTTTGATTTTATAAAAAATCAGCTTTGATCGAGGACCTATTTGTAAGAAATCTAAAACTCCAAGGGGTGCAGCGCAAAATCCTTTTTCTTCTCCCTCCCGATGACGCAGCAGGAGTAGAGCTCCGTCGCCGGTGCACCGCCCGGGCCACCTTCACCCCACCTCGGGACCCCGCGTGCTACAGCCGCCGTTGACCCCTCTCTGCCTCCGCCCTGTCCCATCCTTCTGCCATCGGCCGCGCGCTCGCCCAATGGCCTCCACTTTCCCTTCTCCTCTCTGCACGCCACCGCCGTGACTGGCAAAACTTCAATCCCGTCGCTCTCGTCGCTCCCACTCTCCCACTCACTCCTTCCCCTCTCCGCAACTTGAAAGCGAACCACGAGTTCACCAACACACTCTCTCTCGCCCTCTGTCTCTGCTCCTTCTCATTTCTCTTTGCCTCTGTTCCTGTTTCTCCCCGCCATTACCGAACCCGAGCTTGAGCTCGCATTCCCAGTGTCCTAGCCTCCCTCGAACCCAGCCAGAGCACCAGCAGTTTCGCGCACACCTTTTCTCCCTTCCTGGCCCATCGCTCAGCCGTCATCCGTCAAAGAAGTGAACCAATTTAGAGAAAAACCGAAAATCCTTCCCAGTCGAGCTCCATTGACACCAACCTTGATTCCGTCCAAATCTGTGAGCCCCGTTACCCATTCTTTTCCCTCTCTTGTGCGCACCTGTCTGACTCACTTCCCTGACCCTTTTTGCTCCGTGATTCTTTCACAAGATCGCTAGCATAGCTGCTATTCCCCAGCCGCCGTCTCTGCTCTGGCCAACCGACGCTGCCTCACCGAGAGCACCATCTTCCGCTCCTTTCCGACGTACGCCAACTTGATGCCAAGCTTCCCCGAGTCGCCGGGAAGCTGTAGGAGCCGGCCCCGAGTGATTTCCCGCTCGGTAGAAGAGGCGCGACCTCACCGAACATCATCTTTCCGCCGCCTCACGTCGCCGACCAACTTCCGGTGAGAACCACTCCTCGCGAACCCCTCCTTTCCCCTCGCCATGATGCGCGCTCCATTTTCCCTCAACCACGGCGAGCTTTTCCTATGCTTAGCCGCCGGCAGCGAGCCCTCCGGCCGTGCGCCGGCCCGCTCCGATGAGCCTACTGGCACCAACGTGGCGTCCATGTTTAGTCGACGTGGAGCCGAGGTGTCGCCTACGTGGCTTTTCCGAGAACAGAAAATGCCCAGAAATTGCCAGAAAATGCATAAATCTTTAGAAATTCATAGTAAATCGAATTTAAACCCAATGAAGCTCAAATAAAATTTATTAGGTTCATTTTGAATTGCTCTATTTTAGTAAATTGATAAATCATTGCCTTTGTGCTTGCACTTTTATTAATTCATTTAATTGTCTGAACACAAATTAATTTACCAGATATTCTAGGAACCAAATTTAAGTCTGATTTTTGGCATGATTAATAATTACATAACTATCTATCAGCACAATTTTTGGTTTAGAAAAATATGAATTATTTTTGGCTCTGGAATTTATTTAGTGTGGTTACTTAAATTAATTCTAGTAATTAGTTTATAATTAATTGGCCCCTGCCACTTGGCACAAAAATCACTCACACAAGCCTTTCTGCCCAGTAATTCACACAAGTCTAGAAACCTAAGTTTACTTAATTAAATTAAATTAATTGCTCATACCATTATTTTACTTTAATAAATGCTAGTAATTAGAGTAATTATATCCAGAGGCTATAAATTGGTAAAAATATAATTCACCTATGTCCCAGTTCATGATAAATCACTCAAGATTAGAATCAATTGGTTACTATTGCAATTGCTTATTTATTCTAAAAGACTATAACAACCCTAAATAATTGATTAACATACATAAAATAATAAAACTCTAATTTATTTCTTTGAAGCATATGGCTTCGAGAATATTGAAGCATATGGCTTCGAGAACATAATAATAATCAACATTTGAAAACGTTGAGCATCATATCATTGCATTCTACAGTATTTTGATAATACCGATAATTCAATTCTATCATATAGGCAACAACAACCCGGAGCACGAAGAAGAAGATCTACAGAAGGACCTTGATCCCCAAGAGCAAGACGTTGTAGTTGCTAGCACTAACATCAATCCAGGCAAGCCCCAGTTTTTCATTCGCCATTTTATAAAGTTGCTAGTTTTCAATATTACTAGTGTCTGTGATTATTGCATTAGGTCATAGAAGTTGATTGAAACCCACTTGCATGATACCCAAATAACCTACGCCACTGTCATTGGAACTTTGGTAGTATCGGTATTGTATTGCTATGCTTAATAATTGCTAGACGCAATAGATATAGTTACTAAGAAATGAACTTGACCAATGAAACGGAAACCTAAAAAGAAGTTTATTTTACTGTTATGATCAGGCAGGGAAGATGCATGTGTAGGTTTGCAGCAATACATGGGTGTTGACTACGGTAGTCCTGCCTTGTCGAACCTAGAACCCGTCCGTGGTCGGCCCCTTGGTCAAGTATTGAACAGTACCGAATGCATGCTAGTCTATGGGCACTGGTAAACTGATGTAGCATTGGCGCGACAATAAGGACGGTACCCAGTACAGTGGTCGTTGACCCTCCTGCTTCTGGAGTGGGCGGTTCAGACCATGAAGAACTATTGGCAGAACGGCATGCCCACTCGCTGAGACTGGACCCGGACCAAGTTGTTTTTCATCCTTGCAAAGAGTTGCCATATACGACCTTAACTAGTGCGTATGTGTCGTGTATCTCAGGTTATCCCAGCTGGTGTAAATCAATTGCAATTGATGTCCCTCGCAGTAATGAGTATCACTTGGTCATTGCGTCGTCACGTAGTTGAACCTGGATTGGAAGTTAACTATGATTTTATTGTTGGTGTTACTATTATTGCTCTTATGATGCACTTACTTTATGTATTGCTTTATTATCTTATTGTTGCAGCTAAAGTTATATTTCTGCTATACTCAATTAAATTGAAGAATAAAACTTGATAGAACTAATAGGTTGCTTAGTACGAGTCTTTACAAACAAGCCACCTATTAGAGTCGTTGCATGTCTAGGAATCCGACGGGTAAGACTTGCTGAGTAATTAGTACTCAGGCTTTGTGCCACTATTATTTTCAGGTAATTAAGAAGTAGAATTGCCTATAGATGTGCTGCCCTGGGACATGCAAGTCCCTGAGGGTTGGACTGCCCATTGGGAGTCCGACTTCCCACCGCCGTGATGATGTGTGATGTTAGAGTGATGGTTCTTCGGGCATGAACCATTACTATGCTGTACCGTCGAGCTCATAGCTTTATCGTAATTGCTTCCGCTGTGTTTTCAAAACATTATGAACTTGTAATATTCTGCTGCACTCTGATGATCAATTAATGTAATATTAAATTTAAATTTGAACCAATGTTGTATTATCAAGTGTCTGCGTTATCAACACCGTCGGGACCTCGATCCTGTGAGGAGGGGCGCCACAGCATGCATCAAAGGCCGGGGCACCATCATCTTCAAGTGCAAGAACGGGGAATTCCAGTCACTCCCCGGAGTCTACTTCATCCCACGGCTGACGACGAACATCATCAGCATCGGCTAGTGTCGAGACTTGATCTCGGCAATATATTTATAGGGCTACGTCGAGACTAAGAACTACGATGGTTGTAAAAGACACCGAGTTATATAGGTTCGAGCCCTCCCGAGGAGAGTAAAAACCCTACATCCTATGTTCTATGGATTGTATTGCTTGTAACTTTGTGTCCCCAGGGGGGGTTCCTGCCGCCTTATATATCCAGTCGGCAAGGGGTACATGAAGAGTCCTACTCATAGTCTACAAGGATTTACATAGAAAGTCTATCTCTAATTGTCTTGTGCTCCAAGCTGACTCGGTTGGTTCCCTTATTGATGAGGTACCCAGTCGGTTACTGACTTAGACATATCTACAGATACCCGGAAGGTAAGTATCCCACAGCCAGCTCGATGAGGATGGCTATAGGACCAAGATCGAGGATGGGGTGATGAGGGTTTGTGAGCTCGACGGCAAGCTTTCAGTGAAGGTGGCACATGCAGACAACCGCATGTACAAGATCCAGCTCAAGGTGGTGCAGCCGTCGTGCCTGGCGGTGCGCGGGCGGGGTGACAAGGAGGCATGGCTGTTCTTGGACCTTCAACGCCGTCTCCTTGAACAGCAGCAGGTGAACCAGTACAAACTGAGGTTCAGGCATGCCAACAACAAGGT
This sequence comes from Eleusine coracana subsp. coracana, assembly GCA_032690845.1. NCBI lineage: Eukaryota > Viridiplantae > Streptophyta > Magnoliopsida > Poales > Poaceae > Eleusine > Eleusine coracana. Next base: position 45,971,528 of record CM064430.1, read on the forward strand.
GATCGCAATCAGAGGAGTTGCTCACACAGTGGGCTTCGTGGACCATTGGCGGGCTATCTTGTTCTGTGACCTCCCCGTCAACGGCAAGGCCATCCCCCCGCTTCGCTACCTCGAGTTACCATCACGAAGAAATCTGCTCCGTCTTGATGCATGTCTTGCTCGGGACATTATGGTAGTCAAGGATCAGCTCAAATTTGTCGAGCTGAAGTCCCACTGGAAGAAGAGCAACATGTGTAGAGGTCCGTCATATGAAAGCTTGGATGTCTACCACATGGAGTAGAGCAACCGATTATTTCACCGGTTCTTAGTGCGAGGAACACGTAGTGGATACGAAAAATATGAATCTCAAGGATGATCCGTACCTCCTATTCTAGTCTAAAGTACTAAATGATGAAGACATGATCTTGCCTCCGTTCAAGAGGATCAATGTATGGCAACCGACCTTCGGGTTGCAAGACGACAATGACATTCTTTGCTTCATGACCAAGGTCAACCATCAAGATGAAAATGGGTGGATAGTTGCCGTCGACATGAACTCTAAAATCATTGAATGGAGTTGTGCCGTTTACTGCAACAAGAAACGTATTCATCCCCTTCATTTACATGCACAACAGAATATCTAGATATATGTCATAGACTGCTCGAGGCAATGGTCTTAGTTCTTACAAGACCAAATTCTGTTTATAAGGTCTTAAATCCTGACTAAGTTGTGCATGTTCACTGGGTCTCTTTTCTGAATATATAAGTTGTTATGTTCTGTTTAGAGCATAAGAGCATGACTAATAATTTAGCCAGCAGCCGGTAGAAGTTCCATGTAATATTGAGCTAACAATTTAGCTCACTTGTATAGTGAGCTGGTTACAACGCTGGCTAAAAGGATGGTCTCCAAGCAATGAGCATTTAAAATTACATATGGAAGAGCACGGATTGGACAAAATCACCCTAGAGGCAGCTGCTACGCTTGCTTCTGACCGCAAACTGACTTTATTTTCTCCTATCTGCTATTTGAAGCGGGCGACTTACCAAACGCTGGTTCTACTCTCTCTCTTCACTTCTCTCTCATCCAACTAGGATTTGTATAACATGGACAATTATTTAGCCTGCTGACTGAACCTTATTATACTTGCTCTAATGGCATGTGGATAGACTGAATGCTGGTGGAAGTATTTCCTTTTAATAGTTATAAATTGCAAATAGACCTGAATATTGACTTGTTAGCTATCAACGCAACTTGTACTAGCTTGAGTGATTCTTTAACAAAAAAAGTGACAATAGTTGACTCATGACCGATGCACTGCAGTAGTTGTGGAAAGAAGGATCTAGGATCAACATCATTGTCTTAACAAAAGAGAACAGATACTAACAGATGCTAATAGGTACGAAAGCTATTATAACAAATCACACTTATTAGGTAAAAAAAAATGTATGTCTAACATTTGGTAAAGCATAAACTAAGGCTATTGTGAAGTATCATTAATCGTTACCAGTTACCATGGTTCCTCACTTCCATAGTTATTGTTGGACAACAATAATCCTTACTCGCTCCATTATATAGAGTATCATTGAAACATTTTAACAACGAGCTCCTATTCAAAACAGCTAATTAGGAAAACGATTACCCCTATATATAAATTTGTTGGACAACAATAATCCTTACTCGCTCCATTATTAGCATATATACAACCGTAAACACATTTCCTGGACTGCGTGAACAGTGCCTCTGCTTTCCGATTGCCGGGCGTGGGGAGGCACGCTGCGTGCCACGACCGAGGAGGCGGGGCCCGAGCCGGCGATGCTGCCCAACCTCGCGGGGCAGAAAGGGAACAAACCCAACCCAAGTGCGCACCACCTTTCTGCTCGATCGCATCGTCGCGTGCTAATAAGCCTACTGTTCTTTTTCTTGTGTGGCACCAGCCGGCAGCATTTCATATCTCGCATCGGAACGATGGCTACGTTGCAACCACATGCGTTTTGCTCATCTCCCCAGTAGCCAGCAACTAACCTGACTTTCGATTAAAAAAAGTTTGAGGCATCGATTACCTAGTCTTAATTGGTTGGTGCCTTGGTGGATTTGTTTTTGAATAAAGCTCCAGCGAGGGCCCGAGGCAGAGTACTTTCTCCTTAAGATGCACACACGCAATCTATGCCCTGTTTGGAGAGATGGAGCTTGTCCGGGAGCTGATGATCTGGGAATCTAGCACTCTTGCAAGCTAATTATTCAGAGAACTTTGTAAAAGTGACTAAGTGAGCCCTACCGTCATTTTCAATTAGAATTTCGTGGAATTTAGTCATTAGTGTGTCCGTTTTTGTTTGGCATATAATTAATATCGAATCAAAATTATGCAAGAAACAAAGATCAAGGAGGCGACTTTGAATCTAGATGAAGCCATCACATTTCACCCTGCACAAAAGCATTTCCCGAATATGAAAAGCTTTCTATTTGAAAGCGGATACACGTATTTCCAAACACGGATGAGAAATTTTTTGTTGATATTTGTGACAGCCCTGTTTTTTTTTTTGAGCAAATTAAAAAAAATCTTACCTTTCCTGTTCGTGTGGGACCCGCTTGTCAATCTCTCTCTCCCTCTCAGTGTTGCCAGCACAAAGGCCAGCGCCGCCCGCGCGCTGTGCGCTCCACGTGACGCGTAACCAGGCAGCTTGCCTGCTTCACCACTTGCCGCTCAAGCCGGGAGTAAAATCCCAGTTTCTTTTCTCTGCTCTCTCTCAGTTATCTCTCACGCTCGGCTCTCTCTTTTTCCTCTGTTCTTTTTCGCCACCACCGAAGCAAGCTCAAAGCTCGAGGTCCCGCCATCGCCGTCGCCTTCCCGACCAGGTCAGCGCCTCAAACCGTCACCCAGACCCCCTCCCAGCCCTTCTCCATGGCCGCCCAGCACCGCCTCCCACCGTAGCTCGCAAATCGAAACGTTTTCCTCTCGGTGAGCACCGGCAACTCTCTCTGTTCTCGCTCAAAATTCTTTTGCTTCATCAAGTTTTAGCCAAATCCCTTGTAACGCAAGCTTGCCCCCTTGATCACGTACTCTCTAAACTTGTTTTGACTAAAGTTTTTCCTCCCATCGTCATGAAACTAAAGGAGCCACCGCCGCCGGCATCGTGCTCTGTTTTCCGCCACCGCTGCCGCCTTATTCCGGTGAGCCACCCACTGTCGCCGACCCCTCTGCTTTCTCCTCTCCAGCGCCGCCCCCACCGGTGCCCTTGGCTGGCCGAGCCATGCCCTGGGAGCACGCCTGGCCGCCGCGGCCGCGCGGCCATATCACCGTGTGCGTGCACGCGAGCAAGCAGAGAGGCTCCCTGGAGCTGGGCCGTGCCCCGCCGGTTGGGCCACTGAGAGGCTGGGCCAGGTCCAGCCGTAGCTGGGCCGTTGAGTTGGCCCATCTAGTTCTCCAGAATTTTCTTCTTAAAAATAATTTCAGGGCCTTGGAAAAATTATAACTAGAGTTATAGACCTTCTAAACTCATGGGACTAATTTTGTTGAGTTCCATATGTTAATCTCTACCACTTTGTGAAATAAAATTTAATATTTGTTTTATATGTTTTTTAGGCATTTAAGTAAATATTAGAAATACCCTTTTTAGTTGTTAATTAATTTAGTACTTCCTGAATTAGTATCTTATCCTAATAGGTTAATATTAAATAATAATGGGGTAATTAAGGGTAATTAACTATTGTTGAGCATGCCACTCCCTTGTCATTAGTAGACGTAATCACGTTTAATTTGAAGGAAATACTTCAGACAAGAGTAACTAGGTTCTTGTTTACTTTTTATTCGTGCTGCTATTTCAAGCATCGCATTTTGCATTCATGCATCGCTAGCACTAACTTGCGACGTATCAACGAATCGCATAGGACCGGAGATCGTCGAGCAGTCCGTCAAGAGTGGACCCGAGGTGGTGATCGTCGAGCCTGACTCCGCGCCTGCACCGCTGTACTCGGACGAACCACAAGGCAAGCCCCGGTGCATCCCACCTATGTTTTTAAATTCTTTCTTTTATCACAGTCAGTCGAGTCATGATTGTGCACTAGGTTCTAGCAATTGATTGACACCCACCTGCATCACTACCATATCCTATGATGTTTTTATACTATACAGGTACCGGTGGCACGATAGGCGCTATGCTTATGTCATAGGAATATCGGTAGCACTGTATAGGATGATCTTAAAGCATGGTGGCTTTAAGTTGAGTGAGATCTTTGAGAATTCAAATGAAAGATGATGATGATGATGAGACTGGACGGGCCCCATGGAGGAAAGGGCAAAGACTGGGTCTTGCAAGGTGGTAGTCCCGTCCATGTCAGATTTAGGACCAAGCCGTTGGCGGCTCCGTAAATAAGTATTAAACAGTACCAATCTACATGTTGGTATATGGGACCCAGTAAGCTGATGTACCCTAACTTCCTCAGTGGTAGGACGTAGCCAACTTTCTTTTGCCGGCTGATAGTGAGATTGAAGTCTCACGGGAGGAAAATGGTGGTCACTCATGGATAACGTCTGGGACAGGTATCACGTGGGGTCTCCATATTTCCGGGGAAGTTGGAAACGGATCGACCTCTGGTTGGGGTTAGAGGGAAAGGTTGTCATATATGACCAATGTGGTGCGTATGTGTCGTGTAGTCGGGTTTTACCCAATTGGTTGAAATTGATTCGAGTCGTTGTATCTCGCAGCAATGAGTATTGCTTGTTCACTTGGCGCGAGTGTAGATAATTGAGGAGTAATGAGAGAAGGAGAGTTGTTTCAATTAATTAATTTCTTTGCTTGCAAGAACTTGATTGCAATAGTACAGGATGCAAACCTTATTGCTAATGAACTTAATCTTGAGCTAAAAGATAAAAGTAGATGTTCACTATAAGTGCTATTTTTTGCAAGTCTGAGTCAATCCACCAGCCAAAGGCCTATACATTCTAGGTGTCGGCCTTAGCGAGCCTTGTTGACGGGTCAGTCTTGCGGAGTATATTAGATACTCAGGACTTTGTCCATGTTGGTTTTAGGTGGTGAGCCACCTCCCTATGGCTGGTCCGAGAATATGCCAGGGGAGGGGCAACTTCCGGAAGGAGGATCCATCCAGTGAGAACGCATCCCGTCTCCTGAAGAGTAGAAGATGATCATGTTTCGAGAGCATAGTTTAGATTATAAAATAAAGCTCCTTGTTGCTAAATAGTTCGTGTTTAGATTTTCAAACACTTTGTTGTAATAAATGTTTTTCTGCTGCAAAACTCTGGTTTGTTTTCCGAAAACCTGACTGTATTATACCATGATGTAATATATTCTGGGCTTGTAAGAATGTATGTGCTGTTGTAACTCGCTTCGTCGAGTGTTCTCCTGTACATGATCCTGGTTATCCCAGAGGGGATGTCACAGTTGGTATCAGAGTAATACAGGAGCAATGACATATCATTCTCAAGTCGGTTTTCAAAAACTTTGTTTGCAAAATTTCTATAGGACCCGACGAGTGAGAACGACAGGTTAGTAAGACACTAGTAGTCACGAGTACATGTTGCTATTCGATTTAGAATATGTAACTAACTACTAACTTGTTAATTTTTTGTTGCATACTATTTGCATCATATCATCTCATATAATTGGAAATATTGCGGTATTAATGGTTAAGTCTCTAGACTTAGTTTTGTTTTGTTACTGTTGTTGCTTTGTTTTCACTGTGGGAAGAAGTGTTTAACTTGTTAAACCTTTTTCCTGCAGATGCCACAGAGTCGCAGACGTGTGCACGAGTTTGACGTGCAGGAGGCACGTAACACGGACTTAGAGTGTCAGCTCCACGACACAGAGATGCGACTAGTAGAGGCTACCTAGCAGGCGAATAGCCAGCGTGTTATTTACCGACGACAGTTTCAGGCAGATAGTCAGCGGATTGCTGCACTCGAGGGACAGATTGTGGAGCTTACTGGAGACCGTGATGGTTTCCACCAGAGGGCGATAGACCTTGAGGGCCAGATGACAGGACTTACCGGTGAGCGTGACACGGCTCGCCAAAGGGTTACACTGGTAGAGGGTGAGCTAGTAGGTGTCACTCAGCAGCGTGACCAGGTTGTGGAGGTGTTACTTGACGTTGCAGCCCAGAGGGACCACCTCCAGCTACAGGTTCAGCACCTTATACAGGAGCAGCAGATGTTTGACGAGCACCACCTAGACCTTCACCACCAGCTTGAGGAGTTGTAGCAGCAACAGCAGCAGGGACAGGCAGGGGGTGACGAGGCTCCTGTGTCGGGCCTTGACTTTGAGGGACCCCCTGTTGCGCTAAACGACGACGTTGTGTCAGACGGGGACAGTCACGCACCACCACAGTAGATTGTGCGGGGATTAGGCTAGCAGTAGGAGAGTAGCAGCAGTGGACTAGGAGTAGTAGATTAGCCACATTTTTGCTGACAGGATGTCAGATTGTATAGCCACCGGGTAGTATGCTGGAGATAGGGTTGTTTAGTTAGATGGCGATAGTCGCCGCATTTTGCTAACGTAGGTCAGATTGTATAGTAGGTCGACGGTAGACCTCCCCGCTATAGCAGTTTGTACTAGTAGTAGTAGAAAACTCATGTATTAGGTTGCTAATAAATAAAAGTGGATGTTTTAGTAGTTTCTTTCAAATGAATGTGTTGTATCGCCAGAGGCCTTTTGATGTTAATACCTGTTAATCTTGTTGCTCCGCAGAGATGGCCAGTGGTGGTAATGGCATCAGTGATGCGGAAGGGCAGCAGTGTCACTTATGCCAAGAGAAAGACATTCGCATAGCAGAATTGGAAAATCAACTATGGGTTAGAGAGGAATGGCTGGTCATCCAAGATAGTCAGTTAAATGACAAGGATGAACAACTTGCAAGTAGGGATCAACAGCTTGCAATAGCTAATCTTACGATCCAACAACTAGAGGAGGATCTGATTCAAATGCATAATAATATGTTGAATCAAGGATTTGAGCAACAACGACTAGAGGAAGAGGAAGATGAACCAGAGGAGATTATGGATGCAGAGTCGGTGATAGACATGACCGAGCTTCCATCACTGCAGGATGGGGGTTCAGGAGTAGAGGACACCGGGAATCAGGAAGTGACCTCCGTGCTTCGTTCGGTTGAATGAGCATTAGAGTGTTGTACTGTGTACTTTAGCAAGAAAAGAAGTGGGAGTAAATGTGTAGTAGCTATAAGTGGTATGACGAATAAAATTAGTGTGAACTATGGATGTCAACCCATGCTTTGTATTAAATGTTAAGTTGCTATAATAAACAGTTGTTTTATGCAAAGTTGTGCCATGAAAATGTTATTGTCAATTATTCCTGTTCCACTCGTAAGTCATGAGTTATTAATGAAAAGATTTTTTTCTTGGACAGAATGGCTGAAACAGGAAATGGAAGTGGTGCGAAGAATTCGCAAAATGGGGGAACGGAAGTACCACCACCTCCACCCACGTTGGCACAAGCTATTGCAACTATACTAAACTCTGGAGCAGCACAGGAGGACTTACTCCGTCAATTAGTTCGGAATACCACTCCACAAGAGAATCGTCAGAGTCATCATGCTCCAGATAATCAAGCAACTTATTCGGACTTTCTAGCTACCCGTCCGCCTATTTTTTCGGATGCTGGAGAACCTCTGGAAGCGGACCATTGGTTACACACTATTGAATCTAAACTGGAGTTAATACCTTGCACGGATACCCAGAAGACCTTGTTTGCCGCCCAACAATTGCAAGGGATTGCAGGAGCCTGGTGGGCAAATTACAGGGCAATGCGTCCACCTAACCACCAGTATACCTAGACAGAGTTTACTAAGGCTTTTCGCGAGTATCATATTCTAGAAGGTCTTGTGGACCAGAAGCAAAATGAATTTCTGGCATTAAAGCAAGGAGATATGACCGTGCATGCTTACTCAAAGGTATTCAACCATCTTGCCCAATACGCCCCAGAATACGTGGATACAGATGACAAGAAGAAAGTTCGCTTCAAAGGAGGGCTAACTACACTGCTGCAGTCTCGCATTGTTCTGAACAGGACTGCTAGCTTCAATGAATTCGTCAATGATGCTATTATCTTAGAAGATTCTCTTCGCATCCACAAAGCTGCAAAGGAGAAAGAGAAGAGGTCCATGGGCCAGGGAAGTGGAAGACCATCCAAATACAGGTTGGTGTACACATCGCCAACAGGTCAGCGCTATCTTGCTATACCTTCCCACCCAACTAATTACCAGGCACCTCAGCAGTCATCCCAGCGCTATCAATCCCGCCCACCACAACAGCAGCAGAATGTGCAGCAACCTCGACAAACTTATTCAGTACCACCACCAAATACTCTACCATGTTACAATTGTGGTCGTCTTGGACACTTTGCTCGAAGTTGTCCATATCCACCAAAGAAATCTAATGCACCACGTCCTCAAGGATCAGGACCCAATCAACAGAAAAATCAGCCCAAGGATACACAAGTGAAAACCGGGCGTGCTAATTTTACTACGGCTGAGGAAATACCAGAAGGAGGACAAGTTCTTGCGGGTATGTTTTCTATTGCTGATCATCCTACTATAGTATTATTCGATTCTGGAGCTACCCATAATTTCATCAGCAAAGCATATGTTCAACAACATTATATCCTACCATCCAAATTGTTATGCCCACATCTCATTTCAACACCTGGGGGTAGAATACTTGCAAATCAAGAAGCTGCAAACCTACCACTAAAACTGGGTAGTAAAGCTTATTCTACATCCTTGATCATTTTGGAAGGGCAAGGGTTAGATGTAATTCTTGGTATGCAATGGATGGGTTTCCATAAGGCAGTCCTTGATATAGCTTCCCGCACCGTATTTTTGGACTCACATGTCCATGGCCGAGATTCTTTGACTTTAACTATCCCACAAACCCTCTTGCCAATGGTTAATAAAGTCATTGGTAAAAGTCTAGAAGAGATACCAATAGTCTGTGAATACCCAGATGTGTTTCCAGACGATTTACCAGGTTTACCTCCTGAGCGGGAAATAGAATTTAAGATAGAGCTTCAACCTGGAACAGCACCGATATCTCGAAGATCTTATCGGATGCCTCCTAATGAACTTGCTGAGCTGAAAGTGCAGTTACAGGAATTGTTGGACAAAGGATACATACGCCCAAGTTCGTCACCTTGGGGTTGTCCAGCCTTGTTTGTCAAGAAAAAGGATCAAACTTTGAGATTATGTGTGGATTATCGGCCTTTAAATGCCATTACTATCAAGAACAAATACCCACTTCCTCGGATTGACATATTATTCAATCAATTGATGGGAGCCAAGGTGTTCTCCAAAATAGACCTTCGATCGGGATACCACCAGACCCGAATCAGAGCTGAAGACATACGTAAGACAGCTTTCTCTACCAGGTATGGACTTTATGAATACCTAGTGATGTATTTTGGTTTGACCAATGCACCGGCACATTTCATGTACCTCATGAACTCGGTATTCATGCCGGAATTAGACAAGTTCGTACTGGTCTTTATAGATGATATTCTAATCTACTCCAAGTCAGAAGAGGAGTATGCTGAACATTTGCGCATTGTTCTACAACGCCTAAGAGATCACTAATTGTATGCCAAGTTTAGCAAATGTGAATTTTGGTTGAAGAAAGTACCATTCTTAGGTCATGTGATTTCTGCAGAAGGCGTAGCGGTCGATCCCAATAATGTTCACAAGGTGTTGGATTAGGAGCCACCCAGGTCAATCACTCAAATCCGCAGCTTTCTAGGTTTGGCAGGCTACTACAGAAGGTTTATTCCTAATTTCTCAAAGATTGCTAAGCCAATGACAAAACTACTTGAAAAGGACAAGAAATATGAATGGAGTAGTGAATGTGATGAAGCTTTTCAAACTTTAAAGAAATTACTGACAACTGCTCTAGTATTAGCCTAACCAGATTTGACGAAGCCATTTGATGTCTATTGTGATGCTTCTAGTATAGGACTTGGTTGTGTCCTTTTGTAAGAAGGTCGAGTAATTGCATATGCATCACGACAACTTAGGAAGCATGAGGAACACTACCCAACACATGATTTGGAATTGGCATTAGTAGTTCTAGCCCTGAAAATTTGGCGATGCTATCTCTTGGGAAATTTGGTACACCTTTACACGGACCATAAGAGTCTCAAGTACATATTTACCCAAGCAGATCTGAATATGTGTCAAAGAAGGTGGTTAGAACTAATCAAGGATTATGAGATCGAGATCCATTATCATCCTGGCAAGGCAAATGTTGTGGCCGATGCTTTAAGTCGAAAAGTGCATTGCAATAACCTCACCCCTCTGCTACTAACCAAGGAGTCGAGGAAAGAAGTAAGTGAACCCAGTCTTCGTGTTCTTTCATATGGGGTATTAACCAACTTGGCACTTATTCCCACCATTCGTGAGGATATCGTGATAGCTCAGAAGAAAGATGTGGGTATACAACATATAAAAAGGCGATTAAAGATTGGAGAGGTAAAATGTTTTCGGGAAGACAACGAAGGTGTTATTTGGTTCAAGAATAGACTGGTAGTCCCTAAAGACTTCAACCTTCGTAAGAAAATTTTGGATGAAGCTCATACTTCTAAGTATTCCATTCATCCTGGAACTAACAAGATGTATCAGGATTTAAAACAAAGGTTTTGGTGGACAAGAATGAAGAGAGAGATAGCAAGGTATGTCACTGAATGTGATACTTGTCGACGAGTAAAGGCAGATCACTTAAAGCAAGCAGGACCACTTCAACCCTTAAGTATACCTGCTTGGAAATAGGAGGACATCAGTATAGATTTCATTGTTGGCTTACCCTTAAGCCCACAGAAGCACAACTCTATCTGGGTTATTGTTGACAGGTTAACCAAGTCCACTCACTTCATACCCGTGCATACTCAGTATACTATGGAGAAGTACGTTGAGCTCTACATATCTCATATTCTCTGCATGCATGGGATACCAAAAACCATTATCTCGGATAGAGAAGCTCAATTTATTTCTAGATTTTGGGAGCACATACATCAATCCCTTGGAACTCAATTGATTCGAAGCTCAGCATACCACCCTCAAACGGATGGGCAAACAGAGCGAATCAATCAATATCTGGAAGATATGCTTCGCGCATGTGTGTTGACATATAGCAAGGATTGGGAAAGATGTTTACCCTTGGTAGAATTCTCATACAACAACAGTTATCAAGAGAGCATCGGTATGTCACCATTCCAAGCCTTATATGGACGTAGTTGTCGTACACCACTAAATTGGTCTGAAAGTGGTGAAAGGATAATCTTCGGCCTAGATATGGTAAAGGATGCTGAAGAACGAGTGCGTCTAATTCAACAAAATCTAAAGCGGGCCAAGTCACGACAACTCAGCTATACAAATAAAAGGTGATGAAAGTTGATATTCGATGTTGGAGATCAGGTATATATACGAGTGTCCCCCATAAAAGGCGTTCAACATTTTGGACTCAAAGAGAAATTGGCACCGCGATATATTGGACCTTTTGTTATTCAAGAACAATGTGGACCTGTAGCCTATCGATTGGAGTTGCCAACACATCTCTCTGGAGTTCACAATGTTTTTCATGTATCTCAACTGAAGAAGTGTCTGAAGGCACCAACGGACGTCGTTATTAGAGAAGTGAAATCATTGCAGCCCGACTTAACTTACGACGAGCATCCAGTCAAAATTATTGATACAAAAGATCGAGTGACACGACACCGAACTATCAAATTTTACAAGGTCCAGTGGAGTAACCATTCTGAAAGAGAAGCTACTTGGGAACAAGAAGAATTCTTACAAACACATTATCCAGCATTTCTCCAGACCGCGACTTCTTAGTATCGTGCATTTCTGAATCTCGGGACGAGATTCCTGTAAGGGGGGAGGACTGTGACAACCCTATTTTTTTTTTTTTGAGCAAATTGAAAAAAAAATCCTTACCTTTACTGTTTGTGTGGGACCCGCTTGTCAATCTCTCTCTCCCTCTCAGCGTTGCCACCACAGAGGCCAGCGCCGCCGAGCGCTGTGCGCTCCGCGCGACGCGTAACCAGGCAGCTTGCTTGCTTCACCACTTGCCACTCAAGCCGGGAGTAAAATCCCAGTTTCTTTTCTCTCCTCTCTCTCAGTTATCTCTCACGCTCGGCACTCTCTTTTTCCTCTGTTCTTTTCCGCCACCACCAAAGCAAGCTCAGAGCTCGAGCTCCCGCCGTCGCCTTCGCCTTCCCGACCAGGCCAACGCCTCAAACCATCGCACAGACTCCCTCCCAGCCCTTCTCCATGGCCGCCCAGCACCGTCTCCCGCTGTAGCTCGCGAATCGGAATGTTTAATTTGAAGGCTGGGCCGGGTCCAGCCGTAGCTGGGCCGTTGAGTTGGCCCATCTAGTTCTCTAGAATTTTCTTTTTAAAAATAATTTCAGGGCCTTGGAAAATTATAACTAGAGTTATAGACCTTCTAAACTCATGGGACTAATTTTGTTGAGTTCCATATGTTAATCTCTACCACTTTGTGAAATAAAATTTAATATTTATTTTATATGTTTTTTTAGGTATTTAAGTAAATATTAGAAATATCCTTTTTAGTTGTTAATTAATTTAGTACTTCCTGAATTAATGTCTTATCCTAATAGGTTAATATTAAATAATAATGGGGTAATTAAGGGTAATTAACTATGATTGAGCATGCCACTCCCTTGTCATTAGTAGACGTAATCACGTTTAATTTGAAGGAAATACTTCAGACAAGAGTAACTAGGTTCTTGTTTACTTTTTATTCGCGCTGCTATTTCAAGTATCGCATTTTATATTCATGCATCGCTAGCACTAACTTGCGACGTATCGACGAATCGCATAGGACCGGAGATCGTCGAGAAGTCCGTCGAAAGTGGACCCGAGGTAGTGATCGTCGAGCCTGACTCCGCGCGTGCACCGCCGTACTCGGACGAACCACAAGGTAAGCCCGGTGCATCCCACCTATATTTTTAAATTCTTTCTTTTATCACAGTCAGTCAAGTCATGATTGTGCACTAGGTTCTAGCAATTGATTGACACTCATCTGCATCACTACCATATCCTATGATGTTTTTATACTATACAGGTACTGGTAGCATGATAGACGCTATGCTTATATCATAGGAATATTGGTAGCACTGTATAGGATGATCTTAAAGCATGGAGGTTTTAAGTTGAGTGAGATCTTTGAGAATTCAAATGAAAGATGATGATGATGATGATGATGATGAGACCGGATGGGCCCCATAGAGGAAAGGGCAATGACTGGGTCTTGCAAGGTGGTAGCCCCGTCCGTGTCAGATTTAGGACCAAGCCGTTGGCGGCTCCGTGAATAAGTATTGAACAGTACCGATCTACATGTTGGTATATGGGACCCAGTAAACTGATGTACCCTAACTTTCTCAGTGGTAGGACGAAGCCAACTTTCTTTTACCGGCTGATAGTGAGATTGAAGTCTCACGGGAGAGAAATGGTGGTCGCTCATGGATAACGTCTGGGACGGGTATCATGTGGGGTCTCCATATTTCCAGGGAAGTTGAAAACGGATCGACCTCTGGTTGGGGTTAGAGGGAAAGGTTGTCATATACGACCAATGCGGTGCGTATGTGTCGTGTAGTCGGGTTTTACCCAGCTGGTTGAAATTGATTCGAGTCGCTATCCCTCGCAGCAATGAGTACCGCTTATTCACTTGGTGCGAGCGTAGATAATTGAGAGTAATGAGAGAAGGAGAGTTATTTCAATTAAATAATTTATTTGCTTGCAAGAACTTAATTGCAATAGTACAGGATGCAAACCTTATTGCTAATGAACTTAATATTGAACTAAAAGATGAAAGTAGATATCCACTATAAGTGCTGTTTTTTGCAAGTCTGAGTCAATCCACCAGCCAAAGGCCTATACATTCTAGGTGTTGGCCTTAGCGAGCCTTGTTGACGGGTCAGTCTTACGGAGTATATTAGATACTCAGCGCTTTGTCCATGTTGGTTTTAGGTGATGAGCTATCTCCTTATGGCTGGTCCGAGAATATGCCCGGGGAGGGGCAACTTCCGGAAGGAAGATCCATCCAGTGAGAACGTATCTTGTCTTCTGAAGAGTAGAAGATGATCATGTTTCGGGAGCATAGTTTAGATTATAAAATAAAGCTTCTCGTTGCTAAACAGTTCGCGTTTAGATTTTCAAACACTTTATTGTAATAAATGTTTTTTCGCTGTAAAACTCTGATTTGTTTCCGAAAACCTGGTTATATTATACTATGATGTAATATATTCTAGCTTGTAAGAATATATGTGCTGTTGTAACTTATTTCGTCGAGTGTTCTCCTGTATATGATCCTAGTTATCCGAGAGGGGATGTCATAATTTTCCCCCATTTTGTAAAATAAGGCAAAACTATATTGGCGCGGGACGCAGGATACGTTGCATGCAAGTCCAATGGTTGAACTTGAACATGTAGATATATGAAAAATAACGCTACCTTGACTTGGAAACTGACACCACTCGATTGTTGTATTGTGCGTTATTGGACTTGGATGATGGACCTAGCTCGATCAGGCAGCTTAACACCAGTAACAGATATTCCTCTCGAAAAAAAAGAAGAAATAAAAGCCTTGATAGGAACTGCTAAGCTCTGGATGGGGTGAGCTCCATGATAACACGGGAGGAGAAGCATACATATGCAGTGGCGAAGCTAGATTTAAGATGTGTTTGTTTCGTTGAATTAGGTTGGATAGGAGTATCTAGTTCGATTCACTGTCAGGATGAATAGTGATGGACTGAGAATGAAAATATTTCTTTAAGATACTGAATCAATCTATACAAAAATGATATAAACCTATCCATCTTATGTAACTATGATGTTTATTAACATAATTAGACATTATTAATTCAGTTACTACTAAATAACATTTTTACTATGATATTATTATCGTTGATATGCAATAAGATGTCGATTAATATATTATGAGAGCTCAATGATACTACAATTAATAATAATTAGTATTTTATGACCAATTAAAAATTATTAAGATATAATTAAGACCAATAAATATTAAACCATATTAATTATTATTATTTGATAATAAGATCTATAATTTTATTATTTAATCTTATCATGTCTATTCTTATTCATCCAACCAAATATGGAATTGGATCATTCTATCCACCTAATCATACACATAATTTGAATTATCCCATCCAAAAAAACATGAATAATCAGAAGTTTGCTCTCAAAACAAACACATCCTTAAAGAACTCTGGTGTCTCACCTTTAGATGTGCATAATTTTTAGTCAATACTATTGTTTAATCAGTGCAATTAACAAGAACAAATGGCTTTGGACCCTGGGGCGAGCGCATCCGGTGCTTGAATCTGGCGAAGACATGTGTGTGCATTGCCAATGATATACGATTCATGTGGGATTGTAGCGGCTACCTCTCAAAATCCTTGTAAAAACATGCACAAGCATGAATATGTCTCTATATAGGGTGTGTTTATTTTTTGGGATCTAAATTTTAGTGGAGTCATATCAATCATTAAAATATTATATATGATTATTAAATATATATTAAATATAAAATTAATTACAGAGTTGAATACGCATCAGCGTGACAAATTTATTAAGCTTAATTAATTCATCATTAAGAGATGTTTACTGTAGCATCATATTATCTAATCATTACTTAATTAGTTTTAATAGATTTGTCTCATCATTTAGAGAGAGGGTTATGGACTGGATTTTGTTAGTAATCTATATTCAATACTCCTAATTAGTATCACAATATTTGATAAGACAAATCTAAAAATCAGAGAGATGGAAACGAACACACCCATAATTTCCATTGATAAAAGTACCTTTTGCGTATCTGGACAAAAATTAACAAATATCAGCCACTGGATAAGCGTGTCGGTCGCTTGCACAAATGGACGTTTCGCTCCCGGCTCCCGCGCATATGCACCTAATGCATACTTGAATAGACGCCAAGATCCATGGAGTTGTAATAACTCTATAGGCGCAAAACACAACAGGAAGAAGACGGCAAGCATCCTCCATGTGACTAACCTTCTCTTCCGGTCAATGCCACTAGTGCTGGTCTGAGAGTGAGAGAAGTGTACGCGGCGGATGTGATCAATATGTTTCTGTAAGATAGCACATGTTCGTTTGCCCACTCTGCTTTTTATCAACCCCCCTCCCCCCCTAAATACCGCACTTATCAGTTTTCAAGAAAAAAATACCATCTTTTTTTTAGCAACAATACCGACTTATTTGGCACTCCCATCTATCGCAAAGCACGAAACAGGCCCGTACTGCTGTATTTTGGGACCCGGGATGAAAAACAAAATAGGGCTCTAGCCAGAAAATTTTTATAGCTATATATATGCTTCTACATACAATTGACATTTAGTCTAAAAAGTAAAGGATGAATATTTCCTACACATATCATCATCTTTTACTAAAAAGTATGACCCGTCGAGAATTCTTCGAAATGATAAAATCTTCATATTTAATCTTCTTCAGAATATTATTTTTAAGAGTTATTGTGATCAATCTATTGAGTCTTTCTTCCATCATACTAGTATTTTGCATGTACAGACTTTAATAGCTTTAACTTTGAAAATTTTTCGTTATGCAGATGCAATGATAACCAGAATGGTTAACAAAATTTTATATGCAATAAATACGTTAGAAAAACAAGTCATCTGTTTCACAAATTCTATAATAGCAACAGGGCCACGTAGAAACGACGAGTCCGTCCATACAGACACTCGTGTTAGGATCAGAGATATCGGGCGGTTGAAGAAAGGCTTGTTGGAAGATGGACTGCCACGTATCCTGCGCTACAATGAACACCCGTGGCTCGTGAACCATCGGTGGCAGTGACATTATTTAACGCAACTTTCGTATGTTTTCAACTTGGACATGTATACGCATACATGGCAGCAGCAACAGGACAACTATTTCACCTGCCTCGATCAAGAACTGACACGAACTCGTTTGTAAAGAGAGCGAGAGAGATAGGGAAAGTGAACTGATCGCTGTACAGTCCATTCATTCGATTGCTTCTACGTAAACCTTCCGGCCGGTTTTCTTTTTCTCTTCTATACTCCCCGGCCCTTTTGCCTCTATTTCTTTTTTTTTTTTTTTTGCGAAAGCTTTTGCCTATATTTCTTTTTTTTTTTGCGAAAGCTTTTGCCTCTATTTCTGTAGGAAAGGTTATCCAAAAAAGAATAGTATTGTGTGCTCCCTTTTTATTTTTTTCATCAGTAGAGTGGTATGCATAGTTTGCTCCCTTAATGACTAAACATGCACGTTTGAAGTAAATATAGTTTGGTCCCTCTGGAACATGGAGTTTTTTTTTTCTGAATCATGTGAAAATAGAATGGATTCATGCGAATTTTTGGCCAGGCCTTATTTTCCCAGTAAAAAAATATTGATTCAAAAAGGAAAGGCATTATCTTATCCATCTTTTTTTTTAAATATCCTTTTTGAGATTGAGCAAAGACGACAGACAACATTCTTAATATAAGAACCTGCATGCTAATGATGAGCAGACCAGCAGCCACATAGATCCCGCTTAGTACTCTTTCGGAATGCTCAACCTAGCTACAACTTTGAAATTTTATAGAAACATCTACAATAGTAAACATCTGGCCTTCGATTGCACGTATAAATAAACCCGCCGGTGCGCGTAAAAGGTGGGGCAGAGGATTTCAAACGACATCATGCTTCTGGATCTTGACCAGAAAGTGGGATAAAAGGAGATTGGTTCGAGCAGTGTTCTTTCCTAACGCCTAGCTAGAAAAATCCAGTCCTAGATTCTAATACTCCGTGTTTTCATCTCCTAGTGCTTTCAAGCCGGAGCTATCGCTTACTCAAAAAAAAAAAAAAAAAAAAAAAAAAAAAAAAAAAAAAAAAAAAACTGGAGCTAGCGCGTGTCGTGAAAAAGGCACCGTGAACGCGGCGCTATGCTCTGCTCTATGCATGTGTGCACGTAGACAGATGGCCGCGACTAAACGGACCTTTTTTGCCAGGTTCCTGTTGGCCGTTGCGCGAAACGGCGGCGTGGTTAGGGCCGGATCCAGGCATCATTTTGTGGCTCCTGGTCACTTTTGGACCTCCTGGTTTTCTTCTACCAAGATCGTCGTAATCAAGATGCATACGTGTATGCGAGCACCCATCGATCCGACCGGGTCTGTTTTGGTGGCGTCTGCTCGTACTCGGGCAGGCACCAGCAGTACGAGCGATGGAGCGAGTAGCAGATAACCGTGCATGCGAGTAATGTCGGTAGAATGCTTTACGTTGCGCACGAGAACGCCAGAGCCGGCGCCGGAGCATTTACATCGCGCGTGAGTGCCACCGGATATATCGATCGCTTCCACATAAATACCTTTGCAACCTCTCTTCGAGTTTCAATTTCCAAATTCAAACTCTTTTTGGTTGTGCGCGCATCGACCGAGTTTCAAAAATCGAAATCCTCTTGGCTCGAAACAGAAGTCTTCTGTCTTGGCTGGTACCACAAGCCGACCGGACTGCATGTGTCAAAGGTAGCAGAAGTGGTTGAAGCAGTTGCCTCATAAATGTCTCCGATGTTTGATCATGGTACGGAACTATCTAGCTGGAGCCTTTCTAGTGGCTCAAGGAGCACACTACGCCTTTCATTTCAAAGCATGTACGGCGTGTTATTGAAGAGAGGAATGCTCACCTTGACTACTGATTTACTGGTGATTTCTACTGGAATTTCCATATATTGTTGAGCAAAACATCATAGAAAACTAATTTCAAATATGCAAATAGTGTTTCTAACTTCAAATCTAAATTTAAATGCTTAAAAATTCATAGACAGATATGCTTATATTTTAAGAAAATAGAAATAATATTGCTTAGATATAAAATTATCAGGGAGATAAATGATAAATCCTTCCGATGTTTATTGGAATGGTAATAGTTCTACTGTTTCATACTCTCCGTTCCAAATTATATGACATATTTGCCTTTACTTGTTTTCTCAAATTATAAATCATCCTCGTATTTCAATGCATTTTTTCTTCTTCTCAATATATATTTATCTATATCTCTCTCCTTCTTGTTTTTTATATTAATTTTTTTGCCTCTTCTTAATTTTCGTATCTAAAACTAAAACGTCATACAATTTGGAACAGAGAGAGTAAGTTCATATCATATTGTATACATTAATACAAGAAGTGTGGGTGGGGGTGGGGATCAAAAATTTATAAAAGAAATAAAAACAAATGGATGGCATGATGCAACCATTTAGTCCCCCTCAACGTCTATTTAATTAGAAATTAGAATAACAAGTTTCTTTTTCTCCAAACAACGAAGAAAGATATGATATTTCCTGGGTCCCTTTCAGAGGACTTTGTAGTAAGGTTTAATCTATGCTTTTCCAAAGTCCTGAAATAGCCAAACATTTTCGTATGAGCTACCTAACGGCTTGTTCGGGTCGGGAAACAGAAATGATCCAAGGGAAAGTCAGAGAAATTTTATACTACAATACTAGGCACATCGGTGTAGTTGTTGCTGCTGGGCTCAAGGACTGAACTGGTCGAGACTCGCGACCTGACCGGATGTGTACGTGTATACGGCAGGAGTCCCGCACCGACTAATACGTACGTTTTAGGTGAAGCCTTGACCTGTGAACTACCACTCCCATGGATTGAAAAACTGATCGGTTTTCATGGTTTCAGCGGATGACTGGTTTTCAGTCGAATTATTTTTTAAAATTTAAAAATTTGAAAAAATTATAATTTTGAAAACTAGTAAAATCGAGCGATAAACCAGAGAAACCAATGATAAACCAGAGAAACCAAGCGAATTTTTGCAAGAAGAAATTTTCTCAATAAATCGGATGATAAACTGAGAAAACCGAACGATAAACCGGCAAAACCGGTCGGTAAACAAGTCTCAGTTGCATCTGGTGTGCAGGATCATTATTTTATTTATTTATTTTTAAATTTTGCATGTGATTTATTTTACTACTACTCCCTCCATTTCTATATATAAACATTCATATACTTTCATAAAATTGCTTATAAAAAAGAATGAAGGGAGTACTTTGTACGAACAACAGCTACTAGCTAAACAGAGCCTTCGTCCAGGTCGCTGATGACTCGTATGTCGTATCTCGTACTATGGTCGAGGAGCTTCGTCCAGGTCTACCTTGACCGCGCACATGGTCGGTTACCGTCTGGATTAAATCTTCCTTCGCGTTAATGAAATGGAAAGCGGCGTTTTGGAGGGATTAATTACCGGCAACAGCGCGTCAATTCCACTCGAACCACGTCACCAGCCGCTTGATTTGGCCTGTACAATTACGTATGGTAACGTACCTCATACGGCGAGCGTAAATAGATACGCCTAAAGATACATGGAGAGATTGGCACGCAAAGCCAGAAAGCCTGAGCGTGTGAGCTGCCTCCTGACCGAGCACGACGCAGAGAGGAGGCAGACGTGCAGGTCTCAGCTGGAAATACCGTTGCTTGGGGAGACGCGAAAGGCGTTGCCAACAACTTTCGAGGCGACTTGGGCTTGGGAGGACTCGCGATTGGAAGTCGCGACATGCGGCGACACCTACGACCTGTAGCAGCAGTACTAGGGCGTCACATTTTCGGCGACAGCGAATGAGAGAGCACGGCCGTATCCGGGCGCCCCAGTCGGCAACCTGTGCCACGCACGGCGTAGATTACGCAGCAGTGAGGAGGAAAATTGCGAATTGTACGCACGGCGCGACGCCCCACCGCGCGGGAGCACGGTGACCATCCACCCGGCACACACTTGCTGCCGCAACGCCACGAAATCACCGCGCGGGGCAGGGGGGAAACGCCGAGCCGAGCTGGTTATTAGGAGGACGTGGAAATCAAATCAACCCGGACCTCGCCGCGCGCTAACGCCCCAGCGTTTCGCTCCTCCGCCGCCTAAACTTGGCAGCAGCCTGGCCACCAGAGCAACGGCACGTCGGGTCAGGAGCATCGGTCCCCGTTCCCCTCCGCGAAAGTCGCGAGCGCGCCAAGACCGAAGGCAGCGAGCGCGTCCGGTTATATCTAAGCACCGCACACGCGTCCGCCCGCGGCCACTGGCCGATCCTCCCCCCTTTCTCTCCTTCCTTCCTTCCCATTTCGGCCTCCGGCCATGGCCTCATCGGTGGCTGCCATGCCCCACGAGTCCGCATCATGGAGGGACCCCTCCCGCCCCACCCCCTCCGCCCGGGGATTCTTCAACATCCTCGTCCCCACGCCGAACCAGCAGCAGCCATCCTTCACCTCCTCCTCCGCCGATGCCTCGTCGACGGCCTCCGCCACCAGCGCGCCGACGCCGCGCGGACGCAGACGCCAGATCCTCGACCGGTGGGCGGCTGCCGCGGCCGCGGCCGTCACGGCGGCGCCCGCGGCACCGGCGCCGCGCCGCGCCAGGGACGCCGAGCTCTCCGCGCTCGTCTCCGCCACGCGTCCCATCGCCGCCCGCGCCGCCGTGTTCCGGGAACCCTCGCCGGCGCCCTCCGACGCGTCCTCGTGCGCGGCGCCCGAGCTGCCCCCCGCCGGCCCGCGCGCGTCCTCGCTCATCCAGCGCTGGCGCGAAATCGAGGCCGTCGGGCCCGCCACGCCGCGCGACGCGCCGTCGGCCTCCGACTCCGAGGGCGGCGGCTCCCCGCGCGGTCGCGTCGGGTGCATCGTCAAGAAGCTCAGCGGCACGTCGTCGCTCCCGGAAGACGAGCTGCTGGACGACGCCGCCGGTCTCTCCCTCTCGCAGTCGGCGCCGCCCTCGCCCGCGCCAGTACGCGGCGGCGGCGGGATCGTCATCAGCGGCCCGCGCCCGCCGCAGCTCGTCGTGCGGACGGTGCGCGGCCGCCGCGCGATGGAGGAGCTCGTCGCCGCCATGGCACACCGCCGGAGGCGCGAGGTGGCCGCGCTCGCCGAGAGGCACGTCGTGTCGCGGTTCGGGCACAAGGGCAGGATCCAGGTAAACATCACATCACATCGAATCCCTCTCTCGCATTATCGCCGCAACCACACGCATTGCGCATTTGGATCGACTTTACTGTTACCGGTGTGGTCAATCATGAATTAGTGTACTTTTTTCATTTATTAGTCGTAATAATCAGTGGGATATTGTTCTGTTTCTGGATCGAGAATTTGCTCGTAGTTATTTAAAGCGAGCCAAACAAATGAAAACGTGAGCTGTTGGTTTTGACGCTCTACATGGGCCCGGGTCAGAGTTTGGTAGATCGGGTTCCCAACTGGCGTTGCTGATCAATGTCATGTGCAGGTTCCATTATCGCGCTTTGTTTCGGCAGGTTCGTTAGCGAGTCGAAATAAACTGACATGAAATAAATTTGAGAAAAGTAAAAACTTTGACTACTAAATGTGTGTGTAAAAGTGATGGGCGTTTTGGTTTTATTCATTTCCGATGTGAAGTGGCTCTGTTTTTTTCTTCCAAATCCAAATGAAACAAAAAAGAATTTGTGGCTCTCGTGTCAGTATAAACTGAAATGAAATGAATCGAACAAATCTTAATTTTTGGCTCCTATATGTGTAAAGCGATATGCGTTTTGGTCTTATTTATTTCTGATGAGAAGTGGCTCTGGTTTTTCTTCAAATCCAAAAGAAAAGATTTTTTTAAAAAAATATTTGTGACCCTGGTGTAAGTGTAGAAAGTTCCACCAAAAGATCCATATTATAGTATCGTTTTCTGGCTCTATAGCCGTACTTCACGTTTACAGCTCCGCTAGTTAACTTAGTACCTGTGTCATTATTTATTGTGAAAAAAGGTAATGATTAAGAAGATGCAAATTCAACATGTACTTTGCAAGTGACCACCGATAACTGTGAGTGCTGCAGTAATCAGTGTTCCAATCAAAGACTGGTTTTCGGGCTCTACATATCTGGTGGATAAGATGTTTTGAGCGAATAACATCTTTTGTTTGTCTGGTTCGTCAGAAACAGACACCTTACATTGACGTGGATGCTGCACGATTCTGGCCAAGAGGGCTCATGAAACATACCTCATGCTTTCACTGTTGCTTGCAAGACTAGGATATCATGTAGCTGTGGTAAATAAATATGAGTTATGGCTTTGCGGTTTGTTAAGGGGGCAGTACAATGCAAATTTCAACTATTCTTAATGCCATTGTCTTTTAAGGTTGGCGTAGTTGTTACCGTACCTACAATTACCTGGAGCACTTTTGATTCTTTACTCTAACGAATATTGATGTTCATGGTACCTAGGAAACCTGAATTGCCAGGAATATTAGTGTGGGTTCATCGATAACTTTAGAAGCAGTTAGATTAGATCTTGTTTCGGAAATACTGGGCGAGTATTTTGTTTACTTGAGGTCAAGATTGTCCTTTACTTTTGTGCGAAAGATTATTCTTTCCTCAAAGGAAAGATAAGTAATTAAAGAATAGTGCTCCACTGATGCTGCAACATTCTGAATGTCAAACTGTATCCACCTGATGTGGGATAACGGATAAATTATTTTATTTACCAATAAAAAGTATCATAATCATTAATCTGACTGCATATTGACATGTGTGTATTTTTAAGTATGTATATATTTGTAGAACTAGGATATACAGGCAGTGGGATTTCACTGCAGCAGCATTTTAAATGGTCTAGGGTTTTTTAAAGTATTTTTTAACCATGTTTATGGAGTGTTCCACTGTACCTGATCATTGATCACACCTTGCAGTCCATGCTTCGTTTGAGGTTATTGCGCCAGGGAGGTACTGTTGAGGATGACGTCTGTACTCTTCTGAGACCAGTCAGGCCACAACAACCAAAACATGTGCTCGAGGATAATACCATGAGGTATTATCACAATCTTTGATAACAATCCTCCATAGATGAATAGAGTCCATACAGGTTTCTTGTACATGCTGACCTTTCTGTTTCTTAGATTAAGCAAAATAGTTAACTATTGTTATAATATAGCAACAATGAGTAAGAAACTAATTAACTCTAAATGTCATAGCTTCTTAAAGCTAATTTTGTATATCCGATTAATGGACAGGAACAACGGCAGAAAATCTGATCCAAGAGAAGCAAACAATTGCAATCAACATAATAATGGGTAAGTTATCTTGATCAACTTACATAGAGCATGTTAGTCATATTTAACTATTTGTAGTTTTATTATTGTTAACTGATACTAAATCTTAAATATGTCTTCAGCAATTGCGGTGCTGATGAACAACAACATGATGATAGAGTTTCAACTGAGGAAAAACCTATCGGGGTATCTGTTAACTCTGATAATTCAGGAAATCTGCAGTGTGATGAGGTGATGAAGACTAATGGAAATCAGTTCCAGAAAGACTGTGCAAGCTTTGGTGTTCACAGTCAGAAATATTCTCAAGCATCAAGCTTTTCAAGGTACGATGACAATAGTACTGTCGATGACAACCCATATGTGGAAGATGTCTCCCCAAGCACAACAAGCACGTTGCGTGAATTAGAAACTCCATCATCCAGAGGTGATAATTTACGAGAAGACAACCAAAGCCTCAATGAATCATGGGAAGAGAGAGGATTATGGATAACAAGTCTTGGTTGGCCTGCACCAGTTGATTCAATGAGTCCGGATAGCTGGTATCAGGATGCAATGGGGGATTTTGAGAATCACGGCCAGATTGAATTTAATGATCGCCCTTGGATAGACTCCCCAAACTCGTGGAGGTCATTATGTGTTACCACACAGTTAGACTGCCGTGCTTTATCCCGCAATGCTGACATTTGCAACCTTCTTGAAAGGTAACTCGCATTTGGTCTGTCTTATTTTTTTGCCCATTGTACCTGTAAAATAAGATACATGTAACTGCCACATCAATTCTTTTACGGATTTCCTAGTTCAGGCGCCTGAAAGCTTTCAGTCAATCTTTGTTCCTTTGTGTTTTGTTTTGTTTTTTATAGGATTTTTTGTATAATAATTAGAAACCATTGGATATAGAATCTATGGCTCAAAAGCGGTGACTGAAAGTTCCACAAACTTTCAGGCGCCTGAAAATAAGCAACTCCCATTCTTTTATGGTGTGTACTAGAAAGATGTGAGCGCCCAATGCTGCTTTAGTTAGTTTATTGCTAATATAATATTGCATTATGATCAGTAGCTTTGTTCAAATATCAAAATCATCATGTTTGGCTGGTTACCATTAAGTTTATAACTTTGCATATGCTAGACCTTTTTTTTATACTGTTAACTGTACTGAGTCGAGACATGACATATCTCTTTATTCCCTGCAGCAAAAAGGTTTCAAAGTCTCTTGAGAGTGACTTTAGTAATAAAATGAACCATCTCCTGCGAACTGTCCTACACAAACAAAGACAACAACGGATTATGGAAGATTTTGGAGGATACTATGATGAACCCATGTATTGGAGACAGAATGATCAGATCCAGAATACTGAGAATGAGGTATCTGCACCGTGTCCTTTAGATCCTGTCACACATCTTGCGGCCCATCAACAAGAGACCTGGCAGCATTCTTCATTTGGAAGCCAACATCATGATAACCAGAGCTTCCTTGTAAGCGGACTGTTGCTGAGAGTTATGTTTTCTTCTCTAAGGCATCTGCTGTGGAAAGTTCACATTCTTACTAAATTTTCTGTTGCAGGAAATGGAGGTTAGGGTAAGGGGTGAAATGTCCCAGATTCATCATGAAATATATGAACTACGGAAGTTGGTGGAAAGTTGTATTGCATCCCAAGTAAAGATGCAGCACTCCATTAAAGAAGAGGTGTGCAGTGCACTTCGTGAGGCAGGTGAGTTGTGATGCAATTTTTTAAGCTATAAATTATATATCAATTTAGTTTCCGTATATGAAGTTAGGAATATGCAAACTATTACACAGTTCCTCAGTCTATTCACCGTGATATGTTACATCTGACTTTGAAGGCAACACTCTTCCTTTTTTTTTTTTTTGAGCTGGCAATGCAAGTGAACGTTGCCTTAAAAGACCAGTCAGATGTGGTCTCAATAAAAAGGCTATACCTGTGTTTGGGGTGACAGTGTTTTGAAAGACTTGCTCTAGCCTTTGAAGCAAAACTATGTGCCGCAGTCCTGTCGCTTAAATCTTAGCTTTTACGAACTCAACGCTCCATATCTTCTAGGCTTTGCATGGTACCTTTTGACGCTTTACTGAATTAACTGATTCAGCAATGAAGACTACAGGCTATCTTTTCTAGTGACGCAGAGGCACTACTATCATCTTAGTTGCACCTTATTTGTAATAATAGATGGGGACCTTTGTGCTCACCTTTCGTTTGTCTGATGCCATTTCAACAGGGTTGATGCCAAGCCAACACAACAGCACGACAAAAAGGGCTAGTTGCTGCATCTGTCAAACAATGCAGGTTGACTCTCTACTTTACAGGTAATGATTTGTAGGGATAGATCATGTACTTGGCTCACTTTAATCGACAAGTCATATTTTATTTCTTACTGTGACTTGTGAGTAGCAAGACCTTTTCTTTTTTTTTTTTCCCATAAGAACCTCATATCTTAGTTCTTATGTAAGGAATGCTCAACGGTTTGTGGAGTAGCAACCTGCTGACTGAGATCCTTATGATCCTCACAGGTGTGGACATATGTGCACCTGTTTCAACTGTGCCGACCAGCTGAAATCGAGCCGCAGGAGCTGTCCCATCTGCCAATCTCCTATCGATGATGTAGTCCGTGCGCAGATGAATTTTTGAGACTTAGGATTTAGGAAAGAAAAAACAGCCGGCAACTCCCAGCTTTAGACGTGGAGTCTGTGAAGCCCTGGTTTTGTGGTGGCTTCGTACCGTTTGTTAACCATCCTTGAAGATATACGGCGTAGTTCTTCGAGAAATGTAAATATGGTTTTGCGCAAGAGCTGTGTGCGTGTATTGCCTGAAAGGAAAACTGAGTTCTAATCAAAATGCTGATCCTGCTTCTGATGATCCTCCTGTCTGATTCTGAGTCGTATGTTGTGTCTGCCACAGCGCGTGTTATTCATGGCGGTAATGTAGTGTTTCTGCTTCTGCAGAGGATGGAAATCGCAAAATTTTCTCGTGTCTTGTCTAATGATAGGAGTATACATATACATATACGGAACGCCTACAGATTCAGCATGAAGTACGGAAAGACTTGCGAAAACTGAACTGGGACTCGATAAACTCCAGAGTTTGGCTTTAGTAAGTCATGGGATTGGTGAGCTTACAATCAGGTTTCAGATTTAGATTGTTGCTGGTAACATCAAAATGAAGCATGGCCAGACGCAGTGATGCATATCAGCCATTAATCTAAGGTTAAACCAGCTTAGATTAGCCATGAAGTTTTGTCCACCGAAATTCCTGCCAAATCCCCGGCGCGTGATGATGCTAGTCGTGGACAGCGAGGACGTTCAGGGCGACGCGGGCGATCTCGACTTCAAGGAGACCCGCGCGGGCGAGACCCTGCCGGACGACGCCCTCCCCAACGACGGCCGCGGCGCCGCTGCCTCCCCGGCGCCACTATCATCTGCTAGCCTTTTCTTGAGCACGCTCCTCCGGATGACGTCGCGGTCGAACACGAACGCGGCGCACACGGGCAGGTCGGCCTCGTCGTCGCCGCCCAGGTCCACGAGTTCCAGAGGCAGCAGGTCGAAGCGGGACGAATACGACGAGACCTCTCCGTCCAGGTCCAGGTCATCCCAGGATGACATGGACAGGGACCCGCAGTCGAACCGCTCCAGCGACGCGGCCACCGACACGGTGCTCTGTCGCGCCGCCGTGCCCGCCAGGTCGACGGCAGCGGCGTACTGGTGGTTCTGCTTCTCTTTCTCCAAAGTGACGGTGTACTGGTGATGCGTCTCCGCGACGGTGGACTGGTGTTGCTTCTCAGCTGCGGCGGCGGCCGAACGGCCGAACGTGACCGACGACGACGACGAGCGCGCCGGCGGTGGCGGTCTGCCGGTCCTCCTGGACGACAGCCCCGGGACGTACATGCAGCAGCCGAACGGCGCGTCCCCGGCGGCGCGCCGCCCCGCCTTGCCGTTCTTGCTGCGCGCGTTGGGGAACGAGTAGCCGGCGGAATCATCGTCGCCGGCGGCAGAGATCAGCGGGACGTCGCTGCCCCACCGCTGCGGCTCGCTCGCCTTCCGCCCCGACGACGACGACAGGGCGACGTCGAACGTTGCGCCGTCCGCCGCCTCGTCCCCGGACTTGCGCCGGCCTCCCGTCGCAACCGCCGCGGAGGGCGCGGCCTGCTGCGAAGGAGACGCTGCGTGGTCGTCCCATCCTCCGGTGGCCTCGGCGAGGGCGTTCAGCCGGCCGGCGATCGACACGCGCGGAGACGACGCGGCGGAGGCCGATGGCGCGCCGAACCGGGCCGGCGAGACGTGCGGGTCGGCGACAGAGACGGAAGGGATGGGCAGCGGCCTGTCGAAGTCGAGCCGGGAGAACTGACGGAGCGAGAAGGGGTCCACGGCGATGTCCCTCTCCGCCGGCTCGTTGGCCGGCTGCTGCTGCTGCTGGCACTGGAAGGCCTGGACCTGCCGCATCGCGTCCCTCGACATGAGCGTTCTCTTGCGTTGCGTTTGCCTTTGGCGAAAGAGCAGAGGGAGACCACAGCTTAGTCTGAAGCAAGCTGATGGCGATCGGGCTCTGACGCTGAGTGGATGGCACGCCCGTGCCGTGCGCGTTAGTAGTGGCCGCGGCGTTCGTGCGTGTCCACTCTTCTTCACTTCGCCTTGGCGCGCAGTATTCAATTGCTCGCGAGCGAGGTTGACGTGGTCAACGACTGCTCACCCGTACCGTACTGGGCCGGCATCTGCCAGGTTTTGCTTTGCATCCTCTTCGTCTTGGGCCCATCATAAGTTTTCTCAGAACTGGGCTTCAGCATAAGTTCAACAACATGATGCCCACTACTGCAGTAGGTCCTGACCAATGTGCCAGGTTTTCAAATTCAATAGCATTGAAAAGTTCAACAACAACTAAGCGGCTCTACAATTCAATCGGCTAAATATAGCACTAATAAGGTCTATAGCGGGTAATAGCTTGATACCTTGGCTTAAGCCTGGACCTAGAATTATGATAGTGCAGCTCACGAAACAGTGTCATATGTACATTTGTTTCGGTTTTACACTTGAGTGGAGATTTATAGTAGTACGTTTTATATACAAAAATGTTAGTTGTACCCAATATTCTATTGCCCCATCCTGTTGTTTTGAAACTCAAATTGCTTTTTTTAAAAAAAATAAGTTTTTCATGTGATACTAAATTAAAAGGTTGCCTTAATTAAAGATAATGTAGCAAAACGATGATATTTAATTAAAAGGTTGCCTCAAATTTAAAGGAACTGCAAAACGGAGGAAACCAACAAGTATCATTTCATGACCATGTGGAAGAGCACAACCATGTGTTGTATCGTACAGAAATAATGATGCGCTTAAATAATCCCATCACAGTGGTCAGCGGGAAATATCTCCAACAGTTACATTTTTTTTTTACACGTCCGACAGTTACATGGCGCAATGCAACATGCATGGGCTATGGAAGAGAATGGATGGGTCAAATTATGAAGGCCCTACATATCATTTCTCTTTTTTTTTTTTCTCTCCTCGAGTTCTAATAGTGGCAGAACACAATTGACTTTGGGAATATTTTTTCGTGGTCCAGTTTCATGATTGCGAGGGGTACGATGTGGTTCTGAACTCTGATTTGCCAAGCCCTACTGCATGATTGATTGATAACCAGAGAATTAACTGGTAGAAAACGACCCAAGTAAAAGCAGTTGCCTTCATCCATCTAGATTCCAGAACGTATGATCATGTTTTGCACGTTTTTCCTTTTAGTAGGCAGAAACGAATTGGTCTGCAGAGTTCACACATTTGTCCAGAGCATCGTTCCCCCGAGTTGCCACTGGACAGATCATAGCCTAATTGGTTGATAAAGTATCCCATCTTATCCATCCACATCTGGCCGATATTATAATGGCTCTATATGGACAATCTTGTAGTGTAAGGCGCTTTTGCTTTTGTTGTATCTGAATTCCTGCAGAAGCAGGAACGAAAATTTACAATCTTCTTGCTGAAGCCTGCAGATCTACACGGATTGCTGGATTTCAAAAAATAAAGTATGCAGAAAATAAGCATGAATTAGCAGGAAAAATTATTAACTGGAGAAAACCTGTTTGCGAAAGACTTCGTTTCTCATGATGAGAGCAGTGTGTATTGCCGCTTGCCAACAAACCCTCATATAGTCATTCTGTCATCCAAATCAAAGGGAAAAAAAACCTTATAAATGCATCAGGCCGTTTAAGTGTTTTTAAGTTAGCCTTGGGTCTACGGAGAGCGATGGTGCACGAGCTGCACAAGGCCGCAAACTACACAGCAAAGTCGCCGTCGTCGGAGCTGTTAGCTGTACGTGTACAAATTGCAGTGGATTTCGATCGGACGGTCAGAATAATGTACTGGCGGTTGCAAGGTCAAGATCCGAGCTGGCAGTCTGGCTGACCGGGCACTCACACAGCTCACCAACCAGTAACCTGCTGGAGTGACAGGTGGCGGTGCAGGTGAGCTAGCAAGGGGCCACGCTAAAATAAGAATTGGGGGAAGGTTATCCTGTGATCCTGGTAGAAAATGACACTACCGAGCTCTAATAATTCAGGGTTAGGCCTTTGGCATCATCTGCTTCTTTGGGTGAAGTGACAGGAAATGAATCAAGAGATTAGGGCGATAATGTTTCATGATTAATGGAATCTCATTTCCACTTCACCACACAGAAAAGGGGTAAATTTTATAAAGCCTCCAATAGTTAAGTTTCATGCACTTCTTTTGAATTCTTCTATAAATCATTTTTGAGCAATATCCACACGAACTTTGCCTCCTTATAAGTCTTGTTTTTATGTCACGTTTGACTTGTAGTTCACACCTTTCAACTTGTGATAGTGTGTTGTTATTATTTAACTAATATTTTTATATTACCAACATCATACTTATCGTTTCATCTCAACATATTCTTCACCTTCATCTTGAAACATTTTTCTGCATGCAATTATTATGCACAATCTATTAAAAACCAAGCCTTCTGGAAAGGAAAATATCTCATTTGACCTGTTCAGACTTCTTGAAAGTACCTTGATGTCGCCTAGAGGGAGGGGGGGGGGGGAGGGTGAATAGGCGATCCTATAAATTTCTACGAAATTAGACTTAACAAAAATATCAGTACGATCGACAGTGTCGATGGGACCGATCGGCAGTGCCGATGGCCACTACCGACGGGGCAACCGATAGTGCCGATAAGGTAAAGACAAACGTGAAAGATTAAGTCTAAACAGTTCTATTATAATGTACAAAAAGGTATAGATGATAACAGGCAATATAAGTCCATTAAGCAAACTTGCAACAATAAGATAAACTTACAGAAGTAGATCGAGCAATTTAGAGCTAGCACAAGTTCAAACCCTAGAACAAGAATATAATGTAATAAGTAGTAAAAGAATCACATAGAGACACAAGATTTATTTATCAAAGTTTGGACTTCTCAAATGAATCCTACGTCTCTATTGAGGGGCTCGGTCACACTTGAGCCGGGTCTCTTTCAACCCTTTTTCTCGAATTTTCTTCTCTTAATTCCTTTTCTTTCGGAGGTCAATCGAAATCTTCACAAAATTCCTGCGGCTCACCACAAGCTTGGGAGCTCACCGGACAACGCCTTGTCGTTTAGGAGATGAATCTCCAAGAGTAGCAAATGCATAATGATTGCTTGCTTGCTCAAGTGCTCAACAATGAAGTTTTGCTCTTTCTCTCTCAATCTCTCACCAAATCTCACCCATAAAGTATAGCACTAAGCAATGGAGAGTGGAGAGGTAATTTTTGGCTCAAATGGATATTTCTTTGATGTGTTTTTAGCACTCCAACCGTTGAAAACGAAGGGGTATAAATAAGGGAGGCTCAAAAACTAGCCGTTGGGCCTCTGGACGCCCCGCATCAGTACTACCGATAGATAGAGAGGCTAAAAAACAAGCCGTTTAGGGCTTTGGACGTCCCACATCGGCACTGCCGATGAGGGAACCATCGAGGGCAAGAAAAAAGATGTTCTATTGAGTTCCGGATCGGCATTGCCGATTGAAAAAAAACAGACAGACAACCAATACAGAAATGCCCATAACTTTTAACTCCGGAGGCCAATTTAGGTGATATTGTACTCTACGGAAAGATAATTTAAAGGGCTATCCAACCCAACTATTACCAAGCTCCAAAATCACATATAGATTTTCTAAACACCCCCCAAAAGTTATTGGATCAATTTGAGCACCAAGACATAAGCAAAACTATCAAAGTTGCATCCCTCTTTATAGTGCGACGTTCCTATACTCAATAGAAATTAGAAAATCTATGTCAATAGGAACACCTTCATATCATCTTTATTCTTCTTTTTGAGGGTTGCTAACTCCATAAACAATTGATCATTTTAGATATTTATTTGATTAACCGTCAATGAACATATATATCTAATATTATACTTTTGCCTTAAGCAATGTCCATATGGTATAGCCTTGATGTTCATCCACTTATGAAGTTTTGCAACTTCCTATGTTCAAGCCACTTGATCTTCTTTTGACATTGTATATTCACCTTTGGTTTTTTTATCAAATGCACTCGTTATGACGTATCAACATCATCTTCTTGTTTCGTTAAATGAGTGATATGGATAATCCATAGCTTCACATGGTCTTGCACGGTTCATTGCGATAAGCCTTAACTCACTCTTCACCATTGCCTTTGGTCCTTCGGCGCCAAGACTCTTTCTTGCCCTTCACCCTCGCACATGGTCCATCATAGCCAAGTCTTGCCTCTCCTTCACCGCCTTTTCATGCAACACTATTTTGTATCCAACATCAACAATGTATCCACTTTGTCAATTTGATCTTCCAAGATGATATTTTCAAATTTATGACTTTTATCTTCTTGTAAATGGTCACTAGAAATCCATGTTCCAATTTTATAATAACATCCTTGCTTTGACCATCATTATTTATTAACTCATAGATTCCAATAAATACTTGCATTGATATTTTCATTTAATAATAAGTAGTAACATAACCATTGTGATATCATCAACTATAGGGATGTCTAATTCTCCTTCATGAAGTGCCTTGATCTTCTTTATGTATACGTGTTGCTTATATCAACAATCAATATTATCACCAATATCATCCCTTGTCATGAATCAATAATATGTTATGTTTGACCTTTGAATATGTGAAGTGTCTTCATTTTTAATCACGGGTATTGATTATGTCCACTGACACCTTTATCAACACATTGATTACAATCATCCTTTGTCAAACATCTTCACTATATAATATGATAATTTCTAACATACGATCAATCAATTTTCTTGTAATAGATCCATAGCCTTTATGAATATGTTATTTTTGACCTTTTCTTGATGCCGGAACATAACCTAACATTGAACTCACAAATTTATATAAAAGGTTAGTTCCAATATGTATTGTCATTTATCACCAAAACTCATCATTAATTTAAGGCTAGAGACCTAGACCTTTCACTTCTATTCACCAATCTTTACATATAGAAGTTGTCCTATTTAGCAGGTAGATCCACGCACGAATTAGCTACGATTACCTTTGTTTTTCTATCTTCTTCCATAATCAAAACTCCAATTTCATATATCTGCAGAAGAAAAAGATTTGTTGGATCCTTAATCTAGATTCTTTCTCCATTTTAGCTTTGGCTACCTGATGGATTTGAAAATGGTACAGGTATACGATAAAACATGTGGAGAGATATTTTTTGAAATGAAAGAAATTACAATCCTAAAAGTGGCTAAAATGGAGTGAACAGTAGTGGCAAAGTCAACGAAGAGCCTTGTTTGATACAAGTCCAGCTTGAGAGAAAATTCATAGAATTTTTGGAGCCCCTCATATGTAATTTCATAAATAGTTTAAGAGTTTTTATTAAATTATTTTATATTATATTGAAATAAAATTGATGTTATACTTTATTTTATCTTATTATGAATTCTAACGCTAACATATATATTAGAGTTGGAGTTGTGCTAATTAAACAAAGATATGATTGGATCATGTTTCCTTGGCCAGAAACATACCTACTTCTCTAGTTTCATGACATGATTTCATATGTTAAGGATTAATTAGGATGACTATTTTTTATTTTACTCATATTAAATTTTTTTACATGCAAACATCAATTAACGCTTTTGGTGAACTGTTTACTATTATCTCGATATAGTCGTCACTAATCAATAATAATATACTAATTCACATTAATTATACTCAAAGTTATTCACAAATTATCCACTATTAGTATATTAGCATTTATAAATACTAATTATTCAATTTTATATCTTAATTATTATACAATATATATTTAAATGTCACTAATTTTTTTACTAATAAGCATGATCAGGAAAGATAGATAGTTTCGTCCCACCAATTCTAAGGGATGGATATTCCTGTGAGGATTGTCTGTGTTCCTCCTTGATGTTCAACCAAACAACTGTAAAAACAGGGTGACACCATCTCATCATTCATGATTCCTCCAACCAAACACATCCTTAATAGCTAGACATTTTGGGGCAAACAAGTCTAGAGTAATGAGTCGGAGTAAAAAATGTCAATAGCACATCCTGATTCCAATATACCTAAAACATCAATAATTCTGAAACCTCGTGGAGTACCAATTACCCTAATCATTGAATTAGTAATATCATGATTTTATTTAATAAGAAAAAAGTATTAATAAACTATGTATATGAATCACGGAGGTCGTGTTTTCTTCTAGATTTCATTATTTTCTATCGTAGAAGTACTATAGATGATTGGCAGTTTACACATAAGGAGGATGAGACTTTGAAAATATCCAAGGTAATTAGTTCTAAATCCTTCTTAATTACCATGCACTTTTACTAGCAATCATCAACATGCAATTAAGCTTAAGCCTTGCACCCCTCAACCACAAAGTTTGGCTTCGCCCATGCCTAGAACCGTCCTTTTCAAAATGAAAAGAGAAAAACTGGTTTCTGACAGTCACAACATTGCTATGTCGTTGCTTATAAATCTTTTAATTACTACCATTTCGGCATGATATTTTTGGAGGAACTTAATTACACACTGCTTGCATATTTTTTTTAACAAAAATATACGACTACTTTCTGATGTCGAGAAATGATAGTTGGGCGTCTACTTTGCACATAAGAAACAAGCATCAAGCTTTGGGAAAACAAGACAAAACATTTGCAAGGTTTGTAAGATGAAGATATCAGCCGCTAGAAAAAAGAAAAGTTTTCCTGATTTTGAACAAATTTATAATAGAATTGAAATAGTTTTAAAATGTGTCAATAGTATTTCTGTGTCTCTTACAAAATAGTACCAGCTAAAACTAAAAAATAATTGGCGTCATATATCATTTTTTTCCCCACGAGCGAAAGGGCCCTCTGAGCAGGCCAAGCCGCCTATATAAGACGGCGCCGGCCGCCGGCTGGTGGTCGCATCCACCCGACCAGCCTCCCTCGATTTCTCCCCATTTCCGCAGCTTGCTCTTACCGAGACAAGCCGCACACACCAGCGGACATCAATGGCGTCGGCGTCCAAGGAGGAGGTCATCGGGAAGCTCAACGTCCGCGTGCTGCGCGGCAGCAACCTGGCCATCTGTGACCCGCTCACCCATACCAGCGACCCCTACGTCGTCCTCCAGTACGGCAACCAGGTCCGCCGCCGGCCACTCTCACTCTCCTCTCCCCTCCCCTCTGGCCTCTGTCCTTTTCTTTCTTCCCTTTTTTCCCCACAGCAGCATTACCTGGATTCCCCGTGATCGGCGCGGCGGCGCGGCCGCGGACAGAGCACGCGCGTGGTCCGTAGTCAACGCCGCCGGCGATCTGGGAAGGGGATCAGGGGATTCGGGTGTGTTAATTTTCCACGATCTCCTAGGTGTATGAGCCGTGAATCTGAGACAATAGAACAGTTTTTTGGGCTGTTATTATGGGCGCGGTATGTGCCGTCTCATCGATCCTGTAGGCCAGTCTGTGGGACGGCTGGCAAGTAAAGTGTCTCTGACTAGCTGCCGAACACGATCATTCTCTGCTGCTGTTGAGGAATCGGTGGCGGTGGTTCGTGCAAACTAACCGATGAGATCGGCTGTAGTTCCATCTTGGTCATTGTCTCATGGAATTGTAAAAAAAAAACACCATTGGAATTTTCTATGTCAACGGTCTGTGGAACGCTGAACTGTAGAGGGGAGGGCCATATCCTGCAATTGGTCTCATATAATTTTACACTGTTATAAATGACAAAGAACAGGAATGGCACATGACTGAATCCTGTAGACTGAATTGTCTATGTCAACGGTCTGTGGAACGCTGAACTGTAGAGTGGAGGGCCATATCCTGCAATTGGTCTAATATAATTTTGTACTGTTATAAAATGACAGAGAACAGGAATGACACATGACTGGATCCTGCATAAGTAGAACAGAAGAACTTTTCTTTAATTATATGGCAGTGGATAAATCCTACTCTGAACCCTTAGCTGCAATCCATATGCATTTGTTCGAATAATTATTCAGTTATGTTTCCATGGTTGACTAATGATATTTAGCATTTTAGCTAGAATGTCTTTTTGTTTCTGTCACTCTCATATGTCAATCTCTGAGAGTAAATCATGAGATATAATTTTTTTCAGTCTCTTTTAAAATTGTCTATTGAGTTTTCCGAGGACTTGGCCTGTGGACCGTGGTTGCTGCGTCATACGATCACCAACTCCATGAGTAGTATAATGCCCTCTATAGTATTAAGTTGACTTAGCTCGTATGACATGAATGCTCATCCCATTTTTGGCTGTTGTTAATTTTTTTTATTGATTGCTGATGGTACAGAAGGTGAAAACCAGTGTCCAGAAGAAGAATCCCAATCCAGTATGGAATGAAGTACTGCAACTCTCGGTGACAAACCCTACAAAGCCAGTGCACCTTGTAAGTTTACTATTTCAATTGCTTCATCAGTCTGCTCTGTGAAATATGGTTGCAATATGTATTACAAGCTTGATGTTGACACCAAGTTGAGCATGGTACTGTTTGGCAAATGGTTTACTAGTACATCTTTACATTGGTGATTTTTTAATCTGACATGAAAAATTGAACTCTCGTGTGTAAAAAAAGGGTGATAGAGAATCACTTCTGCCATAAACCCACCGACACTTACTGCTGATATGAACTGAATTGTAATACCTATGTTTCTAACTTAGTAATAATATCAGGGAATGGATTCCTGATTTCTGAATTTTGTCATGCTACACAGGAAGTTTTTGACGAAGACAAATTCACAGCAGATGACAGCATGGGCGTGGCTCAGATCAACCTGACTGACATATATGATGCTGCAAAGTTGGACCTGAAGCATGCCTCAGACGGGACTAGGATCAAGACCATCTACCCAGTTGGGGTGAACTACCTTGGTGGTGAGAGCCACGTATCATGGAAGGATGGCAAGGTTGTCCAGGACTTGATCCTGAAGCTGACGAAGGTTGACAGTGGCCTGATCGTGCTGCAGCTGGAGTGGGTTCATGTTCCTGGTGTGAAGCTGTGAGATATGTCGGAATGAAGGTCGCTTTGAGGGAGCTGCAGTTGGGTCCCTGTTTTGAGTGTCTCATTGTAAACAGTGTGGTGGATGTTGTGATTTGCAGGGTATGTGTTCATGTGTGTACTGTTGATTTGAGTGTGATGTTTACATTATACTGAGATAATCCTGGTGGGTGTAAAGTTTGTGTTTCAGCAATAAGAAACACCCTGTTGGTATCTGCAGGAGTGAGCAGTAAATTAAGAATTGGGAAGTGAAATCTAAGCGACTTGGTGTTAATTAGATGACGTAAATTTTTAAATTGTTACGGAAAATGCCTTGATAACTGCACTGCTGTTACTTACAGACGTATTCAGCTCGGCGGTGTCGCAGCCCACAGTACATGGGCCAACTCTGACGCTTGGCCTGTTACCAAAGGCCTGTTCGATGCTCACCGACGGATAACTCGGAGCCGGTCACAACAGAAAAGAAAAAAAAAAGCGAAGGTTTTAGTCGACTGTCGTTCCTATCCTTGTCGGCGGAAGCGGCGCCCTCGCCGCCGCCGGCCGACTCCTTCTCGGTTCTCCTCTCCATTCCGCTACCCTCTCATCTCTCAAGCCTTATACATCCCTGCCCAATCGCAGATCCAGAGAAAGTTCACCATAGGGACTCCCCGTTTCAGACTCCTCCCGGAGACCTTATCTCCGCCTGCGCTCACCTCCGACGATGACGATGCTGCTGCCGAGTACCCCCGTTGGGTGCTCCTCGAGTCGCTGGCTTACGTCGCCAAGCGCGATAACGGCACCACCGCCTTCTCCAGGACCTCGGACGGCAAAGAGATCCAGGTGACCGTCTGCCCTCGCCGCCCGCCGTCTGTCTCCTATCTGTGCGTCTACAGCCCTGACGCTGAAATTCCTGTGGAGTCCAAGATCCTCGCAATGGAGGAAGACCTCGTCCTCCTCCTCATTACCGTCAGCTGCCAGAGGGACGTGATGAAGAACATTGACTACTACGTCTACCGGGCTGCCGACAGAGCCGCCGGCGGCAAGCCGTCGCTGACGCTGCTTAAGCGCCCCCCCGCTCCATACATCAGCTTCTACGCTGAACACACTGGCATCCTTCACTGCGGCAACAGCCACCACCGACCTCAGCTTGGCAGCGAAAGCGGAATCTCTTTGCGCCCTCATGTCCAAGTTGCTGAAAGCTCCTACATCATCGCTGCGCTCAAGACGGTACCTTGGGAGATGCAGAATGAGTTTGAGTTTCCCCAAGGAAGCTTCATTCTTTCGCTCTACCATTCCAAAAAAGATGCTTGGACTGTCACCATCTAGGAAAAAAATTTTGGTAAAAAAAAATATCAGTGATCACATAAATATGATATTTCGAAAATATCGGTAATTTTGATAAACAAAATAAATTATTTTTTAAAATTTTTTGCATGATTTAAGAAGAAATAATCCTAAATCTATAAACTATCATAGTTACATATATAATAAAAATAGTTTTTGTTTAATAAATATAGTTAATAATAAAATTTTGGTGATAAAAAATATATCGGACCTCACCAATAAATATGATATATCGGATATTTCGATAAAATTTTACCGAAATTTTTTTCCTAGTCACCACCGTCTCACTGAACCAAGAGCAGAGAAAGCAGTATGGATCGAACTTCGAGCATGCAAACAGTAAAGTGCAAACAGTAAAGTGATCGCCATCGGAGGAGATGCTGGCACCATGGCCTTCGTGAACCTTTGGCGGGGCATCCTGTTCTGTGACACTATTCCTGTGGAAGGTGAAGCCATCTCTCCACTTCGATATGTTCAGTTGCCATCTATGCTCCCAAACAGCATGTTCAGGGGCGACGGGCGTCTTGCTAGGGATATTGCTGTTATTAACAATGAGTTGAGATTTGTGGAGTTGCGGGTGCGTTTGAAGGAGAGTAAAGTCTCTGAGGGTGACGTTTTTGAGGACGGCTGGATGGCTATCATCTGGACCAGGCCCATATCCAATGGTGTTTGGTGCAAGAAATTCAAAGTGGATACTAGAGATATGGACCTCAACAATAACCCATATGTCAAGAAGCTCCCCAAGGTATTCAACGATGAAGACATGATCCTGCCTCCCTTTAAGAGGATTGAAATCTGTCAGCCCACCCTTGGCCTGCATGAAGATGGTAGCTGTATTGTTTACTTCATGATCAAGAAGAGACGTCAGGACAGGGATGCATGGGTCCTTGCTGTGGACATGAAGTTGAATACGATAGTAGGAATAACTTCATTTTCTGCAGCAAGGAACACTTTCATAAGATTTGCTTACCATGACAGCAGAATATCCAAATACCTGCCAAAGATTGCTCTAGGTAATTGCCTTCAAGTACTACACGAGTAGTTTCCTGTTTGAATTTTGCTTTTCATGACATGATTTATGTGGAAGGTTTGAATTCTCTTACTAAAACATGGATTGTTTGGTTATGTGTGTGCAGATCCACATGGGACCTGAAACGGCAAAGGGTGGTGTTGCTGCAATCCTCTAACAAGCTTTCTGGAATGGGAGGCGCAAATTTGGTTGCTGAAGGTGGGGGATAGGCGCCGCTAACGCGTTCGTGGCAGTGGTTTCGTGGCCCATGATCCTTTATTCGGTCTATTTATTTGCAGCCAGCGGCTGCTGTATTCAGCCCCATACATCACTTCAGCCCAATATTTGTTTTACTGCCCAACATCCAATAACGTGAATTATCGGTCTACTTATATTTTTCTATCACAAATTAAAGTCCACTTGATGTTGTTTCTCTATTTTTATTTTTCTTTCTTCCTGATTTATTTTTCGTCTTTTGTTATTTTTTTACTATTTTATAAGTTAAATGGTATAATTTTATTTGTTATGTTTTTTCAATGCTTGGAACTTTGTTTAGAATGTAAAAAATTTTATTTATGTGTGGAATATCTTTAATTATTAGGGACATTTTTTTATTGAATGAAAAAATCTTTTGTATTAAATCACGAACTTGCCAAATATACT
Organism: Eleusine coracana subsp. coracana; assembly: GCA_032690845.1. NCBI lineage: Eukaryota > Viridiplantae > Streptophyta > Magnoliopsida > Poales > Poaceae > Eleusine > Eleusine coracana. The sequence continues at coordinate 46,012,089 of CM064430.1, forward strand.
CAGAAAACTTTTAGATACAAGTCTTGTTCATGGTTTTTAGAAGTTTTTTCCCTTTCAAGATGAAAGAAGTTGCCTTTTTCTTGGTTAATCAAAAACAAATTGTGTGAGGATGTTTTTCTTAAACACGGACCATTTCATCACAATATGGAACAAACCAAATATGCACATCAAACTTTTAATTGTAAGCATGGAACTTTTGTAATGCTACTCCTAAATCCGTTTTAAGTTCAACAATGTAAAGTTCCATCTATTAAAAAGAAAATTTTCATTACATAAACAGAGAAGTTGTATTTTAAGTCATTAAAAAGTGTGAATTGTGAATCGTTTGAGGAACGCATTGAAAAGATGCAAATGTTCCAAAACAATGGAACTTCATTCTTAAGCATTGAAAAGTTCAAATGTTCTAGATGTATTTTCTGCATGTAGATTCATCTATGATTTTCTACAAAAATGTTCTTACTTAGTAGTGTAATTAATTCTATTAGACATGGAACTTTATTGCATTACTATTTATAAATATTCCTTGTTACATGCTCGTACGTCTTAATGGGGCCACAATATTGATATAGCATGGTTATATTTTTATAGATCACACATTATAATTCGTTCATATATGATTTTGGGGTAAATACATTTAGTTTGGAACATTTTATAATGTAAGAGGTTAAAGTACTCATATATGCATCATGATGAGATTTTGCAGATTGAGGACAAAAATTTTATAGGCAGAGCCTTACAAGTATTGTGAAAACAAGGAGACATAAGAGAAAAGCTGGAGTTACGACAAGCAAGAAGATAGAAGAAAGCCTGAAGGAGACATAGCAGGAAAGCTGGAAGTGACGATAAGCAAGAATAGAGAAAGAAGCCAAAACAAAGTGATAGTATCTGTAGGTCTTGGAGATAGGAGAGTCGAAACGGTTCCCAAGCGGTGGCGGCCAGGAGGAAGCAGCAGGGATGCGCGTGATTCACAGCATACTTTATTTTAAATTTTTAATAGACTATTTGTTTTACTAATAATAGTAGTCTTAATTTTCTGAGAAAATTAAATATAATACAAACACATATACTCACATACACATATAAGTTCTCACCCACGTACGCTCGTCTTTATCCTCTATGAGCACTTTAAAATGATTGAAGCAGCTTGATCTTAATAATAATAGTTTTTATAAATAATTAAATTCTAATTTATATATCGAGAGGTGGTCTTGTCTTTTAGATTCGCTAGTCTCTAAAAGAGCAGTATTATCACGACCGTGGATCGATGCTGGATAAGTATGTACGACTGTCAAACAAGCGGTGGACGAGAAAGCGAAATTTCCACATCTCCTTGCACACACAAGACTTATCTTAATCATCCATTTAGATATCAACAACAGTAGTAAGGTTGAGATGAAAGAAAAATGATAAATCTCAAAGCATTACAGTTTAAAATAAATGGTTATGATCAGTCTTGTGTGCACATGGTGGGCGGGAGAGGCATGATGGTGCCTGGTGCAGCAAGGCAGGACAACGCACACACATGATCAAGGAGGAAGAGCTAGTGGAGCTGGTAGAATGGTTTGAAGCAGTGCATACAAGTTGCAAGGTATTTGATGGAATGCTATCACCGCTAGCAATATGAGCTCACGAAATTAGATGTCGTCATTTTTTTAATTACATAATACAACTCAGACACTTATAACGTACATACACAAATCCTACCTCTATGAGTATTTTTGAAGATCGAGTCGGCAAATTCTTTACATTGACAAAATCATCATTGACGTCTCGCTATGACGGAAGCATCGCCTATCACTGAAAGTACAGTGTCGTTAATTTTTTTAAAAAATATCGCTCTGACGGGAAATCAAATGATCCTCTCTTTTTTCTTACTAAAACAAATTGAGACCATTACGTTTCTCTAATCAAACATGTAGTTTAAACCATCCTGTTACTGAAATTGAGGATAGAGCCATCCTGACTCGGAAACAACCATATGCTAAGAGTCTTTTTAGAACAAAAGAAAAGCATTGGAATTTCATAGAATTTGATCCCTATAGAAAACATTTCTAAGAAGTCTTTTAAAACATAGGATTAGGACCTTAAAAATCCTATAAAATTTCTATAAGATAGCTTCATTCATACAAATTCTAAAAGATCTCTAACACGAGGTCTAACCTTTTTTTATTCTCTCTATTCTTCTAATTCTTATATTTTACTTATGGTGTATTCAAAGGCTTCATATGATGGTTTACTGTGTGTTGACGCGAAAATCATCACGCGTGACCTGGAAGATCTGTTTAACTCCAGTGTAGGACCAATACAAGAAATTAGGGTGTGCCAGTCGATTTTCCCTACAAACTGATAAAGATACAAACGATTAAATTTCATGAGTCACCGGCCCAAGACAGATCGATGAAGAAAGCCGATAATCACTGTTCGTGAAACCAGCCGATATTATTATATGAACAATTATAAGATAATATAAACTAGTTGACTGATTGTATCGACTTACCGACAAATTAAATATATGAAATATTATGTATTATTAATACCGAAAAGGTTTTAAATCAATAAAGCAGAGTCAATAAAATAAAAAGAAGCATGTCAAGACTTGCTCAGTTGACGGTGCTAAGTCGATAGAACAAAGTCGATGAATCCTACAGTAACATGCAGAGACTCGTTCTATCAATAATGCTAAATCTAGATCTATTAGCTGGTATCACAAATATGCCTTAAAATTATTGATCTATTTTATTATAACATGGGGGCAAACGACTAACAACATCATAAATAAAATCCAAGTAAGCGCTAGAAAGTCGGCTAAATGTCCCGATAGAACTATATTGACTCTATCACTAAACGGATCGGATCTAATCCTATCAACCGAGCAAGAGATCAAAGTCGATGCAGCCTTGCTGATTCGAATAGATCGAACTTAATCGAGACAGTGTTCAAACACAGTAAATAAAATTAGATTTAATATATTTATAGATAAATTTATAGAGTAACTCAAACAATAGATCTAAATAATATCTGGAGAACCTACTAAAATTACAATAGATCGGATTCAACCAAGACAGTATTACAATGAGAGTCGATAGAACAAGCATAAAAAAGATCTAATTATAATAACTAGCAATCCTAACAATAACAACTAGGATATCAAATTAATGAGAAAGTACTAGTTGAGATTGATAGAATTACCGAGGTTGACTAATCCAAGTCTCTCGCCGAGATCGAAACCGATGCAGCCCGCGCGAGACAAGGATTTCGTCGGGTACGAAAGATTGGCGATGCGCCAAATTATATTGAATGAAAGTGTTATTTTTTCTCATACAGATCCTATTATATATGTATAATCTCATGCAAGAGGTTTCGACCCGACTCGGTCATGACTCCTAAATAAACTGACTTAGTTTATTTCTAAATAAATTTAAATATATAGAAAAAGATAAAATAACCCCACAGGGACCCACTTTTCCTCCTTCCGCCCGTTGGGTTCGTTGACTTCGGCCGACTCCAGCTCCACGAGACTGATCCTTGGGCGCGGTCAAATTCCAGTGCCAACACTGTGTTTTTAATTTCGTAAAACTGCAATTCATAATCAACTTTAATCCTATATTTTTCATAGTATTTTCTAAGGTTCTGTTTGTATGCACTGAGATTTTAAGAATCCAGATTTTAGAATCCATAAGATCTCTAAACATGACAAATATTGGAACTTTAATATACCGGCTATTGATTGGCAATGAAATTACAAATTGATCCAAATGCTCGGATGATATTTTTTTAAATATTTGTCATTAATTGCTCTTCCAAACTCTTCTCCATCCAATCCCTATAAAAAGTACACGTTGCCTGGCGCACATCGGCTCACTTTGAACGGACCCTCCCATGTTGGTGACCATTTTTCAAAACAATTATCTCTAGAGCCGATGGGCATAATCAGTTTCCAAACAAGATCTCCTTCCAAAAAATTCTTGGGCACTACCTTTTTATTATAAAATCTAGACACACGGGCTTTATTTTCTTGAATCTTTTTTAGGACCTTCATCCGATGCTGCACGATATTGGTGGTTTCTAGATGCCCATTTTATCTAACAAAAAGAGATGTTTTGTGTTTTAATTTGTTGGTTTGCTAACAAATAACCCCATATTTACGTATATTCGTAGTTGTTCTATTTTGGATGTGATTGTAGAAAATAGTGTAAAACAGGGTAATTATGGATAAGGAGCTAAAGAGTAACGAAGCTAGGCCAGATTGGGAGCAACGTCGATCGGCGCGACACCTGCGCTGATCGGCGCAAGAGGAAAAGATAATGAAGACAAGCCCAAGTCCGGGAAAGACGAAGGCCCAGCCCAATATGAGTCAGAGTCGGTGGAAGTTGACCTAATCCCGTCGAGTATAAAAGGAAGATAATTGTCAAGAGCCAACGGGGGCAACCGAGGGAGATGGCAATCACGAGATTCAGTTGTTAGAACTAGGGTTCCAGGATATTGGCGGTGAAGGTTGGTCAACATCGATGAAACCCACCAGAAGGGAGGTCACACCGATTGGCGCGATGCTTGCACCGATCGACTCGTGCATGTTCCAGCGCTATTTCTCACCCCTCTGCTATGTCTAGAGGAAGGATGAGTGAGTTGTCTTATATTCTCTTCTCTGGTGCGGGGATCTGGTCATGTAACTCTCATACTTATTGATATTCTCTTGACGAATTTAATCTATGTGATGAACTCAATTGCACGTCGATATATCCTTTTCATTAGTGTATCGGCCAATACGCTTTTGCCCATTACATAGTGCAAGAAACCAGTGGGGAGCTAATAGCCTCTGTTGTGATAGCCGGGGTGAACGAAATCACCATGTCTTGTAGAATATTAGAGTCATTATTTGAGTTGATAAGAATAAGGTTGCATGCTAGTGAACCAATCCTAAGGAGAGAATCCTTCATTATCCTGTTACATCTTCAATAACATTCACTCTCCACTCTCTCACCGTCATCATTCACACAAACCAACCATTGCAATCTGTTAGTAATCCTTTAATAGTAATTGTTCCGCTCGTTCCTTGTGGATTCGATAACCTTGGAATACTCTGAGGAAAAAAGAGCTACAACTGTACACCATCCTCTTACGGTATATAAGTGGGTGCGTAGTTACGACCAACAAGCTACTTTTTCTGGCGCCATTATCAAGGAACAAGCCAGTTCATTTACTATTAATATTTTACTAACGTCTAATCTTCTCTTTTCTAGTTGTATTTGTTTTTGTGTTTTGTGTGAATTTTTAGGATGAGTACAACATGACCTTTTCTAACGCTCAGGGAGCTTTCTCTACCATCTCTAGACTTGCTGGTGCTTCAATCCTCATATGAGAAGGCCACGGCCTCCTCGTATGTGTTGAGCCCTATTATCATTGGCATGGCTGAAGCAAACAAGTTCTTTGGAGCGAAAGAGGAGAACCCATATACTCACTTACAAGATTTAGAGGCACTTTGCCAAACATTCCATCATGAAGGGGTGCCTCAGGATCTTTACACGTGGCTGCTTTTCCCATTCTCTTTGGGAGGAAAAGCCAAAGAATGGCACAAGACAGCATCTCGAGAAGCGAAAGGTAAGTGGAGTGAGTTAGTTGGAAATTTTTGTCTCCACTATTTTCTGTTGCCAAAGGTGTAGAAGTTGAGAAGAGAGGTGATAAACTTCTTACAAAAAGATGAAGAATCTCTCGTGAAAGCCTGAACGCGTTTTCAAGAATTATTGAAACAAGGACCTGACCTCGACATTGATGAGAATATGTGCGCTCAAACATTTTACATGGCCATAAACAAGGCATCGAGGATGCATTTGGACGGATCGGCTGGAGGGAGTTTTCTGAGATTGACAACCAAGGTCGGGATTGAATTGTTAGGTAAAATTACCGAGAATAAAGCTTTGCACAAGCTTTGGGAAGAATATCTAGAACCAACTCGGCAATGCCAGAAGTTATGCGGAAGAAAGAGTCGCTGGATGAACAAATCTTGATGTCCGAGAGCAGAGCAATGATTACTTCAGAGCTTAAATTCGAAGAAATAGAGCCCGTCAGACCCGTCTCTATGGATCTGATGTGTGCACCGATCGGCGCAGTCCCTGAGCCGATCAGCATAGTCACGACAACAGGAGGACCGATCACCCTGACGACTCTGTCAAGTTGCAAGGAATATACCAAGATAGAAGCTTCGATTCTGGACAACCATCTGAAGGAATTTGAAGGCAACTTTGCTAAACCAAAGGGGGATAGAACATTGGCGAATGCTAAACCACTTGACAAATTTGAGCCGATGGACTGGATTCCTATTGATTTTTCGCAAGAGTTGTTCAATATGGGAAGATCCTTCAGTCCGCAAGACGCCTCCGAAGTCGAAATTGAGTATAATTTCCCAAGTAATCACCTCAAGTCGGAAATTTTTATCAAGAGATTATTGGGAGAGTTCTAGGGAAGCTTTACAAGGATGATATAGAGCTTGATGGAACAGAAGTGAAGCAAGTGAAGAGATTGCTAGACAGTTGCTTTGAGCCATCCCTCTACGAAGGATTATATGGTGTGTATGTTGTAGGTCTCGCTGAAGAGGAAGAAGAAGAACCGTACATACCATGTGAGATATCGGGGAAGAAATTTCCAAAAGCCTTGTGTGACTTTGGTTCCCGTGTCAGCTTGATGACTTACGATGCATTCATGAGCATGCCTTATGAAACTCAACAGCGGCTGATAGGGACTGAATTGGAGCTCTTCATGGCGGATGGAGGGAAGACCAAGCCACTGGGAGTGATCAAGAATGTTGAAGTTGAGATCAGCTCGAAAATGATACTGGTGGATTTCTTCGTTCTGGACAACAAAGAAACTGGGGTTGAAGATATCATTCTAGGAAGGTCATTCTTAAGATTAGTACAAGCTGATCTGGATGCTAAGAAAGGTCAAATTATGCTACATCTAGGAGAGGAAGAAGTGCAATTTCAATTTAACGATCCACCTCATCAAGACCCTTTGTGCTATCAGGAATTCTACCCAGAGGAAGACGAGAAGATAGGAATGGATATGGGAGACCCACTGGACCACATCCTATGCAGAACTGACAAGCAGACTGCCAGCGCCGATCGGTGCGACCCTTGCGCCGATCGGCTCAACCAGGAGAATCGCGCCGATCGGCGCAACACTTGCACCGATCGGCTCAAACAGGAAAATCCTGATTTTGAACCTCTCGAGGAGCTTGATCCAGATGAAGCGCCAGAAGTGGAATATAAAGAACTTCCGAAGGAGCTACGCTATGAATATCTAGGGAAGAATAAAACATATCCAGTTATTATGAACAACGCCCTAACAAAAGAAGAAACAGAGAAGCTGCTTGCTATGCTCAAAAGGTATAAGAAAGCCATTGGTTACACATTAGATGACATTAAGGGAGTCAGCCCTGTATTTTGCACCCACAAGATTAACTTGGAGGAGAATGCTAAACCAGTGGTTGAAGGGATGCGACGGTTGAAGGAATCAATGTAGCCAGTGGTCAAAAAGGAGATTTTAAAGTTGCTTAATGCAGGTATGATCTACCTTATTGCTAATAGTGAATGGGTTAGTCTAGTACATTGCGTGCCCAAGAAAGGAGGGTTGGCAGTGGTGCCTAATGAGAACAATGAGTTAATCCCTCAAAGGTCTGTGACTGGATGGAGAATGTGCATAGATTACAGAAGTCTGAACAAGGTGACGAAGAAAGATCACTATCCTCTTTCGTTCATTGACGAGATGCTTGAAAGGTTAGCAAAGAATTCATACTTTTGTTATTTGGATGGATTTACTGGTTTCTTTCAAATACCGGTAAGACCAGAAGATCAGCAGAAGACTACTTTTACTTGCCCTTTTGGGAAATATGCATATAGAAGGATGTCATTTGGTCTTTGCAACACGCCCGCCACATTTCAAAGATGCATGAATGCAATATTCGCTGAATTTATAGAAGATATTATAGAAGTATTTATGGATAACTTCTTTGTGCATGGTGCTGATTTTGATAGTTGTTTGGAGAATTTGGAGAAGATTTTGAAAAGGTGTGTTGAATGCGACTTAGTTCTTAATTAGGAGAAGTGTCACTTCATGGTAACAGAAGGGATAATACTTGGTCATGTCATATCTAATAGAGGGATAGAGGTTGATAAGGCGAAGGTATCTACAGTTGAGAAATTACCTCCCCCTACTGATCTTACAATGTTGAGGAGTTTTCTTGGACATGCCAACTTCTATCACAGATTTGTTAAGAATTATTCAATGATTGTTAAGCCCCTGACAGAATTGTTGAAGCAAGGTACAAAATTTGTCATGGACGATGAACGACTCTTTGCCTTCAGAAGATTAAAGGAAGCTCTATGCTCTGCACCCATTATGCAGCCACCTGATTGGAGTTTACCTTTTGAAATTATGTGTGATGCAAGTGACTATGCAGTTGGAGTTGTTCTTGGACAATGGAAGGAAGGTAAAATGCATGCTATTTATTATGCTAGCAAAACTTTGAATGAGGCGCAGCTCAATTATACAACCACTGAGAAGGAGATGTTAGCTGTTATATTTGCTTTTGAGAAGTTTAGATCCTACATTCAAAATTCTAAGGTGATTGTATATACTGATGAAGCTGCTATAAGATACTTGGTTTCAAAGGAGTGCATTAATTTGATTTGGAGATAAGAGATAAGAAGGGAGTAGAAAATTTCATAGCAGGTCATTTGTCTCGTCTTGAATCATCATCAACTGAGCCAATAAGAGATGAAATGCAGCAAGAGCAGTTATTTGCCGCATTTGATCGTAGAGAGAACTGGATGATAGATATTATCAAAGGTTTCGAGTGACAAACTGATATGATGAACAAGAACATGAGGGAAAGATTTAAGAGTGAAATGAGAAAATTTATATGGGCCGACCCGGCTAGAGCCTGATTTTATATGTTAAAATACTCAAAGCTCTTTAGATTTTAAGAATCTGGTCTGTATCTAAACAGTACCATCTATATTTTATTTAGAATATTCTAAAATCTTAAGATAAAATCAGATTTTAAGAATCTGAATTAGATACAAAGAGGTGGTATACTATGATCCGAAAGAGGTCTAAGAACATCTCCAAGAGATTAGGTAAATAACTCAGCCATTCTAAATTTTAGCTAATCAATATTAAAATAGCTTTTCAACAGACTAGCCATCTTGTCTAAAAAAAAAATAGACTAGCCATCCAGTCTCCAAATGGCACCCTTTGCTAGCTAAATTTGGCTTGCGAGTCCGACTAGCCAAACTGGTTTTTTAAATATGGGATGGGACATAAGACCCATGTGTTAGTGTGTGGAGTAAAAACTTGGAGAGCGAGAAATGGAGAGTACGTTGGTGTGAGATGTTAAGCGTGTGTTTATTTTGGCTATAGCTACAAAAAAAACTGCTATGGGCTGTGGCCTGTGAAAAAAGCTGCTAAGAAAAAGCTGAAAGACCGTTTGGTGAAAATCACTCAAAGTGACTGTGATCTGATAAATATAAAATAATATGTTATTTATTCAAATTTATATGCAATTTAAAAGTTTTATCTTAATTTTTTTAATTTTTATTTTTTACTACATATTTTCTAAATTTAAAAAAATTTATAATTGTTTAAAAATTTAAAACTTTCTTAAACTTTTTAAAAAGATTACAAAGTTTTTTAAAAAATTTAAAAATATTTTTTTAAAAGTTTAACATTTAAAAAAATTTCTTAAAATCGAAAAGTTTTTTAAAATTCAAAAAGTCTTGAAAACATTTTTTAAAAAGTTGAAAAAGTTTCTTGAAAACATTTTTTAAAAATATAAAAAGTTTTTAAAACAATTTTGAAAAAAATACAAACTTATAAAAGACATAGCGAAAAAAGCACCTTTGTACGTGTTTTTAGAAATAAACTAGCTAAAAGTTAATTTTGAGTGTAATTTTTTAAGGCAACACTTTGGTTGAGATTTTGGCTTTTATGAAAAGCCAAAGACCAAAACAGCTCAACTAAACACATCGTAAATATGAAGTGAAATTTTTATAAATAAACAAATAAAGAGTCAAATAGAGAATCGAAAATGAAGTGTCTCTTCGAGTTGCTCTAACATTCCCCCAAAATTCATTCGAACAACCTATTCCATTTAAAATCTACGAAAAAGGGCAAACGCCGGGGAGTCCCGCCCACCCGCCCGCCTCCGCTCCACGCGAAAACCTTGCCGGCGGCGGCTATGTCCCGCTGGAAGGAGAACTCCTCCCCTCTTCACCTCCACCCGCGCGGCACCTCCAACCCGTCCCCACTTCTCCCCTGCAAGCGCCCGGCGCAATCCCCATCTCCATGCCCGCCGCCGCGCCGCCCGCTCGCCGACGTCTCGGGCAACGCGCTGGAACAGCGCAGCGGCGGGGAGCGGTGCGTGTATGGATCCAACACTCCCCTACCGAAGGCACCCCGGCCGTGCGGATTCCTTGTGGAGGAAGACGACGACATGGACGAGGCATTCCTACAGGAGGTGGACGCCATCTGCGAGGAGCACACGCGGTCTGCGGCGTCGAAGGATAAAGAGAAGAAGGCGGCGGAGGGCGACCGGGAGACAGTCGGAGGGTCGCTCTCGGCGTCGACGCTGATCAACGACGCCAGGCCAGGGGTATGGTCAGAAATCGTGGTTGCGTATTTCATTTTCCAAATTCGGAGCTATTCATCAAATTGTATGGAAAATGGGGGGAGCTTATTTGGTTGTGTAATTAGTTTATTAATGTTAATTTTGAAGAGTGACCCACACCGTTGATCTCTCATTTGGGTTGAATTTAGCTTGAGGACGCATTCTGGGAGGAGGTAAATGCTGCTTCTGAGGAGCACGATGCCCGGTATGCTGCCCAGAGCCAGAGCCAACAGGGGCTGAAGGAGTCGGATGATGAAGAAGAAGATAGCTTGGTGCTATCGTGTGATGATGTTTCGCTTCCTCCTGCTATTTCCATCACAGCCGATGGTGGGGAGGTATGTGGATGTTATTGTATTCGTAGGGTTCATTTCTGGTAACATGGATCAGTGGAGGAAAAATGAGATGATTCTTAAATATATATTGCATAGTGATAGGTTGGAGATAATCTGTCCCCTTCGAATCACATTCCTTAAAATCTTAATTTCTTGAAATTGTAAGGGACTTAGGAAGATCAAGCACTAGATAGGTAAATTAGTGTGAACAATTGGAGATTTATTGTTTTTCTTTGAAATTCTATTATTATTTGGTTGTGGTTCCTGATAATTTTAGGCTAGCTTATTTGTTGTGTTGAATTTATTTTGAGAGGAATTTAGTTTGAAGATGTGTTCTCGAAGATTAATGCCGTTAGAGAGGAGCACCATACCAAGTTTCCTGTCAAGTGTCTGGAGGTGACCAACGAGTTGGAGGGTAATGATGGCTTGGTAGCTTCATGTGGTGATGCTTCAGTTTCCCCAGTAGTTTCTAATGCAAAAGGGGACATACAGGTATAATATTTGGTTCTATCGATAGAGATAGCATTATTGAATAGTTGTAGGTCATCAGTTGGTTTTTGTTGCTGTGTCTTGGAAGGAGAATGAGTACGAATTGGAAAAATGAATTGAACTGAAATCAATATTCTAATTCAACGTTTGATTTTTTGTATCTTGGGAGGTATTTAGCCCATAGATGCACTTTATGGGAATGTTGATGCCACCATCCGTGAGGGTCATGCTGCCTTATGTGCTGCCATGGACCAGGAGGAGCTGCAAGATATAGAACTTGAGATCGAGGACAAGGAGAGGTGTGCTCCAAGCAAATACTATGAATATCTTCACTCCTTGAACGATAAGCAGAGGGAGGCTGCATGTAGTGATGTGAATATTCCATTGATGATTGTTGCAGGTCCAGGAAGTGGAAAGGTAATTACCTGGCTTTTCATTTTTTGCTTACACCACACACCCTTTTTTTTGAAGTGTATGGAATATAAGTTCTTACCATCCTGTATTATATGATTGAGTTAATTCTTCTTGATAATCTCCAACTTCAATATTTTGTTTTATCAAAAAGGCTCAACTGAAGCCCATCATTCCACTTAGGTCTTCTTAGACAAGTTTTATGCATGATTTTAACATGTTTACAGAAATCATTTTAGCAGAGCAAGTGTAATACACAAATTCTAATAACTCTTTGCATTTTTCTTGTAACCTACTACCTTCGGTTTTGTTTTGATGCTGTTAGGACATAACAATAGTTTAAATATGAACTAACTATTGTCCTAATGACATCAAAATAAAACTGGTGGGAGTACATGTTAATATCATGTTAATATTGATTCCAAAAGTTAACTCAACCCAAATGTGTGATTCATCCTGACAAAGCATATTAAAAAGGGAAACTATATTCCCAGACTATGCTTTGGAACACTAAAAATGATAGTAGATGAAATGAACATTAACTTATTTTTCCTTTTGTAGCTTGTAGGGTAGCATTCATGAAAGTGTGAAAGTGCTACTTTTTTTTTTTGACATTTCAAAAATGGTTACATTCATTGTATACGTTTGGACGATTTGAGTGTTATGATTTTGATTTTACATGAAAGCAATATGGCCGGGAAGAATAGATTGATTGATGTGTGCAAAGCACAGAGTACATATATAGGCAAGGATCTCTAGGGTTTATAGAAACACCACCAGAAGATACTTGTCGCACAAGTCATCTATCCTAGACCTAAGGGGCTGGCGCACAAGAGGGCCAACAGGCCCGTGCGGCCATAACACCCAGACCCATATGGTCGTATACTATTATGCTAACATGCCCCCGCAGTCTCATCGTCGGCAGGGCAAACGTTCAGACTGGACCTAAACTCGGTGAACACTGAGGAAGGCAGCCCCTTAGTGAAAATATCAGCATACTGTGAGGATGTCGGCACATGCATGACACGAACAGCCCCAGTGGCAACACGCTCCCGCACGAAGTGAAGATCAATCTCAATGTGATTAGTACGTTGATGCTGAACCGGGTTGGAGGACATGTAGACGACACTGATGTTGTCACAGTAAACAAGGGAGGCGCGACGAGATGGAGCATGAAGTTTCAAGAGCAGCTGGCGGAGCCATGAGACTTCAGCAACACCGTTGGTGACGGCGTGGTACTCGGCCTCGGCGCTGGACCGAGAGACCGTGTTCTGGCGTTTAGAAGACCAGGACACAAGGTTGCCACCGAGGAACACTGCATAGCCTGAAGTAGACTTTCGTGTATCAGGACAACTGGCCCAGTCGGCATCTGAATACACGGTGAGCTCGGTCGTAGAAGACGGATGCAACATCAACCCGAGGTCAAGGGTGCCACAAAGATAGCGAAGAATCCGCTTCATCGCAGCCAAGTGAGGTTCCAGAGGGTCGTGCATGTGTAAGCAAACCTGCTGTACCGCATAGGCGATGTCCGGCCTGGTGAAAGTGAGCCACTGAAGGGCACCAGCAATGCTCCTGTAGTCAAAGGCGTCCTGAACCGGGGGACCATCGGCGGCTAGCTTGGGATTGGTGTCCACGGGCGTCGCGCATGTCTTGCAATCAGTCATACCGGCGCGATCTAGGATGTCAAGCATGTACTGCCACTGAGAAAGAAGAAGGCCAGACTTGCAACGCTGAACATGCATCCCAAGGAAGTGATGAAGTTCACCAAGGTCCTTCATTGAGAACTCCTGCTGAAGAGCCAGAATGGTACGACGAAGAAGAGCTGTGGATGAAGCTGTCAGGACAATGTCATCGACATAGAGCAGGCAGGTAAATGAGATCTGAGCCGCGATGGTAGACAAACAGCGATGTATCAGACTTGGCCTTGACAAAACCCAGACTGAGAAGATATGTTGCAAACGGCTGTACCATGCACGGGGAGCCTGCTTAAGTCCATATAATGACTTGTTGAGCCGGCAAACATAGTCAGGATGAGCAGGATCCTCAAAACCAGATGGCTGAGAGCAGTAAACAGTCTTGGACAGCGTACCATGCAGGAAGGCATTCCTCACATCAAGTTGGTGCACAACCCAACCACGAGAGAGCGCTAGAGACAAGACTATACGAACCGTGGTGGGCTTCACAACGGGGCTGAAAGTCTCATCAAAGTCGATGCCAGGCTGCTGAGTGAAACCTCGGAGTACCCATCGAGCCTTGTACCGTTCGAGGGAACCGTCAGAGTGGAATTTGTGCTTGAATATCCACTTGCCGGAAACAATGTTGGCGCGGGGAGGACAAGGCACAAGATCCCAAGTATGGTTCTGGAGTAGGGCGGAATGCTCCTCTTCCATGGCAGCCCGCCAGCTCGGGTCGGCGAGCGCGCTGCGGTAAGTCCTCGGGACAGGAGAGAGGGCCGCCGCATGATACAAGGACGGAAGCCGGAACTCGTGCTTGGCCCGAGTGGTCATTCGATGTTGGTTGACCACAGGCAAAATAGGCACGGCGCCCTTGGGCAGAGGCGCCAGACCAGGAGCTCCGCTGGGGAAGCGTAGCACGGGATTGAGTCGACACTGTTGTCGTCACGTGTAGACGTGGCGGAAAGCATCGACCGATCGGTGAGGACTGGTGTGGACCGGTTCGAGTGCAGCCGATCTGGTGATCGGCGCGGGTGCAACCGAACTCGAGGAAGGACCATGCGGGCCGGTCGTGGAGGTGCCCGGCCGCGTGCCAGGCTGGGAGCCGGCTGGGGGTGCGTTGGGCATGAAGGTGGCTGGGCGCGGGTCACCGGCGCTAAGGGCTCGTAGAGAGCCTCGGGTGCCGCACGTGGCTCGGCGGGAGGAGAACCGGGTGCACGTGGCTGTGCGGGTAGGGGGACGCTAGGCCTGCAGGTAACAGAGGCTTCGTCGGCCCGACGGGCACCGACGGAGCATTAGTGAAACCATCAAGGAAGTGGAAGTCCGTCGACGAGGGATAGGGAGTTTCCTTAGCAAAGGGAAACACGGTCTCGTCAAAGGTGACATGACGAGAGATGATGACGCGGTTAGAGACGGTGTCAAGGCAGCGGTACCCTTTGTGATGAGGAGAAAACTCGAGGAAGACGCACATGGTGGAGCGAGGTGCGAGCTTGTGGTTGGCTGTGGCGGAGAGGTTTGGATAGCAAACACACCCAAAAACGCGTAGATGGTCGTAGGACGGCAGAGTGCCATAAAGAGCAAAATACGGCGTTACGAAGTGCAGTGTTTTGGTGGGTAGGATGTTTAGCAAGTATGTGGCAGTGGTGAGCGCGTCGGCCCAGTAGGATGTTGGCATGCTAGCCTGAAACAAAAGCGAGCAGATGATATTATTGGTGGAACGTATGATGCGCTCAACTTTACCCTTCTGGGGCGAGGTGTAGGGGCAGGACATGCGAAGGTGGGTGCCGTGAGTGAGGAAGGAGCGGGAGCTGGAGTTGTCGAACTCACGCCCGTTGTCACACTGAATGGCTTTAATAGTGGCACCAAACTTAGTAGCTACATAGTTAAAGAAATTAGCAATGGTAGGAAACGCATCAGACTTCAGGCGAAGTGGAAAAGTCCACAAAAAGTGCGAGCAATCATCCAAGATGACCAAGTAATATTTGTAACCGGAGACTCTAATAACAGGTGATGTTCAAAGGTCACAATGTATAAGATCAAAATTGTTTGGCGCACGAGAGGATGAAGTAGGAAAAGGTAGGTGAACATGTCGTCCTAACTTGACACGCATGACACAATGATTTGCTAGTTTCTCTATTACATAAATGTAAGATAGGAGCAAGCTTGGATAACGCCTCATGACCCGGATGACCTAGACGCCGATGCCAAAGCTGAGTGAAGGAGGAGACGATGTCGCTGAGAAGGGTTGTAGCCGGCGGCCAGCTCATGGGGTAGAGCGGTCCCGAGCTATTAAACCTGGCGAGAACTCTCTTGGTGCCCAAGTCCTTCACAGAACAGCCAAAAGGGTCAAACTCGACAGAAACTTTGTTGTCAGTAGTAAAACGACGCACGGAGATAAGATTCTTAATAAGCAAAGGTGACATGAGTACATTCTTAAGAAAGAAAGTACCAGGTAGCTGTATAGAACCTATGACTGTGACATGCATAAGGGAACCGTTACCAACAACGATAGATGAAGGAGTAGGGTGCCATGCAATAGAAATATGTGAAAGTAAAGTGGGATCAGAAGCCATGTGGGAAGAAGCACCTGAGTCGAGATAGAAGCCATTCGTCGGCGGCTGTTGGAGACTCATGGTGCTGTACGCCGAGGCCAAGGACTGCTGATCCTAGGAGGAGGGGATGACAAAAGGGTTCTGGAACTCCGGTGGCACCCATTGGAGTTGTCCCGGTGCCTGGAGTTGAGCTTGCGCCTAGAGCTGCTATGCCTGGAGCTGCTGCGCCTGGAGTTGAGTCTGGATCTGCGCCTGCTGCTGCACGGCGTAAGCCTGCGCCTGGGCGTGGGCCTGAGCCAACAGCGCCTGATGCTGTGGCATGCCGGTCGGGAGGGGCATGGGCGCCATAGGAGGCCGCGGACCGGGCCATATTTTAATGGACCCGACCCATGGGTTATGGAGAGAGGGCTAGGGAGCACTCGGCCTACCTGTGGTCGAGCCGGAGCCGCCGGCGGAGGTGGAGGCGTCGCCCGAGGCAGACGGGGCAGAGCCGAATGGCTTGGGGTTGCGCCTGGTGTTCCGGCGCTGCTGCTGCTTGGGCTTGGTCGGCGCGCCCCCGAAGCTGCCGCGTTGGTCAGAGGACCGCCCGCTAGAGGAAGTAGAAGACTTGCCCGGCATAGCGACAAGGGTGGGCGCCGGCGGCAGCTGAGCCATGGTCATCTCCTCGAGAGACAGTTCGGAGACGATGTCCTTGTATGGCGGGAAGGGGCGAGTGCGGCGGTGGTGGCGGCCGATGTCGCGAAAGCGCTCGTTGAGACCTCGGATGACATTGAGGCCCAAGGTGCGTTTGGCGACTGGCTCGCCAAGGGCAGCAAGTCCTTTGGCCATCTTCTTGAGTTGGCGGCAGTAGTCGGCAATGCAGAGATCTCCTCGGACGAAGTTCCTGAACTGGGCGTCGAGGTGAAGGGTGCGAGTCTCCTGATTGCCCAAGAATTGGGTTTCCAAGGCGAGCCAGACGGCAGGTGCAGTAGCATCTCGATCCAGCACGGTCTCGACTAGATCGGTAGAGATGGTGCCGGCAAACCAGGACTTGACGACACAGTCCATGCGCACCCAATCGGGGAAGTTCGGGGCCGGCGCGTCGAGAAGGACATGACCCTCAAGGGAGTACTTGCCGACGATGAGGAGGAACTGATCGCGCCATCGGACATAATTACCGGTGGTGAGATCGAGGACGGAGTGGACGAGGCTGCGGATATTCTGGACACCCACCGCCTGTGCGTGCAGGTTGATCACAGCAGCAGCTTCGTGTTGAAGCATGGCCTGATGAAGATCGCCGGTGTCGCGGTCCGAGGAGAGGGAGTCGACGTCGGAGGCAGGTGCATCGTCCACGTGTGCGGCGGTGGTCTTGCGGGCCTCCGTTGCATGTTTCAAGGCCGCGCGCTGGCGGGTGGCGATGGCATCGAGCTCCTTGGCGGCGTCGGCGGCCTCGCGTTTAGCCTCGGCGGCCTCAGCGAGGGCAGCGTCGCGCCTCCTGCCGCTTGACGTGCTCGGCTTCAGCAACGGCCAGGCACTGCTTCTCTGCTGCTGTGGCGGCGGCAGAAGCCGTAGGGGATGGAGGAGGGGTTCCAGCCATAGAGGGGCACGGCCAAAGGGAGGGCACGTGCGAGATCAGGGCAGCGGAAGAGAAAGAATCGGGGCAAGGACCTGAACTCGTGATACCATGAAAGCAATATGGCCGGGAAGAATAGATTGATTGATGTGTGCAAAGCACAGAGTACATATATAGGCAAGGATCTCTAGGGTTTATAGAAACACCACCAAAAGATACTTGCTGCACAAGTCATCTATCCTAGACCTAAGGGGCTGGCGCACAAGAGGGCCAACAGGCCCGCGCGGCCATAACACCCAGGCCCATATGGTCGTATACTATTATGCTAACATTACAAAATGTCTGCTTAGTTGAGCTATATTGAATCTGTTGGGAATCCTGTTATCTCATAATTTGTTGACATGCTTTTCTATTTTTTGATTCCCCCCTCCTGTAAACTGGCATGATTCAGACTTCAACAATGGTTGGTAGAGTGCTTACGCTGCTTCAAGAGGTATGCTTTGATGTTCCATATCTATTACCATTAGAGTAGTACTTGCTCTGTTTTTGTTTTCTTGTCATTCAGAGAAGGGAGCTAGTTCATTCGAACTAGGATCTCTGTCCTACGTCAATAAAACAAAAACAAAGGGAGTATGTAATTATACTTGAAGCTCACATGGTTGTTTGTCTAGGGAATTCCACCACCAAACATTCTTGCTATGACATTCACAACAGCTGCTGCTTCAGAAATGAGAGATCGAATAGGGGCAGTGGTGGGGAAGGCAGTTGCCAAGGAGATTCCAATAAGCACATTCCATTCATTCTGTTTGCAGCTTTGCAGGGCACATGCTGAAAAGTATGTCTTTTTCTAGTGGTACTTAAACATCCGATGATTAGTGATATGCTGCTCAGCATACTGAATTGCTACATATCAATAATATAAATGATTTATTTACAAGATTTGCTTTGAGGAGAAATATAGAAGTAGTAGATGATTTGGAGGCTGAACACATGTTAATGTTTTGACCTTCTTGTTCATTTCAACCTTATGCTCTTGTTCAATACATTTGCTCTTTCTTACAGTTTATCAAGAGAACTCGTCATTGCAGATAGTTGGACGGTTGGATGATGCTTATTGTATTTAATACTATTTACGGTTTTTTAATTCTTGGAAGGCTAGGCCACACATCGGAATTCATAATCTATGGACACGGACAACAACGGAGAGCTGTTATTGAGGCAGAACGCTTATTGGAAAATGGGAAAAACAATGGTCTAGGAGGTAAAGTGCAGCATGACGAAGAAATAAAAAATTCTTTTAAAGACAAAGTGAAGAAGTGGATGAAATTTATAACGCAGGTGCGCTTTACTTCTGATGAATTCATTGTGTTTTTTTTTTGGTTCTCACTGCTCTCTTTGCATTGATGCATTTATTTATTTTTTTTCTCTAAAGCGTTGATGCATTGGTGTTAGATTCTTAAAGACTTTATATGCTAATTCCCATCCTGCACAGTAGTACAACAAAAAATATCAGATGAGTAACTTTTGTTCTTCGTAGATATTATTCTAGAGGCATAGCAAGCCTAATGGTCTCTTGGCTTA
The DNA here is from genome assembly GCA_032690845.1 of Eleusine coracana subsp. coracana. Lineage (NCBI taxonomy): Eukaryota > Viridiplantae > Streptophyta > Magnoliopsida > Poales > Poaceae > Eleusine > Eleusine coracana. Next base: position 46,031,339 of record CM064430.1, read on the forward strand.
CTCTAAGTTTGTCAGAAACACATGCTTTAGTCCAAGATCCCAATATGAATTCTAGAAGTATACTGATTAATTAAGGTATAAACCAAATTGTAACAATGATGGCTCATGGCTGTACTTCCATTGGTCAAAATTGCAACCATGCTGCATAAATTGTGGAATTTTTTTTTTCACTCGCTGTGTCCCATTTACTTGGTTGAAACCAACATATGGTGGGCGGGCCCTCATGTATGGGGTGGGCTCAAAGCATGGGTTCAGGCCCGAGCCATAGGGGGCGGCTCCCTGAGGATGGGACCAGGGTTCGTGGATTTTCTCGGCCGGAGAAGGTTGAACATCTCTATCAAAGAAAGTCGTGTGGGCAGTCTTACCCCCGGCGGTTGAGTTTTTTTTAATAGAATTTTTGTACATATCTGAACTAAAAGGTAACTCCTATCTGTTTGAAAAACCAAACAAACATGTTCATGGTACAATAGCTAATATGTAAGTAAGTACTAACAAAACCAGACCTGAAGACTCTTATTTTTGTATAGTGCAATTCCATGAATACCAGATTATCAGTTGATCCTTCCTCACAGGAGTTGTAGCTAGGATTAAATCCTTAATTGTAGCTCATATTAGCATTTTTCTGAACAGTAAATGATCATTTTAGGTGATAGAACAGCAGTCATGGCTTGGAATATCACTTATGTGCTCTTTGTTGTTTTTCACTTATAGTCCATAGCTGTTCCTTTGCTTTACTACTAGAATGTTTTTTGCTCGCTCAATGTGTCAATGTTTTTCATGCTGACATTTGATCAAAACTACCACCTTTGGCTGTGTGGCATTAGTTCTCAGGAGATTTTAGGAAAAATATTTAGTTATACACAACACTAAGTGCTTTATTACCATTCAGGCCTTTCCCCCCTTTGCTTTTTTCTTATGAAATCTTCGCATGTTTCTTTACAGGCAAAAGCTTCTGGTAGAACTCCAGAGGAGTATGAAAAGAAGGGTGATTTGACAGGAGTAAGCTGCTCTCCTGGATGCAATTCATTTTTTCATGATTCGTTCCACTGACCAAACAGACTTTGCCTGTTATTTTTATTTTGAGTAGGCTTCAGTTCTTCGTCACTACAATGAGATATTAAGGTCATGTAATGCCCTTGATTACCATGATTTTATTAATTCGTCCATAACCCTCCTCATGAATTTTCCTGAAGGTACTTTTCAGTTCTAATGTCTGAATCTTATTTACTTTGAGAATATGTTGACCAAGAATAGTGTGGTCATGCTTGTGCAGTATATAAGGAGTGCCAGGATATGTGGCAGGCAATCGTAGTCGATGAGTTTCAGGATACAAGTGCTATGCAATATTGTCTCCTGAAGCTCCTAGCTTCACACAGTCGTATAACCATTGTTGGTGATGAAGATCAGGTGCACAAATACATCCACCATCCTAAATCTGGTTTCTGGATTTATTTTGTTGCTTTCAACCTTTTGTTTTATGCTGAATCCTGTATGTTCAGTCCATCTTCAGTTTCAACGGTGCCAATGCTTCTGGATTTGATTCATTTCGTAGAGATTTTCCAAATCACAAAGAGGTACTTGCGAGATATGAACACTATATCTTAGATGCTGTGTTGTCTCTTGACATGTATTATAGCTTGTTATGTTGCTTATTGGCAGATCAGGCTAAGCAAGAACTACCGCTCCACACGAGCAATTGTTGAAGCAGCAACAGCTCTAATTCACAACAACACTAAACGCCATCATCATAAACTTGTTGAGACTGACAACCCTTCTGGGTGTAAGGTATCCTTCTAGATGGCACAGATGGATTACTGCCATTTCGTCGTGGACTGTTTCTTTGGTAAATCATATATTAGCCGCAAGAAGAAAGGAGAGAAAGGATCTGTAGTTTCAGGTGTGGCAACAAGTATCAAGAGTTCACTTCAGGAGTTGTTAGGATTGCTTGCATGTCGATTAAAATTAGATAAGCTTTTCTAGCTAGATAAGAGTTTGTTAGTTTGATTGTTAGTAGATTGTGTTAGGTGCTGTGATATAAACTGCCAGTGGATTGAGGAATAAAGCAAGCATGAGCAATTAGCCCAAACTTTTTTTTTGAAACTGACTATATGACATTTGTTGTATATTCGTTTAATTTACTTATCTAATTCTTACTATCTGTGTAGATCACTGTCAAGGAGTGCCATAGTGAAGACTCACAATGTGCATTTGTTATCGATAAAATCATAGAAACTACTTCTAGTTCTGCTGAATGCTGCAACTTTGGCAATGTTGCTGTCCTATATCGAAGACAGGTTGGGAGTCATGTTCTCTGTGTTTTTGAACCATGTTGGTTATGCATGCTTGCGACCTAATTTTATCTTACACAGATAACTGGCAAAGCGTTCCAGGTGTTCTTCCGCAACAGGAAGATTCCTTTTAATATTCATGGTGTTGCTTTCTACAGGAAAAAGGTAGTTGCAATTAGTTTACTTCTGACGTTCATTGTGATTAGCAATTTCTCATGGTTGGCTTTCTTCTACCAGTGTCAGTTTTATAGTCCTTGGAAAACTGCAACGGTTTGGAGTTGAAAATTTCTTATGTTGTCCAAATTAGCAGGTGTTATTTTTCTCTTTTGAGGAAAAATAACTTGTAAGGGAATCTAGTAGTAGAATATATTACAGGATCATAGGTTATTGTGAGTGCATGATGCGTAATACCTTTTAAGTGTATCTTTGTACCTGTATATTGATTGGATTTTAATAGCTATTTTTCTGTTTCTTTGCACGGGGGGGGGGGGGGGGGGGGGGCTACTGAGGTAATATTTATTAATATAAAAAAGGAAGCACATAGCTGATGTGATTTAGTTTGCCTTACCATTTTTCCATAAGAAGAGGCGGCCCGACCTTGTCAATTTTTTTCCTTATCGACTTCAAAGTTTGTCTCACCATTTTCCATTTTTAATAATAAATTTGAGAAGGAAGAAAGAAACAGTATTTTGGTGCACTAATTTTTTACCTTTACTTAACAATTTGCAAAACATCCTTGCATGCTATCAGTTGTATCACAATGTGAGTACTTTACTGCACAACTATTCCAGATTATCAAAGCTATCATGGCAATACTTCGGACCACATTACCTGGATGTGATGATGGTCCATGGCGTCAAGCCTTCAAGGCCCTTTTACCTAGTGATAAGGAAGAAAAGAAGAAGGTTTAAGTTTTACCTGATTCAATTCGTTTTTTTTACCCTTTGGTATTGCACATATACTATAATTAGTATGCTTTATAATCATCAGATTTTAGACCATGTCGAAAAGATTTCGTTGGCTAGAAAGTGTAGTTTTATATCTGCAGCTATCGACATCTTCAGTGCCAAGGTCTCCGGTACCTTCAAAAGGTCGTTCCGTTTCCCCTGTTTAGTTTTTCTTGTGAAGAAATCCCTGTTTATCTTATTGTTCTTAAACATCATGCATACACTGTTGATCATGTTATTTCTTTTCTATACGATGATCCTTATAGACAGTTTTTGTCTATTCCCTTTGCTCGAGTTGTGGAGCGGCAGCCTGCTTGGCAGCAAGCATTGCTTTACATGCATTACAAGGATCCAACTAGAACATAAAGTAGCTTGGGCAAGAAACTGTTGCATTCATTTTCATCCCCAAAGAATATAACTATTAGCATGAATGTTGCGATTGTTACATGGATTGATTATTGTGTATACATGTGTTTAAGAAAGTTGTGTATTGAACAACATATTGGCTTCCCATTTAACAAACACTACTAAACGATTCTCATTTTAGTCTTATATCAGAATTCAGAAACCCTTTTTTTAATATGAGTTTTTTTATTGCTGTTAATAAATCACAGTGGGAGCCTCTCCTACTGTTTTGCATAAAAAAAAAGAAGTTTTTATTGCTGTTATTTCTGATTTTCCATGAATAAATAAAGTACTCCCACTATATTTCTTTTGATTTTGTGAAGGGTCCTTCAGCCTAGTGGTTGAGGTGGCTTAGTAGCACCCTCAAGGTCCCGGGTTCGACTCCCAATGGGAGCGAATTTACGGGTTGAGGTAAAAAAATCCCCTCGCTTGTCACCACGCCAAAGCACAGGTCTAAGGCCCGGTCCAGGTCGTGGTCGTCTCACACGGGCCACGGTGCCGCTGTATAAGGGTGGGGCAAGGGTTCGGGGGTTTTCTCGACCTGCGTGAGAAGGTCTTCTTCTTAACAAAAATGCCCGGGGGCTGTCTTACCCCCCGCAGGTCGAGTTTTTTTTTTATATTTCTTTTGATTTCGTTAGGATAATGGCTAGTGGAAATTTGGCTTAACTTTGATGTCCTAATGACATCAACAGAAATTTGGAGGTAGCATTAATTTATTCTATTTATCTCGTTTTGTTTGGCTGCAGAGCCCAAATTACTCAAGGACGGAAGGTTTTATCAACCTTGGATAGCCTATCAAAACTTGTTGAGAGGGTACACATTGATTGCACTGACCATTTTATACTGTATATGTTTACAACTGAGGGCCATATCTCAATTTATAATATATATTCACTGGTCATATCTCATTACACTAAATCTGCATCGATTAGGTACAGGTATGATATTAAAAAGCATTTATGGAAATTATAAACATATAACAACTAATAAGACTTTTAGCTTTCGTACCCCTATTACTTTTAGCTCTGGTAGTGTTCTTCAAGAGACTTGATTGTTTTCCAACTCTTTGGTTCAGGAACAATCAGTTTCAATCATCATTTCCTCTGCAGGAGATATGCTACCTCAGGTTCTGTAAATTCCTTGCAATTGTATACTATGTCAGCTTTGGTTCAGTGTTTTGTCACTTGAGAGTACAATCTGTGAATCATCAGGACATGATTTTTTTGTAAAAGAAACAATTGTTCATTTGTTTTAGAAAAATATACTTTAGATGACTCTAGGATCAAATAAAATAAAAAAAAGACATGCTTGGGTTAACAAATAACCATGTAGAACATAACATATTGTTTGTTGAACTACAATTACATATTGAGCACAACTTTGTAGTTTGTACACAAGAATATGATTAGATAAAAGATCCAAGATTGTAACCTATAGGGACTGCTATCCATATGTAGGAAGTAGTATTCTCAATCTTTGCGTATTCACTGGAGCTACTAGATACCAAAGTGGCACATGACTTTATCATCTTTAAATGTAGTAGTAACCATATCACAATGATGTGTGCTTCGTTCATTGTGCATTGTTATTTACCATGTGTTGTTTATTACTTCTATTGTCAAATCCTGCTTGGTACCTAGTGCCAATTATATATGCGTTATACATCACAAAGCCATGTAATAAGGACGGGGTAGACCGACTCCTGGTGAGAGATGAGGAGATCAAGGACAGATGGCGAGAGTACTTTGATAAGTTGTTTAACGAAGAGGAGGAAGGTCCTATACTTGAGTTGGATGACTCATTTGATGATAACAACAGACGCTTTGTGAGGAGAATTCAGGAGGTAGAGATAGAGGAAGCTTTGAAGAGGATGAAGAGTGGTAAAGCGATGGGCCCTGATGGTATCCCCATCGAAGTATGGAGATGCTTGGGTGCCAGAGCCATAGTATGTTAACTAAGCTTTTTAATCTCATCTTTTGGTCAAACAAGATGCCGGAAGAATGGAGGAGTATAGTTGTACCGATTTTCAAGAACAAGGGAGATGTTCAAAGTTGTACTAACTATCGTGGGATTAAGTTGATGAGCCATACGATGAAGCTCTGGGAGAGAGTTATCGAGCATCGTCTAAGAAGAGTGACAAGTGTGACGCAAAACCAGTTTGGGTTCATGCCTGGAAGATCGACCATGGAGGCGATTTTCTTAATACGACAATTGATGGAGAGATATCGGGAGTAAAAGAAGGACTTACACATGGTCTTTATTGACCTCGAGAAGACATATGACAAAGTGCCAAGAAATGTCATGTGGTGGGTCTTGGAGAAGCACAAAGTCCCAACTAAGTACATTACCCTCATCAAAGATATGTACAGGGACGCGAGGACGTGTGTTCGGACATATGATGGCGACACCAATGACTTTCCGATTAAAATAGGACTACACCAAGGATCAGCATTGAGCCCTTATTTATTTGCTTTGGTAATGGACGAGGTCACACGAGAAATACGGAGTGATGTCCCTTGGTGTATGCTCTTTGCTAATGATGTGGTGTTAGTTGACGAGAGTAGGGATGGGGTTAATAGGAAGTTGGAGCTGTGGAGGCACACATTAGAGTGCAAGGGATTCAGACTTAGTAGGGCCAAGACCGAGTATATGATGTGTGAGTTTAGCGCGACTAGACACGAGGATGGAGACGTTAGCCTTGATGGACAATTGGTGGTCAAGAAGGATACATTTCGTTATTTAGGATCGATGTTGTAAAAGGACGGTGACATCGATGAAGATGTTAGGCATAGAATTTCAGCCGGCTGGTTGAAATGGCGTCAAGCATCCGGCGTCTTATGCGACAAGAGGGTGCCACAAAAGCTAAAAGGTAAATTCTATAGGACAACAATTCGTCCGGCGATGTTATACGGTGTTGAGTGTTGGCCTACAAAAAGATGACATATTCAACAATTAAGTGTAACAGAGATGCGTATGTTGCGTTGGTTTTGCGGGCATACAAGAAGAGACCGAATACAGAATGAAGATATCCGGGACAGGATAGGAGTGGCACCTATCGAGGAGAAATTGGTTCAACATCGGTTGAGATGGTTCGGACATGTCCAATGAAGACCTCCGGAGGCACCGGTGCATAGTGGGGTTCTAAAGAGAGATGCTAATGTTAAGAGAGGTAGAGGCCGATCTAACTTGACTTGGGACGAGTCGGTTAAGAGAGAACTGAAGGCGTGGGATATCCCTAAGGAGCTAGCTATGGATAGGAGCGCTTGGAGACTAGCAATAGACGTGCGGGAACCGTGATCTTTTTTTCCTTCCTTCTTGCTTACTCGTTTTTTTTTTCTTTCTTTTGGCTTTTGTTCCTTTTGTTTTTGTCTCTCTTTTCTTTTTCTTTTTCTTTTTTCTTTTTTCTTCTTTTTCTTTTGGCTTTTGTTCCTTTGTCTCTTCTTTTTTGGGTTTCCATGGGTTTCATCTCTAGCCTACCCCAACTTGCTTGGGATAAAAATGCTTTGTTGTTGTTGTTGATACATCACAAAGCCATGTAATAGGTGTAGATTAGTTTTTATTTTGGGTACATTTTGTTAAGGATATAGTAGTAGTATAGGACTCTAATTGAAGAGTCCTAATCCTACTTTAGGATTGAGTTATGTTTCCCCTATATATGTAATCCATCGGGTCTATTATCAATCATCAATACAATTCATATTGTTCCTAACACATTTAAACTATTCATAAATATACTTTATATCAACTGGGACGTCCTTGCAGTTACTGGTGCAATTCGTGGCTGTGTTCTCTGGTCGTTGATTAGAGTCCCCGCCCCTTAACGTAAAAATTGCACAGTTCCTCATACAATGCACTACTAGTCTTTGATAAACATTTGCATCCATACTTCAGTTGTTCTTATCTTTTGTAAAAGTTCTATTCCTTTTCCTTGGCAGAAATATCTTCTTGAAAAGCGTGCAGTTGTTGATGTTGACAATGGTAAATTGTTAAATGAAGATAACGACATCAGATCAGTAAGTTCATACCCTATTGATATAATTAGGTTTGGATGTTGCAGACAGAGGAAAAGAATTCTGAATCATTCTGGATGTAGCATATACAAAAGATGACATCAGTATTTGTTGGATCCATGCAGGTCCTTCAGTTCTTGATGGATGATGTGTCTGACTTCTTGTCAACACATTTTTCTAGTTCAACAGAGGGAAGCAAGATTGAGGAGAAAGGCTGTGCTTCGACACTTAAAGCTTTTATCGATTATATATCTTTGAGGGAATCTGAAAATTTTCGATCCCGGAAAGAGGAAAATAAAAATTCAATCACATTGACAACTATTCATCAGGTTTTTTTTTTTCTATCTCTTGACTACCATCTATCAGTTGTGCCATTTTGCTAATCCTGTGACACCAAGAAAAATGATCTTCCTTATTTTCCTTTGTAGTCAAAAGGTTTGGAGTGGGATGTTGTATTCATTGTGCAGGTATTCCTTCACTCTTGAGTAGAGGTTTACGTACATCTACACATACTTTGTCACATATGTAGTGCGAGGCCCCTACTGGCAGCCTGGTGGTGCCTCACGACAAATTGATCAGACAGCCTTTTTTTCTCCTCAAATATGCAAGAGACCTGCATATCTTTGTATTAAAATGTGCATCCCCCACTGCCTCTCTTCCCTGACCTAGCATGTGGAGGTTACGTGATCAAGCAGGCTTTGGAGAAAATATTTTTAAACAGAGTAAATGTGATCATGATGAATCCAGTTAATTTATAAATTTTGGATTAATAATAAGTGTCTCTTCTTTTTCTTTATTTCATCTGTACTAGCATAATTTATTTGTTAATTTCTTCTTTTTTAATTTTTTAAGCAAGTTGTGTTTTTGTCTTTTTGATGCCAATACTTGTTTCTTTACTCAGGCGAACGATTCAGAAATTCCCTTGTTGCATGAGTTCAATGGTACAGCGAAAGAAGCTGGAAGCACACTGGAGGTCTTTCAACATATTTTTCTTTCGGTCATAAGTTCTTATTATACATTACTTGATGACTGGTGTCTTAATTACAGGAGGAGAGGAGGCTATTCTATGTCGCTATGACTCGAGCTCGTAAAAAGTTGTACATCTTGCATGTTACTGTCGACTCTAATCGTCAGGCAGGTTATTTTTGTATTCATTCTTATCCTTAAACAATATAAATGTTTCTCTGACTTTTTTTTTGTGTACAGCTGTTGCAACCGTCACGTTTCCTCAGAGAAATTCCTGTTCACCTTCTTGAAGTGCAGGTGAGAAATACCATGAGATCTTGGTTTAATATGTCTATCCTTTCTCTTTTAGTGAAATATCCCCTTTTCTTTTGATAGGTAGGCCTGCTAAAGAACTTTAAAACCATTTTATTAATGACTTCTTTTACTAAAAGTAGGCGGATTCATGACCCACTCCATTCAGCTTTCCAATCTATCGATGGTTCTACCGTACATATGAGTCAATGTCTTGACCTGCCCCATTTTCATCACTAGCTGAAAGACTTTTAGTTTTCTGAATTCAGGTTGTTTTCTTTTTGTTGACTTGTAGGGCGAAGTGAGTATTGGAAAAATTCCACACGAGCCTTCTGGGGACATTGCTTTTGATGCTCCTGAAGGGGACACATCATTTGAAAAGCCTAATGCGGAACAAACAGAAGCTTTACCTTACCCAGAACTGCCTCATGGATGCCTTGCTAATGATTTCTTGAAAAGGTAAAGTATCTTTATGTGATCTGACATTTTGTTTTTAATATTGTGTCATGCGGATTGAAAGGCTTTGTTGTTGTATTGTTTCATGCGAATACTTCTTTTCATGCTATTTGCATCAGCTGGTTTACATTTATTTATTTGATTCTTGATTCTTTTTTTAGATTTGATATTGATGATAGATCAGTAGTTTCACATATATTTCATCATTGGGCCAAGAAGGTGGCGTTTCAAAATCCCAAGAGACTACTTGATAAGGTACCGAGTTAGTTTCTTACATTACATAAATAATGTCGTGACCACTGTACAGAATGATGTTAACCAATAACCATCAGTAGTTTAGATTTCTGTGATGGCTTCCATTTTCTGGAGTGAAAACTTTAAAAGCTTTCCTTCTGCTGTTGCATCTGTGGCTTGTTCATGTTGGATGGATGCTTCATTTTCCAGATCAGTTTTGTTATTGATGAACGCATACGAGGTAAAGGATACAAGCGCAAGGTGACCTCTTGTCTTCTCTCTCCCTCCGTCTCAAAGCATCATCAACCCTATTCATTACCCATTCAGCTTTTTTGTATTGGTTTATTGTTTTCATGTAGGCACCATTTTATGTCATCACCTGTAATGGCTAAGTATCACATAGCTAATCAACTTGGATATTTTCTTTTACGTAATAGTTCTCTCTTTGTTTGGAGAGCTTAACCTTGAAAAAATGATGACAAGTTCTTATACAGGATGTTTTGCGCAAACTGAAGTCATTCCTGAATGGTGATGAAGCTGTGGGTTATGCACAATATGTGAGTTGGTTTTAATCTTCTCAGTATTTTCTTTATCCATCTTGTTAGTTTTTCCTTTATAAATAAAACAACTAATTTGGTACTGCAAATCTCCAGGTTATCAAGTGGGAACAAATTCCTATTGAGAAGCGGAACCAGTTAAATAGAGAAAGGCAGGCAAGTTCAAAATTCCTGGACTATTACAAACATCTTGCCTGTTTAATTCAAACGAAGCATCATTTTCTCGGGAAGCTCTGTCTTCAGAAGAGCCTTACTTTGTGGTTTGTTTCAGGACCATTTCCAGAAGCAGAGGATAGAGAACTCCATGGGTTCCTCCAAACCTACAGCTAAACAGGTTAGATATCTAAGAAACCTCTCGTTCTTACTTCAATGCTCTAATATCTTCACAAATCACAAGTAGATGCATCAGCTTGCTAGTTTGTCCGTACTTATCATAGTTTTACTTTTACTCTTTAAGCCTATGCTGATTTCCATCATCCAACTGAAATTGTCGAAGTACAGATATCATACCTACGGAACCTGGGGTGCACTATCATACCGACGTCTCGCCTACACGCATCTCATCTTATCGAGAAGTACAAATCACTCTGAGTTGCCTGCTACTAATATCATACTATTTGAGCTGAAGACGCTCACAAGTTTGCAAAAATCTTCAAAATCATGAATGTAGTTTGGCTGAAAATTTCGTGGTTAGAACTACCTGATGTTTTGTACATGTTGTACATACAGATGCAGCAGTGACGCAGTGTAGGGAATTTGTGGCTATTGGACATATAAGGGTTGTATATATCAATATATGTGACTCCATGTTGTGCTTCTGAGCAATGTCAGATTTCTTGTGTATTTTCTGTGCAATTACCACAGAGGCACTCTAGAAAAGGCACCTGTACGTCGTGCACGATGGTGTGCTTGTTAGAAATAACCTTGTGTTAGTTTGTTTCCTCTTTCAGTTAGCGTCAGAGTCAGAATTAGTTAAGTTTTCAGTTACTTCGTAGTCAAATAGCATAGCTATTCTTCAGGCATGTACTGAGTCAGTCATGGCCTAAGATTAACGCCACTACGGCCTGTTTTGTAGGGCAGGTAGGCGCACGATGAGAGGCTACTCTGTCATGTAATGTTTAGGCTATATATGCCGAGTCAATAAACAGAAAAAGCTGCAGCTCCCGCAGCACCCAAAATCCACTCCTCCCAGTTCAGTGTTTTCCCAACATTTGGTATACAGAGCAGAGTTCGTGATCCTTGTGCGATCATCGGCGATGACAGGAACACCTCCTCCAAGGACGAACGGCGGCGATGGCTCCAAGTCTCCCTCGCGTTCTCCTCATCGCCGCGATCACCGCCGCTCCTCATCTCCTTCCCCAGTCCGACGTCGTGGCCGCTCACAGCGCATCGTCGTGACAAGGGTTGTCAAGGAAGTAGGTGGCGCCGGGACCTTCCCGATCCTGACGAGCACCAACTATGGAGATTGGTCCCTGGTGATGAAGGTGAAGCTGCAAGCCCGCAACTTATGGGACGCCGTGGAATTCGGCGCCAGCGATGAGTAGGAAGATCGCATGGCTCTTGAGGCCATCCTCCTGGGCCTCCCGCTGGAGATGCAAGCCGCCATTGCCATCAAGAAGACGGCGGCGCAGGCTTGGGAGAAGATCCGCACAATACGGATCGGGGATGACCGGGTCCGCAAGTCCTCGGCTCAATCCCTGCGCAAGCAGTACGAGCGCATCCGTTTCAATGACGGCGAGAGCGTCGACGACTTCGCCATGCGCCTCACCGCCATGATCAACAAACTGGAGATTCTCGGCGATCCCGAGCCGGAAGAGAAGGCAGTCCTCAAGTTCCTCCGCGTCGTGCCCAAGAAGTATGACTCGCTCGTCGTCGCGCTGGAGACACTCTCCGACGTCAGCAAGCTCTCCATCGAGGAAGCCACTGGGCATCTCAAGGCCCTTGACAACCGAGATGATGATGAGGAACCGAGAGAAGCCGGCGGCAAGTTACTGCTGACTGAAGAGCAATGGCTGTCCAAGTACAAGCAGAGGCAGTCAGGCGAAGGAAGTTCAGGATTGAGGCCACCAGGTCGTCGGTGTTTACGCCCCGACAAGAAGAAGGACATCGCTGGCAAGGAAAGATCCGGCGGCTCCGGCAACCAAGAAGAGAACAAGTGCCGTCACTGCGGTCACTGGGGGCATGTCATTGAAGATTGCCACCGGAAGAAGAGGGAGCAGGCCAACCTGAATCAGGTCTGCGACGATGATGACAACGCGCCCTGCCTGCTCATGGCCCACGTCTGCGCCATCACCAACGCCTCCGCCTCACCTGACACCACTGTCCGGCTTGAGGAGTCGCGTGCGCAGGTGAACCTTGGGGCTGCGGACGATGACGTGTGCACCGATCTGTGGTACCTTGACACTGGAGCAACAAACCACATGACCGGGTGTCGCGACGCGTTCGCCAAACTCGACCGCGGCGTGTCCGGCACTGTCCGTTTTGGCGATGGCTCGCTGGTGGAAATCCAAGGCTGCGGCAACATCATCTTCACGGGCAAGAACGATGACCACAAGGTGCTGACCGGCGTGTACTGGATCCCGAAACTGAAGAACAACATCATCTCTGTGGGGCAGCATGACGAGCATGGCTCTCGGGTGCTGATCGAGAATGGCGTTCTTCGTATCTGGGACAAGCAGCGACATCTAATCGTCAAGGTACGTCGCAATCAGACCCGATTGTATACACTGCGTGTCAATATTGCAAAGCCTGTTTGTCTCTCTGCCCATCACCACGACGACGCATGGCGCTGGCATGCCCGTTTCGGCCACATCAGCTTCGCCACGCTGCAGAGGATGACGCGCCAGGGCATGGTTCGCGGTCTCCCTCAACTTGACCATGTCGACCAACTCTGCGACACCTGTGTCATCACCAAGCATCGCCGCTCGTCGTTCCCGGCCAAGGCCAAGTTCCGCGCCGTCGATCGGCTGGACCTGGTGCATGCCGATCTCTGTGGGCCAATCACTCCTGCAACACCCACAGGGAGGTGCCACTTCCTGCTGATGGTGGATGACGCAAGCCGCTTCATGTGGCTCGCCCTGCTCGGGTCCAAAGGCGACGCACCGACAGCTGTCATGCGGATCATGGCGGCGGCAGAAGTGGAGTCCGGCAAGCGTCTCCGGGTCCTTCGCACCGACAATGACGGGGAATTCACCTCCGTCACCTTCGCCGAGCACTACGCCAAGCACGGCGTCACACGCCACCTGTCCGCGCCATACTCCCCCAAACAGAACGGGGTTGTAGAACGGCGGAACCAGACGATACTCGGCGTCGCGCGTGCACTCCTCCGGCAGCGACAAGTCCCGGCGGAATATTGGGGGGAGGCGGTCTCCACGGCCATTTTCCTGCTCAACGGAGCCCCCACCAAGGCGCTGGACGGCAAAACGCCATATGAGGCATGGAACGGACGCGCGCCTGCTGTGCATTTCCTGCGCACGTTCGGGTGTGTGGCATACATGAAGACGGTGAAGCCGCACCTCCGCAAGCTCGACGACAGGAGCACCACCATGGTGTTTTTCGGCTATCAGGAAGGATCCAAGGCTTATCGCCTCTTCGATCCCTGCTCTAGGCGAATCCACGTCTCCCGTGACGTCGTGTTCGACGAGGACGCCGCCTGGAAGTGGGAGGCGGCAGAAACAGGCGCCGGTGCTCCGTCAAGCGAGTTCACCGTCCAGTACAACGAGGTACGCATGATTGATCCAGCTCCAGTTAATTCACCGCCGCCTTCGCCTGCTGCTGTTCCGCCACCTGCAACACCGCCAGCGGTAGATTCACCGGATCCTGCGCCGGACTTCGTCACGCCACCGCCCAACGACACCGAGCGCGTGGATGCCTTCCATGGCGGCGAGGCACTCCGGTACAGGCGTGTCGACGACTTGTTGCCCGATGAAGCTGCACCTGGGCGCGCACACCGCAGTCCCACCAGCGGTGCTTTATTTCTGTCTAAAGCAGGGGAACCAACATCATACAAGGAAGCAGAGAATGACCCTGCGTGGTGTGAAGCAATGGAAGTAGAGATGAAGTCGGTGGAGGACAATGGCACCTGATCCCTCGCTTCACTACCACAAGGCCATCGAGCAATTGGCTTGAAGTGGGTGTTCAAGCTGAAGAAGAATGAGGAAGGTGAAGTGATCAAGCACAAGGCCAGACTCATCACAAAGGGCTATGTGCAGCAGGCTGGGGTGGACTACGACGAGGTCTTTGCTCCAGTCGCACATATGGAGTCAGTGTGCATGCTTCTTGCGCTGGCCGCCTCGCAGCAATGGGCAGTCCATCACATGGATGTGAAATCAGCTTTTCTAAATGGCACTCTCGAGGAAAAGGTTTACGTCGCTCAGCCGCCTAGGTTCACCATTGCTGGGCAAGAAGGAAAGGTGCTGCGCCTGAAGAAGGCATTGTATGGACTCAAGCAGGCACCCAGAGCCTGGAACGCGAAGCTGGATGACACACTGAAGCATCTTGGATTTGAGCAGTGCGCCCATGAGCATGCGGTGTATGGCCATGGCCATGGCAGTGCGCGACTGCTTGTGGGAGTCTATGTCAACGATCTGGTCATCACTGGCTCCAATACAAGAGAGATTGAGCGTTCCAAGCTGCAGATGAAGGATCAATTCAGCATGAGTGATCTTGGCTATCTCTCCTTCTACCTCGGCATTGAGGTTCGTCAGAAAGGAAGGGGGGGGGGAGATTTCACTTGGTCAGGCGGCCTACGCACGCAAGATTCTGGAGGCAGCAGGGATGAGTGACTGCAATCCAGCGTTCACTCCCATGGAGGACAGATTGAAGCTGAGCCGGGACAGTACCGCGCCACTCACTGATGCCACAGCCTACAGAAGCATCGTCGGCAATCTTCGCTACCTCGTACACACGCGCCCTGACATCTCCTTCGCCGTCGGCTACGTCAGCAGGTTCATGGAGAAGCCCACGGAGGAACACCTGGCAGCAGTCAAGAGGCTGCTGCGCTACATTACTGGCACACTTGATCTTGGTCTAGTCTACAAGGCAGGCGCCAAACTGAAGTTGGTTGGATACAGTGACAGTGATCATGCCGGTGACATCGACACGAGGAAGAGCACCACAGGCCTGCTGTTCTACCTCGGTGACAATTTGATCAGTTGGCAATCCGTCAAACAGCGGGTTGTGGCTCTGTCTTCATGTGAGGCAGAGTATGTGGCTGCCACCACGGCAGCGACCCAGGGCATCTGGCTGGCTCGATTGTTAGGCGAACTCAGAGGAGAAGAGGCTGAAACAGTTGAGCTGAAGATCGACAACATGTCAGCTCTGGCGTTGAGCAAGAATCCAGTCCATCACGAGCGCAGCAAGCATATTGAGGTGAGGTATCATTTCATCAGAGATTGTGTGTTGGCCGGACAGATTCAGGCTGAGTTCATCAGCACAAGTGACCAACTCGCAGACCTACTGACAAAGACATTTGGGCGAGTCAAGTTCCAGGAGCTTCGAACAAGGATTGGAATGGTCATCATCAAGTGAGATCACACAAAGATTAGGGGGAGAATGTTAGAAATAACCTTGTGTTAGTTTGTTTACTCTTTCAGTTAGCGTCAGAGTCAGAATTAGTTAGAGTTTTCAGTTACTTTGTAGTCAAGTAGCATAGCTATTCTTCAGGCATGTACTGAGTCAGTCATGGCCTAAGATTAAGGCCACTACGGCCTGTTTTGTAGGGCAGGGAGGCAACGATGAGAGGCTACTCTGTCATGTAATGTGTAGGCTATATATGCCGAGTCAATAAACAGAAAAAGCTGCAGCTCCCGCAGCACCCAAAATCCACTTCTCCCAGTTCAGTGTTTTCCCAACATTTGGTATACAGAGCAGAGTTCGTGATCCTTGTGGGATCATCGGCGATGACAGGAACACCTCCTCCAAGGACGAACGGCGGCGATGGCTCCAAGTCTCCCTCGCGTTCTCCTCATCGCCGCGATCACCGCCGCTCCTCATCTCCTTCCCCAGTCCGATGTCGTGGCCGCTCACAGCGCATCGTCGTGACAAGGGTTGTCAAGGAAGTAGGTGGCGCCGGGACCATCCCGATCCTGACGAGCACCAACTATGGAGATTGGTCCCTGGTGATGAAGGTGAAGCTGCAAGCCCGCAACTTGTGGGACACCGTGGAATTCGGCGCCAGCGATGAGCAGGAAGATCGCATGGCTCTTGAGGCCATCCTCCTGGGCCTCCCGCTGGAGATGCAAGCCGCCATTGCCATCAAGAAGACGGCGGCGCAGGCTTGGGAGAAGATCCGCACAATACGGATCGGGGATGACCGGGTCCGCAAGTCCTCGGCTCAATCCCTGCGCAAGCAGTACGAGCGCATCCGTTTCAATGATGGCGAGAGCGTCGACGACTTCGCCATGCGCCTCACCGCCATGATCAACAAACTGGAGATTGTCGGCGCTCCCGAGCCGGAAGAGAAGGCGGTCCTCAAGTTCCTCCGCGTCGTGCCCAAGAAGTATGACTCGCTCGTCGTCGCGCTCGAGACACTCTCCGACGTCAACAAGCTCTCCATCGAGGAAGCCACTGGGCATCTCAAGGCCCTTGACAACCGAGATGATGATGAGGAACCGAGAGAAGCCGGCGGCAAGTTACTGCTGACTGAAGAGCAATGGCTGTCCAAGTACAAGCAGAGGCAGTCAGGCGAAGGAAGTTCAGGATCGAGGCCACCAGGTCGTCGGCGTTTACGCCCCGACAAAAAGAAGGACACCGCTGGCAAGGAAAGATCCGGCGGCTCCGGCAACCACGAAGAGAACAAGTGCCGTCACTGCGGTCACTGGGGGCATGTCATTGAAGATTGCCGCCGGAAGAAGAGGGAGCAGGCCAACCTGAATCAGGTCTGCGACGATGATGACAACGCGCCCTGCCTGCTCATGGCCCACGTCTGCGCCATCACCAACGCCTCCGCCTCACCTGACACCACTGTCCGGCTTGAGGAGTCGCGTGCGCAGGTGAACCTTGGGGCTGCGGACGATGACGTGTGCACCGATCTGTGGTACCTTGACACTGGAGCAACAAACCACATGACCGGGCGTCGCGACGCGTTCACCAAACTCGACCGCGACGTGTCCGGCACTGTCCGTTTTGGCGATGGCTCGCTGGTGGAAATCCAAGGCTGCGGCAACATCATCTTCACGGGCAAGAACGGTGACCACAAGGTGCTGACCGGCGTGTACTGGATCCCGAAACTGAAGAACAACATCATCTCTGTGGGGCAGCATGACGAGCATGGCTCTCGGGTGCTGATCGAGAATGGCGTTCTTCGTATCTGGGACAAGCAGCGACATCTAATCGTCAAGGTACGTCGCAATCAGACCCGATTGTATACACTGCGTGTCAATATTGCAAAGCCTGTTTGTCTCTCTGCCCATCACCACGACGATGCAAGGCGCTGGCATGCCCGTTTCGGCCACATCAGCTTCGCCACGCTGCAGAGGATGACGCGCCAGGGCATGGTTCGCGGTCTCCCTCAACTTGACCATGTCGACCAACTCTGCGACACCTGTGTCATCACCAAGCATCGCCGCTCGTCGTTCCCGGCCAAGGCCAAGTTCCGCGCCGTCGATCGGCTGGACCTGGTGCATGCCGATCTCTGTGGGCCAATCACTCCTGCAACACCCACAGGGTGCCGCCACTTCCTGCTGATGGTGGATGACGCAAGCCGCTTCATGTGGCTCGCCCTGCTCGGGTCCAAAGGCGACGCACCGACAGCTGTCATGCGGATCATGGCGGCGGCAGAAGTGGAGTCCGGCAAGCGTCTCCGGGTCCTTCGCACCGACAATGACGGGGAATTCACCTCCGTCACCTTCGCCGAGCACTACGCCGAGTATGGCGTCACACGCCACCTGTCCGCGCCGTACTCCCCCAAACAGAACGGGGTTGTAGAACGGCGGAACCAGACGATACTCGGCGTCGCGCGTGCACTCCTCCGGCAGCGACAAGTCCCGGCGGAATATTGGGGGGAGGCGGTCTCCACGGCCATTTTCCTGCTCAACGGAGCCCCCACCAAGGCGCTGGACGGCAAAACGCCATATGAGGCATGGAACGGACGCGCGCCCGCTGTGCATTTCCTGCGCACGTTCGGGTGTGTGGCATACATGAAGACGGTGAAGCCGCACCTCCGCAAGCTCGACGACAGGAGCACCGCCATGGTGTTTTTCGGCTATCAGGAAGGATCCAAGGCTTATCGCCTCTTCGATCCCTGCTCTGGGCGAATCCACGTCTCCCGTGACGTCGTGTTCAACGAGGACACCGCCTGGAAGTGGGAGGCGGCAGAAACAGGCGCTGGTGCTCCGTCAAGCGAGTTCACCGTCCAGTACAGCGAGGTACGCATGATCGATCTAGCTCCAGGTAATTCACCGCCGCCTTCGCCTGCTGCTGTTCCGCCACCTGCAACACCGCCAGCGGCAGATTCACCGGATCCTGCGCCGGACTTCGTCACGCCACCGCCCAATGACACCGAGCGCGTGGATGCCTTCCATGGTGGCGAGGCACTCCGGTACAGGCGTGTCGACGACTTGCTGCCCGATGAAGCTGCGCCTGGGCGCGCACACCGCAGTCCCACCAGCGGTGCTTTGTTTCTGTCTGAAGCAGGGGAACCAACATCATACAAGGAAGCAGAGAATGACCCTGCGTGGCGTGAAGCAATGGAAGTAGAGATGAAGTCGGTGGAGGACAATGGCACCTGGTCCCTCGCTTCACTACCACAAGGCCATCGAGCAATTGGCTTGAAGTGGGTGTTCAAGCTGAAGAAGAATGAGGAAGGTGAAGTGATCAAGCACAAGGCCAGACTCGTCGCAAAGGGCTATGTGCAGCAGGCTGGGGTGGACTACGACGAGGTCTTCGCTCCAGTCGCACATATGGAGTCAGTGCGCATGCTTCTTGCGCTGGCCGCCTCGCAGCAATGGGCAGTCCATCACATGGATGTGAAATCAGCTTTTCTGAATGGCACTCTCGAGGAAGAGGTATACGTCGCTCATCCGCCTAGGTTCACCATTGCTGGGCAAGAAGGAAAGGTGCTGCGCCTGAAGAAGGCATTGTATGGACTCAAGCAGGCACCCAGAGCCTGGAACGTGAAGCTGGATGACACACTGAAGCATCTTGGATTTGAGCAGTGCGCCCATGAGCATGCGGTGTATGGCCGTGGCCATGGCAGTGCGCGACTACTTGTGGGAGTCTATGTCGATGATCTGGTCATCACTGGCTCCAATACAAGAGAGATTGAGCGTTCCAAGCTGCAGATGAAGGATCAATTCAGCATGAGTGATCTTGGCTATCTCTCCTTCTACCTCGGCATTGAGGTTCGTCAGAAAGGGAGGGGGGGGGGGGGAGATTTCACTTGGTCAGGCGGCCTACGCACGCAAGATTCTGGAGGCAGCAGGGATGAGTGACTGCAATCCAGCGCTCACTCCCATGGAGGACAGATTGAAGCTGAGCCGGGACAGTACCGCGCCACTCACTGATGCCACAGCCTACAGAAGCATCGTCGGCAATCTTCGCTACCTCGTACACACGCGCCCTGACATCTCCTTCGCCGTCGGCTACATCAGCAGGTTCATGGAGAAGCCCACGGAGGAACACCTGGCAGCAGTCAAGAGGCTGCTGCGCTACA
The DNA here is from genome assembly GCA_032690845.1 of Eleusine coracana subsp. coracana. Taxonomy (NCBI): domain Eukaryota; kingdom Viridiplantae; phylum Streptophyta; class Magnoliopsida; order Poales; family Poaceae; genus Eleusine; species Eleusine coracana. The sequence goes on from CM064430.1 coordinate 46,051,145, forward strand.
TTACTGGCACACTTGATCTTGGTCTAGTCTACAAGGCAGGCGCCAAACTGAAGCTGGTTGGATAGAGTGACAGTGATCATGCCGGTGACATCGACACGAGGAAGAGCACCACAGGCCTGTTGTTCTACCTCGGTGACAATTTGATCAGTTGGCAATCCGTCAAACAGCGGGTTGTGGCTCTGTCTTCATGTGAGGCAGAGTATGTGTCTGCCACCACGGCAGCGACCCTGGGCATCTGGCTGGCTCGATTGTTAGGCGAACTCAGAGGAGAAGAGGCTGAAACAGTTGAGCTGAAGATCGACAACATGTCAGCTCTGGCGTTGAGCAAGAATCCAGTCCATCACGAGCGCAGCAAGCATATTGAGGTGAGGTATCATTTCATCAGAGATTGTGTGTTGGCCGGACAGATTCAGGCTGAGTTCATCAGCACAAGTGACCAACTCGCAGACCTACTGACAAAGACATTTGGGCGAGTCAAGTTCCAGGAGCTTCGGACAAGGATTGGAATGATCATCATCAAGTGAGATCACACAAGGATTAGGGGGAGAATGTTAGAAATAACCTTGTGTTAGTTTGTTTACTCTTTCAGTTAGTGTCAGAGTCAGAATTAGTTAGAGTTTTCAGTTACTTTGTAGTCAAGTAGCATAGCTATTCTTCAGGCATGTACTGAGTCAGTCATGGCCTAAGATTAAGGCCACTACGGCCTGTTTTGTAGGGCAGGTAGGCAACGATGAGAGGCTACTCTGTCATGTAATGTTTAGGCTATATATGCCGAGTCGATAAACAGAAAAAGCTGCAGCTCCCGCAGCACCCAAAATCCACTTCTCCCAGTTCAGTGTTTTCCCAACAGTGCTATCATCGGGGCGATGCGGTACAGCACACTGGTCGAACTATCAGAAATCAGACAGCGCACACCCCGTGCTCTATTTTTCCGGTATCAGTTTCTTTTGACTAATGTCATAGTAAGCATGTTTTTCCATATTTTTTTTGACGTCGTTTTACTTTTTCCAAATTTTATTCTATTAATTTATTTTAAGAGTAAATTACACAAAACTATAACTGTTTGTATTATTGTTGTAAAAAACTACAGCTTTCGATTCATATTTCACAAAACTATAACTACTTTGATCTCGAGTTACAAAAAACCACAACTTTAACAAATTCAGTTTTGGAGTGATCGTGGGCGTCCCACCTATTAGTCTAATAGTATCATTTTGTTTCCCACATTAGACACCATGTCATCGTGATGATGTAGAAGATATCATAATAGACCTACTTAGGCCGATCCATACAAAGCTCTTAGCCTCTCAACCTTACGTTGCCTGTGCTGGGCACGGTTCATATGAATTTGTCTTACCAGAGGAAATTTGGAGTTAGAGATTACTAAGTGCATGGCGTATAGAGCTAGGATGAAGGCTGGAGAAGTTGTTCTTGGGAACAAGAAAGCTCAGTACGAAAGAATCAAAGACTACTGACAAGAACCCAGGAAGTATTGTAAGAGTAGCCACTACGAGTCGCGTTAATCTTGACAGCTCCATATGGGTCGTGCTCAAGACACGCAAGACAACACGAGACGTTGAGAGGCTAAGAGCTTCGTATGGACCGGTCCAAGTAGGTCTATTATAATATCTTTCATATTTTCACGATGACATGGCGTCTGATGTGGAAAACATAATGATACTATTAGATTGACAGATGGGATCCACGATCACTTTAGAACAGAATTTGTGAAAGTTGTAGTTTTATGCAACTTAAGGTTAAAGTAGTTGTAGTTTTGTGAAATAGGAATCAAAAGTTTTAAATGATACAAATAATTATAATTTTGTACAATTCACTCTTATTTTAATAGTTTCTTCTAGCACTTCTAACGATACTATAAATCTAGGATTTATCTATCTGTGCAAAATCTGAATGATTTTTTTTTGTGTTTTGTACACTCAATTTTTTGTCCAACTAATTTGTGATATATATAGCTCAAATTATGTAAAATCTCATACTTAGAAATTTCTCCCTGATCCGATGTGTCTATCCACGTGGCACACCACGTCAACTTTAAGTGGTATTTAAAATGGTAAACCAATTTTTCTCACAAATTTAACTCTATTTTTTATTCTGTCCGAACAATCACATTTCTTAGGATTAAAATAAGATCCAACATGGATGTAAAATATGCTCAAGTATTATGTTGAAATGATATATCTAACAGTTAGATTGAAAAAAAATCAAGAAATACAAAAACATATCCATATTAGATCTCGTTATAACGGTTTGAAAAAAAATTGTAATTTAAACTCCGATTTAAAGGTGAACTCGCATGCCACATCTGATTAGGGATGAAAATGAACCTAACAACCATTGTTCAAGGACTGGATTGAATATCTGAAAGTGGAGGGACGAAGTTGAGGTTCCAATCAAAGTTGAGGGATGAGATTGGCTATTTGTTCTTTTTTTGTTTTCTAGCTCCAAAACTTGATGTCTTCGTCCTTAAGCAGCCAAAACTAGATAAGTGTTTATAGGCTCCATCATTATTGAAAAATTACATTTACGACTATTTTTTGAATAGCTTTAACTATAACTCAAACTTAGATTAATCTAACTAAAAAAGAATTATAATGTAAGCCTAGATAATGTAGAAACGTAACATTTTTTCTTTGTTTATGTTCAATAAAGCATTTTCTAATAAAGAAATCAATTATATGAATGATTGTTTTCCCAGCATGTCTCTCCTAGGCATTCACGGAGCTAGGGCATGCATGAATGCATGCATTCGGTGACAGGGGTGACCGTACGTGTTTGCATCTATATTGCATTTCGTAATATATAGTATTCCCATTATCATTTTGGGCATAGGTTCCATGAAGTCTATTACATGTAGTTGTTGCAAATAATACGATTTTTGGTTTTGTTTCCCTCTTCGATTGCTGATATCACTTTGCTGAGGCAAAGAGTTCTTTGCCGTGTGTTTTCTATAGGACACTCGGGTAAAGATTTTGCAGTCGCGACATTTTTCACGTGCATGGCTGCCAAGAATTGACCTCCACCTCTCCTACGTGCTATATCTGGCACGAGCCCGCCACGGGCCGGACCATTTTTTATCAGGCCGGCATGGCCCATCTAATTAACGGGCCATACCGTGCCGACATGATGGGCCTGTGGTTAGATCCAGACACGACACGACTCATCTTACACGGGCCGCGCTAGCCCAAAGCCTGATTAAATTTTGAACATTTTATTTATGCTATTATATTTAATTATATATATAAATATATAATTTTTATGAATACATTTAAAGTAAAAAAATGATTTTCAGTATAAATACTTAAATATTAATTATTTTATTTGATGGGCTGTGATGAGCTTCACGGTCTAAATGGCCGTGTGCCGGGCTAGACGGGCCATACTAAATGGGTCGTGCCTGGAGTGGCACGACGGGTCTGTGGCTAGGCCCAGGCACTGCCTGTTACGGCCCACGGGCTGACACGACCAGTCAAGCATCGTGCCATGCCGTGCTCGGGCCGGGCTAAAATAGGCCGGCCTCGTGCCGGTCCACTTGCCTAGGTATACTTACCACTGCATTACAATCTCAGTTGTGTGTCTGCTCTATTTTAAGTCCTCACATATTATAGTGAACCAACAAATTGCTTGTTTGAGACACTAAATAAAATCAAACTAAAAATATGTGAACCATAAAGTTTTCTAATTCTTGAGATTTATAACTTTCGTTTTAAGAGTTTCTCTGTCCCAGACCGTTTATAAAATTTGAATTTAAAATTTAAGAAATTCAAACTTAGTGTTTCATTAACAATATGATTTCAAATGAAAAGATTGGCGACTATAAAATTTTATAACTTTTGATGTCTACAACTTTTATTTTGATTGCTTCTCCATCCGAGGTAGTTTGAAAATTCAAACCTTTGAATTTTGAAAAATTCAAATGTACTTTTCATTGACAAAATTAATACATATTAAAATATGTTCAACTATGAAGTTGTATAACTTCTGAAGATCTATAATTTTTATTTTAATCATTTGTTTATCCGATAGAGTGGTAGTAACACTGATCATAAATCTTATATTTCTCTTTTAACTATATAAGAGATATAAATTTTATTTACAATATTTAATATCACTTTAATGATTGAAGGAATGATCAAAATAAAAGTTGTATATCTTTAAAAGTTATACTATTTTATTGTTGATTTTTTATTTTAATTAATTTACTGCTTTGAAATATGATTTGAAAATTAATTTTTTCTAGAACACTTGGCAAAGAGCTTGTTTATCGAGTGCCAAAAAAAAAAAATCAACAAACATGCTTGTTTTCTGAGTGTAAAAAAAAACACTCGATAAACATCAAGCTTATCGAGTGCTAAGAAAAAACACTTGGCACACATGCAATTTTGTCGAGTGTTTTTTAAAATGCACTCGGCAAATGACTGTTTGTCGAGTGTCCGATAGATTGCACTCGGCAAACCTCTTGACACTCGACAAACAACCAGTTTCTAGCAGTATATTTTGCTAATCTCTCAAGTCCTTTTTTCAACTGAACCCAACAGTTTATATAGATCTTCTCATTCTCTTTCACCCTTATCATCTTTATATTAATATTCTATTGACAACACAAATGTGCCATCTTCTGGAGGAATTTATATCCAGTTGAAGAGAATAATGTTGCAAATATACATTTGATTTGTTCCATATAACGTGATCGAGAAAGTGCACATAAATTCTAGTAACCTGTAACAACTAAATGTTCCATGTTCAATTAAAATCGTTCTAGCTTCATAAAAGAAATAATTCCACACTTGAGAACTATCAAATCTGTATCTTTTTTTGGTGGTACGTTACGAATAATACTTAAAACAGAAATATAATACAACGGACCCCTCTTAACAATAAGCGCATGAGAATGTGTGCCCGTAACAGTTTTTGAAAATGAAACACATGGGTCTATCATTGTGAAAGAAACTGAACAAACATAACAACAAGTTCCACGCGCGGATAAGGACAACTAAATTTCATAGCACCCAATTTTTTTCGGGAGTGCTTATTGCAGGACAAGATTATGATATCAAATTTTCATTTATCAGAATTTATACCCCTTATTGGAAGTGGTTATATATTCTTTTAGCAGTTTGAGCAACTAATTTTGCTGCAGGCTGCTTGCGGCGTGCAGCACGATGGTCTCAATGGTGATTCCCGGCCCGAAAGCCATCATCACTCCCCACTCCGGTGCTCCTCCATCCTTGGGCTGACGACGCAGCTCATCGAGCACGAAGATTACCGTCGTGCCGCTCATGTTTCCGAACTCGCTCAGCACCTTCCGGCTTGCCGCCAGCTTCCCCGCATCCAGCCCGAGTAGTCCGTCGATGTGGTCCAAGATCGCGCGCCCGCCGGGGTGGATCGCATAGAAAAGGTCGTTCCACTCGGCACGGACGGCGAGTTCCTCGAACGCCTCGATCAGGCAGCGTTCGATGTTGCAGCCCAGCAGCCGGGGTACCTGGGCGGAAACGCGGAAGTCCAGGCCGCCTTTCATGATCTGCATGGTGATGGCGTCCTCGGTGTCCGGTACGGTGGTCTGCGATGCGAAAGCCATCTCGAACAAAGGTCGTTCCACGGGGCCGACGGGGTCGGCACCAACGATGACAGCGCCGGAGCCGTCCCCGAATATCCCGTTACCGAGGATGTTGTCGAGGCCGCCCTCCTCCTCGGGTCCGTAGAACGCGATGAGCGTGAGCTCGGCGCACGCCACGAGGACGCGCGCGCCACGGTTGTTCTCGGCGAGCTCCTTGGCGATCTGGAGGGCCCTGCCGCCGCCGGAGCAGCCGTTGAGGCTGAGTATGGTCCGGTTGACGGTGGGCCGGAGGCCCAGCAGCGACGCGAGGCGGAGGTCCGCGCTCGGGGCGCGGAAGCCGGAGTAGGTGCTGAAGACGAGGTGGGTGATGTCCATTGCCGGGCGGCCCCACTCCGCGATGGCCCTCGCCGCGGCGGACGCGGCGAGCTCCGGGACGGCGGCGGAGGAGAGGTCCACGCGGGCGTCGAGGGACGGCAGCGAGCGGTCGGTGAAGTCCGGGTGCGCGGCGAGGAGGTCCTCGTTGAGGTGCACGTGCCGCTTCTCGATGCCCGATCTCTTGCCTGAAACGGACGTTCATCACGGTTCAGTTAGCCTTGACTACGCACACATTTTTTTGTTACAAGATGACAGCGACAGAGAAAATTGAAACAACAAAAACTTGGAATGAAAGGATGGCTGAATATAAGAACTGCATGCATGAGGATGCTTACAGATTCGGGTGAGCTTGTGTTTCAGCTCAGTGAGATGCTCGCTGTTGGTGACGCGAAAGTAGTAGTCGGGGTACTCATCTTGTGTCATGCTCGTCGGCGGGTTCGCCGTGCCTATGGCAAGGACGGCCGCTGGCCCGTCCGCGCGTTGTGCGCGCCGGATCTCGCGAACGGTTGCCGGAGCGCTTCCCATGATATCGCTCGCCTTCGATCTGCTGGTTGATCGCTTAGCTAGGCGCCTCTAGTCGTTGAATGAAATGCAAGTTGAATAGCTAGGGTATTACTACAACTGCATATTATTACCTGCGTGGTTAGGATGGTAACCCGGTACGGTAGTGTGCTCTAGTTATTACCAATGGTTGAACGTGACAAAACATAAGGTACAATTGCTGGTTTTCTCCGGCGCCGCTGCGTTCCGTTTTCCACGGAGTTAATTAATGCATCACGACGACTGAGTTAAAACACTGATGTCATTTCGTGGACTAAGACCGGTGGCCGACTTGAGCCGGTCAACCTTGCACGGATAAGAAGTTGGAACAAACGGGCACGATCCATCGATCTGTCTTGCACGGCGTCTGTGCAAGAGCGCTAGCTAAGTCTCCATGCATAGTCACGGTCCAATTATGCTGCACGAAAAGCTTATTTCTTGTTTTCCACTACAACACTTAGAGCATCTCTAACTGTTATGAAAAAAATGGCTCCCAAAATATTGTTTTAGGGGGTAACTAAATTAATATTGGGAGGAGAAAAACTTGCTTTCTCCAATAGTTCCCAATTTTCAATTGCAAAAATCTTTCAAATATGAACACGTTAGCACTTTTCTAGGCCAAAATGTGGTCTGGTCGTTGCCGTGAGAATCCCAGATCATCCTGACAGTTCGTGGTCTCAATCCTGCGCTCATCCGCCTGGGAGCCTGGCCTTCATGATCTCGTGTCCGGCTTCTAGAATTCTAGATGGAGTTTTAGACGAGGACGACAGCAAGCCAAGAGTTGATAATCGCGTCCTGATGTTCGTTCCTGCATATCCTGATCAACTATTAGGCGTCCCAGTTCAAACATCATTAACTGATCAACGCGTTGAGGGAAACAGAGCTGCTCGCGTCCTTGCATTCGTGAACTCAGCTCCAAAGCAGTAGTCTAGGTGCAGTTTCTTGGCACAACTTCAGCGGCGGCAAGGCAAGAGCAGCGAATGATTGTGTGGCAGTCGGAGTGGGGACGACGTGAAATTCAAGGTTGGGAGTACTGAAAAGGTGAACAAAATGTAGCGATGCTTTTGAGAGAAATAGGATGTGCGTATATTTGACAACCTGGTTTACAGAATGGTTGGAAGTAATTTTTTTACCTGAGATCCTAAATTAATGTCGAGACTTGATCTCGATAATATATTTATAGGGCCAAAACTAAGAATTACGATGGTTGCAAAAGATGTCGAGTTATAAAGGTTCAGACCCCCTCGATAAGAGTGAAAACCCTACGTCATGTGCTATGTGGTTTGTATTGCTTGTAATTTTGTGTCCCCGATAGGGGGTTCCCTACCGCCTTATATATCCGGTCGACAGGGAGTACATGAAGAGTCCTACTCGTAATCTACAAGGATTTACATAGAAAGTCTATCTCTAATTGCCTTGTGCTCCAAGCGACTTAGTCGGTTCCCTTATTGGTGAGGTACCCGGTCAGTTGTCGACTTAGGCATATATATAGATACCCAGAAGGTAAGTATTCCACAATTAATGTTTAGGGAGTATTTTTACAAACCTGTTGGAGATGCTCTTACAATCTTATTTCCCAACAGTTTGCTAATCATTAATTTGCAATAAAAAGTTGGGACTTGCTAATTTTCAGCTGACTGAAAGTTTGGGCAACTTTTGAGAAATCATGTGGATATATGCTATGGTTTGCAATATGTAATGAGTAATTGACTTTGGTTGACTTGGTGTTTGAAGTTCAAATACAGAAATCTAAGGATTGCATGAGTTTATGCATATCATGGTTTTGACTAACCGGAGTTGGTGAAGATGTTGGAAAGTTTACAGGAGATGGGAAATATGTTTGCTTGTCTCCTGATGTGTAGGTCATTGGAGTCAACTTGGCGGTCAACGGCAAGAGGATAAGGCACAAGTAGGAGATTTTGGGCCGGACGATCGGGAGGCCGAGTGAAGTGAATGGTAATCCATACCGTACACGTGGAGAGGCAAGAAGCACGGACGGTTTCGCTGTTGAGCCTCAAAACCGTAGGTGGTGATCAAGACGACGGGATTGACCAAGTTAAAGATGATCGGGCGTTGGTGCAAGTAGTGGCTTCCAATGGACCGGAAGTGGGAGAGACTTGCCGACGAAGAGGATCACAGGACGAGGTGACACGCGTCAAGATCAAGAAGTTGTGCTTTGAGAAGCGTGCAAGGCGGTTTCCCGGTTTGGGCCTCAAAACCGGTGGTGACGATTAGAGGTGCACTTGACACCATCAATTGGAGGTGTTCGGGTGACGAGGAAAAAGATGGATGGTTGTGCCCCTGGTGGTAGGTGGCAGTGTATTGTAGATGAGGGGTAGGATGGAACCCTAGGCCTATATAAGAAGAGGTAGGACTGGTGGAAGAGGTGCCTCTCTTTCCCTTAGCCATGCTAGGTCTTTATTACAAAGTGCTAGAAGAAGTCTTCATGTAATAGAGGAGAGGAGAGGGTGTGTGAGAGACATCTCTTTCTCTTCCAAATAGTAGGAGGAAGAGGGTGGCTTCCTAGCCATATATCCATGTATCTTGACTTGATAAATCAATGATGTGAGATTCAAATTCGTGCTCAAGTTCTTCCTCTTTCCCTAAATCCTAAATTTCTCTTTTTCTCTATTTTTTAGAGCTATTTTCGTGGAAATTTTTGATCTCACTTTTGGTTGAGTTTTTAGGGCGGATTTCATGGGGAACTTGGTGCTATGATGAGCTAGAACAAATCTCTATAGGTCCTTGACCGAATCAAGAGCTCTAGCATCTTCGATTTGAATGTTTTCTCAAGTTTTCCCTTTTTAGTGTTCTTGGCACAAGATCTGAAATTTATGATGATTCCTTGAGCCAATTGAGTGGATCTTGTTGGAGGAAGGTCACAATGACTTGAGGATTCCCTAGTCCAAATATCGCACGTTTTGGAGATCATTTGGTTGAATTTTGGAGAGATTTGGGGGAAAATCGTGACAATTTTCTATTCTGTCGGGGGTCGATCGACACTGTCGATGACCAGGACCGACACTGCCGGTAGGTCTGAACTCGGATCGGCACTACCGATGCCACAACTGGCACTGCAGGTGGCTTGAGTCTGAACCTCGCACTGGCATTGCTGATTGCCCCGACCGGCATTGTCGATGAGCTTTGTCTGCTGATCACCGAAGCTTTCTGTCTGTTGATCGGCACTCACGATGGACTTTATCGGCATTGCCGATGGTGCCTATCGGCACTATTGATGCCTGTGATCGGCACTGCCGATGGTTGTCTAGAGAGGTTCATTTCATGTGCATTTCTTTGAGTGTCCTTTGTCATAGATGGTTTCTTGTGCTTCTTCTATTCTCTTTTGCTGCTATTAGTCATTCCTAGGATTAGCACTTCACAAGTTGAAGTGTATAATCTTGGTGATCCGTTTGAGGTTGGCTCAGGTTGAAATTGGGATATAGATCAAGTTCTTGTGAAGAATTTTAATTGGCTCCCATTCACCCCCTCTGGTCGCCTTCTCGGTCCTTCAATTGGTATCGGAGCCGGTTTGATCACTAGTTGACCTTCACCAGCTTTGTGATTCAAAGGCGACCTGGAGAAGCGTGCGGTCAAGCTTTGGATGTTTGATGGAGAAGACTTTCTCTACTAGAAGTCATGGACCAAGGCTTATCTCTTAAGACAAGGATGTGCGATTTGGGAAATTGTTGAGCAGGACTATGATATACCAAACGACCTCAACACCGCGTTAGCATGTGAGTTAACCAAGTATGAAAACAACTCCAAAACTGTCAATATTCTGCTCTATGCTCTTGGTAGGAATGAATATGATAGTGTTGCACATCTTGACACTACTCATGCAATTTGGGATAAGCTTTGCACGTACCACGAGGGTACCAGTCAAGTTAAGCTTATGCGTAAGGACTCTTACAATAGGCAATACCAAACCATTGCATAAAAACCTAGCAAATCACTAGATGACACTTTTCGTAGTTTTGAGGCCATTGTGTGCAACTTGAGGGCTTGTGGTAACCTTATGTACAATGATAATAATAGAACTAAGAAAGTGTTGTATTCTCTTGATGAAAATGTTTGGGGGGGGGGGGGGGTTAAGATTGTTGCTCTGGAAGAAACTGTTGATTTCAATACCCTGAACTGTGAGTAACTGTATAGCAAGCTGAAATCTTATCAACTGTCTAGGAAATCTCATCCGAATCATGTTAATCCTGCTTCTAGCATGACTTTGCTTTCTAGCTCTCAAAAGGTTAGTCAAAGTGGTGCTTCTTATGGAACTAACCCCTCACTTGACAAGTCTTCCTTGGAATTTGCTCTGTCTTCCCTTGTTGCAACTTCCGATGAACAGATGGAGTGTATTCCTGACGAGGAGCTGTCCTTGGTCACAAGGAAGTTCAGGAAGGTCTACAACAACCGAAAGGAGAGAAGAGGCGGTGGTTCAAGGACCTACTTCGAGTGTGGTGACCCTGGACACTTCATTGTTGACTGCCCAAAGAAGAAGAAGAAGAAGGTCGGCTACCATGGCAACAGCTCTAAAGATTTCAAGAAGAAGAAGCGCTTCTTCAAGACTGGCAAGAACTCCAAGAAATTCATGAATGCCATGGCACGCACCTGCGTTGTCGCTCTAAGCAACGTCGACCTCACATCAAGCGATGGCCTTACAAGCTTAGAGGAGGAGGTTGAGAAGGCAAGAGTCAAGAAGAAGGATGACATCACCGGGCTTTGCTTCATAGTAAAGAATGATCACGACACCGACTCTGTCTTCGACTCCGACACAAGTGAGGTACCTCCCACTCTTGATGAGCTCTCTTCTAAACTTGATCATTTGCGTGATGTTTTGGTCATGCAAGATGATAAGCTTCACAACGCTGTCCGTGGGAGTAGAGAGCTTATGTCTAAGTTGGAGAGTGCTAAGTATGAGATCACTACGTTTAGGTCTAAGCTTGCCAAAGATGACATTATTGTTGAGTGTGAGTCTTGTCAAGTTGTGATGAATGATCTTGCACAGAGGGAAAAGTGTGCATGCTCAAGTTGCCAGTCCAGCTTAAGAGTTCCCTTAAAGAGCTTGATGAATTCAAGGCTAGACCAACACTTTTGGGTGCATCTCAGAAGTGCCCCAAGATCACAAGTGAGTTGGAAGCTCAAACCCTCAAAGTCAAAGAGCTCGAGTCCAAGCTGCTAAATGAGACTCGCTCGAAAGTTCTCCCACCACCATGTGTAGTGTGTGGCTCTCTTAAGGATAAGCTTGCAATAACTAGAGAGAAAAACAAGAACCTAGTTTAAGAAAATGACTACTTCATGTCTCGTCTCCAAAGAACCCTAGTGAGTGAGGAGAAGATTGAGAGTGACTTGGCAAAGGTCAAAGAGAGTGCTAGTAGGTCAACCTACAACTGGGGCTTGGGATTTGAGAGGTGTGACAAAGAGAGTGCTAATATGCATAAGTTTGTGCCTAGCTCTAGCTACAAGGATGAGGAACAATCCATCAAACCTACTGGCACATACTATCCACCTAATCTAAAACCCTCATTCAACCCAAAACAAGCTTAGAAACCAAAACCCAAACCTCCTATGCAAGCAAAGCCTAAACATGAGAGTGTCTACATTTGCATGTTTTATGGTCGAAAAAGGGCACTTGGATGAATTCTGTTATAGGCGTAAGAGGATTGAGAGGATGCAAGCTAAGTTAACTAGAAATGTGTGTCATGATGATTTTGTTGACTTTCAGTCTCGCTCTTTTTCTCGTGCCTATCATAGACAGGGTCATCCCTCATATGGCTTTGATTCATGAAACAGAGGCTTCGCGCAGCAGCGCTTTGGCGCCCCATGTTTCCCCCATCATGGTGAGCGTCGCTCACGTGAATTTGGTTTTCACATAGATGATTTCTATCCTCACAATCCAATGTTTGAGTCGAGATGCTTTGACAGTCCACGTTTTCCCTATCATGGTTCTCGTCCCACATGTCGAAATGATAATATGCAAAGAACTGTGATGACTACTACCGGTCGTATGGTGAAGTGCTAGATCCCCAAAAGCTTTCATACTAACCCTAGCGCTGAGCAATCGATCTTCCTTATCATTCTTTATGCGCAGCAGGTGGAGGCCTGGAGAACAAGTGGCTAATGGACTCCAGGTGTTCGTGCCACATGACCAGAGATGCAAAGTGGTTCTCCAGCCTCACTCCCTTGAAGCGCCGGGAGTATGTGACCTTTGGAGATGTCAAGAGAGGGAGAGTGCATGCAAGGGGTGAGGTAATGGTAATTGAAAAATTCACTCTTAAGGATGTTGGTTTGGTTGAGCATCTCAAGTACAATCTTCTCTCTGTTTCTCAGTTGCTTGATGTTAGTTTGGAAGTGCCCTTTATGAAAAATGCTTCTTGTGTTCTTGATTCAGATGGTTCTTTGGTTTGTGAAATTTCTAGCATTTGGAGAGTTTTTCAGGCTGATTTTGCTGTTTCTCATGGTTCTCACAAGTGCATGTTTGCTCAATCTTCTTGTAAGCTCTGGAAATGGCATATGAGACTAGGTCAAATGAGCTTTGACTTGCTTTGTAGCTTGAGGGGCCTAGGTTTGATCTGAGGATTTCCTATGCTCAAGTTTGATAAGGATTTGGTTCGTGCTCCTTGTCGTCATGGGAAAATAATTGTTGCTCCACATCCACCAATTAATTTGGTGATGACTGAATGCCCTGGAGAGCTGCTTCGCATGGACACTGTTGGTCCTTCTCGGGTTTGTTTGGCGGGTGGGAAGTGGTATGTTCTTGTGATTGTTGATGACTTTTCTCGCTACTCTTGGCTTTACTTTCTTGAGAGTAAGGATGAAGTGTTTCATCACTTTCGGAGCTTAGCTTTGAGGTTGTTCAAGGAACTCCCTGGTGCATTACGAGCAATCTGCAGTGATAATGACACCGAGTTTAAGAACTCCTTTGATGCTTTCTGTCTTGAGCATGGTATTGAGCATCAGTATTCAACACCTCATGTCCCTCAACAGAATAGAGTGGTTGAAAGAAAGAACAAAACCTTGGCGGAAATGGCCCAGATGATGGTCGATGAGCATAGGACTCCGTGGCGGTTCTGGGCTGAGACCATTAGCACTGCTTGCTATGTTTCCAGTCGGGTTTTCTTGCAGTCAATTCTTAATGTGACTTCCTATGAGATATGTTTTGGGAGAAAGCCATCTGTTTCTCATCTGCGTGCATTTGGTTGCAAGTGCTTTATCCTCAAGCGGGGCAATCTTGATAAGTTTGAGTCAAGATCTTCCATCTTTCTTTGTTACACTCTTCATGGCCATTCATACATAGTTTTGAATTTGGAAACTAACACCATCGTAGAGTCCTATGTTGTAACCTTTGATGAATCAAACTCTTGTGCAAGCAATGTGGTTGATACTATAGGTAACAGGGAGATGGAGGAGAGTATCTTTGTAGAAGAAGATCTACAGAGCTTGGATGATCATGATGATGATGAGTCATTCCATCCCACATCCGAGCTTGTTCCTACTACTTCCACCACTCCAGCAGAGGGTACAAAAGCTTCTACATCAACGTCAGTTGTTGTTGAGCCTGCTCTAGCCGTGGTTGAGCATTGGCAGACCTCCCATGATTCATGGCCATTCACTTGAATGCCCAAATTTTTTCAAAAAAAAAAAAAAATGAAGCAAGCATGCATGTGTATCTAGCATATGGACATATAAGCAAGCAAGTTGGTTCAAAATTTGATTCAGCAGTGTAAAAATGCAAGAACCAAGTAAAAAATGCAGATTTCAAAATTTCTTCTAACAAATGGAAACATGCTTGTTTGAATGCCCGGCTGAGAGATTCCAGGTCTGCCAACTGGGTTGAGGAGGAGGTACACTCTGAGAGAGAGGCCCCTCACCACATTTAATGTCGGCATCCTCCTCAACAGATGATCGGTAACCTCAATGAGAGGACAACAAGGTCAAGGTCTGCACATCTTGCCTGCTTTACCAATTCTCTGTTTGTTTCCACCTTTGAACCTTGGGATGTTGGACACACATTATATGATAAACATTGGGTTAATGCCATGCATGAGGAGTTGGAAAACTTTGAAAGAAACAAAGTGTGGACCCTAGTAGAGCCTCCGGTTGGTGTCAATGTCATAGAAACCAAGTGGGTATTCAAAAACAAGCATGGGGAAGATGGTGAGGTTGTGAGAAACAAGGCTAGGCTTGTTGCTCAGGGCTTTAGCCAAGTTGAGGGCTTGGACTATGGGGGAAACCTTTGCTCCTGTTGCATGTATAGAAGCCATTAATATCTTTCTTGCATTTGTTGCCTCCAAGGGCATTAGACTTTATCAAATGGATGCAAGAGTGCTTTCGTAAATGGTTTCATAGAGGAAGAGGTTTATATGAAACAACCACCTGGCTTCGAGTACCACAAATACCCAAACCGAGTGTACAAGCTTCAGAAGGCTTTATATGGGCTAAAGCAAGCACCTAGGACATGGTATGCTTGGCTTAATACCTTCTTACTAGAGCGCGGGTATGTCATGGAGTGTGTTGACAAAACCTTATTCAGTCTGAAACATGGCAATGACTTTTTAATGGTTCAGATATACGTGGATGATATCATCTTTGGTGGTTCCTCTCATGCTCTTGTGTCTAGATTTCAAGAAGTCATGGAAAGTGAATTTTTGATGTCGATGATGGATGAGCTCACCTTCTTTCTTGGACTTCAAATCAAGTAGTGCAAGCAAAGCACTTTCATACATCAAGCCAAGTACACTAAGGATCTCCTGAAGAAGTTCGACATGGTCAATGTGAAGCTATTGTCTACACCAATGTCCACTACTATGGCACTTGGCCCAGACGAAGACTGTGAAACTGTGGACCAAAGGGAGTACAGGAGCATGATCGGCTCCCTCTTGTACATGACGGTGACAAGACCTGACATACACTTTGCGGTGTGTCTTTGTGGACACTTTCAAGCTTCCCCAAGGGTGACTTATCGCAAGGCTATCAAGCGCATCTTCAAGTATCTCAAATAGACCCTTGAGTTTGGTCTCTGGTACTCTGCATCTTGATCTCTTGATCTCATTGGGTATTCGGATGCCGACTTTGCTGGTTGTAGAATTGATAGGAAGAGCACTTTTGGTACTTGCCATTTCTTTGGTATTTCTTTGATTTATTGGTCTTCCCGTAAGCAGTTGAGTATGTTGCTGCTACTAGCTACTGTTCACAAAAATCCTATGGATAGTGTCCACCATGAGATACTATGGGTTAACCTTCAAGAGTGTTCCACTCATGTTTGATAACTCCAGTGCCATATGTTTAGCCAAAAATCCAATACAACATGGTAAGGTCAAACACATTAATGTGCAATTCCACTTTCTGAGAGACAATGTTGAGAAGGGAGATGTTGAGCTCAAATACATTGACACTCAAAACCAACTGGCTGATATCCATACCAAGCCTCTAGATGCTTCGCGATTCGCTTTTCTTTGGGGGAGCTTGCTGTTTGCCATCCCTATGGCATTATTTGAGGGGAAGTTGGTGTTCTCTTGTATATATGTATCTTACCTTTTACACATTGCTTGTCATATGTAATATATGCATTGGTAGATGAGCTTTGATTCTTATGCTTTCTTGCATTTTTCTTTACTATGATTGAGCTTGAGCTAACTTGTGTGAATGTAATGGTAATCTCTCATGCTTAGATTTTCTAGATGGCCTTCTATATACTCATTCGAGTAACATGCTAATCTTAAAATTAAACTTGGCTTTTTATGAAGCTTATGAACTAATCTTGCTAAAAATTGCTCACCATGTGGATAATTGCTTTTATCCTTGTTGTAACTTGTGTTACGGCTACTTTAGAGGATATCTTGGTCATGACACCTTGTGTTTGCAAAATGTGGCTTTGCAAATGTATAGCTCATGATGGAACATTGTGGGAACGTTTGTTCCATTTGCCGCAAAGGCATGCTCATCTTTATGCGTTTAATTTACAAAATAAGTTGATTGTGCTTCGAAGCCTCGGGGTGTTTGCCATACCCAGTCGTACGACCCTCTGCATGTATTAGAAGTGTCACACCCCAAAATTTCAAATTTTGATTTGTGAGCCAATTCCACTAAACTTCAACATTTTTTTATAATAGATTAAAATTTTATTTTAAATTAATTAGATAATTAGAGCATTATAATTTATTTTAGGCAAAACAGCTATTTTCTAAATTAACTAAATTAATGTGGGTTATTATTATTATTATTATTATTATTATTATTATTATTATTATTATTATTATTATTATTATTTGTTGCATTCATGTTGAATAGTTGCATGTAGGATTTTATTGGGTGCAAAGGCATTTTTTCAAAATCGTGTACAATTTGTTTTAGAATTTTATTTAGTGACTAGTTATTGGAAATAGAATTAGAAAGAGGAAAGAAAAAGTAGAGGAAAAGAACCAAACCAAAACCCCCATTCTGGCCCACCCGCACCCCCTCTCCCTCCCCCCACTCTCAGCCCACTCAGCCCAACAGACCCCCAGCCCAACCAGCCCCTGCGCAAATGGCGTATTTTCAAAACCCGCCAACCATTCTCCCACTCTCCTCTGGCCTTGGGCCGAATCCCTCCCCCGGCCCAGTTCTCCCTCCCTTCCTTTCTCACGGCCTGCCACAGCCATGGGCCAGATTTCTCCCCCACGCGGCCCACTTCCCCTCTTCCCCTCCTTCTCTTCCCCGTCCCGCCTAGGCCTTTCCCCGCGCGGCCCAGCCACCCCGAACGAGCCGGCCTGCACCAGCGCGCCCTGGTCCCGCCAAGGCCCAGCCCGCCCCGTGCACCCCCTGGAGACCTAACCCTAGCCGCCGCTGCCTGGGCGTGCGTGCCACGCTGCCTAGGGGTTCGCACCCCTATAAAAGGAGGGCCCCGCTTCCCCGCGCCCCCCCCTCTGCCGACTTATGCCGCCACGAGCCCCTGCGCCCCAGCCAGCGATCGCGCCGCCGCCTCCCCGCCATGGGAGCACGGCGAGCTCCACGCCGATGAAAAACGAGGCCATCGCGAGCCCCATCGATGACATGCCGAGAATCAAGGAGTCGTGCCGCCCCCATAGAGCCCCTTCCCGACGAGCTCCGCCCCCCACGACGCCTTCACAATGTCGCCGAAGCTCTGCCTGCTCCACCTGTCGTCGACGAGCCCTCCTCGGCCTCCTCAGCCGCGCGCGATCTCCTCAGTGAGACTCCCCTCGATCCCCTCTCTCTCCTAGGCCCTATCGCACCAAGTTCCGGCCGCCGGAGCATCGATCCGGCAAAGCTTCGACGAGCTTCCTCTGCGCCGCCGCCTGGAATGGCTGCCGCCGGCCATCTCTCCCCCGCCTCTGTTCTTGGCCATTGGATCTCAATCCAACGAGTCTGATTAGATCCCTCGAAGGGGTATGAAATTGGTCCAGCATGGACCAGTGGACCACGGGTCCACAGATCCACAGACCCGGACCACGGATTTTTTAGTTTAAAATTAATTCTATTAATTCCTAGATAATGGTAGGACTTTGCACATAGGCCCCTGTTTTCTATTTAAATTATAATTTTGCCCTTGTTTTTCTGCAGAAGGTTTAGTAAATTATAATTAAACCCCTGAGTTTTGTTAAAATTATATTTACGACCTTATTTTTATCCAGAACCTTTATTTAATTATTTTTAGGCCCCTGAAATTGTTTTAGCACTGTAGTTTTCACAGAAAAGCCCCTAGCTTCTTCCTATATTATATTTTAGCCCCTGAATTTTATAAAAAACACCCCTATACTTATTTTGAATTATATTCTAGCCCTGTCTTTTTACACTTTAGTCCCTAAACTTTTTATAAATTACATTTTAGTCCCTAAACTTTTCATAAATTATATTTTCACCCTATTATTTTACAATTTAGTCCCTGTACTTTTCTAAAATTACTTTTAGGTCCCTAAATCTATTTGTTTTTACTATTTTAACCCTACACCTTCAAATCTTCGTAACTTTTTACTCGTAACTCCGATTTAGATGATTTTTGTGCTCACGTGATTGTAGCAATACGTACTATCTTTTGTGATTGATTTTAAAGTATTTTAATTTTGTTTGGTGTACTATTTCTTAGTTTGTTTACATGATTATGTGCATGTCGTGCCTGTGTGATGTTAATTAGAGAACGGGATGTTCCTGGAATCGCAAGAGCATGATTTGAAGACCTGAGCAGCAACACCTATTCCCAGGCAAGTGTCCTTGATGCATCTTGTACCTATTATGATATTTATTGTAGAATTGCATGCTTGAGTCAAATGAATGGGTACTTATTGTTAGGGTTTCTCTAGTATTGCTTTATCTATTTCCTTGTCGCCTTGAACTAGTTGGTTGGTTGTGGGTAGATAATGCTTAGGTTGCTTGTGGGATGTTGGGTTAATATTAACCTTGATTAATGAACTGTGTCACTTCATGGATGGAATGGTAATTTCTGTTAGCAACATGGACTTAGGGATCTATGCAAGTCGGATGGAATGGATGTGGTGCTGTGGGCACATGGTTGGTGGTAGTAGGCTTGTTGTAGATCCTAGGACCCCGTTCTTGGAGCGATAACCCAGGACAACAGTGCCATCACAAGGCTGCTATGGAACAGCTTGGCTGACTAATTAGGAGTTCTCACAGTGTCGGTGCAGCATTATGGTGGAGCGGGGAATGGAAGTCAAGAGGACTGTCCTTGTATCTGAATGGCTCAAGAGGGGGCTCTTGGGGTGATGAGCTGCTTGTTGAGGGGCTATCACTTATGGGCGGGAGTGGAACCTTAGTGGCTAGCATGTACTGGAAGACCCTTTGTAAAAGCCTCATAGTGATCTCCTGGCCACACACCAAAGGAAGTGTGCTAGTACTTGGCCGGCATGGCAACATGGAGACTCTAGTCCACCTGGTAACAGGGGACAAAATCACGACTTGTGGGTAAAGTGGTACAAACTCTGCAGAGTATCAAACTATCATGATAGCCTTGCTCACGTCAAGAGCGGCCTGGAATCCTCACAAGATTAGTTGGTTATGGGTTGTGGTTTGGAATGGTTGGGAATGGTTGGTTGGTGGATGGGATTGGACTTGGTTTGGATACTACCCTATGGGTTAATGGTTGGGATGATCCCACTTAGTAATTAGGATGCATAGAGAAATTAAAAGCTCATGCAACAAACCCCTTTTAAAGCCTTCCTTGTCTTTAGCCCTATGTCATACTTTCCCCCACTTGCTGAGTACGACACGTACTCACCCTTTCTATATTCCACATTGCTGCTCAGCTACGGGAGAATGAAGGTACAACTATGAAGACGATGGAGGAGTCTAGGCATGCGGTCTTCCGGTCGACTTCCTATGGGAGCTGAAGGACGCCAACGCTTAGTTTATTCCGCTGCAATGTAACCTTTTCTTTTTGATCTACGAGTCACTGTTGTAATTATATTATCGATTTAATAAAGATATTGTTCTTTTATTACAGTAATTGTCCTGTGTGCGTCAAAAACTTGTTCCTGGGCACGCATACAGATGCATTTGGTTTTGGTCATTGGAACCGGGTGTGACAGAGCTATATCGACCGCCGGACGCTAGCCTAGATAGAATGACCATGCGATAGGTTTTATTTTCAAAACTAGTATGTGGAAAAACTTTTATCTCTACAAAACCCTTCTATCTTCTATCCTCCGTTCTTATTTCCTCTTTACTTGTCTATTCTAAAATGTTTGACAAAATGTTATTTCTATTATTCCTTTTCCCTTTCAAATTACTAGTTTGGTTGGCCTAAACTATCAAGAACAAGATGAATGACATTGAAGATTTTACAAGCTGGTTCTACTCAATAAGAAGATGAAGAATGGACAGCCAAACTTGAAGGCCCTTCACAAGATTGAAGACATTGGTCATCACTCCAGACGAAGAAAGACCTTTTGAAGAATCATGATTTAGAATCCTCCCCATCATAGGAGAATAATCGCTAGATTGAATGACTTTGTTAACTGTATGCTTGTGTTGCTTGTGGTGTGCTATGTTTGAGTTGGATTTTTGATTGAGTGTTGGTGTGCTTGCAAAGCGTTTAGCTTTGTTATCGCATCATTAGTTATACCTAGTTTAGTTTAGTTGGGGTAACGTTTCCCTCTATTCTTTGCTACCTTACCTTCACTCTATTCTATTCTAGACAATTATAACCCAACCTGTCTGAAGAGATGTTGAACTCAACCATTAGTCTATGGAGGTAGCCCCAACAAGAGGACGTCAATGCCCAGGATAGTTCATCCTTATCTCCGTCAACTCCAAATAGAAATCCCAAGATTTGGATCTTCCAACGGAAGAGGCGACACACGACTACTAGCTTCAAGCAAACGACTTCCCTTGTGACAAAAATGGAAGAGTAAGATCAAGAGGCGTACAAAAATAAGGATGTCAAGTTTCCAATGGAGAAGTTGCAAGAGTAAACACAAGGAGTCAATCAAGTGAATTATGTTCAGATGGCGAATGAAAATTTAACCTACCTCTAATCTTTTCTTGCTAACCACGTAGAATCTCGGGGCGAGATTCCTGTTAAGAGGGGTAGTATTGTCACACACCAAAATTTCAAATTTTGGTTTGTGACCCAATTCCACTAAACTTCAACATTTCTTTATAATAGATTAAAATTTTATTTTAAATTAATTAGATAATTAGAGCATTATAATTTATTTTAGGCAAAAGAGCTATTTTCTAAATTAACAAAATTAATGTAGGTTATTATTATTATTATTTGTTGCATTCATGCTGAATAGTTGCACGTAGGATTTTATTGGGTGAAAATCATTTTTTCAAAATCGTGTACAATTCGTTTTAGAATTTTATTTAGTGACTAGTTATTGGAAATAGAATTAGAAAGAGAAAAGAAAAAGAAGAGGAAAAGAACCAAACCAAAACACCCATTCTAGCCCACCCGCACCCCCTCTCCCTCCCCCTCTCTCAGCCCACTCAACCCAGCAGACCCCCAGCCCAACCAGCCCCTGCGCAAATGGCGTATTTTCAAAACCCGCCAACCCTTCTCCCACTCTCCTCTGGCCTTGGGCCGAATCCCTCCCCCGGCCTAGTTCCGCCTCCCTCCCTTTCTCCCGGCCTGCCATAGCCATGGGCCGGATTTCTCCCTTGCGCGGCCCACTTCCCCTCTTACCCTCCTTCTCTTCCCCCTCCCGCCTGGGCCTTTCCCCGTGCGGCCCAGCCACCTCGAACGAGCCGGCCTGCACCAGCGCACCCCGGCCCATGCCGCGCCCTGGCCCTACCAAGGCCCAGCCCGCCCCGTGCACCCCTTGGAGACCTAACCCTAGCCGCGCCGCCAGGCGAGCCCAGCCGCTGCTGCCGCCTGGGCGTGCGTGCCATGCCGCCTAGGGGTTCGCACCCCTATAAAAGGAGGGCCTCGCTTCCCTGCGCCCCCCCTGCCGCCTTACGCCGCTGCGTGCCCCTGCGCCCCAGCCAGCGATTGCGCCACCGCCTCCCTGCCATGGGAGCACGGCGAGCTCCACGCCGATGAGAAATGAGGCCATCGCGAGCCCCGTCGATGACATGCCGAGAATCAAGGAGTCGTGCCGCCCCCCGCAGAGCCCCTTCCCGACGAGCTTCGGCCCCCACGACGCCTTCACGATGCTGTCGAAGCTCCGCCTGCGCCACCTGTTGTCGACGAGCCCTCCTCGGCCTCCTTAGCCGCGCGCGATCTCCTCGGTGTGACTCCCCTCGATCCCCTCTCTCTCCCAGGCCCTATCGCACCAAGTTCCGACCGCCGGAGCGTGATCCGGCAAAGGTCCGGCGAGCTTCCTCTGCGCCGCCGCCTGGAATGGCTGCCGCCGGCCATCTCTCCCCCGCCTCTGTTCTTGGCCATAGGATCTCAATCCAACGAGTCTGATTAGATCCCTCGAAGGGGTATGAAATTGGTCCACCGTGGACTAGTGGACCACGAGTCCACAGATCCACAAACCCGGTCCACGAATTTTTCAGTTTAAAATTAATTCTATTAATTCCTAGATAATGTTAGGACTTTGCACATAGGTCCCTGTTTTGTATTTAAATTATAATTTTGCCCCTGTTTTTCTACAGAAGCTTTAGTAAATTATAATTAGACCCCTGAGTTTTGTTAAAATTATATTTAAGACCAAATTTTTATCCAGAACCTTTATTTAATTATTTTCAGGCCCCTGAAATTGTTTTAGCACTGTAGTTTTTACAGAAAAGCCCCTAGCCTCTTCCTAAATTATATTTTAGCCCCTGAATTTTATAAAAAACACCCCTATACTTATTTTGAATTATGTTCTAGCCTTGTCTTTTTACACTTTAGTCCTTGAACTTTTTATAAATTACATTTTAGTCCCTAAACTTTTCATAAATTATATTTTCACCTAATTATTTTAAAATTTAGTCCCTGTACTTTTCTAAAATTACTTTTAGGTCCCTAAATCTATTTGTTTTTACTATTTTAACCCTACACCTTCAAATCGTCGTAACTTTTTACTCGTAACTCCGATTTAGATGATTTTTGCGCTCACACGATCATAGCAATACATACTATCTTTTGTGATTGATTTTAAAGTATTTTATTTTTGTTTGGTGTACTGTTTCTTAGTTTGTTTACATGATTATGTGCATGTCGTGCCTGTGTGATGTTAATTAGAGAATGGGTTGTTCCTTGAATCGCAAGAGCATGACTTGAAGACCTGAGCAGCAACACCTATTCCCAGGCAAGTGTCCTTGATGCATCTTGTACCTATTACAATATTTATTGTAGAATTGCATGCTTGAGTCAAATGAATGGGTACCTATTGTTAGGATTTCCCTAGTATTGCTTTATCCGTTTCCTTGTCGCCTTGAACTAGTTGGTTGGTTGTGGGTAGATAATGCTTAGGTTGCTTGTGGGATGTTGGGTTAATATTAAGCTTGATTAATGAACTGTGTCACTTCATGGATGGAATGGTAATTTTTGTTAGCAACATGGACTTAGGGATCTATGCAAGCCGGATGGAATGGATGTGGTACCGTGGGCACATTGTTGGTGGTAGTAGGCTTGTTGTAGATCCTAGGATCCGGTTCTTGGAGCGATAACCCAGGACAACAGTGCCATCACAAGGCTGCTATGGAACAACTTGGCTGACTAATTAGGAGTTCTCCCAGTGTCGGTGCAGCATTATGGTGGAGCGGGGAATGGAAGTCGAGAGGACTGTCCTTGTATCCGAATGGCTCAAGAGGGGGCTCCTGGGGTGATGAGCTGCTTGTTGAGGGGCTATCACTTATGGATGGGAGTGGAACCTTAGTGGCTAGCATGTACTGGGAGACGCTTTGTAAAAGCCTCGTAGTGATCTCCTGGCCACATACCAAAGGAAGTGTGCTAGTGCTTGGCCGGCATGGCAACATGGAGACTCTAGTCCACCTAGTAACAGGGGACGAAATCACGACTTGTGGGTAAAGTGGTACAAACTCTGCAGAGTATCAAACTATCATGACAGACGTGATACTAGGGTGATCAATCAAGCCAAAGCAACTCCTATACATGCTAGTGATCAAGTAAGAAAGCTAAACTCTACTAGCAAGTAAGGAGGCCTATTCATGCAAGACTACAAGGCAATCAACTAAAACAAGGTAAGCATGCAAGAATGAATAGTACGGTATATAAATGTGGAAAGTAATGCATCATAGTAAAGAGTAGAATAACAGATGGCCCATGATTTTTTTTTCCGATGTCTTGGAAGGATGGCACCTTCCCCTACTCCTCGTTGGACTACTCCCGCCGGAGTCCCGGTCCCTCCCGCCACCAATGTGGAGTTCTCGCCCACGAGCCCGCAATCACTCCCAGAGTAAAGACATGGTGCGCGTCAGCGCTGCCACATAGGCACAAGCTCGCCTCCCTCAAGAACTTGCTGGACTCCCCGAGCTGACACGGGCGCTTACTATTGATGCCCCTTTCACCGGCGGGCTCAAACCGGGTATAAATGTGTGACAGCCTTCACAACCAATCACGATAGGCACAATAACCAACATATAACCGGTCTAGTTCTCACCATAGACCAAGAGTAACAACGTAGATCATACCCTCAAGGACACCCTAGCCTTAGATGTGCATCAATGCTCAAGTTACTCTCACTAGCACTCTCAAGATATGCAATATCTCCTTCTAGTGCTCTCCTCTTTTCCTCTTGGCTCTCACTAAATGCTCCTAGCAATTCCACTAGCCAAGAGAGGTCTCCAAGACCCCAGCAACGAAGTTATATAGGCTTCTAACCTCCAACAAGTCGTTGCTCCATGAAATCAGCTTTCCGTGCCTACTGATTGGACTGTCCGATCACTGTCTGACCGGACCATCCGGTCAGTGCAATCCTCTGCACCAACGGCTTTGCCCTATTGAGCTTCATGTACTGACTGGACCATCCAGTCAGCTGACCGGACCATCCGGTCCGTTTCTCTCTCCAGTCCAGAAACATTTTGGCTCCTGCTTCCTCGCTGCCCAGAGTCATCTTGTACAGACCGGACCCTCCGGTTTGTAGACCGAACCATCCGGTCTCTACAGGATCAACTCTAGCAGTTTCCTCGCTAAGTCTTCTCATTGGATTGTTCTCTCCTCTAATGACCATACTGTCCGGTCACTCCTTGATTGACTGCTTGGTCTCTCCATCTAGAACCTAAAACTTCTCATCCTCGCTTGACTTCGTTAAATGACCTAGACCCTCTTGATAGTCTGGTTTTTCCTATGGACTCAAAGACCTAACAACTAGATAAGTGTTCCAAACACTTGCTCCATAGCTTGTCCTCATCTTTGATCCATCTCCATCAACCCTTGGACTCCATCAAGCTAACAAGTCTCCATGCTTATGGTCATTATTATCAACTACCAAGGCCGTCATCTACAATCATCATAAGGTAGAAAAGGTTTCCTACACGAATAATACTCGTGTAGACATTAGTCACACATTCCATGTTTGTCATTCATCATCAAAACATCATACCTTGGGGTGGTCTGAATGGCCATGATCCTTACACCCTTGAAATATTAAAGGGGAAGCCTTCTTCTTCTAAAAAGGAGGCATAAAAAAACTCACACACACTCACGAACAACCAGAGAATTGGAGACTTCTCCTCTCTCGCCACCATTGTACACCCCGGTGCAAGTAACATGAGCGAGCTCAAGAACTGGATGTAGGAGGGCTTCCTCGAACCAGAATCCCCATGTCCTCTAGCATAGCCATTGCCAAACTTGAAACGCGCAACCCTAGAACAAATTATACTAGCCAGTGATCTAAACACCAATAGTTGGCATGCCAGGTAGGGGTGTTTTGGTGCGTTTCACTCCGCAACCACTATCCAGCTCGGATGCCCACTCTCTTCGCTTTCTAGGCTCCCGACACCAGCGTGCTCTTTGGGAGCCTGGAGTTCGTTGCCACGGGAGACCAGATGCTGCTGTGCGTCAATGTCCCCGCGTCATCTCTACCCCCAGTCCCAGCACCTGCCGCCGTGGCACCGTGCCTGTGGTGGCTGGAGGACTCGGGCAACACCCTTGACTTTGCCATCGCAAAGGACGGAACGTTAGGACTCGTTGTTGAGTCGCCCTCAGACCCCACCGTAGCGGCCACAGCCATCGCCGACGAGGCGATGTGCATAGTTTGGCTCGAGCCGACCAGACCACGGGACGCCGACTGTTCCGGGCCGTTAAGTAACTATAGCGACCAGCTATGGTACCATCTTGAGCATTACCTGGGCCCTGCGCCCAACTAGGACGACCTCCAACACTTCACGTTTGCCCTAGCGAACATCCATGGGCAGCTCCTCATGGAAGAGCCTCTCCTCCCGGACCGGCTCGCCGAAACCCCTTCGGAGAGTTACCCGCATGGCCTGCAAAATGCCACAAGGGGTTTCAAGGACCTCACCATCCACCAAAGAGTTCCCACTCTCACGGACACCGGGTTCTTCAGCATAATCGAGTACTCAGACAAATCCCTCTTTGACCTCCTCAATGTAGGATCTTTAGAAGATTCGGGCTCTGATTCCGGGAGCTGTGTAAGGAGTTATGATCCCCCACGCCAATGCCACATGCTGCAAATGGTGCCCATTCCAGCCAGAGGTGTGGGAACCTCAGCTGCTGGGGCGATGGCTAACATCGGGACCCGCGCTCCTGCGAACTTGGCGACGGGTGAAGCAGTAGGGGAAATGCTCGTTAATATCCCCATCGCATCGGTCGGCGAGCAGCAGCTCGCACCTCACCCACAGGGCCCCTAGTAATGGTCGAGGGCGAAATGAGTGGAGTTGCAAGAAACCTGACGCCAGCTGGAGAACGAAAAGGCCGAAATAGACCACGAGCTGGCTCACGCTGCTACAGGTGGGCGCGCTCACACCATGGCCCGTGATGTGCACCAACGCATCATCAACGATGATCAGGGACCCCCATAGTTTGCTCGCGTGGGGTAGAACATAGCAGCAGCCATCACGCTGCTCAAGACTCTCTCCAATCCCGTGACAATGGAGACCCAACAGGCTCAGCGAGAAGTCACGGCTCTTCTCACCAAGGCCGTCGAGCTCTAGGAGGAAAGTTCATTATGGCATGCTGCATAGTCTGGCCAGCAGATCTCAACGACCAGACGTGCTGGAGGAGGCAGCGCCACCGAGTTACGATAGCCCTCCGTTCAACAGACACCCAAAGCCGAGGACGCGCCTATGAAAGCCTCGGTTCATGACCGAGTCGAGCCTCTCCGAGATGCGCGCCACACCCTCAGAGTGCACCGACTCAAAAAGGAGCGGCTCAAGAAGGAAAGGGGTCGTCAGCCACGCCACGATGGTCGGTATGATGACATCGATAAGGAGAGGAGCCCGAGCCCGCTCGAGCCATGGGTCTTCAGGTCGCATATACGTAGCACCGAGTTCCCCGCAGCGATTTTGAGCACTCACGACCGTCACCAAGTACACAGGAGAGACGGACCCCGGACTCTGGCTCGAGGACTACAGCCTCACGTGCCAAGCGGGGGGAGCAACCGATGACCTGGCCATCATCCGCAACCTGCCGTTGCACCTCGCCGACTCGGCCCGCACTTGGCTCTAACACCTTCCTTAGGGTCAGATTTATCACTGGAACGACCTGAGGTACATCTTCGTCGGGAACTTTTAGGGGACCTATGTCCAACAGGGCAACCCCTGGGACCTCAAGAAATGTCGGTAGAAGGCCGACGAGTCCCTCCGAGACTACATCTAGTGCTTCAGCAAGAAATGCAATGAGCTGCCCAACATGGGCGATGGCGACATTGTTGGGGCCTTCATCTCTGGCATGACCTCTGAGCAGCTCATCCACGAGCTCGGCCGCAAGGGTCTGTGCATAGCCTGTGAGCTTCTAGACATCGCCACTAGCTTCGCCTCCGGTGAAGAGTGCATAGGAGCAGTCCTCCAGCACACCCCGGAGACCAAGGGCAAAGGCAAGTGGGGGGGGGGGGGGGAGGAGCCAGTGAAAGCCCCTCCGACCATCCGAAGAAGAAGAAGAACAAGTCACGGTCTGGGCGTGACCCTGTAGTGGCCGCTACCAAGCATAAGCCGCCGAGGCCTGTGACTGGTGAGGCGCCAAACCACTTCAAAAAGAAGTGGAATGGCCCGTGCTCAAACCACAGATTCCCTGTCAAGCATCTCCTCAAGGACTGCTCTATGATGAAGAAATTCATCGGAGAGGAGGTAAAGAAGGGGGAACCGGAGAAAGCATCAGAACCGGGGGCCCGAGACCCCATGAGCGGTGACGTCTAGCAGGGGGATAGGTGTTCCCCAACACCAAGGCATGCCACATGACCGTCACGGGACCTGAGTCTCGAGGAAGTCGATGCCCGGCCAAGTCAAACATCACGAGGTCTTCACGGCTAAGCCCGCTACGCTATCCTTACTCAAGTGGTCGAACCTGCCAATCACTTTGGATAGGTCGAACCATCCCTATCACGTGTCGTGATTGGGTCGATACCCGCTCGTGCTTGACCCCATCATTGTCCTTGGGCAGATCATCCTACCCATCACGTTAGGGACTCCGTCCAACTTCAGGAACGAGTCACTCGTCTTCGAAGTCATCGACTTCCCGGGAGCGTATCACGCCATCCTCTGGCGTCCGTGCTACGCCAAGTTCATGGTTCTTCCCAATTACACCTACCTTAAGCTCAAGATGCTGGGGCCGATAGGGGTCATTACCATCAACATGTCACTCTAGCACACTTTCCAGTGCAAGATGGAGAACGACAACCTCGCCACCACGACAATAGCGTTGATCGGGGAGCTCGGGGCCATACGCACTCGCCTCGGAAAAGGGACTCCCAAGGCTAGCCACAAAGAACACCTCATTCAAGCTAGGAGAGGACACCAAAGAGGTATAGATCGACCTCGAAGGAGACAAGGAGAAGATCGTGAGGGTGGGCTCCTCGCTCACTCCCAAATAGGAAAGCGAGCTCATCGACTTCCTCCATGCGAACATCGATGTCTTCGCATGACATGCCGGGCATTCTGAGGAAAGTCGCCCAACAATCCTTGAACATCAGGCCAGGCTCCAAACCGATGAAGCAATTCCTGCGCTGCTTCAACGAGGAGAAGCGCAGGGCAATCGGGGAGGAGATCGCGAAGCTGCAGACCGCCGGATTCATCAAGGAGGTATTTCAACCTGAATGGTTAGCTAATACTATTCTTGTACGAATGCCGATGGTTGTCCAGAGAGGTTCCTTTCGTGTGCATTTCTTTGAGTGTCCTTTGTCATAGCTGCTTTCTTGTGCTTCTTCTATTCTCTTCCGCTGCTACTAGTCATTCCTAGGATTAGTACTTCATGAGTTGAAGTGTATAATCTTGGTGATCCGTTTTGAGGTGGCCCCGGTTGAAATTGAGACATAGGTCAAGTTCTTGTGAAGAATTTTAATTGGCTCCTATTCACCCCCCCCCCCCCTCTGGTCGCCTTCTCGGTCCTTCAACTTCCAATCATCTCCTTGAGCCATTGAATCTACATCTAATAGTTTATAATTATTATACAGATAATAATACAAAATAAAAACTAAAACACAAAGTAACAAACTATTGACTGAAAGCTTTTAGTCGATTGAAAGCTAGAAAAGATGTAAAAAGTTTGCTGATATATGGACATCAGTTTCTAGTTACTTGGTTCATTACCGACCAAAACTGCAGGAAATGAGTTTTTTTTGGGAACTATGCTGCTGGTAATGCAATAAAACTGATGGGAAAGATACATTCTACACACAAAAAGACTATTATCCACTCGAAAAATATTATTAGAGTATCAAACTATTGGCCATTTCAAGCCAAACTATCACGACAGCTAACAATTCTTGAAGTGTTCTGTGTCTAAACGTCCAGCTATCCCGCATCAGGTTCAATTAATCAGACAGAAGGTGATGGAGCAGGCATGCTTAGAGGGTCATGTTAGGATACGAGTAGTAGCAATGAATAATTCCTCCAGAGAAGGAAGGAGAACAGTTGGGTTTGGCGAGAGGGAGAGGGAGCAAGAAGGTTATCAGATATAGTTGTCGTTACAGTTGATATTGTAATAGAACTGACTTACCATAGAGATGATTCCATTACCATGATTCTTCTCGGGTTGTGACATGCGCTGTGATGTTCAATAGTACAACATATGACAAGGAAAAAATTTGTTTCCAACATGAAATGGATGAACTACAGAGTTCTAAATAAATCTGAGTTTAAGTTACAAACCAGAGTTTTGCTAAAAGTGTAGAATCAAATAGTTCAAAAATAATAACAGATTTGACGAAACAATTAAGATACAATTATCCTCTCATGACGATAGACATTAGACCATGAATGGTGTCTTGCCCATGACACCGTACCAACAAGCAGCATGATACACCTCCCACGAGATGCAAGGCTCCCACTCGATGTTTCAGGAGTCGGGATGCTAGCCACCTTGATCATCTGAAAACCATATAGAGATACGCTCTGAGCAACTAATACTCAGCAATATTTACCCATAAAAGATGACTAACTACAACCGACTCCTAGACATGCACAGGCTAAGGGTAGAGTTTTTGTTGCCAAAAAGCCAGCCTATGAGTGGATCTTTATTTTTCAAGTTTTACAGTCAAGTCAATTTGTCAGACAAAATAATAAATTTAGTTTGGACTATAACTATAACAAACATGGTTCCAATACAACATAATTAAATCAATACAACAATATTAAACTCATTCATGATGTTGCTCTTCTTACTAAGTTTCAGAGTAATGATCAAGTGGTACTTGTGGCAACGACTTGAATCAATTTACATCCTGTTTGCATGACCCATACACGCTTCCTGGATGTCGTATGGAGCAACTTTTCATTTTGGTACCGCAAGTTCTTCCGAGCCTACCTCCTCCAAGAAGGGTCCCCATCGTGATACGTCCTGGATGACATCCATGAGTGGATTGCTCTCTCATCTCAGGCCCAGTTCCACCAATCAAAGGGGTAGGATACCTTCCAACCAGACAGTAATCATCGCTACTCAGTTTAGGGGGCCCATAACTCTAGCACGCAAACAATACATTCAAACTTGATCCAATAGGATCGAACACGATACGGGCCTTAAGCGACTCAGACGGGGCTACCACCTTGAAGACTCTGTCCTTCGCATTCCACCTAGTTGCCCGTCCGGTCTCCATTTGTCATCCCATTTAAAGGCTTTCCATAACTATTCCTTAGTAAGATATATGACTCAACTCCGAGTGGCCTCCATACCACACGTTGACTCATCGCCCTAATTAAGGAGAGCCACTAACAACCTAAGGTTACCAACAGGTAAAAGAAATCTACTACAATACTAGGGTTTCAAATAACTCCTATAAACTTAATGCACAGACAAACCTACATCACACCAATTGATGATAAAATAAAAAACAATAAAATTAGTGGGATGCACTAGGGCTTGCCTTGAGCTTGCAATTGATTAACGTGGTCACCACCACCTTCAAGCTCTTGTATGGTTTCAACCTCCATGTTGTTCATCTTGTGATCTACGTCATGCAGATGATGCTGTGTGTGAGAGAAGATTCATGGCAGTCTAATAATACAAGACTGAGTGGTATAACGAGTAGGGGGTTTTGATGCATTAGGTAAATATAAGATAGAGGCATAGAGTGGGTGTGTTTGGGGTATTTCCATCATGGCTCTAGAAATTTTATGCGATAATGTTGTACAAAAGTATGGTGTGTGCGATGATCAGGTTAATATAAATGAGCTAAGTGAATGGGCACTGGGTACTGATCATGATGATTTCAGTATATTAAGAATGTTTTTATGTATGAAATACCTATATTTGCATTAATGTTTAAAGTACAACTACAGTGTTGGTTTAAAATATTGGACCTAAGAGGTAAATAATTAATTCGACATGGTTCTGGACAACCTTTGCTCATGAATTATTTATCATAGGTTGAGCTCATCAGAAGTGAGTTTTATTGACATGTATAGAATCAATTATTTTAAATAATTAAATTAGTATAAAATCTAAATAATTCCTACATGCCAAAATAATGAAAATTAAAACACGGGTTTTTTCATGAAGATCAGGGATGACTAAAAGAGATCACGTGCCAAAGTTCCTAAATGTATCAATTACATGGACCAAAATATGAATTTATTAGTGTTTGCTCTATATGTTTTAGATCACATAACATATTAACATACATGGAGATTTAGCATTTTTCTACAATAGTACGTGGCTAGAGGAAGTAAAAGAATTTCAATTGCTCGAAAACTCCTAATATCCATTTAGTTATGTATTTTACAATCTAACAAGCTTTTCTAGCTATTAATAATTTGCTGAAAGATGAAAAAGGGCCCTGGCCAATCAGATCCAGGCCACGCCTGTGGTCACAGGGAGCAGGGGCCAGATCCTTCGTTCACGCAGTGGATCCCGGCCGTGTGGCTTTGTGTGCGGCGGCGGGCCACGACAGCGGGGTATGGCGGCGCGGCCGACAAAGTTGGCCAGGTTTGGGCCAACCATGGCGCAAAGAACCTCGGGGGAGCGAGCACACGATGGCGAACGCAACACGGGTGGTGCCGACCAGAGTAGCTCACCGAATGTTGACAACGACGAGCGGCGGAGGCAGAGGGATTCTCAGCGGGGGCAGGAGCTCGAGGCAGTGGACGGAGACGTCAACTTCTTGAACCGGGAGCTTCACCGAGGTGCAGGCTTCAGCAGCTCGAATGTGGTGGTGATGGCTGGAGGAGGCTGTCGACAGCGAGGTCACGGGCGAGGCACGATGGCGGAAGGGAAATCCTGCAATTCGAGTGCCTCGACGGTCAAAACAGAGGGAGAGCGGTTCAAGGAAATGTGCATGAGGGTTGTAAACTCGGGGAAACAAGAAAGAGCTGACAAGGCTCTCAGGAGACACCAAATCTTGCGGCAGTGCAGGAGGTGGTCGGCGGTGAGGTCGTTCAGATATTCCAAAATTATTCACAGCTCACACAAGCATTGTAGAAACGACTTGCACCAACAGCTAGAGGAGTTCAGTGCGCATGTTTTTGTGGCCGGATTTGTGCGGAGGTGCGGTGTGCTGGCCGGGCGACTAAGGGAGAGCAGCGGCCGCAATGGCGACTTGAGTTTGGCCTTGAGAGAGGAGAGGGCGAGGGAGAGAGTACTAAGAGCGCGAGGAGGAAAATCGGGGTGGGCGTGGCGGTTTTGGAGGCGGTTTTAGACCTGGTAGGGGTACCCCGGCTCAGCGCCGGCCACCGGCGGGCAGGGTCCACACGCATGTGCAAAGAGATGGAAGGACTGACAGGTGGGTCCTGCAAAAGTTTGTCTTTTTCGTATATTTTCAAACGTGACAACATATAATATTTTCATAACTTGAAAACTATAGATCTCCCTAAAAATCTAAAAATATGTGCATGTTCACAATGATGTTCTTTTAATTTTAAAAATAATAATGTTCACAACTTGTACTAGAATTTGAATATGAATATTTCCAATCTTGTATGTTTTTGAGCCTTTCGGCACTTATTTGGGGAACTTAAGCTTGGAAGAAAATCTTAGATTTTTCTCAAAATTATTTTCCATCACTCCCTACAACATATATTTTTGGTGGCACATGGTTGTGTTGAAAATTGTTGACATTGTAGTTCAAATGTTGTTTGAATTTAAGTAAATTTCATTCAAATGAGGCTCAAATAACTCCAAACTTTTTTTGAGTGGATTCATAGTTGGTTCCAAAATCATGCCTAGTGTCTTCAAGCTCTATTTTTGACACCCTAGGTGATGCATCTGGGACTCCTAAGTGGGGTTGGTCGAGGCCCAATAATTTTAGGTTGTCCAGATCGCAATAGTTCCTAATTACACCCACTTGGAAAAAGGTCCAATCTCCCTAAAAGACTAGTCTGATAGGGGAAGGGTGGTTCTCCCTTTTAAGGTGGTTTACTCCTCCCAAGCTAAGAAAGGTGAGATTATTCAAAAGCTCACATGGTTACCGTCCGACTACAATTGGGTCACATGGCGTCTTTGTTGCGTCTTTTTCACGGGTACTAGTGGAGGATGTCCTCATCACTGCGTGTCACAGCCCCCCGCCCTTAAAAAAATCTCGTCCCAAGATTTAAGGAGGGGGAACAAGTTTAGTTTGGTTCAGGAACTCTGAATAATTTCTTCGTAGAAACTCTTCTGATTTCCAAGTGGCTTCCTTCTCAGTATGATGGATCCATTATATCTTGAGGAACTTCATCGCCTTTTTGCAGGTAACCGGTTCCTTTTTATCAAGCATTTTTATTGGGTATTCGACGTAGGTTAAGTCAAGTTGTAGTTGCTTGGTGTCTTCCAAGATGACATCCATTGGTGCCTTAGACCTTTCTAAAGTTGTGACACATGGAATGTGTCATGTACACTAGCAAGTTCGACTGCCAGCTAGAGTTTGTTAGCTATGGGTCCATATTTTGAATTGATCGGTTGTGGGGATGCTAGCTTTCTCAACTCAAAATTGTTGTATACCTTTGGTGGGTGACATGAAGCTATACGAGAGCGGCTACCTTAAAGTCGAGCGAACGACACCTTTTGTCCGCATAACTCTTTTGTCTCAACTCTGCTGCTCGAAATGTCCTAAAGTTTGGAAGACAATGAAAACAAGGATTTTGACATAATAGAAAAGTTATAAATAGCAACTGATGATACAACAAAAAATTAGGACCAGGATCAAACGGAGTGACGAAGGGCCAAAAATCTGGACAGCAACATATGAGTGACTTAAGCCGACCAGGATAGAGGTCATGAGGATATCACTCCTATGGATACACACAACACTCCTCCAATTCTGGACTTCCAAGGTCCAATGACTAGAGCTCATGCACGACGACTAAATTTAGAGGTGAGCACATTCCTATGTTCTTCATTGTATATTACTTTTGAGAATGATTTGCTACCTAATAATTATATTATGATTAGGAACCATGGAGAGGACCAGCAGGTGATGGGGGAAGGACTTAGGAACATGGAGGACCAGCAAGGACTTGGAAGCCACGGTGGAGGCCCAATCAAAACCAACTTCGAGTCTGTTTTGGAGCCCAGGACCAGTCTGCATTAAAATGGACGCCTGGGACGCATACAGACTCAAATTTGAAAGTTCTACATATGCACGGAAAAATAAGAATAAGACCTTTCCAATTCCACCGGTCTCATGTCAAAATTCGTCTAGAGTCATCGGGAATCATCGAAACAAGAGAGGGTCCAGAATCTGTGTCGATGCTGTGTCACCTATTTTTGGCCTTTGGGCTTTATATTCAGTTGAGCCCAATTAGAGGTGCGTCCAGAGGGTCTTCCACGACCCTAGGGTCTTCATATACAGCCACCACCGCACCATTAGGGTTCAGGTTTTGCATAAATTAATTCTATTCATAAACAGTGTCGTCCTTCATTAGTTTGTGAGATCCCAACTTCATGAGCTTAATTATTCATCTGCAATTGTGTTGTATTCTTCTTTGTTCTTAATTGTATTCTTGATTCATAGGCTGGGATTAGCATTTTTGATGAGATCAATCGTCCTTGGACGGTTGATAACCAGAGGAGATGTTATGCTGTGATTGCGGGGTCCTAAACATCTTGTTTAGAAGCCGGATCGATTTGTGTTTTGCCTCTGTCCAAATCAAGATTTATCAGAACCTTTCGGAAGATCGAGAACCCTTATTCACATCAAGAGGTAGGGAAAGATTTCAAAATTTCTTGTGGCCAATAAATTGTCCAAAGCGGATCGTGACTTGGTGCTCTACAAAGTGGAACAAACAAAGGGAATTAACCTTGTAGATAATTTATTCTAGAATATAAGAGATCAATAATTCATGGAGGTTCAAATCAAGTGAGCAATCAAATGAAAAGTATCATCAAGATCTTAGGTCTCTTGGTTGCTCCTCAATGGCACGGTTGTCTTGGAGCAAACAACAAAAATTCGGTTCAACAAGAAGGATAATAATAAATTACATTCCTGCTCAATGTTAATTATTCATGCGTATTGACCATTAATGAGTATTGATATGTATCCCAATGGTCACCCGAATGTTATGGTGTAATTCATGTGCATGGCATGATTGCATTATGCTATGCACATGGATTGATAGTGCAGATGTTGTGATGCACTTGCATAGTGACACATGTTGCACATGGGGGAAATGCTTGATGGCGCGAATGTCATATGATGTACCGGTATATGCATATGAAATGATGCACATGTCATGATGCAAATAACATGATGTATCTTCATGGTGCACATGAGAATGTTTAGATCATGATTTATATGGTTACATAGTGCACATATGATTGATTGTCATGGTGCACATGATATGGTGCATAGATGATGCTTTGTGCATATTCATGATGCATATGGAAAATAGTGCAATGCGATCTTGCAATATTACAATGCACATAATTATAATTATTCATATTATCGATCTGTATAAATGCTTATGATTCACGCCTTCAAATTTTTATTAGGTTGAGCAAGAATATTACAATATATGGAAAAAAAAATATTATTGGAATGCTTTGCTCAAAGAGGTGGATCTACAGGAGCTGAAAACAAGGAAAAGCCATATGAGATTCAAGATAATATTGATCAATTCAATGGAAAATGCCAAGATGTTTCAGTATGCTCCTATACAAAATCATCTCATAAAAGTGAGTATGGTTCCAGCTGTGGAGGTGTAGAGAGTAAGGTTCTGTCATCCAAGGAATTAGGGAATATTGTTAGACTCTTATTGATGAGAGAACATACCAATTGGACAGTAGAATGTTCCAAGTGTAGAAAGGTGCAGCAAAGTAAAGAGAAAACAATCGTAGCAATGATGGATGATCATCTAAGCTATTACAAAATCGCAAAGTCTGCTAGTCCAAAAGTTTCGTATGGCGTTCAGTTCTGTGCTATCCAAACAGCCACAACTAAAACGTAAAAATGACAGCCTTATGTGCAGAATCAGGAAAACCAATGAATACCAAACTTGTAGATAATTTCAATAGATTTTCAACGAGTATTTATAAATCTCAATATGATAAAAGGTTCAGTAGATATGAATTTTTCAGTTGACTGTTGGTGTCTGAAATTCTTCTCTGAGTTTGGTCTGAAAAGGGGTCTGAAATCTGGATTTCGAGGCATTTAAAAAGAAAAGTAATTTACCAGACCTATAAAATATTTTAGTACCTTTCGAACACATATTTACCTTCCTATAACCGACAAATAGAACTCAAGATACGGAATTTATGCTACTGGTCGATTTCTGAACTGATTTTTCTAGACAAAACCATATTACACTGAAAAAACAGTTCCTAATCTATCTTCCCGGCCCCAAACAAGAAAACTTAAACTACCAAATTATAGATCTTTCCACAGCCTTTTGAGAGAGTGCTCATCCAACCCTAGCGGAGGTTTGAGCATAATGTTATGACCACTTCAAGACAAACCATTGGGTCTGAAATTCTGGTGTCGACGTCATTTCAACATGCTGACTTGGACTTACCAAAAGGGCATTGTCCGGACAAGTTCAAAACAAAAATCTGTGCGAGGGTTAAATATGGTTTAACCATGGTTCTAACAACTATAATTTTAAATGTTTTCAAAATTTGAGTGAGAAGATATAGACTTTTATGTGACTGACATGCTTGTTGAATTTTCAATATTTTCATTGACTCGATGCTTCAAATTTTTATATAAATGCCTATGCTTTCAGCCTACACATCCTCACAAACAAAAGATTTGGCCACAAATAGG
Source organism: Eleusine coracana subsp. coracana (assembly GCA_032690845.1). Taxonomy (NCBI): domain Eukaryota; kingdom Viridiplantae; phylum Streptophyta; class Magnoliopsida; order Poales; family Poaceae; genus Eleusine; species Eleusine coracana. The sequence goes on from CM064430.1 coordinate 46,088,819, forward strand.
ATCATACGCATAGTCGGTGGTAGTTGATCTCTCAAGTCAGTTGTGGTCTATATGTTTCTTACGTGAATTGGGATTAGCGTACCTACAAAAAAAAAATACTCCATCGAACCATCCACATTTCAGGTAGTATATAGATAGATAGATAATATGTTTTAATAGAAATTTAAATACACCTTGTATCATTCCATACAGGCTGCACCCCATATAGGCCACTTCCTGGAGAAAAGCGTCCATGATTGAAATCACGAAAGTTCACTATGGCGTCAGTGACAGATGGTCCCATACGTTCTGAAGAACAAGAAGTCCCACTTGGGTAGGCACACCTCGTGACAATCCTCTAACCAGAGAGTACGTGTATTTTGCAACTTACCTTCTTACCTAAGTGTAGGCGTGTCATTACAGAATAGTAAGTTTTGCACAAATGTAAATCTAGACCAAGGTTGTACTAGAAGATAGCTTGCCACCTGTTCATAACTATAATAGATGTAAGGACCAAAGGTGTACCGAGAGGGGGGGGGAGGGTGAATCGGTAAGCCGCTCACGTATCCAATTACTTCAAATTCCACTACTTGAGTCTAACAAGATAGGCAACCTAGACAATTGTAGTAGGCCAAGACCCTACACATGCTAGTGTTCATGATATGATAAAGAGCGGAAGCCATTCACACTAGCCTATGCAAGCCACAAGTCACTCTACTCACTAGAGCACATAATTGCGGAATAGTAAAGAGAGGGTCAAGGAATGCTCATGATTTTTTCTCAAGGTCTCGGAAGGATGATGCCTTCCCCTAATCCTCGTTGGACCACTCCTGCCGGAGTCCCGGTCCCTCTCGCCACCAAGTGGAGTTCTCGCCCTCGAGCCCACAATCACTCCTAGAGTGAAGACACGGTGTGCGTCACCGCTGCACAAAGCACAAGCTTGCCTCCCTCGAGAACTTGCTGGACTCCCCGAGCCGGCACGGGCGCTCACTAGTGATGCCCCTTTCAACGGTGGGCTCAAACCATGTATAAACATGTGACGGCCTTCACAACTGATCACGATAGGCTCGATCACCGACATCCAACCGGTCTAGGTCTCACCATAGACCAAGAGTAACAATCTAGATCACACTCTCAAGGACAACCTAGCCTTAGATGTGCAAGATGCTCAAGTTACTCTCCACTAGCACTCTCAAGATATGCAATATCCCCTCCTAGTGCTCACCTCTTTTCCTCTTGGACCTTACCAAATGCTCTCAGGTATTCCACTGGCCAAGAGAGGTCTTCAAGACCCCAACAACGAAGTTATATAGGCTCCCAACCTCAAACTGGCCGTTGCCTCATAAAATCAGCTTCCTAGGCCTTCTGACCGGACAGTTCGGTCACTGCCTGACTGGATAGTCCGGTCACTGCAGCATAGTGTATAGAACACTCTGACCCTGCTGACACCTGTACTGACCAGACCGTCTGGTCATTTCTCTCTCTAGTCTAGAAACATTCGGTGCTGAAGCCTTCTTCTCTGCCCTGTGCAATCCCTACTGACCGGACCGTCCGGTCTGTATAGGATCTACTACAGGCAGAATCCTTGCTCCTCGCTCTAAGTCCGAGACAACTCCCCATAGTGACCGTACAGTCCGATCTCCACTGATCCCTCTATCTGGTCTCTATGTCCGGAAGCTGAAACTCATCATCCTTGCTTGACTTCGTTTCCCGGCTTCTTCCAACAGCTCCTTGGCTTCTCCACTGTCACCTAGTGCCTGTGATTTCATCGAGCAACCTTGCACATCACCGACTAGACATGACCTAAGAGAATGACCTAGACCCTGTTGATAGTCTAGTTTTTCCTATGGACTCAAAGCCCTAACAACTAGGCAAGTGTACCAAACACTTGCACCATAGCATGTTCTCCACTTTGATCCATCTTGATCAACCCTTAGACTCCATCAAGTTCACAAGCCTCCATGCTTGTGGTCATTGTCATCAACCGCTGAGGCAACCATCATCCATATGATTTGTAATAGAGTTTAGAGATGATTCCTACACAGACAACACTCATATAGATATTAGTCCATAATTTCATAGTTGTCATCTATCACCAAAACATTCATACGTTGGGGATCCAATCATCAATGATCATGAAGCTTACAATCTCCCCCTTTTTGGTGATTGATGACAACCACTACTTAATTGAAAACATCAATGAATAAACAACGGGGCTAAACAAGCTACACAAAGATCAAGAGGAACCATAACAACATATAAGAGAAACACATAAGGTCCTACTCAATCAGGCATCATCTAGAGATACAAGGAAATGAGTGAAGAGCATACTCTAGATGAAAAATGCATGCATGTCATGGCAATATATTGAATGAAAGCATAAGGACATGCAATGCAAGACATGAATGATGAGATGCAACAAGTTAGCATGACAATGTATAGGAATTAAGAACAAGCATTCATCATCATGATATCATACACAGTCATACAAGATAATTAATGAATACAAGGCACTGCATATAAAAAGGAATAAACCAAGTGAGATCAAAATGAGTCAAACACAAGCGAATAAAAACCATGATTCATCAAAATCCACGAACATCGAATAACTCCTCAAAATAAGAACCAAATGATCTATCTCCCAAAGCCTTGTAGCTCCCCCTAGATACAAGCTACTCTCGATCATAACAAGATCACACTCCCACTCCCCCTAGATATCTTCTCCCCCTTTGGCAACAAGCACCAAAAAGTGGAAAAGATGAACATCTACGCGCTCATGGTCGAAGGAAGTGGTGCAGCGACATCCTCTGAGGGCTCTGCTCTGGGATACTCCTGAGGTGGATCTTGTTGTGCTCCCTGTGCCTGTGCCGCCTGAGCATCCAGCTGCACAAAGAATCCTAGGTCTACAGGCGACTCAGACCCGCTGTCCTATGCTGCTGGAGTGATAGTGGCAGTCTCCTGAGCTAAAGTCTGGAGAAGTAGGAGATCTGACACGTCCTGCTGAGAGAAGCCTCCACGAACAAGATCCTCTGCTGCCTGAGGAGTAAGAGTGGTAACAGTGGAAGTAAGAGGTGGAGCTGAAGCTGTAGCTGTCTCTAGGGCGGCCTGGGAGTCTACACGAGTTGAGTGCACGATGTCTGAAAACAGAATCCTAACCGGTACGTGCTGGGAGCTGGAGTGTCCTGCCATGTGTCAGGTCGAAGAGTGAGACAGTGAGACGAACAACGCAAACACAGAAAAGGCTTACATAGGGGAGAGCTATGCTGAAGAGAAAGTCTGTCCTGCCCCCCCCTATCGGTAAGACCCCTGAAAGTGATAGTCCGCTGGACTGCGCTGTCATCAAGGCTGTGAAGGGTCCAGGCTAAGTCGGTAGCTGCTGGAACTGAGGCTGTGCTGAAGGCCCTGGCTGCTGACCTGCCTGTCTCATCTCTGCCCTCTGAGTCATCAGGGCAGAAACAAGTGCCATCTGCTGGCGTTGAAGCTCTGCCTGTCCTCTAATGACCTCCATCATCTGTCGTCTATCCTCTGACATACTATGTATAAACTCATCCAGCCGTCCTGCTAGAGCCACCACTGTGACAGTGTCCTCAGACTGCAAACCTGTCGGCTGTGGAGGTGCCCATGTATTGGCTGACTCGAGAATCACCATATCTGGCTAAGCTGCCTGCTCATGAATTACCGGTGACTCCTGCTCCTCCTCTCCTGTGTGCTGGCTGGAGGTAGACTGCAATCCCCTAGGGACTTGAGGTACGTAGCTGGTGGTCACCTCAGGGAACGCCTCGTACTGCTCCTCCATCACTAGGCCCATCCTCCTCAAGAGATAGCAGATGTATGGACCGTAGACCAAGTGACGTCCTCCAACTCTCTCAGAGATGACCTCCTCCATCTCTCCAATGAGAAGGTCTGCCAAGTCAAACATCTGCCTCCTCAGAATGGCTGCTACAACCCACTGGTGTAAGAGTGTGAACTCCTCTCTATAGCCAGACCTGGGTATGATAGTCCTGGTGACTATTGCTCTCACCACCTTGGCCTCTGTAGTGAGTCTCGCAGGGCCTCTCACAAATCCTGAGGTGTGCGGAGGTGGGAAAGCAATCAACACAAGGTCGTCTGAAGGTAGCTTCCCTCCCTGAGGTCTGCGGGGTGGCTCCAGTATACCGTAGGCACTCTTGTAAAGTTGAAAGTCTAAAGCCAGGAGTCCTAGGTTGGCGATCAAATCCTGCTTGGTGACTCGCTGTGGCTGCCCTCTGAACAGGAACCAGAACTCTGAGCGGTCTCTAGCAACCCACAGCGTTGCGTAGAACTCGAGAACCACATCCTCTCTGAACCTGTGTGGAGCAGTAACTAGCTCTGCTAGCCCCGGCAAGTACATGAAGTATTGCTCCATGTCTGTGCCTATGGCCCTCCTCATTGCCTGGTAGGTGGTGTACTGTTGTGGAACAAGCACCTTGTCTCTCGTCCTCATGGCCACACAACGTCTCAGGCCCTCTCCAATCCACCTCTGGAGAACTTTCCAGTACCTCTCTCCAGCAATGGGGTCTCTGGGGACTGGCACCCACTTCTCGAAGGGTATTAAGCAAAGTACCTTAAGGTCCTTTGCAGGAACCTTAAGGATATCTGGCTCTTCGGCTACCTGAACAAGTCTCTGCAGCCTCCTGGTGCACACCTCATAGGTGCATCTCGGGTCTCCTGCCTGGTGAGCTGTCCTCTGGGGAACAGTGTGCTCAGCCTCCTCATCTGACTTCTCAGCCTCCTCCTCAATAAGCTCCTCAGACTCTGACTCTGAGGTCTCCTCCTCTGTGGTCTCCTCCTCCTCCTCAGACTCCTCCTCCTGTTGCCTGGAGGATTCCTGATCCACAGTTCTCGATGATCTCCCCTGATGGGAAACTGGAGTATGTTGCGGCCACGGCGGTGGCACTACTCCGACTGCCAGAGGTGCAGTCCTCTGCCTGGTGCTCCTCCTCAAGCTCTGTGTCTCACGGGGCTTCTCTAAGATCAGCCGAGTCCCCGAAGTCCTCTGTGACTACTCCATGGCATCCAGGTGCCTAGCCACTCTCCTGGCTCTCTCTGACTCTGGATCCAGTCTTGGTCTCTTCTTGGTCTTGTGCTTCTCATGCATCTTCCCCTTGCCCTTGTCCTGTCCTGACCCTGCTATAGCTGCTGACTGCTCTGCTGTCACTGCATGCACATAGGTGTAGATAGGATAAGCATGGAAACCTAATACATCTATAATCAAAGCACCACTAGGAAAGAATGCACAATAGAAATCCTAGCACTGAATGAAGGACATGATCACGAGGCAATTATGCAAAGTAGCAATAGTGATCATCGACTATATGTGACTGGTGCGAGTCATCTAGTGTACAGTCAAATAATAGGCAATAAGATCTAACTGTAGACTAGACAGGAGATAACCCTAGACATGCAATTAATAGATGACCATGGAATTAATTGTAGACTAGGTTGAGCTAATTAATTAATGCAACTAAAAGGTGGGAATTTATCTAATTGCATCAATTAACTAAATTGCTTCCTCAACAGGGCATATACCAATGAACGGAGGATAGTATCAATACCCTGAGGAAAGAATTGACGACGAGAACCTCAGAGGACGCAGCCGATCACCGGTGAACAGTAGCCAGCAATGAAGAAAGGTGAAAGATGAAATCTTTCACCCTAGATCTTGGTAGAGGGGAGAATCGGCTCTGGGTGGCTGCCTGGGCATGTGTGCACGAGAGAGAGAGGAGGACACGGCGGCGGCGCGGGTGTGATGACGGCGATCGGCGCCACGGCGTCGGCTCTGCGGGCGCGGCGGCGGCAAGACTGGAGTCGCGGGCGCGCGGGAGCTGACGTGGGCGCAACAGCTGTGCGTGTGGAGGCGATGCAGCATGGTGGTGCGGGTGCGTGCAAGAGGCGGTGAAGGAGCTCGGGTCGGCGATGGCATAGGGGAGGCGACATCGGCGAGATGGGTGCGTTGGGAGCTAGCACTCGACATCAAGGGCGGAACAGGGAAGAGGACAAGGTCTTGCTGATTTGACCTAGGTCAAAGGAATCAACGGACGACCGAGATCCATCAAGAAAAGATCAACGGCTCAGATCAGGAGATGCTCCACGCGATCAACCGAACTGACCGGACGGTCCGGTCTCTACACCGGACTGTCCGATCACCTTGGGGTCTACTGGTCTTCTGCAGACCGGATGGTACGATCTCTAGGACTGTTCTGTCTGGTCTCTACGACTAGACTCCCCCTAGGCACTGTCCCCAGTGCCACTGACCGGACTGTACGGTCTAATGACCGGACCGTACGGTCACTTCCAGAAAATTGCTGAGTCAAGGAAATTCTTCAAATCCCAAGTGCCCTCGCTAAACACACAAATAAACACCGCACCTGGAACTTAGAGGGAACTCTCAAACACTCATTTTCAAATAGTGGCGCCCTATGGCCTTAGAATTTTCGCAAATGCTAAATGTAGGATCGAGCAAGAAAGAACCAAGGAATATAAGAACCAAAGGGGTATGTATGAGCCTTAGTCCATGAACCGCGCGAGTAGATTTAACCTCGGAGTTCATAAGAACTTGCTCAATGGGCATGAAGCACAATTCTTTCCTTTGGTCACACTTATGGAGATGTAATCTCATATAGATCATGAGTCACAAATATCTCCAAGTGAGACTAGCCTCCTTTGTGTTTCCTATATGATGCATGCAACAAGCAATTTACATATGCAATAAAAGTAAACATGCCATGTGAATGCAAGCAATATTAAAGAACAAGACACAAAGGAAACCTAACAATGTCAAGTTTGAACCCCTCCCAAGCTTTCTCACTATAAGCCATGCCCTTGCCTTGGGAGAAGTCAAACCATCATCTCAAGCACTCCCCCTTGCTTATAGCTATCTTGGATGGGTTAGAGCTAATTTTTATGTGTTTTTCTTTTAGTTATTTACACATGCATGGATGCAAAGCATACTAGTCACAAAGGAGTCTTAATTACAATGCAATGCAAGAGAAAGAAAAACACACTACAACTACCAAGAATAAACATGGTTACCTCCCTCATGAGTAGATAGGTTGTTGAAGTCCATGTCACTTGTGATGGACTTTACATGATCTTCATGAAAGCACTCGGTCCACCACCACCACCATCTAGGTCTTGTTCTTGGGCACCCACTTGTATGTAGCCGATCTCTCAAGATCAACAATGCACTTAGGCACCTATATGCTCTTGAGCTTCCTTTTCTTGTTTGGTGGTCCCAAGGCCTTAGCTTTCACCTTGCCATCCTTGTTCCTAAAAAGCTTGAAATGTGTGTTCTCATGGAACAAGTTAACATTAGGCAAAACATTGGAACTTCTCACCATGGGACAATCCTTGGTGGTGTGGCCATCCTTGCAACACCTCTCGTAATAGTAGTCGTCAGCGAGAAGGGGTTTGATCCATGCGGGGATGGAATCACTCATCCCTATGATGTCGATGGCGGTGGGATATGAGCCAAGTCCCCGGTGGGAGACATTGTTCACAAGGTTCCTCCCAAGAATCTCCTTGTGGATGGCTCTACCACGTGTGAGCCTCTCCAAGCCATCCATCACCATCTTCCTCTCTTCCTTGAGCTTGTGATATTCCTCCAAAACAAATGGCTCAAGAGAAGAAAACCTCAACTGAGGTGGTTAGTTCATCACACATAGTAGAAGCATCACTCTTTGATGAACTAGAGGAGGGAGAGGTAAGGTTCTCAATATTGATGGCCTCATAAGTGATCTCAAGGGCCTTATACTTCTCATAAAGCTCTACATGATCACCCTTGAGTTTGTCATAACTCTTGTTTAGGGCCTCATGAGATGTGACAAGGTCCTTGAGCTCACTCTCAAGCTCACCAACACAGTCCTTATCCAAACATACACTCTTTTCTTATCACATCCAACATTTTGGATTTCTTGACAGTGGTGTCGCGGACTTGCTCAAGCATACTCCAAAGCTCGGCACATGAGAGCTCCTCATCATCGCTATCATCACTGCTCTCAACCTCACTCTCCCTAAGTTGGCTCGTGGCCATGAGGCACATGGGAGGTGGAGGAAGACCTCGTGTAGGTGTGGTCTTGATCATGGTTAGGCCGGCCACTTCTTCATCACTTGAGGAAGAGGACTCACACATGAGTTGTCACTTGTCCACTCTCCAACAAGGGCCTTGCGAGAAGACTTCTTCTTGTAGTCTTGAGCTTTGCCTTTGCCTTTGCTCTTGTCCTTGTTGAAGTACCTCTTCTTTTTATGCTTAGCCTTGGGGTCTTCTTCTTCTTCTTCACTTGAATCTTGTGACTTGAATGCTTCTTTCTTGGGCTTTGGGCACTCTCGGATGATTCTTTGAGCCACAATTGAAGCACTTGCCCCTTGACTTGGAAGCAAACTTGTTCTTGAAGTTCTTTATCTTCTTCATAAGAAAAGCCAAGTCCTCGGTCAAGTCACCCTCATTATTATCTTCTTCATCATCATCCTCAATGATCACCTTCTTCTTGTTCTTCTTGCTCTTGCTAGATTCTTGTTTGTCAGCCGATAGAGCAAGATTGGATAGTTGAGGATCATCCAACCCCAATTGGTAGCTCTCGAAGGCGGTGATTTTGCCAAGTACATCCTTCATGGTCTTGGTCTTGAGGTCACCTTGCAAGATGAAGGTGATGATGGACTCATACTTGGGGTCCTTGAATAGCCTCAAGAATCTTCTTATCACCTCAATGGGCTTCATCTTGAAATCATCCCCAAGTGCATTGATCTCCTCCACTAGTACATGAAAACAAGAATGAATAGTTTTAGCTCTCTCATGTGGCAATCTAGTGAAGTTATCATACTTGTTCTTCAGCACATAGTATCTTTCCTCTTTGACATTACTGGTGCCCTCATAGAGCGCCTGAATCTCAGTCCAGATACCATATGCTGAGGAACTAGCATCTAGCTGAGTAAAAACATCCTTAGAGATGCAAGCAAACAAAGCATTCTTGGCCTTAGCATTACACTTAATGTAGTCAGGCTCAAGTAGGTTCACATCCGCATCGGACTCGTGAGTGACCGTCCATATCTCTGGATCAAGGGACTGAAGGTAGGCTTACATGCGAGCCTTCCAATAAGCATAGTCCTCACCATTGAATATGAGAACACTCATCATTGGTCCCGACATCCTTACTCAAGGCGGTGAAGCCTCATAGATGAGCACTTGGCTCTGATACCACTTGTAAGGACCGAAGGCGTACCGAGAGGGGGGGGGCAGCTTGAATCGGTAAGCTGCTCACGAATCCAATTACTTCAAATTCCACTACTTGAGTCTAACAAGATAAGCAACCTAGACAATTCTAGTAGGCCAAGACCCTACACAGGCTAGTGTTCTTGATATGATAAAGAGCGGAAGCCATTCACACTAGCCTATGTAAGCCACAAGTCACCCTACTCACTAGAGCACACAATTGCGGAAGGATGACGCCTTCCTCTAATCCTCGTTGGACCACTCCCGCTGGAGTCCCAGTCCCTCCCACCACCAAGTGGAGTTCTCGCCCATGAGCCCGCAATCACTTCTAGAGTGAAGACATGGTGTGCGTCACCGCTGCACAAAGCACAAGCTCGCCTCCCTCGAGAACTTGCCGGACTCCCTGAGCCGACACGGACACTCACTAGCGATGCCCCTTTCAACGGCGGGCTCAAACCGTGTACAAACGTGTGACGGCCTTCACAACCGATCATGATAGGCTCGATCATCGACACCTAACCGGTCTAGGTCTCACCATAGACCAAGAGTAATAATCTAGATCACACCCTCAAGAACACCCTAGCATTAGATGTGCAAGATGCTTAAGCTACTCTTCTCTAGCACTCTCAAGATATGCAATATCTCCTCCTAGTGCTCTCCTCTTTTCCTCTTGGACCTTACCAAATGCACTTAGGTATTCCACTGGGCAAGAGAGGTCTCCAAGACCCCAGCAACAAAGTTATATAGGCTCCCAACCTCAAACTAGTCGTTGCTCCATGAAATTGTATTTCTAGACACCCAGACTGGACTGTCCGGTCACTGCCTGGCCGGACCATCCGATCACTCTGGTAACGGCTCTCCTAGCCGTTGGCTGCACTGTCCAGACAGTTTCCCTATACTGACCGGACTATCCAGTCACTGGACTGGACCGTCCGATCCATTTCTCTCTCCAGTCTAGAAACATTTCGGCACTGAGCTCCTTTTGCCTCTCCTGCACTCCTACTGACCGGACCGTCCGGTCTGTATAGAGTCACCTGCTGACAGACTTCCTGCTCCTCGCTCTAAGTCCCGGACAACTCCCTATAGTGACCGTATAGTCCGGTCTCCACTGACCCCTCTGTACGGTCTCTATTTTCAGAAGCTGAAACTTGTCGTCCTCGCTTGACTTCGTTTCCTGGCTTCTCCGAACAGCTCATTGGCTTCTCCATTGTCACCTAGTGCCTTTGATTTCACCGAACAATCTTGCACATCACCGACTAGACATGACCTAAGAGAATAACCTAGACCCCCTTGATAGTCCGATTTTTCCTATGGACTCAAAGCCCTAACAACTAAGCAAGTGTTCCAAACACTTGCACCATAGCTTGTTCTCCGCTTTGATCCATCTCCATCAACCCTTGGACTCCATCTAGTTCACAAGCCTCCATGCTTGTGGTCATTGTCATCAAGCGCCAAGGACACCATCATCCATATGATTTGTAATAGAGTTAAGAGATGATTCTTATATAGACAGCACTCGTGTAGACATTAGCCCACAATTTCATAGTTGTCATCTATCACCAAAACGTCCATACCCCGAGGATCCAATCATCAATGGTCATGAAGCTTACAGTAGACCTTACGGGCACGTCCTCACATGTTCATAATAGGGTTTTTGAAAATATATCTTTGAATATTACACTAGTCCTGAGATAACTCTGATACCATGTTGTAACAGAACCGTCTTACCATGGAGATGATTCCATTGCCATGATCCTTGTTAGGTAGCAACACATGTTTTGACACCCAATAGTATAACACATGATAGAAAAAAATATAGTTTCCAAGATGAAATGGATGGGGTACAGATAACTAGACAAATCTAAGTTTAACTTACAAACCAGAGTTTTGCTAAAAGGGCAAAAGCGATTAGTTCAACAATAACCACTACTAGGATTTGACCCTTATAGTACCACTTGTTGTGGCAACACCATATATTTTGTTGTAATATCAAGTTCTATGACAACGAACATAAAAAATGGTAGCGATATGTGGGGTTTATTGCCACAACAATTATGAATTGCATTAGTCATAGACTCCGTTGCAAGAGATAGGTACTAATGCCACGATTGAAAAAGGTTGTTGCGATTATGGTTTCCTAATGCAACTACTAGTTTTGAGTTGTGATAATGGTGATTTGGTGTTACGATAGCCAGGTGTTGTTGCCACCATTATAAGTTGGTTGCAAGTACTTGGACTTATGGCCACGACGTAAGTAGGTTGCATCAATATTGGTCGATTGTTGCGATAGCGCTTGATATATTGCATCCAAAAATATTGTTAGTTGCAATTAGCCATGAATATGGTCACGATGAAACTATGTTGCGTTAGTCTTGCCATATGTTGCAAAGCATCGGACTATGTTGCATCGAAGGTCGCACAGGGTAGGTTCTATTGCAACAAATATCATTCGTTGGCACCACCACTAGCTATTTTTTATAAAAGTGAATAAAAAAAATAAAACTTTCCTAGGAATCGAACTGCAAACCTATTACCCACATGCAACAGTAGCTAACCATCTCAATCAAATTCTATTTTGCAATGTTTTGGTTAACTACTCAATTTGTCTAGTTTCAAGACGAGTTCGTTGTTCTCTGACCCGGAGGTCCACCTCAGCCCTTCCCAATTCGTGTGCTGCCGACTCCCTACCACTCACGCCTGGTGCACGGCCGCGATCAGGTCCTTCCGAGGCGAGTCCCCCTGCCTACTACGCTACCGTAGCCAGGCCGCTGACCATCCATACTCCGGCACGTGCAGCGCAGACACTCGCCACCATCCGCTGTGTGCCCAGGCTAACATCGCCCAAGGCCACTGCCCTAGGCAGCCCCGGCCAATTGAAGGCAAGCAATTCTAACCCTAATCTTTGAAATTATTTTGATGGGTGCGTAGATTAATTGCTCTTTCTCTCAAACAACTGTATGGTGTTAATTCTAGGTAGATCAATTGCTCTTTCTCTCAAACAACTGTATGGTGTTAATTCTCTCAAACAACTGATGGGTGCATAGATTAGTTGTGACTTGTATGGTGTTAATTCTAGGTGTGAAACGTGAAGAGGAAGAACTGCGGCAGTATGGAAACATAATTCAGTCTGGTAAAATTTGTTTTTGAGGGTTCCAAATTTTGAATACCCATAAATCAAATCCTGGACCGCCACTGATCAATCTATAATTGTAAGCTCCTTTTCCATTTGGCTATTTATTTCAACAGTAATCTCTTTACTCAGTCCTTGGCAAGGATACTCTTTTTACTAATGCAAATTGTGTTACATATATGGTACTGTACATATATGGACACTGTTTATGACCATAGTTGGCTACTCGGTAGGAAGTTGAATTTTATTTCACTGGGAAACAGCTATCAAACAGGACATTATAGGATGTAGATTCATTTTCTGAAACTGAAACACATATGATTAGCAGTCTGACTATGGAAGGCATATTTCTTTTTGTTTTGGTTGTTGTCACACTATTAATCATGTAGTTGCAGAGCTTGTTGAGTTGTAAATTTTGTTTGATAAAAGTTATTTATTCTATGGTTTTGTGCTCATTGCAGGGAGCAATATTTTAGTGAAGATTTGTTGTTCTTGATCTTTGATACCGTGAAAAATGTCGGATGAAGACAGGAGCTGGATCCGTATGTCTAGATTTACTTCTCAATGGCAAGTAGGATTCAAGAAGTTTCTACAGAGTGTATTTGGGGGCACATCTAATAAAGAAACTGCTCCCTGTCCTTGTTCTCGATGCCGTTGCATGTCTTATCAAACTCAAAAAGAGGTTCGAACTCACGTGGCACTAAGAGGGTTTGATGAGTCTTTCATCCAAGGAGAAGCTAATGGTCAGTCATTATTAGTTGAGAGTGATAATGACAGAAGTTCTAATGAAGGCACACGAGGTCATGCAGATGGTTCACGTGAACTGATTTCTTCACTGATCAGCGGTGTTATACATGGAGAAGTTATAGGAAATGATGAGGAAGAGCCAAATGGGGCCGCAAAGAAACTTTATCAGTTACTAGAAGAGGCAAGGAAGGAATTGCATCCAGGCTGCAAGGAGGTTACAAAAGTTTCTTTCATTGTCATGCTATTTCAGATTAAGTGCATGCATGGTATGAGTAATAGTTGCCTGGAGCACATACTTCGGTTGTTCCTGCTAGTACTCCCAAAAGGCCATTGTCTCCCAACTTCCTTTGACAAAGTGCAGAAGGTAGTTCGAGATCTTGGCCTAGATTACAAAAAGATTGATGCATGTGTGAATGACTGCGTGTTGTTTCATGAGGAATATGCTGATAAGGATAATTGTCCAACATGTTGTGAGTGTAGGTGGAAAGAGACTAGAGGTACTGAAAAGGATGATGCTATTGACAGTGACTATGGAAAGAAGCAGAAGCGTTTTCCACGTAAGATACTTTGTTATTTTCCACTTATTCCTCATTTGCAAAGACTTTATATGAGAGCTTCGACATCTAAACTGATGCGTTGGCATAAGGAAAAACTAGTACGAGATGGGAAAATGCGTCACCCTGTAGACTCATTGGCATGGAAACACGTGGATGGTGAGTATCAGGATTTTGCATTAGACCCTCGCAATGTAAGGCTTGGTCTTGCAGCTGATGGTTTCAATCCATTTGGGATGTTAAATGTTGCATACACTACATGGCTTGTCATCCTAATCCCGTACAACTTGCCTCCTTGGTTGTGTCTTGGTTGTGTCTGAAACAACCGTATTGGATGATGTCTATGTTGATACCAGGCCCTAAATCTCCTGGAATGAATATTGATGTGTATTTGCAGCCCTTGATTGATGAGCTGAAGGAATTATGGGTAAAAAGGTGTTGAAACATGGGATGCCATGGAGAAGAAGAATTTTACTCTTCATGCGCTTCTGTTGTGGACCATAAATGATTTCCCTGCCTATGCCATGCAATCTGGTTGGAGTACTAAAGGAAAATTTGGATGTCCATACTGCCACAAAGATACAGAGTACTTATGGCTGAAGTTTGGGTCGAAGCATTGCTTCTTGGGTCATCGTCGTTTCCTACCTCACAACCATAGGTGGCGCAGGAACAAAAGCAGCTTCAACAACAAGACAGAGATGAGGGAGGCACCTCAGCCATTATCTGGTGCACAGGTTATTCAATAGTATGAAAGTTTTGAGCAACCAAAATTTGGGACAACTAGAAATAAGAGAAAGCGGAGTGAAGAAGAGAGTAGATGGCACAACTAGAGGAAGAAGAGTATATTTTTTAAGCTACCTTACTGGAAGAAATTGCTTGTAAGACATAATTTGGATGTTAGGCACATTGAGAAAAATATTTGTGAAAGCATTCTTGGGACATTGCTTGATATAAATGGCAAGAGTAAGGATAGTGAAAAGGCTCGGCTTGACATGCAACATCTTGGGATACGGCAGGATCAGCATGTAGTAGTGGAGAATGGTCAGTTCAGTTTGCCAGCAGCTGCGGCACGAATGTGGCTAGACTTCAGCCCATTGACTGTTTTGTGATGCACAAGCAATGTTAAAGGACAATGCTGCGGAGAAACAAGTCAGGTTGTTATTGTCAAAGGAGCCGGAACCGGAGTTAAATGTTGCCATAACACCAATGAAGCAACATGGGCAGAAGCGAAAACATGATGAATCTGCTACTGGTCAAGATGTTGACGTCTACACGGTTTGGCTCAAACAGCAGAAAGAAGACGCTACTGAATCTATTGTTTTCTAGAGCCAAAGTTATGAGTTCAGTACCTCAACTTAACTATTCTATTTGTCTTTCAATTCAAATAGAATGTTTTGGATTTAGATGATGTTGAAGATTCTACTGAAAAGAAATGTGCAATTGCCAAAGAGATGTACAAAGCATGGAGAGCTTCATTTAGTTTGACATACAGGGCATACTCAACTGATGTTGAATGCATGAAGAATAAGCCTAAAGATCTAGACATTGTCGAATGGTACTACTTGA
The DNA here is from genome assembly GCA_032690845.1 of Eleusine coracana subsp. coracana. NCBI lineage: Eukaryota > Viridiplantae > Streptophyta > Magnoliopsida > Poales > Poaceae > Eleusine > Eleusine coracana. The sequence goes on from CM064430.1 coordinate 46,104,021, forward strand.
TCCAATATTTTGGAAGTGAGAGCTTCCAGGTACGTTGGCCTCTACTATTTCTTTTATAATCCCACTAATACAATGGAATTGACAATGCTCTACTTGAACACCTTTTGCAGAAGATTAGCCACAAGAACTCCAGAAACTGACAGAAGCAAAAAACTAAGCATCTCACAGGGTCTAAACCATTTTCCCAGATTAGTTTTGAATAGGTAATACCAAATATAACTAGTAAGCTAATTAGTTTGTTAAATATATGGTCCTTACCTAATGCTACATTGTTGCCATGTTAGGCAAAATAGAGTAATGGTCAACAACTTACTAATTTGCAACTTTGGATGGCTAGTCACACCAAGGATGGGCAATGGTCAAATGAAGAATCTAGGGATGTCTATGTGAGTGCTTGTATATGATTTAATCTTCAAAGTTACAGTATGTTCCAAACTACATTTTTGAAGTAGTTAAAATGACACGCTCTTAATTTGTTTATTCTGTTTCAATTAGGAAAACGCATGCATCGAAATTACCAAAGCAAAAAAAGCATTGGATAAGCCCTTCCTCACGCTTGAGGAGGAAAACAGAGTTTTCCTACTCACTTACTGTAGGACTCTGGGAACAAAATCATACAGGAGTCATGGACGTGGATACATGGCTAAATATCCAACACGAAGCGCTCTCCTGAAACAAAGAGATGAAGATGCAGCTCGTAGTCAAGCTGAAGCTGAACAAGAAAAATTGCAGCACCAACAAGAGGTCAAAGAATTAAAAGAAAAACTTGCAAATGAAGTTTTAGCAAGGGAAAGAGATAAGGAAGAAAGTAAGAAACAAATGGATGATATCATGGAAGAATTCCATTCAACACTACAAGAATAAATACAATTGGCATTGCAAAAGGTATTGACTTTGAATCATGGCTCTCCTTTATTGGCTCCTCTACTTTCACTAATTGTCCTTGTCTTTTGGGCTCCACAGGCTCTCCAAGGAACCATCAACACCATAGGGACAAGTGTAGACAATGACTTCATCACACCCCCATGCATAGTAGATCGAACTGAAGAGGTAATACAAGTGCAAGGTTACTTGTCAAATATATAGCATACTTACATATAAATTATACAATTTGTTTACATCAAAGTGTTCATTTTGGCAGAATGATCAACCACGAAGCTCGCTGACTACACAAAAGGTAGTTGATGGAACAAGTACTACCATGACAGTTGATGAAATAACTACCATAACAACAAAAACTGCTGCAACTAGGAATCTTTTTGACAAAAAAGATGGTGCAAATAGACCACTGAGTTATGTTTCTGTCCAGCAACTATTGAGGACTCGTAACCAAAAGAAGCTTGCAGGTATGAACATAAACTGTTGCGCAGATCTATTTCTTCCACAAAATCTGGAACACTATTTTTTTTCTTTGTGATGATCATCATGCCTTGACCATGTTCCAGTATTAATCCATATAGTCTCATGTATTTGACAATGTGATTTTAGTTTTAGTTCCAGTATTAAGGTATCTAGAAAACATGTGTGAGGCTTTGAACCTTTATTAATCTGCTATATGTGCAAAAGTCTATGAAACTATGGTATTTGGCAGCTACAGATCTTTTTGATAGTATTTCTCAACTCCATAGTCTTAGCCCTGAGTGATAATAAGAAAGTTCTATACAATTTTCTAAGCTTTTCATAATGTCCAAGAGCATGTTTTTTGGATGCCTAAAACTATAGATATGATTAAAATATATTCCTACTATGCTGCTGTCCAGAACTGCCAATGTGCTTAGAATTGTTTGCTCCCAATTACTTTTCATTGAATGATTGGTAGTTAATCAATTCTATTTATATTCATGAATAGCAGGAAAGAAGGACAACAAACATGATTAGAGAAAGCCTTAATGGTGACTACGGGTGGCCAGAGGAGCATGCATAAACATATCAACAAGCAAACTCATGTTTAGTTCTATTTTACTATGTCAAACATTGTAGCAAGATTTTAGTCAGACATGCTCTTTTTACGTTGTTGTGGTCATGTTATTTTTAGTGGTACTCTTGACATTGTCTATTACTTTTGTTCAGACATATCTCAAGGTATTAAAGGTTTGAGCTCTTATATGTGGTGGACTCATGGCACAATTGTTTTCTATAAAAAATAATCGTGTAAGCAATGAAAATAAATTTAAAAAGATCTAGCTAAAATCCCCTCGTTGCGACAAACTAATATACAACAATTATTTGTGGTTGCAATATACGTTATTGCCACGAACTTTTTGAGTTGCTGTAGGACATGTCTACAATGAACAATGACTCGTCGCATTTTCCATCTATCACCCCCAACACTGCCTAGTTGCATGTTCCATCTATTACTACCAACATATATTCGTTGCATTTGGTATCTAGTAACCCCCATAATCCTTCGTTGGATTTGCCATCTATTGGCACGAGCAACTGAATGTGGCAATTGTGACTCTAGCTACCAAATATGTTTGGTTGCAACATGCCTCTGATGTAATGGAGCACACTAAATGGCAATATGACAATATTCCCACAGAGGTTTTTGGTGGGAATACAGGTGTGTTGTGACAAAGTTGTTCGTGGCAATGATGACATATTACATCCACGTGTTTCATTGCAACAAGAACTCACACAACCACTCTACTCATTGCAAATATCCATTCCTACAACCATGTCGTGGTTGCATTACTTTTTTTTGGGCATTGCAACAACACCGTAATCCAACACCACATGTAATTGGATGCAAGAAGCTATTGCACCGTTCCAACTGCAACCTTCTTTCGACCACCATGATTAGATGCAATTGCACCAGAATGCAACCAAAATAGCCATATTGCAACCAAATATAGGCATCACACAAGATCTAAATCCTAGTAGTGAACAAAAGGTTTGACAAAATAATTAAGATACACTTGTCCTCTCATGATGATAAATAGACGTCCGGCCATGAATGTTCTCTTGCCCATGACACCGTACCGGCAAGCAGCATGATGCACCTTGTACGGGCTCCAAGGCTCCCACTCGATGTTCCAGAAGTTGGGACGCTGGCCACCTTGATCATCAGAAAACCACATAGATCTATGCCCGGAACAACTAACTCAGCAAGACCTACCCATAAAAAATGGCTAACTATAGCCGACTTCTAGACATGCACATACTAAGGGTAGGTTTTTTGTTGCCAAAAATCCAACCTATGAGTGGATCCTCATTTTTCAAGTTTTAGAATCAAGTGAATTTGTCATGAAAAATAATAAATTTAGTTTGTACTATAACTACAACAAACATGGTTGCAATATACAACATAATTTAATCAATACAACAATATTAAACCCGTTCATCATGTTGCTCTTCTTACTACGTCCTCGAGCAATGATCAAGTGGTACTCATTACTATGAAGGACAGCGAGTCGAATTGATTTACATCTTGTAGGAGAATCCTATTTGCACGACTCATACTCGCTTCCGAAAGGCCGCATGGAGCAACTTTTCGCTTCGGTAATGCAAGGTCTTTTAGGCCTACCTCTCCCTAGAAGGGTCCTCCATCGCGATGCATCCCAGATGACATTCGTGAGTGGATTGCTCCCTCTACTAGCCCTCGTTCCACAAATCAAAGGGGTAGGGTACCTTCCAAGAAGACAATAATCATCACTACATCAGTTTACTAGGCCATAACTCCACCATACAAATAGTACATTCAAACTTAATCCCATAGGACTGGACACACGGGCCTTATGTAACTCAGACGGGGCTACCACCTTGAAGATTATGTCCTTCCCTTTCCACCTAGTTGCTCATCTTGTCTCTATTTGTTATCCCATCCAAAGGCTTTTTATAACCATGACCAGGGATATATGACTCAACTTCGAGTGCTCTCTATACCACTCACCGACTCATCGCACTAATTAAGCAGAGGCACTAACGACCTGAGTCTATCAACAGGTAAAGAAAACCTACTGCAATTCTAGGGTCTCAAACAACAGTTATAAATTTAATACACAGACAAGTCTACATCACACTAACTAGTGATAAAATAAAAAAGGTAAAAATTGGTGGGATGCACCGGGGCTTGCCTTGAGCTTGCTCTTGATCAACATGGTCACCACCACCTTTGGGCTCCTACATGGTTTCAACCTCCACATTGTTCACATTGTGACCTACATGATGCAGATGATGCTATGCGTGAGAGAAGATTCATGGCAATCTAATAGGGGGGGGGGGGGGGGTTGATCCAATAGGTAAATATAAGATAAAGGCATGGACTGGGTGTGTTTGGCGTTTAAAGTACAACAATAGTGTTGGTTTGAAATATTAGACCTAAGAAGTAAATAATTAATTCAACATGGTTCTAGACAACCTATGCTCATGAGCAATTTATCATAGGTTAAATTTAGCAAAAGTGAGTTATGTGCCAAGTTTCATTGATATGCATAGAATCAGTTATTTTAAACAATTCAATTACTATAAAAGCTAAATAATTCCTACAGGCCAAAAAATGGAAATTAAAACATTGGATTTCATGAAGCTCATGGATGACTAAAAGAGAACACATGCCAAAGGTCTGAACTTATCTATTAGATAGACCAAGATATGAATTTGTTAGTGTTTGCTCTATTTGTTTTAGATTAGATAGAAAATATTAACATGCATGGAGATTTAGAATTTTTCTACAATAGTACATGACTAGAGGAACTCAGAAAATTTTAATTTGCTCGAAAACTCCTAATATCCATTTAGTTTTGTATTTTACAATCTAACAGGCTTTTCTAGCTATTAATAATTTGTTGAAAGATGCAAAAGGGCCCTCCACACCTAGGGTCATTGGGATTGGGGGGCAGATTTGATGTGGACGTAGTGGATCCCAGCCGTGTGGCCTTGTGTGCAGCGGCGAGCCATGACAGTGGGGTAGAGTGACGCAACCACCAGAGTTGGACCGGTTTGGGCCAATGTAAGGACCGAAAGCATACCGAGGGGGGGGGGGGATTGGTAAGCCGCTCACAAAACCAAATACTTCAATTCACACTACTTGAGTCTAACAAACATTGCAACCTAAACAATTCTAGTAGGCCAACACCCTACACATGCTAGTGTTCATGATAAAAGCAAGCGTGAAAGCCAAACACACTAACCTATCCAAGCCACAATTCAACCTAGTTACTAGAGCACACAATTGCAGAATAGTAAAGAGAGGGTCAAGGAATTCTCATGATTTTTTTCCTGAGGTCTCGGAAGGATGGCGCCTTTCCCTACTCCTTGTTGGACCACTCCCGCCGGAGTTCTGGTCCCTCCCACCACCAAGTGGAGTTCTCGCCCACGAGCCTGCAATCACTCCCGGAGTGAAGACACGGTGTGCGTCACCGTTGCTACCAAAGCACAAGCTCGCCTCCCTCAAAAACTTGTCGGACTCCTCGAGCCGACACAGGCGCTCACTATTGATGCCCCTTTCACCGACGGGCTCAAACCATGTACAAACATGTGATAGCCTTCACAACCAATCATGATAGGCTCGATCACCGACACCTAACCGGTCTAGGTCTCACCATAGACCAAGAGTAACAACCTGGATCACACCCTCAAGGACACCCTAGCCTTAGATGTGCAAAATCGCTCCTTGTTACTCTCACTAGCACTATCAAGATATCCAATATTCCCTCATAGAGCTCTCCTCTTTTCTTCTTGGACCTTACCAAATGCTCTTAGGTATTCCACTGGCCAAGAGTGGTCACAAAGACCCCATCAACGAAGTTATATAGGCTCTCAACCTTAAACTAGCTGTTGCTCTACGAAATCAGCTTTTTGGTCCTATTGACCATACAGTCCGGTCACTACCTGACTGGACCGTCTGGTCACTGCAACTCGAACTCCAATGGCTCTAATCCCTGTGCTAACTTATGCTGATCGGACCATACGGTCAGCTGACCGAACCGTCCGGTCTGTTTCTCTCTCCAGTCCAGAAACATTTCGGTGTTGGCTTCCTCACTGCCCAAGTCTCATCTCTACTAACCGGTCGTCCAGTCACTAGAGCTTTCCAGACTTGGCAGTTTCCTCACTGCCCGCTGTAGCCTTTGGACAAAACCTCTGAGTGACCGTACAGTCCGGTCACCACTGACCCCTCTGTCCGACCACTTCATCCTAAAGCTGAAACTCCTTGTCCTCGCTTGACTTCATTTCCCGGCTTCTCCGAATAGCTCCTTGGCTTCTCCACTGTCAACTAGTGCCTGTGATTTCACCGAGCAACCTTACACATCACCAACTAGACATGACCTAAGAGAATGACCTAGACCCCCTTGATAGTTCGGTTTTTCCTATGGACTCAAAACCCTAACCACTAGGCAAGTGTACCCAACACTTGCTCCGTAGCTTGTCCTTAGCCTTGATCCATCTTCATCTACCCTTGTACTCTATCAAGCTCATCAAGCCTCCATGATTGTGGTCATTGTCATCAATCACCAAGGTAACCATCATCCATATGATTTGTAATAGATTTTAGAGATGATTCCTGCATAGACAGCACTCATGTAGATATTAGCCCACAATTCCATAGTTGTCATCTATCACTAAAACATTCATACCTTGGGGATTCAATCATCAATGGTCATGAAGCTTACAATCTGCCCCATTTTGGTGATTCATGACAACCACTACTTATCTTAATCTTAACAAGAAATAACCGGGCTAAAAGAGCTACACTACGATCAAGAGGAACCACAACAGCATAAGAGAGAAATGCACAAGGTCCTACTCAAACAATCATCATCTAGAGATACAAGGAAAATATAGATGAGCACACTCTTGATGATAATGCATGCATGTCATGATAGGATATTAAAGAACACATAAATACATGCAATGCAAGACATGAATGATGATATGCAACAGGTTAGCATGGCAATGCATAGGAATTAAAAACAAGCAATCATCATCATGAAATCATACGTAGGCATACAAGATAATTAATAAGAAAGAACACTACATAGAAAACAAACCAAGTGAGATCAAGATGAGTCAAACACAGGCGAATGAGAACCATGACTCATCAAAATCCACGAACATCGAATAACTCCATCAAAATAAGATCCAAAAGTATCTAGCTCGCAAAACCAATGTACAACTATGTGTAAGCTCCCCCTAGATACAAGCTACTCTCTCGATCACAACAGGATCACACTCCGACTCCCCCTAGACCTATGACGTCCTTCTCCCCCTTTGGCAACAAGCACCAAAAAGCGAGAAAAAGATGAACATCTAAGCGCTCGTGGTCGAGGGAAGTGGTGTAGCAATGTCCTCTGAAGGCTCTGCTCTGGGCTGCTCCTGTGCTGGATCCTGCTGCGCTCCCTGAGCCTATGCCCCCTGAGCATCCATCTGTTCAAAGAAGTCCAGGTCAACAGGCGACTTAGTCCCTCTGTCCTACTCTACTGGAGTGACTGTGGCGGTCTCCTGAGCAGAAGTCTGGAGAAGGATGAGATCTGCCACATCCTGCTATGAAAAGCCTTTGCGGACTAGATCCTCTATTGCCTGAGGTATGAGTGTGCTGACTCTAGCAGTGGAGGGTGGAGTTGTAGTTGTCTGTGGTGCTGGTTGGGAGTCTGCACGAGTGGTGTGCACTATGTATGAGAACAGACTCCTGACTGATAGGTGCTGGGAGGTGGAAGGTCCTGCCATCTGCAAAGTCAAAGAATGTGAAGGAGAAACAAACAACGTAGACACAGAGAAAGCTGACACAGGAGAGAGCTGAGCTGAAGAGAGTGTCTGTCCTGCTCCCCTAGTTGGTAGAACCCCTGAGAGTGACAGTCCGCTGGACTGAGCTGTCATCAAGGTAGTGAAGGATCCTGGCTGAGTCGGCAGCTACTGGAACTGTGGAAACTTTACAGGTCCTGGCTGTTGACCTGCCTGCCTCTGAGTCATCTCTGCCATCTGGGCCATCAGGGTGGTCATCACCATCATTTGTTGTCTCTGAAGCTCTGCCTGTCCTCTGATGACCTCCATCATCTGACGCCTATCCTTAGGTGTGCTCTAAATGAACTCACTCAGGCATCCTACAAGTGCTGCTATATTGGTGGCATCTCTTGACTATGTACCTGTAGGCTGGGGAGGTGCTCCTGTACTAGCTGACTCAGAAACCACCCTCTCTGGATGAGCTGCCTGCTCGTGAGGGACTGGTGGTGACTCCTTCTCCTCCTCTCCCATCTGCTGACTCGAGGCGGACTGCGATCCCCTGGGGACTTGTGGTGCATAGCTGGTGGTAACCTCAGGGAATGCCTCATACTGCTCCTCTGTCACTAGGCCCATCCCGCTCAAGAGATAGCAAATATAAGGGCCATACACCAAGTGACGTCCTCCCACTCTCTCAGAGATAACCTCCTCCATCTCCCCAATCAGTAGATCTGCCAAGTCAAATGTCTGCCTCCCTAGAATAGCTGCAACTGCCCACTGGTGGAGTAGTGTGAACACCTCTCTATATCCTGACCTGGGGATGATAGTCCTGATGACTATCGCTCTAACCACCTTGGCCTCTGCGGTAAGTCTCGAAGGGCTCTCTCAAAGCCTAGGGTGTGTGGTGGTGGGAAGGTAATAGACACCAAGTCGTTTGAAGGTAGCTTCCCTCCCTGAGGTCTACGGGGTGGTGCAAGCGTTCCATATGCACTCCTGTAAAGCTAAAAGTCTGAAGCAAGGAGTCCTATGTTAGCTATCAAATCCTGTGGAGTCACATGTTGTGGCTGCCCTCTGAACAGGAACCAAAACTCTGAGCAGTCTCTGGCAACCCACAGTGTGGCATAGAACTCAAACACCACATCCTCCATGTACCTGTGTGGAGCAATAACTAGCTCTGCTAGCCCTGGAAAGTATGTGAAGTACTGCTCCATCTTAGTGCCGGTGGCCCTCCTCATGGCCTCGTAGGTCATGTACTGCTTCGGCACAAAGGGTCTGTCCTTGCCCTTGAGGCCAAGGTAGCATCTCAGACCCTATCCGATCCTCCTCTAGAGGCCTCTCCAGTACCTCTCTCCTGTAGAGGGGTCCCTTGGGACTAGAACCCACTGCTCGATGGAGATCAGACATAGCACCTTAAGATCCTTTGCAGGAACCTTAAGTATGTCCGGCTCTTCAGCTGCCTGTGCTAGTCCCTGCAGCCTCCTCGTGCACACCGCACAGGTGCACCTCGGGTCTCCTGCCCGATGAGTTGTCCTTTGGGGAACTGTCTGCTCAGTTTCCTCAAGCTCCTCCTCCTCTCACTCCTCAGATCCTGAGTCTGAGGTCTCCTCCACTGAGCTCTCCTCCTCAGACTCCTCCTGCTACTACCTGGAGGATCCCTGCTCCGCAATTCTCGATGACCTCTCCTGACGAGAAGCCAGAGTACGCTGCGGCCATGGAGGTGGAACAACTCCTGTAGCCAGAGGTGCAGTCCTCTGTCTGGTGCTCCTCCTGAGACCCTATGACTCAACTAGTTGGCTGATGATCAATCGTGAGCCAGGTGTCCTACGTGAGTGCTCCATGGCATCCAGGTGCCGTGCTAGCTGTCTGGCCCTATCTGGCTCTAGGACATGTCCGGTCATCTTCTTCCCTCTTGGCTTCTCTAGCATCTTTCCCTTACCCTTGTCCTGTCCTGACCCTGCCATCTCTGCTGCTAACAGTTGTCGCTGCACGCACGTAGGAATAGACAGAATAAGAACAAAATCCTATATATATAAATCTACCAGCAAAGCACCGCTAGGAAAGAATGCGCAATAGAAATCCTAGCATTGAGTGAAGGACATGATCACTAGACAAATAAAGCAACATGACAACAATGATCATCGATTATAAGTGGCTAGTGCGAGTCATCTAGTGTGCAGTCAAATAATAGGAAATTAATCTAACTGTAGACTAAGCAGGAGACAACCCTAGATAGGCAATTAACAAATAATCATGGAATTAATTGCATCTAGGTTGAGTCAATTAGCTAATTAATGCAACTAATCATGGGCGATCAATTCAATTGCATCAATTTAAGCTAACTACTCGAAATTAGGGCATATAACGATGAATAGGAGATAGGCTCAATACCCTGGAGGATTCGAAGAATCAACACCGAAAACCGAAGAATCCGTGATCGATTGCCGAAAAAAGGTCAAAACTTGGAACTTGTCGGCAATGGAGGGGGAGGAAGATGGGGCAAGCCTTGCCATAGGACTAATAGAGCTCGGCTCTATAGGCTGGATGTGCGTGCGGAGGAGGTGGCACGTGGCGGTGAGCAGTGGCAGCGGTGACTTGCACACGCGAGGGCAAGGCGGCGGTGACGACTTGCACACGCGAGGGCGAGGCGGCACGGTGCTGCGAGCAGGCGCGAGCGGGAGCGACCAGCAGCGGTGCGGCGCACGGCTAAGCGGGTCATCGACGGCAATGAGGTGGCGTCGGCGAGGAGAGCGAGGGCGGTGGGGGCATGTTCTCGGCTTCGGAGTCGAACAGAGAAGAAAACAAGCCTCTAACAAATTTTGACCTAGGTTAAAACAAAATGAACGACCGAGATCAATCAAGGCGAGATCAACGGTGATAGATCGGGATTGCGTCGTGCGATCAAGTGTAGTGACCGGACGATGTGGTCTCTAGACCGGACTGTCCAGTCAGGTTAGGGTCTGCTGGCCACTGTGAAGACCGGACGATACGATCTCTAGGACCACTCTGTCTGCTCTCTATGACCAGACTCCCCCTAGGCACTATGCACAGAGCCACTGACCGGACTATACGGTCCAGTGGTCGGATTGTATGGTCACTCTGGAAATTCTACTGAATCAAGGAATTTCTCCATTTTCCAAGTGCCCTTGCTAAACACTCAAATAAACACCACACTTGGAATATGAAGGGAACTCTCAAACACTCCTTTTCAAATAGTGGCACTATATAGCCTTATAATTTTTGCAAATGCCAAATGAAGAACTGAGCAAATAAGAACCATGGCAATTAAGAACCAAATGGGTATGTATGAGCCTTAGTCCATGAACTGCGCGAGTAGATTTAACCTCGGAGTTCATAAGAGCTTGCTCAATGGGCATGAAGCACAATCCTTTCCTTTGGTCACACTTATGGAGATGTATTCTCATATTAAGCATGAGGCACAAGACTCTCCAAGTGAGACAAGCCTCCTTTGTGTTTTCTATATGATGCATGCAACAAGAATTTTACATATGCAAAAGAAGTAAACATGCTATGTGAATGCAAGCAACGTTAAACAAGACACAAAGGAAACCTAACAATGTCATGTTTGAACTCCTCCCAAGCTTACTCACTATAAGCCATACCCTTGCCTTGAGAGAAGCCAAACCACCTTATCAAGCACTCTCCCTTGCTTATAGCTATCTTAGATGGGTTAGACATTGACTAATTTTTATGTGTTTTTCTTTTAGTTATTTACACATTCATGGATGCAAAGCGTACTAGTCACAAAGGAGTCCTAATTACCATGCAATGCAAGAGAACAAAAAACACACTACAACTACCAGGAACGTCAAACACGGTTACCTCCCTCATAAGTAGATAGGTCGTTGAGGTCCATGTTACTTTTGGTGGACTTCACATGATCTTCATGAAAGCGCTCGGTCCACCACCACCACCATCTAGGTCTTCCTCTTGGGCACCCACTTGTACGTAGCCGATCTCTCAAGATCAACAATGCACTTAGGCGCCCATATGCGCTTGACCTTTCTCTTCTTGTTTGGTGGTCCCAAAGCCTTAGCTTTCACCTTGCCATCCTTGTTCCTAAAAAGCTTGAAATGGGTGTTCTCATAGAACAAGTTAGGGTTGGGCAAAATAATGGAACTCCTCACCATAGGGCAATCCTTGGTGGCGTGGCCATCCTTGCAACACCTCTCGTAATAGTAGTCATCGGCGAGAAGGGGTTTGATCCATGCGGGGATAGAATCACTCATCCCTATGATGTCGATGGCGGCGGGATATGAGCCAAGTCCCCGTTAGGAGACATTGTTCATAAGGTTCCTACCAAGAATCTCCTTGTGGATGGCTCTACCATGTGTGAGCCTCTCGAAGCCATCCATCACCATCTTCCTCTCTTCCTTGAGCTTGTGATATTCCTCCAAAACACATGGCTCAAGAGAAGAAACCTCGATCGAGGTGGTTAGTTCATCACATATAGTAGAAGCATCACTCTTAGTGAACTAGAGGAGGGAGAGGCAAGGTTCTCAACATTGATGGCCTCATAAGTAATCTCAAGGGCCTTGTACTTCCCATGAAGCTCTACATGATCACCTTCGAGTTTGTCATAACTCTTGTTTAGGGCCTCATGAGATGTGACAAGGTTCTTGAGCTCACTCTCAAGGTCAACAACATGGTCCTTAACCAACTTACACTCTTTTCTTACCACATCCAACATCTTGGATTTCTTGACGCCGATGTCGCGGGCTTGCTCAAGCATACCCCACAACTCGACACATGTGTGCTCCTTGTCATTGCTGTCATCGCTGCTCTCATCCTCACTCTCCCCAATTTGGTTCGCGGCCATGAGCCACGTGGGAGGTGGAGGAAGAGCTCGTGAAAGTGTGGTCTTGATCATGGCTAGGCTGGCCACTTCTTCATCACTTGAGGAAGAGGACTCATCGCTTGAGTTGTCGCTTGTCTACTCTCCAACAAGGGCCTTGCGAGAGAACTTCTTCTTGTAGTTTTGAGCTTTGCCTTTGCCTTTGCTCTTGTCCTTATTGACGTGCCTCTTCTTCTTTTGCTTGACCTTGGGGCCTTCTTCTTCTTCATCTCCACATAAATCTTGTGGTTTGAATGCTTCTTTCTTGGGCTTTGGGCACTCTCGGACAAAGTGATTCTTTGAGCCACAATTGTAGCACTTGCCCCTAGACTTGGAAGCAAACTTATTCTTAAAGGTCTTCATCTTCTTCATGAGAAGAGCCAAGTCCTTGGTCAAGTCACATTCATCATCATCTTCTTCATCATCATCCTTAATGAATGCCTTCTTCTTGTTTTTCTTGCTCTTACTTGATTCTTGCTTGTCAGCTGATAGAGCAAGGTTGGATGGTTGAGGATCATCCATCCCCATCTGGTAGCTCTCGAAGGCAGTGATCTTGCCAAGTACATCATTTATGGTCTTGGTCTTGAGGTCACCTTGCAAGATGAAGGTAATGATGGACTCATACTTGGGGTCTTTGAATAGCCTCAAGAATCTTCTTATCACCTCAACAGGCTTCATCTTGAAGTCATCCCCAAGAGCATTGATCTCCTCCACTAGTACATGAAAACGAGAATAAATAGTGTTAGCTCTCTCATGTGGCAATCTAGTGAAGTTATCATACTTGTTCTTCAGCACATAGTATCATTCCTCTTTGACATCACTGGTGCCCTCATGGAGCCCCTGAATCCCTATACAGATACCATGTGCTGTGGAACTAACATCCAACTGAGCAAAAACATCCTTAGATATGCAAGCAAACAGAGCATTCTTGGCCTTAGCATTGCACTTAAGAAAATCAGGCTCAAGCAGGTTCATATCCACATCAAACTTGTGAGTGACCATCCATATCTCTAGATCAAGGGACTGCAGGTAGGCTTGCATGCGAGCCTTCCAATACGCGTAGTCCTCCCCATTGAATATGGGAACACTCTCCACCTATCCCGGCATCCTTACTCCAGGCGGTGAAGCCTCAAAGATGAGCACTTGGCTTTGATACCGCTATAAGGACCGAAGGCGTACCGAGAGGGGGGGGGGGGTGAATCGATAAGCTGCTCACGAAATCAAATACTTCAATTCACACTACTTGATTCTAAGAAGCGTTGCAACCTAAATAGTTCTAGTAGGCCAAGACCCTACATATGCTAGTGTTCATGATAAAAGCAAGCGCGGAAGCCAAACACACTGGCTTATGCAAGCCACAATTCAACCTAGTTACTAGAGCACACAATTGTGGAATAGTAAATAGAGGGTCAAGGAATGCTCATGATTTTTTCCCAAGGTCTCAGAAGGATGGCGCCTTCCCCTACTCCTCGTGAGACCACTCCTGTCGGAGTTCCGGTCCCTCCCGCCACCAAGTGGAGTTCTCGTCCACGAGCCTGCAATCACTCCCAGAGTGAAGACATGGTGTGTGTCACCGCTGCTACCAAAGCACAAGCTCGCCTCCCTCAAGAACTTGCCAGACTCCCCGAGCCGACACGGGTGCTCACAATTGATGTCTCTTTCGCCGGTGAGCTCAAACCGTGCACAAACGTGTAACAGCCTTCACAACGAATCATGGTAGGCTCGATCACCGACACCTAAATGGTCTAGGTCTCACCATAGATCAAGAGTAACAACCTAGATCACACCCTCAAGGACACCCTAGCCTTAGATATACAAGATTGCTCCTTGTTACTCTCACTAGCACTCTCAAGATATCCAATATCCTCTCCTAGTGCTCCCCTCTTTTCCTCTTGGATCTTACCAAATGCTCTCAGATATTCCACTAGCCAAGAGTTGTCACAAATACCTCAGAAACAAAGTTATATAGGCTCCCAACCTCAAACTAGCAGTTGCTCCATGAAATCAGCTTTTTCGGCCTACTGACTATACAGTCCGGCACTGCCTGACCGGACCGTCCGGTCACTGCAACTTGAGCTCCAATGGCTCTGATCCCTATGCTAACTTCTGCTAACCGGACCGTACAGTCAGCTGACCGGACCGTCCGGTCCGTTTCTCTCTCGAGTCTAGAAACATTCCGGCGCTGGCTCCCTCACTGCCCAAGTCTCATCTCTACTGACCAGACCATCCGATCAGTAGACCGGACCGTCCGGTCACTAGAGCTTTCCAGGCATGGTAGTTTCCTCACTGCCTGATGTAGCCTCCGGACAAAACCTCTGAGTGACCATACAGTCCGGTCACCACTGACCCCGCTGTCCGGTCACTTCATCCTGAAGCTAAAACTCCTTGTCCTCGCTTGACTTCGTTTCCCAGATTCTCTTAATCACTTATTAGCTTCTCCATTGTCAACTAGTGACTGTGATTTCATCGAGCAACAACCTTGCACATCACCGACTAGACATGACCTAAGAGAATGACCTAGACCCCCTTGATAGTCCGGTTTTTCCTATGGACTCAAAGCCCTAACCACTAGGCAAGTGGACCAAACACTTGCTCCATAGCATGTCCTTAGACTTGATCCATCTTCATCAACCCTTGGACTCCTTCAAGCTCATCAAGCCTCATGGTCATTGTCATCAATCGCTAAGGCAACCATCATCCATATGATTTGTAATAGAGTTTACAGATGATTCCTGCATAGACGACACTCGTATAGATATTAGCCCACAATTTCATAGTTGTCATCTATCACCAAAACATTCATATCTTGGGGATCCATTCATCAATTGTCATGAAGCTTACAGCCAATCATAGTGCAGAGAACCATGGGGGATCGTGCGCACGATGGCAAACACGACACGGGTGGTGCCGACCAGAGTAGCTCATCGAAGGTTAATGGCAGCAAGCAGCAGAGGCAGAGGGGTTTTCGGTTGGGGCTAGAGCTCGAGGCTATGGACGGAGACATCGACTTCTTCGACCAGAAGCTTCATTGAGGCCCAGGCTTCATCGGTATGTAGCTTGAATGTGGTGGTGATGCTTGGAGGAGGATGTCGACGGGGCAGTCAGAGGTAGGTCACAGCGGCGGAAGGGAAATCTTGCAATTTGCGTGCCTCGATGGCCAAAACAGGGGAAAGCGGTTCTAGAAAATGCACACGAGGGATGTGAACTCAGGGAAACAAGAAAGAGCCGACAAGGCTCACCGAAGAGACCAAATTTTGTGGCGGCGCAAAAGGTGGTCAGTTGCGAGGTTGTGGCATAAATTCCAATATTATTCATAGCTCACGTGAGCATTGGAGAAACGACTTGCACCAATTGCTAGAGGAGTTCACTGCACATGTTTTTGTGGTTGGATTTGTGCAGAAGTGCGGCGAGATGGCCGAGCAACTGAGGGAGAGCAACGGCAGCAATGGTGGCTTGAGCTCGGCCATGAGAGTGGATAGGGTGAGGGAGAGAGAAGTGAGAGCTCGAGCAGCAAAACCGGGGTGGGTGTCATGGTTTTGAAAGTAGTTTTGGACCAAGTGAGGGTACCCCGGCTTAGTGCCAACCATGCGACGGCCTATGGATGCTAGTGAGTCACACACCAATGCAAATCCTATGCAAGCTAGTGAAAAAGCCAAGCAACGAATCAACACACCTAGCTAGCAAGATTCCTATACAGACGAGTCTAGTGGATAAGAACAAGGCACAAGACACAAGGAGCTATTTACTCAATTCTAGTGACAAGATAAATAAGCACAAGATGCACAAGGATCAAGAGAAACTAATAAGCACTAAAAGAGTAGCTAAACAACCAATATGCACATAGCCTCAAAGCAGTCGTATCTCTATTCACACACAATTGCAAAATTAAGAACGATAAGTAAAGAAGGGTTTAGAGAATGCTCATTGATTTTTAGCCTGAGGTATCGGGAGGATGGAACCTCCCCTTAGTCCTCGTTGGATCGACTCTTGCCGAAGTATTGATCCCCCCTACCACCAACCATGGAGTCCTTGCACACAAGGTCGTATCACTCCCAGAGTGACGATGTGGTTGCGTGATCACTGCTCATTGAGTACTTGACTTGTTGAGCATAAGCTTGACTCCCTCAAGGACTTGTTGTACTCCCGGACTGCACACACGGGCGCTCTCTCACGATGATCCTTTCAAAGGCGAGCTCAAACCTTATACATACTTGTGACGGCCTTCACAACATGTCATAATACGATACGCTCAATCACCGACACCTAACCGGTATAGGCCTTGCCATTGACCCAGAGTAACAATATTAATCCTCTCTACAACCTCTTCTAGGCTAGAGACACGGGATGGTCTTGTGTTACTCTCCAAGATACTCAAAGATAGCTCCAATCTTTGCTCTAGTATCTTCTCTTCTCCTCTTGGCTCTCCCCAAGTTTTCCTAACTATCCAAATAGCCAATAGGGGTCAAAAGACCCCCAACAACAGCTATATATAGTCCCCAACTACTCCATTAGCCGTTGCCAAAAAATTGGCGAAACTAAGAACCAAACGTCGTAATATACCACCGTACAGTACAACGATCTCTAAGTATAGTCACCATACAATACGATGACCTCCGCTCAATCATACAGTGACCTCTGATCTCCAGCATCTCTCGACGCACTAATCCTCTAGGTCACCGTACCTTACAAGGTCTCCAGAGACTACCTGAAACTAGCCTCTTCAACTCCTCCAATCGTCGTATCCTATGGTGACCTCACCGTAAATCAACAACAACACTTGAGTTCTGGCCACTTCTCTTCCTCCATAGGTCACCGTACCTTACGGTGATCTCGCCGTAAGGTCTCCATATAGTACATGAAAACAGACTCCTTGCTCCTTGACTCATTGTATCTTACTGCATCCTCCAGTCCAGAGATTCTGCCCCTTCTGTACAACTCCTTGGCATTCACCATACCTTACGATGACTTAATCTCCACACCATATGGTGATACGCACAAACCTACGTGTATAGGAGCATTTCTCAATGGACCCTATGGCAAACCTCGCCATACCTTACGGTGACTTCTCTTGAAGCTGAAAGTTGTTGTCCTCTTGACTTGTCTTCAAGCTTCCAAACCTTGACCAATCCTTCTCTACTGCCACTCTAAGTGTCCTAGAGCTTTACTTGAGCATCCCAACACTCTAACCCTAGAGAAGCCTAAGAGAATGACTCATGCCCTCTCGATAGTCCGGTTTTTCCTATAGAATCAATCCTACACACTAGCCAATTGATCACAAACACTGGACTTAGCTATCCTTAGCCTTTATCCATCTCTATCACTGTGACTCTCCATCAAGATCTCCATGACACTACCACTGAGTCATCCATTGATCATCAAGGCAACACTCACTGTGTTCATGTTTGAGTTGATAGATAGATCCTACATGCACAACACTCAAATAGACATTAAGCGCATTTCATGCTTATCATCCAATCACCAAAACATTCATACCTTTTGGGGTGACCCACAATGCTCATGAAGCTTATAGTCCCGCAAAAGTTTTTCTTTTTCGTTGGTTTTCAAACGTGGCAACATTTAATACTAAAACTATAGATCTCCTTAAAAATCTAAAAATATGTGCATGTTCACCATAATGTTCTGTTAATTTCAAAAATGATAATACTCAATACCATGCAGTAGAATTTTAATATGATTTTTTTCCAATCATGTATGTTATTGAGCCTTTTGGCATTTATTTGGGGCACTTAAGCTTGGAATAAAAATCTGAGATTTTTATCAAAATTATTTTTCATCACTCCCTAAAACATATAGTTTTGGTGGCATAAGGTTGTATTAAAAAGTTTTGACTTGTAGTTCAAATGTTGTTTGAATTTAATTAAATTTCATTTAAATGAGGCTCAAATAAATCTAAAAGTTTTTTGAGTGGGTTCATAGTTGGTTTCAAAATCATGCCTAGTGTCTTCAAGCTTTTTTTTCACACCCGGGGTATCACAGATACCCCTCTCCTGTCATAATTCCAGACTTCTACTATTCAAGCCACAGCTAACACACTACACTAGGCCCACGTTGCACTTGTGTGCTTCTGGTTGGGCTAATGGGCTCTCAGCATCCAATGCGGCCCAACAATACTCTTCTCCTCTTTGCTTCCCATCTTAGTCAAAGGTGTAGTCGTAATAGGTCATGGCAGCATCGCTATAGCAGATGGGCTCTTGGTGTCACTTGTTGGCTACTTCCTACTTAATGTAATCCATCCCTTCCACCCACCCCAAAATGAAATGATTGCCGTCCTACTCATCCCCTGTGGACTAGGATCCGTCGCCTCTGTCCAGTTGGATAGAAAGAACATGCACACTATTATAGATTTGTTAAATTTACTCATTTAAATATTGATCTACTATAACAATGAATAGTATAGATCAGTTTTTAATTAATGTGTAATATGGAGAGTTACTGTAGTAGCTCATTAACTTTTTTTACTAAGATGTTGGCTACAAACCCATAAGCTACAGTTGGTAGCTTCAACCGTCGCTATTATTGACGGCAGTAGCGGTGGTTGGTAACATCAACCACCTCTAGAAAGATATTTACAACGATAGTTTGTTTTCTTCTAAGAAAGTCCGCCGTTACAAACGCCTATTTTTAGGTACAGAGTGGCAGCGGTAGACTCTCGACCACTACAATATATTTTCAACAGTCTTGGCAGTATCATTTTGTTGTTTTGGAAAAAACCATCTAAACCTATTCCCCTGCTCACATCCCTACTGTCTACTGAAATGTCATTTAGTTTAATCATGAGGAGATGATAACGTTCGTGGCATTCTCCTTGCTCTGGTGAGCAGCGTTGGCGCCTTGTTGTTTGATGGTCTCGGTGCTCTAAAGAGAAAAAAAAAAGGTCCATGCCCTCTCCATGTCTGTGCACCTTTTGAGTGTTTTTAGATCTTCCTTTTGGTCATTGTTGAAGGAAAATAAACATAGTGTTATGTTCTACATGTTTTAACTTTATTATTTGAACAGTCTCTACTAGTACTTCACATAAGCTTGATATCTGAAATGAGATTTTGTCTCTTTGTTTTGAAGTATACTTTATTATTCAATCTATTTTATCTTTTGAGTTGAAGTATATGAATGAAGTTCACAAAATATAATCTTTTTTTTCATTCTCTATAGCCCTGATGCTGGTGCTGTAAGTATAATTGAGCAATGCTGTTGTAACCCCCGCTTTTGTATAAGTTTTGAGGGTAGAAGCTATGTACATTAGATTACATCATTTGCATTTGCATGAAAATATGCAATTATGAAGTAATGGATGTTTTACCTTACTATCTAGAGTTATAATTCAATTGACACTATGTTTTGATGTTATAATTTAAATTTGATGTTTAATCACACTATCATTTGAATAATCTTATTATAGTAGTTTACTTATTGAGGTTTTTAATAAGTCTCATATGTTTTTTTATCCTATCATATACCTGTACATGAAAGGTGTTAACGTGTGATGGGAGTAGAAACACATACGTATAACTTATGATAAACTTACCCTTCAAACACTTGGATTGTCATAACAATAATTGTTTGACTTTCATTTGTTGAATAATCACTTTTCTACAACTAGGATTATGTTCATTCTTACTACCATCTTATACTACTTACTATCATTCCATATATCTGTTGTTGGTTGCTTTCACTTACTCTGTTGATAACATCACTATTGTTGTCTTTCTATGAAGCATTGTTACATATTTTAGTAATCTATTATGGTAATAGTATAGAATTTGTGGGTGTTACAACATACGTGGCATTTGAAATTTTAGAAGTCACGTCACCACTTGCTGCGGATATAATATGCCGTTGCTTAGTCTACTTGAATTCAGTACCAAGGTCAGCTGAAAACACTTATTCAACTATGACTTTGTAACACAAGCAATCCAATAAGCTGAGTCTATACCCGAACACTATTTTACATAAACAAAATATTGATTCGGTCATCCAAAATAGTGTTTCAATGTTGTTTCATAAATTATTGAATCATAATATCAAACGTTGAACAATGTATTAAGATCAGTAGGACTTTTGATGATATGAAAGAGAGAAAGTGACAAGAGAAAACGGTTATTGTTTTGCAAAGGAACCATCTCGTACATTAAATTTTTAGAAGTATAAGATAACTTTGACATCATTCTACAAGTTATAGTGGTCATACAACTTATAAATAATTATTTTATATCCATAAATTCATAAATTATAAATTAATAGGATACAACTGAAAGGATCACTCATTATATAAATGATCTGAGATGACATCACTATACTTGTCCTTAGAGAGAGAGAGAAATCATCAAAACCTATTCCCCTACCCACGTGCCTGACTACAATCTGTTGAAATGTCACTCAGTTTGATTAGCAGCGGCGGCGTTCCTGACGTTCTCCTACCTCTGGTAAGCTAAGTTTTTCTAATACGCGATACTCTGATACAGCGATACGACATCCAACCAAAAATACCAATATGCGATATATATATATATATATATATATATATATATATATATATATATATATATATATATATATATTATACGTATTTTCAAATAAATCATTAAAAATTATAAAAAGTAAGATCTTCACTGAAATAAGTATCTAGAAGAGCAAGCTAGCAACAAAATAACGATAATTTAGAAACTAATTCAAGTTCTAAACAGCCAAATACTAAATCATCAAGAGTATCGTGTATCACTATATTGTATCATATTGTCATATCAGATACGGGTACACTGGCTTCAGCTGCGTATTAGAACTACTTAACTGGTAAGCAACGGCATGTAGATCGTTGGTGGCTTATAGTTTGATGTCTTGATGTTAAGTTACTATGCACCAATCAGTTGCACCCAAAAGCCTAAACTAATGGGAAAGGGTGAACAATTCACTTATGGTTCACCACTCCCCCTCATGTACAGCTCCCTCAGGGTGCAAATGTGGAAATAGGAGCGGCGTAGCGGAAAATGCGGTCAACAGGACTTGAACTCAAGACCTCTGGCTCTGATACCATGTTAAGTTACTGTGCACCAAATAGTTACACCCAAAAAGCTAAACTAATAGAAAAGGATGGACAATTCACTTATGGTTCAACACTTGGCACATTAGAGAGAAAAAAAGGGTCCATACCCTGTCTAAGGTGATGCACCTTTCAAGTGTGTTTAGGTTATCTTTTGATAATTGTTGAAGACAAATGTACATTATGTTGTAATCAACATGTTTTGATTTTGTTATTTGAATTATCCTTACTAAATTCAATTACCTCACACAAGCATTCTAAATTCAACACTCTAAAATTTCTAGATGTTATATCATACATGGCTTGAAATTTTAGAAGTCATGTCACCCCTTTTCCAGATATAATATACTATTGCTTGGTTCACTTGAATTGATTACGGTAGTCAACTAAAAACAGTTATTCAACACTTTGTTACACTGTAGTCAAGTGTGTTCGTTTTTTGTTCTAAATTTATGTCATATCAATTCTTCCACGCTAAATATAGTGATTAAATATAAAACTAATTACACAGATGGATGCTAATCATCATTAGAAGATGTTTATTATCATATCATATTATCTAATGATAACCTAATTAGATTCGTCTCGTTATTTTGTAGATAGGTTATAGATTGGGTTTTATCAATAATTTATATTTAATATTTCTAATTAGTATCCTAATATTCGATGGGACAAACAATCCAGCCATCCAAAATAGTATTTCAATATTTGTCCGTAAATGAGTGAATCAGAATGTCAAAGATGTTGAATTATGTATTAAGATCGGTCGAACTTTTTTGTTCTGCATATATTTTGGTGATACCATTTGTGTTTTTTTAGACATAATTTAATTGTTGCTTAGGTCCTGTTTGGATCCCTTCAGTTTTTAATAAACTTATTTCTAGAAACTAGTGCTTTCAACTAGATTATGCCTATTTCTTTAGGTCCTGTTTGGATCCCGTCAGTTTTTATGCCTATTTCTTTAAACTAGATTATAAATTTTAAGAAACCTATAATCTGACTTAATCTAGCTAATGTCAATTTTTGTCTTATTTCATTACATTAATTACCCCAAAACAAGTTTATAGATTATAAAAAATAAGACCCAAACATTCCTATCCAGTTTTTATTTATAAACCAGTTTTTAAAAATTATAAATAAAAATCAGTTTTTAAGAAACTGTTGTGAATCCATACATGGTCTTAGCCTACTTGAATTCATTAGCGAAGTGAACAAGAACGTCTATAGATATTTATTGAACTCGAGACTTTATTACACATGCAGCCAAACAAAGTAAAGTCTTACCAGTAGACTAGTATGTATGACCGAAATGATAAGAGTGAACAAACCCAACCTTGATCCAATAATTTGGTCACTGAAGATGTTCATAGGCGCAGGGAGCTCGCCGCTGCGTACGTCCTTCTCTCTCTGGGGCGCGAGCTGCCCTCAATCCATGTCACGCGTGGTGCAGCAGCTGTTTGCCTCACCGGAGAGAGCGCCGGCTGTGCTCCTCCACGGCGGCTAATTACTAGCTCTGA
Source organism: Eleusine coracana subsp. coracana (assembly GCA_032690845.1). NCBI lineage: Eukaryota > Viridiplantae > Streptophyta > Magnoliopsida > Poales > Poaceae > Eleusine > Eleusine coracana. The sequence continues at coordinate 46,127,101 of CM064430.1, forward strand.
CGTATATTTACGCATAATTAATCACTGAAATTTCTTCATCGTTTGGAACTTCAATCATTGCGCATCTAAAACTCACGTTGTGAAATAAATACAAACTGAATTATGTTTTGTTAATTTTGTTCAAGGTGTAAAATGGTCTTTACCTATCCCGCTTAACACCGTTAAGTACCAATTTTGACGGAAAGACCAAATAGAGAATAAAAAATGAGCTCAGATCCAAATAAGTAAGTTCAAAACCAGAAGGGACAGGGAAGGAAATCAGAAGTTTTATCAGGCCAAAGCAGAAGTTTTATCAGGCCAAATAGGGAATTGTCTCGAGAAAAAAACCATCAAAACCTATTCCCCTACCCACGTCCCTGACTACCATATGTTGAAATGTCACTCGATTTGAACATGAGGTGGCGGCGTTCCTGACGTTCTCCTTGCTCTGGTAAGCAGCGGCATGTAGATCGTTATAGTTTGATGCCTTGGCACATTAGAGAGAAAAAGGGTCCGCGTCCTGTCCAAGGTGTTTGGGTTATCTTTTAATAATTGGTGAAGGCAAATACACATAGTGTTGTGGTCAACATGCTTTGATTTCGTTATTTGAATTATCGTTACTAAATTCAATTACCTCACACAAGCATACTAAATTCAACACTCTAAAATTTCTAGATGTTACACCATATATGTCACCTCTGTTTTCCAGATAAATATCTACTTGAGTTCAGTACGAAAGTCAAATGAAAACACTTATTCAACTATGACTCTGTTACACATGCAGCCAAACAAGTCTATACCCGAACACTGTTTTACATGATGATCGGGCCGTCCAGAATAGTATCTCAACAATATTGGTCCGTAAATGATTGAATGAGAATGTCAAAGATGCTGAATTATGTATTAAGATCAGTCGGAATTTTTCTTCTGAATAACTATTGGTCATACCACTTGTGTTTTTCCAGACATAATTTAATTGTTGATTAGCGTACTTGAATTCAATAGGGAAGTGGACGAGAATGTCTATAGATATTTATTGGACACTGAGAGTTTATTACACATGCAGTCAATCAAAGTAAAGTCTTACCAGTAGACTAGTATGTATGACCGAAATGATAAGATAGTGAACAATCATGCAACCTTGAATTTGGTCACTGCGACTGCGACATCCCCTCAAGGCTGATCCACCTTGTCCATGCCGTGCGCCGGGCAACGGTGCAACGCGATGGTCTCAACGGTGAGCCCCGGTCCGAACGCCGTCATCACCCCCCACTCCGGCAACTCGCCATGTTCTGCCTTGTCCATTCCACGGCGCAGCTCGTCGAGGATGAACAACACCGTGGCGCCGAACATGTTCCCGTTCTCGCTGAGGACGCGCCGGCTCGCCGCCAGCTTCTCGGGCTTGAGCTTGAGCACAGCGTCAACCTTGTCCAGGATCGCCGACGAGCCCGGGTGCACCGCCCAGAACATGTTGTTCCAGTCGGAGCAAAAAATCCCGAGCGGCTCGAACGTGTCTGCCAGGCACTTCTCAATGTTGTCTCTGATGAGCATGGGGTTCTCCCTGGTGGAGATTTTGCCGCCGTACCCGACCTTGGTGAGGTACATGACGATGGCGTCCTCGGAGTTGGGTATGATGGTCTGCGTGGCAGCCATGATCTCGAACAGCGGGCGCTCGATGGGATTATTCATCACGGGGTCGGACCCGACGATGACGGCAGCCGCCCCGTCCCCGAACAGGCCCTGGTTGACGAGCGTCTGGAAGTTCCCCTCCTCGGGCGCGCTGAAGAGTATGACGGTGATCTCGGCGCTGACCACGAGCACGCGCGCGCCGCGGTTGTTCTCGGCCAGGTCCTTGGCGAGCCGCAGCGCGGCGGCGCCGGCGTAGCAGCCGTTGAGGTAGAGCATGGAGCGGCGCACGTCGGGGCGGAGGCCCAGCAGCGAGATCAGCTGGAAGTCGACGCCTGGGATGTGCGCGCCGGAGTTGGTGGTGACGACGAGGTGCGTGATGTCAGTCGCCGGGCGGCCCCACTCCGCGATGGCCTTCATCGACGCCTTCGCGGAGAGCTCCGGCACCGCGGTCTTCACGATGTCCATCCGCGTGTCGAGCGACGGCGCGCTGTTGTCGATGATCTCTGGGTGCGCAGCGAGCAGCTCCTCGGTGTGGTGCAGGTAGCGCCTCTCCACGCCGAGCCTCTGACCTGGGAAGTGATGACCAAACAAGTAATGTCACAATCTTTTCAGACATCTTGTACACATAACAACAGATATGCTCAAAACCAAGGAATGATGAAGGTGCAAGCGTAGTTATCTGCTGAGTGTGCTTACTGACTCTCTTGAACTTCTCCTTGAGGCCGGTGAGGTGCTCGCTCTTGGTGGCACGGAAGTACATGTCGGGGAACTCGTCCCGCGTCATGCAGCTCTCCGGGTTGGCCGTCCCGATGGCGAGCACGGTCGCAGGGCCGTCGGCACGCCGTGCACGCCACATCTCTGCAACGTTGGCCGGAGCGCTTCCCATTGACAGGATGATTTCCGCCGAGCGCTTTCCTTGACCTGAAACTTGCTAGTCTTTAGGCTCTCTCTCTCTCTGTAGATATGCGAGCATGGACGTATCGAGTTTATGAGGAGAGCCCGGCGCCCGGCGGTAGCGTTACTGTGCAGGGAACGTACATGGATACGATCGACATGACTGGGTCCTTAGGCGGCGGCTTAGAGATCGACACTATAGTAGTCTGCTGCGTATCTAGAGGGTTATCAGCTTAGTCAATATTTCCAGCATTGAAGCGTGCACTGACTAAACTATCCCATTGCTGACCAAATTATTGCCGGTCCACGAGTGCCGCTACGTCATACGGCGTACCATATGTACCTGCAGCTGTGTTTGGTCCAGTTTGGCTAGCTAGGTCCTCTCCTCTCGTTCTCTGATACTCAACGCAAGTTAGCGAAACGGAGTGGATGACACGGATATATGCTGGCGCGCAAAGGTTTCACATAATTGATGGCAAAGTAGCTTCACCACATCTGTGTCTTATATTTATAGACTTCATGCAACATCAAGCAAGTAGGAGAGTGGCAATGGAAGCAACCAAGGAAATAGTTAAGTGCCGTCCAATTCATTTGCTTCTTACGCATGAGCATTCTTGCATGGCCCGCATGCTTACCTCATTAGCTAGCAGTTCAATCAACAATGTATGCAAGTGTGAACACAAATGCAACTAGCACTTTACTAGCGCACACAAATGATGCTTTTAATTAGTTTTGCAGGGAGAGGAGAGGATATTTCAACCCTTAATGCTTAATAGTTTAGTATAAGCAATCATCACACATAGATCTATGACATAAGCATGATTAATTTAATTTACATGCCTTTTTCCATTGACACGTCTTTGCCTAAACATGATGTAGAGCCACCAGGACTGGTTCCTGATCTTACGATTAGAATTGGGGATAACTCTATTTGGGCTGGATTCAACATTGTGGTATCGGACTATAACGACCACAGGGGGGTTATTTAATTTTTTTACCCCTCTTCCGGATGGATGGCGCATGCTCAAAAGCCCCTCTACTGAATGTTCATTCCTATTTGCCACTTTGACCTCACATGTCAAGGGTATATTGGTCATTTAGCTATCAGTCTTCCTCCTCCTCTTTTCTCCATTTCACCGATGCCTCACCGCCATGGCCAAAGACAGGCCCAGCTAACGCCAAGGAACGGGAGCCACCACACAACCGCGCTCCTCACCAACTGGCAATGCGTGGTGCCCGCTCTGCCCAACGAGGTCTTCCTCCGCGTCGTCCTCAAGAACTTCGAGTTGTTGTACCTGGGCAGGTGCAACGGCCTCATGGCCACGATGACCCAACACTTCCCGGAGCTCGGCGTCACATCACAATACTATGTCGAGATGATGTGGATTGAGTTGGTGCTCTACTTCGCGTTCTATGGCACACGGAAGCCGATGGAGATGCTCCTGGACCAGGGCACCATGCCTGAACGGTTCTTCAAGGCCAAGTCAGACTACTTGAGCAACCCAATCCCGAGCCAGGTGTGGGAGGGCGCGTGGAACTGGTTCCTCAAGGAAGCGAGGGCGTGGGGGGCAGAAGTATTTCAAGGGGAATGTCGAGAGGCTTGCTGCAGTAAAGGCGAAGGCGGATCCCGATGACTTCTTCAGGAACCAGCACAGTGATGAGCCTCTCTGGAGAGTGAAACGAGGAAGAAGAATAGGTAAGGATATTAAGGCCTTTTTACTGTCAAGAGTGGCAAATGGGAATGAATATTCGGTAGAGGGGCTCTTGAGCATGGGGTCATCCGATAGAGGGGTAAAAAGTTAAATAACTCCACGAAGTTGAATATCCATATAGACACTACAAGAAATCGGCTCATTAGTGGTAAAAATTTTGTGACACTAGTGGGTTTTGTTATAATTTAGTGACATTTTTTTGTTACAAACCAGATTTTTGCCTCACCTATTAGTAGTTTCCAATAAATTATTAAGAAAACAAATTGTCACTAATACGATAATAATCGGAAAATGCCCAATGTGGTATTCGTGTCAACACAAGAGCATCTCCAAGAATCTTTCTATTTCTTTTCTCTTTCCTAAAATGGCTAATAGGCCTCAAAACCGGTATCCAATAGACTATATCCAAGCCTCCAAATTTGGCCGCTCTGCATCCTGCATCTCTCGCTCGCTATACTTGGCGACCCGCGTCCGCTAGCCATCACCCTGCATTCGCGCCAAAACTGAAACCCCACGCCTCGATGGCCCTTCCCACATGCGTCTAGAGTCACACTCCTTCCTCTGCCTCTCTGATGTCTCACCAATTCACCTTCTTGGCCACCGGTGGCACTGCAAGCAGGGGCGACAAGGTCGCCATGTTGATTCCCAATGGGCATGTAAGTAGGGGCAGCCAAATCCCGTGTTGGATTTGTTGTGTCCCTATGTTGATTCTGGTCCTCCTAATGTAACAACCAGAAATTAATTAAGATTTTATTTGGAAACCCCATGTCATTTGGTCTGCCATAACCTTTTGTTTTTCCCATTTTTCCTTAAAGAAGAAGGTGGAACCCAAGGGCCAGGCGTGGCTACTGCTGGACACCAGGAACTAGACTCTTAAGAACATCAAAATTGATAGGTTCACCGTTTCTGCCCCTAAGGTTAGGAATAACCCCTCGTCGAATATTCACAATACTATGTTGGATATGGAGGGAGATGGTGATTCCCTAGATTGCAACCTTAGTCATGTTTGTGAGGAGTTAAATAAAAATTTAGATAGTGATGGTTTTGATCATATTCTCTATGATCTCAATGCTGTGGAAAGGAAAAGTAAATCGCACACAACCAAGGGTGGAGCGAAGGTTACTCTCCTTTCTAAAAAATAAAAAAAAGATCATTTAAAATAGTGCTAAAATGAAGGGTGTTTTTTGGAATACCAGAGGTCTGGGAGACTTGGGTAAACATAATGCTATTAATTCTTTGGTCAAAGAACAACATTTAGATTTCTTTGCGCTAATAGAAACAAGGGGAAATCACTTCTCTAATTCTTTTCTCACGCACCTAGCTGCCGACAAGGAATACCTCTGGCACACTATGCCACCCAAAGGTAGATCCGGTGGGATGATCCTTGGCGTAAATTTAGCTACCTATGACGTTGGAGCCATTGACGAATGTGATTTTACTCAAAATTCCTTCTAAAAAACAAGGATGATGGTTTCTCTTGGGCTCTTTATATTGTGTATGGGCCGGCCAAGGATGAGTTCAAAATATAGTTTCTCATTGAGTTTGCTCACATTTGTAGTAAGGAAACTCACCCGATGATCATAGGGGGAGACTTCAATATAATGTGGCACCCCGAGAAAAAGAGCAATGGAAACTTTTGTTACAAATGGGCATGCCTTTTTAATTCTACAATTGTTGACACGAAAATCACCATGCATGACCTGGGAGATTTGCTTGACTCCAGTGTAGGCTTAATACAAGAAACCGGGGCGTGCTAGTCAATTTTCCCTACAAACCAACAAAGAGATAAACGGTTAGATGACACGGGTCACCGGCCTAGGACAAGCCGATGAAGAGAGCCGATAGTCACTATTCATGAAATCAGTCGAGGCTATAAAAATAAAGAAAATGAAAGGAACTAGGCCAATCGGCTGATTATATCGGCTTATCGGCAAAATTTAATTCAGTAAATAGTCTAGGGTCATAACTGTCGATAAAACAACGAGTTGATTAGCCAGAATCAGTATTCACAAAAAGACTGTCAAAGTCGATGAAAAGTGCCAGAGTCGATAGAGCTGAGTCGATAGATCTACAATAAGTACGTATAAACTCGCTCAGTCGGTAGCGTCGGGTCGATAGATTTAATTAGCTGGTATTGCAAATATGCCTCATAATCAATAAATCTATCTTATTTAAGAGGGGGGGTGGCAAACGACTATCAAAATAAATGATATGATCAATTAAGCATCAGAAAGTCGATTGAACCATGATAACTTATCGGCTAAACGTCCCGATAGAACCCTATTGACCATACCTATAAACTGATCAAATCTATCCCTATCTACCCAGTAAGAGGTCGAAACCGATGCAACCTTACTGATTCGAATAGATCGAACTTAATCGAGACAGTATTCAAACACGATAGATAAAATTAGATTTAATCAATTTATAGATAAAGTTAACAAAGTGACTCGAATAAACAGACCTAAATAATACCTATAAAATCTACCAAGATTATAATAGATAGGCTTCAACCAAGATAGTATTGCAATCAGAGTTGATAGAACAAGCACTAAACAGATCTAATTATCAGATAACTAGCAACTCTAACGATAATAACTAGAATATCAAATTAATGAGAAATTACTAGTTGAAATTGATAGAATTACCAAGGGTGACTAATCCAAACCTCACGCCGAGATCGGAGCTAATGCAGCCCGTGTGAGATGAGGGTTTCGTCGAAAAGGTTGTCGATGCGCCGAATTGTATTGAAAAAGGTGTTATTTTTCTAATACAGATCCTATTACATATTTATAACCTCATACAAGAGGTTTTGATCCGACTCGGTCAGGACTCCTAAATAAACCAACTAAATTTTAAGATAAAATCTAACTAAAAATAGAAAGAAATAAAACAACCCTATCAGGCCCACTTAACTTCCTTCGGCCGTGGAATATCATTGACTTCAGCCGATTTTAATTTCCTGCCTCTGATAGATGGGACCAGTCAAAATCTGGTGCTAACACATGCCCCCCAAGTCCGGGGTACAAAATATTTCGTGTGCCGGATTTTATTTCCTCGTTTACCATGCACATTTACCGGTGATCCACCCACTGTCAGACTTCGTCTTATATATACCCCCCAACCACTCATGCTTTTCTTAATCGCGACTCATCGTCTTCCTGCACCGTCTCGACTGTTGGTTTTCTTTTTGACCGTCCTCATTCTTATCTTTTCTCCTCGAACCTCTCCACTTCGTACTCCCCCTAATTAATGTAGTGCGGGGTCTGGGTTCTCCAAAGGTCGCATGCAGACCCTATAAATAGCTCCTTCGACCGATCCCTTTTCATCTCAACTCCTTCGATCATGGGTCTTCTTCTGAGAGCTTTGATAGAAAAATACCACATATCCCCGAATCTGCTAAGTTCATCATGGCGAATACTTTTTGCCTCTTCAACCCCTAGAGTGATCCTTTCAATCCAAGATCCACATCCACTTCATCGTTAGAAATCAACTTACGAGTTGTTGGATGACCCAATCATGAAGAATGGCATTGGTGAGGCCGCCCTCTCTTCCCCTTGTCCGTTGGGTAATGTCTGATGACAGCGATACTCTGTCGGGGAGAAGAGGAAGCTGTTGAACCACCTTTTATCTTAATCATGTGCTCTTTTTCTTGTTCTTGGGATAGTAATAATTACATCTTCATCCCCTAGCTGTAATAGGAGAATAGATTCCTTCAGAAATCAATTACCTATGCATAATCTGTTCTTCTGTACCTTGTACTTAATGATCACTTGTAACCTTCCCTATCATCATTGAATGAATATATCTTATCTATACTTTGTGCTTAGTAACGATACATGTATATATTTTTTCTGCTAAGGGCGATATATGAATATTGGCCATTTCAAGTCGATGTATCACCATCGGCTTTTATCCCTCAAGCACGATACTTAAGAAATATCGACTGTCAATTAATGATGAAATCATGCATCAACCCAAACACTTGGATGATATCGTTTCAAATATTTACCATTAATCGCTCTCCCAAACTCTTCTCCATCCAAGTCGTGTAGAAAATATGCATTGCCAGGTGCACACCGGCTCACTTTGAATGGACCTTCCCAATTTGGTGACTATTTTCCAAAACGACTATCTCTAGAGCCGATGGGCATGATTAACTTCCAAACCAGATCCCCTTCTAAAAAACTTTTGGGAACCACCTTTTTATTATAAGACCTGGCCACCCGGGCTTTATTTTCTTGAATCTTTTCCAGGGCCTTCAGCCGATGTTGTACAACGTCTTCCAATTCATCCAACATAACTTGCCTGTAGTCATCAGCTGATAATTGGTCCTGCATCTCCACCCTTCTGGACCCCATATTTGTTTCCCATGGTAAAACTGCCTCATGCCCATAAACCAGCTGATAAGGTGGCACCTTAATTGACCCATGACAAGCCATCTTGTATGCCCATGAAGATTCAGCTACAGTTGAATGCCACTTCTTAGGTTGTTCATCTATCTTCCTCTTAATCAACTTAATCAAACTCTTGTTGGATGCTTCGGCTTGACCATTGATTTGAGCATAATATGGTGACGAATTCAAAAGCCTAATTCCCATACTATCAGCAAAGCTTTGAAACTCTTTCGAAGTGAACACAGAACCTTGATCAGTGGTAATAGTCTGTGGTACACCAAATTGATATATAATATGTTCCTTCACGAAGTTGATCACATCACTAGCAGTAACATTTTTCATAGGTACGGCTTCGATCCACTTCGTAAAGTAATCTCTAGCTGCCAGAATATACTTACAACCCTTGCTTGATGCAGGACAAATTTGGCCAATCATGTCCATACCCCAACCTCTAAAAGGCCACGGCTTAATAATTGGATTCATAGCCGATGCTGGTGCTCTCTGTATCGCTCCAGATTTCTGACACTCCTAACATCCTTTATAATATCTGAAGCAATCTTCTAGCATAGTCGACCAATAATATCCAATCCTTTTTAACCACCACTTTATCTTATGAGCCGATTGATGTGTTCCACATATTTTTGCGTGAACTTCACACATAACGACTTTGGCCTCTTCTTGATTCAAGCATCTTAACAGTACACCATCAATCGTTCGGTAATAAAGTTTTTCTTCTAATAAAACATACCTCCAAGCCATGTACCGAATCTTCCAAGGCACTCGATGGGTTGGATCTTTAAGATATTGAATAATTCCAAATCTCCAATCTTCTTCATCGACAACAGCTATATAGACAATAATTTCACTATCGTTCAATTGATAACCCGATGCCTTTTGCGCCAGATCATTCGCCTCCATATTCTGTTCTCTTGGGACATGCTTGAACTTTACTGCTTCAAAGTGTTGCAATATACTTTGACACTCGGCATGAAATGATCTTAACATATCAATCTTGCACTCAAATTCCCCTGCAAGCTGTCCAAGCACCAACAATAAATCTCCTATGATTTTGACACAATCAAGTCTAGCTTCTTTCATCATTTGTAACCCTTTAAGCACAGCTCTATATTCAGTCTGATTATTAGTTGATAAATCAACAGCGAATGCAAACTCAAATCTTGCCCCCCCCCCCCCCCGAGGCTATATGATCACGAGTCCGATACCACATCCGTTCTTGCAAACAGATCCGTCAAAGAATAATAACCATGGCACTGGCTCCACCATCAACACTTTAGACCCACAGTGCTAAACAACTAAATCCACCAGCACCTGACCTATAACAACTTCAGCAGATTCATAAGTAAGATCATATTGGGCTAGAGCAAGCATCCATTTACCAATTCTCCCTTTTAAAATAGGAGCCGATAGCATATATTTGATGACACCGGCTTTGCAAACCACCACACGCTCGGTCGATAACAAATAATGCCTCAACTTCACACATGAGAAATATAAACATAAACATAACTTCACAATCTCCATGTACCTGGTTTCAGCATCAATCAATCTTTGACTTATATAAAACACCACTCTTTTTTTGCCATCTTGTTCTTGGATTAAAGTTGATCTGAATGATTTCTTATCCGCCCCAAGATAAAGCTTGAAAGGCAATCCTTCCTTTGGTGGTACCAATACCGGTGGAGACACCAAATACTGTTTAATATCATCCAAAGCTTTCTGATGTTCTGGCTCCCACACAAACTTTTGATTTGCCTTTAACTTCAGCAATGGGGTAAACGCATCAAGTTTCCTAGATAGATTTGAAATAGACCTCCTAATGAAATTCACTTTGCCGATTAAAGACTAAAGTTCTGTTTTGTTAGTTGGCGGCTCAATATCATTGTTAGCCTTCATGCTTTTCGGCCCAACTTCAACTCCTCTTTCATGCACAATGAAACCCAAAAACTAACAAAGCCGAAACATCGAAAGCACATTTCTTCGGAGTTATCTTCAAACCATATCTCGTACTTCTCTCAAGTACTTCTCGTAAATCAGCTATGTGATCTTCTGCTCTTTTAGATTTAACTACTACATCATCAATATAAATTTCAACCAACCTGCCGATCAGATCATGGAATATATAATTCATGGCCCTCTGATATGTAGCTCTAGCATTTTTCAACCAAAGGTCATGACCACCCATTCGTACAACCCAATAGCACCAAGACATCTAAAAGCAGTCTTCGGTATATCTTCTTCTGTCATAAAAATCTGATTGTAACCAGCGTTACCATCCATAAAGCTAACAATTTTGTGTCATGTAGCTGCATCAACCAGAAGATCTGCAATCAGCATTGGGTAATCATCTTTCAAAGTAGCTTTATTCAATAGGCAAAAGTCAATACAAACTCTCAATTTGCCACACTTCTTGAAAACAGGCATAATATTTGAAACCCACTCTGGATATCGGCGAGGCCTGATAAATTTAGCATCATATAATTTAGTAATCTCAGCCTTGACATCATCATATATCTTTGGATCAATTCTTCTTGGGGGCTACTTGTAAGGTCGATATCCAGGTTTAATGGGCAACTGATGTTCAACTATAGATCGGCTCAGACTGGGCATCTCAGAATAATCCCAAGCAAAGCAATCCAGATACTCTTTCAATAACTTTATTAATTCAACTTTAAACTCTTCATCTAACTTTTTGCTGATAAATGTTGGCCTTGGTTTCTCACCATCTCCTATATTAACTTCCTGTAACTCATCGACCGACATGAATCCTTTTCCCAACTTTCCATCTTCTGCAAATTCATTAGTGTGACTGCAAATTCCATTGGGATGCCTGTCAGAGAAATAGTTTAGAATTTGATTGGTCCACTACTTCAAGACCTTGTGTAGTAATCTTGACGTAATCCCCATCCCAGATCTTGCCAGACAAACACTCCATATCATTTACATGCCATGGAACTAAATCGGTCGATGCGACATTGACGGTTTCATCGGCCGGGATCACCTCTACTTGATCACCATTCCATTGGGCCAGATACTGGTGCATCGTAGAAGGAACACATCAATTAGCATGTATCCAATCATATCCCAACAGAAGGTTATAAGTTCCCTTCCATCAATCACAAAGAAAGTAACCGGCAAGGTTTTGCTGCTGATTGTGAGCTCCACATTTAAAACTCCTTTAGCTGCTGTAGTGCAACCACCATAATCCCTTAGAATCATATTTGTATAAATCAAATCTTTTTCAGTCTTTCCCAATTTCCTGACGGTAGTGATCGACATGATATTTACTGCAGCACCTCCATCGACCATCATCTTTCCCATCGGCATCCCATTAACAAAACCTCTTAAGTACAAAGCCTTCAAATGTCAATGTTTAGCCTCATCTGGTTTATCAAAAACTGCTTGTTGGATATCAAATACCAGCTGAGGCTCACTCTCTCTATCAGCAAACAATTCTTCTTCTGCAGCATGAATTCTTGAGACGATATCATCACCATGTTCTCAGAGGTATTTGGTGTCTGCTCTTGTGACTTCACCTTTAGCCTCCAGACCTTCTTTGGCGGCTGATCATCTTCATCATTGTACTAGCCAGCCCTTATCTGCCTACAGCGCATTCTCTGTATTCTGCGTTTCTGACTCCTAGAGAAAATACCAGACGGGTACCATTGATCATCCTATTTTTGTACCTCCTGCATCTCCTTGTCGACTTCCTTATCAAATTTAGCATCATCGCTTGTCTTCTTGGTTCCAAGTCGATCAAACGCAGAAACCTTTTGTTGTCGATTGGTTGATCCCACCATTGACTCTCTATAATCATTCACACAATGTTGGTACTAATGACCTGCTGTAGCTTCTCTATACAAATGATCCGCACGCTTACTGCATCCAGGGCAATTGTCGATTGACAGTAGTTTCATATTGTGCTCCCAGCAATACTAAAAGAACGAGCACTCCCAATGTGCGTCAAACTGTGATTCCTTTACTTCCCTGTCCCTCTTTTTCTGGTATCTTTTGATAAATGCCTCCACATTGTCGATACCAGCCATATTAACATTTGCAGGAAAAGGATGTCCATCAATCTTCATAGTACCTTTAGTGAATTTGATCTTGCCCTGCTCAATTGTCATCTGAATTTGCCTCCTGAATACTTTGCAATCATTAGTATTATGTGAAGGAGAATTATGCCACTTGTAGTACCTCATCTTCTTCAAATCTTCAATAGGAGGAATCACATGGTTGGATGGCAACTGAATGTGCTTTTCTTGCAGTAACATATCGAATATCTTGTCAGTCATGGTGACATCAAAATCATATTTCCCTTCAGGTTTGTTCTGCTTCACCCATGGGCACGACAATGTATTCTTCTTTCTAGTCCATTCGGCCATATCGACTTTGATAGTTTCTTCATTAGACTCAAACCCATAATCATTAAAATTGATCTGAATCGGCCTTGAATGTGCCCCCTGAGTCAAATTCTATTGTATGGATACCTTCTGCACTAATTGTGACAAACTTTCAAATTCAGCAAGGGAAATTTTTCTCTTAAAGGGGCAACCAAACCATTGAACGCTATTTCTGCCATCTGATTATCAGTTAACTGCAGGCTGACGCATTTGTTGTGCACATCTCTAAATCTCTGCATGTAATCATGCATAGACTCTCCAGCTTTCTGCCTCATAGCAATCAAATCTGATAACCTCAACTCTCTAGTTTCAACAAAGAAGTACTTATGAAATTTCTTTTCGAGATCGGCCCAAGTAATAATTGAATTTGGGGGCAATGATACGAACCAAAAAAATACCAATCCAGATAGGGACAATGGAAACAACCTGATCTTCAATGCCTCAGTATTACCAGCTTCTCCACATTGCATTGAAAATCGGCTAATATGCTCAACTGTAGTAGTGTTATCCTGTCTAGTGAACTTAGTAAATTTTAGAGGTTTGTATCGGCTCGGCATAGGAATCAAATCATAGCTTGGAGAATATAGAGGTCGATACATATATGTTTGCTGCTTAGGCTCCAATCCAAACTGTTCCCTTATTACCTCAGCAATCTTCAAAGCCCATTCATCAGTCGACACATTAACATTTGGAGTAGTCCATGCAGGACCAGATGCTGGTATATGTGAACCAAAATTAACAAATGTATGATGGCCTCCTAATTCTCCTGGCAGTGCAGATGACGATGGCACTCCAAACATACTCGGTTCGATATTAGGGGTAGTATTGTATGTCACATTCGGCTCTGTAGCGTCTTATCTATAGTGCTATGGTTGTGTCTGTGGAGTGGTCTTCTGCAATATGCAAGGCATCCCAGCATCAGCATCCTTGGAAGGTGGAGTATTTTCTGAAGGTCTTTGACTTGAACTTGTCGCCTGAGTTGTAGGCCGAGGAACATTCCCGGTCACACGGAAATACATCAGCCCACGAATTGGATCATTAAATATGCAACCCTCCATAGTCTAAACAATCAAAGCCCTCAAAGTATTAACCAACACAAGCGACTGGTTAATTAATGCATGATGTACTGCCATGTGGATCATGTTGCTAAGAGCCTCTTCATCAACAGCTTCTATTGGTTTATTGGCAAGTGACTTCTCTTCACCTTCAACCAGGGCAGCAACAGGCAACTTTCCTTTCTGGATGACACCATTCCTTGTTTTGCCAAAAGTTCCTAACAGAAGCTTTTCAAACTCAGCAAGTCTTTGATTAATCTTTGCCTTTGCTTCATCACTCAGGTCATCTCTGAACAGGTAGCACATGTTCATTCCTTAACTCAGCATTGACGTTGTGCTTCGGTTGTGAGTCTTCAGGAGCTTTTGGCATTCCAAGTTCAGGCATGATGTTGAGTTTGAAGTTCTTGGTCCCACTGGGCGTGCCAAAAAGCGTGTTGATACGAAAATCACCATGCGTGACCTAGGAGATTTGCTTGACTCCAGTGCAGGCTCAATACAAGAAACCGAGGCGTGCTAGTCGATTTTTCCTGCAAACCGACAAAGAGATAAACGGTTAGATGATACGGGTCACCGGCCTAGGACAGGCCGATGAAGAGAGCCGATAGTCACTATTCATGAAATCAGCCGAGGCTATAAAAATAAAGAAAATGAAAGGAAATAGACCAATTGGCTGATTGTATTGGCTTATCGGCAAAGTTTAACTCAGTAAACAGTCTAGGGTCATAACTGCCAAGAAAAAGAACGAGTTGATTGGCCAGAATTGACAAATCTACATTATTCACAAAAAGACTGTCCAAGTCGATGAAAAGTGCCTGAGTCGATAGAGCTGAGTCGATAGATCTACAGTAAATACGCATAAACTTGCTCTGTCAATAGCGTCGGGTCGATAGATTTAATTAGCTGGTATTGCAAATATGCCTCATAATCGTTAAATCTATCTTATTTAAGTAGGGGGGGGGCAAACGAATATCAAAATAAATGATATGATCAATTAAGTATTAGAAAGTCCATTGAACCATGATAACCTATCGGCTAAACATCCCGATAGAACCCTATTGACCTTACCTATAAACAGATCAAATCTATCCCTATCTACCCAGCAAGAGGTCAAAACCGATGCAGCCTTACTGATTTGAATAGATCAAACTTAATCAAGACAGTATTCAAACGTAGTAGATAAAACTAGATTTAATCAATTTATAGATAAAGTTAATTGAGTGACTCGAATAAACAGACCTGAATAATACCTATAAAATCTACCAGTATTACAATAGATCGGCTTCAACCAAGACAGTATTGCAATCAGAGTCGATAGAACAAGCACTAAACAGATCTAATTACCGGATAACTAGCAATTCTAAGAAAGTACTAGTTGAAATTGATAGAATTACCGAGGATAACTAATCCAAACCTCATGCCAAGATCAGAGCCGATGTAGCCCGCGCGAGACGAGGGTTTCGTCGAAAAGGTTGGCGATGCACCGAATTGTATTGAACGAAGGTGTTATTTTTCTCGTACAGATCCTATTATATATTGATAACCTCATGCAAGAGGTTTCGACCCGACTCGGTCAGGACTCCTAAACAAACCAACTAGATTTTAAAATAAAATCTAAACTAAAAATAGAAAAGAAATAAAACAACCCTATTGGGCCCACTTAACTACATTCAGCCGTTGAATATCATTAACTTCAGCCAATTTTAGTTTCCCGCCTCTGATAGATGGGACCGGTCAAAATCTGGTGCCGACAATAATTGATACTCTTGAACAAAGAGAGATTGAATTCACTAGTCACAAGTTCACTTGGTCTAGTGATATGGATCCACCTACATTTGAGAAGCTAGATCGGGCTCTAATATCCTTCCCATGGGAAACAAAATATCCCAAGGTCACAGTCAATGCTTTGGACCGTGGAAAGTCGGATCATGCACCCATTTTGCTGAATACTGGGTTTGGCAACATAGAGGTTCAATATCAATTCAAAATCGAATTGGGATGGCTCATTAGGGATGGTTTCTTTGACATGGTTGCAAATATTTGGAACCGTAACTATGGTGGTGCCACAGCCATAGAAATATGGCATAATAAGATCCGGGCTCTATGTCAATACTTGCGGGGCTGGGCCTAGAACACGTCCGGATCCCTTAAAAAAGAGAAAAAGAAACTCACTTCTTTGATAGAAAAGCTTGATAAATAGGCGGACAACACCCCCCTCACTCCAAATGAGGTGGCTCTCAAGCACTACCTTAATTATAGGCTTTCACATACGCTCCATGAAGAAGAAATTAAATGGTACCAGAGAGCAAAAGTGAGAGACTTGCTTCAAGGAGATAACAATACTCAATATTTTCATCTAGTTGCCAATGGCAAACATAGGAAAACTAGAATGTTTCAACTCGATAGTGGATCTAGCACCATAGTAGGCAATTCAAACCTAAAGCGGCATATTACGACATAGTACCAAAACTTGTTTGGAAAACCAGAGGAGAATTCTATAACTCTGGACAAAACAAAGATATCAGATATACCACAAATTACTGAAACAGAAAATCAAATCCTAACAGCCAATTTTGATATGGAGGAGGTCCGAAAAGCCATTTTGTAGATGAAACATAATAAGGCTCCAGGTCCTGATGGCTTCCTAGTAGAATTTTATTAGTTCTTCTAGGAAGTTATTAAATTTGATTTAATGGCACTATTCAGGGAATTCTATGATGGAAAACTCTTGATGTATAGTCTCAACTTTGGAAACATTACTCTACGCCCAAAGAAGGGAGACACATTGAGAATACAAGACTACCGTCCAATTTGCTTATTAAACGTTAGCTTTAAAATTCTAACTAAAGTTGTCGCTAATAGAATTGGACTAGTTACAAATAAGGGGGTTAGAAATTCTCAAACAACTTTTAGGTCCGGTAGAAATATCATAGAAGGGGTCTTAATTCTACATGAAACCATTCATGAATTACATCAAAAACATAAAAATGGAGTAATTCTAAAGCTCGATTTTGAAAAGGCTTACGACAAAGTAAAGTGACCTTTTCTTCAACAGACCTTAAGGATGAAGGGATTTTCCCCAAAATGGTGCGACTGGATACAAAGCTTTGTATCTGGCGGCCATGTGAGTTTCAAGGTTAATGACTCTATCGGCCCGTTCTTCCAAACCCATAAGGGTCTAAGGCAAGGCGATCCTATTTTGCCTATTCTATTCAATTTGGTGGCTGATATGCAAGCAATCCTTATAGCCAAAGCCAAAGATGATGGTCAAATTGTTGGAGTCATTCCGGATATTTTTTATGATGGTTTGTCTATTCCTCAGTATGCGGATGATAGTATCATATTCATGGATCATAATGTACAATAGGCAAATAATATGAAGCTATTGTTGTGTGTTTTCGAGCAACTTTCTGGGCTTAAGATTAACTTTGACAAAAGCTAAATCTTTTGCTTTGGAGAAGCAAATCACTCTAGGGAATACTATACCACCATTTTTGGTTGTAAAGTGGGTCAGTTCCCCTTGAAGTATCTGGGTATCCCTATGATCTATAGGACACTCAGAAACTGTGAATGGCGAGATGTGATTGAGAGATTTCAAAAGAAATTGAATAAGTGGAAAGGTAAACTTATGTCTGCTGCCAGGCGCCTGATTCTAATAAACTCAGTACTCAGCAATTTACTAGTTTTCATGATGTCTTTCTTTGAAATTCTGGAAAGTGTTCTTAAAAAATTAAATACCATCCGATCCAAATTCTATTGGGAAGGAGAAGGTCACAAGAAGAAATACCACCTTGTAGAATGGGAAATCCTTTGCCAGCCTAAAGACCAAGGAGGTCTTGGAGATATAGACCTTCGTATCCTAAATATTTGCCTTCTGATGAAGTGGCTTTTTAGGTTACTTAACGAGGATAGAATATGGCAAAGAGTCTTAAGAAACAAATACTTCAAGGATAAACCCCTGACTCAAATCCAACATAACTCTGATGACTCTCACTTCTGGACTGGTCTTTAAAGGTTAGGGATGAGTTTTTTAAATGGGGCTCATTCCAGGTAAAGGATGGGAGCCAATAAAAAATTTGGAAAGACACTTGGTTGGATAATACACCACTAAGTGAACAATTTCCTAACCTCTATAATGTGGTTAAGTGGAAAAATACTACGGTGCAGGAAGTTTTCCGAACCATTCCACTTAATCTAACTTTTCAAAGACCGATCACGGATGATCATGGATGCTAAACTGGTTGAATGGAATAACATGGCTTAATAAGCTTCAAAACATCTCACTTATTGAAGACACAGATGCTTTTCGTTGGAACTTACATGAGAACGACATCTTCTTGGTCCAATTCATGTATAATGCCATGATTCTACAACCAAAGTCAAGACTTCAAAACCTTTGGAAGATTAGGATCCCCCTCAAGATTAAAATTTTTTTATGATACCTTGCCAAAGGAGTTATACTGACTAAAAACAATTTGGCAAAGAAGAACTACAATGGGAGTCAAAAGTGCAACTTTTGTGACAATAGAGAAACTATTTAGCACCTGTTTTTTAAATGTCACTTAGCCCAAAATGTGTGACGCATTTTTTGCCTAGCCACTGGCTTATCCAAGCCTCTAAATACTAATCACATTGTTGGGGGGTGAATGGCTTCAAAGGGGGCAAAAGAAAGAGGGTTGACCGTGGTTGGTGTGGCTGGTATACTTTGGGTCATATGGTTAAGCCATAATGATATTGTTTTAACAAGAAGTTGATGATCTCACTAATGCTGGTATTTTTCAGAGCCACATATTGTCTTTGCTACTGGAGGTTGCTGCTAAAGAACAACCAAAGGCAGAGCATTGTCCAAGCTTGTCATCAAGTTGAGGTGGTGGCCATGTCCATATTTGCAACACATGGATGGGCATTAAAGCATAGACTCCATCTTTAGATTTATTCTCTTTGGATCTATAGAATTTTTAGTCATTCCCTATTCTGTAATAAGTTGAACCCGTTGGCTGTATGTGGACACGAAAAAAGCCGGAAGGATATCCATTATCTACAAATAGGCAAGGATAAGAGGAGGACACGGAAAGAAGAGGGAGGAGGAAGGAAAGGAGTGGATCCTAGGAGGGGAAAATAATTCATGGCTCCTCTCTCGCCATGATTGGAGACCAAGGTAGGATTTTTATGTTACCCTCTCTGATTTTGAGTAGATTAGAACCTACGTTTATTGGTATTCATGTTGGATTTTGATTAGACTCTTAGATCTCCCACGTTGTGATTCTGCCTACATATAGCAGATTCGAGCAAGTATAAAGATCTCTCTGTTTACCCATGTTTTTTATCTTAAAAAAAATATGAAACCTTTCTAAGATCTATAGAGAGTTTAATGATCTTTCCAACAGTGTATGACATAGTTCTACTGGATATAAGATGCCAGAGTTGTGCTATTTCTAATCATGTTGATTTCCAGTCTCGTAATTTTGACGCTTGTTTGTTCTAGTCTGAATCTATTCTGTTTAACTTCCAAATTAGGACTCAAGATGACTTAGGAAAGTGTTGCATATTTCATAATCTTTTTGGATTAGGGTCAATTGTCACTAGCTGGTTGGTAACTCTAGTTATGATATTTTTAGTTAAATTGTTCTGCTTTTGTCGTCTGATTGTCAGTTTGTTATAAAACCTCCAGTTAGTCCATCATAATGAATTTTTTGGAGGATGGTTTGAACTGTAAAATTAAGTCTAATGTAGTTTTACACCATCGGACGAAGGGTGGGATTTTTATGACAAAAAGGTATAGAGATATGTATTGTATTATAACTTTGTCAATTCTGAATAGTAAGTATTGAAGTGCAGTTCAGTCTTTGTTTCCAACATAATCATATTTAGATTTTTTTTATCCAAATAATATAGTTTGCCAAGTGTTGTTGCTTTTATATTAGTAGATTATGAAGAATACAAGCAACCATACTTCTGTTTGTTTGTAGTACATGAGTACTTTGGTTCGATGAGTTTGGACGGCGTAGAAGCGTTTTACTTGTTTGCTTTACATATGCATGGTTATTTTGGTGCTAAGAAATGCTTGTGATCAGGTGGTGCTTCTTCAGGCCGTGCTTAGCTTTGCGGCTTGACCATTCGAGAAGGAAAGTAAATGAGTGTCGTGGTTTATATGCTTTAACTCTATTATTTGAATTGCCTTCACTATATTTTAGTACTTCACAGCAAGATAATCTGTTAATTGGAAGTTATTTGTTTCTTTTGAAGTATTTTTATATTATATTATGGCAATTCTATTTGCATATGAAGTTTGAAGCACACATGAGTTCATACATTGCAAATCTTGCATTTATGTACTCTCCATTGGATGCATAAGAAGATATCGTAGCCTGATGTTGGTGCGGTAAATACCGGTATAGTAATGCATATTGAAATGCGCAATAAGGTTGCAGCCCTCACTTCCTTTTGATTGGATTTGAGGGTAGAAGTGAAGTCATCCATTGTATTGCATCATTTGCATTTGTATTTGCACGAAAGTTCGCATTCATGAAGTGTTGATACTTTATCTTACAATTTAGAGTTATATTTCATTTCCTACAATACTTTTATGTTGCAATTTAAATATGTTGCTTAATTAAACTATAGTTTGAATAACCTTGTTAAAACAGTTTATTTATTAAGTTTTTTCATAAACCTCATACGCTTCTTATATTATCTCAGGTAATTGAGCTTTGGAAGATTTGAACGTGAGAAGGGAGTAGCAACACATGTGCACGATGTACCATCATCTCATTGTTCAAACACTTGAATTTTTATAATAATGCTTGGTTGTTTGAGTATTTTTTTTTGTTAAATAATCACTTGGAGTTGCAAATTCCTGTATTATAAGTTCATACTAATTGTTTGATGCTTTCACGTATTATGTGCATCACGAGGCTTGGAAGATCTACTTAGCTCTAGTGCAGGTCCAAACGAGCCATTGTAGAAGGTGCGCAGGCATGTCAGTCAGTTTAGCCATTCAACTAATAAGATATACACCTACAGGCCAATCAATGATAGCTTCCACGTACAGTGTCAATGCAGACTAATAGTATATGATTTAGCATCGGTTTTATCTTAATAATACAAAGAATATATTACTAGGCGATGCAACACTAGACTAATTATAATAACTAATATTATATTGCCAAGTTAATAGAATCACAATGCTTAGCCAATACAACAAATAAATGAACTATATGATGATTCATCGGCTAGACAAATAAAACTAGTGTAATACATATAGTCGATGGATCAATAGTCGATGAATCAAAGCCCATAGAAAAACTAAGCATCTAAGGAGGCTAAACACTCTGATAAAACCCTCACGACCAAATTGTTCTTGTTTGATTGTCCAACTAGAAGATCGGACTTAACCAAGACAATTCTAGATATTTCAAAAGATCAGATTTAACCGAGACAATTCTTAGAACAAACAGATCCAACTAGATTTACAGTGCTAGAATTAACTACGACTGATCGGACCGAATCTAGACAGTGTGAAGCTAATTCTAGTAAAACAACCTAGCAAGATCTAGTATATCGAACAACTAGCAATCACAACAAACTAACCAAAATATCAGACCGAATCGAGGAAGTCATGAGAGGTCGCTATGATCACCGGGTGGCGGTTTCCATGTCTGTCATCGAGGTCGGATTTAACTGATGCAACCTGCTCCATGATGAAGGACCCGCCGGGGTGACGAATCGTTATCTACCGCCGAGATCAGAGCCGATGCAGCTCGCGCGAGACATGAACTCGTCGAGTTCTCCCTGTTTCCAGGGTTGGCGATGCACTAAAGGGGAGTTGTATATTGATAGATATATTACACGAGCATCGGTCCTAGGCATATATAGCAGGCAGGCTCACCTAGGAAACTTGACTCCAAC
Source organism: Eleusine coracana subsp. coracana (assembly GCA_032690845.1). NCBI lineage: Eukaryota > Viridiplantae > Streptophyta > Magnoliopsida > Poales > Poaceae > Eleusine > Eleusine coracana. The sequence goes on from CM064430.1 coordinate 46,149,093, forward strand.
ACTATCTAATTAAGTAACAAACCGACTCTACAAAGTCCAACTGGCATAGGAATCTAATAAGCTAGGACTCACGGTGTCTCATGCATAAGGGTGTGTTTGGCAGGGCTTATAGAACTGCTTATGCAGCAATAAGTCATAACCCTACCAAAGGTATTAAACCCATAAGTGCTTATTGACATAAGCAGCTATAAGCAGTTTTGAAATTTGTACTAGCATAAGTACTCTTTAGATAAGCTATTTGAATAAGCACTTTTGTCAAACGGTTTGACTGTTTATACTATATAAGCTAAATAAGCTAAATAAGCACTTTTGATAGATAAGCTAGAACATAAGCAATTTGTTACATAAGCATAAGTCTTATCAAACACACCCTAAATATTAAAAGAGTAAAGTGCATGAGCGGTCCTTAAACTTGTTTGACTGTCATGTGTTTAACAAGTTTAGGGACCGGTCATGTGCTTTACTCATATTAAAATATTGTGGCCATAGTGCTAATCTCCTTGTAGAAGAATTATCTCCTTTTGTAATCCCGTGAACGGATTTTCTTAGGTAATACCTCTCCTTCTTGCACACGACTTGCATCAGTTCCATCCTATGGTCCCACCTCCAAGGACGTATATGTTTTTCCGGTGTTACGCAGTCTCGGCCTGATGTCCACAAGTACATGCTGCTTTGACTCCATAATTGAAGTTGTCCGATGGCCAAGTTTCTTGTTATGGTCCGATGTCTAGACCAGCCGATGTCAAAATCAACTACAGAGCAACTAAACCCTGATGGTTGTTCCTCTGTTGTAGCTGCTTGCTTCTGAATTCAATTGCCTGGAACCTCTGATCACCCGTTGTGATGTGTAGTCTGATGCCTAAGAGCCATCTGCATGGTTTGATGCGCAAAGCCAGCTGTGGTAGGATGCCTAGAACCAGTTGTATAGTCTTTAAAATCAGGAACAGAACTACTCATCTCCGATGTGTTATTCCATGAAAGGTTACCATGTTGGAACACCACACATCATATCCTTCCTTTTTGATTCAATCAGTGGGTCTTATTTGCCAAAGCTTCATGTCTCTTCCTCCCACAAATCCATGATCCGGTGTTTGAAGATACTATCGCGACATCAAGATTTAGCTTCACGGCTCCTTCTCAAGCTGCACCATCACTATACGCCCAGCACCCCAGGCTAGTTTGGTTGGTGCCCTCACGCCAATTTGCCTGGTCAGAAGCAAGCCGGAGAATTGCCTGGTGTGCAGATTTACGTGTTTGGTTGGAGCCCTCAGGAGCATCCTGCTCAGGCACGCGAGCTCACACTCAGGCGTCCGATTTCGGACGCCTGAGAACTCGCGCTTGTGAAGGCACGATGCCTGAGTCGACTGCAGCTGTCGCATCGATGCACTGCTCTCTTGCTATCGCTGCTCTGTGTTGCTTCATCGTGTGCAGTTTCATCGCTGGCGGCGGAGGATAACGAGAAAGAGAGAACCGCGCTGCTTCGATTACACTAGCACTGCCAGAACGAGTGCCGCTAGCTCTCGCCGTTCTTCTCAATCTTCCCGTGTCAACCAATCTTGCTGCCGGTAAGCTTTAGATTTGGGTGTCCTTTTCCTCCCAATTCCAAACCCTATACATAAAACTCACAAATTCGTCTCACAAACTTTGTACGTGGCCAATTGATCACGCAATCAACTTCCAAGCCTCAGGCAAAACAGATAGCAATCTCCAGTCATCTCTCCGGCAAGCAAACTGCTCAGGCATCTTCATGAGGGCAGCAACCAAACTAGCCCTCCATGGCCTTCTCAAGCCAGTGCTCGAATACTCCAACTTATTTACTTTTCACAGTGGCAAGCCGATTTATTGAGTATATAATGCGTTCTCATAGGTCATAGCAAGCCGATGCTTAAATACTCTAACTTCTGATATACACGATATGCATCGGCTCTGTCCCCTTATAGGCAAAAATAAAGTTGAAACTGCATTCTTGATCATATGACGCCTTTCAGAGGATAAGAGATGTCCAACCCAAATAATCATCAATCCTAGATGATAACCCCTACCACTATTTCAGCAACAATGAGATGCTTCACCATGACTTAAAGGTTGATCATAATTTAAGTTTTCTTTTGTGTTTTCTTTGAAGTTGTTTGTAGTGTAGTTGAATGAGTAACAATGCATCTCTGACACTGAAATGTTATTGACTCAGTAGACCCCAACATGATTGGAACGTACACCCATTGCACAACTGTAACTGATGCTCTGTGCAAGAGTGATGAGACCTGATTGACTAACATAGAAGATTTGTTGCGCTTCCTTCCTAAAATTGGCCTGATGCAAATGTTTTGGCTGTTACCATTTTTGCAGGGAAGAGCTTGAGCGGTGGAAGGCGTTATATCAGAGAGAGCATTACCAGCAGACTGCAGTTAATGGGCACTGACAGGAAGAGCCGATGTTTTGATTGTATCTTGTAGAGATGATGTGGGATAACATAAAGCAACCAAAATTAGGGATAATTTAGAAACCCCTATGTTAAAAGAGTCCTCTTGTCAAAGTGTAAAGCCTCTTCTAGGTTACCAGTACATACATTTTGTATCAAATGCATATCTATCTCTATAATCTATTAATTGAGGTGCGGTTGTCCACTTCGTATCCATAAAGTTAGAGATTGGATCCAAATTGGTTTCGTACCTTCCATATTAAGTATCGAATTTCAAAAATCATAACTCCCTCGTAGGGAAATCAAATTAAGCAAACTCAGACTCTATATCATAGCTCTCTAAAAGTTCTACAACTTTGGTATTCAATGGAAGTACAGATCCCGTTGTTTTGGTTTCTAATATGCGATGCAAAAATATTTATTCTGATTCGGACTTCTCTGCGTATGTCTCTGTGCGGGACCCATATCTTCTAGCTCCAAGTCCAAACAATGTTATCCACATATGTTTTGAAAAGGACTCGACGAGGTCTACAATTTTCGTGTTTTAACTTTTTCCATTGGAGCAAGTTTTGAAGTTTAAAATCGCGTTGCAATACAGTGCTATTTTGAAGACTGCATAAATTGATTTTTCCTTTCGGATAAAACTTCTAGAATATGGTAAAAAATAGTAAAAAAATTGTTATTTTTAACATATTAAAAAGTATACTAAGAAGCACCAACAGTAATATAAATATGATCTTTTATGTAAAAAATGTCAATAATATTATATATATCTAATAATTGTATTGTGTAAATAATTTATATTTAAGTTATAAAAAGTATTTTATTTTTTAAGTCCGCAGCAATGCACGAACCCTTTGCTAGTATCTATATAATAGAAGCAACCCACTAAGGGTCATTAATTATTATTTTCCTGCTCTCACATTGAGCCACGTCACTTACAAGGTACAACCGTAAGATCAGCTTTACCTCATCAGATCAGACCGCTCATACCACCCTGTTTCAGGTGTGCACCTTCTGTCCCAGTCAAACACCAAGCCAAGTTCGCTCAACTCTCTAAGCCTGAGTTCTGACCCTACATGCAGAACAAAAGCAAACACCAGATGATGCTACTTTTGAAGGGATTGCACCCTGAGGTAGCAAGATGGAAAAAGCATATTGTTCTCGCTCTTTTGGTGAGAGGCTTCCGATCAAGCTCTGCAATCAAGACAACTTTAATCTCCATTGCGTTATGCACTTGCCATGATCCGCGCTCCGGCATCACAGTAGCTCCCAGCGGCTATACTTCATGGTTCGGCTTCCTCATCCATGAGAAATCCATTCGTGCAATTGTGCTTACTCAGCTGGTACTGTACCTGTATGTATGCTATCCTATATCCGAGTACCATAATTTGCTCAGTCCCGTTTGGGTTGATTTCTGATATAATTTTCATGCACATGTTTGGTTGTGACAATTGTTCTTCAAAACTATGGACCTACTTTGCTTCTGCAAAGGTTTCCAAAATTTTAATAACCGCTGTTATTAACACGACAAAATGATTGTTGTGTTAGCACTTGATTCGATCAATATATATTCGATACTGACAATTCTTTTCTTGATAGAGATTACGTCTATTTAACATTTTCTTCTCTTTCTTATAGTATAATATTTGCTATCTATAAAAAAACTCCAAATAAGGCAGTGTTTTTTTCCTTTAAACTACAATGTGTAACCAACACTTTTTTTGTGTGCAGAAATCTGTTTTATGTGCCATATAATTTCTCCCGTAACTCATTTATATGAATATAATAAAATTAGTTGAATTCTCCAGTTAGCAGCTATCTTCCAGTTTATTTCTTTCCTTCTAAAGGTCAGTTTATCTTTAGAAGATGCAACCCACTAAGAGTTCTTAATTGTTATTTCTCTCAAACTTCAAGCAGCCATATCATCAAAATTATACTATCCGTCCATTCTTAGTGTTGTTTGAGCGTTAGGTTTTTTTTTTCATTGGTAAGGTCTGAAATAATACTGATTCATTTTCATTAAGACGACAGTATTTGCGTTCACTTTAAACCATTATTGCTCGCTTCGGTTCACTAGAGTGCCCGACGTACTCAGCATTCGGCGGCAGCGCTCGATCATTTCTAGACTGTCTGCCTCCCTCATAGTTGAAACGGGCATCCACTGAGCACTGGTGCCTTGACGTTCTCCATCGCGGAGGCCAGTCGAGGCGTCACGCCATCACGCGTATAAATATTGTACATGGCAAAGTATAGTGCCCAAGCGCATCGGTAAGCTCTCTCTCTCTCTCTCTCTCTCTCTCTCTCTCTCTCTCTCTCTCTCTCTCTCTCTCTCTGTGTGTGTGTGTGTGTGTGTTCGTTTTGTTTCCATCGTTTTCGTACTACAAGGTTCTCAGATGTGTACAGAGATTCTGCTATCATTTTCGGTCGTTTTGGTACTGCATGAACATTGTATGTGTCCGATGTTGCTGTCCTATTGTTAATGGCTACTTTTCAAGTTTGAGCTCTCTGAATTTTAACCCGACACATGCGCTGGTACGTATTTATGCATGCTATAATGCATCAGATGCCACATAAAAGATGGTGATTTCTGCAGACTAATTTCATACGTTGTTGCAGAAGAAGATTAAACATATGATTTGAGTTCATTTGCCGTAATGATTAGTGGGTTCATATTAGGAGCAGCCTTGCATATGTCTTCTATTTGTATCTTGCTGCCCTTTTTACTTTGAGTGATGACTTGGTTATTGAGTTGTGGTGTAAGTAAACCATACCACAACAAAAGTTTGGAACTGTTTCTGATATATTAAGATTTCAATTGATCCAGGTATCAACAACTATTTGGTGCGTAGCAATCCTCGGTTTGTTTGATGTAGCAGCGAGCAACAACACAGTGGCAGCTCCTCCTATATTTGTGTGAAGCAACAAGGACACAGCTGTGCAGTTTTTTTTCCTCTTGATGAGTATGGGTCCATTGCGTGGTGCCACCTATCCACGATCTCTCTCTCCTCATGTTGTTTCTCAATTTATTATGTTTATTATAGCCATGATTGTTACATACTTTTTTCCCTTTCCCACTGCATGTAATATATGTGTATTATTGTGCATCATCATCTTACTGTAAGATATTTACCACAAATGATGTTTGTAAGTCCATTCGGCTATAGTTGGAAGCTTTGCATTGTTCTATAAAAAGATGGATACAGAAACAATGTTGTCAAAGCTTCCAATTAATGGCTAAATTTGCATTCCGAATCAGATTTATCATCATTTGTGAAATAGCATGATGACAAGTTTAATGCCCAACGATAGTTCAAATTTCAAATGCTAATTGCTTATACATCTGATTGTTTTTTAAACAGCAAAACATCAGAGATATAGATTCTTGGTTGTTGTCCTTTATATCCTCTAGCATATAGTTCCTTCTTCAGTTTTGCTTATGCATGCAATTTCTTTCATTATCGCTGACATCTGCCAGAGCTTTTCATCATGCTCCACTTTTATTCCCACAAAATTGCCAACTGATTCAGATATAGAAAATCAGAAGATATTCGTAATTTATTTCACTGTATCATTGTTTGTTCGATGTGTAAATTCCTGACAGTAATGTGAAATCAAATTATATTATTTTTTTGGTATATGTGAAATCTAATTATATGGAATTTATTTCCTGTTAAATTGATAGATTTATTTATGTTTCTTTATGTTTTAGATGATCGTCTATGATGTTCCCGCAGCAACGCACGGGGTTATCTACTAGTATAAGATAAGAGGTGATGGCGTGCTCTGTTTTCCGCTTTCATTTTGGTGTTTTGAAATTCTGACATGATGAGATACTGGAACCACTGTTTAGTGCATCTGATTATTACTTAAATTATGGTTTTGCTGGAGACAAGAAACAGTTAATAAATATCATCGGTCACGTTTAGCAGTGGTGGACTCAAGTTATGGAGTCGATGCTCTGTCTTGGTGGCATGTTTCGGCTGCCTTAATTGTTGCAGCAGAACTTAGCATCTCACGTTCTACGCATGTTGTGGGAATACTAGCTGTGTGATATATGTTGGAGTTTGTAAAACAGATTATTTATATTCTTATTTGAATTGTAAAACAAAAATAAATTGACTGAACAAAAGATCTTTCATTTATATATAACTCCAACTTCAGAGTATCTGAAGCTAGATATAAGCAGCTCTAAAAACTTCATGAACTTCACGAGTGGACATCCAAACGGCAGCCTTCAACTCAGAAAAGGGAACAAGGTCCACAGAGGGGACAGGGGAGATGCTACTGGACCGAAGAGCAAATGGAAGACGCCACCGGAGTATGCAGGCCGATCATTTACTTCCTCGGAAGGTAGAGAGGTCGGGGCTCCTTGTATGCAGTCCTGGTTGCGGCCAAGATGCGGAGGTCCTGGTGGCCATGGAGGGGTACAGTGCATGGAGCGACGATGGATTTCGATGGGGTGGGGAGGATGCGGGGGCCACTGTGACGGAGGATTTCAAGTCCGTTGGAACAGCGCGCCGTGCTCCGAAGGCGGTGGCGGGCTGCGGGGATGGCGACGGCGGCTGGATGCGGGGAGGGCGGCGGCGCCGGGAGGCGAGGAAGGAGGCGGCGCCGGGATGCAGGGGCTCAACACCGATGTCGTTCCGATGCCAGATATCGCCAACGCCGCTGCACGGATGAACCCTAGAGCGCCACCGGGATCATCATTACGAAAATGAAATGAACTATGAGAAGCAGTCTTTTAAAAATATTACAACATTCACCTAAATTAATAAAAATAATTACATATCTGCCAATTTAATTGTTTCCAATATTAGCCCAGTAAAGTTATTACTATCCAAAATTACTTATGATAATAATATCGGATAGATAAATAATCTGAACGGTTAGATTTTATTTACCTCCTAATTACTACTAGTAATTACTAGTAGTAATATGTATCATAAAACTGCTCCAAATCTGAGTGTCCTTGGTAATAGTGCAGCTTGCCATCGAATGCCTGATGATGTGCCGTCTTGATTCCGGTTCCTGTTTGACACCGAGTGGAGTAATGAAAATGATGTAAGCTGTCCCCTTCTGTTGTTGTAACCACCATCGGCTTCCGAAAAGTATGTTAACCGACCCTCTGACTCTCTGTGCCCCCAAAACAATTTATCACCACTGGTCTGATACTAAAACCGATCATCATCAAACCCTAGGAATAGGCTCCAGCTACATAACTTGTTCTTTCTTGCACCATGCAATGTAACCGAAAGAAAATTCCAAGCATGAGCTGATGCCCCACCTCTGTCTTTTTTACCAATAATAATACCAGAAAGCTGAACCCCTTTGAAACCCTTGCATGTATTTTTAACTGATATGCATTTTCAAGCATTAAAATTTACTATGTCAGCTTCTGTAATCCGGATGGTCTGGTTTACTACACCTTATGTTTCTGAATTAGCTTGGGAAAATTCCAGGCAATTCCTGAAGATTACCAAAATTGTCATCGATCTGCCTTTTCTGTTCTACTCCGCCTATGTTAAGTCTCAATATAGCCAGTCCCAAGCCTGGGTAAAGGAGGAGGGTTGTGTTAGGTTTGGCAAACCAACGTCAAAAACCCAGCCACTCAAATGGATATGAAACCCATAAGAAATTCGTTGGGGCGTAACCCTCTTAGCGACGCGCTACATCGGAACCTGGGTGTGGTGTCAAATGGGCAAGGGCCGGGTCGTCACAACCTTAGTGGCGCGTCGTATCGTGACCTGGGTACGATGAATAGTGAGCAAGGGTCGGGTCGTCGTAACCTTAGTGGCGCGCTACATCTACGCCCGGGTGTGGTGAAAAATGAGCAAGGGTCTTCGCACTTTCCTCGACGGGTGCGAAGGGTAAGAAAGTTAGCCGAGCCAACTAGGATTCGTCTAGGGAGTTGGAACGTAGGGTCCCTAACAGGCAAGTTACGAGAGCTAGTCGATGTGGCAACTAGGAGGCGTGTAAATATCCTATGCGTTCAAGAGACTAAATGGAAGGGCCAGAAGGCGAAGGAGGTGGAGAATACTAGCTACAAGCTTTGGTACACGGGTACAACGTCGGGTAGAAATGGTGTAGGCATCTTGATCGACAGGAGCCTTAAGGATGGAGTCGTAGATGTTAGGAGGCACGGGGACCGGATTATCCTTGTTCGGCTGATAGTTGGAGATTCGGCTTTAAATGTGATTAGTGCATATGCCCCTCAGGTAGGTCTTAGTGAGAGCATCAAAAGTCAGTTTTGGGAAGATCTAGATAGCATGGTTAGTGCCATACCTATCAGTGAGAAGCTTTTCATAGGAGGAGACCTTAACGGCCATGTGGGGACGTCTAATGTAGGGTTCGAGCGAGTCCATGGGGGGTTCGGGTATGGTAGTAGAAATCAGGAGGGGGAGGATATACTTAATTGGGCGCTAGCTTATGACTTGTTGGTAGCGAATACCCTATTTAAGAAGAGGGAATCCCATCTAGTGACCTTTAGAAGTGCACAACACTCGAGCCAAATCGACTTTATCCTTGCCAGGAGGGAGGATAGGCGTGCTTGCTTGGACTGTAGGGTGATACCTGGGGAGTGTGTCGTCACTCAACATAAGCTTGTGGTGGCGGATTTTCGTTTTCGGGTACGTGTATACAGGGACAAACGTACCAAGACCGCGAGAACAAAGTGGTGAAAGTTTAGAGGGGAGCTGGCGCAAACTTTTAAGGAGAGGATGGTAGCAGAGGGACCCTGGGAGGAAGGAGAAGGACCAGATGACATGTGGCTAAAAATGACAACATGCGTTCGGAAGGTAGCTTCAGAAGTGTTTGGCATGAGTAGAGGAGGCAAACAAGAAGCAAAAGACACCTGGTGGTGGAATGATGAGGTGCAAAGGGCTATCAAGGAGAAGAAGGAGTGTTTCAAGCGTCTACATCTTGACAAGAGTGCAACCAATATAGAAGGCTATAAAATAGCCAAGAGGGCTGCAAAGCGAGCAGTGAGTGTAGCAAAGGGTCAGGCATATGATAACCTTTATCAGTGACTAGGCACGAAGGAAGGGGAGAAGGACATCTATTAGATGGCTAGGATCCGTGAGCAGAAGACGAGGGACATCAACCAAATCAAATGTATCAAGGATGGGGTAGATCGACTCCTGGTGAGAGATGAGGAGATCAAGGACAGATGGCGAGAGTACTTTGATAAGTTGTTTAACGGAGAGGAGGAAGGTCCTATACTTGAGTTGGATGACTCATTTGATGATAACAACAGACGCTTTGTGAGGAGAATTCAAGAGACAGAGATAGAGGAAGCTTTGAAGAGGATGAAGAGTGGTAAAGCGATGGGCCCTGATGGTATCCCCATCGAAGTATGGAGATGCTTAGGTGCCAGAGCCATAGTATGGTTAACTAAGCTTTTTAACCTCATCTTTCGGTCAAACAAGATGCCGAAAGAATGGAGGAGGAGTATAGTAGTACCGATCTTCAAGAACAAGGGAGATGTTCAAAGTTGTACTAACTATCGTGGGATTAAGTTGATGAGCCATACGATGAAGCTCTGGGAGAGAGTCATCGAGCATCGCCTAAGAAGAGTGACAAGTGTGACGCAAAACCAGTTTAGGTTCATGCCTGGAAGATCGACCATGGAGGCGATTTTCTTAATGCGACAATTGATGGAGAGATATCGGGAGCAAAAGAAGGACTTACACATGGTCTTTATTGACCTCGAGAAGGCATATGACAAAGTGCCAAGAAGTGTCATGTGGTGGGCCTTGGAGAAGCACAAAGTCCCAACTAAGTATATTACCCTCATCAAGGATATGTACAGGGACGCGAGGACGTGTGTTCGGACATGTGATGGCGACACCAATGACTTTCCGATTAAAATAGGACTACACCAAGGATCAGCATTGAGCCCTTATTTATTTGCTTTAGTGATGGACGAGGTCACACGAGAAATACAGAGTGATGTCCCTTGGTGTATGCTCTTTGCTGATGATGTGGTGTTAGTTGACGAGAGTAGGGATGGGGTTAATAGGAAGTTGGAGCTGTGGAGGCACACATTAGAGTGCAAGGGTTTCAGACTTAGTAGGGCCAAGACCGAGTATATGATGTGTGAGTTTAGCGTGACTAGACATGAGGATGAATACGTTAGCCTTGATGGACAATTGGTGGCCAAGAAGGATACATTTCGTTATTTAGGATCGATGTTGCAAAAGGACGGTGACATCGATGAAGATGTTAGGCATAGAATTTCAGCCGGCTGGTTGAAATGGCGTCAAGCATCCGACGTCTTATGCGACAAGAGGGTGCCACAAAAGCTAAAAGGTAAATTCTATAGGACGGCAATTCGTCCGGCGATGTTATACGGGGCTGAGTGCTGGCCTACAAAAAGATGACATGTTCAACAACTAAGTGTAGCAGAGATGCGTATGTTGCGTTGGTTTTGCGGGCATACAAGAAGAGACCGAATACGGAATGAAGATATCCGGGACAGGATAGGAGTGGCACCTATCGAGGAGAAATTGGTTCAACATCGGTTGAGATGGTTCGGACATGTCCAACGGAGACCTCCGGAGGCGCCGGTACGTAGTGGGGTTCTAAAGAGAGATGCTAATGTTAAGAGAGGTAGAGGTCGACCTAACTTGACTTGGGACGAGTCGGTTAAGAGAGACCTGAAGGCGTGGGATATCCCTAAGGAGCTAGCTATGGATAGGAGCGCTTGGAGACTAGCAATAGACGTGCCGGAACCGTGATCTTTTTTCCTTCCTTCTTGCTTACTTGTTTTTGGCTTTTGTTCTTTTTGTTTTTGTCCTTTTTTTTCTCTTTCTTTTGGTTTCTGTTTCTTTGTCTCTTCTTTTTTGGGTTCACATGGGTTTCATCTCTAGCCTACCCCAACTTGCTTGGGATAAAAAGGCTTTGTTGTTGTTGTTGTTGTTGTTGTTGAATCGGCTTGTATATAGTTATCTAGAATATTGTTTGCTCGAGCTTACTTCTGGATATATTGCAGAGCCAGTCATCATCTTCTCAATCCGCTAATGCTATTACTAGCCGATGATTTGCCCCTAGAAACAATCTTGACGTCTTTGCAAGAGATATGCAATTAGGTGTTGATTTTTGTGTCAACCCTTATCTGCCATTACTTAGCAAGACAGCATGTGCATCATCAGTGGCCACCCTGCCATCATATATATGTACCTTGGATGCCTCCAGCCGATGTGCTTAACCATCCTCATACTCCGATGAGTCCCGTATGTATAGCAGCTGCCTTTGAAAAGCCAACACCTCAGAGCAGGATACATGGTATAAAATAGGTCAACCATCCTGGTCTCTTCCAAATATTGCGGTCCAAACTTCCCATTGGCTTCTGCGAGCAACAAGTGTAGACGTTGCCACATTGACTTTGCTGCCTCCCATCAGCCATCTGCGTGTAACTAGCCTTGACTATTTTGGCTGCCCCAATCATTCACTGCACTGGAATTTTGTAGAGCCGACAAACTAACACTTAGGGCTTGTTTGGTTCCATTGGAACGGGCCAGAATGAAGCCCGTGGACGGAACTAATTGGCCCAAAATAAAACAACCTCCATGCAAAAAAACACTGTTCGGTTTGGACCGGTCCGGAACAAAGTAGGGTTCGTTTTGGCCATTTTGCATTTTCAGCAGGCCGGTTTCGTTCTTCACCTACATAGATCCGGAGCTAATCCAGCAAACCTCAGCTGGATCAAATGAATCACCTGGATTCACTGGATCCAAGTCCAAAACCATTCTTGGTGCAGAATGAATCATCAACATGGCCTTAATCATTTCTTGTAGGATTCTTCTGCCCCATAAGACCAGCACATAGCATTTGTTCTGGAAACCAAGTACCGTGGCACCCCTACCATGTTAAACTGAAACATTCCCAGCGTCACTAAAATTATCCTTTTTTTAACCTAGTAATCCTGCTTTCCCGTCACCTTGAAAAATATTTCACCATCGGCTGATAGCTACATAGCTTCCTTGCTGACCCTGAATACTTCGACCATGGTATTTGCCTCCTGCTGATAAAAACATAACACGAGCCAATGGTGGAGTGCACATATCATGCTAGCCGATGGGAAGATAGAAATAACACATGCGAACCCACTCAGTATGATACGATGATAGTACTCTGAGCATCCTTTATTTAGTGCATATACCAGATAATAATGCTTAGCTTCTTTACTTTGCTATCTGTAACAGTCGATGGGAAGATAGAAGACCTCTATCAGCTTGAAAGTTGAAACCATGTAACTATGACCAAAACTAACTTCTGAACTGGGCATATTAGCAGCCATAGTTGACTTGATGAGCATGAGGACGTGGCACAAACTGGACTGCAGTGCTTTTGTTGTCGAGCTATATTCTCGATAGTAATACTAGGTATGCATATGAGCTCTAGAAGTCAATGGACATAAGACACAAGGTTTATACAGGTTTAGGTCTCCATGAGGATAATAACCCTATGTTATGTTTGATGTATTGTATTGATGATGTCTCGCGCTAGGGTTCCGAGAAGAGTTCTGATGATCCTTTTGGAAGACCCATGCCCCCCTTATATATCCGAAGGGCAGGGCTTACGTAATAAATCTCCTAGATGGTTACAACAGTTTCTATCTATAGCCAATATCTCTAATATTATCTTACCGCCCACTCCAAGTTATGATCCGAGTAGTAGTGTTCATGGGCTTTTATCTCCATAACATTGTTAATAGATCCTGACCCACTCTGCAGAATATCTAAATAGTTAGATATCCAGGAAACACATGTCCCACACTTGTCGTTGCAGCCCACTTCTGAGATTGAAGATCTAACCATCAACTCCGCATTCTATCATTATCATTACTGCAACTAAGCCGATGATTGTGTCCTAGGAACAATGCCCATGCCGTTGCAAGAGTCATGCAGTCAAATCTTGATCTTCACATAGTGCTCGCTGCTAAGATAATCGTGCATCACCAGACCAGCTTGCATTCTACTCCCTCTATATTAAGAAAGGAATTTGTTTAGGACATCACTTTTATATCAATGAATGATTAATTAGTGGTAGTTTTTCCTATATGTCCTTATTAAATAGAGTTTTGGATCCACTTCATTCACTATCAGTTCCCTCTCCTTCTGGTTAGCTGCAATGGGCTTGACGTAAGACTGAAGGTCATTGGTTTGATTCCCAGCCACGCCCCTTTTTTTTGTGCGCTTCAGTTATGGTGACAGGGGGCAAAGCAGACCGGAACTAAGTTTAATTTCCAAAATGAATTGATTTGATAACAATTGCAAAAAAGCTAAAACGAACCCCTTTCTAATATGGAGGGAGTGTGTCCCTAACCGATATGCTTATTAGTATATATGATTCGCTTGGAAACCCTTCAATTACCCAAATCTTGCATGTAGGTATTTGTCGAGTGCCTGAAACACCGGTAAAGGCCCCAAAAAACTTGACAAACACAAGGCACTAGGTGGAAGTGGAGAGGCCAAGAATCTATTGGATGCTCAGTGAAATCACAAGGCACTAGGTGGCAGTGGAGAGGCCAAGAATCTGTTGGATGAACCCAGAAAATGAAGTCAAGCGGAGATGAGGATTTTCAACTTCTGGAGATAGAGACCAGACTGGACGGTATCAGAGATCAGAGAACTATTGGCAGCGAGGAATCTATTGACAGGAAGGCCCACACAGGCTGGATACAGTGTTCAGACTGGACGGTACGGCCTGTATGGATGGGATAAAAATAGAGAGGAAGCAGATACCGGACTAATACCTGGGAGCATCAGTAGGGAGTCAAAGGGAAAAGAGAGGAGCACTAGGAGGAGATGTTAGATATCTTGAGAGTCCTAGAGAGAGTAACTTGAGCATTTATTCACATCTAAGGCCGGTTAGGCATCAGTGATGAGCCTATCGTGATCGGTTGTGAAAGCCGTCACATGTTTGTACATAGTTTGAGCTCATCGTTAAAAGGAGCATCGATAGTAAGCGCTCGTGTCGGCTCAGAGAGTCCGACAAGTTCTTGAGGGAGGTGAGCTTGTGCCTTGGTAGCAGCAGTGACACAACCATGTCTTTACTCCGGGAATGATTGCAGGCTCGTGTGTGACAACTCCACTTGGTGGCAAGAGGGACCGGCACTTTGGCGGGAGTGATCCAACAAGGAGTAGGGGAAAGCGCCATCCTTCCGAGACCTTGAGGAAAAAATCATGAGCATTCCTTGACCCTTCTCTTTACTATTCCACAATTATATATTATAGTTGAAAGGTTGACTTGAGGCTTGCATAGGCTAGTGTGGCTTAGTTTTCGCATTGCACGGATCATGAACACTAGCATGTGTAGGATCTTGGTCTCATAGAATTTTTAGGTTGAAACGATTGCTAGGGGTGAGCAAGGAAGTTGAAGTATTTGCTGATTGTGGTCGGCTTACAGATTCACACCCCCCCCCCTCTCGGTACACCTTCGATCCTTACATTGGTGCATAATCTCTCTATCCAAAGAGTGGGGTCAAGGTCAATCACTCTCAATACTGACTAGCAATGGTGAAACAATATCAAGATTGATTGTATAAAAAGAAGATATTAGATTCATCGTGCAACAAATTATCATACAAAATAATATTTTATATTTGAAGTCATTTATTTAGTAGATATTTTGTGTCAAAGTAAAAAAATGAGTTTGACTAAATTCATAAATGCTAACATTTGGGCACAAGCGAGATAAGAAAGAATATATACATGCATTGTGTCAGTCCATGCATATCCATGAAAACATAAAGTTTGTAGGACATCTGCATTGTAATCCAAGAACATGAGCTATTCCATAGATTTAAGAAATTTGAATGTGACCCGACAAAGTTTTCATACCTATGTGTATATCTCGTCTACAATGTATTTTCAAAATATATTTTTTCTGTCTTGAAGAGGTCCAAATGTGATACATTAATAATGATAAAACTCAGACCAGTTTGTTGTAGTTTTTGCTGATTTTTTCATATGGAAACTCAAAATCTAAATGAACAGTACTATGGCAAGCTATACTTTGAAAAGTTAAAAAGATGGCGTAAGAAAAAATGAATTAAAATATCTAAATTCAGCTGAGAGAGAGCTCTTGGAGCAGTTAAAAGATTATTACAAAATGTAATAGCAAAAACCAAATAGCCAAAAGTTAGGAAACATTCTTTCTGCCAAAAGCTCAAAAGTTCTTGACAAGCAATTTGGTGCATGCCTTCAACCAGTACCGCAGCCACACGAAGCACACCTAGCGATCTATTTCCAAGTAGAAAAGAGATGTTCTCAAACTCCGATCGAGGGTACTTTGACCCTAGGGGATGTCGAGTCAGCCATGCATCAAGTATGTCAGATCTTTTTTCTTACAAGGCTTCAATAAACCATGTCATAACAACTCTTCTTCCCTAGCAATTTTTATGCCCAAGCAGTGGTCCCATGAACTACCTAACAGCTATCTCAGGTCATAAGAAAAACCCCTCCATTAGTTTTATTTCATCAAGAACTTAAACAGAGAAAGGTACATCACACAACTACACAGAATAGCTTAACACTACAGTTGGAAGATAACCGATGGCGTGAGTTGTAAATATCAGCTCTCACTCTCTCTATCGTTTCATCATCCTCAAGAACTTAAATAAATAGAGGGACAGCACACATGTACCCAATAGCAGTTAGACTACAATTTGAAGAAAATGGATGATGGGAGTTGCAATCAGAATCATCTCAGATAGAAGGACAACACATAATTACAGAGAATAGCATTAACACTACAGTTAGAAACTTGTCAAAAAAAAAACCACTACAGTTAGAAGATAACAAATGGTGTGAGTTGCAAATATCAGCTCTCTAAATGGCTCATCATCCTCAAGAACTTAAATAAAGAGAGGGACAACACACATCTACCCAATAGCAGTTACACTTCAGTTTAAAGCAGATGGATGATGGGAGTTGCAATCAGAATCATCTCAAATAAAAGGACAACACATAATTATATAGAATAGCATTAGCACTACAGTTAGGAGATAACAGATAGCGTGTGTGTGTGCTCACGCGTGTAACTCTTTTACCATATCATCAAATGAGTAATTTTTAGAAACCTACAACTATTTATGCCCATGTATCACAAAACTACAACCTTTTGAGCCTATTTCAGGAAATTACAACTTTGAGCAGGGATCGAGCTACGTAGCACTCATGGAATTGACAGGTGGAACCATGTCACAAAAGTCGTAGGTTCTTGCTAATTACTTAGGGCTGAAATAGTACTAGTTTTGTTAAATAAACTTCAAAAGTAGTAGTTTTGTGATACAAAGGCATCAAGTAGTTGTATTTTTATGAAATTTCCCCTATGTATATTGATTATATGGCAATAGTTCAGGAAGGGGAGATGCATGCATAGATGTGCCTTCGTCATCCTTTTCTCCGCCCCGTGGATGATTAAGAGGTTCAACCAAGATCGAATGATATAATAAATATTCTGTTTCACGCTATTACTTTCATCCATGTACTACAAAAAGTGCAACTGTTAGTGTCTACATGCTACTTGATTAGAGCTAGTTTGAGAGGAATCAATAAACTTGAATGTTTGCCCTAGATTCTAAGGGCACAACACATTTTTCTGATATCGATATAGGTGGTTATCATATGTCTAGCTCGTCAGATGAATAAAAAATTATTTGCACTAGATGCCAAGGCTCTACTTGCAAATGGGGTTTTTATTTTTCAATACATGATCTATCATATCAATTTTTTTTATGACGTCGCACGTGGTAATGGAGAGAGAAAGAGAGAGGAGGAACTGGACGATGAAATCATCTTGATGAAACAAGATGTACATTATTTTAAATATGATGTATTATTTCTAATACTACAAAACAATATGAATCTAGCATTATATATAGGCTTTAAAATAAAAAAAACTTGCATTGTACACAATTTTTTCATTTTATATGGAACATTTGGTCACAACACCACGCAACAACTAAATGATGTGACAAGTCTAGGAAACAACAACAAGAAACTATATGCATTCGAGAGGGGTGTTTCGTTTATGTTCCATGTGATGTGGCAATCTTGTAAACAAACAAAATGAAAAGCCTAAGAGCTCAGCCATTCCAAGGACGTCTTCATTACTTTTTCCATGATTCTGTCGTGAGTGCATCTTTCAAAGTTATACAACACTTTATACGTTATTCAAAGTGGTACATCAAAGTGAGTAACTACGTAAGTACTGACAGTGGTCACCAAGTGCCTAGAATACTACTCCGCCATGTGATCTGATCTCTACTTGATGGAAATAAATTTGAGTAGTAAGTACTGATGGTAGTTTAAGGTCTTTTTGGGCGGGCCTGTTTGAGTTTTCTGCCCAGGATCAAGTGAATCCAGCTGTGTCACTGAATCCCGGTGATCAGCCATTCCTAGATAGGAATCAAAACCAGGGTTTCACGCAGATTTCAAACTGCTGTTCGGTTGACAGGCACAGGCCATGAAACAATACTAGCTAGTTCACCAGTCCAACATAGACCTTTGGTTTTCAACACATCACAACAAATAAAAACATATTGTTTGGCACTTCATATAATCAGTTGCTACTAATTGAAAACTGTTCCATCGAAAACTGTCTCATAGCACAAAGTTGCTACTAAACCAAAATCTAGAGCAATAATTTATCATACACACATGCCTTAACGTTGGACACCACAAGTTTACATGATGAAAAAAAAATTATTGTCAGGCACCAAGCCATCACTTAACTCTTGCAGCAGAAATCATCCAAGATCACCAAGCCATCACAGACCTACAGTAACCAATATTTCAATATTTTCATAGTCATTTCACGTGCTTCAGAACAAAAAGTCAGTATCAATATTTCAACAAATTTATTTTATGCAAACTGAAAATAAAGTCAAAAGTGTAATATCATAACTACAATGCCAGAGAGCTACAATTATGAGAACATGTGGTGAATGCGACAATCTCAATAGGAATCTTATACCGTTGCTCTATCAAGAGGGCTCAAAGTTCATGAGGATCCACAATTGACAGTTCAGTGTTGTTAGTGACCAAGTTGGGCACTAAAACATAGAATCCAATAGAAAAAAAAACTCAATTGATATCTGTTATGCAACAACAATTACACATATTAGCATTAACACTATAGTTAGGACTTAGGAGATAACAGATAGTGTGAGGTGCAAATATCAGCTCTCTCAAACATCTCATCATCCTCAATAACTTAAATAAAGAGAGGGATAACACACATCTACCCAATAGCTGTTACACTACAGTTTAATGGAAATGGATGATGAGAGTTACAATCAGAATCATCTCAAATAAAAGGACACCACACAATTATACAGAATAACATTAACACCACAGTTAGGAGATAATAGATAGAGTGTGTCTGTGCACACGCGCATGTGTGTGTGTGTGTGTGTGTGTCCGCACGCGCGAGTGTGTGTAACTCTTTTACCATATCACCAAATGAGTAAATTTAAGAAACCTACAACTATTTTTACCTATGTATCACAAAACTACAACCTTTTGAGCCTAGTTCAGAAAATTACAACTTTGAGTGGTGATCGAGCTATGTGGCACTTGTGGGATTGATAGGCGGGACCATGTCACAAAAGTTGTAGGTTCGTGTCAATTACTTAGGGCTGAAATAGGCGTTCAAAAGATTATGATTGATGGACCAACATGATTAGTAAGAAGCTGTGATACTCCGGTGGATATCTGAGAGAAAGTTGTGTTTAATGGCTACGGAATCAGGGGTACGGTGTTTGTGACGAAAAATCATCTCACATTTCTTCAAAATGTTATAGTTATGATTTTACGGATATATCAGGTGGTCGTATATTGAATATGCAGAATCTAACATTTGTTTCTAACCAGTAGAAAAAAAACAAAGAATACCATCCAGTTTTCCAATGTTTGCTTACGGCAACTTTATGAGATAATCCAGAACTGTTCTTGACAATGATAAACCAACTGGACATCAGCATGTAGATTGTGAAATACTCAAGACATTTCATGCCAAATTTTCTAAGCATGATGTTCTATGCACGAGCACCATGTTAGGATTGGTGACAGTGAGAGCAGTGTCCGGCGCTACCGATGGGCGTTAGTGCAGGGTGGACAGGTTGATGGGAGATGACTTGGAAGATCAGGCCCCGGCATCCTGCGGCCGACAAATCAACACCGCCGTAGCCGTGGTGGCCGCGCCCGCGAGCACAGAGCCCCAGTTCTACCGCCAGAGCAACGGTAGGTACGACGTGCTGTTGTCCAAAGTCTACGAAACGGAATCAGGTCCTTCGCATGGGCGGTTTCTGCCTGCGCAAGGCCAAGGTTCGGTGAATGCGAACTTCATCCAATCCGGAGTGTTTCGTCAAGATCCACCTTGATTAGTAAACAACAGTTTTATACGGCAGTCAATCTCTAATGAGACATTTCATAATCCGTACTCCGTAGTAAGTAAAAAGGAATCAATCTGAGTTTGGAAAGCAACATCACTCAGTAGCTCATGAACTGCAACGAGTAACGAGATTAGAACTTGCAGAGTTGCAGTACGTGCAAAACAACAAAGATAAATCGGTTGTGCATCATACAACATTAGAGACTCACAATTTCTTTTCTTGCAAATAACAGAATTTACACCGTATACACACGCCTGCCGGATCAGTCACGCCAGGACTTATCTAAACATTATCTTATTGCCACCTAGGACTTATCTAAAAAAATTATAGAGGAATCAGATGCAGAACCGCATAATCATCTTTCTGTTGATGAAGAGGATTTTTGGTAATTGTATCTTTGAAACCGTGGTTAGGGAGGAAAGCAAGGGAGCTTAAAGAGCAACGTTGCCGGTGGGAGTGGGAGAGCTAGCAAAGATTCATTTTCTTCAGTCTAAGTGGATTTTTTATTTCCCGCGAAATGCTCTCCATCTGCTCCCTTTCCTCCGGAAAGGAACATTGGTTTCCTTTGTTCCAAACGCTCACATGTCTTTCCTTTCCCGAGGAACTCATTCCTCCACAATTCCTATGATTTTCTTTCATTCCAAACACGTCCTTAATGTTTTGATAAACCTATAAAACTGTAATATGAAACTAAGCATTAAGAGATATAATTTCATTTCATAAAATAAGACCTCAAATATAATATAACATTGTTAGAAGTATGCGATGAAAAACCCCATTAAGACTAGTCTTAGGATTGAGTTATACTACTTTGTTGTTCAAAGTAGTATAACCTACCGTAATGAAGTCTTCCGACAAAACTAGCTACCCCTGCATGGGCGTAGTTGCCCCGCCCAAATCAAGCATCGTGTGCCCATCCTGAGCGATCGAATACATATGCCACTAACGTGCATCCAAATCAGAAAAGCATGGGCGCATCCGTGTGACCTGTTGATCGTCAGTTGACCCATCCGTTCATTACAGCCCTGTTGGCTCGCTACCGGCTACCGCCATTTGTTGCCTGCGTGCCAGACCATCACATACAAGGGCCAACTGGAAAATCTTCGTTTTTGTATTAAAAAATCTTAATATAATCATCATCATTGGCCAAGTAGAAAGATCACATGTTTCATATTGATATTGGAAAGGGACGGTCCAGATCTTTCTATAAACAATCGTATATCGCTGCATATATATATAGGAGCCAGCAAGTAGTGACCTACTACCAAATACCCGAGAACTAGTTGTTCCATTCATGTAAGAAAAAAAAGCAGCTAAGCATATAGCGAAGTTGGCGAGCGTAAGTAATGGCCTTGTCTGAGACCAAGAATGCTCCGGCTCACCACCAGTCCGATGCCGAGATTGCGGATGACATGTACCCGTACCTGCGCCGGTACAAGGATGGCCGTGTTGAGCGGCTCATGGTGAGCGCCTTCGTGCCGGCTTCTGAGACGCCAGGGGCAACAACCGGAGTCGCAACGAGGGACGTCGTCATCGACCCTCACACCGGCGTGTCCGTGCGCCTGTATCTTAATGTTGGTGCAGCGGCAGCAACAGGCAACACCCTCCCGCTCATTGTCTACTTCCACGGTGGCTCCTTTTGCACGGGGAGTGCCTTCTCCAAGTTGTTCCACCGTTATGCCGCCTCCCTCTCTGCACGGGCAGGGGCGCTTGTCGTCTCGGTGGATTACCGGCTGGCGCCGGAGCATCCCATCCCCGCAGCCTATGAGGATGCTTGGACAGCGCTCCGGTGGGTGGCAACCCTCTCCGATCCATGGCTTGCTGACCATGCCGACCCTACACGCATGTTCCTTGCCGGCGAGAGCGGTGGTGCCAACATTGCGCACAACGTGGCGGCGCGTGCAGCCACCGCAGAAGGCGACGGCATCGACATGGCCGGCCTGATCCTGTTGCAGCCCTACTTCTGGGGATCGGACCGACTGCCGTCGGAGATGGACTGGGATGACGGAGACGTGTTCGCCCCGAAGAGGGTGGACACGCTCTGGCCGTTCCTGACGGCTGGCATGGCCGGCAACGACGATCCGCGCCTCAACCCGCCGGCTCACGTGATCGCGTCGCTGCCTTGCCGGCGCGCGCTGGTGACCGTGGCCTCGAAGGATGTGCTGTGTGAACGTGGATGCCGGTACGCAGAGATGCTCAGCCGCCATGGCGTGAGATGCCGTGAGGTGAAGCTCATGGAGTCGAAAGACGAGGACCACGGGTTCCACCTCTACCGGCCTGCGCGCGCCAGCGCCGTGGAGCTCATGGACAGTGTCGTCGACTTCATCAACAGCAACAGGAGTGTGGCCTCGTCGATCGTCAGTGCTGAAACAGAGTTCTTACATGTCCCCTTGAGGCAGTCGCATTCGTGGGAAGCCACGAGCAAAGGTTGCAAGGCTGCGCTGGCCAGTGGACCAGACAGGGAAGTCTACGGGCGTCCAGGCTCGAGGAACGGGTTGGTGGTAAGGCGTGCAAATCCACCCACATCAGGTTTCGGACTGATGCTAGGCCGATCCCCATCTCTGGTCCAGAAGGGGCCTCCGCGCGCACTGTCCACTGAAAAACCATTGAGGCCGTCTCTCCTATCACCAGGCCAAAGGATTTTTATCGCCTGAATCGATACTATCATACGACTCTGTTCATGAAACAGAGAAATGTTGGAATTACAACACTCGGTTTAGTTATGTAAGTGGATTCAATATAGGAACCAATACTATCATGCCAGTGATGCAAGTGAATTACATCACTCTGTCCTCTGTAGTCTGTACGACTGGATTGTATGTAAGTGATGGATGATGACAATCGAGAAACAAACGAAAATGTCAGCACCATCGTCGTTATCGGATCGTGTATAGCCAAGTAATCCTCGTCTATCCTAGCACTCAGCGTTGCTGATATGAGGCCGTACGTTGCTTGCACTAGATATTGACTGCGTGGCTGTTTGTGCAGGTCAATGTCAATTTGTATCACGAGTTCGCACCCGGTTTCGAAATAATATCAGCATGTGCACAATTTCTTGAAGTCGTAATCTCTCTCTCACTGGACAAACACAATGCAATATGTTTGGACTCATGTGCTGCCATGCTTTTGTATTAGTTGATATTGGTTGGACAAATTAAGGGTCGGATAAATTAGTACTTTTAATTTTATATTAATCTAGAAATAAATTATAAGCATAATTAATATATTACATGATAAACTAGACAAGTCTACGTAAGATATAGATAGGTCTACAAGATCAGATAAAAGTATAACATCTAACATATTAGAGACATTCATCATAGATAAACATATCACGAAAGCTAGTATGAGAAACATGGTTTGAGGTGAGATTACATATGTTTCCTTCTGAACTGGGTAGAGGAGGCGACGAAGACGTGCAACACCGTCACATTATTGGCGACGGTGGATGAGACCGACTCGATGACGAGGAAGATGAGCCGTAGCGATAAGCTTGACAAAGACGAGGAAGCGATTGAGCAGTCGCGCAGAGCGCTTCCCAAAAACCTTATTTGCCCTCTCCCGATGCAGTATCACAGAGGACGATGGTTCTGAAGACCTGTTCTCCCGTTCGCCGGTGCACGCCGATGATCGGAATAGAGAAGTCTTGACGGCGTAACAGTTACGAGAGATAAAACACTAGGCGATTGTGTGATATGATTTGCGGCGGTACCCATATGTATTTATAGGGAGGAACCACTAGGGTTGGGCGTCCCGCAACCGAGTCGGTTACCATATTAATACGTCGGTTTTCATAACCAAATATATGGAAATACATGAAACACGCAGCAAAAAGAAAGTGCAAAAGGAAGTCGCGCCCCCGCAAGATAAGGGACCAAATTTCGGCGGACCAATCACGCAGGTAATGCGCAGTCATGCCCATCGCCCACGCCCCACCCCGTCCCGTCCGGCCCGGCGAGGCAAGGCGAGGCGAGGCGAGCGAGCACGCGCATGAGTTCTTCCTTTCTCGCATCCACACACTTGCAAAAGATAGTAAAGCAATCAACCTTATAAATTAAACTCCCTCCACCTTCACCAGTAATGTGGGACTAAATATTTACACTCTCTTCACTCATAAATGGGTCTTTGAGATTTTTTAGGAATTATTGTGAATATTAATAGGCCAAGCTCATAAATTTCAGCAATCCCCCACTAGATATCAAAGTTCCAGCTAGACTTTGTCTCACCCCATTATTATTTAATATATCAATATTTTCAGTGGAGACTGTTGAGTTAAACTTCCACCTAGAATAATAAGCTACACTTATTCATAACTTGAACAATGGACTACGCCTTGAATTGTAAATTTTATGCCAACAAGTTTCACTTACTGTCATAACTAATACTAGACCTCCAGTAGGCTTCTTCACGGGTGGAGCATATAGGTCATACTCCCTTGGTCTTTTATAAGCTTAATAGACATCACCCAAATCTCATAGATTGTGACCTTAAAACAATCGGGCTCATATAGGTCTATTCATTCGAGAATATTTTGTAGGACAACATCTTCGCTATTTAAAGCCAATTGAATATATTAAGGCAACAACCAACCTGTCATACAGATATCGAGAGTAATATATCGCTTCTCGAGTGGGTTATAAAAAGGTTACTCTTATGCAAACCAATAGCTTGTTCTTCACAGGTCCTACTTCACGGGATCTCCGATCACATAGGTTGGGTTACCACTATGAAATAGCACATATGGATCTCATATCCATCTCCTTCGATGCACTGTCTATCATATTACATGACAGCCTCTTGGTGAATTGATCTGTCAGGTTCTCACCAGTTAAAATATATTCTACAGATATGACTCCGAAGTTTCTCATTTTACTAACAGACTTCAAACTGTCTCTTAATATGTCTTGATAACTTTGTATTGTTCTTAGAATTATTCACTTTGACTATCATAGTTTGATTGTGATAATTCATAAGAATTATCAGCACAGGTTTCTCGATAATAGGCAAGTCCATCAAGAGCTCACGTAGTCAATCGATCTCAACTGTAGCTGTATCTAGTGCGGTAAGCTCTGCTTCTATGATAGACCTCGTCAAGATGGTATGTTTGCATAATCTCCATAAACCAGCAGCACCACCAAAAGTAAATGCATATTCACTCGGGGCATACATCTCATTAGCATCAGATATCCAATTGGAGTCATTGTAGCTCTCTAGTACTGCTAGATATCCAGAATAATAAATTCCATAATCCATTGTACCAACTAAGTAGTGCATTACCCGCTCAAACGCACACCAATGATCATCTCCCGGACAAGAAGTAAAGCGGCTCAGTTTGCTTACAGTAAATGAGATGTCAGGCCTAGTAGCACTAGCTAAATACATAAGTGATCCAATAATCTGAGTATATCTTAATTGGCCTTTGTCAATTCTCTTATTCTTTCTATGAATCAAGCTAGGATCATAAGGTGTTGGAGAAGGCTTGCTATCCTTATAACCAAAACGGTTCAAGAGCTTCTTAACATAATAAGATTATATAAGAGTAATCTCATTCTCTCCATTGATTAGCTTGATGTTTAAGATAACATCAGCCTCACCCAGATCCTTCATATCAATACTTTGGCATAGAAAAGTCTTGATCTCATTGATCACATCAAGATTTGTTTCAAAAATGAGTATGTCATTAATATACAAGCATAATATAACTCTTTGACCCCCACCATGGTGATAGTACATACATTTATCACCCTCATTGACTGAAAAGCCTGTTACTAGAAATGTTGAATCAAATTTCTCATGCTACTGCTTAGGAGCTTGTTTCAGACCATACAAAGACTTCAACAACTTATACACCTTGTCTTCTTGACCCTTTATTATAAATCTATCTGGTTGATCCATATAGATTTCCTCATCCAACTCTCCATCAAGAAAAGCTGCCTTAACATCCATTTGATGAACGATAAGACCATGTGGGGTAGTCAGAGCAAGTAATACATAAATAGTGGTCAATCTAGCAACTGGTGAATAAGTGTCAAAGAAGTCTTTGTCTTCTTTCTGAGTATAACCCTTAGCCACAAACCGAGCCTTATACTTATCAATAGTACCATCAGGCTTAAGCTTTTTCTTGAACACCCATTTACAACCCACAGGTTTGCAACCATATGGTTTATCGACAACTTTCTAAGTTTCATTCGAAAGAATAGAGTCCATCTCACTATGCACAGCTTCTTTCTAGTCATCTGCATCAAAGATGCATATGCCTCTGAAATGGTTCTAAGAGTGACATCCACAAGATAAACGGTTAAATTATCACCAAAAGACTTTGCAGTTCTTTGTCTCTTGCTCCTCCTAGGAGCTTCATTATCAATCTCCTCATAGATTGGTTCAAATATTTGTTTAGCATGATTAAAAATATACTAGGTTCAGGAGTTGTTTCAGCAATTACATCAGAAGATAATCTAGACATGCTATGTAAATCTTTCATAGAAAGTATGTTCTCAAAGAAAGTAACATCATAAGACTCCATTAATGAATTAGCATGAACATCAAACACCTCTAATTTAACCACCAAAAATCTATAGGCAATGCTATGATGAGCATATCCAAGAAAGATACAATCCACAATTTTAGGTCCCAACTTACGTTTTTTGTTAATTGACATGTTAACTTTGGCCAAACAATCCCATGTGCGTAAGTAAGAGAGTGATGGCTTTCTATCATTCTATTCCTCATATGGAGTCTTCTCCTTATTCTTTATGAGAACTCTATTTAGAACATGACATGATGTCAATAAAGCCTCCTCCACCATACCTTAGATAATCCAGTCGTGTCTAACATAGAATTAACCAAGTCAGTCAAGGTGTGATTCTTTCTTTCAGTAACCCCGTTTGATTGGGGCGAATAGGGAGGCGTTCTCTCATGTATCATACTATGTTCCGCACAGAATAAGTCAAACTCATTTGAGAAATACTCGCCACCACGATCGGACCTAATTCTTTTGATCTTTTTCTCTAGTTGAGTTTCAACTTCAGCCTTATAAATTTTAAAGTAGTTTAGAGCCTCATCTTTCATTTTTAACAAATAAACATAGCAATATTTAGTTGCATCATCAATTAAAGTCATAAAATATATTTTTCCATTCTCAGTCAATATACCATTCATTTCATAAAGATCTGGATGTATAAGTTCTAGCGGTACCAAGTGTCTTTCCTCTGTAGTCTTGTGAGGCTTTCGAGGTTGCTTAGATTGTACACAACTTGAGCACTTAGAATCTTTGACAATGGAAAAAATTGGAATTAAATTCAAGATGAAAAGTCGAGACATAGAACCAAAATTTAGATGACATAAACATGAATACCAAACACTAGCATCACTCTCATTAACACCATCATAAATATAGTTCATAGACTTATTGCAATAATCTGAAAGGGAAAAGCGGAACAAGCCTCCACACTCATAGCCTTTACCAATAAATTGTCCACTCTTAGACACGACAACTTTATTTGACTCAAGCACTACCTTAAAACCATCCCTACATAAAAGGGAGCCACTAACAAGATTCTTCTTGATAGAAGGAACATGATGTATGTTCTTCAATTGGACAATCTTTCCCGAAGTGAACTTCAGCTCGACTGTGCCAAGACCATGAATAGAAACATGTGACCCATTTCCCATTAGGACGGAGGAATCCCAAGCGACCTGGTAAGAAGTAAACAAAAAAGCATCAGCACACATATGAACATTAGCACCAGTATCAAGCCACCAACTAGTAGATTGAAGTACAGAAAAAATATATGGTAAATTACCATACCCACTATTTTCTTCAGCATTGGTCACCATGTTCGTAGACTTCTGCTGTGGAGTCTTACTTCCTTTATGTTCTGAACACTTCTTTGTCCAATGTTCATTAGAATCGCAAACAAAGCATGCTCACTTCTCCTTATTCTTCTTCTTAAAGGTAGTGGTTTGCTTAGTCTTATTGTTCTTGCCCTTGCCCTTACCACTATTGGCATGAGACTGTTGTGGATGATGCACCATATTGACAATAGTGTGTCCCTCATTAACTTTAGAGTGTCCATCCTTCTCACGAACTTTCTCCTCAACATCAAGAGACGTGATCAAATCTGAGACAGATATGTTCGTCCTCTTGTGTTTAAGAGTAGTGGCGAAATCCCTCCAAGTTGCAGGCAATTTGGTAATAATGCCCCCAGCCACAAGCTTGATGATCTTAAGCAATTTGAGTTCCTTCATAATGCATTGTATGTCATGAGCCACGCGACGACAGATTTACCATCTACCATTTTAAAATCATGGTACTGTTTAATGACATACAGTTTAGTGCCAGCATCTGAACCACCATAGTCAGCGATCAGAGTGTCCCACATATCCTTAGCGACTGTATGATGGATGTAGACGTCCTGAAGATGATCTACCAAAATTCCAGTAACAGCGCCCAAGAATATTATGTTGGTTTCACTATAGGCCTTTTCCTGATCTGTAGTGAGATCGCCTTCAGATTTGTCAGTGGACACTCAGAATACATTTATGGCAGTAAGCCATAGAGTGACTTTCACTTGACATCTCTTGAAGTGTACGCCAGTGAATTTCTCTGGCCTCAGTGCATCGATAAATCTAGCCATAAAACTAAAGTGTCTACAATAAGGTTTTTAAATTGTTAGATAAATTAGCACTTTTAATTTTATATTAATCCAGAAATAAATCATAAGCATGATTAACAGATTGCATGATGAACTAGACAAGTCTACGCAAGATCTAGATAGGTCTATACGGCCAGACAAAAGCATAGCATCTACCATACTAGCGACATTCATCATAAATAAACAAACCACAAAAGCTAGTATAGAAGACATGGTTTGAGATGAGAGTACATATGTTTCTTTCTGAACTGGGTAGAGGAGGCGGCGACGACGTGCAGCACTGGCACGTTGTTAGCAACGGCGAGTGAGATTGACTCGATGATGAGCTTGACGAAGACGAGGAAGCGATCGAGCCCGGTGCCGACGATCAGGATGGAGAAGTCTTGGCGGCGCAGCAGTAACAAGAGGTAAAATCCTAGGTGATTGCATGATATGATTTATGGCAGTTGTTGTACGTATTTATATGGAGGAACCGCTAGGATTGGGCGTCCCGCAAACGAGTCGGTGGCGAGACAAGGCAAGCGGTTAGAGCAACCAACCTTATAAGTTGGACTCTCTCCACCTCCACTAGTAATGTGGAACTAAACGTTTGCACTCACACCACTCATGAATGGGCCTTTGAGATTTTTTAGAAATTATTGTGAATATTAATGGGTCAAGCTCATATAATTCCAATATTAAGTTGGACCTATAACAAGAGAAAAATGTCAGCACCACCGTTGGTATTGAATCATGTATAGCCAAGTAATCCTCGTCTACCGTTTTTACATACCAGCGAGCCCACACATTGGCATAACCCTTTTAAATCTGGTTTAGCCACTGTAGAACTGGATGGCCACAACATAATGCCAACTATACCAATGACGCTATGCATAGGGCTTGTCAGTTTCTACTTCCATACGTATAAACATGCACAAAAATCGGACATAAGACACATTACATGAGGAGAGTAATTTCAGATTCCATGTATCAGTTGCTTGGTTTTAGGACTTTTCACGTAATGCAACCTCTGGCTGTAATACATAAACAGCCATTGATCTTGAGATTAAGTGATAAATGTTTTACTTTTTATTGTGAGAATTCAAAGAATTTTCTTCTAATTAATATAGGTCATGCATGTACAGGTGATGCATGGGAATTGTTTTGTGTGAAGAAACAGAGTACATATATAACACTCACACGAGTGCACCTCTATAATCATATCATGCACACTCACAAAGATGCCTCGTTATTCATAGGAATGTCGCCTACAACCAAAAGAATAATTAATTATAAAGGCAACATATTTGTTGAGTCTGGACTCGAATTTGAGTAAGTTATTTTCATCACAAGGAACCCAATGAGCTGAGTTACTTGTGCACTCGGTTTGCATCGCACACAAGAATTTGGCCACGCCCCATCCTGGGAATATCAGCTATACGGTCAGTATTGTATCTCCGAGCAGTGCCTGTCGCCTTAGCTTTCAGTAAGGATTGCAAACAGGATAATGGTCGCTTTCGCTAGACGTTAGGAAGCGTAGATGTTTTCTGCGGCTCAATTTGTATTTTGTACCCCGAGTTAGTGTCAGTTTTCAGTATGAATTTTTCTGTCCATAGACCATATGTGCAGAATTTTACGAATCAGTAAACTCGTCTCCTCCACTGTATTTCCTTTGACACAACGAAAGATATTTGTACCAGATCGAGGAAACGAGTGGACGAGGAGAACAAGAACGTAGCTGGGGGAGCCGCCCGTAATAACGCGCGCATGCAAGCCGAGCCTTCCCGCCCTTGCCGTCCAGCCACTGCCTGCATACTTGCCCTGCCGCTCCCGTACGTTGGAGAAACCGAGCCTTTTTTGTGTCTGGCAATCTCCCGGCTTTATCTCCCTTTTCTTGCGCCGCGCTTATCGTCTGCCTCCATTGGCGGCCTCGATCTGTTCTGCCTTGTGGGTATTGCGCTACCCTGGCCAGAGAGAGGGCAGGGAGATCATGGAGTGCCTGCTGGGGCTGCTCAAGGTGCGGGTGGTGCGAGGGGTGAACCTGGCCATCTGCGACCCCCTCACCCACAGCAGCGACCCCTACGTCGTCCTCCGCCTCGGATCGCAGGTAAAGAATACGATGATCAGTCCGTGCTTCCATTTCCCATTTGCCTGTTCATCGCGCTCTGATCTTCATATCTCTTTCGACTTTTATTACCTACGTCTGCTCTCTGCTGTAAGTTGATTTGAATAAAGATGCATGATATCTTTGTGGCTCATGTCACCGAAATATTGATGAGAAATGTTTTCACGAACTTGTGCAGTACAGATGTTGCACTACCTCCAATGATGGCAGAATTACTCCCTCTATTTTTAAATTATTATCGTTTGAGTTACATTTAATCCACCAGCTTATTTTCAAAAATAAAATTACCATATTTTTTGTTATGATTTTTATTATTTAAATAAGACGAATCAAAAGTAACTCAAAAAACCAATAGCGATGATAATTTAAAAATGAAGGGAGTATACTTAAAGGCATTATTTGACAACACAAGAACACTTTGATCAATGAAGGAATAAACTTTTGTGTCTTTATAAATTTGGGTACGGCGAAGGGCTATAGAGATGCCGGTGAGGAGGTAGAACTTTGCATTTGATTTTTATTCAAGACAATGGGTTTCCTCATTTTAGCTTGAATTAGCTCCCCTTGCCTAAGTTGGGGGTTAGCTAACAGTTAGTTCACCATTAGTCCTATTTGGATCAATTAGTCAGCTAACTTAATCCTCTGAGTGTTCAAGTCATCTTGGATCTAGTAAACATCTTTGCCAAAAAAACATAGTGCTCCCAACCACTAACATATTTGGATGAAAAATTGAATTTAGAAATATCATTTTTGAAACAACTATTAGTATTATTTTTAATTCTTAATTATCATAAGTAAACTAATAAAAAATAAGGACAAAATTAGTCCAGTAAGCCTAGTCGACAGGTTCCACTAATTTAACTACCCAGTAAGTTTGCACATAGCACCAAGTTCTTTTTCAGTTTCTTTTTACAATATTCCTCAGAAATTGTTGCGTATCTGCATGTTCCTAAGGATCCCAGTATCCCACTCCCACTGGCCACGAGCGCCAAGTTATTTTTATTTTTATTTTATTTTTGTAATCTGCTTGTGTTAATGAGTATTTTCCTGTTCCTAAGAATTTGTTGCATTGACACTATTAATAATCCTACTTTCTTGTGTGGACAATCGTTTTCAAATATTCCACAGAAAGTGAAGTCAAGTATAAAATATCACACAATAAATCCAGAATGGAACGAGGAGCTCACGCTATCCATCACGAACATGATGCTGCCGGTCAAGATTGTAAGTTCATTCATCACCATCTCCACCAACAAATTCTCGCATCTTCCTTCTTCTTCACCAAGGATTCCAATAACTCGGTACTTCAAATTTCAGGAGGTCTTCGACAAGGACACGTTCACCAAGGACGATAGCATGGGCGACGCTGAGTTCTGCATCCTGGATTTCGTGGAGACCGCCAAGCAGGACCTGAGCCACGTCTCCGACGGCACCGTGATGAAGACGATCCACCCGGAGCAGGGCAACTGCTTTGCAACCGAGAGCCACATCACTTGGAAGGACGGCAAGGTCTCCCAGGACATCGTGCTCAGGCTCAGGAACACCGACACCGGCGAGCTCGTCCTGCATCTCCAGTGGGTTAACATCCCCGGCGTCGCACGGTGAACTCCTCGCATGACGGTGAGAGAAACCCGGATGATTTATATGATTGATGTAAATAAAGTAACGTAACTTTGCTCCGTTTACAAGATGTGGACTGTGGAGAAAAACCAGAGCATTCTGGGTAAAACCCTGGGATGTGCAGTACGTAATGCATACATCAGTCTTGTGTTAATGGGAGAACATCTTGTTTTCTGCCTATCTTGAGTTGGGAGAACGCCTTGTTTTCAGTTTTTTGTTCCACGAGAGTATTTTGACTAGTCAAGATATTTGATTGGAAGGTCTGTAAAACTGTATTTCACACTGCAGTTCCACGTCTCATGCATCCACGTTAACATCGGGTAGGAACCAACATACAACAAAATTATTTGTGATACAATTACAGTTATTAGATATATAATTCAGATTTAACCGTCACGTGGGTCCTGCTCCTGATAAAATGCACTTTGCAAAAACATCAACCTTGGCAAGTAAAATGAAAAAAAAAAAAAATAAGGCGATCATGTTCCTCTGCAGTCAGCACAAAAAATAGAAGAGATTGGATGGTTTCGCTTGTCTCATAGTTCTCCTGGACAGAATTTCGGACCAACAGAATGGAGTATATACACCATCTCTGACCTAGTATGTACAATTCTGTTTTCCAAATCTGCAGGTCAAGCATGTAAGGAAGAACGGCAGAATGAAAGCCGAGTCACCAGTATGGCAGGCATACAACTATTTAGGAGAGAGTGGCGAGCTTTCATTGTTGCTGCTTCGAGAGCCTTCATGTGGGCGCTGATGCTTCGCCATTTGCACGTCCCGTGTGAATTGGGTCCTCGATTTAGCATAAGGAGCTTCCCTTGCTGCAATAAGAGTTAACACAGTCAATCTGTATTGTACATTGTGATTTCAGATCTGGCAACTGTTTTGCATTTCTTACCTGCAGCTAATTTTTGAGCACGGAGAATGTTCTGCCTTCTCTTCCACCAGCACGCTGCGAATACCACTAGAAACAGAAAAGCCAAAAGCACCCCGAAAGCCATTCCAATCTTCGCAGCCACAGATAAATGAGGGCCACACTCACGTAAGCCAGGAATTCCACATAATCCAGCATTATCTGTGAAGCTGCCATGTATTATCACGGCATTATTAAGTTACCATACCATTCAAGTGTGTCAACCGAAATTGCAGCTCAGGTAATGAATAAATCTAGAAATGAATAAATGATAATACTAAAGGAAAATTTGGTAACTTGTGCATAATTAGATACACAAGGATATTATGAGAAAAGATAATATTCTTTTTTTCTACAAACTGGGTGATACCGTACTTGAATCTAGCTCTGTGCAGTGGCCTTCCTCCTAAACTGGCTGGAACCATTCCCGACAGATGATTTCCATTCAGATTCCTTAATAAAGCAACTTTTCATATTAATAAGGAAAGAACAGGGACAAATCCAAAATGAATAACATTTATAACTAGTGCACTCACAGAATCTGTAAAGCCGTCAGCTCGCCCAGGCTCTCTGGAATAGATCCATTAAGTTCGTTGTATGACAAATCCCTACGAAGTAGGTTATAAAATCAGTTCCATATGAAAAAAAAAATTGATCGAGTGAGAAAATATCTTCCACTTTAAGGGAATTTGGCACTGACATGTAATTACAAGAGCTGATCTTCAGAATGTAACAACATTTTTTAGCTTTTCTGATGTAATAAGCCACATGATTTGTTGGGAACTTGGGAAAGATGAGCTAATGTCTACAAAGATCAGGTAACAAGCAGCCAGAGTGTTCCAAATTAGTATGAAGTACCAGGGATATTGACAATGCAAGACCTAATTAATCGTTTCAACCACTTTTTCTGATGTTATGTATCCTTCGATTACTAAAATTTGGAACACTTCAGCCTAACAATTGTGTTTCCTACAATCACTCCTCAAGGATCAATTGGTATCACACTTCACAAAGCTGGAAACTTCATGAATATGCAGAATACCATTTACAATATTTGTACATCAAATGGTATCAGAAGCCTATTGTGGCCTAGTTCCTAGAAAGAACAGAAATATGACATAGTAAGAGTATTGAGATACATGGTGTTAAACTGCACTTACAGTACTTGCAGGCCAGAGATGGTGCCCAAAGAGACTGGAATGTTTCCTTTGATGCTATTGCCACTCAAGTTTCTGCTCAATAGAAAAGGAAGTTACTTTCGTCAGGGAAGAATGGTCGGTGAAAATGATTAGTAGAAAATGATCTGAATTCCTGGGATATTATGGTAAGATTAAGAAACTGTCCACAATCAGATTTAACTTCTTAAACAACACGTGGTTACCTTAGCATTCAATTCACCCCTGTCACCATGTATCACAACTCAACCAATTTTGTCCAACACCTAACAAAATGTCCTGTATGTTGGAAGGGGTTTCTGACTTGCTTTTTTTTTAATGACATATAATCATCCCAAACTTGCTTGGGATTAAAGGCTTAGTAAATGTTGTTGTTGTATAGTATAACCATCCCAAAGGTTTAGAACCATCCCTAGAGTTAAAACTATTGTGAGTTTGAGGTTGTAACACCCCAGCCCGTTAGAAGCCTATGTAGTAGTGGTTTCGGCCCATGAGGCCCAGAATTAAAGTGGTTATTTCGGTGGGTGAGGGTCAACATATAACCCTTGCTGTTTAAACCATAGCACAACGTGGTTAACCCTTTTACACGAAGCAAGGACAAAAGCATAAGAGAGATGCTATGTTTGAATACATGACGTGGGGAATTATAGAGGCTCAAGCCCACCGATATGAAATAGTGGAAGACAACAGTAGGGGTTTCCCCTACTGTAACCCCCTCAAAAAAATATATGTGGACGTGATGAGGTAGTTTATATCAGGTCAAGAATAACCACCGGTATAGGATATAGATATCTCGTGAGATACTGGCGTGGTCGTGTGGATATACACCTTAATTACCCAAGTTTGAGTCTTCTTCGATCTCAATTTGGATGTCTATTTTTTCTTAATTAATAGTAGCCTAACTCCTCCTAGCCTTGTCGTGTTTTTTTATGATGTAGAATTCAATAAAGTCTGCTGATTCAAATGCATTATGCGTGAAAACATAATCAGATTTTCTGTATAGCTTTTCAGATCTACTTTCATCTCGTGGAGCAGTTACAAATTGACATTATGCTTCTTCATGCTTAAACCTTTTTCTGTGGTCCTTCAACTTGTAAAGGATTATGAAAATACACAAATTAACAATAATTGTGTTTACTGTAAAATGTCACAGGTTTTTAATTTTTGAAAGAACATTTCATAAATGTCTAGTAAATGATGTTAAGGCAACGTCAAAGAACTTGAACATCCCCACACAAACAAATTAGTAAAGGAACCAGACATATGTCTATGTGCAGCTAGGCCCACAAGGGGACAGTGGGATGCAACTTATCCCCGATAAACCATTAATATTCTAGTCCCTCAGAACCAACAAATTCACCTCAAAGATGTTGAGGGAACTAGGAAAGCAAGGCAGTATGCTTCAACCAATTGTGAAAACTACTATTCTTACTAAATTAATAAAATGCTTTCAAATAGACACATGTTCATGTCGGCATTGAACATAAAACTCACATGTTTTCCAGATGTTGCAGCTTAGATATGTCTCCAGGTATAACCCCTCTCAAGCCTTGGTTGTCAAGACCTCTGCACATTCAAGTAGCAGTATCAAATACTTGCCACAACAGTCACTCCGATTGACAGAAAAATCTTAAACTGTAATACATATAGGGAAGATCAAATGTTGAGGTTACACCCCTAAAACATGACAACACAACAGTAACCAAAGAAAATATTTGAACATCTGAATTAAATCTTTGCATGTGTAGAATATCCCTTTATATTAGTTTCACTTTCAAACGAAGCCAGAGAATACAGCTATTCAGTTTCAAATAGTATGTATATGTTAGTTACTAGTAGTAGTGCTGCAAACAAATCACTGCATGGATTTTTTTTAAGTTTGAATTATTCAGTATATCCACACAAGGCATATAGCATGATAATAATAAACTCTCAATCATTGGCATGATATAGAAAACTTACAGTCCATCAATGACCCAATTCCCCTTTTTGTTGTCAAACTGGCAATCAACTCCACTCCATGGATGCTGCTGAGGAACACAGGGGTCACCATTCCAGCCAAATCGGAGAGGAAGACCAAGTGAACTCTTCAAAGTCCGCAATGTACTCACTATAGGGAGTCAACGACAATAATTAATACATAAAATAATAGCTAAGTCCGCGGGGGGGAGGGGGGGGGATCACTAAGCATTCATGTGTTGTGCTACTTTTAGGTTCGACATAACTACATAAGCAAGTTCTTCAAAAGGCCTTCTAGACATTTCCCATAGCTAGACCATCCTCCGAATTAGAAATAAGTAAGGCTCCAAGCATTAAGTTTGGTACTACAAGAAACAACAGGAACATGAGTTTGTAGAAAACAACCTTCTTGAGTCAAAGTCTTCTTTTCAGCTGGGATTATCTCGAACACCTCAATGGCACTAATAATGGCACGGGTCCCTTTCACAGGTTGCAATATAATTTTTAGTGTTGTTCCGCTCACAGCTATGGTTTTATTCAGTACAAGTGCTGTAAAACGCTCTCCTGTCATACGAACTATATCAACATCCTTAAATGCAGTATCTCCATTGATGAGTACATCAAACACTCGTTGCTCTTCTGCAGTGACCCCATTATCAATCTCTGCAAAGTGAAGCCATACTGAATAGTTCTTGTTTGGAGTAACATCCATTTCAAAAGATAAGCTTGGTTGCCTATCAGTGCCCACAATAGCTGATTGGTAGATGCCTTGAGGGTAAAAATTTGGTGCGAGCAACGTCTCTGCTATAACATTCTCAGTTGAAATAGACTGGTCATCAGAACTGGATGACAGAGTTTTTGATCCCAACCAGAATCTGTCCCCACCCCAGAGGATACCATTCAGATCTTCATCAAAAGCTGGCTTTCCAGAACCACATATCAATCTTTTGGCTGTTCTAAGCACTGTCCCCTTTCCCCATGGTGGGCCAAAGTTATAAGCATTGTCATCTATTTGGATAACTTCAATAGAAAGAATTGATGGATCACCATGACCTGTGCTATGGAAGCAAATTGATAAGCTTGAGTCCTGAACAAAAACCAAGGCCTCTGCAAATGTCTTCTCATCATCACTGCTCCAGCCCAGAAGTAAAGAACTGAACAGGGTACCTTCCACTGAAACATCGAAAATTGGCTCACTGTCAATATTAGGATTGGCCACAAGGGCAAAGAAAATCCTAACTTGATAGTGGCCATTGGGAACGTTGTTTATGTAGTAACAGTTTTCAGGGCCATCAGAGAGTGGAAAATATCGAAGCGTTTTCAGCGGAGGGATAATAAAGCTCGGACGAGTGGCATTTGCAAATCTGCCTCCAGTATAACCAAAGTCTCTGTACCACAATGTATTTGTCGGTGCTGTGCGGACATCATCGAAACTTCCACAACTAATACGGATAGTAAATGGTTCTGAAAATAAACAGACAATTAGAACAACATGGATCAGAAACAGGAACATTAAATGAACGCACCCTGTGAGTTATTTAGACGGCCAAGAAATCATCCAAATCATTAAGTAAAGCATGCAGAAAGCCATGTTTCTATTTTTGCTTTCCTTTCCTCCTCAGTTTCACATGCTACCTTCCTATTCAGTCATAGCTTGAGCAAGCTTTATTCAAAGTGTCATGTGTAGTGTAGCAAGATTGTATGCGCACGGACGCAACAAAGAGCGATGGCTGTGTACTACTAACAAGTATAGCAAAGCAACCAATATGGGATGGGGAAACGAATACTAAAGTTTTTCCAAATGGGCCACAACCAATCCTCAGTTCGTAAGCAGACCCGATTGCAAGATATCTCTGGCTAAAGATAAGATATACATTCTAAGAAAGTTCCAGGACTAAACCAAACAATAAAGGGCCAAATGGAACCGAAGGTACATGGAATTACTAGAGTTCTGGATGAGAACAAGAAAAGTAGACACGAAATCTGTAACTACGGAGACCATAAATTTGTAGATTTGCAACGAATGCAGTACCATCTGCACAGATTCAAGAAATTGAAAAGGTTCGCCTCGGCGCTACGCAGGCATTGACAGCGAGACTTCAGCAGTAAGGACCAAATCTATATAGCTCAAAGCAAGCAAGAAATGAACAGGAGAGCTCACCTTTGCTAGGATCAGCCGCGAGAGCACCAAGAAACGCCGGCGCCGCGGAGACGGCGAGCAGCCACAGCCACAGCCGCAGCACGGCAGGAGAT
This sequence comes from Eleusine coracana subsp. coracana, assembly GCA_032690845.1. NCBI lineage: Eukaryota > Viridiplantae > Streptophyta > Magnoliopsida > Poales > Poaceae > Eleusine > Eleusine coracana. Next base: position 46,187,594 of record CM064430.1, read on the forward strand.
CTCTGCCGCATTGCCGCGCCTCCGTCCCTCTTCCTCTCTTTTCGCTCACTCTCGAAGTACGAGCCTTTTTCCTTCGCTTGCGACAGGATTTCCCCTTTTGGCCAGGCCGACGAATTTTCGCACAAATTCCACGGAGCTAATTCGATTTTCCGAGAAATGAGCCGTCTGTAATTTGAGAAGAGGAATGAGGGGGATAATGGCGACTAGACAGCCGAATTGAATGTTTTTAATGACAGTACTGGGTTTATGTGGTCACAGGATTATACTTTTGTGTTATCCTTTTATTTTTTGGCGGATGGGAAGATAAGAGAGTGAGAGCAGCTCACGTTCTTGAATCTCGATGACGACAACTCACGAGCCACCACCCGAGGATTTAAGAATTGGACGGACTATCGTCCGCACGGAATGAATGTCCAGCCCTGATGCATAAAGAAAGCTAGACGCAAGGGAAGTGTCACGACGTGGCGAGTAACAGCTACTATCATTACTGGGTGCGGTACGCCGTACGCAGGCAGTGGCCCAAGTTACCGAGAAATATGCAGGCTAAATTCCTTCTATGAAATTCACAGGATTTTTACCTCGTCGCTTGGCCATTTTGCAATGGGGTTTTATCAGATTCCAAATCTTACCACTTAGCAGTACTAACTTTTGCGTTTATCACGGAGAAAAAACGCAATGATGGACGACAAATATACCCGGATGCGGCGGGCGCTGGTTTTGTTTTCTGGGTGATCACATGCGAACAGACGCGGGGACAGCCGGACACGGTCGTAGGAATGGCAATTCGGGCTGGGTTTTGAATACCCGTTGGGTACCCGATCCGATGAGGCCGAGCATGGAGCATGTTTTGTACCCATGGGTGGCACTCGTGCCTGACCCGAAACGAATCGGGTTCGGGACGGGTTTTTTTCTCATCCACGGATAACCTAATGGGTACCCGAATTTAATAAACAAGCCTTTTTTCCTTCTACAGCCTAGCCCAGGAAGCCTCCCAAAAAAAAGTCTAAAAGACCAAAACTAAGTCTCTAACCCAGTAGCCAGTAACCCTAACCTTGTCCTATTCCCGTCTCTACTCCCGCAGTCCTGCTCCCGGCTCTCGTGCCCCTTTTTCATCGCCAACCGCTAGTCTACCACTCGTGCACCAACGCGCGACCCGAGCCCCCGTCCCGAGCCTTCGTCGCCGTCACCCCAAGACCCCGCCCCAAGCCCCTGTCGCCGCCGCCCCGAGGCCCCCGTCGCCGCCGCCCATGTCACCACCGCCTCGAGGTCCCCGATGTCGTCCGATCCCCCTTCACCGCCCCGAGACCCCCGTCACCGCCGCCCATGTCACCGCCGCCCCGAGGCCCCTTCGCCGCCCGATCCCCTTCACCGCCCCGAGGCCTTCGACGCCGCCCTGAGGCCCCTGTCGCCGCCGCTTTGAGACCCCGTCGTCGCCACCTCGAGGCCCCCTACACCGCCGTATCGAGACCCACGGGTTACCCGAAACCCGCCCCGATACCTGACGGGCATGGGCATGGGTAAGGATTTCGATCCGTGGGTACGAGGTTGGGTCGGGATTTCGACCCGACACTGATGTCGGGGCGGGCACAAAATTGCTCGACCCGCCCTGAACCCGACCCATTGCCATCCCTACACGGTCGGGTGCCGAGAGCATGGTGCCGTCACGTGCACGTCGGGTGAGCACCACTGGCGAAGCCAGGTTATGTTACCCTGGTGGCTGGTGCACTGGCACCAGGGTAGGAAGGAGCCTGTTACAGTTCGTTAATCTCTTACAAATTAGGAATAAATTTTGGACTAGCACCATGCTAAATTCTAGTCTAGCTTTGCCACTGGTGAGCACAGTCGCGCCGCCAGTAGGCTGGCGGTGCCGTCATCGGCGCTGGCATGTGCGCCCCCGCGGCCGCCAGCCGTTGCGGCGAATCATGCGCGTCCGGATCACGGTGTCGGGTCGTGCGGCGTCGTGCGCCTCACGATTTCAGATTAGCGACTCGGCCGCTAGGCTTTGGTAGGGCACCCAAATGCTTCATAATCGGTGGCAATTGGTCGGTATCATAACTATCAACGGTAAGTGGAAATGTCAGTCAAGACTTTCAAAATACAAACGGTGCAAAATGACAGAAAATTACAACACTGTATCGTTTTGTTATTTTCCTCTTATGAATTTATTACATTTATCTCTAACGAAATCTTGTTTGGAGCTGAAATTTTGTATGTATGCTTGTATACATCTCATCTACACACAATTTTTTAGAATATTTCAAAACTCTCATTCATGTATTTTTATTTGATTTCCATTTGATTTTCCACTAATATTCTCCCTGCATAAACCGGCCAACCTGGGTGGTCTGCATCCTTTGTCCCGAGACGAAACTGATGGAAGACACCAACTCAACAACTCTAACAAACACAAGAAACTCGAGAGATTGAAACCGGAACGAGATGGATGGGTTCCACCCTGGAGGGGGGTAATCACAACTACAGCAGTAAAATATAGAAAGAAAATAGGACGAGATGCATGAGTTCCTAAATCAGAAACCACAACAAATGAGTGCATCCGTCTATTACCAAAGACTCGGACTCGTCCTAACATCCCATCCGCCACCACTGTCAGATTGCGTTTTCAGGAGAAATAACAGAAACCAACTACCACTGAATCGCCATTATGCACATATCGACACAAAGGAATCTCAGCGAAGACGAACATAAAGACTTGCCTAGTGCAGCAGCGTGACTCCAAAGCCAGAAACACGGACTGGTCATTATGCAGAAGAAAGAATGTGCCACATACAACACAGCTGTAAGACCTCTTTCAGTGTCAACGCCCATTTGTACAAAGCTCAGACCAAAAAGCAGGACTGGAATACTGGTAGCAGGCAATGAAATAGCATAAGAGCTGAAAGGACGATTTCTCTGTGGGATGCTTGATACAATAGTTTGTACAACACAAGACCTCTTGAAATCAATGACATGAAAACTTCTCTACAGTCATCTAGTTTGCTTTTGACATGGTTGTAAGCCTTGCCTTATTGCACCACAATCCCACCTAAATTCACAAGGAACAGAGACAATAAATTGTGGAAACTAGTTTGTCAAGGAAAAGGAACAGGATGTTAACCTTTACCTTGTATATGCTGAGCTACCTACGTCTTGTTAACTATATGGTACAAAGCAATGCTCATCTACGCTGGCGGTAGGGGGCGCCTGCATGTCGGGCACTCCATCTTTATGTCCATCCATCGTTGCAAACAGCCTGAGTGGAATATATGCTCACAAGGTGCCACCTGCATGAGAAAGGACAGTGAGTGCACAGTAATATCTGTCTGCAAAATGCCACAAATACTTCACCATTACCATGTATTCATTTGTTCTTTGGGTAACATCGATTGTAGTCATGCATATAACGCAGTCAATGGGCTGATTCGTACTATCCTCTACCTTCCGGTGGTAGCAGTATTTTTCAGGCAGGATCTGAAAAATAATACGCAGCAGACAAAAATATTAAATACCAAAAACTGACACTAATAAACAAACACATCTAGAGTAGCAACTAAAAGAACTTTTTGAGGAAGCAATTAAGAAATAGCAACATGGACAGCAATTTTAAGATCCATATAGAAGCAAACAGAACTGGATATAAGGTGCAACTGTAACATGATATATGTTACCTGGCGAGGAATAAAGCAACGAGAACCAAGATAGTGCTGAAGCAGAAGCACTGCTGCTTGGATGCCCATGAATACTGTAACGGCTATGCACCATTTCTTGTCGGGCTCAATGCGCATAAAGTTACTGGGGCAACCAAATATATATAGTGGAATAGCAAGGCGTGTAACAGTCATTCCTATGATATACTGTGGGTGCAGAGGCTTTCTTGTGTCACGGATGACATTTGTGACAATTTGAGGTATCCAAAAGGAGTACATCAGGAAAAGAAGTGGGCGTAAGAAATTGTGCAACTCATACATGAGAAGTATTCCTCCCAAAAGAATGCCATCTGCAGAACATAATGCAAGTTGAATTGAACATCAAAAGGTTGATAGAGGAAAAGCAATAACTGATATAAGTATGTGGAAAATGCAATGTGTCTACAGACATACTACTACAGATATATGATATTCTAAGTTAAAAAGATAAATAACCATTCTCAAAAATCAGTTGCAATCCTCTGGTTTCCACCATATAAGCACCCCCACAAGCTACATTCATGCATCTAGAAGGCCAAAAACCAATGAAAAACTAGCGAATAGCACCAGCCAGCACCCACCTTGAGTTTACTCTAGTTTTGCCACTTGTAGTAGGAAAGAGTGCTAAAGTTTCCACCAGGCACTTAAGTTGTGTAATGAAGCAGTTAGACCTATGAAGCACTATTTGCATTGTATTGTAAAGGAAATGCTTCATACAGGTATTTAATGATGTGGGAACATTTTCTCTCTTTTATGCACTCGCTAATGTACCTTACCATGTGCATGCCCAAGGGCTGCAATAAATTCTCAATCCAGGTTCCCATTTTAATGGCCCAAATCAGATAGTTTGCCTATTGACGTACAATAGGGATACTGTATCCTCACCACCATATGTAGCAGTTACATGGCATAATAATGGTATGGTATAGAGAAAAAAACAGCCAACATGGCAACTGTCAGTACTAGATCAAATAGATATGCTATTTTTGTTGAACCCAGATCAAATGCACATGTAAGTTATTATAGCAAAAAAGAGAACAGGAAGCATGCTAAGCAGCACAGTCTTTGTTACTTGGAATTGATTGAGCTACTGCTGTGTCTTATAATGAAAGTAAGTATGAGCAAATAAAAAGAACAGTTAATTAATACTTACAAAAGCGACTGTATAGAACAGACAACTCTCGCCTCATTATTTCCCAACCTTCTCCACTGTTTAAAGGTCTGCTTGCTTTCCATATAGCAAGAAGATACCTCATTTCAAATATAGAAAATACAACAAACTTGAAGAATGCGGCGGTTGCGAAGGCGTTAAAAAGTGACTCTGGAAAATTAAACATGTAAAAGAGGAAAGTAAGCCACCATAATATCATAAAGACATTGACAGAAATTTAGAAAACAAAATAATAATAAAACTTAAACTGTCTATTAGTTAATAACATTAGTAGCATCAGAGGCTGATTTTCAGGCATCTCATAAAGGATAGTAATTCTTTGGTTGTAGGCAGTTTCTAGAAGGAGTTGCAGAAATGCAGGGGAAAGCTGCATACAAAAGACCCAAGTGGTCAGAACCTTCCCCGGACCCTGCACAAGCAGGAGCTGCATGCACCAGGCTGCCATTTTTTTATTTGATATAGCCAATTGGATATAAGCTTGAGAAAAGTAATGTGTAGATCATTGTTCCAACTCCACAAAATGTGTACCACACCAATTGTTTTATAAACATATATCATATTCATATATAAGCAGCAAACTGCCTTTGCCTCAGATTTCACTTATATTGCAATGATATTCAAACAAGATATTAAACAAAAAAAAAACGACAAGGAAGTGAATATTGAAAAAAAAAAGAAATCAAATAGCCTATAAATCCCAAAAGGAAAACTGACAAAATCCAATAGGTCACAGTTTTGTTTGTCATTAGATCAAAACAAGCATTAGCAGATGCCAGAACAGAAGCAAAAACAAATCACAAGACTCACCAACCAATATCCCAGCAGTCAGATGAAGTAGACAGAGATATGCATCCATGATAGCTTGTTGGCCGATCATCAGAATAGAAACTTTAGCAGCTCCCTGTGAGTAATGCAGATGCACCTCAAATAAATGGCAAAGCAAGAAGATTTATTCGTATACAAAATATAAATGAATCTCAAAGGGAAAAATAATGCTTACAGATTGAGTGTTACTGTGCTCCATTTGTCTAATCAGCAGCAAAACTTGGAGGAACGAAATCTTACTAAAGTTAAGGATTGGACAGAATGACAGACCAATAAAGATAAAATTAGAAGAAGAAAGATACAGTCACAGAGGATACAAAAGTGACCATCAGTGTGTAGTTGACTGCTTTGTTGTAATAAACCTCAACGTTCAAAGATGTAGCATTTAACAAGATAGGAGAGAAGCACTCTCCATCATCATTGACAGCTGGGCTCTCCATCAAACCCTCCAAACGGTACTTCTCATGCTCTCCTTCTAGTCAACAAAAACCAAGGTATCTAGAAAAATCAGTACTGGTTTGCTGTTTTATGTGTAACTGAAATAAAATAATTACCAATTGAAGTTTAGTATAAGTACATGTTTTATAATGAATAATTAATTGATAGAGGATGATGAAATTAACAATGAAATGAAGAATTTAAGTACCATTCAGGTTAGATGACACTCGAACCACCTTAGCAGCTATTTCTGTGTTACAGTGTTTCTCCATGTCATATGTGAGAGCTGATAAGGACAAAATGGCACATCAAAATCACATCATACAGTGGGTACCATTTAGAGTACAAGATGTATCTTACAATTCTTCCTCCGGTTTTTCTCTTCAGAAGATTCTTGGAACACTTGGGAGGAAAAAATTCGCAGCTGTTTCAAAGAAAGCAAGTAAAGTGTATTTTCATAAGCATGCTCATTAATTGTAAGAGGGTTCTTGCAGGTATATGCACATTTGAAGAGAAGTAAGATTAAATGAATGACAATAGCAGGTCTCGTGAAAGCTCAAGAAGCATAACAGAACTCTGTAAGATATATGACAACATGGTAATAATATCATGTCCAATCAACAGGAGATAAAGTCAAATGTGTGTGCTTACCAAATGGTATGGATTAGACAAAAAGTAATCCTCTTCTTGAAGTGGCTCACCATCTGCGCCACTAAAAAATAAAGACAGCTGCATTAGGTTACGTGGCAAAAAGAGGATTCACGAGAACTTTTGAGTCCATGAATGAGATGCCTTCAGTTACAGAAAAAAGAATATAAGAAAGTTACCTGTTTGCTACCATTCGAAGTTGTCTGAAAGGCCATATATACACTCCTTCTAACCTTATCTGAGCAACTGCATGATCATGTGCATTGTCGATGACATCATGGAATGTGATCGATCCCTGTTGTTCCATAATACGCAAAGCAATCAGAATAGCATGGAATGAAAGGGGTAAAACTTGCAATAAAATTTTGTTAACAAAATTAACTCAGGTTGATCATGAGAAGAAAACATGCACCGCTAAACTGGAACAACCTACATATGATCAACCAAGAGGCATTTATGGTTATCAATTCAGGTTTGTTTTTATCAGGAGGAATATACAGTAGGAGAGACCCTCAATTGGCAAATAAAGTTACAAAAAAGTGAGACAATTTGGTAGAAAACAAGACAAATTGGCAGGTATAGGCAAAAAGGTGGTTATGGTGCAGTAATGGGTTTATATTCAATGTTATGGGGTCATTACAAGGAACCTGATTTACCTGAACATAATGAACTCCACTTATCTTTGTTGGAGTGCTCAGCAATTCCAAAACCGAATCACCTTTAGGTTTCACAAACTCAAGAAATCTAGACGAACCATTTGAGGCACCAGCAAAGCTCCAAGTTCCTAAACCATAAAACGGTGATGTTATCACAGAAACTGCACAGATTTCTAATAGTAAGAAGTTGTAATTGTTACACAGCAGCGAGAACAGGGTACTTCAAAAGGATCAGTTATGATCTGTGAACATGCTAGTAAGGTTACTTGGAAACTAAAAAAAAAGACAACAGTACACTTAGCAATGGATCACACAGGATAGGGACTTGATCTGTAATGTTAACAACACAGGAACACTTGTTCTGCCATTGCAAAGAATGTCACTAAAGTTGCATTGGTTTTGCAAAGATTTTACTTCCTTAATACACCTTCAACCATAACCATATAAGCTAGACTCCACAAAGTTGCACTGCACACACAATAACGACAAATTCATCTTTAGAACCAAGACAAATCAAACCTCTCAGTGCTATTATATGCAAACATGAGGAATGCATTAGGTGCAAGGAAGTCTATTACACAACACTAAAGGAGGTGCCACAACTGGGATTCTCTGTAATGCTACTAGGAAGAAGATATAACACCAATGAATTGTATTGTGTAGCCCAAACGACAGAAAGTTTTACTTTTGTTTCTGAAAATTAAATCAGCAATGCTGAAGAAGAGAGAAAAGAAAAACATATTGTCCCTAAAATCTGGAAGACTGCAACATAATCATTGCCAGAAATTCAGGGACATCATCCAACAATTTTGAAATGAATATTTGTCTATCAGCTGACCTGATTTATATGATTTCTAGAAATCTGAAAGCAGGTAGTTATCCTGCATGTAATGGAAGTACAAAGTTGTTTACAATGAAGAATTAAAGTATAAGAGGAACAGAAACCCAAGCTATTACTATAGCACATTCTGCTAGGTAAGAAAGATCTATAAAATCAAACAAAAGTATTGCAGAATCATAACGAATGTGGAAAGAAAAGAAACTACCATTATAGTTACATGTTAACATTCCATTAATATGGGCTTATGTCATACTCATCTAATTTCAAGAAATCTTGAGGAATGTTGTCATCCTAGTGAGTGTAGTAGAAATACAAGGTTGCTCGCACTGAAGCAATTTTATGTGAAAGGGGGACCAAGCTAATAATACAGCACATTATGCTGGATAAAAAACTTCCACTAAAACAAGTTAAAAATATGTACTGTATAAACATCAAATAAAGTGGAAACAACAGAAGTTACCTTTATAGGTTCCAGTAATATTCCATGAATACGGGCTCATGTCATTCTCATCCCTCTTGAAGAAAGCATGCTGCACAGACACAGATCACAAGTAAATTAACTCAGTTGCACACATACCTCTAGAGTTAAAAGTTCAAGATAAGTAAATTCTGTCTAGCGATATGCTATTATCATGACTATGATCAGCCAAGTCCCCACCCAGATACATGAATGAAACCAATCAAGGGTGGCATTCAACTAACTATTATTCATTATTAACGAGAGAAAAATGCCATGAGCGCTTGAATATTGTTGAGTGCTCACTCCCAGAACTCTCATTCCCTTCGGTCAATTCATACAGTTCTAATGACTATTGATCCAACACAGCACTATCAAGTTACGATAAGGCTAATTTGGCACCCCCTCCCATACCTACTTGTTATCACTGAACTGCAGCTAAAGGAAATAAAAATAACAATAACTAGTAGTGTTTAAATCCCCAGATGAACAGTTGTGGTGACCAAATTAAGCAAAAAACAGGCATCCTTCGCTTCGATTGCTCAACCCTAAGCTGCCGATTGGCCCAAACCCCCATGCCCAGTGGTAAACAATAATGGGGAGAAAAGGTTGAAGAGGATGAACAAGACTACCAAGCCCACCAATCCCAGCTCAGCGGCACCATTTCTCACCTCATCGCCCCACGAGGCAGCGGAGCCAGCGGTTCCCACGGTCACGACGCGCTCCCTGAGCGGCCGCAGCGCCGCGGCCAACGGCAGGGCCAGGGCCAGCGCGACAACAGCCACCGCAGCGGCCCTTATCATAGCGCCGCTCCTGCGGGCGCCGGCGGCGGGTCCCATCAATCCCCCGGTATGTAGCGCGCGCTTAGTCCTCACGCCGACGCGGGGGCCACCATGCGGGCGCCAGCAACTGCTCTCCGGGCGGGTGGCGCGGGAGTTCGAGGGAGCTAAACCTAGAAAGGGGCGGGGGCTGAGGAGGACGAGGCGGAGGCAGAGGGGAAAGCGGACGGGGGACTGGGTCAAACGCGCGGGGGGAGGTGACGGCGGAGGCGGGGGAGGACGGCGACTTTTGTTTCGGCGGACGCCAAGCAACGCCTTCTTGCGGGTGCCGAGAGTGGGGAATTGCCGTGTGGTGGGGGTGGGTGGTTGGCGCGGCGGGGCGGCGGGGCCGGAGACGGGCTGGAGTGGCAAAAGCTTGGTCGTGGCCGCCCTCTGCTGGGACCTACCTGTCAGCGAGGCTGAAAAGGTCTGGTTGCGTCGAGGTTGGGCCACCTGTCATCGGGGGTGGCAGGGCTCACGTGTTTTTGTTTCTGCCACGAGCCATTCGAAAGTTCTCGCGCCGGAGCGATGAGCTTTATGCGTATTTGTTGGAACTTGGAAGCCCCCTTTTGGAAAAGGAGACGATCGAGGGGCTTTGAAGGTTTTGAGATTTGAAATGCAAAAGTTTTCCCTTCTTGTATGGAAACTTGTCTAGATAACAAAATTTTCGTGAAAGTTTGTTGTGAAATCTACATCTATGTCCTAGTAGTAAAGTGAGAGAATATGGCTCAACGCAATCATTTTCTAATCGAGCATGTTGGTATGTTCAAGAGAGAATTCCTTTCTTGACTAAAAAAAATGGCACTTTCTTTTATGACCCTTTTCAAATTGAACTTTTCTATTTGGACCAAAATCATTTTTGCTTTACTTCTATGATCCTTTCTTCAATTCTGTTAGGTTACACTGTGAAGTATTATCTCCCTATAAAGTGAAATGACAATTATGCCCTTGCTTTCTCTCTCTAAATCTCACACACCAAACAGGCAGGAGCCGCCAGCGAGACCTGGTGTGATGGAGAAAGGGGTCGCCGGAGGAAGGACTCCCATGAATTCGCGCGGTTCGGCGTGCCCCCACAACGTAGTTCGGGGCGATTCTCTGATGGATCCGGCCCAAGCAAGCGGGTGCTCGCCGGTCAGGCGCGGTCGCCGTCTAAGCTAGTTGCCACGAGCTCAAGCCCGCACAGCTGCTTGAGGACAAGAGGTAGGGAACGATCGAGGTGTCCGCCACCTCAGCCCAAGATGATCCCTCTGGCCAGGACACAAGACGGGAATGATCATTGCGCGGCCACGATAGCCCACGCTCTGCTATTGTGTGTCGCTCGTCATGATTTTGGTCATTTGCAATTGCTATAGATTGTATTGATTAAGATATTTTTTATCTCTATTCTTATTAATTTAGTTGAGGTCGTCATTGGTATTGCTTTAATTTGATGTTGCCTTTTCTGTTTTGAAGTAGGTTTTAAAAAGAAACAATTCCTTACATGACCCTAAAAAAGTAACCTCTTCCTTTTTTTTTGTCTCTTTTCAAATAAACTTTCTTATATGAACAAGAAGTTAATTTTCGTTCCTTTTTTTACCTTTCCGTCTCTACTACTTATTAATTTAGGTAAGATCATTATTGGTGTTGGTTTAGTTTGGTATTGGCTTTGGTGTTGGGAGTTCCATGTCCGTATCAGTTTTTATAATTTTTTTCACATGTACCATCAAGTTACATCGTGCTTACCATCCCATAGACTTGGGAGTTTAAGATTTGGATTCCGAAGTCATCGTATATTATGGGAGTTCAAGGCACTCCTTTCATAAAAGGGAGCCTTGACCGCCTCTTGATTCTTTATTCCGAACCCTCCTCGCTTCGTGCCCTAGCGTCCAAGCATGAGCTCAAGCGCTGCCATCGCCACCATTGAAGTGCTAGGACAGACTCATTCAATTATGCAATAAAGTTGCCCCAAAGTTGTGGAGTAGCAGTATAGGAGCACCTACCGCCCATACCGGAGGTTCTGATGCGATATTCATGTTGCAGTTGCCTCCTAGACAAAGCCGAAAATCAGACTACCGTATGAACGAGATCTCAGCGCCACCAGACGAGGAGCCGGGACTTCGATCGTGATCTCACCATCTCATTACCATGTGAGCTTCTTTGCTCAACATCTGTCGTTCAAATACTTCTCAGACTGGTTCAGTATTTTGTGATAATAGCTCTTGTGATGTTTGGTATTGGTGAACTTTTTAGCAATGATGATAAAGAACGTTTGAAAAATTAAAAAGTATGATGAAAGTGAGAATAAAAAGTTACTATATTAGTTTCTCGGGTTAGAACCCAAAAGTAATATGAAATCAAAGATTAAAAAAAATATTAATGTTATACTAAGTTTAGTTACAAGTCTAAAGAACATAGCAAATAGTGAAAGAGATTGACGACCCATAGGAGAATTGTGTTAACCTATGTAATTTCTATAATTAGAAGTGATATTTTTTCTATTTAATAAATATCTATTATACTTACATATGTTAATTTTAATTATTTAAAAGTCATGCAATGCACGGCCATTTTGCTAATTCAATAATAGAATGGATCCAAATACAACATTTTTGCTGAAAATTAAATTGGTGGACAATAGTAAAATGCTAGAAAGGATGTGAAATGTTTCGGTTTGAGTTAGTTGTGGATTCAGACTTGACAAATTTGAATGGAAAAATAATGCTCAAATTTTACCCCATTTAAATTTAAAACAAATTGGGATATATTATTTTCAACTAAAATGAAATAGTAAAAGAATAATCAGAGCCATTTTTTAAAAAATAATTTATTTCATATCAGGGGTAAAACAATCTTCTTACCACTTACTTAACACCGTTAATCAACAGAATTGATGGAAGAGTCATGGAAGGAAAAAATAATGATTTTGGTCCTAATAGGTAAATTCTATTTGAAAAGAGCTAAAAAAGATGTGTCATCTTTTTTTAGGCCAAGAAAGAAATTCTCTCTATGTTCAACGTGATAGTTGTGACATGGAGTTGCTATAGGTATCTATATTATAATTTTATCTTTTTTTCTTTGCGATGTAAGGGAGAGCTTTATTGCTTACTCAGACAGAGTGTTACATTCTTGAGCAAGTATATCCTTGACACATAGGGGAACCTGAGCACGCTACACTGCAGTGTGTGCTGTGCGTTTCGCCAGATGTGCAAGTTCATGAGCTACTCGGTTTAGCTCTCTCCTCACTGCATGGATCTTGAAATCTGGCAACATCGAACTAAACCCCTGATCTCATCTAACAAATAGACCAGGGGAGACTTATTTGGGCCCTTACTCCTCAACACGTCGACGATGTCGAGCAATCGACCTCCAAGATTGCCTTTCCTCTTACCCATTCTGCCGCCAGTCTTACCCCTTCCAGACAGGCTCTAGCTTCTGTTCTTTTGTAGAATCTACGTCAAATAGGACGCGCCAGGCACACAGCTCCATATATCCAGTCATATTACGGATCACCACTCTCACTCCTGCTTTGCCTGATTCTGGTGAGTAGGCACCATCAAAAACGTTAATCTTTACCCAACCCTGTGGCAGTGCCCCCTATGCAGCCTTTTGGATCAATTCCCGCTTTGCAGATCGTGCCCTCCTTTTTTGTTCTTCATCCGACAATAGAGCTTTCTTCCCTTTGGTGTCACTCAGCTCGTCTTTGCCTCTGGCCTCTACCATAGTGGCAGCATCAGCATAGTTCAGGAGGAAATTAACTGAGGCGCTCAAGGAAGGGATCCTCAAGGTATAGCGCAGCTGGTTAGCATGGGTACAACTAACCAATGCATGATATTCAGATTCTGGAGCGCACCAGCAAAGCTCACATGTACTGATTACTTCTAACTTTCTTTTTCCATTTGTTCTCCTTCGTAGGCAGAGCTGCAATGCATATTTTCTATAGAAATATTCTGACTTTTTGAGGCACCTCCAGATTCCACAATCTCCTTTCGCCCCGTGGGCTGGAGCTCGAGCCGTGGGCATGTACTTCTGGGTTCTGCAGCTCAAGCCCCAACCTGTAAGCGCTTCTCACCGAAAATATACTAATTCGTTCATAGTGCCAGACAAGGATATCATTGCGGGGTGTTTTGGGAATTTTGATCTTCATAATTGCATCTGCATCATGGGCATAAAATACCCGACAAAGCAGGCTTGCGTTCCATCTGTTGCCATTTATCATAAGCTGTGAAACCTTTCTGAGACGGCATGCATGTCGACGGCCCGATATACTGGAAGAGCATTGTCTATCAAGCCAATTATGTCTCCATATATCAATCAACTCCCCATTTTCCACTCGCCAAATCAACCCCTTCTTTAGTAGTTCCAGACCATGTACTATGGCTCTCCATGTTGTGGACACCACCGTAGGAAAGGTTGTGTCATACAATTCCCCATTAGGGTAGTACTTTGCCTTCAAGACCTTAGCATAGAGGGAATCCGGAAATTCAATTAATAGCAAGGCCTGCGGAGCTAGCAAGGCCTGATTGAGCACCTTGATATCTCCAAATCCCATCCCTTCCTAGTATTTAGACCTTGTCAACTTTGCCCATGCTACCCAATGCATTCTGCGCTTTCCATTCTTTGAACCCCACCATAAGTTCTTAATGATTTTCTCAATCTCATCATAAACATAATCCTGTAACTTAAAGACGCTTATCATATATGTTGGTATGGATTGGGCCACCGATTTTATCAGGACCTCTTTTACTCCCACCGAAATCTCAAGCTCAAGATAGGCAGACATTCTTTTCCCCAACCTCTTTGTGACAGGCTGGAATCGATCACTCTTCATCCAGCCGCTAGGAGTAGGCAGACCCAGGTATTTCTCCTCAAAGGTGGTTGTGCCAGTTTGGAGAATATCTGCAATAGCCTCCCTGCATATGGTTGGGCATTTTTCATTGAAAAGTAGTGAGCATTTGGAGTAGTTTACTAGCTGACCTGTACCACGACAAAATCTTCCTAATACTTCCTTCACTTTCCGGGCCTGTTGCGCTTGTGCTTTGAAGAACAACAAACTATCATCCGCAAATAGCAAGTGTGAAACCCCCGGAGCTCCACGAGATACTTTAATGGGGGATATGGTTCCATATTTTTCTTCCTTCTTCAGAATCATTGATAGAGCATCAATAACAAATAGAAACAAATATGGCGATAGAGGATCACCTTGCAAAGACCATGTGTGGGTAGAAAGGGGTCCAGCTGAATCCCATTGAACCATACCGTGTACCGGACAGTGAAAACACAACTCATCACCCACTACACCCATTGACGATGAAAGCCCAGCTTTAATAGAACTTTTTTCCAAAAATACCCAATCCACACGATCATATGCTTTGGCCAGATCCAACTTGTATGCACAATATGTATTATTTTCATTATTATGCTGCTGAAGTGAATGTACACACTTGAAAGCAATCAACACATTATTTGTGATAAGGCGTCCAGGGACAAAGGCACTTTGAAAAGGTGATATCACCTCATGTAGAATATTTCTTAACTGATTCACCATGTACTTGGACACCACTTTATAAATCACATTGCACAAGCTGATAGGGTGGAACTCCTTCAACTCTATCAGATTGTCTTTCTTGGTATCAAAATAATTATGGTGTCATTTATCTCCGGGGGCATAATACCAGTAGAGAAGAATAATCTCACCATATTCGTTACATCCCCCTTCAAGGTCCCCCAATTCCTCTGGAAAAAACCTGGCCGGAAACCCATCAGGGCCCGGCGCCTTAAGAGGCCCTATCTGGAAAAGGGCGTCTCCAATCTCCTCATCTAAAAATGGTTTACATAGCTCCTCATTCATATCTTCAGAAATTACAGCGTCAAATAGGGGAATCACCTGGTCCGGGTCTATCATGGGGTCCTTGGTGTACATTCCTTTGAAAAACTTCGTCGCCATAAGCTCTAGTTCTATTTTGTCTTCAACCAGTGACTCATCCTCCCTTCTTAGTTTCAGGATTTTATTTTTGCGAGCCCGCCACACAGCTTTGCGGTGAAAGAATTTTGTGTTCTGGTCCCCCTCCTTAAGCCACATAATACGTGATCATTTTAACCACATCATCTCTTCCCGATATAGCATCTCATCCATCTTTCTGGTAGTTGCTACCACCGCTTTCTTAGTTTCTTCATCCTGGTGTTGCTTTTGTAGCTCTGCCAGTTGTGCACACAACGCTTCTAACTCCTTCCTCACAGATCCAAATTTGACGTTGCTCCATCGTTTAAGGCTGTACATTACCTTGTGAAGGGCATCCACAATACCATTCAATCCTCGCTTATTTGTACAAGCACGCCAGGCGCTGATAATTCCATCCTCGAGACCCAGCTCTCTTTCCCACATGATTTCATATCATTGGATTTTCCTACAATGTTCTTCCATATTTCTGGACCTCCGTAGTATAACAGGGCAGTGGTCCGACCGGGGCAAGACCAAATGCTCTATCTCAACATCCTGAAACAAATCACACCATACTTGATCAGCCACCACTCTGTCTAAGCGTACCTTAACATTCTGATTCCCTTGTTGTTTATTATCATAGGTCTAGGGGAGCCCCTTAAAGCCTATATCAAGTACTTCACAGTCGACGTTCCTGAACGCCGCCATCTGTCTTTCAGATCGCTTACAAGCTGAAAAATGTTTGAACTGATGCATTGCTATATTAAAATCTTCCAGAATTACCCATGGTTCCTGCACCTTGCTCTTAATTATCCGTAGTTTCTTCCACATACTGGGTCGATCCACCACTCGAGGTTCGCCATACACAAAGGTTGCCCTCCATTTAGTGCCATCTAAGTTTTCATTAACCAAGACATCAATATGGCATAGAGAGTAAGATTCAATAGACACAGAAACATACTCATCCCAGTAAAGAACAATACTTCCTCCTTTATTATTCGACTCAACAGCAAAACAATTCTTAAGGCCTATTCTCCATCTCAAGTTTTCCATCCTGATCCTACTTTGCCAAGTCTCAGAAAGGAAAACAGACTTGGGGTGATGCGCATTAATCAGTGTGCACAAATCTCGCATATATTATAATTTTATCTGATAACATGGTTTTAAATTATCTCTAGAGTATTAAGTAACTCTAGCATTACAGATGCATTCTTTTTTGAGTGAAAATGAACGATGGACGAAGCATCGATCTGACTATAACCCTAGCATGATAGACACGTGTGAGAGGAGACTCATATGACAAATGTGTTGATAGATGATGAACTTGACCACCGTAGCAGAACATGTAGCTACTCCAGAATTTTGGTTGATGTGGATGTCTTCTGGAGCAACCATATGTCCTTATAATGCTTTTGTACTATTTAGAAGAAAACGATTAAATAATTAATAGGCTAACAAATGTGTGGCCATGGGTGAGTCACCAACATGAAAAAGAGGACGAGCCACTAGGTTAGGACAACACAGAAGAAAACTCGTCATAGATGGTCGAATGACAGCTAAAATGACGACATCACAAGTGAGGGTTTAAGGCCTCCTCTTCATTGTGGAAAATAATTTTGAATCCTAAGTTTTTCTTTTTGTAAAATTTGGAGATTTTTTTTGTTTTTGAAATTCTTCTACGAGTCCCTCTAAATTCCTAGGTTCCATAACTTTAAAACATTTCGTCATTTGTGCATATGATCCCCGATGCAAAGCTTTTCTGCCCATGGAAAAATTTCTCTTCGATGAAAGATAGTAGTAAAACGAGCTCGACAGAAGAGGGTTGAAGCACCGCAAAAAGCCGCAGAAACGGCAACTCCTCGCTTTGTACATGGTTTCATATTAGACTGCTGATCTCAGTTCCCAATCCAGTCCAACATATTAGTAGTTACAAGTACGTAGTTCCATCACTGTGAACATTTCCATTCTCCAAAATCCCCTACGTACATCCATCATAGGCGCCCACCCGAAACCGCTGCACGATTGAGCAATAAGATGCTAACAAGAAGATATTCTGGTTCGTCGTGCAGAGTGGGAATAGTTACGCGACGTAGTTGGCCTTCTCCTCCTGCATGGCCTCCGCGAGCTTGGACCACCTGGTGCGGAGGGTGATGACCAGCAGCGAGCAGGCCTGGCACGTGAGCCCGCAGATGAGCCCCGCCCAGAGCCCCCTGGTGTAGAACTTGAGCTTGAACGCGAAGAAGATGGCGAGCGGCATCCCGACGAAGTAGAACGCGAAGAGGTTGGTGACCGCGGCGAGGTGCTGCCACCCGCACCCGCGGGCCACGCCGGAGAGCACCCCCTGCGCTGAGTCCAGCACGATGGAGATCATCATGAGCGGCGTGATGGCCGCGAACTCCGACACGATCGCCGCGCTGCCGCTGAAGAGCCCCGCCCACAGGCGGTGCCCCGACGCCAGCAGCAGCACGAAGGAGACGGCCAGGAACACGGAGAGCTTCAGCGTCACGGACACCGCGTTCTTGGCGCGGTCCACGTTGCCCGCGCCGATCTCGTTCGAGACACGGGTGCTGCAAGGATAAAGGGGATTATTATTCAAGTCACTTTTTGCCCACGGAAACTCGCCAGACGAAACAGAGCATTCCTCGGCAAGTAAGCAACTCACCTCACGGCGGCGCTGAACCCGAACGTGATCATGTACGCGATCGCCTCCGTGCTCGAGCTGCACAAATCGAATTTATTTGTTGATCGGATCAACTCAACAGTTTGTTGTTCAAGTGGTTGCTATATACAGTAGTGACATAAATTAAACAAGGCTTACTTACCACATGGCAATCAGCGACGTGCTCACGGTGGAGTTGGGGAGCAACCCGGCGATCAGGACCAGGAGCTCGAACGCCCAGTACTCCAAGCTGCAGACAAATCCAAATTACTCCACATCTACCATAACGGAACAAGGAATGCGCGCGGCGTGCAAGACGGAGCACGCTGGCTGACACACTTACCAGACCATGACGGCGGAGGGCGTGGCGAGCTTGACGGTGGGCAGGACGTACTTGAACGCGTCGACGGAGAACCCCTTCCACGTCTCGGCGAACTCCCCGGACCTCAACACGTAGGCCAGCAGCATGAGGCAGGAGATCCAGAACGTGGCGGAGATGGCCGCGGCGGCGCCGGCGAGCCCCAATCCCATCACGTTCACCAGCAGGTGCGCCAGCGCGACGTGGATGGCGAACGGCGCCACGGAGCAGACCACGAGCGGGACCACCACGGACTGCGTCTGGAGGTACCGGAGCAGGCACTGCAGGAATGAGAAGGCGAAGAGTCCGGGGATCTGCGCCGCCACGAAGGACGCCGCGGCGCGGGACACCTCCGGGTCCTGCCGGAGAAGAAGCAGGAGGGGCTCCGTGAAGCACCACAGCACGGAGATGAGCACGGATACGGCGGCCGACATGATCAGCGAGGATTGCAGGTACAGGCCCACCATGCGGTACAGACGGGCGCCGTAGGCTTGCCCGCACAGCGTCTCCAGCGCGCCGCTCATGCCAGTCTGCAACACACAGCCATGAGCACATCACATTTGGATTCTTCATTTTAGTTTAGTACATGCAACGCAACATTCCTTTTTAGCAGAAACAAAAACTCATCGCGCAGAATGGTTCATGCAGCATGCTCAGCGCTCAACTGAAATAGTTGTGTTCACATGTTGGGAACGTTCAAGTTTGCCATGTCAGAAACCAAGACTGACTATAACGTAATTCTCTCCTCCCAAGCGTACTCCCGACCAGCTGTCAACTTTTTATTGGATCAAGATTCTCTCTCCAGCCCGAATAGAACGGAGTACCTCCGCTACGTCATTTAGGTCGCACATATATAATATATTAAAAAGGGATAATGAAAAAAAGATAAAACTCTATGTTTGCAAACGAGGTCGCATCCAGACTTTGCATTGCTCTCTCCCCGCTCAGAATCAACCTGCGGCAGCTCCAACAAAATCCACCATTACCGGTCGCCCTGCTGCCTAGCGGATGTTGGCCCTTCAGCCCTTCTCTTTCACACAGTAAAGCTCATGAGGCGGCTGCTGATTCACGCTAACTTGCACATATATACTGAACCTCTCACGCCACAACAGGAGGAAGTGAGCTGGGGGGCAAGGGCATGTTATGGTTCGGAGGCGGACTTGCGCTGGTGCTGGGGTGCGCGGGATGCGTCACGCCACCTAGCCACAACACTGTCGCACGACAACAAGCCCTCCATGGACGTGCTGGCGGGCGGCGCACGAGTTCTTGGCATGCCTGCACGACTTCATCGAACGGGGGCGACGCCTGGACCTACGCTATCTTATGGAACGAGTCCAGCGGCGGAGGGAAGGAGCACAACAAAGAAGGGTTACGACGGCGGTGGGGATAACAAGAAGGACGTTGTCTGCATGCCTGAGCCACCGCCGATCTGCACCAGCACGGCGTCGTGGCCTGCAAGAAGCCGGTCTGCAGGTTCTTCGTGTTGGTTGGACTTTTTATGCTTCCTCGTTGCTCGGCCTTTCTGGTTTGGCGCTAGTAGAAATTAAATGCAGCAGCTAATAAACGTTGCATCAAAAAATTAGAAATTTGGTCCAACAAAAAGTTGCCAGCTGACCGGGAGTATGCATGGGAGGAGAGAAGCCACATCCAAACGTAATGAAGCGAGCGATCAAATTTGCAGACCAAGTATGGTGGTGATCTCTTCAACGACGAGGGAAACTAAAAAGATAAAATAATCACGTGTGTGATTTTGTTTGGGACAATTGTGTTTTTATCTCTGATTTCAATCTCAAATGTGATTATCCTTCATTTTTCAACTTTATGACTTTACCTCATTTTTTTCAAAGTGAATACAAAGTTTATCTTTACTAGAGTAGAATCGCAACAAAAATATTGTAATTTTATCCTATTAGGGATAAACTCTATCTTCACTTAAAAAAAAACAGACATAAAATCACAAAGATGAAAATACCAGAGGTAAAATCACAATTGGACATTGAATGAGAGGTAAAATCACAATTAGACATTGAATTAGGGATAAAAACACAATTGCCCCATTTTATTTAGTGGACAGAGGAAATACAGGGCTGGGGAGCTATGAGGACGTATGAGATGACAGCTGCGACCGCGAGCGTGGAACTTAGAATGCAGCGGCGCTTGCTACCGACAAGGGAATCCAAGTGTTGTCATTAGTTGTTGATTTGGATACTCTAGTCAAGATTGTTGCAACGAAATTAAGAAATGAAGAGTAGAACGAATTCATAGGACCAGCCTAGCGTGCTGAACTGGTTACTGAACAAGTCGGTCTTTTGAAAAATCTGAACAAGACAACAAGTCAACTTCGGATTTTTCTTCCTGCAACGTCAACGCGCTCGATAATTTATACTAGTATCAAGAGGATCGCATATATTAGATCATATATAACTAATGTTGTAAAGCATCTTGAACTTTACATTACCGTGTAAACTCCCTGGGAAGTCGTCAACAAAACCTCTTACCATGACGAGGCTGCAGTCTGAAAAGCCCAGTCCAAAGTCTAAACCCAAAAACTTTCACATTTGAATCCTTTACTTTTTTTTTCTTCGAAAATGACACATCTTTTTTGTCTATGCAAGGGGATGAACACTGTTTCACTCCGCCATGTTCAAAGATTTTGGCAGCTCAGACAAAAAAAAAAAAAAAAAAAAGGGATGGCCCTGAACAACCAAACCAACCACGGTAGGCGCGGTCGCCCATAACAGGCATTGGTCGGTCGGTACGTTCCGATCTTCTTCTCGTCTGAAGATCATTTCGGATTAGCGGACAGAAAGAAGACGGCAGCGGCACGGACGACGCAACGCCAGACACTTCCGCATACAGTACTACGGAACTGGAACAAAGAGTCGTGCGCCTCGATCCATCGCGATAGCGCGAGAGTGCGAGATGCACGCGACGTAACATGACGTGACGGCAGAGAAAGCACGACGTGACGGCAGAAGCCAGGGCGGCCTCGAACGTGCAAGTGCAAATCAGCGGAGGCAGACAAATTGGCTTTGGATGGCGACGTTTTCTCGTCCCAGTGTCCATGAACGATGGGACATCTAATCAATCAATCACTTGCTCCCTTCATTATTTCTCACCAGTTGACGTACTATGGTTTTTTCTTCGAACATTGCTGGTACAATGCAACTCACGCTACTGGAAGCTACAGTACTTGTCCAAAAAACAAAGGAATGTTCTCGCGGTTATTCCTACTAACCGCGGAGTATACTGGCTGCATCCAAATGTCAGCACGACACCGAACACGAGCGTTGAACACATCCAACCAACGCGCACGGCGCACCTTTCTCCATACCTAGGCCCGTGTCGTTGTACTACTGCTATCATGGATGCAGTACTGACAAAATAGCACACAGCGTTTGTCAAACAAAACCGCATCACGTTCTCGATCCTCTTCTTGTCCTCCAAAAAAGATGCAAAAAAATTGGTGGTTGCTATGAATGTCGAAGGGGATGTGTCATGACCCACATTTATTACGCCTAACTATTGAGCTTGATTTCATTGCAAGGAGGGTTACGCATAGATATTATTTGCACTTGACAGGCAGGCAGGCAGGTCCGTAGGCGTGCTGCGACCACTGTCAGCATACAATCGGAAGGAGATGCACATGCCGTCGACTTTTCTGATCGCGCGCACGGCAAAGGGGGCAGGAACATTACTGTTGGCAGAGAGTGAGTTTTAGCAGGAGAGAGGACACGCAATGCATGCGAAGAACGTGCCAGAGAAAGGCGTAGCCGGTGATGTTGGCCCACGAGTTGCCAAATGTGGCGCGGGCCAGGTACACGTCGTCGCCGAGGTGGCCCTTGAACATCACGGGCACCAGCAGAATGCTGTAGAAGGTCTATTGATCAGCACCGACACTACGAACGTGATCTTTTGTAATTGTGCATTAGCATTAACCGTCACCAACTCTCGTGTTCGTTGTGCGGTTGTGCCGACGCTGCTGATCAACATGGTCTTCTACAGTATCTCACTGCTGTCCGTGATGTTCACGGGCCCCCTCAGCGACGACATGTACCGTGTACCATGTTGATGCCACACTCTGCAACTCGTGGGAGAATACCTAGGCAGAGTTTTAGACCAATATTTACAAAAAACTGTATAACCTATTTACCGGTTTCATGGTTTTTTATGCAAACCGAAAACATCAATTGGTAAACTGCTCAAATATAACAAAAAGATGAACAAATTTAAAAACAAATTGATCGATTTCCTTGATTTATCTCAAATTGATCGATTTTCTTGATTTATCGTCCAGTTTTCTCGCTTTAACATTTGGTTTTCGTTTTCTTTTCTCAAGAGCAAAATGCTGAGTTTTCATTTTGTTAGAAAATTAAAAAAAAATTATTTAATTTCACAAAGCAATAGTGAATGGTCTTATGAACCATGCTCCGAACCCAACCTCCCCTCTACCCCCTCCCAAACAATCATAAACTGAGGGTATCTCCAATAGCTTTTTAAAAATTTAATCTTAAAATAGTATTTTTAGTAGCAGGCTAAAAATTATTAGGGATGAGTTTTTTTTTATCTCCTCCAACAATTCTTCCAAAAAATAAATTACGAGAATTTTTTATTAGACCACGTTAGCATCAAAGGTCATAATAACATTAATTATTTTAGAAATACAAGGATTAAGATCCCAATTTCCCCTTGTTTCTAGCTACAAATGAGATAAATTGAGAAACAAGGATCCCAACTTCCCCTTACGATATGCATCATTCTGTTGGAGATTATTTTTTAGATTAAATCCTAGTAGTTTGAATTAGAGAGAATTTATGAGGCTCTTTTAGAGACGAAGAACCCAAGGCTCCCGGTCTAACATCGAATCAACGTGCAGAATGTGTGCTTAAAGAAACGGAGGGCACGATCATTAGTGCTAATTAATAAAGCCGTGTGCATACTCTTGTTACTGACGCTCGTATAACTTAGACAAGCGTTTTGACTTGACCACATTATTGTTCCAAGTTCCATTTCTTTTCTCAGAGAAAACGTCAGCAGATGCAAAATCTGAAAAGCATATTTAGTCCACTGTCCGAAGCCAGAACACTCCAATTGGCAAAAAAAAAAAAAAGGGCACAACACTCCAACGTGTATCCTATCACAGGTTTATACCTTTAATTTGTTTTCAAGTACCTGAGCTGCCCCCAAGTGGTAAGGCATTCTGTTCGTGACTACGGCAAGTGCTCGTAGTCGTACTAACATTTCTCTTTCTTTTTTTCCCATCGGAAACGTCAGCATATAACTCAGTATTAGACATCTTGAGCGTTTACACGACCAAGATGCATGCAATATGAAAAGCTGCAAGGCCACAGTTGAAACAAAGCCAAAACACTCCATCGTGTATCCTGTTACGCCTTTGATTTGTTTTGTCCAACATGATGATGATTGGCCCAAAAAGGACCGTCTGGATCCAAGGAAATGGCCATAGATCGTGTCTCTGAGTACAGCATGCACTTTTCTGCTACTTGAGCCAGCCATCTCGTGGGGAGTGGCAACTTGCCAACTTGCAATGCATATTATTCATGCTTACGACAAAAGTGCTCGTGCAAACAGAACACTACTAACTAGTAGTACACTCCAGATCTCGACACAAAAAATGCTGAACATTTTTGTTTATCAAAACAAAAGACTGGACATATATTCTAGCTAGTGTATATTCTACCCTGAATGGCTGAATTACTAGTTTGTTAGGCTTCTAGAGGCGACGAGTCCTGTAGGGCTTTCAAAAGGATGGGAAGGAAAATGAAATTAGCAGCCGAGTCCCTGACTGATTCAAGTCTGAAGCGCCAACGGTCTTACTTTTTGAAGATTATAAAGGTGTGTGAGCTCCGTTTTCCGGTCCAACTAATTCTCATTTTTCTGGGCTCTGACATCACCGATTTTGCTCCAGTTTTGTTTGCCTCCATATATAATTGAGGTTCGGTGGGATCGAGACGACTAACCAATGATCTGCGGACTCCGATCGCTCAACCGCTGCCGCCGACGACAAGTCCCGGGTTCCCGGCTCAACCAATGTTACAAACTGACGGCACGAGGAGGTACGTGCCTGTGCGGACACGTCAGTTAGCCAGCTAGCTAGGCCAGCACGTGTCCCCGAGCCCGAGGCAGCTACCACTCAGATCATTTCGGCAGCCGCAATATCCCTGGTCCCGCACCGAGCTGCCTCGCCGATCCGGCCGCTACAGGCAGGCACATGCCGTAATTGTGGCACGGCTGGTCACCGGTGGCGAGAGATTGTGAAGAGGGTAAGGACGAGAGGCTTCTAGAAGCGAGAATGGGCAGACGGCGGCTGCACAAGGGCGGACGCAATCACGCAACGGAGACTTGTCCCGGCCGCACAAGCCGGTCTCGCTTCTGTCTGTTTCTGGTTGGACGGATTGGGTGGAGGGCACGAGACGGGAACGACGTGAGGCTGAAGAGAAGCAATTCGTTCAACCTCTTAGCTACGTACGGTTGAGAAGCGGTGCGGCCGGGTAACGTACGGCGACCAGCCGAGCAGCAAAGCCCCCCACCATTTTTGGATGTTTTCTCTGGGTTTCCCTGGTCGCACGAGCGCCCCTGACCCTGAGTATCGCTGCCACACACCTCACAGTGTACTAGTGGTGTGAGCTTACTTATCGCATCAACTATGCACGTTACCCCTATATATTGGAGTATACGTACATATAAAAGCTTAAGTTACCGCGCTCCAATTGTCAACACAGAATCGAGCACGAGAGTTGAATGTATCCAACCCGTTGGCATCACCATGAGTGACTCTCTAGCTATGGATGGGCGCCCCTGTCGTTCTAACTGCGAGCTGGTGCTGCCGTTTACAGACAAGCAGCCCACAACATCAAACAAAATAATGAGCGGTCAGTAGTAGCACAGCAGCATTCATTTCTGGCACTTCAAAAATGAAATTTTAAAAAGTTCGCGGTCTCTATGAACTGCAGAATAAACGGATGTGGCCGATCCGATTGGATCTTGTTGGCATTATTTCCAGAGATCGCTCTTCTATTTTATTTTACGCGTAGGAACGAGAGGCGTGCGCGAATTGGGCGCACAGAGGTCGCTGGGTGTTGATCGGCAAGCGATCAAGATTCAAGAGTAATCGATCGTGGCCATGGCCATGGCCCATATCGAGAAGTAGTTTAGCTGGAGAGACAGCAGAGAGAGAGGGCTCGGAAGGTATATACGTACCATGAAGGCGTATCCGGTGACGGTGGCCCACGAGTTGCCGAGCGTGGCGCCGGCGAGGTGCACGTCGCCGAGGTGGCCGGAGAACATCACGGAGACCAGCGGGATGCCGTAGAACGCCATGTTCGTCAGCACCATCGGCACCGCGAACCCAAGCTGCGCCCGGGCCTCCTCCGTGTCCACCACGCGGTCGAGCCAGGTCGACGCCCGCGCCCGCTCCTCGCCGGCGTCCTGATCGCCCTTGGCGCCGCCGTCGCCGAGCAGCGGGACTGAAGACATGTTGCCGTCGTCGTCGCCGCCGGTGGGCTGTGGCGTGGCGGCGGAGCTCGCGAGCGGAGGAGGAGGATGGGAGTGGGATCGGCGGCGCCGCCTGCTGCTGGACGCTGTTGTTATTGGCTGGCGAGTGGCCAGGAAACGCGGCGCTGTGGCGCTTATATCATGCCGCGGTCGGCCTCGGGCTCGGTGTGATGCTTTGGCCCTTCTCTGTCGTGCGTGGCTGTGGTGTCCGTGGGGAGGAATAATGGCGTGGAAAATGGAGGCTGCTGCTGCTGCGCACCGGCGGCTGCTGCGAGCATGGCGTGAGGACCCCCAGCGAGGAAATGATGAATCCGTCCACGGACGGAGCACTAGTTTATTGCTAATAATAATACTGTTCATTTATATTAAAAAACGGAACGGATCACTTTATCTATTAAGAAAAACTGAAATGGACAAATGATCTTTCCTTTAAACTCAGATGGACTCGGCTCGTTTGATTTTTCGCGTAAAACTAGGACCGTTCATCACGTGCTTTACCCATCTGAACTCGCTTTACATGTTCGTGGCCCGCGGCGTTTTAGACCATCTCTAAAAGCTCTTTAATAAATTGATTTAAAAAATATTTTTACTAGTAGTTTAAATTTTGTAAAGATAAATTTTCTTATTTACTCTAACAATTCTCCTTAAAGATGGAAAAAAAACTTTTAATTGAACTGCGATAGCATCTGGGGTCACAACACTACTAATTCTCTTGTAAATACAAGGATTGAGGTTTTCTAATTTTTTCCTTATTTCTAGATATAAATGAGGTGAATTTAAAGTAATAACAAATATATAAGTTATTTTGGGAAGTTGTTAAAGATTATTTTTTGGGTTAAACCCTATTAATTATATTTAGAAAGAGTTTATAAAACTCTTTTGAAGATGCTCTTATTCTAGCTATCTCTGTAAATATTGGTAGAACGTGCAACTCTACTGCACGGTTTCTCATGTTACTTCTATGTACAAGTTATATTTGAATTAGAGACAAACACTTCTATTAAATGGTTACACCAATCTTCGAAATATTAGTACAATCTAAAAAACTACTTTCAACGCCCTCACTCAATCATAAGTTTTCCTTGTTACTATATTTATACAGATTAAGATATTAATATTTAAAAGCAACATTTCCAAGCCAAGCATCCTCAACTTTAACTTACATGAGTTCCATTATCTAAGTTGAACTTGTCTAACCTCAAAAAATCTTGTTTAACCTTTATAAGACCTAACCAAAAGTGAAAGTCCGAGCAATATATTCAATTTATATAATAGTTTTATTTTTAAAATATTTGTTTCTAAGAAGAAACAATCAAATCCCATCCTCATTAACTTAATTTGAGGAGCTATTTACTCAACATACATCTATTCTGAAAGGTCTAGATTTAAAATTTCTAGCTCTTTTTGATCCTTTAATGTATAAAATATACTCAACTTAGTAAGTTGATATTTCTTTTTATGTTCGTCACTTTGTTAAAAAATCTAGACCGGTGAAAGTCCAGTTTCTTAAGTACCCCTCTATACTTCAAACATATATTTACCAGGAAGAAAGGTTAACTATCATAAACTTATAAACACCTATGGCTATGAGAGGCTGGACCAGCATATCTTGTCCTGAGATTGAATATGTTACAATAATGGACATTTCATTGTTAATGTACATGTTGAGAAAACACTCATGAGTAAGAAATTCAAAACCAACCGAGCAAATTCCACCATATTGAACATTGTCTGCATAGTTTTTTCTATTAAAAAAGATACTATGTTTTTTAAAATTATTGTCATCACTGTTTCTTTTAGTTAGATTTCATCATTCAACTTATTCAACTTATTATTTGATTTATCACTAGAGAAAATTGAAACATAACTTATAATTTTATATATTTTAACTAATATTTTAAATAAGATAAATAATTAAATATAAATAAAAAAATAATGATGACAATAATTTTAAAATGAATAGAGTAAGTTCATAATGCTTCGACCGTCACAACTATATAAATGAAATTTTGGAAATTGATGCCGCAATAGATGACTCAGGCTGTGGGATCAATATGCCTTTCTAAACAATAGCTGATATTCTTTCTAGTAACAACAACAAAGATATAAGAGCAGTAGTTTTACTATGCATATTATCTCTAATAATTTACTAGTGGTAATAATGAGGGTAGTAATATAATTTGTTCTTGGTTCTATATGTCTACACACAGTATCACTGAGGGTATAATGGTAATTTAGTGAGTACATCGCCGCAGGTCAGCCCCGTATCCTGCCCATCTAGCTCGTTCTTGTCTCACGTCGCCCGCTGCCGCCGCCTTCCATATTGAGCTCCTCCGTGACTTGTGCCGCCGTCACATTCAATTACAAGTTTACCATTTTGATATTTTTAATAATACCCCAGTAAAATCATTACTGCTTAAAATTATTGTTAGTAGAATTACTGCTCTTTCACCAGTAATTACTACTCTACCATTAGTAATTACTATAATACTACCAGTAGTTACTGAAAGTAATATCTAATATACATAATAAACCTGCTTTGATATAAAATTTAGACAATGTTTTATAGGTGCCGCGCCATGGTACTTGCCATTTCACTTGTTTCTTGTGTTGTAAAAGGTGTTGTTGCAAGCTCTGTGCCACTTCAAACTGGACGACTAAAGATGACATGTTAAGTTAGAACGAATTATATCATGTCATCATGTCAGAACTCCTTTGAAGTATAGGTCGCAAACTTTTGACTTTGGACCAATCCGCTCATGCTAACTGTCCGACCTTTTGATTTCTTTCTGCGAGGGATGTGTCTAATCAATCACACTGAGATTTTAGTTGGTGCTACATTATATATCTATAAAATCATCTCTTCTCATCTTGGCGTTGCAAACTGTCGTTGGCTAAGTACGAAGTACCTAGTTATCTCTAGTTATCATGTACCAACCGAGCACAGAGATAAAAGTTCAATAAATATTTTTTTGTCAGTCTAAAAACTTTTGAGTCAACTTTTGATATTCAATTTTGACTTAAACGCACCGGAATATATAAATATCAACATGTTCTGTAACCAAGTTGGCAGATACTATACTTTCGCCGACGAAGCCGTTGTGAAGAATAGTTGTCCCTTGAGTGTGGAAGTCAAGTGTCATGTCACGTTTGGAGGATATGATCATGAATACATGATGTAAAGGCGGCTATGTAGCTCATTTGTTAACTTTTAAGACTTCACTTAAATATATAGGTGTTCGATGACAGCAACAAATTATATTAAATTATCATTTTCTTCCATTTAAAAAATCAGATTTCTCTACATTCGCACGCATGTCAAACATCCCTAAATAACTTGATTAAAATATATTAGTCAACAAGAAATAATATGTGTAGTGCAGCGTTTGTTTATTTACTTTGTTTTGAGAGGGACAACGAAACTTAAGTTTTTCTTATATTTCTAATGTTTTTGCCCCTTACAGAGGGTCTGTATAGTGGAACTTCTATTGTGGTGATTCTCTAGAAGAAATGGCTATGTTTTTTATGGAAAGAAATGGCTATGGTTGAAGTGGTAATTAATGAAGTAAAAAAAATACTTAGCTTAGACATGTAAAACCACTATCTGATTCTTCCAGAAGAATGACAGTAGCAAGAGTTTATTTTTTTTTAGCAAAGAGTTTAAATAAACAATTGCGCCCACAACTATTAACTCTGGGCCTTATCCAGCTTTGGCTACTATAGCGAATGTTGGTATGAATGAGGCCTAGAGTTATCTTCTAGGCTTAAGTTTCAGATAACTTGTTTTTTTTTTCCAATGTCGGGCCTCAGCATAATATTCGTAATAGATGGCACTATGCCAGGCCCAATTCTCGCCTCACTCACATGTGGATGTGGGCAAACTTCCTTTGAAATACTAGTCCACATGTGTGAGTTAGGACTTAGGAGGGCTAACTATAGTTGTTCAGTTTTCTTAACTATAAGTTTATTATATTTTCAAAGAAAAAAATCACAAAGTATATAAGTTCTCTTTGCACTTTTTCTTATTCGAATTTATATCCTCTATATCTTTGTCTCCGTTTTGTTGGACTTAAGAGCCTTAGTGCTCTTTGATTGTAATGCACTATTTTGTACATCTGTTAAAGGTGTAGAGATAGGAACCTTTTATTCCATTATTTAAAAAAATAAAAAATGCGCCTCTCTGTCATGGATAAGGTTGACTACCGGCATGTTCTTCGTATTTCAAAACCCGACATTATCACGAGTCATCTGCGCGTCACAATGCACATGCAACGTCTTGGCGGGGACTCAGCATGGTGCATTGTTCGCATTCGTTTCTTCAGCGCAAAGGAATGGAGAAAAGAGGGTCGAGTCATGAAACGTCTTGGCAGAAACACAAGTTCAAACACGGGAGCGCGGCACAAAGATTCTTTGATTCATGAAGCGGACGGCGACGAAATTAACATGGGAACTAGTGACGAGTTAGGTTGTTTTGACAACCTGCGTGCGGCCCATTGCATCTGAGACGACCGAGCTACGCCGCGGCGCCCCGGCGAATGGCGTCACGCAGCCTCTGCAGCGCTGCGTGGGACGACCCGTCCTCCTCCACAGCGTTCCGGCACGCGTCTCTCATCTCCGCGGCGTTGTCCCTCGCCTTCCTCCCCTCCTCGGACTCGCCGCCCATCAGCGCCCGCACCGCGCGCTCCAGCTCCGCGGCCTCCACGAAGTTGTCCCGCTTCCTGTCCACCTCCATCGCCACGGCCACGCCCACGCACGCCACGAGCTCGAACGCGTTCAGGTGCTGCTCCGCGTACAGCGGCCACGGCACGAGCGGCACGCCGTGCCACAGCGACTCCAGCGTCGAGTTCCACCCGCAGTGCGTCACGAAGCCGCCCACGGCCGGGTGGGCGAGGATCTCCTTCTGCGGCGCCCACTTTGGCCACACGAGCCCCCTGTCTTTGGTCCGGTCCAGGAACCCCTCCGGGAGCAGCGCGTCCAGGTCGCCGTCGGTCGGGTACGGCGAAGGGGCATGTGGCGGGCCACGGAGCACCCACAGGAACCGGCTTCGATGAGCGACATGAGGTGGCCGGAGCCCGGCTCAGGGAGGAGGAGCACGTTAACGCGTCTGATGGCCATTGCAACACACTTGCACACCGTCGCCGCCGCAACAAATTTTCTTTATTTTGTGGATATATCTGGCAACAATGCTTTCAGCTCAACGTGTGAGATCTGCTCATCGTCCAGGAGCGCGGAACGGTGTATATATCGACCGCACCGCTTACCAGACTACCACACATGTAACGTTGTGCTAGCATCTATCGGAACAGATGCGAAGAACGGTCATCAGTCGAGGTGACATCCCCAGGCTCTTAGCAGCGCAGGAGTTAAGTGGTGTTGGTGGATGCGTGTGGCAGACAAAAAAGCTGATCAAAGCATGCATCAAGGACGTACTTCCAGGCATCGTGAGTCATCCAAACCGTCACAACTATTTTTTAATGCCAGCGTGACCTGTTTCGATTCCATGCCCGCGGTAGGAGCCGTGACGGTAGTCGGAGCGAGGCATCACTGTGTCGACACCCTTGCCAGTTGCCACCCTAATTGCTACGCGAGCACGCGATGTGAACGGCCTCGACTGTTTTTCGTCCCGACACTTCCGACCAGCCGATCGAACCGTATCGTTCATTTGTCCTCGCCTTGATCGCTTTTGTTGGGGCGTCTGCGAATCAAAGCAAGAGCGTCACCGTTGTCACGTACTACTCCTACATCACGCTTCTGGAGTAGATAGAGTCCAAGCTCTCGCATCACATCGCATCGCATCGGACGTGGCGTTGCTGGTTCCACGCGTGTGCCGCCAAGAGCCAAAGGATCCGAGAGGCACACCGTCATTCAATACGTGCTCGCCGCCCGTCTCTGGCACGCCGCAAGTAAGTCGCCCACGTCCGGTCCAGGTCTGGACAACCGATGGATCGTTTTGGTCACGTCACGTGGCTGGAGCGGGGGAATGGTACAGTGTTGCTGGTACCTATCGATGAATACCCCCGGATTGATCTCCCAAACCGCCAATCATTTACTGTTGATGACATAAGACATGTTCTAGAAGAGCGCACTGATTATTACTGCGACTAATCCCAGCATTGATACATAGGGTTGATGTTCAGAGGAAAAACCAAACTTTTCCTCGTGCAACCTCTACCCGCAAACATATAGTCATGTACCAACCAACCCAACCGCTATCGGCCTATCTGGTAGTAGTACCAAGCCCGGTAATACCAACTCTTCGTCGGTTGGCCCACTCATCCATCCACGGGTCTCCCTCTTACAAATGGCCCAACAGACCTACAGTATGGGTAGGTAGGCCTGGTAATGGGTCACGGCCCGTTGGCTCTTTAAAGATCCTAATTAGTCCTTACATATTTTTAGTTCAAAAATAAACTAGATTTGGCCTAGCTTTTTTCGATCCGGTCCTCAAAAAATTTAATTTATTTTTTCGACCCTTTTACCAGGCCTACGGATAGGTAAGGCTGGAGACGACCCAGCCGCCTGCCCCACTCGCTCGTCATCATCCACGCGGCCCAAAGCACAAACTGGCGACCCTGTGGTGTGAGCCGGAGGATGCAATGCAACGACGTGGCCGTGATCCATGGTGAGGAGCGGCCGTTGTGCTCACCGTGATTTCGACTATCGATTAATGGCACCGGCCCGGTTCGTTGCCTGGGATGCGTGCGTGACGCGCCGGCATCTGGGCCGCCTCCGTAATCTCCACACCGGGAACTACAATAATGATGCGTGGACTGAATGAACCCGTCCACCTACCCTGGAAGTGGAGCAGCAAGCAGAGAAAACATAGAACCGGGATTTTGCTAGTGCCCGGTAACCTCAATGACAAAGACAAAGAGGACCGGAGACAGAGACACGAGGACCCAAACGCATCCGCAGCACGACAGCAACGTTCAACTGGGGTAGCGCGGTGGTCTATAAACTGGAGCGGCGTCACCGGACCGGCATCGTTTTCCTTGTTGCGGCAGCTTTGAATTCTGAAGCCCATCATCTTGATGAGTAATGACTACCTCAACGGGACAAGCTTGTTATTTTTTCATTTGAAAAAAGAATCACTTGTGGAACGTATCAGAAAAGATGCCATTTCGTTCCATTATTGAATAGAGCAAAATTTTCCACTGCTAGTCTCCTCCAGAGTCCAAGCTAGTGGCGGTCACTGTCCATAGTCCGCTTACTTTAACCCGTGTTGGTGGTGCCACACGGTTCTCGACTTCTCGTGACGAAAAGTAAAAGGACCGTATCCTATTCGTGGTCAGCATTATTATTACCTGGACAACTGAAGTCCAGCAGCGTAGCGTGTGTTGGGCAAGACCGCAAGAGTGCCAGAGGAACAAGACGAGGCTGCAGCGCGACGACGATGGCGACAACGCCGCCGGCGCTGGTTCTGCTGCCGGAGTGGGGCTCGGGCCACCTCGCTCCGATGCTGGAGTCGTGCAAGCGCGTGCTCCTCCACGGCGGCGGGCGCGCCTTCTCCATCACGCTGCTGGTGATGCGGCCTCCGACGGCCGAGGCCAGCTCGGAGGTGGAGGAGCACGTGCGCCGCGAGCAGGCCGCCTTCTCGGGCCTGGAGATCGGGTTCCACCGCCTCCCCGCCGTGGACCCGCCCAAGGACGCCGTCGGCGTGGAGGAGTTCATCGCGCGGTACGTCGCGGCCCACGCGCCGCACGTGCGGGACGCCGTGGCGGGCATGGCGCGCCCCGTGGCGGCGCTGGTGCTGGACATGTTCGCGGCGCCGCTGGTCGACGTGGCGCGCGGGCTCGGCGTCCCGTCCTACGTGTTCATGTCGTCCACGGGGGCCCTGCTCGCGCTCATGCTCCACCTGCCCGTGCTCCGCGACGCCGACGCGGACGGGGAGGAGGGAGACGACGCGGTGATGTGCGTGCCGGGCCTGCCTTCGCCGCTGCCCGCGGCGGCCGTGCCGGGCTTCGTGGCGGACAGGAAGAGCCCCAACTTCGAGTGGTTCGCGCGGCTCGGGGAGCGGTTCGCCGACGCCACGGGGATCATCGCCAACACCGCGGACGAGCTGGAGCCGGGCCCGCTGGCCGCCGTCGCTGAGGGCGCGTGCGTGCCGCCCGGCCGGCCCACGCCGCCGGTGTACCCGATCGGGCCCGTGCTGTCGCTTGGAAGCAGCAAGAAGAAGGATTCTTCCTCCGAGGCGCCGCCGAAACACGAGTGCGTGGCGTGGCTGGACGCGCAGCCGGCGGCGTCGGTGGTGTTCCTCTGCTTCGGGAGCATGGGCTGGTTCGAGCCGCCGCAGGTGGCGGAGATCTGCGCCGCGCTCGAGCGGTCCGGGCACCGGTTCCTGTGGGTCCTGCGGGGCCCGCCGGGCGACGGCGGCGGCGCGCCGGACGGGTCGGAGCACCCGACGGACGCGGACCTCGACGCGCTGCTACCCGAAGGCTTCCTCGAGAGGACCAAAGGCAGAGGCCTCGTGTGGCCGACGTGGGCGCCGCAGAAGGAGAT
This sequence comes from Eleusine coracana subsp. coracana, assembly GCA_032690845.1. NCBI lineage: Eukaryota > Viridiplantae > Streptophyta > Magnoliopsida > Poales > Poaceae > Eleusine > Eleusine coracana. The sequence continues at coordinate 46,222,079 of CM064430.1, forward strand.
CCTCGCGCGCGCCGCCGTGGGCGGGTTCGTGACGCACGGCGGGTGGAACTCGGTGCTGGAGAGCCTGTGGCACGGCGTTCCCATGATCCCGTTGCCGCTGTACGCGGAGCAGCACCTGAACGCGTTCGAGCTCGTGTCGGTGATGGGCGTGGCCGTGGCCATGGAGGTGGATAGGGATCGGGACAACTTCGTGGAGGCCGCGGAGATGGAGCGCGCGTTGCGGGTGCTGATGGGCGGCGAGTCCGAGGAGGGGAGGAAGGCGAGGGAGAAAGCCAAAGAGATGATGGCCGTGTGCAGGAAGGCCGGGGAGATGGGCGGGTCGTCGTACGCCGCACTGCAGAGGCTCTCCGCGGCGCTGCACTACGGCGCCGCGCTTCCCAAGAAGTGAAAATTGTCCGTGAAACAGTGCGGTCATACAAATTCCTAGTCGTGTTTGAATAATTTGATCAGTAGGTTGCGACACGTCCGAATCGCAGTATCGTTGGCTGCTGGTATCCGTTGTTACTGTATTATTTGAGACGCGGATATGGATTGTAGTCACCTGGCCAGTGCAAGGAACGTGGTAATAATAAACTGATACAGTAAGTGATAAGCACGCAACTTTGGGATTCTATAAATGACTGAGCTTGTACTTCGGCGTAATTCCTGCAAATATCCGTGGTTCGGTGATGCGATAAACTACATAGAGTCTCAGTACTGCTGAAGAAACTTGAAAGGCTCTGCAGCGGCAAGCTGCGGCGACAACAGCCAGCAGTGGCAATCGAGCTTGACTGGGACCAGCAGCCCAAAAGAGCACAACTTTTACTTGAGAATATAAATCCGGTAACATTTGAGAGCCTGCTTTGGTGCTTTTTGTGTCTCTGAGGTTTAGTTACTGTTCTTCATGTTCTCGGTAAAAAAGTTAAGAGTTTTTGGTGGTCGATCCTTCTATGCTGTTTAGCTACGGTTCGTGATTCCTCTCGTTGCCTGTTGGGGATTCAAAGGTTTAGTTTTGTGGGCATTTAGAACATCTTTTATTGGGAATTTAAAGGTACTCCTTATTGTTTGCCTGTCGTATATAGTAGCTGTAACTGTTTGGTCATTGTGGTGTGATGGGTCAGCAACTCCAATAGTTTTCCAATTCCATCCTAAATAACAAAAAAATTATCATATTAAGGATGAGAGGATAAAAAAATTGATCCAGCAGTTCTCCAATCTAATCCTGAATAATTCTTCATTCTCAAAAAACACCCTTCCATCCTCATTATAGTAAAGATTTCCCGCCCAACCTCATTAGCATGATCCCATTAATATCAGTCGTTTATTCTGACGCGATGACATTTCTTTCCTCTCTCGACCACCGGCTCCAGCATTGCTACCCGCTAGACCTCGTATTCCCGTCGTCTCTGGCCGTCCCGATCCGTAAAAGGTCATCATCGAGCTCATGGATTTGGCCGCCGGTGGCACTCGAGCTCCGCCTCATGGAGGAAGGAGATGAGCACTACGAAGAAGCCGTAGCTGGACGCCTGGACCTTGACGAGCGGGAGGAGCTCGATGCAAGGCGCGTGGAAGCTAGAGGGCGACCATGGGAGCAGGGAGTCGGAGGCCGGGGAGGGGCGAATTCGGGAGGGGGTCTTGGACTCGAGTGGAGCGGTAGTTGCGCGACCGAGTGATGTGAGAGTTGGTTGCAGATCCGAGTCCGTTGTGTCGACTGCCCATTGACCTCGCCTCCCCGCAACTCTGCTCCCAGTCCGCCGTCACGACGCGAGATGTCTCCCTCGCTCCTCCGCTCCCGGTCTGCCTCAATTGAGCTTATGTTCCACTTGGATTTGGTCGGAGCTAGACCATCGTCTGAGGTCAGGACGCCTCGCCACCAAGAGAAGAGGAGAGAGAAGGGGAAGAAAGGAAGGAAACGTCTCCAAGCTCAAGGCAGTGGGGTGGTGGTGCTCTTTGTTGCTCAAGAGATAGAAGAGAGGAGGGGAAGGGAGGGGAGAAAGGAAACACCTTTGTATTTGGATTGCCTTTACATATTAAAAGCGTATTTTAAATTATACTATATTTTTTTATTGGAGATGTGATATTGAGAAAGTGCTGGAGCAAAACTTCTCAATATCCATAAATTGGTTTTTGTGTATTCTCATAACTCCATATTAGAGATGGATTATTAGAAAATTGTTAGAGTTGCTATTAGAACACCCAACGAATATCTTAAACCCCAATCTTATTTTGCTAAACTATGCAGTGAATCTTAGAGCAATGGACTTTTTTTTCATGTCTCCTATTCTGGTGTATCGATGGTGTTATTTCTACCTAACGTCGTTCAGGTTGGTTCTTTTTTAGTATTGCTATACGTACGACCTAGCTGTCCGACCATGCCGTACGACTAGCACTAATCAATCATTAGCATGCAATCACAGAACTATTAGTACTACTAGTCGGAAGGCCGGCTCGGACGTTTCGGAAGTATGCATAGTTTCCGGTTTTTTTCGTTTGTGCACTAGAAAACAGAAAGGGATTGGATTTCTGTCAAAATAAATGTGTTTTGATCATAATTAGGCATCCCGAATTTGTAGTCCTGGTTCATGGGAAAGAAAGAACACAACTTTTCTTAGTAGAAAAATAGGGCAGAGACCTGTTGCAAACTGTTGGAACTTGGAAGTATACAATTTTTTTTTGAACCTCTCAAAACTGAGTAGAAGTGTAGAATCTGTTCGAGCGTACAGAGATCAAACACTCAACAATACACACCACACTCGACCAAACCTACACCTAAACGCAGTTTAAAGACTCGCGTCCTTCGAGAGATCATCAGGATTGGAAGAATCCGATGTACGACGAGGAGCGTCGCAATCCCTTTGTGTCTTCACGCGTGAGAGGTGTCAGCAAATTGAAGGTCCTAGAGGAAAACAGAAAGCAGCTACCTATTTACACACAAGCCCCTAGAAAAGAAAAGAAAAGAAACCACAATAAGTCGCTGGTGCCTGTGGTTGCCGAAACCGAGAACGGTCGCCGAAGCCAGATCCGGCAGCTGCCCCTACACCCTCGGACCATGAAGCCGACGAATCCGACACCCTGGAAGGCATGAGATCCGCCATCGAACTCTCCTGCAAAGAGACCCCTAGAGGACCACTTCTGCACGAGCTCATCGACGACACCGGAGAAGAAGCCATCGATACGGAGGAAGCTTGGGAGAATTTATTCCATGAATGCGCCGCAGCCGCCGCTCCACAGCCGCACCCCAGACACAACCACCCGCCGGCAGCACAAAGCCACGGCCGGTAAACCAGCCGCCATGAAGCTCGCCAAGAGCAGCACCAGCCACCATTAGCGAGAACTTCGGCTGACACAAAAGAATCCCACGGACAACAAAGACGTCGACGCGAGGGATGACCAACCCTAACTCTAATCTACCTAAAGCTAAGAAAGCTGAGAGATTGGGAGGGTAGCTGTACACCGGACGACGAGTCCACGACTTCCACCCACCTCCGGTACCGGACCGGCCACCGGAAGCGAGAGGGAGCCGGCGGAATCGCTGCCGGAAACGGAGTCGCCTTCGATTCGCTCCTCTCTACTGTAGCAGAGGAAGACTCGAGAGAGAACTCGACAGTGGCCACTGGTGTTCAGAGTAACATATCCCCGTATGGACCTTCTTTTTGTGTTCATAATGCAGATGTCATGAACAATGCATGGTCATGGTCGACCCACCCACTAGAGCTCACTGGCCTGATTCTCCGCTGCCTCCCTGCTCACACTGATCGTCTCCGTTTTGCCGCGATTGGCGTTTCTCCTCAAGGCAGCATCGCCTATCCCCACCTTTACCATGGCCCGCTCTCCCTGATGGTACCTTCTTCAGCCTACCGCACAATGAATTGTTCTAGTTCCCGGACAGTTCTGGCTATCACAGCTGCAGTGGGGAGTGACTTGTCTTTTTACACGATGGGGCGTGCTCCTCAGTGAACCCCTTCACCAAGGTCACTTTAGAGCATCTTCAAAAAAGCTCTATAAATCCTCTCTAATCAAGTTATTGGGGTTTAATCTAGAAAACGATCTCAAATAGTTTCTCAAAACAACTCACAGATTTACTATCTTTCTAAATTTATCTAATTTGTAGCTAAAAACAAGGAGAAAGTTGAGGACCCTAATCTTTCTATTTATAAGAGAATTAATGACATTGTGGCCTCTAGATGCAGACGTGTCCTAATCAAAAACTTTCTTGATTCATTTTTATGGAGAATTATTAGAGAAGATTAAAAAAAATTATCTTCAATAATTTTTGAGCTGCTACTAAAAACACTCTTTTAAGGTCTATTTTTTAGAGAGCTTTTGAAGATGCACTTAGTACTCCCTGGTTCGTCCAGTATCCACTCTATTATTGAGCCTGCAGATATTGATATTGTCAATGGTCATGGGCTCCAGGAGCTTAGCATGGTCAACATTTTGCTAGACATGATTCCCGGGATATCCATTTGGAAGTTAACTGTGTGTTCACCACTTCTTATTGCTGCCATCTTTGTCATTGGGAGTATCTGTACTATTGGTTTTTGCTACCTAGGTGCGTCCTTATGGTTTCTGAGTAAACTTGGCAATAAGAAGAGCATCATGGACAATTGGACATAGTGTTCTATGATGGAAAGCTTTATGCTATTAATTCAAGTGACCTTTTTGCTATCAGCATCGGGAAGGATGATGGCCCTGGTGAGCCTAAAGTGTCTCATATCGTGCGTGTAATTGAGGGTCCTCCTCTCTCATTCACCGGGGGTAACAACTTTTGGGAGCCATCACACTTCTGGTTGAGTACCACGGGGCTCTCATTCCTGTCTGTAGAGAGGTCCATTACTAAGAAAGATATCAATGTGTGCTATTAGATATGAAACTTCTGGTGTTTGAGGCTGATCTCCATTCATCACAGTGGGTGGAAATGAAGAGCTTGGGAGACGACACGTACGGTGATGTTTATGGGCAGAGGATGCTTCCGATCTGTTTGCGTGTCTTAATACAAGCCACAAGCCAGGGGGAAATTGCATCTTTTTTCCTGGATGATGGGACTTGGAGCTGGTTCTGGGAGAAGAAACAGTGGTCTTGTTGTATGTACAGCGTGAGGGATGTGAGTTTTATTCACCACCTGAAGCTGCCTGGATGAGCAAGAAGGAGCCTGGGGCATGGCTTTTCCCTCAACTTTGAGAAAGATCTTTTCATGTAAGGCTGTAATTGACTGGTTCTGTGACGCTGTAGCCACATCTGCTTACCTGATGCTTACCTGATGCATGCCTGTTTGTTTTTTTGGTTGGTAGTATTCCTGATGTTTCTAGTGTTTGGAATGCCGTTGTATGTTTCGGGTTATGTACTGCTGCTGCGGAAACATAGGTTAGTTTGCTTGAGCTTCTGTGACCTCGTGAAGGCTGATGTTTGTGGCCCCGTTGTAAAACTGATAAATCTTCCTGGTACATTGCATTGTTTGAAATCTTTGGACTGAAAGCTGCAATGTACTGACTAGATTATAGAGGCTTTAGCAGTTGCAGACATCCGAATTGAGTGGTGCTTTTCAGAGGCACTGGAATGTACTGGCAGGGTCATTTTCTAGGGTGAAGGAATAAATTTCCATACATCACTTGGTAATATAAACTTTTGGTTGGTGTACAGTACACCACAAGCTCTCGGCTGTAGCTCGGCCCTGCGGCCCTGCCACTCGTAGTGCTGGTATGGCCCGGTCCATATCGGACACCAACGCTGTTGAGTCCCATTTTCTATTCAGAAAAATAGCCGCACGTTGAGTTACTCGTGCTTCAGGAGTGGCAGGTGGGAGACACCCCAGAAAGCGACACCTCGTTTGCCCCCCCCCCCCCCCCCCCCCCCCCCCCCCCCCCGCCCATAGTACTACGTGGTTGGAGTGGGAAAATACAGCTCACCGCACTATCTTTTCGTGCCTTCCACTATTCCAAACAAAACACATCCCGTTCCAATGATTCGAGAGATCGAGCGCGTTCGAGAATAAGAATTCCCAACCAAAGGTCGTCGTGCTGATCCATGGCGACGACCCCGACCGTGGTGTTGCTACCCGTGTGGGGCGTCGGGCACCTCATGTCCATGCTGGAGGCCGGGAAGCGCCTGCTCGCCCACAGCGGCCGCGCGCTCTCCCTCACCGTGCTCGTCATCCAGCCGCCCACGGAGCAGCACGCGTCCGATCTCGCGGCCCACGTGCGCCGCGAGGAGGCCTCGGGCCTTGACGTCCGCTTCGTCCACCTCCCGCCCGTCGCGCCCCCGACGGACTTCCAGGGCCCCGAGGACTTCGTGTCCCGGTTCGTGCAGATGCACGCGGCCTACGTTAAAGCGGCCATTGCTGCGCTGACCTCCCCCGTGACGTCCCTCGTCGTGGACTTCTTCTGCACCACGATCGTCGACGTGGCCCGCGAGCTCGCCATCCCGGCCTACATCTACTTCACCTCCAACGTCGCGATGCTCGCGCTGTTCCTGCGCCTGCCGGCGCTCCACGACGAGGTGCCCGTGGAGTTCGAGGAGATGGAAGGCCACGTGGACGTGCCGGGATTGCCGCCCGTGCCGCCGACCTGCCTCCCGGACCCCGTGATGGACAAGACGAGCCCCAACTACACGTGGTTCGTGTACCACGGCAGGCGGTTCCCGGAATTCGACGGCATCATCGTGAACACGGTGGCCGAGCTGGAGCAGAGCGTGCTCGCCGCCATCGCCGTCGGGAAGTGCACGCGCGGAGGAGATCGTGGCCCACCTCCACCGGTGGTGTATCCCATCGGCCCCGTCATCCCGTTCATCGACGCCACGCCGGAGCAGCAGCAGCAGGAGCCGCACGAGTGCGTGCGGTGGCTCGACGCGCAACCTCCGGGCTCCGTGGTGTTCCTCTGTTTCGGGAGTGGGGGATGCTTCGAGGCGCAGCAGGCCCACGAGATAGCCCACGGGCTGGAACGCAGCGGGCACCGATTCCTCTGGGTTCTGCGCGGCCCGCCGGCGCCCGGCCAGCGTGTCCCCTCGGACGCCAACTTCGACGAGCTGCTCCCGGAGGGCTTCCTCGAGAGGACGAAGGACAGGGGGCTCGTGTGGCCGACGCGGGCGCCGCAGAAGGAGATCCTGGCGCACGCCGCGGTGGGCGGCTTCGTGACGCACTGCGGGTGGAACTCGACGCTGGAGGCCCTGTGGCACGGCGTGCCCATGGCGCCGTGGCCGCTCTACGCGGAGCAACACCTCAACGCGTTCCTGCTGGTGGCCTACCTGGGTGTCGCGGTAGCCATGACTTTTGACAGGAAGAGGAAAAACTTCGTGGAGGCGGCGGAGCTGGAGCGCGCGGTGAAGGCGATGATGGGCGGCGAGTCCGAGGAGGGGAGGAAGGCGAGGGACAAGGCCGCGGAGATGAAGGCGGCGTGCCGGAACGCCGTGGAGGGCGGGTCGTCGCGCGCGGCGCTGCAGAGGCTTTCCGAGGAGCTGCAGAGAGGGGCGGTGGTTGTTGATGTGCAGAAGTGAGCCCGGAGGGATTGGGATTGTTCTCCCACCTGTGTCGTGCTCGTGCGTGTTCTCATTTTTGGGTGCCAGTCAGTCATCGTGCTCGGTGTCTATTTCTCAGTTCTATATATCTCTGTGGCTTGTCAACAAGGTTGACAAATTGTACCAACATGCTATAAATAATCTTATTGCGCCATTGGGTGGCAAGTGGCAACCAACACTGGCCATGTTTGCAAGATACAAGGTTGACAAAAATTGCAATAAACAATGCTTTTCAACAAATAATAATGCATGACGGAGTTGGTTCTTCTCTCTATTTTTTTCCCCCTCTTCTGAATGTTTTTGGTGCTTCAGTATTAGACTGTTGCTCAGCAGTTTCATAACAAATTCTTATGTTCACAAAGTTCTTATGTAAGGCATATAGGTGCTCATGGTTAAGGGGCCGTTTGGAATGGAGAAAAGTTGTACGACAAAATGGAGGAACTCAGAATGGCACCAATTGGAATGGAGGAACGAGCCTGTTGATCTGATTCCAGAGGAATGGAATGCCTTTCTCCACAAAACACAATTACTGGTTTGGGTTTTTTACGGTCTTTTTCTTTTTTGCAATGATTCCTATGTTACAAATTCCTACAGTTTAAATAGCAAAAGATTTCAATTCCTATATTTTTTATTCATACCTTTTTCTCTCTTTCTTCATTCTTGCGTTTTCTCATATTCCCATATTTTTCATTCCTCCCTTGAAACACGATCTTAGTATGTTCAGAAAATATTCATCTCAGTGTTATAAAGTTGTTTTTCTCATGTTTCAATATTGTGAAACTTTTCTAGGACTCAGATATACATATACATTGAAGCAAGTGGACTCGGAAGCAATGTTATTTATGCTGTGAAGGGGAAACTGATACAATCATGTTTTTAAGCATTGACAAATACATATGGGAAACCTAGTAGTTAAAACCTATGTAGGAAATTTTTTACCATGATTCTATTTAGCTAGTTAAGATCAATAGCAATGTGATGATTGCTGGAATTTTGTGGGATTGACACATTAATATAAAAATCTCAAAGGTTCATTCATGAATGGTGGGAGTGTAAGGGTTTAGTCTCATATTGTTAGTAGAGGTGGGACGAGTCCAACTTATAAGCTTGGTTACTCTAGCATCTCTTGCAAGTGTGTGGATGGGAGAAAGAAATAACACACGCGCTTGCTCGCTCGATCGCTCGCCAGACGGGGCGAGGCGATGGATACGGACGCGCTCACCTGCGTGAATGGTTTGTCAAAATTCGATTCCTTACTTTACGGGGCACGTCTTTCTTCTATACTTATTTTTGCTGCGTGTTCCATATATTTGATTATGAAAACCAACTCAGTTATGGGATGCCCAACCCCAACGGTTTTCTTCCCCAATAAATACGTACATGTACCATCGTAAATCATATTAAGCAATTGCTTAGGATTTTGCTTAAGCAATTGCTTAGGATTTTGCTTCTCGCTACTGTTGCGTCGTCAAGACTTCTCTATCTCGATTGTTGACATGCACCGGCGAACAGGAGAGTAGGTCTCTGAAACCGTCATCCTCTGTGATCCTGCACCAAGACAGGGCGAATAAGTTTTTTGGAAAGCGCTCTGCATAACTGCTTGATCGCTTTCTTGTTTTCGTCAAGCTCGGCGTCACGACTCGTCTTTCTCGATGTTGAGTCGGTTTCACCAGCCGTCGTCAACAACAGTGTTACACATCGTCGCCACCTATTTTATCCTATCCAGAAGGAAATGTACATACTCTCATCTTAAACTATGTCTTTCATATTAACTATCGTGATTTATTTATCTATAATAGTTATGGATAATATGATAGATATATGATGTTGACTATCTTTATAGACTTGCCTAGATCTTATGTACACTTATCTAATTTAACATACAATTTGTTAATCATATTTATGATTTATTTTTAAATTAATATAAAACTAATAGTGCTAATTTTTTTAACAATGATGTAACAACAGATGCAAAATTCTGCTTATTGATAGTTATTTTGTCTAAGATCTCTAATGGTTTCCATCAGTGTTTTCTCCTCAACAAAACACAAAAAAGCTTTGACCAATATATATGGTTTGTTGCTTTGCTTTACCGTTCCTTTTTTGTTTGTCGACGGATTTGTTTTTCATGCAAGTAGATCACCATATGCATTTTTCTGTTTACGCTGGGGGTTTGTGTGTGCCCTGATGGATTTGCTTTTTCTTCTGCGTCAATTAGTGCTTCCGCCCGCGGCCGCTGGTTCCTAATTGGCGCGTTGTGTGTTGTGTGTTTAGGATAAGAAGAATATTTTAAATTTGTGTGTTGTGGATCTGTATACCCCTGATAGTCAATCACTCGGATATAACGAGTATAAAATCCGAAGCACAATAGTGTTACAATGAATATAGAGACCATAAAATATTACTATTCGGATTATTATTTAGGATAGATAGTAAATTAAAGTTAGATATAAATGTTAATGATAGAATTTATTGTAACCGACTAGGAGGTTTTCTATATAATCCTTGTCCCTCATATATAGGGGAATAGAGAGGCTTTAGATGATCATCAGAATTCGTATTGGGAAATTCTAGTCCTAGTGCGAAATACCATCAATATAATACATCACTAACATGACGTAAAGTCGTAATTCTGAGGGATGTCTGAACCTGTATAAATTATACGTCTTATATCTATCGATTTATAGAACTCATACGTATAGTTAAATCTACTCTCGAGAATATATCTTGACAGGTGTACGGACGAAGATGCATTCATGGACATGCATATGTTAGCCATCTTCCCTTTCGTTCTTCGGTTAGCACTCTACTTCATCTATGTTGCATATATAAAATCTATGTTAGTTTGATCCAAATATATTGGATGATTTTTTCCTCTATTCATCTACATATGACATGTATTTGAAGGAATTCAGATGTGTACCACAAACACATAGAACTTATATAGTCATCAGAGAATTAAAAAAATATCAAATATTCTCTGTTCCCATATTCTTTTCTACCAATTGACTCGATCCTTCCTAAATTATTATGAAACATCCGGGGTAGCACTCTGTCCCGTGTTAGCCATCTTCCCTTTCATCCTGCAGTTAGCACTCTGCCTCATCTATGTTGCATACAAAGTTTATGTTACTTTGATCCAAATATCTTAGATAATTTTTTTCCTCTATTTATCTGCATATGATTTGTATTTGTGTTTCTTTTTTTCTGTATTGACCCGCATATATATGAAGATGACAGGAGTTGCATGATTCAATATTATTTAGTTGACACATCTGATTCAGGTGAACTAAATACTACTGGGTTAACTTAGGTGTAAGTAATTCACTTATGTTTTTATGAAATATATCCTTACTATCACGCTTTCATAGTTTCAAAATATTGCTCAGGATAAGTAATTCTTTTTTTTAAAAAAAATCTACCACTTAAAAAAAATAGCATGTTAGGTTAAGATCTCTCTCGATAGGTGTGTGGACGGAGATGCATTCATGGACGTGCAGATGCTAGCCATCTTCCCTTTCGTCCTTCGGTTAACACTCTACTTCATCTATGTTGCATATATAAAATTTACGTTAGTTTGATCCAAATATCTTGGATGATTTTTTTTCATCTATTCATCTACATATGACATGTATTTGAAGGAATTCAGATGTATACCACAAAGACATATAACTTATATAGTCGTTGGAGAATTAAGAAATTATCAAATATTCTCTACTCCCGTGTTCGTTTCTGCAAATCGACTAGATCTTTCCTAAATTATTATGAAACATCCGGCGTAGCACTCTGTTCCATGTTAGCCATCTTCCCTTTCGTCTTTTGGTTAGCACTCTGCCTCATCTATATTGCATACAAAGTTTATGTTAGTTTGATCCAAATATCTTAGATAATTTTTCCTCTATTTATCTGCATATGACCTGTATTTGTGTTCCTTTTTCTCTGTATTGGCCCGTATATATATGAAGACGACAGGAGTTGCATGATCCAATACTATTTAGTTGACACATCTTATTCAGGTGAACTAAATACTACTAGGTTAACTTAGGTGTAAGTAATTTACTTATGTTTTTATGAAATATATCCTTACTACACGCTTTCATAGTTTCAAAATATTGCTCAGGATAAGTAATTCTTTTTTAAAAAAAAATTCTACCACTTCAAAAAAATAGCATGTTAGGTTAAGATCTCTCTCTCTCTCTCTCGACAGGTGTGCGGACGGAGATGCATTCATGGACGTGCAGATGTTAGCCATCTTCCCTTTCGTCCTTCGGTTAGCACTCTACTTCATCTATATTGGATATATAAAATTTATGTTAGTTTGATCCAAATATCTTGGATGATTTTTTTTCTCTATTCATCTACATATGACATGTATTTGGAGGAATTTAGATGTGTACCACAAAGACATAGAACTTATATAGTCGCTGGAGAGTTAAGAAATTATCATATATTCTCTGTTCCGTGTTCTTTTCTGCCAACTGATTGGATCCTTCCTAAATTATTATGAAACATCCGGCGTAGCACTCTGTTCCCGTGTTAGCCATCTTCCCATTTGTCTTTCGGTTAGCACTCTGCCTCATCTATGTTGCATACAAAGTTTATGTTAGTTTGATCCAAATATCTTAGATAACTTTTCCTCTATTTATCTGCATATGACCTGTATTTGTGTTCCTTTTTCTCTTTATTGACCCGCATATATATGAAGACGACAGGAGTTGCATGATCCAATATTATTTAGTTGACACATCTAATTCAGGTGAACTAAATACTACTGGGTTAACTTTGGGTTAACTTAGGTGTAAGTAATTCACTTATGTTTTTATGAAATATATCCTTACTACCACACTTTCATAGTTTCAAAATATTGCTCAGGATAAGTAACTCTTTAAAAAAAAATCTACCACTTCAAAAAAATAGCATGTTAGGTTAAGATCTCTCTCTTCATTCTTCAGTCATGTTCAAACACTGCTGCGTGGAGTAGCCACACCCACATGTGAGATCCAGCCCCAGGCCTATGAGCCAATAGCCACAATGGACCAGCAGATTTAGATGCTTGTCTGTAGCATGCATGATCCTCACCGTCCATGGCACCAAACACTGTTCTGAACCGTAGGTCCTCCTTCATTGGCGCTTTCATATTTGGTGCCGGGCTTGATTTAAAGGGCCTGCTGCCATCCTCTGAAACCATATATTGGCCGCAAATTCCTGTCTTATCTTTGTCACAGGACAGTAACAGAAGTATAGGACGAGAATTTGCTTCAAACCCACCAATGGCGAAACCCACAGTCGTGTTGGTGCCCGTCTGGGGCATCGGCCACTTCGTGCCCATGCTCGAGGTCGGCAGGCGTCTGCTCGAGCGTAGCGGCCGCCGCCTCACGATCACCGTGGTCATCATGCCGGCCCCAACACCGAAGTTGGCGTCCGAGATCGACGAGCAAATGCGAAAGGCGGAAGCCGCCGACCCTGACATCCGTTCGATGTACGTGCCTTTCGTGGCGCCCCCGACCGACCACTCGGGCATCGAGGAGTTCGTCTCCCGGTACGTGCAGATGTACGCGCCCCACGTGAAGACGGCCGTCTCCGGGTTGACTTGCGGCCCGGTGGCCGCGGTCGTCGTGGACCTCTTCTGCACGACGCTGCTCGACGCGACCCAGGAGCTCGGCGTGCCGTCCTACGTGTACATGATCTCCAGCGCGGCCATGTGCGCGCTGCTGCTGCGGTCGCCGGGTCTGGACAAGGAGGTGGACGGCGAGTTCGTGGAGGTGGACGTGCCCGGGCTCCCGCCGGTGCCCGCGTCCTGCCTCCCCACGGGACTGGAGAACCGCAACCTCACCACTTACAACTGGTTCGTGTACAACGGCAGGCGCTACATGGAAGCCAGCGGCATCATCATCAACACTTTCGCGGAGCTCGAGCCGCGCGTGCTCGCCGCCGTCGTCAACGGACAGTGCACGCGCGGAATCCGCCCTCCTCCGGTGTACGCCATAGGGCCGGTGATCCCGGTCCCACCGCCGACAGCGACAGCCGACGAGCAGGAACACGAGTGCGTGCAGTGGCTTCACACGCAACCTCCAGCCTCGGTACTGTTCCTCTGCTTCGGAGGCGGCGGGTACTCCACCGCGCCGCAGGCGTACGAGATAGCACGCGCGCTGGAACGCAGCGGCCACCGCTTCCTTTGGGTGCTGCGCGGGCGCCCGGCGCCCGGCACGAAGCAGCCCACGGACGGGGACCTCGCCGAGCTGCTCCCGCCGGGTTTCCTGGAGAAGACGAGGGACAGAGGACTGGTGTGGCCGAAACGTGCGCCGCAGAAACAAATCCTGGCGCACGCCGCAGTGAGAGGCTTCGCGACGCACTGCGGATGGAACTCCATACTCGAGAGCCTGTGGTTCGGCATGCCGATGCTGCCGTGGCCGGACGCCGCCGAGCAGCACTACAACGCGTTCACGATTGTGGTCAGCATGGGCGTGGCCGTCGCCATGAATGTGGACAGGAAGAACAACAACTTTGTTGAAGCGGCCGAGCTGGAGCGAGCTATCAAAGCTCTTATGGATGGCGAGGAGGGGAAGAAGGTGAGGGAGAAGACCGTGGAGATGAAGGCAGCTAGCTTCAAGGCCTTGGAGAAGGGTGGGTCATCGTACATGGCGCTGCAGAAGCTATGTGAGGCACTCCACGACGGCGCGGTGCTCACTAGCTAGAACGTGAGGACGAGTAAGTTCACTGCCTGACCTCTAATTTATATTGCTTTTATATTGTTCACATTATTAGTTGGTGTACATTGGAAGTATATCACGATATCAGAAATGAAAAGTCCTGTTTTCAGTATTTTGTATTGCGGCACCTTGTAATTTATGAGCTGAAGAAATCAAAGAATAAAGTACTATTAAGTGCTATGATGGGATGATAATTTTTGCGTAGTACATGGGAAAATATATAAGGCACACACACCAATCAAAATATCAAATACTTGGTGCCATTGGAGCCATCGTAACATCGCGGGAAGTCTCTCTTCCATTGGTGTCTCCGAAAAAACATTGCTTCGATCGTCGAGAACTTTATGCTCATATGCACCATCAGTTTTGCAAGCACGTACACTAGGATTGGCGAGAGAAACACGTACTACACACTTACGAAATCTTTGTGGCTTAAACCTAAACTTCTTATGTGCCGCTATCAATGACTATGGTAGGCCTCACCTGTCACACACCTGGCGTATAGGGGAATTCCCCTTCCTCAATCATAGCCACGTGGTACTTTGCGTTGAGATGTAAAATAAGAGTGTGTTTGGTACTGCTTATTGAACTGCTTATTAAAAGTGATTATGCTCAATAAGCAGTTTGGACTTATCTGGTTTATATTAGTAACTTATTTAAAGACTTCAGTTAACAATCTGGGTATTCTTCGACCTTAAAATTTTTAGTAATATTATGTCCATGGATACTCCCTTCGGGTTTCGTTTTATGATTATGAGAACAGTTGATAACATCACAACAATATTTTTAATTTATTTTTGAGGTAATAAACTTGTCCTATATCATAGTGAAGCAGTACATATCAGTATATTCTTTAGTTAAGCATTTTATTTGATTGTTTCAGCAATTCTTTCACATACAATGAACTGTTGAGCATTTATATATACTATTGACTTTTTGTGATTTATTATATAGTGTTGAATTTAGATTTACCTGCCAATTGCATCCATGGCTTTGTATATCTGCCAAGAGATAGATGTGCGATCTCAAAGTGATGAAAAAAAACTTGACCTGTCGGGGAAAGAAGCTCCCCCCCCCTCCCCCGATGGCTTTTTTTAAGGAGAAGAACCCCCTCATGTAGGCCGAAAAAACCTCTGAACCCTGCCCCCAACCATACATAGGGACTCAACTAGCCGTATGAGCTGTGGCGCGAGTCTTTACCTATGTTTTGACTGAGAAAAGTGCGGGAATTTTTTTACACCGTACGCGCTATAGTACTGTGCAGCTATAGTGCAAAGCATTATGTGCAACAGTACCGAGTGCCGCTACAGTGACATGCGGGATCGGGGTTTCGAACCCCCGACCTGGGGACAGCTACTCGGGCGCCTTCCCACCAGGCCACTGGCCTGTCCGCCTCAAAGTGATGAAAGAAAGCATGCATTTTATTTTTGCTTCAACCTATCCGATAAAAGGGATATATTATCTTGGAAGTTACATGGGATTTAGGACAAGATGTCCCATTTCATCACAAAGTGATTTGGGACATGATTAGTTCTCGTCTGAGCCGAGCCTGTCTAGCACCCAGGAGTCACACTCTTGTAACCAAAAAATGTGTTTGCATTATCTAAAATATTTTGTTCTTTTGTGATAATATTCTAAATGCTTAAGTTTTAAGCGAATTTTGCAGCAAAGTGTTCTTAGGTGCAAAGAGGAGACATGGCCCAACGTCCAAGTCTTGCATCCATACCACAGAATTGCCCCAGGATTTCCACAATCGATCATTAATTTTCACCTGAGATTTGGATCTGGATCTGGATCTGATAATAAAACGCAAACAAACTCACGTGAGTACTGGTCGGGGTCCTGTGGTCCGATGACAGCGACAATAAAACGGCTGCAATCGAGACCGTCGATCCCACCTAACTAATCCGAACGGCAGACCGCAGACTCTGGATCTTTCATTTCCTTTAATGCCTCGGCAGCGCGGACCAGCGAAGTGGCTGGGATCACTTGGCATACTACGCACCTGTATTTTAATCTTTTGTCTCCATCGATGGCGAAACCCACCACGGTGGTGTTGGTCCCCGTGTGGGGCTTCGGCCACTTCAAGCCCATGCTGGAGGTCGGCAAGCGTCTGCTCACACGCAGCGGCCGCCGGCAGCTCACCATCACCGTGGTCATCATGCCGGCGCCGACGCCGAACGTGGCGTCCGAGATCGACGCCCACATGCGCGCGGAGGAGGCCGCGGACCCGGCCGTCCGCGTGCCCTTCGTCGCGCCCCCGACCGACCACACGGGCCCCGAGGAGTTCGTCTCCCGCTACGTGCAGGCGTACGCGCCACACGTCGAGGCAGCCGTCTCCGGGCTGACCTTGACCTCCCCCGTGGCCGCGGTCGTCTTCGACCTCTTCTGCACGCCGCTGCTCGACGCCACGCGCGCGCTCGGCGTGCCGGCCTACGTGTACATGATCACCAGCGCGGCCATGTGCGCGCTGCTGCTGCGGGCCCCGGGTCTCGACGAGGAGGTCATCGAAGGCGAGTTTGAGGAGGAGGTAGACGTGCCGGGGCTGCCGCCCGTGCCGCCGTCCTGCCTCCCGTCGGGACTTGAGAACCGTAAGGTCCCGACGTACAACTGGTTCGTGTACACGGGCAGGCGGTACATGGAAACGAGCGGCATCGTCATCAACACCGTGGCGGAGCTGGAGCCGCGCGTGCTCGCGGCCATCGCGGACGGGCGGTGCACGCGCGGAGTCCGCGCCCCGCCCGTGTACACGATCGGACCCGTGATCCCGCTCACCCCGCATCCCACCGCCGCCGCCGAAGAGGAGGAGGAGCACGAGTGCGTGCGATGGCTCGACGCGCAGCCTCAGGGCTCCGTGGTGTTCCTCTGCTTCGGAGGCAGCGGGTTCTTCCCGGCGCCGCAGGCGCACGAGATCGCGCGCGCGCTGGAGCGCGGCGGGCACCGGTTCCTGTGCGTGCTGCGCGGGCCGCCCGAGCCGCCGTCGAAGACGCCCACGGACGGGGACCTGGACGCGCTGCTCCCCCCGGGTTTCCTCGAGAGGACGAATGGCACGGGCCTTGTGTGGCCGAGGTGGGCACCGCAGCAGGAGATCCTGGCCAACCCGGCCGTGGGCGGGTTCGTGACGCACGGCGGGTGGAACTCGGTGCTGGAGAGCCTGTGGCACGGCGTTCCCATGATCCCGTGGCCGCTGGGCGCCGAGCAGCCTCTCATCACGTTCGAACTCGTGGCGTGCATGGGCGTCGCGGTTGAGCTTAAGACCTGCGCAGGACGAGGCGACAGCGTCCAAGTCGAGGCGACGGAGCTGGAGCGTGCGTGCCGGAAAGCCGCGGAGGAGGGCGGGTCGTACGCCGCCATGCAGAAACTGGCGCACGACATGCTACATGCTAATACCACACTATATACCATCTACGTACATACCAGGTGAAGAGAGTGACCCAGCCCCAATGTATGATCGAAACCGCCGATGCCTAGGAGGCCACGCTGCACTAGTTACAGCAACGCGAGAGTGTGGAATACTTGATTACTATGGATTATGTTTGCCTCCAACCTAGTAATAAGGTGACTTTACATGTAACACTGAATCTATACAACTTCTCGTTTGGATGTACTCCAAACGAGATCTTATCCATATTTTTTTTTTTTTGGAAAATGACGAGATTTCGTCTGTAACATGTTCTGTTTATTGGGGGAACGCGAACGCCGGTCTAGGCTTCTGATTCCGCTGACCGGACCACCGGAGGATTATTGGGTGCCACACCACCGGATGCCTCCACGCTACATCGGCGTGGGCGTCGCGGTGAGGGCAAACTACGTGGAGGCGGCGGAGTTGGAGCGCTCGGGCCTGATGGGCGGGGTGGAAAAGGCTGACGAGATGAAGGCGGTGAGCAAGAACCAGGAAGGCCGTGGAGAAGGGCGGATTGCGTACGCTGCGCGGCATGTACAGAAAGCGGCGCACGAGTGACACGACATGCTAGCTAGCAGCTACATCGGCGTAGGAGGTAACGTAGAGTGACCGACCGGCCAGTCTAAAGGAACAAAGCTATGACCGGAATTCTTCACATCCAAGACCTCGGCAAAGGTTAATATATGTACGAAATCTGCAGAGCAACCAAACAGTTCAGAGGGCTATTACCTAGACATCTGGTTGACGTCTACAAAAAAAAAAAAAACATGCACCAACATGTTAGAAACTATGCATACACTACTTGAATAATTAAATAGATTATATTACAACAATTACCAGTACCCATTCAACATCAATACACAGCCGGCACAAATTACTGTTTGGCACAGGCCAGTTGATAACACACCTGATCCATAGATACCCAATACACACACATACACATTTACATTCTTGCTTAAACTGCCTGCAGGTTACGGTAATCAGCACAATTAGTTTATTTGTGGCAGGTACTAGCACATAACTAAACCTCCGTCCGGTAGTTCACATATAAGAAAATACCGCTAGGAGGTGAGATCTACCGCCAAGTTAGTAGAGTGGTAGACACAAATATATTGCAGCATGGCATGGCGAGCTGCTGCATGCGTGACAGAAGAGAGAGAGCATGCTTGAGGTTTATCTGATCTGGAGGTTGTTCAGCTGGGGGTTCCCCGGGTGGCCCCGGCCGTCCTGGTCGCCGTGGCGCCACCCGTCACTGCCGTTGCCACCACCGTTCGGGTCCGCCGTGCTCTTCCGGCGCCGCTCGTTGTGGCCCGCCAGGCGCTTGCGGCAGCTCCTCTTAATGTCGTCGAACTCCGTCAGCTCGTGGAACCTGCAAGCGCGCGCGACATAATTAAGGTTTTCTTTCTTTCTGGATCAATTAATATGACAATTAGCAGCAGGCGACGCGAATCAAATTGAGGTAACTATAACCACAGAGAGTTGACAAGAGGTGTAACACGTGAAGACTACAGTATCAGAACGATCGAAGCAGTAATTTTTAATTGGTACCAAATTATTGCACGTACTCTCGTCAAATCAGAGAAAGACGCGCGTACGGTGATCGGTGAGATGTGATCACGAGAAGGCTGCAGCTAGGGTACGACGAGGTACCCCGTGCATTCAAAACGAATCACCGAAAGTTATTTGCCTGGTACGCAAGGCATCACACAAGGGTTTTTACTGCCGGAAGAATCTGGTGCGACGCGCACATGCGTGTGCGCGTAAAAGCGGCGACAAGAAAAGCAAAGCATGGATCCCAAGGGCCTGTCCACATCCGCAAAAAGATGAACAAATAAAACCAACGTTAAAGTGGAAATGATTTCCATGTTTAACACAATCGGCATAATAAAACATCTGAAGAACACAGAGAGAACAAGTGTGTTATCGGTTTCCACTCCTCGGCCCTACCTTGTCATTGCCAAAAATGAAAACTCATAATTAAGGATGTCAATGATTCAGACAGAGGAATGGTAGCATACATAAGTAATTTTACTGGACCTAGACTAAAAGTTCAGTAACCAAGTTTTCTAATCTAAGCTCAGTTGGATAAAATTTGCCACAGTTTGCCTCTCTATCGGACAAAATGAGCATAAGTTCATTGATGAGATCCTTAGTATCCATCGAACTCTGATGTACAAAGCATCATGAACACAACTCTTAGCAGGCACTTAAAGAGGACTGGTTCATGTGCAGTCATGTCGTCACCGGCAACTGATTGGCAGGTTAATGACAAGCATCGTCATAAAGAGTAGCTGAAGAACATGATCATGTTGTCCAGGACACAGGGCACTCTAAACTGAAGGACCACAGAGACTCTGTTCCCTCCACTTAAATCCCTCATGAGTTACGAAGAGCTTCTGTAAAGCAGACTTCATACATGTCTTTATCAGTGGCTCACCCACGCTATAGGACAGCATCAACAGTAGTATAGACCAACTGCCTTTAGGGACCAACAGAAACTAGTCAGGACACATTAACGTCAAGCTATTAGTCTCGGTCCAGCTCATGTGAAGCACATGACATGGGCTTGATGAAAAGTCTCAGGACGCCCAGGGCCACAAGAACAGAGCAAGATCGATGAATAGTGAAACGAATCGATCTGGTTTAGTAGTTCCAGTCCAGCACGACATCCATATGCCGCAAGTGCAAGACCATCTGGCTTGCCTCTTGTTGTCTTGGACGACACACTGATTTATGTGCAAGGCCATCCGAAGCATAGAGTAAGATGGCCCAAGAAGTGCAGGGTGTCAAGGACATATAGCAACCTATTCTTTTTTTTTTCTAAAAAATGTCTATAACTGAAGTTATCAGCTAAAACAAGTGCAATAAAAATGATTCGACATTATTAACAGACACGGATGCTTGGAAAGAAATATGTGCAGGAGGATTGCAGCTGAACTGAGGCAGATCGAGCAGCTTGGATCAAGCAACAAAAGGCTGGGTGGGCTACTGAAGCTCAGTCGTCAGTTCTCTGTTTTCTCCATGCGTCGCCACCGACAAAAGCTAAAGCTAAGGATGGCCCATGGGGAGAGCACAAGCCACTTGTCTTTCAAAGCAAGCAAGGAAAGGACAACGATGTCCACTCATGCGAGCGAGCGGAACGAGTGGTGCTTCGGTGCAACAGCAAAGCAAGAATCATCTGAGGTGAAAGGGCATGAAAACCTAGTCCCCCTTATCCTGCTTGTTTTTTTTTTTACCTCCCTGTAAGGGGAAATGCGCGCGCACAGAATTACTCCACATATGCTCGTGGTCCGAGAACAGTAACTTTCGCTAATCTATTTTTGATCGGGCACATCGAAGTCCGTGGTGTACGGATCCTCTAGTATGGTAAGTATGCTATTTCCAACTATATACGTATGGTGTTAGACTAGTCAATCACTGAAAGGGGAATTACTATATCCAAAGCTAAGCTGAAAGACTGCTACCAAGAATCAGACAGCATGCGTGGTCTAACAAGACTTTGCATGATGAGATTTTGTTAAGCTCTTATCTTACACTACTGTCAACCAGGCAAAGAATTTAAGCGATGGTCATGGTCTCATCCGTGATCCAAGGCTCCAAAAGCTATTACCATGTGATCTTTGATGCATCCGTGGGTAGCACCCAGACAATAAGTTTAACAAACGAATCAAATAAAGCTGGTCACTGAATTTTTGTTTTTTTAGTAAGATGAAAAGTGGTCGGCGTTTAGTTTTCTGAGGATGCCATGCCGGACGGATTGCTCCTTCCCCCATGTGCCTGCCGGGCGCCACGTCGAGTGAGAAAGCAGAGAGAGACAGAGAGAGAGAGAGAGAGAGAGAGAGAGAGAGAGAAGAAGTGGGAGGAGGGTTTTGAGCGTGTGTGCTTAGTTACCGGCTGCATTGTTGGCAGAAGCGCTGGCGGAGTCCGGCGACGATGACGACGGGCGCCTTGGAGTGCGCCTCGCACACCTTGTGCCTCTTGTGGTACCGCCTGGCGTCGGTCAGGTCGGCGCCGCACCGCTCGGCCTGGCAGCTGGGCCCCCCGCCGCCTCCCGCCGCGACGGCGCCGACGCCCCTCCTCGCCGAGACGGGGACCGCCGGCGTGGGCGGCGGGGAGCTGGGCCCGCCGGCCACGGCTCCGCCGACGGCCAGGCTAGCAACAGGCGGCTTCTGGTCCTCGTCCATGGGCGTCATGGTCCCGTTGTCCTCGCCGGCGGCCGCGGCGGCGGCAAGCGCGGCCATGGACGCCGCCGCCGAGGTGGCCCTGCTGCGGGACCTGTCCCTGCGGTCCATCGATCGGCGAGGGCGAGGAGGAACGAAGCTGATGATGAGGAGCAGCTGCTGCTAGTAGCGCGCGGTAGCTGTAGCTGCTCTGCTGCTGCTGTGCTAGTAGCTAGCTAGCCCAAGCTCATGAGTAGCGGAAGCAGGAAGAAGCAAGGGGTGCGGTGGGAAAAAAAAGGTTGAAAGGGATATAAAGAGCGGGCAGCAGGGTGCCGTGTGTGTGGAGGCAGGAGGGCGCACAAGTGGGGCCCGTACCACGGCGCGGGGGGTACGTGCGTGGCTACGCGTAGTCGCGCCTCTATATATACGCACGTCGTACGTATGTATGAGATCGTCTACCGGTATTTATACCTGCCCGCGCGTACATACTCTCACAGCAAATATAATGCATGTTTTACATATGATCGGACTATGATGAGATAGTAGTGGTAAACGGTGTGGGTGTCCGCGGCCAGCCACACGGCCCGAGCCCAAAAAGTACTGCTCGCCGGCTGTGTGTGCATTGATGATCACTTTCGATCGCCGAATCGTACGGGAACTGGCGTGGGGAGCGGGGCACGCCGGTGACCGACGACCGAGACCCGGTGGGGCGCAGCATAGTTTTGACGTGCAGCCGGGGGCCCCGCCATGTTGCGTTTGCTCGTACCGAGCGACGCCGGCCGTGGGGGTGGCCCGGTCCTGCTCGATCTCTGCTCTCGACCGGGGACGACGGAGAAGGGGAGAGGGACCCGGCCGGGGGCCGCACTGCCCCCGCCTGTCGTCGTGGCAATTGGGTGCCGTAGTTTTTGGCCGCTTGCAAAAAGCTTCCCCGCTTTTAGCGTACCACCGCTCGAGTCGTAGACCACACCTTTCGGTTGCAGGAAAAAAAAAAAACATTTTCCCATGAACGATTCGTGTGCCGTGATAACGACAACTGATCCGCGCGGTTTATTACACCAGAAACGCTGCTCAAAATGGTAGTAATTTACAGGATTTGGTACCACCGTGAATCGTCTCCGGCCGGCAGCCCGGGAGAGAGATTTGGTGAGTTGCGTGCTTCGTCGCCGTGATGAGCTGACTTAACGCCGCCTTTCCCTTTTCTGGTAACTAAATTATAAATGTTGGATTACCTATGTCTACGGGAACATAACTTTTACACTTTGTATATAATCTGTTGCAGTTCACCTTTTACGAGATTCTCGAGTTTGTGTCAATCACCATCCGAATCGTTTTTCAGACTTTTCAACGTTCTGGTTTCAGTGACGGGAATCGATCATCTTCTACAGCAAGAATCATTGTAAAGCCATCCTTTTGACATCCCTTCAACCCGCAATGTCTTCCCTTGTTTCTCTTTTGTGTAGAGACCAATCACCTGCGATGTCACCACTCTTTATCGTTTTCGTGGGTCCGTAAGTACAGACGGTGGAATAAATAAATTCCAATAGCTCTCGGATATGATTTTATTTGACTAATAGACTGTTTTTACAAGGCAAGGATAACATGATGTAGCCAGTGACAATAATGATCGTTCAACCTAAGATGTTTCAAAGTGAAAACGAAATCATATACACTACTGCTTACTTTCAGTCACAATGGGATGTTGCTTTCGGACACTGACATGAAAGTGCGCGTAAAAGAGTTGGAATGAGTTCCAACTTCTCACACGGATAGGCTCGATTGTGTATTTACAAAGGCAAGGATAACATATTTATAGTACCAATATATAATAGACATTCAACCTAAGATGCTTCAATGGGAAATCAGGACTACTAATAGGTTCAGTTAGAAAGGATTGTTTATTATTGGACACTGATATGATCATCAGCATGTTACTTTGACAATTAACTAGTAGTCCAAGATATATTAATATTTTTTAAAAAGGCTTTTCTAAAAAAAAGTTATATAATACAATAGAACTGATTTTGTTAAATAAATCAATCAAAATATAACATTCGCAAAGTTAAAGATGTTCGAAAGAATGTTTTTTACAATTGGTAGTTGCAGACCCCAACAGTGTCGTGTAAAAATATGGGGCGTCAAATTAAAGTGAAGGCTCCACGCAATTACCACCACAATAACCCACATCGCACTTGGGCTTAAAATCCCTCGATCTTGTTTTCTTTGCCATCGTCCCCTAGTTGAATGTCGTGATTACCATCATTGTGAGGTGACGATGAATGAGCTATAGGACTATATTGTGATACTAGTATAGTAGTCCCTGGTCGGCGTGAGTGTGATCTCACTGCATGATTGGGTCGCGGGTCGCGTACGTACGTGCGCACAGCAGACACGATCGATGGAATCGAGTAGCTAGGCCGGCACGGCTACACGTAGCAGCACTGGAGCCTTGGCTTCCAACAAAGAGCGGCAAAAAGTGATGGATGGGGGAATGTGAAACAGAAAGGGACCGACGCGCCCTGGAAAGCGAACCAAGCTACTCCTCTATCTCAAAATATAAGTATCTCTTATCTTCTTATTTAAAAGAAAAAAGAGTCGCCATATTCATTTTCAAAACCATAAACTATATTAATATAAAAAAAAAGAGATAGACCATTAAATTTTATGAAAATTTAACGGTCTGGATGAAACTAAAGAATTTATGTCTAACTCTAATTAATATTTTTTAAAAAAATTAATAATTACATAAATTCAGATTAAAAAAATAGAGAAAAAACTGATTTTCTCACCCACCCCGATCTCTCTCCCTCCTCCATCCTATTAGCTCCATGTTCCACTCTAATTAAATAAACAATAAATATATAAATTCAGATTAAATAAAAAATAGAGAAAAAAACTGATTTTTGCACCCACCCCGATCTCTCTCCTTCTCCTTCCTATTAGCTCCATGTCCAACTCTAATTTATTTTCTAAAATAAAAAATAAATATATAAATTTACATTAACAAGAAAAGAAAAAAAATGTGATTTCCCTACCCACCCCGATCTCTCACTCTGCTCCTTCCTATTAGCTACCGTGGTTTCAATTCAATCTTTTTTGTCTAGATAAAACCAATAATCCATATCCAACTGCAATTAAAATATAAAAAATAAAATTAATAAATATATAAATATATAAATTTAGATTAATAAAAAATTGAAAAGAAATATTATTTCCCCACCATCCTGATCTCACTCTTTCCAGTTGGTTTTAAAAACACAAACTATTAACAAAGACAAAATTCTAGCAATTAGATTTTATGAAGATCTAACGACCAAAATTAAAATAAGAGTCTAAGTCAAATAAGACTATAGAAATTCGGATTAAAAAAAAATTATGTCCAAAATACAATGTCAACACCAACACACGATGGCAACTTAGTCTTAAAGCCATACGTAACATATAAGTCCTACCTCCTCACGTAATTAACATATATGTGCATATATATTACTAATAATAAAAAAGTATCACGTAAGTAGATGCTCTCAATCTTTAATATTTTACCAACAAGCAAAGACGGGGAGACATGAGACCATGCGTATCTACAGAAACACCTCAGACGATAGTTGATCGACGAATGAAACTAGAGGTAGCCTCAACGATAACGACGTATGTTGTAGTCGAGTGTTTCTGGAAAACCTAGAAGCTAGAGACAAAAGGAACCAGAACGAGGTACTGGGCTACTCGAAGCTAGCGGTGAGCCACACCACTATAACAAATAAACGAAACAATAACCCATGAAGCTGAATTAAAGTAGGAGGTGAAAAAGACAAATATACCGAATTGCATGACATAAGCTGTAAGAACGAAGAGGGTTAGGGCTGTGACTGGGACACTCTACCTGCCAGCAAGCGGTCTGTTAGTGGTCAACATGGTTGAGTCTGATATTAGCAATGGCTGTATAGGCACACCATCTGGAATGCGAAGCTTGATGCAGGCCACTGGCGCTGTGAGAAGAATAGAAGCCATTGGTTTATGGACGACGAGGAAGTTTGTTCCCTTATGAATATATAAGAACTATACCTTGGAACTTGCGACAAAAATAATCACAATAAGGTACTAGCAGCAAGCGGCGAGCCACACCACTGTAAATAAACAAGAACCTATGAAGCTTAATTGAAGTAAGAGGTGTAAAAGAGGAACATACCAAATTTCATGATGTAAGCTATGAGCACGAGATTTCCGTAAAAAAAAAAAAACTATGAGCACGAGAGGGTTAAGACGGTGACTGCGACACTCCACCTGTGAGCATTGGCTTGGCTCTGTAGTCACACCATGTGGAATGTGAAGATTGATATAGGTCATTGGCGCGTCGTGAAAACAACACAAGCAGTTGGTTCTGTGATGATGATGAAGCAGGTTTCCTTAAGAAAATATAAGATGCATGAGCATATTTTTCAAGGATTCCTTAAAAAAATACACGTGATGCATATTTTCCAATTCTGACATACTGTCTACCTCTTTCTAAAGTACTACAAAACATTAAATCTCACTATTAATGATTAAGCCTTCAGTCTTTTTTGCATAGCTTAGTGGTACATATACTGAAAGCTAAGATAATCTATCAGACTAATTGCCTTCTCTTGCTATATCCACATATCACCACCATATATCACACATGATTTGTTTAACTATAGAAAGAAACTGTAATTTTACACTTTAACATCATGAAGTTAGTTTGTCATATGTATGATTTGTATATAAAAATATTGTTGTATGTCCTAGATTTGAGTATGCAGTATCATTTTCAGAGGTTTAAATTTCTAAATTTTGTTATATAACATGCAATTTTACACTTTAACATCATGAAGTTAGTTTATCGTATGTATGATTTGTATATAAAAATATTATTATATGTCCTACATTTGAGTATGCAGTATCATTTTGAGTGTTTATCCACTATAAATATCCTATAAAATTATATTATACATAATTTATATTTTTTTCAAAATATCCTATAAAATTCTTGATGCCATAACTTTTAAAATTTATCCACTATTTCAATTGTATTATTTTTAATATATAAATATTCAATATGCATTATTATAAAGGATGTTATACATGTAAATCTAAGGATATGATGGGAAGTACAATGGAGTGTACTAATTACAGATATATACGCTAGGATGATGACTTGAATCATCTTTCTCAGGGTTGCAAGGTCAATCACAGGAAATGAAGTATATGGTTTGACATGGTTAGCTTCTTAAAATGTAGATTTGTAATGTAGGACAAAAAATGTACATTTACAAATTATATGGGCCGGGATGAATGGAGAAAAACAACGGTGCAAACAGACAATGCGACATGGTACAAACAACAAGGTATATAAGATTGGGTTGCAGCCTATGGCGATAAATGGGAAATCAAAATGAGAAGAACTAACTTATATGTACACTATATAAAAAATATTATTACTATCGCTTTATGTTATATCAAAAGCTGTACTAACTCTAGCTTGCGTAATTTGCGCGGATCACCTTGCTAGTTTGAAGTTAGGAGAGAGATTATTCAAATTTATTAAAGATGCTAGGAATCTGAACTTACTTTTCAAATATTTATATTTTAAGATGGAGAAAGTAATAAGGAAGACTAATCAGCCGCCTATACGCGAGCGTATGTTTATTCCTGTGGACTTTCACGTATCTGTATGACGATGCCGTCTCGCTCGGGCTTGGGAGCCGTGGTCCGAGCCGCCGGAGACTGGACCACCCCGCACATCACAACACAACACAAGAGCGTGGCCGACGGGTCGATCCGCCAGTCCGGGCTCCGGATCTCTCCCCCCCCTGACGCGCCCCTCGCCTGTTTCCTCTTGGCGTGCACCACCGCCTGCGTCTCTCTCTCCTCTCTGTCGATCGCGCCCGCTGCACGTGATCCGAGGCGGCTTTATCGGGGCCACCATCATCGTCATCACTGACTGACTGACTGACTGACTTGCTGGTGGTGGCTCTGGCTCCCTCCCTCTCTCCCCACGCAAGGACGGAAAGAGAGAAAAAGCCCCCGCGCACTCACATTCACACCAGCAGCGCGCGCTGAGTGTTCAGTGGGCAGTGGCCTATCGTCGCACGCGTCCGTGCATGGCGAGGCGAGCGATGATCGTCGCTGATGAGGGGTGGCCCCGGCGCTTATTGCACGCGCATGCGGCACTTGTACGCGCGTCAAGACAACGCTTCCAGTTTAGCTGCCGTCCTCGTCGCGTCGTTCTCTCTCTCTCTCTCTCTCTCCGCGGCGGTTCGGCAAAAGACGCGACCAGTGATGTGATGCCGTCGTCCCTCGAGGCCGCTCGTGTACGTACCCTACCTATGCTACTGTAATTGCTAAGTACTCCTGCTAGCAGCTAGAGCAAAATGAGAAATTGCTTTCGCTTCCGTGTCTTGTCCGGTCGCGCTTTGAATTTTTCCCCTACGAGATTCGTCGGGCCATGTTGGTCGACATACACAGATTCCTGCACTGTTTTCTCACAAAGGTTGAATATAAAGCACATAACAATACGCCCTCAAATCCAAAGCGATCGACCGTGTCGGCATGAGTGGTGACCGTGTACCGGTATGCGAAGGCGAGCGACGGGCGGTGAAAAACTCAAGGACCATGCATATGGCTCCCTGCTGGACCCTGGGCCAATAATAAAGCTGAAGCAGCTCCTCCCTGCTGGCTGCCTGCTGCTGCTGCCAAAAGTCACGAGCATATGCATATGACGCTCACGTACGAGGCGAAGAGTCCAGTTGGAATCTACAGGAGTTGCGCACGGGTCCACGTACGCCAGCTGCCGCAGTCATCAGTGCCCACCTCGCCACTCACTCGCTGTGCGCGGTCCATCGCGTCCTTTCCCTCTTTCAGGTACTGTGTACCGCTAGCTACTACTACTTAGCCTATGGACTGGACATTAGCTGCCTATGGCTTGGCTAGCTCCTCTCACCGATGCTTTTCCACCGCTAACGCGACGCGGCGAATCGCAGCCAATCGCCGTCGCCGTCGTCCCCCAGTTTAAGCGTCAAGGTTTTTAGCTACTAGGCGCCTAGGCGGGCCGGGCAGACGCTCACGTTCGACCTACCTCGCCTCTCCAAACAAGCTCGCCTTAAGTTCATGATGTAAGCCAACTGAGCCCCAGCCGACTCGAGGTACCTCGTGAATAATTCATGATATAATCTGCAATTCATATATCGTAGTATCAATTAACCTATCAAGCCTTTTACTAATCCATCAAATTCACCATAAGACAACTTTGACATTGCGATATTACCTTAATTTGATTTAAAGGAGAAGCGTATGAGTACTGATATAAAAAAGTGAGAGTTCACTTAAAACAAAACACGTGAGAGCTAATGATTTCATCCACGGTGGCCATTCTCGTTGCGCAACCTCAAAACTGGTTACTAGTACGACCCATAGACACCGTAACAAACCGATACAAAATACTAATCCATCCATCCCAATTTATTTGGTATTTTGGAGTCTGACACAAGGATTAAAAAGAAATATAAAATGTAGATGCATGGGAAACGAGGAGGAAAGAGATACGGGAACTGAAATGTTAATTATTTTCACTTGACTTTCATGGTCATATTGTAACAATTTCTGTTATGCCTGCGTGCATAACAACATGTAGTGCCATGTTTTCCACGTCGTCTTTTTACAGTTAGCACTTGCATGTGCATGATCTTCTCATGGGCCTCACTTGCCTCAATATAACCTGCACTTGCATTTGTATTTGCATCTGCACCTGCATCTGTATTTTGTTTCTTTAAATTAATGAAACATAGGTAGGGGCCTCTCCTTCCGATTTCCTCAAAAAAAAAAAACTGAAGAGGGCTAAAGTGCTAAATATTTTAGAACGGAGGGAGTAGTAGGATATTGTCATTAGCCGATTGATTTAAACAAGGCTACTTAATTGACTTTCTAATTTTGTGTCAGATCAAACAAAAATAGAAAACTAACAAAGAGCTAACTCTAACTGGTCATGCTAAGCCAGCTCAAACCAGCCTGAGCTTCTTACTTTTGGCTCATTATCTTAACAAGTCGAGCCGGACCGAGCCAGCCAGGCCGGCAAGCCTATGCAAGCTCAGCCGTTAGCCAGCCCTAGTTATGTCTATTGGTTTAACCGAATCAAGGTAAAAACGAGTTAAAAAAAAAATTCAAGGTAAAAACCACAAACCATGTCTGTATTGTTTGGGGGTAAAAACCCATGTCTGACTCGGGCATTCTTCGTAGATGAATGGTTGCAGCAAGCAAAGCTGAATAATGTCACCCAATGAGTCACAATCGCACAGCACCGGCAAAGACGTATGAGAAGCTTCTTTCTGGAAAGAAGAGGGTCGCATGAGAAAGAGATGCATGATGCTTTGAACGGTATTCATCCAGCAACAGGGAGCAACTGCCGCGTAACAGTGCATCATATTCCTAGCGGCAGATCAGCATCGCCATAGCTGTACGACCTTTATTGATAATGGATTCCCCAAAAGCTATACATACAAGATCCTCAATCCTAAGATGGTATCAATGTATCATACAAAATTCCAAACGAGACAAAAACACCGTCTACTCGGGTATAACAGCGATGTAATCTCACCTAGAAAAAGAAGGGTACAACAGCGAGCGAGGTGGCATCTCGTATACGTGACTGACCTCTCTTGACTGCCTTTCTAGTTACTGTTCTTACAAACATACAGGGTATTACTCTTTTGGATAAACCTTGGTTCTCACTCATTCTTCTCGAACTTTGCCCTGTCGGCACCGCTGTATGGAGCCACATGGTACGCGTACTGCTGAATGACAGAGAACACAACCATCTCGATGATCACCAAGACGTTCTGGATTGCCTCCTGGATGTGCTCCACGTCCAACCAGAAATGGTGGGATTGGATGATCCCCGCCGAGGTTAAAACGTCTAGCGCAATACCCTGCAAAAAATAGGTGATGGCACCCAAGGAGTCAAAACCAGAATTCTGCAAACAAAAGACTATTGATCTCATTGCGAGATGAAATCAAAATGATACATTTGTTCAATTTTAGTTATGTCCCTCCTACAGTTAGAAAAGGTTTCTTTTGAATTCAAATGTAGCCTGATGTGCTTGTAAGTGTTGTCATTGTACTACTGCTGGACAAAGAGAAGTGTTCATGTGTTCTTCAGCAGGATGATACTACAGTTTAAGTGTGAGTGTGTGACAGTAAAAAGGGCGAAATATCTAAAGATTGTCCAGCTATTTAAATTCACTTTACAACATTTTCACTTCGTTTGTCACTAGAAAAGTGATACATGGCAGTGTGCAGCTGTTTGCTTGTGACACTGAAATGTTCATGTGTTTTTCAGCAGGATGATACAAGTGCGACTGTAAAAAAGATGAAATACCTAATATTATTTAGCTATTAAACTCGTTTTACAACTCTAATTTTGTTTGTCACTAGAAAAGTGATGCCTAACAGGACATATCTGTTTGCTTGCGACACTTTCACATAGGAAATTTTGAGTCTAAAAATCTAAATGCCAATGCATGGTCTAAAGCAGAAATGGATGCTTTTAAAACAACTGCAAACAGAGTTCCTATGTAGGCAATTATGGACAGAAAATAGACACAAGGTGGTTATATATACAGCTAGTAAACAAAGAACCAACAAGAGACGAAGCTTTATGGCAAGACGTGCCAGATAACAGAAAATTGACACAAGGTGGTTATATATACAGCTAGTAAACAAAGAACCAACAAGAGACGAAGCTTCATACCAAGACGTGCCAGGCAACTCAAAATCAACAAAAAAGTCACCCTAAGCTATCTATAGGACCACACTAATATCATTAAGTGAAATGCTTAGAAGCAATCATCAAGAGATCGACATTCAAATTTATATCTGAGCATTTAGAAACATTAAAGGTCTAACCATATAGGTTGAGTGCTTGTCATCCAGTGCAAAGATGATATACCTGCCAGAATGAGAAGAAGACAATCCCTTTGATGCACAAGAACTTTGCAAGAGGCTTGTGAGGTGCCAACTCTTTAGCAAATAAGTGGTAGAAAAGAACCAAAGCATATAACGCCATGGAGACTGAGAAGTTCAGTATAATTGTGAATGTCCAACTGACCCAACTGGGGTACATTCCAAGAAGCTGAAGTGTAATCATCAGAATGGAGCACACTGGCCTAATCACAACAAATTGCCAGGTCCAGTACTTCAAAAGCTTCAATGTCTTGTGTTCCAATCGGACAGTGCGGGGCTGCCATAGCACAACGTATTAGACTATTAGTTCTGATCAGTAAAGACAGAGACTACCAAAAGTAAGAACCCGTAAACTTAACAACTGAATTACTAACAACTTCCAAAATTGCAACAGTCCTACGCAGATTATAGGTAAAGATATCTCTGCTGAAACATGATGCAAAATTAGGTTCTCGAGGCAGAATCATTCGGGTATATAGGAACATCAGGAAAGCTATAATAGAAGAAACAAGAGTTCGAACTGAAAGCTACAATCGATGAAAAAACCTACAGTGGAAAAAAAATAACTAGCACAGTTACCATAGTTAATTTGTTCAATTGGCACATAAAAAGCAACATGCATAAGTACTATAAATAACAGAGAAGTTTGAATTTTCTTGCCAAGCCAGGAAATCATTTAGTTCTATTGAAACATGTTGCATCCTTCAAATATATAAGGTTTTATATAAACATTTCCAGGTATGGCCCTAAAGCAGATACCATGTTGACCAAAAACTTTAGAGTAGACTATAAAACTATCCATTGGTTATATACGGAATAACTGTATCAAGGAAAAAGAAAGGTACCAGGAAAAGAGAAACAGGAAAGGAATGATGAAGCACCCTCCCTTTGATTTCATCAGGGACTATGTTTTTGCTAATGGATATATTCAAGTAGCTATACATCAATGCCATAAACTTAGCAATCACCTGAAAAATAAAAAGAAAAAGGAAGTAGTTAGTGAAATGACAAACGCCACATGTACAAATGTTGCTCACAGGAAGAGGACTCACCAGTGCCTCATAGCATTCTTTAACAGCGTCCAAGAACGTGAAAAATGTTTTGCTTCCCTGGATATCAAGTAGACCCACAAAGGAATCTATGGCATACAGTGGAACCATTAACACAATAATGAGTATAGCTTTCTGCTCCTTGGGATTTTTCCAATAGAAAAGATGCTGTGACACCAATTGCACAGTAAAATGCATAGACAGCATCACACAACAAGCTGACCCAAGCAGGGTCAGAGTTGCAGGATCCATTTTACTGATATCCATTCCTGGGAATGCATTCATGGTGCCTGAAAATACAGATATTTAGTTTATTCGTCTAAGAAAATATGTTTATGCAAATATCAATGGAACATAGTCCTTTGTAACATGAGAACTTTCAGAGGCATCCAGAATCAATGTATGAAACTAAAATCATTTTATTATATCTGACTTTTAGGCATAACAAAGACATGATCCAGATTTGGCTAAAGTAAGCACAAAATCATTTAATTTAACTGAAAGGAAACAATAAGTCCTTAAAATCTCCTTACATATTACCTACTTTAGCATCAAAACTACCTAATTTTAAAAAACACACCAAGAAGTTACTCCAGTACATTTATGGATACAACAATACTGAGATAAAATAGCATCTCCTCCTAGAAACAAGCAGCCAAGGTATATGTATTTAAAAACGAAAGAATACAAGCCTCACTCCAGAGTCCAGAATAACTCCACTGTAAAATATGATCACCATTGTGGTATCCTGATCATGTATTTCCTTCAAAACAACCAGCATTCTCAAGGAATAACAGAAGTCCATAGAGGAATCCAGAGTCTGATTTCTCTTTGGCATGGCCACTAGAATCAACAGGAGCAGTAGAGAAAGCAGCACTAGTGTTCAAATCCCCATATTGTGATCTCTACTGGCCATGCCGTAAACATATATGCTAAAAGTCTAAAACCCAAACCAAAGGCATGAATTGTAAATAACAGTATCTAACAGACTAGTGCACAAATATTTCAACCACTCCCCTTAAAAAGGTTCAGGAAGGGAGGACGTGGAGTTGTTGAATTCAAGGTGCCAAAAGCTGCCACGACGTATAGGATGTGAGAAGGTTATCACAGGAGCACAAGATGGGGAAGAGGCAACTCCGGGAGGGGGGTGGCAAGGCTCAGCTGTGAAGCAGCAGTTCCACAGGATGTGTGTAACTGTCTGCTACTCACATTTGAAGTAACAAAGCGATATTGATCTGGAATTCATTTTGGAGACTTCTTGTTAATGAACTTGAACTGGAGTGCTGTAAGAAGAATATTTCCTGAATAGTTAAGCGTTTAAGAAAGGAAACTTGTAGAGGGAACTAAATTACAATTTTTCAGCAACCACCTTATGCTTCTTGTCACCCAGTAAATGTTCAATCAAAATAACTCAATCCATCACGGACAAATGAGTTAAAGCCACTTGACTAAGATGGTGTAAACTAAAGCAGACTGTTCGATTAGTTGAGAAATAACTAAGGGAGGCTGGGAGCTGACCATTATGTATCACTTGAAATCAATAAAATGTTACTGTTTAAAAAAATGATCTCAGCTAAGAGCATCTTCGTTTTCACTGACCCAGATCTCAGGTTCTTTTTTCATGGATGCTGAATCATGCATTTTACCCATATCTGAGAATATATCTCAGGATGGGAAGGCAGTGTGCCTTTACACCTTAGAACAGGTGCAAATTGAGTCAGCTGTATAATAAAAGGATTAGTTGCTGTTGTCTTTTTTTTTTCAAGACCAGGCCATGGCTAATTGGGAAGATACTCAACTATGCAAGATTTAAGCATACATACACAAAGTCTAAGCACAAACATGAATGAATAAGGTGATTTTTTTTTTCAT
The DNA here is from genome assembly GCA_032690845.1 of Eleusine coracana subsp. coracana. NCBI lineage: Eukaryota > Viridiplantae > Streptophyta > Magnoliopsida > Poales > Poaceae > Eleusine > Eleusine coracana. Next base: position 46,256,730 of record CM064430.1, read on the forward strand.
AACTTGTTTTTCCTGCCTCAAAAGATTAGTGGTATGCCGTGGAAATGTCAACACGAACGGAACTACGAGAACACTGATCAGCAGTAATTGGGGCTATCTCCACAAAATTTCAAGCAAGAAACAGGGATCCAGCGCAATAGTGTACACTACGCAACGCACAGATCGGGAGGAACGGGTACGAACAGCGGTAAAGATCCACAGGGGCCAGATTAGTGGCTGGCGGAATCGCGCGTCTATATGTTGCTCTGTTGGGAGGGGAGGCCAGGGGGCGCTCACCTTGCTTGAGCACCGGAGCCTCCGCGCCGGGTTGAGGGACTCGCCGCTGCCTGGGGAGCTGAGCGGAGCGTCCGATGGATCGTCCCTTCTTCCGCCAGTGGTGTAAATAAAGCTCCTCTCTTTTCTTTCTTTCTTCCTCTGCAGGTGGGTCACCTGTGATTATTAGAGCCGTGAGGTCCTGGCGGCCTCCGCCAGCGCCCACGTCGGGCTGCAGCTGGACACAAGTGACAGGCCAATTGGCCAATCTACTTCCGCAGTGGCCGTCCGCGAGAAAATGACTCGGAGATCTATCTACCCCTGCAAAGTCATCACTCAGCAGGTTCTGGAAACCCTGGCCGTCGCCCGTCGACGAGAAAACGACTTCGCGCCGTTCGGATGTTTACTCCCGGATAGAGGTAAAAACGGACGGGAACGGTTGGAAAAATATCTCTTCCATTTTTATTTTCATATTTTTTTACTGGATGGAAACAAAAATGGAATGTCGGGAATGGAAATGGACGGGACAAAAACGGTTAGTTGGAAACCAGAAACATGTCGGTAACAGTCGGTAACCGGTAATTTAGTCGGGAATATCGAATCAACATAATAACATTTAGAATAACTACATGGGAACTATTAACATGACTATGCACTGCATACTCATAAGTATAATCAAACTATTAACATTACATCTTATTATCATTATTTAATATTATTTTATACAAATATACCATATAATTTTCTGATGCAAACAACATGATATATTTTTTATCTATACGAAACTACAAGTATATAAAAAAGAAAGCAAAAAAAAAAATGTCTGAAAGTATGTTTGTAGACCAGAAGTCTATGGTTGTTGGGCGTTGGGCCATGCCTCGTCAAAAGAGATCGTGGCCCATATCATTCGTTCAATCTCCTCAGTGTCCTCAGTCCTCCTCACGCAGACGAGAATCAACAGGTAAGGAAAGGAAAGTAGAAGGCAGTCGCAATCCCCAACCCTGGTCCAAGCGATGCGACGGTCGGATCGAATGCAGCCTTGGCGGAGTTGAGGGGGCTCGCCCTGCTATTCCTCTCTTCCTCCTCCCACGGCGATCTCCCTGCTCTCCTAATCTCCCTCCTGGCCGGCGGCGCTAGGGCGATGACAGCGTCCCGGCCGCGGGGCCATGACGGCGGCGGCCTGGATGCTCGTCCCGGCCGCGGGGCAACGACGGCGGCGGCCTGGAGTCATGTCCTGGCCGTGGAGCAACGACGGCGGTGGCCTGGAGGCGCATCCCGGTCATGGGGCTATGACGGCGTTGAAGTTGAATGTGCTTCCTCCTGGGATCTTTGCTTGTGGTAAGAAATCAAAATCGAGTAAACGGGGCAGAAAACGGGAATCTACCGGCTGAAAACGGGATACCGGATAAACGGACGGAAAAATGCTAAACCATTTTCGATCCCGTATCCCATTTTTTTTATCCCGATTTCGTCCGTTTCCGCTTTTGTCCGCTGATTCGAAAACGGTCGGGAGAAAACAGGAACGGGAGCCGGACGAAACGGGATTCTCCCGTCCCGTTTTCTACTCCCGGAGTAGAAAAGAACGATCCGTTCGTTCGAACTGTCGGTGCCGTGGGCCGCAGCTCAATCTGTGATTGGTAAGTTAAGCCGGTGGCCCGTAATTCGTATGGGCCAGGCCTGCTACGTCCGTCCCCCAGCAGCATGTTGATTGTCTCCTCGCGCCACATGCAATTAGTTCTGCTCACAGCCCTTTCCATTGTCCTGGTTGAAACGAGTGGCTTTGTTCTGCGTGCAATTAGATGAAGAATAATGCCACATGCTCTCCGATTTTCCGCCCACTCTGTTACGTTCCACCTGACCCGCCAGACTTGGTTTTTATCCTTTAGTTACAAAGCGTTGTTGTATGCCGATACAAAGAAACAGTACCTCATGTTGAATATATATGTCAAGTTATGATTTACCGTGTCCTTAGAGATAGAATCCAATCCTTTATTTCTATTCTAATCTCTTGTACATCTTGTAACCCAAGGCATTGCCTGTATATAAATACTAGTAAAGTGTCCGTATATTGCTATGGACTTAAAAAATAAAATACTCTTTATGACCCTATAAATTATTTACACAATATAATTATTAGATATATAATATTATTAACATTTTTTATATGAAAGATTAGATTTATATTATCGTTGATGCTTCTTAGTATATTATTTTATATGTTAAAAGGAACAATTTTTTCATCATTTTTATCATATTCTAGAAGTTTTATCTGAAAGAAAAAAATTAATTTACGCAGTCTATAAAATAACACTGTATTACAACATGATTTTGAACTTGAAAACTTACTTCAATAGAAAAAGTTAAAACACAAAAGTTATAGATCTCGTCGAGACATTTTCAAAACATATGTGGATCATATTATTTGGACTTCAGAGCTAGAAGATATGGGTTCCGCACAGAGACCTGTGCAGAAAAGTTCGAATCAGAACAAATATTTTTGCATCGCATATTTAGAAACCAAAATGGCGGATCTGAACTTCTATTGAATATCAAAGTTGTAGAACTTTTTGAAAACTATGATATAGAGTCTGATTTTGGTTAATTTGAGCTCCGGACAAAGAAGTTATGATTTTTGAAATTTGGTACTTGATATGGAAGGTACGAAACCGATTTGAATTCAATCTCTAACTTTATGGACACGAAGTGGACGACCGCACCTTAATTAATAAATTATAAAGATAAACCACAGGCCTCTGTTGAGAGCATCGCATTCTCCAATTCCACATGGTAACAGAGCCAACCTCCTCTATATCCATCTAGTGATCCAATCTATTTTTTTCCATGGCCTCATCTTCGGCTTCTAGCAATCTGCTGACGAACATCATCTCCAAGAAGTTGACTCGTGAGAATCATGTTCTATGGTGTGCTCAGGTCCTTGCTGTCGTCCGTGCAACGGCTAATCTTTACTCGCACCTTGATGGCTCGGTGGCGTGCCCTTCCAAGACCGTCAAGAACGGCACCAAGGAGGAAGACAACCCGAATTACCTTCTCTAGGTAACTCAGGACCAGCAGCTCCTTGCTTTCCTGCTCAATTCCCTTAGTCGTGAGGTAGTGGGGTAGGTTGCGCGTCTCACCACGTCGCATGATGTTTGGGCGACGATCGAGCAGAGATTTGCCTCGCAGTCTCGCTCTCGGGTGATCCATCTGCGCAACAAGTTGGCGACTACGCGGAAGGACGAGATGTCTGCCGCCGCCTACTTCACCAAGATGACCGGCTACACTGACGAGATGGCAGCGGCCGGCAAGCCCATCGACGATGATGATCTCATCTGCTTCATCCTTGTCGGCCTTGACTCCAACTACAACCCTATGGTGGAGAGCGTCATGGCCGCACTGATGCAGTCTCCCTCAGCGACTTCTACTCCCAGTTTCTCGACGCTGAGACTCGTATCGAGACTCAGAATACTCGTCACCACACCACCGTCAACATGGCTGCTCGTGGGCGTGGCTGTGGTCGTGCTCCCTGGGGTCGCGGCAATGGAGGCCGCCAATCTGGTGGACGCAGCCGCGGATCCTCTCGCGGTGACAACTTCTCTACTGATTGGCCCTTGCCAGATATGCTACAAGTATGGCCACAAGGTGGCCCGGTGCTGGAAATGCTTCGACAAGAACTTTGAGGCCGAAGAGAAGACTCCTTCATCTGTTGTGACGTCCTATGATGTTGACACTGCCTGCTACTGACCACATCACTGGGGATCTCGACAAACTCACCATGAAAGAGAAGTATACTGGTGGTGATCAGGTTCACGCTGCTAATGGGCAAGGTATGGCTATAGCTCATGTTGGTAGTTCTTCTATTTCCACTCCTATCCGTCCTGTTTATCTTAAAAACATTCTTCATGTTCTGTCTGCATCTAAAAGTCTCCTATCTGTTCATCGCTTTACTACTGATAATGTTGTTTACATTGAATATCATCCTCGCTTTTTCTTGGTAAAGGACCAGTGCACAAGGACAACTCTTCTTCACGAGGCATGTAGGGGTGGTCTCTACCCTTCCTTGTATGGAGTAGTCAGCATCCAAGTGTGCGTTTGCTGCTGTCAAGACCACTTCCACATGGTGGCATTATCGCTTAGGACATCCTTCATCTACCATTGTAAAGCGTGTCCTTAGTCGTCATAAACTTACTTTTAGTTCTGAGACCAATAATGGAGAGGTGTGTGATGCGTGCCAATGTGCTAAAAGCCATCAACTACCTTTTCCTAAATCTGTTAGTGTGTCTCATGCTCCTTTAGAGCTTGTGTTTTCGGATGTGTGGGGTCCTGCTACTACTTCGGTTAGTTGGTTCAATTATTACGTGAGCTTTATTGATGATTATAGCAAATTTACTTGGATCTACCTTATTAAATATAAATCCAAAGTTTTTCAAAAATTTCATGAGTTTCAATGCGTTTGTTTTCCAAGAAAATCGTTGCACTCCAAACTGATTGGGGTGGTGAATACCACAAACTTAGCACCTGTTTCTCTAAAATTGGCATTTCTCATCTTGTTTCCTGCCCTCACACTCACCAGCAAAATGGATCCGCTGAACGTAAGCATCACCACATTGTTGAAGTTGGCCTTGCTCTCTTATCATATGCTTCCATGCCTTTAAAATTTTGGAATGAAGCTTTCACCTCTGCTGTGTTTCTCATTAACCGCACTTCGTCAAGGGTACTTAATTTTCTCTCTCCCATTGAGAAACTTTTTGATCATGCACCTGATTATTCCTTCCTCCGCATCTTTGGTTGCGTATGTTGGCCTAATCTACGACCCTACAATACTCACAAACTCTCCTTTAGATCAAAACAATGTGTTTTAGTTGGGTATAGTAGTCATCACAAAGGCTATAAGTGCCTTGACATTTCCACGGGTCGCATTTATATTTCTAGAGATGTTATCTTTGATGAAACTGTTTTTCCATTCTCTAAGCTTCATTCCAATGCAGGGTCCCAAATTTGCTCCGAAACACTCCTCCTTCCTCCAACTTTGTCCTCTGATGGGATAGGCAGTGCTAAAGTTGATGCTACTAACTTGTCTATGCCTACTGATACCTTTGTTGAGACTTCTGGTCCTGTAGGTACTCAATTTTCAGGTGTTGATACATATTTTCTGCCCCAGCATATTGCTGCCGCACGGGATCATCCAGCTCCAGAAAAAATGACCTCCAAAGCCAGGGGGCGCATCACCCTTGGATCAGGCACCCACATCATCTCCGGACCTCACACCTGGCTCTCTGCCCCGACAGCCTCTGGACGCGCCTGCCTCCGATCAGGTGCCAACCATGGGTCCCATGCAATCTGCCTCGACTTCCCTTCCTGTTGTTGTGTCTTCGCTAGGCACAGGTTCCTCTATGGATCACCCGGATCAACCTGTGCAACCCACTGCAATCTCATCTTCAAATGCGCCTGTGTCGCAATCTCTTACACAAATTGATTCACAGCCACGCACTCGCCTACAGAATAATATTAGGCATCCGAAGAAGCTATTTCCTGGTATGATTTGCTATGTGCATCTGGCTGCTACAGGGGAGCCCTTGAGTGTTCAAGAAGCAATGTCTGATTCCCGGTGGAAATCGGCCATGGACGCTGAGTTTATGGCCTTAGAACGCAATGCTACGTGGCATTTGGTTCCTGCTCATGAAGCTCAAAATGTTATTGATTGTAAGTGGATGTATCGGATAAAGAAGAAGGCTGATGGCTCCGTTGATCGTTACAAAGCTCGCCTTGTTGCCAAAGGTTTCAAACAACAATATGGTGTGGACTATGAGGACACATTTAGTCCGGTTATTAAACCGGCCACCATCAGACTTGTTCTATCCATTGCAGTTTCCCGAGGATGGTGTCTTCGTCAGCTAGATGTTCAGAACGTGTTTCTTCATGGTGTTCTGGAGGAGGAAGTCTACATGAAGCAGCCACCTGGGTACATCAGCTCTTCTCATCCAACTCATGTATGTCGCCTTGATAAAGCTTTGTATGGCCTTAAGCAAGCTCCCCGTGCATGGTACTTTCGCCTGAGTCTTAAGCTTCAACAACTTGGTTTTATTTCGTCCAGAGCTGATACATCACTCTTTATATACCATGATACCAAGATCACTATATTTATTCTTATTTATGTGGATGATATCATTGTTGCTAGCTCATCTGCCCTTCTTCATAATTTAAAAAGTGATTTTGCTCTCACGGATCTTGGTCAGCTTCATTTTTTCCTTGGCATTGAGGTTACTAGTCATGATAATGGTCTGCTGCTCATGCAAGATAAGTATACTCGAGAAGTTCTTGCTCGTGTGGAAATGACTAATTGTAAACCAGCTACTACGCCACTATCTGTGTCTGAGAAGTTATCCTTGTATGATGGGACACCAATGATGGGACACCTCTCTCGGCTGAGGATAGCACAAGCTATCGAAGTGTTGTTGGTGCTCTTCAGTATCTTACGTTGACAAGGCCAGACATCTCCTTTGTTGTTAATCGTGTTTGTCAATATTTGCATGCTCCCACTGATGTGCACTGGACAGCAGTCAAAAGGATCCTTTGCTACTTGCAACACACTATGGGTACTGGTCTTCATCTTCGTCGTAGCTCATCGGTTTTACTCAGTGCCTTCTCTGATACAGATTGGGCCAGTAATCCTGATGATCATCGATCGACTGGGGGTTTTGCTGTTTTTCTTGGACCCAATCTTATTTCCTGGAATTCTCGTGAGCAGGCTATGGTTTCTCGATCTAGCACTAAAGCGGAGTACAAAGCGGTGGCTAATGCTACATCGGAGATTATATGGTTGCAAAGTTTACTTCGGGAACTTCATATACCACAGCCACGGGTTCCTATCTTTGGACTGACAATTTGGGTGCCGTATATTTGTCTGCAAATCCTGTTTTCCATGGACGTACCAAGCATGTTAAAGTGGATGTTCATTTTATTCGAGAGCGTGTCACTCGTCGGCAACTTGACATTCGGTTTATATCTTCTACGGATCAGCTTGCCGATGGATTCATGAAGTCCATCAATACTCGACGGTTGACTGATTTTAGGCGCAATCTCAACTTGGTTAAGTTGTGATTGAGGGGGTGTGTTGAGATATATATGTCAAGTTATGATTTACCGTGTCCTTAGAGATAGAATCCAATCCTTTGTTTCTATTCTAATCTCTTGTACATCTTGTAACCCAAGGCATTGCCTGTATATAAATATAAACCACGGGCCTCTGTTGAGAGCATCGCATTCTCCAATTCCACACCTCAATCCTGCTACTCAGTATTAAGCACGAGCAATATCATGCACAAATAGTATATGGAGCCAAGTTTTCTGGGAAAATGTAACCGGAGGAACAAGAGTTTATGTTATGGAATATGCCGGTATAACCATCCTAGTTGCCTGGTTTATGAGCAGAATGAGGAGTCCTCATAAACCATGCCACCGGTGTCCGGTGCTGACGACTCCCTCATTCTCCTCCCCAAGACCCCAACTGTCGCCAAGTTACAAATTGTGCAATTCCTGATGTTGACAGCACATCTGCGTGTCATGCATGCTTATAAAAATTGAACATATACATGAGGATATGTATATGTGCCGCGTGATAACTGCCACACAACATGCAGGCAATTTGATTATTAAGTCCGTGCAGTCAACTATAACAGAGTTGGAAAAAATATTTTATATCTATAGCAGACATTGGAACTTATTAATACATCATGCAAACCAGATGATCACTTTTAATAAAATCCTTGTGTATAACGCCAGAGCAGCTCTGATCCACCACGCTGCTTCACTATCTCTATATATAGCTGCCCTCGATGCCACTACAAGCCCACACCGTCCACTCAAAAACACCACGCATCGAGCGAGTTGAGCTAGCATATCGACTGCAAAATCCCACATCAGTTACCAGCTATAGTAATTAGCTAAGCGGGAGTGGCCACCTGGCTATAGACCACTACTAGTTGGTTATTTGATTGGTGCCATGGCCAAGAACACCGCCGTCTTGCTCCTTGTTCTGGCGTGCCTTGTCATGCAGTTGAGTTGCGCCACCAGTCTCCTCGGTAACCTCTTAGGCGGCAGTGAAGGTGAGTGCAGCCTTCTCACCCTATGCCTAAACGTAACTATACCCACCGGTGGAGGTGCCACTGGTGGTAGTAGCGGTCCAAGAAACTGACAAGGGAGAACAAGAGATTCCCTGGCGCAAATAAACACATGCATGTGCGTGTTATATTTGTTTAAAAAATTTGCAAATGTGTTGGCACTAGCCACCAGGTAATTCCAAGTATCATTATCTGAAGCCTCTACAAAGTACGGGTCCTCTGTTCGGATTTTTCACCACGATGTGCCCAGTGCAGGTTTGGGGGTATAAAATGTAAAAAAAAAACTTTATGTACGTACTGTGATCGACAATAATAAAATTTTATGAGTGTGCTGATGTTAATTCGTTCCCCTTTTGCGAGTGCGACATACCTGCGCTTGAAGTATTTGTCTTCACTGCATGCTTAGCTTGTGGCTGCCGATATGATTAAACAATATCTCAACTATGCATATAGCTATCATACGAACTGTTTATATACCCCTTCACAGGAGCAATATCATGCAATATGATAGAGTCAAGTGTTCTCGATAAATACAACGAAGAAGGAAGAGTTCTACTTTAAGTTATGCCAGTATTACCAAACTCAATAGGGACAATTACAAAATAAAAACATCTCTTTTATACTCTAATGTCCAAAACAAACATTTTTTTTAGACTCTATAAGAATAAACCTGCTTTTAAAAATCTGAACAAACCGTTTGCCCCTATTATTAGTTTCATCAATTGAAGATTGATTTTTAAAATTAAAAAAGAAAAAAAAAGAAATGAACAGGATTGTTGTTTATGCAAATTCAATGGAGACCAAAGAATCATATACCAAATTGTTATTGAAATGGTTAGAATATGATAGTACTCTCCAAATCATGTTATATGATGGCCTATCAAGATTGTACCAGAGCATGTATTGCACGCAAATACACTACTACATACAACATCTTTGGTGGTGGTAGAAAAGAGCATTCAATAGAGGTTTTCTCCCTCACTAAACTGTGTCACTGGAACGGGGAGGATGCCAGCTCACTCCACCGTAACTAGGACATAAATAAATTTATTTTTTGAAAGATCTGGTATTGGCCGGCATTATATTAATAAGAAGGAGAGCAGTCTTACATAATAAGCCAGTGGCATAATTGGCGGCGTAATCGGCATGCCTAAGCAGCCGTACCGCCCAACAACAGGTTTAAAACATTTTCGGGTTACAGGTTGCTTGGTAAGAAATGACATAATCAAAAAACATCAAACCACTCCATCCTCTCTCCTAGCGGTTTCATCTCTGATCTTATTTAGTATCTACAGGAGCAGGCGGTATTGGCTTTCAATTTTGTTGTTTCTCTCCTTCCAGATTGTCAAATCAGACTCGCTGCCGTTCTCGCTCCTTTTTGGTTTTGTGGGTGCTGCGCTAAGTTTAGGAACCATTGTTCAAGGTTTGCAGAGCTGGTCCATATAGATGGTTGGAAAGATGGTACCGGGATCCAGTCGCTTGCCGCCGACCATATTGCACATGAGACCGGACACTCCATGAACAACTACTCAGGTGTCTCTAGGCTCCGCTCGGACATTTGGCAGAAATAACAGTTTGGCCAGCCCCGTATTTGTAGTTTTATCGCCGTCCATATACGTTTTTGTAGTAGCAACCGCATGAAGAATTTGCACTGCGGTGTCGCCCAAGGCTTCCATATCTGTTGTGCAACTGGTGATCTTTCAGATCCTTCAAATTATAGCCGGTAAGCTGAGTGCACGGTGTACTCGCCATGTTGTGTTAGTGTCCAGGTTATGTCATCCTATTCGGTGGCGGTGGCCACAAAATTTGCATCCAGCAACAAACTCCAAAGGGCGACATACTGCCGGATCAATGTGGGCGTGGTGTTCATTGCGATGTCATGGATCCAATTGTCGTTGCACATAGCATCAGCCACTGATCTGTTCTTGCGTTTGTTGTGGTTGTATAGAGCCGGGAACAGGACAGCTAGGGCGTAACCATGTATCTATGAGGATGTCTAGAAACTTGCCTTTTTTCCATTGCTGACTTGCACCCTTGTTGCTACTGCGAATAATGCTATGTCAGTGTCATCTACCGGTATCTCCATACCTTCCCAATGTCTTTTTCTCTGTTGGCAAGAGTATCACAGCCATCTTAAGCCCAGGGCTCTAGCGTATCATTCCAAATTTATGATTCCAAGTCCCGAGTTCTTGATCTCCTTCCCAAAGGAATTTTTTCTAGATTTGTCAAATTCTTTGTTGAAGGTTTTAGGAGTCTTCATTGTTGTGAATAAGTATGTGGGGATGGAGCTTAGGACCGTGCGCAAAAGCACCCTCCGGCCAGCTTGGTTTAGCAACCTTCCTTTCCACCCTGCTAGTTTTGATCTACTTTTGTCCAAGATTGGTTGAAGGTGCACCAGTCGCAACCTGCCAAGGGTGAGAGGCATTCCTAGGTAGTTTATCGGAGAGGAGATGTGTTGGCCAGTAAATGCTACTAGGACATCATCCGGATCATAGTCAGCGCATTTGATTGGTGCCACCATGCTCTTGTCTATGTTGATTTTGAGGCATGTGGCCTTGCCGAAGAAATCCATGAGTTGAACAATAAGGTTGATATCCTCTCCTTTCGGGTTTGAAAGATAATGGCATTGTCCACATATAGAGAGAGGCAAAGACAAGCATGACAGCCACACAGTTGAGAGAGTGCACCCGCCTCCGTCACCATCTCAAAGATTTTTTGCAAGGTGTCGATGGCAAGTATGAATAGGTAGGGTGATAAAGGGTCACCTTGACGTAGACCACGACTATGCTTGATTTGGGCCCCGATGTTCCGTTTAGCAAGATTGAGGAAGAAGAAGAGGTTAGCATAAGTGCAATCCAGTCTCGCCATCGGGGTGGGAAGCCCTAGTGTTGCAGAAGCTCTAGCATGTATTCCCATGAGACTGAGTCAAAAGCTTTGGAGATGTCCATTTTGAATAGAAGGGTTGGTGTCTTCATCCGATGATATGACCTTGCTAAATTTTTGACATAGAGGAAGTTGTCTTGTATGCAATGCTTTTTAATGAAGGCGCTCTATGAGGTGGATATCAGGTTGTCGATGTGCTTTGCAAGCCGCATAGCCAAGATCTTGGACAACAACTTTGCAAAGGAGTGAATGAGGCTGATTGGATGGAAGTCACTACAATTTAATGAAATGTCTTTTTTGGAATCAAGGTGATGGCCGCACTGTTTAGTTGATGTAGAGGTGCCGCGTGCATGCAACAGATCACTTGAAACGCTCGACAGACATCATCCTTGATAATGTCCCAGTAGCACTTATAGAAAACTCCTATGAAACCATCTGGCCTCGGTGCCTTCCTTACAGGCATTTCCTTGATTTCATTCCAAATTTTAGTCTTTGTGAATGGGAGGTCCAGTGTTGGGTCATCAAGGTTTAGTGCATCCCAATCAAAGGTGCATTCTCTTGGAAGAATCGTGCCCAATAGTTTTTTTTGTAGTAATCATGTATATCCTTTTCTTTGTCTTTGTGCAGCCAGAGGTAGTCACCATTTTCTTTCTTGAGGTGGGTAACCAAATTTCTTTTCCGCCTGCCATTTGCTTTGAGGTGGAAGAACCGGGTGCATGCATTGCCTTCTTTTAGCCAAGTTACATGGGAGCTTTTCTATCGGCATGCTCGGTCCACCGCCACTAGCCCAAGCACTTTGAGCTTTAGGCCTTGTCGGAGTGCACTCTGAGCTTTAGGCCTTGTCGGAGCTTTAGGATGATGTTTTGTGCTATTTCCATTTGAAGCCGTGCACCGCCGAATAGCTCTTTGATCCACTTATTCAAGGCTACAGCAGTGTTCTTGAGCTTTTGATTGAGAGATGCCAGTGTTGAGACTGTTGTGGTTGACCGAGCCCATGCTTCATTCACCACCTCTTGGAATCTAGGTACCTTTACCCATAATTGATCGAAACAGAAGGTTGCTTATCTTGGAAGACCGTCACTACAACCAAGAAAGAGTGGGCAGTGATAAGACATGGACAAGGACAAAGCTTGGAGGTGAATGTTGTTGAGGATCAGGTCCTAGTCCTTATCGCAAAAGAAGCGGTCCAGTTTCACCAATGTTGGATTTACTATTTCATTTGACAATGTATATTTCCTATTTTGCAGTATGATCTCAATCAGCTCGCTTGTATCCAGCGCTGCTCTGAACTATCCCATAAGTCTGCAGTTAAGATTGTTGTTGTTTTTATCCCTAGCCTCATAGATCAAGTTGAAATCACCCAAGCACAACCATGAAGTATCTAGAGGCATCAATTATCTCAATTCTTGAAGGAAGGCTAATTTTTCCCCATCGTCGCATGACCCATAGAAGTTTGTCATTCTGAACTGCTGGCTACTGCTAACAAGCCTAACCTCTGCAGTCAAGGAGTAAGGGTTTACTATTGGGGAGGTGATGTTGAAGAAGTCCTTGTCCCAAGCAATACGAATACCACCTCTCATCCCATTAGCCGGTGCATAGATGTAGCTTGCCAGTCTAGCGTCTAAGAAACCAACAGACAGACGATCATCAATGTTGTCTAGCTTTGTTTCTTGGAGGCATACTATGTTCGGTTTGGATGAGAGCAACAAGGTTGTTACTGTTTCCCTTCTTGCCGCTTCATTCAAACCCCCTCACATTCTAGCAAAGTATAAATAAGCTGTGATCAATCATCTGAAGAACTTTGGGCGACTGGGCAACACAATGCCGTGCTCATATATGTTTTCACAGAACAAACACAGAGCTTTATAATCCAGCTTAGGATACAACATGGCACCATACAACAAGCCGGGCGCCTACAACATGCACACACCAGCCTCATGCTTAACTTGACTTGGAGCAGCTCCACCGTAATTCCCTAAGAAACTACATCCCCAAGAACTAGTACCATTTCCCCTCGCATAACTAAATTGACTAACATTGGGAAAACAAAAAGAAGCAACCCACATAGGGGGTTGTGATGTAGGGTTACACCTCCAGCAGGATGCCCCCAAAGGTCACCTCCTCAACGACTGAGTTTATTGCCACCATTGCCACACCAGAGGATACCTTTGCAAGTGCTACCATGGCTGATATGGCCTTCGGTGGGAGCTGCGCTCGATAGAGGTTGTTGTTTGCCTCTCTAGCCTCTTCTATGACCACAGAGCCATTGTCAACAAGGTTGATCTCTCAGATGATCCGCTCCTCCGTGTGCCATGCAGTGGGGACTGGAGACGGGTTTTCTGCGAGTCGGGAGCTTCGTCATGGTGTTTTTGAGGATCCAGGAGGAGGCATGGAGGACGGCCATCTCGGAGTCACCTTCTTATGGCGATGCAGAGCATTTGCGCGCACAGTCTTGTTCTCCCCCACAAGGGCCTCCTTTGCATTCATGCTCGGTGTCAGGGAAGGGAGAGCCGCTGGTGGGGTTGGCGCGAAGATGCTCTGTAGTAGCTGGTTGGCAATCTTTTGGACTTGATCCAGTTCTAGTGGCCCATTGGTGTTCTCTTGGCCAGCTAGGTCATTTGTTGAGGCATGTTGATTCCCTTCGGTCGGCCCAATAGCTGAGAGGTGGCTGCCCCGTGGGCCGGAAGTTGCTCCAAGTCCCGTAGTGTCCGTGTCATGCCCGGTGGCCGAGCCCATATTGGCTCGCTTTTCAAACCCTTTTGAATTTGCATGCGCAAACTCATGACACATGGGGTCAAGGGAGGTGCCGAAGAGGAAACTGCATGCGGTCTCCTTGAAAGGACCTTGATGTCACCTAGAGGGAGGGGGGTGAATAGGCGAAACCTAAAATCAATAAAACTTTTCCACATAGATTAGTTAAACCCAATCTGACCTCCTTGTCAACCCGGTCATACCTCCTTACATAGGCAAAACTTTTCATGTAGAATAGTTCAACTCGGTCTAACCTCCTTGTCAACCCGGTTAGATCACCTTGCATAGGTAGAAATGGATCAGCTCTCCAAATTTGAATTCTAGCTCAAACCAAAACTTGAGGTGATGCTACAGAGGTTCTCCTTAGCACATACACAAAGTATCTGCACATAGAAGAGCACACCAAAGTAGATCGAGGCGAAAGTACAAGTATAAGCTAGAAAACAACTAGGAATGAAAACCGGCAAGGAGACACAAGGTTTGTTTCATCGAAGTTCAGGAGCACCAACCGTGATCCCTACGTCTCCATTGAGGAAGCTTGAGTTGCTCACAAGGCCAACTCCAAGCCGAGTCTCTTTCAACCTCTTTCCCCAAATCCATTAACTCGATCTTTTCCATATTGGAGGCAAGATCACAACTCTCACAAACGTTCCCAAGGTTCACCACAAGCTTGGGAGCTCTAGGACGACGCCTAGCCATCTAGGAGGCTTCACCTCCAAGAGTAACAAATGATTCACATGTTGCTTGACGTAGCCCAAAGTGCTGATGTTGTATTGATATTGATTGGTTTGATATGTCCATGAGTGTTAGATCACCATTATTGCATATGGTGATAATTTCAATAAACGACGCGTTACATATCATCCAAGCTTCTTTTTCTTCATGCAATATATGGCATAGAATTTCATTAGTGATCATCGATGTAGCTTCACCATTATCACATTCTTTATCATATGGCATACAAAATATACATGTAGAGTATCCATATATATCCATATCACAAGACATTTTCCTGTTACAACTCAACAAATCACATTAGCACTTTAACTGTGTTATCATCAAAACACCAAAACCCACTAGGGAGCCTAGATGCACTTTTAATCTCCCCCTTTTTGGTGATTGATGACAAACCAGTTAAAACTTCACAATAGGAATATAAATCAGTTTAGGATGCAGAAATATACTTAGAGCTCCCCCTAAATATGTGCATAGGAGTGAAATTCCAATTTTAGCTTAAAATACCAAAATCACATATTCAATGAGAATATGGAGATGCTCCTATACCACTACATCCGTGGGGTGCAAAACAGTGTGAAGTGATATTACATGATGCATATGACAAAGAACAAAGCAAAAGTGAGAAAAGAGCAAAAATTCTAGTTCAGGGCAGCCTGACCATCCTGCACAGGCAGCCTGACCGCCTTGAACTGATTTTGCAGCAACCAACAATACATCGTTCAACACATGTGATTCATACTAACAAAAATATCACTTAGATAAATAAGGTTCTCTAGAACACACAGTAGTCCACATGAGGAGAAACACAACTATTACAGACCAAGGTTCTGGAAAACAATACAACCTGGTTTGACCTGGTTGCCGCCTGATCGAAAAAACTGAAAAGATACAAATTCTCGGTTTTGAGACTCCGAGAACCACAAGAACTTTTTTTTTCTACTCCTTGGACACTCTGAGATACTCTATGAGACTTTAATCCTTTTTCTTCTCCCCCTTTTGACAACAATCATCCAAAAAGAAGAAAAAGGAGTCCAAAAGAGTGGTGTGTTGCTGCTCTACCAAAAGTTACCACTGTCACCACTAGGAGTGTAGTCATGTGGACCCTGCCTATGCGTAGTAGAATCATAACTAAAGAGGCTGGCATCGAATTCTTCAAGACCGCTGCGCCTAGGTGGATCCTTTGAAGGAAGAGGAAGAGGAGGAGGTCTGAACTGCTGAGGGACAACATCAAAAGACAGTGTAGGTACATAGCTACTAGTTGGCCGATCACTAGACAAGCCCACATAACCAGCAATAAAAGGATTTGAAGATTCCACATGTCCACCACTATTGCTAGACCCATGAATCTGAGAGTAGTAGTCTTCCTCTTGCCATATGTTGTATCTTTCCAATAGAGGTGTTGGTGGCCGTTCTTCTTGTCTAGGTGGTGAGGGAGGTTCCAAAGGAAACCAAGCTTTCTCAATTCTTCTCAATCATCTAGACAAATCTGCTCTCTCTTCTCACAAGTTTCCACATCATGATGTGTTCTGCACATGCCAAAAACCATGTTGAAAAGCTTCTTGATCGGAGAGGTAAATTTTTCTCGACACCGAGGGGGCTGGGTTTGCCACTATCCATCAGGGGCGGTCTGACCGCCCCATGCATCCGGTCTGACCGGGTTGAACTGATGTGGCTACTGCTACTCTAGCTGAAACTTCTCTATTGGCTATGGCTGTGGTTGGAGTGGAGGAGTAGGTACTCTCACAATGGGATGCTTGGTGGAAATAAGCTTCAAGGTTTTGTGGGGAGGAGGTTGTTCTATGGGAAAATTGTACTTTGTTATCTCCTCAATCATAAACATGAGATATGGACCAAACCCACAAGATTTCTGAGGTTCCATGGAAATTTCTTTGATTTCTTCCCAAATAAAGTCCATCACATAGAATGGTTGTCCTCCCTCCTTCATTCTTGCAAGCAAATTCTTTGTGTAGAGAGTAATGTCTGAAGGGTTTCCATCTCTAGGTGAAACGATTTTTCTGAACATTCTGTTGAGCAACGAGTAATAAGTGTACAACCCTCTCACTAACCCCACATTGTCCCGTTCGTTAGGAGGATACATGAACCTCATTTGTTCCTTGGGCAGTGGATCTTTATCATGGATTTTGAATCTACTAATGTCATCTTGCTCAAAACAGAACATCTATGCAAGTTGAGTGTAGGAGATTGTATGGTGCACACCCTCTGTCATCCAGTGCATATTCCTTACATCTCCATCTTCCTCAAAGTATACTGTAGTAAAATTGAGCAATAATTTCATTATTCGTCATACTTGAAACTCATCAACTCCTTGATGTGTGTCGTCTCACAAGCTGCAATGACTTCATAAAAAATAGGGTTATTCTGATTTCCCATGTGAAACCTGTCAATCCATTGAGCTTTTGACACAATTGTATCCTTGATCATAAGGATGGTCTCATAATAATCTTGTTGAAAGTGATTGTGGAACCGATAGTCTGTACCATTTTTCCTTGGGCATGAGGTATGAATTTTTCTTCCTCATTTCTTCACTATCTTTGTTGACCCTTTGGGCCAATAATGCACTGGTTCATGTGTGGGAGGTCTACTGGGAGGCCTCATGAGTGGTTTTTGTGGATAGGGAACCTTCACAACATGGCTGGTAATTGATCTATCCACACCACCCTCACCTCCTTCATCTTCAGTTTCATTTTTAGCATCATCTTCCTCACTCTCATGTTCACTTTCCTCACTCTTCTCTGCTGCAACCATTTATTATTATTCTTCATCACCACTAAACTCCTCACTAGTATCCTCATGCATCTCATCATCCTGAGCTACAACCTTTCCCTTAGCAACACTTGAGCTGCCACTTGCCTTATTCAAATCTTCCTTTTTTCCTCCTTTCATGACTTGACCTTTTCATCCCTTCTTTCCTTGAGAGAAGAGAGAACTTGAACTTAGAAGTAATGCTGACCTTCAATCCGGCCTAACTGGGGTGGAAGCCAAGATCCACGAAGGAACCCAAGATATTTCTCGGAGGAGTCACCAAATCGCCATGGGAGAAGCTTCCACGAGCAAGGAGAGGGATGAGTGAGAGAAAACAGAGGCAATGACACTGTTCTAGAAGAAGGGGGTCTTGGGTTGGGTTAAGACCACGATACACCCGGTCTGACTGCCTCGTCCATTAGGTCAGGCTGGGTTATATTGGATCTTCACGGGCTTGACCGGTCTAACCGCCCTCTGAGGGCGGTCTGACTGGGTTGAACTGCAAAATATCATTTAACTCCAGACCCTTGGCTGTCCATGAAGAAAAAGATTTGAGCATTATTATACCCTTCCATTTCGAACATCTTTGGATATAATTTTGGGAGTAACTAAGTTCCACCTATTCAACCTTCTTTGAACTTAATAATGAGACACTTGAGTCCTTCCCATTCAGCCATCTTTGTACAAACTTTGAAATGAACCTTGGAGATTGAATTTACAAGGATATGAATTTGTGAACTTGAGAGCATCTTTTCATCCATGGCCAGCCATCAAGCAGACAATATGAACAATGGCCATGATTGAATTGATATGATCACAAAGACCAAAACTCCAAATTTTTTGAAAAACACACAACCTAGCAGTTCTAGATAGATTTTCAAAACACTTATACTAGAGCAATCAGAATCAAACAACATCCAAGGAGTCCTTTTAGCATATTTAGCGTATACCTTTCATTTGAGATAATTCTTGACCTAACATATGTCAAGGTTCCATGGATAAGGTATAAGCCAAATATCTAAGATACTTGAACTCATCAAGTGACACACACTCAACAAGACTTGAATTGATTGTATGCTCAAAACACTCTAAACATGCAAAGGCCTAGACACAGAAGATATTAAAAAGCAACTGAACTATAAAAACATACCTCTGACACAAATAACAAATTTATCCATTCCGATGAAGGATAACTAATAATTTGTGCCATTCATCAGTGATACACTTGCCATCTCATCCAACTGAATTTCATCCTCTAAAATGAATGATGAGAGGCCCAAGTGGCACAAATCCCATAGAGACTAATTCTTTTCTTTTGCACGGCGGAAGAGACACACTCTTCCTTGTGAGACTGCACAATTTCTTAGATAGAGATATTAGTCCCACAAAGCAAAGTTATGACCTAGACTCCCCCTTGATACATGCCAAGCTTTTAAATTGCTATCATTTGCATGTATATTCAATAAAGAATAATATAGAGTCCATTTCATAACTTGGTGACAAATAAATGATTTTCTGTAAAAAGAGAAAACACCGAGAATACTTATAGACATATAGTTATCTGTGATATGTAAGGTATAAGAATCACTAGGATCTTCAGTATGATGGATGTACCTGATTTCTACTGTCTCCAGGCGGTTTGACCTCCCAGTCATGGTAGCCTGACCGGGTTGGAGTGCAGGTTGCACAATTATTGATTCTTGTCCCCTTCTTTCTTCTCACAACATCCATTGGAACTTAGTGCATCAGTCTTCGGATGTCATTGGGTGAATTATTGAACAACTACTCATTGAGCTTGACAACTAGAATTTTAATTCACTTTGTTTGAGTGTCAGGCCTCCAATGCATCTCATTATCCTTGAAAGCCAGATCAAGTGTTCTTTGGTACCCAAGACTTGTTGGGTCCTCCAATGTCAGTCAACAAGGATTTAGGCACCCAAATGGCTGTAGTGCTAACATGTGATGAACTAATCACCTTTCTAGCACTAAAGTCCATTTTTGCCTTGCCATTGGTAGTTAAAACAATATTGAAAGAGTTTGGCTCAGATGTGTTACCATTTGGAGAATCTTTACTAAGATGTCCCTTGAGCCGGCATGTGTAGCACACTCTCTTCTTGATCTTAGAGTCAACCATTTGATCTTGCTTGAGTTGTTTCTTATGAAGTCCTTGCCTTGTCCTAGATGCAATAGATCCCTTGGCTTTCATGTCCAAATTCCCTTTTTGGCTAGAAGCTGTACTAAGGCGGTCTGACCTCCTTCCAAAGGGCCTGACCTCCTTGTACAACAAATTTCTGACCAGCAGAGGTATTTAGGCATGATATGATTACATGACCCTTATTTTTGCATCCAAAGCATATGATTGATTTCATAGACCTTCTTTGTCTCCTTGATAGCTTTGTCTTGCTTTGAATCTTCTTAGAGCACATGAATGCATAATGATCCATATTGGTGCACTTGAAGCATTGCATATGGTCAAGATTCTTCTTTTCTTGTTTGTTGTGTCGAGGAGACTTCTCATTTGGTTGAGGTTCAGGTATGGTGTTGGTTGTATCCATCTCAAGCTTCTTCACCATGTTGTCATGGTTACCTTGAGATGGTTGCACTTCCTTCACTAGCTTCTCATATTTACCAATCAAGGAAGCATGTGAGTTGTTGAGTTTCTCATGTTCTACATTTAGAGCTTTAAGCTCTTCCATATTGTCAATGAGAAAATCTTCTTGCTTCTCTAGTTGCATGTCTTGCTCTTGAATCCTTCCTACGACCTTCATTACTTTGAATAAGTCTTTCTTGCTCATTTTGTCAAACTCAAAGTCATCATCTTCACTTTCACTTTCAACTTTCTTGGTTTGCTTCTTTTTCTTCTTGGCCATAAGACAAGAATTCTGACTTTGAGAGGTAGACACTTCACTTGGTAGGTGGCACTCATTTTTTTTAGCTAGGCCGCTGATTTTCTAGCCAACTCGGTCTGACCGCCCTTCACAGGCGGTCTGACCGCCTTGACTAGGTTTTTAGTGGCAGCTAATTCTTGGCTTGCTGTAGACCTTGAATACTTCTCTCTAAAAAATTTCCATAGCACATGAGCATCTTTTAGGAAACCATGATCCTTATAGATCTTCATCTCAAGATTTGCACTTAAAGCACTCAACAAGATATTAGTAGCTTGAGCATTTTGTTGCAAGCATTTTACGTCCTCATCAGAGCAATTATCCCAATTAAAATTTGCGGGACAAATGCTTACATCCACAATGCTCAATAAAACAGGATCAATAGCCTTAAGCACTCAACAATGCTCCACACACTCAAATCTCTCAACCTAACTCAAGGATTTTGCACAAAGCACTTAGATCTCATAAAGAGAGGTTGGGGAGAGCTAAAATGGCCATTGGAATGGTATAGAGTCGGACAGGAACCAGCAACAACTGAAGGGTGAGGTGGAGGGGTATTTAAACTGGTTTCAAAAAACTAGGCGTTGGAGTTGTCAGGCCCAACCTGGTCTGACCTGGTTGCAAACCCGGTCTGACCTGGTTGCACAGAAAAACTCCCAACAGACACAAGCACAAGAACCCCACACACAAAACACTTGGCTGCTAAAAACAATCAAACTAAAAACCTTTTCACTCCCAAGGCCCAAAAGCTCACTGACCCAGAAACTTGACTCCAGAAAAATAGTTCAAGGTTGTCTGACATCCTTGTCAAGGCGGTCTGGCCTCCTTGACCTAACAAAACTCGAGGCTGGGATTTAAATTCACTCAGAAAGGTTTCTCACTAGATTTTTGAGATCTTTGACTTTGTAAATCAACAAATGTTGCATCCCTCTTGATAGTACGACAAACCTATACTCAAGAAATAGATAAAAACAAATTATTCTTCCACTTGAGCTTGATATAAATCCATATGCCGAAATGCTTTACATTTTGCTTCTTGAGGGCATGCAACATTTTCTTCATATGAGCATATCCACCTTGAGCTGATCACCATGGATATTTATTCCATACATGCAAAACTCCAATTTGTACCCAAGTCACCTTTTCTTCTTTGATTCATACATAGTTGACACTTAGAGACATGTCATTCTCCATGGCTTCTTTGATACATCGGATTCTAGCATCCACTTGCTCTTCTCCGTCACAAAGGTCCTTCGGCGTCAAGCCCTCATGCTTGCCCTTCTCCAATGTATGTTTCGTCGTAGCCAAGTCCTTGCCAACCCTTCATCAAATTACCATCATGATTCACTTCTCTCTTTGTATCATCCGTTAGCATACACTTTGTCATTTTTCTTCATGTTGTATTGATATTAATTGCTTTGATATGTCCATGAGTGTTAGATCACCATTATTGCATATAGTGATAATTTCAATAAACGACATGTGGCATATCATCCAAGCTTCTTTTTCTTCATGCAATATATGGCATAGAATTTCATTAGTGATCATCCATGTAGCTTCACCATTATCACATCCTTAGTCATATGGCATACAAAATATACATGTAGAGTATCCATATATATCCATCTCTTGATATATCAATGTTCATAATAAATTTACAAGTCAATTTCCTATTACAACTCAACAAATTACATTAGCACTTTAATCGTATTGTCATCAAAAACACCAAAACCCACCAGGGGGCCTAGATGCACTTTCACTCCTCATGGCCGCAACAGCTTGCAGGATGCTATAAGGATGAAAGCTCTAGGGGGGTCGTGGTGGGGTGTGCCTATTTCCCCTCCTGGGATCCCATGCTTCTGGTGTGGTCCTCCTTTGCTTTCCACTCCAGCTGTGGCAGGGAGGTGATCCCGGCTTATCCTCCAATCTACGGTCCCCTGGACCTTGGAAAATGCGATCGGTGGCGCTCCTACTCGGTGTCTTCTCGGCAGGCTGGGTCACGCTCTCGGACTCGGCGGGCACCCAGCTTTGGGGAGCGGGTGCGAGTGCGAGAGCGGCCCCTGACCCCGACATCTTTGTCTTCAACGAGGCCGTCATAGCGGCGGTTAGGGTCATAGCGGTCAGAAGTCTGGGCACCCAAGCACCTCTCCCATGCAGGCGGAAGTTCATAGGCAGGTCGTCGGTGGGGTGCCCCCACGCCATTATGTGGTCGTGCCATGGGCGACGGGGGCCACGGTTGTCATCGTCATGGTCGTCGTGTCGACTATTGGAGCCAAAAGGGCCCCTGCAAGAGCCCAAGCCATGGCCTCATGGGGTAGGGCGCCCATCAACCACCCCATGATACCAGGTGAATGGCACACGACATGAGAGCCCCTCGTCTGAGTTCGAAGAGATTGAAGATGGGCGGCCGCTTACCCCGGAGCTCGGCGTGGGGCTTGGCAGTAGAGCCCAGGCCTCATAGTGGTTTAGGTGGATGATGATCTCCTAGGTGAGGCACTCTAGTTGTGGAGGCATCTGCCGGTGGGGGGATGGAAGGTTGTTGATTTCCAGCACTCTGCCTATGCCCTCATGAAGAAAATCACATAGCTTGGTTAGCGGCAGGTCATCAGGGTTCCATATCCAAACCTAGCAGTAGGAGAGATTCGTCTCCTCCTAAGTGAAGGAGACTATGGCCAGGCGATCAAACACACAAGTGTCGCCCAGGACCTTCTCAATGCCCTCCTTGCTCCACACGTGCATGGGGAGGTACTCCAACGCAAGGAGCGCATGGTACCATCTGGTACTGTGGTGCCCCCGAACGTTCTCATGCCAGGGAGCGATGTCGAGGACGGTGCCCCCAATGTCGATGTAGCCAAGCTGGCGTGCTGCCTATTGTTGCACATCATAGTCGAAGTTGATCAAGAAGTCCTCTGGTCGGTGGTGAGAGGCCCTGATGTTGTGGCGCGGGATGCAAAGCTGGTGGGTGAACGCATGGGCCACCTCCAATGGGCTAGGCTTGTAGATGCCATCTCTAGCCATGAGGACGACAGCGCACTGCCGGGGACACTACTGCTCATGCGCCATGGTTGGCGTGCAGACGATCGTGGCCGTTCCCGTTGCTGGCCACTAGGAGGCGCGGCCCACCACGTACTGATTCATGCCTGGCTGTGGATGGTTGTTTGTGTGTGTGTGTGGGGGGGGGGGGTTCAAGGAGGACAGAAATAAACAGATAAGAAAACAAATAGAGTGGTGGGGTAGGCTCCGCAAACCCTAACACATGTGCCCACCGCCCTCCTGAAATCCTAGCAAGCTGTATTGCCACGTTGTCATTTCCTACGAGGCTACAACCGGATCCATGCACAGACGACACCTCTCACAACCCGACACAAATTTAGTTAATCACGTCGAGTTGGACCGTTAGGCAGCCCAATAGTACATGTTCAGTATGTTAGTGCATAAGTGATGAACAAAAAAAAACTAGACAAGATTTAAACTTAGAACCTATTGGTTGAGAGAGATATGCCTTACCACTACACCAGTCTAGTCTTTTTGTATGTATGTAAAACATATTTCTTTGTAGTGTCATATTTTTAGACCGTTCCTAACTAGATCTATAGCTTGCTTCGTGGGCTATGGCTAAAGGACCATTCCCGTGCCTTCCACCATGTTGCGCCCTCGATCCAAGCAGCCGTGCTTGATCCGGACAAAAAAAATTCATGCTTCAAACAGGCCTATTTGACCCGACCCATTTGGATAACACTAGTTAGAGATGCTCCTACGCCAGTTATCAACTAGTAAGTTAATACTAAGCAAGAAGTGTTGATGGGGATAGATCGCTAGGAGTGTGACAATCTTCTCTATTTTGTGAGTTGTGGAGTGTGACTAGCTAAGATGACGCGCTCCGCTTTGCCCACTAATTTTGTCAAAAGGTGAGAGCTCTAGATAAAATTTGCATTGAGCTCAAAATGTATATTTAGTTTTAAAAAAAATATCAAATATCATGAGTTTTTTTTCTATAAAACTTCACATTTATATGTGATAAACTGAAGTGAACATATTGGGCGCATCTAGAAAAATCTTATTTTTAGTGGTGTTGAATTTCGATGGTGGCCATCTCAAAAAGGAAAAAAAAAATCGACAGTGGCAGATGAGTCCATGTAAAGAAGAGTCTGACTCACATTTGCAAAGATTCTTTGTCCTCTGCTTATATATCTTGTGCGGCATGTTGCCCACACTACTTATGTGTCCTCTCTCTATCTCAGTTACATCTTATCACAAAATATACTTTTTTACAAACAATCTTAAATTGTCCATAAGAACTAAGTTTTTGCTTGGTACCTAACAAAGTGTATTGTCCTAACCAAAGATAATTTAGCAAGGCGACAATGAAAAGAAAGTGTAAAATATTATTTTTTGTAATTTATATGAGAACATACAACATCTTTTTTTTTGTCATCTGACTAGATTTATTTGGAGGATTGTTCAAATTTCCTTCAATATCTCTCCACCTAACAATGTTGATCACCTTTTTGATCATTGGTTAAATGGGTTAGGATACGAAACTTAAGAACAAGATTTTCTTTTTTCTTGTTTTTGAGGGGGGGGGGGGGGTTGGGGGGGGGCAACTATCTTGTGATCAAATTGATTATGTAGAAATGATTTGATTTTTAATAATGTATAAGTTCTTTCTTTCATACAGGTAATCTTCAGAGGAACATATTAAATTTTGTTCTTGGACATTGTTGTAAAAGAAAGAAGACAAACGAAATGGGAGTGTCGTGTGATTGAGACAATGGTCGCCGATCATATTTGCTAGATATAGATGATTTTTTAATAATAAACTATTTGCTTCGAATAATGAAGATATCTTGATGGTTGTTTGATTGGTTTTGCTTGGTACGTCTAATATAATTATAATAACGAACAGCTGCATGTATTTATTAATGCAGTGGATAAATACTAATATATATTTTTGTTTCTGAAAAGAAAAAAGAGGTTTCACACTAATTTTTTTGTTGAACACTATCACCATAACAGGAGCTGTTACTGTTATAGTTATAGCCCAACAAAGACACAACAGAGAGAAGGGCGAGTCCATCGTATGTCTAATTATAAGTGTCTAACCAGTATGTACTTTTAAAATATGGGACTTGTTAATTTTCAGCTGACTGAAAGTTTGAAGTAATTTTTAGTTACTTCTTTAAGTCATTAGATCTAGATCTAGTGATTTATAATTATTATACAAATAATCCTAAAAAAAATCAAAATTTAAAGAAACAAATCTTTAAAGATAGGAAACATGTTAAAATATTGTGGGTTGAGAAAATCTTTCCCGCATGTACCTTCAAAGTGTCTTCATCACAAAATGTCTGTGGGCGGTGGCGGTGGGCCTGCGAGTTCGTACGGGCGCAGGCCATGTCCGTCTTCCAGGCTTCCAGCGCTAGTCGGCCGCTCGGAGCTCGGGACCGCGTCGGCGGCGTATGTGAGCGACACTGCCGGCAGCGAGCAACCGGATCTCGTGCCCGCGCAGGCGCAGCCGCCCTTGTGCTTCTCCATTGTCTCGGCACCGTCGAGTTGTGTGCGTTAGCATTGACGGTTTCTGCGCTACTACGAGTAAGTCGTTCCTCCATGGATGGTTGGCCGGTCGCCGCATGGCACTGCCGCTGCGTGCTGTTAATCTCGTGCATTATAAGTCGCGTAGCATGCACTTAGTTATGTGCACGGCACTTCCTGCTGTCCTGGTTGCAACTAGTGGCTTCTGCGTGCAAGCGGATGAATACACACGTTCTTCGGATCCTGTCCACTAAGTGTTTGTGTTATGTCCCACCTGACCCGACAAACTTGTAGTCTCTCGGTTACAAAGCGAGCTGCTGATAAAGAGGAACATTCATCTCAACTCTGCCAATACCTATGTCCTCTGGATTTAAATTGTTGACGCTGTTGACATTTCTAGTCATCATCTTATTTAAAATACTGTAAAATTATTAGATATTTTTTATGATTTTTTATCACTAAAGAAAGTTAAACCTATCTTATAATTTTATATTTTTGAGCTAATATTTTGAATAAGACGAATGATCAAACATAGCTAAAAAAATTAACGATGTCCATAATTTAAATCCGGAGGGAGTAATAGACACCAATTCTCTATATGCCTTCGACACTTTATGTCTGTAGAACATGAACAACATCATGCAGCACAATAGTGTCTTCTCCAGAAAATGCAACAGAGGAATAACTTTTGTGTCGGATCTGCAATTTCTAGTATAACCATACTCAATTCTTTTAAAGATTATCATCGAGGATAACTAGCGATAGAAATTTCGACATTTTATAATGTCAGATTGGTACCATTCTGCCTGATTCCCGGAAATTCCAGTCATTGTTGGTTGTTTAGTATTAAATCACTGTCTTCCTTTCGTGAAAGTACTCCCTCCGGATTTAAATTGTTGACACAGTTGACTTTTTTAGTCATGTTTGACCATTTGTCTTATTTAAAAAAATTGAAAATTTATCAAATATGTTGTTAGTTATTACAATTTGTTTCATCATTAAAAAAGTTTTAACCTAACTTATATTTTTTTATATTTGAATAAATATTTTAAATAAGGCAAATGATCAAATATAGCTAAAAAAGTCAATGGCGTCAATAATTAAAATCCGGAGGAAGTACATTGTTTTGGCATCTTTCACTAATTTATTTCAGCACACTGCTTTCTGTGAATAATTTCTTCCAAATGTGCAGACAGCCAGACACGATGTGGAAACAAACTATCTCCGCAGCTGTCAGTTGTCACTCTTCTCGAGTTGTAACTTCAGGGTTAGTCAAAGTTCTTTGCTTCCTTCTACAGTCATCAGCTAGTTTGTTTTGTCAATTACAGTGATAAAGTTATACGGGTCAATCCGATATTAAACCATTAGTATGAACCTCCTAGTAATAGGGAAGTAGAAAGATATTTTAGTTTACACACTGTAGGTAAGAAAAATGATTTAGATACTTAAAGTTGCACAGCCCATCACTATTGTACCACTGCAAATGTTAGATGCTAGTATGTGAAGGACTAGATATTGAATTGAGAAAAAGGCTGATTTGTACGGTTTTTTTTAACGAACGCACCTGAGTGCATATTTCATTAACAGGGAAAAACAGGCGACTGGCGCCGCCACCTGGGCTCACCCAGGTGACTTACAGTTCTTAGGTTGTATTTACAAAACACACATGGCCTGATGAAACTAGCCCTACTATTATTGTACAGTTGCAAATGTTAGATGCTAATGTGTCAAGAACAATATATAGAATTGAGAATAGGCTACCATGGGTGACCCACTACTCATGGTCGACACGGTACCTCCAAATGCTGCTTATACCAGCATTCTCTTAAAGTTTTTCTATTTCACACTAAATGATGTGGGCACAGCATAGTGCCCCTATAATGCCAAGTAAGAGATTTCCATTACTGACGATTTCAATCTGATGTATTGAAATATCATTTCCATTATAGGATTTAAAGTAGTGAACCTGAGGTCACAGCAATTAAATGATTGTGATGGTAGGATGGCTGGGGTGCACTTGAGCAATATTCCTAAAGACAAATGCTGCATCTATTCTATCAGATTCTGTGTCTTGTCCGTGCACAATAGATATGCATATCTCTTTAAGGCTCAGCAGCTGCTCCATTCCGGCAGGTACACAACCGTCCCATTCGAGCAACTTCTCAGTGGTTTCGATCTGAAGCCGTCGCAGGTTGGGCATGGCCCCTGCCTCAAACTTCACGAGCTGCAGAGACACTCTACGTTCGCACTTGAACTGAAAATTTTGAAGAACTGGAAAATGTTCTGTGTTCCCCCATATTATGATCTTGTCTTTAGGGATTTCTTGAAACTGAAATTGGAGGTGCATGAGTGAAGGTAGTGCCCCGAGGATAACAATATCCTCCTCCATCACCTCCCTAACACAGAGATCTAAGGACCTAAGGTTACGGAGCTCAGCCAGCCATTCGGGAATCCTGGAGAACCACCAAGCTAACAGATCAAGTGTCTCAAGCTGGTGAGGAGGAGGGGATATTGAGCTCAGTGTGTCAGCACAGATTTCAGGATATCTCACCACA
Organism: Eleusine coracana subsp. coracana; assembly: GCA_032690845.1. Classification (NCBI taxonomy): domain Eukaryota; kingdom Viridiplantae; phylum Streptophyta; class Magnoliopsida; order Poales; family Poaceae; genus Eleusine; species Eleusine coracana. Next base: position 46,285,206 of record CM064430.1, read on the forward strand.
GACAGATATTTCAGCTTCCTGCTACCAAGCTTTGCAAGAGAGGAGCCAAATGCATTCATTGCTAACCTTCCAGTAGCAGTTACCATCAGAAATTTCGGAAAACAGCGTACCATCAAAATCCTCAGGTTCATGAGCTCACCCAAGCCATGAATGTTCTCCAGCGAGTTCTCCAGCAAGCTAAAGTATTGCAGAGTGTGCAGGTATTTTGCCTCACTGATCCCATCAGGAAATCGGTTCGACGATGTAACAATGAGATGCAATAAACCCGGTAGATGAAACATATCTGATGGATAGCTGATGAGTCTACAGTGCATTTCTATTGTCTCTAGATGGCGTAGCCCTCGGATCTCTGTGGGTAGCTTCACAATACTAATCCTTGCATCTATCTTCATATATCTTAGTAGAAACAACTGGTTTATGCTTGTCAGGTCAATTCTTGCCTCATGCTGATTCCTGCCATCTACCTCATGAAGATCTAGGACAAGCACACGGAGAAACTTAGATTCTGTCAAAATAGATGCACACACTGAGATACTAGCTGTGGTACCAAACAAGGCGAACGATCGGATTTGTGGTTGGCTTCTGATGGCCCAGCCAGATGAAGTTGTGCTACCTTTTGCACCATTTAATTTGAGGGAGAGTCGACGAAATTTGGAGTTACGCACGACCTGAGAATCATATACCATGCTGATGAAGTTTTCCTCTGCGCACTTGCTTATGATCAAATCAAGCATCATATCATGCACTCGGCAAGACAATACCTCACCATTATAGTCAGTCTCCTCAGGTTCAATCAGGCTCCTATTTACAAGCTCACTGAAGTAGCTGTTTGCTAGATCCTCCATGCCTTGCCTGTGAGAATTATTCACAATACCTTCAGCGACCCATTGTCTAACCAAATCTACCCTCTGAATGATGTGATCTTCTGGATACATGCCTAGATATAGGAAGCATGCCTTGAGGTGACGTGGAAGATCCTTGTAGCTGAGATTTAAAATTTGTCTCATCCAATTCGTCCCAGACTCAAAGTCTAATGAACTCCGTATGTTCTCCCAGTCCTCCCTTTTCCTTGTGGGTCTACTAGCTATTATACTTGCAACAGCAATTATAGCAAGTGGCAAACCACCACATTTCCCCAAAATTTCAGCAGAAACCTCTTTAATTTGCAAAGTACAAGCATGATCGGAGCTGAATCCTCTGTCAAACAGTAATCTTCTTGAGTCCTGACTGTTGAGGGGCTTTAATCTGTAAAAGTATTCCTCGTGAGTGCAGCAAGCCCTAGCAACACTTTCAATCCGTGTGGTTACTATGGATCTGCTCCTGAGATTATTTTCTGGGAAAGTGCATCTAATAATATCCCATGTAGCTATGTCCCATACATCATCAATTATTACAAGGTACCTGCATGATTGTTTCAGACAGATCAGACATCGATTCAGATAACTGCGTATGAAATAGATGAGAGCATGCTCGGTTCTTACATAATTTTTTAAGATAAAGTGAAACACTAGGATGAACAAAAAAATCCAGAATTTTGCTTTGTGGCTGGCTGCACAAGATCAATAAATATTTCCTCTATTGAACACAGAATTAATACCTTTTGTGTTGTAGATATTTTCTAATGTCATCAATGAGGTCTTTCACTTCGCAGGTATAAGAAGACTCTTGCAGACCAAGCCTCGATCGTATGCTGTGGAGAAGCCTTGTCATATCAGGCCTTTGGGAGACTGAAACAAATGCATGACAAGCAAATTGCCCTTTAACGGTATGATACACCTCATTTGCAAGTGTGGTCTTCCCCAATCCTCCAAATCCTACGATGGGCACAACTTTTAGTTGTTCCTTTTCATCCATGACCCATCTAGTAAGCTCGTCCCTTGGACCATCAACGCCAACAAGATTGCCTGGCTCCCTGTAGAGCGCTGGCAGTCGAGGATCAACAGCCCCCACAGACCTGGAACCAGAGATGCAACATTCATCAAGCTTATACCTCTTGCGTCGTTCATTTATCTCAAGCAGGCGAGTCTTCAGCTCCTTGATCTGCTTGGCAGTCTCCAGACGGGCTCGCAAAGCACGGACGTAGTGGGAAATCTTCTCGACAAACCCAGCCTTCGCATCAGCACGGCCAACGCGGTGAGTGAAATCATCTATGCAGTCCTCGACGTCGCAACCCAACTCCCTTACTTGGTTGCTCCAATCCTTCACCTGCAGATCAAGCTCGTCGTCTTCATTATCCAGCTTCACAAGCAGAGCGTTCACGGTGCAGAGCTCGTGGCGGAGAAAGGCAGTATCCTTGGACAAGTCTACGAGGTCGGTGGATTTGTACTCCCCCATCAGCTCAGCGAGCTTTGCAAGAACAGTTTCCATCGCCCACCCACTTCACCTTGATATGCTGAAGTTCACCTTTCCAACAACGTAATAAAGTGGGTGCCTGATAGTTCACGGAACAGAGCACGAAAACGTCTGCTTCTAATCTCATTTCTTGTATGAAGCTTGACCCGGAGGCCACGCTTGTGGATGTGATTTCGTTGGTCTCTTTCTTCCGTGTGCTTTGAACTCATGAACTTTGCACATTTTACCGGTCAAACATGGTGTTTGGTAAACAACAACGTTCTCTGGGCTCATCTGAGCGCAAGGATTAATTTGACTGTCATACTCAGGTTTTCTGCCCCTATCTATACGGCAGGCCCCCTTTTCTTTCTAGCGATGAACATCAGGGCACCCTCGGTACGCCTGCTGCAAATATGTACAAGTCCAGTCAATTTCGCTTTCCTTCAACATCGGTTGTGACATAGAGGGTGCAAATCATCAAACAGTATATTGTGGGCTTTCTATCTGGAAAAAAAGCGTGACTGGGCTGGTTAGAGTTAGAGCAGGCACCACACTAATGCTGTCCAAACAGGCCGCCCGGCACGGCATGGCCCGAGCAACGTCAAGGCACAACACAATTAATTTCAGGTCAGCACAGCACGTAAATATTTTTGTGCCATGCCGTGCTAGCCCACGTGCCTGGGTAATGGCCCATGGCATGGCATACGTAAATGTCTACTCGTGTCGGGCCGGCTTGATAAGTACATTGGCATGCAGGCCCATTTCCAGCCCTGTTAGCTCGACAAGCCCAAAAATATTTCGATTCAGAATCGCAAGGGTAGCTAAACAAGAACAGAAAGAAAAATCCAAACACCAGCATAGAAAAACAGAATGCTAATAGAAGAACCCCAGAACAGAACGAAAAATAGAACACCCAAAATATGACCAAAGGAAACTTAATTATATTAAGTTACAAATTAAGTTGTTCTTAGTTGGCTGGCTCATTAAAAACACTTTGGCCTAAGGGAAAAGAGTACTGCCCAGCTCAAAAGTAGTGAGTCAATTCTATTACAGAGTGATCTTAAGTTATAAACTAAGTACATTACACATTAGTCACCCCTTCACCTTCAGCAGCAGTAGCATCATCAAAGAAAATGTCCTTATATGATGCTTCAAGGTCCTTATGATCATTCTCAATGCTGTGTTACAGTCGATCCTCCCCTAACTGTTAATCCTTCAAGCAGGTCAAGATCTCCACCATTTCACTTGTCAAGCTTCTTCTCCTATCCTTAAGAACCCTGCCACAAAGACTAAAAACAGACTCAAAAAAATAGTTGAAACAGGAACAAACATGACATTTTTTGTCAAAAGGGATAAGATAGTATATGTGTGCTTATGATGTAACCACCAATTTAGAATATCAAACTCATCATCCTTATCAGCAGTTATTGGTTCACTATCTACATATATAGTCAATTCAGATATTGGACTAAAAGATGAACTGGAAGGCAATAGAGTAGACTCAACAGAATCATCATTAGAAGCATAGATTTTACCCAGACAGTTTTCTTTCTACCAGTACTTACCTGTTGAGGTGGTCTTCTCAATCTGACCTCACCAAATTTAGCTTCATACTTGACAAAGACCAAATTTAGCTTCATACTTGACAAAGGTGTTAGTCAAAACAGAATGAACATTGATGAAATAATCAGAGTAATCATAATTAATATTATCAAAAAGAAGTTTTAACACATTTGAAAGGCCTTTCAACTTGCCTCTAGGATCAAGAACAAATACCATTGCATACAAGAGAGGAATTTCCTGCCAATACTTGAGGTATTTACTCTTCATAGGAACAACAATATGTCTCAACAACTTGTCATTCTCATAGCTACTCAAGTGAGAAGCTATCTCAAGGAGGTGATGTAAAATTAGATTAGACGTTGGATAATACACACCAGATAATATAAGAGTCGATTCATAACACCATTCAAGAAAATCACAAAACTTAGAAGCAACATACCAATCATCCTTGGTTAATAGGGTGTGACCTGTCGTCTGCTGATACTAACTGTTGATAAAGACAGAAAAAGAACCCTCATGTGGAATAAGGTGCTTTAGCATTAGTGAAATTCCATCTCACATCTATGTCCAAATTAAATTTTCTAGGATGAACACTAATTGCAGTGCAATAAGCTTTGTATGCAGCAATACATTGGTTAGAAGAGCTCAAAAATAAAATTGCAGTTCTGAAAGCTTCAATAATTGGCTTTAAATGTTTCAAACTAGATTTGACAATAAGATTTATGATATGGCATGCACATCATTGATGCAAGAAAATAGAACCAACATAACTAGAAAACTAAGGTGTCAATATGTTCATAGCACTACCATTAGCAGAAGCATTATCTAGTGTAATAGCAAATACCTTATCAATCAAAGCATATTCATCAATCACAACATGAATACGTTCTGCAATATTCTCACCAGAATGAGAAACATCTATAAGCCTCATACCCAAAACCCTTTTCTCAAGCACCTATTCAGCATTAACAAAATGAGCAACAACAGATAAGTAATCTTCCTTAGCTTTGCCAGACCAGATATCAGAAATAAGTGCTACACATGAGACACTAGATTGCAAACATTCAATCAGTTCGGAGCGACATTCATTAAAATACTTCACAAAATCTCTAATGGTTGTTTGCCTAGACACACCAGAGAATCTAGGATTATGAGCACACTTAATGTAATGCTCAAATGCATCAGTGGCACCAAATCCTAGAGGGAGATATAAAGCAACAATCAAACGACACAATTCAGCACGAGCTACAACAGAATCATATTCCCATGAACGAACAGAACTATCAGGATTAAAAGATAGCAAAGTTTGGGTTCTATTAGCACGTTCAACTTTAGCCAAGTAAGTACTCTGATGTCTAAGCAAGTGACCAGTACCACCACTAGATAAAGCAGTCAATTCAGTCTTGTAATGATAACAAATAGCAGCATAAGTAACAACTACACCATTTACCTCCTTGGTGATAGGATCAAAATCCTCCCAAGCCTGGGAGGTCCTCTTCTTACCTCGGTTAGTTGTGCTCGTAGTGTCGGAGGCGTTTGAAGGAGGGGTCGACGCTGACGGAGCATCTGTCGAAGGCATGGAAGAAGGAGGGGTCAGAGTGGGAGAAGGAGGGGTCGGAGTGGGAGATGGAGGTGTCGGCGTTGGCATCCGTGGTGGAGGCATGTTCGACCTTGAAGAAGGAGGGTTCGGTGCTGCAGATCCAGTCACACAAGAGGTTGGGGACGGAGAGCTCGAGGTCAACACGGGCGTCGAAGAAGCAGTCGACGTGCCCGCTCTCCGAGCGACCACGCCGGTCGAGCGCGGACTAGTCCACTTGCCAGTCCTCAAGCTAGCGACGGTGGATCGGTGTGTCGGAGGCCTGCTCATCATCGGCGTCCTCTGCTCCTGTGACTGTGACGAGCCGAAGAGCAGGTGCTTCGCCACACGCACAACGTCCTCGCTCGGGTCTAGGCCGGACATCGAGCCGGCGAGCAAAGGCGTGGCTAACTGGCCATAGACAAAGAGGAAGAGAAAGTTAGAAAGGGGAAGTGAGGTGCAGCGCGGGAGGGAGCGGGAAGGAATGAGGTTAGGGTTAGGGTTGCGCCGGGGTTGGGGGGGGACGATATTTATTCGGGGTGGGGGGAGCGAGAGTCGTTGGGCCAGGCCAGGCCTTAGGGGAGAGATAGTTGTTAGGCTTTTTTTCATGCTCTAGTGGGCCTATTGCGTGCTTCATCGGATTGGGGGGTTAAATGGGTCGTCCCCGTGCTGCTCATCGGCCGATACGACAGCCCAAGCACGGCACGACGCCTCGTGCTAGGCCGGCCGGACACGAAATGCAACAGGCCATGACATGCTCGTGCCGGGCCAAAAGAAACCATGCTTCGGGTCGGGCTGGCTAGCACGGCCCATTTGGACACCACTACACCACGCTGTGACACATGGACATGGGCTATCCCGGCTCCGGTTGGCAGGGTTGCGGCCAGACGGTCTATTATTTGATTGACAGGTTATATATTTTTCCCTCACATGGTTTTTTTTTTCATTTGTTCCTTCTTTTTTAGTTTGTGTAGTACTAATATTCATTATTGACAGGTTGATTCGTCTTGTTCTAACTTTACCGGTTTCAACTGCAACAACTGAGCATGTATTTTCCGTAATGAAACTTGTTAAGACAAGGCTTCGAAATAAAAGGGGAGATGAGTTTTTAAGAGATTGTCTAGTAATCTATATTGAGAAGGAGATTGTAATTGAGTTTACCACAGATGCACTTATTGATGATTTTTATGATATAAAGGAACATAGAGTATGTTTCAGATAAAAAAAAAAGGTTAGATACTAAGGTTAGATACTGTGTAAACATTTATTTCTAATAATTTCTTTTGTGTTATAAAATTATGATACAAATAATTCATATAAAAGTACCTTGTGTAAAAATACTTAAATATATTATCAACTACCTATATATTAGTTGTGACTGCACATTTTTATACATAATGTTTTTTAGTCGGCCGGCCGGCCCCTATACAAAATTACGGCTCCACCCCTGGCTAGACCCAAACTAATTCACCCTCCCTTCGCCGGCCTTGGCACGCAGGCATGCCATGCGCTCGGCGTTCTTCGCGTGCCGTGTTTTGGTTTGCACCGTGTGTCACACCGTGGTGTATGCTGCTCGTTGGGGCCTTGGACTGGAGGCATCATGGTCCTAATTAATGAATGAGTTGAGCAGCAAGCAATACTAGTATGGAGTACGTCGCGAGCGCTTGGCACCGACAGGGCTGAAACGCGAGCGCTACCATACCTCGCACGCGCATATGCGTGCGTTTTCGTCTTGATGCTCGCCCCCAACTTTTCTGTGGCTGACGTGCCCTGATGATGATTATACAAATCAAATGGTCCGGACCAAGAAGCGTGTCTCCACCGTTCCTAGGGAGAATTGAGTGTATGGCAATGGTTTTGGGAGGTGCTCAGGAAATAGCACAGGTATTGCGCATATTAAGGTCTAAAAATACCTATTTGTGTTTTACTCCGTCTATGATGGCATGAAACTCTAGAGTAGTAAAGGTAATTTGGTCAGCTTGCATATGAGGAGACGTGTAGAAATGAATGAAAGGGTGAAAAAGTAGGTATAGTGCTGTTTTGTGAATCCATTTGATGTGTCTCAAGATTTTGAGTGCTGTTTCCTGAGCACACCCCGTTCCGAACCCCTTGAGTTTGGTAGTATCCAAATTAAATTGAGCTATAATACGGGGCTCATGGCCATCCACGGGCTCGCGACAAGCCGGCATGCAGGTTGAGATAGGCCAGCAGGTAGCTACTAGCTGCCAGACCGGGCCAAGCTGCTATTCAAGACTCGAGCGTGCGCGTACACACCACACGCATGCTGGAGCAGCAGAGATGCCGGGTTTACTCGAGAACCCTTGCACTCGTAGGAGAGAGATGGAGAGGTACGGCCACGCCACGCGACGACGAATGCGGCCGTCAAGGCACTGCGGCTCGAGGGAGCAGATGATGAACGGTAGTGTTCTGTTCTGTACGGTGGCCTCCCTCCCTCTGTTTCACACGTATGGGCCAAATCAATCCTGAATTTCTCTTTTACCTTTTTTCGTCTCTGCCCTGTGTTTCAAAGCGTTATCTAGGAACACAATAATTGTTTCAAAATCCCTACTGAACCGATGTCGCTCATGATGTAAAACTTCGTGCTTCCAAGAAGCGAAGACGCCGAAGAGGATACCTATAAGTGAGATGACGGACGACAGGACGTTTGCGTTCAACGGCTGTACTGATACGCCATGAATTTGGATCCTAAGAGACCATTATAAGATGTTGCGGAATAATGCTTGCCAGCTCTGCAGAAACTGTTCGGCACCAGCGCGCGTCGTCATCGTCTCAAACTTTGTTTCAAATTAGGTTCGTTCATTCGAATATATCCATCGGATTCATTATGGTTAAGCTTGACCAATAATGTACTGTCCCCATCACAAGAAAAAAAACATGATTAGAACGGGGCTGAAGTCTGATAGTCTCGAGAATCCAAGGTGATAATGAAGGGCCATGAGAAATTGAGAATAGGTGACAATTGACGAAGAACTTGTAGCCAGTCTTGTCCGAATGTCTGAGAGCTTGCATACGGAGAAGACACAAGTATATGTAGATGAGTGGTATGTGTGAGTTTTCCTGGTACTAATATATAAACATGAAACTTTGAGTTGATTATAACTCACGAGCTTGGAATATTCTATGGATTATTACGTTGTGGCTTCAAGGATTTTGCGCTAAACGGCACACTACTACTCAGGAGGGATTCTATTACAGACATACTATTAAATTGAGGCCGCGCGACCAGGAGAACAATGGGCGTAATTTTCGGGATATTCCATGTCCGATATATGATTTGCTTTGTCGGAATCATAGATCGCGTTGTTTCTGTTCTCGAATTCTGAACGTGGAACGTACACGCAAGCATGTAACTACGCAATTCGAATCTGATCATCATTATTGATTTGCGTAGCTTATCTGCTTAGCAGTATTATCTTCTTCGAGCATCTTTCGATTCCATATGATGGTAGGTCGAACCATCTTCAGATTATTTTTCTTTTAAATAAGGCATATGATGTCGTGTCGACGTTATTGATATATAGGTTATCCATTTTACGCAACATCGACTCTTCGCCGAGGGGCGCGCACGTACATGTTAGTAGTTCCATTTCGCAATTTCAAGCGCCTTCATTGTGCCAGGAGCCCAGGACTGCTGCGGGGCCCACTTGGTTAAAAAAAAAACTATCACCTCAGCCGAGTGCGCCTATGATCGATATTCTCAGTCGACTCGCGTGCAGTCACTCCATACACCGTTGGATTTCATAGAACGAATCCTACGACTAGTCAAAGCAGTGCTTGTCGGCTGTTTAACTTCTCCGTTCTTCCTCACGAACAGGCAATCAGCGCTAGAAGGAAATCGATTGCCGATGGAGAAGTTCGGTTGGATACCTATTGGTCACCATCAAAATGAGTTTTTTGAAGTCTGTAGAAGACAAACATATGATCAATTCGTTCAATTTTATAGATAATATCAAAAAAAAATTAGGATTTTACGGCTAGAGTTTGGAAAGAGAAAAAACTGAAATTGAAAAAGAATCGGTTGATCAGAATCAAATCCACCATAGCTACTGAATGCGAAGCTCGCAGCTTCTCCTCAACTTGACGATGGCAGTTGCGTTCTTCCATCTTGAGGATTACGATGAGGAAGGAGAATTGGTTGCCTCGTGGTGCCTTGCCTGTGATGAGGAGCGGAGGGGCTTGCTGAGTACTGCCGTGCGTTGTGAGCCACAGGATTGCTTAGGCGGGGATGGACGGTCGGCAACGCGACTGCACGTGAGCCGACTGCTGAGGATATCGATCTCGCGCCTATAGCTTTGATCGAGCCATTCGAGCGGTTGAGCCACAGTAGAAACCCTCGCTATCTGTTTTTACCCCATGCTAATAATTGAGATTTAAATTTTAAAGTAACTAATCCACTGCATGACGACATTAAACTAGTGATGACATTTCATAATAGAGATATAATATGGTACATATGATCAATAGTGAAATACAAGCAGCATCTCTCATGGGTTAGCCGGTCCTAATTTGATAAGGGGACCTGTACCAATTTGTTAACCTTTCAGTGGCCGTTTAACTATCTCTTTTCACTCCGATCACTCGCTTCTTAGGTGGAAAACCCCATTTGACATCTTTTATTTTTATTTTTTATTTTTTATGTTATTGCTTTATAATATTTGCATTTGTTTTTCCAGTATAAAAGATAGAATGGCTGACGGTGTCAGCTGACAAAATGAAATACTAGACAAATATTTTGAAGTACATAAAACGATTATATATAGGGTAGTTTGTTTTAGAAAAAATACCCTTAATCAAAAGGACGATCTCCTCGTTGCACGTGAACAAACAGACACATGCGAAAAAACTGGGAACTTGTTACGTACGTAATTAATATAAATGTATAACTAGCAAAATACTTGTGCGTTGCTACGGACCAACATTCATATTTTTGGTTGATATAGTATGACAGAATATTTTATCACACAATAATAGACAATATATATAATCTTCCTAATTATTGGATATTACATAGTATATACAGATACAAAGTATACAATGTGATCTTGTTATCTTATTTGAATATATCAATGCACTACGGCGCTACCAAAATTTCATAGGAAAATCAAGAGCTGTTCTAACTATAAGACAATGCATAATTAGACTGCTGGCTTGAATGCACGTCTGCTTTGATAGGTCCTTGAGACTGTTTTGTTTAGTTTGATTAGAGAAGTGATCTACGGGCGTTTTGATCGTTAGACATCTGGCTTAAGGTGTTATGCCTGGCATATGCTTTTGTCTGAGAAGATATATGTGTGTGGAAAATTAGAATCTAACTATAATGAGTATAAAATTGAGTTTTTTTCTTTACTTTTTTGCCTAAATTCTATCGAACTAAATCTGTCAGAAATTGAGTTATGTATGTTTTCTATTTTTTACCTCTATTCAATTGGAACTGAATTTAATAAGAAGATGAATTAACTTTTTTTCTCACCGAGAAGTCTATCGGAGTGTTTTGGGTCTAGGAGTTATGTTTTTTTTTTCTCTCTAGAAGAGTCTATCGGACTATTTTGTCTCTAGGTTTTTGGCTTTTACCGAGTCTGACTATGATACGCAGTTTTCATGTGAAAAAGTTGTAGAAAGCGACACGGACATAGAACTCCCAATACCAAACTAAACTAACACCAATGACGATCTCATCTAAATTAATAAGTAGTAGAGATTATGTAAAACAGATAAATTGAGGGCCAGGGCTCCATGATGGTTGTTTGGTTACTTTCCAACAAAATATCAGAGCTCAATTTCTCTGTTCCAGTAGTTGTTCATAGGAAAATTTTTGTCAATCCAAAGATGAGGTCCAACTCCATGGGGAAAAATGACGCCCAATGTTTTGTATTATTAAGGGCTCATATAGGATGCGCCTAGTCTGAAAATCGTTTACATTATTCTCCTGATATTTAGAAATGCTTCCGGGTGAACAGGATATAGTAATGTAGGAACAGAACGAGAACACCCAATGACTAATATATGAAAATTTCTACGGTTACGCAAAACCTCAAATTGCTGACGTAGGCAAATAGAAGGTTGGCAACCAATACATGTCAAAGATTCTGTCATTGATCCGGATGATTAGAAGGAAGATTAGAGATAGGGTTTGATTAAGTGCTAGTACGTGTTTGATTGTCTCATGACTTATTACCGAAGAAAAGATTTGGAGAAGGACAGGTTGATCGCGACACTATTATACCTTTTGGCACCATTTCTGCCTCCAAATTAAAATTTTCTGCTGCAAGGAGCTTTCAGAGTCCTCCCCACAAGATGCCAACCTGACAATTCGTATGTCAGCATTGAACCCTTTGTCAATGGCCATATATTTCCTCCTGTAAGAAAATCTTGTGTCTTGTTTGTCATCAAAAGAGTAAATCTTAAGTCTGCACATACGTGTAGAATGATAGTGTGATAGGGACTTGACTTCTCGACCAGTCGCTCGCTTGTAGAAGACGACGGCATGCCGAAATGGCACCGTTCATGCGGATGCGGTACGAATCTGCTGCATAAATGGGGCAAATATTTGTTTCCATGCCGGCCGTACTGCAGCGCAATTACAGCGTGTCGCCCTCACTGTACAGCAAGCTACACTTGTCCATCGTTGACGTAGACATCCCTCATGACTCATTTCTTTGCAATGATAGTAGTGATATCCTATCAATTTTAAGAATGGACTATTCATGCACTCGTACTATAACTAGTACTAGTGTAGTAATAACATTTTTAGCAAACTGAGCGAACTTAGTTTTTATAAATTCTTCATAGTGGAACCAATCTAGCGATATTCAATTCAAATTACAGACTCGACACACGAAATGCATTGACGGTTAATTACCTTTTTAATAGAGGTGACATCACCGTGAGTAGCTTGTGTGACTTGTTAAATATCAAGATAAGTTGATCGAGTCTTTCGAATACGTTGATAAGATTAGAGTATACGTTTGTGAGTGTATGTGTTTGTACTATATTTCATAAAGAAAAAACATTCTCATTTTACCTTGCAGTAGTAATGGAAAACTAGCCAAATGAAATCTTGGAAACATTAAATGAAGTTCTTGCTCAAGCTCAAGAATTTGACCAGAAAGGAGCATTGCAGTTCTTGTAATAAGGATTACAAAGTTTTACGAGCCGGAAATAAATTTGTCTTTCGCACCACTAAATTTGTCTCTTCCATTCTATCTGACCATCTGCCATCTGGAAAATACAGCAGTTCTCCATGATAAAAAAAAAATGCCATTAGCAGCACGCTCGTCTGCACGACCGGAGTGTGCGCCAGTATCGTCACAGTGAAACTTCCGCTTCTAAACGGCCGCGCATGGGTCACGGTTTCAAAAGGGCCCGTGTGGTAGTGTAGAATCTCGGAAGCGACCGCAGCGCGGCAGACATGCTCGTCAGGGTCGCGCTCACGCTTCGTGTGCCGCGCCTAGGACGAGGAGGAGGCCGGTGACAAAAGAGAAGGCGGCGCCAGTTCTTGGGGCTCTGTTCCCGGGTCTTGTTGGTCAAGCGTTTCGGCGCGGTAGTTTGGCTGCGGCTTCGTCCTCGCAAGCCGCGGGAATCCGGTGGAGGTGAGTTCGCCTAGGTCCTCCTGTTTCACGGGGGAAGATCTGGCTACCGTTCTTTTCAGTTTGTTTGGTTGCTTAAATTCTCCCTTTCTGTTATTGGGGATTTGGCTCTGCTCCTCTCTTTTTTTATTGTTTGTTCTTTCCGTTTTTTCCTCATTTCCTTGTCGGCGATTTTTTCATGATGGCTTCTTGGTGGATTGGGTTTATATGTATCTAGTAGCCAATTGGTGTAATTTGGGTTTCAATCTACGGGTTTGGGTATCTGGGTGATGAATTGTCAGAAACAGAGGCATTGGATTGAATGAAGTTCGTGTTCTTGGAAGTTTCACTTTGGTCTTGCCTGTACTAATAGTTGAATTGATAGGCTGAACTCTTGTTCCTCTTCAGGTTTCCAGTAATCATCAACTGCTCCAGAGGCGGCTGAGCAGAGAGATAAATCAGGTGGAGAAGAAGGAGGAGCACAAGCATCGGCATTGGGTCGACCGGTGTAGAAACCGCCGGGGATGGATCGCCGGAGCTGGCTGTGGCGGCGGAAGTCGACGGACAAGAGCTCCGCCGAGACCGAGACCTCCGCCTCCTCTGCATCCGAGAGGTTCACTGATGAACAGGTGAGCGGATTGAATAATTGGAGGAAAAAAATATCCTTTTCGTTCTACTGCAATTTCGATTATAGGTAGTAGAATGCAGATAAGTTCATCATTTATCTGGTCATTTCCATAATCCTGCACTTCCACAATGTCACACTCAACCTAGAAGCGTAAGAACACACATTCTTCCATGTTTACGGCACGTTTAGTCAACTCTGATGACGAGGTCGGGGAGAAGAGAGAAGTAAATCAACAAACAGTACAAGTCGTGACACTGAAGAATAGTAACCCCTCTGATCATGATGAGTGCACCGCAAGCAAGAATTACTCATCAGCGATCCATTTGACTTTGTGAGGCCTGCCTGCCTGCCTGCAATCCTTCACTTAACAGGTCACGTAGCATGTGCAGTGCAGTGCACAGGCCATATGATACGGGCAAACATGTGAGGTTTCATCCTGTGCCAGATCTGTAGGCCTCTAATCTTGGTAACCTATCGCCAATTTGCAACACGATCTATTCAAAAAAAAAATTTAAAGCTCTGATAGCGTCAGCCTCAGACCGGGATCTCCGATGACTCGTCATGCTCACCCGGACAAAGGCCTTGCTGTTCCTCACTCCTTCACTATTCTGTACTTATCGGTTTGGCTTTAGCCTTTAGCAATAAACAGTATGAATGCGCAAATACGGCGAATACCTCCAAATAGCGACCAATCATTTTAGCAAACACATACACCACTCATATGGATCCCACTCATATACGCACCCCCATAGCATTGAGGGGCAGGCAGAAAGATTCAGTATTTCCACCAGCTTGGTGTGAGAACTGAGCAGCAACGGCATGCCCCATTTGTTTTTCATTTTCTTCATAGCTCTGCAGCAGTTCCAGCAGGAGACCAGGAGTAGGCCGCACTAATTGGGGTAGATAAGAGAATAAAACTGGCCCTGGATGTTTCTATACCAGGAAGGCTAACAGTCGCAAGCCCAACCTGACCACTGCATACCCTGTCCCTCCATGGACGATGAAGAATGTGGGTGTTAGTTGGGACTAGCTTTTCTCTGACAACATCATGGCTGCTTGGCCAGCATGCATTTGTTCGGTTGGCCGTTCCATGTGCTGCTCCATCTCCACTGCAGCACCGCCTTTGGCCCAACCCAAATGGCTCGTTGCTGGCACGGAGCAATCAAGATGCCTCCCTCATCCCCCTGTCTTCCAGCTCTGGTCCTACGCTGCCATTGCTTGTGATCTTTGACCGAAGCTGCCCCCCCCCCCCCCCCCCCCCTCCATGTACTGTGCATGCACAGTTGGCTGGGAATGCATGATGCCTGATGCAATAGTTAAATGGAGGTACCACGTATCCTACGATGCAGAAGTTATTCCAAGATTTACTGGGGATTTATGGGTTAGTACTGAAACTGAAACTTTTCGGAGCCTTTAGGCATTAAAAATGGTGCTTTTGGGAACATTACTATCATAATTGGAGGATAACATGATCTCACAAAAGTACCATGTCGCCCATGTCAAAATGTCATGTCCTAATGTCTGATAGGACAGTGCTTAGTACCTTGATAGCGATTCTGCCAAATTGTCCAATGCGTTCGGTATAACCTCCTTATTGCACTGCTGATATTTCAAGTCTCCAACCATATTACTGTTACACTAGCCTCCGTGCAAGAAATTATTTCAAGTTAACATGAAAAAAAGAACTCGGAACAGTCACCTTTGCCTAGTTAGGGAAAAAAAAATGAGGCAGTTAATCTGTAGGATGTTTGACAGTTTGGGTTCTTGATCATTAGGATACTGCCAGGAGTTCTCCGAAATCGACTCAATCACCAGAGATCTTATCGAAGGAATTAGAGGACGACAGCGATGTGAAAGTGAAGGTATTGAGCGAGAGGCTGTCATCTGCAGTTCAGGATATCCGTGCGAAGGATGATCTCGTGAAGCAGCATTCCAAGGTTGCAGAGGTAGCTGTTCTAGGTATGATCTTACTATATAAGAATGAACAGGATTAGTATCTGAACAAAAAGGTTGAGAAAGTTCTTACTATAATTTCCTTGTTAGTCACAAGTGTAAATTAGACCTGTTTGAGCTTCATTAATCAGTTTCATGTCCAAGTTATTATGAAGCAGAGGCATTTCTGCTGTCTTGTTTAGGTATAATTCACAAGTCAAATATGCTTCTGCATGACAAAAACCTGTGTTCTATGTTAGGATGGGAGAAAGCCGAGAAGGAGATCGCGTCACTGAAGACGCAGCTGAGTGCGGCAGCTTCCAAGAACACCGCCCTCGAGGACCGGCTAATCCACCTGGACAGCGCCCTCAAGGAATGCGTCCGTCAGCTCCGGCGCACCAAGGAAGAGCAGGACCAAACGGTGCAGGACGCGCTGGCGAAGCAAGCACGGCAATGGGGGTCCGAGAAGACGGAGCTCGAGTTGCACGTAGTCGAGCTCACGGCGAGGCTGGAGGCCAAGTCTGAGCGCTCGGTTGCCTCTGACGGCGACTCCGGCTGCTCGAGGCAGGCCGCCGCCCTGGAGAAGGAGAACTCGGCGCTGAAGGCGCAGCTGCGCGCCAAGACGGAGGAGCTGGAGCTCAGGACCATAGAGAAGGAGCTCAACAGGCGGGCCGCAGAAACGGCGAGCAAGCAGCAGCTAGAGAGCATCAGGAAGGTGACCAAGCTCGAAGCGGAGTGCAGAAGGCTGCAGGTAAGAGAGATGGGAATCACGGGGATCCTTTCCCTTGTGTTAGCAGCAACTAGCTCGTGTCATTGAAAGCAACTCTGAAGGCTGAACATTTTTTGTTCTGCAAATGTTTCCGGCAGGCGGCAGCACGGCGACCATCCTTCAACGCCGAGCTCCAGCGCACCCCGAGCTCAGTCTGCACTGAGTCGGTGACAGACTGCCAGTCGGATTGCTCGGACTCATGCGTGTCGGCTTTGATCACTGAGCTTGACCAATGCAAGAACGACAAGGGCAACGCGAGCACGAGGAGCTCAAGCCTCGCCACCATGGACATCGGCGTCATGGACGACTTCCTCGAGATGGAGAAGCTGGCCTCCGCAAACAGCGCCCCTTCAAAAGGTGAAGCCGAAGACCCGAGTGCGCAGCTGGTGAAGCTAGAGGAGAAGGCCAAGAAGCTGGCAGCCGAGAAGGCCGACAGGGAGAAGGCGCTGCACGAGGCTCAGCGGGAAACGAGGTCCTTCCGCCACCGGGCAATGGTAGCAGAGGAGAAATCAGCAGAGCTGCAGAGGCAGCTGAACCTTGCCAATGGCGAGAAACATACCCTGTTGGCCGAGACGGAAGCCGCCGAGGCCAAGAGAAGAGAGCTTGCGGGGAAACTTGAGCTTGCCCATGCCGAGATCAAGAGCTTGCTGGACAAGGAGCGCATCCTGGAGGAACGGGTCGAGTCCGAGAAGACGCTGACACTGGAACTCGCAGCTAAGTACCAAGATATGGAAGCATTGGGAGCAGAAAAGAAAGAGCTGAGCGCTCAGTTAGAGACGTCACGATCTGAAGCCAAGAAGTTGAGTGATAAGATCGCCATGTTAGAGAGGAAATTGGAGGTGGAGAAGGCCCTGTCGATTAGGCTAGCCACGAAATGCCATGGCATCGATGCTCTGGAGATGAAGAAGAAGGGTGTAGAGATCGAGTTGGAGTCGGCACGCGGGGAAATAGCGTCATTGCAGAAGAAACTGAGTAGCCTGGAACTGAAAGTTCAGGAAGAGATGGCATCATCTACTGAGCTTGCGACACGGTGCCAAAATTTGGAGGCACGGTGTAAGCAGGCAGAGGAGCTTCAATCTCAAATGGAATCTGCAAGTTCAAAGGTTGTTGAGCTGAATGAGAAGGTTAAAATGCTGGAGGATACAATTGAGAAAAATATGCCACTGACTAAAGAATTGGAATCTCAACTTGAGGCTAAAAGAGCAGAAATCGGTAGCCTGAAGGAGAATGTCAGCTTGTTAGAAAAGAAGCTGGAGAGGCAGAAGAACTTATCGGCAGCATACATGTCAGCACTGGGTGCTTCTGAAGAAGAGAAGAACAAACTGACAAGTCAGTTTCAACTGAAACAGAAAGAAGTCGAGGAATTGCACCAAAAGATGAGTTTGCTGGAGGAAAATAATAAGAAAGAGAAAGAACAATTATTAGAATTTGCAGCCAAATGTCACAAGATGGAGGAACAATTGTCCAGCACATCTCTTGGTCACCAGTCAGTGAAGCCTGTGGCGATCAAAGATCTTAAGATCAGAAAGGTGATTCAAACATAACCAATTGGCATTTCATCACATTTATTTTATCTTACTATCTATAGAAACAAATTCTGTGGTAGTAAATGGTCTCAGGAAACTTAACCGCTTTTGCAGGATAAAGAGCTAGCCAAGGCTGCAGGGAAACTGGCAGACTGCCAGAAGACAATAGCTTCTCTTAGTACCAAACTGAAATCCTTGGCAGATTTTGACGACTTCCTCACTGGAACAGAGGACGAAGGCACCTCAGTTGACATCTGGGATGATGACCTCAAAATGCTCCATCAAGCAAATTATCCTGCACAAATTGGTTGTTTGGCAGTCACATGATCAGCAAACCAAAAAAAATGATCTGGCTTTTGCATGATTCTTGTGATGAGATTGCCAAGATCTTCCCCACATGCCGCATAGAGATAAGTTAATAGTATATATAGGTATAAGAAAGTGTTCATATGGAAGATGTTATAAAGTTGGTGAAAATGCATCAAGGGAACTCATATTAAGGATTATCTTGTTCTCTGTGTCCCTTGGAAATGGGTTTGTTCCCAACTTGTTTTACATCTTGATTGTTTTTTCTTCAGAGAAAAAAATCAATATAGATTGGCACTACAATCAATGCCATAAACGTTCAATACAATCTTAACCATCCTCACGGCCAGAAAATGCATGTTGTGAGAAATAGGAACAGCCCATGCCAACACTGGTGCCAAAGTCGATTCAGGTTTCCAGCAGAGTGATTTAATAGGCAATGAGTAGGTGAAACCAAATCGGGCATCTGCCACCGTTGAATTTTGAATTTACAAGTTTATCACGAGAGAATTGCTAATGGAAGGCATGCTATTTCACTTGTTAGGTGCATTTAGTGTGGGCAATTAATTTCTTTAATGAGCATTTGGCGTGGCCAATAATTTCTTGAATTCAAAGTGTATTCAAACAGCACAAATTCTTCTTACACAAACTAATATAAAGATGCAATTAGACAATTTCGTGGCAAGCTAAGAAGTGACATGCGTTTCATAATTCCTTCTCCAATAGTCACAAAACTTAGTGCCATAAAATGAATGGCGAGCTCCCTTACACGCAATTTCAGAAGAATATAAGATACTGTCCAAAGCATAATTCTACAAAATAGAGCAGAGATCAATGGTACTTGTCCTAGGCAACTTGTTGTTTCTTGCTCTTCTTTTTAAGACTTTTGCTTCTTTCTCCAGATTTCTCTCTCTTGGGGGTGTACATTTCAGCTTCACTGTCGTCATGTTTAACCTCTTCGCCCTGCATCTCCTCTTCAATAGTTCTACTCTTCTTTTTCTTCTTCTCTTTTCTGACTTCAGTCTGAACCTCCAACGAAGGCTCTGGCTGCTTGGACTTTGTCTCCCCAGGTTCTGGGACAATAAGAACAGTGTTAGTACTGGAATTTGGCGCCCACTGCTCGATGCCATGTCAGTCGGATCTACAGAGTTAAGGTTGCAACTATAGAAGTGATCTTCTTGTAAACACTACATTACCCGGATATGTAGCTGACAAGAAACATACTCCGTCCATTCTTAAATTATTATTACCATTAACCCTTTTTAGTAACTTTACTATTTGTCTTATTGAAAAAGTTTTTGAAAATATCATATACTTTGTTATGATTCGAAACATAACTTATAATTTTGCATATTTAAAGTTTTAAACTAATATTTTGAATAAGATGAATGGTTAAACATAACTCAAAAAGTCAATAGCAGCAACAATTTAAAAACAAAGGAGTTATGTTCAAGATACTCAAAACTCAACAATCATATTGGAAAAATCTATGAATACCAAGCATGTGAAGAGAAACCATAACTGTTGAGAATAGTAGAATACACACCTTCAATTGAGAAATGTGAATCAATAACCACAGTAGTAAGGTGCTGCTTGAGAAAGACCTGCATAAGAAAACACCCAACAACAAGTTAATCATGAATACAACTCACCACGAGTACAAGTTTGAAACTTGCATTAATAGTAAGGAAGTTTGAAACAAAAATAATGAAAGCTAATATCATAACATGTAAAATGGGCAACTAGTTACCCCCATTTTGATATAATGGGGCCAAATTTATTCACATCTCAGTAAAGGAAACAGATTCCAAGATTTTATTTTTATGAAAACAGTTCTTAAACATACCGCAGAGAGCAGCTGTCTTGTGTTTGTGTCCCAGATACGCAAATAACTGTCCAGTCCTGAAAGGGTAGATAGTGTCTTTATTCAATGCAAGCAAGGCCCAAAAACAATGCTACTGGATATGAACGTTAATACTTAATATAATATAACACAATAACATATTGCAATAGTAATAAAAAATCAGAAACAAAAAACCAAAATATGTGACAATAATTTGATTGTTCAAATTAAATCTGTAATTAGCTATCTGGAATCTTGAAGTGAAATAGAGGCAACCCAAAAAAAAGAGAAGAAAACATCTCCTGAAATACTCACCACAAGAAGCAATCAAAGGTAGCTCTGGATGCCTAACAATTGATCTGATACTTCCACTGCATTTGCCAACATAGCATCCCAATAATTTACCTGGAAAAAAGGGAAGGGAAAAGTTAATATACAATCATACCAATCACGGAGTTGTCAAATTGGGTCACCATGGATCGTATGTGTGATTCTTTGTCTTTCAACAATAGAAACATGATGATATATACATGGCCAAATTTGCTCATGGACATCCTTCATTGTTGAACATTTGCTCTAGGACACTACTCAATCTCATATTTGCTAGAAGACACTATTAAATTATGACAATTGGCTAATAGACACTTCAATCATTAGAATATTAATTATCTTACATGAAGGAGAGAGAAAACTTTTGAAATGATCATTTTACCCTTGCAAAGAATTTTAACATATTGAATAACGAAAATATATTTCTTGACATATAGTTAAGCATAACGATGCAACAAATGATACTTCAATATTTTACAAGAACTATCATTTTCCATAAAAATATTGACATTATTAATAGTATATTTTAAAAATAATATTACTCTAGTATAGCTTGATTTTAGAAAAAAAAACTTGTATAGCTCTTCTGAAATATAATTATTGATAATACTTGTATATTTTTTTAACATTTGTATAAAATAATATTTTTTAAAAAAATTATGTTTTACATGATCATATTAATTACATCTTTAAGAATATGATTTATTGTGAGATGTGTTCAAATTGGTTACAAGGTCAAAATGGTCATTTAGAAAATTCTATCTCTTTTTCATACAAGATAATCAATATTCTAATGACTTAAGTGTCTATTAACCAATTACCACTATTCAATAGTGTCTTTTAGCAAATATGAGATTTAGTAGTGTCCTAGAGCAAATGCCAACATTGAAGGATGTCCATGAGCAAATTTGGCCTATATACATATATACTACCTCTGGTTTTTTTATTGATTGATGATGGTAGGACAACACTTCTAGTTCATTTATGAACCAAAAAAGTTGTCCTAATTACAGCAAGTAGAAACCAGAGGGACTATATCATAATGACCCAAACATAAGATGGAAAATGCTGTTTAAATGATGCATTCCTGATACAGATAACCTATTGCTTATTTAAGTCTCCAATTTAACAGTGTTAGACAAACAAACCAAAGTTCAGAAAGTCTATCCAACATGTGTACAATGTAGATTAGATTTATAGGTCAGCATTGCAGTTTTGATTGTAATATATCACTTAGACACGGACCACCAGCAATCTGAGGTACACCAACATACCAATATAGGTCACAACAACATATTGCATGGAACAATTGCAACTGGGGTAGACAGGCGGATTTAACTTTCTAGAAAAAATTGACTAGAAAATATTTATACACCATCAAAAGCTAGTTAACAAAAAAATATATTTTGAGTTAACATAGCATACTAAAAGCCATTAAACGATCCAAATTTTCAATCCAGTGAGAGTCAGCAGAAGCTGATGACATATACAATATTACCATACCTGTTCTCATGTCATAGGAAGCAAGGTCTCCTGTTCCTGTACCAATGTAGACATTATATCCATTTGGATCTGCAGCGACTGCCTTGATTGGTGACTCCCTAAAATCAACTGAAATGGCAGGTCGTCTTTGCAAAGCAGTATCATACAAGCGGACCTGTAAAAAAATATAAATCATTCAGATGGAAAATTTATAAGAATCATAGACAATGTAACATAAAGATAAAGAGAAAAGCCAATGGCTTTATAAGAACAAGCCTTGCTAACCTAGTACTACTCTGCAAACATAAACATTTCAACCATCTGTCAATGTGCTGTAAGAAATCTAACACACTAATAGGAGCCTTAGTGGCAATTCTGTACATTGTGATGGTATGCTATATGTTACTCTTACTCCAACATTGGGCTTGCAGTGAATACACTATCATTAAATGACGAACCAGTACTAAATGTATGTTGGATCTGTCTTGAATCTAGAGTTTTCAGCCAAGTTTTTAGATTAGCAAGAAAAGAACAGCATAACATTTCCAAAAACAGCATGGATTTAAATGAACCCATAAGAAAGCAATCAGCAGAAACTAGCATTCTTGGCCCAAGCATTGGGTCAGTTAAACAGGAGCTGATCTTAACTTGGTTGAGTGTGGATGTACACAGAAACCCTCTTTGTTTGATATGAATTTGGGTGCCATTTTTTCTTTGAAGTCACCTAGTTCCTCCTAGGCTGGTTGAGAATTTTTTGACATTTTACACAACCCACTCAATCAAAACATAGTAATAAAAACATTGATTTTGTATAAAAGAAATTATGTGGGAGCATTTCATGGTATAATATGCATACAAGCATTTAAGCTTGGATTACCTGATGATCATTTGTGCATGCTACAAATTTACGATGATCATCCTTGCACAAGAAAGTTCCAGCAGTGAACCAAGGTCGAGTGAATATACCAAGGTTATTATTAGGTCGCGGCTTCATGCAAAACAAAGAAAATTAATCATTAATAAAATGAAGTTTTGCTTTTGCTATCTTAATATCAGTGTTAACAAGCCAGTAACTACTTACAGATTTAGCAGACCATATCTTAGTACAAGATGTGATATCCCACAAGTTCACTTCTATACCTTTCCTACAACAAAGGATACTATTAATTACAGGCCTTAAAAAATGCATAGATTGGCTTATCTCAGACAGTTAAAACAGCTAACAAAAGCAATAAAGCTCAACCACAATTTAGTTTTTCATAACTCACCCTCCAAACACCACATAGGTTTCACTATGATCCACAGAACAAAACTGCACATTGCCCCCGCTGCACACATCCCACGTGCTTGAAGGACCAGCATCTGTGCCAGAAGAATCGTTTTCTTTTGCAACAGACCTCGGATACACTTTCCCTTTCTCCGTGCAGGCAATGAATGTACCTAACCTGCTATGTGCAATGAGGTCAATATAAATTTGTCACCATGGGATAGAATTAAAATGAAATCAGATGGTTAGCTGCGAAATGAGACACTACATCGAATCTGAAGCCTGTCTTGTGAAAAGATGCAGTGCGGCAAGAGGATCAGAATCATTTGCCTCCGGCCCCACGGTCTTGACAGCAGCCAGAGAATCCCCATTCAAAGGATTCAGCAACTCAACCTGCACGAAATCGTAGAAAATCAGACACCCATTGCGGCACGGCCAAAGGTAAACGCCTCAATTCCAACAAGAAGCGAGAGGCAGCTACTCACCACGCCATTCTTCCTCGCCACTGCCAAGACCTGCAGAATAGCAAATCATAACGCGAATTAGAGCCACGCCTGGATGATTATGATCGATTCTGGCAAAAAAAAAAAAAAGCCTCAAACGGCTAGGAGGGGAGGGCTCACAGGGTCGGCGGCGTGGTCGGCGAGTGAGGCGGCAACGATGGCGCGGGAGGCGTCGGGAGCACCCCACGTCTCGACGACCTTTGCGACGCCTGCCGGCTTCGCTCGAGCCTCGACGACTGCACCACAAAAGAAACGGGAGAGTCAGCGCAATGTCGCGTGCAGAGGAGCGGCGGTGGAAGGAGGGTCGCGTGGCGGGCGGTACCTTTGACAAGACCGAGGATGTCGGTAGTGAGGGCGCGCAGCGGCGGGCAGCCGGGGCTCTCCACCGCGGTGGTCCGCGGCATCTTTCGCTTCGGCTCGTCGGCTGGGAGGAGGGGGGGACTGGAGCCGGCGGGGGGAAGGGCCGAACGGGAGGCGGCAGACGCCCGTCTCTTGTTTGTTAGGGTTTTGCAACGCGCACCGCAGCCGCCGGGTCGAGCGCGAGCGTGGGTTTTAGGGCCGCGGTGCGGTGGTGGGTTTCACTGTTTCGGGCCGGGGAAGAAGCCGCATGGGTAGAAGACAGCGAGGGCATGCCGATAACCGATTTAACCGGTCGGCTCGGCTCAGTGAAAAACCAACCGGTTAACCGGGATAACCGGTCGGTTAATTATATTGCTACAGTATTAAGTTTGGTTTTCTTTGGCTAACCGGTGGTTAGTCCGACCGGTCGGAACCGGTTATCGGTTAACCAAGATAATCGGCCGGTTTCTACCGGTTATTTCAACCTTGGATCTGCCTAGTGTTTTTCTTTTTCTTTTCTTTTTTTTCAGAGCCTGGCTAGGTTGACCTGTCAAGTCATATTGCCACAGTTTTCTAAGTAGAAAACTCTTTATTATAAGAAAATAGTTCTATACTACTCCCTCCGTCTATTTATAGTAGCATTTGTTAACTTTCAGATATCACATTTAATCATTCGTCTTATTTAAAATATTTATGTAAATATAAAAATAAATTTGTAAAATTTAAAATATATCTAAGATAAAATAAATAATATTTTTATAAATTTTTTGAATAAAACGAGTGGTCAAACATGATGTTTGAAAGTCAATAAATGCTACTATTTTTGGAGATTTTTGCTATTTTGGCACTCTGAAAAGGTGGCTTCACCACAATAGCATTAACAAGATGGGCTTCACCAAAGTAACACTTATAATATTGCCAAAACTTTATTATATAGCATTATGTATTAAATAAAATCCTTTTCATTTTGTTTTTGTTTTTTAGCAACATGGAATGACCAAAATACCCCCGCAGTTTGGTATGACTCAGAACAGATTGATCGTCTTCTCCTTCCATCGAACAATTCCTCTCTTCTCTCTCTCTCGCTCGCTCTCGATCGACAAGAGGCGCCGGTGGCGACGAGCAAGCAGGCACCCGCCCCTCCGCTGCTCGGTGACCTGCGCCGCCCGCCCCTCCCTCGCCCGCGCCCGCCCCCATCTGCACCGCCTACCCCTCCGCCTCCCGCTCCCGTGATGGTCTGCGCCTCCCCCATCCGCCCAACCTCACTGATCTCGCCTCTCAATCTCTCATGCAGTGACGCCTGGATTGGTACTGGTGAGTTCTTTTTCACTAGATTTTTAGTTTGTATGATCCAATGGAGTAGAGGATCTGATATTTCAGATTATTTTTGTTGAAACCCTAGGTGAGGCCAGTAGCCATAGATGGGGAGGAGCCGTTTGAGCTTGATTGGATGGTGAATGAGGATAACACAGGGTACGTATTTTGCAATGAGTTCTAATTTTACAGTTATTCTAACTAGAATTGAACAGTAGAGACGTATCCCCTAACTCATTTATTTGTATGACGCTTGAATAGGCTTATTATGAATCATGAACTTAGTTTAATAATGGTAGAAGGAACTATACAAGCGGTAGAGCCATCAGTTACACTAGTACAGCCAACACCTCCAATGATAGATTAGGATTCAATACAAATTCAAAATGAGGAGGAAGGAAGGGTAGAACTTTGTGATGAAGCACATGTTTATGCACTTTTGGGTTTGAGGCGTGAGGATGAAACTGTAGAAGAAGTGGCAAGGGAGGTTGTCTCGAGTTCAAGAGCCCACGACACAAATGCTTCTGGAGTTCCTAATATAGAGGGTACTGAAGGTGCAGCTATAACAGTGACTGATCATATTCCAGAGGAGACAGTGATGATGTATAACAAGAATAATCCCTCCATGGCCTTGGGCACCGTATACTCTTGTATGGAAGATTTCAGATTGGCTATGAGGCAATTTGCTATAAATAAAGAATTTGAATTGGGCATTGAGGCAACTAACAAGACAAGGTTTAGAGGGTACTGCAAGGGTGATGATTGTCCTTGGGCCATTGTTGATTACAAGAAACCAGGCAATGTGTCTGTTATGGTACTAACTTCTACACTAACGTGTCTATTATTGTATTGTTTATGTAAGTATTTGATTGAAAAAAAATTGTATTGTTTTTGCAGGTCACAGTGTTGAATGACGTACACACATGCACATCTAGCAGTAGGAGAAGGACCACTACACCTTCTACCAAGTGGGTCGCTTCCAAGGCTGTTTCTATATTTAGAAAGAAACCTCAGATGGGTACTAAGGAACTGCAGATTCAGCTACAAGATGACCACAACTGCAAAATTGGCTATGACACGGTCTGGAAAGGACAAGAAAAGGCTTTGAAGATGTTGCACGGTACATGGGAAGAGAGTTTTCAGCTGCTGTATAATTGAAAGGCAGAGGTCATGAAGAGGTCACCAGATAGTATCATTGAGATTGATACCAAGGAAGTCAAGGGCAGGGTTTATTTTCATAGGTTTTTTTGTGCACTTGGTCCTTGTATCGAAGGTTTTTGATCTGGTTAGAGGCCATGGCTTGGTGTTGACACCACTGCCCTCACTAGTAGGTGGAGTGGGAAGTTGGTTGCAGCAATTGGTCTCGATGGTCATAACTGGATGTATCCAGTTGCATTTGGATTCATAGAAGGGGAAACATGAGATAATTGGAAGTAGTTTATGACTCAGCTGCACAAGGTTGTTGGAGATTTTCCGGTACTTGCAATATGTACAGATGCCTGCCCAGGGTTATGTAGTGCAGTTCGTCAAGTGTTTTCACACGCCGAGCAAAGAGAATGCTTCAGGCATCTGATGCAGAATTTTATTAAGAATTATAGTGGTGAAACTGTTGGACATATGTGGCCTGCAGCTAGGGCATATGATAAGGACATGTATGAGAAGCACATGACTGCAATTTATACAGGCACCCCTGGTGCTAAGTTGTGGCTGTAGAAATCACAAACTAAAGTGGCAGAGGTCTAATTTCAATTTTGACATCAAGTGTGATTATGTGACAAACAATATAGCTGAATCTTTCAACAATTGGATTAGAGAAATAAGAGACTTGCCTGTTGTTGAGCTTGCTGACAAGATTAGAGAGATGATTATGGTTCTTTTTCATAAGAGGAGAAAAATTGGAGAAAGACTCTATGGAAGGATACTACCAGCAGTGCTACAAATCTTGAATGCTAGGACTAGAGGTCTTGGATATTTGACTGTTATCCAAGGTGACAATTATGTTGTTGAGGTGTGGGATAATTGCAACCACAGGTTTGTGGTCAAGGCATATCGTCATGAGTGTACATGTCTTGAGTGGCAGCATACAGGAAAACCTTGCCAACATGTTCTTTCTTTGATAACTAACCAACAGATCAGGAATGTGATAATGGAGGACTTTGTTCATGACTACTACTCTGTGGATAATTTTAGGAAGGCATACGCTAGGTTGGTAGAGGCACTTCCGAACAAGGGAAAGTGGCCCAAGGTGGACTTGCCATTTGAGGTGTGTGCACCACTTAGTAAAAGGGGTGTTGCAAGGCACAGGAAAAGAAGGTACAAAAGTTGCCTTGAAGGTGGAAGTGGTGGACCAAAAAAAGGTGCAAATGTTGCTGCAAATGAGAGCGAGAAGACCAAGAAAAGGGTTAGAGGGCAACTGACATGATCTAAATGTGGACACCTGGGGCACAGACAGTCCAGCTACAAATGCCCATTGAATGGAACTAAACAAGGTAAGTTTTCAGCATTATTTCTTCTCATGTTGGTTTGATCATCCATATGTTGTCATATACAAATTGTAAACTTGTAGGAAGAGAAAGCCAAGAAAAAATACTACTAAAGGGTGGACTCCTAAAGATCTTCCACCAGATAGCCCTATGAGTACAAGGGAACAAATAATTCAAGAGAGTCCTGGAATGGTGACTAGAGGGTAAGAAACGACTAGTTCTTAGCATGTATACTTTTGTCTAATGCAACTGAATCTGAAATGTATAATGTCACTGCAGACGATTTGCTATGTTGATGGGAGAAGGAACATCTCAGGAGGCTTCTACGAGACCACTACACTTGCTTCAAAGAAGATGACTCCAAGAAAGGCCAAGATGAGTTTAGCAATTTGATGTGTTATGATTAGAACATGTCGTGATGAATCTTGTCGATGCTCAAGACCAGCAGTAAATATATAGGGCTATGTCGAGACCAAGAACTATGATGGTTACACAACACGCCGAATTATACAGGTTCGGGCCCTCTCAATGAGAGTAAAAACCCTATGTCCTCTGTTCTGTATTGTATTGATTGTCATGAGATGTTGTGTCTCTCTAGTTATGTCTAATTGCCTCCTTCCTCGATGGAAGGTACCTTGCCGCCTTATATATCCGGTCGGCAGGGGGGTACAAGCAGAGTCCTAGTCGTACTCTACAAGGATTCTATATAGCAAGTCTAATCTTTCTTGTCTTGCACTTCAAGCCGAGTCGGTCGGCTTCCTTGTTGATGAAGTACCCGGTCGGCCACCGACTTAGCCTTGTATGAGGATACCCGTAAAGCAAGTATCCCACAGCAGCCCCCGAGTGCTTTCTGATTTTGAGCTTTAATTCTCCGAATGATCTAAAGATCATAAATTAGGAAGACCTCGTTATCGAAGTTTCTAATAGATTTGGTGCACCGATCAGGTGTAGCCCCCGACTCTTGTATAATTTGGAGACTAACAAATAATGCAAGAGTCTAATTATATTAGCTCTTATTAATTTGTTTACAGATATTCAAACCATCAAGTTTGAATCTTTCAGACCTTTGGTTATCAAACCCTTAGGTTCTGTTGCTAAGTGACCACTTTGCCGACCGATCATGAAACCGGCCGAGTGACACATATTATTTCTGAGTGATGGGTCGGTCGGAATTTTATGACTCTAGTCATATTCAGTATTAAGCTAAATGACTTTTGTCAAAAATATAGCTTTTCCCTGATTCCAATCACCCGTTTAAGTCCAAATTTGGTAATTCTGGTTATTTGACTTTAGTCAGTACCATAACCTCTGAACTTGTACCATATGACCATCAAGTCCTTTGCCACATGATCATCAAATCACATAGATATGGTGAAATAATTCTCGAGTACTTCTCATCAAAGAAGCCCCCGAGTCTTATTTTTCTGGGTTTGTAACCCTAATGGGCTTAAGCCCTTAATTAACCTTTAAGTTAATATTAGGGTCGCACTATAGTACGGCCCACCCCGGCCCATGGGACCCTTAGGTCAAAAAAGGCAAGGGTATAAAAGGCTGCACCAGGTTGACGTTCAGTCCACGCCACATTTGCCCGCGAACTCTTCGTCTTCCTTGCGCCTTCTCTGCTCTCGTGACTCCTCTATTTTTCCGGCTAGGGTTAGCTTTCTCGCTTCCGGCCGCCACAAATCCCGCCGCGTTTAGCCCCCGAGCTTTGGCGAAGTTTTTCAAACTCCTTCACCGCGTCCAATCCTGTTCGCGATGGATCGCAAGAGGACTTCCATTTCAATCCCAGCTTCTTCCGCCGCCGCCGCCGCTGCGTTGTCCTCATCGGAGGTCAACATCCCAGAGCAACTTCGGGAGTTCTCGAAAACCAGCCTTTCACAGGCTGATATGGACAAGATGGTGGTGGATGGCGTCTTTCTAGAGCAGGCTCGGATCGACTGGAAGGTACCTCGCAAATCCTGCCCCATCCTTATTCACCAGTAGATCGTAGTGTTTCGCTCATTCTTTAAGCATGGCTTTGGAGTTCCCTGCTGTAGTTTTTTGCGCGGGCTCCTTTTTTTCTATGGGATTGAGCTTGTCAACCTCAATCCAACTCCTTTCTTCATATTGCCATCTTCGTACATTTGTGCGAAGCTTTTCTTGGCATTCTCCCCCATTTCGATCTCTTCCGTCATCTATTTGTCCTCCGACCGCTACCAACCAAGGAAAACCAAGTGGCCATAGGCGGAGTTGGCATCCAGTTACGTAAGAAGGAGGTCTCCATCAATGTCCAATGAAGACCGGAAATAAGAATTAGAAGGATGAGTGGTTTTATTGTGACAATCCTCCCCATGTTCTTACCGACTTTACTGGTGCAAAGACTATTCCCCAAGCGCATTGGACAGAGAAGCCCGATCCGACCGATCCTCAAGTGGTCGCTCTGCTAAAAAAATTGCCGGTCTGAAGGCTGAAGGCGTCAATGGCATCACAATCATCAAAAGTTTTATCAGCCGACGAGTTCAGCCCCTGAAGCTTCAATGTCACCCGGCATGGGACTATGTTAATGAGGATAAGACCAGGGAAGTGCCGGATCCACCGAATGGCGAACTCTGCCGAAGACGCTTGTTGAAGATGTTTGAAGGGGAAATCCTTCAGGACCATTCTTCGATCAAAAAGGCGTATAACAAGGGCACAATGCGAGCCCGAGTAAGCCTCAGTCTGCCTTTAGCTATCACTTGTTATCCTATCTTGATGTTGTACTCAATGTTTTGATCTTTATGCAGGTGCTGGATACTTATGTATCTCATCCCCCGCTCCCTCAGATCGATACTGAGGGACCTGATTATGTCAAGAAGACACCGCTGACCGGCGTTGGGGTTTCAAGTTCCTCCGCAGGCGCTCGGCCAGTTAGCGTCACTCCCGTTGTTACTCTAGCCTCCCCTGACAAGCTCCAGAAGCGGACTATCGCGTGCCAACGCCAATATGTGGGGGACCAAGACGACAATGAAGAAATAACTGCCGTAGATACTGGTCAACCTGCTCCTGTAACCTCCAATCGACCTTCAGACCGATCGGAGCCCCCGAGCCCAACTCAGAGGTCAACGGAAGAGGTGGTGCAGACTAGCAACACTGACCAGCCCTCTCAAAAGAGGAAAGAGACTAATTTTCAGTCGACTTTTTCAAAGAACAGGCTATGCCGGATCAAGCTCAAGAAGGCTCCCAGGTTTAATCTTTAAACCATATACTCCTTGTCTCTTATTGCTGATCTCAACATTTCCTGATCTCTTTCTTCTATTTTTTTTCTTGGCAGTCGGACAAGTGATTCTCAGAGTGCTCAGGGATGTGAGGATACTCGGTCGGAGCTCCCACCTCGTCCGACTGGCGTGTCCCGTTCGGTTGGCAAGTCTTCAAACACGCCGACCGAAGTGGATAAACCGTTTGAAAAGACGGTTCCTGCCTCCACTCCCGAGCCTCTGTCTCAGACCACTCCAACTAATATCTCTTTGCCTCTTGACAAAGGTAAAAGGACTCTTCCTGCAGATATACTTGGTCGGCCTGAGGTGGAGTATGTGGAGATTTTGCACCAACACCGGGAGTCCAGCAAGGTAACTCAACATTATGCTTTTACCTTGCTTCGCTCTTATTTTTTAGCTCATTTATCTTCTGCATATCAGAAAGTGTATGCTCTTCTGGAGCGAAAGAAGGCTAGAGTGGAATATCTTGAAGCCAAAACTTTCGGTATGTCCTTGGTTGTCTAATCTTCTTGTCTTTATGTTTTATACTAACTTCTTATTTGTCTTGCTAGTCACCAGTTAACAGCTCTCCAAGGCCCTAGAGGAAAACAAGAAGCTGTTGGCCGACCGACAAGAGATAAACAAGGTCTTAGACCAAGTTCGTGTAGATTTGGCAGGTAAGTTTTCCTGTCATTCATATTTAGGCAATCTGCTGACCACTCTAACGCTCAAAGTTTTACTTTTAGCTCACGATAAAAAAATCACCGATCTGGAGAAGTTGACTTCCAACCAGCAGAGGTTCGTTGACGTCTTGAAGGTTGAGAACGAAAGCCTCTCCAAATTGTTTGAAGACCAGAAGACCGAAATCACTCGGCTGCTGGAGGAGCTGAAGGGAACTGAAGCGAAGATAGAGGAGGCTAAGACTGTCTCCAAATCTTTCAAATGTAAACTTGCCAGTAAGCCTTCGACTTCTTCCTTCTACTTGATTCTTCTATTGATCATACTGACCAATAATTATTATTTGCAGCTCTATCTTATGCCGCTCGGCAAGCAATGAACTATGTTCATGCTAACCGAGTAGAGCAGACCGGTCACTCTCTGGACTACTTGTTGGAGCATGCATCGGAAGCCATTGCTCATAACACTCGGCGAGTGGCGACCGAAGCCGGGAGTCAAGTGCTGGCTACTTGCCAATCCTGGTCTCCTGCTCTGCCATTCGACAAGATCAAAGAGGGCTTTAACCCCGACCTGACCGATGACCAATGTCAGCTGCTCCTGGATTCCATGCTAGAGACTTCCCAGGCCTTGGTCGAAAATATAGAAATCAATCCGACCGTGCCGACTCCCCCAACAACTCCAGAAGTTGAATTTCGGGCTGACTCTTCCTCTCCTTCAAAGGAGATATAATCCTATAATAGTGTAAAACATTAGTAGTATTTTTTGTAATGATACTTGTGTATAAACTAATCTTATACTTTTATAGCTTTAGAAGTTTGACAAAGATATCATTGACATGTTTCTATCAAGAGAAACAAAGATTGCATCGGTCTGCCATAACATATTAGGTTGTAACCCGTAACCGCGTAACAACAGAATCGACCAATCGACACATGACCTCTCACACTTTTGGCTCTGGGTTTACTGTAGTGGTAGTTTGATATGCAGCACAAAGTATTTAACCATGATGTATAAGCATAAGACCAAAGTAATAAAGACCAAAACTCAAGATCTTAAGATCTCATGATAAGAAGTTGGTCAAAAAATAGGCCAAAACCAAAATATGGTTAGACCGAGATGGGACATTATTGCTAGCCCCCTGGCTCGATTGTTTAATAGTATAAATTAAGGAATCGAGACAAATATAGAATAAAAATTATCAGAAAATCTTTCGTTAAAAAAGACCAAAGTTTCATTCATAAATAATGTATAAATACACAAAATAATAGCTAAGTATAGAAACGACGTAGCTGATTTATGTTCCAGGAGTTTGGAATATTGTCGCCGTCTTCATACTTCAGTCGGTAAGCCCCCGGGCGAGTGACTTCCTTCACTACGTACGGTCCTTCCCACTTCGGAGAGAGCTTATGCTGATTCTTTGTCGATTGCACTCGGTGAAGCACTAGGTCTCTAACTTGAAAGTGGCGACTGCGGACGCTCTTATCATAATAACGATGCAAGCCTTGTTGGTAGAGTGCCGACCGAAACAGAGCGTGATCACGCAACTCCTCTGCCGCAATCAAATCAATCTCTCGGTTCTTAGAAGAAAGCTTTTCATCGTACGCTTGAACTCGTGCCGAGATAAGACTGACCTCAATCGGCAACATAGCTTCTGAGCCATAGACCAATGAAAAAGGTGATTGTCCAGTAGCCCGACTCGTGTTTGTCCAAAGCCCCCAAAGGACTGAAGGCAACTCTTTGACCCACCGACCAGCATAGGGTTTGAGTCTGTCAAATATTCGTGGCTTTAATCCTTGAAGAATCATACCATTGGCCCATTTGACCTGCGCATTGCTTTTCGGATGAGCCACTGATGCAAAGTGGATCTTTATTCTCATCTCATCGGCAAAGTCCCGGAACTCCACTGATGTGAATTGAGTGCCATTATCGGTAATGATATCATGAGGAACTCCAAACCGAGTGAATATATCTTTGACAAACTCGATCGCCTTCTTGGATGTAATCTTGCCGATCGGCTTTGCTTCAATCCACGTGGTGAATTTGTCGATAGCAACAAACAAATGAGTGAACCCGCCTGGCGCTTTCTTGAAAGGACCGACAATATCAAGCCCCCAAACAGCAAAAGGCCAAGTCAATGGTATCATGTGAAGTTGCTGTGAAGGCACATGTGTTTGTTGAGCGAAGAATTGACAACCCTCACACTTCCGAACAACTTGGTGTGCATCTTCAACCGCCGTGGGCCAATAAAACCCTTGCCGGAAAGCTTTGCCGACCAAAGTCCTGAAAGTTGCATGATTGCCGCATATTCCCGAATGAATCTCTTCTACCAACTTCTGGCCTTTAGGAATTGAGATGCATCGCATTAAAATGTTGGAACCACCCCTTTTGTAAAGTTGGTCCCCCACCAACAAGTATCCTCAAGATCGGATCTCCAATCTTTGCTGCTCATCAGGATCCTAGGGCAGCATTCCCTTATCCAAATACTGAATGAGTGGGTCACGCCAGTCGGTCTTGGAGATGTCATCGCCAATAAGATCAACAACAATACTCATCAACACGTCCGACCGGGGAGAAATTGTTAGGGAATCCAGAACATGTAGGAAAACACCCGACGGTACTGCAGACCGAGATGATCCTATCTTGGCTAACTCATTAGCCGCCTGGTTATTATCTCGGAGAACATCTGTGAACTTCAATCCATCAAACTTGTCTTTGAGTTTTCGCACTTCTTGGCAATAAGCACTCATGTTATCATCTACATAATTCCAATCCTTGGTGACCTGATTAATGACCAAGGCCGAATCACCAAATATGTCGATGCGCTTAATGCCGAGTGACACAGCAATGCACAGACCGTGTAGGAGAGCTTCATATTCCGCAACATTATTAGACGCACGAAACATGATTTGAAGGACGTATCAAAGCCTTTCTCCAGTAGGCGAGATAAATACAACTCCCGCACCTGCCCCTTGTAATTGAAGGGAACCATTAAAGTACATTTTCCAGTACTCGATATCTTGGGCAGCAGGAGGATTTTGAATCTCTGTCCACTCGGCAACGAATTCAGCTAACGCTTGTCCCTTTATAGCCGACCGAGGCGCGAACATAATAGTATACTGACCAAGTTCGACTACCTACTTGGCTATTTTTCCTTCAGCTTCTCGGTTATGTAACACCGTCCCGAGTGCAAAAGAAGTTTGAACTTCAATTGGATGAGCTCGGAAATAATGCTTCAACTTTCTCGAGGTGATTAATAATGCATATAACAACTTCACGATCTGCTGGTACCTTGTCTTAGAGGCGCTGAGAACCTCGCTCACAAAGTAGATCGGATGCTGTACTTTTTGCACATGTCCCTCTTCTTCTCGGTCGACTATCAAAACAGTACTCACAACCTGGGTTATGGCCGAGATGTAAAGTTGAAGTTTTTCTCCTGGCTCCGGAGGCACCAACATTGAAATACTGCTGAGACGAATCTTTAATTCGTCTAGTGCCGACTGCGCCTCCTCAGTCCAAACAAAGTCGTCTTGCTTTTTAAGCAATCGGAAGAGTGGTAACCCCCTAACCCCCAATCGGGAAATAAAGCCACTCAAGGATGCCATGCATCTGGTCAGTTTCTGAACGTCCCTTTGAGAATTAGACGGCTTCATATCAAGGATTGCCTTGATTTTATCTGGGTTAGCCTCTATACCTTGTTTCGAAACAATATAACCGAGTAAATTTCCCGATGGAACCCCAAAAACACACTTTTTAGGATTCAGCTTTATTAAAATAATGTCTCAGATTGTCAAAGGTTTCTGCCAGGTCAGAGAGAAGTTCTTTGACTTTCCGAGTCTTGACAACAATGTCATCAACATATGCTTCAGCGTTCCGACCGATCTGAGTGGCAAGGCAGCGTTGAGTACCTCGTTGGTAAGTCACGCCAGCATTTTTCAGACCGAACGGCATAGTGATATAGCAATAGGCGCCAAAGGGTGTTATAAAGGAAGTCTTGATCTGATCTTCGACTCTCAGTGGGATCTGGTGATAGCCCAAATAGGCATCCAGAAAGCTTAAAAGCTCACACTCGGCTATTGAATCTACAATCTGATCAATATGAGGAAGAGCGAAGGGGTCTTTTGGGCAGACCTTGTTGAGATCAGTATAATCAACACACATCCTCCACTCTTTATTCTTTTTAGGTATAAGGACTGGATTTGCTAACCAGTCGGGATGATACACCTCCTTTATAAACTTAGCTTCTAACAATCTAACTATCTCCTTCTTCATAGCGTCCTTGCGGTCTTGCGCAAATCTTCTAAGCCTTTGGCCTACGGGTGTAGCCCCTAGAGGTACCCATAACATGTACTCAATCTTTTCCCTAAGAACTCCCGGCATGTCAGATGGTTTTCATGCAAAGATATCCCTATTTTCCTGGAGGAAAAGAATAAGCGTGAGTTCCTATTTTTCATCAAGGTTGACCCCAGCATAAGTCACCTTATCGGGGTCCTTAGGATCGAGCGAAATCTCCTTGGTTTGAATGTCATCGGTCTGGATCTTGTCCTTGGTATGTTTCTTTGTCGGAACCTCCATTCCAGTCTACTCCTCTATACCAACTGCCTTCTGGATCTCCTTTTGGTCTGACATCATCAACTGTTTGGTAGCCATCTCACAACTCTGCACATCGCAATCAAAAGAATTTTAAAGATCAGAGTGAAGGGAGATTATTCCATTCGGGCCTGGCATCTTGAGGGTGAGATACGGATAGTGCGGAACAACCATAAACCTGACCATCGCCGGTCGACCAATGATAGCTTGGTATGCTGACTCGAAGTCTGCCATCTGGAAGAGGATAGGCTCCATCCTAAAATTATCACGGGTGCCAAAGGTGACTGGCAGAGTGATTTGTCCAATTAGGACTGAAGTCTTGCCAGGCACAATCCCATGGAAGGGTGAAGAACTCGGTTGGAGGTCATTGATTGACAGACCGAGCTCTTGAAGGGTCCTGGTGAAAATTAGGTCCAAACTGCTTCCTCCATCGATGAGTACTCTGTTAAACTTCACCTCCTTCATAGTCGCAACAAGCACCAATGGGTAGCGACCTGGTTTTGGTAGATGTTTTGGATGGTCCGATCGATCAAAGGTGATTGGCATCTCAGACCACCTCATGTACTGAGGCGTAGCTGGCTCCACCGAGTTAATCTCTCGAAGCTCTAACTTTTGCTTGCGCTTGGATGTATAGGCATCCGGGTCTCCGAAGATGAAGTTTACTTCCTTGCGGGGCTCCTGAAACTCTCCTAAATCATCCTTGTCATCATCATCCTTGGGCTTGTCTTTGTTACTGTTGTTGCACCTCGGGGGATCTTTTGCCACCTTGAGCGCAGCTGTTGCAAAACCCTTCAGATAATAGCAATCCTTTGCTTTGTGGTTTCCCTTGGGGTGCCAAGGGCAAATGCCACTCAGCAACTCATCAGTAGACGGCTGGTTCGTCCGAGAATTCTTCCGAAACTGGTCCACTGTGTTGACAGCATTGTCAGGTTTTCTCTTCTTGTCCTTCTTGGAGGACTCAGGCTTGTCCGACTGCTTCTCTTTACCCTTTTCTCGGATATCATCAAGTGCAGACTCCCCTGATACATACTTATCAGCAATCTTGAAGCACTCTTGAGCGGTGAGCTTGAGATCATGGTTCCTCCGACCGATTTCCCGGACCAGATTGTCATTGCGAATTCCACCCAGGAAGGCTGTAATGATTTGCTGATCGGGGACGTTGGGGATCTCAGTCTTCTTAGCGCAAAACCGCTTGATGTAGTCGTGAGGAGGCTCGTCTCCTTTCTGCTTGATCCGAGTGAGGTCGAAGTGGTTGCCCGGTCGGTTGCAAGTTGCTTGGAAACTTTCTATGAGTTTCCTGTTGAGGTCTCCCCAAGATGTGACTGACTCCTCAGGTAGAGATGTGAGCCATATCCGAATGGCAGGATCTAAGCAGACCGGAAGGTAATTAGCCATTACGTAGGAATCACCTCCAGCCGACTGGATCACCGTGCTATAGAGTTGTAGCCACTCTCGGGGGTTAGTTTGTCCATCATATTTTTCGATGGGAACCGGCTTGAATCCTTTCAGTCATCGAGCAATGCGAAGCCGAGGGACATAAGCCTTGATGCCATTGATCTCGTTGTCAGTCAGCGTTGGTGACCGCCTTTGCCGGTCTGGGGACATAATTGGGCTACGCCAGTGGCATGGGCCGACATCCTCATCATGACGACGTCGTCGATTGCCATCATTATCATCCTATCGGCCTCCTTCGACTGGCTAGTTTTGGAGACCACCAGCTGGATTCCCTTCTTCTTCGACATCTGGATCCTCATCCTGGTTTCCAGTAGCTGGATCTACTATATCCACCATATTGACTGTATGGGGATACGAGTAGGTCGATCCGACCGTGTCCTCATCAAAAGACCGATCTGACGTCAAGTCATATCCGAAGGAAGAGTCTTCCTGCTCGGATCCGAGTGGGATCAATGCAGGGATAATGTCAGACGGACTCGGTGATCGCGCCATGGGACTGGCTGCGGTCGAGTCTGATTTGTAGTCGTTTAGACCTAGGACTCCATTGTTACCGACCGTGAAGTCGAGCGATCCAAAAGAGATCTTGAAGTCCGGCGAGTATTAGATGATGGGAAGTTCGGCCATCGTAGTCGACGGAGAATCCCGGTGAGCCTTGTCCCCTTCCTGGCGCGTCAACTGTCGATGCTTAAGACCGACAGTAAATATATAGGACTATGTCGAGACCAAGAACTACGATAGTTACACAAGACGCCGAATTATACAGGTTCGGGCCCTCTCAATGAAAGTAAAAACCCTACGTCCTGTGTTCTGTATTGTATTGATTGTCACGAGATGTTGTGTCTCTCTAGTTGTGTCTAATTGCCTCCTCCCTCGATGGGGGGTACCCTGCCGCCTTATATATCCGGTCGGCAGGGGGTACAAGCAGAGTCCTAGTCGTACT
Source organism: Eleusine coracana subsp. coracana (assembly GCA_032690845.1). Classification (NCBI taxonomy): domain Eukaryota; kingdom Viridiplantae; phylum Streptophyta; class Magnoliopsida; order Poales; family Poaceae; genus Eleusine; species Eleusine coracana. Next base: position 46,323,856 of record CM064430.1, read on the forward strand.
CTACAAGGATTCTATATAGCAAGTCTAATCTTTCTTGTCTTGCACTCCAAGCCGAGTTGGTCGACTTCCTTGTTGATGAAGTACCCGGTGGGACACCGACTTAGTCTTGTATGAGGATACCCGTAAAGCAAGTATCCCACAAATCTGTGCTTTGAACTCATTTTGTATTAGTATGACCATAATTTATGTCTATTATGTGTAAACTTATTTGGGTATTTTGTGATTGATGAACTCATTTTGTCACTGTTTATGTACTAATTTGAGAATTGGAGTTTAATGATATGTATGTTCAACCGTGCATATTTTGATGTCAGTCAAGTTGAATTGATGAGAAGCCCATGTCAAATGACCGGGTGGTATTTATTCTATTTCTCTATGATTGGTTTTGTGCTGTAGAGTGACAACCGAATAGTCAAAAAGTGATCATAGGGGTACTATCGTCCTTTCAAGTGGGTTTTTGTTATAAAAACAAATGAAAAAGAGCAAGAAACAGTACATAGTGCTATAATACAGGTTTGGCAATGTTATAAGTGTTATTTTAGGGAATCCCATTTTACTAATGCTATTGTGGTGAAGCCACCGTTTCAGAGTGCCAAAATAGCAAAAATATCCTATTTCTGGATGGAGGGAGTAGTATTACATAGCGAGTCCTATGCATCATATATGTCATGTCTTCTTTTTTTGTTTTTTATATATTTTTTAAATAATAGTACGACTCAAATACTCACAACGCATGTACACTCACTCCTATAAACACACATACCTAAGCTCTACCTTTATGAGTATCTTCGAAAACTAAACCGATAAATCCTATAAATTGACGAAACCACCTCGCTATCGACAGAAGTATCATCTACCACTGAAAGCACAATGCTATTAAATCCTAAAAAAATCACTCCCATAGTCAATTTTTTTTTGAAGAAGATAAAGAAAACACCCACGACACAGTCGAGGAGGGAGGCTAGGGAGGGGAATGGTATATTACCGAGAAACTCCTGTGGCTGAGATGAAGTAGAAAATCTTGTGAGCAGAAACAATAGTCACGCTCATAACGGATGGGAATATTATGAAAATGCATTCGTAGATATCGTCTAACGAATTAAAAGACCCCACAATAGATATATAGGATGTGTTTGGTTACCTGGCTCATCTTGGATCTAGCTAGTAGAACCAGACTCCACAGGCCTACGTGTTTGGTTGCCTGACTTGAATTCGGCCAAGCTCAACTGAGCACATGTTTGATTGACTGCATTTTTTCTTGGACTATATGTATGAATGCAAAGAGTTATGATTGGTAACCCGCATAAGTAAAAAGTCCGATTACCTTGTATGAAAGGTGAGGTTACCATCGAACATGTTTTATTGGTTTGATTATGAATTTTGTAGAGCATGCTTCGATCCGGTATGATCGGCAGACCAGCCTACCAAAACATGTAAGAGAAATTTTTTATTCCATTTATTTTACATGCTCTAAAGCAGAGGCAGACCTTTTTCAATATGATGAGGTATAGCAGCCACCATACCTAATCGACATCTTGATTCTGATTTTATGCCATGGCTGAAGCTTTGGATACGTTTAGCATAGTTCAAGCCTGGTAGCCTTCAAAAAATAAAAAAAACATCCAAACATCGATCTTGTTATTCTCTGGTCTCTCCAAAATCCCCATCTTCGTAATTCCCTGCCTCCCAAACGCTGCCTAGCTAGAAGGCTACAACTATGTGGAGGAGCACTTCAAAAGCTTAGATAATCAATGTGGATGTTCAAGCATAAGAGTTTATTTGATTTTCCTTTCTTATTTTGAGAAATATAAATACAAGCGATGAGGTTGTTAAAACCAATAACATAAATATCAGACAATATCATTGAAGTGAATGAACGTTAATCAGATATATTTATTAGATCATAAATTAAAAAAGTATATTTTTAAAATGTATATTTCTTGTTATTCAGCTTAATCATATGAATGTGTAAATTAAAAGCCTAAGGACCTAAATAACACCTACAAATTTAAGAAAAAATCATGCACTTTAACCTGTATGATGGCTCCGCCATACCAAAAATTTGTAGCTGGATCCGCCACTGCTCTAAAGGCCTGAACTTAGCAGCTATGCAAAGTGACATCTTATTTCTAAGTCTGGACTGTTGAACTCATTTGTTTGATCTCATGGTCAGCCATGGATGAATTCGTAAAGCAGCATTCAATGTTGTGACATCTTATCTAAGTCTGAACTGCTGAACCACTTTGGAAGGGAACACCAGATCATCAGGAAACGTGAAAACTAAAAGAACCGTGGTGAAAGAAAATATTTGTTTATATAGTAAAGTACAGTTAAAACTTTGTCACTAGTTGGAATCTCTCTTCCTTATATTAATTTAGATGAGGTCGTCAATGGTGTTAGCTTAGTTTGATATTGGTTTAGTTTGATATCTTGTTCGTATATGAATCCTACTTAATTTTTTTTTCAAAATTTAAATTGATTGTTAAAGCTTTTCTGACTTGATTCTGTTGTTGGTAGCTTGGTATGATCAACATAAAAAAAGAAAATAAACTAAGTCTGATCTAACAGACACTCCTTATTAATTTAGGTGAGATCGTCGTCATTGGTGTTGGCTTAGCTTAGTGTTAGTTTATTTGATATCTCGTTCGTATATGAATCCTACTCGAGAAAATCTTTTAAAATCAAACTTGAGTCCTATTCGGTCTCTGATGCCGACTCTATCAAGGAGAGCTATTTTTGAGAGAAAAATTTAGATCTGCCTACAGTATTTTGCATATACTTCACACAGTTTCATCTTCAATAGAGATATTACAAATCACGGAGCCATCCGTGTCGTTACTCAAGCATTCCGTCGAACATATTACCCACGCCTGAGCTGCGCCTTGCCCACGCCCGAGGTCGAGACGTCACTCTTGTGCGCGTTGGCAGCCCCGCCTGCACGCGAAGCTGCGCCTCCGCCCCATGCGAGGTCGAGCTGTCGCCTCCGTGCGCTTGCCGCTGCTTTCGTGCTCCGCCCGCTCTCCTCGGCCCCACCGAGCTCCGCGTCATCGAGCTCCGCCCACGTGCCCGCCACTGCCGTGAGGAGGGAGAGCAAACATGTCCGCCGCTACGAGGAAGGGGAGCGGAGGAGGACGGCGGCCATGCCCACCGCCACAAGGAGGGAGGACGGAGGAGGACGGTGGCCATGCCCGCCGCCACAAGGAGGGAGAGCAGAGGAGGACGGCCCCAGAGATGGCTCGCCCTACGCCCGTGTCAGTGCTGCCCACGCCCGTGAACTTCCCGCTGCCCGTGTTGGCGGTGCCGCCCTTTGCCTGTGCTTCCTGCAGCTCCCATGCGCGCCGCTGCTCCCGTGCGCTTCCTACCGTTCCCGTGCTCGCCGTTGCTTTCGTGCACATATAAGATGTGGTTAGTTTAATGTTATGAAGATGAAAAATTAGTTCCTACTATATTTGTGCATAACCTAGGTATAGTTCTAGATATTGGTTGTTTATGAAATTCTCATATTTTTTTCATGCTATGTTTTTATGTTTTTTTAGTATCCTACTCTAACATCGACCTCAAGGCAAGCCATTCGGAGCCATGGATGATTAGAATGTTCCCGCGTGACACAGAGAACAGAGGTCATATAAGTTTTATGGTTTGATTTGATTATATAACAAATATCATAATTAAATACCCGTAACAACGTACGAGCAGATTGCTAGTAAAATCATAATTGTCGTGCCCTGCTCTTCCTCAAAATCTTGATCACATAGGAATGGAGAAAAAACAATCAATGAACAAACGCGAGCACCCATGACACAACAACATCTTTGCTCCCTTCTGCCCTGCACATCGATGGCCCTCCATCAAATGATGCAGCTAATGAGCACAACCATTCAGCTTCCAAAAATGGGACAAGAGGCTGGGTTATCATCTAAAGCAGTAATACATCCGAACAGTAAGAGAGCAATCAGAACGGCATTTTACCAGACAATTTAGTATGCATGTAAATGATGGAGAACAAGTAACTTATATATCTTGTTTAATCGAGTACAGGTCGTCAACTCGCTGGTAGCCCTATGGCACTGGAGATCCTAATTTGACCACAAGACTGAGATCGACCCCGGCATCCAGTTTATTTGGAGATCTCGTTAATTTGAGAGAAAACTGTGGGTCTACAAAGATCATCAGAGATTCCGACACATCCTACGACTGACCGTGGCCTTGTGCGTCCTACGTGTTTCCTCATCGACGCTGCCGCGGAGGAAGAGAGGATGCTATGCTACTCTTGATGGCACCGAAGGGGAAGGACGCTGGTCTGCCCGGGGAGGCACGGAGAATGCTGTTAGGGAGGAGAATGGGGCCTGGCTCAGGGTTGAGCCAGGTAACCAAACACAGTCTCCACAGTTCCACTGCAGGTGCAGGGTTTGCAGCACCGTGGGTATCTGAGCAAAGAAAGTGAAAAGCGAACAACACTTTGGACGGGCGGCGACAGGCCGACGATCCTGTACGCGGTGTGCTCCATGCGTGCTTACAACGTGCGACGAGGCCGGAAGTCGAGCTAGTCGGGCGCGCGTGCTCGATAAGGCGGAGAAAACGACACCACGGCCTGACGCGTTGCCGAGCTCAGCACGCCGGGCTGGAGAAAATGAGTCCATGCTTTATTTATTCAGAGCCTTTAACAAACAAAAATATGATACATGCATTGATCCCCTTCGTGGGTTTGTTTCAAATCAAATCAAAAGATTATAACAAATATTAAAGATGAAAATCCAACAGCTGAAAGCACAGAACCGTTTTACATAATAACAGTAGTACAGTTTGAAGTCATGTACTTTTCGGATTTTGCTAGCACATGAACTTCACGACGATGCAGGATATATCATCTTTGCTCTTCCTGATCACTGCCTGCTCGGTCAGGTGTTTCGCGGCTGCCTGTGGGTCCTTGATGTCCTTGATCTCATCGGCAGCCTCTTGGTTTGACATGACCTGAATATGTGCAACAAACTCATGCAACTCATAACAGAGCCAAACAAACTATTACGAAATTAACATAATCCACAATAAAATGAACATATGGGTACGTGAGTTCCTGTGTAAATATTATTGAATAGGACGAATCAACATTTTGTGCATATCAGCTAACCTCATAAGTTTCCTTTTTATTTTCTTGATACTAATCCCATCCAGATAATGTTCATAATCAAATTACACCTCATATGTTTACAGTTCAGGGCAAGGGCATGTTTCAATTTGTTAAGCTTAGGTATTGAAATACACCATGCTGTGAAGCAGCTAACCCTAGTTTTAACCTTCACACATGATTGGTATGAGGTTTGTAAGTATTACCTTCCACAAGCCGTCACTTGCTAGAATTAGAAAATCAGTATTTTCATCGATAGGCTCCTCTCCCACATGTGGCTCAGAGCTGAGGTGCTTCTTCAAACTCCGGTCACCAAATGCCCTTGCAACTGCCAGCTGCCCATCAACACGTGGTACATCACCTGCAATTAATCCATTTTCCAACTGAATTTTATGTTTTCTAGAAAATGCACGAGAGCAGCCTATCATTCAATCAAGCAAGAAGACATAGTAATTTGTGTACTGTAATATGTAAGAAACTGTTATCAGCTTGTTCATCACAAGTGCCAGTTTCCTGTTGATGAAAGGGAAACAATTGATCTATAGCTTGAACATGGCTAATTAAGAACCCATGATTCTAAGCCAGGATGAAAAATGTCATTCCAAACTTATAGCCACTCACACAGAATAAGATCACTAAACACCAATCATTTACCTGGTAGGTTTGATACAAAGCCTCCCTTTTTTTCAATGGACTGACGCTCCACATTTGGTTCATGGTCAACTGAAAGCTGCTTTGCCACACCATTCCTGCTAATAACTGCACGTGAATCCCCAACATTTGCAACAACTACCTTCACAGACTTTTCGCTGCCTATTAAGATAGCAGTAACAGCTGTGGAGCCACCTCTTCCCAACTCGGCTGTTTTCTCCAATATTTTCTCATCGGTAAGCAGATATGCTTTTCGGATAGCAGTTCGTGGGTCACTCAAGAAATCTGGCTGAGAATGCGAAGGAAATAAAAAATCAGCATGGCTGTGAGTCAAACTACCACTGAGACTAGAGATAATGTACACATGAAAGTGTTATCCTCATTGCTCTTCCTAATATGGTTATTTTTCGAAAGACAATCCCAAGTATATGCACCTTCAACCTAAAACAATTCCCTTTTTTAAGCAAATGGTTGCAAAATAACATCATTTTGTGACCGCAGAGAGTAGTAGATCTAGTCATTCCCTTCGCCCACCTCCATAATCATTCTCATCATAAACATACAAAGCTCTCATGCTCAACACTTTACATAACATTAAAAAATACTGTACTAAAAATCAACTGAGAACCTAGCAAAGCTCTCCCTCACATTCTAGGAAGATAACAGAGAGTTGAAGAATACCTCATTCACGATGTTATCAAAAAGATTGGATTTCAGAAACTCTGGGACAATGTGGCCAAGGTGACCATCATATATCGCAAACAAACCCAACTCATGATCGTGAACTTGCCGGTACTCAGCCACTAAAAAGTCCTCCATTGGATGATTTGATTTTCCCTTTACCAGATGGTAACCATGCCTTATACGCAAGCCTGACAACTTTGTCTTGCCTTTCCCTGTTTCTGGTCCGGAAGAACTAAAGGCATCCTTCACCTGCCATAACAACATACAATCTAATGTCAATCATATTGAAATATGATGAGGATAACATCAGCCAAAGCACACAAACAAGCATCAATAACTTTAATCACTCGCCAATTGCAGCGGAGTATCATAGAAACAGAAAGCATGTTTAAATAAATCTAGTAAATCAGCATGTTTGAATCTCTGCATTTCCTCATGTCAGCATCCTTTTGTAATAGGTAAAATGTAACTTCTAAATCAAACTTGGACCACAAAATACGAGACTGTCACATGGCAGCTGCCTAGAAAAATACTGTTTATAAATTAAATTATTTTTAGTTTGATAAGAAACAAAAATTAGTGACAAGAACTACAGGATCAGTGCTGATTACTATGGTCAAAATCGCAACAAAATTGACCTGCAGAAATGTCATCCATAAACACGTTGCATTTCAAAAAAAAAAATCACCCGAGGTAAAACCTGTATCAACAGTTCAACAAATTGAAAAGGTCTTCGTCATCAAGAGTTCAGCAGTTTCTATGTGCCCATTCTCTAGTAGTACTACATGAATAGGATTGATACGTTTCCTTTACCTGCTAACAGAATGCTCTGTATTTTCTGCAAAAGAAAAGTATGCCTCTCTTCCATTAAACACTCTTTTTCAACTGCAGTTTTTTTTCCAGTCCACTCAGCCGGTAAGCGCCATGAACTCACTTCTTTGCAAAACTAACAACTTCATACAGTTGCCACTTTCGTTAATATAATTTATATATAGTGATATCGTGCCGATCCCCAAAGCACAAGACTAAAAGTTCATCACATTCAGGCTTGATTGCAAACAATTTCATATGTCCAGACCCAAGAATCTACTATGCCCCCAATCGCATCATCATCCCCAAGACATAAATTTTGACCCAAAAAAAAAAAACATAGCAACCCAATCAACAGTAAAGTTCCCAATAATTTCTCAAGCGCCCCTGATCACAACATCAAGACCTTCCTTAAAATCTCCGCAAAAATCAGGATGCAAGGATCATAGTAAACAAAAGATCACACGAACCAATCATAAATCTAACACAACCAATGAGCAGGGCAAGGGGATTACATCTCTCGCTAGTCGTTAGTTCGTTACCTTGTCTTTCACCTTGTGGTAGATTTCCTTGCCAGCCATTGGGCTGCTTCCCCTCACTTCCTGATTCTTGGCTCCCGCCAGAAATCCAACCACACCTTTAAGCGGATGCAGCAACGAGTTTCTTGAAATCCAGTGCCCCTTAAATCACACCTTCCTTGATCTCCCTCACGAAAAAGGAAAAGAAAATTTGACTGATGGGTGGATCGGCTTGAGGTCAATGACAATATTATAAGGCTTATAATTGAGCCATGGGTTGGTGGCGACTGATTGATGAAAATGCTTTTTTGAACGCGCCGAGGAGAGACAGAGAGAGAGAGAGAGAGAGAGAGAGAGAGGCTGGATCTTGGATAGAGTCGGTTGACCGGAGGGGCGATTGGGACAATGGCTATGTCAGGTGGGGACAGCGAGAGAGAAAAGGGAAAGCTCTGGTCTCTTGCTCCCTCCACTTTCCATGTTTCACACTCCATGGCAATCTGCTACGAAAAGCAAGATTAGGATGGACCTGAGGCATAGTGTCATATTTGGCATATGCGTTATGTCATCTGGAGTTTCAGGTAGATATTTCAGCCGCTTGCGTCCAACATTGTAATGATACGATAAACGTTTTTGACTTGTCATTACACTTTTCAAGTCGTGTGAATCGATGGCGGTTAAATAAAGGGACAATTGCATTACACGACTTGTTTTTAACTCTAATATCAATTAACATAACAAGTCAAATAATCGATGAAGTGATGCAAATGTTGAATGGAGGAGATATGCCTTATGGTTAAAGTGATACCGTGATCCCATTGATACCTAAAGTAAAAACACCAGAAAAGGTCACGGACCTTAGGCCCATCAGTCTATGTAATATTCTATACAAAATTATTTTTAAGGTGCTAGTCAATAGATTAAAGTGTATTCTAGATGATATTATTTCTCTATCCCAAAGTGCTTTTGTTTTTGGAAAATTTATCTCAGATAATATTATTATTGCTTATGAATTGTCATATTACATTGGGGAATAAAAGAAGGGGAGAAACAGGTTATGCAATGATAAATCTTGATATGAACAAAGCTTATGACAGAGTAGAATAGTCTTTCTTAAATGACATGACCAGAAAAATGGGTTTTTATGACCGGTGGGTTTAACTGATTATGAAATGTGTCACTATTGTCTCTTATAGAGTTAAAGTTAATCGAATACTATTTGTAAATTTATATCAGAGAGAGGATTGAGACAAGGGGATCCTCTATCCCCTTACCTTTTTCTAATATGTCCAGAAGGTTTTTCAGCTTTGCTTAACAAAGCAGAAAATAAGGGATTCATAGCTGGTGTTAAGGTTTGCCCGAAAGCTCCTAGTGTTTCTCATCTATTGTTTGTCGATGACAGCCTTATTCTTATTGTGCAACAAGAGAGGACGCTACATAGTTACAAAGAATTCTTGATTTATATGAGAGTTGATTGGGACAAATTAACAAGGATAAATCCGTTGTTCTGTTCAATTCAAATACAAAGCAAAGCAAACGGCATGTATTTAAAGAAATTATAGATGTGACAAAGGAGACAATAAGTGATTGCTATTTGGGGTTACCAGTGCACATTGAGAAAGCTAGAACAAAGACTTTTGCTTACTTGAAAGATCGGGTGTGACAGCGAATACAAGGATGGAAAAAAAAAGTTTTTTTCGAAAGTTGGAAAGGAAATTATGATTAATGTAGTTGCTCAGGTAACACCCACTTTTGCTATAGGATGTTTTGATATCACAAGAACATTGTGTGACCAAATAAGTGTTATGATAGCACGGTTCTGGTGGAGTAAACATGAGAAATGAGATGATATGCAGTGGTTGAGTTGAAAGAAACTAACATTATCAAAGCAAATGGGTAGGTTAGGGTTTAGAGACATCCATACCAAGGCATATGGGTGGGCTAGGGTTTAGAGACATCCATGCTTTTTAACATGGCGATGCTAGCGAAAAAGCATGGTGAATTATCCAACAGCCAGACTTATTGTGTATGTTTGTTAAAGTCAAAATATTATGTGAAGGTAATACCAAATTGACTCTATCATTACCAATTTGTAAAATTTAAGATGATTATATCTGTTAGCATTACAATAGCAAGGGGCTTTTTCCAGTTCGATCAACATATAAATTATTCTGTGAAAAACAGAGAAGGGAAGAAAGGTGTGATAATGGCCCAACCTCTGTTCCAGACAGTGGTGATGAAAAAATGTGGCATCAGGTGTGGAAACTACCTATCCTAAATAGATTAAAACACTTTATGTGGAGACTTGCTCATAATACACTGGTTGTTAGAGGAAACCTAGAGCACAGAGGAATGGAGATTTATATCAAATGTGTGGTCTGTGATAGAATTCATGAAGATGGGGGGCATCTATTTTTCAAATGCATATGGGTGAGAGAATTATGGCTGCTATATATCTTGAACATATTAGAACCATGTTAATGGAGCTGTAATTAGCAAAGGAGGTCGCGGTGTCAATATTGAATATGCAAAATGAAGTCCAAACCAAAGTCATCGTGCTGTTATGGACTTGGTGGGATGAAAGGAAAAGAATTTGAGAGGGGGAGAGAAGAAGAACTGTTGCTACATTATCACACGCCGCTGAGATACTTTCTACGGAGATTATGAGGTTTTTTGGGGAAGATATTATTAGCAGAAATACTGTAAGAAGCAAGCATATTATATGGGAGAAGCCAAAGACATGTTTCTTTTTGCAAAAGTTTAAACTGTGGTGGATGGGGATTCATAATCCACGATGCTGATGGTGACATGGTCGCGGCAAACAGAGGTAAATTGAACTATGTTTTTGATTTATTCCATGTCAAGGTGATAGCTTGTCTGAAAGGGGTGAATATGGCTATGGAGATGGGCATCAATAATATTATGCTGGAGACCGATGCTCAGATGGTGAAGCAATTGAAAATTATTCATATGACGCAAGTTTATACGGTGGCCTGACTGTCGAGCCAAGGAACTTACTTCAGTTAGATTTATTTGAATCATCGGTGTAGCAGAAATCGAGAGAATGTAACAAGGTAGCGCATGCACTGGCTGCACTTGGGGGGTTTTGGCTGTACTTGTTTGTCTCTAAACTTTTGGGTATGTTGTCTTGGTCGCGCATGAATTTTTAGTCATGGTCGTGTAACTTAAAACTTTGTATTTTCTCTTCTTCTTAATACGAAACATGTCCAGGCTCGATAGAGAAAAAAATGTTGAAAAGCCTATCGACCTGTATTCAAGAACTGGTCGCAAACAATTCTGTTGTGTCTGTCAGTTAATGGAAGTTTCTTCCCATTCTGAAAAAAAACATAATAAGTCAAATGGTAGCAAGAAATTCTACATAAAACACATTTCCACACCCAATGACCCAATATGTGTGAAAAAAGGTGAAAGGTGATTAGCAGCCAGTGTTGCCGCCACAAATTATCTGTTCATCTCGTTTAAAAGCGGCTGCTTATGGTCTAGAACAAGACAAATTTTCAGCAGGCTCAAGCTACGCTTCCGTCCTTCTATTCCATCCTGAGTTTGTTGTAATTGGCTACACATCCTGTCCGACCTGGTCAATTGCTTTGAAATCCTACATAAAACACATTTCCACACCCAATGACCCAATATGTGTGAAAAAAGGTGAAAGATGATTAGCAGCCAGTGTTGCCGCCACAAATTATCTGTTTACCTCGTTTAAAAGCGGCTGCTTATGGCATCTGGAACAAGACAAATTTTCAGCAGGCTCAAGCTAGCTTCCGTCCTTCTATTCTATCCTGAGTTTGTTGTAATTGGCTACACATCCTGTCCGACCTGGTCAATTGCTTTGAAAGAAAGAGAAAATAAAATCTGCGCTCTCATAGAATGGAGCAGCTTCGCATTTTATGCAGGAGCCAAAAGGACGGCTCGAATGAATGCATGTTTTCTCAAGGAGGCAGCGTCCTGCGTATGCAAACTCCCATTGGCTTTGTTCAGGTCAAAGTCATACCATATGTGGTACGAAAACGGGCATGTGACACCACAGATACCTTTCGGTACATTGTGTGAAGTAAACAGAAAACGGAGATGGTGTCGATTCATCCTGTCCTCGGCGTCTCCTCTCTTGTTTTTGATAAATACTCCACGGGCTTAATTGCTTACACTTTTCAGGTTCTGGTGAAGTAAACAGAAAACTTAGCTTTTGATTAGTCAGTTTTTTTAAATCATGAGGCATACAGGACCTTAATACCCAATTACAGTTATTCGCGGCGGGGTGAGGGGGCTACGTTACAAAGAATCATCTAGACGGCAATAAAGATTATGGGACTTGCTAATTTCAGCTGACTGAAAATATAGTCGCCGTCTAATTTTACAGATAATCTGATTGAAATCTAGGAAATATGAAAGATTATCATTGTGATCATAACACACACACACACACAAAATATCACGGCTATCAGCAATCCTAATTGGCCCTTCTATGGGATCATAGTGTCAGCTGTGTTGACTGACAGTATTACATTATTGGGAGGACTACAGTCAGAAGAAAGAATCAACGGCAAGATAATCTTGGCGTCAATAAAGATTAAAGAATAATAATCAGTGTACAATTTATAGAGCAGCAAGAGAGCAATGATCATATATGATCATCTGAAGAAAGCATGCCTTCGAGCTCCCCTCTCGTCCACCTGAAGCTGCGGCGACTTTGGCCGGGTCACTTGCTTTGTCGACCTGCGAAACAGCAAGAACCTGCATGAGGGTTCAGGTTCAGGAAAGACGAAATCTAGAGTTGACACGTTTGGTTGGCTTTGCTCACTTCTGGGGACGGAATGGTCTATCAAACTTAGGGAGAGGTCGCGCGTGTGGTACCATGGTTCTCCTGAGCTGCTTCAGAGCCTTCTCTTCCTCGATCTGTGACAGGGATTGCATCCGTCGATCAGCAAATAGCAAAGTAAAGATTCATGCAACTATAGAAATACTTGATAGATACGGGTACCTTTTGGGCGAATTCATTTTCCTCTCGCAACCGTTTGTACGTCTTCTCTTTCTCTTTTATCTGCAGCATACACAAACATTTCTATGAGCCAGGTGTCCAAACTAAGATGTTACATTGAACAAAAAAGGTACGGGAGAGGGTATGTACTTACCATGTTATCAAATTCTGATCTCTGGACCGCTCTTTCATCAACGTGTAATGCAAATTGTTGTACTTCAGTGAGAGGCTTCCGCTCTTTCTCTGGGAGAGGAATAGGATCTCTGCAAGAAGATAACAAACGCTATTTAGTATCTTGCCTACAAGAAAGAAAGTATTCTCAGACAGATGACTACTTACTCTGTCAGTATGGGTTGGGCTCTCACAACTCTCCGCTGCGCCTCTTCCCTCTCCATCCTTTGTCTCTCTTCCATCAGTCTTTGCTGCTCAATTTCGTGTCTCACCAAACTTTCTAGCTGAAATCCTTCAGGTCTCGTGCAGGGCTTCGGTTCAGGCTTTGGTGGCACCTGAACGGGAAGCATATGTTATGCAAGATTAACCAAAAGATGACACCAACAATAAAAGAAGTTCAGAAAGTATTCTTCAGGTACCACTGGATAGTCTGTGGTGTATGGGTAAGGGTTGGCCTTGTGAAGTCTGGCTTTTTCCTCTTCCATCTGCTTCTGTGCAAGGAGAGCAGTTAGCTGAGCCTCTTTTAGCTGACCTCTTTCCTGTAACAAGGTGTATATTAGTAATTGTCTGCAAAAAATATGTTGACAAATGTTGTATTCACAAACCTCTGTGTGAAGATTGAAAGGGTTTGGTTTGGTTAGTCTGGGCACACCTTTCCTATCTGAGTGTGAAGAACTTTCAGAGTAAAGAGAAAGCTGCAAAACACGAAAGATGGTGAAAATTCTTTACAAAAAGAATATAGTTTGTTAGTTATCATGATACGACTTTCAATAACAACCTTGTCAAATAAATCAGTAACTGCAGGAGGACCCAAACGCGCATCTGTTGAGAAATGAAACTGTTTGGGTGCTGTCACCTGAGTCTTTGGATGGGGAAATAAACCGATGTCTCCCTTGCTCTCAAGAATCTGCATGAAGTGGTGTTCAGGTTGACTGAAGCCAAATCATAATCTCAAATCTATACCCCTCTCAAAACGAGTACCTTTTTGTTCAGTGGCTTGGCCTTGAACTTGGGTACCTTCTCTAATTCCTCCAATTCAAGTTCCTGAGAACTTTTCACACTGTTGAAAGATGATGTTACAATCTCATATATGTCTAAAATGAAAGTAGTTCATCATTGATGTAATAGGTGGCAGATACAAACCTTGGTGGTCGAGCACGCATTGCTGTGTGAAGCTGTGGTGGTTTTGGGGCTGTCAATTTCAGAGGCTTGTTCTGACTCTGCATGATTTAAGCAGTCAACTTTGGGCAATATAATTAGTAACTAACTTGCATCCTAACATGGTATTCAGATAAGCTTACCTTTACTGTTACCACAGAAGATGTTTCTGAACAGGTGTCAGTGTGTCGAGTTGCTCTCTCCATTGTTTTAAGATGGAACTCCTGTATTTCGAAAGCACCAACCATGTTAGGATTCAGACAAGGTAACTAAAATTTTCGGAGCGAGTAATCAATAAAAGAGAAGTAACTCATGACATTGTCATGTTGATAGGTTGATAGAATACGCACATTGAATTCAGGAATCTGCGGGGTTTTCCTTGGAAGAGGGGGGAACACAGGAGCCTCAGCAATCTGAAAGCAGAAACAAAAGCTACTTATTAGTCTCTTCTGAAATCAGCAAGCAGTTAATAGTCCATCATTTTTTTTTTCTCGAACGCCGATCAGTTTTTTCAGATGTGAACAAATTTCACCTTTTTGTTAAATGGCCGTGCTCTGAACTTGGGAATCTTGGCCAACATCTCCTCCTCTAATTCTGCAGAGCTCTTCACTCTGACTGCCCTGACCCTATGGGCAGTCTGAAACTCGGGCTCCTTTGGCCTGGTTAACATAAGCTGAGGTCTATTTTGTAATGTGGCTGATGTATCCTCCTGCATATTGCACAAGAAATATGAATGACATGCCATGTGATTAATAACCAGTAGATTCCAGCTAAAACAATAACAATCTGTGACACATGATTTATTATTAGTACTCTTTTTATTCATTATCTAGCTGTAACAAACAAATGTAATGTAATTGAACTTCAAGCTAAAACAACAACCTGTGGAGATCACATATACAAGTTAAATAGCATATAGCATCACAATGAGGATTAGCAGTCACAATGTCATATGCAACTTCATTTTTCAAATAAACAGAAATATGCTGACCAGAGATGTGAGAAACAAACCTACACGACTGAACAGAAATAAGAAAATGATACAGATACTAGCATGAGATCTACTGTGAGGGGTCACAGTGAGGATTAGCAGTCATAATGTCATATGCAACTTCATTTCTCAAATAAACAGAAATACGCTGACCAGAGATGTGAGAAACAAACCTACATGACTGAACAGAAATAAGAAAATGATACAGATACTAACATGAGATCTACTGTGAGGGGTGCCTAGCTCTCTAGTCCCCGATTCGAACTTCTTGACTATTTCCGCGGCTGAAATATATGGTGCCACTTCCTGTACAACGCAAAATAAAAGTATCAGATCACCAGAAAGGAAATTTGCAGCATTTGAATTTTCTCCCCTCAGTCTCCATAAATATGCACAAGGGCAGGAGAGGAATTTTGCACATACCTTCGTAGAGTGCATAGAGTCATGGGACCTTCTCATCTCAATGCTCCCTGCTAACCCAGCTCTTCCCTTGTGAGGCAGCACCCTGGTCTTGACGTTCAGAATCTGAGCACAATAGAAACAAGTTTCTTAAAACAAAAGAAATACATGAATTTACAATTTATCTTCAATCTCATTCTCCTACCTGTCTAACTCCTCCATTATCCAGTTTCTGCCTCTTAACTGCCTGGTTTTCATGCGTGACGTCAGCAGCAGCTAAGTCACGAGTGCCCCTAACAACCAACACAAGTCAGAAACAAAAATAACCTTAGGAGCTACAAGCCTACAAACTTGACAGATGAACTTGAGTTCTTACTTCATCACACTCCTCCTGACAACCATGGAGCCGGTCGCAGCACCTTCTTTCGACGTGTTGGCCAGTGTCTTTGGAGTGCGCACCTCAGTTTTCACAATAGATTTGGCACAGGTGTGAACTGCAGGGGCAATTTTGACAGGAGGTGGAGGCCTCTGCATCTTAGGCGTGCTGACAGAACCACCATCCGCTGTTAAAGTAACGGCAATGTCAAAGTCCGTATTAATGCACAATTCCGAGCCGTACAGAGATCAAATGACATGCACAGTATGTTGAAAACTCACATTTTACAGTCGGCTCTCTGATCGGTTGGAACTCAAAGGACTTAGGTGAGTCCTCCTTCTCCTCTTCAGCAGGCGGCGACTCCGACATTGTATCCGCTGGAGGGGACTCAGACATTTCTTCCGGACACGCAGCACTAACGAAAAAAAAATTGAACGCAACCCGTTCATTACACCAATCAAGGACCGCAAAGTCATACGAGACAAAAATTCCAGCAGAAATTGATTACCTTGCCTCCTGCTGGTGGCTGCCAGCGTCGGCACAAGTCACACTGATCTCTTCACACACCTGAAAATTTCAGAATATGAGCACTACAAAACTACAGTAAAACTGCTGAAAACTGGCGGAGACCACAAGGGAGTGAGGATGGAACCACATACAGATCCGAACGATGCGTTTTTCATCTCTGACGGGCTCCTGAACACATACACGAAAAGAGAGAAACAAACAAGCTAGGTGAGTAATCAGTTCTCGCGACCATGACGAAGCACATCGGGTGTATTTCAGACACGGAATTCTCCGGCGCTTACTCGCTAACATCCGCCGCCGGGGGTCCTGCAGCCCCCGCCTCATCGACAGCGTCCTCCTGCACAATCGCAAACGCAGAGATCGCAGTATGAGAAGAATGGGGATTTCAGAGCGAGGACTAGGGCGGAATAGATTCGATTCGGATCCTCACCTCCGTGTCCGGCTCCTCGGCGCTGGCGAAATCGCAGACAAAGGTGACCTTGGGCACCGTTCTCGTCTCCCTGATCCTGGTACCGAACGCTGCGCGCACGAAGACGGGAGAACAAAGTCAGGGAAGCCTCAATGATGAGGAAGGGGAATCGGGGCGGATTTGGGGGCGATCGATGAGGAAGCGCACGGGCGGGGTACGTACGTGAGGGGGCGTGGCTGGCAGAGGCCTCGAACCAGGCCTCGGCGGCGCGGACGGCCTCCTCGGTCTCCTCGTTGATGAAGTCGAAGAACCTCGGGGCGTCGAACTCGTACGCCGCGTCGATCTGGCACGCCGCCGCCGTACCCGTGTCAGGCGCCATGGATCGCGTCGGTGAAGGGATCCTAGGTCAAAGAATTAAGGGTCTCTCTCGCTCGCTCGCTCGCTGATGGCGTGGTTGGGGGAGCGGGGAAGAAGAAGGTGTCGTCTGCAATTGGGCCGTAGGGGGAGGATGAGAATAACGTTGGGGTGGGACGGGCGGCTCTAACGGTCGGCTGATTCGAACACTGTGCCTAAAGGGGCAGGGGGTTGGGGTGGGGTGGGTTGTACACGCGCCCGCTGCGCAACGGCTATTTTTCTCGGTGAGGCTGCGGACGGGGCCCCACCGGATTAGAGGTGGGAACAGAGATTTTTTTTTCCTGAAAGGTGGGTGGGAACAGAACAGTAGTAATCCCTCCGTATAAAATAAGTGTCGTTTCCACTTCTCGAGGAGTCAAATGTGTCTAACTCTGATTAATTATATACAAGAAAATATTGATACTTATAATATATGAGTAGTATGATAGATTATTGAATCTATTTTTATAATAAACTTATTTAGATATACAAATATTACTAATATTTTCTCTAAATATAATTAGGACTCAGACGTCACGACTCAGGAGCCAAGTAAAATGTAGAGATGAGACCCATGTCAGTTATCAAGTAAGAGCAGCCACAGTCCGTTGATGTTTAGAATGTAAAATCAAAACTACTTTTCTGTATCATTAATTTATGGATCTCAGATATTTTTTAATATAAGTTACAAATGAGACTTACTTTACATCAGATTCCTTGTTCATTGACTATGATACCAACCAAGCATCTATCATCAGTACAGTAATCCAAAACAAAAATAAAAATCTCCATCTCAATCCTCACTCCCAGGCTTATCCTCTCGCTTCTTGTTGCTTTCATCTTCACTAGCCATCCGTTTGTTCTTAGAGTAACACTGTAGTTTTTCAATCTCATTCCTAGTAGCAAAAAAACAAGAAAGTGTCTAATTCTCAGTCGATTGAAAATAGGGGTTTCTTTCAATCAACGCTTTTAACCCTTAGATCTAGATCTAATAGATACAAAAAGACAAAACTTTTTTATAATCTATACATAATACTAATTAATACAAATAATCCTATAAATAAATAAATAATAAAAGAAATAAAAAAAATAAAAAACAAAAGAAACAGCTCTTTTACCCATCGACTGAAAACAAAGTGTTGTTTTCAGTCGATTGAAAAACAACATTTCCAAAAAAACAATTATATTAAACTTAAGAGCTACAAAAAACTGCTCTAATATTTCTCATTTCCAATAATTCTCCATCCCTAAAAACACCCAAACATCTCCACTACAGTGGGGATCTCTCACCTATCTCTGTTAGTTGAAACCCACTACTATTCAGTCATTTTTCTGGAGCGAGGTTCCTCCCTCTAACGACCACTGGCTCTGATAAAGCCACTCGCCCGCCACCAGCCACCTCGGCCACCGTCACCCAAATCGAGGCTTGAATGGCAATGACAGCCATGCACCAAATATGCTCGTTTGCTCCTCTGAGCTCCGACGCGACGCGTCCTTGGACGCTCACCCTCCGCCCTTCTTCCCTGTGCCGCGCAAGAAATACGGCCTTTGCTCGCTATCTCCCGCCATCCCGGACACCAAAGACAATGTCCTAAGCCATCATCGTGCCTTGGTGCGTTGGACCCAAACTCACCATCGACAGATGAGCCACTGAGAAGATTCGGCTGCCATCGAGCTTGGGACCCTACACTGGCGTCATGGAGCTGGGGGAGAGAGAGACGAAGGAGGAGGAAGGGAGGAAAAGATACATATTTGCATTTAGTTCGTCTTTTTACTTTGAAAACATATTTGACAATATATATTGAGGGCTTTTACTATCCAAAATACTGACCAGTAGTTTGATCTGAACGGTATAGATTTTATAATCTAAAATAATAACTACTGGCCAGTAGTTTCTCAATTTAAGAATAATATCAGAAAAAATAAGAGTTGTAGATTTATAGTAATTAATTTTTATTGTTATAAATAAAATTGTATTAACAATTTGATTAATAAATAATATTTTATATTTTTTAAGATAAACTAATATTTTAATAATTTCGTAGATTTAATATTATATTATGAAAATAAATATAAATTTATTAATTAATAGTGTAATTACGAAATTACCCTCAAACTACTTGCCAGTATTTTGGACAGTAAAACTCTTCTATATATTTTCTTATTAGGGATGAGATATTGGAAAATACTAAAGCAGAGTTCATAATATCCAAAAATTAGTTTTTATCCGCTCAATATTTAAGATGGATTATTGAGAAACCGCTAGAGTTGCTCTTACTGCCTTGCTCGTCGTCGCTTGCTGCTGCTCCTCTGCCCACCTCCGTTTCTTTTGCTTGTTGTTGCTCCTCTGCCCAGCGCCGCTTCATCGTGCGTCGCGTCTCCTCGCTGCTGCGCGTTGGTCCATGCACGAATGGATAGGAGCCCCAGAGGGAAGGCGCACCGCATGAAGAAGTTCGGCAGCACCAGGACGAGGTACGGTTCGATATTTGCTTTTGCAAATGTGAAGTCTGGAAGGTTATGCTTCTTGAAATCATCATCTATATGATGAAAAGAAAAGTTGTAATGTACAATAGCCTTTCTTAACTCAAGTGCAATGCTTGCATGATTAAAATGCTAAAACTTCAAGTTTCCGTGAAGAAGTAATCATTGTTTTGTATGAAATGCATGTGTTATCTGAATCTGACTCTTGGAGTTCATGTTCAGGTCAAACCAAGCTGCTGCATCTTTGTCCATCTGGGTGGCATGAGCAAAACGGACCCCTTCCTTCTGACCGCCACTAACTTGCTGTAGAAAGTCCTACACGTCTGCGACATGGTGAAGAGGTTCATCATCATCCTCACGTACTAGTGTGTTGAGATCCTAAGACCATGGTGGCTGTGGTTTGAGTAATTAGAAAAAAAAGCGGTATGTTGGGAGTGTTCATATAGCCGTGCGTCAAATCTGAATTTTGGCTTTAAAACCTGCCGTCAATCCAATTTTTAGTCTCCTGTTTCCTTGCTGAAATGCTTTGACGGTAAAGTTTTTAGCCTCGGTCAGGCTTGTAAAACTGGTGACTTAAGGCAATGCAACAAATGAGCAGGGTCGGCCCTGGGGGAGGGCAAAGGGGCAGCCGCTTTAGGCCCCTAAAACTTAAGGGCCCTAAACTATAACATGTATGTATATATGTTCAATAAAATTAAACTCATTCGTTATGGTCTGCTAGCCTTAATCTATAAGAAAAATTTAGTAGTCCAATAGACCTATATGCCAGTTCGGCTAGGAGAATCAACATCGCATACGATACTCTAATTATACAAACATGAACCATCGGTAGTTTGGCACATCGTAATTCTTGTTCACTCGGCAGAGTACATCACAAGTCACTGACTCGCTGCCGTGCGCTACTACTAACTGCTGAGTTCCTGGCATTCCACATCCACGGTCACACCGTTGTAGCCTTGTAGGCCAGCAGGTTGCAACTACAGTAGATACGTTTCCTATCCTATTCTCCTTCCCTAAATCTTAATTGGCTTGACTAATCGGTTTTGAACTGCAAGATGAAACATTAAAATTATTTGATTAATTTTTGTTGTTGTTACATCAAGTAGAAAATATCCATCTAGGAATGAAAAAAAAAGAAATGTTCGAAGGAACTTTTAAGGTAATATGTACAATCATTGAGTATATAAATTTGACTTTATACTATTATTTACTTGAATTAGTTATAATATTTTAAACGCATCGGTAAAATTTGAGTGTTTATGTATATATATAAAGAGCCCCGTCTTTCAACTTCACCCCGGTCCCCAAAATATACAGGACCGGCCCTGCAAATGAGCCATCATTGTTGCTGATGTGTAAAGAGCTTTAATAAAGGATACATAGGTCATTCCTTGAATCCTTATATTTATAACACGGAGGGAGTACTTAACGTTGGCGCTTATTTCTTTCTTTCACTTATAATGGAGACATTGATGCCAAAAAAAGGAATGACCTCCAACAAAACAAAAACAACACACACATTTCACTATTTACTAGTTGGAACTGGATGCGTCAACATTCATTGATGCATGTTTCACCCGAGTTCCACTGGTGCCTGAATCAGAAGTTTACTTCAGACCATTGCATTGTAGATGCTCTAATGTGCCATGATTCTTGTAGAACGCTTGAAGCTGCTACTGTGAAGTTTGTTCTGAATCCGGTGATGATCCATGGTTACGAAAAGGAGAACAAAGCCGTTTGAGATGAAGAAAGCTACCTGGGCATCGTATTCAATAATACCGCAGGAGTATTTTACCTTTTAGAATTGCTTTCAGCTTGTACCTTGTAGAGATGGAGTGATTAGATCATTAGTTGCCTATCAACAAGAAAGCAGTACACAACTGACAACACCATCAATTATTTAATGAACAAATTTCCTCCGTGTCATTGAAAATTTACTAAGTTTTCTTTGTAATATTAAAAACATCGAAGTTTCCTCTATGTCATCCGTGTAAATTTTGATGCCTTACGATGCCACTGCTATTAATTTTTCATCTAACAACATTAAATAATAGCGGAAAAGACTAAAATATTTATATAAGACAGACATGATGAATTTTATTTGCATCCAATTATGCTACTACACACGTACACAAGTTGTATAGTAAAAATGATACTTTTAAATAAAATTTCAAAATAATTGCACATGTAAAAAAAATCCAAAATAATTACACATTTTATTGTCTTTAACAATACAAAATATTATCTTGGAATTCTTTTACTAGTGATAATTCAAAAATATATTTTTCATGGTAATGCTTATAAACATTGTATTTTCAAATTTTATTTGAAATTGTATTTTTATAATACTACTTGTGTATGCGTGCGTGGCATAAAGAAAATATAAGTAAAACTTTTGCCTTACAAGAGTATTTTTTTGTCTTTTCAACTAGGGACAATAGTGTTTCTACCCCTGGTTTCAACCTCAATTGTGATTTTATCCTTCATTTTTTAACTTTGTGATTTTATCCCTGGTTTTTCAAATTGAAGATAAAGTATACCCCTACTGGGGTAAAATCATAATAAAAATATTTGATTTTACCCTTGGTAGGGGTAAACTTTTCCTTCATTTTGGAATTGCAGGGGTAAAATCACAAAGTTAGAAAACGAGGGGTAAAATCATAATTAGACATCAAATTAAGAGTAAAAACGCAATAGCCCCTTTTAACTATTATTTAATGCTATTAGATAGAAAAGCTAACTGTAGTGGCATCTAAGTAATAAAAATTTTCCGCTAATAACACAAAAAGGAACTTCAATCTTTTTTTGGGTTAATTGGATTCATGCCATTGTAATTTCTCTGTTTTTGAGATATACTATTATAATTTGTCTTATTGAAATCATGCCATTATAATTTTGTAGTTGTTTGAACCATATCATTATATACGTCTAAAAGCTCTTTGGACCCTCCTACAAGGATCGTATTTATGTATGCCACTAAACTACCCTCGGTCTCCTTCCAATCTTCCTGCTCTCTCCTTCACACAACATCGGTGCCTCGGCGGCTGCAGCCATCGCCACTAGGGTAAGGGACAGGACCAAGCTTGGCACTGCCTTGAGGCCGGCGATCCACACAACCCACTAGCCAAGGGGGCGGCAGGTCGCCATGATCCCAGCTATCGGGGCGATAAGGTGGCCAGGGGCACAAACACAAACAAGGTGCCCCCTGTCGCGCACTCGAGCGTCGACTCGGCTAGCAGGTCGCAAACCCGCGAGCCAAGGGTGACTCGTCCGCCCCACCCTCGCGCCTATCTGCGCTTCGCTCAACCAACCCGTGATGCCTGGATGGAAGCTGAAGGTCGCGAGTGTACGAAACATGGCAATGGCAATCTCTCGCAACAAAAGAGGGCGGCGATAGCAGGGGAATCGAGCTTGGTGTGAGCTGGAAAAGGGAGGCGATAGGGCAATGGGGAGCACTCGGTAGCGGTGAGATCTTAGAAAGGGAGAAGTTATAATGGCATGAATTCAATTAATCCTTTTTTTATGTCACAGAGGAAACTAGATAGAATTCACTCTTATTTGATTAGGTTTGTTACGACCCAATTCAAATGGATGCAAATTCCTTAGGCACCTTACAAGTTCCACAATTTTCAACAAGTTTGGAATCAATATAACCCTAAAATTGACAGAGGACAAACGAATATCAAATCAGAATTTTAAGAAATTTATACTGTTATTAAATATTTGAGTGTGTAGTGAATGTTCACATGTACGGCGATAGAAGTTGCATTACAAAATGATATGGAACATGTTATTCACCATGAACTAAACAAATTAAACAATGCTCCAGCATACGCCTTCTCGGATCTACTGGAATGAGTTCTAATGATAGCGTTATATACACTCAAAATTAATTATACACTGAATCAAAGATGGAGTCTCCTTCCTCACTTGTACTGGTTGTAGATCAAACAGAATTAAGGTCTTGCGACACTTGGTTTTGCCACCTGCGAAAATGGAAGTGACTCATTCCTTGTTACGAGTACATGCTAAGCAAGAGAAGAGTATCCGTGACCAACCTTGTAAGAAGGAACCTCGCCAGCGGGCTTACAGTTGGAGCTGCCAATGTTGGCGTGTTAGCTTGTTTTTTGCTGCTCGCTGGTTCCAAAGGAGGATCAGATTTCTTAGAGAAAGCCGAAGCTGCCATCTCCTGAAGACCTTGCAACGAGGAATCCTTCAAGCTGCATGGGAGGGGTATCCGAGTCAATAATAAGCTTGACAAAATGCAAAAAGGGGAAAATCAAGTGGCAGAGAGCATAGTGATGATCTTACCTTCCTAGCCGGTGTAGCATTCTGCCAATCAGTACCTCACACGATCCAGGTAATTCATGTTCTAGATCCATCAACGAATCAAGGAATGCATGGACGGTAGGCTGTTCAAACTTGTCCCCAGTAGCCTGCAGCACGGTGTCAAGAAAGTCCAGAGTTGGAAGACATGTCTGTAGGGATGCAAAGATTGAAATACACTTGTCTTGGCCCAATTACACTTTACCTCTTTTAGTGAAGGAATTATCAACGATGAAATTACAGGTGAAGCTACAAAACTAGAAGCTCGAGAAGTTGATTGCCCATCAGGTAGATGACGTGATCTGCGACCTTTTTGCATATCAACATTCTCACTAGAGTAAAGAGCAAACTTCTGTCAAGGATTAGAGGCAGGATGATTCTAACTTGAAGTGAAAACACAACCAAAACTAAACTTCGATTACCTTTGGACCTCTTGGCTATTTACTACAGAAATTCTATGCTCATGTGATTCCTTTTCATGTCTGTTGATGATAGGCCTTTCTCGAGCATTTCCCTTTCTAAAGCCAGCTTGCAGAGCAGCTTTTGCCTGCATGTATCGTACACTTACATAAATACCTAATAAGTGTTGATCATTAGACACAAGCAGAAATGGGGGAAAATGTGCATTTGCATCACCTCTGCAAGGTTAATAGCACTATCCTCAAGTGAAGCGCTTGATGCCTTTTCTTGGATCCCCAACCTTGACCTTGAAGATCTTGGAGTGTCTGGTTCTTCACTTTGACTACGAACAACTGTCCCACTGGAAGACATATCTTCATACGAGGAGAATCTGCTGGGAGTCTGAGAAGTAAGTTGTATCAGACGCTGCTTCTTATTTATCCATTCGTCTTGTTAAGGAGAAAATAGGACAACAGAAAGTCTAAACAATATTTTAATGCTACCTTCGAACTGTGATTGCTAGCTGTTGACTGCAGTTGAGATGCTGTTGGAGAGCGTAATACTACAGTTCCTGACCCGCTTACCGATTGGTCATTCTGGCAAAGAACTGATTGTTAGTAACACAATTGACCATAACCAAGTTATACTCCATATAGATGAAATCTTACATCTTCTGTAGAACTTTCTAGCTCCCCACGTTCACTATGCACCTCTCTCTGAGACAAGCTTGATGCAAGTGATTCATCAGATCCCCTCCATGATGGCCTCCACTGATTTTCTCGGTCAGAAGTACTAGTTGGAGTATTTGGACTATGAGAGATATCGGATCTACCATCCTTGGTGGAGGAAATTTGAGGTGGCCTTGACCTAACTCGAACAGTTCCTGTGCCCTCCGATCTGTCAGGAAAATCCCGGCCAACAGCTTTCTTGACTGTTACCTGACTACAGTAGAGATAGAACAAAATATGAGTGATGGAAAGATAGAAGCAAAGTTAAATTACTGCTGCATCGAGTCTACCTCAAAGTCCGAGATGTATCTTTTGCCCTATCCACCTTGATAGTACCTGTACTGATATCTTCTTCAATATGTGTTCGCCCATTTTGTGTGGCATCCAAGCTGTTTTTTGCAGCAAATTTTGGCCGCTCCCTACCAATATACCAGAAACAAAGCACACAAAATGAGATAGAGATTCATGCTTCAAGTATTGAAGAAAATGCTTCCATTTAGTCAATTATCGTGGAAAACATATATGACAAACCTTATTCTCTCCAGAAGCTTTGCAGTTTTTCTGGCATTTTTAATGAAACGATGCTTAAGAAGCTCCTTAGCACTAGGCCTCTGCAAAAACATGATAAAGAGAGACTTAAGAGAGAACAAGGCCAAGAGGAAGTGATTGAAGGTATAAACAGACTCCAAATATTATGTATACCTCTGCTGGATTCTTCCTCAAACACAATGACACAAACTCCTTCATCGGTTTAGAGAAATGCTCATCAAGCTGCATATTAATAAAAATCTATTTATCTTCTTGCAAATAAATAAATATCACTGTGTAGGTTGCAATACACTTGACAGCAGTAGTTTAAAATAATCAAATGACCTGAGGTGGATTTTCACGAGGTATCATGAAAAGAACTCTCATGGGATGAATATCTGCCAAAGGGGGTTCACCTTTTGCCATTTCTATAGCAGTTATACCCAAAGACCAGATATCTGCCTGCATGAGAGTTTGAGACATGAACTTAAATAACCAAACATAATAAGAAGCAAACTGACAAATGCAAAAATAAGTACCTTCTCGTTGTACCCTTCAGAATTTTGAATAACCTCAGGTGCCATCCAAAAGGGAGTTCCAACGAATGTCTGAACAAATGGAAGTCATAAATAACAGTATAACGAAATACTTGCAAGTTAATTGTAACAAAGTCCAACAGAGGAAGTAGAAATGACATCAAACCAAATGCTAAGATGATCCAATATCAACATAAAAGATGAGGTCCTTCTATATGGTGCTGGTTCAATTGATATAAACAGGTTATACAAATCAAGATTAACCCTACCAGAAACTAACAAATCTAACTTGAAAGAATTTGGTTCTTAAAATTTTCCATGAACTATCCACTTCTCTCCCTACCCTAAGCCCACCTACTCACCTGAAAAACATGACAACAAGATGCCAACCATACACAAAGATTGCTCAACTCTGCGACCCATATCAATTATGATGTCATATCACAAATAATTATCTTCATTGTAGATGCAAAATGAAGAGCAAAGAACTATGCCATGACCCAGACTCTATGCCACTACCACGACTTGTATACACTCTCAGTGCTCAAGTCTTACACTTGTTCCATGATAACGTGTAGTTGTAAAAGCCAGCTTGGAACCACATATTTTAGCCATACTCCATTATAAGCCAGAATACCAGATTACGAATGGTTTATGGTGATTCAAATGTTCAACCATGGTATAAATAACATTTCGATAGGCATATGGCCTTGTTCGCATATGCCATGTGATGTACATCTTTGCAATGACAATGAGCAACAATGCTATCCACAAAAGGATGATAATATGTACTAAAATCATGCATTCTACCAAATTTCAATGAAAATTAGGACGGGATTTAGTTGCTTCACCGCAAACTGGTGATTAACAATTTTCATAGAGCACTACTTTGCTACTGGACTGATTGCCGCCTAGAAGGCTGGAATCAAACCAACAAAGTTTTGGTGTTTCACCGATTTACAACCCTGCATAGATGCATCCTCCAAGCCACCCACGAAAGCCTGAAACTACTAGCAATAAGTCTATTGACTATGGAGAAGGTACATCTATATATCTTAAAACCACAGGTCCAAGATACCATAACTAATCCAAATATCAAATAAATATGAGAGGAAAAAATAACTCTTTCATTAAACAAGGGAGAAAGGCAGATCATAACAGTGTAGATTCACATCAGTTACAGCCGAGACATTGTAGAAACAATATGAAGAAATATTGATAACTTGAAACCATTTTAATCATGTAGACACAAGTACGACTGATTTTTAACAATATGTAGAAATATTGATAACTTGAAAGCATGGAAACATGATTAAAATGGTACCTTTCTCCGAGACATTGTTTTAGTCAACTGTGCTGAAACACCAAAATCTGCAACCTATACAATACAAATATTAACATTTAAAGATGTATTATGAACAAAAATTATCAACAGCACAGGACATTGAGAAGTTATACCTTCACATCTCCGCTCTCAGTGAGGAGAATATTTGCAGCTGCAAAATATCAAATAATATGGTCCATTAGAATGGTGTTGGATTTGGCACTAGAGAAATAAGATAGAAAATTTATTGGTGAAAACATATCCAGATTAATCATCTTCACACAAGGGCACAAACATTCACTTTGAGCAATTTGTTTTAGACAGAATCCAACTTAATAAGTCCATACATGTTTTATTGAGTGAATGACTTTAATCAGTAATCCATGTTTTCATTTTAATTAGTGTCTACATGTTTCAGGGTGAAAACAGATGAGAATGGTCAGGAAAACACATCAACCGTTTTCACTTTCACGTTTGTTTTATCAGACGGAAACAAAAACAGGAAAGCCAGTAACAAAAACGATCAGGAGAAAACAGGCATCCAAAAACGAACAAATCCGAGTGGAAATATGCCGATATTGGTCAGGAAACCGGTACTTCAAATCGGGAACACCAACTAACAAAACAAAGCCTTTGAAATATATTGGTTGGCACATCCGTTCCTACAATCTTACCAACAATATATCTACAAGCATCACACTTGGTTCACTATTAGACACATGTTCCACATAGTAAAATAAGTCTCAAACCAAAAGCTGGTGCATCACTGGTTATTAACCGTACACATACGGTAATTGAGCAACGTTCTGAATGTAACTGCATTTGTGAGCATATTAATTTGTTATTTATTCACATCAGCAGCAACGATCTAAAATAAAAGAAACAAAGAAGTTTTACTTTTGTGCACTGCACAACGGTCAGCACCATGCTGGGCCTTGGTTGGTACAGCCAGCAGCCAGCAGACTGCATGCCAACTTAGTCCCACCTCGTGTAGACAGATGGAAGGAAGGGTAACAAGTGTATATAAATATACCACTGAACCCTATCCCGTAGAGGTAAAAACGGGAGCCCTAAACGGGATATCCCAGGTAGAAACAAGATACCAGTGATACGGATGGAATGAGGGTGAAACTGTTTTCGATCCCGTTTTTGAAACCCGCGTAAAATTTCACCCTGTTTTCGTTCCAATTCAGTATTGTAACCCAGGGAACAAAAACAGTTGGCAAAAAAACAGTATACAGCGCCGGGACGGGATTTTCTTGTCTACCACTGTACATGTTAACCCTCCCTCTAGTCTTTTTCGACAGAATTTTAAAGTGACAAAGCCCCATCCTTGTTAAAATAATACTACACCGCACTGTACTTGTAGGAGGGCACTATGAATTTCCAGCACCAAACACAGACCCTTCTGATTCATGGGTCAGTGTGACTGTGTGAGTGCTTTGCTCTCACCCCAACATCCAATAACACCTCTAAGGCTTCATGCAATTCCACCAGCAAAAAGTAATCTTCACTTACCCTTCAGCATCTTATCCCAACCAAATATGTATTTAATCAGAAACAGTTTTGAACTTTTTTGTACAATCAACCAACCAGGAACTTCGAGTGAATAATAAACTAACTTGTTAGAAAATAGTTGGTGCCAAGACTCTCCTGGTGAGACCGGTTAGAGTGACGTGTTCCAGGAGCATGAACTCCTGTCCAACCCAGGTTTGAATCACGGCACCTTCTTAAGACGAAAATCAGAGGGATGTCTCTCCCCCTGGTCGAGTCTTTTTCTAAAAAAAATAATTGGTATGAAAAAAAATTGACTAAGGGGGGAGACACCCACCCCAGCATTGTTTGATAGTGGAGGTGAGCTCTTCTGCGTGTTCGAGAAAACAAAGAAGGTGAGAATCGAACCCTGGTCGGCTGGGTGACAATCACCGCCACTAGCCAGCCCATCCCAGCGAGATTCCTAAAAATAATTGGTATGGCATGCCCATATGTGGATTAGGAGGGCTAGTGCTGCATACTACCAGTGCCACCTGACTAAGGCAGTTCTGGTGGAGTAAGGCTTCTAGGACTGCAATTCCCGATTTTTCAGATATTTCCCATGGAAGCATGTTTCAATCAGAAGAATGTTGTGTGAATGCTATATTAGTTTTTACAGAACAGAGGAAAACACCATCCCTATTAGACAGCCTCCTGCTCATAGGATTATATGTTCTTCTCATTGGTGGACAGGAGCTAATTGAAAAGGTAACTATACAAACTACATAACAATTATAAACCTGTTATTAAAAGTGTACCAGCACTGGATCACATATCTGACTCAGCACTTGCTGTGCAATGGAATGAGTCTTCTTCCCAACTAGCAAACTTTACTTACATGATGACAAAGATTAGTTCACAAACCGACTAGCAAGCGATGACCAAGGCCAGTTAGAAAGACAAATGTAAGATGATACGGTATGGGTTGTATGACCTTTTGTTGATACGGCAATGCTGTCAGTTTAGATCGCTAATGATCTACAGCGTGGCCCTGACCTAGCGCCGCCGCCGCCAGAAGCGTCCACCCGCCGCCGCCGCTTGGTCCCCCTCCTCCTTCTCCTCCGGTGTCCACACCGGCGGCGAGGAGGAGCGGGGATCCACCTTTCTTTTTAGTCCAGTTGCCTTTTCTTAGTTCGAGTCCTAGGTTAGGTTTGAGTTCTTGTCCATGTCGAGTTATTCGGCATTGGGAATTTGTTTTCTCCTTTTTCTCGCCGGTCACGTCGAGGATAAAGTGTGGATTTGGTCTTTCCATGGCGGCATCAAGGAAGATGATGACGGCGGCGACATCGTCAACAACTTCTGTGTCTTGGCGACATGGAGTTTTAGGTTTCCGAACAGCGACATCAAGGCGGAGATTATGTTGTCGGCGTGGAATAAAATTCTCTGGTTCCTTCTCCGTTTTGTCGTGGTTAGTCCCAACCGCGATGAATGGCTTGTGAGATCAAGGTCAATGTTTTTTCTTCTTCTTCGGTGACAGAAGGAAGAAGAAGGAAGACACGAAAAAGAAGAGGATTATGGTCAATTCTACCTACAGGAATGTTGGCCGTCGTTCCCTGGGCACCTGTTCTCAGTCTGTTTGCTGAGTGTTTACCAGTGTGGTCATCTATTTGAATCTTTATACAGGTTTAGGATTGAGCTTTGGAGCTACATACCGAGTGCACTTAGGGTGTGTTCGTTTCTTGGAGTCTAAATTTTAGTGGGGTCACATCAATCATTAAAATGCTAATATAATTATTAAATATATATTAAATATAAAACTAATTACATAGTTGAATGCGCATCAGCATGACAAATTCATTAAGCTTAATTAAGTCATCATGAAGAGATGTTTACTGTAGCATCACATTATCTAATCATGACCTAATTAGTCTTAATAGATTTGTCTCGTCATTCAGAGGGAGGGTTATGGACTGGGTTTTGTCAATAATCTATATTTAATACTTCTAATTAGTATCACAATATTCGATGGGACAGGTCTAAAAATCAGAGGGGTGGAAACGAACACACCCTTAGTTGTAATATCTCTGTATTTCAGAGTGCTTGTAACATGAAGATGTACTCGGGCATTATTTAATAGAATCCTTCTTTTTATCTCAAAAAAAAAAAAAAAAAAACTTTTGTTGATATGGTAAGTCAATTCAGAATGATTATACACTACCACGATGTAAACACAGTTTAATTGAAGAACCAAGTCTAATTTACATCCTTAGTAAATCGATAATAACTGGAGAATCAATGGCTATCAGGTTTCCTTTTCCAAATAGAGGAAATTGGCAAGAAACATCCTGATAAGAGAAGTTAAGATGAGAAGCAATCCAGACCTTTAATATCACGGTGAATCTTTCCTTCAGAATGCAGATATTCCACTGCATGTAGCAAGTCCCTCAGAATGCATGCAATAGACATTTCATCCAGGGGAGGGCCAGCTTGGAGCTATGTGCAAAATGGAAGTCAGAGTGACAAAAAATAAATACCAAACACGTAAGCAAATGATGTTTGACAATGGAATGGTGCACCAACTTCACTTTTAGCTACATAGTATTAAGCATTAAGCTGTGTCAATAGAATTACAATATACAGAACATACAAGATCAGCAACAGAACCACCAGCCATGTATTCCATTACAATCAATAGTTTAGTCTGGTGAAGGTACGAGCCGTAATAGTCTGTTATATATGGGCACCGGCATTGTGACAAAACAGATATCTCCTGAAAGAGGAAATAGAATGTTTCAGCCTTTCAGGTAAAGAACTTTCCACATCAACTGCATGCTACTTGACTGATGACAATCGAGTGTCTAATGTAGTACGCAAGGTGAAAAGTACAGAAAATATGACCTTTTGGATATCTTCAATGTCATCCTCACTGCATGAATCGGTTGAAAAGAAGCATTAATAACTAGGATAAAAAAAATTTGGGGGATTAAAAAAAGTAAGAGCCAGAGTCTAAAAGGAGAAACAGATGGAATTAGAACTAGTCCTTTTTGTAGAAAAAATTAGTTATAAAGGTGAAACGAGGTCATCATGCCTGACAAATTTTATATATTACGTATACAGGTTTCCTTTTCATGGTAAAAAGTTACTACTACCTCCGGACAGAAATTGTTGATGTCCAGACTCCAGACGTTTGGGTTGAACAAATTTTGTACTAAGCCTTTTGTCTGGACGTCAACAACAGAAATACGGAAGGAGTATATAAGCTGACTGGTGCAATCCTAGTTTTTCAGATGGTTAGGCAATGCCCTGTCACATAGGCAGCAACACAGCTATTGTGGCGAACCTAGAGCACCCTGTCGCCTAGGTGATGCCTTAAGAACTATGGGTGCGATGTGTGGTTATATGACAGCTAAGGCATAAATTTGAGAAAATGTAATACATAAGGGTGCAAAGTCATAATGCTAGACAAACACATGCAATTCCACAAAAAAAAAATGGATCCTTCCCATTAAACTAATTGTGTAGAAATTACAAGTTAAAACATAAGACCATTACATTCAGTACAACATGTCCCTTTTCCCATAATTAAGAAAATGAACATCATGGTTGGAAATAATGCAGTTAGCAAAAGATGGTGTGACTGCACAAAACTGATATCTAATAACTAATATTTAGGGAGTCTATGTAAAAT
Source organism: Eleusine coracana subsp. coracana (assembly GCA_032690845.1). Lineage (NCBI taxonomy): Eukaryota > Viridiplantae > Streptophyta > Magnoliopsida > Poales > Poaceae > Eleusine > Eleusine coracana. Next base: position 46,356,545 of record CM064430.1, read on the forward strand.
TTATGGTAGGAACTCACGCTTCTTCCAGATCGATAACCTTTATTGCAACCTCCTTACTAAGCTCCTTGTCAAACCTACAATAACAAAAAAAAGAGGACCATTGAGTAGGCATTGAAATTCATCATCACAAAAGAGAAAACAGAAAATATTAGTGAAGCTAATGCTAGCTGATATGCAGAAAAAATATATACTAGCTAATAATAAAATGGATGTAAAAACAAGTTACTTTTTCTCGAATATGCAGGAGAGCTGCGTATCATTGCATTAATAGAAGAAGTAGAATAATATGTACAAGAAAAAAAAAGTTACTATTACATCATTCTCCACACAAATAGCATTTCAACATTCTTTAATGTGAAGTAAAGAAATAAAAAGTATGTTTAGACACGATACAAGTAATTAGCAGGATTTCAGTTCAGATATCGATTATTTTCCTAGTCTGGAGGGAATACATGAAATACACAAGAAACAAGGTATAAAAGTTGCCTGAATTATCAGTTACTAACAAATTCTGAACCAGTTCCTTCAATCAAGTTGAGAAGCATATTGTCACAAGGCAGGCATTTTCACTACGACTATAGTACACAATTCGGGTAACCTGCCATCCACTCACAAGTTGATCGTGTCGCCCATATAGACATGTTGCCACTACACGCCATGCTGTCACACGACACCTAACCTGCTGCCTAGCCCACCAAACGGGCATTTCGTGATTAGCCGTTAGGCACCACCCTGCCGCCCGTGTATCCTTTCTTAAGGCAGCGCTTCCAAACAAAACTAAAACCAATCGGTTCAAAGCAACAAATCAGCACAGATGCTGTCCATGCTCATCTCGGTTAACCTTAACCACTAAATCAACCCAGCTAGCCATTCATGTTTCTCCGGATCCCTCACTCAGTACCCAAACATCAATCGATACTACCAGATCCCGATCAAACCATCAATGCCACAGAATTAGCACAAAACAAGCGGGTAATAACACTACACACGCCACTCAGCTGGCCACTCGATCAGCTAAATCCCAACGCCCAACTCCCAAATTCGTCCTCACACTCACGCCCTCTCGAGCCCTTCGCCATAGAAACCTCAATGCAGCTCGACATCGAGCATCCCGCCACGAGGCAGCTCACAAATCCGCGAGATATGGAAACGGCGAAAGGAAATTTACGCACAGGGAGTGGGGGAATCCGCCGTTACCCTTTGTAGACGTCGCCAAATGAGCCGCGGCCGATGAGGTCGCGGTTGCTGAACCGCGCCTCGATGGCGGCCGCCATCGACGCCGAGTCGGACATCCCGCCAACGCGCGCGCTGGCTCCCCCCGAGATCCGGGCTCGGCGCGCCCCCGCGCTCGCTAGGATTTTGGAGGCTGAGGATCGCCGAACTCGCCCGCCGTCTTCGTCCTGGCGCTAGGGTTTGGATTCAGGGCGGCGTTCGTCTCGCGCTACTCGCTGCTTCCGGTTGCGCCCATTTCTACATGTCGCGAGATTTGGCCTCTGGTTTGGTTCTGTTCGTCCGGGAGAGAGAGCTGGCCGCGGAGGGTGGGGCCGCGTGAGATGGCTGCGGGGTGGAGGCAAGGATGTCAGAGTGTATGACGTTGATACATAAGTTGATACATGTACGCTTTGCCACATTTCAAAATCAGGAATGCTCCTGTTCAGTCGACTGAGAACGAGTGTGGCGTGTGTTTGTTCAATTTTTTATTATTTATTTATTTTTGTTATTTTTTTATTTATAGGATTATTTGTATTAATTAGTATTATATATAGACTATGGAAAAATTTTGTCTTCTTATATCCATTGGATCTAGATCTAAGGGTCAAAAGCGTTGATTGAAAGAAACCCCTATTTTTAATTGACTGAAAATTAGACACTCCCTTTTAAAATTTATGGTTTTAGTTCTAAATTGCTACAATGTTTCTTGCGATGGCTAAATCGACAAAGCAAGCTCTTCCTTTCATTCCTGACTTATGGTAGTGTAGAAATTAGTCATGTTGTAGCCAAGGTTTAATTAATCGGTTGAACCGACCGGCTCGAGTTGGTAGAAAACCGGCCGGTTAAATAAAAAAAATAATGGTTATCATTTTGCTACAATATAGTATAGTATCGGGTTTTCTTGGCTAACCGGTCAGCCGCTACAACCGGCCCAGACAGTTTCGGATTAACCGGCTGGTTTCCACCGGTTACAAGTGTAACCCTGATTGTTGCTAGTATTTCTTTTTGTCAGCTCATTGATCGGGCATTGTGTCGCTTCAAGCCTTCAACGTCTAAATATTGACCCTTCAGAAGACGAGGATGTTGTTGCATGCTCTCCAAAATTGCAATGGTAACGCTCATGGTCAAGCTATTTTCGACGAAACATTTTCTGTTGCAACGGCGGTGCCACTCACGCTTTTCCTTCTCATCGCACAGTTTGATGGTCCGAGTTAGCACTGTTCGACAACCTTCTACCACCGTAAGGTGTCGCAGATGGACCGAAATAGATTGCAGCTTGTTGACACATTCGAATGTTCCATCACCCTCACCATCGTCACATGATCGATATGTCTCCCATTAAATTCTTAGGTAGGATAAAGCTGTTTTTTTAACACTTATCTACTCATCAAGATGATTTTGGGACGACGTCTTCTACGTCCATCACCACGCCGAGGTATATCATAAACATGAGGTACGTATTCATCGATTTTCTCTCTAGTCACAAAATTTATACTTCAACGCTTCAACTATAGGGGCATCTACTCGTCAAAATGGGCTTACAAATGTTCGTTGGCTTCTAATTTCAGTCGAGAGGCACAATGCATTTATTCCATGCATTATAGGCTTGTTTGCTTCCGACCCTGGCAAAGTTGCCTGAGCCAGGCAGCGCTCCCAGGCGTTCGATTTCGAGCGCCTGGGGCTGGATCGAGCTGCCTGGCAGGCAGCAACCAAAGCCCTATATGCCAGCTATCCTCTCTTACAATATCGTCGTAAGCCAGAGGACATACCTTACTGTTTGAAGCATTTACCATGACGCTACAGGCTGATACTAACATTGTTTACAGTTTCACAAATTGTGCGAACGGCGACAGCACAGCTGGGGCACGTGCTGCTATTTAACCCACTATCGGCACGCCTATAACCCAACACAACCAGCAGTCAAGCAGTGCAGCAACCGGTGCAATTTTTTGCTACTTTGTACAATGAAGAGCGCGAGAACGGTGGTCTTCATCAGAGTAAGATCGCAATGATCGACTCAGATCCCACTCCATCCTTGTGCTTGAAGCCTTGAACTTTTTCAGCTGCACGCAGAGCCTCCCACTCCTTCGGAGGGCATCAGTGTCCCTTGGAGGTCTTGATTCGTTGCTGCCTTGCTCTCCGCTTGCTTGATTCCAATGAGCTGGACTCCGGAGAGGATGAAGATGACGTCCTCAACTGGGAGATTGGACAAGGTCCCATGGTCCCTTGTTCCTTGAACCCTTCACCTCCACTTAGTAGAGGAACCGTGCCATCAAACAGCATATTACACTTGCTAGCCTGATGAGGTACTAGAGCACCTGCACACCCATTTAACCTTGAATCTTGAGGGTTTGAAGGATCTTGAAACTGTAATAGTTTCCCCCTCTTTCTTGGGTTCTTTGACCTGACAGTGCCAGTCGGGCCCTGAGGTGCTTCACCTTTCTTTCCACTGTTCTGTGGTGCGGAGTAGCTCTTGATCATCGTACTCACCCTCTCTAGGAAGTTTGAAACCTTCACAGGAAGTAACTGTTCCTCAAGATAATGATCAATTATGGGGAGATCATTCTTTAAATCTTCAACCTGCTTGTCAAAGCAATAGACTAATCAAGGGCAAGCCTGCAAGCAAACATATAAGACAAATTTCTGTTCAGAGCTTACCATAGCGGAAAAATTATTAGAGGGATTCAGACTATATCCTGCAGCATTCTGTTCAGCTACAGGCTCATCTGGTGGGAGGGTAGTTATATTGGTTTCTGCAGGAGGTGTAAAATGACAGCCAACCAACTGATGGAACTCATCGATCTCACGAGCATACTCAACCCTCCAGTCTTTCCACTTACTCCAAGTTCTCCTTGCCCACATTGGCACGCCATGGAGGCGACCTTGTTCCCTTCCAAACTGCCTAGCAAACCTGTCAGGCACATACACCTCCTTTATGTTAAAGCTGATTAGCCAAGTCCGAGAGTAGCAGATGTTATCTGCTGCAATGCAATATTCTGGTACAATTGCTGGATTAATGTCCCTGTAAGGGTTCCAGTTGACCTGAAAATATATTTGGGATAATATAACATAATGATGGTTGAAAGTTGAAACATCAACAGCCAATTTAACATAATTATAACTAAAAAATTGGTACATTTTAATAAAATAGGCAACACGGACTTGCCTCAGAAAACTGAAGCTGCTCGAAAGTTTTTCTCCACTCCATGACTTTCTTTCTCTGTCCATGTGTTGCTCCTCCGAAATTCCACTGGCAAGCTCGTGGCAGCAACATGCTCTGGTTCTTTTGTTGTGGTTGAGTCGTAGGAAGATACTCATAAATCCAGGCCTTGTGGGAACATTGGAAAGTTTCAATCAGCGAGGCAGATAATACAACACCACAGATAACTGTAGGAATTTGTTCTAAAAAAGCAGTACCATGAGCAAAGTTGCACTGCCAAGAAACTGTGTTGTCGCATTTGGTGTTACTGCAACAGACAATCCCCTATATAAATGAGCAAGGGCTGCAGTCCCCCAAGCATACTCACAAATCTTCCTAAAATCTGCCAGCAGTGGTAGATATCTTGGCGAGACAAATCCCCTCATGGTGTCAGGAAACAAGGTGGAACCAACCAGGTATAGAAGGTATGCTCGGGTGCTATATGCAATCTCATTGATGGAAGGATTTTCCGGCAATTGATGGAACTTCCTATACAGCCAAGTCAATCTAATTAAGCCACATAGCTGCTCACCATGTCCAGGGCTCTCTCCTAAATAGTGCAAGCACATCCGCTTCACAGCTTCATCACCAACTGGTTCTGTGGCCACCACATGCCCAGTCACTGGAATGCCAAGAATATATGAAACATCACGAAGTGATGGTGCCATTTCAAAGCCCATGAAATGTGCAGTATTTGTTTCATTATTCCATCTCTCACAAAAAGCCGTGAGCAAAGAGCGATCTATGGTAAACCCAGCTGTGAGTGCAAGATGCCCAAGACCACTAGCATTAACCAGTTTCTGCTGCTGATCAGTTAGAACCCATTCTTTTAGTTTCCGAGTCTGTTGGCTTGGAAGCAGAACACCGTACCGCTGCAGAAAAAATGAGACCCTTAGTCTTGTTTATGACGGTAAAGTAAAAAGGGAATATGGACCAAGAAAGCAACATACTATCCAATTTTGTGAGCTACCAACTGGTCTTCGGCCATTTGCCTTTGGTTGTTGTGTTATCAAACCCTCAGATTCAAGGTCCATTGTCCTGGAAAACATGAATTAAGACATCTTCTTTATGTCTAATACACTAAAAAAGAAGCCTACAGAACAGGACTGTTGCAATTTCAATTAAAAAATGAACGAAATAGCATGGTGAGATGTTTGGAACAGGTATTGTGAATGTCCCACAAATATGAAGAGAATAACATTTTCTCCTCCAATTAGTTAACATCTGCAAAATATGGTGAAGTGGCGGCTAGATCACCATTAAGTTCACAAACATAACAGAAAGTAAAATAGATTGATCATTCACAATCATAATTTCTATGCAAGAAAATACTTGTACACAGTATAAGCACAATCACAGTTGATTTGGATAAGGTGTAATGTTTGCTTTTCAATAGCTCAAGAATTGGATAGAGGGGAATAAAGCAGAACACAAGGATTGATTAGCGCACAGCAAAATGATGGTGTACACGTGACTCTTCCCAAAAGAACAAGGGCACAAACGTTTGCCGCCGTCGAGTCTAGATGTCTTCAATCACTAGGTACAGGTGTGGAATGCATGTGCATGAACTATCTAAAAAAAATGATTATGATTAAGTCAATTCCATAAAAAGACCCCGCAGCGCAGCAAAAGACGTCGCTCCCGCAATACAAACACAGATAAAGCACATTATCTAAAAAAAAATTTGAGCCTCGCTGAAAGTATAACTGTCAGATGCTATTGCCTCATACAAACCTAATCCATTCCGTGATATACCAGCACAATGTAGAACAATCCAGCATGTATAAGTATCCAATATGTCCTGATTTCGCAGGACAGTCCGCGGCATTCCACTCACGAAGGCCCGTGAAATGTTAGTCCGGATCTAAGCACGAGGTCTCCGTCTACTGGAATTAGGCTGGGGATACGGACGGCGACGACGAGGAGGAGAGCGAGAGAGCCAACTCACCGGCAAGGTGTCCGAGGTGCGCCTCCGCCTCTCCGGTGGTTCGGGGCCTCCTTGGCTCCTTCCACCTCTTCCTTGGGGGCTGGAGTGTGGAAACTGGAAAGATGCAGTCAGAAGAGCGATTTTTGCTATCTATATAGAGTGGGCTTCTTTTTTTATATATAATTAAAACAATAGACTTCTCTCTAAACTGTTATTCTTTTCTTTTTTTATTATTGCTTCGTACTCCGTATTTGAGAACTTCGATCTCTATCAGAAGACATAAAAATACAGAAATACCCCTCACATTTTCCCACGCATAACAAGAGCATTTTTCAGCTTTACGCACGTGGTAAACCTCCAAAATATTTATAAAAAAATAAAAAATGACATGAGCAACAATCACAATTTGAGGCACCAACAATTAAAAAAAAGGTAAAAGCATCAACATATTGCTCTATTTAAAATAAACAAATTGCTCTATTTAAAATAAACAAATTGCTCTAAAACTAGAAAATAGGTCTGAAGTTCCTTTTGCCTTGACACCGTGATAAATAATTATCACTTTACTACTTCCTCTGTTCTTAAATTATTGTTATCATTGATTTTTTTAGTTAATTTTAATAATTTTTTTATTCAAAAAAATTTAAGTAATATCATATATGTTGTCATAGTTTGTTCAATTATTAAATAAAATTAAATCATAATTTAAAGTTTTGCATATTTAAAATAATATTTTGAATAAGACAAATGGTTAAAATTGACTAAAAAGATCAACGACGACAACAATTTAAAAATAAAGGGAGTATCATTTTTGTATGAAGAGCGAGAACGACAAGTAAAGAGCTTTTGTTAAAGTGGAATTATATGTACTTTATCACCTTTGCTTTTGTGTTGCATCTACTGGATTAATTAGATTTATAGCACTTGTAAGAGCAGTCATCCAAGATATGCATTTAGTATAAAGAATATCCAATGTATGTCCTAAAACATGCTTATGTGCTTCAGTTCATACCATTATTCCCTTCTATTTTTATTTTTATTTATTTTTGGGCCTAAAGTCATATGAAAAAGATACTTCTACCTCTGTTTTTAGAACCTCTTTCTCGAACAAAGCATTAAAAAAAGAAACTCCTCACGGCGGCTAGCGAAGCAGGGGCGGGATTGCGGACGGACGGGGCGCATGGTGAGGCAGGGGGGAGGGGGGGAGGTGTCACGAGGTAGGGGTGGGCGAGCGGCGAGGTGGCTGCGGTGGGCGGGTGGCGTGTGAGGCGCGGGATGCTGCGACGTACGGATGCACAGTGAGGTAGAAATCAGGGTCGGTCCATTATATTTGGTGGCCTGGTGCGAGACAAAAATTGGAGGTCCCATTGATGATAAACATAATAAGATAATATATCAATTGTTCTAAAAAAAAGATAACATATCAATTACAACTAAAGTACTTCATCGATTAGTGATATTCATTTCTACTAACAGTGATATATTAATAAACGCAAAATATAGCATCCAAACTACTGAGAAACAACTATATAGATCACTTCACTTGAAGCAGTTTCTTCTAACACTCCTGGATGCAAAGTCAGTGATGATAGAATCAACATCAATTTCATCCAACAGCTCCTTCTTAATATATAAGGTTATCAAACTATTTAATCTTTCTTAAGACATTACTGATCTTAAATAGTTCTTCCATAACTTTAACTTTGAATTTTTTTTTTCAGCTGATGCAACAGTTACAGACATAATAAACAATATCCGATAAACAATGGAGCCATTAGGATAGCTGTCTACTTCTTTAACAAACTCAAAAATCTCCATTGCAGATATTTCTCTATCTGGTATAGTCAATTGCAACACTTTTAACTCATATATTAGATCATTCAATTCCACATCAGATGAATTATCAAAGGAGAAAGTTTTATCAAATTTAATGCACCAATCTATTATTGCAATATCATCCAGTGACTTTAAAGTTCTTGAGCTTAGCAAAAGTCCAAATATATTTTTAAAGATTTGGAGTTCTATGGGATATATATATCAGGGATATCTCACCATTCAGATATATTGCCGAGTGGACTGGGGTCCAATAAATATAAAGTCTATAAAGATAACTATTTGGATTATTAGTTGGAGTATACGATAAGTCAATATTAGAGATAGAAAGAGATAGAATCTCACTTGGAGATCATGTTGTAACCCTGCTCCCCGGATATATACGACATATATAAAATACAATACACAACAGAACATATAACGTAGGGTTGTTATCCTTCGGGAGGCCCGAATTTGTCTAAACCTTACGTCTTGTGTGTCCATCGACACTCGGTCTCGCGCATGCCTTTACCAATAAATAAGGATCATGGATAGCCCTATGATCCACTGCCGATAATAATATCGATAGTTGACGTGCCGGGTAGGATTAGAGCAAAGATCTTCTTGTCGAGTTCGATGGCCAAATTTTCTTTGTTTGATTTGCACGCAAGAACATGCACGGTGGCTGCATGTGGAGACGAGATCAGATCATATGCGGTACCCGGTTTCGGGGTATGTTATTATGGTCGCAACAACAAGATATATATATACTTGACCGTCGATGAGTTCTCGAGTAAATTGTCAGAGATCCTTATCGTCACGTCTTGAGAAGGATAAACATCATATAGATCGGTAGACAACAAGATGATCATCCATCAAGATCAGTGTGGATGTATTTGGTTTGTACACGGAAACAAGTCCGTGTTGAATAATATTCGGCTTCATAGAAACTAGCCATCACATGGCCATGAGAGAAACTGGAGTCCGCATCGATACATGCCTGGAGACGAGGAAATTTTTTCCTTATCTTTCTGAACAGTTATTTTATTCCTCAAGTCCAACTGAGAAGCCAATTGTGAGATCCGACAAGCTTGAGATCAGCGACGGCAAGAGCTAGACGTCGACTTCGAGAAGCTTATCGAAATTGACCATGGTCTCCTTTGATTAGGAGTCCAATTTATTCGTAACTAACAGGGAAGACTCTTTCTTTTTTCTTTCCTAATTATTTTATCCTATATTCGCTAATCAATGTTGGGCATATTAATTATAAAGCCATGACTTTGCATGTGTGTCGGTTTTTGTGGCGACACAATGTATCTAGTTTGCAGCAAGGTCAACGACACGGTAGAGGAAGAGCTGAAACCGATCGGTCAGATCGATCGTACCGCTATCCCATCGACACTTGCACGCGTATAGAAGATATTCACTGCTTGGTGATCGAAGGTCAGCTCGTCATTGGCAACTCAGAGGAGGGAGTTGGTGAGTTCATGGTTCAAGCCGATCAAGGAATCCTACCAGGCAGGCTATCACAGATCATTCGGCGCCACGGTGATCGGATGACACGATGACTCTGCGTAGAGGTCCTGATGTGAAGATCGTCATCACGATGCCATGTGCATGCTGGATACGAATCAGGGACAAGCAGCAGGCTAGATCGACACCTTCACATGGAAGGACAAGTTGATCGACCGGCCATCATCTGAAGACAACTGGCGTCGCCAGCCGAACAATATCCTGGCCTTCGTCGAGAACTGCTCGCTCCTGCTAAACGGAACTGCTATCATCAAACAAGGGAAGCTCGTCTTTTTTATTCTTACTTGATTTGATCTTATATATTAGTATAAACTAATCAATCTGATTAGTGGAGATATTAATCATGTTTTGTTTCTTTTACACATATGTGAGTTGCATAGAGTCTATATAACGAGGCAAGTCTGGGTGTCTCCTGATTGAATGCACCAGCGAGTTTGCTGACGGCGCGACAAGGCCTCTGTGGTGGCAAGACTTCTGTTATCTTTGCTAACTACTGGATGTGGCGTGTTTTGCGTCGCTGTGCGCGTATGGCATCATGAGCTGCCAGCCAATCGTGTTTGCAGTGGGCGAGTTCATCTTCCAAGACGATCAAGGAGTCGACATACTCGCCGAGGTCGATTTGTATAACTGAAACCAGTCCGAGTCATATTCCGGCCACAGAGAAGTCGCTCTTTTTATTTTTTCCATGTTAGTTTATTTCTCATATACTATAATCAGTACGTAATGCCTTTGTACTTCTTATCTTGCATGGATGAATTACTACCGGGAGCCACCACGCCTTGCGAGTGGCTTCAGATAGTGATCAATGGTTCATGACCATGCAATGCGGCATCGACTTTCATGCATGTCGTCGACTCGCTGAGGTGTTTTTACCTGTCCCTAAACCTAAACCAAGAGGATACTCGATCGATTCAGATCGTTTTCAGTCAACAGAAATTGCAGCTGAGAACTCAGACAGCTCGACGACTTTGACTCCACCGACCATTTGGCGACTCACCCGGTCCGTGACTCGACCAATATGACTCGTCGATATAATTTCTCCACCAGTTGACGCCATGGCAACTCGGTCAATGGCTTCATGGTGACTCAGACCTCTAGTTCGATGACCCAGCGGTGTGCTCAGTGGCTCGTCTTCGAGTCACAGAATCCCACATGCACATATCAGGAAGTTTCTCTTTTTTTTTTGTTCCCTATTTATTTATTCCCTATATGTTAATCAATTCATATCAATTAGTAAACTGGATACTTATTATGTGACATACTTTTTTGGCATGTATGTACGAGTTGATCATCTATGCCGTTGTTGGTTGTATGGTGTTTGTTAAAGTAAATCAAGTACTTGTTGTTATGAAAAAGGCGGGTGATCAAGATGACGAGGCCGATTGTCCACTCGGCTGATGGGTCAGCAACTCAGCGACGCAATGGCTCGTCTACACGGTTGAAGACACAAGTACACTGATGATGTTTTGAGTCACTCAAGCATTCGAAGCCACTCATTGACTCGACAACACGGCTAATCGGCGACTCGACATGAATCACAGTGGCCGATGTGTGCCATTACACGTGATTAACCAATCAACACGATCATCTTGCCAAGTTGCTCCAAAATTGAAGGAATTCGGATCGAGTACATATCAGGGATATTTTTTGTTTATCTTTCATCTTCCATATTATTTTATTATTTACATATTATACCAATTGGTCTGGTTATTTAAATCTCATCACATTTTATGGTTTCTTTAGCATGGATGTGTGTGACATGGAGTTCATACTCTGGGTCATGTTGGAGACTTGGGGGTTGACTTGGCCACTCGGCCGATAACGTAACTATTCAACCAATGACTCGGCACTTTGATGTTCCGACAACTTAGCTATTTGATGACTCAATTAATCACTCGGTGAGGCAACACGATGATTGGGTTACTCGCATCGATAATCAAGCCGCATGCTCGGGGGTTTGCCTATGGCTCATCTATAATTCGTCTACTATCACAAAGCTAAACAAACTTTATAGTCTTTTTTATTTTATTCATATCAACTCAATTTGAAGGTCGTAGGTTCTTCATCTTTTTGCCTTGATATTATTGGTCAATAATTTTTCTCGGTTAATTTCGACTCGTACATGTTTGGGCAAATTAGTTTTAGCAGTACATAATTGGTATTAGGAGGAGTTCAGCTATTTTACTTAGTTGCCCGTCTGACTCCCATTACCCTAATTGGTCAGTCTCGCTCTATGGCTCATGTCATTTGTCAAAATCATCGAGCATATTGTTCTTCTAATGAACCTTATTTATTTTTTATGTTTATTGGTTGAATGATCAGTACTCTAAACAAACATAAGTCTTAGACGAATAACAGAAATCCAACAGACTTCGATATTAAAGACATTGTTTCATTAATACTTTATATTAATTTTATATATAACTATATTATTTGTGTTCTTGTATTATAGTTATCTCATCGATATCACTAGTCATGGAGCGCCGAGTCATTGGATCACTCAGTCACGGAGCGCTGAGTTATTGGATCACTCTGCCATGATCAACTACTCATGATTTCTGGAATTTTGATCCCTTAGACCTTTTGAGTTGTTATGTCGGAGGCTCGTCTTTAACTTGATGGATATTAAGCAGCCAAATATTTTTATAATTTTAGTTTTATTCATCTAATTAAAAGTCGTAGGTTATTTAACTTAGGGATGATTTCTTTCTACATAATCTTAATACATTAGACTCTCGGTATTAGCTTAACTCGCATATGCTTGATAGAGTGAGTTCTTAGTCTCCATAGTTCATGTCATTTGTTGAGAAACGAGGTGGCTTTTTACCTTGACTCACATGTTCATCCGAGTGAGTTCTTAGTCTTCATGCTTTATGTTGAATATTAAGAAAGTCGTTTAGTAGTATTGATACCTGATATTTACTGGTTATGAGAGTTAATCTCGAGTTCATACAGTATTTAATCACCCAATACAACCCAAACATCTATTGTATTTCTGGCAATGGATCAATATTGTTATTTTATATATGTATCACATATTGAATACATTGTTTGATTTATCAGTGTACTACCTATTAAATATATTGTTTGTTTTATCAATATATTATCTTTTGAGTATATTGTTTGTTTTATATATGTATTACTTATTGAATATGTTATTAGTTTTATTAATATATTATTTACTGAATATATTATTTTCATGAATTATAGTATCTATATCAACTGAGCTACTTCATTGACATTACTCGGTTTTTTTATCCCGAGTTATAGGATCATACAACATTATTATTAGATCACTCGGCCTTCTTGGGGCTAGTCATTATATCATTCGACTGTATTATTGGATCACTCAGACATTATTGATTACTTATGATCTTACTCAATATTCGAGAGCCCTGTAAGAGTTGTTATTTTTCACTCAGAATTATGCCCGGGGGCTGCTATACTTGTTATATTTAATTAAATATTACTTGGATATTTTTGATGGCTGATATACTTGTTATATCTAATCAAGTATCACCAGGATATTTTGATGATTGCTATACTTGATATATCTGATTAAGTATCACTCGGATTCATTAGTACCAATGGTTCCTTTTCTTAGTTGGGGGAGTGGTAGAACCAATCTTGGGGGCTACCGTATTAAAACTCCTCATCGAATCAGTCGAGGACAGTGGTAGATCAAGATTTATATATGATTATTTTTTGACTCACAAGATATTTTATGATCTAAATACCTTCTGAGTCGAGGGCTATACCTACACCTAGTAGGTGGATTTATTCGTCGCATCTGGATATTATTTGACGCACAATCCTTTTTGAAGATTCTTGGAAACCTTTACAAGTTTGTTGTTTTACATGAAAAAGCTTAATCATATTCATGGCGAAGCATTAGTAAATCAACTGAAGATCAACAACTAACTTGCAAATCTCTGGGGGGCTACTGTGGGATACATATACCAGGGATACCTCACCACTCGGATATATTACCGAGTGGGCCGGGATCCAATAAAGATAAAGTCCATGAAGATAACTACTCGGATTATTACTTGGAATACACGACAAGTCAATACTAGAGATAGAAAATTAGAGATAGAATCCCACTTGGAGATTATATTGTAACCCTGCTCCCCGGATATATAAGGGGGGGGCAGGGGCTCTCTCATAGATGACATATATTAAATACAATACACAACAGAACATAGGATGTAGGGTTGTTATCCTTCGGGAGGCCCGAACCTGTCTAAACCTTGTGTCTTGTGTGTCCATCGACTCTCGGTCTCGTGCATGCCTTTACCAATAAACAAGGATCATGGGTAGTCCTATGATCCACTGCCGATAATAGTATCGACAAGTTCTTCAAATCTATGCCACCGCGATGGATAGAATCTTTGATTAGTGCTTTGATGGTGTTGTCCGTTCGACGCTGATCGAAGGAGGCGGCGATTGAAGCTACAGGTGAAACCATGTCTGTGTGGGGGAATAGAGGAGGAGGCGTCGAGAAGAAGGAAAGGCAAGCCGGCCAATTAATACAACCAGGTCTGATCATTCGTGGGGCCGTAGGCTTGGCCGTCCCCTGGGCTTTGGAATTTGGAGGCCTTTCGTGTATATACATATGGACAAGATCCTGGATGTGCCCCCCTGGGCATTGAAGGCCCGGTGCGGCCACACCTGCCATGGGTCGGCCCTGGTAGAGACATGACGCCGGGGGGGGGGGGGGGGGAGGGGACGCATGGACGACGAGGCATGAGTGAAGAGGCAGCTGCGATGGGCGGGTGGCTTGTGTGGTGCGGGATGCAGCGGCGGGTGGGCGGCAAGGCAGGGGCAGGACAGCGGTAGGCACGCGACGAGGCAGAGGCAGAGGTGCGTCACAGCTCCCACTGGCCTGACGCAGCCACCACCTAGAGATACAGATTGAGTTGAAAAAGGTTCGAAATGGAGATGGAGAGAGAACTAAAAAGGTTATATACAAGAGAAGGGCAGAACAATATTTTTCAATTCAATTTTGGTGCAAAAAAAAAAATAAGTTGACAGGGGGAAAATGGCATGGTTTGGATCACTTGGGGCCATTTGAGGGCGTATGTTGGATGCTCTGTTTACTAAAAGCAAATCTTGAATGGCCTCCTTTAAGAGTGCTATGAGTCTAATTTACCCTGAATCTGCGGGTTTGTGTGAGACTACTAGATTGTTGTTGGCTCCAAGATCTTAATGTTTGTTGATGGTCATTAAGTACCAATTTCTACCTCAGTAGACCAATAAAAATATGAAGACTTAGCATTTCATACTCGTATGATAGGTAGAAATAATAAGATTACACTTGTCCTGGTAGAAACATGTGCATGGAGGGAATACGTATAAAAGGAGTAAAAAAATGAGCAATATCTGTGAAATACCCATTTCTGGCCAATGGGGTGAAGACACATAAGCATCACACTGATTATTGACGTGGCTACACAGGATTCCTCGAGCGAAAACCAACTTAAATCAAGAAAGGACCAACCTGCCAGCCATTTGGAGAAAGCACAAGTCGGTGGCGCTCAGGCCCAGGTCAGCTGACTTGTGGGCCCCAGGTCGACCGACCTAGTCCTGAGGTGGTTCACCCACTACCTCAACGTGGTGCTTCCTTGTGACTTCTTGAAGGTGGTTGCATAGGAGTGACGTTAGGTTACCAACCTTTGGGCAATATAGATAGAAGGCCACACTCCACACTCCAACACACACACTCATTTGTATTCATTCCTTCTCTCACTTAGTAACTCTCAAGTCCTAGTGGAGTTTAGTCTAGAGTGAACCTTGCTCAAGTCTCCAAAGTCATTTAGAATATTGGTATGGCTCTTGTATCTTTTCCTTTGTTCTTATTTATGACTTTATTCTATTTCAATGATATAGTTCTTACATATAGTTGTGTTTATGATATATGTTTCTTGTTTGATTATATATCATATTCATCTCATAGATCGTTAGTATGCTATCATTATAGTATAGACTTGGTACCCTATTATCATGATTGTCATATACCTTGACTATAGTCTAATTGTTATAATACTAGTTTATACTTAGCTCTAGTCGTCATGCCTCAACATGGTTTAACATCCAATTAGGTTTAGGGAGACTCTAGTGTTTTATGTTCTACTGATTATGTATAAATATGGTGCTTAGGTGTATAGGTAGTGTTAATCGTCTTGCAACCCACCGTCTGTATAGGTAGGCAATAGGTGGTGACAGCCCTATTTGTCCCAAGTACTCCCCCATGTTCGGTTGTGACGCGACAGAGTTGCCTTGTATGTCGCTGGGCATGAATCCGTACACGAGGTATTGAGTGCATAAACTAGAATTAGTATTTACTTGCTTGTAGATGATTGACTATGCAACTTTATAGATAGAATACATTATAGAATATGGTATAGGTCCTCTAACTAACCCACTAGGACTAGGCTTAATTAATTATGGATGAGTACATGTGTGTGTCACACTACCTTATTACTCCCTTCGACTTTATTTTTTTGAGCCAATGTTAACAAATAAAATCCGTTGGTAGTATATGATTATTCTTACCCTTGCATTAATCCTTGGTTATCAGTACCAATTTAAATTACACCTCCGTCCTTATTAATACTCTATTCATCACAAGTCCTTCTTGTGGGCAAACTATAAATGAGAGCCATAGGAGCAATTATATGGTGAAATACTACAATGGTATTATCCGTGCACTTGCGAATTTATCTGTAATTGTAAAGATATACCAACTCACATTTTTGGCGCCATTGCTAGGGGAACTTAGTGACAACATTCACAAATGCCAACAATGTTGTGAGACAAGTGACAGTAGAAATTCATGCACAGCGTGTCGGAGCTTCGAGAGGCAGCAACAATTCTACAAGCCTCTCCTGCTGCTTGCTCCTCTGCCGCCGGTTGGTCCTCATCTGCCACTTACTCCTCACCAACCTCTCCCATTGCCACCGCTAGCGTTTAAGGGAAAAGAAAGCCGCCGCCATGCGCCGTGGTGAGCGCACCGTGCGGTGAGGGGCAAATCTGTCAGGTGCCCTTGCCATTTTAGGGCTCGACAAACAAGGGAGCTCACCGGCGGGCTAGCGAACAGAGAAGGCAGTGGCAGTCGGCCAATGGGAAGACAAGGAGAGTAGGCACGAGAGAGAAATCTCGAGAAAATTATTTGATTCGGTCGGGTCTGATGAGGATATGGAAAATACGAAGGGTACTTTTGTCTTCTTTTCACATGCTCTTTAATTGTTACTATCGGTAAATCGTAATTACATACTAACTAATGGTAAAGAAAAGAAAAGGATAATAGTTTTTAATGGTAAAATAGAGAAGTCCATTGTTGTAGTTGTAAAATAGAGAAGCCCACTATATGCAATGGTAGAATAGCAAAGATCTCGTCATAAGAGAGTGGAGGTTTACCGTGCGAGAAGTCTTCCCCCTGCCAAGAAGGCCCACACTCCACATCGCCATTGTTGGGCCTACGGTCAGTGGACGAACAGGGCCACTCCTCCTGACTCTAGTCAGTCTGGTTTGATTCCCCCAAGGCCAAGCTAAACCCTATCTGCCATGCCGCCATCCACTTTTCCTTTCCCACCGACTTTGGCCAGTGAAGAGGAGAGTGAGTTGCGGCTACATCTGTGTCTCTGCCTTTTACTCTCGGGCGTGAGCTCACGTATCTCAAACACGCTCAATGCCATTGCGGGATCTGGAGAGTTTTGAAGAAACGTCAAGTAGGAGGTCTGATGATTCCACAGGGCCAGAGGATTTGTACAGAACTTGTCCCGGTGCCCAAGCTCTCCATGGCGGTGGGGTTAACTCAATGTTGGTTCTTCGCTCCTTTTCTCTCTTCATGAAGGGGATGAGTAGGTGTTGTCGATGAATCTGGTGTTGGTGTTTTAAAGCTGCTTGTTGGTATTGGTTCCATCGATTGGGTTGGATAATTGGAGCTTGTAGGACATGTTCAAGGATTTTGCGGTGCTATGCGATGTTTGTACTATGTTCCAAGGGCGAAATTTGGCTTCTAGTTATAGATCTAGATTAAGGGAAAGCATATTGGTTCAGGGTTAAAAGAGAAAGGATGGAATGTAGAGCAGCAAGAATTATGATTGTCTTCTTAGAATTCTATATTAGATATGGTATAAAAAATTCAAAAGTATTAGCAACCTGTTTAACTGAAACATATATAGAACCGGGTTGTTGTTTCTCATTCATTGTTTCCATGGATCTATAATTTTTTCTTTGCGAATATAAGACAGAAAGTATCTAAAGGTACCCCTCGTTAAAGTGGAATATATAAGAAATTCTCTTATGCTCATTGGATTCTGTTAGCATATAAAGTTTACGTAGTAATGTTCTCATGAGCAGTTCCTTTGCTGCTCTGTTGTCTTTTCTTTTGTGGGCCTAACATGTAACATTTTATTAGATTATGTTATATAACTTCCTTACATATGAATTTTCTATTTTGAAACCCTGACAGAATATATTTTGTGTTGCAATCACAAAGGACATGCAAGCTTGAATATATTTTGAAAACCTGAAATCAAGAAGAAATTTGGTTACTTTTCTAATGAATGAAGCGGGAAACCTGGTTTCCAATCATGATGAGAAAGCAAATATTCTATGGCAGGCATACAAAGAGAGATTAGGGACTTCGAAGCTCACATCCATGCAGTTTGATATGGCTAATTTAATTCAGCATCTGCATAATCTGGGTTAGTTAGAAGAACCCTTCACAACTGAAGAAATTAATGATATTATTGCAGCACTACCGTCCAATAAGTCACCAGGTCCAGATGGGTTCGATGGGTATTTCTTAAATGGATCATATGTCACTCTTGTTCCTAAAATTGATAGTCCACAAAAGGTAGGGGATTTTAGGCCTATCTCCCTTCTCAACTCCTCTATGAAGTTGTTGACAAAGATCCTAGCAGACTGACTTCAGCAAATTATTTTGGATATTGTCCACACCAATCAGTATGATTTCATAAGATCAAGGTCCATTCAGGACTGTCTAGCATGGGTTTTTGAGTATCTTCATATGTGTCAGCAGAGCAAGAAAGAGATAGTAGTGCTAAAGCTCGATTTTAAAAAGCCTTTGACAAAGTAGAGCATGAGGTCATACTGAAATTGCTTTATCACAAGGGCTTTGGGAACAGATGGATTTCTTCGATTAAGGCTATTTTGACCATAGGAAATTCCTCAATTCTACTAAATGGTGTCCCTGGGAAAACTTTTCACTGTCGAAGAGGGGTCAGACAATGATCCTCTTTCACCTTGCCTTTTTGCTCTTGCAGCTGATCTCTTATAGACAATAATTAATAAAGCAAAGACTTAGGGGTTGCTCAATCTTTCCTTACACCTTTCTTGCACTCCAGATTACCCAATACTACAATATGTCGATGACACTCTGTTAATAATGGAGGCTTGCCCAAGACAATTATTCTTTCTTAAAGCTTTGCTAAATATTTTTACTGACTCCACTAGATTAAAAGTAAATTACGCGTCTATGATGGTTCTCATAAATGTTCTGATGGAAAAAATGGAGATACTGTGATAAGGACATCACTCCTAAGGATACATGCAACACTCCTCCAATTCTGGACTTGCAAGGTCCAATGACTAGAGCTCGTGTACGACGACTAAATTTAGAGGTGAGCTCGTTCCTAAGTTCTTCATTAAATGTCACTTTTGAGAATGGTTTGCTACCTAATGATTATATTGTAATTAGGAACCATGGAGAGGACCAGGAGCTGATGGGAGAAGGACTTGGAGATGTGGAGGACCAGCAAGGACGTCGAAGCCAAGGTGGAGGCCCAACCAAAACCGACTTCGAGTCTGTTTTGGGGCTCAGGACCAGTCTGCACTAAAACGGATGCCCAGGAAGCATACCGACTAGGATTTGGATGTTCTACATTTGCACGGAAAGATAAGAAGAAGACCTTTCCAATGCCACCGGTCTCATATCAAAATTCATCCGGAGTCAACGGGAATCATCGAAACAAGAGAGGATCCAGAATCTGTTTCGGTGCTGCGTCGCCTGTTTTTGGCCTTTGGGCTTTGTATCTAGTTGAGCCCAATTAGGGGTGCGTCCAGAGGGTCTTGCACGACTCTAGGGTCTTCATATACAGCCGCCGCCGCACCATTAGGGTTTGGGGTTTTGCTTAGATTATTCTGTTCATAACAGTTTCGCCGTCATCATAGTTTGTGAGACCCCAACTTCGTGAGATTCATAATACATCTGCAATTGTGTTGCATTTTTCTTTGTTCTTGCTTGTGTTCTTGATTCGCAGGCAGGGATTAGCCTTCTCGATGAGGTCAATTATTTTAGGACGGTTGATAACCAGAGGAGACGTCGTGCTATGATTGCGGGGTTTAGAACGTGCTGTTCTGAAGCCGGATCGATTTGTGTGTCGCCTCCAACCAAGTCAACGTATCCAGAACCTTTCGGAAGATCGAGAACTCTTGTCCACATCAAGTGGTAATTAGAGCTTCAGGTGCACCGTCAGGTTCGCACTACCCTTAGTTAATTTCGTTTTGTGTTTATCTTATCGTCCATTGAAAAGCCCAAAATTTTTTTTTCCTCCGCCCATAACCACGTGTTTAGCCTTTGCATATTTCAATTTTAGAGTCCATAGTGTTGAGTTTATGCCCTAGTTCTTGTTTAGTCGCTGGTTTAGTTTATGTTTTTGTTGTCAGTAGTGTTTCCCTTGCAACCCTAGCCGCCATCCCCTTCACCATCCTCAGCTTTGTTGGTTTTTTGTGCTAGGGTTGATTGATTGACACACCTAGCCTAGTCCCACCCTAAACACACCGTCAACACCCTAGACCAATCCCCACAAATTCCACTTTCTGCTGCCTCCACGCCGCCAAAAAAAATCCTACCCGATTCCAAACCCGACACCCAAACCCGACTCGGGTTTCTGGAAAAACCGACTCCGACCCCCCTTCGGTAAAACGGACATAACGTTTCGCTCGGTTGTCTATTTTGGCTGAAATTTTTACAGGAGATTCTTGACTCAAAGTTGGGCATACCCACACTCGGCTACGCCCTGTGTGCCCACGTC
The DNA here is from genome assembly GCA_032690845.1 of Eleusine coracana subsp. coracana. Classification (NCBI taxonomy): domain Eukaryota; kingdom Viridiplantae; phylum Streptophyta; class Magnoliopsida; order Poales; family Poaceae; genus Eleusine; species Eleusine coracana. The sequence goes on from CM064430.1 coordinate 46,377,291, forward strand.
AAAAAATTCAAAAAAAACGGAAAGGTAAAGAAAAAATTGATTTAAGTTTAAACCTGACGTTTTCTGTAACTTCAAGATTTTCTGTAGGCCACATCCTACCTCTGTTTGAGCAGAAATTTTCTGTGGATTCTCCTCCATTGTTAGTGAGTTGGAGAAAAATATCAAAAAAAATAAAATAAAATAAAGAAATTTGGGATTTATACTAGTGCTACATCTAGCCCCCTAAAATTTCTAGATTTGGCTGTTTTGCACCTAGCCCCGTGTTATCGCCTGTTGTGCCTTTGTCTCCTTGTTTCTATTTTGCTATCACTACTGTTCTAGAACATACTTAGACCAGCAACCAGGGACAACTTACTTGGGCACTTATTCAGCTTTACTATCTATTTTTGATTTGTGTGTCACTCACATATATATATTTGGCCTTTTCTAGCTCTATATATTTCTTCTGGATAACACATAGGTTATTTTTTGACCCTTGTAATCGTGGAACACATCTCTCTGGTATCCTTTGCTTTGCTTTTTAGAACTTTGTAAGAGCTTTGTAAGGAGTTTCCTTTTACTGTGTTGAGAGGCACCACTGTTTAGCTATTTTGTAGGGATAACCTTCACTGTTTGTTTTCTATTTTGGTGTTTGTAATGGCAGGAAGTGACGACGGAGAGATGGCTTCACCCTCATAATTTGCTGAGTGCGTGAGCCAAGAGCAGCTCCAGAAGGCTTTGCAGGCTGGTAATGTTAATGATTCTTCATATTCTAAGGGTGCTGAAATTAAATTACAAGGTCGTTCATGTCTTGCAATAAAATCTGAGCTTGCTGAAATTTCTGATAACGATGATATTTGCTATGCTTTGATATGCAAAGAAGCTTTGTTTTCGCTTGATGATATTGCTTCTAGTGCTTTGCCTCCTACTATCACTAACCTTTTGCAGGAGTATGAGGATGTTTTTCCAGCTGAGATACCCCCAGGATTGCCACCTTTGAGAGGGATTGAGCATCAAATTGATTTGATTTCGGGTGCTACTTTGCCAAACCGTGCTGCTTATAGGACCAACCCTGAGGAGACTAAGGAGATACAACGACAAGTTCAAGACCTTTTGGATCGTGGGTATGTTCATCAATCACTTAGTCCTTGTGTTGTTCCTGTACTTTTGGTTTCTAAGAAAGATGGTACTTGGCGTATGTGTGTAGATTGTAGAGCCATTAATAATATTACTATTAGGTATCGTCATCCTATTCCTAGGCTAGACGATATGCTTGATGAGTTATGTGGTGCTATAATTTTCACTAAAATTGATTTGCGTAGTGGCTACCATCAAATTAGAATGAAACTTGGAGATGAATGGAAAACAGCTTTCAAAATCAAATTTGGATTATATGAGTGGTTAGTAATGCCTTTTGGTTTTACTAATGCACCTAGTACTTTCATGCGCTTCATGAATGAGGTTTTACGAGCTTTTATTGGCAAATTTGTGGTAGTTTACTTTGATGATATCTTGATTTATAGCAAATCCATGTATCAACATATGAATCATTTGCGTGCTGTTTTTGATGCTTTACGAGATGCACGTTTATTCACGTTTATTTGGTAACCTTGAGAAGTGCACCTTTTGCATGGATCGAGTCTCTTTTCTTGGCTATGTTGTGACTTCACAGGGAATTGAGGTGGATGAGGCAAAGATTGAAGCCATAAAGAGCTGGCCTGTACCAAAAACTATCACACAGGTGAGGAGTTTTCTTGGTCTTGCAGGTTTCTACCGCTGCTTTGTGAAAGATTTCAGCACCATTGCTGCACCTTTGCATGAGTTGATAAAGAAGGGCGTTGTTTTCCATTGGGGTAAGGTATATCATGAGTCTTTTGATGCTTTGAAGGATAAACTTACACATGCACCATTGCTGCAATTACCTAATTTTGATAAGATTTTTGAGCTTGAATATGATGCTAGTGGTATAGGCATTGGTGGTGTTTTAATGCAAGATAGTAAACCTGTTGCATACTTTAGTGAGAAAATTACTGGGCCTGTTTTGAATTACTCCACGTATGATAAGGAATTGTATACACTTGTACGTTGTTTAGAGACGTGGTGTCATTATTTGTTGCCCAAAGAATTTGTTATTCATTCTGATCACGAATCACTTAAGTATATTGGTTTTCAATGTAATTTGAACCGTAGACATGCTAAATAGATTGAGTTTATTGAGTATTTTCTTTACATTATTAAACATAAGAAAGGGAAGGATAATGTGATCGCTGATGCTTTATCTAGGCGCTATACTTTATTGTCTCAACTTGATTATAGAATTTTTGGACTTGAGGCAATTAAAGAACAATATGCTGCTGATGTTGATTTTAAGGATGTATTGCTGCATTGTAAAGAGGGTCGTGCATGGAACAAATTTGTGTTGACTAATGGTTTCTTGTTTAGAGCTAACCACCTATGCATTCTAGTTGGTTCCGTTCGTCTTTTGTTGTTACATGAGACGTATGGAGGTGGATTGATGGGTTATTTTGGTGCCAAGAAGACGGAGGATATTTTGGCCACACACTTCTTTTGGTCAAGGATGAGGAAAGATGTTGAGCGCTTTGTTGCTCGCTGCACTACATGTCACAAAGCTAAGTCTCGCTTGAATCCACATGGTTTATATATGCCACTTCCTGTGCTTCTATTCCTTGGGTGGATATTTCTATGCCACTTCTTTTGCCACTTTCCTTTGTATCTAGTTGAACCCAATTAGGGGCACGTCTAGAGGGTCTTGCACGACCCTAGGGTCTTCATATACAGCCGCCACCGCACCATTAGGGTTTGGGGTTTTGCTTAGATTATTCTGTTTATAATAGTTTCACCGTCATCATAGTTTATGAGACCCCAACTTTGTGAGATTCATAATACATCTACAATTGTGTTGTATTCTTCTTTGTTCTTGCATGTGTTCTTGATTCGTAGGCAGGGATTAGCCTTCTCGACGAGATCAATTGTTTTAGGACGGTTGATAACCAGAGGAGACGTCGTGCTATGATTGTGGGGTTTAGAACGTGCTGTTCTAAAGCCGGATCGATTTGTGTGTCGCCTCCGACCAAATCAATGTATCCAGAACCTTTCGGAAGATCGGGAATCCTTGTCCACATCATACTGACCATAACCTTTGGATGTATTGCGGGTCTGACTCGACCTAAAATAGCAGATTTTGAATTCCTAGTCCACAGAATAGGAAGAAGACTCCTTTCAATGTCTCAATTCCTCAGTCAGGCAAGCAAACTAGAGATGGTAAATTTTGTGCTCTCATCTCTACCGACATTCTACATGTGCACTTTGCTTCTACCTCCCACAATCATAGAGCAAATTGACAAATATAGATAGCACTACCTATGGCGTGGTGCTGACATGAATGCGAGGAAGCCGACATAGGCTTCAGGGAAAATAGTCACAAGACCTAAGAATGAAGGTGGCCTAGGAGTAAAGAGACTAAGGGTGCAGAATGAGGCTCTCCTAATGAAAAGCATTCAAAAGTTCCTTAACAAAGCTGATCTACCATTGGTCCATCTGATCTAGGAGGCATACTATTCCACAGGCAGGCTGCATGGACAAAGAAAAAAAGGGTCCTTTTGGTGGAGACATGTGTTAAAACTTGATAAGTTTAAGGGCATTGCCATGCCCACAGTGGGGGATGGTAGTATAATATTACTATGGTCATATCAGTGGAATGGTAATATCTTGCAACATGAATATCTGAATTGTTTTTATTTGTCAAGAACAAAGATATGAGCCTTATGGGATATATATACTAGGGATACCTCACCACTCGAATATATTGTCAAGTGGACCGGGGTCCAATAAAGATAAAGACCCATGAAGATAACTACTCGGATTATTATTTGGAGTACATGACAAGTCAATACTAAAGATAGAAAGTTAAAGATAGAATCCTAGTCGGAAATTATGTTGCTGCTGACTAGGACACTTGCCATGTAACTCTACCCCCGGATATATAAGGAGGGGCAGGGGTTCTCTCATAAACAACCCGCATAATACACCACAGAACACAGGACGTAGGGTTGTTATCCTCTAGGAGGCCCAAACCTATCTAAACTTTGCGTCCTGTGTGTCCATCGACTCTTGGTCTCGTGCATGCCTTTACCAATACACAAGAATCATGGGTAGCCCTATGATCCACTGCCGATACTAGGGTCGACAGTTGGCGCGCCAGGTAAGGGCAGCGCGACGGTCCACATTTCGAGTTCGATGGACTCAATCTACTCCAAAATTTGATCGTGAGCAGACCGGAATTGAAGTGCCTCATTGCACAAGTCAATCATGGCATCATGTGGCGGTCTGCGCTGTGTGTCAATAGCTGCATCGTCGAGCAAGATTCATGCAATAACATGCAGCGAGAAGTTGGTGAATTTCCATCAAGTTGATTGGTTGCCTGTCGGCGAGTCAATCGACGAACTCGTCGAATTCTAGTTGTAGACGTACGAGTGTACAAAAGCATGTTCGACTCGAACACCGGTAAACAAGGCACTCACGTTCGCCACCAGGAAAGATTCTTTCCTTTCTTTATTGTTTCCATATTATTGTATTCCATGCATGATTATTCCATCCGACTAATGGCCTGAATACTCATTACACACTGCCTTTTTGCATATTTGAGTCACAGTACAAGTTCGGGTTCAGCCACGCGAGAATAAATAACTCGACGTCACGGCGGCTTGGCAATTCAGCCAGCAATCAGGACTCACGAGTTCTGGTCCATCTGTAACCAGATTTTTCGGTGACAAATTTTGTTCCCTGGTGCTGCTTGATCATCGACTCTTCGACATGGCTTGCCAAGCATCCTTAAGTCGGCGAGTCAATACACTGGTTGTATACAGAAGCCAAGGTCGAGTCGGCTATTGCAAAGGCTGGACTGAAACTAATCGACTTCGTGCAACTGGACTCGGATAAGAACCAATTATGGGTTTGCTCAATAGTAGCAGACCGAGTCATGCAAGACACGTAAAAGGGAATAATCTTTTCTTTATTTTATTCTTTCCATAATATTTTATTTCATATACTATACTAATCATATTGGTTAGCCGAGTGCTAATTGCATAGTGCTTTTGCATGGACGTGAGATGTATGGAAGGACAATCAACTCAACTGCATCAACTGATCAAGCATCTCGGTCTACATGCCGGGGCCTTGGCAACGCCGACCACCACTCAGCAGCATCCTGTCTACTCCGACGACGCCTTCAACGACGCCTTCAACGAGGACGACTGCCACCCGGCAACATCGTTGTGACACGACATCTACTGACGACTCGGCGACGTTGCCGCGACTTGACGGTTCGATCGCTCGGCGGCCACATGAACATGCCCAAGGGCTACTCTGCCATTCACCTGGCCACTCGGCTATTTAACGAGGCCTGCGACGACATGGTGCTTTGGTGGGTCACTCGACCACTCAAGGCCATAGGTTGTCATCCAGTGGCGTGTCGAGGGTTCCTCCATATATCGTCGGTCCTTGCAGAGTTAAGTTATTTAATTTGTTATAGTTTTTTATTTCACATTTGCTGGAATTCAAGGCCATAGGTTCTTAGTCTTACATGGATGGATTTTAAGTTTCTTCTTCACTTGTTCTTTTTTGCATCTACAAGTTGATCATCCATACGAGATGTATGACGTTCGTCAGATCAAATCATGTGCTTGTTGCTGGGAAGAGGCGATGATAAAGATGGCAATCCAAGTCGTCACTAGGTCGATGACTCGGTAATTTGATGATGTAATGGTTTGTCTATACGGCCAGTGGCTCAAGCAATTCGAGAATTTTCTTTCTATCTTTGATCGGATCGTATACACGACCCGTACTCGATAGGGAATTTCTTTTGCATGGACGCGAGTAACATGCCTGGTGTCCATAGACCTGAGACTTGTAGATTTGGAGCTCGCTGATTTGGCGACTAGGCATCACAATAGCTCGATAACTCAGCCGATTTGATGATTTGGTTGACTTGACCAATCACTCGGCGTGGTGATCAATCACTTGGTGCGGCAATTCGGCGACCTGCGATTTGATAGATCATGACTCGATCGCTGGCTTGATGATCTAGCGGTGTGCTCGGGGGCTCATCTTCGTCTCATCTACCATCACAAAGCTAAGTAAATTTTATAGTTTTTTATTCATACCATATTGATATGAAGGCCGTAGGTTCTTCATCTTACGGTGATAGTTTTGAGTTTCTTTTGGATTCATCCTTTTGCCTTGACAATATTGGTCAATAATTTTTCTCGCTTGATTTCGACTTATACATGTTTGGCCGAATGAGCTTTAGTTGTACATATTTGGTATTAGGAGGAGTTCAGCTATTTTGCTTAGTTACCCATCTGACTCCCATTATCCAAATTGGTCAGTATAGCTCTATGGCTCATGTCGTTTGTTAAAATCATCGTGCACATCATTCTTCTGATGAACCTTGTTTATTTTTTATGTCTGTTGGTTGAATGATCAGTACTCTAAGCAAACATAAGCCTTAGACGAATAACAGAAACCCAACAGACTTAGATATTAAAAATGTTATTTCATTAATGCTTTATATTAATTTTACATATAACTATATTATTTATATTCTTGTATTACAATTATCTTATTGATATCACTCAGTTATGGAGCGTCAAGTCAATGGATCACTCAGTCACAGAGCGCCGAATCATTGGATCACTCGACCATGATCAACTACTCATGGTTTCTGAAATTTCGATCCCTTGGACCTTTTGAGCTGTTATTGCAGGGGCTCGTCTTTAGCTCGATGGATTTTAAGCAGCTAAGTATTTTTATAATTTCAGTTTTATTCATCTAATTAAAGATCGTAGGTTCTTTAACTTAGGAATGATTTCTTTCTGCATAATCTTGATGCATTAAACTCTCGGTATTACCTTAACTCGCATATGCTTCATAGAGTGAGTTCTTTGTCTCCATAGTTCATATCGTTTGTTGAGGACCGAGACGGCTTTTTACCTTGACTCACATATTCATCTGAGTGAGTTCTTAGTCTCCATGCATCATGTTGAACGTTAAGGAAGTCATGTAGTAGTATTGGTACCTGATATTTACTGGTTGTGAGAGTTAGGCTCGAGTTCATATAATACTTAATCACCCAATACAACCCAAACATCTATTGCATTTCTGGCAATGGATCAATATTGTTATTTTATATATGTATCACATATTGAATATATTATTTAATTTATCAGTGTATTACCTGTTGAATACATTGTTGGTTTTATCAATATATTATCTTTTGAGTATATTGTTTGTTTTATATATGTATTACTTATTGAATACATTATTTGTTTTATTAATGTATTATTTATTGAATACATTATTTTTATGGATTATAGTAGCTATATCAACTAGAGCTATTTTATTGACATCACTCAGTTTTATTATCCCGAGTTATTGGATCATTCAGCTTCATTATTGGATCACTCGGCCTTCTTGTCTCGAGTTGTTATATCATTCGACTATATTATTAGATCACTCGGCATTGATTACTTATGATCTTACTCAATATTGGAGAACCCTGCAAGAGTTGTTATTTTTTACTTGGAATCATGCCCGGGGGCTGCTATACTTGTTATATTGGATCAAGTATCACCCGGACATTTTGATGACTGTCATGCTTGATATATCTGATTAAGTATCACTCGGATTCATTAGTACTAATGGTTCCTTTTGTTAGTTGGGGGAGTGGTAGAACCAATCTTGGGAGCTACCGTATTAAAACTCCTCATTGAATAAGTCGGGGACGGTGGTAGATAAAGATTTATATATGATTATTTTTGACTCACAAGAAATTTTGTGATCTAAATACCTTCTAAGTCGGGGGCTATACCTACATCTAGTAGGTGGATTTTTTCCCAGCATATGGAGATTATTTGGCGCATAATCCTTTTTCTTCATTCTTAGAGATCTTTACAAGTTTGTTGTTGTACATAAAAAAGCTTAATCATATTCATGACGAAGCATTAGTCAATCAACTGAAGATCAACAACTAACTTGTAAATCTCTCGGGGGCTACTGTGAGATATATATACCAGGGATACCTCACTACTCCGATATATTGCTGAGTTGACCGGGGTCCAATAAAGATAAAGACCCATGAAGATAACTACTTGGATTATTACTTGGAGTATACGACAAGTCAATACTAAAGATAGAAAGTTAGAAATAGAATCCTAGTCAGAAATCATGTTGTAGTCGACTAGGACACTTGCCATGTAACCCTGTCCCCCGGATATATAAGGAGGGGCAGGGGTTCTCTCATAAACAACCCGCATAATACACCACAGAACACAGGATGTAGGGTTGTTATCCTCCGGGAGGCCCGAACCTGTCTAAACCTTGCGTCTTATATGTCTATCGACTCTCGGTCTCGCGCATGCCTTTACCGATATACAAGGATCATGGGTAGCCCTATGATCCACTGCCGATACTAGTGTCGACAAGCCTGCAGATGGCAATGCAAAGTGATATGAGAAACCTCTTTAATTTGTCATTGACAATTGAGGCCTGTGAACAATATCAACAACTAGAATCAATTCTGCATAGCTTGCAATTAGATGACACAAATGATCGTTGGACTTATATCTGGGCCTCCAATACCTTCTCCTCATCTAGATTATATCAACAGCTTATGGGCCATGTAGAGGTGCATCTAGCTCATAGATGGGCGTGGAAGTCATCCTGTCAAATGAAGCACAAAGTATTTTTCTGGCTAATTATCAAGGATAGGGTAAATACAAGAGGCTTGATCAAGAGAAGGAATATGGTCTTGGATTCTTATACATGTGAACTGGAAGAAACATTGGAGCACTTGTTTCTTAGATGTAATTTTGCCAGAGCTGCTTGGGCTAGTATTGGTGTGGCAATTCCTAGAGTTAGCAGGCAGCATTTGAGCATCATCAAAATCACGAAGTCCAGAATTTGTAAGCCTTTCTTCATGGAAATTATAATCCTTATGTCTAGGTCCATTTGGACAACAAGAAACGATTAGATATTTAATGGAAGAGATCCCACGATAGTCAAATGCAAGGATAAATTTCTGCATGAGTTCGGCTTACTGTTGGACATGGCGAAGAGAAAATATTTCCCACAGATTGAGCAATGGCTGCAATCGATACAATGAATCCTATCTTTTTTTTTTGGGGGGGGGGGGGGGGGGGGGTTGATTTCTTTTCTTTTGGGGTCTTCCCTTTTCTATATAAACCTGACTCCTTTTTACTTATATAATTATTAATCAGTAGGAGCTTTGCTCCTCTTGTTTCATAAAAAAAAATTGAAGTCCTTGATTATTGGAAAACTGGTTGCAAAGTGAAATTTACTTGCAAAGAAACCATTGAGAAATCCAATATCCTCCAAAGTAGGGACGCCATATACTTTTTCCCCTTCACTTTGATTAGGATGTGTAGTGAAATTTATGTGTTTGGATGGTAGGAAATTTTTTAACTTGCACAATATGCAATATGGACAAGAAAGTTACTATTGCACAATTGCACTTTGTCGGTTGCACACTTGCACTTAGCAAGTTAGCTATTACACACATGCAGCTTTGCTCACTTGCAGACACATATATAGCATGTGTGACTCTTGCAATGCAACCTTTGCCTTCTTATTTCTATATACTTGTTTTTCCTATCTTGCTCCTTTTGTTTTACCTGCCAAACAATGAATGTCGTTGAAAACTTTAGATTGAATTCAGTCGTGATGTTCTTCCATGCCTCGTTGCTTCATGCATTGTTTGTTCGATATCTGGGCACATAGTTCTCTTTTACTAGTCCTTTAAGATAAGCCTTCCTTTAGTGTTTCCTGTTAGCTCTACCATCATTCTTCATGGTGTCTAAATGATTTTACAAATACAATTTTAGTTTGTTTCCTAAACCGATGAAAAACATGAGAAAGTTGTAGCTATATTAAACAAGACAGGTTCATCTATTGGTGCATATAGAGGAATGTGACCAACTAGATAAATCATGGTTGGATAATGTAAATCAACATGCACACTTATGTTTCTTTACTCACATGAATCTTGACTCGAGTATATAAACACATCAATTGTTGATCTTGACTCCAAGATTGAGTGTATGGAAGGTCAAAGGGGATCAAAAACTTGCATCTAATAAAATTAAATCCAGATTTTGAATCGCCTACCTATGTCTTGAGTAATCTCTTCGTCTCCTTCCGATTTCCCACGAAGACAACGTTGATGGATGAGGAAAAGAGGGTGGGGGAGGGGGAGGGGTAACAGGAAGTGGAGGATTGGGATTTCATGGAGCAGAAGACCTTTGTTGCTACTGATTCAACATTTTTTGTGGATTGGCACCAATTTTGCTAGGGTTCTTCAGCCATGGCGGGAAAGGGAGAAGAACTTATGGGAGGGAGAGCACGAGCGAAGCGAGTGTTCCTTTGGTTGGAGTGGAGTTTTTGTTTCCTGTGAAATCCACTCCGTCTACTCCTTTTTCTCCAAAAACGAAAGCTCATTTCCTTTGTTCCAAACGCACACATGCCTTTCCTTTCTAGAGGAACCCATTCTTCCAAAGTTCCTTTGATTTTTCTTCAATCCAAACACAACCTTATTTGTTGCAATGTCAGTACCATTTTTAAGTACTGCTATTTGTTGCCTGGACAGGTCAAAGTAAAGTTTTCCATATGAGGATATATGAATATCTTTATCAAAGGTGTGAAAATAACACAACTATACTATTCCCTAAACAAAATGAACCAAAAAACAACTATGGAGTTGTGTGTGAACGTCATCGATTAAAGGAAGGAGGGAGTATTTGTTATCTAACATTCTTTCTCACAATAGTAGGAAATGAATCATTATGTTGCAATTCTACTATTGGTTCCTTCCAAATATCCTCTCTTTATCACTTGTTTGGTTGACTTTTAGATACTTACTTTTTAGTGGTAAAAGATAGGAACTTACAATTCTCAAGAGTAATGTAGTTCATGCTCTGATGTTAATTCCAAGTGAGGAAGGTGTTTTGCACCTCGAACCTTTGTCACCAGGTACCCTTCGTGTAGCAATACTCAAGAGTCATTTTGCCAGAACAATTGTGAAGCAGTAATAGAATGCACTTCTGGATCATGTAATATTTCTAAATACATGATGAAAGTTATATTTGTAAACTATAGTTAACCTATTCTTTTACACAAGATATTTATTATGGACATGTTGCTATTACTGAATTCAGGGTTGATTTTATAGCGGAAGGACATAGATCCATCAAACTGTGATTGAATGAGAGGTTGGAGGAAAAGAAGCAAGAAGGCACAAAATTGCTCCAAGCTTCTTATGGTTATACGGGATTCATCTATTTGTTTCCATTTGATAAGTTTGATGGCCGACTGTATCTTAGCATTTGCAAAGTTCTCACGTAAAGTGGTCACCTTTTAATGTGATAGTTGCTTGTTCAAGAAATTTATTTTTGTACTACCAAAATATAGCTTAACATCTTGCTCTGAAAGCTTTGGGTTTGAATTAAAAAAATGATTTCCACGAGAAACAATCATGATTAAAATTAACTATTTTTTCTAGTAATGCAAGGGGACCGCTTGACTGGGCCTAATTTCTATTTTCTAGAAGAAAAACTAATTTCATGAAATCAGATGGGTTTGGATTTCATTTGAGTTTGATTTTGTATCTTTTAAATTTTCAACTAATTTTTGAAAATCTCTAGTTTTTTAGGCAATTAAAGTATGAGAAGCCCCTACTATGGTATTAATATTATAGAAATTTTCAACTAAGAAAAGGAAGATTGTACAGAGTGTAAGGAAAGGGGCCTATAGGAGCCCAGAAAACCTAGGAGAACTATACATTGTATCCAGGAGGGAGTAAAACTACTGAAGAGAGTCTATCCACAGCTAGATTAATAGTCTATCTTCTTGCTTTAGCCTGTACATTTGAAGTCTGATAGTATTGAAAAAGGCATGTTTTAAAGCTTGAAATGATGATGTTACGTCTTTGAAGATTTTCTCATTTCTTTGTTTTCATCTCTCCCAAACAGCGATATAGAATACTTCTTTGAAGAAATTGTGTTGGCAGTCCCTCTTGGTTTTGTCGATTGTGTCGAAGAAGTACAACTGATGGTTCCATGTGATTCCTAGAAAGTTCCAGCAAGTTGTGCTGAATGGACATCGGAAGAATAGGTGATAGGTATATTCCTAATTGTTGAGGTTACATAGCACACAAATGTAGTTATCACCTTCTATCTTGTAATTTTTTCTTCTCAGTAGATTTCTAGAATTTAGTCTATCTCTGAACATTAGCCACACAAAGTTTTTTAGTTTTCGGTTACTTTAGTCTTGTATAACCAAATGAAAGGAGTGGGAGGTTCTATCGACTTGAAGTTGAGGGAATCTGTCTCTTTCTTGTTGGTTTCTTTGAATCAATGAAGCCATCAACAACAAGAAATGCACTCGTGAGGCCATGCACCAGGTTCAAATATGCACAAGTTATGCAATTAAAAAATCCACTCGTTGCCATTTACTCGGTTTGAACTGGCCTATGGAGTTAAGACCAGAACCACAAGGATAGACAAAAATTGTAGGGATGCAATAGGGTTTAAGGATTTTCTTGACTGAGAAGGTTAAACTTCTCTATCAAAGAAAGCTATGGGGGCAGCCTACTCCCACAGGTCTTTTTGTATTATTGATATGGATTTATATTAGTTTTAATTTGGCTTGCATTCATGAAATCTATGAGGTGGTAAACAACTTTTGTCCCTCCGAAGTCATTGCTACGGATCCACCATGACTTTGCGTATGTAAATTGTATGGATGCACCTCTTCATCATTTCTCATCCTTGGACATGCAAAGCATTTTTGTGATGTTTCTATAACCTTTGCTACATGTTAAACAGTACATGCAAGGATTATGTCAGCCATGCCCTTTGAATGATGACCTTGCATGGCATCATTTCAAGCTTTTCTCATGTTTTAGAGAAGAGAAGGCAAGGATTGAGGCCCAGGTAAAGGCAGCTGAAGCTTTTGTGCAATTATGGCTGGAGGAAGAAACAAGGATGAAGCGAGAGCAGGAAAGAAAGGCTGCACAGGTACTTACCTGCTTTGCTACTAGAAAGTTCCCACTCTTTGTTTGGCTATGTTCATGTGATGTTCATTCTCCTTTCATGCAGATGAAGAAGACAATTATATTGACAACAGTGATTTCCTGAAGGAGTGGCAATCAACCTCTGCCCCCCCCCCCCCCTCCCCTCCTACCCTGCAAATTAATTATGAATTTTGTCAGTGGGATTGAGTTTCCATCTGACATTGGTAGGCCGTTGAAGCGCTTGGCCTAATTATTAAGAATGATTTTGAGGAAGGAGAGATCAATGCTATCAATAGGTGATCTCAAAATACCCATCAGCCCGTGAAGAACCTTGCTGAGATAATAAGATTATATTTGTAATCTGTTCTACCACAAGCCAACCATGTATGTAGACTAAAATTAGATCATATGGTCACATGCCCTCTGCTATTTATTCGATGTATGGTAATTTGGACATTCAACTTTGGTGCCAGTGATAATATGGCAGGGTATATTATAGCTATTTCAAGTCCACTTAGAGTAAGATCTTCACTTTGCATTTTGTTAAAAGAAAAGGATAAAAAAAACGTACTCCTCTATTCTGTTTTTGTTGTAGCAAAAACAGAACAGAGGAGTACATTTTTTCATCCTTCTTTTTTAACAGAATGCACAACAAAACAGGAGCCGAGGGAGTAATGAACTATTAGTTTGTGTTGCCTGTTACTTTCTTATTCTCAGCTGAGCTCTATGCTTATCATGAATCTAAATCGTCCCAGTCCTAATAAAATGTTGTCTTACATATTTTAAGGCAACTTGCTTAGATTACTGGTTTAGTTGTTGTATATTTTAAGGTAGCTGCAACCAGTTACAGAATAGCAATATGTTCATGCCGTAGTGATACCATTTTGAAGCGCAGCATCGAGGTAGGTGTGGTTTTTTAAATATTCAGTTCTGTTGGCCCGTACACACTAATAACAAGTCCACTATTTTAGTATTCACAAGTATCATGCCTTATATTTTGATTAAGCCTAGTTTCGAACCATACAATACAAATGTGGCTGTAGTTTAGTGGTGAGAATTCCACGTTGTGGCCGTGGAGACCTGGGCTCGAATCCCAGCAGCCACAATTCCTTTTTGTAATTGTGTATACTTTTTATTAACGGGTTTCAGGTAGTTAGATCGCATGAGTACAGGGATAATTGTATTTTTTTTAATTTTATTCGGTTTGGTTTTGGTTTTGGTTTTGTGCTATAGTAAGTTGTTAGATTGTTGCGCATGAGTATGGAAATTCGATGTCTGGAATTTTCAAGACATCTTAGATTAAGAAGTTAGTACATCAATTGTTGATGTTCTGACTGGATGAATGGAATCAAGGTCATCTAAATTGGTTTAAGTCAATTCAGATAATGTTAAATACTATGCCACACATGCATATTTTGCTGACATAACAAGATAGTTGATGAAAAGATGTTGACTCACTTATCAAAAAACTATGTTCATTTTTTATAAAATAAAAAACAAAAGCTTATTCTCTCTCTCTCTTTTGGGGCAGCTTTCTTGCCGCCAAGTCTAACTTATTAAACTATAAGTGTTCATCCTTCTCTATCAGTTTATTTTTTTTTATGTAATTGATCAGTGCATATAGTAATTTAATATGATATCAGAAGTTCAAATACTAACAGACATAGTTTATTAAATAAATTACAACTGGTCTAATTTTTATATTGCATCCTAAGAAAACTATATATGAGAGAAAGTGTTAAATCATAAATAAATTATCTATCATGCTTAAATTTTTAAGTGCAACTGCTCCATACATACTACCATAACACATCCATGCCACCTTGTTCTGCATGTCGCCCGCCTCCAGCCTCCTCCCCCCGGCCGTCCCTCCGCACGTGCAAGCTGTGCGGCCGCACAGGACCCCTAAATTACAGGGCCTCCAAAAATTAGAACATAACACATATTTCTAATTATCCAGGCAAGAGCGAGCTAACAGTCAAAACATAGTAGACTCAGGAGGTCACGCACCTCCCCGGCGCAAGGCAAACAAGCAGGCTCATCCTGGTGCTTCCGCACTTGCGTCTGGACTGCAAGGATGCTACAATGTGCCCAAAACTCAAACTGCACAAGCTAAAGTTGTCTTTGTTAATTTCTACCACATTGAGTCGATAATTTGACACAGAAAACAGTTTGGATTTTTAGTCTCCGGATTAGAGATTGGGTCGCGTGGTGCTGGCCTTCTAGACCCATGCTGCAGGCCTCTAAGTTGTGGTTCTCAAAAGACTTACATTATCAATCAGTAGTACATCGCTAGTTTTCTCTTATGGAGTTTGGTGTTTTAACTTTCAAGCCATGTTCTCTGCAAAATAGGTTAAAAAATATGAACGAGGTTGAAATTATAGGGATTGAAGAGGCATAAAAGTTTTAAAGTTTAGTTCCCTTGCTGGATTTTGCACAGGGCCCCCAATTTTGCCGGGATGGCCCCTCCCCCTAGGCTGCCTCCCTCTCCCTGAAACCCATTTTATGCCCGATAGCCATGAATCCTCCTCCCCAAAACCCATAATGATCCGAATCTCCATCATTAACTTATAGCTTCGACGTAGAAAGTGTGATCAATTTCGATGACGTGAAGTAAATGGATAATACGTATTTTATGTTAATCCGAATTTCTTGGCTTCAATCGACTAAAATCAACGAAGCTACGGGATCGAATATTCAATCGACTAAAATTCAGGTTAATAATAATAATTAAACAAGGAAATTAAGGAAAGCGTTGTAGCCTTGGGAGGGGGATTCAAGGCTACGAGACTTTCAGTCGATTGAATTTCAGGTTAATAAACAAGGAAATTCAAGGGTCCGGGACTGAAATATCTAAAGTTGAAATTCAAGTTCTGGGATGGAGAGGAGATTCAAGGTTACGGGAGTTGAAACACGGTTCCCTGGAGATAGACGGGCTGCAAGGTGGCAGGCCGTCACGGCCAAGGGCTATGGAGGACCACTGGTGGGTCAGGTCAATCTGGCGGTGAGTGCACTACGGTCGCTGAGCAGGGCCGTCTCCATGTATTTGAGGCCCCGGGGCGAAACGCAAACCGGGATGCTAAGTTTAAAAATTTTACATTACTAAAATATATTTATAATTAATGAATAACTTTAACACATGTTATTTTTCCTAATATTTAGCAATTAGTATTATATCAAATATTAACATAAGTACTCGATAGATTATCTCACCTTATGTTCTCCTGAAAAGTAATATCCTTCTAGTATTTTTTAAGGAGAAATTTTTAATTAGATCTTCATATTTAATTTGCTCCAAGACATCACCTTTTCAGTGCTATTGTCGTCAATCCATTGAGTCTTTCTTACGTCATTATAGGACGCAAATAAGATTTCACTAACTTGAGTTTAGAAAATCTCCTTTCCGCAGATGCAACAGTTACAGGGACAGTTAGCAAAATTCAATAGAATTCTAGCCTTTGTTTCTTCTTACGTCATATATTGTCTGGTCTGTTGGCTGCTTGCTTCATCTTTGGATTGTATGTGCATTGCGAATTGGAGGCCCCAAGAATTTGGTGGCGCTATTCCGTCGCCCATGTTGCCCATGCTGAGAGACGGGCCTGCGCTGAGATGGAAAGAAGTCATGAAGACCGAAGAGATGAGAAACGATGTGTTTTCCAACGGAAGGAATAAGAAGACATGTCGTCCGTTGGATCGTTACAATGGTTACGAATGGTCGATAGAATAAAATGAGATTTTAAATTAATAAAACACAAATCTCTATAATCTATTAATTGAGGTGTGATTGTCTACTTCGTATCCACAAAGGTAGAGATTGAATCCAAATTGGTTTCGTACCTTCTATATCAAGTACCGAATTTTAAAAATCATAATTCCATCGTCCGGAGCTCAAATTAAGCAAACCCGGACTCTATATCATAGCTCTCAAAAAGTTCTATAACTCTGGTATTTAATAGAAGTCCAGATCCCGCCGTTTTAGTTTCCAAATATGCGATGCAAAATTATTTATTCTGATTCGGACTCTTCTGCATAGGTCACTGTGCAGGCCTATATTTTCTAGCTCCAAAGTCCAAATAATATGATCCATATATGTTTTGAAAAGGTCTCGACGAGATCTATAACTTTCATATTTTAACTTTGTCCATTGGAGCAAGTTACAAATTTAAAATTATGTTACAATATAGCGTTATTTTGAAAACTGCGTGAATTGATTTTTCCTTTCGGATAAAACTTCTAGAATATAGTAAAAAATGGTGAAAAAATATTATTTTTGATATATAAAATAGTATACTAAGAAGCACCAACAATAATACAAATATGATCTTTTATGTAAAAAAAAGTCAATAATATTGTATATATCTAATAATTATATTGTGTAAATAATTTATATTTAAATTATAAAGAGTATTTTTTTAAATCCGTAGCAACACACGGATACTTTACTAGTTTATAGTATAATAATGTAATTACAAAGATGCACTTAAAATACTAATCATTGATAGTTTTGAGAAAAGATTAACCAGTATTTTGGACAGTAAAACTTCTCCATATCTAATTTCAGAACCATCTGCCATAT
The DNA here is from genome assembly GCA_032690845.1 of Eleusine coracana subsp. coracana. Lineage (NCBI taxonomy): Eukaryota > Viridiplantae > Streptophyta > Magnoliopsida > Poales > Poaceae > Eleusine > Eleusine coracana. The sequence goes on from CM064430.1 coordinate 46,394,951, forward strand.
TGATTTGACAAGTTTGCATTTTCGAAATTTTCTGTTGTGAAGACACTAAATAGCAGGTCCCAGGGAGCTAAAGAATGTGGTTTTGCTTAAGTACCAAGTCATATAAATCATAATTTTCTTTTTCTCTATTTAATGTAATGCTTATTCGAACCTTACAATATGTTTTTTTTCAACTCATGGATGCTTTATTAGATGATCTCTTTTGTCTTTTTTATCTAAAACCAGCCTCTAAACAAACGAATTTGCAAGTAGATATTCCATCTGTTATGCTTTTGTTGTTATATTGCTTCCTCAAGTTAACCTACTGTACTAACCACCATAGGCAACTCAGAAATCCGAAGCCTCATCCACACTATTACATTTCATACCGATCCTTGACATCGAATATGGTGGATTCTCCATTCTGTAGAAGAGCAAAAAAAAAATTCCTTTTAATTTGATGTCTAATCCAACTTATGCCTTAAAAGAATTTACACTAAGTTTCAGTTTTCAAATGAAATTAGACGATTCAACATAAGGAACTTGATTGATTACCCGTGTGACTCAATCCATAATGGCTTTACTCCCTTCTGGGTCGACAAAAGCAAAGACCAGGAGGAGATCGAGGACCAGATGTGAACGAGAAGGGAGCAGAATGGTTTAGCGCTCGGATGCGTTCTTGGGCTCTTGGCACTTTTTTACTACCCAACTGCATTTTACCATACTGGTTCTATTTATTACATCACCAATCAGACCCCCCCCCCCCCCCCCAGTAGGGTTGGTTTGTGCTGAACGGTCAGATGGGAGCTAACGCACCAAATTCTCTCATCTGCATTAATAGAACCAATTTAGAGGATCCCGTCCTCGAACGAATGAACCAGCTACAAAATCAACAATACTACAAATCCAACTCAATTAGCCTAATCAACGTAAAACCAATATAAAAACACGATATCACACGGTCCAAAACTATTATATGTCTTAGCTGAACCCTGATTGAACAAATTAATTGTACCTACAACATTTTCTTAATTATAACATTTTCTTTAAAAAAAAAACCACCACTGAGGACGGTATGGCAGAGAGCTCAAACCCGACCCACAAAGACGACGGCCGGAATGTTTTTCCCTACCGTGGACGGCCGGAACTTTTACCACGCAAGTGGTCACTGCCAAACAGATTTTTACAGCCAAACAGATTTTTACAACTTAAAAGGAAACGTCACTGCCAAAATCTAGTGTTCTAAAGTTTTCAAGAATAGGTTTTGAGCCTTTTTTTTTTCTCAATTGTTGTTACATCCACATTCAAAATGTGGTGTTTTGTACATGCTGCAGATCGCAGACTACATTAGCTCATGAATATTGTACATGGTCTCTCAACCTAACAAGATAACAATGCAGTTTCTGAGTTTCATCCAACGTTCTTATCTACAAACCCATCTTTCTGGGCCTCAGATATGTCGAGCCTTTCTTCAGGCCCGGCATAGCAACCTGCTGCTGTTGCTTGGCTCTCTTCTCGCGCTCCCTCTCCTTCTCAATCCGTGCTGCTTCAGCTTGCTCCTGCCTTAGTTTCTCCATCTCCTCCTCCATCGCCGTTTTGTCTTCCTTCTGCCTCTTCTTATGGTCGAGAAGAGAGGTGTCAGTCTCCTTCACCGAGAAGAACATGGGACCCAACTCTGCCAGCCACTGCGGATCGACTGCAGTGACACACTGCATGTACTCCTTAGTTGTCAGGACAAGTTCATGGTAGACGACGTAATCAGGAGTGTAGCCAAGGCCATAGAGAGCGCTACTGGGGTGCAGGTGACAAGGCATCCCATTCCGGCAGTTGACGTACTCCCCAATACCCTTCAATCGAGCCGAGTTGTGGAAGTAGGCAGAACAGATTGCTTTCCTCACCACGTCCCATTCCATGTGGCATGATGTCAGGGGGATCTTCAGGGTTTTCAGTATATCCAGCAACTGTGACCTCACTTCCCGAGCCTTACGGAGACCTTTGACATGGAGGAAGTGGTCATTACACCAATCTCCTCGATACTGATTAGACTTCCACTGCAGATAAACGTTGAGGAGTGTAAGGTGATCAGACTCTGGGACAAAGAATTTCTCCCTTGCTGCATCACTCTCCTCTACTCTGTCTTTTGGGCGGAAGAAGACTGACGGTACTGATAGCATGGACACGATGGTCAGCACCTCATCAAGGCACTCTAGCTGCTCCCCCATGAGCAACATCTTAGCTAGTGTTGGGTCCAACGGGAACTCCACCATCTTCCAGCCAATTTCTGTGAGGCCACCAACGTTGTTTAATGCACCTAACACCCAGAGCTGGTACATAGAGTTGAGGATATTCTCCTGGGGCGGAGGGTCCATAAAGTCAAAGTCAAGCAAGTTTTCAACTTTGAGGGACTTAAGTAAAAGCACCACATTCCCCAGGTTGGTCCTTTGAATTTCTGGCACAGGGTTCGGGAGCATCTCATTCTGGTAAGCTGATTCTGTGAAGAGCCTGTAGCATGTGCCAGGGCCAGTTCTTCCTGCCCGTCCTGCCCGCTGGTCTGCAGCTGCCCGGCTGACAGGGAAAACCTGAAGCGCATCCATACCCATCCGTGGGTTGTATACCTTCATTTTCCCATACCCAGTATCAATGACGTAGAAGATACCATCAACGGTCAATGAGGTCTCAGCAATGTTTGTAGCAACAATACATTTGCGAGCACCCTCTTCAGCCTTCTGGAAAATCTTGGCTTGCAAATCAGCAGGCAACTGGGAATATATGGGTAGAATCTCCAGCTTGGGCACAGCCTTGGTGGATGATGATATTAACTGTTCCATACGCTCAGCAAGGGCATAGCAGGTAGCCTCAATTTCTTCCTGCCCAGTCATGAAGATGAGGATATCACCAGGACCACTGGCAATGTGGATGGTCATGGCCTGCTTCACTGCTGCTTCCACATAGTCTTCACATGGCGTTTTGCTGAACATAATGTTTACTGGGAATGTCCTGCCTGGAATATGGAATACGGGCACACTGAAAAAAAAAGAGACAATAGTTAACAGGTGTGTAGAGAAACATAGCTCATATTTTACTGGGAATGAACATGTCTATCATGTCATCTTACCCTCCAAAGAACTTGGAGAATTTATCAGCATTTAGGGTGGCAGATGTGACAATTAGTTTAAAATCTCGTCTACGTGCAACAACCTTCTTCAATATACCAAATAAAACATCAGTGTTAAGCGATCTCTCATGTGCTTCATCCATGACAATAACACTGGAAAATAGAAGGAAAGAAACTTAGTATGGCAAACCATGGTTAAAACCCCGTGAAGAATCAAAACATCAAAACTTTCATCAATACAGATAAAGGAAAGGGATAAGTTAGCAGCATACCGATATTTGTCAAGGTCAGCATCTTTCAAGGTTTCCCGGAGAAGCACTCCATCTGTCATATACTGCAAATGTCCCATAGATAATTTTTTTTATGTCAGGAATTCCATACGACGTAATCAAAGTTAAGTTGCTCAATTCCAAAATGTTGATCTTAGCCTAAATTTCGGCTAACTAGTCAGAGATTATCAAAAATATATCACGCTTCTACTAGAAGAGCAACGTTTGTTGGTTATGGATATAAGATTTTCTTATAAGTTTATACTTAAGTGAAAACATGTGGCGTATACCTATATACACATATAATGACAATAACAAATACTGCAATCTAAGATTTAAAGAAAAACGTTTGCATTTTAGCCCATAAACTATACAATTCACCAGTGGTTTACCTTGATTATAGTGTTTGGACCAGTGACATCCTCAAATCGTATGGCATATCCAACCTTTTCTCCCAGCTCAGTCTCCATTTCCTCGCTAACTCGCTTAGCAACACTCATGGCAGCCACACGCCTCGGTTGAGTGCAACCAACAATTCCTGTTGTGGTATATCCATCCTCATGGAGATACTGGGTGAGTTGAGTGGTCTTCCCAGAACCAGTTTCACCAACAACGACAACTACTTGATTTTCACGCACAACCTGCTCAATAGCATCAATAGAACACCAGATTATTACTAAGTTGTGCTATCAATATCAACAACAACAAAGTCTTTTAGTCCCTAGCAACATCATTTGAAACAAATACATACCAAAATAAAATAAAATTCCAAGCTATGATGCCTAAATAGACAATGAATTCCAAAGAAATTCCAATTTAGACTTCCAAAGTTGTCTACATTAAAAGGCAAGAATCTCAATGTTGACAGTTCTACGCATCGAAGTAGGTTTCTTCACTCATCATACCCGTCACCCAATGTTTCAATCCTATAGATTTCAGATATAGTAAATGCATGCATTAAAGGAAATCATGATAAAACCAAAAGCCTCATAATAAATTTGCAAACCAAAAGTACAAACCTGTAATAGATCATCCCGGACAGTGTATATGGGTAGATACTGCCTTTGTTGAGCAAGAGATTTTGATTTTGCAAAATCACTGACAGCGTCTGCTTTTTCCTTCATATGCTGTGAAAACTTCGCTTCTTCTTTAAAATTGATCTCACCTTGGTCACCAACCACTGCAGTATCTGCATCAACCTGTTCAGCAGTCTTCTCAACACCCAAAATATTCCCAAGCTTAGATCCAGCAAGCTCCCAAAATCGTTGCCTTGATTTATTCATGCTCTGCTTTTCACGAATTTCCCTAACTAGCGCAGAACCTTTGCGTGAAATAATAGCCATATCAGATGTTGGATCCTTTAACGGCATTACAGGCTCCGCTTGTTTTGTGAATACAACGCGACCATCCAGGAATGGAGGTTTCGTGTCTGCAAAATATTATGCCCGTCAACATTATTAAACTGCATCAAAATATTGTATAACGGTAGAAAATCATTCCAGCAAATAATAGAACAATACAGGCACAAGCATGTCACGGTAGTTCCTGAATCTCGATATTATGTATCATGCAAAAACAAACAAAACACTGGAGAGCATGTGAGCCAATCTATGGATTTTCACAAGGCAAATTAATTTGCTTTGAGCTATTCAAAGTTTACTGTATTACAATGATACACAACAGTCATATTCACGACATATATACCAACCACCATAAAGAGACACAGCTTCAAGGATAAGATCAGTTTAACATCACAGCACTGCACCCTGATGTTATTTCATTGCCTCCAAGAAAAAACATCAAATATTCTTTGAAAGCAAATTGCATGAGAAACAGAGCACAGATTTCCATACATTATGGTGTGATGATTCCAATGGTTGTGTTATAAAAAAAAAATGTAATGCTTCAAACAGATAATAAAATATATAAGACTGAAAACAGAATATAAAAGAAAGCTGTTATAGCAGGGTACATACCATGGACAAGAAGTATCACTTTCCGCTCATCCTCATCATCAAATTCTGTTTGCACTTCTGTTCCTCTAACAGCTCCGGATCTCAACAACTGTCTATCCTCCCACTGAGCATTATCAGCAGTCATCTGTGATAATTTTTTGCTCTGGGCAAGGCTCATCAGAGAACCATCTCTTCGAGTCTGCAACCAAGAGAGTTGTGAAAAGCAGAACATAAGCAGATAACATATAGTGAACAAGTTAGGGCTATGACCAAACTACTATCTTTACTGAACAGTAATGGAAAACTTGAATAATCCTTGAAAGTCTCCTAGTTTCTGCAGAGTGTTTGGCCATATCGATTGTTCATCAGGCTCAAGAACTAAAAGAGGGGGGGGAGGGGGGGGGGGGATAGGGGGGGTAAATCCAAATCCAAATAAGACAATACAGGTACAAGATAAAGACAGACAAAGTATGCATATGTTGTTTTTCCATCCCTACAATTTTGCATGTGCCATGAAAATCTGAAGCACAAACATGACATGAAAATTCACAAACCCCAACTCTTGCTAGAATATAAAGCATCATACAGACATACACCACATTCAATCTTATACTACAATATTTTCTTTTTGTTATTGATTTATCATCTACACCCAGTTTCATAGTTCTATGAGGTATCCTAAAGCTAGTCCCAATAGGGGATTTCATTTTGTTGTTTCCAAGAGTGCCATGTCACCTAAAATGCTTTGAAGCCACAAATGAAACCTCTACAATGTATAGTTTCATTTTGGTGTTTCATAGAGTGAAATGAAATTCCTCTCTTCCAATGCAGGGTCATAATGTCTCAAATGTAGGCAACCATGTATAGCCAGTTACATTTAGATGAAACTTCTTCCACTCTTTTCATACCTTCTTTGCAATGTCACTAAAATTGCTTATCAGCTTATGTAGCATCTCGTTTAATGAAAAGAAAACTCCCATTGGGAGTAGCCTAATCTAGAATCAAATCCAGTGAAGAATATGATGAAGTAATTGGGAGTATGGTATAGTTCAACAGACAAGGATCTTACCAGCTTCTTTGGCATCTGCACTTCCCTCTTTTTGTAAGAACTTTCATCTCCAAGATACATAGAATTATCACCATCGAACATGGTGCTGTGCTCTTCACAATCATACCTGAAGAATATCTAAAGGTTAGTCTTTTCTGATGATTATAAGGTTGTTCCCATCATATTTAATTCCCTGTACTAGAAGTGTATAACACGAAAGAACATGCCGATGAATTTGAGTAAATATGTGCTTTAGGATAAAGACAATAAGATATGTTCTAGTATAAACTATAAATATATGAAATAGATTCACTTTGTCAATTTATTTACAGGTGCCATTGTTTTAGCTGGATCACACTTTATACACATACCCTATCATCATTTTTTTTGTAACATGAAACTAAGTGAAGTTTATGATGAATGTACCATGCACGGTCAGCGTTATAGTCCATAGCTTGCATCATTTCCTCAGTTATCTCAGAGTGACCATCAGGATTTGAAGGGCTTCTATCAGTATCAATAGCCTGGGATAAAAGGTTAATGGTTATAAAACTTATAATAGCATACAGTAATCACACTCGAATAAACAAAGAACTTTTAAGAACATGAAAAGAAGGTCACCACCTCACAAGGTTGAAGTAAATTGACACAGACATTATTATCATGAAAAACATATTTTGACTGACTAATAATGCTTATATACATACTAGCAAAATACCCGTGCGTTGCCACGGGTCTTTGTTAAAAAATTTTATGGTTAGAATGTTTTTTTTTGTAACTGTAAAAGGTTTTCAATTAATCAATTTTTTTGGTTTGAGCATTTGCTCTATTTTATTTTGCTTTACCTTTTTGAGTTTTAAAAAAATAGTCATTACAATAATTTTGGAGTGAGTTATTATTGGAATTCTTGTTATTAGTTTCCATCTAAAATATAATGTTAAAGCAATAGATGATTAATTGTTGTTAGTATGAAATATCGAATTGAAATTGGAGTCCAATTCAACAAAGGATTAGAAAATGGTTCAAAAACGACTCAAACTGATTGGTGAATCATTGTAGGATACAAACTGAATACGACAACATTACAGACACATCTAGACACGAAAAAAGTGGTCTAGACGACCTCACCTCAATTAATAAGTTGTAGAGAAATCAAATATTTGCCCTAAAATGACAAGTCATCCTAAAAATTACATTCATTAAAAGCTGTTAAAATAGTACAGCAGACACTCTTACACAAACAGCCAAAACATGACAAATCAAACTCATGACTGCTAAACCAAATTCAAGTACAATCAACCTTAAAGGGTAAAAGGAGACGAGGCCTATAATAAAGCTGGCAATGAGATGGATAAGAGCAAAAGATTTATCAAGCATACTCTTCTGCAATCTGCAGTCCCGCTACAGAGATCAAAGTAATCAGCCACAAGAAAAATTCAAATTCAGGAAAAAAAAAATGTCATTCAAAGCTCTCACTATGTGATGCACAGTGCTCACAACATTTGGATTCAATTACTGACAACAGCCCTTCAAAGTATAAAAGCACGCTAGAGAAATAGAACTTTCAACTTACATTAGAACCAGATGTTGATGAAAAGGTAAGCTGGTGGGACTGAGATCTTCCACTAGAATGTGAATAAGAAGACCCTTTCGAGGAGCCAGAAGCACGTATGGGGGCAGGTGAAGGAGATACATTATCCCATGGCGATGCTGGATATTTTCAACAACATAACGGAAACGCAATTTAGTGAGATCGTTGAGGTGTAATTAGAAATATATTTATTCACAGAATCAAGGAAGATACAAATAAAACAAAAGTTTAAAGTTTCATTACCTACTGAGCGAGGTGTATTCCCTCCTAACCAAGGAGATACCAAGCGTGCATCAGGGGATGCAGCACCAAGCATAGGAGACCGTGAAGGATGCCTTCGGGAGCCTGGGCGATCATCACGGTAGTCTCGCTGAGGTGTATCTTCCCACTCCCAGCGTCCATGGTCCCAGTCAGATCGTGCTACAGTAACAAAGAACAAAACTCTTGTCAGATAAAGTGTCAGGCCAACAAGAATTACAAGCTAGGAAAAATACCAGGTGTTCTTGAGCTTCTCGAGCTGTGTTCATATCTACTTCTCTTATTACGATAGTCAATGGATGCCGACCTCTCACGTTCGCTGCGCCTAGTATGAGATTCCCTGTCATCATGGTATCTTCCTTGCTTCCCACTGCTACTGTAACCAACAGATGTGGATCCCTCACGATCACCATGTCTGTCTCTGGATCCTCTATCATCATAATTATCATATCTACGAGGAGTGCTATGAGGACGGGAGCCTTGAGAGCTTCTAGAGACGTGTGTCTGTAAAGTAGCGGGTATTGCTTGTGAGTAAGATGAAAGCAAAATTAAATAAATTATTGACACTACTAACCAACCAAGAAGGCAGGACTGCCTGTTGACAGTTTCAAAGTCATTACTGACCTCGTGCCGAGAGGATTCATCTCGGGGACTAGGTGTTTGAACCTTTTCACCCTCATCAGTGGCTGAAGGTTTCAAAAATGAAGAAAAACATTTAGTTACAGTTTATACAAATATAGGGCATATAGTATGGATAAATCTTAGCATTTCTAGTTTGCAAGGATAAAATCATAACGTTTCTGGTATTGTATTCTGTTGACAGGTAAAAAGAACGCACCACTCAAAGATTTTTTATTGTCGGAACCACTTCCACGATAGCGCCGAGAAGAGTTACTACGAGAACCCCCAGACAAGCTCGTGGAACCATTCTCTGTGGATCCAAGCTTATCATCTTCCTCGACAGAATCCACAGCAGCAGTTACCTTTGGAGGCGGCGGCTTAAAGGCATTGGCACCTTCCAGTTCCCGTTTCCGGTGAGCAAGGAGGTCGAGACCTGCCACAGAGCAGCACCGTCCCAATGTTAGCTCCATGAAACTCTAAATTCCTAGGGAAGATACGAACTCAATTGGAATCTATACACGAGCAATCGCACTGATTACAAAGATAAGTGGGCGACCAAGCAAACGCGTTCACAAAACATTCAGGAAATGTATGCCTGCTAGTACACAAAGCAGCAAATCCATACCTAGGGCGGACTTCCCAGGCGGCGGCCGGTACATGACACGCTCCTTGCTGGGCAAAATAAGCCCCTGTGCCGTGTCCTCCTCCGGCGCCAGGGTGGCCATCGTCGCCTCCAGGTCGACCTTCCCGTTCCCCTGTAAGACAGCAACCGAAGCGAACACCGAACCGCCCCGGAGTGAGCAAGAGCAAGCGAAATCGGGAAGCACGCGAACTAGCTCAGGATATCGTAACACACAGTTACCTCCATGGCCTCCGGGGAACCAGCGGTGGCTACCTCGGATCGGCGGCTCGAGGGCGCGGCAGCGAGGGCTTAGGGTTCGGTGAAGATAAGGCGGCAGCGCGCGAGCGGCATGCGGGGCATAAAGGACGAGCACGCGGGTGGAGGGGAGGCGTCGAGCGGGGAGGGTGGTGGGCGTCGCCGGCGCCGGCGAGAGAAGTGGGGGATGAGGCGGCGAGGTCGGTGTAGACTGGGCCCTCGAATCTGGAGGGAGCGGACGGGGATTGGAAATTTTTCGTGGGCACCAGAGTCAAATTGTCAAACCAGCTGAGTATGTCGGTTCGCGTTGTCTGTCAACGAGCCGAGCTCGATCGAGCTTGGCGTCTCAGGCTCGAGCTTGACAGAAACCCAAGCCGAGTTCAGCTTTAAAAGGTTTTTTATTTCAGCTCAAAAAAGAAACCCGAGCCGAGTTCGAGCGAGCATGCAAAACTCCTCACTGCAGTAGTACAAGAATCAAAGCAAAACTGTGTAGCTCAGCAGGAAAGGCCTTCTGGAGCTGGAGACGAAGTGTAAGAGACCAAGATGACGGAGAGGAGTTGCAGGAGGAAAGGCCTTCTGCAGCTGCAAAAGGAAGGCGTCGGATGGGGGATTTTTTCTACCCTTGATTTTTTTTTTCTCGCTCAGTCGCAACAGGTCGGCATGGCACGAGCCCGCCACGGGCCAGGCCATTTTTTACCGGGCTGGTACGGTCCATCTAGTTAACGGGCTATGTCGTATCGGTACAACGGGTCTATGGCTAGGCCCAAATATGGCACGATTCGCTTTATACGGGCTGGCCCGAAGTTTGATTAAATTGTATATGTTTTATTAATTCTCCTAAATTTAATTATATATATATTATGAATAAATTTGAATTAAAAATATGATTTTTAGTATAAATATTGAAAATATTAATTATTTTATTTGTCAGGTTGTGTCGTGCTTTACAGGTGTAAGGATCGAAGGCCTACCGAGAGGGGGGGTGAATCGGTAGCCGACCACGAATCCGAAAACTTCAGTTTCACGTTTCTTAAACCTAACGAATCGTTGCAACCTAAATAATTCTAATAGGTCAAGACCCTACACATGCTAGTGTTCATGATGCAAAGTAATACGCGGAAGCTATTCACACTAGTCTATGCAAGCCACAAGTTACCCTATCACTAGAGCACACAATTGCGGAATAGTAAAGAGAGGATCAAAGAGTGCTCATAATTTTTTTCCCGAGGTCTCGGAAGGATGGCGCCTTCCCCTACTCCTTGTTGGACCACTCCCTCTGGAGTCCCGGTCCCTCCCGCCACCAAGTGGAGTTCTCGTCTACAAGCCCGCAATCACTCCTCGAGTGAAGACACGGTATACGTCACCGCTGCACAAAGCACAAGTTCGTCTCCCTCGAGAACTTGCCGTACTCCCCGAGCCGGCACGGACGCTCACTATTGATGCCTCTTCCAACAACGGGCTCAAACCGTATACAAACTTGTGACGACCTTCACAACCAATCACGATAGGTTCGATCACCGACACCTAACCGGTCTAGGTCTCACCATAGACCAAGAATAATAACCTAGATCACACACTCAAGGATATCCTAGCCTTAGATGTGCAAGATCACTCTATGTTACTCTTACAAGCACTTTCAAGATATTCAATATCCTCTTCTAGTGCTCTCCTCTTTTCCTCTTGGACCTTATAAAATGCTCTCAGGTATTCCACTGGCAAAGAGAGGTCATAAATACCCTAGCAACAAAGTTATATAGGCTTCCAACCTCAAACTAGTCGTTGCTCCACGAAATCAGCTTTATGAGCATACTGATCGTATAGTCCGGTCAATACCTGATCGGACCGTCTGATCACTTCAATCCCAAGCACAACGGCTCTGCCCACTGCTGAACTACTACTGACTGGACCGTCCGGACCGTCTGGTCAGTTTCTCTCTCCACTTCAGAAACTTTCTGTTGTAGCTTCTAAAACCTTCTTGATTGATCGGACCGTCCGGTCAGTCTGATCGGACCGTCCGGTCCAATTTTCTCTTCAGTCCAGAAACATTTCGGCGCTGCTTCCTCACTGCCCAAATTTGAGCTCCACTGAACGGACCGTCCGGTCAGTTGACCATACCGTTCGGTCAACGTACCGTCCGATCATTAGGACTTTCCAGACTTAGCAGTTTTCTCGCTGCCCGCTGTAACCTTCGGACAAAACCACATAGTGACCGTACAGTCCGGTCACCTCTGACCCCTCTGTCCGGTCTCTATGTCCAGAAGCCAAAACTTGTTGTCCTCACTTGACGTTGTTTTCCGGCTTCTCCGAACAGCTCCTTAGCTTCTCCACTGTCAACTAGTGCCTGTGATTTCACCGAGTAACCTTGCACATCACCGACTAGACATAACCTAAGAGAATGATCTAAACTCTCTTGATAGTCTGATTTTTCCTATGGACTCAAAGCCTAGCAACTAGACAAGTGTACCAAACACTTATTTTATAGTTTGTTCTCTATTTTGATCCATCTCTATTAACCTTTGGACTTTATCAAACTCATCAAACCTCCATATTTGTGATCATCGTTATCCATCACCACGGCAACTATCATGCTCGCTATTCTAAATGGGTTGTGTCCGTACCAGCCCATTTATCCTGGCCTAGGCGGTCAGGTATACTCGTCGGTCATGTGGTCGATCTCCATCGGATTGGCTGGCTGCTACGTACGTGAAGTTGAGATGGGCCTTTGAGCTTGGGCGTGACATTAGGCCTCTAGTGGCTGTGTTTACGTACGTTCTTTTGGGTTGCAATTTCGAGAACGAGCCAGATTTGTAACCTCTCTCAACGACAACAAAAAAACACACCGACTGACTGACATTTGTGTTAATCTCAAAAAAAAAAGACTGACATTTGTGTGTTCGAGATCCCTACACATGCCGTTGTCGTTCAAGTTTCGTGCACCGTAACCGATATGAAATCGATGACTACTGCAACTCGTACTATGCTCTATAATCTATATCCAGTCCATATAATATAACCCCACCAAACTTCCTAAATTTCGATTCGAGTGTTTCAACTGTTTGACGCCTACATCGTCGCATCGCGCGCTCTAAATACGTTCCCAGCTTCCGATCAGCAGCACGTTTAATTTGCATCCATGTCGCCGCCGACAGGGGTGTCCGTGTCCACCATCGCCGCCACGGCGACCGCCACCGAGTGCCACATGCTCAAGATCGAGGGCTACAAGCGGCTGCGGACGATGCACGGCGTCGGCACCCACTTCGACTCCTGCCCCTTCCAGGCGGCCGGCCGCACCTGGAGGATCCACTGCTATCCCAACGGGAGCCACCATAACGTCAAGGACCACGTCTCCCTGTACCTCGTGCTCGACGCCGCCGCCTCCGCCGGCGACGTCCACGTCGAGGTCGAGCTCTCCCTGGTGCCGCAGCCCGGCGTGCTTGGCGCGCTGTGGCCGCCGTACACGTGGAAGGACACGTTCGTCTTCAACGGCAAGACGAGCCCCGTCCACGGCTTCCCCAAGTTCATCGAGAGGCAGCTGCTGGAGGCGTGGCCCGGGTTCTTCCACGACGACGGCTTCGCGGTCCGGTGCGACGTCACCGTCATCGGGAAGGCGGCCGAGAAGGATCCCGTCGTGCAGGCGCGCGACCTCAAGAGGCTCGGGGTGGTCTGCCACTGCAGCGACGAGACGTGCAAGCGCTATCACTCCGGTGCGGCCAGGAGCGTCATGTGGATCAGGGAGGCGTTCGTCAAGCTCTTCTTGGGGTGTTTCCGAGTATGAACGTAGTCTTTGGCCGTACGTGCAAAGTACTATAGTATTTGGGGGTCCCATTCCCATGTTTGGACTTGGACCATAGAATTCAGTCCTTTATTTTTCCCATTCATTTACTTGTACTACAAAGCAAAAAGGTGCCGGCTATGGATATGTTCAAATTGCATATGGGTTTCGTGCAGAATTTTCCAAGATTTCTAAATTTATTTTCTTAGAATTCTACAAAAAAGCACGTGTTTGATGAAGCAGGTATAATTCCAAGATTGTCATAGTGTTTTATACCCACAACACCGCCGAAAAATCTGTACCAACAAACTAAAGTAACATCCTTGCAAAATAAAAATAAAAATAAAGCATTATGTTTTCCAGATATATAATACTCTCTCCATATCTTTATCTCCCTCGCCTAAGCCTTTGACGTAATGACAAGAAAACAGGGAAAATATTGAGTATAAAAACCAGAGCCAACCACGTCCGATTCCAACCAGTACTCCATGCTGGGTTTCTCAAAGTTCATCAAGAGAGGCATGTGCAACAAGAGTTGAAGGCGCTAAATGGTGAACTAGATCGTCTCAGGTCTTACCTGCCGCGCCAACACATGCTGAGATCAAGCTTGTCGATTGTATAGTTGAACTTAGCCATAGAGAGGAAATTATGTGGAAGCAAAGGTCACGAATTATGTGGTTAGCGGCAGGGGACAAAAACACGAAATTTTTTCATCTCAGAGCTAGCCAACAAAGGAGGAGGAATAAAATTACGAAGCTCCAGCGACATGATGGCACTTTCACGGAGGATGAGAAGGAGCTCGGTATGATGGCATCGGCCTTCTATAAGGAGCTGTATCACTCAGAAAGGGACCGAGAACATGGATGAGGTGCTGAACACCGTCCCAGTAAAGGTGAGCACACAAATGAATGATAGTTTGCTAAAACAATTCACGGCAGGCGAGATCAAGCTGGCCCTATTTCAAATGTTTCCAGCCAAGGCCCCGAGCCGGATGGTTTTCTAGCATATTTCTTTCAGCGACATTGGGATATATGTGGCGAGGAAGTTACAAAGGTGGTACTGCGTGTGCTACGGGGAGAGGAAGACCCATCATTCATCAATGAAACATGTATTGTGCTCATCCCAAAAATTAAAAGCCCTGATCAGCTAGGGCAGTTTCGGCCGATAAGTTTGTGCAATGTCATTTATAAAATTGCATCCAAGGCTGTGACTAACACCACCATCAAGCTCTATCCCTACCTCTCGTTTAAGAAAGAAACACAATTCAGATTCCTCGGTTAATAAGTGAGTTGTAAAACTTTTGTGTTCATGTAATATTTATATTAAGTGGTATTGTAGATTTTGTGCTAATGTGATACTTATGTTGGACTTGTATGATTATGTGGCATGTCTATTTATGAATTTACATGGTATCAATATATATGTGGGCTTATCTGTTGAGATTATGTATTGAGATTCTGTTAACATGAGTATTATTTTTTTTCTTGAAAAATTTTATTAGCAGCGCTTCAGAAGGATGAACCGTTGCTGATACTTTGACATCATCAGCAGTTCACTCTACTGAACCGCTGCGCTGCTGATCAGCGGTTCAGAAGGATGAATCGCTGCTGATGTCAGAGTATTAGCAGCGGTTCAGTAGAGAACCATTGCTGATGAGTGTTTTTGAATCATTGATGATGATGTTTTCTGTAGTAGTGATACTTCACCGATAAAAAAAATACAATTACAACTCAAACTGCGCTTCAAGTCTGGCCCATATATATTCCTACCAAATTTCCAATCATCAAAATGTGACATATCGCGCATAGACGACGTTGTGGGACTTAACGTATTGACCACCACATCGCTCAACGTTCCCACCGCCGACCGATCTTCAGCAAGGAAAAAAAAAAGGCAGCAGCCATGTCGCAGCCGTCGAGACTCCCCGTGTCCACCATCGCCGCGACGACGACGACCGCCACCGGCTGCCACATGCTCAAGTTCGAGGGCTACAAGCTGCTCAAGAAGATGTACGGCAACGGCCAATACGTGGCGTCGTGCAGGTTCGAGGCGGCAGGCCACACATGGACGATCTACTGCTATCCCAACTCGTATTCGCAGTACGAATCCGACTATGTCTATCTGTTCCTCGTGCTCGACGATGATGCCGCCGCCACCGACGCCGCTATCCACGCTGAGGTCAAGTTCTCGCTGCTGCGCCGCCGCGGCCGGCCGCACAGCAGGAGCGTCACAGGCTTCTTCGGCAAGCGGTACTCCATGCTGGGTTTCTCAAAGTTCATCAAGAGGGGCAAGCTGGAGAGCCGGCTATCGGGGTTCCTCGACGACTGCTTCGCCGTCCGGTGCGACATCACCGTCCTCAATAAATCGGCCGTGAAGGCGCCAACCGTGCAGGCGAGCGACTTGGAGAAGCTGGGGATCGTCTGCGATTGCACGGACGACCTATGCAAGGGATACCACGTCAGGAAGCCTCCACCGCCAAGCGAGTCTGCGAAGCCGTTCTTCAAGTTCTTCTGTCTCAGTTCATGAAAGTAGCTTGATCTACTTAATTACTATAGTTTGTTTTTTCGAGGTGAGGTAAGCTATATATTATAGTTATTGCTATGTCAGTGTAGTCGTCAGAGTCTATTTCTCTACAATCTATTAATTTAGGTGAACAGCTTTAAATCTATCGTACACTCATAGAGATTGAATTCAAATCGGTTTTATACCTTCTATCAAGCATTAAATTTAAAAAATCATAAATTCCCCGTTCGGAGTTTAAATAAGGCAAACTTGAACTCTATCTCGTAGCCCTCAAAAAGTTCTACAACTTTGATATTCAATAGAAGTCAAGATTCCACCGTTTTTTGTTTCCAAATTTACGATGTAAAAATATTTGTTCAGATTCAGACTCCTCTGCGTAGGTCTCTGTGTGGGGTCCATATCATCTAACTCCGAACTCTAAATAATATGATCCACATATGTTCTGAAAAGGTCTCGACGAGATCTACAACTTTCGTGTTTTAACTTTTTTTATTAGAATATATTTTCAAGTCAAAAATTGCGTCGCAATACAATATTATTTCTATTATACGTGAATTGATTTTTACTATCGGAGGCATTGGGTCACGACCTTGGTCTTGCATGTTAAGCTTCATAGAGATCTAGTGGTATCTTGTAGACATTATGAGCTTGTGAGAAATCCTTTTTGTCTTTTTGTATAATGAATTGGGCTTCATATCAATACTTCTTATATTTGAGCATTTTTTAAATGTCATTTCACTTAATTTTGTAACATAGCACTCAAACGATACTACATGTGAAAATCGATAATATTAGAGGTAAAAAAAATATTTATGATAATAATACGATAAAAAATAGTAGAAAAATTGTTACTTATAACATAAAATAGTACACTAAGAAGCACTAACAATAATATAAATATAATTTTTTATATAAAAAAATATCAATAATTATATTATATAAATAATTTATGTTTATAAATTATAAAGAGTTTTTTATTTTTTTAAACCCGTAGCAACGCACGGACATTTTGCTAGTTCAGAATATAATTAAGCAATAGTAATGAGGGTTCTTGTTGGGCAATGTCAATGGCTTACTTTCCTTAATCCTTGTTTATATATTATTAAATAAAGGGTAAAAGAGTTCATAGTTTTTTCACGAGTGTACAATGCACCGACACGGTCTCACGGTCGTCCTCCTCAAGTTTGTTGTCATTAGTGTCAAAAATTGAAATTTCAAATTAAGGACGCTAAACTTAGTCATTACATAAGGCTAAAAAAAACTTAGTCATTACATACGCCCTCAAGATCTATTTCAAAAACTTGTATATAGTTTTTGATACTGTGTCTGCGAACCATATACAAATTTTTGTACGTGTTCTTGACTCGTGTAGTTAAATCATTGTGATTACAACTCAAACTGCTCTCAGACCAATATGTATATATGTAGAATAATCATACTACCTACCTACCAAGAACTTCCGATGCGAAGACGACACATCGAAATATCGAATACCTTACGTACTCGACCTCTTGTCGAGTTTAATTAAGTTGTACAAATAAAACTCGACATAGCTGCCATATCATCACTCAACTTTCCCATAGCCGCGACCCCGATCTGCTGTGTTAGCAATAAACAATCCAGCAGCAGCCATGAGCCATATGTCGCAGCCGTTGGGGCTCTCTATGTCCACCATCACCGCGACGTCAAGGACCACCACCGGCAGCCACATTCTCAAGTTCGAGGGGTACGAGCTGATCAAGAAGATGCACAGCGACGGCCAATACGTGGCGTCGTGCAGGTTCGAGGCGGCAGACCACACCTGGAAGATCTATTTCTACCCCAACGGGAGGAGAAACGACTCATCATACTTCACCTCCAACGACGTCTCCTCCCTGGTCCTCGTGCTCGACGACGACGACAGCGACGGGCGGCGCGTCCAAGCCGACGTCAAGTTCTCCCTGCTGCGCCGTCGCGGCCAGCCGTACAGTAAAAGCTTCATGGGCACTTCTCTGGAATAAGATGCATACCTCGGGCCCGGAGTCGTCGTTCATCGAGAGGAGCAAGCTGGAGCGCCGGAGTTCGGGGTTCCTAGAGGACGACTGCTTCATCGTCCGGTGCGACATCACCGTGCTCGAGAAGTGGGCCGTGAAGGCGCGCGACCTGGGGGTCCTCTGCGACTGCACGGACGACCTGTGTAAGCGTCATCACGTCGTCAAGCCCTCGCACCAAGCGAGCCTGCGAAGGCGTTCTTCAAGTTATTCTGTTTCTGCTGATGAAAGCCGAGGGCTACTCTAAAGCGCATTGCGCATTTACCCTTTGGGAATGCAAAACAAGGGCATACTCTTCCTTGTTAAAAGAAAAGTTCATTTGGTTTTTTTAGAGTAAAAAATGCCAACGGTCATTCTCAAATTTCAGTTTTGCATCATGCAGACTGTAGTGAGATAAATATACACTTTTTAAATGAAAATTGAATCACTAAAATCAGCTCTCCAAACACCATATAAATATGAACATAGAAGTAATTAAGCCATTGCATATGAGTGTCCCTACTTTGTCCATCCATGTCCGAACACCATGATTGTGTTACCCAGCAGGTTAACGGTGGTAACAAAACAAGAAAAAGACAAAGTTACCCTTTTATGATTTTACCATAAATTTCAACATTTACCCATATACAACAAATTTGGAAGTTTTTTCAAACTGTGAAAGAAAAACTTTAAGGTAGCATTTGGATGTAGATATTGAGGGCTGAAATTCGGAATTCGTATTGGACTCAGCTAATTCCAGTGTTTGGATATCGCTAGAATTCGGAATTGGAAATCAACCCTAATTCCCAACCGGTATTCATCCATTCTCCTTCCCTCAAACTCAATATGGAGCTCTACCCCACTGAATTGGCTGGAATCCCCCCTTCTCTCTCTCACCTTTCATCTTCAGACCTCCGCCGGTGCTCCCCCTCCTTCTACCGATGTTCCTCCTCCCTTTCGCCGACGCTCCTCCCATCCTCCCTCCGCCGGCGCTCCTCCTCTCACTGCTGGTGCCCTTCCCTTCTGCCCCCCACCCCCCCTCCTTCTTCTATCCTCGTGCTCCTCCTCCCTCCCTACCTCCCTCCATCAGGGACCTGAGCCTACGCTACGCCGAGGTGAGGTGTCCAAAGGAGGAGGAAGAAGAGGAAAAACTACAAATTCCTAATTCTATCTTGATCTCCATGCAAACATAAATTGGTATTTGCCCATAAGTCAAATTCTATTTTGCAATTTCATCGATATCCAAACAACGGCTTTGGCATTGAACTCAATTCAATTTCTAGGTTGCATCGGTATTCAGACCAATTCAATTCCAAGGCCTCCAATATCTACATCCAAATGGAGACTAACAGTTTTGAATAGATTTCTAGAAAATTTAAATTTTGATAAGATAAAATTTATTAAATTTGGACAAATGTTGATAGCATTTTGCATATCCAACACTTATTTTCACATAGAACAATATAGAGTAGATATTATATGTCAACATCCACATAGCATATAGTAATTGCACAAAATCTTATATGTTCATAGTATGTCCCGAATAAAATAGCCTATCTCTTACATGTCCATATTCAAAACATCCACAACCATCAAAAGCAACAACAAAAGCATTAATAAAGATAATAGATCACAATCCAAAGTATGCAGCTAGCCTTCCTCCTGTGCCTTGGTGCCCTCCTCGTCCCCTTCCCCTTCCCCTTCCCCTTCCTCTTCCTCTTAGTGGCGTTCCTCCTTCCATCTCACTAGCACTTGCACTTGCAGTCCTACTTATAAAAAAAATTGAAATGAAGTAAATAAAGAATCAAAATCCACCATATTCAAAATTGCAAAATTAGTGCTGAGTGCATAAGAAATTACTCACATTGTTGGTTGGTCATCATTTAAGTCATTACTACCCTGTCTTGAAACATTCTTCAAAGAGGCTCTTATCTTCTTTGACTAGCTGTGAGACCACCTTGGCAATACTTGGTCATATGTCCGCTTTAATGACACTAAGTACACTTCCTTTTCTTAGTAGGGGTGAGTTTATCAGACACCTTAATCCTAAATACCCTAGGTCTTTCAGGTTTCCTTCTCAATTTAGACTTCTTGATTTTGAAACCAATATCAACACGGGACCACTGAAGTTTTGATATCAATGACTTGAAAGCATCTGCATATGTCATTTTGAACCTCTCAATAGAATAATATTCAGGGACAAAGTCCTCCATATTTATATCCCTAGTGAGTTTTCTAATGAAGGCTAAAGCATGGTTGCAGGGCTTTCCACTCACTTGCCAAGCTTTGTAGCTACATGTCTTCTCCACCAAATCAACTGCATGACTCAAACCCGAAACAAACACTTCAATAGTAAGACCTCCACATGGTAATACCTCATGACCTTTTATTTATTTGCTTTTAGCATTAAGAACCTCAATAATCTTTGGGATTATTCTTCCTTGCATCTTAGCACCAATCTTCCTTCGCAAATCAAATTTCTTGATGATCATTTGTCTTATCCTCTCACACAAATCTACAACTTGTTTATCCTTCTCCTTGGACACTCAACTGTTGAAGCTCTTAGAGAGGTTGTTGTTGATGTAACCAACCTTAGATTCTTCAGAGAATTTGCTCCTACTCCACACTAAACCACTCTTGTAGATGTTCATCAGTATTTATCTGCACTAGATTATCTTCAAGATGATGATTCTCCAATGCACGCTAGAAAAAAAATATACTGCTTAAACCCCACATGTAATGCTCAGCTACAAAATTAACTAGATGCAGTATTCCATAGCTATGTATGGCCACATTTTGTGGTGGCAATTTTTTACCCTGTAACCATATCTTTGGAGCCCCATCCAACAAGCTAAAATATGATCCAACTCTAACATACAATTTCAAACAAATGTCAATTGACCTACAAATGAACGAGCATAACAAGATTTAAGTGCATGAACTAAATGAACCCATTTTCAATTTCACTGAAATATCACAATATGAGGAACTTACCTAGCGTCTGGTCCAATGCTGCCCATGACGTGTGTGCCCTCCAGCTCCTCACGCCCTATCCTCCTGCTCGTCGCGTCTGCTCCAATCCCATGTGGTTGTGCCTGCTCCCGCGCTGCACCCGCCCCTGCTCCCAGACCACACCGCCCGAGCTCCTGCGTCGTGTTTGACCAAGCGCCAGCGCCAAGCTCTTGTGCTGCACCAGCCCGAGCTCCGGTGCCGTGACTGCCCTGAGCCTAGCCGTGCCTCCTGCAGCTGCCGCCACCGCGCCTCTGCCCGACTTCGTGCAGCTGCCGCTGCCGCTTGCTAGGATTAGCTGACGGAGATGCCAACACGGGGTAGGATTTTGGTTGGGTTGGGTTCGACTGGGGGTAGTTTGGTCTCTTTTTTGTTGTTCTTTTTTTTTTAACATTTGTTTCATTTTCTCTCTCTCCATGGTAAATGGCAACTTCAATTGTAAAAACTTATGATAAAATCATAAAATTACAGATCCAGAATTAAAATTATAATTAGACCTCGTAATGATGGTAGAAACATAATTTCCTCATTTCTTATTGATATACTATCTTTGATATTTTTTTGTTAATATTGATTAGTATAAATTTGAGTTAAGCAACGTCAACAATAGAAATACGAAAGAAGTACAAGTCAAAGTAGTATTATTTGAGAACTCTAGAGTTGACCGATATGAAAGATCGAGACCTGCACTTATATTACTTTACAGATCGCTGAACTCCATACCTGTATTTCTTTCACCGCACGCACTTAGATCCTTTGTGATTGTTCACACATCTTCTCTACCCGAAACCTTGCATATACGATATTGAAAATTTTCGCTTGGAATCATGCATGATTCCAAGCAACTAATATGTATTTGCCTATGTCACGGCGGTCACATATAACACGTACGAGAGTATAATCACTCACTGTTCACTCCTGACTCCTCACGTTTCTTCGTTTCTTGGTTCGCTGCTCACATTTGTGAGTGCAAGGTGTTAGTTGAAGACTGTTTTGTAGGATATGATAGGGAGAAAAAGGAAATATGTGGAGACCAGCTCGTTTCTTACTCCGTCCATAAATAAAAGAATTTTTGGATTCAAGACATGTACAAGGAAGAAATGAAAAGATTAAAATGCTGTCAATAACCGTCATATGACAAACATTTCGTTGTCGGACTGTCTCCTCTTTTGCGTCCCGCGCATCTCACCGTCCTCCCTAGTCATGCACCCCACCCTGATTCGATAGCACCCTGAGAGATTGGGAGGTTAGCGACGTCGTCACTCTCTCCTAGCGAGCTCTGTATGCCGCACCACAATCACTCTCCTCCAGCGAGCCCTGTAGGTTGCACCGCCATCGTCCTCCTCCAACGCACATCTCGCTGTCATCTCTGACCATGTGGCCATGTATCACCATCAACATTGGCTTGTCCGTCTCCCGCTACATACAGGCGTGGCCCTCCGAGCTTCGTAGTAGTAAGATAGGGCCAATGAAAGAGAGATGGTGCACCTCGTTGACGTTATCTATGGGTGCTCCTTGAGAGGGCTTCCCATGCGGTGCACAAGCTTTGCCATGGTCCTATGAGAAGGCCTTTCCACCGTCGGCACCTCCTCCTCCTCCTTGGTCTAGATCTCATGCCGTCGATGGAGAGAGAGGAGGGGAGTCAACCAATAGGCGAGTGGAGGGGTGGGTTAGGGATGGGTGGCCAATCGACGGTCTACATCACGCGTCGACTAAGGAGGGGCAACGAAGGATGTATGACATGAGAGGGATGATGTGAATGGGTGACGGGGAAAAGATAAGGTTGAGACTATCTCCAACGGGTGACCTATATGCTTACCCAAACCTAAAATAGATGTTAAATTGTACAACATCGATCTCCAATGGAGTACCCAAACCCAGACCCCATTCTACGTTCCTCCTCCGTGACTCAGAAATCGGGCAATCTCACGCGCGACCCATCGGCTGGACAACGTCTCCTCCGGCTCCACGCCCCCCTTCCACCCACCCGCGCCGCTGGAGCTCCTCCTCCGCCGCCATCGCCGACCGCGCGTGAGCTCCTCCTCCTCCGCTGCCGACGGCCGCGCACGAGCTCTGCCTCCTCCGCCATCGACGGCCGCATGCGAGCTCCTCCTCCTCTGCTGGCCGCGCGCGAGCTCCGCCTCCTCCTCCGTCGCCGGCCGCGCGCGAGCTCCTCCTCCTCCACCGGCCACGCGCGAGCTCCTCCTCCGCCGGCCAACATGTGAGCTCCTTATCCTCCTCCTCCGCCCGCCGCTGGAGCTCCTCCGCCACCACCTGCGAGCTCCTCCTCGACTCCACTGTCTCTGCATTGATCGACGCATTGCCAAGATCCATTTTTGGGTCTCCGTTGGAGATCGATATTTTTGGGTATCTCATCCTCGGGTGATTTTGCACTGTTGCATATCTATTTTGGGTTTTAGGTCTCCCTCACCTTTGGAGATAGCCTGATGAAGAAGGGAGCACATGAACAGGCTCTATTTTAGAATTCTTACAATTATGGATAAATGGAAATAGTTTAAATAAATTCTTACATTTGTGAATAGAGACAATAAATATCATGCTGTCAAAACAGTACACGAGGGATATTATGAGTACTATTGATTATTTTATGAGATATTTGTATGAATTTATTTAAAAGGCATATATGTTACATATAAGCCATGGTGCATATGCACATCATCTTTTAAGCCATACCAGCTATTTTTATTGCGTTAGCCGGATTTTAAGTGGCAAATTAATCAAAGTTACAATTGATGATGAAAACACCCTAGGTGAGATCGACGTTGATTTGTCTTTGTCCTAGACAAATTTTATACAAGGTTAGGGCACCATATTACCGGATTTGGAGCTCTGACATGCCCCTCCAATGTCGCTGCCGTCTCTATTCGTGAGCTGCCTGAGGAAGAAGAACATTTGATGTGTTGAAAGGGTATGGGCCAATGTGGGCTTTATGTTTTTATGACCCATGTTTGTTTTAGACCTTCCTTTCATCCGCCTCTCCCGTTTATAGTTTACTACTGCCCTCAGCCCGTGCATAGGAGCAGCCGCAGCGATGCAGCGTCATCCTCATCCTTCCCGGCACCACCCTAGAAGTTTCCTTCACCGAGCCGGCCTCACGATGCAGGACACCTTTTCCTGCCTAGGCTCCTCCTCGTTGTGGTTGAGGTTTTCCTCCAAGGCGCAGTCAGCAGTGTTTGACAGCATCGCATTGTCCACATCATTGGTCTTGTGGCATCGGGACTCCACGTTCATGTTCGATCGGTGTCTTGCCCCTTCGATCATACATGGTTTGGCATGTTCGAGTCTGAGCCCTGCACGCACAAGACTCTACATCAAGATCATGGAATTCCAAGCGCTGCTATAGGAGGAGCGGTCTAGGATGTCATGGAGCTGAGAAGCGGCTGAGATCACCACCATTGCGAGTTGCCGCCATCCAGGACCTCAAGAAGATGGCGAGCACTACTAGCAAAGCAGCCACTGTTGAGGACGTCGACGATCTATGAAGCGGGAGAGGTACAGGGGCAGAGCCAGGAATTTTATAAGGGGGGCGGGCATAACCGGCTGAAGAACATCAATTTATCAAAGTGTCTATAGTCACTACCAACGTATTATAATGATCATAGTTTTAAAGAATTCTCACACAAACTAATTTTATATTAAATATTTGCATTGTATCATGTCACAAAATTTATGTCTCACTATATAAAAGAAATTATTATTTAAAAACAAATGCTTACACGAATCTAACCATTTTTATCTGAATCATACTCTGCGTTCTTTTATATCATAAAACTCATCAATAAGTGCATCAGTTGTGAACTGAACTGTAATTTTCTTTCCAATGTAGATTACTAGACAATCTCTCAAAAATGCATCTCCCATTTTGCTTTGAAGCCTTGTTTTAACAATCTTCATCGCGGAAAATGCACGCTCAGTTATTGCAGTTAGAACAAGGTGAATCAATCTATCAAAAAATATATCAGTACTGAGAAAAATGACTAACATGTAAGTAATGTTGCAATGTAAATAAAGAGAGTAAGGGAAATATCATATTACCTGTCAATCAAATAATAGTCATCTGATTTGCCGGTTACAACTAGCCGACGACAGAGATCAGCAACAGTGGATAGATCCTGAAATCTAGGATTTTTTTATTACATCAAGCTCGTAATGTTGCAATTGATGTCTCAACTTGATTCTTTCTTACTTAGAAAAATCAGCAGGATAGAACTTTGATGCTAGTAGGCACACATCATCAATTTTGAATGAGCTAAATGAATCCTTAGGGTCCAACAATGTGCACAAAATAAGTAGCTCTATAGCTTGTTCATTGAATCTATAATTCAATTCATATGCTTGTTGATCAACTACAACTATAAATATGTCATATCTATAGTGATGCTCAATTGTCATTTCATTCTGTGCACGAGATCAGATATAATCAATATAAAAGGCATTCAAATCTGGAATTTGAATTCCTTGTTTATTGCAAAATGATGTCGCATCATTAATAAGTTTACTCCAACCATTATCCCTCAAATTTTGAATCAACTTTTTGGTAGTGGAAACATCATCCATAGCATTGACAATGTCTTGAGATTTTTGTTGCAACTTTTTGCAGAGCATGTCTGTGATACCCATGAGTTATTTAATAACATGTACGATAAATACAAAGTCAAATGACATTAACTTTTTAACAGCACCTGATGCCTTTACTCTTCCAGATGGACTAGTTCCTGGACCTCTAGCATTAGCAATATATTTTAAGACTAGGTATGTAGGCTTGTAAAGCTTTAAAAGTCTATAGACTGAATCATAATGTGAGCTCCACCTAGTATCACCAGGATGCTACAAGGTTCCAATTTGATTAGCACCACTTCCAGTTTCAAGGTCATCAAGCTCAATTAGATGCTCCATTTCTGCAACTTGATAGTCATGCAAGTCGTCATTTCTCTTAGCAGAAGATAACATAGTAGTGACTACAAGAGCTAGATCTTCAAAAAAAGTATGAACCTCTGTTACTTCTTTGGAGGTAGCAACAAGAGCTAATTGTAACTGATGAGCAAAGCAATGAACATAATAAGCATATGGACACTCATGATTAAACTTGGCTTGCAACCCGTTTCACTCCCCATGCATATTATTAGCACCATCATATCCTTGTCCACGAATACTCTGAATATCCAATTTATGGTCTGCTAAAATAGTGCTTAATTCTTATTTAAGAGTAGCTAAGCATGTATCATGAACATGAATAAGATCCAGAAAGCGCTCTCTAACAAAGCCATCCTTGTCAACAAAACGAATAACAAGTGCCATTTGCTTTTTTCTAGACTCATCTCGTGATTCATCGACAATTAAGCAAAACTTAGCATTACCAATTTCATTATGAATAGCTCTCTAAACATTGCAAGCCATAAGATCCAATATTTCCTTTTGAATTGTTCCTGAGGTATATTTAGCATTTTGTGGAGCATTACCTAGTACAAGTGCCTTGACCTCCTCATTATATGAAGTTAGAAGTTTTACCATTTCAAGAAAATTACCTTGATCCTTTGAATCCTCTGCTTCATCCTGTCCTCGGAATGGGCAAGCTTGGAATGCTAACCATCGCACCGTGTCGATCGATGCTCTAAGACATAATTTGTTCTTCTTGATGTCTTCATTTGTCTGCTTCTCCACAACATTATTAATATGATTTGGTTGATTCTTCAAATTACGATAACACTGAACAGAGTAATTATGAGCATAACCAACATTGCCCACGTGAGTCAGGAAAGCACAACGATCTTTATCGTTAACCTTTTTCCAATTACTAAAACCAACAACTATGAATGCATTTGATCCTTTCTTTCCTACTGGTTTCTTAGAGAAAAGAAAACAATAGAAGCAGAATGCTATATCTTTTGTAGGTGAATATTCTAACCACGGAAAAGCTTGGAACCAATGAGCTTGAAATCTACGCTTATGCTTCTTTGAACCGGAAGGAGGGTATATATCCATCAAAAATTTATATGGACCATGTTTCATCTATGCTCTGATAATTTGGTCTCGATCATCAGGAGGATAGTCCCAAATTTGACAACGTAATCTTGGATCTCGTTCTACTGCCGAAACACTACTATCCTTAGAATTGATTCTAGCAACTCTTTTAGGTGATGGCTGCATTAGATCCTCCTCTTCTGATTGTGCAGCAAGCCATTCATTAATCTTGTCATCTAAAATATCAACTGGTGCATTAGATGCATTATCTTTATTGTAATATGATTCCATTGTCTTCATCTTACCTTTAGTCATACTTGCCTATGATAAAACAAAATAACAGCTTAATTTTTATTAATTGCCAATCATAAACTACAAGAATCAAATAAGTTCAAAAAACACAATAATCAATAAATTATAAGTATCACCTTGATTCAAAAAAAAATATGTGGTCACCGTGGAGGCAAGCAGCGCAAGTGGGCGACTACGTCGTGTCGTAGACTCGCGTGAAGGATTGAAGGCAGCAGCGCAAGCAAGCGACAGGCGATGGCGTCATGGATTAATTTGCATTGCATGCCGCGTGCGTGGAGGCGGCGGTGCAGGAGGGCGGCGTGCGACACCTACGACTCCCAAATCCTGAGTCTCGATCACAATCACGATCTCCAAATCTAATCCATCTACGCAGGGTCCAGGATCCTTGTGATCGGTCTGCACCCACCCCACTTCCTCTATCTTCACGTCAGCTTCCTCCAGCTTCTTCTGCAGCCGAGTGATCTCAGTCTTCTATTTCTCGACCGACTTGGAGAGATTTTCCTTCTCATCATTCAAAGCATCAACGAATATTTGCTGATTGGAAGTCAATTTCTCCATGTCGGCAATCTTCTGATCACGAGCTAAAGGCATATAAAGGATTTTTAGCATCAGAGTGGTTAGAAAAAAAAATGTGGTATGTGACCTTACTTGCAATTTCAGCACGACTCTACTCTAAGGCCTTGGACAAATCCTTGTGATCGATCTGTAGCTTGTCGATCTGTTTTTTGGCTTGGGAGAGCTGCTGACTGGTGACTAATATAATTCCAACAACAAGTTAATATCATAAGTAAGAGCTGAATGCGAGTGAGTTTAGGATATACCAAAAGTCTCGGCTTCGAGGTACTCAACCCTGACATGTTTCTTCTCCACAAGAACATACATTTTCTGAGTATGAAAAAGATGGTTAAGTTAAAGATCAAGACTGAGATAGAGCCAAAGCAGGGTATTGATATACCTTGTTGGCTTCTCGGTGTTGGTAGATTATCTCCACGTCATCCAATTCAGGCCGACCGAGGACATCTGTAGTCAATACTGTCTTACCTTTATCAAGAGGAGAAGGAGCATTGACTGGAGAAGGGTCAATGATTTGTGGTGCTGGCTCTGAAATGGATGCGGGGACTGTCTTGTCTAAGGGCTTTTTCGACTTGGTCGGTGTGTTTGATGACTTGTTGACCGGTCGAGGTAGGTTAGCCGGACGGGGAGTAGGGTTTGACCGAGTGTCCTCGGACTCTTGGGCACTCTGGCTATCGCCCGACCGACCGCTGTTACTAATAGAGAATAAGGTGATTAAACCACATCGTGGTCATTGACCATGAAAAACAAAAGGTTAAGAGACTAACCTAGAAGCTTTCTTGACCTAGATTCGGCAGACTCTCTTCTTTGAAGAAGTTGATTGAGAATCAGTCTCCTTCCTCTTTTCGAAAGATTTGCCAGCTTCATCAACTTTTTGTGCGACTCCTGCATTACTTGGCGTTTTGCTTGGGGGCTCCGACTGGCTTGAAGGTCGATCAGAGTGAGCAGGAGTTGGCTAACCGGCGTCAGGAGACAGCTCTTCTTCATCATCACCCTGATCCCTAATATACTCCCTTCGACACAGGGCAGGCTGCTTAATTCGGCAACTGGGGGAAGACAGGGTGATGACTCGATCAACATTTTCAGGTCGAGTGCCTGCCGCTGAGCTTGAACCACCAGCACCGGTCTGCTACGGCTTTTCGACATAATCCGGTCCCTCGGTATCAGTTGGAGGGAGCAGAGGGTGGGATATATAAGTATCTAGAACCTGCACAAATGCCAAGACATCAAGCAGGACATCAAAACAAGATTATAACAGAATCATTCAGAGTCGACTGAGGCTTACTCGGGCCTGTAGAGTGCCCATGTTGCATGCCTTCTCAATTAATGAATGATCTTGAAGGATATCTCCTTCAAACATCTTGGGCAAGAGCGACCGACGAAGGTTGTCGTTTGGAGGATCAGACACTTCCCTAGTCTCATCATTGGTGGCATAATTCCATGCCAGGTGACTCTGAAGTTTCAGGGGCTGTACTCTACGCACTATGAAGCTTTTGGCAATAGTAATACCGTCAACGCCTTCCTTCTTTAGATCAGCAATTTTCTTTAGCAGAGCGACCACCTGAGGGTCGGACGGATGAGGCTTTTCAGTCCATTGCGCCAGAGGAATTGCCTTCGCACCAGAAAAGTCGGCAAGAACAGGGGGAGGGTTATCATAATAGAACCACTCGTCTCTCCAGTTCTTGTTTCCGGTGTTTAGGGGCACATTGATGTACGCCTCTTTCTTGCGTAATTGGACGCTGACGCCGCCTATGGCCACTTGGTTATCCTTCGTCGACAATGGTCGGAGGACAAAGAGATGGCAAAACAGATTGAAATGGGGGAGAATGCCCAAGAAGGCCTCACACATATGCACGAAAATGTCAATATGGAGGATAGAATTGGGGTTGTGATTGACCAGCTCAATCCCATAGAAGAAAAGGAGCCCGCGCAAGAAGCTGCAGCAGGGAAGTCCAAAGCCATGCTCGAAAAACGAGCGAAACACAACGACCTGTTTATGAATAGGGATGGGGCAAGTTTCTTTGGGTACCTTCCAGTCAATCCGAGCCTGCTCAGGAAGAATGACGTCCATCACCATCTTGTTCAGATCATCCGTGGTGAGACTGCTCTTCGAGAACTCCCGAAGCTGCTCGGGAATCTCGATCTCCGACGAGGAAGACTTGGCGGCGGCGGTGGTAGAAGCCTTCTTGCGACCCATGGCCGTGGATGATTTGGCGCGATGGATTGAAAGCTGAGCCCTAGCTGAAGCTCGAGGGCTAAGGGTGACGAGATCTACAGCGGAGGGAAGAGAGGAGCAAACCCTAGGTCGTGAAGCAAAGGCGTCACGAGAAGCAGGGGAGGCGCGAGGAAGACGAAGAGCTTGTGCGTGAAATGACGGTGTGAACTGATAGTCAACATGACGAGTCTTATTTATACCCTTACTTTTGACCTAAGGGTACCATGGGTCGGTATGGGCCGTACAGTAACAAGTTCTTCTGAATAAACAAAGATAGGTTAAAGGCTTTGGTCTTTAAAAAAGATTTTTAGCTATTAAGCCTTGAGAAATAATCTCGGGGGCTTCTTTCATGAGAAGCAGTGACCAAACCACTTAAAAATACTTGCCGTATCTATGTGATTTGAAGATCATATAGCAGAGGACTTGATGGTCGTATGGGTATAAGTTCAAAGGTTGTATTATTAATTGATGTTAATAGTTAAATTGCCAAATTTGGACTTATGATCAAATCGAGTGACAAATTATTAGGGAAAAGTTATGTTATGATTGATGTCATTAGCTTAGAACTATTGTATGATTGATGTCATACTCCTTTACATGGACTGAACATGATTGATGTCATGAAATTCAGACCGATAAGTCACTCGACAGATAGTGTACATCACTCGGCCTTTTTAATAATCGGCCGGCAAGGTTGAAATCTTGCGAGTTAACCTACTGGTTTGATGATAAGAGGTTTGTTAGGCTCAAGCTTGATGGTTTGAGTAAAATACATACAACAAAATAATAAGAGCTAACAGGATTAGACTCTTGCATTATTTGTTAGCCTCCAAATTATACAAGAGTCAGGGGCTACACCTGATCAGGTGCACCTGACTGGTGCACTAGATCTATCAGGAACTTCAATTAAGAGGTCTTCCTAATTTATGATCAACATTGAAGATCACTAAGAGAATCAAGGCTCAAAATCAAGAAGCACTCGGGGGTTGCTGTGGGATACTTGCATTACGGGTATCTATAGATATGCTTAAGTTGACAACTGACCAGGTACTTCATCAACAAGGAATTTGACATTATGGCTTGGAGCGCAAGACAGTTAGAGATAGACTTTCTATATAAATCCTTGTAGATTACGAGTAGGACTCTTCATGTACCCCCCTACCGACCAGGATATATAAGGTGGCAGGGTACCCCTATCGAGGGACACAACATTGCAATCAATACAAACCACAGAACATAGGACGTAGGGTTTTTACTCTCATCAAGAGGGCCCGAACTTGTATAACTCGATGTCTTGTGTTGCCATCGTAGTTCTTAGTCTCGGCGTAGTCCTATATATTTACTGCCGAGATCAAGCTTCGACAAAAGTATCAAAGTTGTCCAAGATCTTTTACCTCAAAAGCTCTTCCTAGCCTTTCCTTGAAACTCTTGATTTCCTCTACATCATCTCATGTGATCACTATGTCATCTACATAAACAACTAAGATAGTGATATGAGAGCCCTTATGTCTATAGAACACTATGTGATCTCCATTACATTAAGTATAACCCATGTCACACATTCCGCTCCTGAATCTATCAAAGCATGCATGTGGTGACTGTTTCAAACCATAAAGTGACTTCTATAATTTGCAAACCTTACCCCAAGTTTGCTCAGTTGCAAATCCAGGAGGAATCTCCATATAGACCTCTTCTTGCAAGTCGCCATGAAGAACTGCATTCTTCACATCAAATTGATGAAGGGGCCGGTCAAAGTTGGTTGCACATGAGATCAAAGTCCTCACCGTGCTCATGCTTGCCACAGGTGCAAAGTTTTCAACATAGTCAATCCTATATGTCTGACTATATCCCTTTGCAACCAATCTTGCCTTATACCTATCCATCTTCCCTTCAGGGGTTTGTTTCACTGTAAAGACCCACTTACAACCAATTGCCTTCTTCCCTTCTACAAGATGAACAAGTTCCCATATCTTATTCTTTTGAAGAGCATGCAACTCCTCTTTCATCGCATCCTTCCATTTCGGATCTTGCTTAGCACACCTCCAATCCTTTGGAATAGACACTGCTTGTAACGATGCAATAAAAGTCTTATATGCAGATGATACACTAGAATATGAGATGTAGTTAGCAATGTCATGTTCATAGCCATAACGCGAAGGAGGTTTTCCAGCATTTATTCTAAGATCTCTACATTGTGCAAGAGGTAAGTCTACATGTTCAAGGGTGGGGGAAATATTACCAGTTGGAGATGATGAGATTGATGGAGAGGAGTCCAAGGATTGGATTGGAACTGGAATCTCAGACTATTTAGATTGTAGTTTCTCCCCCTACTTCTTAGTCTGCCTTCGTTGATACACTATGGGTTCTTTCTCTCCCTGCTTCTCATTTATCTCATCTCTTGTGGGACATGGAATTGTCCCAACAATCACAACCTCATCCTCCACCTCTTCCTGAGCATCATTACTTGAACCATCATCTCTATCACCTACACCACTTCCTTCACCCTCAATCACCATATCCGAAATCACAACTTCATTCACATCTTGTGGAACTGCACCACCAACAATCACCCCTCCTATAGTTCCATTCGCCTCACCACTACCTTGGCCACAATCCTCCTTCTCCTCTCTACAGTCAATCCCATCGACTGGAGAGAACTCCTCCAGAAACTAGTCAAGGTCACCCTTCTTTATGTAGTATGGTTCCGTTTCACGAAATGTCATGTTCATACTCACAAACAATCTCTTTCCAATAGGATCCCAACACTTGTATCCTTTATGTGTGGGTGCATATCCAACAAATGTGCACTCGATAGCTTGAGGATCCAATTTTCCTACCGTTGGGCGATGATCCCTCATAAAGCAAACACAACCAAAAACCATGGGTAGAACTCGAAAGTCCTGCCGATCCAACAACAACTCAGCAGGTGATTTCATACCAAGTATTCTGGATGACATTCGGTTGATGAGATACGTGGTTGTCATCACTGCCTCACTCCATAAATACTTAGGTACATTCATCTGAAGCATAAGAGATCTTGTCACTTCTAATAAATGGCGATTTTTCCTCTCCACTACACCATTCTGAGGTGGAGTCCCAGGACAGGTGGGTTCATGAATAATCCCTTGATCAGAAATATATGACCTGAATTCATTATTCACATACTCTGTTCCATTATCTGTGCGAATGATTCTAACCTTTGCATTAAATTTATTAGCAACCAACTTATGAAAATCTTGAAAACATTGGAGCACCCTATTCTTATGCTTAAGCATATAGACCCAAGTCATACGAATATAACAATCAATATAGGCGACAAACCACTTCACACCACTCATAGAGGTAACTGAACAGGGACCCCAAACATCAGAGTGTATTAGAATAAAAGGTTCATAGCTCCAAAGACCAATAATAGGATAGGTGGATCTTGTGTGCTTGCCAAGTTCACATGCATCACATACAAGCCTACTTTTGTCCACTCCCTTAAACATAGCAGGATACATCCGACTTAAGTTATCTAAAGAGACATGTCCTAACCGATAATGGAGTAGCATAACTTCCATCATATCTCCTTCTACAGTTGTTGCTAATGCTGACTCCTCATGATTGATGAACCACAACCCATTACGCCTAACTTCAGTTTCAATCCTCCTTCCGGTCCCCTTCTCCTGAAAGACACAAGATGTTTCATCAAATATTACTATGCATTTGAATTGATCAATGATTGAGCTAACAGAGATAAGGTTGATAGGAAAAGTGGGAACATGCAGAACAGATGATAAACTAAGGGATGGTGTGCACTCTATGGACCCTACACCATGGATAAGTTGGGATGTGCCATCAGTAATTTAAACAGACTCTGAATGGGTATAAGGATTGTATGTTTAAATGGACTAGATATACCCATGACATGCTTGGAGGCTCCTGAATCTATGACCCACTCTATGTCATATCTACATGAAAATGCAAGTGTTTGTGCCTGAGTACCTTTACCCATGTGGGCATAGTTGGCTAAGTTACCAAAGTTGTTGGAGTTTTCAGTCACTAGATCAGCTGAAACCTTGCCCTTCTGCCACTACTCCCACTGCTTAACTCTTGCTCTCTTGTGAGGGTAATGGATGGAGCTTCCTCAGTGGCAGCCACATTGGCCCTAGGACCGCCATGTCCTCTACCTCGGCCTCCACCACGACTGCCACGACCTCCTTCATAACCACCACAAGCATTACCATGACCTCTACGAGTCCTACTCCGACCACCACTACCTTTTGGATTAGAATAATTGTAGCTCAAATGTCCTTTTTCCCCACAATTATAGCACTCTCTATCATCAATAGTAACATAAGGTGGCTTTATGAGATTGTTACTTCCTATCATACAATGCCTGCTCTCTTCATTAACCATAGACGAAATAGCCTCTTCCATAGTAGGAAGACTCTCCTGGTGACAAAAGGTAGTCCTCCTACTTTCAAACTCAGGATCTAAGTTTCTTAAAAAAATGGGTGACCCTCCTATCTTGTATCCAGTTTTGAACAACTTGAGCATCATGTGAAATCTCCATTTGAAGAGGAGCATAGTGGTATAACTCCCCCCACAAGTACTAAAGTTCACTAGCATATTGCTCAACTGACCTTCCTGCCTGTTTTACTGCATCCGCTTTACTTGAATTTCTATCATCATCATCATCACATTCCCTTTCCTAAAGTACATATTACTCAAGTACTTCCATATCTGTGTTGCAGTGTGCATAGCCTCCACCATCATACTCATAGAGGAACACATGGATGCTAACAACCATGCCACTATGACAGAGTTCATGGTATGCCATACCTTCCATTCAATGCTAAGCTTATCAATTGGCTGAACACAATTCTCCTCCTAATAGTGCTCCACCCCTTTTGAACCTAAGAGCACATTCACTCTTCTGGACCAGCTCAAGTAATTCTTGCTACCCTCTAGCTTAACATCATTTGGTATAAGCTCTAACTTTAACTGAGGTGATCTAGCTATCACCTTAGAACCAATCAGACCCATATCTATAAGCTCTTGAATCATGCATCTCATTTCACCTTTAGTAAGCAGTGAATCACTTTCACTGCCACCTGCTGCTCCCTTCACCGAAGTAGTAACCTCACCTACTTTCTTCTTAGCAGCTATCTCCTTTGGATTCATCATCAATAAATCAGGGAAAATTCAATTGAAGTTCAACTGAACCAGGCTCCCCCCTCCCCCCCCCCCAATCAATCACAGCAGAACTATCACAACCATCCTTGTACGTAGCAGTCCTGCATCGTGCCACTTCACCCTTTCTTCAGCAACACCCTTGCAGCACCGCGCACAGTGTCCACTCGCTCGCAGCCGAGCCCCGTGCGCCCGCCCGTAGCCGAGCAGCCCCGCTACATGCCCGTGAGCTGCCCACGTGCCTCGCGTGCTCGCTGCAGCCGAGCCCTGCGACGTGCCCACGCGCCTCGCGCATCGCCTGCACTCGTGCGCCCGTGCACACACCTCGCACCCTCCGCTACAGCCTCACGCCCGTCGGCCAGCAACAGCCCTGGACAGCAACGGCGCGCTGCATGCACTCGTGCGCCTGTGCGCGCACCTCGCGCCCTCCGCTACAACCTCACGCACGTCGGGTAGCAGCAGCCCTGGACAGAGACGGATCGTGGCGCGAGCGGTGATACATAAACCTAACCCTACCGACTTTGAGTACCATGTTGTAATTTTTTTTGTTTTCTGGTGTTGTGCTCACTAGCACCCACCCCACTTCCTCTTTTATTCCACAATATGCAAACAGGTCCCTTACACATATGTTATTTACATCAACATCAGATAGCGTATGTATAGTAGTAGTTTGATGGCGTTTTCAGGATTTTTAGTCAAGAATCTGCAAATACCATAATAACAAAACATGGAGATCTTTTTGGAATTTTCCCACAAGTATTTATTCACTATTTTCTGTTTAGTATTAAAGAAGTTATGAGCTTCTGAACATTGTTGTTGGTTCTTCATTAGTTTATAGTATTGAGTGATAAGTTTTAATTTTAAGGACACGACACATCATCAATTTAGCTTTTCAGTCCAATTGATCAGGATACAACCTTATAGGCATATAAGATGATTAGATATACAAAAGAGGATGTACCGCTCAATTTTATTCAATTTGTATGTTTGCATGGGCCATGAGATTTCAATAATACAAAAATTAAATATGTATATAAATCTTTGTAATGAATAACGCGATATATTTTATTATTTTAAATTTGTTTTAAATTTTTTTATGTCCATAACAACGTAAGGTATCTTGCTAGTTAATTAAAGTTAAGTTTAATATTATATAACAATTGAGTATTCAATTTATAGAGATCAATCATGACTCGTAAATCGTGATTGGAGGTGGCGGTTCGTTGGGCTGGGCAAGGAAGGGTGCGAAGGTTTGTTCGTTGGTGTTGTGTTGTCTCTGCAAGATCACGCACGTTCTGTCGATAGCCAGAACAGTTACCTTCCCTGTCTTGAGTCTCATCTCATCGGTAGGGTTCCGGCGACTCATGGCCGGCCGCCACCGTAACCCGCTGCCCCACTCCTTCCCGCGCGGGGGCGGCAGCGGCAATCAACTGCCACCTCCGCAGCTCCACCATCCCCACATCCCACCCCACCACCACCTCGACGACTACCGCGAGCCGCCGCGCCTCCTTCCGCGCCACCACCTCGACGACTTCCGCGAGCCGCCGCGCCTGCCGCCCGGACACCCAGACAGCTTTCGCAAGCAGCCGCCGCCGCATCTCCACCATTTCGCTGGACACGGCGGCCCCCTGCCGCTCCAGCCGCACTTAGTGGCGGCGCTCGAGGAGCGGCTCGGTGCGGAGATCGAGGAGGCGCACGCGCTACTCGGGCAGAACCAGCGGCTGGCCGCGACGCACGTTGCTCTCGTGCAGGAGGTTGCTGCCGCACGGCATGATCTTGGCCGCACCGCGCGTGCTCTAGCCCCCGCACAGGAGGAAGGCGACCATCGTCTTCGCGAGGTGCGGATGCCTCTCCCTCTGGCTTCATTGTGCTAAATGCATATTTCTTGTATGTATTGGAAACTTTGTTGCACAAATATACTTTCAAAATTCTTTCTGCTTGAAACGGCATGCGCTATTTAGGCCAGGATGATCGGCATAGTCTTTTGAGGCTCTCGGATGTTACTTTGGTGTCTGACGAGCCCTAAATTGCTCCTGGTGTAGCAAATCTGGGGTCAGATTTTCTGCTGTTCTGAATGTAACATGTTGTGAAATTAGGTTTGTGGCAATCCTTGCGCAGCAAAATAGGAAACTGGGTGATTACTGGCACATGTCTTGTTCACCCTAGGCCCCCAAAGTTGCACAGTGAACTTGCACAAGTGCCAATGTCATGTTGAACAATCCTTGCATAGCATTGAAACTTGGCAAAAATGAGGGAGAACATAAAAAGGTTGAAAAAAGAGGCAAGTTTGTTTCATGGCGACTCCCCTATAGGTTCTGGTTGCCTTAGCAGGATTAGATGGCCACAAACACAGGTTAGGCGGTGATAAGATAATAGGTCTAGCATCTTGTATTTGTATTTATATTTACATTCTTGTCCTTGGAAAGTTCACAATTGAGATGGATGATGTGTTAGTGCATCTTGAAATCATGTAATTGTTTTTCGAAATGTGGGATCCCCTTTTCCATTACCAAAGCGATGGAAAGATCGTTCACAAGTCTGAGTTACATCGTGACCAGAACCTGGGGATCTATCTAGGTAAGCAACAAAAGACTAAAGTACAAGCTATTACTGGATACTAGAGACAGAGCATTCAGATAAGTTTGCAGCCAACATTCTTCTATAGATATCGCAGCAGCATTGGAGAACAGGCTATTTCAAGCTTCCTCGTCAGATTCCTCTTGGAAGCGACTTGGTGCAGCAGCATCATCACCTGCCGATTTGTGTTGTACAACAGCAGTCTTGCTCAGGGACAGGAGGGATTCCTTGAGAAGTTGCTCGCTATGTTTGCCACCGTTTGAAGCAGCCTTTCCACACCTCTGATCAAGACTTCCTTTGTCAGCCCTTGGACAAAATCTGCCTAGAATTTCAGAAAAGAGTAGGCAACTAAGCATGATAGACAATCTCCTTTGGATCAGAAATGAATTTACCCTCAAAACACGCTTTGTTCCTTGCTTTCCAAATTGTTCAGCAAATGGCTGACAGGCCAAAGGTATACACCCGGGCACTGTTTGGCAAAATAATTTTGGATCCATGGATAGTATTGTGAGACTGAACGAGGAATGTAGTCAGCAGAAATATACATGCCTATGTACCTCAAAACTGTTTTTTTTTTCAATTGGACAAGTAAAGAACAAGTGCACAGAAGTTTCTTGTTGAGTGCGGAAATAAGACATTCCATTCCCATTCCACTCTCGTTTAATCATGTTCTCCCTTGTTAGAACAGCATTTTGTTCTTAGAGCCACAAAAGAACTTTAATTTTGATAGGAACTTTCGCTCTCCAGATGTTTTTGAACTGATTGGATGGTGGGTCTCTCATGAGTCAGTCATACATAGATTTGACTTTTAAGGAGCCACTTTTGTGAAGCATCCATGTGGTGCTATCACCAGCCTGTTGTTGATGGGTTTCAGACAGCCATCTTCTAAAAGATAGGTTCCGATTTTTGGTTTGGGCTCCTTAAACCAAAATATTTTTTTCATCGCAAATCTGGAAAAGACTGGTGTAGATTTCACAAAGTATATCTCCTAGCCACCTATATTTCCATAAACACGTGTTTTTATCATCACCGCACACTATAAATCTTCCAGCTAAGTAGAGATCTCTGACCTTCAGAAGATCGTACCAGCATGGGGAATCGTTTTGTTTATGCTTTACATCAGCTAGCAGACTATTTTATAAATATTTTTTCGTAACTATCGCTTGCCATTAGCCCCAAAGCCATCTTCGTGCTCTAGCTTCCACCACAACTTGATGAGTAAGCTAATATTCATTTTGTGAATGTTATTCCTAAGCTGTTTTTTTTCTTAGGTTGTGTTTTTTTTTTCTCATTTGACAAGGTAATATTTTCTTTTTGAGCCACCTCACTGCCAGAAAGGAATCATGTAAATAATGATGATAAGGCAAGAGAGAGAAAACAAAGAGTGAAAAAATTGTGAGAAAGTGACAGCAAAGCATCGAATGCACGCTGCTGTGTGGGTGCAACATTCACACAACATTGTCACATATATATGTTTTATGATGTTATAGCGCAAAATACATGGCATTACATTCTTAATGTACTTGGGGTCATTTTCCTTCAATTTTGTTGGTTAGAGTTTGTGCATACCCTTGTCATGTGATGAATCCACTCTATGGTTCAAAGATGACATAATCTGTACTGCATGTAGTTGTCTTGCAAAATTTACCAAAGATCATTTATCTTCCTTTCTTTTATTTATCTATTACTCCCTCCGTTCTTTTTTTACTGATGTTTCCGACCGCTTCGACAAAATTAAGCAAAGGTCGAAGTGGCCTGTTTGCCCTTGATTCCTCCTATTTCTCGTCCTCGTTAGGCTACGAGCGATGCGCTTCACCGCCGAAGCTCCAACTCAGCGAGATCTGCTGCCTCGCCTCCTACCCCGTCCTTGCGTGTGGCCA
The DNA here is from genome assembly GCA_032690845.1 of Eleusine coracana subsp. coracana. NCBI lineage: Eukaryota > Viridiplantae > Streptophyta > Magnoliopsida > Poales > Poaceae > Eleusine > Eleusine coracana. Next base: position 46,434,694 of record CM064430.1, read on the forward strand.
TAGCTCTTTGCATCGAGATCCTCGACGTCGTTTGAGCTGATCTGGCCCTCAACAAGGGCGGCGGAGGAGCATTCCATGGCGACCAAGAAGCACGCACATGCAGGACACAAGGAGGATGGGGATGTGTGGCGGCCGGACTGCACGACGAAGGCGACAACTATGACTGCGGCAAGGATGGCGAGCAAAGAAGACGAGTCAACAATGACGCACATGCAGAAGAGTTTGTTTGGCTCACGTGAGGCCAAATAGGGCAGAGGAGGAAGCCGCTTGGCGAACCAGTGCTGGTGCGAGCTTGATCTTGTGGGGATTTTGCCATCGCGCTGGAAGGGAAGGGGGCAGCGCAGCGCTTAACGGGGTAAGCTACAGGGGCGGACACGGAAGATGAATTTTCTATACGCTTGCGACGTCAACAAAAAAAAAGCACATTCCCATTTGAACTACGATGCCAACAAAAAAAGAATGGAGGGAGTACATTTTTATTTTCATTCTGCATTACGCTGCTTGTTTTTGCATTTATTATGTTTGAAACTGTATGAGGTTCACTTTTTTTAATATTAAACTTGAGGTAAGTCTCAAGATAGCCAGTCCCAAGCCTGGGTAAAGGAGGAGAGTTGTGTTAGGTTTGGCGAACTAACGTCAAAAACCCAGCCACTCAAATGGATATGAAACCCATAAGAAATTCGTTGGGGTGTAACGCTACATCGGAACCTGGGTGTGGTGTCGAATGGGCAAGGGCCGGGTCGTCATCCCCTTGGTGGCGCGTCATATCGTGACCTGGGTACGATGAATAGTGAGCAAGGGTCGGGTCGTCGCAACCTTAGTGACGCGCTACATCTACGCCCGGGTGGTGTGAAAAATGAGCAAGGGTCTTCGCACTTTCCTTGACGGGTGCAAAGGGTAAGGAAGTTAGCCGAGCCAACTAGGATTCGTCTAGAGAGTTGGAACATAGGGTCCCTAACAGGCAAGTTACGAGAGCTAGTCGATGTGGCAACTAGGAGGCGTGTAAATATCCTATGCGTCCAAGAGACTAAATGGAAGGGCCAGAAGGCGAAGAAGGTGGAGGATATTGCCTTCAAGCTCTGGTACACGGGTACAACATCGGGTAGAAATGGTGTAGGCATCTTGATCGATAGGAGCCTTAAGGATGGAGTCGTAGATGTTAGGAGGAACGGTGACCGGATTATCCTAGTTCGGCTGATAGTTGGAGATTCGGCTCTGAATGTGATTAGTGCCTATGCCCCTCAGGTAGGTCTTAGTAAGAGCACCAAGAGTCAGTTTTGGGAAGATCTAGATAGCATGGTTAGTGCCATACCTATCAGTGAGAAGCTTTTCATAGGAGGAGACCTTAACGGCCATGTGGGGGCATCTAATGTAGGGTTCGAGCAGGTCCATGGGGGGTTCGGGTATGGTAGTAGGAATCAGGAGGGGGAGGATATATTTAATTGAGCGTTAGCTTATGACTTGTTGGTAGCGAATACCCTCTTTAGGAAGAGGGAATCCCATCTAGTGACCTTTGGAAGTGCACAACACTCAAGCCAAATTGACTTTATCCTTGCAAGGAGGGAGGACAGACGTACTTGCTTGGACTGTAGGATGATACCTGGGGAGTGTGTCGTCACTCAACATAAGCTTGTGGTGGCGGATTTTCGCTTTCGGGTACGTGTATATAGGGACAAACATACCAAGACTGCGAGAACGAAGTGGTGGAAGTTTAGAGGGGAGCTGGCGCAAACCTTTAAGGAGAGGATGCTAGGAGAGGGACCCTGAGAGGAAGGAGAAGGACCAGATGACATGTGGCTAAAGATGGCAACATGTGTTCGGAAGGTAGCTTTAGAAGTGTTTGGCGTGAGTAGGGGAGGCAAACAAGAAGCAAAAGACACCTGGTGGTGGAATGATGAGGTGCAAAGGGCTATCAAGGAGAAGGAGTGTTTCAAGCGCCTACATCTTGACAAGAGTGCAGCCAACATAGAAGGCTATAAAATAGCCAAGAGGGCTGCAAAGCAAGCAGTGAGTGTAGCAAAGGGTCAGGCATATGATAATCTTTATCAGCGACTAGGCACGAAGGAAGGGGAGAAGGACATCTATCGGATGGCTAGGATCCATGAGCGGAAGACGAGGGACATCAACCAAATCAAATGTATCAAGGACGGGGTAGACCGACTCCTGGTGAGAGATGAGGAGATCAAGGACAGATGGCGAGAGTACTTCGATAAGTTGTTTAACGGAGAGGAGGGTCCTATACTTGAGTTGGATGACTTATTTGATGATAACAACATACGCTTTGTGAGGAGAATTCAGGAGGCAGAGATAGAGGAAGCTTTGAAGAGGATGAAGAGTGGTAAAGCGATGGACCCTGATGGTATCCCCATTAAAGTGTGGAGATGCTTGGGTGCTAGAGCCATAGTATGGTTAACTAAGCTTTTTAACCTTATTTTTCGGTCAAACAAGATGCCGGAAGAATGGAGGACGGAGTATAATAGTACCGATCTTCAAGAACAAGGGAGATGCTCAAAGTTGTACTAACTATCGTGGGATTAAGTTGATGAGCCATACAATGAAGCTCTGGGAGAGAGTTATTGAGCATCGCCTAAGAAGAGTGAAAAGTGTGACGCAAAACCAGTTTGGGTTCATGCCTGGAAGATCGACGATGGAGGTGATTTTCTTAATGCGACAATTGATGGAGAGATATCGGAAGCAAAAGGACTTACACATGGTCTTTATTGACCTCGAGAAGGCGTATGACAAAGTGCCAAGAAATGTCATGTGGTGGGTCTTGGAGAAGCACAAAGTCCTAACTAAGTACATTACCCCCATCAAGGATATGTACAGGGACGCGAGGGCGTGTGTTCGGACATGTGATGTGTGTTCGGACATGTGATGGCGACACCAATGACTTTTCGATTAAAATAGGACTACACCAAGGATCAGCATTGAGGCCTTATTTATTTGCTCTAGTGATGGACGAGGTCACACGAGAAATACAGAGTGATGTCCCTTGGTGTATGCTCTTTGCTGATGATGTGGTGTTAGTTGACGAGAGTAGGGCTGGGGTTAATAGGAAGTTAGAGCTGTGGAGGCACAAATTAGAGTGCAAGGGATTTAGACTTAGTAGGGCCAAGACCGAGTATATGATGTACGAGTTTAGCGTGACTAGACATAAGGATGGAGACGTTAGCCTTGATGGACAATTGGTGGTCAAGAAGGATACGTTTCGTTATTTAGGATCGATGCTACAAAAGGACGGTGACATCGATGAAGATGTTAGGCATAGAATTTCAGCCGGCTGGTTGAAATGGCGTCAAGCTTCCGGCGTCTTATGCGACAAGAGGGTGCCACAAAAGCTAAAAGGTAAATTTTATAGGACGGCAATTCGTCCGGCGATGTTATATGGTGCTGAGTGCTGGTCTACGAAAAGACGACATGTTCAACAATTGAGTGTAGCAGAGATGCGTATGTTGTGTTGGTTTTGCGGGCACACAAGAAAAGACCGAATACGGAATGAAGATATCCGGGACAGGATAGGAGTGGCATCTATCGAGGAGAAATTGGTTCAACATTGGTTGAGATGGTTCGGACATGTTCAACGGAGGCCTCTGGAGGCGCCGGTGCGTAGTGGGGTTCTAAAGAGAGATGCTAATGTTAAGAGAGGTAGAGGCCGACCTAACTTGACTTGGGACGAGTCGGTTAAGAGAGACCTGAAGACGTGGGATATCCCTAAGGAGCTAGCTATGGATAGGAGCGCTTGGAGACTAGCAATAGATGTGTCGGAACCATGATCGTTTTTTTTCTTTTTTTTCTTTTCTTTTGGCTTTTGTTCCTTTTGTTTTTGTCTCTCTTTTCTTTTTTTTTTCCCTTTTTCTTCTCTTTCTTTTGGCTTTTGTTCCTTTGTCTCTTTTTTTTTGGGTTCCCATGAGTTTCATCTCTAGCCTACCCCAACTTGCTTGGGATAAAAAGGCTTTGTTGTTGTTGTTGTTGTGAGGTAAGCTGCCTTGTTTCGAGGTTTTTGTTATGTAAACTCATAGCTGAACTAAAGTTGCTTGAATTACTTGAATTGTTTAGTGCTGCCCATAATTGACTTGTGAGTTGTCTGACTCTTGACATGGTTTTCACCTCCTTAGGTCTATGAGAGGTCAATGAAAATGGAAGGAGAGCTCCGATCATTAGATGAAATGAGAGCGGAACTTGCACAGGTTCGGAAAGACATTCAAAAGCTGGGTGCAGCAAGGCAAGAACTCACTGGTCAGGTCCAGGGATTAACACAAGATTTGGCTCGTTCAGCGGTGGACTTGCAGCAGGTCTCTGCACTAAAAGCTGAGATTCAGGAGATCAGGCACGAAACACAACATTTGAGGTATATTCTTGTAAATAATTCATCTACTACTACTTTTCAAGATAGAAAATCTGGAGTTGTACACTCTTGTTGCAAATGTATTTGTTCTTGTGCATGCAAGTTTTCTAATGCATGGTATTCTTTTTTGCCTGACTTATATTCCCTCTTTCTTCAGCATTCGTTTACCTTTTCTCTGGTCCTGTAATCTTCTTAACTAGTATGCTTACTCTGGATGATTCTCATTGTCATTCCAAACTAAAGTGATGTGCTCAATATGGTGTTTCATATGAGCTGAGATGCTCAATTGATCAAGGGTATAGATTTACGCCTATTCTACCGAAGTTCCTGTTTTCAACACAATATTGGATGCCTATTTCTTAATTAAAAGCTGTTATTAATTCCACCATTGGTCTAGTTTTTTTTCTCTCTTCAAACAATGGTGTTTAATTGTACTTCGATGAAGGCCTTTGCTTTTGTTGTTTGACCTTATATGGTACTTATTAATGAAACAACTTGCAGGTCTAGTATTGAGCTTGAGAAGAAAGGCTATGCAGAAAGTTATGAGCAGGGACAAGAAATGCAGAAGAATTTGATTTCAGTGGCTTCTGAAGTAGAGAAACTTCGAGCTGAGGTTGCTAATGCTGATAAGAGGTCATGGGCTGCTGTTTCTTTAGGCAATCAAGGTACTACCTTATTTTGAGATTCATTTTTATCATTTAAACCTTTCTAGTCATAACCCAGTAATTACAACCCAAATTCTCAAATAGCTGTCATCTTGTGCAGTGTAAGAGCCTTAGTATTGTGAAGTTTAAGATTGTATTCAGTAAGATGACATAATAAGTGAAGCTGGCTACCCAGCTCTTTCAGTCTGTGTATGTGGCATACTAGCATGTGTGCCATACTGAATGTGTCATTCATCATGCAGGTTATGTTGGAAGCTACGGGAATAACAAGGCCAATTATGCAACAAATCCTTATAATACTGGATACAGTACGAATCAAGTACGTCTTCTGGCTTCCATACTTCTGTGGAACCTCCATCTCTTACATTTCTTAATCCCCATTTGAAACAGCTTCTCAAATCACATCTTCTATATACAGGCAAACACTGCTGATTCTGGTTCCCAGTATGTGCCTGGTGCAACGCATGCTGCCTGGGGTGCGTATGACATTCAAAGAGCATCTGGACGGAGATAAAATACCGATTTGCTTGCTGGTCTTGTCAATGAAGCTTAAACACAGGTTCGACAGAAACTTAGTGATTTTCGTATGATGAATGGTGATTGATCGGGTATGAATATGATGCTGAATATATTGTGCACAGCTAGATGGTTGGCACCAGGGTTTTGATAACCGGTGAAAACCAACGGTTAACCTGGTTAACCAGTCTGGGCTGGTTGCACCGACTGACCGGTTAGCTGGGGAAAACTTAAGCTACTACTGTTTAACCGACCAGTTATCCTGGTTAACCAACTGGTTTTCCGGCGGTTCATAACCCATCGGTTCACCGATTATTGAAACCCTGGTTGGCACAAAAATTTTCTTCTAGCATTGCCTATTCCTATCAACCTTGCTGTGTATTAAAAAGCAGTTTCTGCGGCAGCTCTGTGGCTTGCTCAAGATAAATGTTGATTGATGGTTTTTTTCACTTTTTTGGTCATGTGCCAACATACTGAATCGTGATCGGTCTGGCGTGAATGGTTGAGCTACATGCAACCATAAACAGCTTGATGTTGCAGCAGCCATGATAGGCGTTGACAGATTCATATTGATAGGCGTTGACAGATTCATATTTTGCAGGGGATACTTGGAAGTTGGAAGTTCGGATCAGAGAGCTGTGAGCCACCTGCGCATCATTGCCCCTTCTGTACTCACAGCAGTTCTTACTTCAGGCGTGGTCTCAGTGTGGCATGCAATGTAAGCCTCGTACCGGCCTATGATTATGAGGGGGGTGGGGAATAGGTGACATTGTTTCCCAGCTGATTTATAATGTACAGTATTAATTTAGGTCTTGAGTTGAAGGTTTTGAGAAAAATCTACATGTTTTATGATTGCCTGGCAACATATAATCCATTTGTAACTTGTAAAACACTACTTATGAGTTTAATGTACTTAAGAGTTCTTTGATTGTGTTCTATGATGTTGGTAAACACGGACATATTTTTAACACTAGATGACCGGTGACTAGAACTTTACCTACGTACCAGTCTATTGGCCATCCAAATATAGAACATTAGTTTCTAAATCATGTTCAGATCACGTGTGAAATGAGCATTCTGAAATTCTTCAATGTGAATAGACAGGATACAACCTTGGTGCATGAACGACCAACAGATGATCAATGACAAATATCATTACAATAAAATAGATTTAGTGAAAGAGTCTCTTTACATTGATGATGTTTATACAAACGAAAAGTAGCATGTTCAGCACGGACACAAGCACGAGCAAATGGTCTATCTAAATTCTAGGCCATGACAAGAATTTAAGATATACAAGTGAAAACCGATCATAAGTTACAGGCACAGCTCCCCAATGGTAAGTCGAACCCAACTGTGTCCCCGCAGCATGGAATGGTAAGTCGAACCCAACCTTAAGTTTGAGGGAAAACTTTATTCGGTGGGATATTTTCACGCCTCTCAACATAAGCTGCGGGAAACCACCCTGCCTTTCCTCTGCATTCTCCTTCGGCCCAACCGTTAGAAGCAATCTGGTGCAAGCACAAAGAAAATAAGCAACCATAAAGTAAAATAGTATCGGCAATTAGATAGTTTCAATGTTTTTCTATTGGACAGGACAATTCAATTGATGTTGGTTCCACACTTCTATGGTTCGTTTCTTCAGTTATTACTGGAGTCATCAGTCCCTGCCTGTAGGCAGTCGCTGTTCACTAATCACTACTGCAAGAGGATAATGAATCTATTTACAAATTAATCATCTTTGACCAGATGATTTCTTATGATCGCATCCTGTAGGAGAGCATCTATTACACTACTTTCAGAACTGAGATTCTTATGAGCACACTAACCTGACGAACAACAACATAATCACCGACAATTAAGCTCAGTTCCCTCTCAGTGGTGCCATTGAAGTTATGAACTGCCTGTAGCAACAAAAAGGATTGACAAATATAAAACAAAAATATGATGTAATTGTTATTTATAGCCAGTTACTCATATTTACCTCAGCAAGGAAGTACTGGGCTTTCTCAGCACGCTTATGAGAAGGAATAGTAGGTGGTGCAGATTCTCTCTTTTGCTTCTCGGAGGACATCTACAAAGAAAATATCAAAGTATTAGAAATGCATGACACTTTTGAAAAGTTGTCATAACAATCAAAGAAAAAGTGAAAACTCTACCTCAGCTTCAACGTCATCAAGTATAGCAGCTAACCTCAAATGGAACAACTTTTCTGCTTCTACCTTCAACAGGACAAATGACCAAGGAAAAAATAACTGAATTTTCAGAAACCAATGCAAAGAAATGACCACATATTATAGACAGGCAATCTCACCATGCCAACCAGCCGCTGAAGTGTTATCCGTTGCTGCTGAGATTCAACAGCAGCAAGTGCAGCTGCTGCTTCTTTTCCTAAGACAGCCATGCTTGCTTTGTGCTCTATCATTTTAGCTTCGGACTGCTGAAGTTTTGTAGTGTTCTCAGCAATTGGAGCTTCTCTTACCCGTGCTTTTCTTCTAGCAATTTCTGCAGACTATTGAACAAACAAGAACAATCAAGGCGCAAAGTAGTAGCAATAACTCGAAATGACTCACTTGCAAGGTAATCGTACATACGAGGATCTCAGCTTCATGTCTCATCCGACTATAACGTTGTGCAAGACCACGAGCATCCTCAAGGGGCGTACCCATAGCCATTGTCCTCAATGGGTCTATGGTCTGAGATGGCAATAAACAGAACAATTTATCAAAATTAACCAATTTACCTCACATATACTAGTGCTCTTCTTTCCAGTAATAATAGCATAGCTCCCTCCATCCAAAAATGATAATAAGCATATAAGGAAAAGAAAAAATCCAAAATTGATAAATGCATAACATATGGGAATAAATGTATGCACATGCCGTGTTTAATTACTTGGCCGCTAATTGGGCAGGGAAGGAGACACGCAAAGGAACTGATGTGGCTGTTCCTTCTTATTGGTTCATGCATGCATGGCTAAACCGATGCAGAATAAATAGATTCGGATGGAAGTTCTACTTCCCCTTGGTCTGGGTGATGGAAACAAATAAGTTGATCATTCTTGCAGGGAGTAGAGTGAGTGTTTCAGAATCTGAGCTCAATCTTGGACTGATATGCGTTGTTCTATATCCATCCATTTTTCAAAATTACTCTGCTGTGTACAGTATATAGTGGAAGGACAGGCCTGACAGTGGTTAAGTCACCCCACTTGTGCCAAGAGGTCCTGAGTTCGACGCAGCCTCTCAGGGGTAAGGCTTACCTCATATGATCCTTCCCCAGACCCCACCTAGTGTGGGAGCTTACAGCACTGAGTCTGTCCTTTTTTACTCTGCTGTGTGTAGTGATTGATTCCATACAGAATCTACTATAATTACATTGGAATGTAATGGATAAAACAAAATAATAAATACAGAAGCATATACAAAAGCATATGACATTTTACCAATGCTTGGATTATGGACTTTCAACATTTTTGTTTTGTTGAAACTAATATTTTATTTATGACCTAAAAAAATAAATTACATCTATCTATGGAATCATCTAGGAACTTCAGGAAGTAAATATATGCTAGAAATAAGTTATATTTAAGAGGCAGAATCGCTGAGACGTAGTCATCGTCCGTTAAAAAATCTATTTGATACCATTACAATCAGTGTCCCTTCCGATGTGTTTGAAATTGTTGAAGTTGTACCTCCGAGATGTGTTTCCCATACCACCAGGGTGCATTTGGTACAGCTCCAGATTCACCTTGAATCGGAAACATTTCAAATTCTCTCTTGGAACGTTTCTCTAGCGAATCACTCCAATTTTCCAAAAACGTTTGGCAAAAATCCTGGATTCGGATTCTTGAAGCAAAATGAACTAAGTGATTCATGAATCAGGTGAAACACCATTTTGGGTGATTCAGGTTGGTAGTGTAAAAAACTTGAAACGTTTCAAGTGATTCACCCCTGAAACATTTCACCTTTTTGCTGTTTGGAAGTGATTCAGGTGATTCTGCCTTGAATCTGAAATGTTTCACTAAGCCAAACGGACCCACAGTATAATCCTCACGCCCACCAAGTAGGCAACCAAATGAGATCTGAAACCCCACCACTAAATCTCCACTAGCTTATCTCCAACCAAACAGGACTTACATGGGAATCAAACTCAAATATCAATCAAAATTTACCTGAGAAGATAAAATCCTATTGAAATCTTCATACTCTTTCTCAACATTTCTCAAAGCACCCCCATACAACGATGCTGCTTTTGCAAGAGCTTCACCGCTTGCATTATTTTCACCTCCATATCTAAAGCAGTCCTCCGAAAATTTTGTCCCTGTGACCAAAACAAAGAACATCTGTTTTACTCGCCACTTTACCAGATGTCATATTTGTATAAAGGTAGAAATAACATGCAGTGCCAAACAAAGAAACAAATGAATCGAGGACTGATTCAGCCTTGTTTAGACTCATGAGCTTTAAAGGTACCACAAAGAAATTTACTTCAAACATATTGATTTCTAATATTAATGTGGAAAACTTGCCAAGTTCCATATAGGGCCATAACATGTTCCCATCAGCCCATCACTATTTATCAGAAGCGAAAGGCAGCATACAAAATAAACTTAGATCTTATTGATACATTAAACAATCATATCTTCATTCTTCGACTTTGGAATCTGGGATAATATTGTGAAAGGCATAACTGTATGACCTGGTCGATTTCACAAGTTAGCTGGTTGGTCATGTATTTGTTGGTGGTGTTTGTTTAAGGCATAGGAGACATATGATGCATCCTTGGGGATGCAATGCGGCTCGAACCTCCGAAATCGGATCCTCGTTTTGGAATCTGTGAAAATATTGTGAAAGTCATAACTGTATGAACTGGATTGGTCCTTGACCTGACAATGCTTCCAATTTTATAAGTTAGCTGGTTGGTCATGTATTCAATGGAGTGGTGTTTGTTTAAGGCATTGAACACCTAAAATGCATGCAAGGCAGCTTCAACCTCAGAGCCAGATCCTCATTTCCAGGGAATATGCACCACCACCCCCACTGCTTTTGTCGAAGAATTTTGACCATCTGCCCATGCACCACAACCAACCATTGGCAGGACCACACCAAATTTTTCCTAGCTGTAAGTTGTAACTCTCTGGTACAGGTTTGATTGGATTATTGTTGGTTTTAAAGTGGTCCAGTTCTATATCCAATCCTCCAATAGAAAAACATGACCAAAACAAGGACTCAGTTCTACTTTTCTTTACTTGAATCACAACTAATATAGTTTTTCAAACTAGGCTAAAAGTACACTCAACAGCATAGTGGTAATAACAATAGAAAAGTAAGAAGATTCAAGCTCAATTCTGAAGGATAAACATTGTATCTTCTACTCTCAATAATGGCTCTGCTATGGGGAAAATGTAATAACAGACAACAAAATATCACAATAGTAGTTATCCTATCCCATGCTTGGTTCCTATGGATAGGATAACAATCCTATCAGATATGAAGCACGTACCCACTTCAACATGCTTGGTTCCTATGGACACCAAGCCTTCAGCTGCCCTAACTATGTCCTTCTGGAAATCCTGTAAGCATGCATATCAGATGAGTTTAGTAATCACTATCATGGAACTCAACAAGTCATAAGCTCCCTTGGTTCTCAAATTGATGCCAATAGGACAACAAATCTAGCTCAAAATTGAATTAAAATTGTTGTCATAATGACAACAATTTGAAAACAGAGGAGTAGTGCAGTTAGAATATTCACTTCCATATTCAGTAAATCAGGAAGACAAAACTGTTTAATACATCGACTACAAAAAATATTATGTACAATCTACTACAGATGGCTAAATTTAATAATTCAATATTATAGCAAGGAATATCAATCAACTAAGAATTATACAACAAAGAAGATGAGCATAGTTATTGCAACATTAAATTTTTACCAGGTTTAAACATCACGTAGATAGCACTTATGGTCATTTGTAATTCTTCCATCCTTACCCTTCCAGAACGAGTAGAAGTATACAGTTTCTCAAGCTGTTGATGTCTCTTTAGTTCAACCTCATCAATTACAATGGAATCTGAGTGCTCATATCCAGTAGTACTGAACTGTTTTATAACAGCCTGAAAATTAAAATCACAAACATTTAATGAGCTTATAAGGCTACAAGTGATGTAATCTCAAACTTTTCTAGTTTTCATATTTGCAATATGACAGTTGTTGCCTTAGTCATACTATAGAATACCCTTCTTCTTTTATATGCTTCAGTTTTATAAGCCTCCCTTTAGGCAACAAGTAACAATATAGCAGGATAGTTGATATATGTGCTTCACAACATGGGTAAAGAAGAAAATTGCAACAATGCAAAAGGTTTAGTAAAAAATCACTTTCATACAGTTGTATGGAACTATTCCGTTGACATCAGTGTTAGAAAACATAATTGCAGCACCAAGCTGTCCAAGTACAAGAGAGAACAACAATGTAGGCATTTGGCTGCATAAAACGGAATTAAACATGGAATGCAGCCGAAACATGTTTCCCAAGAGGATTGTTATACTGAATCTTAAATAATAGAAGGGGCACATTTCAGATAACCACTCGCAGGGGTCAAACCATTGCATCACATACTTCAACAAACTAACTTCATAATCATATAATTTCTCTAAACCGGATGGGCTTTTCTAATACATACAGTATGCACATTTATTACTATGGATCAGGCCCTCAGCTGACACTAGAACTGCAAATACAAAACCTTATCAAACATACCTTTTCTTTCGTCATTCAATGAAAATATTGTGACCACGGCATCACTCTAGAGCTACAACGAACAGTTAAGCGTCCAAATTCGTATGCTATTGTACAACAGAATACATAAACTTTCGCACACTCTAAACTAAATGCATCTTTGGTGCCACGCCTATCCATCCCCAGGGCGGCACGGCTAGCAGATCCACGCAGTCCAATGACCCCAAATTGACAGCGAAACCCGGAGATCCAGCGAGAGAACAGCCGCGAGAACCTAAAATGGACGGCAATCTCGCCGCATCCTGGCGCCCACGCCAACACAATGCGCAACTAAATCACCGCATCCATATTCCATGACACCTAGCAAGAACACAGAATCGCAGCGAGGTAGTACAAGTGAAGAATCGGGCGTGGGATCCTGACCTGCTGCTGCTTGGCGACCTGCTCCTTGAACCTGCTCGCCTGCTTCCGCAGCGCCTCCATCTCTTCCTCCCTCTCGCCCGCCCACTCTGTCTCTCTCTGTCCCCCCAACTGCCACAAGCGGCCGCCGTCGCCTCTCTGACGGCGGCAGGAACACGCTGCCGTTCCAAACGGTAAGGGCCGTCCGTCAGCCCGCCTTTAGAATCTAGACGTCACACGGGCATACCCGGCCCATGAGAGCCCAGCTTAAGTCCACGCTCCGTTCCAAACTGAACTGATAAGTGGACCAGGCGAGCCCAGCTTAAGCCAGCACCCTCTCCTCCTCCAGTCCTCCTAAACAACGGGCTTACGGCTACGGTTACGGACAGCTCGATTCAAAATTTTCGTTCCCCATCTCGCCACCTTCCATTCCAGTTCTCTGCATTCCCCGTCCCCCGGCGCTCCACTCTCACGCGAGCTAGAGCCCGTCGCAGTGGCGCGCGTTCAGCGATCGTCGCAGGGTTCCAGCTCGGTATCCGTCGCGGGCCATGGTGATCCTGGACCGCACGCCTGTCGCCCCGGCCGTGGCACCGGGGGCCTCCTCCAGTCCGCTCCAGAGGTCCTCGCCTAGGGTTTCGCGGGAGGCGGCCTCGCCGCTCTCCGACCCCATCCTCCCGTACCTCAGGTACTCCCATGCCGAACCCCCTCGATCCGCCTCCGGGGCTTCGATTTAGTTTCAGGCTTGTCCGAAACCTTGTGGGTTTCAGAGAGAGGATCCGTCACCCGTTATGTGCAGTTCCTACAATCTGGGATTGCTTAAGCTTGTGCAGAAAGTCTGGTAATTTAGATTTTGTGGCTCCACTTCGCTATGCATACCTACCATCTGGGATTAGATTGGGATGCAAATGTACGTCTAATTTGAGCTCAGGTATAATGCGTATGAGGCATACTGGTGCGCAGTAAAAATTCGGATCTGATTTGGATATGCTTAACTCATCGTTATGTCAAGCTCTGTTCTACTTGTGTACATTCTGGACGGTCATCATGGTTACATTGGGTATTTGTGCGTAATTTATGAACTTATGAGTGGGATGCACTCAGTTGTTGTTCTTCCCAGTTTGCTTAAGTTATTGGTTTCTATTCAGATCTATCAGAAAGGCCATGGATGAACTCGGGACAGGTCCACAATACAGCGAAGCTGGCCTAGACCGGCTTAAGCTTTATGTGACTGAATGCATTGAAAAATATGGGGATGACTACCAGTACTCTACTGATCCGCGCCTCCTAAAAGTCTGGATCCTTTATGTAAGTGAAGTGATTGGTTCTTAAGGTCAATTCTTATTTTGCCCCTCCTGGATTGATGAGTTTTGCTTTTCTTTTTTTTTTGCTTACCCTTTTTTTGGTTGGTGTGTGATCTTGTTGTTTTAGGCAGATGCAACTGGTGAATTCCCCAAAGTTTACAAGGACCTAGAGGAGAGGGGGTTGTTTATGGAGCATGCACTGCTCTATGAGTCGTATGCACTCTTTCTCTTTTCCAAGGGCCAAGTGCTGGAGGCTGATAAGGTGTATAGAATTGGTGTCTTCAGGTTAGTGTGTGTCAAGAATGTTCTCCACTCGATATTCACTTCTTTTTAGCAGATATAAGCTGTTGTTCTCCTGTTTGATGTGATGGTGAATTATGGTCTGTAACTTAACCAGAAAAGCTGAGCCCCTGGACCATTTGAAGAAGAAGCACTTGGCGTTTTTGAAACATTTAGAGACTCTTGTAGAAGAAGCAGAGGCGGATGCACAGGTATGGAAACCACATGATGTGATTGTATCGTTTCTAGCCTCTGAGCTGAATATCATGCTATTGTAACTGTGAAATATCTCATGATCTCGTATTTCTTGTAGCCATGGGTATGTTCTACATCATTTTTTTTATGTCACAGCTGTTTGTTCCTTTTTGTAGCCCAAACCATCAAAAATCCAGAAGAAGGAACCTGCTGTAGTAGATCCATGGTCTGAATCAACTATGAGCACTTTACTTCAGACAATTAATGCTGACCTTAAAAATTTCACTGTAAGTTATAGTTGCTACTTGCCAGCACATGGAGTTTTTCAATATTTTGCTTGACCCTTATCTTATAGGATTGCACAAATACTTAAACAGGGCTACCATAAGAGCAACAAGGTCTACCCCGGACGGGTGTCCTTAACTTCTCCACAGAATGCTTTACGAAATAAGGTCATTGAATTAGGTATAATTGTTACTATTATTTTCAGTATTAAACAAAATTTATGTATGTTTCTACATCATATCCCTAGTTTTGTTACGTGATGATGAGTACTCTAAAGTTGTGATGAGTAAATGAAGTTTCTTGTATATATATTTCTTCTATCATTAAGTTCATTCATGTTGTATATAGATACTGCAAAATGCAATTACAATCATTTTGTTGTGCCAAGGTGGCAGAAAGTATCAAATCAAAGGATCAACTGGAACTGGTGCTTTTGCCAAAGTATATAAAGCAGCTGTTGATGGTAATGCGGAGGAACTGGTTGCTTTGAAGGTGAAATACTGTTTGATTTCATACTGAAGCTTGCCTTTTGTATTCTTTTCCACTATGAGACCCTGGTGCTTGTTTGCAGATTCAGAAGCCCCCATTTCCTTGGGAATTTTACATGTATCGCCAGCTTGATATGCGTATTTCTGAAATCGAGGTACAAATTTTCTGTTTAAGAACATTCATGAAGCTTCCCTGAAATAATCATAATCATGGTGTACATGATTTTACTCTCAGAGACCAAGCTTTGGCTATACTCGTGAAATGCACGTCTTCTCTGATGTCAGTGTGTTAATATGTGACTACCTGCACCATGGAACTCTTCTGGTAATTACTACATATGATCATATTTATGAAGAAATCCTTCCGAAAATCAGCTCTTCGAAAATGGATTATCGATACTGGTGGCAGTATGTAACTATAGCTAATCCATGTTGCCAAGATGTAACTCAAAACTTTTGCAGGATGTCATAAATTACCACTTGTTTCTCAACCGGAGCATGGATGAAGTTCTGTGCATGTACTATACAATAGAGATGCTGAACATGCTTGAGGTGCTGCACAGTGTTGGCATTATTCATGGTGATTTCAAGCCTGACAATATCCTTGTTCGCTACCCAAGGTAATAGATCTACTTCTATCTCCAGTTTCCTCTTTTTATTTGGTGATTAATGGTTAAAATGCAAATTTTCAAACATCAAATCTATAATGTCAGAAATTGCTATTCTACTTCTGAACTGTTTTTCTTTTTTGGGCGTATCCTGCACCTTGTTTGTCAGGATGATGTTTAGTTCTGAGTTCTACAACCATCTGCAATGATACTAGTCCAGAGCTTGGTGTTTTTTCTTTTCTTGGTAAGAAATGTGAAATGTGTTTGTGTGAATAATTGAGATGTTTGGTCACAAAAGCAGCAGTTGATAACTGGTCAACTTGCTGGCCCCAACGTGTTGGGTTGGTGGGTGCAAAAATCTTTGCTGATATACTACTATATGTTAATTTCTCACCAACAGCACTGGAAATCTGCATTTTGATTCTCCTAGTTTTTGCTGATCAGCTGATGTGGATGTTCTGATCTCCTTGTTCTTCTAATAAAGAATAGGACATTAGGACCCGCAAACTAGTATGTACTTAAAGTAGATTCTTCAGTTTATAAATAAGATTTTAACTAATGTCAACCCAGAACAATACATCCATGATTGTTGCATGGAAATAATGCTGAATATTTGTAGTCTAGTAGTCGACCTTTTACACCATATTTTTATTTGAAATGTAGTCTGTGCCATAGTTATGTGATATGCACTGTTGACTAATCTGTATCGCACATCTACTTTTGGTATCATAAAGTGAAGAAATCATAGAGGAGACTTTCAGAACTGAAACAAGAACTGAGAAGAATCAGGTTTGTCCATCCTAACACGCTGGGTAACTTGGGTTTGAGAGGCATCAGATACTGGAGCCTTGCTTATGAAATCTGCATTCCAGGGGCTCTGCCTTGTCGACTGGGGCCGTGGCATTGATCTGAAGCTTTTTCCGACTGGCGCGGAGTTCCACGGGGATTCTGGAACATCAGGATTCAGCTGTGTTGAGATGCAGGAAGAGAGGCACTGGGCGTATCAAGTCTGTATAACCTGTTCCTTCCTCAGATATTATAAACGATTATTATGGAATCTGTGTACCTGATACACGTTCAATTACTAAAATCGTTCTCATTTGTGTGTAATAATAGGTCGACACTTACGGCCTCTGCGTCATCGCGCACATGATGCTGCACGGGACGGGCATGAGCATCGAGAAGGCGCCCGGGTCAGGCCGTGGAGGCTACGAATACAAGCCGAAACTGCCGTTTAAGAGGTGAGTCCGATTGAGTACTGGAACTAACGGCCTCGTTTGTGCGTCCTGCCAACAATGAGATTCATGTCGTCCGTCCAATCGCAGGTACTGGAACGTGGATATGTGGAAGAACTTCTTCTCCACGCTGCTGAATGCGCCGTCTTGCGGGAGCGACGTGTCCGCGCTCCGGAGCCTGCGCGCGTCGTTCCGTGAACAACTGTGCGGCAACAGGCAGCTCATCGGCAAGCTGAACCAGCAGCTGAGGAAGCAGAAGGCCGCCCTCTGGTCGTCCTGAGCTGAGGTGCGCCGCGCCGCGTCGATCAGGCGGTCCCCTTGGCGGGACTGCGTGTTGTTGTGCTAACCCGGTTCCCTGTGCGCGGCTCGCGCATGTAATTCTCATCCATGTATTTTTATATATACATGTTTCTTAGCTTTCAACTGATTGAAAGTATTCAATCAATAGTTTATTTTTTTAAGTTTTGATTTTTTTTTAAATTATTTATATAATAATTATAAACTATTGTATCTAGATCTAATGGCTTAAATAGGTGATTGAAACTTACCTCAAATTTTTAGATAAAAATTAGCAAATCATATATATATATATATATATATATATATATATATATATATATATCCGACATATATAGACGGAAAACCTTTGTAACGTCGCAGAGGTTGGTTTTAAAGCTATTTGCAGTAATGCACCCCTGCTAGTTGGTTTCCAGTTCGGGACTCGCCACGAGAAGCGGATAAGTCGCTGTCATGTTATAGATCGACATCTTAGGAATATTCTGTTGGATAAATTAATATTTTTATTTTTATATTAATCTAGAAATAAATTATGAGCATGATTAATTGATTGCCTAATAAACTAGATAAGTTTATACAAGATCTAGATAGATCTATAAGGCCAAACAAAAATATAGCATCTATCATACTAGCAACATTTATCATAGATAAACAGACCATAAAAGCTAGTATAAAAGACATGATTTGAGATGAGACTACGTATGTTTCCTTCTGGACTAGGTAGAGGAGGCGGCAATGATGTGCAGCACCGTCATGTTATTGGCAACGACGGGTGAGACCGACTCGATGACGAGGAAGACGAGCCGTGGCGACGAGTTTGACAAAGACGAGGAAGCAATCGAGCAGTCGCATAGAGCACTTCTCAAAAATCTTATTCGCCCTCTCCCGGTGCAGGATCGCAGAGGACGACGGTTTCGAAGACCTGCTCTCCCGTTCATCGGTGCACGCCGACGATCGGGATAGAGAACTCTTGGCTGTGCAATAGTAGCGAGAGGCAAAACCCTAGACAATTGTGTGATATAATTTGCAGCGGTACCCGTATGTATTTATAAGGAGGAACCATTAGGGTTGGACGTCTCGCAACCGAGTTGGTTACCATATTAATATGTCGGTTTCTATAATTAAATATATGTAATACGTAGCAAAAAAAAGTGCAAAAGGAAGTCACGCCCCTGCAAGGTAAGGCACCAAATTTCGGCGGACCATTCACGCAGGTGATGCGCGGCCGCGCCCATCGTCCACACCCCGTCCCGCCCGGCCCGGCCTGGCCCGACGAGGCGAGGCGAGCGAGCGCGTGTTGTCACTCCCAAGTGCCCCTTTTATATGTAAATATTACCCCAATTAGAGCATAATTGATACTAATCTAGATCATTTACCTATAATATTGCCTATATATTTATATATGCATTGTTTTGGAGCTCTATTGCAGAAACAGGTAAAATTGATGATTAAAGTGATGTTGGAGAGGACAGGAATCCAGAACCGATAAAAACCACTGAAGAAGCCCAGTGCGCCGATCAGCGCAGTCCATGAGCCGGTCGGTACAAGGATATTTTGGCCCACAGAAGTGACCAAGGCCCATTCCACATGTTTACGGAAGTTTATCTGCGCAAGACACTTAAAGATATTTGCTTAGAAGATTTATGGAACTTCAAGATCTTGACGTGCAGTACAAGACTTTATCTCGAAGGAAAAAGCCCACATGACAACTGTGAAAGACAGAGGAACCGACTCGGAGAAGAAACCAGAGAAGATACGGCTTGCACCGATCGGCGCAA
This sequence comes from Eleusine coracana subsp. coracana, assembly GCA_032690845.1. Taxonomy (NCBI): domain Eukaryota; kingdom Viridiplantae; phylum Streptophyta; class Magnoliopsida; order Poales; family Poaceae; genus Eleusine; species Eleusine coracana. The sequence continues at coordinate 46,453,829 of CM064430.1, forward strand.
TCCTGCAACCGCCTTATTTGCTAGAAACCGAGTCCTCTATGAGTAGAACTTCTATAAATACTTGTAAACGCTGGTCGCGGTAGAGGAGGCAGAGGCGACAGAGGGACAACAGATCCCTGAGTTAGAGCCACCGGGGCTTGTCCCGTTAGAATAGATCTCTAGGTTAGTTTCAAGAACCATTGGTGTTAAGAGTTGATCCATCAAGGTCGGTCATCTCGACGTGGATAAATCTTACTCTATGTATCTCAACGATGATTGAATATGTTGATGATGGTTTTGCTGATTTGTCTATCTTGATTCTATAATCATGCATGTGCTTATTTCAATTGCTTAGTTCTAGGCTAAGTAAGTAGATATTATTTTGATCGTGGTGATTAGGATAGTATTTGGACATTGTATTGGTTATGGTTGCTTGATGATGCTAGTAGTGTGGTTTAGCGGTGACAACACTAAACCTGTGTAGCACTATTGGATAATTGAGTAGGGTAAGATACTCGCGCGATTAAGAGTTTCCTCTCGGTAGTGATAAATTAGGAGCCGCTCGAAAAGCAAGGTGGTCTTATTCATTATAGGTTTTCACTGATCCATGTAATTACCCATTATGATGCTACATGATTAGACTTTCTGGTTACGATCTCACAAGTAGATACTTGGCTACTCACTTAACAGCTTAGGCCTACAAGGTATCTGGCGCACTTTGGCTTAGATTCACCAGTGTGCCAATCGGCCCAACACCTGCGCTGATTGGCGTGACAATAGATTCACCAGTGTGTCGATCGGCTCAACCCCTGCGCCGATCAGCGCAACGACAGATTTACTGTCTGGCGCACCTTTGCAACCTGAATTTGACAGTAGTTTTGATTAAATCTTTTACTGTTAACTTTGTTTAATTACCCCTAAGGTCTCTATGGATCCGATAAACCTTGGAATACTTAATTCAAAGAGAAAAAGTGCTACAATCGTACATCGTCCTCTTACGGTATATAAGTGTGTGCATAATTACGACCAACAAACTTACCCTTTTTCTGGCACCGTTGCCGAGGACCATAGCAGGTTTTTAAACATTATTTGATATATTAGTATTTAGTCATTGTACTTTACTCGTTTCTTTAGTACATATATTCTGTTAAGTGAAACTAACAGGTATGGATAGTCCTAAGTTAAACAAACCCTCTAATTACACCGATGATCCAGAAAGACTCTTTCACAAGAAGAGAACAGCGGAGAAGAGAAGCAAGTCACTTGAAGATTTAGTTGGAGAAGCAGTCCGCGCCACCCCTCGAGCATTATTCATAATAGAAGATCTAGTTCAAGATCAAGAAGAAGAGGAGATAGCAGAGTTACCTATGGTTAATCGTCTCAAGCCTCAGTTGACTAATGTTGTCAAGACAGATTTTTAAGAAGCTCAAGATCAACTTCCGTATCAATTGGAGAGATATGTTGGAATAGTGGCGCAACAACCGTTCATAGGTTCAGAAGATCCCAATCATCACTTGCAACACTTCAATAAGGTTTGCAGTACATTCAAGATAGCAAGATTAGATGGAAACCAAGCACGTGTGCGGCTGTTCCCCTTCTCTCTAGTTGGACGCCCCAAGCAATGGTACAATGGATTGGAAAACCCAGTGAAGACGGTGTGGAACATGTTAGCAGCTAAATTCTTGGCCAAATACTTCCCTCCTGATAAGACTCAAGCTTTGAAAAATAAGATTCTTGGATTTACACAGAATATTGATGAGAGCATTGGATAAGCATGAGAGAGATATAATGAATACCAGGATGCATGTCCTCATCATGGTCTAACGGTTAGAGAAGTTGTTGAGAGGTTCTACACATGATTGAATCAACTATCTCATCAACACTTGGATGCTTCAGCTGTAGGTTCATTCATGTCAAAAACTCCCACCGAAGCTAAGAATTTGATCAAGTTGCTAGTTGAAAATCAATCGTGGGATGGTGAGAGAAGTTCAAGAAATTTGCAACCTTCAAAAGGAGTGGCAAACAGTGTGATTGAGAGGACTCATGAAGACTTGATTATAGATCGCCTCAACACTATGCAAAGGAGGTTGGACAATAATCTTCATATCCCTAATGAAGAGCCGCTCAAGCTAGCGGAATCACGCTCTACTTGTGGTGAGTGTGGAGAATTTGGTCATGTGCAGAAAAATTGCCCTAAAGAGATGAAGATTCTAGAATATATGAAGAATAGTGGATGGAATCCCCAATATCAGCAGCAAAGGAATTCCTTTTCTCCTAGTTCGTCCATGCAAAATTTTATCCCACTTCGTCTCCAATGTCATGAGTTCTTCCAAGCTCAAGAGAAGATCAACAAGAACAATCAAGCTAAATTCAAGGAGATTGATCGTGTCCTTGAGGGAATTAATGACAAGGTGATAGAAATTGGGAGCTCCAATGAGCAGATTTTGAAGCATACCAAGATTATGGAGCAACAGATGGGATAGTTATCGCAAACCATTTAAGGCAACAGAGGGGCTATTCCTGACAATACAAAGTCTGCAGAGTAATTGAAGGCAATATCTACGAGGTCGGGAAAACAAATAGAAGATCCAGAGCACCCTGCGGGAGCAAGGAAGCCCCGCGCCAATCGGCGCACACCTGGCATCAATCGGCGCGACGGTCCTGACAGCACCGATCAGCTCCCTGAAAGCGTCAATCGACGCGAGGAGGATGTTGACCTCTCTGGTCTGAAAATGGGTGTGGAAACAGAGGAGCATGGCCCTACCATGTTCCTGGATACTCAACTACTGACGAAGATAGAAAGAGCATGGCAACACGACAAGCAATTTGCAAGGTTTATCGATATTATGAAGAAGCTTTACATCAATGTCCCTTTTGTTGATGCTATTCAAGTACCCACCTACGTCAAGTACATTAAGGATATGATGCAAAACAAGAAGTCTCTAGTTTCTGAGGAGGTTGTGAAGTTTACTAAGGAGCTTACGACGGTAATCAATGATGTTGCACTTGAGAAGAAACCCGCCCCTGGATCAGCAAGCATCAAATGCATCATTGAAACAAGGATATTTGATAGGTACTTGTGCGATCTTGGAGCAAGTGTAAGTGTTATGCCCCATCATATATTCATAAGTCTCATTTTGCCTGAATTGGAGCCTACGGGTATGTGTTTGGAGTTAGCTGATCAATTGGTACGTTTCCCTGACAGAATTGCTAAGGATGTGCCTGTTTAAATTGGAGATCACATCGTCCCTATTGATTTTATTGTGCTTGATATGGATAAGAGGACGAGGACCCCGTTGATCTTAGGCAGACCCTTCTTTAGGACAGCAAGAGCAAGTATTGATGTTGGGAGTGGTGAGATCAGCTTCGATATAAGTGGGACTCCCTACTATTTCAAGTTTCACCCAAAGATAGAAGAGTGTTGTACTGTTGATGAAGTGAAGAGATACAAGACACCATGGCAACGTGGCATCGAGAGTAATTGGAGGGGATGTATGGATAGGTCATCCAAGTTATATGAACCATGGAGATAAGAGAACCTTGTAGTATCGCGGCCTCACATCCCACATCGTGACACTAAGGATTGATTGTTTGCGAGGAGGGCAAGCTCTTTGACCTCTAAATAACTAGAGCGCTCTTGGGAGGCAACCCAATGATCGGGGGATTTAGAAGTTGTCTGGTGCTTACGGGAGGGCAACCCATTTCACTCAGTTAATTAGTGCTGGCCGAGAGGGCAACCCGGTGTGTTTAATCTGCTTCCTTATAATAAAAACAATCTCCCGAATAAAAGAAATAGAAAAAGTGTGTGCTTAATTGTTCTGAGCTCTTGTGTTATCTATTTATTTGTGCAAAACTGTGTATATACATTATGTAGACTAACAACGTAGGAATAAAACAAAAAAGGGCCAAAAACAGGAAGGAATAGTGCTTGTGTCGATCGGCGCGATATTGCCCAGGTCAGGACAGAAGGCTGACGATGCCCAGAATTGATGGAGTGCTAAAAATCAACTAGCACAGTAATTTTCAAAGATGGAGCTATTTTCAAGGTAATTAAAAATCTTTTTGAATTCATTTTTGTGTGCAAAATGGTTGCTAAATGACGTGAGAAAGGATGAAGAGTAACATCTAGCGAAGAAGCGAGGGGTCAGGAGCAAAAATGAACATCGTGCCGAATGGCGCAAATTAGCGCCATTCAGCGCGGTCACCAGATGGGCCCTGCTACGTATGTCAATGCTACAGGAACATTGGGAAAAGTGGAAAATTAGGTGAAAGAGATAAACACGAGGCATCAGGATAAGCGCCGGATCAAAAGACGAGGTGCAAGGGACTTGTGCCGATCGGCGCCCTACTGTGCCGACTGGCGTAGGTACCCATGCGGTTCCCAGATGGGCAACAAAGGCGGCAAGCATTGAGTTTGAAGAACAGGTATGATTGCTATGCAGGTGTGCGATGCAGAGGAGACACGGAATTGACCAAAAGCTGAAAAAGAGATGGCGCGCCGATCGGTGCAGGCCCGTGCTGATCGGCACAGTCAATCAAGACGTCGGGATTCCGTGCTGTTCCCCTGCCAACCAACATGATGTTCCGGGAAGCGAAATAAAGGAGGGGGATCAAGCGCCACAGTTGTCAGAGCATTCAAAATTTGAATTGTGCCGATCGGCGCACCTACGTGCCGATCGGCGTGCTCTAGAATTTTGAAAATTTTAGGCGGGTCCTTCTCCTGGAAATTTCCCACACTATAAAAGGGAGTCCAGGCGCCCCCCAGTTCGGCACATCATCCCGGTAATCTCTCCACCTTCCCCACTACCCACCATCGTAGATGGATCGTCTCTGCTCCTCCGTCGGCAAGTTGGGCAAGAGGCTACGTCGGGGAAGCAGTTCTGATGGCAGCGGTGAGTCGAGCGTGACTCCTCAGCGAGAAGGATCTTCAGCGCTCACGATGACATGTCGGTGGGTGATGCATCCATCGACTCAGTGGCGGTGACCTACGAGATTCGCGCCCGCCACTCCGTCTCCGGTGCACCCCTTCTAATGGGGCGTGCTATGAGGAGCCAAACGGCGGCAAGCCGTGGGGTTCCCAGATCACCACCACCGCCGGCATTCGTGCCGCGCATGGTAGAGGAGGGCTTCACCCTTCGAAGCGCAGAGGAACAGCAGCACTACCTCACGGTGAGGGGAAGGTTCATCCCCAACTTCGACTTGGTCGAGACCTTCCTCACCTCGATCGGCATGTGGGAGGACATAAGGAGGATGCTCGACAACCTCGGCTGGGCGAACTTCCACCTTCTTCCCTTGGACTACAACCTCGACATCATCGCCGAGGTTGCCTCTATGATGAGGCTTGGCACCATCGAAGATGGAAACGAGGCCGTCAACTTCCACGTCCGCGACATCAGCTACACGGTGACCATGCAGGCAGCGGCTCAAGCCTTTGGCATTGACGCCGACACCGATGTCGCCGGTATCTTGGGACGTGGGGAGTTGGACTCCTTTTGGAGGCGGCTCTCATTCGTGGAGGAGATGAAGCATGGCAACATCCACAACCCGACCATTCAAGTCTTCCATCGGTGGTTGGCAGTGCGCACAGGTGATAAGGTCAACTCCAGCAACGCCATCGATGCGGACTTATGGTGGCTCTACAACGCCATCGTGAGTCTGCCTTATTGCAACCCTATGTCGGTGATGGTGCGGGGTTGGATCGACAAGAAGGGCTAGGCGAGCAAGAAGTTGGCCTTCGGGGCCTATCTTCAACGCCTAGCAGCCCTCTTGTCACACCCGGTTCCAATGATCGAAACCGAATGCATCTGTATGCGTGTCCAGGATCAAGTTTTCACACACACAGGACAATTATTGTAATAAAAGAACAATATATTTATTAAATCAATAACTTTATTACAAGGGTGACCCGTAGGTCAAAAGAAATAAAATTACAGTGCAGTGGAATAAACTAATCATTGGCGTCCTTCAGCTCTCATAGGAAGTTGACCGTAAGACCGCAGGCCTAGAGCTCTTCTCCATTGTCTTCATCGTTGTACCATCCTTCTCCTGTAGCTGAGCAGCAATGTGGTATATAGCAAGGGTGAGTACATGTCATACTCAGCAAGTGGGGGAAAAGATGACATTGGGCTATAGACAAGGAAGGCTTATAGGGGTTTATTGCATGAGATTTTAATTAACCTAAGCATCCTATTTACTAAGTGGGGTCATCCCAACCATCAATCCACAGGGTGCTATCAAACAAGTCTAATCCCATCCACCAACCAACCCTTCCCAACCTTCACCATCCATACCCAAACTTATCTCGTGAGGGATCCAGGCCGCTGGTGATCGTGAGCATGGCTATCATGACAGTTTTACACTCTGCAGAGGTTGCGCCACTTTACCCACAAGTCGTGATTTCATCCCATGTTGCCATGCCGGCCAAGCACTAGCACACTTCCTTAGGTATGCGGCCAGGAGATCACTACGAGGCTTTTATAAAAAGTCTCCCAATACATGCTAACCACTAAGGTTCCACTCCCGTGCATAAGTGATAGCCCATCAAAAAGCAGCTCATCACCCCAGGAGCCCCCTCTTGAGCCATTCGGATACAAGGACAATCCTCTTGACTTCCATTCCCCGCTTCACCAAATGCTACACCGATTGTGAGAACTCCTAATAAATCAGCCAAGTTGTTCCATAGTAGCCTTGTGATGGCACTATTGACCTAGGTCATCACTCCAAGAACCTGTTCCTAGGATCTACAACAAGCCTACCACCACCAACCATGTACCCACGGCACCATATGCATTCCATCCGACTTGCATAGATCCCTAAGTCCATGTTGCTAACATCAATTATCATTCCACCCACGATGTGACATAGTTCATTAATCAAGTTTTAACCCAACATCCCACAAGCAACCTAAGCATTATCTATCCACAACCAACCAACCAACTAGTTCAAGGCGACAAGGAAAAGGATAAAGCAATACTAGGGACACCCTAACAATAGGTAACCATTCATTTGACTCAAGCATGCAATTCTACAATAAATGTTATAATAGGTACAAGATGCATCAAGGACACTTGCCTTCGTCCTGCGCGGGTGGCTGCTCTAGCACTTCAAACTCTTGCTCTTGCAGATCCTCGTAGGTTGATCCTTGTGTATAATCGTCTTTACGTGTAATAATTACTGACATAAGCAAATGCACACAAATCAAAACACAGCCATGCAATAGTGTAAAACTAATATGATAATGCCATGAATACATAGGTTATGCTCATATGATTGATTTGGCACAAGAATCAACTAATTTGGAGTTATGAATCAAAAGATATGCAAGGTTTATGCTGGACTGTGGCTGCGTAGATAGTGCAAAACCTATGTGCGTGTTCCCAATAATTGGCTCTGGTGCTCAAGGAATAGTTTGAATAGAAATATTCCTAGTGATGTGAAACATGTGAAGCATAAGGTTAATGTGATTAGAAATCACCTATACTGGAGATCGGTTGGCTACATCATGGGGAGGTCGTCTAGCGGCAGATCGAGCATGGATCACGTTCCTTGTTGCACCACGGCCGTTCTAGGAGAACCCTTTGGTGGTGATGATCACAAGACCCTGGAACACAATTAAGAGTGGTGGTGGTATCAGGAACATGTCTGAATTGGGATAAAAGGTGATGGTTTTACCGTCGTGTGTGCTGGATTCGCCCAGATCACGGAGCAGCTGCCATTGCGATGCTGATCTCGGAGGCATACGACGTCCAATAGTGCTGAATTTTGGATATGTTGTAGAGGATATCTGGGCGCACCTCCATGTTAAATTTGGCAGCATTTGGAAGGGTGGATCACCGGGAATGCCAAAGCCAACCGGCAGAACTGTTGCTGGACGCGAGGGCAGAGTGGCGTGGCGGCAGCCTGGCAGCGTGGTGAGGGTTTGAGGGGGTTGGGAGGACGTGGGAGGGGGCCTAGTATTTATAGGAGGGATGGGGGCAGGTGGGGGAAGAATATGGAAGGAGATTTATGAAGAATAAATGTATTATTGATGGCAATTTATTCTCTTGTTCCTTCCTTTTAAGTGTTTATGGAAGGTGGAGTTTCTTTCCATAGAAATGTTTATAGAAGGTGAAGTTTCTTTCCATAGTAGTGTTTATGGAAGGAGAGGTTTATTTCCATAGAGATGATTATGGAAGATGGGTTTATTTCCATAGAAAGGTTTATGGAATGTCGTGCAAACATGGAAGGTATTACGTCTAGCTATATCGATGCGGTAGGAAAAATGAATAAGGATGAAAATGAGTCTAGATGTATCAAGGCGTGTAGGATGAAATATTTGATGAATGAAGATATGATGTGATGAAATAAGTTTAGAAGATGGTGTTTGACGATGCATTCACGTGAGTCAAAGAGATATAGGGTGTGTTTGGTTCCTCGGCAAGAAAAGTTCTAGTCTTGCTAAGCTAAGATGGCCATTTGAAACTTCAGCAAATTTCTCACTTTGCTTGGTTATCTCACCTCACGAAGCAAGAAAAACCTTGTTGTTGAGGGAGAGCCAATTTAGCTAGCCGAGACTGCAAAGCTGCCGTTGGCTTGGTAACCACCTAAACAAACCAAATAATTAGCACCGGCAAATTGCCGCAGCTAGCAGCGGCCAGTTTGCCTAATCAGGCTATAGCTGCAGGTAGCTAAGCTACCAAACGCACCCATAGATAGTTGAGGCCATTTTGGAAAATAGAATGTACGTTCAAAAAAAATTGTTGAAAGGATTTCAATTTTCTCAAAGTAACATGGAATCCAAAAATGACAAAATGTTGAAATCAAATCAAATAAAATGATTTTACTTATCTAAAAAGGTTTTGGTTCAAAACTGAAAACTTTTGTAACATAGAGCAATTACTTCAACCCAACAAAATCATTGTTAATTTACAAAAGTTTCTTATAAACAGTTTCAAAATTTTAGAAATCCACCTCTATTGTTTGAAAGCGGTTCACATTCCAAAATGGGAAATTTTGGGATGTGACAATCTATTCCCCTTAACAAGAATCTCGCCCCGAGATTCAGAGAGACTGGGTTAAGATGACTGGATAGGAGAGCAATGAGAGGATCAAGATATTAAGACATAAAAGATAAAAGACAAGGTTGAAAGCAATATTATATGGGTTTTTCAATCACACTATAGGCATCAAGGATGATAGATACATTTCAAGGATGAAATGTTGGTCAAGGAAGATAGGCACAAAGTAACCTATATCACACAAAGCAATCATACACAACTCAAGAAACGGAGATCGATGCCGATGCCTTAGCTTCATCTTCATCTTCCTTACTTAGAGCTTCACTTCTTGATGTAGAGGTACTTCGATAGTATATGTTGTTACTTGAGTTGTTGTTCATGATGACGATCCTCTTTGACTTGGTCATCTCCTCGAACCAAAAGGTAGTATTGGAGTCAACAAACAAAATAGGATCAATGTGACTATGGACAAGGGTAAGGCTTAAAGCAAGGTGTTTGAAACAAGAAAAATGATCACACAAGCACATCATAATAAAAACAACCAATCGCAATTGCACATAGAACTAATACAATCTAGGGCACCTTCCTAATATCAAGTAATGGTAGGCCTGGGAGAAGTGAACCTAAACTGAAATTATATACAACCTATTGGCTGGGCAAGTCGATAAAACATTTTATCTCAAAACATAAGGAGAAAATGAAATAGCCAAGGAAGTAGGGGAAAGAAGTGGAGTTTGCAAAATTGTACTTTAAAAATCGACCATTTCTAACTAGGCTTGCATTCGGTGGTCGATATAGCTCTGATACCACTTGTCACACCCGGTTCCAACGACCGAAACCGAATGCATCTGTATGCGTGCCCAGGATCAAGTTTTCACGCACACAGGACAATTATTGTGTAAAAGAACAATATCTTTATTAAATCAATAACTTTATTACAAGGGTGACCCATAGGTCAAAAGAAATAAAATTATAGTACAGTAGAATAAACTAAGCGTTGGCGTCCTTCAGCTCCCACAGGAAGTTGACCGGAAGACCGCAGGCCTAGAGCTCTTCTCCATTGTCTTCATCGTTGTACCATCCTTCTCTTGTAGCTGAGCAGCAATGTGGTATATAGCAAGGGTGAGTACATATCGTACTCAGCAAGTGGGAGAAAAGATGACATGGGGCTATAGATAAGGAAGGTTTATAGGGGTTTATTGCATGAGCTTTGAATTAACCTAAGCATCCTATTTACTAAGTGGGGTCATCCCAACCATCAATCCACAGGGTGGTATCAAACAAGTCTAATCCCATCCACCAACCAACCCTTCCCAACCTTTACCATCCATACCCAAACTTATCTCGTGAGGGATCTAGGCCGCTCGTGACCATGAGCACGACTGTCATCACTCTACAGAGGTTGCGCCACTTTACCCACAAGTCGTGATTTTATCCCCTGTTGCCAGGTGGACTAGAGTCTCCATGTTGCCATGCCGGCCAAGCACTAGCACACTTCCTTAGGTGTGCGGCCAGGAGATCACTACGAGACTTTTACAAAGGGTCTCCCAGTACATGCTAGCCACTAAGGCTCCACTCCCGTCCATAAGTGATAGCCCATCAAAAAGCAGCTCATCACCCCAGGAGCCCCCTCTTGAGCCATTCGGATACAAGGACAATCCTCTTAACTTCCATTCCCCGCTTCACCAAATGCTGCACTGACACTGCGAGAACTCCTATTTAATCAGCCAAGTTATTCCATACCAGCCTTGTGATGGCACTGTTGACCTGGGTCATCACTCCAAGAACCAGTTCCTAGGATCTACAACAAGCCTACCACCACCAACCATGTGCCCACGGCACCACATGCATTCCATCCGACTTGCATAGATCCCTAAGTCCATGTTGCTAACATCAATTACCATTTCACCCATGAAATGACAAAGTTCATTAATCAAGTTTTAACTCAATATCCCACAAGCAACATAAGCATTATCTACCCACAACCAACCAACCAACTAGTTCAAGGCGACGAGGAAAAGGATAAAGCAATACTAGGGAAACCCTAACAATAGGTAACCATTCATTTGACTCAAGCATGCAATTCTACAATAAATATTATAATAGGTACAAGATGCATCAAGGACACTTGCCTTCGTCCTACGGGGGTGGTTGCTCTAGCACTTCAAACTCTTGCTCTTGCAGATCCTCGTAGGTCGATCCTTGCGTGTAATCGTCTTTACGCGTAACAATTACCGACATAAGCAAATGCACACAAATCGAAACACAGCCATGCAACAGTGTAAAAATAATATGATAATGCCATGAATACATAGGTTATGCTCATATGATTGATTTGGCACAAGAATCAACTAATTTGGAGTTATGAATCAAAAGATATGCAAGGTTTATGCTGGATTGTGGCTGCGCAGATAGTGCAAAACCTATGTGCGTGTTCCCAATAATTGGCTCTGGTTGTAAAGGAATAATTTGAACAGAAATATTCCTAGTGATGTGAAACATGTGAAACGTAATGTTAATGTGATTAGAAATCACCTATACTGGAGATTGATTGGCTACATCATGGAGAGGTTGTCTAGCGGCAGATCGAGCATGGATCATGTTCCTTGTTGCACCATAGCCGTTCTAGGAGAACCCTTTGGTGGTGATGATCACAAGACCCTGGAACACAATTAAGAGTGGCGGTCGTATCAGGAACATGTCTGAATTGGGAGAAAAGGTGATGGTTTTACCGTCGTGCGTGCTGGATTCACCTAGACCAGGGAGCAGCTGCCATTGCGATGCAGATCCCGGAGGCATACGACGTCCAATGGTGCTGAATTTTGGATATGTTGTAGAGGATATCTGGGCGCACCTCCATGTAAAATTTGGCAGCATTTGGATGGGTGGATCACCGAGAATGCCAAAGCCAACCGGCAGAACTATTACTGGACGCGAGGGCATAGTGGCGTGGCGGCAGCCTGGCAGCGTGGTGAGGGTTTGAGGGGGTTGGGAGGACGTGGGAGGGGGCCTAGTATTTATAGGAGGGGTGGGAGCAGGTGGGGGAAGAATATGGAAGGAGATTTATGAAGAATAAATGCATTATTGATGGCAATTTATTCTCTTGTTTCTTCCTTTTAAGTGTTTATGGAAGGTGGAGTTTCTTTCCATAGAAATGTTTATAGAAGGTAAAGTTTCTTTCCATAGTAGTGTTTATGGAAGGAGAGGTTTATTTCCATAGAGATGATTATGGTAGCTGGGTTTATTTCCATAGAAAGGTTTATGGAATATCGTGCAAACATGGAAGGTATTACGTCTAGGTATATCGATGCGGTAGGAAAAATGAATGAGGATGAAAATGAGTTTAGATGCATCAAGGCATGTAGGATGAAATATTTGATGAACGAAGATGCAATGTGATGAAATAAGTTTGGAAGACGGTGTTCGATGATGCATTCACGTGAGTCAAAGAGATATAGATAGTTGAGGCCATTTTGGAAAATAGAATGTACGTTCAAAAGAAATTGTTAAAAGGATTTCAATTTTCTCAAACTAACATGGAATCCAAAAATGACAAAATGTCGAAATCAAATCAAATAAAATGATTTTACTTATCTAAAAAGGTTTTGGTTCAAATCTAAAAACTTTTATAACATACAACAATTATTTCAACCCAACAAAATCATTGTTAATTTACAAAGTTTCTTATAAACAGTTTCAAAATTTTAGAAATCCACCTCTATTGTTTGATAGTGGTACATATTCCAAAATGGGAAATTTTGGGATATGGCACCTCGTCTGCGACGGTGATGGACCGGGAGGGCCCAACGACAAGTGGGAGTGCGCGACAAAGATCAACGAGAATATGACTCGTGGCAATATTGTTACGGGAAGTGTTCGCGCCGGCTTCCATGTCGGCGGCACCAACGTCAAGCTCACATGTACGGAGCTAGGAGTTTTCCTCCATCACAAGCTGGAGGGACGAAATTGGCTTGAGGAAGGTCTCCTGGAGGAGGGCCGAGTTCTCCAGGACCGCCGTGGGTGGGTTCGACAACCGGCAACATCAATAGCAGCCGGTGGCGGGTGGGACTCTTGGAATTCACGCCAGGAGCCTCAGCAGTACCAGCCAGGGTGGAGCGACGCAGAGGGCGGTTCACAGCCCTCTACATCGGTCAACGCAGGCGACGCGCCGATCGGCGCCTCCTACTTCAGCGCAGGTATTGACTACAGGTACCAAGGACGTGTACCTGTGGTGCCTCCTGTGCTCGGTGCAGACTTTTTCGTGCCCACACAAGGGTACATCGACAACAACATGCACTACATCGAGTGCGTGGAGAATGCCACGTCCCAATGGAGGAACAACCACGAGGCGATGGTGGAGTAGTTCAAGCGACTCAAGGCGTGTTGCTATGGCTTCGATCAGCCACCGTCTCCCCCTGCGTTTGACTAGAAGTTCCTAGGAGTTGGCACGTGTATCGATTTCCTGGTTTACGTTTTCTCTTATTTTTGCAATCTTTTTCTTTATTTGATTATGTGTGTGTGAGCGGGTTGGGAAACCATGTATCGGGTGTGTTTACTTTCATGCAAGTGTGTTAGTAGTAGTTAGTAGCAGTTTTATTTTTATGCAAGTGTGTGCAAAAATCATCACCATGTATTCGAGTTTCGATCTTAATATAATGGTGGCGGTTATGCTCTTTTAGGAGAATTGAATTATTTATTCTTTTTTGAAAAGTACCGATGAAGACCAAATAATGTTGAGCATTGAATAAATTTTTGAACTTACACTTAACGATTATTCGGCAAATATGTCATATGTGGAGCAATTTTGAGTACCTATGTGCTTTATCTGTATTCTCCAAATTGTGATGATAACTTAGTTACAATCTTTTCATAAATAAATTTTCATGTTGTGAACTTTGGAATTTATTCTTTTCAAGATCCTTACCTAACAATGCCATATTTTGAGCAATTCTCATGAACCTTTGATAAGTAGATGAACATTAAATTGATGGTTGAGTTTGGATAGGATTTAATTCTTTTTGGTATGAACTTTACTAAGATGGAAAATCTTTGTATATCTTTTTCTAGCCTTGAATTTGAAGGACCGAGAAGGCGACCAGAGGGGGGGGGGTGAATGGGAGCCAATTAAAATTCTCCAAGAGAAGTTGGCCTATATCACAAAAACAACCCAAGCCAACCACCGAACTGATCACCAAGACAACACACACCAACTCATGGTGTACTAGCCCTAGGAGTGATCAACCACAGCAAAGTGACATAGCAGAAACAAAGAAAAATAGTAGAGACTTGAGATAGTCAAAAACCTCACAAAACTACACCTTACTGGACCACCACCGGCAATGCCGATCAGATCCATCGGCAGTGCCGGTTGGCCCCATTGGGAGTGACAGTGAGACCCATCGGCAGTGCCGGTGCGGGGTTCTGCAACCCACTGGTAGTGCCGGTCCTGGTCGTTGACAGTGCCGATCGATCTCGATGAAACAGCAAAAACTTTTGGGATTTTGGCAAATCTTCTCCAAAACCTAATCAAACGAACTCCAAATGATGCAATTTTTGGACCAATGAATCCTTAGCACATCACGACCCTAATCCTAGAAGATCAACTGAATTGGCTCAATAAATCATCATGAATTTTAGATCTTGTGTCAAGAATACCAAAAAGGGGAAACTTGAGAAATCCTTCCAATCGAAGGTGGTAGAGCTATCGATTCGGTCAAGGACCTATGAAGGATTGTTCTAGCTCATCATAGTAACAAGTTCCTCAAGAAATCCGCCCCAAAAACTCATCTAAAAGTGAGATCAAAAATCACCACGAAAATAGCTCCGAAAATAGAAAAAAAAGGAAATCCTAGTATCATGAAGCTAAAACAGAACCTTCAACTTAATTAATCTAGTGGCTGGGAGTAGCCGCCAATGTCAAGCAATTCATCATCTTCAGTAGACTCACCATGCTCTTGCATTTCAGTCTCGAGGACAAAAGAGCAGTACATCAGTGGGTCTTCAGACTCAGGGCATACAGAGCAGTCTAGTTGTGCCTTGGACTCAGGGACAAGGAAGCACTCCATCAGCTGGACCTCAGACTCAGGGACATCGGAGCACTCCATTAGCTGGACCTTGGACTCCGGGATGATGGAGCAGCACATAAGCAGGTCCTCTGATATGGGTGCTGCCGACATGATAGCCGGACTAGCGCCGCTTGGAGGGGCACACCCGTCACTAGCCTGCGGGGAGCATGCAGTGAGATTGTGTGGATTTGATGGCTTCCGGGTGCTGCTCTGTGGAGAGGAGGGCTGGGTGGTACCCGGATGCCGCTCCATTGAGATGGGGACGCGGTGGAGTCCTGTGTCCAGCAGGGCTGACATCAGGATGGGGACGAAGAGGGCCTCGTCCGCTCCGTCTTCCTATGTGTCTTGGACAAAATTAACTCCTTCTTCAACGATTGTGCCCCTTTGCTCACCACGGAGAAGCACCCAAAAGCCATGGCGTCCATGATGGATTTGCCGACCACGGCCTCCTCGCTGTCCCGGTCCTCCTTGGACTCTGCTTTGCTCACGACGGCAATCGATTCCAAGGCGCCCACGTTGCTCTGGCCATCCACTGCTGCTTCTCCTTGAATCGCCTCCTTGCGACTGCCCCGTCATTGCGACTAGCTGGCTGCACTGATCGACGAGGCCGCCCCATCAACAAGGAAATATATGATGATTCCGAACAGAAAGAACTGTGTTGATTTGGTATAGGATCGAGAGTTTAGGGATTTGTTAGAAGCTAAAGATTGGGGTTCTTGTGAGAGAGGTGGAGAGAATGGAAGGACGAGACGAACAGTTATCCAGTAGAGGGGTAATTTTGGAACTTGATGTCTACAAACAGAGGTGGAAACTTAGAACCAGCTATATTTTGGGACAAATTTTAAATGCTAAAACCAGCTATATTCTGGGACGGAGGGAGTAGCTCACAATCATACAAAGATCAAAAATAGATAGCAAGGTATAAACACCAAGAGCTATACAAGCTAAGCAGAAAGATTGACTAGCTTCGAGAGAATCAAATTTTGCTTATCATGAAAAAATCTGCCACCACATGTGTAAGTACTCCCATCGAAGGCAAAACAAGCATCAAGTGAATCATAAGAATCTAGCCAGTTTCAATATCAACTAGAGCAACAAGCATTCGCAGAAAATGAGCTTTACAAATACTCATATATGCAACAGAGACTCAATTGATCAAGTGTTTATGGTTTATCCTCATGTGTCCTCTTATCCATATGGAGGGTTGCACGACTGGGTATGGCAAACACCCCGAGGCCTCAAGTCACAATGTTTGGATTTAGTATATTACAATTATTCTTGATCAACAACACTTAGCAGATTATCCATGGTTTATTCACAAGACAAAAGAGCATGCCTTTGCGGCAAAAGGAACACACATTCCCACAATGTCCCATCATGAGCTAAACATTTGCAAAGCCTTCCATTTCGCAAACACAAGGTGTCAAGGCCAAGATATCCTCTAGACTAGCCTCAATGCAAGTTTCAACAAGGATAAAAGCAGTTATACACATGGTGAGCAAGTTTTAGCAAGATTAGTTCATAAGGTTCACAAGAAGCTAAGTTTACCTTTAAGATTAGCAAGTTGCTCATATGAGTCTATAACAGGCCATCTAGAGAATCTAGGCATGAGAGATTACCATCATATCCACACAACTTAGCTTAAGCTCAATCATAGCAAAGAGAAATGCAAGAAAGCATAAGAATCAAAGCTCATCTACCAATGCATATATTACATATGAGATGTAATGCATAAAAGGTAAGATACATATATACAAGTGAACATCAACTCCCCCTCAAATGATACCATAAGGATGACACACACCAAGTTCCCCCCGAAGAAAAGCATGTCTAGTAGCATCTAGGGGCTTGGTGAGGATATCAGCTAGTTGGTTTCTGCTGTCGATGTATTTGAGCTCAACATTCTCCTTCTCAACATTGTCTCTGAGGAAGTGGAATTGCACATTGATGTGTTTAACCTTACCATGTTGGATTGGGTTTTTGGCTAAGCATATGGCACTGGAGTTATCACACATGAGTGGAACACTCTTAAAGGTTAACCCACAGTACCTCATGGTAGATACAATCCATAGGATTTGTGAGCAGCAGCTAGCGGCAGCTACATACTCAGCCTCTATGGTGGATTGGGCTACACTCGACTGCTTACGAGAAGACCAACAGATCAAAGAAGTACCCAAGAAATGGCAATTACCAGAAGTGCTCTTCCTATCAATTCTACACCCAGCAAAGTCCGTATCCGAATACCCAATGAGATCACGAGATAAAGATGCAGAGTACCAGGTAAGTCTTAAATTCAGCAAATTGTAATATAAATAGTTCAAATACAATTCTAATAATTCCAAATGTAGAATAAAAAACTTATAATATTACTAATCTGAATATAGGAAGAAAGGACGTACAATATTACTTGGCTGGTCTTTTTATCTGTCGTTTTCTAAAGGACATGAATGTATTGATTATATCCTCTTCATCCAGTTGAAAGAAAATATCCCGCTCTATGAATGTAACCAAGCAATCATCCAAAAGACTATCGCCCATCTTATTTCTTAACTTTGTTGTCACTAAAACCATTGTAGAAAATACCCTTTCAACAGGTGTTGTTGCCACCAGTAAAAGCAATACCAATTTAAGAAGCAAATAAACAATATCATACACTTTATGCCTTTGAGTTTCAACAAGCTTAACTGAGAGCTCAACAATACTTTCTAGACCTTTGAAGCTATCATCTCGTCTCATGTCATCAACATAATTATCAAGTTGTAATTCAAGTTTTAACAAAGTATTGTTTGAGAATTCCTTAGGGTAGAACTCAGCTAGTCTATGCACCTTCTGAGCATCAAAAGAAGCAAATGAGTTTGAAGGATTAAAGGCTGACATACAAGAGAGCAACTCCATATTAATCTCATTAAACCGATTGTCAAGCTCTTGGCTAATTCGATCAATGACACCAATATATACTTCTCTTTTAAAGTGGTCATCATTTGTTTCGTTTCGCGCACGAGCATACCTTGCTGATTTTCCCTAAGGTACATAATCACCATCCATAGCTGGAACTTCAACACCATTTTTAACATAAAATAAAGTGACTTTCTCAAGAAATTGATCCCAACCATGAGACCTTAATTGTTGCATTTGATTCTTTGCCACATTGACAAGTGAAATTGCATTAAGAATATCTTGCTCCCTTCTTTGTAAACACTCTGATAACTCATTTGTTTATCCAAGAATAACATACATGAAGTGTACAAAGAAAACAAACTCAAAGGTCTCAAATGCTCCAAGTACGAAATGTATCTTTGTCCAATCATCCTTATGTGAAGTATCATCACCAAGATCAATGAGCACATCATGGATTGTGGAATACATAGTAATGATGCTGCATACAGTTTTATAATGAGAGCCCCACCGAGTCTCACCAGGCCTAGGCAAAACCATCTCTTGATTTAATCCGGTTCCAGATTCAAGTTCACCATAATCAAGTGCTTTCTTTATATTCTCAAGCCTAGCATTTCGAAGCATACCATGACGCTTGCAAGAAACTCCAACAATACTCAATAAGATAGATATTTGATCAAAAAAACTCTTGCAATCAGTATTTCCCTTAGCAACAGTAACAAGTATCCACTGGAGTTGATGTGCAAAACAATGGATATAATAAGCAGAAGGTGATTCTTGCATGACCAATGTTTCCAAAGACTGAACTCAAGGGTGTATTTGAGATACCTGAACATGAGTCACCCTTGGGGAAGCTTGAAAGCGAGCACAAAGACACACCGCAAAGTGTATGTCGGGTCTTGTCGCGGTCAGGTACAAGAGGGAGCCAATCATACTCCTGTATTCCTTTTGGTCCACCGCTTCATAGTCTTCATCAGGGTCAAGTGCCGTTGTAGTGGATATTGGTGTAGACAACGACTTCACATTGACCATGTCGAACTTCTTCAGGAGATCCTTCGTGTACTTGGCTTGATGTATGAAAGTGCCTTGCTTGCACTGCTTGATTTGAAGCCTAAGAAAGAAGGTGAGCTCGCCCGTCATCGATATCTTAAATTCACTTTCCATGGCTTTGTGAAATCTGGACACAAGAGCATGAGAGGAACCACCAAAGATGATATCATCCATGTAAATCTGAACCATTAGAAAGTCATTGCCATGCCTAAGAGTGAACAAGGTTTTGTCAACACACCTCACGACATACCCGCGCTCTAGCAAGAAAGTCTTAAGCCTAGCATACCATGCCCTAGGTGCTTGCTTTAGCCCGTACAAAGCCTTCTGAAGTTTGTACATGTGGTTTGGGTATTTGTGGTGCTCAAAGCCAGGTGGTTGTTTTACATAAACCTCTTTCTCTATGAAACCATTTAGGAAGCACTCTTGATATCCATTTGATAGAGTCTAATGCCCTTAGAGGCAGTAAATGCAGGCAAGATCCTAATGGCTTCTATGCGTGCAACAGGAGCAAAGGTTTCCCCATAGTCTAAGCCCTCCACTTGACTGAAACCTTGGGCAACAAGCCTAGCCTTGTTTCTAACATCCTCGCCATCTTCCCCATGCTTGTTTTTAAACACCCATTTGGTTCCTATGACATTGACACCAACAGGAGGCTCTACTAGGGTCCATACTTTGTTTCTCTCAAAGTTCTCCAACTTCTCATGCATGGCATTAACCCAATGTTCATCAGATAGTGTGTGTCCAACATTTGGGGTTCAAAGGTTGCAACAAAGAGAGAATTGGTGAAGCAGGCGAGATGTGTAGACCTTGACCTTGTTGTACTCTCATAGAGATTATCGATCATTTGTTGAGGTGGATGTTGACGCTGAATGTGGCTAGGGGGCTCTCTCTTAGAGTATACCTCCCCCTCAACCACAGCTGGAGCTCACTTGACAGCCGCTGAAGTCAATGTAGAAGCTTCTGGACCCTCTGCTGGAGTAGTGGTAGCAGCAGGAACAAGCTCAGATGAGAGATAAAGTGAATCATCATCATCATCATCCAAGCCCTGTAGGTCCTCTTCTACAAAGATGCTTTCCTTCAGCTCCTTATCACCTGCAGACTCAATCATATTCCTTGCACAAGAGTTTGATTCATCAAAGGTTACATCACAGGATTCTATGATAGTGTTAGTTTCCAAATTCAAAACTCTGTAGGAATGGCCATGAAGGGTGTAGCCAAGAAAGATGCCATCAGAAGATCTCGACTCAAACTTATCAAGATTGTCACGCTTGAGAATGAAGCACTTACAGCCAAAAGCACGCAAATGAGAAACAGATGGCTTCCTCCCAAAATGTAGCTCATAAGAAGTCACATTAAGAATTGAGCGCAAGAAAACCTGATTAGAAACATAGCAAGCAGTGCTAATGGTCTCAGCCCAAAACCACCTCGGAGTCCTATGCTCATCGAGCATCGTCCGGGCCATCTCCACCAAGATTCTGTTCTTTCTTTCGACCACACCATTCTGCTGGGGAACACGAGGTGCTGAAAACTGATGCTCAATACCATGCTCAAGACATAAAGCATCAAAGGAGAAGTTCTTGAACTCGGTGCCATTATCACTGCGGATTGCTCGTAATACACCAGGGAGTTCTTTGAACAACCTCAAAGCTAAGCTCCGAAAGTGATGAAACACTTCATCCTTGCTCTCAAGAAAGTAAACCCAAGAGTAGCGAGAATAGTCATCAACAATCACAAGAACATACCACTTCCCACCCGCCGAATGAACCCGAGAAGGACCAACAGTGTCCATATGAAGCAACTCTCCAAGACGTTCAGTCATCACCAAATTGATTGGTGGATGAGAAGCGGCAATCATTTTTCCATGACGACAAGGAGCACAAACCAAATCCTTTTCAAATTTGAGCTTAGGCAATCCTCGAATCAAGCCTAGGCCACTCAAGCGACATAACAAGTCAAAGCTCATGTGACCCAGTCTCCTATGCCATTTCCAGAGCTCAGAAGAAGATTGGGCAAACAAACACTTGTGAGAACCAGGAGAACTAGCAAAATCTGCCTGAAAAACTTTCCCAATGCTAGAAATCTCACAAACCAAAAAGTCATTCGAATCAAGAACACAAGGCATATTTCTTAAAATGCACTTCCAAACCAACATCAAGCAGTTGAGAAACAGAGAGGAGATTGTACTTGAGATGCTCATCCAAACCAACATCCTTGAGAGTGAATTTTTCATTTACCTTTACCGCGCCTCTTGCCTTCACTCTCCCTCTCTTGTCATCTCCAAAGGTCACATACTCCCGGTGCTTCAAGGGAGTGAGGCTGGAGAACCACTTTGCATCTCCTGTCATATGGCGCGAACACCCGGTGTCCATCAACCATTTGTTCTTCAGGCCTCCACCTACTGCCTACAAAGAACGGGAAGGAAAAGTCGATGGCTTAGTGCTGGGGTTAGTCAAAAAGCATTTGGGAATCCAACACTTAACCATATGATCGGTAGTAGTCATCACAGTTCTTTGCACATTATCATTTGAATGCATGGAACGAGAACCATGATGGGGAAAATATGGCCTATCAAAGCGTCTCGACTTGAACCTTGGGTTGTGAGGATAGAAATCATATGTGTGAAAGCTAAATCCACGAGAGTGACGCTCACCACGATGGGGAAAACATGGGACGCCAAAATGTTGTTGTGCAAAGCCTTTGTTTCATGAATCAAAGCCATATGAGGGATGACCTTATCCACGATAGGCACGAGAAGAAGAGCGAGGCTGAAAGTCAACAAAATCATCATAAAAAGCATCCCTAGTCAACTCAGCTTGCTTTCTCTCAATCCTCTTACGCCTATAATAGAATTCATCCAAGTGGCCCTTGCGACCACAAAACATGCAAATGTAGACACCCTTAGGATTAGGCTTGGCTTGCATTGCAGGTTTGGATTTTGGCTCCTCTGTTTGCTTTGGGTTGAAGGAGGGTTTTGGATTGGGTGGATAGTATATGTTAGTGGGTTTGATGGTGTTTTCCTCATCCTTCTAGCTGGAGCTAGGTACAAACTTACCCACATTCTCACTCTCCTTGTCACACCTCTCAAATCCCAAGCCCAAGTTATAGGTTGACCTAGAAGCACTCTCCTTCACCTATGCCAAATCACTCTCAATATTTTTTGCTCACTCACTGGGGTTCTCTGGAGCCTAGAAATAAGATAGTCATTTTCTTGAACTAGGACTTTGTTTTCCTCCCTAGTGATTACAAGCTTATCCTTAAGAGAGACACACGCCTCATATGGTGGTGGAAGGACCTTAGAGCGAGTCTCAATGAGCAGCTTGGACTCAAGCTCTTTGACTTTGAGGGTTTGAGCTCCCAACTCATCTTTGAGCTTGGGGCAGTTCTGACATACAGCCAAAAGAGTTGGCCAAGCTTTGAATTCCTCAAGCTCCTTGAGGGCACTCTCAAGCTGACTGGCAACTTGAGCATGCACACTCTCCCTCTGACTCAGATCATTCATCACAACTTGACAAGACTCACACTCAGCAGCAATATCAACACAAGCAAGCTTAGACCTAAGCGAAGCAATTTCAAAATCAGCACTCTCCAACTTAGACTTAAGCTCTCTACTCTCACAAACAGCACTGCGAAGCTTATCATCTTGCATGAGCAGAACATCGCGCAAATGATCAAGTTTAGAAGAGAGCTCATCAAGAGTGGGAGGTACCTCGCTTGTGTCGGAGTCGGATCCAGAGTCGGTGTCGTGGTCGTTCTTTGCCATGAAGCAAAGCCCGATGAAGTCATCCTTCCTCTTGGCTCATGTCTTCTCAACCTCCTTCTCCAAGCCTGTAAGGCCTTCGCTTGATGTGAAGTCAACATCGCTCAAGGCGGCAACACAGGCGCGTGCAATGGCCTTGGCGAACTTCTTGGAGTTCTTGCCCTTCTTGTAGAAGCAGTTCTTCTTCTGCTTGAAGTCTGCAGTGTTGTTGTCACGGTACCTGACCTGCTTCTTCTTCTTGGGACAATCAGCGATGAAGTGTCCTGGGTCACTGCATTTGAAGCAGGTTCTTGAAACACCTCCTCTTCTCTCCTTGCGGTTGTTGTAGAACTTCCTGAACTTCCTTGTGAGCAAGGACAGCTCCTCATCAGGAATGCACTCCATCTGTTCATCGGAAGCTGCAACAAGAGAAGACAGAGCAAACTCTAAGGAAGACTTGTCAAGTGAGGGGTTAGTTCCATAAGAAGCATCACTGTGACTACCCTTCTAAGGGCTAGAGAGCAAAGCCATGCCAGAAGTAGGAATAGCAAGATTAGGATGAGATTTCCTAGACAGTTCATGAGATTTCAGCTTGCTATACAGTTGCTCACAGTTCAAGGTGTTGAAGTCAGCAGTTTCTTCTAGAGCAACAACTTTAACCCCCCAAACATTTCCATCAAGTGAGTATAACAGCTGCTTAGCTCTATCATTATCATTGTACACAAAGTTACCACAAGCCCGCAAGTTGCACACAATTGCCTCAAACCTACGAAAAGTGTCATCTAGTGACTCGCCAGGTTTTTGTGTAAAGGTTTGGTACTGTTTATTGTAAGAATCCTTACTCATAGACTTGACTTAATTGGTACCCTCGTGGTACGTGTAGAGCTTATCCCAAATAGCATGAGCAGTGTCAAGGTGTGCAACGCGATCATGTTCACTCCTACCAAGTGCAGAGAGCAGAATATTGACAGCTTTGGAGTTGTTCTCATACCTGTTCAACTCACCTACTGGGGCGGTGTTGAGGTCGGCAGGTATGTTGCATTCTTGCTTGACGATGTCCCAGATAGCACGTCCTTGACTCAGCAGAAAAGCCTTGGTCCGTGAATTTCATTAGGGGAAGTCCTCTCCATCGAACATCCACAGCTTGACAACATGCTTCTCCATGTCGCCTTCGGATCACAAAGCCGGTGAAGGTCAACTAGTGATCAAACCAGCTCTGATACCAATTGAATAATCGAGAAGGCGACCAGAGGGGGGGTGAATTGGAGCCAATTAAAATTCTCCAAGAGAACTTAGCCTATATCCCAGAAACAACCCAAGCCAACCTCCGAATTGATCACCAAGACTATACACAATAACTCGTGGTGTACTAGCCCTCGGAGTGATCAACCACAGCAAAGAAACACAGCGGAAACAACAAGAAACAGCAAGGACTCAAACAAGTCAAGAGACTCACCAAAAACCTGACCTTACTGGACCACTACCGGCAGTGCCGATTAGGACCATCAGTAGTGTCGGTTCGCCCCATCTGCAGTGCCAATCTGACCCATCGGCAGTGCTGGTGCGGGGTACTGAGACCCACCAGCAGTGCCGATCCTGGTCGTCGGTAGTGCCGATCGACCCCGACGATACAACAAAAACTTTCGGGATTTTGCAAGATCTTGACCAAAACCTAATCAAACGAACTCCAAATGATGCAATTTTTGGACCACTGAATCCTCATCATATCACGACCATAAATCAAGAAGATTAACTCAATTGGCTCAAGGAATCCTCACGAATTTTAGATCTTGTGCTAAGAACACCAAAAACGAGAAACTTGAGAAATCCTTCAAATCGAAGGTGCTAGAGCTATTGATTCGGTCAAGGATCCATAGAGGATTGTTCTAGCTCATCCTAGCAACAAGTTTCTCAAAAATAAGATCAAAAATCACCATAAAAATAGCTCCAAAAATAGAGAAAAAGGGAATTTCGGGATTCAAGGAAAGAGGGAAATCTTGAGCATGAAAATACTTCTCATATCATAGAAAGGTGCTTACAAGATCCAATGATACAAGGTTAGGAAGCCACCCTCTTCCTCCCACTATTTGGAAGAGCAAGAGATGTCTCTCACACACCCACTACTCTCCAATAAAACATGAAGACCTCTCCTAGCACTTTGAATAGAGCCCTAACACAAGGCTAATGGAAAGAGAGGCACCTCTTCCACCAGCCCTACCTCTCCTTATATAGGCCTAGGGTCTATTGTCCATATGACAACTCTACCCTTGCCCTACATAACACACCCACCTACCACCGGGGGCATAACTGTCCATCTTTTTCCTCATCGCCCGAATGCCATCGACGCAAGCTCCGTGATGGTTCCACGTGCACCTCCAATCACCGCCACCAGTTTTGAGGCTCAAATCGGGAAACTGCCTTGCACGCTTCTCAAAGCGCGAGTTCTCGATGTCGATACGTGTCACCTTGTCCCGCGGTCCTGACCACTAGCAAGTCTCTCCCGGTCCCTGTCTATCAGGGCCCCCTTGTCATTTGCACTGGCATCCCTCTCGCCTTGACTTGGTCAACACGTCATCTTCATCACCACCACGATTTTGAGGCTCAAACGTGAAACCGTCCGTGCTTCTTGCCTCTCCACGTGTACGGTATGGATCACCCTTGACTCCACCCGGCCTCCTGATTATCTGGCTCCAAGTCTCCTATTTGTGCCCGATCCTCTCGCTGTTGACCGCCAAGTCGACTCCAGTGACCTACACATCATGAGACAAGCAAACACATTTCTCATCTCCTGTAACATCATCAATATCTCCACCAACTCCGGTTAGTCGAAACCATAATCATGCACACACACACATGCAATCCCTGATTCGTATTTCAACTCAAACATCAAATCCACTCAAGTCAATTACTCATCACATATATTGTAAAACATGGCACATCTCCACATGGTTTCTTAGAGATCAACTCCAACAATGTAAGTACTGGTTTGTTACCTTGACCATCATCCGATTGATATGAATCTTCTCATCTCTGGATTTTCTTTTATGAATGCTTTGAGATATCAAATGTATTTGAGGTGTAGATGGGATAAAAAAACAAAAGACCGGCTCAAGAACAGCAATGACGTTTAAAGACATAACAAACATAAATCCTTGATTCCAATCAAAAGGCATCCAATGAGCATTATTCATGAGTCGCCTCTAAAGAACAAAAAAGGCAGAGGCACCCGGACCGTTACCGTGGAAGTAGGGTTGGAAAAACCGAATAAAACCGGTCGGTTATCCCGGTTAACCAGTCCCGGCCGGTCACGCTAACTGACCGGTTAGCCGAAGAAAACCGGACTTGGTACTGTAGCTATACGGTTAACCGGACGGTTATTCTGGTTAACCGATCGGTTTTCCACCGAACCGAGCCGGCCAGTTAAATCAGTTATTTGAACCCTGCGTGGAAGAGGGAATAGATGACTCATGAACAAAGGCATGAAGAAAATAAGAAGCATCATGATGATTATCACTTAAAGAAATCGCATTCAATGGTTCGCAACCAGCCGTATCACTATTATGTGTTTGTTATAAAGTTTTATGTCTCGAGATGCTACTTGTAGTCTTTTTTTTTTTTGAATTCTGCTTCTTACAGTTCAGTTTTAGATAAAGAAGGAATCAATAAGAGCAGTGATACTGTCTTGGAGCCCCTAGACAAACCAACTTCCTGGTATAGGTCCTTATTGTGGTTTGGTGATATAACAAAAACTGAGGTTAAAAAAACCCGTAAACTACTGACATATTTGCTTATTACTTATACACTACTACAAAAAATCATGTCCGACTTCAAATCTTAAACAATTTATGGTGATTACTGCTTTCATACAAGCACCAATAAGGTGGTTCTGGATAGTGGCATAATTGACCTGACTATTATACCAGAGATGGTCATCGATGTGAGCACACAACACTTTGAGTAGGCAGGTGCGTTGTTTATGATAATGAAACAGTGAAACAAATGTAGTTCTTTCCTATTGTAGGATTAGCAATAGTGATGCCTTTTTCATCGTTAACAAAACATCACGACTAGGGAATGGCTACTTGCATTGGTAATAAAAAATACGTTACATGCAAGTGCAAGGATTTGAATCAAAGTGATATTACAATTATAGTAACAATATTTGTTGTCAGAATTTTATGTATTGGCTCTGTTTCGTAGATCATATTAAAATTATATGTGGCTTGTTAATTTTTAGGACAACTTTCAGTCATCTCCTTGAGTCATTATATCTAGATCTAATAATTTATAATTAGGGACTTACTAATTTTCAGCTGTCTGAAAGTTTAAGCAATTATTATTCACCACTTTAAACCATCAGATCTAAATCATATAGTTTATAATTGTTATACAGATAATCCTGCAAAAAAAAAATTAGAATACAAAGTAACAAACCATTGGCTGAAACCTTTCAGTCAATTAAAAGCTAGAAAAGATGTAAAACTATTGTATTAAATTTTTATTTGTATAAACAATCTCTACAATCTATTAATTGAGGTATGGTCATCCACTTCATATACACAAAGTTAGAGATTGAATCCAAATCGGTTTCGTACCTTTCATATCAAGTACCAAATTTCAAAAATCATAACTCTTTTGTCCGGAGTTCAAATTAAGAAAACTCAGACTCTATGTCGTAACTCTCAAAAAGTTCTATAACTTTGGTATTCAATGGAAGTCCATATCCCACCGTTTTGATTTTTAAATATGCAATGTAAAAATATTTATTCTGGTTCAGACTTCTCTACGTAGGTCTCTGTATGGGACCTATATCTTCTAACTTTGAAGTCTAAATAATATGATCCATATATGTTTCAAAAAGGCCTCGACAAAATCTATAACTTTCATGTTTTAACTTTTTCATTGGAGCAAGTTTTCAAATTCAAAATCACATTGTAATACAGTGTTATTTTGTAGACTACGTAAATTGATTTTTTTCTTTCGGATAAAACTTCTAGAATATGGAAAAAATGTTGAAAAAATATTATTTTTGATATATAAAATGGTATACTAAGAAACATCAACGGTAATATAAATATGATCTTTCATATAAAAAATAATAATAATATTATATATATCTAAAAATTATATTATGTAAATAATTCATAAAATTATAAAGAGTGTTTTATTTTTTAAATCTGTAGCAATGCACGAATACTTTGCTAATAGTATTATAAATTATATGTATAGCAACACACGAGCATCTTGAGTGTCAACGTGGTCCTCCTCAACCTTTCACGTCTTCACCTCATGTCCAAAAACCTTTCAACACACCCCAGAGCAAGCGGCAACGTGGTCCTCAACCTTTCACGTCCATGGCGCATATGCAGTTGGCACGCGCGCAGGTGCATCCGCTTCTTTCACGTCCATGGTGCATTGCAGCGTTTTTGAGTGTCAAGAAGTCGTCGTTGACAGCTGTTCGCACCATCGTCAACCGCCGGCCAATCGATGGGCGCTTGCTATAAATAAAAGATCATCGATCAGCCCCTGTTTATTGGGAGCCCACGACTCCTCCACCTCCGCAATCCCAAGCTCAGCTCTCCATTTTCTGTGTCGTCTCGTTCTCTGCACCCGAGCGGAGCTCCGCCCCTGTCTTCCCCAATCGGTTTCTCACTTGGATCGGTGAGTTCATTGATAATTGATATGCGAGTAATTACATTGAGTTTTTGGACATGAGGTCAAGCTCATTCAGTTTATACAGAAATTGTAGACCGAGAAACAGTATCGACCCTTTTTTCAGAGCTCTTCTGTAGTTCTCCCTGCAATGACATTCAGTTTATTGCCAAAAATTTATATAGCCGTTAGAAATGCTCATTTGCATCATCCTTGTACAGCACAGTCAACTTGCGAATCGCTGATTTTATAGCGGCTTTATCTTGGTGAACTAAGCTTCGATCGTCTTGTCTAGTGCTTTAGACTTTGGTCTACCAAGGTTATCGGGTACGCTGCTTGCGTTGATCTTGGTTTTCTCTTGCTCTTAGTAGCTTTGTTGTGTTTTACTGTTGTTAAGTCTGTTCAGAGTTCCAGATGGAGGGGACCGTGTTCACGCCCTCGCTTGAAGGGATGAAGCATGTCAAGTCAGAGAGCGGCGTGATCCTGACGAAGCCGTTCCTCGAAGTATGCAAGCACATCCTCCCGGTTCTAGGTAAATGGGACATTTTCGCATTTTTTCGATGAAGAATTTAGATCACGTTGCCCCTAGTAATCCGTTGTACCTTGATGTGGTTTAAAGCAAAGGTTTTCCGATGATTTGTTGCAGAGAAATTTGGGTCAGCCATGTCCATTGTGAAGTCTGATATTGGCGGTAATATCACGGTAAGGGGAATTGATCCTTTCGGAGTTTGATATCTGCTCAACTCCATAAGTTCAGTTTAATATGGTTATGCTGATGAGTGATGACAAACCATGTAAATGTGATGTAGATTTGTAGTACGGCTAATCTTATCCAGGGTTTCCCTTTGTTTCAATCTTGAAATGGATGTCATATTTTTGTTCGGCTGCTTTAGTTGATGCTTAAACATTCTCGTTATTGTTATGTAGAGGCTGGAAACAAAATATGCGTCCGATCCATCAAAGTATGAGCAGCTGCACAGCATGGTGACAGTAGAAGTTAGCGCTAAGATAGCAAAAAGTTCCAGCAGTTG
This sequence comes from Eleusine coracana subsp. coracana, assembly GCA_032690845.1. NCBI lineage: Eukaryota > Viridiplantae > Streptophyta > Magnoliopsida > Poales > Poaceae > Eleusine > Eleusine coracana. The sequence goes on from CM064430.1 coordinate 46,483,233, forward strand.
CACCAATGGCCTTCTCTGGCTGACAAGGTACTTGGTTAATAATTCATAGGTCACATATTTTTGGCATATCACTGCTGCTAAGTGCTAACAGTTTGTGCATCTAATTGGCAGAGCCATGGACTTCTTGGTTGCTCTGTTCCACAATTTAGTAAAGCACCCAGAGTGCCAGATGTCACAAGCGTGCAGCGATGCATATAACAAAACACTGAAGAAATGGCATGGATGGCTTGCAAGTTCAAGCTTTTCGGTACTCATCTAAATTCCAAATAAAATTTTATAGCTGATACTATAGGAAAGATTTTAAGGTAGTCCCAAACAACTGTGAGCCGTCCATTTGAGTTGATCTCAAGAATAAAAATGATCAATTACTTCATAGGAAGTAATAGTTAAAATTAAACTAAATCTATTGTTTTCCATAATTAACTGATGTAAAGTTGGGAAGTATTTTTTTTCGGAGGCTGACAAACTTGCATGTATGGGAACGTGTACCGAATTTTCAGGCTGTTGTTTTATCTCTCTTTTTCTTTAGAAAACGTGGGGAATTTGAATTGGAAGGAAAAAAATGTAATATTATAACCAAAACTTTTTGTGTATTTGACATCACTGGTTTATTCATATATGTAGTGTATCAAATAAGCGATGCGAGTATAAATTCCAAATTTTGAACGTGCTTAGCTTGTCATGTTAATTTGCATGCAGTAATGCCTAATCCCAACAGTACCATTTTTTTGTCATCTTAGAAATAAGAAAAATGCATGCAATTGGTTCATATAAATTTTGATCAAATTTCAATTTTTTTTGTCAAGCCTTGATTGGCTGCGTGCAAATGCCTCCAAAAATGCTTCTCCGCATGGCTGCATTCATTATTTAAGCAAATGTATGAAGAAAATCCAGATGTTCCAAAAATGTTGTTAACATGCATGCTAAAAATCGCTGGATAATGGCAATTACTCTTTTCTATTTATTTTATTCTCCTAAAAATCAGTGGTCCAGATTTCATTAGGTAAGAGGAATAAGATGGGACTACCGTAAAAGAACTCTACTATAGACTATGAAAGCTGTAACAGTTACACAAAGTAATGAAAAAAAACAACAAAAATAAGTTTTAATTTGCCAGGGTCATTCTTTCCCGAAACGTTCATATACAGGATTGAGGAACGAAATGGAAAGTGAGTCGTTAGGTTTACAACATAATTAAAACATTCAGGAAACAATGACTGTGCCATCGACCACAGATCAGTACCGGACTCAGCTAATTAAAATTAAAATACTGAATCCATATGCGTTCATACTATTTTTCTTAAAAGTTCAGGTTGCAATAAAGCTTGCACCAGAAAGGAAGAAGTTCATGGAGATAATCAGTGGCTCAGGTGACATCAATGCAGATATCGACAAGTTCTGTGCAACATTCTCCCCGTTGCTAGCGGCGAACCACAAGTTTCTGGTACGTTCAGTCCAAATTAACTAGTACTGCTTTTCTCTATACAATATTTTTCAGCCAGAACTATCCCTCATTTTGTACCCGTATTTTCGCAGGCCAGCGTGGGGATGGACGATCTTAAGGCGTCCTGATGTATTACACTCCACTGATAATATAACATTTTATTCTACGCTTTAAGATTTTTTTTACCTAAAATTTGTACGGGGAACAAAGAGTACGTGCTGTGTTTAAATGTATTTGTACCAGGCGGAGCCAGGAATCCACTCAAGGTGTGCTGATTCCTTTGTTGAGCAGATCATTAGAGCATCTCTAAAAGCTCCTAAAAAATTGATTCTAAAAGAGTGTTTTTGGGAACAGCTCAAAAATTATTAGAAAAAAGTTTTCTTGTTTGCTCCAACAGTTCTCACTAAAAATAGATCAAGGAAACTTTTAATTTGACCACGTCAGCATCTGGGATCATAAAAATATTAATTTTCTTCTAAATACAAGTATTAGGATTCCCAATTTTCCTCTTATTTCTAGCTACAAATAGGGAGAACTTAAGGAAAGAATAAATCTGTGAGTTGTTTAGGAGAGCTGTTGGAGATGGTTTTTAGACTAAGCCTCATTAATTTGATTTAGGGAGAGTTTATGGGGAGCTTTTGGAGATGCTATTAGCCTCCTAGTTGAATTATTTACCAGTCATTTTTCTAATTTTATAATGATCTATGATGATGTTTTGGTAACAACGGGGTGCTCAGCACTCCCTGTTACTCTGCCACGCTGTGCACCATAAACGTATGTTCTCTTTTTTTACACTATTTCATTTAGAATCATGTACACATGATAATTTCTACGCAATGTTATTTATTTGGATGGAATATGGATTGCCTTGCATTGGGTTTGTCAAAAAAAAATACGTTTATTCCTCTGCCACTGAACAAAAATTATACCCACTCTTAAAACATAGCAATGCAAACTTCTAGAATCTTCTCTTCTACTAGGAGTGTTCTAGAGATAATGTCATAATAAGTTTAGAATAGTGCAAGATCTTGATATTTACTGGAAATGTTCTGAACATGGATACTTGTCATAGTTCCATGACTCACCTAAGTCTATACATAGACGAGCCACACCCGTTTTCCATGTCATCCATCCATAAACATGGTAAATAGTAGGGAGTGCTAGGAAGAGAAGAGTGAGAGAAGTGAGAGTGTAGGACAACCACCTAACAATAGTTGTGTACTCTCTCGTGTAATAGTTCTATGGTTAATAAAAGATTATTTTCTTATAAATCAAAGTCTCCTAATTTAGTCTTATAGTTTTTAGTACTTAGTGCATTTGTTAAAGTTCTGATATGTCTGAAGGTTGGCTCGGCCATGGGAAGCAAGCTTCATCTGTAGGTTGTCACTGCCATCCGGAAGCTGAGAAGCGGCTCAATCGCCAAAAATTCAAAGAAGTACCCAAGAAATGGTAAGTACCAGAAGTGCTCTTCCTATCAATTCTACACCCAGCAAAGTCCGCATCTGAATACCCAATGAGATCAAGAGATAAAGATGCGGAGTACCAAAGACCAAACTCAAGGGTGTATTTGAGATATCTGAAGATACGCTTGACCACCTTGCGATGAGTGACCCTTGGGGAAGCTTGAAAGCGAGCACAAAGACACACTGCAAAGTGTATGTCGGGTCTTGTTACCGTCAGGTACAAAAGGGAGTCAATCATGCTCCTGTACTCCCTTTGATCCACCGCTTCACAGTCTTTATCGGGGTCAAGAGCCATTGTTGTGGACATTGGTGTAGATAACAGCTTCATATTGACCATGTTGAACATCTTCAGGAGATCCTTCGTGTACTTGGCTTAATGTATGAAGGTGCCTTGCTTGCACAATCATTTGTTGAGGTGGATGTTGACGTTCAATGTGGCTGGGGGCCTCTCTCTTAGAGTGTACCTCCCCGTCAACCACAGCTTGAGCTCGCTCGACAGCCGCTGAAGTCGATGTAGAAGCTCCTGGACCCTCTGATGGAGTAGTGGTAGCAGCAGGAACAAGCTCAGATGAGAGATGAAGTGCATCATCATTTTCATCATCAAATCCCTGTGCGTCCTCTTCTACAAAGATGCTTTCCTTCAGCTCCTTGTCACCTGCAGACTCAATCACATTCCTTACATAAGAGTTTGATTCATCAAAGGTTACATCGCAGGATTCTACGATGATGTTAGTCTCCAAATTCAAAACTCTGTAAGAATGACCATGAAGAGAGTAACCAAGAAAGATGCCATCGGAAGATCTTGACTCAAACTTATCAAGATTACCACGCTTGAGAATAAAGCACTTGCAACCAAAGGCACGCAAATGAGAAACTGAGGGCTTTCTCCTAAAACGCAGATCATAAGAAGTCACATTAAGAATTGAGCGCAAGAAAATCCGAATGGAAACATAGCAAGCAGTGCTAATGGCCTCAGCCCAGAAACGTCTCGGAGTCCTATGCTTATTAAGCATCGTCCGAGCCATCTCCACCAAGGTTCTGTTCTTTCTTTTAACCACACCATTCTGCTGGGGAACACGAGGTGCTAAAAACTGATGCTCAATACCATGCTCAAGACAAAAAGCATCAAAGGAGGAGTTCTTGAACTCGGTGCCATTATCACTGCGGATTGGTCGTAATAAACCAGGGAGTTCTTTGAACAACCTCAAAGCTAAGCTCCAAAAGTGATGAAACACTTCATCCTTGCTTTCAATAAAGTAGACCCAAGAGTAGCGAGAGTAGTGATCAATAATCACAAGAATATACCACTTCCCACCCGTCGAACGAACCCGAGAAGGACCAACAGTGTCCATGTGAAGCAACTCCCCAGGGTGTTCAGTCATCACCAAATTGATGGTGGATGAGAAACGGCAATTATTTTCCCATGACGAAAGGAGCACAAACCAAATTCTTATCAAATTTGATCTTAGGCAATCCTCGGATCAAACCTAGGCCACTCAAGCGACATAACAAATCAAAGCTCATGTGACCTAGTCTCCTATGCCATTTCTAGAGCTCAGAAGAAGATTGAGCAAACAAGCACTTGTGAGAACCAGGAGAACTAGCAAAATCAGCCTGAAAAACTCTGCCAATGCGAGAAATCCTACAAACCAAGGAACCACTCGAATCAAGAACACAAGAAGCATTCGACTGGAAGCGCACTTCCAAACCAACATCAAGAAGCTGAGAGACAGAGAGGAGATTGTACTTGAGATAGTCAACCAAACCAACATCCTTGAGAGTGAATTTTTCATTTACCTTTACCGTGCCTCTTGCCTTCACTCTCCCTCTCTTGTCATCTCCAAAGGTCACATACTCCCGGTGCTTCAAGGGAGTGAGGTTGGAGAACCACTTTGCATCTCCGGTCATGTGGCACGAACACCCGGAGTCCATCAACCATTTGTTCTCCAAGCCTCCACCTGCTGTCTACAAAGAATGAGAAGGAAAAGTCGATGGCTCAGTGCTGGGGTTAGTCAAAAAGCATTTGGTAATCCAGCACTTAATCATACGACCGGTAGTAGTCATCATAGTTCTTTGCACATTATCATTCAAACGCATGGGACGAGAACCACGATGGGGAAAGTGTGTCCTGTTAAAGAGTTTCGACTCAAACCTTGGGTTGTGAGAATAGAAACCATCTGTGTGAAAACCAAATCCACGCAAGTGACACTCATCATGATAGGGAAAACATGAGGCATCAAAGTGCTGCTGCGCAAAGCCTCTGTTTTGTGAATCAAAACCATATGAGGGATGACCCTGTCCATGATAGGCACAAGAAAAAGAGTGAGGTTGAAAACCCTCAAAATCATCATGATGCACATTTCTAGTTAACTCAGCTTGCATCCTCTCAATCCTCTTACGCCTATAACAGTACTCATCCAAGTGACCCTTACGACCACAGAACATGCAAATGTAGACACTCTCATGTTTAAGATTTGTTTGCACAGGAGGTTTGGGTTTTGGCTTCTCTGTTTGCTTTGGGTTGAAGGAAGGTTTGGGGTTTGGTGAATAGTATGTGTCAGTGGGTTTGATGGATTGTTCCTCATCCTTGTAGCTAGAGCTAGGCACAAACTTACCCACATTTTCACTCTCTTTGTCAACCCTCTCAAATCCCAAACCCAAGTGGTAGGTTGACCTATTCGCACTCTCTTTCATTCTTGCCAGGTCATTCTCAATCTTCTCCTCACTCACTAGGGTTCTTTGGAGCCTAAAAATTAGATAGTCATTTTCTTGGACTAGGACTTTGTTTTCCTCCCTAGTGATTACAAGCTTGTCCTTAAGAGACACACACACCTCACATGGTGGTGGAAAGACCTAGGAAGCGAGTCTCATTTAGAGGCTTGGACTCGAGCTCTTTGATTTTGAGGGTTTGAGCTTCCAACTTATTTGTGAGCTTGGGGCATTTCTGACATGCACCCAAAAGAGTTGGTCTAGCCTTGAATTCATCAAGCTCTTTGAGGGCACTCTCAATCTCACTGGCAACTTGAGCATGCACACTCTCCCTCTGATTCAAATCATTCATCACAACTTGACATGACTCACACTCTACAATAGTGACATCACAAGCAAGCTTAGACCTAAGCGAAGCAATTTCAAAATCAGCACTCTCCAACTTAGACTTAAGCTCTCTACCCTCACGAACAGCACTACGAAGCTTATCATCTTGCAAGAGCAGAACATCGCGCAAATAATCAAGTTTAGAAGAGAGCTCATCAAGAGTGGGAGGTACCTCGCTTGTGTCGGAGTCGGATCCAGAGTCAGTATCGTGATCGTTCTTTGCCATGAAGCAAAGCCTGGTGAAGTCATCCTTCCTCTTGACTCGTGGCTTTTCAACCTCCCCCTCCGAGCTTGTAAGGCCTTCGCTTGATATGAGGTCCACATCGCTCAAGGCGGCAACGTAGGCGCGTGCAATGGTCTTGGCAAACTTCTTGGAGTTCTTGCCCTTCTTGTAGAAGCGGTTCGTCTTCTGCTTTAAGTCTTCAGTGTTGTTGTCGTGGTACCTGGCCTTCTTCTTCTTCTTAGGACAATCAGCAATGAAGTGTCCTAGGTTACCGCACTCGAAGCAGGTTCTTGAACCACCTCCTCTTCTCTCCTTCCGGTTGTTGTAGAACTTCCTGAACTTCCTTGTGAGCACGGATAGCTCCTCATCAGGGATGCACTCCATCTGTTCATCGGAAGCTGCAACAAGAGAAGACAGAGCAAACTCCAAAGAAGACTTGTCAAGTGAGGGGTTAGTTCCATAAGAAGCACCACTGTGATCACCCTTCTGAGAGCTAGAAAGCAAATCCATGCTAGAAGCAGGATTAACATGATTAGGACAAGATTTCCTAGACAGTTCATGAGATTTCAGCTTGCTATACAGTTGCTCACAGTTTAAGGTATTAGAGTCAGCAGTTTCTTCTAGAGCAGCAATTTTAACCCCCCAAACATTTTCATCAAGTGAGTACATCAGTTGCTTAGCTCTATCATTATCATTGTACACAAGGTTACCGCAAGCCCGCAAGTTGCACACAATTGCCTCAAACCTACGAAAGGTGTCATCTAGTGACTCGCTAGGTGTTTGTGCAAAGGTTTGGTACTGTCTATTATAAGAATCTTTACGCATAGACTTGACTTGATTGGTACCCTCATGGTACGTGTAAAGCTTAACCCAAATAGCATGAGCAGTGTCAAGATGTGCAACGTGATCATGTTCCCTTCTACAAAGTGTAGAGAGTAGAATGTTGACAGCTTTGGAGTTGTGTTCATACCTGTTCAACTCACCTGTAGGAGCGGTGTTGAGGTCGGAAGGTATGTTATGTTCTTGCTCGACGATATCCCAGATAGCACGTCCTTGACTCAGGAGATAAGCATTGGTCCGCGACTTTCAGTAGGGGAAGTCCTCTCCATCGAATATCCAGAGGTTGACCGCACGCTTCTCCATATCGCCTTCAGATCACAAAGCCGATGAAGGTCAACGAGTGATCAAACCGGCTCTGATACCAATTGAAGGATCGAGAAGGCGACCAGAGGGGGGTGAATAGGAGCTAATCAAAATTCTCCAAGAGAACTTGGCCTATATCCCAAAAACAATCCAAGCCAACCACCGAACTGATCACAAAGACTACACACACCAACTCGTGGTGTACTAGCCCTAGGAGTGATCAACCATAGCAAAGTGAGACAACAAAAACAAAGAAAAACAGCAGAGACTTGAGATAGTAAAAAACCTCACAAAACTGCATCTTATTGGACCACCACCGGCAGTGACGATCAGAGCCATCGGCAGTGCCGGTTGGCCCCATCGGCAGTGCTGGTGAGACCCATCGGCAGTGCTAGTGCAGGGTTCTGCAACCCACCGGCAGTGCCGGTCCTGGTCGTCGGCAGTGTCGATCAATTCCGATGAAACAGCAGAAACTTTCAGGATTTTGGCAAATCTTCTCCAAAACCTAATCAAATGAACTCCATATGATGCAATTTTTGGATCAAAGAATCCTTAGCACATCATGACCCTAATCCTAGAAGATCAACTCAATTGGCTCAAGAAATCATCACGAATTTCAGATCTTGTGTCAAGAACACCAAAAAGGGGAAACTTGAGAAATCCTTTAAATTGAAGGTGCTAGATCTATGGATTCGGTCAAGGACCTATGAAGGATTGTTCTAGCTCATCATAGCAACAAGTTCCTCAAGAAATCCGCCCCAAAAGCTCATCCAAAAGTGAGATCGAAAATCACCACGAAAATAGAGAAAAAGAGAAACTCGGGATTTAGGAAGAGAGAAAGATCTTGAGCACGAAAATAAATCTCATGTCATGGAAACATGCTTACAAGATCCATAGATACAAGGCTTGGAAGCCACTTAAATGAAGTCCTAACACAAGGCTAATGGGAAGAGAGACACATCTTCCACTAGCCTTATCTCTCCTTATATAGGCCTAGGGTCTATTGTCCATATGACCACTCTACTCTTGACTTACATAACACACCCAGCTACCACCGGGGGTATAATCGTCCATCTTTTGCTTCATCGCCCGAATGCCATCGAGCCCTTCATGACTTTGCTTCACCTCGAAGCAAGCTCCGTGATGGTGCCACGTGCATCACCAACTACAGCCACCGGTTTTGAGGCCCAAACCGGGAAACCGCCTCGCACGTTTCTTAAAGCGTGACTTCTCGATCTTGACGCGTGTCACCTTGTCCCGCGATCCTGACCACCGGCATGTCTCTCCTAGTCCCTATCCATCGGGCCCCCTTGTCACTTGCACTGGCATCCCGCTCGCCTTGACTTGGTCAACACGCCGTCTTCATCACACCACGGTTTTAAGGCTCAACCGCGAAACCGTCCGTGCTTCTCGCCTCTGCATGTGTACGGTGTGGATCACCTTTGACTCCACTCGGCATCCTGATTGTCCGGCCCCAAGTCCCCTAGTTGTGCCCTCCTCTCGTCGTCCACCGCCAAGTCGACTCCAGTGACCTACACATCATGAGACAAGCAAACACATTTTCCAACTCCTGCAACTTGACCAATACTTCCACCAACTTTGGTTAGTCAAGATCATGATATGCACAAACTCATGCAATCCCAAGATTCACGTATTTCAACTCAAACACAAGGTCCGCTCAAGTCAATTACTCATCACATATATTTTAAATCATGGCACATATCCACATGGTTTCTCAGAATTACTCATGCAAAAATTCAATTCCGCTGAGTATCCTACCATAAATCTAAAATATCTTATTGAGTTTCATTCCTTGGCCACATCCTATATTTCTGGCAATAATTAATTCTTGAATAAATATTGAAACCAACGAATCAAATACGAGCAAATGTTGGTGAGTTTGGATTGAGAGCCGACTGGCGCACCCTAAACCGATAGGCGCAGCAAAGAGCAAAATAAAAAAAGAAAAGGGGAGAGACAAAAAAATGATTAAAAAAGAGAGGAAAGCTCTGCTGTTTGCCAAGGGACTAGCAAAATTTTAAGTGTGGGGGGATGGTATATGACATGCTTATTCTCGAAATTCATTCTAATATAGCCATCAATCATTCCAACCATGTGCAATCTGATAATAGGAGTTCTTTTTCTTCCAAGATCAAATTTTTGCTATGCGCATGTCCACATATCCAAAGTGTGAGTCCTTTCTTAAATTTTTCTTTCTTAATGGCCAACTTGGTAAAGATTCTATAATTCCAACGAAGAATGATCTCCAAGCTTTACAATATATTGTTGATTTATGTTTGCAATCCTTGAATTACCTCACCTAGCTACTCATATAAGCCTTACACAAATATTATTTGATCATTATGATGTGGAATATATGTTGAGTGATTTGAAAGATGAGTTGTTGCCTTGAATTATTTGGAAGATAGATTCTTTATGTTCACAACAATCTTTTAAATGATTTACATGAGTGGAAAAGTTATAATTTGTGAGTTGGACATGATTTATTGCTTTGGGGAGAAACTTCAAGCTTTATGCCCATATTTGAAATATTTTGCTGAATACCAATATGAAATACACCATAATAGAACAATGCTCAACATTTGCTAATTTGAGATATCTTTTATGATAGAAAGAGTATGTTCTTAGATTTTTCTTTCTTTTACTTTACTTGGGACGAGCAAAAGTTTAAGTGTTGGGGAACTGTTGGCACTCCCCAAGTGCCCCTTTTATATGTGAATATTACCCCAATTAGAGTATATTTGATACTAATTTAGATTATTTACCTATGATATTGCCTATATATTTGTATATGCATTGTTTTGAAGATCCATTGCAGAAATAGGTAAAATTGGTGATTAAAGTTATGTTGGAGAGGACAGGAATCCAGAATCGACGAAAAGCACTAAAGAAGCCCAGTGCGCCGATCGGTGCAGTCCTTGAGCCGGTCGATGCAGGGGTGTTTTGGCCCACAGAAGTGACTGAGGCCCATTCCATATGTTTATGGAAGTTTATCTGCACAAGACACTTGAAGATATTTGCCTAGAAGATTTATGAAACTTCAAGATCTCGACATGCGGTACAAGACTTTATCTCGAAGGAAAAGGCCCACATGGCAGCTGTGGAAGATGGAGGAACTTACCTGGAAAAGAAACCAGAGAAGACACGGCTTGCGCCTATCGGTGCAATCCTGTGCCGATCGGTGTAACCGTCTTATTTGCTAGAAACCGAGTCCTCTATGAGTAGAATCTCTATAAATACTTGTAAACCCTGGTCGCGGTAGAGGAGGCAGATGCGACAGAGGGACAACAGATCCATGAGTTAGAGCCACCGGGGCTTGACCCGTTAGAATAGATCTCTAGTTTAGTTTCAAGAACCATTGGTGTTAAGAGTTGATCCATCAAGGTAGGCCATCTCGACGGGGATGAATCTTACTCTATGTATCTCATAGATGATTGAATATATTGATGATGGTTTTGGTGATTTGTCTATCTTGGTTCTATAATCATGCATGTGCTTATTTCAATTGCTTAGTTCTAAGCTAAGTAAGTAGATATTATCTTGATCGTGGTGATTAGGATAGTATTCGGACATTATATTGATTATGGTTGCTTGATGATGCTAATAGTATGGTTTAGCGGTGATAGCACTAAACCTACACAGCACTATTGGATAGTTGAGTAGGGTAAGATACTCGCGTGAATAAGGGTTTCCTCTCGGCAGCGATAAATCGGGAGCCGCTCAGAAAACAGGGTGGTCTAATTCATTATAGGTTTTCACTGGTCCATGTAATTACCCATTATGATGCTATTTGATTAGACTTTCTGGTTACGATCTCACTTGTAGATACTTGGCTACTTACTTAATAGCTTAGTCTTACAAGGTATCTGGCGCACTTTGGCTTCAATTCACCAGTGTGCCGATCGGCACAACACCTGCGCCGATCAGCGCGACGATAGATTCACCAGTGTGTCGATCGGCTCAACCCCTGCGTCGATCGGTGCAACGACAGATTTACTGTCTGGCGCACCTTTGCGCTGGCCAGTCTTGCCTCATGAAACCTGAATTTGACAGTAGCTTTCATTAAATCTTTTACTATTAACTTTGTTTAATTACCCCTAAGATCCCTGTGGATTCGATAAACCTTAGAATACTCAATTCAAAGGGAAAACATGCTACAATCATACACCGTCCTCTTGCGGTATATAAGTGGGTGCATAATTACGACCAACAACGCACGTGTGTGTTCTTCCTTCCTCCCATCCACACACTTGCAAGAGATGCTAGAGCAACCAACCTTATAAGTTGGACTCCCTCCACCTCCACTAGCAATGTGGGACTAAATATTTGCACTCCCACCACTCATGAATGGGCCTTTGAGATTTTCAGGAATTATTGTGAATATAAATGGGCCAAGCCCATATAATTCCAGCAATCCCCCACCAGATCTCAAAGTCTCAGCTAGATTTTGTCTCACTCTACTGCTGTTTAATGTACCAGTGTTTTTAGTGGAGACTGTTAAGTTGAACTTCCACCTAGAACAATAAGCTACACTCATTCACTTACTGTCATAACTGATACTAGACCTCTAGTAGGCTTCTCCGCAAGTGGAGCATATAGGTCATACTCTATTGGTCTTTCATGAGCTTAATAGAGATCACCTAAATCTCACAGATTGCGACCTGACAACAATCGGACTCATATAGGTGTATTCATTCAAGAATGTTCTGTAGGACAACATCTTCACTATTTAAAGCCAACTGAATATATTAAGGCAACAACCAACCTACCATACAGATATCGAGAGTAATGCATTGCTTCTCGAGTGGGTTATAAAAAGGTAACTCTCATGCTAACCAATAGCTTGTTCTTCCCAGGTCCTACTTTACGGGGTCGCCGATCATATAGGTTGGGTTACCACTATGGAATAACACATATGGGTCTTGTACCCATCTCCTTTGATGCATTGTCTATCACATTACATGATAGCCCCTTGGTGAAGTGATCTTCCAGGTTCTCACCAGTTGAAATATATTCTACTGATATGACTCTAGGGTTTCTCATTTGCCTGACAGACTTTAAACGTCTCTTAGTATGTCTTGATGACTTCATATTGTCCTTAGAATTGTTCACTTTGACTATCACAGTTTGATTGTCATAATTCATGAGGATTGTCGGCATGGGTTTCTCAATAATAGGCAAGTCCATTAAGAGCTCACGTAGCCAATCGGCCTCAACTATAGCTATATGTAGTGCAGTAAGCTCTGCTTCCATGGTAGACCTCGTCAAGATGGTCTGTTTGCATGATCTCCATAAAACAGCAGCACCACCAAGAGTAAATGCATATCCACTCGTGGCATACAGCTCATCAGCATCAGATATCCAATTGGAGTCACTATAGCCCTCTAGTACTGCTGGATATCTAGAACAATGAATTCCATAATCCATAGTGCCAACTAAGTAGTGCATTACCCGCTCAAGCGCACGCCAATGATCATCTCCCGGACAAGAAGTAAACTGGCTCAGTTTGCTCACAGCAAACGAGATGTGATGCCTAGTAGCACTAGCTAAATACATAAGTGATCCAATAATCTGAGAATATCTTAATTGGTCTTTGCCAATTCTCTTATTCTTTCTAAGGATCAAGCTGGGATCATAAGGTGTTGGAGAAGACTTGATATCCTTGTAACCAAAATGGTTCAAGAGCTTCTCAACATAATGAGATTGTGTAAGAGTAATCTCATTCTCTCCTTTGATTAGCTTGATGTTCAAGATAACATCAGTCTCACCCAGATCCTTCATATCAAAGCTTTGGCACAGAAAAGTCTTGACCTCATTGATCACGTCAAGATTTGTTCCAAAGATGAGTATGTCATCAACATACAAGCATAGTATAACTCCCTGACCCCCACCATGGCGGTAGTACACATATTTATCAGCCACATTGACTGAAAAGCCCGTTGCTAGAAGTGTTGAATCAAATTTCTCATGCCACTGCTTAGGAGCTTGTTTCAGACCATACAAAGACTTCAACAACTTACACATCTTGTCTTCTTGACCCTTTATTACAAATCCATCTGGCTGATCCATATAGATTTCCTCATCCAACTCTCCATTAAGAAAAGTTGTCTTAACGTCCATCTAATGAACGATAAGATCATGTGAGGCAGCCAGAGCAAGTAATACACAAATAGTGATCAATCTAGCAACTGGTAAATAAGTGTCAAAGAAGTCTTCGCCTTCTTTCTGTGTATAGCCCTTAGCCACAAGACGAGCCTTATACTTGTCAATAGTACCATCAGGCTTAAGCTTTTCTTGAACACCCATTTACAACCCACAGGTTTGCAATCATATGGTCTATCGACAACTTCCCAAATTCCATTAGAAAGAATAGAATCCATCTCACTATGGACAGCTTCTTTCCAGTCATCTGCATCAGGAGATGCATATGCCTCTGAAATGGTTCTAGGAGTGTCATTCAAGGGATAAACAGTGAAATCATCACCAAAAGACTTTGTAGTCCTTTGTCTCTTGCTCCTTCTCGGAGCTTCACTATCAATCTCCTCATGGATTGGTTCAAGTGTTTGTTCAGCATGATCAGAAAATGTACTAGGTTCAGGAGTTGTTTCATCAATCACATCAGAAGATAATCTAGACATGTTATATAAATCTTTCATAGGAAATATATTCCCAAAGAAAGTAACATCACGATACTCTATTAATAAATTAACATGAACATCAGACACCTCTGATTTAACCACTAAAAATCTATAGGCAATGCTATGATAAGCATATCCAAGAAAGATACAATCCATAGTTTTAGGTTCCAACTTACTTCTTGTTAATTTGCATGTTAACTTTGGCCAAACAACCCTATGTGCGTAAGTAAGGAGTGATGGTTTTCTACCAATCCATTCCTCATATGGCGTTTTCTCCTTATTCTTCATGGAAACTCTATTTAGGACATGACATGATATCAATAAATCCTCCCCCACCATGCTTTAGATAATCCAGTCGTGTCTAACATGGAATTAACCAAGTCAGTCAAGGTGCGATTCTTTCTTTCGGCAACCCCGTTTGATTGGGGCGAATAGGGAGGTATCCTCTCATGTATCATACCATGTTCCGCAAAGAATAAGTCAAACTCATTTGAAAAATACTCGTCATCATGATCGGACCTAATTCTTTTGATTTTTTTCTCTAGTTGAGTTTCAATTTCAGCCTTATAAATTTTAAAGTAGTTTAGAGCCTCATCTTTCGTTTTTAACAAATAAACATAGCAATATCTAGTTGCATCATCAATCAAAATCATGAAATATCTTTTTCCACCTTCAGTCAATATACCATTCATTTCACAAAGATCTGAATGTATAAGTTCTAGCGGTGCCAAGTGTCTCTCCTCTGTAGCCTTGTGAGGCTTTTGAGGTTGCTTAGATTGCACACAACTTGAGCACTTAGAACCTTTAACAATGAAAAAATTCAAAATTAAGTTCAAGCTGGAAAGTTGAGACATAGAACCAAAATTTAGATGACATAAATGTGAATGTCAAACACTAGCATCACTCTCATTAACACTATCACAAATATAGTTCACAGACTTATTACAATAATCTGGAAGAAAAAAGTGAAACAAGCCTCCGCACTCATAGCATTTACCAATAAATTATCCATTCTTAGACACGACAACTTTATTCGACTCAAGCACTACCTTAAAATCATCCCTACACAAAAGGGAGCCACTAACGAGATTCTTCTTGATAGAAGGGACATGTTGTACGTTCTTTAATTGGACAATCTTTTTCGAAGTGAACTTCAGCTTGATCGTGCCAACACCATGAACAGAAGCATGTGACCCATTCCCCATTAGGACGGAGGAATCCCGAGCGACCTGGTAAGAAGTGAACAAAGAAGCATCAGCACACACATGAACATTAGCACCAGTATCAAGCCATCAACTAGTAGATTGAAATACAAAAAAAAATATATGGTAAATTACCATACCCACTATTTTCTACAGCACTGGTCACCATGTTCGCAGACTTCTGCTATGGAGGCTTCCTTCTATTACGTTCTGGACACTTCTTTGCCCGCTCAATGCTCATTAGAACCGCAAACAAAGCATGCTCCCTTCTCCTTGTTCTTCTTCTTGAAGATAGTGGTCTGCTTAGGCTTATTGTTCTTTCTCTTGCCTTTACCATCACTGCTATTAGACTGTTGTGGTTGATGCATCATATTGGGCAATAGTGTGTCCCTCGTTAACTTTAGAACATCCATCCTTCTCACGAGCTTTCTCCTCAACATCAGGAGACACGATCAAATCTAAGACAGATATGTTCGTCCTCTTATGTTTAAGAGTAGTGGCGAAATCCTTTCAAGTTGGAGGTAATTTGATAATAATACCCCCAGCCACAAGCTTCTCAAGTACAATAATCTTAAGCAATTCGAGTTCTTTCACAATGCACTGTATCTCATGAGCCTACGCGACGATAGATTTGTCTTGAAATCATGGTACTGCTCAATGACATATAGTTCAGCGTCAGCATCTGAACCACCATAGTTAGCGATCAGAGCGTCCCATATATCCTTTGCGACTGTATGATGGATGTAGACGTCATGAAGATGATCTACCAAAACTCTAATAACAGCGCTCAAGAATATTGTGTTGGCTTCACAGTAGGCCTTTTTTTTATCTGCAGTGAGATTGCCTTCAGATTTACCAGTGGACACTCAGAACACATTCATGGCAGTAAGTCACAGAGTGACTTTCACTTACCATCTTTTGAAGTGCATGTCAGTGAATTTCTCTGACCTCAGTGTATCGACAAATCCAGCCATAAAACTAAAGTGCCTACAATAAGATTTTTGGATTGTTGGATAAATTAGCACTTTTAGTTTTATATTAATCCAAAAATAAATTATAATTATGATTAACAGATTATTTAATGAACTAGACAAGTCTACGCAAGATCTAGACAGGTCTATAAGACCAGAAAAAGCATAGTATCAACTATACTAGCAATATCCATCATAGATAAATAGACCATAAAATCTAGTATGAAATACATGGTTTGAGATGAGAGTACGTACGTTTCCTTCTGGACTGGGTAGAGAAGGCGGCGACGACGTGCAGCACCGTCACGTTGTTGGCGACGGCGGATGAGACCGACTCAATGACAAGGAAGATGAGCCGTGACAATGAGCTTGACGAAGACGAGGAAGCGATTGAACAGTCGTGCAGAGCGCTTCCCAAAAACCTTATTCGCCCTCTCCCGATACAGGATCGCAGAGGACGATGATTCGGGAGACCTGATCTCCCATTCGTCGGTGCACGCCGACGATCAGGATGGAGAAGTCTTGACGGCGCAATAGTAGCGAGAGGCAAAACGCTAGGTAATTGCGTGATATAATTTACGGTGGTACCCGTATATATTTATAGGGAGGAACTGTTAGGGTTGAATGTCCCGTAACCAAGTCGGTTACCATATTAATATGTCAGTCTCCATAATTAAATATATGGAATACACAGCAAAAAAAAAGTATAAAAAGAAGCTGCGCCCCCGCAAGGCAAGAGGCAAGGAACTGAATTTTGACGGATCATTCATGTAGGTGATGCGTGCCCACGCCCGGCAAGACGAGCGAGCGCGCGTATGTTCTTCTTTCCTCCCATCTACACACTTATAAGAAATGTTAGAGCAACCAATTTTATAAGTTGAACTCTTTTCACCTCCACTAGTAATATAGGATTAAATATTTACACTTCTACTACTCATTAATAGATTTTTAAAATTTTTAAAAATTATTATGAATATAAATGGGCAAAATGCATATGCACATTGTCTACGCAGCGACGTTGAGTGCCCGACGACCGCAGGAGGCAAAGCAAAGCAACGGCCGACGGGGCGCGTGTCGTGCTGTTCTTGTGGCTCGTTTTTCACTCTTGCCGTTTCTGCGTCCATGCCATGCGTAGCAGGAATGGAACGGTTGCGCGCAGGCTCCGGAGCGTTTATTGGGCTTTGTCTCTCATTTGTGAGGCCAGGATCATCTCGTGCAGCGCCTGGCCCAGGCCGGAGGGCGTGATGGGTAAACGAGACCAGAATTCCGTACTTTGACGACAATTCCTGATCCCTGAACTTTGACCGTATTTCCGTTAGTGCCAAGAGTTTCCCAGACGCCTAGATGATCCACTTTCTTGGTTCATCCTTTTAAAAAAAAAAAGAGGCAAGAGTGCTACCATTCATTAAGAATAAGAGGAGAAAATACAGCCTAGGAGTACAAGTAATTAGACTAAAACCCACCACATGTGGGCAGTAACACAACAGACTGAAACACAAACTAGGAGAAAAGAGCATCAAGCCGACAAAGCAAAGTTCAGAAGCCGCACTTCATCACAGATCAATGACGGAAATGTCGTAGAAAGAGTGCAGTTGTTGTCTTTGGTAAGGTACATACGGATGACCATTTGTCACTGCGAGCTACTACGAGCAAATGTTACGAAACAGAGTTACTATAGCAGATTAGGTAACCGAGAAGGACACGGGATCAAGTCAAATTCTGAAAACTTTACAGCGGACAGGCAAACAGACGTGCTCAGGCATTGTCCAGGAGCCGTGGACGATGGAGGACCGGTGATCGACGAGCCAGGCTCGTCAGGCATTGGCCAGCTCGAGTCCTGCTATAGATCGGACGACTATACACCCATCGATCGGGCACGCAGTGCCCGCATCTGACACACAAGACTACAAATCTGAAGTTTCAGTTCTGGAAGACGACGCACTGCTGCTCCTACTGGGCGGTAGGTGATTCGATGGTGGCCTCCAATATACATCCATGTGACATTCAGCTGTGAGAAACGAAACGACGATCATCGTGGGCCTGGGTAACTGAGCATATTTTGACTTGCGTTTCAAAACCGTCCAAACGCAGTTAACTCCCTGCTCCTTCCCGTGGCAGATCGAGGTACACAGGCTACAGACGAGCACCGAGTTGACTTGTATGCTACTGCACTCATGTAAAGGTTCGGTACACGTTCGGAACAGTCCAACGCAGCAAACTGTGCTGCACTGATGAAATACAGGCATCATCTGTGGTCTGTAGAAACTGCAGAGAGTAAACCGAATCATGAACCGTGCTCGTTTACCACGCGGGCGCGTGGTACGGCGGTGGTAGGCCCACCGGCCAGCTGCTGCTAGCCCAGGCTTCCGGGGGCCTGGGCCACGCTAGTAGCTAGGGGCCTAGGGCCTTCTTTCTTGCTTGCACTCGCGGGCGGCCCCCTTGCACTGCAGCTGGTAGTGGTAGCAGGCAGATCTGCGTCTCTTAATTTCCGGCAGGCCGTCCCGTACGCGCCCCCCTGTGCCCCCGGCCGGCGTCTGGTGGCCGAACCCTCGAGGCCCCTGCCACTGCCAGGATGGTCGGCCGGCGGCGAGGTCGTCACGTGGATGGGCCCGACCCGTAGCCTTGTACGTATGGATGGATGGCCCAGCTGACCTACCTTGCAGGCCCGGCCCATCGGTTAGCTAGCGACCTAGCTGTCGTCGTTGACATTGGCACATATTGCGATTGCGAGCGGTTGATGAGCCATCGTGCTCGGCCCTTCGCCGCGCGCCGATCGATGGGACCGGCGTCTGATCTGACGACGGCTACTATAGCTTCTTCTATGCTCTCTGCCTGCTGCCATCGGGAACGCACGTAGTATACCTGATCAACTTGAAACAGAGTTGCTCAACAACTTGAATTGGATTCTCCGGTGAGCAGTGACGTTATTGCAGGACACCATCACCGTATACACACACACACATACTCGTGATTGCGTGACGAGCCGTAGCGCATCAGCCTCTCTTTTTGGCTATTATTAGTCACGTGTTTATGCTGCAACGTCTACGTACTGAGAGTGAGTGGTGGCCAATCCTATCTATCATCGTGTGCACTATACTTACTTCGTCAGCAGCGGCGGGTACGAGATGAACAGGCAATCCAGAGACGAACAAAAGGACAGCGACCCGGTCTGATCATGCACAGCAAAGAAACGGCCGCGAGACAGACACATCATCGTGCCGAATCGACCGACCGCAGCGCTTCACGCCACGCTCCGAGACGTCGATCGGTCGAAACGGTTAACCACCGAATCGATCTGCTTTCTCGCGCGCGGCGGTTGGAGCGCCGTCCGCTGTCAGGTTTGGCGTGTTCGTGTCGGCTGCGCGCGGCATCGACCATCGATTGATCTGGATCGGCGTTTATCGTTGAAGCATCGACGTTGCGTCCTAGTCTCGGGACAAGATATAATGGTTATCGACGTCAACACGAACAATCGTCGAGATCCGTTGCTTACAGCACAAGTAGCACACTTCTGCTGCGTTTTCACTCTCTTCTTTTTTATGAAAAAAAAAACTCTCTTTTTTTTATGAAAAAAAAATCTGCGTTTTCACTCTGAAAAAGAAAACGCTCTGGTCTCGTCTGGACAGCAGAGCTAGAATGCTGCAGATGGTTCTATCCTCTATGTCACCCAGTTCCTGTATTCCTTTATTTAAATTTTCTTGTCCCAAAGGGCAAACATATTCCCTTACATATAGCCGTAAGCAGCACCATGATTCACAAACCCACGAAACACACGGGGGTTCAGACAAAACTGAACTGAAGAACGCGTATGCTTCAAAAGAAGCATCAGAAAATTCTTACTTCCCGAGTTACTAGGACGGAGTTGCTACAACCTACTACAACTAGTTCCAGACAGAGGAAATATATTCTGAACGCGTCGGCCGTCTCCAGCCGCCACGCCATGGCAGTGTCTGCAGCACGCATGCGCATTGGAACTTGCTCGAACGCCGCGTTGCCTGCTGCTACTGCGTACTAGTATAGTGGCGCTGTGCCATGAGGAGACTGACACCGAAGGAAGGAAGGATGCTTCTGCTCGATGACAGGGAACGGGTAGTGCGGCGTGGTGATGCCTGCCGGCCGACATTCCTTTCTCGAGTTCCCAACCGACGGATCGGATCGGATCGGAATCAGATGCCTTCTCGTCTTTCCATATACTTCGCCTCCCTCCACAAGCCACGAATAATAATATTTCGTAGTGTACTCGCCTGTGCAGGTTGCCGCAGCTGTACTGTCATTACCAGTGTTTTCTTCTTTCAAGGCCATGCTAATTGCTTGGTAATTGGCCACTGATCTCTCGGATCTCGAAGCTAATGGCGGAAAATATTTCATGCGCTCCCTGATCATCTTCAATCTCGATGCCAAGCAAAGCAGGTTAAGTGCAATACTATACTATATATGTGGAGTCCATGCACAAACAAGTCTTCCAGATCTCAAGCACGGCACCATCTGGTGGTAATAGCTCACTCTTCAGAGAAAAAATATATATATCTGAAGTGAAGAAATGGGCATGATGTGAATTGTTCCAGGATATTTGTGAAATGAATTATGATCATATATCTATTGGAACCGACGTGTGAGGATCATTCAAAGTCAAAGATGTGTCTAAATACTTTACGACTCTGGGGACGACAGCTAAACGACAAGGTCAAGCTTTCCTAATCTGAGAGGTCACCTCACCTAATTACTAAAGGCACTTTCTTTTCTATTCTAGTTTTGTCTCTGTGCCATCAGATTTGACCATAAGGGATGGAGAGTAGTTGATAACATAAATCCATATCTATAATACTATAAACGATGCTTAAAATTTATCCGCACAAGTTTACCTTGGACTTTCATCAGTAATAATATATAAATAAAAGACACATGGTACTGATTGGGCGAAACTAAAACCTGCTTACACATATTGAGGTCCTTATTCATGAATAAAGGACAGCTATACACACATCAATGATAGTAGAAAGCAGAGCAAAGAGACAACACCAGAATGCTTAACACACAAACACACACAGCTCAATGCTCCAATGACCATGCAAGTGCATGCAACCCTAGAGCTATAGGCACTATCCAATTATCCATAATTGGCAGACAGGGTATCCTTCTCCAGGAAGCAAAGCCAGAGGGACAGCGGTCAAAATCAAAACCCCAGAGGAGGGCCCTTTAATAAAAGGCTGGTGACGTAGCTATCTCGATCTATCGCTCTGTCGGAAGCATGGACACTCCTAGAACACCACACTTGAGAAATGGTAATTGATCTCATAATAAACAGCACTTACCATAGCTACAAGAACAAGAAACACACGCGCATATGCTCTCTCTCTCTCTCTCTCTCTCTCTCTCTCTCTCTCTCTCTCTCTCTCTCTCTCTCCCCCCCCCCCCCCCCCCCCCCCCAAGTTCACATATCAATTTGCCCATACTTGTTCAATAGATCTGGTGCATGCCCCACCGAGAGTGTCCTAGTTAACATTAAATTTTCCCCAAATTATTCTTGCATGCATTGCCCTGTCATTTCTAGCTAGGGCATCTTTTGCTGCATCATTAGGCCATGGAGTTGGCATTCCATGTGACGCATGTAAGCATCCAATTATATATGATGTGGCTTGCATGAGGGGCTGCATGCGTAGGGATGCGTGTGAGATTCTTGGCGGCAGGAACCAATCCTTTGTTGGGGCCGGTCACCTATTCCTTTTTATTCTTCTCCTTGCGCGAGAGATGAGGATGACGCATCACTCCTCCTTTTTTTTTATACTTACTCCTCCCATTTTAAAGCTCTTGTCAAGGAAACAGATTGAACCAGTGTGCCGTTCGAGCTAAAAAATACCAATATGAATGTTTCTTACGATCCTTTTTCCACACTATTATAAATTGAAGACATTATATTAGGCAGAAGTAAAAATTAAACTATTGTTAACAATGCAATATAAAGCGCTGTCTGTGTTTAATGTATATGTATTACACTGTTCGATGAGCCGTATAGTTTTACCTGTCAAATTCATACAGTACTTGTATTAACAACGAGATCTTCTATACCGTGTTTGCAAGTAGTGTGGGTCATTCATTGGTTTAGATCTAATGGACCATAATTAAAGATACAAACCAAAAGATATTTAAATATTAATCAAGGTACTTAATTATTGAGGATAAAAATAATTTTTCATCTATGTCAAATTTGAAAGGGTATAAATCTATTAGAAAATAAATTGATACGTGACATGTTCCTATTTATATTGTTTCTATAACACTTAGTTGGTTACTCCCTCCGTCCTATTATGTAAGCATTTTTAAGATTCAAAATAGTTCTAATATGTAAGCATTCTGGAGTTGAATGGTCCCACAAGCAATTATTTGTCCATCTCAAATCGTACTCTCTCTCTCTCTCTCTTCCTCCCTCTTCCCCACCAAAACCATAACTTCAGATCTCCTCATCGGTTCGCCTCCCATGCCGCCCACTGGTGCCGTGCACCACCTCCCCTGCCGCCCCCTTTGGCCGGCCGCCACCCAACGGAGCCACGCGTCGCCTGCCCTCCTCGTCGCCCGCCTCCCCCACTGGTCGTCAGCCACCCCCCCCCCCCCCCCCCCCCGGAGCCCCGCGCTATGCCCGCCTTCCTCGCCGCACGCCGCCTGCCTCCTCTTCCGCGCCCTGCCGGTCGCCCGCCTCCCCTGCCGCGCGTTGCCTCGTTGGTTCGTTTGCCGCTTGCCTTTCCTGTTGCGCCATGCCCGCTGGCTGCTCGCCTCCCCCGCCGCCCGCCAGCCGCTTTTCCCCTGTCGCATGCTACCTTAGCTGGCCACCCGCCTCCCCCACCCCACCCCATGTCGGAGCTTGGTGCCCTGCTCGGGTTACCTCATCTAGGAAACCATGGAGGAGTGGGAGGATGCCCAAGAGCTGTTGGATGGTAGCGCTGTCCTCTATAATGCAATTACTCCTACTAAATCTAGCATGTGCCAGGAGCAATCAAGAGGGGCAGCAGGGTCTTTTGATTCTATCCTTGGGTTTGTGTCTGGATGCTAGATTTGCTTACATAATGGGACGGAGGGAGTACCATTTACATATGAGTCAAGATAATTTCTGTAAATCATTGGTTTCAACTTACATTGTTTTATTTAGATTTACTCGATTGTTTCCTTGTTGATCATTCAAGAAGGAACACACACCCGAGTCTAGATGCTTGCTTCGAGTTTTTTTTGTTAGCTACATGTTTGTCATAGCGATACACTAATATTTAGGTTTTGTAAGTCGTGTATAGCTGATCCACACCAAACCATGTAAATTACAAAATGGCAAAATCACATAATCAAATAAAATGATCATTCACTTATACCATTAATAGTTAAAATAGGATCTGTCAAGCTCGATCCCAAGCTGCTATTGTCTTTATATCCTAGTTTAAATTCTTAGTAATCAACATATTAATCAGTAATTAATCAAATGACTTAGTAAATAATTAGATTAGTTATCGAATACCCAAATATATAATCTTGTCTGTGCTGATGATGACTTGTTTGTCCTACTCATGCTTTTGTCTCATCAGATTTATGGTCTATGACACTCCTCTAAATCCTAAGATATCATATGTAACTAATATGCACTATGTAGTTGATTAGTAAAATAAATAAACGAGGTATGTTGATGCCATGGTCCATATCCATGGATTAGACGAACAAAGATGGTGTAATTAATAGATCAAACCCTCTAAATTATCATATTTTACTCATTTACTATTGATATAATATTTTTTATTTTATATCTTGTCCCTCCTTAGTTAACGGTCTAGATCGTAATATCTTTTGTGGTACCTCTAACTACCTCATATGTAAAAGATCTCATTAACAATTGTTATTCTGATGAACTGTGAATAAGGAACTTACGAAAATATTTCAAAGCAAAATGCTTAACTAATCGAGAGCAAAATTGTAGAAAAAAAACATTTTCGCAATTATTCTCGGGGAAGTAGATTCTGATCCGTAACTCCCGTTGTTTCATTGTTGATGAAAACCCTACAAATCTAGAAGTACTCCATGTATATGAGAAGCCGACCAAAGGCTATCAGGTCAGGTGTGTGCCAAATATAATTGAGGGAGAACGAAGGAGCATAGAAAATGTGCCCCAGCACTGCTCCAAAGGACAGCGCAAACGATTTTATAAACCTGCTTTCAAAATCAGCCAGTCTCGATCAGGTGATGGATGGCCCCAAACTGATTGCGATATCCAACAAACACACACAATATTCCACAGAAAGAAAACAAAAGGGAACAAACAAACATTCCCCTCACCGGTCGAGCCCGAACAGCAAGAAAACAAACAACAAGTGACCGACATTCCCCTCGGAATCCGTGCCGCTCATCCGCGGCAGCATATTGTATTTTACGCTGCACTTGTTGAGTAAACAAACGGTATCCGTGCATGCAATTTGCAAGGCTAAACAATCTAATCCGCGCGTAAACAAATGGCACGCGTACGCGCCTGCCCTGCTGCCCGGTCCTCCTCGATCATGTGGCAGCATACCTAATCTTTTCGCAGTATTTTGGCTGTCGATTAGTACTCGCTGGTTTGTATATTGCTTCTCACAGCTAGCCATGCACACTGCCCAAGCTCTGATCTAATCTCTCCCTCGCTCTGCCTCTCTGAACGCGAGAGAATTATTTTGCATCGATCGAGTTGGATTGGAACGCGCAGAGAGAGAGAGAGATTAAACTACTCTCTCTCCCTTAATTAAGAAAAGAGTTTAGTTTGATGAGAGAATGTTTTGTAGGATTTGAGTGCAGGAAAGGGTCGCTGCGAGGAAGAAATCCACCTGTTCTTCACCTACACGCCATTGCTAATTTAGTTGTTTGCATGCTGCTACCTCTCTCCTTGGCCACCGTGGAGAGAGAGCGAGAGAAGGGCGGTCCTATTGTATACTCCTGCCCATTGTGTTGTGTTTGTCAGGCTGCACTGACATTCCCTGGGTCCCACACTGACAGCTCTCTCTCGTGGATGTCGGCCATGCGTCGGTGAGAATCTGATCCTCGGTGTATATTGCGTGATTCAGTTTCCGGTGACAGATAGTTGCTATTCTTACCCACAAGAAAAAAAAACCATGTTTTTTTTATTTGTTGTACATTGCGGTAAGAATAGCATCAATCAATTATTACTCCACGAAAATGAAAACTGATGGAGAAAGTTTAATAAACCACTACTTCAACTGTAAGGAATCTTTGCGTTGCATTGCAAATTACGTGATTACCAGCCAGTAATGGGTACACAACACAATGGGCAGGAGTATACAATGGGTACCCATTGCCATCTCCCGTACCCTAATAGAGTAAAAACACGTTAAAAACACATGATTGTTACAAGAAGCTAATTAAGGTGAAATGACACATTGGCTTCTAGAACATCTAGCATTTTCACAGCCATGGTGGTCAAAAGCTTTCGGTGCTGTACTATGTATAATTATAATAAGCGACCTTCACTTCACAATGAACTTCACGGGACATGACATTGTTTGGACACTGATGAGATCGTGAGGGTTAACCTTTCATTTTACATACATTTACCTAAACCGTCAGAGATTTCACTGGACAACGCAATTCACGAGACATGGCATTGTTTTGACATTAATAAATGGTTATTATTTGATTTTACCAACTTAAACCTGCTTTCATTTACCTCGTCCAGTTATTACAGCCTACCAACAAATGACGCGTAGTGATGTGTCCAGTTGCGCATAATTTTGGATCTTGTACTCCTAATGGGAGTTTCATTTTCAGTAAATGATATTTCATATAAGCAAATTTGATGACATGATAAAAAATCTATAAAGAGAGAGATGAGAAGAGTTTTATCTAGATGAAATTGGGTCTACACGATTTTCTAAATTTGAAACACCATAAAACTAGCATTGGAGATGAGAAATTTTATTTTATTCTTTAGACAACCAACAAAACCATATAGAAGTAAGTGCTATGAAACACCAAAATAAAACTATGTATTGAAGGAATGGTTTCATTCATGGTTTCAATCTACTAAAGATAACATAACACTCTTGGAAACATCCAAATAAAACTATTCATTAGGATTAGCCTTTAGGTGTCATCTCAGCAACCATTAATAGGTGTTTCATGAAAGTTTTAATTGAATTATTATCTGATTTTTCAATAATAGTTTTTTGTATCTCTCCACCAATAATTATGTGTAGACCTCTAATAGTTTCAAACAATTATGAATGTTATCTCCAAATAAATAAATGTAGTTTTTTTTTTGCACATATTATTATGTGTATTGCAGGAACAATTTATATCTACAAAGTTCATTGGTGCATTATGAATTTCCCGGTTCAAAGATTTCCCATAATAAGTTTGCTCTTGACGGCCCAAAAGTCTGCTTTGACCCGGCCCCATTTATGCATTGGGTTTCAACAAACAAAAATATTTTGAGTAAAATGAATGGTCAAACACAATAAAATATCAACAACAATAATAATTTTGAAACAGAAAGAATAGATAAACATCTTTTTTACGAGACAGTATGTAAAACCATATGCATAATTGTGTTTATACATGGATAAAGTCCACTTACTCCCTCCAAAGTATGATTGAAGTCCGAATAACCTCTTAAACTATTGTTGGTTTGTTTAATCCCTATGATTTATTAATTAAAATATATCATATTACATCTTTAATCGGTGTCCATACTCTTCATGCATGATCCTATTCCTTTGTTCTCTCACATGGTGGCACAAGAAGAAGTACAGTTAGGCTATATAGCTATGGGGAATCGATAACATCATGGTGGCACGGATTGATGAGCGAGAGGAAAGCGGGCTCGTTAGTGAGCATGAACTCCCAATGGTCGAGCGTCTCGAGAGATGTATGGGAAGGGAAGGAGGCCGAGAGGGCATGGGAGCATCACATCAAAAATGGGCTAGGATGGAGTTTATGTATCATGTTAATTCATTCGTCATGTCAGGTAAGGCATGTATAAGGTTGAAGGAGTAATATCAACTTAATCCTAATCTATGTCAATAAATTGGGATTAGAATAGCAGTTAAAGGTATTTTTTAGATAATGAGAAGATTGTATTAATCCCAGCTTTGACTCTCTGAAAAAGTACTAAAACCAATTACAATCACCGAGTAACTCGGCCATCATTAGATGTTTACAATTATCCTAATGATTAAAAATAAAAGCATATCCTTCCTACATCTTTATTGTCTTTAAATGCAAAGAAAATAGGCAAGATCAATCAGGAGCATCTTCAGGACGACTCTAGGGAGCATCCAGAAGGTTAACAAAGACAAAGACTTGACACCACTAGTGTAATGGCAAAATTCTACATGAGAGACTATGTCAAGTTGGGACGAGAATTTGACCAATAAGTACATGCCCCACAATCATGTATTGGAGACAACAGGGCGGATCATACACGATGGAGAGGAGAAGTCACCGTGAATCTGAATCAAGCCCGTTGTCGGCCGATTCAGACAATACGATCAACCATAGTCACATAGTAGATCATGTCGTTGTCGTTGTTGAATAAACATCATCCTATATTTTCCCCGAGTCTAAAAATGAAGAGGGTGTGAGGAAGAACCAACTGAAGAGGAAGGCCCATTCCTTGACCACCAACCAACCATGACTATGGCGACGGCTGCTCCATGCCAATCATCAATGGTAGGTCAATGAACATACCTGCTTGGATGCTCGACCACTAAAAAATACTGGATGAGCAAAACAACAAGATTCAATTGCGTGTGATGTAGTAGAGAGGGAAGGATACGACATCATCGATACGACACCGCTCCTCCTCCTCAAGGATCTGTCCCGTCATCGGGCCAGACACCAAGCCGCTGTCACCCATGAGCACGGTTGTAATCATAGATGATCTAGACAAATCAACATGGCCGAGGACCAAATCCCATCATGCTCGCGCTTCCATGGGTGCAGGTTCGTAGGGGAATTGCCTTAGACTAACCAGCAACGTGCAAGAACATATGGGGCTCATGTGGCTGGTGGCTCATTGTCCATTGATCCATCCTCACTAGGATTCAGATCTTGGCCTCATGTATGGGAGGAGAGAAAGATGGGGTGTGTGCCCGGTGAAAGGCCCTGCCATCGCCATCATTGACCTTTGATCGGGTTGTGCTGACATCAGACTCCGACGACGGCCAGGCGTGAATATGGAGGAGGGCCGCTCTTGGTGGCTATGGCCAATCACCGCCCGAGAGTTAGGGCAACGCGTGCTCGCGCGCGCGGGGAGGGGGGCACGTACTAGTTATATGTATAAAATGATGTAGTTTGGCAAATAATAAGGATAAAATAAACTAAACAATAGTTGGAAGTATTATCTGGACTTCACCCATACTTGAAGGAAGTAAAATGGATATTATTCTTTATACATATATAGAGTAGTACATATAAACAAAGGATGACGGTAGCAAAAAAAATTGTTGCAACATTTCATATACAACAAAACATTTGCACAATTAACATGCCGAAGTCCATGAAGTGGTATCACAATCCAATCCATGCTTTATATACGCGTCCTTGCATTGCTGCCGCTTCCTTCCATATGTGTGTTCGGGCAACATATAGGCGCTGCATGATGCTAGTACTAGTACCATCTACTATCTCTCTCTACAAGCATCGTCCAGTCCATGCATGCCTGGCTGCCATTGGCCGATTGGTGGCCTCGCTCGAGGTGGACCAATGAGCATGTGCCCCAACTCCCATCCCAACTGATTAGGACACAGAGATTCCAAGGAAACAAGCGTGGCAGGGGCGGGCCAGGGCAAAGGTTCCTACACGTACTCTGCTGTGATGTGAGAGCTGAGACTGATGAGGAGATGTGTGTGTGAGAGAGAGAAGGAACGCCATCGCTAGGGCGGTGGTGGTGCATATGCGTGGTCCCGTGCGCCATGGCACTGGCCCGTTCTGGCTGCAGCACTTTGGGAGGTTGGTGACCTCCCTCCCCATCTCCCTCCCCATCCAGTCCAGTCCAGTCCAGAGCGCTGGCCATGGGCAGCAGCGGTGTTGAAAATCACCGGACACAGTTTGATCCCTCACTGTGCGCAGTACTACTGTACTGCCACTGGGTGTCAGTTTGGTGCTGGCCATGGACGATGGTCCATCCGTGCCCGTCCATGAGGCACAGTTAAAAATCTCGACCGGGAGATCACCGTCATGATGACGGCTAATTCGAATCATTAGGGTCCTTGACCATGATGGCCATGGAGGAACTAACCCGCCACATGCATGCAGCGCCTTATGCAGGGCATCATGGCGTGTGGCAGGAGTGGCACAGCTGGACCATTTAGTCCGAGCTTGGAAGAGCGGGGAGGCTGCTGGGGATTAAGCATGATTAGCAATGACGCGCGCAGCCTGACCTAATCAATTATTAATTAATCAGTGAGCCAGCTAATAATGGCGTGGTGGTGAGTGCTAATAAACCCGGGAACGGATAGTTACTCTTTCCCGTTCGAATGATCCGTGCTGTCTTTGAGTGGAGCTCTTCTGTAGCCATATAGGCAATCACATCTTCCAAATTTTTAATTGATGATCACCTTGAGTGCAGAATTGTCTTAGAATGTCATCAGTTACAAATTACACCGGAGAGAGTACAAGTAGTACTAGGTAATCCCTAGCTAGGCACATACGACGAGTTTCAGCATAGCTGATAATTGTATTCACATGTACAATACATACGTACGTACTGCTACCTGCTTGTAGCAAATTAAAGCATATATAGGCTTGGGGTGGTAGTGCAAGTACTGGTCCTTGGTTGTCGACTGTCAGCACTATACGCTGAGACTGTTGCGAGCGACGTCTCGGCCGTGCATGCTTGTTTGCTGATGCGCCCATGGTAGATGCTACCACGACCGGGCTTGCGCTACAGTGCTCTGGGTGGTGGTGGCTAGCACGCTAGGGAAGGCTGAACAGTGCCCACTCCGTCCGTCACATGGTGAGTAAGTGAGTGAGGAAAAAATGCGTTCGGCGGACGTTTGTGCCGCCACAAAGCCAGTGTCTCAGGAATGTCTGTCTGTCCAGCTGATCCGTCGTCTGTCATGTGATTGTACCCACCAGCTCCGATCCGTGTGCTAGCTGTTTTCTTTTTTTTTTTTAATAGCGAGTAGTAGCAAAACTAAACAATGAAGCAACCTGATCCGTTGTCTAGGTTCGCGTGGCCGCCGTATGCAGATGCGTGACGAAGGAATGTATGGGGGGAATATATATCTCTATACGGCTAGATATACTACTAATATGCACGGAATGGAAAGGGATGGAAGGGAGAGAATTTGATGGACGACGCGCCATTGGGAAATAGAATACGGCTGCGGCGGGCGCCTCCAGTTGAGACTGAGATCGTTGTCGTCGTCGCGCTGTCCGTTTGGGGCACTCACCACCGGCTGTTGCTTTCGTTCAGCCGGTCGTCCAATGCGGTCCGTCCCTTGGTTTATTCCTCTCACTAGCTGCAGAGAACCAGAGAGAGAGAGAGAGAGAGAGAGATGACTAAAATAACACCGTGTGTGTACCTCTCTCTCTCTCTTTCTCTCATGTGTGTGTGTGATCCTTTCCTTCAGTAGCACGGTTGGGTTGGGTACGTCTAGCCAACAAGATGAGAGAATCTGTCTGTCCCTCTCTCGGCCGATTTCTATTCTCTCTCTCGGTCTCGGGTCCGGTCCCCTCCGTCTATCCAATTCAATTCTGATCTAGTATCTACTAGTGGCGAGCAGTTTGCAGCGTTCGTGGTGCAACGCGCACACGACCATGGGCCGGCCGTGAGCGAGATAGCTAGAGGCAGGTGAGTGAGTGAGTGGAGGTGGGTGTGGCAATTGGCATGGCGCCGTGGACGCCACTAGCTAGCTGCCGATCGATTCCCAATCCACACGGTTTTGACCGATGGAGCGGAAGCCGTGGCAGACGATGATGCGCTACTCGCTGCTGCGTCGTCCTCACATGTATTAGTCATAACTGCAATTTCGTCGTCGGCGGCGAGACCCCTGGCCGCTTTCGTAGGTCCTCGCGCTCTCGTGTCCCTTGCTGCCGGGATTCGTTTTTCTTCAGAGCAAAAACACGGCAGGTGCGTGCGTGCTGGTTATTGATCTATCCGGTGGCAAGATATATAATTAAGCAGCAACAGTCGTCGTCCAAGATTCGGGTTATCTGTCGTCTTCACGCCGGCGTCAGCACGCGCGTCGTCGGTGCCACGGAGACGGCTCGGAGCAGCTCTACTCCCGGCGGATTGACCGACCGACCGGGCGTGTCAACGGCTGATGGGCGCGAGAAGATTGTGATGAGGCAGGGCAGACCGACCTTAATTGGTGGCATCGATGCGGTGTTGGTTTTTCCGGGTTGTCCGCGAGCCCGGTGGCTCTATTCCTCTTCGTCCCTCCGATCCGGCGATGGATCGAGAGCAGGAAGTAAGACACCGTCCGTCCTAGGAGAGCGTGAGAAGAGGACCCTTGATGGCCTTGTCGGCTGCCTCTCCGGGCAGCAGGCACCGCCGAGAGTGGGATGGAGCTGTAGTAGTGGAACAAATGATTGCCGGTTGGTGGTAATCGATGATCGTCTCGGGATGCTACACATGCGCGCAGCATCTATCCGTTCAACGATCCAAGCGCTCTCTCTATATACTAAACACATGTAGTAGTACACACCGCCGCTAAGCAAGCATGGAATTCTCCCCTGTTTCTTCATGCATTTTCTTATGTCGATGGGACGGGACATGTATTAAACACATGTAGTAGTACACTACTGCTGCCAATGCTGAATTATTGTCAATTATATGCTTTTGCTTAGTCATGCTGTTCTCAGCCTCATCAGGGAGAGAGGCAGCAGGTGCGGTCGGGTGACACTACCAAATTAAGTGGACTACTACATGGGAATGAAAGGAAGTCGACAGGACAGTCGTCAAAACCGTCAAAGTGGTGTGTACACCAAGTGAGATCCTGTCGGCCGCGTGGACCATGCCTAAAGATCATATAACTGACGAAATACTACAACGACACTCGGAATAATAACGATAATAAGCACAGACTCGAGTGAATTATATTTGTCAAAAAAAAAATTTGACTGCCTACTACTACTGCTTTACCATGCATGCATTTCCAGAGTCGAGTGAGCTGAGACGCTGGTGCTCTGCATGGAAGAAGGAAGGACGCCACATAAACACACACATGTACATGATGCGCCTTGCGACGACGACGCCCCTCACGGCATCGGAATACAGCAGAGCACAGTAGCAGCTGGTCAGCAGAGAACAGCATCGTGTACACTATGCCTATACTCCTACCTCCGTGTAGCCGGATAGGCCAACAGTTAGTACTAGGTAGCTAGGCCGGCCGGCGCCACTCATACAAGAGCAGAATGAGACGAATCTTACTGTTTCGTCAGCGATGGATGTTGGTGCGCACGCGTACGCGCCGGTGGTACCGGTGATGGATCGAGCAGCAACCACCGCGCGCGCGCGCACAAACAGTGTTTAATTTACCGGCCGGTACGACTACTCATCACGTACACAGTCACGGCGGCATCATCAGCAAGCGTACGTGCTTCATTCTGGGTCCTCCTTTTCCTCCCTCTCCATGACTCCATATTACTCCATACGCGCATGCATGAGCATTGAGCAGCAGCAAGACTTCCACGCGACTGTGTGCGGCGCGTCAACAGGAGGATCGGAAGAGGACGACACAGCACAGGGACGACGGAAGAAGATGCTCCAGTAAGCGACGATAGGAGGAGAGGGGGGTCAGAGATGGTTCGGTTGGTTGGTCCCGCGTGTCTTCTCGCTGCCAGAGTGCTGTCCATCAGCGACACAACTGGAAGGTACCAAACTCACTGTTGCGTGCCTGCAGACTGCTGCAGTGTCCTCTCTCTCTCTCTCTCTTGCGCAGCGCAGGCAGCATGCAGGACGTACACGACGACGGCAGCGATTGATCGAGGTAAGTAGATGCATGGAGAGCTGTGCTGCAGGCAGGGATGCTGCATGCTGATGATGATCTGAGGATGAATGAATTGTGATTGGTCGATAGCATTACCGACTCTAGGTCTAGATGAAAGGGAGGGAGGAGTGTGCGCCCACATGCGCTGTCGTGCGTGCGTGCCAGAGCTAACCTAGCGCGCACCGCCGACCTGACCCGACCCACGCGCGCGGCGTGCACCACCACCACCATCACCCCCAACGGGCGTAGTTGGCGTAACGGCCACGAGGACGCGTTCCTTCTCGTTTACACCTCGCATCTTTATATCTACTACTACTAGTAGCAGCCCATAAAGAAAGAAAGAAAGAAAGAAAGAAAGAAAGAGAGAGAGCCGCGCGCGCGGTGAAGCTGAAGACCGCCGGCCCGGGGGGCGGTTAATATACTCCTATATAGTTAATTAATGTTTTTACCACCATCCATCCCCCTTTAATTTGCAATGATCCGCTGTCACTGTCGTCATCGTCCCCGGCCGTATAGCGGAGACCGGCCGGACGGTGCTCAGCTAGCTCCAATCAGCCCGCGGCAGTGCCTCCTCCGGCCCCGCCCGCCGACACGCGGGCCCCGCGCGTCAACCCGCCGACGTGCACCTGTCGTTTTCCCTCCCTCTCCAGGTCCAACGAGCTCCATATCGATCGCGATTTCCACTGCGCTCGAGCTCGCGCGTAATCCCCGCCGTCGATATGATGATCAGGGTCGCCTCCTCGCAGCAAAAGAAAAAAAAAATCAACAGACCATCTACTAGCTACTACTACTGCCTACTCTAGCTAGTTTGTGCTCCTACGTTAAGAAAAAGGACGACATGCACAGGAGAAAAAAGAGACAGGGAACCAACCAAGAGAGAGAGAGAAGAAACAAAAACAAAGCGGCTAGCAGCGACAGTGAGGGGAATTGTTCTTCTCGGGCGCCGCGAAATACTTCGTTCGTGCGGGTCCGGGAAGGCCTCGGGATTCCCCAAACGCGCCCACTAGCGTGGATTTCTTTTTTGATTATATCCTGCGCCTAGCTACCTTACCTAGATCTATTCCCCTCCAATATCTACCGATGGATGATGTCCTGCTGCCAGTACGATTCCGCGCTGATGCTTTACTGTGTTCCGGGACTTGTATCTCAGTGTACTGTGTGAGCGAGCGTGTATCGATCGGCGTTAGTTGTGCGTTGTTGTGTGTGGTCTGCGCAAACGGCGGTGTTGTTGTTAGGGTCATGCTCATGCACACACAAAGGACAATTATGTGTTTGTGTCCGCGTAACATCTATCTGAGAGCGAGTTGACAGCTTTCTAATCAGCGACATGTATGTGTTGGTGATCTGTTGAGCACTGTAGTGGAGCAGCTAGCGGTGTCCATACGTGTAGGACAGGGGATCGATCGTGGATATGGCCCCAATGCAAACAACCACGTACGTACGGCGAATTTGTACTGCGATGTAATGTAAACATCAAGATCGGTTCGGCGGTGACTGAGTAATGTACTCCCGTCCCGAATAAGCATCTATTCCTTCCTCTCTACTTTTTGACCCGGCTCCATATCAACGATTCGCTATATATATATAGTTGCGTCGCCGCTCCAACATACCATAGTTTATGTTTTCGGCTGTTACTTGCCACGCATCTTCGATAGTTAGAGAGGTACTGCCTCATCAGCTAATAACTCACGCCGTGTTCATTCCAATATTTTGAAATGTTGGGGTAATTGCCTAAGTTTTACACTCATATGTTATACTTGAAGAGAATATGCTTGTGCATGTAATATATGTTTGTCGGTTGTACCCCCTCTATTCTCAAATAATTGTTGTCGTTAATTCAAATTTTAATTAAAATAGTTCTGATGACAAAAAAAAAATACAGGGAAAACATGTACAGTGGAGATATCTTCGTTTTAGTTCAAATGATGATATGACATGGGCAACATTAGTTTCACAGATATACGTATTGATGAGCTCACCTAATGAAATACTAGAAATAGAACCCATATGGGATATAATTTACTGCACCCATATATCTTTAACCAGGAAAATCAATGACCGAAATGTTCCAAGCTAAAATAAAAATAAGTAATCAGAGCCAAATAGCTCAAAGTATTGAACGAATGTGGAATAATTTGAGCTATTGTTGCTACAGCAGCGCAACAAACAAGCAAAAAAAATGCTTTAATAGTTACCGGTTATACCAGTAGTAAACATTAATTACCAATTTCAAAGCAGCCATATTCTAGAAAAAAATCGATTTGTATAATATACTGCGAGTGGAGAAGTCTTATATAGCGACTTTGACCACATTTCCAAATCACCCCACGCGTATTGCAATGCATCAAAATTTCTGCTAGTTCAGAACCCTTTGCAAAGTTTACTAATAGAAAACATAATTTCACACATCCAGGTGGTGCAGTATCTTTACGCATTCCCAACAATTAACAAATGAGCAGCGAAATCTCGTTCATTCCCTCCTCCAAAATCTAACTCGGTAGTGCTCCAGTCAAATACACCCAAGCAAAGCACGTGTATTAAAGCAAAAGGCCAACGCACACATACACTAACCACCCCAACATATAACCATACATATATATATACACCATCTCAGTTGCCCTACCAGTATTATATACACGAGACATATACAATTAAATTAGTAGCCTGGTTATTATTAATGAAAGGCTTATCACTTGGGTGAGCAGTGACCGCGTGGTGCCCCTTGTTCGTCCGCGCGCGAGACGTCGTCCATCGTCGGCTATAAAACTAGGTTAAGGTGCGTGCAGCCCCTTCTGATCTCCCCTCTCTGTTCACCTCACTCTCGTCTTCGCGGTGCTTCGAGGAGCCAAGTGATCTCCATCGCGGTGTGCTTATTAGTGCGCTAGTATCGCCATCAGCGCTCAATAATACCGGACGCCCCCGGTTTGTTTTGTAGCTCTTGGCAGGGAACCTTCCCCCCTGAAAACCCCACCCACCCCTCTCCATCCTCTTCTCCTCGCTTCTTTCCTCTTCCTCCTTCCACATCGCCCATTCCCTTCTCTCTCTATCTATTATCTTCTCTCTCTAGTCGATTTCTCTACACACACATACCAGCGCGTGCGTGGGGGTAGCTTGATTTAGAAGCCCCTTTGTCTACGATCGACCGATTTCTGTCTCGGTCGTTTGAGATTCAGTTGCGTGCGTGCGTCGATCTGTGCGGTCGTTGCGGAATCGTCGATCAAGAAATTGTTATGGCTGGCGCGGGGGGTGGCGCGGCGACGGCGGTGCAGCATCCGTCGGCGGCATCGGCCGGCGGCGGGAGGACCGGCGGCGGCGCGGCGGGTTCGGCCCCGGACCCGCGTGCCGAGGCGCTCCGGTGCCCGCGCTGCGACTCGGCCAACACCAAGTTCTGCTACTACAACAACTACTCGCTCTCCCAGCCGCGCCACTTCTGCAAGGCCTGCAAGCGCTACTGGACCCGCGGCGGCACGCTCCGCAACGTCCCCGTCGGCGGCGGCTGTCGCAAGAACAAGCGCTCCAGGACCAACAGCGCCGCCGCCGCCGCGGGGAGGACCGGCGGAGGCGTCTCCTCCGCGGCCGCATCGGCGGCTGCCACGTCATCTTCAGCGCTGTCGCTGCCGGTGGGAGTGGGAGGGACATCGGCGTCGACGATGCAGTCGCTGACGTCAGCGCTGGGTCTGTCTGGTGGCGCGTCGCTGGCGTCGCTGCTCCTCGGCGGCGGCGGCGACCACCTGGGGCTGTTCCAGGCGGCCATGCAGTCGGTGGTGTCCGACACCACCTACGAGATGCAGCAGCAGCATCAGGCGCATCATCATCAGGTGGACCACCTGCTCGGGCTCGGCTACGGCGGCTCGGGCGGCGCGCAGATCCAGCTCAAGCCGTGGACGACGACGATGCAGCAGCAGCAACAGGACGCGGCGGGGGGGATCATGGACTCCTTCTACGCGCCGCTGCTGTCCGGCTCCCTCGTGCCGGGGCTCGAGGAGCTGCACGTCAAGGCCGAGGCCGCCGGCGCTGGCGGTGACCACCACCAGCAGTCCAACAAGGAGCAGAACAACAACAACGGCTGCTGGGACCAGCTGTCGTCCACGCCGTCGTCGTCCAACATCGACGCCAACATCGTCGCGTCCGACGCGCTCATGGCCGCCGCGGCGGCGTCCATGGCCCCCACCGCGGTTAGTTCCGCCACCACGACGGCGCCGCCCTCGTCGTTCATGTACTGGGGCAACGGCGGCGGCATTGGCGGCGCGGCGGGGGCGTGGCCAGACCTCGCCAACTGCGGATCATCCATCGCTACGCTCTTCTAGCCTGCTGCTAGCTGCCTCTTGTTAACTTTATTTTTTCCGCCTTGATTTTCTCTGCTTCATTTTTTTCTTGACTAAAATAACATGTAATTTGCGGGCTGGGGGAAAGCTGAGATGAGAGAGAGAGCACACTGTGGACGAATCAAGAGCAATCGTCGTCTCACCTCATCATCAGAGGGCATCACAAAAATTAGAGGAATTGATCCAATATTTCCAGATCGAAGACAGATTTTTCTCATCAATTCGAAGACCGAGGATCAAGATATGATGATCAATATCACGCATGGTTTTTGAAGATGGAGGCCGGAGGAGAAGCAGATCATGAGACCAACTGACCAAGGGAAGCAAGGAAGAAGCCAAGAAGTGTAAGTCCAGTGCTTGATAATACACCTCATTTGCTACTTCTTGGCAAGCTTCGTTCTCCTTCGTTCCTCGAGTGTTTTGTACATAGGGCATATGGTGTTGGGATACAAATATAGCTATAGAGCTAGCCCATGAGAGCTGCAGCTACCATGGTGGTGCAAGCCATGCATGAGCTTCTCTCTCTCTCTCTCTCATCTCGGCATTTTAATCATCAGTGTGTGTTTAATTGGTCACTCTCTCTACCATGGATTTGGGAGACGAACTCTCTAGATGTAAAAGTTGATACTAGTACTTTCTCTACCCCCTTCGCAGCTGGATTAGAGAACTGTTTTTGAGTTCTCCATGCATTAGAGTTGTTCAAGGGTTGTTCATCGACTTCTTTAATTTCTTCCTTTTCTTCTTCTAGAGTGATGGATTTTTCTTTCTTTTGGGGGCTTTATTCAAACTTTGCTTGTATGCGATGAAATTATGATGACTTTATGAGTTATGAGAAATTTAAAACATCTGCAGTTCTCATGATGGTACATCATAGATGTGCTACACTTCTCTGCTCAAGCGGTGGTACCACCGCCACTACTGCATGCTGTGCTCTAGTTACTTCATTACTTTTAGTGCATGGACGATGGATGTCTCGCTTTTGTGTGGTGCATGGCAGCTTTATCGTTTCTCTCATTTTCATGCGCGGGTAGTGAGTGCATGATCCGGTCTTTGAATTCCGTGCTCCCTTTCTTTCTTTTTTTCCCAACAAGATCATAGGATTCCAGTGGCAGTGCGACCGCTCAAGTTAGCGCTAGTTATCATGTTTGTGTGATCACAGAATCTTTTGTGCTGCTGTACAGAGATAAAAAAAATATGGCTGCTGCACTTGTTCTTACCTCCGTGTCACGTAGTAAACCTGCATTTTGATGCTATTCGCCTATATATTTCTCATTGTACTGCTAAATATCATGAGCATCACAAAAAATGAGAAAATGACCTGCAGCCTGAAAAGGGGTAGACTGAGCTGCATACATTTGTGACGTTTTCACTAGAAGCTAGTGATTCCAAATTTTTATTTGCCATTATCTTTCTATTTCATACCCCTTCACCAACCTTTTTCTTGTTTAGCAACATTTACATTCTTTCCTTGTGTCCTTTATAGCTTCATTACCAATTTGGCTAGTGTTCTCGGACAATGAATTTGCTAGGTAGAAAACAAGGTGTAAATGGAAATTCTATGTTGACATATTTCCACCTTCAAAGAAATGAACTCCATAAAAAAAACACTGATGAATTGATGATGAACTGCTTTTTTTTCCACTCGTTACTACTTCAATCTAGAATATAGTAGGGTTCCCCTTCGTTGATTCACTAGATAGTCTGTTTCATGGCTGGGATTTTAGCATTCCGAAAGCTTACTGATGTTTATCAACGAGATTATGGTCAGTACGTAGTTTCTTCATAATAAATGTTGGAACAAACAAATATTAATTGTAGAATAAATACTTTGATGTGTAGTACTATAGTAGAAGTTTAGGTGTGGCTACCTACAAATGGGCCGGGAACAAACACTGCTGTGACGATATCTCTATAAATCTTTGTGTCAGAATCTCCCTTACTTATCAGCCAAACATATAATAAACATAACCTTTTTAATGTTCATAGTTATTTTCCCCAAATTCTCATGGATAGGTACCTGTCTCTGGCGGCCTATTTCCTTTTGCATTCCTTATGAAGCAAAAGTAATGATTAATATTTTTCTGTTATTACAATCCCCAAACTTATGTTACTAAATAGACAATGCATGTTGCAAACTTGGCAAAGTAAAATCAGTAGCGCGAGAAAGTATACTGACCCTTAGAAAATGTTGTGCTATATATAGGGCTATTTCTACTTGCTTAAATAATTAAGGAAGAATATTTTGATATACCTATCTACAGTCATGTTTGAACAATAGTTATATATATATATATATATATATACATCATGTTTGAACAATAGTCATATACTCATATACATCATGCTTGAATAATATTTTCACTATACCGGCTATCTTAATGAGTAAGTAATTTTTTACATGCATTAATTACATTTTTCTCAGGCTATACATATTTGATGCATAAATAAGAATGTTGTGCAAATATATATATGCCTTTTTTTTCTTCGAGTTGTTAAACATATTTGACAAAATTGCAGCTATACCAACTTGAATAAAAATATTATATATATTACTGTGGATAACAACTGTAAAGTGCATCTCTTATGCACAGTAGTGAGATCTTCAAATTGTTACAGGTTCTAAAAGGGCAATACACAGTTTCACGTCATGCATGCCCACTCTGGTAGCTTGAGGAATCGTGCTACTGTATTGGAGGATTTTACTGGTAGGACTGCAAAGACAAATAAAAGTAAAACAGTAGATCCATTTAATATTTCTGCTATGGCATTCATGGACCTACGAATTATCACCATATCTTTCCCTACAGTATAGGATAAAAACTTTTCAGCGTACTCATTATTGCATTGTCGACCAGTTTGTATAGTTGATTTCTTCCAACGATGTAGAAATAAGTTGAATATATCTCAGAATTTTCTCTTGATGTTTTGTTTCTAAGAAGCATATATATGTCAAACTTTACTGCAACAATCTGAAGAAAACAAAATAACATTGCAAAGTCACATAGCCTTTATTAACTACTACTAGTAGTACACTAGAAGTAGAATGTATCTATTCTTTCAACTTTATATAGTCTCTGCTCTTTTATTCAAGCATGGTATGAGGAGTGCAAATTCTCAGCTTAGTTTATAGTGAATTACTGGAGATCCCTGAAAGTTCGAATCTTCGCATGCATAATTAAGACGAGGCCTGATTCAGTGAACGGCCTAGCCTATGAGTCTTCCCAATTTTCCTTTCCTAATTTTCGTTTGACAAACAAGAATAATACAAGGGATGGCTCCATTATAAATGAGTATGAGAAGGGATACAGATTTAACAACTAAATACTTCATATATATCAACGGTCAAATTTTTTCATCAGTTGCCTTAATACAAACGTAATGTTTTGTAGTTGACCTGCGATAGTCACGAAGAGTAGGAATTACTAGTAAACCGTATAGTGCCTCTAATATATACTCTAACTAAGTTCTGTGCATAGTAATACAATTTCTTATACCTGCTCAATTCACTGATGCAAAACGTAACATATTGAGCACAATATGATGATCATTTTCATTCTATGTGTCATCTTTTTTTTTTTCTGACACTCCCGTGTTTTCTTTCTTGTCACATACAACTAATCACGCTTTTTACTTTTGAAAAGTAGCATTCTATATAGTCTTGTTAAATTAGGCTACTCCTAATGGGAGTTTCATTTTTATTAAATGAGATGTCATAAGCAAATTTCATGGTAAGAAATTTATGAAGAGAGAGATATGAAGAATTTCATCTAGATGAAACTGGGTCTACACAATTTTCTAAAATTGAAACACCATGAAACTACCATTGGAGAGGAGTAATTTCATTTCATTCTTTAGACAACCAATAAAATCATATAGAAGTAAGTGCTATGAAACACTAAAATAAAATTATGCATTAGAGGGATGATTTCATTTATGGTTTAAAACTACTAAATATGACATGATATTTTTGGAAACATCAAAATAAAACTATCTATTGGGATTAGCCTTATGATGGTCAGAATGAATAGAACAGAAAATATTTAAGGACAAATAGATATTCCCACTCCACAAAATGTACAACAACCTTTTCTTCTCAACTTTTAATAAGACCAGTCTCAATGAACCCTTTTATTGCACTATTTTCAAAACAAAGTTCTAGATAAGTAAGTCAATATCTTTTCATCAGGATGAAAGATCTCTCACATAAGATGAAAATTTTTCTTCTCTCTTTTTATAACTATTTTATCATGTTAGCAAAAAAAATACATAAGTGACATACTCCCTCCATTCAATAATATAAGACGTTTTGGCTCTGGGCATGAGAATTAAGGAGAAGTAAAAATATATGCTACATAGAAACGAGGAGAAGAGAGATAGAGATAGAGATGCATTAAAAAGAAATAAAGATGCATTGAAAAACGAGGGTGTCTTATAATTTGAGAAAAATTGAAAAGACTATAGTATCTTAGAATGTTGATCCGACAGGGTAGTATTTAATTCTTATGAAATACTCTACTCTGTTAAGACTGGCCTAACCCGAATAAAGCCGTACAGATCGAGTACGTGCTCTTATCAGCCTTTTATGCCACTCACATTATTGTCTTTTCAGTACACGCATACACACAAAAAATGTTTTTTTTTACAAGTACTGATACTTTAAAATGTTCTGAACAAATGTCGTTGTATCAATCACCTGGCACTGTTTGAAAATCTTGACCCATCGACTGAATTGGCAATTAAATTTTGTGAACAGTAATAGTACCCAGTACCAGTACGTACTGAATGACAAGGATATCATTTAGGCATCAGCATCAGGGCACATAAATACATACATAATGCACACATACACTGCGACACATCAGGCACGCAGGGGAATGCCATAAAGGATGCGGCCGCACGCATAAGAAAAATAAAGAAAGGTGGTATGATTTGTTGATCGGCGCATGCAACACGGTGAAGCAACGCAATCCTCGCGGCGTACGGCGGAATGATTGTGGCTCTGAATCGGATGCGTGCTGGTGATGAGTAGTGAGTGACTTGACATGGTTGGTCGTATCTCTCGTTTAGGCCGTGTCAGTGTGGAACTACTGGAACGAACGTACTAGCCACACCGCTGCAAGTTGCAAGTTCCACCGAGGTGTCTGTGAATGGGCCGGCAGACTAAAATTCTGTAGGTGCGTTATAGGTCACTGACATGTGGACTCAATGACCTTCTGATGCGCCCGTTAGCGGCACTTAATCAGCATCTTTCTTTATTGTCACGCTACAACGTTCACCGCAAAGCATTTCACTTAAGAGCAAGTATAGTAACAGGCGTTACGCCTGCCTCGTCAGCTGAATTGCTGAGGTGGAAAGGACAGAGAATGAAAAATCCCTTCTGCCGGCGAGTGCTCAAGCGCCGGGTGAAACACAAGATACGAGGTGCATGCGCCTACTTAGCACCGGTTCTTCGCCAGCTTGCCGATGATTAGAGCTTGAAAAGTGAAATGAGAGTGGGCCCAGATATTATTTATTGAACAGTTCAATAGCTAGCTAAGAGTTTGTTATTATATAGTAATCGGCTGATACTTTGCTGAGGTGGATAGTTTTTAGCCGATGAACCGCCTGAACCATTAGCCTTGCTCTAAAAGCTATCATTGTTTACTCCATTGTTCTTGAAATGATGGCATTTCAAACAACCAAAATAGCCTGCAACCATTTTTTTAAACCCTAAACGTCAATATTACTAGATCCGAGGAAGTACTTCCTCCGTTCATATTTAAATGTTGTTTTGG
This sequence comes from Eleusine coracana subsp. coracana, assembly GCA_032690845.1. Classification (NCBI taxonomy): domain Eukaryota; kingdom Viridiplantae; phylum Streptophyta; class Magnoliopsida; order Poales; family Poaceae; genus Eleusine; species Eleusine coracana. The sequence goes on from CM064430.1 coordinate 46,526,488, forward strand.
AGTTGAGCATGGAAAATAAGGAGAAGTAAAAAGATGAGTGTACTGAAAACGAGAAGAAGAAAGATAGAGATAGAGATGTAGTGGGAAAAGAGAATATTGTATTGAGAAGAGAGAAATGTGTATTGGAAAGCGAGAATAACATGTAATTATAGAAAAGTTAGAAACCTTATAATAACATGTAAATATGAATGGATGAAGTAATATGGAAGAGAAACAAACAGACATAAGCCAAGCCCACGGATCAGGAGTAAACCAATGCAAAAGGATATTTTTGCTGTTATTGTGACGAATATAGTATTTTTCTCTCAGAAAAAAAAATCCCAGAGTATCCGATTCCCTGCATCAGCAGACCATAGCCATCTTCCGTTCATCTTGCTCGTGGTTGGCGCCGGCCACTGAGCTATGTCTGCCTAGCTAGCCCAGGCAGTGCGTCTGCTAGCTGCTGGTGAATCAGCTAGTAGTAGCTCACTGCTGCTGCGATGCTGCCAGAAATTGAAGAAGAAAAACTCGGCAGTAAGATCCGTTCCCTGCTCACATTTTACTGCCACGATCGAGCCGAGCCCTTTTTCTTGCCGCAAATGATGGGAGTTGGGAACGGCTCGGGAAATGGGCGCCGCAGCTTACTCTGGGCCGGTGGGTCCCACTGCACGGCCGGCATGCATGCACCTATCTCTGTGTGCTGATGAGAGTCGCAGAAGACGGACGCCTTTGTACGGCAGCTACCCTGCCTGCTCTGTCTTCAGGCGTGCAGGCAGCGGCTGTCTCCTCTCTCTCCATGGCAGAGGCCGACCCAACCCATTCACCCAACCAGGGCCAAACAAACGGTAAAATTGAAACTTGAATCGCCCGGGTCGTCCTCCGTTTGTGGTTAAAACTGTCCTTGATGCTGGGGATTGTAGCGCTGTACTAGCCACTAAGTATAAGCTCTTAGAGCTAGACTGAGCAGTGTCTGGCCTATCTAACAGTAAGTCAGGTCCATCGAACTTTTTTACTGCCGGGGAAATTTCACACCCTCCGGCTGAAGCATCATGCTTTTGACTTTGCACACATCGCGTAATGATTCTAGTTTGACAACTAATGTTTTTGATTCTGTCATTTTATTACCAAATAAAAAGGGTTATAGTATTAGAGGTGGATTCTCATGGTGAAAGTTTTATTCAATAAATGGATGGTCAAGCTTCACATCTTCTGACCTTTTCAAATGAAAATATGCCTCATATTGATTGGCTTCTACAGCTAGCTACTAAGTAGTACGACATCCGTAAGAACAAAGATGTAATTGTAATAAAAGCATCTTGAATGCATACAGATGGAAGAAACGTTCTGAGAGCCTTAACTTATATTCTCTAGATGTGTAATGAATATGGGCATACGGCGTCTCTTTTCTCTACTAGTGAGGTAGTTTTATGCTCTCGTTCTTATTGTGGAAATTCCAGAACCATAACGATGGTCTCTTCCAACCACTTATTCATATTTTTGCGCATCAACGAGAAACACACATACTAATATCCAAACGTATCTATATAAAGAATTGCTCAGCTGGGCCACAAGAAACAAGATATGGTGGTGCATCGGTTGTCAGAACAAGGAATATGGAGATGAAGTTGTCTGGATGGGTGGAGTGTGCTAATGGGCGGGTTTATTTTTTCTAGTCCTCACTCATACTCCCACCGTATTTATTTTCTTGACGTTAGGACAAGATCCACAGTTCAAAAATAAACTACAAACACTGTCCTAACGATAATAAAAAAAATCTGGAGGTAGTAGTAGCTAATGTAGGAGCTTCGTAGTATTATTGATTCTGGGGCAATGAGATGACATCCGTCCGTGAAAATTTCTCACCAAATTCTACATGTCTCAAGCGGAGCAGCAGGTCAGCAGCCTTGATAAGCTCGTCCTCAGTAAGTCCACCGTAATAACTTCGGTCAAAATACGGAGATCGGATAAAGTGGCAGGCAGGCAGGCATTTTCTTCTTCAAGCACGAGGAAGCAGCAAGGGTACTGGTTCCATGGGCGCCATGTACCCCACATGTCCCCCCCCCCCCCCCCCCCCATTCAACAGTGGGCCACACGTGCCCTCGTCGCACGTGTCCCTCGCGTACGAGTATACCTTCGCTTGCTTTGAGCAAAACTGGGCCCAAAGGAATGTCTTTGCTACAAAATTGAGTGATCCGACTCCACTCAAAGAAAAAAAAAGAAGGATTAGCCACCCTAATTGCTCATCAATCACTCCTGATTGTTTACCTAATTGTCATTCCAGGATGGTCACGAGCACGGGTCATCATGGAACATGGACGAGAAGAAACACCTGTCCTCTCTATATTAACCAAATAAAATAATGAAAAACATTAAGAATAATTACAGGCACGTCGTCCCGGGTATCCGACACATCAATCCCCAGGACCTCGACGCAGGTCGGTGTCACTCTTCCACTAGAACCGGTCGCGCTCAGGCCTCGGGTTTCCCGGAGATTCGTTCGCCAGACGCCGCCACTAAACCCATCTCTGATTCGGTTCGATCCGCCCGTCCGCCTCACCGGTTGCGATCCGCAGCATCGCGCCTCACGAACGTATCGACACGCGAAACTTGACAACACATTAGGTGCGCGACAACTATGCGCTCCTCTTCATCAGGCACCACCAGACCTGCTGCAAGAGACCACTGCCACATGCATATATTATGTCTGCATAAGTAAATGTCCGATTAAGCACGCGTACTAATCGGTATTTAAGAGATTGGATCTACAGCAGGTATACGGCCGTGCAGAAGGCCGATCATGACCCTGATTGGCGCAGCTGGTGCAATTGATATCAGTGTCTGCTCAATCGTCTCAGCACAAGCAGACAAGCAAAAACCACCAGGCATGTCGAATCAGGGTGGTATGTACATGGAGGATTGTCCGCAAAACAGTATACAGAAATCTGGACTGGGGGGATGGGGGTTCTCATGTTAGATCATATTTCCGCAAAACGGTGTATGCTTTGATTGACTTTCGGTAAACAGCAGTTTTGTTTGTTAGTGTTGATTCTATCAAAACAAGAAGCTTTAAACACATCTCGCACCTCAGTATCTACAGCCGCAAGTTAGTTTCCGGAACCACCAGAGGGAAAACAGGCGCAGTGAACTCTACACCATGTATTGCATCGACACCTGCATCAGCCTTGTGTGGGGTATACTCAGTGTGGCAATGCCCCTCCTGCAGTTCTTCCTCAAGAATGCGTAGAAGTAGTTGATCACTAGCTTCTTGACAAAGAATGACTCCTTTCGAGCCCTAATGTCGCCGTGTCCTAGAAGGTACACCACGCCAGACTCTTTGGCCTTGTGGACAAAAGAGAGCTCGTTGTCTAGACTTCGCCTCCCATCTGTTGCCTCATCCAGAGATCCAAATGACATGCTTGATCCAAGGGCTGAGTTATTAATACTACCAGACTCTGCAAGAAGTGGAACGCCAACAGAATAGATGATACCATTAGGACCAACCAGAACTCTAGATGATGAACCAGACACAATCTCCTCTTCAGAATCTGTGTCCTCGTTATGATCACTCTCTAGGGAGCGCTCCTGAGCTTCTCGGCGTATGAACTTCTCAAGGCTTTCAATCAGAAGCTGTTCAAATGCTTGGGGGTTCTCCTTGCGCACATCCTTGTACCCGTACCTGCAACCACGAATGATCAACATTCAAGAGGATAATCCATATAAAGTTACTAAACAGAACATTCTTTTAATAGATTACAAGCTGAACCTGAACTTCACAGCAGGATAACAGTGGAAGCAAAGATCAGCTGATAAAACTCACAAGTTAAAAGTTTGACACAACAGCCATAAATCATATAGTGCCAGCAATCAGAAGAAATGAATTTTGTTATGTAAACCTAACCCAACATTTCACAACTTTATGAGGACAGTAACAGTTGCACACTCCCAACCAAGGACTTGTCTCGTGTCCCCAGCCTACAGAATAACAAAGCTTGCAGAATAGTCCCTCGAGTTACCAACAAAATTGCAATGAGTAGACTCAATCCAGATAGGCTTTACATAAAACACAAGCATAGAGTGGATGTAGTATCAAACATAAGATGTATTAAGGAGATGCCCAAGTTTCAATGAAGCATGACAAGAAACTTCAAAGCCAACATAGCATCATCCTGAGAGGCAACACATTTTAATTTATTTTTAGAAACAGAAAAATAAAGTTTATACCTCGCAATGCAGCGAAACATATGGTAGTTCTTTGGGCAGACCCGACGAAACAGGAACCTTTCACTCTGAGGGACAACAGGAACTGGGACATATTTGATGCAGACAAAAATGATCATTGAATGAATTGCTGGTAGTGTTGTAAGAAAGTGGCCAAAGATTGCAGGGACCCCCCTGACCAGCTCATTGTATAGCAATCCAATCCCAGGGGCTCTAACAGTACCAAGATTGCAGCCTAGTTGCATCAACAAATCCATTGAAAGTTTTTCCTTCACCTCAGTTTCGTACTTCAACTTGGTTCCATAGTTCCATATGTACATTACCAAATACAGTACAGCTGCAAATACCAAAAGAACCCAACTTCCATCTGCTACACTTCCCAAAACTGAGGAAAAGAAAACTAACTCCAGCCCTAAAAAGAGAGTGAGGAAGCATAGAACGACAACAATGTTGACCTGCCATATCAGAAGCATTATAATGGTCACCAGGACAGTAGTCATCATCATGACCCCAAGTTCAGCAATGCCTGCAATCAAGATGGCTCATTAGAAATTGGAACTCAGGTGCAGCGTTGACAAAACCGCGGTTAATCGGAAAAACGGTCCAGGCCGGTTATCCCAGTCGGACGGTTAACCGCCGGTTTTGATTCAAATATTTTCAAAAATTCAGAAAAAAACTATTATCCAATGAAACCGGTGAAACCGACTGGTTAACCAGCAAAACCGGTAAAACCAGGGTTAACCAAAAAAAACCAGAAAAATGTGAATTTAAAAATCTGTCACCAAACCCGGCAAAATCGACTGGTTAACCGCCAAAACCGGTTAAGTAACCGGCCGGTTAACCAGTCACCGATCATCCACTCTCCAAATCGAATTTTGCCTGGTTAACCGGCCGGTTTTTCCGGTTTTCCGGTTAACCATTGAACCGGTCCCGACGGGTTTTACCGGTCGGTTCGGTTATGTAAACCTTGCTCAGGTGCAGGTTGATGCCTGTAACAAGCTGATGCTTGAATGCAGGAGGTTGGTGTATATTAAAATCATTGGAACTTAGGTGAAGGTTTTAAACAGGGTGCCCATGTCCAGGAGACTCATCCAAAAAACTCCCAGTATTATATGGAATCAACAAAAGAAAGAAGACTTTGAATAGAAACATAGAGAAGAACATGAAATAAATAAACCATTTTTATCTACCATTTTATCCCTTATAATATAAGGCTAAGTTCCTATGAACTTATTTGAATTAACTCAAATTCTTAAACCTCTTCATTTCTTTACACATTAGTTTAAATTATGTGATCGACTCTATATCATGACATAGGATCATAGAAAGCTAAGGCTTCTCGATCAGTAAAGATGAGGAATTTTTTACACAGGCAGGGAAACTGTATTGCAGAGAAAGGAAATCACTGTGAATGCACTACCAGTCTGGTTTACGGCTCATATCACGTACCATATGCATTGCCGATCTCGTTTATGCTCCCGAATACCGTAACAAATGCCAGACAAGAAACTAGCAAAAACCAGTTCATAACAGGTATGTATATTTGACCCATGAACTTTCTAGAGGTGTGAATAATTTTCAGCCGTGGAAAGCAGCCAAGAGCTATTGCCTGCTTTATGGTCGAGAATATGGCAGTTGTCATTGCACGACTAGCAATTAGTGCAGCCACAAGAGCTATGAATACCACTGGCCAAAATGCCTGACCTGCAACATGGTGAAAATCTATCAAAAAGGACTTGCAACAACTAGTAAAATTAAGTTTGCATTGTATTAACATTTTTTTTTGTTTCAGCATAGTGAGATATACATAGCAATTAGACAGACCAGTTTGCCTTACTTGGGATAGACAAAAAGAAGACCTGCTGATTTTCAGTTAAGTTTTCCATAAGAAATGCAGCTTGCCCTAGATATCCCAGTAGAAGACATGGAAGAACAAGAAACACAAATGTAAGCTGCAACATATGAGCAACAGTAAGTCACCATCAACTATTTCGATTGGAGCAACATTGAGACCTAAACAACAGTAGCAGGAGAGGGAGGAGGATACCTGAAGAGATTTAACGGAGAAGTAACATAAATCAGCAAACATTGCCTCAGATCCTGAAAATAATCCTCATGTTATCCTTATATTAGCACTCGGAAAATACTAAAGAGAAATTTTCTTATGTCAGTTGCCAATTGAATCCTCGCTGTTAATTTGTACTTTTTGGAACTCTTTGGATGATGTGCTGGGCCATGGGTAAATCATTTGTTTCATGATTCCAACAACAGCAGCAATGGAATGTGCTAATGGATATTTACCTTTTGTTATAACTGTCGTGGCTAGGGAGCTATCTATTAAATGTATACAGTCCATCTCCATCGAAGATCAATATAACTTATGAAATATAAAATTATGTTTACCTTTCTTATTCAAGAGTATATTACAAGTTGTAACAAACAATATGGCCAAAACACACATACCTGTTGCGCATAAAAGACATCCTCCAAGAGACATCCAGGCTTGAGTGGGATTTCTTTCAAAATAATAGTAGATATACACAGGATTGAATGCATGTAATACTTCTGAACCATATGTCCTGATGTTATAAACTCCTATCCCGGCAAGGCAGCAGAACCATATGAACAAGGCAGGCCCAACAGCAAGCCCAACTTTGCTTGTTCCGAACCGTTGCAGACTGAACAAAACAATAAGGAATGCAACAGTTATCATGACCACTTCACCTGCAAAAGCAAACAACAAATTGTGAGCATTGAATATGACTATAAATGCAAACTAGTTCTTTATCAAGAAACTAACAAGTTGGACTCACCCTCATTAACACTAGATATTCCAACCTTCATGCCATTAACAGCTGACATCACTGCAGATATTGATATGAAAAAAAGTCGAGTTATTTCTAGGAGAGGATGAAGACTGGTGTAGCATGACATTTCTAGGAAAACAGAAATACAGATAACCCAACTAGGTGAAGAGCTAAATACATTGACGACGAATGCATTAGAAAGACAAAAACCTGACATTGCCGGGGTGACAACACCATCTGCTATCACCATAGAAGTACCAAATAGAACAAGCATCAAAAGCAGTTTCTTTAGCATAGATGACGTCTCAAGATGCTCCTTGATCTTCAAAGACCTCTCAAGTTCTACTGAAGGTACCTTCAAGTGGAAACTTGATATACGAGTATCAGAAGGTAGTTGGTTTGGAAGCAGACTTGCCTTTGCGTTTCTGCATATTAGCGAGTATAAAGCAAATGTCCCACCTACCAAATAATAAGAAACCAAATATTAGATGCAAAGCTTAAAGAAGGATAGTTTTCCTAATTTACTTCTAGTACCCCAGTAAATAAAGAGAAATACCTTCTCCATCATCGTTTCCCCATAAAACAATCAGAGTATACTTCAGAAACGGTATTAGGATGAGAGTGTATATTACAAGTGAGAGTGCTCCAAGCACATCCTCCTTTGAAGTAATAGGGTATTTGTTGAACATTATATCAAAGGTATATAACGGGCTGGTACCAACATCCCCAAAGACAACGCCTAGCGTCTGAAGAGTCAGCACAATACTCCTGCCTAAGGAAAACTCCTGCAAGGAGACAAAACTCAGGTATCAGAGAGTTAAGACACCTGTGCATGAAAAATTGAGATGGAACTTGCAGGCATACTGTGCGTGCATGATGTCTGTATAGCAAATAATATCATCTGTGCAAATTCAATTCAAATCTGCTACTTCATCAATTTGCCAATGACATCCAGCTTTACAAGGGATTAAACTGAAAATGACATAGCGAATCATGGATGATGAGGGGGGAAATAAAGTTAATTCGAGTTAAACTAGTGATTATCCTCATTCTCTGGTTCTAGTAGGTTAATTTAGACACACGCCCTCAGTGCATCCCACAACATCTCCTTCCACAAGTAATCAGTCATAAACTGGATTTGGGCCTTCAACATCAAACTATAACAGTGAGCAGAACCAAAGCCTCCATATCCCAACATCCTTCAACGCATCATTGAGATTCAACTCTCTCATTAAAGGCTAATATTATGGTCAGTGCTCAGATGTCGTGACCTCTCAGGAAATGTATTTCAAGGGCTAACCTAGTGCAACATACAAGTAGACCATGCACAGGGCTAAAAGAATAATTTGCTTCTCGAATATTTAAGGGCAACATCAAAGTGGATTGATATTTTAAGACTTAGAACAGCCAAAAATCTGAACAAATCACCTAACAATATGATGCTTTGAAGTTCTTGTAAGGCATCTAACTCGAATAAGAGAAGCGAGCATTTTAATAACATAATCAAACATCCCCCATAACTCTTAATAGTTGAACCAACTCTGATGCAAGACTAGAGATGGAGCAGTTTGATGATGACGTTGGCGAAACTCTTTTGCCATCATTAGATCATTCCATCTCCATCTGTTGAAGTGTAGCTCAGAGAGATGACAAATGCCTTGCACTGCTACCACACTATCAACTAGAAGTCTGCCCTTTTGCTAAATATGTAGAGATCCATGATACAGTTGCCCATGTAGTCAAACTTGGGTGGTATATATAAGGCAAATATTAACTGAAAGTCAAACTAAAAAACTTAGCAATCATCTAAAGAAATGTGTTTCACAAGTAAGTCTGCCCTTTTGCTAAATATATAGAGATCCATGATACAGTTGCCCATGTAGTCAAACTTGGGTGGTATATATAAGGCAAACATTAACTGAAAGTCAAACTAAAAAACTTAGCAATCATCTAAAGAAATGTGTTTCACAAGTGCCAAACATGCATCTAATCACGCATTCATCAAACTAAATTAAAAAGCAGGACAAGGCTATTTTGAATTGGCAATGCTTGTTAAAGATACTAAATGGAAAAGCATATCATAAGCATCATATGTACATCCTGCAAATTAATGTGGTTCACAATGTACCATGACAAGCAATAAGCCCAGAAATGTCATGAACAATGGTGACTCAAGCGGTTCCCACTGGTGTTGGATGAATCGCTGCATCAGACAGGATCGTCGGATTAATGCTGCCAAGGCCTCACACCAAGCTAAGTTATAGGCCAGAGCTCACACCAAGCACCCTTGATTGTTCATAGTCTCACAGCTCCGAACTAACCAAGTCCCTGTTAGCACTACGCCACACGAAGCGAGCAATAGCACACGATCAGAAATACTAGTAAATCACAAATTTCACAAGACATTGGTCGATCGCGAGCGCGTGCCGCGGCCTCGCACAGGCAATACCATAAACACCCCTCATACGAGAATCGAATCACGGTTCGACTAAGAAGCTGGGGGTGTGGTGGGGCGCGAACCTGATGGCGGTACACGCCGGGGACGTCGAGCGCCTCCACGTCCAAGGAATCAGCGCGCGGGCCAGTGCGCACGAGGCGCTGGCGCAGCATCTCTTCCTCCTCATAGTCGTCGTCGTCCGAGCCGCCGCCGCGGGAGTCCAACGCAGCCGTGGGGTTGTTGTCGCCGCCGCCGCCGTCGTCGTCAGAGCTCTCGATCTCGTCCTCCTCGAAGGCGCCGCCGGAGGCAACCCATCGCATCTCCGCCGACTGGGTCTTCCGCAGCGCCCCACGACCGCCACCGCTACCGGCATCCATCCGGATCGAGGCTAGAGGGGAAAGGCGCGCGCTAGCCGGGTTCTAGTTGTGCCGGGCTCGGGTTGTACGCGGGGAAGGGAAAGGGGAGAGACGAGGCCAGGAGCAGAGAGGCTCTGGCTGGACTCTGAAGAAGAAACGGAACTGCAGCTGTCGATACAGCTCTGCTCCAATATTTTCCATTTTCCTTTCTTCTTTCTCTTCTTCACAGATATTCATCACGTAAGTTTTATACAGCATAATTAATCTTTTATATCCGTTTCGTTAACATAGGTGCACGTAGAACGCGGCTGAGATATGAATATCTACTCCTTAATTTATAAGAGACTTTTCCAGCTATCGTTTCACTGACCAAGTCACATACTCTCACTTTAGAGGCCAAGCTGTAAAATATCTCGTTTCATCAAAGCGTGAATGAGATGCTTCTAGAGTGATCTCCTCTTATTTTCTAACACTTTATCATCTAAGTATAAATGAGAGTGTTTCTTTCCTCTTATTTTCTATCATTTTACTTGCTTATACGGTATAAGTAGCATTTATCCACTATATTTTTTCTTTATACTTTTGTCCCATCCATGTTCAAGACCTGAGGTTCAAATCTGCAGCAAAATAAAGGGCTATCTATAGAGATGTTCAACTTCCTAACTGGAGGATGAAAATAAAAATTCGCTATACATACACAAAATAAAATCATTCAATTACTACACATCCATAATCATATATATAGTATTGTGGGATTGTAGCATAGAAACAATAAAAAAAAAGATGCAATTAAATTCAAGAGACAAATTTGCAATGATGCTTCATGTGCGTTGATGTTAAGCCATCTTGGCTCCTTGGAGTGTCTCAGGTCTCAGCATAATGTCTCTATGTCTCCTCGGCGTGATGGTGGCTCCATTGTGCGACCAACTCAGCAATCATCCATAATTGAAATTCTGAATCTTTAATAATTATATTCTTGTCAATCGAGCACCTAATCCCGCATAATTCTTGTTGATTCTCAATTTAGTCCCTAAAAGTTTTGAAAGATCATATCTTTTTATTTATAACTCTGATTTAAACTATTCTTACACTTACATCTTCATCTCATCGTAATATATGCAATCATAGTACTTTAATAGTTCATTTTATAGATTTGATGTAACAAAAAAATCTAATATAATCTAAAAAATAGTTCACTATAGGTTATTGTATTTTTCAAAAAGTCCACAGCAATCTATGAACAATTTGTTATTTTTAGGATGAGATGATAGAAAGGAGTTAGAAAATTAAAACTAACTTGAAGCTGGATGAGTTTTTCCATGGTTATATCATTGTATGGGGGATATAACCCTACAAATTACTAGCATATAATTTTGCGTTACTAAATTAGTTACCCTAACAACTCACTAAGATATTTATATAATAAAGTAGTGCATCCACACTGTTACTTGTGTTTTAAAAATAAAAAATCATCATCTATGTCATTTAGGTATTTATATATATTTACTAACAAAGTTCCCGTGCGTTGCTACGGAATTAAATTTCATTACAAAGAGTAGTATAACCATAATTACAACAACATAATAATTCTTTTAAAAAAAGAAATCATGAATATGAAAAGTGGTTCTATACCTTATTTTAAGATTACAAATAGTTATTGGTTTTTTAAATAATAGTTATTACCCTTGGGATCATATAGCACGCCCATCTTTTCTTCAGTTATTTAAAGAGATTTGTTTCTTATTATAATAAATGACATAACTAAAGAGACCTCGTCAACCACAGCTTCCCCAAGCAATTCTTTCTTACTCATAAATATTCTTCATGCTCTATCAGCAATCTCATGAGATACCTGTTCATTACTTATAAAAAAAAATCAAATTGGTGTAGTTCCTCTCGCGCGCAGACAGGCCACAAAATTGGATACATCCCCTTTTATTAGCTTTGCTTTTGATCAAGCCATATATAGGCTTTGATTAGCATATTTATGCCAAAGGCAGCTAAACTGTCAACGACTGAGTTACATGATCATGGAAATTTAGACAGCCGACAACTGTTAAAATCGAGTAACATGTATCAGGAGTTGACCCTGTAATCTCAGTGGCCAGAGTAGAAGCATCAGTTTGCGAAGAGATCGAGCAGAAGAGATGTCGCCGACCCCGTTGGTTCTACTTGGGCCTGGCGCTTCCCATTAGCCATTCAGCCCATGGGTTGCGAACGTCTGCTTACAAGTTTTAGCCGTGACGTGGTGGCCTGGCAACCAACTGGCGGCCACGAGGCGCCGCCGCTGCCGCCGCACCCTGCGTTGGCCCCTGGAAGCTCAGAGCAGGTCCGACGACTGCCATGAAGCGAGCCATATCCGCCCTCCGGCCCCACCGCGCAGCCTCAAACCCCTCGGCGGCGGCGGCGGAGGTGCGGCTCCGGCCGCCCAGGCCTCCACGGGGGCAGCACCTGCTCGCGAACGCGCGCGTCCTCGACGACATCGTCCGCCGCGCCGGGATCCGGCCGGGCGACGCCGTCCTAGAGGTGGGACCCGGGACGGGAAACCTCACCGCGCGCCTCCTCGCCTCCCCCGCCGCCAGCGTCACCGCCGTCGAGATCGAACCACGCATGTCCCGCGCCGTCACCGCCCGCGCCGCCGCCCTCGGCCTCGCGCACAAGCTCACGGTACGTAATACCGAACGTTGACCACCCGCTCGATCAAATGCCTCGAACTATAAGTAATTAACCAACCAAATCTGATCTATCTTCGTCGATCAACCAGCAGGTGATCACCGGCGACGCGATGAAGGCGGAGTTCCCTCAATTCGACGCCTGCGTGGGCAACATCCCCTACGGCATCTCCTCGCCGCTGGTCGCCAAGCTCCTCTTCGGGCCCCACCAATTCCGAACCGCGACGCTGGTCGTGCAGCGGGAGTTCGCGCGGCGGCTGGCGGCGGCGCCGGGCGACAGGGAGTTTAACCGCCTGGCGGAGAACGCGCGCCTCGTCGCCGACGTGCGGGTGCTCGCGGAGGTCAGCAGGGCGGACTTCGTGCCCGTGCCGGGCGTGGACTCCGCCCTCGTCGAGATCGTCCCGAAGGCGGTCCGGCCGTCCGAGGTCGCGCCCGGGGTCCCCACCGACGAGTGGCTCGCGTTCGTGAGCTTTTGCTTCGAACAGCACAATCGGCGGAATAAGAGGAAGCAGGAGAAGACGATCGGTACGGTCTTCAAGCGGGACGAGCTGGTCATGGAGATGCTCCGACGGTCTACTAGTGCCGAGGAATGCGATAGCGGTGTTGGTGCGGTACACGGCGACAAGGATGGCGTCGTGCAAAGCAGAAGCAGCGACGGAATGATCGGTTTCGGTAAGGAAGAGGTCGTGGCGTTCAAGGAGAGGATACCTGAAGTTCTACGGAAGTTCAGGCCTCCTCAGTTCTACGGAAGTTCAGGCCTCCTCAGGCCACGTTTGGAGGCCCCACGCGGCTGATCATACCACCTAACATACCTGAATGGAAACAAAATATTAATGTCTCGTTCGGTAATTCGTACTTCTCAAATTGCAGATACTAATAGGTTGATCCAACTATGTAAAATCTCATCCGGTCATTTGGTGATTCAACTATATTGACTGTTATGTTAAACACTTAGAAGAAGTATCAAATTTCATTTCAGACATGGAATTGAGCAAGAGATGGCGACCTCTCCTCCCCATCCCACCGACCCCTCGCCGGCGGCTGCCTCGGCTCCGGCGTCCAACATCTCTCCTCCAAACCCTACCTCTTCCCCTCCCAACCTTTCCCCGCACGCTACACCCTTCTGCCCTGCTTCCACGGGAAGATCGAAGCATCAAAGATGGATGGATAGCCCCCATCCCGCTCGCCTGTTGGTGAGCTGTCTGTTGAGTGTGCTCCTGACCGGGCCTCCTATCGAGATGTTGCAGCCCGATTTGTCACCCACCCAGTTCGACCCACCTGCGGTGAGCCTTGCCAGCATCGGCCTTGTAATGTGACAACGCAGCCGGCCTAGATCTGTTTGCGCTCCGAGATCCATAGGGTCCCGGAAGCTGCACCAGATCCTGAAGGGTGGCGCGTGGCGCGGAGCAGGCGCAGTCGCCACTGCAAAGAGATCCCGCGAACTGGTGGGGGGGGGGGGGCGATATTGGCCGCCATGGTTGGGCTATGCTACAACTGTCTTAGCAAGGGCCATTGGAAGCGGGACTATCAGGAGCCTAAGCGGGAAGGAAATTCTCTGTAGCAATGCTGCAAATCCACTGATTTATAGCACCGCTTAGATTTAAGCCACGTGTCATCTAGGCTGGATCTCAAAGCTGCCCCGCTGCCTCCCACCGTCCCACGTCCAGTCGATTGAGCCGATGATCAAACCCACCTCAAGCCCATCGGCTCGGCTTCGTCCACAACTCGTTCCTCAATCGACAAAAAAACAAGAGTAAAATGCATGGCCGGTCCTCCAACTTGTTCGAGAGTGTTATCTAGGTCCCCGAATTCTTAATTTACACATTCAAATCCCTAAACTTGCCAAGTGATTCACTCATGGTCCAAATTATCCTAATTAGCATTAATAAAACCTACTTAGTACATATATTACAACCATGTCATCTAAATTGATCAATTTGTCACTTATATTACTATTTGATCTTATTTGAAAATAACTAGAAAGTAATGTAATTTCACCTTTTTTCTCTATTATGACCTAGTTTTTAACTTTGACATGAATTTTATAGTAATACAAATGATGAGTTCATCCATTTGAGAGTGACATGTGGCTGCAATGTAAAAATAAAATACGCACGTTAACACTAATTAGAGTAATTTGGACCAGGAGTGAACCACTTAGCAAGTTTGAGGACCTGAATGTGCAAATTGAGAGTTGAGGGACCTAGAGGGACCTAGATGACACCCTTAGACAAGTTTGAGGTAGATCATGTGTCACCACCGTTAGCATGGAGTCAATTTCTCATCCGTTTCTGCCAACTGCCGCCAGGGCCGAGTCAATTTCCCGTTCGTTGCTGCTGCAAGTTGCCGCCAGCGCCAATTCGATTTCTCCTCCACTTCTAGCAACCGCCGCCGGCACCGAGTCGATTTGCTGTCCACTTCTACCAACCGCCATCGGCGCAGTCAATTCCCTTTCCGCTACTACCATCTTGAGTTTCTATCTGAATTTCAGAAATTATTTTCACAATCTTTGTAAAGAACCATACTGACTGTCAGGCACCTTATTGCCAACCAAAGCAAATGAGACTGAAAGATCCCATCAGGTGGCTGCTCACAGATGGAAGACGAAATTTCTAACTGTCCAATCTTCAGCTTTAACAAATAAAAAATAAGCAGCGATAACCAAGTGTATGCGGTGCGCTTGCTGTTTGTCTACCGATCGATGTGTATTGGAAAGCAGGACAGACAGGAACGAGCAGAGCAACCGTGGCATTGAGCGGTGCTTGTTTTTTACGATGGATGCATGGCCGTTAGGAGGGAGAACAGGAAGCAACGGTAGAGAACGAGGTTGACGATTGACGACAGCCGGCTCTATATTTTTCTTTTCTGATGGATCCCTATCAGGCTAGACTCGATTACTTGGCTTACGGCTGAATCATTATTGGCTCAATCGGTTGGGCATGGGAGGCAGCGGGGCTGCTTTAAGATCTGGCCTAGATGAAACGTGGCTTAAATCTAAGTGGTGCTGTAAATCAGTGGATTTGCAGCACCGCTGCAGAGAATTTCCTTCCGTAAACCGGGACACCGCTCCTTCGAGTGTCGAAGACCGAGATCGATCCAGTCTTGCCGTCGTCCAGTGGCACACCCGCAGACCTGGCCGGCCAGCAAGGAGATAAGCAATGCCCGACGCATGGGTCCTCTTCAGCTGGCCATCGCGTGGCCTTGCCCGGTGAAGGGACCTCAAATCCCCAAGGACGGCGCCGCCGTAACCGTAGGCGTAGGGGACGCTGAGGTGCTGGTGGCCGCAAAAAGGCGCTTACAGATGAGGACATCGACACGCTTGAACATCACTCTAACCGTTCATCCCCTTCACGTCAGCCTTCAACAGAGCCACGAGGAGAGGCTGTCAGCCTTCAACAGAGCCACGAGGAGAGGCTTCTCCATATCTATGCTTCATCGACAGAACCTTCAATGTTGACCAATGGGAGGCAGAGTTTCAGGATCGGGCGGTCTTGGTGCAGATTGCTGGCACTCGACCACCAGTCACTCCGACGGCTGCCTTGCGGGCGATTGCCAACAAGTTTCACATTCATGAGTTGGGTAGACTGGAGATTCATCAAGCTGCTCCTCCGCATGATTTCCTTCTCCTGCTACCAGATCATGACACTTATTTGACGATATTACATGGAGATCGATCAGTGACGACGCGAGAGTTTTAGCTCATGCTCCGACCCTGGAATAGGCTTGCATATGCGGAGCATGGTGCTCTACATCATAAGGTCCTAATTGAGTTGGAGGGGATCCCCGTGCATGTTTGGAGTGATAGCACAACAGTTGATCTCCTTCGACTTTACTGCTCGATCGAAAGCGTGCACCCAGACACGCTGGCTCGATGGGACCTCTCCGTGTTCCACATCACAGCTTGGTCCACTCCACCGGAGCTAATCCCGAACTCCCGGCCTATCATTGTCCTGGAGCCAACGAACGAGGAGTCACCGTTCTTTCCCTTCCGGAGCACTCTGAAGTACCAAGTTTCCATTCACATTAGGCGGCTTCTGGATGTAGTTCCCGCCCGATTCTCCATCACCTTCCCCGCCGCCAACTCCACCGTAGGAACGCCCAAGTGACGATAAGTTTTCTACAAGAACACCCAAGAGACCACGCCGGAGAAGGGGAAGATTCAGACTAGAACGTTACATCCGCAGTGAAGATGGGATGCAATCCTCGGATTTGGAATCCGTCGAGGGTGCGGCCGTTGAGTTCGGTGCTCTGGCATCCGATGATTTCCCACTATGTAAAAAAGGGGTCTTTAGAGACTCTTCTTAAGTCTTATTGGAGACTCTGAATTTTAGAGTCTGCAAATTTACGTCTGTAAAGATATATCATTGTACACTCTATTTTTCACGTCTGCAATGACTCACTTAATAGACTCTAGTTGGCAAGCAGAGTCTCCAATGAGATAGAATTGGAGACTCTGGTTGGCAACTAGAGTCTACAATGAATGGTCATTGCAAACTCTGGTTCCAAATCAGAGTCTGCAATGATCCACTTATTACAGACTCTGTTCGCCAACCAAAGTCTGCAATGACCAATTAAGAAAACAAAAAAAAAACAAGAAAAATATACTTATTTTAGCCATTATATATGATACAAATATATAAGCATTATCCATTACATACATTACACCATCTTATCATTTGAAGTGATCAAATCAATTAATCTCTAATAATCTGACAACTCCTATCATTTACAAGTCAAATTTGACAACACCTAGCATATACAAGTCTAATCTGTCAAACCAAGACTATACACCTAACTGTATAAGTCTAATCTATTTCTCTTGCAGCAGGATCATTCCCGAACCTTGTCAGCTTCTGCAAGCTATAGATACATTGACATACCATTGGAAAGATAGAAAAATTACTGCTTCAGCAAGACTGGCATTGCACGATATTTCAATTACTGCAGAACGTAAATTAAATTTGATTTAATAACCAGAAACTATGATCAGGTTATACATTATTTGTGTAAATAAAATAGATCACTGTTGCAGAGGGAAAAGTATACAATTGAGTATACAGATCACATCAAAATCACGAGTTCACAGAGTCACACTATCAGAACTGCTGAGCTCATTGAATGAACTAACATGTGCAAAACACTGCAAAACTAACATTTACTAGCATATCCTCTTATTTGAAAATGGAAAGAAAAAACAACAGGAAAAGGAACTGCACTAATCTCTAGCTTTGGAATACGAGTCTACTGCCAGGACATTCTTGCATTGGTGATCGGTGCAACATTGCAAAATCATATACTAACACAGCCAGAACAATTAGTTAGTAAAGCTGAGAAAAATACTAATCAAATGAGTACATTAGCAGACAACTATTTGCTCAATTGGACAACAGAATATTATGTTAAGGAACCATCAGTTCGTAAAACTTACATGTTGATCAACATGCTATCTGAAATGGCTAGAACAATCAGAGTACTTTGCTTGTCGAAGGTTGTGTCATCCTCTAAGTATAATGCAGAGTCTGATAATTTAATTCGAGTAAAAACAAACTTGTTTCTTCTTAGCAGGACCAAAAAAAGATTGCTATGAATGATCTTTTATGAACCCTTTTGTAGCTCTACCTGGAATGAAGACCAAGCGCACCAAAAGAGCAAGAAAAGCAGTCCACTGACCATAGTCACTCCTTTGGCTAGCATAAGCACTCTGCAAAGACTGAAGAGTACAATTCTCAAATGCTGTGATATGGCAAAATTCTATGTGTATTCAAAAATCTAAATCGCATAATAGAAACTCCATAATATAGCAGTAGCTGAGTTTTTCCAAATAAATTATCTTTGTGTTGATTCGTTTTTTTTATTTATCATGTAGAAGAACAGAGTAACCGATTTGACAGCTACAGTAACCTATCAAAGATCGGAAGCACAATAATCTACTCACATCTTCTCCAGACAACCACCTTTTCTCCTCAGTGGACAAAACTGGCTTGCCGTACTAGCTAATCAGAGGATGTCACAGGCTGATCTCGCGTTCCTACTGGTCTGTCTAACAGGACCAAGAGCACAGGGGATGGCACAAAAAGCGAGTGAATCGCATCCATCGCGTTAAGGGTGGAAGACGCGTACTGACACAAACTAGATTAATCACAGGAAATTGCGCTGAGCAAAGACCGAGGGCTCACGGCACCAAGACATCACCTGACCGTGGGTGGATCTGAGGTTGGTGGCTCGAGTTTAATCAAGGCAGGGAGAGGAGGGGCCTGGATCCCATCGCGCTGCCGAGGAGGGGCCCTGGATCCAGCCGCACCACCCGCCTCCTCACGTAGCGCCGCCGAAGAAGGGGCCTAGATCCGCCACACCGCCATGCTTCTCACACTGCTCATGGAGGATCCGCCTCCTCGCCGCGTCCGCCCATCATCGGGGATGCCGAACCCACACCGCCCACCGCCTCCTCACCGCAGCTGCCCCTTGCTGCGCGTTGCCTCCTTGTCGTGCGCCCTCGCTGAGGAGGGGCAAGCTCAAGAGCCTCACTGAGAGGTGGTAGGATCCTGTCAATGGGGGATGGTAGGCGCATGGATCTCGCCGAAGGAGGGGAGGGAGGAGCTCGCTGGGAAAGGGATGTGGCCGGAGGGAGGAGCTCAGGGGAGAGGAGAGGGAAGGGAAGGTGCTTGTGTGAGTGGAGAACGAGAGGGGGAGAGAGAGGAGGAGAAAGGAGCGGCGGCAAGGGAGCTGGGAGGTAGGGTTTGGATGCCCACCACGCTTATATATTAGGATATGTTACTCGGGTCAAGAAATAGAGTCTGTAATTGTAGACTCTGATAGATAAAACGAGTCTGTAATAAATTATAGACTCGGATCAAGAAGTAGAGTCTGCAATAATTCACGGTATTTTAGACTCGGATCGAGAAGAAAAGTCTGTAAAAGTTTTAGAATACGTTTCGTCAGGAAGAGTCTGCAATGTTATTATATCACAGACGTGTCTATACTTTTGCAGACTCTTCGTATCTAATAGAGTCTCTAAAATATTATTACAGACGCGTTTCAATATAGAGTCTATAATATTAGTGTCTTATTAGACTCTTTTTTACATAGTGTCCGATCATCCTTACGTGACCAGAAAGAAGCGAGGCCCCTAGGGGCAGTACAACATCCAACTACCCGAGGCAAGGAGAGATGGAAAATGTTTTAGTAGATGGGATAAAGAGCTTGACAATGAGAATATCAGCAAGTTGGTCCAGGACGCTCCTCTCTCTGATAATAATAAGGATCTCAATGAAGAAGAAACGAATCTTGCAGGCTCTCATTTTGATGCAAATAAGAATGAACATCAGAATCCCAACATCCATCAAGAACTGGGTATTAGTGAAACTCAAAATCAAAGTGGAGGTTGTCATACATCTTATACAGTCAGAGTGTTAGAACGTCGGGAGCGTAGGGAATAGGGGTGCAAGGTCGCCGGGCGCGGCCTACAGCCTCGCTGGCGAGTTGGGGCCGTGGCGGCGCACGGCAAGAGCAGGCGCAAGGGTGCAAGAGGCAAGAGACAAGAGGCTTCTTATTTCTTGCTTAATGATTCACGATTACAAACTTGACTATTTATGGACTCACAAACGAATCTTATTTCCCTACAACTCTCAACCTTCCTAATATCCTGAACCGACTCAACTCAATCCTAACAAACCGAAGCCTCTGTACTTGACGCCCACGTAGCCATCCTTAGCCACTTTGGTTCCTGTTACGGCGCTGGTACGTCAAGCTCACCATAACATCTCTCTCTCCCTCCGGAAACAGCTCGTCCTCGAGCTGAAACGTTGGGTACGCTAGCTTGAAATCCGCCACCTGTTCCCAAGTGGCATTGTGGACATCCATACCTGCCCACTTGATGAGGACGAACCACTCACCACGTCATAGCTCACCGCAGAGTGCCCGTTCTAGAACCGGCAAGGCTCTTCCATTGTCGATCGATGGCAGCTCAGGTGTCGTGGTCGGTGGCTCACCACGGAAAGGCTTGAGTAGCCCGACATGAAAGACGTCATGCAGACGGGTGCCCTCGGGAAGCTGAAGACGATATGCCACAGAGCCCACCTTGGCCAACATCCGGTAAGGCCCAGCATAGCGAGGACCGAGCTTACCGGCGCGTCGCCTGATAAGTGAGCGAGTCTGGCGATGCAGCAGACAGAGCCACACCTAGTCACCCACCTCGAAGGATAGCTCCCGGTGTTTGGCGTCATAGTACTTGCGGGCGAGCTATTGAGCTTGCAGCAGGCGTACGCGCACGTCAGCCAAGAACGCGTCACGTTCCTGCAGCATTGCCTCGACCATGGCCGTCCGCGCCGAGCCACTAGCAAAGGGCAAGATCGCTGGGGACTCCCGTCCATATACAACCTTGAATGGCATCGTCCGTAGGCTGGTATGGAAGGCAGTGTTGTAGCAGTATTCCGCCGAGGCGAGCCAATCCACCCACGCGCGCGGTCGATCGCCGGTCACTCCCCAAAGATACATGGC
Source organism: Eleusine coracana subsp. coracana (assembly GCA_032690845.1). Lineage (NCBI taxonomy): Eukaryota > Viridiplantae > Streptophyta > Magnoliopsida > Poales > Poaceae > Eleusine > Eleusine coracana. The sequence continues at coordinate 46,547,453 of CM064430.1, forward strand.
GATGGATTTGTTGACGATCTCCAACTGACCGTCCATCTGCGGGTGGAACACTGTGCTCATGTTGAGGCGGACTCCCGCCAGCTTGAACATGTCCCGCCATATGTGGCTTGTGAAAACCGGGTCCCGATCACTCACGATGGAGGAGGGAAAACCATGTAGACACACGATGCCATCAAAGAAGGCCTTGGCCACCGACGCCGCTGTGTAGGGATGGCTAAGAGGAATAAAGTGAGCATACTTAGAAAATCGATCGACCACTGTGAGGATCACCGACTTCCCATGAACCTTTGGCAGTCCTTCGATGAAGTCCATTGAGATGTCTGCCCAAACCTGAGATGGCACCACCAACAGCTGCAGTAGACCAGCAGGATGCAGCGTCTCCGTCTTGTTGCGCTGGCACGTCACGCAGGCCTTGACAAAATCCTGTACCAAGGCGCGGTCATGGGGAATGAAGAAGTCAGCTCGAAGGCGGTGCAACATCTTCTGTATGCCCTCATGACCGGCACCGTGAGCCAACTGAAGGAAGGTGGGCAGCAGCGGGGATTCAGCTGCCACGAAAACACGCCGGTCGTGGAGGATAAGGTCGTCCTCCACTTGCCACAGGGTGCCAATGTTACCGGCAACAATCTGATCGCGGCGCTGGCACATGTCTTCATTGGTGAGTACCTCCTGGTGGATAACCTCGTACAGGGAGAATGTCGGGCTGGAGATGGCCGCGAGAGAGACATCCAGCAAGTCCCGACGTGACAGCGTGTCGGCCACCGTTTTCAGCCGCCCCAGGCGGAATTCCACCGTGAAATCGAAGCCAAGCAACTTGCTGATCCACTGATGTCGTAGAATGGTAGATAACCGTTGATCGAGCAAGAATTTGAGGTTGTAGTGGTCTCTGCGCATGATGAAGTGGCGACCCCATAAGTAGGGCCGCCAATGCCGGATGGCCTGGACTAGACCGATCAATTCACGTTCGTATGCCGCCAGCTTAGTATGGCGAGCCACAAACGGCCTACTGAAGAAGGCCAAGGGTCCCGCGCCTTGGTGAAGCACAACACCAAACCCCGAGCCAGAAGCATCGCAATCCACCATGAACGCCTTGTCAAAATACACTTCTTTTAATAAACATATTAAAATTTGAAGAAAATAAATGTGATTGCAACCATTAAAAACCACGAAAAACCGATAATTGAAAGCATATATCTGTATTGGAGATAGACATTCATGTTTTTTTTAGAATTTTGTTACATCATCTTCTTTTAACTTTTTAGAATAATTTAATATACTATATTATTTTAAACAGTATATTATATCATATTTGAATATTGTGAATCAAACAATATATTATATTAATTTTCAACGTAATATTTGCCTGAATCACATAATGGTACACACTATTAAAATTGTTTTCCTGATCATGATACCACGTACAGATGTATTCACAGGGGTAACTAGTTCACATAAGAATAATTGTTTTTTCTTCAGACCCGTAGTAATGCACCGACACTTTGCTAGTTAATTTTAAAAAGTAAACTAAACAATAATTTAAAAATGAAGATGATAATATTTTTATGCTTATATAAAATCATGTCTCTACAACTTATTAATTGAGGTGAGGTCATCTAGACTATTGTTTTCATGTCCAGATATGTCTGTAACGTTGTCGTATTCAGTTTATATCCTACAATGATTCACCAATCAGTTTGAGTCGTTTTTGAACCATTTTCTAATCCTTTGTTGAATTGAACTCTGGTTTCAATTCGATATTTCATACTAACAACAATTAATCATCTATTGCTTTAACATCATATTTTGAATGTGGAAACTAATAACAAGAATTTCAATAATAACTCAATCCAAAATTATTATAATGAATATTCATTTAAAACTAAAAAAGGTAAAGAAAAATAAAAATAAAGCAAATGCTCAAGCCAAAAGAATGATTAATTGAAAACCTTTATAGTTAAAAAAAAACATTCTAACCATAAAATTTTTTAACAAAAACCCGTGGTAACACACGGGTATTCTAAAAGCCCGTGACTAGTACTTAGGGGGTGTTCGTTTTCATGGGCTAAAGAGCTAAAACTAAACTTTAGTCCAAATTTTAGTTCTAGGGAAACGAACGGGAGGACTAAAAGTAAAGTTAAACTTTAGCTCTAGAGAAGAAAATGGTCTTAAAGGAGAGTTAAATTAAATTTTAGTCCTCTAAAAGATGCTAAAGTTTAGCTCAAATTTTAGGAGCTAAACTTTAGTTCTTGAGGGAAACGAAGACCCCCTTAGTATGATTTCAGAGTTAGTCACAGTAGGAGATACAAATTAAGTATTGCTTTAGCCTTTCAGAGTAAAATGAAGCCTTTCATTGACACTGGAAGTTGGAACCTTTTTAATCTTATTACATGCCACACATAGAAAGGTGTATACGTGGGACTAAAGTCTAGTATGCAATGAAAAATACTTTCATGTAGGAAGCTGCTAGAAATTTATAAAGAGAAGGTATTCATCAAGGGGCTATTGCCTATATGGTTTGTAGCTACCTATCATTGATTGACAAATGAGAAGAACCAACTGCCAGAATGGCCGAGTCCAGTAAAAGTTATTCTTTCGTGATTTAGCGGGTACTGAATAGGCTAGTTTATATATATACTAGCAATGTACCTGTGCTTTGCTACGGACTTTTAAAATTTAAAAATCCAATTTAATAGACATGGTTTTGATAATATTTAAATTTTAAATTTGTATATTTTATATGTTTTATATTAGTCTATAATATATTATATTTAATATTAAATAATTAACATCTGTGAGATTACACATGACAAGTTTATTCTATATAAGATATTGGATGTTTTGTTTTTTCATGCCATTAATCTTTTTATAATATATTTTAAAAAATATATTTTATTTTTTTTTGTTTTTTAGTTTCGTCTAACAAAGTGGTTTTCTAATCAATGTTTTGCCGGATGTCGGTTTTTAGAAAATTAAAACTTAATAAAGGTCACAACTATTTTCAATGCTGATTTTTGTCGAGCTATTACGGATTTGAGAATAGGGAAGCATTAAGATATGGGGCCATTCAAAGTGTCGTAGTCCACCAAGAATGAGGTCCACCTGACAAATATAGTTCTTTTGTGGGTCTCCAAATAAAACCCATTTGTACATTTTACCAAAGGAACCTCGAAGACTACCAAAATGAGGAATTTCACTCTCTCACTGGTGTGTCTGTTGAGGCGATACGCGACTCCAATTCGCATTGTCCTCATGCAAATCTCACTAGCCCTAACAATAGCCCTACTACCGACCTAAAGATGCATCTAGGATCCCCTAGTGGGTTTTGGTGTATGATGACGGAAGATTAAAATTGTGCTAACAATGTTCATGAAGTAAATGTGTAGATAATCAAAATTATTGTCGAAACCCACTTTTGCAAGATGGCTATTACTCTTAAAAAGAAGAAAAGGACAATTGACTCAAATGATGTGAAGAGTAGTTTTTATTTAAATTGAGTCATAGGCTACTGAACTATAAAGGGGGATAAACCAATCCTGCTAAGAAGGGAAATTTATGTGCTCAAGCCTACCAAAAAGTTTGGTGAGAGTTTAGCCAACCAGTGCCTAAAAGAACCAATCCTTTTTGAGCTAAAACAGAGGGTCATGAAAGTTCTGTGGTCTCTTCCACGGAAGTTTCATCGTTGCCATCCTTCAATCTTCAGCCAACCTGAGAGTTACGAAAGTTCCGTGGGCTTCCCCACGGAAGTTCCCTCATTCTCTGGCTTCTCTGTATTGCGAACCCGAGAGCGACGGAAGTTCCGTGATGGCCATCATGGAAGTTCCGTCGTCTCTAACTCAGTTGAAATCCAACCGCACAACGACTCTTTTTGAACTGACAGAAGTTCCGTCATACACAGAAAAGCTGTGTAACGACTAGTTTTTGGAGAGCCTCTATAAATAGCCTACCCCTTCCCTAATGGGAAGAGTTGGACTCCTTGACATTTCACTCTTTCTTTAGCTAGAGCTCTCCCCTCTCACTTCTAGATTTGTTCTTAAGATTCCAAGCAAGTGAGAGAAATCCAACCACAAAAAGATTGAATCCATCCACTCAAACCTTGAGCACATCTTTCCCTTCCCACCAAGATTTGATTTTCTTGTTACTCTTGAAGATTTGGTCTCCTAGACAGCTAGATGTCGCCCTTGAGCTCCAAACATGTTGTGGTGAGTCGGGGATGTTTGTGAATGTGTGATTCGCCTCAGGAGGAAAAGAATCAAGTGAAGAAAGAAATCCGAGCACGATCTTTGTGATTGCTTGGTGGGAAAACGGGTTGAGAGAGACCCGACAACTTAGTGTGGCTCCTCAACGAGAACGTAGGAACTACTTAGTGTGGTTGCCGAACCTTAGGTTGAATTCTTGTGTCTCTCTTTACTCCCTCTCATTTTATTGTGCTTGTGTATTTCATTCTCATTATTGTGCTAGATTCACTTGTTCATTGTGTTGCTTCTATCCATCAAAGAACCCTAAGAGTACACTGCTGTTGCTTCACTACTGTCAAGTATTGTATCTCTACTTGTTTAATTATCCGCATTTGAATAAGTTTTTAGAGAAAGGTTTGAAGAAGTTCTGTCTTTCCACAAAACTTCCGTGATGACGAAAGTTTCGTCATTCCTGATATTTGATCAAACTTAGTGCTTTTTCAAGATTATTTTTAGATTGCCTATTCACCCCCCCTCTAGGCAACTTTTAATTGGTATCAGAGCTAGAATCTTCTAGAAGGCTTGAAAGCTTGAAGATTGTATGATGTCAAAGCCGGGAGAAATTGAGAAGCATCAAGATCTTTCTTCGGCAAGCAAGGGTAGTGACTTATACGCCGTCATGCCTTTCAACTATGCTGATGTGGCAAATATACATGGCCGCGGAAGTGGAAGATTGCCCTATTTCGAGGGAAAAGATTTTAGTTGGTACAAGCATCGCATGAAGATGTATCTCATGTCAATTGCTCCACCAATTTGGGAAATTGTGGAGAAAGGATATACCTTGGAAGATTAGGATAAATCTACAACCATGGATCAACTCAACATACATTGCAATGCTCAAGCGGTGTCTATCATTCTCTATTCCTTAAATCCCAAGTAATACTCAAGAGTAGCCATAATTGAGAATGCTCGGAGAATGTGGAAGAAGCTCGTATGTGCTCATGAATGTGTTGATGTGGTGAAGAAGTCAAGACTCCAAGTTTTCAAGAATCAAATCAACTTCTTTGTCATGAACAAAGGAGAAGAGCCTCAACAAACTCATGATATGATCATGGATATTGTAAATGAGAGAAGACCCTATGGAGACAACATCAAGGATGAAGAAGTCAACTACAAGCTACTTATGACTCTTAGGATGTGGAATCCAACACTATTGTTGGTGACCTTTAAAACCCAATATTGGCCACCAACCGGTCGAGAAATGTAAGATAAAGACCAAAGTTTCATGAATATTTGTTTAAACTAATAAAGTTCCACAAACATTGATGAAATATGTGTTTGCAGGTTCAAAAGGGCAAAAATTATGTAAAAACATGAAGAAACGCCCCGTCGGCCGATCCTGCCGTAAAACAGCCGGCCGACAGGGTCGTATGAGGCTGAAATCAGGGCCCGCCAGGGTCGTGAAGGCTGAAATCAGAACTCAGCTGATAAGGTCGTATGAAGCTGAAATCAGCCACCCGACGGGTTAAAACAGAGTCTCATCAGGCTGAACCATCCTACCCATCCGACCCTGAAAAACACTCCACCATGAGGCCGTTTTCCATCCCCGACTAAGGAGGGTAAAAAGTGAAGAAGTAAAGGAGACATCCACGTGGCACAACTTGGACAAGTGAAGACATGACCTAGAGGGGGTCGGCACCAAAAATGGGCCGCCGCCCGGCCTAGGAATTTCCTCCCAGGGTGTCTAGCCCACTCAGCCCATCATGCCAACCGACGCCAAGTGGATAAGGCGGTTGAAAACCGACTCAACAACCATCGTCCAGACCAAATCTGAGATGTCCAAAGGAACTCGGTTGGAAACCAACTTCATCCAACGGCCGCTCGGCCTGGGTTGCCGCCCGGCATGCCCGGCCACCCGGCGTGGCCCGCCGCCCGACGGGGGAACTTTTGCCCACCGACTCTCCTTCACCTACAAATACCCGCCAGCACTTCGCCACCTATAAATAGAGGGGGAATTCAGTAGAAACAAAGAATTGAAGCAAGTGAAACACATTGGAGTCCATTTTTCCACTACTTTTCTTACTAGTAGAGTAGGTTAGTTAGTCGGGAGTTAGAGTCTAGTCGAGAGCATCGCTCGGGATTCCGGAAATCGTCTCGGAGTCTTGGTATGAGCTCTCTTGTATCTTTTCTCCTTTTGTAAGACTTATCCTTTATCAAATATAATTATCTTTTCCTTATTTATCGTGTCAAGTATTTATCTTTACTTAGTAAATTTCCTCAAATTACAATTATTGGGAAAGAACTTTGAAGCATAGTTTACTAGATTCCCGGCTAGGATTTAATTAAGTTTAGTTCTCAAATAGAACATAGACTTGGTTATTTTTCGGCTATTTTTTTCTAGGCCAATGGAAGAATACCTAGTGAAAGCGTAGGCGTGGTGCCTAAGTTAGCACTAGCTGGATTTGCATTCGTCCCCACGATCTATGTGGTAGGCGGCAGGTGGTGACAACCCTGTCCGTCCATTTAGTATTCCACCACGTTCAGGAAGTCTCAAGCAGGGTTGTCTAGCTGTAATGTGCCCACTAGTGCACGAGGTTAGTTACCGACCCTATTAGTGGATCATTGTCGTGCCCCGAAGTAAGCTTATTGGTGAAAGATTCGAGGCTGTATCATGGATTTGGTGTAAGCACTCAACCCGAGTAACTAGGAATTATTGACACTTGACTAGATTTAGGAAAGTTTATCTTAGGAATTCTAGACTTAGATTCGCTGTCCTCCCGGCTAGCTTAACGACCTCTTTTATCTATCTTAGTGTGGATTTCTCCTTTAGCACTGCTCCCCTGTTTATCATTGAATATCTTTACCCCCGTCTTTGGTCAGTTGGATTAACTCTTATAGTCATATCTTTGTTAAACCAAGATACTCTTACGCCTTGCTTCCCTGAGGAAAATAAATACGATACCTTAGGTGAAATTCTACAATAGATGTTCCGTGCGCTTGCGGATTGGTTCACTCTTCTCTTAAAGCGTAACAAACATCAATCAACACTTCGAGCGTTGTTACTAGATAATATTTTGGTGCGACGTTAAGAAGTGCCAACAAGCATTTCTGGCGCCGTTGCCGGGGAAGCAATAGGCTAAGATATCGGAATTTTAACATTGATATTTCTATTAGGGAGTTACCACTTTCCTTAGCGGGCTTACCCTTGTTCTGTTTATTTGTGGTATAAACAGGACGCTTTATGACTGGTTTCGACCTACCAGACAATTACCACAACGATCTAGAGGCTTTGTTGAGGAGAGTGTGTCAACGACTCACCCCTCCTCCACCTAGACTTGCTCTTATGGCACCTCCGATCCCACCAGCTCAACCGCAAGACCCTTCCACGTCCGCTCAACCAACCATGGCTGAGAAGACAATCCGTGACTACTCCGCCCCGACTGCAGACAACATCCGTACCGGTCCGAACCCGAGCATGGGGAACGGAAGTTACGAGCTGAAACCGGCCTTAATCAACATGGTTTTGGTTAGTCCTTTCTGTGGCAAGGCATCGGAAGATGCAAATGCCCACCTCCAACAGTTTTTGGCGGTGTGCAACACCTTCACCATGAGGGAAGCGATGCCTGAAGCTATCCGCCTTCGCCTTTTTCCATTTTCACTGATGGGGAAGGCGAAGCAGTGGTTCTACAGCAATCAAGAAGATCTCACCACATGGGACAAGTGCTCCAACGTCTTCCTTGCCAAGTTCTTCCCGCTAGGCAAAACCAATGCCTTGCGGAATAAGATTTCAAGTTTCCAATAGCTAACCGATGAAAGCATCCCTAAGGCATGGGAGTGTTTCCAAGAGTATACTCTGGCATGCCCACATCATGGAATGCAAAATTGGTTACTAATCGAAAGCTTCTACCATGGGCTCAACCGTCCCACTCGTGAGCACCTAGATGCAGCCGCTGGTGGTTCCTTCTCTCTGAAGGTCAAAGAAGCTCAACCTCTCATAGAAAAGATGGTCGCCAACTATAGTGGCTATGATGAGAGGCAGAACCAGCCGCAACCTAAGATGAGAGGAGTCCACCAAGTTGATGGTATCGACATGCTAGCAATCAAAATGGATCAACTTTTGAAGAAAATGGATTCGCCACAAACTGCCCAATCCTTAGACTCTCGCATGACTTGCGAAGTTTGTGGGAACCTTGGGCATATGGGAAGCCACTGCCCTGAGACTCAAGAAGAAGAAGTGAACTACCTCAACAACAACAACAATAGCAACAACAACGGGTTTAGACCCCGTACGAACAACTTCGGATAGGAGTCCAAGCCGAACCTTTCCTTCGACAAGAACATGGGTAACTCTGGCAGCTTTACTCGTAATGAACCTTCCTTCCGTGATCTTGTTCTAGGACAGTCTAAAATAAATGAAAGTATTAGTAGGAAATTTCTTTCTGCTGATAAAGTCCTAGAAAGCATAGATTCTTGTATGGAAGCATTTAATACCTCTTTGCAAAACTAGCTTTGCCATAACAAAATACTAGAGACACAAATTGCTCAGTTGGCCACTTCTGTTGTTAAGCCTAACTCGGGCAAGCTCCCCGGTCAGCCGGAAGCTAGCCCCAAAGAAAATGTTAATGCAGTCACAATTAGAGGCGGAAAATCTACACAGGATCCGCCAAATCCTAACACTGCAGGGAAGACCAGGGAAACCGATGAAGAGTCAGAAGGGGAGGAAGAAATTGAGGTTGAGGAGGCAAAAACACCCCTCAAGAAAGCACTACACGAGTTCTATGATACCCCGGTGTTGCCATTTCCCCCTCGACAGAGGAAGCCAACGGTGGATGAATAATTCGGGAAGTTTGTTGAGGTAATAAAGAAATTATATGTCAACATACCACTACTTGATGCTATGCAGTTCCTACATACTCCAAGTACCTAAAGGACATCCTCAACAACAAATGCCCAATGCCATCCACGGAGGTCGTTAAATTGACGGAGGAATGCAGCGCCGCTATCTTGAAATTTCTTCCAAAAAAGAAGCGAGACTCGGGGTGCCCAACCATCCCTTGTTCCATCGGGATGCAGAAATTCAACAACGCCCTTTATGACTTGGGGGCGAGCGTGAGCATCATGCCAAAGGTAGTGTATGACAAACTCGATGTCAATTCATTGTCCCCTACGGCAATGTGCTTGCAGCTCGCCAACCAATCAGTCCGCTACCCGGCGGACATCGCGGAGGACGTACCTGTGAAGATAAGAAACTGTCTCGTCCCCGTTGACTTTGTGGTGCTAAACATGGAGGCCGATGCAAAGACACCTCTTATACTAGGAAGACCATTCCTTAGCACCGCAAATGGCAACATTGATGTTGGGGCTGGAGAATTCCACCTTAACATTAATGGATATGACAAAAAGTTCGCCTTCAAACCCTGAACAGAACAATGCAATAAGGTACGCATCTTTTATGGCAAAAATCCTAACATGGTGCAGAAAATTGAGGTGTATCCAATTCCATCAAAATTGGGTGCACCGGTGGTAAAAGTTGAGACCACACCACCACCGCCCAAGAAGAAGAACGAGCCACAGGAAATGATGAGAAAGGTCACCGCCAAGCCAAAGAAAATCAAACAAGTATGACGGAAGAAAGAAGTTGCACCGATCATGGAAAATTCTCCACCCACGATGGGCACCACGAAGAATTAAACGAGGAGAACGTCTTGTTCGAGACGTAAAATCCGGACCCTCATCGACAGGTAAACCGATATTTACCCCCCTTCTTTTTCTTTACCTTTCATTAAATTAGGTTGATTTTTCCTTCACTACCACTAAATTAGGTTGTTTTTAGTTTCATTTTTAACCATTAAATTAGGCTATAAAAAAAGAATTTTTTAAAAAATAAAATTTTGAAAACTAATAATAAAATAAAATAAAAACTTTTGGTGATGACTCAGCCAAGTTTCCTAACCGGGAGATCGTTTTCATGTCAAAACGACCATCCGGTTGCTTATCCAGGGCTTTAACCTAGCCTGAAATAACCCCGTCAAATTTCAGCAACCTGGAGGTCGTATTTCATGAAAACGACCACCCGGCTGGGTCATTTCTGCCGCCCGGCAAGCCATGCCGCCCGGCACAACTTTTCTTCGGATTCTTGGCACTTTTAATGTAGAAATGATGGCCATGAGTGGTGAAGGTTTGGCCAGCCTTACCTTGAAGAAAAATGCTCATCAAAGGCCCCACCATGAGTGAAAGTGAATGAATGAGAGCCACCCATGTCACCTCACTCTTTTACCACTCACACTCACCTACCACCCTACTCACCTAGGCCTCATGAGTGGCAGCACACTCATTGAAAACATACAACTTTGGCCATCCCATCACTCTATCCTTGCTCCCTACACTCTTAGCAAATTTCTGGACAAATTGAGCAAGTGGATCACATGGCACTTGGGCCTAGCCATCTCCCATCACCACTAGAGTAATAATAGAGCAAAAGAGAGAAAAAAAGGAAGTGCCGGTCGGCATAGGGCGCCGCTCGGCCTAGCTTGCCGGCCGGCATCGGCACCGCCCGGCCTGGCTTGCCGGTCGGCATGGGTCGCCACCCGGCCTGGCCACTCCTCCCCCCAAGGCTCCTCTTGAGCCTATAAATAGAGGGCTCACCCTCCTTTGCTTCTCCACCCTTAGCTGAAAACATTTTCTTTCCCTCACAAACTCTCTCCCTTTGCACTCCTCTTCTCACTTCACTAGCTCTCTCTAGTAAGTGCACTTTGCACTTAGCAGTAAAAGTGCGCTGCAATAAAACCAACTAGAGAGAATTTGTTGTCACCCTTGCACGTTTGAACGTCTAACACTTGGACTACTTACCGAATGACTAATCGCTAACCATTATCATCATTTTGTCCTTCAGGTATTGTGTCCAAGTAACCCCTTTTGCAGGAATGGCAAATATTTGGAGAGGCCTCTACACCAAGTTCAGCAGCAGCAGTGGCTCGAGCCGTGGGAGGCGCATGCCAAGTGAGCGCTCAGAGGCTGAGCACTCGAGAGCTTCACATGGGTATGCCCCGAGCTACCTCTTAGACTCAATGTCCATATCTGAAACCCCAACGGTGCAAAGCATGCAAGATGAAGAGTTTGACAAGTTCATGGAGAGTGAAGAAAATATGGTGTTCAATGACTATGACAAGCGAAGCAAACTCACCGCCATTCAGGACCGGGAGTTCACATCTGTGCGCAAGTTCGACCACGACTTCCTCGAGCCAATCGGCGTCCTCGCTGATTTTGAGGACGCGCTCAACACGGCCGGATGCTCCCGTGCAGCGTGCACGACATAGTGTTTTAGGGGATAGGCCAGGGACAAGACCACCTCGAGCAGGTGCATCGGGAAGCTCACAATACTATTGGGAGCAACCACAAGTCCCCGGATTCACTAGCTCATCACACTACACTAGCTCATCCCATGAAGAATATGAACCGTACAATCCTTATGGGACGGGGAGCTACCACCAACCTCATGGAGGTGTAGGCACTTCACATTCCGCCCGATTCACATCATATGACTTTTCGGAGTTGGAAGAAGACATGCAATACTTGGCTGCCAATGCTTATGAAACCAATGAACGAACTCAAGAAATACAAGCAGCCATAAGGGATGGACAAGAATGGCAACAACAAACGTCAGAACAACTTCAGACGAACCTCTCCATGATCGACCAACTGTTCGGCCACTTCGACATCGAGTATCAACCGCCGCAGTGAAAGCCATCTAAGCTTAAGTCTTGCAAAGACCTAAGCTTGGGGAGGTACCCAAACCAAGGTGCGCCGCTTGTTCTATCCTCTCTCCCCCTTTCTCTAGTTGAGTTGTTTCTATTTTTTTAGAAAATTTAAGAACACCCAAAAATATTTTTTTCTTTCAAAGAAAAACCATAAAAATTTGCATAACCAAAAAGAACAAAAATATTCCCTTTTCAAATAAAATTTGAGAACTTAGTCTCTACCTTGCCTATGGAAATGATGAATAGTTGCTTTGTTAGCTCCCTGTGAGTCTCAAGCATACAACCTCTGCTCTTCATTTTGGTGGGTAATGATAGACCGGCATGATGATAAGCTAGTCCCTCTATGTTTTAGTGGGTGCAAAATGGCTAATAACACCAAGTCTAGTTGTTGTAATTCACGATATAGCATGTTTTGGATGAGTCTATGATCTCCTCATGATTAGAGTCCAATGATTTCTTTCAAAACCATGCTGCAATAAAACCCCCCTACTTGGTGTATGTCTTTCCTATGATAGAAAAATTCCTACCAAGGCCAGATATTAATTGTGAACCCACTTTTATGCCATCCATGTATGCATTGAGTTTGGTTAGGTTTTGATCCTTATGAGATTTGCACTTTCAAAGCCAATCATTTTCCTTCGCGTAATCTTTGAGTTCTCAAATAATCATGCTTGGTTATGCGGTTTCCACATTGGATTCAAGCATCCACTTCACCAAGCATGTTAGCCAAAATTCTCTCCTTTGCGAAAACCTTGATCCTACAAGAAAGATTTTGGTCTTCCCAAAATAAATGCTACTAGCTTCCCTACACTATGAGAGCTGAAAAAGAAAGAAAGAAAGAAAGAAAGAAAGAAAGAAAGAAAGAAAGAAAGAAAGAAAGAAAGAAAAAGAGAAAAATAGAAAAAAAAATCAGCTCTCATAGATGTACAAATATCAAGTTTCAAGGTTCATTAAATTCATTGAGCAAAAATAAAGGACCATCCTTTCACTCTAGCACAAAAATCCATTCTTTGATAAAGATTTTTGCTATTGTGCTTCGCGTGAGTCCGTTTTCTCCCTCTCCCTGGACATTATCTCCAAATGGTTGGAATGAGAAAGTGCAAAGTCTTTTCGCTAGGACCATCTCTTAACTTAACAAAATATGCATACTAGATGTGCCATCTTACCAGGCTCCACATATAAAGCCAAGCTTTCAGAATGTAGGATAAGCATGGTAAGGGAATACACTTTTTGAGAGATAAGAGTCATAGTGAAGGATTGCACCAAGAGGGAGAATTTTCAATCTTATGCAGCATTACAAAAACTTTGAACTCATGATCATGTAGGAGGTTGAATGATAAAATCTAAACTAGTTGTTCTGAGTTCCAACCGCTCATGACAAGGTCATAAAATGCCTAAGAGCCCCACTCGCAATGAGAAAGACTTAGTGATCAACTTGTGCTGGTTTACTATTACCCCTATGTTGTAGGAGTATGTATTTGTGCACTTGATCCTTGCAGGGCTCTAATATTGAAGCAACTCCTGATCCATCACTTCCAAGTTTTAATTTGCTCGGGACGAGCAAAGGTTTAAGCTTGGGGAGGTGTTGGTGGCCCTTAAAACCCAATATTGGCCACCAACCGATCGGGAAATGCAAGGTAAAGACCAAAGTTTCGTGAATATTTGTTTAAACTAATAAAGTTCCACAAGCTTTGGTGAAATATGTGTTTGCAGATTCAAAAGGGCCAAAATTATGTAAAAATATGAAGAAATGCCCCGTCGGTCGATCCTGCCGTAAAACAGTCGGCCGACAGGGTCGTATGATGCTGAAATCAGGGCCCGGCAGGGTTGTGAAGGCTGAAATCAGAACTCAGCTGACAGGGTCGTATGAAGCTGAAATCAGCCACCCGGCGGGTTAAAACAGAGTCTCATCAGGCTGAACCATCCGACCCAGCTGACCCTAAAAAACACTTCCCCATGAGGCCGTTTTCCATCCCCGGACTAAGGAGGGTAAAAAGTGAAGAATTAAAGGAGGCATCCACGTGGCACAACTTGGACAAGTGAAGACACGACCCGGAGGGGGTCGGCACCAAAAATGGGCTGCCGCCCGGCCTAGGCCGCCGGCCGGCCTGCCAGGCCGCCCGGCCTACCCCGCCGCCTGGCCTGGGAATTTCCTCTCGGGGTGTCCAGCCCACTCGGCCCATCATGCCAACCGACGCCAAGTGGATAAGGCGGTTGAAAACCGACTCAACAACCGTCATCCAGAGCAAATCTGAGATGTCCAAAGGAAGTCGGTCGGAAACCGACTTCATCCAATGGCCGCCCGGCCTGGGTTGCCGCCCGGCGTGCGTGGTCGCCCGGCGTGGCCGCCGCCCGGCGTGCGTGGTCGCCCGGCGTGGCCGCCGCCCGGCGGGGGAACTTTTGCCCACCGACTCTCCTTCACCTACAAATACCCGCCAACACTTCGCCACCTATAAATAGAGGGGGAATTTGTCAGAAACAAAGAATCAAAGCAAGTGAAACACATTGGATTCCATTTTCCCACTACTTTTCTTACTAGTAGAGTAGGTTAGTTAGTCGGGAGTTAGAGTCTAGTCGAGAGCATCGCTCGGGATTCCGGAAATCATCTCGGAGTCTTGGTATGAGCTCTCTTGTATCTTTTCTCCTTTTGTAAGACTTATCCTTTATCAAATATAATTATCTTTTCCTTATTTATCTTGTCAAGTATTTATCTTTACTTAGTCAATTTCCTCAAATTACAATTATCGGGAAAGAACTTTGAAGCATAGTTTACTAGATTCCCGGCTAGGATTTAATTAAGTTTAGTTCTCTAATAGAACTTAGACTTGGTTATTTCCCAGCTATTTTTCTGCTAGGCCAACGGAAGAATACCTAGTGAAAGCATAGGTGTGGTGCCTAAGTTAACACTAGCTGGATTTGCATTCGTTCCCATGGGCTGTGTGGTAGGCGGCAGGTGGTGACAGCCTTGTCCATCCATTTAGTATTCCACCATGTTCGGGAAGTCTCAAGCAGGGTTGTCTAGCGGTAATGTGCCCACTAGTGCATGAGGTTAGTTACCGACCCTATTAGTGGATCATTGTTTTGCCCCGAAGTAAGCTTATTGGTGAAAGACTCGAGGCTGTATCATGGATTTGGTGTAAGAACTCAACCCAAGTAACTAGGAATTATTGACACTTGACTAGATTTAGGAAAGTTTTTCTTAGGAATTCTAGACTTAGATTCGCTGTCCTCCCGGCTAGCTTAACCGACCTCTTTTATCTATCTTAGTGTGGATTTCTCCTTTATCACTGCTCCCCTATTAATCATTGAATATCTTTACCCCCGTCTTTGGTCAGTTGGTATAACTATTATAGTCATACCTTTGTTAAACCAAGATACTCTTATGCCTAGCTTCCCTGAGGAAAATAAATACGATACCTTGGAATACTCCCGGGTGAAATGCTACAATAGATGTTCCGTGCGCTTGCAGATTGGTTCACTCTTCTCTTAAAGCATAACAAACATCAATCAACACTTCGAGCGTTGTTACCAGATAATATTTTGGTGCGACGTTAGGAAGTGCCAACAACTATGCACCATCTTTGAAGAGAAGGATGGATTTGAGACCTTCACAACCGATGAAGTGATTGAAAGAATCAATGGCCACAAGAGTCGTGATGATGAGGGCAAAAGAATGAATGTGCTCATTGGTGATGAGAGCTCAAGCAAGAAAGACATAGCTCTTAAGGCAAATGATGATGATGATGAAGACCATGATGATAATGAAGAAGACGATGAAGAGTTTGCCTTGTTTGTCAAGAAACTTAGCAAATATATGATCAAGAATGGCTTCACCAAGAAAAGCTTTGACAAGGCAAGAGCAAGAAGAACAAATAGAAGATGCTATGAGTGTCATGAGCAAGGACACATGATTGCCGATTTTCCAAAGTTAAATGGCAAAGGCAAGTAGAGCGAGAAGTACAACACCAATAACAAGGTCAACAAAAAGTGTAAGGACCGAAGGTGTACCGAGGGGGGGGGGGGGTGAATCAGTAAGCCGCTCACGAAACCGAATACTTTAATTTCACTACTTAAGGCTAACAAGATAAGGAAACCTAAACAAGTCTAGTAGGCCAAGACCCTACACATGCTAGTGTTCATGATAAGATAAAGTGCGGAAGCCAATCACACTAGCCTATGCAAGCCACAAGTCACCCTACTTACTAGAGCACACAAATGCGGAATAGTAAAGAGAGGGTCAAGGAATGCTCATGATTTTTTCTGAGGTCTCGAAAGGATGATGCCTTCCCCTAATCCTCGTTGGACCACTCCCGCCGAAGTCCTAGTCCCTCCCACCACCAAGTGGAGTTCTCGCACACGAGCCCGCAATCACTCCTCGAGTGAAGACATGGTGTGCGTCACCGCTGCACAAAGCACATGCTCACCTCCCTCGAGAACTTGCCGGACTCTCCGAGCCGACACGGGCGCTCACTAGCGATGCCCCTTTTAACGGCGGGCTCAAACCATGTACAAACGTGTGACGGCCTTCTCAACCGATCATGATAGGCTCGATCATCGAGACCTAACCGGTCTAGGTCTCATCATAGACCAAGAGTAACAATCTAGATCACACCCTCAAGGACACCCTAGCCTTAGATGTGCAAGATGCTCAAGCTACTCTTCTCTAGCACCCTCAAGATATGCAATATCTCCTCCTAGTGTTCTCCTCTTTTCCTCTTGGACCTTACCAAATGCTCTTAGGTATTCCATTGGCCAAGAGAGGTCTCCAAGACCCCAGCAACGAAGTTATATAGGCTCCCAACCTCAAACTAGCCGTTGCTCCACGAAATCAGCTTCCTGGGCACACTGACCGGACAGTCCGGTCACTGCCTGACCAGGCAGTCCGGTCAATGCAACTCGGTGCACAACTGGCTCTACCCCTGCTGAAACTCCAACTGACCGGATAGTCCGGTCACCTGACCGGACAGTCCGGTCCATTTCTCTCTCCAGTCTCGAAATATTCTGGCGCTGCGCTGTGGCTGCTCCTCTAGCACTCCTACTGACCAGACCGTCCAGTCAGTAGACCGGACCGTCCGTTCAGCAGACCGGACTGTCCGGTCTGTACAGAGTCTCCTGCTGGCAGACATCTGGCTCCTCGCGCTAAGTCCTGGAGAACTCCCATAGTGACTGTACAGTCCGGTCTCCACGGACCCCTCTGTCCTGTCTCTATGTCCAGAGGCTGAAACTTGTCGTCCTCGCTTGACATGGTTTCCCGGCTTCTCCGAACAGCTCTTTGGCTTCTCCGCTGTCACCTAATGCCTATGATTTCACCGAGCAACCTTGCACATCACCGACTAGACATGACCTAAGAGAATGACCTAGACCCCCTTGATAGTCTGTTTTTTCCTCTGGACTCAAAGCCCTAACAACTACTCAAGTGTTCCAAACACTTGCACCATAGCTTGTTCTCCGCTTTGATCCATATCCATCAACCTTTGGACTCCTTAAAGTTTACAAGCCTCCATGCTCGCAGTCATTGTCATCAATCGCCAAGGACACCATCATCCATATTATTTGCAATTGAGTTAAGAGATGATTCCTACAAAGACAACACTCGTGTAGATGTTAGCCCACTATTTCATAGTTGTCATCTATCACCAAAACATCCATACCATGGGGATCCAATCATCAATGGTCATGAAGCTTACAATCTCCCCCTTTTTGGTGATTGATGACAACCACTACTTAATTGAAAAACTTCAATGAATAACCGGATTAAACAAGCTGCACAAAGATCGAGAGGAACCATAACAACATATGAGAGAAACGCATAAGGTCCTACCCAATCAAACATCATCTAGAGTTATAAGGAAAAGAGTGAAGAGCATACTCTAGATGAAACATGCATGCATGTTATGGCAATAAATTGAATGAAAACATAAGGACATGCAATGCAAGGCATAAATGATGAGATGCAACAAGATAGCATGACAATGCATAAGAATTAAAAACAAGCATCCATCATCATGATATCATACAATGGCATACAAGATAATCAATAAATACAAGCACTGCATATGAAGAGGAAATAAACCAAGTGAGATCAAAATGAGTCAAACACAAGCGAATGAAATCCATGGCTCATCATAATCCACGAACAACGAATGACACCTCAAAATAAAAACCAAATGGTCTATCTCCCAAAACCTCGTAGCTCCCCCTAGATACAAGCTACTCTCAATCATAAAAAGATCACACTCCCACTCCCCCTAGACCTAGTGTCTTCTCCCTCTTTGGCAACAAGCACCAAAAAGCCCAAAAGACGGGAAAAGATGAACATCTAAGTGCTCGTGGTCGAAGGAAGTGGTGCAGCAACGTCCTCTGAGGGCTCTGCTCCTGACTGCTCCTGAGGTGGATCCTGCTGTGCTCCCTGAGCCTGTGTCGCCTGAGCATCCAGCTGCTCAATGAAACCAAGGTCTACAGGTGACTCAGACCCACTGTCCTGTGCTGCTGTAGTGACTGTGGCAGTCTCGTGAGCTGAAGACTGGAGTAGTATGAGATCTGCCACGTCCTACTGAGTGAAACCTCCACGAACAAGATCCTCTACTTCCTGAGAACTGAGAACTGAGAATTGAGAACTGAGAAGTGAGAACTGAGAACTGAGAACTGACTGTGGCAGTCTCCGGACCGGTACGTGCTGTAAGCTGGAGTGTCTTGCCATCTGCGAGCTCGACGAATGTGAGGGTGAGACAAACAACGCTGACACTAAGAAGGCTGACACGGGAGAGAGCTGTGTTGAAGAGAAAGTCTGTCCTGCTCCCCCTGTCGGTAAGATCCCTGAGAGTGATAGTCCGCTGGACTGTGCTATCATCAAAGCAGTGAAGGGTCCTGACTGAGTCTGCAGCTGCTGGAAGTGAGGAAATATTGAAGGTCCTGGCTGATGACTATCCTGCCTCTAAGTAAGCTCCATCATCTGAGTCACCAGAGCGGGGACAAGAGCCATCTGCTAGCGCTGAAGATCTGCCTGTCCTCTGATAAGCTCCATCGTCTGACGTTTGTCCTCTGACACACTTTGTATAAACTCTCCTAACCGACCTGCAAGTGCTGCCACTATGACAGTGTTCTTAGACCGCGAACCTGTCGGCTGGGGAGGTGCTCCTGTGCTAGCTGACTCAGGAACCACCGTCTCTGGCTGAGCTGTCTGCTTGTGAAGTACCAGTGACTCATGCTCCTCCTCTCCTGTGTGCTGGTTGGAGGTAGACTGGAATCCCCTGGTGACTCTAGGTGAGTAGCTGGTGGTCACCTTATGGAAAGCGTCGTACTGCTCCTCCGTCACTAGGCCCATCCTCCTCAAGAGATAACAGATATAGTGCCCGTAGACCAAGTGACGTCCTCCAACCCTCTCAGAAATGACCTCCTCCATCTCTCCAATGAGAAGGTCCGCCAAGTCGAAAGTCTACCTCCTCAAGATGGCTGCTACAACCCACTGGTGTAAAAGTGTGAACTCCTCTCTATAGCCAGACCTGGGAATAATAGTCCTGCTGACTATCGCTCTCACCACCTTGGCCTCTGCAGTGAGTCTAGTAGGGCCTCTCTCAAAACCTGGAGTGTGGGGAGGTGGGATAGCAATCGACACGAGGTCGTCTGAAGGAAGCTTCCCTCCCTGAGGTCTGCGAGGTGGCTCCAGTGTACCGTAGGCACTCCTGTAAAGCTGAAAGTCTGAAGCCAAGAGTCCTAGGTTGGCGATCAGATCCTGCCTGGTGACTCACTGTGGCTGCCCTCTGAACAAGAACTAGAACTCTGAGCGATCCGTAGCAACCCACAACATCGCGTAGAAGTCAAGGACCACGTCCTCCCTGAACCTGAGTGGAGTAGTGACTAGCTTAGCTAGTCCTGGCAGGTACGAGAAGTACTGCTCCATGTCTGTGCCTGTGGCCCTCCTCATGGCCTGGTAGGTGATGTACTGCTACTGTACAAGCACCCTGTCCCTAGTCCTCAAGGCTAGACAGCGTCTCAAGCCCTCTTCTATCCTCCTCTGGAGCATCATCCAGTACCTCTCTCCAGTAGCGGAGTCTCGGGGAACTAGCACCCACTGCTCGAAGGACACGAACCAAAGTACCTTAATGTCCTTTACAGGAACCTTAAGGATGTCTGGCTCCCCGGCTGCCTGAACCAGTCTCTACAGCCTCCTCGTGCACACCTCACAAGTGCACCTCGGGTCTCTTGCCCGGTGAGCTGTCCTCTGGGGAACAGTCTGCTCTGCCTCCTTGTCTGACTCCTCCTCCTCAACCAGCTCCTTAGACTCTGACTCTAAGGTCTCCTCTCCAGTCTCCTCCTCCTCGGACTCCTCCTGCTGCTGCCTAGAGGATCACTGATCCGCAGTTCTTGATGATCTCCCCTGACGGGAAACCAGAGTACGCTGCGGCCACGGCGGTGGCACAACTCCAACAGCTAGAGGTGCTGTCCTCTGCCTGGTGCTCCTCCTCAGTCCCTGTGCCCCACGAGGCTACTCTAGGATCAGAAGTGATCCTGGAGTCCTCCGTGACTGATCCAAGGTGTCTAGGTGCCTGGCCACTCTCCTAGCTCTCTCTCACTCTGGATCCAGTCTTGGCCTCTTCTTGGTCTTGGGCTTCTCAGGCATCTTCCCCTTTCCCTTGTCCTATCCTAACTCTGCCATCACTGACTGCTGCTGCTGTCACTACACGCACATAGGTGTAGATGGGATAAGCATAGAGTACTAATACATCTATAAGCAAAGCACCGTTAGGAAAGAATGCGCAAATAGAAGTCCTAGCACTGAATGAAGGACATGACCACTAGACAATTACGCAAAGTAACAATAGTGATTATCGACTTTATGTGGCTGGTGCGAGTCATCTAGCGTACAGTCAAATAATGGCAATAAATCTAACTGTAGACTAGACAAGAGACAAACCCTAGAATTGCAATTAACAGATATGCAGGAAATTAATTGCAACCTAGGTTGAGCCAACTAATTAATTAATGCAATTAATGATAGGAAATAATCTAATTGCATCAATTAACTAATTACTCATAGATTAGGGCATAAATTGATGAAAGAAGTGAATGGCACAATACCCTGGGGGAAGTCAAAACACCAAGATCAAAGAACACCGCGGGGCTTGCTTCGATCACCGGAAAAAGGTCAAGACTTGAACTTTGCCGGTAATGTAGAGCAAGGAAGGAGAGGCAACGGCTCTGTGGGTGCGGCGGCAGTGGCACTGGAGGCGCGTGGCAGCGGTAGTACCGAGCAGAGGCGGCAACTCGCGGCGGCGCGCGGTGGAGTGGTGACGGCTCACGGCGGCTCTGTGTGAGGTGGCACGGGGCGAGCGGCGGCGTGAGGCGAGCGGCGGCGCGAGCACATGGAAGAGCGGGGGCGAGCAGGTGCAACACGGGAGCGGCGCGGTTGGCGGCGCAGTTCATCGGTGGCAATAGGGCGCGAGGGGCTCGGCGACGGCGGAGACGAATGGCGCGGCAGCGACGAACTGAGCAAGCTGTCGACGGTCGATTGGAACGAGGAAGGGACCAAAAGCCTCTGATGGATTTTGACCTAAGTCAAAAGTCACACGGACGACCGAGATCAATCAATGAATAGATCAATGACTCAGATCCAAAGTCACATCCCGCGATCAACTGAAATGACCGGACTGTCCAGTCTCTGCACCGGACTGTCCGGTCAGGTTAGGGTCTGCTGATCACTATAGACCGGACTGTCCGGTCTCTAGGACCGTTCTGTCCGGTCTCTACGACCAGACTCCCCCTAGGAACTGTTTCCAGTGCCACTGACCGGACTGTATGGTCTAAAGACCGAACCATACGGTCACTTGCAGAATTTGCCAAATCAAGGACTTTCTCCATTTTCCAAGTGCCCTCGCTAAACACACAAGAGAACACCGCACTTGGAATATATAGGGAACTCTCAAACACTCATTTTCAAATAGTGGCACTCTATGGCCTCATATTTTTTGGAAATGCCAAATAAAAGATCGAGCAAATAAGAACCAAGGCAAATAAGAACCAAAGGGTATGTATGAGCCTTAGTCCGTGAACCACGCGAGTAGATTTAACCTCGGAGTGCATAAGAGCTTGCTCAATGGGCATGAAGCACAATCCTTTCCTTTGGTCACACTTACGGAGATGTAATCTCATATAGAGCATGAGGCACGAATATCTCCAAATGTGACAAGCCTCCTTTGTGTTTCATATATGATGCATGCAACAAGCAATTTACATATGCAATGAAAGTAAACATGCCATGTGAATGCAAGCAATATTAAGAACAAGACACAAAGGAAACCTAACAATGTCAAGTTTGATCCCCTCCCAAGCTTACTCACTATAAGCCATGCCCTTGCCTTGAGAGAAATCAAACAACCATCTCAAGCACTCCCCCTTGCTTATAGCTATCTTGGATGGGTTAGACATTGACTAATTTTTATGTGTTTTTCTTTTAGTTATTTACACATGGATGGATGCAAAGCATACTAGTCACAAAGGAGTCCTAATTACCATGCAATGCAAGAGAAAGAAAAAAAGCACACTACAACTACCAAAAACTAACACGGTTACCTCCCTCATGAGTAGATAGGTCATTGAGGTCCATGTCACTTGTGGTGGACTTCGCATGATCTTCATGAAAGCACTCGGTCCACCACTACCACCATCTAGGTCTTGTTCTTGGGCACCCACTTGTACGTAGCCGATCTGTCAAGATCAATAATGCACTTAGGCACCCATATGCTCTTGACCTTCTCTTCTTGTTTGGTGGTCCCAAGGCCTTAGTTTTCACCTTGCCATCCTTGTTCCTAAAAAGCTTGAAATGTGTGTTCTCATGGAACAAGTTAGCGTTAGGCAAAATAATGGAATTTCTCACCATGGGACAATCCTTGGTGGCGTGACCATCCTTGCAACACCTCTCGTAATAGTAGTCGTCGGCGAGAAGGGGTTTGATCCATGTGGGGATGGAGTCACTCGTCCCTATGATGTCGATGGCAGCTGGATATGAGCCAAGTCCCCGGTGGGAGACATTGTTCACAAGGTTCCTCCCAAGAATCTCCTTGTGTATGGATCTACCTCGTGTGAGTCTCTCAAAGCCGTCCATCATCGTCTTCCTCTCTTCCTTGAGCTTGTGATATTCTTCCAACATGAATGGCTCAAGAGAAGAAGTCTTGGAGACTTCATTTACTTGGTTCTTCCCAAGTATCTCTCTATGAGTGGCTTTGAGTCTCTCAAATCCTTTCATCATCATCTCCCTCTCTTCCTTGAGCTTGTGAAGTTCCTTCAAAACAAGTGGCTCAAGAGAAGAAACCTCAACCGAGGTGGTTAGTTCATCACACATAGTAAAAGCATCACTCTTTGATGAACTAGAGGAGGGAGAGGCAAGGTTCTCAACATTGATGGCCTCAAAAGTAATCTCAAGGGCCTTGTACTTCTCATGAAGCTCTACATGATCACCCTTGAGTTTGTCATAAGTCTTGTTTAGGGCCTCATGAGACGTGACATGGTCCTTGAGCTCACTCTCAAGCTCACCAACACGGTCCTTAGCCAACTTACACTCCTTTCTTACCACATCCAATATTTTGGATTTCTTGATGGCGATGTCGCGGGCTTTTTCTAGCATACTCCAAAGCTCGGCACATGAAGGCTCCTCATCACCGCTATCATCGCTGCTCTCATCCTCACTCTGCCCAAGTTGGCTCGCGGCTATGAGGCACGTGGGAGGTGGAGGAAGAGCTCGTGTAGGTGTGGTCATGATCATGGCTAGACCGACCACTTCTTCATCACTTGAAGAAGAGGGCTCATCACATGAGTTGTCACTTTTCCACTCTCCAACAAGGGCCTTGCGAGAAGACTTCTTCTTGTAGTCTTGAGCTTTGCCTTTGCCTTTGCTCTTGTCCTTGTTGAAGAACCTCTTCTTCTTGTACCTGGCCTTGGGGTCTTCTTCTTCTTCTTCACTTGAATCTTGTGACTTGAATGCTTCTTTCTTGGGCTTTGGGCACTCTCAGATAAAGTGATTCTTTGAGCCACAGTTGAAGCACTTGCCTCTTGACTTGGAAGCAAACTTGTTCTTGAAGTTCTTCATCTTCCTTATGAGAAGAGCCAAGTCTTCGGTCAAGTCACCCTCATCATCATCTTCTTCATCATCATCCTCAATGATCACCTTCTTCTTGTTCTTCTTGCTCTTGCTAGATTCTTGCTTGTTAGCCGGAAGAGCAAGATTGGATGGTTGAGGATCATCCAACCCCAACTGGTAGCTCTCGAAGGCAGTGATCTTGCCAACTACTTCCTTTATGGTTTTGGTCTTGAGGTCACCTTGTATGATGAAGGTGATGATGGACTCATACTTGGGGTCTTTGAATGGCCGCAAGAATCTTCTTATCACCTCGACGGGCTTTATCTTGAAATCATCCCCAAGTGCATTGATCTCCTCTACAAGTACATGAAAACGAGAATAAACAGTGTTAGCTCTCTCATGTGGCAATCTAGTGAAGTGATCATACTTATTTTTCAGCACATAATATCTTTCCTCCTTGACATCACTAGTGCCCTCATAGAGCCCCTGAATCTCAGTCCAGATACCATGTGCCGAGGTACTAGCATCAAGCTAAGCAAAGACATCCTTGGAGATGCAAGCAAACAAAGCATTCTTGGCCTTAGCATTACACTTAACATAATCAGGCTCAAGTAGGTTCACGTCCGCATCGGACTTGTGAGTGACCGACCATATCTCCGGATCAAGGGACTGAAGGTAGGCTTGCATGTGAGCCTTCCAATAAGCATACTCCTCACTATGGAATACGGGAACACTCCCCGCCAGTCCCGACATCCTTACTCAAGGCGGTGAAGCCTCAAAGTTGAGCACTTGGCTCTGATACTGATGTAGATATGGCCCGATCTTCCGAGAGGTAAGGGGATAAACTCGAATTTGGGGAACTCAACGTCGATGACGCGGCTTGAATCAGACACGATCCAACCCCGCAACCGTTATACCAAGCACAACTTGATTGTTCCTACAAGCGAAATCGAGAACACAAGCAAGAAAGGATAAACACACAATCTGAAATTGCAAATATGGATGAAGCGAATCACAAGAAAAGGTTCAAGCTCTAAACACAAAAGGACTAATCGCCACAGTGGTGTAGAACAAGAACAAGGGCCCTGGATTACTGTAAAAGGACTTGTCGCCACAGTTACAATAATTCGATCAAGTTTCTCTCTGGAAAACTGAACTAAACAAAACTCGAAACTAAAAGACGGCGGCTACTGAGTTTATATAGGAACCAGAGATGTCCTAGGATTGGAGGCGACCGGGGGGGGGGGCCCACAACATGGGCTTAAGGCCCGACATGATACATGGCCAAGTTGGCCCAAAATAGGTGGTGCAGCACCTTGTCATGGTCACACATTATGACTCATGACCCTTCTAGAGTTAGCACCAGAAGCAAAACGATAGCGTCGTTGTCCCCTTTCCAACACATCAAAGAATGCCTCGTTTGGACGTCGGATGTGGGAGATATCATAAAAAACATGAAGGGGTGTTGGCTGAATCCGAGACGAACGCGGTGGCCGAGTTGGTGACGAGTTGTAACTTGGGGAAGGCCATGATATGCACGTATCCAGCATGGTGATGTCCTCATCATCCTCCCCTTCTTAAATTGGAGTCGCCCTCAACTCCATCTCATCATCAGTCTCTTGCAAAAGGTTAGTACTAGCAGAATGCAAAGTACAAGATACATGATTATCGATAGAAGATATATCACGACAAAGCATAGTATAGCAAGGTGCATCATGATTATCACAAAGTTCAGCCACAGTCGATGTCATAGCAAGAAAAGCACCTCCCTTTAACTGAATAGACTTATGTTTAACATCAGAAAGTTGTTTGTTATCATGTTTATTCTCAGTATTTTCAGCAAGCAGTTTAAAATAATTTCTAATATCAGCAGGCAATAACGGACGCAAAGTAATATTCCTGTCCTTATGCATGAAAGTATATATATTAGTTCTACCATGGTGGGCAGCATCCATATCATATTCCCATGGACGACCTAATAAAAGCGAACATGCTTGCATAGGTACAACATGAAAATCAGTAGAGTCTTCGTAAGAACCTACTGAAAAGTGTATGCGTGCTGATCGAGTTTCCTGTGCCGTACCACTATTGTTGAACCATTTGATATGGTAGGACTGATGTAGTGCATGCGTGGTCAAGCCAAGCTTGCTTACCAAATCAGAACTTACCAAGTTGTTACAGTTCCCAGTATTAATGATGGTGAGAACACAGTGGTCCGCGACAATAAGGTACATGTAGAATAAATTATTGCGTTGTTGTTCTTCCTCTTGTCCCACCTGAGTGGTCAACACACGCTGTACAATGAGGCTAGGAAAGCCAACAGTGGCACCAATGGAATCAATGGCGGTAGTCTCCTGCTCCGTCATCGAATCTGCAACAAGGTTAGGCATACGAGCAAATTCATCTTCAACATCACTAGAACTCTCATACCCGTCAGCAGTAGCGATGAAATCACGACAACTAGGGCAATCCTTCATGACATGTCCCATGCCCTTGCAGCGGTGGCAAATAATGGTGGTGGAGGAGCCACTCCTAGCACCAGAAGTAGTAACCTTCTTCTGGTGTTGGTGCTGCACACTGGACGATTGCGATTCAGAAGTAGGCGCAAGTGGAAGAGTTGTTGCTGGTGGCTTAGCAACATGACTCTTCAAGTTCTCTACTCCAGTGCGTTGCTGGAGATGCTCAGTGTTGGACCTGCAAGATTGTTATGGAAGGCATCCCTGTACTTCCTGTTCAGCCTTAAGAGCAATATGATACAATTGGCTGAACCTATTCCACTCTTTATAGTCAATAATATTCTAGATATCACGGTTCAAACCACCAAAAAATCTAGCACTAGTTTCAACATCATCTTCATGTATGTCACAATGTGCTAAACCAATAAGCAATTCCTGATAATATTCCTCTACTATTTTACTACCTTGTGTTAAAGATTCTAATTTCAAACGTAAATCACATTGGTAATAAGGAGGAACAAACTGAGATTTCATGCGTTGTTTCAAAATAGGCCAAGTGGCAGGTATAGCAGCATTAGTATTGCAAAGATCATTTCACCAAAAGAGAGCAAAACTTGTAAACTCACTAGTAGCAAGTCTAACTCTATGCTCAGCAGGAACTAAATGAGAATTAAATTTCTGTTCAATAGCAAGTTCCCAATCTAAGTATGCTTCAAGATTAGCACTACCAGCAAAAGGTGGTATGTTAAATTTGGGCTTAACAAAAGTATCGGTATTACCACGATTGTTATTACCTCCCAAACCGTGTCGATTATGGCGAAGACGGTCTGCATCACGGTCAAAATCATCATCATCAGCAGCTCATTGAGGTGGAGGTCGTCGTTCAACATCCTCAATTTGGTTGATGTGGCCCATCAATTCGGCAAACTTCGTTTCCATGAATGTACGCTGGTCCGCAAGAAGCTTTGTTAGCTCCACCTTGGACACACAATCATTGAAGTTTGTAGGGGACTCCGAATCTACAGGTGTCCCTTTCTCTGACATGGTTAAAAGCAAAAGACAAGACTACACAAAAGGATTAGCCCTATCAACTAGCAGCTATCAGATGGTGTTGAAAGTGGGAAACAATATCAGAAGCAATGTATCACAATCTTGCAAGTGTTCTTACCAAAGCCAACAGGATGGCACAATCTGGTGTCGAGCTTGGGTGTAACAGTTGCAAGGAAGAAACCTGTGCTGTAATTTGTATAGCTTAGGGGACAAATATGTTTGTCAGTAGAACATAATTTAATAATAGATAGTAGCACTGAATAAATGTCCAAAGCAGTGTCCTAATTGCTGGTAAAAGAATCGTGTTCAAAAAAAGTTGTGATAACAAGAACAATGACAAAGAACAATGGTAAAGGCAACAAGGATCAAAACAGACTTCACAGACTTAGAATTTTCAGGGCATGGGGGGGGGGGGGGGGGGGTGCAAATCAAAATCTTGTTTATTTTGTATGATTTTTCCACTATTTGTCTATGATAGAGGAACACAAAGGATGGACCCACAAGAAGTTTCAATTCAAATAGAGGGGAAACAAAGCGTAGGCAAAATCACAAAGTTTCACCAAAAGCGCTATTTTTTACTTCACAATTTCTTTTCTATTTTTTCCTAATTTTTTTTAAATTTTTTGACGAGGGCACACAGGCAGAAGCCTAGTGTGGGTCACCTCAACTTTGAGTCAAGAATCTGCTGTAAACATTTCAGCCCAATCGGAGCAACGAGCGAAAAGTTATGCTTGTTTTACCGAAGGTAGGTCAAAATTTTTTTGTTGGCAACGGATTGTGGGTGTGGTGGGTGGGTGACACGATGGTGAATCCAATGGAAAACACGATGGTGATGGTAGTGTGCAGCAGAGATCAAAACACAAACCAAATCGAAACACAAATTCAAACCAACAACTGAACTCGACTAGGACACAAACTCAACAATACGGACTCTAAAATTAAATTATGCAAAGGCTAAACAATGTCTGGGATAGTGGGGATATATTTTTTTTGTAGGTTTTTTCGTGGACAAAAGGTGATGAACATAAATGAATCTAAAGGGAAGAACACGATAATACCTCATGGGGAACCTAGGAATCTGATACCACTTGATGTAGATATGGCCCGATCTTCCGAGAGGTAAGGGGATAAACTCAAATTTGGGGAACTCAGGGTCGATGACCAGGCTTGAATCAGACACGATCCAACCCCGCAACCGTTACACCAAGCACAACTTGATTGTTCCTGCAAGCGAAATCGAGAACACGAGCAAGAGAGGATAAACACACAATCTGAAATTGCAAATATGGATGAAGCGAATCACAAGAAAAGGTTCAAGCTTTAAACACAAAAGGACTAATCGCTACAGTGGTGTAGAACAAGAACAGGGGCCCTGGATTACTGTAAAAGGACTTGTCGCCACAGTTACAATAATTCGATCAAGTTTCTCTCTGGAAAACTGAAGTAAACAGAACCCGAAACTAAAATACGGCGGCTACTGAGTTTATATAGGAACCAGGGATGTCCTAGGGTTGGGGGCGACCAGGGGGATGCCCACAACATGGGCTTAAGGCCCGACACGAATCATGGCCAAGTTGGCCCAAAATAGGTGGTGCAACACCTTGTCATGGTCACACATTATGACTCATGACCCTTCTGGAGCTAGGACCAGAAACAAAACGATGACGTCATCGTCCCCTTTCCAACGCATCAAAGAAAGCATCATTTGGACGTCAGATGTAGGAGATATCATCAAAACCGTGAAGGAGTGTCGGCTGAATCCGAGACGAACGCGACGACCGAGTTGGTGACGACTTGTAACTTGGGGAAGGCCATGATATGCGCGTATCCAGCATGGTGATGTCCTCATCAGATACCACTTGTAAGGACCAAAGGCGTACCGAGAGGGGGGGGGGGTGAATCAGTAAGCCGCTCACGAAACCAAATACTTCAATTTCACTACATAAGTCTAACAAGATAAGGAAACCTAAACAAGTCTAGTAGGCCAAGACCCTACACATGCTAGTGTTCATGATAAGATAAAGTACGGAAGCCAATCACACTAACCTATGCAAGCCACAAGTCACCCTACTTACTACAGCACACAAATACGGAATAGTAAAGAGAGGGTCAAGGAATGCTCATGATTTTTCCCGAGGTCTCGAAAGGATGGTGCCTTCCCCTAATCCTTGTTGGACCACTCCCGCCGAAGTCCCGGTACCTCCCATCACCAAGTGGAGTTCTCGCACACGAGCCCACAATCACTCCTCGAGTGAAGACATGGTGTGCGTCACCGCTGCACAAAGCACAAGCTCGCCTCCCTCGAGAACTTGCCGGACTCCCCGAGCTGACATGAGCGCTCACTAGCGATGCCCTTTTCAACGGCGGGCTCAAACCGTGTACAAACATGTGACGACCTTCACAAATGATCATGATAGGCTCGATAACCAACACCTAACCAGTCTAGGTCTCACCATAGACCAAGAGTAACAATCTAAATCACACCCTCAAGGACACCCTAGACTTAGATGTGCAAGGTGCTCAAGCTACTCTTCTCTAGCACCCTCAAGATATACAATATCTCCTCCTAGTGCTCTCCTCTTTTCTTCTTGGAGCTTACGAAATGCTCTCAGGTATTCCACTGGCCAAGAGAAGTCTCCAAGACCCCAGCAACGAAGTTATATAGGCTCCTAACCTCAAACTAGCCGTTGCTCCATGAAATCAGCTTCCTAGGCACACTGACCGGACTGTCCGGTCAGTGCAACTCGGTAGACCGGACCATCTGGTCAGCAGACCAGACCATCCGGTCAGTAGACCGGACTGTCTGGTCTGTACAGAGTCTCCTACTGGCAGACATCTGGCTCCTCGCGCTAAGTCATGGAAAACTCCCATAGTGACCGTACAGTCCGGTCTCCCCTGACACCTCTGTCCGGTCTCTATGTCCAGAAGCTGAAACTTGTCATCCTCGCTGGACTTGGTTTCCCGGCTTCTCCGAATAGCTCCTTGGCTTCTCCACAGTCACCTAGTGCCTGTGATTTCACCAAGGAACCTTGCACATCACCGACTAGACATGACCTAAGAGAATGACCTAGACCCCCTTGATAGTCCGGTTTTTCCTATGGACCCAAAGCCCTAACAACTACTCAAGTGTTCCAAACACTTGCACCATAGCTTGTTCTCCGTTTTGATCCATCTCCATCAACCTTTGGACTCTTTCAAGTTTATAAGCCTCCATGCTCGCGGTCATTGTCATCAATCGCCAAGGACACCATCATCCATATTATTTGCAATAGAGTTAAGAGATGATTCCTACAAAGATAACACTCGTGTAGATGTTAGCCCACTATTTCATAGTTGTCATCTATCACCAAAACATCCATACCACAGGGATCCAATCATCAAAGTCTGAACGAATACGTTTATTTTTCAAGTGATTCATATCGTCATCATCAAGTATACCCGTTCCAAATTTCATTCCAATCAAATGATCCATATCGGCCAATACATCTCGTGGTAACAAGAATGTATTGTTCTGAGGTATATTAGGATTCAGTCTCCGATTCATATTTCGTCGACCAACTCTTCCTAATTTACATTTTTGTTGAAAAAATTTCTTTTGTAATTCCTCACATAAGGACTCCAAAAATATGAGGTCCCCGCCTACACAAGCAAATTGTTGATAAAACTCCAATGAAGCTTACAAAAAGCCATACAACAAGGGACAAGCTCATATTGGCCAAGAATACATCTCCAATGATGATGATGAAGATGATGAGGGTGGCATTGCCAACATTGATATTGGTCTACCTTCGGCCAAGAATTCACTCTTCAATAACCTCACCAATGATAAGGATGATGCTCCTCGATGCTTCATGGCCAAGGAAAGCAAGGTAACTCCTCACACCAATCTTAATCCTTCCTATTGTTGTGATGAAGAGGAGAACTTGGTCCCCTCTATGCATGAAATGGTTAAAAATCTAGATAAGTTACAAGGGGATTTGGACAACTAAGAAAAAAATCATTAATAGAGAAGAAGAGTTGCTTGATGAAGAGAGAAGCAAGAACCATGAGCTCACTAAGCAACTTGAGCAAGAGAAGGAGGAGAACAAGACCTTGACTAAGGAACTTGCAAGAGTCAATTAGTCAAATGAACCGAACACCTCAACGACCATGAAGTATCAAGAAAGATGCAACTCCTTGCTAGAGGAGAACAAGGCCTTAGTAAAGGCCATTGAGGATCTCAAGACAAACTCCCGCTCATTGTTGAAGAAGCTTGAACCCTCTCAAGCTTCAACAAGCAAAGGTTGTGGAAGATGCCACAACATTGATGTCGATATGATTGCCAAGCAAGATGTAATCATTAAGAAGCTAACCAACCAAGTCAATGAGCTCATGAAGAAGGCTCAAATTGAAATAACGAGAAAAGTTGTTGGAGAGCCAAGAGCTTCCCATGACAAGAGGGGATTAGGGTACAACAAGAAACCCAACTTTGTACCTGAAGGCAAGGGAAAGCAAATAATACAAGAGAAGACGACCAAGGCAAAGAATGCTTCCCAAGTTAACAAGAACATCAAGACCTCTACCATATCCACCCATAATGCTTATGGTAGAGTGGTTGCCAAGTTTGTTGGGCCCCATGATGCAAGGAGGAAGCCTTGTGTGTGGGTGACCAAAGTTCTTGTATCTGGTGTTAAGGGACCCAAACCAACTTGGGTGCCTAAAACACATGTTTGATTTTCCTTTGTAGTAATACTCCTCCGGTGGGGCAATATGGGTGCTTGATAGTGGGTGCTCAAATCATATGACCGAAGAGAGATCGATGTTCTCCACACTTGACCATGACAACCTACGAAGTGGAGGCATCTCGTTTGGAAATGACAACAAAGGAAAGGTAATTGGTCATGAATGGATTGACGTCACCCATGACCTTTCAATTAGTAATGCTTATCTTATGAATGGTCTAGTATACAACTTGATGTCCATGTCACAACTTTGTGAAATGGGCTTTAGTTGTCTCTTTGACGATAATGGCATGACCGTCTTTAGGAAGAAGGATTCTTTAATAGCTTTTAAAGGGTATTTAGAGGACAAGATCTAACTTGTTGATTTCACCAACAAGGAGGGATCTAACCTAAATGCTTGCTTGGTCGCTAAAACCACCTTGGATTGGCTATGGCATCGCCGGCTAGCTCATGTTGGGATGAGGAACCTGTCCAAACTCTTAAAAGGTGGTCATGTCATTGGACTAAAGGATGTTGCTTTTGAGAAGGACAAAATATGTAGCACATGTCAAGCCGGAAAGCAAGTTGGAGCTGCACATCCATCCAAGACAATGATGACAACAACAAGACCATTGGAGATGCTCTACATGGACCTATTTGGACTGGTCACCTACATAAGCATTGTCGGTAACAAATATGGTCTTGTAATTGTTGATGATTATTCACGTTTCACTTGGGTATTCTTTTTGAAGGACAAAAGTAAAACACAAAGTATCCTAAGTAGGTTTTTGAGAAGAGCACAAAATGAGTATGAAGTAAAGATTAAGAAGATAAGGAGTGACAATGGAACCGAATTCAAGAGCACTCAAGTCAAAGAATATCTTGATGAAGAAGGCATGAAACATGAGTTCTTCGCTCCATACACTCCACAACAAAATGGTGTAGCCGAAAGAAAGAATCACACACTCATAGAGATGGCAAGAACAATGCTTGATGAGTACAAGACACCAGACACTTTTTGGGCCGAAGCCATCAACACTGCATGCCATGCAACCAATAGATTATATCTTCACAAGATTTTGAAGAAAACACCTTATAAGCTTCTCACCGGTAACCTTCCCAATGTTTCATATTTTTGGGTCTTTGGGAGCAAATGCTTTATTGTTAACAAAAAACCAAGATCCTCTAAGTTTTCTCTTAAGACTCATGAAGGTTTCCTTCTTGGTTATGGAACTAATGTCTATGCATATCGTGTCTTTAACAAAGATACCGGAGGTATTGAAATAACCTGGGATGTGCAATTTGATGAATCTAACGGCTCTCAAGTAGAGCAAGTTAATCCAAGTGACGTAGGTGATGAAGCCCCTTGTGATGCAATAAGGAACATGGCAATAGGTGACATAAGACCACAAGATCTCAACTCAAGTCAAGATGAATCATCTTCTTCAAGACCAGGTGACTCCTCTCCACAAGAGCCACATGATGAACAAGATCAAGGAAGTAACCAAGATCATGGTGATGATCATGATCAAGGCAACAACCAAGATCAAGCTCAAGATGGCAGAGATAGAAACATTCAAGATGACAACAATCAAGGCCAATTCATCAACGAGTCCAACAAAGCATTCAAAAGGATCACCCTGTTGACAACATTCTTGGTAACATCCAAAAAGGGGTAAATACTAGATCCTGAATGGCTACGTTTTGTCATCATTACTCGTTTGCTAGGCCAATTCATCCACGAGTCCGACAAAGCATTCAAAAGGATCACCCTGTTGACAACATTCTTGGTGACATCCAAAAAGGGGTAAATACTAGATCCCGAATGGCTATGTTTTGTCATCATTACTCGTTTGTTTCCTCTATGGAACCTCTTAGGATGGAACAAGCACTCCAAGACTCGGATTGGGTGATGGCTATGCAAGAAGAGTTGAATAACTTTGAAAGAAACAAGGTGTGGTCATTGGTGGGAAGACCCAAGCAAAATGTTGTAGGCACAAAATGGATATTTCGTAACAAGCAAGATGAGTATGGTGTGGTGATGAGAAAACAAGGCAAGACTTGTTGCAAAAGGCTACTCACAAGTTGAAGCTTTTTCGAATGGACGTGAAAAGTGCATTTCTTAACGGCCCTATGCAAGAAGAGGTGTATGTAGAACAACCTCTGGGGTTTGAAGACCCAAAGAAGCCAAACCATGTCTACAAGCTTCGCAAAGCTCTCTACGGCCTCAAGCAAGCTCCAAGAGCTTGGTATGAACATCCAAGAGCTCCAAGAGCTTGGTATGAACATCTTCACAATTGGCAAAGAAGATCCCACTCTCTTCACAAGAAAAGTTGATAATGATATTTTTGTATGCCAAATATATGTCAATGACATCATATTTGGTTCTACTAATCAATCTTTTTGTGATGAGTTTGCCAAGATTATGACTAGGAAGTTTGAGATGTCCATGATAGGGGAGTTGAAGTTCTTTCTAGGATTTCAAGTCAAGAAACTTGAAGAAGGAACATTCATAAGTCAAACCAAGTACATTCAAGACACACTCAAGAAGTTTGACATGGAGAATGCAAAACCAAATAAGACTCCCATGAAGACAAATGGACACCTCGGGCTAGATGTAAATGGTAAGCCTGTAGATCAAAAGGTATATCGATCCATGATTGGCTCATTGCTTTATCTTTGTGCATCTAAGCCTGATATCATGCTTAGTGTGTGCATGTGTGCAAGATTTCATAGTGCTCCTAAGGAAAGTCACTTAGTGGCTATAAATAGAATCTTGAGATATTTAGTTCACACCCCAAACCTAGGATTGTGGTACCCAAAGGGCTCCAAGTTCAAGCTAGTCGGTTATTCCGATGCCGACTATGCCGGATGTAAAGTGGATAGAAAGAGCACCTCCGGGATGTGCCAATTCTTGGGTAGGTCCCTTGTGTCATAGTCATCCATGAAACAAAATTTCGTTGCTCTATCCACAGTTGAGGCGGAGTATGTCGCAGCTGAAAGTTATTGTGCTCAACTACTTTGGATGAGACAAACTCTAAAGGAATTTGGATATACTATGACTAAAGTTCCACTCCTATGTGACAATGGGAGTGCCTTCATGATTGCATATAACCCCATTGATCACAATAGGACTAAACGTATAGATATCCGTCACCACTTCTTAAGAGATCATTCAATCAAAGGGGATATTGAGATTAGCTATGTTAGAACCGATAAACAACTAGCGGATATATTTACCAAGCCCCTAGATGAGAAACGGTTTTGTGAGCTTAGGAGTGAACTAAATATTCTTGACTCATTCAACTTGGAGTAGGATCTTATGCTTTGTTTAATGTAGTGTTCTTGAAAATTGCTTTGAAACTAAAATTCTTCAAAATTCTTTCATGTCTTTGATTACAAAATCAACATGTTTTTGATCAATAGATCATATTGTTGACACTTGTGAATATAGTTTTTGAGTGATTGATTGTTTCTATTCACAAGTCGAAACAACCCCTTTATTCCTTACCTATCTTGTCCAAAAGTTCAAATTAGAAGAGAATTTCTCTATCAAATAGAGAACGACGGAACTTCCGTCGTCCATGAAAGTTCTGTGGAAACTTTCGTGACCTCTCAATCAGGCTATTTTCTCAAACCCGAGAGCGACGGAACCTCCATTGCCAGATGACGGATTTTTCGTCACTCTCAGGTTAAAGGACCTGACACCATCCCTTCCTCCTAGTCAACTGGTCACTTCTCTCTCTCTCTCTCTCTCTCTCTCTCTCTCTCTCTCTCTCATCCACTCAAACCCTAGGTGGCGATCCCTGGCGATTTGAAGATTCCTCCAACGAAGTTGATAAAAAAGGTGGAGATTTGGCTCCTCCTCCATGGAAGTTCCGCAATCTCCATTGATTTTCTTTGTTTTTGACCTAGGTATGAGTCTTTGATCTAAACTTCATTCTTAGGTCAATAGTTCAAATGACTTCACTTCCTTTGGATAGATTACCTCTTCTAGAGCTAGTTTACCCTTCCTTAGAAGCATTTGACGTGTTACGATTGGATCTAGGAGTAGTTTCAATTTCGATGCAAATTGCAAATGATGGAAGTTCCATCAGAACTTTCATCATGATGGAACTTCCGTGGAACATCACGGAACTTCTGTCGCCTGCTGTTCAGTGCATTGAACTTGATCATCTCCTAAATCTTAACCCTAGCATGTGACTCATCTTGGTCAATTCTAATACATCCGGCCCAGGTGGGGTGGAACGAAGCCCGACACACCGATTCGGATTCCCTGCATGCCGTAATTTTAGCACCACAACTCCTGCCGAAAGCCCGACACACCGATCCGATTCTAGGTCCACGACCCGAATCCGCAGTCTTAGCACCGCAACTCCGGCGCCTCCACTCAGGGAAAGGCCCAATCTCCCTAAAAGACTAGTCTGATAGGGGAAGGGTGACTCTTCCTTTTAAAGTGGCTTCCACCTCCCAAGCTAAGCAAGGTGGGATTATTCAGAGGCTCACACGGTCGCCGCCCTAGCGGGTAATAGTGGAGGATGTCCTCATCATTCTCCCCTTCTTAACAAGGGCTCAGCTCTGATACCAAATAATACATCCGGCCCAGGTGGGGTGGAACGAAGCCCAACACACCGATTCGGATTCCCTGAATCCCGTAATTTTAGCACATCAACTCCTGCCGAAAGCCCGACACACCGATCCGATTCTAGGTCCACGACCCGAATCCACAGTCTTAGCACCGCAACTCCGGCGCCCCCACTCAGGGAAAGGCCCAATCTCCCTAAAAGACTAGTCTGATAGGGGAAGGGTGACTCTCCCTTTTAAAGTGGCTTCCACCTCCCAAGCTAAGCAAGGTGGGATTATTCAGAGGCTCACACGGTCGCCGCCCTAGCGGGTAATAGTGGAGGATGTCCTCATCAAATTCTTTTGTCAATATCAGTTCAAGATGGTGAGAGTCAAGCAAGGGGCAACTGTGCAATTTGAAGGAAGCAACGACTATTCTTCCTCCTCCTCTTTAAGTGAGGAACTTGTTCCCGTCTCTAAGAGGAGGAAGGTCGTTGCAATTCGGGATCGTGGGGCAAGTGGTCATGGCTCCAGCGAGGATGCTGAGACAGTGCAGTGCAGCCAGGAGGGTCTCTCCCTCCTAGGAGGTCCCTAGATAAGGGGAAGAAGCCTATGAAGAAAAGGACCAAAAAGGCAAAAGAATCCGCCCGAGCAGCAATGACAGACAATGTGGAGGTGA
Organism: Eleusine coracana subsp. coracana; assembly: GCA_032690845.1. Classification (NCBI taxonomy): domain Eukaryota; kingdom Viridiplantae; phylum Streptophyta; class Magnoliopsida; order Poales; family Poaceae; genus Eleusine; species Eleusine coracana. The sequence continues at coordinate 46,584,906 of CM064430.1, forward strand.
TAAAGGACCTTAAGGTCCATGAACCTGTTTATCCAGATGGGTACATCTACAAGGACTACAAGAAAGACCTTGATGCTCTCATTGAAGCAAGGAAGCAAAATCCCACTCTAGTGGGAGAACAAGAGGCCACTGACCCCTGATTCTACACATGGTTTCAGCAGGACTACTATATGTCTATGCTCATAGACAAGAACCAGAAGAACCGTCTAGCCTCCTGTCAATGGACTGATTGGTCCTACATGGAGTCCAAGTAAAATCAAGTGTTCAATGAGATCATCCAAGTATGCAAGGATAGAGGAGTCTATGACTTGATGGGATTCAACTATGATTGGAATGAGGAAGTAATCTGCCCGTTCTATTCCACTCTCTTTCTTGATGGCAAGGGTGTTCTTTATTGGAGAACTCAAGTTGTGGAGTATTCTGTCTCAGCAAGTCGCTTTGCAAGCTACTTCTTTCAAGGAAGTTCAGATCGTACTAGAGAGATCACCACCAATGAACCCATGATGAAGGAGAAGGATATGGCTTTCATGTACTATGAAACCTGCCCCAATGTGTTTGGAACAACTAATGGACTCCACAACTTCTACTTCACTCTCAACCGGATGCTTTGAGTCACTATTGCACCAAAGGGTGGATGTGCTACAGCTATAGTGGAGACCTCTAGGAACATTCTTGCAAGATTTGCTCTGGATGCCACTCCATTCTATGTGATGGAATTCATCACAAATGACATCTTCGTGTCATCTATGGACACAAGGAGATCTCTCCCCTATGCTCCCTATCTCATGAGGATGATTGAAGCTGAAACTGGGCTCATTTTTTAGAAGGGATGCAAGCATGTTCCTCTCCAACCTAAGGTGCAACATGAGCTTCGCCAAGTTGATCCTACTCCCACTGGAGTATCCTCATCTGGGAGAGCGAGTCTCGCTCGTGCTCATGCCGAGTCAGTGGCTGCACGAGATGCAGCAGCAGCAACAGGAGGGGCCTCTTCCTCAGCCCAAGACCGGCAGCGCTATCCATCTTCTCCAGTCCTTGCCTTTCTTAAAGGCATCTTCACTTCTTGTTGCTTCAATGCCAAAGAGAACTGGGAGAATAAGAGGAGGATCAAGAAGCAAGTGCGATGCTACAAGAGAGACCAAAGGGACCTAGGTCATGAGGTGTCTCGTGATGGTCCTGAGTGTGAGCCTGATGGTGAGCCGCTGGCTTTCGAGGAACTTCTCGCCGGTTATGACTGGAAGGATCTCTCTACCGGGCCATCTACCGCTCCTCCTCCTACCGATGATGAAGAAGGTGAAGAAGAAGGGGAAGAAGAAGACGATGAGGCGAGTACTGACGACGACGAGTGATTCTTTTCTTAGCTCCTCCTCCTTTTTTTTCTTTTTGGTGCCTTGATGCCAAAGGGGGATAGATGCGTTGGAAAAGGAATAAAAGGATATTGAGATCTCGTTTGTAATAGGATAGTGATGAAGCTATGGACAAGTACCTTTCTATTTGCTTTGGGTGTGAAGACTATTTGTGAACCTTTATTGTTATATCTCTTTTGTTTTATGTCATGTGTGGTGCTTGCTTTATTTGTCTCTGTTGATTGTCTAAGTGTGTTGAATGCTTATTGCTCTATCACTTTGTTGCACACTTGAGCACTTTTATGCACCCCACTCATTGCAAAAAATAGGGGGGAGCTCCTTCACAAGTTTGTGTGAATCATGCATATCTTTAGGGGGAGTTCCGCTATATTTTGCTCTTTGCCTAGTTTGATTATCTCTTTCATATCATTTTTTATCTATTATCATCAATTAACAAAAAGGTGGAGATTGAAGATGCATCTAGGATCCCCTAGTGGGTTTTGGTGTACGATTGTTGACACTTCTTAACGTCGCACCAGAAATATTACCATCCCCGGCAACGGCGCCAGAAGTGATTGTTGACACTTCTTAACGTCGCACCAGAAATATTACTATCCCCGGCAATGGCGCCAGAAATGCTTGTTGGTATTTCTTACGATCACAGATAAATCCGCAAGCGCAAGGATACCAATGCAGCACTTCACCTAGGAGTATTCCAGGTTATCGAATCACAGGGAACGTGTGTGTACTAATCTCCTATCCTAATCCGTCCAAGTACAACAAGAATATGATAGGCAGAGGGTAGAGAGGATTCCTATGGTAAAAGATCCTAAAATAAGATAGGTTCAGTCTATAAATGCTTACTTCGGGCACCGGCTTACCCCTGCATCCACGGGCGACTCCGGCCAACAGCTCTACGACGCACCCAAACGTGGAGGATTACTAAGGCCGGATAGGGCTGTCACCACCTACCGACTACCTCTACAAACCGTGGGGCACGCGGCAAACAAAGGTAACCTCTAACCTAGACACCACGTCTAAGCTATTAATTACTATCAAAGTCTTGACGTCACACTTATAGAAGACTATGATACTCTAACTAAATAGAGCGATGATCCCGTAAGCAATTAAGGAAATAACTTACTTAAAAAGGAAACTAAATACCAATGGAAGATCACGAATACTTACTAAGAAAGAAAAGCATCCGCCGAGGTACAGGTGTGGAGAAGGCGCCGACAAGTCCGGACCTCCTCCGAACTCTCCCTCACTCTCTCCCTATTTTCTAAGCACTTTGGTAGTGCTAAAGCCTTTGGAGTGGAGCTCTAAATCTTCTTCTTCTTGTGTTGTTCTTTTTTACCAAATTCCCCCTCTATTTATAGGTGGCGAAGTGCTGGCAGGTATTTGTAGGTGAAGGAGGGTCGATGGGCAAAAGTTCCCCCATCGGGCGGCCGGGCATGCCGGGCGGCATCCCAGGCCGGGCGGCCATTGGATGAGGTCGGTTTCTGACCGACTTACTTTGGATGTCTCCGATTTGGTCCGGATGACGGTTGTTGAGCCGGTTTTCAACCGCCTTATCCACTTGGCGTTGGTTGGCATGATGGGCCGACTGGGCTGGATACCCGGGAGGAAGTTCCCAGGCCGGGCGGCGGGGTAGGCCGGGTGGCGGCCTGTGCCGGGCGGCGGCCTATTTTTGGTGCCGACCCCCTCCGGGTCATGTCTTCACTTGCCCAAGTAGTGCCACGTGGGTGCCTCCTTTACTTCTCCACTTTTTACCCTCCTTAGTCCGGGGATGGAAAACGGTCTCATGGTGGAGTGTTTTTCAGGGTCGGCTGGGTCGGATTGTTCAACCTAATGAGACTCTATTTTAACCCACCAGGTGGCTGATTTCAGCCTGATATGACCATGTCGGCTGAGTTTTGATTTCATCCATCACGACTCTGTCGGGCCCTGATTTCAGCCTCATACGACCCTGTCGGCCGGCTGTTTTACGGTAGTATCGGCCGATGGGGCGTTTCTTCATGTTTTTGCATATTTTGGCTCTTTTATACATGCAAACACATGTCTCACCAATACTCATGGAAATGGTTAATAATAAACTGCTATCACTATATTGGTTATTCCTTTTATGTTGTTTATGCAAGGATTTGATGGTCAGATTTAGCACTTAAGGACCGTCAACAAACTCTCCCACACTTAGCCTTTGCTCGTCCTCGAGTAAAGGTTGAAGACTAAAGTGGATCATAACTTCAATTGGTATGATGCTAGCATGCAAATTATTCCATGTCATACCTGTACCTATGAACTTTTAAAGTGTCTATCATGTCACCTTGGGTGGTTGAAGAATGGAATGGTCCTGACTCTAATCATCTTCACTCATTTTGCAATGTAGCTTGGGTTTTTGAAAAGATTTTCAAAACAAATAATAGCTGTACTCCTCAAACGATTCTCTCAAATCGCTCAATGTGTATGGTTCCTCACCAGGGCATTACCTCTTTTCATCCTACTTCTAAATATGGCTTTATGTGGAGCTCAAGGTAGGGATAATAGAGAGGCATACTTGTGTCTCATATATTACTAAGTCAAAAATTGGATCCCTGGAGAATAATTTATGAACTTTTGATCAAGCATGTGCACATGTGGGTGGAAAATGAATGAATGTGAATACTCCCTTTTTTTTCTTTAAGATGCTCCCTCCCTTCTATTGGATAGGCATTTGAGAACGTGGGCTTAATTCTTTCTCTATATTTTTTTTAATAGCCCATGTCTCTTTTACAAGGATATTTGGAGAGGGAGTTCATCAGAATATGATGGAGTACTTTATTTAATGGATGGATGATGGCATGGAAGTGTTATCTTCCAGCGTAGAAGATTTAGCATATGGATGATGGGTATGGTGGTGCTAACTTCTAGTGAAGAAGTATTAGCAAATTGGTGTGCACATAATCTTGATCAAAAAGTCATAAAAAGTAACTCACAAGGGTCACAACAATTTGACAAAGTTCGACAAAACAACAAGTGGCATATGCATAAGGTTTTTAATGAGTTCATCGTATAGCTTTGGTAGGAAGATATAATCATTGAGGAGTCAAGCTATTGATTTTAATTTTTTTTAAGAAACATTTCCAAGCACATCAAGCATAAGAGAAAGATTCATTTCGTCAAACCATATCTCATGCATCAACTACCTAGGTGACATGCTTTCCTAAAGATATAGTTCACAAGCAATAGGTTTATGAATTAGGAATAAGGAGCATGCAAGCCCACCAAATAGAAGCATGAAATAAAATGAGGGTTCCACAAGGTTCATTTTAATTTTTTTTTCAAGTTAAATTTTTATGATTGATTCAAGAGAAAATAATTTTAACTCACAAAACAAGGAGGTGAAGGAATTGAGTGCGCAAACCGTCATATTGAAGAGGGTGGAAGCTGGGATGTGCCTGGATGCCACGCTCTTTCTCGTGATGTTGACTTCTGTTGTTTGCACATTGAAAAGCCTAAGAAGCCTCTCCCACACTTGTTCTTGTACCTAGCTGCTTTTTTTATTTAAAACAAACAAAGGGTTGTGGAAACAAAAAGGACTCTACCGGGTTTGGGACCGGGGAGTCTAAATTTATTTGAATGAGAGAAAATGCAGAGAGGAATGCTAGAGTAGAGCATTGAAATCAATTAAATTGATCACATCTACCTCCTTACCTTCGTTGTCATCTGACTCTAGGAAGACTTTTAAACGATGACCATTTACCTTAAACTGGTTCCCTCTGTCATCTTGGAGTGTGATTGCTCCATGTGATGCAGCATTAATGATGGTGAATGGTCCTTCCTATTTACTCCGAAGCTTCCCATGACCAAACAACTTGACTCTAGAGTTGAAGAGCAACACCTTGTCGCCTGGCTTGAACTCCTTAGGCTTGATCCTTCGGTCGTGCCATCTTTTGGTTCTATCCTAGTAGATCTTGGCACTATGGTAAGCCTTCTCTCTCCATTCCTCTAACTCGGACAGCTGTATTTTTCTACGTCTCTCGGCATCCCTAAGATCCATGTTCCATTTCCGGATGGCCCAATGTGCTCTATGTTCCATCTCGACTGGTAGATGACATATTTTTCCATATACGAGCTGGAAGGGAGACATACCAATTGGTGTTTTGTATGCTGTCCTATATGCCCAAAGTGCATCTGGTAGCTTCATCTTCCATCCACTCCCCATCTCATTCACGGTCTTCTGTAGGATGTTCTTAATCTGTTTATTTGAAGTTTCTACCTGCCCGCTTGTCTGAGGGTGGTATGGAGTTGCAATGTTGTGTTTTACTCCAAGCTCTCTTAAGAAGTTCCGGAAGGTCTTATCAATAAAATGAGACTCTCCGTCACTTATCACCATCCGCGGTGTTCCAAAACGAGGAAAGATGATCTTGTGGAACATTCTTTGGGCGTGCTTGGAGTCGGGATCTCTGCATGGTATTGCTTCTACCCATTTGGATACATACTCAATGGCCACCAAGATGTACTCGCAATCATAGGACTTTGGAAATGGTCCCATGAAGTCAATGTCCCATACATCGAATAATTTCACTTGAAGGTTGTATGTTAGGGGCATTGCATTGTGGGCAGTAATTCCTCCATGCTTCTGGCAATTTCGACATCTTCGGATGAATTCTTTTGTGTCTTCATGCATTGATGGCCAGAAGAATCCACTCTACCAGATTTTCTCTTGGGTGCGGAATGCACCAAAGTGGCCTCCATATGGATATGCATGGCATTTCTCGATTATCTGGGTGCCTTCAATTCTTGGGACACATCTCCTTAGCAACCCGTCAGAACATACTCTATAGAGGTATGGGTCGTCCCACACGTGACGTCGACTCTCATAGATGAGCTTCTTCTTGTTCTCCCCTAGTGGTACATACCCTGTAACAATGAAATTCGCAGTGTCTGCATACCAGGGGTTGGAGTCCGTCACCTTCAGTAGCATGTCGTTGCGGAATTTATCGGAATTTCCTGCATGTTAGTCACTTGCATACGCGACAAATGATCCGCAACAGAATTTTCTACTCCTTTCTTATCTTTAATTTCAAGGTCAAATTCTTGGAGTAGAAGAATCCATCTAACTAGCCTTGGTTTAGCATCTTTCTTAGTGAGCAGGTATTTTAAGGCAGCATGATCAGTGTGAACGATAACCTTTGCTCCTACTAAGTATGACATAAACTTATCGATAGCAAAAACAACGGCTACTGTGGGATATATATACCAGGGATACCTCATCACTCGGATATATTGCCGAGTGGGCCGGAGTCCAATAAAGATAAAGCCCATGAAGATAACTACTCGGATTATTACTTGGAGTACACGACAAGTCAATGCTAGAGATAGAAAGTTAGAGATAGAATCCTAGTCGGAAATCATGTTGAAACCGACTAGGACACTTACCATGTAACCCTGCCCTCCGGATATATAAGGAGGGGCAGGGGCTCTCTCATAGATAGATCATATCCGGCATAATATACAACAGAACACAGGACGTAGGGTTGTTATCCTGTGGGAGGCCCGAACCTATCTAAACCTTGCGTCTTGTGTGTCCATCGACTCTCGGTCTCGCGCATGCCTCTATCGATAAACAAGGATCATGGGTAGCCCTATGATCCACTGCTGATATTAGTGTCGACAGTTGGCGCGCCAGGTAGAGGCGACGCGAAGATCGACTTGTCGAGTTCGATGGCAAGTTTTTGAGAAAAGTTGGATCTTCATCGACAACGATCAAGCGGAGGCAACAACTCCATCGGGCGAGGCGGCATACGCGTATAGTAGCAGTGCTGCATGCGCGACGCTGTGTTGCATTGTTTTGCTGCAATCGACGTCCGAGGAGTCGACGAGTATCAAGCGACGAAATCCTCGGCGAGTCTGGATCATGTACGGTGGCTATACTTGGAAGCCGAATCCAAGTTTACGCGTCTCACAAGGAAGGAGTCCGAGTTACGTGAGCTGCATGGTGATTATTGGTAACCGAAGGACAGGTCGTGATGGATGACTCGGGCTTGCATTGGCCAAGTTGTGCGATAACACTAGGGATGAAAGCGGTCCTATATCTGAGAGGAACGTGTTACCAACAACAACTGATTAATGTCGTCGTCTGCCGGTCACTCGATGACTCAACTAATCATTCGGTGACACAATCACTCAACGACTCGGGACAACAAGTCACTCGCTGACTCGTTCATCGACTTGATGGTTCAGTGACATGCTCGGGGGCTCGTTTACGACTCGCCAAATATCAAAGCTAAGTTACATTTATAATTTTTGTATTCTACCAATTCAATTTGAAGGTCGTAGGTTCTTCATCTTACTGTGATCGTTTTAAGTTTCTTTTGAACTCATCTTTTTCCCTTGACAATATTGGTCAATAATTTTTTTCGGTTGATTTCGACTCGTACGTGTTTGGCCGAATGAGTTTAGCAGTAGACAGGTGGTATTAGGAGGAGTTCAGCTGTTTTGCTTAGTTGCCCGTCTGACTCCCATTACCCAAGTTGGTTAGTCTAGCTCCATGGATCATGTTGTTTGTCGAAATCGTCGTGCACATCGTTCTTTTAATGAACCTTGTTTGTTTTTTATGTCTATTGGTTGAATGATCGATTATTTCTGCCAGTACTCTAAGCAAACATAGGCCTTAGATGAATAACAGAAATCCAACAGACTTAGATATTAAAGGCGTTATTTCATCAATACTTTATATTAATTTTACATATAACTACATTATTTGTATTCTTATATTATAGTTATCTCATCGATATCACTCAGCCACGAAGCGTCGAGTCATTGAATCACTCGGTCATGGAGCGCCGAGTCATTGGATCACTCGGTCACGGAGCACCGAGTCATTGGATCACTCGGTCATGGAGCGCTGAGTCATTGGGTCACTCGACCATGATCAACTACTCATGATTTTGTTCGGAATTATTTCTAGAAGGGCTATCATGATCATGGTTCATGATTTTACTCAATATTGGAGAGCCCTGCAAGAGTTGATATAGTTTACTTGGAATCACGTCCGGGGGCTGATATACTTGTTATACTTGATCAAGTATCACTCGGATTCATTAGTACCAATGGTTCCTTTTATTAACTGGTGGGAGTGGTAGAACCAATCTTGGGGGCTACCGTATTAAAACTTCTCATCGAATCAAACGAGGAAAGTGGTACATCCAGATTTACATACGATGTTATTATTTTTGACTCACAAGATATTTTGTGATCTAAATACCTTCTGAGTCGGGGGCTATACCTACACCTAATAGGTGGATTCTTTCCCCGCATATGGATTTTATTTGGCGCATAATTCTTTTTGAAGATTCTTGGAGACCTTTACAAGTTTGTTGTTGTACAAGAAAAAGTTAATCATATTCATGACGAAGCATTAGTCAATCAATTGAAGATCAGCAACTAACTTGCAAATCTCTCGGGGGCTACTGTGGGATATGTATACTACCTCACCACTTGGATATATTGCCGAGTGGGCCGGGGTCCAATAAAGATAAAGCCCATGAAGATAACTACTCGGATTATTACTTGGAGTACACGACAAGTCAATACTAGATATAGAAAGTTAGAGATAGAATCCTAGTCGGAAATCATGTTGTAACCGACTAGGATACTTGCCATGTAACCCTGCCCCCCGGATATATAAGGAGGGGCAGGGGCTCTCTCATAGACGACTAGAACTAGATCATATCCCGCATAATACACCATAGAACACAGGACGTAGGGTTGTTATCCTCCGGGAGGCCCGAACATGTCTAAACCTTGCGTCTTGTGTGTCCATCGACTCTCGGTCTCGCGCATGCCTCTACCGATAAACAAGGATCATGGGTAGCCCTATGATCCACTGCCGATATTAGTGTCGACAGCGTCCAACCGGGGGGTTGAATGATTGGAGTAGAGATGAGTGCCTTTTTAAGGATATTAAAGGAATGTAGGCACTCATCATCGAAATCAAAGGGAGCATCCTTAGCCAAAAGACTAGTGAGGGGTCTAGTGATCTGGGAAAAGTCCTTGATAAAACGCCAGTAAAACCCCGCATGTCCTAAGAAACTACGGATCCCCTTAACATTAATCAGAGGTGGAAGCCTTTCTATGACCTCAATCTTAGCTCTATCCACCTCAATACCCCTCTCGGACACAAGGTGTCCTAAAACAATGCCCTCTCGGACCATAAAGTGGCACTTTCCCCAATTAAGTACTGAGTCCTTTTCCTGGCATCTTTGTAAGACCCTATCTAGGTTCTCAAGACAATGATCAAAAGTTTTCACATAAACAGAGAAATCATCCATGAAGACTTCCATGATTTCTTCGATCATGTCAGAGAATATAGACATCATGCACCTTTGGAATGAAGCGGGTGCATTACACAACCCGAATTACATTCTCCAATAGGCATAGGTTCCGTAAGGGCTTGTGAAGGTAGTCTTACTTTGATCATCGGGATGGATGGAAATTTGATGATAACCAGAGTACCCATCAAGGAAATGAAAGAAGGAATTCTTGGCAAGACGTTCCAACATTTCATCAATGAAGGGAAGCAGGAAATGATCCTTTTTTGTTGCCTTATTGAGCCTCCGATAGTCGATGCACATTCTCCATCCTGTGACGGTGCGTTGAGGGATCAACTCATTTCTATCATTTCTAACGACCGTCATGCCTCCCTTCTTAGGCACTACTTGCACGGGGCTAACCCATTCACTATGAGGAATGGGATAAATTATCCCGGCGTGCAAAAGTTTCAAAACCTCCTTCTTAACAACCTCTCTCATTGCATTATTTAGCCTCCTCTGAGGCTCCCTAGAAGGTGTGCTATCAGGATCAATGGGAATGCGATGGGTGCAAAGAGCGGGTCTAATTCCCTTAAGGTCTTGGAGTGAGTAGCCTAGGACAAAACGATGCTTTTCTAGGATGGCTAAAAGTTTAGCACTTTCTTCCTCAGATAGTCTGTCACTTATGATAACATGGGCTTCTAGGTCGCCATTTAGGAAAGCATAGCGTAGGCCAAAAGGCAAGGGCTTAAATTCAATCGGAGGTCGTGATGGTGGTTCTTCAATAGGTAGCTCAATTGTCTCCTGAAACTCACCCTCCCCTTGGATAAACTCTTTAGCATCTCTTTCTAGAAGGGGTTCAGGAGAATCAAATTGAAGAATAGCCATTACTTCCTCGATTGGCTCTTCCCCGGGGGAAGGATCTGGTAGGGAGTTCCTTGATCAAGAGATCAGCATAGAAAACTTTTCCCTCCCTACTTTTACGTCAAGACTTCCAAGCATCGGTACATCCATGAGTAATTTCTCAATGCGATGTCCGATTAAGACATCAAAATCCTGAATGTCAAAGACATGGAAGTCTAGGACAACCTCAACGTTTGTGTGCCTTATGGTAACATCTTGCAAAATCCCGTATCCTTCTAAAATAGGGCCAAAGGGGCTATTGAAGGATTTACTAGTCGACGCCAATGGCGTATCACTCAAAATGTCAAATGCAAAGGCACTAGAAACCATGTTGGCACCAACAGTGGGATTATAAAGAACTTCCACCGTGACTCCTCGAATGTCGCATCGAATAGTTGAAGAGGGAGAGAAAATTTGAATTACTTTAGAGGATAGCTCAGCCTCTCGCAACCATTCGTTGGTCATAATTGAAGTTAACTCCTTCACCATCTCTTGGAGGAATGCCTCTTCAAGTGGCTCAGGTGGAGAGACGGGAGTCGGGGGTTTCTTTTGGCAACAATACCTTGAGGTGTTTCCATAATCTTCAAAAATATCTTCCTCAAAGTCAAATGGGAATTCAAAGGGTTGAATTTCTTTTTCCCTAGGTGTTCCCGGTTCGAGTGTGGGCTCAATGGTCGAATCTTGGGGTATGCAAGGAATGTGGTTGGATTCGGCTATTAAGAGTTCCTCATGGCTCGACTTGGCTTCCTCTTGGAGGGGTTCGGCGTGATCAGAAAGGAAGGAAGTGTTTTCTAGAATACAGTCAAGGATTTCTCTTCCTTCCATCACGGTCTTGTGGACAAACGATCTTCCAGCGGCAATGTCGAGGTATAGAATAGCTTCCTTATTCAAACCCTCACAAAAATGTTGTAGCAACATCGGCTCAGGAATGGCAAGGTTGGGTCCGGATTTGGATAGCAAATTAAGCCTAGCCAAGGCTGCACCTAAAGATTCCTTCTCATTCTGGCGAAAACCAAGAATTTCCATATGAAGGGAGACAATACGAGACATAGGGAAGAAAGCGAGACAAAATCTATCTCGAAGTTCTTCCCAATCACCATTTACACTCCCGACAGTACGAGTGTACCATTGTTTCGCCCTCTCCATGAGGGAAAAGGGAAACAATTTCCACTTTAGAGTTTCCTGTGTCATGCCCTTTATAGAAAAGTATTATAGAAAAGGGAAACACATTTGCTCGAATTCTCGTAGGTGATGGTATGGGTTTTCACTATCTAAATCAGAAAAGTATTATTCCCGAACCATGGCTATAAAGCCAGGGCGAAGTTCGGAGCCAGAAGTACGAATTGGGTCCGCGAATGGCGGTGGCTCAAAGAACTCGCCCTTTGGAGCAGAAAAAGATTGGATAGAAGGTTCCTCCATTATAGAAATGGGGAAAGAAATAAAGAAAGACAAAAATGATACGAGGACGAAAAAGGTTCGATGATATAACATCAACCATTCCCCGGCAACGGCGCCAGAAATGTTTGTTAACACTTGTTAACGTCGCACCAGAAATATTACTATCCCCGGCAATGGCGCCAGAAATGCTTGTTGACACTTCTTAAAGTCGCACCAGAAATGTTACTATCCCCGGCAATGGCGCCAGAAATGTTTGTTGGTATTTCTTGCGATCACAGATAAATCCGCAAGCGCACGGATACCTATGTAGCACTTCACCTAGGAGTATTCTAGGTTATCAAATCACAGGGAACGTGTGTGTACTAATCTCCTATCCTAATCCATCCAAGGACAACAAGAATATGGTAGGCAGAGGGTAGAGAGGATTCCTATGGTAAAAGATCCTAAAATAAGATAGGTTCCGTCTATAAATGCTTACTTCGGACACCAGCTTACCCCTACATTCACAGGCGACTCCGGCCAACAGCTCTACGACGCACCCGAACGTGGAGGATTACTAAGGCCGGATAGGGCTGTCACCACCTACCGACGACCTCTACAAACCGTGGGGCATGCGGCAAACAAAGGTAACCTCTAGCCTAGACACCACGTCTATGCTATTAATTACTATCAAAGTCTTGACGTCACACTTATAGAAGACTATGATACTCTAACTAAATAGAGAGATGATCCCATAAGCAATTAAGGAAAGAACTTACTTAAAAAGGAAACTTAAATACCAATGGAAGATCACGAATACTTACTAAGAAAGAAAAGCATCCGCTGAGGTACAAGTGTGGAGAATGCGCCGACAAGTCTGGACCTCCTCCTAACTCTCCCTCACTCTCTCCCTATTTTCTAAGCACTTTGGCAGTGCTAAAGCCTTTGGAGTGGAGCTCTAAATCTTCTTCTTCTTGTGTTGTTCTTTTCTGCCGAATTCCCCCTCTATTTATAGGTGACGTAGTGCTGGCGGGTATTTGTAGGTGAAGAAGGGTCAGTGGGCAAAAGTTCCCCATCGGGCGGCGGGCCACGCCGGGTGGCCGAGCATGCCTTTGGACGTCTCAGATTTGGTCCGGATGACGGTTGTTGAGTCAGTTTTCAACCACCTTATCAACTTGGCATCGGTCGGCATGATGGGCCGAGTGGGCTGGATACCCCGAGAGGAAGTTCCCAGGTTGGGCGGCGGGTTAGGCCAGGCGGCAGCCTGCGTCGGGCGGCGGCCTATTTTTGGTGCCGACCCCCTCCGGGTCATGTCTTCACTTGCCCAAGTAGTTCCACGTGGGTGCCTCCTTTACTTCTCCACTTTTTACCCTCCTTAGTCCGGAGATGGAAAACGGCCTCATGGTGGTGTGTTTTTCACGGTCGGTTGGGTCTGATGGTTCAGCCTAATGAGACTCTGTTTTAATCCGCCGGGTGGCTGATTTCAGCCTGATATGACCATGTCGGCTGAGTTCTGATTTCATCCATCACGACTCTGCCAGGCCCTGATTTCAGCCTCATACGACCCTGTCGGCCGGCTGTTTTACGGTAGTATCGGCCGATGGGGCGTTTCTTCATGTGTTTGCATATTTTGGCTCTTTTATACCTGCAAACACATGTCTCACCAAAACTCGTGGAAATGGTTAATAATAAACTGTTATCACTATATTGGTTATTCCTTTTATGTTGTTTACGCAAGGATTTGATGGTCGGATTTAGCACTTAAGAACCGTCAACAACGATGACGAAAGATTAAAATTGTGCTAACAATGTTCATGAAGTAAATGTGCAGATAATCAAAATTATTGTCAAAACACACTTTTTGCAAGATGGCTATTACTCCTAAAAAAGAAGAAAAGGACAATTGACTCAAATGATGTGAAGAGTAGTTTTTATTTAAATTGAGTCATAGGCTGCCTAACTATAAAGGGGGGTAAACCAATCTTACTAAGAAGGGAAATTTATGTGCTCAAGCCTACCAAAACGTTTTGTGAGAGTTTAGCCAAACAATGCCTAAAAGAACCAATCCTTTTTGAGCCAAAACAGAGAGTCATAGAAGTTATGTGGTCTCTTCCATGGAAGTTCCATCGTTGCCATCTTTCAATCTTTAGCCAACCTGAGAGTTACGGAAGTTCCGTGGGATTTGTAAGGTTCATGACCATTGAGGTCACCCCAAGGTATGATGTTTTGGTGATGCATGACAAACATGAAATGTGACTAATATCTACATGAGTGTTGTTCGTGTAGAAAACCTTTTCTACCTTATGATGATTGTCTACGGCGTCCTTGGCGATTGATGACAATGACCACAAGCATGGAGGCTTGTGAACTTGATGGAGTCCAAGGGTTGATGGAGATGGATCAAAGCGGAGACAAGCTTTGGTGCAAGGGTTTGGAACACTTGAGTAGTTGTTAGGGCTTTGAGTCCATAAGAAAAACCGGACTATCAAGGGGGTCTAGGTTATTCTCTTAGGTCATGTCTAGTCGGTGATGTGCAAGGTTGCTCAATGAAATCATAGGCACTAGGTGACAGTGGAGGAGCCAAGGAGCTATTCGGAGAAGCCAGGAAACAAAGTCAAGCGAGGACGACAAGTTTTGGCTTCTAGACATAGAGACCGGATAGAGGGGTCAGTGGAGACCGGACTGTATGGTCACTATGTGGTTTAGTCCGGAGGCTATAGCGAGGAAGCGAGGAAGCTGCAAGTGTCAGTGGTCATAGAGACCAGACTTTTTGGTCACTATGGAGGATGTAGGGCAGCAAGGAGCTTCGACAGCGAAATGTTTCTGGACTTGAGAGAGCAACGACCGGACGGTCCGGTCCAGTGACCGGACAGTCCGATCAGTACAAGAAAATTGCCTGGACAGGGGAGCCAACGGCTAGGAGAGCCGTTACAAGAGTGACCGGACAGTCCGGTCTGGATGTCCAGAAAGGCAATTTCATGGAGCAATGGCTAGTTTGAGGTTAGGAGTCTATATAACTTCGTTGTTGGGGTCTTGGAGACCTCTCTTTGCCAGTGGAATACCTGAGAGCATTTGGTAAGGTCCAAGAGGAAAAAAGGAGAGCACTAGGAGAAGATATTGCATCTCTCTAGAGTGCTAGAGAAGAATAGCTTGACCATCTTGCACATCTAAGGCTAGGGTGTCCTTGAGGGTGTGATATAGATTGTTACTCTTGGTCTATGGTGAGACCTTGACGGGTTAGGTGTCGGTGATCGAGCCTATCGTGATCGGTTGTGAAGGTCGTCACACGTTTGTACACGGTTTGAGCCCGTCGTTGAAAGGGGCATCGCTAATGAGCGACCTTGTCGGCTCGGGGAGTCCGGCAAGTTCTCGAGGGAGGCGAGCTGATGCTTTGTGCAGCGGTGACGCACACCATGTCTTCACTCTAGGAGTGATTGTGGGCTCATGGGCAAGAACTCCACTTGGTGGCGGGAGGGACCGGGACTCTGGCGGGAGTGGTCCAACGAGGATTAGGGAAAAGCGCCATCCTTCCGAGACCTCAGGAAAAATCATGAGCCATCCCTTACTCTCCTCCTCACTATGATGCTTTACTTTCCACATTTACATACCGTGCTATTCATGCTCGTGTGTTCTATTAGTTCCCATTGACTATCTTGTAGACTTGCATGTTTAGGCTCCTTACTTGCTAGTAGTGTTTAAGTTTCCGCATTTGATGACTAGCATGAGTAGGAGTTGCATTGGTATGCTTGATCACTAGAAGTGCATAGGAGTTGTATTGACTTGTGTGATCCACTAGTATGTATAGGGTGCAATTCCTTTCATAGGATTCTATTGTTAGTATGATCACCACTAGATTTGTGTAGGAGTAGCTTTGAGTGCTATCGGTAGTTTCTAATTGGTAAAATTGGTACATAGTAGTAGTTCCCGATTCACCCCCCCCCCCCCCCTCTCGGTCACTACTATCCTTTCAAGTGGTATCAGAGCCAAGTGCTTATTATAAGGCTTAACCGCCTTGAGTAGTGATCGTATTGAGTTGAGATGTCATCCCATTCGGGGCTAGATCATGGCTCATGGAAGGATCGCTTTAAAAGCTACCTAAAGGTCATGATTCCGGATGAGTTGATGGACACTCTTATGGACCTTGCCAATACCTTTACCGATGATCATGTGTATGATGATTGTGATGATGGTGTGGATATGCCTTGTACTTGTGAGTGCCTAGATTCTTCTAGCAATGACTTGATAGGTTGCTCTACTAGTGTGCCTAACATGATGATTGATAATAATGTGTCTCTTGATCTTGCTTGCTCTACTAGCATTGATGATGTTTATGAGTCTCATATTGATCATGCTAGTAGTTCTATTATTGAGGAGTTCTTTGCTTGTCATGCTAATGACAATGAGGACTTACTTGAATCTCTTATTCGCTTGCGAGGTATTGTGGACAGGATTGGGGCAACTTCTTTCAAGCTTCCCAAGACTGTGATAGCTGAGAAGATCCTCTCCTTGCTTTTGAGTAGCAAGCTCTTCTACGTCACCCTCGACCTTCTTATGAAGAAGAGTCTCTCCGTAGAGGATGTGATTGAGCTACTCTTCAAGGATGAGGAGATCACCGCGAGCATGGCATGGAAGAAGACATTCAAGACAAACCATAGAGCATCTTCAAGCAAAGGGAAAGAAGTAGCTTCGAGCTCAAACTTCTTTGATCCCTCTATAAGATTGTCTTGCAACAACTTCTACAACTACTTTATAGCAAGACATTCATCGGGCGCTTCGTCAAGCTCTACCTCAAGTCTCATTCCTAGTTCTACTCCAAGCACCTTGGGTGGACCAAACATTGGCGTAGGGGGAGCACCAACAACAATGCTCGCTCGATCATTTGATCTTGTGGCTTCGGCTCCGGTGCCTTCACCTCCTCCGCTCCCTCCACCACAAGATCATATTTGGCACCTTCGTCGAGCTCATCAACAGGATCTTTTCTTTGAACTCGGTGAATTTGTGAGAAATTCGAAGGATGATCTTTGTGAGAATCTATTGAGCATCTATGATCTTGTGTGTAGGATTAACTCTTTCAGGGGACTTTGGAGGATTGCACCACATGAAGTGATTGACAAGCTCCTCCAACAAATCACAACTCCTGAGAGGGGTTTCTTATTTGAGGAGGTAGTCAACAGGAGACATGAGCTCTCAATTGAGAGAGCGATAGAGATGATACTTGTGCTACATTCTCAAGTGGGACATGTGCTTGAGCACATCACTGGACTTTATGATCCTCCTCATTACTACATCAACCTTGACAATGTGCACATGGGGGATGGTCATGAACATTGGAGGTATCATGCTCCACACTATCCGATTAGGAGGAGACTACGGGATGGGATTGCAAGAATCCCTATCTATGAGAATGGTCTCATTGCTCAACACCGTGAGGTTAGTGCTAGTCAATCAAGTAATGCTTTGGATACTAACCCCTCTTCCTCTAGTGCTTGTCTTATGGCTACCACCAGGGTCAACTACAAGAGTGGAGGCACTCATTGGATTCTTGATAGTGGGTGCACTCAACACATGACCGGGAAGCCAACCATGTTCACCACCATTGATGAAGACGAAGAGAGTGAGAATGTGACTTTTGGGGATAACTCAAAAGGGAGAGTTAGAGGCTCGGGCAAGGTGGCTATCACAAATGACCTCCATCTCTCCAAGGTCTTTCTTGTGGAAACCCTCAACTTCAACCTTTTGTCTATTGGTCAACTCTGTGACATAGGTTTCAAGTGCACATTTGATGAGGATGGTGCAACAATTGAGAATGCTAAGAGAGGGCCAGTATTCCATGGAGTGAGGCATGGAAACTTGTATGTCACAGACTTCAAGTCAAGCAACATGCCACCAAGCACTTGCCTATTCACTAAGGCATCCAAGGGATGGTTGTGGCATAGAAGACTGGCACATGTTGGAATGAATCAGCTCAAGAAGATTGTCAAGAGGAATCTAGTTGAAGGAATCAAGGATGTGGCCTTTGAAAAGGATAGATTGTGCAGCGCTTATCAGGCGGGAAAACAAGTTGCATCTTCACATCCCACCAAGTCATTCATTTTTACATCTCGTCCTCTAGAGCTCTTGCATATGGATTTGTTTGGGACAACACACTACAAGAGTCTAGGAGGCAATCTATATTGCTTGGTAATTGTTGATGATTTCATGAGATACACTTAGACCATTTTTCTTGTGGACAAATCTCAAGCCAGTGGTATCTTCAGAAAGTTTGCCAAGAGGGCAAACAATGAGTTCAATGCTAGCATTGTGAAGATAAGGAGTGACAATGGGACGGAGTTCAAGAACACCATAGTGGAGGAATATTGTGACAAGAAGGGGATCAAACATGAATTCTCCGCTACATATACTCCCGAGAAAAACGGAGTAGTGGAGAGGAAGAACAAGACGCTCATCACTCTTGCTTGTGCCATGTTGGATGAGTATGGAACTCATGAGAGGTTTTGGGCGGAGGCAATCAACACGGCTTGCTACACTTCCAACCGTGTCTATCTCCACTAGTTGTTGAAGAAGACGCCATATGAGCTATTGGTGGGACGGAAACCTAGTGTTTCCTATTTCCGAGTCTTTGGATGCAAGTGTTACATTCTCAAGAAGAGGAGAAAGTCCGGTAAGTTTGAGAGCAGAACTTATGAAGGCATTCTTGTTGGGTACTCTGGGACTTCTAAAGCATATAGGGTCTACAACTCAGCTACAGGATGTGTGGAAGAATCCTATGATGTGCAATTTGATGAGTCAAATGGGTCTCAAAAGGAGGATGAATTTCATGAAGTGAACATTGGAGATGAGCCTATGAGGGAAGCCTTGAGAAACATGCCCGTGGGCGAGGTTTTACCCCCACGAGGTCAATGATGGTGATATTGATGAGCCCTCTACTCCACCACCTCAACCTACCTCCTTTTCTAAGGTACAACAAACAACCCAAGATGCCACAAATACTCCCACAAGCTCCTCTCAAGATTCATTGAGAGTACACTTGCCAAATGATGAGGAATCCCAAGTGAGAAGTGAGCCACAAACCTCCCCCACATACTTCACCACAAGTCACTTCTCCTAGCTCTTCACAAGATACCCTCCCATCCACCTCAAGCTCAAAGTCCAAAACGAGAAAGCATAAGAGTGACTCCTCCACCTCTCTTAGGATACAAGACACTCATATATCAAGAGAGCAAACAATCCATGATGCACAAGACACTTCACCTAGAGCCTCTCCCACTCAAAGAAAACACCATCCTAGACCCAAGGGCATCAACAAAGATCATTCACAAGACTTGATCATTGGGAATCCATCTCGAGGAATAAAGACAAGGAGGAATCAATATAAGCCCAACTATGTGAGTGAAGAGAATGATGATGAGGCCAATATTGAGAACTTCTCCTTCATCTCTATGATTGAGCCCACTACCATTGATGAAGCTATGGATGATCACAAGTGGGTTATTGCCATGCAAGAAGAGTTGAACAACTTCAAGAGGTGCAAAGTATAGAAATTAGTTAAGAGACCCAAGAATCATAATGTGGTTGGCATCAAGTGGATCTTCAAGAACAAGCAAGATGAGAAAGGAGCAATTGTCAAGAACAAGGCTCGCCTAGTGGCTAAGGGATATTCACAAGTGGCGGGGATTAACTTTGAAGAGACCTTTGCTCCCGTGGCCTGTCTTGAAGCTATTCAGATCTTACTTGCCTATGCATCACATAATGGCTTCAAGCTCTTTCAAATGGATGTCAAGAGTGCTTTCTTGAATGGAGAGATCAATGAGAAAGTCTATGTGGAACAACCTCCGGGGTTTGAGGACCCAAAACATCCAAGACATGTATACAAATTGAAGAAAGCTCTCTATGGCCTCAAACAAGCACCAAGGGCATGGTATGAACACTTGAGGAACTTCCTACTCAAAAATGGATTCACCATTGGAAGCATTAATAGCACCTTGTTCACAAGGCATGTTGGGAAGGATCTCTTTGTATGCCAAATCTATGTGGATGATATCATCGATGGGTCAACCAATGAGAAGTTCAATGAAGAGTTTCGAGAGATGATGGCTAGGGAATTCCAAATGTCAATGATTGGAGAGTTGCACATGTTCCTTGGATTCCAAGTCAAGCAATTGAGAGAGGTAAACTTCATCTATCAAGAGAAACATACTAAGGACCTTCTCAAGAGATTCAACATGGAGAATTGCAAGCCCTTGCACACACCTATGGCTACTAGCAAACCATTGGATGATGATGTGAAAGGAAAACCGGTGAATCCCAAGCTCTATTGATCAATTATTGGGTCCTTGCTCTATCTCACTGCTTCAAGACCGGACATCATGTTTAGTGTGTGCTTGTGTGCTCGCTATCAAGCAAATCCAAAGGAGTCACTCTTGAAGGCCATGAAGAGAATAATGAGATACCTCAAGTACACACCTACCATAGGCTTATGGTATCCTAGAGGATCAAACTTTGAGTTGCTTGGGTATTCGGATTCGGACTTCGCGGGTTGCAAAGTGAATAGAAAGAGTACATCGGGAGGTTGCCAATTTCTTAGAAGATCTCTAGTTTCTTGGAGCTCAAAGAAGCAAAACTTGGTGGCTCTATCTACCACCGAAGCAGAATATATGGCAGCGGGAGCATGTTGTGCACAACTCCTTTACATGAGGCAAACACTCTCGGACTATGGTCTCAACTATACTCAAATGCCACTATATTGTGATAGTGAGGCGGCAATCAAGATGGCTCTCAAGACGGGAGATCATAGTCATGCAAAGCACATTCAAGTGAGGCATCATTTCATAAGAGACCATGTTGAGAAGAAGGACATCGAGTTGGTGAGCGTGTGAACTCATGAACAATTGGCGGACATCTTCACCAAGCCACTCGATGAGAAGACCTTCAACAAGCTAAGGGGAGAACTCAATGTTCTCGACCTCTCCAACTTCACATGAGTAACCCTTGAGCTTGTCCTTTGTACATATGTATAGTGTTGTGTTTGTTCTTGTTTGTGTCTTTGTTTGTGTTTGTTTCTCTTCTTTTGTAGATTGACTTCGGACCTTCTTGAGATAGCAATGGACAGGGTTAACCTTGGAAAAGTGGTTCATGGTGTACCCAAGACTATGAAGAATGGTCCATTGTGAGCAAGCTTGAGAAGGGAACAACTCGTTGTTGACACTTTGGTTTGTAGTGATTCTCTCTCTTTTCTTTAGCATCGCATCATGCATTGTATACTTGTTTCATTTGCATTCTTTGCATTTGTGCATCCTTGCATTATGATACCATGCATGCTTGCGAGCATGTGTCTAGGGGGAGTTGCTCATTTACAATGTGAGTACATGACTCTCTAGATAATCAAATAGTGATATTTGTGCTTCATGCCCATTGAGTCATGTTCGACCGAGCTCCGAGGTTAAAATACGGCTCAAAGACAAGTGGCTCATACATTCCCACCTTTCTAATGACTAACTCTTGCACATTTGAGAAAATCTTTTATTGAGTCATAAGTGTAGGGGGAGCTACGATGGAACATCACTACAACCAAGGAGGAGCACCATGAAAGGGGGAGTTATCCTAACTCTTGCCAATTATTTTATGCCTCTTGGTTTTGTTATGTTTTTGTGTGGTTTTTGGTGATAGGTGACAAAGGGGGAGAGAGAACATGAAGATCCAAAAGCCAAGTCATCAAGGTCAAAGAGGGATCAAAAGCCAAGTCCATGAAGAGAAGGGACGTGAAGATTCAGGAAGATGGAACATGAAGATCACATCAACATGGAGAGGAACAACGATGGTGCATGTCTTCGGCAATGATGTACAACTTCACCGACATGAGCATCTAAGTCCTTGGTACGTGTCTACATCAACAAAATCGACTACCACGACACCAAAGTGGGCACAATTTCAGCTCAGATTGTGATCCAAGTGCGCTACATATTTGGGTAGTTCTCCCTTCACACCTAGCACATTCCAAGGGGGAGACTACTTCCAAGGTAAGGACTAAGGTATGTCTTTCAATCTTTTCTTTTCCTTTGGTTCTTTCTTGCTCGTCCATTTTTGGATCATCATAAGTAGTGGTTGTCATACATCACCAAAAAAGGGGGAGATTGTAAGGTTCATGACCATTAAGGTCACCCCAAGGTATGATGTTTTGGTGATGCATGACAAATATGAAATGTGACTAATATCTACATGAGTGTTGTTCGTGTAGAAAACCTTTTCTACCTTATGATGATTGTCTACGGCGTCCTTGGCGATTGATGACAATGACCGCAAGCATGGAGGCTTGTAAACTTGATGGAGTCCAAGGGTTGATGGAGATGGATCGAAGCGGAGACAAGCTATGGTGCAAGTGTTTGGAACACTTGAGTAGTTGTTAGGGCTTTGAGTCCATAAGAAAAACCGGACTATCAAGAGGGTCTAGGTCATTCTCTTATGTCATGTCTAGTCGGTGATGTGCAAGGTTGCTCGGTGAAATCACAGGCACTAGGTGACAGTGGTGGAGCCAAGGAGCTGTTCGGAGAAGTCGGGAAACAAAGTCAAGCGAGGACGACAAGTTTTGGCTTCTGGACATAGAGACCGGACAATGGGGTCAGTGGAGACCGGACTGTACGGTCACTATGTGGTTTTGTCCGGAGGCTACAGCGAGGAAGCTGCAAATGTCAGTGGTCATAGAGACCGGACGGTCTGGTCTAGTGACCAGATGGTTCGGTCACTATGGAGGATGCAGCGCCGCAAGGAACTTCGGCAGCGAAATGTTTCTGGATTGGAGAGAGAAACGACCAGACGGTCCAGTCCAGTGACCGAACAGTCTGGTCAGTACAAGAAAATTGCCTGGACAGGGGAGCCAATGGCTGAGAGAGCCGTTACCAGAGTGACCGGACGGTCCGATCAAGCAGTGATCGGACAGTCCGGTCTGGATGTTCAGAAAGGCAATTTCGTGAAGCAACGGCTAGTTTGAGGTTGGGAGCCTATATAACTTTGTTGCTGGGGTCTTGGAGACCTCTCTTGGCCAGTGAAATACCTGAGAGCATTTGGTAATGTACAAGAGGAAAAGAGGAGAGCACTAGGAGGAGATATTGCATCTCTCTAGAGTGCTCGAGAAGAGTAGCTTGACCATCTTGCACATCTAAGGCTAGGGTGTCCTTGAGGGTGTGATATAGATTGTTACTCTTGGTCTATGGTGAGACCTAGACTGGTTAGGTGTCGTTGATCGAGCCTATCGTGATCGGTTGTGAAGGCCGTCACACATTTGTACACGGTTGAGCCCGCTGTTGAAAGGGGCATCGCTAGTGAGCGCCTGTGTCGGCTCGGAGAGTCCGGCAAGTTCTCGAGGGAGGTGAGCTTGTGCTTTGTGCAGCGGTGACACACACCGTGTCTTCACTCTAGGAGTGATTGCGGGCTCGTGGGCGAGAACTCCACTTGGTGGTGGGAGGGACCGGGACTCCTGCGGGAGTGGTCCAACGAGGATTAGGGGAAGGCGCCATCCTTCTGAGACCTCGGGAAAAATCATGAGCCATCCCTTACTCTACTCCTCACTATGATGCTTTACTTTCCATATTTACATACCGTGCTATTCATGCTCGTGTGTTCTATTAGTTCCCATTGACTATCTTGTAGACTTGCATATTTGGGCTCCTTACTTCCTAGTAGTGTTTAAGCTTCCGTATTTGATGACTAGCATGAGTAGGAGTTTCATTGGTATGCTTGATCACTAGAAGTGCATAGGAGTTGTATTGACTTGTGTGATCCACTAGTATGCATAGGGTGCAATTCCTTTCATAGGATTCTATTGTTAGTGTGATCACCACTAGATTTGTGTAGGAGTAGCCTTGAGTGCTATCGGTAGTTTCTAATTGGTAAAATTGGTACATAGTGGTAGTTCCCGATTCACCCCCCCCCCCCTCGTCTCGGTCACTACGATCCTTTTAGGCTTCCCCACAGAAGTTCCATCATTCTCTGGCTTCTCTGTGTCACGAACCCGAGAGCGATGGAAGTTCCATGATGGCCATCATGGAAGTTTCGTCGTCTCTGACTCAGTTGAAATCCAACTGCGCAATGACTCTTTTTGAACTGACGGAAGTTTTGTGGGTTACCACGGAAGTTCCGTTAGACACAGAAAAGTTGTGTAACGGCTAGTTTTTGGAGAGCCTCTATAAATAACCTACCCCTTCCCCCGTGGGAAGAGTTGGACTCCTTGACATTTCACTCTTTCTTCAGCTAGAGCTCTCCCCTCTCACTCCCATATTTGTTCTTAAGATTCCAAGCAAGTGAGAGAAATGCAACCACAAAAAGATTGAATCCATCCACTCAAAGCTTGAGTACATCTTTCCCTTCCCATCAAGATTTGATTTGCTTGTTACTCTTGGAGATTTGGTCTCCTAGATGGCTAAGCGTCGCCCTTGAGCTCCCAACTTATTGTGGTGAGTCAAGAATGTTTATGAAGGTGTGATTCACCTCCGGAGGAAAAGAATCAAATGAAGAAAGAAATCCGAGCACGGTCTTTGTGATTACTTGGCGGGAAAACAGGTTGAGAGAGACCCGACCAGTTAGTGTGGCTCCTCAACAAGGACGTAGAAACTACTTAGTGTGATTGCCGAACTTCGGGTTAAATTCTTGTGTCTCTCTTTACTCCCTCTCATTTTATTGTGCTTGTGTATTTCGTTCTCATTATTGTGCTAGATAATGAACAAGTGAATCTAGCACAATAATGAGAACGAAATACACAAGCACAATAATGTCATGCTAATATCAGATTTTTTACTCTCGATTTCTCTGACGATAGGTCTAATTCGCCAATGATGAATAAAGTTTTGCATATTCTATAGACTGGAAACAAGGACTAGGTTGTCCATCAGGAAGTGACATTCTTTCGCCTATAGCTTTTCAATAGCCCATAAACCAAGAGATAAACTAAAGGCTTCTGCATCAACAGGGGAGTTAGCATGAGTTGTTGTTGCCGCCCTTAAGTCTTTTCTCCCTCAACTCGAGTCTCGGCGTAGTGCCATCACCTTCCATGGTGTCTGTGTCGACCCTAGTCGAAGGTAGACGAAGCAACGGCATTGAGTCGACCGAGGTGAATAGGCGCCGCCTTCATCTAGGTTCTCTCTTTCCCTTTTTTTCGTTAATTGTGCCGTGCTGTTTTGACTTAGATGTAGATTTTTTTTAATGAGAGTTATTTTTTTAAAAAAATTGATATATATTATGAATGATTTAGTTGTGCATCAAACATATACCACTTTTTTAGGATATACACTGATTTGCATAGAAATCAAAATACTAATAGTAGTTATAATTATATCCTTACTTTTGATATTACAGTAACGTATGATAAAGTACAGTTTTTTTTTTGCAATTTACCAGAAAAATGTTTTGTGATGTATCAAAAAACAACAATGGAAGATTAAAATAATGGAATCACAATATACTAATTTGTTATCACCATTGGTGAAACTCAAATGTACAAAACAAAACGTATATTAACTTTATTGTTTTGGACAACTCGTCTTCTGCCTTGTCGCTTTATCTCATTGTGATGATTCCACAGGAAGATGAATCCTCCGTAGTTGCCCTTACTGGCAATACTTTCACTGGAACTTGTCATCTGCTCTCACTCCGCGTTGTTGGCACCGTTCCCGATCTCCCTCACCAGTGTGGTCCTCATCGGAGCTTCTCCTTCGGTGAGCTCCCTCGCTCCCCGACGGAGGATTTGGCGGCAGCCAATAGGCGAATTCCCCGTGCTCCCTCTCGTGCTCAGGACTTAACCTGCTCGTCCTCTCGCCTGCGCCAGCCTGAGGTCAAGGCGACGGATAGGAGCCCGTACCCCGCAGCCACGACGACGGCAGCGACGGCTTTCCGCGAGCCCGTGACAACGGTGTCCTGGTGTTCGGTTAGCCCTCACTTAAGCTTGATTGGCGTCGTTGGCCCTTGCGCCATGTCCGTGGTGACCCGAGCTCCTTCCTCACTTGTCGCGCTCTCCTCTACCGCGGATTCGATGAGGTTGGTCTCCCCGAGCTCAGATCCGGTGAGGATCAGGGATTAAAAAACCATTGAAAACCGGCTAGTTTTCGTGATTTTTGACAAAATCGCTTCAGCTCAATTATTAAAATCGGTCGGTTTTTCGCTAAAACCGAACCTAGGTACTATAGTAATTTCGGTTTTTGATCGATAAGTTCAGTTTACCGATTGTTTTTTCGGCACGGTTCAAAAACCTACTGTAGTGATTTTTGAACCCTTGATGAGGATGGCCTCCCGATCGGTCATGGTTGTGATTGCTGCGACCATCAGACGAGATATGAATCAAACTCATATATATAAATCGACTCATAACAAACTAATCCAATACCGATACGTAAAACCAACATTAAAACTAACACCAAACTAAAGCAATATCAATGATGACTTTATCTAAATTAATAAGTAGTAGAGATAGGGATTGATTGGACACTGGTTTAGTAAATTTTGTTGACGTTTGTTGATGTGCTACAATCTAAATAACCGTGGGACTGGTTCCGGTGAAGAAACACAAGTCGAATACGACAGTGGTTCGGGTCTTCTCGTCCCTTAACTCTGAACCTCGTCCAATTTGGGTCAAGTTCCTACTCCCAATAGGCCAATAGTAACACCACTTTCCTCTTCGTACATACCTGCTCGGAGCTCGGTGCTCGCTCTGTGTCGTCCGTGCACCCAGGGGGGCCGCCACCTAATCGAGTGCGCGGCACCTCCAACGCCTCTGGGGAGGTGCTCCTCCGCTGCCGGTGAGGGGTCATGCTTTCAAGTCTCAGTTTTCCGTTGTTCTTCCTCCACAACCATAGTTTGAAAACAAAATCTTCGTCAGAATCTTCGAAATTCGCGGCCGCGCTGTGTGAGATCGCCGCCGGTGATGGGTACACCGGAACCAAAGCATGTCCAGCGGTTCAAGTGCATCACCATCGGCGACGTAGGTGTGCCACTTTGGTCGCCCGGCCCCTTCCTATCTACTAATAATCTGTACTCTGCGATCCCTCCTCTCGTCCTCCTGTTCCTTGATCCTTCCGTGTATGATGAGAGGAGATGACTCATTGGCAATGGGTTATTTTTGTTGCCGCTGCAGGCGTGGGGAAGTCGTGCCTGTTGCTGCAGTTCACGGACAAGAAATTCCAGCCGGAGCATTACCTTACCATAGGCGTCGAGTTCGGCACGCGCATTATCAACATTGACAACAAACCCACCAAACTCCAGATCTGGGACACGGTCTGTGCTTAACTAGGAATCCTTGCCTCCATCCTCTTTTGTTTGTGATTATTCTGTTACTCATTTAGTCTGCAGTGCAATAACCCACTGCTTTGAAGCGCCGCACATGCTTTGTTAATCCCATAATTTTACAGGCTGGCCAGGAGTCGTTCCGATCTATAACTATAATGTACTACCGCGGAGCTGCTGCTGCCATCTTGGTTTATGACATCACCAGGTATGGATTATGTTGTGTTCTCTCTCATTATATGTTCTGCATAAGTGCAGTGCTCATTTCATATTCTTGACTAAGTTAAAATATCAGGAGGGAGACCTTTGACCATGTCACAAGGTGGCTGAAAGATGCAGAAAAGCTTGCACCAGCCAATGTGACAATAATGCTAATTGGAAACAAATGCGACCTGTCCGATAGACGTGCTGTCAGCTATGAGGAAGGCGAAAGGTTTGCCAAGGAGCATGGTCTCATATTTTTGGAGTCCTCAGCAAAAACTGCACAGAATGTTGATGAGGTAATGGTTTATCTCTAGTAGCTTTCAATGTATATATGGTTGCCTTGTTAATAAGCACCCACATCATGTTGTGGTGCAGGCATTCACAATTGCTGCCAGAACAGTATCCAAGAATGTTGAAGATGGAGTCATCGATTCATCTGCTAAGGTCAGTTTTTCAGTTGCCTGCTCTATACTTTTTAAGAATCCCAAAGGTTTCTGGATCACAAGTCGGTGCATTGATGATTGAATTCAATCTTGATCGTAAGGTTGTGCATTTATCTTTTTGGTACCCAGGTTTAATGTTTTTCTTAAGTTTAAACCCCAGGAACTCATGTGAAAAAACATCTCTGTTATGGTGTTTGTGCTACCAAAAAAGGATCCTGGTTTGTGTATTTGATACAGTTCTTTTGAATAATATATATATCATGCCTGAAGAAACATGACTGGAGATCATTGCACGCTCCCCCACTTCAGACCTATGGTCATTGATGAAGCTACATTATGTCTCTCTGGCACAAACACACCATGCTACAAACGAACATTAGTGCTAATTAGTTTATTTTAGCCCCATATATCAGTGAAAGTTATCCGAAATAGATATGTTTCTGTGTGTTAGACCATACTGCGCACTACCATAGATTTTATTCAAGCTTTGCCACTGCCTATGGTTATCTGAAATGTGAAAATTATAAAGTCTTCTTAAAATTGCACGGGTGCAAATCATGTATGTCCTTCATGACAGCTCAAAATTTGACTTTAACAGTGTCCCTCACACAGCAGCCTTCCAACTAGACGATATTGTCCCACCTATAGCAGATTTAAATAAGCCTATACAACCATCTAGAACTGCCTGCAAACTGATTAGACGGCCTATTTCCTAATTACTTTCTTCGGAAAACTGGACATTAAATTAATAAAAAAAAAACTCGGCCCTGGGGGTAAGGCCGCCCCCGCGGTATTCTTTTTAAGAAGAAGCACCTGCAAAGCAGGGGCCGAGAAAATCCACGAACCGTGGTCCCATCCTCAAGGAGCCGCCCCCTATGGTTCGGGCCTTAACCCATGCTTTGAGCCCATCCCGTACATGAGGGCCTGCCCATCATAGGTCGGATCAAACCGAGTAAATGGGACGCAGCGAGTGGATTTTTTTATTTCACAAATTGTGCACACCAGGATTTGAACCCTGGTGGGAGGCCTCTCACCTGGAGGCTCTAACCAACTGAGCTATTATCAGTTTGCGACATTAAATTAATTGATGATCACTTGACATTTTGGTCATGGAAAAGGGAAACAATTTAGGAGCTCAACAGATATTAACCTTTTCTACAGCACGGTACGAAGAAGCAACATCATGCATTCTCATGTGGTTCACTCATGAGTTTATAGACAATGATTGTACAGTTTGCTTGCTTAGATAAGTGATTTTTGCATGCTTAGGTAGGTGATCAAGCAAAGTTAGCTATGGTTGGCTCATTGGCTGATGTGTCCTTATATACTTTTACTTTCTATTGGATTACAAACATGCTTCTGATTGTGCTTTAGTACTCCAGACTTTCATGTACTCTCAGCATACCAAGCACTAATCCACATCCATACTTTCTATAACTTTAAGGAGAATTCTATCACCTCATATAGAGTGATATTTATCAAAGTTCTGCACATGTGTTTGTTTGATTATTTTGTAGTATATAAGGTCTGCTTCTCCTGCAGTTTGGTGGTTTTAACCTTTCCTGCACTAAGGCTACTACGTCTGAAGGTGGTGCTGGCTGCTGCAGCTGAGCTGGTTAAAATAAAGCCAAATCAGACCCATGCAAATTTTGCTTTTTCTTAGTTCAATATTAGACTGGATTCAGAATTTCGAATTCCAAATCCACATGTAATTGGTAGCTGATTTAACTTTTTTTATTTTGATTATTGTTTAATTTGACCATGATGACTGAATGTTTAGTTGAATCCATGTGCACTTTAAGATCCACTATTTCTATAAAGAGTGTGCCTTAATGTTGTGTGTTTCTTTTAACACAAGATTATGTTCTTTGGTGCCATATTAAGGGTAGAAACTAAATAGAGATGCATGTGATGTTTGAGAACCATCGTTGGAAATAACGATTGGAATCTGGACGATCTCTGTGTAGGGATGGCAATTCCACCCATGAGTGTGGGCCCTGATGGGTTTTGCACCTGACGGGTGTGGGCATGTGCGTGGGTGCAATTTTGCATCCATTGGTGTCACCCGCACCCGACCCGAACAAACTTGGGTGTGGGGCGGGTTCCGCACCCGACCCAAACAAACTTGGGTGTGGGGCGGGTTCCAGCTTTCACCCATGGGTGCCCTATGGGCACCCGAAGCAAAGTAAATTTGGCCCACTAGGCGGCCCAACCCACCTCAGGTATAAGAAGAAACTGTAAACCCTAACCCCTGCCAACTCCCCCAATCCACTCGGACACCACACCAATCATGCCGCCACCCTCTCGCACGGGCACGACCGCATGCCCGCGCCGCACGCTGCCACCTGCCTCTTGCTCGCACTGCTAGTCTGGCCACCTCCCGCCGCCTCCTGCTAGTCCTCGTCGTCCCCGACGCTCCCCGCGTTGCTGCCGTCGTGCCTGTCGTCGAGCCTGCGCTAGGGGGCCCTGCTCACGGCCACGGTGCCGGAGCGGAGCTGGTCAGAGAAGAGGAGGCGGCCCGTGGATGACTCGCGGGAGTGGTGCACGCCGATGCCCGAGCTGTGATGGAAGTGGTAGTGGAGCGGTGAGTCGGCAGGCGTGGAGCCGCCGACGAGCGACATCGACTTGTCCCCCGCCGCGCCGCCATTGGCTGCCCCCAGTGGGCGGGAGGAGGTGGGCAACATCCCGGTCATGTGACCTGTTAAACCCGATGGGTCGCCTGACACCCACCCGAAACTCGTGGATGTCGGTGTGGGTGTCTACTTTCAGCCATGGGTGTGGGTGTGGATGCTATTTTCCGCCTGAACACTTTCTTGTGGTGGGTGGGTTTTGGCTCCACCCGACCCATTGTCATCCCTATCTCTGTGTCAGGGCTATCATGAGACCATGCAATCTGTGTTATTGGGAAACGTTAAATGGCTAGTACATGGATATACACTATCGTCATACCTTAGTAGAATAATCCACGTCTTTGCTTCCTTAAGATATAGGAGCATATTCTCTTTTTGACTGCAGCCCCTGATGCTTACACTAAAAATTGCGCTATTTTAAGCTTGCAAGTATGCGAATGCGAGACCCTTGCAATTCGTAAGATGCATCCTGTTGTATCCGTTGATTGCGAATTCAATTATTTATGCAACTCAATTCAAATTTAGGAATCGAATGACCACTCAATACCTTTTACGTGCATTAGTACTATAAAATATCATTTGGATATTGATAAGACTGATCGAAATGACATACTCAAGTACAAACTTTAACTGAAACATCCATTTACCAAATCATTCATCCAAATTCTGTTCTTCCGTCTTGCATGCTTTTACAGTTTATGGTTTGAAGATGATATAAAATCCAGTTGGGAATTTATCAAGAAAAATAAAAGAATAGATATATCCAGTCATCACAACTGTAGTACGTGTGTGTGGTTTTGCAGTGATTAATTATATGCAATATATAGTTATGTTGTATTGGTTCCATGGAATGTAATAAACTCACATATTCAATAATTCATCCATAAAGCTCCTACCCTCGAGGTGTCCTCGTGAGTTTTAAAAAATAAGGCAATATTCCCCTTATCTTTTCCATTGGATTTTTAAGCTGTTTTCCTAGCATATCATGGAACAATCAATCTCATGCATATGACATACATAGATGATTAATTAACCAAATGGGACTGTTGAGAAAACTATGTTATCAATCTACAAAGTAGGTGGGTGCTTAGATCCTTTCATGAGACGATTTTTTTTCATGTACTATAACAATGTAATTATAAATCATGAAGAAAAAACTTATCATTTCTTTACAATTGACTACAAACATAGGTTGGTTCGGTGACGAATTAGCAATGACAACGGTTCCGTTTCCAAATGTTTAGCTTGCAGATACTCCCTCCTGATTTAAATTGTTAAAGTAGTTGATTTTTTTTAGTTATGTTTAACCATTTATTTTATTTAAAATATTTGTTTAAATATATAAAATTATAAGATATGTTTTAAATTTCTTTAGTGATAAAATAAATTATAATAAAATATCTGATTATTTTTAATTTTTTTGAATAAAATGAATGATTAGATGTAATTAAAAAAGTTAACAACGTCAACAATTTAAATCCAAAGGGTGTATATTATATGGATGTAACATATTCATTTGAACTCTCTTCTTACCGTCCTAGCTCGAATCTGAAATGATCAGCACACGCCGCAACCGACCTATAGCAGCGGCACGTAGAAAAACAAAAGAAAGGGATTCGACAGACTTACATACACTTTTTTTAGGAAGTCATCTGGCATACTTTATTGATTATCGAACACAGTTACATCATTCACCAGTAGCTCACAAATTTCACCAGTAGCTGACAAATGAACTTAGGTGGGTCATTTGCCCAATTACAAGCTTGTTTTGAAGAAAAGGTAAATCTAGCTAATTCATGAGGCACCCGGCTGCACTCTCTATTACAGTGTTCTATAGAGACTAATCAAACTCACTCTACATATTACTGCACTCATCATTTCTTAGATAATGGAAATAATTCCCGCCTCTGCCCGAGTTCGCACACAGCGTATAACTTATTACAATATTCAGCCTATGCTGATGTTACAAGGGAACATTAATAATAGGTAAAGAGTGACAAAGTCTATTATTAAACTTCCATCCATGTGTAGCAAAGAGCTCCAGCGCCGTGGTCTCTAACATCCTGCTCACTTATCGGAAGGAATTCTTTGTCTCATCATCACGCTGTAATAGCGACCAGAATCGCATCCAATATGTTTCTCTGAATATATCCTGCATAAATGATGAATAACGATAATTTTTAAAGATTATATCATTACGACATCTTCAAATTGCCCAACATAATGCAAAAACTCCCACTAAAATGTTATTTTTCTCCACTGTGTTAAAATTAGAGAGCCAGTTCCCTAGCATGTGGGATACATTTCTAGGTAGAGTCAGCCTAGTAGCTATATAGACAGTTCTCCAGATCATCTTAGTATTATGACAATCAAAGAAAAGGTGTTGAATAGTTTCATTTCTATTACAATAGCAACACTTTATACTACCTTTCTAGTTCCTCCTAGCTAAGTTATCTTTTGTCAAGATCACTCCCCTTTGTAAATACCAAAGAAAGATTTTGATCTTGAGCGGAACCTTTATTTTCCAAATCATCTTGTGAGAGAAAGGGGTATTTTGATTAATCATAAATAGGTACATAGAGCGAACCGTAAAATGGCCATGCTTATGTAGACCCCAGATGAAAATATCTCTCTCATTATTGAGTTGTATGTTGATGATTCTATGTACCAGGCGTTCCCATTCTTCGAACTTGTCTCCCACCAGAGTCCTTCAAAACTGCACTCATCATAGATAGGGCCTGTTGCCGAAGCCGAAAATCCACCATCCTCCATTGTTTTCACAACCTCCAGGCAATCAGTTTGGAGCACAAACCTATTGGTACCAATATGCTGTGCAAGGAGCAGTTCTTCCTTCAAAGCAAATGCTTCAGCCATAGCTGCATCCACAACACACTGAAGGTATCTTGTAGACACCGCTATGAATTCACCTCTTGAGTCTCTTAGTATAGCGATGTTGACATCGGAATTTGACCGGTCCTATTAATCAGAGGCGGAGAATTAAAATCGGTAGAAGTCAATGAAGTACAACAGCCAAAGGAAGTCAAGTGGATGTGATAGAGTCATTTTATCTCTTTCTATTTTAGTTTAGATTTTGTTTAAAAAATAAATTTAGTCGGTTTGTTAAGAGTCCTGACCGAGTCGGGTCAGAACCTCCTGCATGAGGTTTTATAAATATGTAATAGGATCTATACAAAAAAACAACACTTTCATTCAATACAATTCGGTGCATCGCCAACCTTTCCTACTCGACGAAATCCTCATCTCGTGTGGGCTGCATCTGCTCCAATCTCGACGAGATACTTGGATTAGTCAACCTCGGTAATTCTATCAATCTCAACTAGTACTTTCTCATTGATTTGATATTCTAGTTGTTATCTTTAGAATTGCTAGTTATCCGGTAATTAGATTTTCTCTGTACCTGTTCTATCAACTCTGATTGCGATATTGTTTTGGTTGAAATCAATCTATTATAATTTTAGTAGGTTCTACGGGTATATTTTAGATCTATTATTCGAGTCACTTTATTGATTTTTATCTATAAATAGGTTAAATCTAGCTCTACCTACCGTATTTGGATATTATCTCGATTAAGTTCGATCTATTTGAATCAGTAAGGCTGCATCGGTTTCGATCTCTTACTGGATAGATAGGGTTAGATCCAATCTGTTTATAGATAGAGTTGATAGAGTTCTATCGGGATGTTTAGCCGACAGGTTATCATGGTTCAATCGACTTTCTAGTACTTAGACTGGTTATATTATCCACTCTGATAGT
Source organism: Eleusine coracana subsp. coracana (assembly GCA_032690845.1). Lineage (NCBI taxonomy): Eukaryota > Viridiplantae > Streptophyta > Magnoliopsida > Poales > Poaceae > Eleusine > Eleusine coracana. The sequence goes on from CM064430.1 coordinate 46,619,138, forward strand.
CATTTTCCCCCATATTACAACAAGATAGATTTATGATTTTTAAGGCATATTTGCAATACCAGCTAATTAGATCTATCGGCCTGACACCACCGACAGAGCGAGTCTATGCATATTTACTGTAGAACTATCAACTCAGCTCTATCGACTCTGTGGGATGGGATAAGGTTAGGGTTCCGGGTGTTGGGTAGGGTTGGGCCAAATCTAGGAATAGTCTACAATCGGGTACCCGACGGGTTACCTATGGCTTAAAAAAACCCGCTCCAAGCCCACCTCGTTTCGGGTCGAGCACGGGTATGACCCATGGGTAAAAAATGTGACCCATGCCCGACCCCATCGGGTCAGGTACCCATCGGGTTTCGGGTACCTAGCCCTGAATTGCTATTCCTAAGATGGAACAAAAGAATTGTTTGCTAACAAGCCAATGAAAGCTATCGATGAGGCAACTCTGAACAGTATGATTCATACTGCCGTACATCATGCATTAATTAACCAGTCGCCTATATTGGTTAATACATTGAGGACCTTGATTGTTCAAACTGTGGAGGGTTGCATGTTTGATGACCCAATTCGTGGGCCGGTGTATTTCCGTATGTCCGGGAATGTTCTTTGGCCTATAGTTCCTGCTACAAGTTCAAGTCAAACACCTTTAGAGAGTACTCCACCTTCGAGGAATGTTGATGCTGGTACAACAGAAAAAACACCTCACAGGATAATATTGCAAAGGACTACTCAACAAACACAGCCACAGCATTACGGACAAGATACTACAGAGCCAGAAGTGATATATGGTACTGCACCTAATGTCGAGCCAAGTATAATTGGAATGCCATCGGCATCTGCACTATCAGGAGAATTAGGAGGCCATCATACAGTTGTTAATTTCAGCTCACAGATACTAGCATCTGGTCCCACATCGACTATCCCAAATATCAATATGTCGACTGATAATTGGCCTTCGAAGATTGCTGAAGTGATGAGGGAACAGTTTGGGCTGAAGCCAAAGCAACAAACGTACATGTATCGACCTTTGTATCCTCCAAGCTATGATTTGATTCCTATGTCGAGTCGATACAGGACGCCAGAGTTTACTAAGTTCACTGGACAAGATAATACTACTATAGTTGAGCATATTAGCTGATTTTTAGTGCAATGTGGAGAAGCTGGTAATACTGAGGCATTGAAGATCAGGCTATTTCCATTGTCCTTGTCTGGATTGGCATTTTCTTAGTTCACATCGTTGCTCCAAATTTCAATTATTACTTGGGTCAATCTCGAACAGAAATTCCACAAATACTTCTTCGCTGAAACTAGAGAGATGAGGCTATCCGATTTGATTGTTGTAAGTCAAAAGGCTGGGGAATCTGTACATGATAATGTGCAGAGATTTAGAGACATGCGTAGCAAATGTTGTAGCTTACAATTAATTGATACTCAGATGGCGGAGATAGCATTCAATGGGTTTCTCTAAGGAAAAAGTTTCCTTCGACCAAATTTGAAAGCCTGTCTCAGTTAGTGCAGAAAGTGTCTATTCAAGAGAACCTGACTCGGGGGGAGGGGGGGCACTTTCAAGGCCAATTCAGGTTAATAACAACAGTTATGAGTCTGAGTCTGACGAAGATGTTGAAGAAGTCAATATGGTTGAGTGGACTAGGAACAAGAATGTGTTGTCGTGCCCATGGGTAAAACAGAATGAGCGAGATGAAAAGTATGATTTTGATATCACCAGGGCCGATAAGATATTCGATATGCTATTGCAAGAAAAGCACATCCAATTGCCATCCAATCATGTGATACCTCCTGCTGAAGAATTGAAGAAGATGAGGTACTGTAAGTGCCACAATTCGCCCTCTCACAATACTAATGATTGCAAGGTATTTAGGAGATAGATTCATACAACAATTGAGCAGGGGAAGATAAAATTCAACAAAGGTACTATGAAAATGGATGGGCATTCTTTCCCTGCAAATGTCAACATGGCTGGTATTGACAATATGGAGGCATTCATCAAGAGGTACCAGAAAAAGAGAGAAAGGAAAGTGAAGGAGTCACAGTTTGATCCAAATTGGGAGTGCCCATTCTTTTAATATTACTGGGACCACATTATGAAGCTGCCATCAGTCGACAATTTCCTTGGATGTAGTAAGAGCGCAGATCAGATGTATAGAGAAGCTACAACAAATCATCGGTACCAACATCGTGTGAACAACTCCAAAGAGTCGATGGTGGGATTAGCCGATCGACATCAGAGGGTTTCTGCGTTTGATCGACTTGGAACCAAGAAGCCAAGCGATGAAACCAAATTTGACAAGGAAGTCGATAAGGAGATGCAAGAGGGACAAGAGCAGGCTGATTAGTGGTACCCGTCTGGTATTTTCTCTAGGAGTTAAAAATGCAGGATACAAAGAATGCGTTGCAGGAAGATAAGGTCTAACAAATATTATTATGATGAAGATGATGATTAGCCACCAAAGAAAGTCTGGAGGCCAAAGGTGAAATCGCAAATACAAGTAACAATTGCTACAGTGAGCATGGTGATGGTGTTGCCTCAAGAATTTATGGTCTTGGAAGAAGAGTTGTTTGTTGTTGAAGAAAGTGAACCTCAACTTATATTTGATTCTCAGCAAGCAGTATTTGATAAACCAAATGAGTCTAGACATCGGCACTTAAAGGTTTTGTAGTTAAAAGGTTTTGTTAATGGGATGCCGATGGAAAATATGATGGTCGATGGAGGTGCTGCAGTGAATATCATGCCGATCACTACTGTTAGGAAATTGGGGAAGGCTGAAGATGATTTAATCGATACAAATATAATTCTTAGGGATTATGGTGGTCGCACTGCAGCAGCCAAAGGAGTCTTGAATGTGGAGCTTACAATCGGCAGTAAAACTTTGCCGGTTACTTTCTTTGTGATTGATGGAAAGAGAACCTATAGCCTTCTGTTGGGACATGATTGGATACATGCTGATTGTTGTGTTCCATCGACAATGCACCAGTCTATGGTCCAATGGATTGGCGATCAAGTGGAGGTAATGCCGGCCGATGAAACCGTTAATGTCGCATCAACCGATTTAGTACCATGGCACGCAGATGATATGGAGTGTTTGTCTGGCAAGATCTGGGATGGGGACTGTGTTAAGATTACTACACAGGGTCTTGAGGTAGTGGACCAATCAAATTCTAAATTATTTCTCTGACAGACACCCCAATGGAATTTGCAGAAGATAGAAAGTTGGGAAAAGGGTTCATGTCGATCGATGAGCTATAAGAAGTTGATATTGGCGACAGTGACAAACCGAGGTCGACATTTATTAGTAAGAGGTTAGATGAGGATTTTAAAGTTGAATTAATAAAATTATTGAAAGAGTATCGGGATTGTTTTCCTTGGGATTATTCTGAGATGCTAGGTCTGAGTAGATCCATAGTCGAACATCAGTTGTCCATCAAACCTGGATATCGACCTTACAAGCAACCTCCAAGAAGAATTGATCTGAAAATTTATGATGCAGCCAAGGCTGAGATTACCAAATTATTTGATGCTAAGTTTATCAGGCCTTGCCGATATTCAGAGTGGGTGTCAAATATTGTACCTGTTTTCAAGAAGTGTGGCAAGCTGAGAGTCTGTATCGACTTTTGCCCGTTAAATAGAGCTACTCCGAAAGATGACTACCTGATGCCGATAGCGGATCTTCTGATTGATGCAGTAGCAGGGTATAAGATTGTTAGTTTTATGGATGGTAATGTTGGTTATAATTAGATTTTCATGGCAGAAGAAGATATACCGACGACTGCTTTCAGGTGTCCGGGAGCAATTGGGTTGTATGAATGGGTGGTCATAACATTTGGATTGAAGAATGCTGAAGCCACATATCAAAGGGCCATGAATTACATTTTTCATGATTTGATCGGCAGGTTAGTAGACATTTATATTGGTGATGTGGGGGTTAAATATAAGAAAATAGAAGATCATATAGCCGATTTGCGGAAAGTACTTGAGAGGAACAGGAAGTATGGCTTGAAAATGAATCCACAGAAGTGTGCTTTTGGTGTATCGGCTGGTCAGTTTCTGAGTTTCATTGTGCATGAAAGGGGAATTGAAATTGGACCAAAGAGCATGAAAGCTATTAATGATATCGAGCTATCGGTCAAAAAGACGAAACTTCAATCTTTGATCCGCAAAGTAAATTTCATCAGGAGATTTATTTCAAACTTGTCCGGGAAACTAGATGTGTTTACCCCATTGTTGAAATTAAAGGCGAATTAGAGGTTTGTGTGGGAGGCGGAACACCAGAAAGCTTTGGATGATATCAAGAAGTATTTGGTTTCCCCGCCTGTGTTGGTACCGCCAAGAGAAGGATTACCTTTTAGGCTCTATCTTGTGGCTGATAGGAAGTTGATTGGGTCGACTTTAATTCAAGAACAAGATGGTAAAGAAAGGGTTGCATTCTACTTAAGTCGAAAATTGATTGATGCTGAGACCAGGTACACGGAGATTGAGAAGCTGTATTTATGTTTATATTTTTTATGCATGAAGTTGAGGCATTATTTGTTATCGACTGAGTGTGTGGTGGATTGCAAAGCCAATGTCATCAAATACATGCTATCGGCTCCTTAAAAGGAAGGATTGGTAAGTGGATGCTTGCCTTAGCCGAATATGATCTTACTTATGAATCTGCTAAAGCTGTTATAGGTCAAGTTCTGGCTGATTTGGTTGTCGAGCATTGCGGATCCGAACTGTCAATGGTGGAGCCAGTATCGTGGTTACTGTTCTTTGACAGTTCTGTTTGCAAGAATGGTTGTGGTATCAGGCTCATAATCATATTGCCTCGGGGGGGGGGGGGGGCAAGATTTGAATTTGCATTTGCTATTGAGATATCAACTAATAATCAAATAGAATATAGAGCTGTGCTTAAGGGGTTGCAGATGTTGAAGGAAGCTAGAATCGATTGTGTTGAAGTCATAGGAGATTCTTTACTGGTGCTCGGGCAGCTGGCAAGAGAATTTGAATGCAAGGATGATGTGCTAAGAATATTTTATGCCGAGTGTCAAGACGTATTGCAATACTTCAAGACAATAAGATTCAAGCATGTCCCGAGAGAACAAAATATGGAGGCAAATGATCTAGCACAGAAGGCATCGGGCTATCAGTTGAACACCACTGGAGTTATTGTTGATATCGCTGATGTCGATAAGGAGGGTTGGAGGGTTGAAATTGTGTGATATCTCAAAGACCCGAATAAACGGACTCCTCGAAAAGTTCGATATATGGCCTTGAGGTATGTTCTATTAGAATATAAGCTTTATTATCGGTCGATTGATGGCGTATTGCTGAGATGTTCAAATCAAGAAGAGGCCAAAGTTGTTATGTGTGAAGTACACGAAGGAATATGTGGTACACATCAATTGGCTCATAAAATGAGATGGTTGTTAAAGAGGACTGGATACTATTGGTCAAATATGTTAGAAGACTGCTTTAAGTACTATAAGGGTTGCCAAGGTTGTCAGAAATTTAGAGCAATACAGAGAGCATCGACATCGGCTATAAATCCAATTATTAAGCCGTGGCCTTCTAGAGGTTGGGGTACGGATATGATTGGTCAAATTTACCCAGTATCAAGCAAAGGACATAAATATATTTTAGCGGCTACAGATTACTTCACAAAGTGGGTCGAAGAAGTGCCTATGAAGAATGTTAGTACTAGTGATGTGATCAGCTTTGTGAAGGAGCATATTATATATCGATTTGGTGTACCGCGGACTATTACTACTGACCAGGGTTCTGTGTTCACTTCGGAAGAGTTTCAAAGTTTTGCTGATAGTAGGAGAATCAAGCTTTTGAATTCATCGCCATGTTACGCTCAAGCCAATGGTCAAGTAGAAGCATCTAACAAGAGTTTGATTAAGTTGATTAAGAGGAAAATAGATGAACAACCTAAGAAGTGGCATACAACATTGGCTGAGTCTTTATAGGCCTATAGAATGGCTTGTCATGGGTCTATTATAGTAACACCGTATCAGTTAGTTTATGGGCATGAAGCAGTCTTGCCATGGGAGACAAATTTAGGGTCCAGAAGAACATAAATGCAAGATCAGTTGTCAGCCGATGATTACAAGAAAATTGTGTTGGGTGAATTAGAAGACGTCGTACAACATCAGATGAAGGCCCTAGAAAAGATTCAAGAAAATAAGGCCTGTGTGTCGAGGTTTTATAATAAAAAGGTGGCACCCAAGAGTTTTTCGGAGGAGGATCTCGTCTGGAAGTTAATTATGCCCATCGGTTCTTGAGATAGTCATTTTGGAAAATGGTTGCCAACTTGGGAATGTCCATTTAAAGTGAGCTGATGTGCACCAGACAATGCATATTTTCTACAGGGATTGGATAGAGAGGAGTTCAAAAGGGCGATTAATGGAAAATACTTGAAGAAATATCATCGAGCATCTGGGTTGGTGCATGAACTCGATTACTGGATCATGGCTGATATGGGAAATTTCATCTGTATGGACAGCCGATGGATTTTTATCGACTTGAGATGGTCGATATTGAGAATATCGCTCTTAGTAGAAAAAATATTGACATCACATTCAAGAAAATACGATATTATTGAATATTCGTCTAGTAACGATATTAAGAACACCGCTCATAGAGGAAGTTACGAATAGCCATTGTTACATGATGAAGAAGGATGGATTACTCGTAGGTAATCAGTTTCTAAACGGACCTATTCTCCTATTACAGCTAGGGGATGAAGATGTAATTATTATTTCCCCAAGTACAAAGAAGGAGATATACAGAGAGAGAAAAACACATTAGCAACTTCCTCTGCTTTCTCGGGAGAATATCGTCACCATCAGACATCACCCGTCGGACAAGGGGAAGAGAGTGCCACCTTGCCGATGCCATCCTTGACACATGTGCCTCCATCTAAAGGCAACTAGTGAGTTGATTTCTGGGCGGGGGCAGCTATGAACTTTGGATTGAAAAGATCGCTCTAGGGACAGAAGAGGCAAGAGTATTCGCCATAGTAAACTTAGCAGATTTGGAGATAGGTGATATTTTTTTAATCAGAGCTCTCAGTAGAAGACCCATGATCGAAGGTGTTAATGTGAGGGGAAGAGGATGGCCAGAAGGGACTATTTATAGGCTCTGGAGTTGACCTTTGGAGAATCCAAACGTCGCTCTGTATTGATTTTGGAGAATAGGAAGCGATGAAGTTTGAAGAGAAAGGATAAGAACAAAGATGGTCAAAGGTGAAAACCCAGCAGTCGAGAAGACGCAGGAAGACAACGAGCTGCAATTAAGAAGGGCGTGAGTGATTGGAAAAAGACGAAATTTAACAGTGGATGTTTCACAAGTAACTGCAGGCATGAGATAAAAGCGCGCGGTAGACAAGGAGTTAAAATCCGATGCACGATGGATTTCGTACCCCGGAATCGGGGGGCATGTGTTGGCACCGGAATTTGACCGGTCCCATTAATCAAAGGCGGAGAATTAAAATCGGCAGAAGTCAATGAAGTTCAACGGTCGAAGGGAGTCAAGTGGGCCTGATAGGGTTATTTTATCTCTTTCTATTTTAGTTTGGATTTTGTTTAAAAAATAAATCTAGTCGATTTTTTTAAAAGTCCTGACCGAGTTGGGCCAGAACCTCTTGCATGGGATTTTATAAATATGTAATATGATCTATAGAAAAAAACAACACTTTCGTTCAATACAATTCGGCACATCGCCAACCTTTCCTACTCGACGAAATCCTCATCTCGCGTGGGCTGCATCGGCTCCGATCTCGGTGAGAGACTTGGATTAGTCAACCTCGGTAATTCTATCAATCTCAACTAATATTTTCTCATTGATTTGATATTCTAGTTGTTATCGTTAGAATTGCTAGTTATTCGGTAATTAGATTTTTTCTGTAACTGTTCTATCGACTTTGATTATGATACTGTTTTGGTTGAAACCGATCTATTACAATTTTAGTAGGTTCTATCGGTATATTTTAGATTTACTATTTGAGTCATTTTATTGATTTTTATCTATAAATAGGTTAAATCTATCTCTATCTACCGTATTTGGATATTGTCTTGATTAAATTTGATCTATTTAAATCAGTAAAGCTGCATCATTTTTGATCTCTTACTGGGTAGATAGGGTTAGATCCAATCTGTTTATAGATAGAGTTCTATCGGGACGTTTAGCCGATAGGTTATCATGGTTCAATCGACTTTCTAGTACTTGAATTGGTTATATCATCCACTCTGATAGTCGTGTGCCCCCATATTACAACAAGATAGATTTATGATTTTTGAGCCATATTTGCAATACCAGCTAATTAGATCTATCGATCTGACACCATCAATAGAGCGAGTCTATGCATATTTACTATAGAACTATCGACTCGGCTCTATCGACTCTGGAACCTTACATCGATTTGGCCAGTTGTTTCATGAATACTGTAGGCTTATCGACTCTGGCTCGTTGACTCAATTCTTTATCAGCATCTATGACTTTAAACTGTTCATTGAATTAAATTCTGCCGATAAGTCGATACAATCAGTCGATTAGTTTAATTTCTTTTATTGTCTTTATTCATGTAATAGCCTCGACTGATTTCACAAATAGTGACTATCGGCTTTCTTCATCGGCCTGTTCTAGGCCGGTGACTCGTGTCTTCTGACCGTTCATCTCTTTGTCGATTTGCAGGGAAAGTCGACTGGCATGCCTCGGTTTCTTGTATTGAGGCTGCACTGGAGTTAAGCAGATCTCCCAGGTCATGCATGGTGATTTTTACGTCAACAAGCGCCCATACTTCTCGATCCTGAGTTAGCATCAAAACTGGCAACAATATTTAACATAAGCTTACCCTCCAGTGGTCTAGTCCACCCCTCGTTCCTCTTGGGATTTCTCTTCTTGGCTCTCTGGTAATTTGTCGTCAGGGTGGCTATGGATAGAGTTGATCGTGATGGGGTTTGAATTCCCTCATCATGGACAAGTTGTCTTCTTTCCCACCAGATATACCAGCCACCCATAAATATGAATTCAGCAAAACCCAGAATATTGAGGGAAGGTATTCTACCTCCCAGATTTATGACTTCCTGCATGGGCACAGATCCTGACCGATCCAAATCGTCTATCTGCTGTATCTTCTGCAAAACCCCCAAATGTTCCCAAACCACCTTTGCTCTCGGGCAAGTAAATAGTAAGTGCTTTAGATCCTCGCATCCTCCTGCGCAAACCAGACTCCCACCTATGTTGCCAATATGTCTGTTAGCTAGTATACCTCTACATGGCAACATACCATGCAACACTCTCCATCCGAAGATCTTAATCTTTGCTAGTATGTCTAACTTCCATAGCTTTGCCCAAACCTGATTATCACCAACATTCGTAGCTCTGCCCTCCTATGTGCTACCTCCAAATTTATGTAACCATTGGGTGTGGTAAGCTGATTTGACAAAGAAAAGTCCATTCCGGTTGTGATGCCATGCAACTACGTCCTCTCTTCCATCGATGACTGGAATTTGGAGAATGCAATGGAGATCCATAGGCCAGAACAGATCCTCTATCAAAGTCTCATCCCATGTACCATTGATTGGATTGATCAACTCATCATCTGTTGTAACAATGTTGTTTCCCCTACGTGTTATGATCTTCAGATTTTGGCTAGAAGGCAGCCAGTTATCTCTCTAAATATTTATTTTCGTGCCATCTCCCACTCTCTAGATACAGCCCCTTTCAAAACAATCTTGCCCTTCCATCCCACTTTGCCAGGTATAAGAGCTCCCATTTTTAATTTGGCCTCTAGTAGTTTCCCATCCGGGTAATACCTAGCTCTAAGTACCCTTGCACACAGCGATTCTGGTTCACAAAGCAACTTCCAAACCTACTTAGCCAGCATAGCAGTCTTAAAGTAGTGGGGATCTCTAAAACCCATACCTCTATGATGTTTTGGAAAGTACATTTTCCACCCAACTTTCCAATGCATCTTTTTTTGCCCTTTGTCATCACCCCACCAAAACTGTGATATTGCATCCAAAATTCCTTTATATATCTTTTTTGGAATCTTGAAAACCATCATAGCATAAACAACCATAGCTTGTGCGATTGACTTGATAAGTACTTCCTTGCCACCCATGCTAAATTTTTTTTCCTTTCCATCCTTTGGTTTTTGTTCTAACACGATCCACTAAATATTTGAAGCACTGACTCCTCTCTGCGCCTACCATCGTCGGCAGGTCCAAATAAGTCTCACTCAACGATTCAGTCATGATGTTAAGCATTGAACAAATTTCCCCCTTCACCTCTACTCTAGTATTAGGGCTGAAATATATGCTTGATTTTGCTTCACTAACTTTCTGCCCCGTGCTTGCACTGTACTTCTCAAGTATCTCCTTTAACTTCTTTGCATTTCCTTTCTCTGCTTGCATTAAGATCAGGGAGTCATCGGCAAACAACAAATGTGACACCGTTGGTGCCTCCTTGCATACTTTGACTCCGGTTAGTTCCCCCCTTCTCTCTGCTCCTTGTAACATGCTTGATAGTCTGTCGGTCACGAGGAGACATAGGTAGGGGATATAGGGTCCCCTTGTCTCAATCCTCTTGTTGGTGTGAAGCATTCAATTTCCATCCCATTGAACTGGACATTATACTTTACTGAAGTTACGCATGTCATAATCAGCTTCACCCATCTTCTAGAAAACCTCATCTTTAGCATCTTCTGACATTGCTCCACGACGCAATCTTTCCAAATCACTTTTGAGTTCCTTCAACTTTTTCATAGGGCCCTTCAACGTTTTTTTGTCCCACTCATGCAGGTCCTCATGAACTGCACTAACCTTTTGCATCAATGTTGGGCCTTCACCCCGAGCTGCTGCTCGAGCCCATACAGATTTCACAATTTCCTCTATTTTATCTTCTTTGAGCCATTGAGCCTCAAATTTCTTAGCTTTTTCAACACTCTCCCATCGGCTACCCTCAAATACTCTGTATCTACCAGGACATGCCGATGATCGGACCTTGTCATCTCACTATTAATCACTCTTGTGTTCGGGAAGAGATTTGACCACGAGCTACTGGCGAACCCGCGGTCAAGGCGCTCTCTTATTTTCCCTCTTTGCCAGGTGAAGATCAAAGGAACCAGAAACAATACATTTGGACATTACCTCGATTTTCACCTGTTATCTGGGCTATAATTTTTCAATGGGTTTATCCTGCAGTCCAGACTCCAGACCAACAGTTCATTGGGCTATAATTTCACAGGGCCTAAAACAAATTCTAGGCCCAATCCAAAACTCACCCATTCGAGCAAAAGACCACGCTTCCTCTCGAAGGTTCCAAGCCGCCCTATCGCCGGAGGGAGCCGCCCTATTGCCGGAGGGAGCTCCTACCGCCGCGTCTCCCCCGTCTGATCGCGCATCTCCGCCCTCATCGCTCGCAGGTAATTGCGTTCCCACCTCCGTCTCTTTGCTTTCCTGTTACTCCGCGCCGTCTAGTGGTGTCCTCACCACTGGGCCGCCGCACACGAACCCAGACCCTGACGACGATCTCCATCCATCTGCCTGCCGGCCCCTCATTTCCTCCCTTGACCATGCACGACGGTGGGTCGTTTCACGGGTGCACGATGGAAAAAGGTTGGGGTACCACTTCCTTTGGTTAGGTTTCTGATCTAGGAACTAAAGTCTTGTGATGTTTGATGATGTGGAGTAATTGGCTACGTTGAACCATACTAAACGTTGTGATTGTGGTGTTCGGTTGAAGTATCTGGATTTCACATGGATACTGGAATGCACTGAAAGATGAGTCTAGGTCATGGGCAATTGGAAGTTTTCATAAACAACACCGGATGTACTTCTTCTCTCTGATTTTCCCAGTTTGCCAAAACCGTACGCCCACAAGATTTGCAAAGGTCTGAAAAGAAAAAAACTATTTGTAAAAGCCTATAGAAATGACATTTAAGAACACATGATATCCTGAAAGAGAAAATGACATATTCTAAACTCAAATAGAGTAGTTAGCGCATCATGCATAAAGTGGCCATGAAAATTGACATGGGAAGAGTTCCTTGACCTTTTCTTGAGCAGATTCATATTGTATACGATTGTTCTATTTCCTTAACCATATGCGCTAGCAACCAACTGTAACTGACTACTTGAATTCTTTTTTGAGAATTGGATATCTCTAGACAGAATCTGAAGAGACCAGTGTGCATGAAGTAGGCACTAACAACTTTTATGGAGTCGTGTTCATGCGTTTTTAATTTTTATTCTTTTGTAATATAGTGACAAGAAGGAAGCATTTTTCATGAGATTCAATATCTCCTTTTCTATTATCAAGTAAGTAAAACTATTCAATCATCACTTCTGTATAGCTACTTACATAAATGTCATAATATTTATTAATGTATATTTACAGTGAAGATTAATATTATTCGAGGCTCGAGAAGTGAAAAGTATGCTGCAAAAGCATGGAAATGTAAAAACTGTGGCAACTCAAATGAACCGAAGGAGCTCTTGATTTTTGACGTCCCTGCTTTCAATTGCAGAAATAGAAAATGCGGCACTCAGGTTGTATTCTTTAGATAAATATTATTTGTTTTATTGCTCTCAAGATACTGATTATTTTTTCTTCCACTTTCAGTTTTCTGGAATTGTTTACTTTTGCTTAGCAGATGTTGAAGTGAACGGCCATTCAATATTGCCAGAGATAAAAAATCAAGGAGAAAAACGTAAAAGACTGAAATACTCTGCCCATTTTGTTTGCATATATTTGTTATTATCTACTCAGGTTGGTAACTGTTCTGTAATCTTTCAGCTGAGTGCATTCCATATGCCTTCTGCCATGCCCAAGAATTCAATGACATCATTGAAAAAATCATAGTGGGAGAAGATCCAACAGTAGACCCTTTGGATCCTGACGATCTTACAAGAACATACAGTAATATCTTTCCTAACATGAGTAATTGCTCAGGGGCGCATGGCCTGCACAAATTTCTATACACTACCCTAATTCTTAAAAGATTTGGTTGCAGAACGATGAAGGCAAGTCAGATTAAATCTCCAGTTTCATTTAGTTGACAAAATTCAGGTTCTGTTGGTATTAGCTGGAATTTACCTTTTTGTTGTTTTGTTCTATATTTAGGGAGGTGAAAGAAGATCACCAGGATCTGACTCAGTTACAGTTGTCCACACGAGATTTGAGGACATATGTCATATGATAGCTGATGGCCGTGGAGTGGTTGCAGTAATGTCAACCAAAAAGAAGTTCCACAAACTTCAGTTTGGGCAGGTTTATTGGCCACCAAATGTTGATGGTAAAACTATTGAACATGCAGTGATGCTTGTTGGCGCACTTCTCTTTTGTGATCGCTGCATCTATATGTTTCTTAATTCATATGGAAAACAATTCTGTGCGCTGTTAAATTCTGATGGAGAAATTGTTACTGGAGGAATTGGGATGTTTTTATCTATTCTGTACTGCAATGTCATTGTGCTAAGCAGATCATGGGAGAAAGGTGAATATCGAACTGCAAAACATTTATGCAGCATTGATTTCTTTGTAAAAGATCGATAATCACTTACCATTCCAAATTTTAGGGGGCATTGGCAAATTAACTGGAACCTGGAGGACTGATTTAACTGGTATGGCACTGGATGAGGAGGTTGAATTGCTGACAGGACCATCAGATAGGGCAACATTTTCTGACAAAGAAATTCTAAATTCTGGTGGCGGTGTACTTGCTGCTATGAAAGGAGCACTAGATAATGTTAAAGTAATCACAATATTCTTTAGTGTATTTACTTGTCCTTGTCACATTAGGATATGTTGCTAACTGTATTTATAACTTGCAGCTCTCTGTAAGCCAGATTTATGTTATGGATCAACTTAATCTCAGCAACATCCACATATTCCAAACAAAAGCAAAACTCTGCTTGCTTCTTCATGGGCACACAAAGGTACAAGAGCTTTGTCTTGCAGATACGTTGTTGATTAGTTTGTCTTAGAATATGCCAGCAAGTATTTTGTATATATACAATGTATTTAGTACCATCATCATTGTGCCCTATTTTGTTGGGATATTCCAAGATTATTAATTGTGTTTTAACTATGTGAAGGGGCTAGTATGGACTTGGACGGATTAATTTGAAATTAATTAATATGGTCACTTGCCACTACATATTATGGAAATTGAAAGAGTGGAATTATCTGGTTGCTACGTAAGCAAGGTTCAAGAATGTATACCCGTATTGGAAATGGTCATTTGGTTTTTCTTTTGAGTATTATTATGTGGCTATGGTTATTCAAGAAACCTCTTCAATATTTTAAAGGATGTAACTCTGGATGAGGTTGGTTTCAATTATAAGTTTGTTTGTTTTTGACGTTCAGATATAAGGTCAGAATAGCTATATGGTGTGCTTTCCTCTCTTCACTTGGCAACCATATCCTTTAAGGAGTGTACAGATAAAAACTGTTGTCCTGATTCTATGTGAACAGCAATTACCAATGATATCATACAATGCTTACTACAAAGAGCACCGTGGTGCAACTCTGGGCTTTACTTTTGCGCTATATTTCATCTTGTGATCCGGGTCCTGATGGTTTGATAAGGCAATAGAAGGATCAATTTTAATAATTGAGGGCACTCCATTGGTTACCTGTATGCATGTTTACTACCTCCTAAACCTTGATTATTATTATTTTGGTGTGTACAGATCCACTATCCCACAGCTAACATAAAATTTCTGTTTTTTTTTTGTGGAGAAAAAGGCCTTCTTGTCTATCTATGATTTCTCAGCTTTGTTGCGTGGAAAGTATGATATGTCTGAATATTGTGAATCAGACACTGGCATACAACTTATTGGAATTGTCAGACAGTTTCCTTGTGGATCTTGTGGGGACATGTGAGTCTTTGCTACACTACTGAGCTTAGTTGCAAACTTGAAATATACAATGTCTTCACATAATGTATGTATGTTTATGTGAAGGTGTCTTGAAAGTCCCATCAGGAAGGAGGTTACTACCAATAGTGATAGGATTATACATCTTATTGCCTGGAATGAATTTACTCTGGAAAGCTCTATATTCAGGTATTCCAAATTTCTATGAAACAGTTTGTGAGATCATGATTTTTATGTTACTTCATGACCATATTATGGTCATCTAAAAACTATCTTACAAAATGGCTTATACTTGGACCAGTTTTGCAGGAACAAATGGATGAAGATATATACATCGTTTCTTTTTTGTTTGTTTGTTTGACACGAGATATACCTCTTTTGGCACTTATTTTCAGGGTTGATCATCCCAATATTTTTAGTGTCACAGGCTTATGCAGAAAACCACCTCAATTTACTTAATTACAGGTGAGTTATCATGGTACCTGTGGTAAATCTTGAGAACGAAAACGATATATTTTCTTTTGTTTTGCCAGGCTTCCAGATATATCGGTTTTGTGTCCTATAATTTTATAACATTGACTATACAGGTGAGTTATCATGGTGCCCGTGGCAAATCTTGAGAACGAAAACGATATATTTTCTTTTGTTTTGCCAGACTTCCAGATATATCGGTTTTGTGTCGTATAATTTTATAACATTGACTAAAAGTGGCATGCAGCTAAACTTATAATTCTCACAACCTTGTTGGCATGTGATAATTAGTGCGTATTTCTTGAATATTATCTTTTTTCTGATGCATAGAATTATGTATGAGTTGAAGCATTATATTTCTACTAGTAACTTAGTCATTTGTCTTATCTTGCAGAAGGCATGGCTAGAGGAAGCTTTTTTTATTTGCACAATGAGCATAATGCATGGGACCTCCCAACACTTTTGAAGTTTGAATTAGATGTATGCAGAGGGATGTCTGTCTTGCATCAGAAGGGCATCGTCCACAATGATTTGAAGTCTGAGAACAACTCTCTATTGGATAAAATTCCTGTATGCACCCTTTGACTGTTAATTTTATAGGAACTGAATGTTTTGCATATAATGATGTGAATGATATTTTGATATCATGCACAGCTGCATACCATATCTCCCGATTATTTTCTATATTCCTGTCATGGTGGCATAATTGAAATTTACTGAGTCATGTTACTCATTGCTCTAGGTTGTGGAAGTGACAGATTTTGGTGTAGCCTGCTTCCAGTATCAAAGGGGCGCCTGTATATGGATGGTGCATGAGGTATCTTATAGACATAGCTAGCCAAACTTGAAAAAACAAATTCTAGTATTATCAATTTGCGCTTGACTTATTTTTAGCAATTGTATGTTATTACGATGCATATATACTATACGAACTTTCATATACACAAGCATTTGAATAAGTGATTTAAAAACTGACATAATCAACCTGTTACTATCAAGATGAAAAACAGAACTGAACCATAAAACGCCTGCATTTGCATGTGTAGATTATAAATTGTCAGCCCTTGGCAGTAGAGATGCATACAATTTTGTTATTATACTTTAGAAGCTCATGCTCTACAAGGCTATTATGTTCTTTCATAGATTTTATAGTTAAGTACCAAAAAACAGCTTATCAGTTTTTATTACTGATGCCTTTCTTTTATCCTTTTATTAAATTCTTCCATACAATGAATTCCGCTACGTCCCCGCTACAAGCAGCTGTAGTTGTGAGGCAGGTTGGTATTTACAATCTTCACTTGTGCCAGATAAAAATCAGTTCATATGCTTCCCTACTTTCAAAAGTTACTCTCTGCAAAGGTGCCACAGAGCAACTTATATGAACACCTTCTTCCCTCAATTTGGTTTGACAGCGTGTAGTTCCATCTGCCTATATAAGCATATCTATGAAAAGTGCCAAGTATATTAAAACTGTACCTATTGTGACAGGGATTGCTCCTGACGTCCAGAAAATGCACAACCAATGCAAGCAACTTTGATGCAGAGTTGGTGGGAAGCCATTCCATCCAACCGCCCTTTGTCAGATTCGATTACTGAACCTGATAATATTCGGGTACAAGCTCAGGTATTACAAAAAGCTCTCTGTTACATTTAGATAAACCTCCTCTCTGGTTGAGAATACAGTTATACAAATAAACCCCTCTATGACAGGGAACATCCAGGGAGACGAGTCAGCAACAAATGGATGGCCTAGGCATTGACTGACAACACATACACATACCTGATAGCTTCTCGCAATATTCTCAGCTGATTTAGGATCTGCACCACAAATTTTGTAAGAAAAGTAGCATATCTGTTTTTGGCTCAGTTGTCTGCACCGCTTTGGGGCCTAACTGCAGTCTCTTGCTCTCCTTTCGTGCTGTCTTATATCGATTTCCTTACGCTCGGATGACTCGGTGTAGAGAAATGGTGGTGCATTCCCCCGAGCAAACTGTATGATTACTTTGCATGTTTCTAGTCCCTCGTCGCCCTTTTGTTTTATTTTGGAAAGTAATGATATATTGCATTTAAAATGAAGCTACACATACGAAGAGGGAGCTAGTATTATACACCATTGAAGGTGTAGGACTACTCAGACTTCCACCTTGTTCTTCATTTTGCTTAAGGCTCGTTTCAATTTGTTCATCACTGCACATTTGAACAAACCAACAAAAGAGCGACTCGAAAGGGGGTTAAGGTTAGTGAAAAACATCAAACAAAAATTCCATTGGAAACTCTTGCAAATGTGAAACTAACTCGTAAATGCAAATAAAATTCAAAGCAAATTTTTTTTGGTGGAATTTCAGAGATGTGAGCAATGTAAGAACAAGAAGAAAATGAGAGGAAATGGCTAGAGCAAAGTAAAGAGGTGAAAATATGAATGGAGTGAAGAACCCCCTCTCCCGGCCATTGCCTTACATTCTAGAGCAGAGCAACGGCTAATTTGAAGAGTGGCCGTTCGGGCAAGTGGGGGCAAAGAGCCGTTGCTCTCTGGTCGGCCGATCAGGGCCTAGCTCCTCTAGTCTATAACTCTGGCCAATGGGCCTCATTAGTGGTGGTCCATAAGAAAGAAAATATGTTTTGAAAAAAATATTTTCAAATTTTCTACAAATCTCTATATATTAAAAGTTGTGCGTTCTCTAAAAAATCAGAGTGCCACGCCAGCTACATTGTCTATATCCATCAGATTACAAAGAAACGGTGGAGATGACGTGAATGCGGTAAAAATCTCCGTCTATCAAAAGATTCTCGGAGAAATCTGTAGAAGGAAAAAAATAGAAAAACGATGTCATGGCCACGCACTCTCACCCGGACGGCCTGGATAGTTGTCGAGGAAAATAGAGGGAACAGAGGCACAGGTGGCAGGGATGCAGGTAAGTTAGGGGGGTCACAAATGACATAGCTGTCGAGGAAGATGACTTCCTCGAGTGTATCAAGTTTGCTCGTGAGCCATGGGGATAAACGAGCCGTCAAAGAGAAGAAGAAGCATCGGAAGTGTCCAGGGCTCTCTTATCCCCCGGTCAACCGCTCTGCTACTACATGTCGGGAGACAGAGAACCGCTTGGCTGGACTGGGAAATGGATGATTTCTGCAGGAGAGAGAGAGAGAGAGAGGAGGGAGGGAGGGAGAGCTGTGTTTTTTTTTTTTTTTGAAACTGAGAGAGCAGCCGTGGTGCTTTACCGTCGCAGCAGCAAGGGAAGAATTTTTAACAGAAAGAAGATAAGAACAACAATATGTGGGTGGAAAGAAGATAAGGACCTGGGTGTGCTTGGCCAGTTGGCCTCGTGGCCAATGACTTGCCAAGGGAAAAAAACGTAGGAACTCCTTTTTTATAAAATTAAATTGCCTTTATTTTTTTATTTTATAACCTTTTCAAAATATTAAATCTTTTTCTGAAATAAATATTAAATCTCAAATCCCAATTAGTTTGAAATTATCTGAATTAACTCTATAATAAGGATGCAAGACTGAAAATTAGTTAGATATATATTTTAAATATGGACTAATTGTCAATCCGGATTGTAGAGAAAAACTTGTTTTGCTCTAGAATAAATTCAGAGAAAGTGGGATTAGTTGTGTTCTCATTTTTATGGTTTGCTGAATTAGCTGTGTTCTCCTAACTCAAAGAAAAAACAATCAGTCAATTTGTTAATCTCCCATTTGGATGGATTAAGAACTACGACTCACAATTAATCCTATAAATCTGACGGTTCCTTACCCACCTCATGAGAACTTTTAAACCAAAATGATCAGAGCCTTGCTAATTCTAAACTTAAACGAGTTCAAGCATATTACTCTTCACACACAATTATAGTGTTTCAATACTTTGTACTACAATGCGTAAACAGAACATAGATTAATTGTTTGGTTTTTTTGTGATTGAACAAACCCATCTAAATTCAAATTGCAAACTTAACATATGGTGACATCCCTGTTGGGGAAAAACTCACCCCTTAGTCTCTCTAAGGCCAGAAGGCAACCCATCAACAAGAAACAAGGCCAAGGTGGACCAACGGTCCAAAGGGCCTTCGGCCCAACAAGCGCCCGAAGGCCGTACGGCACAGCGGGCCCCAGGCGTAGACACTAGAGAGTAACAGCCGGGGGCAGATACCGGGTGAAGATTGAAGTACTAGAATACCCTTATGTCAAGCAGTAAGATGTATAATGTAAGGTCTGGGATAAATCTGTAAACACATCCGGGGGGCAGGTGAGCATGGATCTATAAATGCTCACCTGCAGCTCTGACCGGGACAAAACATGTCTCTACCACCAGAACCTTCTTATACTGTTCTGACCAGATAATACAAAGTTCGTTAGCCGAAGGGCGCCACTCCAAGCCCTTCGGCATTGTGCTATTGTTCAGTCTTGTTCACTCCCATTAAAGCTTGTCTGAGGGATCTTCGGTCTAACTAGCCCTCGGCTCGCCCACTACGTGTTTGTTCTGGACTTGTAACCACAACAGCTGGCGCCGACCGCGGGGAGTTGAACATTAAAGCGCGTAGCATGACCGGAGGTAAGAGACCGCTTGCTTCGGGCCTGTCGCAGCAGGCAACGACGCGAAGCAGGGCGGCAGTGGAAGTTGCTCGAGCGAAGACATCAGCAGCAGCTAGAGCACGACCGGTTCGGGAGGAAGAAGCCAAAGGGCAGGTTGAAGAAGCATCTGATGAGGTCAACGAAGGTGGGGAAGAAGTTGTGACCGAGGGAGAGATAGCTGAGGGGCAGCTCACCCGAGAGGAAGCAGAATACGCAAGTCTGGTGGCCGAGGAGCGTATCAGAAAGCAGCAGGAAGATGCGCTGCGAGAGGAGGAAAATGTGAGGCTGATGGAGCTTGAGGTCGAGAGGCAGCGAAGAGTAGCCGAAGAGCAGATGTTGCATGCCCAGGCTTTGCAAAACCTTGCGCAGCAAGAGGATGACTATGCCCAGATAATTGAAGCGGCCAAGAGGCGGCATAAGCAATTGGGCAAACAGTTAGAAGTTCTTCGGAAAGGCGGGATCCCAGAAAATCGGGCTCCGGTGTATGAGGAATTCCGTGAAGATGGGGCAAGGGCACATTCTACAAGAAGCCTTCATCCGGTGCAACCAGCAAATCCTAACTCTCCTTTGGCAGCCGAGTTACAGGCGGTGCAGTGGCCCGCGAGGTTGGCTTCGGTCAAGCATCCAACGTTTGCAGGGACCTTTGATCCTAGGGAGTTTTTCATGAGATACGAAACAGCTGTCGAGTCAGCTAGGGACAATGATGCAGTAAAAGCCAAAGATTTTTCACTCGCACTGGAAGGGATAGTTGGCACTTGGTATGCCAAGCTAGCGCCGGGGAGCATTCGGTCATGGGCACAACTCAAGGAGGGAGTCTCGGTGCACTTTAGGGGGAATCATGCCTGGCCGGTGGGTGTCCGGGATCTAGCTGCATGCATGTAGAGAGAAGGTGAAACATTGGTCAACTATACTCGAAGGTTCATACATTTGAAGTGCCAAGTGTATGACATTCATGAAGCCATGGTAATTGAGTCTGTTGCTAAGAGGCTCCGGATGGGAGCGGCTAGGAGTGCTATTCGGGTGACGCAACCTCAGACCCTAGATCAACTATTGAGCATCCTGGAAGGGCAGGTACAGGTGGAAGAAGACGAAGAAGAAGAGCGTCAGAAAGCACACTCAGGAGTGATGATGGGACGAGGGCAGGGTATGAATACCGGAAGCAGGCCATGGTTTTACTCGGCACAAGGTTTTCAATGTCCAGCATGGGGGGGCCTCGGGGTTAGTGCCCAGGTGTCCTCAGTCAGTTCCACTACGTCCGGGACCGAGGCAGCCTCGGCCGGGTCAACTCTTCTACTGTGCGTTTCATGGCGCGGGGTGCACGCACAACTCTAACTATTGCCCTGATATTAAAGCATTGTCCGAAGCAAGAGTTCGGCGAGAGGTTGAGCAAGCCAAGCCGGTGTTGCACACTCAATACACACATGCCACTACCATTTATCCCCCGTCCCCACATTTTCACCAGCCGCCATTCCCGCAGTACCACAATCCCGCCCCACCGCCACAAATGGTTGCATTGCCATCCCCTCCGGCTCAGCTCGCGCTTCCGGCCCCTCCGGCAGAGCAGTTATCGCCTCCACCACAGCTGAAGCCGGAGGATCGTCCGGAAAAGGCGCAGTCCGTACAACACATTCAGAATTCGGAGGCATCTCGTGGTACAATCTTTGCTATTACTGGAGGATCAGGTCATGAGTTCCCTTCTAAGAGGCAGCGCCGAGAGCATGTTCGGCAGGTAAATCATGTGGCTGCATGTCCTTCGGTTGGGGTTACTCGGTGGATGGACGTGCCGATTTCATTCTCTGCGGCTGATTTGAGGCCGATGATCTTTCCACATGATGATGCATTCGTGATGACTGTCAATATCAGTGGCTTCGATGTACGAAAAGTCTTGATTGATGGGGGAAGTTCGGCTGATGTTATTCTCTGGAGCACTATTGAGAAGATGGGTTACAGCAGATCTGACCTGCAGGCCTCTTTAGTTCCGCTGCAAGGGTTTGGAGGTGAGCCAATTCATGTGATAGGCAGTATCGTGCTCAAAGTGTCGTTCTTCGGACTAGGGGGGCACCGGACAGAGGATATTCGGTTTGATGTGGTAGAGATGAACTGTTCCTACAATGCCCTGTTGGGCCGAAGGGTTATCAACAAGTTTTTGGTTGTATTTCATCATGGCTATCTGTGCATGAAAATGCTTGGACCGGAGGGTGTTATCACGATGTACGGTGATCAAGCTGGGGCCCGGAGGCTGGAGTTTGGGTCATCACCAGGGCAACATCACATACTTGTTATAGCTGAAGATTGCCAGGGAAAGGGCCTTGCGGTGGAACCACCGGCAGCGCCTAAGTGGGTGTCGAAGATCATATCAGTTGAGGGCACCAAAGAGGTTGTCCTGTGTACCGATCGGCCAGATGAAACAATGTTGATTGGCAGAGAGTTATCGGAAGTCATAGAGGTGCAGCTGATGCAGTTCTTGAGAAACAATGCAGATGTCTTTGCGTGGTTGCCAAAGGACCTCCCCGGTATTGACAGATCCATTGCTAAGCATCGGTTGGATATTGATCCGAAGGCACGTCCAGTCAAACAACGAATCAGAGTCTGGACAGAGGAAAAGGCTAGCATCTTGAGGGCTGAAGTGTAGAAGTTGCTGGATTCAAACGTCATTCAGCCTATTGATAGAACAACTTGGCTAGCAAACCCTGTGCTGGTTAAAATACCAAATGGCCAGTGGAGTATGTGCATTGATTTTACAACATTGAACAAGCACTGCTCAAAGGATGATTTCCCGCTGGCTCGTATAGACCAGTTGGTGGATGCCACAACAGGTGCGTTGATGAGTTTTCTGGACGGCTACTCGGGATTTCATCAGGTCTAGTTGGCTACCGATGATCAACCTTTGACAGCCTTTCAGATATCAGGGGGGACTTATTGTTACAACCGAATGCCCTTCGGTCTGAAGAATGCCGGGGCGACTTTCTCTCGTACTGTTAAAGCTACATTGAGTATGTAGATGGGCCGCAAGCGGCAGCCTACATTGATGATATTGTTGTCAAAAGTGTTGAAGAGGGGGATCATGTGGCAGATCTGACAGAAACATTTGCCAACCTCCGGCGAGTTGGTATGCTATTGAATCCGGCGAAATGCATGTTCGAGGTGCGTTTGGGCAAGTTGTTGGGTTACCTGGTGTCAAAGGAAGGAATTAACCCAAACCCGGTCAAAATCAAGGCAATCATGGATATGTAGCCTCCGGCCTCTATTCGGGAGTTGCAGAAATTCACTAGCCGTGTTGTAGCGTTGAGTAGGTTCATCTCTAGACTGGCTGAAAAGAGTTTGCCTTTCTTCGAGGCACTTCGCGGTCCTTGGGCATTCACATGGGGTGAGGAGCAACAACTAGCGTTCGAGGTGCTCAAGAAGTATCTTGTCGAACTCATCACTCTCAAGCCACCGCCACCGAAGGCTCCTCTGTTGTTATATATCACTGTGGCGCCGAAGGCAGTAAGTGCAGTGTTGGTCTATGAAGCACCGAAGGGCGGTGACGCATTTTAGCAGTTGCCGGTGAACTACGTGTCTGAAACGTTGACGACATCATGTTGTAATTACACTGTGGTAGACAAGATGTTGTATGCTGTGGTCATGACCTCACGTAAGTTGCGATAGTATTTTGATGATCACGCTATCACCATTCCTACCAGATATCCACTACGAGACGTGCTGATGAATGATAAGGCTTCCAGTGCTGTATTGAAATGGGCAGCTGAGTTGGCTCAGTATAACATCACCTTTGTTGCTCGCAAGGCCATCAAGTCTGGAGTGTTGGCGAAATTCGTGGCTGAGTGGACTCCTCATGGCAAAGCTGAAGAGTTAGCCCAGGCTGTTCCTGAGGACCCAGTTTGGACAGTATACACTGACGGTGCTTGGGGGGCCTCCGGCGCAGGATGTGCTGTGGTTATTACATCACCTGGAGGGCAAACCATGCTATTCTCGGCCAAGTTGGCTTTTCAAACAATGAACAATGCTGCGGAAGACGAAGGCATATTGTTGGGCCTTTGGTAGGCTTGAGCCCAGGGGCTAGGAGGCTGGTTATTTACTGCGATTCTCAGTTGGCTTCGGCTCAGTTGGCAAAAGGATATCAAGCTAGGGATCCGGAGATGGCTCGGTATATCAGTAAGGTGAGGGAGATGGACAAGTTCTTCTTGGGCTTTGAAGTTCGTAATATTCACCGCATTGAAAATGGAGAGGCAGATGCATTGGCTAAGGCTGCGGCCGGACAGCGTCCGGTCGCCGGTGATGTGCTTCATGAGGTTATGAGTGAATCAGCAACGACACCGGAGGCAAAAGGTCGAAAGGTTCTAGCCATCACGGCAGACGATTGGCGAGCTCCAATTCGGGCGTGTATCGAAGGGCGCTATGTCTTTGATGACAAAGAAGAGCGGGAGAGGATATTGCATCGCTGTTGGGAGTACACCATTGTTGATGATGTCCTATACAAGGGGGGTGTCTGTGCTCCTCTGCTTCGCTGTTGAAGGTGCATCTAGGCCCCTAATTTTATTTTGGTGATTGGCGCCAATACAAATAAGAATGGACTAATGTTTCAACGAGCATGTGTGTAGAAGATGGTTCAAATATTAGTGACAAAATGCATAGAAGCTCATATACTCAAAGAAAAGGAGAAAAGAAAGTGGCTAAGAGATTTTAAGATGAAACTCAGAAATATGCTCAAAGATGAAGCTCATGGAGTTCTTATTTTATATTTGAGTATAGAAAAAGCCGAACTATTAAGAGGGACACAAAAATGTGAAGCAATGATGAACTAAGAGCAAAATCCAAAATTCCACAGCAAAAACACTTTTCCAGGGCAAAATCATCGGACTTGTCCAACCCATCAGACAAGTCCATCGGACTCCAGAACCTCTGCCACTCTGAGTCGTCGGACTTGTCCGACGGTCATCATCCGATGACCAGCAAGTCTGACCCATCGGACATACTTGTCGGAGTACAGAACCTGTGCCAAACCCTAGCCATCGGACTTGTCCGATGACCATAGGACTTGTCCGATGGTCAACTTGTCCGAGGCATCAGGCAAGTCCCTCGGACTTCGGAACCTATGCCATCTTGTTTCATCGGACATGTCCCATGACCATCGGACTTGTCCGATGGAGATCTGAGAAATACCCATCCAAACGGTTCTTTTTATTCTTGGGCTATAAATAGACCTCCACTTCGTCCCTTGGCCGGTTGGTCACTCATTCCACTCAAAAACACTCTCATGCTCACTTTGCTCTCTCCAACTCTCCTCCCTTGCTTCCAATCTTGATTTGTGAAGGGATTGAGAGAAGATTGAAGAGCTCCATCGACTCCAAGCTTCCACTCTCTTGAGCTCTTTGTTCATCCTCACCGCTGACCATTCTTATATTTGTTACTCTTGGGGATTCATCCCCTAGACAGTTAGAGGTGCCCGTAGAGCTCCCAACTTGTGTGGTGATGCCTCGGGAAGTTTGTATTGACCCCTCCTTCGTGGAGATTGCTAGTGGAAAGCCAAGTTTGATCTTTGTGGTCACTTGGAGAGGTTAGGGTTGAAAGAAACCCGGTCCTTTATGGATCCCTCAACGGAGACGTAGGCTTCTTTGTGGAGCTGAACTTCGATGAACAAAAATCTTGTGTCTCCCTTGTCCCCTTTTATTTACTTGTTCTTGCTCATAACTTGCTAGCTAGGGTTTGCCTTGTTATTTCTCAAATTAACTTGTGTAGGTTTCTTGCTAGTTCTTCTTCTTATTTCTATAGCTTCCTCTAGCTTAAAATCACTAGCTCCTAGCTTGCCTTGCACTAGTTTGATGTTTTAATCGACCGATCTACTTTTCAATCACGTGCCATCGGATAAGTCCATCGGACTTTCCTCACAATCGTCGGACAAGTCCGACACTGCGCATTTAACTTTTATTATTAAGTGGTTTTCAGGGATAATTGCCTATTCACCCCCCTCTAGGCACTTTCAATTGGTATCAGAGCAAGGATCTTGTTGAAGGCTTAACAGCTTGAAGATAAAGATGATGATTGAGAAGGAAAACCCACCGGGAACGTCTTCCGCAGCCAGGACCAAGGATGATACCCTTGGAGAAATTTGAAGGACTGAAGAAGCAAGCAAAGCTCCTCAATCAAGAACCTACAACAATGTCATGTATGATTATGATGATCTCAAAGAAGATCGCATTGGGCAAGGGTCTGGAAGGCTTCCGTACTTTGATGGACAATTTTATGATCATTGGAAATGCAAGATGATGATGTATTTGGAATCTATGAGTCCGCATGTTGCAAGCATAACCGAGAATGGTTTCTTGTGGAAAAATAGAGATAATCCAACTCAAAAGGATCAACTCAACATTCATTGCAATGCCGTGGCGGCTAGTGCAATTGTTTCCGCACTTAGTGCCACCGAATATGACAAGGTAGCCAGAATTAAGAATGCCAACCAATTGTGGAGGAAACTTGAGGTTATCTATGAGGGCATTGATTTTGTCAAGGATGCAAGACTTGAAGAATTGCAAAATGAATTCAACTTGTTCATCATGGGTCCGGGAGAAGGCCCAAAAGAAGTTCATGATAGGCTCATGAGAATTGTGAATCAAAGAAGAGCACTTGGAGCTAGAATGTCTGACTTGGATACTAAGAAGAGACTACTACAAGCATTGAGACTATGGGATTTTATCATTTGCTCAAACATTAGAGAGAAGGACAATTTCAAAACCTTCTCCACCAATGAGGTACTTGGGAAGCTTCTATCCCAAAAATAACAAAACGATCAAGCCAACAAGATAAATGCGTTGATCAAGCACATTGGGGAAGCAAATGGTGATAAGAGTGATGTGGCACTCAATGTAACAAGTGAAAAGAAGCAAGAGAAGAAGAAGAACAAAGTGGTTGATTCTAGTAGTGAAGATAGTGATGATCAGATGGCCTTGCTTGTAAGGAGATTCAAGTCATTCCTCAAGAAGGATAACTACAGGAAGAAAAGTTTCAACAAGGGCAATGCAAGAAGGTCAAAAAGGACTTGCTATGAGTGTGGTGATGAAGGACATTTCATTGCGGAATGTCCAAAGAAGAAGAACAAGGATGAAAGAAGAAAAGACAAGCATCACAAGAAAAACAAGACATACAAGAAGCATAGAAGAGGTGAAGCTCATATTGGTCAAGAATGGAACTCCGATGATTCATCCTCCTCCTCATCCTCCTCCGAATCCGACTCAGATGAAGGAGGCATTGCTTCACTTGCCATCAGCGTTACTCCCACCAAGATCTCACTATTTGGGAGCTTGAGGTATGATGATGACAACACTCACAAGTGTCTAATGGCAAGAGGATCGAAGGTAACAAAATCTAAACACAAGCGTTCCTCTTATGCTAGTAGTAGTGATGATGATGATGATGTTGCAAATGCTTCACTTCCTAAAATGCTTGAATTCATGCAATTGCTTGAGAAACAAAAGGAAGAAAATGATAGACAAGGGGAGCTTCTTGAAAAACAAGAAGACTTGCTTATTCTTGAAAAGAAAAGAAACCTTGAACTAGAGAAGCTTCTAGAAGTTGAAAGAAATAAAAATGAAGAATTAACCTTGTCTATCACTAAAATTGAGAATACTTGTGAAAATATTAAAAGTGCTAAAGATAAACTTCAAGAGAAATATGAGGATTTGAAAAAGACTCATAAGTCTCTTGAAGAACAATATAGAATTCTTTCAACCTTCACATCCTCTTCCTCCAACAACTCTCATGCTTCCACTAGCAAAGGATGTGATAGGTGCTATAATATTGATGTTGATGCTTGTACTACTAATGTGAAATTAATTGATAACTTGAACAAGCAAGTGAGTGCTCTTGAAAGCAAGATACAACATGAGAGGAATGTTGTTGACAATGAAAAAGCAAAGTATGCAAGAGGTGCATACTCATACACTAGAAAGTCCCATGTCATGGATGGCATTGGCTCTGTTGAGGGTGTCAAGCACAATGCACTGGAGAACAAGAATAGGAAGGAATTCCTTAAGTGCACCAAGGAAGGATCTTATCAAAAGAAGCAAGCCAACAACATGAAGACTAACCATACTTCTTTTGCTAATGATTCTCATGTTAATGTGCCTAATTCTATATGTGCACTCTTTCATGATTTTGATGCTTCATATGTGTTTATGAGAAACATGCATGGTCGTGTATATGCTAAATATGTTGGGCCACGCAACAAGAGAACAAAGGCTTATGTGTGGGTGCCCAAAGTACTTGTGACTAATGTGAAAGTGTCACACCCGGTTCCAATGACCGAAACCGAATGCATCTATATGCGTGCCCAGGATCAATTTCTCACGCACATAGGACAATTATTGTGATAAAAGAACAATATCTTTATTAAATCAATAATACTATTACAACGGTGACCCGTAGGTTAAAAGAAAAAGATTATATTGCAGTGGAATAAACTAAGCGTTGGCGTCCTTCAGCTCCCACAGGAAGTCGACCGGAAGACCACATGCCTAGAGCTCTTCTCCATTGCCTTCATCGTTGTACCATCCTTCTCCTGTAGCTGAGCAGCAATGTGGTATATAGCAAGGGTGAGTAAGTGTCGTACTCAACAAGTGGGGGAAAAGATGACATGGGGCTAAAGACAAGGAAGGCTTTAAAGGGGGTTTATTACATGAGCTTTTAATTTCCTTTGGATCCTAATTACTAAGTGGGGTCATCCCAACCATTAATCCATAGAGTATTATCCAAACCAAGTCCAATCATATCCACCAACCAACCATTCTCAACTATTCCAACCCATAAACCACCAACTAATCTTGTGAGGATTCCAGGCCGCTCTTGACCGTGAGCACGGCTGTCATGACAGTTTGATACTCTACAGAGTTTGTACCACTTTACCCACAAGTCGTGATTTCGTCCCCTATTGCCAGGTGGACTAAAGTCTCCATGTTGCCATGCCGGCCAAGCACTAGCACACTTCCTTAGGTGTGCGGCCAAGAGATCACTACGAGGCTTTTACAAAGGGTCTCCCAGTATATATGCTAGCCACTAAGGTTCCACTCCCGTCCATAAGTGATAGCCCATTACTAAGCAGCTCATCGCCCCAGGAGCCCCCTCTTGAGCCATTCGGATACAAGGACAGTCCTCTTGACTTCCATTCCCCGCTCCACCAAAATGCTACACCGACACTGGGAGAACTCCTAATTAATCAGCCAAGCTGTTCCATACCAGCCTTGTGATGGCACTGTTGTCCTGGGTTACCGCTCCAAGAACCGGGTCCTAGGATCTACAACAAGCCTACCACCACCAACCATGTGCCCACGACACCACATCCATTCCATCCGGCTTGCATAGATCCCTGAGTCCATGTTGCTAACATCAATTATCATTCCACCCATGAAGTGACATAGTTCATTAATCAAGATTAATATTAACCCAACATCCCACAAGCAACCTAAGCATCATCTACCCACAACCATCCAACCAACTAATTCAAGGTGACAAGGGAAATGATAAAGAAATACTAGGGAAACCCTAACAATAGGTACCCATTCATTTGACTCAAGCATGCAATTCTATAATAAATGTTATAATAGGTACAAGATGCATCAAGGACACTTGCTTGAAAATGGATGTTGCTGCTCAGGTCTACAATTCACACTCTTCCGAATCCAGGATCAACACGTTCTCTAGTTAACGTCACATAGGCACAACATGCAGACAATCATATAAACAAACTAAGAAACAGTACACCAAATAATAATAAAATACTTTAAAATCAATCACAAAAGATAGTACGCATTTCTACGATCGTGTGAGCGCAAGAATCATCTAAATCGGAGTTACGAGTAAAAAGTTACCAAGGTTTGAAGGTACAAGGTTAAAATAGTAAAATTAGCAAATTACTGTAAGATAGTATAAATAAATAATATTAATCACTATGATCACGTTGGCGCAAGAATTACTTAAATCTGGGTTACGGTTGAAAAGTTATGAAGGTTTAAAGTTTTATGGCTAAAATAATAAAAACAAATAGGTTTAGGGACCTAAAAGTAATTTTAGAAAAGTACAGGGACTTAATTGTAAAATAACAGGGTGAAAATATAGTTTACAAAAAGTCTAGGGACTAAAATGCAATTTATAATAAGCTCAGGGACTAAAGTGTAAAAAGGCAGGACTAAAATATAAATAAAATTAAATATAGGGGTGTTTCTACAAAATTATAGGGTTAAAATATAAATTAGGAGAAATACAGGGGCTTTTCTACAAAAATACAGTGCTTAAAATAATTACAGGGTTCTAAATATAATTCTATAAAGGTTTTGCAAAACTTTCAGGATTAAACTGTAATTAAAATAAAGAGCAGGGGCCTATCTGCAAAATACGCAATTCCTGGGAATTAAAGGAAATAGTTTAAACCCTAAAAGTTGTAGACCGGGTGCATGGTGTTTGTAGACCGAGCATGGACCCGTGGTCCATGGTCCACGGTGGACCACGGTGGCGGCAGCCATTGGTGCCGCCCGAAGCTTGCTGGGGAGGAGCTCCGACGAGCGGGAGCCAAGGAGAAGGGGCACGGGGAACGCGGCGGGGGTGGGGAAGCTCACCTGGGAGTTTGCGGGGGCGCAGGGACGATCGAGGCGGCAGCACGAAGCGGCGACGGCAGCGGCTCGACGGCGGCTGCGAAGCGCGAGCGAGGCAGGCGAGAGGCGACGGCGGCGCGCGGCTGGGGAGATGCGACGTGCGGGGGAGCAAAGGGCGGCGTGGCGTAGGGGTCCCGCCTTTTATAGGCACGGTGCCCTAGGCAGCCAGGCACGCATGCTGAGGGCGGCGGTGGCGGCTAGTGTTCGAGGGGGCTGGTGGCAAAGCATGGGTCGAGGCGTGGGAGCGGACCGGGGCGTGCTAGCCCGGGGCACGCGGGAGTGGGCCGAGCGGGTGTGGGGCTGGGGCAGGCCGAGGCGGCTGAGCTGTTCGGCGACATGGGCTAGCGGAATGCGGCTGGGCTGTGGCAGGCCAAGGAGAAGGGGGAGGGGGACTGGGCCGCGCGTTGCCGGGGCAGAGGGGAAGGAGGGGTGTTGGCGGGTTTGGTAGAAGGCGCTTTCAGCGCTGGTGCCTGCTACATGGGCCGAGCAGGGGGGAAGGGGGGGGGGGGGAGGAGAGGGGAGTGCGAGGTGGGCCAGATTAGGGGTTTTCCTTTTCCCTTTTCTAAATTCTAATTCCTATTTCTATTCTATTTCCTATCCAAACCAAAAATAAATTCCTATTTGACTTTAAAAATACATTTTGCACACAATAAAAACCTAGGGCATCTAATTCGGTATGAATGCAACACACAAAATATTAATAATCTAAATTAATTTATTTAATTTAGAAAATAGCCCTTTCGTCCAAAATAAATTATAATTCTCTAATTATCTAATTAATTTATAATAAAGTTTTAATCTATTATAAAACAAATGTTAAAATTTAGTGGAATTGGGTCACAAACCAAAATTTGAAATTTTGGGGTGTGACAGAAAGGACCCAAGCAAATTTGGGTACCTAAAAACAAAGCTTAATTTGTTTTGTAGGACTATGTCTCAGGGTCAAGTTGGGTAATTGATTATGGATGCACTAATGATATGACCGGAGAAAAAAAGATGTTCAAGTCATTTGAGCCAAGTCACAAACAACAATGAATACATCACGTTTGGTGACAATGGAACGGGACAAGTACTAGGGTATGGTAAAGTTCCTCTCACTCCCTCGTATTCTCTTTCCAGGGTTATGCTCGTTGATCACGTTGACTTCAATCTTTTGTCCATCTCACAATTTTGTAAAATGGGCTATGATTGTTTGTTCAACGAATATGGTGTGACCATCTATAAGAGGAGTGATGGCTCGATTGCTTTTAAGGGTGTGCTTAAAGGAAAGCTTTATGTTGTGGATTTCTCCACGGATGAGGCTAGACTTGGTACATGCTTATTAGCACAGTCCAACGTGGGGTGGTTGTGGCATACAAGGCTTGCCCATGTTGGTATGAGAAATCTTCACAAACTCCAAAAGGGCGGCCACATCATAGGACTGGCCGATGTTTGTTTTGAGAAAGATAGAATTTGTAGTGCATGTCAAGCGGGAAAACAAGTTGGAGCATCACACCCCGCGAAGAATGTGATGACCACCACAAGGCCATTGGAGATGTTGCACATGGACCTCTTCGGACCCGTCTCCTACATAAGCATTGGTGGTAACAAATATGGTCTTGTTATTGTTGATGATTTTTCTCACTTCATGTGGGTGTTCTTTTTGCATGATAAAGGTGAAGTGAAAGATGTGCTCAAGATGTTCATGAGAAGAGCACAAAATGAATATGAAGTAAAGATCAAGAAGATAAGAAGTGACAACGGCACCGAGTTCAAGAACACTCAAGTTGAAGAGTACCTTGATGAAGAAGGCATCAAGCATGAATTTTCGACACCCTACTCCCCTCAACAAAATGGGGTTGCCGAAAGAAAGAACCGTACACTCATTGAGATGGTGAGAACAATGCTAGATGAATACAAGACATCCGATCGTTTTTGGGCCGAAGCCGTCAACACCGCATGCCATGCCTCCAACCGGTTGTATCTCCACCGACTCTTGAAGAAAATGCCATATGAGCTACTAACCGGTAACAAGCCTAATATTTGCTACTTTCGTGTCTTTGTGAGCAAGTGTTTTATGCTAAACAAGAAACCCAAGACTTCAAAGTTTTCCAAAAGTTGATGAAGGTTTGTTGCTTGGTTACGGGTCGAATGTTCATGCCTATCGTGTGTTCAACAAAACCACCGGTTGTGTTGAAATTTCACGTGACGTGACATTTGATGAATCTAATGGATCTCAAGAGGAGCAAGTTGCTATTGATGATGTATATAACGAAGCTCCAAGAAATGCAATAAAAAGGATGACATTGGTGATGTGAGACCACAAGAAACATCAAGTGTTGAAAGTCAACCCTCTCCCTCAAGACAAAATCAACATTATGAAAATAAAGGAATTGATCATGTAATTGGTCAAGATCAAGATGTTGGGGATCATGAGCAAGCATCAAGTGATGATTCTCAAAGACATGATCAAGAGGTTGATAAAGATGGTGGTCAATAAAGCTTACATCCACCACACCGAAGAGTACATCGAAGTATACAACGTGATCACCCCTTCGAGCAAATTCTTGGAGATATTGACAAGGGGGTAATCACTAGATCTCGAGTTAGTAATTTTTGTGAACATTACTCTTTTGTCTCTTCTATGGAGCCATTTAGGGTAGAACAAGCACTTGAGGATTCGGATTGGGTGATGGCCATGCAAGATGAATTGAACAACTTCACAAGAAATGAAGTCTGGACATTGGAAGAAAGGCCAAAGAACAAGAATGTTGTGGGCACCAAGTGGGTGTTTCACAACAAACAAAATGAAGATGGTGTTGTGACAAGAAACAAGGCAAGGATCATGGCAAAGGGGTATTCATAAGTGGAAGGTTTGGATTTTGATGAAACCTATGCCCCCGTAGCAAGGCTTGAATCTATTAGAATATTACTTGCTTTTGCTACTCACCATGATTTTATGTTGTACCAAATGGACGTGAAAAGTGCATTCCTCAATTTGCCAATCAAGGAAGAGGTGTATGTGGAGCAACCACCGGGCTTTGAAGACCCAAAGTATCCTAATCATGTTTTTAAGCTCCATAAGGCGCTCTATGGGCTTAAGCAAGCTCCAAGAGCATGGTATGAATGCCTTAGGGACTTTCTTGTTAAAAAGGGTTTTGTCATTGGCAAGGTCGATGCAACCCTCTTCACTAAGCATTTTGGCAATGATATCTTTATGTGCCAAATATATGTCGATGACATTATATTTGGTTCTACTAACCAAAACTTTTGTGATGAGTTTAGCAAGATAATGACCAAGAGGTTTGAGATGTCCATGATGGGGGAGTTGACATACTTTCTAGGCTTCCAAGTGAGGCAACTCAAGGAGGGCACCTTCATATGTCAAGCCAAGTACACTCAAGACTTATTGAAGAAGTTTGACATGGACAAGGCCAAGCCCATCAAAACTCCCATGCCAGCAAATGGACACATCGACCTCAACCCTCAACAAAAAGGACAAGCCCGTTGATCAAAAGGTATACCGCTCCATGATAGGCTCTTTGCTTTATCTTTGTGCATCTAGGCCCGATATCATGCTTAGTGTGTGTATGTGTGCACGTTTTCAAGCCGCTCCTATGGAGTGTCACATGGTGGACGTTAAAAGAATTTTGAGATATTTGGTTCACACACCCAACCTAGGGCTTTGGTACCCCAAGGGTTCAAAGTTGAACCTTTTGGGCTATTCCAATACGGATTATGCCGGGGATAAGGTAGATAGAAAGAGCACCTCTGGGACATGCCAATTCTTGGGTAGGTCCCTAGTGTCATGGTCATCCAAGAAACAAAATTCCGTTGCACTTTCCACCGTCGAAGCGGAGTATGTTGCAGCTGGTAGTTGTTGTGCACAACTACTTTGGATGAGACAAACTCTAAGGGACTACGGTTACAAGTTGAACCGTGTTCCACTCCTATGTGACAATGAGAGTGCCATAAAGTTTGCTTATAACCCCGTTGAGCATTCGCGCATAAAGCATATAGATATCCACCATCACTTTTTGAGAGATCATTCTATCAAAGGGGATATAGAAGTTAGTGATGTGCGAACCGAAGATCAACTAGCCGATATATTCACCAAGCCACTAGATGAGAAAAGGTTTTGCTATTTTAGGAGTGAACTAAATATTCTCGACTCTAGCAATGTGATGTAGAGGATGTGCACATTTGAATGTTGATTGTTCAATTATTGCAAAAACCTTGGTTTTATGTCAAAACTTGTTTGTTTTTGCTTGTTGTTCCTTGGTTCTTAATCTCTTGATCAATCTTGTCATAATATGGTCATAGTTTTGAATGGTTGATTGATTAGCTGACCATATGTTGGCAAGAATAATTTATGTCCATTTTCATCCACACTTACTTGCTTCAAACTATCCCTAGCCATGCCTGCTTCCTCCTGTTGACACGCTCCATCGGACAAGTCCGACCCTATCGGACAAGTTCGACGGTCCAGCTTTCACCCTTTTGACCCAACCTGACTTACCCCTTCGGTCAACACCCCCTCATTCACCTCCTTCATGTTCTCTCTCCTCAAGAACTCCCCCAAAGGCGTCCCCAAGGCGATCTCCCTCCCCCACCATCCATTGGAGCAAGTTTGGAGGCCAAGAGGTCCTCCTCCATTGGCAAAGTCGGATCCCCCATTGTTTTTTGTAAGGTTCAACCTTATTCCCCTCTCTCTCCCTTAGGGTTAGGGTTCTAGGGCAATGCTAGTGTCAAATCTTTATCCTTGCACTTTTGATCCATGGAGATAGCTTCTAGCATGTTGTAGATGGAGTAGAAAAAGTTTGGTCACTAGTGGTAGGTGGATTTGTTCACTAGAGGATCTAGGTTTTTGGAGAAACTGCGAGTCATCGGACAAGTCCGACGCATCGGACAAGTCCGATGATCATCGGACATGTCCGATGACTTGCAGTTCCTCCAAAAGTCTAAGTCCCTCACCACTTCTCGTCACCCTGTTTCCTCTCTTTTGTCTCTCTTCTGACTTGTTGCTTCTCCTATTGCCAGCATGTCGGATGTGGAAGCATCCCCGTTGAGGGAGAAGAGGACCAAAGCTAGTGATGATCAACCAAAGAGAAAGCAAGCCACAGCCAAGCGCATCCGGCGTACCTACCTCCAACGACCAACTGAAAGAGAGGAGCCAGTTGAGTCCGAAGAGCTAGACAGAGTCATGCATCCTCCATCCAAAATGCACAACTCTGACTGAGTCATTGTGGACTTCTTACATGCCTTCCTTGAGACATGCACCAAGGCAAGGTTGGTCAACTACTATGCTCGTGAGAAGGAAGCTGCTGATTTTCGCTTTCATGCTCATTTCTATGCGGATTGGTACCGCTCCACCTACCTCCGCATGAAGAATGCTGTTGTTGATAGCAAGTGGCTAGATTGGGACTATATGAAGTCAAAGAAGCATCTGCTATTTGACCAAGTGCTAGCTGCTCTTGAGCATCATGGTCTTAAGACGTTCTTGTCTCTCAAGTACCCTTCGAACAAGGAAATCATTTCTCAGTTCTTTTCCACCGTGTACTTTGAGGATGAAAAATCTTTGGTTTGGATGACAAATGGCACTAAGTACAGCTGCACCTTGAACCAATTTGCTTCCATGTTAGGGCTCAAAAGCTCACGCAAGGAAAAACATAAGATTCACTCGGGCAACTACATGAGTGAGGAGGACATGAGGCATATGTACATGGATCCGGAGAACAGTGTTCCTCCCAACTCAAATGGCTTGCTACCCTTTTTCTCAGTCTTGTACAGGATCTGCAGGAGCACTTTAGCTCCAAGGGGTGGCAACTCTGACCGCATTCCTGCCTATCAGAGGGATATCCTGCACTAGATTCATGGGAATCAAAAGTTTAGTGCCTTTGACTATGTCTATCAGGAGATATGGGACATCTCCGTCTCTCCCAAGCGTGCTTGTGGATATGCCCCGCACATCATGTATATGATGGAGAAGGTCTCAGGATTGACTTTCAAAAAGAACATGAAGCATCTGAGTCTCAAACCTCAGATTCCTTCTAATTGGACTCCTGACACCTCCTCTGGTCAGTTCTTTGGTGCAGCTCAGCCGCCGTCCTCTGCTTCGTCCCCTCAGATTCCTAGAGGTCCCTCTAGGGCCACCGGCTCCTCTAGTGCACCTCTGCCATCTCGTGGGAAGCGAAGTGGGATCATGAAGATGTTCAAGTCCATCTTTAGCATGTGCAGGAACATTAACCAACGGATGGATGTCATTGAGAGAAACCAAAATATCATCATGGAAGAGATGGAATGTGAAGTTCCCCCACCTTCATATCCTCCGGCTGAAGACTCTTACCCACCTGCTTTTAAGGACCCCATTCCCAACTTCTCGACAGAGGAGTTGAACTATTTTGGGTATTATCCTCCACCTCCTCAGTTTGGCACTGGAGCTGGCTCTAGTGGGAACATGTCCGCTTTGATGAGGAAGAAGAGGAAGTAGAAGAGCAAGAAGAAGATCCTGCTGCCTATGCTCTTCGCCAGCGCAAGGGAAAAGCTCCCGCTCAAGATGAGGAAGAAGAAGAGGAAGGAAGCGATGATGAGGAGGAGGAGGACTATGACAAGGAGTAGAGATTTCATCACCTTCTACCCGCATTTTTCTCCCTTTTTGGTGTCTTGATGCCAAAGGGGGAGAAGAATCTATCTTATTTGCTTAGTTTGTGAGTTGTGAGTGTGATGGAGTTGGACAATTTGGTTTATTTTGGCTTGGTTTGTAAAACTTCTTATTTGTGTTGCTTGTGTTTTGTAAGACTCTTCGCTATAATTGCTTTTGGTACTTATAACTCTTTATTTGTGTCCTTTGAGCATGCCTCTTTGTGATGATGTATTGTTGTTTCTCCTTCTCCTAGATGCATTTGTGTGATAATGCTTGTCATATGCAATGTCTTATATTCATATGCTTAACTATTGCAAATCATCATGTATGCATAGTGTTAGGGGGAGCTCTCACACTCTTTCTTTGAATATGTGCATTTGTTATACTATCTCCAATCTTTTATTTATGCACACTTTTAGGGGGAGCTCCTCACAAATTGTTCCTTCTTTACATCTCTTTGTGAAAAAATAGTTGTATTGTCATCAATCACCAAAAAGGGGGAGATTGAAGGTGCATCTAGGCCCCTAATTTTATTTTGGTGATTGGCGCCAATACAAATAAGAATGGACTAATGTTTCAATGAGCATGTGTGTAGAAGATGGTTCAAATATTAGTGACAGAATGCATAGAAGCTCATATACTCAAAGAAATGGAGAAAAGAAAGTGGCTAAGAGATTTCAAGATGAAACTCAGAAATATGCTCAAAGATGAAGCTCATGGAGTTCTTATTTTATTTTTGAGTACAGAAAAAGCCGTACTATTAAGAGGGACACAAAAGTGTGAAGCAATGATGAACTAAGAGAAAAATCCAAAATTCCATAGCCAAACCACTTGTCCGACGGTCATCGGACTTGTCCGATGACCAGCAAGTCCGACCCATCAGACATACTTGTCGGAGTACAGAACCTGTGCCAAACCCTAGCCATCGGACTTGTCCGATGGTCAACTTGTTCGAGGCATCGGGCAAGTCCCTCGGACTCCGGAACCTATGCCAACTTGTTTCATCGGACATGTCCGATGACCATCGGACTTGTCCAATGGAGATCTGAGAAATACCCATCCAAACGGCTCCTTTTCTTCTTGGCCTATAAATAGACCTCCACTTTGTCCCTTGGCCGGTTGGTCACTAATTCCACTCAAAAACACTCTCAAGCTCACTTTGCTCTCCCCAACTCTCCTCCCTTGCTTCCAATCTTGATTTGTTAAGGGATTGAGAG
This sequence comes from Eleusine coracana subsp. coracana, assembly GCA_032690845.1. NCBI lineage: Eukaryota > Viridiplantae > Streptophyta > Magnoliopsida > Poales > Poaceae > Eleusine > Eleusine coracana. The sequence continues at coordinate 46,657,543 of CM064430.1, forward strand.
AAGATTGAAGAGCTCCATTGACTCCAAGCTTCCACTCTCTTGAGCTCTTGGTTCATCCTCACCGCCGACCACTCTTGTGTTTGTTACTCTTGGGGATTCATCCCCTAGACAGTTAGAGGTGCCCGTAGAGCTCCCAACTTGTGTGGTGACGCCTCAGAAAGTTTGTATTGACCCCTCCTTTGTGGAGATTGCTAGTGGAAAGCCAAGTTTGATCTTTGTGGTCACTTGGAGAGGTTAGGGTTGAAAGAAACCCGGTCCTTTGTGGATCCCTCAACGGAGACGTAGGCTTCTTTGTGGAGCTGAACTTCGGTGAACAAATCCTGTGTCTCCCTTGTCCCCTTTTATTTACTTGTTCTTGCTCATAACTTGCTAGCTAGGGTTTGCCTCGTTATTTCTCAAATTAACTTGTGTAGGTTGCTTGCTAGTTGTTCTTTTTATTTCTACAGCTTCCTCTAGCTTAAAATCACTAGCTCCTAGCTTGCCTTGCACTAGTTTAAAGTTTTAATCAGTCGATCTACTTTTCAATCACGTGCCATCGGACAAGTCCATCGTACTTTCCTCACAATCGTCGAACAAGTCTGACACTGCGCATTTAACTTTTATTATTAAGTGGTTTTCAGGGATAATTGCTTATTCACCCCCCTCTAGGCACTTTCAGCTATCTCAGCCGGCCCGAGGGGCAAAACTTGTTACGAGAAATTCATGAGGGGTTGTGTTTGTCACACTTGGCTCCGAGGGCATTGGTCACCAAGGTGTTTCACCAAGGGTTCTACTGGCCCACTGTCGTTCGGGATGCCGAAGACCTGGTAAGGGTATGTGCTGGTTGTCAGTGGATGGGCCGTCAATCTTATCTGCCCGCTACAATCCGACAGCCAATCCCTCCTATTTGGCCTCTCGCCCGATGGGGGATCGACATTGTGGGGCCCCTGCCTACATCCCCGGGGGGCTATCGATTTGCTGTGGTGGCCATAGATTATTTCTCTAAGTGGGTGGAGGCCGAACCGCTGGTTCAAATAACCGCTCGAAACGTCAGAAAATTTTTCTAGAAGAATGTGGTCTGTCGCTTCGGGGTTCTGCTAGAGCTAACTGTGGACAATGGTAAACAGTTCGAGGGGCTTGAGTTCAAGGAATATTGCCTTAGTCTGGGGGTCAAGAAATGTGAGGTCTCTGTCATTAACCCGAGGGGCAATGGGCTGTGGAACGAATGAATGGTACACTGTTCTCCGGGATCTCTCATTCATTAATTGGCTTGTCGAAGGGCAAATGGGTTGAGGTGCTGCCAAACATTCTCTGGTCCATTAGGACAACTGCTACAAGGTCCACCGGTTTTTCACCTTTTCGGTTGTTGTATGGTAACGAGGAGGTCACGGCGGAGGAGATACCTGCCTGGTCATTGCGCACACTCAGACCTCATGTCAATGAAGATGATGTGGCAAAGGACATGTTGGAAGAGGTGCGCATGCAAGCAGTCGCTAACCTACACAAGTACATCACGTCCTTCAAGAAAACATACAATTGTAAAGTTCACTCAAGGGAGTTTGCACCGGGCGATCTAGTCCTTCGGCGCAATCCTAACCCGATCAGCGTCGGCAACTTGTGCAACAAGTGGCTGGGTCCCTTCATTGTGGATCGCTCAAACAGGCCGGGGGCCTATCATTTGTTGGAATTGGATAGTTCTCCAATGCGGCACACCTACAATGTTGATGCCTTGAAGCGGTTTTACGTGTAAGTTGCCACATGCCGCTTTGGCAGTAACAATGTCTATTTTGGTGTAACAAAAGTTGGGGCTGAGCATTTGTGCTCTAGGTGCTATACTTAGCCCGGTTAGTGTTGTTCCGGGCGGAGTCCCGAGGAGCCATTCGGGCTGCGTCGTAAGAAGTTGTTTCGGACTGCATCCCGAGGAGTTGTTCCGGGCGGGGTCCCGATGAGCCATTCAGGCTGCGTCGTAAGAAGTTGTTCTGGGCTGCGTCCCAAGAAGTTGTTCCGAGCTATGTCCCGAGGAGTCGGTCGGGTTGTGTCCCACACCCTTTTGTTTCAGCGCGGATTAGCTTATGTCTCGATAGGTTGCTGCCTTCGGGGTGGTGGCACGGAGGGTTGGCAATGTTTAAATGCCAAGGTGCTGTGACCCCTGTCTTGTGGTCCGATGTCTTGTGTACCGTATCGTCTATAGCAGCCGCTCGGGGGCTGGTCCTATGTTGCGATGTTAGTTTTAGCGTTTTTTATCCTTATCACGGCAACTACAGCCTAAGGGTCCCTGAGGGGACGTGTCATCTATATTTATCACATGGGCAACTACGGCCCTCATCCGGACAACTACGGTTCGGTGCCGGACAACTACGGTTCGATGCTCCGGAAGGATAAGCCCGGAAAGTCGGGTGCGACACAGGCCCGATGCCGAACAACTACGGTTCGAAGCTTGCCAAGGCCTTGTGAGACACTTGGCACGTAGAATAGCATTTGGTAGGAAATTTTCGTTCCAATGTACTTTGGCATAGTTCAAGTTACAAATAAGCTTACAATTTGTGAGTGTAATAAGAGCCCGAGGGCAAAAAAGTACAGGATTTGCCCGAAGGCATTGACAGTTTACAAAATCCCGAGGGTGAAAAAGTACTGGATTTGCCCGAAGGCATTGACAGTTTACAAAATCCCGATGGCAAAAAAATACAGGGGTTGCCCGAAGGCATAAAATTTACAAAACCCCGAAGGCACAGAACATACAACAGCCCGAGGGCTTGAGGCACTAAGGAGCCGAAGGCCTTTGTAGTAAGCAAGTCCATTCATGGCAAGCGTTACAATTCACCTAGCATTTCTGACAGCTCACGATGTTGCTCGGCCAAATCGTCAAGCACAGCCCTCGACAGCTGTATTCCTAACTAACATGCATGTGTGAAATGCTAAGTGTTCCTACTTTTATAGGTATATTGATGGTCTAAATTAGTATTTAACGACCGTCAACAGTCACCACGGAAGTTCTATCCCACCATAGAAGTTCCTCCAATGCAAGGGATAAACAATTGAACTGTAGAACTTAACGAGATACAAATGAGTTATTTAAATAGAAGTGAAGCTAGGGAAATGAGGAGCTTAGTTCCTACATGTTATAATCAACAACACAACAAACAAGTAGATCGACCACAATACATGAATTGACACAAATAAGCTCAATAAAGAAAACAGTTGCAAGAAAGGTAGAGAGAGAGAGAGACAATGATTTATACCGAGGTTCAGCAACCACACTGAGTAGTTCCTACATCCTCGTTGAGGAGCCACACAAAGTGGTCAGGTCTCTCCCAACCCTTTTCCCCGCCAAGCAATCACAAAGATCGAGCTTGGATTCTTCCTTCACTTGATTCTTTTCTTCTAAAGGCAAATCACACCATCACAAATGTCCTCATCTCACCACAACAAGTTGGAAGCTCGAGGGCGACACCTAGCTGTCTAGGAGACCATGTCTCTAAGAGTAATAAGCAAATCAAATCTTGTAGGGAAGGGAAAGAGTGTGCTCAAGCTTTTGAATGGATGGATTGAAGCTTTGGTTGGTTGGATTTCTCTCACAAATGCTATGAATCTCATGAACAAGTGTATGAGTGAGAGAGAGAAGCTTGAACTGAATAGGAGTGAAAATGCTAAAATGTCCAACCTCTCCCACGGGCAAAGGGGAGGGTTATATATAGGCAAGCTCTAGAAACTAACCATTGGAGTGTGAAGGACCGAGAAGGTGACTAGAGGGGGGGTGAATGGGAGCCAATCAAAATTCTTCTCAAGAACTTGGCCTATGTCCCAATTATAACCCAAGCCAACCTCTAATCCGATCACCAAGGCTACATACACCAACTTGTGATGTGCTACCCTTAGTAGTGATCAACAACAGCAGTGGAACATAGCGGAAACAAAAGAGAACTGACAAGACTCGAAAAAGTCAAGAAACGCACACAAGTCAGACCTCTCTGGACTCCCGTCAGTAGTGCCGATTAGGTCCATCAGCAGTGCCGGTTGGAACCATCGACAGTGCCGGTCACACCAAACGGCAGTGCCGGTGCGGGGTTCTCACGACTCAAATAAAGAGCGCATCGGCAGTGCCGGTAGTGCCATCGGCAGTGCTGGTGTGGGGTTTACAATTGAGTCTCTAGAGTGTTGCTATGAGTTCAAACACAGGCTACCGGCAGTGCTGATCGACACTTTCCAGAACCAAAATTGTGCATGAAACTTGGCAAGGAAATTACCAAAACGTATCCAAATGAACTCCAAAAATCACGAAACTTGCCCAGCTGATGTCTCATGGTAGGACGTTCCTTCTCCAAGTGGAATCACACAAAAAGCTAAATAATTCATCACAAATTTGAGGTTTTACTGAAAGCTCTAGGGTTTGAATGTTCTTGAGGAAATCCACGAAATCAAAGGTGCTCTTGCCTAGAAATCAATCAAGGATCCATAGAGGAATGTTTAGGCATGTCCTAGCACAAAGATCCCTCAAGAAATTCATACCAAAACCCACTCAAAAATGAGATCAAAAATCACCACGAAAATAGCTCCGAAAATAGGGAAAAAGAGAAATTCGGGATTTAGGGAGAGAGGAAGATCTTGAGCAGGAAAATAACTCTCATATCATGGATACATGCTTACAAGATCCATAGGTACAAGGGTAGGAAGCCACCCTCTTCCTGCCACTATTTGGAAGAGCAAGAGATGTCTCTCACACACACTCTCCTCTCCTCTTTTACATGAAGACCTCTCCTAGCACTTTGAATGAAGACCAAAGGCAAGGCTAAGGAAAAGAGAGGCACCTCTTTTACATGAAGACCTCTCCAATTGTCCACATGACAACACTACCCTTGACCTACATAATACACCCACCTACCACCGGGGGCATAATCATCCATCTTTCTCCTCGTCGCCCGAATGCCATCGGACCATTCACAACTTTGCTTGCCCTTGACGCAAGCTCCGCGATGGTGCCATGTGCACCTCTAATCGCCGCCACTGGTTTTGAGGCCCAAACCGAGAAACCGCTTTGCATGCTTCACAAAGCGCGACTTCTCGATGTTGACACATGTCACCTCGTCCCACAATCTTGACCACCAACGAGCCTCTCCCAGTCCCTGTCCATCGGGCCCCCTTGTCACTTGCATCAGCATCCCGCTCACCTAGACTTGATCAACACACCGTCTTCATCACCACCATGGTTTTGAGGCTCAACTACGAAACCGTCCGTGCTTCTTGCCTCTCCACGTGTACGGTGTGGATCACCCTTGACTTCACCCGGCATCCTGATCGTCCGACCCCAAGTCCCCTACTTGTGCCCGATCCTCTCGTCGTTGACCGCCAAGTTGACTCCAGTTACCTACACATCATGAGACAAGCAAACACATTTCCCATCTCCTGCAATATCACAACTCCGGTTAGTCGAAATCATAATTATGCACACACATATGCAATCCCCTGATTCCTGCATTTCAACTCAAGCACCAAAACAGCTCAAGTCAATTACTCATCACATATTGCAAACCATGGCATATCTCAATATGGTTTCTCAATCTCCCCCTTGATGAGTACATTGACAACACCAAATGGACAAAGATTTAGAATTTGAAATGTGAACCCGAATAGGCACATCCAAATGGCTCAAACCCAAAGAAAAGGTAAAATGTAGCCATCTAGTATAACAAGGGATCACAAAAACCAAGAGTTGGCAAGAAAAACGACTAAAGGCGCAAAGATCGCAAAAAGCTCAAGAAACGCTCAAGGCAATGGTATGCTCCCCCTCAACTTGTGGTAGTAGACATGAAATGCAACATGAGGTCATTTTTAGAATCTTAGCATTTTTGTGCATGACCCAAAAGCATTCTCCCCCTTTGGCAATGAACTAAGCAAAAGAAGCAAAAGAGCAACAAAGCAAACATGCAATGCATGAAAATGCCAACCTAAGGAGCTTCAACAATTATGCTAACAAGCATTTAAATGTGCTAATCACAAGCATAGAGCTATGAAGTGTAAAAGCAATGGTGTACAACCATACAAAGATCAAAAATAGATAGCAAGGCATAAACACCAAGAGCTATACAAGCTAAGCAGAAAGATTGACTAGCTTAGATAGAATCAAATTTTTCTTATCATGAAAAAAATCTACCACCACATGTGTAAGTACTCCCATCCAAGGCAAAACAAGCATCAAGTGAATCAAAAGATACTAGCCAGTTTCAATCTCAACTAGGGCAACAAGTATTCGCAGAAAATAAGCTCTACAAACACTCACATATACAACAAAGACTTATAAGAAAAGAGAAAAGCATTATTCTTATGTTATCCTCATGTAGCTCCTAATCCGTGCGGAGGGTCGCACGACTGGATACGGCAAACACCCCGAGGCTTCGAAGTACAATTTTTGGATTTAGCATTTTTATGTTACTTCTAATCCATGCGGAGGGTCGCACGACTGAGTACGACAAACACCTTGAGGCTTCAAAGCACAATCAACTTATTTGCAACTTAAAAGCATAAGGATGAGCATGCCTTTACGGCAAAAGGAACAAACGTTCCCACAATGTTCCATCATGAGCTAAACATTTGCAAAGCCACATTTCACAAACACAAGGTGCCATAGCTATGATATCCTCTAGACTAGCTTGAATTCAAGTTTCAACAAGGAGAAAAGCAATTATACACATGGTGAGCAAGTTTTAGCAAGATTAGTTCATAAGGTTCACAAGAAGCTAAGTTCACCTTTAAGATTAGCAAGTTGCTCAAAAGGGTCTATAACAAGCCATCTAGAAAATCTAAGCATGAGAGATTATCATCACATCCACACAACTCAGCTCAAGATCAATCATAGCAAGGAGAAATGCAAGGAAGCACAAGAATCAAAGCTCATCTACCAATGCATATATTACATATGAGATGCAATGCAAAAAAGGTAAGATACATATATACAAGAGAACACCAACTCCCCCTCAAATGATGCCATAGGGATGGCAAAGACCAAGTTCCCCTCGAAGAAAAGCATGTCTCGAAGCGTCTAGGGGCTTGGTGAGGATATCAGCTAATTGGTTTCTGGCATCGATGTATTTGAGCTCAACATCCCCCTTCTCAACATTGTCTCTCAGGAAATGGAATCGCACATTGATGTGTTTGACCTTACCATGCTGGACTGGGTTATTGGCTAAGCATATGGCATAGGAGTTATCACACATGAGTGGAACACTCTTAAAGGTTAACCCGTAGTCTCTCATGGTGGACATAATCCATAGGATTTGTGAGCAGCGGCTAGCGGTAGCAACATACTCAACCTCTATGGTGGATTGGGCTACACTCGACTGCTTACGAGACGACCAACAGATCAAAGAAGTACCCAAGAAATGACAAGTACCATAAGTGCTCTGCCTATCAATTCTACACCCAGCAAAGTCCGTATCCGAATACCCAATAAGATCAAGAGATGAAGATGCAGAGTACCAAAGACCAAACTCAAGGGTGTATTTGAGATACCTAAAGATGCGCTTGACAGTCTTGCGATGAGTCACCCTTGGGAAAGCTTGAACACAAGCACAAAAACACACTGCAAAGTGTATGTCGGGTCTTGTTTCCATCAGGTACAAGAGGGAGCCAATCATGCTCCTGTACTCCCTTTGGTCCGCCGCTTCATAGTCTTCATCGGGGTCAAGTGCCATTGTAGTGGACATTGGTATCGACAATGACTTCACATTGACCATGTCGAACTTCTTTAGGAGATCCTTTGTGTACTTGGCTTGATGTATGAAAGTGCCTTGCTTGCACTGCTTGATTTGAAGTCCAAGAAAGAAGGTGAGCTCGCCCATCATCGATATCTGAAATTCACTTTCCATAGCTTCCTGAAATATGGACACAAGAGCATGAGAGGAACCACCAAAGATGATATCATCCATGTAAATCTGAACCATTAGAAAGCCATTGCCATACTTCAGAGTGAACAAGGTTTTATCAACACACCCCATGACATACCCGCGCTCTAGCAAGAAAGTCTTAAGCCTAGCATACTATGCCCTAGGTGCTTTCTTTAGCCCATACAAAGCCTTCTAAAGCTTGTACACACGGTTTGGATATTTGTGGTGCTCAAAGCCAGGTGGTTGTTTTACATAAACCTCTTCCTCTATGAAACCATTTAGGAAAGCACTCTTGACATCCATTTGATAAAGTCTAATGCCCTTAGAGACAACAAATGCAAGCAAGATCCTAATGACTTCTATGCGTGCAAGAGGAGCAAAGGTTTCCCCATAGTCTAAGCCCTCCACTTGACTGAAACCCTGGGCAACAAGCCTAGCCTTGTTTCTAACAACCTCACCATCTTCCCCATGCTTGTTTTTAAACACCCATTTGGTTCCTATGACATTGACACCAACAGGAGGCTCTACTAGGGTCCATACTTTGTTTCTCTCAAAGTTTTCCAACTCCTCATGCATGGCATTAACCCAATGTTCATCAGATAGTGCATGTCCAACATCCCGGGGTTCAAAGGTTGCAACAAAGAGAGAATTGGTAAAGCAAGCGAGATGTGCAGACCTTGACCTTGTTGTCCTCTCATAGAGATTACCGATCATATGTTGAGGTGGATGTTGACGCTGAATGTGGGGAGGAGCCTCTCTCTCAGAGCGTACCTCCCCCTCAACCACAGCTGGAGCTCACTCGACAGCTGCTGAAGTCGATGTAGAGGCTTCTAGACCCTCTGCTGGAGTGGTAGCAGCTGGAACAAACTGGATGTGAGATGGAATTACTCATCAAAGGTTACATCGCAGGACTCTACGATGGTGTTAGTTTCCAAATTCAAAACTCTGTAGGAATAGCCATGAAGGGTGTAGCCAAAAAAGATACCATCAGAAGATCTCGACTCAAACTTATCAAGATTGCCATGCATGAGAATGAAGCACTTGCAATCAAAGGCACGTAAATGAGAAATAGATGCCTTCCTCCCAAAACATAGCTCATAGGAAGTCACATTAATAATTTAGTGCAAGAAAACCCGATTGGAAACATAGCAAGCAATGTTAATGGCCTCAGCCCAGAACCGCCTCGGAGTCTAATGCTCATCTAGCATCGTCCGGGCCATTTCCAGCAAGGTTCTGTTCTTTCTTTCAACCACACTATTCTGCTGGGGAACACGAGGTGCTGAAAACTGATGCTCAATACCATGCTCAAGACATAAAGCATCAAAGCAGGAGTTCTTGAACTCGGTGCCATTATCACTGTGGATTGCTCGTAATGCACCAGGAAGTTCCTTGAACAACCTCAAAGCTAAGCTCTGACAGTGATGAAGCACTTCATCCTTGCTCTCAAGAAAGTAAACCCAAGAGTAGCGAGAGTAGTCGTTAACAATCAGAAGAACATACCACTTCCCACCCGCCGAACAAACCCGAGAAGGACCAACAGGGCCATGTGAAGTAGCTCTCCAGGGCGTTCAATCATCACCAAATTGATTGGTGGATGAGAAGTGGCAATCATTTTCCCATAAAGACAAGGAGCACAAACCTCGAATCATGCCTAGGCCACTCAAGCGACAAAGCAAGTCAAAGCTCATGTGACCTAGTCTTCTATGCCATTTCTAGAGCTCAGAAGAAGATTGAGCAAACAAGCACTTGCGAGAACCAGGAGAACCACCAAAATCATCCTGAAAAACTTCCCCAATGCTAGAAATCCCACAAATGAAAGAGTCATTCGAATCAAGAACACAAGAAGCATTTTTCTTAAAGCGCACTTCCAAACCAACATCAAGCAACTGAGAGACAGAGAGGAGATTGTACTTGAGACGTTCCACCAAACCAACGTCCTTGAGAGTGAATTTTTCATTTACCTTTACCGTGCCTCTTGCCTTCACTCTCCCTCTCTTGTCATCTCTAAAGGTCACATACTCCCGGTGCTTCAAGGAAGTGAGGCTGGAGAACCACTTTGCATCTCCGGTCATGTGGCGCAAACACTCAGAGTCCATCAACCATTTGTTCTCTAGGCTTCCACCTGCTGCCTACAAGAACGAGAAGGAAAAGTCGATGGCTCAATGCTAGGGTTAGTCAAAAAGCATTTTGGAATCCAGCACTTCACCATACAACCGGTAGTAGTCATCATAGTTCTTTGCACATTATCATTTGAACGCATGGGACGAGAACCACGATGGGGAAAACGTGGCCTGTCAAAACGTCTCGACTCGAACCTATGGTTGTGAGGATAGAAATCATCTGTGTGAAAACCAAATCCACGCGAGTGACGCTCACCACGATGGGGAAAACATGGGGTGCCAATGCGCTGCTGTGCAAAACATTTGTTTCGTAAATAAAAGTCATATGAGGGATGACCCTGTCCATGATAGGCACGAGAAAAAGAGCGAGACTGAAAGTCATCAAAATCATCATGATGCATATTTCTAGTCAACTCATCTTGCATCCTCTCAATCCTCTTACGCCTATAACAGAATTCATCCCAGTGACCCTTACGATCATAGAACATGCAAATGTAGACATTCTCATGTTTAGGCTTTGTTTGCATAGGAGGTTTGAGTTTTGGCTTCTCTGTTTGCTTTGGGTTGAAGGAAGGTTTGGGGTTTGTTGGATAGTATGTGTCAGTGGGTTTGATGGATTGTTCCTCATCCTTGTAGCTAGAGCTAGGCACAAACTTACCCATAGTTTCACTCTCTTTATCACACCTCTCAAAACCCAAGCCCAAGTTGTAGGTTGACCTACTAGCACACTCTTTGACTCTTGCCAAGTCACTCCCAATCTTCTCCTCACTCACTAGGGTTTTTTGGAGCCTAGAAATTAGATATTCATTTTCTTGGACTAGGACTTTATTTTCCTCCCTAGTGATTACAAGCTTGTCCTTAAGAGAGACACACACTTCACATGGTGGTGGAAAGACCTTAGAGAGAGTCTCATATAGCAGCTTGGACTCGAGCTCTTTGACTTTGAGGGTTTGAGCTTCCAACTCACTAGTGAGCTTGGGGCACTTCTGACATGCACCCAAAAGAGTTGGTCTAGCCTTGACTTCATCAAGCTCTTTAAGGGCACTCTCAAGCTAACTGGCAACTTGAGCATGCACCCTATCCCTCTGTGCAAGATCATTCATCACAACTTGACAAGACTCACACTCTACAGCCATGTCATCTTTAGCAAGCTTAGGCCTAAGCGAAGTGATCTCATACTCAGCACTCTCTAACTTAGACTTGAGCTCTCTACTCTCACGAACAGCACTGTGAATCTTATCATCTTGCATGAGCAGAACATCGCGCAAATGATCAAGTTTAGAAGAGAGCTCGTCAAGAGTGGGAGGTACCTCGCTTGTGTCAGAGTCAGATCCAGAGTCGGTGTCGTGGTCGTTCTTTGCCATGAAGCAAAGCCCAGTGAAGTCATCCATCCTCTTGACTCATGGCTTTTCAACCTCCTCCTCCGAGCTTGAAAGGCCTTTGCTTGATGTGAGGTCGACATCGCTCAAGGCGGCAACGCGGGCGCGTGCAATGGCCTTGGCGAACTTCTTGGAGTTATTTCCCTTCTTAGAAGTGGTTCTTCTTCGGCTTGAAGTCTTCAGTGTTGTTGTCGCGGTATCCGGCCTTCTTCTTCTTCTTGGGACAATCAGCAATGAAGTGTCCCGGGTCACCGCACTCGAAGCAGGTTCTTGAACCACCTCCTCTTCTCTCCTTGCGATTGTTGTAGAACTTCTTGAACTTCCTTGTGAGCAAGGACAACTTATCGTCAGGAATGCACTCCATCTATTCATCCGAAGCTGCAACAAGAGAAGACAGAGCAAACTCCAAACAAGACTTGTCAAGTAAGGGGTTAGTTCCATAAGAAGCATCACTGTGACTATCCTTTTGAGAGCTAGAAAGCAAGGCCATGCTAGAAGCAGGATTAACATGATTAGGACGAGATTTCCTAGACAGTTCATGAGATTTCAGCTTGCTATACACTTGCTCAGAGTTCAAGGTGTTGAAGTCAGCAGTTTCTTCTAGAGCAGCAATTTTAACCCCCCAAACATTTTCATCAAGTGAGTACAGCAGTTGCTTAGCTCTTTCATTATCATTGTACACAAGGTTACCACAAGCCCGCAAGTTGCACATAATGGCCTGAAACCTACAAAAGCTGTCATCTAGTGACTTGCCAGGTTTTTGTGCAAAAGTTTGGTACTGTCTATTGTAAGAATCCTTACACGTAGACTTGACTTGATTGGTACCCTCATGGTACGTGCAAAGCTTATCCTAAATAGCATGTGCAGTATCAAGATGAGCAACACGGTCATGTTCATTTCTACCTAAAGCAGAAAGCAGGATATTGACAACTTTGGAGTTGTTCTCATACCTGATTAGCTCGCCTACAGACGTAGTGTTGAGGTCTTGTGGTATAGCATACTCCTGCTCAACGATCTCCCAAATTGCACGTCCTTGGCTTAAGAGATAAGCCTTGGTCCGCGACTTCCAGTAGGGAAAGTCCTCACCATCAAACATCCAAAGCTTGACTACACGCTTCTCCATGTCGCCTTCAGATCACAAAACCGGTGAAGGTCAACTAGTGATCACACCGACTCTGAAACCAATTGAATGACCAAGAAGGTGACCAGAGGGGGGTGAATGGGAGCCAATCAAAATTCTTCTCAAGAACTTGGCCTATGTCCCAATTACAACCCAAGCCAACCTATAATCCAATCACCAAGGCTACACACACCAACTTGTGATGTGCTACCCTTAGGAGTGATCAACAACAGTAGTGGAACACAGCGGAAACAAAAGAGAACTGACAAGACTCGAAATAGTCAAGAAACGCACACAAGTCAGACCTCTCTGGACTCCCATCGGCAGTGCCGGTTGGAACCATTGACAGTGCCGATCATACCAAACGGTAGTGTCGGTGCGGGGTTCACAGGACTCAGATAAACAGCAGACGGAGCGCGTCGGCAGTGCCGGTAGTTGCCATCGGTAGTGCCGGTGCGGGTGCGGGGTTCAGAATTGAGTCTCTGGAGTGTCGCTGTGAGTTCAAATTTAGGATACCGGCAATGCCGGTCCAGCCATCGGCAGTGCCGATCGACACTTTCCAGAACCAAAACTGTGCACGAAACTTGGCAAGGAAATTACCAAAACCTATCTAAACGAACTCCAAAAATCATGAAACTTGGACAGCTGATGTCTCATGGTAGGGCGTTCCTTCTCCAAGTGGAATCACACAAAAAGCTCAAGAATTCATCACGAATTTGAGGTTTTACCGAAAGCTCTAGGGTTTGAATGTTCTTGAGGAAGTCCACGAAATCGAAGGTTGTCTTGCCTAGAAATCAATCAAGGATCCATAGAGGAATGCTTAGGCATGTCCTAGCACCAAGATCCCTCAAGAAATTCATACCAAAACCCACTCAAAAACAAGATCAAAAATCACCATGAAAATAGCCTCGAAAATAGGAAAAAAGAGAAATTCAAGATTTAGGGAGAGAGGAAGATCTTGAGCACGAAAATAACTCTCATATCATGGAAACATGCTTACAAGATCCATAGGTACAAGGCTAGGAAGCCACCCTCTTCCTCCCACTATTTGGAAGAGCAATAGATGTCTCTCACATACCCTCTCCTCTCCTCTTTTACATGAAGACCTCTCCTAGCACTTTGAATGAAGACCTAAGGCAAGGCTAAGGAAAAGAGAGGCACCTCTGCCACCAGCCCTACCTCTCCTTATATAGGCCCAAGGTCTATTGTCCACATGATAACACTACCCTTGACCTACATAACACACCCACCTACCACCGCGGGCATAATCGTTCATCTTTCTCCTTGTCACCCGAATGCCATCGGACCCTTCACAACTTTGCTTGGCCTTGACGCAAGCTCCGCGATGGTGCCATGTGCACCTCCAATCGCCGCCACCGGTTTTGAGGCTCAAACCAGGAAACCGCTTTGCATGCTTCGTAAAGCGCGACTTCTCGATGTCGACGCGTGTCACCTCATCCCACGATACTGACCACCGGCAAGTCTCTCCCGGTCCTAGTCCATCAGGCCCCCTTGTCACTTACACCGGCATCCCGCTCGCCTTAACTTGGTCAACACGCCGTCTTCATCACCACCACGGTTTTGAAGCTCAACCGCGAAACCGTCTGTGCTTCTTGCCTCTCCACATGTACGGTGTGGATCACCCTTGACTTCACTCGGCATCCCGATCGTCCGGCCCCAAATCCCCTACTTGTGCCCAATCCTCTCGCCGTTGACCGCCAAGTCGACTCCAGTGACCTACACATCATAAGACAAGCAAACACAATTCCCATGTCCTACAACATCATCAATACCTCTACCAACTCCGTTTAGTCGAAACCATAATTATGCACACACACATGCAATCCCCTGATTCCTGCATTTCAACTCAAGCACCAAAACAACTCAAGTCAATTACTCATCACATATTGCAAACCATGGCACATCTCAACATGGTTTCTCAGAGTGTATTTTAGTGACTGATGGAACTTCCATGAAAACCCACGGAACTTCCATCATTTCAAAAAGAGTCGTTGTGCGGGCTAGGTTTTTTCTATAACAAGGGATGACGAACTTCCATCATGGGCATGACGGAACTTCCGTAACTCACTGGATGCTAAGTCACTGGTTAAGGCAGTGATGGAATTTCCGTCAAGGAATGATGGAACTTCTGTAACTCTCTGTTTGGCTGAGAATGGTTAGCTCTTTTGGTTGCTTTTTGTGGCTAAGATTTTCCTTAAAGCTTTGGTTTCGTTTGAGCACAATAATTTCCTAAAAGCAAGATTAGTTTACCCCTCTTAATAGTTTGGCGTTCCTATGACTCAAGAAATTAAAAAAAAAGTTAAACATGAAAGCTCTTTTGAGTCCTTTCTCTTTTATTCTTTTTTGTATAGGGATGAACAATCTCACACGGTGGATTATGATATTCTTTTGATAATCTGTACAATCTTCTTTAAACAGATGTTAGTACACTTTTAATCTTTAGTCATCATTCACCAAAACCTACTAGGGGATCCTAGATGCATCTTCAATTTCCCCTTTTTTGGTGATTGATGACAATAGATTAAAAATGATATAAGATATAATCAAATGAGATAACAAACAAAATATAGCAGAGCTCCCCTAAAGATATGCATGAATCACACAAAACATGTGAGAGAGCTACCCCTATATTTTGTAATTTGTGGGGTGCCTAACAAGTGTACAAGTGTGCACTAAGTTATAAATCAAAGAAACCAATAGCACACTTAACACAATCATCATCTCACAATAATAAGCATGAATAATTAACCAAGCACCACCACACATTATCGTAAAATAAGGAATAGTCATATTCAAATAAAGGTTCACAAATACTAAGAGAGTGATGCTTCTAAGTATGTGTTGTGGAGTGAAGCCTCTCCTCTTTATTTATAGGGCCCAAAGTTGGTTCCTAGAGTCGGTAACCGCCGCCTAACATGCACAACCGCCATTGGGGAGCCACCAGGAGCAAGCACGTGGCAGCCATGCATGAGGGGGGCCATCCCTTGTTCGGTCGAACAAGGGGGGAGTCCCCACGTGCCCTCCTTTCTCAAGTCCCCTGATAGGTGGGCCTTCTTGTCTAGTGACACCCTTAGGTCGGTTGTTGAGGTGGTTTGCTTCTGTAAGTGGGCCATTCAATCCATGTGCGTAGTTTTGATTGGCTTGAAATATATTTCTATGGATCATGAAGCATTTTTCACTCCTTTTGTGCATATTCCCTGCATGTGAGCATTTCTCCAAGTACAAGTGGGTCTTTATTAATTCTAACTAACATGCGAGGTGGAAATGTTGAATCCTCCTTTATTTTGAGTAATATTGATGGTCGAAAATGGTACTTAACGACCGTCAACAGGTGGTAACTCCCACACTAAGCATGGGAACCGACCTAGAAAAGGCAGTGGGAGACTCCCCAAGCAGGCCTAGATCGAGTGGGCCCCAAAGATGTTTGGCCGAACACGTGTGTTCGGCCAAATATCAACTGGCCCCTCTCGGTCACAGCCTTCTTCGAGACAATGATGTATTGTCCCCATTTACCCCGCCATGTGTTAGGCCTTCTGGCATGTAGGTTTGTTCTGTTTATGGGCTTGTGGATCCTTGTGTTGCGCTCTGATTGACCAGAAGTGTGCTTTCTCCTATAATGACATGGATTTTACCTCAAGTATATGGGTAAATCACCTGCAAGCAAATATTCACCAACACTTGTGAATTCATTAGTAATAAACTCCTGCCACTATGTTGGTTGTTTACTTCTATAGTTTTATGCAGGTATTTGACGGTCAAATTGGGTACTTAGCGACCGTCAACAAACTCCCCCACACTTTGCCTTTGCTCGTCCTTGAGTAAAGTAAAAGGACTAAGGTGGATCATATTCTCCAAATGGTATGATGCTAGCATGCAAGTTATTCCAAGTCATACATGTACCAATGGACTTTGAAGTGTCTACCATGTCACCTATAGCGGTTAAACACTGGAATGATACAAATTGTGGTCATCTTTGCTCCTTGTGCTAAGTAACTGTAACTTGGGTTTTTGAAGAATTTTCAAAATTAAAACAAAGTTATACTCTTCAAATCATTCTCTCAAGTCACTCATATATGTGTGTGGATCCTCACCAAGGCTTTTGTTGTTGTCGCTTTTTGTTCCTACTTCTAAAGGTAGGCTTATGTGGAGCTCAGGGTAGGGAATAAAAAGAAGGCATTAATGTGCTTCATATATTATCAAGTCAAAAACCAGATCCAAGGAGAAAACAAGTCATGAATCATCAATCAAGTATGTGCACATATATGGATGGAGTGATGGGTAATGGGTACTCCTTTTGATATCCTCCCTCTTTTCTATTTGAGAACATGGTTATCTCTCTTTTTTCTTTTTCTCTTTTTTTAATACTCGACAACCCATGTCTCTTATTGCAAGAATAATTGGAGGGGTTTCTCAAAGTAGTGGAGCACTTTATTTTGTGGAAGGACGATGCATAATGTAGGTGGATGAATACTCCTTTATGTATAGACTCTCTCTTTCCTTCAAATGATATTGGGCAGGGCTATTTCTTTTCTCTCTCTCTTTTTCATCATTATCAATAATGAGAGATTTTGTTTTTGATAGTCGTGCCTTCTGTGGGAACAATTGAGAGAGAGTCATAACAAGATAATCATGGAATATTCCTTTTGGTGGATGGATGCATGATTATGATGGTAATGCTACCTTCCAATGTCGAAGATTAGCATATGAAGTGAATGTGCACATGATCTTGACCAACAATCCATAACAAACATCTCACTAGGGTAACAACAATTTGACAAGGTTCAATGAAGACACAAGTAGCATATGTATAAGGTTTATCAAATGAATCTATCATATGGCTCTGGTGGGATTTATGCAATCACAGAGGAGTAAGCTTGTAGATTTTAATTTCCAAAAAGATTTCCCAAGTACTTTATGCGTAAGTGAGCAAGAATCACTTCATCAAACCATATCACACTAGTCAACAACATAGGTAACTTGCGGTCCCTACGAATATAGTCCACTAGTATTGGCATAAGAATAAGGAATCAAGAGCATGCAGGCCAACCATGAAAATGTTTGAATAATTGGGAGGTCATCAAGGTTGATTTTAATTTTCAATTTTAGATACTATCGATTTATTCCATGAAAATCGAATCAAATGCACAAAAGAGAGAGAGAGGGGGGGGGGATAAGACACACAAACCATCACACTAGTAGATGATGCCGAGCAGGGCGAAGGTGGCTTTAGTTGACCTAGAGGGTTCGGCTAAATCATCCTGGCATTAGGCTTGGTCACCCTATTGTGTGTTGCTCGGTGCAGCATTGTTCATTATATGTTGGCTTGTAAGGTCTTTTGTTGCGTGTCTGAAATCCTAAGGATCTCCCCAACACTTGTTTGCTTGCCTGGACATTTTATTTCACACAAAAATAAAACAAGAGGGTAAAAAGCAAAAGGAATTCTATCGGCTTTATGGGCCCTACAGAATCACAACTTTATTATTAATTTATTTTTTTATTTTTTTCTTTTTCAAGGTGCACTACATAATTGAATTGAAAGGAAATAAAAAAGAAATGAACTAAAGCGCCTTTCTTTTTTTTCAGCAAGTCACGAATGCAAGAACTAACAATAATTCTAAACCAAGAGGCAAGTTGACATGCATAGAACTTAATACGTCACTTATAGAACTTCCCCACACTTAGATCTTTGTATCATTTAGACATAATAAATCAAGTGTGCAGTGTTGCAGCCTTCTCCTAGTAGGTTCCATCGCCAAAAGTACCAAGGTATCAACTTGATGCAGCTCCCATGTTCTCAGGCATAGTGTGACCATCGTTCTATTCAATTCTCACCTAAAAGGGTTAGTGACCAAAAATACTCAAAGGCAAATATATCCTAAAAACATGTGCTTGCAATTATTTAATAACAGAAAAAAAGAAATGGTAATCCAGGCCATCTCCCAGTGGTGCTTCATTTATGGTCAGAAGCTTCACCATAGAGACTTTATATTGCAGCTATCATTGGTGATGTAGTTCCCACTCCACCGCCAATTCTCGATGTGTCATTGAAGCTCTAGATACAAGGTTAGTGCCAAAGTGCAATTACGAGATTTGCAATATTTATGATAAACAAAAAGCATATACAACCATCCTTCTAAATATTTGGCTAATGAGGCTCTTGAGGTGGTTGTAGTCCTCGTAGGTGCGCTTAGCAGAAAGGTAGGTTGACTCTAGAAATTCATTAAATGAGCATGTATCCTAAGGGTTTTCAATAAACAAGCTCTCATGCTCATCTATATAATCTTCTCCTCCTATTTCTAGAGTCAATGGCACAATAAATCCAATGGCCCAAAGTTTTCCCTTCTCAAGAAAATCATTGACAAAGATCACGGTTGATTTTTTGTCATCATTGACAATGGAGTAGTTAGGGCTAGAGGAAAAAGGCTTAGGCAAAAAGGATGATGGTTTGGTTTCAAAGGGATTTAGAGTTCTTCTCAAATCATCTCCTTCTTGGGTGGAAAGCTTAGTGTCCTCAGAAGAAACAGGCTCTGGTGATCTGAGTTGGGATACAAACATCACTTTCTCGAGCGGGGAGTGCTCAAGATGAGGCCTCACCAAAAGATTTTCTAAGAAAAAGGTCTTGGTGGCGAAAGCAGTCTCCATAAGCTTTTTAGTGTGGCTCCCTTCAGATGCACCTAGTTGACAAAGTTTTTCTAGTGGGTAGCCTAGGAGGAGCTCAAAATCGATAATAGTAAGACATGAAAGTCTAGGTGAAGCTCAACTTTGCTTATCACGATTGGTATAGCTCTTGCAATCCCCCAACATGGAAAAGTTACTCCCAAAGCGTCCTTGTAGATTAACTCAATCGGTTCTAGGGGTATATCATCCACAAGCTGTAAAGCTATGTACTCGAGAATGATATTAGCTCTTGTGGTGGGATCATCAAGGGCCTCTACGACATTTTCTTGTATATAACAAGGAATGGTTGTGGAAGGTGAAAGGATTTGGATAGTTTTGAAATAGTGTTGTTCTTACCTCAACCACTACTTCTTCATGGCCTTCTTTCAAATTTCTTCTTGGAAAGGACCAGGAGGCAAAGCAGATACTGTAGTCTTGTTTTGCTAGATGTAATTCGAGGTTTTTCCATGATCATCAAGTAAGCTTTCCTCCAATTTAACTAGCAACCCAGAAGGTAGAATTTCTTCTTCCTTCCAAGAGGTATCAATAGCAAAATCTAGAGATGAGAGAGCTATAGGTTCAAATTTAGCTATTGAGGGACCCTCATGGGCTGGTTTGCCCTCTTCTACAGGATCGGGAGGACAGACAGGAATAACTGGGTCCTTTTGAAACAATAATTCAAGGTGTTCCCAAAGTCTTTGAAAAGACCTTCCTTGAATTCAAAAGGGAACTCAGACGGTTGAATTTCTTCTTCCTCCAGTGTTCAAGGTTCGGGGGACGGCTCAAAAGTCAAATTTGGTGATATGTAAGGTGTAGGTTGGGAATTGGCTATTGAGGAGTCCTCGTGGTTCAACGTAGCTTGTTTCTGGAGGGGCTCACTGTCAATGACATGTACCCGAGGTACCTCATATAGAAGGAAAGTAGAGATAGACTCCTACTTGGATATGTATAGTAGACCGACTAGAACTCCGCCATGTAACCCTGTCCCCCCGAATATATAAGGCGAGGTAGGCGTCCTCCTCAAGGGACAACCACAATTAGATAGATCCCACAAATAGACATCATCGTCTAGGACAATCCTCCTCATCTAGATCTATTATCTAGACATATGAATACAAATATCCAAGAACACAGGACGTAGGGTTATTATTCTCCGGGAGGCCCGAACCTGTATAAATCGGCATCTTGTGTTACCAGCGTCTCTTGATCTCATGCATACCCCTATCTACATATAAATCATCATAGGTAAACTACCCTATGTCTAGTGCTGAGAATAAGTCTCAACACTCACAAAGGTTGGCTAAGAAGGAAGTGGTATCTATGATACAATCTAGGATTTCTCTTCCTTGTTTTGTTGTCTTGTGGGCAAACAATCCTCCTGAGGCAATGTCGAGGTACTGGGCAGATTTCTTATTTAAACCTGAATAAAAGTGTTAAAGTAACATAACATTGGGTATAGACAAGTCTGGGCCAGATTGCAGTAGCAAAGTGATCCTGGCCCAAGCTGCTCCAATAGATTCCTTCTCAATCTGACAAAAGCAGTGAATTTCCATACGAAGGGAGACAATACGGGATTGTGGGAAGAATGCAATACAAAATTCATCCCATAACTTCTCCCGATCACCATGTACACTCTCGTTAGTATGAGTGAACCATTGTTTTGCCCTCTCCTTGAGGGAGAAGGAAAACAATTTCCACTTTAGAGTTTCATGTGTCATGTCGTCGATGAACAAACACGAACACAGATACTCAAACTCTTGCAAATGATGGTATGGATTTTCTAAATCTAGGCCAGAGAAGGGTTGCTCCCGAACCAAGGCTAGAAAGCCAGGGTGCATTTCATTACCAGATATATGCATTGGGTTCGTAGATGGCGGTGGTTCAAAGAACTCGCCCTTTGGAGCAAAAAAGGATAGTATTGTGGGTTGCTCCATGGTGGAAAAAGGAAAGAAAATGGAAAAGACATGAGGATGAATAATGTTCGAAGATGATACAATAATTGTTCCCTAGAAATGACACCAGAAATGCTTGTTGGTATTTACTATGATCATAGGTAAATCTGCAAGCGCACGGATACAGGTAAATCTGCAAGCGCACGGATACCAATGTAGCACTTCACCTAAGAGTATTCTAGGTTAACGAATCACAGGGAACATGTGTATACTAATGTTCTAAACTAATACACCCAAGGATAACAAGAATATTGTAGGCAAAGGGTATAGAGGATTTCTATGGTCAAGGATCCTATAATAAGGTAGGTTCAGTCCTTAACTACTTACTTCGGCACTGGCTTACCCCTGCATCCACAGGCGACTCCGACCAATAGCTTTACAACATACCCGGACATGGAGGATTGCTAAGGCCAAATAGGGTTATCACCACCTACCGACTACCTCTACAAATCGTGGGGCACACAGCAAACAAAGGTAACCACTAGCCTAGACATCACGTCTACACTATCGATTACTATCAAAATCTCAGTACCATGCTTATAGAAGACTAATATACTCTAACTAAATAGAGTGATGATCCCCTAAGCAATAATAAAGGGAAGAACTTACATAAATAGAAAACTTAAGTACCAAAGAAGGATCACGAATACTTACTTAAAAAGGAAAGTATCCATCAAGGTACAAGTGTGGGGAAGATCGCCGACAAACCCGATGCTTCCCCGAACTCCCCCTAATTCTCTCTTTATTTTCTAAGCACTTTGGCAGTGCTAAAGCCTTTTGAGTGAAGCACTAAATCTTCTTCTTGTGTGTTGAGAGTAGAGGCACTCCCCTCCTTATATAGGGGACCAAAGTTGGTAACTAAGGCGGTTACTACCACCCTAAGCGCGGGAACCGACCTTGAAAAGGTGGTGGGAGACTCCCCGAGCAGGCCTGGGCCGAGTGGGCCCCAAAGATGTTCGACCGAACATGAGTGCTTAGCTGACTCCTCTCGGTCACAGCCTTCTTCGAGATATTGACTTACTCTCCCTATTTGCCCCTCCACGTGTTAGGCCTTCTGGTATGTCGGTTTGCTCTATTTATAGGCTTGTGGATCCTTGTGTTATGCTCTGATTGGCTGGAAGTGTGTTTTCTCCTATGTTGACACGGATTTTATCTCAAATATGCGGGTAAATCACCTACAAGCAAATATTCACCAACACATGTGGAATTCATTAGTAATAAATTCCTACCACTATGTTAGTTGTTTACTTTTATAGTTTTATGCAGATATTTAACGGTCGAATTTGGTACTTCGTGAGTGTCAACATCTTCCTAATTTGTGACATGTTCACATGATATATGAAGACGGATCAGCCGGCAAGGTACAGCTCAAAATCAAAAATCACTTGGGGGATGTT
This sequence comes from Eleusine coracana subsp. coracana, assembly GCA_032690845.1. Taxonomy (NCBI): domain Eukaryota; kingdom Viridiplantae; phylum Streptophyta; class Magnoliopsida; order Poales; family Poaceae; genus Eleusine; species Eleusine coracana. Next base: position 46,680,045 of record CM064430.1, read on the forward strand.
GTGGAATACTTACCTTATCGATATCTATAGCTAGGCTAAAGGCAGTGGGTAATAGTGTGGTCCACAAGGAGGAACCGACCAAGTCAATCTGATACGCAAGAAAGTTAAAGGTAGACTTATTGTATTTTGCCTTGTAGCATATAATTAGGACTCTTCATGTAAACCCTTCTCGACCGGATATATAAGACGACAGCCCCCCCCCCCCCCCCCACGTCATAGTGACACACGCATTACAATCCTCATCAATACAATACCGCATACAGGACATATGGTTTTTACTTTCACGAGAGGGCTAAACCTATTTAAACCGCTTTGTGTGCTAACTATCAAGTTCAAAGATAATAAACGCGGCATGTTCGAATTTGAAAGCTAGAGATGGCGACAATGCAGATCTTTGTTGCCTATTTCGGTGGAGATTTAGCAAATAGGATTTGTATTTAATACTTCATTTTGCAAGTAGATGTATGCGCAAAGAATGATGTATAAAGCGTCATAGTATTTATTGAAGCAAGACGCATGCTTATTTTCATTATCTAAAAAAATGTGAGTATCTGACCACCCCGAAATTGTTGGTGATGTGTTGCTCCCATGGGCCCTTGAACCAAGGGTGTCATTCGTTATTCACGCATATTAATGACTATAAGAAATTTGATATTATGTGATAATTATAGAGTGGCATTTAATAAAAATACCGTAGAGCAGTCCATTTTATGATGTTTCACTCAATTTAGTGACGATGATTTCAAATGTGTTGTTAAAGTCATATAGAAATTATCGCAAACTAAGCCAATATCATATTGCGACGAACGATTGTCTGTTGCAAGAGATAAACTAGTAACATCGCAATTTTACTACACTAGTAAATACTCGTAGCAAATAATTTTTGTCACAATTTTTTTTAGTTTATATTTCAATACTTATAAGGTGCTTTAGTGTCAATATTTACAATAGAGTAATCATATTTATACAAGAAATCTATAAAGCAACAAATTATTATATTTTTATACAATATATCATATAATTTCTTTTAATAAATATATTATCTTTCAAATCATTAACAAATAGTAGTAACATTTATTTTTGTATAACTGATACATATGTTTGATGGAAAAAATTGAAAGAATAAAATCGTGAAGGTATCGAGAAAGGAAAAAGGCCAGCTACGCAATAGCCCAAACCTACCTCCTCCTAAATCTGAAAATACAAAATGGAAAAGACCTTTCTTTCTTCTGAGCCCAACCTCGGCTCGGTTGCAAAAAAAAAAAAAAAATGAAAAAACAAAAAAAAAGATACAACGTGTAGTCGAACACACTGGGGTTCAAACCCAGCTTCTGAAGGACTCAAGCTAACAGCAATAACCACTAAAGTACAAAATGCTTTGCCTCCTTATCGCTACCACACTTAGTTGTGAGACAAAAAATGGAAAGATGCCAGACCTCGAATGTCCGACGGGGTTGGAACCTTGACGCCTATGGGCTTCAAACAGACGACGATAACCACTGAGGTAGAAATTCGTAACTCTCTACTATTGTACTTCAGTCTGAATATATATTTTGTTTTTGCTTGCTTAATTTATTTTAGACCCAGCTGCCGAGGTGTTGTGTTGAGCCACCGACGAGGGGTCCCACATGCCGGGTGTTGTTTTTCTTAAGCAAGCGTCTGATATGAAGTTGTATATGACCTAAAAGGGTGGATTAGTTCAGACACTTAAATGATAATGCACCGTAGCTTCAATCGGAGCAAAAACAGATACTTATTTCCATTATATGACCGTGAAGTCGTTGATGATGTGCCACTCCCATGGGACCTTGAACGAAGGGTGTCATGCATTAGACACATGTTAACAGTGTCGAGTCCTTAAGCAAGTGTGTCATATGAAGTTGTATATTACCTAAATGGATGGATTAGTTCAGATACTCAATTGCTATAACTTCCAAAAGAGATGAACTAATTCAGCAACTCAAATCGACTTTTCTCTTGAATACTACGTCTGTTTTAAAAATGTTGTCATTTTGGCTATGAATTTGGGCAGTTGTCTGTTCAAATTCATATAGCCAGAATGACAACATTTCTGAGATGGAGATTTTTTAGATACATCTCATAATGGAACAAATTCTCAAATGGAGATAGTATTATACATCATTTCATTTTTACAGGGTAATTTATGTATATATGCACCACATACTCATGCACCATGTTTCGGTCGGATATATGCATTTTTTTAGTAAACAATAACATCAGGATGAACACTCGAGAACCAGACAAAGGATTTTGTTTAGCACAAGTTAACCTTAATTATGAGATGTGGTTACATACAAATATGACCTTTGTTTATGTAATTACTGTGTCAGCTTACCGTGCTCTGAAGAAGGAAGAAACTATGAGGCTGAACGCTGAAAATTGTGCAGCTATGGCCTCGGATGAAGAGCATTGGTGGAAAGTCCTTTGGAAGATGCGGATTCCTCCAAAGGTTCGGATTTTCTGGTGGCGGGTGTTGCATAATTATCTCCCGACTAAGGCTGAATTGAAGAGGAGGCATGTTGCTAAAGAGAGTCATTGTGAGGCGTGCGGAAATCCATCCGAGACCCTGTTTCATATTGCTGTGGAATGTACTTTTTCCCTACGTTTCTGGGAAGCAATGGAGAAGATGACTGGTACGAAATTACCAAGTCTTCACCCGGTGTCATGAGCCAAGGATATTATTGGAGGCTGCCTAGGCTCGCCCCGGGATATCAACATTTTGTCTTGTGGTATTTGGTCTTTATGGTCGGGTCGGAATACTCGCCGCAAGGGCAAGGTGAATTGGAACGCCAATGCAGCTGCTAGGCATATTGCGAAAATGATAGAGGATATTGTCGGGCTAGTGTCGTAAGCACCTGTTACCTGCCCGTCAATTCGGAGCCAGTGGCGACCGCCGAATGAGGGTTATGTGAAGATCAATACTAACGGTGCTTTCTTCCAGCAAGCGTTCTCCGGTGCTTCGGGAGTGTTGGCTGCGGAGGCGCGCTGGTATGATCATCTGGCTGACGCTATGGACAGCGAAGCGGTTGCGACACGGGATGGCCTTGTGCTTGCTGCGTCGCTGGGATGTGATAAGGTGATGCTGGAGCTAGATTGCAAAACACTGGTGGACTCTCTTAATTCTTCCACGGTGAATAGATCGGTGGTTGCGGGGTTATGGCATGATATTCAGTAGCTAGGCAGATCCTTTCTTTCTTTCTCCGTTGTTTTTGTTACAAGGGAGGCTAATGTGGTGGCTCACTCCTGTGCGAGAAGAGCATCTTCTGTTGATCGTGTGTGTGTGTGGTTCAATCCCCTGCCTTCATGGTTGGTGGAATTAGTTACCAAAGATTGTAACCTGCCTGTTACAGTGTAATACAAGCTCCGGTTTGCCCAAAAATAAAAATTAAAAAGGAATTTTTTGAAAGCAAAAGAACAGCATCTCGACCCCGCGTGAGAGAGAGAGAGAGAGAGAGGTACCTTGAGGGGGCAAGGTCGATGTGCAACACTGAAGGGAAGGACAATTTTCTAGTCCTGTTGATTATCTGACCTCAGGCCATCCGATCCCATTGAATCATCTCACAGTGCTGCATAGCAAAAAATCAGAGCTGACTTCACCTCTGATTGCGTGGCGTCACACTATTCTCAATAATATCACTCCTCCGCCTGACTAGTCGCTAGTAAAAATACAAGTACCAAGGTAGAATAGAGCACAGGCAACAATCATCTGAAAGGCAACACAACATACTGCCTTCGTCTCTGCGTCGATGGAGAGGGGAACCGAAGGGCATAGTGATGGGAAAGGTATGCATTCCTTATCATTTTCCTTTGTTATCGTGTGTCTTGCCGTGGACATTCATTCTGGCAGTGGAGGTTTAATTAGATGCTTAAAGTTTATGTTATTCAGCCTAGGCTACATTACCTGCCGGTATACTCCATGCAAATTTGGCTCGCGAAGTGCATGGACATGGTACAGCGAAAGTTAAATACTAGTTAATTAGTGTCCGTATCACAGGAATGCAGTGCAGACGCTCGTTTTTTCTTCCCTCGTATGACTGAGGGTAATGTCTGTAGAAGTACCCATTTCTACTGAAAAAGACATATCAATTTAGTACTACCCAACACTTGCTAGTTTGCTTATCCGATCCGTACAGAGAATCCGAAAGGCACCAGTTGTAAAAAATGATGGCATTGTGTTTCTTCTTGCCGTGTGGTACCCGTTTACCGCAGTTGATGTGATACTTTAGAAATCTGCCTATGATAGGGCTGAGGTTCCTATATTGTTATTTCCCCACACTTTGTCAACTATGAACTCCTTGGCTTCTGTTTTTGGTACAGATGTTGGGGCAAGCAAGTTCAACCACAAATCCACAGACAAAAGACGCAATGAAGGTAATTGGTAGTGCTTTCTAACTATCAATCTTTGGTCTACACTAAACGAGATAAATAATAGCGCTCTCTCTCTCTCTCTCTCTCGTGGGATGTTCTTACGGTTGATCAAAATAAGATTTAAAATTTTAAATTCTTTTACAAACATGAATGCATTATGACGATATAGAACATTTGACTGATAACATTAGCTGCCACACAAGCACACATTTGATTCATATGTATAACTGTTGTGAGATTAAATTACTTAGCTTACTGCTTGCAGACTTTTGGTACGGGTGACTTGTAACATTTATCTTTCCAGGCTGCTAGTAGTCTCCATTGAAAAATATATACAACTTAGGCTTCAATTATTTAGCCAGATAAGGGGGGTGACTTCAAATTGTTCCATGATTTCTTAGAAGAATCAAATATTTTCTGAGAGCACTAGACCTTCTCTCTTTCAGGATTGATTCCCACTCACTGCCTAGCAGGCTTGGCCCATGACACCTATTGTCTTATTGTCCTGGCTCACTTCGGAATCTTGATATTCGAGTTTCTGTTTGTTATATTACACCCTAATTGTTAGACCTGTGTATAAAATTAATTTACTACTCTATATATTCAAAAAATATAGTAACTGTATTTTTATTTTGAACATGGTCTTCATTAAGTTATAGTTTTACCATGCATGTATTCTCACAAAACACATCTAGCATTGATATTTAAAGATCAGTACACATTTTAAACGTATTCTAAAACACGAGTCTAGTTGTATATATAGCCGGTCCTCGAACTTATTCAGGGGTGTCATCTATTAGGTCTCTGAACTCTCAATTTACATATCCATGTCCCTAAACTTACTAAGTGGGTTACTCATGATCTAAATTATTCTGATTAGCATAATATGTCTGCATAGTATATCCATTACAATCATGTCATCCAAATCAATCAATTTATCAGTATATTACTATTTGATCTACTTCAAAATAACCCACAAGTAATGTAATTGCACATTTTTTCCTATTTTGACCTAGTTTTTAACTTTTATGTCACTTTAATAGTAATACAAATGATGAGTTCATACGTTGCAGAGTAGCATATAGCTGGAACAAAAACATCAAGTAGGCACATTAAAGCTAATTAGGATAATCTGGATCGGACTATTTCTTAGTTCAAGTTCCCTCTTACTAACTGAAATAAAAGAATTAGTATATTTGTTCTGCCCAGAATGGGAGTGAGTCACTTAGCAAGTTTAAGGATTTAGATGTGCAAATTAAGAGTTCAAGAACCTAGATGACACACCCGAACAAGTTTAAGTACCGGTCATGTGCTTTACTCATAAAACCTAGATGTGCCTGTAATTTATATAATTGTTGCTTACAATATTCTCTTATAAATAATAGGTATGTACGTTGTATAAGAGTAATTATAGATGGTTAAGGTATTCAAAGTATAATTTTTATAAATAAAAGATACAGCGTGTACATTGATTTTTGAAGCAACTGCCTTTTGCACACATATATTATGGATAAGTTAAACCGTACCACTACGTGACACAGAATGCACATCATGTAATTCAAAATAGAAAGTTTATTTTCTGTGGTAAATTTCATTTATGTGGATATACTTGTGTAATTCTGCTTTCGTTTGGCTGAATTTTGTTATTAGGTCATGCCGTCACTATTAACGTGGAAGATAAGAAACTTTGGCCAGCAGCAGAAACAATACTCAAAGGGAAAATGCTGGTGGAGGATGACGATGAGATAGAAGATGACACATCTAAGAAATCGCAATGCGCCATTTTGGCTCCAAATGATCGCAAATAATCCGGCTCATCTGGCATAGCATCGACAAGGCCTAACCTGTGCTGTGTGTTTATGAGTGTTTTTTTTAGCACGTTGACTTTCCATCTCAACTGACTTATGAGTTGTACTAGAAATTTTAGGTTTGTTCAGCTCGTCGTACTACTAGGAGCATTGTAATAACTGTTTCAATAACCTATCAATAAGTTTTCCCCTAGCTTTCATTACGAAAGCAAGTCCATGTTGTCTTTACATGATTACATCCCGAAACGGGACATGCTGCGAAAGTCAAAAGGATCACTCACTACTATAATTCAGTTCTATAGTGACAAACGTAATTTTAATGTCAGTGGCGGGCATTTTAAAAACCGTTGCTATTTTAGGTGAATCAACAATGTCTGCTACTAAACTGTAAAAATAGTAGATAATACAGTAAAATATTTTAGTGGCAGACACTGATGATGTCATTTTTTCATCACTAAATTTGAGTCATCTGTAACCATTAAATTAAAAATAAACAGACTAGATTCATTCTACCTCCTAACCCTACAATATAAAAGCACTTCTTCCTCCCCACCACAGCCGCCACCCCTCTTCTCTCTCTCTCTCTCAGATCCCTGTGGCGACCGGCAAGCCCCCTCCCTCCCCGCAGCGGCCGACGGCACCCTCCCTCCCCACGGCGACCGGTGACCCCCCTCTCTCCCCGTGGCGGCTGGTGACCCCCTCCCTCCCCGCGGCGGCCCAACATCGGCGATTTGAGGAGCCCTCCCCGCTCTGGATCTGAGAATTAACGAGAAGTGGTCAGAAGCTCGTTAATCCCAACAATGAGCTGCTGCGGTTGCTCGGGCTGTTCATCGAGCGGTGCGTGCGGTTCGAGTACCAGTGGAGGCCTAGAGGACACCCTCCTCCCTTCGTTGCAGTGAATAATTTGTTCCACGTTAATTAAACATCAAAAGAAGGTCATACTCTCAGCCACATTTGATGCCGCGGGGCGCATGGCGCTGATCATACTATCACGTTAATAGTTATTCCTGAAGCAAAATTGCTCGTTTGGTAATTCGTACGTCTTAAATCGCACATAATGAGGTTGATCCAGCTATACAGAAATTCTCACACGGTCAAGATTTTAAAAATCTAGATTTTAGAATCCGTAAGACCTTCAAACATGATAAATTTTTTTCGGATTTTTAATCTAGAAACCAGATTTTAAAATCTCATAATCTGATTATACTCGAATCATATTTTATATGCCAAAATACTCATTATACTTTCTATTTTTAAGAATCTAATCGGTATTCAAACCTCGTTACCTAGATTTTATTTAGAATTTGGATTTAAAAATCTCAAAATAAAAATCAAATTTTAAAAATCTGAAATGGATCCAAACAAGACCTAATTCAGCTGAATTCAGTAACAGGTTAAAAACTGAAAATAGATTGGAATATTTCAATATTATTTTAGGCAGAAATAGATGACAAGATGTGGCAAAGATTGAATCAAGCCATGTTGCCTGTAATTAGTGTATTTCAGTCCACAATCAAAGTCCTCTATTTTGCCCCATGTCCAGTTTGCAATCTGCTGTCACGAATTTGTTACTCTGGAGAATTTGCGAAAACTGACCAACTTTCCGCAAGATTCACTTTCAAATTCTGGTGAATCTGCTAAAGATGAAATTCTGGAGGATGTTCTCGCAGCTGTCGGGGTTCGAGCAGCCGAGACCATGAAGCGAGCCGTGTCCGCTCTCTGGACCCGCCGCGCCGTCCACCACGGCTGCTCCTTCTGCACCACCAGCACGTCCTCATCGGCTGAGGCGGCGGCGGCGGCGGCGTCGTTGGAGAAGTGGGATGGGCGGTTCCGGCTGCACAAGCCGCGCGGGCAGCACCTGCTCACCAACCCGCGCGTCCTCGACGCCATCGCGCGCCGCGCCGCGCTCCAGCCGGGCGACGCCGTCCTCGAGGTGGGCCCTGGCACGGGCAGCCTCACCGCGCGCCTCCTCGCCTCCCCCGTGTCCCGCGTCGCCACTGTCGAGATCGACCCGCGCATGGTCGAGGCCGTCACCGCCCGCGCCGCCGCGCTCGGCCTCGCCGAAAAGCTCACGGTCAGCGTCCCCCTTACGGCCGCCCACCAACCGCTCGACGAAATGCCTCACTCAGAACAAACCTGACCGTTATCCCCTCCTCGTTTGCAGGTGATCACGGGCGACGCCGTGGAGGTGGAGTTCCCTCCGTTCGATGTCTGCGTGGCCAACATCCCCTACGGCATCTCCTCGCCGTTGATCGCCAAGCTGCTGTTCGGGCCGTACCGGTTCCGGACGGCAACGCTGCTGCTGCAGAAGGAGTTCGCTCGTCGGCTGGTGGCCGCGCCGGGCAACAGGGAGTACAACCGCCTGGCGGCCAACGTGCGTTTGGTCGCCGACGTGAGGCTGCTCATGGACGTGAGCAAGCGGGACTTCGTGCCAATGCCCAGGGTGGACTCCTCCGTTGTCGAGATTCGGCCGAGGGCGGCCGTGCCCGGGGTCGACCTCGGCGAGTGGCTGGCGTTCACGCGCGTCTGCTTCGGGCAGAAGAACAAGACGCTCGGGGCCATCTTCAAGCAGAAGAGGATGGTCATGGGGTTGTTCGGACGGTCCCAGAGAGCGGTGGTACGGGAAGGCAATTTTAATGGCGTCAGCCTTGATGTGCTCGACGATGATACTAGTAATGAAGATATCAACGTCAAAGACGACGCATCGGTTGGTTTCAGCGAGGAAGAGCTCGGGTCGTTCAAGGAGAGGATTGCCGGAGCATTGGAGTCGGCTGAGCTTGCTGGCAACCGGCCGTCCAAGCTTTCCAACGAGGAGCTGCTACGGTTGCTCCGGCTGTTCAACGAACGGGGAGTGCGGTTCCAGTAGACTCGGCCCTGTGTCGCCGAGGTCATGCCACGACGCCTGCTACACGACTGGTTCACAGGATCGCGGGAGTGTCGTTTTCAAGCTTCAGAGTGATCACTGTCAGCCAGTCAACATTATCTATGCTGTTTTCAATGTACTCCGTTGTCACCTGATGGCATGCAGAAAGGTTGCCCAATCACCCTCTTCCAAATGCCACAAATAGCTTTGGATGAAGGTAATTAACCATACCAAGATAGTTACATATGGACTGTTCAGAATTTCCTTACCAGTTACATATACAATTGACAAGATTGTTGCTAGCTGCACAGAGAGAGCAGGGCATTGGACAAGCATATGCTGCAGCAGAAATCTCTATATAAGTTGTTGGTAAGCAGAGAGAATATTTGTGAGGGCCCTCAGAGGCCCAAATTTGTAAGAGAACTTTAGTTATTGGCTTATCGCTATCCTCTGAGTATATACAATATGAGTACTTTATGTGCCAAGAATAATCTAAAATTCATTTGTGAGATCGTAAATTGTTGCCACCCCAGGACAAGCAAAGCCATCTTGAGCATCAAACCAAAGAAAAAGTTTGCCAGGAGTATGAGAAACATCACGAGACTAACATGGAGAAAACATGCTGACCAAAGATGGGAATTTCAGCTACTCTAACAGTCATGTAACCAACTCATTGTGGTAACATCATAAATTTGTAGTGACATCACAAATTTCTAGTGTACAACTTCTTCATTGGAGGTTGGAACACAACATAAAGAGTCTTTTCAGGTGTACTTTCCAAACACTAGAAAGCATGATCAAGATAAAGCAACTTTTCAAAACGTTGCTAAGTTGCGCCCATGCCATCATGCCTTTACATAAAGTGAAACATGTGTAATGGTTCAATTACTTGAATGCAAGTTCTACAATGGCAACTGCAATTTCCCATGCCAGAAAATTGGAATAACTTGCTAAGCTAATCTTGCTAGCAGGCAATAAAATTTCATTGGCATTTTGTCTGCAATTGAATTAAGATTAAGCAGCTGACCAATTAGTAAGAATGTCTCTCAGAGAGCAAAATTCGTATCCTTAGCAAGGACCATCAGAAGCTGCATGTTTTGGTTGAGTCGACACACACCAGATTGGCAGATTATACAATTTTACACGCTAAAATGCTAACCCCATGCGAGTAAAACCTAGCCATGGAAAATATAAGAGAAAAAGCTGAGATAAGAAAGCTTAGTCCTATACCCTCCACAAATTCCTTATCGTCATCCTGGCTAACGACGACCTCACCCTGAGGACGGCGAGGAGGAGAAGGCGTCCTTGACGGCGGAGGCGGCGGTGAGGTAGTTGAGCGTGTTGCGCAGCGTGTCCCGCTCCCTGCGCAGCCGCGCAGGGGTGTCCTCGAGCTCGAGCAGCGCCTGCTGCTCCCTAGGCGCGCCCTCAAATGTGTTGCCGACGTAGAAAGAGAAGGGCGTGGGGAACAGGCCCCTGCGGAGGTCGCCCACGTCCTTCTCGGGCTTGCCGTTGAGGCGGTTGGCGATGCGTATGACGTCACGCATCAGCGTCTCGACGTCGGCGGCGAGCGCCTCGGCGTCCTCCCCGGGCGCCGGGGTCTCAGCGGGCGGGCGGTCCTCGAGCCACTGCACGGCGGCGACGAGGTAGGGCTTGGTGCGCACGACGCGCGCGACGCGGAACCGCTGCTGGCCCTTGCAGATGAGGAAGAACCGGTCGTCGGCGAGGCGCTCGTGCTTGACGACCTCGCCGACGCAGCCGATGTCGGCGGCGCCGCCCGAGCCGGACCCTGCAAAGACGATGCCGAAGCGGAGGTCGGTCTGCAGCACGGTGTGCATCATGATGCGGTAGCGGAACTCGAAGATGTGCAGTGCGTGGGTGGCGTCGGGGAAGAGCACGAGCGGGAGCGGGAACAGCGGGAGCTCCACCAGCCCGTCGTTCGACTCCGGCGGGTAGGAAGAGGGCTCCAGCGGCCCGGACGCGCCAGCCGCCGCGACGAAGCGGCGGCCGCGGCTGGGAGCCGGCGCGCGCAGGCTAGGCGCTCGACGAAATGCGCGAGTGGAGGAAGATGGGGAGACGGAGGCGAGGCCGGGGTGTGGGGAGTGGAGGATCTGGGGGAAGAGAGCCATCGGGACCGTTTCCCCCGCCCTTCCCTTCCCTTCGCCGGCGGCGGCCGAATGCTCGTGTGGATGGATTTGGGGGCACTTTGGCCGTTCGCGTGGTGTCGGGAGGTTTTGGGGGGAGGAGGAGGAGGAGGGCCACCAGGGGCAGGGGAAACTCGCTCGATAATGATTTTTTTTTCCTTTTGTTCTTTATTGTGAGAGAAGAGGATGGAATGGATTTTTTTTGGTGTGAGGAAGGAGGGCATGGGACCCGTCGAAAGGGAGCGCGGAAGAGGCACGTGGGAGCTTATTATCCATCTGTTCCTTGCACGTCGGGGATGGGGATTGGCGTGGCGCCGCTTCCGTTCCCTATGGAAAAGATGGCGATCGGGCTGGGCTTTATTGGGCCATTCTGGAGCACGGCCTATTGGAAGTTCCGCACTTGCGCGTTTATGGGTTTTTTGAAAGCAAACACGGTAACGTTACAAAACCCATGCACGTTTTTCTTAAAAAAAAAGAAAAAGGTACTAATCCAATGCAAGTATGGCAGTCGTTAAAAACTTAATAATTTTATTGTAAAAACTTAAATGTTGCCCATCGCATCGTGTTGCAGAATGAACTTAATATTTTTGTTAGAGAAACTCTCTTCTCAGCCATTGAAAAAACTTTGAAATTCTTACCAACCACTAAAAAATACTCCCTCTATTCTGATTTTATTATTGTTAGTTCGCTCAAAATTAAACTAGCCAGCAACAATAGAAAAGAACAAAGAAATAACAAACTTCCTTATATCAATCATTGCTCGTAATGTATTGGTGCTCTATCAAGCACTTCCATTAATGCCGGTACACTCCGTTTGTCTTTCAGACTTGAAAACTTGTTCTATATGATGAAATTGCCCCCTTTTCTTTTTACAACTACAATATAGCCTGGTGAAACACCTGCTTCGTCATCAATCATCGGATGTGGAGAAGATAGAGAAAGAGAGAGAGTGCGATGGGCGATTTCTCAGTCGCCGGCTGCAAGCCGGCTAACACAATAACTACTGAGAAAGTGAACCTTTTCCATTAATTATTAGCAGCTTGTGCATGTATTTAACAGTGAAATAATCCCAAAAAAGTTGATTAAATAGTCTACTTTTTTATCGAACATGTAGAACGCGTCTTTGTATTAAGGAGAAGAAAAGAACGATCCAATTACACCGTAGCATCCCGTTTAAAGATTACAATCACGCCGTTTAAACACTCGCAGCCATAAAACACCCATCTATCCCTACGGCAGCAGCTAACGCAGCTTCCTTGCTCCTGCCGTGGCCCATAGCCGTGCTTCGTCTTTCATGGTCCGAAGCAGAAGCTGGATGCAGGGGCGTGCCCCATCAAAGACAACATAGTTCCTGTGTTTTCAACCTCCCATGCAACGAGGATGATGATGGAGTTGAGCACCTTGCGGTGCTCCCTTCCCGCACACCGGCTTGCCCGCCGCCACCAGAGCTAGAATGTGTCTTCTGTTGATGGTGCCAATCGCTCCATGCCAATCCAGTGGAGGACATGGAACCATATTTCTCTGGTGAAGACACAATTTACAAGGATGTGGTTGATGCATTCATCGCTCTGATCACAAAGTGGGCAAGACGAAGGATGTGGCAGCCCCCGCTTCTGCAATCTATCCGCTGTCCAGCACCTGTTCCACATCACAAGCTAAACAAAGATCTTAGATCGGAGGGGAGCCCATGTTCACCACTGCCTGGTGTGTGGCTCAAAGGTAGTGCCGCCAACGAAGAAACGATTGTAGGCCGATTTCGACGTGAACTCCCCAGACACCTCCGGTAGCCAAACATGTTGGTCAGGCTGGTCTTGGATCAAGGTAATTTGCATGACACAATGTTGGACCTGGATCCATTGCCATATTGCGGGGACATATAGACCGCCGATGATGTCCGTCCACCATGCATTCTCCCGCAGCACATCGCACATTGTTCGCTTCTGCCAACCCCGACGTCTGACGAACGGCATAAGGTCCGGTGCTAGCTCAGGAATAGATTTGCCCGCAATCCACCTGTCCATCCAGAAACTCGTGGACTCACCATTACCAATGTTGGTGGTGGTGGAGATGAAGAACATTGCGCTAGCTTGCATTGGAACTTGGATGCTCAACAATGACCATGTTTTGTCGGGTTGGGTTTTTTGAAGCCACAGCGAACGCATGCGCAACGCCCATGCCATCACAGTGAGGTCATGCAGACCAAGACCTCCAAAATTGAGAGGTCGAGTCACCCTCTGCCAGGACAAGGGGCAATGACCGCCATGCAACTGTTGCCTCCCCCTCCAAAAGAATTTCCTCCTGTGCTTATCGATGGCCAAGACCAACCATTTAGGCACGTTAATGGCGAGCATTAAGTAGATTGGGATGGTGGTTATCACGGCTTTTACCAGGATGAGGCTCCCTGAACTTGCCATGAGGGACGCCTTCTAGGCGGGCAGCTTATCTGTAGCCCTGTTGACGTAGGGTTGCAGGTCTGCTGCGGTGAGGCGCCGAACTAAGAGTGGAAGACCCAGGTACTTGCAGGGGAAGGTCCCAAGTTCGCATGGCGTATGCTGCTGTATTGCTAACAAATCTTCATCGGCACATCTGATCGGAACTATAGAGGATTTAGCCATGTTGGCGTGGAGGTCAGTGGCGTTCCCGAATTTGTGCAGCAAGGCTTTAACAAAGTCGAGTTCGTCTGAAGTCGACGTGGCGAAGAGGACAACATCATCTGCGTACAACGACAAACGGTGTTGTACTGGTTTCATCGCCAAAGGTTGAAGGAGTTGCAGCTGTTCTGCCTTGGAGAAGAGGCTGCTGAGAACGTCCATTGCAATTACGAAGAGCATCGGTGAGACTGGATCTCCCTGGCGCAAGCCTCTTCTGTGACGTATCTGCTGCCCGGCTCACCATTAAGAATCACCTTGGTGGAGGAGGTGTAGAGCAATGCAGATAACATGCTCCTCCATATTGGGCAAAACCGAGTCGATTAAGCACCTCGACAACGAAGGGCCAGGATATAGAGTCAAATGCCTTTGTAATATCTAGCTTCATTAAGATCGTAGGTTGCCTCTGTGAATTTAGGAATTTTGTTGTGTGTTGAACAAAGCATGAAGTTGTCATGAATGCGATGGCCTCTGATGAAGGCACTTTGATTCAGAGCCACAATGTTTTGCAATTTTGGAGCTAATCGATTAGCAAGAATTTTGGTGATCAACTTGCCAACACTGTGCACTAGACTGATTGGACGGTAATCCCGATTTCCTTTGCATCATCCCTCATCGGTATGAGTACCATGAATGCAGTGTCGATCAATTGTAGCTTCCTTGTATCTCCTTTGTGAAGCGCCCCTACCACCGCCATAATGTCCTGCTTTATTATTGACCAACAAGCTTTGTAAAATCTTCTGGTGAACCCCATCCGGCCTCGGTGACTTGTTACGGGGCAAGGCCTTGATAACATTGCAAACCTCCTCTTTTGAAAACGGCGTTTCAAGGTCTGCAAGGTCGTGAGGCTGCTCGTAGAATTCCTGTAGATTGAGAGTTTCATCATGCTGTTGCGGTGTACCGAGCAGGTGATTGTAGAATTCCCACAATGCATCATGCATGTCCTCCTGAGATGTAAGGATGGTGTCCTCAACCCTGAATGACGCAATGAAGCTTTTCTATTGCCTGTGACGGGCATGGGCATGGAAGAAGCCCGTGTTAGCATCTCCTTCGGACAGCCAATCGTTCCTCGACCGCGCATGAATGATGGTTCGGTGGAGAGAGGCAAGTGCCAGCATGTGTTGCTTGAGCTGAGCTCGCAGCCATTGCTCCTCCAACACTAGGGTATGCAAGTCTTGCGCTATGTCCAGCCTGTGCAATGCCTCTCTTGCGATCTCAAGTTGTTGCACCACGTTCCCGACCGTATGCTAGCTCCACGATTGGAGTGCAACTCTAGTAGCATGGAGCTTGGCGTGGAGGCGCTTGAAAGGATCGTAATGACCGAGAGGGGGGAGGGGATGAATTGGCAACTACCACTATGTACCAAATTCGTCAATTCCTAAAACTGACCACTCAAAACAACTCCTACACAAACCTAGTGGTGATCACACTAACAAGATAATGAACCTATGAACAGAACAACAACCTAAGCATACTAGTGGATCACACAAAGGCAATACAACTCCTATGCAAACTAGTTACCAAAGATACGTGGAAGCAAACAACAAGCTAGCAAAGTAACCTACTCATGCAATGTTATAAGATAAGGAACTAGAGCACACAAGCATGAGTAACACAATACATACTAGGGTCATCAATCAAACCAAAGCAACTTCTATACATGCTAGTGATCAAGTATGAAGACTAAGTACTACTAGCAAGTAAAGAAGCCTATCCATGCAAGTTTACAAGGTAATCAATGAGAACATGATAAGCACACAAGCATGAATAGCACGGTATGTAAATGCGGAAAGTAAAACATCATATTGAGGAGTAGAGTAAGGGATGGCTCATGATTTTTTCCTGAGATCTCGGAAGGATGGCGCCTTCCCCTACTCCTCATTGGACCACTCCCACCGGAGTTCCGGTCCCTCCCGCCACCAAGTGGAGTTCTCGCCCACGAGCCCGAAATCACTCCTAGAGTGAAGACATGGTGTGCGTCACCGCTGCACAAAGCACAAGCTCGCCTCCCTTGAAAACTTGTCAGACTCACTGAACCGACATGGGCGCTCACTAGCGATGCCCCTTTCACCGGCGGGCTCAAACTGTGTACAAAGATGTGACGACCTTCACAACCGATCATGATAGGCTCGATCACCGACACCTAACCAGTCTAGGTCTCACCATAGACCAAGAGTAACAATCTAGATCACACCCTCAAGGACATCCTAGCCTTAGATGTGCAAGATGCTCAAGTTATTCTCCACTAGCACTCTCAAGATATGCAATATCTCCTCCTAGTGCTCTCCTCTTTTTCTCTTGGACCTTACCAAATGCTCTCAGGTAATCCACTGGCCAAGAGTTGTCTCCAAGACCCTAGCAACGAAGTTATATAGGTTCCCAACCTCAAACTAGCTGTTGCTCCATGAAGTTGTCTTTCTGGACATCCAGACCGGACTGTCCGGTCACTCCCAGACCGGACTGTCTGGTCACTCTGGAACGGTTCCTTGAACCATTGGCTGCACTTAGGGGTGAAAGCGGTGTGGATAATTTCTAAAACCGATCCGATTCAAATCTGATTTTTGAGGATATGGGGGAGCATTTGAGGTTTTTTCGCGGATATGGATAATCCGAATCCGATGGCATGAGGATGTAGGATAGGTTATGGTATTGACAAAATCTGATGGATACGGATAATCCGATAATTTAAAGTGGATTATCCGAATCTTATAATAGGATTATCCGATACTTTCATCGGTCCAAAATATATAATGTCTAGTGATAGTGTCGATGTGGCTTGACCATGTCACTTAATATCCTATTGTATACTGAAGCGGACATACAACAAAGAAAAATAAGGATATATTTAATGTTTGCTTCAGACATTTTATTTTGTTTATCATACTTGCGTGATATTTCAAATATATAACACATATATTTTTTTATTTGTTATGAGTAATCACTTAAAAGATTGGATTGTATATTTTGGTTATGTTTCTTGGTGGTTGCTGTGATCATACATATACTTTGCAGATTTTCAATCAACATATATTTCTCTACATGAAGAGGTATCATCTGATAATTTAAAGTCCACTTCTGATCTCTCTTCGATCCGAATCCGTACCATCTCCAACATCCGAAAATATCCATATTCGCAACCGCATCCACATATTATTCGCTCTGATCCGAATCCGACAAAAAAAATATGAAGTAGGATGTGGAGAGGGTACTATCCGATCCGATCCGATCCACTTTCATCCCTAGCTGCACTATCTAGACAACTTTCCTGTACTGACCGGACCGTCCGGTTTGTTTCTATCACTAGTCCAGGAGCCTTCGTGCAATTGCTTCCTCTCTGCCATGTGCAAGTTCTACTGACCGGACCGTCCGATCTGTACAGATGTAACGACCGAAGGCATATCGAGAGGGGGGGGGGGGTGAATCGGTAAGTCACTCATGAATCCAATTACTTCAATTCCACTACTTGAGCCTAACAAGATACGCAACCTAAACAATTCTAGTAGGCCAAGACCCTACACATGCTAGTGTACATGATATAGTAAAGTGCGGAAGCCAAACAAACTAGCCTATGTAAGCCACAATTCACCCTAGTCACTAGAGCACACAATTGCGGAATAGTAAAGAGAGGGTCAAGGAATGCTCATGATTTTTTCTCGAGGTCTCAGAAGGATGATGCCTTCTCCTAATCCTCGTTGGACCACTCTCGCCAGAGTCCCGGTCCCTCCCGCCACCAAGTGGAGTTCTCGCCCACGAGCCCTCAATCACTCCTAGAGTGAAGACACGGTGTGCATCACCACTGCACAAAGCACAAGCTCACCTCTTTTGAGAACTTGCCGACTTCCCGAGCCAACATGGACGCTCACTAGCGATGCCCCTTTCACCGGCGGGCTCAAACCGTGTACAAACATGTGACAGCCTTCACAACCGATCACGATAGGCTTGATCACCGACACCTAACCGGTCTAGGTCTCACCATAGACCAAGAGTAACAATCTTGATCACACCCTCAAGGACACCCTAGCCTTAGATGTGCAAGATGTTCAAGTTACTCTCCACAAGCACTCTCAAGATATGCAATATCTCCTCCTAGTGCTCTCATCTTTTCCACTTGGACCTTACCAAATGGTCTTGGGTAATCCACTGGCCAAGAAAGGTCTCCAAGATCCCAACAACGAAGTTATATATGCTCCCAACCTCAAACTAGTCGTTGCTCCACGAAATTGTCTTTCTGGACATCCAGACCGAACTGTCCGATCACTGCCTGATCGGATTGTCCGGTCACTCTAGTAACGGCTCTCCCAGCCGTTGTCGCAACAGTGTCCAGCAATTTCCTGTACTGACCGGACTGTCCAGTCAGTTGACTGGACCGTCCGGTCCGTTTCTCTCTCCAGTCCAGAAACATTCTGCGCCGAAGCTCCTCGCTGCCCTACTGCATCCCTACTGACTGGACCATCGTGTCAGCAGACCGGACCTTCCGGTATGTACTAGATCTCCTGCTGATAGACTTCTCGCTTCTCGTTCTAAGTTCTGGAAAACTCCCCGTAGTGACCATACAATCCGGTCTCCACTGACCCCTCTGTCCGGTCTCTATGTACAGAAGTTGAAACTTGTCGTCCTCGCTTGACTTCATTTCCCGGCTTCTCCGAACAGCTCCTTGGCTTCTCCACTGTCACCTAGTTCCTATAATTACACTGAGCAACCTTGCACATCACCAACTAGACATAACCTAAGAGAATGACCTAGACCCCCTTGATAGTCTGGTTTTTCCTGTGGACTCAAAGTCCTAGCAACTAGTCAAGTGTTCCAAACACTTGCACCAAAGCTTGCTCTCTGCTTTGATCCATCTCCATCAACCCTTGGACTCCATCAGGTTCACAAGCCTCCATGCTTGTGTCATTGTCATCCATTGCCAAGGACACCGTTGATAATCATCATAAGATAGAAAGGTTTCCTACACGAACAACACTCGTGTAGATATTAGTCACATTTCATGTTTGTCATTCATCACCAAAACATCATACCTTGGGGTGACCTCAATGGTCATGATCCTTACAATCTTCCCCTTTTTGGTGATGGATGACAACCAGTACTTATGATGATCCAAAACGGACGAGCACGAAAGAACCAAAGGAAAAGACAAGATTGAAAGGCATACCTTGGTCCTTACCTTGGAAGTAGTCTCCCCCTTGAGATGTGCTAGGTGTTGAGGGAGAACTACCTACTCATTTAGCGCACTTGGATTTCAATCTTGAGCTGAAATTGCATCCGTCTTGGTGTTTTTGTAGTCGATCTTGTTGATGTAGACACGCACGAAGGACGTAGATGCTCATGTCGGTGAAGGAGTTCATCTTGATGTGATCTTCATATTCCATCTCCCCGAATCTTCACGTTTCTTCTTCATGTTCTCCACCCCCTTTGTGTTATCGATCGTCTTCATGTTCCTTCTCCCTCTAGGCTTGGCTTTTGGATCTTCATGTTTCTTCTCCCCCTTTGTCACCTATCACCAAAAACCACACAAAAGCATAACGAAACCAAGAGGCATAAAATAATTGGCAAGAGTTAGCCTAACTCTCCTTTTCACGGTGCTCCTCCTTGGTCGTAGTGGTGTTCCATCGTAGCTCCCGCTACACTTATGACTCAACAAATTATTTTCTCAAATGTGCAAGGGTTAGTCATTAGAGAGGCGAGAATGTATCAGCCACTTGTCTTTGAGCCGCGCGAATAGATTTAACCTCGGAGCTCGGTCGAACATGACTCAATGGGCATGAAGCATAAATATAACTATTCGATCATCTAGAGAGTCATGTACTCACATTGTAAATGAGAAACTCCCCCTAGACACATGCTTGGAAGCATGTATGGTATCACAATGCAAGGATGCAAGAATGCAAATGCAATAAGTATACAATGCATGATGCGATGCTAAAGAGAAGGGAGAGAACCACTACAAAACAAAATGTCAACAACGAGTTGTTCCCTTCTTAAGCTTGCTCACAATGGACCATTCTTCAAAACCTTGGGTACGCCATGAACCACCTTTCCAAGCTTCCATGTCCATTGCTATCTCAAGAAGGTCCGAAGTCAACCTAAAAAAAAGAAACAAGCACAAACAAAGACACAAACACAAACAAACAAACTCTATACATATTTACAAGAGACAAGCTCAAGAGTTACTCATGTGAAGTTGGAGAGGTTGAAAACATTTAGTTCTCCCCTTAGCTTGTTGAAGGTCTTCTCATCGAGTGGCTTGGTAAAGATATCCGCTAATTGTTCATGAGTTCGCACGCTCCCAACTCGATGTCCTTCTTCTCAACATGGTCACTTATGAAGTGATGCCTCACTTGAATGTGCTTTGCATCACCATGATCTCCTGTCTTGAGGGCCATCTTGATTGCTGCCTTACTATCACAATATAGTGGCATTTGAGTATAGTTGAGACTATAGTCCGAGAGTGGTTGCCTCATGTATAGAAGTTGTGCACAACATGCTCCCACCGCCATATATTCCACTTCGGCGGTAGATAGAGCCACCAAGTTTTGCTTCTTTGAGCTCCAAGATACTAGAGATCTTCCAAGAAATTGGTAACCTCCTAATGTACTCTTTCTATTCACTTTGCAACCCGTGAAGTCCGAATCCGAATACCCAAGTAGCTCAAAGTTTGTTCCTCTAGGATACCATAGGCCTATCATAGGTGTGTACTTGAGGTATCTCATTATTTCTTCACGGCCTTCAAGTGTGACTCCTTTGGATTTGCTTGATAGTGTGCACATAAGCACATACTAAACACGATGTCCGGTCTTGAAGTAGTAAGATAGAGCAAAGACCCAATAATTGATCTATAGAGCTTGGGGTTAACATGTTTCCCATTCACATCATCATCCAAGAGTTTGCTTGTAGCCATAGGAGTGTGTAAGGGCTTGCAATTCTCCATGTTGAATCTCTTGAGAAGGTCCTTAGCATATTTCTCTTGATAGATGAAGTTCCCTTCTCTCAATTGCTCGACTTGAAAGCCGAGGAAAACATGCAACTCTCCAATCATTGACATTTGGAATTCCCTAACCATCATCTCTCGAAACTCTTCATTGAACTTCTCATTGGTTGACCCATAAATGATATCATCCACATAGATTTGGGACACAAAGAGATCCTTCCCAACATGCCTCGTGAACAAGGTGCTATCAATGCTTCCAGTTATGAATCCATTTTTGAGTAGGAAGTCCCTCAAGTGTTCATCCGATGACCTTGGTGCTTGCTTGAGACCATAGAGAGCTTTCTTCAATTTGTACACATGTCTTGGATGTTTTGGGTCCTCAAACCCCAGAGGTTGTTCCACATAGACTTTCTCATTGATCTCTCCATTCAAGAAATCACTTTTGATATCCATTTGAAAGAGCCTGAAGCCATTGTGTGAAGCATAGGGAAGCAAGATCCGAATAGCTTCAAGACGGGCCACGGGAGCAATGGTCTCTTCAAAGTCAATCCCCGCCACTTGAGAATATCCCTTAGCCACTAGGCGAGCCTTGTTTTTGACAATTGCTCCTTTCTTATCTTGCTTGTTCTTGAAGACCCACTTGGTGCCAACCATATTATGATTCTTGGGCCTCTCAACCAATTTCCATACTTTGCACCTCTTGAAGTTGTTCAACTCCTCTTGCATTGCAATAACCCACTTGTGATCATCCATAACTTCATCAATGTAGTGGGCTCAATCATAGAGACAAAAGAGAAGTTCTCAATTTCAACAATGGCCTCATCATCATTCTCTTCACTCACATAGTTGGGCTTATATTGATTTCTCCTTGTCTTTATCCCTCGAGATAGACTCCCAATGATCAAGTCTTGTGAGTGATCTTTGTTGATGGCTTTGGGTCTTGTCGAAGCTTGAGATCGGCAGTAAATATATAGGGCTACGTCGAGACTAAGAATTATGATGGTTAACCCAAGACATCGAGTTTATACAGGTTCGGGCCCTCTTGAGGAGAGTAAAAACCCTGCATCCTGTATTATGTGGTTTGTATTGATGTTGTGTCCTCCTCGATGGGGGTACCCTGCCGCCTTATATATCCAGTCAGCAGGGGGGTACATAAAGAGTCCTACTCATAATCCATAAGGATTAACATGGAAAGTCTATCTCTAAATGCCTTGTGCTCCAAGTCGAGTAGGTTGGCTTCCTTGTTGATAAAGTCCTCGGTCGGTTACCAACTTAGTCTTATCTGAGGATACCCGTAGAACAAGTATCCCACAGCAGCCCCCGAGTGCTTCCTGATTTTTGAGCATTGATTCTTCGAATGATCTTCAATGTTGATCATAAATTAGGAAGGCCTCTTTGTTGAAGTTCCTGATAGATCTGGTGCATCGGTCAGGTGCACCTGATCAGGGGTAGCCTTCGACTCTTATATAATTTGGGGACCGACAAATAAGGCAAGAGTCTAATTATATTAGCTTTTATTATTTTGTTGTATGGAGTTTACTCAAACTATCAAGCTTGAGCTTAATAGACCGCTGATCATCAAACCAGTCCATCAACTTGCAAGATTTCAATCTTGCCGACCGATTATCAAAAAGGCCGAGTGATGTATACTATCTTTCGAGTGACTTATCGGTCTAAATTCCATGACATCAATCATGTTTAGTCCTTTTGAAGTAGTATGACATCAATCATACGGTGGTATTAAGCTAAATGACATCAATCATAGCATAGCTTTTCCCTGATAATTTATCATTCAATTTATCCATAAGTCCAGATTTGGCAATTTAATTATTGACTTCAATCAATAACATAACCTTTGAACTTATATCCATACAACCCTCAAGTCCCTTGCTACATAATCATCAAGCCATGTAGATACGACAAGTATTTTTAAATGGTTTGGCCATTGCTTCTCATCAAAGAAGCCCCCGAGACTTTTGCTTAGGGTTTAATAGCTTTAAACCTTTTTAAAGATCAAAGCTTAGGGTTAATTTTTATTAACCCAGATAATTTTTACCACTGTACGGCCCATCTAGCCCATGGGACCCTTAGGTCAAAAGCAAAGGTATAAAAGACGATGAGGGGTTGACTATTAGTCCATGCCGCCACTTTGCGCCCAGACTCTTCGTCTTCCTCGCGCCTCCTCTGCTCCCAGTGACGCCTCTGCTTCTCTGGCTAGGGCTAGCTCATTTCGTCCAGCCATCGCAGATCTCGCCGCCCTTAGCTCCCGAGCTTCTGCTAGGGTTTGGTGCTCGATCTGCCGCGCCAAAACATTTGCTGTCATGGGTCGCAAGAAGGCTTCCTCCTCAACTCCAGCTGCCGCCGCCGGGTCCTCGTCATCGGAAGTCGAGATCCCTGAGCAGCTCAAGGAATTTTCAAAGAGCAGCTTCTCCAACGCGGATCTGAGAAAGATGGTGATGGACGGCGTCCTTCCCGAGCAAGCTCGGATCGATTGGAAGGTACCCCAAGAATCTTGCCCCATCCCTATTCACAAGCAGATCATCGTATTTCACTCATTCTTCAAGCATGATTTCGGAGTCCCCTACTGCAGCTTCTTGCGCGGGCTCCTGTTCTTATGGGATTGAGCTCATCAACCTCAATCCCAACTCGATTCTGCACATCGCCATCTTGGTGCATCTATGCGAAGCATTCTTGGGCACTCTTCCCCATTTCAATCTGTTTTGCCATCTGTTTGTTCTCCGACCGCTACCGACCAAGGAGAATCGAGTGGCCATAGGTGGCGTCGGCATCTAGTTGCGCAAAAAAGAAGCCTATATCAATGTGCCATTGAAGACTGGGAACAAGAACTGGAATGACGAGTGGTTCTACTATGACAACCCTCCCCCTGTTTTTGCCGACTTCACTGGTGCTAAGGGAATTCCCCTAGCGCAATGGACTGAGAAGCCTGATCCGACCGACCCTCAGGTGGTCGCTCTGCAGAAGAAGATTGTAGACTTGAAGGCTGAAGGCATTGATGGAATTACCGTCGCTAAAAGCTTCATAGTACGTAGAGTGCAACCCCTGAAGCTTCAAAGTCACCCGACATGGAATTATGTCAGTGATGACGAGACCAGGGAGATTCCTGACCCTCCTAATGGCGAGCTTTGCCGAAGGCGCCTATCGAAAATGTTTGAAGGAGATATCCTTCAAGATTACTCTTTGATTGAGAAGGCGTACAACAAGGGCACTATGCACGCCTGAGTAAGCTTCAATCTCACTTTGAGAAATTCTGTGATTATCTTATTTTGATATTCTGCTTGATGTCTTTTCATTTATGCAGGTTCTAGATACCTACATACCCCATCCTCCGCTCCCTTCGACCGACACCAAGGGACCGGATTATGTCGAGAAGTCGCAACAGACCAGTGCTGGAGGCTCAATCTCATCAGCAAGCGCTCAACCTAAACTTGTTGATCGAGTCATTACCCTGCCTTCCCCCACTCGGCTTGTAAAGTAGCATGTCATGCGTCAAAGGTAGTATGTTGGGGATCAGGGTGATGATGACGAAGAGATGGCTCCAGATGCAGGTCAGCCAACTCCTGGTGACTCCGACCGACCTTCAAGCCAGTCGGAGCCCCCGAGCAAAACGTCGAGTGATGTAGGAGGTGTGCAGAAGACTGATGAAGCTAACAAATCTTCCCAAAAGAGGAAGGAGACTGATTCTCAATCAACTTCTTCAAAGAAGAGACTTTGCCGAATCAAAGTCAAGAAAGCTTCCAGGTTAAACTCTAAACCCTTCGATCCTTGCTTACTGTGGCTATCAAACATAATGCTACTTAATCATCTTATCCTCTGATAGTGACATCGGTCGGATGAGTGATACTGAGGAGTACCCAAGAGTCTGAAGATACTCGGTCGGGTCCTCCGCCTCGTCCGACCAACTTGCCAAAGCCGGTCGGCAAGTCATCAAACACGCCGACCAAAGTGGATAAGTCTTCAGATAAGACAGTTCCCGCCTCCACTCCAAAGCCAGCGCCACAACCCGCTCCAGTCGACGTTCCTTCACCTCTTGATAAAGGTAAGGTGACATTGTCTGCAGATACACTTAGTCGGCCTAAAGTGGAGGATGCGGAGATAATATATCAACATCGAGACGCCAACAAGGTACTTCAATACCCTGCTCTTAGCTTTGTCTCAATTTTATCCTTAAACTTATCCATCATCTATTTATCAGAAAATGTGTGCTCTTGTGGAGAGAAAATAGGCTAGGGTGGAATACCTTGAAGCCGAAACTTTTGGTATGTTCCAACCACACTTGTCTTCAACTCCCTATGTTTAGAACTGATATGTTGCTGGTACTATGATAGTCACCGGTCAGCGGCTCTCCCAAGCCCAGAAGCAGATTGATAAGCTGCAGACCGACCGGAGGGAGATGACCAAGGACTTAGAGCAAGGCCATGCGGATATAGCCGGTAAGATCACATACCATCTATTTTTAAATAATCAATTAACCACTCTGACGCTAAAAGTTTAATATATGCTTTTAGCTCGTGATCAAAAGATTGCCGACCTGGAGAAGTTGACTTCCAATCAACAAAGATTTGTTGATGCTTTGAATGCTGAGAATTAAAACCTCTCCAAGTTGGTCGAAGATCAAAAGGCCGAGGTCGCTCGGCTACAAAAGGAGTTGAAGGAGGCCGACTTGAAGATAGAGGACGCCAAAAGCATTTCTAAATCCTCCAAATGTAATCTTGCCAGTAAGCCCTTCATTACTTCTTGCATCTTCTTGAATCAATGTTTGATCTTTGTGACCAAAGAACTTCTCCTACAACTCTGTCATACGGCACTCAGAAGGCTTTGAATTATATTCATGCCAACCAAGTGGAACAGACTGGCCACTCCTTGGATTACTTGCTGGAGCACGCGTCGGAAGCTATTGCTAACAACTCTCGGCGAGTGGCGACCGAGGCCGGGAGTCAGGTTCTTGCAATTTGCCAATCTTGGTCTATTGCTCTGCCATTGGACAAGATCAAGGAGGGCTTCAACCCAGACTTGACCGACGACCAATGCCAGTTGCTCTTGGATTCTATGTTGGAGACTTCCCGGGCCTTGGTCGACAACATAGAGATTGATCCGACCGTTCCTACTCCTCCAGCAACTCTAGAAGTTGAGCTACGAGCTGAATCATCTTCTCCTTCTAAGGAGTTGTAAATCCTGGCATGTTTAGAAAACATTATTAGTATCTATGTACTGAAACAATGTTTCCTGTATGTAAATATTAATTTCATGCTTAATGGCTTAGTAGACTGATAAAAATATCATAAGCATGTTGCTGTCTTTTAAAGACAAAAATCATATCGGTCTGTCTTAACATATTAGGTTGTAACTCATAACTGCGTAACAAATAGAGTCGACCAATCGACACATGACCTCTCGCACTTTGGCTCTGGGTTTAGTGTAGTGGTAGTCTGATGTGTAGTATGAAGTGTATAACCATGATGTGTAGACGTGAGACCAAGAAAGTAAAGACCGTATCAAATGATGAGAAATCGGTCAGACCGTAGTCGAAAACCAAGATAAGGTTAGACAAAAGTGGGACATTATTACTAGCCCCTTGGCTCGATTGCCTAATAGAACAAATTAAGGAATCGAGACAATATAGAATGAAAACCATTAAAAATCTTTCATTAAAAAGACCGAAGTTTCATTGATGAATAATATATAAGTATATAAAGGAATAACTAAGTATAGAAATGACGTAGCTGATTTATATTCCAGGAGTTTGGTATATCATCGTTGTCTTCATACATCAGTCGGTAAGCCCCCGGCCGAGTGACTTCCTTTACCACATATGGTCCTTCCCACTTTGGAGAAAGCTTATGTTGTTTCTTTGTTGACTATACTCGGCACAGCACGAAATCTCCAACTTGAAATTGGCGACTGCATACATTTTTATCGTAATAATGACGCAAGCCTTATTGGTAAAGTGCCGACCGAAACAGAGCGTGATCACGCAACTCCTCTGCTGCAATCAAATCAATCTCTCGATTTTCCTCAGAATGTTGTTCATCATATGCTTGAACTCGCGCCAAAACAAGACTGACCTCGGTCGGCAACATAGCCTCTGAGCCATAGACCAATGAAAAAGGTAACTGGCCAGTAGCCTGACTGGTATTTGTGCGAAGCCCCCAAAGAACTGAAGGCAATTCTTTGATCCACCGACTGGCACAAGGTTTAAGTCTGTCAAATATCCAAGGCTTCAATCCTTGAAGAATCATACTATTGGCCCGTTCGACCTGCCCATTGCTTTGAGGATGAGCCACTGATGTAAAGTGGATTTTTATTCCCATCTTATCGACAAAGTCACGGAACTCCACTGATGTGAATTGAGTGCCATTGTCGATAATGATATCATGTGGAACCCCAAACCGATTGAAAACATCTTTGACAAACTCAGTCGCTATCTTCGATGTTATCTTGCCGACCGGCTTTGCTTCAATCGCCTTCTAGAAAGCTTAAAAGCTCACACCCGGCTGTTGAGTCTACAATCTAATCAATACGAGGAAGAGCGAAGGGGTCTTTAGGATAAACCTTGTTGAGATCGGTATAATCGACACACATCCTCCACTCTTTATTCTTCTGAGGTACAAGGACTGGATTTGCTAACCAGTCGGGATGATACACCTCCTTTATAAACTATCTTTTCCCTATTTTCATGGCGTCTTTGCGGTCTTGTGCGTCTAATAATCTAACTATCTCCTTCTTCATGGCGTCCTTGCGGTCTTGTGCAAACCTTCTAAGCCTCTGTCGAACGGGGGTTGCCCTAGGAGGCACCCTTAACTCATGCTCAATCTTTTCCCTAGGAACTCCCGGCATGTCAGATGGCTTCCTTGCAATGATATCCCTATTTTCCTGGAGGAAAAGAGTGAGTGCGAGTTCCTATTTCTCGTCGAGGTTGGCCCCTGCATAAGTTACCTTATCAAGGTCTTCTGGATCGAGCATAATCTCCTTGGTCTGGATGTCATCAGTCTGGATCTTGTCCTTAGTGGGCTTCTTCACGGGGACTATCGCATCGGACTGTCCTCTACGTCGACTGCCTTTTGCATCTCCTGCCGGTCAGATAGCATCAATTGCTTATTGGCCATCGCGTAACTCTGGACATCGCAATCAAAGGAATTCCAAAGATCAGAGTGGAGGGAGATTATTCCATTGGGGCCTGACTTCTTGAGGGTGAAATATGGATAATGTGGGACTGCCATGAACTTAGCCATTGCCGATCGACCGACGATAGCATGATATGTTGAGTCGAAATCGGCCACCTAGAAGAGAATGCGCTCGGTCCTGAAGTTCTCCCGGGCACCAAAGGTGACTGGCAGACTAATCTGTCCAATAGGAACTAAAGTCTTGCCTGGCACAATCCCATGAAATGGTGAAGAACTCGGCTGAAGGTTATTGACTGACAGACTGAGCTCTTGGAGAGTCTTAGTGAAGATTAAGTCCAAACTGCTTCGTCTCTCAATGAGTACTTTGTTGAACTTCACCTCCTTCATCGT
The DNA here is from genome assembly GCA_032690845.1 of Eleusine coracana subsp. coracana. NCBI lineage: Eukaryota > Viridiplantae > Streptophyta > Magnoliopsida > Poales > Poaceae > Eleusine > Eleusine coracana. The sequence goes on from CM064430.1 coordinate 46,708,357, forward strand.
GGCAGCGAGCACGAGCGGGTATCGATCCAGTTTTGATAGGTGTTTAGGATGATCCGACCAATCAAAAGTAATCGGTATTTTAGACCATCTCATGAATTGAGGCGCAGCTGGTTCCACAGAGTTAATCTCCTGTAGTTCCATCTTCTGCTTGCGCTTGGACACATAGGCATCCGGGCCTCCGAAGATGAAGTTGACTTCCTTGCGAGGCTCCTGGAACTCTCCTGTGTCGTCCTTGTCGCTATCGTCCTTGGCCTTGTCTTTGCTATTGCGCCTTGGGGATCTTTGGCCACCTTAAGCGCGGCTATCGCAAAACCCTTCAAACGATAGCAATCCTTCGCTTTGTGGTTTCCCTTTGGGTGCCAGAGGCACGGGGCACTCAACAGTTCATCGGTGAATGGCTGATTTGTCCGAGGGTTCTTCTGAAATTGGTCGACCGTGTGGAACATGTTGTCAGACTTCCTCTTCTTGTCCTTCTTGGAGGACTCAGGCTTATCTGACTAGTTCTCCTTGCCTTTTCCTAGGATGTCATCTAATGCTGACTCACCAGACGCAAACTTGTCAGCGACCTCGAAGCACTCCTGAGCGGTCAACTTGATGTCATGATTCCTCCGACCGATCTCCCAGACCAAATCATCACTGCGGATCCCTCCATGGAAGGTGGCAATAATCTGTTGGTCTGGAACATTGGGGATCTCAGTCTTCTTAGCATAGAATTGCTTGATGTAGTCACGAAGAGGCTCGTCAGTCTTCTGCTTAATCCGAGTGAGGTCGAAGTGGTTACCCGATCGGTTGCAGGTAGCTTGGAAGCTCTCAATAAGCCTCTTATTGAGGTCTCCCCAAGACGTGATTGATTCCTCCAGAAGAGACATGAGCCATATCAGAACGGCCGGGTCCAGGTAGACCGGAAGGTAATTAGCCATTACATAGGAATCACCTCCAGCCGACCGGATCGCCGTACTGTAAAGTTGCAGCCACTCCCAAGGACCAGCTTGAATTATTTTGGCCATCGAGCTATGCGAAGCCGGGGGATGTAGGCCTTGATGCCATTGATTTCATCATTAGTGGTGATCGGTGACCATCTACGTCGGTCTGGAGACGGAGTTGGGCGACGGTTGTGTCGAGGTCCAACATCGTCATCGTGGTGACGACATCGACTGTCATCGTCATTGTTGTCGCGGCGATCCTGATCATCTCGTCGATGTCGGTCGTCACGGTTATTTCTTAGAGGAAGGTCTCGTCGTTTTTCCCATCGGTCATCTCGTCGATGGTCCCGTCGGTCATCCCGTTAGTCGTCCCGTCGGCTGTGGCGTTCCTCCTCCTTGTAGTGTCGGTTGTCCCGAACACGTTCTCCATAATGTGAGTTGATGGTGTCTCGTCCATCACGGATACTAAGAGAGTTTCTCAAATCTTCATGCCTATGTCGTCCTCTTGAAGATGCGTGGCTTGAGCTTGTTACAGACTACGATCTATCCTTGGCAGCATCCTAGGCTGCAGCACCCTTGAGCATAGCCACCGCCTTCATCATCGTAAGGGTCTGATAATTTGCATCGGCCATTAAGGTGTCGAGCAATGTTTTAGCCCCGGTGATGTTATTCTGAGGGGTGTCATAGACCTTGACGCCATCCAATTCAATGTCTGGCCCGAGATCCAATCGGTGTGTGTTACGTGAACCGCGCGACCCTCTTGGTCGATGGTGGTGACCGACCGATAGGTCATTAGCTGGAGGATTTTCATTCCGTTGACCTTCTTCGGCTGGTTCTTCTACATGGCCATCTTCTTCAGTACCATCTTCTTCATGACTATCTTCTAGGTCATCATCTTCGTGGTTTCCTTCGTGGTCCTCGTCTCCCGAAGGATTCTCTACTATGTCAACCATGTTGACAGTAAGTGGGTACGAATAGGCCGATCCAACCGAGTCCTCAGCAAAGGACCGATCTGACTTTGAGTCCTTCCCTAAGGATGGATCTGCTTCCTCGAATCTGAGTGGGACTAATACGGGGATCAATATCACCATCATTGGTCTGGTGGGGTAAAACCTTGCCCACGGGCATGTTTTTCAAGGCTTCCCTCATAGGTTCATCTCCAATGTTCACTTTATAAAATTCATCCTCCTTTTGAGACCTATTTGACTCATCAAATTGCACATCATAGGATTCTTCCACACATCCTGTGACTGAGTTGTAGACCCTATATGCTTTAGAAGTCCTAGAGTACCCAACAAGAATACCTTCATAAGTTCTGCTCTCAAACTTCTCGGGCTTTCTCCTCTTCTTGAGAATGTAACACTTGCAGCCAAAGACTCAGAAATAGGAAACATTGGGTTTTTGTTCCACCAATAGCTCATATGGCATCTTCTTCAACAACCAGTGGAGATAGACACGGTTGGAGGTGTACCAAGCCGTGTTGATTGCCTCCGCCCAAAACCTCTCATGAGTTCCATACTTATCCAACATGGCACGAGCAAGAGTAATGAGCGTCTTGTTTTTCCTCTCCACTACTCTGTTTTGTTCGGGAGTGTATGTAGCGGAGAATTCATGTTTGATCCCTTTCTTGTCAGAGTATTCCTCTACTGTGCTGTTCTTGAACTCCGTCCCATTGTCACTCCTTATCTTCACAATGCTAGCATTGAACTCATTCTTTGCCCTCTTGGCAAATTTTCTGAAGATGCCGCTGGCTTGAGATTTGTCCATAAGAAAGAAGGTCCAAGTGTATCTCGTGAAATCATCAACAATCATCAAGCAATATAGATTGCCTCCTAGACTCTTGTAGTGTGTTGGCCCAAACAAATCCATATGCAAGAGCTCTAGAGGATGAGATGTAGACATGAATGACTTGGTGGGATGTGAAGATGCAACTTGTTTTGTTGCCTGACAAGCGCTACACAGTCTATTCTTCTCAAAGGCCACATCCTTGATTCCTTCAACTAGACTCCTCTTGACAATCTTCTTGAGTCGATTCATTCCAACATGTGCCAGTATTCTATACCACAACCATCCCTTGGATGCCTTAGTGAATAGGCAAGTGCTTGGTGGCATATTGCTTGACTTGAAGTCCGTGACATACAAGTTCCCATGCCTTACAACATGAAATACTAGCCCTCTCTTTGCATTCTCAATCTTTGCACCATCCTCATCAAATGTGCACTTGAAACCCATGTCACATAGTTGACCAATAGACAGAAGGTTGAAGTTGAGGGTTTCCACAAGAAATACCTTGGAGAGATGGAGGTCATTGGTGATGGCCACCTTGCCCGAGCCTCTAACTCTTCCCTTTGAGTTATCCCCAAAAGTCACCTTCTCACTATCTTCATCTTCATCAATGGTGGTGAACATGGTTGGCTTCCCGGTCATATGTTGAGTGCACCCACTATCAAGAATCCAAAGAGTGCCTCCATTCTTGAAGTTGACCCTGGTGGTAGCCATAAAACAAGCACTAGAGGAAGAAGGGTTAGTATCCAAAGCATTACTTGATTGACTAATACTAACCTCATTGTGTCGAGCAATAAGACCATCCTCATAGATAGGGATGCTTGCAATCCCATCCAGTAGTCTCCTCCTAATGGGATAGTGAGGAGCACGGTACCTCCAATGTCCATGACCATCTCCCATGTGTACATTATCAAGGTTGATATACTAATGGGGAGGGTCATATAGTCCAGTGATGTGCTCAAGCACATGCCCCACTTGTGAATGGAGCACGAGTATCATCTCCATTGCTCTCTCAATTGAGAGCTCATGTCTCCTGTTGACTACCTCCTCAAGTAAGAAACCCCTCTCAAGAGTTCTGATTTATTGGAGGAGCTTGTCAATCACTTTATGTGGTGCAATCCTCCGTAGTCCCCTGAAAGAGTTTATCCTACACACAAGATCATAGATTCTCAATAGATTTTCACAAAGGTCAATATTTGGATTTCTCACAAATTCACCGAGTTCAAAGAAGAGATCCTGTCGGCGAGCTCGACGAAAATGCCAAAGATGAACTTGTGGTGGAGGGAGTGGAGGAGGTGGAGGCGCCGGAGCCGAAGCCATGAGATTGATCATCTCAAATGATCGAGTGAGCATTGTTGTTGGTGCTCCCCCTACGCCAATGCTCGGTCCACTCAAGATGCTCAGAGTAGAACGTAGAATGGCACTTGAGGTAGAGCTTGATGAAGCTCCCGAAGAATGTCTTGCTCCGAAGGGGTTGTAGAAGTTGTTGCAAGACAATCTTATGGAGGGATCAAAGAAGTTTGAGCTCGAAGCTACTTCTTTCCCTTTGCTTGAAAATGCTTCATGGTTCGTCTTGGATGTCTTCTTCCATGCCATGCTCGCGGTGATCTCCTCATCCTTGAAGAGAAGCTCAATCACATCCTCGACGGAGAGACTCTTCTTCATGAGAAGGTCAAGGGTGACGTAGAAGAGCTTGTTGCTCGGAAACAAGAAAAGAATCTTCTCAACTATCACTATTTTGAAAGCTCGAAAGAAGTTGCCCCAATCCTGTCCACAATACCTCGCAAGCGAATAAAAGAGTCAAGTCCTCATTGTCGTTAGCATGAAAAGTAAAGAACTCCTCAACAGGAGAACTACTAGCATGATCAATAGGAGGTTCACAAACATCATCAATACTAGTCATGCTAGTGGAGAAAGCAAGACTAAGAGACTCATCATTGTCAATCGTCATAGTAGGCACACTAGAAGAGCAACCTATCAAGTCATTGCTAGAAGAATCTAGGCACTCACTAGAACTAAGCACATCCACACAGTCATCGCAATCATCATACACATGATCATCAGTAAAGGTATTGGCAAAGTCTACAAGAGTATCCATCAACTCATCCGGAATCATGGCATTTAGGTAGCTTTTAAAGCGATCCTTCCATGAGCCATGACCCGACCCCAAATGGGATGACATCCCAACTCAATACGATCACTACTTAAAGTGGTTAAGCCTTATAATGAACACTTGGCTCCGATACCACTTGAAAGGATCATAGTGACCGAGAGGGAGGGGGTGAATTAGGAACTACCAATATATACCAAATTCGCCAATTCCTAAAACCGACCACTCAAAACAACTCCTACCCAAACCTAGTGGTAATCACACTAACAAGATAATGAACCTATGAAAGGAACAACAACCTAAGCATACTAGTGGATCACACAAAGGCAATACAACTCCTATGCAAGCTAGTTACCAAAGATACGCGGAAGCAAACAACAAGCTAGCAAAGGAACCTACTCATGCAATGTTACAAGATAAGGAACTAGAGCACACAAGCATGAGTAACACAATACATACTAGGGTGATCAATCAAGTCAAAGCAACTGCTATACATGCTAGTGATCAAGTATGAAGACTAAGTACTACTAGCAAGTAAAGAAGCCTATCCATGCAAGTCTACAAGGTAATTAACTAGAGCAAGGTAACCACACAAGCATGAATAGCACAGTATGTAAATGCAGAAAGTAAAGCATCATAGTGAGGAGTAGAGTAAGGGATGGCTCATGATTTTTTCCCGAGATCTCGGAAGGATGGCGCCTTCCCCTACTCCTCGTTGGACCACTCCCACCGGAGTCCTGGTCCCTCCCGCCACCAAGTGGAGTTCTCACCCACGAGCCCGTAATTACTCCTAGAGTGAAGACATGGTGTGCGTCACTGCTGCACAAAGCACAAGCTCGCCTCCCTTGAGAACTTGCGGGACTCTCCGAGCCGACACGGGCGCTCACTAGCGATGCCCCTTTCATCGGCGGGCTCAAACCATGTACAAATGTGTGACGGCCTTCACAACCGATCACGATAGGCTCGATCACCGACACCTAACCGGTCTAGGTCTCACCATAGACCAAGAGTAACAATCTAGATCACACCCTCAAGGAAACCCTAGCCTTAGATGTGCAAGATGCTCAAGTTACTCTCCACTAGCACTCTCAAGATATGCAATATCTCCTCCTAGTGCTCTCCACTTTTCCTCTTGGACCTTACCAAATGCTCTCAGGTAATCCACTGGCCAAGAGTTGTCTCCAAGAGCCCAGCAACGAAGTTATATAGGCCCCCAACCTCAAACTAGTTATTGCTCCATGAAGTTACCTTTCTGGACCCAATGACCGGACTATCCGGTCACTCCTAGACCGGACTGTCCGATCTCTCTAGAACGGTTCCCAGAACCATTGGTTGCACTGTCCAGACAACTTTCCTGTACTGATCAGACTATCCGGTCACCAGACCGGACAGTCCGGTCCGTTTCTCTCTCCAGTCCATGAGCCTTCGCGCAATTGCTTCCTCTCTGCCATGTGCAAGTCCTACTGACCGGATCGTCTAGTCAGCAGACCGGACCGTCCGATCTGTATAGACTCTGGCACAAACAGATTCCTTGCTTCTCGCTAAAAGTCCCAGACAACTTCCCATAGTGACCATATAGTCCGGTCTCCACTGAGCCCTCTGTCTGGTCTCTATGTCCAGAAGCTGAAACTTGTCGTCCTCGCTTGACTTCGATTCCCGGCTTCTCTGAACAGCTCCTTGGCTTCTCCACTGTCACCTAGTTCCTATGATTTCACCGAGCAACCTTGCACATCACCGACTAGACATGACCTAAGAGAATGACTTAGACTCCCTTGATAGTCCAGTTTTTCCTATGGACTCAAAGCCCTAACAACTAGTCAAGTGTTCCAAACACTTGCACCATAGCTTGTTCTCCGCTTTGATCCATCTCCATCAACCCTTAGACTCCATCAAGTTCACAAGCCTCCATGCTTGCGGTCATTGTCATCCATTGCCAAGGACACCGTGTAATGGAACCCCGGTAGCTTCGGCCAAAAGGACTCAAAATGGAATCTCCTTTTGCCAGCTCTCCAGTTGTTGATGGTTAGGAGAAGAGGGCAATGGTCTGAAATACCCGCAGTCGTGCTCTGTAGAAGGTGCCCAGGGAACAAGTTCTCCCAGCCAATTGTGCAGAACACTCGATCTAGGCGCACTAAGGTGGGCGCCGCATGTTCATTGGACCAGGTGAAACGACGGTCGAGGAGCTCCACCTCCTTCAGTTCAAGATCATCAAGTGCTCGACGGAAGCGCCCTATCATGGCACGATTAATGTTGGGATTGTTCTTGTCAATGGACCTGTAAATTAGGTTGAAATCCCCAGCCACCACCTAGGGACCCATACATGCCGCACGTATCGCCCGAAGCTCCTCGAGGAAGAGCACCTTCTGCGAGTCCAACTATGGTTCGTAGACTCCTGTGAACCACCATTGATCACCGACATTGTTTTGGAAAAGAACAGAGGCTGAGAATCGATCTACTCTAGTGGTGATGGCCTGACGCGTAGAGGAGGTCCATGCTATAAGAATGCCACCTCTGGTGTCCTCTGCCGACAGCACGACATGGTCCTCCATATCGGCGCGCCTAGCGTGTGGAGAAGGATACGCGATGTCATTGTGGCAATTTTAGTTTCCTGTAGGCATACTAGCTGCGGCTTGGCAGGAGCAATCAGAGCACAAACTGAATCACGTCTCTTCTTCTTGTTAAGGCCATGAACATTCCAAATAAGAGCCAAAGAAAGATCCATAGGGAAACAAGGTTACAACTGAGCGGTAGGAAAGGGACAGTAGCTGCCTAGCACTAGAGAACCTCTGTGACCGGCGCCTCACAATGGAGAACCTCTGCAACGAGCTTCCCTCAAGAGAGCGGTTGCTCGAACAATTTTGCGTAAGCATCCCGCGCCTCCTGGCTCAGTCCCTCCTGAGGACCAAGGATTCCAAGCTTTTTCATCAGAACCTTTTGTGCTTTGTCGATCGCAGTGCCCATAGCTCCAGAAGTAGCATATCGTTTGCTATGGCGGATGGAGCTTGCCGTAGCGGTTGTTGGGCGATGGTTGCACGTCGGGGTTGCCGGCATCGATGGCTCAACCTGCCTTGGAATGTCAAGAGCCGTGGTGATGCTTTGTAAGAATTCTTGATCGGTTACCAAAGTGGAGTTACCTCCATTCTATGAAGTTCGTTCCGGTTGCGCCTGGGTAGGGGTTGATTAGGCTACATCATGGCCTTGGTTGTGCAGTTGGTCCTCCCCCAACTCAAGGCTAACATGATCTCCTTGATGAGCTTGACTTGGCAAAAACCCATTTCCACAACAAGCGGGATCTTGGGCTAGGTTGTCCATAACAACTGGGCCACAAAGGAGTTCGAGCAGCAACGGTTCAGAAGCTCCCACGCGGGCATCATCGACCTCTTTTTGAAAGATTGCCAGGAGCTGTTGATCTACCATTACTGCATTGAGAGGAGGCAGTTGGGGCTCGGTCTCTAAGGATGGGCATGCTGCCGAGGCAGCTGGAGCAACTTTACTGTTGTCCGTGCTAGGGGTAGTGAATGCGTCATACGGGGGGTTGGTGGTAGGTGGGTTTGGCTCCCCCGTTGGTGCGAGGTAGACTAGTTGTGCCAGCTGGTCCAGCTGCTCGACATAGCCATGGCCGGTAGTGCGGCGCCATGGGTCATCCTCCTCCACCGACGATGACGGCGTATCCAACCTATGATGTCCCCTTGAACGACGCAGCATTCGGGACCTCTTGGGGTCCCTCTCCAGGGATTCCTCCTCATTGAAGTCGGAGGATAGCGGTGTCAGCGGCGGGAGGAGTCCTATGGCAATCTTATCTGGAGCCTACGAACGTGGATACGGGCTGAATACTTCAAGGTTGGCTTCATCGAATGAATTAGAAACTCCGCATCGATTGGTTCCGGCACACAGAGTGTGTGGGATGCAGAAATACGCTTCGGTCTTGTTGTCCATGTAGTGAGGCTAAAAGTGCTGAGGTTGCGACGCGCCAGAGTATATGGATGCACATGATCAATGGAGCAGAAGGGTGCCAGAAGCGCCGCCGCAGTCGAACGCTCCCAGGAATGTGGCGAGATACCTTCAATGTCAATCTAGACCTTGTGGTATAACGCAACATAGTCTGCATATAGCGGTCGATACCACGGCCGTACTGCCAGTGAGAAAGCCGGCGCCTGGATCACACGATCTCCGACGAGAACGGCAAGGTTGGTCGTATGGTCGGGAACAGTGAGGAAAAAATCATACGGTGGCAAGGCGGGTTGGATTTGAAGCCCCTCGTCCAGTGGGATGCCACACTGGTGAGCAATGGCCACTCTTGCTTGCTCCGGCATCACCGGTGGCCGAGTTCCCGAAATTTGTACCAGGATGCCAAGGTACGTATACTCCGCCTCTAGCTGATCCATATCCTCGGTCCGGTCGATGAAGTAGAGATCGGGGTTGTCCCGACGCCTCTCTGGCGAGGGGGATGAAGGAGATGGAGATCTATCAGGACGGTCCGAAGCATATTCCTCCACATGGCGCTTATGACGACCTCCCCCACGACACCCGCGTCATCTGTGTCCACAGAGGCGGTGTTGTCCCGACTATTGCTGCTGCTGACCTCCAGGGCCACAGTCACCTGCCACAACGGAGCAGGGGGGGAGCCTCCCCTGCTACAACACGCTGGCTCGGCCTGCCCTGAGCTATTTCGCTAGCCAAGGAAGACGGTTGGATGCGTCGTGGATTCGGTTGTAGGCACTCAAAGGAGCGGTGGCCCGGCCGCATGCAACGCAAGCATCTTGTTGGTTCCCGGCAACTTCTTCTCAGATGGTGAAAGTGCATCTAGGGCCCTAATTTTGTTTTGATGATTGGCGTCAATACAATTAAGAATAAACTAATATTTTCATTGAGAATGTGTGTAGATGACCATCTCAATTGATGAATGAAATACATTAAAACAAAAAGAGAAAAGAAAATGGTTGTTTGCCTTAAGTTGAAAGTCCAAAAATATCTACTCAAGAATGAAGATCTTGTTGTTTTTATTTATTATCTTGAGTATAGGTAAGCCGTAGTATTAAGAGGGGTATAATTTACAAAGTTGGTAAAGTCAAATGCTCAAAATTTCCCCCAAATATCACTTATGTCGCCCTTCAGTTTTTTCCTTCATCGGCAGTGTCGTTGGTCCTCATTGCCAGTGTCGATCACCACTCCCTAAGGCGTTGTAATGCCCACACAATTCTATGGCTCTTTGGCTGTAGGTCATCGGCAGTGCCAGTCCCCTTTCCACAGAGAACATTTTACCTCGGGCTCTCTGGCTGCCCATGATCGGCGGTGTCGGTCTGCCTGATCGACAGTGCCGGTCAGGGTCTCTAGAGACCACTTGTCTTCTTTGTGTCTGCCTCACCGGTAGTGCCGATGCCATGATCGGCAGTACCAGTGCGGGTCGAATCCTTGTCTGCAGATCTATGACAGTGTATCAGAAACCCTACCGGCAGTGCCAATGGCTCGATCGGCAGTATCGGTGCGGGGTGTCTAGATAGGCCAACGACTCTTTTTGAGCCCTATATATAAAAGGCTCTCACCACACTTTGTGTCTACTTTCTCCAACCTGAAAATCAAAAGACACTTTTAAGCTCCATTCACCTCACTCTCCCTCTCCAAGTCAAAACTTTATCATTTGAGTTAGGGTTTGAGTGAGCCATTGATTCCTAATGAGAAGAGCACCATTCCATTCTTGAGCATTCGATTTAATCATCTTTGTGACTTGTGCTAGTTACTCTTGGAGCTTTGCTCCTAGACGATTAGCAGTGCCCGTAGAGCTCCCAACTTGTGTGGTGACGTCTTGGGAAGTTTGTATCACCCATCCCGCATAGGATTTGCTAGTGGAGAACTCGATCTTTGTGATCGCTTGAGTGAGAATAGGGTTGAAAGAGACCCGGTCCTTTGTGGACTTCTCAATGAAAACATAGGGTTCTTTGTGAGCCGAAACTTCGGTAACAAATCTTGTGTCTTCGTGCGCTTTCTCTATTTACTTGTTGTTCCTTTCATTGTTTTAGGTTTCATACTTGTATTAGCTTTAATTCGACCGATCTACTTATGTAGGCTTGTCTAGTTGTTGCTAGTACTTTGTAGTGCCTTATTCAACTGTTGTTGTTCTATTCATCAACTTAGTAACTACGAAACCTGCTTAGTTTTGATTTGGGCGACTCTCTGCCCTCTCATCGGCACTGCCGATCCAGCACTGGCAGTGGCCACGGGCACTGCCGGTCCTACTGATAAAATTGTTTAAGTGTGATTTCATAGGATTTTTATATTTGCCTATTCAACCCCCCCCCCCCCCCCCCCCCCCCGCTAGGCAACTTTCAGATGGCCCTTGTGCAGGCAATTGAAACACCGACCCTCTAGAGCAGCTGGGGTGGGTCTTTGGCCATGCCAGAAGGAGGTATTTTGTCGGATCTAGGGGCAGTGATGGCGCCTGCGGCTGCACCTGCTCCGCACCTTGCGCCAACCCTCATCCTTCGGTGCAGCATCGGAGACCCTATGGATCTCAGAGCGCAATCTGGGGCGGCTGCATCGATGGGGCTGCAGCAGCATGCGGCTGTCGCTTGGTCTGCTCGGGGGAGGGCATGGGCTCCCTGGCGACGACATCCCTATAGGAAGGTCGGGGAATCTTGGGTCCTTCAGAAGCCTCCGCATCCGAGGATGGGGAGTCTGCCCAGCGCTGGGTCTTGGTCCTCCCGAGGGAGGAGGGGAAGAAAGGGGTGGCCTGTGGGGAGAGGCGGGAGGAGCGGGGGGGGGGGGGTGATGGGATCCGTGGGGCTGGGAATGGAGCGACCCCCGGCGAGCAGCTAGCAGGGTGCGACGCTCTCCCTTATCTCTCTATTGCACTTTCACTTTTAAGATTGTAATGACATTCAAATAGTGTACTCACTACACAGATGGAAGTTGTGATGGACAAAATCACCCGCATGTAGCCAACATTTGCAGATATTATTATTCTAGCTCTGAACCTAAATCCAGCTATCCTGGTGCTTGCCTTCTCGCCTCCAACTGTGCGCCGTTGTGTGTTTGGGATACCGGGGCACGTCGCCCAGTTGCCCTCCTGCACGTATATCGGGCTGCATCTTGCTTCTTCTGCTATTGCTTGCAGCGTGTATTGCTATTTGCTATAGTTGCTACTGCTACACTAGGCCCAACGGCAATTGGCAACTGCTCTACAACTGTTTCTTCCTCGATATCACTTTGGCTCCTTCTCAAGTCCAAACGGTAAATCCGTAAAATTTGTAGAACAAACTATATGAATTAGACCAAAATGATCATGTATTTGTCATATTTACTAGCTAATTAATCCATTTTGCCCATTACAGTCGTCAATCTGGCAAGCCTTTGTCATCGGGAATCAGCCCTACGAGGTGGTCCATGAACAAAACAGAACGCCTTTGTTCGAGTCAAACACCTTTGTTGCTCGAGGAGAAAGTTGAAACCACACTATGTGCCTGCTATCCAAATTTAGCTAGTGACTAGTTACAGTCCAAGATCTTATTTGTTGTACATAGAGCTAATAATACAACTGATGTAAATCTTAAAAAAAATAGTTTGATTTATTAGGAACAAATGTGCAATTTTTTTCTCTACAATGTAACACCGTATAGTTGTGAAATGGATGGTAATAACAGTAAAGGAGCAAAAGTTTGAAGCAATGACTAATAAGGAAATTCAATTTTTTGTGGCTGATAAGGAACACAAAAATTTTATGATGATTGATAAGAAAATTTCTGTTTTTCTTACCCGTTATGGTTGCATGATTGAAAGAGCTGCTACAGTATCAGCTTCCATTATATAGAGAGGCGGAATGACTAAATTGACCTATTTACACTTGGAAACATCCCTCTCATATAGATAGACGAGATGGAAAAGAAAGATGCCAAATGTTTCGAAACCTCAAACTTCTAGTACATATGCAACCCAACCATAATCCAATTAAATCGGGCTAATACCTTATATTCGCCTATCCAAGCATATTGGAATTGTGTAGGTTATTCATATTGAGTTTTTTTTCTTTTTTTTAGTAAAAGGATAGTTGAAAGTTAAGAGTAAGAAATTTACATGCACACATTGTGACTCGATCATGTTGTACAATAAAAGCTGATGAGAAAAGAAAAGAGAAAGAACAATTTATAAAGTGTTAAATTGATTTCTTGTGTCTTTTTTGTCATGTGAGTCCAACATGACTTTTGATAGACTTCTCCATGAATCCTAATAGTAGAGGGGCTTAAGCCCCCTCCTCTCCCCCCTCCCCCTCCTCTTTTGGATTTTGCTCGACTCTTGTTTCACGCACGTAAGCTCTGAGTCATCTTGATATACACATAAAATTAAAGAGATTTATACAGTTATATGTGCAAAGGTTGTTAGGACGAGTGAGACAATGAGTTTAGCAGTCAACAGCGATAAAGATGATAGAACCAATTTTTTTATAATAGTAACACTAGCTTCCTCTCCTTGACACATTGATGATTTTTGTTTGTTTTCAGATTCATATAACCTTTCTGTGACATTTATAGTAATCCCGACTCATAAAATTGGCGCATATTCATAAGATCATAACAAAAGAGACCTTAAGTGCTCCAAAGATAGTAGTCACAGACAAATAAAATGTAAAAACCATTAAAACAAAAGGTTCAATGTATTTCTATGTTCTCTATCAGCATGATGACATTGCGTCATAAAATAGCATATATGTCTAAATTTCTGTGAAATCATACCTAAATCTCTAAGTAATTTTTAGAACATGTCTTTGAAACAAGGAATTTTAATACCATTACAATTAGATATAACCATTTATTTATCATTGCAAAAGTGTTTATGATATATATGTCATCCATGATACATTTTTCTTATGCCGTTGTTGACCAGTCAAATGCATGAAAAGAATAAAGTGCCTCTACACTTTTATTTCTTCTCTCCTTTCTACTTCTACGCCATGTAGCCACGGCACCAGTCGAAAAGACGTCTTCTCTCTCTGACTCATGTCGTGTGCAGTTCAACAAAAAAAAAAAACTCCATATGTCATGAGCGTCTCCACACCCCTTTGCGCCAGCACTGTGAGAGGTTGAAGAGAGTGACGGGGCTCAACTCTAGAGCCAAGGGGGTCCAGGTAGAAGATAAAGCAGATTTACATGGCTATTTATCATAGTTTACTTCCCAAGAATCTTGCCGTGGTTCAAATCCTTAGAGAATTTTACAAAGCAAGGGGTGCCCGGTCCAGGTTATTCTGAATTTGGCTCCGTCCCTGTGTGTTCTGTTTATATTTAATAAATTACTAAATGAGAAACTAATATGGAGGATATAAATGGATTTAAAATAACATCTGACAGTTAATAATTATAAAGAAATGGCTTAAAATAAATTCGCCCTATGAACTGTTCCTGAAAATGGCTTAATATAACTAACCTGCTCAGCCGGTGCCCGGATCAATACATGTTTTTTCATGTGCTCATACCAGTTTTTCCCAAACAAAGAACCTAAGAAAGATTTCATAATGGACTAGTAACATGAACAAAAATAACTCCCAAAATTGATATTCTTATTTGATTTCCCTTACAATCGTCTGTTACCACTAGCTATAGTACATAGTCACACCCCCGCTGCCTCCTTAGCACAGTACTTCAGGATTCGAGTTTATCTGCAATCATTTTGCAGTAACAAAGATGCATCATTTCTGTTATGAACCCTCCCATTTTGTAGTTGTATCACTCTCACTGAGCACCCTGAATTCCTTCTTCTGATCTCTCCCTCTCTACATACAATTCCTAGACGGACACCAATGCACCAAACAGATTGACAGAGAACGATGGTTCTCGCTCGCCGACAAACTCCTTACCGGAGGCTGTTGACGAAAGCGAGGAGTGAGTCGACGTCTCTCTTCTCAGACGGGTACTTGATAGGCCTGGCAGTGCGGCTCGGGAAGAGGAGCACCGTGGGGAAGCTCTGCAGCTGCAGCTCCGCCTGCGCGAACGGCTTCTGCTCACCGTCAGCGCGGAACTTGGCCACCTTCACGCCAGATCCCGCCAACTTCTCGGCCAGCTCCACGTAGGAGGCCTCCATCGCCTGGCAGAACGAGCACCAAGGCGCGTACAGGACCACGAGCCACGGCTCGGAGCGGCTCTCCAGCCGGAGGAGGTTCTCGATCCCGGTGCGGGTGAGGGAGAAGACGGCCTGGCTCTGGAAGATGTCCGCGGCGCCGGCGCCATTGCCATTGCCATTGGCCGTGGGCGCAGCCTGGTTCTCCTTCTCGATGTTGCCCTTGTGGAGGCCGCACTCCTTGGCCTTGGCGTCCTCCCACCACCACCGGCCTTCCCTCTCGTGCTGCCCTGGGAGGACCGGCCTGGTGCACGGCTCGCAACCGATGGACACGTATCCCTGAAACCCACAGTTCATTAAACAAATGTCAGTTAAACGTACATTTCGACACATTGTGGAAGCTGGACTGCATGATTGAAACAGAACTTACTTGAGCGTGCAGGGGGTTCACTGGGACGTCCATGGTCCTCAGGAAGGTCCAGATGTCCTTGCCATCGACATTGGCCACGGGGTTCCACTTGATCAAGCTACCAGCTCCGCCATCCAGGCCTTCAAAAGAAGGATCAACCTGCACATTTCCACCAATTGCACGATCAGAATCAGATGAAATTGAAATCCAAGTCTATGCAGATCAAAAGAAACTAAGATGATGAACATACCTGAACGACAGGGATGCTCGCCCTGGTGCCAGGGGACTGGTCCTTCCTCTGGCCGGTGATCCAGGCCTTGAGCCCCTTGAGGGCGCGGCGCAGAGGCCGCACCTTGCGCACACGGCAGCACTCCTGGTGGCCGTCCTCGTAGAAGGAGAAGAGGCCCTTGGTCCGCACCAGAGTCTGCACCTCGCCGGAGTCCGGGAACATGTACTCGATGCGGATGCCATAGTGCTTCTCCACCTTGTCAAAGAACTGGTACGTCTCCGAGTTCAGCCGACCCGTGTCAAGGCTGAACACGCGGAACGGGCGTCCCGTCAGCTTCGCATACTCGATCAGGGCCACGTCCTCGGCGCCACTGCACGACACGAGGGGGTTCACATCAGCAAGGTGTTTATCACTTCATATATAAAAAACCAAACCGACCCGTTTCCATCATGCACAGCGTGCCATTTTCTGACGGGATCATGCCATGCTTTTCGCACTAAATTTGTGATACAAAACAACAAGCTGGGCGAGGATATCTGATTGGTATGAAGACACACATCCATGTCATTGCCGGTCAGCGGCGAATATTACAAACGTTCTTTTGCTAGTACCTACACATCCACGTCATTGCTACTTGCTAGTACCTACACGACGAGTTTACCATGCGTATTATATTTTGTCCTGTCTCTCTGCTAGTAGCTTAACACACACTAAACTAAAGAAGACAAATTATGCTTGTTGTCTCCAGCTTTACTGAAAGAAAAAAAAGGAAGGAATATATTGCGATTTTGGACGCCATCGCTACAGTCCAACAAGCAGGTCGCCCGCTTGTGCCATTGTGTGTGCACGGTGGGCCACGAGTCTAGGTCCTTTCTGGAACCACAAAATTGGCCACCAGGTTCAATGAACCTGGACGCGTCCTAAGTTTGCCAACCCGTCCAGATACACTTGGAACTGCTATGAAGTTGGATTGATTTGTATAAGGAGTCAAGTCATACTGAACCATTTATATCTAGTAATTAATTGTTTATTAAGACACGTTAAATCGGAAACAGACTGTCAGGACACCTGACCGTCAAGCTATGACGAACTATGAACCGTGATTACTATCAACATCGACACTGACAACATGGGCCCGTAATCGAGTGGCGAACGAAAATGGGAAGACTAGGAATCTCCCCAGCCACACGCTTGGAAGATGCCGCGAGCGTTCGGGGAACGCACGGCGGCGCCTGAACTCAGTCCACTACGAACGACCCAACGGGTAACGAACGCAAACGGGCGCGTACAAACAGGATCCGGCTCCGGCGAGGAGTGTGTAACGCACCTGAAGGCGATGGCGATTTCGGAGCCGAACATGGCAAGCGCCCGATCCATGATCTCCAGCGGCGACGCGCCCTCCAGCTCATGCGCCAGAGCCTCGTAGTCCACGGCCGCAGGAACGGCGGCGGCGGGGACCTCCTCAGCGACGGGGGCGACGGGTGCCGCCGCGGCCGCGGAAGCCGACACCGGCTGCCTCCCTGGCTCCGCCGCGCGGAGCGGGCGCACCGCCCGAGCGCGCTGGCTACGCGCCGCCGCCGCGGATGGGGCCGCGGTCACCTGCTGCCTCACGATGCCAATCCTCGCGGCTGCACGGACAAAGAGGACAGGAAATTTCAGACCAGTTCGTCCTCAATTGAAATTCGGACCGCATTTCGCAGGGAGAAAAAGAAAACACTCCCGAAATTCCTAAATTCGAACAGGAAGTAATGGGACTGTTTTACTAAACCCTCGAATTCGAGCGATTTCATTCAGGAAACCCAGGGAATAGAACACAACAGAGCCAGCTTCTGAAGAACGAAATCTCACCTTTCACATCGCGGAGGACGGCGGAGTGCGACGAGATGGAGGCGGTAGCGGAAGCCATTGGTAGCTCAGGGATTTCCTCTGCCTTTCAAATTCGCAGTGATATTTGGTGAGCGAATGCGTTTTACTTCTGCGTTTTTGTTTCTGTGGTGTACGACGGGGTGGAAACGGGCGGATGGTTTACATATAGCTCTGCCAGGAGGCTAGGTTCATCGAACCTGGACGGGTTTCGGGAGCGGCAAACTGGGACCCATGTGGCGGGCCCCAGTTGGCAGGGCACACGCGAGGCCTTCCTGGCAGATCGAAGCAGTGGCGTCACGGTCCAGCGCCGTGGGGAGGCCCGGCCCAGACCGGCCTTTGCTGACTGCTGAGAGGGGGCCCACATGGCAGTAAGGGGTTGTCACGGTGGCTGCTAGGTGTGGCCCGTGTGGCCGCGTGGCTGCCTCGCGACCCGTCCTGACAGCTACTACGTCAGATGGAGCTCCAGGTGAGTGGCCGAGATTATCTTCATCTCTGCAACCAGTAGATATGGATTACAAAACAGAGGAGTCATCTGTTTCACATTTGGATTTAGCTTGCCGTAATCGACTCTTAAAGTCGGCTTGTTTTGCCTTCCGGGAGATTTTGTTTTTTTTATAAAATTTGAAAACAGTAAGTATGAAGGAGTTTTTACTAGCTTTTATACGATGCTATTTTGAATGGCATTACCTGCATAATACAAAGCCATTTATTCAAAAGGCAATTCATAGTCTCGGTTTTCAAAAGCAGAAGCTCAAACAAACAAACTCAGCGTTAAACTTTGATTCCGTTTGGTATGGATTTTTAGGAAAACAGATTCTGATTTTACTTTAGCTTTTCTCAAAATAGCTTTTCTGTAAAAGAATAGCTTCTTTACCAAAACAGCTTCTTGAGATGTTTGATAAAACAGCTTCTACGCATTCTTAAGGTGGAAGAGTGAAAAAAAAAGCTGAAAAAAGCATTATTTTGGGCCTGTTTAGTAGCACTTCTAAAACAGCTTTTTAAACAGATTCTGCTCCTACTATTGAGAAGCTAGCCAAAGAGTTATAAGAAAAATAGATTCTGCTCCTCTTTTCTAGAAATACTTTTTAAATTTATATTAAAATCTAAAAACGCCTAAATCATAGTTTCCCATGACTTCTCTATCCATTTTATATGAAATATACATAAAAGAATTTGTTTTGCTAAATAATTTTTTCTAGAGAATCTATTTTTGTAAAGAATCTATTTTGTAAAAAATCTATTTTTTGAAGAATCCGTTTTATAGAGAACCCCTACCAAAGAGACCCTTTGTAGCTTTCTGCTTCTAATTATTTTGGGAGAATCACTTCTCACATCCAGGACATTAAAAGCGCTTCTACCGAACCGTTTGTTAGTAATTTTTAGAGAAGCAGAAGCTGTTTTAAAAGCCATACCAAACAGGCTCTTTGTCTAAACACTTAGGCCCTGTTTGATCGGGCTTCGGCTCCGCCTTCTCCTACGGCTTCACCAAAAAAATTATCAATTGGGTACTTTTTTAACTGCTTCTCCGAAAAAAAAGGGAGGAGCTGAACTTAAAAAAAGCACCGAAACCAGGAGCTACCTCGGGGTAGCTTCGGGTACTTCTCCTTTATAGGACCATCATTTTTTGACTTGTTTACCTTTTTCTTTTATGACGCTATCAAAGAAGCCATATAATTTACCAAATAGTGTGCTTTTTCAACTGCTTGTCTAGAAAAAAAGGAGGCAGTTACGTTTTCAAAGAAGCTACAACCACAGCCAAAGCTGATACAGCCAAAGCCCTACCAAATAGGATCTTACTATGCAAGTACTTGATTTCACCACTTTAAGTGTGTTGCTACTTGACATGACATGATTTAAGAAAAACACACACACACATACACACAAATTAATTTCTTCTAACAAAGAATATGTTACCTGACATCTTGAAAAAATGTTATAAAGTTGTCAGGGTATTTACAAGCTAATAACAATTTTTCTAGACATCTGCATTTGTGCTATTTCTATTATTGTCTCTTACAGCTTAATACCAAATCAAAAGCATATCGTGTGTTTCCTATCTTTAGGTGTCACTATGCAACCTAAAGGTAGTCCCCATTGAACCACTAATTTTTTTTCTTAATTGCCGGTCTTAAACTTGGCACAATACATATTTTTGATCCCGTTGAAGCTTTTGAGCCCTGCAAACTTGAATCACGTCAAAGATTTCCAAAATCTGAAGGTTAAGTAGTAGGCACAAAAAACGGGGTATCAATTCCATTCTCTTGTGTCAAATTTTCCAGAGGCATAGTGTTGCCGTCCCACAAAAGATCCCTCACGCCCCAACGTGAATCTCACCCGTTACTTACATACGGCCTGACGACACCCGAACGAAGTCACTTTTTAATCACACGCTACTCTCGTGTTCGCGACGTCACGCACTCACACCAATCATCGCGCATAGCGAAGTCACCACGCACGCATGGCTGCTAATCACAGCGCGCGCACACCCGGCGCGAAGATTCGTCGCGGGGTCCACCGCCGGCGCCTCGCCGCCGCGAGACTTTGACGTGGACCGTGGGAAGCATCCAAGACACATCGGTTGATCGCCTTTCACTGTGGGGTTTTACGTTGACGCCAATGGATTCCGACTGCCAATGGCAAGGAGGGAAAGTGAGATGCCCAGGCAGCGATAAGGTGGAATAATAAATTATGGAACCTCACTGTTTGGGCTTGGCTCCTGATTGGCGCCTGGGGGCAAAGATCTCTTTGGGGTCGAAATTACGAGAGGAGAATCTACGCAAGGGTCGCTTTATATTAGGAGCGGCAAAGCTGATAGTGCTACTACTGATCTTTCAAAAAAAAAATAATGCTACTAGTGTTAATTTACACCAACTTTCGTTTGGATGCTAGTTTTTTGGCAGTATTTTCAACGACATTTCAACTAATTTTGACTCTACAAGTGACATCCCATATGCTTAATTATGTGCATGAATAGCGCCCACAAACAGAGTCAGGTACGCAGTGTGGCTCAACAGCCACTCGTTCTTTTCTCTGTCCAGACTCCACAGCATATTCTTGTTACAACTTGCGTCGATTGGTTCTCAATTCTCACATACACATGTGACGCGACAGGGACCTCCACGGTCAGCATGAACCTTCTTGTCTCTTGCACGGTAGTTTCGATCGATTTTTATCTTTAGGTGGCTGCCACACCTTTCTTCTGGGCTAATAAGCGTAATTCAAATATTTCCCAAACATTTTAGTGGCCGCGGCTTGCGAATCCACCGCGCCACTTTCTTTTGGCAATGCGTCCTAGTACTTGGAGGTGCATGCCCAGAGAGCGATGCCAGTTTTGGCGAAGCGCTCTAGCTTTGCCAAGATGTGGCAAACCAGAGCCGCCATTGTATGGACGCTGAGATGGCACTCAGCAGCAACAACAAGGCGAGAGATTTTGTGCAGCACTGGTGCTATCACCCAAGCTTCGTGCCATGGGAGAACCTTGTTTTTATTTGCTTTTTTTTTTATTAACTGTCTGATCAACATGCGGTCTCCTACTATCTGAAATGCAAGGGTATTCTCCAAGTTCATTGTGATTCGCTTCTGGAATTAACCACTGCCGC
Source organism: Eleusine coracana subsp. coracana (assembly GCA_032690845.1). Taxonomy (NCBI): domain Eukaryota; kingdom Viridiplantae; phylum Streptophyta; class Magnoliopsida; order Poales; family Poaceae; genus Eleusine; species Eleusine coracana. Next base: position 46,729,319 of record CM064430.1, read on the forward strand.
TAGTCACCCCACAAAGATGATCGATCATGAACCGTTTTTGTGACGGTAACATGTCTCAACCGTCGATGTCGTTGGCTCAATGGTTAGTTTGTGTGGTTGTTAACTTTGGGCTAATATAGACCATATGAACAGTATAGGAAAGTTTTATTCGGGAGCAGCCGGGGGAGTGTGGACAACACACACCACACGACCAGATTCTCGGATCTTTTTGGCTCTGTTGTGTGGACCTCAAGCAGCATTGTGGCCTGTGGCTTCCCCTTTCCGGGACTTGCAGGGCAGTCCCTTTCTTGTTCTCGTAGGCTCGTAGCATGCCTTTGTGTGGAAGCTTTGTTTTATATTGTTAATAATGCAGTTGTAGTGCAAAGCCAAACTAAAACGGAACATTCGTGTCTTGCATTGATGATTGATCTGAATGGATCAAACTTACTCAGTTTTGAGACCAATCAAACTTTTCAGGCCGCATTCAGCTGATCTCTCTCTATATATATACTAGCAAAATACACATGCGTTGCTGTAGGTCTTTATTAAAAAATTTTATGGTTAGAATGTTTTTTTAACTATAAAAGGTTTTCAAAATACCCGTGCGTTGCCATAGATCTTTGAGTATTTGCTCTATTTTTATTTTGCTGTATCTTTTGAGTTTTAAAAAGAATATTTATTATAATAATTTTAGAGTGAGTTATTATTGAAATTCTTGTTATTAGTTTTCATCTAAAATATGATGTTAAAGCAATAGATGATTAATTATTGTTAGTATGAAATATCAAATTAAAATCAGAGTACAATTTAACAAAGGATTAGAAAATAATTCAAAAATGACTCAAACTGATTTGTGAATCATTGTAGGATACAGACTGAATACGACAACGTTATGAACACATCTAGACACGAAAAAAGTGGTCTAGATGACCTCACCTCAATTAATAAGTTATAGAGATACTAGCAATTGCCATGATTTTTTAAAATAATAATTATAAATTTTTCTATCACTTAAATTATAATGTAAATACAACACACATATCAGCCTTTTGCAGGGACATGAGATACTTGTTGCACCTTCTTTATATATCTTTCATCTCGGTGTTTCTTATTTTGTTCATGTCTTTACTCATCAATCATTTGCAGTCCCTTCTACCACTGTTGTTCTCACTCTTTTGCCTTCTTTTTGGTTCGTTTAATTTGTCAGGTACTCAGATTCACATACAATGTTCTTCCGCCATGGTTGTTTTTCTCATCCATATTTTATCTACAGGTGACAACCACCATTAACCGAACTAGTTGATAGCCCCGCGCGATGTGTGGGATTTGCGAAATCCATGTCATGCTGATCTAAAAGTAAAAATTATAACTATATGAAAAGATAAGTCCAATACAAAAAATGCAATAATTTTTTATTGTAACAAATTCATGAAATGAAACAGTGAAGGGGAGTAAGACTATAATCAAGATTCCTCTGCAGTGAAAAATGGTCAACCAATTAGTTAAACTGAAGATGAGAGGAAAACCAATAGGAATTTCACCTATCAAATACTTCAAATACAGATCGGGGAAAGATCAGACTATCCAATCAACTATGCAATTTTTATAGACAGAGCTAATGTGCTGGGATCCAGGAAAAAGACATGGTACTGAACTGACGCGAAGCAAACATGAGAGAGAGAGAGAGGGCACTATGCCTCCTGCCATGAGGTACACGAGAGGCATTTGATTTTGTATTTATATATGGATGCTTGGTCACTTGAATCAAAGGTAATTAACATAAACGTTATTGGCAATAAATTAGGAAACGGAGCACTAAAAGAAGAAATAAAAGGGCCTCCTGCCACGAGGTACACAAGAGGCATTTGATTTTGTATTTATATATGGATGCTTGGTCACTTGAATCAAAGGTAATTAACAGAAACGTCATTGGCAATAAATTAGGAAACGGAGCACTAAGGTCATGTTTGGATACCTCCAGTTTTTAAGAAACAAGCTTTTAGAAATTGAAGGGTCTTTAAACAGACCAGTATTTTTATCAGTTTCTAAAAAATGGTTTATGAGTTTTTAAGAAACTCATAATCTGGGTTAGACCACCTAATGCTAGTTTTTAAGAAATCAACTTTTAGAAACTGGGACACCCCATACAGTTTTTTTTTATAAACCAATTTTTAAGAAACTGGTTTATAAATTAGCTTCTTAAAAACTAGAAGGGATCCAAATAGGGCCTAAAAGAAAAAATAAAAGGGCCTGCAGCGTGTAAGAAGTGGGAAGTTAGATAGGCAGGGGCTTGGACGGACAGATTCACATCATGATCCAGGATCAGATGGTGCAAAGAAAAAGAATGACGTGGCTAACTGTGGTTTGAGAGAAATAGCATTAAATGTTTTCTAGTGGATTGCATAGAGTTCGGCTCCTATACAGGGTGCCCTGCTTTAGGTGCAGGGCGAATAGGCAAGGGACACCTGTTCCAGGTAGGGCCCAAATAAAAATAAATATTTGGAATCTAATTTTAGTATATGGATCGTATATGCACCGGTCATATGGCAAATACTCACGGAGCAAACAGGAGCGTAAGCAGCCGCCAATGAGATCGTTCGTCTGATTCACGCCTAGCTGCTCTCCTTTTCACTGGCATCGGATGCATGCGAGAAAGTGATCGTATACCGCCATCGTTTGCTAGTCTGCATGCTCAGTTGCTCTCCTCTTCGCCTGATGTGAGTTGTTTTAGTGAGAAATTTGGAGAGAGAACATGAGAGAAAGCTACGGTAAGAAGTAAAAACAGCTCCTACAAGAAGAAGAATGATCAGAGATTTGAGTAACGAGAAGAATGGATATAGTTTTATAATTCATTCAAGAGATTGACTTGTAAGTACGGCCATCAATGCAGATAGAAGAATACTAAGATTTCTTCTTGATTGACCATGGAATATATAACACATACTTGATGAATACGGGAGATGGGATGATGAATCCACCGTGCCCTCTGCACCTCTCCCTTGGAGCAAGAGAGATCGCGTTAATTTGTAGAGCTCGCATGGCAACCAGGTGAAGAGGAGTGCAACTATGCTTGCTTACGGAGAAGATGACGATGACAACCAGGCAAAGAGGACAGCAGGTGGTCTAGGCGAACAATCTCAATGGTGGTTGGCGGCGGCGCACGTGCATCCGCGACGCTAGTATTTCCCACGCGACATATGTGTATACTATCCGTATGTCCAGATTAGTTTGTAGATTTTTGTTGAGCCTCACCTTGGACAGGTGTCGCTTGCCTATTCCCCCAGCACCTCATATGTGCAGGGTGCCCTGCACAGGAGCCGAACTCCTTCTAAAGATATATAAATTAGCACGTATTTACTACAAGTAACATTTTATTATTTCAGACTAAAACTCAATGCAGTCTAAAAACAGAGGATATCGTTGTTTCCTAACAATAATGATTTTGGTGTTAGAAAAGCCTAACACTTTAATCTGATTGCATTGTCAGTAAACTCATATAGGTGTCTATTCCATGCATGATCAACATCTCAGGCACGATGTCGGAACAAAGCATATTTTAAGTTTGAACAAGAGCAGTTTTATGGTATATTTTACTACCAGTAATTACTGTTAGTAATTGAGAAGAATAGTAATTAATATAATTGGATGTCATGTTGAGATATTTACCCGTAATGCCACTAAATTATTTTACACATTACACGTACAGACTCAGCTCCAAAACAAAACAAAAAAATCTTGCCACCGCTGGCTCTGGCGGAAAGCAGAAACGGTGCCTGCACATGCCATGCCATTTTCAGATGTTGGATCTTGTTGGACGGATCTGAGAGGCGCATGCAGGGATACGGCTAGCACCAATACCGTTCTTAGGGATGAGTACGTATCTTGCTTGTTCTTCCTCTTCTGCATCCCAAACCTCTCAATTCTTGCTTCACTTAGGGATGAGGACGGATCTGAATTGTACACACCAATACTGTTCTTAGGGATGAGGGTGGATCTGAAATGGAATGAAGTCTTTTGTGCTCTTCGAAACTATTAAAACATTTAATCAAATTAATAAAAATAATTTCATCTTTGTCAATTTATTTTTTTCAATATTACTCTAGTAAAATCATTACTACCTACAATTACTGATAGTAATAGTATTAAGTAAACAATTAATCTGGACCGTTAGATTCGTTTTACCTCCTAAATACTACCAGTAATTACTGTTAATAAAATATACCGTAAAACTGCTCTGAACAAACCGCTTCTTTTCATGCTAACCAATGAAACTTGGGTGAATTAGGTTAGCACGGACAGTTTGACACTGCGGCTTAGATTTTTGTGATCAGGCAGAAACCATCTAGACATTACTAAAAAAAATTCTTAAATGTAGGCTTGAACTTTGCGCAATCGCTACATACAACAAAGCAGGAAGCTATGCACCTATGCACGAATACTATGAGCACGTCTGGTGGCTGGACTGTCTTGTATGTCGTCGATTGCAAGGAAAAAATTAGACACCAAGAAAGAGCACACAGGACACGCACGGGTTTCACGAGCAGGGCCATGCCGAGGGCGTCGACCACCGGCAACAACAACACGTAATTTTTTCTACGAAGTCCCCGATTATGTGATGGAGTATCCTTTTTGTTGGAGTATTTTTATCTGTTCTGATGCCTAGGCTAGATGTTAGCGAGGGATCTTGACATATAATATAAAGTCTGTATTTGGATCTAGAGGGAGTGGAGAGAGATGAGAGGTACCCGGGTTATGTGGGATCGGAGCGGGAGCCGGCGTGGAGTCGACGTCCGGAGTGGAAGTGGATCCAGCGACGGGAGTCGTTCCAGTTATCGTGTCGGTGGCGAGGATCTCGTCGAGAGCGTTGGCAAGGTGCTGGGAAAGCGGCGATGGCGTGGCGGCGGCTTCCCGTCGCTGGCTGCGCCCGTAGCACTTAGATCGGCTTAGGGTTTGTTGGGGTGAACAGTAGCGACGGTGAACCTCGTGTCCCGTACCCCAGCTTCACCCCTCTATTTATGTGGCGCAGTGCGACGGGGGCCCACCAACCAGAGAGGATTGAGACGCTCCCGATCAGGACGCGGATCTGGGTGTTGGGCCATTGGGCCCAAACCGGGAGATCTACTAACATTCTTCCCCTAGATCTCATTTCATTATTAACTTTACATTTTCCATTTCATCACGGATTTACACATAGAGCATGTTTCATCGTCACATCTAATAGCCGATAGATTTAACAGTTACTATACACATCCCCGTTCAGAAACAGATACATTTCTTTGGACCCTAAGTCCAGAATCATAAGGCTTCCCTTAACCCCATGCCGGCTACGTGTTCCTTGAACACGCTGGACGGTAGGCCTTTCGTGAGCGGATCCGCAAGCATTCTTTCAGTCCTGATATGCTCGAGACTTATAGTACAATTTTGAACTTTATCTTTCACAACATAATACTTTATATTAATGTGCTTGGCAGCACCACTGAATTGATTGTTGTGAGCATACATTACTGCTGGTTCATTATCGCAGTATAACTTTAGTGGTTTCTCAATACTGTTAACCACTCTTAATCTGGGTATAAATTTCTTTAGCCAGTTGACCTGCCCCGTGGCCTCATAACATGCTATAAACTCGGCATACATGGTAGATCCTGCCGTGGTAGTCTGTTTTGAGCTTTTCTATGAAATGGCTCCTCCTGCCATGGTAAACACATACCCCGATGTGGATTTCATGTTATCTGTTGCAAAGTCTGAATCAGAATACCCCACCACTTGGAGTGAATCTGATCTTCTGTATACCAACATGAGGCCTTTTGTTCCTTGCAAATATCGCAAGACTTTCTTTATTAACTTCCAGTGCTCAGGGCCTGGATTACTCTGAAATCTGCCAAGTAACCTGGTGACAAATGCAAAGTTAGGGCGTGTACATACTTGCGCATATTGCAAGCTTCCCACAGCCGAAGCATATGGTTTCATTTTCATATCATCGAGCTCGAACTTATTCTTAGGTTTTTGCCAATCCCCAAATCTTTCGCCCTTGACTATAAGAGCAGGTGTGGTACTATATTTGTGCATATTGAATTTCTTCAACACCTTTTCTATATACGTCTTTTGACACAGTCCCAATGCATACTTTCTTCTATCTTGGTGAATCACAATGCCCAAAACATATGATGCTTCACCAAGATCTTTCATGTCAAAGTTTGAGAATAAGAATTTCTTTATTTCTTGTAGTAGACTGATATCACTACTGGCCAGTAGAATATCATCCACATATAAAACTAAGAAAATAAATTTTCCATTGTTAAACTTTTCATAATGCAATTGTCCTCAATATTTGCTTCAAAACCATATTTCTTTATTGTGCCATCAAACTTCAAGTACCACTGTCTTGAAGCTTGCTTTAATCCATAAATGGATCGCTTTAAACGACGTCCCATCTTTTCTTTTACTTCCATGACAAAACCTTTTGGTTGTGCCATGTAAACTCTTTCTTCTAAATCCCCATTTAGAAATACCGTTTTTACATCCATCTGATGTAATTCTAAGTCGTAATGTGTCACTAGTGCTATTATAATTCTGAAAGAATCTTTATAAGAGACTGGAGAAAATGTCTCGTTGTAATTGATTATTTCTCTTTGCGTAAAGCCTTTTCCCACAAGACGTGCCTTAAACTTTTCTATATTCCCTCTAGAGTCATATTTAATCTTGTATACCTATTTGCAGCCTACTGTTTTGGCTCCTTTAGGAATTTCTTCTAGGTCCCAAACTTCATTGAGACTCATTGAATTCATTTCATCTTTCATGGTCTCCAACCATTTGGATGAGTGGGCACTGCTCATGGCTTTTTCATATGAGGTGGGGTCATCCTCCATATGATACTCTTATGTGTTGTACAGTTCATAGTCAGCTGGTATTGCTGACCTTCTAGCTCTTTGAGACCTTCTAGGGGTCTCTTCATTTTGCACAATATCTGGTTGAGGCTCTTGTGGAGCCTGCTCTTCTGGCACATTATCTGTTTGAGGCTGCTCCCCCATATTTGTGGCATCATTATCTGTTGGATCCTGATGAGCAGGTTCCTCTTGTACCACAGATGGTGTGACAACAGGTGTTGGCACTGTGACGCCAGGCATCACAGGCGCAACATCAACAGGTAGTGAGAAGAAAGGTTCTCGACTCATAAAATTGGGTACATGTACCCACTCTCCTCAAGATCAATCTCTCGAGCCACCATATTCCTCCTTATTATTTCGTTTTCCAAGAAGATGGCATGTCTTGTTTCTATAAACTTCGTATATCTATCTGAGCAGTAGAAACAATAACCTTTGGACTTTTCTGGGTAGTCAATAAAATGGCAACTCACTGTCTTGGGATCCAATTTCCCAAGGCTTGGATTAAATATCTTAGCCTCTGCAGAACTCCCCCAAACACAGAGGTGTGCTAGCGAAGGCACTCGTCCAGTCCATAATTCATACGGTGTTTTGAGCACCGATTTACTTGGAACTCTGTTAAAAATATGAATAGCGGTTTTTAAAGCCTCTATCCATAAACTCACTGGCAGTATGGAGTAGCTCATCATTCTGCGCACCATATCCATCAAGGTACGGTTACGCCTTTCTGCTACTCTATTCTGCTGTGGTTTGCCCGGCGTAGAATACTGGACGACTATACTATTTTCTTGTAAGAACCTAGCAAAAGGTCCTGAGACTTGTCCATAAGGCGTATGCCGCCCGTAGTACTCCCCCCCACGGTCGGATCTTACGACTTTGATCTTTAAATCATGTTGATTTTCTACTTCTGCTTTAAATATCTTAAATTTTTCCAATGCTTCTGATCTTTCTTTGATTGGGTAAATATAACCATATCGGGAGTGATCATCTGTGAATGTTATAAATGAGTCATAACCATCCATACTCTTGACAGGAAAGGGACCACAAATATCCGTATGGATGATCTCTAATATTCCTGCGCTTCTTTTGGCGTCTTTCTTAATCTTTTTAACATATTTACCTTTAATACAATCAATGCATTGCTCTAAGTCTGTGAACTCCAATGGAGGAAGAATGTCATTTTTTACAAGTCTCTCAATTCTCCCCCTCGAAATATGGCCAAAATGACAGTGCCATAATTTCGATGAGACGCTTGGAGTTCTCTTTCTTTTCTTGTTAACTTTAGTCGACGAGGACGTAGGAACATTCATATCATACATATTATGATCATTCACATCATGTATCGCATTCACATTATCATCAAGTGACAACAAATAAAGCTTATCTTGTAAGGACGTAAAACCAGTGCATTCATTATTGAACAATAGTTCACATTTGTCATTACCAAAATGACAATCATATCCATCAAAATTAAAACGTGATACACTTATTAAGTTTCTTTGTAATGAAGGTACATAAAAGACATCATGGAGACTAAGAACAAAGCCATCTTTAAGCTCTAGGTAGAGATCTCCTACAGCTTCAACTTTGGCTTCTACTCCATTAGCCACCCTTATCGAACCTTCGCCTCTTTCCGTGGTCCTCGTCGTACTGAACCCCTGTAAATAATTTGCAACATGAATAGTTGCTCTTGAATCAATCCACCATGTGGATCTAGAATAATTGATATACAAGGATTCATTTACAAAAGTAATCATGTTCTCACCATTTCTCTTCATGAATAGCTTCAGCCAGTCAGGACAATTCTTCTTGTAGTGTCCTTTCTTGCCGCAGTGCATACATGTGTCCCTGTCCACTACAGCCTGTCCCTCCTGAGGCCTATGCTGCTGCTTGCCCATAGGCTTAGAGTAGAAGACTGGCTTCTTTTGCTATGACTGCTGCTTGCCCTTGTTCTTGTTATCTTTTACATAGTGGACGTAACCACCATGTTTAGCCTTGAACCTGTCCTCTTCTTGAACACTGTTGGCAATAAGCTGCTCAAAGGTCCACTTATCTGGGTTCATATTGTAGTTTGAGACAAAGTTCTCAAACTCATCTGGTAGAGACAGCAAAACAAAATGAACCAGGAGGTCTTCATCAATCTTCAGATTCACAGTCTTTAGCTTTTCAGCTAAGTTGTTCATCTTCAGAATATGAGCTCTTATGCCACCACCAGTGTACTTTTCAGTCACCAGTTGTCTTATCATCTGGGTGGCATAAGTCTTGGAAGACCCAGTAAACTGGTTCTCCACCCTCTGTAGAAAACCCTTTAGTGTGTCTTCATTCTGGATTGAGCCCATGATAGCGGGCTCAGTCGTGTTCTTGACAAGTGCCAAGCACTTCTTGTTGTCAAGAACCCATTAAAAACGAGCTACATTGGAAGCATTATCCAACTGTCTTTGGTGCCAAGCAGCATCCGTTTTTTCTGCGCCCCTGACAAGGTCAGGGGACTCTGTTGGACACGCGGTAATCACTACCCAGTCCATCTCGCCCATGACAAAGGCAAGATCAATCTTTCTCCTCTATTCCCCATAATTATCCCCTTTTAGGATTGGGATCTGGGGAAGGAAGGCCATCATGGTTGCTCCTGAAATTAACCATAAAAAGTGAGAATAAAAATAACATATAAAATTCTACCATGTATGCATTAAACCTACATCACCGTTGGGCAGAAAATAGGCATAATACATAAACCATCATTAATATAGCATTGCAATTAACAACGTTGGTCAGAAAATTACAATGATATATATCTGAAAATTAATGCTCCTAAAATTAAATTCTCACATTGGTTCAAAATTTAATTTTAGAAAACATCAATTTCAACAATAATCATAAATTTTATAAACTTGCAGCGGAAACACAGCATAAATCATGTATGAACAGTAGCAAAATAATCTTAATTTACTCTCTAAAAAATAATCTCGTTGGTTCATATTTAAACAGAGGTAAATTTCATAATTTTCATCAAATTCTATACAAAATTCGATGAAAAACAGTGAAAAAACTGATAAAAATGCTACTGTACAAAAACTCAACAATTTTGGCCCAAAAGTCGGCCCAAAACTCTCTTCGCGCGCGCCCATACGCGCGCAATCATTTTGGCCCATCTCAGCCCATCTCACACGCACGCGCTATCTTTCGGCCCAAAAACCTCCAGCCTTTCGGCCTGCTTTGTCAACGCTTGCGCCCACGCGGGCCGTCGGCCTGGCAGCCACAGCCGCAGCCTGGGCCGCTGATTCAGCCCAGCGCGGTGCCGCACTCACGCCCCACCTCGATCCCAGCCGTCCGAGCGGATCGACGGCTGGGCGCGCGATCAAAACCCGCGTCGGCCGGTCGAGTCCTGAACCCTAGCCCCCATTTCCCTCTTCGCTCCCCTCTCTTCTCCTCTCTGTCCCGACGGCGAAAAAACTCAGCCATGGAGAAGAAGAAGAAGAAGCGAGCGCCATCGTCGAGTAGCTTGACGACGGCGTCTTCTTTCCGGCCCTCGCGCGCACGACGGCATCTCGACGGCGAGCGGTGCCCGGCTTGTCTGTCCGCGCCGGCAAGCGACAACGGTCGTTGACGGCGAGGGTGTCTATGTAGGTACCCCTCGTGGGTCTCTACCCTTTGTGGATCTGCAACCCTAACCCTAGGGTTAGGGTTTGGGTGTTTCAGGTTTTGGGTGGGGCTCTTTTCTGTTCTCTGTTTTTCTTTGGCCGATCCAAAAAGGGAAAACAACCTTTGTTCTACCTCATCTAGATCTAGCGCTAGGTGGCTCTGGTACCAATGTTGGAGTACTTTTGATCTGTTCTGAGGCCGAGGCTAGATGCTAGCGAGGGATCTTGACATATAGTACAAAGTCTGTGTTCGGATCTAGAGGGAGTGGAGAGAGATGAGAGGTACCCGGGTTATGTGGGATCGGAGCGGGAGCCGGCGTGGAGTCAACGACCGGAGTGGAAGTGGATCCGGCGGCGGGAGTCGTTCCAGTCATCGTGTCGGTGACGAGGATCTCGTCAAGAGCGTCGGCAAGGTGCTGGGGAAGCGGCGACGACGTGGTGGCGGCTTCACGTCGCTGGCTGCGCCCGGAGCACTTAGATCGGCTTAGAGTTTGTTAGGGTGAACAATGACAACGGTGAACCTCGTGTCCCGTGCCCCGGCTTCACCCCTCTATTTATGTGGCGCAGTGTGACGGGGGCCCACCAACCAGAGAGGGTTGGGGCGCTCCAGATCAGGACGCGGATCTGGGTGTTGGGCCGTTGGGCCCAAACCGGGAGATCTACTAACACTTTTAGCATACATATGTCTCGTTATATGAGAACATATCCCGTGCTCTCGCTATTTTAGGTGCTCCCGTGCTCCTATTATTAACTAGAAATACACCGTTCTAGTGATGTAACTGTTAGTTGGGCCATCATGTTGTTTTAATTGGTTCTACACAAATTCTTATAATCTATATGATTACCACATGCTTTTGTGGACCATCGGAATACTGTAGTTTTGTACTGTTGTGTGTGCTCACCATCGAATTAACAAAATAATTCAGGTTGTTGTACAATTGTTTGAATCATTGAGCATACACTACTAAAGAGAATAGTGGTATAAACTCTTGTAAAAACTTTATGTATTTATTGGACAACATCTTCGGTGGCCCAATGAACCTTGTTTTATTGAGTCAGCAGATATAGTCTTATCAATATCAACCTCTAAAAGAAGAGAACTTATATGAAAGAAAGCATAGTCCATCATTCATAACAAAAAAAAATATATATATATACGAATATCTTGAAATAAACATGTAGGTCATGTGAGGTCACACATTCTACACGTGATTTTTTCAACAGAGTTATCACAATAATGTACATATGTACGATGAATTTGACTCAGGTAGTTAACCGCACATGAGGATTAAGACATTAGTTATCTTGGATTTTTTTTCAACAGAGTTAACATGTAAGTCATATGTACGATGAATTTGACTCAGGTAGTTAACCGCACATGAGGATTAAGACATTAGTTATCTTGGAGATCAGCCAATATTTGGGTCAAGAATTACGAATCATTCAACCATGCATCCAATACTTAACGTGAAATAAGCTTGGATGAAGCATAGTAGAAGCTTCATAATCAGGAAAAATGTAGGTATTATTTTAACACCGCGTGTTTTGACCTATGTAGCTGACAAATGATGGCTTTCACCCATGTTATTGAAGATATTATTAAACCTGTTCTGAAAGAAAACATAACAAATATATTTTTTTCAGTAACCAAATAACCAAAATTAGCCATATTATTGAACTCTTATACATCTATTGCTTGGAAATAAGTCAGCCATAAATTTTTCTGCAAAATGGTGTTCATCAATCATTTCAGTTTGGAGCATTGAAGAATATAGCTGACCCATGATATTTAAATCTTGGCACGGATGGAAAACACCACCTTAGAAGTATTGTTGGTGTCTAATTGCAATTTGGGCAATTATTTTTGCAGCAGTGGTGGATCTTCGATAATCAATTGGAGCAGAGTGCCAGACAACACTTGTGCATGTCATATCAACTTTTTGGACTTGAGTCAGAGGTAAACATTCCACTAAGATCCTGCAAGTATAATATCACTTGGAATTTAAGATGTAGATAAAGTCCTCAAATATCAGGTTTGTCATTTACAAAAATGCATAAGCTACTGTAATTTCAATTAAAATAGGAAAGAACCTGCAGTGTAGCATGTTGACTTTTGTGATACTGAAAGATTTGTATCATTGCTGGCAACATACTTTGTTTTAGAGATTATAAAACTTTAGAAGCACACATTGAAAATTGTGTGGGCTCAATTAAGATATAGCAATCTCTTTATATATTCGAAATTACCCCTGTTTTGATGCACATATCAAGAATATTGCTTTGTATTATAGACTGTCAACAAATCAAGGCAGAGAAAAGATAAACATTCTATAAGAAGCCAAGAGTTTGCACAGATTCCTAATATTTTGCGCAGAGTAAAGCAATTAAAATTGACAATATATGAAATTAGTTGCCTTAAGTGTATTTGTGTATGACTGAAAATTTAGTTGGAATTCTTAGATCATGAGCTGGATTTGTTTGGTTACAGCCAAAGGCCTTGAGCCATCGAACATCACTGATTTTCCTTATGCTGTTCTATCTGATAACTTAACACTTAGCATCCTTCTACGGATCGAAAAGGGAGAAAAGAAAAAGGCTCCATCTTGTAGTGTTTAGACAATGCTTGTAGTGCTATTTGATCGAACACATCAGGGGTAGTACACCTAACAAAACTGACACATGTTGTTTGGCAGTCCAAGAGCCAGGAAAGTAGAAATTTACCTGTTAATGTGTTGGATATTGACTATTGAGGATGTTGTGTAATATGGTGTAGGCACAGAGGCATGAAGCTTAATTTAGCAGAGAATAAGCACCAATAGGGAGAACATTTGCATCGGCCCTCCTCACTGCTATCCCAAATACTGCAAGGGCATTGTCAAGGCCTTTGCTCCCCCGCTGCTGCTTTCATGGGGTGAGTTCAGGAACCTGTGAGCATGTCCGTCAACATGGCAAACACCTTGGCTGTGTATTGCTGGTTGCCAGCTTTCACACCATAGCGGCATGGACAACAAGCATTTGTTTGTGCATTTCATTGAAAATGTCTCATGCATCAAGCAGGACAACTTGGACAGGTGCAGTAGTTGCCTGTTGGAAAGATACCCAAGAGACATTACGGATTTGATCCGTATGTGAGGGACATACGGATGTTGATCCGTGTGGGATTAGTCCACTAATGAGCCAACTTGTCGAGGCCTATTAGAAGGGTCTATATAAGTGGAGGCGGGGCAAGGGGTACGAACGACCAGTCTATAACCCTAGCCGCCGCACTCCTCTCTTTCTCGCCTACAACCCTAACCGTGTTGCCGGTGCTAGCACGCCGCGCACGGTGTTCCAATCCCGTACGTGTGGATACCGCGAGGAGGCGCTGCTGTTGCTGCGGTGCCGAACGGCTGGACTAGGAGGAGACGTTTGACGTGATCGACTACTTCCTCTACACCGACGCGCGACTACGTTGGACGAGCTGCTTCAACATTCGCTTCCGCTCCGCCTGCGTGTCTAGTGGTAACGATCCATGATCCCCTCCTTACAAGGTTTCCTGGTTGAACGGTAGAAATTATTATATGCTATCGTAGCCTACCCGTTCCCTTTCAGTGGCATCAGAGCCGACCTTGTGTAGTTTGTGATCTGGATCTTGTGCATATAGTTGATATGCTGATGTATTAGATGAGATCTATCACATGTTCTTGTGTACGGGTTGATTAGATCACAAAGTAATGGGCGGATAGCGATACATGTATCATTGATTTATTTGTGTTCCTTCTCCGTGCACGCGTGACTTGTCCCTACATGTGAACCTAACGGGTCACACACTTAACGGGTTGGAACATCGCTTGCCTATGTGATTGTCTCTAGTGCAAGTGGGAGATTGTTGGAAAGATGCCCAAGAGACATTACGGATTTGATCCGTATGTGAGGGACATACAAATATTAATTCGTTGGGATTAGTCCACTAATGGGCCAACTTATCGAGGCCCATTAGAAGGGTCTATATAAGTGGAGGCGGGGCAAGGGGTACGAACGACCAGTCTATAACCCTAGCCGCCGCGCTCCTCTCTTTCTCGCCCACAACCCTAACCGTGTTGCCGGTGCTAGCACGCCACGCACGGTGTTCTAACCCCGTACGTGTGGATACCGCGAGGAGGCGCTGCTGTTGCTACGGTGCCGAACGGCTAGACTAGGAGGAGACGTTTGACGTGATCGACTACTTCCTCTACACCGACGCGCGACTATGTTGGACGAGCTGCTCCAACATTCACTTCCGCTCCGCCTGCGCGTCTAGTGGTAACGATCCATGATCCCCTCCTTACAAGGTTTTCTGGTTGAACGGTAGAAATTATTATATGCTATCGTAGCCTACTCGTTCCCTTTCAGTGGCATCAGAGTCGACCTTGTGTAGTTTGTGATCTGGATCTTGTGCATATAGTTGATATGCTGATATATTAGATGAGATCTATTACATGTTCTTGTGTACGGGTTGATTAGATCACAATGTAATGGGCGGATAGCGATACATGTATCATTGATTTATTTGTGTTCCTTCTCCGTGCACGCGTGACTTGTCCCTACATGTGAACCTAACGGGTCACACACTTAACGGGTTGGAACATCGCTTGCCTATGTGATTGTCTCTAGTGCAAGTGGGAGATTGTTGGAAAGATGCCCAAGAGACATTACGGATTTGATCCGTATGTGAGGGACATACAAATATTAATTCGTTGGGATTAGTCCACTAATGGGCCAACTTATCGAGGCCCATTAGAAGGGTCTATATAAGTGGAGGCGGGGCAAGGGGTACGAACGACCAGTCTATAACCCTAGCCGCCGCGCTCCTCTCTTTCTCGCCCACAACCCTAACCGTGTTGCCGGTGCTAGCACGCCACGCACGGTGTTCTAACCCCGTACGTGTGGATACCGCGAGGAGGCGCTGCTGTTGCTACGGTGCCGAACGGCTGGACTAGGAGGAGACGTTTGACGTGATCGACTACTTCCTCTACACCGACGCGCGACTACGTTGGACGAGCTGCTCCAACATTCACTTCCGCTCCGCCTGCGCGTCTAGTGGTAACGATCCATGATCCCCTCCTTACAAGGTTTTCTGGTTGAACGGTAGAAATTATTATATGCTATCGTAGCCTACTCGTTCCCTTTCAGTGGCATCAGAGCCGACCTTGTGTAGTTTGTGATCTGGATCTTGTGCATATAGTTGATATGCTGATGTATTAGATGAGATCTATTACATGTTCTTGTGTACGGGTTGATTAGATCACAAAGTAATGGGCGGATAGCGATACATGTATCATTGATTTATTTGTGTTCCTTCTCCGTGCACGCGTGACTTGTCCCTACCGGCTGGAATCACCATCGGAACTAACTGCGTGTGTCAGTAGAGAAGCCAATAGTATCATGATCATGTACCACAGTCTGCTCATAAAAATCTAATGGGAAACTGAGGCATTGTGAATGACTCGAAATCGGGCAAATATGATTTTCCTGATAGGATTTCTATTGCGATTTCATAGATACGATCTATGAAATCCTGTGAGGTTACACCCCATTTTGGCAACACGTTAGCATTCGCTTCTCGCCTAACTCATTTTTACAGAGAATGTTGTGAATGGTATGGCCCAAAAGATGCATGTGATGTATGTATGTGATTTGCATGGCCTGCGTGCCATCATTGTTACAGCTGGGTTGAGGCTGTCATATTATTGTATAACGACCTGCGTGTCGACCCATGATGCTAGATATTCTCATGTAATTTATTACTAGCTATTAGTTGTAGTAGCTAAATGTTAGTTCATGAAGGCCTCATGCATGATGGTTGAAGGGACGGGAGACATGACGATGACAATGGAGATGGAGATCACTAATTGAAAGGGGACATGCTATTTCACAGTTAATATGATTGCCTGTGATGATGTTCCTGTCATCCTATTCTTTCATGTGTTATTTATACTGGATATGATTAACATGCTAGAATAGATTCCCTCAAGAAAAATTAAATTATATGCCCTTCCAATAGTTGCACCTATTAAAATTATGATCATTGTATGGTAGGTCTGCCAAAGTAGAGTACCTCAACTATCTTAATTATTAGGGTAAATGTCGGACATTTACATGCATAGTATTGGTTTAATTAACAAAGCTATCAACACGGTTTTGGGCTTTGGGGCATGGTGTTGGTGCCGGGGCATGTGATGCCACCCAACAAACAAGAGTCACATAGGGATGTGATTAGCAAAGTGTTGCTTACCTATGTCACTAGATTTCTAGCGGTGGTGCCAAAGCTCACTAGGATCTAAATTGAATATGGATCTTGAACCACTATATGTCTTTTTGAGGGAAAACGATTCCAAGCATATAGTGGAATAATGAACTTTTGTTAAAATGTTTAATAAAAGTTTTATATTTACATAGTGCTTATATTTACATATTTTCTGTTGTAGATCATGGCACCAACCGCTAGTAACACTTTCAATTTACGCTCGATTCTTGAAAAAGAAAAGCTTAGTGGAACAAACTTTATTGATTGGTATCGCAACTTGAGAATTGTTCTCAAGCAAGAGAAAAAGGAATATGTTCTAGAGCTTCCCTATCCTGATGATCTGCCAGAAAATGCTACTGCCGCTCAGAAAAGGGAGTATGAGAAGCATACCAATGATGCAATTGATGTTAGCTGTCTCATGCTTGCCACTATGTCCTCTGAGCTTCAGAAGCAATATGAGAACGTGGATGCCCATAATATGATTGAGGGACTCCGTGGCATGTTTGAGAACCAAGCAAGGTCTGAGAGGTATAACATCTCAAAGTCCTTGTTTGCATGCAGGCTAGCTGAAAATGGTTCTGTCAGTCCTCATGTGATCAAGATGATTGGTTACATTGAGAATCTGGAGAAACTTAGTGCTGCTCTACACCCTGATTTGGCCACATATGTGATTCTGCAGTCGCTTCCCACGAGCTATGAGCCTTTCATTTTGAATTTTTAAATGAATAGCATGGAGAAGACATTGGCTGAGTTGCATGGGATACTTAAGACAGCTGAGGCAAGCATCAAGAAATCTGGTCCAAGTCAAGTCAACTTGGTTCAAAAGGATAGCAGGAAGCGAAAGCGCAAGCCTAAGGCTAAGGCTACAGATGAGATCTCTAGCGCTAAGCCTAAGCCTGCAGCAGCTCCTAATCCTAAACCGGCGGCTGGTGAACCTTGTTTTCACTGTAAGAAAACTAGTCATTGGAAGCGGAATTGCAAACTTTATCTGGAAGAGCTGAAAAAGAAGGGTGGAGACTCTTCTAATTCAGGTATCAATATTATTGAAGTTAATGGTGTTGCTACATGTCCTTATGATTCATGGGTATTTGATACCGGGTCAATGATTCATACTTGCAAATTGTTGCAGGGGCTTAAAGAAGCAAGGAAATATGCAAAGGGCGAGGTGGATGCTCGTGTCAGCAATGGTGCAAAGGTTGCTGCGTTGACCATCGTAATTTATCCACTTTCATTACCATCAGGATTAGTTTTGAAGTTAAATAATTATTATTACATTCCCGTCTTAGGCAAAAACATTATTTCTTCAAAGTGTTTGGAGGAAGATGATGGTTATGAGATCATAATAAGGAACAAGTGTTGTTCCATTTATTTGAATGATATTCTCTATGGTAATTACCCATTATGAATGGATTATATTACTTGGATCTTGAGAATAAGCATATTTATAACATTGATGCGAAAAGACTCAAGCCTAATGATTTGAATCCCACATATACTTGGCATTGTTGTTTAGGTCATATAAATGAGAAGCGCATAAAGAAGCTCCATACAGATGGTCTTCTAAGTTCTTTTGATTTTGAATCAATTGATATATGTGAGTCTTGTTTACTTGGCAAAATGATTAAGTCGTCTTTCACAGGAAATTGTGAGAGAGCGAGTGAACTATTGGGACTTGTACATACGGATATATGTTGACTCAATGAGTTGCATGGCCAGAGGTGGTTTTTAGTACTTCATAACTTTTACCAACGACTTTAATAGATATGGTTACATCTACTTAATGAGGCATAAGTCTAAATCCTCTGAAAAGTTTAAAGAATTTCAAAATGAAGTACAAAATCAATTAGGCAAGACTATTAAACTCCTACGATCTGATCGTGCTGGTGAATATTTGAGCCATGAATTTGATGAACATCTAAAGCAATGTGGAATTGTTTCGCAATGGACTCCGCCAGGAACACCCCAATGAAATAGAGTATCCGAACGGAGGAACCAAACCTTGTTAGACATGGTTAGGTCTATGATGAGCCAAAGTGATCTTCCATTATCCTTCTGGGGATACGCTCTAGAAACTGCCGCTTTCACACTTAATAGAATTCCATCTAAATCCGTGGAAAGGACACCATATGAGATAAGAGGGCAAAGTGTTTATCGCTCGTAATGGTGTTTTTCTAGAGAAAGACTTTCTCTCTAAAAGGGTAAGTGGGAGAACGGTGCAACTTGAAGAAATTCAAGACGCTCCAGAAAATGTTTCTTCTTCCACTATACCACAATTGGATGAACAAGTTGTTGTTGAACCAATTTTTGAAACACCAGCCCCACGTAGGTCAGAAAGCGCACGTCGCGCTTCTGAAAAGTTCACGCTCCTAACCACGGGGCAGCGCGACATATTATTGTTAGACAATGATGAGCCTAAGACTTACAGTGAAGTAATGATGGGACCGGACTCTGAGAAATGGCTTAGAGCCATGAGATCCGAATTAGAATCCATGAGAGAAAATCAAGTTTGGAACTTGATAGATCCGCCTGATGGTGTAAAAACCATTGAGTGTAAATGGGTTTTTAAGAAAAAGATAGACATGGATGGAAATGTTCACATCTATAAGGCGCGATTGGTGGTGAAAGGTTTTAAGCAAATTCAAGGGGTTGATTATGATGAGACCTTCTCGCCCGTCGCTATGCTAAAGTCTATACGGATCCTTCTAGCAATTGCCGCATTTTATGATTATGAGATATGGCAAATGGATGTCAAAACGGCTTTTCTTAATGGAAACCTAAGTGAGGATGTGTACATGACACAGCCTGAAGGTTTTGTCGATCCACAAAATGCTAGGAAGATATGCAAGCTTCAAAAGTCCATTTATGGACTAAAGCAAGTATCTCGAAGTTGGAATCTTCGCTTTGATGAGGTAGTCAAAGGGTTTGGCTTCATTAAAAACGAAGAAGAGCCTTGTGTTTACAAAAAGGCTAGTGGGAGCATGCTTGTTTTTCTGGTCCTTTATGTGGATGACATATTGTTGATCGGCAATAATATTCCATTGCTTGAAGTTGTAAAGACTTCTTTGAGAAAGAGTTTCTCTATGAAGGACTTAGGAGAGGCAGCTTACATTTTGGGCATTAAAATCTATAGAGATAGATTGAAAAGGCTAATTGGATTATGCCAAGACACGTACATCGACAAGGTATTGAAACGGTTCAATATGCAAGATTCCAAGAAAGGTTTCTTGCCCAAGTCGCATGGCATTACTCTTAGCAAGACTCAGTGTCCTTCGACACCTGATGAGATAGAGAAGATGAGAGCGATCCCGTATGCTTCGGCTATCGGATCCATCATGTATGCCATGATATGTACGCGCCCAGATGTAGCTTTCGCTCTAAGCGCTGCAAGCAGGTTCCAATCAAACCCAGGAGAAGCTCACTGGGTGGCTAGTAAGAATATCCTATAAAGTACTTGAGAAGAACTTTGGGTATGTTCCTAGTCTATGGAGGTGAGGAAGAGCTCGTTGTAAATGGTTACACTGATGCTAGCTTCCAAACCGACAAAGACGATTCGAGATCGCAATCTGGATATGTGTTTTGCCTCAATGGAGGCGCGGTGAGCTGGAAGAGTTCCAAGCAAGATACAGTTGCTGATTCAACAACGGAGGCCGAGTACCTTGCCGCTTCAGAAGCTGCAAAGGAAGCTGTTTGGATCAGAAAATTTGTTTCTGAGTTGGATGTGGTTCCTAGTGCGTCCAGTCCAATGGATCTCTATTGTGATAATAGTGGTGCCATTGCGCAAGCCAAGGAGCCTAGAGCGCATCAAAAGAACAAACACGTACTACGGCGTTATCACCTCATCCGGGACATTGTCGCTCGAGGTGATGTAAAGATATGCAAGGTGCACACGGATTCAAACATCGCTGATCCATTGACAAAGCCTCTCTCTCAGCCCAAGCATGAGGCACATATGAGATCC
Organism: Eleusine coracana subsp. coracana; assembly: GCA_032690845.1. Lineage (NCBI taxonomy): Eukaryota > Viridiplantae > Streptophyta > Magnoliopsida > Poales > Poaceae > Eleusine > Eleusine coracana. Next base: position 46,750,043 of record CM064430.1, read on the forward strand.
ATGGGTATTAGATATCTGCATGATTAATGTATGAGAGATTGTGTAATGTCTATGTTTATGTGTGATTGAATAAAGTGTTATTCTATTCCATGGATAATAATTATTGCATTGATTGACAAGTACGTGACTTGTTTGTGAAACTCGTTGTTTTTCATAATATTATCCTAAATGATCCCTAGTTCCTTATCATTATATGGAACAATAATGATTCATGGACTAGCACATGTATTGGTTGATGATCAAGTTTCACAGATCATTGATATGGAGATATCAAATCAATAATGTGGACACATGTTGGAGAATATGGTGTTGGATTGACCCACTAAAAGACTCTGCTATGATGTTATTTTTGTGCCATCAGTCGTTGTCTTGAATGATGTACCTTCGGGATCCTTAGACCTGAGATCGTCATTGATCTCCAGAATGCGTAGTAGCACACTTAGGGGTTACCAAACGCTACTCCGTAATTGGGTAGTCATAAAGGTAGCTTTCGGGTATGTTATGAAACATGTCATGGGGTGTGAGCGATCAAGATGGAATTTGCCCCTCCTAATAACAGGAGAGATATCTCTGGGCCCCTCGAGTTAGATGGATTTGGAAGTGCATGGCCATGCCAATGTGATTAAAAATTAATCACGATGACTAAGAGTTAGTCATGATAAATCCACTAGACGTTCGAGTGAATGGTCGAGCTATTACAGGGATGACACGTATCTCGCCTTGAGCTTGACTGATATCATGAGGCAAAGGGATCGCTGAATGCGTATGTCAAAGGTTCAGCTGATATGATCTTTATGTGTACACGAGAATCAGTATGTGTTGCTAGGTGTCTCTATTGATTTATGATTTGAAAAGCATTTTTACATCATTGTCGTGTACATGTGAACCTAACGGGTCACACACTTAACGGGTTGGAACATCGCTTGCCTATGTGATTGTCTCTAGTGCAAGTGGGAGATTGTTGGAAAGATGCCCAAGAGACATTACGGATTTGATCCGTATGTGAGGGACATACAAATATTAATTCGTTGGGATTAGTCCACTAATGGACCAACTTATCGAGGCCCATTAGAAGGGTCTATATAAGTGGAGGCGGGGCAAGGGGTACGAACGACCAGTCTATAACCCTAGCCGCCGCGCTTCTCTCTTTCTCGCCCACAACCCTAACCGTGTTGCCGGTGCTAGCACGCCGCGCACGGTGTTCTAACCCCGTACGTGTGGATACCGTGAGGAGGCGCTGCTGTTGCTACGGTGCCGAACGGCTGGACTAGGAGGAGACGTTTGACGTGATCGACTATTTCCTCTACACCGACGCGCGACTACGTTGGACGAGCTGCTCCAACATTCACTTCCGCTCCGCCTGCGCGTCTAGTGGTAACGATCCATGATCTCCTCCTTACAAGGTTTTCTGGTTGAACGGTAGAAATTATTATATGCTATCGTAGCCTATCCGTTCCCTTTCACTGCCCAATCGTGTCCATATGCAAAGATGGTGTTGAAGTCAAGCACCAGCCCATTGTCTGAAGCCGGTCAATGATTCACATTATAATAGAAACCTTGCCTGATTCTACTGAGTGCATCGTTTGTGAATCTCTATCACTGCGATGGCCACCTGAGAGCAATAGGCAGCATTTAGTTGCAAATAAGTTTGTCATAGGCATTTTATCGAGCATCTGGTGAGCACAAGCACTTAAGAGTTCATAAGAACAAATAAAGAACTTACAAATCGGTGGTGCCTGGCTTCATAACTCGTCAGCGATGTTCCACGCTGGGCAACAGTGAGGGCGCGGGCTGGTGATGCGGATTGTGGTGCATTGAGAGGAGCTCGATGCGACAGGACATCGATGATCTCGGTGCCGACGATCTTATGCCTGATGTGAGGACGCCTTCCATTCATATGGGCAAGGTAGCCAGCCGGTTGAAGTCTGTGGGCACGGATCGAGGCGGTCGGACGTGTCCAATGGGTGAGGTGGCTACTGAGGCCGCGCTCTATGGTGTGGGGCGGCTGTGTGTGTTCGACAGGGCAGAGAAAGCGGCGACAGGAGCAAGCGGCCTCACCGATGTTGAGCATGACAGACCGGAGAAGACAACGTGCGGGCAACAGAGTGTGTCCTGGAGGCGGAATACGGCAGGGGAGTTTGTCGAAGACAACGTGCGGGCATCGGAGTGTGTCCTGGAGGCGGAATGTGACATGGGAGTTCGTCGTCAAGAGGATGGTGAAGCGGAGAGGGGTGGATCAATCACGAGGCAAAGAATAGATGGGACTATGGGAGGACCGCATTGCACGCTCCATGGTTTAATATTCTAGAAGGACCCAGAAGTAAATGTCTGATGAAGCAATTTGACGGTTGACATTGTCTGCTGGAATGATCTGGCGGTTAAAAGCCTATGACCTGACGTGGAGGGGTTATTTTACGAGAAAACGCACGTGTTTTAATATTTTTAGATTTGTATTAGAAAAAATATATAAAAAATTCTAACAAAAATATGGTTGGATAGTTCGTGTTAACATCTATCATCATGCAAAAGCATATATGTAACAAATACTTCTATAATGCATAGTAAAAAAGAGATAATCAGTTACAACAGTTGCAGGTTGCAACTATTCATTCAGACCCGAAACCTATTACTGTTCAAACACTGATTTCTCTTTTTTCTTATGTATTGTACAAGTATTTTTTTACATATGTGCTTTTGCATGATGTTAGGTGGTAACACGAACTATCCAACTATATTTTTGTTGAAATTTTTATATATTTTTTCTAGTGTAACTCGATGATGGGAGTATGGGAGCACCTAATCCGACGAGAGCACTAGATATGTTCTCATGGTTGTATATACTTGGAAGCGAAATTCGAGTACTCGGTTACCACTAGGAAAGTCTCTTTCCAATTATTTTTTTGCTAGGAGTCTCCAATTGTGCAATGAGACGTTGTACATATGGCCGTATACTTGGAAGCCAAGTCCAAATCTAATATAATTCTCTTTTTGGGCGTGAGTCATTTTTTTAGACGCGCAACACCCTATAAACGTATTCATCTATTTTATTAAATAGTATAGTATAGTAATTGTAGAGATAGTAGAGATTATTCAGGTTATTTTGCTCTTATTTTATTAAAAAAAGTCCATAACACTCTATTTTATCTCACATGGAGAACATGCTAATTTTATTTGAGATTTGCTAAATCTCAATTAATCGAGATTTTCGCATCTCTCTAAATCAGTGGCGGAGGTAGGTAAATTAACCATTTCTGTCACCTAAACTATCTGATTGTGGCATATACCTGGCAAGCAAATATCAACTCTTATCTTCTAAGGACTTTGTCAAAATTCATTGGTGACCTAGTACACCACAAAATGCTAATGAAAGTTTATACTCTATGTTGCAATAATAATCTGTTCATATGTAACCGTTTGGAAATTGTTTAGAGAGGCGTTGGAAACCTTTCGTATGTTGCAAAATATAAGAAGCTTGTTTAGAGGGGACCTCCGTTGCTTGAGTAGCCTTCTTCCTGGCTGAAATGCCCACTGTTTGCCAAGCCTGGGCCCTGCGGACCGCTGCCCCGTGCTCCTGCCTCCTGGCCCCGCGTCACGCCTGGGCCACGTCTACCCCTGGCCCTGAGCCGAAACTAGCCCATATCCAGCTGCTTAGGCGCTCAGCCCATTACTCGTCAAGACCAGAATCAGCAAATGGGCCGTGTCACGCGTGTCAGCATGTGCGTGTTCGTGTTCGTGTTCGTGTTCCGTCTTCGGTGGGGAATGTGCTTATCCCCTTCGCCTAAACCCCCCAGACCCTCCGAATCCGCTCGTCCTCACTCCTGGCTCATGCATCCCGCTTCCTCCATGGCCAGGTTCGGCGCGGGCGCGGCGTTCCAGGCCCTGTCGGTCCGGCCGGTGGCTGCACCTTTCCTCCCCGCCCGCTCCGGTACGGTTCTCTAGTCCTACCCCTGCTCTGTAATCGAACAACGGATCGTTTGTAATTAGCTACGTTACTGGTTTTGATTGCTGTTTCTCCGGGAGTATCTGCTGCCGGATGTTAAAGTAGCCTCATGCCTTAAGTTGCGGAAGAAGTGTAGGCCACGGCGTCCGCATTTCGTGGCTGCCAGTACACCCTTGCGTAATTTCAGTGCTTCGGATTTAGTGTCGGCACGCTTTTATAAATTCAAACAGATTATAACGAAACTGAGGTCGAATTGAACTATTCGAATGTCACTCCTTTTGTTTGCTGCAATAGTTTAGCTCGTTTACTCAGTTACATGTAACATTCACGTTAACAAAAGAGCAATTTATTTCGCCGGAGGATTTTTTTTATCCCGAAATTTGGACTTACATGGTGTTGTACTCAATAGGAGGCTGTTCATTTTCATTAATTGGGGGCGGGGATTTTTCTAACTGGAACCACCCATACTGATATCTTTTCTCATGTCAGCGATATGATTTATTTTAATGTCCTGCTTGCCATAGATGTTCTCTTGTTATTCAAAGTTTCCAAGAGGTATAATAGCATTTGATTGGTACTTTAATTTGTTACTGGTTACCATGTACTGCATACCAGCGGTTGTTTGTTTTTATGTTGTCTTGATATGGTTTTTGCTATATTTTTAGATTCTCAGTGTGATTATTGTCATCAAGTTCTTCAGATGTTTCTGGTGCGGTCTTCTCATATATATCTTGCATGAACATAGGAGCTATAGTTACTTCTTTACATGGAAATATCTAGCTTGCTATTTGTTCCCGTTGCATTGAAGGGTCAATTATATAACTATCTGGTAGTTTCGGTTGAGCTCTGTAATTGACTGTCATGAAGTGCTAAACTGCTAATGCCATTGTAAAGTACTCTGTTAAGGTCGATATTATAGAACACTGATGAGCGGATGCTTCTCTGCAGGGAAAGTGATAGCACCAAAGAGATGCTTCATTGTGTCAAGTAGACTTGCATGGATGGACGATGAGCTCATGGAGATAGAAAAGTACAACTTCTATGTTGGGTTTATAATCTTGGCATTTGGCAATGCTTTCTTATCATGGCATTTTGCAGTAGCTGTAGTATTTGGCCTAGATACCACATTGTAGGTTACCTTTAATCTTGTATGACTTATTAGTTGATACTCATCTTCGGATGATTGCGGTTTTTGGTTATTGAGACCATGGTTTCTGTGGCATAACTAAAACTGTGTGGCGTCCTATGGGGACCCACCACCCTCACAATGCCTAGCCGACACCACAAAAACCGTGATCAAGACATTGAACTGGACCACTAAGTAACTAACCTGTCTTTCATACTTTATGATTCGGCTAATAACCTTTCAAATTTGAAGGTCAGAAGAGGAAAGTCCAGTAAAATTAAAGAAAAGGCCACCTTTGAGGCGTGGAAAGATCTACCCACAACTTTCTGTGCCAGAGCACATTCCAAGACCATCTTATGTTGGTTCAAAAGGATTGCCAGAACTATGCAGTGTGCGCCAAATACACGATGCTGAAGGTATTGCTGGAATGAGAGCAGCTTGTAAACTTGCTGCCCGTGTTCTGGACTTTGCTGGGAATTTAGTTAAGGTAAGATCTTTTCTTTTTATGGATGGCTAAATTAGTAAACCTAATTAATTTCATTATATTGCAGCCATCAGTTACTACAAATGAAATTGACAAAGCAGTGCATAATATGATCATCGAAGCTGGTGCTTATCCTTCTCCTCTTGGTTACTGTGGATTTCCTAAGAGTGTATGTACGTCAGTAAATGAATGTGTTTGTCACGGGATACCGGATTCAACACAGCTGCAGGTGAGAAGGAAATTTGCCTGTTCCCATCTCTACCACCTAGGTACCTTGGCTAACAAATGTTCTTTCTTCGGCAGAATGGTGACATTATAAACATTGATGTGAATGTGTTCCTTAATGTAAGTAATCTCTTAAAATTATGGATATAACCTGTACATCTGGCATAATCTATAACAAGTTTTGTATATTCCTCAACAGGGATACCATGGGGGTACCTCCAGGACATTTGTATGTGGAAAAGTGGATGACTCTATCAATCATTTTCTGAAGGTAAGCTATTTTTTTTATTGAAATATAAGGCAATCTATTTTTAATGTGGGAGATGGTTTATCTATAATTCAAATAACTTTCTTAGCAATTTGTATCCATGCAATGTTGTTAGGTTTATGCATAATGGTATGTCTGATTTGACCTAAGCTCAGTACTGTTAGAGTGAATAGGAGCAAGAATCTTTATGTAATGGAAAGTCTAGTGTAAAAAATCTTATGAAGCCCAATGTTGTACAAATATTTTTTTTCTCGAATACACATGATAAGCACCAGCTGCATATCTTTGTATTAATGTTCTACAGGTGTTTCCACTTGGGTCAAATCATTTTGGTCCTGTTTAGATATAAAGTATTTTTAGAGTCTTCAAAGAACCATGTTCTGAAAATACCATGGTATAGAAACTGAGGTGTTTGGGTGCCATAAATGCTGTAATTTTAAAAATCTAGTATTCCACATACTGTGGTATTTTGGGAGTGTCAAAAACTCCAATCCCACCCTCTTTCTTCTAGAACCAAGTTCTTCTGGTCATTCACTTGCATGCATGGGGCCCACTCGGTGCATTTCAAGCATTGTGGGATGCTGCTAAAGTATATGCACTGTTGCATCATATGTTATGCACACGCGTCACACCTTCTAATCAAATATTTCTTTTCTCCATATATGGCACAACTTGTAGATCAGATCAGTAAATCAATCGATCGAATACAGGCCGGCCATTATATTATATCTATGTTTGTATGTACTACATATGTTTGTAGTGATTTGTTTGTAAAACTATCCTGCTGGCCATTCTTTAAAATTAGATACAACATTGTAGCCAATACTACAACTACCCAAACGCACATCAAACTTGTGGTTTCTCCAAAAACCATAAAAAATTCTGGTTTCTAAATACCATGGTATTCTTTGGATAATGTTCTCTAAACTTTAGTTTCTGAATACCAAAGTTTTTTTTATGAAATTGACATCCAAACAGGCCCTTGTGCTTTTTTTTTCTGTGTTTTGTGCATCAAATGGTACATCAGAACATACACTTGTGTTAATTAATTTTTTTGATTGCATCAGGCAGCGGAAGAATGCCTGGACAAAGGCATTTCTGTCTGTAAGGACGGTGTTAACTACAGAAAGATTGGGAAGAAAATAAGGTACTTTCTTGTTATATCATGATATTTCAGAAAACTGAAATATTTGGTATTTACTTTGTCTGAAGTATTTAGTATTTACGTGCTGGTTGTATTCAGAATCGTTACTTATAAGCTCAATTCAACTTGCATAAAGTTAAAGGAAAATGATCAACTGTTATAATAAATTACTTATAGGAGACTAAAAGTAAGATGGACAACGATACTTCATCTCTACGCTTGATGCAATGAATTTTTATTCAAATCTCTGATTTGTGTTCATGATACTGTCACCAAGGAACTATGTAGCTAAATTTTCCGAGCAATAGATGTTTTCTTCCTTTAAGATTTGTCATTTCTGCAGTTGAGTTGAGAAAAATCATTCAGTAGCCGATTACGTTTAAATATCGTAGAGAGATTATAAGCATGGAATACATTCATCAAGTAATCTGAACTGTCAGCTCAACTTTGTATGACATCAAGATTTGTGTTACAACACATTACAGCTGGTCTGAGGCCACTACTTTGTTCTTAGAAGCCAACATCTGCTGCACTAAATATGTTCATTTGTGACATTTAGTCTCTTTTGAGTAGTCTTTTTTTTTTTTACTTACAGATCCTTATGTCTTTGGCACCTCAGATAATTTCAAACAATATCATCTGCCAATCTTCACTATTTTTTTTTTGAGAGGGGTGGGTGGGGGGGGGGGGGGGAGTATGAAACTGATGTAACATTAGACAATTGGATCCATATAATTCTGCTAAAAATATAGCTGATTCTTCTACTGATATGATAAATCGTGTATTTGACTTGCTGCTCTGATAACACATGGTATCACATTTTGTTTATCACTATTACAGTAAGCTTGCTTATTTTTATGGCTATTATGTGGTGGAGCGCTTTGCTGGGCATGGTATCGGAACTATGTATCATTCTGAGCCACTTATCCTACATCATTGTGAGTACCTTTCTTCTGACCCTTGACTGCTTTCAAAATTCCGTTATCTACATTCTACTGCTTAGGAATATATTTACAAGCTCCCCGTTTTGATACCATAATGTTCTATTACACTTCTTGTTAGGCACACTTGCTTGGTTATACTTGTTCAACCCGAAAACACATAGTACTAAGCATTGTAGTTCAGCTAAGGCCAGTGGCGGAGCTAGGATTTAAAGTCAGGGTGGGCCGATAAAAAAATTCCTCGCATAACTTACACTATAAATTTAATGGTGTAATAAATTTTTTAAAAATATATTGAAAATCAACAATAACAGTTCAATACCAGCTTATACATAATGATAAAAAAAAAATCATGTCCTACATCATGGGAAGGAGCACTGCCAAATTCGTTAAGAGAAATGAGCACAAGTCTGAACAAGAATGGAACATGGGTGGCCTCGGACGCGTTTTGGAATCAAGCATCGCTTATACATAACAATAAAAAGATTTAAGAAACTACTAATTCTTATTTTTATCAGGCTCATGTCTGCTAATTATCATAAAAAGAATGTATAATATCATCTTCCTTCACATTCAAGAAAATATGCCGCTGGATGAAAGTAACCAACAATCATCTAAAACTAAAAGACCATCACTCATTCTATTTTTCAACTTCATTCAGGAAGCAATTTAATTACAATATTAGACATTAGATGGAGTTGCAGGCATGCAACCAGATTAAACAATATCTAGTGCCTAACTTGTTACTATTAGCAATTACTTAGACGAACAAGCAGCCAGTCGGATTAAATAATTGAGACTGCTTACCAGGGAGCACGCAGCAGCCGTGAATTGGCGACCAGGCAGCACACAACAGTCGCACAGCTGCAGACGAGCAGGCCTACACGCGATCACCACCACCGCACAGGCGCACACAACGCCGCCAATCGTGCCGAACTTGAAACCCTACACCACCGCCGCCTCTCCGCTCCTCTCGCTCTTGTGCCTTGTCTGCTGCCGCTTCATAGCTCGATTCGCTGCTCGCCTGGTCACAACTCAAGGCCGGGTCGCTTTGGGCTATGGCCTGGCTGCCACTCCGCCTGGGTTGTTGGGCAACCGGGTGGGGGATGGGTCGCTGGCCCAAATTTCAGGGTGGGCCTGGGCCCACCCTGTCCACCCTCTAGATCCGTCAATGGCTAAGGCCTTTTCTTCTGTTGTCATAAATAGCAACCCCAAGCACGTTTGGAGCAAAACTGTTTTCTCTTCTTCTCAAAACTAACAACCCTGTCATTACTTGTCACTGGCAATTCTATAACTCTGATTAGATGTCCAACCATTGTAACATAAACTGTGTCAATCTTGGTTCCAATATTATGATGCAATCAATCATGACTCTTTTGGGCATACTTGGGACTTTTGAATTCTCTGTTTTGTAGCCAATGAAAACTCAGGGCGGATGGTTGAAGGTCAGACGTTTACTATTGGTATGTACTATCCTCTGCCCTATCAATTGTATGTTTGGACTTCCTTTGTCAAAGAATTGGTACATGTCTTTTTGAATAGCATATGCTGGAGATTTCCTAGTGATTTGCTTGAACATTTCCGTGAAGCAACAAATTGTTAAATAGAAAATGATATAATTTTGCGCATTTTGATAAATGTGCACAGTAAATAATCCTAAAAGCTATTGGTATGGTGCTGCATCATGTGCAAATGCGCAGTTGAATAGTGATAGAATTTGATGTCGAGTTAAAAGATATTGATGGAATTATGCAGAACCTATACTCACAATGGAGAAAACCGAGTGTGTTACGTGGGAAGATGGATGGACGACTGTTACTGCTGATGGAAGCTGGGCCGCGCAGTTTGAGCACACCATACTGGTTACTAAGACTGGCGCAGAAATCCTGACAAAACTCTGAGTTCGTTTGATGCTGACTCAGGAGTCATTTACTTCCTGAACAAGTTTGTCAGCCTAACATCCTTAATGCACAAGGTATTCTTCCTTTTCCTTGTGTGTAGCCCCGAACCTGATTCCTGTCCTATCTGTACATTGATGCAACATTCATTTCATAGTCTTGAGGTATATTGCAGGCCCACGTATGCCAGGATTTTGCCAGTTTATTAGTAATCAGGCAGGGGATAGTTGGCACATACAATTGCATATCCATGCCGTTGTCTGCTCACCTGGTAGCTGCTTTAGTGATGCTTGCTGGGAGGAAGTCCTGTTTTGACACATTTATTACTAATGAGGATTCTAAAAAGGTCTGTTGTATATGGAATAGTAGTTGCAGTAGATATTATTCCAAATATTAGATGAAAAAATATGCTTGTCGTCAAATTATGGATGAAAAAGGAAGACTTGCCATCTCTATTTTGAAAGGCAAAGATCACATCGCAACTAGACACCATATTTCTCCTTTCGCATGGATCTGTCGATTGTCGTTGTTGAATCTCGGAGTCTTGATGAATGATAAAAATAGATGTGTGACACACCACACAAGGTAAATCTGGCCATTTTCTTCAAAAAAAGGATAAATCTGGCCTGGCAAGCTGATACTCCCTCTTTTAATATGCTCATTATTTAGTTCAGTTTTGAATTAATCTGTCATTAAAAAAATCAGAGGGAGTATAATCAGAGGTCACGATTGCATTTGCGTAGTTTACAGATTATTGAACCCAGTTGAACTGCAGGCTGAACCTTAATTTAAAGTTGAAATATCTGCATGGGATATTTATTTATTTATTTCAATGGTAGCTTAATGAGCCAAATATCATTGCATTCTGAGTTTTATCTGTTCCCCGTTTAGAGAAGCATGCCTACAATATGGCTGAGCTTCTTTGTAACATTCACGCATCCATCCATCCAGTCTGTGCAGCCATTTACCAGCAGATAAGTTTTCACAATTGTGGACTAGTGTTTTGATTACATTTATGGAAATCTTTTTTGTTACTGGGAGTGTAACGTGGAGTATAGGTTTTTGAGAGTTTCCTTCGCAAAATTTAATGCGTACTCGAGAGTCAGGGTCTCTTTTGTCCTTAACGTGGAGATACAGTTCAACATGGACCCGTACATGTCTGTTGGTCTTTCCTGTATTGGCACCTGCAGTTCCCGGGACCTGCTCTCGCTGAGCTACTATTGTCTGAACTGGTGTTTGTTGCAGTATTTAAGTAACTGATACAGTACGTTATAAAAGTACAATGTCAGCAATGAACATACGAATATGTCAGTTTTGGAATGAGTTGAATGTTGTCATCCCAGTGATAATTTGAGCTCAGGAGCAAGTGCAAGTAGGAGTTCTCTCCAACATTTTCAATGCCAGCCATGGAAATAGAGGACATCAGTGTGGATGTGAGTGCACGGTTGTTCGCCGTTTTTCCAATACAGGTTTGCTGCGGTGGGGTGAACATTGTACTAGTACTGCATCATATCCTCGGCCTTTGGACGCAAACATTTTGAGTTTATGTTTGCGGAAACTTTTCCCCTTTCTCATCTTGTTTTTTTCTGAATGGTCCTGTTTGTTATTATAAGTTGATTGCATAACAAAGCGATGAGGAAATGGGGAATCACCTGTCTTTCCCGCAATTCAATACTACTCTAGAGAGTAGTGACCAAACATACATAAACATTCCGCCAGAGTTTCTTTTCCTTCGCCTTTGTATTCATGAACTGTATTTGGATTATTAAATCGTCAGGCACAAGTTACCGTCGCAAAATATTGTTGGAGAATTAAAAACCTTTTCAGGGAAGTGAAGCGTAACTGTCGTCTGAACCTGGACATGTGCCCCACACCGTCCTTCAGTCTCACCGTCTCACTGCTCTCTGATCTCACACTGAAAGCATAGCTAATCAAAAGATGATGGTCATTAGTCATCTCTGATCACCACAAAATCAACCCCAGAAAACACCAGCAACCAAGAAACAAAACAGCCTGTTTCTAGGTTCACACGGTCCATCGCCAATCACCCACCCTCAAAATCCCCAAATCCCAACCCATCTATTTCTTCCTCCGACACCACACCAACGTCCGCTCCACTCGACTCCACGCTCCCACGCAGAAATCGAGCCGTGGCGGAGGAGATTCTCCGGAGAAAGCGAGGTACAAGTGCGCATCGAAAGCGGCGGGGACTTTCCCAAAAGAAGCTGGTGTACCCGGACAGACCACCAGCAGCCGCAGGAGGGAGAGCAGCAGCGCACACTCCCAATCCCAATGGGGAGTGGGAGCAGGGGAGGAGGGAGCGGCGGCAGCTTGCTCGTCCCCCTCTTCTTGCTCCTCCTCTCCTTCCACCTCTCTCTTCGCTGTAAGCTGTCGACGAATTCGTTCTGAAATTGAAATTCGATGCCGCCATGTTGTTGTTTGTTGGGGGCGCTCTGTTTCTAATGCGATTGCTAATAATGCTGACGGGTTTGGTGTCCGCGTCTGTAGGCTCGTCGGCGGCGGGGGCCGGCGGCAACGGGTCCGGCGAGCCGTACGTGGGCGTGACGATCGGCACGGCGGTGACGAACCTCCTCTCCCCATCCGACCTGGCGTCCTTCCTCCGCGCGCAGCACATCACCCGCGTCCGCCTCTACGACGCCGACCCGCGCCTCCTCTCCGCGCTGGCCCCGACCGGCGTGCGGGTCATCGTGGGCGTCCCCAACGACGAGCTCCTCGCCCTGGGCTCCTCCCCGGCCACCGCGTCCGCCTGGGTGACCCGCCGCGTGCTCCCCTTCGCGGGCCCCAACTCCACCTCCCCCAACCTCATCTCCGCCATCGCCGTCGGCGACGAGGTCCCCACCGCGCTCCCCTCCGCGCTGCCCGTCCTCCTCCCGGCGATCCGGTCCCTCTCCGCCGCGCTCGCCGCCGCCAACCTCTCCTCCTCCATCCCGGTCTCCACCCCTCTCCCCTTCTCCGTGGTCCTCGACCCGTTCCCCCCCTCGCAGGCCTACTTCAACCAGTCGTTAGCCAAGTCGTTCATCCTGCCGCTGCTGGCCCACCTCGCCAACACCTCGTCGCCGCTGATGCTCAACCTGTACCCGTACTACGCGCTGATGCAGGGCGGCGGGGTGGTCCCGCTCGACACCGCGCTGTTCCGCCCGCTCCCTCCCTCACAGGAGATGGTGGACCCCAACACGCTGCTCCACTACACCAACGTCTTCGACGCCATGGTGGACGCCGTCCACGTGGCCGTCAGGAACCTGCTCGGCAACAACTCCGCCGCGCCGCCGCCCGTGCTGGTCACGGAGACCGGGTGGCCGTCGTACGGGGACCGCAGGGCGGAGCCGTACGCGACAAGGGACAACGCGGAGGCGTACAACTCCAACCTCATCAAGCACGTGCTCGAGCCCGGTACCGGCGGCGGCGGAGGCACGCCGATGCGGCCCGGGGAGCAGGCCAGCGTGTACATCTACGAGCTGTTCAACGAGGACCTCCGGCCCGGCCCGGTATCGGAGGCCAACTGGGGCCTCTTCTACGGCAACGGCACGCCGGTCTACCTGCTCCACGCGTCGGGCGCCGGCGGGTTCCTGGCCAACGACACCACGGACCGGACCTTCTGCGTGGCGTCCGACGACGCCGACCTGAAGGCGGTGCAGGCGGCCATGGACTGGGCCTGCGGGCCGGGCCGGGCCGACTGCACGGCGATACAGCCCGGGCAGGGGTGCTACCAGCCCGACGACGTGCGCGCGCACGCGTCCTACGCCTTCGACGCATACTACCAGTCGCAGGGCAGGGCGTCCGGGTCGTGCTACTTCCAGGGCGCCGGCATGGTCACTACCACCGATCCAAGTAAGTACAACAACACATTCTCGCGCTCTGTTTTCTTTTCTTTGTTAATAATGCAGCTTTCATATCCCCTATTTGTGCCAATGTAGTACCATTTCTCGAGAAATGGCTTGCCATGCTTGATCGTCTTGCGAAATGGCCTCACTTTCTTTCTGATTGATTTGGCGGGGCTGTCGGTGATTCAGCACCGATTTTGTTGCCTCGTGAATGTTCTCTGCACATGCTAGTGAGTGGTGACGGTGCGTGCGTCTCGTGTCGCAGAGTTCCTTCATTTCTTTAGTCATACTATTCATTTGACAAGTGACTGCTTAGACACTGCCTTCGAGGTTTGTTCACCTGCCTTGTAGTTTCCGCGACCCCTTTGGTCGTTTAAACAACTGCAACCAGTCAGTAATGCGTCGCTGCATAGCGTCCGACAGGTGTCGCAGAGTGAGTTCATTTCTTTAGTGAGGAAACGTTTCGTGGGGATTTCGGCGCGAATTTTTCAGTAGGACTGTAGCCATTGTCACGCCGGGAAAGCAGATGGCAGCCATTCATGGAACGGGAGACCGCGTTGGAAAGTTGTTCTGTTTTGTCCTTTCATTTGAGAGCGCTATCTGGCTAGCTGATTAGTACTTGTATTTCTGCGAATGCATCGATCGGTAGGAGAAAGGTTGCTTTTCGTTGTAGGTAGGATTGGCCGTGGCAGCAAGAGTTCAGTTGCACTACCTGAACAGGTAGGGCAATCTGTTCCCTACAAGAATCGGTAGGAAAAAATAATTACCCTACTGTTTTATTTTGGTCTTTCCCTAGTTGTAGGGAAACTTGCATATTCCAGTAGTACTGGGACGACGAAGAACCCGTTGCTAGCTCCCAAACAAGGAGATGGGACTAGAACAAATCAGATCATCCTTTCGGTAGTACTCCATTTGTAGTTTGCTAACGTAGATGCAGAGATAAATCCATGCCAGAGCCTCGCTTTGGATCTAACCCACCCGGGTCCAGGCATTTCTCTTCTCACTACGACAAATGGAAACACCAAAGTTCTTCCTTTAGTAGGGCCCTGGTTGTCAGGGAATCATCCATGAGGGTCAGCACACTCTAGAGCCGACATTGGCTGAGCTGGATCTGGCTGTAGATTTGTCTGGTGCTCTGCCAGGTCTTGTCTAGTGCTCTCCGCTCAGTGTGTGTAGTGTGCTGGAGTGCTGGTTCGATGGTGGATAGCACGAGCCAGCAGCCACCCAACAGGCCAATTCCAGGGCAGCAAAAAAGAACGCCCTTTTCTCACATGTGAGGAGCAAACGGTGTGCTCACCTCACATGCCAAGGGTACCTGCCGATTTTTGCACGCCCTGTCTGTCACTGTGTCACCAACATTTCACTTCACTTATTTCGTGTTTGTCACGACGCAGTGTACTTGTCATGTCGTTTTTGGCACGAGGCTAAATTGGGAACGATGTTTTTTTTCCCTTTAATTGCACGCTGAGATGGCGACGGGGGACTGTGTTCCCATTTCTAGTGAGCGAACATCTTCAAACACGCTCATATTTTTCGGAACAAGGAATTCCAACTTTGGCAAAAATGCATCATGACTAATGGTCATGTGCCAGGGGCATGCTTCAAAAGATAAAGTAACAGGGCGGTGGTGACTGGTGAGCTTTGCTGTTGGCCATGATTACCTGTAGAAGTTCCTGCATTTCCAAATTTTTTTTCAAGAGCACCCCAACTTACTTGACGGGGTTTTGGGCGCTTTTGGTTTTTATTTTATTTTAGGAAGGCAATGTTGACTGTTGCAGCTTCAAAATTTCATTGGTACCTACTTTTGGCCCTGTGTGGCTCCACCCTCGAAGCTCGCGCGTCATAGCGGTGTCTGGAAGGCATGGACGTCTCCGTGGCCAGCGGCCCAGTGCAGAGCATACTGACATTGGACAGAAACATTTGGCATTCTTTGCTATATGGATACGGCCGGTACTACCATGTCACAGGAATCGCATTGAGATAATGCTGTGAAACTGATGTTAGTTTGTGGTATAGGGAAGCAGTTACAGCATCTTCTCGGGACAGCACCATTGTCATGTGCAAAAAAGGCTATAAAATTATCTAGAGAGAAGGCGAGGGGAGAAACAAAAGAGATAAAAAGTGCAGACTGGAATCTTTTGGATCTGGATATCATATAGGCTCTTTCGAAATCGTGATGCGGGAAGTGGCCAATTGTTATATACGGGTGATCTATACAAGTGGCCAATTGGAGCCGAATGCTGGGAGCATGTAGTGTCTGGTATGGGAGCAATAATATTCTTACCTGGACACATGCGCATGATGCACTGCCGTCTTTTGTAGTATTGTTTCGATGCTAATGTGGGTGAACATGGAGCATAAGCTATGGGTACTTGCTGACCACGTGCTCAGTTTTTACTGTCCATTTCCGAGCCACTTAATGACTGACTGTTGCAAGAACTTCAGAATGGAACTCTGCACACAACTCAATGATCTCTGTTAGTACAATTTAATGTGCTTGTTTTAAAGGGTTATAATGGTTGTCCTCAAAATACTAGCAGTTGTTCCTCAGTGGAATTGATGAATTTTGATTTTAGGATTTTAACATTTTAGAGTTTTACTTAGGCTTTTAACATCAAAATAAACTTGTTTTCTGTTGTGATGTTCCAAGACATATTGGCAAAACTCTAGATTTACTGCAAATCTGCAGCATGCAACATGGTATTTCTTTGACTATTTTTACTTTTATGATGGTCCCGAGTATCCTGTGGTCGAACAATTTTGTACTCTTTGTTATTTATCGTTGATGTAATTTATACAAAAAATGATTTTATTAGTCTTTTCTTAGTAGCCTTAGTAATCACACTTTTGTGTGACCATATTTGATGCATGTAAACATGTTCACGTATCTGACAATACATGATTTTTCTCAATCTTTCATTATGTGAATATTATTTCGAATATCTGTTCTTCATTATGTGAATTCTTGAACTCCATTCTACTTTCCTAACAAATGGGTCCTTTTGTTTTGCAGGTCATGACAGCTGTCTATTTCCCGGAAGGTATAGCGCTGAAACTTCTCTTTGAATTTTCATTGACTTGTTCAACCATTATACAAGACCAGTGGTAAATAATATGATAATTATTATAGTCAAAATAAGAACAATCTACCAGTAAAAATAAAAGAAAACTTCCAGTAACATTCAGTACAAGCAAAACTTGGTGGGTTTAAGACCCTTTGCTGAGTAAACATGCAGGTGATTTCAAATTGCTTTCATATCATCCAACATTATTAGAGATAAAAAAATAAATAATACCTTTCATTATCGGATCATAGGCTCCTACTGTTATCATGACAACACAGAAACTGAATTTAGTCTGGAAGAAACATAGGAGTTAAAATTACCTTCCACTAGGGCAGTTCTATTTTCTAAAACTCGTCTTCTCGAAATGCTTTTCAGAATTATTTCTGAACAGAAAAATGTAACTACAAATTCTAATTATCATGATTTATTCTACGTGTTGGCTCTCCGAATGATGACCATTATTTATACTGCAGTAAGCTGCTGAGCAACGTTACCAGATCAGGTGGCTCCAACACCACTACGGGGCAGACGAGTGATGCCGAGGGATCCGCAATATGGAGACTCAGAACGGGAAGGGAGAACGGGTTCTTGCTCTTCCTTCAGTTGCTTCTGAGCATTGTGGTGATTATCGTGACGGATTCCAACTTCTGGACATGACAAGAGCATGTTAATTGTAACAAACCAGAAATTTTGGGAAGGCAAAATTAGAGGGGGATTGGTTTATGTTTAGTGATTCTTTATTGTTAGATAAGCATCAATCAATCAATAAATTATTTTCGTCATCAGCTAATGTAAGATGTGTGTGATCTGTGCTGAAATCTCTTAATATTTTTGATGTGAACAAGGGTTCCCGACCTTTTGAAAGGTTCTGGTAAATCTTGATTTGGGCGAAGGTGAAATACAAATCAATTCGGCTTCTAAACAACACGTTCAGAACCCCGCAATCGCAACATAACATCTCCTTTGGTTATCAGCTGTCCAAGGATGATTGATCTTGTCGAGAAGGCTAATCTCTGCCTGCGAATCAAGAACACAAGTAAGAATAAAGAAGAATGACAATCCTATATAATGAAGAGTGTAGGAACGAGTTTAACTCTAAATTTAGTCGCCGTGCACGAGTTCTAGTTATTGAATTTTATAAATTCAAAATTGGAGTGTTACATGTATCCGTAGGAGTGATGTCCTTGCTCTATCTGCTAAGCACGTGGGCACTCCATCCATAATTGTTACAGCCCGCTAAACCCATTTGTCCATAGGGTTACAGTGTCCACAATTTTACGATGCCCACTAGCACAATAAAATTATGTGGTCCGATGCGTACAAAACCACTCTCTTAGTGTCTTATACTCTTATAGACAAATGTATCAAACATGCTTCGCATATAACGTGTTTGTACAAAAGCACGGTTTAGAACCATTCTGGTCATAACATGCGGTTGTACAAATGGGTCAAATGCACAAAAATACTCGTATTTATTATACACTCGTAAATATCAGCAGTCAATTATCATACTGGAGACCGTTCCATGGATTATACTACGGATAAAAAAAAATATTCCACGCAACAAAACAAAACACCCGTTTAGGAGAGTGTGGGTTGAGAAGGCATTATTGATGCATCAAGCATACTAGTAGGAAACAAAGTATTAATAAACGAAGTAACGGACTCACGCATAAAAATGCAGAGAACCGATATATACATCTAATCAGTACTACTAGGTAGTAGTAGAAGCAGTCGGCCACTCGACATGGCATGGGCCTATTAGGCCGTATCTTCAATCATCTACGGGAACAATGGTCATAACCAACCCACGGTGGCAGCTCGGTTTGAGCACATTGTAGTTGTAGACGTCGTCTTTCCAGTAACTCGTTTTATAGTAGCGAAGGCCCAAGCTACTGTCCCCGATCAGCTCGATCCTGCTGACCCTGTAATCTCTCAGATTGCACAGGAACCGGTCTGACCGCTTCCTGAGGGAGCTGTGAGGGGTGATGTAGCCGTTGAACGCCGCGGCCTCTTCGTTCCAGAGGCCGTCATAAGTCCAGTCTTTGTCACTGAGCCCTCCTTTTAGACATGGCCAGGCGTCAAGCCAGCCGGGGGCAAGAGGGAACGGCCCGTCGGCGTTGTAGCCCCAGCTCATGTCGCCGCCGAACACCACGTTCGCCGCGCTGCTCAGTGCTTTGATGGCGTGCTTGGCCTGCATGCGAGGTTGGGTGAGATTTCAGAATCTAGTCTCCATCCAACCGTGAGCAGTTAAGGCTTTATTAAGACGCTTAAGTTTAATATGTTTATTATAATAATTGAATTTATATAATTATAAAAGTGGGAAAATTGGAATGACAATGAGTCAGATACTCAGATGGGCTGGTACGCCCGGCCATTGCATCCCTACCTGTGCTTGACGCTCCATGAAGTGCATGGACGCTGGAGGGACGGGGGGCTCAAGCTGGGTCGTGGCCACGTGTATCGGTTTCATCCTTGTCGTTGCGGCCGGATCAGGGTTGATGTCGGCCTCGAGGTAAGCTCGACCCGTCGGCGAGGTGTGGAACTTCCGGCATGCAAAGTTTTCCAGTGGGCTCTTGCTCAGCTGCAAAAGTTCATACATGGATACTTGATAATTATATATAGTTATTACCTAGCTAATACTAGCTAGCAAATACTAAGAAACAACAGCGAAAGAACATGTGATTGCGTTACCAGTAGGCAGAAGCTCTGCTGCTGTTTGCCGGTCGCCTGATCTTCGGGGTACACAGGGCAGCTATGGTACCGCTTCCACCATGCGGAGCTCTGAAAGATGCTGCGAATGAATGGTGTCACCTCCTGGAAGAAGATCACATCCGGGTCGTGCTTCTCCACAAGGCCGCCGATGGCCTGCATCCTGTCGTAGACCACGACATCCTCTCGGGACCAGACGTTGTAGGTCATGAACTTGATCTCCCGCTTGTCTTCCTTCAACAATTTGTCAACATGAGATCATTTATTTTATCAAAATCATATTTTTCTTGCGAGATTCGAACCTAGGATAAAAATTAGCAGTCCTGGATTTGGATAGTAGGGTTAATGATATCACCGTTCTCCCGTGTTGTGGCGGAGCCAGAGGATTAGTTTGACGCTTGAACCACGAGAGGATAGTCAACATTGTCCTGAGTTCCCTGCGACGGCCGCCGTGGGAGATGTAGCTGCCTCCGGTTGAAGAGCCCTAAAAGTACATCTGATTCCTGGTCATGCAGAGTGTAAATATGTACGCCCTCGATTATAGGTAGTAGTATAAATAACATGGTAGCCAATTAGACAAAGCCTACTACTACGGCCCAGAAACACCTCCTCGATCGCGCTTGCCAGCCCAACCTGACGAAGCGATGAGTCGCCGGACGCATACTGTAATCTTAATATACAAAATTTGCTGTGTGGCCATATTTGATTTTGCTGATCCTCTAGTGTTAAAACATGTACACACGGTCACATTTCACACATATCTGACCATACTTGGATTTTTCTTCAACCTTTCATAGGCTTTAAGGATTTTTTTTTTTCAGATCTTCATGTTCGTTATGTGAATTCTGGAAACTTCATTCTACTTTCCTAAAAATTGGGTAACTCTTATTTTGCAGTAATAACAGCTGCATATATTCCGTGGAACATATATATATTGTCAAAATTTCTGAGTTTTCATTGACTTATTCAACTAACTAATTAGAGTTAGTTGCCTTAACCACCGGTATGAATTATAGAAGGGATCCCCTTCTAGAAACCCCATATGTCACCTGAAGTTTGATATTCTCACCCATATATTTTTTTTTTGTAAATTTCTTCTCCCTACTATGTTTTGTTATAAAAATCATTGCACATATTTAGTCATTTCCACTGATATAAGTTTTTTTAAAAAAGCTATGTTAATTATGTTTGACATTGTTAAAGCCTTTAAACGAGTCTAATTTATCCTATTTTTCTGAAAAAATATGTTCAAGTCTCAAACTCCAGTTCAAGCTCTAATAGTTTCCTTTTACATATTCTACAAAGTTTGAAGATTATCTAAAAAAATTGTAAGTTTGATAAGAACAACATCAACACCTTCAAGCGAATGAAAACAAAATAACTTATAAATGAGAATCTCAAACTTTACCAGGTGGGGGACAACCCATGTGAAACGTAAACCAATATTCAGGACGTTATTAGTTATCATCTAAACTAAACCTGTGGCGACACAACAAAAACAATGTTCATGCCGGGACGATGGTCAGAACCAAACTGCGGTGACAGCTCGGTTTCAGATAAATTTGGGTACGAAATCCATACCCGTCCCATCTCAAATACTTGGTATAAGTGCGAAACTGGGGCCGGAGGTCGTCAGTACCCCCTATGAGCTCGATGTTTCTCAGCTTGTAATCCTTGAGCTTGCACAGGAACCGGTCCGACCGCTTCCTCATGTTGTCTTGGTCGGCGACATGGCCGTTGAACGCCGCGGCCTCTTCGTTCCAGATAGCGTCGTACGTCCAGTCGCCAGAGCCGTTCTTCAGCTGCGTCCAGGCGTCGAGCCAGCCCGCGGAGCGGGGGAACGGCCCGTCGGTTGCGTCGTCCCAGCTCATGTCGCCGCCGAACACGACGTTCGCCGACCTGCTCAACGATACGATGGCATGCATGGCCTGCGCTTGACGCTCCAAGCAATTCATGGGTGCTGGTGGGATAGGACGCTCAAGCTGGGTAGTGGCCAAACGGATTGGCTTCATCATTGCAGTTGCCGGATCAGGGTTGATGTCGGCCTCCAGGTAGCCTCGACCCGTCGGCGAGTCTGGGAATTTCCGGTGTGCGATGTTCTCAAGAGAAGGTTTGCTCAGCTGTAACAATTTTTATAGGTTATAGTTTGTCAGACAGAGTCAATGGGTTAGCATGAACGAATGGAACGGAGATATGATACTGTACAAATTTACCAATAGGCAGAAGTCCTCCTGCTTCTTTGTTGCCTGCTCTTCAGGGTGGTACTCCAGTGAGTTATGGTACTCCTTCCACCAGGCTGTTTTCTCAAAGATGCTTCGAATGTATGGTGTGATTTCCTAGGTATCATATGAACACTGATTAAATTATGCCCTACTCTCTTGAGCACAAAACGTACATTCTCAAATGCAAGCCATTCTATAGTATAAGTGAATTTAATTTTACATTAATAGCATTACCAAATGAGAGAGTACTATTTTGATTATAATGCCTGAGTGTATACTTGTATTCTTTTGGTAATAATGCCGAGTTTATATTTTGGATATGACTTGTGAGAGTATACCAGTCACAAGAACTTATGATTTTGGATGTAAGGCAGTCTCATCCAACTTTGATCCTTAGTTTCAGTGGCAATATGATTAAGATAATTATAATTTTTACAAGTAGTTTGCAATACAAATATATGACACATATTTTATTGCTTGCATTTTTCAATCTGAATATTTATTAAGACTGGTCCATTAAGATGAAAAGTTTTCATCACGAGGTAACGAACGAAGCCACATAATAAACTGTATATATTAAGATTTATTGAGGGAATCCGGATAAAAAATGATTAATTGGTAATTGTAATTACCTGGAAGAAAATCACATCTGGATTATGCTTCTTTACGAGGCCGGCGATGGCCTCCATTCTCTCGTACACCACAACATCCTCCCGAGACCAAACGTTGTAAGTCAAGAACTTGATCTCCTTTTTTGGTCCCTTTTCCTTCAATGGGGACGCAAGACGACGCAGCAAGGAAAACAGGGGAGAAAAATTAAATGAGGCAAAAGAAAAATCAACCGAAGACCGACCGACCTCAGCAGATTTGGTTCTCTTCAGGATCTCAATGGAGTATACAGTCGGAAACCCCACATAACAGTTTTACTATCACCTACAAAGATGAGTAGTACAAGAGTAGAATAATATTCACCGTTTTCCCTTGCGGTGGGCTAGAACTTGCCGGACGTTTCACCCACGGCCAGAACATGGTCTTCCTTTCTCCTCCTGGATTGCGAACACGCGTGGTTCGTGCGCCGCGTTTCAGTAGAGTTAGAAACCGGTGACGATGATACTGGCCCCCGTTTCGACTGCTGCTGACTATCCTTTGACCTAGATAAGTCCATAACAGGCCAAGACCAAAGACCCTAATCATCTTCGGTTACGGTTTAATAAGGGAAAACGATTTGGCCCATGGATTAGCTTATTTCCAAGAGCCCGAGCCCAATAAGAGCACATAGATTCCAAAACATAGAGCTATTACCATTTACTCCTTGCAAAAAAAAAAAAAATACTCCTATGTTTTTTTTTTCCTTGTCATCAACTAGTTCACAACTCACAAGATGAGTTTGAAGCTTAAAAAAATCCCTACCTAACCTTATTTCAAGCATGAAATGTAGTCCTGTTGTCCAACCGGACCTGTGTTTCGGACCCTGTTCGCATCTATTCCTCACCTCGCACCAATCTGCTCAAAGATCTTAAAAATATTTTTCTTATGAAAAAAGGTGCCACAGAGCGCCTCATATTAGAAAGGTTTAGAAGGCAAAGCCAGGTGTAATACAATATTCCTATTTTCTAAAAAAACAACACAGCGCCTCACATCCTAGTTTTGCTCATAAGGAAAAACATAGGGGCTCGTGTCACTCACATGCTATTGAACTATGTAAGGTCCTCTAATGCACAATGTCTTTAACTCATGTCTAGTTGTCTACAGAACTTGTAATTATTACTATGAAAATTCTTTCTATGCAGCATCATTTTTTTTTCTTTTGCCGTTTCTTGTCTTTTGGATCTTGAGTCTTGCTTGTTTCTCCCATAAGGCACAAGCTTATTCTCTTTTCTGGTTTAACTCAATGCCAAATGCGGACAGGCCGTTGCCCTGGTGGCAAGGCACCGGACTGGCTGTCGCCAGTCGGGGGTTTGATCCCGCACGGGTACTGTTGTGACGGTGGAAAAAAAAATCCACTCGCTCTCAAAGCATACGTAAAGACTTGTGCCATAGTTTATACGGCCAGCTGAGTCTTTATGTATGGTTGAGGAGGGAGTTCGGGAGTTTTCTTGGACTATGTAAGGAGCTCTTCTCCTTAATAAATGTCGTTAGGGGGGGTTCTTCCCTCGGCAAGTCGAGTTTTTTTTAACTCAATGCCACATCATCTTTTATCCTATATATGTATAACTAGCAAAATGCCCGTGTGTTGCTACATGTTTTAAAAATAAAATATTTTTTATAATTTAAACATAAATTATTTACACAATATAATTATTAATATTTTTTATATGAAAGATCATATTTATTTATTGTTAGTGTTTTTTAGTGTACCATTTTATATATCATAAGTACTAATTTTTCTATCATTTTTTATCGTATTTTTATCATAAATATTTTTTTACCTCTAATATTAATGATTTTCACATGTAGTGTCATTTGAGTGCTATGTTACAAAATTAAGTGAAATAGTATTAACAAAATGCTCAAATATGAGTAGTACGGATATAAAACTCAATTCTTCATGCAAAAAGGAATTCTCATAAGCTCATGGCGCCTACAAGACATCACTGGACCTCTATGAAACCCAACATGCAAGACCAAGGTCATAACTCAATCCCTAAAGATTTCTAAAAGCTTTATCCGATAGAAAAAATCAGTTCACGCAGATTAGCTACATTGTGACGTGATTTTGGACTTGAAAACACAAAAATTGTAGATCTCGTCGAGGCCTTTTCAAAACATATGTGGATCATATTATTTGGACTTCGAAGGTAGAAGATATGGGCCCCACACAGAGACCTGCGTAGAGCAGTCTAGATCAAAATAAATATTTTTGTATCATAAAGTTGGAACCCAAAACGATAGAATCTTGACTTCCTTGAATATCAAAGTTGTAGAACTTTTCGAGCGCTACGGGATAGAGTTTGAGTTTGCCTCATTTGAACTCCGGGCGAGGGATTTATGATTGTTTGAATTCGGTGCTTGATATGGAAGGTACGAAACCGATTTAGATTCAATCTCTAACTTTGTGGGCTTGTATTCGGATCAACACCCGGAACATATGTGGATCATATTATTTAGACGTCGGAGGTAGAAGATATGGGCCCCACATAGAGACCTGCATAGAGGAGTCCGAATCAGAACAAATATTTTTGTATCATAAAGTTAGGATCCAAAACGGTGGAATCTTGACTTCCGTTGAATATCAAAGTTGTAGAACTTTTTGAGGGCTATGCGATAGAGTCTGAGTTTGCCTCATTTGAACTCCGGGCATGGGATTTATGATTTTTTGAATTTGGTGTTTGATATAAAAGGTACGAAACCGATTTGGATTCAATCTCTAACTTTGTGGGCTTGTATTCGGAACAACACCAAAACACGGGGCAGTCGTACTCATCTAAATTATTATATATATATATATATATATATATATATATATATATATATATATATATATATATATATACACACACACACACACACACACGATAGAACTATTCTACACCCAGGTGTAGAATAAGCTATTCTACACCCGCTTCTACACCCGCACCTAACCAGCACATACGAACGCAACCTAAATCCTAAGTTCTTTAAATGCTTGACACACTAAATTCTACAAATGCTTGATATACTAAATTCTCTAACTGCTTGACACACTAAATTTTACAAATGATTGTCACACTAAATTCTCCAAGTGGTTGACACACTAAATTCTCCAACTGTTTGGCATGCATATGTGCGGGACTCTTGCTGCACTTGCCTAACTTACGATCATAAAACTTTTGTAATTGCAATATATCATGGGTTATGAACATAAAACTAATAATATTTATGATTACATGAACCAGTTTTCTCGTGTGTCCATTAGCTTGTACAAAAGTTTTCTATTTCTCTTTGATTTTTGGGCACTTGAATATTTTTGCTTGATACTGCATAGACACAAATAGGTATGCAAATGTAAAAGCCCTATTGACGTCAAATTGAACCTGATAAATCTGAAAAAGCTATCAATTATTTACAATTGAATATCATGGCCATAGATGTTGTATAAACGTAAAAACAAAATGTGCATGCATGCAGGGACGGGCCGGTACTGACCCTGTAACGTAGGAAACAAAATAATTGCGTCCAGGAAGCTCCCGAGCCAATATGTGCATGCATGCCAAATTTGGATGTTAATAATAGCATCTATTAATGCCTTGGATTAATTACAATTAATATACCTGGGTGCGTGATTGATCAAATTGCAAATACTCAAAACAGCTCAAGAACTCATCCAAGTAAATAGTGCTCATAACATGATCTACCTACAAATAGTGAAGGATAATCTAAGGACAAAATTTTTCTTGTTACTAGTGTCGGCATGCCAGGTCATAAAATGGACTGAGAAAGATATTTCAGCTCATTCTTTTGGTCCAGCAGGATCTTCAAAGATAGTTGAGATCAAAAGAATCCACCTTTTTTTTTACCTCAATGTTTGAAGTGTTTGATGCTTTTTCGGAACCCCAAGTAATTGTTTCTTTTATACCGTTAGTGAGAAGTTATATCAAACTTGGTTATCTGATTGTAAAATAAATAATGTTGGTTTTCTAGAAAAGAAACTGTGTTTGCGGTATAATGGAAATGTGTTGTGCTATTTGATCATTCTGTTTTAGACACTCTCAGGGAGTCAACTTTATGATAGAGAGATTTTACTGTCAAGACATAATTAGATTGTAAAAGATGATTAATCAACAAAACTAGAGCATGTGTATATAACTTTTTGGTAATAAATAATTTACATGGCCATTGACCATATGTATAGAAAACAAAATCACCTTGTGTCCGTTAAAGAAAACAAAAATATTTCTTGTTATTTGAATCCCTATATTTGAATTCCACTGATTGAATATTATGACTACATGACAAGTGTTTTATGGTTATATTTTATCTGCTCACATATCTTGGTTTTTATGATTTGAGGATGCATGTGTACATATTTTTTTCTAGTGAGACGTCAGGGTAGGTTGAGATTTTAGTTTCAAGTGAATGATTATTTATGAATGACCACGTTACACTCCGTCATTCCTGCTTTCGCTCAACAATAGTGAAGCTTTGGGCGAATTTGCCATAGCAAGAATATTAATGTGTAAAATACATTGGACTATTTGTGATTGAAAAGTTAAACTTTTATGCTCGACAGTACAAGGTATTTCCTGAAGTTTGACACACTAAAACAAAACAACTAACTTGGATGATAACAGGACAAGGTTTTTTTTACCAAGTCTGATATGGTCGAGAGTGCACTACTACCGGACCATGTGAGCATGAAAATTGTCAATCTATAATGGCCGATTAAATAAGAAAATATATATTTTTAGTTTGATCCTCAATACACTTGGATCTTGATGGACTGAGCAAGTACTCCCTTTTGATGGACGCAAAACATGTCATACATACTGCCGGCGTCGACGACGGTGCCGGTCTTGCTCGGTATCATGCTCGCCACCAGAAGAAAGCAGCTGTCTTACAGAAGCATCGCCACAAACTTCTTCCTTGCATGCATGCTGTTGAAGCAGTAAATCAAGCCATGACATTCAAGTCGTATCCTTGGTCTCCTACTTTTATGTCAGGAGTTGCATATAAAAAATCTTTTGTGTCCTCTACTTTTTGTGTCAGCAGCTGCATGAGTACTTCGTCACCATCAACTGGTCAAACCAACCTCCGCAATCGCATATACACTAGTCTCTACGATGGTATGACGTGATAGTATATGTACAATAGTGGTCGTATATTTTTATGTCACCAGTCATATATTTTCTACCGAGGTTGTATATTTTCAGGTCGATATTTTTTTGATTACCAGGTGGTCAAATCAACATCTGCGATCGTATATCACGGTAGTATATATACAATCGTAATAGTATATATTTTTAGATCAATAGTCGTATATTTTTTTGATCACCAGCTAGTTAAACCAACCTCCATGATAGTATATTTTCAACCATGGTCATATATTTTCAAGTAAACAGTGATATATTTTCTATCATGGTTATATATTTTCAGATCCATATTATTTTGACCACCAATTAATCAAATCAATCTTCGCGATTGTATACTGTGGTAGTATATTTTGAGATATACTATCAGCCTGATGAGATATACTATCACAGGAGTAGAGATATTCTATCACGATGTCCATAACACCATTAGTAGAGATATACTATCACCAAGACAAGATATACTCATAGAATGCTATCGTATACACTTCAAAAAATATAGTCATGAGTATATAAATACATATATATACTCATAAGTACATAGATTTACACTCATATAGATGTACATTTGTGATAAAATAGTATCCTAAAATCTCATAGAGTATATATACTACCTTACAATACATACTGTAGTATGAATTCAGAGAGAACAAATATTAAAATACTACCCTAAAATACTATGAGAGCTTCAACTGAACAAGATCTGTGAGCTGCACGCAGACAAAAAGGTATCGCACTTGGACATCAAAATCTGGTAGAAAAGAGAAAGAAAGTTGATTAGTATATATACTCCTCTATTCCGCATATTATTAGTCTTAAAGTAGATTACAAGAGGTAATATATATACTATATTATGAGATAAATATATATACTACTTGAGATTACAAGAAAATAGATTCTTTATAAAATATATCAACATCAATAGAATTCATATACTATCATGGATATACTATAACATTGAAAACAATATTATTTTGTAACAAGTGCAATAGTATATATACACTTACCTGGTTCATTTATAGGAGCTATAAAATACTGATCTCAAACAATAGTATACTGATTCAGTAATATATGATGTAAATCTAAAAACAAAATTGAAATAAATCTATAACAAAACAAATAAAAATCAAAAGTGATTATTTGTATATTGTAGGATAGTATATATATAATATAAGATTACAGAACAACTAGCAAGAAGCAGTATATAATCATAGACGTACTATCATAAAATATAAGAAAATAGATTACAAGAGGTAGTACATATACTATTTGAGGTTACTATAATATAGAATATTTAACAAATACAACAATATCAGCAGAGATATACTACTGTGTTGAAAAAAATACTATTCTACTACAAGTTCAATAGTATATATATACTACAGAAAGTATATATACTTTGTGCTTGCTTCCTTCCTTGTTCACGCATCTAGAAATTGTATATGTACTAGAAAATAGTATATATACTATAGAAAGTAATATACTATCAACAATTATATACTATTATTAAAATAATATACTATCAAGGTTGCTTGCTCTATCAAGAACATAGAACACGATACGCTAGTTTCTCCTTTACTGAAAAATCATAAGACCCATCAGAACAGCTCTAAAAATCACACAATTTTAACAGCGTGCTCACTCCATCATAAGGAATCCATTCCAACCAAAAGCCCCAACAAAGATTGAGCATTTAACACCAATTTCAGAATAATCGCATAACTCTAAAGAATGAGGAAAAGATAAGAAACCTGAAATTAAACTGTGCTATTGAGAAAATTGATTCATTTCATGACACACAAATGTTCTCACATGTCCTAGCACCTGAATCCCCAAGAAAATCTGAGCCCAAATGCTGCTAAAATAGAGATTAAAAATTCACCCAAAAATAGCTCCAAAAATAGGATAAATAAGAAATTCGTAATAGAGCTTGTGCACACAGATCTGGACCTTGCGCAGGTGGATGAAGTCTGTGCAAGGTGTTGTGGACGGCCAACTAGAGGAAAAGATGAGAACTGTCACGTGTGCAAGGTGATGTGGACGGAGTTCATCAGGAACACAGCAGTGGCCTTCAAGTAGTGACGCACATCAGTCTGTGTCTGCCCGACCACCATGAATGTACCGACCTCATCTGCATGTAGTCCTAAACCCTAAACCCTAAACCCTAAACCCATCATGGCGGCGTCATCATCCCCATCAAGAAACAGTGTCGAGGATGAGCGCCCCCAAGCTTTCCTGATGTGCTCCTCTGTCCAGATCTGCTACTGCCTATGGAGATCCTGGAGCTCGAGCGGACGACACGGGTTAGAGCTCAAGCAGACGAGAGGAGAGGAGAGGAGAGGAGGAAGAGGAACGAGATTTAAAATAAGGTTGGAGAGAGAGAAAGACACATGATTACTCGAATATATATTATGCTGATATACTACTTTAGAGCGAGATATACTACCGCGGAATAAAATATACTATTGCGGGCCGAGTTGGTTGGGTTGCACCAATCGACCAGCGCTCTGAATATTATTTAGCGCGCTGCGCTCCATATAGAGTATATATATATATATATATAATATGCATTTCATGCCTCTTTGACATAAGCTAATAATAAGAGGTGAGCACTGGAAGAGGCTTAGGAGGTGGAACACCCCGGCCTCTTCGTTCCAGGTCGCGTCGCGCGTCCAGCTGGTAGCAAAAGAGCTCCTCAGAGTCGTCCATGCATCCCAGCATCCCGTCGTGAGAGGGAACGGCCCGTCGTCGTCGTCGCGCCCGGCGCTGCCCAACGCAGCGATGGGCTGCTTGGCCTGCATATGTACATGATGAGACCAGAAGTGGCGTCAGATGACCAAAGCCAACGCCGTGTCACATACTACTAAACTACTAGGATGGGTCATCGTATACCTGCGCGCGTCGCTCTTTGTAAATTGTAATACATGGTTGCTGGTAGGACAGGGCGCTCAAGCTGGATGGTGGCCACGCGGATCGGGTGCATCGTTGAGCCCGGGTCAGGGTTGATGTCGGCCTGCAGGTAGCCTCGACCTGCTGGCTAGTAGTCGAATTTGCACTTTGCAGTGCGCGAAGTTATCCAGGGGACGCTTGCTCAGCTGCACGATGTAACAGTTTACTATACAACTTCTTTCACGAATGTTACAATGGTTAATAAGCATTCAGCGTATGCACATTCAGTTGTTATAAACCTTGGGCGTAAGGGATATCATTACAGATATAAGTTTCCCAGTAGGCAGAAGTCCTACTTTTGATTGGTCGCCTGTTCTGTGTGCAGGGGTCGACCCAGCCTCTCCGGATAGGAAACGGGCGGTCGGTGTCATTGCGCCAGCACATGTCGCCGTCAAGCACGATGTTCTCACTGCTGCTCTTATCTTCCTGTTTCTCTATATTTTGCTTTATGGGCCAATCTGTTTGTTCATAACATTCGCTTTATGCAAAGGGATTCATGGTGCAGTAGTAAAGACCATTGGCCGGAAAGCTTTCACCTAGGGTTTAATCTGTGGGTGCTTCATAATTTGTAGAAAATAATAATAAAAAATCACTTGCTACGTCCTATTTACTCGGTTGAAACCGACTTTAAATCCCATTTACTCAGTTGAAACTGACTTATGATGGACGGATCTTCATGTATAGGGTGGACTCAAAGAATGGATTAAGGCCCAAACCATGAAGGGAGACTCCTTGAGGATGGGACTAGGGTTCGTGGATTTTCTCGGGCGAAAAAGGTTGAACTTCTATATAAAAAAAACCGTGAGGACGGTCGTACTCCTACCGATCAAGGTTTTTTTTAATAACATTGGCTTTATAGGCTAATCTCGAAGCAGGAGGAGATGTTATGGGTCAATTCTGCATCGAGCCTAATCCGACAACAACGACTGGGTGCGAGACCAGATGAAGATTTCCAAAGTGGCTGAGATGGTGAATTCCAAATGGACCGTCCAACATGGCTCTGCCCAAGCACGGAAAACCTGACCCGTAACATTTCGGGTTGGCATGGCACGTAATTCATTTCGGGTCATGTCGTGCCTGGCTATCGGCCCATGACACGACACAAATTTAGCTAGCCATGTAGGGTTGGCCCAATAAGCCCGTTAGGCATGAAGGCCCGTCTGCTCGGCCTCCTCCCTTCGTCATCACTGGGAGACCGTCTATAGCGGCACGACATGCCTGTGCGAGCAAGCACCAGTGGCAGCGGCGGGCGAGTGGTTGCAGCAGCAGCGCGGTTGGATGGCAGTGGTAGCGCGTGCTAGCAGAGCCGTTGCGACAACGCGCCGTTGGGTGGCAGCATCGATGCATGCGAGCGGCAGCGGTAGTGGGATGAGGGAGACGGAGGAGTGGTTGCTGGTGGAGGCACTTTGGTAGGTTTTAGGCATTCGGCTTTGGCAAATTGGCCTCGACCTGGGTTGGCAATGTTGAGATTCGGCCTGCTAGATTAGTATTTGTGGCTCCTGGCTCTTACAAGGCTGTTAAACAAGCCTTGTTGACACGGGCCATTACTGGGCTTTATCATGCCTAAGGTTAATAGGGTGCCCATGCTGCCCGTGGCCGTCACCTTGGCCCAAACATGACACACAGCCTCGGGTTGTGCCTGCCCCATATAAAATTAATTGGGTTGTGCCGTGCTTTGGCTAGGCCAAAATTTTCATGCTTCGGTCCGGCCCGTATGGCACAAACCGTTTGGACAACACTAATGGTGATCCAGTTTGTAGGAAATAAGAGTTTGGTATGATTTGGAGTTGTTTATATTAAGAAAGAGATAGAATTTGTTCAGAAAATTATCTAAAGTTAAAGATGGATCAAGTAATGTCCCTTCTATAAATTGGGAGGAGTTGTAATCACATCAAACAAGAAAGAGTTTATCCGCAAACTCTCTCTCTCTCTCGCTGAGGCTGTGCCCATGCTGGCGACACTACTGCTGCACGTCGCCCTAGCCAATGTGGCGCTCTAGATCTGGTGTCACCACACCACTACCGTGCTTCCAACAACAGTAGCACCTCAACGGATGCGCAAACAAATACAACAAAAATGTGAATGTGTAGTACATATTATCATATTAAATTAGAAAAATATCCGTACGTTGTCACGGGTCTTTGTTAAAAAAATTTATTGTTAGAATGTTTTTTTGTAACTGTAAAAAGTTTTTAATTAATCATTTATTTTTGGCTTGAGCATTTGCTCTATTTTTATTTTGCTTTACCTTTTTGAGTTTTAAAAAGAATATTTATTATAATAATTTTGAAGTAAGTTATTATTGGAATTTTTGTTATTAGTTTTCATCTAAAATATGATGTTATAAAACAATAGATGATTAATTATTGTTAATATAAACTATCAAATGAAATTAGAGTCTAATTCAAAAAAGGAATACAAAATATTTCAAAAATTACTCAAACTGATTGGTGAATCATTATAGGATACAAACTGAATACATTAATAAGTTGTAGAGATAGCAATATGTTCGTGTGTTGCTACGGGTTTGAAAATCTCAAGAATCGAACTATAGACATGCTTGATAGTATTAAAATTTTAAATTATTTATAATATATTTTTCTATAACTCTTTAATATATTTAATATTAAATGTTTAATATTTTTGAATTAACGTGTGTGACATCCCATGTCACAAAATGAAATTAACTAAACCTAACATCAAGTAAGGGCTAAGCAAAAGTATAATTAATCCATGTGCCAAAGAATAAAAAAAGGAAAACTATTTAATTAAATTCCAGAATAATCAAATATAGGTCATTCACAAACATTACCAAAACCCATGGAAGTACCCTAATATTTTTGCATATTCTGAATGGCCTCCACAAAAGAGCATTTTGAGAATATGACCAGAATTTTTGGTAACCAATTGGTACCCTTAAAAATTCCCCCAAACTCAGAAAAGTGTATTTCGGGTTTGGAATTTTCATAATTTATCAAAGCAAATTTAGCTGGTGCACCCAAAAGAAAAGTTGGAGCACACTTTTTCCTGAGCTCACACAAAAATTGGTGTCAAGATTGGAGCATGGGAACGTGGCGGAATTGCCCAAACCCAAGTCAGCGTTCATAGTCAAGCCGGGTCAGCACCCTTCTCTCTCCCCGGGCAAATCCCAACCCGACACCAGGTTGTACCCGGGTACTGTCGCGACCGCCGATCACTGCCGCTCCCCATGCTGGCCACTGCTTCACCACCTTTCCCCCCTGTGCCTCCGGCCGATAGCGCGCCAACTCTCTCTCTCCTTCTCTCGGCACTCTCTCCGTCGGCCAAATCAAAAGGGCAACACCAGCTCACCAAACCCCATTTCTCTCCCTCTCTGCCCGCAGGCACTCCCGCACGCTCTCTAACTCTCCTACTAGGCTGCGTAGCGCCGTTCTTGCCTCCCTCCTCCTCTGCCGCAAGGAACCCGGCGAGCTCCCCTGCTCAGGGCCCGCCTGGGCGCCGTCGCGTCCAGCCCCAACCAGGAAGCTCCCTCCCTCCTTCCTTTCGCAAATCAGCACGCCATGGAATCTTCTCGCGCCCCTCTGACCCTCTCCCTCCTTCGTGCAGCGACATCGCCAGAATTCGAAGAACCCGAGCCGCCGCCGGCCACCGCGCGGAGGGGGCTCACGACGACGACCACTCTCCCGGCTACCCCAACTCCAGCCATCGCGTCGACGAGCACCGCGGCACCCAGGTGATGCTCCTGGACCCTCGCCTTTGTCGATTCTGCCCCTGAGCGTGCCTGTCGCCGTCGGCCGCCGTCGAGCATCGCCGCCGCTCGTCGCCGGCAATGCTCCGGCAGCCCCCGCTCCGACCACTACCACCCACGTGACCGCCTTGGGTCACTGATCGCGTAGGACAGCACCGAGTCCCAAGCCTCATCGTCGATCGCCGCTGGTGAGCCAGCAGAGCCGCTACGCCGCCGCGCGCGCGCGGGGGAATTTGAAAATGACCAGTGGCAGATTTGTAAATAGGAGTGAACTTTGATTAAGCTTGGAAATTCAATAACTCGAGAAATTAAAGGCCTAAAAAGGTGAAATTAATTTTGTTCAACTCCTAAATCATCCTCTTCCAGAAAAACAAGTTGAGGTCCAAAGTTGCTCAGTGAATTAATTTATTTAATTACCTAAAGTTACAATTCTAAATTGCTTAATAAATTCATAAGTAAATAAATATAAATGGTAAATTCATGAAACTTGCTCAGTGGTCATTTCATGGCATCCTTAAACTTTCTGCAAAAGCACATTTCCATTTTTTTTTGCATATTTTCAGTATTATTGCATAATCCTCATTTTCAGTAATTGAATTTATATAAATTATTGGCTAGGGATTTATTCATGAAATTTGGCATTACTATTCCTTATGCACTTGTACACTTATGTAAAATCCCATGAAAAATTTGAAGCTACCTAAGTATAAATTCTCAGCCGAAATTGATCACTTGTTATTTAACTAGGAATTTCTTCATATAGATGTTACTTCATGTGCATATTTAATGAAAGTAGGAATAAATTAGTTGCTGGAAATTCATGGAGAATCATTCATCCTCTCATTGCAGTAGAAATTCTCATGTGCATTTATACTCTTGGTCCTTAATTAACTATATGAGCTAGAACTAGTTATGCAATTAAAGTGCCATTTTTATATATAGTGTTAGTTTGCATATGGTCACTTTAGTTGAGTTGTTCAAAATGAACTTTCTGAAGTTTGACCCTAAGTACTACATTGTCATATCATCATCAGCATGTGATGTCATATAATCAACATCTAGGCCATGCTCATGTTAAAGTAGACATACACTAAGGTTGTGATAATTAAAAGTTACATTTGTGTAATTAGAAGTTTGTCCCCTTCAAATTCAGTAGTTACCATGTCTTACTTAAGTATGCAACCATATTCATGAATAAGTGATTAGTTCATTAATTTATTTATTGAGGAAGTACCATGAATCTTCATGCCATGCATTCCATCTTTAATTAAGAAAACTCCATGAAACCTTGTGTATTCCTTAGCATTGATGCATGTCCATTCCATATAGGAATCGAGACCGAGGAGATCCCACCGGACCAGCAAGGAGCTGAAGTGCACTATGGTGAAGACGCTAACTACGATCACACCCAAGGCAAGCCCCGGTGCATAACCCATTTTATCATTCGAGTCCTTTTTACTTTATCAAAAGTAGGAATATTGTATTGTGCATTAAGTGTAGGATTTGGATGAAACACACTTGCATACTCCAGCAATGACCTATGAGTAGTATGTTAGTAAGCTTTTCCGTTAGCAAATGCTATGCTTAAACTAGTGGAGTCAACGGTAGGTTATAGATTCAACTATGGTTCAATTGGTCGATGAACTTGATAAAACTGGAGCACCTATCATTGCAACTCTGTGAACAAGTATTGAACCGTACCAAGTGCATACCTTTAATATGGGAATTGGTAAACCTAGTAACTTGGGCGCCGTATTGTTGGACGGCCATACTCATCGATCCAGAGGTGATGTGAATAGCACGGTGGTTGCACGGGTTTGAGGACCACTGGAGAGTGCATGGGTTAAGCCTCGGATATGAAGTAATGTATCGCGGGGAGGACGTGTACTCGGGTTCGATGGCCCCGGATCGACTTTATAGTAATCTTGTGAACGGTGGCCATACGTGTTCTTAAATGATGTGTATGTCGTGTATTTGGGTTTCCCTGCAGGATGTAAATCAATTCGAATTGCCGTCCCTCGCGGTGATGAGTACCTCTTGTTCGAGCAGCGACAATGATATGTTAAGTAGTAAAGTTGTGGTTATGTTTCTGAAATTTATTTATGCTATGGATACACAATGCTATGATGTATTGCTCTTTAGCTATATTCATGTCTTAGCAGCTAGCTAGACTCACCATAGCTGTGTTCTACGATAAGCAAAGTAAGATCTTGTTTAAGGAGATTGAAAGCGCAGCATAGAACTAATAGGAGCTTTTTATGCAACTATCAAATAAACCCGGTCAGCCCCCTGCATACTAGAAGTCGGTTTTAGTAAACCGGTTGACAGGTAAGTCTTGTGGAGTATGTTAGATACTCAGGCTTTGCGTTGATGTTGTTTTTCAGGTTTTCCTCAGGCCACATATTGTGATTGTTGTAACAAGATTGTGTGGGAAGGTGAGGAGCCTCAGAACTGGACCATTGAATGGGTCCCTAGCTCCCCTAACTGTGAGGAGTGAGCCATCGCCATAGGGCTGGCATGGTTCACGTAGGTCTTGACGTCGTGTTTTGTCGTTGTATCGCTTCCGCTAAATTATGTAATATATACTAAGGACATATGTATTGTATCAGATCTGAATTTAATTATATTCTACCTCCGAACTTGTAATATTATACACCTAAGTGATGTAATGTTATAAATGATAAATGTTCATGTGTGAATGATGTGTATGGTTACTTCGTTAACCATCTCCCGAGGCGATCCTGTACGACATACTCTACTTTCAGAGTAGGGTTGTCACAATGTTATTACCAGTTTATTTTATATAAGATCATTAAGTCTTGATCTCTTTTAATGTGTTATTTTATCTCTTTTTTCTGCTATCCTTTTTTATACATGCCAATACTTTTTATATAATATATACATGTAGAAATAGAATGTAATTTTTTTTGTTGTTTGCGTCAAACAAAGTGCTATGATAATCAATGTTTGGTTGTAGGGTTTGAGAAAAAAAATCTAAATTAAGGTTACGGCTATTAGAATTTGATTTATCGGTGGATTCATGGGCTGGCCCAAACAACATTTTTTTTTTCTGTTTGTGTTTGATGACTATGATCTATGATTTGGATGGCTTTCTGTTCGGCGTTGACCTTCTCGTGTCGCTTGGTTCCTGTTCTCCCATCCACCAGCTTCCAGCGTAGGCAGAGCTTGCTCCCCACCAATCTTGGCCCTGTGCCTGTGTTGCTATCGGCGTTGCCAGACCAGGAGCCGAACGCGTGGTCGGCATGGTCAGTACCAATCGTCTTCGCTTCTCCCATCAATTTATGATCCTGGATTAGATGGATCGGAGGGAGGATTGCGGTGACACGGGCGTACCTCCTGCTCTCCGGCATCTTGCAATTTGCTCTCTTCGCCTCGTCCGACGTGCTTCCCTTGTTTCTTGGATGGTGATCGTTTGATTTCGTTGGGAGTTCTTAATCCGGATCGAGGACTGCCCCCGGGTGACTCAGATGTCGCGGGCGGAGCTTTCTCCTTGCCCGAGAGCTCTGACGGCAGTTTCCAACCTGATGGCCATGGCTGAAGTGTCTGACCATGTCAATGTATTTGTTTTCATTTTCTCTGAGTTGGAGCATCGAGTCGTAGTTGTTCTCTGAGTTGGAGCCGAGTCCTAGAGTATTGCACGATTTTGAGTTAATGTATTTGTTCTGGTGTGCTGGTATTTGTTTTTACTTTATGAAACACTTGAGTCAATACTAAGTCACCCTGTGTATCAAGCCTGAGTATGAGTCATATTATTTATTTATTTTATTTATGGAACGCTAAGATCAATTTTAGAATCTTATGTACCTACTGTAATCTTATACAACACTGTGCAATACTGTATGCACGATATTCATCTATTTTAATAAAGTATAGAGACTAGCAAAATATCTGTATGTTGCTATGGTTTTTTTTTATAGAAACATTTTGATAAGTTTTATTGACTCTTTCAGCTAGCAACATGGCTGGTCATAAGGCATGCTGACAGAGTTGCACACCGGCATGGCGTTTACCACCATATCGGCAAAATGCGCGGCTGCACAATAAGTCTGTTACATCACGTGTAGAGCAAAACGAGTGTTGCTATTGACATGCAATGCGAGGCACACTGGTAAACCGCTGGATGGGCTAATGACATTGACGGACAACGCACGACAGATGACCGATGATGTATGCGGTTGAGACACATGTCGAGTAAGGACATCATTGAAGTCGATGGAGAAAACATGACAGGCAACTTACAACACACACAGTCATGAGGTGGGCTATTAGCGTCACCGCCATAGCGGGATAAGTGACGAGGTCTGCCAAATGGCATTGCACATGATGGAGGTAGAAGTTGGCATTTTGTTTTTCTAGAGGACTTCGTACGAACATATATTAGTAAGCATACAGGGGAAGGAATTACAGCTTCCTGAGAATTTTGACTAGCGTGGCCACCTTCCGCTTCGACCATGTCACCTATGGTGGATTTTTTACCGTCGTGGACACCTCCCCAAAGCAGCATGTCATCCGCCAGATGTCAGTCCGCACTATGGGCCGTGGGGCGCTTGCCTAGGTGGGTGGCGAGGTCGGCCCGTGTGTGGGCATCGCTTTGCCTCCATGTCCTTCGCCTCCATGGACACGTGGCGGACTCAATAGGGCGTCGCTTTGCCTCCACATGCTTGGCTGCCATGGAGATGTAGAGGGAGGCGAGGACAGAGAACCTGGATAACATCACGTGGGGACGGTAAGGGGAGAGGGAGCACCGGCATAGCGGAGCAATCAGGAGATGCTACCATGGTGGGGACCCGAGATGGGGATGAGACGTGCACCAGCAATCGGGGGTGAGGATGCTGTGGTGGGCATGCATGAGGGGAGGGTATGGGGACGAGCGTGGTGGCGCGGACATGCTCCCAGGCTTGATCTGAACTTGCCTTTCGTTTTGAGATATTAAGCTATATAATTTAATATTTATCTTAAACAGAGCTAATCATTAACAATATCACACTAATTCAAACATCCGCCTTCATGTTTAACTATGCTTAGTCATCTATTTTTAGAAATTTATATAGACGAAATTAGAACTCGACTGCAAAACAAACATCGATCTACATAACATGTTCTCTAAGCAAAAATAGTTCCAAAAAATATTAAGAAATATAAGTATTTTAATTTAGGTATTAAACAAAGCTAATTATTAATAATATTAGACTCGTAATCTGATATTATTAACAATTAGCTATGTCTAAGATGAAAATTAAATTACTTATATTACTTAATATTTTCTAAAACATTTTTTACTTGGCGAGCATGTTTTGTAAAACATTTTTTGTTTTATGGTCGAGTTCCAATTCGATCTGTATAAATTAATAAAAATAGACAAATAGAGCTAAATAAACATGAAACCAGAATGTTTGAATTTCACCAAGTCTTAGTCACGCCAAACGGCTTGGCATGACTCATGTTTCGGTCATGCCATTCGTTTTGGCGCGACTCTTTTACCACCGGAGCTTGCCATCTATCTGATCCACGTCGCGTCAGTCACGCTATTCTATTTGGCGTGACTGCTTTACGAGTCGCCCCGGACAGTTTGGCACGACCAAATGGTCTAGATTCTAAAAATATATATTGGTACGGTTTATTATTAAAATATTAGTTTAAAAAGGTTTATTTTTTAAAAAAGTCAACGATAAGGCCATGACCATTTCTCAAATCAGACCCTTTGAAATTGTATTTTTACACTTGTGCTTTATATTTCACAAATTTATTGTTCTGACCCCCTAAAATTACTATATTTGCACCCTATTTTTATATAAAGACTTCTAACACTTCTAATCAGTAAAACTCTCAATATATATGACTGAATCAATTTTTTTTCTTGAAATAAAATAGGTGCAACGTAGTGCGCCAATCTATCTAGTAGAAGTATACAAATCGGATTCACGTGAGCCAACATCAAACTAAGACAATTAAAAAAACAATAACAATGATGACTTCACCAAACTTATTAACAAGTAGAGAAGAGAAGAAAAGAGAATAATATGTAGACATTGGTTACATAGGTGTATCCGAAGGGAACGACAAAGACCAGTTTGATCATGGTGGCTCCACTATGAAGAGCGCGTATCCAACGATGACTTTTGATCTCTGTTACAAATCAAATAAGTGATCATTTGGCAACTACCGTAAGGGCAGTTACCACCATCACCACGTTCACACCAGAACGTGGGAAGGGACACACCCCTTCTGTTTTCCCCCTATAAGATATAACCGTGAATAGTAATAAAGAGATACAGTGATTTCCATTGTTCCCATTTACTCTTTACACGTTATTGGCACTCGTTCAACCGCTGAGCAATAGGAGAAAACAAAAGAAACTCGCCGAGAGAGAAAGAAGAAGAAACTCGCTGGAGACAGAGGGCTCGCCGGAGACTGAATGTGAGCACCATGTCGTGGCCGCCACTTCTCGCGGCCATCATGATCTCTGTTCTTCGTACACTTGAGGGCGGCCGCCGCAGACGTCAACACTTCAACGCTCGTGGCCACCGCAACGGCCTCCGTGGACGCCAGGCAGCCTCCAGTCATGGAGGTCGCCAAGGCCATGCTGGCCCCCGCCGTGATGGTGGAGATCCAGGGGCTGGTCCGAGTACCGCCGCCACAGGGACTCCACCACCATCATCGCCTCCA
The DNA here is from genome assembly GCA_032690845.1 of Eleusine coracana subsp. coracana. Classification (NCBI taxonomy): domain Eukaryota; kingdom Viridiplantae; phylum Streptophyta; class Magnoliopsida; order Poales; family Poaceae; genus Eleusine; species Eleusine coracana. The sequence goes on from CM064430.1 coordinate 46,791,059, forward strand.
CGCCTCCCAACACCGATGCCGAATGAAGAACCTGTCATGCTATTTGGGGTTACCATCGCGCGTGTCGGGCGAGTCGCCGGAGCCACTTCTTCCTTCACCATGCCGGCCACCACCTCTACCTCCATGCCTTCCTCCTCCATGGCGCCGATGGGTGGTGTGGAACCGTTCACCATCACCTTCTCCGTGTCGGCTCCGGGCGCAACCGTCGACGATGACGAGCCAAGGGAGATCCGCCTCGTGGAACCGCCACCGCAGCCTCCCACTCAACCCCCACGTCGTGGCACACGGATGTGCGTGGGAGGTGGAGGAAGGCCGAGCGGGCAACTGTCGCTACACATCAAAGTGGCGCCGTCGACTTCACCAAGCTCGCCGAAATTCACTGTCCTCACGGGAATGGAGACGGCGAGCCCCTCGGAGGCAGGCACCTCGGTGGCCGGCTCCGCGTTGTCGCACACGCCGAATGGAGGACGCCTCCTCCGCCAGCATGCACACCTCATCGGGACGCCGCCACGATGCCGGGTCATGCCCCTGGGGCCTGGGCTGCAACGGCGCATCAGGAGCTCTACTCCAACGGGCCGGTTGAGGACTACGATGACCCGTCATCGCCGGAGTAGGCCGAAGGCTAGCCGTCGCATGCGCGGGCTCGCCTGTAGGCGGCTCGACGACTGCATCGCGCATCCACGGTTGGCCAGCGTTGGGGGGCTCGCCTACGGGCCCCAGATGTGGCGGGTTGGCGGCTGGAGCAGGACGCCGAGCATAGCGGAAGGCGGCGTGGTGCTCGGCGGCGCGGCTAGGCGGGATGGCGGCCGGGCTCGACGGTGACGGATCTGAGGCGGGCTCGCAGGAGAGGCGGTGCCGCTCAGCGAGGTGTGGGGCTCTGCATCCAGGTGCGGGCGCGGCTCATCCAAGACGTGAGGCTTGCCGGCGCGCGAGGGTCGCTGGAGGCGGCAGCGGTTGGTGGCCCCGGCGGCGGCAGCGCCTGGCAGCTGCGGTAGGGGCTGGTGAGTGGTTAGCATTGGAAACCCTAACCGTCGCCCCTTTATAGGAGCAACCACTCCTGGCGGATGGGCTGGGCCGCCACTGCCCCTTGCGCATGAGCAGGCACAACAAAGATGGGCCGGAAGGCCGGCTGGGCTGGAGCCCAGGTTTGCTTGGCCCATTCGGCTGAGCAGCCATGTATTATGGCCATTTTGCACAATAGTCCCCGGATTTTTGTGTATTATGGCTATTTTAGTATATTTACTGTACTTAGTGTTGTAAATACTCAATTTAGCCCCTGTCCTTTACTATATTTGTGTGTAATATTGTACTGTGTTGTAGTTTAGTTCCCAATCTATCTGTTAGGATTGGAAGTATATTATGTCAAATGTGTTTATTGTAATGACATAATATAGTATTTACCCTAGTTACAATGGAGATATTCATATTTCTTGCAAGTGTCAATTCAATCTCATTAGCCTTTGTGTGCTTATTTTGAGTAGAATTGAATCGTAAACACAACAACACTTTACAATATTTGATTTTGCAATGGAGATGCATATTTCTTGCAAATAATATTTATTTCATGTAGAATTAAATTATACACACTAAATTGAGATTACAACACTGTTATTTGCAATTGAGATTCTCATTTCTTGCAAATATTATGTGGCAATGGAGATTGCTATCTCTTGCACATTGGAGTTTGATTCACATCAAACTATATGCAAAATCTTTGTGAATTTGCGTTGTTACAACAACATAACTATGATGGATTTTAACTAAATCTCGGGTTACACCTATGTAGGTCTCATGGCTCCACAGTTCGATGAACTTGCTGTTGATGGCCACAATTATCCTACATGGGCGATGGACGTCAAGATCAGCTTGGCCTTTAGAGGAATTCTGGTAGCTCTCACTCCTCTTGAGGAGAGAGCGGAGGTACTTTCTGATCAATTCAAGTATAATGCCTTATACATTATAAGGCACCACATACATCGTGATCTCAAGGCGGAGTATGTGATGGAAGAGGAACCAAGTGCTTTGTGGCAATCCCTATAAAAGAGAGATGAATAGCACAAGGCAGTCATCCTGCCCGAGGCTAGTCATGAATGGTCTCAACTATGTCTCCAGGATTTTAAAACCATTGGAGAGTATAACCATGATGTTCATAATATCTGTGCCAAGTTGTGTTTCTATGAGAAGGAACCTTCAGAGGAAGAGAAGATAGAGAAGACTATTGCCTCTATGCTTCTGTCTGATAGGGTCTTACAATAACAATACCATGGTAGGAATTACCAATGTTACTCTGACCTCATTAATGATTTACTTCAGGCAGAAAAGCATGATGAACTTAGCATGAGAACTCATCGCCAACGCCCTGTTGGGTCTGCTCCTCTGCCAGAAGTTCACCATAATGCACAGAGTAGCAACAAGTTTGGAGGACCAAAAGTCCAAGCACCAAACTTCAAGGGTAAATCCAAACAAAAACGCAACTGGAAGAGGGGTAAGTCATAAGCAAAGGTTCAAGGGGGTGGCATTTCAAAGTCTAGGAGTGACAGGAAATGCTACAAGTGTGGATGCTACAAGCACTTGGCTAAGCAATGCTGCACCCCATGTCACTTGGTTGATCTGTACTAGAAGTCCCTAGGTAAAGGCAAGTATGAAGGATCTGGATATGAAGCTCACTTCAACTCCCAATCCGAGAAGAATGAGGAGGCTGGATGTTTGCAGCAAGTTCCAATGGAACCAAGTCGCAACGAGCCTCCATTGACGACCAATGACTACGTGGACACGGAGAACATGATCATGTAATTTTCTTCGAATGATCTATTTGGAGACCTCAACTAGGATCCATAATCTCCATAGATATTTATATGCCTACGTCCCTAGATAAATGTTGTTGTAATAAGTTGTTGTCTTCCTATATTGTATCAGCACTTTGATACTTATTAATGAATAAAGTTTGTATGTACTTCTATATGATGATTGAGAATTCATAGAAATTCTTATTTATAGATCTTACGGGAGTCAATCTGATGGAGGAGGAATTGTGCCTTATGGATTCTTGTACCACAAACTCTATACTTAGGGAAACTAAATATTTCCAAACTCTGACAAAGAGGCTAGGAAATATTTTGACAATCGCTATGTGCGATGTGACGATAGTAGGCTCTGGACGAGCAACTATCACGCTTCCCATGGGAATACAAATAACAATTGATGATGCATTATTGTATCCTGATTCAACTCGTTCCCTACTGAGTTACAGAGATATCTGGAAAAATGGGTTACATGTTGAAACCCATGAAGACAACAATGAGGAATTACTCCTCATTACAAAGGATAACGGATATGACAAAGATATTCTGGAAAGAATTCCTTCCTTACCGTTGGGATTGTACTACACATACATTAAACCCATACCGCATGTTGCATACAAGGTAATTTTTCAGAATGTTAACACATTCCAAACTTGGCATGATCGCCTTGGCCATCTCGGAGTTGGGATGATGAGGAAAATTGTAGGCAATTGCATTGTTCATGATTTAAATGATGTCAAATTCCCGCAATCTTCAGATTTTTTATGCACCGCATGTGCAATGGGAAAGTTAATCTTAAGACCATCTTATCTTAAGGTTAAGGTGGAGCCACTCAAGTTTCTTGAAAGAATTCAAGGAGACATATGTGGTCTAATACAATCATTGTCTGGACCGTTCAGGTATTTTTATGGTTTTAATAGACGCATCTACTAGATGGTCTCATGTGTGTCTTTTATCGACATGTAATCATGCTTTTGTGAAACTCATTGCTCAGATCATTAAGTTGAAAGCAAGTTTCCCTGAACATCGGATTCAATCAATCCGAATGGACAATGCTATAGAATTTTCCTCGAGAGCTTTCAATGATTATTGTATGACTCAGGGAATTCAAGTCCAGCATTTGGTGCCATATGTCCATACACAAAATGGTTTGGCAGAATCTCTGATTAAGAGAATCAAACTTATAGCAAGACCAATGCTACATAATTGCAATTTACTGACTTCGTGTTGGGGTCATGCAGTATTACACGCTGCTGACTTGATTCAATTGTGTCCAACTGCATATCACAGCGCCTCCCCGCTACAACTTGTACGTGGAAATCCTCCAAGTATTTCCCATCTGCGTAAGTTCGGTTGTGCAGTGTACACACCAATCTCACCACCGCAACGTATAGGTATGGGCCCACACAGGAAGTTGGGGATCTATGTGGAATATCAATCTCCGTCGATCATTAAGTATTTAAAACCTCTCACCGGGGATCTATTTACAGCGCGTTATACTGACTGCATATTTAATGAGGACCATTTCCCGGCTTTAGGGGGAGATTTTAAGTACCAAAAAGAAAGCCAGGAAATTATTTGGAATGATAAAACCATCCTGTCCTCTGATCCACGTACAACAGAGACTGAACTTCAGGTTCAGAAAATCATTGATTTGCAATATACTGCAAAGAATGTGCCAGATGCATTTACTGACTATAAAGGTGTCACAAAATCCCTGAATCCCGCCAGGAATGCGCCGGAAAGAGTGGAGGTACGAATGAAAACCATTCAACTCCCGCCTCAGAACAAGAGGGGGAGAAGTACGGCCGCCAAGCAGGATAAGGCTTCTAGTAAGCGTCAGAGAAAAGCGCCCGCCAAGCAGGATACGACATCCAGCAAGGGGCATAGGAAGAGAGCTTCCAAGTCAGTAAATGTAAGTCAACAAATGGTTGACGGACACCAAGAGGGTGGTATACACCCTGTAGATGTGCAACGTCCACAACCCAGCACTCAAGTGAGCACTTCTTTGGAGGCTGGGACATCGAAACACCCTGTTTCTCCCGTAATGGGAAATTATGAGGAGTTACAAGGGGTACATGAAATATCAATCCACTATGCAAGTTCTGGAGAATCATATGATCGTAAGACTATGGTCGTCGACACGCGGTTCTCAGCTAAGATTACAAGTAACCTCCTGATGGATCCAGATCCTAAGACCATGGCTGAGTGTCGACGACGCTCGGACTAGAATCAATGGAAGGAAGCAATCGAAGCAGAGATAACCTCCCTCAAGAAAAGAGAGGTATTCTCATCAGTAATACCTACTCCTCCTCGAATCTTCCCTGTGAGATTCAAATGGGGTTTCATCCGAAAACGGAATGAAAATAATGCGGTGGTGAGATACAAGGCGAGGTTAGTCGCACAAGAGTTCACGCAGAGACCAGGCATTGATTTCAATGAAACCTATTCTCCAGTAATGAGTGGAATAACGTTCTGATATTTGATATCACTGGTAGTTCAAAAGCATCTATCTTTGTAGTTGATGAATGTAGTGACTGCATATCTTTATGGATCACTGGATTCTGAGATATACATGAAGGTTCCTGATGGAATCTCTGTACCCAATCCGAATACAAACCGTAACATGTATTGTGTAAAATTGAACAAGTCTCTATATGGCTTGAAGCAGTCGGGAAGAATGTGGTACAACCGACTTAAGGAGTTCCTTTTGCATAAAGGATACTCAAACAATGATGATTGCCCATGTGTGTTCATAAAGCAATCTCCTACGGGATTTTGTATTATATTGGTGTATGTCGATGGCCTTAACATCATTGGTGCACAAGATATAGAAGAAGCGCGCAATCATCTAAAGACGGAGTTTGAGATGAAGGATTTGGGTAAGACCAAATTTTGTTTGGGTTTGCAACTCGACCACCTTCCTACATGAATTCTTATCCACCAGTCTGCCTATATCTAAAAAATATTGGAGAAATTCAATATGGATAAAGAATATCTAGTTAAAACTCCTATGGTCGTCCAAGTTCTAAAAGTGGACCAGGAAGAATTCAGACCAAAGGAAGATGGAGAAGAGGTGTTGGGCCCAGAGGTTCCATATCTCAGTGCCATTGGAGCACTAATGTATCTTGTAAATTGCTCCAGGCCTGATATTGCATTTGCAGTGAATTTACTAGCTAGACATAGCGCAACTCCTACCAAACGTCATTGGAATGGAGTCAAGAATATCTTTTGATATCTCCAAGGCACCAAGGATCTAGGTCTTTTGTTCAGTAGAAACCAGGATTCAAGTTTGATTGGATACACTGATGCTGGCTATTTATCTGATCCTCATAATGCCAGGTCGCAGACGGGATTTGTATTTCTACATGGTGGTATGGCTATTTCATGGAAGTCTTCAAAACAGATTCTGGTTGCTACGTCCACAAATCATTTTGAAATTATCGCATTGTATGAAGTATGACGTGAATGTGTTTGGCTTTGCAGAATGATTAATCATATACAACAGTCATGTGGTATTGGTCCTATTGGATCACCAACCATTATTTATGAAGATAATGCTGCTTGTGTTACACAGATGTAAACAGGTTACATAAAAAGCAACCGCGCTAAGCATATTGCTCCTAAGTTATTTTATCCTCATGAGCTTTAGGAAAGTGAAGAGGTTAATATCCTAGAGTTCAAATCTTGTGATAATCTCGCAGATTTATTTACTAAGTCTCTATCATATTCCATCTTTAGTAAACTTGTTCATGGGATTGGTATGCGAAGACTTAGGGACCTGCAAGGTTCAGGGGGAGAGTTCTCCTAAACAAGTAACCTGTTATCAAACATCATATTGCACTCTTTTCCTATATGGATTTTATTTAATGGTTTCTCATCTTAGGTTTTTAATGAGGCAATATCAACACAAGGTCAATGTCTATCTCCTGATTTTTCCTTGTGAGGGTTTTTCAAAGGAGGTGTCAAAGATATTTTATATGTTGTAGTATTATCTCCTATTTTACCACTAGGTTTTAAGGAGATTTTTACAGCATATCTGAATATATCTTATCATATTTTTCCTACAGGATTTTTAGAGAAGGTACTCACGGTTTATTAAGACGATGGTCAAATGATCAAGGGGGAGTGTTACAAATTAAATAAGCGATCATTTGGCAACCACCATAAGGGCAGTTGCCACCATCACCACATTCACATCAGAACATGGGAAGGGACACACCCCTTCTGTTTTTCCCCTATAAGATGTAACCGTGAACAGTAATAAAGAGATACAGTGATTTCCATTGTTCCCATTTACTCTTTACAATCTCCACGGAAACAAATTGCATGCTAGAGGTCGACACCGAGAGATCACATCCAACAATAATCGCTGGTTCCTTTTACCTTTTCTTTTATTTAATTCTTGATTGACTTACGTACGTCCATTAAACTAGATCTGTAACAGACCAGTTCTTTTTTTTTTCTAATTGACTTTTGTAACATATTTGTTGGAAATTTCAAAACTGATCACCGGTTCCTTTTCTTCCATTTATTTCTTGATTCTCATCGGATCCAAATCGGTACGTAACAGATTTTTTATGCCTGATTTTTTTAACAAAGGCAGAATGAACCAATAAAGAAGAGCGGACGACACTACCTCATTTAATAAGGGTACAGATATAGGGATGGGAGGACTGAAATTTAATCTTGTGAAAAAAGAGTGCTAGGATTTTAAAGTGATATGGTTTGTGGGATGAAGGGACTACTGAGAAATGTGATAACCATTCTAAAAAGCAGAATTTGTCCTACAAGCTAAAGATATTATATATTCATGACAAAATCAAATTATATATTCAGGGTAAACTTGTGTCGTCGGTTGAGGGTATCAGCACTAACAAAGTTAGCGATTCACACACATTGCAATTATAGAAGAAATATTATGAGGTTCAGAAGGCAAACGAGTTGTGCATCCAGCAGAAGAAACAAAGATCACGATATATCAATGCATGGAAGTCTGCAACAAAACACTTATACAATATACTCGTCCACAGGTTACGATAGTGCTGACTGGTGGAACGCCGGCACCTGGCGACGCCACATCTCTTCCACAGGTTTATTTGATCGGGACAATAGTCATAATCAAGCCACGGTGGCAACTGGGTGAGAGATCAATACCATCATATAATGGTTTATAATACACAAACCAACTGGGTGAGAGATCAATACCATCATATAATGGTTTATAATACACAAACCCAAGACTTTTGTCCCCGATCAGCTCAATGCTTTCCAGCTGGTAATCTTTCAGCTTGCATACAAACCGGTCGGACCGATTCTTCAGTGATAGTGATAGATTACGAGAGAAACCGTTGCATGACACGACCTATTCGTTCCAGAGGCCATTATAAGTCCAAGAATTGTCACGTGGAAAACGAATTGACCAGGCATCGATCCAGCCTGCCAGGAGAGGGAACGGGCGGTCGGTGTCATCGCGCCAGCACATGTCGCCGCCGAACACGACATTCTCCGCGCTGTTCAGAAACGTGACGGCGTGCTCGGCCTGCACGTACCGCTCCAAGCACCACATCGGCGCCGGCGGGTTGGCGAATTCGAGCTGGGTCCTAGCGATGCGGATTGGCTTCGTTGCCTGGGGCTCAGGGTAGATCTCGGCCTTCAGGTAACTCCGGCCCGTCGGCGAGTTGGCGAACTTCCACCGCGCGAAGTTCGTCAGAGAATACTTGCTCAACTGTAGTAAAAAGTGGTTACAAATATTTCTTCTGAATTTTAATTATTGACGTAATTGACTTTCTTAATTATGTTTGACCATTCATCTTATTTAAAATATTTATTTAAATATACAAAATTATATGATAGGTTTCAATATTTTTAAAGATAAAATAAATTATAATAAAATATCTAATAAATATTTAAAATTTTTGAATAAGACAATGATCAAACGTAATTAAAAAAGTCAACTGCGTCAATAATTTAAATCTGGAGGGTGTAATTTTTATGCAAGGTTTACAATGTAATCGAGAAGAACAGGTAAGATTACCAGTAAGCAGATCGCTGTCCGGTTGCTAGCTGCTCTGGGGACACTGGCGAGCACTGGTAATCTTTCCACCATGAGAAGCTCTCAAAGATGCTGCGAATGTATGGTGTAACTTCCTAGACGTCCAATGATTCTGAACATGAGTTAAAAAATGATTAGACAGAATTTAGTAACATAATAAATCCAGCAAACACTGTCGATCCTATGTTTTACCTGGAAGAAGATCACATCTGGCTTGTGGTATCCCACGCTGGCGCCGATGGCCTGCATCCTCTTGTAGACCACAACATCCTCCCGGGACAAAACGTTGTAGGTCATGAACTTGATCTGCCCCTTGGGTTCCTTCGGAGGTTCCTAAACATCAGCGTAACGTTAACAGCTCAGGATTCTTTGAAATGAATGGAGGAAAATCAAGCAAACATTTGAGCAAATTTAATTGAAAGATTCCGAAAGGATGATTGAAAACTTCAACTACATCTGCAATTGGAAAATGAGATTAAAGAAACGTGGAAGAACTAATCCGCATCACCATTTCTCCTTGAAGCAGATTACAACGACCAGACTGTTAGCTTCAGGGGAGTCGCGCCTGTTTCTTCAAATGGATGATCCCCTGCTCAGTTCCACGCAAAGGCCAGATATAGGTATATATATTCCTGAATCAGTAATTACTGATCGCTTAGTATTCCGTACTGCTTTCAATACCTGCAAGCAAACAACGAGGCACCAAGGCGCAAAACGAAGGGTCCATTGACTGGTTGACCTTTGGAGTAATAAGGAACGAATCCCTGTGATCAAACAGCCGCCCACCTAACATTTTCTATACCCAGGCTCGGATTAAATTGGGTCCATCCCATCCGACGACACGATTTATGGTAGAAGAAAATCCTTTACTTCAATGAATCAGTAATTTCTGATCGCTTTGTTTTCCGTATTGCTTTCAATACCTGCAGGCAAACAACGAGGCACCAAGGCGCAGCTAGCTACAAACTACAAAGTTGCCCTTGAAACGAAGAGTCCATTGACTGGTTTACCGGTCCAATCGGTAGCACTGCGGGATTAAATGATCACCTTTGGACTTTAGAACAGTGTGGGAAATAACTAGCGCACTAGTAATACGTTAGAGCAACTCCAGTACACAGTCCAAATTCGGGTCTCTAAATTTTAATTTAGGAGCCAACTTCTACTTTTTTAAAGCCCAAATTTTTTGTATGCTTCAGCCCAACTAAGTAAAACAGCCCCTATCTGTTACTAGTGGACCCCACCAACCCTGCCTCGCTCGCGCTGCCGGGTCGAGACCCTGCTCCGGCCGATGGCTCTCGTTCTCCTTTGCCTCTTCGGCTGTCGGCTCTCCCTCCCCTCCCCCACTCCGGCCACTGGCTCTCCTTCTCCTCCCCTGCTCCGACCGCCGGCTCTCCCTCTCCTCCCTTACGCACGGCCACCGGCTCTCCCTCTCACCCCCTGCTCGCGCCGCCGCCTTGCACCGTCGGAGATTGGCTCGCCCCGTCAGCAACACCTCGTCCCTACCTTCCCGCGCACATGCCCTGCCTGTCGGCTGCTGCGCCCTGCTCACTGGTCGTGCCCTACCAGTCGCCGGCCGCGCCCTACCCTTCCTCCAGCAGGACGGATCTAGCGGCAGGGGGAGCTACTCTAGCGTCGGTGGGCGGCAGGAGCAGCTCTGGCGGGGGCATCGGCATTTGGCGGCGTCGGGGGAAAAGAACCCGCCTTCGATTTTTCGGGAGCAGAGGAAATGGAAGAGAGAGAAAAAGAAAAAAAAACATGTTGAGGCCATGTTTGGGGAGGGGATAGTGGAGAGAAAAAGAAAAAAAAATGGTGGCCTGCTAAATTTGGTGGCACGGATAGAAGGTGGGTTGAAAGAGTTTGTTTTTTACTTAAAATGACTAAAAGGATAGATAGAGGCCCATTTAGTCATTGGCCTGGAGTTGCTCTTATGGAGTTCTTTTACATTGCTTGCAAATGATGTGGGCTATCCGATACCTCAAATTTAACAAATGATAATTTGGTCCACTGATAAAATCTGAAACAAGAATGCAAAAAATCTAGATAATCTGCTCGGTGTTTCTATTTACATTGTTCTGATACAATTTACCTAGCTAGGATTGTTTGCTCATCGGAACCGAAAAACACATATACGCCCCTTCATGGGCATGGCGGGGTGGTGCTGGTAGGGATGCAGGGTCGTCCATAGACATAAGTATGTGGGAGGACACATGAGGAAGTGGATGTCCAATGTGCGCTTCCATATTTACTTGGTTCTTTATTATTTACATTGTTTTTAGATATTTTACTCCTGTCGTCATTCAGTGGTTGTAACCGGAACGATGAGATCCATGACAATAGGAGCAAAACGATACGTAAGAGGTGGACGAAGGGATGGAGAGCAAGCAGTGTGATTATAGGATATTAGTTAGTAGCTTACATAATTTGTGTTATATTAGAAAGACTTTATAAGTTTCCCACGAGAGAGTATTTTTTGTTGTGATTAGAGAGGCACATTTTTGGGATGTCGGGGAATATTTAAGGAAAATTCAGCAGTCATGGTTGCCTCTCTGCTTTGCTTGATCGCAATCTAGAATAATGGTTTCATCTGCGCTCTATGTCAAATCGATAAATTAAGACACATGAATGGTACATGTACTAAGGAATCATACAAAAGAGTAAGTAAACATGTGCAATTCATTATGACTTCCGCAGACATGAACATGTTTTTTGGTAACTGATAAATATTTTATTTGATTTGAGGCCCGACACAGAGCTCAATTCCTACTATAAAGAGATTTGGAACTACAGATCTTTGCAGAGATGAGAAAATAGAAGCATAACCATCCTACCGATTGGAAACATGGAAAATAAATTATCATTAATTGTTACTTAATTTTTATTTATTATATTATCATAATTTTTATTCCATGCCTTACTCATCTAAATCAACCATCCATATTAAATACCTCTACATACCTCGCAAACACCATAAAAGATCTCTACGTTATGAATGCAAATATTGGAGCAATAATGTATTATTATTGTTTTGTAATTCAAATTCACCTTCAGCTTCCATCATCAAGATCAAGAATATCTACATGTCATTTTTTATGACTTCTATGAGTCAATTGTTTTCAGCTGTGACTATCAGTCTATAAAACAATTATGTTGAATGACAGATTAATATCACTAGGTTTTTCAACATGGTATATATGTTCATAATATGTAGATTTTACATTTTAATAGAAATTACTGGCAAAAATATCATCATAGACATATTTAGATGTTCAAAATAATTCATGTCTCCACCACTAGCAAACTTTTATGTGCTTGTACCTGTCAATGTATTTGTAACCTGTGTCATGAGGAAAAACTACACTTAACTAAGTTGGAATAGATTACTCAGAGATAACCATAGAAAACGAAAGAAGGTTGCTACAATTGTGGCAAACCTGGGACACCCATGTCATTTATGGGTAGGGGGTGGCTTTAACTTTGAGGCACCAACTTCAGCACATCACTTGGTGCATATGGGTAATGCTCTTTCATTGAAGCATGGAGGTAAATAGAATATAGTTATTCAGTGGAAACAGGAACGGGGGATGCATACATATGAAGCAAAGTTTAGCTCAGTTTTTCAGTTACTTATTCAGTGGTTTGGATTGGAGAGTGAATTGTTTATGCACCCTTAACGAAAGACTCCTGTTACGGTGATTTATACAATCTGGAACATTCAAGTAGTATAATCAACTCGGACCATTTGATTAATGAGGATATATTCATAATTGACTAAGTAACGAGATAATTTACAGTGTTAAGTTGTTATCGATCAGAAAAAGAAAACTTATCTGCAAAATGCACAAGCACGCCAGCAAAATGTTAAATGATTGCTAAGTTTGTGAGTCGCTAAGTCTGGAAAACAAGCTGAAATGCTAGAAAAATTAACTAAAAGTAGTATTAACCTAAAAATTTGATGGAATAGGTAACAATCACCATGCCACGGGCTGCCAGTCATCTATTTTGGGACGATGGTCAGAACCACGCCACGGTGGCAACTCGGTTTGACGTAAATGAAGCTAGGCTCTGTCTCTATTGTTCTATACCGAGGCCCGATGGTGCGATCCCCTATCAACTCGATGCTGCTGAGCCTGTAATCTTTGAGTTTGCACACGAAACGATCTGACCGCTTCCTCATCGTGTCGCGACAAGCGATGTGGCCGTTGAACACACCGCCTTCTTCGTTCCAGATCCCTTCATATGTCCAGCTGCTGCGAAAAGAACACCTCAGCTTTGTCCAGGCGTCTGACCATCCCGTTGCGAGAGGGAACGGACCGTCGTTGTCGTCGCGCCAGCTCATGTCGCAACTCGCGGCGCTGCTGAACGCTGCTATCGCCTGCTGGGCCTGCAGATGACGAGGTCGGAAGTGGGGTCAGGAGGTCACATGATCAAAGACAATACTGTATTCAGCTAGGTTCAGAACACTTTGGTCATATAAAATTGCTAGAGCCTGTTTGTTTTATGATGACCATACTTTGTCAGGCCATAAGATAAAGCGTAATAAAGGCCAAAGCATGTGCTGTGCGTCGAATTTTCTAGCGTGACAAATTGAGACTTCATTCATCGAGACAGCTTCTTAGTACTGTCATGGACTGGCCAGTAGGTGGGCTGGGCCTTCGCTGGACCGATGACATGGGCTGGAGATGAATGGGCAGTGCTATAAAAGAGACAACACAGGCAACGGAGAAGGGGATCGAACAGAACAGAGACTCAACTTCGCCTTCCACCTCTGGCTTCGGCCTCCTCTGAATCTCTAGCTCTTGCTACCCCTTTCCCGAATTCCCTGCTCTTCCTAGTCTAGATTCCCTTCTACTCTCCCTATATCACCCTAATTGTACTCTGAAACTACCATTACTAGTGCTATTATCATTTGGATTGAGCAGGATCGTAATATTTGGTAATCAGAGCTGCGACGAGGAGATTGTCACCATGAGTGATGTCCAGAGGACCCGGATTCATGAGCTGCTGGCCGAGCTCCTTGGGGAGATGAAGGAGACTACCTCCGTGTTCATGAGCATCTCTGCATCCTTCACATCCCCTGCGTCAACAACATCAGCACCGCCCCGAGTGTCCTCCTCGTTCATCAGAATCGCCAAGGAGCCCACCCAAGCTGCTGTTGCGCTCTCATCCCTCGACATCGAGCACAACCACATTGATGTCGACACATCCGTCAACTGCTCGACGAAATGTCTGAGCCGCGCCCTTGAAGCCATGACACATGCTGAGATGTGTAATAGCGCCAAGGAGGTCGTCCACATCCCCGCCCATGCTGCTGCTATGCCTACAGTCACCACGGCGGTGTCCAGCTACATCAACACCAACCCGCCCACCAAGTGCTCGACGCCAGGCTTCACCCAGCATGACGGCACACTTCTGGGGATCCATGCTGAAATGGATGACCACGACACCCCCATCATCAAGTTCAATGCCGTAACCTGCACGAGCAGCTGCAACACCACGTCAAGCTCATCACCGACGCTGCTCCAAGCTTACTCGATGTCCACCACTGACAAGGACCCCGCCCTCAACTATGTCGTTGATGCTGCTACGTCGTTGGCCATCGATGTCATTCCTGGTGACAATGGCAAGCAGGCGCTCACCACCTGTTCGGTGGAAGTCCTGAACCTTGACATCAACATTACAACACATATTCTGGTGGCCAATGTCACTCCGGAGGTTGTCCTCGACCCCAGCCTGGTTGTTGATGCATTGACGGCCACCACTGTTGTGTCCAAGTCCAACAACAACAATGATGACTCACGAAGCAGCATCCAGTTGTAGTTGTGGTGTCCTGGAGTGACCACAGGGAACATCCATAAGCTATTTGAGGTAATGCATGTCAGTCCTCTTGTTCTCTTTGAGGATGGAGAAGAGCTTGTGAGTACTAGTTTCTGTACTGTGCTATGTTTTGTCAGAGGACGGTTCAAATTGCCAAAACCTCCATGGTTATTTTGTGCTCTGAGTATTAGTGAAGATATTGACTATATGGTGCTTGCTAGTGTTCAAGTGCATTGTTCATTAATAGGCAGGAGTTATATGATGCATCTTGGCATTGAGCTGATTCCCTTCACTTTCAACCACTCGAGCAGAATATTTGTCCAATGGGGGTTGTCACAAATGGTTGTTCTGTCATTGGAAATTGTCAGATATTTCATCAGCACAAAGGACTTGCTGCGTACTGGAACTAATGGGAGATCATTGATGTTGTTAGTTACAGCAGGTGCAAAATCACTTTCCCTGATGCTTGAGTGCCTTGCGGACATAGAGAATGGTGTGCCTGATAGTGCCAAAGCAAGGAACATCAACATATTTAGTTTTCATGGACACAAAATGACAAAATATCATGGGGGACAGAATATCAGTGCAAGTGTCTTGTGTGTGGATGAAGGTGAGCTGGTGGGCAATGGGTTCGACACTCTAAACTCTGTAAACACTGTAAGAGATGAACAAAGGTGCAAATTGCATAAGCCCCTATGGCTGGTCTGTGATGCAGTGGCTGAATTATGGATTCAACACTATTATAAAGCCAAGATGCAGTTCCATTCCATGCCATCCCCAATTGGTAATATGCAGGGAGTGGAGAGCTACCTACATGCCAATTCCTGGCTATCAAGCGTCAGTATGTCTGCTGTGAGCAAATCTATTGAGTGGTCATTTACTGCTATACAGCTCAACAAATATACATTGGTGTATTTCTATGATGATCATTCGATGAAGCCTTATCGCCAGCTCTATGCAAAGGAAAGCAACATACCCATCTGCATGAGAAAACCATATATTACAGCATATGTTGGATTTGGTGAGGGCATGAAGATGCTAAACTGTGCTTTGATCCCAGATAACACTCTGCTGAGATTGCAGTGTGATGTGGGTGGCAATATAAATGAACTTGGGTGTTCTGACTCCATTGTACGATTCCTATGGCACAATCCTGCTAAGAAGATTATGCCATCAAGAGTCTCTGGGCCACCACCTGCTGTTGTGTGTTATACCAAGACTAAGAGTGCAGCAAAGGCTACAGGCACTTTAGCATTTGTCTTTGCGGAGTGCAGTACTGAGCAGTGGGGATATGAGAAGGATCCTAAGTCAAATCATTTCAGTTTGCTCCAGCTGCGGGATGTCAAATGGTTCATCGCTCCTTCCATTGTTAGACGGAACAATGAAAAATGGGTTGGTAGCACAAGTGGTTGCAATCTTGAGTTGACTGTTCATGGCTCAATATCAAAAACGAATGTTGCTGAGCGCACTAGAAAACAAATTGGAAGACTAGTGCCATTGGGAGCTTGTGCACGCAGTCAATACTCTCCAGTTCAGGGCAGGTGCATGGACCAATTTAACAACAAGAAGATAACAATTGATGCTCTGGCTATCACTGCCCCATTCTTTCCATGCTTACTTGGAGCTCTCGTGCAAGTGTTGTGGTCAGATGCTATATGCCATGTCCAATTCTCTGCCATCAACAACAGAACAGACATTCTAGAAGCAAGAAGCATCAATCCTTCGGTGGACAAGGTTAAGACAACACTTGATGTCAAGCTTACCAGAATGCCACGCAATTCAGGTGATACCAATTCGGGTAAAGAATTCATTTCATCGGCTTGGGGGCAAGCCGGTTCTCAAGGGGAGGGGAATGTCATGGACTGGCCAGTAGGTGGGCTGGGCCTTCGCTGGACCGATGACATGGGCTGGAGATGAATGGGCAAGTGCTATAAAAGAGACAACACAGGCAACGGAGAAGGGGATCGAACAGAACAGAGACTCAACTTCGTCTTCCACCTCTGGCTTTGGCCTCCTCTGAATCTCTAGCTCTTGCTACCCCTTTCCCGAATTCCCTGCTCTTCCTAGTCTAGATTCCCTTCTACTCTCTCTATATCACCCTAATTGTACCCTGAAACTACCATTACTAATGCTATTATCATTTGGATTGAGCAGGATCGTAACAAGTACTCCTGCTTTCTGATTTATATTGATGTTTAGTTACATCTAAATTATATTTTTTAATTAAATGGCTTCAAAAGAAATCTAGAGGTAGTACGAAATTAGCTTTGGGTTGTTTTGTCCTACCTGCGCACGACGTTCATTGTAGTACATGGATGCTGGAGGGGCAGGACGCTCAAGCTGAGTGGTGGCCACGTGGATCGGCTGCAATGTCGACCCGGGGTCCGGGTTGATGTCGGCCTCCAGGTAGCCTTTGCCCGTCGACGAGGAGTCAAACTTGCAGTGCGCAAAGTTCTCTAAAGGGCGCTTGCTCAGCTGCATGTAAAAATTATTACA
Source organism: Eleusine coracana subsp. coracana (assembly GCA_032690845.1). Lineage (NCBI taxonomy): Eukaryota > Viridiplantae > Streptophyta > Magnoliopsida > Poales > Poaceae > Eleusine > Eleusine coracana. The sequence continues at coordinate 46,808,225 of CM064430.1, forward strand.
CTATTTGTTTTTTTGTGAAAGTGATTAACAAACTAACAATTGTTAAGCATTCAAAGTATACATTCAGTTCTTCTTATGGATATATCACGCGTATGAATATGAGTCAGTGTTGTCAGTTTACCAGTAGGCAGAAGTCCTGCTTTTGATTGGTCGCTTGTTCTTCTGTGTACACTGGGGCGCTGTTGTACTCCTTCCACCATGCAGAGCTCTCGAATATGCTGCGAATGTATGGTGTGACCTCCTGTTACAAGCATTCCCATGAATAACACCAACCGGATAATTTCATTACACAAGACTACAAGAGAGAAGTACTAAATAGCAAGGGCCATATACTGAACATTATTATCGGTTGAGGCATGACGAAAAATCACCTGGAAGAAAATTACGTCCGGGTCATGCTTCTCTACGAGGCTGCCTATTGCTTGCATCCTCTTGTGGACGAAGACATCATCCCGGGACCAGACGTTGTATGTCATGAACTTGATCTCCTTGGGCCACTTCATCTGGTGGGATCGAAATTAGACTCGTAAACGTGAGGCACTTTCTCTATAGAAAAAAATCAACCAAACGTCGAGCCCAGCAATTCTTTTTCAGGTATAAGATAGAAGATCGGAAGAGCACAAAAAAAAAATGGTATAATAGGGTTAGTTAATTGTGTCTCACCGTCCACCCTTGCGCCGAACTAGTCGAACGCTTTGACCACGGCCAGATCATCGTGTTTCTCTTCGGTTGTCGTCGTTAATTCCAGCGCCGCCTTGGTGGAGGCCCCAGCGAATTGCTGCGATCCAGGTGACAAACCCTAAGATATATATATATATATATATATATATATATATATATATATATATATATTGTACTAGTACTATATATATTTGTATGTATTGTACGCGGTACGCCTTGCCTTGCAAAGTAAGTGGGCGAAGTGCACGGGTTCGCCGCAAGACGCATACTCCCATATATAATCGCACGAGAGATGGCTGCATGGTCGTTGTGGCGATCGTTGCCGACGTAATAGCAAGATGCGAAACCTCAAGCGAAGGTGTCCAATGTGTCTATAGGTCTGTCAGGAACTCAGGATTTCCGTCTTTCCGTCATGTTTACTGTTTGACATAATCTCGAAGTAACTCCTAACTAGACAACTCACTTATGGTTCAACACTTTTCATCACGTATAGCTCCAAACGTAAAAATAGGAGTGACGTGGCGGAAAATGTGATCAACTGCACTTGAACTCAATACCATGTTAAGCTACATATGCATCAAAATACGATCAATTTGTTGTACCTAAAAGCTTAAGCTGATGGAAAGGATAGACAATTTATTTATGGTTCAATAAAAATAATGCAAAATTACAACCATCAACCCTCGACGGAGATTTTTATCGCCCGACAGAATGCAAAAGCCTCTGACGACGTCCATCCTGTCGCCGTAGTCCTTAGACAACGTCAAGATCATGCCTTGTTCACTGCTGCCACCAATTTTTCCGTGAGTGAGGCCGCGAACTGCCATATTATCTTCGCAGATCCTTTGAGATTGTGTCAAGTTGTACACATTGCGTAAATGCGGATAGTCCTGCACCAGACTTCTATAGAGATTTTTTTTTATAATTGCATAAACCACCTTATAAGTTATTCAGAGTTTGAGATTCCCACCCATAAACCATTTTATTGTAAATCTCCACCCACCCAATGAGTTTAGTTACAAAAATCACCCTAATTGACACATGTTTAATTGATTTTATATATTTTATAAAGAGTTAAAACTAAACTTAGTTAAAGAAGTTTAACATTATTAAATATTTTTAGTATTTTAGTTCCTCTTTATTTTCATGAAAAATGTATCCAAATATCATTTTTTTTGAAACACGTTCAAACTTTAACTAACATTTTTGCTACATAAAAAAATACGAAGATTATACTTTCAAAATTTTATATGCTTGATAAGAACATCATTGGCTACTCCGGATAAATAAAAGTATGTTGAATGAATTAAACATGTACATATTAAAGTAATTTTTATAACAAAACTCGCTGGATAGGTGAGAATTTGCAATAAAATAACTTATGACTGAGAATCTCATGACATGATTGGCTAGCTGCATGAGCTTGAGCCAGACTCAATAGATGCAGAATCTTTTAAAATTTGTCTGTTTGGTTACATGCATGGATAAAGCAACGAGAGCAGATGCAAGATTCCTTTCCTAGCCAGGCTCCGTAAGGAAGCCCAATTCGTATACTTCTTCCCTCCTTATGCAGGCTGCGTTAATAAGATTATTAGTGAGTGATTAGTGTGAATTAGGTAATATTAGTCAATATTTAAGTTGATTAAGATAATATATTTGTTAATATATTATGATAAAGCAAATTTATTATTTTTTTTAAATTCTTTCACAACATTCCATGTCTTTAAACTGTGTTTTAATAACCTTATGCACTCAACCAAACAAAATCTCTTCATATCCATTCTCACGTGATGCAGACAACCAATCACCGTCATTGGTTTATTGGACTGCTGCAGAGATTTTTTTTTCCGTAACAACGCTCCCTGAGAGCAAGACTAATAGAGTAGCCGTCTGCCAGCGAAATGCCATGCCAGATCATCACACACCATCATTAATGAGTATACATGGCTATCTCGATTGAATATTTTTATACTTAATGCATGCATACAAGCTTCAGCTATTGGTGAAAAGGCATCAGTTTTCATAGATTAATTGCTTGAGCCAGCTCTATGCCCGTGACTGTCAAAACGCCCGCTCGGTTCTCTCTCTTCACTTCTCACTCCTCCACCTAGGATTTAGCCAGCTGAATCAGCCCCATTATACTTGCTCTGAAGCGCATCGAGGATGGTGGGTTCGGGCGTTCATGCTGACCCGTGGTGACGTGGATGGGAGGCGTTTTCCTCATTGGCGAGGGGTTGATGTCGGCCATCAAGTAGACCCCGGCCAGTGGGCAGTAAGCGAGCTGACAAAACTCTTGCACTCGTCGTTCAATAGGGGGTCCAGGGCCATTAGTCCGACACATGACGTACTCGCCTTATTCAGGGCATCCTAGTTTTCTTCAAAGTTATCTCTGTTAGCTGATAGACTTTTGGGCCTATTACTATGTCTTTAGGTACCAATCAGGTCCTCGATTAAAAGTTATCTTGATTTATAATTAACTAGCAAAATACCCGTATATTATCATGGGTCTTTGTTAAAAAAATTTATGGTTAGAGTGTTTTTTCTATAACTGTAAAAGATTTTCAATTAATCAATTTTTTTTGCCGAGTATTTGCTCTATTTTTATTTTGCTTTACCTTTGAATATTCATTATAATAATTTTGGAGTGAGTTATTATTGTAATTCTTGTTATTAGTTTTCATTCAAAATATGATGTAAATTATAAAGCAATAGATGACTAATTGTTATTAGTATGAAATATCAAATTGAAATCGGAGTCCAATTGAATAAAGAATTAAAAATAACTCAAACTGATCGGTGAATCATTGTAGGATACAAACTGAATACGACAACGTTACGGATACATCTGGATACGAAAAAAATGATCTAGATAACCTCACCTCAATTAATATATTGTAAAGATTCATTACGTGAGTTATTCCGCTCTGAATCTACTCGATTGAAAACTTTTGAAGTTATGAATATAATACTCACCAAGTACGGAATGGACATTGAATTTATATTATACATAACGAATATTTTCAGATACCAATCAGGTCCAGAAGGTAAAACGATTTATGCATCAAGCTGGAAGATTCGAAATGCTAAAAGAATTAGAACGAACTAGCCGGCAAGTGATAACAATAGCGATGACTGTGGCTAGTCCAGTCTTCCCACAAATGCATCTACGGCTCTTTTACCGATGGTGGAACGCCGGTACATGTCGGCGGCAGATCTCTTCCTGCGGGCGTGCAGGTTTATTTGATCGGGACGATAGTGAGAATCAAACCACGGTGGCAACTCGGCGGGAGATAAATATTGTGATATACTTTCCGTTCACGATTACGAGACTCAAGCCCAATGTCTTTGCCCCTGATCAGCTCCATTATGTCAAGGCGGTAATCTTTAGCCCTTGTTCGGTTCTATGAGATTGAAATAGGGTCAAGAATTGTTCTGGGCTGGGAATCAGTGACGCGGTTATTTTCATTCCGGACCTTAAGAGACAAAGATTCATTCCGGCCTATAAAATCTATAAAATTAACAAAACAGACCAGATTTTATTCCTGACAGTCTTTAAACGCAGTGGCGGAGCTAGGATTCAAAGTCAGGGTGGGCCGGCATTTTTTTTTCATAGTACAATACAATTACATAAATAAAATTATTAATTTTCTATGCTATTATGCCTAAATCAATAAATCCTAGAACACAAACAATTGAATGAATAATTTAATTGGAGCTAGATTAAACAAATAGAATATCTTTCTGAGTTTCTCTTGAGTCTTGGAATTGGAGAATTGGACAAGCAGGTAACAGCAGCTAGCAGCAAGCACAGCCGCGCACGCACAAGAGGCAAGAGCAGAGGTGTGCGGCTACGAACGCAGGCACACGGACGTAACCAGCCAACCACGATTTGCCGCCGATCGCTAAAACCTAGCAGTTCGGCAGTTTCTCAGCCTCCTGTAATCCCCGATCAATTCCCGATTAAGATTAGCATGTGCCTTGCGTGCTCCTGTGTTGCTTGGCCTGGTTACGATTGCATGGTTTGGCTGCTTGGGCTTGGGCTTTTTGCCATTTGCATTTTGGCGCTGGACTAGGGTGGAGATGGGGTGGGTCGCTGGGCCCAAATCTCAGGGTGGGCTGGGGCCCACCCAGTCCACCCTGTAGCTCCGCCCCTGTTTAAACGAACAACAATTTTACAGCGGATCAGAATCAAAATGGGATCAAATCAATCCAGCCGGAACGGACCTCATTCTGACTCGTTCTGATCAAATCGAACAAGGCCTTAAGCTTGCATACAAAACGGTCGTACCGATTACTCAATGATTCCTGTCGAAAAAAATCGCCGAACAGCACAGCCTCTTTGTTCCAGAAACCATCGTAAGTCCAAGATTGTTTATGTGGAACACGGGAGGCGTCGACCCAGCCTGCCGGGTGAGGGAATGGCCGATCCGTGTCTTCACGCCAGCACATGTCGCCGCCGAACACGACGTTCTCCCCGCTGCTTAACGTCGTGACGGCATGCTCAGCCTGCACGTACCGCTCCAAGCACCACATCGGCGCCGGCGGGGTGGCGAACTCGAGCTGGGTCATTGCGATGCGGATTGGCTTTGTTCCCGCTGCCTCTGGGTGAATCTCAGCTTCTAGGTAGCTCCGGCCTGTCGACGAGTTGGAGAATTTCCATCGGGCAAAGTTCGCCAGGGGATACTTGCTCATCTGCAGTAAAACATGGTCACATTTTAGTTCTTGAGCAAATTCCTTATGCACCATTAAAAATTATACCGTTCTCTCATGAACCATCCAAAATTACAACTTCCTTTTTATGTCATTATTTTTAATTTTACATCCCCTATGCACCACTTTTGTTATTTATCTATTAGATTATTGTTAAATAATAATAGAAAAGACTATTATACCCTTGAGATGAAATCTAGCAAATTACTTAAAATTTTTGTTGGTTGTATCATAATAAAAAAATGTGATTATTTCGAGTTTTGGTTCATTTTTAATACCAGCATTATAATAAAAAATCAAAATTTAGAGGCAATTCATCCGTAGTATTAGAAATGATATTTCTGAAATTTTCTAGATTTCATCTTGAAGGCAGATTCGTCTTTTGTATCATAATTTAACAACCATCTAATAGATAAAATAGCAAAAATGACACATAGGGGATCAAAAATTTGAAATGACGGTATGTAAGAGAATCTATAATTTTGGATGGTTCATAAGAGATTGGTATAAGTTTTTATAACATAGAAGGGATTTGCTCTTAGTTCTTTGCAAAGACAAGTTTGTAACAGACGTGAATGGTTAATTTAGAACAGGTAAGATTACCAGTAAGCAGAAGTGCTTTCCGGTTGCCATCTCCTCTGGGGACAATAGAGGTGAAATCGGATACGGACAGATATAGCTCATTCCATATTCTATCCTATATTTTTTTTTATCAGATCTAAAGGTGGGATGGATAATGTCAGATAATTATTTTTTGATCCCTTACCCTATCCTATATTTTTATTTCGAAGTCGAAATCAGACACGAATACCATTATAAGGTTTGATGGATAAAAAATAATATAATAATAATATAGTCAGAATAGTATTTGAATATAATGATAACTAACATATAAAAATAAGTATGTTTTGTATTGTTATTTTTACCTAATTTATTGATTTCTTTCATATTCTCAATGTCATAATTACTTAAATTTAATTGAATTATATAAATATCGGATTTCGGATGGATATCGCTCGTCCCATATCCTATCCCACTAGTTTTCCTCGGATTCGGATTCAGACACGAATAGTATCAGATGATTATTAGTGCATCCTATATTTAGTCACATTTATTTTCTAAGTGTTCAGATCATCGAACGATCGGATATTATCCGTCCCGTCTTCATCCCTCCGGACACTTGGTGAGCACTGGTAATCTTTCCACCACGCGAAGCTCTCAAAGATGCTACGAATGCAGTATATGATCTTGGCGATTCAAATTCACCTTCAGTTTAGATAGTCATATAGCTAGGCATCCGGGCCCTCTAAAATGGCCCCGCCCGGTACGCTTCGGGGCACGGCTTGGTAAGGCATGCGGGCCCCTATAGACCGTGCTAAAACATGCTTCGGGCCTAGGGTGAAGCCTGAGGCTTGGCCCAAAATGGCCATCATCATGTCGTGTCAACCTGTTTGGCCTGCGAGCCAGGCGGCACGGTGGTCTGCTACGGGCTGTGGAGGCCCGAAGGAATCAATGGCGCGGCGGCGGCGGCGGCCGAGGAGGCAGCATCATCATCGGCTAGATCTGGAGCTGGAGATGTAGGAGAGGGAGAGCGACCGAGCAACGGGCCCGCAACCGTCGGGGAGGATAGGGAGGGGCGCGGTGGCTGGGAGGAGAGGGAGGGGCACGGCGGCCGGGAGGAGAGGGAGGGTGTGGCGTGGTGGCACTAGGTTCGTGGCGGCGATGGCGAGAGGAGAGGAAGTCGAGGGGCAGCCGGGACGAGAGGGATAGAATAGTTCGACATGGCGCGGCGGCTTCGAGTTGGCAGCTCGCGCTTCGCGTAGGGTTTGGGAGCGGGTTGGAGCCTTGGAGGGAGGCAGGTAGCAAATGAGGGAGAGCGGGAGGTGTGCTCATGCTGGGCTGGACGTGCACTTGCTGGGTTGGGCGTGCACGTGCTGGTTGGCCTACTGGTCCTATCGGGTTGACAGCTTTTCTGTGCAAGGCTACGTGCCATGCTACAGGCCTGAGGGTTAGCCCGGAGCATGGCCCATACCATGCCACAGGGAAGGCCAGGCCGTATGCCCAGATATAGATAGTGAGGCACAAACATACCTACTACATTGTTATCTTTTAGGACTTGTGTCATTTTCTTTCAACTTCGACTACCAATCTGTGAATTTTTTTTGTGATAAATGAGAATATGACAATGTAAGATTAATATAATTAGTATCCACATGATGTATGTTTTCATAATAAAAATATTGTCATAAAATTTTTTATGTCCAATTTAGTCCTAGTTCTGCCCGCTATCAGACGACTAGCTGTGGCTTTGGGGCACCAACTTACTGCTTGGAGCATACAGGTAACGTTCTTTTATTAAAGTATATGGATGTCGATGAAAGTATATTGAACTAGCTAGTTTGTTTAAAATTGTCAAAGAAGCACCGAAGTATTAATTAATGCAAATCCTAATCAGAGTCCAAACCGGTTAAGTTACGAGGACTCAATATAAGTCGAACCTCCCTGACGCGTCATACGACACACCACCACGATCACCAACGAGACGGCGTATCTTAAACCTAAACCCCCGGCCGGGACACCAAATCTCAGCAGGCCATGTCGGTCAAGCAGCAATCGTCGTCTCAGTCCGCGTCGGCGATCATGGACTCGATCTCCCGGTCGTCGGCGGCGAAGCTCGGGCGGGAGGCAGCCGAGGTAGGGTGGAAGCTGGCGCGGAGCACGGGAAAGGCGGCGTGGATCGCGGGCACGACGTTCCTGGTACTGGGGTTGCCGCTGATCTTCGCGTTGGAGCAGGAGGCGTCGATCAACGACATGATCCAGAACGAGCAGGACGAGTTAAGGACCATCCTCGGTACCACGTCGTGATTGCCTCTCCTCTCTGTGTCTTTACTGCTGTCTGCCTGCTGCCACCGCCATGGGCGTAACAACTTTTGATCGTCAGTAAAAGTTTAGTAGATATTCAGAAAAAAAAGTCAAAATTTAGTAGATTTTTGTGGTCTTGTGGATAGGTCAATGTCCTAAGGAAAATGTTTTCTTTTTCTATGCTTGTGGTAAATTATTGTTCGGAGATAACAAACGACATGGAGAAGTAGTACCAATCGATTGACCGATAAATCTCCGATGATTGCTGCTTGCTGGCGGTCTTTTGATCCGTAACCTCATGATTATTGCTTAAGTGGGATGTATCCACAGATCAAACATCAGCTTGACCAGGATTCGGCTTTTCCTTTTTTTTTTCTCGAATATGAAAGAGAGTTTTGTATCATTGTATTAAGATCGAAAAAGCCGGGCCCTTACAAATAACATCTCCTAACTCCGGGCTGAACCATGAGGGGCTGAGTTACAAGATTAATACAGTCTTTTCCTTTTGATGATAAACAAAGATACCTAGTTGCACCGCCTTTGGAAGGCTAGTTGATTATTGCAATATACATATAGTTGGACTGCGTCACTGATAATAGTGTCTTCTTTTTGCGTTCTTTACATAGTGTTTGATACATAGAGGATGAATATATAATAAATAGATAGATGTATTATTACTATAACAGAAGAAACAGATAGAGAATATGTAAGATCTTCCAACTGCAACACCTTTGCCTAGGTTTTTGACAAGTCCAATTTCACTATTGATACACCTGTCTATCCAAGCAAGCCTCCCTTTATCCGGGACAGTTAATTACAACAGGAACCCGTATCTAGATTTTCATTAAGTCCCACATCTACTTCATCTTAGAATCGCTTGTGTACGTAAGCAAGACAAATCAGCAGCCGACAAGGTGACGAGCCTCCATGGTTTTTGTGTACGCAATTTATTTTGTACAAAACGAGGACTAGGTAATTTGTTCTTTCAAATGGTACCGGAAACGAGAGGGACTTGCATTACTAATAAGTAATAATGGTTTTTATGAAGAGAACGACGAGCTTCAAACAAATACGAGTAATAGGCCCTTCGTGACCAGTTTTCCTCCCAAGCAGTCGTAGGTGAACACTGGCGGCCTTATGTGATGAATACCTAAGAGCATCTCCAGTAGAGGCTCTTAAATTGAGCCATCTACTCTCCCTTTTGAGAGTCCACTCTTAAATTTGGGCTCTTAAATTCCAGTTCCAATCCCACTAGAACTGCTCATTTTTCACTTCCTATTTTTCTCTCACCCATGGGACCCGTCGATTAGTGAAACAACTCAATCAAGATCGAAAACTCCCCGTCCGCCTGATGGCCTCCGTCATCAGCCACTCAGCCCCCGTCGCCCTTTCTTCTGCCGCCAACCCGTGTCCCCCCCCCCCCCCCCCGCCCTTCTACTGCTGCCTAGTTCGCGCTACCCTCCACCTTCTCCCCCTTCCCTTCCCTCGGAGCTCAAGCATCTTCTCCCATCGGCCCCCGTCGCCGACCCGTGTCATCCTGCCTCCCCATCAGGATATCAATCGGCACTCTAGCTCGCGCTCTACCTACGCAAGCACCTAGCGTCGCCTCCCTGCCCAATCCTTGGTCGCTTCATGCACAATGGCACCCTAGTGGCTCATTTGGCTCGAAACAACAGCATGAGGAACTCATCTGGGTCGCTCCGTGCACGGTGGCCCTCCTTCCACGCCTGGCCTTGGCGTTGCCATCGACGAGAGAAGAGAGAGGAGAGGGAAGGCATCAACGAGAGAGAGAGAGAGAGAGAGAGGAGAGGTGGGCCCTATGCCTAAAAAGAAATAAAGGTGGGCCATTACCAGTTCTGATTTGAGAGAGCTCCAAAATCTGAGGGTCTGGAGCAGGGACTTGAGTGCCCTTGCAAAATGAGAGGCCGAGTAACAGGTCTGCTAGAGTTGGTATTTTGGTCAAAACTTTTATGAAATAGAGTAGGGGGTCTATTTGAGTGTCCTGCTGGAGATGCTCTATCACTACTACAAAAATGGTCTATTACGGCGGAACCTAAAATTGCGTAGCGGCACATTTCAAGAAGTCTGCCACTACAGATGTAAAATAATTTTAGCGACACACTACAATGTGACCCGTCCCAAAAATCAATTATTTAGCGGCATATCACATTGTGATCCATCCCTATGACATGAGGCTCATTCAACCCACTCCCGCATCCCACTATGAGTCATCATCTATAAAAATAAATAAACCCTACTGAGCTCTCCACTTCTCTTTGCCTAGCCGCCGCCGCCTCTTCTCTCCATCAATCCCGCCCTCTTCTTCCTTTCAAACTGGCGCGCGGGGAGCGGGCAACCTCCTCTCCCTCCTCTTCTCCCGGCGTGGCAGGTGAGCAAGTTCTGACGTGGTGGGTGGGCGAGCAGTCAACGCAGCGACCTCCTCTTCCTCCTCTCCTCTAGGTGCGGCGGGCGAGCAAGCGAGCGGTCGATGCCTCACCCTCCTCTCTTGGATGGGTGCGCGACAGGCGGCCCATAGGCGGGGCGGCCAGCCCCCCTCTTTCTAGCGCTGCGGCGGTGGTTGGAGCGGTCGGATCTTGGCAGCGGCCGGCAATGAGCAGGCCCACGTGGGCGACCAGTAGCGAGCGGTGGGTGTCCAGTTCTGACGCCCTCCTCCCTGGACAGCGGGCCACACAAAGGCAGACTCATGCAAGAGCGTGACAGCAGCGATCACGCAGCAGCAACGTCACGGGCGGCGGCCATGGCGACAACCTCTACAAGATCCGTACTCTTACAGGCCCATGGGCTTCTTTTTTTTTTTTGTTTTCGGGTTGAAAGGGTAGCGATGGATGTAGATGTCGGGCGGGTTAAAAACTACAGTTGCAGCAGGTCAGCGAACCGCCGCTACACAATCACAGCTAAATATCACGAGCTACAACGGCGGACAATCTGCGGTCTAAACCAACCACAACTAAAAAACATTAGTAGGGGCTGATGAAAACTTGATATACGTCACCAAGATCGTACAAACACTACCAAAATTTGGACATGCTTATATTGTGATGAACACTTGTAGCATATCTTTTCTATTCTTTTGAAGAATGGTTGTCGTACGTCGTACCATCCTGGCTCGCAAATCTGTTCTGAAAAATAGAACAAAAAGCCTCAGCACAAGCAGGGTTCAAAAGTTGAACTCGCGACACGCTGCAAGACGAAGCCCTTACATGTTTTTTTAAATACATCAGAACTTCGTGTAATTTAATGAAGTAAAAAAGGGTATAACGTTCAACCTTCTCTACAACTAAGGGACGAACCGAGTCTCTCACTCCTGCAGCTCCTTCATCATGCATATCCTCTCGCGGCTCCCATCCCAGCAGCTGCTCAATGATGACTGAAGAGTAAGGCCGGTATTTTGAAAAATGAATAAATAAAAAAGAGCAGTAAGGCTCGCCCTCCCAGCAGCTGCTCTCCCCGAACCGCGAGGTTAGTGTAAAGAACAGGATATCGTGGCTAGCGTAGCCTGCTAAGGAAGCCTATTAATCATTATACAGTGAAATGCACTATATAGGTCCTTATACTATTCAAGAATGGTTATTTTGATCCAAGAACTCTCAAAGTGATCATATGAGTTCCTAAACATTTTCTAGATGGTCATCCAGATTCACAAACTTTACAGTGATCCTAAGGTGCATGATCTATTTATATTGTATCAACGAGGTGCCGATGAACGCTAGGTCTAACTTATCGACATGCGTGGTCGACTCCACCAATCCGTCGATGAACTTGAGCAGGCCAGACAGGCTAGCCTTGCTGGTGGTTGAGTCCTTGTCATTGTTCTCATTATTGTCCTCCCTCCGCCGTACCATCGATGACTTCTTTTCCTTGTGCGCATTCCATGTCCTCAATGAAGATGATTAACTTTTCCTCATCATCTTGATAAACACAGGTGTCAGAAGTCAGTGTTGGAATCAACACAACAACAAAACAACACTATAGAGGTGGTTGAATATATACAGTAGCAATGGACAGGTCAAATCTGTAAAAATGGGCATCCTTAAAAGGAAACAACCCGCCTCTACAAATGGATTAGTAGCAGTAGGTTCCATCTTTACCCGTCTCGGCCGTCAACATAAAAAACAAAAAAAATGAGGAGTTGCACCACACATCCGGTCGCTTTTCTGTCCGCTCTGCCGCAACCACTGGAAATGGGGTATCACATTGCCGCCATGAGCACTGGGCCACCAACTGATGTGAGAGGAGGGGGAAGGGGGCAGCCGGATCTTTCCATCGTGCATGCGCCAGACGAAGAGAGGAAGAGGGGATGGCGCTGTCGTAACCTGTGCGATGAGCCTACAGGAGCCCGTCGTGACCCGAGTGCCATTGCAAGCGAGAGAGAGAGAGAGAGAGAGAGAGAGAGAGAGAGAGAGAGAGAGAGAGAGAGAGAGAGAGAGAGAGGAGGTGGCGTCGTGTGTCAATGAGGAGAGACAGAGGAGGGGGGGGGGGGTCTATGTTGTTGTGAGCCTTGGCTGCGAGGAGAAGGAGAGGAGGGGTCCCGAATCCGTGACATCACCCCTCCTCTTGCCAGATCTGGCTATGATGAGGAGAGGGAGAGGGAGGGCCACGTCTCGGTACGGAGAGGCAGAGGAAAGGGATCTATTCCACCCCAACTCCTCTCAACCGCTGCCCCTCCTCTCATCCATGCCACTGCTCACATCGGCCCCGCAGCGAGGAGAGGGAGAACACCGCCCGCCCGCCCCTCCTTCCAGCCACATCGCCACTCGCATCGCCCCGTGGCGAGGAGAGGGAGACCTCCATGAGCCCTGGCTCCAAGGAGAGGGAGAGGGAGAACACAACCCCTTCACCGGACCAGGCCGCCGCAAGCCCAGGTCCTGTCACGAGGGGAGAGAGAAGAGGGTACTCATCGGGAGGAGAGGGAGGCAGGGGCGGCTGGGAGGAGAGATCTCAAGAGGCACTGGGCGCATAGGGAGAGAAGAGGCAGGAGAGATCAAGATAGGCACTGGTCTGTTTATATACGGAAGAGGAGAAAGAGTCCGTCTAACACGGATGCCTAAAAAACCAGCAAGCTATGTAGCTGTGTATCAGGTCTATGAATGTGTTTTTAGGCAAGAATGGTAAATCCAATTGAGATCTGTGATCACACAACGGGTGCTCTCTAAAAAATGACCGAACATTTGTGTAACCTGCTTTGAATATAAGAAGGTGACATAGGGTTTCCCTGGGTCAAAAAAAAAAAAAGCAGAGTCGCTGCCATTTCTGTTTGTAATGTAGGGATCATCGTAGCATCGGAAAATGCCTTATCTTCCGTTCAACAACGCCTAAATCAACCGCTCGAAGTGACCTGCAGGAACAGAGGGAGTCCGTTAGAAAGAAAAGAGAATGGGTGACGCGCGTATGACTAAAACTGATGTGTCCACTTGGCTGTATATTGCCCGCAGCCTCGCAGACCTCATCATTTTCACATGCTAACACATCCACGTCACGCCTCGCTCTCATATCCCTGCTCATTTAATTTTCTACGCAGGCTCGGTTTCCTGGTTTGCATGGGCCATGGGGTGTGATGTTTGTGGAACATCGCATCATGACTCCGTACTGTTAGGTGGCCCTCTCCTTGCCATTAGGTCTTGTTATTTGGCTTGAATCTCCAAATCTAACTCGGCTCGCTCGCGGCTCAGCATGACTGGGCTTGGCTCATACATTTTCAAGCCGAGTCAAGCTAATGTTTCAGCTCGATATATTGTCAAATCAGCTCGAGCTGGCTCGCGAGCGACACGAGCCAGACGAGACGTGATACCTAGACATAAACTACACCGCTAAGAGTGCGTGATCCAGCCCACATCGTCATGTATTTTTCTATTTCAGTTTGTCTTCCTGTATTCTTACTTGGATCATGGTGATGATGATTGTCGGTGATAGGATCCCCCACACCACCTACTATATAAGATCATAAGACACAAAAGATTACAAAAGAATCTAGGACAAAGGAAAAAAGATGAAGGGTTTGCATGCAGCCAAGCCATCCCTCCGAAGCGGCGGGTAACATGCCCGCCAAAGTCAAGGGATGTATGCACTGTGGGGGCCCATGCTTGCATGAACTCTCACTCTCTCTCCTTTGGCTTGCACGGGAAGGGCTCGAAGCCTAAAGCAAAGGAAGCCCAAAGCAAAGGCTGCAGCAGCAGCGCACGTGGCTTGAGGAGGAGCAGCAAGGCGCACAGACCAAGGCAACCGGGCCCCACTACGCACAGCGCAAACTGCTGCCCTTCCTCCCTCCAACAGTGCACATTTAATCCACTCTATACCGCCTGATGTGGGATGCCGCTTGGCTAATAAAAGTGAGACCAGGGCAGGCAGTAGTGGGGCTTCTACTTCCTCCTCTTAACAATCCATGACTCAAGAACGAGTTCTTGTACTCAGATCTGTACACCCTATAAATAATACAGACAAGCAAGATGTATGGCTATTAGCCTCCGGGTGGCCGGGTAAAATCTCCATGTGCTCTTATTTGCTCTTATCTGCTATTTATTTGGAGATTACAGCGTGTTTCATCCCCTAACCGAACCATTAAGGTGAATGTGAGCATCCACAATGATAAACTAAGAAACTTATGACCGTGACTTGAGTGATGAGAACTTGAACCCTTATGTGACTTAGTTATCTATTTAATTTTTTGAATATTTTATTATGTTTTCATACAAATATCTTGATGTTAGATATGACTATAATTTAAAAATCTTAAATATAATAAATTTATGAGCTGTTTTTATTCATTACATGCTCAACTTGCAAGCTAAACGAGCTGACTCGCGCTCGTATGAAGCCAAATCGAGCTAGCATTCTGGCGCATTTGAATTACAAACCGAGCCGAACCAGCTCGGTTTACTTTCGAGCTGGCTCATCGTTCAGATCTAGTTGCGATCACTGTTTCCCCTGTCGCACTGCAACAATGTGACACCCGTCCCTCTGAAGACCTTGTTGTATTCGCTGGGTGTAGCCTGCAGGTTCCTCATTCGGGCCTCTGGCGAGGGAGAAAGCAACAGAGACTGCACGGTGTGCCTGGGGCGTTGCGAGACGGGTCAGACTTTGAGAACGATGACCTGCTCGCACAAGTTCCATTTTTTTGTATCGTTGACTGGCTCCGTGTCAGCCGCTTCAAGTTGCCAGGCTGCCGGCGAAGGTTGAAGGCCGACATTATATGGAGGAGGCGAGGAGCAGGACGACGTCGACGATCGTTTCGATGGGCTGCTATCAGAGTCGCAGCGATTTCTATTTGCATCATCCGTAGCAACGAGAGCGCAAAATGTCCTGTTCCGCGGAACTAATCAGGATCGGCTCATTTAATTCTTGAACCTCACCATATTTAGTCAGTATGATATGATATGATATGAAAACTCTCGGCTCACGAACTCTAATCCGAGTCGAAAACGTATATACTAGGAAGACGTGGAAACGACAAAATATAAGAATTTCCTGTTGCGTCGTGTGGCACACCACGAGACTCACCGGGACATCGCAAGCCCCTAAACCCTCGAGATCGACGAAGTCGACCACAGAAGCAAGCCATGTCCACCATTGGGCCGATCAAGCTGCCGTCTTCTCAGTCCGCGTCGGCGATCATGGACTCGATCTCCCGGTCCTCCGCGTCGAAGCTCGGGCGGGAGGCAGCGGAGGTTGGGTGGAAGCTGGTGCGGAGCACGGGGAAGGCGGCGTGGATCGTGGGTACGACGTTCCTGGTGCTAGGGCTGCCGCTGATCTTCGTGATGGAGCAGGAGGCGTCGATCAACGACATGATCCAGAACGAGCAGGACTAGATACGTGCTATCCTCGGCACGGCGTCGTGATCGCCTCTCCTCTCTCTGCGGCCGCGCGACGTCCGCATAACAATTCCAGATCGTTACTTGTACGGGTTGAAGAAGTACTACGATTAGCGTATACGGGACTGTTTGGTTTGTATCCCACCTTAGCTATACCAAAATTTGGTGTTACAAAATTCTAGGCAATAATGCCAAATCGTTGGTAGAAAAAGTGTAATTGGCATGATTGTTATCCAAAGGCTAGTTTCTTACTCCCTTGGTTCATCTATAGAAGGCGTATTCCTCTGTGGTAGGAGACCAAGAATAAAACCGCTTCGTTTAAATCACGGGTTCTATCGACCGCAAGTCGCAAGGACGCTTCCTTTCGCCCGGCATTTAGGATTCTGATTTATCGGCAAGCATTGATTGCTCAATTCATGGACCCGCATGTCATATAGTCTTTTCTTTTCTCAATCTGTGTCTGCTCAATTAATCAAAGGAGCTAGGAGACGCCAAATTACTATTGGGCGTCATCCCAATCACGTGCATGAATAACGAAGAAGCCCAACTGATATGCATCTTATTTTTGTGAAAAACTCAAAAACACTAATGCGCCCTCTATAGATGGACCGACTTAACATCAATTTGGTAAGGTCACAAATCACAATCCAAATATTTGGTAATGGTATTAATATGATGTGGGGTCCAAATGTCATCATGATTTTTTTTAAAAGAATACAGTCAAGTGCATCTTATTTGGTAGATTTAACGAGGAATGCGATGGTAAAAACGAATTGTAAATCAGATAGTATACGATTTAGAAGATACTATAATTGCTTGATCTGAAGTTTGTAGACAAAGATTTTGAAACCCGTGCAGCCATTAGGTAGCTGCTGTTAGATATAATATGGGCTGGCCCATATTTTATTTAATAATGAATAAGTCTAGGTCTATATTAAATATAACGGTTTAATACCACATGGAGTATTTACTATATATTAACTCGATTTAATAGGTGGACTCTCGTTACACCTATTAGAGAAGTTGAGAGAGGCTAGAGGTGAGCCACACGCGCGCGCCGCCGCCGCCGAGCCGTGGCGAGGCGTGCGAGCCGAGCCTGCCTGCCTGCCTGCCTGCAACGACTGCAGTTTCCTAAGCACGGCTTATAGTATACGTGCTTTCAAATCCGGGCTTGATTACTGCATGTCGGTTTTTGTCGGTTTCCCGTTTCAACGCCTGCAGTTTCCTAAGCACTGAAGCTATATATACGTGCATCCTGGCATTGCCCCAATCCCATTGTGTGACACAAATACTTTCCCATCCTCTATTGAGTTGCATTCCGAGTCTTTCCAGTCCCGGTGATCCGCGCGCACGGAGCTCCGGGAGAGCAGGCCTCCAAAACCTCGTTGACTTCTTCCCGGCACGCCCTTGATCCACGACTCACTTCTTCCAGGCGCCGTTTGAGGGACTGTACAACAACGACGCTCTACCTGCAATGACTAAGATCGACTACTTCAAACGACGTACCATGATGACTGATACGAATGGAGCCGCCGGTGCCTCTAGCATTGGTCCCTCCGCGGGGTACACTCTTTTTCTCCTTGTGATTACTAGTCTGATTACGATCTTAACTAGTAATAGCAAATTTGTGAAATTTATCATCACCTATATGCTGCTAATAACATGGACTAAATTCAACATAAAAATGCCTTATTTTCTAACAATCCAAAAACCTGATAGGCATTTTTTTTAGAGGATTTACTGCTGCGTTGAAACCCGATAGTTTTGATGGTACGTTTTACAAGAGGTGGCGTGCACGGATGATACTATGGTTGACAACGATGAATTGCTATCACGCTGCACAGGGGAAGCCCGGACAATTTACTCCTAAAGAGGAGAAAGCGTTCGAGGCTGCCAATAATCTGTTTTGAGACGGTGTGATTAGCGCTCTCGCTGACAAGTATGTTAATTCCTACATCACTTGTAAAATTGTCAAAGAGCTGTGGGATGTGTTGGATGCTAAGTTCGGTGTTTCTGATGCTGGGAGTGAGTTGTATCTCATGGAACAGTTGTTTGACTTCAAAATGGTCAAGGACCGTTCCGTGGTCGAACCTGAAATAGTGTCAAATTGCCAACATCATATTTGTCGGCCATAGTGAATAATTCTTTGGCTGACAGTCTGCCGGCGGCATCCAACCTTCCAATCATCTTTATTAGGTCGTCGTCGCGGAGTCCTCCCTGGAAGGCGGCGACAACTTGAGCATCCGAGATGTTAGGATGGTATTTTTCACTCGGCAGAAGCGTTGGATGTACTCTCGAAGTGGCTCCCGGTCTCGCTGCTTGATCCGGCCGAGTTCCCAGTGATTCCCTGGTCTGTCGAAGGTGGCTTGAAAATTTGCCACGAACTGCCGACAGAGATCTACCCAGGAGGTGATAGAGTTGTCGGGTAGATTAGTGAGCCAAGTTCTTACTGCTGGGGCTAAGCACACATGCAAGTAGTTGGCCATAACAAAACTATCGCCGCCGAGAGCTCGTATGGTTGTCGAATAGACGTGAAGCCAGTCACGCGGGTCTGTCTTACCGTCATACTTCTCAATGCCGACTGGCTTGAAGCCGACCGGCCAGCTGACGGTTAGAAGTTCCCGAGTGAAGGCTCGGATGCCAGCCTCCTCGTCATAATCATCGGCGGCCGGAGTTCGTTCTCGTTCGCGGCCGGCTTCTCGGTAATATCTATCATCGCGGCGGCCCTCATCCCGTTGATCGCGGTAATGATCTTCTATATGTGGCTGCCGTCTATTGTCACGCTCATAGTCGACATAACCGCACCGACGCCGTTCATCTTCATACTCTCGGAGGGCCGCATCGTCGTGCTCCCGGTATCTGTTGTCCAACCGAACCCGCGCATCATGTGGTGGTATGCCGTTGTGCAGGTCGGCGCTCGGATGTCAATCATGGTACTCTGCAATGGACCTGCGCCTGGGAATAGTAGGCGGGGTTGCCTCCCGGTTGGAGTGCTGTCAGTCTCTTCTATCCTCCCTGGGCACAGAACTAGCGGCTCTAGAGACTGATTTAGTCGGCGTTGATCATGTCGCATGCATCCCCAGTATAGCCGCGGCCCTGATATACGCTTTCAATTGGTTGACCTGAGGTGTCAACCCTGGGAAGACTTGGAGCAGGGGCTCTATTATTTGCAAGAGGGTTGCCGCAGCCGTAATGTTGTGTTGTGGGGTCTTGAAGACGTCTTCACCATCAAGTTTTAAGGTGAGGTCTCCTATATCTAAGTTTTGCATGACTCGGGGTCTCTGCTGAGCGTCCGGTCTTCGAAGCGGAGGAGTGGCGGTGTCTGGATCACCGCCTTCGAGGTCGGTTTCATGTCCGTCTACACGCGACGCAGTACCACGCGCGGCAGCATCCGCCGATGTTTTGCCGTCTGCTTGCCCCTGAGCGGCAGGTGCTACCATGAATACCTCGTGGAAATCAGAAGAACAACTCTCTGAATCACTCGACTATTCAATCAAGTCCAGGAGTGACTCGCTTTTGAGACCGATTGCTGCGATGAATCTTGATTTGTTGAAAAATTTGGGATCTTCGTCCGACTGGTCCATGTGATGAGCCGAGAGATCGATCGTAGTGTAACCCGAATCGACCAAGGTTGCCAATCGGGGTATTGCGGACAATGTTGAGTTGCCGCCCGGAAGGGTTTCCGCCTGGAAAGCTGTTGCCGCGTTGTTGAGACCAAGCGGGAGTCGGCCAACCGGATTGCTCTGGTCGGTCGAGGCAGCGTCCGAGTGGGCCGCGGCCTCACGCTTGACGAGGTTTCCGTGCTGATCGGCGACGAGGCTAACAGTGCCAAAGCAGATCTTGTCTCCCGGGCGAAACTTGATGTCGAAGAAAGCCATCGATTTCGATGAAGCTACACTCAACGCTGCCCCTACCTGGCACGCCAACTGTCGAGAGATATTCTTGATAGTAGATCTAGGTATGCGTATGAGTGTGAAAGATCGATGGACACACAAGACGCAAGGTTTAGACAGGTTCGGGCCTCTCGGAGGATAACAACCCTACGTCCTGTATTCTGTAGTGTATTATTCGGGATCCCTCCGAAAGAGCCCCTGCCCCTCCTTATATATCTGGGGGCAGGGTTACATGGTAAGTGTCTTAGTCAGTTACAACGTGATCTCCGACTAGGACTCTATCTCTAACTTTCTATCTCTAGTATTGACTTGTCGTGTACTCCAAGTAACAATCTGAGTAGTTATCTTCATGGGTCTTTATCTTTATTGAACCCTGGCCCACTCGGCAATATATCCGAGTGGCGAGGTATCCCTGGTATATACATACCACACTCATGAGATACAAGCACTAGTAAAGAAACTCGAACAATTTCCATGTGTGTTGCCTGACAAGCTTATGGCTGGAGGTATTATCTCCAAGTTACCACCATCTTGGAAGGATTTTGCTACTTCTCTAAAACACAAGAGGCAAGAGTTCAGCGTGGCTGACCTCATTGGGACTCTTGATGTTGAGGAGAGAGCGAGAGCAAAAGACAAGCGTGGAAAAGGAGTTGAGTCTTCTAGCGCCAATGTGGTGCAGAAGAAAAATAATTCCAATACGTCTCACAACAAAAAGAAAAAGCAAGACAAGAAAGAGAAGCCAAAGCAAACTACCACTTTTAAGAAGAAAAAGGGAAAAGAAAAGAATGAGGGATGTTTTGTTTGTGGTAGCACTGAGCACTAGGCAAGTGCATGTCCGGATCACAAATTTATTCAGCCAAAGAAATCAGCAAATATGGTGATTAGCGAGACTGCGGGAACATCTGGGTATGGTAATTTTTTACCTACTGTTCTTTCAGTTTGTCATTCGCCTGAGTGGTGGATGGAACTGGAGCTGATGTACATGTGTGTGCTGATATTTCTTTATTTTCTTCTTATCAGGCCGGCGTGACTGGAACATTGTTGATGGGGAATGGATCGCATGCATGTGTTCTTGGTGTTCGTACGGTCGCTCTCAATCTTACTTCGAGAAAGACCGTGCTTTTAAAGAACGTCCAGCATGTCCCCTCCATCAAGAAAAATCTAGTTAGCGGCTCTCTACTATGTAGAGATGGTTTCAAGATTGTTCTTGAGTCAAATAAATGTGTACTCACTCCGGTATCGAAACTAAGGTCGTTTAGGACCATGTTTAGCATACCAAGAAGCAATTAATTTAGATCTAATTTTCCATCCTTACCCATATTAAATAGGGTGCAACCTCTGTCCTGGGTAACAACTATACGAAGTCTGAGTGGCTAGGGCGGTGGGTTTAATGGCTCAATGCCTGGGTTCGATTCGCTTGGACTGCTAATTTTTGCTCTTTTGCATGGCGTTTTTTCAGGAATTTTGCATGGCGCTGTAGATGTGCGGTGGCTCTCTTTTTTTTTCAACAGCAACAGTGCGTGGCGCCAGTTTTTTCGGAAAATAATTTTTTCGCGCTGCAAACTGCATAGCGCTTTGCAGGCGCGTTTATTTTGCGCCAGTTTTGCAGGCGCATTTTTTCACGCGTTAGCTTTTTGCAAAGTGCCTTCCCGGCTATAAAAACACAGCACACAGCTCTAGCTTCGCATAACCAAAACAGAATTGCAGCATGGCGCTGATAGATCTCAACCTGGAGCCTCCCCCTGATGAACTCGGTACTATTTCTTTTCACGTTTTATTTTCTCAGATAGCATCTTTATTTTTCTGTTTTAAACATTTTCTTTTGTCAACTTTACACAAAGTTTGATTTGAACATGGATGCACCAAACTTCAACTTGGATGGTAACATAGCAGATTTTGATTTGAACATAGATGCACCAAACTTCAACTTGGATGGTAACATAGCAGGTTTTGATTTGAACATGGATGCACCAAACGAAGAATTCAACTTGAACCTGTCATTAGACGACTATGGTGCACTGAACTTCGATGGGAACTTTGATGGTGAGTTTTAAAAATATGGACATAGTTCTCCACTTTGCGCATGTTTTGATATTGTAATTAACATCACTTTTTTTAGGTGGATTCAACCTAAGCTTTAATCCATATGATGTGATGGATACACAAGAAGAATTTAACTCGAACCTGAACATTCACCCACAACATGAACACAACAGTGAACCCGTGCATGGTATTTTTTTCTTTACCGTGTTTACTTCTGAACTTTGTAGATATGTTTATATATTTATATACCCACACATTATTTTATTTATACATTTAGGTCATAGTAGGACGAAGGATGCATCTGATGAAGTTAGGAAACAAATATATCAAACATTATTGGCAAAAAGTAACAATGGGAGGTTAGGGAAGAATGTAACTAGAGAGGTTGCATCACAGTTCAGTTTGCATATTCGTACTGTTCAAAAAATTTGGAAGAGAGGGAAACAATCATTAGCTCAAGGTATTGTGGTGGATGTAACTAGTAGAAAGAAAGTATGTACTGGACGTAAGGCAACTCCTATTGATTTGGAGCCTTTACGCAATATTCCTCTCAATGAGAGAATGACATTAGAAGCTGTGAGCAAGCATCTAAATGTTAGCAAGACAAAGTTGATTAGGTACATGCGTCAAGGGCACTTAAGGCGACACTCAAACAGCATCAAGCCTTTCTTAACCGAAGCAAACAAGAATACTAGGTTGAAGTGGTGTCTTGATATGCTTGAGCCGGATAGTTTTCCTACTGATCCAAGGTTTAACGATTTATTTGACCATGTTTTCATAGATGAAAAGTGGTTTTTCCTAACTCAAAAATCTATAAAATACTACTTGTTGCCCGACGAAGATGACCACAACGTTCTTGCAAAAGTAAGAATTACATTCCACGCTTTATGTTTTTGGGCGTCTCAGCTCGACCAAGGTTTCAAAGTGGTGTTTGTGTTTTTGATGGGAAAATTGGATGTTTCCCACTTGTCACTTACGAACGGGCTAAAAGGAGTAGTGTCAATAGACAAGCTGGGACGTGGGAGGTGAAACCTATAGCTCACATTACAAGAGATGTGATAAGGAAGTTTATGATAGAAAATGTGTTGCCAGCTATCAAAGCAAAGTGGCCACAAGATGATATTCAGAAGCCAATATACATTGTTCAAGACAATGCCCCATCACATCTAGAAGTAGATGATCCTATATTTTGTGCAAGCGCAATGGAAGGGGGGTTCGACATTAGATTGGTTTGCCAACCACCAAATTCTCCAGATTTCAACATTTTAGACTTGGGGTTCTTTCGTGCTATCCAAGCCATTCAATATAGAAAATCCTGCAAAACAGTTCAAGAATTGATTCTAGCTGTGCAAGAGGTAAAGTCTCCCTAAAATCATTCATGTAAAAATATTCATTCAGTTTTATACTCATTCTAACAATTTTTTTGATACATGATTCAGGCTTTTAGTGAGTACTGTCCAAAGAGAGCTAATAGGATTTGGCTCTCGCTGCATCTAGTGTTGAAGGAAGCTATGAAATGCGCTGGTTCTAATAAATATAAAGTTCAACACATCAACAAACAAAAGCTAGAGAGACAAGGACGACTTCCATTGCAAATTGGTTGCGAGGCATCCATAGTAGCTGAGGCGATGCAAATCCTTGCTGCTGCAAACAATTAGGAAAATCTCATTAGAATTATGCATGAATGACATCTCAAATGATGTAACAGTTGCTGTAATTCTTACCCTATGCATTATTGGTCTTGCTAGCTTCTTCCTTTAGTTTTAGCTTCTTCCTTAATGGACTGATTTCATTGATCCTTTGCTCCACTTGTTCTGGGAGAATGATGATATCCCCATGCATTTTATGTTCTTCCATGTTTGGAATATATATCTCACAATCAAAATGTTCAAAGCCGTCAAAAAGCTGGGCAGTAACATCGTAGTCACTGTGGACAAGATGACAGCGACTACATCTACTCTTCTCCCTCTGAATGCGAAGGCATTCTTTGAAAGCGTCTCGACCATGTCGCTCGCCACAGAACCGGCAATCTTTGTCTTGTTCTTCAGAGTCAGGGACGATGACCATACCTTGAGCGTCGGCGATCTCCTGCTCAGCCTCCATGAGTGGCGACGACGCGCGGAGAGATGGTGAGGGCGACCAGCGAGGTGGTGACAAAGAAGATGCGTTGCCAGCTAGCGACGACGACTTGATGAGCACATTCACTGCCGAGTCCAGTGCCGAGTCCTTGGGATCGGCCTCCATGATCGGCGACGGCGCGCGGAGAGATGGCGAGGGAGAGCGGCAAGCTGGCAACGGAGACGACGCGCGGCGAGGTGGCGACGGC
This sequence comes from Eleusine coracana subsp. coracana, assembly GCA_032690845.1. Classification (NCBI taxonomy): domain Eukaryota; kingdom Viridiplantae; phylum Streptophyta; class Magnoliopsida; order Poales; family Poaceae; genus Eleusine; species Eleusine coracana. The sequence goes on from CM064430.1 coordinate 46,832,566, forward strand.
GACCTGGCGATCACCACGACCTTCTCCAGTGCCACGTCCTTTTGCTCAGTCTCCATGAGCGACGACGGTGTGCGTTCCTGTGAGCGGCGAGCTAGCAACGGGCGAGGTAGCTCTGGTCGAGTGTTGTCAATTTGGAGTATTGGCTCTCGCCATTTATCACGACCTCGCAGTTGGCTAGGCGAGCGGGCGATTAAGAGTCCAACGGGACTCCTCGGGAAGACGAGACCTGCGCATGACCCGAAGCGGAGCGGCTTCAATGAGTATCAGGAAGATGATGCGTGCGCATGAATTAGCAGGGGCAATACAGTCCAAAATTCTTCCTAATTTGCAAAACGAACTTAGTTTAGGAATCTGTCTAGGAGGCCAGGACGACCTTAGTTTCGATACTGGAGGGAGTACTTTCTAAGTATGGGACATTTGTTAGAAAATGCTATGATTGCGGAGGCTTGTTCTACTTCTCTTTGAATGACAATGTCTATAATAATGTTGTGAACAATATCTTAATTTCAGATGAGTCGAATGTTTGGCATTCACGACTTTGTCATGTGAATTTTGGTTGTATGACGTGGTTAGCAAATTTAAATTAATTACTAAATTTAATTTAGTCAAAGGTTCCAAATGTCATGCGTGCGTACAATCTAAGCAACCTCGTAAGCCTCACAAGGCTGTGGAGGCGAGGAACTTGGAGAGATTGGAACTTGTTTATTCCGATTTGTGCGAAATGAACGGCGAATTGACTAAAGGTGGCAAAAGATACTTCATGACTCTTATAGATGATTGTTCCCGTTATTGCTATATTTATTTATTAAAAATGAAAGATGAAGCGTTGCATTACTTTAAGATCTATAAAGCTGAAGTAGAAAACCAACTTAATAGGAAAATTAAACAGTTAAGGTCTGATCGCGGTGGAGAATATTTTTCCAATGAATTTTCTGACTTCTGCACTGAGCACAGAATTATTCATGAGAGGACACCGCCTTACTCACCTGAATCCAATGGGATCACCAAATGAAAGAACCGCACTCTAACTGATTTGGTTGATGCCATATTAGAGACCGCGGGACTATCTAAGGAATGGTGGGGTGAGGCGGTTATGACGGCATGTCATGTCTTGAATAGAGTGCCCATAAAGAATAAAGAAATTTCACCATTTGAGGAATGGTTTAAGAGAAAAATAAATCTCTCATACTTGCGCACTTGGGGTTGTTTGGCTATGGTGAATGCGCTAATTAACAGGAAGCGCAAACTAGGACCTAAGACTGTTGATTGTGTTTTCCTAGGTTATGCATTCAACAGCGTGGGTTATAGATTCTTAGTTGTTAAATCTGGAGTACCTGACATGGAAGTTGGTACAATTTTTGAGTCTAGAGACGCTACATTTTTTTAGAGTAATTTTCCTATGAAGAATAAACATAACATCTCTAGTCATAATTCTATAATTCCCTATGAGATTTTTACACCGATTATACATAGTGAACAACCCTATGTGAATAATCCTGAGAAGGATGACAATGGAGTCACTCGAAAGAGTAAGAGACATAGGGTTGTAAAATCCTTTGGTGGTGACTTTATTGTGTACCTTGTGGATGACACTCCTAGTACTATTGAGGAGGCATATTCCTCTCCTGATGATGACTTATGGAAGAAAGCAGTAAGGAGCGAGATGGACTCTATTATGTCAAATGGTACTTGGGAAGTCGTTGAGCGCCCTTTTGTTGTAAACCTATAGGTTGCAAATGGGTGTTCAAGAAAAAGCTTAGGCCTGATGGTACTATCCAGAGGTACAAGGCAAGGCTTGTAGTTAAGGGATATTCACAGAAAGAAGGTGAAGATTATTTTGACACCTACTCCACCTGCTGCTCATTTGACCACGATTCGAGTACTACTTTCCTTGGTAGCCTCATATGGTCTTCTCGTTCATCAGATGGACGTTAAGACATCTTTCCTACATGGAGAGTTGGAGGAGGAGATCTATATGGATCAGTCTGATGGTTTTATAGTAAATGGTCAAAAAGGATCGGTGTGTAAATTGCTGAAATCCCTATATGGCCTAAAACAAGCACCTAAGCAATGGCACGAGAAGTTTGAAAGAACTTTAACATCAACCGGCTTTACCATGAATGAAGCTGACAAATGTGTATATTATTGGTATAGTAGGGGCGAGGGAGCTATCTTGTGTTTATATGTTGATGACATCTTAATCTTTGGGACCAGCCTTGTGGGATATATATACCAGGGATACCTCACCACTCGGATATATTGCCGAGTGGGCCGGGGTCCAATAAAGATAAAGCCCATAAAGATAACTACTCAGATTATTACTTGGAGTACATGACAAGTCAATACTAGAGATAGAAAGTTAGAGATAGAACCTGTCTAAACCTTGCGTCTTGTGTGTCCATCGACTCTCGGTCTCGCGCATGCCTCTACCGATACACAAGGATCATGGGTAGCCCCATGATCCACTGCCGATATTAGTATCGACAGTTGGCACGCCAGGTAGGGGCGGCGCGAAGATCGACTTGTCAAGTTCGATGGCAAGTTTTTGAGAAAAGTTGGATCTTCATCTACAACAATCAAGCAGTGGCAACAACTCCATCGGGCGAGGCGGCATACGCGTATAGTAGCAGTGCTGCATGCGCGATGCTGTGTAGCGTTGTTTTGCTGCAATCGACGCCCGAGGAGTCGGTGAGTATCAAGCGACGAAATCCTCGGTGAGTCTGGATCACGTACGATGGCTATACTTGGAAGCCAAATCCAAGTTTACGCGTCTCACAAGGAAGGAGTCCGAGTTACGTGAGCTGCATGGTGATTATTGGTAACCGAAGGACAGGTCGTGATGGATGACTCAGGCTTGCATTGGCCTAGTTGTACGATAACACTAGGGAAGATAGCGGTCCTATATCTGAGAGGAACGTGTTACCAACAACAACTGATCAATGTCGTCGTCCACCGGTCACTCAGCGACTCGACTAATCATTCGGCGACACAATCACTCAACGACTCGGGACAACAAGTCACTTGCTGACTCGTTCATCAGCTTGATGGTTCAGTGACATGCTCGGGGGCTCGTTTACGACTCGCCAAATATCAAAGCTAAGTTACATTTATAATTTTTGTATTCTACCAATTCAATTTGAAGGCCGTAGGTTCTTCATCTTACTGTGATCGTTTTAAGTTTCTTTTCAACTCATCTTTTTGCCTTGACAATATTGGTCAATAATTTTTCTCGGTTGATTTCGACTCGTACGTGTTTGGCCGAATGAGTTTAGCAGTACACAAGTGGTATTAGGAGGAGTTCAGCTGTTTTGCTTAGTTGCCCGTCTGACTCCCATTACCCAAGTTGGTCAGTCTAGCTCCATGGCTCATGTCGTTTATCGAAATCATCGTGCACATCGTTCTTTTAATGAACCTTGTTTGTTTTTTATGTCTGTTGGTTGAATGATCGATTATTTCTACTAGTACTCTAAGCAAACATAGGCCTTAGATGAATAACAGAAATCCAACAGACTTAGATATTAAAGGTGTTGTTTCATCAATACTTTATATTAATTTTACATATAACTATATTATTTGTATTCTTATATTACAGTTATCTCGTCGATATCACTCGGCCACGGAGCGCCGAGTTATTGAATCACTCGGTCACGGAGCGCCGAGTCATTGAATCACTCGGTCACGGAGCGTCGAGTCATTGGGTCACTCGACCATGATCAACTATTCATGATTTTGCTCGGAATTATTTCGAGAAGGGCTATCATGATCATGGTTCATGATTTTACTCAATATTGGAGAGCCCTGCAAGAGTTGATATTGTTTACTTGGAATCACGCCCGGGGGCAGATATACTTGTTATACTTGATTAAGTATCACTCGGATTCATTAGTACCAATGGTTCTTTTTATTAGCTGGTGGGAGTGGTAGAACCAATCTTGGGGGCTACCGTATTAAAACTTCTCATCGAATCAAACGGGGAAAGTGGTACATCCAGATTTACATACGGTGTTATTATTTTTGACTCACAAGATATTTTGTGATCTAAACACCTTCTGAGTCGGGGGCTATACCTACACCAAGTAGGTAGATTTTTTCCCGCATATGGATATTATTTGGTGCATAATCCTTTTTGAAGATTCTTGGAGACCTTTACAAGTTTGTTGTTGTACAAGAAAAAGCTTAATCATGGCGACGCATTAGTCAATCCACTGAAGATCAACAACTAACTTGCAAATCTCTCGGGGGCTACTGTGGGTTATATATACCAGGGATACCTCACCACTCGGATATATTGCCGAGTGGGCCGAGGTCCAATAAAGATAAAGCCCATGAAGATAACTACTCGGATTATTACTTGGAGTACATGACAAGTCAATACTAGAGATAGAAAGTTAGAGATAGAATCCTAGTCGGAAATCATGTTGTAACCGACTAGGACACTTGCCATGTAACCCTGCCCCCCGGATATATAAGGAGGGGCAGGGGCTCTCTCATAGACAACTAGATCATATCCGGCATAATATACAACAGAACACAGGACGTAGGGTTGTTATTCTTCGGGAGGCCCAAACCTGTCTAAATCTTGCATCTTGTGTGTCCATCGACTCTCGGTCTCGCGCATGCCTCTATCGATACACAAGGATCATGGGTAGCCCCATGATCCACTGCTGATATTAGTATCGACAAGCCTTAATATGATTAAGGAGGTAAAAGATTTCTTGTCTAATAATTTTGAGATGAAAGATTTGGGAGAAGCAGATGTTATTCTTAACATCAAGCTGTTAAGAGAAGGTAATGGTGGGGTGACTCTTGTATAGTCCCACTATGTGGAGAAGATTTCGATTCGCTTCGGGTTTAGCAATTGTTAATCTGCTCTAACACCTTATGACCCTAATGTGCTATTGAGGAAAAATCGAAGAATAGCTAGGGATCAATTAAAATACTCTCAGATCATTGGTTCGCTCATGTATTTAGCTAACGCAACAAGGCCTGATATCTCTTTTGCTGTGAGCAAATTGAGCCGGTTTGTTACAAACCCGGGAGATGATCATTGGCGTGCTCTTGAGAGAGTAATGCGCTATCTAAAAGGTACGATGAGCTATGACATTCACTATACCGGGTATCCGAGGGTACTAGAGGGTTATTATGATGCCAACTAGATATCTGATGCTGATGAGATGTATGTCACGAGTGGATATGTGTTTCTACTTGGAGGTGGCGCTGTTTCCTGGAAGTCTTGCAAGCAGACCATCTTAACGAGGTCAACCATGGCAGCAGAACTAACAGCATTAGACACCGTCATAATTGAGGCCGAGTGGCTTTGTGATTTCCTTATAGACTTACCGGTGGTTAAGAAACCTATACCAGCTATTTCCATGAACTGTGACAACCAGACTGTGATAGTCAAGGTGAACAGTTCTAAGGATAACATGAAGTCATCCAGGCATATCAAAAGGCAGCTGAAATCTGTCAGGAAAATGAGAAACTCCGAAGAAATACCGTTGGATTATGTCCACACGTCTAAAAATCTGGTAGATCAATTCACAAAGGGGTTGTCACGTAATGTGATAGATAGTGCATCGAGTGAGATGGGCATGAGACCCACTTGATAAACTGCTTCAGTGGTAACCTGTTCCATGTGATCGAAGATCCCGTGAAGTGGAATGGCGAAACAAGCTGAAACTAGTTTGAGAGGAAAGACCCTTCATTGGTCCGTCTCAGATGTACTTCTTTCCTATATTGTATGATAGGCTGGTTTTCTTTTACCTTAATATGTTCCAATGGCTTATGAGAAGCAGAGATATCGACCTATAGGATATCCCTCGAGGAACGCACCTATATGAGTTTGACTTCTAGTTACAGTACGTGAGATGGTGAGAATCTCTAGATGCTCATGAAAAGGGTCAAGAGCTTGACTTATACGCTCCAACCAGAGGGGATGCTTTTGGCAACCTTGTATTAGTAAAGAGTTTTAGTGAAACCTTTTTCGCACAAAACTGTCAATTCAAGGCTTAGTCCATTGTTCAGTTGTGAAAAGGCCTAGCTTCTACTCTAGATGGATATTCAACTTAATAGTCTCCATCGAAACACTAGTATATCAAATGACAGAAGGGAATGCGAGAACATTTCTTATGAGCTCTAGACTTGGTGAGGATTGTTAGATATAATATGGGCTGACTCATATTTTTTTTAATAATGAATAAGTCTAGGTCCATATTAAATGTAATGGTTTAATACCACATAGAGTATTTACTGCATATTAACTCGACTTAATAGGTGGACTCTCGTTACACCTATTAGAGAAGTTGAGAGAGGCTAGAGGCAAGCCACACGCGCGCGTGCGCCACCGCCGCCGAGCCGAGCCGTGCCGTGGCGAGGCAAGGCGTGGCGTGCGTGCGTGTGTGCGAGCGAGTGAGCGAGCCGAGCCAAGCCGGGCCGTGGCGTGGCGTGCGAGCGAGCCGAGCCGTGCCGTGCCGTGCCTGCCGCGCGCGCGCGTTTGGAAGTTTTGTAGCGTGGAAACGGAAAGGCAAGATTCGAGGAAACTAAAATCCGGTTTTCAAATCCGGGCTTGATTGCTGCATGTCGGTTTTCATCAGTTTCCCGTTTTAACGCCTGCAGTTTTCTATCTCTTCACCTGCAGTTTTCTAAACGCTGAGGCTATATATACGTGCATCCTGGCATTGCCCCAATCCCAGTGTATGACACAAATACTTGCCCATCCTCTGTCGAGTTGCATTCCGAGTCTTCCCCGTTCTGGTGATCCGCGCGCATGGAGCTCCGGGAGAGCAGGCCTCCAGAACCTCTCCCGCAAGGCGACACCTGCTCGGTTGTGCCGGCGATCAGGTTTTTGGGGAGCGCTTGACGGCGCGACTGCTCAACCTCGTCGACTTCTTCCCGGCGCGCCCCCAATCCACAACTCCACTTCTTCCCGACGCCGTTTGAGAGACTGCACGGCAACGACGCTCTACCTGCAACGACTAAGATCGACTACTTCAAGTGACGTACCATGACGACTGGTACGAATGGAGCCATCGGTGCCTTCGGCATTGGTCGCTCCGCGGGGTACTCTTTTTCTCTTTATGATTACTAGTCTGATTACGATCTTAACTAGTAATAGCAAATTTGTGAAATTTATCATCACTTATATGCTGCTAATAACATGGACTAAATTCCACATAAAAATGCCTTATTTTCTAACAGCTGCCATGTTAGCAACAGCTAGATTGGCAACGCAGGGAGCATGCGCCTTGGCTGTGCCAATGTTTTTTTTTCTGAGGGTAAACATAGCCACATAGGAGCTATATTAATCAATGGCAGGATTACAATCTTCAGCAGCCCTCTTTCTTATTGAATCTGGAAGAGAGGTCGATCAATTACATACCATATTTTGTTGGCATTCCAAACTCTGGTTATGAGAAGCCAACGCGGGCCATATTTCTTGGTTCATGCCCAAAAATACCTTACCAAAATTTATCATGACCAACATGAGGGCATGACCAAATTGTTGGAAATGAAGTGGAAATAATGGTGTTTGGATTGTGACCTTACCAAAATTTGTAAACTCTTAGCCATTATGTGACTAATCTTTTTTTTGTCAAAATAGTCATGTAGGATCTTATTTTGTAGATTTAATTATAAAGAATACAGTGGTGCAAACAAATCTCAATTTAGATCAATGGTTTAAGAAATATAATCATTTGAAGTTAGCACAAGCATTTAATCCAGCCAATTATAGCTCGCCACGTAAGCCTGCAAGGAGCAGTGGTGCTACGCCAATGTTTGGCGGAGGTTTTGCCCGCCGCCAGCATTCTGCCCTTGCATTTGTACTAACAATGCCAATTTTTTAAAGGCATGATGCATGCCAACCCAGGGCTATGAAGCAAACGCCAGCCAAATTATGTGGGCGCGCCAATATTTGGTAAGGCACACCACAGAAGGAATCCAAATGCACCATAGAGTCCTAGACTAAGATAGCTGACCAAATCCAAACGCAGCAAATGTTCTGCATTTACGCGGCATAGAAGTATAGAACAAAGTGGGCAGGACATGCATTAAACATAGCTGACGAAACAAGTTTTAAGCATGCATGCATGATGCATGGACGAATATTGCAACGATACACTGACAGGCACCACTGGTGCCAGATAACAGGGAGCGATAGTACGAGTCTTCCCCTTCCGGTCGTGGCGGCGCTTCATTTGGGCACGATGGTCAGAACCAACCGACGGTGGCAACTTGGCGGCAGATGAATGACGTGAGTGTGATCCGCCAGTTTGGTTTTGTACTGAGGCCCGATCCTCTTATCGCCAATCAGCCTGATGCTGTGGAGATTGTAATCTTTCAGCTTACACACGAACCGGTCGGACCGTTTCCTCATGGACTCGTAGTCCGCGACGTGGCCGTTGAACTTCGTGGCCTCCACCTCCCAGACTGCGTCATACGTCCAACCGAGATCATCGGAATAATCCCGGCCGCGCAGCACCGTCCAGGCGTCGATCCAACCGGTCGGCAGCGGGAACGGCATGTTGGAGTCGTCACCCCAGCTCATGTCGCCGCCGAACACGACATTGTCGTATCTGTCCAGTTCAGCGATGGCGTGCCGGGCCTGCTTGTAGCGTTCCCTGAAGTGCATGGACGACGGTGGGTTCGGGCGTTCGAGCTGGGCCGTCGCGACGCGGATGGGCGGCGCTCCCGCCTCCGGCGAGGGCTTGATGTCGGCCGTCACACGGTACGTTGGCGACCCGTCGAATAAAGTCTGGAAATTAGTGTCCGTCGACCACGGGAGCTTGCTCAGACGTAACACGTCATGTCCTGCCAGTGTTTTACAATAACAATACTCTTTCCACCAAGCGAAGCTCTCGAATATGTCGCGGATGTCTTGTGAGACCTCCTGGGGGGCATCACATGAACGCCGGAAATATAAAAGTGAGGAGGCAGTTCTAAACCCAGCGAACAGAATCGATCTAAGATTGTTACCTGGAAGAAAACTACGTCCGGCTTGTGCCGCACCACAAGGTCGCCTATGGCCTTCATCCTTTTGTACAGCATGACGTCCCCGCGGCACCAGACGTTGTAGGTCAGGAACTTTATCTGCTTCTTATTGGCGGGGTCCTTGATGGAATTGTAAGCACAGTAGTAAGAGATCGACACAGCTAATGTCACAGGAATACAGGAAAAACAACCCAAACTAATATACTTCCCCAAAGAAAAATGAAATTTCTCACCATTTTTCCTTTTGAAGCAGTGAACTATCCGGATTTTTTCAGCAGACGAGGCCGCTATGCATGAATTCAAACAAAGACTACTACTAGAGGGTCGCATATATATACACGGGTCTTGTTGTTCGGTAATGGGTCCTTGCTTGAATACTCGCTGGCAAACGAAGAGATAGAGGCGCCGCCTAGTTATCTATTCTATATCTATACAACTTATTAATTGAGGTGAGATTGTCTAGATTATTTTTTCATGTTTAGATATGTTCAAAAAGTTGTCGTATTCAGTTTTTATCCAACAATGATTCACCAATCAGTTTGAATCGTTTTTGAACCATTTTCTAATCCTTTTATTAAATTGGACTACGATTTCAGTTCGATATTTCATACTAACAACTAATAATCATCTATTGCTTTAACATTATATTTTGGATGAAAATTAATAACAAGAATTTGAATAATAACCCACTCCAAAATTATTATAATGAATGTTCTTTTTAAAACTCAAAAAAAGTAAATTAAAATAAAAATAGAGCAAATCCTCAAGCCAAAAAATTAATTAATTAAAAACCTTTTACAGTTACCAAAAAAACATTCTAATCATAAAAAATTTTAACAGAGACCCGTGGCAACGTACAGGTATTTTGCTAATTACGGTTTAAACGAGGTACTGAAAACGAAGAGTCCATCGAGACTTGAGGGGGCTGCCAATCAATTGAATCGGCATCATTCTTATTTAAAAAAAAAAATGAATCGGCAACACGACGGGAGTGTCACGAGGCTCGTCTCTTTTGACTATTTCGTTGATGGATGCATCGAAGTATGTAACAACGCAAACACATACAGTACGCTATATGAAGAAAAATTCTTTTAATCTCTACTTATGAGTATGTACTACTAGGATGATTTTTTTTATTAATAACATAATTTTTTATATAATTAATAAAAATAACAGGCTAAACTTTTTTTAGGCAAAACTTAAGGGTGCCACATAGACCACGGTCGGCCCGTCGCCTATTGGACGGGAGTTGGTTGGGCGACAGTAGCACTTTTTCTTTTTTTGGATTTTTTACAGTTTACTTCCTCCGTTACAAAATTATTGTTGTAATTTACTTTTTTCATCAACTTTGACCATTTGTCTTATTAAGAACATTTCAAAAAATATCATATATTTTTTCATAATTTATTTTATTACTAGATAAAATTTAAATATAACTTATAATTTTTTATACTAAATAAATATTTTAAATAAGATGAATGGTCAAAGGTAACGAAAAAAATGACAACAATTTTGGAATGGAGGGAGTAACATTTAGAGCTCCCTAAGTCTCAATTAAAAATACTTTAAACCTCCAAATTTTTATGGTGTAGAATAAATATTGTAACACCCATTTTAGCATTAATAATAAAAAATTGAAGGTTTAAAAGTATTTTTAGTTGCAACTTAAGAATGTGTAAGTGTTAAGGTGTAAAAAATTCAAAAAAAAAGAAAAAGTGCTACATTAACATTGCCCAACCCAAAATCGATTTATCCCTGTCACTGATGAAAACGGATCGAATCAGATTGGATAATATCCTCCCCACATCCTATTTCATATTTTTTTTTGTCAAATTTGGGGCGGAGCAGATAATATGTGGATGCGGATACAGATACGAATACGGATATTTTCGGATGTCGGAGATGGTACGGATTTAGACCGGAGACGGATCGGAAGCGGATTTTAAATTATCGAATGATACCTCTTTCACGTAGAGAAATACATGTATGATCCCATCGGTCACCAAAAAGGACAACCAAAACACACAACCCAATCTTTTAAGCGATTACTCATAGCAAATAAAATATATATGTGTTCTATATTTGAAAACTCATGCAAGTATGAAAAACAAAATAAAACGTCTGAAGCAAACATCAGACATATCTTTTTTTTGGTCGTATGACCACTTTAATACACAATCGGATGTTAAGCGATGTGGTCAAGTCTCATCATCACTACCACTAGAAATTATATATTTTAGGCTGAAAAAATTATCGAATAATCCTATTATGAGTTTCGGATAATCCACTTCGAATTATCAGTTTTTCTGTATCCATCGGATTTTGTCAATACCATAACCTATCCTATATCCTCGTGTCATTGGATTCGGATTATCCATATCCGTAAAAAAACCTCAAATGCTCCCTCACATCCTCAAAAATCAGATTCGAATCGGATCGGTTTTAGAAATTATCCATACCGCTTTCACCCCTACCTACGTGGCACCCTTGTCGCCCTATGGTTCGGCGAAGGTGTGTCATTTTTATTATTTTTTATTTTCACATATTACTTTTATTTATTAAATAAAAAAATACATTATTAATAAATAAAATTTCCTCCTTGATGCGACAATCCCAGCCGTATTACACAGGCCCAAAAAGGAAAGTCCAGGTCAGGCCCGGCCCATCCATGACTAGTATCATTCGTTAAGAAATGAGTGACCCTTCTCGTCCCCGCCGTCATCCTGAAACGTTGGTCGTATGTGCCGTCGTCATCCCTGAAACGCGGCGACTCCTCCAACGCCTCTTCATCCCAGAGTGCCGCCGGCGTCCGGTTGAGAACGTTCCGGCTGCGGATTGAGTATCATCCGAGTCGGATTTCGCCTCCTTGTCCTTTTCGGATCTGAATTTGTCCAACCAACCATTATATCAGGTGGGGGCTGATTGCCGCAGCTTGAGGAGGGAAGAGGAGTCGTGATGAGGACATCACTCCTAAGGATACATGCAACACTCCTTCAATTCTGGACTTGTAAGGTCCAATGACTAGAGCTCATGCACGATGACTAAATTTAGAGGTGAGCTCGTTCCTACATTCTTCATTATATGTCACTTTTGAGGATGGTTTGCTACCTAATGATTATATTATAATTAGGAACCATGGAGAGGACCAGGAGATGATGGGAGAAGGACTTGGAGATGTGGAGGACCAGCAAGGACATGGAAGCCAAAGTGAAGGCCCAACCAAAACCGACTTCGAGTCTGTTTCGGGGCTCAGGATCAGTCTGCACTAAAATGGAGGCTCAGAACGTATACGGACTCGGATTTGGATGTTCTACATATGCACGGAAAGATAAGAAGAATACCTTTCCAATGCTGCCGGTATCATATCAAAATTCATCCGGAGTTATCAGGAATCATCGAAACAAGAGAGGATCCAGAATCTGTTTTGATGCTGCGTCGCCTGTTTTTGGCCTTTGGGCGTTGTATCTAGTTGAGCCCAATTAGGCGCGCGTCCAGAGGGTCTTGCACGACCCTAGGGTCTTCATATATAGCCGCCGCCACACCATTAGGGTTCGAGTTTTGCTTAGATTATTCTGTTCATAACAGAGTCGCCGTCATCACGGTTTGTGAGACCCCAACTTCGTGAGATTCATAAAACATCTGCAATTATGTTGCCTTCTTCTTTGTTTTTGCTTGTGTTCTTCATTCGCAGGCAGGGATTAGCCTTCTTAGCGAGGTCAATCATTTTAGGACGGTTGATAACTAGAGGAGACGTCGTGCTGCAATTGCGGGGTTTAGAACGTGCTGTTCTGAAGCCGGATTGATTTGTGTGTCGCCTCCGACCAAATCAACGTATCCACAACCTTTCGGAGGATCGGGAACCCTTGTCCACATCAAGTGGTAATTAGAGCTTCAGGTGCACCGTCAGGTTCGCACTACCCTTAGTTAATTTCGTTTTGTGTTCATCCTATCATCCACAGAAAAGCCAAAAAAAAAAAAAAATCCCCTCCGCCCATAACCACGTGTTTAGCCTTTGTATATTTCAATTTCAGAGTCCGTAGTGTTGAGTTTGTGCCCTAGTTCTTGTTTAGTCGCTAGTTTAGTTTGTGTTTTTGTCATCAGTAGTGTTTCCCTTGCAACCCTAGCCGTCATCCCCTTCACCATCCTCTGTTCTATCGGCTTTGTGTGCTAGGGTTGATTGATCGATACACCCACCCTAATTCCACCCTAAACCCACCCTCAAACACCTCGGACCAATCCCCACAAATTCTACTTTCCGCTACATCCACGCCGCCAAAAAAAAAAATCTTACCCGACCCCTAACCCGACTCGGGTTTCTGGAAAACCGACTCCGACCCTCCTTCAGTAAAACGGACATAACTTTTTGCTCGGTTGTCCGTTTTGGCTGAAATTTTTACAGGAGGTTTTTGACTCAAAGTTGAGCATACCCACACTGGGCTATGCCCTGTGTGCCCTTGTCAAAAAATTCAAAAAAAAATCGGAAAGATAAAGAAAAAATTGATTTAAGTTTAAACCTGACGTTTTCTGCAACTTGAAGATTTTCTGTAGGCCACATCCTACCTCTGTTTGAGCTGAAATTTTTTGTGGATTCTCCCCCGTTGTTACTGAGTTGGAGAAAAATATCAAAAATATAAAATCAAAAAAAAAGAAATTTGAGATTTCTACTAGTGCTACATCTAGCCCCCTGAAATTTCTGGATTTGGCTGTTTTGCACTTAGCCCCCTGTTATCGCCTGTGTGCTTTTGTCTCCTTGTTCCTACTTTGCTATCACTACTGTTCTAGGACATACTTAGACCAGCAGCTAGGAACAAGTTACTTGGGCACTTATTCAGCTTTACTATCTGTTTTTGATTTGTGTCCCACTCACATATATATATTTGGCATTCCTAGCTCTACATATTTCTTCTGGACAACACATAGGTTCTTTTGTGACCCTTGCAATCGTGGAACACACCTCCCTGGTATTCTTTGATTTGTTTTTTAGAACTTTGCAAGAGCTTTGTAAGGAGTTTCCTTTTGCTGTGTTGAGAGGCACCACTGCTTAGCTGTTTTATAGGGATAACTTTCACTGTTTATTTCTTGTTTTGGTGTTTGTGATGGCAGGAAGTGATGACGAAGAGATAGCTTCCCCCTCACAATTTGCTGAGTGCGTGAGCCAAGAGCAGCTCCAGAAGGCTTTGTAGGCTGCTCAGAGTGATTTGGTAGAGATGATCACCAGAGCCATTACTGATGCGATCAGCAAGCTTCACATCGGAGAAAGCATCGAGCGGTTGGATAAGCGGGTCTCTAAGTTAACCGATCAGGTTGTCACGTTGGAGACCGCCCCCAAGACCAATGATACGAACACTAATAACCAAGACATTGACGACGTCCATGATGAAGACACGGTGTATAAGGCTGATGGCACCATGGATAGGTCATCTACAAGGACCGCAAGATTACGGCGTCGTTTGCACCATAATACTCAAGGTATGGGTGGTTTCCATAACTACAATCGTCGTCCACACAGTAATTATGCTCCAGATGACCCGTATGCTAAAATTAAGTTTTCAAATCCTTCGTTTTTGGGTTAGTATGATGGTGATGTTTATCTTAATTGGGAGATGACTGTAGAACAAAAATTTAATGCCCACCTTATTCCTGAACAACATAGAGTTAGACAAGCTACTAGTGAGTTTAAGGACTTTGCTATTGTTTGGTGGAGTGGTCTAGCTGCTGAAACTGATTTGCCTACTACTTGGGAAGAACTTAAGGTAGCAATGCATGATCGTTTTGTTCCTCCTTCTTTTTATAGAGAGATTCGTAATAAACTGCAGCGTTTAGAACAAGGCGATAAAACTATTTAGGAGTACTTTAGTGAGCTTCAGAAGGGTTTGATTCGTTGTGCTATAGTTAAAAAGTAGAGGATCAGATTTGTCGCTTTTATTCTGGTTTAAGAAAAGAAATTCAGGACTTTCTTGATTATAAAGAATATTATACCCTCAAAGTATGCTATGCTTGCAGAGAAAGAATCATAGGGACTTTTCCAGGCTTTTGAGGAGTACAGCAAGTCAAGGAACTCCTACCCCCATGCTCGACGGGGACTTCGGGGCTGCCCAGGCCATCATTCCTACCGCCCCCACCAGTAGCTACCAAGGGAACCAGTGTTGTTTCTACAGCCCCAAGATCAGCCCCTGCACCTTCTATGCGCTCAGGTAAAACTTCTGTGCAGGTACCAGCTAGTAGTGCCTCCTCTGTTGCTTCGATGGGGCGCACTACAAGGATTCAGTGCCACCGCTGCCATGGACTTGGTCATGTGCAGAAAGATTGTCCAAGTAGGCGGGCATATGTGGCGACAGACGATGGCGATTACATGAGCACCTCCGACGTGGAGGATGAGGAGGAGGACGTCGCTGCCACCAGCAGTGACCTCGTTCTTGGAGGCGGAGACACGACGGGATACATGAACATTATTGTTCAACGTGTCCTTAGTACACAAATTCATCAGCCCGAGACGATGCAGCGCCACAACTTGTTCCAGATTTTCTTCGTCATCAAGAACCGCCGAGCACGTGTCATCATTGATGGAGGGAGCTGCAATAACTTGGTGAGTTCTGATGTGGTCAACAAGCTTGCTTTGACCACATGCCCAGATCCACATCCGTACTACATTCAGTGGTTAAACGACTCTGGAAAAGCTAAGATAATACAAACTTGCAGAGTTCCTTTTTCCATTGGTTCTTATGTGGATTCTGTTGATTGTGATGTCGTACCCATGTAAGCATGTTCACTTTTATTGGATAGACCTTAGGAATTTGATAATGATGTTGTACACCATGATAGAAGTAATAAGTACACTTTTATGCATAAAGGAACTAAAATTACTTTGTTACCAATGACCCCTGCTGAAATTGTACAAGCTAATTTAGAGAGAGCTGCTAGTTTGAAAAATAAAGGTCCTGAAATTTAACAACCTATTAATTCTAATTCTACACCTAGTAATGTTAATGATTCTTCAAGTTCTAAGGGTGCTAGAATTAAATTACAAGGTCGTTCATGTCTTGCAACAAAATCTGAGCTTGCTGAAATTTCTGATAACAATGATATTTGCTATGTTTTAATATGCAAAGAAGCTTTGTTTTTGCTTGATGATATTGCTTCTAGTGCTTTGTCTCCTGCTGTCACTAACCTTTTGCAGCAGTATGAGGATGTTTCTCCAGCTGAGATACCCCCAGGATTGCCACCTTTGAGAGAGATTGAGCATCAAATTGATTTGATTCTGGGTGCTACTTTGCCAAACCGTACTGCTTATAGGACCAACTCTGAGGAGACTAAGGAGATACACCGACAAGTTCAAGACCTTTTGGATCGTGGGTATGTTCGTCAATCACTTAGTCCTTGTGATGTCCCTGTACTTTTGGTTCCTAAGAAAGATGGTACTTGGCGTATGTGTGTAGATTGTAGAGCCATTAATAATATTACTATTAGGTATCGTCATCCTATTCCTAGGCTAGACGACATGCTTGATGAGTTATGTGGTGCTATAATTTTCACTAAAATTGATTTGCGTAGTGGCTACCATCAAATTAGAATGAAACTTGAAGACGAATGGAAAATAGCTTTCAAAACCAAATTTGGATTATATGAGTGGTTAGTAATGCCTTTTGGTTTAACTAATGCACCTAGTACTTTCATGCGCTTGATGAATGAGGTTTTAAGAGCTTTCATTGGCAAATTTGTGGTAGTTTACTTTGATGATATATTAATTTATAGCAAATCCATAGATGAACATATGAATCATTTGCATGCTGTTTTTGATGCTTTACGAGATGCACGTTTATTTGGTAACCTTGAGAAGTGCACCTTTTGCACGGATCGAGTCTCTTTTCTTGGCTATGTTGTGACTCCACAGGGAATTGAGGTGGATGAGACAAAGATTGAAGCCATAAAGAGCTGGCCTGTACCAAAAACTATCACACAGGTGAGGAGTTTTCTTGGTCTTGCAGGTTTCTACCGCTGCTTTGTCAAAGATTTCAGCACCATTGCTGCAACTTTGCATGAGTTGACAAAGAAGAGCGTTGATTTCCATTGGGGTAAGGTACATCATGAGTCTTTTGATGCTTTGAAGGATAAACTTACACATGCACCATTGCTGCAATTACCTAATTTTGATAAGATTTTTGAGCTTGAATGTGATGCTAGTGGTATAGGCATTGGTGGTGTTTTAATGCAAGATAGTAAACCTGTTGCATACTTTAGTAAGAAAATTATTGGGCCTGTTTTGAATTACTCCACGTATGATAAGGAATTGTATACACTTGTACGTTGTTTAGAGACGTGGCGTCATTATTTGTTGCCCAAAGAATTTGTTATTTATTCTGATCATGAATCACTTAAGTATATTCGTTCTCAATGTAATTTGAACCGTAGACATGCTAAATGGATTGAGTTTATTGAGTCTTTTCCTTACATTATTAAACATAAGAAAGGGAAGGATAATGTGATCGCTGATGATTTATCTAGACGCTATACTTTATTGTCTCAACTTGATTGTAGAATTTTTGGACTTGAGGCAATTAAAGAATAATATGCTGCTGATGTTGATTTTAAAGATGTATTGCTGCATTGTAAAGAAGGTCGTGCATAGAACAAATTTGTGTTGACTGATGGCTTCTTGTTTAGAGCTAACCGCCTATGCATTCCAGTTGGTTCCGTTCATCTTTTGTTGTTACAGGAGGCGCGTGAAGGTGGATTGATGGGTCATTTTGGTGCCAAGAAGACGGAGGATATTTTGGCCACACACTTCTTTTGGCCAAGGATGAGGAAAGATGTTAAGCGCTTTATTGCTCGCTGCACTACATGTCAAAAAGCTAAGTCTCGCTTGAATCCACGTGGTTTATACATGCCACTTCCTGTTTCTTCTATTCCTTGGGTGGATATTTCTATGGACTTTGTTTTAGGACTGCCTAGGACTAAGAGGGGGAGTGATAGTATTTTTGTTGTTATGGATAGATTTTTTAAGATGGCACACTTTATTCCATGTCATAAGACTGATGATGCTAGTTATATTGCTGACCTCTTTTTCAAAGAAATTATACGTTTGCATGGTATGCCTTCTACTATTGTTTCAGATTGTGATGCAAAATTCTTGAGTCACTTTTGGCGCACGCTTTGGAATAAGTTGGGTACAAAGTTGTTGTTTTCTATAACTTGTCACCCACAAACTGATGAACAAACTAAGGTGGTGAACCGCACTTTGGGTACTATGTTGAGATCTATTTTGAAGAAAAATTTGAAGCAATAGGAAGAATATTTGTCTCATGTTGAGTTTGCATATAATCCGGCAACACATTCTACTACCAAGGTAAGTCTTTTCAAGGTAGTGTATGGTTTTGATCCCCGTACTCCACTTGATATACTTCCTTTACCTATTCCTGAGAGAGTTCATGTTGATGCTAAGAAGCGTGCTGAATTTATTTTGAAAATGCATGAGACCACTATGCTTAGCATTGAAAAGATGAATGAAATGTATAAAATTGCTGATAGTAAAAGTAGAAAAGAAGTAAAACTTAATGTAGGAGATTTAGTATGGTTACACTTGAGAAAGGATGGATTTCCAGATTTGAGAAAGTCTAAATTAATGTCTAGAGCTCATGGTCCTTTCAAAATAATTGGGAAGATTAATGATAATGCATATAAACTTGAGTTGCCTCCCGAGTTCGGGGTTAGTCCTACTTTTAACATTTCAGATTTGAAACCATACTTGGGAGAAGAGAATGAGCTTGAGTCACGGACGACTCCACTTCAAGAGGGGGAGGATGATGAGGACATCACTCCTAAGGATACATGTAACACTCCTCCAATTTTGGACTTGTAAGGTCCAATGACTAGAGCTCGTGCACAACGACTAAATTTAGAGGTGAGCTCGTTCCTACATTCTTCATTATATGTCACTTTTGAGAATGGTTTGCTACCTAATGATTATATTGTAATTAGGAACCATGGAGAGGATCAGGAGATGATGGGAGAAGGACTTGGATACGTGGAGGACCAGCAAGGACGTGGAAGCCAAGGTGGAGGCCCAACCAAAACCGACTTCGAGTCTGTTTCGGTGCCAGGACTAGTCTATACTAAAACGGAGGCCCACGGAAATATAAGAAGAAGACCTTTCCAATGCCGCCGGTCTCATATCAAAATTCATTCGGAGTCATCGAGAATCATTGAAACAAGAGAGGATCCAGAATCTGTTTTGGTGTTATATCGCCTATTTTTGGCCTTTGGGCTTTGTATCTAGTTGAGCCTAATTAAGGGCGCGTCCAGAGGGTCTTGCACGATTCTAGGGTCTTCATATATAGCCGTCACCGCACCATTAGGGTTCGGGTTTTGCTTAGATTATTCTATTTATAACAGTTTCATCGTCATCATGATTTGTGAGATCCCAACTTCGTGAGATTCATAAAACATCTGCAATTGTGTTGCCTTCTTTTTTGTTCTTACTTGTGTTCTTGATTCGCAGGTAGGGATTAGCCTTCTCAGCAAGGTTAATCGTTTTAGAACGGTTGATAACCAGAGGAGATATCGTGCTACAATTGCGGGGTTTAGAACGTGCTATTCTGAAGCCGGATCGATTTGTGTGTCACCTTCGACCAAATCAACGTATCCAGAACCTTTCGAAAGATCGGGAACACTTGTCCACACATCAAATAGAGCCACCAGAGAAGATAGACATGGTGACCAAGAAGCCGCTTTCTGCACCCCAGCCCTGCTGCTGCGACCGCGCGGCCAAGCGATTCAAGCCGCGGAAGAAGCACCTCTGCATCATCGTCGACGATTGGGAGAGGGGATACAGCGTCTACAAGGTCGATGTCGAAGCTTCCGATGCCGCCATCGACGCCGACGCCGAGCCGGAATTGTCCTTCCCGGATCCCCCCGTCGCCCGCTTCGAGGACCGTCACGGCGGCTCGTGGTACTTCGTCACCCACGGCACCAAGATCCTCGCGATGCAGCCCTCCGGCCACCCCGCCTTCCCTGTGTTCGACACCGAGACGAACGCGCTCGCCGTCTGCCCCTGGCCGCGCCGCCGCGGCAACGAGGTCCTCCTCAAGCCGTTCTTCGCGTCCGTCGCCGGCGACCTCTACCTGCTGAGAGGCGGCCAATTCGACTTGCTCGGCGCCGCGCCGCCGCCTCCCGACAGCACGAGCAGCCGCGAGGACGCCGCGTGGTCGTGGAGCCGCGTCCCCGCACCTCCGCCTTTCGGCGACTCCAACTGCATCATGTCCTTCGCGCTGCACCCTGACGGGCAGACGCTCTTCGTGTCGCAGGATCAGAGCACATTCTCCTTCGACACGGAGTGGCAGAAATGGGCGTGCCATGGCAAGTGGATCTTGCCTTTTGCAGGACAGGCTTACTTTGACAGCGAGCTGGATGCTTGGGTCGGCCTTTGCGGCCACAAGGGCGGCGTTGGGCACATCTGCTCGTGCGAAGTTTCACTGGTAGCCGCCGATTGCAGGAGCCTTCCGTCGTGGAAGCTTGGTAAGGATCGGCTGTTCGACGCCGAGTCCAGACGGCACCTTGGGGCCAATCTTGTGTACATGGGCGACTCCAAGTACTGCCTGATTGTGTCTTTAACGCGGGGCAACGAGGAAGCTCTGCGGCGCCTCCACGACTATGGCTACTACCCGCATGACCGTGTGCTCGCCATCACCACATTTGGTCTCAAGTACAACAAACAGGGGGAGCTTACAACTACACAGCGAAAGACACGATTCTACAACGTGTCTGATGCTCATCAGCTTCCTGAGTCGTCATGGAAACCTGTCGCGTTCTGGATGTGAGCTACCTGATGCATGTGGTCAGTGGTGAGACAAAAAGGATCAGGAGCCATCTTTGTATTATTAGTTTCCTCTGCCATGTATGGTTATCTCAGCTACATCTCATTTGTAATTTAGTGGAACGAAATGCTGGACTTAATGTTACTAGATGCAAAACAAATTATTAATGGTCTTGTGACTGCAATAATATGCATTATCAAACTTGTGATGTTATATGCTGTGTGACTTCTGAAGGATTGCTTTTCGTGCTGAAGAGGAATAAGCCAAAAGAGCAACCCTTGTGCTTGTCTGACCAATAGTGAGGCAGTGACTGAAGTTTTACATACATGTTTCTCAGTTTTCAGTGGAATGTTTTGATGTATATAATATGAAGACACATTGAGTACATGTATAATACAGTATTACAGTTGGCAAGTCTAAATATCGGCAATAAGTTAAAATGATCTTTTTGCTCCTAAAATCCAAATTAAATTATAGCATCGAATTTTGAATATTTATTGATTGTTTTGGATATCATCTCTTAAGGCATTGGCTTCACTTAACCTTGAGTAGGGAAAATTAATGTCCATCTATCCTAACATCATATACAACATGAAAAATATTACACAAGGCATTATTACTACTTTGACACTAAAGATTGCTAGCCATCACATCCACCAATATTTAACAGTTCTGGAGCCATCATATCCACCGTACCCCGATATTTTGCCAGTTCATTGAAACTGAAGATAGGATGCGCATAAGAGTGTTCCGTTTGTGTTTACATGGATGCATATATGCACATATATAGTTCAAGGATCCACAGAATTATCTTATTTCCGTTAACCAGCATTCTACTTTTTGTACTCGCGTCATATGGCTATACTAGGATCTAAGGTCGGTGGAGCAGGTGCTGAGCACTTGCTGATGTGGTAACACTGGCTACGTGCTGGATATCTACCCCTGATGTTTTTCTCTCCTGTGTCCATGGTTTAAATAACCGCGGTTAACTAACTAGTTTTCCCGGTTAACAACATAACCGGTCCGGTCCGGTCATCTTGGCCAGCCGGTTAGTCGCTGATAAACGACCTTGTTACTGTAGTAAATCGGTTAACCGATCGGTTATCTCGGTTATTTGAACCATGCCCGTGTCAGGTAAGACTTCCCTTAGTCATGCCATCACTTAAATTCCCATATATAGTATTATTTACAGACATAGGTTCATTCATTGTTCTTGAATTAAGTTGTATCCATTTTACAGCTAAGTTGCAAGCAGTGGCGGACCTTCGGGTTATGTCGGTTGGGCCACGGCATACTACCCTGCGCCAGCCAAACATTATTGGCACATTTTGACTTGTGGGTAGTGTAAATTCGTTGTCGGAAACAACAACAAAAGCTGAACGGAGGTAGTATACGTATATGTAAAACAAATTGCTGACCATTTTGATAGCTTCCTCTGTCCTCACTTAAGTTCATGAACAAGTTTCCAGTTGGTGTCTCCACAAGGCCATAATTGTATGACTAACAGCCACTGGCCATCACATAAAAGCTTAGCAAAAGTCATGTGAATTTTGAATCACAGAACTTGTTGTAGATACACGTTGCTTCAGCATGTCGTTGAGAAATTCATTCAGTTCGCTGCTAGTTTCCCCATCCGAGGTCCTTGTAGACTCGCTGCACCTGAGCTCGTACATCTGGAAGCACGGTGCAGCAAGCGAGCAGAAGCTGCACAAGGCTGAAGGGTCTAGCGCTGTAGCTCTTGGTACCGGGCACCAGGACGCCCGAGATGATCTCTTCGTTGCCATCCTTGAGGTCATGCATTATTATTTAGCATCTGCTATGTACTATCTCATATGCAGTAATAATGATCTTGAGTTGATTCAAATGCACTATCCATTATCTCATATGTTTCCTCAAAGTCTGCTGCCTTGGAAGCCAAACAAGCAAGCTTTCAACAAAGTAATTTATATCGACGGATCCTTTCAAAATTAGCATTTGCTATAATATCATTTCCCTCTTTGTCCTGAACAATACCGAATCTTGCTTCTGTTGTCCATCATTTCATTATGTATGAAAGGTTTTGCACCTAAATGGTGCCGGTGGATTGAGAAATTTGTTACTGGAGGTAGCGTGCATTAAAGTCAATGATGACATAGGACACTACTTTCAAACAAAGAAAGGGTTACGACAAGGTGATCCAATGTCCCCAATTCTGTTCAACGTCATAGCTGACATGCTAATGCTACTAATTAAAAGAGCGAAGACGGATGGATAGATAAGAGGTGTCCACACCTGGTAGAAGATGGACTGTCTATCCTGCAATATGCAGATGACACCATTATCTTTATGGATCATGACCTGGAACAAGCAAAAAATATGAAGCTATTTCTTAGTATTTTTGAGCAACTTTCCGGTCTCAAAATCAACTTCCACAAAAGTGAAGTTTTCTGCTATGGCAAAGCAAAAGACTTTGAGGATGTTTACACAGAACTCTTTGGATGCAATGCTGGTGAATATCCTTTTTGATATTTAGGGATACCTATGTATAATAGGAAACTCCATAACATTAATTGGAGATGCATCGAAGAGAGATTCGAAAGGAAGTTGTCTTGTTGGAAAGCTAAGCACTTGTCATATGGAGGTAGATTAGTCCTTCTTAACTCTATGATTAGTAGTTTACCCATGTTTATGATGTTCTTCTTTGAAATTCCCAAGGAAGTAGTTAAAAAACTAGACCAATATAGGTCTAGATTCTACTGGCAAGGTGATAATAATAAAAAAAAATATCGCTTAGCAAAGTGGGACATTCTCTATCGACCCAAAGATCAAGGTTGGTTGGGAATAATTGATCTCCAAGTCTAGAACCAATGCTTGTTAAGCAAATGGATTATCAACTTGCTTAATGGAGAAGGGGCTTGGCAGACTTCACTTAGAAATAAATATCTTAGCTCAAAATCCCTATCACAAGTTAATACTAGACCAAATGACTCACATTTTTGGAAGGGTCTGATGAAAATAAAAGATCAGGTACTAGCTTGTGGTTCCTTCAAAATTAATGATGGAACCCAAACAAGATTTTGGGAAGATACTTCGGTAGGTAACCGACCATTCAAAGATCTTTACCCCACATTATATAACATCGCACATTATCCACACGATACTGTGGATAAAGTGTTAGAATATACACCTCCACACATAACTTTGTGGAGGGCTTCGGTGGGGGATAAGCTTGAAGAATGGGAACACGTAGTAGATATAGTCTCCAACATCAATCTTAATAGTGTGAGAGATGTTTTTGTATGAGGTTTACACAATAAGGGCCTACTCACGGTCCGCTCGATGTACTTGTTCATGATTAATCGGAACATCCCATTCTCTCACCAGATGATTTGGAAGATCAAAATTCCTCTTAAGTTAAAGACCTTCCTTTGGTATTTGCAAAAATGAGTGATATTAACCAAAGATAATCTTGCAAAGACGAACCGGAAAGGCAGTAAAAAGTGTTGTTATTGTAATAGTAATGAAACAATTCAACATCTTTTCTTCGATTGTCATACTGCTAAAATGATCTGAAGAACTGTTTATATATCTACTGGTTTGACTCCACCCAGAAATGTATCCCATATGTTAGGGAGTTGGCTTTCTAATTATAATGTGACTGAAAAAAGCAATATTCTGGTTGGAGTTTCTACATTATATTGGGTAATTTGGAGATGCCGTAATGATCTTATATTCAAAAATTATCGTCATACATCTTTTATGTAGGCTATCTTCAGAGGAACATACTGGATGCGGTTTTGGGCGCTATTGCAGCGTGATGATAAGACAAAAGATTCATTCCGACAGACCAGTAGGATTTTGGAGACTACGGCACTGGAGCTCTT
This sequence comes from Eleusine coracana subsp. coracana, assembly GCA_032690845.1. Taxonomy (NCBI): domain Eukaryota; kingdom Viridiplantae; phylum Streptophyta; class Magnoliopsida; order Poales; family Poaceae; genus Eleusine; species Eleusine coracana. The sequence continues at coordinate 46,857,227 of CM064430.1, forward strand.
CGCTTCACACGGATGGAAATCTAATTATAGACTTTGTCCCGCTTAATTTCTTCTATGTTCCCTTATAAAAATCAGCTGATGCTGAACCTTGTAATAAGTTTAACGCTGTGTGCGGACTCTCAGATGCGGGACATTTCTTCCATTATCTAAAAAAATTTCATTATGTATGCTTCTGGAACTAACTTTATATTCATCATATCAAGTGACTTCAAGGCATGACAACAAAGAATGCCTTGTTTCTCAAATTTATTACTAGAGCAAGAAACTTTTCGAGACATGGGATGACCTTAAACGATATACTCATGCACATCAGTTGGTTGCCCACCAAGACTGCTAACGGCAATAGTGAATCGAATTCCAAAATCTATTTCCACTGAAGATTTGATATAAGTTGTTGTTGATTTTTCAAATTCTTCCTAAAATAGTGTAAATATCTTAGGTGTATAGACCTTTGATACTTGTTGCTGCAGTGGTATTCGCTTCAATTTGAGCTTGGGTAATTTTTTTTCTAGCCTCAAATTCAGCATTTACTTCCTTCTCATGCTTATCTTTGACAACCCTTTCAAATTGTTTACCGAACTTCGCAATATCAAAATAAGCTTTGTGATGTTGCTTGATGTCTTTTATTCAAACTCTCACTAAGTTATGTGCTTAGCATTCCCAAGCTATATACATCCTTCATTAAGAAATGAGTCCACTTCTGCTTTAGTCTGTAAATACCATCTAACCAGCTTCCTTGCTTAACCTTGGATTGCATTTTTTTTTAAAAAAAAACTTCTTCAAACTCCTCTTCCCTCTTGTGCTAATACATACAAAGCTTGAAGTTTTTCAGAATGGTCCATCATCCTTATATGAGCTCGGATGCTTTATTGCGTTCTAATTCATATTCCAACAACAAAAGAGCATGTGTTGTATCCATAATAAATTTAAAGATAGCCTTCCTCATTGCTATATCCGGATTAGTAAAAGTTGCTATTGGTTGCTTCTGATTATGTGCTAGTAGAAACGCCTCAAACAACCACTTAAAAGAGTCAGTATTTCTTCATACAAAAGACCAGCTCAAAATATCACAACTTCTCGAATATGGTTAAATTCAACAAAAATGTCAAATGGTTTGTACTCTTTATTTGTAGAATATGTAGTATCGAAGGTAATCACATTGCCAAATAAAGGATAGTCTATAAGCATCTTTGTATCAGCCAAGAATATATTACTTATCTGTTCTTCTACATCTAATTGCATGACATACTTAAAAGATGGATTATCAATTAACTGTTGCTGAAAGTAGCTTAATAGAGCTCCAACTTCACCGTATTTCAGGCTATTTTGCCTTTTTGTCTGCAGGTAATTTCTACGGTCTTGAAGTGTGTATCCAAGATTTGTTGTTATGCCAAAGACTTCACCAACAAAGGCATGTGCTGCTTTTGGTGCAGTAACGACATCATCTGCTGTATCTATATCCAAAGCATCTATTGGAGATATTTTGCATCATGACAGGATCAAGTGCATCATACTTGACCCATAAAAACAAATGGTTGTACTCTAACATGTTGGGAAATCATGTCTCTAGGCTAACACCAACTTCCTAGAAATGGTACCAAGCTGGTGTGATATCACTTCTTCTGTGGACCCAAACCCAATACTTCTATATATATAACGAGGAAACTTTCACTTCACTATGCTAGATTGGGAGACCAACTCTTCACACAAGATAACTCAACCTTCTCTTACACTGCAACAACTTGGTACAACACAACAACTAGGGCACATCTTAACACTAAGGCTCACCATGGTAACCTTGCCATGCCCCTTACTTATGGTGGATCATATGGCTCCATGGCACGGTGCCTTGGAGGGGGAAGGACACCCCTTTTTATACTTACATGACTACAAGGGTGTTGCCATGAGGCAATGTTATACACTCTTCCAAAAGAATATCTATCTCTAGAAAATTCTCATCCTTATATCAATATATAGAAATTTTTGATCATCTAAATATCTATGTTCTAGAGTTTTCTCTCATGCTTCACCATGAAGCATGGCAACTTGAATCATGCATCTTCTCCATTTCTCTAAAACATTCTCAAGTATGCATTGCTATTTTCAACATAACTCAAGTTCATGGACTTGGTACATGTTGGTTTGCCTATTTAAGATGATTCACATACATGTTTCACATACGGTCCTTGTCTCAAGCATGTGAGGATTTATATTGATCCTCACATTTATCTTTTGTATATGAACCTTTCTTTTCACACAGGAATGTCTCTGACGTCATAATGTCGGTGTCAAATCCTATTTTTTCTGCAAAATAAACCTAAAATTACCCTTGATGTTGTTTAGATCTGTTATAGGATCAACATCGGCTTTTGGTGAAGGATCAATGTCGGCTTCCACTACCATAAAACAAGGATTCAGTGACGCGTGTTTAGAGACGGCTAAAACAGTCATGTCACTAAATCACTTATAGAGATGGGTTTTTATAAATGCGTCACTGCTATTTGGCATAGGGCAAACAGCAGTGACTGAATTTTATAGTAGAGACGGTGTTTTTAATCCCCGTCACTATAGGTGTAAGCTATAGAGATGGGGTTTCTAATTCCCGTCACTATAGGTGTAAGGTATAGAGACAGTTTTTTAATCACCGTCACTATTGTTCCAAGCAATAGAGACGGGGTTATAATTTAGTGACAGTTTTTAAATCCCTATCTCTAATACATTAGACTATAGAGACGGGTATAATTCAAGTACATCAACTGGTGCAATGGTAGAGTCCTTCCTTTAATTCTCAAAGCTCCCAAGTTCAAATCTCAGCTGCTCTCTTTCTTTTTCATTTTTTTTTGCCTTCTCTTTCCCCTAACCCTAGCTGCTCCCGCGCCCATTCCCTACTTCTCCCTTCTCACGTCGTCCTTGCCCTTCTCCTCCACCGTGCGCGCCTCCTCTCCCTCCCCTTCTCCACGCCCTCCTCTACCACTGTCGCTCTTCTCCTCCACCATACGTGCCTCCTCTCCCTACCCTTCCCCACGCCCTCCTCTACCACCGCCGCTCTTCTCCTCCACCGTGCGCGCCTCCACTCCCTCCCCTTCTCCACTCCCTCCTCTACCACCACCGCTCTTCTCCTCCCTCGTGTTCGCCATTGCTCGACCAATGCAGGGAGATGCTCGTGCTGCCGCCTCCCTCCCCCTTCTCCTCCCCCACCCCTCAGGCGGCATCGGGTTTGCTGGATCCGGCGGCAGCGGCCTCGGGCTCTCCGGATCCGATGGCAGCGGGCCTCGGTGATGCCTCCCCCCCACCCACCCCTCAGATGGCATCGGGCTCGCTGGATCCGGTGGTGGCGATGGGCTTGGGCTAGCTGGATCCGGCGGCGGTGGTGGTGAGTTCGGCGATGCCCTCCTCCCCTCCCCCTAAGGCAGCCATTAGCCTGGTCCTGGGCCCATCTAGGGTTCCTCCGAGCGGGTTGGGCTGGTCCGCCTTTTTTCTTTTTTATTCATTCAGAACCCTTTTTAGCGACATGGATTAGTTTCATCCCTATGAAGGATTAGGGATGGGGATAGATCTGACGTCTACATAGATCCGGATTTAGTAACAGGTAAATCCCCATTGCTATAGCCTAAGATTTAGAGACGTAAAAATTAAGACGGTTGTGCTTTGCGTCGCTAAAGGCCATAGATACCCGTCACTAAAAGCCTGTTTTGTGGTAGTGTTCTGGAACAATAATTTGCTCAACATTGGTGCTTGCACCTGCAACTACATTTGTTTTTTCAACAATAATTATCTGGGGATCAGTTTTTGGATCTGAAATAGCTAGGCTACACATCAATATTTGAACTTGGCGTCATTCCAAAAGAAAAGAAAACATTTGTACTTGATGTAGATTGTAGATTGGTGTTTGGATCTCCAGCAGGCTCATCGTTATTAATAGGGTAAATTCCTTATCGACCACTCAATAAAATTCAAGTTCCTTATCATTTATTTAAAATTTTAAAGTTCCTTATTAGCCATCGATCTTATCTTTTGTTCTTTATTCACCACTACCATCACTTATTGGTGTTAAATAGAATGAGAAAAGATGGATGTTCTCTATTGCTATTATTATACTAGATTTTTTACTAACTATTTTCGTGCATATGAAAAAGTTAGTTTCCACATATATATTTTGGAGAGAAACAATATGACCGTACATATAGTAGTATTTTCTATTGCATGTAAAACAACAATATTCGTATTTTTGTTTTCAAATATGAGAGCGCATTTAACACCGTATATATTTACAATAAGGACAAATCCGGTTTTCGCTCTTCTTTTTAACACCATAAAGTGGTATGATGGTGAATAAGGAAAAAAAAAGATATGGCTAATAAGGAATTTTAAAATTTTGATTGGTCAATAAGGAACTTGAATTTTGTTTTGGTGGTTGATAAGAAATTTGCCCGTGAATTTATTATGAAAGGTTATGGGCACCCTTTCTAACAAAGTGAAAGCCAAATAAATGTCGATTGAGGTTATTTCTTGAATCCTAACTTAAAATCCTCATCATTTGATTATAACCTCATGTAGTAATTTAATGCTACTCGATTCCTATGAAAGTATGATAACAAAATTTGCACTGAGAGGTTATTTCATTTCACCGAACAAAGTTATAAAGTTGATGTGGCACCCTTGAGAAAAGTGAGAATGAAAGACAACATTGAGATTGGCCTTAAGCTCCATATCCAATAAAGTATTTTTTACGCACATGATTTTTCCGGGAGCATAAGTTAAGTACTTCAAATACTGAAAATAGTAAAACTAGCCGTGCAATTGTGGCATAGGCTGGACTAGTTCGACTGAAAACTGTGCACTTCTCAAATACCGATTTGATTTTTGAAGATGCTCATGAACAAGTTTCCAGTTGGCGTCTCCATAAGGCCGGCCGTAATTGTATGACTAAAAGCCACTGGCCATCGCATAAAAGCTTAGCAAAAGTCAGGTGAAATTTGACTCGTTTAAGGAGAATCACAGAACATCATGTTGTAGATACCTTGCTGCAGTATGTCGTTGACAATTCCGTTCAGTTCGCTGCTAGCTTCCCATCCAAGCTCCTCGTGGACGCGCTGCACCTGAGCTTGTACATCTGGAAGCACGCTGCAGTAAGCTAGCAGAAGCTGCACAAAACTGAAGGGTCGAGCGCTGTAGCTCTCGCTACCGGGCACCAGGACGCCCGAAATCTTCTCTTCCTTGCCGTCCTTGAGATCATGCCTGTACATGCCATCAAAATACGGCAGCCGGCCATTGGTGTAGTAGATGCAGTTTCTGTCGACGGACGGGAGCATGTCTGCGTCGACGGACAGACACCTGTCTCCGATGAAGAGAGCACGGGAGCCGATGCTCTTGACAGGCTCGAGTGTCTTCTTCTTCGCGTCGACCCTGAAAATTTCCACCATTCCCCGTGGATAACGTCCAACCAGCAGAATTTCAGAGGCGGGCTCCTGACCCATCGACACTGCATGCAAAGGTCACCTAAAACTGTTTCAATAAAAAAAGAGTAAAGTGCATCGTAGGTCTCTAAAAAAGAGTAAAGTGCATCGTAGGTCTCTAAACAATTTAGGAATATTTATTTTGGTACATAAATTTTTAAAGTAACTATTTGGGTCTCAAAACTATTGTCAAATGATCATCAAGATACACAAACTTTATAATGACCCTATATATGTCTATGACCTATTTATTTTATGTCAACCAGGTCTACACCGATCGCGAGTATGCCCGTTTGCCCGTCATGTGGTGATGACAGCAGTGTGTCATGTGCGAACGATGCAACGTATGGAAGGCAGACTGTAGCCCGATGTCGCGGATAAAAGGCAGGCCATCGTCATGGTTAATGAGTAACAGGAGCGGAAAGGCGAGGCTACGATGGGGAGAGCAAGGCCGGATGGGAAGACGAGGCCATGACGAGCATAGCGCACCTGCTGCTATCAGGCATCGTCATGTGACCTCGATAGAACCCGCATGGAGAGTGGTTGTTCGGTGGTGGTGACACACGTGGAGAGCGATTGTGCAGCTGCGTGACGTGTTGAGAGCAGCTGGTTATTATGAATCTAATTGACATAATATAAATAAATTATGGATCTAGAGGGTCACTATAAAGTTTATGGGCCTATATAACCATCCGAGAATAGTTTAGGGACTCAGATGGTCACTTTAAGAGTTTGTGTACCTATATGACCGTTACTAAATAGTTTAAGGACTTATGGTGCATTTCACTCATAAAAAAAATCCACTACGTATTTAAATTTTAATCTTAAACGGCGGGCTCGCTGTTGATGCATCAATTTTTATGCGCCGATACATATTCACTGGTTAAAACGAGTCGCGCAGCTTGGAAAATGGGACGTCGTATTCAATGGAATCTGCCCCTTGCCCCGCGTATCTGGCATTATTCATGGCTTGGGTCAACTGATCAACATATATAATGATAGCTAGGTTAGGTATGCTGTATCTGCTCACAGAATAGCACGCACCAAGCTAGAGAATCATGACCTCCTCGAACATGACTCAGATCAAGTTCATGACGTACAACGTCTGGTCCTGCGAGCGCGTTGCAGTATACCGGCGGATAAAGTCCATCTGCGAGATCATAGAGTACCATGACCCGGACGTCATCTTCTTGCAGGTGCTCATCTAGTACTACGCAGTCCCTCGCTACATCTTTTTGTTTCTTTGCCTGTTCGTATTCATCGTGGCTTCCCATTATTACGATATGACACAGGAGGTCAATCGCTATATCTGGAACATCTTCGAAGAGTCACCGTGGTGGGAAAAGTACAAGAGATGTTCTTCCAAGGACGGAAATCATCAGTATCCATGGACCATGGTTATCCAATCCCAACACGGATCCTTTCTGCTCCCTTGTGGTAAACTGCAATTTATTTTGACGTGGACGATGATGTACTTTTATTAACCATATGTTTGCAACAAATTAAAAATATGGCTAACTATGATAAATACTTGTGATTGCAGCTGAGCAAGATAGATCTGAGAGATGTGGTTATTCCCGACCACAGCGGCAGGATGGAGTTTGGCACACGACATTGCCGCGGCCAGAAATTCCGCCTGCAGGTCACGTACCATCCGATTTGCTGTCAGCCTGGGTGTACAACACGAAGTCCAGGGGCCCCAAATGCCTACGCGTGGCTACGTGCAGCATGGCGGGTCCGACTTCCTCGGAAATTGGCTCCGTGCACCGCCGCGAAAGGGCGGCTGCGTTCCTCGAGCACTTCAACGCCCTCAACCAGAAATTATCTGGACGTCGTATTAGTAGCTTCGTGCTCGGCGGCGACTTTGGCTGGGATGACGACTTGGACGGTCCGCTCCGGCTGCCCGACGCCTGGCTTGAGCTGCGGGGCGATGGAGATGGAGATGGTGATGGCAAGTGGACGTACGACGTGGTGGCGAACCGGATGCTGAGGGGCCTCACAAAGCCGGGGCGGAGGAAGGCGGACAGGTTCATCTGCAAGCTGAAGGACTTCACTCTCGTGAGCATAGAGATGGTCGGCGTGGAACCGATCCCTGGCGTGACACGCTTCGACGACGAGGGGAACGCCTGCCGGTGCTCTCGAGCCATCACTATGGCTTGGTGCTCACTATCGCCCCGAAGCAGAACTAGCAGGCCAGCGGGGGTGTGTTCTACAGATTAAATGTTCCGTTCTGCAGCTCTAAGGTTCTTAAGAGATTTGACGATTTGCGAGGGTTACAAAAAACTATCATGTAGTACTAAGGACCGACAAATAAAAGTGTACTATTTCTGTTGCTACTATGCATATTTTCTTGTTTAAGATTGTAAGTAACTAGCTACTGGTACAATTTGAACCATGGAATTGCGTTAGTCATATGTTCTTAGGCCCCGTTTGGTAGGGCTCCGACTGTGCCGGTTTCGGCTGTGGCTGTGGCTTCTTTGAAAATCCAGCTGTGCTAGCTGTGACTATGGTTATATCTGCAATCATTTGGCAAAACAGCTTTTTCTGCAGCTTCTCAAATAGCTTCTTTTACAGCTTCTCGTGATAGCTTCATGGAACAAATAGACAATTGTCCATAATACCCATAGACATATGGACGCACTGTATACATGCATTTCTTATTTTATAATAGAAATTTAACTTTGACTATTAATTATGGCATATAAGTTAATAAAGTATTTCTTACAAAAGTGATTTCGATCATGAGACAACATTCCACCACAATTAATCATGAGGACCTAGAAAGATATATTGCCTTGGCAAGATCATCATGGAATCTATCCATATCTCTATCATTAGAATGTGGAGTCGATGTATCCGACGCATTTCTCGAAGGATGGTATTTTGAATACCTTGAAGGGATAGTTGGCACATAATCTGGGTTTCGATCACACTTTATAAAATGTTTATCTTCTGAATCATTCTCACGGATGAAGTTATGAAGGCACATGGTTGCTGCCATAATCATCATTTGTTTCTCCATTGGATAGCTTGGCATGTTGAGAAGAATTCTCCACTTCTGTTTCCACACGCCAAAGGTGCGTTACATGGCATTACGAATACTTGAGTGCAAATGGTTGAAAGTCTCTTGCTCACCTTGTGGAGCAACTCCTCTTCTCCAATCAGGAATATGATACCTTTGACCCTTATATGGTGACAAATATCCCAGACGATTTGGATATCCGGCATCAACATTGTAATATTTTCCTAAAAAAAAGAATTTAACAACTATCGGCAAGTGGACATTGCAAAGAGTTGGGAGCAAGTTGCTGTAGGCAAGAAGTTGATACCTGAAGGAGGGTGTGGGAATGTAGGATCATGCTCAATTGCATGATATAGTACACTTGTGTTATGCATAGAGCCAGGTTGTCCAATGGATGCATATGTGAACCGCAAGTCAAAATCAACCACACCAAGAATGTTTTGTGTTGCTTTACCACTTCTCTCAATATATCTAATAACATCATGAGGAGGTGGTACCACAGTGATATGAGTACCATCAACTGCTCCTATGCAGTCTTTGAAAAAAGGCATCATCCTAGTGTCACTAGTAATCCTTGGATGAGTAGTTGAGAAATTAGGATCAATGGGCCTTATGTAGTGCGGACACATAGCCATCAAACAATTTAAGACCTCACTAAATTTTCTGCACAATGTCTCCCCTGAATGCTTGAAAGTACCGTATAAAGCACTAAATGACCAACCATGTCCAACAGTGACAAGTAAGATAGCAAGTGATTCAATAGAGCTCATATTATGAGAGGATTTGAGGTCATATGTTGTCACTAAGATGTTATGTAATTTGTAGAAAAGAGGAACATCCATACGGAACATCTTGTAGCTTGTACGAGAAAGGCTCAAGGTCTCCATAACCCAACTGTGACCACTTTGCACTGGGATCCTAGGAGGAGCTTTGTCAAGATATGTCAAATAGTACTCAGCAGCAAGAAATGCAGCAGCAACTTGTATTTTTTGAGCATCCTGGATCAACAACAAAGTCTTCACTATGAACTCAGCATGATCCATATCATCCTCATCACAATCAGAAGTGTCAAATCTGTACACACATGATATCGTACACACAAATGAGAAACAAAGATAAGTTTGACAAATCATGGTAGCAAGTTCACATAAATAGGAAAACAAAATTAAGTTTGACAACACATGGTAGCAAGTTCACATAAATGAAGAAAAAAATAAATAAGAAAGATACAAGGAAACATGCTGCAAGCATGTACCGCATGACTCTACTTTGCCACATCATTTCTAGTCATCCACTCATGCTTGGCCTTCAACCAAGCAAACCTTTCTTCTGGTGTTTCCAAAGTCATAAACATTTCCCTTTCAGGCCCCTTGGTTAATTCTATAGATGCAATGAAATGCTCCTTGGTTCTAGGTGTAGCACATCACTCTTTCACTAATTTCATTACATACTTGATGGAACAACCAGAGTCAACCCGCCTTGCAACAGATTCAACAGTGCAGTTGTTCTCTCACTTTGATGCATAAGAACTCCAAATTGTTCCTTCAACCAATGTCGAACAGCAGTTTTAGGTTTCTTTGCCTTGTCGTTGACATTCACTCTTCTCGTTGCTCCACTTGTAGGGGTTGGCAGTTCCTCCAAGTCATCATCAGAATCTTCATTTCCACCTTCATCTTCTTCATCCAGATTAGTGGCATCATAAGAACTTCCTTGAGATGGTGCTACACCGCTAGAAGCACACCAATGATCATCATCGGTGTTCTGAAGGTTTTCAAACATAATATCCAATTTGTCCTTATGTTGAAGGCCTTTCTCTTTGAACCGGCCAGATCCTTTGATTTTCTGAAAAGCATAAAAGAGAAGCATAAATAAATCTGCAACTAAAAGGTGAGGAAAAAAATTTACAACTAAAAATGAAAATAATCCTTACTTTTGTCATTCTTGACCATCATTCATCCGGCATTTGAATATTGTTGTGAGTTGCATCCCAACCAAGTCCTGTTTGTTTAGTCAATTTCTTCCATATACCATAGTCTTGTTTCAATTTATCCCATTTGTTCTTGAATTGTTTTCTAGTGTATGATAGATTGATTATGTCTTTGAACCTTTGTATGACATTAACGTAACCAGTTGTACTCAGGTGAGTGTTAGAACGATTTCCATGGCCCACTTCCTCAGCAAAAAGGTCACATACTATCCTCAAATTTTCATCACTCCAATCAGCAACATTTTTATCTTTCTCATTTCTACAAGAGCCATTTCACAACATAGACAATGAGCAACACATTTGTACTTATCATTCACAGCAAGCATCAATCAATAATTTGGAGCATTAGTAAAATCAACAACTATCATTTATCATTATATGTGAGAAGCAACATTTTTACCTTTGGACATTGGTCAAATCAATGTCGACATGGGCTGCTGTTGGAGGTGTAGGCGGCTTTGCTGCTCATCCACGTTTACGGCGATTGGAGACAGCAGGAGCTTCGACTGGTTCCTCGCACGTTCCATGATCTTCACTTGCACTTGTCATCCTCGAAGGTGCACCGGGAACATCGATATTGAGCCAATTAGAACCAAGAGCAGCAGATGCATGACCGGTCCACCATTCCGGCCACGGACCACTGGCAGAAGGAACGTTGCCGCCGGCCATCGAGCTGGAACCGGGCCAAGAACCTGCAAATCCCCCCAAAAAAGGTGGCATGCCGGCACCATTGAAGAACGGGTTGCTGGACACGGCGCTCATGGCTGCGGCACTGATGCCTGAGCTAGGGAACAGAGGCGCGCCGCTACCGGTGCCCGTGGCCGCGCTGCCACCCGTGCCAGGGGAAGCTCCAATGGCAGCACCACCACTGCCGCCATGTCCTCCGTTCGTGCCCGGGCCTGATTGGTGATCGAGCTCGTCAAAAGCGTCGCCGCCGTCCGGATTGTCGTCCTCCTTTCTCGCCGTCGACTGCGGACGCCTTAGGTGATTCATGGCGACGCCGGCTCTGGATCCTTCGCGCTGCCGCCTCTAGGACCCTAGCGCGCCGTCGCCCTGGAGCGCTACCGCCGCCACCAGGGAGCCTTCGCGCCGCTGCCCGGGAGCCCTGCCGCGCCGCCACTTGAACCCTAGCGGCGTCAGCCCGAAGAGACGAGTCGGGGAGAGAGACGAGTCGGGATGGCAGAAACGGTAATTTCCAAAGGGGCAAGTAATTTTGGGTGGGGACGGAGCGGGAGAAGCTACCCCAGGAGGGCTCCTGGCTTCGCTTGTGATTCCGCCTCCATCCTTATTTCACGGAGAAGCTGCAGCTAAAGCACCACGTTTGATAATTTTTTTCACAGAAGCACCATAAGAAGCCGGAGCATAAGCCCGGTCAAACAGGGCCTAATTTTAGGTGGGGACGGAGCGGGAGAAGCTACCCCAGGAGGGCTCCTGGTTTCGCTTGTGATTCCGCCCTGGCTCCATCCTTATTTCACGGAGAAGCTGCAGCTAAAGCACCGCGTTTGGTATTTTTTTCATAGAAGCACCATAAGAAGCCGGAGCATAAGCCCAGCCAAACAGGGCCTTAATCTCTTTTTACGACAACCATCTCGCGTGCCATCGTGTCCATCTTGTTTGTTTTAGTGGTTGTCGTTTGACAGTTATTTGCATCTTTTCATCAGTACAATCAAAATTCTACGTAACAGCATGCGTTGTATCTAAATCATGCCAGCCAAAAATTTTAACCTAGTCAGGTAACAGCACTCGATCAATTGGTGATTAAATTTCCTCCTTTGCAGAGCAACATCTGAACTGCTACTAAATATTAGCATTTCTAGATTTGATTAAAATGAAATACTTTAACTTTGACCAGTGATACAAAATATCATTAAGATTAACTATATAAATATGATGTCATTAACTCACCGTGGAACAAACTATCATAGTGTGTAATGTTTTCTGTTTGAAATAATTTATTTTAGTTTGTGTTATTCATCAAAATTGCAAAACTTTGATTTTGACCAATCCCAATTCCATACATGCCATTGTAAAGTTCACCAATCCCGAATCCACCATCACCAAATTACTTATCCCATTCATGTCACTGTGTTACAAAATTTATCCCGTTTTCATTCATATCATTAAATTGCTATAGTTTTTTTTAAATGACTGAACTACCCTTACCCCCAAATTACACTCCATGAACTAATTATCGCGAAACAGCATGCGACGTCTGGTGGAGGCGAGCGCGATGACGGCGGCGAGCGGAGGCAAGAGCGGGGGCGGTGGCTGGTTGAGGCGAGTGCAAGCGCGGTGCCGGCAAGCACGGGCACATTGGTCGATGGAGGCTAGGGGGGGGGGGGGGGGAGGGAGCGGAGGTGACAACGGGTGAGGCGGCAGGCGGCGAGTGGAGCAGCAATTGGTGGAGAAGGAAGAAAGGTATATGACTATTTTTGTCTTTTCACATGATTTACTGTTCATCAATGGCATATATAGGATAAAATTTATAATCTGATGGGTTATATGAGATAAGTCGTTAGGAACTGACATATTTAGGATTAGAACGTGAGGAATTATCTCAAAAGATGAGGATGAAGTAATTTGGACACAAAGCACCTGGCCGCGTACATGGTCCGGACTATATGTCTACGCACACAAGCTTATGTACACGGGATTTCATATCTGTTGCTGCTGCTTTTTTTTACTTGATCAGTGATTGAGGTTGTGTCATCCACCGCTGACCACCTTCACGAGCCTCTTCCCTGACATCAACATCGACTAGTCCAGTCCATGCTTTGTCTTGAACATGTGCAATACAGACATCATGTGAAAGAATAGATTGGGTATATATGAGAGTACATGATTTGGAGGATAAAACACTTTCGGGAATACACATAGAAATCCTAGATATAATATATAAGCTATAAAATATACTTTAACAGATTCTATATGATAACTTTTGGCTTGTTTGGCAGATACCAACCAATTTGTTCCATTATAAACATGGTTTCAAATTTTGTCTGCAACAATAAGGAATCACAACTTTTTTCTTGGTTCATGAAAAAGACTTGGTTTTGAGCTTATAATTCGTTGTTTTGATCCAATTAGTATCAGAAGTCACTGAAGATTTTGTACAGTTGAAATTTTGAAACACAATAAGATGTGTTTTCTTGATTGCATTGTGTTGAGCCTCTTTAAAGCGTCATGGAGATGCCCGTTCAATGTATCAGCAGCCCTCTCAAGTCTCAATGGACCCTCTCAAGTCTCGATGGAATCTTCGTTTCCAGTACCGTACCGCTTGTAAACCATAAACTAGGCGTAGGCGCCTCTGCCCCTTCGTTTCCCGGCAATAAGTATTCAAAGCAAGGACCCATTGCTGAACAAGACCATTCCTTTTGTTTATTTCTCTCGTTATATAGGTCATGCGTTATCCGGAGGCTAGATAGTGGCCTCAATCATCCGATTACTAAGAGCTGCTTATAAAAGGAACCAAGCGTACCATGTCCTCGGCGAACATGACTCAGATCAAGTTCATGACGTACAACGTCTGGTCCTGCGAGCACGTCGCGGTGTTCCGGAGGATAGAGGCGGTCTCCGAGCTCATATCGCGTCATGACCCGGACGTCATCTTCTTGCAGGTGATCTTTTTTTTTTAATTTTGAAATAATCCTTGCAGACGATCTACGTTATCCATTATTTTTGTTTGCAAGTAGAGTATGTAGCCGATCAAAAGCATCCCGATGCTCTCTCATGTCATTCCGCCGTTGAAACCATCCTGCAGGAAGTCACTGACTATATTTACAGTCTCTTCCAAGAGGCTCCATGGTGGGGACTGTACAGGGAATTTTCTTCCAGATCCAAGGACGAAGAACGGAGCTATTCATCGGGGGCATCAAAAAGAGCCAAATCCAGCCCTTTCCTTCTTCTGGTAAAATCTGTTTTTATTTCCAGCTAGTTCATCGCTGAAGAATTAAACATGTTATACTTTTATCGCCGAGAGAACAAAATATAATGTATGTCCAGACCGGCTTACCCGCGCCGCGTGTGCCAATTCGATTGCAGTTGAGCAAAATACCCGCTGATGACGTGTTCTTTCTGGTGTACGAAGAATTCCCCTGCTATGATGTGGGATCAACCCCACCACCAGGGCCACCACGCGCAGCTGGGGAACCTCCTGAAATGCTGTCAGCCTGGGTGTATGAACCCACGTACACGGTACCCGGCAAAGTCGAACTCGAACGATGGGGCCGCCGCCTTCGAGCGGCGACGTGCCTTCTCCCTGGGCCGACGCCTTCCGAGATCGGGTCCGTGCACCGGCGCGCCAGGGCGGGCGCGTTCCTCGACCACTTCGATTGCATCCACGAGCAGTATGGAAGCAGGTTCATGCTCGACGACAACGTCGTGCTTGGAGGTGACCTGGGCTGGGATGACGACCTGGACGGCCCGATACAGCTGCCAGACAGGTGGGTGGACGCCTGGCGTGAGCTCAGGGGCGGCGAAGGCGGTGGACATACGACGCGGTGGCGAACCGGATGCTGAGGGGCCTCACAAAGCCGGCGCAGAGGAGGGCGGACCGGTTCATCTGCAAGCTGAAGGACTTCACTCTCGTGAGCGTCGAGATGGTCGGCGTGGAACCAATCCCCGGCGTGATGCGCTTGGACGACGACGTGAACTTCCTGCCGGTCCTCCCCAGCCATCACTTTGGGTTGCTGCTCACCTTTGCCCAGAAGCAGAACTAGCAGGCCAGTGCGTGGTGTGTTTCTGCATTTCTGCAGCTTGATTGTGTTCTTTTATGTAGCTGCGGAGCTGTTCAGACTTGGGCCTCATGTGATTTCATTCAAAACTAACGTGCGTTGTCACGGACTTAAATATTTTAAAACTATAAATAATAGTTTTTAAATTATTATAAATTACATATAAAACAAAAAAAATATAATCAAATATTTTCAAGTTTCAATTTTGTAAAATCTACATTGTGTTTAGTCTTTACTATAAAGACTAAACATCCCTACGAAAACTAGTTACCCTGAGTCAATTTATCCCTCTAACCTTAACCTTTAATCTTAATCACGTGTTTATTCTTAACCATTTAATTAGCCGTATTACTGGATCCTGTGGGACTGTTTATAGAACTGCCAGTTCGTTTCTTTCCTTTTTTGCTTACTTTTTTCACCCAACCTCCAGCATACCCGCCTGCGTATACCCGGCAGTAAATTTCCTTTCTGCAGGCGTGATTGACTCGCAACTTTATTTCCTTCTGTGGTTTGCTGAGTTTTCTTTTTCTTACGATTTGAATAATAGCTGCGATTTCAAAAGGCCGTCTATGGTTGTTGCGGATCTCCACTCCACACACAAATACAAATGGATAATGGATAAGGGTGGGTCGGTAGAGTGCGCCAACTATGGCCACAGCTGAACGGCGGCGATGCCGACGAAATAGCTCGCCATGAAGAGATGATGTCCTAGGACACGTACGACCAGAAGGAAACGGTTGCCGCAACGGTGTAGGTGCGGTTGGGACACAGTGGAGATCCCCCTTGATTTCCTTCCTCGCTCGATTTTCTAATCCATGATATCTCCTGACCAGATCTAGTCTCCATTCTCCTAATCCCGATTTGCTCCCCTTGTCTTCCTCTTGGATCTCGTAGCAAGAAGTGGGACCAGCGTTCGGATGACAAGGAGGACCTGCCAGATCGCTATCGAGGAGCGCGAGATGCTGGGCTAGTTCTTCGCCGTCTGAATCCATCTGCAGGCCAAGAAGATCAAGAATGTCCGATGAAGTATCAACGGTAGATCAAGAATGTCTGACAAGGTATCCACGACAGCGAACACAAACCAGTGAGGAGCGATGGCATATGGATTGCTTGTGGACTATCAATCCAAGGTCCAATCAACGCGTCAACGGCCAGTGAGAAATCACGTTGTAAGGTAAACGGATATAGCCACCTCCGTTCTAGCTTCTGGTTGCTTGTTTTGACCTTTAGATTGGCTTGACGGTAGTCACTCTTGAACTGCAGCGCCACAAAGGTAATGGACTAATGGCGTAATGCTCCATGTGGAGTTTCTTGAGTGGTTGTTGCAAGAGTAGCTCCAGGACAATGTGACCAACATCCTAAAGTTCAGAGTCAACAACAAAGTGAATGTGCTCAGAATGGTTTGCTCCATGGTAGATACTCGAATCTGCTTTGCTACTTAATGAGATAACAGCATAAATCCTTTTGTCTAAGAAATATTTACCTCAACTGCTTATTTTAGTTGATGAAACAACAATAAAAAATCAGGACCGATATATGATACTTTGTGATATTAATCATGCTTTAAATCTGGGAATTGAGGATCAGTTACTGAAGAAACTATGAAGTGATTATTCCATATTGAGATTTATAATGCACCAATATTAAGGGACATATAATCATGTTGTACTGTTTTTTTATTGCATGGACATATTGCTATAGTGTAGATCTTCACTACTATTTATGCCTTCTTACTTGCAAATGTATATGGATAAAATAGTTTTATTGCTTGACATATTGCTACAGTACATAGACATATTGCTACAGTGTAGATCGTAAAAATTTAGTTTATGACCTTTTTTTAAAAAATAGATAAAAAATGATTTTTTGAAGAAAAAAAGGGCACAAGCTTGTCCGGACACAAGCCGAACACGACACTGCATGGTGGAGACTAGTGGACACTGCTGTGCACACCCATGTACTCCAAGCAACGCCAAAGCAAAAGCTCAGACATAATAAAACGAGAATTGGTTGGGGAGTTGAATTGAATAATTGAATTACTACGAGAAGATACGAGAAGAATCTTGTGCGATCATGGCCTTATTGCCGCAGTCTCTTATTCTATTCTGGAGTTTGAG
Source organism: Eleusine coracana subsp. coracana (assembly GCA_032690845.1). Taxonomy (NCBI): domain Eukaryota; kingdom Viridiplantae; phylum Streptophyta; class Magnoliopsida; order Poales; family Poaceae; genus Eleusine; species Eleusine coracana. Next base: position 46,874,542 of record CM064430.1, read on the forward strand.
TTTGATATATGTGTTTCTATAGACACCACACTAAAATGTTTTGAATTTGAAGATACAAAATGAGATTGCAATTGCTGATTTTAGATGGTTACAAATTGATGCAAACATCATCCAGTATTCCAATATCTATATTGTTGAAGCACAATTGTAGCCGATATTGGGTGTCAACAATATGCCGAGCTTGCTGCCTGGAGTGAAAGGGGAAGTAAATATCTTGTAGAGCATCCCAAACTATAGGAGGATATAAAATAAAAGAATTCAAGTTATATGCCGAGCTTGTTGCCTGGAGCGGAAGGGGAAGTAAATATCTTACATAGCATCCCAAGCTATAAGATATTATGAAATAGAAGAATTCAAATTATACAGGCACCATATGTCGTCTATATGTTCATATTGAACAAACTTGTGCTGTCAAAATGGTAGGTAACATATATTATCTACCTGTTACATAGAAGTTGTTGATACATATATTATAAGATTATCCTTTAATGATGTTTCGGGTCGCATTTTACTTTTTCATTATATGTGTAATATTTGGTATTCACATTTGTATTAATCTCTTCACACATATATTTGTTTATATGTATTATAAACCGTTCCCTATTCAGCCGCTCTCAAGACCATTGAGAATAAAAGATTCTGTAACAAATGGTGTATTCATTGTGCTTATTGTGTTGAGATGTCATTAGTTTACACTATTTATATGTATTTTCAGCAAGGTTCACATAATCGACCGGGCCGGTATAACCGGTCGGTTAGCCGAACAAAAATCGTTTTGGTTGGCGCACGGTCGGCGGCCGATTAACATGCCGATTATTCTGGTTAACCCATCGGTTAGATTGGTTTTAGTGATATATTTTGAATATATATTTTTAAATTCAAAAATATTGGCTTTTGTGCAGTTTCACTGGTTGGTTACATCGGTTTCATCTGATTCGATTTTTTTTAATTTTTTAAAAATTAAATTATAACCGGAGGTTAACCGGCCGACCGGGATAACCGGTCCAGAATGGTTAACTAGATTAACCGATCAGTTAACCCCGGTTATTTCAACCGTGATTTCCAGTAAACAAGATAACATTATAGAATAATCGCACGTGGGTGTCACACGTGCATAATACTAGTATTGTTTAATAATTATAAATAAAACATAAATATTTTAAGTAAAATATAAAATGCAAAGTTATTCATCCATATTCTCGATATCAATTTTTCTTGAAATCTTGAACATCACTTCTGGTCTATAGTAATGTCGTACGCTCCAAGTCAATGACATCCTTCAATTCGTCTTTCACAGGGAGGTTGTAGTAGTAAAGTGCTTAGCAGGTTAGACTTGTTGGTAGTCTATATATTTTATTTTTGTGCAACTTTTTATTAATCTAGATGAAAAATTAATTATGTTTTTCTTAAAGCCGTGCAGAGGATGTCTATGTTGTTTGATGTAAACACTACAATAAAAGTGGGCTGTTGTTGGTTGAAGTTACGCACCCACTTATATACTGCAAGAGCGCGGTGTACATAGTAGCACTTTTTCCCTTAAATTGAGTATATAAGGTTTATCATATCCACTGGGACCTAAGAGATTATCAAACAAAGTTAACAGGAAAAGATCTAGTCATGGCTACTGTCGAGTTTGACTTGTATGAGGGGAGACTAGCTAATGCAAAGGTGCGTCAGACAACAAATCTGTTGTCACGCCGATCGGCGCAGGGTTGAGCCGATCGACACATGGACGAATCTAAGCCAAAGTACGTCGGTTACCGTGTAAGCCTAAGCTGTTCTAGTGAGTAGCCAGATATCTACTAGTGAGATCGTAACCAGATAATCTAATCAAGTAGCATCATAATGGTAATTATATGGATCAATGAAAACCTATAATGAATAAGACCACCCGGCTTTCCGAGCGGCTCCTGATTTATCGCTGCTGAGAGAAAACCCTTAATCGCACGAGTATCTTACCCTACTCAACTATCCAATAGTGCTGCACAGGTTTAGTGCTATCACCGCTAAACCACACTACTAGCATCATCAAGCAACTAAAATCAATACAATATCCGAGTACTATCCTGATCACCACGATCAAGATAATATCAACCTACTTAGCCTAGAACTAAGTAATTGGAATAAGCACATGCATGATTACAGAATCAAGATAGACAGATCACCAAAACCATCATCAAACATATTCGATTATACTTGAGATACATAGAATAAGATTCATCACCGCCGAGATGGGCTACCTTGATGGATCAACTCTTACACAAATGATTCTTCAAGCTCAACTAGAGATCTATTCTAACGGGGCGAATCCCGGTGGCTCTAACTCACGAAACTGTTATCCCTTCGACGCCTTCTGTTGCTTCGGCCAGGGTTCCCAAGTATTTATATGGGTTCTTCTCGTAAAGGACTTGATTTCTAGCAACTAAGGCGGTTGTTGATCGGCGCAGGATTGCGCCGATCGGCACAAGCCGTGTCTCTTCTGGTTTCTCTTCCGAGTCAGTTCCTTTGTTTTCCACAGCTGCCATGTGGGCCTTTTCCTTCGAGATAAAGTCTTGTACTGCACGTCGAGATCTTGAAGTTCCATAAATCTTCCATGCGAATATCTTCAAGTGTTTTACGCAGATAAACTTCCATAAAACATTGTGGAATGAGCCTCGGTCACTTTTGTGGGCTAAAACTCCCTTGCGCCGATCAGCTCATGGGTTGCACCGATCGCCGCACTGGGCTTCTTTAGTGCTTTTCGTCTATTTTGGACTCCTGTCCTCTTCATTATCACTTTAATCATCAATTTCACCTGTTTGCGCAATAAAGCTACAAAACAACGCATATACAAATATATAGCTAAAATCACAGGTAAATGGCCTAAATTAGCATGAATTATGCTCTAATTGGGGTAATATTCACATATAAAGGGGGCACTTAGGGAGTGCCAACAGTTCCCCCACACTTAAATCTTTGCTCGTCCCGAGTAAAGTAAAAGAAAGAAAAATTTAAGAACATACTTCTTCTTTCGTAAAAATATCTCAAATCATCAAATGTTGAGCATTGTTCTATTGTGATGTGTTTCATATTGGTATTCAGCAAAATAGTTCAAATGTGGGCATGAAGTTTAAAGTTCTCCCCAAAGCAAAGATGATGTCCAACTCACAAATTATAACTTTTCCATATATGTAAATCACTAAAAAGATTGTTGTGAATATAAAGAATCTATCTTTCAATAATCCAAGGCAACAACTCATCTTTCAAATCACTCAACCTATATCTACATCAGAATAATCAAATAATATTTGTGTAAAGCTTATATGAGTAGCTAGGTATGGTAATTAGGATTGCAAACATAAATCAACAATATATTGTAAAGTTAGGAGATTATTCTTCATTGGAATTACAGAAACTTAACAAGATGGCCAAAGAAAATTTAATAAAAGACTCACACTTTGGATATGTGGACATGTGCATTGCAAAAAATTAATCTTGGAAGAAAAAGGAACTTCCATTATCAGATTGCACTTGGTTGGGATGATTCATGGCTATATTAGAATAAATTTTGAGAATAAGTATATCATATACCATCCCCCCACACTTCAAACTTTGCTAGTCCCTTAGCAAACAGCAGAGCTTTTTTTCTTTCCTTTTTTTTCTCTTTTTTTTCCTTCTCTTTCTTCTCCCTTTTTTATTTTTTTATTTTGCTCTCTGTTGGTGCCGATCGGCTCTTGGCCTGAACTCACCAGCATTTGTTGGTATTTGATCCTCCTGGCTTTAAATAAAGCTAGAAATATAGGATGTGGTCAAGGAATGATACTCAACAAGACTTTGGGTTTACTCAACGAAATTGAATTTTTGCATGAGTAATTCAAGGCTAGAAAAAGATACAAAGATTTGGCCATCTTAGTAAAGTTCTTACCAAAAAGAATGAAATCCTAACCGAACTCAACTATCAATTTAATGTTTATCTACATATCAAAGGCTCAAGAGTATTGCTCAAAATATGACATTGGTAGGTATGGATCTTGGAAACAATAAATTCCAAAGTTCACAATATGAATATTTATTTATAAAAGGATTGGTACTAAGTTATCATCACAACAATGCAAATGAAGCACATGGGTACTCAGAATTGCTCCACATAAGAAATATTTGCTGAATAATAATTTAGTGTACGTTCAAATTTTATTCAATGCTCAATATTATTTGGTTTTCATCGACACTTTTAAAGAAAGAATAGCTAATTCAATTCTTCTAAAAGAGCATAACCGCCTCCATTATATTAAGATCGAAACTCGAGTACATGGTGATGATTTTTGCACACACTTGCATTAAAATAAAATTACTACTAACACACATGCGTGAAAATAAAACTACTACTAACACACCTGCATGAAAATAAAACTACTACTAACACACCTGCATGAAAATAAACACACCCGATACATGGTTTCCCAACCCGCTCACACACTCATAAGCAAATAAAGGAAAAAGATTGCAAAAGATAAAAGAAAAATGCAAACTGGGAAACCGATACATGTGCCCACTCCTAGGCACTCTAATAAAGCGGAGGTGGAGAAGATGGCTGATCAAAGCCATAGCACCACGCCTTGAGTCGCTCGAACTCCTTCACCATCACGTCGTGGTTGTTCCTCCATTGGAACATGGCGTCCTCCACGTGCTCGATGTGATGCATGTTGTTGTCCAGGTACCCCTGCATGGGCATGAAGAAGCCTGCACCGGGCATAGGAGGGACCACTGGTACGTGCCCTTGGTACCGGTAGTCGATACCCGCGCTGAAGTAGGAGGCGCCGAACGGCGCGCCACCTACGCCGACCGGCGTAGAGGGCTGTGAACCGCCCGTTGCGTCGCCCTATCCTGACTGGTAGTTCTGACCACCAGGAACCCCACTCACTGTCGGCTGCTGCAAATGTCGTTGGTTGTTGGACTCGCCCATGTTGGTCCTTGTGAACTCGGCCTCCCTCCAGGATACCTTCTTCAAGCCAGTTTCCTCCCTCCAGCTTGCGAGGGAGAAAAACTCCTAGCTCTGGACATGGGAGCCTGATGTTGGTCTCGCCGACATGGAAACCGACACGAACACTCCCTGTGACAATATTGCCACGAGTCATGTTCTTGCCAATCTCCGTCGGGTACTGCCACTCGTTGTCGCATCCTCCCTGTCCGTCGCCATTGTGGACGAAGGCTGCAAGGCATTGAAGATAGGCCCCGAAGGCCAACTTCTTGCTTGCCTTGCCCCTCTTGTCGAACCAACCCCGCACCATCACTGATGTGGGATTGCAGTGAGATGGACTCACGATGGCGTTGAAGAGCCACTGTAGGTCCATATCAGTGACGTTGCTGGAGTCGACCTTGTCGCACGTGCGCGCTACCAACCATCGATGGAAGACTTGAACAGTAGGGTTGCGGATGTTATCACGCTTCATCTCCTCCACGGGCGAGAGCCGCCTCCAGAAGGAGTCCAACTCCTCGCATCCTAAGATGATGGTGACGTCGGCGTTGGCATCGAAGCCGAAGGCTTGAGCCGCCGCCTCCATAGTCACCGTGTAGCTGATGTCGCGGACGAGAAAGTTGATGGCCTCGTCGCAGTAGTCGTTGGTGCCGATCCTCATTGTAGAGGCAACCTTGGTGATGATGTCAAGGTTGTAGTCCATGGGGAGGCCGTGGAAGTTCACCCAGCCGAGGATGTCCATCATCTTCTTCAAGTCCTCCCACATGCCGGTCGTGGTGAGGAAGATATCGTCCATGTCGAAGTTGGGGAGAAACCTTCCTCGCACCGTGAGGTAGTGCTTCTGTTCCTCCATGCTCAGGAGGGTGAAGCCCTCCTCCACCGTGCGTGGCATGAATGCCGGCAGCAGTGTTGATGCAGGAACCACACGGCTTGCCGCCATTTGGCTCCTCGTAGCACGCCCCATCGGAGGGGGCGCCCCTGAGACGGAGTGCCGGGCGCTGATCTCGTAAGCCGCCGCCAAACCGGTGGATGTACCACCCACCGACATGTCGTCATGAGCCAGGAAGCTCCCCCCTCGCCGAGGAGTCACCGTTTGACTCACTGCTACCATCGAAACTGCTTCCTCAGCGTAGTCTCTTGCCCATCTTGCGGAGACGATCCATCTACGAGGAATGTGGAACGTGTGCAAGATCGTGAGTAGTGGAGAAGGTGGAGAGATTACCGGGATGGTGTGCCAAATGGGGGGCGCCTGACCTCCCTTTTATAGTGTGGGAAACTTCCAGGAGAAGGAATCGCGAAAATTTATAAAATTTTGGATCGCACCGATCGGCACGGCATTGTGCCGATCGGCTCGATTCCAAATTTTAATGCTCTGACACTCTGGCTCCGGATTCCCATCCTCTACGTTGTTTCCTGGCACATCATGTCGGTTGGTAGGCGAATAGCACGGAACCCCGATGTCTTGATTGACAGCGCCGTCTCTTTTTCAGCTTTGGGTCAATTTCGTGCCTCCTATGCACTGAACACCTGCATAGAAATCATACCTGTTCCTTGAAATCAATGCTCGCCCACGTTTGTCACCCATTTAGGAATCGTACAGGTACCTGCGCCGATCAGTGCAGAAGCGCGCCGAACGGCGCAGGCCCCCTGCACCTCATCTTGAGGTCATGCGTTGACCCTATTGCCTCACGTTCATCTCCTTCACCTAATTTTCACTTTCCCAATATTCCTGTAGCATTGACACACGTAAAAGGGTCAAATCTGGCAGATGCACCGATCGGCTCTAGCTTGTGCCGATCGGTTCAAAGTCTGTTTATGCTCCTGGTCCCTTGCTTCCTCGCTGGATGCCGCTTTTCTTTCTTTCTGCGTTGGTCGCCTCAACATCTTTCCAATTCTGAGCATCATCAGCCTTGTATCCTGATCTGGGCAATCGTGCGCCGATCGGCTTCTGGCCTTGTATCCTTGTATCTCTGTTCCTTCATGTTTTTGGTCTTTTTCTCTTTATATTCCTATGTTAGTCTACAGTATATATATACACAATTTTGCACAAATAAATAGACAACGCAAGAGCACACAAGAATTAAGCACACACTTTTTCTATTTCTTTTATTTGGGGGATTGTTTTTATTACAAGCAAATAAATTAAAAACACCGGGTTGCCCTCCCAGCCAGGATTAATTAACTAAAATAAAATGGGTTGCCCTCCCATAAGCACTAAACAACTGCTAAATCCCCCGATCATTGGGTTCCCTCCTATTGAGACTTGATCTCGGCAATAATAATATAGGGCTACATCGAGATTAAGAACTATGATGGTTCAGACACAAGACGCCGAGTTATACAGGTTCGGGCCCTCTCGATGAGAGTAAAAACCCTCCTATGTTCTGTAGTTTGTATTGCTCGTAAGAGGATGTGTTTCGTGTGTGTTGTCTGTGTCCCTCGATGGGGGTACCGTGCCGCCTTATATATCTGGTCGGCAGAGGGGTTTATGAAGAGTCCTACTCGTAGTCTACAAGGATTAACATAGAAAGTCTATCTCTAATTGCCTTGCGCTCCAAGCCGACTTGGTCGGTCTCTTTGTTATGGTGCTACCTAGTTGGTTGCCGACTTAGGCTTAGCTATGGATACCCGTAAGGCAAGTATTCCACAACAGCCCCCTAGTGCTTGCTGATTTTGAGCTTCGACTTGCCGAGTGATCTTCAATGTTGGTCATAAATTAGGAAGACCTCTTTATTTGAAGTTTCTGATAGATTTGGTGTGCCGACTAGGTGCACCTGATCAGGTGTAGCCCCCCAACTCTTGTATAATTTGGAGGCTAACAAATAATGCAAGACTCTAATTACATTACCTCTCAATATTTTGTTATATTTTACTCAAACCATCAAGCTTGAGATTAATATACCATCTGATCATCAAACCAGATAGTCAGACCGCAAGACTTTAGTCTTGCCGACCGATTTTTTAAAAGGCCGAGTGATGTACACTTTATCCGAGTGATCCATTGATCTGAGTTTTATGATTTTGATCATATCCATGGCTATGGAAAAGAGTATGACATCAGTCATACAAAAGTACTAAGCTAAATGACATCAATGATAATATAGCTTTTCCCTTATAAATTATCACTCGATTTGTTCATAAATTCAATTACAGTGGTTTTACTATTGACATCAATCAATAACATCACCTTTGAACTTATTCCCGTATGACCATCAAGTCCTCTGCTATATGATTATCAAATCATATAGATACGGTAAATATTTTAAGTGGTTTGACCACTGCTTCTCATCAAAGAAGCCCCCGAGATTATTTCTCAAAGGTAGCAGCCTTAATTCTTTTTAAAGAATATGGCCATTTATTTTTATCCACAATAAAAAAAGCCCGACACTGTGCGGCCCATACCAGCCCATGGGACCCAGGTGACCTAGGTCAAAAAGCGGGGGTATAAAAAAGGCACAGAGTGTTGACTCTCAGTCCACGCCATCATTTCGCACGAGCTCTTCGTCTTCCTCGCGCTTCCTGTGCTCTTGCGACTCCTCTGCTTCCAAAGCCGCCTCTAGGGTTAGCTCATTTTTGCTTCTGCCTCCACAGATCTTGCCACCGTCTAGCCCCCAAGCTCCACCTAGGGTTAAACCTTCAATCCACCCCGTCGATCCACTTCATCACCATGGGCCGCAATACCGTCGCCAAGGTCGCCGTCGCTACCGAATCATCTTCGTCGGACATCGATGTTCCCGAGCAGCTTCGGGAGTTCTCGAAGAGCTCCATCACCCAGGCTGGCTTGAACAAGATGGTGGTGGATGGCATGCTTTCGGAGCAGGTGCTTCTTGATTGGATGGTTCCCAAGGAAACCTGCCCTATTCCCATCCATCAACAGACAGTAGTCTTCCTCTCGTTTTTTGAGCATGGTTTCGGAGTTCCTTGCTGCAGCTTTCTACGTGGGCTCCTCTTCTTCTATGGGATTGATCTCGTCAACCTCAATACCAATTCCATCCTCCATATTGCCATCTTCGTGCATATGTGTGAGGCTTTTCTGGGGGTTCTCCCCCATTTCAATCTCTTTCGCCATTTGTTCGTTCTTCGACCACTGCCGACCAAGGACAGCCAGGTAGCCATATGTGGCGTAGGCGTCCAGTTGCGCAAGAAGGAGATCTACATCAATGTGCCCTTGAAGATCGGCAACAAGAACTGGAAGGATGAGTGGTTCTACTGTGACAACCCTCCTTCGGTCCTTGCTGACTTCTCGGGTGCTAAGGCAGTTCCCTAGCCCAAATGGATCGAGAAACCCGACCCAACCGATCCCCAAGTGGTTGAGTTGTTGAAGAAGATTGCCACTCTAAAGGAGGACGTCATCGATGGAATCACCATTGCGACGAGCTTCATCATGCGCTGAGTGCAGCTCTTGAAGCTTCAGAGTCACCCGACGTGGAGCTATGTTACCAATGATAAAACCAGGAAAGTGCCTGACCCTCCAAATGGCTCTCTCTTCGGTCGAGGTTATTTGAAGATGTTTGAAGGGACATCATCCAAGACCTTTCCTTAGTCAGGAAGGCATACAATGGGGGCTCTCTCCAGGCCCGAGTAAGCTTTAGTGTCTTTTCAAAGAGTCTGTCAACATCTTGTTCTGATGTTATGCTTACTGTTTTGTCGCTTATGTAGGTTCTGGACACTTATGTGTCTCACCCTCCGCTCCCTCCGACTGACACGGAAGGACCCGATTACGTCGAAAAGCCGTTGCCGATCGCAGCTGGCGGCAGAGGAACTTTTGCTAAGGCACGACCGACCGAGGAAGCCGGCGGTTCTGCTTCCCTTGCTTCTTCTCACTCCGGTCTGCCACCCCCCGATCGTCGATAGAAACAAACTGCTCACTGTCGTTGGTATGTGGGCCAGGACGATGACGAAGAAGAGGTTGCCCCGAGCGCGAATCCTACCACTTCTACTCGCTCCGACCAACCTTCGTGACAGTCAAAGCCCCCGAGCAAGTTGGCTACCAAGGCTGGTGCGGCGAAGACCGATGAAGCCGCCAAGACCTCCCTGAAGAGGAAGGAGTCTGACCCTCAGATCTCTTCTTCGAAGAAGAGAGCCTGCCGGATCAAGATCAAACAAGCCTCCAGGTATTCCTTGACGTTTTCAATTCTTCACTCTGTCACTTATGAATGCATCAGTCATCCTTATATTTTATCTATCAAAAGTGGTCGGTCGGAGCCTTCCCAGAGTACGCAAGGGTCTCATGGCACCCGGTCTACTCCGGCTCCTCAACCGATCCTGACACCTCTAACAGTCGACACGCCATCGAGCGTCCAGATCCAGGTAGAGAAGGAGACCGACGCCTCTGGTCCAGCGCCAAAACCGGCACCAACTCCTACCCCGACCCCTCAGTCTGCCTCGTCTTCGACCGTCGTCCCTTCCCCACTTTTTTAAGGGTAAGGCCATCTTGGTCAAGGAGACTCTAGCTCGGCCTGAGGTTGAGGATATGGAGATCCTCCAGCGTCATCGGGAGTCCAGCAAGGTACATCAATACCAAGCATTTATCTTTGATTCTTTTGTTCATCTGACCGACCCAACTATCTTTTTTTAGAGTCTATATTCTCTTGTGGAGAAGAAACAAGCCAGGGTCGAATACCTTGAAGCTGAGAACTTTGGTAAGTTTAAACATATTTTCCATGCTGTTACCATTGTCTCTAACTCCAATGTGCCATGTTGTTGTAGTCACCAGCGGTCAGCTGACCTCAGCCAGGCAGCAGATTGAAAAACTGCAAACCGACCTAAAGAAGGCTGAGGAGCACCACAATCTTGAGAACACTGGTACGCCAGTGGTCTACCTTCTCGGTCTTCCTTTACCTGTTCACTCTAACGCTTATGATTTTGGTTTTCAGCCCGTGACAAGAAGGTGACCGACTTGGAGGCGCTCACATCTAATCAGCAGAGGTTTTTAGATGCCTTAACTGCTGAGAAGAACAACCTCACCAAGTCGCTCGGCGAACGAGATGCTGAGCTGGAGTACCTGAAGAAGAAGCTGCAGGAGACTGAGAAGAAGGTTGAGGATGCTAAGATCATATCCAACTCCTACAAATGTAATCTTGCTAGTAAGCTTTTTCCTCCAATTAAGCATTCTTTTGTTGATGCTTTGGTACTTAACCATTCATTAGGACTTTTTTAGTCATGACTTATGGCGCTCGGAAAGCATTGGATTATATCCATGCTAACCAAGTGGAGAAGACCAGGCACACCATTGAGTATCTGCTGGAGCATGAGTCAGAAGCTATCGCCAGCAACACCAAGAGGGTGGCGACCGAGGCTGGAAGCCGAGTGCTCGCAATTTGCCAGTCTTGGTCTCCCTCACTGCCTCTGGACAAGATTAAAGAGGGTTTCAATCCCGAGATGTCGGTCGACCAGTGCCAGCTTCTGATGGACTCCATGCTAGAGACCTCACGGGCCTTGGTCGAGAACGTCGAGGTCGATCCTCTTCCGCCGACCCCTCCGAGCTCTCCCGGTCTGGAACAGCAGGCTGATTGTCCTTCTCCTTCAAAGGAGTTGTAATTCCTGTTCCAAGTTATAAACATTAGTAGTATCTGTGATATAAAAACAATTATGTCTTTATTGCAAATATAAGTGTTGTTATGCTTGATTATTTCCTAATCAAATGATAAAAGAGCCACTGAATAGTCAAAACAACAATCTCCTGTTTTCTTAGAGCGATTCAGTCAACACTTAGCTGCATTAGCATGTCGTAGTATCTAGACCTCTCTGCACTAAGTCATTTAGAGATACAACAGAAGTTGTGCCAGTCTGCCTTAGCATCGTAAATTGTAATTCATCACCGCGTTACAACACAGAGTGAACCAGTCGACACATGACCTCTCGCTCTTTGGCTCTGGGTTTAGTGTAGTGGCAGCCTGTTGTGCAGCTTGAATTGTATAACTATGATGTTCTAGCGTTAGACCAAAAAAATATAAGACCGTATCAGATTATGAGAAATCGGTCAGAAAAAACCAAAACCAAATTATATCAAGGTTAAGGTGTAGTGGGACATTATTACTAGCCCCCTGGCTCGATTGTTTAATTTTTAAATTAAGGAACCAAGGCATATATTAATGAAAATCATCACAGAATCTTTTATAAAAGAAGACTGAAGTTTCATTCAAAGTTAATGTATTGAAATACATAAATATAGACTAAGTACAAAAGCGACGTAGCTGGTTTATGTTCCATGAATTTGGTATGTCGTCGCCATCTTCATACATCAGTCGGTAAGCCCCCGGCCGAGTGACTTCCTTGACCACATAAGGTCCTTCCCAATTAGGGGATAACTTGTGCTGATTCTTGGTTGATTGCACTCGGTGCAGCACTAGATCTCCAACATGGAACTGATGACTCCGAACGTTCTTGTCATAATAGCGCTGCAAGCCCTATTGGTATATCGCCATCCAAAACAGAGCGCGATCACGCAACTCTTCTGCTGCAATCAACTCAACCTCTCGGTTGTCTTCAGATAGCTTCTCATCGTATCCTTTGACTCGTGCTGATGCAAGGTTTACCTCGGTCGGCAGTAAAGCCTCAGAGCCGTAGACCAACGAGAAAGGTGATTGGCCAGTAGCTCGACTGACATTTGTGTGCAGCCCCCAGAGTACCGAAGGCAGCTCTCGAATCCACTGACCGACATATGGCTTGAGTTTGTCAAAAATCCGAGGCTTCAACCCCTAAAGAATCATACCGTTGGCCCGTTCGACCTGCCCATTGCTTTGAGGATGAGCCACTGATGCAAAGTGGATTTTTATTCCCATCACATCGGCAAAGTCACGGAATTGCTCAGATGTGAACTGAGTGCCATTATCGGTGATGATATCATGAGGAACTCCAAACTGAGTGAAGACCTCTCTGAAAAACTCGACCACCTTCTTTGAAGTTATCTTGCCGACCGACTTCGCTTCAATCCACTTAGTAAATTTGTCAATGGCAACAAACAAATGCGTGAACCCGCCTGGCGCTTTCTTGAAAGGACCGACAATGTCAGACCCCCAAACAGCGAAAGGTCATGTCATGGATATCATCTGAAGTTGCTACGAAGGCATGTGCGTCTGTTGAGCGAAGAATTGACAACCTTGACAGTTCCAAACGACCTAGTGTGCATCTTCTACCGCCGTAGGCCAATAAAACCCTTGCTGGAAAGCTTTGCTGACCAAAGTCTTGGATGCTGCATGATTGCCACATACGCCTGAATGGATTTCCTCCATCAACTCTTTGCCCTCAGATATCGAGATGCATCGCATAAAGATGTTTGAACTTCCTTTTCGAAAAAGTTGGTCGTCCACCATTAAGTATCCTCGACATCTTGCCTTCAACCTCTGTTGCTTATTAGAATCCGTAGGCAGCGTACCCTCAGTCAATTATTTGACTATTGGATCACGCCAGTCGGTCTGCATGTGATATCATCGACCAACTCTTCAACTTCGGTTGTCATGACATCTGTCTTTGAAATGATAGTGGGTGATTCAAGGGTGTGTAAGAAAACACCGGGTGGGACAATCGCTCGGGACGATCCCATCTTGGCCAATTCATCGGCCGCTTGATTATTATCCCAAAGAACATGAGTGAACTTTAGTTCATCAAACTTATCTTCGAGCTTTCTTACTTCTTGGCAGTAAGCCGCCATGTTGCCATCCACACAGTTCCAATCTTCAGTGACCTGATTGATGACCAATGTCGAGTCACCGAAGATGTCCTGTCACTGGATGCCGAGTGACACCGCAATCCATAGACCGTGTAGAAGAGCCTCATATTCCGTAGCGTTATTAGACGCACGAAATATGATTTGAAGGAGATATCATAGCTTCTCTCCTTGTGGTGAAATAAGTACAATCCCCACGCCAGCACCCGGTAGCTGAAGAGACCCATCGAAGTACATTTTCCAGTACTCTAGATCTTGCGGGGTGGGCGACATTTGTACCTCTATCCACTCGGAAACAAAGTCAGCCAATGCTTGTCCCTTGATTGCCGAACGTGGCATGAATGTGATGGTGTACTGACCAAGTTCGACTGCCCACTTAGCAATCTTTCCTTCGGCTTCGCGATTGTGTCGGACTTGACCGAGAGCAAAAGTCGTGTGCACTTCGATTGGATGAGCCTGAAAGTAATGCTTCAACTTCCTCGAGGTGATCAAGAGCGCATAAAGCAGCTTCAGGATCTAGTTGTACCGTGTTTTGGAGGTGCTTAAAACCTCACTAACAAAGTAGATCGGGTGTTGTACTTTTTGTACATGACCCTCTTCCTCACAGTCGATCATCAGAACGGTACTCACAACTTGAGTTGTGGCCGATATGTAAAGTTGAAGTGTCTCTTACGGCTCTGGAGGTACCAAGATCGGAATATTACTGAGGTGAGTTTTAAACTCCTCTAAGGCCGACTGAGCCTTGGTCGTCCATACGAAGCCTTCCTGCTTTTTCAGCAATTTGAAGAAAGGTGGACCTCTAACCCCCAGTCGGGAGATAAAGCGACTCAAGGATGCCATGCATTCGGTCAGCATCTGTACACCCCTTTGGGAATTCGGTGGCCCCATATCAAGGATCGCCTTGATCCTATCCGGGTTTGCCTCAATACCCCGTTTTGAAACGATGTATCCTAATAGCTTTCCGGACGGAACCACAAAAACACATTTTTTAGGATTTAGCTTCATCGAGTAATGCCTTAGATTGTCGAACGTTTCTTCCAGGTCAGAAAGAAGTTCTTCAACCTTTCGGGTTTTTTACCATGATATCATCAACGTCCGCTCCAGCGTTCCGACCAATCTGAGTTTTAAGGCAGCGTTGAATACCACGTTGGTAAGTCATGCCAGCATTTTTCAGACCGAACGTCATAGTAATGTAGCAATAGGCGCCAAAGGGAGTTATGAAGGAAGTTTTCATTTGATCTTCGGCCTTCAGCAAGATCTGGTGACAGCCCGAATAGGCATCCAGAAAGCTTAAAAGCTCACACCCTGCTGTTGAGTCTATGATCTGATCGATGCGTGGCAGAGCGAAAGGGTCCTTTGGACAGACCTTATTCAAGTCGATATAATCAACGCACATCCGCCACTCATAATTCTTCTTAGGTACAAGGACTGGATTTGCCAGCCAATCTAGATGATACACTTCCTTGATAAACTTAGCATCTAGTAACCTAGCTATCTCCTGCTTAATGGCGTCCTTGCAGTCTTGCGCAAATCTTCTAAGCCGTTGCTTTACGGGGGCAGCCCCAGGAGGCACCCTTAGCTCATTCTCAATCTTTTCCCTAGGAACTCCCAGCATGTTAGAGGGCTTCCATGCAAAAATGTCCCTATTTTCCTGGAGGAAAAGAATGAGCGCGAGTTCCTATTTTTTGTTGAGGTTAGCCCCTGCATAAGTCACCTTAGCGGGGTCCTCTGGGTCGAGCGCAATTTCCTTGGTGGGGACGTCATCTGTCTGGATCTTGTCCTTAGTATGCTTCTTCTTGGGGATCTCCGCATCAGTCTGCTCCTTGTTGCCTAGGCCCTCTCGAATCTCCTGTCGGTCAGATAGCATCAACTGTCGGTCGGCCATTTCACAACTCTGCACATTACAATCAAAGGAATTCCTAAGATCTGAGTGGAGGGATATAATTCCTTTAGGACCTGGTACTTTCAGAGTAAGGTACGGGTAATGCGGGACTGCCATGAACTTTGCCATCACCGGTCTCCCCAAGATGGCATAGTACGCAGACTCGAAGTCTGCCACCTGGAAGATGATTCGCTCAGTTCTGAAGTTCTCGTGGGTTCCAAAGGTAACGGGCAGAACGATCTGTCCAATAGGAACAAAAGTTTTGCCGGGCACAATCCCGTGGAAGGGAGAGGAACTCGGTTGTAGGTCATTGACCGATAAGCCTAACTCCACGAGTGTTTTGGTCAAGAACAGGTCCAGACTGCTTCCTCCATCGATGAGTACTTTGTTGAACTTGACCTCCTTGATGGTTGCCGCAAGAACCAGGGGATACTTTCCCGGTTTGGGCAAGTGCTTTGGGTGACCCGACCGATCAAAAGTGATCGGTACTTCAGACCACTTCATGAACTAGGGTGCAGCGGGTTGTACGGAGTTGATCTCGCATAGCTCTAGCTTTTGCTTGCGCTTGGACGTGTAGGCATTTGGGCCTCTGATGATGAAGTTGACTTCCTTCCGAGGCTCCTGGAACTCTCCATCTTCGTCCTTGTCGCCACTATCCTCAGGCTTGTCTTTGTTGTTGCGCCTCGGTAGGTCTTTAGCCACCTTTAGCGCGGCAGTTGCAATGCCTTTCAGATTGTAGCAATCCTTCGCCTTGTGGTTTCCCTTTGGGTGCCATAGGCACGGGCCACTGAGTAAATTGTCCATGGTCGGTTGGCCTGCCCGGTGAGTTTTCCTCGACCGGTCTACTGCCACGACCAAGTTATCAGTCTTTCGCTTCTTGTCCTTCTTGGAGGACTCTGGCTTGTCCGAGTGCTTCTCCTTGCCTTTGCCTCGGATGTCGTATAGGGCTGACTCTCCGGATGTGAATTTATCCGCAATCTCGAAGCACTCCCGCGCAGTCAACTTGAGATCATGATTCTGCCGACCGATCTCCCGAACCAGCTCATCACTCGAGACCCCTCCTTGGAAGGCTGTGATAACCTACTGATCTGGTATATTGGGGATTTCGGTCTTCTTGGCATAGAACCTTTTGATGTAGTCGTGTAGCGGTTCATCAGCTTTCTGCTTGATCCGAGTGAGGTCAAAGTGGTTGCCCGACCGGTTGCAAGTAGCTTGGAAGCTTTCTATAAACTTCCTGTTGAGGTCTCCCCATGATGAGATTGACTCATACGGTAGGGATGTAAGCCAAATCCGAACGGCTGGCTCAAGGCAGACCGATAGATAGGTGGCCATTACAAAGGTGTCGCCCCCCAATCGACCGAATTGCCGTGCTGTTTAGCTGTAGCCACTCCTATGGGTTGGTTTGACCATCATATTTTTTGATCTGAACCGGCTTGAAACCCTTAGGCCACCATGCGATACGAAGCTTTGGTACATAAGCCTTGATCCCGTTGAATCCATCATTAGGAGAGGTCGACCTCCTTTAGTTTTGGCTGGAAGGCCGAGGTGGTGAAGGCGCATGGTGATTATGGCGAGGGCCAATGTCATCATGATGACGACGCCGGTTGTCTTCATCATTATCCTCGCGCTGATCCCAATTGTCACGTCGACATCAATCGTCACGGTTTTCTCTCGGAGGGGTATTGCACCGTCGGTCGTCCCGTCGGTCTTCGCGGCGGTCGTCTGTCCTCCGGTTGCGTCGCTCCTCCTCGTGGCACCGGTTATCCCGAACCCGCTCCTGGGTACGAGAGTTTATGGCTTCTTGATCGTCATGAGGTTTCATGGAATCCCTCAAGTCGTTCGATGATCATCGCGCCATTTCTCACGAGAAGTTACGTGGCTGGAACTAGCTATTGATCGTGATTCATCTCTAGATTTGTCCAGAGCGGCGGCTGCTTTTAGCATAGCTACTGCCCTTGTCATCACGGGAGTTTGGTACTGTGCATCTTCCATCAAGGTGTCTAGCAGAGTCTATCTTTGGTACGAGAGTTTATGTTGTTTTTGGGGGGTGTCATAAACTTTAACGTAATCTACCTCCATCTCCGTTGTCCCCAGGTCTAGCCGACGAGCATGGCGAGAACCACGAGATCCTCTTGGTTGGCGTCGGTGACCGGATGTAGGAGGTACTTTTGAAGGATCATCCTCTTTTTGGCCTTCTCCATCCGCCCGTCATTATCGGCTGGATCCTCGTTCTCCTCATCATCGTCTCCCATAGATGGGGTCTGACCCTCAACCATATTGATGGCACAAGGATATGGGCATGTAGATCCGTCTAAATCCTCATCAAAGGAGCAGACCGACTTGGAGTCGTACCCAGTGGATAGATCTATTTCGCTGAGTCCGAGTGGAATCAGAGCTGGGATTAGATCTGACGGGCTCGGTGATCGCACCATGAAATTGGTAGTGGCCAAGTCAGATCGATGATTGTCGAGGCCTAACGCTCCGTTGGAGTCGATGGTGAAGTCGAGCGAACCGAAGGAGATCTTGAAGTCCAGCGAGTACTGAATGACTGGAATCTCGGCCATCAAAGTCAACGGAGAATCCCAGCGAGCCTTATCCCCTTCCTGGTGCGCCAACTGTTGAGACTTGATCTCAGCAATAATAACATAGGGCTACGTCAAGATTAAGAACTACGATGGTTTAGACACAAGACGCTGAGTTAAACAGGTTCGGGCCCTCTCAATGAGAGTAAAAACCCTACGTCCTGTGTTCTGTGGTTTGTATTGCTTGTAAGGGGATGTGTTTTGTGTGTGTTGTCTGTGTCCCTTGATGGGGGTACCTTGCTGCCTTATATATCCGGTTGGGAGGGGGGTTCATGAAGAGTCCTACTCGTAGTCTACAAGGATTAACATAGAAAGTCTATCTCTAATTGCCTTGCGCTCCAAGCCGACTCGGTCGGTCTCCTTGTTATGGTGCTACCCGGTTGGTTACCGACTTAGGCTTAGCTATGGATACCCGTAAGGCAAGTATTCCACACCTCCCAAGAGCACTCTAGTTTTTTAGAGGTCAAAGAGCTCGACCTCCCCGCAATCAATCAATCCTTAATGTCACGATGCGGGATGTGAAGCCGCGACACTACAAGGTTTTCTCATCTCTATGGCTCATATACCTTCGGATGACCTATCCATACATTCCCTCCAATTACTTTCGATGCCATGTTGCCGTGGTGTCTTGTATCTCTTCACTTCATCAACAACACGACACTCTTCTCCCTTTGGGCGGAACTTAAAAGACTAGGGAGTCCCACTTATATCAAAGGTTATCTCGCCACTCCCAACATCAATACTTGCCTTTGCTGTCCTTAAGAAGGGTCTGCCTAAGATCAATGGAGTCCTCGTCCTCCTATCCATATCAAGCACAATAAAATCAATGGGGACGATGTGATCTCCAATTTGAACAGGCACATCCTCAGCAATTCCATCCAGGAAGCGTACCGATTGATCGGCTAACTCCAAACACATACCCGTAGGCTCCAGTTTAGGCAAATTAAGACTTGTGAATATATGACGGGGCATAACACTTACACTCGCCCCAAGATTGCATCAACGCATATAAAATATCCTTGTTCTAATTATGCATTTGATGCTTGGTGATCCAGGGTCAGGTTTCTTCTCAAGTGCAACATCATTGATTGCCGCCGTAAGTTCTTTAGTAGCCTTCACAACCTACTCGGAAACTAGGGATTTCTTGTTTTGCATCATGTCCTTGATGTACTTGGCAGAGATAGGCACTTGAATAGCATCAACAAAAGGGACATTGATATAAAGCTTCTTCATAACATCAACGAACCTTGCAAATTGCTCATCGTATTGCCTCGCTCTTTCTTTCTTGGTCAGCAGTTGAGTATCAAGGAACATGGCAGGGCCATGTTACCCTGTTTCCATGCCCTTCTTCAAACTAGAGAGGTCGATATCCTCCTCGCGCCGATCGGCGCTATCAGTGAGCCGATCGGTGCCTACAATACTGTTGCGTCGATCGGCGCTAGGTGCGAGCCGATCGGCGCGGGTTTTCCTTGCTCTCGCAGTGTGCTCTGGATCTTACGTTTGCTTTCCTGATCGTGTGGCTATTGCCTTCAATTGTTCTGCATACATGGTATTGCCAGGAATAGCCCCCTTGTTATCTTGAATGGCTTACGATAACTGTCCCATCTGTTGCTCCATAATCTTAGTATGCTTCAAAATCTGCTCTCCCAATCTCTATCACCTTGTCACTAATTCCTCCGAGGATATGATCAATCTCCTTGAAATTAGCTTGGTTGTCTTTGTTGATCTTCTCTTGAACTTGGAAGAACTCATGACATTGGAGACGAAGTTGGATTGACTTTTGCATGGACGAGCTAGGAGAGAAAAAACTCCTTTGCTGCTGAAATTGGGGCTTCCATCTACTATTCTTCATATATTCTAGCATCTTCATCTCTTCAGGGCAATCTTTCTGCACATGACCAAATTCTCCACATTCACTACAAGTGGAGCGTGATTCCGCTAGCTTAAGCGACACTTCCTTAGGGATATGTTAATTATTATCCAACCTTCTTTGAATGGCATCGAGGCGATTCATAACCAAGTCTTCATGAGTTCTCTCAATCACACTCTTTGCTACTCCTTTAGAAGGTTGTAAATTCCTTGAACTTCTCTCACTATCCCATGATTGATTTTCAACTATCAACTTGATCAATTCTTTAGCTTGGGTGGGAGTCTTTGCCATGAATGAACCCACATCTGCTAAGTGTTGACAAGATAAAATATTGAATCCCATGTAGAATCTCTCAACAACTTCTCCAACTGATAGACCATGATGAGGGCATGCATCCGTATATTCATTGTATCTTTCTCATGCTTTTCCAATGCTCTCATCAACATTCTGCGTAAATCCAAGAATCTTATTTTTCAAAGCTTGAGTCTTACCAAGAGTGAAGTATTTGGCCACGAATGCAGCTGCTAAAGCATCCCACACAGTCTTCACTGTGTTTTCCAGACCATTGTACCATTGCTTGGGGCGTCCAACTAGAGAGAAGGGGAACAGCCGCAGACGTGCTTGATCTCTGATCAATCCCGCTATCTTGAATGTAGTGCAAACTTCAAGGAAGCGCTGCAAGTGGTGATTGGGATCTTCCGAACCTGTGAACAATTGTTGTGCCACTAATCCAACATACCTCTCTAGTTGGTATGGATGCTGATCTTGAGTTTCTTGGAAATTTGTCTTAACAACATTAGTCAATTGAGGCTTGAAACAATTAACCAAGGGTAGATCTGCCATCTCCTCTTCTTCTGGATGGTACTGACTGCTTCTCTAGCTAAATCTCCAAAGGACTTGCTTCTCTTCTCCGCTATTCTCTTCTTGCATAAGAGCTTTTCTAGATCATCGGTGTAATTAGAGGGTTTATTTGACTTAGGACCATCCATACCTGTTAGTTTCACTTAACAGAATACATGTACTGAAGAGACAAGTAAAGCATAATGACTAAACACTAATACATCAAACAATGTTTAAAAACCTGCTATGGTCCCCGGCAACGGCGCCAGAAAAAGAATGCTTGTTGGTCGTAGTTACGCACCCACTTATATACCGTAAGAACACGATGTAGATTGTAGCACTTTTCCCTTAAATTGAGTATCTAAGGTTTATCGTATCCATTGGGACCTAAGGGATTATCAAACAAAGTTAACAGTAAAAGATTTAGCCATGGCTACTGTCGAGTTTGAGTTGTATGAGGGGAGACTGGCCAACACAAAGATGCGTCAGACAACAAATCTGTTGTCGCGCTGATCGGCGCAGGGTTGAGCCGATCGGCACACGGATGAATCTAAGCCAAAGTACGCTGGTTACTGAGAAACCATGTTGAGATGTGCCATGGTTTGCAATATATGTGATGAGTAATTGACTTGAGCGGATTTGGTGTTTGAGGTAAAATGCAGGAATCCGGGGATTGCATGGGTTTGCATATCATGGTTATGACTAACCAGTGTTGGTGGAGTTATTGATGATGTTGTAGGAGTTGGAAAATGTGTTTGCTTGTCTCATGATGTGTAGGTGACTAGAGTTAACTTGGTGGTCAACGGTGAGAGGATCGGGCACAAGTAGGAGACTTGGGGCCAGATGATCAGGAGGCCGGGTGGAGTCGAGGGTGATCCATACCATACACGTGGAGAGGCAAGGAGCATGGATGGTTTCGCGGTTGAGCCTTAAAACCGTGGTGGTGATGAAGATGGCGTGTTGACCAAGTCAAGGCGAGCAGGCTGCCGGTGCAAGTAACAAGGGGGTCCGATGACAGGGACCAGGAGAAACTTGCCGGTGGTTAGGATTGCGGGACAAGGTGACACGCGTTGACATCGAGAAGTCATGTTTTGAGAAGCGTGCAAGGTGGTTTCCCGGTTTGGGCCTCAAAACCGGTGGCGGTGGTTGGAGGTGCACGTGGCACCATCGCGAAGCTTGCGTCGAGGGCAAGCAACATCGTTAAAGGCTCGATGGCATTCGGGCGACATAGAAGAAGTTGGACGATTATGCCCCTGGTGGTAGGTGGGTGTGTTATATTGGTCAAGGGTAGAATTGTCATGTGGACAATAGACCTTGGGCCTATATAAGAAGAGGTGTGGCTGGTGGAAGAGGTGCCTCTCTTTCCATTAGCCCTGTGTTAGGTATTCATCCAAAGTGCTAGGAGAGGACTTCATGTAAAGAGGAGAGAAGTGAGTGTGTGAGAGACATTTATTGCTCTTCCAAATAGTGGGAGGAAGAGGGTGGCTTCCGAGCCTTGTATCCATGAATCATGTAAGCACTTTTCCATGATATGAGAAGAATTTTCATGCTCAAGATTTTCCCCTCTCCCTAAATCCCGAATTTCCTTTTTCTCTATTTTTGAAGCTATTTTCGTGGTGATTTTCGATATCGATTTTGAGTGGGTTTTGGTACGAATTTCTTGAGGGATTTTCATGCTAGGACATGCCTAAACATTCCTCTATGGATCCTTGGTTGAATCCTAGGCAAGAGCACCCTTGATTTCGTAGATTTCCTTAAGAACATTCAAACCCTAGAGCTTTTGGTAAATCCTCAGATTCGTGATGAATTCTTGATCTTTTTGTATGATTCCACTTGGAAAAGGAACTTCCTACCATGAGACACCTTCTGCCCAAGTTTCGTGATTTTTGGAGAAATTTGGTTAGGTTTTGGTAATTTTTGAGCCAAGTTTCGAGCATAGTTTTTGGTTCAGGAAAGTGTCAACCGGCACTACCGATTGCCGGACTGGCACTGCCAATGCTTTCGAGCTGTTGCTTCTATGTTCTGAGAATCCCGCACAGGCACTGCCCGTAGCAGTCACCGACACTGCCAATGAGCTCAGAACCCTGTTTTTGAGATCCTGCACCAGCACTACCGATACTTCCAACTGGCACTGCTGATCTGTCCTATTTTGATATTTCCAGAGAATTGTTCTGTACCACACCAGCACTGTCGATGGGTGTGACCGGCACTGCCGATGGTGCCAACCGGCACTGCCGATGGCAGTCCAGTGAGGTTCAGTTTTGTGAAGTTCTTGGCTATTTTGAGTAATCGTTGTTCTTGTTTGTTTCCGCTGTGTACCACTGCTACTGTTGATCACTCCTAAGGGTAGCATATCACAAGTTGGTGTGTGTAGCCTTGGTGATCGGCTTAGAGGTCGGTTTGGGTTGCAATATGGATATAGGCAAAGTTCTTGTAAAGAATTTTAATTGGCTCCCATTCACCCCCCCCTCTGGTCGCCTTCTTGGTCCTTCAATTGGTATCAGAGCCGGTTTGATCACTAGTTGACCTTCACCGACTTTGTGATCCGAAGGCGACATGGATAAGCGCGTGGTTAAGCTGTGGATGTTTGATGGAGAGGACTTCCCCTACTGGAAGTCATGGACCAAGGCTTATCTCCTGAGCCAAGGCTGTGCAATCTGGGAGATTGTTAAGAAAGACTACCTGATACCTGAGTACCTCAAGAGGGCTGTTGCTCCTGATTTGGCAAGATATGAAAACAACTCCAAAGCTGTCAATATCCTGCTTTCGGCTCTAGGTAGGAATGAGTATGATCGTTTGCTCATCTTGTAACTACTCATGCTATTTGGGTCAAGCTTTGCACGTATCATGAGGGTACAAACCAGGTCAAGTCTATGCGTAAGGATTCTTACAATAGACAGTACCAAACCTTTGCACAAAAACCTGGCGAGTCACTAGATGACACTTTTCATAGGTTTGAGGCTATTGTGTGCAACTTGAGGGGTTGTGGTGAACTTGTCTACAATGATAATGATAGAGCTAAACAATTGTTGTATTCTCTTGATGAAAATGTTTGGGGGGTTAAGATTGCTGCTTTAGAAGAATCTGCTGATTTCAATACCCTGGATTGTGAGCAATTGTCTAGCAAGCTGAAATCTCATGAACTATCTAGGAAGTCTCGTCTTAATCTTTCTATTCCTGCTTCTAGCATGGCTTTGCTGTCTAGCTCTCAGAAGGGTGGTCACAATAGTTCTTCTTATGAAACTAATCCCTCACATGACAAGTCTACCTTGGAGTTTGCTTTGTCTTCCCTTGTTGCATCTTCCGATGAATAGATGGAGTGCATTCCTGATGAGGAACTATCCTTGCTCACAAGGAAGTTCAGGAAGTTCTACAACAACTGGAAGGAAAGACAAGGTGGTGGTTCAAGAACTTGCTTCGAGTATGGTGACCCTAGACAATTCATTGCTGACTACCCCAAGAAGACGAAGAAGTCAGGGTACCACGACAACAACACTCAAGACTTCAAGAAGAAGAAGAAGAAGAACCACTTCTACAAGTGAAGCAAGAACTCCAAGAAGTTTGCTAAGGCAGTTGCACGTGCCTGTGTTGCCGCCTTGAGCGATGTCAACCTCACATCAAGTGATGGCCTCACAAGCTCGGATGAGGAGATTGAGAAGTCACGAGTCAAGAGGAAGGACGACTTCACCGGTCTTTGCTTCATGGAAAAGAATGACACCAACACCGACTCTGGCTCCGACTCCGACACAAGCGAGGTACCTCCCACTCTCGATGAGCTCTCTTCTGAATTTTATCATTTGCGCAATGTTCTGCTCATGCAAGACGATAAGATTCGCAGTGCTGTTCGTGAAAGTAGAGAGCTTAGGTCTAAGTTGGAGAGTGCTGATTATGAAATTTCTTCACTTAGGTCTAAGCTTGCTCATGAGGACATTGTTGTTGAGTGTGAGTCTTGTCAAGTTGTGAAGAATGATTTGAGTCAGAGGGAGAGTGTGCATGCTCAAGTTGCCAGTCAGCTTGAGAGTGCCCTCAAGGAGCTTGATGAGTTCAAAGCTAGGCCAACACTTTTGGGTGCATGTCAGAAGTGCCCCAAGCTCACAGATGAGTTGGAAGCTCAGTCCCTCAAAGTCAAAGAGCTTGAGTCTAAGTTGCTTCATGAGACTCGCTCGAAAGTTCTCCCGCCACCATGTGAAGTGTGTATCACCCTCAAGGATAAGCTAGTAATCACTAGGGAGGAAAACAGAGTCCTAGTTCAGGAGAATGACTATCTTGTGTCTAGGCTTCAGAGAACCCTTGTGAGTGAGGAAAAAATTGAGAGTGACTATCTTGAGTGAAGGAGAGTGCCTCTAGGTCAACCTATAACTTGGGCTTGGGATTTGAGAGAGTTGACAAGGAGAGTGAGAATGTGGGTAAGTTTGTGCCTAGCTCCAGCTACAAGGATGAGGAAAATTCCATCAAACCCACCGACACATACTACCCACCCAATCCAAAACCCTCCTTCAACCCAAAACAAACAGAGAAGCCAAAACCTAAGTCTGTCATGCAAACCAAGCCTAATCCTAAGGGTGTCTACATTTGCATGTTTTGTGGTCGCAAGGGTCACTTGGATGAATTCTGCTATAGGCGTAAGAGGATTGAGAGGAAGCAAGCTGTGTTGACTGGGGATGCTTTTTATGATAATTGTGTTGACTTTCAGCCTCGCTCTTTTTCTCGTGCCTATCATGGATAGGGTCATTCCTCAAATGACTTTGGTTCATGAAACAGAGGCTTTACACAGTAGCGCTTTGGTGCCCACATTTTCTCTATTGTGGCGAGTATCGCTCGTGTGGATTTGGTTTTCACACTGATTATTTCTATTCTTACAATCCAAGGTTCGAGTCGAGACGCTTTGATAGCCCACGTTTTCTCCATTGTGGTTCTCGTCCTATGCGTTCAAATGATAAAGTGCAAAGAACTATGATGACTTCTATAGGTCGTATGGTTAAGTGCTGGATTCCCAAAAGCTTTATGTCTAACCCCAGCACTGAGCCATCGATCTGTCGATGATACATGCGATCACGGTACCTCACATAGAAGGAAAGCAAGATAGACTCCTACTTGGATATGTATATAGTAGACCGACTAGGATTCCACCATGTAACACTATCCCACCGGATATATAAGGAGGGGCAGGGGTCCTCCTCAAGGGACGAACAGTAGACAAGCAATAGGGCATCAAACAATAGACAAACTCAACTAGAGATACCGCACGGGACTTAGATTAGACACAACTAGACAATATCGTCTAGGTCTACCCTCCTCGTCTAGATCTTTAGATCTAGATATATCAATACAAATTCCACAGAACACAGGACATAGGGTTTTTACTCTCATCGAGAGGGCCCGAACTTGTATAAATCGGCGTCTTGTGTTACCATTGTCTCTCGATCTCGCGCATCCCCCTATTCTACATATAAATCATCATAGGTGAACTACCCTATGTCTATTGCCGAGATTAAGTCTCGACAGTTGGCACGTCAGGAAGGGGCGCAGCGCGAGGGTCGGTATGTCAAGATCGATGGTCTCAATCTACCTCCTCAAGATCTCATCGCGAGAAGACCGACGTTGAAGCGCATGAGTCACCGCATTTTCGGAAGATTTCTTCTTCAATTTCATCATGAGAAGACCGACATTGAAGCGCACGAGTCACCGCGTTTTGGAAGGGTTTCTTGTTCCAGATCTAATCGTGAGCTGATCAGCATTAAGATGCACTATCATCGCACAAGTCATCGTCTTTGTCAAGCAAGGGCAGCAAGCTGTTTCGGTGACTTGTCATGATGGATGTCGACGTGCAATCGCCTGCATGCTGTAATTTGGAGCAACACGCTACAAGGAGAAGATCGTGGCCTTGAAACAATCAAGACTCCTACTTCTGCATGCGTGAAGATCACATACTTCGTACAAGATTTTGCTGATCCGACGAGTGGATCATCAGAAGCAATTCGTCGAATTGGTTTAAAAACCAATCACGGTTTCCTAATCAAATTCAAGTTGTACATGGAGTCGACGAGTCAATTAGTGTGAATTCGTCGAGTTCTAATCGAACACAATTAACCAGGCTCAGTCGCACATCAAGTCTTGGTGGAAACCAACTTGGACTTGGACACCAGGGAAGAATCTTTCCTTTATTTTATTCTTTTCATATATTCTATTCTTTCTATACTAATCAAGTTAATTAGCTGAAACTCATTACGTGACTTGTTTTTGCATGCACGTATGAATTGCATGGAAGCTGTCAATCCAGGAGGCTGACTCAGTTTTACTCGCAACACGGCGACTCGATCGGCGGCACGATCGTTTGGCCACTCGGCAACATGGCGAGGCAGCTGATGACTCGATCGTTCATATCTGATTACAACAACTACACAATTGACGATGACTTCGAGTGCTGTACCAACCGCCAGGACGATCATCCATGCAACCTTCAACAAATAAGACGACTCAAGGACCCGAATAGCCGGTCACTAAGTAATCTGACCGATTGCTCGGCGAACTTCATCACTCGTTGGCATGCAAAGCTTCGACCACACATTGCCACGGCTCGACGACTCGGTCACTCGGCAATATCATCACGACATGACGCCTACCGATGACCCAGTGACATCATCGTGACTTGACGGCTCGACTGTGCGGCAGCCACGTGAAAATGCCCGGGGGCTACTTGACGACGACCCGATGACTACGCCACTCGGCAATATCGCCTCGACTCGGTCACTCGGCGATATCATCTTGACTCGTCCACTCGGCGACATTGCTGCACTACGATGACTCGACGACTACCTAGCTACTCAGCGACGCCTTCAATATCTTGGCGCTTTGGGTTTTCACCCACTCAGTCAATCGGCGATGCCTTCGACTACTTTGGCGACACAAGCCAACCACTCTGAGCTTCGATGTTCCGGCAACATGATGGCTCAACTTTAAAGTTCGACCACTCGCCAACAACATCAACATGCTCGCGGGCTCATCTTCAACTCACCGAATTTCAAAGCTAAGTATATTCATACTTTCTCAATTTATTTTCGAGGTTTTGGGCTAATGTCCTTTATATTTTTTCCACGGCTGTTTATTTCTGTTTTCTAAGCAGAAGGTCGTAGGTTTTTTGATGAGTAATGTCGGGCTTTTTAATTAGTTCTCTTATTTATGGCTTTATTCGTCTTTATATTGCCTCGGTTCTTTAATCATGCACATTAAACAATCAAGCCAGGGGGCTATTTGTGTATCTATACATGTGTTCTCCCACTTTTTTGTGAATCTAGTAGTACACATGTCGGTCAGTGACCTTTCAGTAGTGCCTCGGCCCTGACACCATATCGAGAGATATTCTCGATAGTAGATCTAGATGTGCGTATGAGTATGAAAGATTGATGGACACAGGACACAAGGGTTATACAGGTTCAGGTCTCCCGAAGGATAACAACCCTACGTCCTTTTTGGTGTTTCTGTATTGGTAGGGTTCGCACTGGAATTAGGGTTCCAATACGGGTCTGTGCTTTTCTGAAGGCCCCCTGCCCTCCTTATATATCCGAAGGGCAGGGATTTACATGGTAATCTTTTAGTCGGTTACAACAGATTCTATCTATTCAACATATCTGCTAACCTAACTTACCGCTTACTCAAACAAGTACTTCAATAGATATCTTCTGGGCCGAATACACCATATCCGAGCCCCTGGCCCACTTGGCCGATTAGCCGAGTGGTTAAGTATCCCAGGTACATATGTCCCACAGTAGCTCCCAAGCACTTTCTATTTTGAATCGTCATCTTGATTTGCTTCGATATCTTATGAAATTGGGAAGTGCTTTTTCTATTATTCCTTATTTATAAATCCCTGAAAAAGACATAGCCTATGCATATAGCCCACAACTCAGAAGGTTGTTGAGCCTATACCGAAGCAACTTTTGAGTTATTGAAAAATATTCAATTAATCTTGTTTCTCCATAGAAAGGGGCATAATGAGGTCTGAATCTTTCAATTTTGTCTTAACAAGCTCCATATTTAGCTGAATTTTCTCACTCGCCGAGTGATACATCACCAAATTAATATTTACATCCCTAATGCTGAAATGCCCTTAATCCGAATGATTAACGACGAATTTCAATTGTCATAGCCCCCAAGATTGGTGATGTATCATCAACAATAATATAAAACAGAAACTCAGCCCCCAAGATTGTTGCCGAGATAATCCGAGTGATTTATCACGGAATTTCGAAAGGCACAATTTCTAAGGCTAAAACTACAGTAATCCGAGTGATTTATCACGAAATCTCGAAAAGTACAATTTCCAAGGCTGAAACTACAACAATCTGAGTGATTTTAACACGGAATTTCGAAAGGCGCAATTTCTGAGGCTGAAACTACATTAATTCGAGTGATTTAGGTACAATTTCCTAGACTAAAACTACAACAATCTGAGTAATAAAACTGGACTTAACAGATTACGAGAAGCCTCGGCCCAGTAGGTTATTTGGCCCTTATAAAAAGGGCCTCCAAACAATCTCATCCCTTCGTCTTCATTTCACCGCCGCCGCCATCTTGCGCACACAAACCCTGGATATCAGGCTTCCATTTCCACCCCAAAGGTCCACTCAACTGCTTCCCACTGCACTCAAACAAGAGCGATGGCCTTGAAGCACACCCGCCAAAGTTCTAAGGCACACTCCCAGAAGCAATCTTCTCCTGAGAAGGGCGAGGAAGAAGAGACAGTTTTTGACATCCCCGCCGCCATCAAGGAGTTCCCCGTGTCAGCCATGGATTCAGAGAAAATCAATAGGCTGGTGATTGATGGCGTGTTGCAGGATCAACAGACCGGAGGATGGATCGAGGCCATAGGTTAGAAATTTCCCCAATCTCCTATCGACCAAATCACGGTTTTCTCCTTCTTTTTCTATCGTGGATTTGGGATCTCTTGTTGCGACTTCTTTCGCGGTCTTCTTTTCTTTTATGCCATCAACCTTGTTAATCTGAATCCAAATTCCATCTTACATATTGCTATCTTTATCCACCTGTGTGAGGTGTTCTTGGGAATTCATCCCTATTTCGATACCTTCAAAGAACTGTTTATTTTGAAATCAATCAGCAATAATGTTATAGGAGGGGCCGGATTCCAACTAAGGAATAAATCCAAATACGTTGATGTACCACTTCCATCAACGAACAAAGGTTGGCACGTGGACTGGTTTTACCATGGAAACCATGCGCCACCTTTGTTAGAGACTATGGCCGAAGCCCCCAAGCCATGACCCGAGTGGTCAGCAAAGGCCCATCCAAACAACAAGTCTCAGGTTGATGCCATATTAGAGCACATTGCCTATCTCAAGTCCTAAGGTTATACTGGCGTACATGTTGCCGCGAGCTTCATATATCACCGCATGCAGCCTATTAAGAAATGTCATGTTCCTGGATGGAAGTTCCACCTAGGTTCAGACCCCACTATGGAAGTGCAAGAAACATTGTCAGAAAGGGAATTAACATTGTGGCTGGAAAACATATTTTCTTCACTCCTTGGTTGGACTCCAGGGAGTGCAAAAAGTGGACATCATTCCATGACTAGCAGGAGTTCAGTAAGTTATCCACTTCTATGCTTAAAAAATCAACACTTCATGCATTATGTTTAGCAATGAATAATACGTCACATATATTGCAGAACCTTGATGTATACATGTCCAACCCCCCACTACCATCGATGCCACAAAAGAAATCTCCCAGTCAACCATCAGCTCCCAAGCGCCGCAAGGCGCATATTGAAGATTCTGATGAAGAAGAATTGCTTGCTGAAAGAATAGCTAGACTTCAAGAACAGGCAAAGAAAAAAACTCCAGGGAAAGCCTCCACCACTCGGCGAGCCATGGATGATAAAGGACAAAACCGTCCGAGTGAACCAAGCAAGGCAAGTACCCATGAGACGGTGCCAGACATGGCAAGTGCCCCAAGGCCAACCAGCCCCCCAACAAGAGTATCAGGCATAAACTTCAAACGCCGGTCAAGGTAAACAAATGAATGCAACTTGAAGCTTAACTATCCATTTGAATTAAATATGTAAATTTTTGTCTAATTGGCAGGTCGTCCGGGCGGTCGTCTTTTGAAGAAGTCCCGGCGCAAAGTCCAGTTCCTGAAAACGACCAGGAGACACCACATACCGGGTCATCCAAAGATGATGTCCCAGACCACTCGGCAAAGAAACCGAGTGATTTAAGGAGTGCACCCGAATGCACTCGGCCAGAAGATAACCAAGCTAAGTCACCCGATATCCCAGTCCTAAATAAATCTGAGATGGCAACGAGTGTTGATACTCCTGCCTTCACCAAGCCCGAAGAACCATCACTGGTTTTTTAATCTATGCCAGATCCAACATATGAATATCCAATCGGGCCGGAGGAAAACATCACGCCGACTCCTAGTCACCGAGTGGTAAGAGAAGGCACCTCAGAACAGCCAACGCCGACTAGATCAGTATATCATATTGGCCAGTTTGCCATCACCGGATTTGATGAGTCAGCAAAGCAAGCGGAATTGAAAATTTTTGAAGAACATACTGAAAAAGCCTATCATTCCTTCCAGGTATTCCTTTTTTCTTGTCAATAACAATCACCGTTCCTGGCTGTGAAGTTTCAAACATATAATTCGCCATCATTGCAAGCTCTGAAAACCCATATGGCCAACAAGAATAAGCTTCTGCAACTTGTCAAAAGGCATTGTGCTAAAGCCGTCAATTTAGAAGATCAGCTTGCCAAAGAGAGACTGGAAGTCGGACGCTTATCAGTTGCGCTAAAAGCCCGTTTATCTCAAGTTGATGAACTTCAATTCGAGCTACAAGGTATGAGACTAATAAAGCTTATACCTCACATGTTATATGTGTAATATGAACATTTAACCTCGTCCATTCATAGGCATCGCAGTCGCTGGAATTGAAACAAAAACAAGATGCCTAGGCGACCGCTCAAATTACAAGTCTTGAAGGCCGTATTAAAGAGCTGGAGTCGTCTGCCCAAGCTTTTGAAACTTTGAAGTTCGAGAATCAGGAATTAAAGAAGCAGATCCAGGACTCGGTAGAGATCAAGAAAAATTTTGAAAAGCTAAAAGATGACCTCAAGACAATGCAAGAAAAACAAAATTTGTGGAAGAAAAGGGCTGAAGGTAAAAATGAATATACTTATACATACAAATATATATATATATATATATATATATATATTATATATATATATATGTATATATAATATAATATATATATATATATATATATATATATATATATATATATATATATGTACTAAAATGTTCATAACTGACAGGCGCTAAGGAAACAATAAAAAGCCAAAAAGAAAGAAACATAAAGGTAGAAACCAAAGTAATCAAAGCTGAAAAGAAACATAAGGCTGTGGATGAGCTAAATCAATTCCAAAAAGCATTCAAAGAAGTTGAGAAGCTAAAACAAGAGTATAAGGAGAAAGTTGCCACCCTTGAGGCTGAGAAGGTAGAAGCTGAGAAACGTCTGAGAGGTAAGTGTTTATTCAACTAATACCTTGATATTGAAGTTCATTGTACTGGACATATATGATTATTGTACTCCTGTAGGATCAAAGAGGTCCTATGACCTTTTATAGAAGAAATTTATAGAGGGTGATGAAAACCTTCGATGGTCTCTTGCAGCTCTTCAAAAGGATGCAGAGGTGGTCGCCCAATACATATATCCTGAAGAAAAACCACCTCGATGTCGAGACCTGATGACGAGGCTACAAGGGGCACCTTGCTGACTGAAAGAACATGCTCGACATGTTGTAGAGCTAGCCAGCGCACAAGTCCTGGCAATTGCAAAGTCCCACATCCCAGAGAGAGTTAGATGTTGTATCCGAGGGTTTCCATGAAGATTTTTCTGATGAGCAATGTGAAGCTCTTGTAGCTGAGGCGCAAAAAACATCACATATATTAGCTGACCAGATAGAGCTAGATCCCTTACCTAAATTGTAAGGAATTGTAAAGCTTAAAACACTATGTTACAGCTCTGATACTGTAATATAACCAATGTTCGATAAACCACTAAGGTCTAGATTCATTACCAGTATTGTAATGAATTCTTGGGTCGCACTGCTTCGTATATGTATTGTATGAACTCGTGTTAAACACTCACAACCAATACACAACTCAAGTCAGCCCTCTAAACAACGCTCCCAATAACCGATATGAACCATGGAGACTAAGAACTCACTCGGTCAAGCATATGCGAATTAGGAGAATTGCCTTGGTCCCTAATAGACGGCAAGAACCCTGGGGACTAAGTAACCCGCTTGGTCGACAAGCGCGAGTTAGGGTGATACCAAGTATCAGAAATTAAGTCATGATATAAACAATAACAACAATTATTCATAGAAATCATAAATTGTGAAATCAAATATCATGACTACTATGTATATATATTTAATAATAGAAGTACAATAAACTATAATTACTAGGTATAAAAATGACATAGCTGTGAAACATTCCAGGTACTTTGAAGGTCTGATCCATCCTCATTCATCAATCGATAGGCACCTGGCCGAGTGATTTCCTTTATAGTAAAAGGTCCTTCCCATGGAGCTGACAACTTTTGCTTACCCACCTTAGACTAAACTTGCTTCAAAACTAGGTCGCCGACGAAAAAACCTCGTGTTCGAACTTTTTTATTTTGATAATATCGCAAACTTTGCTGGTACTTTGCCGATCGAATTACAGTGGCATCTTGCTGCTCCTCTAACAATAAGAAGTCATCACACCTGTGGTCGTTGGAGGTTTTTTCTTCATACGCTGCCACACGAGGGGAGGCAAAGAGAATCTCGGTTGGTAACATGGCTTCCGAGCCATAAACCAGAGAAAAAGGGGAGTGCCCGGTGGCACGGCTTATGTTGGTTCTAAGTCCCCACAACACAGAAGGTAATTCTCGAACCCATCGTCGAGCGTACTTTTCCAGCCGATCAAATATACGAGGCTTAATTCCAGAAAGTAGGAGGCCATTTGCCCTCTCAACCTGGCCATTGCTCTATGGATGGACGGCTAAGGCATAACCAATCTTAAATCCGACTCGGCCCGCAAACTCTTTAAACTCCTCTGCTGTGAATTGAGTACCGTTGCCAGTGATTATCTTGTGTGGGGCACCGAACCGAGTGACTATTTTGGTCATAAACTCAATGGCCTTCTTTGCCGAAATCTTACCGACTAGCCTTGCTTCGATCCATTTAGAGAACTTGTCCATTGCTATGAAAAGGTGAGTAAAACCCCCTTGAGCTTGCATGAAAGGTCCGACAATGTCTAAACCCTATACTAAAAACGGCCAAGTTATTGGTATATTTTGGAGCTCTGTAGCTGGTATGTGCATCTGGCGGGCGAAGAACTGACAACCTTCACACTTCCGAACAATTTCCTTGGCATCAGCACCGGCGGTCGGCCAATAAAACCCTTGCCTCATTGCTTTGGCCGTGATTGTGGATGGGCCTGCGTGATTCCCACAAATGCCAGCGTGGATGTTTCCTAATATAGCTATGCCTTCATCTTGAGACAAGCATTTCATCAGTACTTCATGCTGGCTTTGCTTGTACAGGTGATGGTCAACTATATGATATGAACGTGACTTGCGAATAATCCGGAGGGCTTCGTCTTTGTCTGTCGGGAGTGTATCATGATCCAAATACTCAATGAAGGGAGTGCGCCAATCTACCTCAATGACAGCTACATGCCGTGCTGACCCCGCCTTTAGTGCCGACTGCCCCATAGTTTGCTGGGTTGGTACAGATGGCTTATGTAGGTCATCAAGGAATACTCCGTCGGGTATTTTATATCTGCTAGACCCAAGTTTGGCCAGCTCATCCACCTCTTTGTTGTACTTGCGCAGGACGTGTTTATACTCAATGCCATCAAACTTGTCTTCGAGCTTCCGAACTTCGGTGTAGTAGGTTGTCATGCTTTCGTGGGAACAACACCACTCCTTTGTTACATGATTTATAACTAGCACCGAGTCGCCAGAGACGCTTATCCTTTGGACACCGAGTGAGATAGCTGTCCGAAGTCCGTGTAGCAGTGCCTCATACTCTGCAACGTTGTTAGAGGCATGTAAGTGCATTCGAAGAACGTACCACAACTTGGCTCCGTCAGGAGATACCAGTATGACTCCTGCACTGGCGCCTTCCAGTTGTAAGGAGCCGTCAAACGCCATATTCCAATAGCATAATTCTTGTGAGTCAGGAGGTAACTCACATTCAGTCCACTCGGCGACGAAGTCCGACAAAGCTTGACCTTTGATCAAGTCGCGTGACTTAAAGGTGATATCATATGGTCCGAGCTCGATGGCCCATTTGGCGATTTTCCCAGTAGCCTCTCTGTTGTGCAACAATTCGCCTAGGCCAAATGATGTGTGGACCTCAATTGGATGATCCTCAAAGTAATGCTTTAACTTCCTAGATGTCATCAGTAATGCATAAATTAATTTCTGAAGCTGGAAGTATTGTACCTTGGATTCTGATAAGACTTCACTGACGAAATATACTGGTCGTTGCACCTTTTGAGCCTTGCCATCTTCTGCCCATTCCACCACCAGCACAATACTGACAATGTGTTTGGTTGCGGAAATGTACAGCTGCAAAGGTTCCTTTAGCTCTAGGGGAGTTAAGACTAGAGGACCACTAATATAAGCCTAAAAATCATCCAAGGCTTTCTGTGCGTCGTCATTCCAGGTGAATGATTCTTGCTTCTTAAGTAATCGAAAAAAGGGTAACCCTTGGACGCCGAGTCGCAATACATACCGACTGAGCGCAGCCATACAACCGGTGAGCTTTTGAATGTCTTTTTGTGAATGTGAAGGTCCCATTCGTAATATGGCATTTACCTTTTCTGGATTAGCTTCAATCCCTCTGTGTGAAACCAGAAAACCAAGTAATTTTCCTGATGGGACCCCAAAGACGCATTTTTCTGGATTTAGCTTCATGTTGTATTTTTGAAGGTTGCCAAATGTTTCATCTAGGTTGGATATTAAGTCGTTGGAGAGTTGAGTCTTGACTACCACATCATCGGCGTAAGCCTCGACATTCCTCCCTATCTGGTTGTCCAAATATCGCTGCATAGTCCGCTGGTAGGTGGCGCCAGCATTTTTAAGGCCAAAGGACATTGTTGTGTAACAGAAGGCTCCGAACGGTGTGATGAATGAGGTTTTGACCTGGTCGGATTGGTTTAAGGGAATCTGATGGTACCCTGAATAGGCATCTAAGAAGCACAACAGAGCGCATCCCGCCGTCGAATCGGCCACTTGATCAATACGTGGGAGAGTGAACGGATCTTTCGGACAAGCTTGGTTAAGGCCAGTGTAATTCACACGCATCCATCACTCCTTATTCTTCTTCCGCACCAGAACTGGGTTAGCCAACCAGTCCGGATGGAAAACTTCTTTGATAAAACCAGCTGCCAGCAGTCGGCTGATTTATTTCCTAATCGCATCCTTTCGGTCTTACTAGAATCATCTAAGCCATTGCCTTACTGGCTTGGCGTTTTCGCGAACGTGAAGTTTGTGCTCAGCCTTTTCCCTTGGAACACCTGGCATGTCAGAAGGTTTCCATGCAAATATATCTTTATTATTTCTGAGAAAAAGGATCAGTGTGCTTTCCTATTTATCTCCTAAATTGACCCCAATATTGGTGGTCTTGGATACATCCTTGTCATCTAGGCTAATCTTCTTGGACTCCACGACGTCCGCCTGTATCATAGTCTTCAGCGCTTTCCTTGGAGCAGAGTCGAGGATGGCCTTCTCCGCTGTTGCGATCGCTTCCTTCAGCTCGGCTAGCTCTGATGCTGCTACTATCTTCTCAGTCAACTCACAACTGCCGTTGTCGCAGTCGTATGAGGTCCGCACATTCGAGTGGATTGATATGACGCCGTTTGGTCCTGGCAGCTTCATCATCATATAAGGATAATGAGGTATCGTCATGAATTTAGTGATGGCTGGCCACCCTATAATGGCGTGATATGCAGAGTCGAGGTCGGCGACCTCGAAGGTAATTCGCTCCGTCCTGTAGTTTTCCCGAGTGCCGAAAGTCACGGGCAGAGTGATTTGTCCGAGAGGGACTGTTTGCATGCCCGGGATCACACCATGAAACGGCGACCGACTTGGCTTGAGGTCCATCAAGGGTATGCCAAGCACCTTGAACGTTTTCATAAAAAGGATGTCCAGACTGCTACCACCATCTACCAGTACCCTATTTAGCCGGACTCGGTTAATAGTTGGTGTTAACACTAAGGGATATTTCCTAGGCCTGGGGATGTGATCCGGATGGTCGAACCGATCAAAAGTAATTGGAACTTTTGACCATCGCAGATATTGAGGTACCGCTGGTGAGACCGAGTGGACCTCTCTGTAGAGGATCTTCTACTGGCGCTTCGAGTCGGCTGTGGACCGGCCACAGATGTAATTGACCTCGCATTCGGGGTCTTGGAAGTCCTCCTTATCCTCGTCTTGGTTATCCTTATCTGAATCCTTTTTGCCACCCTTGGGGATCCAGGGGCGTTCTTTGCAGACCTTCAAGGCATGATGGCCGAAAATTTTCAGCTTAAAGCATTCCCAGGCTTTGTGAGCTCCATCATGTAGCAGGCAAGGGCCATCGAGCATCTTATCAAAGTCATCCTGAGTGACTGGTTTCCTCCTGGTCGGGCGCTCGGTGTTGACCACCGTTCAGTCTTGCTTGCGCTTCCTATCGCCGTCCTTGTTGTAATCGGATGGACCCGACTGGTTCCTTGGGGTCGCCTCCTTGTACTGGCGAACCTGAAATAGTGCCGAATTGCCAGCAGCATATTTGTCGGCCATAGTGAATAATTCTTTGGCTGATAGTCTGCCGGCAGCATCCAACCTTCCAATCTTCTTTATTAGGTCATCGTCACGGAGTCCTCCCTGGAAGGCGGCGACAACTTGAGCATCCGAGATGTTAGGGATGGTATTTTTCACTCAGCAAAAGCATTGGATGTACTCTCGGAGTGGCTCCCGGTCTCGCTGCTTGATCCGGTCGTGTTCCCAGTGATTCCCTGGCCTGTTGAAGGTGGCTTGAAAATTGGCAACGAACTGCCGACAGAGATCTGCCTAGGAGGTGATAGAGTTGTCGGGCAGATTAGTGAGCCAAGTTCTTGCTGCTGGGGCTAAGCAAACATGCAAGTAGTTGGCCATGACAAAGCTATCGCCACCGAGAGCTCATATGGCTGTCGAATAGACGTGAAGCCAGTCACGCGGGTCCATCTTGAAGTCGTACTTCTCAATGCCAACTAGCTTGAAGCCGACCAGCTAGCTGACGGTTCGAAGTTCCCGAGTGAAGGCTCGGATGCCAGCCTCCTCATCATAATCGTCGGCGGCTGGAGTCCGTTCTTGTTCGCGGCCGACTTCTTGGTAATATCTATCATCACGGCGGCCCTCATCCTATCGGTCGCGGTAACGATCGTTCATATGTGGCTACCGCCTGTTGTCACGCTCATAGTCGACATAACCGCACCGGGGCCGTTCATCTTCATACTCTCAGCGGGCCGCATCGTCGTGCTCCCGGTATCTGTTGTCCAATCGGACCTGCGCATCACATGGTGGTATGACGTTGCGCAGGTTGGCGCTTGGATGTCGATCATGGTACTCTACAATGGGCCTACGCCTGGGCACAGTAGGCGGGGTTGCCTCCCAGTTGGAGCGCTATCGGTCTCTTCTATCCTCCCTGGGCACTGAACTAGCGGCCCCAGAAACTGATTTAGTTGGCGTTGACCGTGCCGCATGCATCCCCAGTACAGTCGCGGCCCTGATGTGCGCTTTCAATTGGTTGACCTGAGGTGTCAACTCTGGGGAGACTTGGAGCAGGGGCTCTATTGTTTGTAGGAGGGTTGCTGCAGCCGTGATGTTGTGCTGTGGGGTCTTGAAGACGTCTTCACCATCAAGTTTTAAGGTGAGGTCTCCCATATCTAGGTTTTGCACGACTCGGGGTCTCTGCTGAGCATCCGGTCTTTGAAGCGGAGGAGTGGTGGCATCTGGATCACCGTCTTCGAGGTCGGTTTCATGTCCGTCTATACGCGGCACGGTACCGTGCGTGGTGGCATCCGCCGATGTTTCGCCGTCTGCATGCCCCTGAGTGGCAGGTGCTACCATGAATACCTCGTGAAAACCCGAGGAACAACTCTCTGAATCACTCGGCTCTTCAATCAAGTCCAGGAGTGACTCGCCTTCAAGGCTGATTGCTGCAACGATTCCTGATTCGTCGAAGAATTTGGGATCTTCGTCCGACTAATGCATGTGATGAGCCGGGAGATCAATCGTAGTGTAACCCAAATCGACCAAGGTTGTCAATCGGGGCGTTGCGGACAACGTTGAGTTGCCGCCCAAGAGGGTTTCCGCCTGGTGAGCTATCGCCGCGTTGTTGAGGCCAAGCGGGAATCGGCCAACCGAATTGCTCTGATCGACCATGGCAGCGATCGAGTGGGCCGTGCCTTCATGCTTGATGAGGTCCCCGTGCTGATTGGCGATGAGGCTGACGGTGCCGAAGCAGATCTTGTCTCCTGGGCAAAACTTGATGTCAACGAGAGCCATCGATTTCAATGAAGCTACACTCAACACTGCCCCTTCCTGGCGTGCCAACTGTCGAGAGATATTCTCGATAGTAGATCTAGGTATGCATATGAGTATGAAAGATCGATGGACATAGGACACAAGGGTTATACAGGTTCAGGCCTCCCGAAGGATAACGACCCTACGTCCTGTTTGGTGTTTCTGTATTGCTAGGGTTCGCACTGGAATTAGGGTTCCAATACGGGTCTGTGCTTTTCTGAAGGCCCCCTGCCCTCCTTATATATCCGAAGGGCAGGGATTTACATGGTAATCATTTAGTCGGTTACAACAGATTCTATCTATTCAACATATCTGCTAACCTAACTTACCGCTTACTTAAACAAGTACTTCAATAAATATCTTCTAGGCCGAATACACCATATCCGAGCCCCTGGCCCACTCGGCCGATTAGCCGAGTGGTTAAGTATCCCGGGTACATATGTCCCACACACCATATGACCCATGTCGGTCGGTGATCTTTCAGTAGTGCTTTAGCCCTGACAGTATATGACCCATGTCGTCAGTTCTAGTTGCACCCTTTTTGGCTTTTGCCTCGACTGATATATTCTATTTTATTTGTGATTTGGTCTTATTTTTGGTCTTACGCCGATAAGCAACTAAGGCATAGCACTTATTTGCTACGTGACAGACTGCCACTACACTAAACCCAGAGCCAAAGTTGCGAGAGGTCATGTGTCGACTGGTTCTGATTGCTATGCAAGAGTAGATTATGACCGATATTGTTATGGCAGACCGAGCTCCGAGCTCTTTATATTTTGTCCTAACTATCCTACGGTGGATCAGTCTGTTTGCTAACGCGCAAATACGCTGCTATGCGCCAGTTGATCTACTTAAAGGAGAAAAATGGATAAAGACTTGACTTTTGAGTCGACTGATTTATTTGGCTTATAATAATAAGTTTCCAAGCAAACAATGTTAATTAGAACTAATTATTCTAATTTCCTTTATTGTCAGGAATATTTTTGATGGATAGGCGGATACACCACTCGATAGATAGTGATTTCCTTGTCTTCATCGGTCGGCAATGCCAGCTCCGACCGCTTCCATCGGTCGGCCGTGTTAACATGGATTGCCTTCATCGGTCGGCTTACAGCTTTGACTGCTTTCATCGGTCAGCTACGCCAGCTCCGACCGACACCATCAGTCTGCCACATCATATCTGACCGCTACCATCAGTCGGCCACATGTCAGACTATCGGCTTCACTTGGTCATCACGACTTTGAGTAATTCCTACTTTATCAGCAGTCGGTAGCTACAACAACCTTGTCTACCTTCTTCGCTCGACCTTATTGTCATGAGTTAAGTATCGCTGTCACTCGTACATGATATTCTGAGTTGAGTGCGACTGATACTCGTAACGGCGATTGTCTCGGGGGCTTCTTTGAAAAGAAGCACCTTATATAAAATTTAGGTTTGATGCCATAATATATAAATATATGATTTGATGATCATAAAACAGTGGCTTGATGGTCACTCTATCAATATGTGCTTCTTTGATGAAAAGTGCGTTATCAAAAATGGTTGATGCCATAATCATTCAAAGCATGATTTGATGATCATGTCGCTATGGCTTGATGGTCATATACGCGAAATAACGAGTATCACTCGACTGATTGATGTCAGTCTATAATAGTGAAATTAAAGCTCGAAGATATGAGTGATTATTATTTTTAAGGAAAGGTTAATTATGATTGAAGTCATGATAACTTAGTACTTGGCTGTGTTTGATGTCATAAGGAAATGTTCACTCAACTGTGATTGATGTCACCCAAGTATATCATATAGCACTCGGCAATGATTGAAGTCATTGGTTTGAGTCATCAACCACTCAGCGGTGACTGAAGTCACTCGTCTGAATCATATATCACTCAGTAGTGATTGATGTCATTCTACTGAGTTATTTATCACTCGGATTTAATGATTCGAGTGATTTATTCTTAAACAGAGCCAACACGACTATTCTTGTTTTGGACTCTTGCATTATTTGCAATTTCCAAATGATACAAGAGTCGGGGGCTACACCTAATTAGGTGCACCTATTCGGCGCACCAATTGATTTCTCGAAGGCATTTTCAGATCTTTGAGACCCTTACAAGCTCGCTGATATAAAGCTAAAGCATTATATATGGCACGAACCAGTCGGGAAGCTACTGAAGATTATCATCTAGCTTGCAAGACTCTCAGAGGCTTGTCGATGATAAATACCATCGGGGTACCTCACATAGAAGGAAAGCAAGATAGAATTCTACTTGGATATGTATAGTATACCAACTAGGATTCTGCCATGTAACCCTGTCCCACCAGATATATAAGGAGGGGCAGGGGTCCTCCTCAAGGAACGGACAGTAGACAAGCAATAGGGCATCAAACAATAGACAAGCTCAACTAGAGATCCCGCACGGGACTTAGATTAGACACAACTAGACAATATCATCTAGGTCTACCCTCCTCGTCTAGATCTTTAGATCTAGACATATCAATACAAATACCACTGAACATAGGATGTAGGGTTTTTACTCTCATCGAGAGGGCCCGAACCTGTATAAATCAGCGTCTTGTGTTACCATCGTCTCTCGATCTCGCACATCCCCCTATTCTACATATAAATTGTCATAGGTGAACTACCCAATGTCTATTGCTGAGATTAAGTCTCGATAGATCTTTCCTTCTTGTTGTTTGTAGGCTGCAGGTAGAGGCTTGGAGAACAAGTGGTTGATGGATTTCGGGTGTTCGCGCCACATGACCGGAAATGCAAAGTGGTTCTCCAGCCTCACTCCCTTGAAGCGCCGGGAGTATGTGACCTTTGGAGATGACAAGAGAGGAAGAGTGAAGGGTAGAGGCGCGGTAAAGGTAAATGAGAACTTCACTCTCAATGATGTTGGTTTGGTTGAGCTTCTCAAATACAACCTCCTCTCTGTTTCTCAGCTTCTTGATGCTGGTTTTGAAGTGCGCTTTAAACCCAATGCTTCTTTTGTTCTTGATTCAAGTGGTTCTTTGGTTTGTGGGATTTCTATGCATTGGCAGAGTTTTTCAGGCTGATTTTGCTGTTTCACCTGGTTCTCACAAGTGCTTGTTTGCTCAATCTTCTTCTGAGCTCTAGAAATGACAAAGGAGACTAGGTCACATGAGCTTTGACTTGCTATGTCGCTTGAGTGGCCTAGGTTTGATCCGAGGATTGCCTAAGCTCAAATTTGACAAGGATTTGGTTTGTGCTCCCTGTCGTCATGGGAAAATGATTGCTGCTTCTCATCCACCAATCAATTTGGTGATGACTGAATGCCCTGGAGAGCTGCTTCACATGGACACTGTTGGTCCTTCTCGGGTTCATTCAGCAGGTGGGAAGCGGTATGTTCTTGTTATTGTTGATGACTATTCTCACTACTCTTGGGTTTACTTTCTTGAAAACAAGGATGAAGTGTTTCATCACTTTCGGAGCTTAGCTTTGAGGCTGTTCTAGGAACTTCCTGGTGCATTACGAGCAATTTGCAGTGATAATGTCACCAAGTTCAAGAACTCCTCCTTTGATGCTTTTTGTCTTGAGCATGGTATTGAGCATCAATTTTCTGCACCTCGTGTTCCCCAGCAGAAT
This sequence comes from Eleusine coracana subsp. coracana, assembly GCA_032690845.1. Lineage (NCBI taxonomy): Eukaryota > Viridiplantae > Streptophyta > Magnoliopsida > Poales > Poaceae > Eleusine > Eleusine coracana. Next base: position 46,917,568 of record CM064430.1, read on the forward strand.
GGTGTGGTTGAAAGAAAGAATAGAACCTTGGTGGAGATGGATCGGATGATGCTCGATGAGCATATGACTCCGAGGCGGTTCTGGGCTGAGGCCATTAGCACCGCTTGCTAGGTTTCCAATCGGATTTTCTTGTGCTCAATTCTTAATGTGACTTCTTACGAGCTGCGTTTTGGGAGAAAGCCTTCTGTTTCTCATTTGCGTGCCTTTGGCTGCAAGTGCTTTATTCTCAAGCGTGGCAATCTTGATAAGTTTGAGTCGAGATCTTCCGATGGCATTTTCATTGGTTACTCTCTTCATGGCCATTCCTAGAGTTTTGAATTTGGAAACTAACACCATCGTAGAATCCAGCGATGTAACCTTTGATGAATCAAACTCTTGTGTAAGGAATGTGATTGAGACTGTAGGTGATAAGGAGATGAAGGAGAGCATCTTTGTAGAAGAGGACCTACAGGGCTTTGATGATGATGATGATGATGATGATGATTCACTTCATCTCTCATCTGAGCTTGTTCATGCTGCTTCCACTACTCCAGCAGAGGGCCCAGAAGCTTCTACATCAACCTCGATCGCTGTCCAACAAGCTCCAGTTGTGGTTGAGAGGGAGGTACACTTTGAGAGAGAGGCCCCTAGCCACATTCAGCATCATCATCCACCTCAACAAATGATTGGTAATCTCTATGAGAGGACTACAAGGTCAAGATATGCACATCTTGCCTGCTTTACTAATTCTCTCTTTGTTGCAACCTTTGAACCCTGAGATATTGGACATGCTTTATCTGATGAACATTGGGTTAACGCCATGCATCAGGAGTTGGAAAACTTTGAGAGAAACAAAGTCTGGACCCTTGTAGAGCCTCCTAGTAATGTCAATGTCATAGGAAGCAAATGGGTGTTCAAAAACAAACATTGAGAGGACGATGAGGTTGTGAGAAACCAGGCTAGACTAGTAGCTCAGGGTTTCTTCCAAGTGGAGGGTCTAGACTATGGTGAGACCTTTGCTTCTATAGCGCGTATAGAAGCCATTAGGATCTTGCTTGCATTTGCTGCCTCTAAGGGCATTAGACTCTATCAAATGAATGTCAAGAGTGCTTTCCTAAATGGTTTCATAGAAGAAGAGGTTTATTTGAAATAACCACCTGGCTCTGAGCACCACAAATACCCAAACCGAGTGTACAAGCTTCAGAAGGCTTTGTACGGGCTAAAGCAAGCACCTAGGACATGGTATGCTAGGCTTAAGACCTTCTTGCTAGAGTGCGGGTATGTCATAGGGTGTGTTGATAAAACCTTGTTCACTCTTAAGCATGGCAATGACTTTTTAATGGTTTAGATATATGTGGATGATATTATCTATGGTGGTTCCGCTCATGCTCTTGTGTCCAGATTTTAGGAAGCCATGGAAAGTGAATTTCGGATGTCAATGATGGGCGAGCTCATCTTCTTTCTTGGCCTTCAAATCAAGCAGTGCAAGCAAGGCACTTTCATACATCAAGCCAAGTACATGAAAGATCTCCTGAAGAAGTTCGACATGGTCAATGTGAAGCCACTGTCTACACCAATGTACACTACAACGGCACTTGACCCTAATGAAGACTGTGAAGCGGTGGACCAAAGGGAGTACAGGAGCATGATTGGCTCCCTCTTGTACCTGACGACGACGAGACCCGACATAAACTTCGCTGTGTGTCTTTGTGCTCGCTTTCAAGCTTCCCCAAGGTTAACTCATCGCAAGGCTATCAAGCGCATCTTCAGGTATCTCAAATACACCCTTGAGTTTGGTCTTTGGTACTCTGCATCTTCATCTCTTGATCTTATTGGGTATTCAGATGCAAACTTTGCTGGGTGTAGAATTGATAGGAAGAGCACTTCTGGTACTTGCCATTTCTTGGGTACTTCTTTGATTTGCTGGTCTGCTCATAAACAGTCAAGTGTAGCCCAATCCACCACAGAGGCTGAGTATGTTGCTGTTGCTAGCTGCTGCTCACAAATCCTATGGATAGTGTCTACCATGAGAGATTATGGGTTAACCTTTAAGAGTGTTCCAGTTATGTGTGATAACTCTAGTGCCGTTTGCTTAGCCAAAAACCCAATCCTACATGGTAAGGTCAAACACATAAATGTGAGATTCCACTTCTTGAGAGACAATGTTGAGAAGGGAGATGTTGAGCTCAATTACATTGACACTAGAAACCAATTGGCCAACATTTTCACCAAGCCCCTAGATGCTTCGAGACATGCTTTTCTTTGGGGGGGAACTTGGTGTTTGCCATCCCTATGGCATCATTTGAGGGGGAGTTGATGTTCTCTTGTATATATGTATCTTACCTTTTTGCATTGCATCTCATATGTAATATATGTATTGGTAGATGAGCTTTGATTCTTATGCTTGCTTGTATTTCTCATTGCTATGATTGAGCTTGAGCTATGTAGTGTGGTCGTGATGGTAAACTCTCATGCTTAGATTTTCTGGATGGCTCATTATAAACTCTTGTGAGTAACATGCTAATCTTAAAGCTAAACTTGGCTTTTTGTGAACCTCATGAACTAATCTTGCTAAAACTTGCTCACCATGCGTATAATTGCTTTTATCTTTGTTGAGACTTGTGTTGAGGCTAGTCTAGAGGATGTCTTGGCTTTGGCACCTTGTGTTTGTGAAATGGAAGGCTTTGTGAATGTTTAGCTCATGATGGATGTTGGTTTTTCTTACGTCTACGAATAAATCCGCAAGCGCACGGAAGACCGATGTAGCACTTCACCCAGAGTATTCCGGGGTATCGAATCACGAGGAACGTGTGTGTCTATCATTGGACTAAATCACCCAAGGACACAAAGATTGATTAAGATAGGCAGAGGACAGAGAGGATGTCCCAAGAGTCAGGTTCCTACGTTAACTAAGCTATGCTCTAGTTTGCTCGCGTTGGGCACGGACTTACCCCTGCATCCACAGGCGACTTCCGCCAAGAGCCTACGCACTAGCCTAGCGGGGAGGATTTCAGAGGACGGACAGAGCTGTCACCACCTGCCGCCTACCTCAACGAACCAGTAGACTAACGAATAATCAAAGGTAACCTCCTGCCTAGACACCACGTCTATGCGATCGATTACTACCTTAACCTTCTAGCAACGAATATTCAGGCTAAGGCACCCTAAGAACTTAGAGCGATGAACAAGCTCACAAGCTAGAACTATAACTTAATTAAAGTAAAAAGTAAACTGCAAGAGGGGAAATCTCGACACTTACTATGATTGGCAAATGTCGTCGAAGTACAAGCGTGGAGAAGGCGAAGACAAGCCCAAGCCTCCTCCGAACTCTACTCCACTCTCTTCCTAATCTAAGCACTAGCTAAGTAGCACTTGGCCTTTGCAAGAGGAGCACTAAATCTTCAATCTTGAGTGTGTCTTGGAGTGAAGGCCCTCACCCTCTATTTATAGCCTCCTAACGTCGGTTTCAGAGGAGTAACCGCCATGGAATCCCCCCAAACCGCCATCAGGGAGTCCTGAGGAGCCAACACGTGGAAGCCCAGGCGGAGAGGGCGCCCGGCCAGGTCGCCCGACCTGACCAGGTCGGCCGACCTGGGGGTGGCCCCTCCATACCTGTGCTTTCTCCAGGTGGCTGTCCTATGGGCCCTGACAACGGTTTGCGCGGTATTACAGGGAGTTACGTCGGTTAAGCGCTGAAGGTGGGCTCCTTAATCCGTGTGCTTGCTCCTGATTGGCCGGAAGTGTGCTTTCTCCTTGAATTTCCTTGAATTTTATTTAAACTCCATGGGTTGCTTTCTGCATACACAAAGTCACCAAAACTTGTGGAAATAATTAGCAATAAATTCCTACCACTAAGGTGGTGATCAAATTGTGTGATTCTTGTGGGTAAACGACGGTCATATTTTGCATTTAAGGACCGTCAACAAACTCCCCCACACTTAGCCTTTGCTCGTCCTCGAGTAAAGGACTAAAGACTAAGGTCTAAGTGATAATTCAAACCTTGATAAATCAAATCTAGCATGCAAATTATTCCAGGCATTACCTTGTATCTCCATGAGCTTTTGAAGTGTCTAGCATGCCTTCTTTGGATATTGATGAATGGAACGAATCTTGACTCCGAAAACTCAGCTCCTTCTGCTTATGTAACTTGGGTTTTCGAAAAGATTTTCACAATCAAAGAATAGTAGCCATACTCCTCAAATGATTCTCTCAGTCGCTCAAAGGTGTATTTTCCTCACCGAGGCATTGTGCCTTTCATGTCCTATCTCTAAATATGGTATATGTGGAGCTCAAGAATAGGATTGAAATGGTGGCATACTTATAATTCATATCTTGCTAAGTCAAAATTCGGATCCAAAGAGAAAAACAAGTCATGATTCATAAGTCAAGTCTGTGCACATTTATTTGGTAGATGGAAGATGGATACTCCTTTGAATATTCCCTCATTGAAATGAGATCATGGGCTATCTTTCTTTCTTTTTTTTTTTGGGAACTAGATAGCCCATAACTCTTTTTGCAACAAAATACGGAGGGAAGTATGTAGAACTGGAGTATTTTATTTTCAAGGATGGTGGAGATGCTAACTTCCAGTGTGGAAGTTTTAGCATAGGGTTGGATGTGCACACAGACTTGATAAATGAAGCATAATAGGCATCTCAATTTGGGTCTCAAAATTTTGACAAGGCTCAATAAATTAATAAGTAGCACAAAAGAGCACAATCTTTAATAAGCAAAATTTGGCCTTGGTCGGATAAATTTTATCATTGAGGAGTTGGCTTTCAAATTTATCATTTTCAAAAGAAAATCCCAAGTTATAAGCATAAGAGTGAAGATTCATAAAGTCTATTCATATCACATAAATCAATAGTCCTAGGTAGCATGTTTTCCTAAAGATATAGTCATGGAAATTCAGGCAAACATTCTAGGAATAAGGGGCATGCAAGATGATAAATCAAAAAGAATGAATTATGGAGAGAATTCAGGTTTTTAGTATTTATTAATTTTTCCATATTCAAGGAGAAAATAAGCAGAGAGGCAGGGAGGAATGGGAAGTAAACGTGCAAACCAGAGTATGGACCAAGTGGGGGTCCGAGGGGAGCCAGGCCTGGGTCGGCCGACCTGGTCAGGTCGCCCGACCTGGGAGATGCTCCTCTGGTCCCCTGGTTCGTCGTGTCGCTTCGCGTCGCCCTGTGCAACGTATTTCTCAGGGTAGACCGTCCGTTTGCGCGTTCGTACTTCGCAAATCCTCCTCCACACTTGTTTCCTGACTTCTTTTTATTTGACACAAACAAAAAGGAAAAAGTGTGAAAGCAAAGGTGGACCCCACCGGCTTTATGGGCTCAGTGAGTTCCATTATTCAATTCTTTATCATAGGCGCATTTCATTTTAATGAAATAAATGAAGAAAATCTAAAAAGGGAAACTAAGCGCCTATTTTCCTAAACTATATGGGAGAGCCTATTCATTTGCCCTTATATAAGTCGGGCTCTCCCATGTGGCTACAAATGCGCTCCATCTTAGCGCATAAGCCACGGCGGAGGTCTTTCATACCCTCCTCGAGGCGTTGCACACGATCCTCAAGTTGAGCACGATCAACCAACTCCTCCGCCAACTTGTTGGCCAGCCTCTTATTCTCCGTCCGTAGGAGGAGAACGTCCTGCGCAAGTTTGGCCTTGGAGGGACCTGTCGCCTCGTCCCCGCTGTCCTGGTAGTGGCCGCCCTCCGCTGTGATTGGCGGGGGTCAAGGAAGCGGCTGATGGTCTTCCGCGGGGAGGAGTCGATGGATTCCTCCATCTCCCGCTTGTCCTCTGAAGTGAGCTTGGGGAAGAGCACTTTCCCCTTGCCCGGTCCGGTGCGCGGTCCGGTGCTGGTGAACCGTCCCTTCCGCTCTGGCGACGTGGGGATGTAGTCCATCCGGTACTTGTACCCGAATGGCGACCCATCCCTGCCCCATAGCGTCTCCACGAGGTGTTCCCCAGGCAGGAGAGCAGAGGGATCCCCGTTGTGGAGACGATGGGTGGGTGTCGTCTTGCGGGGCACCAGAGCGCCCGTCGTCAGCCTCTTGACGTCGGGGGTAGGACGCCGTACAGGCGACGTTCCCCGCGTCTTCATGGTGCGTGCCGGGGTCGGCGAAAGTGCCCGCTGCGATGTGCGGGTGGCGGAAGGGCTGCGCCATTCAGCAAACCGTGTACGGCCTGTCCTTTCCTGTTCGCGGCGCAGGGGAGGCTCAATGGCGAGAGGCTCAACGATCTCGGCAAGGGTGAGATCAAGGTTGGTCGGGACAATTTGGTTAGCTGGGGTGATTTCCCCGCTAAGGGCAAGGGCGGAGCTGGTCAAGGAAGCCTGGGAAGTGCTCTTTTTGGCAGCCATGACGAAGTTGGGGGTTCTGGAAGAGGTTCACAGGAAGGTTTGGGATGAGAGAAAAGCATCGCTCCCCTCTACTTAAAAGGAGAGTCCCCCGACGGTATATTCGCGATTCTCCGTGAGAATCTCCGATTAGGGCGAAGGGGGAAGTTGGAGGAACGCGTGAGAGAAAAACGGGAAGCGGCGGCGCCACCAGGGGGTCGCCCGACCTGGCCAGGTCGGCCGACCTGGTGGTGGGCCCCCTGGGGCTGCTGCTTCGTGGGCTGCCTAAGGGAGGTCCAAGGAGGGGGGAAAAGTACGGCAATTTAATTTGATTCTAAGTTTAGGTGCCCGTAAAGGCTATGGGTAGGCCCGAAAGTCAATTAAATTGACTACGTCTTCCTCAACTCCTATACTTTTAATAGAATCGTAAAAGAGTTTAAGTCGATGGCCGTTTACCTTAAACGCGTTCCCGTCCTTGTCCTGGAGTGTGACCGCTCCATGTGTCGCGACGTCGATGACGAGATATGGCCCAAGCCATTTGCTTCGCAGCTTCCCGTCGCCGAACAGCTTCACTCTTGAGTTGAAGAGTAGCACCTTGTCTCCAGGGTTGAACTCCTTTGGCTGTATCCTTTTGTCGTGCCATTTCTTGGTCTTTTCTTTATAGATCCTGGCACTGTGATACGCCTTTTCTCTCCATTCCTCCAGCTCAGAAATTTGCTTCATCCTGTGCCTTCCTGCTTCCTTGGAATCCATATTCCACTTCTTTATTGCCCAGTATGCCTTGTGTTCCAGTTCTACCGGCAGATGGCAAGTCTTGCCGTAGACCAGCTGGAATGGAGACATGCCTATGGGGGTCTTGTATGCAGTGCGATATGCCCATAGTGCATCTGGCAACTTATTCTTCCATCCCGATCCCATTTCCTCCACTGTTTTCTGCAGGATGTTCTTGATTTGCTTGTTTGAGGTCTCTGCCTGACCGCTGGTCTGGGGATGGTATGGAGTAGCAATGTTATGGTCGGAACCGAGTTCCCTCAGGAAGTGTCGGAATCCTTTGTCCGTGAAGTGTGAACCTCCATCACTAATCACCATCCTTGGTACCCCAAAGCGTGGGAAAATGATCTCATAGAACATCTTCCGTGCGCTCTTTGCATCTGCAGCTCTGCATGGCAATGCTTCAACCCACTTTGACACGTAGTCGACTGCCACCAGGATATACTCGCAATCATAGGACCTTGGGAAGGGTCCCATGAAGTCGATGCCCCAGACGTCGAAAAGTTCGACTTGCAGGTTGTATGTCAAGGGCATCGCGTTGCGAGATGAGATTCCTCCATGCTTCTGGCATCTCCTACACCTCCTGATGTACTCCTTGGTGTCCTCATACATCGTCGGCCAATAGAAACCACTTTGCCAGATTTTTGCTTGCGTCCGGTACACGCCGTAGTGTCCTCCGTACGGAGCTGCATGGCACTTCTCAATTATCTGTGCACCCTCAATGGTGGGGATGCATCGCCGCAACAGACCATCAGCACAGACCCTGTAGAGGAATGGGTCGTCCCAAAGGTGTCGTCTACTTTCATAGGCCAGCTTCTTTCGATTTTCCCCCGGCGGAACATACCCTGTAACCATGAAATTCACGATATCTGCATACCAGGGTGTGGAGTCCGCAACCTTTAACAGCATATCATCTCGTAGGAAGTCGTTGATTGGCTGCATGTTAGTGACTTGCATACGAGATAGATGATCTGCTACGGAATTCTCTACTCCTTTCTTATCTTTTATTTCAAGATCAAATTCTTGGAGTAAGAGGATCCATGTGATGAGCCTTGGTTTAGCATCTTTTTTAGCGAGCAGGTACTTTAGTGCAGCATGATCAGTGTAAACAATTACCTTTGCTCCAACTAAATAAGATCTAAACTTATCGATAGCAAAAACCACAGCCAGGAGCTCCTTTTCCGTGGTAGCGTAGTTGAGCTGTGCTCCTGTCAAGGTTTTGCTAGCGTAGGCTATTGCGTGATGCTTCTTGTCCTTAGTTTGGCCGAGAACGGCCCCTACGGCATAGTCACTAGCATCGCACATGATTTCAAAGGGCAGCTTCCAATCAGGGGGTTGGATGATGGGAGCTGAGATGAGTGCATTTTTCAAGAGATGAAAAGATTTCAAGCACTCATCATCAAAGTCAAAAGGCGCATCCTTAGCTAAGAGGTTGGTGAGGGGTCTAGCGATTTTCGAAAAGTCTTGGTGAATCGTCGATAGAACCCAGCATGCCCCAAAAAGCTACGAATACCCTTGACGTTGATCGGAGGTGGAAGTTGCTCGATAACTTCTATTTTCGCCTTATCCTCCTCGATCCCTCTCTCGGACACTAAGTGCCCTAGCACTATGCCTTCTTGGACCATAAAGTGGCACTTTTCCCAATTAAGTACCAGGTCCTTTTCTTGGCATCGAGTCAAGACCCTGTCCAAGTTCTCGAGACAGTGATCGAAGGTCTTCCCATAGACTGAGAAGTCATCCATGAAGACTTTCATGATTTCCTCGATCATGTCCGAGAATATGGACATCATACACCGTTGGAAAGAGGCGGGTGCATTACACAACCCAAAAGACATCCTACGGTAGGCATACGTTCCATACGGGCACGTGAAGGTGGTCTTACTCTGATCATCGGGATGGATAGGAATCTGATGATAACCAGAATACCCATCAAGGAAACAGAAGAAGGAATGGTTTGCCAACCGTTCTAACATCTCATCGATGAAGGGTAGCGGGAAATGATCCTTCTTTGTTGCCTTGTTGAGTTTTCTATAATCGATACACATCCTCCATCCCGTGACGGTACGTTGGGGAATAAGCTCGTTCTTATCGTTCTTAACGACCGTCATACCTCCCTTCTTCGGCACTACTTGTACCGGGCTCACCCACTCACTATGAGGTACGGGATATATGATCCCTGAATGCAGAAGTTTTAGAACTTCCTTCTTCACAACCTCGCGCATAGCATTATTTAACCTCCTCTGAGGTTCCCTAGAAGGTGTACTCTCGGGGTCAAGAGGGATGCGATGGGTGCAGAGAGTGGGACTAATTCCCTTTAGGTCTTGAAGGGTGTACCCAAGACAGAGCGATGTTTCTCTAAGACAGAGATCAGCTTCTTGGTTTCCTCCTCCGAAAGCTTATCACTAATGATGACAGGGGACTCCGTGTCACCATGTAGGAAAGCGTAGCATAGGCCAGGGGGTAAGGTTTTTAACTCGATGGGAGGTCGAGTTGGTGGTTCATCTTCAGGAAGCTCGAGAGTTTCCTGTAGATCATCCTCCTCTTCTGTAAAAAGATCGGTGTCTTGGTCAAGGAGGGTATCGGGAGGGTCGAAAGGGGAAATCACTTTCACCTCTTCGGTTAGGTCTCTCTCATCAGGAAATTCAGTGATGGTGTTTCGCGAACGGGAGATTGGGATTGAGAGAGCCTTTCCTCCAATGTTGACACTGAGGTTACCGGATGAGGCTGCCGTAAAGAGTTTTTCTAGAGGAAGCCCGATGAGGACATCAAAGCTTGGGACCTCAAAGACATGAAAGTTCAGAAGGGCCTCAGCGTCTTTATGTCGTATCGACACATTGTTTAGAATCCCGTAACCTTCTAGGATGGCTCCGGTAGGGCTTTTGAAGGTCTTTTGCGTAGGAAGCAGAGGTTCGTCTCCTAATACCTCAAAGGCAAAGGAGTCGGAAACGATGTTTATTCCTACGGTGGGATTATACCAGACATCCACAGCTTTGCCTCTAACCGTACAAGGAATGGTAGTAGAGGGTGAGATAATCCGAACAAGTTCGGAACATTGCTCATTTTCTCGGGACCACTCATCACTCATGATGGCTGTTAGTTCTTTCACTGAGTCCCTAAGGAATTGTTCTTTTATAGGTTCAGGGGAAGGAACTGGTGTTTGAGGCTTTCGTTGGATGGCATACATCGAGGTGTTACCGAAATCTTTGAAAAGATCATCCTCGATGATGAAAGGGAATTCGGACGACTGAATTTCTTCATCATCCGAATTTCCTGGTTCAGGAGGAGGCTCACTAGCTAAGTCTTGAGATGTGCAAGAAGCAGGGTCAGATTCGGCTAGCTGGAGAGTCTCCTGGCTCGGCGTAGCTTCTTTGCAAGGGGGTTTGGTGGGCTCAAGGAAAGAGGTATTTTCTAGAATGTGTTCTAGGATGGTTCTTCCTTCTAAGACCGTTTTGTGTATGAATGAACCTCCGGCGGCTATGTCGAGATATTGGGCAGATTCCTTGTTGAGACCCATCCGAAAATGCTGTAGCAGCATGGGATCGGGTATAGACAAGTCAGGACCGGATTGCACTAAAAGCGAGAACCTAGCCCAAGCTGTGCCTAAGGATTCTTTCTCGGCCTGCTCGAAGTTGAAGACCTCTCTACGGAGAGAAACGATTCATGACATTGGGAAGAACGCAAGACAAAATTTGTCCTGGAGCTCTTTCCAGTCACCATTCGTGCTTTCTGCCGTGTGAGTGTACCATTGCTTCGCCCTCTCTATAAGAGAAAAGGGAAACAATTTCCATTTGAGAGTCTCTTGTGTCATACCCCTGATTTGGATGCACGAGCACAATTGCTCAAATTCTCGTAGGTGATGGTGTGGGTTTTCGTTTTCTACCCCCGAGAAAGGTTGTGCCTGAACCATGGCTATAAAGCCTGGGCGGAGTTCGAAGCCATCTGAAAGGATTGGTTTTGAAGATGAAGGTGGCTCGTAGAACTCGCCCCTTGGAGCAGAGAAGGATTGGATAGAAGGTTGCTCCATGGTAGGGATAAGGAAAGAAATAAAAGAAAGATAAAAAGGGATACGAGGGTGACTAGGGTCCGCAGATAAAACAGCAACCGTTCCCCGGCAACGGCGCCAGAAATGCTTGTTGGTTTTTCTTACGTCTACGAATAAATCCGCAAGCGCACGGAAGACCGATGTAGCACTTCACCCAGAGTATTCCGGGGTATCGAATCACGAGGAATGTGTGTGTCTATCGTTGGACTAAATCACCCAAGGACACAAAGATTGATTAAGATAGGCAGAGGACAGAGAGGATGTCCCAAGAGTCAGGTTCCTACGTTAACTAAGCTATGCTCTAGTTTGCTCGCGTTGGGCACGGACTTACCCCTGCATCCACAGGCGACTTCTGCCAAGAGCCTACGCACTAGCCTAGCGGGGAGGATTTCAGAGGACGGACAGAGCTGTCACCACCTGCCGCCTACCTCAACGAACCAGTAGACTAACGAATAATCAAAGGTAACCTCCTGCCTAGACACCACGTCTATGCGATCGATTACTACCTTAACCTTCTAGCAACGAATATTCAGGCTAAGGCACCCTAAGAACTTAGAGCGATGAACGAGCTCACAAGCTAGAACTATAACTTAATTAAAGTAAAAAGTAAACTGCAAGAGGGGAAATCTCGACACTTACTATGATTGGCAAATGTCGTCGAAGTACAAGCGTGGAGAAGGCGAAGACAAGCCCAAGCCTCCTCCGAACTCTACTCCACTCTCTTCCTAATCTAAGCACTAGCTAAGTAGCACTTGGCCTTTGCAAGAGGAGCACTAAATCTTCAATCTTGAGTGTGTCTTGGAGTGAAGGCCCTCACCCTCTATTTATAGCCTCCTAACGTCGGTTTCAGAGGAGTAACCGCCACGGAATCCCCCCAAACCACCATCAGGGAGTCCTGAGGAGCCAACACGTGGAAGCCCAGGCGGAGAGGGCGCCCGGCCAGGTCGCCCGACCTGACCAGGTCGGCCGACCTGGGGGTGGCCCCTCCTGACCTGTGCTTTCTCCAGGTGGCTGTCCTATGGGCCCTGACAACGGTTTGCGCGGTACTACAGGGAGTTACGTCGGTTAAGCGCTGAAGGTGGGCTCCTTAATCCGTGTGCTTGCTCCTGATTGGCCGGAAGTGTGCTTTCTCCTTGAATTTCCTTGAATTTTATTTAAACTCCATGGGTTGCTTTCTGCATACACAAAATCACCAAAACTTGTGGAAATAATTAGCAATAAATTCCTACCACTAAGGTGGTGATCAAATTGTGTGATTCTTGCGGGTAAACGACGGTCATATTTTGCATTTAAGGACCGTCAACAATGGAACATTATGGCAACGTGTGTTCCTTTTGCCGCAAAGGCATGCTCTTTTGACTTGTGCATAAACTTGAATAATCTATTAAGTGCTTTGATCAAGAATAATCCTAAAATGCTAAATCCAAACACTGTGACTTGAGGCCTCGGGGTGTTTGCCGTACCCAGTCGTGCGACCCTCCACATGGATACGAGGACACATGAGGATAAGTAATGAACACTTGATCAGCTGAGTCTCTGTTGCAAATGTGAGTGTTTGTAAAACCCATTTTCTGTGAATGCTTGTTGCCCAAGTAGAGATTGAGACTGGCTAGTTTCTTTTGATTCACTTGATGCCTGTTTTGCCTTTGATGGGAGTACTTATACATGTGGTGGTAGATTTTCTCATGAGAAGCAAATTTGATTCTATCTAAGCTAGTCAATCTTTCTGCTTAGCTTGTATAACTCTGGGTTTATGCCTTACCATCTATTTTTGATCTCTGTATGGTTGTGAGCTATTGCTTTTACACCTCATGGCTCTGTGCTTATGGTTAGCAAGGTTATATGCTTGTTTGCATAATTGTTGAAGCTCTTTAGGTTTGCATTTTCATGCTTTATTTGCTCTTTTACCTGTTTGATGAGTTCATTGCCAAAGGGGGAGAAATAAGTGCTTAAATAGAGGAATAGTGGTCATGCACAAATAATGCTATGAAACTTGAAAATGACCCATTTTGCATTCATGACAACTACCACAAGTTGAGGGGGAGCATTTCAAGATCTCAAGCGCTTTCATGCGCCTTTCACAATCTTTGCATTCTCAAGATGCTTTCTTTGCCAACTCTTGGTTTTGTGATCCCTTATTTGCTAGATGGCTTTTTTTTCACCTTTTCTTTGGGTTTGAGCCATTTGGATGTGCCTATTCAGATTCACATTTCAATCTCTAAATCTTTGTGCTTTTGGTGTTGTCCATGTACTCATCAAGGGGGATATTGATAAACCATGTTGAGATGTGTCATGGTTTGCAATATATGTGATGAGTAATTGACATGAGCGGATTTGGTGTTTGAGGTGAAATGCGGGAATCCAGGGATTCCATGGGTTTGCATATCATGGTTATGACTAACCAGTGTTGGTGGAGTTATTGGTGATGTTGCAGGAGTTGGAAAATATGTTTGCTTGTCTCATGATGTGTAGGTCACTGGAGTCAACTTGGCGGTCAACGGCGAGAGGATCGGCACAAGTAGGGGACTTGGGGCCAGACGATCAGGAGGCCGGGTGGAGTCATGGGTGATCCATACCGTACACGTCGAGAGGCAAGGAGCATGGACGGTTTCGCGGTTGAGCCTCAAAACCGTGGTGGTGATGAAGATGGTGTGTTGACCAAGTCAAGGCGAGCGGGATGCCGGTGCAAGTGATAAGGGGGCCCGATGGACAGGGACCGAGAGAGACTTGCCGGTGGTTAGGATTGCGGAACAAGGTGACACGCGTCGTGTGGGATACTTGCTTTACGGGTATCCTCATACAAGGCTAAAGTCGGTGGCCGACCGGGTACTTCATCATCAAGGAAGTCGACCAACTCGGCTTGGAGTGCAAGACAAGAAAGATTATACTTGCTATATAGAATCATTGTAGAGTACAACTAGGACTCTGCTTGTACCCCCCTGCCGACCGGATATATAAGGCGGCAGGGTAACCCCCAGGGAGGGAGAGGCAATTAGAGATAGTTAGAGGCAATTAGAGATAGTTAGAGGCAATTTAGACTCAACATCTCGTGACAATCAATACAATACAGAACACAGGACGTAGGGTTTTTACTCTCATTGAGAGGGCCCGAACCTGTATAATTCGTCGTCTTGTGTAACCATCGTAGTTCTTGGTCTCGACGTAGCCCTATATATTTACTGCCGGTCTTGAGCATCGACAGTTGGCACGCCAGAAAGGGGACAAGGCTCGCCGGGATTCTCCGTCGACTACGATGGCCGAACTTCCCATCATCCAATACTCTCCGGACTTCAAGATCTCATTTGGATCGCTCGACTTCATGGTCGGCGATAATGGAGCCCTAGGTCTGAACAACTACAGATCAAAATCGACCGCAGCCAGCCCCATGGCGCGATCATCGAGTCCATCTGACATTATCCCTCCATTGATCCTATTCGGATCCGAGCAGGAAGACTCTTCCTTCGGATATGACTCGATGTCAGATCGGTCTTTTGATGAGGACACGGTTGGATCGACCTACTCATATCCCCATATAGTCAACATGGTGGATATAGTAGATCCTGCTGCTAGAAACCAGGATGAGGATCCAGATGCCGAAGAATAAGGGAATCCAGCCGGTGGTCTTCAAAACTAGCCGGTCGAAGGACGCCAACAGGATGATAACCCACCAGCTGATGAATTATCGGTCGGTCACCGCCATCGACCAAGAGGGTCGTGCGGATCGCATAACACACACCGACTGGATCTCGGCCCTGGCCTTGAAGTGCATGGTGTTAAGGTCTACCACACCCCACAGAACAACATCACCGGGGCCAAGACATTGCTTGACACTTTAATGGTTGATGCCCACTATCAAACTCCTGCTATGTAGAAGGCGGTGGCTATGCTCAAAGCCGCAGCAGCGCAAGATGCTGCAAAGTCTCAGTCGGTCGCAAGTTCCAGCCATGTATCTCCTCAGGGTCAGTGAAGGGCGAAGACCTGAGAAATTCTCTCAGCCTCCATGATGGACGAGACACCATCACCTCTCACCACGAGGAGCGTGCTTGGGACAACCGACGCTATGAGGAAGAGTGACGTGAACGAAGAATGGACGCCCGACGGGAAGACCGGTGGGATGACCGACGGGACAACCAACGGGATGATCGTCAGAACCCTCCTCCAAGAGACAACCGCGACGACCAACATCGACATGATGATCGGGATCGGCACGATAATGATGGCAATTGATGACGTCGTCATGACGAGGATGTTGGCCCATGCCACCGTGGTAGCCCAACCACGTCCCGAGACCGACAAAGGCGGTCACCAACGCTGACTGATGATGAGATCGATGGCATCAAGGCTTACGTCCCTCGGCTTCGCATTGCTCGATGGCTGAAAGGATTCAAGCCGGTTCCCATCAAAAAATATGATGGACAAACCAATCCCCGAGAGTGGTTACAACTCTATAGTACAGCGATCCGGTCGGCTGGAGGTGATTCCTATATAATGGCTAACTACCTTCCGGTCTGCTTAGATCCTGCTGTTCGGATATGGCTCACATCTCTACCTGAGGAGTCAGTCACATCTTGGGGAGACCTCAACAGGAAACTCATAGAAAGTTTCCAAGAAACTTGCAACCGACCGAGCAATCACTTCAACCTCACTCGGATCAAGCAGAAAGGAGACGAGCCTCTTCGCGACTACATCAAGCGGTTTTGTGCTAAGAAGACTGAGATCCCTAACGTCCCCGGTCAGCAAATCATTACTGCCTTCCTGGGTGGAATTCGTAGCGATGATCTGGTCCGGGAAATCGGTCAGAGGAACCATGATCTCAAGCTCACCGCTCAAGAGTGCTTCGAGATTGCTGATAAGTATGCATCAGGAGAGTCTGCACTTGATGATATCCGAGGAAAGGGCAAGGAGAAGTGGTCGGACAAGCCTGAGTCCTCCAAGAAGGACAAGAAGAGAAAACCTGACAGTGTTGTCAACACAGTGGATCGGTTTTGGAAGAATCCTCGGATGAACCAGCCGTCCACTGATGAGTTGTTGAGTGGTATTTGCCCTTGGCATCCCAAGGGAAACCACAAAGCAAAGGATTGCTATTATCTGAAGGGTTTTGCAATAGCTGCGCTCAAGGTGGCCAAAGATCCCCCGACGCGCAACAACAGCAACAAAGACAAGCCTAAGGATGATGATGACAAGGATGGTTCAGGAGAGTTCCAGGAGCCCCACAAAGAAGTAAACTTCATCTTCGGAGGCCCGGATGCCTATACATCCAAGCGCAAGCAAAAGTTAGAGCTTCAAGAGATTAACTCGGTGGAGCCAGCTACGCCTCAGTACATGAGGTGGTCTGAGATGCCAATCACCTTTGATCGGTCGGACCATCCAAAACATCTACCAAAACCAGGTTGCTACCCATTGGTTCTTGCTGCGACTATGAAGGAGGTGAAGTTCAACAGAGTACTCATCGATGGAGGAAGCAGTTTGGACCTAATCTTCACTAGGACCCTTCAAGAGCTCGGTCTGTCAATCAATGACCTCCAACCGAGTTCTTCACCCTTCCATGGGATTGTGCCTGGCAAGACTTCAGTCCCAATTGGACAAATCACTCTGCCAGTCACCTTTGGCACCCGTGATAATTTTAGGACAGAGCGTATCCTCTTCCAGGTGGCAGACTTCAAGTCAGCATACCATGCTATCATCGGTCGATCGGCGATGGCCAGGTTTATGGCTATTCCGCACTATCCGTATCTCACCCTCAAGATGCCAGGCCCGAACAGAATAATCTCCCTCCACTTTGATCTTCGGAATTCTTTTGATTGCGATGTACAGAGTTGTGAGATGGCTACCAAACAGTTGATGCTGTCAGACCAAAAGGAGATCCAGGAGGCGGTCGGTATAGAGGAGCAGACTGGAACGGAGGTTCCTACACAAACACCTACCAAGGACAAGATCCAGACCAATGACATCCAAACCAAGGAGATTTCGCTCGATCCTGAGGACCCCGGTAAGGTGACTTATGCTGGGGTCAACCTTGATGAAAAATAGGAACTCGCGCTCACTCTTTTCCTGTAGGAAAATTGGGATATCTTTGCATGGAAACCATCTGACATGCCGGGAGTTCCTAGGGAAAAGATTGAGCATGTGTTAAGGCTACCTCTAGGGGCTACCCCCGTTCGCCAAAGGCTTAGAAGATTTGCGCAAGATCGCAAGGACGCTATGAAGAAGGAGATAGTTAGATTGTTAGAAGCTAAGTTTATAAAGGAGGTGTATCATCTCGACTAGTTACCAAATCCAGTCCTTATACCTAAAAAGAATAAAGAGTGGAGGATGTGTGTTGATTATACCGATCTCAACAAGGTCTGCCCAAAAGACCCCTTCGTTCGTCCTCGTATTGATCAGATTGTAGATTCGACAGCCGGGTGTGAGCTTTTAAGCTTTCTGGATGCCTATTCAGACTATCACCAGATCCCACCGAGAGTCAAAGATCAGATCAAGACTTCTTTATAACACCCTTTGGTGCCTATTTCTATATCACAATGTCATTCGGTCTGAAAAATGTTGGCACGACTTACCAACGAGGTATTCAACGCTGCCTTGCGACTCAAATCGGTGGGAATGCTGAAGCGTATGTTGACGACATCGTTGTCAAGACTCGAAAAGTCGAAGAACTTCTCTCTGACCTCGCAGAAACCTTTAACAATATAAGACATTATTCAATGAAGCTGAATCCTAAAAAGTGTGTTTTTGGGGTTCCATCGGAAAAGTTACTCGGTTACATTGTTTCGAAACGAGGTATAGAGGCTAACCCAGATAAAATCAAGGCAATCCTTGATATGAAGCCGCCTAATTCTCAAAGGGACGTTCAGAAGCTGAGAGGATGCATGGCATCTTTGAGTCGTTTTATTTCCCGATTGGGGGTTAGGGGATACCACTCTTCCAATTGCTTAAAAAGCAGGACGACTTAAAGATTCATCTCAGCAGTATTCCAGTGTTGGTGCATCCGGAGCCAGGAGAAAATTTTCAGCTTTACATCTCGGCCACAACCCAGGTTGTGAGTACTGTTTTGACAGTCGACCGAGAAGAGGAGGGACATGTGCAAAAAGTACAGCATCCGGTCTACTTTGTGAGCGAGGTTCTCAATGCCTCTAAGACAAGGTACCAGTAGATCTTGAAGTTGTTATATGCATTATTGATCACCTTGAGGAAGTTGAAGCACTATTTCCAAGCTCATCCAATTGAAGTTCAAACTTCTTTTGCACTCGGGACGATATTACATAACCGAGAAGCTGAAGGAAAAATAGCCAAGTGGGCAGTCGAGCTTGGTCAGTATACTATTACGTTCGCGCCTCGGTCGGCTATAAAGGGACAAGCGTTAGCTGAATTCGTTGCCGAGTGGACAGAGATTCAAAATCCTCCTACTACCCAAGATATCGAGTACTGGAAAATGTACTTTGATGGTTCCCTTCGATTACAAGGGGCAGGTGCGGGAGTTGTATTTATCTCGCCAACTCGAGAAAGGCTTCGATACGTCCTTCAAATCATGTTTCACGTGTCTAATAATGTTGCAGAATATGAAGCTCTCCTACACGGTCTACGCATTGCTATGTCACTCGGCATTAAGCGTATCAACATATTTGGTGATTCGGCCTTGGTCATTAATCAGGTTACCAAGGATTAGAATTTTGTAGATGATAACATGAGTGCTTATTGCCAAGAAGTGCGAAAACTCGAAGACAAGTTTGATGGATTGAAGTTCACACATGTTCTCCAAGATAATAACCAGGCGGCTGATGAGTGAGCCAAGATAGGATCATCTCAGTCTGTAGTACCGCCGGGTGTTTTCCTACATGTTCTGGATTCTCCAACAATTTCTCCCTGGTCGGACGTATTGATGAGTATTGTTGCTGATCTTGTTGACAATGACATCTCCAAGACCGACTGGTGCGACCCACTCATTCAGTATTTAGATAAGGGAACGCTGCCCTCGGATCCTGATGAGCAGCAAAGATTGGAGATCCGATCTCGAGGATACTTGTTGGTGGGGGACCAACTTTACAAAAGGGGTGGTTCCAATATTTTGATGCGATGCATCTCAATTCCTAAAGGCCAGAAGTTGGTAGAAGAGATTCATTCGGGAATATGCGGCAATCATGCAGCTTCCAGGACTTTGGTTGGCAAGGCTTTCCGGCAAGGGTTTTATTGGCCCACGACGGTCGAAGATGCACACCAAGTTGTTCGAAAGTGTGAGGGTTGTCAATTCTTCACTCAACAAACGCATGTGCCTTCACAACAACTTCACATGATACCATTGACTTGGCCTTTTGCTGTTTGGGGGCTTGATATTGTCGGTCCTTTCAAGAAAGCGCCAGGCGGGTTCACTCATTTGTTTGTTGCTATCGACAAATTCACCAAGTGGATTGAAGCAAAGCCAGTCGGCAAGATTACATCCAAGAAGGTGATCGAGTTTGTCAAAGATATATTCACTCGGTTTGGAGTTCCTCATGATATCATTACCAATTCAATTCACTTTAGTGGAGTTCCGAGACTTTGCCGATGAGATGGGAATAAAGATCCACTTTGCATCAGTGGCTCATCCGAAAAGCAATGGGCAGGTCGAACGGGCCAATGGTATGATTCTTCAAGGATTAAAGCCGTGGATATTTGACAGACTCAAACCTTATGTCGGTCGGTGGGTCAAAGAGTTGCCTTCAGTCCTTTGGGGGCATCGGACAAACACTAGTCGGGCTACTGGACAATCACCTTTCTCATTGGTCTATGGCTCAGAAGCTATGTTACCGACTGAGGTCAGTCTTGTCTCGGCACGAGTTCAAGCGTACAATGAAAAGCTTTCTGAGGAGAACCGAGTGATTGATTTGATTGTGGCAGAGGAGTTGCGTGATCGCGCTCTGTTTCGGTCGGCACTCTACCAACAAGGCATTCGTCGTTATTATGATAAGAACGTCCACAGTCGCCGCTTTCAAGTTGGAGACCTAGTGCTTCGTCGAGTGCAATCGATAAAGAATCACATAAGCTCTCGCCGAAGTGGGAAGGACCGTACGTAGTGAAGGAAGTCACTTGCCCGGGGGCTTACCGACTGATGTATGAAGACGGCGATGATATTCCAAACTCCTGGAACATAAATCAGCTATGTCATTTCTATACTTAGCTATTATTTTGTGTATTTATACATTATTTATGAATGAAACTTCAATCTTTTTTAATGAAAGATTTTCTAATGATTTTCATTCTATATCTGTCTCAATTCCTTAATTTATACTATTAAACAATCGAGCCAGGGGCTAGCAATAATGTCCCATCTTGGTCTAACCATATTTTGGTATTGGCCTATTTTTTGACCGAGTTATTATCTTGAGATCTTGAGATCTTGAGTTTTGGTCTTTATTATTTTGGTCTTACGCTTATACATCATAGTTAAATACTTTGTGTTGCACATCAGGCTACCACTACACTAAACCCAGAGCCAAAAGTGTGAGAGGTCATGTGTCGATTGGTTGATTCTGTTTGTTATGTGGTTACGGGTTACAACCTAATATGTTATGGTAGACCGATGCAATCTTTGTTTCTCTTGATAGAAACATGTCAATGATATCTTTGTCAAACTTCTAAAGCTATAAAAGCATAAGATTAGTTTATACACAAGTATCATTACAAAAATACTATTAATGTTTTACAATATTACAGGATTATATCTCCTTTGAAGGAGAAGAAGAGTCAGCCCGAAGTTCGACCTCTGGAGTTGCTGGGGGACTCTGCACGGTCGGATTGATTTCTATATTTTCGACCAAGGTCTGGGAAGTCTCAAGCATGGAATCTAGGAGCAGCTGACATTGGTCGTCGGTCAGGTCGGGGTTAAATCCCTCTTTGATCTTGTCCAATGGCAGAGCAGGAGACCAGGATTGGCAAATCGCCAGCACTTGACTCCCGGCTTCGATGGCCACTCGCCGTGTGTTATGAGCAATGGCTTCTGATGCATGCTCCAACAAGTAGTCCAGAGAGTGACCGGTCTGCTCTACTCGGTTAGCATAAACATAGTTCATTGCTTTCCGAGCGGCGTAAGATAGAGCTGCAAATAATAATTATTGGCCAGTATGATCAACAGTAGAATCAAGCAGAAGGAAGAAGTCGAAGGCTTACTAGCAAGTTTACATTTGAAAGATTTGGAGACAGCCTTAGCCTCCTCTATCTTCACGTCAGACCCCTTCAGCTCCTCCTGCAGCCGAGTGATCTCGGTCTTCTGGTCTTCAACCAATTTGTGAGAGGCTTTCCTTCTCAACCTTCAAGGCGTCAACGAACCTCTGCTGGTTGGAAGTCAACTTCTCCAGATCGATGATTTTTTGATCGCGAGCTAAAAGTAAAGCTTTTAGCGTTAGAGTGGTCAGCAGATTGCTTAAATATGGATGGAAGGAAAACTTACCAGCCAGATCTGCACGAACTTGGTCTAAGACCTTGTTTATCTCTTGTCGGTCGGCCAACAGCTTCTTGTTTTCCTCTAGGGCCTTGGAGAGTTGCTGACCAGTGACTAGCAAGACAAATAAGAAGTTAGTCTAAAACATAAAGACAAGAAGATTAGGCGACCAAGGACATACCAAAAGTTTCGGCTTCAAGATATTCCACTCTAGTCTGCTTTCGCTCCACAAGAGCATACACTTTTTGATATGCAGAAGATAAATGATCTAAAAGATGAGAGCGAAGCAAGGTAAAAGCATAATGTTGAGTTACCTTGCTGGACTCTCGGAGTTGGTGCAAAATCTCCGCATCCTCTACCTCCGGCCGAACAAGCATATCTGCAGGAAGAGTTCTTTTACCTTTGTCAAGAGGCAAAGAGATATTAGTCGGAGTGGTGTGAGACAGAGGCTCGAGAGTGGAGGCAGGAAATGTCTGTTCAAAAAGTGTATCCAATTCGGTCGGCGTGTTTGAAGACTTGCCAACTGAATAGGACACACCAGTCGAACGAAGTGGGAGCGCAGACCAAGTATCCTCAGATCCCTGAGCACTCTGAGAATCACTTGTCCAACTGCCAAGAAAAAATAAATAAATAAAAGAAAGAGATCAGGAGATGTTGAGATCAACAATAAGAAACAAGGAGTATAGGGTTTAAAGATTAAACCTGGGAGCCTTCTTGAGCTTGATCTGGCATAGCCTCTTCCGTTGGCTGAAAATCAGTCTCCTTCCTCTTTTGAGAGGGCTGATCAGTCTTGCCAGTCTGCACTACCTCTTCCGTTGACCTCTGAGTTGGGCTCGGGGGCTCTGGTCGATCTGAAGGTCGGCTGGAGGTTACAGGAGCTGGTTGACCAGCATCTGCGGCAGTTATTTCTTCATCGTCATCCTGGTCCCCCACATAATGGCGACGGCGCGCGATTGTCCGCTTCTGGAGCTTGTCAGGGGAGACCAAAGTAACGACGGGAGTGACGCTGACTGGCCGAGCGCCTGTGGAGGAACTTGAACCCCCAGCGCCGGTCAGCGGTCTCTTCTTGACAAAATCAGGTCCCTCAGTATCGGTCTGAGGGAGCGGGGGATGAGATACATAAGTATCCAGCACCTACATAAAGATCAAAACAATGAGTACAATCTCAAGATAGGATAACAAGAGCTAGCTAAAGGCAGACTAAGGCTTACTCGGGCTCGCATTGTGCCCTTGTTATACGCCTTTGAGACCAAAGAATGTTCCTGAAGGATTTCCCCTTCAAACATCTTCACCAAGCGTGTTCGGCGGAGTTCGCCATTCGGTGGATCCGACTCCTCCCTGGTCTCATCCTCATTAACATAGTCCCATGCCGGGTGACAATGAAGCTTCAGGGGCTGAACTCATCGGATGATAAAGCTTTTGGCCACTGTGATGCCATCGACGCCTTCAGCCTTCAGATCGGCAATTTTCTTGAGCAGGGCGACCACTTGAGGATCGGTCGGATCGGGCCTCTCTCTCCAATGCGCTTGGGGAATAGCCTTTGCACCAGTGAAGTCGGCAATAACAGGGGGAGGGTTGTCACAATAGAACCACTCGTCCTTCCAATTCTTGTTTCCAGTCTTCAATGGGACATTGATGTAGGCCTCCTTCTTGCGCAACTGGTTGCCAACGCCGCCTATGGCCACTTGGTTTTCCTTGGTGGGCAGCGGTCGGAGGACAAACAGATGGTGGAAGAGATCGAAATGGGGTAGAACGCCAAGAAAAGCTTCGCACAAATGTACGAAGATGGTAATATGAAGAATAGAGTTGGGATTGAGGTTGACAAGCTCAATCCCATAGAAAAAAAGGAGCCCGCGCAAAAAACTGCAGCAGGGAACTCCAAAGCCATGCTCAAAGAATGAGCAAAACACTACGATCTGCTGGTGAATAGGGATGGGGCAGGATTCGGGAGGTACCTTCCAGTCAATCCGAGCCTGTTCTGGAAGGACGCCATCCAACACCATCTTGTTCATGTCAGCCTATGAAAGGCTGCTCTTTGAGAACTCCCGAAGTTGCTCTGGGATGTCGACCTCCGACGAGGACGACGCAGCGGCAGCGGCGGTGAAAGAAGCTGGGATTGAAATGGAAGTCCTCTTGCGACCCATCATGAATAGGATTGAATGCGGTGAAGGAGTTTGAAAAACTTCGCCAAAGCTCAGGGGCTAAACGTGGTGGGATCTATGGCGACCAGAAGCGAGAAAGCTAACCCTAGCCGAAAAAACAGAGGAGTCACGAGAGCAGAGAAGGCGCAAGGAAGACAAAGAGTTCGCGGGCAAATACGGCGTGGACTGAAGGTCAACCTGGTGCAACCTTTTATACCCTTGCCTTTTTGACCTAAGGATCCCATGGGCCAGGGTGGGCCGTACTATAGTGCGACCCTAATATTAACTTAGAGGTTAATTAAGGGCTTAAGCCCATTAGGGTTACAAACCCAGAAAAATGAGACTCGGGGGCTTCTTTGATGAGAAGTACCCGAGAATTATTTTGCCATATCTATGTGATTTGATGATCATGTGGCAAAGGACTTGATGGTCATATGGTACAAGTTCAAAGGTTATGGTATTGACTAAAGTCAAATAACCAGAATTATCAAATTTGGACTTGAACGGGTGATTGGAATTAGGGAAGAGCTATGTTTTGACAAAAGTCATTTAGCTAAATATTGAATATGACTAGAGTCATAAAATTCCGACCGACCTATCACTCGGGAATAATATGTGCCACTCGGTCGGTCTAATGATCGGTCGGCAAAGTGGT
The DNA here is from genome assembly GCA_032690845.1 of Eleusine coracana subsp. coracana. Classification (NCBI taxonomy): domain Eukaryota; kingdom Viridiplantae; phylum Streptophyta; class Magnoliopsida; order Poales; family Poaceae; genus Eleusine; species Eleusine coracana. The sequence goes on from CM064430.1 coordinate 46,941,911, forward strand.
CACTTAGCAATAGGACCTAAGGGTTTGATAACCAAAGGTCTAAAAGATTCAAACTTGATGGTTTGAATATCTATAAACAAATTAATAAGAGCTAATACAATTAGACTCTTGTATTATTTGTTAGTCTCCATATTATACAAGAGTCGGGGGCTACACCTGATCAGGTGCACCTGCCCGGTGCACCAGATCTATCAAAAACTTCGATAACGAGGTCTTCCTAATTTATGATCATTAGATCATTCGGAGAATTAAAGCTCAAAATCAGAAAGCACTCGAGGGCTGCTGTGGGGTACTTGCTTTACGGGTATCCTCATACAAGGATAAAGTCGGTGGCCGCTCGGGTACTTCATCAACAAGGAAGCCGACCGACTCGACTTGGAGTGCAAGACAAGAAAGATTAGACTTGCTATATAGAATCATTGTAGAGTATGACTAGGACTCTGCTTGTACCCCCCTGCCGACCGGATATATATGGCAGCAGGGTACCCCCTAGGGAGGGAGAGGCAGATAGAGATAGTGAGGGGCAATTAGAGATAGTTAGAGGCAATTAGAGATAGTTAGAGGCAATTTAGACTCAACATCTCGTGACAATCAATACAATACAGAACACAGGACGTAGGGTTTTTACTCACATTGAGAGGGCTCAAACCTATATAATTCGGCGTCTTGTGTAACCATCGTAGTTCTTGGTCTCGATGTAGCCCTATATATTTACTGCCAGTCTTGAGCATCGACACGTCGACATCGAGAAGTCACGCTTTGAGAAGCGTGCAAGATGGTTTCCCGGTTTGGGCCTCAAAACCAGTGGCGGTGGTTGGAGGTGCACGTGGCACCATCGCGGAGCTTGCATCGAGGGCAAGCAACATCGTGAAAGGCTCGATGGCATTCGGGCGACGTGGAAGAAGATGGACGATTATGCCCCTGGTGGTAGGTGGGTGTGTTATATTGGTCAAGGGTAGAATTGTCATGTGGACAATAGACCTTGGGCCTATATAAGAAGAGGTGTGGCTGGTGGAAGAGGTGCCTCTCTTTCCATTAGCCCTGTGTTAGGTATTCATCCAAAGTGCTAGGAGAGGACTTCATGTAAAGAGGAGAGAAGTGGGTGTGTGAGAGACATTTATTGCTCTTCCAAATAGTGGGAGGAAGAGGGTGGCTTCCGAGCCTTGTATCCATGAATCATGTAAGCACTTTTCCATGATATGAGAAGAATTTTCATGCTCAAGATTTTCCCCTCTCCCTAAATCCCGAATTTCCTTTTTCTCTATTTTCGGAGCTATTTTCGTGGTAATTTTCGATCTCGATTTTGAGTGGGTTTTGGTACGAATTTCTTGAGGGATCTTGGTGCTAGGACATGCCTAAACATTCCTCTATGGATCCTTGGTTGAATCCTAGGCAAGAGCACCCTTGATTTTGTAGATTTCCTCAAGAACATTCAAACCCTAGAGCTTTTGGTAAATCCTTAGATTCGTGATGAATTCTTGATCTTTTTGTATGATTCCACTTGAAAAATGAACGTCCTACCATGAGACACCTTCTGCCCAAGTTTCGTGATTTTTGGAGATCATTTGGTTAGGTTTTGGTAATTTCTGAGCCAAGTTTCGAGCATAGTTTTTGGTTTTGGAAAGTGTCGACCGGCACTGCCGATGCTTCCCAGCTGTTGCTTCTGTGTTGTGAGAATCCTGCACCGGCACTGCCGGTAGCAGTCACCAGCACTGCCGATGTGCTCCGAACCCTATTTTTGAGATCCTGCACTGGCACTACCGATACTTCCAACCGGCACTACCGATCTGTCCTGTTTTGATATTTTTAGAGAACAGTTCTGTACCACACCGGCACTGCCGATGGGTGTGGCCGGCACTACTGATGGTGCCAACCGACACTGCCGATGGTAGTGATCGGCACTGCTGATGGCAGTCCAGTGAGGTTCAGTTTTGTGAAGTTCTTGGCTATTTCGAGTCTTCGTTGTTCTTCTTTGTTTCCGCTGTGTACCACTGCTGCTGTTGATCACTCCTAAGGGTAGCACATCACAAGTTGGTGTGTGTAGCCTTGGTGATCGTCTTAGAGGTCAATTTGGGTTGCAATTGGGATATAGGCCAAGTTCTTGTAAAGAATTTTAATTGGCTCCCATTCACCCCCCCCCCCCCCCCCCTCTGATCGCCTTCTCGCTCCTTTAGTTACCTTGTAAGCCTAAGCTGTTCTAATGGGTAGCCAGATATCTACTAGTGAGATCATAACCAGATAGTCTAATCAAGTAGCATCATAATGGTAATTACATGGATCAATGAAAACCTATAATGAATAAGACCACCCGACTTTCCGAGCGGCTCCCGATTTATCGCTGCCGAGAGGAAACCCTTAATCGCGCGAGTATCTTACCCTACTCAACTATCCAATAGTGTTGCGCAGGTTTAGTGCTGTCACCGCTAAACCACACTAGTAGCATCATCAAGCAACCATAATCAATACAATGTTTGAGTACTATCCTGATCACCACGATCAAGATAATATCAACCTACTTAGCCTAGAACTAAGCAATTGGAATAAGCACATGCATGATTACAGAATCAAGATAGACAAATCACCAAAACCATCATCAATATATTTGATTATCCTTAAGATACATAGAATAAGATTCATCACCACCGAGATGGCCTACCTTGACGGATCAACTCTTACACCAATGGTTCTTTAAGCTCAACTAGAGATCTATTCTAACGGGGCGAACCCCGGTGGCTCTAACTCACCAAACTGTTATCCCTCCTACGCCTTCTGTTACTTCGGCCAGGGTTCCCAAGTATTTATATGGGTTCATCTCGTAAAGGACTCGGTTTGTAGCAACTAAGGCGGTTGCGCCGATCGACGCACGATTGCACCGATCGGCGCAAGTCGTGTCTCTTCTGGTTTCTCTTCTGAGTCAGTCCCTCTGTCTTCCACAGCTGCCATGTGGACCTTTTCCTTCGAGATAAAGTCTTGTACTACATGTCGAGATCTTGAAGTTCCATAAATCTTCCATGCGAATATCTTCAAGTGTCTTGCGCAGATAAACTTCCAGAAAATATTGTGGAATGGGCCTCGGTCACTTCTGTGGGCTAAAACTCCCATACACCGATCGGCTCATGGGTTGCGCCGATCGGCGCACTGGGCTTCTTCAGTGCTTTTCATCTGTTCTGGACTCCTATCCTCTTCATCATCACTTTAATCACCAATTTCATCTGTTTCTGCAATAAAGCTCCAAAACAACGCATATACAAATATATAGCTAAAATCATAGGTAAATGGCCTAAATTAGCATGAATTATGCTCTAATTGGGGTAATATTTACATATAAAACTGGCACTTAGGGAGTGCCAACAGCTATAGCGGCGAGGTGAAACCCACTGTAGCGGTGGGTGGGCCGCCCTGCCGCTACCCTAACTCAGCTAAAGAAAAAAAGCTTTAGTGGCATATCTTCTCTTGACGAAAAGAACCGCAGCTACATAGTGATCAGTAGCGGCTGGTGATATCTTCACCTGCCGCTATCCATTTATCCCAAACACAAGAAAAAAAAGCCCACATGCCCGTAGGAGCCCGGATCCTACAGGTCCGCCGCCGCCCACGTGCGAGAGTGCGAGGCTGCAGCCATAGAGGTTGGATCCGCCGCCGTCGAGCCGGATCCATCGCCGTGGAGGTCGGATCCGTCGCCGTCGAGCCGGATCCATCGCCATGGAGGACAGATCCACCGCCGTCAAGCCAGATCCGTCACCGTGGAGAGAGGGCGCCCGCCAGATCTCCCGCCGTCGGCTGTCTCCCGAGCCGCTCGCCGCCTCTCGTGATGGGTCCCGTCGTTGAGCCGCCTGCCGCACCGCCTCCCTTGCCGCCTGGCAGAGCTCGCACGACGCCTGGCCGGCTCCCATGATGGGTCCCGCCGTCGAGCCGCCTACCGCGCCGCCTGGCCACGCTTGCCTGAGCCGCTGGGCCCGCGACACGCGCACCCTGGCACCTTGAAGTGCCCCGATGCTCGGAGGCAGCCGGCGGCGAAGAGGAGGAGGAGGTCGGAGGGGCAGCGCCGCCAGGGCCTCGCACGTAGAAGAGGAAGGAGGAGAGAGAAGAGGAAGAGGAGGAGAGAAGAGGTGGCGGTGGATGGAAAAGAGAAGAAGAAGAGGACCAAAGAAGAGCTAGGGTTTATTTGTTTTTATAGATGGTGACTTATAGAGGGCTGCGGGTGTGGGCTCAATAGGCCTTATTTTGTAGTGGCGGGTCACAATATGATCCACCCCTAAAAATTATTTTTTAGTGGCGGATCATATTATGGGTCACCGCTAAAAATAAAGCCCATTTGTAACCGTGGCCCACAATATGATCCGCCGCTAAAAAATATTTTTTAGGGGTGGATCACATTATAAGCCGCCGTTAAAAATTGATGTAGCACAATAGTGGCGGTTTTCTTTCAAAATGCCGCTACGATATTTTTAGAAACGCCGCTACAGGCCTATTTTGTAGTAGTGAAAGGTTGACACTGTTTTTTCGTTTATATTTTTTTGAACTTTTTTATATGATTTATGTGTTTTTTTTCAAGAAAACGACATGTGCTCTGCCCAATCATTATAGCAGGAGAAAAACAGAGAAAAACCAAAACAGGTTCCAGTTCATACAAGCAGCTTATGCTGTAATACAGAAAAAACCAACAGAACGTAAGACACAAGAACAACCAAAGTGCGGAGACACAAGAACAACTAGAGTGCCGAGATGCTTCTCACAATTCATGTGCAATCTAAGTAGGATTGTGAATTTAGATGCAAATAAAGAATCTGGAGTCGTACCCCATTGACGTGTTATTTTGGACCGGCCCAAACGAAAGTAGCACTGATCTGGAAGCTTCTCGTAATCTTCCTACATGAAGTGTGACCGTGTGAGTGGTGGGGTGAGTTGGTCTTCTACCAAGGTTTGCTGCTCTCACGCAAGATCCCCTTTCTCGAGCTTCTCCATGTCATTGGTGCCCTCCACGACCTCCCTTTGTGGCGTACTGGCGTCTGTGGTGAACACACTACTCGGTGAACATCGGAGCTCTCTCCCTGATGGTACTTGTCTGTGCCCATAATCCGAGCCGGAGCTCCATCCTCGGTGATGCCCTTCCCAGCAGCAGGAGCTCCAGTTCCATTGCCGGTGCCGTTGCTTTCTAGCCTTCCTCTGTTTTCTCTCTGGTTGACTGGAGGCCAGATCCTGGTGGGGGTGAGCGTGCTCCTGGCTGCGGGCGCAGGCATCCATTCCGGGGCAGTCTGGTGGTGTTACCTGGGGAGCACCTAGCGCGCGCAACAGAGTGCATCACCGTCGGATCCGAATGATGGCCAGTTGGTTGCGCGCGTGCTGAGAGCCACGCTGGGGGCTGCGGCACTCGCAGGAGAGAGACGTCCATCCTCATTTTTTTTTTTTTGCAAGGGGACGTCCATCCTCAGTAAAGCTTGGATTCTCTCTGGTTATGTTGGCAAGTATCATTTTGTTCATCACTTCTGGTGACTTTCACTCAGAGCCTCCCACCGTTCGTTAGTAACTATCGTGTGCTACCTCTTATGTCTAAAAATTTGGTTAGTTTACTTGAGCAGAACTCATTGGAACGCTGCCCTGCGGCTCTTTGTGTTGCTATATTATTTCCAAGGATGCTAAGAGCCAACTTGAACCACGTCATGAGTGCCTGCACCTCATCAAACCCAATCTAGGGATGTCGCCTCCTGCCATATTCCCCATGATCATACTGGAAACGGACTCAAACTACAGATACCAAAAAGTGGGCGTAGACGACCGTACTGGAATTATTAAGATGTAATCGAGGGATGTCGCCCCCTGCCTTATTCCCCATGACCATACTGGAAACGGACTCAAACTACGGAGACCAAAAAGTGGGCGTAGACGACCGTACTGGAATTATTAAGATATAGAGATAGAGACTAACTAAATATGCGTTGCTATGAACGTTTAGAGGTTTTACATATTATAATATAGGGGCTTATAGGAAACTGATTCTGTTTTCAAATCCAATTGCATGTTTGACCCTCCTTTTTAGGATTTACATGTTTGACCCTGTGTTTTTAAAAATGATTGCATGATTAACTTTTTTTTGCATGTTTAACCCTATTTTTTTACATGAAATAGGGTCAATTATGCAATCATTTTTAGAAACACAAGATCAAACATGCAAACCGTAAAAAATAGGTCCAAGCATATAATTGCACTTTAGAATGAGGTCAATGACACAATTGTCCCTATAATATATGAGACAATGGTAGAAACAATAATATGCAACCAATCTCTATTAGTAGCAGCAAGTGAAATGAATAAAACCTATATAAAAGATTGAGTCCGTCGCCGTAGCAGGTGACTTCATTTTTGCAAAAGGCTCAATCACATTTTTTTTTATCGTAGGATTGTAATCGAACAGTTATCCTAAGAGTGGGACTTTGCATTTGCATCAAATACAGCCCAACATATAGATGGACCGGGTCTTCTACAACATACCCGTCTGTGGTTGAACTGTGTCCGCAAAACTGTTAGCGGGTTCAATAGTTTGAATCTTTTTTTTTCTTGGGCTTGTAATGTTTCAGACCCGATTGTTGGACTTCTTTTATGATTGAGACCTGTTTAATGGGCTTCTATTTTGTTTGAGACCCATTTGTCGGGTTTCTATTTTGTATGTCTGATTTTGAGTTCTTGTGCTCGTGGGCTTCCAATAACTTTTTTTTTTGCCTGTGGGCTTAAAAAATTCATCAGGGTAAAAAAATTGTTTTAAGATTTTATATGAATGTGGTTTTATGTGATTTTTTTAGAGTTTTTAAGTGATTTTGAGAATTGTGTGCTTGTGGGCTCAAAAAAAATTGGTTTGCCGGCTGGTGGGCTGCTGATTTGGGCCTTTTTGTATTTTGTTTTGCAAAAAAAAAAATCTGCATATATCTACCAACAGTTTCGTGGTTTGTTGAGTATAGGCGGGAGCTGACGAGAGTGCAGGAGCATTTAGCCGCCAAAAAACAGATCTGTGGTGACTTGAGATCGATCCCAAGGAGGGGGATCAAGATAGAAGAAGGGAAAGAGGAAGCAAAAGGATTCAACTGGACAAAATGATAACTTCACCAACAAAAGATCGAGAGATATTAGAAGAGGGCGATAGAATATGGATCTCTCAAGAAACATGCATCAAAGAAACTAATTCGAAGGGATGACGATCCAAAATTCGAAGGACAAAGGGTTATGGTACGGAGAACTAACCTACTTGTCTTTGTTCCTCCATTCATTTCATTCCAAGGCATATCGAGATTCGTTTGTCCCACCCCTTGTTCCTCAAGCAACATCATTTTTGTCAGCAGAGGCATGGAGGAGGGGGGGCTGCGCTTATTAAGGCCGAACCGGCGGAGACCTTGAGGCGACAAGGAAGGGGACCGAGGATGATTGACCACATGTCGCCCACCACTCTCGAAAGTCCGCATCTTCCATGACATCGATCTTTGTCAGCAGCTGCTAGAACAGGACAAGGGTATCACCACCAACCATGACCGCAGCGGCAGGGTGTCGCCACCACACTGTGTCAGTGCCATCGACCTAATCGCCTCCATAGGACAAGTCCCACTCAGGCTGCCTGAAGCGCAACCCAGTCGCCAAATACAACCACACGCCACCATCGCTCGGCCGACATCGCCACCATGACCAACTGCAACCATTGTCCCTAACCAGATCAACGACCGACCGAGAGAGAGATTATATCCTAAATGAATACTCCCACTGTTCTATAATTGTTGTCACCATTAAAACTTTTTGTGATCTTTGATCATTCATCTTATTCAAAATATTTGTTCGAATATGAAAAATTATAAGTTATATTTCAATTTTATCTAGTAATAAAATAAATAATGAAAAAATATATGGTATTTTTTGAATTTTTTTGAATAAGACGAATGGTCAAAGGTAGCAAAAAAAGTCAATGGTGACAATAATTTTAGAACGGAGGGAGTAGTGTTTATCTTCTTCTCAAGTATTGAGATTTTACATTAAATATTGTGTCCCATTTTGATCCTTATATTTAAATATAATATTATTATAATGCACATTTAATATCTTCGAGTAAATATTGTGTCCCATCAACATACGTTCTTTTTTATTCCACAAATGAGCTTTCATGTTTTGAATGTTTTGTCCATTTGTAGATAAACTATAAATGGATGCAAATTTGGCAATGGAGTTCAAAAACCCACAAAATCATATTCATGTACTCAAGCAGAATTAGGGACTATCATATATAGAAACCTTATATATCTCTATATAACTTATTAATTGAGGTGTGGTCATCTCTTCACTTATTTTTGATGTCGCCTCTCCTTCCTATATGGTACGGTCGTCTACAACATTTTTTTGTGTCCATGTACCAACATGGCTGGTGTCACACCCCAAAATTTTAAATTTTGGTTTGTGACTAAAATTTCAATAAGTTTTAAAATTTAAATAATAGATTAAAATTTATCCTAAATTTATTAGAGTATAATCATTTATTATTGGTAAAAGAGTTATTTTCTAAAATAATAAATTAATTTAGGTTTTATATTATTGTTATTATTGGTTGTTGCATTCATGCCTGTTAGATGCATTAGGTTTTTATTGTATGGAAAGGTGTTTGAAAATTTGCTTAGAAATCAATTAGTTTTGGGTTAGAAAATAGAGTAAAAATAGAAAGAGAAAGGAAAAAAGGAAAACCCTTCCAAAGGCTGGGCCGAATTTAGCCCAACCCTCCCCCTCCTCTCTTCCACCACCTTTCCGCCTGCCTAGCCTTGCGCCTAAATTCTCCATCTCGCGCGGCCTAGCTCCCCCCCCCCCCCCACCATCCCTCTCTTTTCCAGCCTTGGGACTCTTGCTTCTGCACGGCCCACTCCCCTTCCCCTCTACTCCCTCCTAGCTAGCCTGGCTCAGCGCGCCCCGGCAGCCCACCCCGCACCCGCACAAGCTGGACTAGCCTGCTAGCCTAGCACGACCCCGACGTCCGACAAACCCTAGTGCCATCGCCGCCTCCTGGACGTGAGTGCCCAGTGAACCTATGGCACCGTGCCCTATAAAGGGCGGGATCCGCCACTCCACGCCATGTTCCAGTCCCCCTGCTGCCGCCGCGACCCCGAGCCTCCCAGGATCCCGCACTTGCGGTCGCACGGGATGTTCCCGTCCCCCTGCCAAGGTCCGTAACATCGAGCCACCCCCACCCATTCTTTCTGCGGTGCAATCGATGCTTGGAGCTCCTCTCCGTCGCCGTCGGAGATCCTTGTGGGCTTCCTCATCATCGACCCACCTCCTCGGTCTTCCTTGGCCCTGCGTGAGGCCTTGGTGAGCCTTCCCTTCCCCTCCTCTATCTCCCTATCCCCTCGCGGTGAAGAACCGACGCCTGGAGCGGCTCAGAGGCTGATTCCGACGAGGCCGTCAATGGTGCCGCCACCTTCCTTGTCATCGGTGGCCACAATCCTCGCTGGAGCCCCCCTAGCCACCAGATCCAGATCCCGAGGGCCAGGATTAGATCCCCCAAAGGGGTATGGCCCTGGTCCATGGTGGACCGATGGACCCCTAGTCAACGTTGGGTCCACAAAGCCCATGCACCCGGTCCATGAAAATTTTAGGGTTTTCATTTTAAAAATAAATCAGATTTATTCTGGAAAATGTTAGGATTTTGCGTATTGGTTCCTGCGCTTTGTTTTAATTAGATTTTAAACCTAATTTTTCTGTTGAACCTTTGATTAATTATCACCAGGCCCCTAAGTATTAATTAATTATTTTTATCCCTTTATTTTTACAAAAACATCTCTATACTTATTTTTAATTATGTTTTAGTCCTGCCTTTTCCAATTTAGTCCCTAAACTTCTTATAAATTACATTTTGGTCCCCAAAAAGTTTTGTAAATTATATTTTGTACTTACATTTTATAGTTTAGCCCTTATACTTTTCTAAAAAGTACTTTTTGGGCTCTGAACATGTCAGTTTTTTATATTGTAGCCGCTAATTTTTGTAACTTTTCAACCATAGCTCTGAGAAATTCTTGCACCAATGCGTTCATAGTGATTAATATTATTTATTCATATTTTCTTATAGTAATTTTCTGATTTTACTATTTTAACCCTAGACTTTCAAACCTTCATAACTTTTTACTCGTAACTCTCATGCGATCGTAGCAATGCGTACCATTTTATAGTATTATTTTTATTGTTGTTTGGTACTGTGTGGTGTGTTGTTTCTTAGTTTGTTTGTATGCTTGTCTTTCTGGTGTGACGTTGAGTAGACGAGCCGTAGTTAGAGAACTTTCAAGAGCTCCACACCGAAGACTTTGAGCTACAGCCAGGGGAAACAGGTAAGTGTTCTTGATGCATTTTGAACCTTTGTTTAAAACACATTCCTCTCTATCTCTATGCATGCTTGTTAATATTGAATCCCATGTGTCATTATCTTGTTCCATATTATTCCTTGTCGCCTGGGTTATGATGTAGTATATTAGTGTGAGTACGTCATGCTTAGTTTGCTATGTCAGGAATGGAAGTGTCTAATGTTAATCTTGGCTAATGGCTCACTTGAACATAATCAAGAGGGATGGGTAATCCTTTTTAGCAACATAGAACTAGGGTGATGTTTTCTCAGTTTTGCATGCTAGTGCGGGTATGCACGTGTACTCGGTATAGTACAATGGGTTTGTGGTGGTACCTGCTTGGGATCATAGGAATAGGTTTGTGGAGCGACCAACTAGAAAAAGAATCGCAAAGCACATGGCTGATATGAGTAGGCTTGGTTGAGTATCGAGATGTTTTCTCAGTTTTGCAAGCAGTCGAGGAATAAGGACGGGATGGTTTACTCACGGACTTAGGCGATGGACGGTTCACTCCTACCCACGGTGTAAGGACCGAAGGCCTACTGAGAGGGGGGGGGGGCGTGAATCGGTATCCGACCAAGAATCTGAATACTTCAGTTTCACACTTCTAGAACCTAACAATCATTCCAACCTAAACAATTCTAGTAGGCCAAGACCTTACACATGCTAGTTTTCATAATGGAAAGCAATGCGCGGAAGCAAAACACACTAACCTATGCAAGCCACAAGTCATCCTATCACTAAAGCATACAATTGCAGAATAGTAAAGAGAGGGTCAAGGAATTCTCATAATTTTTCCCAAGGTCTTGGAAGGATGACACCTTCCCCTACTCCTTTCGCTGGAGTCCCGGTCCCTCCCGCCACCACGTGGAGTTCTCGCACACGAGCCCGCAATCACTCCTCGAGTGAAGACACAGTGTACGTCACCGCTGCACAAAGCACAAGCTCGCCTCCCTCGAGAAGTTGTCGGACTCCTCGAGCCGGCATGGGCGCTCACTATTGATGCCCTTTCCAACGGCACGCTCAAACCGTGTACAAACTTGTGACGTCCTTCACAACCTATCACGATAGGCTCGATCACTGACACCTAACCGGTCTAGGTCTCACCATAGATCAAGATTAACAACCTAGATCACACCCTCAAGGACACCCTAGCCTTAGATGTGCAAGATCACTCTATGTTACTCTCACTAACACTCTTAAGATATCCAATATCTCCTCCTAGTGCTCTCTTCTTTTCCTCTTGGACCTTACCAAATGCACTCAGGTATTCCACTGGCCAAGAGAGGTCTCCAAGACCCCAGCAACGAAGTTATATAGGCTCCCAACCTCAAACTAGTCGTTGCTCCATGAAATCAGCTTTCTGGGCCTCCAGACCGGACAGTCTGATCACTGCCTGATCGGACAGTCCGATCACTGCAATCCTGAGCCACAACAGCTCTGCCATTGCTGACTCCTCAACTAACCGGGCAGTCTGGTCACCTGACCGGACAGTCCGATCCATTTCTCTCTCCAGTCCAGAAACATTTTCGTTGTAGCTTCCTCACTGCCCCGAATCCCTCATAGTGACTAGACCGTCTGGTCACTAGACCGGACCGTCTGGTCTCTATGGATCCAGACTCTGGCAGTTTCCTCGCTTCTCGCTCTATGTCCTAGACAACTCCACATAGTGACCGTACAGTCTGGTCTCCACTGACCCCTCTGTCCGGTCACTATGTCCAGAAACTGAAACTTGTTGTCCTCCTTTGACATTGTTTCCCGGCTTCTCCGAATAGCTCCTTGGCTTCTCCACTGCCATCTAGTGCCTATGATTTCACCAAGCAACCTTGCACATCACCGAGTAGACATGACCTAAGATAATGACCTAGACCCCCTTGATAGTCCTATTTTTTCTATGGACTCAAAGCCCTAATAAAAAGACAAGTGTTCCCAACACTTGCTCCATAGCTTGTTCGCCGCTTTGATCCATCTTCATCAACCCTTGGACTCCATCAAGCTCATCAAGCCTCCATGCTGGTCATTGTCATCAATCGCCAAGGCAACCATCATCCATAGATTTGTAGTAGAGTTTAATGACTATTCCTACATAGACAACACTCGTGTAGATATTAGCCCATATTTTCATAGTTGTCAGCTATCACCAAAACATCATACCTTGGGGATTCCATCATCAATGGTCATGAAGCTTACAATGTCCCCTTTTTTGGTGATTGATGACAACCACTACTTAATCAAAAACTTAACAGGAAAAACAACAGAGCTAAAAGAGCTACAATAAGATCGAGAGGAACCACAAAAGCATAACGAGAGAAACGCACAAGGTCCTATGCAATCAATCATGCTAGAGCTTTAAGGAGAAGAGAGAAAAGCACACTCTAGATGATAAAGCATGCATGTCACGACAATAAATTAAAGGAAAACATAAAGACATGCAATGCAAGGCATGAATGATGAAATGCAATAGGATAGCATGGCAATGCATAAGAGATAAAAACATGCATTCATCATCATGGCATCATACACAGGTAAATAGGAAAAATATAGAAAGACAAGCACTGCGTATGAAAATAAACCAAGTGAGATCAAGATGAGTCAAACACATACGAATGAAAATCATGACTCATCAAAATCCACGAACATCGATAACTCCATCAAAATAAGATCCAAATGTATCTAACTCCCAAAATCCAATGTACAAGTAACATATGCTCCCCCTAGACAAAAGCTACTCTCGATCATGTAGGATCACACTCCCACTCCCCCTAGACCTAGGACTACTTCTCCCCATTTGACAACAAGCACCAAAAAGGCAGGAAAAGAGAACATCTAAGCGCTCGTGATCGAAGCGAGTGGTGCAGCAACATCCTTTGAAGGCTCTGCTCCGGGCTGCTCTTGAGATGCGTCCTGCTGTTGTCCCTGAGTCTGAGCTGCCTGAGCATCCAGCTGCTCAAAGAAGTCAAGGTCCACTGGCGACTCAGACCCTGTGTCCTATGCTGGAGTGACCATGGCAGTGTCCTGAGCTGAAGTCTAGAGAAGAATGAGATCTGCCACGTCCTGGTGAGTGAAACCTCCACAGACAAGATCCGTTGCTACCTGAGGTGTGAGCGTGCTGACTGTAGAAGTAGGAAGGGGAACTGTAGTTGTCTCTGAAACGGTCTGGGAGTCTGCATGAGTAGTGTGCACAATGTCTGAAAATAGACTCCTAACCGGTACGTGCTGAGAACTGAAGGGTCCTGCCATCTGCGAGGTAGACCAGCGTGAAGGAGACACAAACAAAGCAGAGACGGAGAAAGCTGACACTGGGGAGAACTGAGCTGAAGAGAGTGTATGTCCTGCTCCCCCTATCGGTAGAACCCCTGAAAGTGACAATCCGCTGGATTGTGCTGTCATCAAGGCTGTGAAAGGTCCTGGCTAAGTCGGCAGCTGCTAGTACTAAGGCGGTGCTGAGGGCCTTGGCTGCTGACCTACCTGTCTCATCTCTGCCATCTGAGTCATCAGAGAGGAAACAAGTGCCATCTGCTGACACTGAAGCTCTGCCTATCCTCTGATGACCTCCATCATCTAACGTCTGTCCTTTGACACACTCCGAATGAACTCTCCCAGTTGACCTGTTAGTGCTGTCATAGTGAAAGTGTCCTTAGACTGTGAACCCATCGGCTGGGGAGGTGCTCCTGTGCTAGCTGACTCAGGAACCACTATCTCTGGCTGAGCTGCCTACTCGTGCGATGCTGGCAGTGACTCCTGCTCCTCCTCTCCTATTTGCTGGCTGGAGGCTGACTGTGAACCCCTGGGGACTCTAAGTGCATAGTTGGTGGTCACCTCAGGGAATGCATCATACTGTTCCTCCGTCACTAGGCCCATCCTCATCAAGAGATAGCAGATATAGGGGCCATAGACCAAGTGATGTTCCCCAACTCTCTCAGAGATCACCTCCTCTATCTCTCCAATCAGAAGGTCTACCAAGTCAAATGGCTGCCTCCTCAGAATAGCTACAACAACCCACTGGTGGAGAAGTGTGAACTCCTCTCTGTAGCCCGACCTAGGGATGATAGTCCTGGTGACTATCGCTCTCACCACCTTAGCCTCTGTTGTGAGTCTCGCAGGGCCTCTCTCAAAGCCAGGTGTGTGTGGTGGTGGGAAGGCAATCGACACCATGTCGTCTGAAGGTAGCTTCCCTCCCTAAGGTCTGCAGGGTGGTGCAAGTGTACCATAGGCACTCCTGTAAAGAAGGAAGTCTAAAGACAAGAGTCCTAGGTTATGGATCAGATCCTGTCTGGTCACACGTTGTGGCTGCTCTCTAAACAAGAACCAGAACTCTGAGCGATCTCTGGCAACCCACAGTGTGGCGTAGAACTCTAGAACCACGTCCTCTTTGAACCTGTGTGGAGCAGTAACTAGCTCTGCTAGCCCTGGCAAGTACGTGAAGTACTAGTCCATCTTTGTACCGGTGGCCCTCCTCTTGGCCTTGTACGTCATGTATTGCTGTGGCACAAAGAGTCTGTCCTTGCCCTTCAGGCCAAGGTAGCGTCTCAGACCCTCTCCAATCCTCCTCTGGAGGCCTATCTAGTACCTTTCTCCAGCAGCGGAGTCTCTAGGGACTGGAATCCACTGCTCGAAGGGTACCAAGCGGAGTGCCTTAAGGTCCTTTGCAGGAACCTTAAGTATGTCTGGCCCTCCGGCTGCCTGTACCAGTCTCTGCAGCCTCCTCGTGTACACTACACAGGTGCACCTCGGGTCTCCTGCCCGGTGAGCTATCCTCTAGGGAACAATCTGTTCTGCCTGCTGCTCAGGCTCCTCAACCTTCTCGTCCTCTGACTCCTCAGACTCTGACTCTAAGGTCTCCTCCTCTGACTCCTCCTCCTCAGACTCCTCCTGCTGCCTGGAGGATCCCTGCTCCGTAGTTCTCGATGACCTCTCCTGACGAGAAGCCGGAGTATGCTGCGGCCACGGTGGCGGTACTACTCCAACTGCCAGAGGTGTTGTCCTATGTCTGGTGCTCCTCCTCAAACCTTGTGCCTCAGCTGACCGGACAAGGATCAGATGTGAACCAGGTGTCCTGCATGACTGCTCCATGGCATCTAGGTGCTTGCCAATCCGTCTAGCTCTCTCTGACTCTGCATCCAGTCTCGGTCACTTCTTGCTCTTGGGCTTCTCTGGCATCTTCCCCTTTCCCTTGTCCTGACATGATCCTGCCATCACTGTTGCTGCAAGCTGCTATCACTACACGCATATAGGTATAGACAGGGTAAGCATAGAGTCCTGGTAAATCTACAAGAAAAGCACCGCTAGGAAAGAATGCGTAGTAGAAATCCAAGCATTGAATGAAGGACATGATCACTAGGCAAATATGCAAAGTAACAACAGTGATCATCGACTATATATGGCTGGTGCAAGTCATCTAGTGTACAGTCAAATTATGGAAATTAAATCTAACTGTAGACTAGACAGGAGACAAACCCTAGAATTGCAATTTAATAGATAAGCAATTAATTGTATCTATGTCGAGCTAATTAATTAATTAATGCAACTAAAGGTCAGAAATTTATCTAATTGCATCAATTAACTAAATACTCAGAATTTAGGGCATAAACGATGAATGGAGTGATTTGCAGCTTTCGTAGTTGCCAGAACTATGTGGTATGGATCGGCAACTACCCCAGTCGAATTATTTGGACCTACTCGTTATCAGTGGGATTAGGGATACTTTCAGCAAGAAATATATCGAAGAGTTAGCGATGGGTTAGCCGAACGGTGAAACATTTATACAAAACACCTATCCCGAGCACACGCAAGGGAACCGTAGACAGGCAAGTGAAATCCAATCCACGAAATAAATTGATCCATGGATGGCACCATTGTGGTAAAGGTCATAATGCCAGAGGAATCATTACCGCAAGGCATAGAGGGGTCTAGCTCCATGGCACCAAAAATGTCTCAGGCCTCAAGTGATTCACCGATGCGACGAGACCTTGAAAGCTGCTTTTTCAAGTGTCAGTAGCGGGACGTTCTGTCAATCGCGGAAGGTTTTTGGTGACAAGACCTGGAGATATCAGAAGTGAGAATGCTGACATGAGTAACGAGAAATCCTGTGAAAAACACTATGTAAATAAATTGCAAATATGGTCCAGGTAATAAATGCCAAAGTTTCCTTAGGATCCCAATTCCAATAGGACCACCAGGCCTCATTAGCCCATACTGCTCCACAAAGAATACCTATGGTTAAAAGGGTAAACACAATACCCTAGGAAAGAATCAATGACGAGAACCTTGGAGAATGCAGCCGATCGCCGATGAACAGTAGCCGGCAATGAAGAAAGAAGAAAGATGAAATCTTTCACCCTAGCTCTCGGTAGAGGGGGGGGGCGAGGAATCGGCCCTGGGTGGTGTGTGCGTGCGTGGGGGAGAAAGCAGAGGCGGCGCTGGTGTGCCTGTCGGTGAAGTGGTCTAACAGCAGCGGCAGGCGGCGCGTCGACAGGGGCGAGCGATGGAGGCTCAGGCGAGGCGCAGCGCGGTGGCTTGCCGGAGATGGCGTGGCGGCGACGGCGAGAGCCAAATCGGCGATGAAGGCGGCGGAGATCTAGGCGAGTTCTCGGCTTCGGTCGATTGAACAAGGAACCGACCAAAAGGGGTCTGACAAATTTGACCTAGGTCAAGGGACCAATGAACGGCTGAGATTCAACAAGGAGGAATCAACGGTCAAGATCTGGATTGCATCGCACGATCAACCATAGTGACCGGACCGTCCGCTCACTAGACCGGACCGTCCGGTCACTTTGGGATTCTGAAAAATCAGCATTCTGGCAAACCAGAACTTATGCAAACTGGACCGTATGGTCTTTAGACATGTGCTATCCGGTCTCCATTTTTCTTCTCCCTGAAGTACTGTGCATTGCTGCACAGACCGAACTGTATGGTCATATGACCAGATTGTACGGTCACTACCAGTAATTTTCTGAATCAAGGATTTTCTCCATTTTCCCAGTGTCCTCGCCAAACACTCAATTAAACATTGCACTTGGAATATAGAGGGAACACTCAAACACTCATTTTCAAATAGCGGGACTTTATGGCCTTATAATTTTCGCAAATGCCGAATGAAAGATCGAGCAAATAAGAACTAAGGCAATAAAGAACAAAATAGGTATGTATGAGCCTTAGTCCATGAACCGTGCGAGTAGATTTAACCTCGGAGTTTATAAGAGCTTGCTCAATGGGCATGTGTTTTTCTTTTAGTTATTTACACATGCATGGATACAAAGAATACTAGTCATAAAGGAGTCCTAATTACCATGCAATGCAAGAGAAGGAAAAACACACTACAACTAACAAGAACTAACACGGTTACCTCCCTCATGAGTAGATAGGTCATTGAGGTCCATGTCACTTGTGGTGGAATTCACATGATCTTCATGAAAGCGCTTGGTCCACCACCACCACCATCTAGTTCTTGTTCTTGGGCACCCACTTGTACGTAGTCGATCTCTCAAGATCAACAATGCACTTAGGCACACATATGCTCTTGACCTTTCGCTTCTTGTTTGGTGGTCCCAAAGCCTTGGCTTTCACCTTGCCATCCTTGTTCCTAAAAAGCTTGAAATGGGTGTTCTCATGGAACAAATTAGCATTAGGTAAATCAATGGAACTTCTCACCCTAGGACAATCCTTGGTGGCGTGGCCATCCTTACAACACCTCTCGCAATAGTAGTCGTTGGCGAGTAGGGGCTTGATCTATTCGGGAATGGAGTCACTCGTCCCGATGATATTGATGGCGGCGGGATATGAGCCAAGTCCCCGGTGGGAGACGTTGTTCACAAGATTTCTTCCAAGAATCTCCTTGTGAATGGCTCTACCACGTGTAAGCCTCTCAAAACCATCCATCACCATCTTCCTCTCTTCCTTGAGCTTGTGATATTCCTTCAAAATAAATGGCTTAAGAGAAGAAACGTCAACCGAGGTGGTTAGTTCATCACACATAGTAGAAGCATCGTTGTTTGATGAACAAGAGGAGGGAGAGGCAAGGTTCTCAACATTGATTGCCTCATAAGTAATCTCAAGGGCCTTGTACTTCTCATGAAGCTCTACATGATCACCCTTGAGTTTGTCATAACTCTTGTTTAGGGCCTCATGAGATGTGACAAGGTCCTTGAGCTCACTATCAAGGTCAACAACACGGTCCTTAGCCAACTTACACTCTTTTCTTACCACATCCAACATTTTGGATTTCTTGATGGAGATGTCACGGGCTTGCTCAAGCATACTCCACAACTCGGCACAAGTGCGTTCCTCGTCATCGCTGCTCTCATCCTCACTCTCCCCAAGTTGGCTCGAAGCCATGAGGCACGTGGGAGGTGGAAGAAGAGCTCGTGGTGATATGGTCTTGATCATGGCTAGGCCGGCCACTTCTTCATCACTTGAGGAGGTGGACTCATCACTTGAGTTGTCACTTGTCTACTCCCCCACAAGAGCCTTGCGAGAGAACTTCTTCTTGTAGTCTTAGGGCTTGCCTTTGCCCTTGCTCTTGTCTTTGTTGAAGACTCTCTTCTTCTTTTGCTTGGCTTTGGGGTCTTCTTCTTCTTCTTCTTTACTTGAATCTTGTGACTTGAATGCTTCTTTCTTAGGCTTTGGACACTCTCGAAAGAAGTGGTTCTTTGAGCCACAATTGAAGCACTTGCCCCGAGACTTGGAAGTGAACTTGTTCTTGAAGGTCTTCATTTTCTTCATGAGAAGAGCCAAGTCCTCGGTCAAGTCACCCTCATCATCTTCTTTATCTTCATCATCGGTGTCTGCCTTCTTCTTGCTTTTCTTGCTCTTGCTTGATTATTGCTTGTCTGCTTGTAGAGCAAGGTTGGATGGTTGAGGATCATCCATCCCCTGCTGGTAGCTCTCAAAGGCGGTGATCTTGCCAAGTACATCCTTCATGGTCTTGGTCTTGAGGTCACCCTATAGGGTGTATGTGATGATGGACTCATACTTGGGGTCTTTGAAAAGCCTCAAGAATCTTCTGATGGCTTCCACGGGCTTGAGCTTGAAATCATCCCCAAGTGCATTGATCTCCTCCACTAGCACATGAAAATGAGAATACACAGTGTTAGCTCTTTCATGTGGCAATCTAGTAAAGTTATTTTACTTGTTCTTCAGCACATAGTATCTTTCCTCTTTGACATCACTAGTACCCTCGTGGATACTCTGAATCTTAGTCCAGATACCGTGTGCTGTCAAACTCGAGTCCACTCTAGCAAACACATCCTTAGAGATGCATGAGAACAAAGCATTCTTGGCCTTAGCGTTGTTCTTAATGAAGACAGGTTGAAGAAGGTTAGCATTCGCATCGGACTCATGGGTCACCATCCATATCTCCGGATCAAGGGGCTCAAGGTAGGCTTGCATACGTGCCTTCCAATACCCGTAGTCCTCCACATCGAATATGGGAACACTCCCCACCTTTCCCAGCATCCTTACTCAAGGTGGTGAAGCATCAAATTGAGCACTTGGCTCTGATACCAATTGTAATGACTGAAGGCCTATCGAGAGGGGGGGGGGTGAATCGGTAGCCGACCACGAATCTGAATACTTCAGTTTCACACTTCTAGAATCTAACAATCGTTGCAACCTAAACAATTATAGTAGGCTAAGACCCTACACATGCTAGTGTTCATGATGCAAAGCAATGCGCGGAAGCTAAACACACTAGCCTATGTAAGCCACAAGTCACCCTATCACTAGAGCACATAATTGCAGAATAGTAAAGAGAGGGTCAAGGAATGCTCATGATTTTTTTAAGGTCTCGGAAGGATGGCGCCTTCTCCTACTCCTCGTTGGACCACTTCCGCCGGAGTCCCAGTCCCTCCCGCCACCACGTGGAGTTCTTACACACGAGCCCGCAATCACTCCTCGAGTGAAGACATGGTGTGCATCACCGCTACACAAAGCACAAGCTCATCTCCCTCGAGAACTTGCCGGACTCCTCGAGCTGGCACGGGTGCTCACTATTGATGCCCCTTCCAACGGCGGGCTCAAACCGTGTACAAACTTGTGACGGCCTTCACAACCAATCATGATAGGCTCGATCACCGACACCTAACCGGTATAGGTCTCACCATAGACCAAGAGTAACAACCTAGATCACACCCTCAAGGACACCCTAGCCTTAGATGTGCAATGTCACTCTATGTTACTCTCACTAGTACTCTCAAGATATCCAATATCTCCTCCTAGTGCTCTCTTCTTTTCCTCTTGGACCTTACCAAATGCTCTCAGGTATTCCACTGGCCAAGAGAGGTCTTCAAGACCCCAATAACGAAGTTATATAGGCTCCCAACCTCAAACTAGCCGTTGCTCCATGAAATCCGCTTTCTGGGCCTCCAGACCGGACAGTCCGGTCACTACCTAACCGGACAGTCCGGTCACTGCAATCCTGAGCCTCAACGGCTCTGCCACTGCTGACTCCTCAACTAACCGGACAGTCCGGTCACCTGACCAGATAGTCTGATCCATTTCTCTCTCATGTCTAGAAACATTTTTGTTGTAGCTTCCTTACTTCCCCGAATCCCTCATAGTGACCAGACCGTTCGGTCACTAGACTAGACCGTCCGGTCTCTATGGATCCAAACTCTGGCAGTTTCCTCGCTTCTCACTCTAAGTCCTGGACAACTCCACATAGTGACCGTACAGTCCGGTCTCCACTGACCCCTCTGTCCGGTCACTACGTCCAGAAGCTGAAACTTGTTGTACTCCCTTGACATTATTTCCCGGCTTTTCTGAATAGCTCCTTGGCTTCTCCACTGCCATCTAATGCCTGTGATTTCACCAAGCAACCTTGCACATCATCGACTAGACATGACCTAAGAGAATGACCTAGACCCCCTTGATAGTCTGGTTTTTCATATGGACTCAAAGCCCTGACAACTAGACAAGTGTTCTCAACACTTGCTCCATAGCTTGTTCTCCGCTTTGATCCATCTTCATCAACCCTTGGACTCCATCAAGCTCATCAAGCCTCCATGCTTGTGGTCATTGTCATCAATCGCCAAGGCTACCATCATCCATAGATTTATAGTAGAGTTTAATGACGGTTCCTACATAGACAACACTCGTGTAGATATTAGCCCACATTTTCATTGTTGTCATCTATCACCAAAACATCATACCTTGGGGATTCCATCATCAATGGTCATGAATCTTACACACGGCGCCAGAGGGGGCTTCTGTAGGAATGGCTTAATTCCGCAGTGGTCCTTAGCATGGATTGTTTGCAAGCTGGGAAGCTCTTTGAAAGACTTTGTGGTGATCTCTTGGCCTCACATCCATGGTTGTGTGTTGGCAACATGGAGACTTTAGTCACTGACGGGTGACGGAATCACCAACCTGTGGGTAAAGTTGTGCAACCTTTGTAGAGTGTAAAACTGTTAAAACAGTCATGCTCACGGTCATGAGCGACCTAGATCCTCACACGCTTAGGGGATTGGTGAAGGGTGGACTTGGTGGGTAGCCAAGTTTGGTTGGGCGGTGTAACCTTTTGTTTGCTACAGGCGGTGTAACCTATAGTGTGGTTTCTTATAGGCGGTTTAACCCATGGTTGGCTACAGGCGGTGTAACCTATAGTCTGATTTCTTTTGGGCGGTTTAACCCACTGGCTGGCTATAGGCGGTGTAACATATAGTGTTGGATAGATGAGATAACTTGTGGGAACTTTTCACCTAGTAAATAGGAGTGTTTTTCAAATGGTCTTAGGGGTAGTGCTTATTTATGAAAATGAACCATTGTGTTAGCCTTTCTTCTATTAAGCCTGTATGCCATATTTTCCTCCACTTGCTGAGTACGGCATGTGCTCACCCTTGCTATTTTCCTTTGTTGTTATACTATAAACTACTTCTCAAAAGATGGAGAGATAGACTACATCGATGAAGACTACTACTAGGCGAGCATGCCCCTGGTCGATTGCCTGTGGTGTTATGGTGGTTTCCGCTGCTATTTATTGTAAAAGTCATTTTAGTCTTTAAAGACAAATATTCATGTAATAATCATATGCTGTAATAATGACATTGGTTATGCTGTTATTTACTTTACTATCGATATGTGTAAAACTTGTTCCTAGACACACATATAATAAACACTTGGTTTTGTCTTTAAAACCGGGTGTGACAGCTGGGTCTCCATCTCAGTGTTGGTGTTGTCTCCCTTTCCCTACGGTTTACTAATTTGCAGTGTGGTTTCCTAATTCTAAATGACGTGCCCTTCTGTCGATGTCCCGCTATCACCCAGAATCGAGGGAATCCAATCCATAGACAACGTCCTTCACCGCTTCACCAGGGTCGGTGCATCTCCGTCGGTTTCAACAACGTCACCATCAACGTAAGACAACAACCACGCCAGCCTCTGCTTTGTGGGCTCCTCGAGCACGCTGCGGCCCCTCTATCAAGGGTGCCTGGCGGGGAGGATAAACGCGGCGCTACCAATCGAGGAGATCGTTGCGTGCAATGGGGCGATGTTGTTCACGGCTGAGAGTAGGATGGTGGACAAGATCGTGAACGCATTGCTCAAGATTGCCATGTCACCTTGCCTGCATGCCACCAAGTTCGCCAGGGTGATGACCTACCTCATGGCTTGTTGGTTTTGAAGGAAAGGCAAGAATAAGGCGTTGGCAGTGCTCGCTTTGAAGGAAGACCATGCTCATCAAAAGATGTTCCGTGTGTGTTTCATGACTTGCCATCGAGCTGGTCATGACGGTGAGGAGGACGACGAGGCCGTGACCCGGTGCCTGGTCGAGGCGCTGAGCGTAGGCGCGTTCCAAAGCTGCTGCTGCTCTTGCAGATTGGTTGCAGGGACACGACCAAGGGGATCGGAAGGACACTTAGCTGCTCAAGATGCCTGTCAGATTGGTTGCAGGGACACGAAATACAAAGACATAGGCAAATCCGTCGACGCCATGGATTTCTCGATGCCGTGAGTTTTGTTTCGTCTTAGTCTGACATGCTTTAGTTTAGGTAACATGGCGGATACAGAGTATGACATGGGTTATGAGATATTATCTCTGAGAGTGATTTCAGTGAAGTACAGAGCAGAACAGATATACAGACATATATGTTTGGTGTACTTTGTAGGCAGCAGGTCAATGTCATCGCTTATGCAGTTACGCTGTGTTCGCACGAGTTGTTTGGCAAACTGACCAAGCGCTAAAAGTATAAATGAATGCATGTGATAACTTCATCCGTGCATTTCATGCACATGCCCTTATGACGCGGGTTATTGGCCGCTTTAAAAAGGACATTACCCCTATTATTCTTCTCCTTTAATTTTAATTGTCATGAACATGTATTCGTTCCAACATTTGGTGAGCGGTGTGAGTGTAAATAGGGCAATTAATTTTTACAAAACATGTATTCGTTCCAACTGGACCAGGCAAACATATTATTACAAGTAGTTTTTTTTTGCACTTTTACAGTAGACCATGATTCTGGTGGTTAAAAGGAATCATGGATATAGTGCTGAGATGGCTGTCAATCTCAAGCTTCTTCTTTACCTCTATGAGAACATGTCTGGATTTAAAATTAACTTTCAAAAAAGTGAAATTTTGACCATTCAACAAGATGATCAGAAGAATCTATTTTATGCTGATCTATTCAATTGTGCAATTGGAAACTGGCCAATTAAATACCTGGGTTTGCCTGTGTCACATTCCAGATTGCATGTCAATGATTGGATGATGGTTGAAAGTAAGCTTGAAAAAAAGAATGGATGGTTGGCAAGGGGGATCTCTTACCCTTGGGGGCAGGAATATGCTTATAAACACAAGTCTCTCAAGCATACCAACCTACCATATGTCCATGTACCTACTCCCAAAGACAAATATTGAAAGGATGGATAAAATTAGAAAAATATTCTTTTGGCAGGGTGGTTCTCTCAAGAGAAAATATCACTTGGTCAAATGGAGTAAAATTTTCTTACCAAAGAAGAAAGGAGGTCTGGGGATTAAAGACCTCAGAAAACATAATATTAGCTTATTATGTAAATGGTGGTGGAAACTAGAGAAAGAAAAAGGTTTATGGCAGGAGATAGTGTCCAAGAAGTATATGAAGAATTCTTGTATTGCCCAAATCAAACACAAACAACACGACTCGCCAGTTTGGTTGGATTTGCTTAAAGTCAGAGAATTGTATCTCAAAGATAGAATCATGATAATAGGAAATGGGAGGAGAACAGACTTTTGGAATGATAAAGGTGTGGAGATTTCTCCCTCAAAGAGAAATTCCAAGAACTACATGATATTTGTAATGAACAAAGGATAACAGTGGACAAAAATGGGAAAAACAGATGGCACCTCTCCTTTAGGGGATGGTTGTCCGAAGAAAGACAAGTAGAGTTGGGTAAATTGAAAGATATGCTATTAACAGTCTGTCTCTCTACGCAAGAAGACTCTCCTAGATGGGGGAAGGGGAAGAATGGTGTATTCTCAGTCAAATCAGTATATAATCAACTACGTGAAAATGAGGCAAATTGCCCTAATGAGAGTATCTGGAGAGCAAAGATGCCTTTAAAAATTAAAATTTTCATGTGTCTCATTTCAAACGGAGCAATTCTGACTAAAGATGTAATGACCAGGAAAAACTGGAAAGGTGACACTACTTGTGCCTTTTGTAATGAACAGGAGACAATTGCACACCTTTTCTTTCAATGTGTTGTAAGTAAATACGTGTGGAGTATTGTGGCCTGGACAATTGGGGCCAATTGCAGGCCAGGATCATTTGATCAGTTTGTACCCTGGATTGAGTATTTTCTCCCTTACGGAAAGAAATTTCATTTTATTGGGCTCTCAGCTATTTGCTGGGCTATATGGAAACTGCGAAATAGATATTGTTTTGAGAACAAGCTAATTCGATCACCTACTGAGATCGTGTGTTACGCTTGTGTCTTCCTGATGTATTGGGCAGGATTGCAGAAAGAATCAGAGAAGCGAGACCTCGAAGCTGGAGCGAAGGCGCTGAAGAACAATGCTATTGCGGTCCACCCCGAAGACGAAGCCTCAACAGCGGCTAGGTCTACACCGGCAATCATCACCAACGGAACTCAGTGATTGGAGAACGATGGTGTGCAGGAACGTGGATGCTAGACTTTCCGAGCATTTGTTTTGTATTAGACTCCTGGGCTTTAGTGCTCTTTGCTACAGTTTTAGACGTTGTGTCGTTCCTTGTTTTTTTTTTTTGTTTCTACTTTGTTCCATCCCAACCAGCGACTAGCTAGCAAGCAGTCTGGTGCCTGAACTTGGTGATTTCGTTGCTTAAAAGTAATGAAATTCCAGGGGAAACCCTGTTATGGAAAAATCCTACCGTCCATTACTTTGGGTAATATTGTAATTAGTCTCTAATTTAAGTAATGAATCATTCGAGATAATCAGATCCAGAGAAAATGAATCGGTACTTTCTTTGTTTTTCACTTGAATGGATCAGCGCCGCAGTTTGTTCGTGATGGACTCTTAACTCCGGCGCGGCCACCTGACGTGGTGCGGATCTCACATTCTCACTCGTTGAGTCCATGAATACATCAGGAGCCTGCTGAGGGGGAGGAAACTCTTGGCCTGGACATTGTATCGCGGTTCTCCGTGGAGCCCATGAATCCCGGCCATCGTCCGTCCCTGTTTTTGTTTCTTGCCGGCACCGTCCTCGCAGCCTGCTGCCTCGACCGGATTCACGTAGACCTTTGCTCCATTCCTGCTGCCTTACGTCGGCTTGTCATCACAATCGAATTCCAGTGTTTCAGAATGAAAAGGTCATGAGTTAAACATTGGTTAAAACACAATTGCATCTCAATTGAACTCTAAAAACTGCAACACAATGTCCTTGTATTGCTTGATTCAGAATCGTTGTTGTGCAACCAAGAAAGTATCTAGTGCTCTTGGAGATCAGATCAACCCAGTCCAAACAAAGGTGCGGCACTGTAGAAGCCCTAAAACGCTAAGGAGGTGAAATGAAATGAAGAAAAATGATTTGTTTATTTCACTTGATGAAAGATTGAAATTACAAGTTTACCCAATGATACTTATGATTTTAATCTGAACTGTTGGATAGAGGAAATAAATGGTATGCATTTATTTGGGTCTACTATAAAAGTCCTCTTTTTTTTCCAGGAAATGGAGCAGACTTGATACAAGTCAGGATTCAGAAGTTTACATACTACTACCATGTACTTTAGTTTCAAATGTGATAATGGGAAAACAAAGATTTTTTCAGAAAAACATATACCGGTGTTTACAGCTGCAAGTAACTAAAATGTGATGATTATATATTCTGTAGCAATAAAAGCATCCCGTCTTTAGAATGTAATGTTAGTTGAGAGCAAAAGACGAATAGTCCGGTTTTATTTTGCAAAAGAACATTTAATAATATTTCAGAGTCAAACTATGACCTTGTACTGTTCTATTTGCAATAGAATGCTTTGTGTTGTACTCCCTCCGTCTCCTAAAGGATGTTCGTTTAGCATTCTAGGAGATAGAGGAAGGCTTTGAGCAAATTACATACATGTCCTCATTAACTCACCGTACTCCTTGGAACACAACTGCTATGATTTCTCAAACTGTATTTTTTTTCTTTGTTTATTTGATGGCAGCAAATATTACAATATGGCGGGTCATGGCGGGCGTGGTTCACCATTGGAGCAAACCGCTCCAGACCCATCAACCCAGTAGCATGTAGTTGGGGCACCGCGACATGCCCCGGTGCTCCACTGGATATTCTGGGTCGGTGTCGATCAACATTGCCTTCGTGTGGTGCCTGTCCAACGACGATGCATTAATGAGTATCCTTGCCGCTCACGCACGGACGGGAAGACGCCGCTGTAGCTGGCGGCGGAGTTGGGCCGGTGCGATGCGGTGCACGCGACGCGGCGGAGTCAGGCCGAGGCGCGGTGTGGTGCAGACGGCGGCGCGTCCGTGCAGGGTCGACGAGCTGAGGCGGGTCACCATGGACGGCGGCGTGCACAGGTGGACCAGCGGCCGATGAGCTGAGGTGGGTCGACCCACTCGACCCATAGGGTCAACAGTTCTGAACGAGCCATATCCATGGTGATCCAATAAAATCGATTTCGTGGATTGGTTCGCAGATCCGTTGGAGCGACCGGAGCCACGCCCAAGCTGAATGGTGGGCAAATAAAAATCAAACTTGGCGCCAACCAAAAATCAAGACGTAATAACAGCCAGCGCACACACCATTCCAAAAATTTAGGAATGGTGCTAAAGAATTTGAACATTTCACCAGCCTTTCAACCACCCTCACGACTATAAATAGCAGGCTCCTCCCAACATTTGTAACATTTCAAAACCACCCAGTATGCCACACACATGGCCATAGATTTGAATGAGCCACCAGTTGAGGGACATGAAGATGACATAGTACTCGATCTGAATCAAGCACTTGTGGATGAGCAAGATGTAGTTCCTCCTGCGCATGAAGTGCATGAGTCCGATGAACACAACTTCATCAAGTGGGGAACCAGTATGGGTTCTACCCTTTTGATCTGAACAATACCTTTGGTGATGCTGAAGACCAAGAAGATCTGCATCTAGGTATGATTCTCAGTGAAAGACTCCTCATTTTCTTCCTTGCTTTCTCCAGTTGCTTTCCATTTTTAATGAATGCATCTAATAAAAGATTAGTTTTGATTTACGTACTGATTCAACTATGCATGCATATATTTGTTCAGATCTTGAGAATGACTTGGAGGATGACACACGAACTGAGATAAATTACATGGAAGAGTACCTGGCTGAGTATGGAGTGTATGGTGATTATGTGGATGTTTCCTTTGATCAAGAGGAGTTGTCAGACTCAGATGACAACCAAGAGGTACCTGAAAATGCAGCACAGAAACATGCATCAGATAGACAAAGCCAAGACATGTATGAAGCATTCCTTGCATCAAGTAACAGTGGAATTTTGAAAAAGAACAGCACAAGAATAGTTGCTAACCAATTCAATCTCAGCCAGCGTACAATCCGACGCCTTTGGGATAGAGCCCAAAATTGTCTTCGTCAAGGTTTACTAGTTGATGTATCATCAAAGAAACACAAACATTGTGGAAGAAAGAAGATGGAAATTGATCTATCAATAATTGCTACAATTCCCCTACACAAGAGAAGTACTCTACGGAAACTAGCTGCAGAACTAAGAGTGTCAAAAAGCTCATTGCATTGGTGGTTCAAAAGCGACCTTTTAAGAAGACACTCTAACTCGCTGAAACCATGTTTGAAATAAGACAATAAGAAAGGAAGGCTGCTGTGGTGTATTTCTATGCTTGATCAGAGTACTTTGCCACATGATCCTAAGTTCATTAAAATGGATAACATTATCCATATAGATGTGAAGTGGTTCAACGCCACAAAGAAGAGCAGCAACTTTTATATGCTACCAGATGAGGAGGACCCACATAGGACTATACAAAACAAGAACCCAATTGACAAAGTTATGGTGCTGGAAAGAGTAGGGAGGCCTATAAAAGATGCAACAGGTATGGGAAGATAGGCGTCTGGCCTTTGTGAGGAAGGTAGCGCATAACACTCCTTTGTATCCTATAATCCAATATTACCTCTTCTTTTCATTATGCATGACATTAGTTTACTGCAGTGCCTTTGTTGTGTGTACTAGGAACCAGCACAAAGGCGTAGCCGTAATAGAGAGAGAAGAACACTTGTGACCAAGTCTATAAATGTTGATAGAGATACGATGAGATCATATTTGATTTTTAAAGTGCTGCCAGCTATCAAAGCCAAGTGGCCTAGAGAACTTGCACACATGACTATATGGATTCAGCAGGATAATGCAAGAACACATGTATATGTGGATGATAATGACTTTGCTATTGCGGCAGCACAAACCGGACTTGATATCCACCTCATCAATCAGCCTGCAAACTCCCCTGACATGAATTGCCTTGATTTAGGCTTCTTTGCTTCACTTCAATCACTTACAAACAACACGGTTTCTAGGAATATGGATGAGTTAATCAGCAATGTTATCAAGCAATTTGATAATTATGATCCTACGCTTCTAAATAGAGTGTATCTCACCCTACAAAGTTGCATGATTGAGGTCATGAAAGCTGAAGGAGGAAACAAATATCCGATCCCTCACATGAACAAGGAAAGGCTGGAGGCTCTAGGCATTCTTCCAAATAGGCTTAGTTGTGATTGACAGTTATATGAGACTGTAATTCAGTCTTTGGGGATTTAAGTAGTTGGATCAGTGCAAGCTTTTATAAGTTGCTTAATTAGTGGAAGCTTTTGTAAGTAGGTTGATCGGTCGAAGCTTTTGTAAGTAGCTTGATCAGTGGAAACTTTTATAAGTAGCTTGATCGGTGGAAGCTTTTGTAAGTAGCTAAAGCAACAGAAGCTTTTGTAAGTAGGTAATTAAGTGCTTACTCATGTAATGCAAATGAAGATTATATTAGACTGTCAAGTCATGTAATTACCACTAGTACATACACACTAATTAAGTGCTTACTCATGGGCACTAGTACATACTACATGTTGGAGATATGCCCAAGAGACAATACGGATTTGATCCGTATGTGAGGGTCATACGGATATTGATCCGTGTGAGGAATTAGTCCACTAATGGGCCAACTAGTCAAGGCCCATTAGAAGGGTCTATTTAACTGGAGGAGGGGCTTAAGGCGCAGGTGATTCCACCAGTCCTTAACCCTAGCCGTCGTGCTCCTCTTTCTCGCCCATAAAACCCTAACCGTGTTGCCGGTGCTAGCACGCCGCGCACGGTGCTCCAACCCCGTACGTATGGATACCGCGAGGAGGCGCTGCTGCTGCTGTGGTGCCGACGGCTGGACTAGAAGGAGACGATTGACGTGATCGACTACTTCCTCTACACCGACGCGCGACTATGTTGGATCGAGCTGCTCCAACATTCGCTTCCGCTCCGCCTGCGCGTCTAGTGGTAACGATCCATGATCCTCTCTTGCAAGGTTTCCTGGTTGAACGGTAGAAATTTTATATGCTATCATAGCCTACCCGTTCCCCAACAGTGGTATCAGAGCCGACCTTGTGTAGTTTGTGATCTAGGTCTTGTGCATATAGTCGATATGTTGATGTACTAGATGAGATCTATTACATGTTTTGTGTTCGGATTGATTAGATCAATGATGATAGGGAGGTTCACAAGGTAATGGGCGGATAGCAATACATGCATCATTGATTTATTTGTGTTCCTTCTCCGTGCGCGCGTGACTTGTCCCTCCCGGCTGGAATCACCATCGGGACTAACTGCGTGCGTCAGTAGAGGAGCCAATAGTATCATAATCATGTACCGCAGTCTACTCATGAAAACCTAATGGAAAAACTAAGCCATTGTGAATGACTCAAAATCGGGCAAATATGATTTTCCCGATAGGATTTCCATTGTGATTTTATAGATACGATCTGTGAAATCCTGTGAGGACCGCCGTACGGACACGCCTAGATTGTTACAACCCTTTTTGGCCACATGTTAGCATTCGCTTCTCGCCTAACTTGTTTTTGCAGAGAATGTTGTGAATGGTATGGCCCAAAAGATGCATGTGATGTATATATGTGATTTGCATGGCCTGCGTGTCATGATTAATTACAGCTGGGTTGAGGCTGTCATATTATTGTATAACGGCCTGCGTGTCGATCTGTGATGCTTGATATTCTCATGTAATTTATTACTAGCTATTAGTTGTAGTAGCTAAGTGTTAGTTCATGGAGGCCTCAAGCATGATGGTTGAAGGGACGGGAGACATGGCGATGACAATAGAGATGGAGATCACCAATTGAAAGGGGCCATACTATTTCACAGTCAATATGATTGCCTGTGATGATGTTCCTATCATCCTATTCTTTCATATGTTATTTATATTAGATATGATTAACATGCTAGAATAGGTTCCCTCAAGAAAAATTAAATTATATGCCCTTCCAATAGCTGCACCTATTAAAATTATGATCGTTGTATGGTAGGCCTGCCAAAGCAGAGTACCTCAACTATCTTAATTATTAGGATAAATGTCGGACATTTATATGCATAGTATTGGTTTAATTAACAAAGCTATCAAAACGGTTTTGGGCTTTGGGGCATGGTGTTGGCGCCGGGGCATGTGATGCCACCCAACAAACAAGAGTCACATAGGGATGTGATTAGCAAAGTGTTGCTTACCTATGTCACTAGATTTCTAGCGGTGATGCCAAAGCTCACTAGGATCTAAGTTGAATATGGATCTTGAACCACTATATGTCGTTTTGAGGGAAAACGATTCCAAGCATATAGTGGAATAATGAACTTTTGTTAAAATGTTTATAAGAGTTTTATATTTACATAGTGCTTATATTTGCATATTTTCTGTTGTAGATCATGGCACCAACCGCTAGTAACACTTTCAATTTGCGCTCAATTCTTGAAAAAGAAAAGCTTAGTGGAACAAACTTTATTGATTGGTATCGCAACTTGAGAATTGTTCTCAAGCAAGAGAAAAAGGAATATGTTCTAGAGCTTCCCTATCCTGATGATCTGCCAGAAAATGCTACTGCCACTCAGAAAAGGGAGTATGAGAAACATACCAATGATGCAGTTGATGTTAGCTGTCTCATGCTTGCCACTATGTCCTCTGAGCTCCAGAAGCAATATGAGAATGCGGATGCCCACAATATGATTGAGGGACTTCGTGGCATGTTTGAGAACCAAGCAAGGTCTGAGAGGTACAACATCTCAAAGTCCTTGTTTGCGTGCAGGCTAGCTGAAAACGGTTCTGTCAGTCCTCATGTGATCAAGATGATTGGTTACATTGAGAATCTGGAGAAACTTGGTGCTGCTCTACACCCTGATTTGGCCACAGATGTGATTCTCCAGTCGCTTTCTGCAAGCTATGAGCCTTTCATTTTGAACTTTCAAATGAATAGCTTAGAGAAGACATTGGCTGAGTTGCATGGGATGCTTAAGACAGCTGAGGCAAGCATCAAAAAATCTGGTCCAAGTCAAGTTAACTTGGTTCAAAAGGATAGCAAGAAACGAAAGCGCAAGACTAAGGCTAAGGCTACAGATCAGATCTCTAGCACTAAGCCTAAGCCTGCAGCAGCTCCTAAGCCTAAACCGGCGGGTAGTGATCCTTGTTTTCACTGCAAGAAACCCGGTCATTGGAAGAGGAATTGCAAGCTTTATCTGGAAGAGCTGAAGAAGAAGGGTGGAGACACTTCTAATTCAGGTATCAATGTTATTGAAATTAATAATGTTGCTACATGTCCTTATGATTCATGGGTATTTGATACCGGATCGATGATTCATACTTGCAAATCGTTGCAGGGGCTTAAAGAAGCAAGGAAATGTGCAAAAGGCGAGGTGGATGCTCGCGTCGGCAATGGTGCAAAGGTTGCTGCGTTGGCCGTCGGAACTTATCCACTTTCATTACCATCAGGATTAGTTTTGGAGTTAAATAATTGTTATTATATTCCCGCCTTAGAAAAAAACATTATTTCTTCAAAATGTTTGGAGGAAGATGATGGTTATGAGGTCATAATAAGGAACAAGTGTTGTTCCATTTATTTGAATAATATTCTCTATGGTAATTGCCCATTGGTGAATGGATTATATTACTTAGATCTTGAGAATAAGCCTATTTATAGCATTGACGCGAAAAGGCTCAAGCCTAATGATTTGAATCCCACGTATACTTGGCATTGTCGTTTAGGTCATATAAATGAGAAGCGCATAAAGAAACTCCATACAGATGGTCTTCTAAGTTCTTTTGATTTTGAATCAATTGATACATGTGAATCTTGTTTACTTGGCAAAATGACTAAGTCACCTTTCACAGGAAATAGTTAAAGGGTGAGTGAACTATTGGGACTTGTACATACAGATGTATGTGGACCAATTAGTTGCACGGCCAAAGGTGGTTTTCAGTACTTCATAACTTTTACCGACGACTTTAGTAGATATGGTTACATCTACTTAATGAGGCATACGTCTGAATCCTTTGAAAAGTTCAAAGAATTTCAAAATGAAGTACAAAATCAATTGGGCAAGACTATTAAACGTCTACGATCTGATCGTGGTGGTGAATATTTGAGCCATGAATTTGGTGAACATCTAAAGCAATGTGGAATTGTTCCGCAATAGACTCCGCCAGGAACGCCCCAATGGAATGGAGTATCCGAACAGAAGAACCGAATCTTGTTAGACATGGTTAGGTCTATGATGAGCCAAAGTGATCTTCCATTGTCCTTCTTGGGATACGCTCTAGAAACTGCCGCTTTCACACTTAATAGGGTTCCATCTAAATCCGTGGAAAGGACACCATATGAGATATGGACTGGGAAGCGTCCCGGGTTGTCTTTTCTTAAGATTTGGGGATGTGAGGCTTATGTAAAACGTATGACGTCTGATAAGCTTTCTTCCAAGTCTGATAAATGCTTCTTTGTAGGATACCCTAGGGAAACCAAAGGTTATTATTTCTACAACCGGGAAGAGGGTAAAGTGTTTGTCGCTCGTAATGGTGTTTTTCTAGAGAAAGAGTTTCTCTCCAAAAGGGTAAATGGGAGAACGGTGCAACTTGAAGAAGTTCAAGAAGCTCCAGAAAATGTTTCTTCTTCCGCTATACCACAATTGGATGAACAAATTGTTGTTGAACTAATTGTTGAAACACCAGCCCCGCGTAGGTCAGAAAGGGCACGTCGCGCTCCTGAAAAGTTCACGCTCCTAACCACGGGGCAGCGAGACATATTATTGTTAGACAATGATGAGCCTAAGACTTACAGTGAAGCAATGATGGGACCGGACTCTGAGAAATGGCTTGGAGCCATGAGATCCGAATTAGAATCCATGAGAGAAAATCAAGTTTGGAACTTGATAGATCCGCCTGATGGTGTAAAAACCATTGAGTGTAAATGGGTTTTTAAGAAAAAGATAGACATGGATGGAAATGTTCACATCTATAAG
The DNA here is from genome assembly GCA_032690845.1 of Eleusine coracana subsp. coracana. Taxonomy (NCBI): domain Eukaryota; kingdom Viridiplantae; phylum Streptophyta; class Magnoliopsida; order Poales; family Poaceae; genus Eleusine; species Eleusine coracana. The sequence continues at coordinate 46,976,208 of CM064430.1, forward strand.
GCACGATTGGTGGCGAAAGGTTTTAAGCAAATTCAAGGGGTTGATTATGATGAGACCTTCTCGCCCGTCGCTATGCTAAAGTCTATACGGATCCTTCTAGCAATTGCCGCATTTTATGATTATGAGATATGGCAAATGGATGTCAAGACGGCTTTCCTTAATGGAAACCTAAGTGAGGATGTGTACATGACACAGCCTGAAGGTTTTGTCGATCCACAAAATGCTAGGAAGATATGCAAGCTTCAAAAGTCCATTTATGGACTAAAGCAAGCATCTCGGAGTTGGAATCTTCGCTTTGATGAGGTAGTCAAAGGGTTTGGCTTCATTAAAAACGAAGAAGAGCCTTGTGTTTACAAAAGGGCTAGTGGGAGCGCGCTTGTCTTTCTGGTCCTTTATGTGGATGACATATTGCTGATCAGTAATGATATTCCAATGCTTGAAGCTGTTAAGACTTCTTTGAGAAAGAGTTTCTCAATGAAGGACTTAGGAGAGGCAGCTTACATTTTGGGCATTAAGATCTATAGAGATAGATCAAAGAGGCTAATTGGATTAAGCCAAGACACGTACATTGACAAGGTATTGAAACGGTTCAATATGCAGGATTCCAAGAAAGGTTTCTTGCCCATGTCACATGGGGTTTCTCTTAGCAAGACTCAGTGTCCCTCGACACCAGATGAGCAAGAGAAAATGAGAGTGATTCCATATGCTTCGGCTGTTGGGTCCATCATGTATGCCCTGATAAGTACTCGCCCAAATGTAGCCTACGCTCTTAGTGCTGTGAGCAGATACCAGTCAAATCCAGGAGAAGCTCATTGGGGAGCTAATAAGAATATCCTAAAGTACTTAAGAAGGACTATGGGTATGTTCCTAGTCTATGGAGGTGAGGAAGAGCTCGTTGTAAATGGTTACACTAATGCTAGCTTCCAAACCGATAAAGACGATTCGAGATCGCAATCTGGATATGTGTTTTGCCTCAATGGAGGCGCGGTGAGCTGGAAGAGTTCCAAGCAAGATACGGTTGCTGACTCAACAACGGAGGCTGAGTACCTTGCCGCTTCAGAAGCTGCAAAGGAAGCTGTTTGGATCAGAAAATTTGTTTCTGAGTTGGGTGTGGTTCCTAGTGCATCCAGTCCAATGGACCTCTATTGTGATAATAGTGGTGCCATTGCGCAAGCCAAGGAGCCTAGAGCGCATCAAAAGAACAAACACGTACTACGGCGTTATCATCTTATTCGGGACATCGTCGCTCGAGGTGATGTAAAGATATGCAAGGTGCACACGAACTCAAACATCGCTGATCCGTTGATAAAACCTCTCTCTCAGCCCAAGCATGAGGCACATATGAGATCCATGGGTATTAGATATCTGCATGATTAATGTATGAGAGATTGTGTAATGTCTATGTTTATGTGTGATTGAATAAAGTGTTATTCTGTTCTATGGATAATAATTATTGCATTGATTGACAAGTACGTGACTTGTTTGTGAAACTCATTGTTCTTTTATAATATTATCCTAAATGATCCCTAGTTCCTTATCATTGTGTTGGACAATAATGATTCATGGACTAGCACATGTATTGGTTGATGATCGTGTTTCACAGATCATTGATATGGAGATATCAAATCAATAATGTGAACACATGTTGGAGAACATAGTGTTGGACTGACCCACTAATAGACTTTGCTGAGATGTTATTATTGTGTCATCAATTGTTGTCTTGTATGATGTACCTTTGGGATCCTTAGACCTGAGATTGTTATTGATTCTCAGAATGTGTAATAGCATATTTAGGGATTACCAAACGCTATTCCGTAACTGGGTAGTTATAAAGGTAATTTTCGGGTATGCTATGAAGCATATCGTGGGGTGTGAGCGGTCAAGATGGAATTTGCCCCTCCTAATAACAGGAGAGATATCTCTGGGCCCCTCGAGTTAGATGGATTTAGAAGTGCATGGCCATGCCAATGTGATTAAAAGTTAATCATAATGACTAAAAGTTAGTCATGATAAATCCACTAGACGTTCGAGTGAATGGTCGAGCTATTATAGGGATGGCACGTATCTTGCCTTAAGCTTGACTAATATCGTGAGGCAAAGGGACCGCTGACTGCGTATGTCAAAGGTTCAGCTGATATGATCTTTATGTGTACACGAGAATCAGTATGTGCTGCTAGGTGCCGCTATTGATTTATGATTTGAAAAATGGTTTTCACATCATTGTCGTGTACATGTGAACCTAACGGGTCACATACTTAACGGGTTGGAACATCGCTTGCCTATGTGATTGTCTCTAGTGCAAGTGGAAGATTGTTGGAGATATGCCCAAGAGATAATACGGATTTGATCCGTATATGAGGGTCATACGGATATTGATCCGTGTGAGGAATTAGTCCACTAATGGGCCAACTAGTCGAGGCCCATTAGAAGGGTCTATTTAAGTGGAGGAGAGGCTTAAGGCGCAGGTGATTCCACCAGTCCTTAACCCTAGCCGTCGTGCTCCTCTTTCTCGCCCACAAAACCCTAACCGTGTTGCCGGTGCTAGCACGCCGCGCACGGTGCTCCAACACCGTACGTGTGGATACCGCGAGGAGGCGCTGCTGCTGCTGCGGTGCCGACGGCTGGACTAGAAGGAGACGATTGACGTGATCGACTACTTCCTCTATACCGACGCGCGACTACGTTGAATCGAGCTGCTCCAACATTCGCTTCCGCTCCGCCTGCGCGTCTAGTGGTAACGATCCATGATCCTCTCTTGCAAGGTTTCCTGGTTGAACGGTAGAAATTTTATATGCTATCGTAGCCTACCCGTTCCCCAACACTACATACACACACTAATTACCCAAAAGTACCTACCATTAACAAGTCAGATGCGAGCATCAAAAGTTTACCACTACGCATCCTAAGGAGCACGAGCAACACTAATCACGTTTACGTTTGAAGCACTGAGTATAACCTGGCATAAATTGATGGAACAAACCAGTTTTGAAATCTTCCCAATCAGAATCACCAGAGACATCTACCTCCGCACTTGTCTTCTCGTCCTCAGTTTCAGCATCCGAAGTCACGCCAGGCGCAGGAGTGAACTTCTCCAATGTTGACTCAGCACCACCACAGAGCGATACCCCTCCATCCATGCTGTAATTTTTCTTCATTGCAGTAGCGGCACCGCAAAGCAGATCCGCTCCAACCCTGCTGACGTGATGTTCCATCGCCTCAAGTTCTTGAAGCTCTGTCTCCGGCATGATTTTGTTGGAACCGAGAACCCTCTCAGCTACCTATCTCTCTTGCTCACGACAGGAACGCGAGGTAGAAGAAGACTAGTAGCCGGAGCACACAAGAATTTCCGGCGACGAACGCCGCGGCCGCCACTACGGCCTGTATCATGGCTATTCCTTCATCTCGGCTCAAATCAGAACACATCGATTACATGGTTGTTTTATACACCACGGCGACGCAGCGCCCACGCACCCACCTCTGCAAACTTCACGCGCACGCACGCATGGCATTACTGAAGACTCGGCCTTCACTTCCTTCGTGAGCCTCTGGCTCTTCCGCGTGAACCGGTCTTCCTTGCTGATTCGCGAGCCGTGTGCTCACACACCTGCAATCCGTCGATGCCGCTAACAACCAACTACTTGGCCTGACTCAATCACCGTGCAGCTCAACTACACTTAGCCTGAACGAACGCACACACGCGCTAATTAGCTAAACTAATGTAACATACGTGCAAGTCAGGATTAGTGCTAACAGATTTCATCATCCTCAGGATCCAAGGACAAACCAGCACCACTTGCTTCATCATTAGAGTCGATGACAAACTGATAGTCATCGCTAGGACCATCTTGGGTATCCGACGCAAAATCAACACCCATTATGACTTGGCGCCGCTCAGATCGAGACCACCAAGTGTCGCATCCTCACTCCTGGCCACGAAAGGAACTACTGCCCCCATCCCTTCCTTGGATTGGTCGCACTGCTTCCCACGGCCTCGCAGCTCGCCGCGCTCTCCGCCCAGCTTGCCACCATCTTCATGCTTGTTGTGCACCTCGTCGCGGCTACCGCTTCTGCTATGTAACTCGCCGCTGCCGGCACGCGGCTTGTGATGCCCGTCACACCAGATGCAAGCCCGGCCGCACCTGTTGCACTGGCCTCCGCGCAAGGCACCACTTGCCAGCCGTCATGGAGATCAACGGATTTTGCTAGGAGAGAGGGAAGCCTCCAAGATTTGGTTTGGTGGTGTGTGGTGGTTTGGTGGAGAGGATGAGGTGGGGATTTTTTTTTTCAGTCAACCATGGGTCAGTGGATAAGATGGTGCGACCAGACGCGGTGTATTTTCTCGGTATATACCCAAACGGACATGTTTTGTGGGGAAAAAAATTTGGCCCCAACGGACATCCTATAGGGAATGGAGGGAGTACCTTCCTATTTTAAAACCCCTAACAAATAATCATTGACTTTCAACAAACGAATGGGTAATGGATCCGGGATTTCTAACCTTAGAGAGTTTGTTCGACAGTGAGGTGACAAAGATAAAGGAAGATGCATGACACAGCACGAGCAGTCCTGCAGCAAGGACGGAAGCGTAGAGAGAGGGAGAGAGAGAGAGAGAGAGAGCACGAGCCTCCCCTGCCAACAGATCCGGGCTCGGAGAGCCAGATCTGCTAAAGGGAGGGCCGGATCTTGCTGCCGCGAGTTGGAATGGGGGGAGGGGGGGGGGGGGGATGGGAGCTTCCGCAAAAATGGAGCCCCGCGACCCTGGCGGCCAGAACCAGCGACGGCGGCAAGGGCCTGCCCGAGCCCCCATGACGACCTTGCTACCATGCGATGCCGCCTCTGACCCTCTATGCGCAAATCTGCCCGTCGCTTCCACACGCAGCCCTGGATGCTGTGCTGCCACGGCCCGTCGTTGCCACCAGTGACCCGCGGACCTAGCCGCCGAGCCTCCTCGCCCCCGGCCACATCTTTGCACAAATCCGACCACCGCGGACTCCAGAGCGTTGAGTCAAAAGACCAACTCTAGAGGATTTGACCCAAAATAAAGGCTAATAATAATGTCAGAGGTGACAACTAGCAAAATTTCAATTCCTTGACTGGGATGGGTTTAGGTTAAGATGGTAGTCAACTAAAGAAAATTATTTTCTTTGAATGTTGCAGTTTATATTGTGACTTGATTTGACAAGCAGGTGTGATTTAACAATAATTATTTTTGAGCACATGATTATTCCAGGAGCATAAGTTAAGTACTTGAAATACTGAAAATAGTAGCATAGGCTGATCTAGTTCAACTGAAAACTGTGCACTTCTCATATACTACAGAATTCGATTTGATTTTTGTAGATGCTTAAGTTCATGAACAAGTTTCCAGCTGGCGTCTCCATAAGTCCATAATGGTAGGAGTAACGGCCACTGGCCATCACATAAAAGCTTAACAAAAGTCATGTGAAACTTGAATCACGCACAGAACATGTTGTAGATAGTGTTAGACTACTGATTGTATTTAGAGATATATGCCTTGTATTTTGATATGCATGCCCGCACATACCGTGCATGGGTTGCATGCCCTGGCCGCACGTAACGTGCAAGGCCTGGTTTCCAGCGCTTCACGCGTATATGGCCTGCCCTTCCTAGATTCTCTCCCAGCCTTTGTTTCTATAAACTGGAGATAGAGATACGGTAGTAGAGCACGCCTATATATGTACTCGTATCGTTGATTAATGAGTATCGTGTGATTGTTTCTGCTATCATGGTATCCGATGCCGTCTCTCCTGTGACCTAATCGCTTCCACTATCAACCCTAGCCGCCGGCTTCCGCAGCTGCCGCTAGCCCGGCTGACTAACACCCCGTCATTGGACGCCACCTTCACCCCTCTCTCGCCATGTCTCCACCTGAAACCGAGGAGCAGCGACGCACTTGTGAAGCACAGGAGCAGGGCCGGTCCTGGGGGAGGACAAAAGGGGCGGGCGCCCTGGGCCCCTGATCCCAAGGGGCCCCTACCCATAACATGTACAAAATAGATTAATATGGTGTGAGTCCATAGTTAGGACTAGTGTAACTCAAAATTCTAACTCAATTAAACTAGCAGTTTTAGATACAATAAATTTTAATCAAGACTCTTATGATATTTAGCACATGCGCACGTTAGGACACCAGATCTTATTGACTGTACTTGTCTACCTCTTTGTTATCCAAACATAATACAATAAGTTAATAATTCATATTTTTCACCATACGTGAACACATCACAAATATGTTGAGACCATAGTTTGATCTAGAGTTCCATGATAAAAATATTAGGATTTTGCTGATATGATGTTGAGGTCTCAGCTTGTGTCTTTGATCTAGTCCGCCCCTAAGTTATTGATACATCACCGACAATGATGAATTGATTTTTTAGTTTAACTTCTTTCACTTATCCTCTTGGTCATTTCATACAATGCTTGCATCTAACCATAATAGAAGGAGGCGAGTAAATATACTGATCAAATCATAGAATAAAACCTTCGATATTTTTTGAGTTATAAAAGTAATTATAGCAAAATTATAAAAATAATTGAAATTCTATATAGCAAGGGATATATATACTATCAATTTTCATATAATAGGAAAGGGGCCGATTTTTAGATTTGTCCCGGGCCACAATAAACTCAGGACCGGCCCTGCACAGGAGAAGGCTGATGCTGACGCCGAGCGCAAACGCTTGGAAGACGAGGCTGCGCGCACTGCCGAACGCGCCCTCGCCCTCGCCAACGCGCAGGCTGTCACCGCCTCTTTGCATGCCCAAGCCGTCGCCGTCCAGAACTTCCGCGTGTTGGTGCCGATCGTTCTCGACCGCCACTCGAAGCAGTACAGCACATGGCGTGGGCTTTTCCTCAACACCCTCGGCAAGTATGCCATGCTTGACCACGTCGAACTCGAAGCCGATCCACCCGACGACGCGGACTAGGCGCACATGGAGTGCACGGTCCGCTCGTGGCTCTACGCATCTGTGCAACCAGAGCTCCTCTCCGACGTTATGTCACCCGGCGCCTCGGCTCGTGATGTTTGGCTCGCCATTGAAGAACAATTCCTCGGCAACAAGGAAACCCGTGCATTAATTCTCGATGCCGAGTTTCGTAATTTTGTTTAGGGGGACCTCTCCGTTGCCGACTACTGTCAGAAGTTGAAAGCCATGACCGATGAGCTGGGGGACTTGGGTGAACCAGTTCTCGATCGAACCCTCATTCTCTCGGTTCTTCGTGGTCTCAACGAACGCTTTGCATACATGGGCGCCATCATCAAGCAGCAAAAGCCGCTTCCGCATTTTGCCGATGTCAAGAATGACCTGCTCGTGGAGGAGCACACCTTGGTCACGAAGCCCGGTGCTCCATCCACGGCCATGGTGGCCACGACTTCTCATCCACCATCTGGCAGCTCGTCCTCTGGTGGGGCCCCCCAACACACTTTGATGGGGTCTTACCAGGGCGGCAACAACTCTGGCGGCACTGCTTCATCATCAAAACGGAGGCAGGCGCAACAGGAACCGTCGCCGGTGTCAAAACACTAATGCTTGGCCTTCTTTTTACGATCCTTGGACAGGTACTATAACAATGTGGCCCGGGACAGCCCAGCAACGTCCAGGCCCACGAGTGCCTGGTCCGTAGCATGGCCCAGCTGGTGGACAGCAGCGCGGCCCAGCTCCACCTCAGGCCTTTTTCGTTGGGCCAGCTTCTGCGCAGGGGGCTTTCCACCCTCCACAGGTCTCAGCGGGCCTTTCCATTGCGCTTAAAATCCGAGACGTTCTCGACGCTTGCTAACTTTTTCTCGTTTGTGTCCATCCAGTTTGGTCACACAATTAAGAGTGTCCAGTGCGACAACGGTCGTGAGTTTGACAACTCCACTGCCCGCACCTTTTTTCTCACTCGTGGCTTCGACCTTCGCATGTCATGTCCCCACACATCTCAGCAAAATGGTAAGGCCGAGCGCATCCTCCGCACCACAAATAATATCATGCAATCCATTTTATTCCAAGCTAGCCTCCCTCCTGCGTATTGGGTAGAAGCTTTACAAACAGCCACATATTTGCTCAACTGCCACCCCACCAAAACACTCAATTTTGCCACCACCCCACCAAAACACTCAATTTTGCCACCCCATACTTCGCTCTCCATGGCGACCATCCCTCCTACTCTCACTTGCGTGTTTTTGGTTGCAAATGCTATCCCAACATCTCTACCACGGCTGCTCATAAGCTTTCTCCTTGCTCCACCTTGTGTGTCTTTCTTGGCTATGCTTCTAACCATAAAGGGTATCGCTGCCTCCATATTGCCTCTAATCGTCTACTCATCTCTCGTCATGTCATGTTTGATGAGTCGTCTTTCCCGTTTGCTGAACTCTCTCCCCCTAAATCTTCATCTGACTTTGATTTCTTATCGGAGTTTGATGTTATACCGTTTTCTATTGGTCCACGGTTGCTTGGTTGTGTTGATGCAGGTCCTGCTGCTGCCGTCGGAAGTCGTCGCGCTGCCCGTGTTGACCCCTCCTCACACGACGTTGCCAGTGCGGCCCCCAAGTCCCATGCTGCCCCCGATGGTTCTCCACCTCGGTCTGGTGCTAGCAGGGGCCCTACAACAAGGTCAACCGGTGATAGCCCTTCCCCAACGCATGCATCAGCCCAACATGCTCACGCTCCAGAAGCTACACTGGAGTATTGTCCGGCCTCGCTTGCCCCGGCGGCTGCTGCTCCCACGCGCACGCTGTCCTCTGGTCTTGTGCGGGCTGCTGGCTCTGTGCACGCAGGAGCTGGGCCCTCTGGCTCTGGCTCCCAGGCTGCCGCGCAAGCGTTGGACATAGCGCGCGCACCCTCTGCCCAGATCCTCAGCCTGCGGTGCGCACCACTGTGGTACCCATCACTCCGGTGGTCAACAATCATGGCATGGCCACCCGAGGCAAACATGGTTTTCGGCAACCACAACAGCGCCTTAATCTGCATGCCTCTACGCTCTCGTCTTTGCCAAAGACGTATCAAGGAGCCCTTGCTGATCCTAATTGGCGCGATGCAATGATGGAAGAGTTTGCCGCACTGCAGGCGAATAATACTTGGGATCTTGTTCCAGCTCCTTCAGACGCCAACATTGTTACATGCAAGTGTGTTTTTCGTCATAAATTTCATCCGGATGGTTCTCTTGATCGCTATAAAGCTCGTTGGATTCTTTGAGATTTTACGCAATGACCGGGTGTTGATTTTGATGAGACTTTTAGTCCTGTGGTTAAGTCGGCTACTATTCGGACGGTTCTTATAGTTGCTCTCTCACATCATTGGCCCATTCATTAGCTGGATGTCAAAAATGCCTTTCTTCATGGTACTTTGTCTGAGACAGTATATTATGTACAACCATCCGGTTTTGTTGATCCTGCCCATCCTGACTTTGTTTGCCAGCTCAACAAATCTTTGTATGGTTTAAAGCAGGCTCCTCGTGCTTGGTACAGTCGCTTTGCCTCGTACATCTTGTCTCTTGGTTTCGTTGGTGCTTGCTCAGATACATTGCTATTTGTTTTTTGTCATGGCACGGACACTGTTTATTTGCTCCTATATGTTGATGATATTATGCTCACAGCTTCCTCAGATTCTCTGCTTCGCAAAGTTATTTGTGACTTGCAGCGTGAGTTCTCTATGAAGGACATGGGCCCCCTACATCATTTTCTTGGCGTTTCTGTGTCTGCAAAAGTTGATGGTATGTTCTTGTCTCAGCGCCACTACATCTTGGATATTCTTGAGCGAGCAGGCATGACTGACTGCAAACCTTGCTCTACACCCGTCGGACACTAGTGCCAAGTTGTCTCTCGACAGACCACCGGTTGTTGATGCTACACACTACAAAGGTTTGGTTGGTGCTTTGCAATATCTCACTTTCACTAGACCTGATATAGCTTATGCAGTTCAGCAGGTCTGCTTATTTATGCATGATCCTCGAGAACCGCATTTTGCTCTTGTCAAACGAATTCTTCGATATCTCAAAGGCACTCTTGATCATGGTCTACAGTTGTATTATACTATTCTAGATAGTCTTGTTGCTTATTCTGATGCTGATTGGGCTGGTTGTCCTGACACTCGTCACTCTACTTCTGGATATGGTGTTTTTCTTGGTGATAATTTGGTTTCTTGGTCTTCTAAGCGTTAGCACACCGTTTCTCGCTCCAGTGCCGAGGCTGAGTACCGCGCCGTTGCTAATCCAGTTGTTGAGACTTGTTGGTTGCGCCAACTGCTTCTTGAGCTTCATCATCCTGTTGCCCGAGCTACTATTGTTTATTGTGACAACATCAGTACAGTGTATCTTTCCACTAATCTAATCCAGCATCAACGCACGAAGCATATTGAGATTAATCTTCATTTTATCCATGATAAGGTTGCTGCTGGTGCCGTTCCAATACTCCATGTGGCTACCACTTCTCAATATACTGATAATTTTACCAAAGGATTGTCGTCTTCAATATTTGGTGAATTTCGATCTAGTTTAAACGTCCGCTCTCCTGCCGCTACAACTGAGGGGGGTGTTAGACTACTGATTGTATTTAGAGATATATGCCTTGTATTTTGATATGCATGCCCGCACATACCGTGCATGGGTTGCATGCCCTGGTCGCAGGTAACGTGCAAGGCCTGGTTTCCAGCGCTTCACGCGTATATGGCCTGCTCTTCCTAGATTCTCTCCCAGCCTTTGTTTCTATAAACTGGAGATAGAGATACGGTAGTAGAGCACGCCTATATATGTACTCGTATCGTTGATTAATGAGTATCGTGTGATTGTTTCCGCTATCAGATAGTACGCGTTGCTGCAGCATGTCGTTGAGAAATTCGTTCAGTTCGCTGCTAGTTTCCCCATCCGAGGACCTTGTGGACTTGCTGCACCTGAGCTTGGACATCTGGAAGCACGCTGCAGTAAGCTAGCAGAAGCTGCACAAGACTGAAGGGTCGAGCGCTGTAGGTCTCGGTACCACAGGCACCAGGACGCCCGAGATCATCTCTTCCTTGCCATCCTTGAGGTGATGCCTGACTTACGGATGCAAGTTTGCAATTTTTTGAGTCGCACTATGTAAGAAAGCATCAAATAAGACACCATATTTAGAGACACGTAATTAATCAACATCTGCAATTTGATGTTATAGACTCGTTCCAACTGGATGAGTCTGTAATGTCCTTGCCCTAGGTGGTGCTAACTAAAACACGTCTCCTATGTAGCAAACTTCCAGACATGTTTCCAGTAAGCGAGTCTCCTATAAAGTAGCTGGTTATCGCAGACTCTTCTTGTTAACCAACGTCTCCAATTGTATGGGCTACTGCAGACTCTGTTTTTCAACCCGCGTCTGCAACATGGGTTCTATCATTACAGACTCTTCTTTAAACGCCGCGTCTGCAATTGAATATGTCATTGCAGACTCCTCTTATTAACCCCCTTCTCCAAATACTGCACCATTGCAGACTCTTTTATTAACCAACGTCTCCAAGTACATGAAGTCTTGGTTTTCAACACCTCACAGCGCGGCTTGCCTCCGCCTCCTGCTGCACCGCACAAGCACACAGCCGCGCGCCTCCGCCTCTTGATTCCGGCGCGGTGAGAGCGGAGCAGCCGTGGTCTTCTGGACGAGTACGGCGCACACGTTGAACGAGCAGAAATCTTGCTCCCAAACCTGATGAGCTGAGGTAATCTTGGTTAGTAGCGTCTGGATTTCCATCTCTCTCTGAAGCCTATATAACCAGCCCGATGCGCAGCTCGCGTGCTTCTCCCTAGGCATGCTCTTGCTGGTACACACCCTGGCCATGCATCTACATAATCTCTCTTGTATCATCCGGCCAGGTGCCTCGTCCTGCTGCGCTACACTCGCCCACGCCTTCGGTCAGCACCGGCGTTGACCTGTGATTCCCACGTGAGCAGCTTCCTCCCTCGACTAGCTTCACCGGCACTGCCCCTTCCTTCACGTGAGCAGCTTCCTGCTTGATTTCTCCTGTTGCTGGCGCTAGCCCTGTTCTCTCCATTTGTGCGTCCTCAAGCATGGTAACAAACCAAAGTGTTTGCTAATCAATTTAGCTACGTACCAATCTGTTTGTGTTTATTTCCATTTTTTAAACTGTAAGATGGGTCCTAATTACTATAGCTAACACTAAAGCTCAGATGCATAACTGCTGCCTTGTAATTGGTTTGGGTGGGATACTGTAAGTTTCAGTTTCTTTGATTTCAGCTTTTTTTATTGAATTTCGTCATATATCAGTCATAACTGCTGCCTTCGTCATATATCTATACTTATGCTATCTATAATTTCCAAGAATTATGCTGAGGCCCTGTTATTTATAATTTGTCTTCGCCCATGAAGTATAGTTATCTATAAACTATAATTATGCTTTCATATTTATGCTATCTATAATTTCCAAGAATGTCCTCGATACACATGGGACCATTAAGGCAACTGTGAGCTACTGAGCTCCTAAATTATTTCAGACTGTGCAATCAAGCCCATGAAGTATAGTTATTTTCGTGTGAGCCGTGTATACAGTTTAGTGTACAAGCCTTCCTAGTTGGATTTTATATACCTGAGTCTCTATACTATTTTTAATTTGTTTCATCAATCAGATTTGCTGTCAAAGTTTCTGTATTCGTTATATATCAATCATAATTGCTGCCTTGTAGTTCTGTCTTTGCCATTGTAAACATGACTGCATACTTTTTCTCATTCTGAAAACACTGTCAGATAGGTAACTTCTAATATTTTTCAGCATTCCAATGTATTTACACTATGCATGACTTGACTGCTTGATAATTTATTTACACTATTATGTCATATTATTTTCTAACAATCGATGATCCACTCTCTATTATGTGCAGGAAGAGCAGAACTTTATACCTGAGCAGTATTGCTTCACAACATCAAAATGGTAAGAATATATAGCACCTACAATTGATGTTGTAATCTATTTAATTGATGTTACTAGATTTTCATTACATGTGTATGCAACTCTCTAACAATAACTGACCTTGTTAGGTGATTTCCAATGAACCTTCATCATGTGGTGACGAAAGTGAGAGCGATGTTCATGAAGAACAACAGCAGCCAGGGACTAATCGTCAAGTCTGAAAACGAAGAATAGGAACAAAGTGGCCAGTAGACAAGATAACAGTAATTGACATTGATGAAGGGGGCATGCCCATAGACAGGAGGGAAAAGTTGAGATTGCGAAGGATTTCAGGTCTTATTGCAAGACAAAGGCTCTCCTTAGTCATGCCAAAATTTAGTTCCCTCAGCCATGACGAAAAGTGTGAGTTGTTTGATAAATATGTCATGCCTCACTTGGAGTTTCCTGAACATATGAAGGATTTGGGGTTTAAGACGGTCATGAAGACTACATCAAAGGCTTGGAGAACGCACAAAAGCAGCCTTGTATGCAATTTTCTCTCAAAAGGATTGGAACCATTTGGGAAGCACCCATATATCGAAGTAGAAGATTGGAATGAGTTCATGCAATTGAAGGAAACTGAAGAATCCTTAGCAGAAAGTGAAAGGTACAAGATGATTCGGGAAAGGAATGTACATGATAACAACATGGGTTTCATGGGATATGATGGGAAACAAGTGCAATGGGAGGCAGAAGACAATGAACTATCTACTCGAGGGATCCAAAATCCATGGGAGGAAGTACCTCGTGGACGGTCTAGGAATTGGCTGCGAGGAAGGAGTAAACTTGAAGTGTCAGATGGTATTGCGAAGATCAAGTGGAAGAAACAGGCCACTCAAAAGGTGTCTGAGGAAATCAAAGATAAGGTTTCACAAGGAGCAGCTTCAGGGATCTCTTGGGTGAGGGAAAATGATAAATTAACTGCATGCTTGGGCCCTGAACATCCAGGTCGCGTGCGTGGTGTGTCCAGCTACATGGGCTGGAAGCATGCATGGCCTGAGTTTTCATATATGTATAGGAAGAGGAGAAGGGCTGGTCCATTGGATGTGCAAGCAATAAAGGATGAACTCAGAGTGGAGGTAGCAAAAGATGTCATGGCCTTGCTTGCAGCACAAGGATGGCGGCCACCATCCAGGAACCCAAGCCCCACACTTGGGCGGAGGAGCAGCTGCGCGTCTGCCTCAGAGGTTGGAGATGAAGAGAAGAACCCACTTCAATTGCAGATAGAAAAAGATGGGGATCAAGAGCAGATGGATATGGAGCAAGATGGAGATCAAGAGCAGATGGATATGGAGCAAGATGAATATCAAGAGCAGATGGAGATGGGGTAAGATGGATATCAAGAGCAGATGTGTTTAGACCCAGATTCTATAGATCGTTTGAGTGAACCAACACCATGTTCCCTTGTAATCAACCCTGGAGGTTATCAAAGGGAGGTTGCAAGGGGTCAAGTTTACCCTCAGCAGACCATATTACATACAGTCCCTTTTCTTGATGGGTATGCAGTAGTCAAAGTGGAGTTTGTGCACCCCACCTTTGCTGATCATGTGCTTGTACCTCCTCCTAATGATGAGACCCAGAATCTTAGACAAGCTCTCTTGCAAAGGATCCAATGGAGGAGAGCTTGTATCGTACTGAACCCTGAACCAATGGATGGTCCTTCTCAAAGTGTGGTCCTGGCTCTAAAAAGCAACAACACAAAGAGTTCATATGGTCCAGCAAAGAGTGCTCCAGTTATACAATCTGTTGTTGCAGCCAATACCTCAAAGAAGGATGCTAGCAAGAGTGTGTCAGAGAAGGAACAACAAAAGGTTGCTTGCACATCTTCTGCAGCAAATATCTTCTTTAAGAAGGCTCTCGGTGACAATTCAGAGAAGCAAAAGCCCCTTAAATACTATGATACCTCTGCTGGTTTGGATTCCCAGAAACTGCAGGCTGCCAAAAGCACTCAGAGGGCTGTTGGTGAGATTTCAGAGAAGCGGCAGCTCACCAAAGGCTCTATAAAGGATGCTGCTGCTGTCAAGGAACCAAAGAGCACTCAGAGGGCTGTTGGTGAGATTTTAGGGAAGCGGCAGCTCGCCAAAGGCTTTATAAAGGATGCTGCTGCTGTCAAGGAACCAAAGAAGCAACCTAAGAAAAGTGAGCCAACTGCATGGACTGTGCCAAACCCAAATTTCAAACTTGGACAACCAATGCTAACACCTATAGAACTTGAGAGTGCTGGACCGGCAACATCTGCTCTTTATGCTCACTACATGAAAAATTCTGTGGCAAAGCAAAAGAATGGCATAGTGGTCGCGTATAAGGGTAGACACCTTTTGCGGTCCCTAGACTTAGAGTTTTTTGTTGTGGGATTCAGTGACTTGTATGAACTCATGAATTTTGATGCATTAGATGTGTCACTTATGCGCTGCTATACATTGTAAGTTGCAATTCCCTCCCTTACATGTAGCTAATTTGCATCTACCATTTTTGTACCTTACTTCATTTTGTTACATTGTACATACTATTTTCTGACATGGGATACTTGTATTAATTAGGCACATGCTTTTGGAAGTTAAAGCAAAGGGTTTGCCTGTTGGGTTCCTTGATCCTGAGTTGATGACTCTGTCTACCATACGTGTCGATGAATCTTATGTGGTGGAGTATGTGACAAAGGCATTCCGAAGTCTTGCTAAGAAACAGTGCATTATGTTTGCCCACAACCCAGGTAACCACTGGATTCTAGTCATAGTCATTCTAAAGTAGAACAAGGTCTTGTATTTTGATTCTCAGAGGTCCAAGGCTCGTGATCATAGAAAGTTGAAAGAGGTCCTTAATGAGTGAGTTCTCTAACTTGTCCTGTTAACCTATATTATTTGATTATATTTACTAAACTTTGTACTGTTATTGACACCTACATGATTATTTTATGTTTCTAGGGCTTTCTTAAACTACTCCAGAACTACTAGGGTGACTAATAACAAAAAGTTGGTACATGTGACTAAGTTCCCTATAAGTGCTTGTTTTCAATCATCTATGCACATTTTCTTGCTTTTTGTGACCTTTGTGCTTTCATATTTGTTGCTGGACATAGCTGTCACATTTATTTGGTTGGCCAATAACTTGTCTTGCTGTTGCAGTGCCACCAGCAAAGTCCTTCCAATGAATGTGCATTCTACACAGCGTATCACATGACAGAAGCACTTGGATTACCAGATGTTAATGAACCCGAGGTACATCTATTAGTTTTATTTCTAATCTTTGCAAGCCGTTAGACAATCTAAATGGTCATGCTTCTATAGTAGCTTGGCAGCTATTTATTTTTCTTACCTAAAAATCTGTAGTTCCACCAGCTGTTTATTTGCACTTGTGAGCATATTAGTTTTACATGAACCTGTAGATTTTGTTCCTTGCATCATTGGACCTTGTCCATGCAACCTTTTTGGTTATTCCATCATATTTTCAAGTAAATCACCATGGCTGTAGTTATTTGCTTACCTAGTTGTGTGCTTCTGCTAGTTGCCCTTGCATGTTGTTTGGTCTGTGAGCAGCTCATTGATTCTATTATGAGAAATGTAGCAGCTCTCGTTTACCTCGATCAATCAATCCTTGTGCTCTTGGTTTTTGTCAGTACTTCCTCTAGCACATTGCTTTGCAACTGTAAGTCCGATTGAATAACCAATACTGACTGGTTGAGCTCTTGGTTTATTTGTTCTTGTAGCTGTGTGTTGTTTGTGCTCAAAACTAAATATCATTACTGTTGAAGTTTGCCTGGTTACTTTCAAGTACAATGATGTGACTTGTATGTTCAAATGCACCATGATTTAGCTTTTATTTAATCATTGTCAATTTTACTTAGCAATAGCTTTTATTTAATCCTTATTCAAATGCACCATGGTGATCTGACGTGGATCCATCTATTGCTGATTTGGTATCTCAGATAAACAATCTTTATCTATATAACTAGATAGAATCTTATTGTTTTAAGAACCAAATTGACAGCATCGCTTAATTTGCTTTTTTGACCAATTAATTCATCCTTTGTTGTATATTTGAACCTAACATGATAATCAATGTGCTGACTTGTTACATTTTCCCAAACAACTACACAGGAATTCGAAGTGGTGACAACTTCCCTTGCTGAACATGAGTTGGACCAAATTCGAGAAACTATTGCATCTTTCATAATGTGCCAAGTCATCGACAAGAAAGGGGAGTTCCATTGTCGGAATCCAGGAATTGCAGTATGTTAGATTCTTGTAATGTGAGGTCATGTAGTGCATTTGAAACTGTTGTGTATGCATGTTGCTGCCTGTGAAATGTTTATAATCGTATGGATCTATGAGCCTTTCAACAGTTTGTCCCATGTTTTGCTATTGGTATGTTTGTGAAACCATGTGCTATTTGTCTCACTATGTAACCATGTGCATTTGCCTGTCTGTTAAACAATGTGCTATTTATCTGTCTGTGAACATACCATCTGTGAACAAGCATGGCTATTTCATGCAAAAAAAAAAGCAAGACAACTGCAGACGTGTGTCAATTTAACCATGTCTTCAATTAGTACAGATTTGCAGACACGTAACATCAAGCAGTGTCTATAACAAAATGCACTTACAGACACGTTTTGTCCAATAGAGTCTTCAATAAAAGAGAATTGCAGACGCGTGAAGTATAGCAGTGTCTGCAATTCAAGTAATTGGAGACTCTATTTTCATTAGGAGCCGTCTCCAACAACTATCATGGCAGACGCCTGAAGTAAATCAGTGTCTACAATTATTGTGATTGGAGACTCTGTTTTCTTTAGGAGCCGTCTCCAACAACTCTCATTGCAGACGTCAGATCCACGTCTCCAATTACAGACTCATTGCAGACATAAATTTGCAGACGCGACATAACCACGTCTACAATGTTCCTTGAGCCATGTCTCCTATTAAGCTTTCTTACATAGTGTCGGTGGGTCGGGCCAAAATTTTCTCAAATGAACTAAACTCTACCTCCACTCTATTCAATCTAGTGGAGCAAATGAACTATAGTCTTGACCCACTACTACCCATTGGGTAGCCCACCTACATCCCTATGCCTGTACATGGTGTAGGCATCACGCAGTGGGAGCAGGCCACTGGTGTAGTAGATGCAGTTGGTGTCGACGGACGGAAACATGTCTGCGTCGATGGACAGGCACCTCTTCCCGATGAAGAGAGCACGTCCACCAATGCTCCTGACAGGTTCGAGCGCCTTCTTCTCCTCATCCACCCTGAAAACTTCCATGACTCGCGATGGATTACTACATCGAACCAGTAGAATCTCAGAGGCGGAATCCACAAGAAAATATTGCGCTGCTCCATCATCGCCCATTGTTGAAGGTTCGACCACGTTCGAAATATTTGCTAACAGCTCGCCGCGAAAGAGGAAATGAACCACAGTCCCAATATTTCTAACAGCCTCGCCCTTCATGCTGGCGAAGTAGACGTGCTCGGCGTGGGAAACCATGCTTTTAAGGCAGAAACTGTCGTCGCAAAAGTACTGCTCGATGAAAAATTTGGTGATTGGCTCGGCGCACGTGACCTCGAAGCCGTAGGAGCGGGCGACGAGATCTAACACGAATAGAAGCGCTGGTACATAGTCGGTGACCTCAGCCATCACTGGGCCGTCTGTTGGCACCGGCGCGGCAAAGCGGAGCAAAGAGCCCGTGAGGGGGTTGAGCACGGTAGCGGCGTGCGGGTAGCGTTTGGTCCCGAGGATGAGGAGGCCGTCGGAAGTGCATGTGACAAGGACGTGGTCGCGGAGCTGCGTGACGCGCCGGTAAAGGAAGCGGCCGGTGGAGAGGTTGACGAAGAGGCGGGCGTCTTTGTCGCTGCAGGGTTCCCTCTTCGAGCATGATCCACTGGCAAGGTCGGAACCGAGGATCAACAGCACCCGCCGCGAGCAGGTGGGTGGTGGCGGAGCGCCAGCAAGTGGCAGACGGCACACATGGCCATATAGCAGTCGATGTCGCAGGTGGCCAGGAAGGAGTCACCAACACGGCCGAGTAGGTCAGTAGGAAGCGCCGACCAGTCCGCCATGGTCGGTCGCTCAAGTTGCCACTTTGCCAGGGATTCACTCCAGGGGGGAGCGCTGTAGTATGTGGCTATATGTGCAAGTGCAACTTGCCAGGCATAGAGCATGCCCCGATATATGTGATGTGGTCACCGCTTCGTTCACTACGAACAAGATAGTCAAACGTCATTCGACGAAGCGCCCTCCAATCCGGCACCGAGATTAATTCACCACACACTGTTGTGATGAAAAAAAAATTACTGTTTATTTGATCCTGCACGGCGGGCTCGCCTTTGGTTACTTGATGGATCATCATTTGGCGCCCATATTCCCTGATGAATTGAGCCGCGTAGAGCCTGAAAAATGAGAGGTCACTTTCCCGTGTGTTGCTGCTGGAATATTGGAAAGATATGGAGTAACGAAGTTCACAATAATAAAGTAGTAGTAACAGTTTATCTCAGCACATTGTTATCTCTCATAAAGAAAGAAATTGGAATGTGCCTATTGCTAGCTTCAGGAATGTGTGCATCAAAAAGAAATAAAGTGATTATAGAGAATATTCGATACCCCTCAAAAGTGTAAAAGCAAACCTAAGCCTCGAGGGATCATCATAAAAGATAAATTTAGAGTTAAAAATTTTCATGGAGGACGGTGTCAGGTCAAAATTCCCTTTTACCCAATGAATGTGCATGTCATGCGTTTAAGGTGAGCACTACTCGTAAAACTAGCAGCCAAATTGAAGGGCATTTAACTAGGTACTCTAAGGGTTTGTTGGCTTGTAGAATGTTAAGAGTTCTTAAGTTTCGGTTTGTAAATTTTTTCTATTTTCTGGAGCGAACGGTGGCTCTTCACCTCTGGTCACAATGCAAGGAATTCAAGTTCCCAATTACGGAGTAGTCCTCGACTCCATCAACCACCTATTGAGGATATACATTAAGGCTACTCCCAATGTTGGTTTCATTTTTAATAAATAAGATACCAAGTCAGTAAAACTGATGACATGGCATAAAATTTATGAAGAAACATAGGAATTGAATTTCATCTATAGATGAGACTGGTTGTACACTGTTTCCAAAACATTGAAACAGAATGAAACCGGCATTGGAGCAGTGAGTTTCATTTCACCCAGGGGCTTCGAAAACTTTTTAAAGGGTTTTGAAAAAAAAGTTTCATTTCACCCAGTCCCCACCCGATCTTGGATGACTTAGTTGATGAGGCCGCGTTGAGTTTCCAGGCTAGTCTTGATGAGCTTCAAGAAGCGACATCTGTTCGTTGATCTGATCCAAGGAAGTATGTGAACAGGCAGGAGAGGTGTATCATTAGCATTTACTGGATGATTATTTTTCAGAGAATCCCTTATATTCTGCTACAACTTTGATTTCGTATGACAAGGCCATTGTTTTTGTGCATCGTCGATGCATCAGGCCAGTGGTTGCCATATTTTACAGCAAGGATAGATGTTGTTAATCGTCCAGGACTCTCACCATTACAGAAATGTACATCAGCTATTCGGCAATTGGCTTTTGGTAGCACTGCAGATCAACTCAATGAATACCTGAAGATTGGAGACATTACTGCATTAGAGTCAATGAAGAATTTTGTGGAAGGTGTGATTGCAATTTTTGGTGGGCATTATATGAGGCATCCAACAATGGCTGATGTTGAGCGTTTGCTAAAAATGAGTGACAGTCAAGGTTTTCCTAGCATGCTGGGGAGTATTGATTGCATGCACTGGCACTGGGAGAGGTATGGTGTCCTCAAGCTTGGAAGGGTCAATTCACTCGTGGTGATCAAAAAGTCCCAACTGTAATTCTTGAGGCGGTGGCCTCTCATGATCTTTGGATCTAGCATGCATTCTTCGGCGTTGCGGGTTCTAATAATGATATAAATGTTTGACTCTTTTCATTGAAGAACTAAAGGGCCATGCTCCTAGGGTGCAATCCTATGTTAATGGTCATTAATACAATAAATAGTGGTTACTACATTGCAGATGGAATATATCTGAAATGGGCAGTTTTTGTTAAAAGCAAATCCTTGCCTATCACAAAGAAGGACAAATTATTTGTAGAAAAGCAAGAAGGTACTAGGAAGAATATTGAACAAGCATTCAGTGTTTTACGATGTCGTTTTTGCATTTTAAAGCGACCAGCTCGTCTATATGACCGAGGGCAACTAGAGAGAGTTGTGCTAGCTTGCATCATTCTTCACAATATGATAGTTGAAGATGAACAAAATATAGATGATATTAAGGAAGAAATTGATTCGAATGAAACACCAAGTACAACCATTGTTCAATCACCAGAATTCTCCCTCGAGCAGTCTCACTACTACAGAATCGACATTTAGAGATGGGGATCTAACCCCTATAGAGACGCAAAACGAAGCCGTCTTAATTTTTGCGTCACTAAATCTACACCATACAGAGACGAGAGTTTAGACATCACTAAATCCGGACCTATAGAGACGTCTCTAATCCCCGTCCCAGATTCTTTCTAGGGATGAAAGGTGTCCCTGTCTCTATAGGGGATTCTCAATAAATAAAAAAACAGGACCAGGCCGCCTTGCCTGGGCCCGGCTGAGCCCGAGATCTGCTCGAGGGATCTGATGAGAGAGACAGTCAGGAGCACGCCGCCACCAGATTCGGTGAGCTTGAAGCCGCCGCCACCGGATCCTCCTCCACCGCCGCCACCGGATCCGCCATGGAGGGTGGTCACCACCACAGGATCCACCGTGGAGGGTGGCCGCCACCACCAAATCTGGCGGAGGAGGGCGTCGAGCCATCAGGCACCATCAGGCCCAAGCTCGAGGTGGTGGAGGAAGGTGCCGCCACCAGATCTGGAGGAGGGCATTGAGCTCGAGGTGAAGGAGAAGGGCACCAAGCTCGAGGCAGCGGAGGTGGGCGGCGGGCCTGAGCTCGAGGTGGCGGAGGAGGGTGTCGTCCCATCGGACTAGAGATCGAGGCGATGGAGGAGGGCGTCGTGCCTGAGATTGAGGCAGCGAAGGAGGGGCCGTCCGGCGGGAGTAGAGAAGGGCGACGTGGCGGAGGAGGGCGCCGTCTCGTCAGGCCTGAGCTCGAGGCAGCGGAGGAGGGAGCCGGGCCGGAGCTCGAGGCGGCAGAGGAGGGAGCCGGGCGGGAGAAGAGAAGGGCGAGGACGACACAGGTGGGAGAAGAGAGGATGGCGGCCGGTTTGGGTTTAGGATATTATATAGGAAAAAACTGAAAAGAAGAAAACTAAAAAGGAAAAAAAAGGCGCGCATCAAAGAGGGTTCGAACCGAGGTCTCGTGGGATCAAAAAAATTGACTTACCAGTGTGCCACTCGACCTCTATGTAGAACCCCATCTCTATATCGTAATATACTAGAGACGCGGATTCAAAAGCCTATCCCAACATAAAACCCCGTCCCTAATAACTGTAACAGTAGAGACGGGGATACAAATTCACGTCTCTACTCTAGAACCCCGTCTCTAATGCTTATAGAAGTAGCCCCGTCCCTAATACTTGAAGCTCTAGAGATGAGATTTTTACACCTGTCCCTAAATCCTTTTGCTAGAGACGACTTTCTATTCAAATGTCACTATATGTGCCCTTCAGCCAAATAGCAGTGACGCGTTTTTAAAAACCCGTATCTATAAGTGATCTAGTGACATGACTATTTTATCCATCTCTAAATACACGTCACTAAAAGTCATTTCTGTGGTAGTGAGATCTGCTACCTTTGACAAAGCTCTAGACAAGAATGGTGAAATTCGGGATCGTTCAACTCATAGGCAACTCAAAAAAGACTTGGTTGAGCATATTTGGCAGAAACTTAGGCATCAGTGAAATAATCTATTCCAGATATATGTAATTTATTTCATATATGCAGCATTTCATATCTATTGTTTATTATTGATTCAAAATATTAAATATTTGTTCCAACTTAATTATTTGCCAAAGTGAATTTTCAGTTGTGGAAGGGATGCTTACGTACAGTATCCCATTTGTGCATCTTCTAATTGCATGTAGCACAATTGAAAATGAATACAAGTTCCTACAGAGTTCCTGTGGTACATTTGATCACAATATGTTGCTGCAATTAAATGCTACATTTTCTATGAAACTACAGAACATGAAACTGTCCATTGGAAGGGATTGTTTCATTGATGGTTTCATAGCACTTTAGCTGATGTGGCATCTTGGAAAGAACAAAATGAAACACTCCATTGGCACTAGCCTGATACACAGTTCAGCTGAATCACAATGTTGCCTAAATTTCTACATATACTGCATTTGCGAGCAAAGAGCAAGCATGGTAAAGCAGTTGCTTCTAAGAAAAAAAATTCAGCACATGAAAAATATCAGGGATCATCAACAAACACGGGATTTTGAAAAAATATCGATAATTTTAGTTAATAAAATAATTTATTTCCAAAATTATTTACATGATATTATAAGAAGTCTCCTTTAATCTATAAATATCATAGTTGCATATATAATGAAAGTTGTTTTCTCATTAAATAAAAAAGTCAATGATAAAACTTTGACGATAATAATTATATAGGACCTCAATAAATGCAATATTTTGGATCTTTTGACGAAATTTCACAATTTTTTCCCTAGAGTAGCTAAGCCAATGAAACTCACGAGGAAGCTCAAGTTCTTGACGTACAACGTCTGGTCCGCGAGGGCATATGGTGGTCTCACTGAGCATGCAGGTCATATCGGCATGCTTATGGGACTGCACAAACCTGACGTTATTTTCTTCCAAGTAAAGTTCAGAAAAAGGTACCATATTATATGGCCGCGGTTTTTCAAATACGAAGGCTGGGACCGCACAAACCTGACGTTATCTATTTGCTGCTTCCATAGTTCTTGCCTCTTGGAAATCATGCCAATAAACATAGATGATTAGATTATGCGAACGCACAACTTAGAACACAAATTCTGCGGAGTAGCAACAGCGCTAGTATCACTTGATAGTTCACATTCATAGCGGTCCCAAATATCTGAAGAGCCCTGCAGCTTCAGGACAGAATATTGAAGCTGAAGTGCAGAACAGACTAGTGCTGCTTCAAGAAGAAATGGTGAGCAGTAGGCCAAAGCGGTGGCTGGGGAGGACTGGCAGATCGTTCGTAGTACGTGACTCCGGGGATGGGTTCCACGCCCACCATCTGGATGCTGTCCAGTGTGAAATCCGTCAGCTTGCACAGGAACCTGTCTGTACAGTGTTAGGCGATGTTGTTTTGGCAACCTAGTATCAGTTTGATTTTAATTGAAGTCTGTCCACACAAGGCTGAGAATTCAAGGCCTAGTTTATTCTTCACCTATGGAAAGATGAATATTGATATCTAGATATAAGTTCAACCCGTACAGGACTTTGGCTGCAAGACTGGTATATTAACAATAGTATAGCACAATGATCCTTTTGACCTCTATTCCTTGCTTTGGAATTAGTGGGGGATTGTTGGAATTTGGCCTATTTTATATGGCCCATTCAAGAGAAATTCCAAAGCAATAAGTGGCTGTTGGTTTTAGTACCACCTTGCTAGTTTATGGTGATCCACACCAACTTTAATAATAGCACTCATATCCATGGCTGAATAAAGTAAGCATTGGGAGAGAAAGAGAGCATTGCTATGAGTACACACGCACGCACGCACGCGCGCACGCATATACGCGCTTTTTTACGTGTTGTCCCGTGTGACTTATGAATTGCGATGCGCGACCGTGACATGTCGTGTCTGTGAGTCTAAGTGACTTTTTGCCACTAATATCCTCTATCAAATCTGAACCGTTATGTATATTGTCATAATTAGAGTTAATAGGCCAGCTGTGCTATGGACTGCTAATTAGTATGCGCAATTAGAGAGGAAACGGCTCTTGGAGGGCAGCCGAGCCTATAAGACTCCTGGAGACGTCTAGGTTTCCAGACCAGAGAAAATCTCTTCCACTTCTTCTTCTCCCTTCGCTTGGAGAGTTGTGTTGTAGTGTTGAGCTGCTTTAATCTCGCCGGCCCTATTCCTTGGCGTGCACCGAGGAAAAGGGTGAGCGGAATCTCCGTACCTTTGCCGCCATGAAGCCTGCATGAGGGGCGTCAATAAGGTTTCTGGGCAGCGCATCTGCGCGACCACTCGAGGCTGATCCGCAATGATCTGTGCTACCTCATCGACGAGCTACCACGTCTATATCGACGGTCTGCTTTGTCTACAATTTGTGTTGTTTGAAGCGCCGACAAACCCAACGTGAGTTCTAATGGCTCCCCTGGTTTTTATTGCGTTGTTTTGCCTGCTGCATGTGATGGTTAGCATCTTATGTTTAAATGATTATGAAATTTGCCTAAAACTAAAATCTGGAATTAGAATAATACATATATTTCTAACATTCTAGAAACCTTATTATTGTGTTTATTCTATTATTCTAGCAATGGCTGGTGCTTCGGATGTAATGAAACCTGAGAGGTTTGGCGGTGGTGAAAACTTTCATCGTTGGCAGACTAAAGTCAGATTCTAGCTTATGTCAATGGGACTGTAGTGGGTGATCCACCTAGTGATGTCATTCATGATTGAGCAGACCACTATTTTCCTGTAGTGCACGATTCAGTGCTTGGCTACATCTTAACCCTGATAGCGGTTAATTTGTATGATGTTTATATGAATTATACCAATCCCACTAAGTTATGGGATGCACTTGAGCGCAAATATGCCGTCTCTGAAGCCAGTCGTTTGCTGTACACATGTGAGCATCTCTTTGACTTCAGCATTGACGCTGCAAAGTTGATAGTGTCTCAAGCTCACGAGTTACAGCTTCTTGCCGGAGAGATTGCAAGTTTGGGATGTCCTCTACCTGATCGAGTTGTGGCAGCGGGCATTGTTGTCAAACTCCCTACCTCATGGAGAGATTTTGCCATGAGCTTGAGACACAAGAGGGAAGATATCTCAACTGAGAATCTGATCATAGCCCTCGATGTGGAAGAAAAGGCAAGGGCTAAAAGACGCTCCTAGCACTTCTGCCGCTGCAGAGAATGGTGCTAGTGCAAATGTTGTAGTTGAAAAGAAAACTTACTACAACAAGAACAAGGGAAAGATGCAGGCTGGTGGCAAGCCTAAGAAAACCACTAACTTCAAGAAGAACAATGCAAAAAAGAACAACAGATCCTGCTATGTGTGTGGCAAACCAGGGCACCCTGCAAAAGATTGCCGCCACCGCAAAGACAATTCTGATGGACAGCAGAAGAAGGCTGTCAATGTGACCATTGGCAAGAACAATGGTGATGAGACTGATCTATCTGGGTATGGTAATTTACCATTTGCTTCTTCAGCCATTCAATCTTTGGATTGGTGGGTTGATACGGGTGCCAATGTTCATGTGTGTTCTGATTTGTCTATATTTTCTTCTTACCAGGAGATGCGGTCCTCCTCCATCCTGATGGGAAACGGATCAGCTGCTTCTGTTCTTGGTGTTGGTACAGTCGAACTAAAGCTCACTTCAGGGAAGACTGTCCTTTTGAAGAACGTGCAGCATGCTCCCACAATAAATAGGAATCTAATTAGTGTTTCCTTATTGTGCCGGGATGGTTATAAGTTAGTGTTTGAATCAAATAAAGTTGTCATGTCTAAGTTTGGAAACTTTATTGGCAAAGGCTATTTAAGCGGAGGCTTGTTCCGCTTGAATACTTATGATTATTCCTATAATCTAAATGTTGTATCCATGATTAATAAAAATATGTGTGAGGCTAATGTGTGGCACTCATGTTTTTGTCATATTGGGTTTGACACCATTGCTAGAATGTCCATATTAGAACCTATTCCTAAGTTTAATATTGTCAAAGGATCAAAGTGCCAATCTTGTGTGCAAGCAAAACAACCTTAAAAACCATTTAAGAGTTTAGAGGAAAAACAAAACTTGGCACCATTAGGTCTTATTCATTCGGATTTGTGTGAAATGAATGGAATATTGACAAGAGGAGGCAAGAGATATTTCATGACTTTGATTGATGATGCAACTCATTTTTGCTATATTTATCTACTTAAAACTAAAGATGAAGCTTTACAATACTTTAAAATTTATAAGGCCGAGGTTGAGAACCAACTTGAGAGGAAAATCAAACAATTACGCGATGATCGTGGAGGAGAGTATACCTCAAATGATTTTTCTTAATTTTGTGCTGAACACGGTATTATCCATGAAGTGACACCACCATATTCACCTCAAGCGAATGGGGTGGCTGAGAGGAAAAACTGAACTCTAACAGATTTGGTGAATGACATTTTAGAGAGCGCCGGTATGCCCTATGAATGGTGGGGGGAAGCTATCTTGACAGCTAATTTTGTCCTAAATAGGGTAGTGACTAAAAACAGAGAAGTCACTCCCTATGAAGGATGGAATGAGAGAAAACCCAATGTCAATTTCTTAAGGACTTGGGGTTGTCTGGCGCAGGTTTATTTACCTGAACTGAAAAAGAGAAAGCCTGGACCCAAAACAGTAGATTGTGCATTTTTGGATATGCACATAATAGTACGACCTATTGATTCTTAGTAGTTAAATCTGATACTCCTGAACAAAATGTGAATACTATCATGGAGTCGAGAGATGCTTCATTCTTGAAGGATATATTTCCTATGAGAGCAGCAGCACTTCTCAGAGTGAGAATTATCACAATCATGTGAACACTCCTGAGGAATACATACCACCATACGAAACAAACGATGATTTATATGCACCATGTGAAGAAGCTGACAATGTCATCAATGAAGCTCCACGTAGGAGTAAGAGGCAAAAGATTGCAAAATCTTTTGGTGATGACTTTATTGTTTATCTTGTGGATGATGTGCCAAGAACTCTTTCAGAGGCATATGCATCTTCCAATGCAGAGTATTGGAAAGAGGCAGTCCATAATGAGATGGACTCTATTATGTCAAATGGGACTTGGGAGATCACTGAGTGTTCAAGCGGGTGCAAACCAATTGGATGTAAGTGGATCTTTAAAAAGAAATTAAGGCTTGATGGTACTATTGAAAAGTACAAGGCTAGGCTTGTGGCCAAAAGATTCACACAAAGAGAAGGAGAGGATTTCTTTGATACATACTCTCCTGTTGCCCGAATTTCCACCATTAGATTGCTCCTTGCTCTTGCAACTTCTTATGGTTTGCATATCCATCAAATGGATGTACAAACCACTTTCCCCTATGGAGAGTTAGAGGAAGAGATATATATGGAGCAACGGTATGGTTACAAAATTCCTGGGCAAGAGAACAAAGTGTGTAGATTAATAAAATCCCTATATGGACTTAAGCAAGCACCCAAACAATAGCATGAGAAATTGACACCACTTTAACATCTGCTGGATTTAGCGTAAACGAGGCAGATAAGTATGTGTACTATCGTTATGGTGGGGGTGAGAGAGTAATATTATGCTTGTATGTCGATGACATACTAATTTTTGGAACAAGCACAAGAGTAATTGATGAGATCAAAACTTTCTTGTCAAGGTGTTTTGACATGAAAGATTTGGGACCAGCGGATGTGATCCTAAATGTGAAGTTGATCAAAAGCGAAGATGGGATTACATTGAGTCAATCCCACTATGCAGAGAAGATACTTAGCCGTTTTGGCTTTGAGAATTGTAAAATATCTCCAACTCCCTATGATGCAAGCATCAAGCTTCGAAAATTCGAAGGAGAGGGAAAAGATCAATTGAGATATTCACAAATAATTGGGTCCGTCATGTATCTTGCGGGTGCCACGAGACCTGACATCTCCTATGCTGTGAGCAAACTAACTCGGTTTACATCAAACCCAGGGGATGATCATTACAAGGCACTTGAGCGAGTGTTGCGCTATTTGAGAGGTACAACCTCACTCGGAATTCACTACTCGGGATATCCACCAACGTTGGAAGGATATAGTGATTCCAATTGGATCTCAGATGTGGAGGAGACCAAAACCACGAGTGGCTACATGTTTACGCTTGCTGGTGCTGCAGTTTCATGGAGGTCTTGTAAACAGACCGTGTTAACAAAATCCACGTGTGAAGTAGAACTTGTAGCACTAGAAACAACTACTACTGAGGCTGAATGGCTAAGAGAGCTATTGATGGACTTGCCTTTTGTGAAAAAGCCGGTACCGCCTATCCTAATGTATTGCGATAACTAATCAATGCTAGCTCAGGTTACGAATACAAAGGATAACTCAAAGTCCAATAAACATATCAAGCGTAGACTGAAATCTATCCGAAAGATGAAAACCTCTGGAGTTATAGCTGCGAGCTATGTGAAAAGTGAAAATAATCTGGCAAACCCTTTCACAAAGGGATTATCACGGAATGTGATTACCGTGATGTCTAAGAACATGGGTATGAGGCCCATGTAAAAGTTACACCACAATGGTAACCTGTCCTTTTGATCGAAGATCCCGTGACTAAGGTAACAAGAAGAACAAGTTGATTGGTGTAACCAAAGAGTATATTATAAATAAATAAAATGTACCCATGTTCAAATGACAAAGCATAGTACTCTTGTCTGTATGGAAGGTTGGCATTAAGGCTTAATGTTTTCCGTTGTAAAAGATATTAGCCTACAGGATATTTTGAAGGAAGACACCTACTTGAGCTCAACTATAGGTCACGGTTCATGAGAATAGGGCGTTCTCATAAAGCTCATGAGAAGATTTGGGAGCAGACCATTAACGCTCCGGTTAGGCGAGGTTGTTTTGGCAACCTAGTATCAGTTTGATTTCAATTAAAGTCTGCCCACACAAGGCTGAGAATTCAAGGCCTAGTCCATTCTTCAGCTATGGAAAGATGAATATTGATATCTAGATTTAAGTTTAACCCGTACGGGACTTTGATTGAAAGACTGGTATATTAACAATACTATAGCACAGTGATCCTTTTGACCTCTATTCCTTGCTTTGGAATTGGTGGAGGATTGTTGGAATTTGGCCCATTTTATATGACCCATTCAGGAGAAATTCTAAAACAATAAGTGGCTGTTGGTTTTAGTACCATCTTGCTAGTCTATGGTGGTCCACACCAAGTTCAATAACAACACTCGTACCCATGGCTGAATAAAGTAAGCATAGGGAGAGAAAGAGAGCATTGCTATGAGTACACACGCACGCACGCGCGCGCGTATACGCGCTTTTTCGCATGTTGTACCGTGTGACTTATGACTTGCGACGCGCGACTATGACGTGTCGTGTCTGTGAGTCTAAATGACTTTTTGCCACTAATATCCTCTATCAAATCTGAACCGTTATGTATTAATCAAGAGGATTAATACACTGTTAATTATCATAATTAGAGTTAATAGGCCAACTGTGCTATTGACTGCTAATTAGTGTGTGCAATTAGAGAGGAAATGACTCCTGGAGGGCAGCCGAGCCTATATAAGACTCCTAGAGACGTCCAGGTTTCTAGACCAGAGAAAATCTCTTCCACTTCTTTTTCTTCCTTCATTTGGAGAGCTGTGTTGTAGTGTTGAGCTGCTTTAATCTCATCGGCCCTATTCCTTGGCGTGCACCGAGGAAAAGGGTGAGCGAAATCTCCATACCTTTGCCGCCATGAAGCCTGCACGAGGGACGGCAATAAGGTTTCTGGGCAGCGCATCTGTGCAACCGCTTGAGGCTGATCTGTGGCGTTCTGTGCTGCCTCATCGACGAGCTACCACGTCTACATCGATGGTCTGCTTTATCTACAGTTTACGCTGTTTGAAGCGCCGACAAACTCAACATGAGTTCTAATGGCTCCCCTGGTTTTTATTGCGTTGTTTTGCCTGCTGGATGTGATGGTTAGCATCTTGTGTTTAAATGATTATGAAATTTGCCTAAAACTAAAATCTGGAATTAGAATAATACGCACATTTCCAACACTTGTCGGGCTTGCGACCATAGAGCATTGGATTCGCTACCGGGTCGTACGTCCACCCGCAGCCGGCGTCGCCCCTCCGCTGCAGAGCGCTCCAGGCGTCCACCCATCCCGCGCGCCCCTCGATTGGGAACGGCCCATCCAGGTCTTCGTCCCAGTTCATGTCGCCGCCGAACGGTGTTTCGATTCCAGTACTCGTCAACGGTGTGGAGGAAGAGGCTGGCCTTCTCGTGGCGGTCCATGGAACGCATGTCAGAGGGCGTCAGGCTCGGAAGACGGCACATCGACACGAGTAGATAAGGGAGATAGCCTCCTGGAGCATCTGCGTCACGGATTTGCACAGCAGCACTGATCAAGCCTTGGGGCGCTTTGTGCATGTTCAGAAGCCAGGGCTTGGGTATGCCCCAGAATATTTCGTGCTCCTCCTTGCATAGCTATTACATGCAAATGCATAGAGGAAAGCAAAGTTCAGAATATATAGATATACTAGTGTCCTATTGCACAAGATCACGCAATTTGCTCAGTGTTGTATCTCTCTTTTAATCCAAAGTTCAAAGACAATCGCCAGGGACTTCAGCATCCTTATACGTACCAGTAGGCAGAAATGCTTTTCATTTTCGTCATCACGAGACTGCTCATATTCAGACGAGCGCCTCTTGTACTTGGTCCACCATGCCGCCTTCTGGAAGATGCTAGCTGTTGATGTACGTGGTTACTTCCTGCACGACCGATCAATTAGCTTCCAACAACAACAACAACAACAACAACAAAGCCTTTTTATCCCAAGCAAGTTGGGGTAGGCTAGAGATGAAACCCATGGGAACCCAAAAAAGAAGAGAATCACGGTTCCGGCACGTCTATTGCTAGTCTCCAAGCACTCCTATCCATAGCTAGCTCCTTAGGGATATCCCACGCCTTCAGGTCTCTCTTAACCGACTCATCCCAAGTCAAGTTAGGTCGGCCTCTACCTCTCTTAACATTAGCATCTCTCTTTAGAACCCCACTACATACCGGCGCCTCCGGAGGTCTCCGTTGGACATGTCCGAACCATCTCAACCGATGTTGAACCAATTTCTCCTCGATAGGTGCCACTCCTATCCTGTCCCGGATATCTTCATTCCGTATTCGGTCTCTTCTTGTATGCCCGCAAAACCAACGCAACATACGCATCTCTGCTACACTTAGTTGTTGAACATGTCGTCTTTTCGTAGGCCAGCACTCAGCACCGTATAACATCGCCGGACGAATTGCCGTCCTATAGAATTTACCTTTTAGCTTTTGTGGCACCCTCTTGTTGCATAAGACGCCGGATGCTTGACGCCATTTCAACCAGCCGGCTGAAATTCTATGCCTAACATCTTCATCGATGTCACCGTCCTTTTGCAACATCGATCCTAAATAACGAAATGTATCCTTCTTGGCCACCAATTGTCCATTAAGGCTAACGTCTCCATCCTCATGTCTAGTCACGCTAAACTCGCACATCATATACTCGGTCTTGGCCCTACTAAGTCTGAAACCCTTGCACTCTAATGTGTGCCTCCACAGCTCCAACTTCCTATTAACCCCATCCCTACTCTCGTCAACTAACACCACATCATCAGCAAAGAGCATACACCAAGGGACATCACTCTGTATTTCTCGTGTGACCTCGTCCATCACTAAAGCAAATAAATAAGGGCTCAATGCTGATCCTTGGTGTAGTCCTATTTTAATCGGAAAGTCATTGGTATCGCCATCACATGTCCGAACACACGTCCTCGCGTCCCTGTACATATCCTTGATGAGGGTAATATACTTAGTTGGGACTTTGTGCTTCTCCAAGGCCCACCACATGACACTTCTTGGCACTTTGTCATATGCCTTCTCGAGGTCAATAAAGACCATGTGTAAGTCCTTCTTTTGCTCCCGATATCTCTCCATCAATTGTCGCATTAAGAAAATCGCCTCCATGGTTGATCTTCCAGGCATGAACCCAAACTGGTTTTGCGTCACACTTGTCACTCTTCTTAGACGATGCTCGATGATTCTCTCCCAGAGCTTCATCGTATGGCTCATCAACTTAATCCCACGATAGTTAGTACAACTTTGAACATCTCCCTTGTTCTTGAAGATCGGTACTACTATACTCCTCCTCCATTCTTCCGGCATCTTGTTTGACCGAAAGATGAGGTTAAAAAGCTTAGTTAACCATACTATGGCTCTGGCACCTAAGCATCTCCATACTTCGATGGGGATACCATCAGGGCCCATCGCTTTACCACTCTTCATCCTCTTCAAAGCTTCCTCTATCTCTGTCTCCTGAATTCTTCTCACAAAGCGTCTGTTGTTATCATCAAATGAGTCATCCAACTCAAGTATAGGACCTTCCTCCTCTCCGTTAAACAACTTATCAAAGTACTCTCGCCATCTGTCCTTGATCTCCTCATCTCTCACCAGGAGTCGGTCTACCCCATCCTTGATACATTTGATTTGGTTGATGTCCCTCGTCTTCCGCTCACGGATCCTAGCCATCCGATAGATGTCCTTCTCTCCTTCCTTCGTGCCTAGTCGCTGATAAAGGTTATCATATGCCTGACCCTTTGCTACACTCACTGCTCGTTTTGCAGCCCTCTTGGCTATTTTATAGCCTTCTATGTTGGTTGCACTCTTGTCAAGATGTAGGCGTTTGAAACACTCCTTCTTCTCCTTGATAGCCCTTTGCACCTTATCATTCCACCACCAGGTGTCTTTTGCTTCTTGTTTGCCTCCTCTACTCACGCCAAACACTTCTGAAGCTACCTTCCGAAGTTCATGATAGCCGTTTTTTTTTAAAAAAAGTTCATGATAGCCAGGCTGGGCGCTCGATCGAGGACATAGAAATTAAAGGAGTGAATAGAAAAAGATCACCTTCAAGAAGATGATGTCCGGGTTGCTGCTCGATGATGTCGCAGATGGACCGTATCCTTTGGTAGACCTCACTCTGGGCACAAAACCCGAGTCCGAACCCGAAAAGCATGAAGCCCGAAAAATCGGGTGTTATATCGGGTGCCAAAACAGTAAACTCGAAATTAATTAAAGAAATGTTTGGTTCTTACAGTCAAAACCCGAACAGCCCGAAATAGTAAGTTATTCTCTACTTTCTCACAATTGAGCCCAATCCAGCAAGTTATTCTCCACATTCTCACCTCTTTGAGCCCAGTCCAGCAGGTTATTCTCCCCTTTTCAACACTTTGAGTCCAGTCCAGCACAAAACCTAGCCCATACAGACCACCGTACGCATAACTACACCTCATGCTGAGAAAGAGAAAGGAATCAGGACAAGAAAAAGAAAGGAATCGGGCACTCCGGAATTACCCGACCTGAAACCCGTAATATCAGGTACCCGAATTATTGGGTTTTGTCAGCTATTAGGTAAATTTCGGGTGTCAATCTTTAAAACCCGAAATTTTGAAAACCCAACCAACACGACCCGAAATGTCGGGTAAACCCGAATGCCCAGTGTGAGGTAAACCTCGACGTGCTCGCAGGACCAGACGTTGTACGTCAACAACTTGACCTGGGGCGTCTTGGTTGAGGATGCCATAGCGCTCAGTCTGGGGCGACTACGCTGCGCTGTATATATCGCTCAAGTCGAAGCGACGAATGATGAAGAATGTGTACTTAATGGTAACATCGGGGACACCAACCGATGGATCTCAGTGAATGTATAGTAACACATTTTCCAACTTCCAAAGAATATGTTGCGGTAGCTGTGCCTCTCGTTTCACCGAGCCTCCTGGAATTTACGAGGAGTTGGCCACCCCTAGTTTCAATTGGACCATGCTTTTCCATGCCGGAAGCAAATTATGAGACCCGGTCTCTCCTTAATCTGAGAGACCCCACCCTCTGGAGGCCACGTGTCCCTGTTGTAATCTCAAAGTAATTAATGACCCCACTAATCTGCGCATGTCTCGTAAGAAAACGCCGTTCCGTTAGGCGTTCCTCCGTTAGGCTTCCCATACTTGCCGGCAACGCATAGCAGTTCTTCGTGGAGGTCACGTGGCGGTCTACTTGCCGGCAAACCATGCCATGGCTACGAATTGCATATGCATGAGCCTTGACCCTGTGTTATTATACAAGAAGTGATTAAGTTGTACACACATATTTTTCCAGAGCACCGTGGTCACCAGCCCATCTAGTATTTAGAATAGAACATGTAGAGAAATAACCGGTAGCAGCTTACAGTTTATAATACCCAAAATGAGAAGAAGAAAAAAGCTACAAGCAAAGAAACTATTCTCAGCAGCATAAACAAATCTCTTTGTTCCATGGAGTTGCAAAAGTGCATGGACATCACCACATCTCGAGTTTACTCATCAAAGTTTAATAAGCGTCCAGAGGCGGACACTCCTTGTTCAGCTTGAAGTAAGAGATTTGTAAATCCTCCTTGTATTGCTGGAACGAACATCATAGCATTATTTTCAAATGGCATCATCATTTTATCTGTCGTCACCAGAGCAACACTACCAACAACATTTGAGTTAAATTGTCCCTGAACCAATTCATAATCAAAGAAAGAAAAGGTGTTATGTCCAAAATTAGTAAGATAAATAAAGAGAACAAAATGTTTTGTTATTCGTACAGTTTGCTGCTGCGAAGTTCCATGAAGATTTTTGTCTGATGGACCTAGACCCTCTGCTGTATAGATGAGAAGAAAATGAATTGGGTAGAGAAAATAGGTATGCTAAACAAGTAAGTATGCATACCTTTTTTTCTTGCATTTTTTGTTGCATTTTTCTTTCCTCCACCTTCAAGTACACTTTTTTTCTTTTCTGTGTCAGACCTTTTTTGTGTGGCGGTACTCTAAATGATATGCGTGCTTCTGCAACTTCTTTCGGGAGCTCCAAAAAATGTTCAGGAGCTTCTTTTGCATTCAAGTTTACCTGGCTCAATAAATTTTCTACTTCTAGAGTTAACTTATCAAATCCATCTTCTAAGTGGTGAAGAGCCTCTTTTGAAACTGCACACTTCAATGCAACAGATATCATTTTTCAGGAGAGAAGCGCACTGTGGGATGATAAGTTATTTGACATTTGTTGTTTGTCACAAGAAAAAGTCCCTCTTTTTGCTTACTTTGTCCATCTTCTTGATATGTATCTTGGAGGCAAATTGATGATGTCATTTTGGTTAAAGACTCGTAGGACATGCTTGCATAGCATACCTGCATTGTTCAAATACTATTATAAATAAAAAGTAAATCAAAATATATTAATAAACTTATGGCTGAGTCATTGAGCCACATACCTAGAGAATCATACTTCTTGCAAGAACATAACACCTTCATATCATCTGAATTAAATACAACTATGGCTTCATCCTCGCTTTGATCCATGGACATTATTTTGTGAGTGCTTGATGTCCCTTCACGGCTTTGCAATGTGCATGAGAGAACAAATTGATTTTTAAATTTCTCCTCAAAAACAACATATAAATTTCTTGTATATGATTCAGCAGCAGTCTTTAACAATGGCAAGTTTTTGACATAAAGAACCGGTTCTGAGTTCTGTGATCTGAAGTCTTCATGTAACTCATTTGCACGAAGGCGAATAGCGCATCTCTCATATTCTACCAAGAGTTCTGAAATAGAAAGTTTTGTACGAAATGTTTTCTTGAAAACATTATTCGTACCTTCACTCCTTTGAGTGGATGTCATGTCTGCACAAAATGTATCATGGCGGTAGACAGTTGCCCATTTATCACATAGTGCATATAAATTACCCATCCATTTATCATTTTGAAGTTTGTACGTTGTCAGTAAGTCTTGCCACTTCATGTTAAAATGTGCTACTGATCTTTCTTCATATATGCAACTCTTAAATTCCTTAAGAAAATCATGATTTTTGGCAATGACCTGACTGAGATGTTTTGCAGCATTCTGTTATATGTGCCATAGGCAGAGACGGTGGCTTGAGTTTGGGAACACAATCTTAATTGCATTTTCTATTGCAGCACACTGATCCGTGAATATCGTTTCAGGTTGTTTCCCAGACATTAGCTTCAAGAAGGTTTCAAACAGCCAAACAAACGACTCTGTACTTTTGTTGAGCTCCAAATAATATAGTTTGCTTGTGATGGTTTGTTCCAAGAATTGGAGCAAATGGCATTTCAGACTCATTTTTTTGGAACAAACCATCACAAGCAAACTATATTATTTGGAGCTCAACGAAAGTACAGAGTCATTTGTTTGGCTGTTTGAAACCTTCTTGAAGCTAATGTCTGGGAAACAACCTGAAACGATATTCACGGATCAGTGTGCTGCAATAGAAAATGCAATTAAGATTGTGTTCCCAAACTCAAGCCACCGTCTCTGCCTATGGCACATATAACAGAATGCTGCAAAACATCTCAGTCAGGTCATTGCCAAAAATCATGATTTTCTTAAGGAATTTAAGAGTTGCATATATGAAGAAAGATCAGTAGCACATTTTAACATGAAGTGGCAAGACTTACTGACAACGTACAAACTTCAAAATGATAAATGGATGGGTAATTTATATGCACTATGTGATAAATGGGCAACTGTCTACCGCCATGATACATTTTGTGCAGACATGACATCCACTCAAAGGAGTGAAGGTACGAATAATGTTTTCAAGAAAACATTTCGTACAAAACTTTCTATTTCAGAACTCTTGGTAGAATATGAGAGATGCGCTATTCGCCTTCGTGCAAATGAGTTACATGAAGACTTCAGATCACAGAACTCAGAACCGGTTCTTTATGTCAAAAACTTGCCATTGTTAAAGACTGCTGCTGAATCATATACAAGAAATTTATATGTTGTTTTTGAGGAGAAATTTAAAAATCAATTTGTTCTCTCATGCACATTGCAAAGCCGTGAAGGGACATCAAGCACTCACAAAATAATGTCCATGGATCAAAGCGAGGATGAAGCCATAGTTGTATTTAATTCAGATGATATGAAGGTGTTATGTTCTTGCAAGAAGTATGATTATCTAGGTATGTGGCTCAATGACTCAGCCATAAGTTTATTAATATATTTTGATTTACTTTTTATTTATAATAGTATTTGAACAATGCAGGTATGCTATGCAAGCATGTCCTACGAGTCTTTAACCAAAATGACATCATCAATTTGCCTCCAAGATACATATCAAGAAGATGGACAAAGTAAGCAAAAAGAGGGACTTTTTCTTGTGACAAACAACAAATGTCAAATAACTTATCATCCCACAGTGCGCTTCTCTCCTGAAAAATGATATCTGTTGCATTGAAGTGTGCAGTTTCAAAAGAGGCTCTTCACCACTTAGAAGATGGATTTGATAAGTTAACTCTAGAAGTAGAAAATTTATTGAGCCAGGTAAACTTGAATGCAAAAGAGCTCCTGAACATTTTTTGGAGCTCCCGAAAGAAGTTGCAGAAGCACGCATATCATTTAGAGTACCGCCACATAAAAAAGGTCTGACACAGAAAAGAAAAAAAGTGTACTTGAAGGTGGAGGAAAGAAAAATGCAACAAAAAATGCAAGAAAAAAAGGTATGCATACTTACTTGTTTAGCATACCTATTTTCTCTACCCAATTCATTTTCTTCTCATCTATACAGCAGAGGGTCTAGGTCCATCAGACAAAAATCTTCATGGAACTTCGCAGCAGCAAACTGTACGAATAACAAAACATTTTGTTCTCTTTATTTATCTTACTAATTTTGGACATAACACCTTTTCTTTCTTTGATTATGAATTGGTTCAGGGACAATTTAACTCAAATGTTGTTGGTAGTGTTGCTCTGGTGACGACAGATAAAATGATGATGCCATTTGAAAATAATGCTATGATGTTCGTTCCAGCAATACAAGGAGGATTTACAAATCTCTTACTTCAAGCTGAACAAGGAGTGTCCGCCTCTGGACGCTTATTAAACTTTGATGAGTAAACTCGAGATGTGGTGATGTCCATGCACTTTTGCAACTCCATGGAACAAAGAGATTTGTTTATGCTGCTGAGAATAGTTTCTTTGCTTGTAGCTTTTTTCTTCTTCTCATTTTGGGTATTATAAACTGTAAGCTGCTACCGGTTATTTCTCTACATGTTCTATTCTAAATACTAGATGGGCTGGTGACCACGGTGCTCTGGAAAAATATGTGTGTACAACTTAATCACTTCTTGTATAATAACACAGGGTCAAGGCTCATGCATATGCAATTCGTAGCCATGGCATGGTTTGCCGGCAAGTAGACCGCCACGTGACCTCCACGAAGAACTGCTATGCGTTGCCGGCAAGTATGGGAAGCCTAACGGAGGAACGCCTAACGGAACGGCGTTTTCTTACGAGACATGCGCAGATTAGTGGGGTCATTAATTACTTTGAGATTACAACAGGGACACGTGGCCTCCAGAGGGTGGGGTCTCTCAGATTAAGGAGAGACCGGGTCTCTCATAATTTGCTTCCGTAATTAGATGCCCAACCCATAAACCAACACCAAAAATAAGAGGGTAGACGGACTCACCTAAATTAATAAGGAGTAGAGATTGAGTCAGGCGCCATAGCAGGTGACTTCTGTTTTTTTTTTTTTTGCAAAACACTCAATCATATTTTTTGATCATAGGATTGTAATAGAACTAGTTATCCTAAGAGTGAAACTTTGTGTTTGCGTCAAAAACAGACCAACAAATAGATGGATCGGGTCTTCTACTACAAACCCGTGTGTGGCTGGACCTCGCAAAACTGTTAGTGGGTTTAATAGTTTGAGGCCTTTTTTTTGTTGGGCTTGTGATGATTCAGACCCGATTGTTGGACTTCTTTTATGTTTGAGACCTGTTTAATGGGCTTCTATTTTGTTTGACACCCGTTTGTTGGGTTCCTATTTTGTTTTTTTGATTTTGAGTTTTTATGCTCGTGGGCTTTAAATAACTTTTGTTTTTTTTGCCTCTTAGTCAATCTAATAGTCAATCCATTATATGAGCTGACTATTTTTGTTAGCTCTATGTGACATGGCACGATCATTTAGTCAGCAGCAGGCTAAATTATTAGTCTTGCTCTTATGTTTACTGGCTG
The DNA here is from genome assembly GCA_032690845.1 of Eleusine coracana subsp. coracana. Taxonomy (NCBI): domain Eukaryota; kingdom Viridiplantae; phylum Streptophyta; class Magnoliopsida; order Poales; family Poaceae; genus Eleusine; species Eleusine coracana. Next base: position 47,016,036 of record CM064430.1, read on the forward strand.
TACGAACTAAATATGGTGCCACAATAATGTGGCGGAGTTCACAGCCGTGAAAAAAAATGTTCGCATCGGCATTCCCAGTGCGTGGCCAAATCAAGGCGCCACGATGCAGATGCAAAAGCAGGGGGGGGGGCAGGGGGATGGGGAAGCAAGTTATGAGGGTGCAAAACATAAAAGTTCCCATACATAGAGCATATGTTCGATCGTCACGCGTAGAGTCCTCACATCGACTTTGACTTGGTGCCGCCGTCCCTCACCAAAACAACTAGCCCCAGAACAGCTCGTCGCGGACGACACCCATACAACCTCGTCGTCCAACCCCTTCGGCGCCCTCGCTAATACCGTCGTTGGCTAATTCTTCAAAGGCTCTGCTTTGTAACAGATCGTGTAGCACGTTGTGCATTGCCGTTTGGCATCTCCATCTTTCTGATCCTTCTAAGTGGCGTGAGGCAAAGGCGTTCCCGATCGGGTCGGCCTCGCGGGATGCAGGATAGCGAAACCCTAACCGCCGCATCAAGGGCATGTCCTCACATCGACTCGCCAATAATAATTTAAGCGTCCCTCTAGGTCTGCTCCAGCCTGTGCCCGTCTAGACGTCCTGCACAAGTGCCTCCTCACCTTTGATCGATTCAGTTTTAGCATATTGCAGTCTTCGTTGACTGTAAGTTCGTCTTGCTGCTGCTGAAAGCTGCAAGGCAAGCGCACCGTTATCAATAAATCCAATGGCAGCCTGCGTGGAACTAACATCTCCCTCCGACCATCCTTCATCGTGCCTTGCAATTCTGACTCTGTCACCTTACGGACGCTGCTGGGCGGCAGTAGCAAATGTAGCTATTCTGTACAGCCAATGTAGCAACGACCTCGTCTTCATTGTCGCAAGCATGCCACCGGGCTCTGTTTGAGTGCTGCTGTTGGAGAGGTGCTTATGCTTCGCGTTGAGGGTGGCGGCAGACGTTGTTCACCATTGACGATCCACCTCCTCCCAACTTCTGTGATATATCAGGCAGCAGGTAGAAAAATCTATTTGATTTTTTTACTTATATAAGCTGTTGATATGGAAAACTGGTTATGATTTTTTTTTTGAGTACTGAAGAATTTTCAAGGTGGAAATACTACCTGTTGATGCTTGTCAATTGTTTCCAGCGTTTGATTACACAGATTAGAAATTTCGCATGCATCTTATAACCAGTTATCAGTTAATAAGGTGTATCAGTAATTGCTTAGGAAACGAGGCAAGTTTGTCAAGCTAAGTTATTATGTTATTCTTACAGGTGTTAATAATATTGGATCAGACGACAAGTATTTATGTCACACCCCGTGCTTAGACTTATCCAACAACCACTACGGGAAACAGCTCCTTTGCTGTGTGCCGCAGTGTTTGCCGTGTGTAATAGCCCGCTAGAAAGCACACGGCAAAACACAGACACACGGCAAAGTGTGTCACTTAGGAGGCACATGGCAAACACTAAGTTTGCTGTGTGCCCATTGATGTGGCACATGGCAAACTAACCGTTCGCTGTTTGCAACCTCCACGTTCCGTTGGCACTAACGATTGTTAGAGGTTTGCCGTGTGCCATGTCACTGGGCACACGGGAAAGATAGTGTTTGCCGTGTGCCACAGGCAGGCTCACGACAAATTTGATGGTGTGACACATTTGCCGTGTGCTATGGCATGGCACATGACAATTTTTTTTTTCTTCCCCATTTGCCCATCAAATTTTTTTGACTGGTATAACATTTATATGTTACTAATACAATGATATTTCATGAAATATTTAGTTCTATTTGGTACATTTAGTTATTTTATTTTGTTATTTTAATTATTTCATACTAATTCAAATTTGAACTGCAAGTCCTTCAAATAATGCTATTTAGTGCATACAAATTTGATATTTCATACAATTGATTCCCACTCGAGTCCGTACCCAAGATGCAACAATAAAAATCATGCATATTGTACATGAAATATAAGAATCACAGTATGGTTCAATTGAAAATAAATTTAATAAAAAACATATGAAGTTTTAAAATTATAAAATTTATCCTGGCATCCTTATATGATATGTAGAGGCTATGATAAAGAGAAGAAAATATTTCGTGCAAGCTGTCTTGTATGTTGCTCACAAATCGAAGAATCTTCGTTAAAGAATCAAGTGTTTAATTGGAACCTCTAAGATTCTGAATACAAACAATGATTAGGTGAACTTTTCACATCAATCAAATTTCTATAAGCTGATTATAGTATAAATAGTACATTGGAGAACTTTAATTATTTTTATACAATTTGTAACAAATTACAATTTTTTTTTGGCAAAAGGCTGTAAAATCTTTGCACACGGCAAAGTGGCAATTTGCCGTGTGGGACAACAGGGAACACGGCATAGATAGTGGGTCAACTCTATTTGCCGTGTGCCTGCTTTTGCCATGTGCCGTGTCGGCGGGTGTCGGCGGGGACACGACAAAGCCTTCGGGTATATCCCGATCTAGATCGGGACTTGGCCATTTTTTTGGTTTTCTTTCCCCCGACACGCCTCGATCTGCGCTGCTCGTCGCGCCGGCCCTCCCCTCTTGTCGCTTGCCGCGCCGTTCCTCCCCTCTGCCACGCCGGGCCATGGCCCTCCCCTCCGCCACGCCTCCTCCACCATCGCCGCCGCGCTAACCCTCGAGGCTCCCCTCCGCCATGCCTCCTCCGCCATCGCCATCGCGCCGGCCCTCGGCGCTCCCCTCCGCCGCACCGGGTCTCCCCTATGCCGCGCCGGGCCTCCACCTCAGCCCTCCCCTCCGTCATGCCGACCCTCCGCCTCGGCCCTCCCCTCTGCGTCTCTGTTGGGTCCTCGTGTCGGGTGACACCGCACCGGGCCTCGGCCCTCCCCTCCGCCCACTACCGCGTCGGCGTCGTCCCCTCGCCACAGCGCTGCCTCCCCCTCGCCGGAGCGCTGCCTTTACCTCCCGGAGCGCTGCCTCCTCCTCGCCGGAGCGCCGACACGGCTGTGAACTGAGGTAAGTAGGGTTAATTAGTGTTAACTAGTTTTAGTGTTAATTAATTTTAGTGTTGATTAGTGTTAATTAATTAATTGTAGTACAATTGTTAATTAGTTGTAGTAATAATTTTAGTGCAGTAGTGTTAGGGTTAGCTTAGTGTTAGTGTTATCTCAGTGTTACTGTTAGCTTAGTTTTAGTAATAATATTAGTGTTAATTAATTGTAGTTATAATTAACATTTTATCTTATACATACAGTCTCCGTGCCTATTAGACATAAAATTCACGACATCATTATTTCTCTAAATTTGGTGAATGTGAAACTCGGCCATCGAGCCGTGAGGATTGTTGTCGGCCATCGCGCCGTGTGTGTGTGGTTCCCGGCCATCGCGCCGTGTGTATTTTGCCGGTTTTGTAAACCTCTCCAAACAGGAGAGGTGCTGCCGAAATTTTCAATTGACAATATTTTGTTGATTCTTATGTAGGAAAGACGGTTACCACGGCCCTGACATCCCGTGCTTCACCGTACCGTCATTGATCGTCGAACTCCAGGTGAGCACATCAGTAACACCCCTCCTCTGTATGTTTCCTGTTCGTAGGTCACGTAACCTAGTTAGACATCTCCCGTTCGAAAGAAATACAGTTAGAGATATGCAGATACGGTTGCATATCTTTAACTGTATTTGTTTTGAATTATCCACGTTATTTGGACAGCTCGAGGATACGTAGTTGGGGTTAGTTTCCAGGGTCTACTCTGATCTGAGATAGAGTTTCGACACCACTTCCCTGTTGTTCTCCGAATACACAATCTCCTTTGCAGGACGTGTATTTGGAGAACAATGGGGAAGTGCTGCCGAAATTCTGTCTCGGAGAGGAGTAGACCATGGAAACGAGCCTTAGCTACGGATCCTCGGGTAGGATTAGGACCTATCTTTACCTATTAGACTTTCTAAGCATCGTGTAGATGAAAATTTTTTTAATTGTACTCGCTGATATGTTAGAGGATGTCGAACCGTGAGTGGATATATACAGGTTGGGCAAAGAATGGAAAGTATACCAGTGAATGGATTCGGAAGACGAGCAAGTTCTTGGAGTGATCATTTGCCAAGGTGAAAGGAACAAGTGTCACTTGGTGTCCCTGCGACAATTGTAGAAACACGCGTCAACACGATAAAGAGGTCATAGGCAAGCACCTTTGCAAGAATGGATTTATGCCAGACTATACCTGGTGGATCCTTCATGGTGAAGGCGAGTGTCCAAGGCACGAGGTAGTGAGATAGCGCATGGAGGATTACGATGCCGATGCCGGTGTAGGAGACATGTTAAATGACTATCATGAAGCACACGGGGATGAAGTACCCAGGGAGGAGGAGGAGCCGGAGCCAAGTGCAAAGGCGTATTACCAAATGATGAAGTCAGCACAACAACCCCTCCACGGGCATACCAAGGTGTGTCAACTGGATGCCATTGCGCGTCTAATGGCCTTGAAGTCTCAGTTGAGCCTGAGTCGAGGCGCCTTCAATGCTATGTTGTCAGTCATTGGCATCCTACTTCCGGAAGGTCACATTGTGCCAAAGAGCATGTATGAGTCACAGAAAATGCTTAATGCACTTAAGATGCCATATGAGCAGATACATGCTTGTCCTAACGGATGTGTCTTATTTAGAAAACAACATGCGGAAGCAACGCACTGTCCAAAGTGTCAGTCCTCTAGGTACCTGGAGGTAGATACACGTGATGGTGGTAAGAAGCAGCTCACGATTGCGGTGAAAATCATACGGTACCTTCCGTTCATACCAAGCTTCAACGTCTTTACATGAGCGAGGAGACCACAAAATAGATGACATGGCACAAACACGGACATAGATACAATCCTGAGAAGCTTGTACATCCAACTGATGGTGAATCATGGAAACATTTTGATAGTATTTATGAGCGCGAAGCCAGAGAGGCTCGTAATGATGAGGCCGAAAAGAAGGAAGTACTATATTGGATGCAAACATTAATGCCCCCTGATGGTTTTGCAGCGAATTGGAAGAGGGTGGTGAATTTTGATACTATGAGAGTTAGCGGGCTCAAGAGTCATGACTACCACATGTGGCTTGAGATGTTTCTTCCGGTGATGGTTCGAGGCTATGTCCCTGAGCATGTGTGGCAAGTGCTGGCAGAGTTGAGTTATTTCTTTCGTCAGCTTTGTGCTAAGGAGGTTTCTCGGGCCGTGATTGTAGACATGGAAAAAATGGCACCTATGTTGCTGTGTAAGATGGAGATGATATTTCCACCGGGCTTCTTCACTTCGATGCCACATATGATTTTGCACCTACCATATGTGGTACGAATGGGTGGGCCCGTGCAGTTCCGATGGGGCTATCCAATTGAGAGATGTCTAAAGGTTCTTCGAACTAAATGTGGAAATAAATGCAAAATAGAAGCTTCCATGGCTAAGGCATACATTCTCGAGGAGGTGTCAAACTTCACAACAAAATACTATGCTGACAACCTCCCAAGTGTGCATAATCCACTCCCTCATTACAATGTTGGCGAAGATGACTCGAACCTTAGTCTTTTTCAAGGGCAGCTCGGAAGTTCATTTGGTGCGAGCCATAAGAAGTTGATACATGCTGAGTGGTGTAAGATCATGCTATATGTGTTGACGAACCTTTCTGAAGTTGAGCCATACATGCAGTAAGTTCTTAACAATTCTTTTCTTGAGTAGTTACTCTTCTGCATCCAACCTCTTTGTTTTCTTGTTGGTACAGGGAATTTCACCAACAGTTCTGGCATCTAACAAGGGAACCTACCCCACACGAATTTGATACCCTACTGAAACAGGGTGCGGGGAATGGAATGCCAGATTTCATTTCCTGGTTCAAACAAAAGGTACTTTTCCAATTTATATCAAACTTAGTTTGACTATAGAAGTAGCGAGCAATTAATTAACTTTCGTGCTCTGACTTGCAGGGACAAATTGATACGTCCATGAGTGCCGAGTTGAGACAAGTTGCAGCTGGCTTTAGCTATAGGGTCAAGTGCTTTAACGGTTATGACGTTAACAGATACCGCTTTCACACAAGAAGCTATGAGGACTCTCGTCCCAATCGAAGAACCACAGATACCGGAGTTTTTACACTAGGCCTTGATGGGGTCGAGTATTATGGAATACTTGAAGAGATATACCAACTCTCGTTTCATGGTTGAAAACCTCTTACTCTAGTCATTTTCAAATGCCATTGGTTTGACCCGCAAGTTGTGAGGCGGATGCCTCAAGTTGGGATTGTTGAAATTCAATAATCCTCCGTCTTACCCGGAGACAATGTCTATATCGTGGCTCAACAGGCCACACAAGTTTATTATGTCTCGTACCCGTGCCAGAAGGATAATCTCAAAGGTTGGGATATTGTGTACACGGTACGGCCACGCGCTAAACTACCTCTCCCAAACGATGCCGATTACACCATAAACCCAAACACATATCACAAAGATGAGTTCTTTCAAGATGATGGGCTAGAAGGAACTTTTGAGATAGAATTAACCAAAATGTTTGAAATGGAAGCAGACAATGAGGACGTTGTAGATGAGATTGATAATGAAGATGAGTTACGTGAACTTGAGCGATTACATTTGGGCATTGATGACAACCATACTCTTGCTAATCCCGATGTTGATATCGACATGGGGACAAGTGATGATGAGGATTATGATCCAGCCATTTCCGATGATGATTATTATTTCTAGATAAACATGTATGAATTTTATTTGCTCATTGTTATTGTTATTTATAGATAAACATTTATAATACTTTAATATTTTAAATTCTTTTTTATGTACTCTTTTATCGTATGCTGATTATTTTCTTATTTTTCATTGCAGGTGGTGAGTGGACAAATATGGTGGGTGGCGGTGGCTTGGTGAGGTCAGTGGCGTTGTTGTACAAGAAGGCCATGCCAGGGAAAAGAGGGAGGCCCAATGCAGCTGAGGACTCCAAGAGCAGTCGAGGGAGACGTGGAGGCGGTCGAGGGAATGGGAAGGGTGGAGGAGGAGGCCGAGGGAGAGCGAGAGCGAGGGAGCCCTCACCTGTAGTTGAGCAGTCCTCGTCCTTGTCGAAGGATGAGGAGGAGGAGGAGCAGAAGCAGCAGCACGAGGAGGGGGAGGAGGTGGTGGAGGAGGCGGAGCAGGAGGAGGGGGGGGGGGGGAGGAGCAGGAGACAAGGGGTTCCACTTCCTCTGCGTCGTCAGAGGTGTGGTTGAGAGGTCCTTCGGAGCTTCCGAAACGACCAATACTTGTTGCCATACGGCCGTTGATTCGACCCAATCCGCCTAAGTAAGTATTTTACATGCTATGATAACCTGTTCATTTGATTTATAGAGAAGCATAATAGAACTTACTAATTTTTCTTGATCACTTGTGCAGGAGTTGGGTAGTGCTCGCTCTAGGAGATCATGATCGCCATGTCAATGGCATCCTGGGTCTTTTGATAAAGACACACTTTCCAGGCATAGTTTCTTATGCGGAGAGCGCAAGCTGGCCTATTTGTGGAAGCTCTACTTTTCCACAGAGGATGAGTATGATCGGGATGGCAGGATCTTTGACAACAAGGCAGAATGTGTGCTCGGGGAGCTGTGGGTAAGTCTTTCTCGAACTGCATTGCTCAATACATCGTATTTATATGACACTTTTGAAATCATGATGTTACACATCAAATCTATTTGCAGGATTTCTACAGATGCGAGCCGAGATACGTGGATAAAGCAAAGATGGTAGCTTACAATGCATGTCCTAAGCTCGTGAGGACATGTTTTACAAGGCACGTATCCAGGCTGTGATTGTGTACCACGCCCAGCACCTTAAAGTTAAGGTCACCAAAACTCAAGCGAGGAACATGAAGCTTACTAGAGATGAATACATGCATGTAAAATGTAGAATAGTAATATCATTATTTTTCTAACATTAAGTATTTTTACTTTGGTCTTCTTAATTATATGCCATGTACTTGATGATGTGTAATGTGTAGGTGCCTGCATGGTGGTGTGCTACCAATGCGCCTGCCTGTGAAGCTGTTGTGGACAAGTGGTGTGCGGAGGGCTAGGAGGAGACCCATAATGCTTGTCAGGAGTGTCGTTTGCTGATGCCAGGTCCAGCACACCATCAAGGGAATCTTTCCCTTAAGCAGTACGGGGCAAGATGGGTATGCAAATTCATTTATTTGTTCTAACTCTCAATACTATATAATTTCTAATCATCCTTCTATATTGTTTTGCAGTCGGCATCACATGATGGTCGCTCTTGCACCGAGTTCGAGGCATTTGCTATGGCCCGCCAGGGCAAGGCCATGGTGCCCGACGTCCAGTACAACCCGGAGGCCCCCTCCACGGCGTACAACAATTCCTCCGTGCACACCCGCCTCACGGAGTACACCTCGATGGGAAGGGAGATCCATGGGCCTGAGTGGGATCCTAGCGCTCATGATCTTGATGGGGAAGTCGTGATGAGGGTGGGAGGAGGCAGGAAGCATGGGCGGTACTGGATTGGAGAAGGCACGCTCGACACGGCGACTACGCCCACTCTCTCTGAGATACGAGTGAGGAGCACGAGCTCAAGCCCGGCTACCCTCGACCGAACACTACACAATCCCACATGGAGTCACTTCAGGTAATTTTAGTTATATTCATCGTTGATTTACTAGTTTTGCACATGACTTTTTTGTATTGCAATAATGAGATCAAATGTTATAGGCCCAGCTCGCTATAGAGAGGAAGGCAAAGGAGGTGGAATAGCATGTCAGGAGGCTCGAGCAGCAGCAGCAGCAGTTGACTCAGTGGATGGCATCATTTGGCCAGAGTTTAGGTACAACCTTGCCGCCGATGCCGTTGTTTGCTCTACCTCCTCGGCCACCTACTCCGGCTAGTACTCCTGTGAGTATGAATGTTTTAGTTTTTGTTTTGCCCATAGTAGAGCAATCATTACAATAAACAAACTCAATACTAGAGACTTACAATAATCAGTAATCCACATTTCTTATTTGTGTAGAATCAATCGACGGGATCGAGTGCATGGAGTCAATGGCCTGAGGGGAATCAAGATCAGGACTTGTCGCCAGCGCAAGGCTTTCGTCCTCAGTGAACTTTCTATCTTAATATTGTTCTTGTTTGAGTTTGTGAACCGTATCAGACACTATGTGAATGATTGTTATGTTTATAAAGCACATGTATGATGGTTATTGTGAAACATTTGTGTTGAGAATCTCCGTGATGATATTTGTGTATCTGTGATGATATTTGAATGATTGTGATGATATTTGAATGCCTGTGATCATATATATTAAATATTGGATTTTTTTTGGTTCGGGGACAGCCAATTTGAATATGGTGCTGTTGTATTGTTGAGGCTTTGCCGTGTGCCTTGGTGATGGCACACGGCAAAAGTGGTAGTTTCTAGTTATCTGGGAACCATCCTTGCCGTGTGCTATGACCAAGGCACACGACAAAGATTAAGCCTTTACCGTGAGGCGTGACCAAGACACACGGCAAAGATTATGTAATATCCCAATTATTTAACACAAATTAAATAGTTACTCAAAAGACTCTCGGAGTTGACCAAAATTTGACTATTTAAACTATCGCTCGGATGGATGATTAGAGACCGTGGATGCGTAGATCTCGTCGATACGCATCCGTTTGATTACTCATATGTCTAATTTGGATATTTAATCAGATCGTGGTATTTGGAGAAATTAGAGCCGTTCATTGTAACCTAAGTTCATCTAATTAGATGGAGGAACGAACTGCCTGTTCCTCCGACTTCCAGCCGCCGCCATAGTCTCTTCCCTTGCGGTTCTGAGTTCTGCCGCGTCCTCGACGTCGCCCTGCCCTAGGTCCGGCTTCCCTCCACATCTCCATGGTCGTCCTTTGTCGAGACGCTAGCCCCAAGCTGCTGCTACCTGAGCCTAATCTTTTCTAGCGTACAGGGAACAAAAGGCAAGGGAGGAGGAAAGGACGACGCTCTTTGAAGATTGTCGGTCTGCACTACTCCCTATCTGCTTGTTCCTGGCCGCTGCTGTGTGTGCGTTGCTGCAGTTGCTGCTGATCTGTTGGTCCAATCAGGTGCGTTGAAGGGAAAGAGGGCATGAGTGTTAGATTCTGTTCATAGTTAATTTCAGGACAGCGACATTGATTCAGAAACTGACAGTTATTGGTGCAAAATTAGACATCAATCTACTTAGAAAAGTTGTAGATGTTGTTTTTATCTTCTAATGGCACTGGTCTCACCCAATTTGGATCAGCGGTTGAGGAGAAAATGTGATTTTAGTGTTGCTGATACAGAGTACAGTTTCTATGACTTGATCTGTTTATTTGGTTTTGACCAGTTTTTAGCACGAATCAGAAAAAGCAGATATAAGAAAAGTTGTTGGAAATTTTCTGTCGATGCTCGTAATGTATTTATTTGCATTGATTGGTTAAGTAAATAATAAGTTATGAGTTAAAACCTGAGCAGGATCGATTTATACCGAACTCTGAATTGTTGGGAAAAAATAGTATTTTCAGTCATTTTCTTAACTAATTGAGAAATAGTATGCTTTATATTTTAGTAGAAACATTCTTAAGAGTAGATCATTATTCAGGTTCCGACGGTCCCGGTGTCGAGAGGGCATCTTCGGGTTTTCCTCAATCTTAGTTAAGGCAAGTGCAATGATGAATCTCCTTGTGATGTGAATGTGACTTTGGTTCTGTTTTGCTCTTCTTGATTATGCTCATTCGGTAATGTTGATTTCCTATGATTGTTCTTTCATGTGTTTATATCAATTTTTGAGTTTCCTGTGTTTCTTTTCTTATTGTTCAAGTGCTGGAGTTTTTTTTCTAAACTTCGGTTATGGTTTCCTTTCATACTATTCAAGTGCCGGGGGTTTGTGGAAACACCTGTTGTGCAATTTGATTCTTATGTTCAGGTTCCTGTGAATAAGTGCTGGCCCCACTTATTCGGCTTTGCCGGTAAATGCTAAGGAAGTTTCAGATGACGTCGGTTTTAGACGGAAACTACTGTTTCATGGTTCTTTCATGAGCGAAAGTGTTCTGGATTCATGTGTTCTTTGTATTGTGTTCTTTCAGTTTGAATTGTACTTGCTGAGTATTTTTACTCACCCTTGTGTTCTTGTGGTTTTTAGGTACCCGATGATCAGGCATGCATGGGGAGGGAGTAGCCATATTATTTGATCATTCACACACTATTTTGCTAGTCATTAATCTGGATCCTCAGAGTCGAATACTTTTATGTCATGAAAAACTATCTTGTGACCTCTTTGGTGTTACTTAGAGGTTATCTGGGTTATTGAGGTTGGTGAGAAGTGCTATTTATGCATTATATTATTTGTGCTGCTATTCTTGACTTGTGTGCCCGCGGATGGTAGGAATTACAGGGAAAACTCTGCTGAAATTTTCTATAATTAGTTTACTTAGTTGGATTTTAATTAGTTAGTAGTAAACTCTAGGTAGAGAGATGCCTGGGGCGTTACAGATTAAGCATTTGCCGTGTGCCTTGGTCATGGCTCATGGCAAAGATGACATGCTTTGCCGTGGGCCGAACGTCGGGCACACCACAAAGAATGCCGTTACCGAACGGGGAAGGTAATGGCACCTTTTTTTTACCGTCGGCTAACCTGGGCATATGGCAAAGTCTTTGCCATGTGCCCAACGGAAAGCTCACGGCAAAAACACGTTTGCCGTCAGGTATTTTGTCGTGAGGCTGTTACCGTGTGTTACCCACGGCAATACCTTTGCCGTGGGTATTCCCAGCCTTGCCATGTGCCTAGGGCACACGGCAAATTGGCTGTTTCCCGTAGTGAACATCATTGGTTGAGGTAATTCTTCAATGCTTTTGTCTAAGGCTCATACTAGCTATAGGGTTAGTACATGTTTTCTGCCTTTTCTGATCCGGTTAACAATAACCCTGCTGGAAGAAGACATTCAATATATAGTCACCATTTGGGGATCTTAAAGTAGATAGTCCCTCCGTCCCAAAATAATTGACACTTTAGCATTCTTTAGTTATCCTAAAATAATTAGCATTCTTAGTTTCTGATACACTTTTCTCTCTTCTGAATACACCTCTATCTCTATCTCTTTTCTCCTTGTTTTTTGTGCACCTACTTTTGATACTTCTTTTTAATTCTCATGTTCCGCCCCAAAATAATTGACACTTTAGCATTCTTCAGTTATCCCAAAATAATTAGCATTATTAAGTCCTGATACACTTTTCTCTCTTTCCAATACATCTCTATCTCTATCTTTTTTCTCCTTGTTTTTTATGCACCTACTTTTTACACTTCTTAATTCTCATGTTAGACTCCAAAATGCTGATTAAAATAGGATGGAGGGAGTATGTAAGAGGCAAAGGGGAGAGAGAGCCCGGTATGACAAAAGTCAAAGAAGCAAAGAGACAAACAAAATAGAGTATCGTGAGGTATACCATCAACAAATTGGTAAAGAAACATCTATCATTTAGTTCTGGGAGTGATCATATGGAATCAATGAAATGGTGAGAAGGATGGAGGTTGTTTGTCTTTTGCTGTGTGATATGACATTATTAAAAAGAATATATAATATAGATACTATCATGTGATAGAATTGTATAACATATTGTATCTGTGAAGAATGTCTTATAGTTTATTATATTTGACATCCGTAGCAATGCACGCATAATTTGCTAGTTTTTTATATACGTTTTATTCATTTCACTTCTATTACAAATATAGATTGGTTGCATGTTATTATTTCTATCATTCTCATATATTATAGGGGCAATTGTGTCCTTTACCTCCACTGCTACAAAAAGGGAATTTAGTGACAGGTATGTAACGCATTTAGAGACGTAAAATGTGCCGTCTTTATTTTTGTGTCTCTAAATCTAAGGTTATAATAACGGGGATTAACTGTCTCTAAAACTAAGATTATAGTGATGTAATATCATCCCCGTCCCTAGTATACTTTAGGGACGTACCATATCCCCGTCCCTAGATCTTATTCTGATTAAAAAAAGAAAAGGTAGGCCAGCCTAGCCCAGCCTAGAGGAACCCTAGATCCGCCACCACCGGATGGGGTGGGGAGGCCGCCGCTGGAGGGGGAGAAGGCCGCCGGGGGAGAGGAGGCCGCTGCCAAAGGGTGAAAGAAGGGCATCGCTCAAGGAAGTCATGCGAGATCCAGAAGCAACGAGAAGGTGGAGGCCCGCGTGAACGTGGGCGCCATGGTGGAGGCCGTCGCGTCGGCATCGAGCGCCAAGGCCCACGCCTCGTTGGCTGCGCGTGGTGGTGTACAACATTGACGTGCGAGGAGGTCAGGTACGGGGCATCGGGGGTGAAGGTGCATGAGGGCGGGCCACGCGGGAAGGAGATGTTGGAGGCGGCACCGCGGGCGAGGAAGGTGGCCACAACGGTGAAGAGGAGGAACGGGATGAATAGGAGGATGAAGTGGACGGCCATGGCCATCCAGGCGGGAGAGAAGGGCGCGGGTGAGAGAGAGGCAGAGAGGCGGCGGGAGTGGGGTGAGAGAGAGAGAGAGAGGCAGAGTGGCGGCGGGAGATAGGGTTTAGGTTTATATAGCAAAAACTGGAAAGGAAAACAACTAAAAAGAGAAAAAAGGAGTGTGTTGTCGGTGGGGGGCGAACTGTGATGTTTTTGTTGAAAGGAGGATGTTTACCAGCGTGCAACTCATCTTCTCTGTTGTACTCGTCTCTATTTCTTTATATACTAGCGACGGGAATAGAAACTCGTCCCCAAAAATTAAAACAGTAGTGACGGGGACTCAAATCCTCGTCTTTACTATAAATCCCCGTCCTTCAAAACTGAAACAGTAGTAATAGGTATACAAATTCTGCCTCTACATTAAATACCCGTCTCTATTAGTTAAACCTATAGAGACGGATTTTTAACACCGCCGCTAAATCTTTTACCAGAGGCGACTTTCTATTCAAACGTCTCTATATGTGTCTTTCAACCAAATAGCAGTCACTATAAGTGATCTAGTGACATGACTATTTTAGCCGTCTCTAAACACGCTCATTAAATCCCTATTCTGTGATAATGGTTATTATAAAATTGAATTATATAATTGACCCTATTTTTTACGGTTTGTATATTTGATCTTGTGTTTCTAAAATTGATTGGGTCAAACATGCAAATCTTAAAAATAAAATAGTCAAACGTGCAATTGGACTTAAAAACAGAGTCAGTTTTATCTAAGTCTTTATATTATAATATGTAAAACCTCTAAATGTCCATAGCCCAAAACAAAATTATTTCTAAGAGAATTGGAGGGGTTTTCCTTTTTTTCCTTTCCCTTCCTATTTTTACTCTATTTTCTAACCCAAAACAAATTGATTTCTAAGCGAATTTTCAAACACCTTTCCATACAATAAAAACCTAATGCATCTAACAGGCATGAATGCAACAACCAATAATAACAATAATATAAAACCTAAATTAATTTATTATTTTAGAAAATAACTCTTTTACCAGTAATAAATGATTATAGTCTAATAAATTTAGGATAAATTTTAATCTATTATTAAAATTTTAAAACTTAGTGAAATTTTAGTCACAAACCATAATTTAAAATTTTGGGGTGTGACACCAGCCATGTTGGTACATGGACACAAAAAAAAAAAATGCTGTAGACGACTGCACCGTATAGGAAGGTGAGGCGACACCAAAAATAGATGAAGAGATGACCACACCTCAATTAATAAGTTGTAGAGATATATAAGGTTTCTATATATGATAGTCCCTAATTCTGCTTGAGTATATGAATATGATTTTGTGAGTTTTTGAACTCCATTGCCAAATTTGCATCCATTTATAGTTTATCTACAAATGGACAAAACATTCAAAACATGAAAGCTCATTTGTGGAATAAAAAAGAACGTATTTTGATGGGATACAATATTTAATGGGAGATATTAAATGTGCATTATAATAATATTATATTTAAATATAAGGATCAAAATGGGACACAATATTAAATGTAAAATCTCAATACTTCAGAAGAAGATAAACACTACTCCTTCCATTTTAAAATTATTGTCGTTATTGACTTTTTTTGCTACCTTTGACCATTCGTCTTATTCAAAAAAATTCAAAAAAAATACCATATATTTTTTCATTATTTGTGTTATTACTAGATAAAATTGAAATATAACTTATAATTTTTCATATTTGCACAAATATTTTAAATAAGATGAATGATCAAAGATCACGAAAAAGTTTAATGGTGACAATAATTTTAGAATGGAGGGAGTATTCGTTTAGGATATAATCTCTCTCTCTCGGTCGGTCATTGATCTGGTTAGGGACAATGGTTACAGTTGGTCATGGTGGCGATGTCGGCCGAGCGATGGTGGCGCGTGGTCAAATTTGGTGACTGGGTTGCGCTTCAGGCAGCCTGAGCTGGACTTGTCCTATGGAGGCAGTTAGGTTGATGGCACCGACCCAGTGTGGTGGCGACACCCTACTGCTGCAGTCACGGTTGGGTGTGATACCCTTGTCCTGTTCTAGCAGCTGGTGACAAAGATCGATGCAATGGCAGATGCGGACTTTCAAGAGTGGTGGGCGACAGGTGGTCAATCACCCTTGGTCCCCTTCCTTGTCGCCTCAAGGTCTCCGCCGGTTTGGCCTTACGAAGCGCAGCCCCCCCTCCCTCCATGCCTCTGCTGACAAATATGATGTTGCTTAAGGAACAAGAGGTGGGACAAACGAATCTCGATGTGCCTTGGAATGAAATGAATGGAGGAACAAAGACAAGTAGGTTAGTTCTACGTACCATAACCCTTTGTTTTTCGAATTTTGGATCGTCATCGCATCAAATTATTTTCTTTGATGCACTTTTTTTTGGGAGATCCACGTTCCATCGCCCTCTTCTAATATCTCTCGATCTTTTGTTGGTGAAGTTATCTTTTTCTCCAGTTGAATCCTTTTGCTTCCTCTTTCCCTTCTTCTATCTCGATCCCCCTCCTTGGGATCAATCTCAAGTCGCCACAGATCTGTTTTTTGGTGGCTAAGTGCTCCTGCACTCTCTTCAGCTCCCGCCTCTACTCACCAACCCACGAAACTGTTGGTAGATATATACAGATTTTTTTTGCAAAACAAAATACAAAAAGGCCCAAATCAGCAGCCCACCAGCCGGCAAACCAATTTTTTTTAAGCCCACAAGCACACAATTCTCAAAATCACTTAAAAACTCTAAAAAATCACATAAAACCACATTCATATAAAATCTTAAAACAAATTTTTTTTACCCTGATGAATTTTTTTAAGTCCACAGGTAAAAAAAGTTATTGGAAGCCCACGAGCACAAGAACTCAAAATCAGACATACAAAATAGAAACCCGACAAATGGGTCTCAAACAAAATAGAAGCCCATTAAACAGGTCTCAATCATAAAAGAAGTCGAACAATCGGATCTGAAACATTACAAGCCCAACAAAAAAAAAAAGATTCAAACTATTGAACCCGCTAACAGTTTTGCGGACACAGTTCAACCACAAACGGGCATGTTGTAGAAGACCCGGTCCACCTATATGTTGGGCTGTATTTGACACAAATGCAAAGTCCCAATCTTAGGATAACTGTTCGATTACAATCCTACAATCAAAAAAATGTGATCGAGCCTTTTGCAAGAACAAAGTCACCTGCTATGGCGACGGACTCAATCTTTTATATAGGTTTTATTCATTTCACTTGCTGCTACTAATAGAGATTGGTTGCATATTATTGTTTCTACCATTGTCTCATATATTATAGGGACAATTGTGTCATTGACCTCATTCTAAAGTCCAACTGTATGCTTGGATCTATTTTTTACGGTTTGCATGTTTAATCGTGTGTTTTCAAAAATGATTGCATAATTGACCCTATTTCATGTAAAAAAATAGGATCAAACATGCAAAAAAAAGTTAATCATGCAATCATTTTTAAAAATACAGGGTCAAACATGTAAATCCTAAAAAGGAGGGTCAAACATGCAATTGGATTTGAAAACAAAATCAGTTTCCTTTAAGCCCCTATATTATAATATGTAAAACCTCTAAACATTTGTAGCAACGCATATTTAGCTAGTCTCTATCTCTACATTTTAATAATTCCAGTACGGTCATCTACGTCCACTTTTTGGTGTCCGTAGTTTGAGTCCGTTTCCAGTACGGTCGTGGGGAATAAGGCACGAGGCGACATCCCTCGATTCGGTTTGATGAGGTGCAGGCACTCATGACGTGGTTCAAGTTGGCTATTAGCGTTCTTGGAAATAATAATGCAACACGAAGAGCCGCAGGGCTGCGTTCCAATGATTCTGCTCAAGTAAACTAACCAAATTTTTTAGACACAAGAGGTAGCACACGAATACACGATAGTTACTAACGAACGGTGGGAGGCTCTGAGTGAATGTCGCCAGAAGTGATGAACAAAATGATACTTGCCAACATGACCAGAGAGAATCCATAAGCTTTAGTGAGGATGGATGTCCCCTTGCAAAAAAAAATGAGGATGGACGTCTCTCTCCTGCGAGTGCCGCAGGCCCACAGGCCGCAGCCCCAGCGTGCCCCTCGCACGCGTGCAACCAACTGGCCATCATGCGGATCCGACGGCGATGCACTTTGTTGCGCCCGCAGCCAGGAGCACGCTCACCCCTACCAGGATCTGGCCTCCTGTCAACCAGAGAGGAAACAGAGGAAGGAAGGCTAGAAAGCACCGGCACCGGCAATGGAACTGGAGCTAGCAGGAGCTGCCTGTTGGAGAGATGCCTAAGAGACATTACGAATTTGATCCGTATGCAAGGGTCATACAATTATTGATCCATGAGAGAATAGTTCACTAATGGACCAACTTGTCGAGACTCATTAGAAGGGTCTATATAAGTGGAAACGGGGTAAGGGGTACGTGCACCCACCTGTCCATAACCCTAGCCACCGCGCTCCTCTCTCTGTCGCCCACAACCCTAACCATGTTGCCGGTGCTAGCATGCCGCGCACGGTGCTCCAACCCCATACGTGTGGATACCGTGAGGAGGCGCTACTATTGCTGCGATGCCGGACGGCTGGACTAGGAGGAGACAATTGACGTGATCGACTACTTCTTCTACACCGACGCACGACTACGTTGGACGAGCTGCTCCAACCTTCGCTTCTGCTCCGCCTGCGCGTCTAGTGGTAACGATCCATGATCGCCTCTTGTAAGGTTTCCTGGTTGAACGGTAGAAATCTCCTTTGGACAAATTGAAGGATGTCATTGACTTGGCGTGTACGACATTACTATAGACCAGCAGTGATGTTCAAGATTTCAAGAAAAATTGATATCGAGAATATGGATGAATAACTTTGCATTTTAAATTTTACTTAAAATATTTATATTTTATTTATAATTATTAAATAATACTAGTATTATGCACGTGTGACACGCACGTGCGATTATTCTATAATGTTATCTTGTTTGCGATTATTCTATAATGTTATCTTGTTTACTGGAATTCACGGTTGAAATAACCGGGGTTAACTGGCCGGTTAATCTGGTTAACTAGTCTGGACCGGTTGCCCTGATCGGCCGATTAACCTCCGATTATAATTCAATTTTTTAAAAAATTAAAAAAAATTGAATCAGATGAAACCGATGTAACCAACCAGTGAAACTGCACAAAAACCAATATTTTTAAATTTAAAAATATATATTCAAAATATATCACTAAAACCAATCTAACCAATGGGTTAACCAGAATAACCGGTATGTTAACCGGCCGCCGACCATGCGCCAACCAAAATGACTTTTGTTCAGCTAACCGACCGGTTATACCGGTCCGGTCGGTTATGTGAAGCTTGCTGAAATTACATATAAATAGTGCCAACTAATGACATCTCAAGACAATAAGCATAATGAATACACCATTTGTTACAGAATCTTTTATTCTCAATGGTCTTGAGAGTGGCTGAATAGGGAACGGTTTATAGTACATATAAACAAATATATGTGTGAAGAGATTAATACGAATGTGAATACCAAATATTACACATTTTAGTATATGTATCATTAAAGGATAATCTTACAATATATGTATCAACAACTTCTATGTAACAGGTAGATAATACATGTTACCTACCATTTTGACAGCACAAGTTTGTTCAATCTGAACATATAGACGACATATGGTGCCTGTATAACTTGAATTTTTCTATTTTATATCATCCTATAGCTTGGGATACTCTGCAAGATATTTACTTCCCCTTCCGCTCTAGGCAACAAGCTTTGGCATATAACTTGAATTCTTTTATTTTATATCCTCCTATACTTCGGGATGATCTGTAAGATATTTACTTCCCCTTTCACTCCAGCCAGCAAGCTCGGCATATTGTTCACACCCAATGTCGGCTACAATTGTGCTTCAACAATATAGATATTGGAATACTGGATGATGTTTGCATCAATTTGTAACCATCTAGAATCAGCAATTGCAATCTAATTTTATATCTTCAAATTCAAAACATTTTAGTATGGTGTCTATAGAAACACATATATCAAACTCAAACTCCAGAATAGAATAAGAGACTGCGGCAATAAGGCCATGATCGCACAAGATTCTTCTAGTAGTAATCCAATTATTCAATTCAACTCCCCAACCATTTCTCGTTTTATTATGTCTAAGCTCTTGCTTTGGCGTTGCTTGGAGTACATGAGTGTGCACAGCAGTGTCCACCAGTCTCCGCCATGCAGTGTCGTGTTCGGCTTGTGTCCGGACAAGCTTGTGCCCTTTTTTTCTTCCAAAACTCATTTTTTATCTATTTTTTAAAAAGGTCATAAACTAAATTTTTATGATCTACACTGTAGCAATATGTCTATGTACCGTAGCAATATGTCAAGCTACGAAACTATTTTATCCATATACATTTGCAAGTAAGAAGGCATAAATAGCAGTGAAGATCTACACTGTAGCAATATGTCTATGCAATAAAAAAACAGTACAACATGATTAGATGTTCTTGATCTTCTTGGCCTGCAGATGGATTCAGACGGCGAAGAACAGGCCCAGCATCTCGCACTCCTCGATAGCGATCTGGCAGGTCCTCCTCGTCATCCGAACGCTGGTCCCACTTCTTGCTACGAGATCCAAGAGGAAGACAAGGGAACCAAATCGGGATTAGGAGAATGGAGACCAGATCTGGTCAGGAGATATCATGGATTAGAAAATCGAGTGAGGAAGGAAATCAAGGGTGGTCTCCACTGTGTCACAAGCACACCTACGTCGTTGCGGCCATCGTCTCCTCCTGGTCGTACGTGTCCTAGGACATCATCTCTTCATGGCGAGCTATTTCGTCGGCATCGCCGCCGTTCAGCTGTGGCCACAGTTGGCGCACTCTCCCGACCCACCCTTATCCATTATCCATTTGCATTTTTGTGTGGAGTGAAGATCCGTAACAACCATAGACGGCCTTTTAGAATCGCAGCTATTATTCAAATCGTAAGGAAAAGAAAACTCAGCAAACCACAGAAGGAAATAAAGTTGCGAGTCAATCACGCCTGCAGAAAGGAAATTTACTGCCGGATATACGTGTCGGATACGCTGGAGGTTGGGTGAAAAAAGTAAGGAAAAAAGGGAAGAAACGAACTGGCAGTTCTATAAACAACGTGACAATCGTCACGGTTGTCCCACAGGATCCATTAATATGGCCAATCAAATGGTTAAGAATAAAAACGTGATTAAGATTAAAGGCTTAGATTAGAGGGATAAATTGACTTAGGGTAACTAGTTTTCATAGGGATGTTTAGTCTTTATAGTAAAGACTAAACACAATGTAGATGTTACAAAATTGAAACTTGAAAATATTTGATTATATTTTTTTGTTTTATATGTAATTTATAATAATTTAAAAACTATTATTTATAGTTTTAAAATATTTAAGTCCGTGACAACGCACCTTAGTTTTGAATGAAATCACATGAGGCCCAAGTCTGAACAGCTCCGTAGCTACATAAAAGAACACAATCAAGCTGCAGAAATGCAGAAACACACCACGCACTGGCCTGCTAGTTCTGCTTCGGGGCAATGGTGAGCAGCAACCCAAAGTGATGGCTGGGGAGGACCGGCAGGAAGTTCACGTCGTTGACGAAGCGCGTCACGCCGGGGATCGGTTCCACGCCGACCATCTCGACGCTCACGAGAGTGAAGTCCTTCAGCTTGCAGATGAACCGGTCCGCCCTCCTCTGCGCCGGCTTTGTGAGGCCCCTCAGCATCCGGTTCGCCACCGCGTCGTATGTCCACACGCCTTCACCGTCTGGCAGCCGGATCGGGCCATCCAGGTCATCGTCCTAGCCCAGGTCACCTCGTGGATGCAATCGAAGTGGTCGAGGAACGCGCCCGCCCTGGCGCGCCGGTGCATGGACCCGATCTCGGAAGGCGTCAGCCTAGGGAGAAGGCATGTCGCCTCTCGAAGGTAGCGGCCCCATCGTTCGAGTTTGACTTTGCCGGGTACCATGTACGTGGGTTCATACACCCAGGCTGACAGCATTTCAGGAGGTTCCCTGGCTGCGCGTGGTGGCCCGGGTGGTGGGGTTGATCCCACATCATAGCAGGGGAATTCTTCGTACACCGGAAAGAACACGTCATCAGCGGGTATTTTGCTCAACTGCAGTCGAATTGGCACACGCGGGTAAGCCGGTCTGGACATACATTATATTTTGTTCTCTCGGCGATAAAAGTATAACGTATTTGATTCTTCGTCCTTGGATCTGGAAGAAAATTCCCTGTACAGTCCCCACTCCAATTCACCACATATAGAAAAGTACAAAATTCCTGTAACATTACGAGGATTTCTGAATGGTCTCGAGATCATTAGGATGACCGAAAGCCCCGACGTCGATGATGTCCCGACTTGATTGCAATGTTCAAAGTAACTTATGATAGGCATCGTCATCTCCAGCTCGGTCGTGTTGCTAGGGAGTCAGTGGTATACGCCTCAGGTTCCTAGCATACAGTGTGTTACAAAAGAAGAAGCCGAAGATGCCACGCTTCTCCCTGAATTGCTGCTCCGCCCTCCACGGGGATCTCGCGCCACCACCTGACCTTCCGCTCCTCTACCGGTCTACTGAAGTTGAGATCCATCGTCGGCTCGTTTTTTTCCTTCCATTGATTCCTATCTGTATTTTTACTTCCCCAGCGAGGAGAGATTCTTCCTCGAACTATGTGAAAGTCTCGGCAGCCATCGCCATCGATGATCAGCTCTTTGTTTCCATGATCGGGCTTCTCTGATCGATGGCCTTGAGATAGTCGACGAGATCCTTGGCTGATGATCTCTTTTCGTTTGACTCCAATCATCAGGTAACCTTTCTCCCTCTCCCTTGTTCTTATGGATCTTCCGGTCTTAGATCAAGGACCTGGCTTGGGAGTTCAAGATGCAGTCTGGCATTGATTAAATTTACCAATCAACTTCGTGGAAGGAAACAATCTCAAAGAATTCTTCCTAGTGGTTTCAATTGGTCGATGTGCCTTTCGGCTATCTAAAGTATCTGTTGCTTCCATTCTTCAAGCTACCCTAGGAGGTTTCATGGATGATTTTTGACCAATTCAACTTCAAGATCGGGTTTTCAGATTTTCGGTCTGTTTTAAATCTGTGGGTTTACACATCTACAATCTAAGGTCCTTTGAGTGCAAGCTTTACAAAATTTTCTTTCACCTTTGGAGGGAAAATGGACCGTTTTTAGCACAAGACTATCTCAATTTTGATAAGGAGGAAGAGGCTTCATGGACACTGGTCCAGAATAAGAATAAAAAGACATATGCTGATGTGGTCCGATCCCAATCTGTTCTCACCGGAGCCAACGCAATCCTGATTCACTAGAAGGAAGGGAGACACCGCTAATCAGTATTTGATAGAATCTCTTGGAAACGCAAATCTGTCTTTGATAGGATTCAGTTTCAAGATGCTCATGCCAAAGCGAAGAACACGCTGCGTCCAGGCGGTATTTTAGCTAATCGCTCTGTTCAAATTTCAAATGTCGTAAATCCGGGATCTCAAGTTGGGCCACGTATCCTCATTTGTGCACGCTGCCTCCTTTTGGGCCATCATGTGAGTAAATGCCGTAGGCCCATTAAATGCCGCTCTTGTCTTCAATTTTGGCATATCTCAACTTATTGTAACAAGCCTCCACAAAATCTAGGTTTTGTTCCAAAATCTCCAGTGATGAATTCTTTTGTTAATCTATGGGGATATTTTGATGTTTCTACTTGGTTCCACAGAAAGAAGAGTATGGCAGATGGGTCATCTTCTAGTGGCCCCTCGGTTTTTGCCTCTTTTCGTGATTTTTTCTCGGCGCTTATTGGGGAAATCCCGAATGGCAATCTTTCGGCTTCCCATATCAGTACGACTCCGGAGCATTCTCCAATAACCCTGAGTCCTCAAGACAAATGCAAGCTTCTCCTCCCTCTTTTGCATCTCCTATCTCTTCTCCAGCGTCTTCAATGGCGTTCCAACACTATGACCCTCAACTATTCATGCCAGATGGGTTTCAGAGGATGGCAGTCTTGGATAGAGAACCCACCATCCGGGCTGTGGTGGTTAGGCCTAGGAGACTTAATGAAGATCTTGCGATCATTTCCTTGAGTCCATTGCTAGACGACGTCCAGGTACCTTTTGAAGTTATTCAACTAATTGTGCGTTAGTTTCTGGAAGGGCACCTGAATGTTAGCATTAAGTAAATTCAGCCATGTCATCTAGGACAGGCTTATGTGAGATTTGAATATGTGCATGATAGAGACCGTCTTGTTAGTATTGGCCACTTTATGCATGATGATACTCAGTTCACTCTTACAAAGCATAATCAGGGACGAAACTGGAAAGCTTTAACTTTCAATAGAGAATGTTGGCTTATGTTGTTAGGTTTTTCTCTTGATTTTTGGGATCAACAGAGTATTGAAAATGCCATCTGTATGTCTGGTAGATTGATTTCCTGGGAAAATGATCCTAATAACCTATCCAGGCTAATGCTCAGGACAAGGGTCCTAGATTTGCAGGCAGTGCCTCAGTTCATTGTAATTACTGAAGGGGAGGGTTTCCCAGGAGAGTCTTGGACTGTCCAATGTGAAATCATTCAACAAGATCTCTTAGGTGCACTTCCGGCTGATGAAGATCCTTTCCCGGAACAAGGAGGTGGGCCTGATCCTCCATTTGATTTTTTTTGGCTTTGGCCAACCAGGAGATCTCCCACAAAACAATGATGATGATGAGCAATAGGATGGCAATGCTAAGGGCAACAATGCTGACCCACAGGATTGGGGGCAGTGGATCCAAATGGTAAATGATCAGCAACTATAGAATGAGGTTGTGCCGCAGAGCCACTGAATGCAATGCATAATGGAAATGCTCAGGAAAATCAAGCAGATAATTTAGAGCAGATGGATCTCAACCAGGACCATGAGGAAAACCCCCAGGATGAAGTAATTCTGGGAGAAGATTTTATTTAGTTAGATGATGCTAATGCTGATGATCAAGAGCAGGAAAGCTTGAACATGTCAGATCACTTTGGAGATACAACAGATTCTATTAACCAGGCCTCACTTAACTTCAATCTCAATCATGAAGCTGAGGATGATGAAAACATTATAATTCTGGGTTTGCCAGCCATCTTCCCTCAGGAAGAGCCACAAGGATTTCTTCCCATCGAAATCTAGGAAAATGAGTTAATGGATGAAGTTAATCCTGTTCAACCTGCTCACAAAGATGAGGAAGTGGATGATTTGATTCATCATAACATTTAAATTGGAGTTATGAGAATTCTGGATGAACCTGAAGCTGATCCTAGTCTTGTCTCATTTTACTCTTCCAATGCAGACATCCCTAGGGTTCCAAAACAGAATGCAGATAGTGTCAGACTTTGGGCTAGATTTATTTCCCCAACAAACAAGGATGCTTCTTTATATATTCCAGCAGAATGGACTGACTTCTTTACTTTAATGCTGGTCACTCCAAGCATGTTTGATTGGGCTAAAACCTTCTTGACTAGTATAGCCTGGGAATTATGCACTTAGAATATGAGAGGGCCTACAGCGAGCTTTCAGTTACCTTCCAACTGCCCGAAAGCTATAATCCTTGCTTGTTCTCTGACAAAAAAATCTCCTTCTGCCAAAGATAAAGGGAAGGCAATATTGATTGAAGAAGAACAAACAGATGGGATAGTGCCAATGGAGACTACTAATAGTCTCGACATCATTCCTGAACACAATAGCCCACCACCCCCTAATGTGGCTCAAGTTCCCCTGGTGGGTACTGATGTCAGGAGAAGTTCAAGGATCAAAGAAAAAAATCTTGGGCTTTAAAAGTGACTCATGTGCTGAAAGGAATTGTTTCACCTGTTGTGCGGTCCCACCTGCCATATCTCCTAACATCATCAGAAGCTTGGGATCTGAATTCTGCCAAATGAAGGGAGAAGATCTCTCAGATGAAGCTTTGACAAAAAAGAGAAAGCCTAAGACTGCCATTGGGGCAGAAAGGAGAGCTAGGAATGGAAAGAAGACTGAAGCCCAAAAGCAATCCACTTCAAATGACAATGGAGCTAAGAATTCCAGGAAGCCTAAGAAGAAGTGAAAAGTTTAAAGTAATCAAAACTATTAACACTATAATGTTCCTTAGTTATCTCTTTCCTTTTATTTGTTCAGAAGTCTTTGTATGGAAGTTGGGATCTTATTTTGGACTCACTCTTTCTGTTACTATGTTATGGTGGATGCTTTGTTATCTGGTCCTTTCCAGATTGGTTTTGGTAAACTGGTCCTGTCTAGTATGCTCTGCATGTTATATATGCAGATACTATGTTTCCTTTATCATTGATTTTAATCAGTTCACAACGACTTTGAACCACTAGACAATGGAAAGTACTTTGCTGGAATATAAGAGATATCAATTCTGAAAAGAAGTGGAATGCAATAAAAACAAAAGTGCAGGAATCTGAATGTGATGTGATCTATATTCAAGAAACCAAGAGAGAGTTTTTCGATTTGAACTATATTAGAAAATTCTGTACTTCTCAATTCGATGACTTTGGTTTCCTCCCATCAGTGGGGGCCTCTGGTGGGGTGCTTGTAATTTGGAAAAGCTCCCGTTTTTAAGGTGCTCTAATCTCTATGAATGATTATGCCTTGACTGGGGAATTTACATCTCTATACTCTGGAGCCAAATGGACTCTTATGAATGTCTATGCTCCATATACTGATGAAGGCAAACTACTGTTCATTGATTGGTTCAATAATTATAATATTCCAGATGATGATGATTGGCTTATCTTAGGTGACTTAAATCTTATCAGAAAACTAGAAGATAGAAACAGGCCGGGAGGCGTCGCGACTGCAGCCTCTTCGACGCCCCCTATACGGCCCTGTGAACAGAGGAGGGATTAAGTCTGGCAGCGGTACGATCTCCCACCCCGTCGAAATTGATGTTGGTGTGGCTCGTGGCCTTGCTTATCTCCATGAAGAAGTCCGCCCTCCTATAATCCACAGAGATATTAAGGCAAGCAATATCATCCTTTATAAGGATCTCACCCCAAAAATTTCTGATATTGGATTGGCCAGGCTCCTCCCCCAAATGCAACTCATGTGAGCACTCGAGTCGCAGGAACAATGTAAGCATAACCAACCTTGACTAGAAGGTTTGAAAAAATTCTTGGTCGGGTATATTAAGTCCTTAACTGTATCACTATTTTTCTACCAGAGTTTACCTGGCTCCTGAATATGCTCTCAGGGGACAAGTGACAAAGAAGTCAGACATCTATAGTTTTGGTGTTTTGTTATTAGAAATTGTTAGTGGCAGATGCAACCACAATGCTAGATTGCCTTCTGAAGACCAATATCTGCATGAGAGTGTAAGCTCTATTGTAATTAGTGAGCTTACAATTAAGTTTTTTGTTCACATTTTAGGTACCTTTTCAATGCTGAAGCCTGAAGGTATCATTCAGGCTATCCAGTATCAGTTACTGGATGAGAAATATCTGTGATACTGCTCACTATAGCTTTGACAACCACATCTTTACACCATTGTTGGGGCTGAAAATTTGTCATTTGTATGCATCCAAATCATACAGCCAGCATTTTTCACAATAATTAAATAAATATAGCATTTTTCAAAGAATGAAATTCAAAATAACATTGCTGTATGTTTGAAACTCAGCTGTTGAGTTACATAAATGGTCGATCTGCTTGTTCTCTTGCAGATTTGATAATGTCCCCTCATATATATCGATGTGCAGGCTTAGAACATAATGGATTGGCATCCGTTCAAAAACAAACTTGTATGAAATATCAAAAGACTCAAATTAAATGATATTTCCAAACCACTTAATAATTTAACAGTGACACACTGACTCGGGAACACAAGGAGTTTTATTATCTAAAATACTGGGCAATAGTTTTTCAAAACTACTACCCAATAGCTAGTTTGATCCAGCGGTGTAGAACTACTATCAGAAATTCACTACTACTAACTAGTATTTTATCAAATTGAGGACAATATTAAAAAAAAATAAGATTGCTAATTTAATAATAATTATTATTTATAAAATCAAATTAAGATGGTCAATCCTTAATATTAGCTTGATAAATGAACAGTTTACTTGTTATTTGATAGTAAAGGTAGGGTTCATGCTCATTCATCCACATCCCATGCACGTCGTCAATCCATGTTGCGCCGCTCCCTGTTTGCACCGGCTGTTGTGGCATGTGCTGCACGAAGACGCAGGTGCGGCAGCGGTGTAAGCCCTGGTTGGAGGAGAGTTTGGGACAAGGCTTAGGGCGTGTTCGTTCTCCGGGATCTAAATTTTAGTGTTATCACATCAATCCTTTGAACGCTAAATTTTAGTATTGTCACATCAATTCTTCGAATGCTAAATTTTAGTGTTGTCACATCAATTACCACACATAATGCTTTACGTGAAGTACATAATAAATCTGATGAATGGATGATGTCCCCAGCAACATTCTTTTCTATCTTTCACAGTGGAAGGTAGCAAAAATATCTTTATGATCATGTCAAATGCTCAAGTTTCACTACCGTAAGAAAATAAGTGGTCAACATTGTTTGTAATAGAAACAATATTATGCCACATATATAGATCAATCACAAGACATGTAATGAAATAAAATATGTCGCCAGTCATAAAAAAGTATAGTAGCGCGCGTGACAAACGCAATTACTCAAAATGTGGGGTGCACCAAAGAAATGGCATGCAGATGCATGGAAGTAGCTAAATTTGGAGCGATCACAAGGTGACCCCCTGGGATCTCTCTTGGCCTTACACTATATATCACCACCCACTATTTATAGAAATGGCGTCTACCATTAAAAGGGCTAGCAACTAATCAAAATACATAATAAGCAAACAATCTTCTGGAATCCCCTCTCAAGCAGTCTCAATCATGGCCAAGAAGATCCTCCTACTCACTATCCTTTTTGCTATCGCACTTGCAGAAGAAGCCGACCCAATGCCAAAGGAATGGACCACCGCCAAGAAGTCCATTCGTGACATGGATGAGAAGACCCAGAAAGCTTTTGATGAAGTCAACGCCACTGTTTGAGATGCCCCAATGATGCAGGTATTAAATGTGCAAATCGCTCTCGCCAAGGCTAAGGATGCAGCAGATGAGAATAAAGTTGTTAGCATTGCCTGTTCCTATGAGATAGCTGCGGACAAGGTCATTGCAGCCCCTCCAGCTGAGAAGTTGAAAACAATGGAAGACACTTTTAATGCAGTGGTTGTTTAGATTGATCTATACTACCTGGCAAAGCCACTTATTAGGTGAACCGTTGGATATGGACCTTCCTAGGATTCAGCCAACGCAATAACTTTAGTACATATTTCAGCTAGCATCATGGTGATTCCCTATATGGACATCCTTAGATTTTGTTCATTAGTTGGAGATGAATTGTGTCATTGCTCTAAATCCTAGATATGCCACTTGTGGTAATGAGTGTCTATATGTAGGAGTCATAGCAAGGGAGAGTTAACTCTGTATGTGGGGATGAGAGTCCCACATCTTTGTTTTATATTATCATAATATTAATTTGTTTGAGTCTTTATTTTTAATGAAATTCAGTGGCTGTGTCAACACAATGTCCCACCATTGGCAAATCCCTTTATTTTGTGAGAC
The DNA here is from genome assembly GCA_032690845.1 of Eleusine coracana subsp. coracana. NCBI lineage: Eukaryota > Viridiplantae > Streptophyta > Magnoliopsida > Poales > Poaceae > Eleusine > Eleusine coracana. The sequence continues at coordinate 47,045,163 of CM064430.1, forward strand.
ATGCTCCAAAATATGCAAGGCCCTATAGAAAATGTCCTCAAGAAAAGATATATGGTATACTGACACAACTAGCCATTATACTTTGTATTGAAAATAATGCTGTTAATTCTGACAAAACTCTGTAGTAGTTTTTAGATCAAATTGCCCATCTGAAATGTCAAGATTCTTGTAACATAGGAGTATCAACAATAACATACACAATACGAGATAAGAAGAGAACTGCAGTGATTCTACTGCATACAGGTAGGCTGCCAATGCAGTCGCTGCGGGTGTGCCTACTGAAAATTTTGACGGATGTAAGAGGATCCTCATAGCTGTTGGCTGCAACACATCCTATTTTGTCTTCGCGCTTATTTGGCCGACACGGGTGTGCATGCAAAACATTTGAAAATAGTAATGAATTGTATTTAATAGATTCCAATGGTTCGAAATATAGATTTTCTAAATGGTGGTAAATGGTAATTTACCTTTTCATATTCATATTTAAATTTTAATTAATATGTTTTCTGTTGTTTGAGTGTAGAGTGCACATAATTTTTTCACACTATCTATGTTTTTTAGTAATAACATGCTGAATATAGCTTTTCTCATGCATGTCTAATCGGTCACTATTTTCTTATTGTAGAGTATAAGTATTCTTTTAGCAAATTACCAAAACCATATCCAAGCACGGGCACCAGTTCACTTGACTGGGTTTTGCCTATACTGACCTAGGATTCAAACCTGGTTGGGCTCGATGCCCATGTTGAGTAGAGCTCATACACCCATCAACTTATTTACTATTCCATCCTGTCGTGTAAAATGGTTAATCCAAGGTTTGATAGCCCTGTATGTTGGCCTTTCACCCACTAAAATAGCATGTTTGTACTATATCCCCACCTCATGCTCAAAAGTGCTCAAAGGACAGAGATGTTCCATTGGCGGTTCACATCGATGGCTTTTAGAATAGCTATGTTTCTACCTTGATTTTCCCCAAAGAGTACAAGAAGTCCACTATGAACATGATCGTTGTTCCTGATATTTTAACCATTTTGTCTTTTTCTTTTGACTTTATTCATGATTTTTAAATTTTATATCTTTTAGGTAAATTTGAATTTAAGGTTGATACTTTGTGTTCATTTTTTTACCATACTAACTACACATACCAAAATTCATAAATTTTTCAAAATTTCTAAACAAATTTTAGGACACTTGTTAAAGTATTTCTGTCCGATGGGATGTCCGATCGATAAGAAAATGCCCATGTTTTGTCAAGGGCTCTTTTCATGTCCATAGAAAATAGATCCAACTGCAGGCCACATCATTATCCAGTTTCCGTAAAATTATTAAAATACCTAATTGAAGAAATAGTAAAAGATTTGTTTTTCAAATAAGAACCAGTAAAAGATGAATAACTGACCGGAGCACTCTTTTCTCCTCCTGAGAAGAAACCCCTAGTCAAGATATTGTCACAGTAGACACAGTTTGCAAACAAAGTCTGGCAATGTTGTTTGACATTCTAGAGCTAGAGCTTGGCCATGGACTCGGCAAGCGTCAGCTCCTTGGCTTGACGTGTGCAATGTGGAGGCTTTCAGCGGGCCGCTTGCCTGCCGCGACAGTGGTGACTAAATCGGACTCCTACAGCTAAGATCGGTTGGTTGACTGGTAATTGAACATGGTCGGAATGCCCGGGAGCTGCATGACCGAGTGGATATGATGGAGTAGAGACAACGACGCGGTGGGTGCATGATGAGCTCGCCAAGCATGGGGCCATCTTGGGCTGGCACAATTGCTCAATGTGTCTAAAGAAACAACTGCTCATGAAATGCATGTTGCTGCATCTTTGGTTCTCTACTAACGACTGATGTTTTCTCTCTCTCTCTCAGTGGTGGATCTAGAGAGTTTATCTAGGGTGTGCACTTGTACATTAGGGTACAAAATCATATAGGATTTAAGCCACATGAACTGGAAATTCTCAGTGACTCTTGGAAATCTGAGGTGTGCATTATTGACCCACCTGGCCACTCGCCTGGGTCCTCTCTCTCTCCCTCCTTTGACGTGACAATGATTAGTAATAACAGTACAATATTTTTGGCTGTGTTGTTATGGCAAGTCAGACTTGTGTGATATCTCTTATGAAGTTTTTACTTTCATGAAATTTCTTATAAAATGGAAATGGTGAAGTCATGAGAAGGTTGGGTCGTTGGGTCGGCTACCTGATTGGCTGATTATTACTTACAAATTCTTATGGTCATGGATCATTTTTTTTTCAAGGCCTAACATTGTTTCCAACCTTAAAACCATTCCTACCTCGCCTTTATTTTCTTGCGGATTTACGGGTGGATATTAGGGCCCGGTTGTAGCATTGATCATTAGCCTGAATCTGAAGTTTTGCTTCTAAATTTTAACAGTTGTCTGTATTAGTAAATAATACATAAACAAGATCAAAACACGACATAAATTTACATAAAAAACTCTTGTGAGAAAAACCACGGACGTTGACCGACAATCTTCACTATTGACAACTTATCTTCGATTCTTTGTGTGTCTATCTCTGCTGGTTTGGTGTGGTGTTATTATTATCATTTGACTTTGCACCAACATGATGATGATGCACATCTAATCTCTACTTAATAAGTCAGCACGTCCACATCTGTCGTACATCCCAAACATCATTTTTTTTGTGTTTCTTCCATGTACGTGTTCCATATGAGTTCATCGGGAATTTAGATAGATTCGAATCCATCATGAAATTAGATAGAGCTAATGAAAAAAGAGTCTGGATCCAAAATGAGTTTGCGAAAGAGGCGGCTTATCGTTCCTCGGACACGGTGTCCCTCATGATGATTGGGTTTTTTTTATGGTCAGGGGAGGGGGGGGGGGACTCCCCACCTGAATTTCATTATATTGATAATGGCGTTGGCCCTGTAATGGCCCAAATATAGAGTTACAATAGACAATTTGAAGTGGGGGTGAGAATAGATGGATTACACTAGGTGGAAATACAAACTTCAGGCTCTAATGATAGGAGTTATCCTTTTCGACATGGACCTGACGTCGCACCCATGAATCCTAATGATAAGATCATCAACACATAGTAGAGAAATCTAAGGCAACACCTCAAGAGGATTGTGACGTCCTTCACACTTTTGATGATCGGTTTTGCTCTATATATGATAGTGGATGCGCTCGCCTTGGTCTTTTACACAGCAAACTTGATCATTCTCTGCCACCCACCACTGATGAGAAGATTATCTTTGATGATCTGCTCTGCAGTAGTTGATGCTTGATCGAAACCCCCCTTCCCCTACCGCTTCCCAACAATAGGGATTATCCTCCTTTTTTTTTGCCATAGGAGATGTATTCGGTTGGCTGGAGATTGAAGACAAGTTAATACTGGGCTTCTACAGCACCTGGGCTTAAACTTAACAAATGGATCACCTACATCAGATGATCAGCACATCTCTGCTGAGCCCATAATCCCAAGTCCCAACAAGGAACAACCAAAATGAAGCCCATTACATTGCAGTAAAAAAAAAGTACCTAAGGCCTGCCAATTGCATCGTATTTTCTCATGTGAGAAGGTCATTTGGTGGTGTAAAACTATGTTTTAAAAACAGTTTGAGTAAAACCAATTTTTTAGGTTAAATATCATGTAAACCCAATTAATGGTGCCTATAAAAAACAATTTAATGCTAGGTAAATGAAAATGTATGAGAATCATCGTACATAGTGAAATATGTTGGTGCCAAAAATAATTTAATCATATATGGTATGAAATTCTGTTTATCTTTTAATTACTTGCATAAGGATGTATTTCAATCATATATGCAATTATAATTTATTATATTATTTTAAAGCCCGTAGCAACACACATATATTATGCTAGTAAGTTAATCTCTGCTTCTTAATCATAATCTCTACAATATATTAAAAAGGTGGCATCGTCCGCCCATATATTCTGCCACTTCTACTTAGATAAAAGAATGAAAACAAAAATGGACGGATATAAGGAAAAGAAAAAGAATCCCATCTTGATTTTCTGCCCCCGCACGTCCGCAGATGGTTATTTTGCCCTGTCCAGATTTTTCGGAGTCCTTTTTGTAAGGGAAAAAATGGACGTACAAAAAAGAAAAGAAAAGAAAAGAAAAGAAAGAAGAATCTGATCCAGATTTTCTACCCCGTGCGCCCGCACATGGTTATTCTGTCCTGCCTGGATTTTTGGTAGTCTTTTCAAAGTCTAAAAGGTTAGCTTGTCTTCCTCGTTGCTACGTGTCGTTACAAATTGGTGACCGCATGAGCATATTGATTATCTTCCTGGTGGTTTGAAATTTGACCAAATCTTACTTTTTTGGTTCATATTTCCTAGCTTTCAATTGACTGAAAGTTTTTTATCAATGGTTTATTACTTTGTATTTTTAGTTTTTCTTTTATAGGATTATCTATATAATAATTATAAACTATTGGATCTAGATCTAATGGCTCGAGAAGGTAACTGAAAGTTGTTCAGACTTTCAGTCACCTGAAATTAGCAAATGCCTTTTTGGTTTCAGTGACTTGTGAGAGGTTGACCATCAAGCAATCTTTATTGCAATGGGCCACGCGTTGTTATTTTACAATCATGCAAGTATATCAGTTCATCGTAACCTATAATTCATTATCTAACCTTTCTGTTCCTCGTGTTTTCATTTAACAGCAATGAGTTGGCATCCAATTCCAATTCTCATTTTAGATTATTCTATAGATGACGTTGTTTTGTTTGTTCATCCTATAATTTTATGATATGTATGGTCTTTTATTAAATAAAAAATGTATATCATATCTAACATATATGAGCTCTATAGTTCGAAGCATTTTCTTAAAACCGTAGCAGCATATGGGCAATTTTCTAGTCGGATAAAAAAACACCACATTGTTCTCTATTTCAGAACAAAAAATATTTTTTTATTAATCAGAATTGGACTACTCTAACAGAAACATGTAGAGTCTGATTCATACAATTTTTTGGATGTGAGCCACCGGCCAACAAACATAAAAAAGCTCGCGCGACATGAGTCCACAACATGAAACAGATACCCCCCCCAGTTCTGTCACTCGCCTATATGCTCCCTCGATTGCTCAGTCGTGACCTCAATTATTGCATTGATCCGCCGCATCCGCATGACCCAAACACATAGTTCAGTTAAGAGAGTTTTTACTGTACCTTATACTCCCTTGTGCGGTATGAGTATAAATGAGATCTGGTCATCCAATTCATTGGGGTACAATGGTCATTTTGTAGAGGAATAAATAGTAATTTGTAGGGGTAATTTAGACATTTCATGTTATCTGGATCTTGAATCCGACCAGTGAGGGGCTCTGGCGGTGATGAGGTGCGCAACAGGGAGGGGTTTGGTGGCGACAGAAGGTGGCCTCGGCAGTGACAGAAGGCACCCTTGGTTGCCACGTGCTCGGTTGTGGCCGACGATCTGACCGTCAAGCAGCGCAACTGTAAGGACCGAAGGCCTACCGAGAGGGGGGGAGGGGGGGTGAATCGGTAGCCGACCACGAATCTGAATACTTCAGTTTCACGCTTCTAAAACCTAACGAATCGTTGCAACCTAAACAATTCTAGTAGGCCAAGACCCTACACATGCTAGTGTTCATGATGCAAAGCAATGCGCGGAAGATAAACACACTAGCCTATGCAAGCCACAAGTCACCCTATCACTAGAGCACACATTTGCATAATAGTAAAGAGAGGGTCAATGAATGCTCATGATTTTTTCCCGATGTCTCGGAAGGATGGTGTCTTCCCCTACTCCTCGTTGGACTACTCCCGCAGGAGTCCCGGTCCCTCCCACCACCAAGTGGAGTTCTAGCCCACGAGCCCGCAATCACTCCTCGAGTGAAGACACGGTGTGCGTCACCGCTGCACAAAGCACAAGCTCGCCTCCCTCGAGAACTTGCCAAAGTCCCCGAGCCGGCACGGGCGCTCACTATTGATGCCCCTTCCAACGGCGGGCTCAAACCGTGTACAAACTTGTGATGGCCTTCACAATCAATCACAATAGGCTCGATCACTGACACCTAACCGGTCTAGGTCTCACCATAGACCAAGAGTAACAACCTAGATCACACCCTCAAGGATATCCTAGCCTTAGATGTGCAAGATCACTCCATGTTACTCTCACTAGCACTCTCAAGATATCTAATATCCTCTCCTAGTGCTCTCCTCTTTTCCTCTTGGACCTTACCAAATATCCTCAGGTATTCCACTGGCCAAGAGAGGTCTCCAAGATCCCAGCAATGAAGTTATATAGGCTCCCAATCTCAAACTAGCTGTTGCTCCATGAAATCAATTTTCTGGGCCTCCAGACCGGACTGTCCGGTCACTGCAAACTGAGCTCCAACGGCTCTCTGCCCCTGCTGAACTCCAACTAACCGGACTGTCCGATCAGCTGACCGGACCGTCTGGTTAGTTTCTCTCTCCACTCCAGAAACTTTCGGCTGTAGCTTCCTTCTCGCCCGAGTTCCTGCTCACCTGATCGGACTGTCCGGTCACTCTGATCAGACCGTCCGGTCCGATTCTCTCTCTGGTCTAGAAACATTTTGCACGCTGCTTCCTCGCTGCCCAAGTCCTATTCCTACTGATCAGACCGTCCGGTCAGCTAACTGTACCGTCCGGTCACTAGGACTTCCAGACTTGGCAGTTTCCTCACTGCTCGCTGTAGTCGCCGGACAAAACCACTTAGTGACCATACAGTCCGGTCACCTCTCACCCCTCTGTCCAGTCACTTCATCTAGAAGTTGAAACTTGTTGTCCTCCCTTGACATTATTTCCCGGCTTCTCCGAACTGCTCCTTGGCTTCTCCACTGTCAACTAGTGCCTGTGATTTCACCGAGCAACCTTGCACATCACCGACTAGACATGACCTAGACCCCCTTGATAGTTTGGTTTTTCCTATGGACTCAAAGCCTAACAACTAGACAAGTGTACCAACCACTTTCTCCATAGCTTGTTCTCCACTTTGATCCATCTCCATCAACCCTTGGACTCCATCAAGCTCATCAAGCTTTCATGCTTGTGGTCATTGTCATCAATCGCCAAGGGAACCATCATACATAGATTTGTAGTAGAGTTTAATAAAGGTTCCTGCATAGACAACACTCATGTAGATATTAGCCCACAATTTCATAGTTGTCATCTATCACCAAAACATTCATACCTTGGGGATTGCATCATCAATGGTCATGAAGCTTACAACAACAAAGATTCCCGATATCCATCTCAGATGGGCTCCGATGTCCAGTCTATCGATGAGGCGAGTGACAGCGCAAGGGGTCCAAGTGCGAGGCTCGACGGTGATGGACGACGACCTCTGCAGCAGTGCACTTGGCATTGGCCGACCACCCGAGAATCATGAGCTATGCATGAAATGACACCGGGGTCATGGCGGCAGTTAGGGATTTGGTGGGTTGGAGTATAGCTGGGTATTCGGGCCGCCCGTCCAAGCCTGGCACGGGCCCGCTTAGGCATGACCCACTCTAGATGCAGGCCGACACGACATGACGGACCATTCGGGCCGTGACGACACCATGCTCGTTATCGAGACTTGATCTTGGCAATAATAATATAGGGCTACGTCAGAACTAAGAACTATGATGGTTAAGACAAGACGTCGAGTTATACAGGTTTGGGCCCTTTTGATGAGAGTAAAAACCCTATGTCTTGTGTTCTGTGGTTTGTATTGTTTGTAATGTCGTGTATATTGTGTGTCCTTTGATGGGGTACCCTGCCGCCTTATATATCCCGGTCGGCAGGGGGTACATGAAGAGTCCTACTCGTAGTCTATAAGTATTTACATAGAAAGTCTATCTCTAACTGCCTTGTGCTCCAAGCCGACTCGATCGGTTTCCTTGTCAGGGCGCTACCCGGTCAGTTGCCGACTTATGCTTAGCAATGGATACCCGTAAGGCAAGTATTCTACAGCAGCCCCCGAGTGCTTTTCTAATTTTGAACTTCGACTTTTCGAGTATTCCACAACAGTTTCATGTGTTTCTTTTCATATTGTTCAAGTGCCGGAGTTTTTTTTCTAAACTTCGATTGTGGTTTCGTTTCATACTATTCAAGTGTCGGGGGTTTCTGCAAACACTGGTTGTGCTATTTGATTCTTATGTTTAGGTTCCTATGAATAAGTGTCAGCCCCACTTATTCGACTTTACCAGTAAATGCCAAGGAAGTTTCAGTTGACGTCCGTTTTAGACGGAAACTACTGTTTCATGGTTCTTTCATGAGCGAAAGTGTTCTGGATTCATGTGTTCTTTGTATTGTGTTCTTTCAGTTCTGAATTCTACTTGCTGAGTGTTTTTACTCACCCTTGTGTTCTTGTGGTTTTTAGGTACCCGATGATCAGGCATGCATGGGGAGGGAGTAGCCACATTATTTGATCATTCACACACTATTTTGCTAGTCATTAATCTAGATCCTCAGAGTCAAATACTTTTATGTCATTAAAAACTATCTTGTGACCTCTTTGGTGTTACTTAGAGGTTATCTGGGTTATTGAGGTTGGTGAGAAATGCTATTGATGCATTATATTATTTGTGCTGCTATTCTTGACTTCTGTGCCTGCGGATGGTAGGAATTACAGGGAAAACTCTGCCGAAATTTTCTATAATTGGTTTACTTAGTTGGATTTTAATTAGTTAGTAGTAAACTCTAGGTAGAGTGATGCCTAGGGCGTTACAGATTAAGCCTTTGCTGTGTGCCTTGGTCATGGCTCACGACAAAGATAACATGCTTTGCCATGGGCCGAACGTTGGGCACATGGCAAAGAATGCCGTTACCGAACGGGGAAGGTAACGACACCTTTTTTTTTTTTTACTGTCGGCTAACCTGGGCAACGGCAAAGTCTTTGTCGTGTGTCCAACGGAAATCTCACGGCAAAAACGCGTTTGCCATCAGGTATTTTGCTGTGAGGCTATTGCCGTGTGTTACCCATGGCAATACCTTTGCCGTGGGTATTCCTAGCCTTGCCATGTGCCTGGGACACACGGCAAATCGGTTGTTTCCCATAGTGAACGTCACTGGTCCAAGTAATTCTTCAATGCTTTTGTCTAAGGCTCATACTAGCTATAGGGTTAGTACATGTTTTCTGCCTTTTCTCATCCGGTTAACAATAATCCTGCTAGAAGAAGACATTCATTGTATAGTCACTATTTGGGGATCCTAAAGAAGATAGTCCCTCTGTCCCAAAATAATTGACACTTCAGCATTCTTTAGTTATCCTAAATAATTAGCATTCTTAGTTTCCGATACACTTTTCTCTCTTCCCAATACACCTCTATCTCTATCTCTTTTCTCCTCGTTTTTTGTGCACCTACTTTTGGCACTTCTTCTTAATTCTCATGTTGCGCCCCAAAATAATTGACACTTTAGCTTTCTTCAGTTATCCCAAAATAATTAGCATTATCAAGTCCCGATACACTTTTCTCTCTTCCCAATACACCTCTATCTCTATCTTTTTTCTCCTTGTTTTTTATGCACCTACTTTTTACACTTCTTAATTCTCATGTTAGACTCCAAAATGCTGATTAAAATAGGATGGAGGGAGTATGTAAGAGGCAAAAGGGGAGAGAGAGCCCGGTATGACGGAAGTCGAAGAAGCAAAGAGACAAACAACATAGACTATTGTGGGACATATATACCCGGGATACTTAACCGCTCGGCTAACTGGCCGAGTGGGCCGGGGGCTCGGGTATGGTGTATTCGGCCCAGAAGATATTTACTTAGATACTTGTTTGAGTAAGCAGCAAGTTAGGTTAGCAGATATGTTGGATAGATAGAATCTGTTGTAACCGACTAAAAGATTACCATGTAAATCGCTACCCTTCGGATATATAAGGAGGGTAGGGGGACTTCGGTAAGAGGCAGACTCGTATTGGAACCCTAATTCTAGTGTGAACCCTAGCAATACAAAAACACCAAACAAGACGTAGGGTTATTATCCTTCGGGAGGCCCAAACCTGTATAAACCTTGTGTCCTGTGCCCATCGATCTTTCATACTAATATGGATACCTAGATCTACTATCGAGAATATCTCTCGATAGTTGGCGCGCCAGGTAGGGGCCGTGTTGAGTGTAGCTTCGTCGGAATCGATGGCTTTTGTTGACATTAAGTTTCGCCCGGGAGACAAGATCTGCTTTGGTGCCGTCAGCTTCGTCACCGATAAGCATGGGAACCTTGTCAAGCAAGAACGCATTGCCTGCTCGGTCGATGCCACGGCCGATTCAAGCGATCCGGCCAGCTGATTCCTGCTTGGCCTCGACAATGCAACAACAGCTTTCCAGGCAGAAACTCTCTCGAGCGGCAACTCAACGTTGCCCGCAACACCCCGATTGACAACCTTGGTTGACTCGGACTACACTACGGTTGATCTCCCGGCTCATCACATGGATCAGTCGGATGAAGATCCCAAATCTTTTGACGAATCAAGATTCGTTGCAACAATCGGCCTTAAAAGCGAGTCACTCCTGGACTTGATTGAAGGGCCGAGTGATTCAGAGAGTTGCTCATACTTCCACGAGGTATTCATGGTGGCACCTGCAGCCCAAGGAGGGGCTGACAGAGAAACGCCGGCGGCGGTTGCCGCAAGCGGCGCCATACCAAATGGACATATAACCGATCTTGAAGACGATGATCCCGATGCCGCCACTCCCTCGATTTGTAGATTGGATGCTCAGCAGAGACCCTGAGTCATGCAAAACCTAGATATGGGAGACCTCACCTATAACTTGATGGTGAAGACGTCTTCAAGACCCCACAGCACAACATCACGGCCGCGGCGACCCTCCTGCAAACAATAGAGCCTTTGCTCCAAGTCTCCCCAGAGTTAACACCTCAAGTCAACCAATTAAAAGCGCACATCAGGGCCGCGGCTGTACTAGATATGCATGCGGCATGATCAACGCCGAGTAAGTCACTTTCTGGGGCCGCCAGTTCAGTACCCAGGGAGGATAGAAGAGATCGACAACGCTCCAACCGGGAGGCAACCCCGCCTACTATCTCCAGGCGCAGGCCCATCACAGAGTACCATGATCAGCATCCGAACGCCTACCTGCGCAATGGCATACCACCACGTGATGCACGGGTCCGAGTGGACAACAGATACTAGGAGCGTGATGATGTGGCCCGCCGAGATTACGAAGATGAACGGCGCCGACTCGGTTACATTGACTATGAACGTGATAACAGGCGGCAGCCACATAGAGACGATCATTACCGTGATCAATGGGACGAGGGCCGCAGCGATGATAGATCTCCATGGGAAGCTGGACGTGAATGAGAATGGACCCCTGGTCACCGACGATTATGATGAGGAGGCTGGTATCCGATCCTTCGCTCGAGAGCTTCGAACCATCAGCTGGTCGGTCGGCTTCAAGCCAGTCGGCATCGAGAAGTATGACGGCAAGACGGATCCGTGATTGGCTTCACGTCTATTCGATAGCCATACAAGCTCTCGGCGGCGACAATTTTGTCATGGCCAACTACTTGCATGTTTGCCTACGATTATGATGAGGAGGCTGGTATCCGATCCTTCGCTCGAGAGCTTCGATCCATCAGCTGGCCGGTCGGCTTCAAGCCAGTCGGCATCGAGAAGTATGACGGCAAGACGGATCCGTGATTGGCCTCACGTCTATTCGACAGCCATACAAGCTCTTGGCGGCGACAATTTTGTCATGGCCAACTACTTGCATGTTTGCCTAGCCCCAGCGGCAAGAACCTGGCTCACTAATCTGCCCGACAACTCTATCAGCTCCTGGGCAGATCTCTATCGGCAGTTCGTGGCTAACTTTCAAGCCACCTTCGACAGGTCAGGGAATCATTGGGAACTCGGACGGATCAAGCAGCGGGATCGGGATCCACTTCGAGAGTACATCCAATGCTTCTGCCGTGTGAAAAATACCATCCCTAACATCTCGGATGCTCAAGTTGTCGCCGCTTTCCAAGGAGGACTCTGTGATGATGATCTGATAAAGAAGATTGGGAGGTTGGATGCTGCCGACGGACTGTCAGCCAAAGAACTGTTCACTATGGCCGACCAATATGCTACTGGCAATTCGGCTCTATTCCAAGTTCGCTAGTACAAGGAGGCGACCCCAAGGAACTAGTCAGGTCCATCCGATTACAGCAAGGATGGTGATAGGAAGCGCAAGCAAGACCGGATGGTGGCCAACACCGAGCACCAGACCAGGAGGAAACATGTCACTCAGGATGACTTTGACAAGATGCTCGATGGCCCTTGCCTGCTACATGATGGAGCCCACAAAGCCAGAGAGTGCTTCAAGCTAAAAAACTTTGCCCATCATGCCTTGAAGGTCTGCAAAGAACATCCCTGGGTCCCCAAGGGTGGCAGGAAGGACTCGGATAAGGATAACCAAGATGAGGATAAGGAGGACTTCCAAGACCTCGAACGCGAGGTCAATTACATCTGTGGCCGATCTACGGCAGACTCGAAGCGCTAGTAGAAGATCCTCTATAGAAAGGTCCACTCGGTCTCACTAGTAGTACCTCAATATCTACGATGGTCAGAGGTCCCAATTACTTTTGATTGGTCTGACCATTCGGATCACATCCCTAGGCCCAGGAAATATCCCTTAGTACTAACGCCGACTGTTAACTGAGTTCGGCTAAATCGGGTACTGGTAGATGGCGGTAGCAACTTGGACATCCTCTTTATGAAAACCTTCAAGGAGCTTGGCATACCCTTGACCGACCTCAAGCCAAGTCGATCGCCGTTTCATGGTGTGACCCCGGGCATGCAAACAGTCCCTCTGGGACAAATCACTCTGCCTGTGACTTTCGACACTCGGGAGAACTATAGGACGGAGTGCATCACCTTTGAGGTCGCCGACCTCGACTCTAATTATCACGCCATTATAGGGTGGCCAGCCATCACTAAATTTATGGTGGTACCTCATTATCCTTATGTGATGATGAAGCTGCCAGGACCAAACGGAGTCATCTCACTCCACTCGGATGTGCGGACATTATACGACTGCGACAACGACAGTTGTGAGTTGACCGGGACGATAGTAGCGGCATCAGAGCTGTCCGAGTTGAAGGAAACGATCGCAACGGCTGAGGAGGCCATGCTTGACCCTACTCCTAGGAAGGCGCTAAAGACTACGGTACAGGCGGATGCCGTGGAGTCCAAGAAGATTAGCCTAGATGATAGTGATGTATCCAAGACCACCAATATCAGGGTCAATTTAGGTGACAAATAGGAAAGCACGCTCATCCTTTTTCTTAGAAATAATAAAGATATATTTGCATAGAAACCTCCTGGCATGCCAGGTGTTTCAAGGGAAAAGGCTGAGCACAAACTTCACGTCCGTGAAAACGCCAGGCCGGTAAGGCAACAACTTAGACGATTCTCGCAAGACCGAAAGGATGCGATTAGGAAAGAAATTGGGTGACTGCTGGCAGCCGATTTTATTAAAGAAGTTTTCCACCCCGACTGGTTGGCCAACCCAGTTCTGGTGCAGAAGAAGAATAAGGAGTGGCGGATTTGCGTGGATTACACCGGCCTTAACCAAGCCTGCCCGAAAGATCCATTCACCCTCCCACGTATTGATCAAGTGGTTGATTCGACTGCTGGATGCGCTTTGTTGTGCTTCTTAGATGCCCATTCAGGGTACCATCAGCTTCCCTTAAACCAATCCGACCAGCTTAAAATCTTGTTCATCACGCTGTTCGGAGCCTTTTGTTACACAACAATGCCCTTTGGCTTGAAAAACGCCGGTGCCACCTACCAGCGGACTATGCAGCGATGTTTGGACAACCAGATAGGAAGGAATGTTGAGGCTTATGTAGATGACATGGTAGTCAAGACTCGGCTTCCCGCCGACTTGATATCCGACCTAGACGAAACATTCGGCAACCTTCGGAAATACAATATGAAGCTAAATCTGGAAAAATGCGTCTTTGGGGTCCCATCAAGAAAATTACTCGGTTTTCTGGTATCACATAGAGGGATTGAAGCTAATCCAGAAAAGGTAAATGCCATATTACGAATGGGACCTCCACATTTGCAAAAAGACATTCAAAAGCTCACTGGTTGTATGGTGGCGCTCAGTCGGTTTGTATCACAACTCGGTGTTCGAGGGTTACCCTTTTTTTGGCTACTCAAGAAGCAAGAATTATTCATCTGAAATGATGACGCACAGAGAGCCTTGGATGATTTCAAGGCCTACATTAGTGGCCCTCTGGTCCTAACCCCTCCAGAACCAAAGGAACCTTTGCAACTATACATTTCTGCAACCATACACGTTGTGAGCACTGTGCTGGCGGTGGAACGGGCGGAAGATGGCAAGGCTCAAAAGGTGCAACGACCGGTTTACTTCGTCAGTGAGGTATTGTCGGACTCCAAGGTACAGTATTTCCAGCTTCAGAAGCTGATTTACGTATTGCTGATGCCATCTCGGAAGTTGAAGCATTACTTTGAGGATCATCTAATTGAAATTCCACACGTCGTTCGACTTAGGCGAATTGCTGCACAACAAAGAGGCCACAGGGAAAATTGCCAAATGGGTCGTCGAGCTCGGATCATATGATATCACCTTTAAGTCCCGCGACTCGATTAAAGGTCAAGCTTTGTCAGACTTCGTTGCCGAGTGGACAGAATGCGAGTTACCGCCCAGCCTGCAAGAATTATGCTATTGGAAAATGGCGTTTGACGGTTCCTTACAACTGGAAGGTGCCAGGGCAGGGGTTATATTAACATCTCCTGGTGGAGTCAAGCTGCGGTACGTCCTTCGAATGCACTTCTGCGCGTCTAACAACGCCGCAGAATATGAGGCACTATTACATGGACTGTGGACAGCTATCTCACTCTGCGTCCAAAGAATAAGCATTTCCGATGACTCGGCGCTAGTAATTAATCAGGTAACAAAGGAGTGATGTTGTTCTCATGAGAGCATGACAGCCTACTACACTGAAGTTCAGAAGCTAGAAGACAAGTTTGATGGCATCGAGTATAAACATGTCCTGCGCAAGTATAACGAAGGGGCAGATGAATTGGCCAAACTTGGGTGTAGTTCTAAAATACCTGATGGAGTATTCCTCGACGATCTGCATAAGCCATCTGTACTAACCCAGCAAACTATGGAGCAGTCGACACTAAAGGCGGGGGCAGTACCACATGTAACTGTCATTGAGGTAGATTGGCGCACTCCCTTTATTGAGTATTTGGATCGTGATACACTACCGACCGACAAAGACGAAGCCCTCCGAATTATTTGCAAGTCGCGTTCGTATTGTATAGTTGACCATCACATGTACAAGCAAAGCCCACACGGGGTAATGCTAAAATGCTTATCTCAAGATGAAGGCAGAGCTATATTAGGAAACATCCACGCTGGCATTTGTTGGAATCACGCAGGCCCATCCACAATTGCGGCCAAAGTAATGAGGCAGGGGTTTTACTGGCCAACTGCGGGTGCTGATGCCAAGGAAATCGTCTGAAAGTGTGAAGGCTGTCAGTTCTTTGCACGCCAAATGCATGTACCCGCCACAGAACTTCAAAATATCCCAATAACTTGGCCATTTTCAGTATGAGGCTTAGATATTGTTGGACCCTTCGTGAAGGCTCAAGGGGGTTTTACTCACCTTTTCGTAGCAGTGGACAAGTTCTCTAAATGGATTGAAGCAAAGCCAGTCGGCAAGATTTCGGGAAAAAAGCCCATCGAGTTCATGACCAAAATAGTCACTCGGTTCGGTGCCCCACACAAGATCATCACTGACAACGGTACTCAATTCACAGCAGAGGAGTTTAAAGAGTTTGCGGGCCGAGTCGGCTTTAAGATTGGCTATGCCTCGGCCGCCCATCCACAGAGCAATGGCCAAGTTGAGAGGGCAAATGGCCTCCTGCTTTCTGGAATTAAGCCTGGTATATTTGATCGGCTGGAAAAGTACGCTCAATGGTGGGTTCAAGAATTGCCATATGTGCTGTGGGGTCTTAGAACCAATGTAAGCCGTGCCACTGGGCACTCCCCTTTTTCTTTGGTTTATGGCTCAGAGGCCATGTTACCAATTGAGATTCAATTCGCCTCCCCACGGGTGGTAGCGTATGAAGAAAAAACCTCCAATGACCATAGGTGTGACGACTTGTTATTGTTAAAGGAGCAGCGAGATGCCACCTTAATTTTGTCGGTAAAGTACCAGCAAAGCTTGCACCGTTATCACGACAAAAATGTTCGAACACGGGGTTTTTCTGTTGGCAACTTGGTTTTGAAGCAAGTTCAGTCTAAGGTCGGTAAGCACAAGTTGTCGGCTTCATGGGAAGGACCTTTTATTGTAAAGGAAATCACTTGGCCAGGCGCCTATCGATTGATGAATGAGGACGGGTCTGACCTTCAAAGTTCCTGGAATGTTTCACAGCTATGTCGTTTATATGCCTAGTATTTATAGTTTATTGTACTTCTATTGTTGAATATATATACATAATGGTCATGATATCTGATTTTGCAATTTATGATTTCTAATACTTGGTATCACCCTAACTCACGCATGTCGACCAAGCGGGTTACTTAGTCCCCAGGGTTCTTGTCGTCTGTTAGGGACCAAGGCAATTCTCCCAATTCGCATATGCTTGACCGAGTGAGTTCTTAGTCTCCATGGTTCATATTGGTTATTGGGAGCGTTGTTTAGAGGGCTGACATGAGTTATGTTTTGGTTGTGAGTGTTTAACACGAGTTCATACAATACATATACAAAGTAGCGTGACCCAAGAATTCATTACAATACTGGTAATGAATCTAGACCTTAGCGGTCTATCGAACCTTAGTTATATTACAACAACAGAGATGTAATACAGTATTTTAAGCTTTACAACTCCTTACACTTTGGGTAAGGGATCTAGCTCTATTTGGTCGGCTAATATATGCGCTGTTTTTTGCGCCTCAGCCACAAGGGCTTCACATTGCTTGTCCGAGAGATCTTCGTGGAAACCCTCGGCAACCACATCTAACTCTATGCTGGGGATGTGAGATTTTGCTATTGCTAGGACTTATGCGCCGGCTAGCTCTGCAACATTTCGAGCATGCTCTTTTAATCGGCCGGGTGCCCCTTGTAGCCTAGTCATCAGATCTTGGCACCGAGGTGGTTTTTCTTCAGAGTACACGTACTGGGCGACCACCTCTGCATCTTTCTGAAGAGCTGCAAGAGACCATCGAAGGTTTTCATCACCCTCTATAAATTTCTTCTACAAAAGCTCATAAGACCTTTTTGACCCTACAGAAGTACACCAATTACATATACCTAGGTACATATAAACTTGGGAATAAAGGTATTATGCTAACAACACTTACCTCTTAGGCATTTCTCAGCTTCTAATTTTTCAGCTTCGAGGGTGGCAACTTTTTCCTTGTATTCTTCCTTAAGCTTTTCAACTTCTTTGAAGGCTTTTTGGAATTGGTTTAGCTCATCTACAGCCTTTTTGAAGATCTTTTTGGCTTTGGATAGTTTGGTTTCTAGCTTTGTGTTTCTCTCCCTATGGCTTTTTATTGTTCCTTCAGCATCTGTTAATTATGAACATTTTAGTTTACAGCTGTATTTCCATATATATAGGTATAGTAATTTTTACCTTTAGCCCTTTTCTTCCAAGAAGATAGGGATTCTTGCATTATCTTGGAGTCGTCTTTCAGCTTTTCAAAATCATTTTTGATTTCTTCCGAGTCCTGGAGCTGCCTTTTTAATCCCTGGTTCTCGGTTTTCAAAGCTTCAATAGCTTGGCAGACGACTCCAATTCTTTTATACGGCCTTCTGGACCTGCAATTTGAGCAGCCGACTGGGCATCTTGTTTTCGCTTCACTTCCAGCGTTCGTGATACCTCTGTATGGAAGAGGTCAGATATTCATATTCCAGAGATAGCATGCGAGGTATATGCTTTGTGGATCTCGTACCTTGTAGCTCAAACTGAAGTTCATCAACTAGAGATGAACGGGCTTTTAGATCGACTGATAAGCGCCCGACTTCTAGTCTCTCTTTGGCAAGCTGATCTTCTAAATCTACGGCTTTGGCACAATGACTCTCCACAAGTTGTAGACGCTTACTCTTGTTGGCCATATGAGTTTTCAGAGCCTGTAATGATGGCGAGTTATATGGTTGAAACTTCACAGCCAGGTTTGGTGATTACTATTATCAACATTATTTTTCAAGAATGGAGGAATACCTGGAAGGAATGGAAGGCTTTTTCAGTATGTTCTTCAAAACTTTTCAACTCCGCTTGTTCTGCCGACTCATCAAATCCGGTGATGGCGAATGGGCCAATATGATATACTGACCTAGTCGACGTGGGTTGTTCCGGAGCACCCTCTTTTACCACTCGATGAATGGGAGTAGGCGTGACATTTTCCTCCGGACCGATCGAATAGTCATATGTTGGTTCTGGCATTGTTTCAAATACCAGTGATGGCTCTTCGGGTTCAGTGGAGGTAGGAGTATCAGCACCTGCTGCCATCTCAGATGTATTCAGGTCTAGGACATTAGGTGACTCAGCCTACCTAGCTTCTGGCCGAGTGGATTTGGGTGCATTCTTTAAATCACTCGGCTTCTCTGCCGAGTGGCCTGGGACATCATTTTTGGATGTCCTGACAGCCGGAGCATCTTGGTCTTTTTCAGGAATTGAACTTTGCGCTGGGATGTCTTCAAATGACGTTCACCCGGACGACCTGTCAATTAGATAGAGATTACATAATTGTTCAAATGGAGAGCTAAGCTTCAAGTTACATTGTTCTGTTTACCTTGAGTGGCATTTGAATTTTAGGCCTGACACTATTGGTGGGGGCTGGTTGGCCTTGGGGTACTTGTTGTGTCTGGCGCCGCCTCATGGGTGCCTGCCTTGCTTGGTTCACTCAGACGACTTTGCTCTTTCTCATTTTCATCCATGGTCTGCCGAGTGGTGGAGGCTTTCTCTGAAGTTTTTTTCTTTGCCTCTTCTTGAAGTCTAGCTACTCTTTCAGCTAGCGACTCTTCTTCATCAGAGCCTTCAATGTGCGCGTTGCGGCGCTTGGAGGCTGATGGTTGTGTGGGAGACTTCTTTTGTGGCGTCGGTGGCAATGGTGGATTGGACACATATACATCAAGGTTCTGCAACATATGTGATGTATAATTCGTTACTAAACATAATGAAAGAGGTGTTAATTTTTCAAGCAGCGAGGTGGATAACTTACTGTACTCCTATCAGTCAAGGAATGATGTCCAGATTTTGCACTCCCTGGAGTCCAACCAAGAAGTGATGCAAATATGTTCTGCAGACGCAATATCAATTCCCTCTCTGACAATATTTCTGGCACTTCCATTGTGGGGTCTGAGCCTAATTGAAATTTCCATCTGAACATGGCGTTTCTTGATAGGCTGTATGTGGCGATATATGAAGCTTGCGGCAATGTGTACGCTGGTATATCCTTTAGACTTGAGATAAGCAATATGCTATAATATAGCATCAACCTAAGACTTCTTGTTTGGATGAGCCTTTGCTAACCACTCGGGTCGTGGCTTGGGGGTATCGACTGTCATTTCTGAGAAAGATGGAGCGTGGTTTCCATGGTAAAACCAGTCCGCGTGCCACCCCTTGATGGTTGATGGCAGTGGCACAACAATATACTTGGATTTATTCATTAATTGGAATCCAGCACCCCCTATGACATTATTATTGTTTGACTTCAAAACAAAAAGTTCTTTGAAGGTATCAAAATGGGGATAGATACCCAAGAACACTTCACACAGGTGAATAAATATGGAGATGTGTAAAATGAAATTTGGATTTAGATTGACAAGATTGATGCCATAGAAGAAAAGAAAACCCCTAAAGAAGTCGCAACAAGGGATCCTAAATCCATGACAGAAAAATGAGGAGAAAAAATTGATTTGGTCGACGGGAGGTTGGGGAAATCTCTGACCTATGGCCTCGATCCATCCTCCGGTCTGTTGATCTGCAGCATGCCATCAATCACCAATCTGTTGATTTTCTCTGAATCCATGGCAGACACGGGGAACTCCTTGATGGCGGTAGGGATATCAAAGATTGTTTCTTCGTCTTCGCCCTTTCTAGGAGAGGAGTGCTTCTCGGATTGAGCTTTGGTGTTTTGACGGGTACACTTCGGGGCCATCACTCTTGTGTTAGCACAGAGGAAACTGATGCGTGGAGTTTCTAGGAGGATATAGAGGCCCGGGACCTAGGGTTTGTGCGGGCAAGACGGCGGCGGCGGTGAAATGGAGGCCTGTGATCTAGGGTTTGTGTGTGGAAGATGGCGGCGAAGAAGTGAACACGAAGGGATGCGACTGTTTGATGGTGCCTTTATAAGTGTTCGATAACCTAGTGGGCCGGAGCTTGTCATATTCCGTCAAGTGCAGTTTAAATCAGTACACACATTTGTTATTATACTAAGATTTTTTTAAGCATTAACCTTGGATGTGGAGGATCTTAAAATAAGTGATAAATCACTCGGACTTATGCGGTTTCAGTTTTGGAAATTCCACATTTTGAGATTCTGTGACAACTCACTCGGCTTGTTGCGGTTTTAACCTTGGAAATTGTACCTTTCGCAATTCTGTGTTAAATCACTCGGATTGTTGTGGTTTCAACCTTGGAAATCGCATCTTCTGAGATTTTGTGATAGATCACTTTTATTATCTCGGCACCAATCTTGGGGGCTGAATTTTTGTATTACTACTATTGATACATCACCAATCTTGGGGGCTATGATAATTGAATTTCGTTGTTAATCATTCGGATTAAGGGCACTTCAGCATTATGGATGTAAATATTAATTTGGTGATGCACCACTTGGCGAATGAGAAAATTCAACTAAATATGGAGCTTGTTTAGCTTATACAAATTGGAAGATTCAGATGTCATTATGCCCTTTTGTGTAGAAGGACAAGATTAATTGGATATTTTTTAATAACTCAAAAGTTGCTTCGGTATAGACTCAACAACCTTCTGAGTTGGGGGCTATATTCATAGGCTATATCTCTTTCAGGCGTTTATGAATAAGAGATATCAGAAGTAATAGAAAAAGCACTTCCCAATTTCATAAGATGTCAAGGCAAATCAAGACGACGATTCAAAATGGAAAGTGCTTGGGGGCTACTATGGAACATATATACCCTGTATACTTAACCACTCAGCTAACTGGCCGAGTGGGCCAAGGGCTCGGGTATGGTGTATTTGGCCTAGAAGATATTTACTTAGATACTTGTTTGAGTAAGCAACAAGTTAGGTTAGTAGATATGTTGGATAGATAGAATCTGTTGTAACCGACTAAAAGATTATCATGTAAATCCCTGCCCTTCGGATATATAAGGAGGGCAGGGGGCCTTCGATAAGAGACAGACTCGTATTCGAACCCTAATTCCAGTGCGAACCCTAGCAATATAGAAACACCAAACAGGACATAGGGTTATTATCTTTTGGGAGGCCTGAACCTGTATAAACCTTGTGTCATGTGTCCATCGATCTTTCATACTCATACGCATACCTAGATCTACTATCGAGAATATCTCTCGACAAGAATCGTGAGGTATACCATCAACAAATTGGTAAAGAAACATCTATCATTTAGTTTTGGGAGTGATCATATGGAATCAATGAAATGGTGAGAAGGATGGAGGTTGTTTGTCTTTCGTTGTGTGATATGACATTATTAAAAAGAATATATAATATAGATACTATCATGTGATAGAATTGTATAACATATTGTATCTGTGAAGAATGTCTTATAGTTTATAATATTTAACATCCGTAGCAATGCACGCACAATTTGCTAGTTTTTTAATATACATTTTATTCATTTCACTTCTACTACAAATATAGCTTGGTTGCATGTTATTATTTCTATCATTCTCATATATTATAGGGACAATTGTGTCCTTTACCTCCACTGCTACAAAAAGGGAATTTAGTGACAGGTATGTAACGCATTTAGAGATGTAAAATGTCCTGTCTTTATTTTTGCGTCTCTAAATCTAAGGTTATAGTAACGGGGATTTAACTGTCTCTAAAACTAAGATTACAGTGATGTAATATCATCCCCGTCCCTAGTATACTTTAGGGACGTACCATATCCCCATCCCTAGATCTTATTCTGATTAAAAAAAGAAAAGGCGGGCCAGCCCAGCCTAGCCTAGAGGAACCCTAGATCCACCACCACCGGATGGGGTGGGGAGGCCGCCGCCGGAGGGGGAGAAGGCCGCCAGGGGAGAGGAGGCCGCTGCCAAAGGGTGAAAGAAGGCCACCACTCGAGGATGTCGTGCGAGATCTAGAAGCGATGAGAAGGTGGAGGCCCGCGTGAACATGGGCGCCATGGTGGCGGCCGCCGCGTCGGCATCGAACGCCAAGGCCGACGCCTCGTTGGCTGCGCGCAGCGGCGTACAACATTGACGTGCGAGGAGGTCAGGTATGGGGCGTCGGGGGTGAAGGTGCATGAGGGCAGGCCGCGCGGGAAGGAGATGTTGGAGGTGGCACCACGGGCGAGGAATGTGGCCACAACAGTGTAGAGGAGGAACGGAATGAACAGGAGGATGAAGTGGACGGCCATGGCCATCCAGGCGGGAGAGAAGGGCGCGGGTGAGAGAGAGGGTAGAGAGGCGGCGGGAGTGGTGAGAGAGAGAGAGAGAGGGAGGTAGAGTGGCAACGGGAGTTAGGGTTTAGGTTTATATAGCAAAAACTGGAAAGGAAAACAACTAAAAAGAGAGAAAAAAAGGACTGTGTTGTCGGTGGGGGGCGAACCGTGATGCTTTCATTGAAAGGAGGATGTTTACCAGCGCACAACTCATCTTCTCTGTTGAACCCATCTCTATTTCTTTATATACTAGTGACAGGAATAGAAACTCGTCCCCAAAAACTAAAACAGTAGTGATGGGGACTCAAATCCATGTCTTTACTATAAATCCCCGTCCTTCAAAACTGAAAGAGTAGTAACGGGTATACAAAATTCCGCCTCTACATTAAAACCCCATCTCTATTAGTTAAACCTATAGAGACGGATTTTTAACACCGCCGCTAAATCTTTTACCAGAGACGGCTTTCTATTCAAACATCTCTATATGTGTTTTTCAACCAAATAGTAGTCACTATAAGTGATCTAGTGACATGACTATTTTAGCCGTCTCTAAACACGCTCATTAAATCCCTATTCTGTGATAATGCTTATTATAAAATTGAATTATATGCTTGACCCTATTTTTTACGGTTTGTATATTTGATCTTGTGTTTCTAAAATTGATTGGGTCAAACATGCAAATCTTAAAAATAAAATAGTCAAACGTGCAATTGGACTTAAAAACAGAGTCAGTTTTATCTAAGTCTTTATATTATAATATGTAAAACCTAATGCATCTAATGCAACAACTAATAATAACAATAATAAAAAACCTAAATTAATTTAATATTTGAGAAAATAACTCTTTTACCAATAATAAATGATTATAGTCTAATAAATTTAGGATAAATTTTAATCTATTATAAAAATTTTAAAACTTAGTGAAATTTTAGTCACAAACCAAAATTTCAAATTTTGAGGTGTGACACCAGCCATGTTGGTACATGGACACAAAAAAAAATGTTGTAGACGACCGCACCATATAGGAAGGCGAGGCGACACCAAAAATAGGTAAAGAGATGACCACACCTCAATTAATAAGTTGTAGAGATATATAAGGTTTCTATATATGATAGTCCCTTATTCTGCTTGAGTATATGAATATGATTTTGTGAGTTTTTGAACTCCATTGCCAAATTTGCATCCATTTATAGTTTATCTACAAATGGACAAAACATTCAAAACATGAAAGCTCATTTGAGGAATAAAAAAGAATGTATAATAATAATATTATACTAAATGTGCATTATAATATTATTATAAAAGAACATACAAATGGAGATATTAAATGTGCATTATAATAATATTATATTTAAATATAAGGATCAAAATGGGACACAATATTTAATGTAAAATCTCAATACTTGAGAAGAAGACAAACACTACTCCCTCCGTTCCAAAATTATTGTCGTTGACTTTTTTTGCTACCTTTGACCATTCATCTTATTTAAAAAAATTCGACAAAAATATCATATATTTTTTCATTATTTATTTTATTACTAGATAAAATTGAAATATAACTTATAATTTTTCATATTTGCACAAATATTTTGAATAAGATGAATGATCAAAGATCACGAAAAAGTTCAATGGCGACAACAATTTTAGAATGGAGGGAGTATTCGTGTAAGATATAATCTCTCTCTCGGTCGGTCATTGATCTGGTTAGGGACAATGGTTGTAGTTGGTCATGGCTGCGGTGTCGGTCGAGCGATGGTGGCGCGTGGTCGAATTTGGTGACTGGGTTGCGCTTTAGGCAGCCTGAGCTGGACTTGTCCTGGACTTTTCCTATGGAGGTGGTTAGGTCGATGGCACCGACCGAGTGCGGTGGCGACACCCTACTACTGCAGTCACGGTTGGGTGTGATACCCTTGTCCTGTTCTAGCAGCTGGTGACCAAGATCGATGCAATGGCAGATGCGGACTTTCAAGAGTGGTGGGCGACAGGTGGGACAAACGAATCTCGATGTGCCTTGGAATGAAATGAATGGAGGAACAAAGACAAGTAGGTTAGTTCTCCGTACCATAACCCTTTGTTCTTCGAATTTTGGATTGTCATCCCTTCGAGTTATTTTCTTTGATGCACTTTTTCTTGGGAGATCCACGTTCCATCGCCCTCTTCTAATATCTCTCGATCTTTTGTTGGTGAAGTTATCTTTTTCTCCAGTTGAATCCTTTTGCTTCCTCTTTCCCTTCTTCTATCTCGATCCCCCTCCTTGGGATCAATCTCTAGTCGCCACAGATCTGTTTTTTGGTGGCTAAATGCTCCTGCACTCTCGTCAGCTCCCGCCTCTACTCACCAAACCACGAAACTGTTGGTAGATATATGCAGATTTTTTTTTGCAAAACAAAATACAAAAAGGCCCAAATCAGCAGCCTGCCAGCCGGCAAACCAATTTTTTTAAGCCCACAAGCACACAATTCTCAATATCACTTAAAAACTCTAAAAAGATCACATAAAACCACATTCATATAAAATCTTAAAACAAATCTTTCTTACGCTGATGATTTTTTTTAAGTCCACAGGCAAAAAAAAGTTATTGGAAGCCCACAAACACAAGAACTCAAAATCAGACATACAAAATAGAAACCCGACAAATGGGTCTCAAACAAAATAGAAGCCCATTAAACAGGTCTCAGTTATAAAAGAAGTCCAACAATCGGGTCTGAAACATTACAAGCCCAACAAACGGGCATGTGGTAGAAGATCCGGTCCATCTATATGTTGGGCTGTATTTGACGCAAATGCAAAGTCCCAATCTTAGGATAACTGTTCAATTACAATCCTACGATCAAAAAATGTGATCGAGCCTTTTGCAAGAACGAAGTCACCTGCTATGGCGACGGACTCAATCTTTTATACAGGTTTTATTCATTTCACTAGCTGCTACTAATAGAGATTAGTTGCATATTATTGTTTCTACCATTGTCTCATATATTATAGGGACAATTGTGTCATTGACCTTATTCTAAAGTCCAATTGTATGCTTGGACCTCTTTTTTATGGTTTGCATGTTTACTCGTGTGTTTTTAAAAATGATTGCATAATTGACCCTATTTCGTGTAAAAAAATAGG
Source organism: Eleusine coracana subsp. coracana (assembly GCA_032690845.1). Lineage (NCBI taxonomy): Eukaryota > Viridiplantae > Streptophyta > Magnoliopsida > Poales > Poaceae > Eleusine > Eleusine coracana. The sequence continues at coordinate 47,070,865 of CM064430.1, forward strand.
ATCAAACATGCAAAAAAAAGTTAATCATGCAATCATTTTTAAAAACACAGGGTCAAACATGTAAATCCTCAAAAGGAGGGTCAAACATGCAATTGGATTTGAAAACAAAATCAGTTTCCTTTAAGCCCCTATATTATAATATGTAAAACCTTTAAACATTTGTAGCAACGCATATTTAGCTAGTCTCTATCTCTACATCTTAATAATTCCAGTACGATCGTCTAAGTCCACTTTTTGGTGTCCTTAGTTTGAGTCCGTTTCCAGTATGGTCGTGGGGAATAAGGCAGGAGGCGACATTGCTCGATTCGGTTTGATGAGGTGCAGGCACTCATGACGTGGTTCAAGTTGGCTCTTAGCGTCCTTGGAAATAATACAGCAACACAAAGAGCCGCAGGGCAGCGTTCCAATGATTCTGCTCAAGTAAACTAACCGAATTTTTAGACACAAGAGGTAGCACACGATAGTTACTAACGAATGGTGGGAGGCTCTGAGTGAAAATCGCCAGAAGTGATGAACAAAATGATACTTGCCAACATGACCAGAGAGAATCCATAAGCTTTACTGAGGATGGACGTCCCCTTGCAAAAAAAAAAGAAAAAAAAATGAGGACGGACGTCTCTCTCTTGCAAGTGCCGCAGGCCCACAGGCCGCAGCCCCAGCGTCCCCCTCGCACGCACGCAACCAACTGGCCATCACGCGGATCCGACGGTGATGCACTTTGTTGCGCGCTAGGTGCTCCCCAGGTAACACCACCAGACTATCCCGGAAGGTGTTGGAGATATGCCCAAGAGACAATACGGATTTGATCCGTATGTGAGCGTCATACGGATATTGATCCGTGTAAGGAATTAGTCCACTAATGGGCCAACTAGTCGAGGCCCATTAGAAGGGTCTATTTAAGTGGAGGAGGGGCTTAGGGCGCAGGGATTCCACCAGTCCTTAACCCTAGCCGCCGTGCTCCTCTTACTCGCCCACAAAACCCTAACCGTGTTGCCGGTGCTAGCACGCCGCGCACGGTGCTCCAACCCCGTACGTGTGAATACCGCGAGGAGGCGCTGCTGCTGCTGCGGTGCCGACGGCTGGACTAGAAGGAGACGATTGACGTGATCGACTACTTCCTCTACATCGACGCGCGACTACGTTGGATCGAGCTGCTCCAACATTCGCTTCCGCTCCGCCTGCGCGTCTAGTGGTAACGATCCATGATCCTCTCTTGCAAGGTTTTCTGGTTGAACGGTAGAAATTTTATATGCTATCGTAGCCTACCCGTTCCCCTACAGTGGTATCAGAGCCGACCTTGTGTAGTTTGTGATCTAGATCTTGTGCATATAGTTGATATGTTGATGTACTAGATGAGATCTATTACATGTTTTGTGTTCGGATTGATTAGATCAATTATGATAGGGAGGTTCATAAGGTAATGGGCGGATAGCAATACATGCATCATTGATTTATTTGTGTTCCTTCTCCGTGCGCGCGCGACTTGTCCCTACCGGCTGGAATCACCATCGGGACTAACTGCGTGCGCCAGTAGAGGAGCCAATAGTATCATAATCATGTACCGCAGTCTACTCATGAAAACCTAATGGAAAACAAAGCCATTGTGAATGACTCAAAATCGGGCAAATATGATTTTCCCGATAGGATTTCCATTGTGATTTTATAGATACGATCTGTGAAATCCTGTGAGGGGGCGGGGGGCGGGACCGCCGTACGGACACGCCTAGATTGTTACAACCCTTTTTGGCCACATGTTAGCATTCGCTTCTCGCCTAACTTGTTTTTGCAGAGAATGTTGTGAATAGTATGGCCCAAAAGATGCATGTGATGTATATATGTGATTTGCATGGCCTGCGTGCCATGATTAATTACAGCTGGGTTGAGGCTGTCATATTATTGTATAACGGCCTGCGTGTCGATCTGTGATGCTTGATATTCTCATGTAATTTATTACTAGCTATTAGTTGTAGTAGCTAAGTGTTAGTTCATGGAGGCCTCAAGCATGATGGTTGAAGGGACGGGAGACATGGCGATAACAATGGAGATGGAGATCACCAATTGAAAGGGGCCATACTATTTCACAGTCAATATGATTGCCTGTGATGATGTTCCTATCATCCTATTCTTTCATATGTTATTTATATTAGATATGATTAACATGCTAGAATAGGTTCCCTCAAGAAAAATTAAATTATATGCCCTTCCAATAGCTGCACCTATTAAAATTATGATCGTTGTATGGTAGGTCTGCCAAAGTAGAGTACCTCAACTATCTTAATTATTAGGATAAATGTCGGACATTTATATGCATAGTATTGGTTTAATTAACAAAGCTATCAAAACGGTTTTGGGCTTTGGGGCATGGTGTTGGCGCCGGGGCATGTGATGCCACCCAACAAACAAGAGTCACATAAGGATGTGATTAGCAAAGTGTTGCTTACCTATGTCACTAGATTTCTAGCGGTGATGCCAAAGCTCACTAGGATCTAAGTTGAATATGGATCTTGAACCACTATATGTCGTTTTGAGGGAAAACGATTCCAAGCATATAGTGGAATAATGAACTTTTGTTAAAATGTTTATAAGAGTTTTATATTTACATAGTGCTTATATTTGCATATTTTCTGTTGTAGATCATGGCACCAACCGCTAGTAACACTTTCAATTTGCGCTCAATTCTTGAAAAAGAAAAGCTTAGTGGAACAAACTTTATTGATTGGTATCGCAACTTGAGAATTGTTCTCAAGCAAGAGAAAAAGGAATATGTTCTAGAGCTTCCCTATCCTGATGATCTGCCAGAAAATGCTACTGCCACTCAGAAAAGGGAGTATGAGAAACATACCAATGATGCAGTTGATGTTAGCTGTCTCATGCTTGCCACTATGTCCTCTGAGCTTCAGAAGCAATATGAGAACGCGGATGCCCACAATATGATTGAGGGACTTCGTGGCATGTTTGAGAACCAAGCAAGGTCTGAGAGGTATAACATCTCAAAGTCCTTGTTTGCGTGCAGGCTAGCTGAAAACGGTTCTGTCAGTCCTCATGTGATCAAGATGATTGGTTACATTGAGAATCTGGAGAAACTTGGTGCTGCTCTACACCCTGATTTGGCCACAGATGTGATTCTCCAGTCGCTTCCTGCAAGCTATGAGCCTTTCATTTTGAACTTTCAAATGAATAGCTTAGAGAAGACATTGGCTGAGTTGCATGGGATGCTTAAGACAGCTGAGGCAAGCATCAAAAAATCTGATCCAAGTCAAGTTAACTTGGTTCAAAAGGATAGCAAGAAACGAAAGCGCAAGACTAAGGCTAAGGCTACAGATCAGATCTCTAGCACTAAGCCTAAGCCTGCAGCAGCTCCTAAGCCTAAACCGGCGGGTAGTGATCCTTGTTTTCACTGCAAGAAACCCGGTCATTGGAAGAGGAATTGCAAGCTTTATCTGGAAGAGCTGAAGAAGAAGGGTGGAGACACTTCTAATTCAGGTATCAATGTTATTGAAATTAATAATGTTGCTACATGTCCTTATGGTTCATGGGTATTTGATACCGGATCGATGATTCATACTTGCAAATCGTTGCAGGGGCTTAAAGAAGCAAGGAAATGTGCAAAAGGCGAGGTGGATGCTCGCGTCGGCAATGGTGCAAAGGTTGCTGCGTTGGCCGTCGGAACTTATCCACTCTCATTACCATCAGGATTAGTTTTGGAGTTAAATAATTGTTATTATATTCCCGCCTTAGGAAAAAACATTATTTCTTCAAAATGTTTGGAGGAAGATGATGGTTATGAGGTCATAATAAGGAACAAGTGTTGTTCCATTTATTTAAATAATATTCTCTATGGTAATTGCCCATTGGTGAATGGATTATATTACTTAGATCTTGAGAATAAGCCTATTTATAACATTGATGCGAAAAGGCTCAAGCCTAATGATTTGAATCCCACGTATACTTGGCATTGTCGTTTAGGTCATATAAATGAGAAGCGCATAAAGAAACTCCATACAGATGGTCTTCTAAGTTCTTTTGATTTTGAATCAATTGATACATGTGAATCTTGTTTACTTGGCAAAATGACTAAGTCGCCTTTCACAGGAAATAGTGAGAGGGCGAGTGAACTATTGGGACTTGTACATACGGATGTATGTGGACCAATTAGTTGCACGGCCAGAGGTGGTTTTCAGTACTTCATAACTTTTACCGACGACTTTAGTAGATATGGTTACATCTACTTAATGAGGCATAAGTCTGAATCCTTTGAAAAGTTCAAAGAATTTCAAAATGAAGTACAAAATCAATTGGGCAAGACTATTAAATGCCTACGATCTGATCGTGGTGGTGAATATTTGAGCCATGAATTTGGTGAACATCTAAAGCAATGTGGAATTGTTCCACAATGGACTCCGCCAGGAACGCCCCAATGGAATGGAGTATCCGAACGGAAGAACCGAACCTTGTTAGACATGGTTAGGTCTATGATGAGCCAAAGTGATCTTCCATTGTCCTTCTGGGGATACGCTCTAGAAACTGCCGCTTTCACACTTAATAGGGTTCCATCTAAATCCGTGGAAAGGACACCATATGAGATATGGACTGGGAAGCGTCCCGGGTTGTCTTTTCTTAAGATTTGGGGATGTGAGGCTTATGTAAAACGTATGACGTCTGATAAGCTTTCTTCCAAGTCTGATAAATGCTTCTTTGTAGGATACCCTAGGGAAACCAAAGGTTATTATTTCTACAACCGGGAAGAGGGCAAAGTGTTTGTCGCTCGTAATGGTGTGTTTCTAGAGAAAGAGTTTCTCTCCAAAAGGGTAAGTGGGAGAACGGTGCAACTTGAAGAAGTTCAAGAAGCTCCAGAAAATGTTTCTTCTTCCGCTATACCACAATTGGATGAACAAATTGTTGTTGAACCAATTGTTGAAACACCAGCCCCGCGTAGGTCAGAAAGGGCACGTCGCGCTCCTGAAAAGTTCACGCTCCTAACCACGGGGCAGCGAGACATATTATTGTTAGACAATGATGAGCCTAAGACTTATAGTGAAGCAATGATGGGACCGGACTCTGAGAAATGGCTTGGAGCCATGAGATCCGAATTAGAATCCATGAGAGAAAATCAAGTTTGGAACTTGATAGATCCAACTGATGGTGTAAAAACCATTGAGTGTAAATGGGTTTTTAAGAAAAAGATAGACATGGATGGAAATGTTCACATCTATAAGGCACGATTGGTGGCGAAAGGTTTTAAGCAAATTCAAGGGGTTGATTATGATGAGACCTTCTCGCCCGTCGCTATGCTAAAGTCTATACGGATCCTTCTAGCAATTGCCGCATTTTATGATTATGAGATATGGCAAATGGATGTCAAAACGGCTTTCCTTAATGGAAACCTAAGTGAGGATGTGTACATGACACAGCCTGAAGGTTTTGTCGATCCACAAAATGCTAGGAAGATATGCAAGCTTCAAAGGTCCATTTATGGACTAAAGCAAGCATCTCGGAGTTGGAATCTTCGCTTTGATGAGGTAGTCAAAGGGTTTGGCTTCATTAAAAACGAAGAAGAGCCTTGTGTTTACAAAAGGGCTAGTGGGAGCGCGCTTGTCTTTCTGGTCCTTTATGTGGATGACATATTGCTGATCGGTAATGATATTCCAATGCTTGAAGCTGTTAAGACTTCTTTGAGAAAGAGTTTCTCAATGAAGGAATTAGGAGAGGCAGCTTACATTTTGGGCATTAAGATCTATAGAGATAGATCAAAGAGGCTAATTGGATTAAGCCAAGACACGTACATTGACAAGGTATTGAAACGGTTCAATATGCAGGATTCCAAGAAAGGTTTCTTGCCCATGTCACATGGGGTTTCTCTTAGCAAGACTCAGTGTCCCTCGACACCAGATGAGCAAGAGAAAATGAGAGCGATTCCTTATGCTTCGGCTGTTGGGTCCATCATGTATGCCATGATAAGTACTCGCCCAGATGTAGCCTACGCTCTTAGTGCTGTGAGCAGATACCAGTCAAATCCAGGAGAAGCTCATTGGGGAGCTAATAAGAATATCCTAAAGTACTTGAGAAGGACTATGGGTATGTTCCTAGTCTATGGAGGTGAGGAAGAGCTCGTTGTAAATGGTTACACTGATGCTAGCTTCCAAACCGACAAAGACGATTCGAGATCGCAATCTGGATATGTGTTTTGCCTCAATGGAGGCGCGGTGAGCTGGAAGAGTTCCAAGCAAGATACGGTTGCTGACTCAACAACGGAGGCTGAGTACCTTGCCGCTTCAGAAGCTGCAAAGGAAGCTGTTTGGATCAGAAAATTTGTTTCTGAGTTGGGTGTGGTTTCTAGTGCATCCAGTCCAATGGACCTCTATTGTGATAATAGTGGTGCCATTGCGCAAGCCAAGGAGCCTAGAGCGCATCAAAAGAACAAACACGTACTACGGCGTTATCATCTTATTCGGGACATCGTCGCTCGAGGTGATGTAAAGATATGCAAGGTGCACACGGACTCAAACATCGCTGATCCGTTGACAAAACCTCTCTCTGAGCCCAAGCATGAGGCACATATGAGATCCATGGGTATTAGATATCTGCATGATTAATGTATGAGAGATTGTGTAATGTCTATGTTTATGTGTGATTGAATAAAGTGTTATTCTGTTCTATGGATAATAATTATTGCATTGATTGACAAGTGCGTGACTTGTTTGTGAAACTCATTGTTCTTTTATAATATTATCCTAAATGATCCCTAGTTCCTTATCATTGTGTTGGACAATAATGATTCATGGACTAGCACATGTATTGGTTGATGATCGTGTTTCACAGATCATTGATATGGAGATATCAAATCAATAATGTGAACACATGTTGGAGAACATAGTGTTGGACTGACCCACTAATAGACTTTGCTGAGATGTTATTATTGTGTCATCAATTGTTGTCTTGTATGATATACCTTTGGGATCCTTAGACCTGAGATTGTCATTGATTCCCAGAATGTATAATAGCATATTTAGGGATTACCAAACGCTATTCCGTAACTGGGTAGTTATAAAGGTAATTTTCGGGTATGCTATGAAACATGTCGTGGGGTGTGAGCGGTCAAGATGGAATTTGCCCCTCCTAATAACAGGAGAGATATCTCTGGGCCCCTCGAGTTAGATGGATTTAGAAGTGCATGGCCATGCCAATGTGATTAAAAGTTAATCATAATGACTAAAAGTTAGTCATGATAAATCCACTAGACATTCGAGTGAATGGTCGAGCTATTATAGGGATGACACGTATCTTGCCTTAAGCTTGACTAATATCGTGAGGCAAAGGGATCGCTGACTGCGTATGTCAAAGGTTCAGCTGATATGATCTTTATGTGTACACGAGAATCAGTATGTGCTGCTAGGTGCCGCTATTGATTTATGATTTGAAAAATGGTTTTCACATCATTGTCGTGTACATATGAACCTAACGGGTCACACACTTAACGGGTTGGAACGTCGCTTGCCTATGTGATTGTCTCTAGTGCAAGTGGGAGATTGTTGGAGATATGCCCAAGAGACAATACGGATTTGATCCGTATGTGAGCGTCATACGGATATTGATCCGTGTAAGGAATTAGTCCACTAATGGGCCAACTAGTCGAGGCCCATTAGAAGGGTCTATTTAAGTGGAGGAGGGGCTTAGGGCGCAGGGATTCCACCAGTCCTTAACCCTAGCCGCCGTGCTCCTCTTACTCGCCCACAAAACCCTAACCGTGTTGCCGGTGCTAGCACGCCGCGCACGGTGCTCCAACCCCGTACGTGTGAATACCGCGAGGAGGCGCTGCTGCTGCTGCGGTGCCGACGGCTGGACTAGAAGGAGACGATTGACGTGATCGACTACTTCCTCTACATCGACGCGCGACTACGTTGGATCGAGCTGCTCCAACATTCGCTTCCGCTCCGCCTGCGCGTCTAGTGGTAACGATCCATGATCCTCTCTTGCAAGGTTTCCTGGTTGAACGGTAGAAATTTTATATGCTATCGTAGCCTACCCGTTCCCCTACAGAAGGGACGCCCGTGCCCGCAGCCAGGAGCACGCTCACCCCCACCAGGATCTTGCCTCCTGTCAACCAGAGAGGAAACAGAGGAAGGAAGGCTAGAAAGCAACTGCACCGGCAATGGAACTGGAGCCAGCAAGAGCTGCCTGTTGGAGAGATGCCCAAGAGATATTACGAATTTGATTCGTATGCGAGGGTCATACAGATATTGATCCGTGAGGGAATAGTTCACTAATGGGTCAACTTGTCAAGACTTATTAGAAGGGTCCATATAAGTGGAGACGGGGGCAAGGGGTACGTGCACCCACCAGTCCATAACCCTTGCTGCCGCGCTCCTTTCTCTCTTGCCCATAACCCTAACCGTGTTGCCGGTGCTAGCACGCCACGCACGGTACTCCAATCCCGTACGTGTGGATACCGCGAGAAGGCACTACTGTTACTGCGGTGCCGGACGGCTGGACTAGGAGAAGACGATTGACGTGATCGACTACTTCCTCTACACCGATGCGCGACTACGTTGGACGAGCTGCTCCAACCTTCGCTTCCGCTCCGCCTGCGCGTCTAGTAGTAATGATCCATGATCCCTTTTTGTTAGGTTTCCTGGTTGAACGGTAGAAATCTCCGTTGGACAAATTGAAGGATGTCATTGACTTGGCGCGTACGACATTACTATAGACCAGAAGTGATGTTCAAGATTTCAAGAAAAATTGATATCGAGAATATGGATGAATAACTTTGCATTTTATATTTTATTTAAAATATTTATATTTTATTTATAATTATTAAATGATACTAGTATTATGCATGTGTGACACACACGTGCGATTATTCTATAATGTTATCTTGTTTACTGAAAATCACGGTTGAAATGAAAATCACGGTTGAAATAACCGGGGTTAACTCGCTAATAAATCTGGTTAACCAGTCTGGGCCGGTTACCCCGATCAGCCGGTTAACCTCCGGTTATAATTTAATTTTTAAAAAATTAAAAAAATCGAATCAGACGAAACCAATGTAACCAATCAGTGAAACTTCACAAAAACCAATATTTTTGAATTTAAAAATATATATTCAAAATATATCACTAAAACCAATCTAACTGATGGGTTAACCAGAATAACCGGCATGTTAACCGGCCGCCGACCATGCGCCAACCAAAACAATTTTTGTTTGGCTAACCGACCGGTTATACCGGCCCGGTCGGTTATGTGAACCTTGCTGAAAATATATATAAATAGTGCAAACTAATGACATCTCAACATAATAAGCACAATGAATACACCATTTGTTACAGAATCTTTTATTCTTAATGGTCTTAAGAGCGGCTGAATAGGAAATGGTTTATAATACATATAAACAAATATATGTGTGAAGAGATTAATACGAATGTGAATACCAAATATTACACATATAATGGAAAAGTAAAATGCGACCCAAAACATCATTAAAGGATAATCTTACAATATATGTATCAAGAACTTCTATGTAACAGGTAGATAATATATGTTATCTACCATTTTGATAACACAAGTTTATTCAATATGAACATATAGACGATATATGGTGCATGTATAACTTGAATTCTTCTATTTTATATCATCCTATAGCTTGGGATGCTCTGCAAGATATTTACTTCCCTTTCCGCTCCAGGCAACAAGCTCGACATATAACTTGAATTCTTTTATTTTATATCCTCCTATAGTTTGGGATGCTCTGCAAGATATTTACTTCCCCTTTCACTCTAGGCAGCAAGCTCGGCATATTGTTGACACCCAATGTCGGCTACAATTGTGCTTCAACAATATAGATATTGGAATACTGGATGATGTTTGCATCAATTTGTAACCATCTAGAATCAGCAATTGCAATCTCATTTTGTATCTTCAAATTCAAAACATATTAGTGTGGTGTCTATAGAAACACATATATCAAACTCAAACTCCAGAATAGAATAAGAGACTGCGGCAATAAGGCCATGATCGCACAAGATTCTTGTAGTAGTAATTCAATTATTCAATTCAACTCTCCAACCATTTCTCGTTTGATTATGTCTGAGCTCTTGCTTTGGCGTTGCTTGAAGTACATGGGTGTGCACAGCAGTGTCCACCAGTCTCCGCCACGCAGTGTCGTGTTCGGCTTGTGTCCAGACAAGCTTGTGCCCTTTTTTTCTTCAAAAAATCATTTTTTTAAAAAAGTCATAAACTAAATTTTTATGATCTACACTGTAGCAATATGTCAAGCAACAAAACTATTTTATCCATATACATTTGCAAGTAAGAAGGCATAAATAGCAGTGAAGATCTACACTGTAGCAATATGTCTATGCAATAAAAAAACAGTACAACATGATTATATGTCCCTTAATATTGGTGCATTATAAATCTCAATATGGAATGAATCACTTCACAGTTTCTTCAATTCCTAGATTTAAAGCATGATTAATATCACAAAGTATCATATATCGGTCCTGATTTTTTATTGTTGTTTCATCAACTAAAATAAGCAATTGAGGTAAATATTTCTTAGACAAAAGTATTTATGCTGTTATCTCATTAAGTAGCAAAGCGGATTCGAGTATCTACCATAGAGCAAACCATTCTGAGCACATTCACTTTGTTGTTGACTCTGAACTTTAGGATGTTGGTCACATTGTCCTGGAGCTACTCTTGCAACAACCACTCAAGAAACTCCACATGGAGCATTACGCCATTAGTCCATTACCTTTGTGGCACTTCAGTTCAAGAGTGACTACCGTCAAGCCAATCTAAAGGTCAAAACAAGCAAACCAGAAGCTAGAACGGAGGTGACTGTATCCGTTTACCTTCCAACGTGATTTCTCACTCGCCGTTGACGCGTTGATTGGACCTTGGATTGATAGTCCACAAGCAATCCATATGCCATCGCTCCTCACTGGTTTGTGTTCGCTGCCGTGGATACCTCATCAGACATTCTTGATCTACCGTTGATACTTTGTCGGACATTCTTGATCTTCTTGGCCTGCACATGGATTCAGACGGCTCCTCGATTGCGATCTGGCAGGTCCTCCTTGTCATCCGAACGCTGGTCCCACTTCTTGTTACGAGATCCAAGAGGAAGACAAGGGGAGCAAATCGGGATAAGGAGAATGGAGACCAGATCTGGTCAGGAGATATCATGGATTAGAAAATCGAGTGAGGAAGGAAATCAAGGGTGGTCTCCCCTGTGTCCCAAGCGCACCTACGCCGTTGCGGCCACCGTCTCCTCCTGGTCGTACGTATCCTAGGACATCATCTCTTCATGGCGAGCTATTTCGTCGGCATCGCCGCCGTTCAGCTGTGGCCACAGTTGGCGCACTCTGCCTACCCACCCTTATCCATTATCCATTTGCATTTGTGTGTGGAGTGGAGATCCGCAACAACCATAGACGGCGTTTTTGGAATCGCAGCTATTATTCAAATCGTAAGGAAAAGAAAACTCAGCAAACCACAGAAGGAAATAAATTTGCGAGTCAATCACGCCTGCAGAAAGAAAATTTACTGCCGGGTATACGCGTGCGGGTACGCTGGAGGTTGGGTGAAAAAAAGTAAGCAAAAAAGGGAAGAAACGAACTGGCGGTTCTATAAACAACGTGACAATCATCACGGTTGTCCGACAGGATCTATTAATACGGCTAATCAAATGGTTAAAAATAAAAACGTGATTAAGATTAAAGGCTAAGATTAGAGGAATAAATTAACTCAGGGTAACTAGTTTTCGTACGGATGTTTAGTCTTTATAGTAAAGACTAAACACAATGTAGATTTTACAAAATTGAAACTTGAAAATATTCGATTATAATTTTTTATTTTATATGTAATTTATAATAATTTAAAAACTATTATTTATAGTTTTAAAATATTTAAGTCTGTGACAACACACGGTAGTTTTGAATGAAATCACATGAGGCCCAAGTCTGAACAGCTCCGCAGCTACATAAAAGAACACAATCAAGCTGCAGAAATGCAGAAACACACCAAGCACTGGCCTGCTAGTTCTGCTTCGGGGCAATGGTGAGCAGCAACCCAAAGTGATGGCTGGGGAGGACCGGCAGGAAGTTCACGTCGTCGTCCAAGCGCATCACGCCGGGGATTGGTTCCACGCACCTGTCTGGCAGCCGGATCGGGCCGTCCAGGTCGTCGTCCCAGCCCAGGTCACCTCCAAGCACGACGTTGTCATCGAGCACGAACCTGCTTCCATATTGCTCACGGATGCAATCGAAGTGGTCGAGGAACGCGCCCGCCCTAGCGCACCGGTGCACGGACCCGATCTCAGAAGGCGTCGGCCCAGGGAGAAGGCACGTCGCCGCTCGAAGGCGGCGGCCCCATCGTTCGAGTTCGACTTTGCCGGGTACCGTATACGTGGGTTCATACACCCAGGCTGACAGCATTGCAGGAGGTTCCCCGGCTGCGCGTGGTGGCCCTGGTAGTGGGGTTGATCCCACATCATAGCAGGGGAATTCTTCGTACACCGGAAAGAACATGTCATCAGCGGGTATTTTGCTCAACTGCAATCGAATTGGCACACGCAGGTAAGCTGGTCTGGACATACATTATATTTTGTTCTCTCAGCGATAAAAGTATAACTTGTTTGATTCTTCAGCGATGAACTAGCTGGAAATAAAAACGGATTTTACCAGAAGAAGGAAAGGACTCGATTTGGCTCTTTTTGATGCCCCCATGAATAGCTCCGTTCTTCGTCCTTGGATCTGGAAGAAAATTCCCTGTACAGTCCCCACTCCAATTCATCACGTATAGAAAAGTACAAAATTCCTGTAACATTACGAGGCTTTCTGAATGGTCTCGAGATCATTAGGATGACCGAAAGCACCGACGTCGATGATGTCCCGACTTCATTGCAATGTTCAAAGTAACTTATGATAGGCATCGTCATCTCCAGCTCGGTCGTGTTGCGAGGGAGTCAGTGGTAACTTATGATAGGCATCGTCATCTCCAGCTCGGTCGTGTTGCGAGGGAGTCAGTGGTATACGCCTCAGGTTCCTAGCATACAGTGTGTTACAAAAGAAGAAGCCGAAGATGCCACGCTTCTCCCTAGTGGTTTCAATTGGTCGATGTGCCTTTCGGCTATCTAAAGTATCTGTTGCTTCCATTCTTCAAGCTACCCTAGGAGGTTTCATGGATGATTTTCGAACAATTCAACTTCAAGATCGGGTTTTTAGATTTTTGGTCTATTTTAAATCTGTGGGTTTACACATCTACAATCTAAGGTCCTTTGAGTGCAAGGTTTACAAAATTTTCTTTCACCTTTGGAGGGAAAATGGACCGTTTTTAGAACAAGATTATATCAATTTTGATAAGGAGGAAGAGGCTTCATGGACACTGGTCCAGAATAAGAATAAAAAGACATGCTGATGTGGTCCGATCCCAATCTGTTCTCACCGGAGCCAATGCAATCCTGATTCACCAGAAGGAAGGGAGACACCGCTAATCAGTGTTTGATAGAATCTCTTGGAAACGCAAATCTGCGTCCAGGCAGTATTTTAGCTAATCGCTCTGTTCAAATTTCAAATGGCGTAAATCCGGGAACTCAAGTTGGGCCACGTATCCTCATTTGTGTGCGCTGCCTCCTTTCGGGCCATCACGTGAGTAAATGCCATCGGCCCATTAAATTCCGCTCTTGTCTTCAATTGCAGCATATCTCAGCTTATTGTAACAAGCCTCCAGAAAATCTAGGTTTCATTCCAAAATCTCCAGTGATGAATTCTTTTGTTAATCCAAGGGGATATTTTGATGTTTCTACTTGATTCCGCAGAAAGAAGAGTATGGCAGATGGGTCATCTTCTAGTGGCCCCTCGGTTTTTGCCTCTTTTCATGATTTTTTCTCGGCGCTTATTGGGGAAATCCCGAATGGCAACCTTGCGATCATTTCCTTGAGTCCATTGCCAGACGACGTCCAGGTACCTTTTGATGTTATTCAACTAATTGTGTGTTAGTTTCTGGAAGGGCACCTGAATGTTAGCATTAAGTAAATTCAGCCATGTCATCTAGGACAGGCTTATGTGAGATTTGAATATGTGCATGATAGAGACCGTCTTGTTAGTATTGGCCACTTTATGCATGATGATACTAAGTTCACTCTTACAAAGCATAATCAGGGACGAAACAGGAAAGCTTTAAATTTCAATAGAGAATGTTGGCTTATGTTGTTAGGTTTTTCTCTTGATTTTTGGGATCAGTAGAGTATTGAAAATGCCATCTGTATGTTTGGTAGATTGATTTCCTGGGAAAATGATCCTAATAACCTATCCAGGCTAATTCTCAGGACAAGGGTCCTAGATTTGCAGGCAGTGCCTCAGTTCATTGTAATTACTGAAGGGGAGGGTTTCCCGAGAGAGTCTTGGACTGTCCAATGTGAAATCATTCAACAAGATCTCTTAGGTGCACTTCCGGCTGATGAAGATCCTTTCCCGGAACAAGGAGGTGGGCATCCTCCATTTGATTTTTTTTGGCTTTGGCCAACCAGGAGATCTCCCACAAAACAATAATGATGATGAGCAACAGGATGGCAATGCTGAGGGTAACAATGCTGACCCACAGGATTGGGGGCAGTGGATCCAAATGGTAAATGATCAACAGCTGCAGAATGAGGTTGTGCCTGCAGAGCCACTAAATGCAATGCATAATGGAAATGCTCAGGAAAATCAAGCAGATAATTTAGAGCAGATGGATCTCAACCAGGATCATGAGGAAAACCCTCAGGATGAAGTAATTCTAGGAGAAGATTTTATTTAGTTAGATGATGCTAATGTTGATGATCAAGAGCAGGAAAGCTTGAACATGTTAGATCACTTTGGAGATGCAACAGATTCTATTAACCAGGCCTCACTTAACTTCGATCTCAATCATGAAGCTGAGGATGATGAAAACATTATAATTCTGGGTTTGCCAGCCATCTTCCCTCAGGAAGAGCCACAAGGATTTCTTCCCATCAAAATCCAGGAAAATGAGTTAATGGATGAAGTTAATCCTGTTCAACCTGCTCACCAAGATGAGGAAGTGGATGATTTGATTCATCAAAACATTTAAATTGGAGTTATGAGAATTTGGGATGAACCTGAAACTGATCCTAGTCTTGTCTCATTTTACTCTTCCAATGCAGACATCCCTAGGGTTCCAAAACAGAATGCAGATAGTGTCAGACTTTGGGCTAGATTTATTTCCCCAACAAACAAGGATGTTTCTTAATATATTCCAGCAGAATGGACTGACTTCTTTACTTTAATGCTGGTCACTCCAAGCAAGTTTAATTGGGCTAAAACCTTCTTGACTAGTAAAGCCTGGGAATTATGCACTTAGAATATGAGAGGGCCTACAACGAGCTTTCAGTTACCTTCCAACTGCCCGAAAGCTATAATCCTTGCTTGTTCTCTGACAAAAAATTCTCCTTCTGCCAAAGATAAAGGGAAGGCAATACTGATTGAAGAAGAACAAACAGATGGGATAGTGCCAATGGAGACTACTAATAGTCTTGACATCATTCCTGAACACAATAGCCCACCACCCCCTAATGTGGCCCAAGTTCCCCTGGTGGTTATTGATGTCAGGAGAAGTTCAAGGCTCAAAGAAAAAAACTTGGGCTTTAAAAGTGACTCATGTGTTGAAAGGAATTGTTTCACCTGTTGTGCAGTCCCACCTACCATATCTGCTAACATCATTAGAAGCTTGGGATCTGAATTCTGCAAAATGAAGGGAGAAGATCTCTCAGATGAAGCTTTGACAAAAAAGAGAAAGCCTAAGACTGCCATTGGGGCAGAAAGGAGAGCTAGGAATGGAAAGAAGACTGAAGCCCAAAAGCAATCCACTTCAAATGACAATGGAGCTAAGAATTCCAGGAAGCCTAAGAAGAAGTGAAAAGTTTAAAGTAATCAAAACTATTAACACTATAATGTTCCTTAGCTATCTCTTACCTTCTATTTGTTCAGAAGTCTTTGTATGGAACTTGGGATCTTATTTTGGACTCACTCTTTCTGTTACTATGTTATGGTGGATGCTTTGTTATCTGGTCCTTTCCAGATTGGTTTTGGTAAACTGGTCCTGTCCAGTATGCTCTGCATGTTATATATGCAGATACTATGTTTCCTTTATCATTGATTTTAATCGATTCACAACAACTTCGAACCACTAGACAATGGAAAGTACTTTGCTGGAATATAAGAGATATCAATTCTAAAAAGAAGTGGAATGCAATAAAAACAAAAGTGCAGGAATCTGAATGTGATGTGATCTGTATTCAAGAAACCAAGAGAGAGTTTTTCGATTTGAACTATATTAGAAAATTCTGTACTCCTCAATTCGGTGACTTTGGTTTCCTCCCATCAGTGGGGGCCTCTAGTGGGGTGCTTGTAATTTGGAAAAGCTCCCGTTTTTAAGGTTCTCTAATCTCTATGAATGATTATGCCTTGATTGTGGAATTTACATCTCTATACTCTGGAGCCAAATGGACACTTATGAATGTCTATGCTCCATGTACTGATGAAGGCAAACTACTGTTCATTAATTGGTTCAATAATTATAATATTCCAGATGATGATGATCGGCTTATCTTAGGTGACTTAAATCTTATCAGAAAACTAGAAGATAGAAACAAGCCAGGAGGCGTCGCGACTACGGCCTCTCCGACGCCCCCTATACGGCCCCGTGAACAGAGGAGGGATTAAGTCTGGTAGCAGTACGATCTCCCACCCCGTCGAAATTGATATTGGTGTGGCTCATGGCCTTGCTTATCTCCATGAAGAAGTCCGCCCTCCTATAATCCACAGAGATATTAAGGCAAGCAATATCATCCTTTATAAGGATCTCACCCCAAAAATTTCTGATTTTGGATTGGCTAGGCTCCTCACCCAAATGCAACTCATGTGAGCACTCGAGTCGCAGGAACAATGTAAGCATAACCAACCTTGACTGGAAGGTTTGAAAAAATTCTTGGTCGGGTATATTAAGTCCTTAACTGTATCACTGTTTTTCTACTGGAGTTTACCTGGCTCCTGAATATGCTCTCAGGGGACAAGTGACAAAGAAGTCAGACATCTATAGCTTTGGTGTTTTGTTATTAGAAATTGTTAGTGGCAGATGCAACCACAATGCTAGATTGCCTTCTGAAGACCAATATCTGCTTAAGAGTGTAAGCTCTATTGTAATTAGTGAGCTTACAATTAAGTTTTTTATTCACATTTTAGGTACCTTTTCAATGCTGAAGCCTGAAGATATCATTCAGGCTATCCAGTATCAGTTACTGGATGAGAAATATCTGTGATACTGCTCACTATAGCTTTGACAACCACATCTTTACACCATTGTTGAGGCTGAAAATTTGTCATTTGTATGCATCCAAATCATACAGCCAGCATTTTTCACAATAATTAAATAAATATAACATTTTTCAAAGAATGAAATTCAAGATAACATTGTTGTATGTTTGAAACTCAGCTGTTGAGTTACATAAATGGTCGATCTGCTTGTTCTCTTGCAGATTTGATAATGTCCCCACATATATATCGATGTGCAGGCTTAGAACATAATGGATTGGCATCCGTTCAAAAACAAACTTGTATGAAATATCAAAAGACTCAAATTAAATGATATTTCCGAACCACTTAATAATTTAACAGTGACACACTGACTCGGGAACACATGGAGTTTTATTATCTAAAATACTGGGCAATAGTTTTTCAAAACAACTACCCAATAACTAGTATGATCCAGCGGTGTAGAACTACTGTCAGAAATTCACTACTACTAACTAGTATTTTATCAAATTGAGGGCAATATTAGAAAAAAATAAGATTGCTAATTTAATAATAATTATTATTATTAAAATCAAATTAAGATTGTCAATCCTTAATATTAGCTTGATAAATGAACAATTTACTTGTTATTTGATAGTAAAGGTAGGGTTCATGCTCATTCATCCACATACCACGCACGTCGTCAATCCATGTTGCACCGCTCCCTGTTTGCACTGGCTGTTGTGGCATGTGCTGCACGAGGACGCAGGTGCGGCAGCGGTGTAAGCCCTGGTTGGAGGAGAGTTTGGGACAAGGCTTAGGGCGTGTTCGTTCTCCGGGATCTAAATTTTAGTGTTATCACATCAATCCTTTGAATGCTAAATTTTAGTGTTGTCACATCAATCCTTTGAATGCTAAATTTTAGTGTTGTCACATCAATTACCACACATAATGCTTTACGTGAAGTACATAATAAATCTGATCAATGGATGATATCCCCAGCAACATTCTTTTCTATCTTTCACAGTGGAAGCTAGCAAAAATATCTTTATGATCATGTCACATGCTCATGTTTCACTATCGTAAGAAAATAAGTGGTCAACATTGTTTGTAATAGAAACAATATTATGCCACATATATAGATCAATCACAAGACATGTAATGACATAAAATATGTCCCCAGTCATAAAAAAATATAGTAGCGCGTGTGACAAACGCAATTACTCAAAATGTGGGATGCACCAAAGAAATGGCATGCAGATGCATGGAAGTAGCTAAATTTGGAGCGATCACAAGGTGACCCCCTGGGATCTCTCTTGGCCTTACACTATATATCACCACCCACTATTTACAGAAATGGCGTCTACCATTAAAAGGGTTAGCAACTAATCAAAATACATAATAAGCAAACAATCTTCTGGAATCCCCTCTCAAGCAGTCTCAATCTTGGCCAAGAAGATCCTCCTACTCACTATCCTTTTTGCTATCGCACATGCAGAAGAAGCCGACCCAATGCCAAAGGAATGGACCACCGCCAAGAAGTCCATTCGTGACATGGATGAGAAGACCCAGAAAGCTTTTGATGAAGTCAACGCCGCTGTTCGAGATGCCACAATGATGCAGGTATTAAATGTGCAAATCGCTCTCGCCAACGCTAAGGAGGCAGCAGATGAGAATAGAGTTGTTAGCATTGCCCGTTCCTATGAGATAGCTGCGGACAAGGTCATTGCAGCCCCTCCAGCTGAGAAGTTCAAAACAATGGAAGACACTTTTAATGCACTGGTTGTTTAGATTGATCTATACTACCTGGCAAAGCCACTTATTAGGTGAACCGTCGGATATGGACCTTCCTAGGATTCAGCCAACACAATAACTATAGTACATATTTCAGCTAGCATCATGGTGATTCCCTATATGGACATCCTTAGATTTTGTTCATTAGTTGGAGATGAATTGTGTCATTGCTCTAAATCCTAGATATGCCACTTGTGGTAATGAGTGTCTATATGTAGGAGTCATAGCAAGGGAGAGTTAACTCTGAATGTGGGGATGAGAGTCCCACATCTTTGTTTTATATTATCATAATATTAATTTGTTTGAGTCTTTATTTTTAATGAAATTTAGTGGCTGTGTCAACACAATGTCCCACCATTGGCAAATCCCTTTATTTTGTGAGACATGCTGCAAAATATGCAAGGCCCTATAGAAAAGGTCCTCAAGAAAAGATATATGGTATACTGAAACAACTAGCCATTATACTTTGTATTGAAAATAATGCCGTTAATTCTGACAAAACTCTGTAGTAGTTTTTAGATCAAATCGCCCATCTGAAATATCAAGATTCTTGTAACATAGGAGTATCAACAATAACATACACAATACGAGATGAGAAGAGAACTGCAGTGATTCTACTGCATACAGGTAGGCTGCCAATGCAGTCGCTGCGGGTGTGCCTACTGAAAATTTTGACGGATGTAAGAGAATCCTCATAGCTGTTGGCTGCAACACATCCTATTTTTTCTTCGCTTATTTGGCCGACACGGCTGTGCTTGCAAAACATTTAAAAATACTAATGAATTATATTTAATAGATTCCAATGGTTCGAAATATAGATTTTCTAAATGGTGGTAAATGGTAATTTACCTTTTCATATTCATATTTAAATTTTAATTAATATGTTTTCTGTTGTTTGAGTGTAGAGTACACATAATTTTTTCACATTATCTATGTTTTTTAGTAATAACATGCTGAATATAGCTTTTCTCATGCATGTCTAATCGGTCACTATTTTCTTGTTGTAGAGTATAAGTATTCTTTTAGCAAATTACCAAAACCATATCCAAGCACGGGCACCAGTTCACTTGATTGGGTTTTGCCTATAATGACCTAGGATTCAAACCTGGTTGGGCTCGATGCCCATGTTGAGTAGAGCTCATACACCCATCAACTTATTTACTATTCCATCCTTTCACCCACTAAAATAGCATGTTTGTACTATATCCCCACCTCATGCTCAAAAGTGCTCAAAGGACAGAGATGTTCCATTGGCGGTTCACATCGATGGCTTTTAGAATAGCTATGTTTCTACCTTGATTTTTCCCAAAGAGTACAAGAAGTCCACTATGAACATGATCGTTGTTCCTGATATTTTAACCATTTTGTCTTTTTCTTTTGACTTTATTCATGATTTTTAAATTTTATATCTTTTAGGTAAATTTGAATTTAAGGTTGATACTTTGTGCTCATTTTTTTACCATACTAACTACACATACCAAAATTCATAAATTTTTCAAAATTTCTAAATAAATTTTAGGACACTTGTTAAAGTATTTCTGTCCGATGGGATGTCCGATCGATAAGAAAATACCCATGTTTTGTCAAGGGCTCTTTTCATGTCCATAGAAAATAGATCCAACTACAGGCCACATCATTATCTAGTTTCATAAAATTATTAAAATACCTAATTGAAGAAATAGTAAAAGTTTTGTTTTTCAAATAAGAACCAGTAAAAGATGAATAACTGACCGGAGCACTCTTTTCTCCTCCTGAGAAGAAACCCCTAGTCAAGATATTGTCACAGTAGACACAGTTTGCAAACAAAGGCTGGCAATGTTGTTTGACATTCTAGAGCTAGAGCTTGGCCATGGACTCGGCAAGCGTTAGCTCCTTGGCTTGACGTGTGCAATGTGGAGGCTTTCAGCGGGCCGCTTGCCTGCCGTGACAGTAGTGACTAAATCCGACTCCTACAGCTAAGATCGGTTGGTTGACTGGTAATTGAACATGGTCGGAATGCCCGGGAGCTGCATGACCGAGTGGATATGATGGAGTAGAGACAACGACGCGGTGGCTGCATGATGAGCTCGCCAAGCATGGGGCCATCTTGGGCTGGCACAATTGCTCAATGTGTCTAAAGAAACAACTGCTCATGAAACGCATGTTGCTGCATCTTTGGATCTCTACTAACGACTAATGTTTTCTCTCTCTCTCTCTCTCAGTGGTGGATCTAGAGTTTATCTAGGGTCTGCACTTGTACATTAGGGTACAAAATCATATAGGATTTAAGCCACATGAACTGGAAATTCTCAGTGACTCTTGGAAATCTGAGGTGTGCATTATTGACTCACCTGGCCACTCGCCTGGGTCCTCTCTCTCTCCCTCCTTTGACGTGACAATGATTAGTAATAACAGTACAATATTTTTGGCTGTGTTGTTATGGCAAGTCAGGCTTGTGTGATAACTCTTATGAAGTTTTTACTTTCATGAAATTTCTTATAAAAGGGAAATGGTGAAGTCACGGGAAGGTTGGGTCGTTGGCTCGTTGGGTCGGCTACCTGATTGGCTGATTATTACTTACAAATTCTTATGGTCTTGGATCATTTTTTTTCAAGGCCTAACATTGTTTCCAACCTTAAAACCATTCCTACCTCGCCTTTATTTTCTTGCGGATTTAGGGGCGGATATTAGGGCTCGGTTGTAGCATTGATCATTAGTCTGAATCTGAAGTTTTGCTTCTAAATTTTAACAGTTGTCTGTATTAGTAAATAATGCATAAACAAGATCAAAACACGACATAAATTTACATAAAAAACTCTTGTGAGAAAAACCACGAACGCTGACCGACAATCTTCACTATTGACAACTTATCTTCGATTCTTGGTGTGTCTTGAAAGGGAACGGGTAGGCTACGACAACATATAATAATTTCAACCGTTCAACCAGGAAACCTTGTAAGGAGGGGATCATGGATCGTTACCACTAGACGCGCAGGCGGAGCGGAAGCGAATGTTGGAGCAGCTCATCCAACGTAGTCGCGTGTGGGTGTAGAGGAAGTAGTCGATCACGTCAAACATCTCCTCCTAGTCTAGCCGTTCGGCACCGCAGCAACAGCAGCGCCTCCTCGCGGTATCCACACGTACGGGGTTGGAACACCGTGCGCGGCGTGCTAGCACCGGCAACACGGTTAGGGTTGTGGGCGAGAAAGAGAGGAGCACGGCGGCTAGGGTTATAGATTGGTAGTTCGTACCCCTTGCCCCGCCTCCACTTATATAGACCCTTCTAATGGGCTTCGATAAGTTGGCCCATTAGTGGACTAATCTCACACGGATCAATATCCGTATGTCTCTCACATACGAATTAAATCCGTAATGTCTCTTGGGCATCTTTCCAACAATCTCCCACTTGCATTAGAGACAATCACATAGGCAAGCGATGTTCCTATCCGTTAAGTGTGTGACCCGTTAGGTTCACATGTACACAACAATGATGTAAAAACGCTTTTTCAAATCATAAATCAATAGCGGCACCTAGCAGCACATACTGATTCTCGTGTACACATAAAGATCATATCGGCTGAACCTTTGACATACGCATTCAGCGATCCCTTTGCCTCACGATATCAGTCAAGCTCAAGGCGAGATACGTGCCATCCCTGTAATAGCTCGACCATTCACTCGAACGTCTAGTGGATTTATCATGACTAACTCTTAGTCATCGTGATTAACTTTTAATCACATTGGCATGGCCATGCACTTCCAAATCCATCTAACTCGAGGGGCCCAGATATATCTCTCCTTTTATTAGGAGGGGCAAATTCCATCTGGACCGCTCACACCCCCGTGACATATTTCATAACATATCCGAAAGCTACCTTTATGACTACCCAGTTACGGAGTAGCGTTTGGTATCCCCTAAGTGTGCTACTACGCATTTTGAAGATCAATGACGATCTTAGGTCTAAGGATCTCGAAGGTACATCATTCAAGACAACGACTGATGGCACAAAAATAACATCATAGCAGAGTCTTTTAGTGGGTCAATCCAACACCATGTTCTCCAACATGTGTCCACATTATTGATTTGATATCTCCATATCAATGATCTGTGAAACTTGATCATCAACCAATACATGTGCTAGTCCATGAATCATTATTGTTCCACATAATGATAAGGAACTAGGGATCATTTAGGATAGTATTATGAAAAACAACAAGTTTCACAAACAAGTCACGTACTTGTCAATCAATGCAATAATTATTATCCATGGAACAGAATAACACTTTATTCAATCACACATAAACATAGATATTACACAATCTCTCATACATTAATCATGCAGATATCTAATACCCATGGATCTCATATGTGCCTCATGCTTGGGCTGAGAGAGAGGCTTTGTCAACGGATCAGCGATGTTTGAATCTGTGTGCACCTTGCATATCTTTACATCACCTCGAGCGACAATGTCCCGGATGAGGTGATAACGCCGTAGTACGTGTTTGTTCTTTTGATGTGCTCTAGGCTCCTTGGCTTGTGCAATGGCACCACTATTATCACAATAGAGATCCATTGGACTGGACACACTAGGAACCACACCCAACTCAGAAACAAATTTTCTGATCCAAACAGCTTCTTTTGCAGCTTTTGAAGCGGCAAGGTACTCGGCCTCTGTTGTTGAATCAGCAACCGTATCTTGCTTGGAACTCTTCCAGCTCACCGCGCCTCCATTGAGGCAAAACACATATCCAGATTGCAATCTCGAATCATCTTTGTCGGTTTGGAAGCTAGCATCAGTGTAACCATTTACAACGAGCTCTTCCTCACCTCCATAGACTAGGAATATACCCATAGTTCTTCTCAAGTACTTTAGGATATTCTTACTAGCTACCCAGTGAGCTTCTCCTGGGTTTGATTGGAACCTGCTTGCAGCGCTTAGAGCGAAAGCTACATCTGGGCACGTACATATCATGGCATACATGATGGATCCGATAGCCGAAGCATACGGGATCGCTCTCATCTTCTCTATCTCATCAGGTGTCGAAGGACACTGAGTCTTGCTAAGAGTAATGCCATGCGACATGGGCAAGAAACCTTTCTTGGAATCTTGCATATTGAACCGTTTCAATACCTTGTCAATGTACGTGTCTTGGCATAATCCAATTAGCCTTTTCGATCTATCTCTATAGATCTTAATGCCCAAAATGTAAGCTGCCTCTCCTAAGTCCTTCATAGAGAAACTGTTTCTCAAAGAAGTCTTTACAGCTTCAAGCAATGGAATATTATTGCCGATCAACAATATGTCATCCACATAAAGGACCAGAAAGACAAGCGCGCTCCCACTAGCCTTTTTGTAAACACAAGGCTCTTCTTTGTTTTTAATGAAGCCAAACCCTTTGACTACCTCATCAAAGCAAAGATTCCAACTCTGAGATGCTTGCTTTAGTCCATAAATGGACTTTTGAAGCTTGCATATCTTCCTAGCATTTTGTGGATCGACAAAACCTTCAGGCTGTGTCATGTACACATCCTCACTTAGGTTTCCATTAAGGAAAGCCGTTTTGACATCCATTTGCCATATCTCATAATCATAAAATGCGGCAATTGCTAGAAGGATCCGTATAGACTTTTGCATAGCGACGGGCGAGAAGGTCTCATCATAATCAACCCCTTGAATTTGCTTAAAACCTTTCGCCACCAATCGTGCCTTATAGATGTGAACATTTCCATCCATGTCTATCTTTTTCTTAAAAACCCATTTACACTCAATGGTTTTTACACCATCAGGCGGATCTATCAAGTTCCAAACTTGATTTTCTCTCATGGATTCTAAATCGGATCTCATGGCTCTAAGCCATTTCTCAGAGTTCGGTCCCATCATTGCTTCACTGTAAGTCTTAGGCTCATCATTGTCTAACAATAATATGTCGCGCTGCCCCGTGGTTAGGAGCGTGAACTTTTCAGGAGCACGACGTGCCCTTTCTGACCTATGTGGGGCTGGTGTTTCAACAATTGGTTCAACAAAAACTTGTTCATCCAATTGTGGTATAGTGGAAGAAGAAACATTTTCTGGAGCGTCTTGAATTTCTTCAAGTTGCACCGTTCTCCCACTTACCCTTTTAGAGAGAAACTCTTTCTCTAGAAAAACACCATTACAGGCGACAAACACTTTGCCCTCTTCCCGGTTGTAGAAATAATAACCTTTGGTTTCCCTAGGGTATCCTACAAAGAAGCATTTATCAGACTTAGAAGAAAGCTTATCAGACGTCATACGTTTTACATAAGCCTCACATCCCCAAATCTTAAGAAAAGACAACTCAGGACGCTTCCTAGTCCATATCTCATATGGTGTCGTTTCCACAGATTTAGACGGAACCCTATTAAGTGTGAAAGCGGCAGTTTCTAGAGCGTATCCCCAGAAGGACAATGGAAGATCACTTTGGCTCATCATAGACCTAACCATGTCTAACAAGGATCGGTTCCTCCGTTTGGATACTCTATTCCATTGGGGCGTTCCTGGCGAAGTCCATTGTGGAACAATTCCACATTGCTTTAGATGTTCACCAAATTCATGGCTCAGATATTCACCACCACGATCAGATCGTAGAAGTTTAATAGTCTTGCCTAATTGATTTTGTACTTCATTTTGAAATTCTTTGAACTTTTCAAAGGATTCAGACTTATGCCTCATTAAGTAGATGTAACCATATCTACTAAAGTCGTTGGTAAAAGTTATGAAATACTGAAAACCACCTCTGGCCGTGCAACTCATTGGTCCACATACATCCGTATGTACAAGTCCCAATAGTTCACTCGCCCTCTCATTATTTCCTGTGAAAGGCGACTTAGTCATTTTGCCAAGTAAACAAGACTCACATGTGTCAATTGATTCAAAATCAAAAGAACTTAGAAGACCATCTGTATGGAGCTTCTTTATGCGCTTCTCATTTATATGACCTAAACGACAATGCAAGTATATGTGGGATTCAAATCATTAGAGTTGAGCCTTTTCGCATCAATGTTATTAATGGTCTTATTCTCAAGATCTAAGTAATATAATCCATTCACCAATGGGCAATTACCATAGAGAACATCATTCAAATAAATAGAACAACACTTGTTCCTTATTATGACCTCATAACCATCATCTTCCTCCAAACATTTTGAAGAAATAATGTTTTTGCCTATGGCGGTAATGTAATAACAATTATTTAATTCCAAAACTAATCCTGACGGTAATGAAAGTGGGTAAGTTCCAACGGCCATTGCAGCAACCTTTGCACCATTGCCGACGCGAGCATCCACCTCGCCCTTTGCACATTTCCTTGCTTCTTTAAACCCCTGCAACGATTTGCAAGTATGAATCATCGATCCGATATCAAATACCCATGAATCATAAGGACGTGTAGCAACATTATTAATTTCAATAACATTGATACCTGAATTAGAAGTGTCTGCACGCTTCTTCTTCAGCTCTTCCAGATAAAGCTTGCAATTCCTCTTCCAATGACCGGTTTTCTTGCAGTGAACATAAGGTTCACCAGCCGTCGATTTAGGATTAGGAGCTGCTGCAGGCTTAGGCTTAGCGCTAGAGATCTCATCTGTAGCCTTAGCCTTAGGCTTGCGCTTTCGCTTCCTGCTATCCTTTTGAACCAAGTTGACTTGACTTGGACCAGATTTCTTGATGCTTGCCTCAGCTGTCTTAAGCATCCCATGCAACTCAGCCAATGTCTTCTCCATGCTATTCATTTGAAAGTTCAAAATGAAAGGCTCATAGCTCGCGGCAAGCGACTCGAGAATCACATCTTTGGCCAAATCAGGGTGCAGAGCAGTACCAAGTTTCTCCAGATTCTCAATGTAACCAATCATCTTGATCACATGAGGACTGACAGAACCATTTTCAGCTAGCCTGCACGCAAACAAGGACTTTGAGATGTTATACCTCTTAGACCTTGCTTGGTTCTCAAACATTCCACGGAGTCCCTCAATCATATTGTGGGCATCCACGTTCTCATATTGCTTCTAAAGCTCAGAGGACATAGTGGCAAGCATGAGACAGCTTACATCAATTGCATCATTGGTATGCTTCTCATACTCCCTTTTCTGAGCGGCAGTAGCATTTTCTGGCAGATCATCAGGATAGGGAAGCTCTAGAACATATTCCTTTTTCTCTTACTTGAGAACAATTCTCAAGTTGTGATACCAATCAATAAAGTTTGTTCCACTAAGCTTTTCTTTTTCAAGAATCGAGCGCAAATTGAAAGTGTTACTAGCGGTTGGTGCCATGATCTACAACAGAAAATATGCAAATATAAGCACTATGTAAATGTAAAACTTTTATTAAACATTTTAACAAAAGTTCATTATTCCACTATATGCTTAGAACCGTTTTCCCTCAAAACGACATATAGTGGTTCAAGATCCATATTCAATTTAGATCCTAGTGAGCTTTGGCATCACTGCTAGAAATCTAGTGATTTAGGTAAGCAACACTTTGCTAATCACATCCCTATGTGACTCTTGTTTGTTGGGTGGCATCACATGCCCCGGCGCCAACACCATGCCCTAAAGCCCAAAACCGTTTTGATAGCTTTATTAATTAAACCAATACTATGCATGTAAATGTCCGATATTTACCCTAATAATTAAGATAGTTGCGGTACTCTACTTTGGCAGACCTACCATACAACGATCATAATTTTAATAGGTGCAGCTATTAGAAGGGCATATAATTTAATTTTTCTTGAGGAAATCTATTCTAGCATGTTAATCATATCCAATATAAATAACACATGAAGGAATAGGATGACAGGAACATCATCATAGGCAATCATATTAACTGTGAAATAGCATGGCCCCTTTCAATTGGTGATCTCCATCTCCATTGTCATCGCCATGTCTCCCGTCCCTTCAACCATCATGCTTGAGACCTCCATGAACCAACACTTAGCTACTACAACTAATAGCTAGTAATAAATTTCATGAGAATATCAAGCATCACAGGTCAACACGTAGGCCGACCGTTATACAATAATATGACAGCCTCAACCCAGCTGTAACAATGATGGCACACAGGCCATGCAAATCACATAGATACATCACATGCATCTTTTGGGCTATACAATTCACAACATTCTCTGCAAAAACGAGTTAGGCGAGAAGCGAATGCTAACGTGTTGCCAAAAAGGGGTGTATTAATCTAGACGTGCCCTAAAACCTCACAGGATTTCGTAGATCGTATCTATGAAACCACAATAGAAATCCTATCGGGAAAATCATATTTGCCCGATTTCGAGTCATTCACAATGCCTCAGTTTCCCATTAGATTTTCATGAGTAGAGTGCGGTACATGATCATGATACTATTGGCTTCTCTACTGGCGTACGCAGTTAGTCCCGATGGTGATTCTTGCCGGTAGGGACAAGTCGCGTGTGCACGGAGAAGGAACACAAATAAATCAATGATTCATGTATCGCTATCCGCCTATTACTTTATGAACCTCCCTATGACCATTGATCCGATAAACCCGTACACAAGAACATGTAATAGATCTCATCTAATACATCAGCATATCAACTATATGCACAAGATCCAGATCACAAACTACACAAGGTCGGCTCTGATACCACTGAAAGGGAACGGGTAGGCTATGACAGCATATAATAATTTCTACCGTTCAACCAGGAATCCTTGTAAGGAGAGGATTATGGATCGTTACCACTAGACGCGCAGGCGGAGCGGAAGCGAATGTTGGAGCAGCTCGTCCAATGTAGTCGCGCGTCGGTGTAGAGGAAGTAGTCGATCACGTCAAACGTCTCCTCCTAGACCAGCCGTTCGGCACCGCAGCAACAGCAGCGCCTCCTCGCGGTATCCACACGTACGGGGTTGGAACACCGTGCGTGGCGTGCTAGCACCGGCAACACAGTTAGGGTTGTGGGCGAGAAAGAGAGGAGCGAGGCGGCTAGGGTTATAGACTGGTAGTTCGTACCCCTTGCCCCACCTCCACTTATATAGACCCTTCTAATGGGCCTCGACAAGTTGGCCCATTAGTGGACTAATCCCACACGGATCAATATCCGTATATTTCTCACATACGGATCAAATCCGTAATGTCTTTTGGGCATCTTTCCAACATGTCTATCTCTGTTGGTTTGGTGTGGTGTTATTATTATCATTTGACTTTGCACCAACATGATGATGATGCACATCTAATCTCTACTTAATAAGTCAGCACGTCCACATCTGTCGTACATCCCAAACATCATTTTTTTTGTGTTTCTTCCATGTACGTGTTCCATATGAGTCCATCGGGAATTTAGATAGATTCGAATCCATCATGAAATTAGATAGAGCTAATGAAAAAAGAGTCTGGATCCAAAATGAGTTTACGAAAGAGGCGTCTTATCGTTCCTCGGACGCGGTGTCCCTCATGATGATCGGTTTTTTTTTATGGTCAGGGGAGGGGAGGGGGGAGAACTCCCCACCTGAATTTCATTATATTGATAATGGCGTTGGTCCTGTAATGGCCCAAATATAGAGTTACAATAGACAATTTGAAGTGGGGGTGAGAATAGATGGATTACACTGGGTGGAAATACAAACTCCAGGCTCTAATGATAGGAGTTATCCTTTTCGACATGGACCTGGCGTCGTACCCATGAATCCTAATGATAAGATCATCAACACATTGTAGAGAAATCTAAGGCAACACCTCAAGAGGATTGTGACATCCTTCACACTTTTGATGATCGGTTTTGCTCTATATATGATAGTGGATGCGCTCGCCTTGGTCTTTTACACAGCAAACTTGATCATTCTCTGCCACCCACCACTGATGAGAAGATTATCTTTGATGATCTGCTCTGCAGTAGTTGATGCTTGATCGAAACCCCCCTTCCCCTACCGCTTCCCAACAATAGGGATTATCCTCCTTTTTTTTTGCCATAGGAGATGTATTCGGTTGGCTGGAGATTGAAGACAAGTTAATACTGGGCTTCTACAGCACCTGGGCTTAAACTTAACAAATGGATCACCTACATCAGATGATCAGCACATCTCTGCTTAGCCCATAATCCCAGGTCCCAAAAAGGAACAACCAAAATGAAGCCCATTACATTGCAGTAAAAAAAAGTACCTAAGGCCTGCCAATTGCATCGTATTTTCCCATGTGAGAAGGTCATTTGGTGGTGTAAAACCATGTTTTAAAAACAGTTGGAGTAAAACCAATTTTTTAGGTAAAATATCGTGTAAACCCAATTAATGGTGCCTATAAAAAACAATTTAATGCTAGGTAAATGAAAAGGTATGAGAATCATCGTACATAGTGAAATATGTTGGTGCCAAAAATAATTTAATCATATATGGTATGAAATTCTGTTTATCTTTTAATTACTTGCATAAGAATGTATTTCAATCATATATGCAATTATAATTTATTATATTATTTTAAATCCCGTAGCAACACACATACATTATGCTAGTAAGTTAATCTCTGCTTCTTAATCATAATCTCTACAATATATTAAAAAAGATGGCATCGTCCGCCCATATATTCTGCCACTTCTACTTAGATAAACAAATGAAAACAAAAATGGACCGATATAAGGAAAAGAAAAAGAATCCCATCTGGATTTTCTGCCCCCGCACGTCCGCAGATGGTTATTTTGCCCTGTCCAGATTTTTCAGAGTCCTTTTTGTAAGGGAAAAAAATGGACGTGCCAAAAAGAAACGAAAAAAAAGAAAATGAAAAAGAATCTGATCCGGATTTTCATAGTCTTTTCGGAAGTCTAAAAGGTTAGCTTGTCTTCTTTGTTGCTACGTGTCGTTACAAATTGGTGACCGCGTGAGCATATTGATTATCTTCCTGGTGGTTTAAAATTTGACCAAATCTTACTTTTTTGGTTCATATTTCCTAGTTTTCAATCATCTGAAAATTTTTTATCAATGGTTTACTACTTTGTATTTTTAGTTTTTCTTTTATAGGATTATCTATATAATAATTATAAATAATTGCATCTAGATCTAATAGCTCGAGAAGGTAACTGAAAGTTGTTCAGACCTGAAATTAGCAAATGCCTTTTTGGTTTCATTGACATGTGAGAGGTTGACCATCAAGCAATCTTTATTGCAATGGGCCACGCGTTGTTATTTTACAATCATGCAAGTATATCAGTTCATCGTAACCTATAATTTATTATCTAACCTTTCTGTTCCTTGTGCTTTCATTTAACAGCAATGAGTTGGCATCCAATTCCAATTCTCATTATTGATTATTCTATAGATGACGTTGTTTTGTTTGTTCATCCTATAATTTTATGATATGTATGGTCTTTTATTAAATAAAAAATGTATATCATATCTAACATATATGAGCCCTATAGTTCGAAGCATTTTCTTAAAACCGTAGCAGCATATGGGCAATTTACTAGTCGGATAAAAAAACACCACATTGTTCTCTATTTCAGAACAAATAATATTTTTTTATTAATAAGAATTGGACTACTCTAACAGAAACATGTAGAGTCTGATTCATACAATTTTTTGGATGTGAGCCACCAGCCAACAAACATAAAAAAGCTCGCGCGACACGAGTCCACAACATGAAACAGATACCCCCCAGTTCTGTTACTCGCCTATATGCTCCCTCGATAGCTCAGCCGCGACCTCAATTATTGCATTGATCCGCCGCATCCGCATGACCCAAACACAGAGTTCAGTTAAGAGAGTTTTTAGTGTACCTTATACTCCCTTGTGCCGTATGAGTATAAATGAGATCTGGTCATCCAATTCATTGGGGTACAATGGTCATTTTGTAGAGGAATAAATAGTAATTTGTAGGGGTAATTTAGACATTTCATGTTATCTAGATCTTGAATACGACCAGTGAGGGGCTCTGGCGGTGACGAGGTGCGCAACAGGGAGGGGTTTGGTGGCGACGGAAGGTGGCATCGGCGGTGACAGAAGGCACCCTTGGTCTCCACGTGCTCGGGTGTGGCCGACGATCTGACCGTCGAGCAGCGCAACTATAAGGACCGAAGGCCTACCTAGAGGGCGGGTGGGGGGGGGGGGTGAATCGGTAGCCGATCACGAATCCGAATACTTCAATTTCACGCTTCTAAAACCTAACGAATCATTGTAACCTAAACAATTCTAGTAGGCCAAGACCCTACACATGCTAGTGTTCATGATGCAAAGCAATGCGCGGAAGATAAACACACTAGCCTATGCAAGCCACAAGTCACCCTATCACTAGAGCACACAATTGCAGAATAGTAAAGAGAGGGTCAATGAATGCTCATGATTTTTTCCCGAGGTCTCGGAAGAATGGCGTCTTCCCCTACTCCTCGTTGGAGTTCTTGCACACGAGCCCGCAATCACTCCTCGAGTGAAGACATGGTGTGTGTCACCGCCGCACAAAGCACAAGCTCGCCTCCCTCGAAAACTTGCCGAACTC
Organism: Eleusine coracana subsp. coracana; assembly: GCA_032690845.1. NCBI lineage: Eukaryota > Viridiplantae > Streptophyta > Magnoliopsida > Poales > Poaceae > Eleusine > Eleusine coracana. Next base: position 47,103,379 of record CM064430.1, read on the forward strand.
CCCGAGCCGGCACGGGCACTTACTATTGATGCCCCTTCCAACGGCGGGCTCAAACCGTGTACAAACTTGTGATGGCCTTCACAACTAATCACAATAGGCTCGATCACCGACACCTAACCGGTCTAGGTCTCACCATAGACCAAGAGTAACAACCTAGATCACACCCTCAAGGACACCCTAGCCTTAGATGTGCAAGATCACTCCATGTTACTCTCACTAGCACTCTCAAGATATCCAATATCCTCTCCTAGTGCTCTCCTCTTTTCCTCTTGGACCTTACGAAATATCCTCAGGTATTCCACTGGCCAAGAGAGGTCTCCAAGATCCCAGCAATGAAGTTATATAGGCTCCCAACCTCAAACTAGCCGTTGCTCTATGAAATCAATTTTCTGGGCCTCCAGACCGGACTGTCCGGTCACTGCCTGACCGGACCATCCGGTCACTGCAAACTGAGCTCCAACGGCTCTCTGCCCCTGCTGAACTCCAACTGACCGGACTGTCCGGTCAGCTAACCGGACCGTCCGGCCAATTTCTCTCTCTACTCCAGAAACTTTTGGCTGTAGCTTCCTTTTTGCCCGAGTTCCTGCTCACCTAACCGGACTATCCAGTCACTCTGATCAGACCGTCCGGTCCGATTCTCTCTCTGGTCTAGAAACATTTTGCACGCTGCTTCCTCACTGCCCATGTCCCATTCCTACTGACCGGACCGTTCGGTCAGTTGACTATATCGTCTGATCACTAGGACTTCCACACTTGGTAGTTTCCTCACTGCTCGTTGTGTCGCCAGACAAAATCACTTAGTGACCATACAGTCCGGTCACCTCTGACCCCTCTTTTCGGTCACTTCATCTAGAAGCTAAAACTTGTTGTCCTCCCTTGACATTGTTTTCCGTCTTCTCCGAACAGCTCCTTGGCTTCTCCACTGTCAACTAGTGCCTGTGATTTCACCGAGCAACCTTGCACATCACCGACTAGACATGACCTAGACCCCCTTGATAGTCCGGTTTTTTCTATGGACTCAAAGCCTAACAACTAGATAAGTGTACCAAACACTTGCTCCATAGGTTGTTCTCCACTTTGATCCATCTCCGTCAACCCTTGGACTCCATCAAGTTCATCAAGCCTTCATGCTTGTGGTCATTGTCATCAGTCGCCAAAGCAACCATCATACATAGATTTGTAGTAGAGTTTAATGAAGGTTCCTGCATAGACAACACTCATGTAGATATTAGCCCACAATTTCATAGTTGTCATCTATCACCAAAACATTCATACCTTGGGGATTGCATCATCAATGGTCATGAAGCTTACAACAACAAAGATTCCCGATATCCATCTCAGATGGGCTCCGATGTCGAGTCTACCGACGAGGCGAGTGACAGTGCAAGGGGTCCAAGTGCGAGGTTCGACGGTGATGGACGACGACCTCTGCAGCAGTGCGCTTGGCATTGGCCGACCACCCGAGAATCACGAGCTATGCATGAAATGACGCCGGGGTCGTGGCGGTAGTTAGGGATTTGGTGGGTTGGAGTATAGCTGGGCATTCGGGCCGCCTGTCCTAGCCTGGCACAGGCCCGCTTAGGCATGACCCACTCTAGATGCAGGCCGACACGACACGATGGACCATTCGGGCCGTGCCGATGCCATGCTCGTTATCAAGACATGATCTCGGCAATAATAATATAGGGCTACGTCGGGACTAAGCACTACGATGGTTAAGACAAGACGTTGAGTTATACAGGTTTGGGCCCTCTCGATGAGAGTAAAAACCCTACGTCCTGTGTTCTGTGGTTTGTATTGCTTGTAATGTCGTGTATATTGCGTGTCCCTTGATGGGGTACCCTGCCGCCTTATATATCCCGGTCGGTAGGGGGTACATGAAGAGTCCTACTCGTAGTCTACAAGTATTTATATAGAAAGTCTATCTCTAACTGCCTTGTGCTCCAAGCCGATTCGGTCGGTTTTCTTGTCAGGGCGCTACCCGGTCAGTTGCCGACTTACGCTTAGCTATGGATACCCGTAAGGCAAGTATTCCACAACAGCCCCCGAGTGCTTTCTAATTTTGAGCTTCGATTTTCCGAGTATTCCACAACACTTTCGTGTGTTTCTTTTCATATTGTTCAAGTGTCGGAGTTTTTTTCTAAACTTCAGTTGTGGTTTCCTTTCATACTATTCAAGTGTCGGGGGTTTGTGCAAACACCGGTTGTGCTATTTGATTCTTATGTTCAGGTTCCAGTGAATAAGTGCCGGCCCCACTTATTCGGCTTTACCGGTAAATGCTAAGGAAGTTTCAGTTGACGTCCATTATAGACGAAACTACTGTTTCATGGTTCTTTCATGAGCGAAAGTGTTCTGGATTCATGTGTTCTTTGTATTGTGTTCTTTCAGTTCTGAATTGTACCTGCTGAGTGTTTTTACTCACCCTTGCGTTCTTGTGGTTTTTAGGTACCCGATGATCAGCCATGCATGGGGAGGGAGTAGCCACATTATTTGATCATTCACACACTATTTTGCTAGTCATTAATCTAGATCCTCAGAGTCGAATACTTTTATTTCATTAAAAACTATCTTGTGACCTCTTTGGTGTTACTTTGAGGTTATCTGGGTTATTGAGGTTGGTGAGAAATGCTATTTATGCATTATATTATTTGTGTTGCTATTCTTGACTTGAGTGCGTGCGGATGGTAGGAATTACAGGGAAAACTTTGCCAAAATTTTCTATAATTGGTTTACTTAGTTGGATTTTAATTAGTTAGTAGTAAACTCTAGGTAGAGTGATGCCTGGGACGTTACAAATTAAGCCTTTGCCGTATGCCTTGGTCATGGCTCACGGCAAATATAACATGCTTTGCCGTGGGCCAAACGTTGGGCACACGACAAAGAATGCCGTTATCGAACGGGGAAGGTAATGGCACCTTTTTTTTTTTACCGTCGGCTAACCTGGGCACACGGCAAAGTCTTTGCCGTGTGCCCGATGGAAAGCTCACGGCAAAAACGCGTTTGCCATCAGGTATTTTGCAGTGAGGCTATTGCCGTGTGTTACCCACGGCAATACCTTTGCCATGGGTATTCCCAGCCTTGCCTTGTGCCTGGGGCACATGGCAAATCGGTTGTTTCCCATAGTGAACATAACTGGTCGAGGTAATTCTTCAATGCTTTTGTCTAAGGGTTAGTGCATGTTTTCTGCCTTTTCTGATCCAGTTAACACTAACCCTACTGGAAAAAGACATTCAATGTATAGTCACCATTTGGGGATCTTAAAGTAGATAGTCCCTCTGTCCCAAAATAATTGACACTTTAGCATTCTTCAGTTATCCTAAATAATTAGCATTCTTAGTTTCCGATACACTTTTCTCTCTTCCCAATACACCTCTATCTCTATCTCTTTTCTCCTTGCTTTTTGTGCACCTACTTTTGGCACTTCTTCTTAATTCTCATGTTCCGCCCAAAAATAATTGACACTTTAGCATTCTTCAGTTATCCCAAAATAATTAGCATTATCAAGTCCCGATACACTTTTCTCTCTTCCCAATACACCTCTATCTCTATCTTTTTTCTCCTTGTTTTTTATGCACCTACTTTTTATACTTCTTAATTCTCATGTTAGGCTCCAAAATGCTGATTAAAAAAGGATGGAGGGAGTATGTAAGAGGCAAAGGGGAGAGAGAGCCCGGTATGATAGAAGTTGAAGAAGCAAAGAGGCAAACAACATAGAGTATTGTGGGACATATATACCCAGGATACTTAACCACTCGGCTAACTGGCCGAGTGGGCCAGGGCCTCGGGTATGGTGTATTCGGCCTAGAAGATATTTACTTAGATACTTGTTTGAGGAAGAAGCAAGTTAGGTTAGCAGATATGTTGGATAGATAGAATCTGTTGTAACCGACTAAAAGATTACCAGGTAAATCCCTGCCCTTCGGATATATAAGGAGGGCAGGGGGCCTTTGGTAAGAGACAGACTCATATTGGAACCCTAATTCCAGTGCGAACCTTAGCAATACAGAAATACCAAATAGGACATAGGGCTATAATCCTTCGGGAGGCCCGAACCTGTATAAACCTTGTGTCATGTGTCCATCGATCTTTCATACTCATATGCATACCTAGATCTACTATCGAGAATATCTCTCGACAAGAATCATGAGGTATACCATCAACAAATTGGTAAAGAAACATCTATCATTTAGTTCTGGGAGTAATCATATGGAATCAATGAAATGGTGAGAAGGATGGAGGTTGTTTGTCTTTTGTTGTGTGATATGACATTATTAAAAATAATATATAATATAGATACTATCATGTGATAGAATTGTATAACATATTGTATCTGTGAAGAATGTCTTATAGTTTATTATATTTAACATCTGTAGCAACGCACGCACAATTTGCTAGTTTTTTAATATACGTTTTATTCATTTCACTTCTACTACAAATATAGATAGGTTGCATGTTATTATTTCTATCATTCTCATATATTATAGGGACAATTGTGTCCTTTACCTCCACTGCTACAAAAAGGGAATTTAGTGACAGGTATGTAACACATTTAGAGATGTAAAATGTCCCGTCTTTATTTTTGCGTCTCTAAATCTAAGGTTATAGTAACGGGGATTTAACTGTCTCTAAAACTAAGATACAGCGATGTAATATCATCCCCGTCCCTAGTATACTTTAGGGACATACCATATTCCCGTCCCTAGATCTTATTCTGATTAAAAAAAGAAAAGGGGGGCCAGCCCAGCCTAGCCTAGAGGAACCCTAGATCCACCTCCACCGGATGGGGTGGGGAGGCCACCGCTAGAGGGGGAGAAGGCTGCCGGGGGAGAGGAGGCTGCTGTCAAAGGGTGAAAGAAGGCCACTGCTCGAGGAAGTCGTGCGAGATCTAGAAGCGACGAGAAGGTGGAGGCCCACGTGAACGTGGGCACCATGGTGGAGGCCACCGCGTCGGCATAGAGTGCCAAGGCCCACGCCTTGTTGGCTGCGTGCGATGGCGTACAACATTGACGTGCGAGGAGGTCAGGTACGGGGCGTCGGGGGTGAAGGTGCATGAGGGCGGGCCGCGCGGGAAGGAGATGTTGGAGGCGGCCCGCGGGCGAGGAAGGTGGCCACAACGGTGAAGAGGAGGAACGGGATGAATAGGAGGATGAAGTGGACAGCCATGGCCATCCAGGCGGGAGAGAAGGGCGCGGGTGAGAGAGAGGCAGAGAGGCGGCGGGAGTGGGGTGAGAGAGAGAGAGAGAGAGGTAGAGTGGCGGCGGGAGTTAGGGTTTAGGTTTATATAGCAAAAACTGGAAAGGAAAACAACTAAAAAGAGAAAAAAAAAGGAGTGTGTTGTCGGTGGGGGGCGAACCGTGATGTTTTCGTTGAAAGGAGGGTGTTTACCAGCGCGCAACTCATCTTCTCTGTTGAACCCGTCTCTATTCTTTATATACTAGCGACAGGAATAGAAACTCGTCCCCAAAAACTAAAACAGTAGTGACGGGGACTTAAATCCCCGTCTTTACTATAAATCCCGGTCCTTGAAAACTGAAACAGTAGTAACAGGTATACAAAATTCCGCCTCTACATTAAAACCCCGTCTCTATTAGTTAAACCTATAGAGATGGATTTTTAACACCGTCGCTAAATCTTTTACCAGAGACGACTTTCTATTCAAACATCTCTATATGTGTCTTTCAACCAAATAGCAGTCACTATAAGTGATCTAGTGACATGACTATTTTCGCCGTCTCTAAACACGCTCATTAAATCCCTATTCTGTGATAATGCTTATTATAAAATTGAATTATATGCTTGACCCTATTTTTTACAGTTTGTATATTTGATCTTGTGTTTGTAAAATTGATTGGGTCAAACGTGCAAATCTTAAAAATAAAATAGTCAAACGTGCAATTGGACTTAAAAACAGAGTCAGTTTTTATCTAAGTCTTTATATTATAATATGTAAAACCTCTAAATGTTCATAGCCCAAAACAAATTGATTTCTAAGCGAATTGGAGGGGTTTTCCTTTTTTCCTTTCCCTTCCTATTTTTACTCTATTTTCTAACCCAAAACAAATTGATTTCTAAGTGAATTTTCAAACGCCATTCCATACATTAAAAACCTAATGCATCTAACAGGCATGAATGCAACAACCAATAATAATAATAATAATAATAAACCTAAATTAATTTATTATTTTAGAAAATAACTCTTTTACCAATAATAAATGATTATAGTCTAATAAATTTAGGATAAATTTTAATCTATTATAAAAATTTTAAAACATAGTGAAATTTTAAAACACCTCAATTAATAAGTTGTAGAGATATATAAGATTTCTATATATGATAGTCCCTTACTCTGTTTGAGTATATGAATATGATTTTGTGAGTTTTTGAACTCCATTGCCAAATTTGCATCCATTTATAGTTTATCTACAAATGGACAAAACATTCAAAACATGAAAGTTCATTTGTGGAATAAAAAAGAACGTATAATAATAATATTATACTAAATGTGCATTATAATAATATTATAAAAGAACGTACAAATGGAGATATTAAATGTGCATTATAATAATATTATATTTAAATATAAGGATCAAAATGGAACATAATATTTAATGTAAAATCTCAATACTTGAGAAGAAGATAAACACTACTCCCTCCGTTCCAAAATTATTGTCATCATTGACTTTTTTTGCTACCTTTGACTATTCGTTTTACTCAAAAAAATTCAACAAAAATACCATATATTTTTTCATTATTTGTTTTATTACTAGATAAAATTGAAATATAACTTATAATTTTTCATATTTGCACAAATATTTTGAATAAGATGAATGATCAAAGATCACGAAAAAGTTCAATTGCGACAACAATTTTAGAACGGAGGGAGTATTCGTTTAGGATATAATCTCTCTCTCGGTCGGTCATTGATCTGGTTAGGGACCATGGTTGCAGTTGGTCATGGCGGCGATGTCGGCCGAGCGATGGTGGCGCATGGTCGAATTTGGTGACTGGGTTGCGCTTCAGGCAGCCTGAGCTGGACTTGTCCTGGACTTGTCCTATGGAGGCGGTTAATTCGATGGCACCGACCGAGTGCGGTGGCGACACCCTACTGCTGCAGTCACGGTTGGGTGTGATACCCTTGTCCTGTTCTAGCAGCTGGTGACAAAGATCATGTGCCTTGGAATGAAATGAATGGAATGGCAGATGCGGACTTTCATGAGTGGTGGGCGACAGGTGGGACAAACGAATCTCGATGTGCCTTGGAATGAAATGAATGGAGGAACAAAGACAAGTAGGTTAGTTTTCCGTACCATAACCCTTTGTTCTTTGAATTTTGGATCGTCATCCCTTCGAATTATTTTCTTTGATGCACTTTTTCTTGGGAGATCCATGTTCCATCGCCCTCTTCTAATATCTCTCGATCTTTTGTTGGTGAAGTTATCTTTTTCTCCAGTTGAATCCTTTTGCTTCCTTTTTCCCTTCTTCTATTTCGATCCCCCTCCTTGGGATCAATCTCTAGTCGCCACAGATCTGTTTTTTGGTGGCTAAATGCTCCTGCACTCTCGTCAGCTCCCGCCTCTACTCACCAAACCACCAAACTGTTGGTAGATATATGCAGATTTTTTTGCAAAACAAAATACAAAAAGGCCCAAATCAGCAGCCCACCAGCCGGCAAACCAATTTTTTTAAGCCCACAAGCACACAATTCTCAAAATCACTTAAAAACTCTAAAAAGATGACATAAAACCATATTCATATAAAATCTTAAAACAAATTTTTTTTACCCTGATGAATTTTTTTAAGTCCACAGGCAAAAAAAAGTTATTGGAAGCCCACGAGGACAAGAACTCAAAATCAGACATACAAAATAGAAACCCGACAAATGGGTCTCAAACAAAATAGAAGCCCATTAAACAGGTCCCAGTCATAAAAGAAGTCCAACAATCAGGTTTGAAACATTACAAGGCCAACAAAAAAAAAGATTCAAACTATTGAACCCGCTATAGTTTTGCGGACACAGTTCAACCACAAACGGGCATGTTGTAGAAGACCCGGTCCATCTATATGTTGGGCTGTATTTGACGTAAATGCAAAGTCCCAATCAAAAAATGTGATCGAGCCTTTTGCAAGAACGAAGTCACGTGCTATGGTGACGGACTCAATCTTTTATACAGGTTTTATTCATTTCACTTGCTGCTACTAATAGAGATTGGTTGTATATTATTGTTTCTACCATTGTCTCATATATTATAGGGACAATTGTGTCATTGACCTCATTCTAATGTCCAATTGTATGCTTGGACCTATTTTTTACGGTTTGCATGTTTACTCGTGTGTTTCTAAAAATGATTGCATAATTGACCCTATTTCGTGTAAAAAAAATAGGGTCAAACAAGCAAAAAAAAGTTAATCATGCAATCATGACGTGGGGAATAATTCCAGTACGGTCGTCTACGTCCACTTTTTGGTGTCCTTAGTTTGAGTCCGTTTCCAGTACGGTCGTGGGGAATAAGGCAGGAGGCGACATCCCTTCGATTCGGTTTGATGAGGTGCAGGCACTCATGACGTGGTTCAAGTTGGCTCTTAGCGTCCTTGGAAATAATACAGCAACACAAAGAGCCGCAGGGCAGCGTTCCAATGATTCTGCTCAAGTAAACTAACCGAATTTTTAGACACAAGAGGTAGCAGACGATAGTTACTAACGAACGGTGGGAGGCTCTGAGTGAAAGTCGCCAGAAGTGATGAACAAAATGATACTTGCCAACATGACCAGAGAGAATCCATAAGCTTTACTGAGGATGGACGTCCCCTTGCAAAAAAAAGAAAAAAAAATGAGGATGGACGTCTCTCTCCTACGAGTGCCGCAGGCCCACAGGCCGCAGCCCCAGCGTGCCCCTCGCATGCGCGCAACCAACTGGCCATCACGCGGATCCGACGGCGATGCACTTTGTTGCGCGCTAGGTGCTCCCCAGGTAACACCACCAGACTACCCCGGAACAGACGCCCGCGCCCGCAGCCAGTAGCACGCTCACCCCCACCAGGATCTGGCCTCCTGTCAACCAGAGAGGAAACAGAGAAAGGAAGGCTAGAAAGCAACGGCACCGGCAATGGAACTGGAGCCAGCAGGAGCTGCCTGTTGCCGGTGCTAGCACGCCATGCACGGTGCTCCAACCCCATACATGTGGATACCGCGAGGAGGCACTACTGTTGCTGCGGTGCCGGACGGCTGGACTAGAAGGAGACGATTGACGTGATCGACTACTTCCTCTACACCGACACGCGACTACGTTGGACGAGCTGCTCCAACCTTCGTTTTCGCTCCACCTATGCGTCTAGTGGTAACGATCCATGATTCCTTTTTATAAGGTTTCCTGGTTGAACGATAGAAATCTCCATTGGACAAATTGAAGGATGTCATTGACTTGGCGCGTACGACATTACTATAGACCACAAGTGATGTTCATGATTTCAAGAAAAATTGATATCGAGAATATGGATGAATAACTTTGCATTTTATATTTTACATAAAATATTTATTTTTTATTTATAATTATTAAATGATACTAGTATATTGCACGTGTGACACGCACGTGCGATTATTCTATAATGTTATCTTGTTTACTGGAAATCATGGTTGAAATAACCGGGGTTAACTGGCCGGTAAATCTGGTTAACCAGTCTGGGCCAGTTACCCCGGTCAGCCAGTTAACCTCTGGTTATAATTTAATTTTTAAATAATTAAAAAAAATCAAATCAGACAAAATCGATGTAACCAACCAGTGAAACTGCACAAAAACCAATATTTTGGAATTTAAAAATATATATTCAAAATATATCACTAAAACCAATCTAACTGATGGGTTAACCAGAATAACCGGCATGTTAACCGGCCGCCAACCGTGTGCCAACCAAAACAACTTTTGTTCAGCTAACTGACCGGTTATACCGGCCGGGTCGGTTATGTGAACCTTGCTGAAAATACATATAAATAGTGCAAACTAATGACATCTCAACACAATAAGCACAATGAATACACCATTTGTTACAGAATCTTTTATTCTCAATGGTCTTGAGAGCGGCTGAATAGGAAATGGTTTATAATACATATAAACAAATATATGTGTGAAAAGATTAATACGAATGTGAATACCAAATATTACACATATAATAGAAAAGTAAAATGCGACCCAAAACATCATTAAAGGATAATCTTATAATATATGTTTCAACAACTTCTATGTAACAGGTAGATAATATATGTTACCTACCATTTTGACAACTCAAGTTTATTCAATATGAACATATAGACGATATATGGTGCCTGTATAACTTGAATTCTTCTATTTTATATCATCCTATAGCTTGGGATGCTCTGCAAGATATTTACTTCCCCTTCCGCTCCAGGCAATAAGCTCGGTATATAACTTGAATTCTTTTATTTTATATCCTCCTATAGTTTGGGATGCTGTGCAAGATATTTACTTTCCCTTTCACTCCAGGCAGCAAGCTCGGCATAATTGTTGACACCCAATGTCGGCTATAATTGTGCTTCAACAATATAGATATTGGAATACTGGATGATGTTTGCATCAATTTGTAACCATCTAGAATCAGCAATTGCAATCTCATTTTGTATCTTCAAATTCAAAACATTTTAGTGTGGTGTCTATAGAAACATATATATCAAACTCAAACTCCAGAATAGAATAAGAGACTGCGGCAATAAGGCCATGATCGCATAAGATTCTTCTAGTAGTAATTCAATTATTCAATTCAACTCCCCAACCATTTCTCATTTTATTATGTCTGAGCTCTTGCTTTGGCGTTGCTTGAAGTACATGGGTGTGCACAGCAGTGTCCACCAGTCTCCGCCACGCAGTGTCGTGTTCGGCTTGTGTCCGGACAAGCTTGTGCCCTTTTTTTCAATTAATCATTTTTTTAAAAAAAGGCATAAACTAAATTTTTACGATCTACACTGTAGCGAAGAACAGGCCCAGCATCTCGCGCTCCTCGATAGCGAGCTGGCAGGTCCTCCTCGTCATCTGAACGCTGGTCCCACTTCTTGCTACGAGATCCAAGAGAAAGACAAGGGGAGCAAATCGGGGTTAGGAGATTGGAGACCAGATGTGGTCAGGAGATATCATGGATTAGAAAATCGAGTGAGGAAGGAAATCAAGGGTGGTCTCCACTGTGTCCCAAGCGCACCTACGCTGTTGCAGCCACCGTCTCCTCCTGGTCGTACGTATCCTAGGACATCATCTCTTCATGGCGAGCTATTTCGTCGGCATCGCCGCGGTTCAGCTGTGGCCATAGTTGGCGCACTCTGCCTACCCACCCTTATCCATTATCCATTTGCATTTGTGTGTGGAGTGGAGATCCGCAACAACCATAGACGGCCTTTTGGAATCGCAGCTATTATTCAAATCGTAAGGAAAAGAAAACTCAGCAAACCACAGAAGGAAATAAAGTTGCGAGTCAATCATGCCTGCAGAAAGAAAATTTACTGCCGGGTATACGCGTGCGGGTACGCTAGAGGTTGGGTGAAAAAAAGTAAGCAAAAAAGGGAAGAAACGAACTGGCAGTTCTATAAACAACATGACAATCGTCACGGTTGTCCCACAGGATCCAGTAATACGGCTAATCAAATGGTTAAGAATAAAAACGTGATTAAGATTAAAGGCCAAGATTAGAGGGATAAATTAACTCAGGGTAACTAGTTTTCGTACGGATGTTTAGTCTTTATAGTAAAGACTAAACACAATGTAAATTTTACAAAATTGAAACTTGAAAATATTTGATTATATTTTTTTGTTTTATATGTAATTTATAATAATTTAAAAACTATTATTTATAGTTTTAAAATATTTAAGTCTGTGAGAACGCACGTTAGTTTTGAATGAAATCACATGAGGCCCAAGTCTCAACAGCTCCGCAGCTACATAAAAGAACACAATCAAGCTTCAGAAATGCAGAAGCACACCACGCACTGGCCTGCTAGTTCTGCTTCGGGGCAATGGTGAGCAGCAACCCAAAGTGATGGCTGGGGAGGACCGGCAGGAAGTTCACGTCGTCGTCCAAGCGCATCACGCCGGGGATTGGTTCCACGCCGACCATCTCGACGCTCACGAGAGTGAAGTCCTTCAGCTTGCAGATGAACCGGTCCGCCCTCCTCTGCGCCGGCTTTGTGAGGCCCCTCAGCATCCGGTTCGCCACCGCGTCGTATATCCACCCGCCTTCGCCGCCCCTAAGCCCGCGCCAGGCGTCCACCCACCTGTCTGGCAGCCGGATCGGGCCGTCCAGGTCGTCGTCCCAGCCCAGGTCACCTCCGAGCACGACGTTGTCGTCGAGCATGAACCTGCTTCCATATTGCTCATGGATGCAATCGAAGTGGCCGAGGAAAGCGCCCGCCCTGGCGCGCCGGTGCACGGACCCGATCTCGGAAGGCGGCGGCCCCATCGTTCGAGTTCGACTTCGCCGGGTACCGTGTACGTGGGTTCATACACCCAGGCTGACAGCATTTCAGGAGATTCCCCGGCTGCGCGTGGTGGCCCTGGTGGTGGGGTTAATCCCACATCATAACAGGGGAATTCTTCGTACACCAGAAAGAACATGTCATCAGCGGGTATTTTGCTCAACTGCAATCGAATTGGCACACGCGGGTAAGCCGGTCTGGACATACATAATATTTTGTTCTCTCAGCGATAAAAGTATAACGTGTTTGATTCTTCAGCGATGAACTAGCTGGAAATAAAAACGGATTTTACTAGAAGAAGGAAAGGGCTCCATTTGTCTCTTTTTCATGCCGATTGAATAGCTCCGTTCTTCGTCCTTGGATCTGGAAGAAAATTCCCTGTACAGTCCCCACTCCAATTCATCACGTATAGAAAAGTACAAAATTCCTGTAACATTACGAGGCTTTCTGAATGGTCTCGAGATCATTAGGATGACCGAAAGCACCGACATCGATGATGTCCCGACTTCATTGCAATGTTCAAAGTAACTTATGATAGGCATCGTCATCTCCAGCTCGGTCGTGTTGCTAGGGAGTCAGTGGTATACGCCTCAGGTTCCTAGCATACAGTGTGTTACAAAAGAAGAAGCCGAAGATGCCATGCTTCTCCCTGAATTGCTGCTCCGCCCTCCACCGGAATCTCGCGCCACCACCAGACCTTCTGTTCCTCTACCAGTCTACTGAAGTTGAGATCCATCGTCGGCTCGTTTTCTTCCTTCCATTGATTCCTATCTGTATTTTTACTTCCCCAGCGAGGAGAGATTCTTCCTCGAACTATGTGAAAGTCTCGGCAGCCATCGCCATCGATGATCAGCTCTTTGTTTCCATGATCCGGCTTCTCTGATCGATGGCCTTGAGATAGTCGACGAGATCCTTGGCTGATGATCTCTTTTCGTTTGACTCCAATCATCATGTAACCTTTCTCCCTCTCCTTTGTTCTTATGGATCTTCCAGTCTTAGATCAAGGACCTGGCTTGGGAGTTCAAGATGCAGTCTGGCATCGATTAAATTTGCCAATCAACTTCATGGAAGGCAACAATCTCAAAGAATTCTTCCTAGTGGTTTCAATAGGTACCCTAGGAGGTTTCATGGATGCTTTTCATCCAATTCAACTTCAAGATCGGGTTTTCAGATTTTTGGTCTATTTTAAATCTGTGGGTTTACACATCTACAATCTAAGGTCCTTTGAGTGCAAGCTTTACAAAATTTTCTTTCACCTTTGGAGGGAAAATGGAGCGTTTTTAGAACAACATTATCTCAATTTTGGTAAGGAGGAAGAGGCTTCATGGCCACTGGTCCAAAATAAGAATAAAAAGACATATGCTGATGTGGTCCGATCCCAATCTGTTCTCACCGGAGCCAATGCAATCCCGATTCACCAGAAGGAAGGGAGACACCGCTAATCGGTGTTTGATAGAATCTCTTGGAAACGCAAATCTGTCTTTGATAGGATTCAGTTTCAAGATGCTCATGCCAAAGTGAAGAACATGCTGCGTCCAGGTGGTATGTTAGCTAATCGCTCTGTTCAAATTTCAAATGGCGTAAATCCGGGAACTCAAGTTGGGCCACGTATCCTCATTTGTGCGCGCTGCCTCCTTTCGGGCCATCACGTGAGTAAATGCCGTCGACCCATTAAATACCGCTCTTGTCTTCAATTGCGGCTTATCTGAGCTTATTGTAACAAGCCTCCAGAAAATCTAGGTTTCGTTCCAAAATCTCTAGTGATGAATTCTTTTGTTAATCCATTGGGATATTTTGATGTTTCTACTTGATTCCACAGAAAGAAGAGTATGGCAGATGGGTCATCTTCTAGTGGCCCCTCAGTTTTTGCCTCTTTTCGTGATTTTTTCTCGGCGCTTATTGGGGAAATCCCGAATGGCAACATTTCGGCTTCCCATATCAGTACGACTCCAGAGCATTCTCCAATAAACCTTGAGTCCTCAAAACAAATGCAAGCTTCTCCTCCCTCTTTTGCATCTCCTATCTCTTCTCCAGCGTCCTCAATGGCGTTCCAACGCTATGACCCTCAACTATTCATGCCAGATGGGTTTCAGAGGATGGCAGTCTTGGATAGAGAACCCACCATCCGGGCTGTGGTGGTTAGGCCTAGGAGACTTAATGAAGATCTTGCGATCAATTCCTTGAGTCCATTGCCAGACGACATCCAGGTACCTTTTGAAGTTATTCAACTAATTGTGCGTTAGTTTTTGGAAGGGCACCTGAATGTTAGCATTAAGTAAATTCAGCCATGTCATCAAGGACATGCTTATGTGAGATTTGAATATGTGCATGATAGAGACCGTCTTGTTAGTATTGGCCACTTTATGCATGATGATACTCAGTTCACTCTTACAAAGAATAATCAAGGACGAAACAGGAAAGCTTTAAATTTCAATAGAGAATGTTGGCTTATGTTGTTAGGTTTTCCTCTTGATTTTTGGGATCAGCAGAGTATTGAAAATGCCATCTGTATGTTTGGTAGATTGATTCCCTTAGAAAATGATCCTAATAACCTATCCAGGCTAATTCTTAGGACAAGGGTCCTAGATTTGCAGGCAGTGCCTTAGTTTATTGTAATTACTGAAGGGGAGGGTTTCCCAGGACAGCTTTGGACTGTCCAATGTGAAATCATTCAACAAGATCTCTTAGGTGCACTTCCGGCTGATGAAGATCCTTTCCCGGAACAAGGAGGTGGGCCTGATCCTCCATTTGATTTTTTTTGGCTTTGGCCAACCAGGAGATCTCCCACAAAACAATGATGATGATGAGCAACAGGATGGCAATGCTAAGGGTAACAATGCTGACCCACAGGATTGGGGGCAGTGGATCCAAATGGTAAATGATCAGCAGCTGCAGAATGAGGTTGTGCCTGCAGAGCCACTGAATGCAATGCATAATGGAAATGCTCAGGAAAATCAAGCAGATAATTTAGAGCAGATGGATCTCAACCAGGACCATGAGGAAAACCCCCAGGATGAAGTAATTCTAGGAGAAGATTTTATTTAGTTAGATGATGCTAATGCTGATGATCAAGAGCAGGAAAGCTTGAACATGTCAGATCCCTTTGGAGATACAACATATTCTATTAACCAGGCCTCACTTAACTTCGATCTTAATCATGAAGCTAAGGATGATGAAAACATTATAATTCTGGGTTTGCCAGCCATCTTCCCTTAGGAAGAGCCACAAGGATTTCTTCCCATCGAAATCCAGGAAAATGAGTTAATGGATGAAGTTAATCCTGTTCAACCTGCTCACCGAGATGAGGAAGTGGATGATTTGATTCATCAAAACATTTAAATTGGAGTTATGAGAATTCTGGATGAACCTGAAGTTGATCCTAGTCTTGTCTCATTTTACTCTTCTAATGCAGACATCCCTAGGGTTCCAAAACAGAATGCAGGTAGTGTCAGACTTTGGGCTAGATTTATTTCCCCAACAAACAAGGATGCTTCTTTATATATTCTAGCAGAATGGACTGACTTCTTTACTTTAATGCTGGTCACTCCAAGCAAGTTTGATTGGGCTAAAACCTTCTTGACTAGTAAAGCCTGGGAATTATGCACTTAGAATATGAGAGGGCCTACAGCGAGCTTTCAGTTACCTTCCAACTGCCCGAAAGCTATAATCCTTGCTTGTTCTCTGATTAAAAAATCTCCTTCTGCCAAAGATAAAGGGAAGACAATATTGATTGAAGAAGAACAAACAGATGGGATAGTGCCAATGAAGACTACTAATAGTCTTGACATCATTCCTGAACACAATAGCCCACCACCCCCCAATGTGGCCCATGTTCCCCTGGTGGGTACTGATGTCAGGAGAAGTTCAAGGCTCAAAGAAAAAAACATGGGCTTTAAAAGTGACTCATGTGCTGAAAGGAATTGTTTCACCTGTTGTGTAGTCCCACCTACCATATCTCCAAACCACTAGACAATGGAAAGTACTTTGCTGGAATATAAGAGATATCAATTCTGAAAAGAAGTGGAATGCAATAAAAACAAAAGTGCCTTGACTGTGGAATTTACATCTCTATACTCTGGAGCCAAATGGACTCTTATGAATGTCTATGATCCATGTCCTGATGAAGGCAAACTACTGTTCATTGATTGGTTCAATAATTATAATATTCCAGATGATGAGGATTGGCTTATCTTAGGTGACTTAAATCTTATCAGAAAACTAGAAGATAGAAACAGGCCAGGAGGTGTCGCAACTGCGGCCTCTCCGACGCCCCCTATACGGCCCCGTGAACGGTACGATCTCCCACCCCGTCGAAATTGACATTGGTGTGGCTCGTGGCCTTGCTTATCTGCATGAAGAAGTCCGCCCTCCTATAATCCACAGAGATATTAAGGCAAGCAATATCATCCTTTATAAGGATCTCACCCCAAAAATTTCTGATTTTGGATTGGCCAGGCTCCTCCCCCAAATGCAACTCATGTGAGCACTGGTGTTGCAGGAACAATGTAAGCATAACCAACCTTGACTGGAAGGTTTGAAAAAATTCTTGGTCGGGTATATTAAGTTCTTAACTGTATCACTGTTTTTCTACCAGAGTTTACCTGGCTCCTGAATATGCTCTCAGGAGACAAGTGACAAAGAAGTCAGACATCTATAGCTTTGGTGTTTTGTTATTAGAAATTGTTAGTGGCAGATGCAACCACAATGCTAGATTGCCTTCTGAAGACCAATATCTGCTTGAGAGTGTAAGCTCTATCGTAATTAGTGAGCTTACGATTAAGTTTTTTATTCACATTTTAGGTACCTTTTCAATGCTGAAGCCTAAAGGTATCATTCAGGCTATCCAGTATCAGTTACTGGATAAGAAATATCTGTGGCACTGCTCACTATAGCTTTGACAACCACATCTTTACACCATTGTTGAGGCTGAAAATATGTCATTTGTATGCATCCAAATCATACAGCCAGCATTTTTCACAATAATTAAATAAATATAGCGTTTTTCAAAGAATGAAATTCAAGATAACATTGCTGTATGTTTGAAACTCAGCTATTGAGTTACATAAATGGTCGATCTGCTTGTTCTCTTGCAGATTTGATAATGTCCCCTCATATATATCGATGTGCAGGCTTAGAACATAATGGATTGGCATCCGTTCAAAAACAAACTTGTATGAAATATCAAAAGACTCAAATTAAATGATATTTCCAAACCACTTAATAATTTAACAGTGACACACTGACTCAGGAACACAAGGAGTTTTATTATCTAAAATACTGGGCAATAGTTTTTCAAAACTACTACCCAATAGCTAGTTTGATCCAGCGGTGTAGAACTACTATCAGAAATTCACTACTACTAACTAGTATTTTATCAAATTGAGGGCAATATTAGAAAAAAAAAATAAGATTACCAATTTAATAATAATTATTATTTATAAAATCAAATTAAGATGGTCAATCCTTAATATTAGCTTGATAAATGAACAGTTTACTTGTTATTTGATAGTAAAGGTAGGGTTCATGCTCATTCATCCACATCCCACGCACGTCGTCAATCCATGTTGCGCCGCTCCCTGTTTGCACCAGCTGTTGTGGCATGCGCTGCACGAAGACGCAGGTGCGGCAGCAGTGTAAGCCCGGGTTGGAGGAGAGTTTGGGACAAGGCTTAGGGCGTGTTCGTTCTCCGGGATCTAAATTTTAGTGTTATCACATCAATCCTTTGAACGCTAAATTTTAGTGTTGTCACATCAATCCTTCGAATGATAAATTTTAGTGTTGTCACATCAATTACCACACATAATGCTTTACCTGAAGTACATAATAAATCTGATCAATGGATGATGTCCCCAGCAACATTCTTTTCTATCTTTCATAGTGGAAGCTAGCAAAAATATCTTTATGATCATGTCACATGCTCAAGTTTCACTACCATAAGAAAATAAGTGGTCAACACTGTTTGTAATAGAAACAATATTATGCCACATATATAGATCAATCACAAGACATGTAATGAAATAAAATATGTCCCCAGTCATAAAAAAAATATAGTAGCACGCGTGACAAACGCAATTAGTCAAAATGTGTGGTGCACCAAAGAAATGGCATGCAGATGCCTGGAAGTAGCTAAATTTGGAGCGATCACAAGGTGACCCCCTGGGATCTCTCTTGGCCTTCCACTATATATCACCACCAACTATTTATAGAAATGGCGTCTACCATTAAAAGGGCTAGCAACTAATCAAAATACATAATAAGCAAACAATCTTCTGGAATCCCCTCTCAAGCAGTCTCAATCATGGCCAAGAAGATCCTCCTACTCACTATCCTTTTTGCTGTCGCACTTGCAGAAGAAGCCGACCCAATGCCAAAGGAATGGACCACCGCCAAGAAGTCCATTCGTGACATGGATGAGAAGACCCAGAAAGCTTTTGATGAAGTCAACACCGCTGTTCGAGATGCCACAATGATGCAGGTATTAAATGTGCAAATCGCTCTCACCAAGGCTAAGGATGCAGCAGATGAGAATAAAGTTGTTAGCATTGCCCGTTCCTATGAGATAGCTGCGGACAAGGTCATTGCAGCCCCTCCAGCTGAGAAGTTCAAAACAATGGAAGACACTTTTAATGCAGTGGTTGTTTAGATTGATCTATACTACCCGGCAAAGCCACTTATTAGGTGAACCGTTGGATATGGACCTTCCTAGGATTCAGCCAACGCAATAACTATAGTACATATTTCAACTAGCATCATGGTGATTCCCTATATGGACATCCTTAGATTTTGTTCATTAGTTGGAAATGAATTGTGTCATTGCTCTAAATCCTAGATATGCCACTTGTGGTAATGAGTGTCTATATGTAGGATCATAGCAAGGGAGAGTTAACTCTGTATGTGGGGATGAGAGTCCCACATCTTTGTTTTATATTATCATAATATTAATTTGTTTGAGTCTTTATTTTTAATGAAATTCAGTGGCTGTGTCAACACAATGTCCCACCATTGGCAAATCCCTTTATTTTGTGAGACATGCTCCAAAATATGCAAGGCCCTATAGAAAAGGTCCTCAAGAAAAGATATATGGTATACTGACACAACTAGCCATTATACTTTGTATTGAAAATAATGCCGTCAATTCTGACAAAACTCTAGTAGTTTTTAGATCAAATTGCCCATCTGAAATGTCAAGATTCTTATAACATAGGAGTATCAACAATAACATACACAATACGAGATGAGAAGAGAACTGCAGTGATTCTACTGCATACAGGTAGGCTGCCAATGCAGTCGCTGCGGGTGTGCCTACTGAAAATTTTGACGGATGTAAGAGAATCCTCATAGCTGTTGGCTGCAACACATCCTATTTTTTCTTCGCTTATTTGGCCGACACGGGTGTGCATGCAAAACATTTGAAAATAGTAATGAATTGTATTTAATAGATTCCAATGGTTCAAAATATAGATTTTCTAAATGGTGGTAAATGGTAATTTACCTTTTCATATTCATATTTAAATTTTAATTAATATGTTTTCTGTTGTTTGAGTGTAGTGTGCACATAATTTTTTCACATTATCTATGTTTTTTAGTAATAACATGCTGAATATAGCTTTTCTCATGCATGTCTAATCGGTCACTATTTTCTTATTGTAGAGTATAAGTATTCTTTTAGCAAATTACCAAAACCATATCCAAGCATGGGCACCAGTTCACTTGATTGGGTTTTACCTATAATGACCTAGGATTCAAACCTGGTTGGGCTCGATGCCCATGTTAAGTAGAGCTCATACACCCATCAACTTATTTACTATTCCATCCTGTCGTGTAATATGGTTAATCCAAGGTTTGATAGCCCTATATGTTGGACTTTCACCCACTAAAATAGCATGTTTGTACTATATCCCCACCTCATGCTCAAAAGTGCTCAAAGGACAGAGATGTTCCATTGGCGGTTCACATCGATGGCTTTTAGAATAGCTATGTTTCTACCTTGATTTTCCCCAAAGAGTACAAGAAGTCCACTATGAACATGATCGTTGTTCCTGATATTTTAACCATTTTGTCTTTTTCTTTTGACTTTATTCATGATTTTTAAATTTTATATCTTTCAGGTAAATTTGAATTTAAGGTCGATACTTTGTGTTTATTTTTTTACCATACTAACTACACATACCAAAATTCATAAATTTTTCAAAATTTCTAAACAAATTTTAGGACACATGTTAAAGTATTTCTGTCCGATGGGATGTCCGATCGATAAGAAAATACCCATGTTTTGTCAAGGGCTCTTTTCATGTCCATAGAAAATAGATCCAACTGCAGGCCACATCATTATCCAGTTTCCGTAAAATTATTAAAATACCTAATTGAAGAAATAGTAAAAGTTTTGTTTTTCAAATAAGAACCAGTAAAAGATGAATAACTGACCGGAGCACTCTTTTCTCCTCCTGAGAAGAAACCCCCTAGTCAAGATATTGTCACAGTAGACACAGTTTGCAAACAAAGGCTGGCAATGTTGTTTGACATTCTAGAGCTAGAGCTTGGCCATGGACTCGGCAAGCGTTAGCTCCTTGGCTTGACGTGTGCAATGTGCAGGCTTTCAGCGGGCCGCTTGCCTGCCGCGACAGTGGTGACTAAATCCGACTCCTACAGCTAAGATCGGTTGGTTGACTGGTAATTGAACATGGTCAGAAAGCCCGGGAGCTGCATGACCGAGTGGATATGATGGAGTAGAGACAACGACGCAGTGGCTGCATGATGAGCTCGCCAAGCATGGGGCCATCTTGGGCTGGCACAATTGCTCAATGTGTCTAAAGAAACAACTGCTCATGAAACGCATGTTGCTGCATCTTTGGTTCTCTACTAACAACTGATGTTTTCTCTCTCTCTCTCTCAGTGGTGGATCTAGAGAGTTTATCTAGGGTGTGCACTTGTACATTAGGGTACAAAATCATATAGGATTTAAGCCACATGAACTGGAAATTCTCAGTGACTCTTGGAAATCTGAGGTGTGCATTATTGACCCACCTGGCCACTCGCCTGGGTCCTCTCTCTCTCCCTCCTTTGACGTGCCATTGATTAGTAATAACAGTACAATATTTTTGGCTGTGTTGTTATGGCAAGTCAGCCTTGTGTGATATCTCTTATGAAGTTTTTACTTGCATGAAATTTCTTATAAAAGGGAAATGGTGAAGTCACGGGAAGGTTGGGTCATTGGCTTGTTGGGTCGGCTACCTGATTGGCTGATTATTACTTACAAATTCTTATGGTCTTGGATCATTTTTTTTCAAGGCCTAACGTTGTTTCCAACCTTAAAACCATTCCTACCTCGCCTTTATTTTCTTGTGGATTTAGGGGCGGATATTAGGGCTCGGTTGTAGCATTGATCATTAGTCTGAATCTGAAGTTTTGCTTCTAAATTTTAACAGTTGTCTGTATCAGTAAATAATGCATAAACAAGATCAAAACATGACATAAATTTACATAAAAAACTCTTGCAAGAAAAACCACGGACACTGACCGACAATCTTCACTATTGACAACTTATCTTCGATTCTTGGTGTGTCTATCTCTGCTGGTTTGGTGTGGTGTTATTATTATCATTTGACTTTGCACCAACATGATGATGATGCACATCTAATCTCTACTTAATAAGTCAGCACGTCCACATCTGTCGTACATCCCAAACATCATTTTTTTTTGTGTTTCTTCCATGTACGTGTTCCATATGAGTCCATCGGGAATTTAGATAGATTCGAATCCATCATGAAATTAGATAGAGCTAATGAAAAAAGAGTCTGGATCCAAAACGAGTTTGCGAAAGAGGCGTCTTATCGTTCCTCGGACACGGTGTCCCTCATGATGATCAGTTTTTTTTTAATGGTCAGGGGAGGGGGGGGGGGGGGGGGAGAACTCCCCACCTGAATTTCATTATATTGATAATGGCATTGTCCCTGTAATGGCCCAAATATAGAGTTACAATAGACAATTGTAAGTGGGGGTGAGAATAGATGGATTACACTGGGTGGAAATACAAACTCCAGGCTCTAATGATAGGAGTTATCCTTTTTGACATGGACCTGGCGTTGCACCCATGAATCCTAATGATAAGATCATCAACACATAGTAGAGAAGGCAACACTTCAAGAGATTGTGACGTTCTTCACACTTTCGATGATCGATTTTGCTCTATATATGACACTGGCTGCGCTCGCCTTGGTCTTTTACACAGCAAACTTGATCATTCTCTGCCACCCGCTGATGAGAAGATTATCTTCGATGATCTGCTCTGCAGTAGTTGATGCTTGATCGAAACCCCCTTCCCCCACTGCTTCCCAACAATAGAGATTATCCTCCTTTTTTTTTTTTTGCCGTAGGAGAGGTATTTGGTTGGCTGGAGTTGAAGACAAGTTAATACTGGGCTTCTACGGCACCTGGGCTTAAACTTAACAAATGGGTCACCTACATCAGATGATCAGCACATCTCTGCTGAGCCCATAATCCCAAGTCCCAACAAGGAACAACCAAAATGAAGCCCATTACATTGCAGTTAAAAAAAAGTACCTAAGGCCTGCCAATTGCATCGTATTTTCCCATGTGAGAAGGTCATTTGATGGTGTAAAACCATGTTTTAAAAACAGTTTGAGTAAAACCAATTTTTTAGGTAAAATATCATGTAAAGCCAATTAATGGTGCCTATAAAAAACAATTTAATGCTAGGTAAATGAAAAGGTATGAGAATCATCGTACATAGTGAAATATGTTGGTGCCAAAAATAATTTAATCATATATGGTATGAAATTCTGTTTATCTTTTAATTACTTGCATAAGGATGTATTTCAATCATATATGCAATTATAATTTATTATATTATTTTAAAGCCCGTAGCAACACACATACATTATGCTAGTAAGTTAATCTCTGCTTCTTAATCAGAATCTCTACAATATATTAAAAAAGGTGGCATCGTCCGCCCATATATTCTGTCACTTCTACTTAGATAAAAGAATGAAAACAAAAATGGATGGATATAAGGAAAAGAAAAAGAATCCCATCTGGATTTTCTGCCCCCGCACGTCCGCAGATGGTTATTTTGCCCTGTCCAGATTTTTCGGAGTCCTTTTTGTAAGGGAAAAAATGGACGTACAAAAAAGAAAAGAAAAGAAAAGAAAAGAAAACGAAAAAGAATCTGATCTGGATTTTCTGCCCCGTGCGCCTGCACACGGTTATTCTGTCCTGCCTGGATTTTTCGTAGTCTTTTCTGAAGTCTAAAAGGTTAGCTTGTCTTCTTCGTTGCTACGTGTCGTTACAAATTGGTGACCGCGTGAGCATATTGATTATCTTCCTGGTGGTTTAAAATTTGACCAAATCTTACTTTTTTAGTTCATATTTCCTAGCTTTCAATCAACTGAAAGTTTTTTATCAATGGTTTATTACTTTGTATTTTTTGTTTTTTTTAATAGGATTATCTATATAATAATTATAAACTATTGGATCTAGATCTAATGGCTCAAGAAGGTAACTGAAAGTTGTTCAGATTTTCAGTCACCTGAAATTAGCAAATGCCTTTTTGGTTTCAGTGACTTGTGAGAGGTTGACCATCAAGCAATCTTTATTGCAATGGGCCACGCGTTGTTATTTTACAATCATGCAAGTATATCAGTTCATCGTAACCTATAATTCATTATCTAACCTTTCTGTTCCTCCTGTTTTCATTTAACAGCAATGAGTTGGCATCCAATTCCAATTCTCATTATAGATTATTCTATAGATGACATTGTTTTGTTTGTTCATCCTATAATTTTATTATATGTATGGTCTTTTATTAAATAAAAAATGTATATCATATCTAACATATATGAGCCCTATAGTTCGAAGCATTTTCTTAAAACCGTAGCAGCATATGGGTAATTTTCTAGTCGGATAAAAAAACACCACATTGTTCTCTATTTCAGAACAAAAAATATTTCTTTATTAACAAGAATTGGACTACTCTAACAGGAACATGTAGAGTCTGATTCGTACAATTTTTTGGATGTGAGCCACCGGCCAACAAACATAAAAAAGCTCGTGCAACATGAGTCCACAACATGAAACAAATACCCCCCCCCCCAGTTCTGTTACTCGCCTATATGCTCCCTCCATTGCTCAGCCGTGACATCAATTATTGCATTGATCCGCCGCATCCACATGACCCAAACACATAGTTTTTACTGTACCTTATGCTCCCTTGTGCGGTATGAGTATAAATGAGATCTGGTCATCCAATTCATTGGGGTACAATGGTCATTTTGTAGAGGAATAAATCATAATTTGTAGGGGTAATTTAGACATTTCATGTTATCTGGATCTTGAATCCGACCAGTGAGGGGCTCTGGCGGTGACGAGGTGTGCAACAGGAAGGGGTTTGGTGGCGACGAAAGGTGGCATCGGCGGTGACAGAAGGCACCCTTGGTCGCCACGTGCTTGGTTGTGGCCGACGATCTAACCGTCGAGCAGCGCAACTGTAAGGACCGAAGGCCTACCGAGAGGGGGGGGGGGTGAATCGGTAGCCGAGCACGAATCCAAATACTTTAGTTTCACGCTTCTAAAACCTAACGAATCGTTGCAACCTAAACAATTCTAGTAGACCAAGACCCTACACATGCTAGTGTTCATGATGCAAAGCAATGCGCGGAAGATAAACACACTAGCCTATGCAAGCCACAAGTCACCCTATCACTAGAGCACACAATTGCAGAATAATAAAGAGAGGGTCAATGAATGCTCATGATTTTTTCCCGAGGTCTCGGAAGGATGGCGTCTTCCCCTACTCCTCGTTGGACTACTCCCGTCGGAGTCCCGGTCCCTCCCACCACCAAGTGGAGTTCTCGCCCATGAGCCCGCAATCACTCCTCGAGTGAAGACACGGTGTGCATCACCGCTGCACAAAGCACAAGGTCGCTTCCCTCGAGAACTTGCCGAACTCCCCGAGCCGGCACGGGCGCTCACTATTGATGCCCTTCCAACAGCGGGCTCAAACCGTGTACAAACTTGTGATGGCCTTCACAACCAATCACAACAGGCTCGATCACCGACAACTAACCAGTCTAGGTCTGACCATAGACCAAGAGTAACAACCTAGATCACACCCTCAAGGACACCCTAGCCTTAGATGTGAAAGATCACTCCATGTTACTCTCACTAGCACTCTCAAGATATCCAATATCCTCTCCTAGTGCTCTCCTCTTTTCCTCTTGAACCTTACCAAATATCCTCAGGTATTCCACTGGCCAAGAGAGGTCTCCAAGATCCCAGCAATGAAGTTATATAGGCTCCCAACCTCAAACTAGCCGTTGCTCCATGAAATCAATTTTCTGGGCCTCCAGATCGGATTGTCTGGTCACTGCCTGACCGGAGCGTCCGGTCACTGCAGACTGAGCTCCAATGGCTCTCTGCCCCTGCTGAACTCGAACTGATCGGACTGTCTGGTCAGTTTCTCTCTCCACTCCAGAAATTTTCGGCTGTAGCTTCCTTCTCGCCCGAGTTCCTGCTCACCTGACCGGACTGTTCGGTCACTCTGATCGGACCGTCCGGTCCGATTCTCTCTCTGGTCCAGAAACATTTTGCACGCTGCTTCCTCGCTGCCCATGTCCCATTCCTACTGACCGGACCGTCCGGTCAGTTGACTGTATCATCCAGTCACTAGGACTTCTAGACATGGCAGTTTCCTCACTGCTCGCTGTAGTCACCGGACAAAACCACTTAATGACCATCTATCACCAAAACATTCATACCTTGGGGATTACATCATTAGTGGTCATGAAGCTTACAACAACAAAGATTCCCCATATCCACCTCAGATGGGCTCCGATATCGAGTCTAACTACGAGGCGAGTGATAGCGCAAGGGGTCCAAGTGCGAGGCTCGACGGCGATGGACGACGACCTCTGCAGCAGTGCACTTGGCATTGGCCGACCACCCGAGAATCACGAGCTATGCATGAAATGACGCCGGGGTCGTTGCGACAGTTAGGGATTTGGTGGGTTGGAGTATAGCTGGGCATTCGGGCCACCTCGATGAGAGTAAAAACCCTACATCCTGTGTTCTGTGGTTTATATTGCTTGTAATGTCATGTATATCGCGTGTCCCTTGATGGGGTACCCTGCCGCCTTATATATCCCGATCGGCAGGGGGTACATGAAGAGTCCTGCTCGTAGTCTACAAGTATTAACATAGAAAGTCAATCTCTAACTACCTTGTGCTCCAAGCCGACTCGGTCGGTTTCCTTGTCAGGGCGCTACCCGATCAGTTGCCGACTTATGCTTAGCTATGGATACCCGTAAGGCAAGTATTCCACAACAGCCCCCGAGTGCTTTCTAATTTTGAGCTTTGACTTTCCGAGTATTCCACAACAGTTTTGTGTGTTTCTTTTCATATTGTTCAAGTGCCAGAGTTTTTTTCTAAACTTTGGTTGTGGTTTCCTTTTATCCTATTCAAGTGTCGGGGGTTTGTACAAACACCGGTTGTGCTATTTGATTCTTATGTTCAGGTTCCTATGAATAAGTGTCGGCCCCACTTATTCGGCTTTATCGGTAAATGCTATGGAAGTTTTAGTTGATGTCCGTTTTAGATGGAAACTACTGTTTCATGGTTTCTTCATGAGCGAAAGTGATCTGGATTCATGTGTTCTTTGTATTGTGTTCTTTCAGTTCTGAATTCTACTTGCTGAGTGTTTTTACTCACCCTTGTGTTCTTGTGGTTTTTAGGTACCCGATGATCAGGCATGTATGGGGAGGGAGTAGCCACATTATTTGATCATTCACACACTATTTTGCTAGTCATTAATCTAGATCCTCAGAGTCGAATACTTTTATGTCATTAAAAACTATCTTGTGACCTCTTTGGTGTTACTTAGAGGTTATTTGGGTTATTGAGGTTGGTGAGAAATGCTATTTATGCATTATATTATTTGTGCTGCTATTCTTGACTTGTGTGCCTGCGGATTGTAGGAATTACAGGGAAAACTCTGCCGAAATTTTCTATAATTGGTTTACTTAGTTGGATTTTAATTAGTTAGTAGTAAACTCTAGGTAGAGTGATGTCTGGGGCGTTACAGATTAAGCCTTTGCCGTGTGCCTTGGTCATGGCTCACGGCAAAGATAACATGCTTTACCGTGGGCCTAACGTTGGGCACACGACAAAGAATGCCGTTACCGAACAGGGAAGGTAACGGCACCTTTTTTTACCGTCGGCTAACCTGGGCACACGGCAAAGTCTTTGCCGTGTGCCCGACAGAAAGCTCACGACAAAAACGCATTTGCCATTAGGTATTTTGTCGTGAGGCTATTGCCGTGTGTTACCCACGGCAATACCTTTGCCGTGGGTATTCCCAGCCTTGCCGTGTGCCTGGGGCACACGGCAAATCGGTTGTTTCCCATAGTGAACATCACTGGTCGAGGTAATTCTTCAATGCTTTTGTCTAATGCTCATACTAGCTATAGGGTTAGTACATGTTTTCTGCCTTTTCTGATCCGGTTAACAATAAACCTGCTGGAAGAAGACATTCAATATATAGTCACCATTTGGGGATCTTAAAGTAGATAGTCCCTCTGTCCCAAAATAATAGACACTTTAGCATTCTTCAGTTATCCTAAATAATTAGCATTCTTAGTTTCTGATACACTTTTCTCTCTTCCCAATACACCTCTATCTCTATCTCTTTTCTCCTCGTTTTTTGTGCACCTACTTTTTACACTTCTTAATTCTCATGTTAGACTCCAAAATGCTGATTAAATAGGATGGAGGGAGTATGTAAGAGGCAAAGGGGAGAGAGAGCCTGGTATGATAGAAGTCGAAGAAGCAAAGAGACAAACAACAAAGAGTATTGTGGGACATATATACCCGGGATACTTAACCACTCGGCTAACTGGCCGAGTGGGCCGGAGGCTCGGGTATGGTGTATTCGGCCCAGAAGATATTTACTTAGATACTTGTTTGAGTAAGCAGCAAGTTAAGTTAGCAGATATATTGGATAGATAGAATCTGTTGTAACCGACTAAAAGATTACCATGTAAATCCCTGCCCTTTGGATATATAAGGAGGGCAGGGGGCCTTTGGTAAGAGACAGACTCGTATTGGAACCCTAATTCCAGTGCGAACCCTAGCAATACAGAAACACCAAATGGGACGTAGGGTTATTATCCTTTGGGAGGCCTGAACCTGTATAAACCTTGTGTCATGTGTCCATCGATCTTTCATACTCATACGCATACCTAGATCTACTATCGAGAATATCTCTCGACAAGAATCATGAGGTATACCATCAACAAATTGGTAAAGAAACATCTATCATTTAGTTCTGGGAGTGATCAGATGGAATCAATGAAATGGTGAGAAGGATGGAGGTTGTTTGTCTTTTGTTGTGTGATATGACATTATTAAAAAGAATATATAATATAGATACTATCATGTGATAGAATTGTATAACATATTGTATCTGTGAAAAATGTCTTATAGTTTATTATATTTAACATCCGTAGCAACGCACACACAATTTGCTAGTTTTTAATATATGTTTTATTCATTTCACTTCTACTACAAATATAGATTGGTTGCATGTTATTATTCCTATCATTCTCATATATTATAGGGACAATTGTGTCCTTTACCTCCACTGCTACAAAAAGGGAATTTAGTGACAGGTATGTAACGCATTTAGAGACATAAAATGTCCCGTCTTTATTTTTGCATCTCTAAATCTATGGTTATAGTAACGGGGATTTAACTGTCTCTAAAACTAAGATTACAGTGATGTAATATCATCCCCGTCCCTAGTATACTTTAGGGACGTACCGAACCATATCCCCATCCCTAGATCTTATTCTGATTAAAAAAAGAAAAGGCGGGCTAGCCCAGCCCAGCCTAGAGGAACCCTAGATCCGCCACCACCGGATGGGGTGGGGAGGCCGCCACCGGAGGGGGAGAAGGCCACCGGGGGAGAGGAGGCCGCTGCCAAAGGGTGAAAGAAGGCCACCGCTCAAGGAAGTCGTGCGAGATCTAGAAGCAACGAGAAGGTGGAGGCCCGCGTGAACGTGGGCGCCTTGGTGGAGGCCGCCGCGTCGGCATCGAGCACCAAGGCCCATGCCTCGTTGGCTGTGCGCGGCGGCGTACAACATTGACGTGCGAGGAGGTCAGGTACGGGGCATCGGGGGTGAAGGTGGATGAGGGCGGGCCGCGCGGGAAGGAGATGTTGGAGGCGGCGCCGCGGACGAGGAAGGTGGCCACAACGGTGAAGAGGAGGAACACGATGAACAGGAGGATGATGTGGACGGCCATGGCCATACAGGCGGGAGAGAAGGGCGTGAGTGAGAGAGAGGCAGAGAGGCGGCGGGAGTGGGGTGAGAGAGAGAGAGAGAGGTAGAGTTGCGGCGGGAGTTAGGGTTTAGGTATATATAGCAAAAACTGGAAAGGAAAACAACTAAAAAGAGAAAAAAAAGGAGTGTGTTGTCGTGGGGGGCGAACCGTGATGTTTTTGTTGTAAGGAGGATGTTTACCAGCGCGCAACTCATCTTCTCTGTTGAACCCGTCTCTATTCTTTATATACTAGCGACAGGAATAGAAACTCGTCCCCAAAAACTAAAACAGTAGTGACGGGGACTTAAATCCCCGTCTTTACTATAAATCCCGGTCCTTGAAAACTGAAACAGTAGTAACAGGTATACAAAATTCCGCCTCTACATTAAAACCCCGTCTCTATTAGTTAAACCTATAGAGATGGATTTTTAACACCGTCGCTAAATCTTTTACCAGAGACGACTTTCTATTCAAACATCTCTATATGTGTCTTTCAACCAAATAGCAGTCACTATAAGTGATCTAGTGACATGACTATTTTCGCCGTCTCTAAACATGCTCATTAAATCCCTATTCTGTGATAATGCTTATTATAAAATTGAATTATATGCTTGACCCTATTTTTTACAGTTTGTATATTTGATCTTGTGTTTGTAAAATTGATTGGGTCAAACGTGCAAATCTTAAAAATAAAATAGTCAAACGTGCAATTGGACTTAAAAACAGAGTCAGTTTTTATCTAAGTCTTTATATTATAATATGTAAAACCTCTAAATGTTCATAGCCCAAAACAAATTGATTTCTAAGCGAATTGGAGGGGTTTTCCTTTTTTCCTTTCCCTTCCTATTTTTACTCTATTTTCTAACCCAAAACAAATTGATTTCTAAGTGAATTTTCAAACGCCATTCCATACATTAAAAACCTAATGCATCTAATAGGCATGAATGCAACAACCAATAATAATAATAATAATAATAAACCTAAATTAATTTATTATTTTAGAAAATAACTCTTTTACCAATAATAAATGATTATAGTCTAATAAATTTAGGATAAATTTTAATCTATTATAAAAATTTTAAAACATAGTGAAATTTTAAAACACCTCAATTAATAAGTTGTAGAGATATATAAGATTTCTATATATGATAGTCCCTTACTCTGTTTGAGTATATGAATATGATTTTGTGAGTTTTTGAACTCCATTGCCAAATTTGCATCCATTTATAGTTTATCTACAAATGGACAAAACATTCAAAACATGAAAGTTCATTTGTGGAATAAAAAAGAACGTATAATAATAATATTATACTAAATGTGCATTATAATAATATTATAAAAGAACGTACAAATGGAGATATTAAATGTGCATTATTATAATATTATATTTAAATATAAGGATCAAAATGGGACATAATATTTAATGTAAAATCTCAATACTTGAGAAGAAGATAAACACTACTCCCTCCATTCCAAAATTATTGTCATCATTGACTTTTTTTGCTACCTTTGACCATTCGTCTTATTCAAAAAAATTCAACAAAAATACCATATATTTTTTCATTATTTGTTTTATTACTAGATAAAATTGAAATATAACTTATAATTTTTCATATTTGCACAAATATTTTGAATAAGATGAATGATCAAAGATCACGAAAAAGTCCAATGGCGACAACAATTTTAGAACGGAGGGAGTATTCGTTTAGGATATAATCTCTCTCTCGGTCGGTCATTGATCTGGTTAGGGACCATGGTTGCAGTTGGTCATGGCGGCGATGTCGGCCGAGCGATGGTGGCGCATGGTCGAATTTGGTGACTGGGTTGCGCTTCAGGCAGCCTGAGCTGGACTTGTCCTATGGAGGCAGTTAGGTCGATGGCACCATCGAGTGCGGTGGCGACACCCTACTGCTGCAGTCACGGTTGGGTGTGATACCCTTGTCCTGTTCTAGCAGCTGGTGACAAAGATCAATGCAATGGCAGATGTGGACTTTCAAGAGTGGTGGGCGACAGGTGGGACAAACGAATCTCGATGTGCCTTGGAATGAAATGAATGGAGGAACAAAGACAAGTAGGTTAGTTCTCCATACCATAACCCTTTGTTCTTCGAATTTTGGATCGTCATCCGTTCGAATTATTTTCTTTGATGCAGTTTTTCTTGGGAGATCCACGTTCCATCGCCCTCTTCTAATATCTTTCGATCTTTTGTTGGTGAAGTTATCTTCTTCTCCAGTTGAATCCTTTTGCTTCCTCTTTCCCTTCTTCTATCTTGATCCCCCTCCTTGGGATCAATCTCTAGTCGCGCACAGATCTGTTTTTTGGTGGCTAAATGCTCCTGCACTCTCGTCAGCTCCCGCCTCTACTCACGAATCCATTAAACTATTGGTAGATATATGCAAATTTTTTTTGCAAAACAAAATACAAAAAGGCCCAAATCAGCAGCCCGCCAGCCGGCAAACCAATTTTTTCTAAGCCCACAAGAACACAATTCTCAAAATCACTTAAAAACTCTAAAAAGATCATATAAAACCACATTCATATAAAATCTTAAAACACATTTTTTTTACCCTGATGAATTTTTATAAGTCCACAGGCAAAAGAAGTTATTGGAAGCTCACGAGCACAAGAACTCAAAATCAGACATACAAAATAGAAACACGACAAATGGGTCTCAAACAAAATAGAAGCCCATTAAACAGGTCTCAGTCATAAAAGAAGTCCAACAATCGGGTCTGAAACATTACAAGCCCAACAAAAAAAAGGATTCAAACTATTGAACCCGCTAATAGTTTTGCGGACACAGTTCAACCACAAACGGGCATGTTGTAGAAGACCTGGTCCATCTATATGTTGGGCTGTATTTGACGCAAATGCAAAGTCCCAATCTTAGGATAACTGTTCGATTACAATCCTACGATCAAAAAATATGGTCGAGCCTTTTGCAAGAACGAAGTCACCTGCTATGGTGACGGACTCAATCTTTTATACAGGATTTATTCATTTCACTTGCTGCTACTAATAGAGATTGGTTGCATATTATTGTTTCTACCATTGTCTCATATATTATAGGGACAATTGTGTCATTGACCTCATTTTAAAGTCCAATTGTATGCTTAGACCTATTTTTTACAGTTTGCATATTTACTCGTGTGTTTCTAAAAATGATTGCATAATTGACCCTATTTCGTGTAAAAAAATAGGGTCAAACATGCAAAAAAAAGTTAATCAAGCAATCATTTTTAAAAACACAGGGTCAAACATGTAAATTCTAAAAAGGAGGGTCAAACATGCAATTGGATTTGAAAACAAAATCAGTTTCCTTTAAGCCCCTATATTATAATATGTAAAACCTCTAAACATTTGTAGCAACGCATATTTAGCTAGTCTCTATCTCTACATTTTAATAATTCCAGTACGGTCATCTACGTCCACTTTTTGGTGTCCTTAGTTTGAGTCCGTTTCCAGTACGGTCGTGGGGAATAAGGCAAGAGGCGACATCCCTCGATTCGGTTTGATGAGGTGCAGGCACTCATGACGTGGTTCAAGTTGGCTCTTAGCGTCCTTGGAAATAATACAACAACACAAAGAGCCGCAGGGCTGCGTTCCAATGATTCTGCTCAAGTAAACTAACCGAATTTTTAGACACAAGAGGTAGCACACGAATACACGATAGTTACTAACGAACGGTGGGAGGCTCTGAGTGAATGTCGCCAGAAGTGATGAACAAAATGATACTTGCCAACATGACCAGAGAGAATCCATAAGCTTTACTGAGGATGGATGTCCCCTTGCAAAAATAAAATGAAAAAAAAATGAGGATGGACGTCTCTCTCCTGCGAGTGCCGCAGGCCCACAGGCCGCAGCCCCAGCGTGCCCCTCGCACGCGTGCAACCAACTGGCCATCACGCGGATCCGACGGCGATGCACTTTGTTGCGCCCGCAGCCAGGAGCACGCTCACCCCTACCAGGATCTGGCCTCCTGTCAACCAGAGAGGAAACAGAGGAAGGAAGGCTAGAAAGCATCGGCACCGGCAATGGAACTGGAGCTATCAGGAGCTGCCTATTGGAGAGATGCCTAAGGGACATTACGAATTTGATCCGTATGCGAGGGTTATATGGATATTGATCCATGAGGGAATAGTTCACTAATGGGCCAACTTATCGAGACTTATTAGAAGGATCGATATAAGTGGAGACGGGGCAAGGGGTACGTGCACCCACCAGTCCATAACCCTAGCTACCGCGCTCCTCTCTCTCTCACCCACAACCCTAACCGTGTTGCCGGTGCTAGCACGCCGCGCACGGTGCTCCAACTCCATACATGTGGATACCGCGAGGAGGCACTACTGTTACTGCGGTACCGGATAGCTGGACTAGGAGGAGACGATTAACGTGATCGACTACTTCCTCTACACCGATGCGTGACTACGTTGGACGAGCTGTTCCAACCTTCGCTTCTGCTCCTCCTCTGCGTCTAGTGGTAACGATCCATGATCCCTTATTATAAGGTTTCTTGATTGAACGGTAGAAATCTCCGTTGGACAAATTGAAGGATGTCATTGACTTGGCGCGTACGACATTACTATAGACCAGAAGTGATGTTCAAGATTTCATGAAAAATTGATATCGAGACTATGGATGAATAACTTTGCATTTTATATTTTACTTAAAATATTTATGTTTTATTTATAATTATTAAATGATACTAGTATTATGCACGTGTGACATGCACGTGCAATTATTCTATAATGTTATCTTGTTTACTAGAAATCACGGTTGAAATAACCAGAGTTAACTAGCCGATAAATCTGGTTAACCAGTCTGGGACGGTTACCCCGGTCGGCCGGTTAACCTCCGGTTATAATTTAATTTTTAAAAAATTAAAAAAAATCAAATCAGACGAACCGATGTAACCAACCAGTGAAACTGCACAAAAACCAATATTTTTAAATTTAAAAATATATATTCAAAATATATCACTAAATCGAATCTAACTGATGGGTTAACTAGAATAACCGGCATGTTAACCGGCCGCCGATCGTGTGCCAACCAAAACAACTTTTGTTCGGCTAACCGAGCGATTATACCTGCCCGGTCGGTTATGTGAACCTTGCTGAAAATACATATAAATAGTGCAAACTAATGACATCTCAACACAATAAGCACAATGAATAAACCATTTGTTACAGAATCTTTTATTCTCAATGGTCTTGAGAGCGGCTGAATAGGAAATGGTTTATAATACATATAAAAAAATATATGTGGGAAGAGATTAATATGAATGTGAATACCAAATATGACACATATAATGGAAAAGTAAAATGTGACCCAAAACATCATTAAAGGATAATCTTACAATATATGTATCAACAACTTCTATGTAACAGGTAGATTATATATGTTACCTACCATTTTGACAGCACAAGTTTATTCAAAATGAACATATAGACGATATATGGTGCATGTATAACTTGAATTCTTCTATTTTATATCATCCTATAGTTTGGGATGCTCTGCAAGATATTTACTTCCCCTTCCGCTCCAGGCAACAAGCTCGGCATATAACTTGAATTCTTTTATTTTATATCCTCTTATAGTTTGGGATGCTCTGGAAGATATTTACTTCCCCTTTCACTCCATGCAGCAAGCTCGGCATATTGTTGACACTCAATGTCGGCTACAATTATGCTTCAACAATATAGATATTGAAATACTGGATGATGTTTGCATCAATTTGTAACCATCTAGAATCAGCAATTGCAATCTCATTTTGTATCTTCAAATTCAAAACATTTTAGTGTGGTGTCTATAGAAACACATATATCAAACTCAAACACCAGAATAGAATAAGAGACTGCGGCAATAAGGCCATGATCGCACAAGATTCTTCTAGTAGTAATTCAATTATTCAATTCAACTCCCCAATCATTTCTGGTTTTATTATGTCTGAGCTCTTGCTTCGGTGTTGCTTGAAGTACATGGGTGTGCACAGCAGTGTCCACCAGTCTCCGCCATGCAGTGTCTGTTCGGCTTGTGTCCGGACAAGCTTATGCCCTTTTTTTCTTCAAAAAATTATTTTTTTTAAAAAGTCATAAACTAAATTTTTACGATCTACATTGTAGCAATATGTCTATGTACTGTAGCAATATGTCAAGCAACAGAACTATTTTATCCATATACATTTGCAAGTAAGAAGGCATAAATAGCAGTGAAGATCTATACTGTAGCAATATGTCTATGCAATAAAAAAACAGTACAACATGATTATATGTCCCTTAATATTGGTGCATTATAAATCTCAATATGGAATGAATCACTTCACAGTTTCTTCAATAACTGATCCTCAATTCCCAGATTTAAAGCATGATTAATATCACAAATTATCATATATCGGTCCTGATTTTTTATTGTTGTTTCATCAACTAAAATAAGCAATTGAGGTAAATATTTCTTAGACAAAAGGATTTATGCTGTTATCTCATTAAGTAGCAAAGCAGATTCGAGTATCTACCATGGAGCAAACCATTCTGAGCACATTCACTTTGTTGTTGACTCTGAACTTTAGAATGTTGGTCACATTGTCCTGGAGCTACTCTTACAACAACCACTTAAGAAACTCCACATGGAGCATTACGCCATTAGTCCATTACCTTTGTGGCGCTGCAGTTCAAGAGTGACTACCGTCAAGCCAATCTAAAGGTCAAAACAAGCAAACCAGAAGCTAGAACGGAGGTTACTGTATCCGTTTACCTTCCAACGTGATTTCTCACTGGCCGTTGACGTGTTGATTGGACCTTGGATTGATAGTCCACAAGCAATCCATATGCCATCGCTCCTCACTGGTTTGTGTTCGCTGCTGTGGATACCTCGTCAGACATTCTTGATCTACCGTTGATACTTCTTCGGACATTCTTGATCTTCTTGGCCTGCAGATGGATTCAGATGGCCAAGATCAGGCCCAGCATCTCGCGCTCCTCGATAGCGATCTGGCAGGTCCTCCTCATCATCCGAACGCTGGTCCCACTTCTTGCTATGAGATCCAAGAGGAAGACAAGGGGAGCAAATCAGGATTAGGAGAATGGAGACCAGATCTGGTCAGGAGATATCATGGATTAGAAAATCGAGTGAGGAAGGAAATCAAGGGTGATCTCCACTGTGTCCCAAGCGCACCTACGCCGTTGTGGCCACCGTCTCCTCCTGGTCGTACGTATCCTAAGAAAACTCAGCAAACCACACAAGGAAATAAAGTTGCGAGTCAATCACGCCGGCAGAAAGGAAATTTACTGCCAGGTATACACGGGCGGGTACGCTGGAGGTTGGGTGAAAAAAGTAAGCAAAAAAGGGAAGAAACAAACTGGCAGTTCTACAAACAACGTGACAATCGTCACGATTGTCCCACAGGATCCATTAATACGGCTAATCAAATGGTTAAGAATAAAAATGTGATTAAGATTAAAGGCTAAGATTAGAGGGATAAATTAACTCAGGGTAACTAGTTTTCGTACGGATGTTTAGTCTTTATAGTCAAGACTAAACACAATGTAGATTTTACAAAATTGAAACTTGAAAATATTCGATTATATTTTTTTGTGAGGCCCCTCAGCATCCGGTTCGCCACCGCGTCGTATGTCCACCCGCCTTCGCTGCCCCTGAGCTCACGCCAGGCGTCCACCCACCCGTCTGGCAGCCAGATCGGGCCGTCCAGGTCGTCGTCCCAGCCCAGGTCACCTCCGAGCACGACGTTGTCATCGAGCACGAACCTGCTTCCATATTGCTCATGGATGCAATCGAAGTGGTCGAGGAACGTGCCCGTCCTGGCGCGCTGGAGCACGGACACCGATCTCGGAAGGCGTCGGGGCCCAGGGAGAAGGCACATCGCCACTCGAAGGTGGCGGCCCCATCGTTCGAGTTTGACTTTGCCGGGTACCGTGTACGTGGGTTCATACACCCAGGATGACAGCATTTCAGGAGGTTCCCCGGCTGCGCGTGGTGGCCCTGGTGGTGGGGTTGATCTCACATCATAGCAGGGGAATTCTTCATACACCAGAAAGAACATGTCATCAGCGGGTATTTTGCTCAACTGCAATTGAATTGGCACACACGGGTAAGCCGGTCTGGACATACATTATATTTTGTTCTCTCAGCGATAAAAGTATAACGTGTTTGATTCTTCAGCGATGAACTAGCTGGAAATAAAAACGGATTTTACCAGAAGGAAAGGGCTCGATTTGGCTCTTTTTTATGCCCCCGATGAATAGCTTCGTTCTTCGTCCTTGGATCAGTACAGTCCCCACTCCAATTCATCACGTATAGAAAAGTACAAAATTCCTGTAACATTACGAGGCTTTCTGAATGGTCTCGAGATCATTAGGATGACCGAAAGCACCGACGTCGATGATATCCCAACTTCATTGCAATGTTCAAAGTAACTTATGATAGGCATCGTCATCTCCAGCTCGGTCGTGTTGCTAGGGAATCAGTGGTATACGCCTCAGGTTCCTAGCATACAGTGTGTTACAAAAGAAGAAGCCGAAGATGCCACGCTTCTCCCTGAATTGTTGCTCCGCCCTCCACCGGAATCTCGCGCCACCACCAGACCTTCCGCTCCTCTACCGGTCTACTGAAGTTGAGATCCATCGTCGGCTCGTTTTCTTCCTTCCATTGATTCCTATCTGTATTTTTACTTCCCCAGCGAGGAGAGATTCTTCCTCGAACTATGTGAAAATCTCGGCAGCCATCACCATCGATGATCAGCTCTTTGTTTCCATGATCGGGCTTCTCTAATCGATGGCCTTGAGATAGTCGACGAGATCCTTGGCTGATGATCTCTTTTCGTTTGACTCCAATCATCAGGTAACCTTTCTCCCTCTCCCTTGTTCTTATGGATCTTCCGGTCTTAGATCAAGGACCTGGCTTGGGAATTCAAGATGCAGTCTGGCATCGATTAAATTTGCCAATCAACTTCATGGAAGGCAACAATCTCAAAGAATTCTTCCTAGTGGTTTCAATTGGTCGATGTGCCTTTCGGCTATCTAAAGTATCTATTGCTTCCATTCTTCAAGCTACCCTAGGAGGTTTCATAGATGATTTTCGACCAATTCAACTTCAAGATCAGGTTTTCAGATTTTTGGTCTATTTTAAATCTGTGGGTTTACACATCTACAATCTAAGGTCATTTGAGTGCAAGCTTTACAAAATTTTCTTTCACCTTTGGAGGGAAAATGGACCATTTTTAGAACAAGATTATCTCAATTTTGATAAGGAGGAAGAGGCTTCATGGACACTGGTCCAAAATAAGAATAAAAAGACATATGCTGATGTGGTCCGATCCCAATCTGTTCTCACCAGAGCCAATGCAATCCCGATTCACCAGAAGGAAGGGAGACACCGCTAATCAGTGTTTGATAGAATCTCTTGGAAACGCAAATCTGTCTTTGATAGGATTCAGTTTCATGAAGCTCATGCCAAAGAGCGTCCAGGCTGTATTTTAGCTAATCGCTCTGTTCAAATTTCAAATGGCGTAAATCCGAGAACTCAAGTTGGGCCACGTATCCTCATTTGTGCGCGCTACCTCCTTTCGGGCCATCACGTGAGTAAATGCCGTCGACCCATTAAATGCCGCTCTTGTCTTCAATTGCGGCATATCTCAGCTTATTGTAACAAGCCTCCAGAAAATCTAGGTTTCATTCCAAAATCTCCAGTGATGAATTCTTTTGTTAATCCATGGGGATATTTTGATGTTTCTACTTGATTCCGCAGAAAGAAGAGTATGGCAGATGGTTCATCTTCTAGTGGCCCCTCGGTTTTTGCCTCTTTTTGTGATTTTTTCTCGGCGCTTATTGGGGAAATCCCGAATGGCAATCTTTCGGCTTCCCATATCAGTACGACTCCGGAGCATTCTCCAATAAACCCTGAGTCCTCAAGACAAATGCAAGCTTCTCCTCCCTCTTTTGCATCTCCTATCTCTTCTCCAGCGTCTTCAATGGCGTTCCAACACTATGAC
This sequence comes from Eleusine coracana subsp. coracana, assembly GCA_032690845.1. Taxonomy (NCBI): domain Eukaryota; kingdom Viridiplantae; phylum Streptophyta; class Magnoliopsida; order Poales; family Poaceae; genus Eleusine; species Eleusine coracana. Next base: position 47,143,182 of record CM064430.1, read on the forward strand.
CCTCAACTATTCATGCCAGATGGGTTTCAGAGGATGCCAGTCTTGGATAGAGAACCCACCATCCGGGCTGTGGTGGTTAGGCCTAGGAGACTTAACGAAGATCTTGCGATCATTTCCTTGATTCCATGGCCAGACGACATCCAGGTACCTTTTGAAGTTATTCAACTAATTGTGCATTAGTTTCTGGAAGGGCACCTGAATGTTAGCATTAAGTAAATTCAGCCATGTCATCAAGGACAGGCTTATGTGAGATTTGAATATGTGAATGATAGAGACCGTCTTGTTAGTATTGGCCACTTTATGCATGATGATACTCAGTTCACTCTTACAAAGCATAATCAGGGACGAAATAGGAAAGCATTAAATTTCAATAGAGAATGTTGGCTTATGTTGTTAGGTTTTCCTCTTGATTTTTGGGATCAGCAGAGCATTGAAAATGCCATCTATATGTTTGGTAGATTGATTTCCTAGGAAAATGATCCTAATAACCTATCCAGGCTAATTCTTAGGACAAGGGTCCTAGATTTGCAGGCAGTGGCTCAGTTCATTGTAATTACTGAATGGGAGGGTTTCTCGGGAGAGTCTTGGACTATCCAATGTGAAATCATTCAACAAGATCTCTTAGGTGCACTTCCGGCTGATGAAGATCCTTTCCCGGAACAAGGAGGTGGGCCTGATTCTCCTTTTGATTTTTTTGGCTTTGGCCAACCAGGAGATCTCCCACAAAACAATAATGATGATGAGCAACAGGATGGCAATGCTGAGGGTAACAATGCTGACCCACAGAATTGGGGGCAGTGGATCCAAATGGTAAATGATCAGTAGCTGCAGAATGAGGTTGTGCTTGCAGAGCCACTGAATGCAATGCATAATGGAAATGCTCAGGAAAATCAAGCAGATAATTTAGAGCAGATGGATCTCAACCAGGATCATGAGGAAAACCCTCAAGATGATGTAATTCTAGGAGAAGATTTTATTTAGTTAGATGATGCTAATGGTGATGATCAAGAGCAGGAAAGCTTGAACATGTCAGATCACTTTGGAGATACAACAGATTCTATTAACCAGGCCTCACTTAACTTGGATCTCAATCATGAAGCTGAGGATGATGAAAACATTATAATTCTGGGTTTGCCAGCCATCTTCCCTCAGGAAGAGCCACAAGGATTTCTTCCCATCGAAATCCAGGAAAATGAGTTAATGGATGAAGTTAATCCTGTTCAACCTGCTCACCGAGATGAGGAAGTGGATGATTTGATTCATCAAAACATTTAAATTGGAGTTATGAGAATTCTGGATGAACCTGAAGCTGATCCTAGTCTTGTCTCATTTTACTCTTCCAATGCAGACATCCCTAGGGTTCCAAAACAGAATGCAGATAGTGTCAGACTTTGGGCTAGATTTATTTCCCCAACAAACAAGGATGCTTCTTTATATATTCCAGCAGAATGGACTGACTTCTTTACTTTGATGCTGGTCACTCCAAGCAAGTTTGATTGGGCTAAAACCTTCTTGACAAGTAAAGCCTGGGAATTATGCACTTAGAATATGAGAGGGCCTACAACGAGCTTTCAGTTACCTTCCAACTGCCCGAAAGCTATAATCCTTGCTTGTTCTCTGACAAAAAAATCTCCTTCTGCCAAAGATAAAGGGAAGGCAATACTGATTGAAGAAGAACAAACAGATGGGATAGTGCCAATGGAGACAACTAATAGTCTTGACATCATTCCTGAACACAATAGCCCACCACCCCCTAATGTGGCCCAAGTTCCCCTGGTGGTTAGTGACGTCACGAGAAGTTCAAGGCTCAAAGAAAAAAACTTGGGCTTTAAAAGTGACTGAATTAAGGAGAGCTAGGAATGGAAAGAAGACTAAAGCCCAAAAGCAATCCACTTCAAATGACAATGGAGCTAAGAATTCTAGGAAGCCTAAGAAGAAGTGAAAAGTTTAAAGTAATCAAACCTATTAACACTATAATGTTCCTTAACTATCTCTTTCCTTTTATTTGTTCAGAAGTCTTTGTATGGAACTTGGGATCTTATTTTGGACTCACTCTTTCTGTTACTATGTTATGGTGGATGCTTTGTTATCTGGTCCTTTCCAGATTTGTTTTGGTAAACTGGTCCTGTCCAGTATGCTCTGCATGTTATATATGCAGATACTATGTTTCCTTTATCATTGATTTTAATCGATTCACAACAACTTCCAACCACTAGACAATGGAAAGTACTTTGCTGGAATATAAGAGATATCAATTCTTAAAAGAAGTGGAATGCAATAAAAACAAAAGTGCAGGAATCTGAAGGTGATGTGATATGTATTCAAGAAACCAAGAGAGAGTTTTTTGATTTGAACAATATTAGAAAATTCTGTACTCCTCAATTCGATGACTTTGGTTTCCTCCCATCAGTGGGGGCCTCTGGTGGGGTGCTTGTAATTTGGAAAATCTCTCGGCATTGACTGTGGAATTTACATCTCTATACTCTAGAGCCAAATGGACTCTTATGAATGTCTATGCTCCATATACTGATGAAGGCAAACTACTGTTCATTGATTGGTTCAATAATTATAATATTCCAGATGATGATGATTAGCTTATCTTAGGTGACTTAAATCTTATCAGAAAACTAGAAGATAGAAACAGGCCGGGAGGTGTCGCGACTGTGGCCTCTCCAACGCCCCCTATACGGCCCTGTGAACAGAAGAGGGATTAAGTCTGGCAGCGGTACAATCTCCCACCCCGTCGAAATTGATGTTGGTGTGGCTCGTGGCCTTGCTCATCTCCATGAAGAAGTCCGCCCTCCTATAATCCACCGAGATATTAAGGCAAGCAATGTCATCCTTTATAAGGATCTCACCCCAAAAATTTCTGATTTTGGATTGGCCAGGCTCCTCCCCCAAATGCAACTCATGTGAGCACTCGAGTTGCAGGAACAATGTAAGCATAACCAACCTTGACTGGAAGGTTTGAAAAAATTCTTGGTCGGGTATATTAAGTCCTTAACTGCATCACTGTTTTTCTACCAGAGTTTACCTGGCTCTTGAATATGCTCTCAGGGCACAAGTGACAAAGAAGTCAGACATCTATAGCTTTGGTGTTTTGTTATTAGAAATTGTTAGTGGCAGATGCAACCACAATGCTAGATTGCCTTCTGAAGACCAATATCTGCTTGAGAGTGTAAGTACTATCGTAATTAGTGAGCTTACAATTAAGTTTTTTATTCAAATTTTAGGTACCTTTTCAATGCTGAAGTCTGAAGGTATCATTCAGGCTATCCAGTATCAGTTACTGGATGAGAAATATCTGTGATACTGCTCACTATAGTTTTGACAACCACATCTTTACACCATTGTTGAGGCTGAAAATTTGTCATTTGTATGCATCCAAATCATACAGCCAGCATTTTTCACAATAATAAAATAAATATAGCATTTTTCTGAGAATGAAATTCAAGATAACATTGCTGTATGTTTGAAACTCAGCTGTTGAGTTACATAAATGGTCGATTTGCTTGTTCTCTTGCAGATTTGATAATCTCTCCTCATATATATCGATGTGCAGGCTTAGAGCATAATGGATTGACATCCGTTCAAAAACAAACTTGTATGAAATATCAAAAGACTCAAATTAAATGATATATCGAAACCACTTAATAATTTAACAGTGACACACTGACGGGAACACAAGGAGTTTTATTATCTAAAATACTGGTCAATAGTTTTTCAAAACTACTACCCAATAGCTAGTTTGATCCAGCGGTGTAGAACTACTATCAGAAATTCACTACTACTAACTAGTATTTTATCAAATTGAGGGCAATATTAGAAAAAAATAAGATTGCTAATTTAATAATAATAATTATTTATAAAATCAAATTAAGATGGTCAATCCTTAATATTTGCTTGATAAACGAAAAGTTTACTTGTTATTTGACAGTAAAGGTAGGGTTCATGCTCATTCATCCACATCCCACTCACGTTGTCAATCCATGTTGCGCCGCTCCCTGTTTGCACCGGCTGTTGAGGCACGCGCTGCACGAAGACGCCGGTGCGGCAGCAGTGTAAGCTCTGGTTGGAGGAGAGTTTGGGACAAGGCTTAGGGCGTGTTCATTCTCCGGGATCTAAATTTTAGTGTTGTCACATCAATCCTTCGAACGCTAAATTTTAGTGTTGTCACATCAATTCTTTGAATGCTAAATTTTAGTGTTGTCACATCAATTACCACACATAATGCTTTATGTGAAGTACATAATAAATCTGATCAATGGATGATGTCCCCAGCAACATTCTTTTCTATCTTTCACAGTAGAAGCTAGCAAAAATATCTTTATGATCATGTCACATGCTCAAGTTTCACTACCGTAAGAAAATAAGTGGTCAACATTGTTTGTAATAGAAACAATATTATGCCACATAAATAGATCAATCACAAGACATGTAATGAAATAAAATATGTCCCCAGTCATAAAAAAATATAGTAGCGCGCGTGACAAATGCAATTACTCAAAATGTGGGGTGCACCAAAGAAATGGCATGCAGATGCATGGAAGTAGCTAAATTTGGAGCGATCACAAGGTGACCTCCTCGGATCTCTCTTGGCCTTACACTATATACCACCACCCACTATTTATAGAAATGGCGTCTACCATTAAAAGGGCTAGCAACTAATCAAAATACATAATAAGCAAACAATCTTCTGGAATCCCCTCTCAAGTAGTCTCAGTCATGGCCAAGAAGATCCTCCTACTCACTATCCTTTTTGCTATCGCACTTGCAAAAGAAGCCGACGCAATGCCGAAGGAATGGACCACCGCCAAGAAGTCCATTCGTGACATGGATGAGAAGACCCAGAAAGCTTTTGATGAAGTCAACGCCGCTGTTCGAGATGCCACAATGATGCAGGTATTAAATGTGCAAATCGCTCTCGCCAAGGCTAAGGATGCAGCGGATGAGAATAAAGTTGTTAGCATTGCCCGTTCCTATGAGATAGCTGCGGACAAGGTCATTGCAGCCCGTCCAGCTGAGAAGTTCAAAACAATGGAAGACACTTTTAATGCAGTGGTTGTTTAGATTGATCTATACTACCTGGCAAAACCACTTATTAGGTGAACCGTTGGATATGGACCTTCCAAGGATTCAGCCAGCGCAATAACTATAGTACATATTTCAGCTAGCATCATGGTGATTCCCTATATGGACATCCTTAGATTTTGTTCATTAGTTGGAGATGAATTGTGTCATTGCTCTAAATCCTAGATATGCCACTTGTTATGTAGGAGTCATAGCAAGGGAGAGTTAACTCTGTATTTGGGGATGAGAGTCCCACATCTTTGTTTTATATTATCACAATATTAATTTGTTTGAGTCTTCATTTTTAATGAAATTCAGTGGTTCAGTGGCTGTGTCAACACAATGTCCCACCATTGGCAAATCCCTTTATTTTTTGAGACATGCTTCAAAATATGCAAGGCCCTATAGAAAAGATCCTCAAGAAAAGATATATGGTATACTGACACAACTAGCCATTATACTTTGTATTGAAATTAATGCCGTTAATTCTGACAAAACTCTGTAGTAGTTTTTAGATCAAATTGCCTGAATATAGCTTTTCTCATGCATGTCTAATAGGTCACTATTTTCTTCTTGTAGTGTATAAGTATTCTTTTAGCAAATTACCAAAACCATATCCAAGCACGGGCACTAGTTCACTTGATTGGGTTTTACCTATAATGACCTAGGATTCAAACCTGGTTGGGCTCGACACCCATGTTGAGTAGAGCTCATACACCCATCAACTTATTTACTATTCGATCCTGTCGTGTAAAATGGTTAATCCAAGGTTTGATAGCCCTATATGTTGGCCTTTCACCCACTAAAATAGCATGTTTGTACTATATCCCCACCTCATGCGACAGAGATGTTCCATTGGCGGTTCACCTTGATGGCTTTTAGAATAGCTATGTTTCTACCTTGATTTTCCCCAAAGAGTACAAGAAGTCCACTATGAACCTGATCGTTGTTCCTGATATTTTAACCATTTTGTCTTTTTCTTTTGACTTTATTTATGATTTTTAAATTTTATATCTTTTAGGTAAATTTGAATTTAAGGTTGATACTTTGTGTTCATTTTTTTACCATACTAAGTACACATACCAAAATTCATAAGTTTTTCAAAATTTCTAAACAAATTTTAGGATACTTGTTAAAGTTTTTCTATCCAATGGGATGTCCGATCGATAAGAAAATACCCATGTCTTGTCAAGGGCTATTTTCATGTCCATAGAAAATAGATCGCAGGCCACATCATTATCCAGTTTCCGTAAAATTATTAAAATACCTAATTGAAGAAAAGGTAAAAGTTTTGTTTTTCAAATAAGAACCAGTAAAAGATGAATAACTGACCGGAGCACTCTTTTCTCCTCCCGAGAAGAAACTCCTAGTCAAGATATTGTCACAGTAGACACAGTTTGCAAACAAAGGCTGGCAATGTTGTTTGACATTCTAGAGCTAGAGCTTGGCCATGGACTCGGCAAGCGTTAGCTCCTTGGCTTCGTGTGCAATGTGGAGGCTTTCAGCGGGCCGCTTGCCTGCCGCGACAGTGGTGACTAAATCCGACTCCTACAGCTAAGATCGGTTGGTTGACTGGTAATTGAACATGGTCGGAATGCCTGGGAGCTGCATGACCGAGTGGATATGATGGAGTAGAGACAACAACGTGGTGGGTGCATGATGAGCACGCCAAGCATGGGGCCATCTTGGGCTGGCACAATTGCTCAATGTGTCTAAAGAAACAACTGCTCATGAAATGCATGTTGCTGCATCTTTGGTTCTCTACTAACGACTGATGCTTTCTCTCTCTCTCTCTCTCAGTGGTGGATCTAGAGAGTTTATCTAGGGTGTGCACTTGTACATTAGGGTACAAAATCATATAGGATTTAAGCCACATGAACTGGAAATTCTCAGTGACTCTTGGAAATCTGAGGTGTGCATTATTGACCCACCTGGCCACTCGCCTGGGTCGTCTCTCTCTCTCCCTCCTTTGACGTGACAATGATTAGTAATAACAGTACAATATTTTTGGCTGTGTTGTTATGGCAAGTCAGCCTTGTGTGATATCTCTTATGAAGTTTTTACTTGCATGAAATTTCTTATAAAAGGGAAATGGTGAAGTCACGGGAAGGTTGGGTCATTGGCTCGTTAGGTCTGCTACCTGATTGGCTGATTATTACTTACAAATTCTTATGGTCTTGGATCATTTTTCTTCAAGGCCTAATGTTGTTTCCAACCTTAAAACCATTCCTACCTCGCCTTTATTTTCTTGCGGATTTAGGGGCGGATATTAGGGCTCGGTTGTAGCATTGATCATTAGTCTGAATCTAAAGTTTTGCTTCTAAATTTTAACAGTTGTCTGTATTAGTAACTAATGCATAAACAAGATCAAAACACGACATAAATTTACATAAAAAACTCTTGCAAGAAAAACCACGGAGGCTGACCGACAATCTTCACTATTGATAACTTATCTTCGATTCTTGGTGTGTCTATCTCAGCTGGGTTGGTGTGGTGTTATTATTATCATTTGACTTTGCACCAACATGATGATGATGCACATCTAATCTCTACTTAATAAGTCAGCACGTCCACATCTGTCATACATCCCAAACATCATTTTTTTTTGTTTCTTCCATGTACGTGTTCCATATGAGTCCATCGGGAATTTAGATATATTCGAATCCATCATGAAATTAGATAGAGCTAATGAAAAAAGAGTCTAGATCCAAAATGAGTTTGCGAAAGAGGTGTCTTATCGTACCTCAGACACGGTGTCCCTCATGATGATCAAGTTTTTTTTATGGTCAAGGGGGGGGGGGGGGGGAGGGGGGAGAGAGAACTCCCCCCCTGAATTTCATTATATTGATAATGGCGTTGGCCCCGTAATGGCTCAAATATAGAGTTACAATAGACAATTTGAAGTGGGGGTGAGAATAGATGGATTACACTGGGTGGAAATACAAACTCCAGGCTCTAATGATATGAGTTATCCTTTCATGGACCTGGCGTCGCGCCCATGGATCCTAATGATAAGATCATCAACACAGTAGAGAAATCTAAGGCAACACCTCAAGAGGATTGTGACGTCCTTCACACTTTTGATGATCGGTTTTGCTCTATATATGACAGTGGCTGCGCTCGCCTTGGTCTTTTACACAGCAAACTTGATCATTCTCTGCCACCCGCTGATGAGAAGATTATCTTCGATGATCTGCTCTGAGTAGTTGATGCTTGATCGAAACCCCCCTTCCCCTACCGCTTCCCAACAATAGAGATTATCCTCCTTTTTTTTGCCATAGGAGAGGTATTCGGTTGGCTGGAGTTGAAGACAAGTTAATACTGGGCTTCTACGGCACCTGGGCTTAAACTTAACAAATGGATCACCTACATCAGATGATCAGCACATCTCTGCTGAGCCCATAATCCCAAGTCCCAACAAGGAACAACCAAAATGAAGCCCATTACATTGCAGTAAAAAAAAAGTACCTAAGGCCTGCCAATTGCATCGTATTTTCCCATGTGAGAAGGTCATTTGGTGGTGTAAAACCATGTTTTAAAAACAGTTTGAGTAAAACCAATTTTTTAGGTAAAATATCGTGTAAACCCAATTAATGGTGCCTATAAAAAACAATTTAATCCTAGGTAAATGAAAAGGTATGAGAATCATCGTACATAGTGAAATATGTTGGTGCCAAAAATAATTTAATCATATATGGTATGAAATTCTGTTTATCTTTTAATTACTTGCATAAGGATGTATTTCAATCATATATGCAATTATAATTTATTATATTATTTTAAAGCCCGTAGCAACACACATAGATTATGCTAGTAAGTTAATATCTGCTTCTTAATCAGAATCTCTATAATATATTAAAAAAGGTGGCATCGTCCGCCCATATATTCTGCCACTTCTACTTAGATAAAAGAATGAAAACAAAAATGGACAGATATAAGGAAAAGAAAAAGAATCCCATCTGGATTTTCTGCCCCCGCACGTCCGCAGATGGTTATTTTGACCTGTCCAGATTTTTTGCAGTCCTTTTTGTAAGGGAAAAAATGGACATACAAAAAAGAAAAGAAAAGAAAAGAAAAGAAAAAAGAATCTGATCCGGATTTTCTGCCCCGTGCGCCCGCACACGGTTATTCTGTCCTGCCTGGATTTTTCGTAGTCTTTTCTGAAGTCTAAAAGGTTAGCTTGTCTTCTTCGTTGCTACGTGTCGTTACAAATTGGTGACCGCGTGAGCATATTGATTATCTTCCTGGTGGTTTGAAATTTGACCAAATCTTACATTTTTGGTTCATATTTCCTAGCTTTCAATCAACTGAAAGTTTTTTATGGCTCGAGAAGGTAACTGAAAGTTTTTTGGTTCATATTTGACCAAATCTTACTTTTTTGGTTCATATTTTTAGTTTCTCTTCTATAGGATTATCTGTATAATAATTATAAACTATTGGATCTAGATCTAATGGCTCGAGAAGGTAACTAAAAGTTGTTCAGACTTTCAGTCACCTGAAATAGCAAATGCCTTTTTGGTTTCAGTGACTTATGAGAGGTTGACCATCAAGCAATCTTTGTTGCAATGGGCCACGCGATTGTTATTTTACAATCATGCAAGTATATCAGTTCATCGTAACCTATAATTCATTAGCTGACCTTTCTGTTCCTCCTGTTTTCATTTAACAGCAATGAGTTGGCATCCAATTCCAATTCTCATTATAGATTATTCTATAGATGACGTTGTTTTGTTTGTTCATCCTATAATTTTATGATATGTATGGTCTTTTATTAAATAAAAAATGTATATCATATCCAACATATCTGAGCCCTATAGTTCGAAGCATTTTCTTAAAACCGTAGCAGCATATGGGCAATTTTCTAGTCAGATAAAAAAACACCACATTGTTCTCTATTTTAGAACAAAAAATATTTTTTTATTAATCAGAATTGGACTACTCTAACAGAAACATGTAGAGTCTGATTCATACAATTTTTTGGATGTGAGCCACCGGCGAACAAACATAAAAAAGCTCGCGCGACATGAGTCCACAACATGAAATAGATACCCCCCCAGTTCTTTTACTTGCCTATATGCTCCCTTGATTGCTCAGCCGTGACCTCAATTATTGCATGGATCCGCCGCATCCGCATGACCCAAACACATAGTTCAGTTAAGAGAGTTTTTACTGTACCTTATACTCCCTTGTGCGGTATGAGTATAAATGAGATCTGGTCATCCAATTCATTGGGGTACAGTGGTCATTTTGTAGAGGAATAAATAGTAATTTGTAGGGGTAATTTAGACATTTCATGTTATCTGGATCTTGAATCCGACCAGTGAGGGGCTCTGGCGGTGACGAGGTGCACAACAGGGAGGGGTTTGGTGGCAACGGAAGGCGGCATCGGCGGTGACAAAAGGCACCCGTGGTTGCCATGTGCTCGGTTGTGGCCGATGATCTGACTGTTGAGCCGCGCAACTGTAAGGACTGAAGGCCTACTGAGGGGGGGGGGAATCGGTAGCCGACCACGAATCCGAATACTTCAGTTTCACGCCTCTGAAACCTAATGAATCATTGCAACCTAAACAATTCTAGTAGGCCAAGATCCTACACATGCTAGTGTTCATGATGCAAAGCAATGCGCGGAAGATAAACATACTAGCCTTTGCAAGCCACAAGCCAACCTATCACTAGAGCACACAATTGCAGAATAGTAAAGAGAGGGTCAAGAAATGCTCATGATTTTTTCCTGAAGTCTCGGAAGGATGGCGCCTTCCCCTACTCCTCGTTGGACTACTCCTACCGCAGTCGTGGTCCCTCCCACCACCAAGTGGAGTTCTCGCCCACGAGCCCGTAATCACTCCTCGAGTGAAGAGATGGTGTACATCACCGCTGCACAAAGCACAAGCTCACATCCCTCGAGAACTTGTCGAACTCCCCGAGCCAGCACGGGCGCTCACTATTGATGCCCCTTCCAACGGCGGGCTCAAACCGTGTATAAACTTGTGATAGCCTTCACAACCAATCACGATAGACTCGATCACCGACATCTAACCAGTCTAGGTCTCACCATAGACCAAGAGTAACAACCTAGATCATACCCTCAAGGACACCCTAGCCTTAGATGTGCAAGATCACTCCATGTTACTCTCACTAGCACTCTCAAGATATCCAATATCCTCTCCTAGTGCTCTCCTCTTTTCCTCTTGGACCTTACCAAATATCCTCAGATATTCCACTGGCCAAGAGAAGTCTCCAAGACCCCAGCAACGAAGTTATATAGGCTCCCAACCTCAAACTAGCCGTTGCTTCATGAAATCAACTTTCTGGGCCTCCAGACCAGACTGTCCGATCACTGCCTGACCAGACCGTTCAGTCACTGCAAACAGAGCTCCAACGGCTCTCTGCCCCTGCTGAACTCCAACTGACCGGACCGTCTAGTCAGCTGACCGGACCATCCGGTCAGTTTCTCTCTCCACTCCAGAAACTTTCGGCTGTAGCTTCCTTCTCGCCCGAGTTCCTGCTCACCTGACCGGACTGTCCGGTCACTCTGATCGGACCCTACGGTCCGATTCTCTCTCCAGTCCAGAAACATTTTGCATGCTGCTTCCTTGTTGCCCAAATCCCATTCCTACTGACCGAACCATCCGGTCAGTTGACTGTACCGTCCGGTCACTAGGACATCCAGACTTGGCAGTTTCCTCACTGCTCGCTGTAGTCACCGGACAAAACCACTTAGTGACCGTACAGTCCGGTCACCTCTGACCCCTCTGTCCGGTCACTTTGAACAGAAGCTAAAACTTGTTGTCCTCCCTTGACATTGTTTCCCGGCCTCTCCGAACAGCTCCTTGGCTTCTCCACTGTCAACTAGTGCCTATGATTTCACCGAGAAACCTTGCACATCACCAACTAGACATAACCTAGACCCCCTTGACTCAAAGTCTAACAACTAGACAAGTGTACCAAACACTTGCTCTATAGCTTGTTCTCCACTTTGATCCATCTCCATCAACCCTTGGACTCCATCAAGCTCATCAAGCCTTCATGCTTGTGATCATTGTCATCAATCACCAAGGCAACCATCATACATAGATTTGTGGTAGAGTTTAATGAAGGTTCCTACATAGACAACACTTATGTAGATATTAGCCCATAATTTCATAGTTGTCATCTATCACCAAAACATTCATACCTTGGGGATTCCATCATCAATGGTCATGAAGCTTACAACAACGAAGATTCCCAATATCCATCTCAGATGGGCTCCGATGTCGAGTCTACCGACGAGGCGAGTGACAGCGCAAGGGGTCCAAGTGCGAGGCTCGATAGCGGTGGACGACAGCCTCTGTAGTAGTGCGCTAGGCATTGGCCGACCACCCGAGAATCATGAGCTAATGCATGAAATGACACCGGGGTCGTGGTGGCAGTTAGGGATTTGATGGGTTGGAGTATAGCTGGGCATTCGGGCCGCCCGGCCTAGCCTGGCACGGGCCCGCTTCGGCATGACCTACTCTAGATACGGGCCGACACGGCACAACGGACCATCCGGGCTGTGCTGATGCCATGCTTGTTGTCGAAACTTGATCTTGGCAATAATAATATAGGGCTACGTCGGGACTAAAAACTACGATGGTTAAGACAAGACGTCGAGTTATACAGGTTCAGGCCCTCTCGATGAGAGTAAAAACCCTACGTCCTGTGTTCTGTGGTTTGTATTGCTTGTAATGACGTGTATGTCGCGTGTCCCATGATGGGGTACCCTGCCGCCTTATATATCCCAGTCAGCAGGGGGTACATGAAGAGTCCTCTACAAGTATTTACATAGAAAGTCTATCTCTAACTGCCTTGTGCTCCAAGCCAACTCGGTCGGTTTCCTTGTCAGGGCGCTACCCGGTCAGTTGTCGACTTATGCTTAGCTATGGATACCCGTAAGGCAAGTATTCCACAACAGCCCCCAAGTGCTTTCTAATTTTGAGCTTCGACTTTTCGAGTGGTCTTCAATGTTGGTCATAAATCAGGAAGTCCTCTTCTATTGAAGTTCCTGATAGATTTGGTGGACCTACTAGGTGCACCTGATCAGGTGTAGCCCCTGACTCTTGTATAATTTGGAGACTAACAAATAATGCAAGAGTCTAATTATATTAGCTCTTAACATTTTGTTGTATATATGTCACTCAAACCATCAAGCTTGAGTTTAATAAACCTCCTGATCATCAAATCAGATGGTCATATTGCAAGACTTTAGCCTTGCCGACCGATTTCTAAAAAGGCCGAGTGATGTACATTTTTATCCGAGTGATTTATTGGTCTGAATCCTATGTTTCTAATCATATTCAACCCATAAAAAGAGTATGGCATCAATCATACAAGAGTAATAAGCTAAATGACATCAATCATAATATAGTCTTTCCCTTATAAATTATCACTCGATTTGTTTATAAGTTCAGTTTTACTGGTTTCATTATTGATACTAATCAATAACATCACTTTTGAACTTATTCCCGTACGACCATCAAGCCCTCTGCTACATGATCATCAAATCACATAAGTACGACAAGTATTTTTATGTGGTTTGGCCACTGCTTCTCATCAAAGAAGCCCCCAAGATAATTCTCAAGGTTTATTAGCTTTAAACCTTTTTGAAGATTTAAGCCTTTAATTTTCTGTTAATCAGAAAAGCCCATCACTGTACGGCCTACTCCAGCCCACGGGACCCAAACGAGCTAGGTCAAAAGGTAGGAGTATAAAAAGGTACAGAGTGTTGACTTTCAGTCCACACCGTCATTTCACGCACGAGCCTTTCGTCTTCCTCGCGCTTCCCCTGTCTCCGCGACTCCTGTGCTTCCACAACCAACTTAGGGTTAGCGCATTTCTCTCTGCTGCTGCAGATCTCACCGCCATCAAGCCCCCGAGCGCCAGCTAGGGTTTAGCTTTTGATCCACCGCACCGATTCACTTCGTCGCCATGGGTCGCAAGGCTGTTACAAAGGTTGCCGCTGCCGAATCTTCCTCATCGGAAGTCGATGTTCCCGAGCAGCTGCAGGAATTCTCGAAGAGCCCTATCTCCCACGCCGGCCTGAACAAGATGGTGGTGGACGACATCCTTCCCGAACAGGTGCGCCTCGATTGGAAGGTTCTCAAGGAAACTTGGCCCATTCCGATCTAGAAAAACATATTTATGATGAGAATTTGGTAAAAAATAATAAAAATGTAGTTGCATTTACCTTTTTGCAAAGTAATATTGAGCTGTTGCTGTTTGGCGTGAACACGAGGTGCTGCTGTTGCTGCTTGGCTTGGACAACAACAACAACAGTAGCGAGCAGTTGAGCACTCGTTGCTGCTTATTCTTTCTTGGATTGAATGTTCGCTGCTTCTTATTCTTTCTTCTTATCCTCCATGAACATGTAGCAGACTAAGTGTTTTTTTAACTTGATTGCTTGCTGGATTATGAACTGATAAAACTTTTCTTGTATTTGTGGTTAACCACAAAACCGCACTGAATTAACCACAATTAAAACATGCGGTTACTGCTATTTTCTGTTAATGTTCGGTTATCAATTCTTCATAACCAAAATTTTTCGTGGCCGAATTAACCACACCGCACCAACCTATTTAATCAAACGCCTAGACCTACTCAAAACTATGAAAATGATGAGACAGTGTGTTGATCAAGTTAAGGTGAGCGGGATGCCAGTGCAAGTGACAAGGGGGTCCGATCGAAAGGGACCGGGAGAGACGTGCCGGTGGTCAGGATCGTGTGACAAGGTGACACGCATCAACATCAAGGAAGGTGCGCTTGGAGAAGTGTGCAAGGCGGTTTTCTGGTTTGGGCCTCAAAATCAGTGGCGGTGATTGGAGGTGCACGTGGTACCATCGCGAAGCTTGCATCGAGTCTAAGCTAGGTCGTGAAGGGCCCAATGGTGTTCGGGTGAATAAAAAAGAGTTAGACGATTTTCCCCTCGGTGGTAGGTGGCAATGTCTTATAGGTCATGGGTAGAGTGGTTTTAGACCCTAGGCTTATATTAGGATAGGAGGGTCTGGTGAGAGAGGTGAGCTCTTCCACTAGTCTTGTCTTAAGGTTTTATTCAAAGTGCTAGGAGTGTGCTTCATGTGTTAGGAGAGCTCTTCGTGATCGCACGCGTCGGGGAGGGCTCGCTGGTGGTGCCACCTCCTTAGTGTCATTATTGTGTGTGCACTAGAACGGCTGCATGGTTGCCTCTCTCTCTCTCTCTCTCTCTCTCTCTTTCTCGAGCTCGAGCTCGTGTCGGCTGGGAGGAAGAAAAGAATTAGGGTTGGTGGGGACTGGGGTTTTTCAGTCTGTTTTATACCTCCAACATTCGCTCCTGACCATGGGATTCAGATCAACGCCCAGCGCTTTCTGGACCGTCTTCAGGTCCAAGTGGGTGACTACTTTCCTAACCTAGGCCCACGCTATGGCCTAGCGTGCATGAGTGGCTGTTCACGCATGCTCATCCATGTCGTTTTCCACGAGTTGGGTTGTTGAACAATGAAAGAGAAGAAAGTGTTTCTTTTTCTTTTCCAGTTTAATTTCGGGATATTTTATCGGAATTCATTTCTAGCTCAGAAATTAAGAAAACTAGCTATAGGGAAATTTTTGAAAATTAAGTTTGAAAGTCAAAGATAATTGATCTAAGTTAAGATTATGTTTTGGTAATATGTTTATTTACCACCTGTTGAGCTTTTTTATTGTTATTTTTGTTAATTAGGAAATTATTTTAAGATAATGAAATTAATATATTAATTAAGCTCAATTGTAAGTTAATCATTTAGTTAAGTTAATTAATATTGAGTTAAAACTAGGTTTATTAAGTTTTTTGATATATTGATTATTATTCCTCTAGTTGAATAAAATCTAACGTGAAAATTCAACTAGTGACCATGTGTACACGTTTATATACTGTGTTCTCCACTGATTGTATGATGGCTGATAAGAACTCATTCAAGTAGAGATTAGGACAGCAGAAAACTCCAGAGAAAAAAATGTGAAGCCTACAACTAATTTTCTTTTCAATATAGAGCCATAAATCTAGTCATGAATAAACTTTAAAGGGAAAGGAGAAAATTCCTCAACTGAAGGCTTTTTTGAATGAGGGGAGATATAGTGGACTGATTAGTGGCTAGGAGTACATTCCCCCTGTTAGTGGATATCCGTGTGCACAAATGACAAAGCCGATCATTCCAACGATAGTGGCATATATACCATAAAAATTGTTTTTAAGAAAATAACGTTAGAACATTTAATTGTTTATGGAGGCTTGGAAGCAAAAATATGCAACTGCTATAGGTGCCCCCCTTCGGAAAGGATTTAGTTTTTTTTTTTTTGAGAATGGGAAAGGATTTAGGTGGATTGCTTATGAATGCACTTAAAAGTTCTACATATATATACTCCAAGAAAGAAATGGTGCCATGCAGAAAATTCTGGGTCCAGCGCGGCACAAACAAAATTTTTGAAGTGGTGCGCATGTGCACGAACGCAGCGCGTGAAAAAGCGAAAAAACAACGTGCGTCCCAACCCAGCGTGAGCCATGCAACGCGTAAGTCCGCAAAGCTACAGCGCCATGCAAAAAAGCACAAAAAAAACATAGCTACAAGCCTACAACAGAGGGGATCAAACCCACAACCTTCAACTTGGAACTAGGTAGAGTAGCCAGCAAGGGAGAAAGAGATTGTTGAAAGAACTAATCTCCGCACTTTATTTAATATGGGCAAACATGGAAAAATAGATCCAAATTAATTACACCTTGGTATGATAAACCTTGTTCTAAATGAGTTCCTTTTCTATACCGGAGGGAGTATATATTTGAAAGGTTGATTTTAATATTGATGCATTCATAACAATTGACCGGTGTTGGCAAAATATTGTCCCGTCGTATGGATTGGCATCCATTCAAAACAAACTTGTATGAAATCTCAGAACACTCAAATTAACTGATATTTGCAAACCACTTAATAATTTAATAGTGATGTGGTACGAGACACTACACGCGAAGGGGAGGTTGCAGGTTCAAAACTCGACAGGCGCACTTTGCGCTTAGCGCGCAAAAAAATACCGCAACTTGCGGGCGATGTTCTTGGGCATCCAATATATTTTTTTGCTATTTTTTAGAGTTCTTTTTTTAGATTTATATTTTGCTGAGTGCCGACTTTGCCGAGTGTATTTTTGACACATGGCAAAGGGTTTGCGATGTGCACTTTGCCATGTGTAACCCAAGGCAAAGGCTTTGCCATGTGTAACCCAAGGCAAAGGCTTTGCCGCAGGTTTTTCAGATTTTGCCGTGTGCATTGGGCACACCGTATGTTAGTTGTTAACGTATTCTGACTTGTATGCCATATATGAGTTGTTTAGTGTTTGACTAGGAGTCTAGTTGTATCCTAATCCAACTCTGTAATCTCCCCGTGTATTCTGAGTATATATATAGAGCGGCTAGCCTGGCTTGGGCTATCGTGGTTTTATTTCATCTAACAAACCTTTGTTTTTCCGTAGTGGACACACTGACTCAAGAACATATATGATCGTAAGAAGAAATATACTAACACAACATTTCTCTAAAAGCATGTTTAAATTTTTTTCTCCTCCAGTAATCTTTTAATTTCTGTACTCCTGCTTTGGAAATGTGGATGTGCAGTGCTTAATTGATGTGAGGTGCTTCAAAAAAAAATTTCTCCAGATTCCATGAAGATGGTGCGAATATGGACACCCAGAGACATAATTAGGAACGCTTATATATTTTGAGAGGGAGGAAGTGGATAATCTACAGAATGATTCTTTTTTTTAGCAAAAGTCTACAAATGATTCTAAAACATGTAGAATACAGATCTCATTTTCTGTAGATTTAGCTAATTACTGGAAATTAGAAACAAAGTTTGGACGAGTGGATTATAATCGTTTGATGTCACTTTGATAGACTACTAGTAGTATTGTACTCTGGTTAGCTGGTTTTATCTGACTGCTATACTCATGCACGCAAAAGCGTGTGGTACCGGCATCAGCGGCCGCTCACACATGTGTGTAAAATTTGTGCCGTACTTTGGGCCAATAGAGCGAGCTAGATTCCTCCTCATTAGTCAGGATATCCCACCATATGCAATCAGTGATTTTATTGTGACAGTGACTTCACAAGCACATGAATCCACCGACCATCCGAGCATTAAATGTTTCACAACATGTATACTAGTACTATATTGCAAGCTTATCGATTAGAGATGGTTCAAAGACCTAACGGGTTTTATATCCCCAAATTCGCAAGGAACGTGCTGGCATTGCTCTTGCACTGCAAAGAGGATGTGTACGCGACCAAAGGGTGGGTTGGACGAAACACTAGAATATCAAGACAATCGGCCGACCTAATTTTATCAAGACACTGATTGGAGATCTAGGAAAAAGAGAGATCACTGGAACTCTAGAAGTGGATGTACAAGTTTGGCCGGCATTGCATTATTGCGCGCTCTCTGCAAGTCTCTTGTTTTTGTACGATATTTACACAAACCAGGGTCGTCGATATGAGAATGCGAGTTTATTCTTTTTTTTTAATTTTTTTCTCGAAACATGTGTTCATTGAACTCAATAAAATTAAGTTGTATCTGCATGTTGGTATGATATGTATATTAATCCGGCCTGGAGGGAACAAAGAGGACCCATCTATGTAATCATGAGAAAAATAGCTGGGACACAGTTTAAGAGAGGGATTGAGTAAAGAAAAATAGCTGGGACCCATCTATGTGATTCGCTTTCTTGGTTTAGCAGTCACCCAGGTACTACATTTCAACTAGCACACACACACACTTGCATACTTAATTAGTACACACACACATTTCAACTAGCACAATATAGTTAAATGTTAAAATATAGTACTACGGTATCTTTATTGATTGGATGATGCCACAACAACGTGGTTTACATATGCAGAGGTACAGTGGATTGGACACAGCCAATATATGTAATAATAATAATTCAAGGTAACTACTGCCTCTGGTGATGCACCGAGGGGCAGCATGCACTAGCTTAGGTGTTACTGGCAGCGGACAGATGATCTATATCTTACATTACCATGTCATATCAACACCAGGCAGCAGCTAGGTTCTCTTGGTGGAGAGGCAGGACTCGATGACGATGAGCTTCTTGACGAAGCAGCCCACGAAGGACCAGGGGTGGAAACAGAACATGGCGTCGAAGCAGGACTCGAAGCTGTCAAGGAGGCAATGCTTGCAGTCGATGGAGCAGCTGCCAAGGTCGAGCAGAGCGAACTCCTGCTGGAGCATAGCCGTAGCGAAGGCACCACCGGGCATGGCACTCCGTCCAGCAGAACCTGGCATCAGCTGCTCGGTGGTGCTTCCTCCAGCTGGTCCCGGCGTCGTCATCAGCTCGCTCGCGGCACTTCCTCCAGCTGAACCCAGCATCAGTTGGCCCATGGTGAGGACGATCACGAAGCAGACGGCGGTGGAGGATGCCATACCGGCAGGGCCGGTAGGTGCTGCTGCGTTTGTGGCCATCCAATTGGTGAAAGAGGAGGAAGCGTATGTGTGCGTTGGCATCAGGATCTGCAAGACGGCCGGTCACTATTTATAGATAGATGTGTAGCACGAGGATCTGCAAGACGGCCGGCCATCCAATTGCTGGACAGGTTACTTTTAGCCCAAACTAAGTCCATTATATGGTAGAGAACTGTATAACCCTAGCCTTCATCTCCCCTTGTCTCCATTCGACTTTACGAAGAGAAACAGAGGCGGCGAGATGGCGCTGGTGTTGTCTCTCATCAGGGCTTGGGTAGTCTCCGTCCAGCTCTTCAACCTTCTTCAGGGCAAGTGAGATGCAATGCTTGTCCATCCTCTCTTAGACTGACTCCAACAACTAGAGCCAAATTGGAGAGGCAAAATCTCATTTGGCTCGCGTGTACAGTAGCGAAAGGGGGAGCCATTTCTTGCCGTCTCCAACAATAGGAGGCAGATGGGGAGCCATTTCTTGCTATCTCGTCGGTGAGCCTCCTCCACCAGTCCGCCAGGGGGGGAGGCTGGCACGGTGGTGGGGAAGGAGGAGAGCCACTCCAGCACGGCCTCCGGGCGCGCTCCTCCGTCGGACCTCATGGACCGAACTCTAGGCGGGGTTGCGCCATGGGGGCATCAACCTCGGGGCCATCATCACTCAAGACCAATGGTCGGCATAGTGGCGGGAAGGAGGAGGAGACCGGCGCGTTGGCGGGGAAGGAGGAGGAGGCCGGCGTGGGGTGGTGGGGAATGAGGAGGAGGCCGGCATGGTGGCGGCGACTCACATCCTCTACATTAAAACCCCGTCTCTATTAGTTAAACCTATAGAGACGGATTTTTAACACCGCCACTAAATCTTTTACCAGAGACGACTTTCTATTCAAACGTCTCTATATGTGTATTTCAACCAAATAGCAGTCAATATAAGTGATCTAGTGACATGACTATTTTAGCTGTCTCTAAATGCGCTCATTAAATCCCTATCCTATGATAATGCTTATTATAAAATTTAATTATATGCTTGACCCTATTTTTTACGGTTTGTATATTTGATCTTGTGTTTCTAAAATTGATTGGGTCAAACGTGCAAATCTTAAAAATAAAATAGTCAAACGTGCAATTGGACTTAAAAACAGAGTCAGTTTTATCTAAGTCTTTATATTATAATATGTAAAACCTCTAAATGTTCATAGCCCAAAACAAATTGATTTCTAAACGAATTGGAGGGGTTTTCCTTTTTTTTCCTTTCCCTTCCTATTTTTACTCTATTTTCTAACCCAAAACAAATTGATTTCTAAACGAATTTTCAAACACCTTTCCATACAATAAAAACCTAATGCATCTAACAGGCATGAATGCAACAACCAATAATAACAATAATATAAAACCTAAATTAATTTATTATTTTAGAAAATAACTCTTTTACCAATAATAAATGATTATAGTCTAATAAATTTAGGATAAATTTTAATCTATTATAAAAATTTTAAAACTTAGTGAAATTTTAGTCACAAACCAAAATTTAAAATTTTGGGTTGTGACACCAGCGACGTTGGTACATGGACACAAAATAAAATGTTGTAGACGACCGCACCGTATAGGAAGGTGACGTGACACCAAAAATAGGTGAAGAGATGAACACACCTCAATTAATAAGTTGTAGAGATATATAAGTTTTCTATATATGATAGTCACTAATTCTGCTTGAGTATATGAATATGATTTTGTGAGTTTTTGAACTCCATTGCCAAATTTGCATCCATTTATAGTTTATCTACAAATGGACAAAACATTCAAAACATGAAAGCTCATTTGTGGAATAAAAAAGAACGTATTTTGATGGGGTACAAAATTCAACCCAGCTCATTGACTTTTTTTCGCTACCTTTGACCATTTGTCTTATTCAAAAAAATTCAAAAAAATACCATATATTTTTCATTATTTTTTGTATTACTAGATAAAATTGAAATATAACTTATAATTTTTCATATTTGCACAAATATTTTGAATAAGATGAATGATCAAAGATCACGAAAAAGTTCAATGGCGACAACAATTTTAGAACGGAGGGAATATTCGTTTAGGATATAATCTCTCTCTCGGTCGGTCATTGATCTGGTTAGGGACAATGGTTGCAGTTGGTCATGGCGGTGATGTCGGTCGAGCGATTGTGGCGCGTGGTTGAATTTGGTGACTGGGTTGTGCTTCAGGCAGCCTGAGCTGGACTTGTCCAATGGAGGCGGTTAGGTCGATGGCACCGACCCAGTGCGGTGGCGACACCCTACTGCTGCAGTCACGGTTGGGTGTGATACCCTTGTCCTGTTCTAGCAGCTGGTGACAAAGATCGATGCAATGGCAGATGCGGACTTTCAAGAGTGGTGGGCGACAGGTGGTCAATCATCCTTGGTCCCCTTCCTTGTCGCCTCAAGGTCTCCGCCGGTTTGGCCTTACGAAGCGCAGCCCCCCTCCCTCCATACCTCTGCTGACAAACATGATGTTGCTTGAGGAACAAGGGGTGGGACAAACAAATCTCGACGTGCCTTGGAATGAAATGAATAGAGGAACAAAGACAAGTAGGTTAGTTCTCCATACCATAACCCTTTGTTCTTTGAATTTTGGATCGTCATCCCTTCGAATTATTTTCTTTGATGCACTTTTTCTTGGGAGATCCACGTTCCATCGCCCTCTTCTAATATCTCTCGATCTTTTGTTGGTGAAGTTATCTTTTTCTCCAGTTGAATCCTTTTGCTTCCTCTTTCCCTTCTTCTATCTCAATCCCCCTCCTTGGGATCAATCTCAAGTCGCCACAGATCTGTGTTTTGGCGGCTAAGTGCTCCTGCACTCTCGTCAGCTCCTGCCTCTACTCACCAAACCACGAAACTGTTGGTAGATATATGCAGATTTTTTTTGCAAAACAAAATACAAAAAGGCCCAAATCAGCAGCCCACCAGCCGGCAAACCAATTTTTTTTAAGCCCACAAGAACACAATTCTCAAAATCACTTAAAACTCTAAAAAAATCACATAAAACCACATTCATATAAAATCTTAAAACAATTTTTTTTTTACCCTGATGAATTTTTTTAAGTCCACAGGCAAAAAAAAGTTATTGGAAGCCCACGAGCACAAGAACTCAAAATCAGAATGGGTCTCAAACAAAATAGAAGCCCATTAAACAGGTCTCAATCATAAAAGAAGTCTAACAATCGGGTCTTAAACATTACAAGCCCAACAAAAAAAAAGGATGCAAACTATTGAACCCGCTAACAGTTTTGCGGACACAGTTCAACCACAAACGGGCATGTTGTAGAAGACCCGGTCCATCTATATGTTGGGCTGTATTTGACACAAATGCAAAGTCCCAATCTTAGGATAACTGTTCGATTACAATCCTACGATCAAAAAATGTGATCAAGCCTTTTGCAAGAACGAAGTCACCTGCTATGACGACGGACTCAATCTTTTATATTGGCTTTATTCATTTCACTTGCTGCTACTAATAGAGATTGGTTGCATATTATTGTTTCTACCATTGTCTCATATATTATAGGGACAATTGTGTCATTGACCTCATTCTAAAGTCCAATTGTATGATTGGACATATTTTTTACGGTTTGCATGTTTAATCGTGTGTTTCTAAAAATGATTGCATAATTGACCCTATTTCATGTAAAAAAATAGGGTCAAACATGCAAAAAAAGTTAATCATGCAATCATTTTTAAAAACACAGGGTCAAACATGTAAATCCTAAAAAGGAGGGTCAAACATGCAATTGGATTTGAAAACAAAATCAGTTTCCTTTAAGCCCCTATATTATAATATGTAAAACCTCTAAACATTTGTAGCAACGCATATTTAGCTAGTCTCTATGTCTACATCTTAATAATTCCAGTACGGTCGTCTCCGTCCACTTTTTGGTGTCCGTAGTTTGAGTCCGTTTCCAGTACGGTCGTGGGGAGTAAGGCAGGAGGCGACATCCCTCAAATTCGGTTTGATGAGGTGCAGGCACTCATGACGTGGTTCAAGTTGGCTCTTAGCGTCCTTGGAAATAATACAGCAACACAAAGAGCCGCAGGGCAGCGTTCCAATGATTCTGCTCAAGTAAACTAACCGAATTTTTAGACACAAGAGGTAGCACACGATAGTTACTAACGAACGGTGGGAGGCTCTGAATGAAAGTCGCCATAAGTGATGAACAAAATGATACTTGCCAACATGACCAGAGAGAATCCATAAGCTTTATTGAGGATGGACGTCCCCATGCAAAAAAAAGAAAAAAAAATGAGGATGGACGTCTCTCTCCTGCGAGTAGCGCAGGCCCACAGGCCACAGCCCCAGCGTGCCCCTTACACGCGCAACCAACTGGCCATCACGCGGATCCAACGGGGATGCACTTTGTTGCGTGCTAGGTGCTCCCCAGGTAACACCACCAGACTACCCCGGAACGGACGCCCGCGCCCGCAGCCAGGAGCACGCTCACCCCCACCAGGATCTGGCCTCCTGTCAACCAGAGAGGAAACAGAGGAAGGAAGGCTAGAAAGCAACGGCACAATGGAACTAGAGCCAGCAGGAGCTGCCTGTTGGAGAGATGCCCAAGAAACATTACGAATTTGATCCGTATGTGAGGGTCATACGGATATTGATCCGTGAGGGAATAGTGCACTAACGGGCCAACTTGACGAGACTCATTAGAAGGGTCTATATAAGTGGAGACGGAGCAAGAGGTACGTGCACCCACCAGTCCATAACCCTAGCCGCCGCGCTCCTCTCTCTCTCTCTCTCGCCCACAACCCTAACCGTGTTACCGGTGCTAGCACGCCGCGCACGGTGCTCCAACCCCATATGTGTGGATATCGCGAGGAGGCGCTATTGTTACTGCGGTGTCGGATGACTGTACTAGGAGGAGACGATTGACGTGATCGACTACTTCCTCTACACCGACGTGCGACTACGTTGGACGAGCTGCTCCAACCTTCGCTTCCGCTCCATCTGCGCGTCTAGTGGTAATGATCCATGATCTCCTCGTTGACTTATAGACTAGAAGTGATGTTCAAGATTTCAAGAAAAACTGATATCAAGAATATGGATGAATAACTTTGCATTTTATATTTTACTTAAAATATTTATGTTTTATTTATAATTATTAAATAATACTAGTATTATGCACGTGCGATTATTCTATAATGTTATCTTGTTTACTGGAAATCACGGTTGAAATAACCGGGATTAACTGGCCAGTTAATCTGGTTAACCAGTCTAGGCCGGTTACCCCGGTCGGTCGGTTAACCTCCAGTTAATTTAATTTTTAAAAAAAATAAAAAAAATCAAATAAGACGAAACCGATGTAAACCAATGAAACTGCACAAAAACCAATATTTTTGAGTTTAAAAATATATATTCAAAATATATCACTAAAACCAATCTAACCGATGGGTTAACCAGAATAACCGGTATGTTAACCGGCCGCCGACCGTGCGCCAACCAAAACAACTTTTGTTCGGCTAGCCGACCGGTTATACCGGCCCGATCGGTTATGTGAACCTTGCTGAAAATACATATAAATAATGCAAACTAATGACATCTCAACACAATAAGCACAATGAATACACCATTTGTTGCAGAATCTTCTATTCTCAATGGTCTTGAGAGCGGCTGAATAGGGAATGGTTTATAATACATATAAATAAATATATGTGTGAAGAGACTAATACGAATGTGAATACCAAATATTACACATATAATGGAAAAGTAAAATGCGACCCGAAACATCATTGAAGGATAATCTTACAATATATGTATCAACAACTTCGATGTAACAGGTAGATAATATATGTTACCTACCATTTTGACAGCACAAGTTTGTTCAATATGAACATATAGACAACATATGGTGCCTGTATAACTTGAATTCTTCTATTTTATATCATCCTATAGCTTGGGATGCTCTGTAAGATATTTACTTCCCCTTCCACTCTTGGCAACAAACTCGGCATATAACTTGAATTCTTTTATTTTATACCCTCCTATTTACTTCCCCTTTCACTCCTATAGTTTGGGATGCTCTGCAAGATATTTACTTCCCCTTTCACTCCTATAGTTTGGGATGCTCTGCAAGATATTTTCTTCCTCTGCAAGATATTGTTGACACCCAATGTCGGCTACAATTGTGCTTCAACAATATAGATACTGGAATACTGGATGATGTTTGCATCAATTTGTAACCATCGAGAATCAGCAATTGCAATCTCATTTTGTATCTTCAAATTCAAAACATTTTAGTGTGGTGTCTATAGAAACACATATATCAAACTCAAACTCCAGAATACAATAAGAGACTGTGGCAATAAGGCCATGATCGCACAAGATTCTTCTAGTAGTAATTCAATTATTCAATTCAACTCCCGAACCATTTCTCGTTTTATTATGTCTGAGCTCTTGCTTTGGCGTTGCTTGGACTACATGGGTGTGCACAGCAGTGTCCACCAGTCTCCGCCATGCAGTGTCGTGTTCGGCTTGTGTCCGGATAAGCTTGTGCTCTTTTTTCTTCAAAAAATCATTTTTTTTATCTATTTTTTTAAAAAGGTTGTAAACTAAATTTTTATGATCTACACTGTAGCAATATGTCTATGTACTGTAGCAACATGTCAAGCAACAAAACTATTTTATCCATATACATTTGCAAGTAAGAAGGCATAAATAGCAGTGAAGATCTACACTGTAGCAATATGTCTATGCAATAAAAAAACAGTACAACATGATTATATGTCCCTTAATATTGGTGCATTATAAATCTCAATATGGAATGAATCACTTCATAGTTTCTTCAGTAACTGATCCTCAATTCCCAGATTTAAAGCATGATTAATATCAGAAGGTATCATATATCGGTCCTGATTTTTTATTGTTGTTTCATCAACTAAAATAAGCAATTGAGGTAAATATTTCTTAGACAAAAGGATTTATGCTGTTATCTCATTAAGTAGCAAAGCAGATTCGAGTATCTACCATGGAGCAAACCATTCTGAGCACATTCACTTTGTTGTTGACTCTGAATTTTAGGATGTTGGTCACATTGTCCTGGAGCTACTCTTGCAACATCCACTCAAGAAACTCCACATGGAGCATTACGCCATTAGTCCATTACCTTTGTGACGCTGCAGTTCAAGAGTGACTACCGTGAAGCCAATCTAAAGGTCAAAACAAGCAAACCAGAAGCTAGAACGGAGGTGACTGTATCCATTTACCTTCCAACGTGATTTCTCACTAGCCGTTGACGCGTTGATTGGACCTTGGATTGATAGTCCACAAGCAATCCATATGCCATCGCTCCTCACTGGTTTGTGTTCGCTGCCGTGGATACCTCGTCAGACATTCCTGATCTACCGTTGATACTTCGTCGAACATTCTTGATCTTCTTGGCCTGCAGATGGATTCAGACGGCAAAGAACAGGCCCAGCATCTCGCGCTCCTCGATAGCGATCTGGCAGGTCCTCCTCGTCATCCGAACGCTGGTCCCACTTCTTGCTACAAGATCCAAGAGGAAGACAAGGGGAGCAAATCGGGATTAGGAGAATGGAGACCAGATCTGGTCAGGAGATATCATGGATTAGAAAATCGAGTGAGGAAGGAAATCAAGGGTGGTCTCCACTGTGTCCCAAGCGCACCTACGCCGTTGCGGCCACTGTCTCCTCCTGGTCGTACGTGTCCTAGGACATTATCTCTTCATGGCGAGCTATTTCGTCGGCATCGCCGCCGTTCAGCTGTGGCCACAGTTGGCGCACTCTGCCGACCCACCCTTATCCATTATCCATTTGCATTTGTGTGTGGAGTGGAGATCCGCAACAACCATAGACGGTCTTTTGGAATCGCAGCTATTATTCAAATCATAAGGAAAAGAAAACTCAGCAAACCACAGAAGGAAATAAAGTTACGATTCAATCACGCCTGCAGAAAGGAAATTTACTGCCAGGTATACGCGGGTGCGTACGCTGGAGGTTGGGTGAAAAAAGTAAGCAAAAAAGGGAAGAAATGAACTGGCAGTTCTATAAACAACGTGACAATCGTCACGGTTGTCCCACAGGATCCATTAATATGGCTAGTCAAATGGTTAAGAATAAAAACGTGATTAAGATTAAAGGCTAAGATTAGAGGGATAAATTGACTCAGGGTAACTAGTGGATGTTTAGTCTTTATAGTAAAGACTAAACACAATGTAGATTTTACAAAATTGAAACTTGAAAATATTCGATTATATTTTTTTGTTTTATATGTAATTTATAATAATTTAAAAACTATTATTTATAGTTTTAAAATATTTAAGTCCGTGACAACGCACGTTAGTTTTGAATGAAATCACATGAGGCCCAAGTCTGAATAGCTCCGTAGCTACATAAAAGAACACAATCAAGCTGCAGAAATGCAGAAACACACCACACACTGGCCTGCTAGTTCTGCTTCGGGGCAATGGTGAGCAGCAACCCAAAGTGATGGCTGGGGAGGACGGGCAGGAAGTTCACGTCGTCGTCGAAGCACGTCATGCCGGGGATCGGTTCCACCCGTCTGGCAGCCGGATCGGGCCATCCAGGTCGTCGTCCCAGCCCAGGTCACCTCCGACCATGACGTTGTCATTGAGCACGAACCTGGCGCGCCAGTGCACGGACCCAATCTCGGAAGGTGTCGGCCCAGGGAGAAGGCACGTCGCCGCTCGAAGGCGGTGGCCCCATCGTTCGAGTTCGACTTTGCCGGGTACCGTGTACGTGGGTTCATACACCCAGGCTGACAGCATTTCAGGAGGTTCCCCGGCTGCGCGTGGTGGCCCTGGTGGTGGGGTTGATCCCACATCATAGCAGGGGAATTCTTCGTACACCAGAAAGAACACGTCATCAGCGGGTATTTTGCTCAACTGCAGTCGAATTGGCACACGCGGGTAAGCCGGTCTGGACATACATTATATTTTGTTCTCTCGGCGATAAAAGTATAACATATTTGATTCTTCAGCAATGAACTAGCTGGAAATAAAAACGGATTTTACCAGAAGAAGGAAAGGGCTCGATTTGGCTCTTTTCGATGCCCCCGATGAATAGTTCTGTTCTTCGTCCTTGGATCTGGAAGAAAATTCCCTGTACAGTCCCCACTCCAATTCATCACGTATAGAAAAGTACAAAATTCCTGTAACATTACCAGGCTTTCTGAATGGTCTCGAGATCATTAGGATGACCGAAAGCATCGACGTCGATGATGTCCCGACTTCATTGCAATTTTCAAAGTAACTTATGATAGGCATCGTCATCTCCAGCTCGGTCGTGTTGCTAGGGAGTCAGTGGTATACGCCTCAGGTTCCTAGCATACAGTGTGTTACAAAAGAAGAAGCCGAAGATGCCACGCTTCTCCCTGAATTGCTGCTCCGCCCTCCACCGGATTCTCGCGCCACCACCAGACCTTCCGCTCCTCTACCGGTCTACTGAAGTTGAGATCCATCGTCGGCTCGATTTCTTCCTTCCATTGATTCCTATCTGTATTTTTACTTCCCCAGCGAGGAGAGATTCTTCCTCGAACTATGTGAAAGTCTCGGCAGCCATCACCATCGATGATCAGCTCTTTGTTTCCATGATCGGGCTTCTTTGATCGATGGCCTTCAGATAGTCGACGAGATCCTTAGCTGATGATCTCTTTTCGTTTGACTCCAATCATCAGGTAACCTTTCTCCCTCTCCCTTGTTCTTATGGATCTTCCGGTCTTAGATCAAGGACCTGGCTTGAGAGTTCAAGATGCAGTCTGGCATCGATTAAATTTACCAATCAACTTCGTGGAAGGCAACAATCTTAAAGAATTCTTCCTAGTGGTTTCAATTGGTCGATGTGCCTTTCGGCTATCTAAAGTATATGTTGCTTCCATTCTTCAAGCTACCCAAGGAGGTTTTATGGATGATTTTCGACCAATTCAACTTCAAGATTGGGTTTTCAGATTTTTGGTCTCTTTTAAATCTGTGGGTTTACACATCTACAATCTAAGGTCCTTTGAGTGCAAGCTTTACAAAATTTTCTTTCACCTTTGGAGGGAAAATGGACCGTTTTTAGCACAAGATTATCTCAATTTTGATAAGAAGGAAGAGGCTTCATGGACACTGGTCTAGAATAAGAATAAAAAGACATATGCTGATGTGGTCCGATCCCAATCTGTTCTCACCGGAGCCAATGCAATCCTGATTCACCAGAAGGAAGGGAGACACCGCTAATCAGTGTTTGATAGAATCTCTTGGAAACGCAAATCTGTCTTTTATAGGATTCAGTTTCAAGATGCTCATGCCAAAGCGAAGAACACGCTGCGTCCAAGTGGTATTTTAGCTAATCGCTCTGTTCAAATTTCAAAGGGCGTAAATCCGGGAACTCAAGTTGGGCCATGTATCCTCATTTGTGCGTGCTGCCTCCTTTTGGGCCATCACGTGAGTAAATGCCGTCGGCCCATTAAATGCCGCTGTTGTCTTCAATTTTGGCATATCTCAGCTTATTGTAACAAGCCTCCAGAAAATCTAGGTTTTGTTCCAAAATCTCCAGTGATGAATTCTTTTGTTAATCCATGGGGATATTTTAATGTTTCTACTTGGTTCCAAAGAAAGAAGAGTATGGCAGATGGGTCATCTTCTAGTGGCCCCTCGGTTTTTGCCTCTTTTTGTGATTTTTTCTCGGCGCTTATTGGGGAAATCCTGAATGGCAACCTTTCGGCTTCCCATATCAGTACGACTCTGGAGCATTCTCCAATAAACCCTGAGTCCTCAAAACAAATGCAAGCTTCTCCTCCCTCTTTTGCATCTCCTATTTCTTCTCCAGCGTCCTCAATGGTGTTCCAACGCTATGACCCTCAACTATTCATGCCAGATGGGTTTCAGAGGATGCCAGTCTTGGATAGAGAACCCACCATCCGGGCTATGGTGGTTAGGCGTAGGAGACTTTATGAAGATCTTGCGATCATTTCCTTGAGTCCATTGCCAGACGACGTCTAGGTACCTTTTGAAGTTATTCAACTAATTGTGCATTAGTTACTAGAAGGGCACCTAAATGTTAGCATTAAGGAAATTCAGCCATGTCATCTAGGACAGGCGTATGTGAGATTTGAATATGTGCATGATAGAGACCGTCTTGTTAGTATTGGCCACTTTATGCATGATGATACTCAGTTCACTCTTACAAAGCATAATCAGGGACGAAACAGGAAAGCTTTAAATTTCAATAGAGAATGTTGGCTTATGTTGTTAGGTTTTCCTCTTGATTTTTGGGATCAGCAGAGTATTGAAAATGCCATCTGTATGTTTGGTAGATTGATTTCCTGGGAAAATGATCCTAATAACCTATCCAGACTAATTCTCAGGACAAGGGTCCTAGATTTGCAGGCAGTGCCTCAGTTCATTGTAATTACTGAAGGGGAGGGTTTCCCGGGAGAGTCTTGGACTGTCCAATGTGAAATCATTCAACAAGATCTCTTAGGTGCACTTCCGGCTGATGAAGATCCTTTCCTGGAACAAGGAGGTTGGCCTGATCCTCCATTTGATTTTTTTTGGCTTTGGCCAACCAGGAGATCTCCCACAAAACAATGATGATGATGAGCAACAGGATGGCAATGCTAAGGGTAACAATGCTAACCCACATGATTGGGGGCAGTGGATCCAAATGGTAAATGATCAGCAGCTGCAGAATGAGCTTGTGCCTGCAGAGCCAATGAATGCAATGCATAATGGAAATGCTTAGGAAAATCAAGCAGATAATTGAGAGCAAATGGATCTCAACCAGGACCATGAGGAAAACCCCCACGATGAAGTAATTCTAGGAGAAGATTTTATTTAGTTAGACGATGCTAATGCTGATGATCAAGAGCAGGAAAGCTTGAACATGTCTGATCACTTTGGAGATACAACAGATTCTATTAACCAGGCCTCACTTAACTTCGATCTCAATCATGAAGCTGAGGATGATGAAAACATTATAATTCTGGGTTTGCCAGCCATCTTTCCTCAGGAAGAGCCACAAGGATTTCTTCCCATCGAAATCTAGGAAAATGAGTTAATGGATGAAGTTAATCCTGTTCAACCTGCTCACCAAGATGAGGAAGTGGATGATTTGATTCATCAAAACATTTAAATTGGAGTTATGAGAATTCTGGATGAACCTGAAGCTGATCCTAGTCTTGTCTCATTTTACTCTTCCAATGCAGACATCCCTAGGGTTCCAAAACAGAATGCAGATAGTGTCAGACTTTGGGCAAGATTTATTTCCCCAACAAACAAGGATGCTTCTTTATATATTCCAGCAGAATGGACTGACTTCTTTACTTTAATGCTGGTCACTCCAAGCAAGTTTGATTGGGCTAAAACCTTCTTGACTAGTAAAGCCTGGGAATTATGCACTTAGAATATGAGAGGGCCTACAACGGGCTTTCAGTTAGTTTCCAACTGCGCGAAAGCTATAATCCTTGCTTGTTCTCTGACTAAAAAATCTCCTTCTGCCAAAGATAAAGGGAAGGCAATATTGATTGAAGAAGAACAAACAGATGGGATAGTGCCAATGGAGACTACTAATAGTCTTGACATCATTCCTGAACACAATAGCCCACCACCCCCTAATGTGGCCCAAGTTCCCCTCGTGGGTACTTATGTCAGGAGAAGTTCAAGGCTCAAAGAAAAAAAATTGGGCTTTAAAAGTGACTCATGTGCTGAAAGGAATTGTTTCACCTGTTGTGCAGTCCCACCTACCATATCTCCTAACGTCATCAGAAGCTTGAGATCTGAATTCAGCAAAATGAAGGGAGAAGATCTCTCAGATGAAGCTTTGACAAAAAAGAGAAAGCCTAAGACTGCCATTGGGGCAGAAAGGAGAGCTAGGAATGGAAAGAAGACTGAAGCCCAAAAGCAATCCACTTCAAATGACAATGGAGCTAAGAATTCCAGGAAGCCTAAGAAGAAGTGAAAAGTTTAAAGTAATCAAAACTATTAACACTATAATGTTCCTTAGCTATCTCTTTCCTTTTATTTGTTCAGAAGTCTTTGTATGGAACTTGGGATCTTATTTTGGACTCACTCTTTCTGTTACTGTGTTATGGTGGATGCTTTGTTATCTGGTCCTTTCCAGATTGGTTTTGGTAAACTAATCCTATCCAGTATGCTCTGCATGTTATATATGCAGATACTATGTTTCCTTTATCATTGATTTTAATCGATTCACAACAACTTTGAACCACTAGACAATGGAAAGTACTTTACTGGAATATAAGAGATATCAATTCTGAAAAGAAGTGGAATGCAACAAAAACAAAAGTGTAGGAATCTGAATGTGATGTGATCTGTATTCAAAAAACCAAGAGAGAGTTTTTTTATTTGAACTATATTAGAAAATTTTGTACTCCTCAATTCGATGACTTTGGTTTCCTCCCATCAGTGGGGGCCTCTGGTGGGGTGCTTGTAATTTGGAAAAGCTCCCGCTTTTAAGGTGCTCTAATCTCTATGAATGATTATGTCTTGACTATGGAATTTACATCTCTATACTCTAGAGCCAAATGGAGTCTTATGAATGTCTATGCTCCATGTACTGATGAAGGCAAACTACTGTTCATTAATTGGTTCAATAATTATAATATTCCAGATGATGAGGATTGGCTTATCTTAGGTGACTTAAATCTTATCAGAAAACTAGAAGATAGAAACAGGCCGGGAGGCGTCGCGACTGCGGCCTCTCCGACGCCCCCTATACGGCCCCGTGAACAGAGGAGGGATTAAGTCTAGTAGCGGTACGATCTCCCACCCCGTCGAAATTGATGTTGGTGTGGCTCGTGGCCTTGCTTATTTCCATGAAGAAGTCCGCCCTCCTATAATCCACAGAGATATTAAGGCAAGCAATATCATCCTTCATAAGGATCTCACCCCAAAAATTTCTGATTTTGGATTGGCCAGGCTCCTCCCCCAAATGCAACTCATGTGAGCACTCGAGTCGCAGGAACAATGTAAGCATAACCAACCTTGACTGGAAGGTTTGAAAAAATTCTTGGTCGGGTATATTAAGTCCTTAACTGTATCACTGTTTTTCTACCAGAGTTTACCTGGCTCCTGAATATGCTCTCAGGGGACAAGTGACAAAGAAGTCAGACACCTATAGCTTTGGTGTTTTGTTATTAGAAATTGTTAGTGGCAGATGCAACCACAATGCTAGATTGCCTTCTGAAGACCAATATCTGCTTGAGAGTGTAAGCTCTATCGTAATTAGTGAGCTTACAATTAAGTTTTTTATTCACATTTTAGGTACCTTTTCAATGCTGAAGCCTGAAGGTATCATTCAGGCTATCCAGTATCAGTTACTGGATGAGAAATATCTGTGATACTGCTCACTATAGCTTTGACAACCACATCTTTACACCATTGTTGAGGCTGAAAATTTGTCATTTGTATGCATCCAAATCATACAGCCAGCATTTTTCACAATAATTAAATAAATATAGCATTTTTCAAAGAATGAAATTCAAGATAACATTGCTGTATGTTTGAAACTCAGCTGTTGAGTTACATAAATGGTCGATCTGCTTGTTCTCTTGCAGATTTGATAATGTGCCCTCATATATATCGATGTGCAGGCTTAGAACATAATGGATTGGCATCCGTTCAAAAACAAACTTGTATGAAATATCAAAAGACTCAAATTAAATGATATTTCCGAACCACTTAATAATTTAACAGTGACACACTGACTCGGGAACACAAGGAGTTTTATTATCTAAAATACTGGGCAATAGTTTTTCAAAACTACTACCCAATAACTAGTTTGATCCAGCGGTGTAGAACTACTATCAGAAATTCACTACTACTAACTAGTATTTTATCAAATTGAGGGCAATATTAGAAAAAAATAAGATTGCTAATTTAATAATAATTATTATTTATAAAATCAAATTAAGATGGTCAATCCTTAATATTAGCTTGATAAATGAACAGTTTACTTGTTATTTGATAGTAAAGGTAGGGTTCATGCTCATTCATCCACATCCCACGCACGTCGTCAATCCATGTTGCACCGCTCCCTGTTTGCACTGGCTGTTGTGGCATGTGCTGCACGAAGACGCAGGTGCGGCAGCGGTGTAAGCCCTGGTTGGAGGAGAGTTTGGGACAAGGCTTAGGGTGTGTTTGTTCTCCCGGATCTAAATTTTAATGTTATCACATCAATCCTTTGAATGCTAAATTTTAGTGTTGTCACATCAATCCTTTAAATGCTAAATTTTAGTGTTGTCACATCAATTACCACACATAATGCATTACGTGAAGTACATAATAAATCTGATCAATGGATGATGTCCCCAGCAACATTCTTTTCTATCTTTCACAGTGGAAGCTAGCAAAAATATCTTTATGATCATGTCACATGCTCAAGTTTCACTACCATAAGAAAATAAGTGGTCAACATTGTTTGTAATAGAAACAATATTATGCCACATATATAGATCAATCACAAGACATGTAATGACATAAAATATGTCCCCAGTCATAAAAAAATATAGTAGCGCGTGTGGCAAACTCAATTACTCAAAATGTGGGGTGCACCAAAGAAATGGCATGCAGATGCATGGAAGTAGCTAAATTTGGAGCGATCACAAGGTGACCCCCTGGGATCTCTCTTGGCCTTACACTATACATCACCACCCACTATTTATAGAAATGGTGTCTACCATTAAAAGGGCTAGCAACTAATCAAAATACATAATAAGCAAACAATCTTCTCGAATCCCCTCTCAAGCAGTCTCAATCATGGCCAAGAAGATCCTCCTACTCACTATCCTTTTTGCTATCGCACTTGCAGAAGAAGCCGACCCAATGCCAAAGGAATGGACCACCGCCAAGAAGTCCATTCGTGACATGGATGAGAAGACCCAGAAAGCTTTTGATGAAGTCAACGCTGCTGTTCGAGATGCCACAATGATGCAGGTATTAAATGTGCAAATCGCTCTCGCCAAGGCTAAGGATGCAGCAGATGAGAATAAAGTTGTTAGCATTGCCCGTTCCTATGAGATAGCTGCGGACAAGGTCATTGCAGCCCCTCCAGCTGAGAAGTTCAAAACAATGGAAGACACTTTTAATGCAGTGGTTGTTTAGATTGATCTATACTACCTGGCAAAGCCACTTATTAGGTGAACCGTTGGATATGGACCTTCCTAGGATTCAGCCAACACAATAACTATAGTACATATTTCATCTAGCATCATGGTGATTCCCTATATGGACATCCTTAGATTTTGTTCATTAGTTGAAGATGAATTATGTCATTGCTCTAAATCCTAGATATGCCACTTGTGGTAATGAGTGTCTATATGTAGGAGTCATAGCAAGGGAGAGTTAACTCTGTATGTGGGGATGAGAGTCCCACATCTTTGTTTTATATTATCATAATATTAATTTGTTTGAGTCTTTATTTTTAATGAAATTCAGTGGCTGTGTCAACGCAATGTCCCACCATTGGCAAATCCCTTTATTTTGTGAGACATGCTGCAAAATATGCAAGGCCCTATAGAAAAGGTCCTCAAGAAAAAATATATGGTATACTGACACAACTAGCCATTATACTTTGTATTGAAAATAATGCCGTTAATTCTGACAAAACTCTGTAGTAGTTTTTAGATCAAATTGCTCATCTGAAATGTCAAGATTCTTGTAACATAGGAGTATCAACAATAGCATACACAATACAAGATGAGAAGAGAACTGCAGTGATTCTACTGCATACAGGTAGGCTGCCAATGGAGTCGCTGCGGGGTGTGCCTACGGAAAATTTTGACGGATGTAAGAGAATCCTCATAGCTGTTGGCTGCAACACATGCTATTTTTTCTTCGCTTATTTGGCTGACACGGGCGTGCATGTAAAATATTTGAAAATAGTAATGAATTGTATTTAATAGATTCCAATGGTTCGAAATATAGATTTTCTAAATGGTGGTAAATGGTAATTTACCTTTTCATATTCATATTTAAATTTTAATTAATATGTTTTCTGTTGTTTGAGTGTAGAGTGCACATAATTTTTTCACATTATCTATGTTTTTTAGTAATAACATGCTGAATATAGCTTTCTCATGCATGTCTAATCGGTCACTATTTTCTTGTTGTAGAGTATAAGTATTCTTTTAGCAAATTACCAAAACCATATCCAAGAACGGGCACCAGTTCACTTGATTGGGTTTTGCCTATAATGACCTAGGATTCAAACCTGGTTGGGCTTGATGCCCATGTTGAGTAGAGCTCATACACCCATCAACTTATTTACTATTCCATCCTGTCATGTAAAATGGTTAATCCAAAGTTTGATAGCCCTATATGTTGGCCTTTCACCCACTAAAATAGCATGTTTGTACTATATCCCCACCTCATGCTCAAAAGTGCTCAAAGGACAGAGATGTTCCATTGGCGGTTCACATCGATGGCTTTTAGAATAGCTATGTTTCTACCTTGATTTTTCCCAAAGAGTACAAGAAGTCCACTATGAACATGATCGTTGTTCCTGATATTTTAATCATTTTGTCTTTTTCTTTTGACTTTATTCATGATTTTTAAATTTTATATCTTTTAGGTAAATTTGAATTTAAGGTTGATACTTTGTGTTCATTTTTTTACCATACTAACTACTCATACCAAAATTCATAAATTTTTCAAAATTTCTAAACAAATTTTAGGACACTTGTTAAAGTATTTCTGTCTGATGGGATGTCCGATCGATAAGAAAATACCCATGTTTTTTCAAGGGCTCTTTTCATGTCCATAGAAAATAGATCCAACTGCAGGCCACATCATTATCCAGTTTCGTAAAATTATTAAAATACCTAATTGAAGAAATAGTAAAAGTTTTGTTTTTCAAATAAGAACCAGTAAAAGATGAATAACTGACCGGAGCACTCTTTTCTCCTCCTGAGAAGAAACCCCTAGTCAAGATATTGTCACAGTAGACACAGTTTGCAAACAAAGGCTGGCAATGTTGTTTGACATTCTAGAGCTAGAGCTTGGCCATGGACTCGGCAAGCGTTAGCTCCTTGGCTTGACGTGTGCAATGTGGAGCCTTTCAGCGGGCCGCTTGCCTGCCGCGACAGTGGTGACTAAATTCGACTCCTACAGCTAAGATCGGTTGGTTGACTGGTAATTGAACATGGTCGGAATGCCCGGGAGCTGCATGACCGAGTGGATATGATGGAGTAGAGGCAACGACGCGGTGGCTGCATGATGAGCTCGCCAAGCATGGGGCCATCTTGGGCTGGCACAATTGCTCAATGTGTCTAAAGAAACAACTGTTCATGAAAGGCAGGTTGCTGCATCTTTGGTTCTCTACTAACGACTGATGTTTTCTCTCTCTCTCTCTCTCAGTGGTGGATCTAGAGAGTTTATCTAGGGTGTGCACCTGTACATTAGGGTACAAAATCATATAGGATTTAAGCCACATGAACTGGAAATTCTCAGTGACTCTTGGAAATCTGAGGTGTGCATTATTGACCCACCTGGCCACTCGCCTGGGTCCTCTCTCTCTCCCTCCTTTGACGTGACAATGATTAGTAATTACAGTACAATATTTTTGGCTGTGTTGTTATGGCAAGTCAGACTTGTGTGATATCTCTTATGAAGTTTTTACTTTCATGAAATTTCTTATAAAAGGGAAATGGTGAAGTCACGAAAAGGTTGGGTCGTTGGCTCGTTGGGTCGGCTACCTGATTGGCTGATTATTACTTACAAATTCTTATGGTCTTGCATCATTTTTTTTTCAAGGCCTAACGTTGTTTCCAACCTTAAAACCATTCCTACCTCGCCTTTATTTTCTTGCGGATTTAGGGGCGGATATTAGAGGCTCGGTTGTAGCATTGATCATTAGTCCGAATCTGAAGTTTTGCTTCTAAATTTTAACAGTTGTCTGTATTAGTAAATAATGCATAAACAAGATCAAAACACGATATAAATTTACATAAAAAACTCCTGTGAGAAAAACCACGAATGCTGACTGACAATCTTCACTGTTGACAACTTATCTTCGATTCTTGGTGTGTCTATCTCTGCTGGTTTGGTGTGGTGTTATTATTATCATTTGACTTTGCACCAACATGATGATGATGCACATCTAATCTCTACTTAATAAGTCAGCACGTCCACATCTGTCGTACATCCCAAACATCATTTTTTGTGTGTGTTTCT
Organism: Eleusine coracana subsp. coracana; assembly: GCA_032690845.1. NCBI lineage: Eukaryota > Viridiplantae > Streptophyta > Magnoliopsida > Poales > Poaceae > Eleusine > Eleusine coracana. Next base: position 47,181,924 of record CM064430.1, read on the forward strand.
TCCATGTACGTGTTCCATATGAGTCCATCGGGAATTTAGATAGATTCGAATCCATCATGAAATTAGATAGAGCTAATGAAAAAAGAGTCTGGATCCAAAATGAGTTTGTGAAAGAGGCGTCTTATCGTTCCTCGGACACGGTGTCCCTCATGATGATCAGGTTTTTTTTATGGTCAGGGGAGGGGGGGGGGGGGGGAGAACTCCCAACCTGAATTTCATTATATTGATAATGGCGTTGGCCCTGTAATGGCCCAAATATAGAGTTACAATAGACAATTTGAAGTGGGGGTGAGAATAGATGGATTACACTGGGTGGAAATACAAACTCCAGGCTCTAATGATAGGAGTTATCCTTTTCGACATGGACCTGGCGTCGTACCCATGAATCCTAATGATAAGATCATCAACACATAGTAGAGATATCTAAGGCAACACCTCAAGAGGATTGTGACATCCTTCACACTTTTGATGATCGGTTTTGCTCTATATATGACAGTGGCTGCGCTCGCCTTGGTCTTTTACACAGCAAACTTGATCATTCTCTGCCACCCGCTGATGAGAAGATTATCTTCGATGATCTGCTCTGCAGTAGTTGATGCTTGATCAAAAACCCCCTTCCCCTACCGCTTCCCAACAATAGAGATTATCCTCCTTTTTTTTCCCATAGGAGAGGTATTCGGTTGGCTGGAGTTGAAGACAAGTTAATACTGGGCTTCTACAGCACCTGGGCTACAAGTTAATGAATCATTGCAACCTAAACAATTCTAGTAGGCCAAGATCCTACACATGCTAGTGTTCATGACGCAAAGCAATGCGCGGAAGATAAACATACTAGCCTTTGCAAGTCACAAGTCACCCTATCACTAGAGCACACAATTGCAGAATAGTAAAGAGAGGGTCAATGAATGCTCATGATTTTTTCCCGAGGTCTCAGAAGAATGGCGTCTTCCCCTACTCCTCGTTGGACTACTCCCGCCAGAGTCCCGGTCCCTCCCACCACCAAGTGGAGTTCTTACACACAAGCCCGCAATCACTCCTCGAGTGAAGACACGGTGTGCGTCACCGCCGCACAAAGCACAAGCTCGCCTCCCTTGAAAACTTGCCGAACTCCCCGAGCCGGCACGGGCGCTTACTATTGATGCCCCTTCCAACGGCGGGCTCAAACCGTGTACAAACTTGTGATGGCCTTCACAACTAATCACAATAGGCTCGATCACCGACACCTAACCGGTCTAGGTCTCACCATAGACCAAGAGTAACAACCTAGATCACACCCTCAAGGACACTCTAGCCTTAGATGTGCAAGATCACTCCATGTTACTCTCACTAGCACGCTCAAGATATCCAATATCCTCTCCTAGTGCTCTCCTCTTTTCCTCTTGGACCTTACCAAATATCCCAGCAATGAAGTTTTATAGGCTCCCAACCTCAAACTAGCCGTTTCTCTATGAAATCAATTTTCTGGACCTCCAGACCGGACTGTCCGGTCACTGCAAACTGAGCTCCAACGGCTCTCTGCCCCTGCTGAACTCCAACTGACCGAATTGTCCGGTCAGCTGACCGGACCGTCCAGTCAATTTCTCTCTCCACTCAAGAAACTTTTGGGTGTAGCTTCCTTCTTGCCCAAGTTCCTGCTCACCTGACCGTCCGGTCCGATTCTCTCTCTGGTCTAGAAACATTTTACACGCTGCTTCCTCGCTGTCCAAGTCCCATTCCTACTGACCGGACCGTCCGATCAGTTGACTATACCGTCCGATCACTAGGACTTCCAGACTTGGCAGTTTCCTCACTGCTCGCTGTGTCGCCAGACAAAACCACTTAGTGACCATACAGTCCGGTCACCTCTGACCCCTCTGTCCGATCAATTCATCTAGAAGCTAAAACTTGTTGTCCTCTCTTGACATTGTTTCCCGACTTCTCCAAACAGCTCCTTGGCTTCTCCACTGTCAACTAGTGCCTGTGATTTCATCGAGCAACCTTGCACATCACCGACTAGACATGACCTAGACCCCCTTGATAGTCCGGTTTTTCCTATGGACTCAAAGCCTAACAACTAGACAAGTGTACCAAACACTTGCTCCATAGCTTGTTCTCCACTTTGATCCATCTCCATCAACCCTTGGACTCCATCAAGCTCATCAAGCCTTCATGCTTGTGGTCATTGTCATCAATCGCCAAGGCAACCATCATACATAGATTTGTAGTAGAGTTTAATGAAGGTTCCTGCATAGACAACACTCATGTAGATATTAGCCCACAATTTCATAGTTGTCATCTATCACCAAAACATTCATACCTTGGGGATTGCATCATCAATGGTCATGAAGCTTACAACAACAAAGATTCCTGATATCCATCTCAGATGGGCTCCGATGTCGAGTCTATCGACGAGGCGAGTGACAATGCAAGGGGTCCAAGTGCGAGGCTCGACGGTGATGGACGACGACCTCTGCAACAGTACGCTCGGCATTGGCCGACCACCCGAGAATCACGAGCTATGCATGAAATGATGCCGGGTCGTGGCGGCAGTCAGGGCGCTACTCGGTCAGTTGCCGACTTACGCTTAGCTATGGATACCCATAAGGCAAGTATTCCACAACAGCCCTCGAGTGCTTTCTAATTTTAAGCTTCAATTTTCCGAGTATTCCACAACAGTTTCGTGTGTTTCTTTTCATATTGTTCAAGTGTCGGAGTTTTTTTCTAAACTTCAGTTGTGGTTTCCTTTCATACTATTCAAGTGTCGGGGGTTTGTGCAAACACCGGTTGTGCTATTTGATTCTTATGTTCAGGTTCCAGTGAATAAGTGTCGGCCCCACTTATTCGGCTTTACCGATAAATGCTAAGGAAGTTTCAGTTGACGTCCATTTTAGACGGAAACTACTGTTTCATGGTTCTTTCATGAGCGAAAGTGTTCTGAATTCATGTGTTCTTTGTATTGTGTTCTTTCAGTTCTGAATTGTACTTGCTGAATGTTTTTACTCACCCTTGTGTTCTTGTGGTTTTTAGGTACCCGATGATCAGGCATGCATGGGGAGGGAGTAGCCACATTATTTGATCATTCACACACTATTTTGCTAGTCCTTAATCTAGATCCTCAGAGTCGAATACTTTTATGTCATTAAAAACTATCTTGTGACCTCTTTGGTGTTACTTAGAGTTATCTGGGTTATTAAGGTTGGTGAGAAATGCTATTTATGCATTATATTATTTGTGCTGCTATTCTTGACTTGTGTGCCTGCGGATGGTAGGAATTACAGGGAAAACTTTGCCGAAATTTTCTATAATTGGTTTACTTAGTTGGATTTTAATTAGTTAGTAGTAAACTCTAGGTAGAGTGATGCCTGGGGTATTACAGATTAAGCCTTTGCCGTGTTCCTTGGTCATGGCTCATGGCAAAGATAACATGCTTTGTCGTGGGCCGAACGTTGGACATACGACAAAGAATGCCGTTACCGAACGGGGAAGGTAACGACACCTTTTTTTTTTACCGTCGACTAACCCGGGCACACGGCAAAGTCTTTGCCGTGTGCCCGATGAAAAGCTCACGGCAAAAACGCATTTGCCATCAGGTATTTTGCCGTGAGGCTATTGCCGTGTGTTACCCACGGCAATACCTTTGCCGTGGGTATTCCCAGCCTTGCCTTGTACCTGGGGCACACGGCAAATCGGTTGTTTCCCATTGTGAACGTCACTGGTAGAGGTAATTCTTCAATGCTTTTGTCTAAGGCTCATACTAGCTATAGGGTTAGTACATGTTTTCTGCCTTTTCTGATCCGGTTAACAATAACCCTGCTGGAAGAAGACATTCAATATATAGTCACCATTTGGGGCTCTTAAAGTAGATAGTCCCTCTATCCCAAAATAATTAACACTTTAGCATTCTTCAGTTATCCTAAATAATTAGCATTCTTAGTTTTCGATACACTTTTCTCTCTTCCCAATACACCTCTATCTCTATCTCTTTTCTCCTTGTTTTTTGTGCACCTACTTTTGGCACTTCTTCTTAATTCTCATGTTTCGCCCAAAAATAATTGACACTTTAGCATTCTTCAGTTATCCCAAAATAATTAGCATTATCAAGTCCCGATACACTTTTCTCTCTTCCCAATACACCTCTATCTCTATCTTTTTTTCCTTATTTTTTATGCACCTACTTTTTATACTTCTTAATTCTCATGTTAGACTCCAAAATGCTGATTAAAATAGGATGGAGGGAGTATGTAAGAGGCATAGGGGAGAGAGAGCCCGGTATGACAGAAGTCCAAGAAGCAAAGAGACAAACAACATAGAGTATTGTGGAACATATATACCCGGGATACTTAACCACTCGGCTAACTAGCCAAGTGGGCTAGGGGCTCGGGTATGGTGTATTCGGCCCAGAAGATATTTACTTAGATACTTGTTTGAGTAAGCAGCAAGTTATGTTAGCAGATATGTTGGATAGATAAAATCTGTTATAACCGACTAAAAGATTACCATGTTTATCCCTGCCCTTCGGATATATAAGGAGGGCTGGGGACCTTCGGTAAGAGAAAGACTCGTATTGGAACCCTAATTCCAGTGCGAACCCTAGCAATACAAAAACACCAAACAAGACGTAGGGTTATTATCCTTCAGGAGGCCTGAACCTGTATAAACCTTGTGTCCTGTGTCCATCGATCTTTCATACTGATACGCATACCTAGATCTACTATCGAGAATATCTCTCAACAGTTGGCGCGCCAGGTAGGGGCCGCATTGAGTGTAGCTTCGTTGAAATCGATGGCTTTCGTCGACATCAAGTTTCGCCCGGGAGACAAGATCTGCTTTGGCGCCATCAGCTTCATCGTCGATCAGCACGGGAAGCTTGTCAAGCAAGAACACGTGGCCCGCTCGGTCGATGCCACGGCTGATCAAAGCGATCCAGCCAGCCGATTCCCGCTTGGCCTCGACAATGCGGCAACAGCTTACCAGGTGGAAACTCTCTCGAGCGGCAACTTAACGTTGCCCGCAACACCCCGATTGACAACCTTGGTCGACACGGACTATACTACGGTTGATCTCACGACTCCTCACATGGATCAGTCGGACGAAGATCCCAAAGTTTTCGACGAATCAAGATTCGTTGCAACAATCGGCCTTGAAAGCGAGTCACTCTTGGACCTGATTGAAGGGCTGAGTGATTCAGAGAGTTGTTCCTCAGACTTCCACAAGGTATTCATGGTGGCACCTGCAGCCCAAGGAGGGGCTGATGGAGAAACGCCGCCGACGGTTGCTGCACGTGGCGCCATACCAGATGGACATATAACCGATCTTGAAGATGATGATCCCGATGCCACCACTCCCTCGCTTTGGAGACCGCATGCTCAGCAGAGACCCCGAGTCGTGCGAAACCTAGATATGGGAGACCTCACCTTAAAACATGATGGTGAAGACGCCTTCAAGACCCCACAGCACAACATCACGGCTGCGGCGACCCTCCTGCAAACAATAGAGCCCCTGCTCCAAGTCTCCCCAGAGTTGACACCTCAAATCAACCAATTAAAAGCGCACATCAGGACCGCGGCTGTACTGGATATGCATGCGGCACGATCAACGCCAAGTAAGTCAATTTCTGGGGCCGCCAGTTCGGTACCCAGGGAGGATAGAAGAGACCGACAACGCTCCAACTGGGTGGCAACCCCGCCTATTGTCTCCAGGCGCAACCCCATCGCAGAGTACCATGATCGGCATCCGAACACCGACCTGCGCAATGGCATACCACCACATGATGCGCGGGTCTGACTGGACAACAGATACCAGGAGCGTGACAATGTGGCCCGCCGAGATTACAAAGATGAACGGCACCGGCACGGTTACGTTGACTACGAACGTGACAATGGGCGGCAGACACATAGAGATGATCATTACCATGATCAATGGGACGAGGGCCACCACGATGATAGATCTCCCTGAGAAGCTGGCCGTGAACGAGAATGGACCCCGGTCACCAATGATTATGACGAGGAGGCTGGTATCCGATCCTTCACTCAGGAGCTTCGAACCGTCAGCTGGCCGGTCGGCTTCAAGCCAGTCGTCATCAAGAAGTATGACGGCAAGACGGATCCGCACGATTGGCTTCACGTCTATTCGACAGCCATACGAGCTCTCGACGGTGACAATTTTGTTATGGCCAACTACTTGCATATTTCCCTAGCCCCAGCGGCAAGAACCTGGCTCACTAATCTGCCCGACAACTCTATCAGCTCCTGGGTAGATCTCTGTCGGCAGTTCATGGCCAACTTTCAAGCCACCTTCGACAGGCCAGGGAATCATTGGGAACTTGGCCAGATCAAGCAGCGGGACCGGGATCCACTTCGAGAGTACATCCAATGCTTCTGCCAAGTGAAAAATACCATCCCTAACATCTCGGATGCTCAAGTTGTCGCTGCTTTCCAAGGAGTACTCCGTGATGATGATCTGATAAAGAAGATTGGGAGGTTGGATGCTGCCGGCGAACTGTCAGCCAAAGAACTGTTCACTATGGCCGACCAATATGCTACTGGCAATTCGGCTCTATTCCAAGTTCGCCAGTACAAGGAGGCGACCCCAAGGAACCAGTCAGGTCCGTCCGATTACAGCAAAGACCGAACGGTGGCCAACACCGAGCGCCCGACCAAGAGGAAACCAGTCACTCAGGATGACTTCGACAAGATGCTCGATGGCCCTTGCCTGCTACATGATGGAGCCCACAAAGCCAGGGAGTGCTTCAAGCTGAAAAACTTCGCCCATCATGCCTTGAAGGTCTGCAAAGAACATCCATGGGTCCCCAAGGGTGGCAGGAAGGACTCGGATAAGGATAACCAAGACGAGGATAAGGAGGACTTCCAAGACCTCGAACGCGAGGTCAATTACATCTGTGGCCAGTCTACGGCAGACTCAAAGTGCCAGCAGAAGATCCTCTACAGAGAGGTCCACTCGGTCTCACCAGTAGTACCTCAATATCTATGATGGTCAGAGGTCCCAATTACTTTTGATCGGTCCAACCATTTGGATCACATCCCCAGGCCTAGGAAATATCCCTTAGTACTAACGCCGACTGTTAACTGAGTTTGGCTAAATCGGGTATTGGTAGATGGCGGTAGCAGTTTGGACATCCTCTTTATGAAAACCTTCAAGGAGCTTGGCATACCCTTGACCGACCTCAAGCCAAGTCGGTCGCCGTTTCATGGTGTGACCTCGGGCATGCAAACAGTCCCTCTAGGACAAATCACTCCGCTTATGACTTTCGGCACTCGGGAGAACTATAGGACGGAGCGCATCACCTTCAAGGTCGCCGACCTCGACTCTACTTATCACGCCATTATAGGGCGGCCAGCCATCGCTAAATTCATGGCGGTACCTCATTATCCTTATATGATGATGAAGATGCCAGGACCAAACGGAGTCATCTCACTCCACTCGGATGTGCGGACATCATACGACTGTGACAATGGCAATTGTGAGTTGACCGGAAAGATAGTAGCGGCATCAGAACTGGCCGAGTTGAAGAAAGCGATCGCAATGGCTGAGGAGGCCATGCTTGACCCTGCTCCTAGGAAGGCGCTGAAGACTATGGTACAGGCAGATGCCGTGGAGTCCAAGAAGATTAGCCTAGATGATAGTGATGTATCCAAGACCACCAATATCAGGGTCAATTTAGGTGACAAATAGGAAAGTGCGCTCATCCTTTTTCTTAGAAATAATAAAGATATATTTGCATAGAAATCTTCCGACATGCCAGGTGTTCCAAGGGAAAAGGCAGAGCACAAACTTCACGTCCGCAAAAATGCCAGGCCGGTAAGGCAACGACTTATACGATTCTCGCAAGACCGAAAGGATGCGATTAGGAAAGAAATCGGACGACTACTGGTAGCCGGTTTTATTAAAGAAGTTTTGCACCCCGGCTGGTACCATCAGATTCTCTTAAACCAATCTGACCAGCTTAAAACCTTATTCATCATGCCGTTCGGAGCCTTTTGTTACACAACAATGCCCTTTGGCTTGAAAAACGTCGGTGCCACCTACCAGCGGACTATGCAGTGATGTTTGGACAACCAGATAGGAAGGAATGTTGAGGCTTACATAGATGACGTGGTAGTCAAGACTCGGCTTTCCACCGACTTGATATCCGACCTAGACGAAACATTCGGCAACCTTCAGAAATATAATATGAAGATAAATCCGGAAAAATGCGTCTTTGGGGTCCCATCAGGAAAATTACTCGGTTTTCTGGTATCACATAGAGGGATTGAAGCTAATCCAGAAAAGGTAAATGCCATATTACGAATAGGACCTCCACATTCGCAAAAAAACATTCAAAAGCTGACTGGTTGTATGGTGGCGCTCAGTTGGTTTGTATCATGACTCGGTGTTCGAGGGTTACCCTTTTTTCGGCTACTCAAGAAGAAAGAATCATTCATCTGGAATGATGACGCACAGAGAGCCTTGGATGATTTCAAGGCCTACATTAGTGGTCCTCCGGTGTTAACCCCTCCAGAACCAAAGGAACCTTTGCAGCTGTACATTTCTGCAATAATACACATTGTCAGCACTTGGCTGGCGGTGGAACAGGCGGAAGATGGCAAGGCTCAAAAGGTGCAACGACTGGTTTACTTCGTCAGTGAGGTATTGTCGGACTCCAAGGTACGGAATTTCCAGCTCCAGAAGCTGATTTACGTATTGCTGATGACATCTCGGAAGTTGAAGCATTACTTTGAAGATCATCTAATTGAAGTTCCACACGTCGTTTGGCTTAGGCGAATTGTTGCACAGCAGAGAGGCCACAGGGAAAATTGCCAAATGGGCCGTCGAGCTCGGATCATATGATATCACCTTTAAGTCCCATGACTCAATTAAAGGTCAAGCTTTGTCGGACTTCATTGCCGAGTGGACAGAATGGGAGTTACCGCCCAGCCGGCATGAATTATGCTATTGGAAAATGGCGTTTGACGGTTCCTTACAGCTGGAAGGTGCCGGGGCAGGGGTTCTATTAACATCTCCTGATGGAGTCAAGCTGCGGTACATCCTTTGGATGCACTTCCGCGCGTCTAACAACGCCGCAGAATATGAGGCACTATTGCATGGACTTCGGACAGCTATCTCACTCTGCGTCCAAAGAATAAGCATTTCTGGTGACTCGGTGATAGTAATTAATCAGGTAACAAAGGAGTGATGTTGTTCTCACGAGAGCATGACAACCTACTGCACTGAAGTTCAGAAGCTAGAAGACAAGTTTGATGGCATCGAGTATAAACATGTCCTGTGCAAGTATAACGAAGAGGCAGATGAATTGGCCAAACTTGGGTGTAGTAGATCTAAAATACCTGATGGAGTATTACTCGATGATCTGCATAAGCCATCTGTAGTAACCCAACAAACTATGGAGCAGTCGACACTAAAGGCGGGGGAAGCACCACATGTAGCTATCATTGAGGTAGATTGGCGCACTTCCTATATTGAGTATTTGGATCATGATACACTACCGACCGACAAAGATGAAGCCCTCTGAATTATTCGCAAGTCACGTTCATATTGTATAGTTGACCATCACCTGTACAAGCAAAGCCCACACGGGGTACTGATGAAATGCTTATCTCAAGATGAAGGCAGAGCTATATTAGGCAACATCCACGCTGGCATTTGTGGGAATCACACAGGCCCATCCACTATTGCGGCCAAAGCAATGAGGTAGGGGTTTTGCTGGCCGACTGCGGGTGCGGATGCCAAGGAAATCGTTTGAAAGTGTGAAGGCTGTCAGTTCTTTGCACGCTAAATGCATGTACGCGCTATAGAACTTCAAAATATCCCAATAACTTGGCCGTTTTCAGTATGAGGCTTAGATATTGTTGGACCCTTCATGAAGGCTCAAGAGGTTTTACTCACCTTTTCGTAGCAGTGGACAAGTTCTCTAAATGGATTGAAGCAAAGCCAGTCGGCAAGATTTCGGCAAAAAAGGCCATCGAGTTCATGACCAAAATAGTCACTTGGTTCAGGGCCCCACACAAGATCATCACTGACAACGGTACTCAATTCACAGCAGAGGAGTTTAAAGAGTTTGCGGGCTGAGTTGGCTTTAAGATTGGCTATGCCACGGCCACCCACCCACAGAGCAATGGCCAAGTTGAGAGGGCAAACGGCCTCTTGCTTTCTGGAATTAAGCCTCGTATATTTGATCGGCTGGAAAAGTACGCTCGACGGTGGGTTCGAGAATTGCCATCTGTGTTGTGTGGTCTTAGAACCAATGTAAGCCGTGCCACTGGGCACTCCCCTTTTTCTTTGGTTTATGGCTCAGAGGCCATGTTACCAATGGAGATTCTATTTGCCTCCCCACGGGTGGTAGCACGAAGAAAAAACCTCCAGTGACCATAGGTGTGATGACTTGTTATTGTTAGAGGAGCAGCGAGATGCCACCTTAATTCGGTCGGCAAAGTACCAGCAAAGCTTGCGCCGTTATCACGACAAAAAATGTTCGAACATGGGGTTTTTCCATTGGCAACTTGGTTTTGAAGCAAGTTCAGTCTAAGGTCGGTAAGCACAAGCTGTTGGCTTCATGGGAAGGACCTTTTATTGTAAAGGAAATCACTCGGCCAGGCGCCTATCGATTGATGAATGAGGACGGGTCGGACCTTCAAAGTTCCTGGACCGTTTCACAGCTACGTCATTTTTCTGCCTAGTATTTATAGTTTATTGTACTTCTATTGTTGAATATATATACATAATGGTCATGATATCTGATTTTACAATTTATGATTTCTGTGAATAATTGTTGTTATTGTTTAAGTCATGGCTCAAATTCTGATACCTGGTATCACCCTAACTCGCGCATGTCGACCAAGCGGGTTACTTAGTCCCCAGGGTTCTTGTCGTCTATTAGGGACCAAGGCAATTCTCCCAATTCGCATATGCTTGACCGAGTGAGTTCTTAGTCTCCATGGTTCATATCGGTTATTGGGAGCGTTGTTTAGAGGGCTGACACGAGTTGTGTATTGGTTGTGAGTGTTTAACACGAGTTCATACAATACATATACAAAGTAGCACGACCCAAGAATTCATTACAATACTGCTAATGAATCTAGACCTTAGCGGTCTATTGAACCTTAGTTATATTACAACAACAGAGATGTAATACAGTATTTTAAGCTTTACAACTCCTTACACTTTGGGTAAGGGATCTAGATCTATTTGGTTGGCTAATATATGCGCTGTTTTTTGCGCCTTAGCCACAAGGGCTTCACATTGCTCGTCCGAGAGATCTTCGTGGAAACCCTTGGCAACCACATCTAACTCTATGCTGGGGATGTGAGATTTTGCTATTTCTAGGACTTGTGCGCCGGCTAGCTCTGCAACATGTCGAGCATGCTCTTTTAATCGGCCAGGTGCCCCTTGTAGCCTAGTCATCAGATCTCGGCACCGAGGTGGTTTTTCTTCAGGGTACACATACTGGACGACCACCTCTGCATCTTTTTGAAGAGCTGCAAGAGAACATCGAAGGTTTTCATCATCCTCTATAAATTTCTTCTGCAAAAGCTCATAAGACCTTTTTGACCCTACAGAAGTACAACAATTACATAGACCTAGGTACATATAAACTTGGGAATAAAGGTATTATGCTAACAACACTTACCTCTTAGGCGTTTCTCAGCATCTAATTTTTCAGCTTCGAGGGTAGCAACCTTTTCCTTGTATTCTTCCTTATGCTTTTCAACTTCTTTGAAGGCTTTTTTGAATTGGTTTAGCTCATCTACAGGCTTTTTGAAGATCTATTTGGCTTTGGATAGTTCGGTTTCTAGCTTTGTGTTTCTCTCCCTATGGCTTTTTATTGTTCCTTCAGCATCTGTTAGTTATGAACATTTTAGTTTACAGCTGTATTTCCATATATATAGGTATAGTAATTTTTACCTTCAGCCCTTTTCTTCCAAGAAGATAGGGATTCTTGCATTATCTTGGAGTCATCTTTCAGCTTTTCAAAATCATTTTTGATTTCTTCCAAGTCCTGGAGCTGTCTTTTTAATCCCTGGTTCTCGGTTTTCAAAGCTTCAATAGCTTGGCAGATGACTCCAATTCTTTTATACGGCCTTCCAGACCTACAATTTGAGCAGCCGACTGGGCATCTTGTTTTCGCTTCACTTCCAGCGTTCGCGATACCTCTGTATGGAAGAGGTCAGATATTCATATTCTAGAGATAGCATGCGAGGTATATGCTTTGTGGATCTCGTACCTTGTAGCTCAAACTGAAGTTCATCAACTTGAGATGAACGGGCTTTTAGATCGACTGATAAGCACCTGACTTCCAGTCTCTCTTTGGCAAGCTGATCTTCTAAATCTACGACTTTGGCACAATGCTTCTCGACAAGTTGCAGAAGCTTACTCTTGTTGGCCATATGAGTTTTCAGAGCCTGTAATGATGGCGAGTTATATGGTTGAAATTTCATAGCCAGGTTTGGTGATTACTATTATCAATATTATTTTTCAGAGCCTGTAGTGATGGCGAGTTATATGCCTCTGAAGACCAATATCTGCTTGAGAGTGTAAGCTCTATCGTAATTAGTGAGCTTACAATTATGTTTTTTATTCACATTTTAGGTACCTTTTCAATGCTAAAGCCTGAAGGTATCATTCAGGCTATCCAGTATCAGTTACTGGATGAGAAATATCCGTGATACTTCTCACTATAGCTTTGACAACCACATCTTTACACCATTGTTGAGGCTGAAAATTTGTCATTTGTATGCATCCAAATCATACAGCCAGCATTTTTCACGATAATTAAATAAATATAGCATTTTTCAAAGAATGAAATTCAAGATAACATTGCTGTATGTTTGAAACTCAGCTGTTGAGTTACATAAATGGTCGATCTGCTTGTTCTCTTGCAGATTTGATAATGTCCCCTCATATATATCGATGTGCAGGCTTAGAACATAATGGATTGGCATCCGTTCAAAAACAAACTTGTATGAAATATCAAAAGACTCAAATTAAATGATATTTCCAAACCACTTAATAATTTAACAGTGACACACTGACTCGGGAACACAAGGAGTTTTATTATCTAAAATACTGGGCAATAGTTTTTCAAAACTACTACCCAATAGCTAGTTTGATCCAGCGGTGTAGAACTACTATCAGAAATTCACTACTACTAACTAGTATTTTATCAAATTGAGGGCAATATTAGAAAAAAATAAGATTGCTAATCTAATAATAATTATTATTTATAAAATCAAATTAAGATGGTCAATCCTTAATATTAGCTTGATAAATGAACAGTTTACTTGTTATTTGATAGTAAAGGTAGGGTTCATGCTCATTCATCCACATCCCACGCACGTCATCAATCCATGTTGCGCTGCTCCCTGTTTGCACCGGCTGTTGTGGCATGCGCTGCACGAAGACGCAGGTGCGGCAGCGGTGTAAGCCCTGGTTGGAGGAGAGTTTGGGACAATGCTTAGGGCGTATATACTTTGTATTGAAAATAATGCCGTTATACTTTGTATTGAAAATAATGCCATTAATTCTGACAAAACTCTGTAGTAGTTTTTAGATCAGATTGCCCATCTGAAATGTCAAGATTCTTGTAACATAGGAGTATCAACAATAACATACACAATACGAGATGAAAAGAGAACTGCAGTGATTCTACTGCATACAGGTAGGCTGCCAATGCATTCGCTGCGGGTGTGCCTACTGAAAATTTTGACGGATGTAAGAGAATCCTCATAGCTGTTGGCTGCAACACATCCTATTTTTTCTTCGCTTATTTGGCCGACACGGGTGTGCATGCAAAACATTTGAAAATAGTAATGAATTGTATTTAATAGATTCCAATGGTTCGAAATATAGATTTTCTAAATGGTGGTAAATGGTAATTTACCTTTTCATATTCATATTTAAATTTTAATTAATATGTTTTCTGTTGTTTGAGTGTAGATTGCACATAATTTTTTCACATTATTTATGTTTTTTAGTAATAACATGCTGAATATAGCTTTTCTCATGCATGTCTAATCGGTCACTATTTTCTTATTGTAGAGTATAAGTATTCTTTTAGCAAATTACCAAAACCATATCCAAGCATGGGCACCAGTTCACTTGATTGGGTTTTACCTATAATGACCTAGGATTCAAACCTGGTTGGGCTCGATGCCCATGTTAAGTAGAGCTCATACACCCATCAACTTATTTACTATTCCATCCTGTCGTGTAAAATGGTTAATCCAAGGTTTGATAGCCCTATATGTTGGCCTTTCACCCACTAAAATAGCATGTTTGTACTATATCCCCACCTCATGCTCAAAAGTCTTCAAAGGACAGAGATGTTCCATTGGCAGTTCACATCGATGGCTTTTAGAAGAGCTATGTTTCTACCTTGATTTTCCCCAAAGAGTACAAGAAGTCCGCTATGAACATGATCGTTGTTCCTGATATTTTAACCATTTTGTCTTTTTGTTTTGACTTTATTCATGATTTTTAAATTTTATATCTTTTAGGTAAATTTGAATTTAAGGTTGATACTTTGTTTTCATTTTTTTACCATACTAACTACACATACCAAAATTCATAAATTTTTCAAAATTTCTAAACAAATTTTAGGACACTTGTTAAAGTATTTCTGTCCAATGGGATGTCCGATCGATAAGAAAATACCCATGTTTTGTCAAGGGCTCTTTTCATGTCCATAGAAAATAGATCCAACTGCAGGCCACATCATTGTCCAGTTTCCGTAAAATTATTAAAATATCTAATTGAAGAAATAGTAAAAGTTTTGTTTTTCAAATAAGAACCAGTAAAAGATGAATAACTGACCGGAGCACTCTTTTCTCCTCCTGAGAAGAAACCCCTAGTCAAGATATTGTCACAGTAGACACAGTTTGCAAACAAAGGCTGGCAATGTTGTTTGACATTCTAGAGCTAGAGCTTGGCCATGGACTCGGCAAGCGTTAGCTCCTTGGCTTGACGTGTGCAATGTGGAGGCTTTCAGCGGGCCGCTTGCCCGCCGCGACAGTGGTGACTAAATCCGACTCCTACAGCAAAGATCGGTTGGTTGACTGGTAATTGAACATGGTCGGAATGCCTGGGAGCTGCATGACCGAGTGGATATGTTGGAGTAGAGACAACAACGTGGTGGGTGCATGATGAGCTCGCCAAGCATGGGGCCATCTTGGGCTGGCACAATTGCTCAATGTGTCTAAAGAAACAACTGCTCATGAAATGCATGTTGCTGCATCTTTGGTTCTCTACTAACGACTGATGTTTTCTCTCTCTCTCTCTCAGTGGTGGATCTAGAGAGTTTATCTAGGGTGTGCACTTGT
This sequence comes from Eleusine coracana subsp. coracana, assembly GCA_032690845.1. Lineage (NCBI taxonomy): Eukaryota > Viridiplantae > Streptophyta > Magnoliopsida > Poales > Poaceae > Eleusine > Eleusine coracana. Next base: position 47,197,235 of record CM064430.1, read on the forward strand.
ACATTAGGGTACAAAATCATATAGGATTTAAGCCACATGAACTAGAAATTCTCAGTGACTCTTGGAAATCTGAGGTGTGCATTATTGACCCACCTGGCCACTCGCCTGGGTCCTCTCTCTCTCCCTCCTTTGACGTGACAATGATTAGTAATTACAGTACAATATTTTTGGCTGTGTTGTTATGGCAAGTCAGACTTGTGTGATATGTCTTATGAAGTTTTTATTTTCATGAAATTTCTTATAAAAGGGAAATGGTGAAGTCACGGGAAGGTTGGGTCGTTGGCCCGTTGGGTCGGCTACGTGATTGGCTGATTATTACTTACAAATTCTTATCGTCTTGGATCATTTTTTTTCAAGGCTTAACGTTGTTTCCAATCTTAAAACCATTCCTACCTCGCCTTTATTTTCTTGTGGATTTAGGAGCGGATATTAGGGCTCGGTTGTAGCATTGATCATTAGTCTGAATCTGAAGTTTTGCTTCTAAATTTTAACAGTTGTCTGTATCAGTAAATAATGCATAAACAAGATCAAAACATGACATAAATTTACATAAAAAAACTCTTGCGAGAAAAACCACGGACGTTGAACGACAATCTTCACTATTGACAACTTATCTTCGTACATCCCAAACATCATTTTTTTTGTGTTTCTTCCATGTACGTGTTCCATATGAGTCCATCGGGAATTTAGATAGATTCGAATCCATCATGAAATTAGATAGAGCTAATGAAAAAAGAGTCTGGATCCAAAATGAGTTTGCGAAAGAGGCGTCTTATCATTCCTCGGACGGACACGGATCATGATGATCGGTTTTTTTTAATGGTTAGGGGAGGGGCGGGGGGAGAACTCCCCACCTGAATTTCATTATATTGATAATGGCGTTGGCCCTGTAATGGCCCAAATATAGAGTTACAATAGACAATTTGAAGTGGGGGTGAGAATAGATGGATTACACTGGGTGGAAATACAAACTCCAGGCTCTAATGATAGGAGTTATCCTTTTCGACATGGACCTGGCATCGCACCCATGAATCCTAATGATAAGATCATCAACACATAGTAGAGAAATCTAAGGCAACACCTCAAGAGATTGTGACGTCCTTCACACTTTTGATGATCGGTTTTGCTCTATATATGACAATGGCTGCGCTCGCCTTGGTCTTTTACACACCAAACTTGATCATTCTCTGCCACCCGCTGATGAGAAGATTATCTTCGATGATCTGCTCTGCAGTAGTTGATGCTTGATCCAAACCCCCCTTCCCCTACCGCTTCCCAACAATAGAGATTATCCTCCTTTTTTTTGCCATAGGAGAGGTATTCGGTTGGCTGGAGTTGAAGACAAGTTAATACTGGGCTTCTACGGCACCTGGGCTTAAGCTTAACAAATGGATCACCTACATCAGATGATCAGCACATCTCTGCTGAGCCCATAATCCCAAGTCCCAACAAGGAACAACCAAAATGAAGCCCATTACATTGCAGTAAAAAAAAAGCACCTAAGGCCTGTCAATTGCATCGTATTTTCCCATGTGAGAAGGTCATTTGGTGGTGTAAAACCATGTTTTAGAAACAGTTTGAGTAAAACCAATTTTTTAGGTAAAATATCGTGTAAACCCAATTAATGGTGCCTATAAAAAACAATTTAATGCTAGGTAAATGAAAAGGTATGAGAATCATCGTACATAGTGAAATATATTGGTGCCAAAAATAATTTAATCATATATGGTATGAAATTATGTTTATCTTTTAATTACTTGCATAAGGATGTATTTCAATCATATATGCAATTATAATTTATTATATTATTTTAAAGCCCGGAGCAACACACATACATTATGCTAGTAAGTTAATCTCTGCTTCTTAATCATAATCTCTACAATATATTAAAAAAGGTGGCATCGTCCGCCCATATATTCTGTCACTTCTACTTAGATAAAAGAATGAAAACAAAAATAAACGGATATAAGGAAAAGAAAAAGAATCCCATCTGGCTTTTCTGCCCCCGCACGTCCGCAGATGGTTGTTTTGCCCTGTCCAGATTTTTCGGAGTCCTTTTTGTAAGGGAAAAAATTGACGTACAAAAAAGAAAAGAAAAGAAAAGAAAATGAAAAAGAATCTGATCCGGATTTTCAGCCCCGTGCGCCTGCACGCGGTTATTCTGTCCTGCCAGGATTTTTCGTAGTCTTTTCTGAAGTCTAAAAGGTTAGCTTGTCTTCTTCATTGCTACGTGTCGTTACAAATTGGTGACCGCGTGAGCATATTGATTATCTTCCTGGTGGTTTAAAATTTGACCAAATCTTACTTTTTTGGTTCATATTTCCTAGCTGTCAATCAACTAAAAATTTTTTATTAATGGTTTATTACTTTGTATTTTTAGTTTTTCTTTTATAGGATTATCTATATAATAATTGTAAACTATTGGATCTAGATCTAATGGCTCGAGAAGGTAACTGAAAGTTGTTCAGACTTTCAGTCACCTGAAATTAGCAAATGCCTTTTCGGTTTCAGTGATTTGTGAGAGGTTGACCATCAAGCAATCTTTACTGCAATGGGCCACGCGTTGTTATTTTACAATCATGCAAGTATATCAGTTCATCGTAACCTATAATTCATTATCTAACCTTTCTGTTCCTCCTGTTTTCATTTAACAGCAATGAGTTGACATCCAATTCCAATTCTCATTATAGATTATTCTACAGATGACGTTGTTTTGTTTGTTCATCCTATAATTTTATGATATGTATGGTCTTTTATTAAATAAAAAATGTATATCATATCTAACATATATGAGCCCTATAGTTCGAAGCATTTTCTTAAAACCGTAGCAGCATATGAGCAATTTTCTAGTCGGATAAAAAAACACCTCTTTGTTCACATTGTTCTCTATTTCAGAACAAAGAATATTTTTTTATTAATCAGAATTGGACTACTCTAACAGAAACATGTAGAGTCTGATTCATACAATTTTTTGGATGTGAGCCACCGGCCAACAAACATAAAAAAGCTCGCGCAACATGAGTCCACAACATGAAACAGATACCCCCCAGTTCTGTTACTCGCCTATATGCTCCCTCGATTGCTCAGCCGTGACCTCAATTATTGCATTGATCCGCCGCATCCGCATGACCCAAACACATAGTTTAGTTAAGAGAGTTTTTACTGTACCTTATACTCCCTTGTGCGGTATGAGTATAAATGAGATCTGGTCATCCAATTCATTGGGCTACAATGGTCATTTTGTAGAGGAATAAATCATAATTTGTAGGGGTAATTTAGACATTTCATGTTATCTGGATCTTGAATCCGACCAGTGAGGGGCTCTGGCGGTGACGAGGTGTGCAACAGGGAGGAGTTTGGTGGCGACGGAAGGTGGCATCGGCGGTGACAGAAGGCACCCTTGGTCGCCACGTGCTCAGTTGTGGCCGACGATCTAACCGTCGAGCAGCACAACTGTAAGGACCGAAGGCCTACCGAGAGGGGGGAGGGGGTGAATCGGTAGCCGACCACGAATCTGAATACTTCAGTTTCACGCTTCTAAAACCTAAGGAATCGTTGCAACCTAAACAATTCTAGTAGGCCAAGACCCTACACATGCTAGTGTTCATGATGCAAAGCAATGCGCGGAAGATAAACACACTAGCCTATGCAAGCCACAAGTCACCCTATCACTAGAGCACACAATTGTAGAATAGTAAAGAGAGGGTTAATGAATGCTCATGATTTTTTTCCCGAGGTCTTGGAAGGATGGTGTCTTCCCCTACTCCTTGTTGGACTACTCCCGCCGGAGTCCCGGTCCCTCCCACCACCAAGTGGAGTTCTCGCCCATGAGCGTCGAGTGAAGACACGGTGTGCGTCACCACTGCACAAAGCACAAGCTCGCTTCCCTCGAGAACTTGCCAAACTCTCCGAGCTGGCATGGGCGCTCACTATTGATGCCCCTTCCAACGGCGGGCTCAAACCATGTACAAACTTGTGATGGCCTTCACAACCAATCACAATAGGCTCGAGCACCGACAACTAACCAGTCTAGGTCTCACCATAGACCAAGAGTAACAACCTAGATCACACCCTCAAGGACACCCTAGCCTTAGATGTGCAAGATCACTCCATGTTACTCTCACTAGCACTCTCAAGATATCCAATATCCTCTCCTAGTGCTCTCCTCTTTTCCTCTTGGACCTTACCAAATATCCTCAGGTATTCCACTGGCCAAGAGAGGTCTCCAAGATCCCAACAATGAAGTTATATAGGCTTCCAACCTCAAACTAGTCGTTGCTCTATGAAATCAATTTTCTGGGCCTCCAGACCGGACTGTCCGGTCACTGCCTGACCGGACCGTCCGGTCACTGCAAACTGAGCTCCAACAGCTCTCTGCCCCTGCTGAACTCCAACTGACTGGACTGTCTGGTCAGTTTCTCTCTCCACTCCAGAAACTTTTGGCTGTAGCTTCCTTCTCGCCCGAGTTCCTGCTCACCTGACCGGACTGTCCGGTCACTCTGATTGGACCGTCCGGTCCGATTCTCTCTCTAGTCCAGAAACATTTTGCATGCTGCTTCCGCGCTGCCCAAGTCCCATTCCTACTGACTGGACCGTCCGGTCAGTTGACTGTATTGTCCGGTCACTAGGACTTCCAGACTTGGCAGTTTCCTCACTGCTCGCAGTAGTCGCCGGACAAAACCACTTAGTGACCATACAGTCCGGTCACCTCTGACCCCTCTGTCCGGTCACTTCATCTAGAAGCTGAAACTTGTTGTCCTCCCTTGACATTGTTTCCTGACTTCTCTGAACAGCTCCTTGGCTTCTCCACTGTCAACTAGTGCCCGTGATTTCATCGAGCAACCTTGCACATCACCGACTAGACATGACCTAGACCCCCTTGATAGTCCGGTTTTTCCTATGGACTCAAAGCCTAACAACTAGACAAGTGTACCAAACACTTGCTCCATAGCTTGTTCTCCACTTTGATCCATCTCCATCATCCCTTGGACTCCATCAAGCTCATCAAGCATTCATGTTTGTGGTCATTGTCATTAATCGTCAAGGCAACCGTCATACATAGATTTGCAGTAGAGTTTAATGAAGGTTCCTGCATAGACAACACTCATGTAGATATTAGCCCACAATTTCATAGTTGTCATTTATCACCAAAACATTCATACCTTGGGGATTGCATCATCAATGGTCATGAAGCTTACAACAACAAAGATTCTCGATATCCATCTCAGATGGGCTCCGATGTCGAGTCTACTGACGAGGTGACTGACAGTGCAAGGGGTCCAAGTGCGAGGCTCCACGGCGATGGACGACGACCTCTGCAGCAGTGCGCTTGGCATTGGCTAACCACCCGAGAATCACGAGCTATGCATGAAATGACGCCGGGGTCGTGGCGGCAGTTAGGGATTTGGTGAGTTGGAGTATAGCTGGGCATTCGGGCCGCCTCGATGAGAGTAAAAACCCTATGTCCTTTGTTCTATGGTTTGTATTGCTTGTAATGTCGTGTATGTCGTGTGTCCCTTGACGGGGTACCTTGCCGCCTTATATATCCCGGTCGGCAGGGGGTACATGAAGAGTCCTACTTGTAGTCTACAAGTATTAACATAGAAAGTCTATCTCTAACTGCCTTGTGCTTCAAGCCGACTCGGTCGGTTTCCTTGTCAGGGCGCTACCCGGTCAGTTGCCGACTTATGCTTAGCTATGGATACCCATAAGGCAAGTATTCCACAGCAGCCCCCGAGTGCTTTCTAATTTTGGGCTTCGACTTTCTGAGTATTCCACAACAGTTTCGTGTGTTTCTTTTCATATTGTTCAAGTGCCAGAGTTTTTTTCTAAACTTCAGTTGTGGTTTCCTTTCATACTATTCAAGTGTTGGGGGTTTGTGCAAACACCGGTTGTGCTATTTGATTCTTATGTTCAGGTTCCTGTGAATAAGTGCCGGCCCTACTTATTCGGCTTTACTGGTAAATACTAAGAAAGTTTCAGTTGACGTCCGTTTTATACGAAAACTACTGTTTCATGGTTTTTTCATGAGGGAAAGTGTTCTGGATTCATGTGTTACTTAGAGGTTATCTGGGTTATTGAGGTTGGTGAGAAATGCTATTTATGCATTATATTATTTGTGCTGCTATTCTTGACTTGTGTGCCTACGGATGGTAGGAATTACAGGGAAAACTCTACCGAAATTTTCTATAATTGGTTTACTTAGTTGGATTAAGCCTTTGTCGTGTGCCTTGGTCATGGCTCACGGCAAAGATAACATGCTTTGCCATGGGCCGAATGTTGGGCACACGGCAAAGAATGCCGTTACAGAACGGGGAAGGTAACGGCGCCTTTTTTTTTACTGTAACGCATTTGCCATCAGGTATTTTGCCGTGAGGCTATTGCCGTGTGTTACCCACGGCAATACCTTTGCCGTGGGTATTCCCAGCCTTGCCGTGTGCCTGGGGCACACGGAAAATCGGTTGTATCCCATAGTGAACATCACTGGTCGAGGTAATTCTTCAATGCTTTTGTCTAAGGCTCATACTAGCTATAGGGTTAGTACATGTTTTCTGCCTTTCCTGATCCGGTTAACAATAACCCTGCTGGGAGAAGACATTCAATATATAGTCACCATTTGGGGCTCTTAAAGTAGATAGTCCCTCTATCCCAAAATAATTAACACTTTAGCATTCTTCAGTTATCCTAAATAATTTGCATTCTTAGCTTCTGATACACTTTTCTCTCTTCCCAATACACCTCTATCTCTATCTCTCTTCTCCTTATTTTTTGTGCACCTACTTTTGGCACTTCTTCTTAATTCTCATGTTCCACCTCAAATAATTGACACTTTAGCATTCTTCAGTTATCCCAAAATAATTAGCATTATCAAGTCCCGATACACTTTTCTCTCTTCCCAATACACCTCTATCTCTATCTTTTTTCTCCTTGTTTTTTATGCACCTACTTTTTACACTTCTAAATTCTCATGTTAGACTCCAAAATGCTGATTAAAATAGGATGGAGGGAGCATGTAAGAGGCAAAGGGGAGAGAGAGCCCGGTATGACAGAAGTCGAAGAAGCAAAGAGACAAACAACATAGAGTATTGTGGGACATATATACCCGGGATACTTAACCACTCGGCTAACTGGCCGAGTGGGCCGGGGGCTCGGGTATGGTGTATTCGGCCCAGAAGATATTTACTTAGATACTTGTTTGAGTAAGCAGCAAGTTATCTTAGCAGATATATTGGAAAGATAGAATCTGTTGTAACCGACTAAAAGATTACCATGTAAATCCCTGCCCTTCGGATATATAAGGAGGGTAGGGGGCCTTTGGTAAGAGACAGACTCGTATTGGAACCCTAATTCCAGTGCGAACCCTAGCAATACAAAAACACCAAACAAGACGTAGGTTTATTGTCCTTCGGGAAGCCTGAACCTGCATAAACCTTGTGTCCTGTGTCCATCGATCTTTCATACTCATACGCATACCTAGATCTACTATCATGAATATCTCTCGACAGTTGGCGCGCCAGGTAGGGGTCGCATTGAGTGTAGCTTCATCAAAATCGATGGCTTTTGTTGACATCATGTTTCCCCCGGGAGACAAGATCTGCTTTGGTGCCGTCAGCTTCATCGCCGATCAGCACGGGAACCTTGTCAAGCAAGAACGCGTCGCCCGCTCGGTCGATGCCACGGCCGATAAGAGCGATCCGGCCAGCCGATTCCCGCTTGGCCTCAACAATGCGGCAACAGCTTTTCAGGCGGAAACTCTATCGAGCGGCAACTCAACGTTGCCCGCAACACCCCGATTGACAACCTTGGTCGACTTGGACTACACTACGGTTGATCTCCCAGCTCATCACATGGATCAGTCGGACGAAGGTCCCAAATTTTTTGATGAATCAAGATTCGTTGCAACAATCGGCCTTGAAAGCGAGTCACTCCTGGACTTCACTGAAGGGCCGAGTGAGTCAGAGAGTTGTTCCTCAGACTTCCACAAGGTATTCATGGTGGCACCTACAGCCCAAGGAGGGGCTGACAGAGAAACGCCGGCGGTGGTTGCCGCACGCGGCGCCATACCAGATGGACATATAACCGATCTTGAAGACGATGATCCCGATGCCGCCACTCCCCCGCTTTGTAGATCGGATGCTCAGCAGAGACCCCGAGTCGTGCAAAACCTAGATATGGGAGACCTCACCTTAAAACTTGATGGTGAAGACGTCTTCAAGACCCCACAGCAGAACATCACGGCCGCGGCGACCCTCCTGCAAACAATAGAGCCCCTGCTCCAAGTCTCCCCAGAGTTGACACCTCAAGTCAACCAATTCAAAGCGCATATCAGAGCCACGGCTGTACTGGATATGAATGCGGCACGATCAACACTAAGTAAGTCAGTTTCTAGGGCCGCCGGTTCGGTACCCAGGGAGGATAGAAGAGACCGATAGTGCTCCAACCGGGAGGCAACCCCGCCTACTGTCTCCAGGCGCAGGCCCATCATAGAGTACCATGATCGGCATCCGAACGCTGACCTGCTCAATGGCATACCACCACGTGATGCGCGGGTCCGACTGGACAACAGATACCAGGAGCATGACGACGTGGCCCACCGAGATTACGAAGATGAACGGCGCCGATGCGGTTACTGTGACATCCCATGTCACAAAAATGAAGTTAACTAAACCTAGCATCAATTAATGGCTAAACAAAAGAATAATTAATCCATGTCCCAAAGAATAAAAAGAGGAAACCTACTTAATAAAGTCCATAATATTCAAAAAGAGGTCAGTCACAAACATTACCAAAACACTTGGAAGTACCCCCAATATTTTTGCATATTCTGAATGGAAATAATAAAATAGAATTTTGAGAATTTTTCCAGAATTTTTGGTAACCAATTGATACCCTTAAAAATTCCCCCAAAGTTAGAAAAGTGTATTTTGGGTTTGGAATTTTCATAATTTCTCAAAGCGAATCTAGCTGGTGCACCCAAAAGAAAAGTTGGAGAACACGTTCTCCTGAGCCTACACAAAAATTTGGGCCCCATTTGGAGCAAGGTAACGTGGCAAAACGGAGCAAACCCGAGTGAAGGTCCAGGGTCAAAACCGGGTCAATCATCCTCTTCTCCCCGGCCAATTCTAACCCGACACCGGGTTGTACCCGGGCATTGTCGCCACCGCCAATTTCCTGTTGCCCCATGCCAGCCACTGCGCTGCCAACTTGCCACCCTGTGCCACCAGCCAGGAATTGAAGCCGCCCACCGCCGGCAGCCACTCCCCTGCCGACAGCGCGACCCTCACTCCCTCTCTCTTCCTCTCTCACCCGCTCTCGGCCATCACTCCGCCAGCCGAGTCAAAAGGGGAGCAGCGGTAGCAGCAGCACACCAGCCTCATTTCTCTCACCCTCTCAACTCGCAACCGGCTCTCACACCCTCCCGAGCACCCCTGAGCGCCGGCACTCACTTCCCCTTCCTCTTCCCGGCGAAAAACCGAGCCATGGCCGCCGCCGCCCCGAGCTCTGCCTAGGCCAGCTCTCCGTTCCCTCTTTCATTGCAAATCGACGCGCAAGGACTCCACCCCACTCCTCTCTGACTCCCTCCCTCCCCTGTGCAGTGCCCTCGTCGGAAATTGAGGAGAAAAGACCGCCGTCGCCGAAACCGCCCCACCTCGCCGACGGCAACCCTGCTCCGGTCTTCCCCCTTGACGAGTTCCTCGACGCCGACCGTCCCCGGACCACCGTGAAGCTCGTCAACCGAACCCCGGCCTCCCTCTCCCTCGGCACCATCGCGTGGACCTCGCCGATGTTGCCTCTGCCACCGCGCGTCATCGCCGGCCACCTCCGGTGAGACCCTCTCCCCTCCGACCCCCTCCACGAGATCCCCTCGGCATGGAGATCATGCGAGTAGCTCGTGAGCCTCGGCCGTGCCGCTGATCGGCCGCTGGGCCAAGCACGCCGTCACCGGCTGCCGCGCGGGTGTGCGCGCGAGCCTGGAAAAATTTGAACCGAGTGGCAAAACTATAAATAATAGTGAACTTTGAATAAATTTCAAAATTCAATATCTCGAGAAATACCAGGCCAAAAATTGTGAAATTAATTTTGTTCAACTCCTAAAAGCTTGCTCTACCAGAAAAACAGGATCCAGTTCAAGTTTATTCAGTAAATTAATTTATTTAATCCATCAAAGTCACAACCCTAATTTGCTGAATAAATTCATAAGTAATTATGTGTAAATGGTAAATTCATTAAATTTTCTCAGTAAGCATATCAGGGCATCCTTAAACTTTCTGCAAAAGCACATTTCCATTTACATGCATATTTTTAGTATTATTGCATAAATCCTCATTTTCAGTAGTTGAATTTATGTAAATTATTGGCTAGGAATTTAATTATGAAATTTAGCATTCCTGTTCCTTATGCACTTGTACACTTATGAAAAATCCCATGAAAAATTTGAAGTTACCTAAGGACAAATTTGCTGTCGAAATTGATCATTTGCTAAGTAACTAGGAATTTCTTCATATAAATGTTACTTTATGTGTGCATTTAAGGAAATTAGGAATAAATTAATTTCTGGAAGTCCATGGAAAATAACTCAGCTTCACATTACAGTAGAAATTCTCATGTTTCGGTTCTATGCTTTGGTTCTTGATTAACTATATGAGCTAGAACTAGTGATGAAATTAAAAATGCCATGTCTAGGTATAGTGTTAGTTTGCACATGGTCACTTTAGCTAAGTGGCTCAAACATGAACTTTCTGAAATTTGACCCTAAGTACTACGTTGTCATATCCTCATCAGCATGTGAGGTCATTTAATCAACATCTAGGCCATGCTCATGTTAAAGTAGACTTACACTAAGATTGTGATAATTAAAAGTTGCATTTTAGTAATTAGAAGTTTGTCCCCTTCAAAAATTCAGTAGTTACCATGTCATACTTAGGTGTGCACACATTCATGAATAAATGATTAGTCATTAATTTTTATTTGCTGAGGAAGTGCCATGAATTGTCATGCCATGCATTCCATCTTTAGTTAAGGAAACTCCATGAAACCTTGTGTATTCCTTGGCATTTATGCATGTCCATTCCATCTAAGGATCGAGACCGAGGAAATCACACCGGACCAGCAAGGAGCTGAAGTGCACCTTGGTGAAGACGCTAACTACGATCACACCCAAGGCAAGCCCCGGTGCATAACCCAGTTTTGTCATTCGAGTCCTTTTACTTTATCACAAGTAGGAGTATTGTATTGTGCATTAAGTGTAGGACTTGGATGAACCACACTTGCATACTCCAGCAAGGACCTATGATTAGTATGTTAGTAAGATTTTCTGTTAGCAAATGCTATGCTTAAACTAGTGGAGTCAACGGTAGGTTCTAGATTCAACTGTGGTTCACTTGGATACTGAACTTGATAAAACAGAGCACCTATCATTGCAACTCCACGGACAAGTATTGAACAGTACCAAGTACATACCTCTAATATGGGAATTGGTAAACCTAGTAGCTTGGGTGCCGTATTGTTGGACGGCCATAATCATCGATCCAGAGGTGACGTGAACAACACGGTGGTTGCACGGGTTTGAGGACCGCTGGAGAGTGCATGGGTTAAGCCTCGGATACGAAGTACTGTATCACGGGGAGGACGTGTACTCGGGATCGATGGCCCCGGATCGACTTTATAGCAATCTTGTGAACGGTGGCCATACGTGTTCTTAAATGATGCGTATATCGTGTATTTGGGTTTTCCCTACAGGATGTAAATCAATTCGAATTGCTGTCCCTCGTGGTTATGAGTACCTCTTGTTCGAGCAGCGGCAATGATGTGTTAAGTAGTAAAGTTGTGGTTAAGTTTCTGAAATTTACTTATGCTATGGATACATGTTGCTATGATGTATTGCTCTTTAGCTATATTCATGTCTTAGCAGCTAGCTAGACTCACCGTAGCTGGGTTCTACAATAAGCAAAGTAAAATCTTATTTAAGGAAATTGAAAGTGCAGCATAGAACTAATAGGAGCTTTTTATGCAATCGTCAAATAAACACGGTCAGCCCCCTGCATGCTAGGAGTCGGTTTTAGTAAACCTTATGACGGGTAAGTCTTACGGAGTATGTTAGATACTCAGGCTTTGCGTTGATGTTGTTTTTCAGGTTTTCCTCAAGCGACCTATTGTAATTGTTGTAATAAGGTTGTGTGGGAAGGCGAGGAGCCACAGAACTGGACCATCGAATGGGTCCCCAGTTCTCCTAACCTGGATGAGTGAGCCATCGCCATAGGGCCGGCATGGTTCACGTAGGACTAAATGTCGTGTTTTGTCGTTTCACCGCTTCCGCAAATTTGTGTAATGTGTACTAAGAACATATGTATTCAGATCTGAATCTAATTATATTTTACCTTTGGACTTGTAATATTATGCACCTAAGTGATGTAATGTTGTAAATGATGAATGTTCATGTGTGAATGCTATGTATGGTTACTTCATTAACCATCTCTCGAGGCGATCCTGTACGACATACTCTACTTTTCGGAGTAGGGTTGTCACAGTTACGTTGACTACGAACGTGACAACAGGCGGTAGCCACATAGAGACGATCATTACCGTGATCAATGGGACGAGGGCCACCATGATGATAGATCTCCTTGAGAAGCTAGCCGCGAACGATAATGGACCTCGGTCACCGACGATTATGACGAGGAGGCTGGCATCCAATCCTTCACTCGGGAGCTTCGAACCGTCAGCTGGCCGGTCGGCTTCAAGCCAGTCGACATCGAGAAGTATGACAGCAAGATGGATCCGCGTGATTGGCTTCACGTCTATTCGACAGCCATACGAGCTCTCGGCTGCGACAATTTTGTCATGGCCAACTACTTGCATGTTTGCCTAGCCCCAGCGGCAAGAACCTGGCTCACTAATCTGCCCGACAACTCTATCAGCTCTTGGGCAGATCTCTATCGGCAGTTCGTGGCCAACTTTCAAGCCACCTTCGACAGGTCAGGGAGTCATTGGGAACTCGGCCGGATCAAACAGCAGGACCGAGATCCACTTTGAGAGTACATCCAACGCTTCTACCGAGTGAAAAATACCATCCCTAACATCTCAGATGCTCAAGGTGTCGCTGTTTTCCAAGGAGGACTCCATGATGATGATCTGATAAAGAAGATTGGGAGGTTGGATGCTACCGGCGGACTGTTAGCCAAAGAACTATTCATTATGGCCGACCAATATGCTACTGGCAATTCGGCTCTATTCCAAGTTCGCCAGTACAAGGAGGCATCCCCAAGGATCCAGTCAGGTCTGTCCGATTACAGCAAGGACGGTGATAGGAAGCTCAAGCCAGACCGAAAGGTGGCCAACACCAAGCGCCCGACCAGGAGGAAACCAGTCACTCAGGATGACTTCGACAAGATGCTCGATGGCCCTTGCCTGCTACATGATGAAGCCCACAAAGCCAGGGAGTGCTTCAAGCTAAAAAACTTCGCCCATCATGCCTTGAAGGTCTACAAAGAATATCCCTGGGTCCCCAAGGGTGGCAGGAAGGACTCGAATAAGGATAACCAAGACGAGGATAAGGAGAACTTCCAAGACCTCGAACGCGAGGTCAATTACATATGTGGCCAGTCTACGGCAGACTCGAAGCGCCAATAGAAGATCCTCTACAGAGAGGTCCACTCGGTCTCACCAGTAGTACCTCAATATCTGCGATGGTCAGAGGTCCCAATTACTTTTGATCGGTCCGACCATTCGGATCACATCCCCAGGCCCAGGAAATATCCCTTAGTACTAACACCGACTGTTAACTGAGTTCGGCGAAATGGGGCACTGGTAGATGGCGGTAGCAGTTTGGACATCGTCTTTGTGAAAACCTTCAAGGAGCTTGGCATACCCTTGACTGACCTCAAGCCAAGTCGATCGCCGATTCATGGGGTGACCCCGGGCATGCAAACAGTCCCTATGGGACAAATCAGTCTGCCTGTGACTTTCGGCACTCGGGAGAACTATAGGATGGAGTGCATCACCTTCGAGGTCGCTGACCTCGACTTTACTTATACACCATTATAGGGCGCCCAGCCATCGCTAAATTCATGGTGGTACCACATTATCCTTATATGATGATGAAGCTGCCAGGACCAAACGGAGTCATCTCACTCCATTCGGATGTGCGGACATCATACGACTATGAAAACGGTAGTTGTTAGTTGACCGGGAAGATAGTAGCGGCATCAGAGCTGGCCTAGTTGAAGGAAGCGATCGCAATGGCTGAGGAGGCCATGCTTGACCCTGCTCCTAGGAAGGCGCTGAAGACTACGGTACAGGCGGACGCCGTGGAGTCCAAGAAGATTAGCCTAGATAATAGTGATGTATCCAAGACCACCAATATCAGGGTCAATTTAGGTGACAAATAGGAAAGCGCGCTCATCCTTTTTCTTAGAAATAATAAAGATATATTTGCATAGAAACCTTCTGACATGCCAGGTATTCCAAGGGAAAAGGCTGAGCACAAACTTCACGTCCGCGAAAACACCTGGCCGGTAAGGCAACGACTTAGACGATTCTCGTAAGACCGAAATGATGCGATTAGGAAAGAAATTGGGCGACTGCTGGCAACCAGTTTTATTAAAGAAGTTTTTCACTCCGACTGGTTGGCCAACCCAGTTCTGGTGCAGAAGAAGAATAAGGAGTGGCGGATGTGCGTGGATTACACCGAACTTAACCAAGCCTGCCCGAAAGATCCATTCACCCTCCCACGTATTGATCAAGTGGTTGATTCGACAGCTGGATGCGCTTTGTTGTGCTTCTTAGATGCCTATTCAGGGTACCATCAGATTCCCTTAAACCAATCCGACCAGCTTAAAACCTTGTTTATCACGCCATTCGGAGCCTTTTGTTACACAACAATACCCTTTGGCTTGAAAAACGCCGGTGCCACCTACCAGCGGAGTATGGAGTGATGTTTGGACAACCAGATAAGAAGGAATATTGAGGCTTATGTAGATGACGTGGTAGTCAAGACTCGGCTTTCCACCGACTTGATATCCGACCTAGACGAAACATTCGACAACCTTCAGAAATACAATATGAAGCTAAATCCAGAAAAATGCGTCTTTGGGGTCCCATCAGGAAAATTACTCGGTTTTCTGGTATCACATAGAGGGATTGAAGCTAATCCAGAAAAGGTAAATGCCATATTACAAATGGGACCTCCACATTCGCAAAAAGATATTCAAAAGCTCACTGGTTGTATGGTGGCGCTCGGACAGTTTGTATCACGACTCGGTGTTCGAGGGTTACACTTTTTTTTGGCTACTCAAGAAGCAAGAATCATTCATCTGGAATGATGACGCATAGAGAGCCTTGGATGGTTTCAAGGCCTACATTAGTGGTCCTCTGGTGTTAACCCCTTCAGAACCAAAGGAACCTTTACAGCTGTACATTTCTGCAACCATACACGTTGTCAGCACTATGCTGGCGGTAGAACGGGCGAAAGATGGCAAGGCTCAAAAGGTGCAACGACCGGTTTACTTCATCAGTGAGGTATTGTCAGACTCCAAGGTACGGTATTTCCAGCTTCAGAAGCTGATTTACGTATTGCTGATGACATCTCGGAAGTTGAAGCATTACTTTGAGGATCATCTAATTGAAGTTCCACATGTCGTTCGGCTAAGGCAAATTGCTGCACAACAGAAAGGCCACAGGGAAAATTGCCAAATGGGCCATCGAGCTCGTATCATATGATATCACCTTTAAGTCCCGCGACTCAATTAAAGGTCAAGCTTTGTCGGACTTCATTGCCGAGTGGACAGAATGCGAGTTACCACCCAGCCCGCATGAATTATGCTATTGGAAAATGGCGTTTGACGGTTCCTTACAACTAGAAGGTGCCGGGGTAGGGGTTATATTAACATCTCCTGATGGAGTCAAGCTGTGGTATGTCCTTCGAATGCACTTCCGCGCGTCTAACAACGCCGCAGAATATGAGGCACTATTGCATGGACTTCGGACAGCTATATCACTCTGCGTCCAAAGAATAAGCATTTTCGGTGACTCGGCGCTAGTAATTAATCAGGTAACGAAGGAGTGATGTTGTTCTCATGAGAGCATGATAGCCTACTGCACTGAAGTTCAAAAGCTAGAAGACAAGTTTGATGGCATCGAGTATAAACATGTCCTGCACAAGTATAACGAAGAGGCAGATGAATTGGCCAAACTTGGGTGTAGTAGATCTAAAATACCTGACGGAGTATTCCTCGATGATCTGCATAAGCCATCTGTACTAGCCCAGCAAACTATGGAGCAGTCGACACTAAAGGCGGGGGCAGCACCACATGTAGCTGTCATTGAGGTAGATTGGCGCACTCCCTTTATTGAGTATTTGGACCGTGATACACAACCGACCGACAAAGACAAAGCCCTCCGAATTATTCATAAGTCGCGTTCATATTGTATAGTTGACCATCACCTGTACAAGCAAAGCCCACACGGGGTACTGATGAAATGCTTATCTCAAGATGAAGGTAGAGCTATATTAGGAAACATCCACGCTGGCATTTGTGGGAATCACGCAGGCCCATCCACAATTGCAGCCAAAGCAATGAGGCAGGGGTTTTACTGACCAACTACGGGTGCTGATGCCAAGGAAATCGTCTGAAAGTGTGAAGGTTGTCAGTTCTTTGCACGCCAAATGCATGTACCCGCCATAGAACTTCAAAATATCCCAATGACTTGGCCGTTTTCAGTATGAGGCTTAGATATTGTTGGACCCTTCATGAAGGCTCAAGGGGGTTTTACTCATCTTTTGGTAGCAGTGGACAAGTTCTCTAAATGGATTGAAGCAAAGCCAGTCGGCAAGATTTCGGCAAAAAATGCCATCGAGTTCATGACCAAAATAGTCACTCGGTTTGGTGCCCCACACAAGATCATCACTGACAATGGTACTCAATTCATAGCAGAGGAGTTTAAAGAGTTTGCGGGCCGAATCGGCTTTAAGATTGGCTATGCCTCGACGCCCATCCACAGTGCAATGGCCAAGTTGAGAGGGCAAACGGCCTCCTGCTTTCTAGAATTAAGCCTCGTATATTTGATCGACTAGAAAAGTACGCTCTGTGTTGTGGGGTCATAGAACCAATATCAGCCGTGCCACTGGGCACTCCCCTTTTTCTTTGGTTTATGGCTCAGAGGCCATGTTACCAATGGAGATTCTATTCACCTCCCCACGGGTGGTAGCGTACGAGGAAAAAATATCCAATGACCATAGGTGTGATGACTTGTTATTGTTAGAGGAGCAGCGAGATGCCACCTTAATTCGGTTGGCAAAGTACCAGCAAAGCTTGCACCGTTATCATGACAAAAATGTTCGAACACGGGGTTTTTCCGTCAGCAACTTGGTTTTGAAGCAAGTTCAGTCTAAGGTCGGTAAGCACAAGTTGTCGGCTTCATGGGAAGGACCTTTTATTGTAAAGGAAATCACTCGGCCAGGCGCCTATCGATTGATGAATGAGGACGGGTCAGACCTTCAAAGTTCCTGGAATGTTTCATAGCTACGTCATTTTTATGCCTAGAATTTATAGTTTACTGTATTTCTATTGTTGAATATATATACATAATGGTCATGATATCTGATTTTACAATTTATGATTTATATGAATAATTGTTGTTATTGTTTAAGTCATGGCTCAAATTCTGATACTTGGTATCACCCTAACTCGCGCATGTCGACCAAGCGGGTTACTTAGTCCCCAGGGTTCTTGCTGTCTGATAGGGACCAAGGCAAATCTCCCAATTCGCATATGCTTGACCGAGTGAGTTCTTAGTCTCCATGGTTCATATCGGTTATTGGGAGCATTGTTTAGAGGGCTGACATGAGTTGTGTATTGGTTGTGAGTGTTTAACACGAGTCCATACAATACATATACAAAGTAGCGCGACCCAAGAATTCATTACAATACTGGTAATGAATCTAGACCTTAGTGGTCTATCGAACCTTAGTTATATTACAACAACAGAGATGTAATACAGTATTTTAAGCTTTACAACTCCTTACACTTTGGGTAAGGGATCTAGCTCTATTTGGTTGGCTAATATATGCGCTATTTTTTGCGCCTCAGCCACAAGGGCTTCACATTGCTCGTCCGAGAGATCTTTGTGGAAACCCTCGGCAACCATATCTAACTCTATGCTGGGGCTGTGAGATTTTGCTATTTCTAGGACTTGTGCGGTGGCTAGCTTTGCAACATGTTGAGCATGCTCTTTTAATCGGTCGGGTGCCCCTTGTAGCCTAGTCATCAGATCTCGGCACCGAGGTGGTTTTTCTTCAGGGTACACGTACTGGGCGACCACCTCTGCATCTTTATGAAGAGCTACAAGAGACCATCAAAGGTTTTCATCACCCTCTATAAATTTCTTCTGCAAAAGCTCATAAGACCTTTTTGACCCTACAAAAGTACAACAATTACATATACCTAGGTACATATAAACTTGGGAATAAAGGTATCATGCTAACAACACTTACCTCTTAGGTGTTTCTCAGCATCTAATTTTTCAGCTTCGAGGGTGGCAACCTTTTCCTTGTATTCTTCCTTAAGCTTTTCAACTTCTTTGAAGGCTTTTTCGAATTGGTTTAGCTCATCTACAGCCTTTTTGAAGATATTTTTGGCTTTGGATAGTTCGGTTTCTAGCTTTGTGTTTCTCTCCCTATGGCTTTTTATTGTTCCTTCAGCATCTGTTAGTTATGAACATTTTAGTTTATAGCTGTATTTCCATATATATAGGTATAGTAATTTTTACCTTCAGCCCTTTTCTTCCAAGAAGATAGGGATTCTTGCATTATCTTGGAGTCGTCTTTCATCTTTTCAAAATCATTTTTGATTTCTTCCGAGTCCTAGAGCTGCCTTTTTAATCCCTGGTTCTTGGTTTTCAAAGCTTCAATAGCTTGGCAGATGACTCCAATTCTTTTATACAGCCTTCCAGACCTGCAATTTGAGCAGCCGACTAGGCATCTTATTTTCGCTTCACTTCCACCATTCGCGATACCTCTGTATGGAAGAGGTCAGATATTCATATTCCAGAGATAGCATGCGAGGTATATGCTTTGTGGATCTCGTACCTTGTAGCTCAAACTGAAGTTCATCAACTTGAGATGAGGGCTTTTAGATCGACTGATAAGCGCCCAACTTCTAGTCTCTCTTTGGCAAGATGATCTTCTAAATCTACGGCTTTGGCACAATGCTTCTCGACAAGTTGCAGAAGCTTACTCTTGTTGGCCATATGAGTTTTTAGAGCCTGTAATGATGGCGAGTTATATGGCTGAAACTTCATAGCCAGGTTTGGTGATTACTATTATCAACATTATTTTTCAAGAATGGAGGAATACTTGGAAGGAATGGTAGGCTTTTTCAGTATGTTCTTCAAAAATTTTCAACTCCGCTTGTTCTACTGACTCATCAAATCCGGTGATGGCGAATCGGCCAATATGATATACTGACCTAGTCGGCGTGGGTTGTTCTGGAGCACCCTCTTTTACCACTCGGTGAATGGGAGTAGGTGTGACATTTTCCTCCAGACCGATCGGATACTCATATGTTGGTTCTGGCATTATTTCAAATACCAGTGATGGCTCTTCGGGTTCAGTGGAGGCAGGAGTATCAGCACCTGCTGCCACGTTAGATGTATTCAGGTCTGGGACATTAGGTGACTCAGCCTGGCTAGCTTCTGGCCGAGTGGATTTGGGTGCATTCTTTAAATCACTCGGCTTCTCTGCCGAGTGGCCTGGGACATCATCTTTGGATGTCCTAACAGCCAGAGCATCTTGGTCTTTTTCAGGAACTGAACGTTGCGCCGGGATGTCTTCAAATGACGTTCGCCCAGACGACTTGTCAATTAGATAGAGATTACATAATTGTTCAAATGTAGAGCTGAGCTTCAAGTTACATTGTTCTGTTTACCTTGAGCAGCATTTGAATTTTAGGCCTGACACTTTTGGTGGGGGGCTGGTTGGCCTTGGGATACTTGTTGTGTCTGGCGCCGCCTCATGGGTGCCTGCCTTGCTTGGTTCACTCAGACGACTTTGCTCTTTCTCATTTTCATCCATGGTCTACCGAGTGGTGGAGGCTTTCTCTGAAGTTTTCTCTTTGCCTGTTCTTGAAGTCTAGCTACTCTTTTAGCTAGCGACTCTTCTTCATCAGAGCCTTCAATATGCGCCTTGCGGCGCTTGGAGGCTGATGGTTGTGTGGGAGACTTCTTTTGTGGCGTCGGTGGCAATGGTGGATTGGACACATATATATCAAGGTTCTGCAACATATGTGATGTATAATTCGTTACTAAACAAAATGAAAGAGGTGTTAATTTTTCAAGCAGCGAGGTGGATAACTTACTATACTCCTATCAGTCAAGGAATGATGTCCAGATTTTGCACTCCCTAGAGTCCAACCAAGAAGTGATGCAAATATGTTCTCCAGATGCAATGTCAATTCCCTCTCTAATAATATTTCTGGCACTTCCATTGTGGGGTCTAAGCCTAATTGAAATTTCCATCTGAACATGGCATTTCTTGATAGGTTGTACGCGGCGATATATGAAGCTTGCGGCAACGTGTACGCCGGTATATCCTTTAGACTTGAGATAAGCAATATGCTATAATATAGCATCAACCTAAGACTTCTTGTTTGGACGAGCCTTTGTTGACCACTCGGGTCGGGGCTTGGGGGTATCGGCTGTCATTTCTGACAAAGATGGATCATCGTTTCCATGGTAAAACCAGTCCGCGTGCCACCCCTTGTTGGTTGATGGAAGTGGCACAACAATATACTTGGATTTCTTCCTTAATTGGAATCCAGCACCCCCTATGACATTATTATTGTTTGACTTCAAAACAAAAAGTTCTTTGAAGGTATCAAAATGGGGATAGATACCTAAGAACACTTCACACAGGTGAATAAATATGGAGATGTGTAAAATGAAATTCGGATTTAGATTGACAAGATTGATGCCATAGAAGAAAAGAAGACCCCTAAAGAAGTCGCAACAAGGGATCCCAAATCCATGATAGAAAAATGAGGAGAAAACAGTGATTTGGTCGACGGGAGGTTGGGGAAATCTCTGACCTATGACCTCGATCCATCCTCTGGTCTATTGATCCTGCAGCACGCCGTCAATCACCAATCTGTTGATTTTCTCTAAATCCATGGCAGACACGGGGAACTCCTTGATGGCGGTAGGGATATCAAAGATTGTTTCTTCGTCTTTGCCCTTTCTAGGAGAGGATTGGTTCTTGGAATGAGCTTTGGTGTCTGGACAGGTACGCTTCAGGGCCATCGCTCTTGTGTTAGCACAGAGGAAACTGATGCGTGGAGTTTCTAGGAGGAAATGGAGGCCTGGGACCTAGGGTTTGTGCGGGCAAGACGGCGGTGGCGGTGAAATGGAGGCCTACGATCTAGGGTTTGTGTGTGGAAGATGGCGGTGAAGAAGTGAGGACGAAGGGATGCGACTGTTTGACGGTGCCTTTATAAGTGTTCGATAACCTAGTGGGCCGAAGCTTGTCATATTCCATCAAGTCTAGTGTTGTTAAATCGGTACACACATTTATTATGATACTAAGATTGTTTTTAAGCATTAACCTTGGATGTTGAGGATCTTAAAATAAGTGATAAATCACTCGGATTGATGCGGTTTCAGTTTTGGAAATTGCACATTTCAAGATTCTGTGACAACTCACTCGGCTTGTTGCAGTTTTAACCTTGGAAATTGTACCTTTCGCGATTCTGTGTTAAATCACTCAGATTGTTGTGGTTTCAACCTTGGAAATTGCATCTTCTGAGATTTTGTGATGGATCACTTTTATTATCGGGGCACCAATCTTGGGGGCTGAATTTTTGTATTACTACTATTGATACATCACCAATCTTGGGGGCTATGATAATTGAACTTCATCGTTAATCATTCGGATTAAGGGCACTTTAGCATTATGGATGTAAATATTAATTTGGTGATGCACCACTTGGCGAATGAGAAAATTCAGCTAAATATGGAGCTTGCTTAGCTTATACAAATTGGAAGATTCAGATGTCATTATGCCCTTTTGTGTAGAGGGAAAAGATTAATTGGATATTTTTTAATAACTCAAAAGTTGCTTCGGTATAGACTCAACAACCTTCTGAGTTGGGGGCTATATTCATAGGCTATTTCTTTTTCAGGCATTTATGAATAAGAGTTATCAGAAGTAATAGAAAAAGCACTTCCCAATTTCATAAGATGTCGAGGCAAATCAAGACGATGATTCAAAATGGAAAGTACTTGGGGGCTACTGTGGGACATATATACCCGGGATACTTAACCACTCGGCTAACTGGCCGAGTGGGCCGGGGGCTCGGGTATGGTGTATTCGGCCCAGAAGATATTGACTTAGATACTTGTTTGAGTAAGCAGCAAGTTAGGTTAGCAGATATGTTGGATAGATAGAATCTATTGTAACCGACTAAAAGATTACCATGTAAATCCCTGCCCTTCGGATATATAAGGAGGACAGAGGGCCTTCGGTAAATGAAAGACTCATATTGAAACCCTAATTCCAGTGCGAACCCTAGCAATACAGAAACACCAAACATGACGTAGGGTTATTATCCTTCGGGAGGCCCGAACCTGTATAAACCTTGTGTCATGTGTCCATCGATCTTTCATACTCATACGCATACCTAGATCTACGATCGAGAATATCTCTCTACAAGAATCATGAGGTATACCATCAACAAATTGGTAAAGAAACATCTGTCATTTAGTTCTGGGAGTGATTGATGAGGACATCACCATGCTGGATACGCGCATATCATGGCCTTCTCCAAGTTACAAGTCGTCACCAACTCGGTTGTCGTGTTCGTCTCGGATTCAGCCGACACTACTTCACGGTTTTGATGATATTTCCCACATCCGACGTCCAAAGGAGGTGTTCTTTGATGCGTTGGAAAGGGGACGACGACGCCGTCGTTTTGGTTCTGGTCCTAGCTCCAGAAGTGTCGTGAGTCATAATATGTGACCATGACAAGGTGCTGTGCCACCTATTTTGGGCCAACTTGGCCATGTATCATGTCGGGCCTTAAGCCCATGTTGTGTGCGCCCCCCCTGGTCGCCCCCAATCCTAGGACGTCCTTGTTTCCTACATAAACTCAGTAGCCGCCATCTTTTAGTTTTGAGTTTTGTTTAGTTCAGTTTTCCTGAGAGAAACTTGATCGAATTATTGTAACTGTGGCGACAAGTCCTTTTACAGTAATCCAGGGCCCCTGTTCTTGTTCTACACCACTATGGCGATTAGTCCTTTTATGTTCAGAGCTTGAACCTTTTCTTGTGATGCGCTTCATCCATATTTGCAATTTCAGATTGCGTGTTTATCCTCTCTTTCTTGTGTTCTCGATTTTGCTTGCAGGAACAATCAAGTTGTGCTTGGTGTAATGGTTGCGGGGTTGGATCGTGACTGATTCAAGCCGGGTCGTCGACGCTGAGTTCCCCAAATTCGAGTTTATCCCCTTACCTCTCGGAAGATCGGGCCATATCTACATCAGTGATCATATGGAATCAATGAAATGGTAAGAAGGATGGAGGTTGTTTGTCTTTTGTTGTGTGATATGACATTATTAAAAAGAATATATAATATAGATACTATCATGTGATAGAATTGTATAACATATTGTATCTGTGAAGAATGTCTTATAGTTTATTATATTTAACATCCATAGCAACGCACGCACAATTTGCTAGTTTTTTAATATACGTTTTATTCATTTCACTTCTACTACAAATATAGATTGGTTGCATGTTATTATTTCTATCATTCTCATATATTATAGGGACAATTGTGTCCTTTACCTCCACTGCTACAAAAAGGGAATTTAGTGATAGGTATGTAACGCATTTAGAGACGTAAAATGTCCCGTCTTTATTTTTGCGTCTCTAAATCTAATGTTATAGTAACGGGGATTTAACTGTCTCTAAAACTAAGATTACAGTGATGTAATATCATCCCCGTCCCTAGTATACTTTAGTGACGTACCATATCCCCGTCCCTAGATCTTATTCTGATTAAAAAAAGAAAAGGCGGGCCAGCCCAGCCCAGCCTAGAGGAACCCTAGATCCGCCACCACCGGATGGGGTGGGGAGGCCGCCGCCGGAGGGGGAGAAGGCCACCGGGGGAGAGGAGGCCGCTGCCAAAGGGTGAAAGAAGGCCACCGCTCAAGGAAGTCGTGCGAGATCTAGAAGCGACGAGAAGGTGGAGGCCCGCGTGAACATGGGGGCCTTGGTGGAGGCCACCGCGTCGGTATCGAGCGCCAAGGCCCACGCCTCGTTGGCTGCGCGTGGCAGCGTACAACATTGACGTGCGAGGAGGTCAGGTACAGGGCGTCGGGGGTGAAGGTGCATGAGGGCGGGCCGCGCGGGAAGGAGATGTTGGAGGCGGCACCGCGGGCGAGGAAGGTGGCCACAACGGTGAAGAGGAGGAACGGGATGAACAGGATGCCATCCACTTCATCCTCCTGTTCATCCAGGGCGCGGGTGAAAGAGAGGCAGAGATGCGGCGGGAGTGGGGTGATAGAGATGCCATCTATATGTGTCTTTCAACCAAATAGCAGTCACTATAAGTGATCTAGTGACATGACTATTTTAGCTGTCTCTAAACACGCTCTTTAAATCCGTATTCTGTGATAATGCTTATTATAAAATTGAATTATATGCTTGACCCTATTTTTTACGGTTTGTATATTTGATCTTGTGTTTCTAAAATTGATTGGGTCAAATGTGCAAATCTTAAAAATAAAATAGTCAATCGTGCAATTGGACTTAAAAACAGAGTCAGTTTTATCTAAGTCTTTATATTATAATATGTAAAACCTCTAAATGTTCATAGCCCAAAACAAATTGATTTCTAAGCGAATTGGAGGGGTTTTCCTTTTTTCCTTTCCCTTCCTATTTTTACTCTATTTTCTAACCCAAAACAAATTGATTTCTAAGCGAATTTTCAAATACCTTTCCATACAATAAAAACCTAATGCATCTAACAGGCATGAATGCAACAACCAATAATAACAATAATAAAAAACCTAAATTAATTTATTACTTTAGAAAATAACTCTTTTACCAATAATAAATGATTATAGTATAATAAATTTAGGACAAATTTTAATCTATTATAAAAATTTTAAAACTTAGTGAAATTTTAATCACAAACCAAAATATAAAATTTTGGGGTGTGACACCAGCCATGTTGGTACATGGACACAAAAAAAAATGTTGTAGACGACCGCACCGTATAGGAAGGTGAGGCGACACCAAAAATAGTTGAGAGATGACCACACCTCAATTAATAAGTTGTAGAGATATATAAGATTTCTATATATGATAGTCCTTTACTCTGCTTGAGTATATGAATATGATTTTGTGAGTTTTTGAACTCCATTGCCAAATTTGCATCCATTTATAGTTTATCTACAAATGGACAAAACATTCAAAACATGAAAGCTCATTTGTGGAATAAAAAAGAACATATAATAATAATATTATACTAAATGTGCATTATAATAATATTATAAAAGAACATACAAATGGAGATATTAAATGTGCATTATAATAATATTATATTTAAATATAAGGATCAAAATGGGACACAATATTTAATGTAAAATCTCAATACTTGAGATGAAGATAAACACTACTCCCTCCGTTCCAAAATTATTGTCGTCATTGACTTTTTTTTCTACCATTGACCATTCATCTTATTCAAAAAAATTCAACAGAAATACCATATATTTTTTCATTATTTGTTTTATTAATAGATAAAATTGAAATCTAACTTATAATTTTTCATATTTGCACAAATATTTTGAATAAGAGAAGTAAGTTAGTTCTCCGTACCATAACCCTTTGTTCTTCAAATTTTGGATCGTCATCCCTTCGAATTATTTTCTTTGATGCACTTTTTCTTGGGAGATCCACGTTCCATCGCCCTCTTCTAATATCTTTCGATCTTTTGTTCGTGAAGTTATCTTTTTCTCCAGTTGAATACTTTTGCTTCCTCTTTCCCTTCTTCTATCTCGATCCCCCTCCTTGGGATCAATCTCTAGTCGCCACAGATCTGTTTTTTGGTGGCTAAATGCTCCTGCACACTCGTCAGCTCCTGCCTCTACTCACCAAACCATGAAACTGTTGGTAGATATATGCAGATTATTTTTGCAAAACAAAATACAAAAAGGCCCAAATCAGCAGCCCACCAGCCGACAAACCAATTTTTTTAAGTCCACAAGCACACAATTCTCAAAATCACTTAAAAACTCTAAAAAGATCACATAAAACCACATTCATATAAAATCTTAAAACAAATTTTTTTTACCCTGATGAATTTTTTTAAGTCCACAGGCAAAAAAAAGTTATTGGAAGCCCACGAGCACAAGAACTCAAATTCAGACATACAAAATAGAAATCCGACAAATGGGTCTCAAACAAAATAGAAACCCATTAAACAGGTCTCAGTCATAAAAGAAGTCCAACAATCGGGTCTGAAACATTACAAGCCCAACAAAAAAAAAGGATTCAAACTATTGAACCCGCTAATAGTTTTGTGGACACAGTTCAACCACAAACGGGCATGTTGTAGAAGATCTGGTCCATCTATATGTTGGGCTGTATTTGACGCAAATGCAAAGTCCCAATCTTAGGATAACTGTTCGATTACAATCCTACAATCAAAAAATGTGATCGAGCCTTCTGCAAGAACGAAGTCACCTGCTATGGCGACGAACTCAATCTTTTATACAGGTTTTACTCATTTCACTTGCTGCTACTAATAGAGATTGGTTGCATATTATTGTTTCTACCATTGTCTCATATATTATAGGGACAATTGTGTCATTGACCTCATTCTAAAGTCCAATTGTATGCTTAGACCTATTTTTTACGGTTTGCATGTTTACTCATGTGTTTCTAAAAATGATTGCATAATTGACCCTATTTCGTGTAAAAAAATAGGGTCAAACATGCAAAAAAAAGTTAATCATGCAATCATTTTTAAAAACACAGGGTCAAACATGTAAATTCTAAAAAGGAGGGTCAAACATGAAATTGGATTTGAAAACAAAATCAGTTTCCTTTAAGCGCCTATATTATAATATGTAAAACCTCTAAACATTTGTAGCAACGCATATTTAGCTAGTCTCTATCTCTACATCTTAATAATTCCAGTACGGTCGTCTACGTCCACTTTTTGGTGTCCTTAGTTTGAGTCCGTTTCCAGTACGGTCGTGGGGAATAAGGCAGGAGGCGACATCCCTCGATTCGGTTTGATGAGGTGCAGACACTCATGACGTGGTTCAAGTTGGCTCTTAGCGTCCTTGGAAATAATACAGCAACACAAAGAGCCGCAGGGCAGCGTTCTAATGATTCTGCTCAAGTAAACTAACCGAATTTTTAGACACAAGAGGTAGCACACGATAGTTACTAACGAACGGTAGGAGGCTCTGAGTGAAAGTCGCCAGAAGTGATGAACAAAATGATACTTGCCAACATGACCAGAGAGAATCCATAAGCTTTACTGAGGATGGACGTCCCCTTGCAAAAAAAAGAAAAAAAAATGAGGATGGACGTCTCTCTCCTACGAGTGCCGCAGGCCCACAGGCCGCAGCCCCAGCGTGCCCCTCGCACGCGCGCAACCAACTGACCATCACGCGGATCCGACAGCGATGCACTTTGTTGCGCGCTAGGTGCTCCCCAGGTAACACCACCAGACTACCCCGGAAGGGACGCCCGTGCCCGCAGCCAGGAGCACGCTCACCCCTACCAGGATCTGGCCTCCTGTCAACCAGAGAGGAAACAGAGGAAGGAAGGCTAGAAAGCAATGGCACCGGCAATGGAACTGGAGCCAGCAGGAGCTGCCTATTGGAGAGAGGCCCAAGAGACATTACGAATTTGATCCGTATGCGAGGGTCATACAGATATTGATCCGTGAGGGAATAGTTCACTAATGGGCCAACTTGTCGAGACTTATTAGAAGGGTCCATATAAGTGGAGACGGGACAAGGGGTACGTGCACCCACCAGTCCATAACCCTAGCTGCTGCTCTCCTCTCTCTCTCGCCCACAACCCTAACCGTGTTGTCCGTGCTAGCACGCCGTGCACGGTGCTCCAACCCCATACATGTGGATACCGCGAGGAGGCACTACTGTTGCTATGGTGCCGGATGGCTGGACTTGAAGGAAACGATTGACGTGATCGACTACTTGCTCTACACCGACGCGCGACTACGTTGGACGAGCTGCTCCAACCTTCGCTTCCGCTCTGCCTACGTGTCTAGTGGTAACAATCCATGATCCCTTTTTGTAAGGTTTCCTGGTTGAATGGTAGAAATCTCTGGTGGACAAATTGAAGGATGTCATTGACTTGGCGCGTACGACATTACTATAGACCAGAAGTGATGTTCAAGATTTCAAGAAAAATTGATATCGAGAATATGGATGAATAACTTTGCATTTTACTATAGACCAGAAGTGATGTTGGACAAATATTTATGTTTTATTTATAATTATTAAATGATACTAGTATTATGCATGTGTGACACGCACGTGCAATTATTCTATAATGTTATCTTGTTTACTAAAAATCACGGTTGAAATAACCAGGGTTAACTGGCCGGTAAATCTGGTTAACCAGTCTGGGCCGGTTACTCCGGTCGTCCGGTTAATCTCAGGTTATAATTTAATTTTTAAAAAATTAAAAAAATCAAATCAGAGGAAACCGATGTAACCAACCAGTGAAACTGCACAAAAACCAATATTTTTGAATTTAAAAATATATATTCAAAATAAATTACTAAAACCAATCTAATTGATGGGTTAACCAAAATAACTGGCATGTTAACCGGCTGCCGACTGTGTGCCAACCAAAACAACTTTTGTTCGGCTAACCGAGCAGTTATACCGGCCCGGTCGGTTATATGAACCTTGCTGAAAATACATATAAATAGTGCAAACTAATGACATCTCAATACAATAAGCACAATGAATAAAACATTTATTACATAATCTTTTATTCTCAATGGTCTTGAGAGCGGCCGAATAGGAAATGGTTTATAATACATATAAACAAATATATGTGTGAAGAGATTAATATGAATGTGAATACCAAATATTACACATATAATGGAAAAGTAAAATGCGACCCAAAATATTATTAAAGGATAATCTTACAATATATGTATCAACAACTTCTATGTAACAGGTAGATTATATATGTTACCTACCATTTTGACAGCACAAGTTTATTCAATATGAACATATAGACGATATATGGTGCCTGTATAACTTGAATTCTTCTATTTTATATCATCCTATAGCTTGGGATGCTCTGCAAGATATTTACTTCCCCTTCCGCTCCAGGCAACAAGCTCGGCATATAACTTGAATTCTTTTATTTTATATCCTCCTATAGTTTGGGATGCTCTGCAAGATATTTACTTCCCCTTTCACTCTAGACGGCAAGCTCGGCATATTGTTGACACCCAATGTCGGCTACAATTGTGCTTCAACAATATAGATATTGGAATACTGGATGATGTTTGCATCAATTTGTAACCATCTAGAATCAGCAATTGCAATCTCATTTTGTATCTTCAAATTCAAAACATTTTAGTGTGATGTCTATAGAAACACATATATCAAACTCAAACTCCAGGATAGAATAAGAGACTGCGGCAATAAGGCCATGATCGCACAAGATTCTTGTAGTAGTAATTCAATTATTCAATTCAACTCCCCAACCATTTCTCGTTTTATTATGTCTGAGCTCTTGCTTTGACGTTGCTTGAAGTACATGGGTGTGCACAGCAGTGTTCACCAGTCTCCGCCATGCAGTGTCTGTTCGGCTTGTGTCCGGACAAGCTTGTGCCCTTTTTTTCTTCAAAAAATCATTTTTTTAAAAAGTCATAAACTAAATTTTTACGATCTACGCTGTAGCAATATGTCTATGTACTGTAGCAATATGTCAAGCAACAAAACTATTTTATCCATATACATTTGCAAGTAAGAAGGCATAAATAGCAGTGAAGATCTACACTGTAGCAATATGTCTATGCAATAAAAAAACAGTACAACATGATTATATGTCCCTTAATATTGGTACATTATAAATCTCAATATGGAATGAATCACTTCACAGTTTCTTCAGTAACTGATCCTCAATTCCCAGATTTAAAGCATGATTAATATCATAAAGTATCATATATCGGTCCTGATTTTTTATTGTTGTTTCATCAACTAAAATAAGCAATTGAGATAAATATTTCTTAAACAAAAGGATTTATGCTGTTATCTCATTAAGTAGCAAAGCAGATTCGAGTATCTACCATGGAGAAACCATTCTGAGCACATTCACTTTGTTGTTGACTCTGAACTTTAGGATGTTGGTCACATTGTCCTGGAGCTACTCTTGCAACAACCACTCAAGAAACTCCACATGGAGCATTACGCCATTAGTCCATTACCTTTGTGGCGCTGCAGTTCAAGAGTGACTACCGTTAAGCCAATCTAAAGGTCAAAACAAGCAAACCAGAAGCTAGAACGGTGGTGACTGTATCCGTTTACCTTCCACGTGATTTCTCACTGGCTGTTGACGCGTTGATTGGACCTTGGATTGATAGTCCACAAGCAATCCATATGCCATCGCTCCTCACTAGTTTGTGTTCGCTGCCGTGGATACCTCGTCAGACATTCTTGATCTACCGTTGATACTTCTTCAGACAAGCTTGATCTTCTTGGCCTGCAGATGGATTCAGACGGCGAAGAACAGGCCCAGCATCTCGCGCTCCTCGATAGCGATCTAGCAGGTCATCCTCATCATCCGAATGCTGGTCCCACTTCTTGCTACGAGATCCAAGAGGAAGACAGGGGGAGCAAATCGGGATTAGAAGAATGGAGACCAGATCTGGTCAGGAGATATCATGGATTAGAAAATCGAATGAGGAAGGAAATCAACGGTGGTCTCCACTGTGTCCCAAGCGCACCTACGCCGTTGCGGCCACCGTCTCCTCCTGGTCGTACGTATCCTACGACATCACCTCTTCATGGCGAGCTATTTCATCGGCATCGCCGCCGTTCAGCTGTCGCTACAGTTGGTGCACTCTGTCTACCCACCCTTATCCATTATCCATTTGCATTTGTGTGTGGAGTGGAGATCCGCAACAACCATAGACGGCCTTTTGGAATCGAAGCTATTATTCAAATCGTAAGGAAAAGAAAACTCAGCAAACCACAGAAGGAAATAAAGTTGCGAGTCAATCACGCCTGCAGAAAGAAAATTTACTGCCGGTATACGCGTGCGGGTACGCTGGAGGTTGGGTCAAAAAAAGTAAGCAAAAAAGGGAAGAAACAAACTGGCAGTTCTATAAACAACGTGACAATCGTCATGGTTGTCCCACAGGATCCATTAATATGGCTAATCAAATGGTTAAGAATAAAAACGTGATTAAGATTAAAGGCTAAGATTAGAGGGATAAATTAACTCAGGGTAACTAGTTTTTGTACGGATGTTTAGTCTTTATAGTAAAGACTAAACACAATGTAGATTTTACAAAATTGAAACTTGAAAATATTCGATTATATTTTTTTGTGAGGCCCCTCAGCATCCGGTTCGCCACCGCGTCGTATGTCCACCCGCCTTCGCCGCCCCTGAGCTCACGCCAGGCGTCCACCCACCCGTCTGGCAGCCAGATCGGGCCGTCCAGGTCGTCGTCCCAGCCCAGGTCACCTCCGAGCACGACGTTGTCATCGAGCACGAACCTGCTTCCATATTGCTCATGGATGCAATCGAAGTGGTCGAGGAACGCGCCCGCCCTGGCGCGCCGGAGCACGGACCCGATCTCGGAAGAAAATTTGGCTCTTTTTGATGCCCCCGATGAATAGCTTTGTTCTTCGTCCTTGGATCTGGAAGAAAATTCCCTGTACAGTCCCCACTCCAATTCATCACGTATAGAAAAGTACAAAATTCCTGTAACCTTACGAGGCTTTCTGAATGGTCTCGAGATCATTAGGATGACCGAAAGCACCGATGTCGATGATGTCCCAACTTCATTGCAATGTTCAAAGTAACTTATGATAGGCATCGTCATCTCCAGCTCGGTCGTGTTGCTAGGGAGTCAGTGGTATACGCCTCAGGTTCCTAGCATACAGTGTGTTACAAAAGAAGAAGCCGAAGATGCCACGCATCTCCCTGAATTGCTGCTCCGCCCTCCACCGGAATCTCGCACCACCACCAGACCTTCCGCTCCTCTACCGGTCTACTAAAGTTGAGATCCATCGTCGGCTCGTTTTCTTCCTTCCATTGATTCCTATCTGTATTTTTACTTCCCCAGCGAGGAGAGATTCTTCCTTGAACTATGTGAAAGTCTCGGCAGCCATCGCCATCGATGATCAGCTCTTTGTTTCCATGATCGGGCTTCTCTGATCGATGGCTTTGAGATAGTCGACGAGATCCTTGGCTGATCATCTCTTTTCGTTTGACTCCAATCATCAGGTAACCTTTCTCCCTCTCCCTTGTTCTTATGGATGTTCCGGTCTTAGATCAAGGACCTGGCTTGGGAGTTCAAGATGCAGTCTGGCATCGATTAAATTTGCCAATCAACTTCGTGGAAGGCAACAATCTCAAAGAATTCTTCCTAGTGATTTCAATTGGTCCATGTGCCTTTCGGCTATCTAAAGTATCTGTTGCTTCCATTCTTCAAGCTACCCTAGGAGGTTTCATGGATGATTTTCGACCAATTCAACTTCAAGATCGGGTTTTCAGATTTTTGGTCTATTTTAAATCTGTGGGTTTACACATCTACAATCTAAGGTCCTTTGAGTGCAAGCTTTACAAAATTTTCTTTCACCTTTGGAGGGAAAATGGATCGTTTTTAGAACAACATTATCTCGATTTTGATAAGGAGGAAGAGGCTTCATGGACACTGGTCCAAAATAAGAATAAAACGACATATGCTGATGTGGTCCGATCCCAATCTGTTCTCACTGGAGCCAATGCAATCCCGATTCACCAGAAGGAAGGGAAACACCGCTAATCAGTGTTTGATAGAATCTCTTGGAAACGCAAATCTGTCTTTGATAGGATTCAGTTTCAAGATGCTCATGCCAAAGAGCGTCCAGGCGGTATTTTCGCTAATCGCTCTATTCAAATTTCAAATGGCGTAAATCCGGGAACTCAAGTTGGGCCACGTATCCTCATTTGTGCTCGCTACCTCCTTTTGGGCCATCACGTGAGTAAATGCCATCGTCCCATTAAATGTCGTTCTTGTCTTCAATTGCGGCATATCTATACTTATTGTAACAAGCCTCCAGAAAATCTATGTTTCGTTCCAAAATCTCCAGTGATGAATTCTTTTGTTAATCCATGGGGATATTTTTATGTTTCTACTTGATTCCGTGGAAAGAAGAGTATGGCAGATGGGTCATCTTCTAGTGGCCCCTTGGTTTTTGCCTCTTTTCGTGATTTTTTCTCGGCGCTTATTGGGGAAATCCCGAATGGCAACCTTACGGCTTCCCATATCAGTACGACTCCGGAGCATTCTCCAATAAACCTTGAGTCCTCAAAACAAATGCAAGCTTCTCCTCCCTCTTTTGCATCTCCTATCTCTTCTGCACGTCCTCAATGGCGTTTCAACGCTATGACCCTCAACTATTCATGCCAGAAGGGTTTCAGAGGATGGCAGTCTTGGATATAGAACCCACCATCCGGGCTGTGGTGGTTAGGCCTAGGAGACTTAATGAAGATCTTGTGATCATTTCCTTGAGTCCATTGCCAGACGACGTCCAGGTACCTTTTGAAGTTATTCAACTAATTGTGCGTTAGTTTCTAGAAGGGCACCTGAATGTTAGCATTAAGTAAATTCAGCCATGTCATCAAGGACAGGCTTATGTGAGATTTGAATATGTGCATGATAGAGACCGTCTTGTTAGTATTGGCCACTTTATGCATGATGATACTCAGTTCACTCTAACAAAGCATAATCAGGGACGAAATAGGAAAGCTTTAAATTTCAATAGAGAATGTTGGCTTATGTTGTTAGGTTTTCCTCTTGATTTTTGGGATCAACAAAGTATTGAAAATGCCATCTGTATGTTTGGTAGATTGATTTCCTGGGAAAATGATCCTAATAACCTATCCAGGCTAATTCTTAGGACAAGGGTCCTAGATTTGCAGGCAGTGCCTTAGTTCATTGTAATTACTGAAGGGGAGGGTTTCCCGGGAGAGTCTTCGACTGTCCAATGTGAAATCATTCAACAAGATCTCTTAGGTGCACTTCCGGCTGTTGAAGATCCTTTCCCGGAACAAGGAGGTGGGCCTGATCCTCCATTTGATTTTTTTTGGCTTTGGCCAACCAGGAGATCTCCCACAAAACAATGATGATGATGAGCAAAGGATGGCAATGCTAAGGGTAACAATGTTGACCCACAGGATTGGGGGCAGTGGATCCAAATGGTAAATGATCAGCAGCTACAGAATGAGGTTGTGCCTGCAGAGCCACTGAATGCAATGCATAATGGAAATGCTCAGGAAAATCAAGCAGATAATTTAGAGCAGATGGATCTCAACCAGGACCATGAGGAAAACCCCCAGGATGAAGTAATTCTGGGAGAAGATTTTATTTAGTTAGATGATGCTAATGCTGATGATCAAGAGCAGGAAAACTTGAACATGTCAGATCACTTTGGAGATACGACAGATTCTATTAACCATGCCGCACTTAACTTTGATCTCAATCATGAAGCTGAGGATGATGAAAACATTATAATTCTGGGTTTGCCAGCCATCTTCCCTCAGGAAGAGCCACAAGGATTTCTTCCCATCGAAATCCAGGAAAATGAGTTAATGGATGAAGTTAATCCTGTTCAACCTGCTCACCAAGATGAGGAAGTGGATGATTTGATTCATCAAAACATTTAAATTGGAGTTATGAGAATTCTGGATGAACCTGAAGCTGATCCTAGTCTTGTCTCATTTTACTCTTCCAATGCAGACATCCCTAGGGTTCCAAACCAGAATGCAGATAGTGTCAGACTTTGGGCTAGATTTATTTCCCCAACAAACAAGGATGCTTCTTTATATATTCCAGCAGAATGGAGTGACTTCTTTACTTTAATGTTGGTCACTCCAAGCAAGTTTGATTGGGCTAAAACCTTCTTGACTGGTAAAGCCTGGGAATTATGCACTTAGAATATGAGAGGGCCTACGGCGAGCTTTCAGTTACCTTCCAACTGCCCGAAAGCTATAATCCTGCTTGTTCTCTGACTAAAAAATCTCCTTCTGCCAATGATAAAGGGAAGGCAATATTGATTGAAGAAGAACAAACAGATGGGATAGTGCCAATGGAGACTACTAATAGTCTTGACATCATTCCTGAACACAATAGCCCACCACCCCCTAATGTGGCCCAAGTTCCCCTGGTGGGTACTGATGTCAGGTGAAGTTCAAGGCTCAAAGAAAAAAACTTGGGCTTTAAAAGTGACTCATGTGCTGAAAGGAATTGTTTCACCTGTTGTGCAGTCCCACCTACCATATCTCCTAACATCATCAGAAGCTTGGGATATGAATTCTGCAAAATGAAGGGAGAAGATCTCTCAGATGAAGCTTTGACAAAAAAGAGAAAGCCTAAGACTGCCATTGGGGTAGAAAGGAGAGCTAGGAATGGAAAGAAGACTAAAGCCCAAAAGCAATCCACTTCAAATGACAATGGAGCTAAGAATTCTAGGAAGCCTAAGAAGAAGTGAAAAGTTTAAAGTAATCAAAACTATTAACACTATAATGTTCCTTAGCTATCTCTTTCCTTTTATTTGTTCAGAAGTCTTTGTATGGAACTTGGGATCTTATTTTGGACTCACTCTTTCTGTTACTATGTTATGGTGGATGCTTTGTTATCTGGTCCTTTCCAGATTGGTTTTGGTAAACTGGTCCTGTCCACTATGCTCTGCATGTTATATATGTAGATACTATGTTTCCTTTATCATTGATTTTAATCGATTCACAACAACTTCGAACCACTAGACAATGGAAAGTACTTTGCTGGAATATAAGAGATATCAATTCTGAAAAGAAGTGGAATGCAATAAAAACAAAAGTGTAGGAATCTGAATGTGATGTGATCTGTATTCAAGAAACCAAGAGAGAGTTTTTCGATTTGAACTATATTATAAAATTTTGTACCCCTCAATTCGATGACTTTGGTTTCCTCCGATCAGTGGGGGCCTCTGGTGGGGTGCTTGTAATTTGGAAAAGCTCCTGGTTTTAAGGTGCTCTAATCTCTATGAATGATTATGCCTTGACTGTGGAATTTACATCTCTATACTCTGGAGCCAAATGGACTCTTATGAATGTCTATGATCCATGTACTGATGAAGGCAAACTACTGTTCATTAATTGGTTTAATAATTATAATATTCTAGATGAAGAGGATTGGCTTATCTTAGGTGACTTAAATCTTATCAGAAAACTAGAAGATAGAAACAGGCCGGGAGGCATCGCGACTGCGGCCTCTTCGACGCCCCCTATACGGCCCCGTGAATAGAGGAGGGATTAAGTCTGACAGCGGTACGATCTCCCACCCCGTCGAAATTGATGTTGGTGTGGCTCGTGGCCTTGCTTATCTCCATGAAGAAGTCCACCCTCCTATAATCCACAGAGATATTAAGGCAAGCAATATCATCCTTTATAAGGATCTCACCCCAAAAATATCTGATTTTGGATTGGCTAGGCTCCTCCCCCAAATGCAACTCATGTGAGCACTCGAGTCGTAGGAACAATGTAAGCATAACCAACCCTGACTGGAAGGTTTGAAAAAGTTCTTGGTCGGGTATATTAAGTCCTTAACTGTATCACTGTTTTTCTACCAGAGTTTACCTGGCTCCTGAATATGCTCTCAGGGGACAAGTGACAAAGAAGTCAGACATCTATAGCTTTGATGTTTTGTTATTAGAAATTGTTAGTGGCAGATGCAACCACAATGCTAGATTGCCTTCTGAAGACCAATATCTGCTTGAGAGTGTAAGCTCTATCGTAATTAGTGAGCTTACAATTATGTTTTTTATTCACATTTTATGTACCTTTTCAATGCTGAAGCCTGAAGGTATCATTCAGGCTATCCAGTATCAGTTACTGGATGAGAAATATGTGTGATACTGCTCACTATAGCTTTGACAACCACATCTTTACACCATTGTTGAGGCTGAAAATTTGTCATTTCTATGCATCCAAATCATACAGCCAGCATTTTTCACAATAATTAAATAATTATAGCATTTTTCAAAGAATGAAATTCAAGATAACATTGCTGTATGTTTGAAACTCAGCTGTTGAGTTACATAAATGGTCGATCTGCTTGTTCTCTTGCAGATTTGATAATGTCCCCTGATATATATCGATGTGCAGGCTTAGAACATAATGGATTGACATCCATTCAAAAACAAACTTGTATGAAATATCAAAAGACTCAAATTAAATGATATTTCCGAACCACTTAATAATTTAACAGTGACACATTGACTTGGGAACAGAAGGAGTTTTATTATCTAAAATACTGGGCAATAGTTTTTCAAAACTACTACCCAATAGCTAGTTTGATCCAGCGGTGTAGAACTACTATCAGAAATTCACTACTACTAACTAGTATTTTATAAAATTGAGGGCAATATTAGAAAAAAAAAGATTGCTAATTTAATAATTATTATTATTTATAAAATCAAATTAAGATGGTCAATCCTTAATATTAGCTTGATAAATGAATAGTTTACTTGTTATTTGATAGTAAAGGTAGGGTTCATGCTCATTCATCCACATCCCACGCACGTCATCAATCCATGTTGTGCTGCTCCCTGTTTGCACCGGCTGTTGTGGCATGCGCTGCACGAAGACGCAGGTGCGGCAGCGGTGTAAGCCCTGGTTGGAGGAGAGTTTGGGACAAGGCTTAGGGCGTGTTTGTTCTCCGGGATCTAAATTTTAGTATTATCACATCAATCCTTTGAAC
Source organism: Eleusine coracana subsp. coracana (assembly GCA_032690845.1). Lineage (NCBI taxonomy): Eukaryota > Viridiplantae > Streptophyta > Magnoliopsida > Poales > Poaceae > Eleusine > Eleusine coracana. Next base: position 47,235,243 of record CM064430.1, read on the forward strand.
GCTAAATTTTAGTGTTGTCTCATCAATCCTTTGAATGCTAAATTTTAGTGTTGTCACATCAATTACCACACATAATGCTTTACGTGAAGTACATAATAAATCTGATCAATGGATGATGTCCCCAGCAACATTCTTTTCTATCTTTCACAGTGGAACCTAGCAAAAATATCTTTATGATCATGTCAGATGCTCAAGTTTCACTACCGTAAGAAAATAAGTGGTCAACATTGTTTGTAATAGAAACAATATTATGCCACATATATAGATCAATCACAAGACATGTAGTAAAATAAAATATGTCCCCAGTCATAAAAAAATATAGTAGCGCGCGTGACAAACGCAATTACTCAAAATGTGGGGTGCACCAAAGAAATGGCATGCAGATGCATGGAAGTAGCTAAATTTGGAGCGATCACAAGGTGACCCCCTGGGATCTCTCTTGGCCTTACACTATATATCACCACCCACTATTTATAGAAATGGCGTCTACCATTAAAAGGGCTAGCAACTAATCAAAATACATAATAAGCAAACAATCTTCTGGAATCCCCTCTCAAGCAGTCTCAGTCATGGCCAAGAAGATCCTCCTACTCACTATCCTTTTTGCTGTCGCACTTGCAGAAGAAGCCAACCCAATGCCAAAGGAATGGACCACCGCAAAGAAGTCCATTCGTGACATGGATGAGAAGACCCAGAAAGCTTTTGATGAAGTCAACGCTGCTGTTTGAGATGCCACAATGATGCAGGTATTAAATGTGCAAATCGCTCTCGCCAAGGCTAAGGATGCAGCAGATGAGAATAAAGTTGTTAGCATTGCCCATTCCTATGAGATAGCTGCGGACAAGGTCATTGCAGCCCCTCCAGCTGAGAAGTTCAAAACAATGGAAGACACTTTTAATGCAGTGGTTGTTTAGATTGATCTATACTACCTGGCAAAGCCACTTATTAGGTGAACCGTTGGATATGGACCTTCCTAGGATTCAGCCAACGCAATAACTATAGTACATATTTCAGCTAGCATCATGGTGATTCCCTATATGGACATCCTTAGATTTTGTTCAATAGTTGGAGATGAATTGTGTCATTGCTCTAAATCCTAGATATGCCACTTGTGGTAATGAGTGTCTATATGTAGGAGTTATACCAAGGGAGAGTTAACTCTGTATGTGGGGATGAGAGCCCCACATCATTGTTTTATATTATCATAATATTAATTTGTTTGAGTCTTTATTTTTAATGAAATTCAGTGGCTGTGTCAACACAATGTCCCATGCATGTCTAATCGGTCACTATTTTCTTATTGTAGAGTATAAGTATTCTTTTAGCAAATTACCAAAACCATATTCAAGCACGGGCACCAGTTCACTTGATTGGGTTTTGCCTATAATGACCTTGGATTCAAACCTGTTTGGGCTCGATGCCCATGTTGAGTAGAGCTCATACACCCATCAACTTATTTACTATTCCATCCTGTCGTGTAAAATGGTTAATCCAAGGTTTGATAGCCCTATATGTTGGCCTTTCACCCACTAAAATAGCATGTTTGTACTATATCCCCACCTCATGCTCAAAAGTGCTCAAAGGACAGAGATGTTCCATTGGCGGTTCACATCGATGGCTTTTACAATAGCTATGTTTCTACCTTGATTTTCCCCAAAGAGTACAAGAAGTCCACTATGAACGTGATTGTTGTTCCTGATATTTTAACCATTTTGTCTTTTTCTTTTGACTTTATTTATGATTTTTAAATTTTATATCTTTTAGGTAAATTTGAATTTAAGGTTGATACTTTGTGTTCATTTTTTTACCATACTAAGCACAACAACAACAACAACAACAAAGCCTTTTTATCCCAAGCAAGTTGGGGTAGGCTAGAGATGAAACCCATGGGAACCCAAAAAAGAAGAGAATCACGGTTCCGGCACGTCTATTGCTAGTCTCCAAGCACTCCTATCCATAGCTAGCTCCTTAGGGATATCCCACGCCTTCAGGTCTCTCTTAACCGACTCGTCCCAAGTCAAGTTAGGTCGGCCTCTACCTCTCTTAACATTAGCATCTCTCTTTAGAACCCCACTACATACCGGCGCCTCCGGAGGTCTCCGTTGGACATGTCCGAACCATCTCAACCGATGTTGAACCAATTTCTCCTCGATAGGTGCCACTCCTATCCTGTCCCGGATATCTTCATTCCGTATTCGGTCTCTTCTTGTATGCCCGCAAAACCAACGCAACATACGCATCTCTGCTACACTTAGTTGTTGAACATGTCGTCTTTTCGTAGGCCAGCACTCAGCACCGTATAACATCGCCGGACGAATTGCCGTCCTATAGAATTTACCTTTTAGCTTTTGTGGCACCCTCTTGTCGCATAAGACGCCGGATGCTTGACGCCATTTCAACCAGCCGGCTGAAATTCTATGCCTAACATCTTCATCGATGTCACCGTCCTTTTGCAACATCGATCCTAAATAACGAAATGTATCCTTCTTGGCCACCAATTGTCCATTAAGGCTAACGTCTCCATCCTCATGTCTAGTCACGCTAAACTCGCACATCATATACTCGGTCTTGGCCCTACTAAGTCTGAAACCCTTGCACTCTAATGTGTGCCTCCACAGCTCCAACTTCCTATTAACCCCATCCCTACTCTCGTCAACTAACACCACATCATCAGCAAAGAGCATACACCAAGGGACATCACTCTGTATTTCTCGTGTGACCTCGTCCATCACTAAAGCAAATAAATAAGGGCTCAATGCTGATCCTTGGTGTAGTCCTATTTTAATCGGAAAGTCATATGGAATGTCCGAAATTCATAAATTCATAAATTTTTCAAAATTTCTAAACAAATTTTAGGACACTTGTTAAAGTTTTTCTGTCCAATGGGATGTCCGATCAATAAGAAAATACCCAAGTCTTGTCAAGGGCTATTTCCATGTCCATAGAAAATAGATCCAACTGCAGGCCACATCATTATCCAGTTTCCGTAAAATTATTAAAATACCTAATTGAAGAAATAGTAAAGGTTTTGTTTTTCAAATAAGAACCAGTAAAAGATGAATAACTGACCGGAGCACTCTTTTCTCCTCCCGAGAAGAAACCCCTAGTCAAGATATTGTCACAGTAGACACAGTTTGTAAATAAAGGCTGACAATGTTGTTTGACATTCTAGAGCTAGAGCTTGGCCATGGACTCGGCAAGCGTTAGCTCCTTGGCTTGACGTGTGCAATGTGGAGGCTTCCAGCAGGCCGTTTGCCTGCCGCGACAGTGGTGACTAAATCCGACTCCTACAGCTAAGATCGGTTGGTTGACGGGTAATTGAAGATGGTCGGAATGCCCGGGAGCTGCATGACCGAGTGGATATGATGGAGTAGAGACAACGACGCGGTGGCTGCATGATGAGCACGCCAAGCATGGGGCCATCTTGTGCTGGCATAATTGCACAATGTGTCTAAAGAAACAACTGCTCATGAAATGCATGTTGCTGCATCTTTGGTTCTCTACTAACGACTGATGCTTTCTCTCTCTCTCTCTCAGTGGTGGATCTAGAGAGTTTATCTAGGGTGTGCACTTGTACATTAGGGTACAAAATCATATAGGATTTAAGCCACATGAACTGGAAATTCTCAGTGACTCTTGGAAATCTGAGGTGTGCATTATTGACCCACCTGGCCACTCGCCTGGGTCCTCTCTCTCTCTCCCTCCTTTGACGTGACAATGATTAGTAATAACAGTACAATATTTTTGGCTGTGTTGTTATGGCAAGTCAGACTCTAATGATATGAGTTATCCTTTTCGACATGGACCTGGCGTCGCGCCCATGAATCCTAATGATAAGATCATCAACACATAGTAGATCTAAGGCAACACCTCAAGAGGATTGTGATGTCCTTCACACTTTTGATGATCGGTTTTGCTCTATATACGACAGTGGCTGCGCTCGCCTTGGTCTTTTACACAGCAAACTTGATCATTCTCTGCCACCCGCTGATGAGAAGATTATCTTCGATGATCTGCTCTGCAGTAGTTGATGCTTGATCGAACCCCCCCCCCCTTCCCCTACCGCTTCCCAACAATAGAGATTATCCTCCTTTTTTTTTGCCATAGGAGAGGTATTCGGTTGGCTGGAGTTGAAGACAAGTTAATACTGGGCTTCTACGGCACCTGGGCTTCAACTTAACAAATGGCTCACCTACATCTGATGATCAGCACATCTCTGCTGAGCCCATAATCCCAAGTCCCAACAAGGAACAACCAAAATGAAGTCCATTACATTGCAGTAAAAAAAAAGTACCTAAGGCCTGCCAATTGCATTGTATTTTCCCATGTGAGAAGGTCATTTGGTGGTGTAAAACCATGTTTTAAAAACAGTTTGAGTAAAACCAATTTTTAGGTAAAATATCGTGTAAACCCAATTAATGGTGCCTATAAAAAACAATTTAGTCCTAGGTAAATGAAAAGGTATGAGAATCATCGTACATAATGAAATATGTTGGTGCCAAAAATGGTATGAAATTCTGTTTATATTTTAATTACTTGCATAAGGATGTATTTCAATCATATATGCAATTATAATTTATTATATTATTTTAAAGCCCGTAGCAACACACATACATTATGCTAGTAAGTTCATCTCTGCTTCTTAATCATAATCTCTATAATATATTAAAAAAGTGGCATCGTCCGCCCATATATTCTGCCACTTCTACTTAGATAAAAGAATGAAAACAAAAATGGACGGATATAAGGAAAAGAAAAAGAATCCCATCTGGATTTTCTGCCCCCGCACGTCGGCAGATGGTTATTTTGCCCTGTCCAGATTTTTTGGAGTCCTTTTTGTAAGGGAAAAAATGGACATACAAAAAAGAAAAGAAAAGAAAATAAAATGAAAAAGAATCTGATCCGGATTTTCTACCCCGTCCGCCCGCACACGGTTATTCCGTCCTGCCTGGATTTTTCGTAGTCTTTTCTGAAGTCTAAAAGGTTAGCTTGTCTTCTTCGTTGCTACGTGTCATTACAAATTGGTGACCGCGTGAGCATATTGATTATCTTCCTGGTGGTTTGAAATTTGACCAAATCTTACATTTTTGGTTCATATTTCCTAGCTTTCAATCAACTGAAAGTTTTTTATAGCTCGAGAAGGTAACTGAAAGTTTTTTGGTTCATATTTGACCAAATCTTACTTTTTTGGTTCATATTTTTAGTTTTTCTTTTATACGATTATCTGTATAATAATTATAAACTATTGGATCTAGATCTAATGGCTCGAGAAGGTAACTGAAAGTTGTTCAGCCTTTCAGTCACCTGAAATTAGCAAATGCCTTTTTGGTTTCAGTGACTTGTGAGAGGTTGACCATCAAGCAATCTTTATTGCAATGGGCCACACGTTGTTATTTTACAATCATGCAAGTATATCAGTTCATTGTAACCTATAATTCATTATCTAACCTTTCTGTTCCTCGTAAGGACTGAAGGCCTACCGAGAGGGGGGGGGGTGAATCGGTAGCCGACCACGGATCCAAATACTTCAGTTTCATGCTTCTAAAACCTAATGAATCGTTGCAACCTAAACAATTCTAGTAGGCCAAGATCCTACACATGCTAGTGTTCATGATGCAAAGCAATGCGCGGAAGATAAACACACTAGCCTTTGCAAGCCACAAGTCACCCTATCACTAGAGCACATAATTGCAGAATAGTAAAGAGAGGGTCAAGAAATGCTCATGATTTTTTCCCGAGGTCTCGGAAGGATGGCGCCTTCCCCTACTCCTCGTTGAACTACTCCCGCCACAGTCCTGGTCCCTCCCACCACCAAGTGGAGTTCTCGCCCACGAGCCCGTAATCACTCCTCGAGTGAAGACATGGTGTACGTCACCGCTGCACAAAGCACAAGCTTGCCTCCCTCGAGAACTTGCCGAACTCCCCGAGTCGGCACGGGCGCTCACTATTGATGCCCCTTCCAACGGCGGGCTCAAACCGTGTACAAACTTGTGATGGACTTCACAACCAATCACGATAGGCTCGATCACCGACACCTAACCGGTCTAGGTCTCACCATAGACCAAGAGTAACAACCTAGATCACACCCTCAAAGACATCCTAGCCTTAGATGTGTAAGATCACTCCATGTTACTCTCACTAGCACTCTCAAGATATCCAATATCCTCTCCTAGTGCTCTCCTCATTTCCTCTTGGACCTTACAAAATATCCTCAGGTATTATAATGGCCAAAAGAAGTCTCCAAGATCCCAGCAATGAAGTTATATAGGCTCCCAACCTCAAACTAGCCGTTGCTCTATGAAATCAATTTTCTGGACCTCCAGACCGGACTGTCCGGTCGCTGCAAACTGAGCTCCTACGGCTCTCTGCCCCTGCTGAAATCCAACTGACCGAATTGTTCGGTCAGCTGACCGGATCGTCCGGTCAATTTCTCTCTCCACTCCAGAAACTTTTGGTTGTAGCTTCCTTCTTGCCCAAGTTCCTGCTCACCGGACCGGACTGTCTGGTCACTCTAATCAGACCGTCCGGTCCGATTCTCTCTCTGGTCCAGAAACATTTTGCACGCTGCTTCCTCGCTGCCCAAGTCCCATTCCTACTGACCAGACCGTCCGGTCAGTTGACTATACCGTCCGATCACTAGGACTTCCAGACTTGGCAGTTTCCTCACTGCTCGCTGTGTCGCCAGACAAAACCACTTAGTGACCATACAGTCCGGTCACCTCTGACCCCTCTGTCCGATCACTTCATCTAGAAGCTAAAACTTGTTGTCCTCTCTTGACATTGTTTCCCGGCTTCTCCAAACAGCTCCTTGGCTTCTCCACTGTCAACTAGTGCCTGTGATTTCACCGAGCAACCTTGCACATCACCGACTAGACATGACCTAGACCCCCTTGATAGTCCAGTTTTTCCTATGGACTCAAAGCCTAACAACTAGACAAGTTTACCAAACACTTGCTCCATGGCTTGTTCTCCACTTTGATCCATCTCCATCAACCCTTGGACTCCATCAAGCTCATCAAGCCTTCATGCTTGTGGTCATTGTCATCAATCGCCAAGGCAACCATCATACATAGATTTGTAGTAGAGTTTAATGAAGGTTCTTGCATAGACAACACTCATGTAGATATTAGCCCACAATTTCATAGTTGTCATCTATCACCAAACATTCATACCTTGGGGATTGCATCATCAATGGTCATGAAGCTTACAACAACAAAGATTCCTGATATCCATCTCAGATGGGCTCCGATGTCGAGTCTATCGACGAGGCGAGTGACAGCGCAAGGGGTCCAAGTGCGAGGCTCGACGGTGATGGACGATGACCTCTGCAGCAGTGCGCTTGGCATTGGCTGACCACCCGAGAATCACGAGCTATGCATGAAATGACGTCGGGGTCGTGGCGGCAGTTAGGGATTTGGTGGGTTGGAGTATAGCTGGGCATTCGGGCCGCCCGTCCTAGCCTGGCACAGGCCCGCTTAGGCATGACCCACTCTAGCTGCAGGTTGACATGACACGACGGACCATTCGGGCCATGTCGATGACATGCTCGTTATCAAGACATGATCTCGGCAATAATAATATAGGGCTACGTCAGGACTAAGAACTACGATGGTTAAGACAAGACATCGAGTTATACAGGTTTGGACCCTCTCGATGAGAGTAAAAACCCTACGTCCTGTGTTCTGTGGTTTGTATTGCTTTTAATGTCGTGTATATTGCGTGTCCCTTGATAGGGTACCCTGCCGCCTTATATATCCCGGTCGGTAGGGGGTACATAGAATGTCTATCTCTAACTGCCTTGTGCTCCAAGCCGACTCGGTCGGTTTCCTTGTTAGGGCGCTACCCGGTCAGTTGCCGACTTACGCTTAGCTATGGATACCCATAAGGCAAGTATTCCACAGCAGCCCTCGAGTGCTTTCTAATTTTGAGCTTCGATTTTCCGAGTATTCCACAACAGTTTCGTGTGTTTCTTTTCATATTGTTCAAGTGTTGGAGTTTTTTTCTAAACTTCAGTTGTGGTTTCCTTTCATACTATTCAAGTGTCGGGGGTTTGTGCAAACACCGGTTGTGCTATTTGATTCTTATGTTCAGGTTCTAGTGAATAAGTGCCGGCCCCACTTATTCGGCTTTACCGATAAATGCTAAGGATGTTTCAGTTGACGTCCATTTTAGACGGAAACTACTGTTTCATGGTTCTTTCATGAGCGAAAGTGTTCTGAATTCATGTGTTCTTTGTATTGTGTTCTTTCAGTTCTGAATTGTACTTGCTGAGTGTTTTACTCACCCTTGTGTTCTTGTGGTTTTTAGGTACCCGATGATCAGGCATGCATGGGGAGGGAGTAGCCACAATATTCGATCATTCACACACTATTTTGCTAGTCATTAATCTAGATCCTCAGAGTCGAATACTTTTATGTCATTAAAAACTATCTTGTGACCTCTTTGGTGTTACTTAGAGTTATCTGGGTTATTAAGGTTGGTGAGAAATGCTATTTATGCATTATATTATTTGTGCTGCTATTCTTGACTTGTGTGCCTGCGGATGGTAGGAATTACAGGGAAAACTTTGCCGAAATTTTCTATAATTGGTTTACTTAGTTGGATTTTAATTAGTTAGTAGTAAACTCTAGGTAGAGTGATGCCTGGGGCATTACAGATTAAGCCTTTGCCGTGTTCCTTTGTCATGGCTCACGGCAAAGATAACATGCTTTGTCGTGGGCCGAACGTTGGGCATACGGCAAAGAATGCCGTTACCGAACGGGGAAGGTAACGACACCTTTTTTTTTACCGTCGACTAACCTAGGCACACGACAAAGTCTTTGCCGTGTGCTCGACGAAAAGCTCACGGCAAAAACGCATTTGCCATCAGGTATTTTGCCGTGAGGCTATTGCTGTGTGTTACCCACGACAATACCTTTGCCGTGGGTATTCCCAGCCTTGCCTTGTGCCTGGGGCACACGGCAAATCGGTTGTTTCCCATTGTGAACGTCACTGGTCGAGGTAATTCTTCAATGCTTTTGTCTAAGGCTCATACTAGCTATAGGGTTAGTACATGTTTTCTGCCTTTTCTGATCCAGTTAACAATAACCCTGCAGGAAGAAGACATTCAATGTATAGTCACCATTTGGGGATCTTAAAGTAGATAGTCCCTCTGTCCCAAAATAATTGACACTTTAGCATTCTTCAGTTATCCTAAATAATTAGCATTCTTAGTTTCCGATACACTTTTCTCTCTTCCCAATACACCTCTATCTCTATCTCTTTTCTCCTTGTTTTTTGTGCACCTACTTTTGGCACTTCTTCTTAATTCTCATGTTCCGCCCAAAAATAATTGACACTTTAGCATTCTTCAGTTATCCCAAAATAATTAGCATTATCAAGTCCCAATACACTTTTCTCTCTTCCCAATACACCTCTATCTCTATCTTTTTTCTCCTTGTTTTTTATGCACCTACTTTTTATACTTCTTAATTCTCATGTTAGACTCCAAAATGCTGATTAAAATAGGATGGAGGGAGTATGTAAGAGGCATAGGGGAGAGAGAGCCCGGTATGACAGAAGTCGAAGAAGCAAAGAGACAAACAACATAGAATATTGTGGAACATATATACCCGGGATACTTAACCACTCGGCTAACTGGCCAAGTGGGCCGGGGGCTCGGGTATGGTGTATTCGGCCCAGAAGATATTTACTTAGATACTTGTTTCAGTAAGCAGCAAGTTATGTTAGCAGATATGTTGGATAGATAAAATCTTTTGTAACCGACTAAAAGATTACCATGTAAATCCCTGCCCTTCGGATATATAAGGAGGGCTGGGGACCTTCGGTAAGAGACAGACTCGTATTGGAACCCTAATTCCAGTGCGAACCCTAGCAATACAAAAACACCAAACAAGACGTAGGGTTATTATCCTTCACAAGGTCTGAACCTGTATAAACCTTGTGTCCTATGTCCATCGATCTTTCATACTGATACGCATACCTAGATCTACTATCGAGAATATCTCTCGACAGTTGGCGTGCCAGGTAGGGACCGCATTGAGTGTAGCTTCATTGAAATCGATGGCTTTCGTCGACATCAAGTTTCGCCCGGGAGACAAGATCTGCTTTGGCGCCATCAGCTTCGTCGCCGATCAGCACGGGAACCTTATCAAGCAAGAACACGTGGCCCGCTCGGTCGATGCCACGGCCGATCAAAGCGATCCAGCCAGCCGATTCCCGCTTGGCCTCGACAATGCGGGAACAGCTTTCCAGGTGGAAACTCTCTCGAGCGGCAACTTAACGTTGCCCGCAACACCCCGATTGACAACCTTGGTCGACTCGGACTATACTACGGTTGATCTCACGGCTCATCACATGGATCAGTCGGACGAAGATCCCAAAGTTTTCGACGAATCAAGATTCGTTGCAACAATCAGCCTTGAAAGCGAGTCACTCCTGGACCTGATTGAAGGGCTGAGTGATTCAGAGAGTTGTTCCTCAGACTTCCACAAGGTATTCATGGTGGCACCTGCAGCCCAAGGAGGGGCCGACGGAAAAACGCCGCCGGCGGTTGCCGCACGTGGCGCCATACCAGATGGACATATAACCGATCTTGAAGACGATGATCCTGATGCCACCACTCCCCCGCTTTGTAGACCGCATGCTCAGCAGAGACCCCGAGTCGTGCAAAACCTAGATATGGGAGACCTCACCTTAAAACTTGATGGTGAAGACGTCTTCAAGACCCCACAGCACAACATCACGGCCGCAGCGACCCTCCTGCAAACCATAGAGCCCCTGCTCCAAGTCTCCCCAGAGTTGACACCTCAAATCAACCAATTAAAAGCGCATAGCAGGGCCGCGGCTGTACTGGATATGCATGCGGCACAATCAACGCCAAGTAAGTCAGTTTCTGGGGCCGCCAGTTCGGTACCTAGGGAGGATAGAAGATACCGACAACGCTCCAACTGGGAGGCAACCCCGCCTATTGTCTCCAGGCGCAAGCCCATCGCAGAGTACCATGATCGGCATCCGAACGCCGACCTGCGCAATGGCATACCACCACGTGATGCGCGGGTCTGACTGGACAACAGATACCAGGAGCGTGACAATGTGGCCCGCCGAGATTACGAAGATGAACGGCACCGGCACGGTTACATTGACTACGAACGTCACAATGGGCAGCAGACACATAGAGATGATCATTACCGTGATCAATGGGACGAGGGCCACCACGATGATAGATCTCCCTAAGAAGCTGGCCGTGAACGAGAATGGACCCCGGTCACCAATGATTATGACGAGGAGGCTGGTATCCGATCCTTCACTCAGGAGCTTCGAACCGTCAGCTGGCCGGTCGGCTTCAAGCCAGTCGGCATCGAGAAGTATGACGGCAAGACGGATCCGCACGATTGGCTTCACGTCTATTTGACAGCCATACAAGCTCTCGACGGCGACAATTTTGTTATGGCCAACTACTTGCATGTTTCCCTAGCCCCAGCGGCAAGAACCTGGCTCACTAATCTGCCCGACAACTCTATCAGCTCCTAGGTAGATCTCTGTCGGCAGTTCATGGCCAACTTTCAAGCCACCTTCAACAGGCCAGGGAATCATTGGGAACTTGGCCGGATCAAGCAGCAGGACCGGGATCCACTTCGAGAGTACATCCAATGCTTCTGCCAAGTGAAAAATACCATCCCTAACATCTCGGATGCTCAAGTTGTCGCCTCTTTTCAAGGAGTACTCCGTGATGACGATCTGATAAAGAAGATTGGGAGGTTGGATGCTGCCGGCAGACTGTCAGCCAAAGAACTGTTCACTATGGCCGACCAATATGCTACTGGCAATTTGGCTCTATTCCAAGTTCGCCAGTACAAGGAGGCGACCCCAAGGAACCAGTCAGGTCCGTTCGATTACAGCAAAGACCGAACGGTGGCCAACACCGAGCGCTCGACCAAGAGGAAACCAGTCACTCAGGATGACTTCGACAAGATGCTCGATGGCCCTTGCCTGCTACATGATGGAGCCCACAAAGCCAGGGAGTGCTTCAAGCTGAAAAACTTCACCCATCATGCCTTGAAGGTCTGCAAAGAACATCCCTGGGTCCCCAAGGGTGGCAGGAAGGACTCGGATAAGGATAACCAAGACGAGGATAAGGAGGACTTCCAAGACCTCGAACACGAGGTCAATTACATCTGTGGCCGGTCTACGACAGACTCGAAGTGCCAGCAGAAGATCCTCTACAGAGAGGTCCACTCGGTCTCACCAGTAGTACCTCAATATCTATGATGGTCAGAGGTCCCAATTACTTTTGATCGGTCCAACCATTTGGATCACATCCCCAGGCCCAGGAAATATCCCTTAGTACTAACACCGACTGTTAACTGAGTTCGGCTAAATCGGGTACTGGTAGATGGCGGTAGCAGTTTGGACATCCTCTTTATGAAAACCTTCAAGGAGCTTGGCATACCCTTGACCGACCTCAAGCCAAGTCGATCGCCGTTTCATGGTGTGACCTCGGGCATGCAAACAGTCCCTCTGGGACAAATCACTCTGCTTATGACTTTTGGCACTCGGGAGAACTATAGGACGGAGCGCATCACCTTCAAGGTCGCCGACCTCGACTCTACTTATCATGCCATTATAGGGCGGCCAACCATCGCTAAATTCATGGCGGTACCTCATTATCCTTATATGATGATGAAGCTGCCAGGACCAAATGGAGTCATCTCACTCCACTCGGATGTGCGGACATCATACGACTGCGACAATGGCAATTGTGAGTTGACCGGAAAGATAGTAGCGGCATCAGAACTGGCCGAGTTGAAGAAAGCGATCGCAATGGCTGAGGAGGCCATGCTTGACCCTGCTCCTAGGAAGGCGCTGAAGACTATGGTACAGGCGGATGCCGTGGAGTCCAAGAAGATTAGCCTAGATGATAGTGATGTATCCAAGACCACCAATATCAGGGTCAATTTAGGTGACAAATAGGAAAGTGCGCTCATCCTTTTTCTTAGAAATAATAAAGATATATTTGCATAGAAATCTTCTGACATGCCAGGTGTTCCAAGGGAAAAGGCTGAGCACAAACTTCACGTCCGCAAAAATGCCATGCCGGTAAGGCAACGACTTATACGATTCTCGCAAGACTGAAAGGATGCGATTAGGAAAGAAATCGGGCGACTGCTGGTAGCCGGTTTTATTAAAGAAGTTTTGCACCCCGACTGGTTGGCCAACCCAGTTCTGGTGCGGAAGAGGAATAAGGAGTGGAGGATGTGCGTGGATTACACCGGCCTTAACCAAGCCTGCCCGAAAGATCCATTCACCCTCCCACGTATTGATCAAGTGGTTGATTCGACGGCTGGATGCGCTTTGTTGTGCTTCTTAGATGCCTATTCAGGGTACCATCAGATTCTCTTAAACCAATCTGACCAGGTTAAAACCTTATTCATCATGCCGTTCGGAGCCTTTTGTTACACAACAATGCCCTTTGGCTTGAAAAACATCGGTGCCACCTACCACCGGACTATGCAGTGATGTTTGGACAACCAGATAGGAAGGAATGTTGAGGCTTACATAGATGACGTGGTAGTCAAGACTCGGCTTTCCACCGACTTGATATCTGACCTAGACGAAACATTCGGCAACCTTCAGAAATATAATATGAAGCTAAATCCAGAAAAATGCGTCTTTGGGGTCCCATCAGGAAAATTACTCGGTTTTCTGGTATCACATAGAGGGATTGAAGCTAATCCAGAAAAGGTAAATGCCATATTACGAATAGGACCTCCACATTCGCAAAAAAAACATTCAAAAGCTGACTGGTTCTATGGTGGCGCTCAGTTGGTTTGTATCATGACTCGGTGTTCGAGGGTTACCCTTTTTTCGGCTACTCAAGAAGCAAGAATCATTCATCTAGAATGATGACGCACAGAGAGCCTTGGATGATTTCAAGTCCTACATTAGTGGTCCTCTGGTGTTAACCCCTCCAGAACCAAAGGAACCTTTGCAGCTGTACATTTCTGCAACCATACACGTTGTCAACACTGTGCTGGCGGTGGAACAGGCGGAAGATGGCAAGGCTCAAAAGGTGCAACGACCGGTTTACTTCGTCAGTGAGGTATTGTCGGACTCCAAGGTACGGAATTTCTAGCTTGTGAAGCTGATTTACGTATTGCTGATGACATCTCGGAAGTTGAAGCATTACTTTGAGGATCATCTAATTGAAGTTCCACACGTCGTTCGGCTTAGGCGAATTGTTGCACAATAGAGAGGCCACAGGGAAAATTGCCAAATGGGCCATCGAGCTCGGATCATATGATATCACCTTTAAGTCCCGTGACTCGATTAAAGGTCAAGCTTTGTCGGACTTCATTGCCGAGTGGACAGAATGGGAGTTACCGCCCAGCCGGCATGAATTATGCTATTGGAAAATGGTGTTTGACGGTTCCTTACAACTGGAAGGTGCCGGGGCAGGGGTTATATTAACATCTCCTGATGGAGTCAAGCTGCGGTACATCCTTCGGATGCACTTCCGCGCGTCTAACAACGCCGCAGAATATGAGGCACTATTGCATGGACTTCGGACAGCTATCTCACTCTGCGTCCAAAGAATAAGCATTTCTGGTGACTCGGTGATAGTAATTAATCAGGTAACAAAGGAGTGATGTTGTTCTCACGAGAGCATGACAACCTACTGCACTGAAGTTCAGAAGCTAGAAGACAAGTTTGATGGCATCGAGTATAAACATGTCCTGTGCAAGTATAACGAAGAGGCAGATGAATTGGCCAAACTTGGGTGTAGTAGATGTAAAATACCTGACGGAGTATTGCTTGACGATCTGCATAAGCCATTTGTAGTAACCCAGCAAACTATGGAGCAGTCGACACTAAAGGCGGGGGAAGCACCACATGTAGCTATCATTGAGGTAGATTGGCGCACTTCCTATATTGAGTATTTGGATCATGATACACTACCGACCGACAAAGATGAAGCCCTCTGAATTATTCGCAAGTCGCGTTCATATTGTATAGTTGACCATCACCTGTACAAGCAAAGCCCACACGGGGTACTGATGAAATGATTATCTCAAGATGAAGGCAGAGCTATATTAGGAAACATCCACGCTGGCATTTGTGGGAATCACACAGGCCCATCCACAATTGCGGCCAAAGCAATGAGGTAGGGGTTTTACTGGCCGACTGCGGGTGCTGATGCCAAGGAAATCGTCTGAAAGTGTGAAGGTTGTCAGTTCTTTGCACGCCAAATGCATGTACGCGCTATAGAACTTCAAAATATCCCAATAACTTGGCCGTTTTCAGTATGAGGCTTAGATATTGTTGGACCCTTCATGAAGGCTCAAGAGGTTTTACTCACCTTTTCGTAGCAGTGGACAAGTTCTCTAAATGGATTGAAGCAAAGCCAGTCGACAAGATTTCGGCAAAAATGGCCATCGAGTTCATGACCAAAATAGTCACTTGGTTTAGGGCCCCACACAAGATCATCACTGACAACGGTACTCAATTCATAGCAGAGGAGTTTAAAGAGTTTGCGGGCTGAGTTGGCTTTAAGATTGGCTATGCCTCGGCCACCCATCCACAGAGCAATGGCCAAGTTGAGAGGGCAAACGGCCTCCTGCTTTCTGGAATTAAGCCTCGTATATTTGATCGGCTGGAAACGTACGCTCGATGGTGGGTTCGAGAATTGCCATCTGTGTTGTGTGGTCTTAGAACCAATGTAAGCCGTGCCACTGGGCACTCCCCTTTTTCTTTGGTTTGTGGCTCAGAGGCCATGTTACCAATGGAGATTCTATTTGCCTCCCCACGGGTACCAGCAAAGCTTGCGCCATTATCACGACAAAAAATGTTCGAACATGGGGTTTTTCCATTGGCAACTTGGTTTTGAAGCAAGTTCAGTCTAAGGTCGGTAAGCACAAGCTGTCGGCTTCATGCGAAGGACCTTTTATTGTAAAGGAAATCACTCGGCCAGGCGCCTATCGATTGATGAATGAGGATGGGTCGGACCTTCAAAGTTCCTGGACCGTTTCACAGCTACGTCATTTTTTTGCCTAGTATTTATAGTTTATTGTACTTCTATTGTTGAATATATATACATAATGGTCATGATATCTGATTTTGCAATTTATGATTTCTGTGAATAATTGTTGTTATTGTTTAAGTCATGGCTCAAATTCTGATACTTGGTATCACCCTAACTCGCGCATGTCGACCAAGCGGGTTACTTAGTCCCCAGGGTTCTTATCGTCTGTTAGGGACCAAGGCAATTCTCCCAATTCGCATATGCTTGACCGAGTGAGTTCTTAGTCTCCATGGTTCATATTTGTTATTGGGAGCGTTGTTTAGAGGGCTGACATGAGTTGTGTATTGGTTGTGAGTGTTTAACACGAGTTCATACAATACATATACAAAGTAGCGCGACCCAAGAATTCATTACAATACTGCTAATGAATCTAGACCTTAGCGGTCTATCGAACATTAGTTATATTACAACAACAAAGATGTAATACAGTATTTTAAGCTTTACAACTCCTTACACTTTGGGTAAGGGATCTAGATCTATTTGGTTGGCTAATATATGCGCTGATTTTTGCGCCTTAGCCACAAGGGCTTCACATTGCTCGTCCGAGAGATCTTCGTGGAAACCCTTGGCAACCACATCTAACTCTATGCTGGGGATGTCAGATTTTGCTATTGCTAGGACTTGTGTGTCGGCTAGCTCTGCAACATGTCGAGCATGCTCTTTTAATCGGTCAGGTGCCCCTTGTAGCCTAGTCATCAGATCTCGGCACATATAAACTTGGGAATAAAGGTATTATGCTAACAACACTTACCTCTTAGGCGTTTCTCAGCATCTAATTTTTCAGCTTCGAGGGTAGCAACCTTTTCCTTGTATTCTTCCTTATGCTTTTCAACTTCTTTGAAGGCTTTTTTGAATTGGTTTAGCTCATCTACAGCCTTTTTGAAGATCTATTTGGCTTTGGATAGTTCGGTTTCTAGCTTTGTGTTTCTCTCCCTATGGCTTTTTATTGTTCCTTCAGCATCTATTAGTTATGAACATTTTAGTTTACAACTGTATTTCCATATATATAGGTATAGTAATGTTTACCTTCAGCCCTTTTCTTCCAAGAAGATAGGGATTCTTGCATTATCTTGGAGTCATCTTTCAGCTTTTCAAAATCATTTTTGATTTCTTCTGAGTCCTGGAGCTGCCTTTTTAATCCCTGGTTCTCGGTTTTCAAAGCTTCAATAGCTTGGCAGATGACTCGAATTCTTTTATACGGCCTTCCAGACCTGCAATTTGAGCAGCCGACTGGGCATCTTGTTTTCGCTTCACTTCCAGCGTTCGTGATACCTCTGTATGGAAGAGGTCAGATATTCGTATTCTAGAGATAGCATGCGAGGTATATGCTTTGTGGATCTCGTACCTTGTAGCTCAAACTAAAGTTCATCAACTTGAGATGAACGGGCTTTTAGATCGACTGATAAGCACCTGACTTCCAGTCTCTCTTTGGCAAGCTGATCTTCTAAATCTACGACTTGGGCACAATGCTTCTCGACAAGTTGCAGAAGCTTACTCTTGTTGGCCATATGAGTTTTCAGAGCCTGTAATGATGGCGAGTTATATGGTTGAAATTTCATAGCCAAGTTTGGTGATTACTATTATCAATATTATTTTTCAGAGCCTGTAATGATGGCGAGTTATATGCCTCTGAAGACAAATATCTTCTTGAGAGTGTAAGCTCTATCGTAATTAGTGAGCTTACAATTAAGTTTTTTATTCACATTTTAGGTACCTTTTCAATGCTGAAGCCTGAAGGTATCATTCAGGCTATCCAGTATCAGTTACTGGATGAGAAATATCTGTGATACTGCTCACTATAGCTTTGACAACCACATCTTTACACCATTGTTGAGGCTGAAAATTTGTCATTTGTATGCATCCAAATCATACAGCCAGCATTTTTCACAATAATTAAATAAATATAGCATTTTTCAAAGAATGAAATTCAAGATAACATTGCTGTATGTTTGAAACTCAGCTGTTGAGTTACATAAATGGTCGATCTGCTTGTTCTCTTGCAGATTTGATAATGTCCCCTCATATATATCGATGTGCAGGCTTAGAACATAATGGATTGGCATCCGTTCAAAAACAAACTTGTATGAAATATCAAAAGACTCAAATTAAATGATATTTCCAAACCACTTAATAATTTAACAGTGACACACTGACAAGGGAACACAAGGAGTTTTATTATCTAAAATACTGGGCAATAGTTTTTCAAAACTACTACCCAATAGCTAGTCTGATCCAGCGGTGTAGAACTACTATCAGAAATTCACTACTACTAACTAGTATTTTATCAAATTGAGGGTAATATTAGAAAAAAATAAGATTGCTAATCTAATAATTATTATTATTTATAAAATCAAATTAATATGGTCAATCCTTAATATTAGCTTGATAAATGAACAGTTTACTTGTTATTTGATAGTAAAGGTAGGGTTCATGCTCATTCATCCACATCCCACGCACGTCATCAATCCATGTTGCGCTGCTCCCTGTTTGCACCGGCTGTTGTGGCATGCGCTGCACGAAGATTCAGGTGCGGCAGCGGTGTAAGCCCTTGTTGGAGGAGAGTTCGGGACAAGGCTTAGGGCGTGTATACTTTGTATTGAAAATAATGCCGTTATATTTTGTATTGAAAATAATGCCATTAATTCTGACAAAACTCTGTAGTAGTTTTTAGATCAGATTGCCCATCTGAAATGTCAAGATTCTTGTAACATAGGAGTATCAACAATAACATACATAATACGAGATGAAAAGAGAACTGCAGTGATTCTACTGCATACAGGTAGGCTGCCAATGCATTCGCTGCGGGTGTGCCTAATGAAAATTTTGACGGATGTAAGAGAATCCTCATAGCTGTTGGCTGCAACACATCCTATTTTTTCTTCGCTTATTTGGCGGACACGGGTGTGCATGCAAAACATTTGAAAATAGTAATGAATTGTATTTAATAGATTCCAATGGTTCGAAATATAGATTTTCTAAATGGTGGTAAATGGTAATTTACCTTTTCATATTCATATTTAAATTTTAATTAATATGTTTTCTGTTGTTTGAGTGTAGATTGCACATAATTTTTTCACATTATCTATGTTTTTTAGTAATAACATGCTGAATATAGCTTTTCTCATGCATGTCTAATCGGTCACTATTTTCTTATTGTACAGTATAAGTATTCTTTTAGCAAATTACCAAAACCATATCCAAGCACGGGCACCAGTTCACTTGATTGGGTTTTGCCTATAATGACCTAGGATTCAAACCTGGTTGGGCTCGATGCCCACGTTGAGTAGAGCTCATACACCCATCAACTTATTTACTATTCCATCCTGTCGTGTAAAATGGTTAATCCAAGGTTTGATAGCCCAATATGTTGGCCTTTCACCCACTAAAATAGCATGTTTGTACTATATCCCCACCTCATGCTCAAAAGTCCTCAAAGGACAGAGATGTTCCATTGGCAGTTCACATCGATGGCTTTTAGAAGAGCTATGTTTCTACCTTGATTTTCCCCAAAGAGTACAAGAAGTCCACTATGAACATGATCGTTGTTCCTGATATTTTAACCATTTTGTCTTTTTCTTTTGACTTTATTCATGATTTTTAAATTTTATATCTTTTAGGTAACTTTTGAATTTAAGGTTGATACTTTGTTTTCATTTTTTTTACCATACTAACTACACATACCAAAATTCATAAATTTTTCAAAATTTCTAAACAAATTTTAGGACACTTGTTAAAGTATTTCTGTCCGATGGGATGTCCGATCGATAAGAAAATACCCATGTTTTGTCAAGGGCTCTTTTCATGTCCATAGAAATAGATCCAACTGCAGGCCACATCATTATCTAGTTTCCGTAAAATTATTAAAATACCTAATTGAAGAACTAGTAAAAGTTTTGTTTTTCAAATAAGAACCAGTAAAAGATGAATAACTGACCGGAGCACTCTTTTCTCCTCCTGAGAAGAAACCCCTAGTCAAGATATTGTCACAGTAGACACAGTTTGCAAACAAAGGCTGGCAATGTTGTTTGACATTCTAGAGCTAGAGCTTGGCCATGGACTCGGCAAGCGTTAGCTCCTTGGCTTGACGTGTGCAATGTGGAGGCTTTCAGCGGGCCGCTTGCCTGCCGCGACAGTGGTGACTAAATCCGACTCCTACAGCTAAGATCGGTTGGTTGACTGGTAATTAAACATGGTCGGAATGCCCGGGAGCTGCATGACCGAGTGGATATGATGGAGTAGAGACAACAACGTGGTGGGTGCATGATGAGCTCGCCAAGCATGGGGCCATCTTGGGCTGGCACAATTGCTCAATGTCTCTAAAGAAACAACTGCTCATGAAATGCATGTTGCTGCATCTTTGGTTCTCTACTAACGACTGATGTTTTCTCTCTCTCTCTCTCTCTCAGTGGTGGATCTAGAGAGTTTATCTAGGGTGTGCACTTGTACATTAGGGTACAAAATCATATAGGATTTAAGCCACATGAACTGGAAATTCTCAGTGACTCTTGGAAATCTGAGGTGTGCATTATTGACCCACCTGGCCACTCGCCTGGGTCCCCTCTCTCTCCCTCCTTTGACGTGACAATGATTAGTAATTGCAGTACAATATTTTTGGCTGTGTTGTTATGGCAAGTCAGACTTGTGTGATATCTCTTATGAAGTTTTTATTTTCATGAAATTTCTTATAAAAGGGAAATGGTGAAGTCACGGGAAGGTTGGGTCGTTGGCCCGTTGGGTCGGCTACGTGATTGGCTGATTATTACTTACAAATTCTTATGGTCTTGGATCATTTGTTTTCAAGGCCTAACGTTGTTTCCAATCTTAAAACCATTCCTACCTCGCCTTTATTTTCTTGTGGATTTAGGGGCGGATATTAGGGCTCGGTTGTAGCATTGATCATTAGTCTGAATCTGAAGTTTTGCTTCTAAATTTTAACAGTTGTCTGTATCAGTAAATAATGCATAAACAAGATCAAACCATAACATAAATTTACATAAAAAAACTCTTGCGAGAAAAACCACGGACGTTGACCGACAATCTTCACTATTGACAACTTATCTTCGATTCTTGGTGTGTCTATCTCTGCTGGTTTGGTGTGGTGTTATTATTATCATTTGACTTTGCACCAACATGATGATGATGCACATCTAATCTCTACTTAATAAGTCAGCACGTCCACATCTGTCGTACATCCCAAACATCATTTTTTTTTGTGTTTCTTCCATATACGTGTTCCATATGAGTCCATCGGGAATTTAGATAGATTCGAATCCATCATGAAATTAGATAGAGCTAATGAAAAAAGAGTCTGGATCCAAAATGAGTTTGCGAAAGAGGCGTCTTATCATTCCTCGGACGGACACGGATCATGATGATCGGTTTTTTTTAATGGTTAGGGGAGGGGCGGGGGGAGAACTCCCCACCTGAATTTCATTATATTGATAATGGTGTTGGCCCTGTAATGGCCCAGATATAGAGTTACAATAGACAATTTGAAGTGGGGGTGAGAATAGATGGATTACACTGGGTGGAAATACAAACTCCAGGCTCTAATGATAGGAGTTATCCTTTTCGACATGGACCTGGCGTCGCACCCATGAATCCTAATGATAAGATCATCAACACATAGTAGAGAAATCTAAGGCAACACCTCAAGAGATTGTGACGTCCTTCACACTTTTGATGATCGGTTTTGCTCTATATATGACAATGGCTGCGCTCGCCTTGGTCTTTTACACACCAAACTTGATCATTCTCTGCCACCCGCTGATGAGAAGATTATCTTCGATGATCTGCTCTGCAGTAGTTGATGCTTGATCCAAACCCCCCTTCCCCTACCGCTTCCCAACAATAGAGATTATCCTCCTTTTTTTTTGCCATAGGAGAGGTATTCGGTTGGCTGGAGTTGAAGACAAGTTAATACTGGGCTTTTACGGCACCTGGGCTTAAACTTAACAAATGGATCACCTACATCAGATGATCAGCACATCTCTGCTGAGCCCATAATCCCAAGTCCCAACAAGGAACAACGAAAATGAAGCCCATTACATTGCAGTAAAAAAAAAGTACCTAAGGCCTGCCAATTGCATCGTATTTTCCCATGTGAGAAGGTCATTTGGTGGTGTAAAACTATGTTTTAGAAACAGTTTGAGTAAAACAAATTTTTTAGGTAAAATATCATGTAAACCCAATTAATGGCGCCTATAAAAAACAATTTAATGCTAGGTAAATGAAAAGGTTTGAGAATCATCGTACATAGTGAAACATGTTGGTGCCAAAAATAATTTAATCATATATGGTATGAAATTATGTTTATCTTTTAATTACTTGCATAAGGATGTATTTCAATCATATTTGAAATTATAATTTATTATATTATTTTAAAGCCCGTAGCAACTCACATACATTATGCTAGTAAGTTAATCTCTGCCCCGCACATCCGCAGATGGTTGTTTTGCCCTGTCCAGATTTTTCGGAGTCCTTTTTGTAAGGGAAAAAATTGACGTACAAAAAAGAAAAGAAAAGAAAAGAAAATGAAAAAGAATCTGATCCGGATTTTCTGCCCCGTGCGCCTGCACACGGTTATTCTGTCCTGCCAGGATTTTTTGTAGTCTTTTCTGAAGTCTAAAAGGTTAGCTTGTCTTCTTCATTGCTACGTGTCGTTACAAATTGGTGACCGCGTGAGCAATTGATTATCTTCCTGGTGGTTTAAAATTTGACCAAATCTTACTTTTTTGGTTCATATTTCCTAGCTTTCAATCAACTAAAAGTTTTTTATTAATGGTTTATTACTTTGTATTTTTAGTTTTTCTTTTATAGGATTATCTATATAATAATTGTAAACTATTGGATCTAGATCTAATGGCTCGAGAAGGTAACTGAAAGTTGTTCAGACTTTCAGTCACCTGAAATTAGCAAATGCCTTTTTGGTTTCAGTGACTTGTGAGAGGTTGACCATCAAGCAATCTTTACTGCAATGGGCCACGCGTTGTTATTTTACAATCATGCAAGTATATCAGTTCATCGTAACCTATAATTCATTATCTAACCTTTCTGTTCCTCCTGTTTTCATTTAGCAGCAATGAGTTGACATCCAATTCCAATTCTCATTATAGATTATTCTATAGATGACGTTGTTTTGTTTGTTCATCCTATAATTTTATGATATGTATGGTCTTTTATTAAATAAAAAATGTATATCATATCTAACATATATGTATCAGTTCGAAGCATTTTCTTAAAACCGTAGCAGCATATGGGCAATTTTCTAGTCGGATAAAAAAACACCACATTGTTCTCTATTTCAGAACAAAGAATATTTTTTTATTAATCAGAATTGGACTACTCTAACAGAAACATGTAGAGTCTGATTCATACAATTTTTTGGATGAGCCACCGGCCAACAAACATAAAAAAGCTCGCGCAACATGAGTCCACAACATGAAACAGATACCCCCCAGTTCTGTTACTCGCCTATATGCTCCCTTGACTGCTCAGCCGTGACCTCAATTATTGCATTGATCCGCCGCATCCGCATGACCCAAACACATAGTTTAGTTAAGAGAGTTTTTACTGTACCTTATACTCCCTTGTGCGGTATGAGTATAAATGAGATCTGGTCATCCAATTCATTGGGCTACAATGGTCATTTTGTAGAGGAATAAATCATAATTTGTATGGATAATTTAGATATTTCATGTTATCTGGATCTTGAATCCGACCAGTGAGGGGCTCTGGCGGTGACGAGGTGTGCAACAGGGAGGAGTTTGGTGGCGACGGAAGGTGGCATCGGCAGTGACAGAAGGCACCCTTGGTCGCCACGTGCTCGGTTGTGGCCGACGATCTAACCGTCGAGCAGCACAACTGTAAGCACCGAAGGCCTACCGAGAGGGGGGGGGGGGTGAATCGGTAGCCGACCACGAATCCGAATACTTCAGTTTCACGCTTCTAAAACCTAACGAATCGTTGCAACCTAAACAATTCTAGTAGGCCAAGACCCTACACATGCTAGTGTTCATGATGCAAAGCAATGCGCGGAAGATAAACACACTAGCCTATGCAAGCCACAAGTCACCCTATCACTAGAGCACACAATTGCAGAATAGTAAAGAGAGGGTTAATGAATGCTCATGATTTTTTTCCCGAGGTCTTGGAAGGATGGCGTCTTCCCCTACTCCTCGTTGGACTACTTCCGCCGGAGTCCCGGTCCCTCCCACCACCAAGTGGAGTTCTCGCCCATGAGCCCGCAATCACTCCTCGAGTGAAGACACGGTGTGCGTCACCATTGCACAAAGCACAAGCTCGCTTCCCTCGAGAACTTGCCGAACTCTACGAGCTGGCATGGGCGCTCACTATTGATGCCCCTTCCAACAGCGGGCTCAAACCATGTACAAACTTGTGATGGCCTTCACAACCAATCATAATAGGCTCGATCACCGATAACTAACCAGTCTAGGTCTCACCATAGACCAAGAGTAACAACCTAGATCACACCCTCAAGGACACCCTAGCCTTAGATGTGCAAGATCACTCCATGTTACTCTCACTAGCACTCTCAAGATATCCAATATCCTCTCCTAGTGCTCTCCTCTTTTCCTCTTGGACCTTACCAAATATCCTCAGGTATTCCACTGGCCAAGAGAGGTCTCCAAGATCCCAACAATGAAGTTATATAGGCTCCCAACCTCAAACTAGTCGTTGCTCCATGAAATCAATTTTCTGGGCCTCCAGACCGGACTGTCCGGTCACTGCCTGACCGGACCGTCCGGTCACTGCAAACTGAGCTCCAACGGCTCTCTGCCCCTGCTGAACTCCAACTGACCGGACTGTCTAGTCAGTTTCTCTCTCCACTCCAGAAACTTTTGGCTGTAGCTTCCTTCTCGCCCGAGTTCCTGCTCACCTGACCGGACTGTCCGGTCACTCTGATTGGACCGTCCGGTCCGATTCTCTCTCTAGTCCAGAAACATTTTGCACGCTGCTTCCTCGCTGTCCAAGTCCCATTCCTACTGACTGGACCGTTCGGTCAGTTGACTGTATCGTCCGGTCACTAGGACTTCCAGACTTGGCAGTTTCCTCACTGCTCGCAGTAGTTGCCGGACAAAACCACTTAGTGACCATACAGTCCGATCACCTCTGACCCCTCTGTCCGGTCACTTCATCTAGAAGCTGAAACTTGTTGTCCTCCCTTGACATTGTTTCCTGACTTCTCCGAACAGCTCCTTGGCTTCTCCACTGTCAACTAGTGCCCGTGATTTCACCGAGCAACCTTGCACATCACCGACTAGACATGACCTAGACCCCCTTGATAGTCCGATTTTTCCTATGGACTTAAAGCCTAACAACTAGACAAGTGTACCAAACACTTGCTCCATAGCTTGTTCTCCACTTTGATCCATCTCCATCATCCCTTGGACTCCATCAAGCTCATCAAGCATTCATGTTTATGGTCATTGTCATTAATCGCCAAGGCAACCGTCATACATAGATTTGCAGTAGAGTTTAATGAAGGTTCCTGCATAGACAACACTCATATAGATATTAGCCCACAATTTCATAGTTGTCATCTATCACCAAAACATTCATACCTTGGGGATTGCATCATCAATGGTCATGAAGCTTACAACAACAAAGATTCCCGATATCCATCTCAGATGGGCTCCGATGTCGAGTCTACTGACGAGGCGACTGACAGTGCAAGGGGTCCAAGTGCGAGGCTCGACGGTGATGGACGACGACCTCTGCAGCAGTGCGCTTGGCATTGGCTGACCACCCGAGAATCACGAGCTATGCATGAAATGACGTCGGGTTCGTGGCGGCAGTTAGGGATTTGGTGGGTTGGAGTATAGCTGGGCATTCGGGCCGCCTCGATGAGAGTAAAAACCCAATGTCCTTTGTTCTGTGGTTTGTATTGCTTGTAATGTCGTGTATATCGTGTGTCCCTTGATGGGGTACCTTGCCGCCTTATATATCCCGGTTGGCAGGGGGTACATGAAGAGTCCTACTCGTAGTCTACAAGTATTAACATAGAAGGTCTATCTCTAACTGCCTTGTGCTTCAAGCCGACTCGGTCGGTTTCCTTGTTAGGGCGCTACCCGGTCAGTTGCCGACTTATGCTTAGCTATGGATACCCCTAAGGCAAGTATTCCACAGCAGCCCCCGAGTGCTTTCTAATTTTGAGCTTCGACTTTCTGAGTATTCCACAACAGTTTCGTGTGTTTCTTTTCATATTGTTCAAGTGCCAGATTTTTTTCTAAACCTTGGTTGTGGTTTCCTTTCATACTATTCAAGTGTCGGGGGTTTGTGCAAACACCGGTTGTGCTATTTGATTCTTATGTTCAGGATCCTGCGAATAAGTGCCGGCCCTACTTATTCGGCTTTACCGGTAAATGCTAAGGAAGTTTCAGTTGACGTCCGTTTTATACGGAAACTACTGTTTCATGGTTCTTTCATGAGTGAAAGTGTTCTGAATTCATGTGTTCTTTGTATTGTGTTCTTTCAGTTCTGAATTCTACTTGCTGAGTGTTTTTACTCACCCTTGTGTTCTTGTGGTTTCTAGGTACCCGATGATCAGGCATGCATGGGGAGGGAGTAGCCATATTATTTGATCATTCGCACACTATTTTGCTAGTCATTAATCTAGATCCTTAGAGTCGAATATTTTTATGTCATTAAAAACTATCTTGTGACCTCTTTGGTGTTACTTGGAGGTTATCTGGGTTATTGAGGTTGGTGAGAAATGCTATTTATGCATTATATTATTTGTGCTGCTATTCTTGACTTGTGTGCCTACGGATGGTAGGAATTACAGGGAAAACTCTGCCGAAATTTTCCATAATTGGTTTACTTAGTTGGATTGAGCCTTTGCCATGTGCCTTGGTCATGGCTCACGGCAAAGAAAACATGCTTTGCCATGGGCCGAATGTTGGGCACACGGCAAAGAATGCCGTTACCGAACGGGGAAGGTAACGGCGCCTTTTTTTTTTACTGTAACGTGTTTGCCATCAGGTATTTTGCCGTGAGGCTATTGCCGTGTGTTACCCACGGCAATACCTTTGCCGTGGGTATTCCCAGCCTTGCCGTGTGCCTGGGGCACACGGCAAATCGGTTGTTTCCCATAGTGAACATCACTGGTCGAGGTAATTCTTCAATGCTTTTGTCTAAGGCTCATACTAGCTATAGGGTTAGTACATGTTTTCTGCCTTTCCTGATCCGGTTAACAATAACCCTGCTGGAAGAAGACATTCAATATATAGTCACCATTTGGGGCTCTTAAAGTAGATAGTCCCTCTATCCCAAAATAATTAACACTTTAGCATTCTTCAGTTATCCTAAATAATTGGCATTCTTAGTTTCTGATACACTTTTCTCTCTTCCCAATACACCTCTATCTCTATCTCTCTTCTCCTTATTTTTTGTGCACCTACTTTTGGCACTTCTTCTTAATTCTCATGTTCCACCTCAAAATAATTGACACTTATAGCATTCTTCAGTTATCCCAAAATAATTAGCATTATCAAGTGCCGATACACTTTTCTCTCTTCCCAATACACCTCTATCTCTATCTTTTTTCTCCTTGTTTTTTATGCACCTACTTTTTACACTTCTTAATTCTCATGTTAGACTCCAAAATGCTGATTAAAATAGGATGGAGGGAGCATGTAAGAGGCAAAGGGGAGAGAGAGCCCGGTATGACAGAAGTTGAAGAAGCAAAGAGACAAACAACATAGAGTATTGTGGTACATATATACCCGGGATACTTAACCACTCGGCTAACTGGCCGAGTGGGCCAGGGGCTCGGGTATGGTGTATTCGGCCCAGAAGATATTTACTTAGATACTTGTTTGAGTAAGCAGCAAGTTAGCTTAGCAGATATATTGGAAAGATAGAATCTGTTGTAACCGACTAAAAGATTACCATGTAAATCCCTGCCCTTCGGATATATAAGGACTTCGGATATATAAGGAGGGCAGGGGGCCTTTGGTAAGAGACAGACTCGTATTGGAACCCTAATTCAGTGCGAACCCTAGCAACACAAAAACACCAAACAAGACGTAGGTTTATTATCCTTCGGGAGGCCTGAACCTGCATAAACCTTGTGTCCTGTGTCCATCGATCTTTCATACTCATACGCATACCTAGATCTACTATCGTGAATATCTCTCGACAGTTGGCGTGCCAGGTAGGGGTCGCATTGAGTGTAGCTTCATCAAAATCGATGGCTTTTGTTGACATCATGTTTCCCCCGGGAGACAAGATCTGCTTTGGTGCCGTCAGCTTCATCGCCGACCAGCACGGGAACCTTGTCAAGCAAGAACGCGTGGCCCGCTCGATCGATGCCATGACCGATAAGAGCGATCCGGCCAGCTGATTCCCGCTTGGCCTCAACAATGCGGCAACAGCTTTTCAGGCGGAAACTATCTCGAGCGGCAACTCAACGTTGCCCGCAACACCCCGATTGACAACCTTGGTCGACTCGGACTACACTACGGTTGATCTCCCAGCTCATCACATGGATCAGTCGGACGAACATCCCAAATTTTTTGATGAATCAAGATTTGTTGCAACAATCGGCCTTGAAAGCGAGTCACTCCTGGACTTCATTGAAGGGCCGAGTGATTCAGAGAGTTGTTCCTCAGACTTCCATGAGGTATTCATGGTGGCACCTACAGCCCAAGGAGGGGCTGACGGAGAAACGCCGGCGGTGGTTGCCGCACGCGGCGCCATACCAGATGGACATATAACCGATATTGAAGACGACGATCCCGATGCCGCCACTCCCCCGCTTTGTAGATCGGATGCTCAGCAGAGACCCCGAGTCGTGCAAAACCTAGATATGGGAGACCTCACCTTAAAACTTGATGGTGAAGACGTCTTCAAGACCCCACAGCACAACATCACGGCCGCGGCGACCCTCCTGCAAACAATAGAGCCCCTGCTCCAAGTCTCCCCAGAGTTGACACCTCAAGTCAACCAATTAAAAGCGCACATCAGGGCCGTGGCTGTACTGGATATGAGTGCGGCATGATCAACACCGAGTAAGTCAGTTTCTGGGGCCGCCGGTTCGGTACCCAGGGAGGATAGAGGAGACCGACAGTGCTCCAACCGGGAGGCAACCCCGCCTACTGTCTCCAGGCGCAGGCCCATCATAGAGTACCATGATCAGCATCTGAACGCTGACCTGCTCAATGGCATACCACCACGTGATGCGCGGGTCCGACTGGACAACAGATACCAGGAGCATGATGACGTGGCCCGCCGAGATTACAAAGATGAATGGCGCCGATGCGGTTACTGTGACATCCCATGTCAGAAAAATGAAGTTAACTAAACCTAGCATCAATTAAGGGCTAAACAAAAGAATAATTAATCCATGTGCCAAAGAATAAAAAGAGGAAACCTACTTAATTAAGTCCATAATATTCAAAAGAGGTCATTCACAAACATTACCAAAACACATGGAAGTACCCAGATATTTTTGCATATTCTGAATGGACATAACAAAATAGAATTTTGAGAATTTTTCCAGAATTTTTAGTAACCAATTGATACCCTTAAAAATTCCCCCAAAGTCAGAAAAGTGTATTTCGGGTTTGGAATTTTCATAATTTCTCAAAGCGAATCTAGCTGGTGCACCCAAAAGAAACGTTGGAGAACACGTTCTCCTGAGCCTACACAAAAATTTGGGCCCCATTTGGAGCAAGGTAACATGGCAAAACGGAGCAAACCCGAGTGAAGGTCCAGGGTCAAAACCGGGTCAATCATCCTCTTCTCCCCGGCCAATTCTAACCCGACACCGGGTTGTACCCGGGCATTGTCGCCACCGCTGATTTCCTGTTGCCCCATGCCGGCCACTGCACTGCCAACTTGCCGCCCTGTGCCACCGGCCAGGAATTGAAGCCGCCCACCGCCGGCAGCCACTCCCCTGCCGACAGCGCGACCCTCACTCCCTCTCTCTTCCTCTCTCACCCGCTCTCGGCCATCACTCCGCCAGCCGAGTCAAAAGGGGAGCAGCGGTAGCAGCAGCACACCAGCCTCATTTCTCTCACTCTCTCAACTCGAAACCGGCTCTCACACCCTCCCGAGCACCCCTGAGCGCCGGCACTCACTTCCCCTTCCTCTTCCCGGCGAAAAATCGAGCCAGTGCCCTGTTCTGGCCGCCATGGCCGCCGCCGCCCCGAGCTCTGCCTAGGCCAGCTCTCCGTTCCCTCTTTCATCGCAAATCGACACGCACGGACTCCACCCCACTCCTCTCTGACTCCCTCCCTCCCCTGTGAAGTGCCCTCGCCGAAAATTGAGGAGAAAAGACCGCCACCGCCGAAACCGCCCCACCTCGCCGACGGGAACCCTGCTCCGGCCTTCCCCCTTGACGAGTTCCTCGACGCCGACCGTCCCCGGACCACCGCGAAGCTCGTCGACCGAACCCCGGCCTCCCTCTCCCTCGGCACCATCGCGTGGACCTCGCTGAAGTTGCCTCTGCCACCGCGCGTCATCGCCGACCACCTCCGGTGAGACCCTCTCCCCTCCGACCGCCTCCACGAGATCCCCTAGGCATGGAGATCATACGAGTAGCTCGTGAGCCCCGGCCGTGCTGCTGATCGGCCGCTGGGCCGAGCTCGCCGTCACCGGCCACCGCGCGGGTGCGCGCGCGCCTGGAAAAATTTGAACCCAGTGGCAAAACTATAAATAATAGTGAACTTTGAATAAACTTCAAAATTCAATATCTCGAGAAATACCAGGCCAAAAATTGTGAAATTAATTTTGTTCAACTCCTAAAATCTTGCTCTCCCAGAAAAACAGGATCCAGTTCAAGTTTATTCAGTAAATTAATTTATTTAATCCATCAAAGTCACAACCCTAATTTGCTAAATAAATTCATAAGTAATTATGTGTAAATGGTAAATTCATTAAATTTGCTCAGTAAGCATTTCGGGGCATCCTTAAACTTTATGCAAAAGCACATTTCCATTTACATGCATATTTTTAGTATTATTGCATAAATCCTCATTTTCAGTAATTGAATTTATGTAAATTATTGGCTAGGAATTTAATTATGAAATTTGGCATTCCTGTTCCTTTTGCACTTGTACACTTATGAAAAATCCCATGAAAAATTTGAAGTTACCTAAGTACAAATTTGCTGTCGAAATTGATCATTTGCTAAGTAACTAGGAATTTCTTCATATAAATATTACTTTATGTGTGCATTTAAGGAAATTAGGAATAAATTAATTTCTGGAAGTCCATGGAAAATAACTCAGCTTCACATTACAGTTGAAAATCTCATGTTTTGGTTCTATGCTTTGGTTCTTGATTAACTATATGAGCTAGAACTAGTGATGAAATTAAAAATGCCATGTCTAGCTATAGTGTTAGTTTGCACATGGTCACTTTAGCTAAGTGGCTCAAAAATGAACTTTCTGAAATTTGACCCTAAGTACTACGTTGTCATATCCTCATCAGCATGTGAGGTCATTTAATCAACATCTAGGCCATGCTCATGTTAAAGTAGACTTACACTAAGATTGTGATAATTAAAAGTTGCATTCTAGTAATTAGAAGTTTGTCCCCTTCAAAAATTCAGTAGTTACCATGTCATACTTAGGTGTGCACACATTCATGAATAAATGATTAGTCATTAATTTTTATTTGCTGAGGAAGTTCCATGAATTGTCATGCCATGCATTCCATCTTTAGTTAAGGAAACTCCATGAAACCTTGTGTATTCCTTGGCATTTATGCATGTCCATTCCATCTAGGGATCGAGACCAAGGAAATCACACCGGACCAGCAAGGAGCTGAAGTGCACCTTTGTGAAGACGCTAACTACGATCACACCCAAGGCAAGCCCCGGTGCATAACCCAGTTTTGTCATTCGAGTCCTTTTACTTTATCACAAGTAGGAGTATTGTATTGTGCATTAAGTGTAGGACTTGGATGAACCACACTTGCATACTCCAGCAAGGACCTATGATTAGTATGTTAGTAAGCTTTTCCGTTAGCAAATGCTATGCTTAAACTAGTGGAGTCAACGGTAGGTTCTAGATTCAACTGTGGTTCACTTGGATACTGAACTTGATAAAATGGAGCACCTATCATTGCAACTCCACGGACAAGTATTGAACAGTACCAAGTACATACCTCTAATATGGGAATTGGTAAACCTAGTAGCTTGGGTGTTGTATTGTTGGACGGCCATAATCATCGATCCAGAGGTGATGTGAACAACACGGTGGTTGCACGGGTTTGAGGACCGCTGGAGAGTGCATGGGTTAAGCCTCGGATATGAAGTACTGTATCACGGGGAGGACGTGTACTCGGGATCGATGGCCCCGGATCGACTTTATAGAAATCTTGTGAACGGTGGCTATACGTGTTCTTAAATGATGCATATGTCGTGTATTTGGGTTTTCCCTATAGGATGTAAATCAATTCGAATTGTTGTCCCTCGCGGTTATGAGTACCTCTTGTTCGAGCAGCGGCAATGATGTGTTAAGTAGTAAAGTTGTGGTTAAGTTTCTAAAATTTACTTATGCTATGGATACATGTTGCTATGATGTATTGCTCTTTAGCTATATTCATGTCTTAGCAGCTAGCTAGACTCACCGTAGCTGAGTTCTACAATAAGCAAAGTAAAATCTTGTTTAAGGAAATTGAAAGTGCAGCATAGAACTAATAGGAGCTTTTTATGCAATCGTCAAATAAACCCGGTCAGCCCCCTGCATGCTAGGAGTCGGTTTTAGTAAACCTTATGACGGGTAAGTCTTACGGAGTATGTTAGATACTCAGGCTTTGCGTTGATGTTGTTTTTTAGGTTTTTCTCAAGTGACCTATTGTAATTGTTGTAATAAGGTTGTGTGGGAAGCCGAGGAGCCACAGAACTGGACCATCGAATGGGTCCCCAGTTCTCCTAACCTGGATGAGTGAGCCATCGCCATAGGGCCGGCATGGTTCACGTAGGACTAAATGTCGTGTTTTGTCGTTTCACCGCTTCCGCAAATTTGTGTAATGTGTACTAAGAACATATGTATTCAGATCTGAATTTAATTATATTTTACCTTTGGACTTGTAATATTATGCACCTAAGTGATGTGAATGTTCATGTGTGAATGCTGTGTATGGTTACTTCATTAACCATCTCTCGAGGCGATCCTGTACGACATACTCTACTTTTCGGAGTAGGGTTGTCACAGTTACGTTGACTACGAATGTGACAACAGGCGGTAGCCACATAGAGACGATCATTACCGTGATCAATGGGACGAGGGCCACCGTGATGATAGATCTCCTTGAGAAGCTAGCCGGGAACGATAATGGACCTCGGTCACCGACGATTATGACGAGGAGGCTGGCATCCAATCCTTCACTCGGGAGCTTCGAACCGTCAGCTGGCCGGTCGGCTTCAAGCCAGTCGGCATCGAGAAGTATGACAGCAAGATGGATCCGCGTGATTGGCTTCACGTTTATTCGACAGCCATACGAGCTCTCAGCGGCGACAATTTTGTCAGGGCCAACTACTTGCATGTTTGCCTAGCCCCAGCGACAAGAACCTGGCTCACTAATCTGCCCGACAACTCTATCAGCTCTTGGGCAGATCTCTATCGGCAGTTCGTGGCCAACTTTCAAGCCACCTTCGACAGGTCAGGGAATCATTGGGAACTTGGCTAGATCAAACAGCAGGACCGGGATCTACTTTGAGAGTACATCCAACGCTTCTGCCGAGTGAAAAATACCATCCCTAACATCTCAGATGCTCAAGTTGTCGCCGATTTCCAAGGAGGACTCCATGATGATGATCTGATAAAGAAGATTGGGAGGTTGGATGCCACCGGCGGACTGTCAGCCAAAGAACTGTTCATTATGGCCGACCAATATGCTACTGGCAATTTGGCTCTATTCCAAGTTTGCCAGTACAAGGAGGCGTCCCCAAGGAACCAGTCAGGTCTGTCCGATTACAGCAAGGACGGTGATAGGAAGCTCAAGCCAGACCGAAAGGTGGCCAACACCAAGCGCCCGACCAGGAGGAAACCAGTCACTCAGGATGACTTCGACAAGATGCTCGATGGCCCTTTCCTGCTACATGATGAAGCCCACAAAGCCAGGGAGTGCTTCAAGCTAAAAAACTTCGCCCATCATGCCTTGAAGGTCTACAAAGAATATCCCTGGGTCAATTACATATGTGGCCTTGAAGGGTGGCAGGAAGGACTCGGATAAGGATAACCAAGACGAGGATAAGGAGGACTTCCAAGACCTTGAACGCGAGGTCAATTACATATGTGGCCGGTCTACGGCAGACTCGAAGCGCCAATAGAAGATCCTCTACAGAGAGGTCCACTCGGTCTCACCAGTAGTACCTCCATATCTGCGATGGTCAGAGGTCCCAATTACTTTTGATCGGTCCGACCATTCAGATCACATCCCCAGGCCCAGGAAATATCTCTTAGTACTAACGCCGACTGTTAACTGAGTTCGGCAAAATCGGGCTCTGGTAGATGGCGGTAGCAGTTTGGACATCGTCTTTGTGGAAACCTTCAAGGAGCTTGGCATACCCTTGACCGACCTCAAGCCAAGTCAATCGCCGTTTCATGGGGTGACCCCGGGCATGCAAACAGTCCCTATGGGACAAATCAGTCTGCCTGTGACTTTCGGCACTCGGGAGAACTATAGGATGGAGTGCATCACCTTCGAGGTCGCCGACCTCGACTCTACTTATACGCCATTATAGGGCGGCCAGCCATTGCTAAATTCATGGCGGTACCACATTATCCTTATATGATGATGAAGCTGCCAGGACCAAACGGAGTAATCTCACTCCATTCGGATGTGCGGACATCATACGACTATGAAAACGGTAGTTGTCAGTTGACCGGGAAGATAGTAGCGGCATCAGAGCTGGCCGAGTTGAAGGAAGCGATTGCAATGGCTGAGGAGGCCATGCTTGACCCTGCTCCTAGGAAGGCGCTGAAGACTATGGTACAGGCGGATGCCATGGAGTCCAAGAAGATTAGCCTAGATGATAGTGATGTATCCAAGACCTCCAATATCAGGGTCAATTTAGGTGACAAATAGGAAAGCGCGCTCATCCTTTTTCTTAGAAATAATAAAGATATATTTGCATAGAAACCTTCTGACATGCTAGGTGTTCCAAAGGAAAAGGCTGAGCACAAACTTCACGTCCGCGAAAACACCTGGCCGGTAAGGCAACGACTTAGACGATTCTCGTAAGACCGAAATGATGCGATTAGGAAAGAAATTGGGCAACTGCTGGCAACCAGTTTTATTAAAGAAGTTTTCCACTCCGACTGGTTGGCCAACCCAGTTCTAGTGCAGAAGAAGAATAAGGAGTGGCGGATGTGCGTGGATTACACCAAACTTAACCAAGCCTGCCCGAAAGATCCATTCACCCTCCCACGTATTGATCAAGTGGTTGATTCGATGGCTGGATGCGCTTTGTTGTGCTTCTTAGATGCCTATTCAGGGTACCATCAGATTCCCTTAAACCAATCCGACCAGCTTAAAACCTTGTTCATCACGCCGTTCGGAGCCTTTTGTTACACAACAATACCCTTTGGCTTGAAAAACGCCGGTGCCACCTACCAGCGGAGTATGGAGTGATGTTTGGACAACCAGATAAGAAGGAATATTGAGGCTTATGTAGATGACGTGGTAGTCAAGACTCGGCTTTCCACCGACTTGATATCCGACCTAAACGAAACATTCGACAACCTTCAGAAATACAATATGAAGCTAAATCCAGAAAAATGCGTCTTTGGGGTCCCATCAGGAAAATTACTCGGTTTTCTGGTATCACATAGAGGGATTGAAGCTAATCCAGAAAAGTTAAATGCCATATTACGAATGGGACCTCCACATTCGCAAAAAGATATTCAAAAGCTCACTGGTTGTATGGTGGCGCTCAGACAGTTTGTATCACGACTCGGTGTTCGAGGGTTACACTTTTTTTGGCTACTCAAGAAGCAAGAATCATTCATCTAGAATGATGACGCACAGAGAGCCTTGGATGGTTTCAAGGCCTACATTAGTGGTCCTCTGGTGTTAACCCCTCCAGAACCAAAGGAACCTTTACAGCTGTACATTTCTGCAACCATACACGTTGTCAGCACTATGCTGGCGGTAGAACGGGCGGAAGATGGTAAGGCTCAAAAGGTGCAACGACTGGTTTACTTCGTCAGTGGGGTATTGTCGGACTCCAAGGTACGGTATTTCTAGCTTCAGAAGCTGATTTACGTATTGCTGATGACATCTTGAAAGTTGAAGCACTACTTTGAGGATCATCTAATTGAAGTTCCACACGTCGTTCGGCTAAGGCGAATTGCTACACAACAGAGAGGCCACAGGGAAAATTGCCAAATGGGCCATTGAGCTCGTATCATATGATATCACCTTTAAGTCCCGCGACTCAATTAAAGGTCAAGCTTTGTCGGACTTTGTTGCCGAGTGGACAGAATGCGAGTTACCACCCAGCCCGCATGAATTATGCTATTGGAAAATGGCGTTTGACGGTTCCTTACAACTAGAAGGTGCCGGGGTAGGGGTTATATTAACATCTCCTGATGGAGTCAAGCTGTGGTATGTCCTTCGAATGCACTTCCGCGCGTCTAACAACGCCGCAGAATATGAGGCACTATTGCATGGACTTCGGACAGCTATCTCACTCTGCGTCCAAAGAATAAGCATTTTCGGTGACTCGGTGCTAGTAATTAATCAGGTAACGAAGGAGTGATGTTGTTCTCATGAGAGCATGATAGCCTACTGCACTGAAGTTCAAAAGCTAGAAGATAAGTTTGATGGCATCGAGTATAAACATGTCCTGCACAAGTATAACGAAGAGGCAGATGAATTGGCCAAACTTGGGTGTAGTAGATCTAAAATACCTGACGGAGTATTCCTCGATGATCTGCATAAACCATCTGTACTAACCCAGCAAACTATGGAGCAGTCGACACTAAAGGCGGGGGCAGCACCACATGTAGCTGTCATTGAGGTAGATTGGCACACTCCCTTTATTGAGTATTTGGATCATGATACACAACCGACCGACAAAGACAAAGCCCTCCGAATTATTCATAAGTCGTGTTCATATTGTATAGTTGACCATCACCTGTACAAGCAAAGCCCACACGGGGTACTGATGAAATGCTTATCTCAAGATGAAGGTAGAGCTATATTAGGAAACATCCACGCTGGCATTTGTGGGAATCACGCAGGCCCATCCACAATTGCGGCCAAAGCAATGAGGCAGGGGTTTTACTGACCGACTACGGGTGCTGATGCCAAGGAAATCGTCTGAAAGTGTGAAGGTTGTCAGTTCTTTGCACGCCAAATGCATGTACCCACCACAGAACTTCAAAATATCCCAATAACTTGGCCGTTTTCAGTATGAGGCTTAGATATTGTTGGACCCTTCATGAAGGCTCAAGGGGGTTTTACTCATCTTTTGGTAGCAGTGGACAAGTTCTCTAAATGGATTGAAGCAAAGCCAGTCTACAAGATTTCGGCAAAAAAGGTCATCGAGTTCATGACCAAAATATTCACTCGGTTTGGTGCCCCACACAAGATCATCACTGACAACGGTACTCAATTCATAGCAGAAGAGTTTAAAGAGTTTGCGGGCCGAATCGGCTTTAAGATTGGCTATGCCTCGGCCGCCCATCCACAGTGCAATGGCCAAGTTGAGAGGGCAAACGGCCTCCTGCTTTCTAGAATTAAGCCTCGTATATTTGATCGACTAGAAAAGTACGCTCAACGGTGGGTTCGAGAAGTGCCATCTGTGTTGTGGGGTCTTAGAAGCAATATAAGCCGTGCCACTGGGCACTCCCCTTTTTCTTTAGTTTATGGCTCAGAGGCCATGTTACCAATGGAGATTCTATTCACCTCCCCACGGGTGGTAGCGTACGAAGAAAAAATCTCCAATGACCATAGGTGTGATGACTTGTTATTGTTAGAGGAGCAGCGAGATGCCACCTTAATTCGGTCGGCAAAGTACCAGCAAAGCTTGCACCGTTATCACGACAAAAGTGTTCGAACACGGGGTTTTTCCGTCGGCAACTTGGTTTTGAAGCAAGTTCAGTCAAAGGTCGGTAAGCACAAGTTGTCAGCTTCATGGGAAGGACCTTTTATTGTAAAGGAAATCACTCGGCCAGGCGCCTATCGATTGATGAATGAGGACGGGTCAGACCTTCAAAGTTCCTGGAACGTTTCACAGCTACGTCATTTTTATGCCTAGAATTTATAGTTTATTGTACTTCTATTGTTGAATATATATACATAATGGTCATGATATCTCATTTTGCAATTTATGATTTCTATGAATAATTGTTGTTATTGTTTAAGTCATGGCTCAAATTCTGATACTTGGTATCACCCTAACTCGTGCATGTCGACCAAGCGGGTTACTTAGTCCCCAGGGTTCTTGCCGTCTGTTAGGGACCAAGGCAATTCTCCCAATTCGCATATGCTTGACCGAGTGAGTCTTAGTCTCCATGGTTCATATCGGTTATTGGGAGCATTGTTTAGAGGGCTGACATGAGTTGTGTATTGGTTGTGAGTGTTTAACACGAGTTCATACAATACATATACAAAGTAGCGCGACCCAAGAATTCATTACAATACTGGTAATGAATCTAGACCTTAGCGGTCTATCGAACCTTAGTTATATTACAACAACAGAGATGTAATACAGTATTTTAAGCTTTACAACTCCTTACACTTTGGGTAAGGGATCTAGCTCTATTTGGTCGGCTAATATATGCGCTATTTTTTGCGCCTCAGCCACAAGGGCTTCACATTGCTCGTCCGAGAGATCTTTGTGGAAACCCTCGGCAACCATATCTAACTCTATGTTGGGGATGTGAGATTTTGCTATTTCTAGGACTTGTGCGGCGGCTAGCTTTGCAACATGTTGAGCATGCTCTTTTAATCGGCCGGGTGCCCCTTGTAGCCTAGTCATCAGATCTCGGCACCGAGGTGGTTTTTCTTCAGGGTACACGTACTGGGCGACCACCTCTGCATCTTTCTGAAGAGCTACAAGAGACCATCAAAGGTTTTCATCACCCTCTATAAATTTCTTCTGCAAAAGCTCATAAGACCTTTTTGACCCTACAAAAGTACAACAATTACATATACCTAGGTACATATAAACATGGGAATAAAGGTATCATGCTAACAACACTTACCTCTTAGGTGTTTCTCAGCATCTAATTTTTCAGCTTCGAGGGTGGCAACCTTTTCCTTGTATTCTTCCTTAAGCTTTTCAACTTCTTTGAAGGCTTTTTGGAATTGGTTTAGCTCATCCATAGCCTTTTTGAAGATATTTTTGGCTTTGGATAGTTCGGTTTCTAGCTTTGTGTTTCTCTCCCTATGGCTTTTTATTGTTCCTTCAGCATCTGTTAGTTATGAACATTTTAGTTTATAGTTGTATTTCCATATATATAGGTATAGTA
The DNA here is from genome assembly GCA_032690845.1 of Eleusine coracana subsp. coracana. Taxonomy (NCBI): domain Eukaryota; kingdom Viridiplantae; phylum Streptophyta; class Magnoliopsida; order Poales; family Poaceae; genus Eleusine; species Eleusine coracana. The sequence continues at coordinate 47,274,783 of CM064430.1, forward strand.
ATTTTTACCTTCAGCCCTTTTCTTCCAAGAAGATAGGGATTCTTGCATTATCTTGGAGTCGTCTTTCAGCTTTTCAAAATCATTTTTGATTTCTTCCGAGTCCTGGAGCTGCCTTTTTAATCCCTGGTTCTAGGTTTTCAAAGCTTCAATAGCTTGGCAGATGACTCCAATTCTTTTATACGGCCTTCCAGACCTGCAATTTGAGCAGCCGACTAGGCGTCTTATTTTTGCTTCACTTCCACCATTCGCGATACCTTTGTATGGAAGAGGTCAGATATTCATATTCTAGAGATAGCATGCGAGGTATATGCTTTGTGGATCTCGTACCTTGTAGCTGAAACTGAAGTTCATCAACTTGAGATGAACGGGCTTTTAGATCGACTGATAAGCGCCCGACTTCCAGTCTCCCTTTGGCAAGCTGATCTTCTAAATCTACGGCTTTGGCACGATGCTTCTCGACAAGTTGCAGAAGCTTACTCTTGTTGGCCATATGAGTTTTCAGAGCCTGTAATGATGGCGAGTTATATGGTTGAAACTTCATAGCCAGGTTTGGTGATTACTATTATCAACATTATTTTTCAAGAATGGAGGAATACTTGGAAGGAATGGTAGGCTTTTTCAGTATGTTCTTCAAAAATTTTCAACTCCACTTGTTCTACCGACTCATCAAATCCGGTGATGGTGAACCGGCCAATATGATATATTGACCTAGTCGGCGTGGGTTGTTCTGGAGCACCCTCTTTTACCACTCGGTGAATGGGAGTAGGCGTGACATTTTCCTCCAGACCGATCGTATACTCATATGTTGGTTCTGGCATTATTTCAAATACCAGTGATGGCTCTTCAGGTTCAGTGGAGGCAGGAGTATTAGCACCTGCTGCCACGTCAGATGTATTCAGGTCTGGGACATTAGGTGACTCAGCCTGGCTAGCTTCTGGCCGAGTGGATTTGGGTGCATTCTTTAAATACTCGGCTTCTCTGCCGAGTGGCCTGGGACATCATCTTTGGATGTCCTAACAGCTAGAGCATCTTGGTCTTTTTCAGGAACTGAACTTTGCGCCGGGATGTCTTCAAATGACGTTCGCCCAGACGACTTGTTAATTAGATAGAGATTACATAATTGTTCAAATGTAGAGCTGAGCTTCAAGTTACATTGTTCTGTTTACCTTGAGCAGCATTTGAATTTTAGGCCTGACACTTTTGGTGGGGGGCTGGTTGGCCTTGGGGTACTTGTTGTGTCTGGCGCCGCCTCATGGGTGCCTGCCTTGCTTGGTTCACTCAGACGACTTTGCTCTTTCTCATTTTCATCCATGGTCTGCTGAGTGGTGGAGGCTTTCTCTGAAGTTTTCTCTTTGCCTGTTCTTGAAGTCTAGCTACTCTTTTAGCTAGCGACTCTTCTACATCAGAGCCTTCAATGTGCGCCTTGCGGCGCTTGGAGGGTGATGGTTGTGTGGGAGACTTCTTTTGTGGCATCGGCGCCAATGGTGGATTGCACACATATATATCAAGGTTCTACAACATATGTGATGTATAATTCGTTACTAAACAAAATGAAAGAGGTGTTAATTTTTCAAGCAGCGAGGTGGATAACTTACTATACTCCTATCAGTCAAGGAATGATGTCCAGATTTTGCACTCCCTAGAGTCCAACCAAGAAGTGATGCAAATATGTTCTCCAGATGCAATGTCAATTCCCTCTCTGATAATATTTCTGGCACTTCCATTGTGGGGTCTGAGCCTAATTGAAATTTCCATCTGAACATGGCATTTCTTGATAGGTTGTACGCGGCGATATATGAAGCTTGCGGCAACGTGTACGCCGGTATATCCTTTAGACTTGAGATAAGCAATATGCTATAATATAGCATCAACCTAAGACTTCTTGTTTGGACGAGCCTTTGCTGACCACTCGGGTCGGGGCTTGGGGGTATCGGCTGTCATTTCTGACAAAGATGGATCGTGGTTTCCATGGTAAAACCAGTCCGCGTGCCACCCCTTGTTGGTTGATGGAAGTGGCACAACAATATACTTGGATTTATTCCTTAATTGGAATCCAGCACCCCCTATGACATTATTATTGTTTGACTTCAAAACAAAAAGTTCTTTGAAGGTATCAAAATGGGGATAGATACCTAAGAACACTTCACACAGGTAAATAAATATGGAGATGTGTAAAATGAAATTCGGATTTAGATTGACAAGATTGATGCCATAGAAGAAAAGAAGACCCCTAAAGAAGTCACAACAAGGGATCCCAAATCCATGATAAAAATGAGGAGAAAACAGTGATTTGATCGACGGGAGGTTGGGGAAATCTCTGACCTATGACCTCGATCCATCCTCTGGTCTATTGATCCTGCAGCACGCCGTCAATCACCAATCTGTTGATTTTCTCTAAATCCATGGCAGACACGGGGAACTCCTTGATGGCGGTAGGGATATCAAAGATTGTTTCTTCGTCTTTGCCCTTTCTAGGAGAGGATTGGTTCTTGGAATGAGCTTTGGTGTTTGGACGGGTACGCTTCGGGGCCATCGCTCTTGTGTTAGCACAGAGGAAACTGATGCGTGGAGTTTCTAGGAGGAAATGGAGGCCTGGGACCTAGGGTTTGTGCGGGCAAGACGGCGGTGGGACTGTTTGACGGTGCCTTTATAAGTGTTCGATAACCTAGTGGGCCGAAGCTTGTCATATTCCGTCAAGTCTAGTTTTGTTAAATCGGTACACACATTTATTATGATACTATGATTGTTTTTAAGCATTAACCTTGGATGTTGAGGATCTTAAAATAAGTGATAAATCACTCGGATTGATGCGGTTTCAGTTTTGGAAATTGCACATTTCAAGATTCTGTGACAACTCATTCGGCTTGTTGCAGTTTTAACCTTGGAAATTGTACCTTTCGCGATTCTGTGTTAAATCACTCAGATTATTGTGGTTTCAACCTTGGAAATCGCATCTTCTGAGATTTTGTGATAGATCACTTTTATTATCTCGGCACCAATCTTGGGGGCTGAATTTTTGTATTACTACTATTGATACATCACCAATCTTGGGGGCTATGATAATTGAATTTCATCATTAATCATTCGGATTAAGGGCACTTTAGCATTATGGATGTAAATATTAATTTGGTGATGCACCACTTGGCGAATAGTAGTAATTTTGTATTACTACTATTGATACATCACCAAATTGGAAGATTCAGATGTCATTATGCCCTTTTGTGTAGAGGGACAAGTTTAATTGGATATTTTTTAATAACTTAAAAGTTGCTTCGGTATAGACTCAACAACCTTCTGAGTTGGGGGCTATGTTCATAGGCTATTTCTTTTTCAGGCATTTATGAATAAGAGTTATCAGAAGTAATAGAAAAAGCACTTCCCAATTTCATAAGATGTCAAGGCAAATCAAGACGACGATTCAAAATGGAAAGTGCTTGGGGGCTACTGTGGGACATATATACCCGGGATACTTAACCACTCGGCTAATTGGCCGAGTGGGTCGGGGGCTCGGGTATGGTGTATTCGGCCCAGAAGATATTTACTTAGATACTTGTTTGAGTAAGCAGCAAGTTAGGTTAGCAAATATGTTGGATAGATAGAATCTATTATAACCGACTAAAAGATTACCATGTAAATCCCTGCCCTTCGTATATATAAGGAGGACAGGGGGCCTTCGGTAAGAGAAAGACTCATATTGAAACCCTAATTCCAGTGCGAACCCTAGCAATATAGAAACACCAAACATGACGTAGGGTTATTATCCTTCGGGAGGCCCGAACCTGTATAAACCTTGTGTCATGTGTCCATCGATCTTTCATACTCATACGCATACCTAGATCTACTATCGAGAATATCTCTCTACAAGAATCATGAGGTATACCATCAACAAATTGGTAAAGAAACATCTGTCATTTAGTTCTGGGAGTGATTGATGAGGACATCACCATGCTGGATACGCGCATATCATGGCCTTCTCCAAGTTACAAGTCGTCACCAACTCGGTTGCCGTGTTCGTTTCGGATTCAGCCGACACTCCTTCACGGTTTTGATGATATTTCCCACATCCAACGTCCAAAGGAGGTGTTCTTTGATGCGTTGGAAAGGAGACGACGACACCGTCGTTTTGGTTCTGGTCCTAGCTCCAGAAGTGTCGTGAGTCATAATATGTGACCATGACAAGGTGCTATGCCACCTATTTTGGGCCAACTTGGCCATGTATCATGTCGGGCCTTAAGCCCATGTTGTGGGCGCCCCCCTGGTCGCCCCCAATCCTAGGACGTCCTTGTTTCCTACATAAACTTAGTAGCCGCCGTCTTTTAGTTTTGGGTTTTGTTTAGTTCAGTTTTCCAGAAAGAAACGTGATCGAATTATTGTAACTGTGGCGACAAGTCCTTTTACAGTAATCCAGGGCCCCTGTTCTTGTTCTACACCACTGTGGCGATTAGTCCTTTTATGTTCAGAGTTTGAACCTTTTCTTGTGATTTGCTTCATCCATATTTACAATTTCAGATTGCGTGTTTATCCTCTCTTTCTTGTGTTCTCGATTTTGCTTGCAGGAACAATCAAGGTGTGCTTGGTGTAACGGTTGCGGGGTTGGATCGTGACTGATTCAAGCCAGGTCGTCGACGCTGAGTTCCCCAAATTCAAGTTTATCCCCTTACCTCTCGGAAGATCGGGCCATATCTACATCAGTGATCATATGGAATCAATGAAATGGTAAGAAGGATGGAGGTTGTTTGTCTTTTGTTGTGTGATATGACATTATTAAAAAAATATATAATATAGATACTATCATGTGATAGAATTGTATAACATATTGTATCTGTGACGAATGTCTTATAGTTTATTATATTTAACATCCATAGCAACGCACGCACAATTTGCTAGTTTTTTAATATACGTTTTATTCATTTCACTTCTACTACAAATATCGATTGGTTGCATGTTATTATTTCTATCATTCTCATATATTATAGGGACAATTGTGTCCTTTACCTCCACTGCTACAAAAAGGGAATTTAGTGATAGGTATGTAACGCATTTAGAGACGTAAAATGTCCCGTCTTTATTTTTGCGTCTCTAAATCTAATGTTATAGTAACGGGGATTTAACTGTCTCTAAAACTAAGATTACAGAGATGTAATATCATCTCCGTCCCTAGTATACTTTAGGGACGTACCAAATCCCCGTCCCTAGATCTTATTCTGATTAAAAAAAGAAAAGGCGGGCCAGCCCAGCCCAGCCTAGAGGAACCTTAGATCCGCCACCACCGGATGGGGTGGGGAGGCCGCCGCCGGAGGGGGAGAAGGCCATCGGGGGAGAGGAGGCCACTGCCAAAGGGTGAAAGAAGGCCACTGCTCAAGGAAGTCGTGCGAGATCTAGAAGCAACGAGAATGTGGAGGCCCGCGTGAACATGGGCGCCTTGGTGGAGGCCACCGCGTCGGTATCGAGCGCCAAGGCCCACGCCTAGTTGGCTACGTGTGGCAGCGTACAACATTGACGTGCGAGGAGGTCAGGTACAGGGCGTTGGGGGTGAAGGTGCATGAGGGCGGGCCGCACGGGAAGGAGATGTTGGAGGCGGCACCGCGGGCGAGGAAGGTGGCCACAACGGTGAAGAGGAGGAACGGGATGAACAGGAGGATGAAGTGGATGGCCATGGCCATCCACTTCATCCTCCTGTTCATCCAGGGCGCGGGTGAAAGAGAGGCAGAGAGGCGGCGGGAGTGGGGTGAGAGAGAGAGAGAGAGGTAGAGTGGCGGCGGGAGTTAGGGTTTAGGTTTATATAGCAAAAACTGGAAAGGAAAACAACTAAAAAGAGAGGCGGCGGGAGTTAGGGTTTAGGTTTATATAGCAAAAACTGGAAAGGAAAACAACTAAAAGAGAAAAAAAGGAGTGTGTTGTCGGTGGGGGGTGAACCGTGATGTTTTCATTGAAAGGAGGATGTTTACCAGTGCGCAACTCATCTTCTCTATTGAACCCGTCTCTATTTCTTTATATACTAGCGACAGGAATAGAAACTCGTCCCCAAAAACTAAAATAGTAGTGACAGGGACTCAAATCCCCATCTTTATTATAAATCCCCGTCCTTCAAAACTGAAACAGTAGTAACGGGTATACAAAATTCCGCCTCTAAATTAAAACCCCTTCTCTATTAGTTAAACCTATAGAGACGGATTTTTAACACCGCCGCTAAATCTTTTACCAGAGACGACTTTCTATTCAAACGTCTCTATATGTGTCTTTCAACCAAATAGCAGTCACTATAAGTGATCTAGTGACATGACTATTTTAGCTGTCTCTAAACACACTCATTAAATCCCTATTCTGTGATAATGCTTATTATAAAATTGAATTATATGCTTGACCCTATTTTTTACGGTTTGTATATTTGATCTTGTGTTTCTAAAATTGATTGGGTCAAACGTGCAAATCTTAAAAATAAAATAGTCAAACGTGCAATTAGACTTAAAAACAGAGTCAGTTTTATCTAAGTCTTTATATTATAATATGTAAAACCTCTAAATGTTCATAGCCCAAAACAAATTGATTTCTAAGCGAATTGGAGGGGTTTTCCTTTTTTCCTTTCCCTTCCTATTTTTACTCTATTTTCTAACCCAAAATAAATTGATTTCTAAACGAATTTTCAAACACCTTTCCATACAATAAAAACCTAATGCATCTAACAAGCATGAATGCAATAACCAATAATAACAATAATAAACAACCTAAATTAATTATAGTATAATAAATTTAGGACAAATTTTACCAATAATAACTCTTTTACCAATAATAAATGATTATAGTATAATAAATTTAGGACAAATTTTAATCTATTATAAAAATTTTAAAACTTAGTGAAATTTTAATCACAAACCAAAATATAAAATTTTGGGGTGTGACACCAGCCATGTTGGTACATGGACACAAAAAAAAATGTTGTAGACGACCGCACCGTATAGGAAGGTGAGGCGACACCAAAAATAGGTGAAGAGATGACCACACCTCAATTAATAAGTTGTAGAGATATATAAGATTTCTATATATGATAGTCCTTTACTCCGCTTGAGTATATGAATATGATTTTGTGAGTTTTTGAACTCCATTGCCAAATTTGCATCCATTTATAGTTTATGTACAAATGGACAAAACATTCAAAACATGAAAGCTCATTTGTGGAATAAAAAAGAACATATAATAATAATATTATACTAAATGTGCATTATAATAATATTATAAAAGAAATACAAATGGTGATATTAAATGTGCATTATAATAATATTATATTTAATATAAGGATCAAAATGGGACACAATATTTAATGTAAAATCTCAATACTTGAGAAGAAGATAAACACTACTCCCTCCGTTCCAAAATTATTGTCGTCATTGATTTTTTTTTCTACCATTGACCATTCATCTTATTCAAAAAAATTCAACAAAAATACCATATATTTTTTCATTATTTGTTTTATTAATAGATAAAATTGAAATATAACTTATAATTTTTCATATTTGCACAAATATTTTGAATAAGACAAGTAGGTTAGTTCTCCGTACCATAACCCTTTGTTCTTCAAATTTTGGATCGTCATCCCTTCGAATTATTTTCTTTGATGCACTTTTTCTTGGGAGATCCACGTTCCATCGCCGTCTTCTAATATCTTTCGATCTTTTGTTCGTGAAGTTATCTTTTTCTCCAGTTGAATACTTTTGCTTCCTCTTTCCCTTCTTCTATCTCGATCCCCCTCCTTGGGATCAATCTCTAGTCGCCACAGATCTGTTTTTTGGTGGCTAAATGCTCCTGCACACTCGTCAGCTCCCGCCTCTACTCACCAAACCATGAAACTGTTGGTAGAGATATGCAGATTATTTTTGCAAAACAAAATACAAAAAGGCGCAAATCAGCAGCCCACCAGCCGACAAACCAATTTTTTTAAGCCCACAAGCACACAATTCTCAAAATCACTTAAAAACTCTAAAAAGATCACATAAAACCACATTCATATAAAATCTTAAAACAAATTTTTTTTACCCTGATGAATTTTTTTAAGTCCACAGGCAAAAAAAAGTTATTGGAAGCCCACGAGCACAAGAACTCAAAATCAGACATACAAAATAGAAACCCGACAAATGGGTCTCAAACAAAATAGAAGCCCATTAAACAGGTCTCAGTCATAAAAGAAGTCCAACAATCAGGTCTGAAACATTACAAGCCCAACAAAAAAAAAGGATTCAAACTATTGAACCCGCTAATAGTTTTGTGGACACAGTTCAACCACAAACGGGCATGTTGTAGAAGATCTGGTCCATCTATATGTTGGGCTGTATTTGACGCAAATGCAAAGTCCCAATCTTAGGATAACTCTTCGATTACAATCCTACAATCAAAAAATGTGATGGAGCCTTCTGCAAGAACGAAGTCACCTGCTATGGCGACGGACTCAATCTTTTATACAGGTTTTACTCATTTCACTTGCTGCTACTAATAGAGATTGGTTGCATATTATTGTTTCTACCATTGTCTCATATATTATAGGGACAATTGTGTCATTGACCTCATTCTAAAGTCCAATTGTATGCTTAGACCTGAAATTTTTAAAAACACAGGGTCAAACATGTAAATTCTAAAAAGGAGGGTCAAACATGAAATTGGATTTGAAAACAAAATCAGTTTCCTTTAAGCCCCTATATTATAATATGTAAAACCTCTAAACATTTGTAGCAACGCATATTTAGCTAGTCTCTATGTCTACATCTTAATAATTCCAGTACGGTCGTCTACGTCCACTTTTTGGTGTCCTTAGTTTGAGTCCGTTTCCAGTACAGTCGTGGGGAATAAGGCAGGAGGCGACATCCCTCGATTCGGTTTGATGAGGTGCAGACACTCATGACGTGGCTCAAGTTGGCTCTTAGCGTCCTTGGAAATAATACAGCAACACAAAGAGCCGCAGGGCAGCGTTCTAATGATTCTGCTCAAGTAAACTAACCGAATTTTTAGACACAAGAGGTAGCACACGATAGTTACTAACGAACGGTGGGAGGCTCTGAGTGAAAGTCGCCAGAAGTGATGAACAAAATGATACTTGCCAACATGACCAGAGAGAATCCATAAGCTTTACTGAGGATGGACGTCCCCTTGCAAAAAAAAAAAAAAATGAGGATGGAAGTCTCTCTCCTACGAGTGCCGCAGGCCCACAGGCCGCAGCCCCAGCGTGTCCCTCGCACGCGCGCAACCAACTCGCCATCACGCGGATCCCACAGCGATGCACTTTGTTGCGCGCTAGGTGCTCCCCAGGTAACACCACCAGACTACCCCGGAAGGGACGCCCGTGCCCGCAGCCAGGAGCACGCTCACCCCCACCAGGATCTTGCCTCCTGTCAACCAGAGAGGAAACAGAGGAAGGAAGGCTAGAAAGCAATGCCACCAGCAATGGAACTGGAGCCAGCAGGAGCTGCCTATTGGAGAGAGGCCCAAGAGACATTACGAATTTGATCCGTATGCGAGGGTCATACAGATATTGATCCGTGAGGGAATAGTTCACTAATGGGTCAAATTGTCGAGACTTATTAGAAGGGTCCATATAAGTGGAGACGGGACAAGGGGTACGTGCACCCACCAGTCCATAACCCTAACTGTCGCGCTCCTCTCTCTCTCGCCCACAACCCTAACCGTGTTGCCCGTGCTAGCACGCCATGCACGGTGCTCCAACCTCATACATGTAGATACCGCGAGGAGGCACTACTGTTGCTATGGTGCCGGATGGCTGGACTTGGAGGAAACTATTGATGTGATCGACTACTTGCTCTACACCGACGCGCGACTACGTTGGATGAGCTGCTCCAACCTTCGCTTCCGCTCCGCCTACGTGTCTAGTGGTAACAATCCATGATCCCTTTTTGTAAGGTTTCCTGGTTGAATGGTAGAAATCTCTGTTGGACAAATTGAAGGATGTCATTGACTTGGCGCGTACGACATTACTATGGACCAGAAGTGATGTTCAAGATTTCAAGAAAAATTGATATCGAGAATATGGATGAATAACTTTGCATTTTATATTTTACTTTAAATATTTATGTTTTATTTATAATTATTAAATGATACTAGTAATATGCATGTGTGACACGCACGTGCAATTATTCTATAATGTTATCTTGTTTACTGGAAATCACGGTTGAAATAACCAGGGTTAACTGGCCGGTAAATCTGGTTAACCAGTCTGGGCCGGTTACCCCGGTCGTCCGGTTAATCTCAGGTTGTAATTTAATTTTTAAAAAATTAAAAAAATCAAATTGTGTCCGGACAAGATCTGGTTAACCAGTCTGGGCCATGATCGCACAAGATTCTTCTAGTAGTAATTCAATTATTCAATTCAACTCCCCAACCATTTCTCGTTTTATTATGTCTGAGCTCTTGCTTTGACGTTGCTTGAAGTACATGGGTGTGCACAGCAGTGTTCACCAGTCTCCGCCATGCAGTGTCTGTTCGGCTTGTGTCCGGACAAGCTTGTGCCCTTTTTTTCTTCAAAAAATCATTTTTTTAAAATGTCATAAACTAAATTTTTACGATCTACACTGTAGCAATATGTCTATGTACTGTAGCAATATGTCAAGCAACAAAACTATTTTATCCATATACATTTGCAAGTAAGAAGGCATAAATAGCAGTGAAGATCTACACTGTAGCAATATGTCTTTGCAATAAAAAAACAGTACAACATGATTATATGTCCCTTAATATTGGTGCATTATAAATCTCAATATGGAATGAATCACTTCACAGTTTCTTCAGTATCTGATCCTCAATTTCCAGATTTAAAGCATGATTAATATCACAAAGTATCATATATCGGTCCTGATTTTTTATTGTTGTTTCATCAACTAAAATAAGCAATTGAGATAAATATTTCTTAGACAAAAGGATTTATGTTGTTATCTCATTAAGTAGCAAAGCAGATTCGAGTATCTACCATGGAGAAACCATTCTGAGCACATTTACTTTGTTGTTGACTCTGAACTTTAGGATGTTGATCACATTGTCCTGGAGCTACTCTTGCAACAACCACTCAAGAAACTCCACATGGAGCATTACGCCATTAGTCCATTACCTTTGTGGCGCTGCAGTTCAAGAGTGACTACCGTTAAGCCAATCTAAAGGTCAAAACAAGCAAACCAGAAGCTAGAACGGTGGTGACTGTATCCGTTTACCTTCCACGTGATTTCTCACTGGCTGTTGATGCGTTGATTGGACCTCGGATTGATAGTCCACAAGCAATCCATATGCCATCGCTCCTCACTAGTTTGTGTTCGCTGCCGTGGATACCTAGTCAGACATTCTTGATCTACCATTGATACTTCTTCAGACAAGTTTGATCTTCTTGGCCGGCAGATGGATTCAGACGGCGAAGAACAGGCCCAGCATCTCGCGCTCCTCGATAGCGATCTGGCAGGTCATCCTCATCATCCGAATGCTGGTCCCACTTCTTGCTACGAGATCCAAGAGGAAGACAGGGGGAGCAAATCGGGATTAGAAGAATGGAGACCAGATCTGGTCAGGAGATATCATGGATTAGAAAATCGAATGAGGAAGGAAATCAACGGTGGTCTCCACTATGTCCCAAGCGCACCTACGCCGTTGCGGCCACCGTCTCCTCCTGGTCGTACGTATCCTACGACATCACCTCTTCATGGCGAGCTATTTCATCGGCATCGCCGCCGTTCAGCTGTCGCCACAGTTGGTGCACTCTGTCTACCCACCCTTATCCATTATCCATTTGCATTTGTGTGTGGAGTGGAGATCCGCAACAACCATAGACGGCCTTTTGGAATCGCAGCTATTATTCAAATCGTAAGGAAAAGAAAACTCAGCAAACCACAGAAGGAAATAAAGTTGTGAGTCAATCACGCCTGCAGAAAGAAAATTTACTGCCGGTATACGCGTGCGGGTACGCTGGAGGTTGGGTCAAAAAAAGTAAGCAAAAAGGGGAAGAAACAAACTGGCAGTTCTATAAACAACGTGACAATCGTCATGGTTGTCCCACAGGATCCATTAATATGGCTAATCAAATGGTTAAGATTAAAAACGTGATTAAGATTAAAGGCTAAGATTAGAGGGATAAATTAACTCAGGGTAACTAGTTTTTGTACGGCACAATGTAGATTTTACAAAATTGAAACTTGAAAATATTCGATTATATTTTTTTGTGAGGCCCCTCAGCATCCGGTTCGCCACCGCGTTGTATGTCCACCCGCCTTCGCCGCCCCTGAGCTCACGTCAGGCGTCCACCCACCCGTCTGGCAGCCAGATCGGGCCGTCCAGGTCGTCGTCCCAGCCCAGGTCACCACCTCCGAGCACGATGGATGCAATCGAAGTGGTCGAGGAACGCGCCCGCCCTGGCGCGCCGGAGCACGGACCCGATCTCGGAAGGCGTCAGCCCAGGGAGAAGGCACGTCGCCGCTCGAAGGCGGCAGCCCCATCGTTCGAATTCGACTTTGCCAGGTACCGTGTACGTGGGTTCATACACCCAGGCTGACAGCATTTTAGGAGGTTCCTCGGCTGCGCATGGAGGCCCTGGTGGTGGGGTTGATCCCACATCATAGCAGGGGAATTCTTCGTACACCAGAAAGAACACGTCATCAGCGGGTATTTTGCTCAACTACAATCAAATTGGCACACACGGGTAAGCCGGTCTAGACATACATTATATTTTGTTTTCTCAGCGATAAAAGTATAACGTGTTTGATTCTTCAGCGATGAACTAGCTGGAAATAAAAACGGATTTTACCAGAGGAAGGAAAGGGCTCAATTTGGCTCTTTTTGATGCCCCCGATGAATAGCTTTGTTCTTCGTCCTTGGATCTGGAAGAAAATTCCCTGTACAGTCCCCACTCCAATTCATCACGTATAGAAAAGTACAAAATTCCTGTAACCTTACGAGGCTTTCTGAATGGTCTCGAGATCATTAGGATGACCGAAAGCACCGATGTCGATGATGTCCCGACTTCATTGCAATGTTCAAAGTAACTTATGATAGGCATCGTCATCTCCAGCTCGGTCGTGTTGCTAGGGAGTCAGTGGTATACGCCTCAGGTTCCTAGCATACAGTGTGTTACAAAAGAAGAAGCCGAAGATGCCACGCATCTCCCTGAATTGCTGCTCCGCCCTCCACCGGAATCTCGCACCACCACCAGACCTTCCGCTCCTCTACCGGTCTACTAAAGTTGAGATCCATCGTCGGCTCGTTTTCTTCCTTCCATTGATTCCTATCTGTATTTTTACTTCCCCAGCGAGGAGAGATTCTTCCTTGAACTATGTGAAAGTCTCGGCAGCCATCGCCATCGATGATCAGCTCTTTGTTTCCATGATCGGACTTCTCTGATCGATGGCTTTGAGATAGTCGACGAGATCCTTGGCTGATCATCTCTTTTCGTTTGACTCCAATCATCAGGTAACCTTTCTCCCTCTCCCTTGTTCTTATGGATGTTCCGGTCTTAGATCAAGGACCTGGCTTGGGAGTTCAAGATGCAGTCTGGCATCGATTAAATTTGCCAATCAACTTCGTGGAAGGCAACAATCTCAAAGAATTCTTCCTAGTGATTTCAATTGGTCGATGTGCCTTTCGGCTATCTAAAGTATCTGTTGCTTCCATTCTTCAAGCTACCCTAGGAGGTTTCATGGATGATTTTCGACCAATTCAACTTCAAGATCGGGTTTTCAGATTTTTGGTCTATTTTAAATCTGTGGGTTTACACATCTACAATCTAAGGTCCTTTGAGTGCAAGCTTTACAAAATTTTCTTTCACCTTTGGAGGGAAAATGGACCGTTTTTAGAACAACATTTTCTCGATTTTGATAAGGAGGAAGAGGCTTCATGGACACTGGTCCAAAATAAGAATAAAAAGACATATGCTGATGTGGTCCGATCCCAATCTGTTCTCACTGGAGCCAATGCAATCCCGATTCACCAGAAGGAAGGGAGACACCGCTAATCAGTGTTTGATAGAATCTCTTGGAAACGCAAATCTGTCTTTGATAGGATTCAGTTTCAAGATGCTCATGCCAAAGAGCGTCCAGGCGGTATTTTAGCTAATCGCTCTGTTCAAATTTCAAATGGCGTAAATCCGGGAACTCAAGTTGGGCCACGTATCCTCATTTGTGCTCGCTACCTCCTTTCGGGCCATCACGTGAGTAAATGCCATCGTCCCATTAAATGTCGTTCTTGTCTTCAATTGCGGCATATCTCAATTATTGTAACAAGCCTCCAGAAAATCTAGGTTTCGTTCCCAAATCTCCAGTGATGAATTCTTTTGTTAATCCATGGGGATATTTTGATGTTTCTACTTGATTCCGTGGAAAGAAGAGTATGGTAGATGGGTCATCTTCTAGTGGCCCCTTGGTTTTTGCCTCTTTTCATGATTTTTTCTCGGCGCTTATTGGGGAAATCCCGAATGGCAACCTTTCGGCTTCCCATATCAGTACGACTCCGGAGCATTCTCCAATAAACCTTGAGTCCTCAAAACAAATGCAAGCTTCTCCTCCCTCTTTTGCATCTCCTATCTCTTCTGCAGCGTCCTCAATGGCGTTCCAACGCTATGACCCTCAACTATTCATGCCAGAAGGGTTTCAGAGGATGGCAGTCTTGGATAGAGAACCCACCATCCGGGCTGTGGTGGTTAGGCCTAGGAGACTTAATGAAGATCTTGTGATCATTTCCTTGAGTCCATTGCCAGACGACGTCCAGGTACCTTTTGAAGTTATTCAACTAATTGTGCGTTAGTTTCTGGAAGGGCACCTGAATGTTAGCATTAAGTAAATTCAGCCATGTCATCAAGGACAGGCTTATGTGAGATTTGAATATGTGCATGATAGAGACCGTCTTGTTAGTATTGGCCACTTTATGCATGATGATACTCAGTTCACTCTAACAAAGCATAATCAGGGACGAAACAGGAAAGCTTTAAATTTCAATAGAGAATGTTGGCTTATGTTGTTAGGTTTTCCTCTTGATTTTTGGGATCAGCAGAGTATTGAAAATGCCATCTGTATGTTTGGTAGATTGATTTCCTGGGAAAATGATCCTAATAACCTATCCAGGCTAATTCTTAGGACAAGGGTCCTAGATTTGCAGGCAGTGCCTTAGTTCATTGTAATTACTGAAGGGGAGGGTTTCCCGGGAGAGTCTTCGACTGTCCAATGTGAAATCATTCAACAAGATCTCTTAGGTGCACTTCCGGCTATTGAAGATCCTTTCCCGGAACAAGGAGGTGGGCCTGATCCTCC
Source organism: Eleusine coracana subsp. coracana (assembly GCA_032690845.1). Classification (NCBI taxonomy): domain Eukaryota; kingdom Viridiplantae; phylum Streptophyta; class Magnoliopsida; order Poales; family Poaceae; genus Eleusine; species Eleusine coracana. The sequence continues at coordinate 47,290,058 of CM064430.1, forward strand.
ATTTGATTTTTTTTGGCTTTGGCCAACGAGGAGATCTCCCACAAAACAATGATGATGATGAGCAACAGGATGGCAATGCTAAGGGTAACAATGTTGACCCACAGGATTGGGGGCAGTGGATCCAAATGGTAAATGATCAGCAGCTGTAGAATGAGGTTGTGCCTGCAGAGCCACTGAATGCAATGCATAATGGAAATGCTCAGGAAAATCAAGTAGATAATTTAGAGCAGATGGATCTCAACCAGGATCATGAGGAAAACCCCCAGGATGAAGTAATTCTGGGAGAAGATTTTATTTAGTTAGATGATGCTAATGCTGATGATCAAGAGCAGGAAAACTTGAACATGTCAGATCACTTTGGAGATACAACAGATTCTATTAACCATGCCTCACTTAACTTTGATCTCAATCATGAAGCCGAGGATGATGAAAACATTATAATTCTGGGTTTCCCAGCCATCTTCCCTCAGGAAGAGCCACAAGGATTTCTTCCCATCGAAATCCAGGAAAATGAGTTAATGGATGAAGTTAATCCTGTTCAACCTGCTCACCAAGATGAGGAAGTGGATGATTTGATTCATCAAAACATTTAAATTGGAGTTATGAGAATTCTGGATGAACCTGAAGCTGATCCTAGTCTTGTCTCATTTTACTCTTCCAATGCAGACATCCCTAGGGTTCCAAACCAGAATGCGGATAGTGTCAGACTTTGGGCTAGATTTATTTCCCCAACAAACAAGGATGCTTCTTTATGTATTCCAGCAGAATGGAGTGACTTCTTTACTTTAATGCTGGTCACTCCAAGCAAGTTTGATTGGGCTAAAACCTTCTTGACTGGTAAAGCCTGGGAATTATGCACTTAGAATATGAGAGGGCCTACGGAGAGCTTTCAGTTACCTTCCAACTGCCCGAAAGCTATAATCCTTGCTTGTTCTCTGACTAAAAAATCTCCTTCTGCCAATGATAAATGGAAGGCAATATTGATTGAAGAAGAACAAACAGATGGGATAGTGCCAATGGAGACTACTAATAGTCTTGACATCATTCCTGAACACAATAGCCCACCACCCCCTAATGTGGCCCAAGTTCCCCTGGTGGGTACTGATGTCAGGAGAAGTTCAAGGCTCAAAGAAAAAAACTTGGGCTTTAAAAGTGACTCATGTGCTAAAAGGAATTGTTTCACCTGTTGTGCAGTCCCACCTACCATATCTCCTAACATCATCAGAAGCTTGGGATCTGAATTCTGCAAAATGAAGGGAGAAGATCTCTCAGATGAAGCTTTGACAAAAAAGAGAAAGCCTAATACTGCCATTGGGGCAGAAAGGAGAGCTAGGAATGGAAAGAAGACTAAAGCCCAAAAGCAATCCACTTCAAATGACAATGGAGCTAAGAATTCTAGGAAGCCTAAGAAGAAGTGAAAAGTTTAAAGTAATCAAAACTATTAACACTATAATGTTCCTTAGCTATCTCTTTCCTTTTATTTGTTCAGAAGTCTTTGTATGTAACTTGGGATCTTATTTTGGACTCACTCTTTCTGTTACTATGTTATGGTGGATGCTTTGTTATCTGGTCCTTTCCAGAATGGTTTTGGTAAACTGGTCCTGTCCACTATGCTCTGCATGTTATATATGTAAATACTATGTTTCCTTTATCATTGATTTTAATCGATTCACAACAACTTCGAACCACTAGACAATGGAAAGTACTTTGCTGGAATATAAGAGATATCAATTCTGAAAAGAAGTGGAATGCAATAAAAACAAAAGTGTAGGAATCTGAATGTGATGTGATCTGTATTCAAGAAACCAAGAGAGAGTTTTTCGATTTGAACTATATTATAAAATTCTGTACCCCTCAATTCGATGACTTTGGTTTCCTCCGATCAGTGGGGGCCTCTAGTGGGGTGCTTGTAATTTGGAAAAGCTCCCGGTTTTAAGAAGCTCTAATCTCTATGAATGATTATGCCTTGACTGTGGAATTTACATCTCTATACTCTGGAGCCAAATGGACTCTTATGAATGTCTATGATCCATGTACTGATGAAGGCAAACTACTGTTCATTGATTGGTTTAATAATTATAATATTCCAGATGAAGAGGATTGGCTTATCTTAGGTGACTTAAATCTTATCAGAAAACTAGAAGATAGAAACAGGCCGGGAGGCATCGCGACTGCGGCCTCTCCGACGCCCCCTATACGGCCCCGTGTATAGAGGAGGGATTAAGTCTGACAGCGGTACGATCTCCCACCCCGTCGAAATTGATGTTGGTGTGGCTCGTGGCCTTGCTTATCTCCATGAAGAAGTCCACCCTCCTATAATCCACAGAGATATTAAGGCAAGCAATATCATCCTTTATAAGGATCTCACCCCAAAAATATCTGATTTTGGATTGGCTAGGCTCCTCCCCCAAATGCAACTCATGTGAGCACTCGAGTCGCAGGAACAATGTAAGCATAACCAACCTTGACTGGAAGGTTTGAAAAAGTTCTTGGTCGGGTATATTAAGTCCTTAACTGTATCACTATTTTTCTACCAGAGTTTACCTGGCTCCTATTTTTCTACCAGAGTTTACCTGGCTCCTGAATATGCTCTCCGGGGACAAGTGACAAAGAAGTCAGACATCTATAGCTTTGGTGTTTTGTTATAGCTTTGGTGTTTTGTTATTAGAAATTGTTAGTGGTAGATGCAACCACAATGCTAGATTGCCTTCTGAAGACCAATATCTGCTTGAGAGTGTAAGCTCTATCGTAATTAGTGAGCTTACAATTATGTTTTTTATTCACATTTTATGTACCTTTCCAATGCTGAAGCCTGAAGGTATCATTCAGGCTATCCAGTATCAGTTACTGGATGAGAAATATCTGTGATACTGCTCACTATAGCTTTGACAACCACATCTTTACACCATTGTTGAGGCTGAAAATTTGTCATTTCTATGCATCCAAATCATACAGCCAGCATTTTTCACAATAATTAAATAATTATAGCATTTTTCAAAGAATGAAATATCAAAAGACTCAAATTAAATGATATTTCCAAACCACTTAATAATTTAACAGTGACACACTGACTCGGGAACAGAAGGAGTTTTATTATCTAAAATACTGGGCAATAGTTTTTCAAAACTACTACCCAATAGCTAGTTTGATCCAGCGGTGTAGAACTACTATCAGAAATTCACTACTACTAACTAGTATTTTATAAAATTGAGGGCCATATTAGAAAAAAAATAAGATTGCTAATTTAATAATAATTATTATTTATAAAATCAAATTAAGATGGTCAATCCTTAATATTAGCTTGATAAATGAATAGTTTACTTGTTACTGTGAAATAAAGGTAGGGTTCATGCTCATTCATCCACATCCCACGCACGTCATCAATCCATGTTGCGCTGCTCCCTGTTTGCACCGGCTGTTGTGGCATGCGCTGCACGAAGACGCAGGTGCGGCAGCGGTGTAAGCCCTGGTTGGAGGAGAGGTTGGGACAAGGCTTAGGGCGTGTTTGTTCTCCGGGATCTAAATTTTAGTGTTATCACATCAATCCTTTGAATGCTAAATTTTAGTGTTGTCACATCAATCCTTTGAATGCTAAATTTTAGTGTTGTCACATCAATTACCACACATAATGCTTTACGTGAAGTACATAATAAATCTGATCAATGGATGATGTCCCCAGCAACATTCTTTTCTATCTTTCACAGTGGAAGCTAGCAAAAATATCTTTATGATCATGTCACATGCTCAAGTTTCACTACCGTAAGAAAATAAGTGGTCAACATTGTTTGTAATAGAAACAATATTATGCCACATATATAGATCAATCACAAGACATGTAGTAAAATAAAATATGTCCCCAGTCATAAAAAAATATAGTAACGTGCGTGACAAACGCAATTACTCAAAATGTGGGGTGCACCAAAGAAATGGCATGCAGATGCATGGAAGTAGCTAAATTTGGAGCGATCACAAGGTGACCCCCTGGGATCTCTCTTGGCCTTACACTATATATCACCACCCACTATTTATAGAAATGGTGTCTACCATTAAAAGGGCTAGCAACTAATCAAAATACATAATAAGAAAACAATCTTCTGGAATCCCCTCTCAAGCAGTCTCAATCATGGCCCACCGCCAAAGGAATGGACCACCGCCAAGAAGTCCATTCGTGACATCATACTACTCACTATCCTTTTTGCTGTCGCACTTGCAGAAGAAGCCGACCCAATGCCAAAGGAATGGACCACCGCCAAGAAGTCCATTCGTGACATGTGACATGGATTAGAAGACCCAGAAAGCTTTTGATGAAGTCAACGCTGCTGTTTGAGATGCCACAATGATGCAGGTATTAAATGTGCAAATTGCTCTCGCCAAGGCTAAGGATGCAGCAGATGAGAATAAAGTTGTTAGCATTGCCCGTTCCTATGAGATAGCTGCGGACAAGGTCATTGCAGCCCCTCCAGCTGAGAAGTTCAAAACAATGGAAGACACTTTTAATGCAGTGGTTGTTTAGATTGATCTATACTACCTGGCAAAGCCACTTATTAGGTGAACCGTTGGATATGGACCTTCCTAGGATTCAGCCAACGCAATAACTATAGTACATATTTCAGCTAGCATCATGGTGATTCCCTATATGGACATCCTTAGATTTTGTTCATTAGTTGGAGATGAATTGTGTCATTGCTCTAAATCCTAGATATGCCACTTGTGGTAATGAGTGTCTATATGTAGGAGTTATACCAAGGGAGAGTTAACTCTGTATGTGGGGATGAGAGTCCCACATCATTGTTTTATATTATCATAATATTAATTTGTTTGAGTCTTTATTTTTAATGAAATTCAGTGGCTATGTCAACACAATGTCCCATGCATGTCTAATCGGTCACTATTTTCTTATTGTAGAGTATAAGTATTCTTTTAGCAAATTACCAAAACCATATCCAAGCACGGGCACCAGTTCACTTGATTGGGTTTTGCCTATAATGACCTTGGATTCAAACCTGTTTGGGCTCGATGCCCATGTTAAGTAGAGCTCATACACCCATCAACTTATTTACTATTCCATCCTGTCGTGTAAAATGGTTAATCCAAGGTTTGATAGCCCTATATGTTGGCCTTTCACCCACTAAAATAGCATGTTTGTACTATATCCCCACCTCATGCTCAAAAGTGCTCAAAGGACAGAGATGTTCCATTGGCGGTTCACATCGATGGCTTTTACAATAGCTATGTTTCTACCTTGATTTTCCCCAAAGAGTACAAGAAGTCCAGTATGAACGTGATCGTTGTTCCTGATATTTTAACCATTTTGTCTTTTTGTTTTGACTTTATTTATGATTTTTAAATATTATATCTTTTAGGTAAATTTGAATTTAAGGTTGATACTTTGTGTTCATTTTTTTACCATACTGTATACCAAAATTCACAAATTTTTCAAAATTTCTAAAAAAATTTTAGGACACTTGTTAAAGTTTTTCTGTCCAATGGGATGTCCAATCGATAAGAAAATACCCATGTCTTGTCAAGGGCTATTTCCATGTCCATAGAAAATAGATCCAACTGCAGGCCACATCATTATCCAGTTTCCATAAAAATATTAAAATACCTAATTGAAGAAATAGTAAAGGTTTTGTTTTTCAAATAAGAAACAGTAAAAGATGAATAACTGACCGGAGCACTCTTTTCTCCTCCCGAGAAGAAACCCCTAGTCAAGATATTGTCACAGTAGACACAGTTTGCAAACAAAGGCTGCCAATGTTGTTTGACATTCTAGAGCTAGAGCTTGGCCATGGACTCGGCAAGCGTTAGCTCCTTGGCTTGACGTGTGCAATGTGGAGGCTTCCAGCGGGCCGGTTGCCTACCGCGACAGTGGTGACTAAATCCGACTCCTACAGCTAAGATCGGTTGGTTGACTGGTAATTGAAGATGGTCGGAATGCCCGGGAGCTGCATGACCGAGTGGATATGATGGAGTAGAGACAACGACGCGGTGGCTGCATGATGAGCTCGCCAAGCATGGGGCCATCTTGGGCTGGCACAATTGCTCAATGTGTCTAAAGAAACAACTGCTCATGAAATGCATGTTGCTGCATCTTTGGTTCTCTACTAATGACTGATGCTTTCTCTCTCTCTCTCTCTCTCTCAGTGGTGGATCTAGAGAGTTTATCTAGGGTGTGCACTTGTACATTAGGGTACAAAATCATATAGGATTTAAGCCACATGAACTGGAAATTCTCAGTGACTCTTGGAAATCTGAGGTGTGCATTATTGACCCACCTGGCCACTCGCCTGGGTCCTCTCTCTCTCTCCCACCTTTGACGTGATAATGATTAGTAATAACAGTACAATATTTTTGGCTGTGTTGTTATGGCAAGTCAGACTCTAATGATATGAGTTATCCTTTTCGACATGGACCTGGCGTCGCGCCCATGAATCCTAATGATAAGATCATCAACACATAGTAGAGAAATCTAAGGCAACACCTCAAGAGGATTGTGATGTCCTTCACACTTTTGATGATCGGTTTTGCTCTATATATGACAGTGGCTGCGCTCGCCTTGGTCTTTTACACAGCAAACTTGATCATTCTCTGCCACCCGCTGATGAGAAGATTATCTTCGATGATCTGCTCTGCAGTAGTTGATGCTTGATCGAACCCCCCCCCCCCCCTTCCCCTACCGCTTCCCAACAATAGAGATTATCCTCCTTTTTTTTTTGCCATAGGAGAGGTATTCGGTTGGCTGGAGTTGAAGACAAGTTAATACTGGGCTTCTACGGCACCTGGGCTTAAACTTAACAAATGGCTCACCTACATCTGATGATCAGCACATCTCTGCTGAGCCCATAATCCCAAGTCCCAACAAGGAACAACCAAAATGAAGTCCATTACATTGCAGTAAAAAAAAAGTACCTAAGGCCTGCCAATTGTATTGTATTTTCCCATGTGAGAAGGTCATTTGGTGGTGTAAAACCATGTTTTAAAAACAGTTTGAGTAAAACCAATTTTTTAGGTAAAATATCGTGTAAACCCAATTAATGGTGCCTATAAAAAACAATTTAATCCTAGGTAAATGAAAAGGTATGAGAATCATCGTACATAGTGAAATATGTTGGTGCCAAAAATAATTTAATCATAAATGGTATGAAATTCTGTTTATCTTTTAATTACTTGCATAAGGATGTATTTCAATCATATATGCAATTATAATTTATTATATTATTTTAAAGCCCGTAGCAACACACATACATTATGCTAGTAAGTTCATCTCTGCTTCTTAATCATAATCTCTATAATATATTAAAAAAGTGGCATCGTCCGCCCATATATTCTGCCACTTCTACTTAGATAAAAGAATGAAAACAAAAATGGACGGATATAAGGAAAAGAAAAAGAATCCCATCTGGATTTTCTGCCCCCGCACATCCGCAGATGGTTATTTTGCCCTGTCCAGATTTTTTGGAGTCCTTTTTATAAGGGAAAAAAATGGACATACAAAAAAGAAAAGAAAAGAAAAGAAAATGAAAAAGAATCTGATCCGGATTTTCTACCCCGTCCGCCCGCACACGGTTATTCCGTCCTGCCTAGATTTTTCGTAGTCTTTTCTGAAGTCTAAAAGGTTAGCTTGTCTTCTTCGTTGCTACGTGTCATTACAAATTGGTGACCACAAATTGGTGACCGCGTGAGCATATTGATTATCTTCCTGGTGGTTTGAAATTTGACCAAATCTTACATTTTTGGTTCATATTTCCTAGCTTTCAATCAACTGAAAGTTTTTTATGGCTCGAGAAGGTAACTGAAAGTTTTTTGGTTCATATTTGACCAAATCTTACTTTTTTGGTTCATATTTTTAGTTTTTCTTTTATAGGATTATCTGTATAATAATTATAAACTATTGGATCTAGATCTAATGGCTCGAGAAGGTAACTGAAAGTTGTTCAGCCTTTCAGTCACCTGAAATTAGCAAATGCCTTTTTGGTTTCAGTGACTTGTGAGAGGTTGACCATCAAGCAATCTTTATTGCAATGGGCCACGCGTTGTTATTTTACAATCATGCAAGTATATCAGTTCATCGTAACCTATAATTCATTATCTAACCTTTCTGTTCCTCGTGTTTTCATTTAACAGCAATGAGTTAGCATCCAATTCCAATTCTCACGATAGATTATTCTATAGATGACGTTGTTTTGTTTGTTCATCCTATAATTTTATGATATGTATGGTCTTTTATTAAATAAAAAATGTATATCATATCTAACATATATGAGCCCTATAGTTCGAAGCATTTTCTTAAAACCGTAGCAGCATATGGGCAATTTTCTAGTCGGATAAAAAAACACCACATTGTTCTCTATTTCAGAACAAAAAATATTTTTTATTAATCAGAATTGGACTACTCTAACAGAAACATGTAGAGTCTGATTCATACAATTTTTCAGATGTGAGCCACCGGCCAACAAACATAAAAAAGCTCGCGCGACATGAGTCCACAACATGAAACAGATACCCCCCAGTTCTGTTACTTGCCTATATGCTCCCTCGATTGCTCAGCCCTGACCTCAATTATTGCATTGATCCGCCGCATCCGCATGACCCAAAAACATAGTTCAGTTAAGAGAGTTTTTACTGTACCTTATACTCTCTTGTGCGGTATGAGTATAAATGAGATCTGGTCATCCAATTCATTGGGGTACAGTGGTCATTTTGTAGAGGAATAAATAGTAATTTGTAGGGGTAATTTAGACATTTCATGTTATCTGGATCTTGAATCCGACCAGTGAGGGGCTCTGGCGGCGATGAGGTGCGCAACAGGGAGGGGTTTGGTGGCAACGGAAGGCGGCATTGGCGGTCACAGAAGGCACCCATGGTCACCACGTGCTCGGTTGTGGCTGACGATCTGACCGTCGAGCAGCGCAACTGTAAGGACTGAAGGCCTACCGAGAGGGGGGGGGGGGGGGGGGTGAATCGGTAGCCGACCACGAATCCAAATACTTCAGTTTCATGCTTCTAAAACCTAATGAATCGTTACAACCTAAACAATTCTAGTAGGCCAAGATCCTACACATGCTAGTGTTCATGATGCAAAGCAATGCGCGGAAGATAAACACACTAGCCTTTGCAAGCCACAAGTCACCCTATCACTAGAGCACACAATTGCAGAATAGTAAAGAGAGGGTCAAGAAATACTCATGATTTTTTCCCGAGGTCTCGGAAGGATGGCGCCTTCCCCTACTCCTCGTTGGACTACTCCCGCCACAGTCCTGGTCCCTCCCACCACTAAGTGGAGTTCTCGCCCACGAGCCTGTAATCACTCCTCGAGTGAAGACATGGTGTACGTCACCGCTGCACAAAGCACAAGCTTGCCTCCCTCAAGAACTTGCCGAACTCCCCGAGCCGGCACGGGCGCTCACTATTGATGCCTCTTCCAACGGCGGGCTCAAACCGTGTATAAACTTGTGATGGCCTTCACAACCAATCACGATAGGCTCAATCACCGACATCTAACCGGTCTAGGTCTCACCATAGACCAAGAGTAACAACCTAGATCACACCCTCAAAGACATCCTAGCCTTAGATGTGCAAGATCACTCCATGTTACTCTCACTAGCACTCTCAAGATATCCAATATCCTCTCCTAGTGCTCTCCTCTTTTCCTCTTGGACCTTATTAAATATCCTCAGGTATTACAATGGCCAAAAGAAGTCTCCAAGATCCCAGCAATGAAGTTATATAGGCTCCCAACCTCAAACTAGCCGTTGCTCCATGAAATCAACTTTCTAGGCCCGCAGACCAGACTGTCCGATCACTGCCTGACCGGACCATTCGGTCACTACAAACAGAGCTCCAATGGCTCTCTACCCCTGCTGAACTCCAACTGATCGGACCGTCCAGTCAGCTGACTGAACCATCTGATCAGTTTCCCTCTCCACTCCAGAAACTTCCGGCTGTAGCTTCCTTCTCGCCCGAGTTCCTGCTCACCTGACCGGACTATCCGGTCACTCTGATCGGACCCTACGGTCCGATTCTCTCTTCAGTCCAGAAACATTTTGAACGCTGCTTCCTCACTGCCCAAGTCCCATTCCTACTGACCGGACCGTCCGGTCAGTTGACTATACCGTCCGATCACTAGGACTTCCAGACTTGGCAGTTTCCTTACTGCTCGCTGTGTTGCCAGACAAAACCACTTAGTGACCATACAATCCGGTCACGTCTGACCCCTCTATCCGATCACTTCATCTAGAAGCTAAAACTTGTTGTCCTCTCTTGACATTGTTTCCCGGCTTCTCCAAACAGCTCCTTGGCTTCTCCACTGTCAACTAGTGCCTGTGATTTCACCGAGCAACCTTGCACATCACCGACTAGACATGACCTAGACCCCCTTGATAGTCCGGTTTTTCCTATGGACTCAAAGCCTAACAACTAGACAAGTGTACCAAACACTTGCTCTCTAGCTTGTTCTCCACTTTGATCCATCTCCATCAACCCTTGGACTCCATCAAGCTCATCAAGCCTTCATACTTGTGGTCATTGTCATCAATCACTAAGGCAACCATTATACATAGATTTGTAGTAGAGTATAATGAAGGTTCCTGCATAGACTACACTTATGTAGATATTAGCCCACAATTTCATAGTTGTCATCTATCACCAAAATATTCATACCTTGGGGATTCCATCAACAATGGTCATAAAGCTTAAAACAACGAAGATTCACGATATCCATCTCAGATGGGCTCCGATGTCAAGTCTACCGATGAGGCGAGTGACAACGCAAGGGGTCCAACGCGCTCATTAAATCCCTATCCTATGATAATGCTTATTATAAAATTTAATTATATGCTTGACCCTATTTTTTACGGTTTGTATATTTGATCTTGTGTTTCTAAAATTGATTGGGTCAAACGTGCAAATCTTAAAAATAAAATAGTCAAACGTGCAATTGGACTTAAAAATAGAGTCAGTTTTATCTAAGTCTTTATATTATAATATGTAAAACCTCTAAATGTTCATAGCCCAAAACAAATTGATTTCTAAACGAATTGGAGGGGTTTTCCTTTTTTTCCTTTCCCTTCCTATTTTTACTCTATTTTCTAACCCAAAACAAATTGATTTCTAAACGAATTTTCAAACACCTTTCCATACAATAAAAACCTAATGCATCTAACAGGCATGAATGCAACAACCAATAATAATAATAATATAAACCCTAAATTAATTTATTATTTTAGAAAATAACTCTTTTACCAATAATAAATGATTATAGTCTAATAAATTTAGGATAAATTTTAATCTATTATAAAAATTTTAAAACTTAGTGAAATTTTAGTCACAAACCAAAATTTAAAATTTTGGGTTGTGACACCAGCGACGTTGGTACATGGACACAAAATAAAATGTTGTAGACGACCGCACCGTATAGGAAGGTGACGTGACACCAAAAATAGGTGAAGAGATGAACACACCTCAATTAATAAGTTGTAGAGATATATAAGTTTTCTATATATGATAGTCCCTAATTCTGCTTGAGTATATGAATATGATTTTGTGAGTTTTTGAACTCCATTGCCAAATTTGCATCCATTTATAGTTTATCTACAAATGGACAAAACATTCAAAACATGAAAGCTCATTTGTGGAATAAAAAGAACGTATTTTGATGGGGTACAAAATTCCACCCAGCTCATTGACTTTTTTTCGCTACCTTTGACCATTTGTCTTATTCAAAAAAATCAAAAAAAAATACCATATATTTTTTCATTATTTTTTGTATTACTAGATAAAATTGAAATATAACTTATAATTTTTCATATTTGCACAAATATTTTGAATAAGATGAATGATCAAAGATCACGAAAAAGTTCAATGGTGACAACAATTTTAGAACGGAGGGAGTATTCGTTTAGGATATAATCTCTCTCTCTCGGTCGGTCATTGATCTGGTTAGGGACAATGGTTGCAGTTGGTCATGGCGGTGATGTCGGTCGAGCGATGGTGGCGCGTGGTTGAATTTGGTGACTGGGTTGTGCTTCAGGCAGCCTGAGCTGGACTTGTCCAATGGAGGCGGTTAGGTTGATGGCACCGACCCAGTGCGGTGGCGACACCCTACTGCTGCAGTCACGGTTGGGTGTGATACCCTTGTCCTGTTCTAGCAGCTGGTGACAAAGATCGATGCAATGGCAGATGCGGACTTTCAAGAGTGGTGGGCGACAGGTGGTCAATCATCCTTGGTCCCCTTCCTTGTCGCCTCAAGGTCTCCGCCGGTTTGGCCTTACGAAGCGCAGCCCCCCTCCCTCCATACCTCTGCTGACAAACATGATGTTGTTTGAGGAACAAGGGGTGGGACAAACGAATCTCGACGTGCCTTGGAATGAAATGAATGGAGGAACAAAGACAAGTAGGTTAGTTCTCCATACCATAACCCTTTGTTCTTCGAATTTTGGATCGTCATCCCTTCGAATTATTTTCTTTTATGCACTTTTTCTTGGGAGATCCATGTTCCATCGCCCTCTTCTAATATCTCTCGATCTTTTGTTGGTGAAGTTATCTTTTTCTCCAGTTGAATCCTTTTGCTTCCTCTTTCCCTTCTTCTATCTCAATCCCCCTCCTTGGGATCAATCTCAAGTCGCCACAGATCTGTGTTTTGGTGGCTAAGTGCTCCTGCACTCTCGTCAGCTCCTGCCTCTACTCACCAAACCACGAAACTGTTGGTAGATATATGCAGATTTTTTTTGCAAAACAAAATACAAAAAGGCCCAAATCAGCAGCCCACCAGCCGGCAAACCAATTTTTTTTAAGCCCACAAGAACACAATTCTCAAAATCACTCAAAAACTCTAAAAAAATCACATAAAACCACATTCATATAAAATCTTAAAACAAATTTTTTTTACCCTGATGAATTTTTTTAAGTCCACAGGTAAAAAAAAGTTATTGAAAGCCCACGAGCACAAGAACTCAAAATCAGAAATGTGTCTCAAACAAAATAGAAGCCCATTAAACAGGTCTCAATCATAAAAGAAGTCTAACAATCGGGTCTTAAACATTACAAGCCCAACAAAAAAAAGGATGCAAACTATTGAACCCGCTAACAGTTTTGCGGACACAGTTCAACCACAAACGGGCATGTTGTAGAAGACCCGGTCCATCTATATGTTGGGCTGTATTCGACACAAATGCAAAGTCCCAATCTTAGGATAACTGTTCGATTACAATCCTACGATCAAAAAATGTGATCGAGCCTTTTGCAAGAACGAAGTCACCTGCTATGGCGACGGACTCAATCTTTTATATTGGCTTTATTCATTTCACTTGCTGCTACTAATAGTGATTGGTTGCATATTATTGTTTCTACCATTGTCTCATATATTATAGGGACAATTGTGTCATTGACCTCATTCTAAAGTCCAATTGTATGATTGGACATATTTTTTACGGTTTGCATGTTTAATCGTGTGTTTCTGAAAATGATTGCATAATTGACCCTGTAAAAAAATAGGGTCAAACATGCAAAAAAAGTTAATCATGCAATCATTTTTAAAAACACAGGGTCAAACATGTAAATCCTAAAAAGGAGGGTCAAACATGCAATTGGATTTGAAAACAAAATCAGTTTCCTTTAAGCCCCTATATTATAATATGTAAAACCTCTAAACATTTGTAGCAACGCATATTTAGCTACTCTCTATCTCTACATCTTAATAATTCTAGTACAGTCGTCTACGTCCACTTTTTGGTGTCCGTAGTTTGAGTCCATTTCCAGTACGGTCGTGGGGAATAAGGCAGGAGGCGACATCCCTCAAATTCGGTTTGATGAGGTGCAGGCACTCATGACGTGGTTCAAGTTGGCTCTTAGCATCCTTGGAAATAATACAGCAACACAAAGAGCCGCAGGGCAGCGTTCCAATGATTCTGCTCAAGTAAACTAACCGAATTTTTAGACACAAGAGGTAGCACATGATAGTTACTAACGAACGGTGGGAGGCTCTGAATGAAAGTCGCCATAAGTGATGAACAAAATGATACTTGCCAACATGACCAGAGAGAATCCATAAGCTTTACTGAGGATGGACGTCCCCTTGCAAAAAAAAGAAAAAAAATGAGGATGGACGTCTCTCTCCTCGAGTAGCGCAGGCCCACAGGCCGCAGCCCCAGCGTGCCCCTTGCACGTGCGCAACCAACTGGCCATCACGCGGATCCAACGGCGATGCACTTTGTTGCGTGCTAGGTGCTCCCCAGGTAACACCACCAGACTACCCCGGAACGGACGCCCGCGCCTGCAGCCAGGAGCACGCTCACCCCCACCAGGATCTGGCCTCCTGTCAACCAGAGAGGAAACAGAGGAAGGAAGGCTAGAAAGCAACGGCACCGGCAATGGAACTAGAGCCAGCAGGAGCTGCCTGTTGGAGAGATGCCCAAGAAACATTACGAATTTGATCCGTATGCGAGGGTCATACGGATATTGATCCGTGAGGGAATAGTGTACTATCGGGCCAACTTGACGAGACTCATTAGAAGGGTCTATATAAGTGGAGACGGAGCAAGGGGTACGTGCACCCACCAGTCCATAACCCTAGCCGCCGTGCTCCTCTCTCTCTCTCTCGCCCACAACCCTAACCGTGTTACCGGTGCTAGCACGCCGCGCACGGTGCTCCAATCCCGTATGTGTGGATATCGCGAGGAGGCGCTATTGTTGCTGCGGCGTCGGACGACTGTACTAGGAGGAGAAGATTGACGTGATCGACTACTTTCTCTACACCGACGTGCGACTACGTTGGACGAGCTGCTCTAACCTTCGCTTCCGCTCCGTCTGCGCGTCTAGTGGTAATGATCCATGATCTCCTCGTTGACTTGGTGCGTACGACATTACTATAGACTAGAAGTGATGTTCAAGATTTCAAGAAAAACTGATATCGAGAATATGGATGAATAACTTTGCATTTTATATTTTACTTAAAATATTTATGTTTTATTTATAATTATTAAATAATACTAGTATTATGCACGTGCGATTATTCTATAATGTTATCTTGTTTACAGGAAATCACGGTTGAAATAACCGGGGTTAACTGGCCAGTTAATCTGGTTAACCAGTCTAGGCCGGTTACCCCGGTCGGTCGGTTAACCTCCAGTTAATTTAATTTTTAAAAAAAATAAAAAAATCAAATAAGACGAAACCGATGTAAACCAATGAAACTGCACAAAAACCAATATTTTTGAGTTTAAAAATATATATTCAAAATATATCACTAAAACCAATCTAACCGATGGGTTAACCAGAATAACCGGTATGTTAACCGGCCGCCGACCGTGCGCCAACCAAAACAACTTTTGTTCGGCTAGCCGACCGGTTATACCGGCCTGGTCGGTTATGTGAACCTTGCTGAAAATACATATAAATAATGTAAACTAATGACATCTCAACACAATAAGCATAATGAATACACCATTTGTTGCAGAATCTTCTATTCTCAATGGTCTTGAGAGCGGCTGAATAGGGAATGGTTTATAATACATATAAACAAATATATGTGTGAAGAGATTAATACGAATGTGAATACCAAATATTACACATATAATGGAAAAGTAAAATGCGACCCGAAACATCATTAAAGGATAATCTTACAATATATGTATCAACAACTTCGATGTAACAGGTAGATAATATATGTTACCTACCATTTTGACAGCACAAGTTTGTTCAATATGAACATATAGACAACATATGGTGCCTGTATAACTTGAATTCTTCTATTTTATATCATCCTATAGCTTGGGATGCTCTGTAAGATATTTACTTCCCCTTCCACTCTTGGCAACAAGCTCGGCATATAACTTGAATTCTTTTATTTTATATCCTCCTATTTACTTCCCCTTTCACTCCTATTTTTTGGGATGCTCTGCAAGATATTTACTTCCCCTTTCACTCCTATAGTTTGGGATGCTCTGCAAGATATTTACTTCCTCTGCAAGAAATTGTTGACACCCAATGTCGGCTACAATTGTGCTTCAACAATATAGATATTGGAATACTGGATGATGTTTACATCAATTTGTAACCATCGAGAATCAGCAATTGCAATCTCATTTTGTATCTTCAAATTCAAAACATTTTAGTGTGGTGTCTATAGAAACACATATATCAAACTCAAACTCCAGAATACAATAAGAGACTGTGGCAATAAGGCCATGATCGCACAAGATTCTTCTAGTAGTAATTCAATTATTCAATTCAACTCCCCAACCATTTCTCGTTTTATTATGTCTGAGCTCTTGCTTTGGCGTTGCTTGGACTACATGGGTGTGCACAGCAGTGTCCACCAGTCACCGCCACGCAGTGTCGTGTTCGGCTTCTGTCCGGACAAGCTTGTGCTCTTTTTTCTTCAAAAAATCATTTTTTTATCTATTTTTTTAAAAAGGTTGTAAACTAAATTTTTATGATCTACACTGTAGCAATATGTCTATGTACTGTAGCAATATGTCAAGCAACAAAACTATTTTATCCATATACATTTGCTAGTAAGAAGGCATAAATAGCAGTGAAGATCTACACTGTAGCAATATGTCTATGCAATAAAAAAACAGTACAACATGATTATATGTCCCTTAATATTGGTGCATTATAAATCTCAATATGGAATAAATCACTTCACAGTTTCTTCAGTAACTGATCCTCAATTCCCAGATTTAAAGCATGATTAATATCAGAAGGTATCATATATCGGTCCTGATTTTTTATTGTTGTTTCATCAACTAAAATAAGCAATTGAGGTAAATATTTCTTAGACAAAAGGATTTATGCTGTTATCTCATTAAGTAGCAAAGCAGATTCGAGTATCTACCATGGAGCAAACCATTCTGAGCACATTCACTTTGTTGTTGACTCTGAACTTTAGGATGTTGGTCACATTGTCCTGGAGCTACTCTTGCAACAACCACTCAAGAAACTCCACATGGAGCATTACGCCATTAGTCCATTACCTTTGTGGCGCTGCACTTCAAGAGTGACTACCGTGAAGCCAATCTAAAGGTCAAAACAAGCAAACCAGAAGCTAGAACGGAGGTGACTGTATCCGTTTACCTTCCAACGTGATTTCTCACTGGCCGTTGACGCGTTGATTTGACCTTGGATTGATAGTCCACAAGCAATCCATATGTCATCGCTCCTCACTGGTTTGTGTTCGCTGCCGTGGATACCTCGTCAGACATTCTTGATCTACCGTTGATTCTTCGTCGAACATTCTTGATCTTCTTGGCCTGCAGATGGATTCAGACGGCAAAGAACAGGCCCAGCATCTCGCGCTCCTCAATAGCGATCTAGCAGGTTCTCCTCGTCATCTGAACGCTGGTCCCACTTCTTGCTACGAGATCCAAGAGGAAGACAAGGGGAGCAAATCGGGATTAGGAGAATGGAGACCAGATCTGGTCAGGAGATATCATGGATTAGAAAATCGAGTGAGGAAGGAAATCAAGGGTGGTCTCCACTGTGTCACAAGCACACCTACGTCGTTGCGGCCATCGTCTCCTCCTGGTTGTACGTGTCCTAGGACATCATCTCTTCATGGCGAGCTATTTCGTCGGCATCGCCGCCGTTCAGCTGTGGCCACAGTTGGCGCACTCTGCCGACCCACCCTTATCCATTATCCATTTGCATTTGTGTGTGGAGTGGAGATCCGCAACAACCATAGACGGTCTTTTGGAATCGCAGCTATTATTCAAATCATAAGGAAAAGAAAACTCAGCAAACCACAGAAGGAAATAAAGTTACGATTCAATCACGCCTGCAGAAAGGAAATTTACTGCCAGGTATACGCGGGTGGGTACGCTGGAGGTTGGGTGAAAAAAGTAAGCAAAAAAGGGAAGAAATGAACTGGCAGTTCTATAAATAACGTGACAATCGTCACGGTTGTCCCACAGGATCCATTAATATGGCTAGTCAAATGGTTAAGAATAAAAACGTGATTAAGATTAAAGGCTAAGATTAGAGGGATAAATTGACTCAGGGTAACTAGTGGATGTTTAGTCTTTATAGTAAAGACTAAACACATTGTAGATTTTACAAAATTGAAACTTGAAAATATTCGATTATATTTTTTTGTTTTATATGTAATTTATAATAATTTAAAAACTATTATTTATAGTTTTAAAATATTTAAATCCGTGACAACACACGTTAGTTTTGAATGAAATCACATGAGGCCCAAGTCTGAATAGCTCCGTAGCTACATAAAAGAACACAATCAAGCACTGGCCTGCTAGTTCTGCTTCGGGGCAATGGTGGGCAGCAACCCAAAGTGATGGCTGGGGAGGACGGGCAGGAAGTTCACGTCCTCGTCGAAGCACGTCATGCCGGGGATCGGTTCCACGCTGACCATCTCGACGCTCACGAGAGTGAAGTCCTTCAGCTTGCAGATGAACCGGTCCGCCCTCCTCGGCGCCGGCTTTGTGAGGCCCCTCAGCATCCGGTTCACCACCGCGTCGTCGTCCCAGCCCAGGTCGTCGTCCCAGCCCAGGTCACCTCGGACCATGACGTTGTCGTCGAGCACGAACCTGCTTCCATACTGCTCAAGGATGCAATCGAAGTGGTCGAGGAACGCGCCCGCCCTGGCGCGCCAGTGCACGGACCCAATCTCGGGGAGAAGGCACGTCGCCGCTCGAAGGCGGTGGCCCTATCGTTCGAGTTCGACTTTGCCGGATACCGTGTACGTGGGTTCATACACCTAGGCTGACAGCATTTCAGGAGGTTCCCCGGCTGCGCGTGGTGGCCCTGGTGGTGGGGTTGATCCCACATCATAGCAGGGGAATTCTTCGTACACCAGAAAGAACACGTCATCAGCGGGTATTTTGCTCAACTGCAGTCGAATTGGCACACGCGGGTAAGCCGGTCTGGACATACATTATATTTTGTTCTCTCGGCGATAAAAGTATAACGTATTTGATTCTTCAGCAATGAACTAGCTGGAAATAAAAACGGATTTTACCAGAAGAAGGAAAGGGCTCGATTTGGCTCTTTTTGATGCCCCCGATGAATAGTTCTGTTCTTCGTCCTTGGATCTGGAAGAAAATTCCCTGTACAGTCCTCACTCCAATTCATCACGTATAGAAAAGTACAAAATTCCTGTAACATTACCAGGCTTTCTGAATGGTCTCGAGATCATTAGGATGACCGAAAGCACCGACGTCGATGATGTCCCGACTTCATTGCAATTTTCAAAGTAACTTATGATAGGCATCGTCATCTCCAGCTCGGTCGTGTTGCTAGGAAGTCAGTGGTATACGCCTCAGGTTCCTAGCATACAGTGTGTTACAAAAGAAGAAGCCGAAGATGCCACACTTCTCCCTGAATTGCTGCTCCGCCCTCCACCGGATTCTCGCGCCACGACCAGACCTTCCGCTCCTCTACCGGTCTACTGAAGTTGAGATCCATCGTCGGCTCGTTTTCTTCCTTCCATTGATTCCTATCTGTATTTTTACTTCCCCAGCGAGGAGAGATTCTTCCTCAAACTATGTGAAAGTCTCGGCAGCGATCACCATCGATGATCAGCTCTTTGTTTCCATGATCGGGCTTCTCTGATCGATGGCCTTCAGATAGTCGATGAGATCCTTAGCTGATGATCTCTTTTCGTTTGACTCCAATCATCAGGCAACCTTTCTCCCTCTCCCTTGTTCTTATGGATCTTCCCGTCTTAGATCAAGGACCCGTCTTACCAATCAACTTCGTGGAAGGCAACAATCTTAAAGAATTCTTCCTAGTGATTTCAATTGGTCGATGTGCCTTTCGGCTATCTAAAGTATATGTTGCTTCCATTCTTCAAGCTACCCTAGGAGGTTTATGGATGATTTTCGACCAATTCAACTTCAAGATTGGGTTTTCAGATTTTTGGTCTCTTTTAAATCTGTGGGTTTACACATCTACAATCTAAGGTCCTTTGAGTGCAAGCTTTACAAAATTTTGTTTCACCTTTGGAGGGAAAATGGACCGTTTTTAGCACAAGATTATCTCAATTTTGATAAGAAGGAAGAGGCTTCATGGACACTGGTCTAGAATAAGAATAAAAAGACATATGCTGATGTGGTCCGATCCCAATCTGTTCTCACCGGAGCCAATGCAATCCTGATTCACCAGAAGGAAGGGAGACACCGCTAATCAGTGTTTGATAGAATCTCTTGGAAACGCAAATCTGTCTTTTATAGGATTCAGTTTCAAGATGCTCATGTCAAAGCGAAGAACACGCTGCGTCCAAGTGGTATTTTAGCTAATCGCTCTGTTCAAATTTCAAAGGGCGTAAATCTGGGAACTCAAGTTGGGCCACGTATCCTCATTTGTGCGTGCTGCCTCCTTTTGGGCCATCACGTGAGTAAATGCCGTCGGCCCATTAAATGCCGTTGTTGTCTTCAATTTTGGCATATCTCAGCTTATTGTAACAAGCCTCCAGAAAATCTAGGTTTTGTTCCAAAATCTCCAGTGATGAATTCTTTTGTTAATCCATGGGGATATTTTGATGTTTCTACTTGGTTCCACAGAAAGAAGAGTATGGCAGATGGGTCATCTTCTAGTGGCCCCTCGGTTTTTGCCTCTTTTTGTGATTTTTTCTCGGCGCTTATTGGGGAAATCCCGAATGGCAACCTTTCGGCTTCCCATATCAGTACGATTCCGGAGCATTCTCCAATAAACCCTGAGTCCTCAAAACAAATGCAAGCTTCTCCTCCCTCTTTTGCATCTCCTATTTCTTCTCCAGCGTCCTCAATGGTGTTCCAACGCTATGACCCTCAACTATTCATGCCAGATGGGTTTCAGAGGATGCCAGTCTTGGATAGAGAACCCACCATCCGGGCTATGGTGGTTAGGCGTAGGAGACTTTATGAAGATCTTGCGATCATTTCCTTGAGTCCATTGCCAGACGACGTCTAGGTACCTTTTGAAGTTATTCAACTAATTGTGCATTAGTTACTAGGAGGGCACCTGAATGTTAGCATTAAGTCAATTCAGCCATGTCATCTAGGACAGGCTTATGTGAGATTTGAATATGTGCATGATAGAGACCGTCTTGTTAGTATTGGCCACTTTATGCATGATGATACTCAGTTCACTCTTACAAAGCATAATCAGGGACGAAACAGGAAAGCTTTAAATTTCAATAGAGAATGTTGGCTTATGTTGTTAGGTTTTCCTCTTGATTTTTGGGATCAGCAGAGTATTGAAAATGCCATCTGTATGTTTGGTAGATTGATTTCCTAGGAAAATGATCCTAATAACCTATCCAGACTAATTCTCAGGACAAGGGTCCTAGATTTGCAGGCAGTGCCTCAGTTCATTGTAATTACTGAAGGGGAGGGTTTCCCGGGAGAGTCTTGGACTGTCCAATGTGAAATCATTCAACAAGATCTCTTAGGTGCACTTCCGGCTGATGAAGATCCTTTCCTGGAACAAGGAGGTTGGCCTGATCCTCCATTTGATTTTTTTTGGCTTTGGCCAACCAGGAGATCTCCCACAAAACAATGATGATGATGAGCAACAAGATGGCAATGCTAAGGGTAACAATGCTGACCCACAGGATTGCGGGCAGTGGATCCAAATGGTAAATGATCAGCAGCTGCAGAATGAGCTTGTGCCTGCAGAGCCAATGAATGCAATGCATAATGGAAATGCTTAGGAAAATCAAGCAGATAATTGAGAGCAAATGGATCTCAACCAGGACCATAAGGAAAACCCCCAGGATGAAGTAATTCTGGGAGAAGATTTTATTTAGTTAGACGATGCTAATGCTGATGATCAAGAGCAGGAAAGCTTGAACATGTCTGATCACTTTGGAGATACAACAGATTCTATTAACCAGGCCTCACTTAACTTCGATCTCAATCATGAAGGTGAGGATGATGAAAACATTATAATTCTGGGTTTGCCAGCCATCTTCCCTCAGGAAGAGCCACAAGGATTTCTTCCCATCGAAATCTAGGAAAATGAGTTAATGGATGAAGTTAATCCTCTTCAACCTGCTCACCAAGATGAGGAAGTGGATGATTTGATTCATCAAAACATTTAAATTGGAGTTATGAGAATTCTGGATGAACCTGAAGCTGATCCTAGTCTTGTCTCATTTTACTCTTCCAATGCAGACAGCCCTAGGGTTCCAAACCAGAATGCAGATAGTGTCAGACTTTGGGCAAGATTTATTTCCCCAACAAACAAGGATGCTTCTTTATATATTCCAGCAGAATGGACTGACTTCTTTACTTTAATGCTGGTCACTCCAAGCAAGTTTGATTGGGCTAAAACCTTCTTGACTAGTAAAGCCTGGGAATTATGCACTTAGAATATGAGAGGGCCTACAACGGGCTTTCAGTTACCTTCTAACTGCGTGAAAGCTATAATCCTTGCTTGTTCTCTGACTAAAAAATCTCCTTCTGCCAAAGATAAAGGGAAGGCAATATTGATTGAAGAAGAACAAACAGATGGGATAGTGCCAATGGAGACTACTAATAGTGTTGACATCATTCCTGAACACAATAGCCCACCACCCCCTAATGTGGCCCAAGTTCCCCTCGTGGGTACTGATGTCAAGAGAAGTTCAAGGCTCAAAGAAAAAAACTTGGGATTTAAAAGTGACTCATGTGCTGAAAGGAATTGTTTCACCTATTGTGCAGTCCCACCTACCATATCTCCTAACATCATCAGAAGCTTGAGATCTGAATTCTGCAAAATGAAGGGAGAAGATCTCTCAGATGAAGCTTTGACAAAAAAGAGAAAGCCTAAGACTGCCATTGGGCAGAAAGGAGAGCTAGGAAAGGAAAGAAGACTGAAGCCCAAAAGCAATCCACTTCAAATGACAATGGAGCTAAGAATTCCAGGAAGCCTAAGAAGAAGTGAAAAGTTTAAAGTAAACAAAACTATTAACACTATAATGTTCCTTAGCTATCTCTTTCCTTTTATTTGTTCAGAAGTCTTTGTATGGAACTTGGGATCTTATTTTGGACTCACTCTTTCTGTTACTGTGTTATGGTGGATGCTTTGTTATCTGGTCCTTTCCAGATTGGTTTTGGTAAACTGATCCTATCCAGTATGCTCTGCATGTTATATATGCAGATACTATGTTTCCTTTATCATTGATTTTAATCGATTCACAACAACTTTGAACCACTAGACAATGGAAAGTACTTTGCTGGAATATAAGAGATATCAATTCTGAAAAGAAGTGGAATGCAACAAAAACAAAAGTGTAGGAATCTGAATGTGATGTGATCTGTATTCAAGAAACCAAGAGAGAGTTTTTTTATTTGATCTATATTAGAAAATTTTGTACTCCTCAATTTGATGACTTTGGTTTCCTCCCATCAGTGGGGGCCTCTGGTGGGGTGCTTGTAATTTGGAAAAGCTCCCGGTTTTAAGGTGCTCTAATCTCTATGGATGATTATGTCTTGACTATGGAATTTACATCTCTATACTCTAGAGCCAAATGGACTCTTATGAATGTCTATGCTCCATGTACTGATGAAGGCAAACTACTGTTCATTAATTGGTTCAATAATTATAATATTCCAGATGATGAGGATTGGCTTATCTTAGGTGACTTAAATCTTATCAGAAAACTAGAAGATAGAAACAGGCCGGGAGGCGTCGCGACTGCGGCCTCTCCGACGCCCCCTATACGGCCCCGTGAACAGAGGAGGGATTAAGTCTAGTAGCGGTACGATCTCCCACCCCGTCGAAATTAATGTTGGTGTGGCTCGTGGCCTTGCTTATTTCCATGAAGAAGTCCGCCCTCCTATAATCCACATAGATATTAAGGCAAGCAATATCATCCTTCATAAGGATCTCACCCCAAAAATTTCTGATTTTGGATTGGCCAGGCTCCTCCCCCAAATGCAACTCATGTGAGCACTCGAGTGTCAGGAACAATGTAAGCATAACCAACCTTGACTGGAAGGTTTGAAAAAATTCTTGGTCGGGTATATTAAGTCCTTAACTGTATCACTGTTTTTCTACCAGAGTTTACCTGGCTCCTGACTATGCTCTCAGGGGACAAGTGACAAAGAAGTCAGACACCTATAGCTTTGGTGTTTTGTTATTAGAAATTGTTAGTGGCAGATGCAACCACAATGCTAGATTGCCTTCTGAAGACCAATATCTGCTTGAGAGTGTAAGCTCTATCGTAATTAGTGAGCTTACAATTAAGTTTTTTATTCACATTTTAGGTACCTTTTCAATGCTGAAGCCTGAAGGTATCATTCAGGCTATCTAGTATCAGTTACTGGATGAGAAATATCTGTGATACTGCTCACTATAGCTTTGACAACCACATCTTTACACCATTGTTGAGGCTGAAAATTTGTCATTTGTATGCATCCAAATCATACAGCCAGCATTTTTCACAATAATTAAATAAATATAGCATTTTTCAAAGAATGAAATTCTAGATAACATTGTTGTATGTTTGAAACTCAGCTGTTGAGTTACATAAATGGTCGATCTGCTTGTTCTCTTGCAGATTTGATAGTGTCCCCTCATATATATCGATGTGCAGGCTTAGAACATAATGGATTGGCATCCGTTCAAAAACAAACTTGTATGAAATATCAAAAGACTCAAATTAAATGATATTTCTGAACCACTTAATAATTTAACAGTGACACACTGACTCGGGAACACAAGGAGTTTTATTATCTAAAATACTGGGCAATAGTTTTTCAAAACTACTACCCAATAACTAGTTTGATCCAGCGGTGTAGAACTACTATCAGAAATTCACTACTACTAACTAGTATTTTATCAAATTGAGGACAATATTAGAAAAAAATAAGATTGCTAATTTAATAATAATTATTATTTATAAAATCAAATTAAGATGGTCAATCCTTAATATTAGCTTGATAAATGAACAGTTTACTTGTTATTTGATAGTAAAGGTAGAGTTCATGCTCATTCATCCACATCCCACGCACGTCGTCAATCCATGTTGCACCGCTCCCTGTTTGCACCGGCTGTTGTGGCATGTGCTGCACGAAGACGCAGGTGCGGCAGCGGTGTAAGCCCTGGTTGGAGGAGAGTTTGGGACAAGGCTTAGGGTGTGGTTGTTCTCCCGGATCTAAATTTTAGTGTTATCACATCAATCCTTTGAATGCTAAATTTTAGTGTTGTCACATCAACCTTTGAATGCTAAATTTTAGTGTTGTCACATCAATTACCACACATAATGCATTACGTGAAGTACATAATAAATCTGATCACGGGATGATGTCCCCAGCAACATTCTTTTCTATCTTTCACAGTGGAAGCTAGCAAAAATATCTTTATGATCATGTCACATGCTCAAGTTTCACTACCATAAGAAAATAAGTGGTCAACATTGTTTGTAATAGAAAAAATATTATGCCACATATATAGATCAATCACAAGACATGTAATGACATAAAATATGTCCCCAGTCATAAAAAAATATAGTAGCACGTGTGGCAAACTCAATTACTCAAAATGTGGGGTGCACCAAAGAAATGGCATGCAGATGCATGGAAGTAGCTAAATTTGGAGCGATCACAAGGTGACCCCCTGAGATCTCTCTTGGCCTTACACTATATATCACCACCCACTATTTATAGAAATGGCGTCTACCATTAAAAGGGCTAGCAACTAATCAAAATACATAATAAGCAAACAATCTTCTCGAATCCCCTCTCAAGCAGTCTCAATCATGGCCAAGAAGATCCTCCTACTCACTATCCTTTTTGCTATCGCACTTGCAGAAGAAGCCGACCCAATGCCAAAGGAATGGACCACCGCCAAGAAGTCCATTCGTGACATGGATGAGAAGACCCAGAAAGCTTTTGATGAAGTCAACGCCGCTGTTCGAGATGCCACAATGATGCAGGTATTAAATGTGCAAATCGCTCTCGCCAAGGCTAAGGATGCAGCAGATGAGAATAAAGTTGTTAGCATTGCCCGTTCCTATGAGATAGCTGCGGACAAGGTCATTGCAGCCCCTCCAGCTGAGAAGTTCAAAACAATGGAAGACACTTTTAATGCAGTGGTTGTTTAGATTGATCTATACTACCTGGCAAAGCCACTTATTAGGTGAACCGTTGGATATGGACCTTCCTAGGATTCAGCCAACACAATAACTATAGTACATATTTCAGCTAGCATCATGGTGATTCCCTATATGGACATCCTTAGATTTTGTTCATTCGTTGGAGATGAATTATGTCATTGCTCTAAATCCTAGATATGCCACTTGTGGTAATGAGTGTCTATATGTAGGAGTCATAGCAAGGGAGAGTTAACTCTGTATGTGGGGATGAGAGTCCCACATCTTTGTTTTATATTATCATAATATTAATTTGTTTGAGTCTTTATTTTTAATGAAATTCAGTGGCTGTGTCAACGCAATGTCCCACCATTGGCAAATCCCTTTATTTTGTGAGACATGCTGCAAAATATGCAAGGCCCTATAGAAAAGGTCCTCAAGAAAAGATATATGGTATACTGACACAACTAGCCATTATACTTTGTATTGAAAATAATGCCGTTAATTCTGACAAAACTCTGTAGTAGTTTTTAGATCAAATTGCTCATCTGAAATGTCAAGATTCTTGTAACATACGAGTATCAACAATAACATACACAATACAAGATGAGAAGAGAACTGCAGTGATTCTACTGCATACAGGTAGGCTGCCAATGCAGTCGCTGCGGGGTGTGCCTACGGAAAATTTTGACGGATGTAAGAGAATCCTCATAGCTGTTGGCTGCAACACATGCTATTTTTTCTTCGCTTATTTGGCTGACACGGGTGTGCATGTAAAATATTTGAAAATAGTAATGAATTGTATTTAATAGATTCCAATGGTTCGAAATATAGATTTTCTAAATGGTGGTAAATGGTAATTTACCTTTTCATATTCATATTTAAATTTTAATTAATATGTTTTCTGTTGTTTGAGTGTAGAGTGCACATAATTTTTTCACATTATCTATGTTTTTTAGTAATAACATGCTGAATATAGCTTTCTCTTGCATGTCTAATCGGTCACTATTTTCTTGTTGTAGAGTATAAGTATTCTTTTAGCAAATTACCAAAACCATATCCAAGCACGGGCACCAGTTCACTTGATTGGGTTTTGCCTATAATGACCTAGGATTCAAACCTTGTTGGGCTCGATGACCATGTTGAGTAGAGCTCATACACCCATCAACTTATTTACTATTTCTTCCTGTCATGTAAAATGGTTAATCCAAGGTTTGATAGCCCTATATGTTGGCCTTTCACCCACTAAAATAGCATGTTTGTACTATATCCCCACCTCATGCCCAAAAGTGCTCAAAGGACAGAGATGTTCCATTGGCGGTTCACATTGATGGCTTTTAGAATAGCTATGTTTCTACCTTGATTTTCCCCAAAGAGTACAAGAAGTCCACAATGAACATGATCGTTGTTCCTGATATTTTAACCATTTTGTCTTTTTCTATTGACTTTATTCCTGATATCGTTGTTCCTGATATTTCAAAATTTCAAAACAAATTTTAGGACACTTGTTAAAGTATTTCTGTCCGATGGATGTCCGATCGATAAGAAAATACCCATGTTTTGTCAAGGGCTCTTTTCATGTCCATAGAAAATAGATCCAACTGCAGGCCACATCATTATCCAGTTTCCGTAAAATTATTAAAATACCTAATTGAAGAAATAGTAAAAGTTTTGTTTTTCAAATAAGAACCAGTAAAAGATGAATAACTGACCGGAGCACTCTTTTCTCCTCCTGAGAAGAAACCCCTAGTCAAGATATTGTCACAGTAGACACAGTTTGCAAACAAAGGCTGGCAATGTTGTTTGACATTCTAGAGCTAGAGCCTACGGACACGCCTAGATTGTTACAACCCTTTTTGGCCACATGTTAGCATTCGCTTCTCGCCTAACTCGTTTTTGCAGAGAATGTTGTGAATGGTATGGCCCAAAAGATGCATGTGATGTATATATGTGATTTGCATGGCCTGCGTGCCATGATTAATTACAGCTGGGTTGAGGCTGTCATATTATTGTATAACGGCCTACGTGTCGATCTGTGATGCTTGATATTCTCATGTAATTTATTACTAGCTATTAGTTGTAGTAGCTAACTGTTAGTTCATGGAGGCCTCAAGCATGATGGTTGAAGGGACGGGAGACATGGCGATGACAATGGAGATGGAGATCACCAATTGAAAGGGGCCATACTATTTCACAGTTAATATGATTGCCTGTGATGATGTTCCTATCATCCTATTCTTTCATGTGTTATTTATATTAGATATGATTAACATGCTAGAATAGGTTCCCTCAAGAAAAATTAAATTATATGCCCTTCCAATAGCTGCACCTATTAAAATTATGATCGTTGTATGGTAGGTCTGCCAAAGTAGAGTACCTCAACTATCTTAATTATTAGGATAAATGTCGGACATTTATATGCATAGTATTGGTTTAATTAACAAAGCTATCAAAACGGTTTTGGGCTTTGGGGCATGGTGTTGGCGCCGGGGCATGTGATGCCACCCAACAAACAAGAGTCACATAGGGATGTGATTAGCAAAGTGTTGCTTACCTATGTCACTAGATTTCTAGCGGTGATGCCAAAGCTCACTAGGATCTAAGTTGAATATGGATCTTGAACCACTATATGTCGTTTTGAGGGAAAACGATTCCAAGCATATAGTGGAATAATAAACTTTTGTTAAAATGTTTATAAGAGTTTTATATTTACATAGTGCTTATATTTGCATATTTTCTGTTGTAGATCATGGCACCAACCGCTAGTAACACTTTCAATTTGCGCTCAATTCTTGAAAAAGAAAAGCTTAGTGGAACAAACTTTATTGATTGGTATCGCAACTTGAGAATTGTTCTCAAGCAAGAGAAAAAGGAATATGTTCTAGAGCTTCCCTATCCTGATGATCTGCCAGAAAATGCTACTGCCACTCAGAAAAGGGAGTATGAGAAACATACCAATGATGCAGTTGATGTTAGCTGTCTCATGCTTGCCACTATGTCCTCTGAGCTTCAGAAGCAATATGAGAATGCGGATGCCCACAATATGATTGAGGGACTTCGTGGCATGTTTGAGAACCAAGCAAGGTCTGAGAGGTATAACATCTCAAAGTCCTTGTTTGCGTGCAGGCTAGCTAAAAACGGTTCTGTCAGTCCTCATGTGATCAAGATGATTGGTTACATTGAGAATCTGGAGAAACTTGGTGCTGCTCTACACCCTGATTTGGCCACAGATGTGATTCTCCAGTCGCTTCCTGCAAGCTATGAGCCTTTCATTTTGAACTTTCAAATGAATAGCTTAGAGAAGACATTGGCTGAGTTGCATGGGATGCTTAAGACAGCTGAGGCAAGCATAAAAAAATCTGGTCCAAGTCAAGTTAACTTGGTTCAAAAGGATAGCAAGAAACAAAAGCGCAAGACTAAGGCTAAGGCTACAGATCAGATCTCTAGCACTAAGCCTAAGCCTGCAGCAGCTCCTAAGCCTAAACCGGCGGGTAGTGATCCCTGTTTTCACTGCAAGAAACCCGGTCATTGGAAGAGGAATTGCAAGCTTTATCTGGAAGAGCTGAAGAAGAAGGGTGGAGACACTTCTAATTCAGGTATCAATGTTATTGAAATTAATAATGTTGCTACATGTCCTTATGGTTCATGGGTATTTGATACCGGATCGATGATTCATACTTGCAAATCGTTGCAGGGGCTTAAAGAAGCAAGGAAATGTGCAAAAGGCGAGGTGGATGCTCGCGTCGGCAATGGTGCAAAGGTTGCTGCGTTGGCCGTCGGAACTTATCCACTCTCATTACCATCAGGATTAGTTTTGGAGTTAAATAATTGTTATTATATTCCCGCCTTAGGAAAAAACATTATTTCTTCAAAATGTTTGGAGGAAGATGATGGTTATGAGGTCATAATAAGGAACAAGTGTTGTTCCATTTATTTGAATAATATTCTCTATGGTAATTGCCCATTGGTGAATGGATTATATTACTTAGATCTTGAGAATAAGCCTATTTATAACATTGATGCGAAAAGGCTCAAGCCTAATGATTTGAATCCCACGTATACTTGGCATTGTCGTTTAGGTCATATAAATGAGAAGCGCATAAAGAAACTCCATACAGATGGTCTTCTAAGTTCTTTTGATTTTGAATCAATTGATACATGTGAATCTTGTTTACTTGGCAAAATGACTAAGTCGCCTTTCACAGGAAATAGTGAGAGGGCGAGTGAACTATTGGGACTTGTACATACGGATGTATGTGGACCAATTAGTTGCACGGCCAGAGGTGGTTTTCAGTACATCATAACTTTTACCGACGACTTTAGTAGATATGGTTACATCTACTTAATGAGGCATAAGTCTGAATCCTTTGAAAAGTTCAAAGAATTTCAAAATGAAGTACAAAATCAATTGGGCAAGACTATTAAACGCCTACGATCTGATCGTGGTGGTGAATATTTGAGCCATGAATTTGGTGAACATCTAAAGCAATGTGGAATTGTTCCACAATGGACTCCGCCAGGAACGCCCCAATGGAATGGAGTATCCGAACGGAAGAACCGAACCTTGTTAGACATGGTTAGGTCTATGATGAGCCAAAGTGATCTTCCATTGTCCTTCTGGGGATACGCTCTAGAAACTGCCGCTTTCACACTTAATAGGGTTCCATCTAAATCCGTGGAAAGGACACCATATGAGATATGGACTGGGAAGCGTCCCGGGTTGTCTTTTCTTAAGATTTGGGGATGTGAGGCTTATGTAAAACGTATGACGTCTGATAAGCTTTCTTCCAAGTCTGATAAATGCTTCTTTGTAGGATACCCTAGGGAAACCAAAGGTTATTATTTCTACAACCGGGAAGAGGGCAAAGTGTTTGTCGCTCGTAATGGTGTGTTTCTAGAGAAAGAGTTTCTCTCCAAAAGGGTAAGTGGGAGAACGGTGCAACTTGAAGAAGTTCAAGAAGCTCCAGAAAATGTTTCTTCTTCCGCTATACCACAATTGGATGAACAAATTGTTGTTGAACCAATTGTTGAAACACCAGCCCCGCGTAGGTCAGAAAGGGCACGTCGCGCTCCTGAAAAGTTCACGCTCCTAACCACGGGGCAGCGAGACATATTATTGTTAGACAATGATGAGCCTAAGACTTACAGTGAAGCAATGATGGGACCGGACTCTGAGAAATGGCTTGGAGCCATGAGATCCGAATTAGAATCCATGAGAGAAAATCAAGTTTGGAACTTGATAGATCCGCCTGATGGTGTAAAAACCATTGAGTGTAAATGGGTTTTTAAGAAAAAGATAGACATGGATGGAAATGTTCACATCTATAAGGCACGATTGGTGGCGAAAGGTTTTAAGCAAATTCAAGGGGTTGATTATGATGAGACCTTCTCGCCCGTCGCTATGCTAAAGTCTATACGGATCCTTCTAGCAATTGCCGCATTTTATGATTATGAGATATGGCAAATGGATGTCAAAACGGCTTTCCTTAATGGAAACCTAAGTGAGGATGTGTACATGACACAACCTGAAGGTTTTGTCGATCCACAAAATGCTAGGAAGATATGCAAGCTTCAAAGGTCCATTTATGGACTAAAGCAAGCATCTCGGAGTTGGAATCTTCGCGTTGATGAGGTAGTCAAAGGGTCTGGCTTCATTAAAAACGAAGAAGAGCCTTGTGTTTACAAAAGGGCTAGTGGGAGCGCGCTTGTCTTTCTGGTCCTTTATGTGGATGACATATTGCTGATCGGTAATGATATTCCAATGCTTGAAGCTGTTAAGACTTCTTTGAGAAAGAGTTTCTCAATGAAGGACTTAGGAGAGGCAGCTTACATTTTGGGCATTAAGATCTATAGAGATAGATCAAAGAGGCTAATTGGATTAAGCCAAGACACGTACATTGACAAGGTATTGAAACGGTTCAATATGTAGGATTCCAAGAAAGGTTTCTTGCCCATGTCACATGGGGTTTCTCTTAGCAAGACTCAGTGTCCCTCGACACCAGATGAGCAAGAGAAAATGAGAGCGATTCCATATGCTTCGGCTGTTGGGTCCATCATGTATGCCATGATAAGTACTCGCCCAGATGTAGCCTACGCTCTTAGTGTTGTGAGCAGATACCAGTCAAATCCAGGAGAAGCTCATTGGGGAGCTAATAAGAATATCCTAAAGTACTTAAGAAGGACTATGGGTATGTTCCTAGTCTATGGAGGTGAGGAAGAGCTCGTTGTAAATGGTTACACTGATGCTAGCTTCCAAACCGACAAAGACGATTCGAGATCGCAATCTGGATATGTGTTTTGCCTCAATGGAGGCGCGGTGAGCTGGAAGAGTTCCAAGCAAGATACGGTTGCTGACTCAACAACGGAGGCTGAGTACCTTGCCGCTTCAGAAGCTGCAAAGGAAGCTGTTTGGATCAGAAAATTTGTTTCTGAGTTGGGTGTGGTTCCTAGTGCATCCAGTCCAATGGACCTCTATTGTGATAATAGTGGTGCCATTGCGCAAGCCAAGGAGCCTAGAGCGCATCAAAAGAACAAACACATACTACGGCGTTATCATCTTATTCGGGACATCGTCGCTCGAGGTGATGTAAAGATATGCAAGGTGCACACGGACTCAAACATCGCTGATCCGTTGACAAAACCTCTCTCTCAGCCCAAGCATGAGGCACATATGAGATCCATGGGTATTAGATATCTGCATGATTAATGTATGAGAGATTGTGTAATGTCTATGTTTATGTGTGATTGAATAAAGTGTTATTCTGTTCTATGGATAATAATTATTGCATTGATTGACAAGTGCGTGACTTGTTTGTGAAACTCATTGTTCTTTTATAATATTATCCTAAATGATCCCTAGTTCCTTATCATTGTGTTAGACAATAATGATTCATGGACTAGCACATGTATTGGTTGATGATCGTGTTTCACAGATCATTGATATGGAGATATCAAATCAATAATGTGGACATATGTTAAGAACATAGTGTTGGACTGACCCACTAATAGACTTTGCTGAGATGTTATTATTGTGCCATCAATTGTTGTCTTGTATGATATACCTTTGGGATCCTTAGACCTGAGATTGTCATTGATTCCCAGAATGTGTAATAGCATATTTAGGGATTACCAAACGCTATTCCGTAACTGGGTAGTTATAAAGGTAATTTTCGGGTATGCTATAAAACATGTCGTGGGGTGTGAGCGGTCAAGATGGAATTTGCCCCTCCTAATAACAGGAGAGATATCTCTGGGCCCCTCGAGTTAGATGGATTTAGAAGTGCATGGCCATGCCAATGTGATTAAAAGTTAATCATAATGACTAAAAGTTAGTCATGATAAATCCACTAGACGTTCGAGTGAATGGTCGAGCTATTATAGGGATGGCACGTATCTTGCCTTAAGCTTGACTGATATCGTGAGGCAAAGGGATCGCTGACTGCGTATGTCAAAGGTTCATCCGATATGATCTTTATGTGTACATGAGAATCAGTATGTGCTGCTAGGTGCCGCTATTGATTTATGATTTGAAAATGGTTTTCACATCATTGTCGTGTACATGTGAACCTAACGGGTCACACACTTAACGGGTTGGAACATCGCTTGCCTATGTGATTGTCTCTAGTGCAAGTGGGAGATTGTTGGAGATATGCCCAAGAGACAATACGGATTTGATCCGTATGTGAGGGTCATACGGATATTGATCCGTGTGAGGAATTAGTCCACTAATGGGCCAACTAGTCGAGGCCCATTAGAAGGGTCTATTTAAGTGGATGAGGGGCTTAAGGCGCAGGTGATTCCACCAGTCCTTAACCCTAGCCGTCGTGCTCCTCTTTCTCACCCACAAAACCCTAATCGTGTTGCCGGTGCTAGCACGCCGCGCACGGTGCTCCAACCCCGTACGTGTGGATACCGCGAGGAGGCGCTGCTGCTGCTGCGGTGCCGACGGCTGGACTAGAAGGAGACGATTGACGTGATCGACTACTTCCTCTACACCGACGCGCGACTACGTTGGATCGAGCTGCTCCAACATTCGCTTCCGCTCCGCCTGCGCGTCTAGTGGTAACGATCCATGATCCTCTCTTGCAAGGTTTCCTGGTTGAACGGTAGAAATTTTATATGCTATCGTAGCCTACCCGTTCCCCAACAACAACTGCTCATGAAAGGCATGTTGCTGCATCTTTGGTTCTCTACTAACGACTGATGTTTTCTCTCTCTCTCTCTCAGTGGTGGATCTAGAGAGTTTATCTAGGGTGTGCACCTGTACATTAGGGTACAAAATCATATAGGATTTAAGCCACATGAACTGGAAATTCTCAGTGACTCTTGGAAATCTGAGGTGTGCATTATTGACCCACCTGGCCACTCGCCTGGGTCCTCTCTCTCTCCCTCCTTTGACGTGACAATGATTAGTAATAACAGTACAATATTTTTGGCTGTGTTGTTATGGCAAGTCAGACTTGTGTGATATCTCTTATGAAGTTTTTACTTTCATGAAATTTCTTATAAAAGGGAAATGGTGAAGTCACGAAAAGGTTGGGTCGTTGGCTCGTTGGGTCGGCTACCTGATTGGCTGATTATTACTTACAAATTCTTATGGTCTTGGATCATTTTTTTTCAAGGCCTAACGTTGTTTCCAACCTTAAAACCATTCCTACCTCGCCTTTATTTTCTTGCGGATTTAGGGGCGGATATTAGGGCTCGGTTGTAGCATTGATCATTAGTCCGAATCTGAAGTTTTGCTTCTAAATTTTAACAGTTGTCTGTATTAGTAAATAATGCATAAACAAGATCAAAACACGACATAAATTGACATAAAAAACTCTTGTGAGAAAAACCACGAATGCTGACTGACAATCTTCACTATTGACAACTTATCTTCGATTCTTGGTGTGTCTATCTCTGCTGGTTTGGTGTGGTGTTATTATTATCATTTGACTTTGCACCAACATGATGATGATGCACATCTAATCTCTACTTAATAAGTCAGCACGTCCACATCTGTCGTACATCCCAAACATCATTTTTTTTTGTGTGTTTCTTCCATGTACGTGTTCCATATGAGTCCATCGGGAATTTAGATAGATTCGAATCCATCATGAAATTAGATAGAGCTAATGAAAAAAGAGTCTGGATCCAAAATGAGTTTGTGAAAGAGGCGTCTTATCGTTCCTCGGACACGGTGTCCCTCATGATGATCAGGTTTTTTTGATGGTCAGGGGAGGGGGGGGGGGAGAACTCCCACCTGAATTTCAATATGTTGATAATGGCGTTGGCCCTGTAATGGCCCAAATATAGAGTTACAATAGACAATTTGAAGTGGGGGTGAGAATAGATGGATTACATTACACTGGGTGGAAATACAAACTCCAGGCTCTAATGATAGGAGTTATCCTTTTCGACATAGACCTGGCGTCGCACCCATGAATCCTAATGATAAGATCATCAACACATAGTAGAGAAATCTAAGGCAACACCTCAAGAGATTGTGACGTCCTTCACACTTTTGATGATCGGTTTTGCTCTATATATGACAATGGCTGTGCTCGCCTTGGTCTTTTACACACCAAACTTGATCATTCTCTGCCACCCGCTGATGAGAAGATTATCTTCGATGATCTGCTCTGCAGTAGTTGATGCTTGATCCAAACCCCCCTTCCCCTACCGCTTCCCAACAATAGAGATTATCCTCCTTTTTTTTTGCCATAGGAGAGGTATTCGGTTGGCTGGAGTTGAAGACAAGTTAATACTGGGCTTTTACGGCACCTGGGCTTAAACTTAACAAATGGATCACCTACATCAGATGATCAGCACATCTCTGCTGAGCCCATAATCCCAAGTCCCAACAAGGAACAACCAAAATGAAGCCCATTACAT
Source organism: Eleusine coracana subsp. coracana (assembly GCA_032690845.1). NCBI lineage: Eukaryota > Viridiplantae > Streptophyta > Magnoliopsida > Poales > Poaceae > Eleusine > Eleusine coracana. Next base: position 47,325,948 of record CM064430.1, read on the forward strand.
TGCAATAAAAAAAAAGTACCTAAGGCCTGCCAATTGCATCGTATTTTCCCATGTGAGAAGGTCATTTGGTGGTGTAAAACCATGTTTTAGAAACAGTTTGAGTAAAACCAATTTTTTAGGTAAAATATCGTGTAAACCCAGTTAATGGCGCCTATAAAAAACAATTTAATGCTAGGTAAATGAAAAGGTTTGAGAATCATCGTACATAGTAAAACATGTTGGTGCCAAAAATAATTTAATCATATATGGTATGAAATTATGTTTATCTTTTAATTACTTGCATAAGGATGTATTTCAATCATATATGCAATTATAATTTATTATATTATTTTAAAGCCCATAGCAACACACATACTTTATGCTAGTAAGTTAATCTCTGCTTCTTAATCATAATCTCTACAATATATTAAAAAAGGTGGCATCGTCCGCCCATATATTCTGTCACTTCTACTTAGATAAAAGAATGAAAACAAAAATAAACGGATATAAGGAAAAGAAAAAGAATCCCATCTGGATTTTCTGCCCCGCACATCCGCAGATGGTTGTTTTGCCCTGTCCAGATTTTTCGGAGTCCTTTTTGTAAGGGAAAAAATTGACGTACAAAAAAGAAAAGAAAAGAAAAGAAAATGAAAAAGAATCTGATCCGGATTTTCTGCCCCGTGCGCCTGCACACGGTTATTCTGTCCTGCCAGGATTTTTTGTAGTCTTTTCTGAAGTCTAAAAGGTTAGCTTGCCTTCTTCATTGCTACGTGTCGTTACAAATTGGTGACCGCGTGAGCAATTGATTATCTTCCTGGTGGTTTAAAATTTGACCAAATCTTACTTTTTTGGTTCATATTTCCTAGCTTTCAATCAACTAAAAGTTTTTTATTAATGGTTTATTACTTTGTATTTTTAGTTTTTCTTTTATAGGATTATCTATATAATAATTGTAAATTATTGGATCTAGATCTAATGGCTCGAGAAGGTAACTGAAAGTTGTTCAGACTTTCAGTCACCTGAAATTAGCAAATGCCTTTTTGGTTTCAGTGACTTGTGAGAGGTTGACCATCAAGCAATCTTTACTGCAATGGGCCACACGTTGTTATTTTACAATCATGCAAGTATATCAGTTCATCGTAACCTATAATTCATTATCTAACCTTTCTGTTCCTCCTGTTTTCATTTAGCAGCAATGAGTTGACATCCAATTCCAATTCTCATTATAGATTATTCTATAGATGACGTTGTTTTGTTTGTTCATCCTATAATTTTATGATATGTATGGTCTTTTATTAAATAAAAAATGTATATCATATCTAACATATATGAGCCCTATAGTTCGAAGCATTTTCTTAAAACCGTAGCAGCATATGGGCAATTTTCTAGTCGGATAAGAAAACACCACATTGTTCTCTATTTCAGAACAAAGAATATTTTTTTTATTAATCAGAATTGGACTACTCTAACAGAAACATGTAGAGTCTGATTCATACAATTTTTTGGATGAGCCACCGGCCAACAAACATAAAAAAGCTCGCGCAACATGAGTCCACAACATGAAACAGATACCCCCCAGTTCTGTTACTCGCCTATATGCTCCCTTGACTGCTCAGCCGTGACCTCAATTATTGCATTGATCCGCCGCATCCGCATGACCCAAACACATAGTTTAGTTAAGAGAGTTTTTACTGTACCTTATACTCCCTTGTGCGGTATGAGTATAAATGAGATCTGGTCATCCAATTCATTGGGCTACAATGGTCATTTTGTAGAGGAATAAATCATAATTTGTAGGGGTAATTTAGACATTTCATGTTATCTGGATCTTGAATCCGACCAGTGAGGGGCTCTGGCGGTGACGAGGTGTGCAACAGGGAGGAGTTTGGTGGCGACGGAAGGTGGCATCGGCAGTGACAGAAGGCACCCTTGGTCGCCACGTGCTCGGTTGTGGCCGACGATCTAACCGTCGAGCAGCACAACTATAAGCACCGAAGGCCTACCGAGAGGGGGGGGGGGGGTGAATCGGTAGCCGACCACGAATCCGAATACTTCAGCTTCACGCTTCTAAAACCTAACGAATCGTTGCAACCTAAACAATTCTAGTAGGTCAAGACCCTATACATGCTAGTGTTCATGATGTAAAGCAATGCGCGGAAGATAAACACACTAGCCTATGCAAGCCACAAGTCACCCTATCACTAGAGCACACAATTGCAGAATAGTAAAGAGAGGGTTAATGAATGCTCATGATTTTTTTCCCGAGGTCTTGGAAGGATGGCGTCTTCCCCTACTCCTTGTTGGACTACTTCCGCCGGAGTCCCGGTCCCTCCCACCACCAAGTGGAGTTCTCGCCCATGAGCCCGCAATCACTCCTCGAGTGAAGACACGGTGTGCGTCACCATTGCACAAAGCACAAGCTCGCTTCCCTCGAGAACTTGCCGAACTCTACGAGCTGGCATGGGCGCTCACTATTGATGCCCCTTCCAACAGCGGGCTCAAACCATGTACAAACTTGTGATGGCCTTCACAACCAATCATAATAGGCTCGATCACCGACAACTAACCAGTCTAGGTCTCACCATAGACCAAGAGTAACAACCTAGATCACACCCTCAAGGACACCCTAGCCTTAGATGTGCAAGATCACTCCATGTTACTCTCACTAGCACTCTCAAGATATCCAATATCCTCTCCTAGTGCTCTCCTCTTTTCCTCTTGGACCTTACCAAATATCCTCAGGTATTCCACTGGCCAAGAGAGGTCTCCAAGATCCCAACAATGGAGTTATATAGGCTCCCAACCTCAAACTAGTCGTTGCTCCATGAAATCAATTTTCTGGGCCTCCAGACCGGACTGTCCGGTCACTGCCTGACCGGACCGTCCGGTCACTGCAAACTGAGCTCCAACGGCTCTCTGCCCCTGCTGAACTCCAACTGATCGGACTGTCTGGTCAGTTTCTCTCTCCACTCCAGAAACTTTTGGCTGTAGCTTCCTTCTCGCCCGAGTTCCTGCTCACCTGACCGGACTGTCCGGTCACTCTGATTGGACCGTCCGGTCCGATTCTCTCTCTAGTCCAGAAACATTTTGCACGCTGCTTCCTCGCTGTCCAAGTCCCATTCCTACTGACTGGACCGTCCGGTCAGTTGACTGTATCGTCCGGTCACTAGGACTTCCAGACTTGGCAGTTTCCTCACTGCTCGCAGTAGTCGCCGGACAAAACCACTTAGTGACCATACAGTCCGATCACCTCTGACCCCTCTGTCCGGTCACTTCATCTAGAAGCTGAAACTTGTTGTCCTCCCTTGACATTGTTTCCTGACTTCTCCGAACAGCTCCTTGGCTTCTCCATTGTCAACTAGTGCCCGTGATTTCACCGAGCAACCTTGCACATCACCGACTAGACATGACCTAGACCCCCTTGATAGTCCGATTTTTCCTATGGACTCAAAGCCTAACAACTAGACAAGTGTACCAAACACTTGCTCCATAGCTTGTTCTCCACTTTGATCCATCTCCATCATCCCTTGGACTCCATCAAGCTCATCAAGCATTCATGTTTGTGGTCATTGTCATTAATCGCCAAGGCAACCGTCATACATAGATTTGCAGTAGAGTTTAATGAAGGTTCCTACATAGACAACATTCATATAGATATTAGCCCACAATTTCATAGTTGTCATCTATCACCAAAACATTCATACCTTGGGGATTGCATCATCAATGGTCATGAAGCTTACAACAACAAAGATTCCCGATATCCATCTCAGATGGGCTCCGATGTCGAGTCTACTGACGAGGCGACTGACAGTGCAAGGGGTCCAAGTGCGAGGCTCGACGGTGATGGACGACGACCTCTGCAGCAGTGCGCTTGGCATTGGCTGACCACCCGAGAATCACGAGCTATGCATGAAATGACGCCGGGTTCGTGGCGGCAGTTAGGGATTTGGTGGGTTGGAGTATAGCTGGGCATTCGGGCCGCCTCGATGAGAGTAAAAACCCTATGTCCTTTGTTCTGTTGTTTGGATTGCTTGTAATGTCGTGTATATCGTGTGTCCCTTGATGGGGTACCTTGCCGCCTTATATATCCCGGTTGGCAGGGGGTACATGAAGAGTCCTACTCGTAGTCTACAAGTATTAACATAGAAAGTCTATCTCTAACTGCCTTGTGCTTCAAGCCGACTCGGTCGGTTTCCTTGTCAGGGCGCTACCCGGTCAGTTGCCGACTTATGCTTAGCTATGGATACCCGTAAGGCAAGTATTCCACAGCAGCCCCCGAGTGCTTTCTAATTTTGAGCTTTGACTTTCTAAGTATTCCACAACAGTTTCGTGTGTTTCTTTTCATATTGTTCAAGTGCCAGATTTTTTTTCTAAACTTTGGTTGTGGTTTCCTTTCATACTATTCAAGTGTCGGGGGTTTGTGCAAACACCGGTTGTGCTATTTGATTCTTATGTTCAGGATCCTGCGAATAAGTGCCGGCCCTACTTATTCGGCTTTACCGGTAAATGCTAAGGAAGTTTTAGTTGACGTCCGTTTTATACGGAAACTACTGTTTCATGGTTCTTTCATGAGTGAAAGTGTTCTGAATTCATGTGTTCTTTGTATTGTGTTCTTTCAGTTCTGAATTCTACTTGCTGAGTGTTTTTACTCACCCTTGTGTTCTTGTGGTTTCTAGGTACCCGATGATCAGGCATGCATGGGGAGGGAGTAGCCATATTATTTGATCATTCACACACTATTTTGCTAGTCATTAATCTAGATCCTTAGAGTCGAATATTTTTATGTCATTAAAAACTATCTTGTGACCTCTTTGGTGTTACTTAGAGGTTATCTGGGTTATTGAGGTTGGTGAGAAATGCTATTTATGCATTATATTATTTGTGCTGCTATTCTTGACTTGTGTGCCTACGGATGGTAGGAATTATAGGGAAAACTCTGCCGAAATTTTCCATAATTGGTTTACTTAGTTGGATTAAGCCTTTGCCGTGTGCCTTGGTCATGGCTCACGGCAAAGAAAACATGCTTTGCCATGGGCCGAATGTTGGGCACACGGCAAAGAATGCCGTTACCGAACGGGGAAGGTAACGGCGCCTTTTTTTTTTTACTATAACGCGTTTGCCATCAGGTATTTTGCCGTGAGGCTATTGCCGTGTGTTACCCACGGCAATACCTTTGCCGTGGGTATTCCCAGCCTTGCCGTGTGCCTGGGGCACACGGCAAATTGGTTGTTTCCCATAGTGAACATCACTGGTCGAGGTAATTCATCAATGCTTTTGTCTAAGGCTCATACTAGCTATAGGGTTAGTACATGTTTTCTGCCTTTCCGGATCCAGTTAACAATAACCCTTGCTGGAAGAAGACATTCAATATATAGTCACCATTTGGGGCTCTTAAAGTAGATAGTCCCTCTATCCCAAAATAATTAACACTTTAGCATTCTTCAGTTATCCTAAATAATTTGCATTCTTAGTTTCTGTACACTTTTCTCTCTTCCCAATACACCTCTATCTCTATCTCTCTTCTCCTTATTTTTTGTGCACCTACTTTTGGGACTTCTTCTTAATTCTCATGTTCCACCTCAAAATAATTGACACTTATAGCATTCTTCAGTTATCCCAAAATAATTAGCATTATCAAGTCCTGATACACTTTTCTCTCTTCCCAATACACCTCTATCTCTATCTTTTTTCTCCTTGTTTTTTATGCACCTACTTTTTACACTTCTTAATTCTCATGTTAGACTCCAAAATGCTGATTAAAATAGGATGGAGGGAGCATGTCAGAGGCAAAGGGGAGAGAGAGCCCGGTATGACAGAAGTCGAAGAAGCAAAGAGACAAACAACATAGAGTATTGTGGGACATATATACCCGGGATACTTAACCACTCGGCTAACTGGCCGAGTGGGCCGGGGGCTCGGGTATGGTGTATTCGGCCCAGAAGATATTTACTTAGATACTTGTTTGAGTAAGCAGCAAGTTAGCTTAGCAGATATATTGGAAAGATAGAATCTGTTGTAACCGACTAAAAGATTACCATGTAAATCCCTGCCCTTCGGATATATAAGGAGGGCAGGGGGCCTTTGGTAAGAGACAGACTCGTATTGGAACCCTAATTCCAGTGCGAACCCTAGCAATACAAAAACACCAAACAAGATGTAGGTTTATTATCCTTCGGGAGGCCTGAACCTGCATAAACCTTGTGTCCTGTGTCCATCGATCTTTCATACTCATACGCATACCTTGATCTACTATCGTGAATATCTCTCGACAGTTGGCGCGCCAGGTAGGGGTCGCATTGAGTGTAGCTTCATCAAAATCGATGGCTTTTGTTGACATCATGTTTCCCCCGGGAGACAAGATCTGCTTTGGTGCCATCAGCTTCATCGCCAATCAGCATGGGAACCTTGTCAAGCAAGAACGCGTGGCCCGCTCGATCGATGCCACGACTGATAAGAGCGATCCGGCCAGCTGATTCCCGCTTGGCCTCAACAATGCGGCAACAGCTTTTCAGGCGGAAACTCTCTCGAGCGGCAACTCAACGTTGCCCGCAACACCCCGATTGACAACCTTGGTCGACTCGGACTACACTACGGTTGATCTCCCAGCTCATCACATGGATCAGTCGGACGAACATCCCAAATTTTTTGATGAATCAAGATTTGTTGCAACAATCGGCCTTGAAAGCGAGTCACTCCTGGACTTCATTGAAGGGCCGAGTGATTCAGAGAGTTGTTCCTCAGACTTCCACGAGGTATTCATGGTGGCACCTACAGCCCAAGGAGGGGCTGACGGAGAAACGCCGGCGGTGGTTGCCGCACGCGGCGCCATACCAGATGGACATATAACCGATCTTGAAGACGACGATCCCGATGCCGCCACTCCCCCGCTTTGTAGATCGGATGCTCAGCAGAGACCCCGAGTCGTGCAAAACCTAGATATGGGAGACCTCACCTTAAAACTTGATGGTGAAGACGTCTTCAAGACCCCACAGCACAACATCACGGCCGCGGCGACCCTCCTGCAAACAATAGAGCCCCTGCTCCAAGTCTCCCCAGAGTTGACACCTCAAGTCAACCAATTAAAAGCGCACATCAGGGCCGCGGCTGTACTGGATATGAATGCGGCATGATCAACACCGAGTAAGTCAGTTTCTGGGGCCGCCGGTTCGGTACCCAGGGAGGATAGAGGAGACCGACAGTGCTCCAACCGGGAGGCAACCCCGCCTACTGTCTCCAGGCGCAGGCCCATCATAGAGTACCATGATCGGCATCCGAACGCTGACCTGCTCAATGGCATACCACCACGTGATGCGCGGGTCCGACTGGACAACAGATACCAGGAGCATGACGACGTGGCCCGCCGAGATTACAAAGATGAACGGCGCTGATGTGGTTACTGTGACATCCCATGTCACAAAAATGAAGTTAACTAAACCTAGCATCAATTAAGGGCTAAACAAAAGAATAATTAATCCATGTGCCAAAGAATAAAAAGAGGAAACCTACTTAATTAAGTCCATAATATTCAAAAAGAGGTCATTCACAAACATTACCAAAACACATGGAAGTACCCAGATATTTTTGCATATTCTGAATGGACAAAACAAAATATAATTTTGAGAATTTTTCCAGAATTTTTGGTAACCAATTGATACCCTTAAAAATTCCCCCAAAGTCAGAAAAGTGTATTTCGGGTTTGGAATTTTCATAATTTCTCAAAGCGAATCTAGCTGGTGCACCCAAAAGAAAAGTTGGAGAACACGTTCTCCTGAGCCTACACAAAAATTTGGGCCCCATTTGGAGCAAGGTAACGTGGCAAAACGGAGCAAACCCGAGTGAAGGTCCAGGGTCAAAACCGGGTCAATCATCCTCTTCTTCCCGGCCAATTCTAACCCGACACCGGGTTGTACCCGGGCATTGTCGCCACCGCCGATTTCCTGTTGCCCCATGCCGGCCACTGCACTGCCAACTTGCCGCCCTGTGCCACCGGCCAGGAATTGAAGCCGCCCACCGCCGGCAGCCACTCCCCTGCCGACAGCGCGACCCTCACTCCCTCTCTCTTCCTCTCTCACCCGCTCTCGGCCATCACTCCACCAGCCGAGTCAAAAGGGGAGCAGCGGTAGCAGAAGCACACCGGCTCTCACACCCTACCGAGCACCCCTGAGCGCCGGCACTCACTTCCCCTTCCTCTTCCCGGCGAAAAACCGAGCCAGTGCCCTGTTCTGGCCGCCATGGCCGCCGCCGCCCCGAGCTCTGCCTAGGCCAGCTCTCCGTTCCCTCTTTCATCGCAAATCGACACGCAAGGACTCCACCCCACTCCTCTCTGACTCCCTCCCTCCCCTGTGCAGTGCCCTCGCCGAAAATTGAGGAGAAAAGACCGCCACCGCCGAAACCGCCCCACCTCGCCGACGAGAACCCTGCTCCGGCCTTCCCCCTTGACGAGTTCCTCGACGCCGACCGTCCCCGGACCACCGCGAAGCTCGTCGACCGAACCCTGGCCTCCCTCTCCCTCGGCACCATCGCGTGGACCTCGCCGAAGTTGCCTCTGCCACCGCGCGTCATCGCCGGCCACCTCCGGTGAGACCCTCTCCCCTCCGACCCCCTCCACGAGATCCCCTCGGCATGGAGATCATACGAGTAGCTCGTGAGCCCCGGCCGTGCTGCTGATCGGCCGCTGGGCCGAGCTCGCCGTCACCGGCCACCGCGCGGGTGCGCGCGCGCGCCTGGAAAAATTTGAACCCAGTGGCAAAACTATAAATAATAGTGATCCAGTTCAAGTTTATTCAATAAATTAATTTATTTAATCCATCAAAGTCACAACCCTAATTTGCTAAATAAATTCATAAGTAATTATGTGTAAATGGTAAATTCATTAAATTTTCTCAGTAAGCATTTCAGGGCATCCTTAAACTTTCTGCAAAAGCACATTTCCATTTACATGCATATTTTTAGTATTTTTGCATAAATCCTCATTTTCAGTAATTGAATTTATGTAAATTATTGGCTAGGAATTTAATTATGAAATTTCGCATTCCTGTTCCTTATGCACTTGTACACTTATGAAAAATCCCATGAAAAATTTGAAGTTACCTAAGTACAAATTTGCTGTCGAAATTGATCATTTGCTAAGTAACTAGGAATTTCTTCATATAAATGTTACTTTATGTGTGCATTTAAGGAAATTAGGAATAAATTAATTTCTGGAAGTCCATGGAAAATAACTCAGCTTCACATTACAGTTGAAAATCTCATGTTTCGGTTCTATGCTTTGGTTCTTGATTAACTATATGAGCTAGAACTAGTGATGAAATTAAAAAGGCCATGTCTAGGTATAGTGTTAGTTTGCACATGGTCACTTTAGCTAAGTGGCTCAAAAATGAACTTTCTGAAATTTGACCCTAAGTACTACGTTGTCATATCCTCATCAGCATGTGAGGTCATTTAATCAACATCTAGCCCATGCTCATGTTAAAGTAGACTTACACTAAGATTGTGATAATTAAAAGTTGCATTCTAGTAATTAGAAGTTTGTCCCCTTCAAAAATTCAGTAGTTACCATGTCATACTTAGGTGTGCACACATTCATGAATAAATGATTAGTCATTAATTTTTATTTGCTGAGGAAGTGCCATGAATTGTCATGCCATGCATTCCATCTTTAGTTAAGGAAACTCCATGAAACCTTGTGTATTCCTTGGCATTTATGCATGTCCATTCCATCTAGGGATCGAGACCAAGGAAATCACACCGGACCAGCAAGGAGCTGAAGTGCACCTTTGTGAAGACGCTAACTACGATCACACCCAAGGCAAGCCCCGGTGCATAACCCAGTTTTGTCATTCGAGTCCTTTTACTTTATCACAAGTAGGAGTATTGTATTGTGCATTAAGTGTAGGACTTGGATGAACCACACTTGCATACTCCAGCAAGGACCTATGATTAGTATGTTAGTAAGCTTTTCCGTTAGCAAATGCTATGCTTAAACTAGTGGAGTCAACGGTAGGTTCTAGATTCAACTGTGGTTCACTTGGATACTGAACTTGATAAAATGGAGCACCTATCATTGCAACTCCACGGACAAGTATTGAACAGTACCAAGTACATACCTCTAATATGGGAATTGGTAAACCTAGTAGCTTGGGTGCCGTATTGTTGGACGGCCATAATCATCGATCCAGAGGTGATGTGAACAACACGGTGGTTGCACGGGTTTGAGGACCGCTGGAGAGTGCATGGGTTAAGCCTCGGATATGAAGTACTGTATCACGGGGAGGACATGTACTCGGGATCGATGGCCCCGGATCGACTTTATAGAAATCTTGTGAACGGTGGCTATACGTGTTCTTAAATGATGCATATGTCGTGTATTTGGGTTTTCCCTACAGGATGTAAATCAATTCGAATTGTTGTCCCTCGCGGTTATGAGTACCTCTTGTTCGAGCAGCGGCAATGATGTGTTAAGTAGTAAAGTTGTGGTTAAGTTTCTGAAATTTACTTATGCTATGGATACATGTTGCTATGATGTATTGCTCTTTAGCTATATTCATGTCTTAGCAGCTAGCTAGACTCACCGTAGCTGGGTTCTACAGTAAGCAAAGTAAAATCTTGTTTAAGGAAATTGAAAGTGCAGCATAGAACTAATAGGAGCTTTTTATGCAATCGTCAAATAAACCCGGTCAGCCCCCTGCATGCTAGGAGTCGGTTTTAGTAAACCTTATGACGGGTAAGTCTTACGGAGTATGTTAGATACTCAGGCTTTGCGTTGATGTTGTTTTTTAGGTTTTTCTCAAGTGACCTATTGTAATTGTTGTAATAAGGTTGTGTGGGAAGGCGAGGAGCCACAGAACTGGACCATCGAATGGGTCCCCAGTTCTCCTAACCTGGATGAGTGAGCCATCGCCATAGGGCCGGCATGGTTCACGTAGGACTAAATGTCGTGTTTTGTCGTTTCACCGCTTCTGCAAATTTGTGTAATGTGTACTAAGAACATATGTATTCAGATCTGAATTTAATTATATTTTACCTTTGGACTTGTAATATTATGCACCTAAGTGATGTAATGTTGTAAATGATGAATGTTCATGTGTGAATGCTGTGTATGGTTACTTCATTAACCATCTCTCGAGGCGATCCTGTACGACATACTCTACTTTTCGGAGTAGGGTTGTCACAGTTACGTTGACTACGAATGTGACAACAGGCGGTAGCCACATAGAGACGATCATTACCGTGATCAATGGGACGAGGGCCACTGTGATGATAGATCTCCTTGAGAAGCTAGCCGGGAACGATAATGGACCTCGGTCACCGACGATTATGACGAGGAGGCTGGCATCCAATCCTTCACTCGGGAGCTTCGAACCGTCAGCTGGCCGGTCGGCTTCAAGCCAGTCGACATCGAGAAGTATGACAGCAAGATGGATCCGCGTGATTGGCTTCACGTCTATTCGACAGCCATACGAGATCTCGGCTGCGACAATTTTGTCATGGCCAACTACTTGCATGTTTGCCTAGCCCCAGCGGCAAGAACCTGGCTCACTAATCTGCCCGACAACTCTATCAGCTCTTGGGCAGATCTCTATCGGCAGTTCGTGGCCAACTTTCAAGCCACCTTCGACAGGTCAGGGAATCATTGGGAACTCGGCTAGATCAAACAGCAGGACCGGGATCTACTTTGAGAGTACATCCAACACTTCTGCCGAGTGAAAAATACCATCCCTAACATCTCAGATGCTCAAGTTGTCGCCGTTTTCCAAGGAGGACTCCATGATGATGATCTGATAAAGAAGATTGGGAGGTTGGATGCCACCGGCGGACTGTCAGCCAAAGAACTGTTCATTATGGCCGACCAATATGCTACTGGCAATTCAGCTCTATTCCAAGTTCGCCAGTACAAGGAGGCGTCCCCAAGGAACCAGTCAGGTCTGTCTGATTACAGCAAGGACGGTGATAGGAAGCTCAAGCCAGACCGAAAGGTGGCCAACACCAAGCGCCCGACCAGGAGGAAACCAGTCACTCAGGATGACTTCGACAAGATGCTCGATGGCCCTTTCCTGCTACATGATGAAGCCCACAAAGCCAGGGAGTGCTTCAAGCTAAAAAACTTCGCCCATCATGCCTTGAAGGTCTACAAAGAATATCCCTGGGTCAATTACATATGTGGCCTTGAAGGGTGGCAGGAAGGACTCGGATAAGGATAACCAAGACGAGGATAAGGAGGACTTCCAAGACCTTGAACGCGAGGTCAATTACATATGTGGCCGGTCTACGGCAGACTCGAAGCGCCAATAGAAGATCCTCTACAGAGAGGTCCACTCGGTCTCACCAGTAGTACCTCCATATCTGCGATGGTCAGAGGTCCCAATTACTTTTGATCGGTCCGACCATTCGGATCACATCCCCAGGCCCAGGAAATATCTCTTAGTACTAACGCCGACTGTTAACTGAGTTCGGCAAAATCGGGCTCTGGTAGATGGCGGTAGCAGTTTGGACATCGTCTTTGTGAAAACCTTCAAGGAGCTTGGCATACCCTTGACCGACCTCAAGCCAAGTCAATCGCTGTTTCATGGGGTGACCCCGGGCATGCAAACAGTCCCTATGGGACAAATCAGTCTGCCTGTGACTTTCGGCACTCGGGAGAACTATAGGATGGAGTGCATCACCTTCAAGGTCGCCGATCTTTTGGTAGCAGTGGACAAGTTCTCTAAATGGATTGAAGCAAAGCCAGTCGGCAAGATTTCGGCAAAAAAGGCCATCGAGTTCATGACCAAAATAGTCACTCGGTTCGGTGCCCCACACAAGATCATCACTGACAACGGTACTCAATTCATAGCAGAGGAGTTTAAAGAGTTTGTGGGCCGAATCGGCTTTAAGATTGGCTATGCCTCGGCCGCCCATCCACAGTGCAATGGCCAAGTTGAGAGGGCAAACGGCCTCCTGCTTTCTAGAATTAAGCCTCGTATATTTGATCGACTAGAAAAGTACGCTCGACGGTGGGTTCGAGAAGTGCCATCTGTGTTGTGGGGTCTTAGAAGCAATATAAGCCGTGCCACTGGGCACTCCCCTTTTTCTTTGGTTTATGGCTCAGAGGCCATGTTACCAATGGAGATTCTATTCACCTCCCCACGGGTGGTAGCGTACGAAGAAAAAATCTCCAATGACCATAGGTGTGATGACTTGTTATTGTTAGAGGAGCAGCGAGATGCCACCTTAATTCGGTCGGCAAAGTACCAGCAAAGCTTGCACCGTTATCATGACAAAAATGTTCGAACACGGGGTTTTTCCGTCGGCAACTTGGTTTTGAAGCAAGTTCAGTCAAAGGTCGGTAAGCACAAGTTGTCGGCTTCATGGGAAGGACCTTTTATTGTAAAGGAAATCACTCGGCCAGGCGCCTATCGATTGATGAATGAGGACGGGTCAGACCTTCAAAGTTCCTGAAACGTTTCACAGCTACGTCATTTTTATGCCTAGAATTTATAGTTTATTGTACTTCTATTGTTGAATATATATACATAATGGTCATGATATCTGATTTTGCAATTTATGATTTCTATGAATAATTGTTGTTATTGTTTAAGTCATGGCTCAAATTCTGATACTTGGTATCACCCTAACTCGCGCATGTCGACCAAGCGGGTTACTTAGTCCCCAGGGTTCTTGCCGTCTGTTAGGGACCAAGGCAATTCTCCCAATTCGCATATTCTTGACCGAGTGAGTCTTAGTCTCCATGGTTCATATCGGTTATTGGGAGCATTGTTTAGAGGGCTGACATGAGTTGTGTATTGGTTGTGAGTGTTTAACACGAGTTCATACAATACATATACAAAGTAGCGTGACCCAAGAATTCATTACAATACTGGTAATGAATCTAGACCTTAGCGGTCTATCGAACCTTAGTTATATTACAACAACAGAGATGTAATACAGTATTTTAAGCTTTACAACTCCTTACACTTTGGGTAAGGGATCTAGCTCTATTTGGTCGGCTAATATATGCGCTATTTTTTGCGCCTCAGCCACAAGGGCTTCACATTGCTCGTCCGAGAGATCTTTGTGGAAACCCTCGGCAACCATATCTAACTCTATGTTGGGGATGTGAGATTTTGCTATTTCTAGGACTTGTGCGGCGGCTAGCTTTGCAACATGTTGAGCATGCTCTTTTAATCGGCCGGGTGCCCCTTGTAGCCTAGTCATCAGATCTCGGCACCGAGGTGGTTTTTCTTCAGGGTACACGTACTGGGCGACCACCTCTGCATCTTTCTGAAGAGCTACAAGAGACCATCAAAGGTTTTCATCACCCTCTATAAATTTCTTCTGCAAAAGCTCATAAGACCTTTTTGACCCTACAAAAGTACAACAATTACATATACCTAGGTACATATAAACATGGGAATAAAGGTATCATGCTAACAACACTTACCTCTTAGGTGTTTCTCAGCATCTAATTTTTCAGCTTCGAGGGTGGCAACCTTTTCCTTGTATTCTTCCTTAAGCTTTTCAACTTCTTTGAAGGCTTTTTGGAATTGGTTTAGCTCATCTATAGCCTTTTTGAAGATATTTTTGGCTTTGGATAGTTCGGTTTCTAGCTTTGTGTTTCTCTCCCTATGGCTTTTTATTGTTCCTTCAGCATCTGTTAGTTATGAACATTTTAGTTTATAGTTGTATTTCCATATATATAGGTATAGTAATTTTTACCTTCAGCCCTTTTCTTCCAAGAAGATAGGGATTCTTGTATTATCTTGGAGTCGTCTTTCAGCTTTTCAAAATCATTTTTGATTTCTTCCGAGTCCTGGAGCTGCCTTTTTAATCCCTGGTTCTAGGTTTTCAAAGCTTCAATAGCTTGGCAGATGACTCCAATTCTTTTATACGGCCTTCCAGACCTGCAATTTGAGCAGCCAACTAGGCATCTTATTTTCGCTTCACTTCCACCATTCGTGATACCTTTGTATGGAAGAGGTCAAATATTCATATTCTAGAGATAGCATGCGAGGTATATGCTTTGTGGATCTCGTACCTTGTAGCTGAAACTGAAGTTCATCAACTTGAGATGAACGGGCTTTTAGATCGACTGATAAGCGCCCGACTTCCAGTCTCTCTTTGGCAAGCTGATCTTCTAAATCTACGGCTTTGGCACGATGCTTCTCGACAAGTTGCAGAAGCTTACTCTTGTTGGCCATATGAGTTTTCAGAGCCTGTAATGATGGCGAGTTATATGGTTGAAACTTCATAGCCAGGTTTGGTGATTACGATTATCAACATTATTTTTCAACAATGGAGGAATACTTGGAAGGAATGGTAGGCTTTTTCAGTATGTTCTTCAAAAATTTTCAACTCCACTTGTTCTACCGACTCATCAAATCCGGTGATGGTGAATCGGCCAATATGATATACTGACCTAGTCGGCGTGGGTTGTTCTGGAGCACCCTCTTTTACCACTCGGTGAATGGGAGTAGGCGTGACATTTTCCTCCAGACCGATCGTATACTCATATGTTGGTTCTGGCATTATTTCAAATACCAGTGATGGCTCTTCAGGTTCAGTGGAGGCAGGAGTATCAGCACCTGCTGCCACGTCAGATGTATTCAGGTCTGGGACATTAGGTGACTCAGCCTGGCTAGCTTCTGGCCGAGTGGATTTGGGTGCATTCTTTAAATCACTCGGCTTCTCTGCCGAGTGGCCTGGGACATCATCTTTGGATGTCCTAATAGCTAGAGCATCTTGGTCTTTTTTAGGAACTGAACTTTGCGTCGGGATGTCTTCAAATGACGTTCGCCCAGACGACTTGTTAATTAGATAGAGATTACATAATTGTTCAAATGTAGAGCTGAGCTTCAAGTTACATTGTTCTGTTTACCTTGAGCAGCATTTGAATTTTAGGCCTGACACTTTTGGTGGGGGGCTGGTTGGCCTTGGGGTACTTGTTGTGTCTGGCGCCGCCTCATGGGTGCCTGCCTTGCTTGGTTCACTCAGACGACTTTGCTCTTTCTCATTTTCATCCATGGTCTGCTGAGTGGTGGAGGCTTTCTCTGAAGTTTTCTCTTTGCCTGTTCTTGAAGTCTAGCTACTCTTTTAGCTAGTGACTCTTCTTCATCAGAGCCTTTAATGTGCGCCTTGCGGCGCTTGGAGGGTGATGGTTGTGTGGGAGACTTCTTTTGTGGCGTCGGCGGCAATGGTGGATTGGACACATATATATCAAGGTTCTGCAACATATGTGATGTATAATTCGTTACTAAACAAAATGAAAG
This sequence comes from Eleusine coracana subsp. coracana, assembly GCA_032690845.1. Lineage (NCBI taxonomy): Eukaryota > Viridiplantae > Streptophyta > Magnoliopsida > Poales > Poaceae > Eleusine > Eleusine coracana. The sequence goes on from CM064430.1 coordinate 47,342,171, forward strand.
AGGTGTTAATTTTTCAAGCAGTGAGGTGGATAACTTACTATACTCCTATCAGTCAAGGAATGATGTCCAGATTTTGCACTCCCTAGAGTCCAACCAAGAAGTGATGCAAATATGTTCTCCAGATGCAATGTCAATTCCCTCTCTGATAATATTTCTGGCACTTCCATTGTGGGATCTGAGCCTAATTGAAATTTCCATCTGAACATGGCATTTCTTGATAGGTTGTACGCGGCGATATATGAAGCTTGCGGCAACGTGTACGCCGGTATATCCTTTAGACTTGAGATAAGCAATATGCTATAATATAGCATCAACCTAAGACTTCTTGTTTGGACGAGCCTTTGCTGACCACTCGGGTCGGGGCTTGGGGGTATCGGCTATCATTTCTGACAAAGATGGATCGTGGTTTCCATGGTAAAACCAGTCCGCTTGCCACCCCTTGTTGGTTGATGGAAGTGGCACAACAATATACTTGGATTTATTCCTTAATTGGAATCCAGCACCCCCTATGACATTATTATTGTTTGACTTCAAAACAAAAAGTTCTTTGAAGGTATCAAAATGGGGATAGATACCTAAGAACACTTCACACAGGTAAATAAATATGGAGATGTGTAAAATGAAATTCGGATTTAGATTGACAAGATTGATGCCATAGAAGAAAAGAAGACCCCTAAAGAAGTCGCAACAAGGGATCCCCAATCCATGATAGAAAAATGAGGAGAAAACAGTGATTTGGTCGACGGGAGGTTGGGGAAATCTCTGACCTATGACCTCGATCCATCCTCTGGTCTATTGATCCTGCAGCACGCCGTCAATCACCAATCTGTTGATTTTCTCTAAATCCATGGCAGACACGGGGAACTCCTTGATGGCGGTAGGGATATCAAAGATTGTTTCTTCGTCTTTGCCCTTTCTAGGAGAGGATTGGTTCTTGGAATGAGCTTTGGTGTTTGGACGGGTACGCTTCGGGGCCATCGCTCTTGTGTTAGCACAGAGGAAACTGATGCGTGGAGTTTCTAGGAGGAAATGGAGGCCTGGGACCTAGGGTTTGTGCGGGCAAGACGGCGGTGGCGGTGAAATGGAGGCCTGCAATCTAGGGTTTGTGTGTGGAAGATGGCGGTGAAGAAGTGAGGACGAAGGGATGCGACTGTTTGACGGTGCCTTTATAAGTGTTCGATAACCTAGTGGGCCGAAGCTTGTCATATTCCGTCAAGTCTAGTTTTGTTAAATCGGTACACACATTTATTATGATACTATGATTGTTTTTAAGCATTAACCTTGGATGTTGAGGATCTTAAAATAAGTGATAAATCACTCGGATTGATGCGGTTTCAGTTTTGGAAATTGCACATTTCAAGATTCTGTGACAACTCACTCGGCTTGTTGCAGTTTTAACCTTGGAAATTGTACCTTTCGTGATTCTGTGTTAAATCACTCAGATTGTTGTGGTTTCAACCTTGGAAATCGCATCTTCTGAGATTTTGTGATAGATCACTTTTATTATCTCGGCACCAATCTTGGGGGCTGAATTTTTGTATTACTACTATTGATACATCACCAATCTTGGGGGCTATGATAATTGAATTTCATCATTAATCATTCGGATTAAGGGCACTTTAGCATTATGGATGTAAATATTAATTTGGTGATGCACCACTTGGCGAATAGTAGTAATTTTGTATTACTACTATTGATACATCACCAAATTGGAAGATTCAGATGTCATTATGCCCTTTTGTGTAGAGGGACAAGTTTAATTGGATATTTTTTAATAACTCAAAAGTTGCTTCGGTATAGACTCAACAACCTTCTGAGTTGGGGGCTATGTTCATAGGCTATTTCTTTTTCAGGCATTTATGAATAAGAGTTATCAGAAGTAATAGAAAAAGCACTTCCCAATTTCATAAGATGTCGAGGCAAATCAAGACGACGATTCAAAATGGAAAGTGCTTGGGGGCTACTGTGGGACATATATACCCGGGATACTTAACCACTCGGCTAACTGGCCGAGTGGGTCGGGGGCTCGGGTATGGTGTATTCGGCCCAGAAGATATTTACTTAGATACTTATTTGAGTAAGCAGCAAGTTAGGTTAGCAGATATGTTGGATAGATAGAATCTATTGTAACCGACTAAAAGATTACCATGTAAATCCCTGCCCTTCGTATATATAAGGAGGACAGGGGGCCTTCGGTAAGAGAAAGACTCATATTGAAACCCTAATTCCAGTGCGAACCCTAGCAATATAGAAACACCAAACATGACGTAGGGTTATTATCCTTCGGGAGGCCCGAACCTGTATAAACCTTGTGTCATGTGTCCATCGATCTTTCATACTCATACGCATACCTAGATCTACTATCGAGAATATCTCTCTACAAGAATCATGAGGTATACCATCAACAAATTGGTAAAGAAACATCTGTCATTTAGTTCTGGGAGTGATTGATGAGGACATCACCATGCTGGATACGCGCATATCATGGCCTTCTCCAAGTTACAAGTCGTCACTAACTCGGTTGCCGTGTTCGTTTCAGATTCAGCCGACACTCCTTCACGGTTTTGATGATATTTCCCACATCCAACGTCCAAAGGAGGTGTTCTTTGATGCGTTGGAAAGGGAACGACGACGCCGTCGTTTTGGTTCTGGTCCTAGCTCCAGAAGTGTCGTGAGTCATAATATGTGACCATGACAAGGTGCTATGACACCTATTTTGGGCCAACTTGGCCATGTATCATGTCGGGCCTTAAGCCCATGTTGTGGGCGCCCCCCCTGGTCGCCCCCAATCCTAGGACGTCCTTGTTTCCTACATAAACTTAGTAGCCACCGTCTTTTAGTTTTGGGTTTTGTTTAGTTCAGTTTTCCAGAAAGAAACTTGATCGAATTATTGTAACTGTGGCGACAAGTCCTTTTACAGTAATCCAGGGCCCCTGTTCTTGTTCTACACCACTGTGGCGATTAGTCCTTTTATGTTCAGAGTTTGAACCTTTTCTTGTGATTCGCTTCATCCATATTTGCAATTTCAGATTGCGTGTTTATCCTCTCTTTCTTGTGTTCTCGATTTTGCTTGCAGGAACAATCAAGTTGTGCTTGGTGTAACGGTTGCGGGGTTGGATCGTGACTGATTCAAGCCGGGTCGTCGAAGCTGAGTTCCCCAAATTCAAGTTTATCCCCTTACCTCTCGGAAGATCGGGCCATATCTACATCAGTGATCATATGGAATCAATGAAATGGTAAGAAGGATGGAGGTTGTTTGTCTTTTGTTGTGTGATATGACATTATTAAAAAAATATATAATATAGATACTATCATGTGATAGAATTGTATAACATATTGTATCTGTGAAGAATGTCTTATAGTTTATTATATTTAACATCCATAGCAACGCACGCACAATTTGCTAGTTTTTTAATATACGTTTTATTCATTTCACTTCTACTACAAATATCGATTGGTTGCATGTTATTATTTCTATCATTCTCATATATTATAGGGACAATTGTGTCCTTTACCTCCACTGCTACAAAAAGGGAATTTAGTGATAGGTATGTAACGCATTTAGAGACGTAAAATGTCCCGTCTTTATTTTTGCGTCTCTAAATCTAATGTTATAGTAACGGGGATTTAACTGTCTCTAAAACTAAGATTACAGAGATGTAATATCATCCCCGTCCCTAGTATACTTTAGGGACGTACCAAATCCCCGTCCCTAGATCTTATTCTGATTAAAAAAAGAAAAGGCGGGCCAGCCCAGCCTAGCCTAGAGGAACCTTAGATCCGCCACCACCGGATGGGGTGGGGAGGCCGCCGCCGGAGGGGGAGAAGGCCATCGGGGGAGAGGAGGCCGCTGCCAAAGGGTGAAAGAAGGCCACTGCTCAAGGAAGTCGTGCGAGATCTAGAAGCAACGAGAATGTGGAGGCCCGCGTGAACATGGGCGCCTTGGTGGAGGCCACCGCGTCGGTATCGAGCGCCAAGGCCCACGCCTAGTTGGCTGCGTGTGGCAGCGTACAACATTGACGTGCGAGGAGGTCAGGTACAGGGCGTTGGGGGTGAAGGTGCATGAGGGCGGGCCGCGCGGGAAGGAGATGTTGGAGGCGGAACCGCGGGCGAGGAAGGTGGCCACAACGGTGAAGAGGAGGAACGGGATGAACAGGAGGATGAAGTGGATGGCCATGGCCATCCACTTCATCCTCCTGTTCATCCAGGGCGCGGGTGAAAGAGAGGCAGAGAGGCGGCGGGAGTGGGGTGAGAGAGAGAGAGAGAGAGGTAGAGTGGCAGCGGGAGTTAGGGTTTAGGTTTATATAGCAAAAACTGGAAAGGAAAACAACTAAAAAGAGAAAAAAGGAGTGTGTTGTCGGTGGGGGGTGAACCGTGATGTTTTCATTGAAAGGAGGATGTTTACCAGCGCGCAACTCATCTTCTCTATTGAACCCGTCTCTATTTCTTTATATACTAGCGACAGGAATAGAAACTCGTCCCCAAAAACTAAAATAGTAGTGACAGGGATTCAAATCCCCATCTTTATTATAAATCCCCGTCCTTCAAAACTGAAACAGTAGTAACGGGTATACAAAATTCCGCCTCTAAATTAAAACCCCTTCTCTATTAGTTAAACCTATAGAGACGGATTTTTAACACCGCCGCTAAATCTTTTACCAGAGACGACTTTCTATTCAAACGTCTCTATATGTGTCTTTCAACCAAATAGCAGTCACTATAAGTGATCTAGTGACATGACTATTTTAGCTGTCTCTAAACACGCTCATTAAATCCCTATTCTGTGATAATGCTTATTATAAAATTGAATTATATGCTTGACCCTATTTTTTACTGTTTGTATATTTGATCTTGTGTTTCTAAAATTGATTGGGTCAAACGTGCAAATCTTAAAAATAAAATAGTCAAACGTGCAATTGGACTTAAAAACAAAGTCAGTTTTATCTAAGTCTTTATATTATAATATGTAAAACCTCTAAATGTTCATAGCCCAAAACAAATTGATTTCTAAGCGAATTGGAGGGGTTTTCCTTTTTTCCTTTCCCTTCCTATTTTTACTCTATTTTCTAACCCAAAACAAATTGGTTTCTAAGCGAATTTTCAAACACCTTTCCATACAATAAAAACCTAATGCATCTAACAAGCATGAATGCAACAACCAATAATAACAATAATAAAAAACCTAAATTAATTTATTACTTTAGAAAATAACTCTTTTACCAATAATAAATGATTATAGTATAATAAATCTAGGACAAATTTTAATCTATTATAAAAATTTTAAAACTTAGTGAAATTTTAATCACAAACCAAAATATAAAATTTTGGGGTGTGACACCAGCCATGTTGGTACATGGACACAAAAAAAAATGTTGTAGACGACCGCACCGTATAGGAAGGTGAGGCGACACCAAAAATAGGTGAAGAGATGACCACACCTCAATTAATAAGTTGTAGAGATATATAAGATTTCTATATATGATAGTCCTTTACTCCGCTTGAGTATATGAATATGATATTGTGAGTTTTTGAACTCCATTGCCAAATTTGCATCCATTTATAGTTTATCTACAAATGGACAAAACATTCAAAACATGAAAGCTCATTTGTGGAATAAAAAAGAACATATAATAATAATATTATACTAAATGTGCATTATAATAATATTATAAAAGAACATACAAATAGAGATATTAAATGTGCATTATAGTAATATTATATTTAAATATAAGGATCAAAATGGGACACAATATTTAATGTAAAATCTCAATACTTGAGAAGAAGATAAACACTACTCCCTCCGTTCCAAAATTATTGTCGTCATTGATTTTTTTTCTACCATTGACCATTCATCTTATTCAAAAAAATTCAATAAAAATACCATATATTTTTTCATTATTTGTTTTATTAATAGATAAAATTGAAATATAACTTATAATTTTTTATATTTGCACAAATATTTTGAATAAGACAAGTAGGTTAGTTCTCCGTACCATAACCCTTTGTTCTTCAAATTTTGGATCGTCATCCCTTCGAATTATTTTCTTTGATGCACTTTTTCTTGGGAGATCCACGTTCCATCGCCCTCTTCTAATATCTTTCGATCTTTTGTTCGTGAAGTTATCTTTTTCTCCAGTTGAATACTTTTGCTTCCTCTTTCCCTTCTTCTATCTCGATCCGCCTCCTTGGGATCAATCTCTAGTCGCCACAGATCTGTTTTTTGGTGGCTAAATGCTCCTGCACACTCGTCAGCTCCCGCCTCTACACACCAAACCATGAAACTGTTGGTAGATATATGCAGATTATTTTTGCAAAACAAAATACAAAAAGGCGCAAATCAGCAGCCCACCAGCCGACAAACCAATTTTTTTAAGCCCACAAGCACACAATTCTCAAAATCACTTAAAAACTCTAAAAAGATCACATAAAACCACATTCATATAAAATCTTAAAACAAATTTTTTTTACCCTGATGAATTTTTTTAAGTCCACAGGCAAAAAAAAGTTATTGGAAGCCCACGAGCACAAGAACTCAAAATCAGACATACAAAATAGAAACCGGACAAATGGGTCTCAAACAAAATAGAAGCCCATTAAACAGGTCTCAGTCATAAAAGAAGTCCAACAATCAGGTCTGAAACATTACAAGCCCAACAAAAAAAAAGGATTCAAACTATTGAACCCGCTAATAGTTTTGTGGACACAGTTCAACCACAAACGGGCATGTTGTAGAAGATCTGGTCCATCTATATGTTGGGCTGTATTTGACGCAAATGCAAAGTCCCAATCTTAGGATAACTCTTCGATTACAATCCTACAATCAAAAAATGTGATCGAGCCTTCTGCAAGAACGAAGTCACCTGCTATGGCGACGGACTCAATCTTTTATACAGGTTTTACTCATTTCACTTGCTGCTACTAATAGAGATTGGTTGCATATTATTGTTTCTACCATTGTCTCATATATTATAGGGACAATTGTGTCATTGACCTCATTCTAAAGTCCAATTGTATGCTTAGACCTATTTTTTACGGTTTGCATGTTTACTCGTGTGTTTCTAAAAATGATTGCATAATTGACCCTATTTCGTGTAAAAAAATAGGGTCAAACATGCAAAAAAAAGTTAATCATGCAATCATTTTTAAAAACACAGGGTCAAACATGTAAATTCTAAAAAGGAGGGTCAAACATGAAATTGGATTTGAAAACAAAATCAGTTTCCTTTAAGCCCCTATATTATAATATGTAAAACCTCTAAACATTTGTAGCAACGCATATTTAGCTAGTCTCTATGTCTACATCTTAATAATTCCAGTACGGTCGTCTACGTCCACTTTTTGGTGTCCTTAGTTTGAGTCCGTTTCCAGTACAGTCGTGGGGAATAAGGCAGGAGGCGACATCCCTCGATTCGGTTTGATGAGGTGCAGACACTCATGACGTGGCTCAAGTTGGCTCTTAGCGTCCTTGGAAATAATACAGCAACACAAAGAGCCGCAGGGCAGCGTTCTAATGATTCTGCTCAAGTAAACTAACCGAATTTTTAGACACAAGAGGTAGCACACGATAGTTACTAACGAACGGTGGGAGGCTCTGAGTGAAAGTCGCCAGAAGTGATGAACAAAATGATACTTGCCAACATGACCAGAGAGAATCCATAAGCTTTACTGAGGATGGACGTCCCCTTGCAAAAAAAAAAAAAAATGAGGATGGACGTCTCTCTCCTGCGAGTGCCGCAGCCCCCAGCGTGGCTCTCAGCACGCGCGCAACCAACTGGCCATCATTCGGATCCGACGGTGATGCACTCTGTTGCGCGCGCTAGGTGCTCCCCAGGTAACACCACCAGACTACCCCGGAAGGGACGCCCGTGCCCGCAGCCAGGAGCACGCTCACCCCCACCAGGATCTTGTCTCCTGTCAACCAGAGAGGAAACAGAGGAAGGAAGGCTAGAAAGCAATGGCACCGGCAATGGAACTGGAGCCAGCAGGACCTGCCTATTGGAGAGAGGCCCAAGAGACATTACGAATTTGATCCGTATGCGAGGGTCATACAGATATTGACCCGTGAGGGAATAGTTCACTAATGGGTCAAATTGTCGAGACTTATTAGAAGGGTCCATATAAGTGGAGACGGGACAAGGGGTACGTGCACCCACCAGTCCATAACCCTAGCTGTCGCGCTCCTCTCTCTCTCGCCCACAACCCTAACCGTGTTGCCCGTGCTAGCACGCCGTGCACGGTGCTCCAACCTCATACATGTGGATACCGCGAGGAGGCACTACTGTTGCTATGGTGCCGGATGGCTGGACTTGGAGGAAACTATTGACGTGATCGACTACTTGCTCTACACCGACGCGCGACTACGTTGGATGAGCTGCTCCAACCTTCGCTTCCGCTCCGCCTACGTGTCTAGTGGTAACAATCCATGATCCCTTTTTGTAAGGTTTCCTGGTTGAATGGTAGAAATCTCTGTTGGACAAATTGAAGGATGTCATTGACTTGGCGCGTACGACATTACTATGGACCAGAAGTGATGTTCAAGATTTCAAGAAAAATTGATATCGAGAATATGGATGAATAACTTTGCATTTTATATTTTACTTTAAATATTTATGTTTTATTTATAATTATTAAATGATACTAGTAATATGCATGTGTGACACGCACGTGCAATTATTCTATAATATTATCTTGTTTACTGGAAATCACGGTTGAAATAACCAGGGTTAACTGGCCGGTAAATCTGGTTAACCAGTCTGGGCCGGTTACCCCGGTCGTCCGGTTAATCTCAGGTTGTAATTTAATTTTTAAAAAATTAAAAAAAATCAAATCAGACGAAACCGATGTAACCAACCAGTAAAACTGCACAAAAACCAATATTTTTGAATTTAAAAATATATATTCAAAATATATTACTAAAACCAATCTAACTGATGGGTTAACCAAAATACCTGGCATGTTAACCGGTCGCCGACTGTGTGCCAACCAAAATAACTTTTGTTCGGCTAACCGAGCAGTTATACCGCCCCGGTCGGTTATGTGAACCTTGCTGAAAATACATATAAATAGTGCAAACTAATGACATCTCAATATAATAAGCACAATGAATAAAACATTTATTACATAATCTTTTATTCTCAATGGTCTTGAGAGCGGCTGAATAGGAAATGGTTTATAATACATATAAACAAATATATGTGTGAAGAGATTAATATGAATGTGAATACCAAATATTACACATATAATGGAAAAGTAAAATGCGACCCAAAACAATATTAAAGGATAATCTTACAATATATGTATCAACAACTTCTATGTAACAGGTAGATTATATATGTTACCTACCATTTTGATAGCACAAGTTTATTCAATATGAACATATAGACGATATATGGTGCCTGTATAACTTGAATTCTTCTATTTTATATCATTCTATAGCTTGGGATGCTCTGCAAGATATTTACTTCCCCTTCCGCTCCAGGCAACAAGCTCGGCATATAACTTGAATTCTTTTATTTTATATCCTCCTATAGTTTGGGATGCTCTGTAAGATATTTACTTCCCCTTTCACTCCAGACAGCAAGCTCGGCATATTGTTGACACCCAATGTTGGCTACAATTGTGCTTCAACAATATAGATATTGGAATACTGGATGATGTTTGCATCAATTTGTAACCATCTAGAATCAGCAATTGCAATCTCATTTTGTATCTTCAAATTCAAAACATTTTAGTGTGATGTCTATAGAAACACATATATCAAACTTAAACTCCAGAATAGAATAAGAGACTGCAGCAATAAGGCCATGATCGCACAAGATTCTTCTAGTAGTAATTCAATTATTCAATTCAACTCCCCAACCATTTCTCGTTTTATTATGTCTGAGCTCTTGCTTTGACGTTGCTTGAAGTACATGGGTGTGCACAGCAGTGTTCACCAGTCTCCGCCATGCAGTGTCTGTTCGGCTTGTGTCCGGACAAGGTTGTGCCCTTTTTTTCTTCAAAAAATCATTTTTTTAAAAAGTTATAAACTAAATTTTTACGATCTACACTGTAGCAATATGTCTATGTACTGTAGCAATATGTCAAGCAACAAAACTATTTTATCCATATACATTTGCAAGTAAGAAGGCATAAATAGCAGTGAAGATCTACACTGTAGCAATATGTCTATGCAATAAAAAAACAGTACAACATGATTATATGTCCCTTAATATTGGTACATTATAAATCTCAATATGGAATGAATCACTTCACAGTTTCTTCAGTATCTGATCCTCAATTCCCAGATTTAAAGCATGATTAATATCACAAAGTATCATATATCGGTCCTGATTTTTTATTGTTGTTTCATCAACTAAAATAAGCAATTGAGATAAATATTTCTTAGACAAAAGGATTTATGTTGTTATCTCATTAAGTAGCAAAGCAGATTCGAGTATCTACCATGGAGAAACCATTCTGAGCATATTTACTTTGTTGTTGACTCTGAACTTTAGGATGTTGGTCACATTGTCCTGGAGCTACTCTTGCAACAACCACTCAAGAAACTCCACATGGAGCATTACACCATTAGTCCATTACCTTTGTGGCGCTGCAGTTCAAGAGTGACTACCGTTAAGCCAATCTAAAAGTCAAAACAAGCAAACCAGAAGCTAGAACGGTGGTGACTGTATCCGTTTACCTTCCACGTGATTTCTCACTGGCTGTTGACGCGTTGATTGGACCTCGGATTGATAGTCCACAAGCAATCCATATGCCATCGCTCCTCACTAGTTTGTGTTCGCTGCCATGGATACCTCGTCAGACATTCTTGATCTACCATTGATACTTCTTCAGACAAGTTTGATCTTCTTGGCCGGCAGATGGATTCAGATGGCGAAGAACAGGCCCAGCATCTCGCGCTCCTCGATAGCGATCTGGCAGGTCATCCTCATCATCCGAATGCTGGTCCCACTTCTTGCTACGAGATCCAAGAGGAAGACAGGGGGAGCAAATCGGGATTAGAAGAATGGAGACCAGATCTGGTCAGGAGATATCATGGATTAGAAAATCGAATGAGGAAGGAAATCAACGGTGGTCTCCACTATGTCCCAAGCGCACCTACGCCGTTGCGGCCACCGTCTCCTCCTGGTCGTACGTATCCTACGACATCACCTCTTCATGGCGAGCTATTTCATCGGCATCGCCACCGTTCAGCTGTCGCCACAGTTGGTGCACTCTGTCTACCCACCCTTATCCATTATCCATTTGCATTTGTGTGTGGAGTGGAGATCCGCAACAACCATAGACGGCCTTTTGGAATCGCAGCTATTATTCAAATCGTAAGGAAAAGAAAACTCAGCAAACCACAGAAGGAAATAAAGTTGTGAGTCAATCACGCCTGCAGAAAGAAAATTTACTGCCGGTATACGCGTGCGGGTACGCTGGAGGTTGGGTCAAAAAAAGTAAGCAAAAAGGGGAAGAAACAAACTGGCAGTTCTATAAACAACGTGACAATCGTCATGGTTGTCCCACAGGATCCATTAATATGGCTAATCAAATGGTTAAGATTAAAAACGTGATTAAGATTAAAGGCTAAGATTAGAGGGATAAATTAACTCAGGGTAACTAGTTTTTGTACGGCACAATGTAGATTTTACAAAATTGAAACTTGAAAATATTCGATTATATTTTTTTGTGAGGCCCCTCAGCATCCGGTTCGCCACCGCGTCGTATGTCCACCCGCCTTCGCCGCCCCTGAGCTCACGTCAGGCGTCCACCCACCCGTCTGGCAGCCAGATCGGGCCGTCCAGGTCGTCGTCCCAGCCCAGGTCACCACCTCCGAGCACGATGGATGCAATCGAAGTGGTCGAGGAACGCGCCCGCCCTGGCGCGCCGGAGCACGGACCCGATCTCGGAAGGCGTCAGCCCAGGGAGAAGGCACGTCGCCGCTCGAAGGCGGCAGCCCCATCGTTCGAGTTCGACTTTGCCAGGTACCGTGTACGTGGGTTCATACACCCAGGCTGACAGCATTTTAGGAGGTTCCTCGGCTGCGCATGGAGGCCCTGGTGGTGGGGTTGATCCCACATCATAGCAGGGGAATTCTTCGTACACCAGAAAGAACACGTCATCAGCGGGTATTTTGCTCAACTACAATCAAATTGGCACACACGGGTAAGCCGGTCTGGACATACATTATATTTTGTTTTCTCAGCGATAAAAGTATAACGTGTTTGATTCTTCAGCGATGAACTAGCTGGAAATAAAAACGGATTTTACCAGAGGAAGGAAAGGGCTCAATTTGGCTCTTTTTGATGCCCCCGATGAATAGCTTTGTTCTTCGTCCTTGGATCTGGAAGAAAATTCCCTGTACAGTCCCCACTCCAATTCATCACGTATAGAAAAGTACAAAATTCCTGTAACCTTACGAGGCTTTCTGAATGGTCTCGAGATCATTAGGATGACCGAAAGCACCGATGTCGATGATGTCCCGACTTCATTGCAATGTTCAAAGTAACTTATGATAGGCATCGTCATCTCCAGCTCGGTCGTGTTGCTAGGGAGTCAGTGGTATACGCCTCAGGTTCCTAGCATACAGTGTGTTACAAAAGAAGAAGCCGAAGATGCCACGCATCTCCCTGAATTGCTGCTCCGCCCTCCACCGGAATCTCGCACCACCACCAGACCTTCCGCTCCTCTACCGGTCTACTAAAGTTGAGATCCATCGTCGGCTCGTTTTCTTCCTTCCATTGATTCCTATCTGTATTTTTACTTCCCCAGCGAGGAGAGATTCTTCCTTGAACTATGTGAAAGTCTCGGCAGCCATCGCCATCGATGATCAGCTCTTTGTTTCCATGATCGGACTTCTCTGATCGATGGCTTTGAGATAGTCGACGAGATCCTTGGCTGATCATCTCTTTTCGTTTGACTCCAATCATCAGGTAACCTTTCTCCCTCTCCCTTGTTCTTATGGATGTTCCGGTCTTAGATCAAGGACCTGGCTTGGGAGTTCAAGATGCAGTCTGGCATCGATTAAATTTGCCAATCAACTTCGTGGAAGGCAACAATCTCAAAGAATTCTTCCTAGTGATTTCAATTGGTCGATGTGCCTTTCGGCTATCTAAAGTATCTGTTGCTTCCATTCTTCAAGCTACCCTAGGAGGTTTCATGGATGATTTTCGACCAATTCAACTTCAAGATCGGGTTTTCAGATTTTTGGTCTATTTTAAATCTGTGGGTTTACACATCTACAATCTAAGGTCCTTTGAGTGCAAGCTTTACAAAATTTTCTTTCACCTTTGGAGGGAAAATGGACCGTTTTTAGAACAACATTTTCTCGATTTTGATAAGGAGGAAGAGGCTTCATGGACACTGGTCCAAAATAAGAATAAAAAGACATATGCTGATGTGGTCCGATCCCAATCTGTTCTCACTGGAGCCAATGCAATCCCGATTCACCAGAAGGAAGGGAGACACCGCTAATCAGTGTTTGATAGAATCTCTTGGAAACGCAAATCTGTCTTTGATAGGATTCAGTTTCAAGATGCTCATGCCAAAGAGCGTCCAGGCGGTATTTTAGCTAATCGCTCTGTTCAAATTTCAAATGGCGTAAATCCGGGAACTCAAGTTGGGCCACGTATCCTCATTTGTGCTCGCTACCTCCTTTCGGGCCATCACGTGAGTAAATGCCATCGTCCCATTAAATGTCGTTCTTGTCTTCAATTGCGGCATATCTCAACTTATTGTAACAAGCCTCCAGAAAATCTAGGTTTCGTTCCAAAATCTCCAGTGATGAATTCTTTTGTTAATCCATGGGGATATTTTGATGTTTCTACTTGATTCTGTGGAAAGAAGAGTATGGTAGATGGGTCATCTTCTAGTGGCCCCTTGGTTTTTGCCTCTTTTCATGATTTTTTCTCGGCGCTTATTGGGGAAATCCCGAATGGCAACCTTTCGGCTTCCCATATCAGTACGACTCCGGAGCATTCTCCAATAAACCTTGAGTCCTCAAAACAAATGCAAGCTTCTCCTCAATCTTTTGCATCTCCTATCTCTTCTGCAGCGTCCTCAATGGCGTTCCAACGCTATGACCCTCAACTATTCATGCCAGAAGGGTTTCAGAGGATGGCAGTCTTGGATAGAGAACCCACCATCCGGGCTGTGGTGGTTAGGCCTAGGAGACTTAATGAAGATCTTGTGATCATTTCCTTGAGTCCATTGCCAGACGACGTCCAGGTACCTTTTGAAGTTATTCAACTAATTGTGCGTTAGTTTCTGGAAGGGCACCTGAATGTTAGCATTAAGTAAATTCAGCCATGTCATCAAGGACAGGCTTATGTGAGATTTGAATATGTGCATGATAGAGACCGTCTTGTTAGTATTGGCCACTTTATGCATGATGATACTCAGTTCACTCTAACAAAGCATAATCAGGGACGAAACAGGAAAGCTTTAAATTTCAATAGAGAATGTTGGCTTATGTTGTTAGGTTTTCCTCTTGATTTTTGGGATCAGCAGAGTATTGAAAATGCCATCTGTATGTTTGGTAGATTGATTTCCTGGGAAAATGATCCTAATAACCTATCCAGGCTAATTCTTAGGACAAGGGTCCTAGATTTGCAGGCAGTGCCTTAGTTCATTGTAATTACTGAAGGGGAGGGTTTCCCAGGAGAGTCTTCGACTGTCCAATGTGAAATCATTCAACAAGATCTCTTAGGTGCACTTCCGGCTATTGAAGATCCTTTCCCGGAACAAGGAGGTGGGCCTGATCCTCCATTTGATTTTTTTTGGCTTTGGCCAACGAGGAGATCTCCCACAAAACAATGATGATGATGAGCAACAGGATGGCAATGCTAAGGGTAACAATGTTGACCCACAGGATTGGGGGCAGTGGATCCAAATGGTAAATGATCAGCAGCTGTAGAATGAGGTTGTGCCTGCAGAGCCACTGAATGCAAAGCATAATGGAAATGCTCAGGAAAATCAAGTAGATAATTTAGAGCAGATGGATCTCAACCAGGATCATGAGGAAAACCCCCAGGATGAAGTAATTCTGGGAGAAGATTTTATTTAGTTAGATGATGCTAATGCTGATGATCAAGAGCAGGAAAACTTGAACATGTCAGATCACTTTGGAGATACAACAGATTCTATTAACCATGCCTCACTTAACTTTGATCTCAATCATGAAGCCGAGGATGATGAAAACATTATAATTCTGGGTTTCCCAGCCATCTTCCCTCAGGAAGAGCCACAAGGATTTCTTCCCATCGAAATCCAGGAAAATGAGTTAATGGATGAAGTTAATCCTGTTCAACCTGCTCACCAAGATGAGGAAGTGGATGATTTGATCCATCAAAACATTTAAATTGGAGTTATGAGAATTCTGGATGAACCTGAAGCTGATCCTAGTCTTGTCTCATTTTACTCTTCCAATGCAGACATCCCTAGGGTTCCAAACCAGAATGCGGATAGTGTCAGACTTTGGGCTAGATTTATTTCCCCAACAAACAAGGATGCTTCTTTATGTATTCCAGCAGAATGGAGTGACTTCTTTACTTTAATGCTGGTCACTCCAAGCAAGTTTGATTGGGCTAAAACCTTCTTGACTGGTAAAGCCTGGGAATTATGCACTTAGAATATGAGAGGGCCTACGGCGAGCTTTCAGTTACCTTCCAACTGCCCGAAAGCTATAATCCTTGCTTGTTCTCTGACTAAAAAATCTCCTTCTGCCAATGATAAATGGAAGGCAATATTGATTGAAGAAGAACAAACAGATGGGATAGTGCCAATGGAGACTACTAATAGTCTTGACATCATTCCTGAACACAATAGCCCACCACCCCCTAATGTGGCCCAAGTTCCCCTGGTGGGTACTGATGTCAGGAGAAGTTCAAGGCTCAAAGAAAAAAACTTGGGCTTTAAAAGTGACTCATGTGCTAAAAGGAATTGTTTCACCTGTTGTGCAGTCCCACCTACCATATCTCCTAACATCATCAGAAGCTTGGGATCTGAATTCTGCAAAATGAAGGGAGAAGATCTCTCAGATGAAGCTTTGACAAAAAAGAGAAAGCCTAATACTGCCATTGGGGCAGAAAGGAGAGCTAGGAATGGAAAGAAGACTAAAGCCCAAAAGCAATCCACTTCAAATGACAATGGAGCTAAGAATTCTAGGAAGCCTAAGAAGAAGTGAAAAGTTTAAAGTAATCAAAACTATTAACACTATAATGTTCCTTAGCTATCTCTTTCCTTTTATTTGTTCAGAAGTCTTTGTATGTAACTTGGGATCTTATTTTGGACTCACTCTTTCTGTTACTATGTTATGGTGGATGCTTTGTTATCTGGTCCTTTCCAGAATGGTTTTGGTAAACTGGTCCTGTCCACTATGCTCTGCATGTTATATATGTAAATACTATGTTTCCTTTATCATTGATTTTAATCGATTCACAACAACTTCGAACCACTAGACAATGGAAAGTACTTTGCTGGAATATAAGAGATATCAATTCTGAAAAGAAGTGGAATGCAATAAAAACAAAAGTGTAGGAATCTGAATGTGATGTGATCTGTATTCAAGAAACCAAGAGAGAGTTTTTCGATTTGAACTATATTATAAAATTCTGTACCCCTCAATTCGATGACTTTGGTTTCCTCCGATCAGTGGGGGCCTCTAGTGGGGTGCTTGTAATTTGGAAAAGCTCCCGGTTTTAAGAAGCTCTAATCTCTATGAATGATTATGCCTTGACTGTGGAATTTACATCTCTATACTCTGGAGCCAAATGGACTCTTATGAATGTCTATGATCCATGTACTGATGAAGGCAAACTACTGTTCATTGATTGGTTTAATAATTATAATATTCCAGATGAAGAGGATTGGCTTATCTTAGGTGACTTAAATCTTATCAGAAAACTAGAAGATAGAAACAGGCCGGGAGGCATCGCGACTGTGGCCTCTCCGACGCCCCCTATACGGCCCCGTGTATAGAGGAGGGATTAAGTCTGACAGCGGTACGATCTCCCACCCCGTCGAAATTGATGTTGGTGTGGCTCGTGGCCTTGCTTATCTCCATGAAGAAGTCCACCCTCCTATAATCCACAGAGATATTAAGGCAAGCAATATCATCCTTTATAAGGATCTCACCCCAAAAATTTCTGATTTTGGATTGGCCAGGCTCCTCCCCCAAATGCAACTCATGTGAGCACTGGTGTTGCAGGAACAATGTAAGCATAACCAACCTTGACTGGAAGGTTTGAAAAAATTCTTGGTCGGGTATATTAAGTTCTTAACTGTATCACTGTTTTTCTACCAGAGTTTACCTGGCTCCTGAATATGCTCTCAGGAGACAAGTGACAAAGAAGTCAGACATCTATAGCTTTGGTGTTTTGTTATTAGAAATTGTTAGTGGCAGATGCAACCACAATGCTAGATTGCCTTCTGAAGACCAATATCTGCTTAAGAGTGTAAGCTCTATTGTAATTAGTGAGCTTACAATTAAGTTTTTTATTCACATTTTAGGTACCTTTTCAATGCTGAAGCCTGAAGATATCATTCAGGCTATCCAGTATCAGTTACTGGATGAGAAATATCTGTGATACTGCTCACTATAGCTTTGACAACCACATCTTTACACCATTGTTGAGGCTGAAAATTTGTCATTTCTATGCATCCAAATCATACAGCCAGCATTTTTCACAATAATTAAATAATTATAGCATTTTTCAAAGAATGAAATTCAAGATAACATTGCTGTATGTTTGAAACTCAGCTGTTGAGTTACATAAATGGCCGATCTGCTTGTTCTCTTGCAGATTTGATAATGTCCCCTCATATATATCGATGTGCAGGCTTAGAACATAATGGATTGGCATCCATTCAAAAACAAACTTGTATGAAATATCAAAAGACTCAAATTAAATGATATTTCCAAACCACTTAATAATTTAACAGTGACACACTGACTCGGGAACAGAAGGAGTTTTATTATCTAAAATACTCGGCCATAGTTTTTCAAAACTACTACCCAATAGCTAGTTTGATCCAGCGGTGTAGAACTACTATCAGAAATTCACTACTACTAACTAGTATTTTATAAAATTGAGGGCAATATTAGAAAAAAAATAAGATTGCTAATTTAATAATAATTATTATTTATAAAATCAAATTAAGATGGTCAATCCTTAATATTAGCTTGATAAATGAATAGTTTACTTGTTATTTGATAGTAAAGGTAGGGTTCATGCTCATTCATCCACATCCCACGCACGTCATCAATCCATGTTGCGCTGCTCCCTGTTTGCACCGGCTGTTGTGGCATGCGCTGCACGAAGACGCAGGTGCGGCAGCGGTGTAAGCCCTGGTTGGAGGAGAGTTTGGGACAAGGCTTAGGGCGTGTTTGTTCTCCGGGATCTAAATTTTAGTGTTATCACATCAATCCTTTGAACGCTAAATTTTAGTGTTGTCACATCAATTACCACACATAATGCTTTACGTGAAGTACATAATAAATCTGATCAATGGATGATGTCCCCAGCAACATTCTTTTCTATCTTTCACAGTGGAAGCTAGCAAAAATATCTTTATGATCATGTCACATGCTCAAGTTTCACTACCGTAAGAAAATAAGTGGTCAACATTGTTTGTAATAGAAACAATATTATGCCACATATATAGATCAATCACAAGACATGTAGTAAAATAAAATATGTCCCCAGTCATAAAAAAATATAGTAACGCGCGTGACAAACGCAATTACTCAAAATGTGGGGTGCACCAAAGAAATGGCATGCAGATGCATGGAAGTAGCTAAATTTGGAGCGATCACAAGGTGACCCCCTGGGATCTCTCTTGGCCTTACACTATATATCACCACCCACTATTTATAGAAATGGTGTCTACCATTAAAAGGGCTAGCAACTAATCAAAATACATAATAAGAAAACAATCTTCTGGAATCCCCTCTCAAGCAGTCTCAATCATGGCCAAGAAGATCCTCCTACTCACTATCCTTTTTGCTGTCGCACTTGCAGAAGAAGCCGACCCAATGCCAAAGGAATGGACCACCGCCAAGAAGTCCATTCGTGACATGTGACATGGATGAGAAGACCCAGAAAGCTTTTGATGAAGTCAACGCTGCTGTTTGAGATGCCACAATGATGCAGGTATTAAATGTGCAAATTGCTCTCGCCAAGGCTAAGGATGCAGCAGATGAGAATAAAGTTGTTAGCATTGCCCGTTCCTATGAGATAGCTGCGGACAAGGTCATTGCAGCCCCTCCAGCTGAGAAGTTCAAAACAATGGAAGACACTTTTAATGCAGTGGTTGTTTAGATTGATCTATACTACCTGGCAAAGCCACTTATTAGGTGAACCGTTGGATATGGACCTTCCTAGGATTCAGCCAACGCAATAACTATAGTACATATTTCAGCTAGCATCATGGTGATTCGCTATATGGACATCCTTAGATTTTGTTCATTAGTTGGAGATGAATTGTGTCATTGCTCTAAATCCTAGATATGCCACTTGTGGTAATGAGTGTCTATATGTAGGAGTTATACCAAGGGAGAGTTAACTCTGTATGTGGGGATGAGAGTCCCACATCATTGTTTTATATTATCATAATATTAATTTGTTTGAGTCTTTATTTTTAATGAAATTCAGTGGCTATGTCAACACAATGTCCCATGCATGTCTAATCGGTCACTATTTTCTTATTGTAGAGTATAAGTATTCTTTTAGCAAATTACCAAAACCATATCCAAGCACGGGCACCAGTTCACTTGATTGGGTTTTGCCTATAATGACCTTGGATTCAAACCTGTTTGGGCTCG
Source organism: Eleusine coracana subsp. coracana (assembly GCA_032690845.1). Taxonomy (NCBI): domain Eukaryota; kingdom Viridiplantae; phylum Streptophyta; class Magnoliopsida; order Poales; family Poaceae; genus Eleusine; species Eleusine coracana. Next base: position 47,361,981 of record CM064430.1, read on the forward strand.
ATGCCCATGTTGAGTAGAGCTCATACACCCATCAACTTATTTACTATTCCATCCTATCGTGTAAAATGGTTAATCCAAGGTTTGGTAGCCCAATATGTTGGCCTTTCACCCACTAAAATAGCATGTTTGTACTATATCCCCACCTCATGCTCAAAAGTGCTCAAAGGACAGAGATGTTCCATTGGCGGTTCACATCAATGGCTTTTACAATAGCTATGTTTCTACCTTGATTTTCCCCAAAGAGTACAAGAAGTCCACTATGAACGTGATCGTTGTTCCTGATATTTTAACCATTTTGTCTTTTTCTTTTGACTTTATTTATGATTTTTAAATATTATATCTTTTAGGTAAATTTGAATTTAAGGTTCATACTTTGTGTTCATTTTTTTTTACCATACTATATACCAAAATTCACAAATTTTTCAAAATTTCTAAAAAAATTTTAGGACACTTGTTAAAGTTTTTCTGTCCAATGGGATGTCCGATCGATAAGAAAATATCCATGTCTTGTCAAGGGCTATTTCCATGTCCATAGAAAATAGATCCAACTGCAGGCCACATCATTATCCAGTTTCCATAAAATTATTAAAATACCTAATTGAAGAAATAGTAAAGGTTTTGTTTTTCAAATAAGAAACAGTAAAAGATGAATAACTGACCGGAGCACTCTTTTCTCCTCCCGAGAAGAAACCCCTAGTCAAGATATTGTCACAGTAGACACAGTTTGCAAACAAAGGCTGACAATGTTGTTTGACATTCTAGAGCTAGAGCTTGGCCATGGACTCGGCAAGCGTTAGCTCCTTGGCTTGACGTGTGCAATGTGGAGGCTTCCAGCGGGCCGGTTGCCTACCGCGACAGTGGTGACTAAATCCGACTCCTACAGCTAAGATCGGTTGGTTGACTGGTAATTGAAGATGGTCGGAATGCCCGGGAGCTGCATGACCGAGTGGATATGATGGAGTAGAGACAACGACGCGGTGGCTGCATGATGAGCTCGCCAAGCATGGGGCCATCTTGGGCTGGCACAATTGCTCAATGTGTCGAAAGAAACAACTGCTCATGAAATGCATGTTGCTGCATCTTTGGTTCTCTACTAATGACTGATGCTTTCTCTCTCTCTCTCTCTCAGTGGTGGATCTAGAGAGTTTATCTAGGGTGTGCACTTGTACATTAGGGTACAAAATCATATAGGATTTAAGCCACATGAACTGGAAATTCTCAGTGACTCTTGGAAATCTGAGGTGTGCATTATTGACCCACCTGGCCACTCGCCTGGGTCCTCTCTCTCTCTCCCTCCTTTGACGTGACAATGATTAGTAATAACAGTACAATATTTTTGGCTGTGTTGTTCTGGCAAGTCAGACTCTAATGATATGAGTTATCCTTTTCGACATGGACCTGGCGTCGCGCCCATGAATCCTAATGATAAGATCATCAACACATAGTAGAGAAATCTAAGGCAACACCTCAAGAGGATTGTGATGTCCTTCACACTTTTGATGATCGGTTTTGCTCTATATATGACAGTGGCTGCGCTCGCCTTGGTCTTTTACACAGCAAACTTGATCATTCTCTGCCACCCGCTGATGAGAAGATTATCTTCGATGATCTGCTCTGCAGTAGTTGATGCTTGATCGAACCCCCCCCCCCCCTTCCCCTACCGCTTCCCAACAATAGAGATTATCCTCCTTTTTTTTTGCCATAGGAGAGATATTCGGTTGGCTGGAGTTGAAGACAAGTTAATACTGGGCTTAAACTTAACAAATGGCTCACCTACATCTGATGATCAGCACATCTCTGCTGAGCCCATAATCCCAAGTCCCAACAAGGAACAACCAAAATGAAGTCCATTATATTGCAGTAAAAAAAAAGTACCTAAGGCCTGCCAATTGCATTGTATTTTCCCATGTGAGAAGGTCATTTGGTGGTGTAAAACCATGTTTTAAAAACAGTTTGAGTAAAACCAATTTTTTAGGTAAAATATCGTGTAAACCCAATTAATGGTGCCTATAAAAAACAATTTAATCCTAGGTAAATGAAAAGGTATGAGAATCATCGTACATAGTGAAATATGTTGGTGCCAAAAATAATTTAATCATAAATGGTATGAAATTCTGTTTATCTTTTAATTACTTGCATAAGGATGTATTTCAATCATATATGCAATTATAATTTATTATATTATTTTAAAGCCCGTAGCAACACACATACATTATGCTAGTAAGTTCATCTCTGCTTCTTAATCATAATCTCTATAATATATTAAAAAAGTGGCATCGTCCGCCCATATATTCTGCCACTTCTACTTAGATAAAAGAATGAAAACAAAAATGGACGGATATAAGGAAAAGAAAAAGAATCCCATCTGGATTTTCTGCCCCCGCACGTCCGCAGATGGTTATTTTGCCCTGTCCAGATTTTTTGGAGTCCTTTTTGTAAGGGAAAAAAATGGACATACAAAAAAGAAAAGAAAAGAAAAGAAAATGAAAAAGAATCTGATCCGGATTTTCTACCCCGTCCGCCCGCACACGGTTATTCCGTCCTGCCTAGATTTTTCGTAGTCTTTTCTGAAGTCTAAAATGTTAGCTTGTCTTCTTCGTTGCTACGTGTCATTACAAATTGGTGACCGCGTGAGCATATTGATTATCTTCCTGGTGGTTTGAAATTTGACCAAATCTTACATTTTTGGTTCATATTTCCTAGCTTTCAATCAACTGAAAGTTTTTTATGGCTCGAGAAGGTAACTGAAAGTTTTTTGGTTCATATTTGACCAAATCTTACTTTTTTGGTTCATATTTTTAGTTTTTCTTTTATAGGATTATCTGTATAATAATTATAAACTATTGGATCTAGATCTAATGGCTCGAGAAGGTAACTGAAAGTTGTTCAGCCTTTCAGTCACCTGAAATTAGCAAATGCCTTTTTGGTTTCAGTGACTTGTGAGAGGTTGACCATCAAGCAATCTTTATTGCAATGGGCCACGCGTTGTTATTTTACAATCATGCAAGTATATCAGTTCATCGTAACCTATAATTCATTATCTAACCTTTCTGTTTCTCGTGTTTTCATTTAACAGCAATGAGTTAGCATCCAATTCCAATTCTCACGATAGATTATTCTATAGATGACGTTGTTTTGTTTGTTCATCCTATAATTTTATGATATGTATGGTCTTTTATTAAATAAAAAATGTATATCATATCTAACATATATGAGCCCTATAGTTCGAAGCATTTTCTTAAAACCGTAGCAGCATATGGGCAATTTTCTAGTCGGATAAAAAAACACCACATTGTTCTCTATTTCAGAACAAAAAATATTTTTTATTAATCAGAATTGGACTACTCTAACAGAAACATGTAGAGTCTGATTCATACAATTTTTCGGATGTGAGCCACCGGCCAACAAACATAAAAAAGCTCGCGCGACATGAGTCCACAACATGAAACAGATACCCCCCAGTTGTGTTACTTGCCTATATGCTCCCTCGATTGCTCAGCCCTGACCTCAATTATTGCATTGATCCGCCGCATCCGCATGACCCAAACACATAGTTCAGTTAAGAGAGTTTTTACTGTACCTTATACTCTCTTGTGCGGTATGAGTATAAATGAGATCTGGTCATCCAATTCATTGGGGTACAGTGGTCATTTTGTAGAGGAATAAATAGTAATTTGTAGGGGTAATTTAGACATTTCATGTTATCTGGATCTTGAATCCGACCAGTGAGGGGCTCTGGCGGCGATGAGGTGCGCAACAGGGAGGGGTTTGGTGGCAACGGAAGGCGGCATTGGCGGTCACAGAAGGCACCCATGGTCACCACGTGCTCGGTTGTGGCTGACGATCTGACCGTCGAGCAGCGCAACTGTAAGGACTGAAGGCCTACCGAGAGGGGGGGGGGGGTGAATCGGTAGCCGACCACGAATCCAAATACTTCAGTTTCATGCTTCTAAAACCTAATGAATCATTACAACCTAAACAATTCTAGTAGGCCAAGATCCTACACATGCTAGTGTTCATGATGCAAAGCAATGCGCGGAAGATAAACACACTAGCCTTTGCAAGCCACAAGTCACCCTATCACTAGAGCACACAATTGCAGAATAGTAAAGAGAGGGTCAAGAAATACTCATGATTTTTTCCCGAGGTCTCGGAAGGATGGCGCCTTCCCCTACTCCTCGTTGGACTACTCCTGCCACAGTCCTGGTCCCTCCCACCACTAAGTGGAGTTCTCGCCCACGAGCCTGTAATCACTCCTCGAGTGAAGACATGGTGTACGTCACCGCTGCACAAAGCACAAGCTTGCCTCCCTCGAGAACTTGCCGAACTCCCCGAGCCGGCACGGGCGCTCACTATTGATGCCTCTTCCAACGGCGGGCTCAAACCGTGTATAAACTTGTGATGGCCTTCACAACCAATCACGATAGGCTCAATCACCGACATCTAACCGGTCTAGGTCTCACCATAGACCAAGAGTAACAACCTAGATCACACCCTCAAAGACATCCTAGCCTTAGATGTGCAAGATCACTCCATGTTACTCTCACTAGCACTCTCAAGATATCCAATATCCTCTCCTAGTGCTCTCCTCTTTTCCTCTTGGACCTTATTAAATATCCTCAGGTATTACAATGGCCAAAAGAAGTCTCCAAGATCCCAGCAATGAAGTTATATAGGCTCCCAACCTCAAACTAGCCGTTGCTCCATGAAATCAACTTTCTAGGCCCGCAGACCAGACTGTCCGATCACTGCCTGACCGGACCATTCGGTCACTACAAACAGAGCTCCAATGGCTCTCTACCCCTGCTGAACTCCAATTGATCGAACCGTCCAGTCAGCTGACCGAACCATCTGATCAGTTTCCCTCTCCACTCCAGAAACTTCCGGCTGTATCTTCCTTCTCACCCGAGTTCCTGCTCACCTGACCGGACTGTCCGGTCACTCTGATCGGACCCTACGGTCCGATTCTCTCTCCAGTCCAGAAACATTTTGAACGCTGCTTCCTCACTGCCCAAGTCCCATTCCTACTGACCGGACCGTCCGGTCAGTTGACTATACCGTCCGATCACTAGGACTTCCAGACTTGGCAGTTTCCTCACTGCTCGCTGTGTTGCCAGACAAAACCACTTAGTGACCATACAATCCGGTCACCTCTGACCCCTCTATCCGATCACTTCATCTAGAAGCTAAAACTTGTTGTCCTCTCTTGACATTGTTTCCCGGCTTCTCCAAACAGCTCCTTGGCTTCTCCACTATCAACTAGTGCCTGTGATTTCACCGAGCAACCTTGCACATCACCGACTAGACATGACCTAGACCCCCTTGATAGTCCGGTTTTTCCTATGGACTCAAAGCCTAACAACTAGACAAGTGTACCAAACACTTGCTCTATAGCTTATTCTCCACTTTGATCCATCTCCATCAACCCTTGAACTCCATCAAGCTCATCAAGCCTTCATACTTGTGGTCATTGTCATCAATCACTAAGGCAACCATTATACATAGATTTGTAGTAGAGTTTAATGAAGGTTCTTGCATAGACTACACTTATATAGATATTAGCCCACAATTTCATAGTTGTCATCTATCACCAAAACATTCATACCTTGGGGATTCCATCAACAATGGTCATGAAGCTTAAAACAACGAAGATTCACGATATCCATCTCAGATGGGCTCCGATGTCAAGTCTACCGATGAGGCGAGTGACAACGCAAGGGGTCCAAGTGCGAGGCTCGATAGCGATGGACGACGGCCTCTACAGCAGTGCGCTTGGGATTGGCCGACCACCCGAGAATCACGAGCTATGCATGAAATGACGCTGGGGTCATGACGGTAGTTAGGGATTTGGTGGGTTGGAGTATAGCTGGGCATTCGGGCAGCCCGGCCTAGCCTTTCACGGGCCCGCTTAGGCATGACCTACTCTAGATGCGGGCCGACACGGCACAACGGACCATTCAGGCCGTGCCGATACCATGCTCGTTGTCGAGACTTGATCTCGGCAATAATAATATAGGGCTACGTCGGGACTAAGAACTACGATGGTTAAGACAAGATGTCGAGTTATACAGGTTCAGGCCCTCTCGATGAGAGTAAAAACCCTATGTCATGTGTTCTGTGGTTTGTATTGCTTGTAATGTCATGTATGTCGTGTGTCCCTTGATAGGGTACCCTGCCGCCTTATATATCTCGGTCGGCAGGGGTACATGAAGAGTCCTCTACAAGTATTTACATAGAAAGTCTATCTCTAACTGCCTTGTGCTCCAAGCCGACTCAGTCGGTTTCCTTGTCAGGGCGCTACCCGGTCAATTGCCGACTTATGCTTAGCTATGGATACCCGTAAGGCAAGTATTCCACAGCAGCCCCCAAGTTCTTTCTAATTTTGAGCTTCGACTTTTCGAGTGGTCTTCAATGTTGGTCATAAATCAGGAAGTCCTCTTCTATTGAAGTTCCTGATAGATCTGGTGCAACGACTAGGTGCACCTGATCAGGTGTAGCCCCCGACTCTTGTATAATTTGGAGACTAACAAATAATACACGAATCTAATTATATTAGCTCTTAACATTTTGTTGTATATATGTCATTCAAACCATCAAGCTTGAGTTTAATAAACCTCCTGATCATCAAATCAGATGGTCATATTGCAAGACTTTAGCCTTGCCGACCGATTTCTAAAAAGGCCGAGTGATGTATATTTTTATCCGAGTGATTTATTGGTCTGAATCCTATGATTCTAATCATATTCAACCCATAAAAAGAGTATGGCATCAATCATACAAGAGTAATAAGCTAAATGACATCAATCATAATATAGTCTTTCCCTTATAAATTATCACTCGATTTGTTTATAAGTTCAGTTTTAGTGGTTTCATTATTGATACTAATCAATAACATCACTTTTGAACTTATTCCCGTACGACCATCAAGCCCTCTACTACATGATCATCAAATCACATAAGTATGACAAGTATTTTTAAGTGGTTTGGCCACTGCTTCTCATCAAAGAAGCCCTCGAGATAATTCTCAAGGTTTATTAGCTTTAAACCTTTTTGAAGATTTAAGCCTTTAATTTTCTGTTAATCAGAAAAGCCCATCACTATACGGCCTACTCCAGCCCGTGGGACCCAAACGAGCTAGGTCAAAAGGTAGGAGTATAAAAAGGTACAGAGTGTTGACTTTCAGTCCACGCCGTCATTTCGCGCACGAGCCCTTCGTCTTCCTCACGCTTCCCCTCTCTCCGCGACTCCTCTGCATCCAGAGCCAACTTAGGGTTAGCGTACTTCTCTCTGCCGCTGCAGATGTCACTGCCATCAAGCCACCGAGCTCCAGCTAGGGTTTAGCTTTTGATCCACCGCGTCGATTCACTTTGTTGCCATGGGTCGCAAGGCTGTTGCAAAGGTAGCCGCCGCCGAATCTTCCTCATCGGAAGTCGATGTTCCCGAGCAGCTGCGGGAATTCTCGAAGAGCCCCATCTCCCACGTCGGCCTGAACAAGATGGTGGTGGACGACATCCTTCCCGAACAGGTGCGCCTCGATTGGAAGGTTCTCAAGGAAACTTGGCCCATTCCGATCTAGAAAAACATATTTATGATGAGAATTTGGTAAAAAATAATAAAAACGTAGTTGCATTTACCTTTTTGCAAAGTAGTATTGAGCTGTTGCTGCTTGGCGTGAACACGAGGTGCTGCTGTTGCTGATTGGCTTGGACAACAACAACAGTAGCGAGCAGTTGAGCACTCGTTGCTGCTTATTCTTTCTTGGATTGAATGTTTGCTGCTTCTTATTCTTTCTTCTTATCCTCCATGAACATGTAGCAGACTAAGTGTTTTTTTTAACTTGATTGCTTGCTGGATTATGCACTGATAAAACTTTTCATGTATTTGTGGTTAACCGCAAAACTGCACTGAATTAACCACAATTGAAACATGTGGTTACTGCTATTTTCTGTTAATGTTCGGTTCTCCATTCTTCATAACCGAAATTCTTCGTGGCCGAATTAACCACACCGCACCAACCGATTTAATCGAACGCCTAGACCTACTCAAAACTGTGAAAATGATGAGATAGGATGTTGATCAAGTCAAGGTGAGCGGGATGCTAGTGCAAGTGACAAGGGGGTCCAATGGAAAGGGACCGGGAGAGACGTGCCAGTGGTCAGGATCGTGTGACAAGGTGACACGCGTCAACATCGAGGAAGGCGCGCTTGGAGAAGTGTGCAAGGCGGTTTTCTGGTTTGGGCCTCAAAATCAGTGGCGGTGATTGGAGGTGCACGTGGTACCATCGCGAAGCTTGCATCAAGTCTAAGCTAGGTCGTGAAGGGCCCAATGATGTTCGGTTGAATAAAAAAGAGTTAGACAGTTTTACCCTCGGTGGTAGGTGGCAATGTGTTATAGGTCATGGGTAGAGTGGTCTTAGACCCTAGGCCTATATTAGGATAGGAGGGTCTGGTGAGAGAGGTGAGCTCTTTCACTAGCCTTGTCTTAAGGTTTCATTCAAAGTGCTAGGAGTGTGCTTCATGTGTTAGGAGAGCTCTTCGTGATCGCACGCGTCGGGGAGGGCTCGCTAGTGGTGCCACCTCCTTAATGTCATTATTGTGTGTGCACTAGAACGGCTGCATGGTTGCCTCTCTCTCTCTCTCTCTCTCTCTCTCTCTATCTCGAGCTCGAGCTCGTGTCGGCTGGGAGGAAGAAAAGAATTAGGGTTGGTGGGGACTGGGTTTTTTCAGTCTGTTTTATACCTCCGACATTCGCTCCTCACCATGGGATTCAGATCAACGCCCAGCGCTTTCTGGACCGTCTTCAGGTCCAAGTGGGTGACTACTTTCCTAACCTAGGCCCACGCTACGGCCTAGCGCGCATGAGTGGCTGTTCACGCATGCTCATCCATGTCGTTTTCCACGAGTTAGGTTGTTGAACAATGAAAGAGAAGAAAGTGTTTCTTTTTCTTTTCCAGTTTAATTTCGGGATATTTTATAGGAATTCATTTCTAGCTCAGAAATTAAGAAAACTAGCTATAGGGAAATTTTTGAAAATTAAGTTTGAAAGTCAAAGATAATTGATCTAAGTTAAGATTATGTTTTGGTAATATGTTTATTTACCACCTGTTGAGCTTTTTTATTGTTATTTTTGTTAATTAGGAAATTATTTTAAGATAATGAAATTAATATATTAATTAAGCTCAATTGTAAGTTAAGCATTTAGTTAAGTTAATTAATATTGAATTAAAACTAGGTTTATTAAGTTTTTTGATATATTGATTATTATTCCTCTAGTTGAATAGGATCCAACGTGAAAATTCAACTAGTGACCATGTGTACACGTTTATATACTCTGTTCTCCACTGATTGCATGATGGCTGATAAGAACTCATTCAAGTAGAGATTAGGACAGCAGAAAACTCCAGAGAAAAAAATGTGAAGCCTACAACTAATTTTCTTTTCAATATAGAGCCATAAATCTAGTCATGAATAAACTTTAAAGGGAAAGGAGAAAATTCCTCAACTGAAGGCTTTTTTGAATGAGGGGAGATATAGTGGACTGATTAGTGGCTAGGAATACATTCCCCCTGTTAGTGGATATCCGTGTGCACAAATGACAAAGCCGATCATTCCAACGATAGTGGCATATACACCATAAAAATTGTTTTTAAGAAAATAACGTTAGAACATTTAACTGTTTATGGAGGCTTGGAAGCAAAAATATGCAACTGCTATAGGTGCCCCCCTTCGGAAAGGATTTAGTTTTTTTTTTTTGAGAATGGGAAAGGATTTAGGTGGATTGCTTATGAATGCACTTAAAAGTTCTACATATATATACTCCAAGAAAGAAATGGTGCCATGCAGAAAATTCTGGGTCCAGCGCGGCACAAACAAAATTTTTGAAGTGGTGCGCATGTGCACGAACGCAGCGCGTGAAAAAGCAAAAAAACAACATGCGTCCCCACCCAGCGTGAGCCATGCAACGTGTAAGTCCGCAAAGCTACAGCGCCATGCAAAAATGCACCAAAAAAACATAGCTACAAGCCTACAACAGAGGGGATCGAACCCACAACCTTCAACTTGGAACTAGGTAGAGTAGCTAGCAAGGAAGAAAGAGATTGTTGAAAGAAGTAATCTCTACACTTTATTTAATATGGACAAACATGAAAAAATAAATCCAAATTAATTACACCTTGGTATGATAAACCTTGTTCTAAATGAGTTCCTTTTCTATACCGGAAGGAGTATATATTTGAAAGGTTGATTTTAATATTGATGCATTCATAACAATTGACTGGTGTTGGCAAAATATTGTCCTGTCGTATGGATTGGCATCCATTCAAAACAAACTTGTATGAAATCTCAGAACACTCAAATTAATTGATATTTGCAAACCACTTAATAATTTAACAGTGATGTGGTACGAGACACTACGCGCGAAGGGGAGGTTGCAGGTTCGAAACTCGACAGGCGCACTTTGCGCTTAGCGCGCAAAAAAATACCGCAACTTGCGGGCGATGTTCTTGGGCATCCAAAATATTTTTTTTCTATTTTTAGAGTTCTTTTTTTATATTTACATTTTGCTGAGTGCCGACTTTGCCGAGTGTATTTTGACACATGGCAAAGGGTCTGCGATGTGCACTTTGCCGTGTGTAACCCAAGGCAAAGGCTTTACCGTGGGTTTTTCAGATTTTGCCGTGTGCATTGGGCACACCGCATGTTAGTTGTAATGTATTCTGGCTTGTATGCCGTATACGAGTTGTTTATTGTTTGACTAGGAGTCTAGTTGTATCCTAAACCAACTCTGTAATCTCCCCGTGTATTCTGAGTATATATATGGAGCGGCTAGCCCGGCTTGGGCTATCGTGGTCTTATTGTGGACACACTGACTGAAGAACATATATGATCGTAAGAAGAAATATACTAACACAACACTTCTCTAAAAGCATGTTTAAATTTTTTTCTCCTCCAGTAATCTTTTAATTTCTGTACTCCTGCTTTGGAAATGTGGATGTGCAGTGCTTAATTGATGTGAGGTGCTTCAAAAAAAAATTTCTCCAGATTCAATGAAGATGGTGCGAATATGGACACCCAGAGACATAATTAGGAACGTTTATATATTTTGAGAGGGAGGAAGTGGATAGTCTACAGAATGATTCTTTTTTTTAGCAAAAGTCTACAAATGATTCTAAAACATGTAGAATACAGATCTCATTTTTTGTAGATTTAGCTAATTACTGGAAATTAGAAACGAAGTTTGGACGAGTGGATGATAATCGTTTGATGTCACTTTGATAGACTACTAGTAGTATTGTACTCTGGTTAGCTGGTTTTATCTGACTGCTATACTCACGCACGCAAAAGCGTGTGGTACCGGCATCAGCGGCCGCTCACACATGTGTGTAAAATTTGTGCTGTACTTTGGGCCAATAGAGCGAGCTAGATTCCTCCTCATTAGTCAGGATATCCCACCATATGCAATCAGTGATTTTATTGTGACAGTGACTTCACTAGCACATGAATCCACCGACCATCCGAGCATTAAATGTTTCACAACATGTATACTAGTACTATATTGCAAGCTTATCGATTAGAGATGGTTCAAAGACCTAACGGGTTTTATATCCCCATATTCGCAAGGAACGTGCTGGCATTGCTCTTGCACTGCAAAGAGGATGTGTACGCGACCAAAGGGTGGGTTGGACGAAACACTAGAATATCAAGACAATCGGCCGACCTAATTTTATCAAGACACTGATTGGAGATCTAGGAAAAAGAGAGATCACTGGAACTCTAGAAGTGGATGTACAAGTTTGGCCGGCATTGCATTATTGCGCGCTCTCTGCAAGTCTCTTGTTTTTGTACGATATTTACACAAACCAGGGTCGTCGATATGAGAATGCGAGTTTATTCTTTTTTTTAATTTTTTTCTCGAAACATGTGTTCATTGAACTCAATAAAATTAAGTTGTATCTGCATGTTGGTATGATATGTATATTAATCCGGCCTGGAGGGAACAAAGAGGACCCATCTATGTAATCATGAGAAAAATAGCTGGGACACAGTTTAAGAGAGGGATTGAGTAAAGAAAAATAGCTGGGACCCATCTATGTGATTCGCTTTCTTGGTTTAGCAGTCACCCAGGTACTACATTTCAACTAGCACACACACACTTGCATACTTAATTAGTACACACACATTTCAACTAGCACAATATAGTTAAATGTTAAAATATAGTACTACGGTATCTTTATTGATTGGATGATGCCACAACAACGTGGTTTACATATGCAGAGGTACAGTGGATTGGACACAGCCAATATATGTAATAATAATAATTCAAGGTAACTACTGCCTCTGGTGATGCACCGAGGGGCAGCATGCACTAGCATAGGTGTTACTGGCAGCGGACAGATGATCTATATCTTACATTACCATGTCATATCAACACCAGGCAGCAGCTAGGTTCTCTTGGTGGAGAGGCAGGACTCGATGACGATGAGCTTCTTGACGAAGCAGCCCACGAAGGACCAGGGGTGGAAACAGAACATGGCGTCGAAGCAGGACTCGAAGCTGTCAAGGAGGCAATGCTTGCAGTCGATGGAGCAGCTGCCAAGGTCGAGCAGAGCGAACTCCTGCTGGAGCATAGCCGTAGCGAAGGCACCACCGGGCATGGCACTCCGTCCAGCAGAACCTGGCATCAGCTGCTCGGTGGTGCTTCCACCAGCTGGTCCCGGCGTCGTCATCAGCTCGCTCGCGGCACTTCCTCCAGCTGAACCCAGCATCAGTTGGCCCATGGTGAGGACGATCACGAAGCAGACGGCGGTGGAGGATGCCATACCGGCAGGGCCGGTAGGTGCTGCTGCGTTAGTGGCGATCCAATTGGTGAAAGAGGAGGAAGCGTATGTGTGCGTTGGCATCAGGATCTGCAAGACGGCCGGTCACTATTTATAGATAGATGTGTAGCACGAGGTGTTTTTTTTTTTTTTTTTTGCGGACTGCATGTGGTGATCTGGCTAGATATTGCCGGGCGAGCGGTTTGATGGAGTAACCCCGTACAATCGATTGATGTACTAGCTGGTTTCATTGGTGACAAACGACCGATCAAATGAGTTAAGAAACATATAAGACTAGCAAAATGGTTGTGCCCTGTTATGCGCAAAACTTATGAAAGTTATAAAAAAAATGCTAACAGTGTTACACTAGTAACCATATGATAATAAAATAATTCTGGAATATCTCACATTATACCTGTCTATAAATTATTAGTTATAGAATGTACTCCTAGAAACACACTGTAACACCGTAAATAAAAGAAAACTAGTAAATCTAATGGGCTGGACAGGTTACTTTTAGCCCAAATTAAGTCCATTATATGGTAGAGAACTGTATAACCCTAGACTTCATCTCCCCTTGTCTCCATTCGACTTTACGAAGAGAAACAGAGGCGGCGAGATGGCGCTGGTGTTGTCTCTCATCAGGGCTTGGGTAGTCTCCGTCCAGCTCTTCAACCTTCTTCAGGGCAAGTGAGATGCAATGCTTGTCCATCCTCTCTTAGACTGACTCCAACAACTAGAGCCAAATTGGAGAGGCAAAATCTCATTTGGCTCGCGTGTACAGTAGCGAAAGGGGGAGCCATTTCTTGCCGTCTCCAACAATAGGAGGCAGATGGGGAGCCATTTCTTGCCGTCCCTGTCGGTGAGCCTCCTCCACCAGTCCGCCAGGGGGGGGGGGAGGCTGGCGCGGTGGTGGGGAAGGAGGAGAGCCACTCCAGCACGACCTCCGGGCGCGCTCCTCCGTCAGACCTCGTCGACCGGACTCTAGGCGGGGTCGCGCCATGGGGGGCATCAATCTTGGGGCCATCATCACTCAAGACCTAAGGTCGGCATAGTGGCGGGAAGGAGGAGGAGACCGGCGCGGTGGCGGGGAAGGAGGAGGAGGCCGGCATGGTGGCGGCGACTCACGTCCTCTTCGCCATCCTCTGCTCCCACGGTGTTGAGCCGCTCCAGCGTGGACCCTGCCTTCGCCTCTGCGCTCACTTTGCTTCTCGCTTGCACCAGATCCCGCACGCCACCCCAACTCGCCTGCGTCGCCCTCCCTCCCTCCGGCATCGGTGCTACCCTCCTCCACGCGCCGCGCCTCCCTCCCCCGCCAACGCCACCCTCCTCTATGTTGCGCCCTCGCCCCGTGCCGCATCGCCGCTTTCCCTACGCGCCGCCGCTTGCCTCGCGAGCAGGTTCGGGCCCCACTAGCGCGCGTTCAGGTTGGGCAAGCGGAGCACAGAGGCCAGCACCAGGCCCACTGGTCGTACGCTCTCCACCACCCGGCCCCGAAGAGACGGATGAGATCGAGCTGCCGCCTCACTTTCACGCACGCTTGCCGCTATGCATCTGTTCCAGTGCGCTTCCGAGCTCGAGCCACCGCCCTGCCTCCGCTCTCACTCCCGTATGCTCGCCTCCCTCCTGGCGGTGGGCTCCACAGACACAGGAATGCATCAGAGGAGAGAGGGATTCCAAAGTTGCATCGGCTCTCTCCTCCGATGCATTTTGCATCGGACCTTTGCATACTCTGTTGGAGACGGTTGCATCACCTACAGTGCTCAGTGGAGAGCCAAAAATAGCTTTGCCTCGTTGCTATTGGAATCAGTTTTATTTCCCCTAGTTTGGATTCAGGATTTCTTTTCTTTTCCTTGGGATCACACCTAAGTAGCAGCAGTACTGAGCATATTAGGCCAGGGTGTTCTCTCTCACTGGCTGCTAGTGCGGTTTTTGGCTAGTAGCGCATTAGTCCCGTGAGCTCAACTGTTGACTTTGTGTTGTTCGTCTCAGTTCAAACAGCAAAAGGTCAAGGCTGCTTTCTGATTTTCTTGGTGCCTATTCTGAGTAGGACGATATAATTAAAGTTGTAGAGGATTGTACAAACTTCCAACGCATATTTATATCCCTTCTTTCGTTGAGTAGAATGGGAGTTATGCTTGTCTGAATGTGCCTGTTGTTTTTCGTTAGTTAACTGTCATATTACAGTTTCAGTCAAAGTGCAGCACTTTTTGAGGCCATTTTGTGGATTTTAGGTTCCTAATTTGATAGGACTTTAACACAAAAATTGTAGAGGATTCAAAGACCTTTCCAACGAGTACTTATACATATTTTTTCCGTTATGTACACCTCAAGTAATGGCTGTCTGAATGTTAGTGTCGTTTTTTGTCAGTTTTGACATTCAGTTTTGAGTGGTATTTTAAGATAATTTAGAGGCCGAATTTGTGCATGGTTTGTGGCGTGTTTTGTAGTTCTATGTACACTCTTTCTATAGAATCCTTACATGCTTGATTTGGCTCACTAATTTTGGAGTTGTGGTTTCCCAAAGTCAACGCTTTGCCGCTGTTCGACACACTCTGTCATTCACTTTGTAAAGGCAATTCTGTCATTCACTTTATAAAGGCAATTAGAATTAGTAAACATCAAAATTAAATTTGGTAATGTATCGATACTCGGGTACCTCATATAGAAGGAAAGTGGAGATAGACTCCTACTATAATATGTATATAGTAGACCGACTAGGACTCCGTCATGTAACTTTATCCCCCGGATATATAAGGTGGGACAGGGGCCCTCCTCAAGGAACAAGCTCAACTAGAGATCTCACAACTAGACATCATCATCTAGGGTTATTCTCCTTATCTAGATCTATATAAATCGGCGTCTTGTGTTACCATCGTCTCTCGATCTCGTTTGATGGCCACTCTTTTTCTTCAAGATTCGTCTACAAGCAGATTCTGTCGGCGTGGAGGTAGATCACTACGGTACAACTCGACGACATCATGGTGAAGGCGTGCAGAGAGATCGGTTTGATGGCCTTAATCTACGTCTTCACGATCTGTATTGTGATCATCACCTCGAGATCACATGCATGCTTATGTGGGCTCGACACAAAGTTCAAGAAGCCTGGAGTTCCACCGAATCCAAATTCATCCACCAACGAAGCTGCTCAATGCCGCCAAGATTATGTGCATGCGTACGCTCGTGTTACCTTATGGCAACTTGGCGAGCAACCATGCATACCGTCAAGTTCTGGCCCGACAGTTGCTAGATTGCTTCATCGCAGGATTCCGACTCATACTTGATTTAGCCGATCCGGTGAGTCGGTCTAAAACGGATCGTGGCAAGCAAGTCCTCGTCGGCGACTCCTTGACGAGTTGATCATGTTTCATCGAATCCAGACAGTACTCGTGCAAAAGGAACCGAGCCCGATTCTGACTTGCGGAAGCCAATCCAAGTCGTACGGAACAACAAGGAAGATTCTTTCTATTTTTAATCGTTCCGCAATATTTTATTCCTTATATTCTATTAAACTGATTAGTACAATACTAATCACGTGAATCTTTTTTGTACGGACACAAATTGCACAGAGTCGCAGGGTATTAGCTCCAGACAGCCGATGCACTCAACATGGCAACACGATGACTGGACAACCCCGGCCCTCTGCTTGGGTCCAGCTTGCGATGCTTTGACTGCAACTCGTACTCACGAGTTCGGAGCGAATACGTCCAGCGGCTAGTGGATGGCATTGGCATCTTCAACAAATATGATGACTCAAGGACTCGGCAACAGCCGACCAGTGGGTAATCTGACCGATTGCTCGGCCAACTTTGTTACCCGAGCTGGACACACGGTATTTCGACCACGCGGAGGTTTGCTGACTCGAAGGCTCGTCTGCTCCACATTATCATCAACGGAGAAAGTTGACTACTCCTACATGGCAGCTTGGTCAGCAACTCGACTCGATGACGTTTTCCTCGGTCCGCCACTCGGCTATTCGATGAGGCTTTTATTGTTCAGCCACTCGACAAAACTGTCCACTACGATGACTCCTTCGGCAACATCGCCGACTCCAGTCACTTGGCAACATTGTTGCATTATGGCGGCAAACGACATGTTCGGGGCTACTCGACGACATCTTCAATAACTTGACGCCTCGGTGTTTCAGCAACACCGTTCACGAGGATGACACGTTCAGCACCATCACCGCAATATGATGACTTCGGCCACTCGACAATGTTGCGATGCCTTGACTCAGCAGCATCAACGTGACTCGACAGCTCAACCGCTCGGTGGCCATATGGACACACCCGGGGGCTACTTCGCCATTCACTTGGCCACTCGGCTACTCGATGACAAATCAATGATTGCATCACTCGGCAACATTGTCGCCACTCAGCCACGCGACAATGTCGCACTTTGACAACTCGACGACTCAGCTCGCTCATCAAGGCAACATGGAAATTTAGCTACTCAAGTCAACTGCAAGCTCGGGGGCTTATCTTTAACTCGCCGAATATCAAAGCTAAGTATCTTTATTTTCGAGGTTTTGGGCTTAGGTCCTCCATATTTTTTCCTACGATCATTTATCTCTGTTTTTTAAGCAGAAGGTCTTAGGTTTTTTATGAGTAAAGTTGGGCTTTTTTAGTCCGTGCTTTTTTTATGGCTTTATTCATATTTTTATTACATCGGTTCTTTAATCCTTCGTATTAAACAATCGAGTCAGAGGGGCTATTTTTGTATCTATACACGTGCTCTCCCATTTTTTATGAATCTAGCAGTACACATATTGGTCGGTGACCTTTCAATAGTGTCTCAGTCCTGACACCATATGACCCATGTCGATCGGTGACCTTTTAGTAGTGCCTCAAACCTGACACCATATGACCCATGTCGCCCATTCTAGTTCCACTCTTTTTGACTTTAGCCTCGACCGATATATTATATTTTATTTGCAATTTGGTCTTATTTTTTTGGTCTTACACTGACAAGCAACTAAGGTATATCATTTCTTAGCTACACGTCAGACTACCACTACACTAAACCTAAAGTCAAAGTTGCGAGAGGTCATGTGTCAACTGATTGACTCTGATTGCAATGCAAGAATAATTATGACCGATATTGTTGTGGCAGACCGAGCTCTGAGCTCTTTATCTTTTGTCCAAAGTATCGTACAGTGGATCGGTCTGGTTGCTAACACGAGAATACGCTGCTATGCGCTAGTCGATCTACTTATAGGAGAAAAATGTATACAGATTTGACTTTTCAGTCGACTAATTTGTTTGTCTTATAAAAATAAATTTCGAAGTAAACATTATTAATTATAACTAATTATTTTAATTTCTTTATTATCAAAAACATTTATGACGGATAGGCGGATACACCACTCGACACAGAGTGATTTCCTCGCCTTCATCGATTAGCTTACAACTCTGATCACCTACATCGGTTGACCATGCCAGTTCCGTCTGCCTTCATCAGTCGGTTACACCGGCTCTGGCAGCCACCATCGGTATGCCACATCACGTCTGACCACTGTTATCGGTCGGCCACATATCAGACCATCGATGTCATTCGATCATCACGGCTTTGAATGATTTCTACTATATCAGCGATCGGCGGCTACAACAACCTCCACTGCCTTGTTCACTCAACCTTATTGTCTTGAGTCGAGTGCCACTGCCACTCGGACATCATATTCTGATTTGAGCGATGCTGCCACTCATAACGACGATTGTCTCGGGGGCTTCTTTGAAGAGAAGCACTTTCTATCAAATTTGTGGTTGATGCCATAATATATAAAAATATATGATTTAATGACCATATGATCATGGCTTGATGGTCACTCGATCAATATGTGCTTCTTTGAAGAGAAGTGCATTATCAAAAATGGTTGATGCCATAATCATTCAAAGTATGATTTGATGATTATGTCGCTATGACTTGATGGTCATATATTTGAAATAACGAGCATCACTCGGCTTATTAAAGTCAGTCTATAATAGTGAAAATGAGGCTCCAAAATATGAATGATTAATATTCTTAAGGAAAGGTTATTAATCATGATTGAAGTCATGGTAACTTAGTACTTGGCTATGATTGATGTAATAAAGCCATGTTCACTCGGTTGTGAGTGAAGTCGCTCGTGAACTTAATATTAGTTGATTGTGATTGATGTCACTCGAATATATTATATAGCATTCAGAAATAATTGAAGTCATTGGGTTGAGTCATCAACCACTCAATGGTGATTGAAGTCACTCATCTGAATCAGTTATCACTCAGTAAAGATTGATGTTACTCCACTGAGCTATTTATCACTCGAATTTGATGATTCAAATGATTTTTCTTTAAAGAGAGCCAACACGACTATTCTTGATTTGGACTCCTGTATTATTTATAATTTTCAAATAATATAAGATTTAGGGGCTACACCTAATTAGGTGCACCTATTCGATGCATCGGTTGATTTCTCGAAGACATTCTTCGATCTTTAAGACCCTCACGAGCTCGTTGATATAAAGCCAAAGCAATCTACATGGCACAAACCAGTCGGGAAGCAACTAAAGAATATCATCAAGCTTGCAAGACTCTCGGCGGCTACTATCGATGACATGTACTCGGGGTACCTCACACAGAAGAAAAGTAGAGATAGACTCCTACTATGATATGTATAGTAGATCGACTAGAACTCTACCATGTAACCCTGTCCCTCGGATATATAAGGCAAGGACAGGGGTCCTCCTCAAGGGACAAGCTCAACTAGCGATCCCATAACTAGACATCATCATTTAGGGCTATCCTCCTCATCTAGATATATGATCTAGACATATGAATATAAATACCACAGAACATAAAACATAGGGTTATTATTATCCGGAAGGCCCAAACCTAAATAAATCGGCGTCTTATGTTACCGTCATTTCCCGATCTCGCGCATACCCTTATTCTACATATAAATCCTATAGGTGAACTACCCTATGTCTAGCGTCGAGAATAAATCTCGATATAATGAATACCAAAGTTATAGATTATTAAATATAGATGCTTGTGGAGTATTTATTTGTTCTCATTGCTATTATAATTGAAAATTAATTACTATAAATCTACAACTCTTATTTTTTCTGATATTATTCTCAAATTAAAAAATTACTAGCCAGTAGTTTCAATTTTAGATCATGAAATTTGTACCATTAGATCAAACTACTGGTTAGTTTTTAAAAAATGCAATACGTAGGCTCATCCGGAGCCCAAACATGGCGGAAAGTGGCCGAGAAATATCTCAGCCCAACTTGAACCGATTGGTCTGCATAGCTTAACGTGGACTCGTGCGGGAGGGACTGCAAATCTGTGTCGGGTGGCACAAGTTTAGCCCGCGTTGCAATTCGTCTGCTCCGTTTCAACGTGTAGGTGGGTGATGCAAGCATACGCATCACATGCAACCATCACGCCGAAAACACGTATTTGCAGCCAATAATAATAATAATAATAATAATAATAATAATAATAATAATAATAATAATAATAATAATAATAATAATAATAATACACCAATGCAACAGATCGAATTCATACCAGCGCGACCTACTGGACTGCTGCTGGGTGATGCAAGCATACGCATCACGTACAACCATCGCGCCGAAAACATGTATCTGCAGCCAATAATAATAATAATACACCAATGCAACAGATCGAATTCATACCAGCGCTGACCTACTAGACTGCTGCTGGGTGATGCAAGAATACGCATCACGTGCAACCATCGCGCCGAAAACACATATCTGCAGCCAATATTAATAATACACCAATGCAACAGATCGAATACATACCAGCGCCGACATACTGGACTGCTGCTGGGTGATGCAAGCATATGCATCATGTGCAACCATCGCGCCGAAAACACGTATCTGCAGCCAATAATAATAATAATAATAATACACCAATGCAACAGATCGAATTCATACCAGCGTGCACAGAAAGGTTGAAGAAAAGGTACCGTTCAAAAACAGAAACCCCAAGTTTTCGTTCAAACCAGTCAACGCCCGCTGCTGCTCGATCTTGCACCTGGTATAAAACCACTCATCCTCCGCCATGCCCACCAACCACAACCATTCACTGCCGCGCGCCATGCATCCCCGACCGCTCCTCCTCCTCCTCCTCCCCTTTGTAGTAATAACATGCCTACTAGTAGCAGTACTGCTCGCCACGCCGGCACCACGCATCAGCGGCAGAGCCAGGCACGAAACTAAGGAGGGGCCACTTATGAAAAACTTTCAAAACTAGTAAAATTAAACTCGCTTAAGTAGAAAAAAAGGTGAATGTTGAGGATAATAGAAAAAAGTAGAGAAAAAGAAGGACTAGCCGACTAGCTACATGGTGCATGTTGATGGCATTCTATATGTGTGAGCATAAGGCCTTATGATCGTGATAGAGATGAGGAAGGAAGAAATGATGGAAGACCACACCAAGGCTAGCAGATGAGGCATGAGCACATTTTCCTTCGTTCTGGGCTGGTCGCTAGTACTAATTCCTAGTAATAACTGTTGTCTGGCTAAAAAATTGCATCAGAGAAGGGGGCGGCCGCGACGATCTGTGCGCCAAAGACCTGACCATTGCCTACCCGTTCTGGATCCCGGCGGACAGCACACCAACTTGCCGTCGTCCAACTCCTCATCATCATGCGGCCCGCCGCCGTCCTTCTTCCTCCCCACCGCGCCCACTCTAGCCCGCGGCCGAGCGTGGCCTGGATATGCTACGGTAGCGCCCTTGTAGCCCACGTGTGGCTCACATCTGATTGGCCCAATTCATTTTCCCTTTTTCCTGCGTTTAGATAAATACTATAATGTAGTTTGTGTAGGAAACTACATACAGAGCAAACTACTTGGTATAAAATTGTGAAGTAAATTTTATTACACTCCTCTTTACTTGGTAAATTTAAGAAAAATGCTAATTAAACACCCCTGCATGCCAAATTTTTTTCAAAGCAAATTAAACATATAAAATGCGAATAAATTCATAAATAAATATCTGAGTATGGTAAATTCAGGAAATTTAGCATGCATGTTACTTTTACCCTTCTTGAGCACTTCGGAAAATCTCATGATTTAGTTCCCATTATTTGTGCCTATGTTAATTATTTAGCCTATGCACTGTATTAATTATTAAAAATAATTGACACCATGCATGTCAATGAAACTTGGCACATAAATCCTTCCTTATGATATTACCTAGGACACATGTCTCATTATATTACACCTTCTAGAACCATGTTCAAATGATGAATTTGACTTATAAGTTTAAGTATTCATTTAACTATATAGTCACATGACTTAAGGACTACACCATATGCAAGCCAATCGCACCTAGCAGCACGTGCTGCCCATTGAAATCGTATTTGGTTGGTTTTACTACTAACCATGCTCCATGTACCTTTAACTACATACATCACACGTTGACTTAAAGAAATCGATGAAGGAAACACACTTAGGATGACGTAGGTTTGACTATGCATTACGTTGTTAGGTGTTGTTTGAAACCTAGTTTGCAGTAGGCATTTCATTCCCTGTCGATAGTTGTAGGTCCCCACTCCCCTCTTCCACCTGCCCCCCCCCCTCCCGGGCCAGCGCCCCTTCTCCCTTCTCCAGCCCTGACGCGACGCGCGCCCACGGACAGAGCTGCTCGCTCAGGCCCCGCTGTCGCCCTGTGCACTCGTTGCCGCCCACTGCCTTGCGACCCCACCTGGACCCCAACATTGGCCCTGCTGCCTTTACCCTAGCCCACAGTGGCGAGTCCAGCCAGGCGGAGGGTGGGACGCGGCCCACCCCCAGATTTGACCCAGAAGTCTTTTTTTGCACTGTAGCATCTGCTACAGTATGATTTTTCTTTTTTTTCCCTTGTGTTTTTTTGTTTTTTGGCCCACCCTCCTGGCCGAGTTTGGCATTCGGCCCATCTTCAGTTCATGGGCTGGCCTCGCCACTCCTAGCCAACCCGACGCCAAGCCACCGCCGTCGCCCGGACCTCGCTGCCTTGAACTCCCTCCTACCCGGCGACACCCCAAACCCTCTTTTAGTGCCTTCACTCGCTACCGCCACGCGCACTGCTTCGCTTGGCATCCACCTTGCCAGACCCACTGCCTCAGCCATGCATGCGCCAACGCAACAAGCCAAGACGGTCCTGCCGCTCACCCTGTAGCTCAACGCGACTTCTCCCTGGCCACCATTGTCTAGCCATTGAACCCCGAGCAACGAGCCATCACATCGCCCTGCCGCTCGCCCTGTCACTCGACGCGACCTCTCCCTGCCGCCTTCGCGAGGCCATTCAAGTCTAGCGCGAAGACATAACCCGTCACCTGCACCACCCACGTGTTCCCAATTGTGCCACGAGCTGCCCGCCCCACCATGCCGCCGCGACCGTCAAACCTCCCCCAGTGCTCCCCTCTCCCCGCCAACAAAAAGGGGACACATGCTCCTCCCTTTTCGCCACCCAAGCTACCCCAGCCTCTCACCAGCCACCGTGACACGCCTTACCCTTTCTCCCTCACTTTACCTCCTCTATCACATGTCGCAAGCCACCTACAGGCCTCCCTATAAATCCAGTGTTCACAGTTGAGCGCGGCACACCCTCCGCCTCTCTCTGGTACACTCCCCGTCGATGCTCATCCACCATAGCACCAAGGCGAGTGTTTTGGTGAGCTTCGCCCATGGCATCGCCATCCTCCCCGCCCTCTGGCAGCCGCGCTCCATCCTCCCACATCCCTGACCGTTCGTTGTTGATCATAACTACGCACCCACTTATATACCGCAAGAGGATGGTGTACATTATAGCACTTTTTCCCTTAAATTGAGTATCAAAGGTTTATCATATCCACTAGGACCTTAGGGATTATTAATCAAAGTTAACAGTAAAAGATCTAGTCAAGGCTGCTATCGAGTTTGAATTCCATGAGGGGAGGCTGGCCAGCGCAAAGGTGCGCCAGACAATAAGTCTGTTGTTGCACCGATCGGCACACTAGCGAATCTGTAGTTGCATCGATCAGCGCTGGGGTTGAGCCGATCGGCACACGAACGAAATTAAGCCAAAGTGCGCCAGATACCTTGTAAGCCTAAGCTATTTAAGTGAGTAGCCAGATATCTACTAGTGAGATCGTAACCAGATATTCTAATCAAATAGCATCATAATGGTAATTATATGGATCAATGAAACCTATAACAAATAAGACCACCCTGCTTTCCGAGTGGCTCCCGATTTATCGCTGTCGGGCATGACCCTTAATCACGTGAGTATCTTACCCTACTCAACTATCCAATAGTGTTGCGTAGGTTTAGTGCTGTCACCGCTAAACCACACTACTAGCATCATCGAGCAACCATAATCAATACAATATCTGAGTATTATCCTGATCACCACAATCAAGATAATATCAACCTATTAGCCTAGAACTGAGCAATTGGAATAAGCACATGCATTATTATAGAATCAAGATAGACAAGTCACCAAAACCATCATCAACATATTTGATCATCCTTGAGATACATAGAGTAGGATTCATCACCATTGAGATGGCCTACCTTGACAGATCAACTCTTACATTAATGGTTTTTGAAACTCAACTAGAGATCTATTCTAAGGGGTGAACCCCGATGGCTCTAACTCACGAATCTGTTGTCCCTCCGACGCCTTCTCTTCATCACGGCTGGGGTTCCCAAGTATTTATAGGGGTTCTACTCATAAAAGACTCGATTTCTAGCAAATTAGTCGGTTGCGCCGATCGGCGCAGGATTGCACCGATCGGCGCAAGCCATGTCTTCTCTGGTTACTCTTCCGAGTCGGTTCCTCTATCTTCCATAGCTTCCATGTGGGCCTTTTTCTTCGAGATAAAGTCTTGTACTACACGTCGAGATCTTGAAGTTTCATAAATCTTCTAGGCAAATATCTTTAAGTGTTTTGTGCAGATAAACTTCCATAAAACATTGTGGAATGGACCTCGGTCACTTCTGTAGGCCAAAACACCCTTGCGCCAATCGGCTCATGGGTTACGCCGATCGGCGCACTGGGCTTCTTTAGTGCTTTTTATCGCTTCTGGACTCATGTTCTCTCAGTCATCACTTTAATCGCCAATTTCACCTATTTCTGCAATAAAGCTCCAAAACAACACATATACAAATATATAGGTAAAATCACAGGTAAATGGCCTAAATTGGCATCAATTATGCTCTAATTGGGGTAATATTCACATATAAAAGGGGCACTTAGGGAGTGCCAACAGTTCCCCCACACTTAAACCTTTGCTCATCTCGAGTAAAGTAAAAGAAAGAAAAATTAAAGAACATACTCTCTTTGTCATAAAAGATGTCTCAAATCAGCAAATGTTGAGCATTGTTCTATTATGGTGTATTTCATATTGGTATTCAGCAAAATAGTTCAAATATGGGCATAAAGATTAAAGTTTCTCCCCAAAGCAAAGGATTATGTCCAACTCACAAATTATAACTTTTCCACACATGTAAATCACTTAAAAGATTGTTGTGAACATAAAGAATCTATCTTCCAAATAATCCAGGGCAACAACTCATCTTTCAAATCATTCAACCTATATCTATATCATAATGATCAGATAATATTTGTGTAAAGCTTATATGAGTAACTAGGTGAGGTAATTCAAGGATTGCAAACATAAATGAACAATATATTGTAAAGCTAGGAGATTATTCTTCACTGAAATTAGAGAAACTTAACAAGATGGTCATTGAGAAAGAAAAATTTAAGAAGGGACTCAAACTTTGGATATGTGGACATGTACATAGCAAGGATTTGATCTTGGAAGAAAAAGGAACTCCCTTTATCATATTCCACATGGTTGGAATGATTCATGGCTACATTAGAATGAATTTCAAGAATAAGCATGTCACATACCATCTCCCCACACTTAAAATTTTACTAGTCCCTTAGCAAACAGCAGAGCTTTTCTCTTTTCCTTTTTTTCTTTTTTTTCTCTCTTTTTCTTCCCTTTTTTCATTTTGCTCTCTGCTGTGCCGATCGGCTCAGAGTGTGCCGATCGACTCTCAACCTGTACTCACCAACATTTGTTGGTATTTGATTCACTTGGCTTCAACATTAAATAAAGCCAGAGATGTTGGATGTGGTCAAGGAATGATACTCAACAAGACTTTGGGTTTATGGTAGCTTACTCAGTGGAATTGAATTTCTGCATGAGTAATTCAAGGCTAGAAAGATACACAAAGATTAGGCCAACTTAATAAAGTTCATACCAAAAAGAATAAAATCCTAACCAAACTCAACCATCAGTTTAATGTTTATCTACATATCAAAGGCTCAAGAGTATTGCTCAAAATATGGTATTGGTAATCGGGAGAACTACAGGACAGAGCGCATCACCTTCGAGGTCTCCGACCTCGACTCTACTTATCATGCCATTATAGGGCGGCCAGCCATTGCCAAATTCATGGCGGTACCTCATTATCCTTATATGATGATGAAGCTGCCAGGACCAAATGGAGTCATCTCACTCCACTCGGATGTGCGGACATCATACGACAGCGACAACGGCAGTTGTGAGTTGACTGAGAAGATAGTAACGGCATCAGAGCTGGCCGAGTTGAAGGAAGCGATCACAACGCCTGAGGAGGCCATGCTTGACCCTGCTCCTAGGAAGGCGCTGAAGACTACGGTACAGGCGGACGCCAGGGAGTCCAAGAAGATTAGCCTAGATGATAGTGATGTATCCAAGACCACCAATATCCGGGTCAATTTAGGTGACAAATAGGAAAGCACGCTCATCCTTTTACTCAGAAATAATAAAGATATATTTGCATGGAAACCTTCTGACATGCCAGGTGTTCCTAGGGAAAAGGCTGAGCACAAACTTCACGTCTGTGAAAACGCCAGGCCGGTAAGGCAACGGCTTAGACGATTCTCGCAAGATCGAAAGGATGCGATTAGGAAAGAAATTGGCCGACTGCTGGCAGCCGGTTTTATTAAAGAAGTTTTCCACCCCGACTGGTTGGTCAACCTAGTTCTAGAGTAGAAGAAGAATAAGGAGTGGTGGATGTGCGTGGATTACACCAGCCTTAACCAAGCCTGCCCGAAAGATCCGTTCACCCTCCCACGTAATGATCAAGTGGTTGATTCGACGGCTGGATGCGCTTTGTTGTGCTTCTTAGATGCCTATTCAAGGTACCATCAGATTCCCTTAAACCAATACGACTAGCTTAAAACCTTGGTCATCATGCCGTTCAAAGCCTTTTGCTACACAACAATGCCCTTTGGCCTGAAAAACACCGGTGCCACCTACCAGCGGACTATGCAGTGATGTTTGGACAACCAGATAGGAAGGAATGTTGAAGCTCACATAGATGACTTGGTAGTCAAGACTCGGCTTTCCACTGATCTGGATTTAGCTTCATATTTTACTTTTGAAGGTTTTCGAATGTTTCGTCTTTGGGGTCCCATCAGGAAAATTACTCGGTTTTCTGGTATCACATAGAGGGATTGAACCTAATCCAGAAAAGGTAAATGCCATATTACGAATGGGACCTCCACATTTGCAAAAAGACATTCAAAAGCTCACTGGTTGTATGGCGGCGCTCAGTCGGTTTGTATCATGACTCGGTGTTCGAGGGTTACCCTTTTTTTGGCTACTCAAGAAGCAAGAATCATTCATCTGGAATGATGACGCACAGAGAGCCTTGGATGATTTCAAGGCCTACATTAGTGGTCCTCTGGTGTTAACCCTTCCAGAACCAAAGGAACCTTTGCAGCTTTACATTTTTGTAACCATACACATTGTCAGCACTGTGCTGACAGTGGAACGGGTGGAAGATGGTAAGGCTCAAAAGGTGCAACGATCGGTTTATTTTGTCAGTGAGGTATTGTCGGACTCCAAGGTATGGTATTTCTAGCTTCAGAAGCTGATTTACGCATTGCTGATGACATCTCGGAAGTTCATTACTTTGAGGATCATCCAATTGAAGTCCACACGTCATTCGGCTTAGGCGAATTGCTGCACAACAGAGAGGCCACAGGGAAAATTGCTAAATGGGCCGTCAAGTTCGGATCATATGATATCACCTTTAAGTCCTGCAACTCGATTAAAGGTCAAGCTTTGTCGGACTTCGTTGCCGAGTGGACAGAATGTGAGTTACCGCCCAGCCCACATGAATTATGCTATTGGAAAATGGCGTTTGATAGTTCCTTACAACTGGAAGGTGCTGGTGCAGGGGTTATATTAACATCTCCTGATAGAGTCAAGCTATGGTACATCCTTCGAATGCACTTCCGCGCGTCTAACAATACCGTAGAGTATGAGGCGCTATTACATGGACTCCGGACAACTATCTTACTCGGTGTCCAAAGAATAAGCATTTGTGGCAATTCAGCGCTAGTAATAAATCAAGTAACGAAGGAGTGGTATTGTTCGCATGAAAGCATGATAGCCTACTGCACTGAAGTTCGGAAGCTCGAAGACAAGTTTGATGGCATCGAGTATAAACATGTCCGGCACAAGTATAACGAAGAGGCGGACGAATTGGCCAAACTTGGGTCTAGCAGATCTAAAATTCCTGATAGAGTATTCCTCGATGATCTACATAAGCCAGCTGTACTAACCTAGCAAACTATAGAGCAGTCAGCACTAAAGGAGAGAGCAGCACCGTAGATAGCTGTTATTGAGGTAGATTGGCGCACTTCCTTCATTGAGTATCTGGATCGTGGCACACTACCGCACGACAAAGACAAAGCCCTCTGAATCATTCGCAAGTCTCGATCTTATTGTATAGTCGATCATCTCATGTACAAGCAAAGCCCACATGGGGTACTGATGAAATGCTTGTCACAAGATGAGGGCAGAGTTATATTAGGAAATATCCATGCTGGCATATGTGGGAATCACGCAGGCCCATCAACAATTGTTGCCAAAGCAATGAGGTAGGGGTTTTACTGGCCGACTGCGGGTGCTGATGCCAAGGAAATCGTCCAAAAGTGTGAAGGCTGTCAGTTCTTTGCACGCCAAATGCATGTACCCGTCACAGAACTTCAAAATATCCCAATAACATGGCCGTTTTCAGTATGGGGCTTAGATATTGTTGGACCCTTCATGAAGGCTCAAGGGGGTTTTGCTCACCTTTTCATAGCAGTGGACAAGTTCTCTAAATGGATTGAAGTAAAGCCAGTCAGCAAGATCCATCAAAAAAGGCCATCGAGTTCATGACCGAAATAGTCACTCTGTTCGGTGCCCCACACAAGATCATCACTGACAATGGTACCCAATTTACAGCAGAGGAGTTTAAAGAGTTTGTGGGCCAAGTCGGCTTTAAGATTGGCTATGCCTCAGCCGCCCATCCATAGAGCAATGGCCAAGTTGAGAGGGCAAATGGCCTCCTGCTTTCTGGAATTAAGCCTCGTATATTTGATTGGCTAGAAAAGTACACTCGACAGTGGGTTCGAGAATTGCCATATGTGTTGTGGGGTCTTAGAACTAATGTAAGTCGTGCCACTAGGAACTCCCCTTTTTCTTTGGTTTATGGCTCAGAAGCCATGTTACCAACCGAGATTCTATTCGCCTCTCCACAGGTGGTAGCGTACAAAGAAAAAACCTCCAATGACCATAGGTGTGATGACTTGTTATTGTTAGAGGAGCAGCGAGATGCCACCTTAATTTGTTTTGTGAGAAACCATGTGGATATGTGTCATTGTTTGCTATATTTGTGATGAGTAATTGACTTGAGCGGATTTGGTGTTTGAGTTGAAATGTGGGAATCCAGGGATTGCATGGGTTTGCATATCATGATTATGACTAACTGGAGTTGGTGGAGATATTGGTGATGTTGCAGGAGATGGGAAATGTGTTTACTTGTCTCATGATGTGTAGGTCATTAGAGTCGACTTGGCGGTCAACGGCGAGAGGATCGGGCACAAGTAGGGGACTTGGGGCCAGACGATCGGGATGCCGGGTGAAGTCAAGGGTGATCCACATCGTACACGTGGAGAGGCAAGAAGCACGGGCGGTTTTGCGGTTGAGCCTCAAAACCGTGGTGGTGATGAAGACGGCGTGTTGACCAAGTCAAGGCGAATGGGATGCCGGTGCAAGTGACAAGGGGGCCCGATGGACAGGGACTGGGAGAGACTTGCCGGTGGTCAGGATCGCAGGACAAGGTGACACGCGTCAACATCGAGAAGTTGCGCTTTGAGAAGCGTGTAAGGCGGTTTCCCGGTTTGGGCCTCAAAAATGGTGGCAGTGGTTGGTGGTGCACGTGGCACCATCACGGAGCTTGGTTTAAGATGAAGCAAAGATGTGAAGCGTCCGATGGCATTCGGGCGATGAGGAAAAAGATGGACGGTTATGTCCCCGATGGTAGGTGGGTGTGTTATGTAGGTCAAGGGTAGAGTGGTCATGTGGACAATAGACCCTAGGCCTATATAAGGAGAGGTGTGGCTAGTGGGAGAAGTGCCTCTCTTCCATTAGCCTTGTGTTAGGACTCTATTCAAAGTGCTAGGAGAGGACTTCATGTTTGAGAGGAGAGTAGTGGGCGTGTGAGAAACATCTCTCGCTCTTCCAAATAGTGGGAGGAAGAGGGTGGCTTCCTAGCCTTGTACCTTTGGATCTTGTAAGAACCTTTCTATGATATGAGAAGTATTTTCGTGCTCAAGATTTCCCTCTTCACTTGAATCCCGAAATTCCCTTTTTCCTATTTTCGGACCTTTTTCGTGGTGATTTTTGATCTCACTTTTGGACGGATTTTTGGCCCGGATTTCTTGAGAAACTTGTTGCTAGGATGAGCTAGGATAATCCTCTATGTATCCTTGATGGAATTATTGGCTCTAGCACCTTCGATTTGAAGGATTTCTCAAGTTTCCCCTTTTTGGTGTTCTTGGCACAAGATCTGAAATTCGTGATGATTCCTTGAGCCAATTGAATTGATCTCCTAGGATTAGGGTCGTGATGTGATGAGGATTCATTGGTCCAAAAATTGCATCGTTTGGAGTTCGTTTGATTAGTTTTTGGAGAAGTTTTGACAAGATCCTGAGAGATTTTCTATTCTGTCGGGGGTCGACCGGCACTGCCGATGACCAGGACCAGCACTGCCGATTGGAATAGTCTGTA
Organism: Eleusine coracana subsp. coracana; assembly: GCA_032690845.1. Classification (NCBI taxonomy): domain Eukaryota; kingdom Viridiplantae; phylum Streptophyta; class Magnoliopsida; order Poales; family Poaceae; genus Eleusine; species Eleusine coracana. The sequence continues at coordinate 47,392,892 of CM064430.1, forward strand.
GATTCTAGTGAGACTGCATCTCGCACCGGCACTGCCAATAGGTGGGACTAGCACTGCCGATGATGCGCACCAGCACTGCCAATAGGCGTGACCGGCACTGCCGATGGCAGGGATCGGCACTGCCGATGGGTGTTCAGTTCTAAACTGTTGAGCATTGCTTCTTCCCTTTTTGTTTCTGCTGTGTTCCTTTGCTGTGGTTGATCACTCCTAGGGCTAGTACACCATGAGTTGGTAAGTGTAGTCTTGGTGATCAGTTTGGAGGTTGCTTCGGGTTATTTTTGGGATATAGGCCATGTTCTCTTCGAGAATTTTGATTGGCTCCCATTCACCCCCCCCCTCTGGTCGCCTTCTCGGTCCTTCAACCGGCAAAGTACCAGCAAAGCTTGTGACGTTATCACGACAAAAATGTTCGAACATGGGGTTTTTCTGTCGACAACTTGGTTTTGAAGCAAGTTCAGTCTAAGGTCGGTAAGCACAAGCTCTCGGCTCCATGGGAAGGACCTTTAATTGTAAAGGAAATCACTCGGCCAGGCGCCTATCGATTAATGAATGAGGACGGGTCGGACCTTCAAAGTTCCTAGAACATTTCACAGCTACGTCATTTTTATGCCTAGTATTTATAGTTTATTGTACTTCTATTATTGAATATATATACATAATGGTCATGATATCTGATTTTGCAATTTATGATTTTTGTGATTAATTGTTGTTATTGTTTAAGTCATGGCTCAAATTCTGATACTTGGTATCACCGTAACTCGCGCATGTCGACCAAGTGGGTTACTTAGTCCCCAGGGTTCTTGCCATCTGTTAGGGACCAAGGCAATTCTCCCAATTCGCATATACTTGACCGAGTGAGTTCTTAGTCTCCATGGTTCATATCGGTTATTGGGAGCGTTGTTTAGAGGGCTGACATGAGTTGTGTATTGGTTGTGAGTGTTTAACACGAGTTCATACAATACATATACAAAGCAGCGCAACCCAAGAATTCATTACAATACTGGTAATGAATTTAGACCTTAGCGGTCTATCGAACCTTAGTTATATTACAGCAACAGAGATGTAATACAATATTTTAAGCTTTACAACTCCTTACACTTTGGGTAACGGATCTAGCTCTATTTGTTCGGCTAATATATACACTGTTTTTTGTGCCTCAGCCACAAGGGCTTCACATTCCTCGTCCGAGAGATCTTCGTGGAAACCCTCGGCAACCACATCTAACGCTATTGCTAGGACTTGTGAGCCGGCTAGCTTTGCAACATGTCGAGCATGTTCTTTTAGTTGGCCGGGTGCCCCTTGTAGCCTAGTCATCAGGTCTCGACATCGAGGTGGTTTTTCTTTAGGGTATATATATTGGGCGACCAGCTCTGCATCCTTGTGAAGAGCTGCAAGAGACCATCAAAGGTTTTCATCACCCTCTATAAATTTCTTCTACAAAAGCTCATAGGACCTCTTTGATCCTACATGAGTATAATAATCACATATGTCCAGTACAATGAACTTGGATATAAAGGTATTAGATGAATAAACACTTACCTCTTAGTCGTTTCCCAGCTTCTACCTTTTCAGCTTCAAGGGTGGCAACCTTTTCCTTATACTCTTCTTTAAGCTTTTCAACTTCTTTGAAGGCTTTTTGGAATTGATTTAGCTCATCTACAACCTTTTTAAAGATCTTTTCAGCTTTGGTTAGTTCGGTTTCGAGCTTTGTGTTTCTCTCCCTCTAGCTTTTTTACTGTTCCTTGAGCATCTGTCAGTTACAAACATTTTAGTACACATATATATTTTTGTATGCATAAGTACATTCATTTTTACCTTCAGCCCTTTTCTTCCATGAATTTTGAGATTCTTGCATTGTCTTGAAGTCGTCTTTTAGCTTTTCAAAATTTTTCTTGATCTCTGCTGAGTCCTAAAGCTGCTTCTTTAATCCTTGATTCTCGGACTTCAAAGTTTAAATAGCTTGGGCAGACGACTCCAGTTCTTTTATACGACCTTGTAGACTTGCAAGTTGAGCGGCCGACTGAGCATCTTGTTTTTGCTTTAGTTCCAGCACCCGCAATACCTCTGTATGGAGGAGGTCAGATATTTGTCATCAACTAGAGATAGCATGTGAGGAATAGTGTTTGTAGTTCTCGTACCTTGTAGCTTAAACTGAAGTTCATTAACTTGGGATGATCGGGCATTTAGATCGACTGACAAGAGCCGGACTTCCAATCTTTCTTTGGCAAGCTGATCTTCTATGTCTATGGCTTTTGCACAATGCCTTTCGGCAAGTTGCAGAAGCTTACTCTTGTTGACCATTTGGGTTTTCAGAGCCTGCAAAGAGGGCGAGTTATATAGGTGGAATTACACAACCAGGTTTGGTGACTATTATTGGGATTCTTTTTCAAGAAGGGAGGGTTACCTGGATGGAATGATAGGCTTTTTCAGTATATTCCTCAAAATTTTTTAACTCCGCTTGTTCTGCCGACTCATCAAATCCAGCAATCGCAAATGGGCCATTGTGATATACTACCCTGGTTGGCGTGGGTTGTTCCGGAGCACCCTCTTTTACCACTCGGTGAATTGGAGTAGTCGTGATATTTTCCTTTGGACCAATTGGATACTCATATGTTGGCTCCGGTACCTTTTCAAATATTAACGATGGTTCTTCAGGTTTGGTGGAGGCAGGAGTATTGGTAGTTGCTACTGTCTCAGGCATATTCAGATCTAGGATATCAGGTGATTCAGCGTGGCTAGCTTCTGGCCGAGTGGATTCGGATGTATTCTATGAGTCACTCGGGTTCTCGGCCGAGTGGCCTAGGACATCATCTTTGGATGTCCTGATAGACGGAGCATCTTGATCTTTTTCAGGAATTGAACTTTGCGCCGGATTTCTTCAAATGACGTTCGCCCGGACGACCTGTCAATTAGATAGATATTACATAATTGTTCAAATGGAGAGCTGAGCTTCAAGTTATATTGTTTTGTTTACCTTGAGTGTTGTTTCAATTTTAGGCCTCACACTTTTTGTGGGGGGCTGGTTGGTCTTGGGGTACCTATTGTGTCTGGCGCCGCCTCATGGGTGCCTGCCTTGCTTGGTTCACTCGGATGACTTTGCTCTTTCTTGTTCATCCATGGTCCGCCGAGTGGTGGAAGCTTTCTCTGAAGTTTTTTTCTTTGCCTCTTCTTGAAGTCTAGCTACTCTTTCAGCTAGCGACTCTTCTTCATCAGAGTCTTCAATGTGCGCCTTATGGCGCTTGGAGGCTGATGGTTGTGTGGGAGACTTCTTTTGTGGCGTCGGCGGCAATGGTGGATTGGATACAAATACATCAAGGTTCTGCACAACATGTGACATATTATTCGATACTGGACATCATGAATAAAGTGTTGATTATTCAGGCAAATAACTTACTGAATTCCTGTCAGTCTGGGAATGATGTCCCTTTAACGCACTTGCTAGAGTCCAACCGAGAAGTGAGGAAAAAATATTCTCCAGACGTAAAGTCAATTCCCTATCTGACAAAACTTGTGGAACTTCCATCGTGGGGTCTGATCCCAATTGAAATTTCCATCCTGGAACATGGCGTTTCTTAATCGGCTGCACGCGGTGATAAATGAAGCTCGCAGCAACATGTACTCCAGTGTATCCTTTGGACTTGAGAAAGGCAATATGCTGCAATATGTCATCAACCTGAGATTTCTTGTTTGGATTGGCCTTTGCTAACCACTCGGGTCGTGGCTTGGGGGCTTCAGCTATAGTCTCTGACAAAGGTGGAGCATGGTTTCCATGATAAAATGTGACACCCGGTTTTAAGGACAAAATCAAGTGCTTATCATATGTGTGCCCAGGAACAAATTTCACACATATCGACAGTAAAGTGAATAACAGTATAACCAATGTCATTAATAAAGCGTACCATTATTACATAAATAATTGTCATTGAAGACTAAATCGACTCTCTCGACAAATAACAGCGGAAGACACCATAACACCACAGGCAATCGACCGGGGGCACGCATGCCTAGTAGTAGTCTTCATCAATGTAGTCCATATCTCCATCTTCTGAGCAGCAATTTATAGTACAACAACAAAGGGAAATAGCAAGGGTGAGCACATGCCGTACTCAGCAAGTGGGGGAAAATATGACATGCAAGCTTAATAAAATAAAGGCTAACACAATGGTTCATTTGCATAAATGAGCACCTACACCTAGTAGAAAAGTCATCCTATTTACTAGGTGAAAAGTTCTCCCAAGTTATCTCATCTATCCAACACTACAGGTTAAACCACCTATAACCAACCATGGGTTAAACCGCCCATAGGAAACCACACTACAGGTTACACCACCTGTAATAAACCATGGGTTAAACCGCCCATATGAATCCACACTACAGGTTACACTGCCTGTAGCAAACCAAGGGTTACACCGCCCAAACCAAACTTGGCTACCTACCAAGTTCACCCATAAACCACCTTCCTAAATGTGTGAGGATCTAGGCCGCTCATGACCGTGAGCACGGCTGTTATAACAGTTTGACACTCTGCAGAGGTTGCACAACTTTACCCACAGGTTGGTGATTCCATCACCCGTCAGTGACTAATGTCTCCCTGTAGCCCAAATCACACTACCGTAGGTGTGAGGCCAAGAGATCACCACAAGGTCGTTCAGAGTGCTTCCCAGCTTGCTAACAATCCACGCTAAGGTTTCACTACTGCGGAATTAAACCGTTCCTTTAGAAGCCCCCTCTGGCAGCGTGGCTAGGAGTAAAACATCCATCGCCTAAGTCCGAGATTAAACCATCCCGTCCTCCTTCCTCGACTGCTCACAGAACGGGGAAGACATCTCGATACTAACCAAGCCTACCCATATCAGCCATGTGCTTTGCGCTATTTTCCTGGGTGGCCGCTCCATAACTACTCTTGTGATTCCAAGCAGGTACCACCACAATCCCACAGTACTATACCGAGTACACGTGCATACTCGCACCATCCTTGCCATCCTCCATCTTGGATCACCTAGGTTCCATGTTGCTAAAAGGATTAACCATCCCTCATGATCATCATGTTAAAGTGAAATCATTAGTCCAGATTAACAATAGACACTTCCATTCCCGACATAGCAAACTAAGCATGACGTACCCATACTGATAAGCTACACCAGAACCTAGGCGACAAGGAATAATATGGAACAGGATATGACACATGGGATTCAATATTAACAAGCATGCATAGAGATAGAGAGAAATGTAAAACATAGGTTCAGAATGCATCAAGGACACTTTCCTGGTTCCCTTTGCTGCTGCTCAAAGTCTTCAAGATGGAGATCCCGGAAGTTCTGTAACAACGGTTCGTCTACTCAACGTCACACCGGAAACACAAGCATACAAACAAACTAAGAAACAACACACCAGAAAGTAACAAACAACAAAGAAAACAATACTATAAAAAAGTACATGTTGCTACGATCGCGTGAGCACAAGAATCACCTCAATCGAAGTTATGAGTAAAAAGTTACAAAGGTTTAAAGTTCCAGGGGTTAAAATAATAATTTAGTAAAAAATTTTCAAACTGCACGAATAATTAATATTAAACACTACGATCGCTCTGGTGAAAGAATTTCTTAAATTAGAGCTACGGTTGAAAAGTTATGACGATTTGAAGTTTCAGGGGCTAAGAGGTAAAAATAGACAAGTTAAAGGGCCTACAAGAAATTTTAGAAAAATATAAGGGCTCAACTATAAAATATAATTTATGAAATTATTATGTACCCAAAAGTGTAATTTGTAAAAAATATAGGGACCAAAATGTAACTTATAAAAAGTATAGGGACTAAATTATAAAAAGTCAGGACTAAAACATAATTAATAAATAGTCTAGGGGTGTTTCTATAAAATTACTGGACTAAAATATTATTTAGGAAAGGACAAGGGGCTTTTTCTGTAACAACACTGTGCTAAAAATAATTAAAAATAAGATTAGGGGCCTAAATATAATTAAATAAAGATTTTACAGAAAATTTGGTTGTAAAACTAATTTTACCAAACTTGAGGGGCCTAGACACAAAAATCTAGCATTAATCAGCATTAATCGAATTAGTTTTAAACCAAAAATCTAGAAAATTGACATGGACCGGGTCTATGGCCTCCGTGGACCGGGGTTGACTAGTGGTTCTATGGTCCATGATGGACCGGAAGATACACCTTCGTGGGGGGAGGGGGATCTAATCTTGGCCATTCATCAACAGATCGACGGCCAGGAGTGGTCCGATAAGGGTGGAGGCTGCCGGCGAGAAGGAAGGCGGCAGCACCATGCACGGGCATGCCGGAGATCATCAGGATGATGCTCCGGTGGCCTAATTTCTACGCGGAGTGGCCAAAAGGTAGCAGGGGTGCTGAGGGATGGTCACCAGAGCTCGCGCGAGGACGGGGAGGGCGTAGAGGCGGTCATCGTCAATGGGGAGGCGTCGGGGTCCTTCGGCGGCGACGATGAAGAGTTCTGGGTGCGGAGGCTTGCTGGTGAGGTCTAGTCGGAGGCGGAGTGGTCTCGCGACGACCGACAACAGTCGGCGGGGCCCAAGGCGATGTGCTCGCGGCTGGCATGGAGTTCACCGAGCTCCTGCCATGGCGGATGGCAGCTCGAGCTCATGGCAGCGGCTCGAGCTCATGGCAGCGGCAGGGAGAGGGGGAAGGCGGCGCGCGGAGGAGCGACGGGTGGTGTGGGGCTCGGGACCCACCCTTTTTATGGGCACGACACCCTAGGATGGCCAGGGAAGGGCACGCACGCCTAGGGCAGCGACGCTAGGGTTTTGGCCGGCCAGGCCGAGCGGGTGGCTGACGGGCTGCGCGCGGGTGCTGGGCTGGCGGGGTGCACTGGGCCGGGTACAGGGTGGGCCGCACGGGGCTATTTCGGCCCAGGTGGGGGAAAGGAGGGGGAAGAGGAGGGAAACTGGGCCGGAGGAGAGGGAATTTGGCCCATGGCCGTGGCAGGTCGGGAGGGGGAAGGTAAGAGGGGGAGAGCTGGGCCGCGGGTGGGAGATTAGGCCCAAGAGCTCGCTAGGGATTTATTCCCTCTTTCTTTTTCTTTTCCCTTTCTATTTTTCTAAATGAAAACAAACTCAAATTTGAAAAGGATTTTCAATTCTTTTTCATTTAACAAAAACCTAATGCATCTAATAGACATGAATGCAACACCCAATATAATAATAATAACAATAATAATAATAACCTAATTTAATTTAATTTCTTTTAGAAAATATTTCTTTTGCCTGAAATAAATGATGACACTCTAATTAGTTTAGAATAAATTTTAATATATTATAAAAAGTTTTAAAATTTAGTGAAAATTAAGTGACAAACCAAAATTTGAAAAATTGGGTTGTGACATAAAACCAGTCCGCATGCCACCCTTTGTTGGTTGATGGAAGTGGCACATCAATATATTTTGACTTATTTCTTAATTGGAATCTAGCCCCCCCCCCTATGACATTATTATTATTTGACTTCAAAACAAAAAGTTCTTTGAAGGTATCAAAATAGGGATAGATACCCAAGAACACTTCACACAGGTGAATAAATATGGAGATGTGCAAAATGGAATTCGGATTTAGATTGACAAGATTGATGCCATAGAAGAAAAGAAGACACCTAAAGAAGTCACAACAAGGGATCCCAAATCCATGATAGAAAAATGAGGAGAAAATAGTGATTTGGTCGACAGGAGGTTGGGGAAATATCTGACCTATGGCCTTAATCCATCCTCCGGTCTGTTGATCCTGTAGGACGCCATCAATCACCAATCTATTGATTTTCTCTGAATCCATGGCAAACACAAGGAACTCCTTGATGGCGGTAGGGATATCAAAGATTGTTTCTTTGTCTTCGCCCTTTCTAGGAGAGGATTGCTTCTCGGATTGAGCCTTGGTGTTTTGACGGGTACGCTTCGGGGCCATCGCTCTTGTTTCAGCACAGAGAAAACTGATGCGTGGAGTTTCTGGGAGGAAATGGAGGCCCGAGACCTAGGGTTTGTGCGTGCAAGATGGTGGCAGCGGCAAAATGGAGACCCGTGATCTAGGTTTTGTGCGTGCAAGATGGTGGCGGTGGTGAAATGGAGGCTCGCGATCTAGGGTTTGTGTGTGGAAGATGGCGGCGAACAAGTGACGACGAAGGGATGCGACTGTTCGATGGTGCCTTTATAAGTGTTCGATAACCTAGTGGGCCGAAGCTTGTCATATTCCATCAAGTCCAGTTTTGTTGAATCGGTACGCGCATTTATTATGTTACTAAGATTCTTTTTAAGCACTAACCTGGGATGTTGAGGATCTTAAAATAAGTGATAAATCACTCGGATTGATGCGGTTTCAGTCTTGAAAATTGCACATTTCGAGATTCTGTGACAATTCACTCGGCTTGTTGCGGTTTTAACCTTGGAAATTGTACCATTCGAGATTCTGTGCTAAATCATTCGGATTGTTGTGGTTTCAATCTTGGAAATTACATATTTTGAGATTTTGTGATAGATCACTTTTATTATCTCGGCACCAATCTTGGGGGCTGTATTTTTGTATTACTACTATTGATACATCACCAATCTTGGGGGCTATGACAATTGAATTTCGTCGTTAATCATTCAGATTAAGGGCACTTCAGCATTATGGATGTAAATATTAATTTGGTGATGCATCACTCGGCGAATGAGAAAATTCCGCTAAATATGGAGCTTGTTTAGTTTAGACAAATTGGAAGATTCAGATGTCATTATGCCCTTTTGTGTTGAGGGACAAGATTAATTGGATTATTTTCAATTCTCAAAAGTTGTTTCGATATAGACCCAACAACCTTCTGAGTTGGGGGCTATATTCATAGGCTATGTCTTTTTCAGGCATTTATGAATAAGAGTTATCAGAAGTAATAGGAAAAGCACTTCCCAATTTCATAAGATGTCGAGGCAAATTAAGACGACGATTCAAAATGGAAAGTGCTTGGGGGCTACTGTGGGACATATATACCCAGGATACTTAACCACACGGCTAACTGGCCGAGTGGGCCGGGGGCTCGGGTATGGTGTATTCGACCCAAAAGATATTTACTTAGATACTCGTTTGAGTAAGCAGCAAGTTAGGTTAGCAAATATGTTGGATAGATAGAATTTGTTGTAACCGACTAAAAGATTACCATGTAAGTCCCTGCCCTTCGGATATATAAGGAGGACAGGGGGCCTTCGGAGAGAGACAGACTCGTATTGGAACCCTAATTCCAGTGCGAACCCTAGCAATACAGAAACACCAAACATGACATAGGGTTATTATCCTTTGGGAGGCCTGAACTTGTATAAACCTTGTGTCCTATGTCCATCGATCTTTCATACTCATACGCATATCTAGAACTACTATCGAGAATAGCTCTCGACAAAGCCGTAGCACCGCGCCTTGAGTTGATCGAACTCCTCCACCATTGCTTCGTGGTTGCTCCTCCATTGGGATGAGGCATCCTCAACGCACTTGATGTAGTGCATGTTCTTATCGAGGTACCCCTGCATGGGCATGAAGAAATCTGCACTGGGCACAGAAGGCATCATAGGTTCACGCCCTTGGTACCGGTAGTCGATACCGGCACTAAAGTTGGGAGCACCGAACGGCGCGTCACCTGCGCTGACCGGCGCAGAGGGATGTGAACCGCCCGCTGCATCGCTCCATCCTGACTAGTAGTGCTGAGGCTCCTGGTGTGACCCCTAGGAGTCCCAACCGCCACCGGCTGCTGCAGATGTCACAGGTGGTCTAACCCACCCACGGCGGTCCTTGTGAACACGGCCTCCCTCCAGGAGACCTTCCTCAAGCCAGTTTCCTCCCTCCAACTTGCGAGGGAGAAAAACTCCTAGCTTCGCACATAGGAGCCTGATGTTGGTGCTGCCGACATGGAAACCAGCACGAACACTCCCCGTGACAATATTGCCACGAGTCATATTCTCGCCGATCTCCGTCACGTACTCCCACTTGTTGTCACGTCCTCCATGTCCGTTGCCGTCGCGGACGAATGCTGCAAGGCGTTGAAGATAGGCCCCGAAGGCCAACTTCTTGCTTGCCTTGCCCCTCTTGTTGAACCAACCCCGCACCACCACCGATGTGGGATTGCAGTGAGACGGGCTCACGATGGCATTGAAGAGCCACCGTAAGTCCGCAACAGTGACATTGCTGGAGTTGACCTTGTCACACGTGCGTGCCGCCAACCACAGATGGAAGACTTGAATGGTCAGGTTACGGATGTTGCCGCGCTTAATCTCCTCCATGAATGAGAGCCGCCTCCAAAAGGAGTCCAACTCCTCACGTCCCAAGATGTCGGCGATGTCGGCGTTGGTGTTGAAGCCGAAGGCTTGAGCTGCCTCCTCCATGGTCACCGTGTAGCTAGTGTCACGGACACGGAAGTTGATGGCCTCGTTGCCGTAGTCATCGGTGCCGAGCCTCATCATAGAGGCAACCTCGGTGATGATGTCGAGGTTGTAGTCCATGGCGAGGAGGTTGAAGTCCACCCAGCCAAAGTTGTAGAGCATGGTCCTCAAATCCTCCCACATGTCGATTGTGGTGAGGAAGGTGTCGTCCATGTCGAAGTTGGGGACGAACCTTCCCTACACCGTGAGGTAATGCTTCTGCTCCTCCGTGCTCAGGAGGGTGAAGCCCTCCTCCACCGTGCGCGGCGTGAATGCCGGCAGTGGTGGTGATGCGGGAACCCATGGCTTGCAGCCGTTTGGCTCCTCGTAGCACATCCTACTGGAAGAGGCGTGCCGGAGACGGAGTGACGGGCGCGGATCTCGTAAGTTGCCACCTCCGAGCCGGTGGATGTACCACCCACCAACATGTTGTCGTGAGCCACTGAGCCCCCCCTCACCGAGGAGTCACCGCTCGACTCGCTGCTGCCACCGGAACCGCTTCCCCGGCGCAGCCTCTTGCCCAACTTGCCAACGGAGGAGCGAATGTGATCCATCTGCGAGGAATGCGGAATGTGTGTGAGATCGTGGGTAGTGGAGAATGTAGAGAGATTACCGGGATGGTGTACCAAATTGGGGGCACCTGGCCTCCAATTTATAGTGTGGGAAACTTCCAGGAGAAGGAGCCGCCCAAAAATTTAAAAAATTTGGAGCACGCCAATTAGCGTAGGAGCGCACTAATCGACACAGTTCAAATGTTGAATGCCCTGACCGCTCTGGCATTTGATTCCCTTCCTTTATTGCTTCCCGGAACATCATGTCGGTTAGTAGGGGAATAGCACAAATTCTGGATGTATTGATTGATAGCGCCCATCGGCTCAGGCCTCCACCGATCAGCGCGCCGTCTCTTTTCAGATTTCAGTCAATTCCTTGCCTCCTCTGCAGTGAACACTTGCATAGAAATCATACCTGTTTCTTAAAGTCAGCCTGCCGCCTCTGTCGACCATTGGGGAACTGCTCGGGTTCCCACGCCGATCGATGCAAGAGAGCACCGAACGGTCCAAGACCCTTGTACCTTGTCTTTTGGTTCGGCGCTGATCCTAATGCCTCATGTTCATCTCCTTCACCTAATTTTCCACTTTTCCAATGTTCCTGTAGCATTGACACACGTAGAGGGGTCCATGTGATGACTACGCCGATCGGCACTGGCCTACGCCGATCGGCGCAGCGTCCATTTTTGCTCCTGGACCCTTGCTTCTTTTCTAGATGTCGTTCTTTGTCCTCTCCTACGTAATTAGCAACTATGCACACAAAAATTTATTCAAAAAGATTTTTGATTACCTTGAAAATGGCTCCGTCTCTGAAAATCACTATGCTGGTTGCCTTTTAGCATTCCTTCAATTCTGGACCTGGTCAGCCTTCTGTCCTGACCTGGGCAATAGTGCGCCGATCGGCTCTGAAGTGCGCAGATCGTCTTCGAAGTGCGTGATCAGCGTGAGCTCTGTTCCTTTCTGTTTTTCGTATTTTTCTTTTTATATTCCTGCACTATTAGTCTACAATATGTATATTCCCAATATTGCACAAATAAATAGATAACACAAGAGCACACAAAAATTAAGCACACACTCTTTCTATTTCTTTTATTCGGGAGATTGTTTTTATTTCAAGCAAGCAAATTAAAAACACCGGGTTGCCCTCCTGGCCAGCACTAATTATCTAAATAAAATGGGTTGCCCTCCCATAAGCACTAAACAACTTCTAAATCCCTCGATCATTGGGTTGCCTCACAAGAGCGCTCTAGTTATTTAGAGGTCAAAGAGCTTAACCTCCCCGCAATCAATCAATCCTTAATGTCAAGGTGTGGGATGTGAAGCCGTGACACTACAAAGGTTTCTCTTCTCTATGGCTCATATACCTCGGACGACCTATCCTTGCATTCCCTCCAATTACTCTTGATGCCACGTTGCCACCGTGTCTTGTATCTCTTCACTTCATCAACAACATGACACCCTTCTCCTTTTGGACGAAATTTGAAAGTGTAGGGAGTCCCACCTATATCGAAGCTTATCTCGCCACTCCCAACATACTTGCTTTTGCTGTCCTCAAGAAGGGTCTGCCTAATATCAACGGGGTCCTCATCCTCTTATCCATATCAAGCACAATAAAATTAATGGGGGCGATGTGATCTCCAATTTGAACAGGCACATCCTCAGCAAATCCATCAGGGAAGCGTACTGATTGATCAGCTAACTCCAAACACATACCCATAGGCTCCAATTCAGACAACTTGAGACTTGTGAATATATGACGGGGCATAACACTTACGCTTGCTCCAAGATCACACAAACATCTATCAACTATCCTTGTTCCAATTATACATTTGATGCTTGGTGATCCAGGATCGGGTTTCTTCTCAAGTGCAACATCATTGATTACCACCGTAAGTTCCTTAGTAGCCTTCACAACCTCCTCAGAAACCAGGGATTTCTTGTTTTGCATCATGTCCTTGATGTACTTGGTATAGATAGGTACTTGAATAGCATCAACAAAAGGGACATTGATGTAAAGCTTCTTCATAATATCGACGAACCTTGCAAATTGCTCATCATGTTGCTACAGTGTTTCTATTTTGGTCAATAGTTGAGTATCTAGGAATGTGGCAGGGCCATGCTCCTCTGTTTCCATGCCCTTTTTCAGACCAAAGAGGTCAATATCCTCCTCACGCCAATCGGCGCTATCAGTGAGCCGATCGGTGCCTACAGTACCATCACGCCGATCGGCGCTAGGTGCGAACCGATCGGTGCGGGTCTTCCTTGCTCCCGTAGCATGCTTTGGGTTTTCTGTTTGCTTTCCTGATCATGTAGCTATTGCCTTTAACTGTTCTACAGACATTGTATTGCCAGGAATAGCCCCGTTGTTACCTTGAATGGCTTGCGATAGCTTTTCCATCTGTTGCTCCATAATCTTGGTATGCTTCAAAATCTTCTCATTGGAGCTCCCAATCTCTACCACCTTGTCACTAATTCCTCCATGGATATGATCTATTTCCTTGAATTTAGCTTGTTGTCCTTGTTGATCTTCTCTTGAGCTTGGAAGAACTCATGACATTGGAGACGAAGTGGGATTGAGTTTTGCATGGACGAGCTAGGAGAGAAAGAATTCCTTTGCTGCTGAAATTGGGGCTTCCATCCACTATTCTTCATATACTCTAGCCTCTTCATCTCTTCAAGGCAATCCTTCTGCACATGACCAAATTCTCCACATTCACTACAAGTGGAGCGTGATTCTGCTAGCTTAAGTGACTCTTCCTTAGGGATATGCTAATCATTGTCCAACCTTCTTTGAATAGCATTGTCGAGAGATATTCTCGATAGTAAATCTAGGTACGCGTATGAGTATGAAAGATCGATGGACACAGGATACAAGGTTTATACAGGTTCGGGTCTCCCGAAGGATAATAACCCTACGTCATGTTTGGTGTTTCTGTATTGCTAGGGTTCGCACTAGAATTAGGGTTCCAATACGAGTCTGCCTTTTTCTGAAGGCCCCCTGCCCTCCTTATATATCCGAAGGGCAGGGATTTACATGGTAATCTTTTAATCGGCTACAACAAATTCTATCTATCCAACATATCTGCTAACCTAACTTGCCACTTACTCAAACAAGTATCTCAGTAAATATCTTCTAGGCCGAATACACCATACCCGAGCCCCCGGCCCACTCGGCCAATTAGCCGAGTGGTTAAGTATCCTAGGTACATATGTCCCACAATAGCCCCCAAGCACTTTCCATTTTGAATCGTTGTCTTGATTTGCCTCGACATCTTATGAAATTGGGAAGTGCTTTTTCTATTAACTCTTATTCATAAATCCCTGAAAAAGACATAGCCTATGAATATAGTGCCCAACTCAGAATGTTGTTGAGTCTACACCGAAGCAACTTTTGAGTTATTGAAAAATATCCAATTAATCTTGTCCCTCAACAGAAAAGGGCATAATGAGATCTGAATCTTCCAATTTGTCTTAACAAGCTCCATATTTAGCTGAATTTTCTCACTCGCCAAGTGATGCATCACCAAATTAATATTTATATCCATAATGCTAAAGTGCCCTTAATCTGAATGATTAACGATGAATTTCAATTATCATAGCCCCCAAGATTGGTGATGTATCGGTAGTAGTAATATAACACAGAAACACAGCCCCCAAGATTGGTGCCGAGATAATCCGAGTGATTTATCACAAAATCTAGAAAGTTATAAATTCCAAGGTAGAAACCACAACAATCTAAGTGATTTATCACGGAATTTTGAAAGGCACAATTTCCAAGGCTGAAACTGCAACAATCCGAGTGATTTATCACAGAATCTCAAATGATACAATTTCCAAGGTTGAAACCTCAACAATCCGAGTAATTTATTACTAATGTTAAGATCCACAATATCCAAAATTAATGCTTAAAACGAGTCTTAATAATATAATAAATGCATGTACCAATTAACAAAACTGGACTTAACGGATTACAAGAAGCCTCGGCCCAGTAGGTTATCTATCCCTTATAAAAAGAGCCTCCAAACAGTTGCATACCTTTGTCTTCATTTTGCCGCCGCTGCCATCTTGCGCACACAAACCCTGGATCCCAGGCTTCCATTTCCACCCCAAAACTCCATGCAACTGCTTCCCACTGCACTCAAACAAGAGCGATGGCCCCGAAGCGCACCCGCCAAAGCTCTAAGGCACAATCCCAAAAGCAATCTTCTCCTGAGAAGGACGAGGAAGAAGAGACAGTTTTTGACATCCCTGCCGCCATCAAGGAGTTCCCCACGTCAGCCATGGATTCAGAGAAAATCAACAGACTGGTGATTGATGGCGTGTTGCAGGATCAACAGACCGGAGGATGGATCAAGGCCATAGGTCAGAAATTTCCCCAACCTCCCGTCGACCAAATCACGGTTTTCTCCTCATTTTTCTATCGTGGATTTGGGATCCCTTGTTGCCACTTCTTTCGCGGTCTTCTTTTCTTCTATGGCATCAACCTTGTCAATATGAATCCAAATTCCATCTTACATATTGCTATCTTTATCCACCTGTGTAAGGTGTTCTTGGGAATTCATCCCTATTTTGATACCTTCAAAGAATTGTTTGTTTTGAAATCAAACAACAATAATGTTATAGGAGGGGCCGGATTCCAATTAAGGAATAAATTCAAATACGTTGATGTGCCACTTCCATCAACGAACAAAAGTTGGCACGTGGACTGGTTTTACCATGGAAACCATGCTCCACCTTTGTCAGAGACTATGGTCGAAGCTCCCAAGCCACGACCCGAGTGGTCAGCAGAGCATATTGCCTATCTCAAGTCCAAAGGTTATACTGGCGTACATGTTGCCGCAAGCTTCATATATCGCCGCGTGCAGCCTATTAAGAAACGTCATGTTCCCGGATGGAAATTCCAATTGGCTTCAGACCCCACAATGGAAGTGCCAAAAATATTGTCAGAAAGGGAATTAACATTGCAGCTGGAAAACAAATTTTCTTCACTCCTTGGTTGGACTCCAGGGAGTGTGAAAAGTGGACATCGTTCCGTGACTGCCAGGAGTTCAGTAAGTTATCTACTTCTGTGCTTAAAAAATCAACACTTCATGCGTTATGTTCAGCAATGAATAATACGTCACATATATTGCAGAACCTTGATGTATACGTGTCCAATCCCCCACTGCCACCGATGCCGCAAAAGAAATCTCCCACTCAACCATCAGCTCCCAAGCGCCGCAAGGCGCATATTGAAGATTCTGATGAAGAAGAATCGCTAGCTGAAAGAGTAGCTAGACTTCAAGAAGAGGCAAAGAAAAAAACTCTAGAGAAAACCTCCACCACTCGGCGGACCATGGATGAAAACGAGAAAGAGCAAAGTCGTCCAAGTGAACCAAGCAAGGCAGGCACCCATGAGGCGGCACCAGACACAACAGGTACCCCAAGGCCAACCAGCCCCCCACCAAGAGTGTCAGGCCTAAAATTCAAACGCCACTCAAGGTAAACAGAACAATGTAACTTGAAGCTCAACTCTCCATTTGAATAATTATGTAATCTCTATCTAATTGACAGGTCGTCCAGGCAAACATCATTCAAAGAAGTCCCGGCGCAAAGTGCAGTTCCTGAAAAAGATCAACATACACCACATGTCGGGTCATCCAGAGATGATGTCCCAGGCCACTCGGCAGAGAAACCGAGTGATTTAAAGAATGCATCCGAATCCACTCGGCCAGAAGCTAACCAGGCTAAATCACCCAATATCCCAGACCTGAATACATCTAAGATGGCAACGAATGCTAATACTCCTGCCTCCACCGAACCCGAAGAGCCATCACTGGTTTTTGAAACAATGCCAGAACCAACATATGAGTATCCAATCGGTCCAGAGGAAATGTCACGCCAACTCCCATTCACCGAGTGGTAAGAGAAGATGCTCCAGAACAGCCAACGCTGACTAGGTCAGTATATCATATTGGCCGATTTGCCATCACCGGATTTGATGAGTCGGCAGAACAAGCGGAGTTGAAAAATTTTGAAGAACATACTGAAAAAGCCTATCATTCCTTCCAGGTATTCCTCCCTTCTTGAAAATAATGTCAATAATAATCACCATTCCTGGCTGTGAAGTTTCAAACATATAATTCACCATCATTGCAGGCTCTGAAAACCCATATGGCCAACAAGAGTGAGCTTTTGCAACTTGTCAAGAGGCATTGTGCAAAAGCCGTAGATTTAGAAGACTAGCTTGCCAAGGAGAGACTGGAAATCGGGCGCTTATCAGTCGCTCTAAAAGCCCGTTCATCTCAAGTTGATGAACTTCAATTCGAGTTGCAAGGTATGAGATCCACAAAGCCTATACCTCACATGCTATCTGTGGAATATGAATATTTGACCTCGTCAATACAGAGGCATCGCAGACGCTAGAATTGAAGCAAAAACAAGATTCCCAGTCAGCCGCTCAAATTGCAAGTCTCGAAGGACGTATAAAAGAACTGGAGTCGTCTGCCCAAGCTATTGAAACTTTGAAGTCCGAGAATCAAGGATTAAAGAAGCAGATCCAGGACTCGGTAGAGATCAAGAAAAATTTTGAAAAGCTAAAAGACAACTTCAAGACAATGCAAGAATCTCAAAATTCGTGGAAGAAAAGGGCTGAAGGTAAAAATGAATGTACTTATGCATACAAAAAAATATATATGTACTAAAATGTTTGTAACTGACAGGCACTGAAGAAACAATAAAAAGCCAAAGGGAGAGAAACACAAAGCTAGAAATCGAATTAACCAAGGCTGAAAAGATCTTCCAAAAGGCTGTGGATGAGCTAAACCAATTCCAGAAAGCATTCAAAGAAGTTGAAAAGCTGAAAGAAGAGTATAAGGAAAAGGTTGCCACCCTTGAAGCTGAAAAGGTAGAAGCCAAGAAACGCCTAAGAGGTAAGTGTTTATTCATATAATACCTTTATATCCAAGTTCATTGTACTGGACATATGTGATTATTGTACTCCTATAGGATCAAAGAGGTCCTATGAGCTTTTGTAGAAGAAATTTATAGAGGGTGATGAAAACCTTCGATGGTCTCTTGCAGCTCTTCAGAAGGATGCAGAGTTGGTCGCCCAATACATATACCCTGAAGAAAAACCACCTCGATGTCGAGACCTGATGACTAGGCTACAAGGGACACCCGGCCGACTAAAAGAACATGCTCGACATGTTGCAGAGCTAGCCGGCGCACAAGTCCTGGCAATTGCAAAGTCCCACATCCCCAGCATAGAGTTAGATGTGGTGGCCAAAGGTTTCCATGAAGATCTCTCGGATGAGCAATGTGAAGCACCGAGGGGATCCATAACCAATTCTTCATGAGTCCTCTCAATCACACTCTTCGCTACTTCCTTTGAAGGTTGTAAATTCCTTGAACTTCTCTCACTATCCCAAGATTGATTTTCAACTAATAACTTGATCAATTCCTTAGCCTGAGTGGGAGTCTTTGCCATGAACGAACCTGCAGCTGAAGCATCTAAGTGTTGACAAGATGGGACATTCAATCCCATGCAGAATCTCTCAACATCTTCTCCAACCGATAGACCATGATGACGGCATGCATCCATATATTCACAGTATCTTTCCCATGCTTCTCCAATGCTCTCATAAACATTCTATGTAAATCCATGAATCTTATTCTTCAAAGCTTGAGTCTTACCAAGAGGGAAGTATTTTGCTAAGAATATGGCTGCTAAGGTGTCCCACACAGTTTTTACTATGTTTTCTAATCCATTGTACCATTGCTTGGGGCGTCCAACTAGAGAGAAGGGGAACAGCCGTACACGTGCTTGATCTCTGGTCAATCCCGTTATCTTGAATGTATTGCAAACTTCAAGGAAGTGTTGCAAGTGGTGATTGGGATCTTCTGAACTTGTGAACGGTTGTTGTGCCACTAATCCAATATATCTCTCCAGTTGGTATGGATGCTGATCTTGAGCTTCTTGGAAATCTGTCTTAACAACATTAGCTAATTGAGGCTTGAAACGATTAACCAAGGGTAAATCTACCATCTACTCTTCTTCTAGATCTGCAATTGTGAATAATACCCTAGGACTGGCACATACTACTTCTCCAACTAAATCTCCAAGTGACTTGCTTCTCTTCTCCGCTATTCTCTTCTTGTGTAAGAGCTTTTCTAGATCATCGGTGTAATTAGAGGGTTTTTTTTTGACTTAGGACCGTCCAAACCTATTAGTTTCACTTAACAGAATATATGTACTAAAGAGACAAGTAAAGCACAATGACTAAACACTAATACATCAAACAATGTATAAAAACCTGCTATGGTCCCCGACAACGGCGCTAGAAAAAGCGGCTTGTTGGTCATAACTATGCACCCACTTGTATACCGCAAGAGTATGGTGTACGATTGTAGCACTTTTTTCCTTGAATTGAGTATTCCAAGGTTTATCGTATCCACTTGGACCTTAGGGATTATCAAACAAAGTTAACAGTAAACGATCTTGTCAAGGCTACTGTCGAGTTTGAATTGCATGTGGGGAGGCTGGCCAACGCAAAGGTGCGCCAGACAGTAAGTTTGTTGTTGCGCCGATCGGCACAGGGTTGAGCCGATCGGCACACTAGCTAATCTATGGTTGCGCCGATCGGTGCTGGGGTTGAGCCGATCGGCACACGAACAAAACTAAGCCAAAGTGCGCTAGATACCTTGTAAGCCTAAGTTGTTTAAGTGAGTAGCTAGATATCTACTAGTGAGATCATAACCAGATACTCTAATCAAATAGCATCATAATGATAATTACATGGATCAATGAAAACCTATAATGAATAAGACCACCCTACTTTCCGAGCGGCTCCCGATTTATCGCTGCTGGGCATGACCCTTAATCACGCGAGTATCTTACCCTACTCAACTATCCAATAGTGTTGCGCAGGTTTAGTGCTATCAACGCTAAACCACACTACTAGCATCATCGAGCAACCATAATCAATACAATGTCTGAGTACTATCCTGATCACCACGATCAAGATAATATCAACCTACTTAGCCTAGAACTAAGCAATTGGAATAAGCACATGCGTGATTACAGAATCAAGATAGACAAATCACCAAAACCATCATCAACATATTTGATCATCCTTGAGATACATAGAGTAAGATTCATCACCGCCGAGATGGCCTACCTTGACAGATCAACTCTTACACCAATGGTTCTTCAAACTCAACTAGAGATCTATTCTGATGGGGCGAACCCCGGTGGCTCTAACTCATGAATCTGTTGTCCCTCCGACACCTTCTATTCATCATGGCTGGGGTTCCCAAGTATTTATAGAGGTTCTACTTGTAAAAGACTCGGTTTCTAGCAAATAAGTCAGTTGCGCCGATCGACGTAGGATTGTGCCGATCGGCGCAAGCCGTGTCATCTCTGGTTACTCTTCTGAGTTGGTTCCTCTGTCTTCCATAGCTGCCATGTGGGCCTTCTCCTTCAAGATAAAGTCTTGTACTGCATATTGAGATCTTGAAGTTCCATAAATCTTTCAGGCAAATATCTTCAGGTGTCTTGTGCAGATAAACTTCCATAAAATGTTGTGCACTGGGCTTCTTTAGTGCTTTTCATTGCTTTTGGACTCCTGTTCTCTCAATCATCACTTTAATCGCCAATTTCACCTATTTCTACAATAAAGCTCCAAAACAACACATATATAAATATATAGATAAAATCATAGGTAAATGGCCTAAATTGGCATCAATTATGCTCTAATAGGTAAAATCATAGGTAAATTGCCTAAATTGGCATCAATTATGCACTAATTATGCTCTAAAAGGGGCACTTAGGGAGTGCCAACATTCATCCATCCCTTAGCCGATGGTCAAGATTAGACCAAGGCCTATCCCTTCGTGTCCCTGCCGTGCACTCATAGATCCATGGCCCAGATAAGCCCCTGAGTAACCGGTTCACGGGGGACTCGCAGACCGAGCCCACTGCTCCGGTCCACCATCCCGTGCACCTAGTCTACCCCTTTCTAGTATCATAATAAATCCTTTAGCCATTATAGCATTAGCATGATGTCATAAACTAGTTTCCAGTACAAAAATAATTCTAGAAATCCTATAACCCTGCCATTTTACACCTAGCCCCCTGACTTTATATCTAGCTACATTTTAGCCTAGAAATTTTATAGAAAAACACTTCAACTTTTCTATAATCACATTTCAACCCCAACTTTTTGCAATCAGGTCCCTGAACTTTTTAGTAATTAAAAAAAGGCCCTTAAATCTTTCTGAAATTGTAGAAAAGCCCATAGAACCTTTGAAAAACCATAACTTATAAACCATAGCTTCGTTTTGAGTGATTCTTGCGCTCATGAGTTTGTCTCAGGGAGTAGTACCTAGTGGTTCTGTCCCTAACCCAAAACCTATGCTATTTCATAGCAAGTTTTCTTTTGCTCGATTTATTAAGCTTTATTCGAATATTGTTTATTTCTTGTTATTTTTATTTTCTTTCATGATAATTTATTTATAAGATGTAGTTGTATGCGTTAGACCACGCAGGATCCAAGGAAGCGCCAAAAGACCCGGAATCAATGCTCATGCTCGAAGCACAAGACGCAAGGAAAGACTCAATGACCCGGAATACGAAGACTAGTCAAGAAGCATAGTGTTTTGAGTCAAGCTCTACTTATTCCTTGATCATGATTGATCATATGATTGCAAAACTGCAACCAACCTAAAGCCTACTTCTATATATGCATAGCTTGTGGGTACAGCGTGCTAAGCTCTGCAGAGTTATTAATAAATCATTTGAATATCCGTTGTCATAGGTTATGCAACACCAAATCACTGGGCTCTTTGAGATTAGTCACAATGATCCTTGATGCATGAGTGGGTGTAGTAGATACCTGTGTTTTGGTGAAATGGTGTTGGCAAGGAGTGCCAGAGTCGTTATGACTGTGTGTCGGAAGGCTCAACTAAAATATGGGAAGTGTTGGGATCGATAGTAATCTCCCTCAGGTCCAACCAACTAAAAGTTACAAAATTATTTTCCTCACTTAGAAACCCCTTTCGTTCTATAGTAAGCCGTTCACTATAAGAAATATGACATTCTGTGACAATTTTAGAGTGATAATTGATTAAACATCACTAAGTTACTTTGTTTATGACAAGATTGCATCTACGCTTTTCCGCAAAACTCTGACCCTTACACTACTCCTTGACCACTCCCCCAAATGCATGAATATATCCCTTGGTAGAAGTAGGATTTGCGGAGTACCTTATATACTCACCCTTGCCTCATTTTATTTTAATCAGTAGAAGATGGAGAGCCCGTTGAAGTTGACGAGTACATCACATCCTATGCTCGAGTTTGCCTGTAAAAACTTTGAAGCTTTACTTGTATTCTCTTTAGTTTAGATTGGCATTATCAATTGTAAGCTTCATGACCATTGATGATGGAATCCCCAAGGTATGGCTGTTTTGATGATAGATGAAAACTATGAAATTGTGGGCTAATATCTACACAAGTGTTATCAATGTAGGAACCTTCACTAATCTCTACAATAAATCATATGGATGATGGTTGCCTTGGAGATTGATGATAATGACCACAAGCATGAAGACTTGATGAGCTTGATGGAGTCCAAGGGTTGATAAAGATGGATCAAAGCGGAGAACAAGCTATGGTGCAAGTGTTGAGAACACTTGTCTAGTTGTTAGGGCTTTGAGTCCATAGGAAAAACCGAACTATCAAGAGGGTCTAGGCCATTCTCTTAGGTCATGTCTAGTCGGTGATGTGCAAGGTTGCTCAGTGAAATCACAGGCACCAGTTGACAGTGGAGAAGCCAAGGAGCTGTTCGGAGAAGCCAGGAAACTATGTCATACGAGGACGATAAGTTTTAGCTTCTAGACATAGAGACCAGACAGAGGGGTCAGTGGTGACCGGACTGTACGGTCACTATGTGGAGTTGTATGGGACTTCCAGCAAGGAGCGAGGAATCTGACTGTGCAGGAGCTATAGAGACTGGACGGTATGGTCAGGTGACTAGACCATACGGTCAGTTCAGCTGTGGAATAGAGCAAAGAGGAAGCCAATGTTCTAGAGTCCAACGATGATGTCCGACGTGTTGGACTTGTCTAACAGTTGTATAGACTGGACAATTCGATCGGCGTAGGTGTCAGCTATGGGATGAGAGCCAACGGCTCTCTAGAGGAGCCGTCCTGTGGAGACCGGATAGTCCGGTCAATGAGTGACCGGACTGTATGGTCAGTAGGCTCAGAAAGCTGATTTCGTGGAGCAACGACTAGTTTGAGGTTAGGAGCCTATATAACTTCATTGCTGGGATCTTGGAGACCTCTCTTGGTCAGTGGAATACCTGAGCTAATTTGGTAAGGTCCAAGAGAAAAAGAGTAGAGCACTAGGAGAGGATATGGCATATCTTGAGAGTGCTAGTGAGAGTAACAAGGAGCGATCTTGCACATCTAAGGGTAGGGTGTCCTTGAGGGTGTGATCTAGGTTGTTACTCTTGGTCTATGGTGAGACCTAGACCAGTTAGGTGTCGGTGATTGAGCCTATCGTGATTGGTTGTGAAGGCCGTCACACATTTGTACATACCCATTTGGTTCTTAGTTTCCTTGGTTCTTATTTGCTCGATTCTTCATTTGGCATTTGCGAAAACTATAAGGCCATTGAGTGTCGCTATTTGAAAAAGAGTGTTAGAGAGTTCCCTCTATATTCCAAGTGTAGTGTTCATTTGAGTGTTTAGCGAGGGCACTTGGAAAATAGAAAAAATCCTTGACTCAACAATTTTCTGGTAGTGACCGTACAGTCCGCTCTTTAGACCATACCATCCGATCAATGCCCATAGGCACAGTGTTATGGCATGCCTGGTCATATAGACCGGACAAAGCGATCCTAGTGATCGAACTATCTAGTCTGCATTGGTTCCGGCAGACCCAGAAACAGACCGGACCATTCGGTCCAGAGTCCGGTCACTCTGGTTGATCACGTAAAGCAACTTCAATTCGTGACCATTGATCTATTCCTTTTGGATCTCGGCCGTCGATCCAGTTATTGACCTAGGTCAAAGTCGAGGAAGACTTTTGTCTTCGTCCTCGTTCTTTTCTCCCGAGTCGAGTTCACATCGACGCCGTCGTCGCCTCGCCCACTGCGGTCATCGCCGCCTTTGACCTCGCTTGCCACCGTCGCCGACCTGCACCACCACTCACCGGCGCTCCCCATCACCCCCGCTCGCGTACAAGCTGCCACAGCGCCTCCAGCCGCACTGCTCCCGCACCTCACCCGCGCACTCGCTGCTTCACCTCGGCCTTGCCACCGCTTGCCCCTTCGTCGCCGATGACCAAGCACCGCCGCCTCTGCTTCCTTCTCCCCGTGCACGCACGCCCCCAAGAGCAGCAACCTCCCCCCTCTGCCAATTTCTAGGGAAAAGGTTTCTCCTTTCTCCCTCAACTTCCATAGCCGGCAGGGCAAAGCTTCAAGCTTTTTATGATCGTTTGCGTGATCTTCTTCGATTTCAGCTTCGAGTACCCTAGGGTATTGTGCCATTCACTCCTTTCATCAAATTATGCCCCAATTTTGAGCAATTTAGTTAATTGATGCAACTAGATAAATTCCCATCTTTAGTTGCATTAGTTAATTAATTGGCTCAACCTAGCTACAATTAATTCCATGGTTATCTGTTAATTGCATGTCTAGTGTTTGTCTCCTATCTAGTTTGTAGTTAGATTTTATTGCCATTATTTGACTATACACTAGATGACTCGCACCAGCCATATATAGCTGATGATCACTGTTGTTACATTGCATATTTTCCTAGTGATCATGTCCTTCATTCAGTGCTAGGATTTCTATTGCGCATTCTTTCCTAGCGGTGCTTTGCTTGTAGATTTATATAGGATTCTATGCTTATCCTGTCTATACCTACGTGCGTGCAGTGACAGCAGCAGAGATGGAAGGTTCAGGTCAGGATAAGAGCAAGGGAAAGATGCCTGAGAAGTTTAAGAGCAAGAAGAGACAGAGGCTGAACCCAGAGTCAGAGAGAGCTAGATGGGTTGCACGACACCTAGACGCCATGGAGGAGTCACGTAAGACACCTGGCTCTCGTTTGATCATTAGACAACCAGCTGAGGGACAGGGACAACAAAGGAGCACCAGGCAGATGACTGCACCTCTGGCTATAGGAGTTGTTCCACTACCATGACCGCAATGTACTCCGACTTCTCATTAGGAGAGGTTGTCGAGAACTGCGGAGCACGGATCCTCCAGGCAGCAGTAGGAGGAGTCAGAGGAGGAGACCTCAAAGACTAGGCCTGAGGAGTCAGAGGAGCTTGAGGAGACTGAGGAGGCACAACTTGAGCAGACAGTACCCTAGAGGACAGCTCACCGGGCAGGAGACCAGAGGTGCACCTGTGCAATGTGCACGAGGAGGCTGCAGAGACTCGTACAGGCAGCCAGAGAGCCAGACATACTTCATGTTCCTTCAAAGGACCTTAAGACGCTACATCTGGTTCCCTTCGAGCAGTGGGTTCTAGTCCCCAGGGATCCCACTGCAGGAGACATGTATTGGACAAGCCTTCAGAGGAGGATCGGAGAGGGACTGAGACGCTACCTTGGCCTAAAGGGCAAAGGTAAGGTGTTTGTATCGCAGTAGTACATGACCAACGAGGCTATAAGGAGAGCCATAGACACTGACATGGAGCACTACTTCACATACTTGCCAGGACTAGAGGAGCTTGTCACTGCTCCATTCAGGTACATAGAGGACATAGTCTTTGAGTTCTATGCTATGCTGTGGATAGCTAGGGACCGCACAGAGTTCT
Source organism: Eleusine coracana subsp. coracana (assembly GCA_032690845.1). Taxonomy (NCBI): domain Eukaryota; kingdom Viridiplantae; phylum Streptophyta; class Magnoliopsida; order Poales; family Poaceae; genus Eleusine; species Eleusine coracana. The sequence goes on from CM064430.1 coordinate 47,418,650, forward strand.
GGTATTTGTTCAGAGGGCAGCCACAGCGTGTCACTAGAGAGGATCTGATAGCTAGCCTAGGTTTTCTTGCTTTAGACCTCTAGCTCTATAGGAGTGCCTACCCCTCACTAGAGCCACCTCGAAGACCACAGGGAGGGAGACTATCTACAGATGAGATGGTGTCAATTTCCTTTCCACCACCACACACACCAGGATTTGAGAGGGGCCCTACGAGACTCACCACAGAGGCCAAAGTGGTGAGAGCGATAGTCACTAGACCTATCATCCCCAGGTCTAGCTACAGAGAGGAGTTCACCTTACTTCACAGTGGGTTGTAGCAGCTATTCTGAGTAGGCAGCAGTTTGACTTGGTAGACTTGCTGATTGGGGAGATTGAGGAGGTTATCTGAGAGAGAGTAGGAGGACGTCACTTGGTCTACGGTCCATATATTTGCTATCTCTTGAGGAGGATGGGCCTAGGACAAAGGAGGAGTACGAGGCATTCCCTGAGGTGACCACCAGCTAGCACCTTGACTCCCCAGGGGATCATAGATAGCCTCCAGCCAGTAGACAGGAGAGGAGGAACAGGAGTCACCGCCAGTCCTTCACGAGTAGGCAGCTTAGCTAGAGATGGTGGTTCCTGAGTCAGCCAGTACAGGAGCACCTCCCCAGCCGACAGGTACAAAGTTAGAGGATGTTGTCACTATGACATCGCTTGCAGGATGTCTGGGAGAGTTCATCTAGAGTGTGGCTAAGGACAAACGACAGATGATGGAGGTCATCAGGGGACAGGCAGAGCGTCAGAGATAGTAGATGACACTTGTTACCGCTCTGATGACACAAATGACTGAGATGGCTTAGAGGCAGGCCAGTCAGCAGCAGGGGCAGTATTCACTTCCATAGTACCAGCAGTTGCTGAGTCAGCCAGGATCCTTCACTGCTTTGATGATGGCTCGGCCTAGTGGGTTGTCACTCTCAGGGGTTCTACCGATAGGGGGAGCAGGTTAAACACTTCCTTCAGCTCAATTCTTCCTCGTGTCAGCTTTCTCCATGTATGCGCTGTTTGTTTCTCGTTCACACTCGTCGACCTCATAGATGGCAGGACCTTCCACCTCCCAGCACGTACCATTCAGGAGCCTGTTGTTAGATATAGTACAAACCACCCGTGCAAACTCCCAGCCAGCTCCAAAGTCAGCTACAGCTCCTCTACCTACTGCTACAGTCAGCACGCTTACTCCTCAGGTAATAGAGCATCTTGTCCGTGGAGGCTTCACATAGCAGGATGTGGCGGATCTCATCCTTTTCCAGACTACAGCTCAGGAGACTGCCATAGTCACTCCAGCAGCGTAGGACAGAGGGTCTGAGTCACTTGTGGACCTTGACTTCTTTGACCAGATGGATGCTCAGGCGGCACAGGCTCAGGGAGCACAGCAGGACCCAGCACAGGAGCAACCTAGAGCAGAGCCTTCAGAGGATGTCGCTGCACCACCTCCTATGACCATGAGCACGTAGATGTTCACTTTTCCTGCGTTTTGGTGCTTGTTGCCAAAGGGGGAGAAGTAGTCCTAGGTCTAGGGGGAGTGGAAGTGTGATCCTGTGTGATCGAGAGTAGCTTGTATGTAGGAGGAGCATACAGTCATATATTTGTTTTAGGAGTTAGATACATTTGGATCTTATTTGATGGATTTATCGAGATGTACATGGATTTTGGTGAGTCGTGGTTTTCATTTGTTTATGTTTGATTCATCTTGATCTCACTTGGTTTATTCTCCTATGTAGTGCTTGTCTTTCTTTATTTATCCTGTTTGCCTGTGTATGATGTCATGATGATGAATGCTTGTTCTTAATTCTTATGCATTCCCATGCTAACCTATTGCATTTCATCATTCATGTCTTGCATTGCATGTCTTTATACTTTCCTTTAATATATTTCCATGATATGCATTATCCTCCAGAGTGTGCTTTTCTCTCTTTTCCTTTAAGCTCTAGATGATTGATTGAGTAGGACCTCGTGTGTTTCTCTCTTTATGCTTTTGTGGTTCCTCTCGATCATAGTGTAGCTATTTTAGCCCTGTTGTCTTTTTGTTTAAGATTATGTTTAAGTAGTGGTTGTCATCAATCACCAAAAAGGGGAAGATTATAAGCTTCGTAACCATTGATGATGGACTCCCTAAGATATGGATGTTTTGGTGATAGATGACAACTATGAAATTGTGGGCTAATATCTACATGAGTGTTGTCTATGTAGGAACCTTCACTAATCTCTACTATGAATCATATGGATGATGGTTGCCTTGGCGACTGATGAGAATGACCACAAGCATGAAGGCATGATGAGCTTGATGGAGTGCAAGGGTTGATGAAGATGGATCAAAGCGGAAAACAAGCTATGGTGCAAGTATTGGGAACCCTTGTCTAGTTGTTAGGACTTTGAGTCCATAGGAAAAACCGGACTATCAAGGGGGTCTAGGTCATTCTCTTTGTGGGATATACGTATCCGGGATACCTGACCACTCGGTTATACGGCCGAGTGGGCTAGGGGGTCGGTTATGAAGCATCAAAGAATACGGCCCAGAAGATATTTACTTAGATATTTGTTTTGAGTAATCGGCAAGTTAGGTTAGCAGATAGGATGGAATCTTTTGTAACCGAATGATAGACTACCATGTAAACCGCTGCTCTTCGAGTATATAAGGAGGGCAGGGGGTCTTTGATAAGGGACAGAGACGTATTGGAACCCTAATTCTAGTACGCCGTCAAGCAATACAAGAACACCAAACAGGACGTAGGGTTTTTATCTGCAAGGAGGCCCAAACCTGTATAAACCGTGTGTCCTATGTCCATTGATCTTTCACACTCATATGCATACCTAGATTTACTATCGAGAATATCTCTTGATAGTTGGTGTGCCAGGTAGGGGCAGTGTTGGGTCCAACCTTGGTGAGAGCGATGGCTTTCGTTGACGTCAGGTTCTGCCCGGGAGATAGAATACGCTTCAGCAGCATCAGCCTCGTATCCAATCAGAGTGGAAGCCTCATCAAGCAAGATCGGGCAACCCTCCCGGTGGTCGTCACGCCTCCGGATCTAGGCGTTGGCAAAGTTTTGATGACTGCTCGCAGGATTAGTCCAGATGGCCGGCTCCCACTCGGCCTCAGCAACGCGATGACGGTCCTTCAGAAGGAAACCCTCCCGGGCTCCCTTTCAACGTTGCCCATGATGAACCGATCGGCAACCTTGGCTGACTCGGATCTAGCTATGGTCGATCTCCCAATTCCTTTTTCAGAGGAATCAGACGAAGATCCCAATTTTTTCTTCGGCTCAAGACTAGTGGCGATGATCAGTGTTGATAGTGAGTCAATCCTAGACCTTATCGACAAAATGAGTGATTCTGAGAGCCAATTGTCAGATTATCGTGAAATCTTCATGGTAGATCCTATTGCCCCGAACACAGGGGTAGAAGGAGAAATGTCTGCTGCAGCAGCCACTCGAGGAGCGCTAGTAGATTCGAACCCTGTGGATGGACAGGAGACGGACCCTGAGGATGAGGATCCAGAGATTGCTACCCCAGTGCATCGACGGCCACCTGTTCGCTAGAACAGATCTAGGGCCGTCCAAAACTTAAACATGGGCAACCTCACCTTACAGCTGGATGGTGAGGAAGTGTTCAAGACTCTGCAGCACAACATTACGACCGCAACAACTTTTTGAACTCGTTAGAGCCCGTGCTCCAAGCCAACCCGGAGATAATGCCGCAGGTCAACAAGCTAAAGGCACATATCAAAGCCGCAGCTGTACTTGAGATGCATGCGACGCGATCGGCGCCAACCAAAATGACATCTGGGGCTGCTAGTTCGATACCTAGTCAGGACAGAAGAGGATCCCGATGGAATCATGGACTACCCGAACCCAGGCGATGGCCAATCACAGACTACCACGATCGGAACCCACATGATGACCTTTGTAACGGCATACCACAGCGTGACGCCCGAGTCTGACTGGATAGCAGATATCAAGAGCGGGATGATGCGGCCCACCGGGAATACGAGGATGAACGACGTCGTCGCGACTTCATTGATGACCGGTACTATGAGCGCAACGACAGGAGTGAGCCACCTCGAGATGACCGATACCATGATCAGCGGAACAAGCGCCGGCGCGAAGACAGAACTCACCAAGAATCTGGTCGCGAGCGGGAATGAACTCCTTCCCTTGACGACTATGACGACGAGGCCGGTTTCGGGCCTTCACTCAGGAGTTGCGGACTGTCAGTTGGCCAACTGGCTTCAAACCAGTCGACATTGAGAAAAATGATGGCAAGACGGACCCACGCGACTGGCTTCACGTCTACGCAATGGCCATCCGAGCACTCGGTGGTGATAGCTTCGTTATGCCCAACTATCTACACGTGTTCTTGGCCCCGATAGCTAGAACTTGGCTCACTAATTTGCCCGCCAACTCCATCGATTCTTGGGCCGAGTTGTGCAGGCAATTCACTGCCAACTTCCAAGCTACATTCAACAGACCGGGGAATCACTGGGAACTCGCCAGGAAGCCATTGTGGGAATACATCCATCGCTTCTGCCAAGTGAAGAATACCATCCCCAATATCTTGGATGCCCAAGTCCTCGCTGCCTTCCTAGGCGGACTCCGCGACGACGACTTGATCTAGATTGGAAGATTGGACGCGGCTGGAGGTTTGTTGGCCAAGGAGTTGTTCACCATGGCTGACAAGTATGCAGCTGGCAACTCGGCTCTCTTTCAAGTTCGCCAGTACAAAGATGAGGCACCACAGAATTGCAACCAGGCGGTCCCATCCAACTACAACAAGGACGGTGACAGGAAGCGCAAGCCGGACCGAATGGTGGCTAACACAGCGCCCGAATCGGAGAAGGCAGGTCACCCAAGACGACTTCAACAAAATGCTGGATGGTCCTTGCCTGCTGCACGATGGAGCACACAAGGCCAGGGAGTGCTTCAAGCTGAAAAACTTTGCACATCACGCGTTGAAGGTCTGCAAAGACCGCCCTTGGATCCCCAAAGGTGGCAGAAAGGATGTTGATAAGGACAACGAGGAGGAAGATAAGGAGGAATTCCAGGATCCCGAGCACAAGGTCAACTACATCAATGGAAGGTCCGCGACATATTCTAAGTGCCGGCAGAAGATCCTATACAGAGAGGTTCACTCGGTCTCACCAGCTGTGCCTCACTACATACCGTGGTCTGAGGTCCCGATCACCTTTGATCGGACGGATCACCTGGATCACATCCCTAGACTCGGAAAATACCTGCTAGTGCTGACACCGACTGTAAACCGAGTCCGATTGAATAGGGTTCTGGTGGATGGTGGCAGCTGTCTGGACATTCTTTTCGTGAAGACCTTCAAGGAGCTCAGCATACCTCTGGCGGACCTCAAGCCTAGCAGATAACCATTTCATGGTGTGATCCCAGCATGCAGACAATCCCTCTGGGGCAAATCACTCTGCCCTTGATGTTTGGTACTCAGGAGAACTATAGGACGGAGCGCATTACCTTCGAGGTCGCGGATCTGGACTCCACCTATCATGCCATCCTAGGGCGGTCGGCCATAGCCAAGTTCATGGCCATACCCCACTACCCGTACATGATGATGAAGCTTCCGGGGCCAAACGGAGTCATCTCACTCCGTTCAAATGTCCGTACCTTGTATGACTGCGACAACCAAAGTTGTGAGCTGACTGAAAAGAAGGTGGCGGAATCAGAACTTGATGAGCTGAAGACAGAGATTGCAAGGGCGGAGGAGGCCATTCTTGACTCGCCCCCTAAGAAGACGCTGAAGGCCACGGTGCAAGCAGAAGCCGTGGAGTCAAAGAAGATACAGCTAGATGCTAGTGATGTATCAAAGACCACCAGTATTGGGGTCAACTTAGGTGATAAATAGGAAAGCACGCTCATCCTTTTTCTTCAAAATAACAAAGACATATTTGCATGGAAGCCCTCTGATATGCCGGGTTTTCCAAGGGAAAAGGCTGAGCACAAACTTCATGTTCAAGACAATGCTAAACCTGTGAGACAGCAACTTAGACGATTTTTGCAGGACCGTAAGGACACGATTAGGAAAGAAATCAGCCGATTATTGGCAAGCGGTTTTATTAAAGAAGTCTTTCACCCCGATTGGTTAGCTAACCCGGTCTTGGTGAGAAAGAAAAGAAGGAGTGGTGAATGTGCGTGAATAACACCGGCCTTAACCAAGCTTGCCCCAAAGACCCGTTCACTCTCCCTCGCATAGATCAAGTGGTCGACTCAATGGCAGGATGCGCCTTGTTATGCTTCCTAGATGCAGATTCGAGGTATCATCAGATTCCCCTAAATGAAGCAGACCAGCTCAAAACATCATTCATCATGTTGTTTAGGGCTTTCTGCTATACAACAATGCCATTCGGGCTGAAGAATACTGGTGCCACCTACCAGCGGACTATGCAGCGATGCCTGGATGAACAGATTGGGAGGAACACAGAGGCTTATGTTGATGATGTGGTAGTCAAAAGCCGACTCGCCTCCGACTTGATATCCAACCTAGATGAGACATTCAACAATCTTCGCAAGTACAACATGAAGCTAAATCCTAAAAAATGCGTATTTTGCGTCTCGTCAGGAAAATTACTCGGCTTTCTCGTCTCACATCAAGGAATCGAGGCAAATCCAGAAAAAGTTAATGCCATATTGCGACTGGGACGCCCGTATTCACAAAAAGACATCCAGAAGTTAACTGGTTGCATGGCAGCACTTAGCCGGTTTGTGTCAGGACTCGGCGTCCATGGACTACCCTTCTTTCGGCTACTCAAAAAGCAAGATTCATTCGTATGGGTTGATGAAGCACAGAAGGCTTTGGAGGAATTTAAGGCTTACATTAGCGGCCCGCTAGTGCTAACCCCCCCCCCCCCCCCCAAGAGAAGAAGGAAACTTTGCAACTGTATATCTTTGCAACCACAAATGTTGTCAGCACGGTTCTAGCGGTAGAGCGAGCTGAGGATGGCAAGGCTCAAAACGTGCAACGCCCGGTTTACTTCGTCAGCGAGGTCCAAGGTACGATACTTTTAGCTTCAGAAGCTAGTTTATGCCCTGTTGATGACATCTTGCAAGTTAAAGCATTATTTTGAGGACCACACAATCGAGGTCCTTACATCTTTTGGGCTGGGCAAACTCCTCCACAACCAAGAAGCAACCGGAAAAATTGCCAAGTGGGCCGTCGAACTGGGGTCATACGACATCACCTACAAACCCCGTGACGCGATCAAAGGCCAGGCACTATCTGACTTCATTGCCGAGTGGACCGAATCAGAGTTATCGCCCACCCTGAAGGAATTGAGTTATTGGACAATGACATTTGATTGTTCCCTACAACTGGAGGGAGCCGGAGCAGGGGTGGTAGTGGTGTCTCTGGATGGCGCCAAGTTAACAAAGGAGTGGTGTTGCTCCTATGAGAGCACGACAACATACTGCACTGAAGTTTAGAAGCTAGAAGACAAGTTTGATGGCATCGAGTACAAACACATCCTCCGGAAGTTTAACGAGGAGGCAGACGAGCTGGCCAAGCTTGGGTCCAGCAGAGCGAAAATACCTGATGGAGTATTCCTCGATGATTTACATAAGCCATCTGTACTAACCCAGCAAACTGCGGTGCAGTCTGCAACAAATGAAGGAGCAGTTTCTCATATCGCTATCAGTTAGGTAGACTGGAGAACTCCCTTCGTCGGATACCTGGATAATGGTAAGCTGCCAGCTGACAAAGAAGAATCCCTTCATATCATCCACAGATCTAAATCATATTGCATAGTAGATCACCTTCTGTACAAGCAAGGCCCAAAAGGTGTGCTGATGAAATTCTTGTCACAAGAGGAGGGGGTGGCGATATTAAAAGAAATTCATGCCGGCATATGCGGTAACCATGCGGGTCCATCCACAATAGCAAGCAGGGCGATGAGACAGGGATTTCATTAGACAACCGCCTAAGCGGATGCTAAAGATATTGTCCGAAAGTGTGAGGGCTGTCAATTTTTTGCCCGTCAGATGCACGTACCGGCCACCGAACTTCCAAACATTCCCATAACATGGCTGTTTTTAGTATGGGGATTAGACATTGTGAGCCCTTTTCAAAAAGCTCAAGGCGGTTTTACTCATCTATTCGTGGCGGTGGACAAATTCTCTAAATGGATCGAGGCAAAACCAGTCGGCAAAATTTTGGCAAAAAAGGCTGTCGAATTCATGACCGATATAGTCACTAGGTTTGGTGCCCTGCACAAGAAATTACCGACAATGGTACTTAGTTCATGGCACAAGAATTTAAGGATTTCGCAACCCGGATTGGCTTTAAGATTGGATATGCTTCGGCAGACCATCCGCAAAGCAATGGCCAAGTTGAACGATCGAATGGCCTATTGCTCTCTGGGATTAAGCCTCTTATTTTTGACAGGCTTGAAAAATACGCTCAACGATGGGTTCGAGAGTTGCCCTCGGTGTTGTGGGGTCTTAGAACCAATGTCAGCCAAGCCACTGGTCTTTCCCCCTTCTCGCTGGTTTATGGCTCCGAAGCAATGTTACCAACCAAAGTATTGTTCGCTTCTCCACGTGTGACAGCGTACGATGAGAACGTTTCCAATGACCATCGATGTGATGAGCTGCTAATGCTAGAAGAATAGACAGATGTCGTATTGGTTCGGTCGGCAAAATATCAGCAAAGCCTCCGGAGCTATCATGACAAGAAAGTCTGATCACGGGACTTTTTGGTCGATGACTTGGTTTTAAAGCAAGTCCAAACCACGGTTGGTAAGGACAAATTGTCAGCTCCTTGGGAAGGTCCTTTTATTGTAAAGGAGATCACTCGGCCAGGTGCATATCGACTGATGCGCAAGGACGGGTCGGATCTTCCCAGCTCCTAGAATATATCTCAGCTATGTCATTTCTATGTTTAGCTTTTTATAGTTCACCGTCGTTTGTACATCCTTGCATTTTTTTATTGCAATGTATGTGTACACTGTGGTCATGATAGTTTGCAATACGACTTAGGATTCCTGTGAAATGCCTTTTTAAAACATGAACCAAACTTTTATATCAATAGTTTACCTTTGAGGCGCTTTTCTGTAGCAGCCTTTTCTGCCTCAAGAGTGGCTGCCTTTGCTTTGTAGTCTTCTTTCAGTTTTTCAACTTCTTTGAAAGAAACCCTGAATTTGTTTAGTTCATCCACAACCTTTTTAAATACGCCCTCAACTTTAGATAGCTCGGTTTTCAATGTTGAATTTTTCTCTTGTTGAGCCTTGAGTTGTTCGTCAGCCTCTGTTGAATGTTCCGAGTAAGTGGCTAGCCACAACACAGAGGGAGGCACAAAGAAACCATACCTTGGGATTTTTTCTTCCAGTGTTCTTTGGACTCCTCCATGGTCTTGAAGCGAGCTTTAAGTTTTTTGAAGTTTTTCCTGACTTCCTCTGATGCCTGCAATCGTTCTGACAGTTCTTGATTCTGTTTCTTTAATTTATCGATCGCATCAGAGGAAGACTCTAGCGTCTTCAAGCGATCTTTCAGCTTGGCAATCAAAGTTGTCGACTCTGCTTCCATCTAATTTTTGGAAGCAAGCTCTTGTGAAAAATCTGCAATAGGGCAGTTGGCAATTATAATATGTTGAATTCTTGACATATCTGTGATTAAAAGGGAGTGCTGCTGGCATACTTGATATTTTTCCTTGCAAGTCGTCTATCTGGGAAGAGTATGATTTCAGCTCTAGGGTCAAATGACCGACTTCTAGCCTTTCCTTGGCAAGCTGATCCTCGGTATCCAGGGCCTTCGCCAGTTTTCTCTAGGTAAACTGCGGCCAGCCATGTGTGCTTTCAGATTCTAAAACATCATGAACAAGTTAAGTTTGTCATATTTTATAATTTGAAGGCATATGCATAAGCACCATACCTAGAACGAGTGAAAAGCTTTCTAAGTCAGCTCCTCAAATGTCTTCAATTCTTCTTGTTCATGAGCTTCATCAAAACCGGCAATGACGTGATCACCAACATGGTAAATCACTCGGGTGAATGGAGGCTCCTCCGTGACTCCCTCTTTCACCACTCGGTGGATAGGTATTGCGGCTTCGTCTGGTTGGGGGCCGATTGGATACTCATATGTTGGCTCCGGCATTTTCTCAAAAATTAATGAAGGCTCCCCCGTTTCCATTGATATAGAAGCCTCAGGGTTTGATTCCATCCTAGGGGAGTTCAAGTTTGGCATGGGTGAGTCTTCCATCGCGTCATGACCATCTTTTGCTCTTGAAACTGGGCGAGGAGTTTTCAAACCACTCGGTTTCTCAGCCGAGTGGCTGGGAGCATCATCCTGAGATGTCTTCGAATCTGTTTTAGAACCGCCTCCCCAAGGATTGGTGTTTTGTGGTGTTGCGCCTCCTGAGGATGTGGATCCCGAAGTTCTGAAAGGATGAACAAGACATTAGCAAGCTATGCAGTTACGAGAAATTAATCATAAGTTCAGAAACTCATATTTTGGCTGATGTTTAAATTTCAAGCTGGACACTTTCGAAGGCGGGCTAGTCGGTTTAGGGCTTTGTGTCTTCGGGGCATGGGCAAAATATGTTTCTTTTTCTGCACTCGGTCGAGTGGCAGGGATCTCATCTAAAGCCTTGCGCCTTCTTTCTTCTTGAAGTCTAGCGGTCCGTTCAGCCAGAGGTTCATCATCGTTCGATTCCTCGATCTGCACCTTACAACATTTCGGGGCAGATGGATGTTTGGGTGACTTCTCTGGAGCTGCCGGAGGCAATGGAGGGTCCGACGAATACGCGTCATAAGTTCTGCAATTCATATAATGTGGTTACTGTCAGTCATAAACATGCTAAAAGAGGGATGGTAGCCATGAGAATGAACACTTACATCATTCCTGGTGATTTTTGAATGATAGCCCATCTTAGCGGAACCTAGAGTCCAATCAAGCAAAGATGAGAAAACACCTTCCAGTCAAAGTGTCAGCTCTCGCTCTGTCAATTCTTCAGGGACCTCCATGGTAGGATCCTTTTTCAAGTTAAATTTCCAAGCGGGAATGTGGCATTTTTTGATTGGTTGCACTCACCGGTACATGAAACTGGCAGCCACATGAACTCCGCTGTATCCTTTCTTCTTCAAATCTGCAATCTCTTCTAGTATCTTGTCGACCTGCAATTTTTTGTTTGGAGATGCATTTGCCGACCATTCAGGCCACAGGCACTGGCGCTTCAGCAGCAAATTCCTACAAAGATGGCGCATGGTTCCCATGGTAGAACCAGTCAGCGTGCCATCCTTTGTTCATCGAGCGAAGAGGGACCTCAATATATTTTGTTTTGTTCCTTAGCTGGAACCCGGCTCCCCCAATGACATTATTATTATTCAATATTAGCACGAATAGCTCTTTAAAGGTATCAAAGTGCGGGGTGATCCCTAAAAATGCCTCGCATAGGTGGATGAATATGGAAATGTGAAGAATGGAATTTGGATTCAGGTTCACCAGATTGATTCCATAGAAAAACAACAATCCTCGGAAGAAATCGCTACAGGGGATCCCAAATCCGCGATAAAAGAACGAGGCGAAAACGGTGATATGATCAACTGGAGGTTGCGGAAATTTCTAACCTATTGCTTTGATCCAATCCCCTGTTTGTTGATCCTGAAGGACTCCATCGATGACCAGCTTGTTGATTTTTTCCGCGTCCATGGCGAAGGCCGGGAACTCTTTGATCCCCACCAGAATATCAAAACAAGCTTCATCCTCAGTTGGAGTAGGGGGTGCCTGCTTCCGTGAATCCTTCATGCTTTGGCGAGACCTTTTGGGAGCCATGGATCGATGGAAATGGAAAGGATTGGGTCACAAACATGGAGTAGGGAGAGATCTAGGGTTCAAGGCAAGAGGCGGCGGAAGCAGAACAGAATCGAGGCGAAGGGCCGCGACTGAGACAAGTTTGCTTAAGTAGTGATTGTTAACCTAATGGGTTATGTACAGTAATGGGCCTACTTAGGCCATTATGTCATTCTTCAACGCCAGAGCGCGTGTTTATTAGGGTGACTAAATGATATTTATTGTATCACTTAACAGTGACACTCAGATTGAAATAGCGCCAATCATGGGGGCTGTTATCTGGGAAACTGTGATCAATCACTCGGATCACAACAGCGCCAGTCTTGGGGGCAGTTATCTCAAAAATTGTGATAAATCACTCAGATTACAATAGCGTCAATCTTGGGGGCTGTTATTTCAGAAATTGTGATCAATCACTCAGATCACAACAGCGCCAGTCTTGGGGGCTGTTATTTCGGAAATTGTGATAAATCACTCAGATTGAAACATCACCAATTTTAGGGGTTGTAGTCTCGAATTTCATGATAAATCACTAGGACTGAAGCATCACCAGACTTGGGAGCTTTTGTTTTTAAATTGGTGATGAATCACTTGGATCACGGTCATATTATGTGTGATAGAGCTGATTATCTTATCAAGATACTCGATCTATTCGAGAAAGTGGCAGAGTCGAATAACCAATGTTTATAGCTCATAAGACATTTCATTTAAAATGTCTTCTGTGCTAAGGGCTATGATTGGTTATAGATGATTAATATTTTTGATCTTTTAACTCACAAGACGCTTCAGGAAAGGACTCAGTGCCTTTTGAGTTGGGGGCTGTATCCTTAGAGTACGCCCTTTTCAGGCGTTGATGAAAGGAAATCTTGTGCCAATCAAGCAAAAGTACTTTTCAATTTCAAGAGATGTTAGAGCAAACTGGAGCTATGTTTGAAATTGGAAAGTCCTTAGGGGCTACTATGGGATATACATATCTGGGATACCTGATCACTCAGTTATATAGCCGAGTGGGCCAGAGGCTCGATTATGAAGCATCGAAGAATATGGCCCAAAAGATATTTACTTAGATATTTGTTTTGAGTAATCGGCAAGTTAGGTTAGTAGATAGGATGTAATCTTTTGTAACCGAATGATAGACTACCATGTAAACCGCTGCTCTTCGAGTATATAAGGAGGGCAGTGGGTCTTCAATAAGGGACAGAGACATATTGGAACCCTAATTCCAGTTGCGCTGTCAAGCAATACAAGAACACCAAATAGGACGTAGTGTTTTTATCCGCAAGGAGGCCCGAACATGTATAAAACCAGTGTCCTGTGTCCATCGATCTTTCACACTCATACACATACCTAGATTTACTATCGAGAATATCTATCGACACTCTTAGGTCATGTCTAGTCGATGATGTGCAAGGTTGCTCGGTGAAATCACAGGCACTAGTTGACAGTGGAGAAGCCAATGAGCTATTTGGAGAAGCCAGGAAACGAAGTCAAGCGAGGACGACAAGTTTTAGCTTCTGGACATAGAGACTGGACAGAGGGGTCAGTGGTGACCGGACTGTACGGTCACTATGTGGAGTTGCCTGGGACTTCCAGCGAGGAGCAAGGAATCTAACGGTGTAGGATCTATAGAGACTAGATGGTATGGTCAGGTGACCAGACTGTACAGTTAGTTCAGCTAAGGAACAGGGCAGAGAGGAAGCCAACATTTTGGAGTTTGACAATGATGTCCAACGTGTCGGACTTGTCCAACAGTTGTACAGACCAGACGGTCCGATCTACTGACCGGACGGTCCGGTTAGCGTAGGTGTCAGCTAAGGGCTGAGAGCCAACGGCTCTCTGGAGGAGCCGTCGTATGGAGCCGAATGGTCCGGTCAATGAGTGACCGGGCTGTTCGGTCAGTAGGCCCAGAAATCTGATTTTATAGAACAACAACTAGTTTGAGGTTGGGAGCCTATATAACTTTGTTGTTGGGGTCTTGGAGACCTCTCTTGGCCAGTGGAATACCCAAGAGCATTTGGTAAGGTCCATGAGAAAAAGAGGAGAGCACTAGGAGAGGATATTGCATATCTTGAGAGCGCTAGTGAGAGTAACAAGGGGCGATCTTGCATATCTAAGGCTAGGGTGTCCTTGAGGGTTTGATCTAGGTTCTTACTCTTGGTCTATGGTGAGACCTAGACCGGTTAGGTGTCGGTGATCGAGCATATTGTGATTGGTTATGAAGGTCGTCACACGTTTGTACACGGTTTGTGCCCGCCGTTGAAAGGGGCTTCGCTAGTGAGCATCCATGTCGGCTCGGGGAGTCCGGCAAGTTATCGAGGGAGGCGAGCTTGTGCCTTGGTGGTAGCGGTGACGCACACCGTGTCTTCACTCAGGGAGTGATTGCAGGCTTGTGGGTGAGAACTCCACTTGGTGGCGGGAGGGACCAGGACTCCGATAGGAGTGGTCCAACGAGGAGTAGGGGAAGGCACTATCCTTCCGAGACCTCGGGAAAACATCATGAGCATTCCTTGCCCCTCTTTACTATTCCACATTTGTGTGCTATAGTTGATAGGGTGACTCGTGACTTGCATAGGCTGGTGTGTTTAGCTTTCGCATTTTGTACTCATCATGAACACTAGCATGTGTAGGGTCTTGGCTTACTAGAACTGCTTAGGTTGCAATGATTCTTAGGTTCTAGTGGCGTGAAACTGAAGTATTCAAATTTGTGGTCGTCTACCGATTGACCCCCCCCCCCTCTCGGTAGGCCTTCGATCCTTACATCAATCCCTTTTTCTTCTAATCTAAGACTTGTCTGATTGTATCATCCCTGCATAGACTAAATAAAGGTCGTAACTCGACTTTGTATCACCTGTACGTGTGTACACACTATTGATCCAGGGATTGGTATCGTAATCATGGATCACCTCGAGATGGGGTGCCACACGTCGTGTCTGGCCAGAGATAATGGCTTCATGTTTGAGCACGTTGGCCTAGTCTTTAGAGATGTGGAGGATGCACGTCTAGAATGGGACCTTCAATGCTCTTGGTGGGCCCACCAGTACTGGAGGAGTACTCAACGTGGTTGAAGCGCACTGTAGGAGGAGATGGAGCACGGAGCGACATGCGGTCTAGCCACAACAGCTGACGATCATTGTGGCCCCTAATGATGGCGGTTGTTGGTCGTTACTACGCACGCACGCACTTATATACCGCAAGAGCATGGTATACATTATACCACTTTTTACCTTAAATTGAGTATCCAAGGTTTATCGTATCCACTGGGACCTTAGGGATTATCAATCAAAGTTAACAGTAAAAGATCTAGTTAAGGCTACTGTCAAGTTCGAGTAGTATGAGGGGAGACTGGCCAGCACAAAGGTACGCCAGACAGCAAATCTATCATTGCGCCAATCAACACAGGGTTGAACCAATCGGCACACTAGCCAATCTACAGTTGCGCCGATCAGTGCTGGAGTTAAGGAGATTGGCACGCGAACAAATCTAAGCCAAAGCGCGTCAGTTGCCTTGTAAGCCTAAGCTGTTTTAGTGAGTAGCCAGATATCTACTAGTGAGATCGTAACCAGATAGTCTAATCAAATAGCATCATAATGGTAATTACATGGATCAATGAAAACCTATAATGAATAAGACCACTCGCCTTTTCGAGCGTTTCCTGATTTATCGCTGCCGAGATGGACCCTTAATCACGCGAGTATCTTACCCTACTCAACTATCCAATAGTGCTACACAAGCTTAGTGTTGTCACCACTAAACCATACTACTAGCATCATCAAGCAACCATAATCAATACAATGTCTGAGTACTATCCTGGTCACCACGATCAGGATAATATCGATCTACTTAGCCTATAACTAAGCAATCGGAATAAGCACATGCATGATTACATAATCAAGATAGACAGATCACCAAAACCATCATCAACATATTCGATCATCCATGAGATATATAGAGTAAGATTCATCACCGCCGAGATAGCCTACCTTGACGGATCATCTCTTACACCAATGATTCTTGAAACTCAACTAGAGATCTATTCTAACGGGGCGAACCCCGGTGGCTCTAACTCACGAAACTGTTGTCACTCCGACGCCTTCTTTTTGCTTCGGCCAGGGTTCCCAAGTATTTATAGGGGTTCTACTTGTAATGGACTCGGTTTCTAGCAAATAAGTTGGTTGTGCTGATCGGCGTAGGATTGCGTCGATCGGCGCAAGCCGTGGCTCTTCTGGTTTCTCTTTCGAGTCAGTTCCTCTGTCTTCCACAGCTGCCATGTGGGCCTTTTCCTTCAAGATAAAGTCTTGTACTGCACGTCAAGATCTTGAAGTTCCATAAAACTTCCAGACGAATGTCTTCAAGTGTCTTACGCAGATAAACTTCCATAAAACATTATGGAATGGGCCTCGGTCACTTATGTGAGCCAAAACACCCTTGCGCCGATCGGCTCATGGGTTGTGCCGATCGGCGTACTGGGCTTCTTTAGTGCTTTTCATCACTTCTGGACTCCTTTCCTCTCAATCATCACTTTAATCGCCAATTTCACCTATTTTTGCAATCACAGGTAAATGGCCTAAATTGGTATCAATTATGCTCTAATTGGGATAACATTCACATATAAAAAGGGCACTTAGGGAGTGCCAATAGTTCCCCCACACTTAAACCTTTGCTCGTCCCGAGTAAAGTAAAAGAAAGAAAAATTAAAGAACATACTCTCTCGGTCATAAAAGATGTCTCAAATCACAAATGTTGAGCATTGTTCTATTGTGGTGTATTTCATATTAGTATTCAGCAGAATAGTTCAAATATGAGCATAAAGCTAAAAGTTTTCCCCAAAGCAAAGAATCATGTCCAACTCACAAATTATAACCTTTCCACACATGTAAATCACTAAAAAGATTGTTGTGAACATAAAGAATCTATCTTCCAGTAATCCAAGGCAACAACTCATCTTTCAAATCACTCAACCTATATCTACGTCATAATGATCAAATAATATTTGTGTAAAGCTTATATGAGCAGCTAGGTAAGGTAATTCAAGGATTGCAAACATAAATCAACAATATATTGTAAAGCTAGGAGATTATTCTTCACTGGAATGACAAAAACTTAACAAGATGGCCAAAGAAAATTTAAGAAAGGACTCACAATTTGGATATATGGACATGTGCATCGTAGAAAATTGATATTGGAAGAAAAGGAACTTCCATTATCAGATTGCACATGGTTGAAATGATTCATGGCTATATTAAAATAAATTTCAAAAATAAGCATGTCACATACCATCCCCCCACACATAAAATTTTGCTAGTCCCTTAGCAAACAGCAGAGCTTTTCTTTTTTCTTCTTTTTTTATTTTGCTCTCTGCTGCGCCGATCGGCTTAGTAGAGAGCAAACTGAAGTATTTTCCTCTCAAACTGCGCTGATCGGCTCTCAACATGAATTTACCCGCTTTTGTTGGTATTTGATTCCTCTGGCTTCAGAATTAAATACAGCCAGAAGCATAGGATGTGGTCAAGGAATGATACTCAGTGGGATTGGATTTTGCATGAGTAATTCAAGGCTAAAAAGATACACAAGATTTGGCCATCTTACTAAAGTTCATATATACCAAAAAGAATAAAATCCTAACCAAACTCAACCATCAGTTTAATGTTCATCTACATATCAAAGGTTCAAGAGTATTGCTCAAAATATGGCATTGGTAGGTAAGGATTTTGAAAATAATAAATTCCAAAGTTCACAACATGAAAGATTATTTATAAAAGGATTGGTACTAAGTTATCATCATGAATTGGACAATGTAAATGAAGCACATGGGTACTCAGAATTGCTCCACATAAGACATATTTGCTGAATAATTATTAAGTGTAAGTTCAAATTTTATTCAATGCTCCACATTATTTGGTTTTTATCGACACTTTTCCAGAAAGAATAGGTAATTCAATTCTTCTAAAAGAGCATAACCGCCACCATTATATTAAGATCAAAACTCGAATACATGGTGATGATTTTTGCACACACTTGCATTAAAATAAAGCTACTACTAACCCACATGCATGAAAATAAAACTACTACTAACACACCAGCATAAAAATAAACACACCTGATACATGGTTTCTCAACCCGCTCACTCACACATAATTAAATAAAGAAAAAGATTGCAAAAGATAAAAGAAAACGCAAACCAGGAAACCAATACATGTGCCAACTCCTAGGCACTCTAATCAAGCGGAGGTGGAAACGGTGGCTGATCAAAGCCGTAGCACCGTGCCTTGAGTCGATCGAACTCCTCCACCATCGCTTCGTGGTTGCTCCTCCCCTGGGACGAGGCATCCTCAACACGCTCGATGTAGTGCATGTTGTTGTTGATATACCCCTGCATGGGCATGAAGAAGTCTACACCAGGCACAGGAGGTACCACAGGTTCACGCCCTTGGTATCGGTAATTGATACCTATGCTGAAGTAGGGGGCGCCGACCAGCGCGCCGCCTGCGCCGACCGACGCAGAAGGCTGAGAACTGCCCACAGCGTCGCCCCATCCTGACTGGTAGTGCTGGGGCTCTTGGCGTGACCCCCAGGAGTCCCAACCGCCGCCGACTACTGCAGATGTTGCCGGTGGTCTAACCCACCCACGGTAGTCCTTGTGAACTTGGCCTCCCTCTAGGAGACCTTCCTCAAGTCAGTTTCCTCCCTCCAGCTTGCGAGGTAGAAAAACTCCTAGCTCTGCACATGGGAGTCTGATGTTGGTGCCGCCGACATGGAAACCGGCATGAGCACTCCCCGTGACAATATTGCCACGAGTCATGTTCTCGCCGATCTTTGTCGCGTACTCCCACTGGTCATCGCATCCTCCCTATCCATTGCCATCACGGACGAAGGCTGCAAGGTGTTGAAGATAGGCCCCGAAAGCCAACTTCTTGCTTGCCTTGCCCTTCTTGTCGAACCAACCCCGCACCATCACCGATGTGGGATTGCAGTGAGACGGGCTCATGATGGCGTTGAAGAGCCACCGTAAGTCCGCATTGGTGACGTTGCTGGAGTCAACCTTGTCGCACGTGCGCGCCGCTAACCACCAATGGAAGACTTGAATGGTAGGGTTGCGGATGTTGCCGCGCTTCATCTCCTCCACGAATGAGAGCCTCCTCTAGAAGGAGTCGAACTCCTTACGTCCCAAGATGATGGCGACGTTGGCGTTGGCGTTGAAGCCGAAGGCTTGAGCCACCTCCTCCATGGTCACCGTGTAGCTAATGTCGCAGACACGAAAGTTGATGACCTTGTCGCTGTAGTCATTGGTGCCGATCCTCATTGTAGAGACAACCTCAGTGACGATGTCGAGGTTGTAGTCCATGGAGAGGAGGTTGAAGTCCACCCAGCCGAGGTTGTCGAGCATCCTCCTTATATCCTCCCACATGCCGATTGTTGTGAGGAAGGTGTTGTCCATGTTGAAGTTGGGGACGAACCTTCCTTGCACTGCGAGGTAATGCTTCTGCTCCTCCATGCTCAAGAGGGTGAAGCCCTCCACCATAGTGCGCAGCATGAATGCCAGCAGTGGTGGTGATGCGGGAACCCCATGGCTTGCAGCCGTTTGGCTCCTCGTAGCACGCCCCGCTGGAAGGGGTGTGCCGGAGACAGAGTGACGAGCGCGGATCTCGTAAGCCGCCACCACCGAGCCGGTGGATCTACCACCCACCAACATGTTGTCACGAGCCATGGAGGCCCCCCTCACCGAGGAGTCGCTCGACTCGCTGCTGCCGCAAGAACCGCTTCCCCGGTGCACCCTCTTGCCCAACTTGCCGACGGAGGAGCGAATGCGATCCATCTGCGAGGAATGCGGAACACGTGTGAGATCATGGGTAGTGGAGAAGGTGG
This sequence comes from Eleusine coracana subsp. coracana, assembly GCA_032690845.1. Lineage (NCBI taxonomy): Eukaryota > Viridiplantae > Streptophyta > Magnoliopsida > Poales > Poaceae > Eleusine > Eleusine coracana. The sequence continues at coordinate 47,438,341 of CM064430.1, forward strand.
AGAGATTACCGAGATGGTGTGCCAAACTGGGGGCGTCGGGCCTCCCTTTTATAGTGTGGGAAATTTCCAGGAGAAGGAACCGCCAAAAATTTTCAAAATTTTAGATCGCGCCGATCAGCGCGGCATTGCGCCGATCGGCTCAATTCAAAATTTGAATGTCCTGACACTCTGGTTCCTGGTTCCCATCCTTTACGTTGTTTCTTGGTACATCATGCTGGTCAGCAGGGGGACAGCACGGAATCCTGATGTCTTGATTGACTGCGCAGATCGGCTCAGGCCTGCGCTGATCGGCGTGCTGTCTCTTTTTCATCCTTTGGTCAATTCCTTGCCTCCTCTGCACTGAAGACCTGCATAGAAATCATACCTGTTCCTTGATATCAATGCTTGCCGCCCTTGTCGCTGATTTAGGAACCGTACAGGTAACTGTGCCGATTGGCGCAGGAGCTCGCTGAACGGCGCAGGTCCCCTGTACCACATCTTGGGGTCTGCGCTGATCCTGTTGCCTTGTGTTCATCTCCTTCACCTAACTTTCACCTTCCCAATGTTCCTGTAGTATTGACACACATAAAGAGTCCCATCTGATACACGAGCCGATCGGCACTGGCTTGTGCCGATCGGCTCAGAGTCCGTTTTTGCTCCTTGTCCCTTGCTTCCTCGCTGGATGTCGCTCTTCTTCCTTCTGCCTTGGTCACCTTAGCATCCCTTCTTCTGGGCGTCGTCATCCTTTTGCTCCGACTTGGGCAATAATGTGTCGATCAGCTCAGGAGAGCGCCGATTGGCTCAAGCTCTGTTCCTTCCTGTTTTTGGTCTTTTTCTCTTTATATTCCTGCGGTGTTAGTCTACACTATGTATATATACAATTTTGCACAAATAAATAGACAACACATGAGCACACAAGAATTAAGCACAAACTTTTTCTATTTATTTTATTCGGGAGATTGTTTTTATTACAAGCAAACAAATTAAAAACACTGGGTTGTCCTCCCGGCTAGCATTAATTAACTGAATAAAATGGGTTGCCCTCCCATAAGCACTAAAGCAAACTCTAAATCCTCCGATCATTGGGTGGCCTCCCAAGAGCGCTCTAGTTATTTAGAGGTCATAGAGCTCGACCTCCCCGCAATCAATCAATCCATAGTGTCGCGGTGCAGGATGTGAGGCCACGACACTACAAGGTTTTCTCATCTCTATGGCTCATATACCTTCGGACGACCTATCCATACATTCCCTCCAATTACTCTCGATGCCACGTTGCCACGGTGTCTTGTATTTTTTCACTTCATCAATAGCACGACACTCTTCTCCCTTTGGGCAAAACTTGAAAGAGTAGGGAGTCCCACTTATATCAAAGCTTATCTCGCCACTCCCAACATCAATACTTGCCTTTGCTGTCTTCAAGAAAGGTCTGCCTAAGATCAACGGGGCCTTCATCCTCTTATCCATATCAAGCACAATAAAATCAATAGGGACGATGTGATCTCCAATTTGAACAGGCACATCCTCAGCAATTCCATCAGGGAAGTGTACTGATTGATCGGCTAACTCCAAACACATACCCGTAGGTTCCAAATCAGGCAACTTGAGACTTGTGAATATATGACGGGGCATAACACTTACACTCACTCCGAGATCGCACAAACACCTATCAAATATCCGTGTTCCAATTATGCATTTGATGCTTGGTGATCTAGGGTCGGGTTTCTTCTCAAGTGCAACATCATTGATTGCCATCGTAAGTTCCTTAGTAGCTTTCATAATCTCTTCAGAAACCAGTGATTTCTTGTTTTGCATCATGTCCTTGATGTACTTGGCATAGATAGGTACTTGAATAGCATCAACAAAAGGGACATTGATGTATAGCTTCTTCATAATATCGACGAACCTCATAAATTGCTCGTCATATTGTCGCGCTCTTTCCATTTTGGTCAGCAATTGAGTATCCAGTAACATGGCAGGACCATGCTCCTCTGTTTCCCTCCCCTTTTTTAGACCAGAGAGGTCAATATCCTCCTTGGGCCGATCGGCGCCTTCAGCGAGCCGATCGGTGCCTACAGTACCGTCGTGCCGATCGGTGCCAGTTGCGAGCCGATTGGCGCGGGTTTTCCTTGCTCCCACAGCGTGCTCTAGATCTTCAGTTTGCTTTCCTGATCATGTAGCTATTGCCTTCAACTGTTCTACAGACATTTTATTGCCAGGAATAGCCCCCTTATTACCTTGAATGGCTTGTGATAACTATCCCATCTGTTGCTCCATAATCTTAGTATGCTTCAAAATCTGCTCATTGGAGCTCCCAATCTCTATCACCTTGTCACTAATTCCTCCAAGGACATAATCAATTTCCTTGAGTTTTGTTTGGTTGTCCTTGTTGATCTTCTCCTGAGCTTGGAAGAACTCATGACATTGGAGACGAAGTGGGATTAAGTTTTACATGGACGAGCTAGTAGAGAAATAACTCCTTTGCTGCTGAAATTGGGGCTTCCATCCACTATTCTTCATATACTCTAGCATCTTCATCTCTTCAGGGCAATCCTTCTGCATATGACCAAATTCTCCACATTCAATACAAGAGGAGCGTGATTCTACTAGCTTGAGCGATTCTTGCTTAGGGATATGCTGAATATTGTCCAACCTTCTTTGGATAGCATTGAGGCAATCCATAACCAAGTCTTCATGAGTCCTCTCAATCACACTCTTCGCTACTCCCTTTGAAGGTTGTAAATTTCTTGAACTTCTCTGACTATCCCATAATTGATTTTAAACTAATAATTTGATCAATTCCTTAGCCTGAGTGGGAGTCTTTGCCATGAATGAACCCGTAGCTGAAGCATCTAAGTGTTGACGAGATAGAATATTCAATCCCATGTAGAATCTCTCAATAACTTCTCCAACCGATAGAGCATGATGAGGGCATGCATCCGTTTATTCACAGTATCTTTCCCATGCTTCTCCAATGCTCTCATCAGCATTCTGCGTAAATCCAAGAATCTTGTTCTTCAAAGCTTGAGTCTTACCAGGAGGGAAGTATTTTGCTAAGAATGCAACTGCTAAGGCATCCCACACAGTTTTTACTGTGTTTTCCAATTCATTGTACCATTGCTTGGGGTGCCCAACTAGAGAGAAGGGGGAACAACCGCACACATGCTTGATCTCCGATCAATCCCGTTATCTTGAATGTAGTGCAAACTTCAAGGAAGTGCTGCAAGTGGTGATTCGGATCTTTCGAACTTGTGAACGTTTTTTGTGCCACTAATCCAATATATCTCTCCAGTTGGTATGGATGCTGATCTTGAGCTTCTTAGAAATCTGTCTTAACAACATTAGCTAATTGAGGCTTGAAACGATTAACCAAGGGTAACTCTGCCATCTCCTCTTCTTCTAGATCTGCAATTGTGAATAATACTCGAGGGCTGGCACAGACTGCTTCTCCAACTAAATCTCCAAGTGACTTGCTTCTCTTCTCCGCTATTCTCTTCTTGCGTAAGAGCCTTTCTGGATCATCGGTGTAACTAGAGGGTTTGTTTAACTTAGGACCGTCCATACCTGTTAGTTTCACTTAACAAAATATATGTACTAAAGAGACAAGTAAAGCACAATAACAAAATACTAATACATCAAACAATATTTAAAACCTGCTATGGTCCTCGGCAATGGCGCCAGAAAAATATGTTTGTTGGTCGTTACTATGCACCCACTTATATACCGCAAGAGCACGGTGTACATTGTAGCACTTTTTCCCTTAAATTGAGTATCCAAGGTTTATCGTATCCACTAGGACCTTAGGGATTATCAAACAAAGTTAAAAGTAAAAGATCTAGTCAAGGCTACTGTCAAGTTCGAGTTGTATGAGAGGAGACTGGCCAGTGCCAAGGTGCGCCAGATAGCAAATTTATCGTTACGCCGTTCAGCGCAGGGTTGAGCCGATCGGCACACTAGCAAATCTACAGTTGCGTCGGTCGGGGCTGGAGTTGAGCCAATTGGCACGCGAACAAATCTAAGCCAATGCGTGTCAGTTGCCTTGTAAGCCTAAGCTATTTTAGTGAGTAGACAAGATATCTAATAGTGAGATCATAACTAGATAGTCTAATCAAATAGCATCATAATGGTAATTATATGGATCAATGAAAACCTATAGTGAATAAGACCACCCGCCTTTTTGAGCGTTTCCCGATTTATCGCTGCCGGGATGGACCCTTAATCACGCGAGTATCTTACCCTACTCAACTATCCAATAGTGTTGCACAGGCTTAGTGTTGTCACCGCTAAACCACACTACTAGTATCATCAAGCAACCATAATTAATACAATGTCCGAGTACTATCCTGATCACCATGATCAAAATAATATTGATCTACTTAGCCTAGAAATAAGCAATTGGAATAAGCACATGCATGATTATAGAATCAAGATAGACAGATCACCAAAACCATCATCAACATATTCGACCATCCATGAGATACATAGAGTAAGATTCATCACCGCCGAGATGGCCTACCTTGACGGATCAACTCTTACACCAATGGTTTTTGAAACTCAACTAAAGATCTATTCTAACGGGGCGAACCCTGGTGGCTCTAACTCATGAAACTGTTGTCCCTTCGACGCCTTCTTTTTGCTTTGGCCAGGGTTCCCAAGTATTTATAGGGGTTCTACTCGTAAAGGACTCGGTTTCTAGCAAATAAGTCGGTTGCGCCGATCGGCGCAGGATTGCGCCAGTCGACGCAAGCCGTGTCTCTTCTGGTTTCTCTTCCGAGTCGGTTCCTCTGTCTTCCACAGCTACCATGTGGGTCTTTTCCTTCGAGATAAAGTCTTGTACTGCACGTTGAGATCTTGAAGTTCCATAAATCTTCGAGGCGAATATCTTCAAGTGTCTTACACAGATAAACTTCCATAAAACATTGTGGAATGGGCCTCGGTCACTTCTGTGGGCCAAAACACCCTTGCGCCGATCAGCTCATGGGTTGCGCCGATCGGCGTACTAGGCTTTTTTGGTGCTTTTCGTCGCTTCTGGACTCCTGTCCTCTCAATCATCACTTTAATCGCCAATTTCATTTGTTTCTGCAATAAAGCTCCAAAACAACGCATATACAAATATACAGGTAAAATCACAGGTAAATGGCCTAAATTGATATCAATTATGCTCTAATTGGGTAATATTCACATATAAAAGGGGCACTTAGGGAGTGCCAACAGCGGCCTACATGTCTAGGAAGGTCACTTGTTGAACAAGGTCACCTGGAACGTACATGATCAATAAGATACCTTCTTCCCTATCGCCGGTAGTGGAAGGGACGAGCAGCTCATCCGAAGGGTTAGAATGTCGACCCTGGCCGCCCAATAACAAGTCTTCGAGCATGACATCAGCACGACCAGTGATGAAGAGCACGTGGTAGGTTGCCAGCAGCGGCATCCACCTCCTCTATCTTCATCGTCCAGAGGGACATGAACCTGAGTGGCATGAACTGGGGGATCTTGAGCAGCTTGTGTCTCTGGTCGAGCTTGCCCTTGCTAACATTGTCCATCATTGCCTTCACCACTCCATCTCTAGTGGTCGTGCTCTCACCGACGACCACCACCGCGCACCCTCGCTTGATGATGGTCCTGCTGCTCGACCCACCGGAGTCGAACATGTGGTCTAGCACGCGCAGACATCATCGTCAATCTTGGCATTGACACATCCGATGCTTGGGATCGAAGAAGAGCTTGTGGTGGTCAGAGGTGCGGGAGGGGCACAGGTTCATGGGCGGGATTGGATTTGAAGGTCGTGGCAAAACGAGCGGGGTGCCAAGCACGATGGCGCATGTGGGGTGTCGGAGAAGGAGAAGGTTGGGAATTGTGATTGGAATTTTTCTATGATACATGGGTCCCACATGGTGAATAGGAGCCTGGATGCATGTCTCCATTGGAGTTGGATGCAAATTTTGCTGACTGACTTGTAAAATGGGATTTACGAGTCTAATTTTGCATGCCCCCCTGAAGATGCTCTAACTCTTGTTCAACTTCTTCTTTCCATATAATATATCTATGGATATGTGAGCTTTGGCCTGCATATGTTTTAATTTGACAAAAACTATCTGGTTCAGTCGTCTAGATGCAACACTTGTATTGATGTAAACTTTCTTTGGTCAAGATACAACATACATATACCTTTATTGCGAGAAAGATACAAATAACTATAGGAAATGATACAGTACCAGATGTTGTTGATGCCGAGGTTGTTCCCGATCCAGAACCTTAGTTCCATGCACAGGACGTACCCACGGACAGCAGCAATACTCGTGGAAGCCTTGATCATCATCACTACTCTGTTGTACGTAATTAAGAGCACCTAGAGGTTCTTGTCAAAAACCATATTGTTCCTAGCTAGTAAGCCTTAGCCATAGAGAACTCAACATACTAATCACAAACATTTAGAATTTTGGTGATGAAATTTTGGGTGTAGTAGTATGCTTGTGGAGCCCGCCATAGAAGTGGTACTTGAACCTTTGGAGTCGCTCAAGCTCCCATGGTGATGACGATGTTAATATATAACGTGGTGGCCACCACCACCATCAGCGGTGCCCGGGACGACCATGAGGTGGACGTAGCCGTTGGGTTGGCCCCATCCGAAGTCTAGTTGGGAGTACAAGCCTAGATATATAGCTGACGACGATGAGGTCCGTCTCCGGGTCGAACCACCCCTCCGACCGCATCCCCCTTGCCATCGTCGACGCATCCTTTTCCTAATTCCATGAAATCCAGCAGCGAGCGGATGTACTTGTCGGTGTATCCCACCTTGGCCGCCGCCGATGTCAAGAGGACAACGTTGCCGAGGTAGATGGTCGGCAGTGGCGGGCCCGGGCATCAGCTGTCACGTGTACACATGAGTAATATCCTGTTCCTTTCCTCTGATCCCGATGCATGCACATCGCCACAAAGTGGGCCACCACCTTCTTCTTCTCCTTTGCCATCGCTGGAGATGACGACGGTGCTCGTGGCTTCGTGTTTGAGCAGGTTGACCTGGTCTCTGGAAATGGGGAGGGTACATATATGGAAACCCAGGCTGCTTTCAAAATAGAAAAAGAAAATAATCTTCGAAACCAAGATTAAACCCCTAGGGGTGATTGACGATGATCAAAGGGGTTACACTAAGGAGAAACTGTTAACGAAACACATAAATTGCAAGAAGAAACTGAACTCCTCCAAAAACAGGATTGAAAGGGAACTGCATAGACTATGCTAAGGCAACTTTTTTATCTGGAATGCAAGGGGTTTAGGAAATCCAGCAAGGATCAAGCAACTGAAGGAATTCATCAGACAAGAGAACCTGGAGTATGTAGGGATTCAGGAGACAATTAAGCAAGTTTTCTCAGAAAAAGAACTGGGGGAAAATGCTTAGGGGTTACCTTTCAAATGGACCTGGGTGTCGGCAAGAGGCCACTCTGGTGGCATCTTGGTAGGGGTGAAAGAAGACACGCTTGGAATAGAAAACTGGGATAAAGGAGAATATTTTCTAGGGGTCTCAGTAAGGAACAGAAAGTCCAACTTCAGAGGGGAGATTGTTTGTGTTTATGGACCAACACAACATGAATATTCCTTACGGTTTCTGGAAGAGTTGAATGCGAAATGTGACCAAGTCAGACTGCCTTTAGTAATTGGGGGGTGGGGGGGGGGGATTTCAATCTTTTAAGGGAGTTAAGTGATAAGAGTTCCAATAGTGGAGATATTAAGCTGATGGAAGCTTTCAATAATTTCATCAACTCTCAAGACCTCAAAGAGTTAGACAAGAATGGGCTCAGTTTCACTTGGACCAACAAAAAACAAAACCCAATCTTTAGCAACACAGACAGAGTCCTAGTTTCAACTGAATGGGAAGAGAGATACCCACTCTGTATGGTGACGGGACTAACAAGAATAGGTTCACATCACTCTCCTTTGATTCTGGATTCGGGGGAAAAGATGGAGGTAAAATCAAGACAATTTTATTTTGAGAAGCAATGGCTACATCAGGAAGGTTTTGACCAGACAGTGAGAGACAAATGGAATCATACCAAGAGCAAAGCTCCAATAAATGCATATTCCATCGAAAAATGGCATAGTTGTCTCAAGGGGCTGAGACAGTTCCTAAAGGGATGGAGCAGAAACCTAAGGGGTGAATACAGAAGGGAAAAAGAATTGATCTTACAAAAAATACAGGAAATTGATAAAAAAAAATGGGGTGGATAACCGAGCCAGTGAAGAGGATTGGACTGAAACATATGGGCTGGAAGAAGAATTAGAGAATATTATGAGAGAGGAAGAGTTATGTTGACAGCAAAGAGGAGATCAACAATGGATCATAAAGGGAGACTCCAACACAAACTTTTTTCTTTTGGTGGCTGTTGGCACTTCCAAATTAGAGCATAATTGATACTAATTTAGGCCATTTACCTATAATATTATCTATATATTTGTATATGCATTGTTTTGGAGCTCTATTGCAGAAACAGGTAAAATTGGTGATTAAAGTTATGCTGGACAGGATAGGAGTCCAGAACCGACGAAAAGCACTGAAGAAGCCCAGTGCGCCGATCGACGCAGTCTATGAGCCGATCGGCGCAAGGGTGTTTTGGCCCATCGAATTGACCAAGGCCCATTCCACATATTTATGAAAGTTTATCTGCGCAAGACACTTGAAGATATTTGCCTAGAAGATTTATGGAACTTTAAGATCTCAACGTGCAGTACAAGACTTTATCTCGAAGGAAAAGGCCTACATGGAAGCTGTGGAAGACAGAGGAGCCGACTCGGAGGAGAAACCAGAGAAGACACGGATTGCGCCGATCGGTGCAACCGACTTATTTGCTAGAAACCGAGTCCTTTACGAGTAGAACCCCTATAAATACTTGGGAACCCTGGCCGGGAAGGACAAAGGCGATCGAGGGACAACAGACCCGTGAGTTAGAGCCACCAGAGCCTTTGTAACTATCTTCTGTAGAATCCCCTTTAATTGCTTATTTGACATTTCTACTTGTCCATTTGTCTGAGGATGGTAAACTGTTCCAATTCTGTGTTCAACCCCAGACCTAGCTAAAAACCTAGTAAATTCTCCTCCTGTAAAATGGGATCCTCCATCTGTAATTACTATCCTTGGTATTCCATACCTAGGAAAAACTTGTTCTTGAAGTATATTTCTTGATTCTCTTGTAGTATTGAACTTGCATGCCATTGCTTCAACCCACTTGGAGACATAATCAACAACAACCAATATATATTCCCAACCATGAGAATTCACATATGGTCCCATAAAATCCATGCCCCATACATCAAAGATATCAACTTGAAGATTATACTTAAGAGGCATTGTATTCCTACTGTTGACATTTCATATTCGTTGGCATTGAGCACATGTTGCAACATACCTTTTTGCGTCTTCATGCATAGTAGGCCAATAAAATCCACTCGCCCATACTTTCACCTGTGTTCTGAAATAGCCATAATGTCCCCTATAATCCGAAGAATGAAATTTTGACAAAATGCTCGCTCTTTCTTCTCTGGGTACACATCTTCTCACCACTCCATCCTGACAATACCTATACAAGTACGGGTCGGCCCATATGAATTTTCTCATTTCACTCTTAACTCTTCTCCTTGTATTCTTGTTCATCATATCAGTTTGTCCCTTGAAACCTTTGATAATATCTGTTATCCAACTCTCTCTATGATCAAATGCGGCGAACAACTACTCTTGTTGCATTTCATCTTTTATTAGCTCAGTTGATGATGACTCAAGACGAGACAAATGATATGCTACAGAATTTTCCACTCCTTTCTTATCTCTTATTTCCAAATCAAATTCTTGTAGCATCAATACCCATCGCATTAACCGAGGCTTAGACTCTTTCTTTGAAACCAAGTATCTTATAGCAGCATGATCAGTATATACAATCACCTTAGAATTCAGAATATAGGATCTGAACTTCTCAAAAGCAAATATAACAGCTAACATCTCTTTCTCAGTGGTTGAATAATTAATCTGAGCTTCATTCAAAGTTTTGCTAGCATAATAAATAGCATGCACTTTTCCATCTTTCTGCTGTGCAAGAACAGCTCCAACTGCATAATCACTTGCATCACACATAATTTCAAAAGGTAAACTCCAATCAAGTGGCTGCATGATAGGTGCAGAGCATAGAGCTTCCATTAATCTTCTGAAGGCAAATAGTCTTTTATCATCCATGAAAAATTCTGCATCTTGCTTCAACATTTCTATCAAGGGTTTAGCAATCTTCGAGTAATCTTTAACAAATCTATGATAGAAGTTGGCATGTCCAAGAAAACTCCTCAAAGTTGTAAGATCAGTAGGGGGAGGTAGTTTCTCAACTGTAGATACCTTTGCCTTATCGACTTCTATTTCCCTATTTGATATGACATGACCAAGTACTATCCCTTCTGTCACCATGAAGTGACACTTCTCCCAATTAAGAACCAAGTCACATTCAACACACCTTTTCAAAACATTCTCTAATTTTTCCAAGCAACTATCAAAATCAGCACCATGTACGGAGAAGTCATCCATGAATACCTCCATAATATCTTCTATGAATTCAGCGAATATTGCATTCATGCATCTTTGAAATGTGGCAGGCGCGTTGCAAAGACCAAAAGGCATCCTTCTATATGCATATGTCCCGAAAGGGCAAGTAAAAGTAGTTTTCTGCTGGTCTTCTGGTCTTACTAGTATTTGAAAGAAACCACTATATCCATCCAAATAACAAAAGTAGGAATTCATTGCTATCCTTCCAAGCATCTCGTCAATGAACAGAAGAGGATAGTGATCTTTCTTCGTTACTTTGTTCAAACTTCTGTAATCTATGCACATTCTCCATCCAGTTGCAGTCCTTTGGGGAATCAACTCATTGTTCTCATTAGGCACTACTGTCAATCCTCCTTTCTTGGGCACACAATATACTGGACTAACCCATTCACTATCGGCAACAGGGTAGATCATACCTACATTAAGTAGCTTCAGAATCTCCTTTTTGGCCACTGGCTTCATAGATTCTTTCAACCTCCGCATCCCTTCAACTACTGGTTTAGCATTTTCTTCCAAGTTAATCTTGTGAGTGCAGAATGTGGGGTGATCCCTTTGATGTCATCCAATGTGTAACCAATGGCCTTTTTATACCTTTTGAGCATAGCAAGTAGCTATTCTGTTTCTTCTTCTGTTAGGGCGCTATTCACGATAACCGGATATGTTCTATTTTTTCCTAGATATTCATAGCGTAACTCCTTCGGAAGTTCTTTCTGTTCTACCTCTGGTGCTTCATCTGGATCCAGCTCCCCGAGAGGTTCAAAATCAAGATTTTCCTGGTTGAGCCGATCGGTGCAAGCTTCGCGTCGATCGGCGCTGGCAGTATCCTTGTCAGCTCCGCTCATGAGGTGGTCTAGTGGGTCACCCATATCCATCCCTATCTTTTCATCCTCCTCTGGGTCCAATTCCTGATAGCAAGAAGGGTCTTGATAAGACGGATCATTAAATTGAAATTGCACTTCTTCGCCTCCCAGGTGTAGCGTAATTTGACCTTTCCCAGCATCCAGAACAGCTTGTACTAATCTCAAGAATGGCCTTCCTAGAATGATGTCTTCAACTCCAGATTCCTCATTGTTTAGAACGAAGAAGTCTACTGGTATTGTTTTTGAGCTGATCACTACTTCAACATTTTTTTATCACTCCCAGTGGCTTGGTCTTCCTTCCATCTGCCATGACGAGCTCAAGTTCAATCCCCATCAGCCGCTATTGAGTTTCATAAGGCATGCTCATGAATGCATCATAAGTCATTAAGCTAACATGGGAACCAAAATCACACAAGGCTTTTAGAAATTTCTTCCCCGATATCTCACATGGTATGTATGGCTCTTCTTCTTGCTCTTCAGTGAGACCTATAGCATAAACACCACATAATCTTTCATAGGGGGATGACTCAAAGCAACTGTCTAATAATCTCTTTGCTTGTTTCACCTCTGTTCCATCAAGCTCTATATCATCCTTGTAAAGCTTCCCTAAAACTCTCCTAATAATTTCTTGATCGAAAACTTCTGACTTGAGGCAATTACTTGGGAAATTATACTCAATTTCGGCTTCGGAAACATCTTGCGGATTGAAGGATCTCATCATATTGAGCAACTCTTGCAAAAAATCAATAGGAATCCAGTCCATTGGCTCAAATTCATCAAGTGGTTTAGCATTTGCCAATGTCCTATCCCCCTTTGGTTTAGAAAAGTTACCTTCGAATTCCTTCAGGTGGTTGTCCAGAATCGTAGCTTCTATCTTGGTATATTCCTTGCAACTTGACGGAGATGACAGGGCGATCAATCCGCCCGTTGTTGCAACTGTGCTGATTGGCTTAGAGACTACGCCGATCGGCACGCGTGTTAGATCCATGGAAGTGGGTCTAACGGGCCCTATCTCTTCAATTGTATGCTCTGGAGTACTCATTGCCCTACTCTCAGACATACAGATCTGTTCAGCCGGTGACTCTTCCTTCTGCATAACTTTCGAGCATTGCTGATTTGGTTCTAGGTATTCTTCCTAGTGCTTGTGCAAAGCTTCATTCTCAGCGATTTTGCCTATCAATTCGATCCCTACCTTGGCTGTCAACCTTAGAAAACTTCCTTCGGCCGATCCATCCAAATGCATCCTTGATGCCTTGTTTATCGCCATGTAGAAGATTTGAGCGCACATATTTTCATCAATGCCGAGGTCAGGTCCTTGTTTTAACAATGTTTTAAAACGCGTACAGGCTTCCGCGAGAGATTCTTCATCTTCTTGTAAGAAGTTCACCACTTCTTTTCTCAATTTCTGCACCTTTGGCAAAGGAAAATAGTGTAGACAAAAATTTCCAACTAATTCACTCCAGTTACCTTTCGCATCTCGAGATGCTGCCTTGTGCCACTCTTTGGCTTTTCCTCCCAAAGAGAATGGGAAAAGCAGCCATTTGTAAAGATCTTGAGGCACTCCTTCATGATGGAATGTCTGGCAATGTCCTTCTAAATCTCGTAGGTGAGTATATGAGTTATCCTCCTTCGCTCCAAAGAACTTGTTTGCTTCAGCCATGCTAATGATAATGGGATTCAACACATACGAGGAGACCGTGGCCTTCTCATCTGAGGATTGAGGCACCAGCACGTCTGGAGATGGCAAAGAAAGCTCCCTGAGCATCGGAGAAGGTCCTTTTGTACTCATCCTAAAAATTCACACAAAACACAAAAACAAAAACAACTAGAAAAGAAAAGGATTAGACGTTAGTGAAATATTAATAGTAAAAGAACTGGCTTGTTCCCCGGCAACAACGCCAGAAAATGAGCTTGTTGGTCATAATTACGCACCCACTTATATACCGCAAGAGTACGGTGTACAGTTGTAGCTCTTTTCCCCTCAGAGTATTCCAAGGTTATCGAATCCACAAGGAACGAGCGGAACTATTACTATTAAAGGCTTACTAACAGATTGCAATGGTTGGGTTGGTGTGAATGATGACGGTGAGAGAGTGGTGGATGAATGTTATTAGAGATGCAACAGGATAATGAAGGATTCTCTCCTTAGGATTGGTTCACTAGCATGCAACCTTATTCTTATTAACTCGGATGATGATTCTAATATTCTACAAGAAATGGTGGTTTCGTTCGCCCCGGCTGTCACTGCAGAGGTTATTAGCTCCCCACTAGTTTCTTGCACTATGCCATGGGCAGAAGCGTACCGGCCGATACACTAATGAAATAGATACACAATCGGGTTCACTACATAGATTAAATTCATCAAGAGAGTATCAATAAGTATGAGAGTTACATGACCAGATCCCCGCACCAGAGAAGAGAATATAAGACTACTAGCTCATCCTCCTGCTAAACATAGCAGAGGGGTGAGAAATAGCGCTGGAACGTGCATGAGCCGATCAGCGGTGGTTGCGCCGATCGGTGCGGCCTCCCTTCTGGTTGTTCTCATCGGTGTTGACTAACTGTCGCTGCCAATATTCTGAAATCCTAGTTTTATTAACTGGATATCACGATTGCCGTCTCTCCGTTCTCGTCGCTTGGCTCTTGATAGATGTCTTCTTTTTATATCAGGCGAGATTAGGTCAACTTCCACCAACTTCGACTTGTATTGGGTTGGGCCTGTGTCCTTGGACCGAATTATTCTTTTCATTGTCTTTTACCCTCCTGCGCCGATCGGCGCAGGTCCGCACCGATCGGCGCGGCTCTGTATCTGGCCCATCCTGTTGCTCTTTGATTCTTTATCCATAATTGCCCTGTTTTATTCCTGTTTTCTGCAATTACATCCAAAACAAAACAACTACAAATATATGCAAATATGGAGTGAATTGTTAGTCAAAACCACCAAATTAAGATGTAAAATATACCTTTTTGGTAGATAAAATGGGTAGCTAGAAACCACCAACACCGATCAAGAATCAGACGTGAACTAGGTGTCCTACGTGACTGCTCCATGGCATCTAGATGCCTGCCAAGCCATCTGGCTCTCTCTGACTCTGGGTCCAGTCTTGGTCTCTTCTTGCTCTTGGGCTTCTCTGGCATCTTCCCTTCTCCCTTGTCCTGACCTAATCCTGCCATCACTGTTGTTGTGCTGTTACTGCACGCATGTAGGTATAGACAGGATAAACATAGAATCCTAGTACATCTACAAGCAAAGCACCGCTAGGAAAGAATGCGCAGTAGAAATCCTAGCACTGAATGAAGGACATGATCACTAGGCAAATATGCAAAGTAACAACAGTGATCATTGACTTTATGTAGCTAGTGCGAGTCATCTAGTGTACAGTCCAATAATGGCAATTAAATCTAACTATAGACTAGACGAGATACAAATCCTAGATATGCAATTAACAGATATACAGGCAATTAATTGCAACCAAGATTGAGCCTACTAGCTAATTAATGCAACTTAAAACATGGGCAGTCAAATCTAATTGCATCAATTAAGCTAATTACTCAAATTTAGAGCATGATAGATGAAAAGGAGATATGGCTCAATACCCTTGGAGACTCGAAGTCGAATCCGAACGAAGAACCGCAACCGATCGCCTACAAACTGGAGCTTTCGACTTGCTGGCAATGGGGGAAACCAAAAAGATCACCCTTGCCCTAAAAGTAGGTGGAGCTCGGCTATGTGGGTTGGCAAATGTATGCGCGTGTGCGAGGAGAAGGTAGTGGTGGCGGCGCTGAGAGCAGCGGCGGCACATGGTGATGGTGGCGAAGGGTGGCGCGACGGCACGGGTGAGGCGGCAACGACTCTGGTTTGCGGGCGCGCGTGGGAGCGGGTGCTGGCGGTGCTGTGGCGGCTCTTTTCTCTGGTGCGCGTGGGCGAGCGCATGCATTAGTGAGCGGCAACACGGGTCGGCGACGATGGCAGAGAGAGGGCGGCGTCGGCTCTGGGCAAATTCTTGGTGTTTGGCACGAACAAGGAAGAGACCAAAGTCTCTGACAAATTTTGACCTAGGTCAAAACAAGAATGGACGACCGAGATCTAAACAAGACGAGATCAATGGTCACCAAGAAAAGGTTGAGATCATGTTTTCAACATAGTGACCAGACGATACAATCTCTAGACCGGACCGTCCAGTCAGGTCCCGAGTCTGCTGGCGACCCACACAGACCGGACGGTCCGATGTCTAGGACCGTTCTGTCTGGTCTCCATGACCAGACTGACTCGTGACACTGTACACTCGGCACTGACCGGACTATACGGTCTAATGATCGGACTGTACGGTCACTATAGGATTTTTTGCTGAAACAAGGAATTTCTCCATTTTCCAAGTGCCATCGCCAAACACTCAATTAAACAATGCACTTGGAGTATGAAGGGAACTCTCAAACACTCATTTTCAAATAGTGGAACTCTATGGCCTTATAATTTTTGCAAATGCCAGATGAAAGATCGAGCAAATAAGAACCAAGGCAATTAAGAACCAAAAGGGTATGTATGAGCCTTAGTCCATGAACCGCGCGATTAGGTTTAACCTTGGAGTTCATAAGAGCTTGCTCAATGGGCATTAAGCACAATCATTTCCTTTGGTCACACATACGGAGATGTAATCTCATATAGAGCATGAGGCACAAATATCTCTCAATGTGATAAGCCTCCTTTGTGTTTCCTATGTGATGCATGCAACAAGCATTTTACATATGCAATAAAGTAAACATGTCATGTGAATGCAAGCAATATTGAACAAGACACAAAGGAAACCTAACAATGTCAAATTTGAACCCCTCTCAAGCTTACTCACTATAAGCCATGCCCTTGCCTTGAGAGAAGCCAAACAACCATCTCAAGCACTCCCCCCTTGCTTATAGCTATCTTGAGTGGGTTAGACATTGACTAATTTTTATGTGTTTTTATTTTAGTTATTTACACATGCATGGATGCAAAGCATACTAGTCACAAAGGAGTCCTAATTAGCATGCAATGCAAGAGAAAGAAAAACACACTACAACTACCAAAAACAAAACAAATACGGTTACCTCCCTCATGAGTAGATAGGTCGTTGAGGTCCATGTCATTTGTGGTGGACTTCACATAATTTTCATGAAAGCGCTCGGTCCACCACCACCACCACCATCTAGGTCCTGTACTTGGGCACCCACTTGTATGTAGCCGATCTGTCAAGATCAACAATGCACTTAGGCACCCATGTGCGCTTGACCTTTTGCTTCTTGTTTGGTGGTCCCAAACCCTTGGCTTTCACCTTGCCATCCTTGTTCCTAAAAAGCTTGAAATGGTCCCAAAGCCTTGGCTTTCACCCTAGGACAATCCTTGGTGGTGTGGCCATCCTTGCAACACCTCTCGTAATAGTAGTCGTCGTCGAGTAGGGGCTTGATCCATTCGGGAATGGAGTCACTCATCCCAATGTTGTCGATGGTGGTGGGATATGAGCCAAGTCCCCGATGAGAGACGTTGTTCACAAGGTTTATTCCAAGAATCTCCTTGTGAATGGCTCTACCACGTGTAAGCCTCTCGAAGCCATCCACCACCATCTTCCTCTCTTCTTTGAGCTTGTGATATTCCTTCAAAACAAATGGCTCAAGAGAAGAAACCTCAACCAAGGTGGTTAGTTCATCACACATAGTAGAAGCATCGCTCTTTGATGAACAAGAGGAGGGAGAGGCAAGGTTCTCAATATTGATGCCTCATAAGTAATCTCAAGGGCCTTGTACTTCTCATAAAGCTCTATATGATCACGCTTGAGTTTGTCATAACTCTTGTTTAGGGCCTCATGAGATGTGACAAGGTCCTTGAGCTCACTCTCAAGGTCACCAACAGGGTCCTTAGCCAACTTACACTCTTTTCTTACCACATCCAACATTTTGGATTTCTTGATGGCGATGTCGTGGGCTTGCTCAAGCATACTTCACAACTTGGCACATGTGTGCTCCTCATCATCGCTATCATCACTGCTCTCATCTTCACTCTCCCCAATTTTGCACACCTTCTTTTGGTCAGCGGATAACACATCTGATCATGATCAAGAATGTATTCATCGTGTCTTCATTCTTCGTAATTGAAATTCTTGATCTTCATGATTCTTTTCTCCCATTATTTGTTTCTGTGAACAAGATAGAATCTTTGCAAAGCATTAGTTAAAAAAACATATTGACACAAGGAGAACAGTTTACATTGTAGCACTTTTTCCCTTAGAGTATTCCAAGGTATAATTGAATCCACGAGGATCAGCAAGAGAACCGTGTTTAGAGTTCACTATTTCATCTAACAAATCAATCCTATCATGAAGTACATATTGCACATATAAGAGAGTCAAAAAAGATGAAGGTTGGAGTTGCAAACCTGAGCCAAAGTGTGCTTGATGCTTAGTTGGCCAAGGCTTGTGGGAGTAGGAGCATACACATCAACCAAGGAGTATCACCTGGAGTTAGCCTATATGCATCTAGTGGTCGGAGGAAGGCTGTGCCGATCGGCGCAACTGGTGTGCCGATCGGTACTGAAGCAGTAGTCGTTATCATCTTAACCCTAGCTTACTTGGCACTTTAAACAATCGGTAAACATCGAAGATGAGCAAGACCACCCTGCTTTCCGAGTGGCTCCCGATTTATCGCTGCCGAGAGCAAACCCTTAATCGCGCGAGTATCTTAACCCTACTTGACTATCTAAAAGTGTTGCGCAAGCTTAGCTCTATCACAACTAAACCACACCCTAGCATCATCAAACAATCATGATTCATACAAGATCCAAATACTAGCCTAATCACCATGATTAAGAGAGCACCGAACTAAGCAATTGAATAAGCACATGTAAGATCAATCAATCTAGACGAACACAAATTGCAGCCAAGGATAGAATTAAGATAGATAACATAAAGATCGATAACTTATGCCAATATTCATCATCGTCAAGGGCGCGTCGATCGGCGCCGCCTTGATACATTGTTAATGACTCCTATGGTACATGGCTCTACTTCTCCTAGCTCCGGTATAGTGTACCACGTAGGGTCCCTACCCGACTAGACTACATCTCTTCAATTTGGTGGCTCTTCAACTCCGGCGGCCTCCTGGCGATCTGCAGCGGCTTCTATACCCTAACTCTCCCACTTGTTGTACTTGTTTCTCCGCGTCCCTTCCTTGAACGTCGTATGGTGTGATGAGGACATCACTCCTAAGGATACATGCAACACTCCTCCAATTTTGGACTTGCAAGGTCCAATGACTAGAGCTCGTGCACGACGACTAAATTTAGAGGTGAGCTCGTTTCTACGTTCTTCATTATATGTCACTTTTGAGAATGGTTTGCTACCTAATGATTATATTGTAATTAGGAACCATAAAGAGGACCAGGAGATGATGGGAGAAGGACTTGGAGACGTGGAGGACCAGCAAGAACATGGAAGCCAAGGTGGAGGCCCAACCAAAACCGACTTCGAGTCTGTTTTGGAGCTCAGGACCAGTCTGCACTAAAACTGATGCCCAATACGCATACGGACTCGGATTTGGACGTTCTACATATGAACGGAAAGATAAGAAGAATACCTTTCCAATGCCGCCGGTCTCATATCAAAATTCATCTGGAGTCATCAGGAATCGTCGAAACAAGAGAGTCCAGAATCTGTTTCGGTGCTGTGTCGCCTGTTTTTGGCCTTTGGGCTTTGTATCTAGTTGAGCCCAAGTAGGGGTGCGTCTAGAGGGTCTTGCATGACCCTAGGATCTTCATATAGAGCCGCCACCGTACCATTAGGGTTCGGATTTTGGTTAGATTATTCTGTTCATAACAGTTTCGCCATCATCACGGTTTGTGAGACCCCAACTTCGTAAGATTCATAATACATCTACAATTGTGTTGCATTCTTCTTTGTTCTTGCTTGTGTTCTTGATTCGTAGGCAGGGATTAGCCTTCTCAGCAAGGTCAATCATTTTAGGATGGTTGATAACCAGAGGAGACGTCGTGTTGCGATTGCGGGGTTTTGAACGTGCTGTTCTGAAGCCGGATCGATTTGTGTGTCGCCTCCGACCAAATCAATGTATCCAGAACCTTTCGGAAGATCGGGAACCCTTGTCCACATCAAGTGGTAATCAGAGCTTCAGGTGCACCGTCAGGTTCGCACTACCCTTAGTTAATTTCGTTTTGTGTTCATCCTATCATCCGCAGAAAAGCCAAAAAAAAAATTTCCCCTCCGCCCATAACCACGTGTTTAGCCTTTGCATATTTCAATTTTAGAGTCCGTAGTGTTGAGTTTGTGCCCTAGTTTTTGTTTAGTCGCTGGTTTAGTTTGTGTTTTTCTCATCAGTAGTGTTTCCCTTGCAACCCTAGCCGCCATCCCCTTCACCATCCTCTGTTCTATCGGCTTTGTGTGCTAGGGTTGATTGATCGATACACCCACCCTAATCCCACCCTAAACCCACCCTCAAACACCTCGGACCAATCCCCACAAATTCCACTTTCTGCTGCATCCATGCCGCCAAAAAAAAATCTTACCCGATTCCAAACTCGACCCCTAACCGACTCGGGTTTCTGGAAAACCGACTCCGACCCCCCTTCGGTAAAACGGGCATAACTTTTCGCTCGGTTGTCCATTTTGGCTGAAATTTTTACAGGAGATTTTTGACTCAAAGTTAGGCATACCCACACTTGGCTCCGCCCTGTGTGCCCTCGTCAAAAAATTCAAAACAAATCGGGAAGATAAAGAAAAAATTGATTTAAGTTTAAACCCGATGTTTTCTGCAACTTCAAGATTTTCTATAGGCCACATCCTACCTCTGTTTGAGCTGAACTTTTTTGTGGATTCTCTTCCATTGTTAGTGAGTTGGAGAAAAATATCAAAAAAATAAAATAGAAAAAAAGAAATTTGGGATTTCTACTAGTGCTACATCTTGCCCCCTGAAATTTCTGGATTTGGCTGTTTTGCACTAAGCCCCTGTTATCGCATGTTGTGCCTTTGTCTTCTTGTTTCTACTTTGCTATCACTACTGTTCTAGGACATACTTAGACCAGCAACTAGGGACAAGTTACTTGGGCACTTATTCAGCTTTACTATCTGTTTTTGATTTGTGTACCACTCACATATATATTTGGCCTTCCTAGCTCTACATATTTCTTCTGGACAGCACACAGGTTATTTTGTGACCCTTGAAATCATGGAACACATCTCTCTGGTATCCTTTGCTTTGCTTTTCAGAACTTTGTAAGAGCTTTGCAAGGAGTTTCCTTTTGTTGTGTTGAGAGGCACCACTGCTTAGCTGTTTTGTAGGGATAACCTTCACTGTTTGTTTCCTGTTTTGGTGTTTGTGATGGCAGGAAGTGACGACGAAGAGATGGCTTCACCCTCACAATTTTTTGAGTGTGTGAGCCAAGAGCAGCTCCAGAAGGCTTTGTAGGCTGCTCAGAGTGATTTGACAGAGACGATCACCAGAGCCGTTACTGATGCGGTCAGCAAGCTTCACATTGGAGAAAGCATCGAGCGGTTAGAGAAGCGGGTCTCTAAGTTAACCGATCAGGTTGTCACATTGGAGACCGTTCCTAAAACCAACAATATGAACACCAATAACAACAACAACGATGTTGAAGACGTCCATGATGAAGACACGGTGTATAAGGCTGATGGCACCGTGGATTGGTCAGCTACAAGGACCGCATGATTACGACGTCGTTTGCAACATAATACTCAAGGTATGGGTGGTTTCCATAACTACAATCGTCGTCCACACGGTAACTATGCTCCAGATGACCCTTATGCTAAAATTAAGTTTTCAATTCCTTCGTTTTTGGGTCAGTATGATGGTGATGTTTATCTTGATTGGGAGATGACTGTAGAACAAAAATTTAATACCCACCTTGTTCCTGAACAACATAGAGTTAGACAAGCTACTAGTGAGTTTAAGGACTTTGCTATTGTTTGGTGGAGTGGTCTAGCTACTGAAACTGATTTACCTACTACTTGGGAAGAACTTAAGGTAGCAATGCGTGATCGTTTTGTTCCCCCTTCTTTTTATAGAGAGATTCGTAATAAACTGCAATGTTTAGAACAAGGAGATAAAACTGTTCAGGAGTATTTTAGTGAGCTTCAGAAGGGTTTGATTCGTTGTGCTGTAGTTGAAAAAGTAGAGGACCAGATTTGTCGCTTTTATTCTGGTTTAAGAAAAGAAATTCAGGACATCCTTGATTATAAAGAATATTATACCCTCACCCAGTGTTTCCAGTATGTTATGCTTGCAGAGAAAGAATCACAGGGACTTTTCCAGGCTTTTGAGGAGTACAGCAAGTCAAGGAACTCCTACCCCCCACGCTCGACGGGAACTTCGGGGCTGCCCAGGCCATCTTTCCGGCCGTCCCCACCAGCAGCTACCAAGGGAACCAGTGTTGTTTCTGCAGCCCCAAGATCAGCCCCTGCACCTTCTACGCGCTCAGGTAAACTTTCTGTGCAGGTACCAGCTAGTAGTGCCTCCTCTGTTGCTTCGACAGGGCGCACTACAGGGATTCAGTGCCACCGCTGCCATGGACTTGGTCATGTGCAGAAAGATTGTCCTAGTAGGCGGGCATATGTGGCGACAGACGATGGTGGTTACATGAGCACCTCCGATGTGGAGGATGAGGAGGAGGACATCGCTGCCACCGGCAGTGACCTCGTCCTTGGAGGCGGAGACACCACAGGATACATGAACATTATTGTTCAACGTGTCCTTAGCACACAAGTTCATCAGCCCGAGACGATGCAGCGCCACAACTTGTTCCAGATTTTCTTCGTCATCAAGAACCACCGAGCACGTGTCATCATTGATGGAGGGAGCTACAATAACTTGGTGAGTTCTGATGTGATCAACAAGCTTGCTTTGACCACACGTCCACATCCACATCCGTACTACATTCAGTGGTTAAACGACTCTGGCAAAGCTAAGGTAATACAAACTTGTAGAGTTCCTTTTTCCATTGGTTCTTATGTGGATTCTGTTGATTGTGATGTCGTACCCATGCAAGCATGTTCACTTTTATTGGGTAGACCTTGGGAATTTGATAATGATGATGTACACCATGGTAGAAGTAATAAGTACACTTTTATGCATAAAGGAACTAAAATTACTTTGTTACCAATGACCCCTGCTGAAATTGTACAAGCTGATTTAGAAAGAGCTGCTAGTTTGAAAAATAAAGGTCCTGAAATTCAACAACCTGTTAATTCTAATTCTACACCTAGTAATGTTAATGATTCTTCAAGTTCTAAGGGTGCTGGAATTAAATTACAAGGTCGTTCATGTCTTGCAACAAAATCTGAGCTTGCTGAAATTTCTGATAATGATGATATTTGCTATGCTTTGATATGCAAAGAAGCTTTGTTTTCGCTTGATGATATTGCTTCTAGTGTTGTGTCTCCTGCTGTCACTAACCTTTTGCAGGAGTATAAGGATGTTTTTCCAGCTGAGATACCCCCGGGATTGCCACCTTTGAGAGGGATTGAGCATCAAATTGATTTGATTCCGGGTGCTACTTTGCCAAACCGTGCTGCTTATAGGACCAACCCTGAGGAGACTAAGGAGATACAATGACAAGTTCAAGACCTTTTGGATCGTGGGTATGTTCGTCAATCACTAAGTCCTTGTGCTGTTCCTGTACTTTTGGTTCCTAAGAAAGATGGTACTTGGCGTATGTGTGTAGATTGTAGAGCCATTAATAATATTACTATTAGGTATCGTCATCCTATTCCTAGGCTAGACGACATGCTTGATGAGTTATGTGGTGCTATAATTTTCACTAAAATTGATTTGCGTAGTGGCTACCATCAAATTAGAATGAAACTTGGAGACGAATGGAAAACAACATTCAAAACCAAATTTGGATTATATGAGTGGTTAGTAATGCCTTTTGGTTTAACTAATGCACCTAGTACTTTCATGCGCTTGATGAATGAGGTTTTAAGAGCTTTCATTGGCAAATTTGTGGTAGTTTACTTTGATGATATTTTGATTTATAGCAAATCCATAGATGAACATATGAATCATTTGCGTGCTGTTTTTGATGCTTTACGAGATGCACGTTTATTTGGTAACCTTGAGAAGTGCACCTTTTGCACGGATCGAGTCTCTTTTCTTGGCTATGTTGTGACTCCACAGGGAATTGAGGTGGATGAGGCGAAGATTAAAGCCATAAAGAGCTGGCCTGTACCAAAAACTATCACACAGGTGAGGAGTTTTCTTGGTCTTGCAGGTTTCTACCGCCGCTTTGTCAAAGATTTCAGCACCATTGTTGCACCTTTGCATGAGTTGACAAAGAAGGGCATTGATTTCCATTGGGGTAAGGTACATCATGAGTCTTTTGATGCTTTGAAGAATAAACTTACACATGCACCATTGCTGCAATTACCTGATTTTGATAAGATTTTTGAGCTTGAATGTGATGTTAGTGGTATAGGCATTGGTGGTGTTTTGATGCAAGATAGTAAACCTGTTGCATACTTTAGTGAGAAAATTACTGGGCCAGTTTTGAATTACTCCACGTATGATAAGGAATTGTATGCACTTGTACGTTGTTTAGAGACGTGGCATCATTATTTGTTGCCCAAAGAATTTGTTATTCATTCTGATCATGAATCTCTTAAGTATATTCATTCTCAATGTAATTTGAACCGTAGACATGCTAAATGGATTGAGTTTATTGAGTCTTTTCTTTACATTATTAAACATAAGAAAGGGAAGGATAATGTGATCGCTGATGCTTTATCTAGGCGCTATACTTTATTGTCTCAACTTGATTGTAGAATTTTTGGACTTGAGGCAATTAAAGAACAATATACTGCTGATGTTGATTTTAAGGATGTATTGCTGCATTGTAAAGAAGGTCGTGCATGGAATAAATTTGTGTTGAATGATGGATTCTTGTTTAGAGCTAACCGCCTACGCATTCCAGTTGGTTCCGTTCGTCTTTTGTTGTTACAGGAGGCGCATGGAGGTGGATTGATGGGTCATTTTAGTGCCAAGAAGACGGAGGATATTTTGGCCACACACTTCTTTTGGCCAAGGATGAGGAAAGATGTTGAGCGCTTTGTTGCTCGCTGCACTACATGTCAAAAAGCTAAGTCTCGCTTGAATCCATATGGTTTATACATGCCACTTCCTGTTCCTTCTATTCCTTGGGTGGATATTTCTATGGACTTTGTTTTAGGACTGCCTAGGACTAAGAGGGGGAGTGATAGTATTTTTGTTGTTGTGGATAGATTTCTAATATGGCACACTTTATACCATGTCATAAGACTGATGATGCTAGTTATATTGCTGATCTCTTTTTCAAAGAAATTGTTCGTTTGCATGGTATGCCTTCTACTATTGTTTCAGATCGTGATGCAAAATTCTTGAGTCACTTTTGGCGCACGCTTTGGAATAAGTTGGGTACAAAGTTGTTGTTTTCTACAACTTGTCACCCACAAACTGATGGACAAACTGAGGTGGTGAACCGCACTTTGGGTACTACATTGAGAGCTATTTTGAAGAAAAATTTGAAGCAATGGGAAGAATGTTTGCCTCATGTTGAGTTTGCATATAATCGGGCAACCCATTCTACTACCAAGGTAAGTCCTTTCAAAGTAGTGTATGGTTTTGATCCCCGTACTCCACTTGATATACTTCCTCTACCTATTCATGAGAGAGTTCATATTGATGCTAAGGAACGTGCTGAATTTATTTTGCAAATCCATGAGACCACTAGACTTAGCATTGAAAAGATGAATGACAAGTATAAAATTGGTGGTAGTAAAGGTAAAAAAGAAGTAAAACTTGATGTAGGAGATTTAGTATGGTTACACTTGAGAAAAGATAGATTTCCAGATTTGAGAAAGTCTAAATTAATGCCTAGAGCTGATGGTCCTTTCAAAATAATTGAGAAGATTAATGATAATGCATACAAACTTGAGTTGCCTCCTGAGTTTGGGGTTAGTCCTACTTTTAACATTTGAGATTTGAAACCATACTTGGGAGAAGAGAATGAGCTTGAGTCGAGGACGACTCCACTTCAAGAGGGGGAGGATGATGAGGACATCACTCCTAAGGATACATGCAACACTCCTCCAATTTTAGACTTGCAAGGTCCAGTGACTAGAGCTCGTGCACGACGACTAAATTTAGAGGTGAGCTCGTTCCTACGTTCTTTATTATATGTCACTTTTGAGAATGGTTTACTACCTAATGATTATATTGTAATTAGGAGCCATGGAGAGGACCAGGAGATGATGGGAGAAGGACTTGGAGACGTGGAGGACCAGCAAGAACGTGGAAGCCAAGGTGGAGGCCCAACCAAAACCGACTTCGAGTCTGTTTTGGGGCTCAGGACCAGTCTGCACTAAAACGGATTCCCAAGACGCATACGGACTCAGATTTGGATGTTGTACATATGAACAGAAAGATAAGAAGAAGACCTTTCCAATGCCACCGGTCTCATATCAAAATTCATCTGGAGTCATCGGGAATCGTCGAAACAAGAGAGAGTCCAGAATCTGTTTCGGTGCTGTGTCGCCTGTTTTTGGCCTTTGGGCTTTGTATCTAGTTGAGCCTAAGTAGGGGTGCATCCAGAGGGTCTTGTACGACCCTAGGGTCTTCATATACAGCTGCCACCGCACCATTAAGGTTCGGGTTTTTCTTAGATTATTCTGTTCATAACAGTTTCGCCGTCATCACGGTTTGTGAGACCCCAACTTCGTGAGATTCATAATACATCTGCAATTGTGTTGCTTTCTTCTTTGTTTTTGCTTGTGTTCTTGATTCATAGGCAGGGATTAGACTTCTCGGCAAGGTCAATCGTTTTAGGACGGTTGATAACCAGAGGAGACGTCGTGCTGCGATTGCGGGGTTTAGAACATGCTGTTCTGAAGCCGGATCGATTTTGTGTCGCCTCCGACCAAATCAACGTATCCAGAACCTTTCGGAAGATCGGGAACCCTTGTCCACATCATGGTGTTTATATAGCCTCTGTTCACGTCCTGTCTTGCTTGACCACCATGTTTAGCTCTTAGAGATTGAAACCAAGTCGATTTCATACCTTCCATAAACATCAGCGACTTACTTTAATCATAACTGATGCTTCTAGAGTCTAAATGAAGCACACCTAGACTCTATCTCGTAGCCCGTGAAAAGATCTACAACTTTAATATTATTTGGATCCTCAGATTCAGACGTTTAGATATCCAAAATTGCAATACCAAAATATCTGTCCTGATTCGGATTCTTCTGTGCAGCCTGCCTAGCGCAGCCCATATCTCCCAGCTCCGGAGTCCAATAAATGCAAATCATATATGTTTCAGAAAGCCCTCGAAGATATCATCAACTTTGGTATTATTAGATTTCCCATTGGACCACGTCTTGGGCTCCGAAATCGTATGACAATACAATGCTATTTCTGGACTCCGTGAATTGAACTTTCCTTCCGGATAAACCTTCTAGAAATCTTTAGGCATTAGGCCACGACCTTGGGCTTGCACATTGGACCTCATGGACGTCCAGGTGTGTCTTGCATCCTTCATGGGCTAGTGGGAAGCCCTCCTTGCACGGCGAGTCGGGCTTCATGTCGGTACTTCTCATAAAAGAGCCATTTTGTCGTTTTTTCACCTGTTTCTGCAATAAAGCACTAAAACGACACTACATGTGGAAATCATCAATATTAGAGGTAAAACATATGATTATGATGAGAATATGGTATGATGTTGGTGGTTTTTTGTATATAAAATGGGTACATAGGAACCACCAACAGTTCTCCCATGTTTAAACCTTTGCTCGTCCACGAGCAAATAAATTACCCTCAAGAAGAGATCAGTGTTGCAATCATGTTATCTTCACTCACATTCATCAAGGCACATGCATATCTAACCCGCTTTAAGAGTGTAGCATAAAAAGTTTTATGTTGCACCAATTCTACTACTGAAAGTACACATAGGGAACAAATTATGATTAAGAATTGACCACATTGATCAAATAAAGTAACTTCAACTCTCAAATCAGATTACTCCTCAAACTACGCCTTAGATGATAAAGTTTTCCAAAAATTCAGTCTCATTATCCAAACAAAATTCTGTCTTGCAAAGAATTAAGGCAACACTCATCTTACAAATCTCACAAGCCAAACAACTAGAAGTAATCTTATCTATAAATGTTTGGTGAAAGGCTTTATGTGTAGCTTGGTAGGAAAATAACTAGTAACAATATAACTCACAGTATTGTCATATCAAGAGATAGTTCTAATTGGTTTTACTTGAGACTTGTCAAAAAAGCCATTAGAAAACAATATGAAGAAGAAGAAAAACACACGCTTTAGAAAGGTGGACATGTGCAAAAGGCAAAGAATAATCTCAAGGCACAAATGAAGTTCTCGAAATCGGATGGCACATGGTTGGAGTGAAAGAGTTTCAGCCAATTGAATGCACTTACTTGAAGAATAATTGTTTATGCACAAATCTTGTATGAATTCCTCTCTTACAAATTGATATAACTTGAAACATCCTTGATCTTCCATCAATAATTTTTTTTTTGAAGTCCATTAGCTAGTGCTTCGGAATGATGAATGAAATCCATCCCCCATGCTTAAATGTTGCTAGTCCTCGAGCAAAGGGAGTGAAAAAAAAAGAGCATTAGCTAAATCCTTTATTTCTTCTCTTCGACCATCTGAAACACTTATAATTGCTTTCTAGAGATAATAGAGCGCTTCTTACTTTTTGAGTCCTTGCGCCGATCGGTGCAGAGGTGCGCTGATTGGCGCACTTTTGATTTTGCCTTGTCTTCTCCTTATATAGATCTTTTGCACTTTTAGACAGTCTTTAGAGGTTGTTATTGATGGAAATCTTCGTCTTCAGCAAGAGGTCTTGGTACTTTGTGCATAAAACCATAGAAATAGTGCAACGGCTCGATGAGAAACTCATATCATAGGTTGTGGACAAGGAGAGGGCAACACCAAAAGAAATATAGGTTTACAGGTGGGAATATTCAGCGAGCATTGCTAAATATGAAAGGGCTAGCAAACAAGTGATAGTTACACAAACAAAAATGGCCAACTTCAAAGTCTCATACCAAAAGAACACAAGCTTGAAACGACTCACCAAATTACATGTTGCAATCTACAGGTTTATCATATAAGTGTAGCATATTTGGCTTTGGTAGGTATGATCAATGCAGGAGAGCAATATTTTCAAGGTTTAGAGACAACATGTAACAGTTTTCCAAAAATTATTAAGTTCACTAGCTTGTTGGAGTTTTCTTCTTAGAGAGCAAAGCATATAGTCATGAAGAACAATTCAACCATATGGGGTCTTTATCAAAACATCATAGAATTGGTGCTTAGTTGAAAATTCAACGGTGGACAATTATGCGCGATGAATCATGCAACTTCCAATAACAATAGCAACTTTTATCATATCTCTAGCAAAGATCCTCATCAAAATTATGCATTTATTCATCGTGAAAGCATTATAAGACAACGGTGATGATATAGGCAAGCTTCCCTAGATAAATTAATGACATTTGGTCACCCTAAGGTAGCTATTAGGGATATGTCATTGTCCATTCTATATTCTTAGTGATAAATTACAAATAATCTTTTGCATGAACAAAACGAGAAGGGTATCTTAGAAGAAAAAGAGAGAAAATTCCCAACTTGAAAGCAGACGGTATTTACAGGTTCGAGAAGAAAATAAGATTAGGAGAAGTGAAGAATCAAAGGGATGTTATCGCAATTAAATCAATTGATGCTTAGCGTGTGCCTCCCCCATGCTTAAAATCTTGCTGGATTGCATGAGAGAAGGGCGATGGCAGGGGCGGCGAGGGAGCGCCGATCGGCACGAGGATGCGCCGATCGGCGCAGACGATTGTGCCTCTCATCACCTCCATCTCCAGCCTTGATGTGTTGTCCCAATGCTCCCTCTTGTATATGTGTCTGTTGTCACCTCGTTTTCTTTGACTGTCCTCGTTCAAGAGTACTTCTTTCATTCCTACAAAACATTAAAATGCACATACTACCCCCGATATGATAGTCAGGGATAGAACAATATCTACCGTCTAGCAACAACCTCAAAAGTTCAACTTGTGGCATTTTAATTCTAGTAGCAAAAAGAAAACAAAATCCTAATGGGTGTACGTGTGTGCACAAGTATGGAAGTATGGAGTCAATAATCAATGTTAGCAAAGAAACAAGATCATCAAATTTGTACTGACGGATTGCGATCACCAATCTTTCTGATGCATAATTAAATCTCGTTATACCTCTACTAACATTGGAAAGAAAAATTGGTTTTAAGTTAGCAACAAATGTTAGCGGCATTGAAGCTAAACAAGAACAATGTTTACACCTAGCTCTAAGCACCATGCTTACAACTAAATTGCTAGCAATCTAAATGAAATTCCTTAACAACCAAAGTCTAAACACCACGTTTATATGACTTAGCTATTGTAGAACCCCGCTGGACTAGAGAGATAGCGCATTGAAAAAGATTAGCAACCAACCAATGCAAATGATGCAAAATAGAGCAAGGCAAATGAACTATCCAATATTGTTCAATAAGCATAAACACCATGTTTACACCTAAATTTGCTAAAGATATTGTGCGAAAGGCAATTAAGTGTTCATTATCAAGTTCAAACCAAGCCATTATGAGTGGGAAAGTGAATATGAACATGCAAAGTTAGAGTTTTGGGCGAATCAAAAAAAAACATGTTAGGCGGCAGTGCAGGAATGCTTAGAAAAGTATTTGGGTGTTGCGCCGATCGGCAATGGATGTGCGTCGATCGGCGCATTTGCAATTGGCTATAGAATTTGATAGAAAATGAAGGGTGGGAGGCTTAGGTGGGCTGAAGTTAGATGGTTAAATGCATGCAGGAGAAAACATTATGCAAAAACAAAAAACAAAAAACAAAGCAAGTGCTCACAAATTATGCATGTAGTGGATGATTTTCACAAACAAAACACAAAATGATGGTGGTGGAGGTCTAAAAATAAAAAGTTAATCTAGAACTAATTTGCCACAAGTGAATCAACTGAGTTGGGTTATTCTCACGACACAAAAATTCTGGGTTGCCCTCCTAGTAGCACTAATCAATCCAAACAAAACAAAAAGAAACACAAAAACACGGGTTGCCTCCTGAAAAGTGCTTCAATTAGAGTCATGTAGCTAGACTTCTTACATATCTAGTTGTCGTGAAGCCATGGTTCTTGGTGTAAGATCCAAAGATTTCCATGTAGCTTGTACTTATACAATCTTCATCATGGTTCACTCATTGCCCGTCTTCATTGTGTTGCATAATGCTCAATGTGTGTATATGATGTAATGCTCTGGATTCTTCAATCTTGTTCAACTTCTAATGATTTGCTTGTGGGAGAATTGCTCGAGCTATCTTTGTTGTCATCTGATGACTTTATCTTTTAAGAATTGGAGCATATGGCGGCTTGTCCTATGACTTGTGAATCTTGATCTGTGTTGCACCAGCAAGTCTTGATGAAGAGTAGATGCAGCTTCTCAATTCTTTCCCAATGATCCATCAAGTCGACGGTGAAGAAATCCGAAGAAATCTGTTGTTGCTTTTCTGAACCGACGTCTTGTTTCTGACATTGCGCCGTGACCAGAAGGAATTAGAGGCTGAAACTTGCGCCATTGCACCGGGCATCAAACTATCTTTCCAAACAGTACTCATGTGTCCAAATTGGACTCCGTATGAGGGAGATATGTCAGGCTGTCTCACGACGAATCCGAATTGAATTCAAACTTTCCAAATATTCAAACTCCATGTTTGGAACGACTTGAATCTGTGTAAATTACCAAAAGGAAGCCTATTAAATGTCTGGAAACCCATAGATCACATGGATATAGGACTTTAATTCCATATTTGGCTAAACTTCCAATTGTTTGCAACTCTCGTGAAATATCCAAACAGCCTGTGCAACGTCTCGTATTTTGGCTATAAATCCTTGTAGAAAACTCCAAACGATATGAGGTTTAAACCGTTGGAAACTAGACTTGATGCTCTTCCACAATATCAAATTTGTAGGTTTTCAATCCTCTGTAGAATTTCGCACATCTTCTTTTGGTCAGCGGACAGCACATCTGATCATGATCAAGAATGAATTCATCATGTCTTCATTCTTCGCAATTGAAATTCTTGATCTTCATGATTCTTTTCTTCCATTATTTGTTTCTGTGAACAAGATAGAATCCTTGAAAAGCATTAGTTAAAAAAAATATTGACACAAGGAGCGTACCTCCCTTTTCATGGAGTGGTGAGGTGCCGATCAGCATGGGCGTTGTGCCGATCGGCACAAGCAAGTCTTGCATGGACATGGACTTCGTAGAAGATGATGGGCCACTAATAGAGTTAGCACCTACTACTATGGAGCAAGAGAATCAACGAAGAGTGGGATTGTCGGCATTGGCGTCGATGCGGCGCCGATCAGCGCAAGCAAATATGTTGTCATGCTCCAGTCGAGGTTGTGTGCCTAGCTTTGTACCTATTTTCAATGGACATACAAACAAAGAAACACAGGGTATGTGCAATAAAAAGATAAAGCATTAATTTGATAAACTAGATAGATCCCCCTAAACAGGTTCGAGTTGCTGATCCCCGACAACGGCGCCAGAAAAAGAGCTTGTTGGTCGTTCCTATGCACCCACTTATATACCGCAAGAGGACGGTGTACATTGTAGAACTTTTTCCCTTAGAGTATTCCAAGGTATGATCAAATCCACGAGGATCAGCAAGAGAATCGTGTTTAGAGTTTACTATTTTGTCTGACAAATCAATCATATCATGAAGTACATATTGCACATACAAGAGAGTCAAAAAAGATGAAAGTTGGAGTTGCAAACCTAAGCCAAAGTTCGTCTTATGCTTAGTTGGCCAAGGCTTGTGGGAGTAGGAGCATACACATCAACCAAGGAGTATCACCGGGAGTTAGCCTATATGCATCTAGTGGTTAGAGGAAGGCTGTGTCGATCAGTGCAACTGGTGTGCCGATCGGCACTGAAGTAGTAGTCGTTATCATCTTAATCCTAGCTTACTTGGCACTTTAAACAATTAGTAAACATCGAGGATAAGCAAGACCACCCTGCTTTCTGATGGCTCCCAATTTATCGCTGCCGAGAGCAAACCCTTAATCACGCGAGTATCTTAACCCTACTTGACTATCTAAAAGTGTTGCGCAAGCTTAGCTCTGTGACAATTAAACCACACCCTAGCATCATCAAGCAATCATGATTAATATAAGATCTGAATACTATCCTAATCACCACGATTAAGAGAGCATCTAAATACTTAGCCTCAAACTAAGCAATTAAATAAGCACATGTAAGATCAATCAATACAGACAAACACAAATTGCAGCTAGGGACACAATTAAGATAGATAACATAAATGTCGATAACTTATACTAATATTCATCATCGCCTAGGACACGCCGATCGGCTCAATTGGTGCGCCGATGGGCGCCGCCTTGATACATCGTTGATGACTCCTAAGGTACATGGCTCTACTTCTCTTCAATTTGGTGGCTCTTCAACTCCGGCGGCCTCCTAGCGTTGTGCAGTGGCTCCTATAGCCTAACTCTCCCACTTGTTGTCCTCGTTTCTTCGCGTCCCTTCCTTGGATGTCATATGGTGTTTATATAGCCTCTGGTCACGTCCTCTCTTGCTTGGCCACCAAGTTTAGCTCTTAGAGATTGAATCCAAGTCAGTTTCATACCTTCCATAAATAGTGCTGACTTACTTTAATCATAGCTGATGCTTCCAGAGCCAAATGAAGCAAAACTGGACTCTATCTTGTAGCCCTTGAAAAGATCTACAACTTTAGATACCCAAAATTGCGATACCAAAATATCTGTCCTGATTCAGATTCCTCTACGCAACCTGCATTGTGCGGCCCATATCTCATAGCTCCGGAGTCCAATAAATGCAAATAATATATGTTTCAGAAAGCCCTTGATGACATCTTCAACTTTGGTATTATGAGATTTCCGATTGGACCATATCTTGGGCTCCGAAATCACGTGAAAATACAATGTTGTTTTTGGACTTCGTGAATTGAACATTCCTTCCGGATAAACCTTCTAGAAATCCTTAGGCATTGGGCCACGACCTTAGGCTTGCATATTGGACCTCATGGATGTCCAGGTGTGTCTTGCATCCTTCATGGGCTAGTGGGAAGCCCTCCTTGCATGGCGAGTTGGGCTTCATGTCGGTACTTTTTATATAAGAGTCATTTTATCGTCTTTTCACCTGTTTCTGTAATAAAACACTACAACAACACTACATGTGGAAATTGTCAATATTAGAGGAAAAACACATGATTATGATGAGAATATGGTACCATATTGGTGGTTCTTGGCATATCAAAAGGGTACATAGGAACCACCAACAGCCACCAAGTGGAGTTCCCGCACACGAGCCCGCAATCACTCCTCGAGTGAAGACACGGTGTGCGTCACCGCTGCACAAAGTACAAGCTCGCCTCCCTCGAGAACTTGCCGAACTCCCCAAGCTGGCAAGGGTGCTCACTATTGATGCCTCTTCCAACGGCGGGCTCAAACCGTGTATGGGTCTTCATAACCAATCACTTGTGACGGCCTTCATAACCAATCACGATAGGCTCAATCACTGACATCTAACCGGTATGGGTCTCACCATAGACCAAGAGTAACAACCTAGATCACACCCTCAAGGACACCCTAACCTTAGATGTGTAAGATCACTCCATGTTACTCTCACTAGCACTCTCAAGATATCCAATATCCTCCTCTAGTGCTCTCTTCCTTTCCTCTTATACCTTACCAAATGCCTTCAGGTATTCCACTGGCCAAGATAGGTCTCCAAGACAATAGTAACGAAGTTATATAGGCTCCCAACCTCAAACTAGCCGTTGCTCCATGAAATCTTCTTTCTGGGCCTACTGACCGTACAATCCGGCCACTCCCTGACCGGACCGTCCAGTCACTGCAATCCTGAGCTCCAACGATTCTACCCACTGCTGAACTCCAACTGACCGGACCATCCGGTCGTTTCTCTCTCTAGTCCAGAAACATTGTGCGCTGTAGCTTCCTCAATACATTCCATACTGACCAGACCGTCTGGTTAGTAGACCGAACCGTTCGGTCTCTATGGCTCTCTGCACAGGCAGATTCTTTGCTCCTCGCACTAAGTTCCAGACAACTCCACATAGTGACTGTACAGTCCGATCACCACTGACCCCTCTGTCCGGTCACTATGTCCAGTAGCTAAAACTTCATGTGCTCGCTTGACATTATTTCCCGGCTTCTTCGAACGGCTCCTTGGCTTCTCCACTGCCATCTAGTGCCTGTGATTTCACCGAGCAACCTTGCACATCACGGACTAGACATGACCTAAGAGAATGACCTAGACCCCCTTGACAGTCCAGTTTTTCCTATGGACTCAAAGCCTAACAACTAGACAAGTGTACACAACACTTACTCCATAGCTTGTTCTCCACTTTAATCCATCTTCATCAACCCTTGGACTCCCTCAAGCTCATCAAGCCTCCATGCTTGTGATCATTGTCATCAATCACCAAGGCAACCATCATCCATAGATTTATAGTAGTGTTTAATGAAGGTTCCTGCATAGACAACACTCATGTAGATATTAGCCCACAATTTCATAGTTGTCATCTATCACCGAAACATTCATACCTTGGGGGTTCCATCATCGATGGTCATGAAGCTTACAAGATCAATGCACTTGGGGATGAATTCAAGCTCAAGCCTGTAGAGGTCATCAGAAGATTTTTGAGGCTTTTCAAAGACCCCAAGTATGAGTCTATCATCACATACTCCTTGCAGAGTGATAGATCATCCTCAACCATCCAACCTTGCTCTACAAGCTGACAAGCAAGAATCAAGCAAAAGCAAGAAAAGCAAGAAGAAGGCAAACACTGATAATGAAGATGAAGATGATGATGAGTGTGACTTGACGGAGGACTTGGCTCTTCTAATGGAGAAGATGAAGATGTTCAAGAACAAGTTTGCTTCCAAGTCTTGGGGCAAGTGCTACAATTGTGGGTCAAAGAATCACTTTGTTTGAGAGTGTCCCAAGCCAAAGAAAGAAGCATTCAAGTCACAAGATTCAAGTGAAGAAGAAGAAGAAGACCCCAAAACCAAGCAAAAGAAGAAGATATTCTTCAACAAAGACAAGAGCAAGGGCAAAGGAAAGGCCCATGACTCCAAGAAAAGATTCTCACGCAAGGCTCTTGTTGGGGAGTGGACAAGTGACAAGTCAAGTGATGAGTCCTCTTCCTCAAGTGATGAAGAAGTGGTCGGCCTAGCCATGATCAAGACCACATCACCACGAGCTCTTCTTCCACCTCCCACGTGCCGCATGGCCTCAAGCCAACTTGGGGAGAGTGAGGATGAGAGCAGTGATGATAGCGATAATGAGGAGCACACCTGTGCCGAGTTGTGGATTATGCTAGAGCAAGCCTACGACATCACCGTCAAGAAATCCAAAATGTTGGATGTGGAAAGAAAAGATTGTAAGTTGGCTAAGGACCGTGTTGTTGACCTTGAGAGTGAGCTCAAGGACCTTGTCACATCTCATGAGGCTGTAAACAAGAGTTATGACAAACTCAAGGGGGATAATGTAGAGCTTCATGAGAAGAACAAAGCCCTTGAGAATACTTATGAGGCCATCAATGTTGAGAACCTTGCCTCAAGGAAGAGAGGAAGATGGTGATGGATGGCTTTGAGAGGCTTACACATGGTAGAGCCATTCATAAGGAGATTCTTGGAAGAAACCTTGTGAACAATGTCTCCCACCGAGGACTTGGTTCATATCCCGCCGCCATCGACAACATCGGGACGAGTGACTCCATTCCCGAATGGATCAAACCCCTACTCACCGACGACTACTATTACGAGAGGTGTTGCATGGATGGCAACGCCACCAAGGATTGTCCTAGGGTAAGGAGTTCCATTGCTTTACCTAATACTAACTTGTTCCATGAGAACACCCATTTCAAGATTTTTAGGAACAAGGATGGCAAGGTGAAAGCTAAGGCTTTGGGACCACCAAATAAGAAGAGAAAGATCAGGAGCATATGGGTGCCTAAGTGCATTGTTGCTCTTGAGAGATCGACTACGTACAAGTGGGTGCCCAAGAACAAGACCTAGATGGTGGTGGTAGTGGACCAAGAGCTTTCATGAAGATCATGTGAAGTCCACCACAAGTGACATGGACCTCAATGACCTATCTACTCATAAAGGAGGTAACCGTGTTTGTTTAGTTCTTGGTAGCTGTAGTGTGTTTTTCTTTCTCTTGCATCGCATGGTAATTTAGGACTCCTTTGTGACTAGTATGTTTTGCATCCATGCATGTGTAAATAACTAAAAGAAAAACACATAAAAATTAGTCAATGTCTAACCCACTCAAGATAGCTATAAGCAAGGGGGAGTGCTTGAGATTTGTTGTTTGGCTTCTTTCAAGGCAAGGGTATGGCTTATAGTGAGTAAGCTTGAGAGGGGTTCAAACTTAACATTGTTAGGTTTCCTTTGTGTCTTGTTCAATATTGCTTGCATTCACATGACATGTTTACTTTATTGCATATGTAAAATGCTTGTTGCATGCATCATATAGGAAACACAAAGGAGGCTTGTCAGATTTGGAGATAATTGTGCCTCATGCTCTATATGAGATTACATCTCCGTAAGTGTGACCAAAGGAAAAGATTGTGCTTCATGCCCATTGAGCAAGCTCTTATGAACTTTGAGATTAAACCTACTCGCGCGGTTCATAGACTAAGGCTCATACATACCCATTTGTTTCTTAATTGCCTTGGTTCTTATTTGCTTGATCTTTCATTTGATATTTGTGAAAATTATAAGGCCATATAGTGCTGCTATTTGAAAATGAGTGCTTGAGTGTTCCCTTTATATTCCAAGTGCAGTGTTTATTTGAATGTTTAGCGAGGGTACTAGGAAAATGGAGAAAATCCTTGACTCGG
This sequence comes from Eleusine coracana subsp. coracana, assembly GCA_032690845.1. Taxonomy (NCBI): domain Eukaryota; kingdom Viridiplantae; phylum Streptophyta; class Magnoliopsida; order Poales; family Poaceae; genus Eleusine; species Eleusine coracana. The sequence goes on from CM064430.1 coordinate 47,475,772, forward strand.
CAATTTTCTAGAAGTGACCGTACGGTCCAGTCATTAGACCATACAGTCCGGTCAGTGGCACTGAGCACAGTGTCTAGGGGGAGTCTGGTCGTAGAGACCGGACAAAATGGTCCTAGAGACCGTACCGTCCGGTCTGCACTTTGGCCAGCAGACCCCAACCTGACCGGATAGTCCGGTGTTGTGAGCGGACTGTCCAGTCAGTTCAGTTGATCGCGCTATGCACTTTCAGATCTTGATCATTGATCTATTCTTGATTAGATCTTGGTCGTCCATTAGTTTTTGACCTAGGTCAACATTGGTCAGAGGATTGTTTTCTTCCTCGTTCGCACCCGAAGCCGAGGACGTGTTCTCGCCGACGTCGCCTTCCCCCGCCAATGTTGCCTCCACCTCGCTGACACGCGCCGCCGTCCTTCACCGCTGGCAGCCGACACCGTGCACCAGCTCGCGCCGTGCCCACACTCCCGCGCAGCTGCCTGCACCCGTGCGCAAGTGCTGCCGCACACAACAGAGCCGCCACCGCCGTTGTAGGCGCCACCAGTCGCCGCCGTGCACCAGTGCCACTGCCACCTCTAGCGTTGCCTCGCCCTCACACACGCACACGTGCTGACCCCTTCCTCGCCGAGATTCACCGACGCCTTATGGCAAGTTGCCACTTTTTCCACCTCCATTGCTAGCTAGTTCCAAGTTCTAATCTTTTCGGCAATTGATCGCGGAGTCTTTGGTTTTTGGTGTTGATTCATCCTCAGGGTATCATGCTTATCCGTCCTTTCATCGATCATGCCCTAATTTTGAGTAGTTTAGTTAATTGATGCAATTAGATAAATTTTCATCCTTTAGTTGCATTAATTAATTAATTGGCTCAACCCAGATGCAATTAGTTCCATGATTATCTGTTAAATGTATGTCTAGGGTTTGTCTCCTGTTTAGTTTGTAGTTAGATTAATTGCTATTATTTGACAGCACACTAGATGACTCGCACCATCCACATATAGTCGTTGGTCACTGTTGTTACTTTGCATATTTGCCTAGTGATCATATCCTTCATTCAGTGCTAGGATTTCTATTGTGCTTTCTTTCCTAGAGGTGCTTTGCTTGTAGTATTATATAGGATTCTATGCTTATCCTATCTCTACCTACGTGCGTGCAGTGACAGCAGTAGAGATGACAGGATCAAGTCAAGATAAGGGTAAGGGAAAGATGCCTGAGAAGCCCAAGAACAAGAAAAGACCAAGACTGGACCAAGAGTAAGAGAGAGCTAGACAGCTTGCTAGGCACCCAGATTCCATGGAGGAGTCACGGAGGACACCTGGTTCCTGTCTGATTCTTGAGCGGACTGTTGAGACATAGGGACTCAGGAGGAGCACCATGCAGAGGACCACACCTCTGGCAGTTGGAGTTGTACCACCACCATGGCCGCAACATACTCCAGCTTCCCGTCAGGAGAGGTCGTCAAGAACTGCAAAGCAGGGATCCTCCAGACAGTAGCAGGAGGAGTCCGAGGACAGCTTAGAGCAGGAGACCTCAGAGTTAGAGTCTAAGGAGTCTAAGGAGGAGGAGCTTAAGCAGTAGGCTGGACAGACTGTTCCCCATAGGACAGCTCACCAGGTAGGAGACCCAAGGTGCACCTATGCAGTGTGCACGAGGAGGCTTCAAGGACTGGTACAGGCAGCCAAAGAGTCAGGTATACTTAAGGTTTCTGCAAAGGACCTTAAGGCGCTATGCTTGGTGCCTATTGAGCAGTAGGTTCCAGTCCCTAGAGACCCCGCTACTGGAGAGAGAGGTACTGGATAGGCCTCTAGAGGAGGATTGGAGAGGGTCTAAGATGCTACCTTTGCCTGAAGGGTAAGGACAGACTCTTCGTGTCATAGCAGTACATGACATACGAGGCCATGAGGAGGGCCACCGGCACAGAGATGGAGTAGTACTTCACATACTTGCCAGGGCTCATAGAGCTAGTTACTGCTCCACACAGGTTCAGGGAGGATGTGGTGCTAGAGTTCTATGCCACACTGTGGGTTGCCAGAGACCGCTTAGAGTTCTGGTTCCTGTTTAGAGGGCAGCCATAGTGTGTGACCAGGCAGGATCTGATCGCTAACCTAGGACTCCTGGCTTCAGACTTCCTTCTTTACATGAGTGCCTATGGTACACTTGCACCACCCCACAGACCTCAGGGAGGGAATCTACCTTCAGACGACATGGTGTCGATTGCCTTCCCACCACCACACACACCAGGCATTGAGAGAGGCCCTGCAAGACTCACCGCAGAGGTTAAGGTGGTGAGAGCGATAGTCACCAGGACTATCATCCCTAGGTCTGGCTATACAGAGGAGTTCACACTTCTTCACCAGTGGGTTATAGCAGCTATTCTGAGGAGGAAGTCGTTTGACCTGGCAGACTTACTGATTGGAGAGATGGAGGAGGATATTTCTGAGAGAGTGGGAGGACATCATTTGGTCTATGGTCCTTATATTTGCTATCTATTGATGAGGATGGGCCTAGTGACAGAGGAGCAGTACGAGGCATTCCCTCAAGTGACCACTAGCTACGCACCTAGAGTCCCTAGGGGATCACAATCAGCCTCCAGCCAGCAGATAGGAGAGGAGGAGCAGGAGTCACTACAAGTACCGCACGAGAAGGCAGCTCAGCCAGAGATGGTGGTTCCTGAGTCAGCCAGCACTGGAGCTCCTCCCCAGCCAACAGGTTCATAGTCTGAGGACGCTAGGAGAGTTCATTCAGAGTGTGTTCGAGGACAGATGTTAGATGATAGAGGTCATTAGAGGTCAGGCAGAGCTTCAGAGGTAGCAGTCCGCACTTCGTACCGCCCTGATGACACAAATGACAGAGTTGACCTAGAGGCAGGCAGTCAGTAGCTAGGACCTTCAGTGTTTCCTTACCAGCAATTGTCGACTTAGCCAAGACCCTTCTCCGCTTTGATGATAGCTCAGTCCAGTGGGTTGTCTCTCTCAGGGGTCGTATCAACAGGGGGAGCCGGATAGACACTTTCCTCAGCTCAGTTCTCCCCAGTGTCAGCTTTCTCCATCTCTACATTGTTTGTGTCTCCTTCACACTCGTCTACTTCACAGATGGCAGGACCCTCCAGCTCCCAGCACGTACCGGTCAGGAGTCTGTTTTTAGACATTGTGCACACTACCAGTGCAGACTCCTAACCAACCCCAGAGTCAGTTTTAGCTACAGCTTCCCGACCTACTGCTATGGTCAGCACGCTCATACCTCAGGTAGCAGAGGATCTAGTCCGTGGTGGATTCACTCAGCAAGATGTGGCAGATCTCATCCTTCTTCAGACTACAGCTTAGGAGACCGCCACAGTCACAGCAGCACAGGACAAAGGTTCTGAGTCACCAGAGGACCTTGACTTCTTTGAGCAGTTGGACGCTCAGGAGGTTCAGACTCAGGGAGCACAGCAGGATGCAGCATAGGAGTAGCTCAGAGCACAGCCCACAGAGGACGTTGCTGCACCACCTCCTTCGACCACGAGCGCATAGATGATCACTTCTCCAGTCTTTTTGGTGCTTGTTGCCAAAGGGGGAGAGGTAGTCTTAGGTCTAGGGGGAGTGGGAGTGTGATCCTGCGTGATCGAGGGTAGCATATATCTAGGGGGCGCATATGCTACTTGTACATGGATTTGAGGAGTTAGATACATTTGAACCTTATTTTCATGGATTTATCGAGATGTTCGTGGATTTTGATGAGTCGTGGTTTTCATTCGCTTGTGATCTCACTTGGTTTATTTTCATACGTAGTGCTTGTCCTTCTTTATTTACCATGTTTGTCTGTGTGTGATGCCATGATGTTGAATACCTGTGTTTAATTTTTATGCATTGCCATGCTATCCTGTTGCACTTCATCATTCATGTCTTGCATTGCATGTATTTTTGCTTTCCTTTAATATATTGCCATGACATGCATGCATTATCATCTAGAGTGTGCTTTTCTCTCTTTTCCTCTATGCTCTAAGATGATTGATTGAGTAGGACCTTGTGCATTTCTCTCTTTTTGCATTTGTGGTTCCTCTCGATCATAGTGTAGCTCTTTTAGCCATGTTGTTTTTCCTGTTAATTTATGATTGAGTAGTGGTTGTCATCAATCGCCAAAGAGGGGGAGAATGTAAGCTTCATGACCATTGATGATGGAATCCCCAAGGTATGAATGTTTTGGAGATAGATGACAACTATGAAATTGTGGGCTAATATCTACATGAGTGTTGTTTATGCAGGAACCTTCATTAAACTCTACTACAAATCTATGGATGATGATTGTCTTGGCGATTGATGACAATGACCACAAGCATGGAGGCTTGATGAGCTTGATGGAGTCTAAGGGTTGATAAAGATGGATCAAAGCGGAGAACAAGCTATGGAGCAAGTGTTGTGTACACTTGTCTAATTGTTAGGGCTTTGAGTCCATAGGAAAACCCGGACTATCAAGGGGGTCTAGGTCATGTCTAGTCAGTGATGTGTAAGGTTGTTCGGTGAAATCACAGGCACTAGATGCCAGTGAAGAAGCCAAGGAGCTATTTGGAGAAGCCAGGAAACAATGTCAAGCGAGGACAACAAGTTTCAGCTTTTGGACATAGAGACCAGATAGAGGGGTCAGTGGTGACCAGACTGTATGGTCACTATGTGGTTTTGTCCGGAGGCTACAACAAGGAAGTGAGGAATCTGTCTATGAAGAGAGTCATAGAGACTGGACGGTCCGGTCAGTATGGAGTGCACAGGGCAGAGAGGAAGCTTTAGCGCAAAATGTTTCTGGACTAGAGAGAGAACAGACCGTACTATCCGGTTAGTATAGGTTTCAAAAGGGTCAAAGTTTTTTGTACATTGTGCTGCAATGACATGACTATCCAGTCAGGCAGTGACCGGACTGTCCGGTCAGAAGGCCCAAGAAGCTGATTTCGTGAAGCAACGGCTAGTTTGAGGTTGGGAGCTTATATAACTTCGTTGCTGTGGTCTTGGAGACCTCTCTTGGCCAGTGGAATACCTGAGAGCATTTGGTAAGGTCCAAGAGGAAAAGAGGAGAGCACTAGGAGAGGATATTGGTCATCTTGAAGGTGCTAGTCAGAGTAACAAGGAGCAATCTTGCACATCTAAGGCTAGGGTGTCCTTGAGAGTGTGATCTAGGTTGTTACTCTTGGTCAATGGTGAGACCTAGACCGGTTAGATGTCGGTGATCGAGCCTATCGTGATTGGTTGTGAAGGCTGGCACATGTTTGTACATGGTCTGAGCCCGAAAGGGGCATCAATAGTGAGTGCCTGTGCCGGCTCGGGAAGTTCGGCAAGTTCTCGAGGGAGGCGAGCTTGTGCTTTGTGCGGCGGTGATGCATACCGTGTCTTCACTAGAGGAGTGATTGCAGGCTCATGGGCGAGAACTCCACTTGGTGGCGGGAGGGACCAGGACTCCGTTGGGAATGGTCTGTTGGTCGTTACTATGCACCCACTTATATACCGCAAGAGCACGGTGTATAGTTGTAGCACTTTCTCCCTTAGAGTATTCCAAGGTTTAATCGAACCACTAAGACCTTAGGTATAATTAAACAAAGTTAACAGTAAAAGATCTAATCAAGGCTACTGTCAAGTTCAGGTTGTATGAGGGGGAGACTGGCCAGCGCAAAAGGTGCGCCAGACAGCAAATCTGTCATTGCACCGATCGGTGCAGGGTTGAGCCGATCGGCACTGTTGCGGATCTAAGTCGTTGAGCCGATCGGTGCAGGTGTTGAGACGATCGGTACACCAGCGAAGTGCAAGTTGAAGCCAAAGCTAAAGCCAAAACTAAAGCTATTCGATGAGTAGCCAGATATCTACTAGTGAGATCATAACCATATAGTCTAATTGAATAGCATCATAATGGATAATTACATGGATCAATGAAAACCTATAATGAGTAAGACCACCCTGCATTCCAAGCGGCTCTCGATTTATAGCTGCCGAGAGGAAACCCTTAATCACGCGAGTATCTTACCCTACTCAACTATCCATTAGTGCTGTGCAGGTTTAGTATTGTCACCGCTAAACCACACTGCTAGCATCGTCAAGCAACCATAATCAATACAATGACCGAGTACTATCCTGATCACCACGATCAAGATAATATCAACCTACTTAGCCTAGAACTAAGCAATGGGAATAAGCACATGCATAATTACAGAATCAAGAAAGACAAATCACCAAAACCATCATCAACATATTCAATCATCCTTGAGATACATAGAGTAGGATTCATCACCGTCGAGATGGCCTACCTTGATGGATCAACTCTTACACCAATGGTTCGTAAAACTCAACTAGAGATCTATTGTAGCGGGGCAAGCCCTGGTGGCTCTAACTCATAAAACTGTTGTCCCTCTGCTGCCTCCTAGCCATCATTCTATCGCAGTTAGGGGTTACAAGTATATATAGGGGTTCTACTTGTGAAGGACTTGGTTTCAAGCAAAATAGGTCGGTTGCACCGATCGGTGCAGGATTGTGCCGATCGGCGCAAGACGTGTCTCTTCTGATCTCTGCTCCGAGTCGGTTCCTTTGTCTTCCACAGCTGCCATGTGGGCCTTTTCCTTCGAGATAAAGTCTTGTACTGCACATCGAGATCTTGAAGTTCGATAAATCTTCTAGGCAAATATCTTTAAGTGTCTTGCGCAGATAAACTTCCATAAACATCAGATAAACTTCCAACGGAATGGGCCTCGGTCACTTCTATGGGCCAAAATACCCTTGTGCCGATCGGCTCATGGGCTGCACCGATCGACGCACTGGGCTTCTTCAGTGCTTTTCGTTGGTTCTGGACTCCTATCCTGTCCAGCATCACTTTAATAGCTCCAAAGCAATGCATATACAAATATATAGGTAATATCATAGGTAAATAGCCTAAATTAGTATTAATTATGCTCTAATTGGGGTGATATTCACATATAAAAGGGACACTTGGGAAGTGCCAACAGTTCCCTCGCACTTAAACCTTTGCTCGTCCCGAGTAAAGTAAAAGAAAGAAAATTCAAAGAACACACTCTTTCTGTCATAAAAGATATCTCAAATCAGCAAATGTTGAGCATTGTTCTATTGTAGTGTATTTCATATTGGTATTCAGCAAAAATAGTTCAAATATGGGCATTGTAACTTAAAGTTCTCCCCAAAGCAAAAGATCATGTCTAACTCACAAATTATAACTTTTCCACAAATGTAAGTCACTTAAAAGATTGTTGTGAACATAAAGAATCTATCTTCCCAATAATCCAAGGCAATAACTCATCTTTCAAATCACTCAACCTATTTCTACATCATAATGATCAAATAATATCTGTGTAAGGCTTATATGAGTAGCTATGTGAGATAATTCAAGGATTGCAAACATAAATCAACAATATATTGTAAAGCTAGGAAATTATTCTTCATTGGAATTACAGAAACTTAACAAGATGGCCAAAGAAATTTTAAGAAAGGACTCATACTTTGGATATGGATATGTGGACATGTGCATTGCAAAAATTTGATCTTGGGAGAAAAAGGAACTCCCATTATCAGATTGCACATGGTTGGAATGATTCATGGCTATATTAGAATGAATATCGAGAATGAGCATGTATACCCCCCCCCCCCCCCACACACACACACACTTAAAATTTTGCTAGTCCCTTAGCAAACAACAGAGCTTTTTCTCTTCTTTCTCTTCTTTTTTTTCTTTCATTATTTTTCTCTCTTTTTTTTATTTTGCTCTCTGCTGTGCCGATCGGTTCAAAATGGCGCCGATCGACTCTCAACCTGAATGTACCAGCTTTTGTTGGTATTTGATTCATCTGGCTTCAAAATTTATTCAAATTTTAAATACAACCAGAAACATAGGATGTGGTCAAGGAATGATACTCAACAAGACTTTGGGTTTAAAATAGAATACTCAGAATTGAAATTTTGCATGAGTAATTCAAGGCTAAAAAGATATACAAGGATTTGGCCATCCTAGTAAAGTTCATACCAAAAAGAATTAAATCCTAACCGAACTGAACCATCAATTTAATGTTTATCTAGATATCAAAGATTCATGAGTATTGCTCAAAATATGGCACCGGTAGGTAAGGATCTTGAAAGCAATAAATTCTAGAGTTCACAACATGAAAATTTATTTATAAAAAGATTTGTACTAAGTTATTATTACAAATTGGACAATGCAAATAAAGCACATGGGTACTCAGAATTGCTCCACACAAAACATATTTTGCTGAATAATTGTTAAGTGTAAGTTCGAAATTTTATTCAATGCTCAACATTATTTGATCTTCATCAATATTTTTCAAGAAAGAATAAGTCATTCAATTCCTCTAAAAAAGCATAACCGCCACCAATATATTAAGATCAAGACTCGAATACATGGTGATGATTTTTGCACACACACTTACATGAAAGTAAAACTACCACTAGCACACTTGCATAAAAGTAAACTACTACTAACACACTTGCATAAAAGTAAACTACTACTAACACACTTGCATAAAAGTAAACACACCCGATACATGGTTTCCCAACCCGCTCACACACATATAAGCAAATAAATAAAAAGATTGTAAAAGATAAAAGAAAATGCAAACCAGGAAACCGATACATGTGCCAACTCGTAGGCACTCTAGTCAAACAAAGGTGGAGACGGTGGCTGATCGAAGCCATAGCACCGCGCCTTGAGTCGATCGAACACCTCCACCATCGCGTCGTGGTTGTTCCTCCATTGGGACATAGCGCCCTCCACATGCTCGATGTGGTGCATGTTGTTGTCGAGGTACCCTTGCATGGGCACGAAGAAGTCTGCACCGGGCACCGAAGGCACCACAGGTACCCGTCCTTGGTACCTATAGTCGACGCGTGCACTAAAGTAGGGTGCGCCAACTGGCGCGCCACCGGCACCGACCGGCGCAGTGGGCTGTGAACCGCCCTCTGCGTCACTCCACCCTGTCTGGTACTGCTGAGACTCTTGGCATGATCCCCAGGAGTCCCACTCACTATTGGCTGTTGTAAATGTTGCCGGTTGTCGAATCCGCCCACGGTGGTCCCTGAGAACTCGGCCCCCCTCCCGGAGATCTTCCTCAAGCCAATTTCCTCCCTCTAGCTTGCGAGGGAGAAAAATTACTAGCTTCGCACATGGGAGCCTAATGTTTGTGCCGCCGACATGGAAGCCGGCACGAACACTTCCCATGACAATGTTGCCATGAGTCATATTCTCGCCGATCTTCATCGGGAGCACCCACTTGTCTTCGCGTCCTCTCGGTCCGTCGTCGCCGCAGACATGGGCTGCTAGGCGTTGAAGATAACCCCTGAAGGCCAACTTCTTGCTCTTCTTGCCCCTCTTCTCGAACCAACCCCGCACCATCACCGACATAGGGTCCCAGTGAGACAGGCTCATGATGGCGTTGAATAGCCACCGTAAGTCCGCATCGGTGACGTTGCTAGAGTCGACCTTGTCGCATGTGCGTGCCACCAACCACTGATGGAAGATTTGGATGGTCGGGTTGCGGATGTTGCCGTGCTTCATCTCCTCCACGAACGAGAGCCACCTCCAAAAGGATTCCAACTCCCCATGTCCCAAGATGCCGTCCACATCGACGTTGATGTCGAAGCCAAAGGCTTGAGCCACCGCCTCTATGGTCACCATGTAGCTAGTGTCGCGGACGCGAAAGTTGATGGCCTCATTGTCATAGTCGTCGGAGCCAAGCCTCATTGTAGAGGCAACCTCGGTGATGATGTCGATGTTGAAGTCCATGGGGAGGTTGTTGAAGTCCACCTAGTCAAGGTTGTCTAGCATCCTCCTTATGTCCTCCCACGGGCCGATCGTGGTGAGGAAGGTTTGATCCATGTCGAAGTTGGGGATGAACCTTCCCCTCACCGTGAGGTAGTGTTGCTGTTCTTCCTCACTCAGGAGGGTGAAGCCCTCCTCCATCGTGCGCGGCACGAATGCCGGCAATGGTGGTGATCTGGGATTCCCATGGCTTCCCGCCATTTGGCTCCTCGTAGTACGCCCCGTCGGAAGGGGCGCACCAGAGATGGAGTGGCGGGCGCGGATCTCATATGCCGCCGCCGCCAAGCCGGTGGATGCACCACCCACCGACATGTCGTCGCGAGCGTCGGAGCCCCCTTAGTCGAGGAGTCACCGCTTGATTTGCTGCTGCCGCCAGAACTGCTTCCCCGGCGCAGCCTCTTGCCTAATTTGCCGATGAAGGAGCGGAGACGATCCATCTGCGAGGAATGCGGAATGTGTGTGAGGTCTTGGATAGTGGGGAAGGTGGAGAGATTATCGGGATGGTGTGCCGAACTAGAGGCGTGGCCTTCCTTTTATCATGTGAGAAACTTCTAGGAGAAGGACCCGCCCAAAATTTTTGAAATTTGGGGCTGCGCCGATCGACACATTTCAAATTTTGAATGCTCTGACCGCTCTGGCTCTTGATTCTCCTCCTTTCCATCATTTCCATACTTTACATCATTTCCCGGTACACCATGTTGGCTGGCAGGGAGACAACACGGAATCTCGTTGTCTTGATTGACTGCACCGATCGGCTCTGATCAGCGCCGATCGGCGCGCTCTCTCTTTTTCAGCTTTCGGATGATTCCTTGCCTCCTCTGCATTGAACACCTGCATAGAAATAATACCTGTTCCTTGAAATCAACGCTTACCCCTATTGTCGCCCATTTAGGAACCGTACTGGTAACCGCGCCGATCGGCGCAGAAGTGCACCGAATGGCATAGGTCCCCTGCACCTTGTTTTAGGGTCCTGCGCTGATCCTATTGCCTCGTGTTCATCTCCTTCACCCAATTTTCACTTTCCCAATATTCCTATAGCATTGACACACGTAAAAGGGTCCCATCTGATATAAGTGTCGATCGGCTTTGGCTTGTGCCGATCGGCTCATCGCCCTTTTTGGCTCCTGGTCCCTTGTTTCCTCCCTGGATGCCGCTCTCCTTCCTTTCTTCATCGGTTGCCTTAGCATCCTTTCAATCTGAGCATCTTCAGCCTTCTATCCTGATCTGGGCAATATTGCGCCGATCGGCTCTGGTGTGCGCCGATCGGCGCGAGCTCTGTTCCTTTGTTTTTGGTCTTTTTATTTTATTCCTATGTTGTTAGACAACAATATATATATACATAGTTTTGCACAAATAAACAGACAACACAGGATCACACAGAAATTAAGCACATATTTTTTCTAATTCTTTTATTCGGGAGATTCTTTTTATTACAAGCAAGCAAATTAAAAATAGCGGGTTGCCCTCCCGACTAGCATTAATTAATCTAAAAGAAATGGGTTTCCCTCCCGCAAGCACTAAACAACTTCTAAATCCCCCAACAATTGGGTTGCCTCCTCAGAGCGCTCTAGTTATTTAGAGGTCAAAGAGCTTGACCTCCCCGCAAGCAATCAATCCTTAGTGTCGCTGTGCGGGATGTAAGGCCGCGACACTACAAGGTTCACTTATCTTCATAGCTCATATACCTCGAACGACCTATCCTTACATCCCCTCCAATCCTTTGCTGTCCTCAAGAAGGGTCAGCCTAGAATCAATGGAGTCCTCGTCCTCTTATCCATATCAAGCACAATAAAGTCAACAGGGACGATGTGATTTCCGATTTGAACAGGCACATCCTCAGCAATTCCATCAGGGAAACGTACCGATTGGTCGGCTAATTCCAAACACATACCCATAGGCTCCAATTCAGGCAAATTGAGACTTGTGAATATATGACGGGGCGTAATACTTACACTTGCTCCAAGATTGCACAAGCATCTGTCAAATATCCTTGTTTCAATTATGCATTTGATACTTGGTGATCCAGGGTCAGGCTTCTTCTCAAGTGCAACATCATTGATTGCCGCCATAAGCTCCTTAGTGACCTTCACAACCTCCTCAGAAGCTAGAGACTTCTTGTTTTGCATCATGTCCTTAATGTACTTGGCATAGGTAGGTACTTGAATAGCATCAACAAAAGGGACATTGATGTAAAGCTTCTTCATAACATTGACGATCCTTGCAAATTGCTCGTCGTGTTGTCATGCTCTTTCTCTCTTTGTCAGCAGTTGAGTATCCAAGAATGTGGCAGGGCCATGCTCCTCTGTTTCCATACCCAATTTTAGTCCAGAGAGGTCAATTTCTTCCCCGCGCCGATCGGCGCTATCATCGAGTCGATCGGTGCTAACAGTACCATCGCGCCGATCGACGCCAATGGTGAGTCGATCGGTGCGGGTCTTCCTTGCTCCCGTAGAGTGCTCTGGATCTTTTGTTTGCTTTCCTGATCGTGTAGCTATTGCCTTTAACTGCTCTGTAGACATTATATTACCAGGAATAGCACCTTTGTTGCCTTGAATGGCTTGTGATAACTGTCCCATCTGTTGCTCCATAATCTTGGTATGCTTCAAAATCTGCTCACTGGAGCTTCCAATTTCTATCACCTTGTTATTAATTCCTTCAAGAACAAGACCAACCTCCTTGAATTTAGCTTGATTGTCCTTGTTGATCTTTTCTTGAGCTTGAAAGAACTCATGAAATTGGAGACAAAGTGGGATAGGGTTTTGCATGGATGAACTAGGAGAAAAAGAACTCCTTTGCTGCTGATATTGGGGCTTCCATCCACTATTCTTCATATATTATAGCATTTTCATCTCTTCAGGGCAATCTTTCTACACATGGCCAAATTCTCCACATTCTCCACAAGTGGAGCGTGATTCTGCTAGCTTGAGTGTCTCCTCCTTAGGGATTTGAGAATTATTGTCCAACCTTCCTTGAATAGCATTTAGGCGATCCATAACCAGTTCTTCATGAGTCCTCTCAATCACGCTCTTTGCTACAATCACGCTCATGGTTGTAGGTTCCTTGAACTTCTCTCACTATCCCATGATTGATTTTCAACTAGCAATTTGATCAATTCCTTAGCTTGAGTGGGAGTCTTTGACATGAATGAACCCGCAGCTGAAGCATCTAAGTGTTGATGAGATGCGGTATTCAATCCCACATAGAATCTCTCAACAGTTTGACCAACTATAAGACCGTGATGAGGGCATGCATCCATATATTCATTGTATCTTTCCCATGCTTCTACAATGCTTTCATCAATATTCTACGTAAATCCAAGAATCTTATTCTTCAAAGCTTAAGTCTTACTAGGAGGGAAGTACTTGGCCAAGAATGCAACTGCTAGGGTGTCCCATGCAGTCTTTATTGTGTTTTCCAAGCTATTGTACCATTGCTTAGGGCGTCCAACTAGAGAGAAGGGGAACAGCCGCACATGTGCCTGATCTCCGGTCAATCCCGCTACTTTGAATGTACTACAGACTTCAAGGAAGCGCTATAGATGCTGATTGGGATCTTCCGAACCTGTGAATGGTTGTTGTGCCACTAATCCGATATACTTCTCTAGTTGATATGGAGCATGATCTTGAGCTTCTTGGAAATCTGTCTAGACAACCTTATCCAATCGAGGCTTGAAACTATTAACCAAGGGTTGGTCTGCCATCTCTCCTGCTTCTGGATCTGCAATTGTGAATAATACCCGAGGGCTGGCACTGACTGGTTGTTCAGCTAAATCTCCAAGTGACTTGCTTCTCTTTTCTGCTATTCTCTTCTTGCGTAAGAGCTTTTCTGGATCGTCGGTGTAATTAGAGGGTTTGTTTGACTTAGGACCGTCCATACCTGTTAATTTCACTTAATAGAATATATGTACTAAAAAGACAAGTAAAGCACAATCACTAAACACTAATACATCAAACAATGTTTAAAAACCTGCTATGGTCCCCGGCAATGGCACCAGAAAAATATGCTTGTTGGTCGTTACTATGCACCCACTTATATACCGTAAGAGCACGGTGTACAGTTGTAGCACTTTTTCCCTTCGAGTATTCCAAGGTTTAATCGAACCACTGAGACCTTAGGGATAATTAAACAAAGTTAACAGTAAAAGATCTAATCAAGGCTACTGTCAAGTTCATGTTGTATGAGGGGAAGACTGGCCAGTGCAAAAGGTGCGCCAGAGAGCTAATCTATCATTGCACCGATCGGCGCAGGGTTGAGCCGATCGGCACTGTTGCAGATCTAAGTCATTCAGCCGAGCGGCGCAGGTGTTGAGCCGATCAGGACACCAGCGAAGTGCAAGTCAAAGCCAAAGCTAAAGCCAAAACTAAAGCTATTCGGTGTGTAGCCAGATATCTACTAGTGAGATCGTAACCAGATAGTCTAATTGAATAGCATCATAATGGATAATTACATGGATCAATCAAAACCTATAATGAGTAAGACCACCCTGCTTTCCGAGCGGCTCCTGATTTATCGCTGCCGAGAGGAAACCCTTAATCACGTGAGTATCTTACCCTACTCAACTATCCAATAGTGCTGCGCAGGTTTAGTACTGTCACCGCTAAACCACACTACTCGCATCGTCAAGCAACCATAATCAATACAGTGTCCGAGTACTATCCTGATCACCATGATCAAAATAATATCAACCTACTTAGCCTAGAACTAAGCAATGGGAATAAGCACATGCATGATTACAGAATCATGATAGACAAATCACCAAAACCATCATCAACATATTCAATCATCCTTGAGATACATAGAGTAAGATTCATCACCGTCAAGATGGCCTACCTTGACGGATCAACTCTTACACCAATGGTTCTTGAAACTCAACTAGAGATCTATTCTAGTGGGGCAAGCCCCGGTGGCTCTAACTCACAAAACTGTTGTCCCTCTGCTGCCTCCTGGCCGTCGTTCTATCGCGGTTAGGGGTTATAGGTATATATAGGGGTTCTACTCGTGAAGGACTCGGTTTCTAGCAAAATAGGTCGGTTGCACCAATCGACGCAGGATTGTGCCGATCGGCGCAAGACGTGTCTCTTCTGATCTCTGCTCCGAGTCGGTTCCTTTGTCTTCCACAGCTGCCATGTGGGCCTTTTCCTTCGAGATAAAGTCTTGTACTACATGTCGAGATCTTGAAGTTCCATAAATCTTCTAGGCAAATATCTTTAAGTGTCTTGCGCAGATAAACTTCCATAAACATCAGATAAACTTCCATTGGAATAGGCTGCGCCTATCGGCGCACTAGGCTTCTTCAGTGCTTTTTGTTGGTTCTGGATTCCTGTCCTGTCCAGCATCACTTTAATAGCTAATTTTACCTATTTCTGCAATAAAGCTCCAAAGCAATGCATATACAAATATATAGGTAATATCATAGGTAAATGGCCTATATTAGTATTAATTATGCTCTAATTAGGGTGATATTCACATATAAAAGGGGCACTTGGGAAGTGCCAACATGGTCCAACGAGGAGTAGGCGAAGGCGCCATCCTTCCGAGTCCTCAGGAAAAAATCATGAGCATCCCTTGACCCTCTCTTTACTATTCCGCAATTGTGTGCTCTAGTGATAGAGTGACTTGTGGCTTGCATAGGCTAGTGTGTTTAGCTTCCGCGCATTGCTTTACATCTTGAACACTAGCATGTGTAGGGTCCTGGCCTCCTAGAATTGTTTAGGTTGCAACATTTGTTAGGTTCTAGGAGTGAAACTGAAGTATTCGGATTTGTAATCGGCTACCGACTCACCCCCCCTCCTCCCCCGCTCGGTAAGCCTTCCGTCCTTACACTATACAAGCCTGAATAAGGCATGTCCGAAGGATCATTTTCCTTTGCCATGCATAGACCAGATAGATGACTCAACGGTGGGATGCGAGACCCTCTATTTCCAGGATGCCTACTCCGGGTACCTCCAAATCGTGATGAAAGAATCCGACCAGCTCGTGGTGTCTTTTATCACACCGTTCGGCTCATACTGCTGTGTGATGATGCCTTTCGGGCTTAAGAATGCCGGTGCGACTTTTCAGTGCTGCATGCAATGATGCTTCGACCAGTAGATAGGTCACACGGTGGAAGCCTATGTGGACGACATCATTGTCAAGTCCAGAAAGGCAAACGCCCTCGTAATCGACCTCGAATGTGTTTTTGCCAAACTACACGCGAACGACATCAAACTCAACTCCGAGAAGTGTGTTTTTGGGGTGCCAAGGGGTATGCTTCTCAGGTTCATCATTTCCGACCAGGGCATCAAAACCAATCCCGAAAAGATCTCCGCGATCGAGCGGATGGGCCCAGTTCAGAACCTCAAGGGGCTGCAGCGTCTCACGGGCTGCCTAGCGGTGTTGAGTCGCTTTATCTCGCGCCTTGGCGAGAGGGTGCTCTCGCTGTAGAAACTCTAGAAGAAGTCCAACCGGTTTGAGTGGACTCTTGAGGCGTAGTCTGCCCTTGATGATGTTAAGTGCATCTCGAGCAATACGCCCATGCTGACGCCCCCGATCCCAGGAGAGGTGTTGTTGCTGTACATGGCTCCGATGACCTAGGTCGTAAGCTTGGCTCTCGTAGTCGAGTGAGAAAGGAAAGGACACTCTCAAAGTCCAACATCCTATCTACTACGTCAGTGAAGTCCTATCCGATTTGAAGACCAGGTACCCCCAAATCCTTAAGATCCTGTACGTGGTGATGGTTGCGAGGTGCAAGCCCTAGCACTACTACGACTCCCACCCAATACACATCGTATGTTCCTTTCCTCTCAGAAAGATTATATAGAACAGGGACTCGGTGGCCAAGGTCACTAAGTGGGTGCTCGAGTTGATGGTACCTCAGGCGGCCATCAAATCCAAGGTGCTTGCTGATTTCATGGCGGAGTGGACCGAGGCGCAACTCCCATCCGCTCCTATTGACCAAGAATACTGGGTCATGTACTTTGACGGATCGCTCATGCGTACAAAGGCAGGTGTTGGCCTCGTCTTTGTCTCTCCACTCAGGGTACATACGAAGTATGCAATTCATTTACATTTCCCCGTATCAAATAATGTTGCGGAGTATGAAGCGCTCGTCAACGGGCTCAAAATTGCCATCGAGCTCGACATTCAGTGGCTCGAGATTCGGGGTGACTCCCAACTCGTGGTTGACCAGATCATGAAAGAGTTTAGCTGCCAGACCGATGTCATGGCACTTTACTGCCAAGAAGTCCACAAGCTCGAGAAGAAGTTCAATAGGCTGGAACTCAAGCACATCCCACAACGCCTCAACGAGGTGGCCGACACGATAGCCAAGATGGCGTCTGGTAGGGAGCAGATCCCTCTAGGCATCTTCACAAATGACCAGCACCAGCCTTCGGTTCGACCCAGGGAGCTCGCGAGGCCTAAGGAGGGGTCGAGCAATCCCGCTGAGCTGACCAGAGGGTCAAAAAATTGCCTCCGACGACCCCGTAGCTCATACACATGATGGAAATCGATCGACCAAGCAACTCGAGCGAGCCGAACCACCAGCCGGAGAATTCGGGGGTTGAGCAAATCAACCCCCAGGTCGAACGAGCCAAGCTCCCACGGGACTAGAGAATTCCGTACATTGTGTTCTTGGCTCAGGGCATGCTTCCCACTGATGGGACGGAGGCCAAACGGCTCTATCGCCGTGCCAAATCATTCACTCTGGTCAATGGGGAGCTTTATAAGCACAGCATCACCAAAATCATGCAGTGTTGTATCCCTATTACCAAGGGCATCAAGCTTCTCATCGATATCCATGGGGGGGAGGGTCTGCAGCCACCACGCGGCCCCTCGAACCCTCATGGGCAACGCCTTTGATCAAGGCTTTTACTGGCCGACTGTCGTGGGTGACACAACCTGCATAGTCAAGACCTGTAAAGGTTGCCAGTACTATGCTTGCCAGACAGATCCACTGACTTAGGCCCTTCAGACGAACCCGCTCACATGACCCTTCGCAGTCTGGGGGTTGGATCTAGTTGGCCCACTCAAAAAAGCGCTCGGGGGCTACATCCACCTGCTTGTCACAGTCGACAAGTTCACCAATTGGATCAAAGCATGCCCGCTAGTGAAAATTTGCTCTGAGGAGGCAGTCGAGTTCTTTCCCAATATCATCCACTAATTTGGGGTCCCAAATTCCATAATCACGAACAATGGAATGCAATTCACAGGAAAGAAATTCCTAAAGTTTTGCGACAATTATCAAATCTATGTAGACTAGGCCGCCCTCGCTCACCCCAAGACGAATGGCCAGGTCGAGCAAGCAAACAGTATAATACTCCAATGGTTGAAGCCTCGAATCTTTGACCTGACCGGCATCTTCAACCGCCTAAAGCAGTTTAGTGGTCAATGGGGGGTCGAGCTTCATGCTGTGCTTTGGTGCCTCCGCATGACCCAGAGTCACACAAGAGGTTTCACGTCGTTCTTCATGGTCTACGGGTCCGAGGCAGTCTTGCCCACTGACCTAGATTATGGGGCACCGCAAGTGCACGCATACAATGAGCAGGGCAATGAGGCAGCGCTCCAAGATGTGATGGATCAAGTAGACGACGCGCAAGACGTCGCGCTCCTTCATTTGGCCAAATATCAACAAGCACTTCGGCACTACCACGATCAAAACATAAGAGACAGAGGCCTACTTGTGGACGACCTTGTTTTATGCAAGGTTCAGAACAACAGGGGTCAACATAAGCTCTCGCCAGCTTGGGAAGAACCGTACGTCATTTTGCTTGTTATCCGACACGGCACCTACAAGTTGAAGACTGTGGAGGGCAACAAACTCAAGAATGCGTGGAACATCTCATAGCTGCGTAAATTCTACCCCTAGCTTATTGTTTCATGCATCTTCTACACGACCTCGCTCGCCCTTAAGCGACACTCGACCCCTCCCAAGGGGTCGAGCGTCGCTCGGGGGCTACAAGGCGCACGTCAACATACAATTTCCTTTCTTCTTTCAAAAGAAAATTGTAATCATGTGGGACCTCAAAACACACTATGGCGATAAACAAAGTAAGCCACGGGCAAGGCAGCTTCACGGTCAACTCTGTCGGACGACGCAACATCGTGCTAGCCCTAGTGGCCATGACAACGGCGATCACCGATGAGACCAAACCACGAAGGGCTCGGTGGCTCAAACTTTGCAAGTTAAAACAGGAGGGGCAGAGGCCCAACATCTCAATTAAACCAGATCCAAATTAAAATTGTTAGGGGCCACCACGAGCTCACAAAACTAGACAAGCACGAGTTCAACTCCACAACCTAAGCTCATTACATAGGCATGGTGACCCACCAAAGAAATTAAAGTAACTAAAAGCAACCACTAACTAGTTCTTCCCGTCCGCCTTAGGGAGCGCTTCTTCTTCATTCTTTGCAGCCAGGACATCAGCATAGGGCTCTGAGTTAGCGCAGATCCTCACCATCTCCCCAGGAGTATGATCAAGGTAGCCAAGGATCAGACCTCGTAATCTGCCACCTAGAAGTGAGTCCCAAGCATGACCAACACGGTGCGCATGTCAAACTGCACACAGTTGGTCATAGTTACGCACCCACTTATATACCGCAAGAGCACGGTGTACATTGTAGCACTTTTTCCCTTAAATTTGAGTATCCAAGGTTTATCATATCCACTGGGACCTTAGGGATTATCAAACAAAATTAACAGTAAAAGATCTAGTCATGGCTACTGTCGAGTTTGAGATGTATGAGGGGATACTGGCCAATGCAAAGGTGCACTAGACAGCAAATCTATTGCCACGCTGATCGGCGCAGGGTTGAGCCGATTGCCACGCTACCGAATCTGTGATTGTGGCGATCGGCGCTGGAGTTGAGCTGATCGGCACACGGATGAATCTAGGCCAAAGTACATGGGTTACCTTGTAAGCCTAAGTTGTTATAGTGAGTAGCCAGATATCTACTAGTGAGATCGAAACTAGATAGTCTAATCAAGTAGCATTATAATGGTAATTACATGGATCAATGAAAACCTATAATGAATAAGACCACCAGCTGTTCCGAGCGGCTCCCAATTTATCGCTGCCGACAGGAAACCCTTAATCGCGCGAGTATCTTACCCTACTCAACTATCCAATAGAGTTGCGCAGGTTTAGTGCTGCCACCGCTAAACCACACTACTAGCATCATCAAGCAACCGTAATCCATACAATGTCCGAGTACTATCCTGATCACCACGATCAAGATAATATCAACCTACTTAGCCTAGAACTAAGCAATTGGAATAAGCACATGCATGATTATAGAATCAAGATAGACAAATCACCAAAACCATCATCAACATATTTGATTATCCTTGAGATACATAGAGTAAGATTCATCACCGCTGAGATGGCCTACCTTGATGGATCAACTCTTACACCAATGGTTCTTGAAGCTCAATTAGAGATCTATTCTAACGGGGCAAACCCCAGTGGCTCTAACTCACGAATCTATTGTCCCTCCGACGCCTTCTCTCGCTTTGGTCAGGGTTCTCAAGTATTTATATGGGTTCTTCTCTTAAAGGACTCAGTTTCTAGCAACTAAGATGGTTGCGCCGATCGGTGTAGGATTGCGCCAATCGGCGCAAGCCATGTCTGTTCTGGTTTCTCTTCCGAGTCTGTTCCGTTGTCTTCCACAGGTGCCATGTGGGCCTTTTCCTTCGAGATAAAGTCTTGTACTGCATGTCGAGATCTTGAAGTTCCATAAATCTTCTAGGCGAATATCTTCAAGTGTCTTGCGCAGATAAACTTCCATAAAACATTGTGAAGTGGGCCTCGGTCACTTCTATGGGCCAAAACACCCTTGCGCCAATTGGCTCATGGGTTGCGTTGATCGGCGCACTGGGCTTCTTGAGTGCTTTTCATCTGTTCTGGACTCCTGTCCTCTTTATCATCACTTTAATTACCAATTTCACTTGTTTCTGCAATAAAGCTCCAAAACAATACATATACAAATATATAGCTAAAATCACATGTAAATGGCCTAAATTAGCATGAATTATGCTCTAATTGGGGTAATATTCACATAAAAAAGGGGCACTTAGGGAGTGCCAACACACACCACGCCTGATCCACTCGCGCCTCGACGACATCAGGTTTCCAACATGTAGTCCCAGAGGGGTCTTAGACGTCACCGAGATCTAAAGCTCCCGGGCCGCCCTTGCCAGCACGCCGCGCAGCTCATCTTTCTCTGCCACCTCTCGATGGAGGGATTCCTCTGTTGCCGCCAGCTTCTCCTCGCTGACCGATTAGTCGTAGTAGTAAGGAACGGCACCAAAACAATCGAATCTCAGCAACAGATAAAAAGGAACAATGCATACCTTCCCCAATCTTATGGGTCTCCTATAGCAGCGCTAGATGCGCAGCCTCGGCCTTAGCCGAGGCCATGGCAGTGGTCATGGCTCGGTCACGCAGCGTCTTCTCCAGGTACAACGACTCCTCGAGCCCCTGCACGGCCTCGGCGCTGGCCGCCACCTGCCTCAAGGCCTCATCACGCTCCTTCCGTGTCGCCTCGAGCTCCAGCTCAAGCCGACCGAGTTAACTACTACGCTGCTCCTCGACAGCCTGTAGGTTATACAGCTCCGTCTGGAGCTCAAGGCCTTGATCTTATGTGTCCTTTAGCGCCGCCTCAAGCTCCCCTCCGCGGTCCTTCACCGCCCCCCAGCTCGAGATAGGCATCACAGAGGTCGGCAAGGACCATCAGGCTCTCTTCCCTATAGCTCTGGGTCACCACAGCCGAGTATTTGGTGAAGTCATTACTAACAGCCCTATAGTTGTCAAAGAAACTCTTCTTCTCCACAGCAAGAATGGAAGAGTCCACGGGGACGTGCGGTGAAGGCCGCTGCACCACCTTCTCGGCATCCGCCAGCAGCCAGCCCCCCGCCAGGTGGATGCCTGGACCTCGGGCTACCCCGCTGGTGGCACTCAACGGGATGCCTTGGGTGGGCGCTAATGCGGAGGCAGCTGCTGGGGCCCGCAAGGAACCGGGTCATGGTGCCACTACCGTGACGTTGGCGGGAGTGGAGGTAGGCGCTCCGAAGGCGACCGGTGCCGCCGATGCAACCTCCCGAAAAGGCCCCATTGGACCAGACTCCTGGACAACCAAGGAGTCCGCCCCAGGGGCGGTCGCCGCACTGGAGGAAATAGCGGCATCCAGGGCATCCGATGCCCTCTGATCCGCATCACGCATCCTCGCTGCCGCCTCCACCCACAGTGACTCGGTCGGTCTGAACGGCCTAGGGTGAGGACTTTTCGAGATGGTCTGGCACTTTTGCACGGGTGCATCACTCGCCGAGCCCACATCACGCCCACGCTTCAGCGAAGC
Organism: Eleusine coracana subsp. coracana; assembly: GCA_032690845.1. NCBI lineage: Eukaryota > Viridiplantae > Streptophyta > Magnoliopsida > Poales > Poaceae > Eleusine > Eleusine coracana. Next base: position 47,497,891 of record CM064430.1, read on the forward strand.
GTCGATGGCTAGGGAGACTTTGGGGTCCTCCGAGGAGGGAGGAATGACGGGCGTCTGTATGGTGACTTGCTGACTACCGCTCCCACCGCCTCCGACGGACTCACTTGTCCTCAAGGGCTGCCCCACCTCGCCTCCACCAGCCCCCGCCACATCAACGTCGGCGACGTCTTCATCTGTGATCCGTGACCCGATCGGACACGCTGCACCCTCGACGACCAGGGGATCATCTGAGCACGACATCGGCTCGCCCCGAGACCTCAGAGACGATCCCTCGACAAAGAGGGCGGCATGCAGCACTGCTGCCAGGTTTGCGTTGTTCTCGGCATCACTGTCGCCTCCCATGAGGTCATCCCCCATGACATCATGAGGGCATGCGATCTCTCCGTGTCTACTATTGGCACTTCCCAAGTGCCCCTTTTATATGTGAATATCACCCCAATTAGAGCATACTTGATACTAATTTAGGCTATTTACCTATGATATTACCTATATATTTGTATATGCATTGCTTTGGAGCTTTATTGCAGAAATAGGTAAAATTGGCTATTAAAGTGATGCTGGACAGGACAGGAGTCCAGAACCGACAAAAAGCACTGAAGAAGCCCAGTGCGCCGATCGGCGCAGCTCATGAGTCGATCGGCGCAAGGGTATTTTGGCCCATAGAAGTGATCAAGGCCCATTCCGATGGAAGTTTATCTAATGTTTATGGAAGTTTATCTGCGCAAGACACACTGAGATATTTGCCTAGAAGATTTATGGAACTTCAAGATCTTGACGTGCAGCACAAGACTTTATCTCAAAGGAATAGGCCCATATGGAAGCTGTGGAAGACAAAGGAACCGACTCGGAGCAGAGATCAAAAGAGACACGTCTTGCGCCAATCGGCGCAATCCTACGCCGATCGGCACAACCGACCTATTTGCTAGAAATCGAGTCCTTCACGAGTAGAACCCCTATATATACTTGTAACACCTAGCCGCAATAGAACAACAGCCAGAAGGCAGCAGAGGGACAACATTTTCGTGAGTTAGAGCCACCGGGGCTTGCCCTGTTAGAATAGATCTCTAGTTGAGTTTCAAGAACCATTGGTGTAAGAGTTTATGAGTCAAGGTAGGCCATCTCAACGGTGATGAATCTTACTCTATGTATCTCAAGGATGATTGAATATGTTGACGATGGTTTTGGTGATTTGTCTATCTTGATTCTGTAATCATGCATGTGCTTATTCCAATTGCTTAGTTCTAGGCTAAGTAGGTTGATATTATCTTGATCGTGGTGATCAGGATAGTACTCAGACATTGTATTGATTATGGTTGCTTGACGATGCTAGTAGTGTGGTTTAGCGGTGACAATACTAAACCTACGCAGCACTATTGGATAGTTGAGTAGGGTAAGATACTCGTGTGATTAAGGGTTTCCTCTTAGCAGTGATAAATCGGGTGCCGCTCAGAAAGCAGGGTGGTCTTACTCATTATAGGTTTTCATTGATCCATATAATTATCCATTATGATGCTATCCAATTAGACTATCTGGTTACGATCTCACTAGTAGATATCTGGCTAGTCACCGAATAGCATTAGTTTTGCCTTTAGCTCTGGCATCGACTTGCACATCGTTGGTGTACCGATTGGCTCAACACCTACGCCGATCGGCTCAATGACTTAGATCCGTAACAATGCCGATCGGCTTAACCCTTCGCTGATCGGCACAACGACAGATTTGTTGTCTGGCGCACCTTTTGCGCTGGCCAGTCTCCCCCTCATACAACCTGAACTTAATAGTAGCCTTGATTAGATCTTTTACTGTTAACTTTGTTTATTTATCCCTAAGATCTCAGTGGTTCGATTAAACCTTGGAATACTCTAAGGGAAAAAGCGCTACAACTGTACATCATGTTCTTGCGGTATATAAGTGGGTGCGTAGTAACGACCAACAAGCATACTTTTCTGGCGCCATTGCCGGAGACCATAGCAGGTTTTTAAACATTGTTTGATGTATTAGTGTTTAGTCATTGTGTTTTACTTGTCTTTTTAGTACATATATGTTGTTAAGTGAAATTAATAGGTATGGACGGTCCTAAGTCAAACAAAGCCTCTAATTACACCGAAGGTCTAGAAAAGCTCTTACACAAGAAGAGAATAGCGGAAAAGAGAAGCAAGTCACTTGGAGATTTAGCTGAAGAACCAGTCAGTGCCAGCCCTCGGGTATTATTCACAATTGCAGATCTAGAAGCAGGAGAGATGGTAGACCAGCCCTTGGTTAACAGTTTCAAGCCTTGATTGGATAAGGTTGTCAAGACAGATTTCCAAGAAGCTCAAGATCATGCTCCATATCAACTAGAGAGGTATGTCAGACTAGTGGCACAACAACCATTCACAGGTTCAGAAGATCCCAACCAGCATCTATAGTGCTTCCTTGAAGTCTGTAGTACATTCAAAGTAGCGGGATTGACTGGAGATCAAGCACATGCGCGGCTGTTCCCCTTCTCTCTAGTTGGACGCCCTAAGCAATGGTACAATTTCTTGGAGAACACAGTAAAGACTACATGGGAAACCTTAGCAGTTGCATTCTGAGCCAAATACTTCCCTCCTGGTAAGACTCAAGCTTTGAAGAATAAGATTCTTGGATTTACGTAGAATGTTGATGAGAGCATTAGAGAAGCATGGTAAAGATACAATGAATATATGGATGCATGTCCTCATTATGGTCGTACAGTTGGTGAAACTATTGAGAGATTCTACGTGGGATTGAACATCTCATCTCGTCAACACTTAGATGCTTCAGCTGTGGGTTCATTCATGTCAAAGACTCCCACTCAAGCTAAGGAATTGATCAAGTTGCTAGTCGAAAATCAATCATGGGATGGTGAGAGAAGTTCAAGGAACCTACAACCTTCTAAGGGAGTAGCAAAGAGCGTGATTGAGAGGACTCATGAAGAACTGGTTACGGATCGGCTTGATGGTATTCAAAGAAGGTTGGACAATAATTCTCATATCCCTAAGGAAGAGACACTCAAGCTAGCAGAATCGCGCTCCACTTGTGGAGAATTTGGCCATGTGCAGAAGGATTGCCCTGAAGAGATGAAAATTCTAGAATATATGAAGAATAGTGGATGGAAACCCCAATATCAGGAGCAAAGGAGTTTCTCTCCTAGTTTGTCCTTGCAAAACTCTATCCCACTCTGTCTCCAATTTCATGAGTTCTTTCAAGCTCAAGAAAAGATCAATAAGGACAATCAAGCTAAATTCAAGGAGGTTGGTCATGTTCTTGAAGGAATTAATAACAAGGTGATAGAAATTGGGAGCTCCAATGAGCAGATTTTGAAGCATACCAACATTATGGAGCAACAGAAGGGACAGTTATCACAAGCCATTCAAGGCAACAGAGAGGCTATTCGTGGTAATACAATATCTGTAGAGCAGTTAAAGGCAATAGCTACATGATCAGGAAAACAAATAGAAGATCTAGAGCACTCTACGGGACCAAGGAAGACCCGCACCGATCGCGCTCCACAAATAGAAGATCTAGAGCACTCAATGATAGCACCGATCGGCGCGGGGAAAAAATTGACCACTCTGGACTGAAATTGGGTATGGAAACAGAGGAGCATGGCCCTGCCACATTCTTGGATACTCAACTACTAACAAACACAGAAAGAACACGGCAACACGACGACCAATTCACAAGGTTCATCGATGTTATGAAGAAGCTTTACATCAATGTCCCTTTTGTTAATGCTATTCAAGTACCTACCTATGCCAAGTACATTAAGGACATGATGCAAAACAAGAAGTCTCTAGCTTCTGAGGAGTTTGTGAAGGTCACTAATTAGCATACGGCGGCAATCAATGATGTTGCACTTGAGAAGAAGCCTGACCCTGGATCACCAAGTATCAAATGCGTAATTGGAACAAGGATATTTGACAGATGCTTGTGTGATCTTGGAGCAAGTGTAAGTGTTATGCCCCGTCATATATTCACAAGTCTCAATTCGCCTGAATTGGAGCCTACGGGTATGTGTTTGGAATTAGCCGACCAATCGATACGTTTCCGTGATGGAATAGCTGAGGATGTGCCTGTTCAAATCGGAAATCACATCGTCCCTGTTGACTTTATTGTGCTTGATATGGATAAGAGGACGAGGACTCCGTTGATTCTAGGCTGACCCTTCTTGAGGACAGCAAAGGCAAGTATTGATGTGGGGAGTGGTGAGATAGGCTTCGAAATAAGTGGAACCTCCTACTCTTTCAAGTTTCGCCCAAAGGGAGAAGAGTGCCGTGCTATTGATGAAGTGAAGAGGTCCAAGACACCGAGGCAACGTGGCATCAAGAGTGATTGGAGGGGATGTAAGGATAGGTCGTTCGAGGTATATGAGCTATGAAGATAAGTGAACCTTGTAGTGTCGCGGCCTTACATCCCGCACAGCGACACTAAGGATTGATTGCTTGCGGGGAGGTCAAGCTCTTTGACCTCTAAATAACTAGAGTGCTCTTAGGAGGCAACCCAATTGTTGGGGGATTTAGAAGTTGTTTAGTGCTTGCAGGAGGGAAACCCGTTTCATTTAGATTAATTAATGCTAGTCGGGAGGGCAACCCGCTATTTTTAATTTGCTTGCTTGTAATAAAAAGAATCTCCCGAATAAAAGAATTAGAAAAAATATGTGCTTAATTTCTATGTGATCCTGTGTTGTCTGTTTGTTTGTGCAAAACTATGTATATATATATATTGTAGCCTAACAACATAGGAATAAAATAAAAAGACCAAAAACAAAGGAACAGAGCTCGCGCCGATCGGCGCACACCAGAGCCGATCGGCGCAATATTGCCCAGATCAGGATAGAAGGCTGAAGATGCTCAGATTGAAAGGATGCTAAGGCAACCGATGTAGAAAGGAAGGAGAGCGGCATCCAGGGAGGAAACAAGGGACCAGGAGCCAAAAAGGGCGATGAGTCGATCGGCACAAGCCAAAGCCGGTCGACGCTTATATCAGATGGGACCCTTTTACGTGTGTCAATGCTATAGGAATATTGGGAAAGTGAAAATTGGCTGAAGGAGATGAACACGAGGCAATAGGATCAGCGCAGGACCCTAAAACAAGGTGCAGGGGACCTACGCCGTTCGGCGCACTTCTACGCCGATCGGCATGGTTACTAGTACGGTTCCTAAATGGGCGACAATGGGGGCAAGCATTGATTTCAAGGAACAGGTATTATTTCTATGCAGGTGTTCAATGCAGAGGAGGCAAGGAATCAACCGAAAGCTGAAAAAGAGAGAGCGCGCCGATCGGTGCTGATCAGAGCCGATCGGTGCAGTCAATCAAGACAACGGGATTCCATGTTGTCCCCCTACCAGCCAACATGGTGTACCGGGAAATGATGTAAAGTATGGAAATGATGGAAAGGAGGAGAATCAAGAGCCAGAGCGGTCAGAGCATTCAAAATTTGAAATGTGTCGATCGGTGCAGTGACCGCGCCGAGCGGCGCAGCCCCAAATTTCAAAAATTTTGGGCGGGTCCTTCTCCTAGAAGTTTCTCACACGATAAAAGGAAGGCCACGCCTCTAGTTCGGCACACCATCCTGGTAATCTCTCCACCTTCCCCACTATCCAAGACCTCACACACATTCCGCATTCCTCGCAGATGGATCGTCTCTGCTCCTTCGTCGGCAAATTGGGCAAGAGGCTACGCCGAAGAAGTAGTTCTGGCAGCAGCAGCGAATCGAGCGGTGACTCCTCGGCTAGAGGGGGCTCCAGCACTCGTGACGACATGTCGGTGGGTGGTGCATCCACCCGCTCGGCGGCGGAGACATATGAGATCCGCGCCCGCCACTCCGTCTCCGGTGTGCCCCTTCCGATGGGGTGTGCTATGAGGAGCCAAAAGGCGGGAAGCTGTGGGGTTCCCAGATCACCACCATTGCCGGCATTCATGCCGTGCACGGTGGAGGAAGGCTGCACCCTCCTGAGCGAGGAGGAACAGTAGCACTACCTCGCAATGAGGGGAAGGTTCGTCCCCAACTTCGACATGGACGAGACCTTCCTCACCACGATCAGCATATGGGAGGACATACGGAGGATGCTAGACAACCTCGGCTGGGTGGACTTCAACCGTCTCCCCATGGACTTCAACATCGACATCGTCATCGAGGTTGCCTCTACAATGAGGCTCGTCTCCGACGACTACGGCAACGAGGCCATCAACTTCCGCGTCTGTGACATCAGCTATATGGTGACCATAGAGGCGGTGGCTCAAGCCTTCGGCTTCGACACCAACGCCAATGTCACCGGCATCTTGGGACATGGGGAGTTGGACTCCTTTTGGAGGCGGCTCTCGTTCATGGAGGAGATGAAGCATGGCAACATCCGTAACCCGACCACCCAAATCTTCCATCGGTGGTTGGCGGCGTGCACATGCGAAAAGGTCAACTCCAGCAACGTCACCGATGCGGACTTGCGGTGGCTATTCAACGCCATCGTGAGCCCGTCTTACTGCGACCCTATGTCGGTGATGGTGCGGGGTTGGTTCAAGAAGAGGGGCAAGAAGAGCAAGAAGTTGGCCTTTGGGGGCTATCTTCAATGCCTAGCAGCCCACGTCTGCGGCAACGACAGACCGGGAGGACGCGAAGACAAGTGGGAGCTCCCGACGGAGATCGGTGAGAATATGACTCGTGGCAACATTGTCACGAGAAGTGTTCACGCCGGTTTCTATGTCGGCGGCACCAATATTAGGCTCTCGTGTACGGAGCTAGGAGTTTTTCTCCCTCACAAGCTAGAGGGAGGAAATTGGCTTGAGGAAGGTGGAGCTAGAGGAGGGCCGAGTTCTCAGGGACCACCGTGGGCGGATTCGACAACCGGCAACATCTGCAGTAGCCGGCAGTGAGTGGGACTCCTGGCGGTCATGCCAAGATTCTTAGGAGTACCAGACAGGGTGGAGCGACGCAGCGGGCGGTTCACAGCCCACTACACCGATCGGTGCAGGCGGCGCGTCGGTCGGCGCACCCTACTTTAGTGGAGGCGTCGACTATAGGTACCAAGGAAGGGTACCTGTGGTGCCACCGGTGCCCGGTGCAGACTTCTTCGTGCCCATGCAGGGGTACCTCAACAACAACATGCACCACATCGAGCACGTGGAGGACGCTACGTCCCAATGGAGGAACAACCACGACGCGATGGTGGAGGAGTTTGAGCGACTCAAGGCGCGGTGCTATGGCTTCGATCAGCCATCGTCTCCACCTCCGTTGGACTAGAGTGCCTTGAAGTTGGCACATGTATCGGTTTCCCGGTTTGCGTTTTCTTTTATCTTTTGTAATCTTTTTCTTTATTTTCTTATGTGTATGTGAGCGGGTTGGGAAACCATGTATCAGGTGTGTTTACTTTTATGCAAGTGTGTTAGTAGTATTTTACTTTTATGCAAGTATTGTAACACCCATTTTAAGAAGAGAAATGGGTGCAGCCGTACGTGTGCCCAGGATCAAGTTACACACACATACGGTACATCATCAGTGGCAACAGAATAATTATCCATATCCTTTAATTATTACATCGTATCTTTATTACAAAAGGACCCGTGGGTCTAGAAGAAAAAAAAGTACATTCAAGCAGCGGGAAGTAGCTAGCGTAGACATCCCAAACTCCACAGGCATCGACTGGTGGATCATCGCCTAGTACTCGCTTCCTTCATCTTCGTAGTGGCTCCAATCTTCTCCTTGGGCTGAATGTCAACGGGGTATAGCAAGGGTGAGTACGTGTCGTACTCAGCAAGTGGGGGAAAAGATGACATGGGGCTATAGTCAAGAAAAAGGCTTTATAGAGTGGGAAGCATGAGCTTTTAATTAACCTAAGCTTTTAATTGACACAAGCATGCAATTCTATAGTAACATTTCAATAGGTGTAATATGCATCAAGGACACTTGCCTTCGTCCTGCACAGAAGGCTGCTCTAACCCTTCAAATTCCTGCTCTTGCAAATCCTCGTAGGGTGGTCCTTGTGTATGCTCGCCTTTAGGTAACGACATACCAATACAAGCAAAACATACGAAATCAATACACTATATGCAACAGAGGAAAAACAGTATGTAGATGCAAGGGATGCAAAGGTTATGCTTCTATGAGAATTTTGGCGCAAGAATCACCTAAATTGGAGTTATGAGTAAAAAGTTATGCTAGTTTGAAGTTTTAGGGGCAAAAGGGTAAAAACAGAGGCTTTTAAGGACCTATGTGTAATTTTATAAAATTACAGGGACTAAAGTGTAAATTATTAGGGCTGAAAAGTAGTTATTAAAAGTATAAGGTTGTTTTTGCAAAAATTCTAGGACTCAAACATAATTAATACTAAGTGCAGGGGTTTAAGTGTAAGAAGACAGGACCAAAATCTAATTAAAATTAAGTACAGGGATGTTCCTGTAAAAATTTAAGGCTAAAATAATATTTATACAATTAATAAGGATTAAGGTATAATTTTAAAATAATTCTGGGGACTAAAACATAATTAAAATCAGTCCAGGGGTGTTTTATAAAATTACAAGGTCAAATAATAATTTTAATAATACATAGGGGTGTTTCTGTAAATTTTTAGGGCTAAAATAATATTTATACCATAATATAAAAAGACTGGATTAAAATATAGTTTAAAATAATTCCAGGGCTTTTCTACAATTTATAGGGCAAAAATATAATTTCTTAAAGGTATAGGGGCTTTTTGTAAAAATGTAGTGCTAAAAATAATTATTATAAAGTTCAGGGGCCTAAAAACAAATTTTTATTTGTTCTGCACAAAAACAGGGACCTAAACCTAATTTAAACTAAGCACAGGGGCTAAAATGCAAAACTACCACAATATCCAGGAATTAATTGAATTAATTTTAAACTAGAAATGCGTGGACCGGGTCTATAGGTTCTATGGACCATTGGTCCACTAGTTCACGGTGGACCGATTACATAACCCGAAGGGGTATGTAATCTGGACGGTTGGATCAAGATCCAACGGCCAGAATTAAAGGGCGGGGGAAGGTCGTCGCCGGCGGCCGGTTAGGCGGCGGCGCGCGGTGGGGCTCACCGGAGACCGGCCGGAATGGCGCTCCGGTCGGCCATTCCTCGCCGCGAGAGTCCCGGGAGAGAGAGGGGAGGGAGGGGAGTCTCACCGGCAGGTCGCGCGGGTGCGGGAAGGCCGGGAGGGGGTCGGCGGCGCGGCTCGGTGGCGGCGATGGTCGGAGCTCGGTGGGGGAGGTCGTCCGATGCTCGCGAGCGAGCGGGAGAGAGCGGAGGAGCGGCAGCGGAGCAGGGCGGTGCCGAGGGGTGCTTTATAGGCGCGGAGGCGGGCGAATTGAGCCGGCGCGGGGCTCTCCGGCCATCAATGGCCACGAGCGCCATTGATGCGCGCGGGGGGTTCGTAACGGCCGAAACGGCCGAAAGTTAGGGGGGGGGGAAGGGAAATGGAGGCAGTCGCGCGCGCTCGGGCGCCGGTTTCGGGAGCTGGGGAGGTCAGGGGAGGGAGATCGACGGCGGCAACGGCGTCGGTTTCCGGCAGCGGAAGAGAGAGAGGCGGAGGAGGGGATGACATGCGGGGCCCGCGTGTCAGTGAGAGAGAGAGAGAGCGCGGGAGGAGCGGGCCGCACGCGCTGGGCCGGCTGGGAAGGTGGGCCGCGGGGGAGAGAATGAAGGGAGGGGAGGCGGCCTGGCCGGCTGGGCCGAAAGGAGGAGGTGGGGAGAGGTGGGAGGTGGGCTGAATGGTGGGTTTCGGCCACTGTTCTGGTTTCCCCTTTTCTTTTCTTTCCTAATTCCCTTCTTCTCTAATTTCTTTTCTAAATCCTTTCTTTTCTAAAATTCTATTCTATTAATTCTAGCAATTAATTAATTAATTAATTAAATGCAAGATGCAAACAAAACCTATATGAACATGCCATGCTATGCAAATGCAACAATTGATTTAATTATAAAAACAATTTGTTCTAAGTTATTTGATTAGACTTCTAAATGCTAATAGTTGGCATTTTTAGGATTTAAAAAAAAAAGTAGGGTGTTACAAACCTACCCCCCTTAAAAATGAATCTCGCCCTCGAGATTCGGAAGGATCGGTGAAGAGGTGGGGAAACTCGGCTTTTAATTCTTCTTCACGCTCCCAGGTGGCTTCTTCTTCCGTGTGATGATTCCAGAGCACCTTGCACATCCGAATCACTTTATTTCTGGTAACTCTTTCAATAACTTCTAGGATCTTGACTGGTTGTTCCGTATATGTGAGGTCTTTCTGAAGGTCTATTTCATTAACAGGGAGTTGTTCTTCAGGTACTCTTAAGCACTTCTTTAATTGGGACACATGAAACACGTCATGCACATCCGTGAGATGTAAGGGTAGCTCCAACTGATATGCAACTTCTCCTCTTCTGTCGAGGATCTTGAAAGGGTCGATGTAACGTGGTGCTAACTTCCCTTTGACTTTGAAACATCTAACACCTCTCATGGGTGATACCTTGAGATACACGAAATCTCCAATCTCGAAGGATAGGTCTCTTCGCCTACGATCGGCGTAGCTTTTCTGCCTTGATTGTGTGCAACCTTTAGGTTCTCGCGTACAATCTTAACTTGTCTTTCTGCTTCTTGTAGGATTTCAGGTCCGAAGACTTGATTCTCTCCTGTCTCGTTCTAGAATAGAGGTGTCCTACACTTTCTCCCATATAGGAACTCGAAAGGTGCCATCTCTATACTTGCTTGATAACTGTTGTTATAAGAAAATTCTGCGTAGGGTAGGCTCTTGTCCCAGCTCGTGCCGTATTTCAACGCACAAGCTCTCAACATGTCTTCTAGTATCTGGTTCGTCCTCTCGGTTTGCCCATCAGTCTGAGGGTGATATGCCGAGCTGAAGTTCAACTTGGTGCCAAGAGATTCATGTACCTTCTCCCAAAACCTCGAGGTGAACTGAGAGCCTCTGTCAGATACTATCTTCTTAGGGACTCCATGTAAACACACTATCCTTGACATGTATAGTTCTGCCAGTTTCGTACCACTATAAGTTGTCTTGACGGGAATAAAGTGTGCCACCTTGGTTAAACGATCAACTATAACCCATATAGAATTGTATCCCGACTGTGTACGGGGTAATCCAACTATGAAGTCCATACCGACTTGTTCCCACTTCCACTCAGGAATCTTTAGAGGTTGAAGTAGTCCGGCGGGTCGTTGGTGTTCTGCCTTGACACGTTGACATGTGTCACATACCGCAACATACTCTGCGACATCACGCTTCATGCCATGCCACCAATAATGAGTCTTCAAGTCTTGATACATCTTAGTACTTCCTGGATGAATGGAGTATGCAGAATTGTGTGCTTCCCGTAGTATTATGTCACGAAGGGGCTTTTTGTCTGGCACACATATTCTTTTACCTATCCATATAATACCCTTCTTATCTTTTATGAAGTCGGTAGCTTTTCCTTCCTTAAGGATGTTCCTGATCTCACTTAACTTCTCATCTTCTAGCTGTCCTTTGCGAATTTCTTCATTGAGAGTTGGTTCTACTTCCATTGCGACGGCCTCCAAGTCATTCACAAACCCAAGGTTTAGTCGTTCAAACTCCTTGCAGAGTGCTGGTGGTAGCCTTTCCACGATTAACTGACTACAATAGGTCTTCCTACTTAGGCCATCTACAACAACATTCGCCTTCCCTGGATGATAGTTAATACCCACATCATAGTCCTTAATCAACTCTAACCAACGTCGTTGTCTTAGGTTCAACTCCGTCTGAGTGAATATGTACTTGAGACTCTTGTGATCCGTATAGATCTCACAACGATGACCAAGAATGTACTACTGCCGCTAATTCCAAATCGTGTGTTGGGTACTTCTCTTCATGCTTCCGTAATTGCCTAGATGCATATGCCACAACATGACCTTCCTACATGAGCACACATCCTAGTCCTTGCCTGGATGCGTCACAGTATATGTCAAAACTCTTATTGATGTCAGGTAAGATTAAGACAGGGGCTAACGTTAATCTCTTCTTCAATTCTTCAAAGCTGGTTTGACAACGCGGAGTCCATTCGAAAATCTTGTCCTTCCCTAACAGTGTCGTCATTGGCTTTGCTATTTTGGAGAAGTCCTTTATGAATCGCCGATAGTATCCGGCTAATCCAAGAAAACTTCTAATCTCCCTTATTGTCTGTGGTGGTTTCCAATCTAGGACGTCCTTTACCTTTCCTGGATCGACTGACACTCCTCCAGCAGAGATCACATGACCAAGAAATGCTACCTCCTTCAGCCAGAATTCGGACTTACTTAATTTGGCATACAACTGATGTTCATGTAGCTTCTCTAGAACTAGCCTGAGGTGTACCTCATGCTCTTCTTCATTCTTTGAAAACACCAAGATGTCATCAATGAAAACCACAACAAACTTATCCAAGTATTCCATGAACACCTTGTTCATAAGGTACATGAAGTAAGTCGGTGCATTGGTTAACCCAAATGACATTACCGTATACTCATATAACCCATATCTTGTTCGAAAAGCCGTCTTGGGTATGTCTGATGGTCTGATTTTTAACTGGTGATACCCGGATCGTAGATCAATCTTGGAGAATACACAAGCCCCTTTCATCTGATCGAACAAGTCTTCAATCCTTGGTAGTGGATACTTATTCTTGATGGTTACATCATTAAGAGAACGATAGTCCACACACATCCTCTGAGTCTTATCCTTCTTCTCGACAAAGAGTACTGGAGCTCCCCAAGGTGAGGAACTAGGGCGAATGAAACCTTTCTCTAGCATCTCATGTAATTGCTTCTTTAGTTCTACCAACTCATTAACTGGCATCCTATAGGGCCTCTTAGATATAGGAGCAGTTCCTGGTATTAAGTCGATAACAAACTCTATGTCACGGTCTGGTGGCATACCTGAAAGTTCTTCAGGAAAGACATCAGGGAATTCACATACCACTCGTATCTCATCTATGGGTGTGCTGGTGGTTTGGTTTAGTATGACTTCCTTGGTAGTAGAGTTGGCTGCTATGAATTCAACCTTGGTACCCTCTGCACTGGTCAGTTGTACTGACTGCTTGGCGCACTGTATCACTCCATCATACTTGCGTAACCAATCCATTCCAAGTATTCTATCTATCCCCTTGGAGTCTAGGATTATGAGATTAGCTGAGAAGTCCACCCCCCTTATTTTAAGGGCGACCTTTGGGCATATTTGATTGGTTCTCATTTCTCCACCAGGAGAGCTAACTAACATGGTACGCTTCATAAGAGCAATCGGTAAGTTGTGCTTTGCCACATATGTGGATGTTATGAATGAATGCGATGCTCCCGAATCAAACAAAATGGTTGCAGGTTGAGAGTTAGCTAAGAACATACCGAGCACCACATCTGCAGCTTGCTCAGCTTCTTCCGTAGTGACATGATTGACGCGCCCTCGAGCGTAATTCTGTTGTCCTTGATTGCCTGAAGGCAGGTTAGTTGAAGCTTGCCTTGGTGCATTGTTCCATTGAGGACACTGTCCCATGAAGTGACCTTCCTGTCCACAGTGATAACATCCGCGCTTCACACCATTAGTTTTTCCAGCGGTGGGGCGGTTCTGGTTTTGTGGAGCTGTTGGGGCTGTGGGGCGGGGTGCTTGCTGATAGGTGGGACGAGGTGCCTGCTGCTGGCTAGGGCGGGGTGCCTGGTAGTTGGAACGTTGCATTGGAAAGTTTGGGCGTGGAGCTTGCATGGGTGGCCTGACAGTGCTGGGAGCACGGTAGTATGAGTTAGAAGATGGCATCATGCGGGGACGAGTGTTGCTACCATAGGATTGTCCTTGGAATGGCATCTTCCTCTTGCCTTCCCTCTCAATCTCATTGCGCTTATTCTCCACAACAATGGCCTTGTCCACCAGTTTCTGGAAGTTGACATAGTCATTGTTTATCAACTGAAACTGGATGTCATTCTGCAGTCCCCTCATGAACATGTATTGCTTCTTCCCATCGGTGTTCACATCCTCGGGAGCATACCTGGACAGCTGGATGAACCTATTCAAATATTCACTTACTGACATGTCCCCCTGTCTCAGGTCCTGAAATTCCTGTCTTTTCAGCAATTTGATGCCCGTAGGAATATAGTGGGAGCGGAAATTATCCTTAAACTCAATCCAAGTGATGCTTTCCACATCAGCATTAGCATTGCAATAAGCTTCCCACCAGTCTGCGGCTACACCATACAGCTGATGAGCTGCAAAGAGAACCTTCTCTCGATCATTGCATTGAGCGATTATCAACTTCTTTTCGATTGCCTTGATACCACTTCTGTAACACCCATTTTAAGAAGAGAAATGGGTGCAGCCGTACGTGTGCCCAGGATCAAGTTACACACACATACGGTACATCATCAGTGGCAACAGAATAATTATCCATATCCTTTAATTATTACATCGTATCTTTATTACAAAAGGACCCGTGGGTCTAGAAGAAAAAAAAAGTACATTCAAGCAGCGGGAAGTAGCTAGCGTAGACATCCCAAACTCCATAGGCATCGACTGGTGGATCATCGCCTAGTACTCGCTTCCTTCATCTTCGTAGTGGCTCCAATCTTCTCCTTGGGCTGAATGTCAACGGGGTATAGCAAGGGTGAGTACGTGTCGTACTCAGCAAGTGGGGGAAAGGATGACATGGGGCTATAGTCAAGAAAAAGGCTTTATAGAGTGGGAAGCATGAGCTTTTAATTAACCTAAGCATCCTATTTACTACGTGGGGTCATCCCAACCATGATTTCCACAAGGTGCTATACTAACCAAGTCTCAATCCATCCCACCTTTCCAACCATATCAACCCATCCCCAACTAATCTTGTGAGGATTCCAGGCCGCTCTTGACCGTGAGCACGGCTATCATGATAGTTTGATACTCTGCAGAGTTTGTACCACTTTACCCACAAGTCATGATTCCCTTGGTACCCGTGGACGCGACCCACATTACACACTTCCTTTGGTGTGTGGCAGGGTTTCACTACGAGGCTTTTCCAAAGGGTCTCCCAGTACATGCTAGCCACTAAGGTTCCACTCCCGTCCATAAGTGATAGCCCTTCAACAAGCAGCTCATCACCCCGGAAGCCCCCTCTTGAGTCATTCGGATACAAGGATAGTGCTCTCGACTTCCATTCCCCGCTCCACCAAATGCTGCACCGACACTGGGAGAACATCTAATTACTAGGCCAAGCCTTACCCATGTCGGTCTTGTGTTGGCACTGTTTTCCTGGGTTGTCACTCCAAGAACCGGTTCCTAGGATCTACAACAAGCCTACCACCACAAGCATGTGCCCACGGCACCACATCCTTTCCACCTGGCTTGCATAGATCCCTAAGCCATGTTACTAAAAGATTTACCAAACATATCCCACGTGACATTGTTCATTAATCAAAATTAATATTAACCCACATCCCATAAGCCATCTTAAGCATTTTCTACCCACAATTCACCCATTGGTTCAAGGCGACAAGGAACAGGGTAAAAACAATTACTAAGGAAAACCCTAACAATAGGTTCCCAATAAATTGACACAAGCATGCAATTCTATAGTAACATTTCAATAGGTGTAATATGCATCAAGGACACTTGCCTTCGTCCTGCGCAGAAGGCTGCTCTAACCCTTCAAATTCCTGCTCTTGCAAATCCTTGTAGGGTGGTCCTTGTGTATGCTCGCCTTTAGGTAACGACATACCAATACAAGCAAAACATACAAAATCAATACACTATATGCAACAGAGGAAAAACAGTATGTAGATGCAAGGGATGCAAAGGTTATGCTTCTACGAGAATTTTGGCGCAAGAATCACCTAAATTGGAGTTATGAGTAAAAAGTTATGCTAGTTTGAAGTTTTAGGGGCAAAAGGGTAAAAACAGAGGCTTTTAAGGACCTATGTGTAATTTTATAAAATTACAGGGACTAAATTGTAAATTATTAGGGCTGAAAAGTAGTTATTAAAAGTATAAGGTTGTTTTTGCAAAAATTCTAGGACTCAAACATAATTAATACTAAGTGCAGGGGTTTAAGTGTAAGAAGACAGGGCCAAAATCTAATTAAAATTAAGTACAGGGATGTTCCTGTAAAAATTTAAGGCTAAAATAATATTTATACAATTAATAAGGATTAAGGTATAATTTTAAAATAATTCTGGGGACTAAAACATAATTAAAATCAGTCCAGGGGTGTTTTATAAAATTACAAGGTCAAATAATAATTTTAATAATGCATAGGGGTGTTTCTGTAAATTTTTAGGGCTAAAATAATATTTATACCATTAATAATATAAAAAGACTGGATTAAAATATAGTTTAAAACAATTCCAGGGCTTTTCTACAATTTATAGGGCAAAAATATAATTTCTTAAAGGTATAGGGGCTTTTTGTAAAAATGTAGTGCTAAAAATAATTATTATAAAGTTCAGGGGCCTAAAAACAAATTTTTATTTGTTCTGCACAAAAACAGGGACCTAAACCTAATTTAAACTAAGCACAGGGGCTAAAATGCAAAACTGCCACAATATCCAGGAATTAATTGAATTAATTTAAACTAGAAATGCATGGACCGGGTCTATAGGTTCTGTGGACCATTGGTCCACAAGTTCACGGTGGACCGATTACATAACCCGAAGGGGTATGTAATCTGGACGGTTGGATCAAGATCCAACGGCCAGAATTAAAGGGCGGGGGAAGGTCGTCGCCGACGGCCGGTTAGGCGGCGGCGCGCGGCGTGGCTCACCGGAGACCGGCCGGAATGGCGCTCCGGTCGGCCATTCCTTGCCGCGAGAGTCCCGGGAGAGAGAGGGGAGGGAGGGGAGTCTCACCGGCAGGTCGCGCGGGTGCGGGAAGGCCGGAAGGGGGTCGGCGGCGCGGCTCGGTGGCGGCGATGGTCGGAGCTCGGTGGGGGAGGTCGTCCGATGCTCGCAAGCGAGCGGGAGAGAGCGGAGGAGCGGCAGCGGAGCAGGGCGGTGCCGAGGGGTGCTTTATAGGCGCGGAGGCGGGCGAATTGAGCCGGCGCGGGGCTCTCCGGCCATCAATGGCCACTAGCGCCATTGATGCGCGCGGGGGGTTCGTAACGGCCAAAACGGCCGAAAGTTAGGGGGGGGGAAGGGAAGTGGAGGCAGTCGCGCGCGCTCGGGCGCCGGTTTCGGGAGCCGGGGAGGTCGGGGGAGGGAGATCGACGGCGGCAACGGCGTCGGTTTCCGGCAACGGAAGAGAGAGAGGCGGAGGAGGGGATGATAGGCGGGGCCCGCGTGTCAGTGAGAGAGAGAGAGCGCGGGAGGAGCGGGCCGCGCGCGCTGGGCCGGCCGGGAAGGTGGGCCGCGGGGGAGAGAATGAAGGGAGGGGAGGCGGCCTGGCCGGCTGGGCCGAAAGGAGGAGGTGGGGAGAGGTGGGAGGTGGGCTGAATGGTGGGTTTCGGCCCACTGTTCTGGTTTCCCCTTTTCTTTTCTTTCCTAATTCCCTTCTTCTCTAATTTCTTTTCTAAATCCTTTCTTTTCTAAAATTCTATTCTATTAATTCTAGCAATTAATTAATTAATTAAATGCAAGATGCAAACAAAACCTATATGAACATGCCATGCTATGCAAATGCAACAATTGATTTAATTATAAAAACAATTTGTTCTAAGTTATTTGATTAGACTTCTAAATGCTAATAGTTGGCATTTTTAGGATTTTAAAAAAAAGTAGGGTGTTACAAGTAAGCTAGTGATAGTTTATTTTCATGCAAGTGTGTTTTACTTTCATGTAAGTGTGTGTGCAAAAATGATCACCATGTATTCGAGTCTTGATCTTAATATAATGGTGGCGGTTATGCTCTTTTAGAAGAATTGAATGACTTATTCTTTCTTGAAAAATATTGATGAAGATCAAAATAATGTTGAGCATTGAATAAAATTTCGATCTTACACTTAACAATTATTCAGCAAAATATATATTGTGTGGAGCAATTCTGAGTACCCATGTGCTTCATTTGCATTGTCCAATTCGTGATGATAACTTAGTACCAATCCTTTTATAAATAAATATTTATGTTGTGAACTCTAGAATTTATTGCTTTCAAGATCCTTACCTACCAGTGCCATATTTTGAGAAATACTCATGAACATTTGATATCTAGATAAACATTAAATTGATGGTTGAGTTCGGTTAGGATTCAATTCTTTTTGGTATGAACCTCACTATGATGGCCAAATCCTTGTGTATCTTTTTAGCCTTGAATTACTCATGCAAAATTTCAATTCTGCTGAGTATTCTAGTTTAAACCCAAAGTCTTGTTGAGTATCATTCTTTGCCTTGGATTATTTGGAGGATAGATTCTTTATGTTCACAACAATCTTTTAAGTGAATTACATCTGTGGAAAAGTTATAATTTGTGAGTTAGACATGATCTTTTGCTTTGGGAAGAACTTTAAGTTTTAATGCCCATATTTGAACTATTTTTGCTGAATACCAATATAAAATACACTATAATAGAACAATGCTGAATATTTGCTGATTGGAGATATCTTTTATGATAGAAAGAGTATGTTCTTTGATTTTTCTTTATTTTACTTTACTCGGTACGAGCAAAGGTTTAAGTGTGGGGGAACTGTTGGCACTTCTCAAGTGCCCCTTTTATATGTGAATATCACCCGAATTAGAGCATAATTGATACTAATTTAGGCCATTTACATATGATATTACCTACATATTTGTATATGCATTGCTTTGGAGCTTTATTGCAGAAACAGGTAAAATTGGCTATTAAAGTGATGCTAGATAGGACAGGAGTCCAAAACCGATGAAAAGCACTGAAGAAGCCCAGTGCGTTGATCGGCGTAGCCCATGAGCCGATCGGCGCAAGGGTATTTTGGCCCACAGAAGTGACCGAGGCCCATTCCGATGGAAGTTTATCTGATGCTTATGGAAGTTTATCTGCGCAAGACACTTTGACGAGTAGAAACCGAGTCCTTCACGAGTAGAACCCCTATATATACTTGTAACCCCTAGCCGCGATAGAACAACAGCCAGGAGGCAGCAGAGGGACAACAGTTTCATGAGTTAGAGCCACCGGGGCTTGCCCCGTTAGAATAGATCTCTAGTTGAGTTTCAAGAACCATTGGTGTAAGAGTTGATCTGTTAAGGTAGGTCATCTCGATGGTGATGAATCTTACTCTATGTATCTCTAGGATAATTGAATATGTTGATGATAGTTTTGGTGATTTTTCTATCTTGATTCCGTAATCATGCATGTGCTTATTCCAATTGCTTAGTTCTAGGCTAAGTAGGTTGATATTATCTTGATCGTGGTGATCAGGATAGTACTCGGATATTGTATTGATTATGGTTGCTTGACGATGCTAGTAGTGTGGTTTAGCGGTGATAGTACTAAACCTGTGCAGCACTATTGGATAGTTGAGTAGGGTAAGATACTCGCGTGATTAAGGGTTTCCACTCGGCAGCGATAAATCGGGAGCCACTCAGAAAGCAGGGTGGTCTTACTCATTATAGGATTTCATTGATCCATGTAATTATCTATTATGATGCTATCCAATTACACTATCTAGTTACGATCTCACTAGTAGATATCTGGCTACTCACTAAATACCTTTAGTTTTTCCTTTAGCTTTGGCATCGACTTGCACTTCGTTGGTGTACCGATCGGCTCAACACCTGCCTCGATCGGCTCAACGACTTAGATCCACAACAGTGCCGATCGGCTCAACCCTGCGTTGATCGGTGCAACAACAGATTTGCTATCTGGCGCACCTTTTGTACTGGCCAATCTCCCCCTCACACAACCTGAACTTGACAGTAGCCTTGATTAGATCTTTTACTGCTAACTTTGTTTAATTATCCCTAAGGTCTCAGTGGTTCGATTAAACCTTGGAATACTCTAAGGGAAAAAGTGCTACAACTGTACACCAAGCTCTTGCGGTATATAAGTGGGTGCGTAGTAACGACCAACATCTTCCCTCCTCATCCTCTGAGTCGTCGTTATCCTCGTCAGTCAAGGCCAAGGATTTGGTATCGTGGCCTTGTCCATATCATGCCGGCGCACACTCCTTCTGTCGCGGTCCAGATGCCTCCGAAGCTTCACATCCATGGCGTCTTTCCTTTGCTTCTTGACCTCCTGGGCCTGGGCATCCAGAAGCGGTTCACCGCTCTCGAAGGTGCGTCCTCGGGAAGCTTCAAGGTGTGGGGATGAAAGCGCGCCATCAAATCGGACCACGAGCATAAGAGGGGACTTCAGATACAAGAAATGACTCGGACAATCGGCGGCACAAACGATAGCCAAAACAGGCTTACCACATTGACAACACCCTCCGATGGGAGCATGTGCAGATAGCCGGGCATCGGCCAGGTGCCATTGGGGTGCTGCAACACTGCCCTGATTCTCTCCACCACGGCCTTTCGATCGGTCAGCTCCTCCACAACCGCGACCACGCCGGTGACCCCGTGCTCCGCTAGGCCCACCTGGAACATGGGGAGAGGCCGGGCCGTGAGCGGAGTGAAACAGCATCGCAACCACCATTTTGTGACCCCGATGGAGAAAGCTCGTGCTCCTTCAAACGCCGGATGGCCTGGAGGACGGGGCCAATGGACTTCAAGTGTTATTGGGTCACGCCCCAGCCCCAGGACGCCGGCGCCTCCTAAATCGAATGGCCGGTGAACACCAGGAAGGGGCCCGCCACGTGGTTGCATAGGTAGAACCACTTCGAATGCCACCCCAACACGTTCGAGGGGAAGGGGACCGAGATGTCTTCTGGTGCCCTTTTCTGAGTTAGTCGAAGGCTGTACCAGCAGAGGGTGATAGGACGCACCATGTCATCGGCCGTCTGCACAAACAGCAGCAACCCACGGAGGAACTTGCTCCCCGGTGAGCCGACGTCCCTCTCATGAAAGGGCGTGAGAGAAACAACATAACCCAACAGAGGGTCAAGTGCCATCTCGTTCTTAGCCACGATCAATTCCACCACGTCATTAAGAGCGGGGAGAAAACAGGCCTCCACCTGGCCCTCCATCTGTGACACCTTCACTGACAAATGACCCAGGCGGTGTAGTCCAACTAGGCCATCACATCGATCAGAGCAGGCGACAAATGTAGGAGGGAAAAGAGCGGTGGACGCTAAGACTCTCGGCACACTCGGGAGCTAGAAGCAAGGGAAGAGCGAGAAGCAGGGCAAAGGGAAGAAGGGAGAAAGAAGATGACCCGGGCCAGACATAAATAAGCAATGTGCACCAAGAGACGCCCTCTGATTTGACCGCGGGGTCCAGCCACGGCCTGCCCGAGGTAAGAATATTAACTCCTCGTCGTGCCGTCCGCTGCTTAAATTCAGCCAAATCCTCCCCACTCTCACCCTATTCCCCCGACTCTCCGGCTTCCGCTCCACTCCTTGACGCTTTAACTTTGTGCCCCACCAATCTCGTCATTCGGGCAAGAGACGCTCACCCACGATCGCCTCGAGGACAAAGACGAAGAGACGCAATGGTTCGGCTAGGACCACCACGACGCACACACAATGTAAACACACCACTCTCGTCAAGGGCAGTGGGAAGATGATTTGAAGCCCGTTGAAATCCCACGCCCTCCTTTATTTCCTCTACATTTAAGGAAGTGGACCCACATGTTTTGAACCCCTCGTACCTAGTGCCTGGATGATCCATCCGTAAAGCCCTTGTGTTCATGGATGGGGAGCAGTACGACCGAGGTAGGCATCAACTAACCATCTCTTACAGTGACGACTCGATCGACCCTGCGGGTTTGACCTACGTTGACCCGAACATTGGCGCGACAAATCACGACTCGCTTGACCAGACCGAGATCGGTGAGTGTAGGTAAGATGGGATAAGGGGCCGAAAACTGCCTCGACGGCTCGACGGCGCCAGGGTTCTGAGGCTAGCCCCATGGAGGGGTTCGACGGCCGCCAAGTGTGTAAATCAAGAGCAAGGGGCACAAGCGATGGGCACACCTAGCGGCCAATACCCTGACCCCTGGGGGTCGAGGGCATCGCGGAGCTATGTTTGAGTCCCGTTCTGACCCGTCTGTTGGTATCTCCTCGAAGAGAAGCAGCTAGCCGCCATGACCCGTTAGACAGTCGAGGTAACCAATCAAGTCAGAAAGACGGATTTATTAGGCCAACCTCCAGCTAGTTCACTAGGACCCTGTCGACGGGGAATCGAGGGTTTCACTCGAACAAACCTGATGGTAGCTCACATAGCACCATTTTAACCATCGAGGCCAAAACGTGGACTGGCTCTACCCTCCACTTCATCAACGAAGAGCAGAAGGGGAACACGACCAAGGCGAAACAGTTACTCGACTAGTCTAACCACACCGAGCAACAACTCGAGGACCGACATCGCTAACAGAGATCCCACGGCAGGGTCGCATAACAAACCTCTTTATTGATATGTGAAGCACGAGAACAAAACATACATCTCTTACAAGAAATGCTATGCAAGGTACAAGAAAGAGAAAAATAAAAAATCAGCCTCATGGCTCACACTACAATAAGAGTCGGTACCTAAACCTCGGTTGGTGCATCAAAGATGAAGCAGTTGTAATGCTTCATCATCGCGGGAAAGATGCCCTTATTCGAGAGCATGGAATTACCCTGTCCAACGAAGCTAGCAGATTATTTGCGCCCTGGGGACGCAAATGCTGCTGATCCTGGGGACTAAAGCCCCCACAGGAACAAAAGGGTCAGTGTGGTGCCTCCTTCTGCTCTGCCCTTACTGACGCCACTTAGAGCGCCTAGGGGAGTGGCTAAGAAACCACTTAGGCCTTCCATCAGAGGGCCTCTTACTTCTCACCAAATATTGGCAAGTGGTGAAGGTTACAAGACTCATACCCCCTGACTGGTAGTCATCATCGTGAGCAGTGGGTGCGATGGCGTCATCTACGTGAGATGCCAAACCATTCTCCTCCCTGCCAGGACGGCCTCTAAAGGCGTGCGACTCTAGAACATCGTCATCACCTTCGCTCTCACTTTCATCTCCTGGTGGGCGCCTGCTCTTGGTCGCCGTGCTGGCGCCGGAGCACTAAATGCGGAATCCACCAAGCGACGCTAACTTGAGACATGCATCCAAGTCAAAGAGCGAGGGAAGCTTTAAGACAAGTGTGGGTGAGGAAGCGCTACCTCGTGGCACCCTTAAATAGCCAAACCACCCAGAGTCATGGTCACGGGATTCCTCCTAACGCGCAATGCGCTGGCACTAGGCCCAATAGAAAGATGCTCTTACACATCTCACGCCAGAAAAAGACAACGAGCCTGCCGCTCCAGTAGTATCATGTCTCGCCTTTTAAGGCGACCAGGGATGTGCCTCGTCATGGGGACGCTACGGACAACCCCTCCTCTGCGGCGCCCTGAACCATCCACTCGGTCCGGGGGGACAAAGTCTGAGGGATTTGCGCGATGATGCACCCGTGACCATATCAAACGAGCTAAAGCCAAAGCGTGAGTTTCGCTGAAACTCGCCCTCTGGCTCAGGGGCTACACCCGACGGGTGTGCTCGTGAGCACCTGAGTCAGGAAATGAACTAATCGTCCCACCATGAACTAAGCCAAAGCGCGAGTTTCTTTGAAACTCACCCTCTGGCTCGGGGGCTACACCCGTCGGGTGCGCTCGCGTGCATCTCGTTCGGAGGACAAACGATGAAGAGACACCTCACGCTAACCATGACTTCGCCTTCAAAGACCCCCCGAACGATTCTCCGATTTGCTTGGGGGCTCAGGGGTTACTATCGAGGGCAAGAACCAGGGATGCCACATGGCGCCCCTCGAAGCCTCGCTAGAGTCCGATACGATAGACACGCCAAAGTATCACGGAAGCAAACCCACCTGGACCTATGAGGAAAGGGCGCGAGCCAGCCGGAAGGCCCAAGGACAAAGGCTGCATCACTTCCGATCTGCTCAACCCTCCGGGGGTCAAAGGGGAGGGCCCTGCTCCGCATGACCCCCCTGAGGGTCGGGGCCACAACAACTCGCTCGACACCCTGAGGGGTCAAGGAGAAACAGGGGCGATCGGCGGATTTTAGGGACTGCTCGCCCTCTCAAAGTCATCGATCGCGTCACAAACTCTGAGATAAGAACCAGTCATGAACCACCATTGCCACCCATAGCGTGGGCCTCAGGGTTTCCGGATAAGCATTACTCTAGCTGACGTACGTTGTTGGGACCCATGCTGATAACAGGACGATCTGACAAGTTACTGACCCAGCCAGGTCAAGCAGACGAAGAAACTCAATTGCCCTGCAGAGACGGGATGGATCCCAACCACCGAGTAAGCCCAAAGAAGCACAACCCGACACCTCGACCCCTGATAAGGGGGTTGAGTGGGACGACAGTCAGCACCTAACCCACCGACCCGCGTTAAAGGCTAAGCCTGGTACAAGCACATGGTACCGAGGGATCAAATCCCCCAGTATACCTGCTCCTATCATCATCGCCAGTGTCTATTGATGATAGCAGGCATGGTACAGTCTCGCTGTAATGCTGTGGTTCGATGATGTGCTCAGCAATGGACAGAGGATAACCTGACAGACAGCCAGATTGAATCACGCTGGGCAACATGACAGTGTCCGTGCTGCGCCATCCCATGAATGGCGGGACACGCATTCTACAGGAACAAACAAGCTCGACCCAACGATGGGAAATGGGGGCATGCTCAAACACAGTGCCTCCATGACACAAGACCAGGGTGATGGAACCCGCGAGGTCCGTAGACCACACCGCCGGCCAAGAATTGTGCCTTCTCCTGCATGCCTTCACCTAACTCCACACGTGTAGAGCCTCCATCTCCTTCTCTCTCTCTCTCTCTCTCTCTCTCTCTCTCTCTCTCTCTCTCTCTCTCTCTCTCTCTCTCTCTCTCTCTCTCTCTCTCTCTCTCTGTCTCTGTAAATGGGCCCATCCCCTTGAGATATAAAAGGGGAGGTCCCTCTTCTTCAAAAAGGACACAGAACTCACTCGCGCACAAACTTCATTTCGTTCACACCTGAGACTTGGAGCTCACTCTTGTCTCACCTCCATTGTACCTCACCCTAGAGCAAGTAACACGAGCAGGCTAGTGAACTCGTCGTAGGGGGCCTTCCCCGAACCAGTATAATCCCCCGTGTTCTCTTGCTTAGCCATCAATGAGCCCAAAACGCGCACCTCGTGAACAAATTCTACTTGCCGGTAATCTAAACACTGATAAGTTTGGTCTTCTTCTTGGATTTGGGTTGTGACCAATGTTGACCATCCACATCATTTTGTATGCCCTCAACAGGTTTTCTTTCTTCCCTTATTAATCCCCACTCAATGTCCACTTTTTGATCAAGTCTTCAGCTTCTCTCTTGTGTAAGTCACCTCTCGGTAATGTTTGAGGCGTTTTGGGCCAAACACTTTCACTGTCATCACACTTTCTACCTTCTACATAGCCTCCCTTGATTTTTTTTCTCTTGTGAGATTTTTGGCTCTCCTCTCCTACTAACACCACCCTTTTTCTTATTTGGAGTCATTAGTATGGGCCACTTGTCTTATCCAAACTCGTGCAACCTTCTGCTGTGTGAACCATAATCTTGTCACCCATTACTTGCTCTTTCTGAGGTCTCCCGTCCAAAGTGTCTTCCCAGGTCTCTCTCTTATCTGTGATCATCTGCCCCCCCCCCCCCCCCCCCCCCTGCTATCTGGCTCACTGTATTTGACCCATGTGTTTTCCTCGGGAAAGAGAGCTGCGATTGGAACTGCCTGCATCCACAGTTGCACCCTCCTTTGTTGTGTGTTCTACATTACTCATTTCACGACCTTTATGTGTCTTAGAACCCCCTCCCCTGTCCTCCTGCTCAGATTCCTCACTATCCACTTGGAAGTAATTCTTCATCTTTTCCCACTCCGATTCATTGTCCCAATCTTCCTCTCCTTCTCTGTCAGACTCATCTTTTTCATCTGGTTTGTCATTCCTCTTATCATATGGATTGTCATCAGGCCTAGTCTTCTTCTCCTTGTACTCCTCAGCTAAGATCTTTATTTCATAGCCCACTTTCCCTATGAAGACCTCAATAAAACCCCTTAGATTTCGGATGTTTCTACAGTTCAGCTTCACCCTCACTGGACCAGCTCTTTGTTAAACCCCTTTAATTTATCCCTTTCACTCAAAATAGCATTACCAGAAACATGTGGTCTATTAATATATAGGAAGTAAGTAATGTCACTTTTTGGCCAACGTAAACTGATGCCTTGTGTAACAAAAAAAAGGCTTATGTACACCCCAGGTAAAACTAATTCACAATATTCACGCAGACAGGATCTGGCTTTCATGTCCATCTCTATCAATTTTGGCGCATATTTTACCTCACCAGATTGTTTATTCGCTACAATAAACACATATTGTGTGTCTCATTACCTACTCATCTGGAATTTGCTATAAATTCCTCTTTGATGAATGTTGGTAGTTGTGATTAATAGCAACTTAATTATGTTTGAAGTTTGAACATGCGCACATGTTGATGCTAACATCTTCAGACGTTCATGTTTGTAATTCAAAATACTTGCTGCTTCTATAATCGATGATACTATCACTTTTTTTTTTGTCATCATTAATGTTGTTTGCTCTGTGTAAGGAACGAACGATGCTAGTAACTAATTAGTTGATGCCTCTTTTCATCCTAGACTAAAAGGATGATAGAACGCACACTTCATTGACCAACTACTGTAAGAGACCGATGATAGTACCTCATCAACGTTCTGGGTTATGGGTCACCAGGTTTTATAAAGGCAATCTCCGCACTTATAAAAGATTACGTGTATGTATTATCAGTCACTATTTTTTATTGTGATGTACAAATTTTTAAGTGAAATAGTAGTATCCAAATTTGTTTTTGAGGAAACAATAGTAATACAAATAGTAGAAGTTTATTTTGTCCAGCAATAACTTCTACTGTGATCACAATTACCGCACATCATGCTTTACATGAAGTACATACACTACAACAAAAAAGACTTTTAACAGTGGACCAAAATGGACTATAGAGACGTCCGCCGCTATGAATACGCAACTAAAAAAAATAAAATTGCAGGGGATCATCCATGGGACAAACAAACCGCTGGTGAAAATTATACTGTAGTGGAGGGTGACAATGTCACCTGCCGCTACGAATTTCCAAAAAAGAAAAGAAAAAATACCCACGCCCCAGCCTATCCACCAGGCCCGCTCGTGCCATGGCCGGATCTAGCCGCGGTCCGACTGGATCCATGCCGAGGAAGGGGGCGCCACTGCCCAGCCGTCCTTCGCTGGAGCCGCACTGACCAGGGGTAACGCTCGGCCCACCGCTCGTCCATCATCGAGGCCAAACATGAGAAAAGGAGGCCATGGGGGCCCACCACAGATCCACATGCACCGTAGATTCGGGCCCACCACATATCCACGCATGACCGGGGGTCGCGCGAGCCTCCTCCATGCCGCTGCTGATCTGGGCCACGCGCGGCCGAGGCTCATGTGGGCCTCCTTCGCACCGCTGCACATGGGCCGTGCTTGGTTGCTGGCTTCTCGCCTCATGCGGGCCTCCTCCGTGCCACCATGCTCGGGCCATGCTCGATCACCGGCTGCCCGTCTTGTCACGGGCCTCCTTTGCGCCGCCGTGCTCGATCGCCACCTTGTTGTGGGCCTCCTCGTTGAGGGCGCGGCTGGCTAGAGTTGCCAGAGGGAGAGAGAGGAGTGGGTGTGAGAGGAGAGAGACAAGAGGGGATGGGGAGAGTGAATAGGAGAGATAATAAGTGTTGGATGGGAGTGAGAGGAGCCGGTGTGAGAGGAGCACGATGCTGATTGGTGGAGAGAAAAACTGGTGGATCACTGACGTGGTAGATGCTATAGTTAGCGGCGGTCGATATTATCAACTGTCGCTAAAAGTCATTTGCCCATTATAGCAGTGGATTTGTTTTGATCCTCCGCTACCTGATATTTTATACCACTGGTAAAGGTCGTTTTTGTGGTAGTGATAATAAATATGATCAATGGATGATGTCCACTACAACATTCTTTTCTATCTTTCACACAGTGGAAGCTAGCAAAAATATTTTTAGGATCATGTCACATACTCAAGTTTAACTACCATGAGAAAATAAGTGGTCAACATTGTTTGTAATAGAAATAATATTATGCCACATATATGGATCGATCGCAAGACATATGTAATGAAATAAAATATGTCCTCAGTCATAAAAAATATAGTAGCGTGACAAATATTATTACCTGGGGTGCACCAAAAAGAATGACATGGAGATGCATGGAAGTAGATAAATTCGGAGCCACCACAAGGTGACCCCCTGGTATCTCTCTTGGCCTTACATTGTAGGGAAAATTGCAAATACCCACTTACATGTTAGGGGTGTTTTCATATACCCACCTATTAATACATTTGTTTCAGTATAACACTTGCAAGTTGTACATTATTTTCATATACCTCCCTGACAACATTGACTAAGCATCGTGACTCTTAATAAGTATGTAATATAGCTCGAAATAGTCTATTGTTACAAAGTTATTTATAATATTGTTTGAATCATACAATTATCATTATTCTTAAGATTTTTTCCTCTAAATAGGTCATAACATCTAATAGTATCCTGTCAAAATTTTTACGTCATTGATGATAACTAGACAAAATTTAATAATGTTATATTCATCCAGATGATAATTACGTTAATGTGAAACATATGGATCAATGTTGAAAGTCAAACACGAGCCATATTCTCCGGTCAAAGTTACCAAGGGGATATACAAAAACTAAGTATAACTTATAGGTGTTAGACTGAAATAAAAGTATTTGTAGGTGGGTATATGATAACTCACCTAAGATGTAAGTGGGTATTTGCAATTTTCCCTACATTGTATCACCACGCACTATTTATAGAAATGACGTCTACCATAAAAAGGGCTAGCAACTAATCAAAATACATACTATAATAAGAAAACAATCTTCTGGAATCCCCTCTCAAGTCTCAATCAGTTGTTAGCAATGGCCACGAAGATCCTCCTACTTACTATCCTTTTTGCTATCGCACTTGCAAAAGAAGCCGACCAAATGCCAAAGGAATGGACCACCGCCAGGAAGTCCATCCATGACATGGATGAGAAGACTGTAATAGAACTGGCTTACCACGGAGCCGGCTCCATTCCAGGATCATTCTCGGGTGACGTCACACGCTGCAACGTCTAATAGTACAGCACATGACAGATGAATATAATTGTAAAGAGAACATAGATAGAGTACAGAGTTTTACATAAATCTGAATTTATATTACAAACCAGAGTCTTTAAAAGTATGGAAGCGAATAGTTCATCAGAAATAAAATGGTCCTACGGGATAAGTAAGATACATTCGCCCTCTCACCACGATTCACACAGAACATCCGGCTTGTAGGTGTTTGCCTGAACACCGTGCCGGCAATCAATGGTCTACTCCTCCTCATCATCGGTGCACTGTTCGCACTCGATGTTCCAGCAGTCAGGTCGCTGGCCTTCCCAGTGGAACCTTCCACCGCAGTGGCAGTCTCCACCCTGGTCATCTAAAAACCACATAGAACGTCGCCCTGAGTAACTAGTTTACTCAGCAAGACTGACCCGTCAAGGTGGCCAACTACAGCCGACTCCTAGACATGCACAAGCTAAGGGTAGGGTTCATGTTGCCAAAAGCGAGCCTAAGAGTAAATTTCTAGTTTTCAAGTTTTAGCATCAAGTTAAGTTAATAGCCGAGATAGTAAATTTAGTTTGCACTAAGACTACAATAAATCAT
Organism: Eleusine coracana subsp. coracana; assembly: GCA_032690845.1. Taxonomy (NCBI): domain Eukaryota; kingdom Viridiplantae; phylum Streptophyta; class Magnoliopsida; order Poales; family Poaceae; genus Eleusine; species Eleusine coracana. Next base: position 47,527,625 of record CM064430.1, read on the forward strand.
GGTTGCAATACAATTAATAATAATTTCCAAACAGCAACATTAAACCCTTTCCACAAATTAATGGCTTCCGATACTGTTCCGGAGCAGCGATCAAGTGGTACTTGTTACTATGAGGGGCAGCGACTCGAATAGATTTGTATCCTGCAGGAGAAGCCTGCTTGCACGATCCATACGCGCTTCATGGAAGCCGCATGGAGCAACCTTTCGCATATGGTACTGCAGGGTCTTCCGAGCCTGGCTCCTTCAAGAAGGGTCCCCCACACGATGCGCCCCTTGCTGCCATCCGTGGGTATATTCTTCCCTCCTCTCATGCCGAGTTCCGCCTTAAGAAGAAGGGTATCTTCCATCCAAGCAGTAGTCGCAGCTACATCGGTTTACTGGACCCATAACTCCAACATGCAAATAGTACGTTCAAACTAGACCTCATAGGACAGGACAACATGAGGCATAGCCTTAAGTGACTCGGACGGGGCTACCTCCTTGAAGACATGCTATCCTTCCCTTTCCACCTAGTTGCCCATCCGGTCTTCATTGGTGATCCCATCCAACTTTACTTCAGTCGATATTGTTTCCCCGGCGACAATATTTCCTATCCTACGAGCGGTCTCTATACCACTCAATGAATAATCGTCCTAATTTAAGCAGAGCAACTACCGTCCTAGGGCTATACCTGGTAAGGAGAACCTACTGCAATTCTAGGTTTGCAAACAACTCCTATCAACCTAATGCACAGGCAAACCTATATCACCCTATCTAGTGGTAAAGTAGAAAGAGTAAAACTTGGTGGGATGCACCGGGGCTTGCCTTGAGTGGTTTCCTGGTCAGCAGGGTCAACTCCTTATCCTTCTGGCTCCTGCTCGAGTCCTGGCTCCACGTGGTTCACCTCGTGACCTATATGATATGAATGATATGATGCATGAGGATATTATTCAATTCATGGCACTTCCTCAACAAATACGTTATAGTAATAATATTTCATGTAATAGTGTACGGGGTGTGTTAAATCGTTCAGTACTATAACACCTATGATCGACAGGTTGTCGGTGTGTTTGGTGTATTTCCTTCATGGACTCCAGAAATTAACAGTGGAAATTGGGTACAAAAAGTACGAGGGGTTGTCCATCGAAAATGCCACTCAGCGTTTAATAGGGTTTACGGAACCGTCGAGTTTTAGAAAAGAGTTAATCATTTTAGCATGATTCTTGAAGCCCATTGCATATGGGTGATTTACTATAAATAGAACATATCAAGGATGATTTATCGGCCAATTTTCACTAACCTGCATTGGACCATTAATTTTTAATAATTAAAACTATGCTTAGGGTTGAATAACTAATGGTGACTAAATTACAGAGAAATGGGACTCATGGTTTTACAGGAAGGTCCAACAATTCAAAACATGACCTTTCACCAAGTATCAAGAATTTACCAGACATATATAATTAAAATTAAATTTATTAGTGTATTGGTCATTTAATTTGGTATGGTGAATATACTGACATGCAGGGAGATTTCATATTTTTGTTAAATAGTACATGTCTTGAGAAGCCTACTAGATTTTTACCCTATCCTGAAATTCGTAGTAAATAATTTACTATGCATTTTCAAAGTTTATCCCATTTCCTGGAAATAGATTCTAATTGAAACTAAAAAGAAATGGATTTCGGGCCTCGTGGCCCAGATCTACCATGGCCCACCGGCTGGACGCACGCGCGGGGGTGATCTCTGGCCAGAACTGGCCTGAGCGCGGTGGAGGCCCAAGGCCATTCGGCCTAGTGGCCAGCCCGGTCAACCAGGCCGACCGCGCGGCGGCGCTTCGCGTAGCGGTGGCGCGACCACGACGGCCGGCCGGAGCGATGGCGTGGGGGCGCCCAAATCTGGGAAGGCTCAGGGGGTGGGGTGAAGATGCGGCGCGTGGGAAAGGAGGAAATGCGGCTCACCATGGGTGGTTCAGCGCGCCGGAGCAGAAGACGGCGGTCGGCGACAGCGTTTCCGTGACGGCTCTGCAAGAACTCGAGCCGAGTGAGGTCGGGGAGGGGCGTGGTGCCAAGTGCGTCGTGCATGCAAAAGGAATCGAGTCGGGGCTCACCGGAGAGTGCATGCGCGGAGGCGGAGCGGTCATCTGAGGCGGGGAATGAAAGCTCGATTCCGGCCGGCTTGGAGCAGGGTAGGGAATGCGGCTCCGTGCAAAGACCGAGGGTGTCGGGGAGATGATCTGGGGGTGCCCGTCGGAATAGCTCATGCGGCAAGGCGTCGGTGCGACGGTCCCAGCCCGAGCGGTAATGGCGGGGAAGTTGAGCGGAAAAGGGAGAAGTGAGGGCGAGGGGGGAACATATGGGTGAATTTCCGACCGGGAGAGAGAGACAAAGGGGATGTCGGGACTCTGGTGGCGGCGTCGATCCGCGGCAATGGTCGTTGCCCAGCCGACAGCGCTCACGCAGCGTACGGCAAGGCGGGAGCTCTGGGCGGCGCCGGGGTGTGTTAGTCCAGGGTGCCTGGGAGTTTTTCTTTTTCATTTCTTTTCCAAACCTGTTAACTGCCTGCATTTGTTATTTTTCTGGGGTTTAATCGGTGACAGATGAGTACCAACCAAAAATATGGACGAGTTCATCATGATGTGCTTCAATTTATAAAAATGATAAAGCTCAGTGTTTGCAATTCGAATTTAAATGAGAAATTTTCAAAGAGGGTAGTTTTTTGACGTTTTTGACATTTATTTGGGGCATTAATCAATAGCATAAAAAACTGAAAATTTTCTCAAAATTCTAATTGATCATGGACTCCAACATATATTTTTGGTGGGGGTAAGTTCTATTAAAAAAATTAAACTTATAGTTCAACGGCAACCTAATCGACTTGATTTCAAATTTGACTTTGATCAATTTAAATTCAACTTTTATTTTTGGCTCTTATACTTGTGGGGTTTGATCCTAGGGCGTCATGGGAGTGCCTGACACCAAGGGTGTCATAGCCCTCCCCCCTTAAAGAAATCTCGTCCCGAGATTAAGGAAGTACTACGGTTTACCTGAGTGCTGGTGTAAGAATTCGGGGTAGTGGCTTGTAGGAACTCCTCTATCTCCTAGGTAGCCTCCTTTGCGGTGTGATTGCTCCATTGAACCTTGTAAAACTTAAGTGTCTTTTTGCGAGTAATTCATTCCTTCTCATCCAGTACCTTCACCGGGCGCTCAGAATATGTTAAGTCGGGCTATAGCTGATTCGTGTTCTCCAAGGGAATGTCTGCTGGTGTCTTCAAGCATTTCTTGAGCTGGGACACATGGAATGTGTCGTGCACTCCTGCAAGTTCCACTGGTAGTTGGAGCTTGTGGGCCACAGGCCCACGTCTTGCAAGAATCGGATAGGGGCCAATGTAACAGGGTGCTAACTTCCCACGAATACCAAATCGTTGTACACCTTTGGTTGGTGAAACTCGGAGGTAGACTATATCACCGACTTTAAACTCCAACGGGCGACGTCTTTCATCTGCATAACTCTTCTGCCTGGATTTTGCTGCTCGTAGATTTGACTGGATTTCAAGCACTTTCTCCTCAGCTTGTTGTACTAGCTCGAGGCCAAACACTACTCTTTCTCCTGCTTCAGACCAGCTCAATGGTGTTCGACAACGGCGACCATAGAGAGCCTCGAATGGTGCCATCTTGATGCTTTCTTGATAACTATTGTTGTAAGCAAACTCGGCCAGTGGTAAGCATTCGTCCCACTTCTTGCTATGATTCAATACATATGCCCTCAACATGTCCTCTAATATTTGGTTAACTCTTTCTGTCTGACCGTCTGTTTGGGGGTGGTATGCAAAACCCAGAATTAACTTGGTGCCAAGTGACTCGTGTAGCTTTTCCCAAGTCCAAAAAACTGAGGCCCCCTATCGGATACAATCGTTTTGGACACTCCGTGTAAGCATAGGATCCGATCTATATACAATTGTGCATACCTCTCTATTGTGAACCATGTCGATACAGGGATGAAGTGTGCAACTTTAGTCAACCGATCAGCAATCACCCATATAGAGTCAAACTTGCGTGATGTGCAGGGAAGACCAACAATAAAATCCATGCTAATATCCTCCCATTTCCATGCTGAAACACTCAAGGGTTGTAGCTGACCAGCTTTCTTGAGATCATCGGCCTTGACCCGGTGACAGGTGTCACATTCCGCTACATTACTTTGCTATCTCCCTCTTCATACGAGTCCACCAATATTTGGATCTCAAGTCGTGATGCATCTTGTTGCTACCCGGGTGCATGGAGTACTTCGCAACATGAGCCTCATCCAAAATCTTTTTGCGAAGTTCCAGATTCTTAGGCACCACCAGGCGATCCTTGAACCATATTACACCTTCTACATCTTCTCTAAAACATCAAACCTTAGCATCGCCCTCTTTTGTTCTCCTTCTAAGATGTGCCATGCCAACATCATTCCTCTGGACTTCTACTATCTCTTCTCGTAAGGTAGGGATCAATGCTAGGTTATAGAGAGCTCCATGGGGTGTTACCTGGACATAATGACCATCTTCCACTTGTGGGCTGACCATGATATGGTGGCATTGAACCTTACGACTTAGTGCATCAGCCATGACATTTGCTTTTCCGGGGTGGTAATGCACTTCCAACTCATAGTCCTTAATCAATTCCAACCAACGATGTTGCCTCATGTTCAGATGATCCTGAGTGAAGATGTACTTCAAGCTCTTGTGATCAGTGTAGATATGGACTAGATTACCAAGCAGGTAGTGTCTCCACATTTTCAATGCTAGTACCACTGCTGCTAATTCTAGACCATGCGCAGGATAATTCTGCTCATGCTTCCTCAGTTGCCTGTACCCATAAGCGATGACTCTACCGTCTTGCATGATCACGCACCCTAATCCAATACCTGAAGCATCGCAATAGACATCAAACGGCTTCCCCAGGTCTGGTTGAGCTAATACTGGGGTAGTCATAAGATGCTTCTTTAGGGTTTGAAAGGCGTCCTCGCAGCCTTGATCCCATACAAATTTCCTTTCTTTCTTCAGCAGCTCAGTCATGGGTTTTGCAATCTTGGAGAAATTTGGGATGAAACAACGGTAGTAACCAGCCAATCCAAGAAAATTGCGCATGTGAAATACGATCTTTGGTGTCTTCCAGTTCAGTACATCTCTCACTTTGCTAGGATCTACTGCTATGCCTTCTTCTGAGATGACATGGCCTAGAAATGGTACCTGCTTCAACCAAAACTCGCACTTGCTAAACTTAGCATATAGCTGATGTTCCCTTAACCTCTGTAGCACAATACGGAGATGCACTGCATGTTCTTCTTCTAACTTGGAGTAGACTAGGATATCATCAATAAACACCACTACAAATTTGTCTAGCTCTGGCATGAACACCGAGTTCATGAGATACATGAAGTGTGCCGATGCATTTGTCAAACCAAAGGACATCACTAAGTACTCGTAGAGTCCGTATCGAGTGGAGAAGGTTGTCTTGGGGATATCTTCAGCACGGATCTTAATATGGTGGTATCCTGATCGTAGATCGATCTTGGAGAAAACCTTAGCTCCAATTAGCTGATCAAAGAGAACATCAATACGGGGCAGTGGGTACTGGTTCTTGATAGTCACGACATTGAGTGGTCGGTAATCCACACATAGCCTCAAGGTCTCATCCTTTTTCTTTACAAACAATGCCAGGCAACCCCAAGGCGAAGAACTTGGTCGAATAAATCCTTTATCTAGTAACTCTTTCAACTGCTCCTTCAGCTCTGCTAGTTCCTTGGGTGCTATTTTATACAGTCTTTTGGATATGGGTGTCGTTCCTGGCTGAAGTTTAATCTTGAATTCGACATCCCGATCCGAAGGTAGTCCAGGTAGATCATCAAGGAATATGTCTGGGAACTCGCTAACCACTAGAATATCACCTAATTGAGTGGTGTGGGTGTGGTGAACTACAGGGGTTGCCGGTCGGGGATAATTCACTCGAAAATTTACTTTGCCTTGGTAGGGGAGTCTAGGTGTATGGTGTAGGTATCGGTGTCTAAGCGTGCCTTATGGTATCTCATCCATGGCATACCCAAGATCACATCGATGTTGCTTCCGTCAAGCACTATACAGTCCGCTAGATACACCCTTGTCCAATAAAAGATTCAGGAGATATGAATTTTTCAAGTCGACTATCAGTTCTGAAATTTTACTCCCGGCCAACTCTGTCATCTGACCAACAGGTAACACGGAAACAGAAACTGCTCCTAAGGTAGGCAAAACTAGCCAATTGGGCTCATACCGAAGTTGTAGAGGACTCTCTAACCTTTCCAACGCATATTTACTCACTCTCATCGGATAAGCGATTTAGGAGCTACAAATTTTTTTAAGTCACAGTTCAGAATCTGAAAGTCCAACATGACAGGGCTATGTTTGGTCTGAAAAATGGGCTAAAGTCCAGTTTTCTTTTTATTTAACCATAGAAGTAAACTATCAACTTTGTGGAGAGTTTTAACCTCTTTCTAACGTATATTTACACTCCTCCAACTAATTCTTAGATCTCAAGATACACAATTTACACTACCGGTAATTTTTTCTGAACCGAGTTTCTGGACAGAACTGGGTGACTCTGAATATTTGCTCATAGCACTATCTTCCAGGATCCAAACCTAAAAACTTAAGCTACCAAAGTTGTAGAGCATTTCATAAACTTTCTAGGGAGTGCTCATACAACCTCAGAGGTGGTCCGAGCAAAAAGTTATGAATTTTACAAGATAGGTCATGAATCTGAATTTCAGATTGACGTCACTTCGAAGTGCTGACTCGGACATACCCAAAATAGCATTATCCGAACAATTTCAAAACAAAACTCTTTACTGGATGCACAGAGGGTTTGTTCATGATTTCAACAAGTATTTATTTGCATGAATTTGACTTTCGAGTGAGGAGATATAGATTCTTATGTGGCTGACATGTTCGCTGAAATTTTAGTTTGCACAATGAGTTAATATATTTCATGAATGCATATGCTTTTGGCCTACACGTCCTCACAAAATAAAATTTGGCCACGAATAAGACCATACGTATAATCGGTGGCAGTCGATCTCTTAGGTCAGTCATATTCTACATATTTCTTACGTGAATCGTGGTTAGCGTACCTGCAGAAAAATTCCATCCAACCATCCACATTTCAGGCAATTGATAGATACCCCGTATCATTCCAAAAGGGGCTGCACCCCAGGTAGGCCAGTTCCTAGAGAAAAGCGTCCATGATCTACATCACGTGACGGGACATTCACCATGGCGTCGATGACCTGGATGGCCCCATATGTTCCGAAGAATAGGGACTCCCTTTAACCCGCTTGGGTAGGGACACCTCGCGACAATCCGGAAACTGGAGAGTACGAGCATTTTGCAACTTACCTTCTTACCTGAGCGTAGGTGCGTCATTACAGAATAGTAAGTTTTGCATTAATATAGATCTAGGCCTATGTTGTAGTCAGAGGTTAGCTTGCCACCTGTTCATAAATATTATAGACCTAATGGGCACGTACTCACACGTTCGTAATGGGGTTTTTGAAAATATGTCTTTGCATGTTATACGATTACCGAGATGGCTCTGATACCACGTTATAATAGAACCGGCTTACCACAGAGCCGGCTCCATTCCAGGATCATTCTCGAGTGATGTCACGCACTACGACGTCCAATAGTACAACACATGATAGATGAATATAATTACAAAGAGAACATAGATAGAGTACAGAGTTTTACATAAATCTGAATTTAAATTACAAACTAGAGTCTTTAAAAGTGCAGGAGCGAATACTTCATTAGAAATAAAATGGTCCTGCGGGATAAGTAAGATACGTTCGCCCTCTCACGATGATTCACACAGAACATCCGGCTTGTAGGTGTTTACCCGAACACCATTACAGCAATCAATGGTCTACTCCTCCTCATCATCGGTGCACCGTTCCCACTCGATGTTCCAGCAGTCAGATCACTGGCCTTCCCAGTGGAACCTCCCACCGCAGTGACAGTCTCCACCCTGATCATCTGAAAATCACAAAGAACGTCGCCCTGAGTAACTAGTTTACTCAGCAAGACTGACCCGTCAAGGTGGCCAATTACAGCCAACTTCTAGACATGCACAGGCTAAGGGTAGGGTTCATGTTACCAAAAGCCAGCCTAAGAGTAAATTTCTAGTTTTCAAGTTTTAGCATTAAGTTAAGTTAATAGCCCAGATAGTAAATTTAGTTTGCACTAAGACTACAACAATCATGGTTGCAATACAATTAATAATAATTTCCAAATAGCAACATTAAACCCTTTCCACAAATTAATGGCTTCCGACACTGTTCCGAAGCAGCGATCAAGTGGTACTCGTTACTGTGAGGGGCAGCAACTCGAATCGATTTACATCCTGCAGGAGAAGCCTGCTTGCATGATTCATATGCGCTTCATGGAAGCCGCATGGAGCAACCTTTCGCATACGGTACTGCAGGGTCTTCCGAGCCTGGCTCCTTCGAGAAGGGTCCCCCACGTGATGCGCCCCGTGCCGCCATCTGTGGGTAGATTCTTCCGTCCTCTCATCCTGACTTCCGCCTTAAGAAGTAGGGTATCCTCCGTCCAAGCAGTAGTCGCAGCTACATCGGTTTACTTGGCCCATAACTCCAGCATGTAAACAGTACGTTCAAACTTGACCTCATAGGACCGGACATGAGGCGTAGCCTTAAGTGACTCGGACGGGGCTACCTCCTTGAAGACATGTTGTCCTTCCCTTTCCACCTAGTTGCCCGTCCAGTCTTCATTGGTGATCCCATCAAACTTTACTTCAGTCGATATTGTTTCCCCGGTGACAATATTTCCTATCCTACGAGCGGTCTCTATACCACTCGATGAATAATCATCCTAATTTAAGCAAAGCAACTACCGTCCTGGAGCTATAACTGGTAAGGAGAACCTACTACAATTCTAGGTTTGCAAACAACTCCTATCAACCTAATGCACATGCAAACCTATATCACCCTATTTAGTGGTAAAGTAGAAAAAGTAAAACTTGGTGGGATGCACCGGGGTTTGCCTTGAGTGGTTTCCTGGTCAGCAAGGTCAACTCCTTGTCCTTCTGGCTCCTCTCGGGTCCTGGCTCCACGTGGTTCACCAAGTGACCTATATGATGCGAATGATATGATGCATGAGGATATTATTCAATTCATGGCACTTCCTCAACAAATACGTTCTAGTAACAATATTTCATATAATAGTATACGGGATGTGTTAAATCGTTCAGTACTATAACACCTATGATTGAGACTGGTTGTGGGTGTGTTTGGTGTATTTCCTTCATGGACTCCAGTACAAAAAGTACGGGAGGTTGTCCATCGAAAATGCTACTTAGCGTTTAATAGGATTTACAGAACCGTCGAGTTTTGGAAAAGAGTTAATCATTTTGGCATGATTCTGGAAGCCCATTGCATATGGGTGGTTTAGTATAAATAGAACATATCAAGGATGATTTATCGGCCAATTTTCACTAACCTGCATTGGACCATTAATTTTTAATAATTAAAACTATGCTTAGGGTTGAATAACTAATGGTGACTAAATTACAGAGAAATGGGACTCATGGTTTTACAGGAAAGTCCAACAATTCAAAACATGACCTTTTACCAAGTATCAAGAATTTACCAGACATATATAATTAAAATTAAATTTATTAGTGTATTGGCTATTTAATTTAGTATGGTGAATATACTGACATGCAGGGAGATTTCATATTTTTGTTAAATAGTACATGTCCAGAGAAGCCTACTAGATTTTTACCCTACCCTGAAATTCACAAGAAATAATTTACTATGTATTTTCAAAGTTTATCCCATTTCCTGGAAATAGATTCTAATTGAAACTAAAAAGAAATGGATTTTTGGCCTCATGGGCCAGATCTACCGCAGCCCACCGGCCGGACGCGCGCGCGGGGGCGATCTTGAGCCAGATCTGGCCCAAGCACGGTGGAGGCCCAAGGCCATTCGGCCTAGTGGCCAGCCCAGCCAACCAGGCAGAGCGCGCAGCGGCGCTCCGCACGGCGGTGGCGCGACCACGACGGCCGGCCGGAGTGACAGCGCGGGGGCGCCCAAATCTGGGAAGGCTCAGGGGGGTGGGGTGAACACGCGGTGCGTCAGAAAGGAGGAAATATGGCTCACCACGGGTGGTTCAGCGCGCCGGAGCAGAAGATGGCGGTCGGCGACGGCGTTCCCGTGGTGGCTCTGCAAGAACTCGAGCCGAGTGAGGTCGGGGAGAGGCGTGGTACCAAGTGTGTCGTGCATGCAAAAGGAATCGAGTCAGGGCTCACCGGAGAGTGTGTGCGCGGTGGTGGAGCGGTCGTCGGAGGCGGGGAAAGAAAGCTCGATTCCGGTCGGCTCGGAGCAGGGTAGGGAATGCGGCTCCATGCGAAGATCGAGGGTGTCGGGGAGATGGTCCGGGGGTGCCTATCGGAATAGCTCGTGCGGCGAGGCGTCGGTGCGACGGTCCCAGCCCGAGCGGCAATGGCGGGGAAGTTGAGCGGAAAAGGGAGAAGTGAGGGCGAGGGGGGAACAAATGGGCGAATTTTCGACCGGGAGAGAGAGACAAAGGGGATGTCAGGACTCGGGTGGGGGCGTCGATCTGCGGCAATGGTAGTTGCCCAGCCGAAGGCGCCCACACGGCGTACGGCAAGGCGGGAGCTCTAGGCGGCGCCGGGGTGTGTTAGTTCAGGGTGGCTGACAGGTGGGGCCCATGGGGAGTTTTTCTTTTCATTTCTTTTCCAAACCTGTTAACTGCCTGCATTTGTTATTTTTGTGGGGTTTAATCAGTGACAGATGAGTACCAACCAAAAATATGGGTGAGTTCATCATGATGTGCTTCAATTTATAAAAATGATAAAGCTCAGTTTTGGCAATTCGAATTTAAATGAGAAATTTTCAAAGAGGGCAGTTTTTTGACCTTTTTGACATTTATTTGGGGCATTAATCAATAGCATAAAAATCTGAAAAAATTCTCAAAATTCTAATTGATCATGGACTCCAACATATATTTTTGGTGGGGGTAAGTTCTATTAAAAAAAATTAAACTTATAGTTCAATGGCAACCTAATCAACTTGATTTCAAATTTGACTTTGATCAATTTAAATTCAACTTTTATTTTTGGCTCTTATACTTGTGGGGTTTGATCCTAGGGCGTCATGGGAGTGCCTGATACTAGGGGTGTCACAAAGACCCAGAAAGCTTTTGATGAAGTCAATGCCACTGTCCCAGATGCCACAATGATGCAGGTATTAAATGTGCAAATCGCTCTCGCCAAGGCCAAGGATGCAGCAGATGAGAATAAAGTTGTTAGCATTGCCCGTTCTTATGAGATAGCTACGGACACGGTCATTGCAGCCCCTCCAGCTGAGAAGTTCAAAAAAATGGAAGCCACTTTCAATGCAGTGGTTGTTTAGATTGATCTATATCTAGCAAAGTCACTTATTAGGTGAACCTTTGGACACGGACCTTCCTAGGAAGATTCAGCCAACACAATAACTATAGTACATGTTTCAACTAACATCATGGTGATTCCCTATATGGACTTTCTAAGATTTTGTTCATTAGTCGGAGATGGATTGCCATTGCACTAACTCCTACATATGCCACATGTGGTACTGAGTATCTATGTATTAGGAGCTAGTCATAGCAAGGGAGAGTCACCTCTGTTTTTGGGGATGAGAGTCCCACATCTTTGTTTTATATTATCGTAATCTTAATTTATTTGAGTCTTTATTTTTTAATGAAATTTAGTGGCTGTGTGAAATCCAACACAATATCCCACCATTAGCAAAGCCCTTTATTTTGTTAGACATGCTCCAAAATTTGCAAGGCCCTATAGAAATGAGGTCCTCAAGAAAAGATATGGTACTGACACAACTAGCCATTGTATACTTCATATTGAAAATGATATTGTTCATTCTAACAAAACTCCGTAGTAGTTTTTAATTCAAATTGCCTATCTGAAATGTCAAGAGTCTTGTAACATAGGAGTATCAACCATGGCATACACAACAAGAGATGAGAAAAGAATTGCAGTAATTCTACTGCATGCGGGTTGGCTGCCAATACGGTCGCTGCAGGTGTGCCTATCGAAAATTTTGACGAATGTAAGGGCAAATACAACAACGTCGTCTCATAGGTCATCTTATGCATGACACGTAATCTTAAAACGGGTTATAAGACGGCTTATACAATAGGTAATCTTACTAGTTATTTTCTATTAATTATATGATTTCTTAATTTGTGGATGTAAAAATAAATATGTATAGGTTAAAAGACTACTAGAACTTATACAATCATATGAGAGCTGTCTAATGCTCCTAAATTTTAGCGCATGAGCTGTTATGCGAAACAACCACCTCTTTCTCTCACCACTCTCTCTCTCTCTCTTCCACATCATCGAAAATCATATGTGACAATACATGAGACGACCTATAAAACTGCCTACGTGTAGCATTTTACCTGCCCAATTTTTCCTGACACCAAGCTGAACAATTTTTCTCTCAATATATGTTTTTTTCCAGCATCCACCACCTTCAACTCTCAAATCAATCTGCTTCTCGCCTCCCTATCTGTAGATCCCCTCCCTGGCCGCAAGGCCGCAACCACGAGGATCCTCTCCGACGCGAAACTCAAGGCCCTCCTCCTCACTGCTCAAAACGGTGTGCATCCCTCAAGCTCCAATCCTCGTGGGCCATCCCCATCGCACCAACACCTCTTTGGTCTCCTATGTATAAAAACAAGCCACATACAATCTATAAAATTAAAAGTCATAGAAGATCACAACATTAATTTTATCTCTCCACAAATTATGGGGTGTGTGCATGACTAAGAGACGGCTAAGAAGACTTCTCATTGTACACGTTATCTAATAAATAGTCTTAAGATAATATATCATGTATTAGGTGGGCTATAAGACAACACTATTATACCTACCCTTATCTGGCTGACACATGTGTGTATGCAAAATATTTTAAAATAGTAATAAATTATATTTAATAAATTCCAATGGTTGTAAATAGAGATTTTCTAAATGGTGGTAAGTGGTAATTTACTTTTTCATATCAAATTTTAATTAATATGTTTTCTATTGTTTGAGCGTAGACTGCACATTATCTTTTTTTTTTAGTGTCGAGTTCGACATGGATGTTTGTTTCACGTACATTATCTATGTTTTAAGCAGTAACATGTTAAACATAGCTTTTCTCATGCATGTATTATCGGACACTATTTTCTTTTGTAGAGTACAAGTATTCTTTAGCAAATTTCCAAAACCTGGTGCACTCGCGTGAGTGCGCTGGCTTGACGTGTGCAGTGTGGGGGCTTCCTGCGGGCTGCAGCTGGCCTGCCATGGCGGTGGTGACTAAATCGGACTCCTACAGCTAAGATCAGTTGGTTTACTGGTAATTGACCACGGTCAGAATGCTCGGCAGCCGCATGACCGAGTGGATATCATGGAGTAGAGAGCAACGTGGCATGATGAGCTCGCCGAATGTGTCTAAAAAACAACTGCTCATGAAATCCATGTTGCTGCATCTTTGGTTTCTACTAAGGACCGATGCGCTCTCTCTCTCTCTCCAACACCACAACCTAAGATCTATAAAATTTTTTTAGGAATTCGAGGGGGAGTATTCCCACCTTTTCATTTCATTTCATAAATGTACACATGAGCAGGATGTTACATGTCATTTGAGATAGGTATAGAGTGGGTTGAGGAGAGAACATCGAAATCCAAGCATGGGTGGTCGGACGATCGGCTTGCGGCAGCCTACATGACCAGAGTTCGTCGTCCTCACCACACACGAGGAGCCTAGCATAGCAGGGGGGCATCAAGCGGAACACAACATCATGGCGATGCTTCCATAATCACCAGCAGCAGAGGAGCAGGAACGCATTGAAGTGTGCACGGGGCAAGGCAGCGGGAGGTTGGACCTCCCACAACTGTGAGACATCCCCCTCCGTGAGTGTAATGCCAAGGCGGTGCCAGAAGCCAGCAGCGAACACGCACCCCACAATGAGGTGTGCGGCACTCTCAACATGTGTATTGCACAACTCGCAAATATCAGAGTCTACACACAGCAGATTTTCCTTTGTTTGAATTCAGTTTTGCACCAACAGCCAACCAAAGAATTTTACTCTTGAAGGTGCATGGTTCTCCCATACGAACTTGTAATACTCACAACCAGAGCCGCTTGAGACCATAGATTTGTAAATGGCCAAGAAACTAAGACGATGAGCCTCATCTTCCCAAGGGCACCTTTCTGTAGTGAGTGAGGGAGAAATCAGCCAACCTTAGAATAAGTCGTAACAATGTGATCTCGAACCAAGGTTGTCAGATCTTGGCTGGAGTTAGGCTCAAGGTGGCGTCAGGACTCCAAACTGACGCCACCACTACTCTTTTCTCGTCAGAGACTAGAGGAAGAAGAACAACAAGTAGAAAAAAATGAAACCCTAACTCCGCTCACCTCGTTAGAGGCTTGCCATTGCGTTCATGCATTGGCTCACCGTTGAACTCCACAGCAAGGCGCCACTTAAGTAAAACACCTCTGTTAGACCACTCGATGGCAGTGCGCTCACCATCATAGGAATGTGTGCGCCAGTGAGGGGTCACACGGGCGGGGTCGCTTGAGAACCAGTCAGGCACTCACAGCGGCTCCCTGTCATGCGCGAAGCAGCAGCCTAAGACGGCCGTCGGCAGGGCCGTTCAACGGTGACATGCAGGAATCCACGGGAGCACGCACACCGGGGGGGCAGTGCAATCTTCGGGTCTAGAGCTCGCCATCATGCTCGACCGTAATAGGGTGCCACTGCAAGTCCGCTCGACGATGACATGCTCACTCACGGGTAATCGCGCGTGCCGGCGAAGGGGCTCACTAGTGGCGCCACCTCCTCAATGTCGACGTTGTGTGCGCACCGGTATGGTTGCGCGTCCATCTCTCTCTCTCTCTCGTGCTCGTGCTCGTGTCGGCCGGGAGGAGGAAAAGAATTAGGGTTGGTGGGGGCTGAATTTTTTTTGGTCTCTTTTATACCTCCGACATTCGGTCCCGACCATCGGATTGAGATCAACAGCCAACGCTTGTTGGACCGTCTTCAGGTCCATGGGCGACTGCTTTCCCAACCTAGGGCCACGCAATGGCCTGGCACGCGTGAGCTGCCGTTCACGCGTGCTCCGACAGGCCGTTACCCACGAGCTGGGCTGATGAACAGTAAAAGAGAAGAAAGTGTTTCTTTTTCTTTTTCAGTTTAATTTCTGCATATTTTCTAGAAATTAATTTCTAGCTCAGAAATTGAGAAAATTAGGTGTCGGGAAATTTTTGAGAATTAAGTTTGAAAGTCAAAGATTAAGTTTTGGTAATATGTTTTTACCACTTGTTGGGCTTTTTTTTGTTAATTACGAAATTATTTTAAGATAATGAAATTATGATATTAATTAAGCTCAATTGTAAGTTAATCATTTAGTTAAGTTAATTAAGATTGAGTTAAAACTAAGTTTGTTAAGTTTATATGTTGATTATCATTCCTCTAGTTAAATATGATCCAACGTGAAAATTCAACTAGTAACCATGTGTACACGTCTATATACTCTGTTCTTCACTGGTTGTATGATGGCTGATAAGAACTCATTCAAGCAGAGATTACGACAGCAGAAAACTCCAGAGAAGAAAATGTGAAGCCTACAACTGTTTATATATATATATAAATATATATATATAAATATACTAGCAAAGTGTCCATGCGTTGCTACGGACTTTAAAAAACAAAACATTTTTTATAATTTAAATACAAATTATTTACACAATATAATTATTACATATATACTTTGATCGCAAAAAAATTTTATTACATATATACAATATTATTGACATTCTTTACATGAAATATTATATTTGTATTACCATTGGTGCTTCTTAGTATATCATTTTATATATTAAAAATAATAATTTTATCATCATTTTTTACCATATTCTAGAAACTTTATTAGGAAGGAAAAATTAATTCACGGAGTATAAAAATAGCACTGCATTACAACGTAATTTTGAAATTAAAGACTTGCTCTAATGGAAAAAGTTAAAACACAGAAGTTATAGATCTCGTCGAGGCCTTTTCGAAACATATATGGATCATATTATTTGGACTACGGAGCTAGGAGATATGTGTCCTGCACAGGGACCTGTGTAGAGGAGTCTGAATTAGAATAAATATTTTTGCATCACATATTTGGAAACCAAAACGATGGGATCTGGACTTACATTGAATACCAAAGTTGTAGAATATTTTGAGAGCTACGAGATAGAGTCCGAGTTTGTCTCATTTGAGCTCTGGACGTGGGAGTTACGATTTTTTTAAATTCGATACTTGATATAAAAGGTACAAAATCGATTTGGATTCAATCTCTAACTTTGTGGACACGAAGTGGACGACCGCACCTTAATTACTAGATTGTATATATATATATAAATAAATATATATATATATTTATATTTATATATATATATATATATTATACTACCATAAATCTAGTCATGAATAAATTTTAAAGGGAAAGGAGAAAATTTCTCAATTGAAAGCTTTTTTTTTTGAATGAGGGTAGATATAGTGGACTCTGGTTAGTGGATATCCATGTGCACAACTAAGGGTGGACGAAAAGTTCCAAACTATAACCCGACTCAACTCATGACAAGCTCGACTCGACTGGTTATACCAGCCGAGTCGAGCTGGCTCGTGAGTGGCTTGCGAGCTCAACAAGCTTTGAAAGACACACGAAAAGTAAGATTATTAGATAAAATGTAAAATATTATATTAATATTTAATTATTTTAGAACCTATTTTAAATTGAATTATATTTCTAAGCTACTTGTATTAAACACATACTTTATTCTTAATTATTTTATGTTAAAAATTATATTTTATTAGAATTTATTGTTTAAATTATCATGTATGTCTGGCTCACGAGCCAAACGAGTCAGCTCTAGCTAACTATCGAAGCAAATCGAGCCAAATTTTGAACTCGATTATCTAACGAGCCGAGACGAGCCGAGCCAAGCCAATTTTCTAGGGAGCTAATACGAGCCGAGCCAAGCCGAACCAGCTTGATCCACCCCTATGCACTACACCCTGCATAGATAAAGCCGATCATTCCAACGGTAGTGGCGTATACACCATAAAAGTTGTTTCAAGAAAATAACGGTTCAGCATTTTTACTATCAGAACATGTAAATGAGTTTGTGAGACTTATAATTGAATTGGGTGACAATTCATTAAAGAAAAACTATATTACGATTGATGTTATTTAGCTCAGTACTATTATATGATTGATGTTATATTATTTTATATATGGGCTAAAACATGATTGATGTCACGGAATTTAGACCCAAGGTAACTCGAATAAAAATATATATCACTCGGTTTTTTTAATAATCAGTAGGCAAGATTGAAGTCTTGCAAATTCACCTCCCGATTTGATGATCAGGGGTTTATTAGGCTCAAGCTTGATGGTTTGAGTAAACTATATACAACAAAATATTAAGAGCTAATATAATTAGACTCTTGTATTATTTGTTAGTCTCCAAATTATACAAGAATCGGGGGCTACATCTGATCAGGTGCACCTAGTCGGCGCACCGATCTATCAGGAATTTCAATTAAGAGATCTTCCTAATTTATGATCAAACACTTAAGATCACTCAGCAAGTCTAAGCTCAGAATCAGAAAGCACTCAGGGGCTGCTGTGAAAATACTTACCTTCTGGACATCCATAGCTAAGTTTAAGTTGGCAACCGACCGGGTAGCCCTCCAATAAGAAAATTGACTGAGTCAGTTTGGAGCACAAGATGATTAGAGATAAACTTTCTATATAAATTATTATAACTACGAGTAGAACTCTTCATGCATCCCTGTCGACCGGATATATAAGACGGTAGCGTATCCCCGAAAAAGGACATCAGATTACAAGCAATACAAACCACAAAACACGGGACATAGGGTTTTTATTCTTATTAAAAAAGCTCAAACCTGTATAACTCAACATCTTGTGTCTTTAACCATCGTACTTTTTAATCCTAATATAGTTTTATATTTATATTGCTAAGATCAAATCTCGACAGTTAACAATGCTGGATACAAGCTGCACTCACGTCTCACTCGATACTTGAGTTGCATCGATGGCAGCTCCAGTCAAAGCCATTACTCCTATTTTCGGCTATATCGAAGAGACGGATCAATAACTGCTAGTCTTTCTTGATACGTGCAGTCAGAGTCAGATGAACAGTCAGCCGTCGGCCGTGTGATAGAAGTTACTCGTGGATCCATACGAGGCGATGAAGATGAGGAGCTCTCCTCTAGGTTATCATATTTATCACGATTTGTCATCTATAAAAAGGGCTTCCTCTATGAGACTGGAGAGTATCGGCCATCCAGTTCCACTGCCCCAGCCTCGTTTCCCCATCGCCTAGATTAGATCCATGTCGTTTGCCGGCGTTTCTTTCCTCTGTAGGGGCGGCACCACGCCGCGCTCTGACTCGGCCATCACTGCGGCCGCCGTTTCTGCGAGCGGGTACCACCTGCTCATGGTCGACTTCAGTTTCATTGACGAGGCCGAAAAGCAAGCGCCAGCATATATACGTGCGACCGAAACGTGCACCTTCTTAAAGCAGGGCCGCTGGGGCTCCCTATGTTTCATAAAAAGGGACGTCTTGGAGCAATCCAAGCACCTCATGGATGATTGTTTCACCATCCGGTGTGACATTCTCGTCACCAAGGGACACCTTTCATCATAGTGCCACCGTCCGACATGCACCAGAATTTCAGCGATCTCCTCCGGAATGAGGAGGGCGCGGATGTCGTATTCCAGGTTGGTGACGTGACGTTCCCTGCGCATCGTTGTGTCCTCGCCGCCCGGTCTACTATCTTCAAGGCACAACTCTTTGGTCCTGCTGGTGATGGTGCAAACACCATACACATAGACGACATGGAAGCAAAAGTTTTCAAGGCTTTGCTTGCGTTTATCTATACTGATTCATTTCCTGAGATAATGGACGAAGGGGCGGGAGACCAGGAAAAAAATGGGGAGGAGATGGAAGATGAAGTTGAGAGAGACCAGGGCGAAGATAACGAGAATTCTGAGGCAAAAAGGGTCCTTTTGCAGAGTTTGCTTGTTGTGGCAGAAAAATATGACCTGCAGAGGCTGAAATTGATTTGTGGAGACAAGTTGTGCTCATACATGGATGCAAGCACGGTGACAGACTTCCTGCTGCTAGCTGAGGAGCACCGTTGCTGTGGGTTGAAGGACGCGTGCTTGGAGTTTCTCAAATCTCCAGAGAATTTAAAAAGGTAATGGCAACCGATAGATTGGCACATATAACTACAACCTGTGTTAGGTAATGGGTAGGCTACGATAGTATATAAAATTTCTATCGTTCAACTAGGAAACTTTGCAAGAGGGGATCATGGATCGTTAACACTAGACGCACAGGCGGAGCGGAAGCGAATGTTGGAGCAGCTCGTCCAACATAGTCGCGCGTCGATGTAGAGGAATTAATCGATCACGTCAGACGTCTCCTCTTAGTCCAGCCGTTCGGCATCGCAGCAATAGCAGCGCCTCCTCGTGGTATCCACACGTACAGGGTTGGAACGCCGTGCGCAGCGTGCTAGCACCGGCAACACGATTAGGGTTGTGGGCGAGAAAGAGAGGAGCGCGACGGCTGGGGTTATGGACTGGTGGGTTGCAACACCCTTTGCCCCGCCTCCACTTATATAGACCCTTCTAATGGGTCTTAACAAGTTGGCCCATTAGTGGACTAATCCCTCACAGATCAATATCCGTATGACTGTTACATACAAATCAAATTTATAATGTCTCTTGGGCATATCTTCAACAACCTGTCCCTCTGTTCTGAAGGAGCTTCTTGCCAAATTTGCTTCGCCAGCTTGATGTGATGTTTGACTGTTCATTCGCAGCTATATTTCTATGAGTCGCAAGTTGATCAGCTAATCCATTTATGTTCTGAAATTTAGATCTTTCTCTTTCCTAAAGTGTGCTTATCATTCAAGATCTTCATGGTGAGTAAATTAAAATATTGTCAAACATTCACCATATTATAGTTTCGAAATGAAAGCAGGGTTGACTCCTTCATTGTCTATTATATTATTTTTTTATTGTAACTATATTGCTGATCAACCTCAACGACCTCAATCCATGGCCATGCGTCAATGGAAGTGATCGCTGTGATCGCAAAGCCTCTCAGAACAAACTGCCTTTCGGCGGCATGGAACTCTCGCTCCCTTCTCGATCTGATCCATCTGTGCGAACTTTACCATTGTTAATCAGCTGGGGCTAGGGCCAGCTGCTAGCGCAAACCCTAGCAAAAACAATTGAGAGAATGTGAAACATTATTGATTTTGATGCAAGAAACAATTGATCATAAATATTTTCATGGTATTAAGCGTTCTTTTTCACATAAGTTCGCCATTGTTCTGTTTTTACTATTATTACACATTGGATATACCTTTTATAACTTAGCCAAGGTAGCATTCAAGTCAGTAAGTCTATGAAAAAGGTTTTCATAGTAGGCCATATAAATGATCACCTGAAAATTGCTGTTGACAGGAGATGGTCTTAGGCAATGAGTACCGCATCAGAACACTTTTCTTTTATTTGCCATCTAAAATATAAAGTTCCCTTACGTTGCACCAAGAAGAAATTATTACATCTAGAGGAAAAAATTATTGCGGCTAGATCCAGCTTTTGATGTTATCTAACTTTCATCCTAACACTCAATTATACTTCACTCTTTACTAATTGCATGAATTTGAACACACTAGACTTTGACAGTATGCCCTCAGACCATAATTTTTTATATGCTTTTAATCTGAAAATGATTAAATGATTTGATGAAAACACTCATGTTAATGTGTACTATGAGTTTTATATTTAGTTGATGGAGCATGGAGGGATATAGCTATTAGGATGAAAATGAATAAGATTGAAGACTGAAATGGTGATAAATCCACAAAAATGTAACATAAGCGGTACATAAAGGATATAGAAATTTGAACACATACATCTGGATCATGGTACTTTATAAGCTCGCAGATGGACTTTATTCGCTGGTATACTGCAACGCGCTCGCAGGACAAGATGTTGTACCTCATAAACTTTATTTGAGTCATGTTCGAGGAGAACATGGTTCTCTTGGGAGAAAGTCATCACCGCATGTATATGCTCAATATATATTATCTATACCATTTATATTGTATTGAGATTCGTGTTATATATACTACATATCAAATATAATATGATAAAGCATTTATATAGAAATCATATTTTATCAATCTTAATGTAAAACATGTGGTCTAGATAGTACATGTTCAACATCTATATGTGAAAATTTCATTTTGTTCTCTTGATGCTATTCTGCGAGCAGAGTAATACAGCAGAGCTCACCTGTGACCTGTCCTTATATATGTTGATCAGTTGATCCAAACCATGAATAATGCCAGCAACTACTAGTAACGTTGGAGATAGCAAGGGGCGGATTCCATTGAGTACGACGTCTCATTTTCGAAGCTGTGCGGCTCGTTTCACCTGTGAATATGTATCGGCGCAGATAATTGATGCATCGACAGCGAGCCCGTCGTTCACGGTTAAATACGCAGTGGATCTTTTTTTTAATCGAAACAGTTTCTGGTGATGAGCTTGGCATGCAGTGCCAAATTAATCAATCTCTCTGTGCCAGGTTGGAAGGTGCGTCGTCGAGTGGCGTTAGATTATCGCGCTTGTGGTGAACGAAGCACTGCGGTGGCCACACACAAATACCGTTACGCATACCACCTGATCAGTGGTCACTGGTCACTACTCTGTACTTCAATGTGTCCAAGAAAAGGTGTGCAATTGTCAGAAAACATATGAATCAATTAAAGATGTGTCAATTGGGGAGTTTTGTAATAAAACACAGTAAAGAATGAAGTTTGCAACAGAAAAATATATGGATGGACGTGTGGCGCACGATCACTGAAAAGGAATACTGGACCTAGATTTGATGAAGTACTCTCTCCTTCCAGATATATAGGGCGTATTCTCCTCTAGCACTGAGACCAAGAAAATCAATTGATGATGCTAACTCTATGGAACGTGCGTCATGGCTCCAACACTAACCAATCGTGTTGTATGATCAGAGCAACATCTACATACACTAACTAATCGAAGCAACATGCAAGTTAATGACGTAATTAAGGTTCCCAAGACCCAACAGCCATGTACACAATACTAAACCATCAATTAAAAATACGTTCTATATATCTGGAATTTTATTTTCTTCTAATATGTCCTATATAGATAAAAAGAGGGAGTACTTGACAGGATGCAAGCACAAAGGAGACATGGTCAGTTAGGTCAATGTCCACAGGAATCTCTCTCCTGGTTCAGAGGTCGTAGTACAATTTATTTTCACCAAAAGAATGTGGGCAAAAAAAATAATACGATTCTCGCTAGTCCCTGCCGAGGGACAGGATGTGTTTGACGAGCTTTATCGACGTTGGCGCTGGACGACCCAGTTCCCGTGCTGCACTCGGCCGCTCTGCTTTTTAGCTCCCTCGCCCTCTGCCGCCGGACTGAATGGCTGCCTGAACCTTCCCCTTCTCCAGCTCGCCGTTGAGCTCGAAACCGATCGGACACACACCTGCTCCACGTACGTACCGCGCGTTGCTCAGCATGGGCACGCCCGCGCACACGGCCTCCATCGTGGAGTACCCGCCCACTGCCGGGTGGGCCAGCAGCTCTTCCTGCGTGGAGCATCTCGATGTGTTGGGAGGCGGAAACGCTGGCAAAGCTACCGAAGCAGACGTATAGAGCACGGACGTGCGAGTCCAGCCCTGCCGCTGGACGCCGCGGCGGGGGAGAGCTTGTGGTTGAAGGCGAAGAGCGGGACGGTGATCAGGTGGCGAAGGTGTTGAGTTGAGGATCAGGCCTGACGAGAATTTCGCGGCCAGCATGATGCGGCAGATCACCTCGCGGATCGATGGTGCCGTGGGCGGCGGTGCAGGTGGATATATATCAGGTCCCGGACGCGGTACGTACGGCGGCAGTTCCGTCACCGGCGCATCAAGCTGCGACTCTCCACAGGCAGGGACAACAAGTCATGAGACCTCCAAGTTCATTGCCATGAAAGTCGTGTGACTGCCGTGCGTTACCTTGCGGCGGCTGGTATATATCCCTTGTCTGTCGCAGAGCACGGGGAACGCCACGAACAGCGCCGGAAGCACGTCCATCAGCGACAGCAGGTGCCACGTCCTCCTTTCTTCGCAGCAGCGCGGCCAGGCGCCTCGCACACGCGGTTCATGGCGAGAGGACCCGCTCCAGGGTCGCTGCACCATGTCGGTCTGTCGGACGACGAGCCGCCCTCGGCAGCCCAAGCGTGAGAGACGAAATCCCAGCGTCCGTCCGTGGTGCGCGGGACCTGCCAGCCTGGCTTGCCGAGTGCCGCCGCCCGCCCGCCCGCCGGTTATACTTTATCAACTGGCACAGTTATAATGGTCGGCTTGGTTTAAAACATATAGTTAAGTACTATACTACTACCACAAAAGATAAATCAGTGCTTACGTTTTCCCAAGGAACGAGCGGCAGATATAGCACCAAATCAATTCAAACCCAAAAAATGAATCCAAGCAACTCCAATCAGAGACCAGCATGCAGTTTCGATTACATAGATCAATCAAGCGAGACAACATTTGGAGCCGCCCAGATCTCTCACGCCCCACCGTCTTCGTCCTCTCCTCCTCTCTCTGCTCGAGAAGCCGCTTACATAAGGCGAGACCGCGAGGTGGGGCGCCCGGCCCACCCACCCGACACCCCACGGGAGCAGAAAACCTTCCCGCACTCCATTGCCATCTCCTCCTCCACGAAAACCTTTCGCTTTTCGAGCTACCTATCCCACGCTCTGACGACCCCCGTAGTTTGCTCTCTAGCTAGCTGCACTGCACTGCACTACCTGTCGCGAGCCCATCATCGTCTCGTCACCAACCTTGCTCGCCCATCATCCATTGCTGCCGCGGGATTAGATCTCTGCTGCCCGTTCGGTTCGGTCAGGCTCGATCAGCGCAATGGCGGGCGGCAATGCCGGCGCCGCCGCTCGTCTCTTCCTCGCGGCGCTCCTCGCCGTGCTGGTGGCCGGCGATGACCCCTACCGGTTCTTCACCTGGACCGTCACATACGGCGACATCTACCCGCTCGGCGTCAAGCAGCAGGTCCGCCCCGCCGGACATCATTAATTATCCGCTCTTCTCTGCATTGCTTCTTGGTTGATTTTGTTGCGAATACGGTGGTGGTGAATCTTTGCTGAAATATGGATTTGCTTTTATCTCTCGCAGGGGATCCTGATCAACAACCAGTTCCCGGGGCCGCAGATCGAGGCCGTCACCAACGACAACCTCATCATCAACGTCCACAACAACCTCACCGAGCCATTCCTCCTCTCCTGGTACTACGTGCTACCGATTCCTCGCATTTTTCAACTTCGCCTCGTTCCTTCAATTCACCACGTCTTCTTTTCTTGCTCGTTCCTAGTAGTTGTAGATCGTAACAACCGCGCATCTCAATGCGCCAATATCAGGAACCAAAGCCTAACCATATGTGGAGTGGAGTCCGGTATTCACAAGATACGGTCCCTAACAACCACCCAGTAAAATCTTGGCTATTTACTACTACTGTAGTAGTATAGTTTCAATCTGCAACTTTGAGTTAGGTTTTTAACTACTACAGTATTTCTGTTCGGATTCCAACGAGTAGTGGTTGCACATTCAGTAGTTTTTGTTAGACACGTACGACTTGAGTGAATGCAGACTAATATGGTGGGATAATCTCTCAAGTGGTACGGTAGCAGTGCGCATCAGAGCTCTCTGCTGCAGGGAGTGAGCTGCTAATCACTGTACCTACCACCCCATTATAAAAACCTTCTGTACTGTACTACGTACAGTAGATCTCATTAGCGTTAGTATTTATTAAGCGGAGTATAAAGTACAAATCGCATCCAAAGGATGTCGGCGAGTTGTTTAGCTTGACATTTCGTGACAGCTCACATCATATCGCCCCCTAGATAAGCGTATATGATTATTACCAGTGGGATCCAGATGATAAATATAGCAGAGTCGGCACAGCATTTGCGGTATTAATCACCAAGTCACCAACCCCAGTTACAGAGGAGAACATGGGTGCCTAGACGCTCGTGAAGGGCACGAGACTAATGTCACTCACTAGTCCACGACACATTCCCGACACATTCCGATGGTATTTCCTCCGTTTCAACAATATAACTATTAGTAGAGATTTGAATTTATCTAACAATATAAGTATTTGTAGAGTGTGAATATAATAAATAAGGAGTGTGAACTTAATAAATAAAGTGTGATTAGATAAGAGAGAAATTTTTTATATAATAAAAATAGAGATATAATAATCTTTTTATCCTACTTTTATTTTATATTAGAATTCTAAAAATATTTATATTATTGGACGGAAGGAGTGGTAACAACACACGCATCTGAGTACTCCTATCTGACAGACAACAAGTCCAAAGCAGAGCTTGAGATCAGATCTAGGCCACCCATTTTCTTTTTCTCCGTCCCCGCATCCGGCCGCCAGGGACGAGAGGGAATGAATAATAGCGGCACGGGCCTCGGGGGCAAGTACGCCGCCACGTCTCGTGATCTCCGGCCCGCCCGACGCTTTTACCAGCAGCCCCACGCGTCGGCGGCCTCCACGTGACGCGCCCACTCTCTCGTGCGCCGTGCCAAGCCGCGCAACCACCTGTAGATTCCACGGAAAGTTATGACGCCGCCGTCGGCCCGCCTCACGGGCCCCTACTGTTTTCGCGCACGCACAAAAGTACAAAAACGGTATGCCGGAATTTTTCACCGCCTCCGTCACGGCAGCAACGTCACAAGAAAAAGCGTCTCTGAAGCAGAGTACAGGCACAGTAAAAAGTGATCCTTTTTAACCTTTCGGGGGCATTGGGGCAGTGTCGGTGGACCGGTTCGTCGGGCTGGCAGGCCGTCCGGTTCGATCAACCACCGGGGCGAGCTGTGCGCCATTATGATGGGTTCGCCTCCGGCCGGGTCGTCCCACCCAGGTCCCAACAAGAGAGTGAGCCGTCGCGTTCAAACGCGTACTACTCCGTACGTGACAAGTAGTATACCCGTGGCCGTGGGATAGCGTTCGCATTGCATGTAATCGGTCGCTGCGTACGTGTACGCATCTCTACTTCGCAGCCGGCGCGTGCATGGGCGAGCACGACGGCGACTTGCATGCAACGAGTGTGACTGATGAGGCACGACAGTATTAGTGTCGTGTCGTCTTCTATGGGGCGCGCGATGGCGATTTCTGAACCGATGACTCAGGTCTAGATCGTTTAACCAGATAAATTGCTCCATCAACTTAGAACGGTCATGCGCCACCACCCATAGAATCAAGAAAAAGCTTTTAGTCTATCAATACTTTGCTATTTCTGAACCTAGTAAGTTTCCTCGTGTTGAGTCAAATTACTTATAGGAGTCAAATTACTTATAGTATTCTAGTATTGGTTCAGTGTACTAAACCGCTGAGTACTTTCATTACTTACTGTCACAAAAGTACCAGGTGCGCATGTCAAGTGAGGTACTTGTACGTATTATTTTCTCCATCTCAAAATAATTGATATTTAGTTAATTTAAGTTTTTCTATTATTTTGAGATAGAGTAGTGGGTTTTTTCGGAGTAGTACCACGAGTAGTAGTCATTTTCATCGCAGAACAAACTTTAATTTTGGGCAAGTACTGTACGTTCTAAGTGACTGCAAGTCTATTACAAGCTGTGGCTGTAGAGCACATAGTACTAGGAGTGGTTCTACACTATGATGGCGGGAATTCTGGTAATTTCAAACCTTTCTCTCTTTTTTTTTGTAGTACGAACCGAGCGCGGCAAACGTGATTAGTACTACTGCACTTTTGCTCCAAACAGGCAGGCAAAAGCGCGAGGCAGGCCCAGCACACTCACATCACATTCACATGGCGCCTCGAGAACATACAAACGTACTGCTAGTACGCGACAACGATACACATCGACAAGAGAACGTGCTATCGGTCGCGTCGCCTCGTGGTCACGGCGACTCCCTGTGCCAGTACTACCGTCGAGGTCTCGAGGACGTCCATGTCCAGACTCCAGACCGAGCTAGTACTCCCCAAATTAAATCGGTGATGGAATTTGAACGAACAGGACGCGGATTTGCTTGACGGATCCCCAAATTAAATCCCCACGAAATTTGTCACTGTGAAATGCGTTGACGATGAGTGATGCTATCGCTATGTGGTGCGGTGTGCAGGAGCGGTCTCCAGCAGCGTCGGAACTCGTTCGAGGATGGCGTGGCGGGGACGACGTGCCCGATCCCGCCGGGGGCCAACTTCACCTACATCCTGCAGGCCAAGGACCAGATCGGCACATACTACTACTTCCCCTCGCTCGCCTTCCACAAGGCGGCCGGCGGGTTCGGCGGCATCCGCGTGCTCAGCCGGCCACAGATCCCCGTCCCGTTCCCGCCGCCCGCCGCCGACTACACCGTCCTCATCGGCGACTGGTACAAGGGCAACCACAAAGTACGTTCCTCATCAACCTCCCAATACATATGCTACACTTTGCATCATTATTCATTGTTCGTCAGAAACGGAGCAGCTGGGCTCAATTGCAGAGACTGGCAGAACAAGATTCAGACAAACAGATTAATATAATGAATGGTTCTCGTGACTGACAGGACTTGAGGAACGTGCTTGACAGCGGCAAGATGCTCGGCTTCCCTGACGGCCTGCTCATCAACGGCCGGAGTAACGGATACACCTTCACAGTCCAGCCCGGTAAGCACACCAACTGATCAGTGCAAACATTGACCATTCGGCAGCAGAACTAGCACGCGAGCGGATCAACTGATGATGCTCTGAAATTTTTGTCAGGCAAGACGTACCGTTTCCGGATCACCAACGTGGGGCTGGCAAACTCCCTGAACATCCGGTTCCAGGGCCACACCATGAAGCTGGTGGAGGTGGAAGGCTCGCACACCATGCAGAGCACTTACTCCTCCCTCGACGTCCACCTCGGGCAGTCCTACTCCGTGCTCGTCACCGCCGACCAGCCCGGTTTCGACTACGCCATCGTTGTCTCCACGCGATTCACCAGCAAGATCATCTCCTCCACGGCCGTCATGCGATACGCTAACTCCGCGGGCAAGGCGCCCGGACCCTTGCCCGGAGGTCCCACCATTCAGATCGACTGGTCGCTCAACCAGGCACGCTCCATCAGGTACGACTAACATTTCTCTGTCACATCGATTCAGTAGATTATAAGTTTCTTCAGACTAGTGTGGTTCAGTGATCACTACTGAACAATTGTACGTATCTACTTGCTACGTGCAGATGGAACCTGACGGCGAGCGGGCCGAGGCCAAACCCACAGGGCTCGTACCACTACGGGCTGGTGCCGGTGAAGCGGACGATCACGCTCGCCAACTCGGCGGGGATCATCAACGGCAAGCAGAGGTACGCGGTGAACCGCGTGTCCTACGTCAACCCGGACACGCCGCTCAAGCTCGCCGACTACTACAAGATCCCGGGCGTCTTCAACGTTGGCAGCATCTCCGACAACCCGTCCTCCGGCGGCGCCTACCTCCAGACGTCCGTCATGGGGGCCAACTACAGGGACTATGTCGAAATCGTGTTCCAGAACGACGAGAACGAGGTGCAGTCGTGGCACATTGACGGATACGCCTTCTGGGTCGTCGGGTATGCACGTCTTGCATGACTATATATATGTTTCAGCATTATATTGTTCCCACTCTGCAGAAAGTGAGATGATCGGTATGTGCTTGCACGTTTTTGTCTAAATGGATGAGGTACTTGTGTGTGCAGTATGGATGGAGGGAAATGGTCGCCGGCCAGCAGGCAGGGCTACAACTTGAGGGATGGCGTATCACGGTACACCGTTCAGGTGCGATATATTGTGCTTTCTTCTGAAATTCTGTCACAGATGAATTTTAAACTATATATATGTCTCGCTATATAGTACTACTAGTAGTTTGTTAAGAAATTGAGTGGAAATCATGGCGATATTAGGATGTGAATAGAAAGCTGAGCTTATGATTATTCAGCTAGTGGTACTAGTCAGTGGCGCACTATAGAGTCTCACCCTACACTGATTCATGGGTCAGCCATCTAAAGTCACCGATTCAGTCACCGCGTGGAAAATTTCTGTCTTTCAAACACTTCGTAGTGAGCCATCTCCATCAGAAAAGGCATAGTGTCATATTCAGAAGCTGTGAGCACTCCATTCACCGCCTTACCTGTTTGAAGGGGATCTCACATTTCACTTTCTTGATGACCATCCCCCCACGAAATTTCGCTAGTATCAATGGTGCGATCTTGCTTTGGCAAGTGGTCTATATGAAACTGACGCATCTGCACCTCCATCAGGTTTACCCGAATTCTTGGACCGCGATCTACATGCCCCTGGACAACGTTGGCATGTGGAACGTCAGGTCGGAGCACTGGGCAAGGCAGTACCTCGGGCAGCAGTTCTACCTCCGCGTCTGGACGCCGTCCACGTCGTGGCGCGATGAGTTCCCGATCCCCAAGAACGCGCTCCTCTGTGGCCGCGCCGCCGGTCGCCGGACCAGGCCGCTGTGATGATTTGAGACGGCGGACCAGAGCTTTCTCATGACAGGATGACATACATACTCAACGGTCTGGAGTGTAGGCACAGGAATTTTTACTGAAGGAAGGCTCAAAGAAGAGTGACCGACCTTAAAGTCTGAAACGTTGCTGGACGCAGAAGCATATGCCATTTATAGTTCTGATGATTAGACCATGTAATACTTAGTGTTCAATTTGTGTCTGCGTTTTGCTTGATTTCTTTGTGCAAGGCATTAAGCAGTCGTGTAGCATCTTGCAACTTCACTCTCAGATTCTTAATAAAGTGGTATATGCTGGATCATGTGTCGACTTCAGTGGCATCTCTATCTGTGTTTGTCCCTAAGCACATATTTACCAAACTACACATCAGAAGGATACAGAAATTTTGAATTTTACTAGCTCAGCATGTGCGGTTTGAAGCAAGCCAATGCTGAGACTGACAATTGCATAGAATCATTCAGAGTTTCCCATATAATTTTCTCAGTCGATTGACATTGTCTAAAATCACATGGTTCTGCAATTATTTCGTTTATCAGACCGCCAGCCGCCAGACTAAAAGGTGCACCTGACGAGTGACGATAAGATGAGAACAAGTCCCAATCTGAGGCGTGAAGAAAGCTTCTACGTACTCACGTGTATTAGTGAGGAATTTACAAAAGTAAAGAAATGTTCAAATCATGATGTGATTGCAGTTGGTAAACTGATATTGTGACTACAACATCTCATTGTTTATTTGTGCCGCTGGGGGAAAACCTTTATACACCTCACTACAAGAAAAGAAGATCCGAACTGCAACTCAACTTTTAAGCTTTTGATCATTCGTAGTCTTTCTATTAAGTATTTCAATAAACAAATTAGTGGCCAATTTTTATTTTTTATTTTTGGTCACAAAGGGTATCCGATCAGATAAACAAGTGATTTATGAGGAATAAAGAGAAAATGTTTATGTATGTGCCAATTCTGATTTTCCAGGTAACAATCCATTCAAAGTAAGTGCTTTTGTCATATTTCGCATGACAAATTTATAAAGCTCTGACAGAATCCAATAAAATGTCTTTCACACGTGAACTATCTTTGTACCTTTTAAATCATGTGTTGTAATCAATTAGGAATGTATATGTTGTCTTGAGAAAGCGATACCATTTTGTTAACCTCATTATTAAATGGCTAGTAGTGGAAAAAAATAATCAGCACAACTACAAACGTGTCATTGTCTAGAAAACAAAAGTGTCCAAGTTATACTACAGACATGTACTATATCCTTTGGTACATATTAGTTAATCATTTGTTAAAGGTTTATGTTTTCTCGTACCGAGCGACGAACACAATGTAACTTTGACGTTTTCACAGTTTAAGAAACTTGTCTCACACTTTAGACACATCCGCATATCGCTATCAACATTCAACAACCAAAGAACCTTTCAAACATGTAACAAACCATCAAGCAAAGCATCCCCATATATATATGCCCAACTCTACTCAAACCAAATCGAGCAACGTATAGCCAATAACAGAAAAAAAACAGCTAAAAAACCTAACCATTTCCATGCCAACCCATCATCACTGCCCAACCATCCAACGGCCGAGGCCAAAGCAATCGAACGGCTTCCTGGATTTCGTCCAGAAAACAGCCGGATCCCATCGCCCCTGCCATTACCAAATCCGGCTTTTAAAAATCAAAATCCTTCCTCCCCTGGCTTCCGCTCCCCTTCCTCCCTATGCGTCCTCTCCAGGTCACTGCCAGGTAGGGCCTACCATGCAGCAGCTGCCTCCCCCGCCCCCCGCCGGCGCTGCCCCCTCCTCGACGGCGCCGCAGTCTCTTGTGTCTCGCGCCCGCACGGCGATCCACTCCGCCGCCACTCGTGTGCTCACAGACATCAAGGCCGACCTCCGGGGTACGCCCTCCGCTACAGACGGCATCCACCTCTCTTCGCCGATTGATGCTCCGGCTTGAGGCCTGAATCTGATGAACTCTCCGGCTGGAGCCGGTTGCTGTGGGATGCAGATGTGGAGGGATTCGGCGGGCGCAGCAGGACGCCTTCCCCGCGGGTCTCGCTGGATCGGGAGCCCGACGCGGTCGTCGCGACGGACGTGAAGCTGTCGTCGCCGCGTAATGAGGTACTGGTTTCTTGATGTTCCAATCATAGAATCGGACGCTGCTTCGTACGTGTAGTGTTCAGTGCGGTGTTCGCGCTAAGATTGGGCACTTATGTCGTGAGAGCTGAGCGCCGTGTTGGTGGATCGATATTAGGCTCTGACTGACGAAATGGCGAGCTCATCGTGTTTGGGCGTTGAATTGGGCAGCTTTGAGGTTCATTGGTTGCTGCGCTGTTGTTTAGCGTGTGTTGCCATGTTCTTGTAGCTGCTCGTAGCGTAATTGTGATTGGATGCGAAGATTGTGGCAGTTTAGAAAATTCGGAATGTTTTTTTACCTGGGGAATTAATAGGACTATTGCGAGCGGAACGAGCAGGGCGAGCTTTGGATGAATCGATCTATTATCGGGCAATCTTATTGGGAATAACAAGGGCTTTCGGTCAATAGAAGCTACTTTGGTACTTGTTTTTTTTTGAAAGACCACTTTGGTACTTGTTTATTGGGCTTTGTCAATGCCCATTGGCTTGTATTTAGTTGGCACTCGTGGCAGAGCTTCTTGTGATCATCTTTTTCGTGCTATACTAAGTTGATTTTTTGGTGCAGTTCACTGAAGCTACCTGTAGTGAATTAGACCAAAAATCAAGTTTGTAGCCTTGTTGTATGAACAATCATGGAAGAATATGCATAGTTCTCTGATTAGTGCTTAACAGGGATTTTTTCCTCTTTGTTGAATGCTTAAGTTTCCAATATGTGAAGTTACTTCTCATAAATGCAAATTAGCTATTGGAGTAGCTGCATCTCCATGTACTAAAATATTTATGCTTCCAGGTTCTAGAAGTGAATCCCTCCGGGAATGAAGATTGCTCAAATGCACTATCTGAGTCAACTTCTTCAACAAAGTTGACCTTTCCTCCAGCTTCAACAGTTAAACAACTGGTAGCTGCCATTGAGTAAGTTCATGTTCCTTAATGTAGTTATATCATCCAGAATTTTTGTTCAACCCCACCCAATCACCCATCAGCAATTAGTTGGTTTCAAAATAAATAAAACTCTCACCAAAGGTTGTGTCATGTCATATTAAATTGCATTCAGGGCTGCAAGAAGCTGCACCATTTTGCATTTGAACTTCATACAAACTGATGTAAATGACTTCATTACTTAATTTAGTTTATTGTAAATACTGTTTATGATAAATGTACAACTGCTTTGTTCTTGTAGAAATGGAAAAAGCTTCAAGTCAATGAATGATATGAGGTCTACTGGAGATCAAATGCTCAAAGAGAAGGGAGGCTTGAGCTTATCTGTTGTTAAATCACTTGTTCGACGTGAAAAAGAGGAAAGATCAAGTTCTGATTTTTTTGGCGATGAAGAAACACAATCTTTGATGTACTCCTTATTTAAATTAGGTATGCTTTCATGAGATGTGCTGAGTATGTGATTCTGCTCTGTTGTTTAGAAATATGATGCACGTTAATCTTTTCAGAGGAACAGTTTCCACCTGATGGAAGTCAGTGTAACCCAGAATATTCAACAACTCTGTCCAAGGATCTCCATGGTGCACCAGCTGGAAGTTTTATCCATCACCTAGCACAGGTTATTGGCAGCATTAGTTCTGTGCACAAGATGGCATTCTTTTGGCAATCCGTAGTTCTCGAGGTGAGTTTATGCAGATACCCCCCCCCCCCCCCCCCTCCTTTGCAGGTAGGAAAAACAACACCTATTTTTCTGGGTTAACGGGGTTAAGGATTGTAGTACAATACTTGCAGGAAGGTTGTGACAATGCAGGGTATATATTAATTGATGTTTCTTGGCAATACCAAACAGTTAAGATATGACAGGGAACTAATTATGCTTCTTAAAAACTAAGATAATCAATGTACTGTTATATAAGGTAGGAGTAATTAACTAAATTTATCCACAACATTTTTTGTTCTGTTCATGCAGTTGAGAAAACTATGGTCTGATTGGCAACCTGTGCCTCGAATGCCACTGGATTCTGCTCCGGACTTGAATTGCTGTTTGCTACATCAGGAGATACAAGTCATAAATTGTTGCGTTGCCCGGAAAAAGCGAAGAGAAGCTGCTAAGGAATCAATGGATTCCCTGCTAAAAAGGGCAAACATTGATAACTCAAATCCCAGGTTTTCAAATGGCGAGTCTCCTGATAATGGAATGTATGCAAGAGATAGCACAGGTAATTATGTTCTTCGGCTTGGTGCTAATTGCTTATGTGAGAACTTAACTTTGTTGGAAACTGGCGAGCCCATCTATTCTCCAATACTACAGGTAAGGTGCTTTTCTATTTCTGCCTATACTCATATTTTATAATTCTTTCTTTTGTTATTTCTAAACTTTTTACAATCTGTACTCAGGAAGGTCCCATTATGACAGCAGAGCTTATAAAAGAAACGGAGGAGCTTGTCTTACGTACAGGAAGGTATGTCATTCTTTTCTATGTACCATCATGCTGATCTCATGCCACAATTTAAATCTCAGGTAGTAATTGAGTGCCAATGTTAGCAAGTAATTCATTTCAGTTATTGTTGGTACGTTGTAGCAACAACTGCCTCTGGCAAATATAGTAGTAGCGCAATGCCTTGTTACATTTTCATTTCTGCCACTAATATTATTAAACTATTTATGTAATTGTGATGCTTTTTATTATTTATCAGTCTTGGTGCTGGTTGCTCTCAACTTCTGTCGGATATGCAAGCTTTCAAGGCAAGTTGAGAGATGTTCTCCTTAAAAAAAAGGCAGTTAGACTAAATTTCTTAAACATAAAAATTACTTTTAATAACAGGCAGCAAATCCGGGATGTGTCTTGGAAGATTTCATTAGATGGCACTCTCCACCTGACTGGTCTGAAGATTGTGCTGCAAGCACTACCACAGTAGGGGAAGGCTCATCTAGACGTGGTCGATTAAGTGATAGAATGCAAACAAAAGGTGACTACTGATCACTCTCTATTTCTTTCTCATTCATGAACGTGCTGCCATATATCCTAAATATCTTCGGTTGGTGTGGTGTGGTTGTCTAGAAGGAAACTTGTGGAAGGAATTGTGGGAAACTGCAAAACCGATACCTGCTGTGGAACAGACTCCTATATATGATGAAGATCTAGCTGTGTGAGTAGAAATATATTGATGAATTGCTGTGTTGAATCTTTACATGCTGTTTAATTACAAATTTATAACGAAGCAATATAACCATGCAGGGAGAGCATTTTTGATGCCTTGGAAGTTATTGAGCCATCAAAACTGTTTGAGCAGCTACTTGCTGTCATTGTAAGCACAAGTTTCCCTCTCTTTTTTTCTCTTGATCTTGGTTCTAGCTAGATTTCAGGTTCCATCTTATTTTCTTAAAAGACAAATGCTAATGTATAATTGGGTACAATTTGTGAATGTCAGCTTTCTGTATGCTTCGTAGCAGCAGAATCAGTTATACCAGTAGATAACAACCTATCAAAATTGTTCTACGAATGTAAGGACTACATAATTGGCGTTTACCAAGATGACATGTCAAAAGAGAAGCTAGATGAAATCTGCAAGGTATTCTTCTTTTGTTTGTTCACTTGGTGATTATGTTACTAAGTTGTAGTATGATGTCAATGCTCTGAATGTTATGCCAGGTATACGAGACGATGGAAGCCATAGTTACCCACCCTGAAGAAGCTCTTCAGATCATGGACCAACCTGACGAGAAGTCTGTTGAAAATAAAAATCGCTTTAAGCTAAAGCTCAGCTTTATGAGCAAAGATCGCCCACCACTTTGGAAGCGTGGGGTAAAAGATGAGAAGAAGACGCCTCCAAAAGACGAGAGGAATTCATCTGAGGAAAAGAATACAAAAATTTTCTCAAACCTTCTTGACAGGAAGGTTTCCATATTTTCAAAGAAGAATGTGAAATCACCAGAGGCGCCGCAGGCACTCCCTTCTTCTGATCTAGGGCAACTTGATGAGAGTGAATGGACAATTTTGTAGGTGCATCATTGTACAATCTGTAGAGACCAACAAGATCCCGGCATTGAGTCCAAGCTGTAAATACTTCTCCATGCCATTAAATATTTCAAAATCAAAATAAACTAACATATGAAAGATTCCACTGCAACTAAAAAATTGCACGGACTCCAAGTGCCCTTATATTTTTCATCAGATTACTACATTCTAATGTCATTCACCCTTATCCAAGGATTAAAAAACCGTTTCTACCGCGGAAACCGGAGCCGACTGGTTTAACAAAAACCGTAAAAATTGGACGATAAACTGCTCAAATGTTAAAACACAAATTTGAATATGATTTGAAAGTAAACCGATCGGTTCTGTCGGTTTATTGCTTGATTTTCTTGGTTTATTGTTTGGTTTTTCTGGTTATTGCTCGGTTTTCTCTATTTATCTTTGGTTTTCTCAATTTAAATACAAATAGCTTGGTTTTTTTGTTTATCGCTCGATTTCTCTGGTTTAATACTCGGTTTTTTCGGTTTTTAAGATTCAAATTTTTTAAAAATTTTCAAATTGTATTAGTCAAAAACCGGTTTATCGCTAGGTTGAAAACCGGTCGTCTGATCAAATTGGATCGGACCAGTTTAGTCAAAAACCGTAAAAACTGAACGGTTTTCCAATGGTTTTTAATCCATGCCCTGACCCATCTCTTTCCATTTTTTCTATCTCCCAACCTTTGAAGTCTGATGCGTACTTTGCCCTCCATCGACTCTGCTGCTTCCACCTTCCCCTCCGTCGCTGGTCATGATCTCTTCCTCCACAATCATCCTCCCCCACCATCACCTTCTTTTCATGGTTCATGGCATGGAGACAGCGAGAACATCTCTAGTGCTCCCAGCGGGTTAGGCCCTCCTGTGCTCCCACTCAAAATGCGCAAACAAAAGTGTGTGAAAAATTATAACAAAAATATAATCAAATACTATACATTATCACCTACTATGATGCAAAGTTTGATTTGCAAAAGATACTTGTGTATGGTGTAACAAAAAAAGAGAAATTGATACTTGAACAGTTGCAAACCCACAACTATTCAAGTTGTATTTCTTTTTTTTATTATTGTGACTTGCATAAGTATTCTCTGCATCTAAACTTTTGCATGATAATAGGTGACAATGTGTGTATATATAAGAACTCCTATTTAACAGAGGTTAGAATTTTTCATGCATTATTATGGTGTATTTTAGCAGTGGGAGCACGGGAGCACTATAATTATATACTTCTTTTAAGACCTGCCATTAATCAATTTTTCTTTTAAAAAACTGATGAAAAGCAAAACACCTATCTGTCCATATGAAACTCCCGCAAGACAAATCGTAAACCACAATGACTGTTGATGATTTTTCGTTCTTTGATTGCAATCCAAATATAATCAAACTTGAATCTAGCTCCAGTGACATTTCTTGTTAATTAAATATAGAAAAAGTCCAGTCAGGATCGATACAGGCTCATGTTGTTTCACGCATGACAGGGCAACTATTCTCTTGTGAACAATGAAAATCGAAGGTAGAAGAATTGATGGGTAAAATTTATGCATAAGACTGGGAGCACAATTGATGGGCAAGAATTTTGATGACAAACCAAGCACTGGGAAGTGGGAACTTTTTTTTCTGCGAGCTGGCCAAACTTCCTGCCTTCTCTCAACAAAACACACAGTAACACACTTATGTTGTGCACTTTATTTGAAACTGTAAATCGAAATCAACCCAACGACGAAACAACAGGTAGACCAATTTGCACTGCCGCTTGCCCGCTTCCTTGTCTGCCTTCAAGATTTATATGCTCGTCAGGGTGGTACGGACACGGCGTTGCTGCTGACGTTCCCACCCTCTCCGTTGTTGTGAGCTTCGGCGCCGTTGACAGTGGAGGTGCGGTGGACATCCCGATGCCCTTCGGTGAAGGTTCCCATCCCCATCATTGGAAGGTCCCACAGCGCTCTACCGGCCACCATCGCAGGAGGCACGACGGAGCACAGTTGCACGATGACGCAGGCCAGAACGAGGAGCAGGGCGGTGTTCCTGGTGGTCATGGCTGCTATCACAAGCTATTCAGGCTGGAGTACTCCGACGACTAGATGCTAAGCCTGCTAGTGTTATGGAGGAGCTTGATGTATATGGAGACTACAGACTAATGAGGTAACTACAGAGTAATGAGCTAATTTGTAACAAATAAGCCGGAGGGTGTGAGTGTGAGCTGCTGAGTGGGTGTCATCATTGTGAGGTTCGATTAAAAACGATCGTGTGAAGCTAATGGATGCTTATTCAAACTACCATGTCAACACTTCTTAACCGACTTGCTAACTAGATATATCTTCCTTTTTATTTTATTTTTTGCTTGCAGGCTTACATGTGTTTAATTATTTAATTTGAGCATGCTGTGCGCCGTGTGCGGTGTTTTGAATTTCTATGGATCTCAGCTAGGCTGTGCAATCAGGGACAGATCTCGATCGAGAGCAAGAGTGGGGATGCATGAATATGTGGCGGCAAAATAGCTCGAAAATTTCCTTTAGAAACATGCTCGAGAATACTATATTTTATATTTTATTTAACGTGGTCACTTGGTTTGCATGGACCTTTTTTAAATTGTAATAATAGCTTGATTGAACAATGGCTAGGATGTCGTTTCCATGATATCCAAAAATATATCATCGATTGATAGCCACCAGGTTACACTTCATTGTATAAGCATGCACATCAAGAATAAGATATACTCCCTCTGTTTTGAAATAAATGTCATTCTAGCATTGACATTTTGTTTAACAATACATGTCATTTGTATTTTTGAATACACCCTTCTAAAAACTCGACATGCTAGGGGAAGAAGCTCCCAACGGTATTTCCTAAGGAGAAGAGCCTTTCACGCAGGCCGAGAAAACCCCCGAACGCTCCCCCCAACCATACATACACTACGAAAAAACAGGCTTTTGCCGAGTGCCAAATATTTTGCCGAGAGCAAAATGTCGGACACTCGGCAAATTACATTTTTGCCGAGTGTAAACTATAAGACACTCGGCAAACAGAAAGCACTCGGGCACAACTCACCTTTACCGAGTGTCTAAACTAGAGACACTCGGCATTGAATAAGCACTCAGCAAAACTGAACCTTTGCCGAGTGTCTAAACCAGAGACACTCGGCATTGAATAAGCACTTAGCAAAACGGAACCTTTGTCGAGTGTCTAACCAGGTGCCACTCGGCAAAGAGAAAAGCCATTAACATTTTGGCCGGCCGTTAAACCTTTGCCAAGTGTTACTAACAGACACTCGACAAAGGTTCCTTTTGCCGAGTGTCTCACTCAGGCACACTCGGCAAAGAGTCAGTTATGCCGAGTGCCTACCTTTGATACTCGGCAAAAAAAATAATATTATTCTCTTTCTTACCATAATTTTTTTTCTAGAGGCCACAAATAGTCCACGGTACTTAATGTTCAAGTTTGGTATCGTTAAAGACAAGTTTGCTATATTTATGATATTTATTTCATTAAAGGTATTTTCTTGGATAAAATGAAATTTAAATTACAAGTTATTCAAATAATGGAATGTACGTTACCAAAATTTGATATTCATATTTGTGACTCCATAGTGATGTCATATCCAAGAAACAAAAGAAAATTTCATGAATCTTGTACATGAAATATCACCATCATGTTGTGGTCAAAATTTTTAAAAAAAGCAAGCGAAGTCAGAAAATTACGAGAAGTGTCATGAGATCATTATAACATATGTAAGTTTTATGGTAATATTTATAGAAAGTTTTGCAATTTTTGTCACGTACATTATGCACATAACTGAGAATCTCCAAAGAAGAAACAAGGATTTGTTAATAAGCTCCTTGTGATTTTGAATAAATTTGAAAGTTAATTTAAATTTTACTTCAAATCATTTGGTATAGGTAAAATATAAGATAAATCTTGTTATTTTAAAGTTTTTATTTATTTTTTGAATTTGCTTCATTATTCTAAAATATTTTTGCAAATACAAAGATTGTTTTTTTGCCGAGAGTCACGCGAAGGTGCACATTTGCCAAGTGCCTCGGATGAGACACTTGGCAAAATTTACTTTGCCGAGTGCCAATTGGAGGCACTTGGCAAAGGTTAGGTTTGCCGAGTGCCCCCAACAAGCACTCGGCAAACAAATCTGTGCATTTATCCGGCCGTTGACCCCCTCCTATACCTCTATCTCTCACACGCTAAGTCCGCCAGTCGACCTCCCCACGTGCCTCCCTGCAGCCGACCTCCCCGTGCCTCCCTGCCGCAGCGCAGCTCACCTCCCCGCACCTCCTTGCCGTCGCGCACGTCACCTCCGCGCACCTCTTGCGCGCCTCCCGGCTGCTCGCTGCTCGGCCACGCCCCCGCCCCCCCCCCCCCCCTCCCCTGCCCCTGCCCCCGCCCGGTGGCTTGCTGCCCAGCGGCGACCCTGCCCCCGCCCGACTGCTTGCTGCCTGGCTGCTCGGCGCCTGGCCGCGGCCCCGTCCCCGCCCGGCCGCGCCCCTGCCTCAAGCTGCCTTGCTGCCCGGTGGCGGTCCCGCCCCCGCCCAGCTGCTTGCTGCCTGGCGGCGAGCCCACCCCCACCTGGCGGCTCGCCACCCGGCCGCGTCCCTGCCTCGTGCCACCCCCGCCCGGCCGCACCCGGGGCTACCGCCATCGTCGACCCCCTGCTCGGTGAAGCTGCGAACACCTCCATCTATCCAAGCTTGGGCGTAGTGCTTTCTTCCTGCTCGGTGAGCTTCACGTCTCTATCTTTTCTCCCCCGTCTCTATCTTTTCTTCTAGGACAAATCTGACTATGATGTTCCAAAATATCAGTATGTGCCATGAACAGAAAGATAAAGGGAATGCTCTCGTACCTAGCACTTGTTTTGGTTTTAAATTCAGAACTACCAATAGGATCATTTTAAGTCGCTGGGGGATGTGAGGAGACAAAAAAGAAAAGTGCAGCTTCTTGTAAAAAAGTGGCTAAATCGACATATAAAATAGATGTTCAAATGTCCCTTTTGCAGGCCATCGTGCCGTTCTGTTTGTTGGCCATCGTGCCACTGTTATTGTTGCAGCTATTGGAAACCTCACTGTGTAGGGGAGGTGCTGTCGAATTTTGCATTGACGGCATTGTTTTCTTTACTTTTTTGCAGGGAGAAGCAAGGCGAGGTATATAATACCGCTGTGACCGTCGTCGACACATCACTTTGTAGGAGAGCAAGGTGAGGCAAAAAGATCCCTTTTTTCTTTCATGTTTGTAGGTCACGTAACCTAGTTAGGTGTCTCCCGTTCGAAAGAGATACAGGTTAAAATATGCAGATCTTTGCATATCTATATCCATATCTATTTTGAATTGTCCCCGGTTTTTTGGGACAGCCCGAGGATGTGTAGATGGGTTAGTTTCCATGCTCTACTCTAGTCCGAGTCAGAGTTTCAGCAGCACCTCTCTGTTGTTCTCCGGATACACAATTTCCTTGTTAGGACGTGTATTTGGAGAACAGCAGGGAGGCGTTGTCGAAATTCTAACTCGGACCAGAGTAGAGCATGGAAACTAATCCATCTACACATTCTTGGGTGGGATTAGGACATATTTTTATCCATTAGACTGTTGAGATATACGTTAGATAAAGTTGTTTTATTTCGCGGTGATATGTCAGAAGATGGCAGACCGTGAGTGGATGTACACGGGATGCCAAAGTACAGAATTGATGACTAATGAATGGATTCAAAAGACTGATGCTTTCTTGAACCAAGCATTTGCCAACATTGAAGGGAAAACTCCTCGAGCTTTTTGTCCATGTGGAATATGTCAGAACCGTAAACGTCAGATCAAAGATGTCATGGGTAGACATCTTGTCCTCAATGGATTTGTTAAGGGCTATTCCAGGTGGACCCACCATGGGGAGCCACATCGTGAGAGAGACGAGGTTGTGAGGCAGCGCATCAAGGCTTGTGATGCTGATGGCGGGGTTGGGGACATGTTACATGACTATGATGAAGCACGTACAAAGGAGGAGCCGGAGCCAACTGTGAAGGCGTTTTACCAAATGTTGTCAGCGGCACAACAACCCCTTCACGCACATACGAAGGTTTCTCAACTGGATGCCATTGCGCGCCTAATGGCCGTAAATTCCCAGTTTAGCCTGAGTCATGCTTGTTTTGATGTAATGCTCACACTCATTGGCACCCTGCTTCCGGAAGATCACATTCTGCGAAAGAGTTACAATTACTTGAGCGTGTACGCTCAGGAAATAACAATGTTGACAACATTCCTCCTTTAATTCCTAATGCGAATGACCTACAACTACTTGATCGATTACAGTTAGGAAATGATAGTGATGATAATGATGAGGCAAATGATCCAGCTAATCCTGATGATGATGATTATTTTTAATACATGTATGATTCGTACTTACCTTACTATTTATAACATTATGTTATTTTAAATTCTGTTTTGTTTATTTTGCATATCATTGTTGAAATATACTAATTGGTTCAATATTTTTAATTACAAGTGATTGAACAAAAATGGTGGGCGGCGACGTGTTTAGGAAGCTGTCCGCATTTTACAGCAAAGGGTCTGATGAGTCCAGGAGTAATGGAGGCAGGGGTCGAGGGAGAGGTGTAGGCAGGGATCGAGGAAGACGTGGAGGCAGGGGTCAGGGGAAAGAACAAGCAAGGGAACCAACTCCTGTAGCTGCTTCTTCTTCTTCTTCTTCCGAGGAGGAGGAGGTGTCACAGGAGGTGGGACAAGAGGTGGGACAGGAGGAGGTGGCACAGGAGGCGGGACAAATGGAGGAGGAGGAGGTGGAGGCAGTGCCTTCTGTCTGGTTGCGAGGTCCCTCAACCCTCCCGACGCGGCCGATACCTCTTGACCTTCGACCGATGATTCGACCAGGAGTTCGGTAAGTAAGTTTAGATATTATGGATACATTTTTATTTGATATTTTGTAAATGACAATAGAAACTAACAATTTATCTTGATAACTTTGACAAGGGTTGGATTACAGTCGTCCAGTGTGGTCACAAACGTAAACCCAACGGCATCCTGGGTCTTCTATGTAGGGTGCACTTCCCTAGCATTGTTGAGTTTCAGGAAAAAAGGGAGCCGGCATGGACGTTTGCTCACTACAGAGTCATTCGTGATTTCAAGGCTCGAGATGGGAATGTATTCGACAACTTGGCTGAGCGAGTGATTGGTGAGTTATGGGTAAGTCTTCATCTCACTGCATTACTTGACACATTGCATTCATGAATCAATCCTGAAATAATAGTTACTTACATCTCGTATATATGCAGGATTTCTTCAGATGCGAGCCAGGACACGAGGATAGGGCGCAATGTGTGGCACGTAACGTGTGTCACAAACTTGTGAGGGACATGCACTATGATGCGCGCATCCAGGCCATCATTGATTACAATGCTAGCCAAGGAGTACGAGTAAAAAAAGAGGACGCAAGAACTATGAGGCTGAGCCGACGACAGTACAAAGAGGTATCCCATTAATATTGATTATGATTAAGTATGTTCCATTGTATCTTCTTATATGTCATATTCTTAATTATGTGTAGGCTCCTCCGTATTGGTGCATCAGCTATCCTGAGTGCTAGGCTCTCATTGTGGACAAGTGGTGCAGTGACGGCTGGGAGGAGACCCACATCGCTTGCCGAGAGCGGCGTTTGATGATGGGAGGTGCACCACACCATCAAGGCAATCTTAGCCTCGAGGAATATAAGGAAAGATACGTATGTGAACCCTCAATTCTTTATGCTCATACTCAATTTTTGTTGCTAAATATCAATAATGCTGCATTTCTAATCATATTATTTTATTCGCAGTCGGTGTCTCATGGTGGCCAGTCTATCAACACGTTCCAAGCTTTCGCTTTGTCCCACAAGGGCAAGGCGACGTCTGACGTGCAGTACAACCCGAAGGACCCACCCGAGGCATACAACAATTCGTCCGTCCACACCCACCTCACTGCTTACTCAGATATGGCAAAGAAGATCCATGGGCCAGACTACGATCCGAGCACACATGACCTTGATGGAGAGGTTGTCATAAGAGTGGGAGGAGGCAAGAAGCATGGGTGGTACTACCTCGGTGACAGCGCACTCGATACAGCTAGTACTCCTACTCTCTCTCAGATTCGGGTACGGAGCACTAGCACTGGCCCGGGCATACTCCCACGACCGAGTTCCTCCATTCAGGTTATTCCTGTTTTATTCATCGTCCATTCATTCTCAATACTGGGATAAAGACACCCTAGTTTAACATTGCATGGAATTTTGTAGGCCGAGCTGCAAGCAGAGAAGAAGAGACGAGAGGAGCTGGAGGTGACGGTACAACAACTGAGACGGGATGCGGAGAGGAGGGAACAGGAAGCACAAAGGGTACAACTTGAGCAACAAAGGCGGATGGAGCAATTAGCGGCCGACCAACAGAGGCATAGTCAAGAGCAGATCTCGTAGTTGTATAGCTACCTTCAAAGTTTTTCCATGCAGCTGGGTCAAACTATGTTGCTGATCCCGCAACCGACTCCCTGGGTTCCGCCACCGATGCCCTGTGTTTCTCCACCGACAGGTTATTCTCCTGTGAGTCTTTTGAAAATTTTATACTTTTGTTATAAT
The DNA here is from genome assembly GCA_032690845.1 of Eleusine coracana subsp. coracana. Lineage (NCBI taxonomy): Eukaryota > Viridiplantae > Streptophyta > Magnoliopsida > Poales > Poaceae > Eleusine > Eleusine coracana. The sequence continues at coordinate 47,572,048 of CM064430.1, forward strand.
TAGTTGGTTAACTTAGAGAATTTAGAAACTTAGATAATTTGGATAAACTTAGAAACCTAGAGAAACATCGAAACTTAAAGTACTTAGAGAAACTTAGAAATCTAGATAAACTTATAAACCTAGAGGAATGTAATATGTTCTGCTTCAAAAACCTAGAATTTTTAGAAAAACTCAGATTCCTAGATAAACATAGAAATAAACTTAGAAACCTATACAACCTAATATGTTGTACTTTATGCAGAATCCTCCTCCATCAGCGGCATCGAATGAAGTGCCTCAAGAAGAGCAAGATCCATCGCTCCCTCGTGTTTTATTCCCGCCACCCTCTACTTAGTGAATTTGCATTGCTTGTTATTTGTGTTGATGAACAAACTTGTTTATGTGGATTTAAGTGTTGTTGAACCAAATGTGATGTTTGTTTGTGGATTTGAATATGATAGTATTTGTGATGATGATTTATGATTCATGTGTTGTTCAATTCGTAAATTGTGGATTATATCCTGTTGAAATGTCTGGAATGTATATTGATCTATGAAATGTATGTGATGATGTGTGTTTGCTAAAAGGGAAGAAATAAAAAAGATTCTAGAAGTACACTTTGTCGAGTGCATATCAGATGCACTCGGCAAAGTGACCATCTTTTGCCGAGTGTAGTGGGAGCACACTCGGCAAATCGACCATATTTTGCCGAGTGTACTGCGGATGCACTCGGCAAAGATGTAGCCTTTGCCGAGTGTTTCTGGAAAAGCACTCGGCAAATGGAGGGCTCTTTGCCGAGTGCCATCCGTTAGGCACTCGGCAAGGGTTTTTTTACCCATTAACGGCAGCTTTCCTTTGTCGTGTGTCAAAACACTCGGCAAAGAGCTCTTCACCGGCACATTTTTTACCGAGCGCTCATTGTCGAGTGTTGCACTCGGCAAAGCCTTTGCCGAGTGTTTTTGCGGCTTTGCTTGGCACTCGGCAAAACATTGATTTCCTATAGTGATAGGGAGTCTGCTGGCCATGTGAGCTGTGGCGTGAGTCTTTACCTATGATTTGACTGGAGAAAGCAAGGGGATTTTTTTTACACCGCAGCTGCAATACTGCATGTAGCACAGTGACGTGCACTGTGTGTGCTACAGTGAGTGCGGGATCGGGGTTCGAACCCCCGACCTGGGGCAGCCACTCAGGCGCCCTCTTCCACCAGGGCAAAACCTGTCCACGAATACACTCTTCTCTCTTTTAATACATCTCTATCTCTTCTTATTTTTTTTTTATCCCATATTTTTCACTTCTCCTTGATTCCTGTGTAAGATATATCTTTTTTACCCAACCAGGCCAAGTCCAAACAAACCCGACCACCAAACCTAAAGCTAATGGGGCTCAACTCTCTCTTGGTTGGAGTTGCATATATTCTCAGGTTTTACCATACGCTAGACATGCTTCTTACCATCTTGGAGCTATTAATATTCTTTACATAGTAGGCACCAATGTTATGGTCGGTAGTTTTGATTATGATTATCGATTTTTTATCGATATCAACGCATTTTTGTACCGATAGTTTCATTTTTTATTCTTGACATTATCGGTATTGTTTTTATTTCTAAGCTCATCAGTTTTGGTTTCATTTCCGTGTAGAAAATATAATAAAGAAATGATAATAACAATATGGCCATGAACACACTTGAGTGATGATCGTAGTATTGTTTGTACCAAATTAAACTCTGTAAGTTACGGTTGTATGGTTTTTGTTGTTCCCGCTTTATAATATCGGTGTCTGATTGACACTAGCATATTCCCATACAGAATAATTTGTTTTCGTCCAACTGACTAGATCCCTTTTGTTTTTGTTTCCGACTTTTCTATTTTCGTTTCTGTTTGACAAAGAAATATGGGGAAAAATAATTTAGATGACTTTGCTTGATATGCAATAGATGATCACATTGTTTCTTTTAAAAAGGAACATGTGTAGTGCTATTTTGGACATTTTTGTTGTTGCTCGTTTGATTAATAAAATAGTTTCTACTTCTTCAAAGTAAATGTGTATTCTATTTTTAGACTGTGTATGCTTTCTTTGTTAGGAGAACATGAAAATAATAGATAAATTCGGTGTGACTTGAATAACGTGTCAAAAAGTGCTTTTGTATAGTATACAATTCTTAACATAAATATGATACAGTGATACAGAACAAGTTCATTAGTAAAAATTAAGAAAACATATAAAGTTGAACCACGAAAAATAACCGAGAAAATATATATTCATGTGACCAATCGTCCACAAACCGTACGTGTACGAACCAAACAATGGCAAGCAGGCTGCCAAACTTATTGCACGCTCTCACAGACTCACGCGCATGCACAACCAAACATAACTATGCATTCAGCTGTTTATGAAAAAGTAATGCAGATCAAATACAATTCCACAATGACAAATCAACAAACCAATAGTGACGACAGGCACTAATGTCCACGTCAGGTTCTTGGTGGTAAGGTGCCTATGTTCTTGTTACCGATTGACCCGCCCCCTTGTAGCCCTCTGTTGGTGTCAAGACCAGCCCCGCCACTGGCTGTTGTATTCTCACACTTGAGCTCTCCGCCACCCAGGACCTCGTTCTTCACTTTGACTCCGACGCCTCCATTGACCTTACACGGCTGCTCGACCAATCCTCTACCAGCTGCCGCCGTGGGTGGCACGACAGAGCTGAGCTGAACGACGACGCTGATGAGAACAAGGAGCAGGACAGTATTCCTGGCCATGGATGCCATCACAAACTATCTAGCGAAATGAGCCCGATCAACTCGCTGGAGCTGCCTAAGTGGTTGATATTTTGCAGAGCTGATGATGTGCTTGTTGTGCGTTGTGTTTAAGTTGGTGGTTGTTGTGCGTTGTGTTTAAGCTGTTGAGGCCTGCTATATATAGGGAAGCACAGGGATGGAGCTAATGGTTAAAAAAATGATCATCTGGTTTGCATGGGAGTACTAAAGTTACAAAGTCATTTATTTACCAGCGTGCATTAAGCTGGATATGTTTTTATAGCTTTCTGCAGGCTTAAACCACTTACGGCCTTGCACGTCGACCAGGTATATATGCATTCTTTTTGCGAGCATGTTGTGAAGGAGTCTTTTGAGAGAGGCTTCTTTGTCGATCCGTAATCATTTGCCATAATACTGTCATTGCATCGATATTAACAATGTTATCCAAAGTATAATCTGGAGAAACATAAGTTGTTTAGACTACATCTTTTTTAAAATAGCACAGGTGCAGCTGTGTAACAAGGGTCAGTGCAGTGACGACGTGATCTCAGCTTTATTCCAGATTATCTGCTTTTTATCTTGCATTCAAACAAGAGGAGACGTCTGAGCTAGCTAGGACTCAAATTAAGGTTGTTGGGCATCACTTTATTTTAGCCCCACTTTTTTTTTTAGCTTTAGATTACAACCACAGATTGTAGCTTGAAATGTAGCAATTAAAAGGAAGAACTATAAGCAAGAGCAGAAAATAAAATGCCACGACTGCAGGGGTGGAAAATGGACATCGATCCGTAATCATTTGCTATAATACTATTTCATTATTTTCCATTCACAATACGCACTTAACTTATATGTAATTATTACTTTTAATTTTTTCATCCCTTATGTACCATTTTCTTTTAATCCATGAGAAAAGAATGTTATTGAATCCTTCAATTTCTCATTGTTTCATGTTTTTTTTTTGAAAGAACTGGAGAGCCGAGGCTCTACAGATTATATATTAAAATTATATAAAAGAGTTACAAACTAAAGGAATTAAAAAGGTACAGAAATCCTATTGTTTAGTCGACTAAAAATAAACTTTGTTTCAGTCGATGGCAGTTGTTGCTTTTGTTATTTTTTTTGTTCCTTTTGTTATTTATTTATTTGTAAGATTAGATGTATTAATTAGTGTTATATATAGACTATAAAAAAAATTTGTTTTTTTTATCCGATCCAATGGCTAAAAGCATTGATTGAAAGGAACCGTTGAAAATTAGACACTCCCAAAAAGGTAAGGTAAAAAATTACAAAAATGAATCTAGCCATTCTCTAACTCTTGGTAAAAGCCTAGCTTTCATCCTGTGCAACAGAATGGAGAGTTCTCTCACGAATTTTGCCTTGCAGCTATCCACTGTGGGGTCTTTGTGATAAAAAAAATCCATTCATTTCTTACGTGTCAGATGGACCATGTCATTATAATAATAATCTCCATCGCAAACTCAATATTTAGCTTTCTTTTGAATCTTTTGAAGGCTTCCATTGGATGAATGGTTACTGGATAGGTAAGTCTCAGTAAGGCCCAACATCTTATTGCAAAAGGACATCTAAGGAATAAATGATGCAGAGTTTCTTCACGTTGTCGGATGCAAAGTTTAAAATCATATGAATCAAGATGCATATTTCTTCTTTTAAGTAATGGTACTCACTCTATCATTAAGGATCAGCCAGAAGAACACCTTATGCTTTAGCTGACATGATGAAGCCCACAACCATCAAATTGTTGGATGAACTTGCATATGACCAATTAGGTGGTTATAGGCTTTATTTGAGGTATAGGTGGGACTGCCCCAGATGTATCCCCATAAATCTGGATTTTGATCCAGTTCTATATTCTGCAACAAGGCTTGCATTTCCTGCAATTGTGCATATGCTTCCTCAGAGAGGGGTAAGTGGAAAAGATTTATTAACAGCTGACATTGAGAATCATTTGTCTTGCAGTCATGACTTTCATTTTTTCATGTTAACTTTCATTATACTCCTAGACTAACTAACTCTAGACCCAGAGACTAAAACATCTGATATGATATCACTTCTTGATCTGATTGCATACCTTCAGTATATTTAACTTGAGGCTTGAGATCATATTGTGGTATGAGAGGCTAAATCATGACTTCATGGAAGGGTAAATTAGTCACTCTGAAAAATTGATAAAATTGTAGCCTCCAACAACGCCCGGGATGAAAATTTTAAAATCAATGGAAAAATAAGTGAACGGTCGATGGCAAAAAAGTGAAATATATATATTGGATGGTAAATAAGGGGAAAAATATATGTTTCAATGGCAAATAAGGGACATTTGCTTGATGGATGATCCATGTTAATTATTCAACACTATGGAAAAACACAAGTACGGTACAGATTATCCAATCTGGTAAGGAATTTCTCATTATTCATATTTGTATTCGAATTCATTTAAACAATAAGAAAGTTGACATGGTCCGGATTTTAACATCTGAACTATTCATACACATATTTGTATCCATACTTGTAGCACAGATAGATAGATATATTTTTGCGCAATTATTATGTCTAAAATAACAGAGCACAGATAACTCTTTATGAAGCACACGATTCGATGGATATCCGTAATACTGATTAGAGATTAGATTTGTACTCATATCCGTTCAATGTCAGATACATTTGTATTTCGTGATATTTGTAGTTGTATTCACGTTCATTTTAAAATATGAAAATAGATACAGTAATAGCTCTATATTGTTTGCAACAGTCATAAACTGATATACATATAACCCTGATTGTCCAACTTCGTTGCAACCAAATAGATCATGCTCATGTATATCAACTAGTTAGATGTCCGTGCACTGCTACGGGCAAGCAAAATGAAATCAATCCAAACAAAGTTTGTAACTGCACGATATGAATTCCATTATAACAAAACTTTAACAATAATGTCATGTGTAAAACTGTTCAAAATAATTGGTAACATAACATGTGTCCAGAAAAAAAGTGATCCCTTGTTCATGGGAACACTAATCAAATAAAAAAAAACTGCAACAACCATTTAGTATTTTAAATTAAATTGGTTCACAATCTTCTAATCATGTGCGGCAATGCCATGCCTAGCGTTTTGGTGTGTGCTCAGTACTCCATGGTTGAATTATGCCGTAGACTATTATACATTTTTCTTGAGCGATTAGAACATGGCATTGTGCCGGTTTAAGCTACCGACTGTATTTACATCAAGATGGTTTACAAAAGAAGTTATTCAGGCAAGGCATGGCATAGACTGCTTTTTACTTGTTACGCAAACAAACCAGTATGTTCTAGTACGAACATTATTATGAACTTCCGTGGCTGCCGAATACAAAGATGCAACCGTTTTTTTTTTAAGAAACACTTGTTTCCTGAGCCAGACAGTTCAGTAGAGAACCTTTGCATCCATTCTTTGCGATTCTGCAGCAAACTTCCACAAGAACAGTTCGTTACTTGTGTGACTAAGCTATTTTTTTTTTTGACAAATCTGCATGCAAAGATGACAAAAATGGCGTCTTACGAAGTTGGTTAGGGTGTTGGATTGAACCCTTGATCTCCAGAATATAATATACGCCTGGCTTCTGGGCTCTGACAGCCGAGCTCACTGCGTTTGATTTCTGACTTGAGCATGTATTCTTCGTCAACCTCTGAATACAACATAGCGAGGAGGCTTCCGCCATTAGCAGCCGTGGCCCGTCGTCATCGTGACGCCAATTGATGTCACAACACATATTCATCTCGTCTAGTTGCTCGCCGCAACAGAGCAGGGTACCGGAGCAGCACAGATCCATGAAGACAAAGCTGTTGCCACTGTCCTCGACGAGGAGAGTTGAGGTGAAGTCCGGCGACAGCAGGAGGAGGAAGAAGAGGACCGGGTCTTGAGGAAATTCGATTCGATGGGGGCAGCAGCAGCGAGGGTGCCGTCGTTGCGCGACCAGGTCAGAGAGCAACGGTGTGGCAGGGACGATGGCAGGGCGGCGGCGAGGGAGCGGCTGTTTTTTTTTCCTTTTTTTCCCGATCGATGCGGTCGTTGTGGGAAAAAAATTCAGTGCGGACGATCCGCAAAACGTCTCTGTGCGGCTTTAGTCCGGATGACCGACGCGTGGACGGTAAAGGGCGATCGAACGGGAGTGCATGTGCGGCTTGTTTTTAGGTGGATTTCGTCGGCTAGCACAGGCTTGGCTCCTGTTCATCTCTCCCCTAACATCAGCTCGGCTCCTGTACGTTCCTAGAGAGCCCAGATGTCCCAAGTCTTCCAGATCAGCGGCCGGCGTCGACGGGGCCTCCACCTGTGCTTTCCTTGTCCTCCACCGTATCTTTCATCTCTGCCTTAGCTTTCTCTTCACTCGAAACTTGAAATCTAGATTTTCAAGACATTGCAATTTACTCCTGTTTTCCAATTAAATTGAAATAGAAACTTAATTTGAAAACTTTCGTCGTCGAGCTTTAAATCAGAAGGAACTACATACACTACCGCCAGACGGTTTTATTAGCAAATATACAGAAGAATGCGCTCAATAGCCCAAATCCAGAACTTTCAATCGAAATGATTAGATCATATTTTAAAAAACTACTGTCACTTGGACTTGAACTGCACTACGATGATAACCATACAATTTCACTAAACAGTTGCCTGCCGTCTCGCCGGTGGCTAGGAGGAGGAAGCGCTAGACGACGTCGCCTACGACCAGAAAGCGGAGAGCGCCGTCTTCGAACGCGGTCAGGCGAGGAGGCCACCGGCATCGTGGACTGCCTGTCTGCCTCCATGGGAGGAAGGCGCCATCGCCGCTGCTGGGGGAGCGCCGGTTCGATCAGGATTGAGGAGTTCTGAAATTGATTTAGGTTGCGGCATTAGCTTCCTTTCCGTTGGCCTTGCTCGGCAGCTCATTTCTGAGGATCGATAGAGCCTGAGCCTGTTGCGTTTTGGAGCCGCGATGCCGTCCCGCTGCTGCTGGAGTCGAGCCTGCCTGTGCTCCCGTTCGATGTCCCAAGAAGTCCACGTGGCAGCAATCCGAGATAGGTCCGCACGGAGGTGTTTTGCGGACGGTCCGCACTGAATTTTTTTCCTCGTTGTGAGCTAAAGTGCAGCCGGATAAATCTATCTGTTCGTGTCCTCATCAATTCACTTCTTGATTTTCTGTAGTTTGTTGTACCCAAAGCAAACTGGAAGCGATAAAAAAATTAAGATACATGGCTGCAACCATAAGTATTGTAAGGAACTGCCGTCGAAGGCAACATACGGAGCCCCCGCGTCGGCTGCGCCCTGGCGACTCGGGTGGCGACTCCTACCGTTGATGACCGGATTTTCTCTCTATCACCGCTGCCCCTCTCTCTTTTTGTTTCTGGCAAGCCGCTGACCGGAGGGAGCGAGGATTCATTTTCTCTAATAAATTTCAGGGATTCAATTCTTGGTTAGTGTTGAATTTTTTCTATCTCAAGTTATTTGATATTGAGAATTTGTTTCCTCCTATTCCTATCCGACGACGACAAGTAGGTAGGGTGGATTTGGTCTCTCCATGACGGTTCTAATAAAGATGGTGATAACGACGTTAACAACTTTATGATGACATGGAGAATTAGGTTTCTGAACGGTGACATGGAGGCGAAGATGATGTCGTCGTCATGGAATAAAATTCTTCGGATCCTTCTCTATTTTGTCGTGATTAGATCCAATCACGATGAAGGTCTAATAAGAACTTTGAATCTAATTTCTCTTCTTCTTTGGTGGCAGAAGCAGAAAGGAGAAAGACATGAGAAAGAAATAATGCTCAATTCCACCTACAGGAATATTGGCCGCCATTCAATGAACATTTATGGTACTACTTCTGTTTGAGCCGTCTATGACGCACGAATGTCACTTGTCTATGTAGTCATCCGTATAAACTTTTACACAGATTTAGAATTGAGTTTTAGAGGTACATGTTAAGTGCTCTAGGTTGTAATTTCTTTGTTTTACAAAGTGATTGTAACTTGAGGATGTATTTGACTATATATTAATATAATTCTTTTTTCGACTAAAAAAAAAGTATTATAAGGAACCACCAAAACATATACAATAAAACTATATACATAACGAGTTCACCAAGAAATACAATCGAATTTTATTAATCATCAAGAATCAAATGACATACATATATAGGTCTCAACAAACAGGATACAAACCAAAACGTTGACAGGTAAACTTATTGCACACTCTCACAATTAAACACAAACCTGCACAGCCAAACATATGTTCTACATGTGTATATGAAACTGTAGATTGAAATTAACGACAGAACAACAACAAAAAAATCAACAGACTTGCAAATTGCACAAGTGATCCTGTTGTGTCCATATCATCAGGTGTGCGTTGGCACTGGTAAGGTCACAGTTTGGTTGTTCACGCTTACTTGTTGCTCCCCCTTTTCGTTCGGCCCAGCCCAACCTTCTACAGCTGTTCCATTTCCACAGTTCAGGATCCCGCCACCCTTGACACCGTTCTCCACTTCACCTCCAATGCCACCATTAACCTTACATGGTAACTCTCCATCAGCAAGCACTCTACGAGTTGCCTCGGTGGGAGGCATGATGGAGCAGAGTAGAACAATGACGCTGACTAGAGCAAGGAGCATGACGGCATTCTTGGTCATGGCAGCCATCACAAATAAACTAGTGGAGCGATTAACTCTATCGCTTTGGCTGAGCAGCTGAGCAGAGTAGTGTGTGTTTGATATATGCCAAGCTGATCGACGTGTTTCTTGATGTGTGCGTATGTGTGTGTGGTGTTTGAGTTTATGGCTCTTATTTATAGGAAAGCAGAGGGGTGGAGCTACAATGAAAAATGTTCATCTGGTTCGCATGGGTTCATTTTAAGTTACAAAGTCGTCTCTTCACCAGCTATCACTAAGCTGGTAGACATATGTGAAAGTTCTGTTGTAGGCTTAAGCTAACTGGACGGCCTTGCACGTCGATCAGGCATATATTTTCTTTTTGCTAACCTGCTGTTCAGGAGTCCTTAGAAGAGGTTATGTATTGGTAATCATGCACTTAATCATTGCGTTGATTATATAGCTATTTATACAAAGTATAATCCACAGAACATAACTTTCCTAATCGATATCTTTGACATATACAAATGCAGCTGTCGTTAGAGCATCTCCAAGAGCTCCTAAAAAATTACTTCCAAAACTCTCTTTTTGGGAACAGACTAAAAAATTATGGGATCAAATTTTCTATCCTCCTCCAACAGTTCCCCTAAAAATAGACTAAAACTTCTTTTAAATTAGACTAGTTCAGCAAGTTTTTGGAAAGGAATCATGGCAAGAGCATGTCATTGGGAGTTTTTGGAAAAGAGAAGTAGAATCGGGGGCCCCAATTCTTCTCCTATTTGTAGCTACAAGTAGGGTGAGTTTAGAGGAGAAACAAATTTAGAAAATGATTTAGGGGAGCTGTTAGAGAGAGGTTTTTTTTATTAAATCCCATTAATTTAGTTTAGAAAGAATTTATAAGACTCTTTTGAAAATGCTCTTAGTTAACTAGGGCCGTCCTTGCCAAGACCCAAGACCCCAGCTTCCAGGAGTTTCTTGTTTGAATCTCCAATTCAAACAAGAGGAGCTGTTCGAGTTAGGACTCGAACTGTGATTGGCGCACAATCCTTTTTAAACTGCACTTTCTCTACTCTATAGAATGCTTCCTCCCTAGTGTTACATATTCTATTAAGTGTTTTTGATTATTCAAGAGTATTGTACCACTATGTAATGACTATAGCTGGCCATCTGGGCCAGGTTAAACGGCCGGTCTGAGGCCTAGCCATTTTGGACCGACACAAATATGACCCGTTAAGGAAGCTATGCGGGTCGTGTCGACCCAAAGCCTGAAGCGAGCTGTGTTTGGGCTCAGGAACAAACCCAGAGCACGGCTCGATTAAGTTGGCTCGGTCAGCCTGTTACTTTGGTCCGATCAGACATGACCTGTTTGGCTCACTAATTAAAAAAAACCAACCCCCACCCACCCTTTCGCTCTCTCTCCCCTCCACACCCTGTCGCTGTCTCCACTCCCCAGTCCACACCTCGCGTCACGGCCCCTACTCAACCCCGTCCACCAGCCTCTGCCCCGCTGGATGTGCTCGCCTCTCCCTCCGGTGTCACGCCGCGCTCGCCTGACGCATCTCCCTCCGGTGTCGCGCCGCGCTCGCCCGACGCATCTCCCTCCGATGTCACCTAGTGATTTCAGTTATCGATTCACTCGCGGCTCGCCTTCCCTGCGACTGCGACGCCGACACCCACGCCCGTGTGATGCGCTCATCATCGCCCGCGTATGTCGTTGCCGCCACACGCCCGCGTGGTCGCGCTCGTCGTCGCCCGCGCACGCCTCCGCTCGACGACGCCGGCCGTGCCGCCTGCCGACGCCCACGGACGCCAGCTGCTCCGCGTCTCCGTCTGTCGACGCCGCCCGCTTCGCTCCACCCCGCGGAGGCCCGATGGGGATCGGGGATGCGCCGGGGTTGAGGACTATTTTTGCCCTTTTAAGTTCATGGGGACGAGTTCGGATTCGGGGGAAGGTTAGACATTGTTTGGTTAATCTCAATCCATATGTATTGGAGTGAATTGAGTTGGAAAATGAACTAAATTTTCCTCCAATTTTTGTCAATCCATATGGATTAGATATAGATTGAAGTGTATTGTTTAGTATCAAACAAAGCCTACGGGTGCGGATGGTACTTCTTCCCTACGGGGATGATCCCCGTTAACCACCGTTGTGCTTTGGAGTAGCCTGACACGAATGGGCCTGACGGGCCATCGGCACAGTCCAGTCCGTGTGAAAGCAGTTTGGGCTTGGTCTCAAGCCCGTCGTGCCACCACGTCATGGCCCGCTAGCTTGTTCGGGCTGTGCCGGCCACCTACACTAATGACAGCGTGATGGTTCCATTTAGTGACCTAAGAGTTATAGAAAATTATATAGTAGTTTAGTTTCCGAAGGTGCCTAGAATCTGGGGAAAAAAAATAGTCATGTAAAAATTAGCAGTTTTATTTGAAATTAACACATAGAAATAATAGGAAGAATTCTTACAGAATACTTCCTACTCATAATAAAATCTCACTATGACTTAGAAAAAAAAGATCCGTTTTAGTAACTACATGCGTAATAACATTCAGGTTTTGACTCATCTTATTTGGTCATTTTGGTGAGACACACACTACAAGTCCGGAATTGTTTACCTCGACCCTATAAAGCTCCTCCCGCGGTGGTAAGAATTGCGGCCACGAACGACAGGATCTGAGGGGTCGTCCGTTTGCTTGGCTGCCCTCGTTCTGGTCGCTCATCGAGTCCTACTGGTCACCTGCTCGTTTCATCGGCACGCCACTGAATAGGTTGCGAGCCATCGATGGCACCGACGACAAGGCGTTCTGGCACGCCCAAAGCCTGTGGAAGGCAGCGGGCCATATCATGATCGGACCTAATATGGTCGAGAAACCGGGGTGGATCATGACGACTACAGCTTCAAGGACACCAGAGCCGAGGCAGGGTTCTTTATTTGCAGTCAACACGAGGCCCTGGTTCGTCGTTCAGCACGAAGTAGATACTACGATGCTTGGTTCATAAAAGCCTTTTATGAGCCATTCCAAAATTTGGTGTTATCGAAACGTGGGTAATGTCAAAACTCTCATGAAAAAATATTGTTTGGTTTATAGCCTTACCAACATGTGGGTAATGCCAAAACAAATAAAGAAAAGTGATGTTTAGATTGTAGTCTTATCAATATTATTTAAGACTATAAGTATAACATGTGGGGTCTACATGTTAATAATATTTATTTTAAATAAAATATATTAAAATGACATCTTATTTTATAGATTTAATTATAAGAAATATTATGGTGCAAACAAATTATGAATTGGATGCACCGTTTAAGAGATATAATTGTGAGAAGTTGATTAAACTAAAAACTTTGGAACACGTGCTACCTCTATTCTTATGCCATGTAGCATTGGCATGCTTTGCATTGGCAGCAGAAATGCGGGCGAGCAATTTGCTCACCCTCGATTTGGCCAGCGTTGATAGTACAAAGACATGGGTAATGCCAATTTTTTTGCTGGCTCACCAAATATTGGCACCAAACCAAATAACTGCCAAATCTCTCGGGCTCACCAAATTTTGAAAAGGTTGTCATCGGCAGCAATCCAAACATTGGGTACGTACAGTCAGCACCTTGCGACCTGTACTCTGAAGAATACCAGATCAAGAACCGAAATCATTTCCTTATTTTGCAGGACTAAATGATGGTACTTCCATAAGCAAATTACAGAAATGGGATACCAATGAAACGTTTGTAGGGCTGCCTGAACATGAGAACGAGCTGAATCTGCTGCTAGTGCCTCACAAACGGGCATGCATGTGGCGTTTCAGAGGTTGGACACATTAGCCTATACGTTTTTATTACCTCCTTTTTACAACTTAGTTAATTCATCAAAAGGTAAATAAACTATAGTCTTTCATAACATCTCTTGTCCATTTTCCAAATAATTCTGAAAGCAATGAACACTGAAAATTCCTAAACAAAACTGAAAAAACCCCACTAGGAACATTTACCAAAGAATCAACTACAATTAACACATACGGATTACCGAATGGAAATGATAACCACAAATACAACTCTACAATTAGAGATGTAATCTGTTCACAGAAACCTCATTGTCTCTTACTCTGCCTTGTGCTCTGTTTTTTTAACCCTTTTGATGTGGTTGCCTGGTTGGCTATCCGTCTCTTGCTCTGCTACTTGCATTGCACATCTGTTCTTAGCTGTTCATATTGTAGCAATAACAACTTCTTGAAGCTCTGCTTAAACTTCCAGCAATCCCAAGGGATTGTTCGATGGTTGGGAGATTAAGCGGAGCAGTTTCTTGAGGGAGCAAGCCCATGAGATTGATAACATGACATGACAAATCGACCCAGCCAACCTAATACAAAACCATCATCATTTATAGGATTCAGCTGAATAGTCAAAAGCAAAAATGAGCATAAGGATCACTACAACCAAACTATAGTAATCTCAGCCACAACGTTTAGCAAAAATCACTCTGAACATATATGAATGATTATCTGAATCATCATATGAAAAGGATTATCTTCACTGAAACATTTCATAATTACACAAGTGTATCTGCGATTCTATCACTACCGAAGAGCCGAGCATTGCCGAGTCTCCGAAGATTTGCCGACTGCATTATTTCAAGCACTCGATAAACAGTATTATTGTCAAGTGTACCGACATAGACACTCAACACTAAACATTCAGCAAAGAACTGATTTCCGGTAGTGTATTTTGCCACTAGTGACACAAGAAAGCTTAAAACAACTTGTTGAATTTTTCAGGCAAACCTAGAGACTAATCAAGACATGCAATAAATATCGGACCAACGAAATGCGATGAGAATGGAATTTGTCCGCTTCATTCAAGAATACTTCGGCTCTGGCGCTCGGCCGCTGCACTAGAGGCGTTGTCGGCGGCAAAAAGTCAACCGGCGTTGACGGTGTGCTGCGTCGCGGCCTGGTTGGCAGATAAGGCTTGCGCCCACTACTGCTGCAGTCACCGCATCAATGGCAGTCGAAGGGACAGCCGGACCCGGCCGGAGCGGATGGACGGATAGCCTTCAATGCTGCTCATCTCCAGCGATAAATGCCGGTAGCTGCCACCGGCCGGCGACGACGAGAGCGCCGCTGTTTCCTCGCAAGCTAGCGCGAACCCATGTGTGTGTGTGAAATGGCTGCTGCAGCTGACTACTCCCTCCGTTCCTGGAATGTGTCGCTTCCCAGGGTGGCCCACGCCATGGATCGATCGACGCATGCGTGCAATTTGCATGGCTTTCCACTGTTCACGTGTATGCAATGCGTGTCGACTTCGTCAACGCTGGATCGAGATTGGTATCGAACTATCAATGCATGTTGCATTGCCGGCCAATTAATCGCTCATTCGCGATGGGTGTAGCTAACCCAACCGCGTGCGAACACATCATGGCGTGCGCGTTGTATCTGCTCGCTGAGCTCTAAACTCCCACGAATGAGCAATGGTACAAGTAGAAGTCCAAAGGAATTACATCCACCGCTCTGAGAGCTATGGTGCTCAAGGATTATTGTCAAGGATACATAAACGTTTGTTTTCAATACCAAAACATTTGAATTTCGCTAAAGAATATCAAAACATTTGTTTTCTACTTCAATGCTCAAATACAATTTGAATTTCGACAATATCTGTTGCAGGATTCTTTTCCATTGATCATATTTAAGTAATTAAGTTAGCCTATACGCTACACATATATGCTACAAATAATACAAGTGTAGTGCAGAGAAGCATGATACAGAAAAGGTTCATGGTTCAACACATTTCAAAACTAGCTTAGACTAGTCGGTGCTGATTACACTCTATGTATGGTGTACGAGTACTACTTTTTGGGGGAAGGTTAACTTGACATGGGATGAATGGATCAGGCTGAACAAGACCTCATCTTTGTTTGAAACAAGAATTAGTTGCTTATGGACGACCCAAGAACTAAACTCATTTTAATATAATGAAGCTCTCTACGGTCTACTCCTGGCACCAGTTAAGAGAAGAAGCACTAAGAAGGTTAATACGTTTTCTTTCTTTAAGGGAAAAAAGAAAGAAAATAAAAGACAACTATGCATGCAACACTAATGCTCCCGTACCTGTCACCTGTCCAAAACGCGGCAACGCACGCAAGTGGATCCTGAAGATCACTGTTCAGTGTTGACTCACAAGACTACTTCACCACTCCATCGCCGCTCACTCCATACATCCGCCTATATATAAGCACATGAGAGCTCCCCACACTCCAAACCACGCAGTTTCAAGAACAACCACTGAACGATCAAGGGCTAGCTAGCCGCTTCGCCCATTGCCAATTGACAAGATGGCAATGGCCGTCCACCTGAAGAAGCCTGTCTTTGCCCTCCTCCTCGCCGCATTCCTCTGCCTGGCGTTCTCCGTTAGCGCCGACTTCGACGACGACTACGATCCGCGCTACGGCTCCGGGCGGTACGGCCGCGGCCCTCGCTTTGGACGTGGGCCCTATGGTCGTAGGTGCCGCTTCGGAGGGTGTCGCGGCGGCGGCGGTGGCTTGGGAGGCGGTGGTGGTGGCGGCTTTGGAGGTGGCGGCGGAGCTGGCGGCGGTCTCGGTGGTGGAGCAGGCGGCGGCCTCGGTGGAGGTGGTGGGCTAGGAGGTGGAGGAGGAGGCGGTATGGGAGGTGGAGGAGGTGGTGGCCTCGGTGGCGGCGCCGGTGGTGGTGCCGGAGGCGGGTTTGGCGGTGGCACCGGAGGAGGGGCTGGTGCCGGAGGCGGCCTCGGTGGTGGAGGCGGCGGTGGCTTTGGAGGAGGCGGCGGCGGCGGACTGGGAGGAGGTGGTGGGAAAGGTGGCGGTGTCGGCGGCGGAGCTGGCGGCGGTGGCGGACTTGGCGGTGGTGGAGGCGGCGGAATGGGCGGTGGTGGCGGTGGCGGGCTCGGAGGAGGCTCGGGCGGAGGATTCGGTGCCGGCGGCGGTGTGGGTGGTGGAGCCGGCGGTGGTGGCGGCCTCGGCGGTGGCGGCGGCATGGGCGGTGGTGGAGGCGGCGGGCTTGGCGGTGGTGCCGGCGGCGGGAAAGGTGGAGGCTTTGGAGGTGGCGTCGGAGGCGGAGCCGGAGGAGGTGGTGGGCTTGGTGGTGGCGGCGGCGGCGGCATGGGCGGTGGTGGTGGCGGCGGAATGGGCGGTGGTGCCGGCGGCGGTTTTGGTGGCGGAGCCGGTGGTGGCGTGGGAGGTGGAGCAGGCGGAGGAGGCGGACTTGGTGGTGGCGGCGGTGGCGGAATGGGAGGCGGTGGAGGCGGCGGGATGGGCGGCGGTGCCGGCGGCGGGTTCGGTGGCGGGGCAGGCGGAGGAGCCGGTCACGGCGGCGGTCTCGGCGGCGGCGGCGGCCTCGGTGGCGGAGGCGGAGGTGGTCTCGGCGGTGGCGGAGGTGCTGGGGGCGGGCTAGGCGGCGGCGCCGGAGGAGGCCTGGGCCACGGCGGCGGACTGGGCGGCGGGCTTGGACACGGAGGCGGGCTCGGCGGCGGCGGCGGCCTCGGCATCGGGGTTGGCGTCGGCGTGGGCGTCGGGTTCGGCGGTGGGGCAGGCGGCGGCGCCGGTGCTGGTGGTGCGGCTGGCGGCGGCGGGCGTTAGAGTGCAGTCGCCGGCGGCTCCGAACACATGCGTGTGTCCTCGTCGTTAATTTGCTACATGCTTATCGTTGATCTCGCTCGTAAACCTCTGTGTTTTATGTATCTACAGTCCAGTAGTCTAATGCTCACAAAGAGCTTTACATTGTCGGTGTCCAACAGCTTCGCTTGTAACAGTTATGCAAAAAGAGTCGAATGGTTAATAATACTGCTGATTTTTTTTCTTCATGTCTGGTGTGCATCTCGTTCGAGTTTCTGCTGTGTGTTCTTCTCAGCGCTACTTCATTCAGTACAGTACTCGACACGGAGCGGCTTGATTGGACAACGACCGCGATCCGTGAGAAATGCGAGTGGCCAGATCCATGAATGCATGCACATGCATTGGTCAAGGATTATTCAACCAGCCGACACAGGATTATGGATCAGGATCACGTCGTAAATGCATGGAAAGGGATCTCGCATTATGGATCATCTACCATATTTATTGGCTGTATCAATAGTTTCTATTTTCATCCATATTCTGCAGAGAATTCATGTCTACTGTACAGTTTTCAGATGAGACAAACGTCATATAGTGCCTTCTTTTCTACTACTGAAGCTGATAAACATACGCTATCATTTGCAAATGGGGCTCGCATGGCGTCGCACACTCACGCGGTGACTAGACACCGGCTGTCAAAATAGGAGCTAGTGAGCTACATACACACTATCCTCTGTTCCTCACTCGTTTAATATTTAGAAAATGTTGATTAGACGGGGAAGAAACTTGTTTCAATTAAAATTTTGTAACTCAGAAAACGTAGAAGTAGAAATTTTGTTAATTAGAAGTAGTGCTCCCTCTGTTTCAAATTACTTATTATTCTGGCTCTTTATCAGATTTATTAAATATTCTCTGAATCTAGATAATATATATGAGTACGTTCAGGTTCAAAAAATATTCAATAAACTTGAACAACCAAAAGCATCACTAAAATAACAAGTAAATTAGAACAGAGGAAGTATTAAAAAGAGCTTCATATATTCAGAAAAATGATATCATTGTACTATGAGCTTGAAATATTAGCGGGCTGTGTGGCCCAACAATACAGGCCCAATAGCTGCCGTGGGATGGGCTTAGGCACAGATGTTCTCTACCATTAAGCTAAGTTGGACTGTTTGGTGGTAGTCGGCCTGAAAATTTGCGTACTTTCTATGGGTGTGTTTGTTTTTTGGGGTCTAAATTTTAGTAGGGTTATATTAATTATTAAAATGGTATATATAATTATTAAATATATATTAAATATAAAACTAATTATAAAGTTGAATGTGCATCAGCGTGATAAATTTATTAAGCTTAATTAAGTTATCATTAAGAGATATTTATTGTAGCATCACATTATCTAATCATGACCTAATTAGTCTTAATAGATTTGTCTCGTTATTCAGAGGGAGGATTATGGACTGTGTTTTGTCAGTAATCTATATTTAATACTCCTAATTAGTATCACAATATTCGATAGGATAAGTCTAAACACACCTATATCTAGTGCGCGCTATGTGGAGCTTCCACGTAGCACGCTTTAGGATTCGTGCCCCACTCAACATCGAATGGTGAGAAGAACGGAAGTTGGCGGCTCATGCAGAAGCGGGCTGGCGGTGCCCAATTAAGGACACGTGTCTGCGTTTTAATGGCCAAACAGATGTGTTATTTTGATTTAATTTTCAAATTGATTTTTCTTGCAAACGAGAATTCCTTTTTGAGATCCTTTTGAACCATTGTATTCATTAGAATTAATGTAACAAAACTAGATCTCACACGGATATAAAATATCAAAATTTATAAAATTTGAATTTTGAATCTGAACTTTTTCAAATTATTTTCCCCTAATTAATTGAATGTTCCAGCAAAAGAGACAATTGTTCCAGTAATGAAAATAAGTTTTTCCAACAGGTAAACTATTTTGTTCTAGTAGTGAAATCCATTGTTCCGGTAGTAAAAAATAAATGTTCTGGTACTGAAAATCAATTGTTCCAGAATTAAACAATTTTATTATATTATATTTTTAATTGTTTTGAATAAAAAATGTCCCAACGTGATTAAAAAAAACTTTGAAAAACGTCCCTCTCGTTTGCCGTATGAAAAGCAAAAGGACAGCAGCCAGCGAAGCAGGCCTGCCCATGCTCGCGCGCGAGTAAATCTTCAGAGGCGGGGTCGGGCCGCCCCAGACTTCCCGTTAGCAGGCCGTGGGCCGTGCTACGCGTAGCTTGCCGTAGCGCGAGGTAGATATAGGAGGTCCCGAAAATTTGTCCAAAAAAATTACAGTAATTAGAATCAGAAAACAAGAGCATATAGTAACTTCGCCTAAAAAATTGAAGTAACACCGTACTAATTGAGAGGGGATTTCAATAAACAAACTTTTCGCAAAAAACAACAACATACTGCCAAATACTACCAACGATGATGAATCAGGGAGAGTACTTTCCTTCTTGTCACGCCCGACCCGAGGAACAACAACAACAACCGGCATTGGGCGCCGCGTAAACAAACAACAATCTCCGCGGATTGTGATGGCCTATTTCCTTTCCTTGCACGGCCGACACCGGCGGCTTCCTTCCACAGCACACTTCCTGCTGACCTGGGTCAGCCGCCGGCCCTTTCGCCTGCAAGTTCCCGCCAATTCGCCTCCCCCTGAAACCTAGACCCCACCCCCAAAATCCCCCACCTCTCCCCATTCCCCAACGACCCCACCGCTCTCCTCCCCTCCCGCGCCGCCACCTTCGCGCCATCATGCCTCGCCGCAGGAAACCCTCCGGTGAGTCGCCCCTGCCGAGCCCTGCACTCCGGTAAGCAACCCCCCATTCGGAAACCCTAATCCCCGTCTCCTCGTTCGCAGGATCTAGCAGCAGCCGCCGCCGCCGCCGCGACGAGGAGGACGAGGTCTCCTCCGATGACAGCACCTCCGATTCCGACTTCGTGGCAGATTCCGACGACCAGGACAAGGAGGAGGACGACGACGAGGAGGAGGAGGGATTCGCGGCCGATGACGACGACGCGCCCGCGCCAGTGCGCGCGGTAGTACGCGCGGTTGCGCCGCCCCTGCCGCCGCCAGCTGCAGTGCAGGTGCTGTATCAGCCTCGGAAGAAGGGGAAGGGGAGGAAGAGCAAGAGGGCGAGGGATGAGCGCGGGCCGCTCCTGCCGTGGGAGGAGTGGGAGGAGGCCAACGAGAGGTGGTTCTGCGAGCGCGCGGCTGCCGCGGGTGTTGACGGGGACGACCTGGAACCGGAGGCGGCGGTGGCGGGGACCGTGCCCACTGCAGACCCGGCACCAGAGGTGCTGCTCCCGCTGCTGCGGTTCCAGAAGGAGTGGCTCGCGTGGGCGCTGGCGCAGGAGGGCTCCGCCTCGCGCGGCGGAATCCTCGCCGACGAGATGGGGATGGGGAAGACCATCCAGGCCATCTCGCTCGTCCTTACCGCACGCCAGCTCAGGCCCCCAGGCAAGCAGGCGTCCTCCTCTTCCTCCACGGGCCGCCCGATGCGCCGGGTCGGGTGCACGCTGGTGGTCTGCCCCGTGGTGGCCGTCATCCAGTGGGCTCAGGAGATCGAGCGGCATACTGCCAAGGGCACCGTGCGCGTCTTGCTCTACCATGGCCCTCGGCGGGCTGACCAGAAGATTGATTTCAACAGCTATGACTTTGTTATCACAACCTACTCCACCATCGAGGCAGACTACCGGAAGAACATCATGCCGTCCAAGATTCGTTGCGAGTACTGCGATAAGTTGTTTTATCCTAATAAGATGAAGGTGCACTTGAAGTATTATTGTGGACCTGAGGCCGTACGAACGGAAAAGCAAGCAAAGCAGCAGAGCAAGAAGTGGAAGAGTAGCAAGGTTAAAGGAAAGAAGGGTCATAAGAAGGAGGAGGATGAGGAGAAAGAAGATTTTGAAGCATTGGGTAATGAATTATGCAGTCAACCAAGGGGCCAGTCACCTCTGCACTTGGTCCGGTGGGAGCGGGTTATCTTGGATGAGGTGATTCCTGTGCCTCTTATGATGCATAGCAGTCTATGGTTTAAAACTTTTATTCAAATGAAAATGTTGGTACTCCTTGCTATTATGGAGTTACTTCCTTTGCTGATCTAAATGTGCAAACCCCATTTTCTATTTCACTAGGAAGTAGGAATTTGAGTAAGGTTGCAATTAGTTTTTTTCAATTTTCCTTGATCGTGGTAGAGAAATGGTAATTGTTAGTAATATGTACTGTCAAGAGGCTCTTTTCCCCCACAACCCCACAGTTAGTGAAGTATTCCTAATTTTCTGTATCACTTGAAACGAACATGAGTTCTTGTTGCTGTGATCAAGTAGAGACATTCATGAAAGGGATCAAACACGCAAATGGAATTATGGAACAGTGGTTTTGCTCAACTCTTTGATTTCTTACTGACACAAATGGTGCTTAGGTAGTTGCTTCAGTGCTGCTACTTCTCTGTTACCATCTTTTTGATATACACTGCAATACTTACAGGAGACTTGGGCCCAATGTTAGAAAATTCGTTAACTGCTAATTGTTTGATCATATGGCCTAATTATCCTCCCTAAGATCCTTAATTGAGATTATAGACCCATCATTAAACGCTGTTGCAGCTTCATTTTCTTATGATTATGTTTGTTGCCCAGTATAATAATTTGATTACTAGTTAGTTCGACCAAATTCAGGCAAGCTTATCTTGTTACAGTGTTCAAAACTGAATTACATCTCAATCTTATTGCAGTTTAATCTCGTTTTAGTCCGTAATTTGCTGGTGCCATGCCATGTAGATGGTGTTGATGAAGAAAAGTGAAAATTTAGTTTTAGGAAAACTGCAGGTTGTTAGGGTTCTTTAGAACTTGAGTGTCCTGTTTTGTCAGTTTTCCTAAGTTTCCTCAGATGTGGTCTGTAGCCTGGTGTCTTCACTTTTTAGTAGCTGATGGATGTGTTAGGTTTTGTCGAGAGTGGGACTCAGGTTTTAATCAAGTTTTTGGTTACTAATCTCATTTGAAGATTTTTGGAGAATATTTTTTGTATTTAAGAAAACACACCTTTGTATCTACTCCATTAGCTCATAATATGTTCAGATAACTTAACAATTGAACATGGCAATCCAAATCTTCTTTTAATGGATTATATTATATCATGGTTTTATGCAGGCACACTTTATAAAAGATAGACGATGCAATACTGCAAGAGCTGTTTTTGCGTTAGAGTCTGAATACAAGTGGGCACTGAGTGGGACACCCTTGCAGAACCGTGTTGGAGAACTTTACTCGCTGGTCTGTATTAGTTTCTAGAAACAAACATATATAACTTCTCGATTATGAGTTTTTACCTGTTTTTGCAGATTCGCTTCTTGCAAATCTTTCCCTACTCGAACTATTTTTGCAAGGACTGTGCCTGTGAGATGCTAGATACTCGGTATGTGCGGAATTTTTGTTCTGTATGAAACTCATTCCAGTGAAACTAAACCTCATTAAAAAATTTTACCTTTGAATGATTATAAATTATGATTATATAAGTAGCAACCACCAAAATTCAGTAAGAATGAAGCAGTTGTATTACATAAGCTATGAGCTGGTACTTTTCTCATTATGTGGTCTGATTTCTTCGTTTGGATTAAGGACCTGACCATCTTACTCCCATCCTCCTGCAGTATGAAAAAAGTTTGTGACTGTGGTCATTCATCTGTTAGGCATTTCTGCTGGTGGAATAAAGTGAGCTTTTGTTGTACCACCTTAGTTTTCCACATTATTTGTTTGTCACATCAGTGTGCTAACTAAACCAATATTTTGCAGTACATATCGAAGCCAATACAGTGGGGTTCAGCAAGTGATGAGGGCAAACAAGCCATGATTCTTCTGAAGGAGAAAGTTCTGAAAGGCATAGTATTGAGGCGCACTAAAATAGGGCGAGCTGCAGACCTTGCTATGCCACCTAAGATCGTGAGTTGCTCTATCTTAATATCTTTAATGTTCATGAAATGGTTGCAATCCTCTTTTTCCAGATGCACATGTTTTTAAGCAATTTAATTTTGTATGATAGGTGACATTGAGGCGGGATTCATTTGATAAAAACGAAATGGAGTTCTATGAAGCTTTATACACTCAAAGCTGCACGCAATTTGATTCGTGAGTTTTCCTTTCAGTTCTCATGTTTTTTCTTTCATAATTAAATATAGCTCTTCCAGATTATAGCTGTTTGAATTGTAAGTAGTAGATCTTCCACTGGCTCTTACAAATGCTCTGTTATTTTTCTTCTTATTTATTGTTTTTGTTCAAAGTTTATAAATTTTAACATCTATACGCAGGTATGTTGCTGCTGGAACACTGATGAACAATTATGCTCATATCTTTGATCTCCTGACAAGGTTGAGACAGGTGAGGTGTATAACATGTTCTGAGGGTGCACATGTTTCCTTAACCTGGCTTAGAGTGCCCAATATGCCTTGTCACATATGGGGCAACAGAAACAATTATAAAATATTCACGTGCTATTACTCTACTTTACATGTTCCATTCAGAGTCGTGATGCCTTCATAATGAGCAGAACCTGTACCTAATTTTCGTTAACATGTTACTTGTGATACCAAACTTGTAGGCGGTTGATCATCCCTACCTCGTAGCATACTCTAAGACAGCAGGACTTCGTGAAGGATTGACAAATGGAGCAATTGAAAGAGAGTGTGGTATATGCCATAATATGGCTGAAGATATTGTGGTTAGTAGGCTGCCCCTTAAAAAAAGAGAGAAAAGAATAATATATAGTAAAGCTTGTCTGTTAATATTCTTTTTCTTCACCGATAAAAGATATAACATTCATTCTTTCACCATAATGCCTTTATGAAGGTTACCTCTTGCGACCATGCATTCTGCAAGACTTGTTTGATGGACTATTCTGCAACTCTGGGGAATGTTTTGTGTCCATCATGTTCACAACCTCTTACTGTGGACTTAACAACAACAAATTCAGGAGAAAGGGTTACTCCAAATGTTAAGGGTCGCAAACGCTCAGGAATATTAAGCAGACTAGCCAGCCTTGCAGATTTCAAGACAAGTACAAAAATTGATGCACTGGTATGTCAGATCACTTATTATTGTTATTATTATTTTGCAATTAACCACAACATGTCGCCATGCTTTGTAGATATATTTATGTCTCAAGGAAGAAACCAAAAATGTACTGACATAGTGAAAGCTGAAGCTATAGTGTTAGGTTCTCTAGGGAACCCTGCAGGCCAAAGTTCCATTAAATTGGTTTTAATTGGCCACATGTAGTGCATTTTCAACATTCTTATGACAGTATATTGTGCGTTGACTAAGTCCCATGGCATTAGGTGCATATACATTCATGTATTTAGAATTCAGAAATCATGGTGCTCGGGGCAGACAACCGTGAAGTCATTTATGGCTTGGAAGTCTATGCACTGCAATTTTGTTGTCATGTAATTCGTCTCCTTTGGGTCTTCTGTGCTATCATTGAACCACGTATGGGTGCTTATTCTGTCTAGATTGTGCTGGAACTGTTTTCCCCTTGTTCTGGTAAAGAGTCTTTTGAAAAGGAGTCGCGATGATTGTAATGGTATACCCAAGTAATTTCATAATATTGCAACCAATTAGCGGATTTGAGCAAATAATTTATTGAACTTTTCTCCCCTTCATGCAGAGAGAGGAGGTAAGAAACATGATTGAGCATGATGGTTCTGCCAAAGGGATCGTGTTCAGCCAGTTCACATCATTCCTAGATTTGATTCAATTCTCCCTGGAGAAGGTAAAGTTTTGGAAAATATTTAGTAGTCTTTCATTGCTGTCATGTTCGTCCACGACTGAAATATTTAATATGATTTGGCAGTCTGGCATCAAATGTGTCCAACTAAATGGAGCCATGAACATCACTGAGAAGGGAAGAGCCATAGATACCTTCACCAATGATTCGGATTGCAGGATCTTTCTGATGAGCCTGAAAGCTGGAGGAGTAGCTCTGAATCTCACTGTAGCATCACATGTGAGCTTAGCGCAGCTGCTTCATTTTTCTCCCCTGACTTTTACACAGCAATAATTCCTAAACTGCAGTCCTCTCTAATTTTATGCTGGATAGGTTTTCTTGATGGACCCTTGGTGGAATCCAGCAGTAGAGAGCCAAGCGCAGGACCGAATCCACCGGATTGGGCAGTTCAAGCCAATCAGGTATTAACTTGCCATCTGAAATTTGTGATACCATATGGCACGTTTTTTTCTGCATCACAACCTTCTATCCTCTGACTTTTACCTTTTGATGGTGATATTGCAGAAGTATGAGGTTTGTGATCAAGGACACTGTTGAAGAGCGGATACTGCAACTCCAGGAGAAGAAGCAACTGGTGTTTGAAGGGTAATATCTCGTTTCCACCGCTGCGTGCCTTCATTTCAGTGCTTCATGGTCTCCTGCCTGCTTATTTGACGCTGCCCTTGTGTTTTCTGCAGCACGGTTGGCGACTCGCCAGAGGCCATGTCGAAGCTTACAGAGGCTGACCTGAGGTTTCTATTCCAGATCTAACCGTCGATGAACATCATCAGTGTAGCGTAGTTTAGGAGCAGTGTTAGACAACTAGCGTAGTTTAGGCTGAACATCATCAGCCTTGCGGCGAAGGCATGCGGGGCATTGTTAGACATAGACTGCTTTCTTATCAGTTGGGTAGCAATGTAGGGTGTTCTCGAGCCGAAACCATAGACCTTAGTTGCATCATAGCGGATGCAGTGACTAGTGAGTCGAACATTTGTAACCTTGTTTACTCGTTTTGGGGGAATAAAAGGCGTCAGCGTGTCAGTCCAGTTCCCGGAAGGCAAGATGCCGGAACGAACACCCTGCGTTTGCCTGCGGCGGTGGGTGCCGCATCGATGTTGTGCACCCGAGGACATGGGAGAACCCGATTGAAGTGTATGGCTCCTTTTGCCTCTGCGACAGGACCCGCAGAGTCTAGGAGAGCGAGGATGGTCGGTGGACCATGCAACGAAAGGCCGACCTGGTGTGGTTGCCTTTTAGTACGGGGGAACAATGCCCGCCCCGAACCGTCTTGACGAGAGACTGTACCCCCCGGGCTGTGACACGGACACACCGGTGAGACGACTCTTCCTCAAGTAGTACTCGTTTTGGGAAGGAAATTGGCCTTTCGTAATCATTGCAGTCCAGTTCCGGGGTGGAGCGAACAGCTGCGTTTGCCTGCACCTGTGCTGGTGGTCATGGTTGCATGCTGTATGGGTTGGTGTGGACGTGGAGAGCTGACAGGATGCAGGAGGCTGCTTAATGATTTGAGATGATCCCTGCCGCGTTAAGGCCTGCACCGGCAGGTGATTTTGTAGGCAGGTCTAGCAGGTGGTGGACGGTGGGTGGACCATCCAGCGAAAGGCATAGCATGACCTGGTGTTGTCACTAGCTGCCTTTTACAGGGCGGCGATGTACGCACAACCGCGCGGCAGCTAACAAAGACACGGACTGAACATTCTGTTCACGAACGAGGCTACTCTGGCTCCTGCTGCTGGACACTCGCATCCCCTATCGGCGGCACCTGGTCCACGTCTCGAGACGGACAGGTTCGCAGACCTACGCATCCCTATCGGGGCATTCCAGATCGAGAAGGTGGTGACCACCAGCTGCTCGCTACTCCAATCGTCAGTTGTCACGGGACTCGCCCACCAGATTGAGGGACCTCCCAGCAAAAGCTTATCTCCGCATATCGTTTTTTAACTCTTTTTTTTTTTACTCTGCTTATGTCCGCATCAGCACTCAGCATCAACGCTTTCAAAAAAAAAAAAGCACTCTGCATCAACGACATTCAGGGAGACAGAGAAGTGAAGCCAAGCACTACGCGCTATAATAATGGCACGGTTTGCTTAATGGCGGAGCTGGGGCTAATCACCCGAGCGTATCCTCCTAGCCAACCACCATTTGCGTAAGGCCGAAGGGAGGGAGGAGGGCCCACGCGCCCGTGCTGCGCCGAGTACTATAGCAGAGCGGAGCACGTCTCAGCTTCGATGAGGGCACACGTACATGGCAATTTGTACCAACTGGTGTCACAATTAACGACAAGAAGAAAACTGGAGGTGGTCGCATTTTTGTTTGACAAACAACGGTACGAGATTCACCTTTTAAAAAAAATCGTACGGGATTCACTTTGCGGAGGGAGGAACGGGAAGATGATACTCCGTATGCAGCATTTCTGTGCCGTGTGACATTGTCCTGTTCCATCGACTCCGGCTAGTCATCCTTTCCCCAAAAGGAACGGAGTAAGGTCCCCCCTGTCATGTTCCATGATGACAGTAGCAGCACCGCACAAAAGACAGCCTATCAACCTAGTCAAACACGATTAGTAGTACATATAGATTGCATCTTTAGCACAGTTTACAGATATGGTCCAATCCACAGATTATCTATCTATCCAAGTTACTCGCAGAGGAATTCATTAGGGCATGCTTTTCCCAATGATGTAATATGACTCGTCATTGGAATTTGGAGTTCTATTCTTGTGCTGGTCAAATATGGGATCATTACTTGTGTACAATTAAGATCGTTCCCTTCAATAATAGTGATTTATTAAGAATGGGAAACAAAGACTGGCCTCTTTGAAATAGATGATCCTTACACGTCCTCTCATATATATATTACATAAACAGCAGGCAACTTTATGTTGTCTAAAATATTTTCACCCTTAAGAACCACCTCTTTTTTCTAGAATGATATGCCCCTTTGACCTGTGGTAATTTTTTTTCAAATTTATATATATATATATAAGTTTTCAATAAAATCAAGTTGCTTTCTGTGAAATTCTGTGCTTCAAAAGGAGACTAGGTTTTGAAAAAAAAACTAAGATTTTATCAATAGACAAATTAGGTGGACCATTTCACCATGGAAAAGGAATAATACATAATTTTTCTATATGAGGGCATGTAAATTAAGGTTTGGTATGGCGCAAATATAAGGTTCAACATAACGATTTGAATATTATTTATATGGAGGTGCATATGCACCCCACATGTGTTGTTGTGTCTATTCTTTTTTTTTTTTTTTTGAAAAGGTCTATTTTACTCTCCAAATAATTCACTTTGTCCAAGTTACTCCTCGAACAAAATATTGAGCCAATTTACCCCCTCAAATAAATTAGGTCCATACAATTTACTACCTGCTTTAACTTATCTTTATTGTCTCTTCGTACAATTTGAATTTAGCATTGAAACTTTGCACAGTGATAGTTTTCATAGAATCTTACATTAAAAAATATAAAGTATACTTTACACATATTTTTATAATTCCATAATATGTAATAATATAGTGTTCTAAAATTATATACAAAATATTTATGAAAAAATAAAAAATAATTTTAAGTTATGATTGATATAATATTTTATCATGCAAAAATTGATTTTAAAATTCTAATTACATAAAGATAACAAAAAAGACAAATATCATAACGGATAGATTGCACCGACTTGACTTGTTAAAGGGAGTAAATTAATTCAAGATTTTGTTCAGAGAGTAAATTGGACAAAGTGAATTGCTCGGAGAAGTAAAATAGGTTTTTCTCTGTTTTGTTTTACTCCATCTGTCCCAAAATAATTGATGTTTTAGTACCGGGCACAAAAATTAAGAAGAAATGTGAAAGTTAAGTGCACAGGAAATGAGGAGAGAAATAAAAATAGATATGTATTAAAAAGACAGAAAGTTGCATCGGAAAGTGAGAATAACAATTATTTTGGGATAAATGGAGTTGGCTAAAGTGTCAAATATTTAAGGACGGATGGGATAAATGGAGTTGGCTAAACTATGAGAAATCAGTAGCGTAGACTAGCACAAACATTTATTCTTCTTCATTTTTAGACGACTAGATAAAACGACTTTTCTTCTCAAGAATGTGATACCAATCAGAAGCGCTAGATATAGAAGGTTAAAATTACTTTAGATTGACCCTATTTTATCATAGATGGGTAGAGTGGCAGAAACAAATATTCCGTTTGTGAAGTATTTCTTTTTATTGGAGTACATCAGTAATTTTCTTGTAACAAAATATTCTTAGTCATTTTCTTATGTGGAGTATAACTGGCATACATGACACAATTCAGTTTGGCTTAGACAAGAAAAGACGGACCATATGTTACATAAAAAAAAAAGACGGACCATAATTTTTGGAGCAAACACAAGAATATTCAGAAAAGGATCGATTGAACCCAAAATCGCTTCCCCATAATATTAAAAAAAAAAAATTAGTGCCTAGGTTGGGACAACAATGAAATCAAGCGTAAGCTGATGATAACGGTTTGGGTGTTTCGTCCTAGTGACAGGCATACGAGGTACCTGGCGTTACTGTCTACTGCGTCGTCAACCGTGGTGCGCCCGCAAGGGTGTACTATTGCTGGAGTACACTTATGGACACCAGTGACTCACGCAGCCGTGTTGTCTCTGAATTTTTAACGCCACAACACAGGGTATGCATCCTGCGGCACTCCAGGTTGACTGTCGAGCGAAGTAGTAGCAGCCTGTCGATCAAGTGGGCAACGAACGACGGCGGCGGGCAGCCTGTCCAACTTGCGTGACGTCGGACGGTAGCAGTGACATCTCCCTGCTCGTCCTCGCGCAGTTTCTTCCGAGACAGAGACAGTTTCAAGTGTCGAATTATCAGAAGCTAGTAGTACTGATTGCGTGGCTTGATCAAGGGATAAGAGTCATACTTGCAAGTAATTAACAGCTTGCGGACGGAGAGCACCGTGAGAAGAAGCCGAAGCAGGCGGCCTGTCCTCTTGGCCTGCCGGACGGAGCCCAGCCACCGATTGATTACCATTGCTTCGCACATGCACATGGCACTTCACCGATCGATTCCCGTCGTTTTCCGGCAGATTCGAGCTCGGTTCCTGTTCCTGCGCGGTTGTTCAGTTCCGTCCGTCCAGCCGGCCTGCCGACGGCTCCTTCCGCACGTTTGGCACCAGTGGTACACTGGTAGTCTGGTACTGCTCTGTCTTTTGCTTCTATGTTCGTTCATCAGAAAAAAGAGGCAGCAAAGACAATTCAGCCTGGTTGGACGAGCAGAAGCGAACAGAACAGCAGGAGCGAACATAGCTGCGCGCGTGTACCTGCAGCTGCAGCTGTGTTGGTGGCGGTGGGAGCATGCCGTATGCCCGTATGGATTGGTGTGGACGTGGAGAAACTGGTTCAAGTGAACAGGCCTATGCACCGGCACGTGATTTTGTACTCCTTTGACACGGCGACGAGAACCGTGCGGCAGAGATCGAAGACATGGACTGAACATTTTTGTTCCCTCACCTCAGCCTCGGCGTGGGCCTCGTGCGTCTCGGCACGGGAATTTCCAGATCGCCAAGGAAGGAAGTGGACACGCACGAGCACGAGCCGCCAGCAAGAGTCGACGCCATCGTTCCACTACTCCACGGCTCCACCATATCCGCAGCCGTCAGTCACAGGGACTCGTGCGCTCAGAGTAGTAGTACACTTGTAGTACCAAACACTGGCACCACTACTAGTACTAGTACAGCGCGGCACCCGTCAAATAGCGGCGGCGGTCGATTGGCAAATGGCAAGCAGGACACAGCAGCCACAAGCGTCCCCCGTGACGTTTGCCCCTCCTCGCGGCGGCACGCGGAAGCGCCTCACGTTCACGAGCAGCTTCCTCGCGTCTAGTGCTGACTGCTGATGCAAGGAACAATCTCTCACTCTCCGCCATTAGCTGAAGATACATGTTTTTGAAAAAAAAAAACCAAAGAAGAATAGCTTAATTGTCTCCACGGACGAGCCTGCCAACGTAAGCACTCAGCATCAATGAGAGAACGACAGGGAGCTAGTGAAGTGAAGCCATATCGACCCATGGAAGCAAATACCATTAAGCCTTTGCTTAATGGCAGGGCTGGGGCTCATCTCATCACCCGATGGGACTCCTAATTAACCACGGCTTGCGTGAGACCCAAGGGAGAGGAGGGGCCATGGGAACGGTGAAGCGTCCGTGTTGCGTCGAGGCGAGCAGAGCTAAAAACCGGTTACCTGAACGCACACATGGCAATTTGTACCGAATATTTACTATGTATAAATGATATGAAAAGAAGAAAAAATTGGAGCTAGTAGCATGTTTAGTTTGCTTCCTAAGAATGGTACAAAATTCATTATGTGGAGGGATGATGATACATAGCCATCAATTGATGTCTTGTATTATTGTCCTGGCAATATATATAGCAAGGTAGTTCCAAACTGTATTGCCTATATTTTTAATATAAGAAAGATAGTAAAACTATTGCAATACTTTCTCATATGAAAATAATACATAACTTTCTATTATGAGAATATATAATATTAGGTTAATAGAGTTTATATATAACAAAAATAAATTTGTGGGTGCATATGCACCTCTCTCGTCTACTCTCTCCATCTCAAAATAAATTTGTAGGTGCATATGTGACGGAGATAAAGATATGGAGAGAGTATGTTGTTTTATCGCTATTTTCTCATCAATGTCAAATTATTCATAACATGTCATAGTTCACATCCAACACAAGCAACTATGCAGGACTGGTGTGAACATTCTTTCTTCTCCCACTACCATATTTTATATGAATGCCTACAAAATTCAGATGATACAAGATTTTTATCATCTAAAGAAAATGACAATTAGGAAATATAATGCTTAAGAATCAATAGACAATGAGGCTCAATTACTTGCAATTTAATATTTCATGTCCTAAGCAAAACCAGTAATGATAACACGGGAAATGAATATCATGGAAGCACTTTGGTAAAACAAATAAAATTACCTAGAGCGAGGTGGTATTGGTCGGGGTTTTTTTTTTTGGCAGAACTTTGGTATTTGATATCAAAAACTACCTGTAGACCATATGTATTGGAATGTCAAATACATATATATCATCTACACATAAGTAGTTGCGTGCGATATATAGTAGAAAGTATCATAGACCTTTTTGGCAAGACAAAATAGATTTGATACTGGGCTTGGGCTTCACTTGATTCTTTTTAGCCCTCAGGTAGTTTTCCTTTTTTCCTTTTGAAAAAGTCCTCAGTTAGCTGGTACTCCTAATCACGGTATGGTAATTACCGCTTTCTGCGAAGCCTGTCTTACTACCGTCAACCAACGTGCGGCAACAGGCGTATACAACTACTAGCAAAAATACCCGTGTGTTGTCACGGGTCTTTGTTAAAAAAATTTATAATTAGAATATATTTTATAACTGTAAAAGGTTTTTAATTAATCAATTTTTTTTGGTTTGACTATTTGCTCTATTTTTATTTTGCTTTACCTTTTTGAGTTTTAAAAAGAATATTCATTATAATAATTTTGGAGTGAGTTATTATTAAAAATTTTTATTATTAGTTTCATCCAAAATATATTGTTAAAATAATAGATGATTAATTGTTGTTATTATGAAATATTGAATTAAAATCGAAGTCCAATTTAATGAATAATTAGAAAATAGTTCAAAAATAACTCAAATTAATTGGTGAATTATTGTAGGTTACAAACTGAATATGACAATATTACGGACACACCTGAACACGAAAAAAGTGATCTAGACAATCTCACATCAATTAATAAGTTATAGAGATTAGTACTAAAGTATTAACTATTACATGTCAGCACTCAGCAGTCGTGCCGACGCTACGCACAAGGTTTACTTGGGAGCACAGTAGAGGTCGCAAGTGCTTGTCGGGCAACGGACGGCAGCGAATGGCAAGTCGGTCCAACTTACGTGACGTCGGATAATAGCAGCAGCACCTGATCTCCCTGCTCATCCGTCACCAACTCGTGCGGTTTCTTCAGACTGACGCTGCCGTGATGGTGCTGATACCTGATATGCTTATATGTGACAGACAGAGGGTCGCCCGTCTGTGTTGAATTGAATTATCAGCGTCTAGTGCTAATCGCGTGCGGCTTAATTAAGGGTACGATCGAGTGTGTTGCGTGAGCCGAAAGGGAGAGAACTGGGCGCGCACCAGCACCGGCGAGCTTAACCGCGTGCACCGATCGATTCCCAAGGCCGCTCACATGCAACATCAGCACATGGCAGCTTCGCCTCTCGTACCGTCGTTTTCCGGCTGATTCGAGCTTGTTCCGTCCGGCGTGACCCGACCTGACTGCCGGAGCTACGGCGTCTCGTCATATTATCCTTTCTTTCTCCCCGAAAGGTGCTCCTTTCGAGGTCGCGTCAGCTCCTCTCGCATGTTTCATTCACACCAGCTTCAACAGTCTCTCCGTGTTCCAACCGGGGTTCATCATCAGAAGAAGAAAAAGGCACCAAAGACAGCTAGAGTCCGAGCCTAGTGGAGGTGGAGCAGAAGCGAACACAAGTACTGCTACTGCGACGAAGACAGCAGGGTGTGTGACAGATAACAGACAAGTGTACCGAATCAAATGACTGGTCAACATACTCGTTGGAGCCTAACAGTTTTGTGAAGACATGCTCCAAGCATCCCTGCACTTCGTTATGAAATCCATTAGCAGCTCTATCACTGTGTGTGCGCGTGGGGTGACTAATAGAGCTCGCGGCCTAGCTGGAGATCAGAGACCTACTATAAAGTGTACTATAATTTCGATTTACCAATGATCTTAGAGCGAAATTGGGATAATAGGACAATGTAAGTCGGTTAATCTCTAAGTACTTGCTCCGATCTCAAATTGTTATCTCTAATATATTTTTGAGTCAGAATTCTTGTTTGAATGAATTTTTTT
The DNA here is from genome assembly GCA_032690845.1 of Eleusine coracana subsp. coracana. Lineage (NCBI taxonomy): Eukaryota > Viridiplantae > Streptophyta > Magnoliopsida > Poales > Poaceae > Eleusine > Eleusine coracana. Next base: position 47,605,712 of record CM064430.1, read on the forward strand.
AAAAAAAATCTGATGGGAGTATTTTACAAAGAAAAAGATACTAGTTGGATGCAAACTTGGTACTCCCTCCGTTCAATATTATATGGCATTTTGCCTCCGAGCACGGGAATTAAGGAGAGGTGGAAAAGGTGAGCGCACAGTAAACAAGAAGAAGAGAGATAGAGATAGAGGTGCATTGGGAAGAGAGAAAAATATATTGAGAAATAAGGGTGTCTTATAATTTGAGAAAACTTGAGAAAACTAAAATATCATATAATGTTAAACGGAGGGTGTACATGAAAAATGGGGCAAGAGTTTATTCAATTGAGCATGACAATTGAGAATTTGTTTAGTACAGTACTATTGTGCTATCCTTTTGACAAAGAGAAAAAACTGGAATTTTCATTGTTGAAAAGGTGCAACCTAATAAAGCTCAGTAGAACCCATCTTTTGAAAAAGTTCAGTACCGCCTTACCATGTAAATATAATGGAAAATTTAAAGGAAAAAAAAATGCGCGGGTGCACAATTTTCTCGCAACGCGCCTATCTGCCTTTACTCTGCATCAAAAGTTGTCCAAATAAAATTCCAGAGAGGACTTCTTGATGTCTACATATGACAGAGGAAATGGTGACCCGAACTTAAACCCTTGTTAAATGCGAACTACACCAACAAACAGAAAAATTGCCACCGCAAGCGAACGAACCGTGAGATTTGTTCCCACGACGCGACCTGTGGATGATGGATCAGGATCTAGACATTTGCATCACTTCCGTCCAACAAGACAACAAGGAGCTCGGACAAGAGAGCATGCATGCTGCGACGGCGCTAGCACCACCCAATGGCCATCCTGACAGGTGGTGATCCGGGCCCCTTCGCTGACGCGCCCAGAAAAGGACCTCCCCGGCCACTGGACCACACGGCACTGTTTCGGTCGGGACTAGAAGCTGCAAATACTGGTATTATTACCACTAGGCAAACTAGCTCTTCGGGAAAAAAAAAATGGAATTCGTTGCACGAAAAAATGATGGCGACCTAGGCGGTGAGTGAAACCCATGAGCCAATGATTAGGTTCGGCCAGCTCCACTGAAATTCGTGTTTTACAGTGTGTGAACTCTTGCGACAGGCATCAATCGCGACTGCATCCGTGTGTGTGGAAGCAGCAGTAATAAAAGCGGCTGGAGCTGAGCTTCCATTCCACGTGCGTAACTGGCACTCAATGTGTGGGCAGCTCCAGTGTCCAGATGCCAAGTCCTCGTCGCACTCCATTTTCCATCGTGACAAGTACTGTAGTCAAATCAAACGCTCCTAGTACTAACATGGCTATGGGGTTTGATGTTGAGAAACTGTCGTTTCAGCCTTTCCGGAATAATCTGCTTTGGTACCCCCGGGGTCGCATAGGATTTTACGTAAAGCAACAGAAACAACAAAACAAACAGTGAATGTCACAGGACAACCACATTGCCAAGTCTGTCTGGGGGCAGCCATACCGAGTTCGTGATAGCTAGGCTGGAAGAAAAAAACACTGCCTAATAACAGCAAGAAAGCAAAATGGAGCACTATATGAGGTGAGTTCTGTGGCCAAACCTGCTATAATGCCCTGTGCATAACCGAGTGAGAAGAGAAGCTGCATGACTCCAGAATAGTACTCCTACTTAACTTTAGCGCAACCACCCGTCCTACCCAGTTGATCTGATCAGAATGCATTGCGTTTGGTTCTGGATTAGGTGCATGCACGCGCATGACTTAGTCTGTTCTTATAGTATAAAAGTACAGCTACATGGGGCCCGAGCACGGAATGATTCGTTAAAGCAGTGCTGCAATTTTCTTACGGCTAGTGCCTCCCTTACTGGTCAAGTTAAACTGCTCGTGAAACTGTGCAAATATAGATCCCACTGAACAGTTACAACTTATAACCGAGCCTAGGCGTTGTTCAATTAAAAGCCACGCTTTAGTATTTTCTAGTTGTCATCTCGATGATGTTTTCAATTGCCTGTATCTACCGTAGTTATTAAAAACCCACCACATCATCCTTTTCTATACAAGGAAAAAGAGTTTTAATTGTCAGCCATTGTTAGTCAAAGTGCCCCTACCACTAGCTAGGAGCTATGAACAGAGGCTTGGTGAATTCATAGACCTACCAATAACTCAACTGCTTGTTGCTGCTGGTTTAATTTAGTGTCGCCACAAAAACTACAAAAAAAAAATTGTTTTCACTATTTCGACCACTTCCAACCATAACCTTAATATGATTTCATACTATAACCGTAGTACTTTTGAGCTACATACAAAATGTTGTATCCTACTGTATCAAAATATACGATGCCTTTGCCTCCATATAGTGATATTTAGCGACATTAGATGCAACAATTTTTAAAAGAGAACACAACATAACTCACAAAAAAAAACTTGCCTTATTTTTTAGGGTAAACAAAATGTGCATGAGTTGCTAAACAAACATGTAAAGCAAAACGTGTGCCCTGGCAATCCATGTGGGAAGGAAAAGTGCTTCAGAAATCTAAAGATCTAAGTTTTGTTCAAAATTTTTGTATCATTTATAGTATTTGTCCCCTAATAACTAGGAAAATCGCACAATATAATTGCTTTGCCCCTCTCAAAATCTTAATCCTAGCTCTATCATGAAAATACGGAATGTAACCACTTTGACATTTTTATTCCGAACTGATTTGTAGCTACTCTGATTAATTAAGGGTTATCCTTGTGAGCCAATTGAACCTACCCTCAAGGTCTTCAGGCTTGGATATTGCTGACATATATTGAACCGACCTACTATATGTTATAGACACTTGCTAATTGCCAATCTTCAAATTCAGCTAAAAATCATGTCTATTGAAAAACAATGGCATGTTGCATATAAACTGAGTGCCAGATACTGCCTGGGACCGTACTTGGAATTTGAATACCGACATCATGTGATCGCTAGTCAACAAAAGATTAAAGAAAGCAATACAAAATCAGAAGAAACCATGGAAAATTTCCTGGTGTAAAGTAACCCGGGTGTCCCTAGCAAGCCATGTGAGAAAGAAATACTGGACCCCCGGCAAAGACGGGATTAGATTTATATCGAATATAAAAAGGACCGGAAATTGTCGTGCTGTCAGAAAAGATTGAAAGCAGAGAGAAAAATAACAAGAGAGAGAAATGTGAAAGGGACTTGATCCAGCACACATGTAGACCTGTCGCATGGACCAAAACCCATGAAACCCCTTCAGATCTCCGATCACAGGCATCTTTGGCGGCAAATGGGTAACTCAAAATTTTGTTTGGAAGTGTATTTCATACAGTGAATACACACATTTTGTAACAAACTACTTACACCTATCTTTCCCATTGTATAAGTATAAACATTGCATTAATATTTGCACACGCGTGCTTGCCATTATAATGGGCAACATCTATATGGTTGTGTTCATTTCTTTGGGTCTAAATTTTAGTGAGGTCATATCAATTATTAAAATACTATATATGATTATTAAATATATATTAAATATAAAACTAATTACAGAATTAAATGCGCATCAATATGACAAATTTATTAAGTTTAATTAAGTCATCATTAAGAGATATTTACTGTAGTATCACATTATCTAATCATGACCTAATTAGTTTTAATAGATTTGTCTCGTCATTCAGAGGGAGGATTATAGATTGGATTTTGTCAATAATCTATATTTAATACTTCTAATTAGTATCATAATATTCAATGTGACAGGTCTAAAAATTAGAGAGTGAAAACGAACATACCCAATGTGTACCCTTATATACATCAATTTAGAGAACGAGCATCAGCGACAAAGTCCTGTCCCACGGCAGGCTGCCTATCGGTGTTTGACCCAAGTATCGACATTAGTTTTTCTCACATGTTTTCCCAAATATAATAAATTTCAGGTAATAACTCTTGCATATATGATGCCACAACGGAAGGGTGACAGCCTGTCACATATCGGATTTTGGTAATCTCTTCAAGCACACGATCGTCGTTACTGTGTATAGTTGTAGGGGTGGTTATGTATGTGGGTGTGTGTTAGTGTGGTGTGTGTGAATATGCACATAAACAAGTACTACAACTATGTACTTAGTATGAGAGTATCAAAAAACATACACATCATAAATTTGTGTATCGTGTAGAGCCAAGTGAGTTTTTGTATTTAACATGAGAAATGAGAAAGAAAAACCCCGAAACAAAAGTTGAGTCATATTGTTGTTCACACTTCTCACCTTTATTTGAGAAATGTTTATCTTGGGAACACGCTTCTTGCCTTTTAGTTCATTCCTCCACTAACTGGACCTGAATAATAGAAGTTATCATGGTAACACAACAAAAAGACAAAAGAAGAACACCATCTTTTGATTTTGAAGCTTGAGAAAAATTAGGAACATAAGTCCATTCAAATATTCGTTTTAATAATTCTGATAATTTCCATTCTAGCATAGGATTGATTCGTGTCAAAACTCAAAGCTATAAGGCTAGTTTTATTGGACTATTTTATTTTGTTGTTTTTAAGTATATGACATAAGTAATATAGCATTAATTTGATGGATGAAATAGATCATACAATACATTGTTTCATATTTATTGTTTTCTAGGAGCACATGTAAAACACAAGTATCTTGAAAATAATGTAGACATAGTTTTATCTAGATGAAACTGGTTCTATCTTTTTTTTTATTAATTTGCTGCCATATCATAAAAAATACTGACATGTCACCTTATTTATTAAAAATAAAACTTCTATTGGAAGTAGCCTAAGGCCAGTCTCAATCCAAGTTTGATATGAGTTTCAAAATTATTAAATGACATGAACATAAGTAAAATCAGTGACGAGAGTGAAGTTGGGTTTCATGGGGATCGAATCTTGTGTATACGGTTAGCTAAACTATGAAACTAGAATAAAAATCTCCACTGTGAAGAATTTGTTTCATCTCTACATATTTTATGGATTACCATTGGTCAATTAGATATAGCATTTAAATGATATTGTAGCCTATAAAACTATAATATGAAACTTTGTATTGAGAAAACTTGTTTCATTTATAATTTTAAATATCTGTATATGACATGATATTTTTGAGAACCGTACAATGAAACATTGCACTGAGACTGACCTAATAACTTATTCTGGAGGGTGATATTGGAAAAGAAAAATAATTTATTATGAAACTGGACATCTAAAGAAGTTAATCCTTTGTGATTAACTAGTAGCACATTTATACTTTGTTATAATTGAAATTATTTTTTCTTAAATAACTTCATCATAATAGAACTGTAATCCGTGGTCGAAGTTAAGCTGTACTACTACTGGGTGGCAATAGATTCAATAGTCCTACAGTGCAGTGGGCGGCAATAATTTCACTCTTCCATGGACCGCGTTCATCGTCCCCTTGGAGGAGAGAGATAGAGCAGCAAAAGTAGACTAGCCGTAGTGGTTGGTGCAAGTCGCTAGAGGAGAGAGAAGAGATAGGGATAGGAAGAGAGAGAGAGAGGAGAGAGATGGACACGCAGAGACGCAAGCGATGGAATTAAACAAACAAAAGCAGCAGCCGTAGTAGAGAGAGAAAAAAAAATAAGGAAAGGCGAAGCAAGAAAGAGAAGCCAAGCTAATCAAACCCAAGGAGGCCAAGAAGCGGACGGCAGCTGCCATGCCGCGGTCGCCGTCGCCGTCTCCGTCGCCTTCCCCGGAGAGGCACCCGCCGGTGCGTCGGAGGGGCAGCGGCGCCTCCCATATGCAGCTTCACAACCACAACAACCACCGCCGACGCTCGCCGTCGCCGCCGGCCCGACGCTCGCTCCGCCCGCGCCGCGCGGCCGCAGCCTCCACCCGCCCGCTCGTCGACGACTTCTTTCCCTTTCCGTCGTCGCTCTCCTCGTCTCCTTCCCGCCCCCGCCAGCGGAGGCCGTCGCCAGAGCCTTCCAGCTCCGACTCCGGCGATGGCGGCGGCGGCGCTTCCTCGGCCTCTGACCGCCGCCGGCGTAAGCTCAAGCTCGTCGTCAAGCTCTCCCAGCTCCCTCCGGACCAGAACCAGCGCCGGGTCCCACCTCCGCCCCCGTACTCGGACGACTCCGATGGGGAGGAGGAGGTCCGGGACGACGGCAGCGGCGACGAGGACCAGGTCAAGCCGCCCAAGAAGCGCCGGATCGATCCGCGAGGCGACAGATCTCGTCATCGAGAGGTGGGACATCACGCCGGATTAGCCGTCAGCTTTGTCCTTGCTTCACCGCGCAGCTGGTTGCTAACGCCAGATCTGCTCTTGGTGCAGGTTGCTGGTGGGAGGACCGAAGCCGCGAGCGCGCCGCGGACGAAGCGGCTTCCGGTGCCAGGTTCGATTTGCTTGCTGTTTGCTCGACCTCTGCTTGCTCAGTGATGTGATTTCGAGCGCCTTCCGCGCCAAAAAAACTCATTCTTTCTTTTGGGTTCGATTCAGGAACCTTGCGGACGACTCCGCTGCCGGACCGGAACGCTCTGGAGATGATTCTCGACAAGCTGCAGAAGTGCGTATTTCTCTTCTTTTGATGAAATGAAAACATGGAGTGGGATTTGTTGCGTTGACATTTGATTTGATGAACTCGATTTTTTACTGTTGGATTCTGCAGGAAGGATACCTATGCAGTGTTTGCGGAGCCAGTGGATCCGGAGGAGGTGAGAGCCTTTCTTTTTCTTGCCATGCTTGCTCGAGTTGCCATTTAATATGGTATAGTTACTGAGTTCTGATGATGTGGATTTTGATGATGCAGTTGCCTGACTACCATGATGTGATTGAACACCCAATGGATTTTGGTACCGTGAGGAGGAAGCTTGCCAGAAACGTATATCGCTCATTCGAGCAGTTTGAGGTCAGACTACTATTTTTTGTTGCATTCTTAGCTGGCAAAGTATGATGAGAACCATGAACATTATATCGCCATTTGTTGGCTGTTTGAATAATTTTGTTCGGTGTGAGTGGCACTTTTCAGTTCATTCCTTTTTTCTTTTGTCTTTGAGTGGATTCCATCTATAACTGACAGCACAGCGAGCAACCTGCGATACATTAGCGCCACCCCACCTTAGGTCAGCAGGTTCGTCACAAAGCCCAACAAAAGCACAAACTTCTTGACTTCATCACAAATTTGAAACCACATTTCTAGTTCTTGCCTTTGTCAACAGTTTCTGCACATGAGGAAGATTGAAAGGCTTCATTTTTTTGGGGATCTATTGCTAACTAATAGGTGCACTAACTGACATTTGTACCCCTTTTTTCAAAGACCAGACGCACACACATCCAAATACTTACAGTTTTTACTTATATTATGCGACCTCGTGAAAGGTGCCATTACTACAATATGCTTTTGACATTCATTGGCTGTTGGTTTTTTTTCATGTCACTGCAAATATTGGTGCATTGTGTCAATGTTACTCGGTGTCAATGGTTTCTAGTCAGTAGTCGTAGCAGAATGCTCATGGTTGCTGTTATCTGCTGTTATGAATGAATCAGTTTTTTAGTACTGTTTGTAGAGCCAGGGATGCTACATTATTGTATTTGTGCTAGTAAATGATACACCAATGAAAACACCCCAAGAATAGCTCGATGAAAGCTTGCTGACATTTAGGACGTCCCTTTTGACCGGTATATTGAGATAACTTAGCCTTGTGTAGACTGAAGTTCCAAAATTTCTTTGTGTAATTAGCTTACTATGCTAAAAGGTACTCCCTAATGACATTGTTGGCATTTACATAAATCAATCAATCAATGTACCGTGCTGTATAGATTGATTCGTTTAAAATCCTTGTGAACCATGATTCTGCACACTATTGGCTATGACAGATTACACATCTAATGGCTGATTCTTCAGCTCTGACTTATGAGAATAGTAGTTTTTATGAATATGTAGAAGACAAATTACTGGATCACTTTTTTTCCTAAGTTGAATGTCCTAAAAGTTGCTTGCTAAGGTCCCAAATTTATCTTACAAAAATCTGCATGCTTAGGTCTACCAAGCTGGTTGCTACCTCTGATTCCTCATCCAGCCTGTTCATGATTAAATAATGCAGAAACAAGATCTTGTGCCAATGAGGGCATTGTCAAGTCATATAGAAAAATGCAGCCATTGACCTGTTTTGAACAAAAGATGAAACAATATTTTTGAATTTTTTGTATCCATGTTACATAGTATTGTGTTGCCATTGACCTCCGTGTTGGGTAAACTGATTGCAATTGCACCCAAGCATTCAATTTCATTCCAGTGTTATGTCCTGGTCCATTCTGATCTAGTCTGATGTGGCCAGCAACCAACTCAAAATAATGTGGTTCGTTAGTTTTCTGGCCTATACTATAGTGCAACTCGTCACATGAAATATTAAAAAAAGCATCAATTGATTATGAATGAAGCAGTCAAAACAGAACTGAATCAATGGACTTGACTTCATGTTTTCAAATTTGTCTTGTAAAGGCAACACCTGGTGTAATTCCGTAATGGTCCATTATGATCCTTTTGACTGAGGACAATATTTGATATGGCTGTTAAATGATGCGCACTGGTGCTCAAACCAAAAGGACTGATTGATTTATATGACATGCTTCTTTACATTGCAGGATGACGTCTTCTTGATATGCAGCAATGCAATGCAGTACAATGCGCCTGATACAATTTACTTCAGACAGGTATGCAAACAGTCACTGGGAAAAGTGCTATTCAAGTACCCCAGTTTGGGTATTAGCATTAAACATTTCAAGGTATGCTTATGTATGCAGGCCCATTCCATACAGGAGCTGGCAAGAAAGAAGTTTCAGGAACTGAGAGATGAGGGCATACCTACAGAAAATCAGATAAAGAGTGAACAGAAATTTAGGTCAAACTCTGTCAATAGAGAACCTATTAAGAAACCTGTTTTGAGGTATTCAGATGATGATGTAGGCTTCCCGTCACGCAAAGAGCAAGTTAAGAGATCCACTTTAAAAGGTTCAGAAGATGATATAAGCTTCAAAGGTCAAGTTAAGAAACCTATCTCCAGAACTTTGCAGGATGAAAACTCCATATTCCGCGGAGAGCGTGTTAAGAAACCAATCTCCAGAAATTCAGAGGAAGTTTTAAGTTCCTCGTTCCACAAAGAGCGGGCTCAGAAATTGGTTTCCAGAAATTCAGAGGATAATCTGAGCTCCTCAGTCCGAAAAGAAGAAGTTAGGAAAGTCACTCCTAGGAGTTCAGAGAATGATGAGAGCTCCTCTTTCCACAAACAGCAAATCAAGAAACCTTCTTCGCAGAGTTCAAAAGATGACCTGTCTTCCCATAAAAAGCATATTAGGAAGCCAATTTGCAGAAATGGAGAAGATCCATATTTCTCATCCTGCAAAGATCCAGTTGAGAACTCCATTTGCACAAATGGAGAAGATGCAGGTGTTATGTCCACAAAAAGGTTTGCGGAGACGTCCATCAGTAAAAGTAGAGAGGACCTTGGCCACTCCCGCGAAAAATCATCTAAGAAAGTTATTTACAGAGATAAACAAGAAGATGTAGGCTGCAATGAAGAGGCTGTTACGGAGCCTGTTTATGTAAATAGCCAAGGTGCCCTGGGTTCAGATGTCTCTGGTGCGGCCATTGCTTCTGCAGGAGACGGTTCTAATGGCTTAAGCACATCACAGGCTCATGCTATCGAACCTGCAGGTTGTACTGTAGCCAATGGGGTTTTGGACAAAAATGTCAGCTCTCCACAAGATGAGATCAGGTCTGAGAAAGATGAGATCAGATCTGAGAAAACCGATGACATTTCAGGTATTATATTTTTTTTGTTTGATGTTTTCTGTTTGTCTTCACTGAATTAGTTCTCTGTGAAGAGATTCATTATTGAAAGCAATTCATTAGTCAACCTAATTACTACACTTATGTTCATGACGGTGTATTGTAATTTTGAATTAGGATTCAATAGCCTAAGTTATTAAATTTGATGAATTAGCAAGTGTATGTTATGGATAAACGTGAGATGGCCATCACAGTAGAAAAGTAGACATTACGAAATGTTACGATCATTCTATAACGTATAAACAGATGTGTTTGAATGTTTAATCTCACATTTCAAGCATGTTTGAACATTTCAGATGTTTCTATTACAATTTGTAGATGGCCCTTGAAGCATATAACAATTATTAAGATAACTGAATGCTTAAGGATGTATAGTTGAGTTGCATATGGTGGAATGGCATAAATGTAGTTAAAAGTGAATTCAGTCATTCAATAATTCAGTTGATTGCTTTTCTATAACAAATAATCACATCAGCTTTCGTTTTTGAATTCTAATTAATGACACTCTTGTCTTTCTGTCATTTTTCAGCCAAGCCTAGCCCTAGCTACAAGTCAGTTGTGGTTGATGAGACTAGACGGAAAACTTATGATACAACTGAAGAACAGCTTTCATTGGAATCTGACCCTGTTTTTAATGTTTTCTCTGCGGAACCAAAAGAGCTCATTAATGTATGTGAATGCATAATATGTTATTGGCTCTTCTTGAACCACTTGTTTTTCTTTACACTAGCTCAACTGGTTAAATATGCCTTTCAGGTTGGAGTTCATACTGATCACGAGTATGCATATGCAAGAAGTCTGGCTCGTTTTGCTGGTTCGCTTGGTGGTCAAGGCTGGAGAATTGCATCTGAGCGCATTCGGCAAGCGTTGCCTGCTGAAGTAAAGTATGGCCGTGGTTGGGTTGGAGAGTATGAACCTATGTTACCATCTGTTCTTATTGTGAATTGTCAATCTAGAAATCTGAAGAGTTCCGAGGGAAATGTGCGAAGAAATGCTTCTCTTCCTAGAGATAATGAGAAATTCAGACAAACCGAAAGGAATAATCCGAAGGATATGAGTTTGAGTCTACTTAACCGAATAAACACTGGAAATAATGTAGTTGGGGTGCCGGGTCCACTTGAAAGTCCAGAATTTAAGCCAAGAATATTTGGTGTTACTGCCGAGCCCTTGCACACTAATGCATTATCACCACATGAGAATCATAGAGTGTCTGGCAATGTTGCAAAGGCTAAAAGAAGATCCAATGAGCAAATGCGAAAATGTAACTCATCTTCCAGTGCCCGCCCTCTTGAAATGCAACCGCAAAAGCCTGATTGTTCAAAAGGAGCTTCAACAGGCGTGCATGATATGCCTTCGTTGAATAAAGTGACCGGCCAGCCAAGATCATTTTTCCAACCAACAGAAGCTGCCAGGACCCAGCAAATCTCGGAAAGCAATATCCCAATCGAAACGGCACCACAGCGGCTTGAGTGTGCAAAAGGTGCTGCTTCTGGTGTGCATGATATGCCTTCATCGAATGGGCAGCCTAAGCCCTTCTTCCAGTCACAAGAAGCAACCACTTCACATCCCAGAAATGAAGGGGCCTGGGTGTACCATGGGCGACCTGGTGATGGAAAGGTTGGAATATCCAACAAAAGTGGACCATCGCCCAGTGTTGGATTCATATCTAATAATCAAGCAATCAATGCTGCAAATTTTGCAATGAATGTGAGTGGACAAAAGAATTTCATTGAGCATGCAAAATCAGTGGGATCAACTGCAGTGCCTGGTCCGGCAAATATACCAAACAGAGGACTCGATGCTGCCCGGAACATGTTCTCAGCGTTTCCAGCAGCTGTTAGGGAGAACCATAGCATTTCTTCTCTTGCAGGGGCCCAGTCTTGGATCTCATTTGGTGCTTCTTCAGAGAACAAACCAGCTATTGTCAGCCCGACTTTCCTTGACAGTAATTCAGGTTGGAAGATGCCATTTGGAAATGTTCGCCCTTCTGATGATGCTAAAATAAGTGCTGTGCCTCAGTTCTTTAGGCAACCTGTTCAGTTAGCTAGAGAAAACCCGGCTCAAAACAAGGGTTTGGTGATATTTCCACAGTTGGTCCAGACAGATTTCTCAAGATCACAGGGCCAACCACAATGGCAAGGTCTGGTTCCCCACTTGCAACAAAAACCAAGCAAGGATGCACTTCGTCCAGACTTGAACATTGGGTTCCCTTCTCCAGGTTCACCACCGGCTCGGCAATCTTCCGGCATCAATTTGGAAGCACAACAGCCAGACCTTGCGCTGCAGTTGTGAGCCAGGAACGGGCAGTGAAGTACATGAGACCACAGGTTATATATCAGAATCACATAGCATGTACAGACATGCAGAGCTCGGGCACAAAACAAGGTGAAAACAGCATTGGGACATCCATTACATGGATTGGCGGTAATGACAGGGATGGGGATTCACATGTCAAATGCCATCATTGTGACTCATCAACCCATCCCACTGCTGTACAAAGATATCAGAAAATGGATGGATGAACACTGCTTGGAATCAAATCATGTCTATCAGGACATTTTGACCAGGGCTCAATCAAGCATTCGGAGAAATGCCAGTGAAATATTTGTAGGTAGCATATTAGCATGTCCATGACCCAAATACTTCATGCTCCTCTGACCACACTACAGCTTTCTTCGGTGGAAATTTTGGCACCAAAATTTAGGATATCGTTCATTCAGTAGCGTAGGTTCTTGGGGGTGACACCCCTGTAATGGCCAGTGTCACAGTGTATGTTGTAAATGGTTCAGCATTGAATAGATTGTTAGAGTAGCGCTGAATGAAATGTCTTCTGGTTTACTATCTGCTCCAGATCCATTCAGTATAGATGGCTTGTCGAATTCGAAGTGTTGGCATTCCATCTCTAGGTGAAGATCCACTGGCTCGGTTTCACAACGCTACAAGATCCACTTCTAATAGCAGAAATATCATTCCAATATTATCAGGAGGCACATTTTTGTCTTCACTGGAATTTTAACTTCAATTGCTTGTTTGCTCTAAAAAATTTGCAGAAAAATAAATTTCGAACTTCGTAGAATTTGCACTCAATTTTATGTTTCTATGCAATAAATAAAAATTTACATGATGCAGCGCATCTGTGTATGTGTAATAGTTATATGACTGCTCTGTACAAGCCAATGTTCTTTCACAACAATACTAATCCTCACGTGTTTCCTCTGAATTACATACGTGATGAACAATTTACCTTTTTTTTAACTGGTGAACAATTTACATGAACGAATATATGAAAGGACATGAAAATAACTCGATAAGATAATGAAGAGCTGAAGACGACGCTGGTGAACCAGCAGTATGCTTTCCTTTATGACCGGCCTCTTTGAGCCTGTCTTTTAGGGGTGAAATCGGATCGGATACGGACGGATATAACTCATCCCATATTCTATCTCGTATTTTTTTTTATCGGATCCGGAGTTGAGACGGATAGTCCGGATAATTATTTCTTGATCCCGTATCCCATCCTATATTTATATTTCGGAGTCGGAATCGGACACAGATACCATTATAAGGTTTGATGGATAAAAAATTATATGATAATAATATAGTTAAGAGTGACATATGAATATAATGATAACTAACATATAAAAATAAGTATGTTTTGTATCGTTATTTTGACCTAATTTATTGATTTCCTTCATGTTTTCAATGTCATAATTACTTAAATTAAATTATATAAATATTGGATTCTGGATGGATATCGCTCATCCCATATCCTATCCCGCTAGTTTTACTCGGATTTGGATTCAGACACGGATAGTGCCAGATGATTATTAGTGAATCTTATATTTGGCCACATTTGTTTTCTCGGTGTTCAAATCATCGGACGGTCAGATATTATCCGTTCCATTTTCATCCCTACTGCCTTTGTTCCGTCATGGGAAAAATTCAAAATGCATTTTTCTGTGTGGGTTACTGAATATATTTTACAAGTCTTCTCTAAGAATGACACTGTTCACGAGATTCTCACTTCCCTTCCTCTATGGGTGAAGGATAGTATAAGAGCAAGGAAATATGCAGCGGGTGGCACCAGACATTTTTTTGGGGGGATAGCTGGCAGTAGACTTCTATAACATCGGTTTTGCATAACCTTTTGCAAGCAAGATCAGCAATTCAATCAAGATAGGCTCACGCCATTAACAATTTGATTGATGCATTTGTAATTATTTTTGGATAATCAGTTAGAGGTGCAAATACTACGAGACAAAATAGTTTCAGAAAGCAATCCACTAGACCACTACATTCATGTAGTACTTCCTATTACTAAGGGTCAAACAACTATACTACGCTTTGTAGAATTCAGGCAAACAAACACCAGGGTTCCATCTTTATGCGTACAATACAATCTGTGCAAACCGACTTTACACTTGTAACGCTCTCAAAACAGCAGAAACACACTCCAGAGAAGGGGACGTAGGCCAAGTGGTTGCCTTCCGATAACAAGGATGTAAGCAGAAACAACCAGCTGCATAACTTGCGAACCTTGTTGCCCGCCATGTCAAGATGTCATGTCAGGGGCCGACCCAAGGGAAACAGAAGACAGCTTCTGGATCAACTGTTCAACCGAAAAAGAATTTGCATCATCATTCGCTTGGACATTCTGGTGCAAAGCTGGAATGTTCTCCTTTGATGCTTCTGCGGTTGTCACCAGTGGACTGGTCTGGTGCATGAATGCTTCTACCTTGACTACTTCCATTTTCACAACATTGAGATCGGCCATTTCAAAAGGTTCACCTGCTTTTGCAACTTTGAGAGTCACAACCTTCTCTGTTTTGCTTTTCAAAGCATTGCTTTCCTCATGAGGTGCTTCTGTAGATCTTAAGACCTGTTGATCCAACGTACATGCTGCAGGGTTAGTTGAATAGAGTGGAGAGTTCGGTGCGCCAGGAATAGAAAGCTGGGTTTTCACGGGCTGCCCTTGCACCTGTGGACCAATGTTTTGGTCAATTGATTTCCCCTGAAGACATACAAGGCATGAACATTAGAAGCAAATAAGAAAGGACAATTTCATTAGAAATAACATAGAAATGAAATGAGCATACAGATTCTTGTTCATCCACAACTGGGCCTGTTTCATGTGAGCACCCTTCATGTTCAACCACCTTTACCACCTCTGTTGTGGAAGGAAAGGTTTCCATCTGTGCAACTTTTGTTTGTGCAACTTTGAAAGGCTTAGGGCCTGTTTCATGTGAGCACGCTTCATGTTCAGCCACCTTTACCACCTCTGTTGTGGAAGCAAAGGTTTCCATCTGCGCAACTTCTGTTTGTGCAACATTGAAAGGCTTAGGGCCTGTTTTATGTGAGCACGCTTCATGTTCAGCCACCTTTACCACCTCTGTTGTGGAAGCAAAGGTTTCCATCTGCACAACTTCTGTTTGTGCAACTTCGAAAGGCACCGCCTCACTTGTTAAAACGATCATTTTATCAAGGGACACTGCTGTTGATTTTGATTCTGTTTTACTATTTGACGATGATGCAAGAATCATGGTCTGTGCAGAAGATTGCTGAGAGTTTGGTGTGACAGGTAAAGGACACTTAATCTCCATCAGTTGCCGTTGCACTTGTGCACCAACAGTTTGGACAATGGATTTCTCCTGAAGGATAAATGAAAATTGTTATAAGCACATAAAGGACATTCACATTTTTTCAAGAGAACAAAGAAAACGAAATGCACATACAGTTTCAGGTTGGGGGACAACAGGGCCAGTCTGGGTGCACGCTTCAGGTTCAACCACATTAAAAGGCACTGCATCCATCTGTGCAACTTCGTCGGACAATGCCTTCACTACCCTGCTCTTGAAAGCACCACTTTCCTCAGGTGGTGCAGTGGATTTTGGTTCTTGTTGACCAAAGGATGCTGCTGCTGTATTTGTCATCTGAGTAGATGACAATTTGGATTTCGGCGTGATGGGTAGCAAACCCTGGACCTTCTTGGAGTGCACTTGGTCAGTTGATTTCTCCTGAAGATACACACGATAGTGTTAGATGATCATCAATAAAGGACATTAACGTTATTGCGCAGGAAAAAGCTTAAACGTAAATACACTTACAGAATCAAAAAATCCTATCTTGGGTTTAGGCCGTCGCAGCCCCAATGGCTTAGAACCTTTTCCTTTGTCAGTTGTGTCTGAAGTAGCTATCAAACTATCCCCGGATGATCTTGTTGCTGAAGACTGCCCCTCTGTGACAATAGGAGGCCTAAGCTTTGTTGTTAGGGGGTGGTCATTGCTCTTTCTGAGGGAGGGGGACAGTGAACTAAACACCTCGGATGTGTGGCTCATCTTCCCTACAGTAGAAGCTGTTGAAGCCCCAGAAATCACAGAGCTCATGCTGTCGATAGAGCTATTAGGTGAAATGTTCGGCGATGCACGGGCACTGTGAACCCTAGCTGGGATGTTTCCTGATGATCTTGCTGGTTTAGTTTTGCTGCAATCATATTTTGTTGGTGGGCGAATAGGAATCCTCTGGGCTGTCCTTTTTGTGCTGCTTATAGTTGCTGATATGTTTTTTGTATCTGGCTTAGTTTTTATTGTAGTTAAGTCACCTGTTTTCGCTACTGAACTGGATTTCATCCCACCAGGTCGCACACCAGCTGAAGTATTGGTAGATTTACCAACTGCATGTCTGTTACCTACACCCCCTGAAAGAGAAAACACACATCAGGCGGTCAGGCTTACTGTATTTAATTTATGGCAGAGCAAATTATGTATGTCAATTAACGCACCAGTGCTGCTTCTTTTGTCTGAAATTCCTGAGGCAATAGACGTGTTGGTGGATGACCTCATTGTAGCAACTCTTGGCAGAGCCCTCGGAGGTCTTGAGGATGGTTTTGCTTCTCCATCCTGAGCCAGAATCTTGTCACACAAAGCGAATAAAATTGAATCTTTAAAATTAAATATGCAATCAAAATCAGAATATTGCACAAAACTAACTTTTATTAAGCAATCAAATTGGAATTTTGATTTCTTGTGAAGTTACATAAGCTTCATGAGCAAGAACAACCGGCAATCCTAGACACTGGGATTTGATTCATGTGCAGGTACATAACTTCAGTTTTAAAAGTGGAAAAATAGTAGTTGTTTGACAAGAGGACAAGATAATGAAGCCAAGATCACCGTACTCACAAGGATTTCAGTCAATTGCAAAGTTAGGAAATATGATAACTACATAAATTGCGCCATTATTACCAGTACAATAAATTTTTAAACAAGCCTCCAATCATTGGAGAAATGTAAGTACAGAAACGCTCATGACTGCTGAGGTTTAGTTGCATAATTTCACTAGAACGCAACCTCAGTTTTAAAGTGGCAACAATTTAGTTTTGACTTGAAACAAAGACAAATGAAGCCTAGGTGGTCCCATACACAAAGATTTCAGTCAATTGCAAAGTCAGGAAATATCACAAGTTGCATCACCATTAGCATTTAGCAAAACCGTAAATTTTGAGACAAACATCCAAATTTTTTTTTGTGAAATGTTAAACTACATAAACACCCATGATTACTGAAGATTACTAGCATGAGACATACCACTCTTGCAGCTGTAGGCTCTTTTGAGGTGACTTGGGGCCTTTGTTTGCCACCAACTCCTTGGCTTGTTGAAACAGGGGCCCTTATCTGATGATAAGAAAATGTTGGCTAGTGACAGTCACTGACGACTGAAATTGAACTAGATCACTGATTCGAATGATTAAACGTACCTTCATCTGTGGCATCTGGTCAGACCTCTTTCTTGCTACAAAGAGTACAAAAATGATTATATCAGTTGCAAACAGCAGGCAAAGTTCACTAGAGTTAAGAGTTCTAGAGCATATGTAGCACATAGAGCCTACTTTGAACAGTTGATACCTGCAACACGAGGAGCATTTGCTGTTGCCCTGGATGGTTTTGAGTCAGCAGGAGGCTTGGTTGTAACTTTATTGGGTTTACCAAGCGACCTCTGAATGGAAGCACGGACATTGTCAAACAGTTCTGTCTCAATACTTTCCATCACCCAGCTTTCGCTTTCCAGAGTAGAAGTTGTCGATTCCCCTGATCTTCTACTTTCCTCTGTGATTCCAGGGAGCCTGGAACCCTGTGTCTTGCGGAAGGTACTGTTCACAATGGCCAGCTCCTCAGTATCCAAAACACCTGCTTAGATGATTATGAAATATTAGGAGCCATTATCTATCGGCATCAGAAAATGCAGTTCTACTATAATAAGAGACAACAATAATTTCAATTGGAAACAGGGAAAGTAAATATTCAGGACTTCCTTGTTCCTTCTAGATATTGTCTATATATATCAGGACATATAAGTCTATAACAAACAGCAGCTATTACAAAAAGGAGTGATTTGGCTAGTCAAGACAAGAATACAGGTAGTTAAAAAAAAAAGACAAGAATACAGCTAGGGATAAAGCAACCTCTGCTGGTGAATATGAACAAGCGGCAATCAACAATTTCGATACAAAGAGGGATACAGTTCAAGCCCTATGAATACATCAGGACACTCAAATCTACCCCGGAAGGTATAAATGACATAAAAGTAAGATCTGATTCACGATCACGTGAATCGGGATAAAACAATCCAACCTTCACTGGTGAAGAAGGCGCTGTCCCAAGCTAAGCTTTTGCGGAGGTTAACGCCCGTCTTGGCCTTTCGCTGCTTCGGGGACTCCGCCCGCTCCGGTGCCGTCTCATCCTCCGTCCCACCGTTCACATGCGCAGCCCGGCCGGCCGCCACGGGAGAATCACCGGTGGGGCCCGAATCAGCAGCCGCCTCCGCGGCGCTTACACAAAAACCTACAAATCGAGCACCATCGTCAGATCCCGCAATTCACAACCACAAGGGGCACCAACCAATGCCCTCAACACCCAAACCCTGCATACCCAGCTCCCGAAATGGCGGTGGAAGGAGAACCGGGTGGCTTGCTCACCTGCGCGGGGCGGGTCGCGGTCCGGCGGTTGCGGCAGCGCCGGCGGAGAGGCGAGGCCAAGGAAAAGGTCGTCCTCGCCAGATACGTCAATGAGCGAGAGCGCCTCCATCACCGGAGCCCGACCAGCCAAACCCTAGATCGCCGGGGAAGGAGGAGGTGTGAATGCGATTGCGATTGCTGAGTGAGCGCTAGAGAGACGTTGGGGGAGGGGGAGGGGGAGGCGGCGGGTTTGGCCGGGTATAAAAAATAGTGGGAGGAATGGGGGTTGTGGGGCCGCGAGGAACTCGTCGTGCTGTTTTCATGAGGATGACGGGTGGGGCCGGCGCGTGGGTCAGGAGGAAAGTTTCGTTTGCCTAGGTTTATTATGACAATTTTTCTTTTTGGAAAGGAGCCTGGGTGATTAGATTAGGACACGGGCGGGATGATTTGAATTTTGGGGAGTTTGGGCTGGGTTCGTATTGGGCTGTTTCAAGTTGTTTTGGTCCGTAAGGCATCTGCCTGCATCAGAATTGGATCCAGGATGCAACAATCAACACCAAACGCACTTCAGAAATTCCAGAGTTCCTCGCGCCTCCTCCTCAAGCGATCGGGGTGTTCGTTTCCTTTAAAACTAAAATTTAACTCCTAAAATTTGAGTTAAATTTTAGTCCATTTTAGAAAGCTAAAGTTTAGTTATATTTTTAGTTCCTTTTTATCTCTAGAGCTAAAGTTTAGCTCTAGTTTTAGCTCACCCATTCGTTTCACTAGAGTTAAACTTTGAACTAAAATTTAGTTTAAGTCCTTTAATCCTTGAAAACGAACAGCCTCTAAGTACTTCTTTTTTTTTTGCAGGGGTGTATATGTACTTTAATACGAGCTGTGAATAAACGTTACTAGTGTGAGCCACACATCTTACAACTGCAATAAACTGAAATACTCATGCCATGTTTTGTATTGAACGACTAACAAACATGACACTTCGAAATTAAGCATTGCTACTGATTATCATTAATTTATAAAATCACTCTAGTGAAAATGCTACCTCTCTCCTCTCACTTTGACACTGTACTACGCTTCAAGTCTGAGAAACAGAGACGTAAGTACCGAAGTTCATACAGCTCTTCCCCATGGGTAGCAGCCAAGGACACGAAGGAAACTTGCCATTTCCTGCAAATTGTGTAAAGCATCCTGGGTTTAACAACTCCAGAAGTCGACAACTATTCAGTCACTAGTATGCTGATAATTCATTCGAAAATTTTATAATATGCCGTTCATCTAGGAACAGCCTCAATTATATCTTGAACAAATGCAGACCAGAGAAGGTTGACCTTTAGGTCCTTCAAAGCATTCTGTGCGTGGAACTCAGCCATCGATGCTTCAAAATCAACGTAAAAAGTGTAATTGAACTGCCTGCAGGCAAGAATATTGGTTTCAATAAACTGGTAGTATTGATAATCAAATGCAGGAATCTCTGTAATAGAGAAATGCACTCACTTGACAGCATGCTATTTGTTATTAAAAACTAAAATAAACTTAATAGATACAACCAACATGTTCTTGATACAACTAGCAGCAGGATAAGAATTAAAGTCAGGTTGGCCTGATCACAATAGTGCTGTTCCTCTCAGATTTTTGTTCATAAAGAAATCCTCAATTTCTTCAATGTAAATTTTCTAAGTAAAAAAGATGTTTATCAGTACAAGAGATTTTAGTCTCAATAACAACTATTTAACAGAAACGGATACTTCTGCACCAAAAGTATAATAGCCAATAACAATTATTTGATAGAACAGACACTTTTCCGCTGAAAGTATAATGGCCAATAAGAATTTTTTAATAGAAACCAATACTTCTCCGTTGAAAGTACATTGGCGTACTTTTCAGTTCCCAGAGTCCTCATTGGCTTGCCCTTATTTGGCCTGCTCTCAATCTTCAATTTGGCAATAAAAAATCAAAGTTTCAGAACCAGTTTCCACTTGCAAAAAGAAATACTGAATTAAGTTCAAGTATTAATGAAACTTCACCTTAGTCAAATTTATTTCTCTTTTCCAAAATGCCCCTAAAGCTTTGTAAAGTATCGCGGGACCTTCTTCAAGATTGAAAACGATGCTTGTCTGAAAAAATTAAGATATAGCTAATGGCATAATCAAACAGTAGATTAAAGAATTGCATTTGTATTTTGTAGAAAAATAGAAAAAATCAAGCACCTTAAATTGGCCATGTTCTTTGGGAAGGTTGGCAGTTGTAGACAATGTCAAGTATCTCGTGATATTGGGTGAAGCGTCCTGTGACATCGTACAATATATAGCTGTCACATTTCTTAAAGCATCCTGTGAGAGGAAGCCAAACATGAACTAAAAAGGCATATGGTTGACGACAAGTCGACAATGCTGGTAGTTATTATGACGATTGACGACAATGCTGGTAGTGATAAAAAAAACTAGTTATCTCGAATGATTTCCCTAGAAAACAATAAAATCCACACAGAGCTGTAAAAACAGTGGAAATAGTGATAACAGTGTGAGCTAACCGATAGTACTGTGAAAACAGTGGAAGTTAGTAGCATACGATGATCAATAAAAAGAGATTGTAAACATGTGGGGGTGGTGCAAATGGATCTAGAAACAGGCGAAAACTCTTCGCCCTCATACCCTTCACCCTTGAGGAATTGCGGAAACATGTCCCTTGTTTAGTAGGTGTAATCAGTGAAGAGGGTAAGTGCCGCAGGACTATAAGTGCCTTCCTTACCAATCATATTTCATTTTTACCGCTCTGCCAATCATACCTGGCATGTTGGCAAAAAAAAGTAAATAAACTTAATATAAATATATATAAGGTTTTTACTACCTGAAAATTGCATTCTAATATGTTAAGCCCATACAACTCTGCTAATAGAGCACTGCCTATAACTCCAGCATCTCTTAGATTTTGCTTGGATATAATCTGCAAAAATAGGTATCCACTCTCATATACAAGAATATACATGATACAATAATGATCATGTAATTGTTTTATCAGGTACCTGAGCACCATCAGCTCCATGATGGACATTCATCTTTGAAACACCTAAATTAGAAAGTGAATGCTCGCATTGAGCAAGATCCTGCATGTAAAACACAAATGATGAGGAGATTAATTACTCTCCTAATATTGATGCATGCTCTGTTTTTTATTTGTATCTGGTAGCTTTGTCCAATGGAACATATATGATCACATCTTTAGACTAGACGAATCCATTGAGCCATACACCTTGATCAAGGTGATAGAGCAGGGCAGGTGGCCACATAAAGGGAACAACATTGTCAACAGTAAGTAGCAGTTGGGAATACACATATAAGTCTTCAGTTTAGCAAATCAACCTGTGGATGGCTGAAAATTATCTGCAAATCATCCTTCTGAACTCCGGGTAGAGCTAACAGACATAACTCAACATCCATTATCATTTCTTGCACAATTTGTAAATTGTGACAAAGAAGGAAGTCGTAGCTCTGATGAAAGCTTCCAGAGGATGAATTTTCAATGGGAAGAACAATTACGTCAGCAAGGGAAGACTCAACAGCCTATATCAGTAAGAATTCGACTAAGAATATAGTTTACTTTTAAGGTAATGAGTTTCAGATGTATATGAAATTTGTAAAGAATGACAACCTTAAATGCCTTTTCAAACCTTTGGAAGGGAACAGCTGTACACTCTGGAAAGGCTTTTAACACCATTATCTGAGTGGTCGTACCTGGTGAGCCCTACATACAAGAAAACAAGCATGAAACATCATATAAGGGTTAACGAATATGATCATCTCTTATACCTGATATGCAACACGGACATGAGACTTTTCATGACCAAGTGACAGATCAGTGAATGGCAACGGACCTGCATAAGAGAGAGGGATATCATCACATATCATGCATAAAATGGTTGTGGGTTGAACGCAGTCTTTACAAAAAATGAAGTAGTTGCATAGAAATCATCCAGTGTTTTCGTCTCTTTAACAATAATATAGATGCAAACAAATAGGGTTTGACCAAACAAAAATGGTTTCAGTGCTGAACCCTAACTTAAGATACTTATCAAGCTGCATAAATGCAAAGAAACAGTCGAAGAGAAATGAGCGGAGAGGTTAAATTATAAACACCAATAGCAGTTTGGGTCACTCGGCAATAAAAAAAATTGTGACCCAAGGAGAGTAAAATGATCAAAGCTGAATCCTAACATCACCCTTTCTGTCGGCCTCTTCTATGCCACCTCAGTACTAGTGTCTAATACTCCATCTTTTCAGTACTAGTGTACACCTTTCTTAAATGACATATTGTTTATTCAGAAGTGGAATGATCCTAACATCACCATCTCTATCGGCCTTTTGATACCACCAAGGTGCATGCGAGACTTAGAGACTGCTTCTTGACTATTTGATATACGATAAGTTTTATTTTTGATCAATTATTTTGAACTTATTTTTGTAGGCGAGGTATATCTTAAAAGGTTCACTCGCACCAGTGGCCAAGTTTGAGCCGACTTTATGGAGAGGCCATGGGCTAAAAATTTGAGTAGAAGGGGGATGGCTACTGACATGGGCCAACACAAACTAAGTGGTGAACCTTATTTTTTCATAGGCCTGGGAGGGGGTGGGTTGGGGTGGGGGGAGGGGGGGGGGCACGGCCCGCCTAGTCCTAGTGAAGCTTCACAACTGACTACCATCGACACGACAACGTTGCGTGGTGTGACAATAAGGCGGTGACGATGACAAATGGCACATGAGGATTGTCAGTAGTGGCGGATATGTCTTATATAGTCACTTCCTCATCACCGGCCACATGCACAATGGTCTTCAAGAGTATCCATGTCTTATGGAACCGAAAGTTATATTAACATGGTGTTTGTTAGCATGAAATTGAGGATCTATAACAATAGATGATAAATGAAAACCACACTCTACGGGTCAATGTTTTATCCGAGTTCTTTTTTATGATCGCTCTCACACTCTTCGAAACATTGGACTACTACACGGAAGGAAAAAGATAAAATCAAAGAGAGACATTCACAAGCCTTGAAAAAAAGGCATTGCCCAGGCGCTGCTTCCATGTGATTAGGCACTACGCGCCATCTTACCGCCTCGCCTTAGGGGTAGGCAGTGGTTACGCGTTGACGGGCGTGTCAGAGGGCCAAGGCGGGCAAAGCAAAGCCGAATGGCGTGCCTCCTCCACAAATCTTGTGCTTTCGCCGCTGGATCTCGTGCCTCCGCTGTCGTATCTCGTGCCTCGACGTCCTGCCGATTTCCCATCGCCATGTCATCCGCTATGACCAGAAAGGAGAGAAACGGGAATAGAACAGAAGTGATGGTGGCGGCTCGGTTCGTGTACGATCGTTTAGAGTAACGACATGTGATGGGCCACTGGGGCGTGAGTGGGCTGACTGTGCCACTAAAACAGAAGCTCATGCTAACATTTTATCATTTTTCTTTCCTTTGTCTGCATTTTAATCTCTACTTGTATTTAGAAGTCAAAATTACTATAGTAAGAAACGCCTAGGAATGCCTAAGCTCTAGGCGAAGGCTCACCGCGCGCCTAATAAATGTGAAAGACCATGATCACTTCCATGTACCATTGATTGACATTTGTTTGTACCTATGTGGCCTTTGGGGGTGGGGGGAGAGGGGAGGATATTGTAGAAAAGAGACAAGCCTCCAAACAGGCTTTGTCTTGGTTCCGACACTCCAACATGTGTTTGCTTATTATAAAGTGATGAGGAGTGGTGATATAATGGGTTGAAAACCTCAATGGTTAGAGTAAACATCAATACTAAGCTTATCAGTGGCGAAGCCAGAGTGGAGAAGACCATGGTGCCACACCTTTAGATTTACATGTTCTCAAGAGAATTTCTCAGTTGAAAATACACTATTAACAAAGGGGAAATCAGATTGGACCCTGATGCATGTGCACCAAGGTACTTGAACCTGGCTTTGCGAGTGAGCTTATATGTTGTATAACCCTTCCACTTGGTTGGTTGAGGATTAGTGGTAGATCACCAATCACAAGGGTTGTAAGTTATTGTGTGCTGAGGAGCAAATGACTTCCATGTCCTCATATCTTCAAAGTTTCAAATCTAATAAGGTGGCAGCCCCGCACCATACTCCTACATGAGTTGCTTGCCTATGAAAGGGGGGTAGGGGGTGAGAAGGAGGCATGCCTTCCATTATTGGACTTTGTCATGGTTCCAACATTATTGTAACCCGTATTTGTTTACCATAAAAGATGAGGATTGGCCATACGATTGGTTCACAATCTGGATGGTTAGGTTAGATGTTGGAGTGTAGTTGGTTCTGCCATGTGGATTGTTGAGGATAAGAGGTAGAACACAAATCAAGAGGTTTTAGGTTATTGTATTTATTGATAACAAGGGTACCGAGAGACAAATGACTCGCATGCTTGTGACCTTAGAACAGTTTCTTGAGGCTCATGTAGCAATCTATGTTTCCAATTTTGCAACCCAGGGTTGACGTTGCCGATTGAGCCAAACATATTGTATCAGTCGCCATCTAAACATCTCCACAAAGTTTCATATCCAATATCATAATTGGTGGTCATGGTCTACCAATTGTGTTGTCAAAAATGTTGTGGCGGACGAGATGACCACGTCGACTTATGGTGAATTGAGGTGATGGCTTTGTTGCTGTTTTTGACATGTCCATAAGAACTTCTTAGGACGAGTGCGATGTATACTACCCAACTCGGTAGTAAGATGGGAGCCAACCAAAATCGGTTTTAGTTATTATAAATCTCACAATGATTGTTACAGCAAAGTGGGTCCCATAGCAAAATGAAAAACTAGCAGCCTACAAACCGTTGCTTTCCCTTATACCCCACAGTAGTGCTAAGAGCAAGTATTATGGAGTCTAGCAGCAGGCAAAATGGATTGCCACATCAGAAAAATCATCGCTGGCAGAGAGAGAAAGAGAGAGAGAAAGTGAAGCAGGCGACTCGTTAAACATCGACTAAGATGGGTGAAATTGCTCTTGGGCTGCTCCTATTCGCTGCATTCCTTCCTATAAACATGGACATCATTAAAGTTAAGTGGGGGACCAGCAACCCATGCATGTGAAGGCTCTCCACGCTGGCGTTTATTTCGCCTACGACGGGCGCTCCTATTAGCCTTGCTCTAATGCCAGCAATAGCTATTTTATATTTACTACCTAGTTTCACAATGCTTAGAGTCTGTTTGGTTTCTTTCCAACGTCAACCTTTCCAAAAATTGGCATTACCTACAAAATTGGCCAGCATTTGGTTTACACCCAAATATTGGAAACGCCAACAGAAATTTGGTAACAGCAGTGCAACTCCTAGCAAAAACGAAGGCGCGGCGCTGGCGAGAAAAATGCTCGCCAAACATTGGCGTGGGGCACCTCCCTCTCCACCTTGACGTGGCAGCTTATTACAAGTTGCATTCAATGTTTTGTTGATTTGATTTGCAAGCTTGGGATTATAATATCTCTTAAACCATATATTATTTTTATAATCCGTTTGAACTATCTTACTCCTTGTAATTAACTCTACAAAACTAGATCAAACTTGACTATATAATAACTAAAAACATATTATTTTTAAATAATAATAATAAATATATAATATACCCCACATGTCATACATACAAGTGAATAGATTTTGGCAAGGCTATAATCGAAACATCACTTTACCAAATATTTGGTAATACCAGCATTTTGGCTTTACCAAGTTTTGGTAAGGTAAATATGGGTTACAAACCAAACATACCCTTACTGTCTGCCATTTATTGCTTAGTGTCGGCTTTTGATCATATTGTGGACCCCCTTATATAAGTCATGTTGGAGCAACCAAAGAGAAAAAGAGTCCACGAAAGAAGTTCGGCGTAGGCCAAATATCAACAGTATGGATGTGTCTTGAAAGCATGCACAATGAGATTGAATAGATTTCTTTAATTATTGGAGAGAGCGAGAGTGTGGGTGCAAATGTGTTTATAAAAAAAAAACACTTACAATTGTTTTCATCTAAACTGTCAAATCAAGATCTGATGGGAGTGTTTGACATTAGGATAACTACTGTTGTTCTCTTGAGATGGGAGTGTTTGACGTTAGGGCATTCTCAATTCTCATCCAAATGAAGTACACCAAAGATTTGTCTTAGTAGTCCTTTATTTATACACATCAAAGATTTCTCCCTTAGTAGTAGACTATACTGTATTACCAAACCATCTAAAAACTCTCTTCGACGCGGTTACGTACCCTTCACCGACAGCTTCTTCCCGGGCGACGTGATCGTGCCCGGCGCACCGGAACTTCGTGGTGGCGCGTCATCGTCTACGTTGCGCTGGTCATCATCGCGCATCTTAGCACGGCCCACAGACGGCGATGATCCTAGCCGCTGGTTCGGTCTCGCGGTGGTTGGCCAAGCGGCCATCCGCGAGGGCATGACGGCGGCGGCACGGAGCGAGATGCAGAAGGGCGGCGCGGCGCCGGCCATGGGCGCACAGAAGAGCAGGCAGAGCAGAGTCCGAGGAAGACGGAGAGAGGCGCGTGTGTGAGGCACGTGAGGCAAATGGCGTGTGCAGCAGCTGCTGCTTTGGGAATGCTTAACCACGGACGGCGTTAGCTTTGTTGTTGCCTGTTAGGGTGGATGGATCGGTTCGCAGTTTGTAGCCATGCATGAGCCTTTTGACGCAAATGCAGGGGAGGTGCGTTTCTACCGTTTTTGTCTGCTTCTCTTTGCTTCCCGCGCTAGCGGCTCGATTGCTCGCTCATGGTGTCGAGAGACGACGAGAGTCTTCGCCAGGCGACAGGGAACGTATGCGGTATGCATCATGAGCTGTTTGCCAGCTTTGATCATTTTCCCGTAATAACTAAGCAACATAAAAACTGTGACTTCCTAAAACGAAATCCTATCATTTTTTAGATGAAAAGGCCACACAAATCGTAGCACATACTGTATTGAACAACAGGCACGTGCACTTACTAGACAGAGAATTTCTAGTCGAGGCACAGCAACGCCCCCTTCCCGAGTTCCTCCGTGCTGGCGCCGTCGTTCCCGAATCCCGTCGAAGCTCTATGGACCGTATGGACACGCAAGCGACCTGCCCTCGTCGCCGCTGTGCGGCGACCACCGGCGAGGACTAGCCCTGGTGCTGCCAAGATGCATGTTTAATGTTCCTGGTCACTGCATGGAGCCATGGAGATGGTGAGAGAACAAGAAATCACATGGAATACTTGTAGCAGTAAGTTCAAGCAGTAGGAAGCCAATTAATCCTTGTGGAGGAGTAGGTGCAAAAGTCATCCTTTCCTGCCAATCACACAGATGATGCGTCAAGTCAATTTATATATTTTGTACACAAGGAAATATTATGGCTCTATGTGCAAATACATTGTACGCTGCGAATAAAAAAGCAAGCGAAATTCCTCGTGTCAATTATAGCGTTACACAGAGGATTGTAGCGTTCTCTGACGGAATAGATTGTAGCTTCCTTTACAAAAGGAAATCGGAGCTGTAAAGAACTGCTACTCTTCTTGTTTCCCTATTAGCAAAAATGAAGCGCCTCTCTGACTACTTTCGTTGTCGCGCCAAAGAGATTTCTGAAATGCTTGTCCAAAAAAGAGATTTCTGAGACTTTGATGGTCAAACATTCAGTCAAAAATCTCAAGTGGGGGAAAGAAAGAAACAGGTAACCTGGACTGGACCAGCCCGTCCTTGTCCACATCGAACTGACGTACTGACGGTGGTGTAGGCGTCACTTTTTCTGCTGCCTTGCAAGGGAGCCAAAACTTCCCGTGCATCACGAAGAAACGTCACACACCAAGCATCGCAATCGCGTCATCTTTTTGCGTACCTTGAGGTACGTCCAAAAAACCTGAGCTTCGAAAGAGGGACCGATCCTGGCGGACGAGATGCTGAATTTTGTACAAAGCTCGAACAAGACCTGTCCTGCACTATCAGTCTTTCGGTCTTTGCACTGGAAGAGTGGAAGTGAGAAATTTGAATGTTTTTCTGTCTGATATATGTACTCAACTGATTTGATGGTCAAGCAGTAAAGAATCTCAAGTGAAGTGCACTGAATTATCAAACATGTTGGCATACGACTCCCTTATTTGTAGACCCATACTAAATGAATAAGATAAATACGGCGCGCGGTGACACTTCACTGTACACCAACTTCGGACGCAAGGTCTTCAAAATATGTGTAGTATTTGATACTCCCCTCTTCTCAAATTATTTTCACCAGAATAACAACTTAGTTAATGAATTAGGGTCATTGTTCTGACGAGAACTTGAGTTGTTGCCTAACGCGAACTAGAGTTGTTGTTCTAATGAAATAATATGAAAAATGAAGTAAGTATTTTTCTTATTCTTATTTACAAATATAGTACCCACAATACTGCCACGGTTCCCTTGGAAACACAAACTACTACCGGTATATGATTTTCCATATTGTTTACCTTACTTAGAGAAAAGAAGATTCCTATTTCCCCCTCAAGTTGTTTATAAATACTGTCCCTCTAATTATATACTCTCCCCGTCTTAAAATAATTGACGTTTTAGGTTTGGACACGGGAATTAAGAAGAAGTGAAAAAGGTAGGTGTGCAGAAAACGAGAAGGAGAGAGATAGAGATAGAGATGTATTAGAAAGAGAGAAAGTTACATCGGAAAGTGAGAATGATAATTATATTAGAACATTTAAAGTTAGCTAAAGTGTCAAATATTTTAGAATGGAGGGAGTATATAAATATTCAAATATAAAAAACCAGGAGGGGTGTACATATGACTACCGTCTCTTCACTTCAAGTTGTGGTCCCAAGTTTGCCACTTGTTACCACACTAAACATACGAATACTGACTTAAAAAAAAAGAGACATATGAATACCGTAACACAAACTAAACTACTAATTTCCCCTGCAAAACCATGTATCATGGGCAAAAGCGACATACTGTAAGCTATTTGTTTCACTGTATACAAAAACAAAACTTTCAACTGCCCTTTGCTAAAAACTTCCAAAATTCTATTGCAGGAGAAACCATGCTCAGTCTCAGTCCTTAGCAGAAGTTCCAGGCTTCCAGCCGCACTAGATCGAAATTCAGTGCCATTCGCACACATGAGGAGGAATGTTTGTTCCCAGCCATGCACGGTAAAGCCTGCATGTAGGCCGATGATTCTGCCCTGCAAAGTGCAGACACGAAACACAGGGATTGCATGCAAACATCTTTAGCAGGCGCAGCAGTAGCCCATAGCCATCATAAGCTAGCACTAGAAAAGGAACCATCGATTCATCGATCCAAGCAACATGCAATTCCATTTCCCTGCTTTCATGGTCAAATATCATGCATGCTTTGTACTTTGAGACGCATAAGGAATTCCATGATTCCATCTGAAGCAGTACAACAATGGAGACTTTTCGACTCAAACAGTTCATATCTATCAACTCTTCCAAGCGAT
Source organism: Eleusine coracana subsp. coracana (assembly GCA_032690845.1). NCBI lineage: Eukaryota > Viridiplantae > Streptophyta > Magnoliopsida > Poales > Poaceae > Eleusine > Eleusine coracana. The sequence goes on from CM064430.1 coordinate 47,635,882, forward strand.
TCTCCATGGCCTTGTTCTTCCCTTCAGAAACTTTTTGCAGAAACCAGAAAGATATAGGAGACGATTTATGTTCAAAGATATGAAACAACAAAGGAATTCTTGCATTTTGGTACTACACAGTTTTACAACCCATTGCTGAGCAATCAGTGAAAAGAGGAACAGAAGAGAAAGGAAAATGGCAGACCTAGTTCAACACTCTAGTCCCTGTCCGTGGCAGCTAAACTCACTGAACATCACAAGTACACAGCCTAATCTAGAGATCTGAGGAAGCTGAGGCAGTAATTACAGATTCTGGGTGATGGCTTTTACATGGCTTTCACTAATTCGATACCCCTGGATCAGTGACTACGTCTCTTTGCCTTTGCCCTTCTTAGACTTGGACGACTTCTTATCATTCTTGGACCCAAGACTGTTAACCCAGGTGTAGTCGCTGGGGACGGTGAAGGGGTCAGTATTGTCTGCAACCTGCGATAGATTCACCGGTTTTGATCTGGAGCTCTTCGAGCTCCACTTCAGATAGCTCTTGTGGGTGTCGGGCTTAGACATGATGCTTCCTGGTCCTGGGCTCGCGAGGAGGCTGGGGCTGGACATCGGCGTAAAGAACTCCTCCGGCTCGATAAGAGGAACAAACTTGGTGAACGTGATCACCACCCTTACTGTCGGAACAACAGGGATCGCAACCTGTGCGGACCGCAAAAAATAGATAGCATGAGTAGTAGTTGATTTGGGTCACATGCACTAAACTAATTCCAACTATAGTAGTACACTAGTACTAAATAAGCAAAATGATGTGCAAAGCTATTGGAAGATGTTACAGTTTGGTATACTAAGTAGGACAGTACGTTGTAGCAAGCGATGGTGTGTACGCTCTAATAGAAAACCATTTCTGTGAATCATGGAGAACCTTGAAGTGCTCCATGCTGTATATTGAACAAGTTTCTACTTTCTAGCATGGTAAGGCAGTTATTTGTATCAGTCTTCATTTATCTTAGAGATTCCCTTAGCATTCATCAAACCAGAAAGTAATCACTTTCCTTTTCCATGTACCATGCACTATGTGCAGATGAGCACCTGCACTGAATAAATTCTCTTAAATTTTCCCCTCAACGGTTGTCTCACATTTATTCAGCTTTGTACTGTTCTGCAACACTAAACAGTGAAGAACTGTTGAAACTACTCGTATAATAATACCTCACATGTTGCAGCGGAATACACCACAATTTTGCTTCAATTCCCTATACCATTGCTACTATTAGAGTTAAACTGTACCCATTGTAGCAATTGAGAATCACAAGGCATAAAACTCGCTGATTTTTAAGACAATATAGCAGAAAGTTCACTGAAGCTCTGTTGGTTAGTCATTTATGCTGGTGCCTAGTGCATTACCATTACAAAGATTTGACCCAAACACTTTGCTAAATTCCTCAAGATTTCCAAATTGTCAGCAGAATTATGCAACCAGTTATGCAAATTTGTTCTCTTGAGTGAGGAGAGCAAAATTAGAGGTGATTACCTTCACCGGAAAGGTCCCTGGTGGGAACTTGGTGGTGAGCAGCTCACGGAGACGGCGCACGGCACGGACACGGCTCGCCAGGATGTCCAGCAGCGGCAGGAACTCGTCGACAGTCAGCGGGAAGTCCTCGGTGAGCCACACGGAGGGCCGCAGCGTCTTCACCGTCTCCTCCTCCTTCCACTTGGCTCCCCCCGTTGACCCTGTGTGCCGGCCGAAAAAGCCGTCCTCGCCACGCCCCACCGACGCGCACGGCGGCAGCCGTCGCGGCACGTCCACACTGTTCCTCCGCCGCTGCGGGGTCCCCATGTGCGAGGGCGGCCCTGCCACACTGCGCCGGCCGGGCACGTAGCAGCTGCGGCGCGCCGTCGGCGGCGGGATGTCCGCGACCAAGAAGTCCCCGTCCTCATCGTCGTCCCGGATCTCCAGCGGCAGGAACTCGTCGTCATCCCCGTCGTCATCCTCGTCTCCGGCGGCGAAATCGAAGGTGAAATCCTTGCGGCCGTTGCTTGCCGCCTTGAGGGTGCGGAAGGAGAAGACGACGTTGTGGACATCGAACACCCGTGCCTTCCACTCCCCGACGCTCTCCGTCTTCTCCTTCCGCAGCCACGTAGTCCTCGGCACGAGCCTCGCGGCGGTAATGTTGAGCCCCGGCCGGTACGCCGCCGCGTCGGAGGTGGCGGCGTCCTCGTCGCCGGCAGCCGCCGCCGCCGCGAACGCGTCGTGCACCTCGCGCTTGCCGCGGTGGAGCACGAGCAGAGAGCCGGGCGGCAGGCGGCTCCCGCCGGCTGTCGCCTCCTCGCCGAAAAAGAGGAAGGAGTGGTCGGCACGGCGGATGCGGAGGCCGTCGAACCCGGCGAGCGTGGTGTCCGCGCGCAGGTCGGCGCCGCGCTTCCAGATGCGGTAGGTGTCGGACGGCGCGGCGCGGGAGAGGAGCGGCACGACGGAGCTCTCGAAGTGGAAGTCCACCTCGAGGTAGAAGTCCTGGACCCCGCGGAGCGCGGCGGAGAGGGCCGGGGCCCGGCGCCGGAGCTTGGCCCACGCAGCGAGGCGGTGGGCCCGGAGGAGGCAGGCCGCGATGTCCCTGCAGCCCAGGCAGAGGGCCTCCTGGAGCGGGGTCCACCCGGCGTGGTTCTGGAGGGTGGGGTCCGCGCCGGCGGCGGCGAGCGCGGAGGCGAGGGAGGGGAGCCGCAGCCGAACCGCGAGGTGGAGGGCGGTGTCGCCGCCGGGGACGTCGCGACGGTCGAGCGCAGCGGAGACCGAGGACGCGAGGCGGGCCTCGCGGGCGGCGTCGGCGGCGGTGAGGACGCGGGACGGGTGCGCCAGCGGGGGGAGGCCCGCGAGGATGGCGGACAGCTCCGCGGCGTCGCGCAGCGCGACGCAGTGGTGTGCCGGGCTGTGCGCGTAGTCGGACGGACGGATCGGCGCCGACGACGTGCGCTTGGGCCGCGCGGCGGCACCGCCGCCGCCGGTGGCGGGGGAGGAGGAGGGGTCCTGGACCGGCATTGCGTGTTGGGGAGTGAGAGTGTTGGCGCTGAGATTGGGATTCTCACGGTTTATTGGGTTCCCAACTCGGCTGCCGAGCCCTGTCTAGTGCGGCGCGGTGGTGTGGAGTGGGGAAGCGTGCGGCCGTTGCTGCTGAGGTGGGGAAGAAGAAAGGAGAGAGATGATGAAGTGGTGAAGTGGAGGATGAGTAGGGGATGGGCCGGGCCGGGCTCAGTGATTTAGCATGGTCCACTCAACAGAAAATTATTACTCCATCTATCACAATATATAAGCATTCTAAACTTTGGTCCAGATTTATAGCATTTCTGATAAATTTGAACACACTAGTGTCCACATATATGAAACATGCTACAAATCTGGATATACTCTCTCTCATCCTAGAATGCTTATATTTTAGGATAGAGGAAGTACTGGGTTAGTTAACTATTCATCGATTATAATATCATAATAAAAAACAGTGTTATCATATGCTACAAAAACTATAATATTGCATAAATGTGTATGGAACTTCATTAGTTTACTTCTTTGACACTAAAAAATTTGAAACACTTTTGTAAATTTATGTGTATAATTTTTACAAAACAATTGTTTACATGGCTTTCAGCTTCAGCTTGATTTATCTAATTCCTTAATATTGACAAAATGAACACTTTTGCTAAAGTGTTTTGTGGTACAATTGACATTAGCTTGAATATCAACATTTATGATCCATTTTTTGTACCCTAAAACATGTTGATTGAATAACTGAATGAATTACCGGCAACACTATAAATTAAAAAACAAATTAATAATTTCATTAGGATAAGAGAAATACTTAGATGGAGACTTAATGGTTGCATAAATTCCAAAAGTTCATACTTTATTGAGAATGAAATTCATTCTTTTAATATTTGATTCTAACCAATCCTACTTTATGAGTCATTGTACATATCACATACTGTCTAAACTTGATAAGTATTTAGTTATTAAATCAAATATAACTGAAACTACTCGTAGTTCATACAAACGTCACATAATAAAGTTTGTTATGTACATACACTTATAATACACATACCGTTAAGAGTTAATGCTAATTTAGACATATAATTATATATACATAAAATATTAAAAACTGATTATATTATTATAAGAGGGCTTCACAAGATTGATTGTTTTAAATATATTCAATATTGAATGTATTTGGGTCATATGCCCCCCTACACCTAATTCACAAAGTATTTTTACCACCTTCCTACAAATTTGCACTATTTATATCCTACCCATAAAAAAATCTAGTTGATGCTGGCTTAACCAATGAAGTTCATAAAAAAAAGCTCCTTAATCTATGCAATTGATAGAAAAGCTCTAAGAAAATAAATAATTAGTTAAATTTGTATTGATATTGGATCTTTGTATGAAAGTACACGTCGAGTTCAATAAATGGTGGAAATAGAGGAGGGCCAATAATGTACCCCAACATATTAAAATGTAAATATTTCATATGGACTTAGACAAAAATGGAAAATAAAGTGGTTGGTTGGACTTTAGTTTTTGTTTTTCTATTTGAGCAGATTTGGAGCCCTCTTCAACAAAGTTTTTTTAAGATAAAAGAGGAGCTATTAGTAGGAATGCTACATCACAAGCCTTAATAGCATAGGTCATCAAAACCAAGGGCCTGCCACGCCCCCCCCCCCCCCCTCTGCCAGTTGCACACCATGTGTGAACATGAAAATTCATCATATAATTTGATTCATAATTCAAATTTGACCCCTCGCTTAATACGACTTTATTACTACTTGGCCCCCTCATATTCTAATCCTGGCTCCGCCAAACATATGTGAAATGTCTTGACTTTTTGTTCATATGCTGCCGGCAGCATCGACTAGGTGAGGGTCTTGCCGGTAGTCAGACACGGTGAAGGCCAAAACTTGTCATAGTATCCGCTCTCAGACATATATGTTACTATTTGCTTCGGATGTAATTTAGCAGTTAGTTAAAGTTGTTAGCAAGAAAATGTGCATTAACAGAACTACACAAAACATCGGTCAAGGTCAAACACTGACCACACATAAACTTTTCAAGGGACCTATAGAAAGTTGAGATAAAGGTTGACATCGATGATGCTCTAGCAACATGACGTGCGAATCAACTGATTGTTGGATCGTCTGGAAATAAAGTAGCCCAACGGGTTGTTTTTCTTCGAGATGACGCGACGGATTTGGTAGACAATAAGGATAATCATGGAACGCCAAAGACATCGTAAAAGGAGTCAAAATACCCAAAAGTAAGTACCTCGAGGTACTACAGTGAGGGGTGTGCTGAGCAGTACGACAAATCAAGCTTTTATGGAGTTGGGGTCCGAACCGGGCCGGGCTGGGCCGGATCACCTGGACCGGGCCTATTAATTCCTGCAGTATCTGCTTTTCTTTTGGTCATCAACTGCCTGCTTGCTCCTTTAACTTTTTTTTACTTCTCCTTTTGTTTTCCCCATTGAGAGGTGAGAAGGACCGGTAGGTTCTTCACGATCCTGTAGCAAATCACTACTAATCAAAATTCCAAGAATGGCTGCACTAATAGAGATAGAAATAATTTTTCAATATAAATCTGCTTGACTATGTTCGCCCTAGCACAAAGTGATCCATAGGCATCGTCTTCTGGCAAGAGCCGAAGAGCGGAACAAGAGCACCGATGGATTAGATGGAGGTGTCTCACGCAGAAATCGTGAAGCTCTCTTTACTTCCTGTGTCAGCCGGGCGGCGTCGCTTTTCCCTTTTCCTTTTCTGGTGCGTACGAGTATCTCGCTTCACCTCCTCCTTTGATTCTTCTGCTTTTGAACGAGGCGACTGGGCAGCCTGTGAACGAACTCGATCTGATTCTACTGCTTCTCCATGGGATCTCCTTTAATGGGGATGCGCGTGGCGTCTGGATTTGGAGCGGATCAGGGTCGCCACTTTGCCTTTTCTTTCTCTCTTTTCTTTTTCGTTTCCTTGCCTTGAAATGCTCCAGCCTAGGACGAACGAACGAACCAAAGAAACCAGCTAGTTTCTCCTACAGTGCTTTGTTTTTTTTTTCTTATGAGGGGATCCTACAGTGCTTTGGTGGCCTGTGGGTCCTGCTTCCGCTGCTGTTGGTGCTGGGCCCACTCAGAGAAAAAGGTGAGGAGCAGTACCTGTGACGGGGACGGTCGCTCTCTGTCTCCCTCCTCTCGTCGCCCCCGACCGGACCACTCGATCGTGCCCATCAATGGCGTTGTGTCCTGTGAATCTGTGATGGCGGTGCGTTGTTAATCGTGTCGACGATTCAAGGTGGTCACGAACTCGCCGACACGGGAAGAGATGAGACCGGCTAAACACCAAGCAGCCGCGGTCAGAGAAGCGACTGCACCGTGATGTAGCAAAAAGGGTAGTAAAAAAGACACTCGCTACAAAAGGAATAAACGTACGTAGTTACAGCTGCCACAGCCAGAATCCATTCCGTGAGAAAGCCTCGTAGACGCAATGATTTATCCTTGCCGCTTCATAGACCCAGTCGGCACGTATCATCATCATCACAGTCGTAGGGAGGTGCCACCGAAAGAAACAAGCTCTTCTTTTTCTTTCGGAAGAGAAGAAACAAGCTATTCATCGCCATGTACGGTATGGAGGAACGATGGATGTTAGAAACGGGATAGCTGGAAACTCTACACTCCAAGGTTCAGCACGCATGAACGGTGGAGGATGGAAGTAGAAATAGCAGCAGTTGTCAAACAAGGGAAGGACGTGGGCTGGCACAATAGCAGCCAGCGAGACAGGTTGGTTGGAGCATCGAGTTAAAAAAAATAAAATTCGTGACATGAATGACCGGATAGAATACAGGTGGGGAAACAGAAACAGAGGCAGTATTGCATCGGGGCCGGAGACGGACGTTGCACGAGGCCTTGTCTGCACGCCCCACTGCACTGCACACCCGGGATACTCTCTTCCGTTTCAGCTCTGTGTTCCGTCCTGCAAAGGCGTCGGCTACCAAACTAAGTGTCTCAATGATTTCATGAAAGCTACTACTCCATAGTCGATACTCCCTCCATTCATATTTAGGCTCTATTCGTTTTTATCCTCTGATTTTTAGATTTATTCTATCAAATATTATAATATTAATTAGGACTTAAGAGTATTAAATATAGATTACTAACAAAAGCCAGTCCATAACCCTTTCTCTGAATGATGAGACAAACTTATTAAGACTAACTAGGTCATGATTAGATAATATGATGCTACAGTAAATATCTTTTAATGATAACTTAATAAAACTTAATAAATTTATCACATTGATGCACATTCAACTCTGTAATTAGTTTCATATTTAATATATATTTAATAAGTATATATAGCATTTTAATGATTGATGTGACCCCACTAAAATTTAGACCCCAAGAAATGAATACACCCTTAGATATTGTTTTAGAGTTGGGCACGAAAAATAAGGAGAAATAAAAAGATAAGTGTACTGAAAACGAGAAGGAGAGAGATAGAGATAGAAATGTAGTGAAAAAGAGAATATTATATTCAGAAGAGAGAAATATGCATTGAAAAATAAGAATGATATGTAATTAGAGAAAAATTAAAAACTTTAGAATGACATGTAAATGTGAACAAAGGGAGTATATGATTCGATATAATATCGATGAGAGAAGAAGAGGAAAAACCAATGAGCTAGAATAAGTTAATTTCACGTTTTGTCAAATACTTCTTTGATCAATGAACTTTAATAACATATAAAACAATTAATCATATATTATAATATATGCTTTGTATATTATTAAAGTCAATTAAAATTATAAAGTTTATTGATTAAAGATGTGTTTGACTAAAATGAGAAATGTCTAAATTGACATGCTATTTACTCTCTCACTACACTGGACGAGCTTATTGTCCCAACCGAGACCACTATGTTGTTGAAGCATCTTCGCCGTGTCGCTTGAGGTTGAGCTCATTACGCCGCTTAAGCTCCTCATCCATGTTACATCGAGGTCCATGGTAGGTCTTCATATCTCACCGTTATAAGAAAAGAACAAATCTTTTCTATGTCATCAAAACTTATACCTACACGTAATCGGTTGTTAGATATTGAAATCAGGACACGCTGGTCACTACTGCATTTGCTGAGTTGTCTTGCACGCCGCTATAAGAAAAGAACAAATCTCTTCTATGCCATCAAAATTTATATCAATTCCTTATGAACTATTCGAAATTATATCTTTCCTTATATATTATTAATTTAAATTTCCAATTTTTTATGTGCCACTTTTACTATTTTATTTATTAGATGGTTGTTAAAGTATGATTCAAAAAACCAATCTGTCATTAAGATAAAATCTAGAAAATTTCAAAAATATTATTTATAAAATTATGGATGGATTCTTACATGAATATAATATTTTTTTGATTTTTATTATAATACTGGTATTAAAAATTTACCAAAAATCAAAATAGCCATATATTTTTCATTACCGTAACCAACAAAAATTTCAGATAATTTGCTAAATTTTATCTTAAGGGTATACTGGTATTTTCTATCATTAATTTAACAATAATCTAATAAATAAGTAACAATAGTGGCATATAAAGGATGTAAAATTTAAAATAATAACATAGAAGGGAGGTTGTAATTTTGAATAATTCATAAGAGAATGATATAATTTTCTTCCTAGATAAGAGGCGGCATGGCCTGGCGAGGGAGAGCAGGTCCCCTTTGCTCTGCGGTTGTTCTCCCAAAATCCATGTGCCCATCTATTGAGCACGTAGCCCAACAGGCCGGCTCGTTTGGGGTTTGTCTGAGACGTGGGCTTCATGGCATGTGAGCGAAACCTGAGGATCCAATTCCTACATGTAATTTCCCTCAAAAAAAAAAAAAAAGAAAATCCTACATGTAGTTCTTCCAATATGCTGCGTTTCGCGCGTGGATGGTAGAGCACGTTGCCAGGCGGAGGATGAGAGTGCTGACTGATTGCAAAAACTATCATTACGAGTTGCATCATCATCACGTATAATTTGTTTTGGAGCCTGCCGCGTGCTCACCAAAAGTGCCCCCAAAGTGCAATTATGCGCCACAAACCAATCAGTACAGAACCAAGGTCAGTTTCAGGAACGAACTACGGTTTCATTGGGATCGGCAACTTAGTAACCGACGATAGCAATGACAGAAGCATATTTGGACGAAACCAAATTTCCAAAATCCAGGAAAGAATGAAAAAACTGAAAATGCATCTTTCAGTCTACATCATTCATCAAGCCAGCAGCAATACGACGGATAAATTTCCCCACTAAAATCATTCATCTAGCCAGCAGCAATACAACGGACAAATTTCCCCACTATAAATCAATCAAATGCAATTAACAAGGAAAACAAATAATGTCAAAGATAGTTGAATTACGTAAAATGTAGCAATTTTTAACAACGCATAACTTCAGAATCACATGAACTTTAAACCTAAGGACGCCTACTGGATACCACGTGTATGTACAAGGCTTAAGACGATGATCATGCTCGTTTTATTTACAGTGGCAGGGGCGACCCGCATTATGCAGACCCAAATGTGCTCTCGCCACTGTAGGTCATGTAGAGGAAGCCATCCTCGTCCTTGTGCTCCTCGTAGATCGCAGACATGAGAGAGGCTGCAAAAGAGTGGATATTGAGATCAGAAACATCCAGGAGAGAAAACATGGCCAATAATAAACATATTGGGAGAAACAATCATGCGACTTATACCATTAGGTGGCAGGGTGTTCTTCACAAATATAAAGATGGCTTTCTCTGGGCTAAGCTTGATCCTCTTCCTCACCACATAGACAAATTGGCCAACAATGAGGTCACCAGGAACAAGGTACCTACATAATAACGATCGAGAGTTAAACATACCAATATGATCAAAACAGGCAAGATCTAGCTGGTTTAATCAAGCTAGCCAAGTACAGGATTTAAGAAAACCCTACTTCTTCTTGTCTATATCTGGGACATCACTCTTGCCAGCTTTCTCAACAATCACCTGAAATTATTATTAATACAGAAATTAAGCAACTGCATTCACTAACAAAAAGAAAATCATGCCTGAAGAAATCTTACCGGAACTCTGTCAGGGTACTTCTCCCTGATCCTGGAAGATTCTTTTTGCCTCGTATCTGTAAGAATTCAGAAGTCAGGATTAAGGACCATTGCACAATAAAACCTCTGTTTATCAAGAAATTAGAAACAAGATCCATAGCAACAAAAAGGTGTAGAGCACTGTCCACAGTACAAGTTCAAATAATGTGCAAGCAAGCCAAACATCAATGTGTTGCATTGGCATCAACAGAAAATACACGAACCATGACATGTGCACATGGACATCTCATCAGCTTTATTGTACTAGGAACATTTTATCCATGAATTATTTCATTAGCACATATAAAAGAATGATTAGCACACAACTTTCCCAGGTACAGCAAAGCAAGCTACTTAATTCAAAAGAAAAAGGGGCTTAAAAGATTGGCAGCTGGTATGATATACTAGGAGGTAAGCTACTTAATCCAGCAGGCAGAAGCCACACCATTTAACAATAGGTTATTCACTATCCAACAGAACAAGGTTAAATAAGAAGCAATACAACACAACATAGTAGTAAATGGCAAATCTACCTTAGGCCCTGTTTGGATTCTAGAAAATACACTCCAATACATATGGATTAAGAGGGATTGAAGGGAAAATTAGTTCATTATTTTACACAATCCACTTCAATCCATATGGATTGAGTGTACCCAAACAAGACCTAAGAATCATTAAAAAACTCGACCTGCCGGGGAAGAAGCCACCCCGACAGCATTATCTAAGGAAAAGAGCCATCTCACACAGGCCGAGAAAACCTCCGACCCCCCCCCCCCCCCCCCCTCCCCAACCATACATAGGGCTCAGCTGGCCGTGTGAGCTGTAGCGCGAGTCTTTACCTATGCTTTGGCTTGGGGAGGACGAGGAGATTTTTTTCGGTGAGACACCCACGCGAGTCAACAACTCAACGCAGGTGGGCGCGCTGGATACATCTCAACAAAGGGCTCTTTGGGTATAGGAGTAGCATAGTATTATCCCAATGGCCGACTTCTATCAAAGAGAAAACCTAACATTGAAAAAAAGGCATAATTCTTGAAAAAGGGGAGCCTAATGTAACACACATCTAGTATGTACCACAAACTCTGTTGATACCGATTAAAGTTGACTTAAGTCGACTGCACAAACATATCTAACAAATTGCAGTGGAAACAACGAGTTCAATCCAATCTACCACAATGGCACAATCCATCCAACAACAAGCCCAATATACCATAAACAGTTCGATACAACGGACACGAGCCTTAATTTCGGATCAAATTTACATCGGACGAGTAAATAACGAAGAATCAAACCAACCTAAAGAATGCTCCATCTTGAAGGGACTTAGCTTGGCCATCCAATTCCACAAGCTGAACAATGATCGAGGACAGATCAGATCGAATCGGCTCAAGCAAACATCATCAATCAACCAAATTGAACCGAAAATTATCCCGAATTCCGGCGGCTATTGCGAAAAATTGGTCGAGGAGCTCACCAATCGAAGGTCGCCGCCGCGGCAAGTCGATCGGGTCGAGGGGAGAAGTCGATCGGCGGAAGCAACCAGAAGGGGAGAACTCGTGATAGGGTTTGGGGTGGTGCCGTGTCGCCGCTATTTATTGAGGCTTTCTTGAGGGGATTTTATCCGTAGGGCCCTCCTAGTTCTGGCTGGATTACAAAAATAGTTCCTTTTTGTATACACAAAGAAAGATAAAAATACACGAGTCTTTTTGTTGTATTGCCCGCTGCAAATAACATGCAAACTTTTTGTCATGCACTTTTTTTTTCTATGCATTTTACGACATTATTGGGATTAGAACTTTAGATAGAGCTGACATCGGCTTACGATAACATTATGAATTGGAAGCGTGCCCTGTTAGGATATTATTATGGTGACACAAATCTATCTTGTCTTCAAGGTTGATTTTCCGAAGTATGTGCTTTTTCATGTGCTAGATTTCACTGTCCCTTTACGTTGGCCAGGACGGATTTATATTAACAGAAATTTTCATTTCACTCTCTTTTTTTTTCCAAAAAAATGAACAAACTATGAATCATAAATCTTCTAGTTTTCATTAGACATGATACTATTGGATAAATTAGTATTTTTAGTTTTATATTAATATAAAAATAAATCATAAGTATGATTAACAGATTGCATAATGAACTAGACAAGTCTACGCAAAATCTAGACAGGTCTATTAGGCCAGACAAAAGCATAGCATCTATCATACTAGCAATATCCATCATAGATAAATAGACTACAAAAGCTAGTATGAAAGACATGATGTGAGATGAGAGTACATACGTTTCCTTCTGGATTGGGTAGAGGAGGTGGCGACGACGTGGAGCACCATGACGTTGTTGACGACGGCGGGTGAGACCAACTCGACGACGAGGAAGGCGAGCCGTGGCGATGAGCTTGACGAAGACGAGGAAGCGATCGAGCAGTCGCGCAGAGCGCTTCCAAAAACCTTATTCGCCCTTTCCCGGTGCAGGATCATAGAGGACGACGGTTCCGAAGACCTACTTTCCCATTTGCCGGTGCACGTCGACAATCGGGATGAAGAAGACTGGACGGCGCAACAGTAACGAGAGGCAAAACCCTAAACGATTGCATGATATGATTTACGACGGTACCCGTACGTATTTATAGGGGGGAACCGTTAGGATTGAGCGTCCCGCAACCGAGTCAGTTACCATATTAATACGTCGATTTCCATAATTAAATATATGGAATACGCAACAAAAAAAAGTGCAAAAGGAAGCCACGCCCCCACAAGGTAAGGGACCGAATTTCGGCGGACCATTCACGCAAGTGATGCGTGGCCGCGCTCATCGCCCACGCCCGGCCCGGCCCGGCAAGGCGAGGTGAGCGAGCGCGTGCGTGTGTTCTTCCTTTCTCCCATCCACACACTTGCAAGAGATGCTAGAGCAATCAACCTTATAAGTTGGACTCCATCCAACTCCACTAGCAATGTGGGACTAAACCTTTGCACTCCCATCACTCATGAATGGGACTTTGAGATTTTCAGGAATTATTGTTATTATTAATGGGCCAAGCCCATATATAATTCCAACAATCCCCCACCAGATCTCAAAGTCCCAGCTAGACTTTGCCTCACCCTACTGCTGTTTAATATACCAGTATTTTCAGTGGAGACTGTTAAGTTGAACATCCACCTAGAACAATAAGTTATACTCATTCACAACTTGAATAATGGACTATGCCTTAAATTGCAAGTTTTGTACAAATAAGTTTCACTCACTGTCATAACTGATACTAGACCTCCAGTAGACTTCTCCACGGGTGGAGCATATAGGTCATACTCCCTTGATCTTTTATGAGCTTAATAGAGATCGTCCAAATCTCACAGATTACGACCTTACAACAATCGGACTCATATAGGTGTATTTATTCAAGAATGTTCTATAGGGCAACATCTTCGCTATTTATAGCCAACTGAATACATTAAAGCAACAACCAACCTGCCATACAAATATCGAGAGTAATGTATCGCTTCTCGAGTGGGTCATAAAAGGTTACTCTCTTACTAACCAATACCTTGTTCTTCCCAGGTTCTACTTCACGGGATCTCCGATCACATAGGTTGGGTTACCACTATTGAATAGCATATATGGGTCTCATACCCATCTCCTTCGATGCACTGTCTATCACATTACGTGACAACCCCTTGGTGAATTGATCTGTCAGATTTTCACCAGTTGAAATATATTCTACTGATATGACTCTAAAGTTTTTCATTTTCCTAACAGACTTCAAACGTCTCTTAATATGTCTTGATGACTTTATATTGTCCTTAGAATTGTTCACTTTGACTATCACAGTTTGATTGTCACAATTCATGAGAATTGTCGACACAGGTTTCTCGACAATAGGCAAGTCCATCAAGAGCTCACGTAGCCAATCGGCCTCAACTGTAGCTGTATCTAGTGCGGTAAGCTCTGCTTCCATGGTAGACCTCGTTAAGATGGTCTGTTTACATGATCTTCATGAAACAGTAGCACCATCAGTAAATACATATTCACTCGTGGTATACAGCTCGTCAGCATCAGATATCCAATTGGAATCATTATAGCCCTCTAGTACTGCTGGATATCCAGAATAATGAATTCCATAATCCATAGTACCAACTAGGTAGTGCATTACCTGCTCAAGCGCACGCCAATGATCATCTCCCGGACAAGAAGTAAACCGGTTCAGTTTACTCACAACAAACGAGATGTCAGGCCTAGTAGCACTCACTAAATACATAAGTGATCCAATAATCTGAGAATATCTTAATTGGTCTCAACCAATTCTCTTATTCTTTCGAAGGATCAAGCTGGGATCATAAGGTGTTGGAGAAGACTTGTTGTTCTTGTAACCAAAACGGTTCAAGAGCTTCTCAACATAATGAGATTGCATAAGAGTAATCCCATTCTCTTCTTTGATTAGCTTGATGTTCAAGATAACATCAGCCTCACCCAGATCCTTCATATCAAAACTTTAGCACAGAAAAGTCTTGACCTCATTGATCACGTCAAGATTTGTTCCAAAGATGAGTATGTCATCAACATACAAGCACAGTATAACTCCCTGACCCCCACCATGGCGGTAGTATCACATTTATCAGCCTCATTGACTGAAAAGCCTGCTGCTAAAAGTGTTGAATTAAATTTCTCATGCCACTGCTTAGGAGCTTGTTTTAGACCATACAAAGACTTCAACAACTTACACACCTTATCTTCTTGACCTTTTATTACAAATCCATCAGGCTGATCCATGTAGATTTCCTTATCCAACTCTCCATTAAGGAAAGCTGTTTTAACGTTCATCTGATGAACGATAAGACCATGTGAGGTAGCCAGAGCAAGTAATACACGAATTGTAGTCAATCTAGCAACAGGTGAATAAGTGTCAAAGAAGCCTTTGCCTTTTTTCTTGGTGTAACCCTTGGCCACAACCCGAGCCTTATACTTGTCAATAGTACCATCAGGCTTAAGCTTTTTTTTGAACACCCATTTACAACCCACAGGTTTGCAACCATATGGTCTATCAACAACTTCCCAAGTTCTATTAGAAAGAATAGAGTCCATCTCACTATGGACAGCTTCTTTTCAGTTTTCTGCATCAGGAGATGCATATGCCTCTGAAATGGTTCTAGGAGTGTCATCCACAAGATAAACAATGAAATCATTACCAAAAGATTTTGCAGTCCTTTGTCTCTTGCTCCTCCTAGGAGCTTCACTATCAATCTCCTCATGGATTGGTTCAAGTGTTTGTTCAGCATGATCAGAAAATGCACTAGGTTTAGGAGTAGTTTTAGCAATCACATAAGAAGATAATCTAGACATGCTATGTAAATCTTTCATAAAAAATATGTTCTCAAAGAAAGTAATATCACGAGACTCCATGAATGAATTAACATGAACATCAGGCACCTCTGATTTAACCACTAAAAATCTATAGGCAATACTATGATGAGCATATCCAAGAAAGATACAATCCACAGTTTTAGGTCATAACTTACACTTCTTGTTAATTGGCATGTTAACTTTGGCCAAATAACCCCATGTGCGTAAGTAAGAGAGCGATGGCTTTCTACCAATTCATTTCTCATATGGAGTCTTCTCCTTATTCTTCATGGAAACTCTATTTAGGACATGACATGATGTCAATAAAGCCTCCCCCTATCATGCCTTAGATATTCCAGCCGTATCTAACATGAAATTAATCAAGTCAGTTAAGGTGCGATTCTTTCTTTCGGCAACCCCATTTGATTGGGACGAATAGGGAGGCATTCTCTCATGTATCAAACCATGTTCCGCACAGAATAAATCAAACACATTTGAGAAATACTCGCCACCATGATCGGACCTAATTCTTTTGATCTTTTTCTCTAGTTGAGTTTCAACTTCAGCCTTATAAATTTTAAAGTAGTTTAGAGCCTCATCTTTAGTTTTTAACAAATAAACATAGCAAAATCTAGTCGTATCATCAATCAA
Source organism: Eleusine coracana subsp. coracana (assembly GCA_032690845.1). Classification (NCBI taxonomy): domain Eukaryota; kingdom Viridiplantae; phylum Streptophyta; class Magnoliopsida; order Poales; family Poaceae; genus Eleusine; species Eleusine coracana. The sequence goes on from CM064430.1 coordinate 47,651,978, forward strand.
AGTCATGAAATATCTTTTTCCACCCTCAGTCAATATATCATTCATTTCACAGAGATCTGAATGTATAAGTTCTAGTGGTGCTAAGTGTCTCTCCTCTGCAGCCTTGTGAGGCTTTCGAGGTTGCTTAGATTGCACACAACTTGAGCACTTAGAACCTTTGACAATGGAAAAATCCGGAATTAAATTCAAGCTGGAAAGTTGAGACATAGAACCAAAATTTAGATGACATAAACGTGAATGCTAAACACTAGCATCACTCTCATTAACACCATCACAAATATAGTTCACAGACTTATTGCAATAATCTGAAAGGGAAAAGCGGAACAAGTCTCCACACTCATAGCCTTTACCAATAAATTGTCCACTCTTAGACACGACAACTTTATTCGATTCTAGCACTACCTTAAAACCATCCCTACACAAAAGGGAGCCACTAACAAGATTCTTCTTGATAGAAGGGACATGCTGTACGTTCTTCAATTGGACAATCTTTCCTGAAGTGAACTTCAGCTCGACCGTGCCAACACCATGAACAGAAGCATGTGACCCATTCCCCATTAGGACGGAGGAATCTTGGGCGACCTGGTAAGAAGTAAACAAAGAGGCATCAACACAAACATGAACATTAGCACCAGTATCAAGCCACCAACAAGTAGATTGAAATACAGAAAAAACATATGGTAAATTACCATACCCACTATTTTCTCCAGCACTGGTCACCATGTTTGTAGACTTCTGCTATGGAGGCTTTCTTCCTTTGCGTTCTGGACACTTCTTTGCTCAATGCTCATTAGAACCGCAAACAAAGCATGCTCCCTTCTCCTTGTTCTTCTTCTTGAAGGTAGTGGTCTGCTGAGGCTTATTATTCTTACCCTTACCCTTACCACCACTGTCATGAGACTGTTGTGGTTGATGCATCATATTGGCAATAGTGTTTCCCTCGTTAACTTTAGAACGTCCATCCTTCTCACGAGTTTTCTCCTCAACATCAAGAGACGCGATCAAATCTGAGACAGATATGTTCGTCCTCTTGTGTTTAAGAGTAGTGGCAAAATTCCTCCAAGTTGGAGGCAATTTGATAATAATGCCCCCAGTCATAAACTTCTCAGGTACGACGATCTTAAGCAATTCGAGTTCCTTCACTATACACTGTATCTCATGAGCCTGCGCGACGACAAATTTGCCATCTACCATCTTAAAATTATGGTACTGCTCAATGACATACAGTTCAGTGTCAGCATCTGAACCACCATAGTCAGCGATCAGAACGTCCCACATATTCTTTGTGACTGTATGATGGATGTAGAAGTCCTGAAGACGATCTACCAAAACTCCAATAACAACACCCAAGAATATTATGTTGGTTTCACTGTAGGCCTTTTCCTGATCTGTAGTGACATCGCCTTCAGGTTTGCCAGTGGACACCCAGAACACATTCATGGTAGTAAGCCACAGAGTGACTTTCACTTGCCATCTTTTGAAGCGCCAGTGAATTTCTCTGGCCTCAGTGCATCGATAAATCCAGCCATAAAACTAAAGTACCTACAATATAATTTTTGGATTGTTGGATAAATTAGTACTTTTAGTTTTATATTAATCCAAAAATAAATCATAAGTATGATTAACAGATTGCATAATCAACTAGACAAGTCTACACAAAATCTAGACAGGTCTATTAGGCCAGACAAAAGCATAGCATCTACCATAGTAGCAACATCCATCATAGACAAATAGACTATGAAAGCTAGTATGGAAGACATAGTGTGAGATGAGAGTACATACGTTTTCTCCTGGACTGGGTAGAGGAGGCGACGACGACGTGCAACACCGTCATGTTGTTGACGACGGCGGGTGAGACCAACTCGACGACGAGGAAGACGAGCCGTGGCGACGAGCTTGACGAAGACGAGGAAGCGACCGAGCAGTCGCGCAGAGCGCTTCCTAAAAACCTTATTCGCCCTCTCTCGGTGCAGGATCATAGAGGACGACGGTTCTGGAGACCTGCTCTCCCGTTCGCCGGTGCACGCCGACAATCGGGATGGAGAAGACTTGACGGCGCAACAGTAGCGAGAGGCAAAACCCTAAGCGATTGCGTGATATAATTTACGGCGATACCCGTACGTATTTATAGGGGGAATGTTAGGATTGGGTGTCCCGCAACCGAGTTGGTTACCATATTAATACGTCGATTTTCATAATTTAATATATAGAATACGCAGTAAAAAGAAAGTGTAAAAGAAAGCCACGCCCCAGCAAGGGAAGAGACCGAATTTCGGCGGACCATTCACGTAGGTGATGCGTGCCCACGCCCACGCCCTCGCCTGGCCCGGCGAGGCGAGCGAGCACGTACATATGTTCTTCCTTCCTCCCATCCACACACTTGCAAGAGATGTTAGAGCAACCAACCTTATAAGTTGGACATCATCCACCTCTACTAGCAATGTGGGACTAAACCTTTGCACTCCCACCACTCATGAATGAGCCTTTGAGATTTTCAGGAATTATTGTTATTATTAATAGGCCAAGCCCATATATAATTCCAATAGATACTATGCTGAATAAACACCTCGACGCTCATTTCGTATTTGATAAAATTTATTTCACGCTCTTTGATTTTCTGGAAAGAGGCAATCTGATCATATAGTCGTAAACAATATGCAAATCTTCTGAAAACCTAGTCTTTGAACTTGGACCCAGTTCATCTGATATAGAGCAGTTGTGGGCCTTAGTATCGACTATGGCCCTTGAAGTGACCAGGCCTGGCGACACATTTCATATCCACAGACCACAGGTGGCAGCCCGTTGTTCCTAGCCCAACCTGACCATGAGAGCGTTGCTCTTTGATTGAAATCCTTTGCGTCTCTCTCTTTTCTTTTAACTAGTTGTTATGCAAGCGCGTGCTTGTCGCACGTAAAGATGGCAATGGATATCCATTGGATGTGTGTCCATGGATATCCGATCAAAAAAACGCGGATATGGATATCATTTTGTATCCGTGGATACGGATATGGATCTGATTTCATATCCGCAGATAAAAGTAAAGAGGATAAAAAAAAGTAGTATCCATACCTGATATCCGCAACTATCCGTTAACAGGTCTGACATGTGGGCCTAAAACGTGATATATATATATATATATATATATATCAGACCTAGGGTTTAAACAATCTATTCATTGCTTTAGCTCATTTGAACAATCTATTGTTGTGTTGTGTCAGCACTTCATTGTAAGCTCATTTGCTTTAGTTTCTTGGATTGTTGTATAAAAATTAGATGCAATGAACTATGATGTGAAATTTTGTTGTATATTTGAATGTTGACGGGCAAACGGATATGCCCGCGGATATCCGTTACCTGCAGATAACGGATGAGGATAGCAATTCTTATCTGCAGCAGATAACGGGTATGGATATGGATATCATATTTTGCTTGTGAATGCGGATAGAAGAGAGTGTTATCCATGGATATTTTATCCGTTGCCATTTTTAGTCGCACGTGCTCCTACTATTAAAAATGATATTTTAATAGAGGGTAATAGTATTTGTTCCACCATCTAAATTCAAATCATTTAAAAATTTTATACCAAAAAAGACAGAACATTTAAACATAACACAATCTGAGAATTCACTAATGTTCTGGCTCATGGGTGACATCTGAACCCAGTTCTTCCTTAGAAGTAGCTCTATTATTACAAAAGGTTTGATTGTAACCTTATTCGCTTTTGATTTTGTGGCGCACCATGCAAACGTGTGTAAGTTCCCTTGCTCGGTTTGGTTTCTTAATCAAATGACGTTGAATTCCTGCAAAATCAATTATATTTTGTTTGTTAAAATGAACATGTAAACAAATGCAAGTGGATGCGAAATCAAATCATATGTCACCATGTAATTCAATAGATTCCTCTCTTTCCGGCGAGAAGATGATGTCACTATACGGAGTGTTACGAATAGCTCTATAGCATAAAAATGAGATGGTTCAGTTATATCAGGGACCGAGATGTCAATAAGACCGATAATATGATACACACAATCCATAAAGTAGTTGGTACCTCTCTTTGTGTTCATTTTTACATGTAAAGCGGCAATCAAGATGAAGGTAGCCGCTGCTTTCCGCCATTCCTGAGCATGCAACACAAGATGTGACCCCTGAACATGGATGATAAGCACCTCTCCCTGGTAGAAAATCCATGTTAGATCATGTTAGAGTACCAGTTCAAATATGGTGGGTTTGTAACAAGTGCATACCGCTGGTTTATTACTGCGGCGTGCCTGTTCGGTTCATGCCAAGAGTTCCTTCGGTCATGGATTTTAGAAACATAGATGATCACACCAATAATATCTACAAAAATTATATTCTAAATATAAGTCAAATTAGCATGGCGTGTCGACCACGGCTTTATGGACTCTCCACACCGCATGAGTTTTATTAGGGCCATCAAACTTATCATGGTAAGCAACGGAAATGGTGTCTAGCTCTTCATGAGGCTTCTTCATGGACTATTTACACCGCATGAGTTTTGTTTTAAACACGTCGTATATTTGTATACAAGACGATGTCAAGCCATAGCTCTATTAATGGGATTAGCAATCATAATATTCCATATTAGAGATGATTTTGGGATTAGCACTTCAAAGTCAAAGGTTCGAGCTATGTCATTAAGGACTCTTTTCAGTCCTGAGCTTACAATGATTGGGTCTAACTGTAAAGCACAAATAACATCGTGTCAACAAAAGTAAGATATAAGCATTTTTAAAGGTAATTGTACCCAATTATGATATAGAAATATTACTTCATTCTTACTCACATTGTTCCCGCCCTTTAGAAAGTCAATCCGAAAAATAAAACTCCAGAACAATTAATCAATCGAGGTAAGAAAACTAATTACAGTAGGCCTCTACTATGGCATGGAAAATGATGGATTTAAGATAAAAAAACAACAATCTGATTGAAGGAAGAAGGTACCTGACTCCGTGTGTCAGGTTTGCTGCTGACGTATGAGAAGTCCAGTGTTTGCGAGGCCAAAAGAAGAACATATGTGGCAGGGGAAAAAAGAATCAGGGCCAATTATTTCCAAGTATACGTCATCGTGTCCTTTTTGGAAATACATATATCATGGTAGGAACGTAAACATGTGAAAGTATAATCGCCAGAATTATTTTTGGGATATTTCCTAGTTTATATTCATCTTAAAACTCAACATGTTTGGTTTATAGTACATGAATATCCGACAATGATCTCGGGTTGGCATCCCGCTACATCTTTTCATTCCTAAAATCGTAAACACACAATGAATTATTCCTATATCGAGCAACTAAGCTATCCTTCTCTTCTCTATCAAAGAAAGAGCTTACATACGACACCAGATTTAGTCTATTCAATTAATTCAGTTCAATGAGTCCATATTTTAAACCGCAGTAATTGAGTCTTCAGGTGTTGCCAGTCACCCAATTCGTGTCTGTGCATCCTCGATGTTGGTGATTACGCCGCTGGGATTAGTGCTGGCCATCATTTCCGCATTAGCGCGAGTCCTTTCAATCGGATGACTGGCGACACGATTAACGTCCAACAAGTCTTCACTGTTTGAATTTGGTATTCAGTATTTATTGGCATCTATATAGGTATATCGATGTCTCTATCTTCTCTATCTATATGTCTGACATGTAAACAGATAAAAAAATAGATTAAATGCTGAAAACAAAATCAACATCATATATCCTAGTCGAAAACTTACCTCCACTTGGATGCCTTTGAGAACTACAATTGCTAGCAGCTCACTGTCCATAAACAAGTCTGGGTAGGGCCATCGGAGATCCATATTGGCTAATGTCCTCAATCAAAGCTACCTGGTTTCAAACGTAACTAATGAACCTTGTGATCCTGCAGTGTTGGAACAATAAAACACTGTTTTACATATCAATAATTGTCAGTATATGGTTGCCAAATACATTACTTTGCTTTTCTAGCATCAGGGCTTCTTCTTCCTTCTTTCCCCTGTGATACTCTCACATGTAATTGGCTTTTTTAGCTTTTTACACCTCCAATGCATCTGCAACACTGCAATTTTTAGAAGATATGTCGACAGCGTTCTCAATTACTGCAAATTTTGTAAGTCACAAGCGTCAGTATTATGAGATCAAATTTTCAAAAAAATTTAACACACACCTAAAAATTTACTCCGAACCGCCGTTTCTTATGATTTTTACCTGAGTTGCTATACGTTTATGACACAGGTGTCAACGATTTCTGGTTTGGAGTTTTATTTGCCCGGTATTTTGCCTGGTACTGCCTGCGATACTCAGTCGTCCTTGACCATGGCGTCATGGGTGGCAAATTCTCTTTATCTTGCACTTTAGGAGAATGTTTAGATCCTCTTGTCCTCGCGGAGGTGGCAGTGCCTGATGTTAGTAAAATTATGCACGGAGAAACAAATTCAAGGTGCCGATATAATAAATTTTGAAAATAGAAACATTACCAGATACATTATTATTATGATCACCCATGGGTGTTGGTCTGACGGTGAGCATTTTCGCAGTAGAGTTTTCCTGAATCCTTCCTCGCATTGGGCCGATGCATATGTGTTTCATCACCATTGCCCATGGTAGAGGCCTAACCAACTACAAAAAAATACTTTGAATTAATTATCAGCTCAAATCCAAAACCTATGCATGACCCAATTGAGATCTTGAAATTGAGGTGTAGGAAAAAATTGACTCATAATTGGGTTCATAGATTAGAACAACGATATTGCAATTAGAAAAAGACAAATACACTGAATAAAGAAAGAAATAAACGCTTACAGAATTGAATCTTCTTTGCTCAGGCGCCAAGCGCCGAGCCAGACGCCTCCATGGTTCCAATTATCAGCTCGAGTTCTAGATGACCGGTGACCGTAAGCTTCGACAGCACCGTGACCATCCCGCTCTACCCCGCCGACGACCCGGCCAGCTACATCCCCGCTATACCCTCGTCGTCTCCGCTCCCGAGCATTAGCTCTCTGATGCGTACAACGATGCCTTCACGGACTTGGAGGCTGTCATCGCCTCGTGCCGCCGTGCAGTCGGGGAATGCGCTAAAGAGGTCGACCCTCGAGGTCTACTGGCTTGCGGTGCAATCCCTTGCATAATACAGGTTTTAGATTTGAGCTGAGAATTGGAATCTGGCAAAACAATTGTGCAAGATAAACTAAACCAAGAAGTGAAAATCTAAGGAAAGTCTGGAACAAGTGATGTACGGTTTTGGAAGGAACAATTTAGTCAGGGAAGGAGGGTGCAGAATTGGAAAAGGAATAAAAGAGGGAGCAAAACTTTTGGAAGGCGGCGTCAGGGGACACCGTGCATGAGATGGATGCATGGAGCTTTTGGAAGGTGCCCGTGGTGGTGGTGGTGGTGGGGGGGGGGGGTGCTTCGGGGGCATGGGTGAAAAAAGTTTGGTTGATACAAGACTGTAGAAGGTGTCATATAATATAAATTTTTTCTTTATCTTCTAATCGTGTAGTTAGATAGTTAGCGACTCACTTAAATCAAAGGTTGTTGATGGGTATATAATTCTTTTGGTGGAAAAAGGTATCATAGGAACTCACGCTTTATTGGTTTAGACTTCTATGGTTGTTTGTCTTATTACTTTGTTACTTTGATCACTGTATCCTAAACATAGGAGCTAGCTGCTAGGGGTAGGTCTTGCAACTTGCTTTCGAATAAATGAAAAAAAATCCAGGTGATCCCTTTCTTAGCTCTGCATTGATACTTGAAATCTTGAACAATAGTGAGTCCTAAAAGGGACAAGGGTCTTCATGGATGGAGAAACTTGCAATACGTTAAAAATATAGGAACAAAAAAGCGGGCTGTGATCCAGGAGAAATCATAAATGTGAACTGAAGTTCCTTCAAACGATCATAAATGTGAACTGAAGTTAAACTGTGAATCTATATGCATGGACCATTCTCTCAACAGAAAAGACCAAGCTAAAAGAATAAAGATCCGGCCAGAGGCACTGTAAGGACCAGTTCAGAGTAGTCCAAATATGCAGAGACAAACGGATGCATGCACATGCATAAGGGATGCAGCCTGCAGGCCCATATAAAGACACACGTCATGCGGTTACATGGTACACCACGTCATCATACGGACTCCTCGATCATTACATGATGTAACCAAAAGGAAAGCTCTAGGTAGCTACTCCTACTACCTATAGTTTGCTAGCACATCCACCAAAATGTTACATCAAACGCATGATCAACAGATGCTTACACCTAATCCTACAACCGATGCTTACACCTAATCATCGTACACTGATACAACGAATAAGGCGATGCAGACTTTTCTACTCCTAACACTACCAGTACTAGCTAGTACCGAGCATGTTTGTACTCACAAGCTTGCAGCACTCGCTCTGAGCCACTGCATTGATCTCGTTTGATCTTCGTCTAGCTTGAGCAATGAGCAGGGACATGCTTGATGACGAATCTACTCGTACCTACTGCTCGGAGAAGGCCGTCTTTGGGAGCACGGCGTCCCTGACCTTCCTCATCTCCCTCCCCTTGCTCCTCCCGCCGCATGCCTCCGGCGGCGATGCCGGTGACGACACCCCGCCCATCCGCTCCATCTTCCTGGCCAGCCACTCGTGCGGCGGCAGCATCTCGCCGCCGTCCTCGTCCTCCTGCGGCTTGTCGCCGCCGCGCCGCCTCGACCGCGAGCTGCCGCCAGCGGCCGGGATGGCCACCGGCGCGGACGGCAGCCTCGCCGTGCTCCTCTTCCTCGCCCCTTCGATGGACGCGACCTTCTGCTTAGCCCTCCTATTCCTAGGAGGAGTGGCGATGCGTGGCACCTCCATGCCTACCTGATCCTGCAGCACGTCCCACACCTCCCCCTCGTCGAACTCTTCTTCCTGCACTCCGGCCATGGATCGGATCACGTCGCTGTGCCGGGGATGCTGGAAAGAACGAGAGATAGGGAGAGCTTTCTCGCGCACTTGGCACTGAAGTTGGCGAGTGCGCTTGTTGGCAGTGGCAGAGCACGTATATTTGTCACAGGCGACAGGGCGCACGGAGACAAGATAGCCGCGCGGCCGCGCACCGACCAGCAGACCCACGGGTGGTTTCACCTTCGCCATCACTTGAATGCTCTGTTTGCTGCGTTTTTCGTACGACGTCACTCTTATACTTGGTTAGTGGGCATCTATCGGGAGCTCGGCATGTGCTAACATCATATTAGAGGGTTGCAAGTAGTGGGAATAGTGACTAATGAGTATACTTAGAGGCTGTTTGGATGCATTTGTCATGGGCAAATTTAGATGCTGAAAGTGCAGGCTAAACTTAGCTCCTAAACTTTAGCCTCTGTTTGGATCCATAGTAAATGGTTAAACTTTAGCACATGCATAAGTGAGTAGGTTGAGGTTTAGCACCTTTTTGGACCTCTTGGTACCAAATGTTTTTAGCCATTTACCATTTCCTTATTGGTCATCATCAAATATTTTTACATTTCCTTATTGGACATAAAAAAATTTGAACTTCTCTAGTGGTCATTGGATTCAAATTTTTTTACCTTATTAACCATCATAATGCTAAAGTTAGAGAAGAAAATTCTTTTTTGCCCTTAGTCGTGACCAATGGTCCTTATTAACCATAAAATTAGAAAAAATACTAGTTAGTATTATTTAATTTGCAAATCTGAACATCATGAGTATGTATTTTCTTTTGACATCAACCATATATATATATATATATATATATATATATATATATATATACTCATGTTTTGTTCATATTATCAAACTATATTAACTAAATTATGATTAATAAGAAATATTTGCACAAAACAATTGTTTGGGGGCAAAAATGTCTTTTCTTTTTTAACTTTAACACTAGGAAGGCCAATAAAGCAAAGAAATTGAACCTAATGACCACTAGGGAAGTTCAAAATTTTTGATGACCAATAAGGAGAAAAAAACAATCGGATGGCCACGAAGGAAAAACTGAAGCAGATTAGATAGCAAGAGCAGCAACACATCAACAGCATATACGCAGCACAAATAGTTGGAGTTTGGAGGTTGACGCGTATCGACATACTTAAAACACTAATGGCAAGACTCCATAAATCAACAAACGGACACAATAGAATTATTAGATGGCAGTATCGGCTGTCGCAAACTCGCAACCATACATCTAAAAGTTACATATGTATTTAGCATTGGAAAAGGAAAATTTTGTTGGTCATTCGTTGTTGAGTCAGCGACAACTTCTTCATTGATTTTAGACCTCCAGCATAACTGAATATATATGTACCTTATTACTGGACCTATATTCGACACTGCATACTAACCAAATGTTATTAAAAAATTCAATAAATAGTACAACATAGGCATATCAAATAAAATTATAGATTTTGACAATACAACACATATTTTCTTTACTCACTAGCCAATGGAGCCGTGCAGGTTTATATATAGTAAAAAGATAATCGAACTCCAAACATATATGTCTTCATGTCTTAGTGAGTCCGTTGCTACATTGGCAAGTCCAAACAACATCTTAAAGCAGATTTCTCAATTATATATAAAAACAGATTCCTCGTTTGAGCCAAATGGTTCACACATTTGCATAGGTAGTTTGAATAGCCTAAGTATAGATAATAGTAGTGATGGGTAATTTATATAAACATGTACATTAGTTTGATATTATTTTTATATTTTTATGATTGTGAGCAATCTACAAATATGTAAAGGGTTATTTTAAGCTATTGTTTTCATAACGGGGAAGATCAATGGTACTTCTTCCTTTGTTTTTGTGTTCTCTCATTGTGATAACTTCTAGCTATTGAAAAACATGAATCTCTTTCTTGATCAAATGTAAGAAGAATATTAACCAGCTCTCGAGGTAAGGTTCTAGATTTTTTTTATAAAAAAGTAATTTCGGCATAAGGGAATGCATAATGTCCCACCTCAACTCAAGATTTAATTTTCTACCCCAGCTATGCCGGATGAACTATAGTAATTTATACACAATAAGTGGTCTAGCAATGGATGTACTATACATTAAAAGTCATGACCAACCAAATGCAATCACTCAAATTTTATTAGATAACCACACACTACATGAATTGGTACATATTGTAACACATAATGTTTGAGGAAATGGGTGATGATATAGGCAAATATGTTTCAATCTACCTTGTTGGACTCAACTGACTTGTTCTGTTGGTGATTCTCTCTCTAGTTTCCACACATCGGCAAGGATGGGGGTTCTCTCTTGAAGATTCAATAAAGCATGATGGTATATATCCCTCTCCCTCAAATTCGATAAATCCTCTTGGTTTAGCGACGCTAGACTTATCAAGACATATAACTAAGGTTCATGAAAGCGAGGACGGCTATCGCTCTCTAGTGGCCAGCGGGCGACAATAGACGAGTAGCGAGTGCTTGATTTTGGCATGCTAGACATTAGCAAATGATGATGGTGGTTGGGTGTTGCTGGTCTAGGAGCCACGTATAAGAATTGATGTAAAATAATGGCTTGAAAGTGCTTAAACCTGAAAATTTAGAGCTTAAAAAATTCCAAACCAAACTAGTTTCATACTCCAACTAAACAAAATCGACACATTCAATATCACGAACCACTTTCAACCTACCCAAAGCAACCCATATTGGAACACAACCGTTAAAACCAATTTTAAGTCCAAAACATTTATCAACTTCATTGATTTGAGACCCTAATCTTAGGCAAATTCCTAGCTAACTCAGGATCTATATTGCATACTACTTGGAAACCAAATGTCACTAAAACAGTCTATTAATATTACAGGATAGACATATCAAGTAAAATTATAAATTGACAATATAACAATCTAAAATATTCACTTCTAAACAATTATTTAACTTGCTAGCTAATGTAGTCGCATGGGTTGATAGAGCAACAAGATAAACAAAGTTCCAACATATACATCTTTTTCATGTCTTAGTCAGTTTCTACATTGACAACTCTAAATAGCATCTTAAGCAGATGTCTTGATTTTGAGTTAATGGTCCTCACATTTGCATAGCTAGTACCAACATTCTAAGTATAGATAACAGTAGCAAAAGGTAATTTGTAAACATATAAGTTGATACTTTGAGATTGTTTTTATAATTATGATTTGTGAGTAAGTTACAAATATGTATAGGGTTATTCATTTTTAAGAGTAGGTGATAACTCTTCTTTCTTTTTTTTGCTTTGTCTGATTATGATAACTTCTAGCTCTTGAAAAATGAATATTTATTGAACATGTATTAAGATAATAGGTTCAGCCTTCTCCTTGAGGTAAGGTTCTAGAATGTTTGTTCATATACAAGCCTACCCATCCCTTCTGGTACGGTTGCCAAGCCATGTTTGCCCATAGTTGTTTCCTGGATGACTTAAGTTTTTTGGTGAATTGCTTAGTGGATGAACTTTTACACTTTTCAAATAAAAAGAACACGATTGCATGCATACTCAAAGTGGCATGAGAAACATTGGTCCAATATTAATAAGTTAAGAAACGCATCAAATGGCACATAACCATAGAACCACACCATCATATCATAGAGTAACCAAGCAGACAGTAGTAAGCAAAACGGCAGCTGGCAAGGCAGGAAGAGTGCATGGCTGGATCAATGGATAAGGTGACAAGACGAGGGATGTGGATGCTGTTGATTGGGCGGCAAGCCACGCCAGGCCAAGAACAGATCCAGATTCGCCTCTATCAGATGCCTGTCTCCAAGGAGGGAAGCCAGCTGCATCCGGGGCGAAATGTGATCGAAAGACACTGAGACAGGGGAGGGAGAGGCGCTACAAGCCACCGTTGGACCTGAACCGTGTCAGCCTGGTCAGGACGAGTAGAGACGGTTGATTTGAGATCAAGCAGTGGTGTTATCTGGAGCACGGGGTACACGTGTGGTACCACCATCGGCACTTTTCAGTACTAGTACAAACTAAGCACAAGTCTCGGGTGTCCTGTTCCTTGTTCCTGCATATAGGGTAGAGCTGGCAATGGAATTGTCAGGTCAAGTCTGTCATATCAGAATTTGGCAGGTTTAGATATATACGATCAAAGGTCATCAATTCAGGCATAAAAAGGTCTTGGCTTCATTAACAAACTAGGCACAATCCCATCCTTCCCAACAATTCGAAATTAAATTCAGAAGAACAGTAGTCCATTGCACATGTCGTTATCTCCTGAGGACTTTTACTGTCCAAAATACTGATTAGTAGTTTTAAGAAACTACTGACTAGTAGTTTGATCCAATGGTATAGATTCCATAATCTAAAATCATAATTACTGGCCAGTAGTTTCTCAATTTGAGGGCATTATCAGGAAAAATAAGAGTTGTAGATTTATAATAATTAGTTTTTATTATTATCAATAAAGTTATATTAATAATCTTATTAATAACTAATATATATATATATATTTAAAATAAATTAACATTTTAATAATTTCGTAGAGTTAATATTCTATCATAAAAATAAATATAAATTTATTAATTAATAGTATAATTACAAAATTACCCTCAAACTACTGGGCAGTAGTTTTGAAAAACTACTGGACAGTATTTTGGACAGTAAAACTCCTCTATCTCCTAGCATCCTGCGCGCGTTACAAGCCGGCAAGCACCACCAGGACAGGGGTTGTTCGCCATCGATTCAAGGTCTGGCTGGGCCACCGCTCTGAAATCGACTTGAGGAGCCGGGAGCTTCTTGAACAGGCACTCCTTGATGTTTCCCAGGGTTCCCTCGTCGTACGGATTGGGCGAGCTGCGGTGCCGTCCCTTGTGCCTCTCATGCCTTGTCTGAACAAAATTCAGGGTGATTTCATCAGGTTTGTTATTACTCAAGAGAAAGGGCAATGCTACATTACCAGCTGTTCAATTGAAATGGTCATATAGCAACTACAAAATGAAGAGAAACATCACAAAAAAAAAAAAAAAAGGAAAAAAACTGTCATTGACGGTTCTTCTTTGCATTTAGCCATTAGCCATTAGCTCTTTGATGTCCAATTAGAGATGGCATGAGTCTCAAATGGAGCATAATAATGTAATTATGTGAAATGTCACAGGTTGTACGTACACGTACCTTGTTCGTGGTTACAAGGAATGCATTGAAGCCTAGAAGCCACGCAACGAAGCAGATAGCCACGAAGCAGAGTGCGGCAAGAGCATATGTTTCAGGGAAATAAATCAGCCCAGCGAAAAGCCCCACTCTGGCAGAATCCAACTTGGCTCTGATTCTTCTCATCGTGAAGGTCAGTATGAATGCGTAGAATGCCAATGAAGAGCAGACGAGCAGCAAGTAGAGCCTGTAGTTCCTCTGCATAAGAATGGAAAAGCACAACGCGTTATTACTTTCTTCCCGGCCGTGAAGCGGTCCAAAGCGACGGTGAGAAGTTGTTGTCACAATGTTATCAGTATCATACCAGTCCTATGCACTGGCTTATCCAGGCGCAGTGGTGATCGAACTTGTCGACGCAGTTGTCGCAGACGGTGCAGTGAGAGCTTCTGGGAGGGCGATAGATCTTGCAGACCCGGCAGAACCTGAGCCTCATTTCGACCCCATTGACAGTCGTGAACCGACTCGGAGTGCTACTGGCAGTGCTCGTTCCGGCTTCCTCTAATGGTGAAACCTGGTTTCTCGGTATGATTCCAGGGTCTCTCATCGCAGTCAGTAGCAAAGTTGCAGTCACCTGTACGAAGATAAATTCACAAAGTGCGCTAGCATTACTTTGTATCATCTCTATCTACCATTGTCATTAACACAAACAAACAAGAAGAATATGATCACAGTGTTGTTATACTTACAGTTGCCGCTAGAATCACGGAGGACACCGCGACCAGAGTTGGGTGCGTCGATGACCAGTTGATGATGCGGGCCAAGAAAGTCGACTCAGAAAGAACAAACGCCATTGCTGTCAGGATGAGTCCTCGAGGGTTCGGCCCGCAGATCACACGGCCATCACAGAAAAACACCTGCAAAATATCATCAACCATCGACATTTCAGAAGGCCAAATTAAACATTGCCGTCTGCAACATACTGAAAATTCATATGATCAAGTCCTTTGTAACTGACGCCTCCAATTTAAATTCTCAGCAAAATTACAAGGCGAGATGATGCAGCGCTACCAAAGCAGGGTGATGATGATACTTACATTTTTCCCTGGCCAGACGTTGTACACCCTTGGCTGTGGAAGCGGCGGCCTCTCCAGTTCCGGTTCTCCAAGATTGCTGCAAACCTGTGCCGGGTCAAGGATAGCAGCAACACCCCTGATCGGATTGCAAGTTGCAGAGGAGGAAGAACCGGCAGGCGCTTCAGTGCTGCCCCCATGATGGCCTCGCTGGTCACGCTGTTGAACCTGTTTGTCTAGATCAGTAGGATGCGCCATGGCCAGTCGGTTCTTCTGCGATCTGGATTCTGGAGGGAAGAGAGGAACTGGATGATGGTGTCGCCGCTGGTTACTTGGTTTGCCGGCGAGAAATGGGCGAGTGCGCGAACAACCGCCTCTGCACGCGCGATAGAGAGCAGTTATGAACTGGCTTGGCCGATTGCGTGCTCTGAGCGACGGCCCATGTGACTCATTCCGGTGGTGGATGCCAAACACAGCCCAAGAAATGGGCGTGCTCTGAGCGACGGCCCATGTGGGGGAACCGCGCGTTGAAGGCTTGATGAAGCGGTGGGCGCGCGAGGGAGGAAAAAACTGGGTGGCGGTGACGCTGTTCGGAATCCCGGAAGCGCGTCGGGTTCCGACCTCGAGTTGGATTCGCACGAGGATTTTTCCGACAATAAATTTGTCCGACGCCATCCTGCCCTCGATCCCCAGTTGCTTTCTTTCTCTCCTTGATTCAATTCTTCTTGGACGCGTGCCCTAGAGTGCTTCAGATCCTCCTAGCTGTTTCCCCTCGCCATCGGCGGCGGGCACCACCATGCCTTCCATGACTGTGCCGTCCGCCGCCATGCGCAGGCTCCGTCGCGAGCGCGACTGCAGCCGGATGAAGGCTGCTGCCCTCGCGGTGGAAGGAGGCATTTCCAAGAAACCAGCCGAGTCGCTGCTTGTTGCCGACATCAAGAAGAAGAACCCGTCGCCCGTGAGGTTCTGCGTGGGCGCCAGGGTGCGCGTACGCACGCCGACGCGGCCGCTGCGCTCGGGAGGGCACCTGGTGTTCTGGCTCCACGCCGTCGTCGTCGATGCCGGGGAGGAGGAAGACGATGACTACATCAAAGTCATCTACTGCGGCTCCTACGAGCACCCGGACAGCGACCCCATGGGCGTCGTGCGTGTCCTCAAGAAAGACGTCAAGAACATGGTGCAGCGCGCCGCCGCGTCGGGTTCTTCCGATGTCACCACCAGTCACTCCGGCGCCGGTGATGAAGTCGCTCGGAGGCCAACCGTCGGCGGGAAGACGCCGACCGTGCTGAAGAAGATTATTGAGGCGGCAATGCCGACCACAAGCTGATCGATTGGTGGGAATGTAGAGATTGTGATATCGTGGTCATCTGATTGCCGGTGGTGTGCGCGGGGAACGCTGCCTAGGGACTGAAGACGTGGTTCCGACTCGCTTCATATGGCGGAATTCTACTTCTACAGAACGCAATGGATAGCACCGTATCAATGTACGTCACATTGATGTCTTTGGTCGTGAGCGAGGTTGTACAAATTTTCGTGTAATTGTGATTGTAGATATGAACTACATATTTACCTTCTCTGGTCGGCGTTTGTTGAATGTAAAAATATTTGTACTTGTGCTGTAAGGTTAGCTATTCATAGCTTTTGTCACATCTAAAAAAAAGGAGCTGACATATGGAAGGTACTATATGTTCCTTTGAATTATCCCTTGGCTTGGCATGATTGAGTTTCCAGTGATGTATTGTGGCAAATATAATTTTGGGTTTCTCCTTTCGATTATCCATTATCTGTAAGGTTAGCCATTCAGACTTTATATTTTGGATTGTGGCCTCAACAGACAACACATAAGACCGGGAGTATAGAGAAATCTAGGCCTAGCGAAATCATTAAATTTGGAGGTTTCCACTATCTTTGCCATCTTATAATTCATAGATTTACTGTGGATTATTTATAAATAAATTAGAATATATCATGAATATAAAATTATGATTCCTACCACTACCGGAATCCCGCGAAATGCCGAGTGCCTGGGGCACTCGGCATTACGCTGTTTCCCCTCGGCATACCATATGGCGACGGTAGCCATCGGCATCCGCGACTCGGCACCCACACAGCCGGCAGCTATCCAGTTGCCGAGTGTCAGAAATCAAGCACTCGACAAACAAATCCCCGAGGGCCTCCTTACCCACTCGGCGAAAAAAAGCGGGGTTGACGGGAGAGGTAACAGGGACGGCATGGATGCTGAGTGCCCAGGAAAGTGGCACTCCGCATACATTCCGTAGATGCCGAGTGCCCGTGGAAGTGGCACTCGGCATACGTCCCGTATATGGCGAGTGCCGGGGAAAGTGGCACTCGGCATATCTGTCTGGATGCCGAGTGCCTCTTATCCGGGCACTCGGCAAATACCGCTACGGTTGCCAGAATATGGCACCTTTGCCGAGTGTTAATGCCAGGCACTCGGCAAAGGTGCTGAATTACAGCAAACTTTTTTTTGTTTTTTGTAGTCACACACCAAAAAATATCACAACAATTATATATATCATCATAAAAATATCATCTACACCTCAAATACATATCAATGAAACATCACAAACATCATGATCACATCCACAAATTATAACATCACAAGCATCCATAAGTTGGTCCTCAAGTCTTCAACCACACCACATTTGGTTCTCAAGTCCACTAACACACCACATCATAAGTTATAGTCACAAACGATAACAATTCAGTCCTCAAGACCACAAACAAACACATCACATCGTAAATGCTAAAGTATTAGAAACAATCACCACTGTCACCATTATGTTGGGGATAAGTCCTGATCCTGAGGATTGGGGCAAGAATTGGGATCGTTGGATGCCCACGATTGACCTTGCACAAAAGAAAAGATTGCATGTGTGACTATTGTTAGTGACAAGTATAGTAAGTGTTGCTTAAAGTATAATTTGATGACAAGTGTAATAAATATTACTAGAAACATATAGTTTGGTTATAAGTCTATGAAATGTTGCTAAAAGTATGGTTGGCCTAAACAAGTAAAGTTTTCTCTAAAGTAAAATTTGGTCACTAGATAGAAAATGATAGTGTAAAGTGACAAGATAAGTAAATTCACTCACATGAGTACTCGCAGGAGGAGGTGGAGCAGGGATTAGAGGTGGAGTATATATCACCGGTGGGATAGGCTGACCGACCCATCTTCTCGCCGAGACTATGCATCCAGCGACACATGTCCTCCACCCTCTGCCGGTCGGCTGCAATCGCCTGTCGGTCAGCCTCAATCTGCTGCTGAGCAGCTTGCATCCTTTGCCGATCGGCTTCGACTTCCTCTCTTTGGGCTAGCATGTTCCGTTCAATCTCCTCCCGTCGCAGCCTCTCTTGTTCCAGTTGGGCCTACAATATTTGTCCCGAATGTTATAATAGAGAAGTAACATTGTCAAAATAAATGAACGATAAATGAAACTAAAATATACCCGAAGCGCCTCCATCTGAGCGTGTGTAGTGGTCGGCCGGGAGCATATAGCGGGGCTCGAGCTCGTGCTCCTTGCTCGGATCTAGGAGAGAGAGGGTGTACTTGCCGTGTCGATGGTGCTGTCGCAAATCCAGTAATGTCCGTGCTTCTTGCCTCCTCCCACCCTCATGACGATCTCTGCATCAAGGTTCTCCACGCTTGGATCGTACTCGGGCCCATGGACCTCCCGTGCCACGGACATGTACTCACTGAGACGACTGTGGATACTCGCATTGCTGTAGGCCTCTGGCGGGTCCTTCAGGTTGTAGTTAACGCCCGACATCGCCTTGCCCTTGTGGGCCATAGCCCATGCCTTGAACTGGCCACAAGCCTGACCATCATGTGAGTCGGACCGTGAAACAAAAGATTAAAATGATTAGAAGTTATGTAGTATTTAGGGTTGAGCAAGATGGTTAGAATTTATGTAGTATTGAGATTTGAATGAAGAAATGAATATACGTACCCATCTAGACGCATACTCGCTGAGGGTGAGGCTGCCTTGATGGTGGGGTGCACCTTGCATCATCAGCCTACGCTCCCGACAAGCATTGTGCTGCTCCTCTCATTGGGGGTCAACCCACTTAGCCACCATACGCTCCCAACACTGAAGATTTTGAGCAAGCCACCACGCAGGCACCTATGTCTCATGAAGTGTGAGCCACATAACATAAGTACAAAATCTCAAATGCATAAGTGTGAACCTTTTATAGTTACCTACAGGTATTGTTCCCGGGTGAGGTTCATAGTCCTTGCATGCTATTTCTTGATCATCACTTTAAGAAATTGGGCATTGTAGTCCACAATCACCTGGATGCGCGCCTCGTAATGCATGTCCTTCACCAGTTTCTGACATCCTTTATGAATTAGAGCATCCACCTGGTCCTCATATCCCGGCTCGCATCTGAAGAAATCCTACATACAAATGAGATGTATCATGCCATTATTTCAAAAACATATATTCAAATAATGACATGTATTAAACAATGTAGTACAAGAAATTCTTACCCACAACTCATTGAGCACTCGCTCCGCCTTGTTGTTGAAGATCCTGCCCTCCAAATCTCGTCCATCGGGACAGGCGATGTAGTCGTTCCGTCATCAGTGAGGGGCCAAATCATCGGCCGTCTCTCAAGAGGAATCGGTCGCTGCGGGAGTTGCGATGGACCTCACAACCATATCTCTCCTGTTGACAACTGTGAACCCCCCGCCTCCGCCTCCTCCTCCCTGTCCCTGTCCTCGGTGTCATCGTCCTCCTCCTCCTCTGTCCCCTGCCTCTCCTCCTCCTCCTCCTCCTCCTCCTCCAACGACGCAGGTATCAGTGACGGCGACCTTGCTCCAACTCTGCCTCCACCCCTGGCTCCACCTCTCCCTCCACCTGCACGTCCAGCTCTCACTGGTGCCTTGCTTCCAGCTTTTCGTTTACCCCTCCTGAACCCCTCAGCTTCCTCGGACCTGCCTCGTGGGTAAAACAATGACAAGGACCTCAATGTCGTCCTAAAACCACCCACCATCTTTGTTTAGTCACCTGCAATTAAAAATAGTACAACAATCAACATACATATATGATGAATAAAAAATAAAATAGTACTATAAATAAGAACTAACATAATATGGTTGTTTAGCTTCGGTCTATCACATAAGTTTTCTTGATCCACTCTCGCCTTAACGTTCTCCCTTGACTTATCAGGAAAGTCCATGATTGTTGCTAATGTCACCATGCCCCAATTTTGTTCGGTGTGCATTGCGTCAATGTTATGTGGAAGAATAAGGTGTTCCATGTAAGAAAGCTTCCACAACACCGGCCTTTGAGTCCATGCATGTACCTCACCATATCCGACAAAACAACCTTTTTCTTCATCGACCTTGAGGTTCGAAAGCTGGGCACGAACCGCGGCACCGGTCATCATCTCTGCTGCAGGGTGGATAACTTCAACACCCTTCAAAAAGTTTTTTTTGTCTCTTCTGAATGGATGATCAAGAGGAAGGAATTGTCGATGTTTATCAAACGAAGAATACTTGCCACCCTTTTTCAGCCAGTCGAACATCAGATTTCCCTTGCATACTGGGCATGGACACTTCCTGTGAACAGACCATCCGTAGAATGTGCCATAGGCCAAGAGATTATGAAGAGAGTAGTGGTACCAAACCTTCATAATGAAGTTTGTCTTTGTAGCCCGATCGTATGTCTTTACCCCTTCATCCCAAGCATGGGCCAATTCATCAAACAAAGGCTTCATATACACACTCATATTATTCCCCGGGTTTCTAGGAATTATCAATGATAAGAATATGTTTTGTTGTTGAAAGAGGACGCCGGGAGGGAGATTGAGTGGTATAAGGAACACAGGCCAGCAAGTGTATGGGGCAACCGACATTCCATAAGGTTGGAACCCATCTGTTGCCAGTGCCACGCATACATTACGAGCTTCTGTGGCTTCATCAGGATGAATGTCATCAAAATGTTTCCACGATTCAGCATCGGATGGATGTACAAGATTTTCAGGGTGGTATCGTATTCCTGTTTTGTGCCATCTCATCTGTTTTGCGGTCTCCTCGGTCATGTAAAGACGTTGGATCGTCGGTATGAACGGAAGGTACCGTAGGATTTTAACGGGGACCGTGAGCTGCCTCTTCTGACCATCACCAGAATCTACCTCCACGTATCTAGAGGATTTACACTTTGGACAGTACTTTGCATCTGCATGTTCTTTCTTAAATAAGACACATCCGTTCGGACAAGCATGTATCTGCTCATATGGCATATTCAATGCACGAAGGACTTTTTGTGCCTCATACATGCTCTTTGGCAGAATGTGACCTTTCGGAAGAAGACTACCAACAACTGACAACATAACGTCAAAGGCATCACGGCTCAAGCTAAATTGTGACTTTATAGCCATAAGGCGAGCAATGGCATCTAGCTGAGAACCTCGGTATGCCCGTGAAGGGGTTGTTGTGCCGAAGACAACATTTTGTAATACGCCTTTGCAGTGGCCTCTGGCTCCTCCTCTATGCATTCTTCTTCATCGCGGTGCGCCTCATGATAGTCATCTAACATGTAGGCAACCCCGACATCAGCATCAAATTGCTCGATACGTTGTCTCACAACCTCGTGTCTTGTATGATCGGAATTACCATTCACGGCTTCACCATGCATTGTCCATCGGGTATAGTCAGACATAAAGTCATTCTGACAAAGATGTTTACCCATGACCTTCTTTGTTTGTCGACACGTGTTGCTACAAATGCTACACGGACACCAAGTGGTACGCGCTGCCTTAACCCTCCCAAATGCTTGGTCTAAGAAAGCTTCGGTCTTGTCAATCCATTCATCAGTCAAATCTGTTTCACTTCTACGGCCCGAATACATCCACTTATGGTCTTCCATCCTTGAACATATCACAGAGTACTATAATAACAAATAAAATAACTAGACGATGCCTATACTATCTAGTAGGTCAGGATAGGTCCTAATCCCACCCGAGGATACGTAGATGTGGTTAGTTCCCATGGTCTCCTCTGATCCGAGACAGAATTTTGGCAGCACCTCCCTACTGTTCTCCAAATACACGTCCTGTAAAGGAGATTGTGTATCCAGAGAACAACAAGAAAATGCTACCAAAACTCTATCTTAGATCAGAAGAGACCATGGAAACTAACCACATCTATGTATCCTTCGGCTGTTCAAAAAATGTGGACAATTCGAAAAAGATACGGTGATAAATATGCAAAGGTCTACATATTTGCAATCATATCTCTTCCGAACGGGAAACATCTAAGTTTATATTATGTTACTTACTACTAGAATGCAATGCAGAAAAGACAAGTAATTTGGAAGTGCTTACCTACTAGCTCGACGGTCGTGGCAGTGAAGGACGGAGCGTTAGGCGGCAGTGAATCCCAGTCGCCAACTATATCAAGACCATATAAAATCCGTTAAAATGATACACTAAATTCTACTCATTAGGTCATCGTGTGATTCAGAAAATAATTAACAATAACATTAACAATGCAACAAAAATCTCATTGTAAATTTTGACAACGCTGAAATTTTCTGTTTTGAAACAAGTCAGGATTCACTAATTACTACCAAATGCATGAACATGACAATGTTTGCTCACTAATTACTACTACTAGATCTTATGAACTCTCACCAAAACACATTCTAAATTTTTACCAAAAGGTAATTATTTGTAGTTGTAGGTTTTCTTTGTGGTTGTGCAGTCTGGACATAACATAAACTCTAGTCTTGACGTATATAGTTTTGACAGCTTTATTTTCCTATATTGTAGATTTTTTAGTTTTGTTCATTCTGATATGCTCTTGTTTGAGTGAACGAGGCAATGAGCTTGACGAACCAGTAAACAAGCATTTCCATACTCAGTCTAAACAAGCATTTCCTCTACCAAATTTCGACACGACGTGACGTACAGCAAGATTAGCAACTAAAAAAATAGTGAGAATCGAGCAGCAAGGGATTGAACTGGGCAGCATTCGCACGTGAAGGATTGAACTGAAAATAACGGTGAAACTGTGTGTGTACCTAAGGCGGATCCCTCCTTCGGCGCCCCCGTGGCGTTGACGTTCCAGAACCACGAGGGCGCCGCGACGGGGTCGCTCCAGAGAGGTCGTAGGGGTAGGCGGCGGCGGGGCGGCTGCACTTGACCCAGGTGAGGTCGCTGCCGGTGTCGGCGACGAGCAGCAACGGCTATCGGTCAGTCCCCATTCCCTGCCCGATGGCGGCGAGCGATGATGGCAGGCGGCGCGGTGGCGGGCGGCAACGGCGGCGCGGTGGTGAGCGATAGTGGCGGGCGGCGACAGCGGCAGGCGGCGAGCGAAGGAGGCGAGTGACGGCGGCAGGCGCGGTGGCGGGCGGCGACGGCGGCGCGGTGGCGAGCGACAGTGGCGGGCGGCAACGGCGGCAGGCGACGAGCGAAGGCGGCAGGCGGCGTGATGGCGAACAAAGGCGCGCGGCAGGCGGCGCGGTTGGTAGAAAGAAAGGAGAGAGGAGAGATAGATGGCCTGCAGCTCGCCCGCTACAGCCTAAGTCAAAATAGAGATGCCGAGTGCCTATAGCTGGGACACTCGGCAACTACGAATATGTCGAGTGCCGTGATCTAGAACACTCGGCAAATATAGAATATGTCGAGTGTCCACACTCACGGCACTCGGCAACATATTTCCTATTTTACTTTAAAAATTAAAATATTTTAATTAGAAATATATCATAATTTTTCAAAATATGATAAGCAAAATCAAGAAATACTTATAATTTGATGTTGTAATAAAAAAATCTGTTATTTTATGTACTTTGACCTCAAATCCAACTTTATTTCATTCAATACTCAATACTTTTTTTAAAAAGAAATTATCGTATCGATCCAAAAAATAACCAAATTTAGATATGACTAAATGAATATGATCTTCCACCTATACAAAAAGATTCAAAGGTAAATTTCAATTGAACAATCAATTTGATTCATAATCTTACTCGTTCCATCTCAACTCTATTCATCTTCGTTTGAGATTGTTCAATTTTGTGAAGAATGTATCCAATAACTTTTATGAATCCTTTTCTATTTTTTAACACAACCTTACCATATAATATCATGATACTATAACAAGTTTTGTGATTTTCCCACTATGTTTGCTTTTTATGTAATTTAAGTACAAGTAGATGACATGTTAGTGGTCATGTTTTGTAAATAAGATGTATGAAATATTGTTTCATTTTCATGCATATGGACATAAATTGGACTTAGTAAACTAAATATTATTTTTCCTTTTACTATATTCCATTATTTTAAATAGTTGCAGTTCAAAATTGATTTTTAACAAGAAATTACATTTCAAAAAAAGAATTGACATAATATAGGGAACAAGTCAATATAAATACAATACTTTATCTTTGATTGTCATATATTATACTAGTGCAAAGAGAAAATAGATAAGTGGTGTTTGTTATAGTTTTTTTTATAGTTACCGAGTGTCACATATAAACACTCGGCATATAGGACTAGTTGCCGAGAGCCAATAATTGACACTCGCCATATAGACCATTTTGCCAAGTTCCTTAGGTAGACACTTGACATCTGTGTCAATTGTCGAGTGCTACATTTTCGCACTCGGCATATCCTAACGGCGGCGGCTATTCCATCATCTGCCAGCATTGTGTCCCTTCTGGACCCCATACGGGTTGCCGGGTGTTTTTAGTTGTCGAGGGCTACGTGCTTGTTGCCGAGTGCCACACAAACATTCTTGATGCCGTGTGTTTGATATATGTCGAGAGCCTGGCCGCGTTACACTCGGCAATTTGAAAGATGCCGATTGCCCGATTGATTGCTCTCGGCAAATCCCTCTGCACTCGGCATATCATCAATTTCTGGTAGTGTACAACTATTATTGAGTCGCGAGAGTCTCATTCAGCCCATAGGGCTCACCATGGTGAACGCCAAATCCAGCCCAAAAGAAAGAGCCCATGTGTGCGAAAAAAACTATAGACATTAGAGCGATATATAAACGCATGAGGGAGAAGAAGAATGTTCATCGTATGGCGGCCTAAATCCTATTTTGCAACCTCACTTGTAAAATTTAGGAGCCCAAATTTAACCCCAGCTCCAGTGGAAGATTGTAAATGGCCTTCTATATCAAGTGGGACCTGGTTTTCAGTAAAAAAAAAAAAACGAAATCTTCTCCTTCAATCGCTCCAGACGCCGGCGGTCGTTCCCCGTCGCCGCCCTGCTCCATCCGCCGCCTTCTCGCAGTCGCCCAACGCCGCCCCTGGCGCTGCCTGAGCCCCGCCCACCGCACGGCCCTTGCACTGCCCGAGCCCGGCTCCACCTTAATCACGGCGCAGAGGACGCCGCCCGAGCCCCGACCGATCCCCAATCGCGGCCTGATCCCCGACTGCCGTCCGGCCCCGGCACCGCCCGAGCTCGGACGTTGACCTGCCTGTCGGCCCTGGCTTGTTGTCGCCCTGCCTGCTACCCCGATGCCCCGCCGTCGCCCTGCCTGTCGGCCCCGGCTTGCTGTCGATCTGCCCGTTGCCGTGCCGTCACCCCTCTGTTTTTGAGCCCCTTCGGCCTGCCGTCGCCCCTCTGTTCTGGAGCCCATTGGCCTGCAGTCGACCTGCCATCGACCTACTCGTCGATTGGAGCTCGTAGTCCGGGTGCATCGATTGGAGCTCGTCCTGTCTCACTGCTCAGGCCTTCACCATCCACTCATCTGAACAAGCTTCAATTGTCTGGTCAGTGTTTCAAATATCAGGATCCCTCTCTTGAGGAATCACCCATTTGTCCGAATCATTTTGCCTCCTAATTTTGTCATCTTGCATTAACACAGATATACAATGGCCTAATTACTTAGAAAACCCAATCCACATCAGGAGATTGATGTCAGAACCATTGAGAGTGACACAAAACTGAAAGCACAAAACATATTCACGAAAATGTATCATATTTAAGTCTTTCATCACTTTAACATTAGAAGCACAGTGACAGGGTGATGACCAGTATTGCATGGCTATGTTGAAGCTTGTTCGTATACAGTATTGCATGGCTAGTGTGGTATGTGGAATGTGATGAGGATCTTCATATACAATTGTCTAGTCAGTGTTTGAAATAGAATTGCTAGTGTTCAGACCATGATGATGAATAGAGCAAACCAAAACTACTTTTTGAAATAGAATGGCTACTATGTAACTTTGATCATAAAATATTGGCACACACTAAACTGTTGTTCAGTTCAATTTTATCATCTTTCATATACAATGACATTGCATGTTTCCAAAGTTAATATGTATATAACATCTGAACCTTTGTTACTTTTCTATGGCAGATGTCGTCAACGTCTGGAAGTAGCTTTCGTTGACGGTGGCTGGAAGAAGACGATGAATCAGATACGGATGATCTTTTGATCATTGCTGGACTACTTGAGGGCTCTAGGAGAGAGATGTCAAAGAAGTTCTGTGGTTCTTTGCCGGGACATCATAATGTCAAGCGTGACATTGCAGGAGGACATGAGCTGATTTATCTAGACTATTTCACGGAGCAGCCTGTGTATGGCAACAAGCACTTCAGGAGGAGGTTTCCGATGTCGAAGAACCTCTTCATACGCATTGTGGCTGCAGTTGAGGGTCATGATGACTTCTTTCGACAGAAGCTCAACGCCCTTGGCATTCTTGGAGCATTCCCTATTCAAAAGGTTGTTGGTGCTTTCAGTATGCCCGCGTATGGTCAGTCGGCCGATTCTCTAGATGATTATGTCAGGATGGGGGAGAGCACAATCCTCGAGTGCCTAAAGCATTTTGTAAAAGTTGTTTTTGAGATATTTGGTGAAGAATACCCGAGAGCTCCCAATGCTCAAGACACAGCAAGATTGATGGCAATAAACAATGCAAGAGGCTTCCCTGGGATGTTGGGTTCTGTGGATTGCATGCATTGTAAATTAGAAAATTGTTCGACTGCTTGGAGAGGGACATACATGGGACACAAGGAAGGACCAACCATGATCCTAGAAGTTGTTGCCTCTCAAGACCTTTGGATCTGGCATGCATTCTTTGGTCTTCCTGATTCTCTCGATGATCTCAATGTCCTCCATCGCTCTCCACTTTTTCAGAGGCTTACTTCAGGGGCAACACCTAAACTGGAGTACATGATCAATGGAAACAAGTATAATATAGGGTATTATGTTTCTCAGAGCATGCTCGTCATTTTTTATCACCACCAAGTTCTTCATCAAAGCCTTGTACTCGTCGCCTCCTTCGTCTCTTTTTAGTTTTTCCTTAGATTGCTTCCTCCCAGGAGGTCGGGCTTTCTTGGCAGTAGGGATAGAGTCTTGCTGTCCTAGACTGGATTCTTGTTGTCCTCCATCCTATTGTTGGCTTCCATTGCTTTCTCCTGAAAGGTTGAGGCCTCTTGACTTGCCTGGCCTCTTGTTCATTTCTAGAGCTTCAAACTTCTCAGAGTGCCTGACCACGAGCCAACAATGAATGAAAGGAAAATTTTTGCCCTTTGAATTCTTAGCGTACCGAGCTTGTGCTTGAAGTAACTGCAACAAAGATTATTTGTCAGTAAATGAACCAAAGACAGGAAATGAACCAATGAAATGAGCTAACAATGTATTACACATACGTGCTCTTGCTCGGGAACGCCACTTGCATGGCGACGCTGCACTTCTTCAAAGTACCCATGGAACTTCATACAATCCATGATGATGACCCCACAATGATGCTCAAGGGAATTGGTTGTCCTTTTGGAATATATGTTTTGGTGAAAATCTTGAGCGATCCTCTCCTAATAAGTTTTCCCTGACTGATCCGTTCCAGTGATTGGGTCGTTGCTAATGTTCAACCAAGATTTGCAAAGTTGAATATCTTCATCATGACTGTAGTTAGTTTCTCCCTTTGATAGTCCTTTTGCAACAGTAGTTGGAGTGGGATCCGGTTCCATGAGCAATTCCGGATCAGCATTTTTATCTTGTGTCATCAAGTTTGTGAAATATTGCGAACTAGAACACCTCGGATCCTACAAAAAATGAGAGAAAAATTTTAGATGCCACCTAAAAGTAGACATTTACTAGCAGCATTGCATATTAGTAAAATGTGTGACTTTTAGGTGACAACAGCAACAAACAAATCAATAGTAACAATAATAACTAGCAGCAGCAGTAGCAGTACAGTTAAAAAGAACACTTTAAATTTGCATATTAGTGTCAATCCCATAATAATACAATGTTAGTGTCAATCCCAGATAATACAATGAACTATGGTAAAGAATAGGTGCAGGTCACAACTGTGGTATGAATGCAAACTAAAACCAGCAGTAAAGAATAGGGGTCACTAGCTAGTTATAATGATCCAGTAGCTACAGAAATAGTAGGCATACACCAAAAAGAGTATGGCTGAGTGCAAATGAACATAATGCAAATTTATACCAGCTCATACAGCTCCTAACCAGCAAGCAGTTTCAAAAAATTTGTTCCACTCTCAGCTCATAATCCATGGGTGAAATGTCATAGACCCAGAGAACAGTCATCATCTCATAATATTTCCCTTGTCCCATCTAGATGTACTGTGCAATTACCATAGTGTTCATGGTAGTATCAGTGCCGGTTCATGACTTGCTACCGAGCATATTGCGCACACCAGCAAGCAGAATGGAAGCAATTTGCACAAGTTCCACATTGCCTACCAAAATCATGTGGTTATCACTGCAACAGTACCAGGACCATTTCTCAAACACCACAAAATAGAGTTGTTTTGCACGCATTGGAATGCATCAAATAAATGTTTTGCACACATTCCAATGACTAAGTTCAAATTCATCAAAAAGGCACAAATTTGTACCTCAGAGTAGTCCGGAGTCCAGTCAAAGAGCGGCATCGGAGTGAGGTTGAAGTCGTCCCTGGCGTCCCAGCCGGTGCCGGTGCCGGTGCCGAAGGGTGCCTCATATGGCAGCGGCTCTTGGGGAGGAGGTAGGACGAGTTGGGGACGAGGCTGGATGTTGGAAAAGAGCTTGCGACGATGGCCATCAATGGAAGATGGTGTTTCTTGGCACGCTAATGCGGTCCGGCAGGGTAGAGGTGGCGCTGTTGGCTGGGGAGGAGGTGGTGCAGTAGGACGGCGAGGAGAAGGAGCCGGAGGTTAGGGATGAGCGGGCGCCATCGGATGGAGAGCTACTAACACTGTCGGTCGGGGAGCTGCCACCGCCGCCGGCCAGGAACCTGCTGCTGCCGCCTGCCAGGGACCTGCCGCCGCCGCCGGCCGGGTACCTTGAGCCACATCTTGAGGCGGCACAATGAAGGCGCGCCTTCGTGACTTCGCGGAGGGAGGAGGAGGCGCCATAGGCCGCGGAGGGCGCGGGCCGCCGGAGGTGTCGCACGCCGGTGGCTCAGAGGCGGGGTGGAGGTGCCACGCATCATCCAGCATTGTGGAGCCCCAACTCAGCCTCGTTTTGCTCCATTCCCGGAGATACGGCACCAACAAACTTCTCTGGGCGACCGGTGGCGGGCCTGGGGTGCGATCGGCGGTGGGGACCGGGCGGTGGCGGGAGGCGACCTGCGGGGGGGGGGGGGGGGGGGGGGGAGGGCCGATGCAGGAAGGAGAAAGGAAAAGAAAAGAGAAAAAAAAAGAAAAAAGAAAAAAGAAAAATGAGAAAAGTGGTGGGGCCTGTGGGTAGGAGGGAGAATGGGAGGGTCCTATTTCTGGAGACCTGGATCCAAATTATAGGAGGGCATGAAAAATATGATCCAATTTACAATGCCCATTGGAGATGATTTTTTGCTCTCCCCTCCTAAAATTTAGAGTAGAGACTTGGATAGAGACTCCCACTGGAGATATTCTATGGTTAGCCGTTCAGACTTTATATTTTGGGTTGTGGCCTCAGCAGACAACACATAAGACCGGGAGTGTAGAGAAATCAAGGCCTAGCGAAATCATTAAATTTGGTGGTTTTCAATATCTTTGCCATCTTATAATTCATAGATTTACTGTGAATTATTTATGAATAAATTGGAATATATTATGAATATAAAATTAGAATTCCTACAGCTAGCTATTGAAGTAGCGCGAGGCTCATTCAGCCCATGGGGCTCGTCGCATTGAACGCCAAATACAGCCAAAAAAAAAAAGAGCCCACGCGTGTAAGCGTTAGAGCGATAAAGCACATGAGAGAGAAGAAGAATGTTCACCACTTGGCGAACATTCTTGGATGATATAGCAAATCAGCAGGGGCCAAGACACATCAAACTCTGAATCATATATTGTAGCAGGGCCAAAACATGAAACATTGGTTGCCAATGCACAATTCAAAAGGTGAATTAAGATCAATTGATTTGTTGGGTAGGCTTATCATGGTGAATGCCAAATACATTAGGTTCTATTTTTTTTGGAGAACTATTATTGGAGGTAGGAAAAGTTACCCAATAACAATTCTCCAAAAAAAAAGAATGAAAACAAGGCCCATGTGCTGGACTACAAACATTGTTGTGTGTTGTTTATGGTCCTGCACAGAATGAAAACAAAAGCTCAGTTCCTCACTGAGTTTGCACATATTTGTAGCTCTGAAAGTCATGGTGGCCGAGTCTCTTTAACTCGATAATTGATACTCTAGAATTGAGAGAGATAGAGATGTCAAGATGATAATATACTTGGACAAATGATTTAGATCCGCCAATATTTGAGAAGCTAGATAGAATCCTCATGAACACAAAGTGGGAATCACGACACGCTAAGGTATCTGTGATAGCTCTCGATCGGGGAAAATCGGATCATACTCCGCTGCTCATCAATACCGCACAACTAGGACAACATGGTAATCAGCACCAATTCAAGTTCGAGCTTGGCTGGCTTATCCGCGTGTGACATTTGGCGCCATGACCATGGTGGTTATAGTGCCATTCAAATTTGGCAAAACAAGATAAAAGCCCTTCATCAATACTTACGAGGATGGGCAAAAAATATATCTGGTAGGTTGAAGAAAGAAAAAAAACAACTTTCCACTCTCATTGATTCTTTGGATAAGAAGGTAGAGTCTACTATTCTCTCATTAAATGAGTTGGCACTCAAACATTATATGAATGAGAGACTCTCAGACATTCTACGTGAGGAGGAACTCAAATGGTACCAGAGGGCCAAAATTAAAGAGCTCCTTGAAGGGGGGATAATAATACTCAATACTTTCACCTAGTGGCCAATGGGAAGTACAGAAAGACTAGGATTTACAAACTTGAGAGTGGGGGGGGGGGGGGGGGGGACCATCATAGGAGATGCCAACCTAAAAAGGTATATCACGCGATATTATAAAGGATTGTTTAGGAAACCTGATGATAATGATTTCACGTTGGACAAAAAATCATTGTAGATATACCACAAGTAAACAAGGAGGAAAATGAGATACTCACTGCTCCATTCTCCAAAGAAGAGGTGAAAAATGCAATCTTTCATATGGGACATAACAAAGCACCAAGCCCAGATGGTTTCCCAGCTGAATTCTACTAGGTTTTTTTGGGAAGTCATCAAAGCTGATTTAGTGACTCTATTTGCCAACTTTCATGATGGCAAGTTGCCTACATATCGCCTCAATTTTGGGGTTATTGCTCTTCTCCCCAAGATAGAGGATGCGATGAGAATTCGAGATTATCAATCGATATGCCTCCTTAATGTCAGCTTTAATATACTTACTAAAGTTGCAACAAATAGGATTGCGTCGGTCATGAACAAAATAATACGACCATCTCAAACGACATTCATGTCCGGTCGCAACATTATGGAAGGGGTGATAATCTTATACGAGACTGTTCATGAACTCCAAAGAAAAAAAAACAAAAAAATGAGTTATCCTAAAACTCAATTTTGAAAAGGCTTATGATAAGGTCCGATGGTCGTTCCTTCAACAAACCTTGTGAATGAAAGGTTTTTCTAGTAAATGGTGTGACTAGATCCAAAATTTCATAACCAGGGGCCACGTTTCAGTCAAGGTAAATGATGATATGGTACCTTACTCTCAAACATGCAAATGATTGAGACAAGGTGATCCTCTGTCCCCAATTCTTTTTAATCTTGTAGCTGATATGCTGGCTACTTCAAAGGACCGAGAGGGGGGGGGGGTGAATCGGGAACTCGCACTATGTACCAAAATTGCTAATTGTTTAAACCGACCACTCAAATAAACTCCTACACAATCCTAGTGATGATCAAACTAGCAAGATAATGAACCTATAAAAGGAACAACAACCTAAGCATACTAGTGAATCACTCAAAGGTAATACAACTCCTAAACATGTTAGTGATCAAATGCGGAAGCTCAAACACTACTAACAAGTAAGGAGCCTATTCATGCAAGTCTACAAGATAATCAACTAGAACAAGACAAGCACACTAGCATGAATAACACGGTATGTAAATGCGGAAAGTAATGCATCAAAGTAAGGAGTAGACTAAGAGATGGCTCATGATTTTTTCCCGAGGTCTCGGAAGGATGGCGCCTTCCCCTACTCCTCGTTGGACCACTTCCGCCGGAGTTCCGGTCCCTCCCGCCACCAAGTGGAGTTCTTGCCCACGAGCCCGCAATCACTCCTAGAGTGAAGACACAATGTGCGTCATCACTACGCAAAGCACAAGCTCGCCTCCCTCGAGAACTTGCCGGACTCCCTGAGCCGACACAGGCGCTCACTATTGATGCCCCTTTCACGAGTGGGCTCAAACCGTGTATAAACGTGTGATGGCCTTCACAACCAATCATGATAGGCTCAATTACCGATACCTAACCGGTCTAGGTCTCACCATAGACCAAGAGTAACAACCTAGATCACACCCTCAAGGACATCCTAGCCTTAGATGTGCAAGATGCTCTAGTTACTCTCACTAGCACTCTCAAGATATGCAATATCTCCTCCTAGTGTTCCTCTCTCTTCCTCTTGGCCCTCACCAAATGCTCCAAGCAATTCCACTGGCTAAGAAAGGTAGTGCTCCAATCACTGCAATGTAGTGCTCCAACGGCTCTAACCTCTACTGATTTCTCTGCTGACCGAACCGTACGGTCAGCTGACCGGACCGTCCGGTCCGTTTCTCTCTCCAATCCAGGAGCCTTCGTGCAACAGCTTCCTCTCTGCCCTGTGCAAGTTCTACTGACCGGACCGTCCGGTCTGTACAGACCCTGGCACAGATAGATTCCTTGCTTCTTGCTGAAAGTCCCAGACAACTCCCCATAGTGACCATACTGCCCGGTCACCTCTGACCCTTCTGTCCAATCTCTATGTCCAGAAGTTGAAACTTGTCATCCTCGCTTAACTTCGTTTCCTGGCTTCTCCGAACAGCTCTTTGGCTTCTTCACTGTCAACTAGTGCCTGTGATTTCATCGGCCAACCTTGCACATCACCGACTAGACATGATCTAAGAGAATGACCTAGACCCCCTTGATAGTCCGGTTTTTCCTATGGACTCAAAACCCTAATAACTAGACAAGTGTACCAAAGACTTGCACCATAGCTTGTTCTTCACATTGATCCATCTTCATCAACCCTTGGACTCCATCAAGTTCACAAGCCTCCATTCATGTGGTCATTATCATCAATCTCCAAGGACACTGTTGTCAATCATCATAAGGTAGAAGAGGTTTCCTACATGAACAACACTCGTGTAGACATTAGTCACATTTCATGTTTGTCATTCATCACCAAAACATCATACCTTGGGGTAACCTCAATGGTCATGAACCTTATACTATTCTAATTGCCAGAGCTAAAGGGGATGGTCAAATTACTGGAGTAATCCCAGAGCTAATAGATGATGGATTGTCCATTCTATAATATGCTGATGATACTATCATTTTCTTGGATCAAGATATACAACAAGTGACTAACATGAAGCTCTTGCTTAGCGCTTTTGAACAATTATAAGAATCATAGTATACTACACTGTTTGGTTGTAAAGTTGGAGCCTTACCTTTGAAATATCTTGGTATTCCTATTACTCATAGGAGACTTAGGAATAGTGAATGGAAAGATGTCATTCACAGGTTTGAGAGCAAACTGAACAAATGGAAGGGGAAACTCATGTCCTCAGGAGGCAGGCTTGTCCTCATCAATTATGTCTTAAGTAATCTTCCAATATTCATGATGTCTACTTTTTTTTGAAATTCCCGAGGGAGTTCTTCAAAAACTATATATGATTCGTTCCTGATTCTTCTAGGAGGTAGAAGGTCACAAGGAAAGATATCATCTCGCAAAATAGGAGATATTATGTCAACCCAAGGAGCAAGGCGGTTTGGGGATTGTCAATCTGAAAGTAAAGAACAAATGCCTCTTGAGTAAGTGGACCTTCCGTCTTCTCAATGAGGATGGTTCTTGGCAAAGGCTGTTGAAAAATAAATATTTCAGCAACAAGACTTTTACCCAAACACAGAGCCGACCAGGGGATTCTCACTTTTAGAGCAGTATCTTAAAGGTTAGGGAGTAATTATTTCAGTGGGGGGCTTTCCAAATAAGGGATGACAATCAAACAAGGTTTTGGAATGACATCTAGGTGGATACTACACCACTAAGTAGTCAATTCCCAACATTATACAACGTGGCGAAGTGGAAACAAATCACGATAAAGGAAGTTCTCCAAACTGACGCACCAAACCTTACTTTCAGAAGACCAATCACGGGAGATAAACTTACTGAGTGGAATGCATTGCTGTCCAAAATGGGAAATGTCCAACTTGAGGATACTCTAGACTTGTTCAAGTGGCATCTACATCTAAATGGCACTTTCTAAGTGCAATCAATATACTTAGCAATGTTGGCAAAACCACACTCCCATCTTAAAAACCTCTAGCGCATCAAAATTCCCCTAAAAATCAAAATTTTCTTATGGTATTTGGCAATAGGTGTCACTCCAACCAAGGATAATCTTCAAAAAAGAAATGGAAAGGTAGTCTCAAGTGTAGCTTATGTAATCACAATAAGACTATACAACATCTCTTTTTTTTAGTTTCATTTTGCTAGGTCGTTTTGGCGCATTCTTCATATTGCCATAGGTTTGCCAACACCATATAGTATTAATCATATTATTGGAACTTGGCTTGTATCCTGGGGGGAAAAGGCAAAAAGTATAATCATTGTTGGGATTGAGGCTATGTTTTGGGCCATTTGGCTTAGTCACAGTGACATTGTCTTTACCAAAAAAATCTTTGATAAATCTGATGCAGGTTATCTTCAGGAGCATATATTGGCTAAGACAATGGAGACTTTTACAAAAAGAGGAGGTCAGCGATGCCATCACCAAAATGTGTCAGCATGTAGAGGTGATGGCCATGAGCATCTTTTGTAAAAACAGATGGCGAGCTCTTTATCGCATTAATACTTAGGTTTTCTTGATGGTTTTGTTGGTCACCTGTAATAATTACTGAACCGGGCTGTATGCATAACCAATGCAAAAAGTCAGAAATTTGTTTCCATTATCTATAAAAAACAGACTGTGCTTGCCTGCCAAAATTTATAAATGAATTTATTCACATATTGTAGTATTTAGCATAATGAACCTTTTGCTTTTGATGATGAAAGTGCTATTCTTTCAAGATATAGTGACATAATCAATTTTACAGCGTGCGACCCTCTGCCGCCCCATTCTTTAGCTCGCCGGTGGGGAGTAGCGACGCCATGTGGCCATCAGATTGGTGGGCGGGTTGTGCTACAGCAACTCTGAATCTGGATTTTTCATTCTCCAATCTGCAATACGACGTGTTCAATTCTAGGTATGATGTGCCTGATTCCGATGATGAGGTGCGGATTCCGGCTCGTGGAGCCTCAGCTCAATGTGGACGAGGAGGTGGACAATCCGGCAACCGGGTTGGCAGACTGGCCAGAGGTCAAGGAGGTGGGCGAGGTGGTGGGCGTCCATGAAAGCCACCCGTTCCTGTCGTGCGTGCTGCCGTCGAGGAGGAAGAGACACCTGCAAGGTGAGCCTGTCACTGTTTTTTGTTATCAGTCAAAACACTGCACAATCATTTGAACTGTGATGCTAGTACTTTAAGAAATAGAATTGTGACTGTTGTTTACATGTGACTGTCAATATAATTTTGTTGCAAACAACATGTCAGATTAGGTAGATGAGAAAAATAGTTGAATAGTATGTGAATTGTTTGCCGATGAGTGTCGGCTTGAGAATCGTTCAAGCACCCATTTGAACAAGGCTGGATACAAAAATGTTATCAAACATTTTAAATATAGCACCGGACTGTTGTACACCTGATTGCCGTTCAAGAACAAATGGGACAGGTTGAAAACTGACTATGGTATTTGGAAAAAATTAATGAAGCAAACCGGCCTAGAGTGGGATGAGTTAGGCAAGAATATTATTATGACAAAGGAATGGTGGAAGAAAACATTGAAAGTAAGTGTCAATTTACTTCTAGCATTTTCCATATATGAAAGTGTGGGAAGAAAACAATGAAAGAATGTTATGGTTTCCATTTCAGGATATAAAGGGATCCAGCAGATTTAAGGACAAATGTCTAGAGTATGAGGATAAATTGTCAACTATGTTTGAAGACCTTCATAACACCGGTGATGATCATTGGTGTGCTTCTAGTGGTGTTGCACCATCCCATGGAAGCCCTTCTTGTGATGATTCTCACATCCATGAAGAAGAAGAAGAAGAAGAAGAAGAAGAAGAAGAAGAAGAAGAAGAAGAAGAAGAAGAAGAAGAAGAAGAAGAAGAAGAAGAAGAAGAAGAAGAAGAAGCAGAAGATGAAGAAGAAGAGTGAGATGCTGATAATGAGGATGACAGTGAGCCCGAGGATATGACACCATCTAGTACTCGAGGAAGGAGAGTAGTGACAACAGCTGCAAGGAGGGAGGACAAGGGAAAGCAAATTAAGACTAGTGGTGGTCATTGGTTTCAAGAATAAATGGGAAAGCTAATGGAGATGAATGAAAGAACAACAACGTCTTACGAGTCCTTTGCAAGGAGGGAGGACAGATCTGATGCCTCCATTCAAGATGCAATGAAGCTGGTTAAAGAGTGTGGTGCAACTTCTGGGACACATGAGCATTTTATTGCATCAATTATTTTTACCAAGAAGGCTGAAAGGGAAATGTTTTTTTACTATAGACAACCCTGAAGAAAGGTTTAAATGGTTGAAGATGAAATATGAGTGGATGACCAGGAATGATGTGGCTAAGTAGAGGCAACATGTTTTATGCTTGTGCTATGAAACCATGTATCTTTCAATTTTGATTTTAATTTCAGACTTATGTTTGTCCCATGAAACCATGTATGCTTTAGTTTTTCCAAGTTGTTTGCTTATGACAGTTTGTATGTCCTTTCAAACTTAATTATGTATTATGGCACAATCTGATATTGTGTTATGTATATGTATAGATATGATGATTCTTCTAATTCTGACATGGATGATAGTGCTGATGTTGATGAGTGGAATGTTAAGGCTATTAAATTGTTTCAATCTACTTAGAATAATCTTTATGGGGTTGTACTGCTTGCTAACAAATACTATTTCACATATATTGACAAGGCTAAATCAATTGTTCCTGGGTAGAGTGGATTTGGTTGGACTATGGACAATTTGACAACTCCCAAAATGAGTCAGAAGATGTTTAGAATGAATGCAACTGTGTTTTACAACTTGCATGATCTTTTAGTAAGCAATTATGGTCTAAAATCATCTCTTCATATGAGCTCTATGGAAGCACTTGTCATGTTTCTTGTTACATGTGGTCATGGATGGTCTAATAGTGCTATACAAGTTATCTTTAAACATTCCAGTTAAACAATTAGCCAAAAAATTAGGAGAGGTTTTGGATTATATAGTGGCTATATGTTAGCATCACATAAAGCGTGTTGGTCCCAATTTCAGCACTACACACAGTAGAATTACCAGTGATTCTAGGATGATGCCTCACTTCAAAGATTGCATTGGAGCACTTGATGATACTCACATTTCAGCAACTCTATCTCCTGAAGATTATGTTAGATATATTGGAAGATGTGGTAAACTGACCCAGAATGTTCTAGCAATAGTTGATTTTGACATGAGATTCACATATGTCTCGGTTGGACAACCTGGATCTATGCATGACACTAGTGTCCTCTTCCCTGCTATAGAGAATAATGACAAATTTCCACATCCTCTACAAGGTATGAACATGTTCCTGATACATCTAAAGGCTATGTTACTTCTATGACTCGCATGAACCTAATTTGTAGTTTACATATGTATGTGTAGGAAAATATTATCATGTTGATGCTGGGTACCCAAATTGTGAAGGATATTTGGCGCTATACAAAGGAGAAAGGTATCACATTCCGGATTGGAGAAGGGGTCCGGCGCCACGTGGTGGGCAAGAACTTTTCAATAATTTGCATTCAAGTATTTAGAATGTGGTGGAGCGCACATTTGCTATGTGGAAAAACAAATGGAGAATACTTTACAAGATGCCAACTTACCCTTTGGATAAACAGATGATGATTGTTGTTGGTACTATGTGTCTCCACAACTATATTCATGAGATTAATGCAGAAGATAAGGATTTTTTAAAATGTGATAGGAATCCAGAGTATGTTCCAACAATACCTTCAAGATATAGGAAGTATTTTTCATCCTATATGCATTAGATATATCAACAACTCAAGCTAATGATCGCTCAATAGATAGGATACGTGATGAAATTGCTATGGCAATTTTTCTTATTAGGTCAAGATGAACTTGTATCTTCTGATATATGGTTGCATGTTACATAATGAACCTGCACTATGTATGTTTTGATAATGGTGCATATTGGATCATGGTGAACTTGCAGTAATGTATATTCAATCACTAATGTCTTCTGGGGGCATGGTAGTTATTGCACATGTATAATCCATTTCTAAAAAAATATAGATAAGCTGTTTTACCAAACGATTTGATTGTATAAGCTGCATAAGCCAGAATAAGCAAGAAAACTACTTTTGACTGATAATCCAAAGCTAAAGCTGTTTTTTATGTGAGCTGAAGCTCTACCAAACAGATCCTTAGTATGTACATTAGAATAAGTTCATCAACCTATTCTTCAGTGGCCACATCCTTCAGGCTACGCATCCAGCTCAATTCTTCAATTCCTCTTCGACGGTTCTGAACTTGAACCATGGCAAGTTATAAAGATTAGGAGCTAACTGTTTTGGTGATGTTCCATGCAAATAGTTAGCTTCCCAAAATGGCATATTTCTTGTGTTCCCGATGTTGATCTCTATGGATGCAAAGAAGAGTTGCCGATCAATTGGATCACATATTTCACATCAGAATAAGTTCATCAAGTTGTTCTTCAGTGGTCACCTCCTTCAGGCTACGCATCCAGCTGTAATTCTTCAATTCCTCTTTGACGGTTCTGAACTTGAACCATGACAAGTTATAAAGATTAGGAGCAAATTGTTTTGGTGATGT
Organism: Eleusine coracana subsp. coracana; assembly: GCA_032690845.1. Lineage (NCBI taxonomy): Eukaryota > Viridiplantae > Streptophyta > Magnoliopsida > Poales > Poaceae > Eleusine > Eleusine coracana. Next base: position 47,691,533 of record CM064430.1, read on the forward strand.
TCCATGCAACCAATTAGCTTCCCAAAACTGCATTTTTCTTTCGTTCCCGATGTTGATCTCTGCGGATGCAAAAAAGAGTTGCCAATCAATTAGATCACGGATTTTTAGAAGCCCCTGTCATGGTCTTTCAACTCTGTCTAGTAGTGCCAAAGCCTGAGTCTTAACTCCTAAACCTCTGTTGAACTTTTCTACTTTTCTAGGTCTTTTATCCCCAATCCTCCAAGACTTTTTGTGCGAGTGTGAATTTGCCAATTGTCACGAACGAAATTTCACAAGTGAGCAAAAAAAAGGGCTAGAGAGGATTTAAAAAGAAAAGAAAAATTCATTTTTTAGTTTTGTTACTTTGAGATGCATGCAGAATTTAGATAAAGCACATCTCAAATAGAGTATATATTGTCGGTGTTTAGATCACCGGCGAGTAGAATTTGTTCTAGGGCTGCATGCTCCAAGTTCGGTAATGGCTATGCAAGAGGACACAGGGGTTATACTTGCACTGGGGTGTACAATGGAGGGGAGAGAGGAGGGATCTCCAAGTCTCAGTTGCTCGTGAGCGTGTGAGTTAGTGTGTTTTGTTGTCAGTTTTCATGCCTTGTCTTTCTAAGAAGAAGAAGCTTCCCCTTTTATATTTCAAGAGGTTGGGCCCACCTTACAATGAGAGAGAGAGAGAGAGATTCCTGCATGTGTGGAGTCGGTGAAGCCGTGGTGGAGAGGTCGAAGCCTCCGGTTGATGTTGTAGTCGTTGGTCCCTGTGGGCCTCGTCGTTTCGGTATTGTGTGAGAGGGCACTGTGTCCAAGCGTGCCCCCATTTACCGTCGTTGGGTCGAGCCTTTTAGTGTCTATAGATGGCGTGTTCTACCAATCAGGGATGATGGAGCATAGGTGTTGTCACGTCACCCGGGCAAAGTTTAATCTGCCTGTCTATCAATCCGTCCTTCGGCGCCACTGTTGAGAGTGTCATCGGGCAAGTGCACTGTGGTATGCCTTGCCACGCCTGCCATCGTTAGTGGACGACGGTGATGATGAGGGAAGCAGGTGTACAGGGAGATTTGACCTCTTGATACTGTGCGCGCATGCTAGGTACGATATTTAAGGCGGGACGGTTGGCGGTTGTTGACCGTCGCCTCGCTCGACCCCCTCGTCGAGTTACGCCTGTCTGGGCCTGCTTGGAGTTTGGATTCGTCCCGTCTTAGCAGAGAAATTGAGTTTCTCCGTCCCACCTTTTCAGCTTAGTCCGTGATTCGTCGGGCCGTCCCGTCTTGGGGCAGGACCCACAGATGGGAGTTGGCAGAGGCAGAGCTTATCCAGCGATCCTGGGCCCCACTTACTACTGTCATGGTCACGTCATCGGTGAACTGATCATCCTTATCCTGGAGGTAACAGAACCGGGTGAGTGGTCGGGTCGTTAGTCCGAAAGAGTAAGTTGTATTCGGACCCCTTCGGGCGGGCTGGTTTCGCCTCGACCCCTCAGGGGGGTGGGGGGGGGGGGGGGTCGAGCGAGACACAGCAGACCCTCGACCCTCGAGGGTTGCACGCCCCCCGCTCCCGAGACTCAGTCGGCATGGAGATTCCCTTCGAGGGGGCCACGCGGATGACACCTTGGCGGTGTTTCGGTGGATCTATTGTCTCTGTTATTGACGGGCAATGGTGCCATGTGGCACCTCCGGTTTTTTGCCCTTGACATATACTGTCATACATCTCAGTATATATTTTTTCTAAATTCTGCACGCATCTCAAAGCAATAAAACTAATAAGCATCTCAAGGCGAGTGTATACTGTCACGCATCTCAGTAAAATTCGCATATTAGTTTTGTTGCTTTGAGATGCGTGCAGAGTATAGAAAAAGATCTCAAGGCGAATATATGCGTGTCAAATTCTCTTAATCAGTACATCATCCAGATCGATGTTGTCACAAATGTAAAGGCGAATATATACTGACTGGGCTGAAGATTGGCCGATAATCATGTTACGTAATTCCCGTCACATGATTGCCGGTTACATTCGGTTGACTTTGAACTGCGCCCTGCAGGTTGACTGGAGTCTGCGCTAGCTTCTTTCCAGTCATCCTGCCCCACCATGCTTGCATGGTCATTGATTAGGCCGACGTGCACGACAGGTCACATTAAGTCAGTAATACAGTTTCATCGCTCTCGGCGTGCACGGCAGGTCACACAGTAGTATACTACAATTTCTAGTCACCACTCGTTCGTTGACCCTTGGATAGTGAGGACTGAGGGGTTATTCTTTGTTTTGAAGGAAGAAAACTGGGGTGTTGCAAGGACCCTCTTCTCTATTTCTTCGTTTTTTTCTTCTTTATGCTAAAAGCATTTTCAATTAATTTGAGTAAGCTAGTTGCACTAAGGTAATAAAAAAAGGGAAGCAGAAGAATGGCATGTCAGATCTTTTAAGATTATGAGATCTTTTTGACATAAGTTATGTACTAGAAGCATAAGTACATTTAAGATGTGTTTGTTAGAGCCTTTTGGCTCAGTTTATTGAGCAGCTTTTGCCATCATAAGGCATAAGCTCTACCAAACAAGTGGAACCCAAAAGCACTTATTATAAAAGCCAAAAGATCTTTGTACCATAAATCATAGATAACAAAAACCTTGCTTTTGCAGCTTATGGATCTCCTCTCCCTACAGTTTCCTAAAATCACCCATCTGCCACTGCCAAATTCCCTTTGTTTGTCTATATTTGAAAAAATAGAAAAAGGAAAAAAATCTTCGTCTCCCCCGATCTCACCTGTTGAAGCGTTAGGTATGAACAACTATTTAGATGATTTTGTTCTCTTTTCATATCATGTATATAATAATCTATTTTACTCATGTATGTAGGCAAATATTATCATGTAGATGTCGGGTACCCAAATCATGAAGGATACTTTTGGCTCCTTACAAAGTTGAAAGATACAATATTCTGGATTGGAGCAGGAATCCCGCATCATGTGGTGAGTAAGAAAGTTTCAATCATTTACGTTCAAGTATTCGCAATGTGTTAGAGCATACATTTGGTGTGTAGAAACAAAAATGAAGAATACCATATAAATTGAGTTATCGAATGAAAAAACAAATGATAATTGTTGCTTCTACTATGTGTCTTCGTAACTACATCCATGAGAATCATGCACAAGATAGACAATTTCGCAAGTGCGATCAGATTCTAGAATATAAGCCAATCATACCTTCAAGATATAGAAACTATGCTTCATTCTCCAATACAGCTCCAAGATATAATGAACGTGTCATGGATAGGTTATGTGATGACCTTGCAAGAGCAATTTCTTTATATAGATAATTATGATTATGTAAATTTTTATGTATGGTTGCTTTGAAGACAATGAACAAGTTCATGAAAACTTTTATATATGATTAATTATTCTGGATCCATTAATGCATTATTAACTATTAAATCAATTCTATTTTTTTCATTCAATACTGTAAACAAGTTCTTCTTAAAATTGAGTTTTACCTCATTCATATAACCAAGTCTCAAGGTACTTCAGTCATTGCATATGAATAAGCCATTTTAGAAAAATAGAATAAGTTGTTTTACCGAACATCTTGTCAGTTTATATTACAATAAGCTAGATAAGCTAAATAAGCACTTTTAACAGATGAGCCAGAACATAAGTTGTGTTCAACATACTCCTTCTGTTCTTCTTTTATCATCGTTAGGACAGACATTCTAGTTCATAAATGAACTAGATCTCTTGTCTGAATGACAAGAAAACAAAAACAGAGAAGTAAGCATAAGCCCTATCAAACACACCCTTAATCAAGCATCAATTATTGAGACGCATTAAGACCATGAATTAATCAAGTATGAATACTTATAAGTATTTTGCGCAAAAATAAATAATACCCATAAGTTTATCAAGCATCAATAAATTGGGATGCATTAAGGTCATCGATTAATCAAGCATGAATACCCGAATCTATTGGTCCTTAAGTTTTGCCACGATCTTCTCAGATGCATGTGAGAGCAGAGCAGATATATGCGTGTGCCAATGTAAATCACGTACATGGACTGAATTATCGTCCCAAGTGATCTGTACATAACTATAGTGACCAATGGCTGAAAAGCAATTTCGTCATTGCTCCATAAATTGGTATCCAGACAACGTGCATGACAGGGCAGAAAAACTTCCTCACATTACGTGGACTGAATTATTCCAAGTTCATGTGACCGAAATGGTTGAACAAAAGATTCATCATATTTTCTAGGCTATAGTCAGACTGAAGCTTTTATTAGTGGATGATGAGTTTCTATTGATTTCTTTTAGGATTATGTATTATATTATATATGATATATTACTATAAAAATTATTAATTAATGTATTGACTATAGAAAATTTATTATACTCTGAACCATCAGATTTAGATCGGATGACTTAAGACGTTTATTGAAATGAAGCCTAACTTTCAGTTGACTGAAAATTAACAAACGCCTGTATTCATCCTTGCTCCATAAATTGGCATCTAGACTAGACAACGCGTGCATGACGGGGCAGAAAAACTTCGACACATTATAAATACTTTGGCATATTCGAGCTACTCCTGGGTTAGACACCCACTTCCGACACCGTCACCTTGGAGCAAGCTAGATCCATGAGGCCTTTATCATGGCGCCTCGCTGTTATCCTCTCCCTCTTCTCCTTCCTGCCTTCCTTGACCAGCGGCGACAGCACGTACGCCACCTTCTGCAGCAAAACCGGCAAGTACAAGGCCAACAGCACCTATGAAAGCAACGTCCAGTTCGTCACCAGCTACCTTGCCAATTATGCTTCCTTCACTTCCGGCACCGGCTTTGCAACGATGACCTATGGCGACGTCCCCGACGAGGTCTACGGCCTCGGCCTCTGCCGCAGCGATACTCCCGACAATGTCACCTGCTACGAGTGCCTCTCCACGGCTTCCGTGGTGGCGCCAACGCTTTGCCCGTACGACAAGGATGCCGCCTTCTTCTATGACGGCTGCATCATGCGCTTCTCCGACCAGAACTTCCTCGACTTTTCTTTTGACGAAGTCGGTAGAGGAAGTCCCAATAGCCTATATATATCTTTTACAGTATAATGTTTTATTTCAAAGCCGTTTAATGCGCTTCCACAGTCGAATCAAGACTTGCTGGTGGTGCTCTAACAACTAGACTAGAACCCATATCGCAGGTCCTCTTCGACTTCAGCGGCAACGACCCGCTGGTCACGCTCAACAACACGAACACGGTGAAGCCTTTCACTGTGGCCAAGAGCTTCGACGGGCTCGTGAACCTCCTCATCAACAAGACAGCAGAACAAGCAGCGGCGAGTGATGGCGTCCGCATCGGCAAGAAGGTTGCCACTGGCGAAGCTATGTTTGATGCAGCAGGGGATCACCAGACCACCGTTTACAGCCTAGTGCAGTGTACGCCCGATCTAACGAGACTAGAGTGCAGTGGATGCCTCAAGCAAGTCAAGGACGTCTTGGCTCTCAGGGTGCGCGGGGCACTTGGAGGGAGGGTGGCTGGGGTGAGATGTAACGCCCGCTTCGAGGTGTACCCGTTTTATGTTGGGGAGGCGACGGTGCGGATCGAAGGTTTGGAGGCGCCGTCGCCTGCACCTTTGCCGTCAACTCTGCCTCCCAAAGCGATTGTGCCGGCTATAAGTATGCCATCATCAAGTAATAATAAAAGAGGTAACTAGTTTACTTCGCATTACATTTTTCTTATAATAAAAATAAAGGCCCCTTTGGAAAACTTTCTGAATCCCAACCATTTTTCTAGTAAAATTAGACAGTTACTTGTCAAATTTCTATACGAAATTTTTATGAAATTATTCTTTGCAAAGGGGTTTACAGTTTGTTACAACTAGCAGGGTGGTCATCCTCCATTTGCGGGTGACTACTGTAACCAGTATAAGCTGTGTTTATATATTTTTATATTATATTGACTCAATTTCATGTAGTTTAAAGTGTACTATGGATAATGGTTTAACGGCATTTATTTGATGAGTTAACTGTTCTAATTACAATAGTGATGATTTATAAACATGTAGCATATATGGTTTGGGTCAATTGTTTCGTAACGATAGTGGTAAATAGTTACTCTTTATTTCTTCCTCCTACTAATGTGGTTATGTCAAACACTTCAAAGCGAATGTGGCAATTCTTTTTTTTTTTCAGTCAAATATATGCATGGTAGCTTGACCTGCACCACAAAGCTCAAACCACACACAAAAAAAGAACATGGTATTACTCGCCATTAAGAATATTGTGTCACTCTAACGTTTCATGCTCCAACTTTGACTAAAAAGTTTGTTATTTAAATAGTTCAAAAATAATTGAGAAACAACAACTTCTTAAATGAATGGTCACATGCTAGGGAAACATATGAGGCGACCAATATTTTTGTGACGTTTATGAATCTACACTTCAACAAAACTTTGCAAAAATATTAAATAATGCAAATCTTGCAATGAAAACGACAAGTAGGTAAACTACTTGAATGATATTCACATTAGCATATTTTTTAATATAAAAATAAAATAATAATAAAAAAGAGAAAATATACAATTACTACAATAATTTTCAGTCCTGCTAATCACACGCACCTGCCGAATGAAAGATGAGCGTGTGGGCGGCTAAAGGATGGAGATTACTATAAATAGGTCATCTATCCCATGTGGGGACCCATACTAAGTGGACCAACAACCTTTTTTTTCTGTTGAAAACAACCTTTTTTTTTAACTCATCTTTTTTGTTTTTAATCATAGAACACCCTGGCACGCGAAAACTAATAAGCCCAAAAAACAGGCAAACACGACTGAAAAATCTAGCCCATATTTTCCTTTATTTTTTTTCTTTTTCTGGTGGCTCTTATGATTAGATTTTGACTTGGTTTCCTCAATGGTAGCCACATTTAAGTCGAGTTTAATTATGAGTGGTTTAATTATACCTTCTGCAAAAATACAGCGTTGTTTAAAAGTAGGAAATCTAGACTAAAATGGCACCTAATGTTTCTTTGATGGATCAAACAGTGGGAAATTCCATTGAATTTTTGTGACTCGGCTATTTTGCATGTGTATTTGACTTTCACTTTATGTGGTATCATTCTATGCAGCGCTACTTCTTTATTATTTGTTTTTATGGAACCTGCTTCTTTATATTTATATAATTGTATTTGTATGTTGGCTGTTATTTATATGTTTGAATCCTATCAGGAACAAAGACTAGGGTCTGGATAGTCGCAATGATCGTGTCTCTCATTTTTCTGCCCTTTTGCATCTTTGTTGCCTTTATGTGGATTCGATCAAGACGTGGAGACCAGAGTAAGGAACCCTTTTCATTAACTACTTACTGATGGATATTTGTTTACTGAATATTTATGTGTACATTTATTTAAAGAACAGTTTTACCATGCATATTACCTACTGGAGGTAATACAGTAATTACTGGCAGTAATTGTAATCCAACAGTTAAGATTACTTTTCATCCATCACTATTACTGTCAGTAATTTGAAGGAGTAATGATTTTTTGGGGTATTACTGGAAAGATAAAAATGTCAACGACTTCAATCGGGCCTACGTGTGGCGGTGGCGGCGGTGCCAGTGGGCCCGCGAGCAGATGAACGGGAACACACTGTGTGGATGGAGTGAAGATGCTAAGAAATTACCCCTATACCCCTAATGGCAATATGTGTAATTAAATAAATATAAGTAAATTACATTATTACCCCTAGGCATTACCTCCAGTAATTACTAGAGATAATATGCATAGTAAAACTGCTCTATTTAAAACAAGCCATGTATCAGAGCTTCCTAAGTAAGATTTCCTAGTGCTGTCAATTAATCTTTGTGAATCTGTCAATTAATTAATCTTTCCGACCCATAAAGAGTGTCAGATTAGTGTTAAATTTTACATTATTGCATACTTATATAAAAGGTACCAACATTCATGATACCAAATAAGTGTCATCAAATTTATCATCAAATTTGTTTTTATGGTATACCTATGATATTGATATTCATCTCTATATACTTTGGCCAATCTATGAGTGTTTGACAATTATTTTGCACAAAAACAATAGTTTGACATAGGAAAAATGTAAAACGACACCCTTTTTTGGACAGAGGGAATAACCTGGTCCGTGATTTTGTTTCTTAAAATGCCATAGTGACTTGATTAAATAACACAGTTTCCATTTTACAGACTTAAGTAGCACTTTTTGCAATCTTTTTTTTTAGACCAGCAAGCCAGTCATTCCTTAGCCATCGGCATCAGTACAACCGAGATCAGAGTTTAAATTAGGACATGTTAATTTCACTATCAAGATCCGAGGTTTAAATGATCCTCTTACTAGTTTTCAGTTTACTGAAATTTTGCATTTTGTTTAGTCGCATTTTCGGAACAATCAAAATATGTTGTTAACTATACTGATGGAACAATGAAATTGTATGGCTAGAACATTTAGTTATTAGGTAGAACATTTTTATTTTTGTAGAGAACATTCTTTGACACAAGTGAATGAAAAATCATTCGAAAACAGTTGGATGAAAAATCTAGGCAGTTGGATCAATATCTAATGACTGAAAAAACTTTCCTTAAAAAAAATGATTGAAAAAACTGACTGCAAGATTAGCAACGCCTTTCAGCCACCTGATATGAAGACACCTCCTTAAATAAAATTAGGATTTTATGAAAGTTATGGGGGAGGTCCCAACATAGATTTTGGTCATTAATCCGAAGCTCTTGAAGCACATGCAAATGCGAAGGCCAATAAAATGGAGAAGCGATGTAGCGTAGGCTGAGTCAAGCACACACAGGTGCTTCAAATACGAAAATGTTGAGCCTATATTTGGTGTCCAACGTTTTGTCCATGCAGTTATGATCGTTTTCCTTGATGCTTTTCTGATACTGTGTGCCCAAAGCTCCAATGTTTGAATACCAATCTTTGAAGTGCCGTACGTTACCTGTATGTAGGAAACATGAACTCACCACAATCGCAAGAAGCCGTGACGGAGAGAGCTGCAAGCATATGGAAGATAGAAGAAGGTAGCTCTGAATTCTCAATGTTTGGGTTCTCCCAGGTAGCAGATGCTACAAATAACTTTTCAGATGGAAACAAACTTGGAGAGGGCGGATTTGGACGAGTCTACATGGTAAAATGGTTTGCATGTCTATTTACATCTTATAAATATATCGTATTACTTAGCTTATTGGAGGCTTCTCAAGATGCTCCGTACAGAAGATATGATTTATGTCAAGAATATGACCTTAGTGTAGCCACAGTCGTAGATGAGTTATTGGCTGTTTGATGCAACATATATATAGAGGGGGCACAATTGTTGTAGCCAAAGACGAGTAGCACCTTTGTCATATCAATTAGTCGAGCTGTGGTGTCAAAGCCAGCGGAGAACTTGACGAGGGTTAAGGAAGTGATCGACTAGTCATGCAGAGGACTACTTGTGACAAACCTTATTTGACCGGCTGAAGGGATCTCTATGAACAAGGTTTATAGACTACTCCGTGTGACAACGTAAGAGAAGGAAGACATACAATTAACTCGTCAGAGGTACAATATGGTCCGGTTTATTTAAGGCAGTGACCAATACGTTTTTAGAAGGTGAACCACAGAAACTTTGACGTCTCACGACCGATTTAATACATATTTAAAACAAATTAGACATATATCAGGAAAAAGAACAGCAAAAGAAGGTGTGTAGAGCCTGGGGCTGGATTTTGACAGACCATTCATGCGGGCACCAGTAGTCTTCCCTGTTCTAGTGAGGCAAGCAGGCATACTAAAGTGTTGTTTCTACAAATTTCATCATCCACACTTGCAAGAGAGTGAAACACATCAAATATTTCAATTGGCACCATTCCACATTTTAATTGGCAATATGAAATTTTTGAGGAACTATTGTAAAACTCCATGCATGGCCAATGCCCAAGCCCATATTACAACACAAGCTTCTTGCAAAAATCCATGCATTCCAAATAGTTACGTTTGCAGTTAGTGTTTGAAGGATCACAATCACATCTCATCTATTAAAAGCACATCAATTTTCTAGAACATGGTCAACACTTGATATTAGATATAAGGATGATCACTATACAATGTTTCTTGCATTTGTACAATATTAAATTCATATATAACAATGACATTGAAACATGGGTATATATGAACTGTTCATTATATAGGAATATATCACTACTACAAAAAGGGCTTATAGCGGTGGTATGAAAATTCACGTAGTGGCAGGTTTAAAACATCCGCCGCTATAGTAGTAAGATGATTTTTAATGACGGGTCATAACAAAGTTCACAGCTAAAAGTTGATTTTTAGAGGTGGACCATAATATGACCCGCCTCTATAAATGCCCCATGATTTTTAGACGCGGCCCATGTTCTCCACTGCCACTACTCGGTAACCCATTAGGTTACCACGACCCACTAACTCGTTAGTAACTATAAAAAAGGAAATATGAACTCGTTAGTGACTATAAAAAAGGAAATACGAACTCGTTAGTGACTATAAAAAAGGAAACCCTAACTCCTCTCCTCCCTTTTCTCCAACCAGCACCGCACTACCCCGCCTCCTCCCTTATCCCTTCTCTCTAGCGCGCCGCTTCTCCCTGGCCCCTCGAGGAGCGCTGCCTTCCCTGCTGAGCACCTCCTCTCTCGCGAGCGTCAACCCTCCCTGGCCAAGCGCTGCCCCGAGCGTTGCCTCCCACGGTCAAGCACGTCGCCTCTCACCGGCCACTCCTTGAGCACCGCCTCTTCCTCGAGCATCACCCCTCCCAAGCCAAGCATCGCGGCGATTCCATGCCGCCCCCACCTCACCCTCGAGCGCCGCCCCTCCCAGGCCCATCCCCGATAGGATGCCATGGCGGCTAGATCCAGCCCCGATGTGGTGTCTGTGGCGTAGGGCTACTTCATCACACGGGCCGACCGGATCTGGTCTCAGGGCGGTGATGGTGGCGAGCGGCGGCCGGATCTGACCTCGGGGTGGAGAGTGGCAGCTAGATCCGGCCCGAGGACGCCATCAGCGTTGTGGGGTCGGCTCATGCTCCTTCTCGTAGCTGCCGGATCTGGCCCTGGGGCCGCACCAACGAGCTCCTCACCTCTCTCCTCTCTGTGCAGTGTCGGCGGTGCGAACAAGAGCTCTTTCTTTTGTTTTCCAGGTATAGGGGTTGCGGCGGGTGACTTCACTTGCCGCTACTACGGCGGTTCTTTCCATCCACTGGTTATCCACCGTTACATCATCTGATTTTTAGCTATGATAGTATAGCGGCAGGACAGCTGAACCACCAGTACAGTGGGTTTTAACCCGATGCTACAAGCTGTTTTTGTAGTAGTGTATGTATCTGGAATTTACTTACATCTGAAAAGGAGGCACAAATATTTCAACTAGAGGTCAACAGTGGAAGTACATTATAGAGTTTTACGTGAAAACATTTCAAGATTCATTAGTGTATTTGTATAAATCTGTTCTGGGTCTGTATTAGACAATTACATTTATTTTTATTAGTAAACGTATTTTTCTAAAAACCAAATAACATACATTGGGATATATACTCTTTATATCATCATATGGCAAGAATAGCTAAATATGATAGCTAGCTAATTAATGCGCGCAAATAAAAATATGGTTCCTTCTAACTTGAATAATTAACATGCACCTTGGACAATATCTGAGCTCAGACTGAAACGTTATTTGAAATGTTCCAGGGTCAACTGCAAAATGGACTCGAGATAGCGGTTAAAAGGCTGAATCCACATTCAGGACAAGGATTAAACGAGTTCAAAACTGAAATTTATCTTATTGCTAAGCTTCAGCACACAAATTTAGTGAGACTACTAGGCTTCTGCATTCAAGGAGAAGAGAAGATACTGATATATGAATATATGCCTAACAAAAGCTTGGACTTCTTCATCTTTGGCATGTTCTGTATAATCCATTCTACTGTTAACTCAAGATTTTCTCGTTTTTAAATATGCTAGACTTCACAAAAATACTTAACTATTGCTATCATATATGTATAGATACAACAAGAGGAGCATTACTAAATTGGAACAGAAGACGCCACATAATTGAAGGGATAGCTCAAGGGCTACTCTACCTCCACAAGCACTCACGCCTGCGTGTTATACATAGGGACTTAAAAGCAAGCAATATTCTGTTGGATGATAATATGAACCCAAAGATATCAGACTTTGGTCTTGCTCGCATATTCGGGTCAAATGAAACCCATGCAAATACAAGTAGGGTTGTGGGGACACAGTAAGAACATATATTTAAATCAGTGTACTTTGTGACAACTTCTAGCACATAGTTTTCTTCAAAAGTTACAGTATCACTAACTTGAAGTCATATTTCTCCTTCCAGTGGTTACATGGCTCCTGAATATGCTTCAGAAGGCCTGTTTTCTGTCAAGTCTGATGTCTTCAGTTTTGGTGTGTTGCTACTAGAGATCATTACTGGTAAAAGAAGCGTTGGGTTCAATCAAACTGGGAATTTTCCAAACCTTATTGGATATGTGAGTGAAATGGCCTCTTTCTGTTGTTCTTATTACACATACGCTTTTCCTACACCATACTATAAGCATGTGCCTAGTGTATCATTTTTTCAGCATCTGACATCTACGACAATTTATTATAACTATTTCTTTTTTAGGTAATGTACATATGTGAATCGTGATGCAGTTTCATTGCACCCTAGTTATTATCATCCTTTAAACAAGTTATTATATTGCAAAATTCTTTCTTTTTTAGTTCATTCCCATACACTAATTGATTTAAACCATTTATTTGCGCCAACCTCCACTCTTCCAGGCCTGGCTGCAATGGAAGCAGGACAAATGGCTCGAAATTGTTGACCCCTGTTTGGACGTCAAAGATAAGAACAAAGATATCATGAGGTTTATCAGTATTGCTTTGATGTGCGTGCAAGATGATGCAATAGATCGCCCAACAATGACAGACGTTACCTCTCTGCTTATGAACGAGAGTGTAAGTTTGCCTGACCCAAAACAACCAGCTTACTTCAACGTAAGAGCAATGAACAAGTGGAAATATCCGCTTGAGGCCCAAGAAATCAATAACAGTGTAAATGATGTTACCACTTCTCCTCCGAAAGCTAGATAATGGAACTGTCACTTCTGTCACTTTCTTTCAAGCATCTTGTTGCATTTAAAGTTTCAATACTCTATGGCTCGTTGTTCGCAGCAGATATTAATAACAATCCAACTTTATGTAATTTATAGTATCATTCGCAGTCCATAGTTTTATTTCGTTGTTTTCAAAAGTGTCATGTTATTTTATAATTTTTAAAATGATAAATGAAACTAGGTTTCTCAATGCAAAGTTTTATTTCACGGTTTTATATGTTAGTGTATCCTTTAAATGTTTCATCCAAATAACCAATGGGAATTAATAAATATGTAGAGATGAAACTTAAACACTCTCAATGGAGTTTCATTTCAGTTTCAAAATTTTGGTAACTGTGTATATGTAGTTTCATCCCCATAAAACCCATTTCTCCTTTCTCCTCATAAAGCTCATTCCATGTCATCAGCTTTGTCTATGTGATATATCATTTAATGAAAATGAAACCCAAATGAAACTACCACTGAGATTGGCCTAATTGTCTCATCAACTAAGACTTTGCCTTATCTTCTCAATTCTTATTATCATTATCACTACTATGTCATCATCATAAATATTGGCGTTTTCAGTTGCAGCACCTAAACTAATCTCTTTGTTTAAATACATCCAGATGTAGCTAATAAAATGGTAGCAATGTCAAATTTATATGCAAGCACATTGGTGTTTTTACCTATTTTATTTATAGTGAAGCGAGTTATTTGTACCTAGTTCCAAGTTTGTCAAGTTTTACCATATATTTATTACTTGATTCTACAACATAGACAATAAAATGACACAATGTGATAATAATTAAGGTAATAGATAATAATTAATACAAAAGTGAGTTATAGTTATATAATAAGATTATTTGATGTTAAAAGTATGCTATTCAACATAACCTGTAATTAAAAATACCAAAGCACATATACCTGATTTCAGAAGCACCCTCATGATGATAACATGAATCTCATTACTGCATGAACAACAAATTATTAAAGTATGAATATAAATATATAAGACATAATAAAATGCATTTGAGCCTTGTTGGGTGAGAATCTCAAACTCGGTGACATATGTGATGGTTTATGCAACTAACCCAAGGATGTCTCTCACATTTGGTCTATTCTGACTAAATTATAGATGTTGGGGGAAACGGTCCATTAGACAAGCGTCGCCTAACCACATATCCTCCCAAAATCTAATTTGTGTTCCATCACTAAGATGAAGACTCTTAAGCCTAAGAAAATCATCCTTGACTCCCAATAAACTTGACCAAAAATGTGAGTCACCGGGGACATGCTGTACTTGCGTTAGAGTCTTTGATTGCAATTTTTTTTTTGTCACAAAATATTCTGCCAAATACCTTCAGAATTAAACAGACTAAAAAGCCATTTGCTCATTTAATAAGCATTTGTTTTGAGTCTAAAGGTTAGTAATCCCTAAACCTCCTTGATCTTTTAGAGTACACAGAATACTACATTTAGTCAACCGATACTTCTTTTTATGATCATCATTCTACCAATAAAATCTAGATCTATAATAATCCAATTATTCTAAAACTCCTTTCGGTACCTCAAAGAAAGAAAACATATATAGAGGAAGGCTACTTAACTAAATTGATGAGGGTAAGTCGACCGCCAACAAATAGCATTTTACTTTTCCAACAACTCAGATTTTTCTAGAACCGTTCTTCAACATGCTTCCAATCCGTGTTAGCCAAATGCCCCCAAATATCAAAAAGGAAGAGCGCCCATCTCGCATCCAAAGATATCTTGTTGTTGAAAAATCAACTGCCTCACCATAGCAGAAACATTCACTCTTGTGACAGTTGATTTTTGGCTTAGAAAGTTGCTCAAAAGCACAAAGCAATAGTTTGAGATCTCTGGCTTCATGAAAGTTGCCTAGAGGGGGGGGGGGTGAATAGGCAATCTAAAAATAATCCTGAAAAAGTACTAAAGCTTTATCAAATAACAGAGACTGACGGAACTTCCGTTGCCACGGAAGTTCTATCAAATGGCAGAACTTCACTTCAACTTTGCTCTAAACAATAAATTGAATGTAAATACGGGAAGTGATACAAACTAGATAGAAGTGAAGCTATAGCAATGCAAACCTAGGATTCTTGATTGAGTAGCTAGCAACACAAATGACAAGTGATACAAGCACAATGATATGAAAGAAAGGTACAAGCACGAATGTAAATACGGGAATGTAAAGAGAGACACAAGGATTTAACCTGATGTTCGGCAACCACACTAAGTAGTTCCTATGTCCTCGTTGAGGAGCCATACAAAGTGGTCGGGTCTCTCTTAACCCTTTTCCCTACCAAGCAATCACAAAGATCAAGCTTAGATTTCTTTCTCCACTTGATTCTTTTCCTTCGGAGGTGAATCACACCTTCACAAACGTTCCCGACTCACCACACGAAGTTGGGAGCTCAAGGGCGACGCCTAGCCATCTAGGAGACCAGGTTTCCAAGAGTAACAAGCACATCAAATCTTGATGGGGAGGGAAAGATGTGCTCAAGCTTTTGAGTGGATGGATTCAATATTTTTGTGGTTGGATCTCTCTCACTTTGATTTAAATCTCAAGAACAAGTCTAGGAGTGAGAGGGGAGAGCTCTAACTGAAGAAAGAGTGAAATGCCAAAGAATCCAACCCTTCCCACGGGGGAAGGGGTGAGCTATAAATAGAGACTCTCCAAAAACTAGCCGTTACTGGTTTTTTTCTGTGTCTGACGGAACTTCCGTGGTTACCTATGGAACTTCCGTCATTTCAAATTTAGCCATTGCGCGAGCCTGGGAGAGAGGCCAGATGCTGTGACGGAACTTCTGTCACTCTCAAGTAGACATAAAAAAAGGCTCACAGAACTTCCGTGAGAACCTCGGATGTTCTATTGACGGAACTTCCATCGGATAATGATGTGATGAGGACATCACTCCTAAGGATACATGTAACACTCCTCCAATTCTGGACTTGCAAGGTCCAATGACTAGAGCTCGTGCACGGCGACTAAATTTAGAGGTGAGCTCGTTCCTACGTTCTTCATTATATGTCACTTTTGAGAATGGTTTGCTACCTAATGATTATATTATAATTAGGAACCATGGAGAGGACCAGGAGATGATGGAAGAAGGACTTGGAGACGTGGAGGACCAGCAAGGACGTGGAAGCCAAGGTGGAGGCCCAACCAAAACCGACTTCGAGTCCGTTTTGGGGCTCAGGACCAGTATGCACTAAAACGGATGCCCACATACAGACTCGGATTTGGACATTCTACATATGCACGGAAAGATAAGAAGAAGACCTTTCCAATGCCTCCGGTCTCATATCAAAATTCATCTGGAGTCATCGGGAATCGTCGAAATAAGAGAGGGTCCAGAATCTGTTTCGGTGCTGCGTCGCCTATTTTTAGCCTTTGGGCTTTGTATCTAGTTGAGCCCAATTAGGGGTGCGACCAGAGGGTCTTGCACGACCCTAGGGTCTTCATATACAGCCGCCACCGCACCATTAGGGTTTGGGTTTTGCTTAGATTATTTTGTTCATAACAGTTTCGCCGTCATCACGGTTTGTGAGACCCCAACTTCGTGAGATTCATAATACATCTGCAATTGTGTTGTCTTCTTCTTTGTTCTTGCTTGTGTTCTTGATTCGCAGGTAGGGATTAGCCTTCTCGGCGAGGTCAATCATTTTAGGACGGTTGATAACCAGAGGAGACGTCATGCTACGATTGCGGGGTTTAGAACATACTGTTCTGAAGCCGGATCGATTTGTGTGTCGCCTCCGACCAAATCAACGTATCCAGAACCTTTCGAAAGATCGGGAACCCTTTGTCCACATCAAGATGGAACTTCCATCACTCTCGGGTTGTAAAAAAAGGAGTCCGAGGCTGACGAAACTTCCATCATGGGGTGACGGAACTTCCATCACTCTCTGTTTGGCTCAGAAAAAGGACTGGTTTTTTTGACTTTGTTGGCTATGTTTTCATCAAGATTGTTAGAGGACTTGAGCACATTAATTCCCTGAGAAGCAAGATAAGTTTTACCCCTCTTAATAGTTTGGCATACCTATGATTCAAAATAAATTAGCAAAAAGCTAAACTTGAAATACCATGAGCCATTTTCCTGTCTCTTATATTGAGGGATAGACTTTCTTGCAATTGTGGGCAACTAACTTTTCTCTTGATAATCTGCATATTTTCTTCATGAGCATGTTAGTACTATTTTAATATTTTGTCATTAATCACCAAAACCCACTAGGGGATCTAGATGCCTCTTCAATCTCCCCCTTTTTGGTGATTGATGACAATAGATTAAAAAGATATAGAAATATAATCAAGAGAAACATCAACAAAAATATAGTGAGGCTCCCCCTAAAGATATGCAAGAATCTCAAAGACATGTGAAGGAGCTCCCCCTATATTTTGTAATAAGTGGGGTGCCTAAAGGTGTACAAGTATGAAGCGACGTGGTAAAGCAATAATAAGCGCACAACACATTTGACAACAACAATCTACTAGAGCAAATCAAGACAAGCATCACACTTAGCGTAAGAACAATAGAGTTATTACAATAAAGGTTCACAAATAGTTTTAACACACAAAGCAAATAGAGAAATACTTGTCCATAGGTTCATCACTATCCTATTACAATAGAGAGGCACATAAATATCCTTTTTCATCTCATCTCTCCTCCTTTGACATCAAAGCACCAAAAAGAATAAAAGGAGGAGGAACTAAGAAAAGGAATCACTCATCGCCTTCTTCTTCTTCTTCTTCGGTGCTCTCATCATCACCTTCTTCTTCTTCTTCTTCTTCTTCTTCTTCTCCTTCATTGGCTTCTTCTTGGGCTAGAGGAGGAGCGGGTTGAGGAGCAATATTATCCCAATCATAGACTGCAAGTGGATCCTCAAAGACCGGTGGCTCACCATCGGGCTCACACTCAGAGCCATCCGGAGACACCTCATGGCCTTGAGCTCTTTGGTCTCTCTTGTAGTGCCGCACTTGCTTCTTAATGCGCCTCTTTTTCTCCCAGTTTTCCTTAGCATTGAAACAACAAGCATTCAAGATGCTCTTGAGAATAGAGGCAATGGGAGATGAAGGACAGCGGTGTGGGGCTTCAGATGGAGGAGTGGAAGATGAGGCACGATGTGTTACTACCTCTGCCCGTGCTGCCTTTTCTGCTGCTAACTCCCTCTGGATAGTCTCATGATGAGGGCGAGTAAGCCTTGGCACACGGGGTCGCAAAGGCTGATGCTTGCACTCCTTCTCAAAAAACAAGCCCGACTCAGACTCTATCATCCTCATAAGGTATGGGGCAAAAGGAAGCACCTTCCTTGTGTCCAGAGATGCAGAGTAAATCTCTTGGACAATGAAGTCCATCACACTAAAGGGTGCAGCCCCATCTCTGAACCTAGCAAGAATGTTCCTGGAGTGCTCAACAAGTGAAATGGCATACCCACCCTTTAGAGCAATAGTCACCCAGAGCATCCTGTTGAGGGTAAAGTAGAAGTTGTGCATCCCATGAGTGGTTCCCAGATAATTTGGTTGAAGATCCTCATACATGAAGGTCAACTCTGAATCCTTCGACACTGGCTCATTTGTGAGCTAGTCCCTGGCATTATCATCATCATTTTGGAAAAAGAAAGTGGCCAAGCGAGAGGGTGACACTACATACTGCACACCCTGTGTCATCCAGTGAACATAGCCTCTCCCATCAATGTAAAGAGTGGAGTAGAACTGACAGATAACCTCCTCATTCTAGTCATAGTTGAAACCCATGAGATCATATACATGTCTAGCCTTGGAAGCTTCCACAATCTCATTGAAGGTAGTCTCATCCTTCTTCTCCATGTACTTCCAATCAATCCACTGATGAGTGGACAACCGGTTCTTTCTGTTCATGTCAATGAGCATGGACATGTAGTAGTCCTGCTAAAACCAAGTGAGAAACTGGGGGTCACTCACTTCTTTGTCGATCACAAGATACTGATTTTGCCGCCTTGCTGCACTTAGTCCCTCTGCATCCCTCTTGTAGTCCTTGAAGTCATGGTGAGGTGGATAGACTGGAGCATGGACTCGAAGGTCCCTCACAATGTTCAAGGGCTCATTGCTCTTTGACTTGCCCTTGCGAGGTTTAGGGTTCTTCTCTTTAGCTGGATTCTTCCCTTTATTAACTGCTCTTCTAGGAGGAAGAGATCCTCCTTGATCAACTGTAACAGTTTGAGCACCTTTGCTGCTCCCTTGTCCCTACCTTCTAGAAATCACAACTTTTGTTCTCTTGGCAATGGGTACTAGATCCTCATGTGAGGAGGAGGATTGAGAAGGTTCAACATGTTGGTCCTCCTCACTTGATTCCCCTTGAACGAATGGATCATTTGAGGCAATCTTGGTGCGGGCCATTTTTGCACGCATAAGGAGCA
Source organism: Eleusine coracana subsp. coracana (assembly GCA_032690845.1). NCBI lineage: Eukaryota > Viridiplantae > Streptophyta > Magnoliopsida > Poales > Poaceae > Eleusine > Eleusine coracana. Next base: position 47,711,071 of record CM064430.1, read on the forward strand.
AGAAATAATGAACAAAGAGGTCAAGAATGAGTCACAAGTAAGAATGAAGAGGTAGGTAAGACTCAGGGCACTGAACTGCAGGTGATGGAAGTTTTCAACAAAACTTTCCATGGAACTTCCGTCATTTTTAGTTTGCCCTAAATCTAGCCCTAACTCCTAAATCCTACCGCAAGGATCAAAATGCCGCTAAGAGAAGATAGACTAATCATAGGGTGAGTACTCTATCCAAGTCAAAGTGAGACATATGGGCATTTTGAATATTTGACCTAAATACTAAGATCTAGGGGTCAAATCTCATACCTAGGCAATGGAGAGGAGAAAGTTGATGGAGATCGCGGAACTTCCATGGGGAAGGGGTTGAATCTCCACCAAATCCAAGGGAATCGCTAGTTGAACCTCCAAATTGCCGCAAATCGCCACTTAGGGTTTGAGGAGAAGAGAGAGAAAGAGAAAAGAAGTAATGGCCGGTTGGAGGAGGAAGAAAGATGGGCTTGGGCGACTTAACCTGAGAGTGATGGAAGTTTCGTCAATGGGTGATAGAAGTTCTGTCAGTCACGGGTTGAGACGCACACGCAAGAAAGAGTCACGAAAGTTGTCCTAGAACTTCCGTGGACGATGGAAGTTCCGTGAATGGGTCACGGAAGTTTCGTTGTTCTCAGTTTAAACAGCCGGCCAGAACAGAGGTGACGGAAGTTCCATCAATGTGTGACGAAAGTTCCGTCGTTCTCTGTTTGAAGCAGAAAACTCTCTTTCAAGTTTGAACTTTTGGACAAGTTACATAGGGAATATAAGGCTTGTTTCAACTTGTGAATAGCTACAATTCAATAATCATAACTATATTCACAAGTATCAACAATCTGATCTATTGATCAAAGAATTTTTGTTTGAAATCAAAGACAATATGAAATTTTTGAAGAGATTTTATTTTCAACAAGTTTTTGATGATCAATACACCAAACAAAGCACAAGATTCTACTCCAAGTTTAAAGAGTCAAGAATATTCAATTCACTCCTAAGTTCACAAAACCGCTTCTCATCTAGGGGTTTGGTAAATATATCGGATAATTGTTTATCGGTTCTAACATAGCTAATCTCAATGTGCCCCTTTATTGAATGATCTCTCAAGAAGTGGTGCCGGATATCTATATGCTTAGTCCTATTATGATCAATGGGGTTATATGCAATCATGATGGCACTCCCATTGTCACATAGGAGTGGAACTTTGGTCATAGTGTATCCAAAGTCCTTTAGAGTTTGTCGCATCTAGAGTAGTTGAGCACAACAACTACCGGCTGCAACATACTCCGCTTCGGCTGTGGATAGGGCAACGGAATTTTGTTTCTTGGATGACCATGACATTAGGGACCTACCCAAGAATTGGCACGTCCCGAAGGTACTTTTCCTATCCACTTTACATTCGGTGTAGTCAACATCTGAGTAGCCAACTAGCTTGAACTTGGAACCCTTGGGATACCACAATCCTAGGTTTGGGGTGTGAACCAAATATCTCAAGATTCTTTTTATAGCCACCAAGTGAATTTTCTTAGGAGCACTTTGGAATCTTGCACACATGCACACACTAAGCATGATATCGGGCCTAGATGCACAAAGATAAAGCAAACAACCAATCATGGATCGATATACCTTTTGATCCACGGGCTTACTGTTTACATCTAATCCAAGGTGTCCATTTATCGTCATGGGAGTCTTGTTCGGCTTTGCATTCTCCATGTCAAACTTCTTGAGTATGTCTTGAGTGTACTTGGTTTGACTTATGAACGTTCCTTCTTCAAGTTGCTTGACTTCAAAACCTAGAAAGAACTTCAACTCCCCCATCATGGACATTTCAAATTTCCTAGTCATAATCTTGGAAAACTCATCACAAAAAGATTAATTAGTAGAACCAAATATAATGTCATCGACATATATTTGGCATACAAATAAATCATTATCAACTTTTCTTGTGAAGAGAGCAGGATCGGCCTTGCCAATTGTGAAGCCCTTGTTGATCAAGTGTCCCTTGAGGTGTTCATACCAAGCTCGAGGAGCTTGCTTGAGGCCGTAGAGAGCTTTGTGAAGCTTGTACACATGATTTGGTTTCTTTGGGTCTTCAAACCCCGGAGGTTGTTGCACATACACCTCTTCTTGAATGGGGCCATTGAGAAATACACTTTTCACATCCATTTGAAAAAGCTTAAAGCTATGGTGAGTAGCATAGACAAGTAAAATACGAATTGACTCAAGCCTAGCTACATGTGCATAAGTTTCACCAAAGTCCAAACCTTCTACTTGTGAGTATCCTTTTACAACAAGTCTTGCTTTGTTTCTTACCACCACACCATACTCATCTTGCTTGTTGTGGAAGACCCATTTTGTGCCTACAACATTTTGCTTGGGTCTTTCCACTAATGACCACACATTGTTTCTTTCGAAGTTGTTCAACTCTTCTTGCATGGCCATCACCCAATCCGTGTCTTGAAGGGCTTGTTCCACCCCAAGAGGTTCCATAGAGGAAACAAACGAGTAATGATGACAAAACATAGCCATTCGGGATCTAGTAGTTACCCCTTTTTGGATGTCACCAAGAATGTTGTCAACGGCGTGATCCTTTTGAATGCTTTGTCGTACTCGTGGATGAATGGGCCTAGATGCATCTTCTTCTTCTTGATTGATATTATCTTGAGTGTCTCTATCCCCACCATCTTGAGCTTGATCTTGGTTGTTGCCTTGACCATGATTGTCACCATGATCTTGGTTTCTTCCTTGATCTTGTTCATCATGTGGCTCTTATGGAGATGAATCATTTTGTCTTGAAGAAGATGGTTCCTTTTGACTTGAGTTTGGGTCTTGTGGTCTTATCTCTCCTATTGCCATATTCCATATTGCATCAAAAGGAGCTTCATCACCTACATCACTTGGATTAACTTGCTCTACTTGAGAGCCATTAGATTCATCAAATTGCACATCCCGGGTTATTTCAACAACTCCGGTGTCTTTGTTAAAGGCACGATATGCATAGACATTAGTGCCATAACCAAGTAGGAAACCTTCATGTGTCTTAGGAGCAAACTTAGAGGATTTTGGTTTCTTGTTAAGAATAAAACATTTGCTCCCAAAAACACGAAAATATGAGACATTGGGAAGGTTATCGGTGAGAAGCTCATATGGTGTTTTCTTCAAGATCTTGTGAAGATATAACCTATTTGTTGCATGGCATGCGGTGTTGATGGCTTCGGCCCAAAAGGTGTCCGGTGTCTTGTACTCATCAAGCATTGTTCTTGCCATCTCTATGAGTGTGTGGTTCTTCCTTTCAGCTACCCCATTTTGCCGTGGAGTGTATAGAGCTGAGAATTCATGCATGATGCCTTCTTCATCAAGATATTCTTCAACTTGTGTGTTCTTGAACTTGATTCCATTGTCACTCCTTATTTTCTTGATCTTCACTTCATACTCATTTTGGGCTCTTCTCAAGAACTTCTTTAGGATACCTTGTGTTTCACTTTTATCCTTCAAAAAGAATACCCAAGTAAAACGTGAATAATCATCAACAATTACAAGGCAATATTTGTTACTGCCAATGCTTATGTAGGTGACTGGTCCAAATAGGTCCATGTGGAGCATTTCCAATGGTCATGTCGTTGTCATCATTATCTTGGATGGATGTATCGCTCCTACTTGCTTTGCGGTTTGACATGCGCTACATATTTTGTCCTTCTCAAAAGCAACATCCTTTAGTCCAATGACGTGGCCACCTTTAAGGAGTTTGGAAAGATTTCTCATCCTAACATGAGCTAGCCGATGGTGACATAGCCAACCCAAGGTGGTTTTAGCGACCAAACAAGTATTTAGGTCAGATCCTTCTTTGTTGGTGAAATCAACAAGATAGATCTTGTCCTCTAAATACCCTTTGAAAGCTATTGAGGAATCTTTCTTCCTAAAGACGGTCACACCATCATCATCAAAGACACAACTATAGCACATCTCATAAAGTTGTGATACGGACATTAAGTTGTATCCTAGACCATTCACAAGATAAGCATTACTAATTGAATGGTCATGGGTGACATCAATCCGTGCATGACCAATTACCTTTCCTTTGTTGTCATTTTCAAATGATATGCCTCCACTCGGTAGATTGCCATGATCAAGTGTGGAGGACATTGATCTCTCTCCGGTCATATGATTTGAGCATCCACTATCAAGTACTCATCTTAGACCACCGGAGAGTATTCCTACAAAGGAAATCAAGCACATGTTTTAGGCATCCAAGTTGGTTTGGGTCCCTTAACACTAGATACAAGAACTTTGGGCACCCACACACAAGGTTTCCACCTTGCATCTTGTGGCCCAACAAACTTGGCAACTACTCTACCATAAGCATTACGGGTTAGCACATAAGAAGCATTGAAATCATCAAAGGATATGGTAGAGGTCTTGTTGCTCTTGTTGACTTGAGAAGCATTGTTCTTGGTCTTGTTGACCAATTTTTGTGCCAATTGCTTTCCTTTTCCTTCGAGCACAAAAATGGTTCTCTTGTTGTAGTTCTTCTTAGGTGCATTGTTGTTGTACCCTAGTCCTCTCTTGTCATGAGAGGCTCTTGGCTCACCAACAATTTTCTTTGTTGTATCAACTTGACCCCTTTTGGTGAGCTCATTGACTTGTTTGGTTAGCTTCTCGATGATTGCGTCTTGCTTGGCAATCAAGTCAACGTCAATATTGTGCCACCTTCCACAACCTTTGCTTGTTGAAGCTTGAGAGGATTCAAGCTTCTTCAACAATGAGCGTGAGTTTGTCTTGAGATCTTTAATGGTCTTTATTAAGGCCTTGTTCTCCTCTTGCAAGGAGTTGCACCTTTCTTGATACTTCTTGGTCATTGAGGTGCATGATTCACTTGTCTCATTGACCTTTGTAAGGTCCTTGGTTAAGGTCTTGTTCTTCTCCTTCTCTTACTCAAGTTGCTTGGTGAGCTCAAGGTTCTTGCTTCTTTCTTCATCAAGCAACTCTTCTTGTCTATCAATGATTCTTTCTTGATTGTCCAACTCCCCTTGTAGCTTATCTAGCATTTTCACCATTTCATGCATAGAGGGGACCAAGTCCTCCTCTTCATCACTACAATAAGAAGGATTGAAATCGGTGTGAGGAGCTACCTTGCGTTCCTTGGCCATGAAGCATCGGGGGGCATCATCCTCATCATCGATGAGGTTGTTGAAGAGTGACTTCTTGGCTGAAGGTAGGCCAATGGCAATGTTAGCAATGCCACCCTCATCATCTTCATCGTCATCATCAGAGATGTACTCTTGGCCAATGTGAGCATGTCCCTTGTTGTATGACTTCTTGTTGGGCTTTGTCTTATTATTGTACTTTTCATTTTTCTTGCCCTTGCCATTTAGTCTTGGACAATCGGCAATTATGTGTCCTTGTTCATGACACTCATAGCATCTTCTACTTGTTCTTCTTGCTTTTGCCTTGTCAAAGCTTCTTTTGGTGAAGCCATTCTTGATCATGTACTTACCAAACTTTTTGACAAATAAGGCAAATTATTCATCATCTTCTTCCTCATCATCATTCTCTTCATCATTATCATCATTGTCATCTTGAGTTTTCTTGGCTTTGAGCGCCATGTCCTTCTTGCTTGTGCTCTCATCCCCTATGAGCACATTCACTCTCTTGCCCTCATCATCACGACTTTTGTGAGCATTTATTCTTCCAATGACTTCATCTGTTGTGAAGCTCTCAAAACCATCCTTCTCTTCAATGATGGTGCAAAGTGTGGGATTCCACATTTTAAGAGCCATGAGGAGCTTATAGCTAACTTCCTCATCTTTGATTTTGTCTCCATAAGATCTTCTTTCATTTACAATGTCCATGAGCCTATCATGAGTTTGTTGAGGCTCTTCTCCCTTTCTCATCACAAAGAAGTTGAATTGATTCTTGAGAACTTGAAGTCTTGACTTCTTCACAACATCTACTCCTTCATGAGCGCATATGAGTTTCTTCCACATTTTCCAGGCATTCTCAATTCTGGCAACTCTTGAGTATTCGTTAGGATTCAAGGAAGAGAGAATGCCGGCACCGCTTGAGCATTGCGATGTATGTTGAGTTGGTCTAGTTGTAGGATTGTCCTTGTCTTCCAAGGTGTATCCTTTCTCCACAATTTTCCAAATTGGTGGACCAATTGACATGAGATACATCTTCATGCGATGTTTGTACCAACTAAAATCCTTGCCTTCAAAGTAAGGCAATCTTCCACTTCCACTACCATGGATATTTGCCACATCGGCATAATTGAAGGGGATGGATGTGTACAACTCACTTCCCTTGCTTGCCGAGGCAAGATCTTGAGGCTTGTCACCTTCTCCCAGCTTTGACATCTTTTAATCTTCAAGCTTTTAAGCCGTATAGAAGATTCTTGCTCTGATACCAATTGAAAGTTACCTAGAGGGGGGGGGGGTGAATAGGAAATCTAAAAATAATCCTGAAAAAGCACTAAAGCTTTATCAAATAACAGAGACTGACGGAACTTCCATGCCACGGAAGTTCTGTCAAATGGCAGAACTTCACTTCAACTTTCCTCTAAACAATAAATTGAATGCAGATAACAAAGAGGAAGTGATACAAACTAGATAGAAGTGAAGCTATAGCAATGCGAACCAAGGAATCTTGATTGAGTAGCTAGCAACACAAATGATAAGTGATACAAGCATAATGATATGAAAGAAAGGTACAAGCACGAATATAAATACGGGAATGTAAAGAGAGACAGAAGGATTTAACCCGAGGTTCGGGAACCACACTAAGTAGTTCCTATGTCCTCGTTGAGGAGCCACACAAAGTGGTCGGGTCTCTCTCAACCCTTTTCCCCGCCAAGCAATCATAAAGATCATGCTCGGATTTCTTTCTCCACTTGATTCTTTTCCTCCGGAGGTGAATCACACCTTCATAAACGTCCCTGACTCACCACACGAAGTGGGAGCTCAAGGGCGACACCTAGCCGTCTAGGAGACCAGGTCTCCAAGAGTAACAAGCAAATCAAATCTTGATGGGGAGGGAAAGATGTGCTCAAGCTTTTGAGTGGATGGATTCAATCTTTTTGTGGTTGGATCTCTCTCACTTTGATTTAAATCTCAAGAACAAGTCTAGGAGTGAGAGGGGAGAGCTCTAACTGAAGAAAGAGAGAAATGCCAAAGAATCCAACCCTTCCCACGGGGGAAGGGGTGAGCTATAAATAGAGACTCTCCAAAAACTAGCCGTTACTGGTTTTTTTCTGTGTCTGACGGAACTTCCATGGTTACCCATGGAACTTCCGTCATTTCAAATTTAGCCGTTGCGCGAGCCTGGGAGAGAGGCCAGATGCTATGATGGAACTTCCGTCAGGGGGTGACGGAACTTCCGTCACTCTCGGGTAGACATGAAAAAGGCTCACAGAACTTCTGTGAGAACCTCGGATGTTCTATTGACGGAACTTCCGTCACTCTCGAGTTGCTAAAAAAAGAGTCTGGGGCTGACAGAACTTCCGTCATGGGTTGACGGAACTTTCATCACTCTCTGTTTGGCTCAGAAAAAGGACTGGTTTTTTTGACTTTGTTGGCAAGGTTTTCATCAAGATTGTTAGAGGACTTGAGCACATTAATTCCCTAAGAAGCAAGATAAGTTTTACCTCTCTTAATAGTTCAGCATACCTGTGACTCAAAATAAATTAGCAAAAAGCTAAACTTGAAACACCATGAGCCATTTTCCTTTCTCTTATATTGAGGGGTAGACTTTCTTGCAATTATGGGCAACTAACTTTTCTCTTGATAATCTGCACATTTTTTTCACGAGCATGTTAGTACTATTTTAATCTTTTGTCATTAATCACTAAAACCCACTAGGGGATCTAGATGCATCTTCATTTCATCTAAGTCATGTTGTAGGAGTAGAATCGTATTATCTGCATAGTGAAGGATGGACAAACCATCAGTTATGAGATGTGGAACTACTCCTTTGATTTGTTCGTTGTCTTTTATTGGTTCAATTATAATGGAAAGAAAATCCCCTGCTAGATTAAACAAATTGGGAAAAAGGGGTCACCCTGCCTAACGCTCTTTTTAGTCTGAAAATAATGACCTATGTCATCGTTTAATTTTACCACACACTTCCTCTTTACATTACTTTACTCATCCACTCACACCACTTAGGTGAGAAGCCTTTTAGTCTAAGGACTTGTCGTAGAAAAGGCCATTTAACTTTATCATAGCCTTTCTCGAAGTCTAACTTTAGGATCACTGCATTAATTTTTTTTCCTACGAATATCATGTAACATTTCATACAAAGTGATTATAGTGATTATCTTGTCAAGAATATACTGACTTGGCATGAATGCAGATTGAGCTCGGAATCCATTCGATCTCGTTGCCCTGCAGTTGGCTCGTCGGATCGAACATCCAGGACCAACGTCCCTATGCCTCACCGAGCTAAGCTAGCCCCCTTGAGGTGTCTTTGTGCCCGCTGCCACCAGGCTCGCCCGGCGTTGTTGGGGGAGGCGGCGCCCATGGCTGCAGGAGCAGCACGAAGAGGAAGAAGTAGGGGCGAGGAGGAGGGCGCGACGACTCTACACAAGTTGCCCGCCATCGAGCTTGCCATCTCCAAGCTCTCCCAATTCGTTCGTTAAGGAGATAGCCTCAAAGATCTCTCGATCTGGCCAGATCTCCGCCCAAGATCCCCTCTCCATCCATCCTCTCTCATCTTCCTCCCCATTAGTGCGCTAATTGACTGCTCGTGTCCAACTCATTTGTCATTGTCTTCATGATGGGAAGAGATTGGGGAGGAGATGAGGGAGCGGTGTGGTCGGCTGGCTTGGATATCGGGGTAGGAACTAGGAAGAAAAAGACGTTCTCTGATGTAGAAGATCCCAACCTACGGAGTAAATGAGAGGTACTGCTGCTTTGAAAAACGAGAACGTCCTATATTTTGAGAAAAATGGATGTCTCTAAAACGTCCTATAAATTTGAACAGAGGGAGTAGCACTTAGAACATCTCCAAGAGCTCCCCAATAAGTATCCCTAAATCAAATTATTAGGATTTATTGTAAAAATCGTTCTCCAACAACTCCCCTAAACACCTCCCTATTTTTATCCCCTCCCTAAATCCACCTCAATTGTAGATACAACTAGCAAACTGCCCGTACGTTGCTATGGGTTAAAAAAACAAAATATTACTTATGATTTAATCATAAATTATTTACATCATATAATTGTTAACATTTTTTTTATATGAAAGATCATATTTATATTATTGTTGATGTTTCTTAGTGTATCATTCTATATGTCATAAGTAACAATTTTTCTACTATTTTTTATGATATTGTTATCATAAATGTTATATTTACCTCTAATATTATCGATTTCCACATGTAGTATCATTTGAGTGCTATGTTGTAAAATTAAGTGAAATGATATTAAAAAAATGCTCAAGTATGAGAAGTACCGATATGAAGCTCAATCCGTCATGCAAAAAGAGATTCTCACAAGATCTTGATGTCTACAAGATACCACTAGATCTCTATGAAACCTAACATGTAAGACCAAGATCGTGACCCAATGGCTAAAAATTTCTAGAAGCTTTATCCGATAAGAAAAATCATTTCACATATAATAGAAACAATATTGCATTGCGACCCAATTTTTGACTTAAATCCTTGCTCTAATAAGAAAAGTTAAAACACGAAAGTTGTAGATCTCATTGAGTCCTTTTCGGAACATATGTGAATCATATTATTTGAGTTCGGAGGTAGAAAATATGGGTCCCACACAGAGACCTGCGCAGAGGATTCCGAATCTGAATAAATATTTTTGTATCGTAAATTTGGAAACTAAAACTGCGGAATCTTGACTTCTGTTGAATATCAAAGTTGTAGAACTTTTCGAGGGCTATGAGATAGAGTCTGAGTTTGCCTCATTTGAACTACGAACAAGGGATTTATGATTTTTTAAATTCAGTGCTTGATGGAAGGTACAAAACTGATTTGGATTCAATCTCTAACTTTGTGGGTGTATGGCAGATTTGAACATGTTTACCTAAATTAATAGATTATAGAACTTTTCGAGGGCTATGAGATAGAGTCCGAGTTTGCCTCGTTTGAACTCCGGACGAGGGATTTACAATTTTTTAAATTTAGTGCTTGATGGGAGGTACAAACCTAATTTGGATTCAATCTCTAACTTTATGGGCGTACGGCAGATTTGAACATGTTAACCTAAATTAATAGATTACGAGATTTACAACTCGGGACAAGAGATTTATGATTTTTTAAATTTGGTGCTTGATAAAAGGCACGAAACCAATTTATATTCAATCTCTAACTTTGTGGGTGTACGGCAGATTTGAACATGTTCACCTATGTTGCAAAATTAAATGAAATGACATTAAAAAAATACTCAAGTATGAGAAATACCAATATGAAACCCAATTCATCATACAAAGAGGGATTCTCACAAGCTCATGATGTCTACAAGACACCACTGGATCTCTTTGAAACCTAATATGCAAGACCAAAGTCGTGACCCAAAATTTTATTCGATAGGAAAAATTAATTCATATAGAATAGAAATAATATTGTATTACAACATGATTTTTGACTTAAAAATATAATCTAATGAGAAAAGTTAAAACACAAAAGTTGTAGATCTCGTCGAAATTTTTTTGAAACATATGTTGATCATATTATTTGGAGTTTGGAGGTAGGAGATATGGGCCCCGCACATAGATAGCTCAGAGGAGTCCGAATCTGAATAAATATTTTTATATTATAAATTTGGAAATCAAAACAGCGGAATCTTAACTTCTATTAAATATTAAAGTTGTAGAACATTTCGAGGGCTACGAGATTTATAACTCCGGACAAGAGATTTATGATTTTTTAAATTCGGTGCTTGATGAAAGGCATGAAACCGATTTAGATTCAATTTTTAACTTTATGGACGTACGGCAGATTTGAACATATTCACCTAAATTAATAGATTGTAGAGACTAGGAAACAAATCGGGCTCCCCAATCCTACTCCTGCCTCTCGCTCCATTTTCTGCAAGCCTGGTGCGCGAGCAGCTGGGCCATGACGGCCACCAGCAAGCTCCCCGAATGACGGGTATTCCTTCATGTGTGACGAGGTCAACGGCATCTCGGAGATGCTCATCGTCAACGCCACCGACATGCAACTCGAGGCCGTCTTCCAACTGCCGCGGCGGCCACGAACTCAGTCCTCGTTGCGCCAACCACGCTGTCCCGCCCGCTGGCGTACATCTCGTCGAAGCCCGCCGCCCCTATTGCTGCTCCCCCCGCCCCTTCATCAACGACGTGTACGCCCGCAACGGCGCGAACCCGCACTTTGCGCACACCGCCAGGCCCGAGCAGGACCGCGTAACCCGTGACGGTAGCGGCGCTGGACATGTTCGAGTCGTCCTCCGCTGGAGGAGGCGCAGCTGCAGCACGAAGGCCAGCATGGAGCTGACCCTCATCACGACCTCGTTCAGCTCTAGCATCCCAACGCTGGTCAACTGGACGAAGCGCTTGCTGTCTTTCCCGTCCACGTACATGGCCTCGAGGTTGAGCAGGAGCGGGACCGCGTAGCCCATGACCAGGACGACGAGCATGGCGACTGACATAACGGGTAGCACCTCGGGGTGCTAACACAAATTTGAAAGTAATGACTCCCTGTAGCATGTTATAGTACATACGACACAATAGCTTAACAAACTTTGCTCCAAGTGTTTGCTGCGTCTGCCTATATGCACAGTGTGCAATGTAAAGCCTCACTGCCAAAAGCATTCAAAACAGCATTTTATATATTCCAACCCTCAAAAATACAGGATAAGTATAAAACAAAATCTTTCCATTTCTATCACAATTTGTTGCAAAACTCAGCCAGACCAATCACACTGACAATAGTAATCACTACAGGGAACAGGTTGTTTGCCGAGTGCTACAGCCTTTACCGAGGGCATTCCCTCGGGTAAGACCTTTCCCAGTAGAAGAGGCAAAAAGCCCTCGGCAAAAGGGACACACTCGACAAAGAGGGAAAAGCACTCGGCAAAAGGATCACACTCGACAAACATCAAAACTTTTCCATGTGTCCACTGCTGGTTTTGGACAAAAGCCAACTCCGTTAATGACCATGACGGCCGTCAAAACTTTGCCGAGTATCTGCTCTAGGCACTCGGCAAGAATGGTGTTTGCCGAGGGTCTGGCACGTGGCTCACGGCAAAGAGATGTTTTGCCGAGTGCCTGATCCATGACTCTCAGCAAACAGGTCAAGGGAAAGGGATAGTGAGGTCATCGTTGCGTTGCATGTGGCGTCGTTGTCTTCATCTTCACCTTCGTTTGAGGAGGAGCAAGAGCAGGAGGAGTGGGAGCAAGAGCAGGAGCAGGAACGGGAGCAGCAGGAGCAGGAGAAACAGGAGGACCTGCTGACGTGACCGATACCTCTTGAGAGGCGTCCGATGATCCAGCGCAATGGGTCCAGGTAAGTAACTTTATATGCTACAACTACCCTTTTCATTTGTTATGTTGAAAAGCATAATAAAAACTAATAATTTTTCTTAATCACTTTGCAGGGGTTGGGTGAGGATCGCTCCAGGTGATCATGACCGCAAAATAAATGGCATTTTGGGCCTTTTGTGCAGGCAACACTTTCCTGGCCTGGTTCAATATGGCGGAGGGGAGGAGTCGGCCTACATGTGGAACCACTACATTGTCTTCCCTGATTTACTAGATCGGATGGTAGGGTATTCACCAACAAGGTAGAGCGGGTGGTGACTGAGCTATGGGTAAGTTTTCCTCACAGTGCATTGCTCAATACATCGCATTAATTAGTTATTTTTTTAATACTGACAGGATATATCGCATCTACATGCAAAATTTCTTCAGATGACAGGTGGGACATGAGGCCATGGCAGCTCATGTGTGACACTCCCTAGATGTCGCCTAGAGGGGGAGGGGTGAATAGGCGTTCCTGATAAATTAACAGAACTCGCAGTGGAATAAAAACTATCAAAACCGGTTGCTCCGGTTTAGCAAACTGGTACCTCTGGTTTTGTTAGAGAGCTTGGGATAAAAACAAGTAATCAAGAGAAAGAACCCAGCACTCAAGACAAGCAAGCTTTGAAAACAAACACAGGAACCACCCCAATAAGATTTACAAAGAATCAATCCTCAGAAAACAAACTTCCAAACCGGACCCACCGGTTTGCCAAACCGGTTACACCGGTTTCCCTGGAACTGATAGAAATTAAACAAGTAACACACCAACCAGAGGGGCTACACATGTGGGAACTACACGAGGGAGTAACCAAGACACACACAAACTAGATCCACCAAGAATCTACACAATTGGTCACTGACCGAAATCGGTCCCACCGGTTTGGGAAACTAGACCCACCGGTTTCCTCGGAGCAGAGAGAATAAAACTAAAAATACAACATCCCACTGAGTTCTAGCAAACTTAAAGATCCTAATAGAGCATGCAATAACTAGAGCAATTAATCACTAAGAAGACAACACAACTACACATACATCCTATGAATCACAAACAAAATAAAGCAAGAACTCAAGAAAGCAAACCAAATGAAGCACACAGAGAATTGTTTGCCGAAGTTCAGATTCACCCCGCAAACCCTACGTCTCTATTGAGGAACCTTGAGCTGCTCACAAGGCACACTCCAAGCCGGGTCTCTTTCAACCGCTTTCCCTGATCCACTATCTTTGCTTCATTCCTTACGGAGGCAAAGCAGACCTTTACAAACTTTCCCAAGGCTCACCACAAGCTTGGGAGCTCTAGGGTGACGCCTAGCCGACTAGGAGGTTTTACCTCCAAGAGTAATAAATGTTTCACGGATTTGCAACACAATGCTCAAATGCTCAAGGCGACATTTTCACTTTTGTGCCCTCAATCTCAATCCCTCTCAACCCAATGCTTAGGATTTCTCACAAATCACTCAAACCTCACAAAGAGGTGTTGGGGAGAGCTCTACAAGGCTTTGAATGTATTTTCTTTGTACACATAATCAGCAGCATCCAAAGGAGGGGGGAAGAAAGTATTTATACTTGTCCCCCAAAAACTAGTTGTTATACTGAACCAGTCAAAACCGGTCCCTCCGGTTTCCCAAACCGGTGCCTCCGGTTTTCCTGAACTAGCCGTTAGAGGTTTATACCCAAACCGGTCCTCCGATTTGGAAAACCGGTTACACCGGATTTCCCAGTCATAGTGAGAGTTAGTGTGAGTGTAGGCATTGACTTTCTCTCATCTCACTTGGGTTTTTCTTTGAGCATTGAGATATTATAAAGAAACCATATGGCATCCTTCTTAATAGAGCGGCATGCCTAAACTCAAGATTAAATAAAAAGACAACTCTTCTTCTTGAGCTTGCATGATATTGAATATTGCCACTTCTTCTCTTTTATGCTTCATGAGGGTTGCCACATGTGCTTTGCTGGGCATCATCACCTAGAGTTTGTGACTTGGAAACTCTTCATCCATAAGATTCATTTCTATCTTTTTGTTCATAAGTCATATTAAGTCTTCATATTCCAATAATGAATAATACTTGGAAATATATGACCACTTATAGCTTGATCAGTCCATCGCGATTGCGCTCCACCAGCCCTTCACCATGGCTTGGATCCCTCGCCGCTAAGACTCCATCTTGCCCTTCTCATGTGCATGGTCCGTTGCGGCCAAGTCATGCCAATCCTTCACCATCTTGCTATCTTGAGCCACACATATCTTTGTATCATCGTTATGCCTTCATTTGAATTTTTATTTGAGGTATTGACTTGATCAAGTTGCTTCCAAGATTAAATGCGATAGAGAAATAACACTTGATCACTTTTTTTTCTTGACAACACCAATTTGTTGAGACCGTCTCATATCAATGGTTTTATGTCTCTTATTCATTTCAAACCTTGGCTTGTCGTAACATTGCTTATATGGAACTATTTATTTGACACTTCTCCTTTTCATCATATAGGCCCATTTTCCTTACACAATTGTACACTATCGAAGATGATCATTAGTATTCATACAACGTATATTCTTCATATACGACCTACTCATATACTCACAAAGAGAAGTAGTTCTTTAACCACGTTGTCATACAACCACCAAAACCCACTAGGGATATAGATGCACTTTCAGTGTGCCTCACAGAGCCTATCATAAACTCGTGACGGACATGCATTACGAGCCACGTGTCCAAGCCATAGTAACATACAACACCCAACATCTTTGAGTAAGGATCACTAAAAATAGAGCAAGAAACATGAGCATTGCCTATGAGCAATACCTATAGGTAAATATAGGTTAGTAATACTAATCTTTTCTAAGATTAAGTATGCTTCATTTGCTCTTCTTATATGTCATATACTTGATGACGTCTAGGTGCCTCTGTGGTGGTACGCTGAGAATCTTAGGTGTTGAAAAGTTATGGTGGACAAGTGGTGGAGACCTGATTGGGAGGGGACCCACCAAGCTTATTAGGAGCGGCGTTTGATGATGCCAGGTGCACCATACCATCAAGGCAACCTTACCCTCAAGGAATACTAAGCTAGATGGGTGCGCAAATTCATTTCTTTATTCTAACTTTCAATACTGCACACTTTCTAATCATCTTGTTGTTTTGTTTCACAGTCGATGGCACATGATAACCAGCCTTGCAGCCAATTCAAGGCATGGGATTTGGCCCACAATGGTAGGACAACGTCCGATGTCGACTAGAACCCGGAGGACCTGCCCTCGGCGTACAATAATGTGAGCGTTCATAGCCGCCTCAATGAATACACATCAATGGCAATGACGATTCATAAGCCAAAGTACTATCAAAGCACCCAGGACCTTGATGGAGAAATTGTCATGAGGGTGGGAGGAGGGAAGAAGCATAGATGATATTGGATTCGCGACAGCGTAGTCAACATGCCCACTACTCCTATTCTCTCCTGAATTTAGGCGAGTAGCACGAGCTCAAGCCCGGCTATATGCCCTCGGTCGGACACTGCTCATTTCCCTATGGGGGCACTTCATGTATTTCAGTTTCATTCGTTGTTCATTGATTTTTACATATATTTTTATTGCATTGCAACATTGGGATGAAGTATTATAGGCCCAGCTGGAAGAAGAGAGGAGGCAACGGGTGGAGATGCAACAGAGTCTAGAAGTTGGGCAATGGAGGATGCCGGCCGAGCGACAGAAGATGGAGAAAATGTTTTTGTGGATGCAAAGTGTTGGTGAGAAAACGGATCAACTTGTGCCACCGATGCTATCCCTCCACCACCTCCTCCTACAAGTACTCCTGTGAGTATGAATGAGTTAGTTTGTTTGTTCCTAACTTACATCTCGTCTCACACATGCGATCTCTTTTTCTATGTGTAGAATCAATTGGCGGCATCGAATGACCACCCTTTGGATCAAGATTTGTCATGGTCACCCTACTGAACTTATTGTGAGATGCTTGTGTTCGTGAGTTGCCTGTGATGATACTACTGGATTACTTGTGTTGATACTTGAGTTTATTTGCATTATGTGTTATGGAGATCTATATGAACTTCTTGTGATAGGTACTATGATATATGTATAATAAATGTGATTGTTATTGTGATATAATATGTTTGTGTCCCTACGGGATGTGTAAAATATAAATTAAATATGAATGTGTGAAGCGCCTTTGCCGAGTGTATTTGCTTCAAAACTCGGCAAAGGTTGGATGTTTGCCGAGTGTATTTGTCTTAACACTCGGCAAAGGTTGGGTGTTTGCCGAGTGCCATCTTCCCGACACTCGGGAAACTCGCCATTACCGCTGCCAGCCGATGACCTTCTCCCTTATGGCCCCGTCTACTTTGTCGAGGATCAACTCTCGACAAAGTCTTTGTTGAGTGCATTTGGGGCTTCACCGAGTGCCTGCAGCACTCGGCCAGCCGTTTTCCATAGTGAATGAAACAGATCGTTCCAATCTGAGACAAACTATTAGTTGGGAAATAAGCAAAGGATAACCCTGAAGCTTAGGGTAAATTTATTATGAACCATCCCCCAAAAAACTCATGTTTCTTATCAATCACTCAAAATCTCGAAGTTCCTTATTACTTATCAGTATTATCTTTTATTTTCTTAATCACTACCGCTCAAATAATTTGTGGCAATAACTTGTGTTAAATAGAGAGAGAAAAAAGTGATATGCCCTTATTGTTATTTATACCAAAGTTCTCTTATTAACAGTTTCAGTGGCTGCACAACAATCTAATAACGCACTCGGCAACAATGCCGTTTCCGGTAGTGGTGTCACCCGGATCAGCCTTGGTGAGCGTGCGCATGCACATTGAAATATGTGTACTCTCATAATGTTTCTGTAGCTACACAGCCACACAAAGGTACAATCAATGTGATGTCTCAAGATAACAAAACTTTAAAGAAATTAGCCCTACTTATACCTCACCATGAACTCGATGATCCACATATATACTCATCACACTCTCCTATCTTCCTCTCATGCACACAATGCAAACAAGAACATGCATGAGCCCTGAAGTAATAGTGTTCCTAAGGAGATTCATATGGTCATTGCATCCGCTCCAACAACAACGGTGCATTTGAGTATACTTGATTAAGTATGCTTAATTTGATCTTCTCATATTTCATATACTTGATTAAGTATGCTTAATTTGATCTTCTCATATTTCATATACTTGATTAAGTATGCTTAATTTGATCTTCTCATATTTCCTATACTTGATTAAGTATGCTTAATTTGATTTTCTCATATTGTATATACTTGATCAGTTGTAGGTGATTCCGTGATGGTGCGCCCCTCATATGGATTACTAGGAACAAATTATGAAGAGGTGATACGACCCCGAGTGGAATGAGAAGCACGAGGCTTGCTGTGCACAACGTTTGATGATGCCTGGCCTAGCACGCCATCAAGGCAACCTTACCCTTGACAAGTACGCGGCTAGATCGGTATGTGAATTCATTTTGTTGTTATAGTGCTCAATTTTGTATAATTTCTAATCATCTTTCTATTTTCTTTGCAGTTGGTGGCGAATGGTGGCGCACCTTGCCCTCCTTTGAAGGCATGGGCTATGGCCCACAAGGCAAGGCGACATTAGGGGTCGACTACAACCCAGAGGACCCGCACGAGTCGTACACCAATGCCACCGTCCACAGTCACCTCAGCCAATACACAAAGGTGGCTAGCGAGGTCCATGGGCCAGAGTGGGACCCGAGCACCGAGGACATTGATGGACAGATCGTCATGAGGGTGGGTGGAGGTAAGAATCATGGTCGGTACTGGATTGGCGATAACACACTAGACATGACCTCTACTCCCACCCTCTCCTAGATCTGAGCAAGGAGCTCGGCCTTAGCCCCGCCCATCCGCCCACGACACAGCTCTGCACAGATCCAGATTGAGCAAGTCCAGGTTAGTTTTATTTTATTCACTGTTATTGACATGTGGTTGCTCTATATTGTAACATTGGAATAAAATATTGTAGGCCCAGCTACGGGACGAGATGGAGGTGATGATGCAGGAAGAGCGGTGGAGGTGGGAGGAGATGATGGTGTAGCAAATGGGTGCAATGTTCCAGCAGGTACTGGGACGCCACCGCTGGCTCCAGAGCTATTCCCGGGGCTACCTCCCCTTGCCATCACTTCCCCTCATGGCACTCCCCAAGCCACTCAGGTGAGTCACTCGAGATCTTTTTGGTTTTTGCTTCTATGCTTCCATCTCAATTCTTGTGTTACACATGCAATCTTTTTTTCTTGCAGAATCAATACGTGGGATCTAACGATGATTTCCCCTCCCAATGCTTGGTCACCGTGGCATCCTCATCCTCGTCCAACTTAGCTTGTAGTTGTATTTCTATTTCCATTTCATCAACCAAAACTAGTTGTGCTTGCTTGCATTTGATGGACACTTGTGGTTGTCGACCACTTTTATTTAAACTATTTGGACACTTTCTATGTGAACTTGAGGTTATGCTTAAGACATATATGTATTTGTGAGAATTTATATGTATTTGCGATGATTTAAATGCCTGTGATTATGATATATGTGTGTCTGTGATGACGACGAGCTTGTATGTGTGATTTGATATGATTTTGGTCAAGGTTGCACTCGATTTGAACATTTTATTGAATTCTATCAAAATAATTTGCCGAGTACCCTAGGTTTTTGCTGAGGTTCAGGAGGCAGGCACTCGGCAAAGTGACCATTCTTTGTCGAGAGACAGGGCAAGCGCTTGGCAAAGTGACCTTTCTTTGCCGAGAGCCTTCCAATTGGCACTCGGTAAAGGAGCAATGGTTTGCCAAGGGCCCTGACATAAGGCACTCGGCAAACTCGCTCTGACGAACATTTGGCAGCATTATTCTGCTTTATTTTCCGAGAGCCAAGACAACACTCGGCAAAATGCTTGCTGAGTGCCCGATAAAAGGCTCTCGGCAAAGAGTTCTCTGCCAATAAAAGGCTGCCATGAGCACTTTGCCGAATGTAACACTCGGCAAATATGTTGCTGAGAGTAATATGGGGTTTGACGAGCGCCTCTGGCACTCGGCAAATAGGTGCCTTCCCGTAGTGACTGCTTTTTTTGCTCCCATGACGAGGCACACCTAAAGCCTGCTCATTACAAGGGTCTCGCAGTCTAGAAAGCATTACTACAAAATAGGCCGACAGTGATATTGAGCCTTTGAAGATGCATCTAGGTCCCCTAGTGGGTTTTGGTGATTAATGACAAAAGATTAAAATTGTACTAACATGCTTATGAAGAAAATGTGCAGATCATCAAGAGAAAAGTTAATTACCCACTAATGTGAGAAAGTCTATCCCTCAATAAAAGAGAAAAGAAAATGGCTCATGGTGGTTCAAGTTTAGATTTTATGCTATTTGTTTTGAGTCATAGGTATGCCGAACTATTAAGAGGGGTAAAACTTATCTTGCTAGTAAGGGAAATATTGTGCTCAAGCTCTAAATCAATTCGTTTGAAAACCTAGCCAACAAAGCCTAAGAATCAGCCTTTTACTTAGCAAGACAGAGAGTGACGGAAGTTCCATGAGTCCTCTCACGGAAGTTCTGTCAGCGTTGGGTCCGGCTTTGATGTTAACCCGAGGGTGACGGAAGTTCCGTCACCTAGTGATGGAAGTTCCGTCAGCGTCGGATTTCTACCTTCTGCGCACCCGAGAGTGACGGAAGTTCCGTCACCCCATGACGGAAGTTCCATCACCAAGAACCTTCGTGGCTCTCACGGAAGTTCTGTGAGCCTTTTTCCTTGTCAAACCGAGAGTGACAGAAGTTCCATCACCTTTTGATGGAAGTTCCATCACAGAATCTTTTGCTCACTTCCAGTGCTCTACAACGGCTAATTTTAAATTGACGGAAGTTCCGTGGGTAACCATGGAAGTTCTGTCAGACCCAGAAAATACTATAACGGCTAGTTTTTTAGCTCTCTCTATAAATAGAGTACCCCTTCCCCCGTGGGAAGGGTTGGATTCTTTGCCATTTCACTCACTCTTCAGCTAGAGCTCTCCCCTTTCACTCCTAGGCTTGTTCTTGAGATTCAAATCAAAGTGAGAGAGATCCAACCACAAAAATTTTGAAACCATCCACTCAAAAGCTTGAGCACATCTTTCCCTCCCCATCAAGATTTGATTTGCTTGTTACTCTTAGAGACTTGGTCTCCTAGACGGCTGGACGTCGCCCTTGAGCTCCCAACTTTGTGTGGTGAGTCGGGGACGTTTGTGAAGGTGTGATTCACCTCCGGAGGAAAAGAATCAAGTGAAGAAAGAAATCCAAGCATGATCTTTGTGATTGCTTGGCGGGGAAAAGGGTTGAGAGAGACCCGGCCACTTTGTGTGGCGCCTCAACGAGGACGTAGGAACTACTTAGTGTGGTTGCCGAACCTCGGGTTAATTCTTGTGTCTCTCTTTACTTTCCCGCTCTTATATTTGTACTTGCTTATTTCTTTCATATTATTGTGCTTGTATCATTTGTTAATTGTGTAGCTAGTCTTCATTCAAGAATTCTGGGCTTACATTATATTAGCTTCACTTCTATCAAGCTAGTGTTTCCTTCTCCTTGTTATCCGTGTTGTTCATTGCTTAGAGGAAGGGTAGTGAGAAGTTCTGTCACTTGACAGAACTTCCATGGCGACGGAAGTTCCATTGACCCCGATGGAAGTTCCGTCATTCCTGGTTATTTGATTATCCTTTAGTGCTTTTTCAGGATTATTTTTAGATTGCCTATTCACCCTCCCTCCTAGGCAACTTTCAATTGGTATCAGAGCTTGAATCTTCTACAAGACTTGAAAGGTTGAAGATTAAAAGATGTCGAAGCCGGGAGAAGGTGACAAGCCTCAAGATCTTACTTCAACAAGTAAGGGAAATGAGTTGCATGCATCCATCCCCTTCAACTATGCTGATGTGGCAAATATCCATGGAAGTGGAAGTGAAAGACTGCCTTACTTTGAAGGCAAGGATTTCAGTTAGTACAAGCATCGCATGAAGATGTACCTCATGTCAATTGGTCCACCAATTTGGGAAATTATGGAGAAAGGATACACCTTGGAAGACAAGGACAATCCTACAACTATGGACCAACTCAACATACATCGCAATGCTCAAGCGGTGTCAGCCATTCTCTCTTCCTTGAATCCTAAGGAATATTCAAGAGTTGCTAGAATTGAGAATGCCCGGAAAATGTGGAAGAAGCTTATATGTGCCCATGAGGGAGTGGATGTTGTTAAGAAGTCAAGACTTCAAGTTCTCAAGAATCAATTCAACTTCTCCGTGATGAATAAGGGAGAAGAGCCTCAACAAACTCATGATAGGCTCATGGAGATTGTAAATGAGAGAAGATCCTATGGTGACAACATCAAAGATGAGGAAGTCAACTATAAGCTCCTCATGGCTCTTAGGATGTGGAACTCCACACTTTGCACCATCATTGAAGAGAAGGATGGTTTCGAGAGCTTCACAATGGATGAAGTCATTGGAAGAATAAATGCACACAAGAGTCGTGATGATGAGGGCAAAAGAGTGAATGTGCTCATAGGAGAAGAGAGCGCAAGCAAGAAGGACTTGGCGCTCAAAGCCAAGAAGACTCATGATGATGATGATGAAGAGAATGATGACGATAAAGAAGATGATGAAGAATTTGCCTTATTTGTCAAGAAATTTGGCAAATACATGATCAAGAATGGTTTCACCAAAAGAAGCTTTGACAAGGAAAAAGCTAGAAGAACAAATAGAAGATGCTATAATTGTCATGAACAAGGACACATGATTGCCGATTGTCCAAGATTGAATGGTAAGGGCAAGAAAAATGAAAAGTACAACAACAAGACAAAGCCCTACAAGAAGCCATACAACAAGGGACATGCTCACATTGGCCAAGAGTACATCTTCGATGATGATGATGATGAAGATGATGAAGGTGGTATTGCTAATATCGCCATTGGCCTGCCCCCAGCAAAAAATTCACTCTTCAACAACCTCACCGATGATGAAGATGATGCCCCTCATTGCTTCATGGCCAAGGAAAGCAAGGTAGCTCCTCACACCAATTTCAATCCTTCTTATTGTAGCGATGAAGAGGAGGATCGTTGATTGGCAAGAAGAGTTGCTTGATGAAGAGAAAAGCAAGAATCTAGAGCTCACCAAGCAACTAGAGCAAGAAAAGGAGAAGAACAAGATCTTGGCCAAAGAACTTGCAAAAGTCAATGAGTCAAGTGAATCAAGCACCTCAACCTCCAAGAAATATCAAGAGAGGTGCAATATCTTGCAAGAGGAGAACAAGGCTTTAGCTAAGGCCATTCAAGATCTCAAGACAAAATCACAATCATTGTTGAAGAAGCTTAAATCCTCACAAGCTTCAACAAGCAAGGGTTGTGGAAGGTGCCACAACATTGATGTTGATATGATTGCCAAGCAAGATACAATCATTGAGAAACTAACCAACCAAGTCAATGAGCTCAAGAAGAAAGCTCAAGTGGAGACTACAACAAGAATAGTTGGTGAACCAAGAGCTTCTCATGACAAGAGAGGATTGGGGTACAACAATGATGTACCCAAAAGAAGGCACAACAAGAATATCAACTTTGTGCATGAAAGCAAGGGAAAGCAGGTGGTCCAAGAAAACACTTTCAAGCCCAAGAATGCTTCCCAAGTCAACAAGAACATGAAGACTCCTACCATATCCTTTAATGTTTTGATGCCTCTTATATGCTAACTCGTAATGCTTATGGTAGAGTGGTTGCTAAGTTTGTTGGGCCACATGATGCAAGGTGGAAACCTTGTGTGTGGGTGCCCAAGGTTCTTGTGTCTAGTGTTAAGGGACCCAAACCAACTTGGGTGCCTAAAACATGTGCTTAATTTTCTTTGTAGGAATACTCCTCCGGTGGGGCAATATGGGTGCTTGATAATGGGTGCTCAAATCATATGACCGGAGAGAGATCAATGTTCTCCACACTTGATCATGACAATCTACCAAGTGGAGGCATATCATTTGGAAATAACAACAAAGGAAAGGTAATTGCTCGTGGACGGATTGACGTCACCCATGACCTCTCAATTAGTAATGCTTATCTTGTGAATGGTCTAGGATACAACTTGATGTCCGTTTTATAACTTTGTGAGATGGGCCTTAGTTGTCTCTTTGACGATGATGGCGTGACCATGTTTAGGAAGAAAGGATTCCTCAATAGCTTTCAAAGGGTATTTAGAGGACAAGATCTATCTTGTTAATTTTACCAACAAAGAGGGATCTAACCTAAATACTTGTTTGGTTGCTAAAACCACCTTGGGTTGGCTATGGCATCGCCGGCTAGCACATGTTGGGATGAGAAATCTTTCCAAACTTCTAAAAGGCGGCCACGTTGTTGGACTAAACGATGTTGCTTTTAAAAAGGTCAAAATATGTAGCGCATGTCAAGCCGGAAAGCAAGTTGGAGCGGCACATCACTCAAAAACAATGATGACAACGACAAGACCGTTGGAAATGCTTCACATGGATCTATTTGGACCGGTCACCTACATAAGCATTGGTGGTAACAAATATGGACTTGTAATTGTTGATGATTATTCTCGTATCACTTGGGTATTCTTTTTGAAGGACAAAAGTGAAACACAAGGTACCCTAAAGAGGTTCTGAGGAGAGCCCAAAATGAGTATGAAGTGAAGATCAAGAAAATAAGGAGTTACAATGGAACCGAGTTCAAGAATACACAAGTGGAAGAATATCTTGATGAAGAAGGTATCAAGCATAAATTCTTAGCTCCATACACTCCACAACAAAATGGAGTAGACAAAAGGAAGAACCGCACACTCATAGAGATGGCAAGAACTATGCTCGTTGAGTACAAGACGCCGGACACTTTTTGGGCCAAAGCCATCAACACCGCATGCCATGCAACAAATAGATTATATCTTCACAAGATCTTGAAAAAGACGCCCTACAAACTCCTCACCGGTAACCTTCCAAATGTCTCATATTTTCGTATTTTTGGGAGCAAATGTTTTATTCTTAACAAGAAACCCAAATTCTCCAAGTTTGCTCCTAAGACACATGAAGGTTTTCTACTTGGTTATGGAACTAATGTCTATGCATATCGAGTCTTTAACAAAGACACCGGTGTTGTTGAAATCACCCAGGATGTGCAATTTGATGAATCTAATGGCTCTCAAGTAGAGCAAGTTAATCCAAGTGATGTAGGTGATGAAGCTCCTTGTGATGCAATAAGAAACATGGCAATAGGAGAGATAAGACCACAAGACCCAAACTCAAGGCAAGATGAACCATCTCCACAAGAGCCACATGATGAACAAGATCAAGGGAGAGACCAAGATCATGGTGACGATCATGGTCAAGGTAACAACCAAGATCAAGCTCAAGATAGTGGGGATAGAGACACTCAAGATGATATCAATCAAGAAGAAGAAGATGCATCTAGGCCAATTCATCCACGAGTACGACAAAGCATTCAAAAGGATCACCCCGTAGACAACATTCTTGGAGACATCCAAAAGGGGGTAACTACTAGATCTCGAATGGCTACCTTTTGTCATCATTACTCGTTTGTTTCCTCTTTGGAACCTCTTAAGGTGGAACAAGCCCTTCAAGACTCGGATTGGGTGATGGCTATGCAAGAAGAGTTAAACAACTTTGAAAGAAACAAGGTGTGGTCATTGGTGGAAAGACCCAAGCAAAATGTTGTTGGCACAAAATGGGTCTTCCACAACAAGAAAGATGAGTATGGTGTGGTGGTGAGAAACAAGGCAAGACTTGTTGCAAAAGGCTACTCACAAGTGGAAGGTTTGGACTTTGGTGAAACTTATGCACCCGTAGCTAGGCTTGAGTCAATTCGTATTTTACTTGCCTATGCTACTCACCATGGCTTTAAGCTTTTTCAAATGGACGTGAAAAGTGTATTTCTTAATGGCCCTATTCAAGAAGAGGTGTATGTACAACAACCTCCGGGGTTTGGAGACCCAAAGAAACCAAACCATGTGTACAAACTTCACAAAGCTCTCTACGGCCTCAAGCAAGCTCCTCGAGCTTGGTATGAACACCTCAAGGGATACTTGATCAACAAGGGCTTCACAATTGGCAAGGCTGACCCTACTCTCTTCACAAGAAAAGTTGACAGTGATTTATTGTTTGCCAAATATATGTCGATGACATCATATTTGGTTCTACTAATCAATCTTTTTGTGATGAGTTTGCCAAGATTATGACTAGGAAATTTGAGATATCCATGATGGGAGAGTTGAAGTTCTTTCTAGGCTTTCAAGTTAAGCAACTTGAAGAGGGGACATTCATAAGTCAAACCAAGTACACACAAGAGATACTCAAGAAGTTTGACATGGAGAATGCTAAACCTAACAAGACTCCCATGAAGACAAACGGACACCTTGGGTTAGATGTGAATGGTAAACCCGTGGATCAAAAGGTATACCGCTCCATGATTGGCTCTTTGCTTTATCTTTGTGCATCTAGGCACGATATCATGCTTAGTATATGCATGTGTGCAAGATTCCAAAGTTCTCCAAAGGAAAGCCACCTTGTGGCGGTGAAAAGAATCTTAAGATATTTAGTTCACACCCCAAACTTAGGATTGTGGTATCCCAAGGGCTCCAAGTTCAAGTTAGTCGGTTATTCCGATGTCGACTACACCGGATGTAAGGTGGATAGGAAAAGTACCTCCGGGACGTGCCAATTCTTCGGTAGGTCCCTTGTGTCATGGTCATCCAAGAAACAAAATTTTGTTGCCTTATCCACTGCCAAAGCAGAGTATGTTACAGCCGAAAGTTGTTGTGCACAATTACTTTGGATGCGACAAACTCTAAAGGATTTTGGGCACACTATGACAAAAGTTCTACTCCTCTGTGACAATGAGAGTGCCATCATGATTGCATATAACCCCATTGATCACAATAGAACCAAGCATATAGATATCTGGCATCACTTCTTGAGAGATCATTCTATAAAAGGGGGATATTGATATTAGCTATGTTAGAACCAACAAACAACTAGCCGATATTTTTACCAAACCCCTAGATGAGAAGCGGTTTTGTGAACTTAGGAGTGAACTAAATATTCTTGACTTATCCAACCTGGAGTAGAATCTTGTGCTTTGATTGGTGTGTTGATCATGCAAAATGTCTTGAAAGTAAAATCTTTTCAAAAATTTCATATTGTCTTTGTTTTCAAACAAAATTCTTTGATCACTAGATCATATTATTGATGCTTGTGAATATAGTTTTGGCTGTTGATTTGTTACTATTCACAAGTTGAGACAAGCTTTATACTCCATATGTAACTTGTCCAAAAGTTCTGTTTAGAGAGGGAGGTTTTTGTTGCAAACAGAGGCTGATGGAACTTCCGTGACCCATTCACGAAACTTCCGTCATATCAGTTTTGGGCACTTGTCTCAGACCCAAGAGCAACAGAACTTCCGCCACTCAATGACGGAACTTCCATCGCCACGGAAGTTCTGTCAGAACTTCCGCTTGTTCAAAATCCCCGTCTGTCTCAACCCGAGACTGACGGAACTTCCATCGCCCAACGACGGAACTTTCATCAGTCCCTGGTTAAGTGGCCCGACCTTCTTCTTTCTTCTTCCCCACTTGGCCATTCATCTATTCTCTTTCTCTCTCTTCTCCCCAAACCCTAAGTGGCAATTCGTGACGATTTGGAGGTTCAACAGGCGTTTCCCTTGGATTTGGTGGAGATTCAACACCTTCCCCACAAAAGTTTCACGATCTCCATCAACTTTCTCATCTCCATTGCACTAGGTATGAAATTTGACCCCTAGATCTTGGTCCTTAGGTCAAATGTTCAAATGGTCCCTAGTGTCACTTAGGCTTAGGTAGAATAGTTCCCTTGTGGTTGTTCTACCTTCTCTATGCAGCATTTGGACTCTTTCAGTAGGATTTGGGAGTTTGGGGGTAGGTTCATGGGCAAACTACAAAACGACGGAAGTTCCGTGACGACGGAACTTCCGTGACCCTCACGGAACTTCCGTCACCTGTAGTTCAGTGCCCTGAATCTGTCTCCTTTCTCACTCCTACTTGTGACTCATTCCTAAATAGTCTCTTATTTCCTGGCCCTTAGGTGTGTGAACATGGCCCGCGCCAAGATTGCCTCCAATGATCCATCCGTTCGTGAGGAATCAAGTGAAGAGGAACATCAAGCCTCTCCCGACACGTCCTCCTCCTCCCACGAGGATCTTGTACCCCTTGCCAAGAGAAGAAAAGTCGTGATCAAGAGAAGGATAGGACAGGGAAGCAATTCCGGGGCTTAAACAGTTTCGGTTGGTCAAGGAGGCGCCCTTCCTCCTAGAAGGGCACTTGATAAAGGGAAGAAGCCAGTCAAGGAAACCCACCCCAAACCCTGCCCCAAACCACGCAAGAGCAAGTCAAAGAGCAATGAGCCCTTGAACATTGTGAGGGATCTTCGAGTCCATGCTCCCGTTTACCCCCCTCACCATGATTTCAAGGACTACAAGAAGCATGCCGAGGCACTGCATACAGCAAGAAGGCAAAATCAATATCTTGTGACTGATAAAGAAGCCAGTGACCCCCCGGATCCTCACTTGGTTTCACCAAGACTACTACATGTCTATGATCATTGACACGAACCGGAAGAACCGGTTGACCACTCATCAGTGGATTGACTGGAAGTACATGGAGGATAAGAATGAGTCAACCTTCAATGAGATAGTGGGAGCTTGCAAGGCACGGTATGTGTATGACCTCATGGGGTTCAACTATGATTGGAATGAGGAGGTCATCTGTCAGTTCTACTCCACCTTGTACATTGATGGACGAGCTTTGTTCATTGGATGACACATGGTGTGCAGTATGTGGTATCCCCCTCTCGCTTGGCTACTTTTTTCTTTCAAGATGCTAAGGTAGATGATGCAAGGGACAGGCTCTCCTGTGAGCCTGTGTTGAAGGACTCTGAGCTGAGATTCATGTATGAGGACCTTCAACCCAAATATCTGGGAACCACTCATGAAATGCACAACTTCTACTTTACCCTCAATAGGATGCTCCGGGTGACTATTGCTCCTAAGGGTGGGTATGCCACTTCCCTTGTTGAGCACTCCAAAAATGTTCTTGCTAGGTTCAGAGATGGAGCTGCAGACTTCAGTGTGATGGACCTCATTACTCAGGAAATCTACTTGGCCTCTTTGGACACTCGGAAGGTGCTACCCTTTGCTCCCTATCTTATGAAGATGATCGAGACTGAGACTGGTTTGATTTTTGAGAAGGAGTGCAAGCATCAACCGTTGAGACCTCGTGTGTCTAGGCTCACTCGCCCTCATCATGAGACTATCCGGAGGGAGTTAGCAGCAGAAAAGGCAGCTAGGACAGAAGCAGCAGCACCTCCTCCCCCTAAGGCCCCTCGCCACCGTCCATCATCTCCCATTGCCGCTATGCTCAAGAGCATCTTGAATGCTTGTTGCTTCAATGCTAAAGAAAACTGGGAGAATAAGAGGCACATTAAGAAGCAAGTGCGGCGCTACAAGAAAGATCAAAGAGCTCAAGGCCATGAGGTGTCTCCGGATGGCTCCGAGTGTGAGCCCGATGGTGAGCCACCGGTCTTTGAGGATCCACTTACCGGCTATGATTGGGATGATCTTGCTCCTCCATCCGCTCCGGCTCACGAAGACCAAGATGCACAAGACGAACAAGAAGGCGAGGAAGGCGAGGATGAAGGCCACGAAGAAGAAGAGGGTGATGAAGAGGACGAGGAGGAAAATGATGAAAGCACCGATGATGATGAGTAATACCTTTCTCATATCTCCTCCTCCTCACATTCTTTTTGGTGCCTTGATGCCAAAGGGGGAGAGATGAGTGAAAAGGATATTTGTTTCAGAGGCTTTGTAATAGGATAGTGATGAACCTATGGACTAGTTCCCCTCTCTATTTGCTTTGTGTGCAAAACATATTTGTGAACCTTTTGTAATAACTCTATTGTTCTTATATCATGTGTGGTACTTGTTTCTTCTAGTTTATAGTTTGGTTGTGATGCTTGTTTATTGCTTTATCACTTTGCTTCACACTTGTACACTTTTTAGGCAC
Source organism: Eleusine coracana subsp. coracana (assembly GCA_032690845.1). Taxonomy (NCBI): domain Eukaryota; kingdom Viridiplantae; phylum Streptophyta; class Magnoliopsida; order Poales; family Poaceae; genus Eleusine; species Eleusine coracana. The sequence goes on from CM064430.1 coordinate 47,740,670, forward strand.
CCCACTTTTTACAAAATATAGGGGGAGCTCCTTCACATGTCTTTGTGAATCATGCATATCTTTAGGGGGAGCCTCACTATATTTTGTTGTTCTCTCTCATGATTATATTTCTATATCCTTTTAATCTATTGTCATCAACCACCAAAAAGGGAGAGATTGAAGATGCGTCTAGGTCCCCTAGTGGGTTTTGGTGATTAATGACAAAAGATTAAAATTGTACTAACATGCTTATGAAGAAAATGTGCAGATCATCAAGAGAAAAGTTAATTACCCACTAATGTGAGAAAGTCTATCACTCATAAAAGAAAAAATAAAATGGCTCATGGTGGTTCAAGTTTAGCTTTTATGCTATTTGTTTTGAGTCATAGGTATGCCGAACTATTAAGAGGGGTACAACTTATCTTGCTAGTAAGGGAAACATTGTGCTCAAGCTCTAAATCAATTCGTTTGAAAACCTAGCCAACAAAGCCTAAGAATCAGCCTTTTACTTAGCAAGACAGAGAGTGACGGAAGTTCCATGAGTCCTCTCATGGAAGTTCTGTCAGTGTCGGGTCCGGCTTTGATGTTAACCCGAGGGTGACGGAAGTTCCGTCACCTAGTGATGGAAGTTCCGTCAGCGTCAGGTTTCTAACTTCTGCGCACTCGAGAGTGATCGAAGTTCCATCACCCCATGACGGAAGTTCCGTCACCAAGAACCTTCGTGGCTCTCACAGAAGTTCTATGAGCCTTTTTCCTTGTCAAACCAAGAGTGACGGAAGTTCCATCACCTTTTGATGGAAGTTCCATCACAGCATCTTTTGCTCACTTCAAGTGCTTTACAACGGCTAAATTTGAATTGATGGAAGTTCCGTGGGTAACCATGGAAGTTCTGTTAGACCCAGAAAATACTATAACGGCTAGTTTTTGAGCTCTCTCTATAAATAGAGTACCCCTTCCCCCATGGGAAGGGTTGGATTCTTTGTCATTTCACTCACTCTTCAGCTAGAGCTCTCCCCTCTCACTCCTAGGCTTGTTCTTGAGATTCAAATCAAAGTGAGAGAGATCCAACTACAAAAACATTGAAACCATCCACTCAAAAGCTTGAGCACATCTTTCCCTCCCCATCAAGATTTGATTTGCTTGTTACTCTTGGAGAATTGGTCTCCTAGACGGCTGGGCGTCGCCCTTGAGCTCCCAACTTTGTGTGGTGAGTCGGGGACGTTTGTGAAGGTATGATTCACCTCCGGAGGAAAAAAATTAAGTGGAGAAAGAAATCCAAGCACGATCTTTGTGATTGCTTGGCAGGGAAAGGGGTTGAGAGAGACCCGGCCACTTTGTGTGGCTCCTTAACAAGGACGTAGGAACTACTTAGTGTGGTTGCCAAACCTCGGTTAATTCTTATGTCTCTCTTTACTTTCCTGCTCTTATATTTGTGCTTGCTTATTTCTTTCATATTATTGTGCTTGTATCATTTGTTAATTGTGTAGCTAGTCTTCATTCAAGAATTCTGGGCTTACATTATATTAGCTTCACTTCTATCAAGCTAGTGTTTCCTTCTCCTTGTTATCCGTATTGTTCATTGCTTAGAGGAAGGGTAGTGAGAAGTTCTGTCACTTGACAGAACTTCATGGCGACGGAAGTTCCGTCGACCCCGATGGAAGTTTCGTCATTCCTGGTTATTTGATTATCCTTTAGTGCTTTTTCAGGATTATTTTTAGATTGCCTATTCAACCCCCCCCCCTCTAGGCAACTTTCAGCCTTTCTCTAGTGGTGCTGGGCCTTTAAATTCGTCACTAGGAGCTTCCGTCATTGAGAAAATCCAGTGACCCTTATTATGCTGATGTCAGGGAAAATCGTCATTGAGAAATTAGTTATAGTGACGGTTTGTGCTGATGATGTCCAAAAGTTCGAGTAACAGTTCTTAGTGGTGGTGTCACCGAACTGTTACTGGTGTTCTTTTTTTCTTTACTTGTGACTAAAGGTGTCCAAACAGGCCATGCTAGCCGTGCCAGCCCGAAGCATGGTTTTTTGGTCCTGGCACAAGCACGTCACGGCCCAATGCATTTCATGCCCGGGCTAGCCCAGCACGAGGCGTCGTGCCGTCTTGGGTCGTCGTCTCGGCCCGTCGGGTGGCACGGGCACGGCCCATTTAACACTCGGTCCGGTTGAGCACGCATCAGGCTCGGGTGAGCATGAAATAGCCCAACGGCTATCAAAGGCCTGCCTAGTGGCCCAACAGCTCCCCGCTCCACCCAGTCTCCCACCCCCAAATAAATATCGTCCCCTCCCCGGTGCAACCCTAGCCCTAACCTCATTCTTCTCGCTCCCTCCCTCCCATGCCGCATCTCACTTCTCCTTTCTCCTCCTCTTCGACCAGTTGGCCTCACCTTTGCTCGCCGGCTCGATGTCCGGCCTCGACCCGAGCGAGGACGTTGTGCGTGTTGTGAAGCAGCTGCTCTTCGGCTCTTCGTAGTCACCGGAGCAGGAGATGCCAGTGGCGAGCAGGCCTCTGATGCACCGATCCACCGTCGCTAGCTTGAGGACTGGCAAGTGTACCAGTCCACGCTCGACCAGCGCGGCCGCTCGGAGAGCGGGCACGACGGCTCCTTCTTCAACGCCTACGTTGACCTCGAGCTCTCCATCCCCAACCTCTTGTGTGACCAGATCTGCAGTGACAACCACTGTGGCGAATCTAGGCGTAGCTCCGACCCCTCCTTCTTCGAGACCGAACATGCCTCCACCAAGGATGCCAACGCCGACACCTCCTTCTCCCACTCTGAGCCCTCCTTCTTCTACGCCTTCGACCGATGCTCCTTCAGCGCTGACCCCTCCTTTGAACGCCTCCGACACTATGATCACAACCAACCGAGGTAAGAAGAGGGGAAGGAAGAGGACCTCCAAGGCTTGGGAGGATTTCGATCCTGTCACCAAGTATGTTAATGGTATAGTTGTTATTTATGCTGTTATTTATCGTCATTGCAAGGCTGAATTGACTGCTTCATCTAGTGGTGGTACATGTTACTTGCTTAGACATCAGAGTACTTGCTTGGTTAAAGTTGAACGTGCTAATAGAACCCAAACTTTGCTATCTTTTAATCCTGATGGTTCTATTCATTCATAGGGTATGATTCTGCTGTAGCTCGTGCTGAATTGTGTCATTTAATTGTTGCTTTAGATCTTCCTCTAGGATTTGGTGCCACTGATGCATTTGAGCGTTACATTAAACGTGCTCATAATACTAGATTCTCTGGTGTGTCTAGGCAAACAACCACTAGGGATTTTGTGAAGTGGTTCAATGAATGTCGCTCTGAACTGATTGAATGTTTGCAATCTAGTGTCTCATGTATAGCACTTACTTCTGATATCTGGTCTGGTAAAGCTAAGGAAGATTACCTATCTGTTGTTGCTGATTTTGTTAATGCTGAATGGGTGTTTGAGAAAAGGGTTTTCGGTATGAAGCTTATAGATGTTTCCCATTCTGGTGAGAACATTGCTGAATGTATTCATGTTGTGATTGATGAATATGCTTTGACTGATATGGTATTTGCTATTACACTAGATAATGCTTCTGCTAATGGTAATGCTATGAACATTTTAACACCTCAGTTTTCTGGTTATGTTGGTTCTCTTTTCTTACATCAAAGATGTGGATGCCATATCATAAATCTTATTGTCAAATCTGGTTTGAAACATTTAAAGTCAATTGTTGAAGCTTTCGAAACTGTAATTTTATTTTGAACTCTTCTAACCAACGCATTGCTGCATACAAAGCTTATTGCACTACAATTGGTGTTCCTCCTAGAAAGTTTAATTTGGACATGGATGTGAGATGAAATTCCACCTTTCTAATGCTAAAGAACCTTATTCCACATGAGGCTTCTTTTTCTGTCTTTATCAATAGTCAGTATCAGCAGACAACAGGCCAGACGACCCTGTTGACCAAGGATGATTGGTATGTTGCTGTGAAGGTTTGTGTCTTTCTTGAACAGTTTTATGAGTCCGCTCTTATATTATCTGGTGTGTATTATCCAACATCTAATCTGATTTTACATCAACATCTTAAGATAGCTTCTCACTTGAGTAGCTATGAGAATGATAGTTTGTTGAGACATGCCGTTGTTCCTATGAAGAGTAAATAACTTAAGTACTGGCAGGAAATTTCTCTCTTATATGCAATGACATTTGTTCTTGATCCTAGAGGAAAGATGAAAGGTCTTTCAATGTATTAAAACTTATATTTGATAATATTAATCATGATTACTCTGATTATTTCATCGATATTTGTTCTGCTTTGACTAACACCTTTGTGAAGTATGAAGCTAAATTTGGTGTAGTCAGATTGAAGAGACCACCTCAACTGGTAAATACTGGCAGAAAGAAATCTGCCTGGGGTAAGATTTATGCTTCTAATGATGATTCTGTTGAGTCTACTCCATTGCCTTCGAGTTCATCTTTTGGTCCATTATCTGAATTGACTATGTATCTAGATAGTGAACCAATAACTATTTATAATGATGATGAGTTTGGTGTTCTAAACTGGTGGTTGCATCACAAGCACACATATCCTATCTTATCTCTTTTGGCAAAAGATATTTTGTTTGTTCCTTTTTCAACTATTTATTTAGAGTATGTTTTCAGTCTTTGTGGCAGGCTTCTTGAGGAGAGGAGAAGAAGTTTGACAAGTGAAATGGTGGAGATCTTGACTTGCTTGAAGGATTGGCAATTAGGGGAAGATAGACCGCAACATAGCATTGAGAAGGATCATAAGGACCTTGAAACATCATATGTGGACTTTTTCTTTGATGATGCTACTGCTGCTGCTGAAGGTGAAGGGGTGACTATTGTGTAATGTACTTAGTTTGTAACTTAAGATCACTCTGTAATAGAATTGACTCGCTACTTTTTGAGCTGGGATGTACTCTTTTCCCTTAGACCAAAGGATTTTTAATGAGACAGCCATCTAAGAACAACTTAATTTCTAACTTAATATAGTTAAGTTTCCTTTGGCCATATTTTGGTTGTTCTATTTTTTCTTCTGTTCTGTGTTGTGCTGGTGTTTGATTTTTTTTACTTCTGTTCTAGTTTAGCTGCCTTTGTGAATTTTCGGGCTTGTCGTGCTAATTGGGTTGGAAATAGGCCTACATGCCCACGTGCTTATCGGGCTAGCCCGACACGAGTAAACATTTACGTGCCGTGCCGTGCCATGGGCCGTCACCCAGGCACGTGGGCTGACACGACACGATTTGAAATATACCCACAAAATTAATTGGGCCGTGCCTTGTCGTGGTCGGGCCGGGCCATGCCGGACGATCTGTTTGGACAGCTTTACCACTAGAAAAAAGGCTCAATATCCACAGTCACTAGTAATTAATCCAGTGGCCCTTATTATGCTGATGTCAGCAAAAATCGTCATTGAGAAATCAATTATAGTGACGGTTTGTGCTGATGTTGACGTTCAAAAGTTCCAGTAACAGTTCTTACTGGTGGTGCCACCGAACTGTTACTGGTGTTTTTTTTTTCTTTACTTGTGACAGTTTACTAACATCATTGAACCGCCACCTGACCGGAAAGTTTGGCACATAAAACCCATGAAATAAACCATAGAGCTAGCCCAACACTAACAAGCACCATATATATACTCTGCCTTATAGTTTTTTTTTCACCCACCTCCCATTCTCCTTGCCTTGCAAGAGCTTCCAGTAACGCAACCAATAGGTCATCCAAAAAAATACCTACATCAAAAAAATTATCGACTAAAAATAGAATCATTCCGGCGTAGACAAAGCATGATCACCATATCAACAATGATTAATCTTTTTTCCGTGCAAAAAAACAATGATTAATCTTTTTTATTTCTCTCCCGTCGAGGCCAGCCAATTCCCACTAATGTGCGCCACGGCCGGTCGGTTCTTGGTGTATCGTTCCGAAGTGTAGACTCCGAACTGGACGATGGTGGCGTCGGAAGAAGTTGATCGAAGCGATGATGGGCACGCGAGAGGAAAAAACACGTGCGGTGAACTTTTGGTCGAAGTCCGAACGTGCCTCTGACTCCGAACTGGAAGTCTGAAACTCGACATCAACTTCTTCGACTCGTAGTCGGATCTTCACTTTCACGCAATCAATAAATTTGGCCGACTCCAGATTGTTCACGTCCAGTTCTCGATCCAGATTGCTCATTCTCTTCCTTTCGCACAATTCCTTCTTGGACGCGTGGCCTTGAAAGAGCACAGAGAGATCCTGGTTCGCCACTACCCTCGGCGCGGCCGCGCACCTTGCCCGCCATGAAGATGATGGCGCAGTCCGCCGCCGTGCGCAGGCTCCGCCGCGGCCTCGAGGCCCGCAGGATGAGGGGAGCCCTCGCGCCGGCAGGGGCCATCGCCAAGAAACCGTCCCCGCCGCCGCTTTGCTCTCCGCCCGCGCCGGCAGGAATCACGAGCGCGTCATTGAGCTTCAGCAAGGGCGCGCACGTGCGCGTGCGCACGGCGGTGGGGACGATGCGCACGGGGAAGCTCCTGGTGCTGTGGCTCGGCGCTGTCGTCGTCTCCGCCGCGGCGGAGGAGGAGGACGGCTGCCTCGGCGTCGTGTACACCCACTACAAGAATCCGCGCAGCAGCGACCACCCGTTCTGCACGGTGCGGGTCCCCAAGAACGACGTCAAGAACATGCCACCACCGCTCGCCGCCGCTGCCGCTGCCACCGACACGGCCGCGTCCGCCGGCGGCGGCTGTTCCGACGTCACCATGAGCCACTCTGCCCTCCCATCGTTATTACAGGGTAAGGTCGATCCCGCTCTGCGGCCAACCGTCGCCGGGAAGAAGCCGGCGTTGCTGAAGAAGATGGAGGGGGAGGTGCGGAGCAAGTCCGACGCCATCCTGGCCTCCTGGCGGTAGTTGGTTTGGGGATAGAGATTGTGAAGTCGTGATGATCACTGGTCATCTCTGACTTCCGATCCAGCGGTGCTTCTTGCTTCTTCAATCTTCGTGGAAAAAAAAAGGAAGGAACTCATGGCGCGGAACGATGCCTGGCGCCAAGTAATCGGTCAAAGACTAGTTGTTGTTGTGCGAGCAGCAGCGCCATGGCAAACGAAGTCAAGGAGCCTTTGCCCCGTTGCCCGCCTGCGCGCTGCGACATGACGATCTCATGCTCCGGCCAAGCCATGTCCGTAGGTGATTGGCGCCGCCGTAGTATAGGAGTCCGGTCGACATCACCGATCAGCCAATCCGCATCACCGAAGCGCGGCACCATTCCACACCCATCGATTCTCTCCATTGCCGGACTGTTAAGGCGACATCGACTTGGACAAACTCATGACGGCACGGCCATATGCGAAGGAACACATGTTCCTGCGTTGATTGCATTCATGCCAGTAAATCATGACATGGTGTCTCAGTTTAGAATGAACTTCCGGGAAGATCATGAAGATTTATGCTCTCCACGGTGATCAGAAATGTTAGTTTCTGTGGCCCACTTAGGTTACTCGATGAAGTGCCTGTCAGTGTATTTTAGCCATTAATACTCTTTTTATGTTTTGCAGCTCATTATCAGTTTGTATATCATCACCGAGATATTCCAAAAATGTTTATGAAATGCTGGAAATTACTATCAGTATCCCACTACAACAGAGCTCACAATTTTCACACCAATAGTATGTCTTTACCTTTCTTTTTGGTGCATGTTTCACAACCAAACACCGGGGAGGCACTCTATTTGGACATCGCGGATATTTTGCACTAATGGGTCCCAAAATATATACTTCTCTTTTTTGTTGGTACCTAAACATGAAAGGGAAAAGCCCATTTTACTCCCCCTAACAATTCACTTTATCCAATTTACACCTCAAACAATTTAAATCAGTACAATTTACTCCCTTAAATAATTTAAATCAGTACAATTTACTCCCTGATGTAATATATCTTTTTTATTTCTATTTGTACAATGTGAATTTAGAACTGAAATTTTGCACAATGATAGTTTTTATAGAACTTTATGCTAAATAAATATAAAATATATTTTACACACATATTTTATAGTTTAATAATATCTAATACTACCTTAACAGCTCTAAAATTATATATAAAATATTTATGAAAAAAAGAAAAATATACTTTTTATATAGTGATTATTATAATCTTTCATAGTGCAAAATTTGAGCATCAAATTCTAAGTGTACAACAAAAAACAAAAAGGATAAATTATATCAGGGAGTAAATTTATTAACTTGAATTGTTTGAGGGAGTAAATTGAGCCAAGATTTTGTTCGGAGAGTAAATTGGATAAAGTGGATTGTTTGGACGAGTAAAATAAACTTTTCCCAACATGAAAAGTGCTCTTAGATTTTTCATCAACTCTAGTTCTTACTTGTTTTTCTGTACAAAAAGTGATATTGGTAAATGGGATTAATAAGCAAAGCTAGTGAGGCATGTCAAAGTTGGAAGATCGTGTCCCTAATTTAGCCGACCCATCAACCATCAAGCTTTCCTCTATCGTGTCACTACTACAAAAACGTTTATCATCAACGAAAGGCTAAATAAATTAGTAATAGTTTTTTTTAGACCCATCACTATATATGCTAAGACTCAAGATGCCCAACACAAAATGTGCTCAGACTTTTTTAGTGATGGGCTTCATAATGACCCGTTGCTATATCAAGTGTTCTTTTTTGTACTACAACCTTTTTTAGTGGTGGATCTCATTTTCTCTCTCTTTTTTTTTTGCTTGTTTAGTAGTAATGAGCCATGGCATACACAATAACGGACTCATATTCTTCATCATCCTCTAAATCCCAAATTTCTCTTTTTCCTTATTTTTTGAGCTTTTTTTTTAGGAATTTCTGATCTTCTTCTTAAGTGAGTTTTGGGATAAATTCTTTGAGATATCTTGGTGCTATGACGTGCTAGAACAATTCTAGATGGGTCCTTGACCAAATCCAAGACATGAGCATCTTAAATTTCATGAATTTCTTAAAGTTCTTCACTTTAGTGTTCTTGACCCAAGATCTGAAGTTCATGATGCTTCCTTGAGCTTTTTTAATGGATCCCTTTGGAGGAGGGTCGTGATGTATAGAGAATAATCTTGTCCAAACTTTGTGATATTTGAAATTCGTTTGATAGAGATTTGGTATTTTGCTTTTCAATACGTCGTTGCTGAGTTGACCCTGACAGAACTTCCGCCAAGAAGTTCCATCGCGAACTTTCATGGATGATAGAACTTCCATCAGCGAAGGAACTTCTGTCAAGAAGTTATGTTGTCACGAACTTACATCAGCGAAGGAACTTCTGTCAAGAAGTTTTGCTGATATAGTCAACTATATGTATTCACCTTTGAAAGGCTTTTCATACCGGAGTCATGAGCGTTTGTCTGTGTTGGCAAGGGCTGCTGCACAAGGTGCACCACTTCCTTCATTTCTGATGAAGTAACATTTTGGACCACCTGAAATGTCCAATGATGAGGACATCCATCAGTAGAACAGACATTGACGAAAGGATCTGACAGCTATAAATACCACTGAATGCAAGAATCCACGTAATCAACAATCATAAGCAACCAAAATTCAATGCTTTAGTATTGTTGATGGCTTTCTGAACTCATTCTGTGTTAAAACAAACCGGAATGGCTTCCTGTTCAACTTGTGATTTACATAATGATTGCAGCTTTCCAGAAAAAATCGCTGCCAAAAGGGAAATTAAACTAAATCAAATCCTGAACAATAAATTAAGGCATACAAAAAATGCTTAATCATACATAGTGAAAACCTAGAACATAACTTTTAAGCACCTTAGTAATTGCACGTCTTCCTCATTTAATAAGTTAGGAATCAATGATGTAGCATAATCAGACAAAGATCCTGCAAAATCAAAAGAGAAAAGGTTAAACATGCAGTATAATTAAACCTAATATATGATCAAAATAGGAGAGCTATCTTTACCTAAGTTCCTACAGACTGTAGTGGCCTTAAGATCAGCAGATGTTTGGTGGTCCACTGATGGTTTAGGATCCTCTGACGCTAGGTACTTTCAAAATTTCAGAAGAAAAAAAAAGGTCTCTTTCTTGCTCTGTGCACATGAGAACAAAAATTTCTTTAACATTCTCAAATTAGTACAATTATTCATAACAAGTAGAATTGTTTGACCTTCGCAAATGTTTGGAACAAAAACATGCAAATTTGCAATTATCTTCACAACATATGATGTTCTTGTCTGTGCATATACTATAGAAGGAATGCTGCCAGGGTGAAAATGGCATGAATAGTTAGCCTTAGCTCCAGTCATTATATCAGAAACTAATAGTGCCACCTCAGCTGCACTGGATGGGTCATAATCTAAATTAGCATCTTCCTCAATGGCTGCTAGATTGACAGAGCACCAACATGAAATGAACTCATCATGAGGAACTGCTAGAATCTGGGTCAAAAAGGGAACCTGTAAAAAGAGATGAACAAAAAAAAAGAATTTATTATCTTGGATTCTTGTCTTAAAAAACAGTCCATTCAGTTGCTAACGAAGAAGCAAGATCTGCAAAGGAAATAAAACAAGTCACTCAGCAAAAATCTTACATTGTTTGTCATAAAGGAAGATCTGAAGTTTGAATCAGCAGAAAACACATCAACAAGACGCAGTGCACTGATAAGTACAGTGCCCATGAGGTAACTCTTATCATGAGAATCAGCATCAAGTTTTAGTAAATCGAGAACCTGAAATAATTAAGCAAACTAATTTTTTGAGTAATTGATTCTAATTCCCAGTAACAGCAGAACCAGAATGATATTTTTCTGGGAATTGACATATGGGAACTAACCTCTAGAGCCAAGGTATGCACCAGTTGCATGCTGTTGGGGGAAGTGGCAACTTCATCAAGGTAAGAGACACTTTCAGATTCACAAAGTTGCAACAGCTAGAAAATTGTGTGTACTCCCTCCGTCCCAAAATATTTGGCATTCTAGCCTCATCCAGTTTTCCCAAAATAATTGACATTCTCACTTTTCGAGACATCTTTCTCTCTTCTCAATACACCTCTATCTCTATCTCTCTCCTCCTTGTTTTCTGCGTACCTACTTTATTCCTTCTCTTCTTAATCTCCATGTCGAGAACTAAAATGCCAAACATTATGGGACGGAGGGAGTATTAAGAATCTTTGCCTTCAGTCTGGAAATGAAGGCAACAATATCTGTTGATTCCTTCAAACATTCAGGAACACTTAATTTTAACATAGTGCGTGAAAGTGATAATAGGTCTCCATTTCTAGAGAGTTCCTGCAGTTAGTTGAATTTCAAGATGTCAGCTTCCAAGGGCATTACATGTAACATTGTGCAGTATCCAATTACAGAGGTTTGGGTTTATCTTTTGTCTCGACATAAGTGCAGAAACAGTATGTGCCAAAAAGATGTACATATGGTTTCACATTCTAGATAAGTCAGTTTCCTATTAACCTATTTCATGCAACTTCCAAGCACAGAAAGAACTAGCAATACCGTGAGACATGTAAACTACAATATCACTGATACAGAGGACAAAATCATAGTCAACATCATGAAATTAATAAGCAATAACAACTACTGATCTCTTCCTAAGTTATAAAGGAACATATTAAATATTCTTGTTTTCTTGACAATAAAGAAATGACACCTCGAAGGATAGGCAAGATCTTGTTTCTTAAAATACTCAAAACAACTTCTGATGGCTCAGGAACAAAAGAAACTGCAATGTTGCTTCAAACTGTTGGCAGATGAAGTGAGTGAGTCGACATTCTAACAGACCAGCATGCAAGGTACCAAAGCCCATTGATGATAGACTCAGACTCAACAGCCTCACATCTTCATGCAAGCTATCAAAGGCCACATCCATAAAGATGTCAACCTGAACATGTAAACGTCAGCATAAAGATGGATAAACTGAATGCTGAATAGCATGCAACTACAAAGAATGCAGCTCTAAATCAGGAAGAGCACAACGTGCCATAAAAAGACAACAGTACTCAAATAGTCTTTCTTTACAGAATTTTTCAGAACAATATAAACGCAAGAATGAGCACATTCTAACCAGTACACTGAACATAAACAACATATATTGGGCAATACCCAGCAAAAAAGAATAGCATAAATTCTAATTCAAATAAACAGTTAAATGCCATCTATAATGCTATGTGATATAGCCCAGCCAAAAAAAAAAGCAAATTATAAAAGCATTGCTAATCTGACTGAACCAAAAATCATCACACAGGAATAGTAGAAATTACTTTCGAATGGAACATCAACAATAATACTTGATCATACCACAGATGTCAAGAACCAAAATAACAGAAAACTAACTTGGAGGACAAAGTAAATTTTGCTTCAGAAAGAAGAGGGTGGCCAAATGTTCTAGAGACAAGCAAAACACAGTACAAACAATTGAACTATGACAAACAAACATATGTTAACCTTTGGATGTGCAAGCAGAATATGGACAAGTTCATGCCACTGGGAAGAAAAGTAACTTGTCAACAGTTGAAGACTTGCTGCTACAAGTGATGCATGTACAAGTGGAGCAGCACCAACATGATTTTCCTAATTAAAAACAATACTGTTACCAGCATTAGTGTCAAATGATGATCTAAAGGGGATTAGCACATAGGACTGAATAAACATTTTGTTTGAACTCGTTGAAACCTTCTTCTGCTGTGCAAGAATAGTAAGTAGAAAGAATATCAGGTCCATAACTCGTTCAGATAATTTTACATCATCCAGAAGAAGCTGCAAGAAAATAAATATGCCTCAGACTAAGTGCTCATCATTTGGTGAAAACAACAACAATATAGCAAACTGATACTGACTGAACCATATAACTAGAGATGATGGAAAGAACTCCACTGCATTACAAACTGGCTTGGAGGAAATAACTAGAACTAATTCAGCTTATACTTTAAGGAAACAAACATATGACAGCAAAATCATGTGATATGATTCACAGGCTAAGGATATAGCAAATTTCTCAAAGAACGTAATAAACAAGAAAGAAAAATAAAAGATAAGAACAGTGTATTATGTGAAACTAGTGCAAAATAATGAAAGAAGTAACCTGCTCCAGTCTAGTATGGCGAGTTGCTACTTCAGACAAACTATGCAAAAAGTGCATGCCACGAAGCACATATGTCAAATCTGAGCCTTGTTCAAGCTCCAAAGATACAGCAAGGAGACGAAGAGGAAGTGAGGACATGCTTTTCCATGTCCACCTACAATGAATACATGTCAGCCAAAAAAAAAAAAAAAGCATTGCAACATATGTAAACATTGAACAAAGGGTACCTGCTTTGAACCTCCATCTTCTGCCTTGGACTGTAAAACAAAGTTATCTGACTCTCTCAGGCTCTCAGCATCTCACTAAGTTCTTTTGTAGTTAGCCCACTAAGCTCTTCAGCTGCAGACATCATGTCTATCATCTGCACCCAATAAAGAAAAATTGAAGTTCTTGAGATCGAACGTGGATCATGGAAATTCTGCAGTGAAATATTCTAACTATTCTGCCAGTCCTAATTAGAAAATCTGTCAGTAGTTATAACAAATAGCTATACACTTTATACAATCAGGCAATGGGCTCATCATGAATTGCAAATCTATTTGGCAGATCCAATAACATGTCTCCATGGTATTTGGATTTCTACTAAGAATCACATTTTTAGGTACAAAAATACATTATGGAAAGGAAAATAAGGATATTTTGTTGTGCTATGTAGGCTGCTGAACTGACTAATAACATCCTATGCAACACAGTGCAATAATATTTGAGCCCTCCAAGTCTCCATATCCTATACACTACATAGGGGAAAGTTTGGGTACCTACCTAAATTTTTACTAGTTTAACATCAAAGTTTGTGAATTAAATATTTTTCGACAAAGTTCTGTAAATATAACGTTAATGTATCCATGATGAAAAAAGAACTTAAATGGTCCCCAAAAAATTCTCTTAACTCGTTCTTCTACTCCTTCTCATTTGTAGTTGCAGGGAACTTAGACAGCACTGCACTCAGAGGCAGACTGAACAAAAAGGACCAGCCTGCGAGGTTGGGCAGCCGCGGAGAGACACCCCCCTCCTCCCGAGAGATGAAATTTCCTTATCACCCGTTCGCACCCACGCCCCTCGCGAAGGGATCGACCCATCCACACTGCATCCAGCTTAAATGTCAACTACAGAAGGAAGGAGAAGAATCAGAGGATTGGGGAGAGAGCTCACCTCACGCCTGGAGAAAGAGGACGAGACGGCAGGCTTGTGCACCGTTCTGGCCACGCGAGCCGCCGTGCTCAGGCTGCTATCTGCTTGGCTCCGCCGGTGCTCGCGGCGCCGATGTATTGCCGCTGATTGGTTTGAACTGTTTGTAGCACAGATCGAAAGTATTACACCGGAAACTTCAGACACACTTCATGCATAATATTTTTTTTTCAAAAACATAGGAGAGATGCGTATTATTTTATTAAAAAAGAGAGTTATAAAATACAACATATATCACACACTCCTCATTTTTAAGTTATATACGTGCCATGGACTGATTTAGAGCGACCAACCAGCTAGCAAGCAACCAGCTAACAACTAAGCAGCTACTACCGTGGCTGCAGGGAGTCTTGTGAGCTCCCGAGCTCCAGCTATGCTACATAGATGCATCTCTTCCTCGACCAGCGACAATGTTCTCTGCATATTGGGCGAGCCACCGTTGAACACCACGTCATTGCGTTGTTTTCAAATCATCCATGCTCTAAGAATGATTAGTGAGTTGACTCCTTTCCTGAAGATAGGAGGGGCTAATTTGTCTGTCTTGATCCACCATTCTTCGAAGAAGCTATCATCAGGTTGTGGCGTCAATAGGGACAGTCCCACTTTGTCAAACAAAGTGAACCACACATGTCTAGCAAACACACACCCAATCAATATGTGCTCCATATTCTCATCCGGCTGGGGCAATCCCCTCTTTGCAAGTCGATTCGCCATCCAACATCGATTGTGGACAGCCAACCATAGGAAAAATTGACACTTCTTGGGCGCCCAGGTGTTCCAGATGAGCTGGCACGGCTGGAATTGGATGGCACCGACAAACATAGTTGTGTATGCCGACTTGCAAGAGTATTGTCCAGATTCTGAAAATTTCCATTTGTGCACATCCTCAGCTCCAGGAGTCAACATATACGCCAAAGTCTATTTTTTTCACTTTGTTGAGATACTATTATATTGTTATAATTTATCTTAAAATATATTATAATTTCTTTTAACATAAGGATTCATATAAGTTATTCTCATACAAATTTGAGGTTTGAACATAACATATACAAACAAAAACAAATAATGATAATCAGAGTAGTGGAGTCTACGTGGGGCAGACCTCCACTCCTCTCGCCACAAGTGTTCTATGGGGAATATGATGGTGACGATCAGGAGCAGAAAAATGTTTACGATGCAGTGCTTACGACAATTAGAAAAATTTGTAATGGCAATGATCAAAGGAATTAATTGGAAGAAAGAGGGCTAGTGTCTAATCATGTGGTATCATTTTTGGAAGACACATGGTATCTTGTCCAAGATATCAATTTCGCTAACATTTCTTCAAGAGCAGCTTCACATGAGGATTTTGCACGATTTGAATAAACATTTTCGTCCTACTTTCACACCTTTCAGCTGTGTAACTCAATTTCTTTGTACACCCCGAGGAAACTCTGAGTTGGTTTTATTGGTCTGATGTAGAGACAAGTTCTAGTAAACTTACTGAACGATCCTTCCAACAATTTCTGGAATAGCTCAGTTGGTTAGAGCGTGTGGCTGTTAACCACAAGGTCGGAGGTTCAAGCCCTCCTTCTAGCGGATATTCTTATACTTTTTTGTTTTATTTTTTTTTTAACAATTTGAACTGCTTGCTGATTTGACAAAGAAGTATATTCGTCTCGTCTGGCCAGATAAAATGCCGGGATGTTTTTTTACCTTGTACTCCTTAGAAATCTAAAGAACACGCCAAACAAATGGACATGGTGCACCTAATAAGCAAAAATCTATAGGGCCTAACAGTCATGCACAAAAGGATTGTACATACGTGCTTTATATCCACGCGTCAGTCTCGCTGCTAGCAGAGCTGCTGGGTTCTCTTCTTTGAGCAGGGCTGCACCAGACAGCCAAATTTCTGCGTGGATTGTCAGCCAAGAAAAGAAGAACGGAAGGATGAAGCCCGATCCCCTGGCTCCCCTCTGCGCGGCTTCCAAGAACAACCAGCAGTCCATCTGAGCTTCCGGTAGATCCCCTTGGACACCGGCTGCGTTCCATCGTCTTCCAGCAACAACAGACGATGGCGGCAAGCGCCGAGCCAGTACCACCACGCCACCTGCAGCTGCAGCGGAGGAGGAGGTCCATGCGCCGCCGACGCCTTCATCACGTCCTACGTCACCATCTGCCTCCGCGTCGTCGGACGGAAGCATTGCCGCCGTGAAGACGACGTCCATCTCGTCGGCGCGCGGGTGTTCGTACGCACGCCGGTGACCGCACCATCCGGGCTCGTACGGGAGTTCACGCTCAGCGCGGTGGTCGTGCGCGTGGCAGTGGAGCAGATCGTGATAAACAACACACTACCCCCGCTGGTGGTCACCCTTGTTTGCCTCCACGTCCGCAGCATCGACTCCCCCCGTGCGGGCCTCACGTCGGAAGAAAAAGGCTTTGAGCGCTAGAAAATGGGTTTTCTCTGCTGTAAATGTTGATGTAGTTCAGACCAAAATATCCATTAATTCAAGAGTGCAAGTGTATTTCCCCCGATCGAGAGTTGTATGCTTCACTTGTATGAAAAACCTACACAGTACAGTAGTCGAGTAGCCAACTGTAGAGACCATGCTTTGACTTTGACG
Source organism: Eleusine coracana subsp. coracana (assembly GCA_032690845.1). NCBI lineage: Eukaryota > Viridiplantae > Streptophyta > Magnoliopsida > Poales > Poaceae > Eleusine > Eleusine coracana. The sequence continues at coordinate 47,757,492 of CM064430.1, forward strand.
TGGGTACAAATTCTAGTCATCATACGTCCAGCAGCCCAGGTCCAGCGCTGTCAAAACCACGTCGCTCACAGTGCTCCGCAGCCAAGCACTGCACTCCTCGCCGCGTCGTGTACTACAAACTCTGCCGCCGACGCCTCTGTGGCACTGTGGCCACGATATCGGCTGTCGCTCTCTGTCTCTCGCCGACCACACGCCTATAAATCGAGCCTGAGACCTGAGTCAGGGCCGAGAGCGAGCGCCTAGCGCCACACCACCAGCACCTAGCCAGTAGCGCGCTACTCACTGCAACTCTCGCTCGTTGCTTCAGTTCAGTCGCATGACACTACTACAAATAGAGCTTTTAATAGCGGATAAACAGTGCACTATTACTCTAACGATATTGTTAACTTCACCCAGCAATATCGGCCGCTGGCGTCCGCTATTGTTGTTTGATTCATCAATAGCGGACACGATGATGTCACCATGTCCGCTATTGATGTTAAAGACTACAATATCGGTCGAGTGACATCACCTTGTCCATTATTGATGTGGTAGACAACAATAGCGTCTTAATGACATCACTCTATCCGATATTAAAAGTGAAACAACAGTATTGGAGAAACGACGTCATGTTGTCCGATATTGTAGTTAAAGAGAACAATATCGGTTTGGTGACATCATCATGTCAGATATTGTTATTTTTCCTGAATTATTATACCATTTGACTCTATTTCATATCATCACAGGTCTTAATTATAAATTTAAATTAACAATTTCAAATCATAACAAATTTCATCAAGCATAAAGACAAACATAGAGTTTAACAAAATGATCCATCATATCCATAACTTCATCATTCACATACAAGTCTACACATAATAAAGTATCCTTTGGACAAATGATAAACATTCATACACAAGTTCTCCCATAAGTTTACACAAAAGATAAATATTAATGCACCCGTTCATTCATCATCCGGCCAACTCCATTGTCGGTCTGTTGCATCCAGCCTCTCTTGCTCCGCCTTGTTGTTTACTTTGATTATATCTTTGGGACGTCCTTTACCAATATAATCACAAAGATCTAGATGTTGAGCGACAAGACTCTCTGGATCATGGTAAGCCCCCTTAGGATGAATGAACTCACGCCTGATGAAATGAAGCAACTTAGATCCAATGAGATAGAGTGTGTTGACACTAAGATGGATATTGTACTTCTTAGGGCTATTATTTGGCTGCACATATCAAGTAACAATTACTAAGAGTGTATAGGGAAAATGGTGTAGTATAATAGCAAAAAGATACTCAATACTTACATCTTTACATATTGGTGGATCATCTGAAAGGAATGTTATGTATGATCCTGTGTCAGCGCTGATGTAATAGCAAACATAGAAGCCACAATGCATGCTCTCAGAACCTGTTTCTTACACTATCGACGAATCAAAATGCATTGTAAGTTACAACATATCCAAACATGAATAAATTGATACAAAATATTATATTATGCTAGTTTTGTTGGCGTGCTCTTTACGGTACAATATGCAATGGTTCGGACAAGCGTGTATTTTTTGTATATCCAATGTCAATGGTGATAGTAGTTTCTTTGCATAGTAGGTGTTGGCAGGCAAAGAGTTCGATTTCGGCAGTATTTTGGCTAAGAGCTGTAACAGTTGGTTAAAGCTAGTGTCTGACCACCCATTCTTAGCCTTCAGCGTAAGAAGGTCAAGCACTGTCTGCAATATCGTGCAGTCCTCTTGACATCCTTTGGATTCATCGTACAGAAGCTCCTTCGATGCCTTCTCTAAAATATCCAAATTATCCAAGCCTCGCTTTTTGTTTTGTACCAATTCCTCACGTGCAACATGGACCAAGAGGTCCTCCACGTCAAGGCCATCACCACCCTGACTTTCATGTACCATATTGGGATCATCACTATGCCCTCCTACCCTCTGATGATTGGTGTCCCCTTCTACCCTTGCTCGCTTGTTGTCTACTGCCCTCACACACTCCGTGTCCACTTCTGCTCCTATCTCCTGCTCGACGTTGCCTTGTGCATTTGCTTGTGTTTCACCATGTTGGTCCAGATAATGTAGTTAGCAATGAATTTATTCTCCAACAAATGCTCACAAACGGTCTCAGGGTTGTCAAACATATATTTGTTCCTGCATCTACTACAAGGATAATATATATACTTTGTATGCTGACTTAAGGCATTCTTCTTGGCCACTTCAACAAATGCAATAACTTTTTGAAAATAGACAACTGCATTTCCTCCCGCACCATTGTACATCAAAGAACGATCTTCCATCTTTAATATTATAGAAAAAGAAATAATAGGATAACTGATTATTATATAAATTAAAAATATAGAATTTAAATAATAATTTAAATATTTCACTCAATACAAAACTATATGAAATGGTGCAACATTAATTACAATGTTAAAATTTATTTTATTCTAGGTATAAAACTACATATGAAACTTTATATAAAAGTAGATCTTTCTACTTCTCTCCCCTCCTACATGGTGTAGATCCAAAACTAGATATATTAAATTTTACTAGATAAATTCTTAAATAAATCTATAACAAGTATGGAGGTAAGCAAAATAAGGTGAGATCTATTTTAGAACAACTAAATATAAATTATTATAATAGTTTAAGCTAAAGTTGGTTGAAACCCTAGAAATTGTTCATTCAAAGAAAAGGCAATGAAAACAACATTTAAACACAAAAAAAAAATACAAGGGATGCATGGATTTACCTTCTAGAAGAAATTCCTTGAAAAAAAATGGATCAAAACCTCCCCCCTCACTTTTCTCGATTTCGCCGTCGCCGTACGGACACGCTGTCCAAAACTGGGTCGAACAGAGTGCTTCGACATGGGGAAGAAGACGAATATTTATAGGCGGAATATTAATATCTGATGTGCTGATGTCAGCGCCTGCGATGATATTGTAGTGTAAAACATCAATAGCAGACATGGTGACATCATCATTTGCCGATATTGAAGAGGTACACATCAATATTGGACAGCTGTGATGTCATCACTCGTCCCATATTATAGTGTAGCCCACACATCAATATCGGCGCGCTCACTGATATCACTGTTGTCCGATATTATTGTGGGCACTACAATAGCGTCTCGACCTGCTGACGTCAGCAATTGCGTACTGTAGTAGGGTCGATTTATGTGTCCGCTATCATAGTAAAAAACAAAGCGCTATTAAAGGCTCTATTTGTAGTAGTGTGATGCATGCCGCCAAGAGGCCGAGCCCTCGCAGTGGGGAGCAGCCACCGTTTATGCCGAGCCCCTCCACCGCCAGTTCGTCATCCATCGGAAGCCACATCGAGCCAACAAGGTGAGCTCGTCCCGTTCTCCTCCCCGCAACAGCAGTACGTCTTTCTCGTTTTGATAGCTCCAGCAGACCAGCACTCCAGCTATATACCTCCTTGATCCCTAATGATAAAGCCCCAACCTCCTGTGCCTTCTCCTTCCTTGTACGAGCCATCTGTGTTCAGATAATCATCTTTTGGGAATGATCATCGTTGCACATTTCCTGCAATTTGAGTCACCTTCTTGAAGTGCAGGAGATAATCCGTGTAATGTCTCACCGCCGTGCCGGCGGTAGTTGCTGCTGTTGTTTTTTCACCTCCTGAGTTTGTATCATTGCGGGTTGACCACATGACCATAAGAGCACCACCACTTTCAGCTGCATGTCCTCCTCCCATTGCCAAATCTGTCTAAACACCTCAAAAGATGAAGGCTTCTCAACAAGAATACTCCTCTCATTCTCCATCATCATTTCCCTCCAGACGTGTTTAGCAAATTTCCATTTGAAAACTAGGTGACCAGCATCCTATTTTTCAAAGGTAAGCTATTATGAGCCAACCGCCAAACATTGGGCACCTTGTATCAATGTCCATCCCTCTCCCTAGAATTTTCCTTTTCAAAGGTAAGCTATTATGAGCCAACCGCCAAACAAAATGCTTCACTTTATTTGGTGCCGGAATCGCCCAGATTTTCTTCCATGGGAACGACATGCTTAGTGTCGGACAGTGAATAGTATGCCCATTGCTCGGACCATAATCTTTTGCTTGATTATCAACGCTGACCTTATAAGTTGATCGCACGCTAAAAACTCCTTTTGGATCAAAGTGCCATGCCACAAACAGGATAGTATCTACATCCTCTGCATCAAAAATCTCCTGCACGAGCTCATCATCCCATTGATTATTAATCGGGTTAATTAGTTCGCTAACCTGTTGTAGCAAGACCGGACCTGGGATATTTCTCACTCTCCTTGTAATACCTCGTGGCAACCAAGGATCATTCCAAATGTTGATCGATGCACCATCCCCCACTTGCCATATCATGCCTTTTTTAAAAAGCTCCAATCCTTTTGTAATACTCTCCATGTGTATGAAACCCCCGGTCCAGCATTAGCCTCTAATATATTACCGTTTGGGATAGGGGCGGAGCCAGGCCCTTTTTTTGGGTCAGCTGACCCCAATGATTTTCCAAAAATCAGTGAGAAATCATTGTATTTCCTGCTGTTAACCACGGCCGGCAATGGAGCTAACCCCGACGCTGGTCTCGCCTGGCTTCGCCCCTGGTTTGGGAAATATTTAGCTCTCAAAATTCTTCCACAAAGAGACTCTGGGTTCTGTATCAATCTCCACTCTTGTTTTGCTAACATAGCAAGATTGAAGTGATAGAGATCTCGGAACTCGAGGCCACCCTCCCTTTTTGGCTGCAGTATTTTCTCCCAAGTTAACTAGTGCATTTTATCTTTCTCTTGCTGACTCCACCAGTACCGGCAGATCATGGTGCTCGCCTCATCACAAAAGGTCTTCGTGAGGTCAAAACACGACATGGCATATGTTGGTATAGCCTGCGCGACTGCCTTGATTAGAATTTCTTTACCCGCCTTTGATAATAGCTTCTCCTTCCATCCTTGAATCCGGCTCCAAATCTTATCTTTTATATACTGAAAAGCCTCCTTCTCTGACCTGCCAATATACACAGGTAATCCCAAGTACTTCTCATTTATTGTTTCTGAGTTCACTTGCAAAATTTGTTTGACTGGGACCCTTCTTGCTTCAGTAGTATTTTTGCGAAACAAGATAGCTGATTCTCGTTATTGATCTTTTGGCCCGAGCACTCTTCATATAACGCCAGGATATTTTGCAACCATGTTGCATTTTCCTCTGTAGCCTTCATCAGTATTAATGAGTCATCAGCAAAAAGCAAATGTGAGATACTGGGTGCACCTTGACAAATTTGGATAGCCTGCATCATATTTGTGGTCTCGGCATAATGAAGTAAGGATGAAAAACCCTCTGTGCATATTAAGAATAAATAAGGGGACAAAGGGTCCCCTTGCCGTAAGCCTCTTTGTGGAGTAATTTCATCAGTGAGTTCATCATTTACCTTTATTCTATATTTCACTATCCGAACACATTTCATCAATAGATTAACTAGATCAAGCTGGAAACCCAAACGTGTCAACATGACCTCCACAAAGTCCCATTCCACTCTATCATATGCCTTGCTCAAGTCCAATTTTAGTGCTAAATAACCATCCGTTCCCCTTCTCCTGTTCTGCAAATAATGTGTCATCTCATACGCCACAAGCACATTGTCCATAATTAACCGTCCCGGAACAAATGCACTTTGATTTGGTGAAATAATTTCATTTAAAAAGACCTTTAGCCTGTTGGCTAACATATTCGAGATGATCTTATACAAGGCATTGCAGAGACTAATAGGATGAAGGTCCTTCAATCTTTGTGGTTCATTTACCTTGGGTATAAGCACCATTGTTGTCACATTCCAGCCCTCCGGGATATCACCACCATTCAGCACTGCCATCACCTCCTCCTTCACCTTATCACCAATTGTGTCCTGGAATTTTTTAACAAAATAGCCGACATACCATCTGGTCCTGGCGCCTTCAGATCACCTATCCCACTTAGTGCTTCAACAATTTTTCTCTCAGTATAAGGCATAGCCAGGGAGTCATTTATTTGTGGTGTGACTCTCGACTGTACCCTCTCCAGGACCTCCTGCAAGCGTGCCACCCCTTGTGTTCTGAAAATTTCTGCATATTGTGCTTGGATATAATCCCTCAACTCCCCCTCTTCCACCCAAGTACCATTCTCCCTTCTCAGTCTCTTAATCCGATTGATCTTACGATGATGTGAGGCGTGAGCGTGATAAAATCTCGTGTTACGATCACCCTTCTGTAGCCAGTGGACATGCGCCTTTTGTTTCCAGTACATATCCTTCTGTTCTTCTAATTTTTCCAACCGATACCGCAACACTTGCTCCTTCTGCACCATATATTCTGAAATGTGCTCCCTACGGTTGACTTGCTGGCTCCTATTGACAAGCAGCACGCAATGTGTCGGGCTCAATCTGGACATATGCAGCAAGATTGTTTAACCTCCACTACAAGGTTTTAGGTCTGTCACAAGGCCCTGAAATCATTGCTATATGGGTATTTTCGTTACGATAACAAACTATCGCAACGATGTCATTTTGTTGGGAGGCGTCACAAGTAGTAGCGTTGCGATAGCACATTGCATCGATTTTTTTATATCATTGCGGTAGTTGTGGCTTGTTGCAACGATATATGACGTTGCGTATAGGTGATATGGCAACGACAACTGCGTTGCAGTAGGACGGATTCACAACTACGCGTATTGTTGCTATAATAGCTATTGCATCAATGTTGCATAGTTGCAAATACGTAATATTGCAACACTCTTGAGGTGTAGCGAATGCCGCAATTGCCACGTAGGTAGTCGTCGCGATATCTGACCCAAACTGCAACAACCTTCTCCGCGTTGCTATAGATAGAGGATCAATATATCAGCCGTTGCAATCTGACCCAAGCTGCAACAACCTCCTCCCCGTTGCTATAGATGGAGGGTATCGCATCAATATATCATCCGTTGCAATCTGGATCAGTGTATCGCAATGAAATGAATAGCATACATCAGTCTAATATTATTGATGCGATTGTATCTATATAAATCCAAAATTATGAGTTACATCAATCCAGTATTCACTCATACAACCCATTCAAATCCATAACTGCAATTGTATTTTTATAAATTTCTACATGCTGAAATGATAACAATGAAGGAAGACACTAGGGTTGCTTCGCACCTAGGCAATCCTGAACCTTGTTCTTACATGCATGCTGATTTCTTTTGCCTCCTCGCGTTCTACTTAGAGCTATCAGCTCATTTCGAAATATGAAATTTTTTGATGCCTCATAATTATGATATTCCTTCGCCAAATTCTTTGACAGCTTGGTAGGTTTTCGTTTGCAAGCCGGAATATTTTCTTTTTATGTTGTGATAATGCTTCTTGTCTCAATCTGGTATAATGATGTTGTAATATTATTAGCTATAATCCAAGCACCACATCATTATGATTGTCATACTTGTTCAAAACCATTACCTGCTCCGGCTCGAGTGTTCGAATGTTATGCACTGGTGTTGCATCAATATTGTCCTCAGTGTTCCTAGCTTCAGATTCTGTTGTATTGCAACTTATTATATTATTTGTCACTTTATTGGTCTTCTTTGCAATTATGCCTTATGTGGTCCTGTTCATCCCTTCATTGGTCTCGCTGCAATTATGCCTTCAGTGGTCCCTAATGTAATGTTGGTTTCATTGATAGCAGCCTGCTAATTACAAAATAGAGAACAAATTATTAATATGACAAATTTAAATGCAGTCGAGATTTTGACTATAATCTATGTGAGCAATTTCAGAAATTTTCAGGAGCATCATAAATCTTTAATTGGCAACAGAGCTTGGCAGTGACGGAGCTAGGCCCAAGCTCTAGGTTGGGCCAAATGCTATCAGGCTGGTTTGGGTGGGCCAAAGAAAAAAAATGCCAAAAACAGATGCAAATGCAAAAAAATAAATGTATCTTTTGAATCTGAGAGTGGGCATACGAGTGTTACGGCCTGTTTGTTTTCTCATTAGATTATTAATTTATCTGGATTATATCACTAGATTATTTAATCTGTATTATTTTAGCTGGATTAATTAATCTGAATGTGGTATTTGTTTTTTAGATTATTTAAGCTGGATCAAGTAGTTGTAGGGAAACAAATAGTCCATGACATGAGTTGTAAGGGTCTTTTACCAAAATAATCCAAAATAAGCACCTGTTGAGGAGATTATTGGATTATAATAATTTGCTCTCTAGATTAATTTATCTAACCTTTTAATCTATCATGTTTGTTTTCTTACTAGATTAATTAAGCTTGATTAATTAATCTAGTGAATTACAAAACATAGAATAAATTATGTAATATGACAAATTTAAAAGCAGTCGAGATTTCGACTATAATCTATGCGAGTAATTTTAGAAACTTTCAGGAGCATTATGAATCTTCGATTAGCAACAGAGCTTGACGGGACTTCCTATATACAGGTCGCGCTACGTGTAGCTTACACGTAGAGCAGCCCATTAAGACCCATGAGCTCATTTGCTTATACACATAGAGCGGCCCATTAAGGCCCACAAGCTCATTTGCTTATATATTATGAACTATTACCGTTAGAACAGTCGATATTCATCATTGGAACAATTAAGTTTCACTGCTGAAACAATTCAAAAAAATAAAAAAAATCATTTAATTCAAAAAATACAAAATATGAGAACAATTGATTTGTATTGTTAGGACAATGATGAAATTCAAAACTTCCAAATCACAATTTTAAAATTTTGAAAGAACATATGCATGTCGGATCTTTTTTTTAATTCAGTACAAAAAGTATAATGATTCAAATGAAATCGATAACAGAGTTATGATTTGAGAGAAAAATCTATTTGAAATTTGAACTAAACTTGAATTTTGTTGCTCCATTCACTACATGATACATGTTGCTCGTTTGTTCTTCATTCTAGCCCACACTCACCCCCACAACCCACCAGTGCTCTTCATGGGCCGTCCTCACCCTCTTGGGCCGTTTTAGCATGAAATTAAAGCGCGCTACATGAAAGCTCCACGTAGCGTGTGCTAGATATAGGAAAACAAGCTTGGTAGTGGCGGAGCTAGACCCAAGCTCTAGGTTGGGCCAAATGCTATCGGGCTGGTTTGGGTGGGCCAAAGGAAAAAATGCCAAAAACGGATGCAAAAGAAAATGTAGCTTTCGGATCATAACCGGCCTATGGTCATCCAGCTGTGGGGAGAATTTTGGGGACCACCAACCGGTAGGCAACTACGGAGCCACCAGTCAACATGCGGTATAGTGGATGGTGTTGCATTTTATGAGAGAAGAGAAGATGGTGGTGGATAGACGGAATTGAGAGGTTTGCAGGGTGAACGCTCTCTTTTTCTGGGAGCCAAATATCCATTTTGGTTTGTTGTACCAGAAAAAGACAATAAGAAAGTTGTTCCACCATATCTATATGTTTTGGAACATATGTTTGAAAAAATGGTGAAGATCCCTGTTGGTGATCGCCATGGTCATGTCAGGCACTACGACATGATCGATTTCACCCGACATCGTCGTTATTTTGAACCACCTCTGCAACTGCAAGCCCCTCTGTTTATCCGCCCCTACCCATCTTTCAAGTAGCCACCCCCCCCTCCTTTATTATTATTAGTCTTTGATGTTTAGTTTAAGTTTGTTGGGTAGATCAGTGTCAAACACTTGCTTGTAAGTAATGATTATGCACTCAGATTATATTTTAACTTGTGAATATGTTTCATGTTTTCCATTGTTTTAATGATGTTCTCAATTATTATAAGCGAAGTAGGCCGAGTGATCATGTTGTCCCTTGACTTTAACTTAATATGTGTTCAGAGAGATCGAATACCCTGTTGGGCGACTTTAGTTTAATTTTCGTTGCGATACCATGATAATGCAACTCTCTCCATCGTTGCTATATCTATGTATAGTTGCAACAACAAACATTTGCGTTGCAATATATAAGACCAAACGCAACCAGACAAATGTTCATTGCTATATCGATGCATTGTTGCAACGACAAATAATTTAGTTGCAATATCACCGACCCCGTCATAACCACACAACTTTTTATTGCTATATCTATGCATTGTTGCAACAACTAACAATTTTGTTGATATATCTTATTGCAACACCTTGTTCTTCGGTAGTGAAATGACCTTATCGCAACAATCACAAGAAAGCGTTGTAAAAAGGCACCCTTATTACAACGCACATGCAAACATGGCGATATATCCAATCTATCGAAACCAAAATGACCTTTCATTGCAATTACCCATGCTTATTGCAATAAAAAGTACATTGTTGCGGTGAATGTCATGACATTAGCCCTGAAACCTTGTAGTGCTCCTAGTGCATTGCCCATTCAATATGAGTTGGCTATCTAGTGATTGTTTTTTTAGGATATACTATATTGAGATAAACTATTGATTTGCTTCTAACAGATGAACTATTCGCATCTGTATTGAGATAAACTATTGTAACATGTGTGGTAAAAAGCGATCAGATTTTGCCTCGTCCATATGGTGATATGGATACTGATGCTAATATGATGTCAATCGCATGGCCATACATGAAAGTAATAAGAACTGTATTTTTTTTTCATTTTGAGGTATAAGAGTGATCATTGTTCTATAATGCTCTTATTTTTTGCAGCTCAAGATTAGCAGGAAGCCATCAACACCACTTTCAGGTATCACACTCTGATTTTTACTTCTGACCCAAAATATATGAATGAGTGTTCATAGAACAAGAAGTAATGCTAAGTTGATTCTAGACATGTTTTTGATCTCTGAATATTAGTTCTGTGAGATATATCATTCTAGATTGCAAGTTTCTCATGTTTTTTTTGTCATATATTACTACTAAATGAGCATATCAACTGATTGCTTGGTCATGCTTTTTGCAGAAAGTACTGGACGTTGATAGCTACTATATGAACCATCCATGACAATAGGATGACTCAAAGCTAAGCATTTTGTGTGACTAGAAGTAATAACTATGGATTAAGTTGTAGTGACTCATTTTGTTGAATGACTACTGGCTGTGTATGTGGTGTGTAACATGGTTGTTCCACTTTTGTAATTGAATCTGGTGCTATATTTTAACTAGCAGAATTCTATGAACCATTATTTTGTAATGTACCTTGTAACAGCTTGAAAGCTGACGTACCGTGTGTTATATGCCCCATGAAAACAACTTGTATGAATGTCATTTGATGAAAATCATTTTTTTGGGCATCATGAATGTTACTATATTGTTTCTGTGTGGGCTAATGGATGGTGCAAATAGAATCACCACAATGCAAACTTTTATGGATAATTATTTGTTGATTATTGTCAATGATGAAATTACTACTAATGATGATGTTTTGTAAAGTTATCATGCCAAGATTTGCTATGGACAGTCGATCGGTAATTTAACTAGTACCAATGCACCATTGGTCGGTAATTTAACTAGTACCAATGCGCCATCGGTCGGTATTTCTTCGTCTTTACCGACCGATCATCGGTCGCTACAAACATATCGGACGCTAAAAACTTTTACCAACATGGCTTACACCGACCGTTACATGGGTTGGTAAAGACCTTTAGTGACCAATTGTAAGTTGCTGAAGGGCCTTTTACCGACCAACCGTACATCGTCAAAAGTGAAGTGGTATAGTGAATACGAACAGAACGAGGAGCCACCTTGTCGCGAACAAGTGCAAGTCAATCTTAATGTGCATTGTGCATTGATGCTGCACGCGGTTGATTGAGAGATATACTGCGCTGAGTTGTCACAATGATAAGCCATTGTGGCTCGACGAACAACGATATAGAGTTCACCCAACAAATGACGTAGCCATGTGGTCTCTGTTATGGCATTGGCGACCGCCTGATACTCTACTTCGGCGCTAGAGCAAGAGATGGTTGGCTGCCATTTAGAGGAACGTTAGACAAGGTTGTCGCTAAGAAATACTGCAAAGCCGGAGGTGGAGTGACGAGTCTCTAGAGGAGGAGGAGGAACAAGATCCTATGTGTGGTTGGCCTATAATGCAGAGAACTCGATAATCATGGCCTCCCACCAATTTGGGTCGAAAAGAGCACCTTGATGTGTCTTGGGCAATGGTGCTAACGCCGATGTTTGCATGTCGAAAGGTAACTTTGGCTGAGAGAAACCATGCTTACCGCGAGTGGCCATGATGTGGTCCTTGTAGACTGGGCATATCGGAACTGCATCAGGTGACAAAGCTGATGGTGTGTCGACAGGCGCACCAGTGCAAGAGGTGGCGGGTGGGCGAGTGTTGGGCACATGACCGTTGAGGAGCGAGCAATCAACTAGAGCATATGTCGAGTCCACCGAGGGCACATGAGATCTGGGTGGTACTGAAGCGGGTGCAGATGGCACCAAGGCTGGTGCAGGTGACCCAGGAGACGCCAAGGTGGGCGTCGGTGGCCGCTATTGGCAGCAAACTTAGAGGGGGCAGTAGCGGCCAACACGAGTGCCCCTGTTGAGTTGGCGGTCATGGCAGCAACGATCTTCGGTGAAGTAAGGGTAGCACAGCCATGATTTTGAGGACCGTCGTGGGTACCTGAAAAGAAAGGGGTGCCAACTAGGAGTGGCGCATTAGTATCATCAGGGTCCAGGAAATCAAAGTGAAATGAAGGAGGGGCCGAGCCGAGTTCAGCAAAAGGAAGGGAGAGTTCGTTGAAGATGACATGGCGAGAAAGGATGATGTGGTTTGTTGTAAGGTCTAAGCATCGATATCCTTTGTGATCCAGAGGATACCCAAGGGACACACAAAGGGTGGAGCAAGGAGACAACTTGTTGGGTGCGGTGGCTGATAAGTTTGGGTAGCACTTGCAACCAAAGGTGCGCAATTGAGAGTAGGAATATAGCGCAAAGAATAATGGTGTGGAGAAGCCGAGAGTCTTGGTAGGTTGGAGGAGTCTTCAACCTAGTATATATGGTGCATGAATGCTGGCATGAAACATAGGAGAGCGGACAATGTTATTGGTAGTTTGGGATAGATGTGTTATTAGGATTGAAGAAGTAATCATAATCGAGTAAATGTTGGTCCTTGATTATGTTATCTACTAGTAAAATGCCCGTGCATTGCTACGGGTTTAAAAAATAAAATACTTTTTATAATTTAAACATGAATTATTTGCACAATATAATTGTTGATATTTTTTACATGAAAGATTATATTTATATTATTGTTGGTGCTTTTTAATGTACAATTTTATATGTCATAAGTAACAATTTTTCTATCATTTTTCACCGTATTTTTATCATAAATATTTTTTTACCTTTAATATTAACAATTTTCACATGTAGTATCGTTTGAGTGCTATGTTATGAAATTAAGTGCAATGATATTAAAAAATGCTCAAATATGAGTAATACTGATATGAAGTCCAATTCACCATGCAAAGAGGAATTCTTATACGATCATGACGCCTACAAGACACTACTAGACCTCTATGAAACCCAACATGCAAAACTAAGGTCATGACCCAATGTCTAAAGATTTTTAGAAAATTTATTCGATAGAAAAAATCAATTCATGCAGAATAAAAACAACACTGCATTATGACGCAATGTTGGACTTAAAATATACTCTAATGAGAAAAGTTAAAATACGAAAGTTGTAGATCTCATCGAGACCTTTTTGAAATATATGTGGATCATATTATTTGGACTTCGGAGGTAGGAGATATAGGCCCGCATATAGACCTACAAAGATGAGTTTGTATTAGAATAAATATTTTTTACATTATAAAGTTGGAACCCAAAATAGCGGAATCTTGACTTCCATTAACTATCAAAGTTATAGAACTTTTCGAGGGCTACGCGATAGAGTCCGAGTTTGCCTTATTTGAACTCCGGATGATGGATTTATGATTTTTTGAATTTAATGATTGATATGAAAGGTACAAAACCGATTTGAATTTAATCTCTAACTTTGTAGTCTTGTATTCGGACCAACAATAAAATATATGGCATACGAACTCATTTAAATTAATAAGGTGTATATCTACACAACTTATGAAGAGAGGTGAGGTCGTCTAGAACAGATTTTTGTGTCTGTGGCAGTCAAACACATCACGTGGAGTCCTTATCCGTGTCGTTTAGGGTTCTTACGCGTTCTTCTCCAACAATGAACCCTATTTCCAACACCAAATCGATTCTGTCCTAGACGCCGTGGATTTCAACTTAAATCATCATCTTCGTAGTTATCAAATCCACTTTGAGGTTATTATTGCAGTTAATCCTTCTCTATTCCTCATCCTGATAAAGCTGACTTATGTAAAGCAATTTCATCCGCTGCTGCTCTGTCGCCGTCTACATTGCCGACGCTGAGCTCCACGCCGTTCAAAACTGATGACTCAAACGGATGTGTCATAGCCCAGGGATCCAATTTCCTCACTCCATGGCAGTTTTCTTTCCTTCTCCCTACGCCGACCCGAGCTCCTGGAGTTTTCCCATGGCGGGTGTTGAGGATGTGTCAAGGAAGAAGAAGCCAGCGTGCAATAGCTAACGAAGAGGTATGGGCCTAACTGCATATTTTTGATCCAGTCCGGTAATGGGCCTAGACCATACTGTTGCTATTGACACATGACAGCCCATGTGCAAAGAAAAAAAATCTGAAAAGCATCAGGAAAGAAAACTGTCATCGCGACGAGGTCTCGCTCACGCTCGACAATGGCTTCACCCACCTCCGCCCATGCTGACTGCTTGAGTCCATACTCTGATGCACACGATCGCTTCATAAATCTCTATGGCCTTGCCATCAAAGTCCGTGCCATGCACGATGATCAGATCGTCATCTCGTAGTCTCGGTAGCCCTAGGCCCTGATCACATCTGTCGACTCCTCATGAACTGTTGATCCACGATGGAGGGAGTCATGAAGTTCATCCTGGTCGAACACCCACTCACCCCACTGCCGCCGTTCTCCGCTACGGAGCAACGCATATTGTGGTTGACATTGCCGCCATGAGTAAAGAAAATTGAGGTCGACGTTGCCCACAGCTCATCATATTGCCGTCAAAGATGAAACTGCATGCTACTGTAGATGCCTCCTGACTAGGTTTTGACATAAATCAAGTGTTGGTGTCATTATTTTAGAAGATCTGCTGCACTTGACTGTATATGTGTTTATAGTCTATTTTTTTTAAAAAAGACCGTAGCAACATACGGACACTTTGCTAGTAGATAGATATATAAGTAAAGAATATTGTTTAGTTTGGCGTGCCTCACTCGTTGCTCAACCTTGAAAACAGTACATGTTGACACAGTGACGATGCACGGATTAATAGTGGAAGTACATTAGTAACGCATGACAGCTCGATTGCTTCACTATAAGCTCTGGGGACGAGAACGTGCTGCCGCCTCCCGGGAAACAGCGTGAAAAAAGCAGCTTGAGTCCCCAATCCCCACTCAGTCCGTTTCGTCCAAACAGGCCTTGTTATGGAACGAAGTGTGGTTGGTTAATTTGGTGGATAGTCGAGAAGCTTCCGCGAACAGCATATGCATGGACAAAGATTTTGGAACACGCCATTCAACATACGATGGCCAGAGAAAGTACAGAAGTTCACACTGATATGAGGACTCTTACATTACAATACAAGCATACAACCTGGAAAATTAATTAACGACACAAAAACAGCAGTTAATTAATTGATGCAACCAGAGTGATCACGAGTATCACAATCTCTACAGCCCACTCCCAAAACCCAACTAAGCAACTACCAGATGGAGTCCAGGCTGTCCTCAGAATCGCTCCGCATTGCCGCCTCAATCTTCTTCAGCACGGCCGGCGTCTTGCCGCTGACGGTGGGCCTCCGAGCAACTTCATCACCGGCGCCGGAAAGGCTGGTGGTGATGTCTGAAGAGCCGGACGCGGCGGCGCGCGGGACCATGTTCTTGACGTCTTTCTTGAGGACGCGCACGACGCCCATCGGGTTGCTGTCCGGGTGCTCGTAGGAGCCGCAGTAGATGACGTCGATGTGGCCGTCGTCTTCCTCGTCGTCCTCCTCTCCGGCGTCGACGACCACAGCGTGGAGCCAGAACACCAGGTGCCCTCCCGAGCGCAGCAGCCGCGTCGGCGTGCGTACGCGCACCTTTGCGCCCACGCAGAACCTCACGGGCGACGGGTTCTTCTTCTTGATGTCGGCAACAAGCGACTCGGCTGGTTTCTTGAAAATGCCTCCTTCCACCGCGAGGGCAGCCTTCACCCGGCCGGCATCGCGCTTGCGACAGAGCCTGCGCATGGCGGCAGACGGCACAGTCATGGAAGGCATGGTGGTGCCCGCCGCCGAGGGCGAGGGGAACCAGGAGGATCTGAAGCTCTCTCTAGGGCACACGTCCAAGAAGAATTGTGCCAAGGAGAGAATGAAAGCAACTGGGGACCGAGAACTGGACGTGAGCAGGGCGATGTCGGACAAATTTATTGCCGGAAATCGTCATGTGAATCCAAGTCGAGGTCGGAACCCGACACGCTTACGGAAATTCCTCCCTCACGCGCCCACCGCTTTAAGCCTTCAACGCATGGTTCCCACTCGTGTGGGCTCTCTTGGGCTACGTTTGGCATCTACTAGATGACCAGAATGATACGAATGGGCCGGATGAGGCCTCATACGGAGCACACACTTGGCCCAAGCCAGTTCACTCTTTAGGACTATCATCCATGTCAGAATTAGAAGAATCATCAGAGTTGTACATATACATAACACAACATCAGATTGTGTCATAATACATAATTAAGTTTGAAAGGACATACAAACTGTCACAAGCAAACAACTTGAAAAAACTAAAGCATATATGGTTTCATGGGACAAACATAAGTCTGAAATTAAAAATCAGAATTGAAAGATACATGGTTTCATAACACAAGCATAAAACATGTTGCCTCTACTTAGCCATCCACTCATATTTCATTTTCAACCATTTAAACCTTTCTTCAGGGGTGCCTATAGTCAAAAACATTTGCCTTTCAGCCTTCTTGGTAAAAATAATTATAAAATGCTCATGTGTCCCAGAAGTTGCACCACACTCTTTAACCAGCTTCATTACATCTTGAATGGAGGCATCAGATCTGTCCTCCCTCCTTGCAAAGGACTCACAAGACGTTGTTGTTCTTTCATTCATCTCCATTGGCTTTCCTATTTATTCTTGAAACCAATGAGCACCGCTAGTCTTAGGTTGCTTTTCCTTGTCCTCCCTCCTTGCAGCTGTTGTCACTACTCTCTTTCCTCGAGTACTAGATGGTGTCCCCTTCTCGGGCTCACTGTCATCCTTATTATCAACATCTCCTTCTTCTTCATCATCATCTTCTTCTTCTTCTTCATGGATGTGAGAATCATCATAAGAAGGGTTTTCATGGGATGGTGCAACACCACTAGAAGCACACCAATGATCATCACCACGAAGGTCTTCAAACATAATTGCCAATTTATCCTCATACTCTAGACCTTTGTCCTTAAATCTACAGGATCCCTTTATATCCTGAAATGGAAACCATAACATTCTTTCATTGTTTTCTTCCCACACTTTCATATATGGAAAATGCTAGAGGTAAATTGACACTTACTTTCAATGTTTTCTTCCACCACTCCTTTGTCATAATAATATTCTTGCCTGACTCATCCCACTCTAGGCCGGTTCACTTTGTTAAAAATTTTCCAAATACCATAGTCAGTTTTCTAAAAACCTGTCCTATTTGTTCTTGAACGGCAATCCAGTGTACAACTGCCCGGTCCTATCTTTAAAATGTTTGATAACATTTTTGTATCCAGCCTTGTTCAAATGGGTGCTTGAACGATTCCCAAGCCGACACTCATCGGCAAACAATTCACATACTATTTGATTGTTTTTTTCATCCACCTAATCTGCCACGCTATTTGCAACAAAATTATATTGACAATCACATGTAAACAACAGTCACAGTCCTATTTCTTAAAGTACTAGCATCACAGTTCAAATGATTGTGTAGTGTTTTGACTGAAAACAAAAAACAGCACAGGCTCACCTTGCAGGTGTCTCTTCCTCGTCGACGGCAGCGCTCACGACAGGAACGGGTGGCTTTCAAGGACGTCCACCACCTCGCCCACCTCCTTGACCTCTGGCTGGTCTGCCACCCTGGTTGTCGGATCGTCCACCTCCTCGTCCACGTCGAGCTGAGGCTCCACGAGCTGGAATCCGCACCTCATCTTCAGAATTAGGTGCATCATACCAAGAATTGAACACATCGTATTGTAGATTGGAGAACAAAAAATCCAGATTCAGAGTTGCTGTAGCACAACCCGCCCACCAATCTGATGGCCACATGGCGCTGCTACTCCCCACCGGCGAGCTGAAGAATGGGGCGGCAGAGGGTCACACACTGTAAAATTGATTACGTCACTATATCTTGATTCCCAATCGAACTACCAGGAGTCTAGGCTGTCCTCGGACTCGATCCGCATCGCCGCCTCAATAATCTTCTTCAGCACGGTCGGCGTCTTCCCGCCGACGGTTGGCCTCCGAGCGACTTCATCACCGGCGCCGGAGTGACTGGTGGTGACATCGGAAGAACCCGACGCGGCGGCGCGCTGCACCATGTTCTTGACGTCTTTCTTGAGGACACGCACGACGCCCATGGGGTCGCTGTCCGGGTGCTCGTAGGAGCCGCAGTAGATGACTTTGATGTAGTCATCGTCTTCCTCCTCCCCGGCATCGACGACGACGGCGTGGAGCCAGAACACCAGGTGC
Source organism: Eleusine coracana subsp. coracana (assembly GCA_032690845.1). Taxonomy (NCBI): domain Eukaryota; kingdom Viridiplantae; phylum Streptophyta; class Magnoliopsida; order Poales; family Poaceae; genus Eleusine; species Eleusine coracana. The sequence goes on from CM064430.1 coordinate 47,776,215, forward strand.
CCTCCCGAGCGCAGCGGCCGCGTCGGCGTGCGTACGCGCACCCTGGCGCCCACGCAGAACCTCACGGGCGACGGGTTCTTCTTCTTGATGTCGGCAACAAGCAGCGACTCGGCTGGTTTCTTGGAAATGCCTCCTTCCACCGCGAGGGCAGCAGCCTTCATCCGGCTGCAGTCGCGCTCGCGACGGAGCCTGCGCATGGCGGCGGACGGCACAGTCATGGAAGGCATGGTGGTGCCCGCCGCCGATGGCGAGGGGAAACAGCTAGGAGGATCTGAAGCACTCTAGGGCACGCGTCCAAGAAGAATTGAATCAAGGAGAGAAAGAAAGCAACTGGGGATCGAGGGCAGGATGGCGTCGGACAAATTTATTGTCGGAAAAATCCTCGTGCGAATCCAACTCGAGGTCGGAACCCGACGCGCTTCCGGGATTCCGAACAGCGTCACCGCCACCCAGTTTTTTCCTCCCTCGCGCGCCCACCGCTTCATCAAGCCTTCAACGCGCGGTTCCCCCACATGGGCCGTCGCTCAGAGCACGCCCATTTCTTGGGCTGTGTTTGGCATCCACCACCGGAATGAGTCACATGGGCCGTCGCTCAGAGCACGCAATCGGCCAAGCCAGTTCATAACTGCTCTCTATCGCGCGTGCAGAGGCGGTTGTTCGCGCACTCGCCCATTTCTCGCCGGCAAACCAAGTAACCAGCGGCGACACCATCATCCAGTTCCTCTCTTCCCTCCAGAATCCAGATCGCAGAAGAACCGACTGGCCATGGCGCATCCTACTGATCTAGACAAACAGGTTCAACAGCGTGACCAGCGAGGCCATCATGGGGGCAGCACTGAAGCGCCTGCCGGTTCTTCCTCCTCTGCAACTTGCAATCCGATCAGGGGTGTTGCTGCTATCCTTGACCCGGCACAGGTTTGCAGCAATCTTGGAGAACCGGAACTGGAGAGGCCGCCGCTTCCACAGCCAAGGGTGTACAACGTCTGGCCAGGGAAAAATGTAAGTATCATCATCACCCTGCTTTGGTAGCGCTGCATCATCTCGCCTTGTAATTTTGCTGAGAATTTAAATTGGAGGCGTCAGTTACAAAGGACTTGATCATATGAATTTTCAGTATGTTGCAGACGGCAATGTTTAATTTGGCCTTCTGAAATGTCGATGGTTGATGATATTTTGCAGGTGTTTTTCTGTGATGGCCGTGTGATCTGCGGGCCGAACCCTCGAGGACTCATCCTGACAGCAATGGCGTTTGTTCTTTCTGAGTCGACTTTCTTGGCCCGCATCATCAACTGGTCATCGACGCACCCAACTCTGGTCGCGGTGTCCTCCGTGATTCTAGCGGCAACTGTAAGTATAACAACACTGTGATCATATTCTTCTTGTTTGTTTGTGTTAATGACAATGGTAGATAGAGATGATACAAAGTAATGCTAGCGCACTTTGTGAATTTATCTTCGTACAGGTGACTGCAACTTTGCTACTGACTGCGATGAGAGACCCTGGAATCATACCGAGAAACCAGGTTTCACCATTAGAGGAAGCCGGAACGAGCACTGCCAGTAGCACTCCGAGTCGGTTCACGACTGTCAATGGGGTCGAAATGAGGCTCAGGTTCTGCCGGGTCTGCAAGATCTATCGCCCTCCCAGAAGCTCTCACTGCACCGTCTGCGACAACTGCGTCGACAAGTTCGATCACCACTGCGCCTGGATAAGCCAGTGCATAGGACTGGTATGATACTGATAACATTGTGACAACAACTTCTCACCGTCGCTTTGGACCGCTTCACGGCCGGGAAGAAAGTAATAACGCGTTGTGCTTTTCCATTCTTATGCAGAGGAACTACAGGCTCTACTTGCTGCTCGTCTGCTCTTCATTGGCATTCTACGCATTCATACTGACCTTCACGATGAGAAGAATCAGAGCCAAGTTGGATTCTGCCAGAGTGGGGCTTTTCGCTGGGCTGATTTATTTCCCTGAAACATATGCTCTTGCCGCACTCTGCTTCGTGGCTATCTGCTTCGTTGCGTGGCTTCTAGGCTTCAATGCATTCCTTGTAACCACGAACAAGGTACGTGTACGTACAACCTGTGACATTTCACATAATTACATTATTATGCTCCATTTGAGACTCATGCCATCTCTAATTGGACATCAAAGAGCTAATGGCTAAATGCAAAGAAGAACCGTCAATGACAGTTTTTTTCCTTTTTTTTTTTTGTGATGTTTCTCTTCATTTTGTAGTTGCTATATGACCATTTCAATTGAACAGCTGGTAATGTAGCATTGCCCTTTCTCTTGAGTAATAACAAACCTGATGAAATCACCCTGAATTTTGTTCAGACAAGGCATGAGAGGCACAAGGGACGGCACCGCAGCTCGCCCAATCCGTACGACGAGGGAACCCTGGGAAACATCAAGGAGTGCCTGTTCAAGAAGCTCCCGGCTCCTCAAGTCGATTTCAGAGCGGTGGCCCAGCCAGACCTTGAATCGATGGCGAACAACCCCTGTCCTGGTGGTGCTTGCCGGCTTGTAACGCGCGCAGGATGCTAGGAGATAGAGGAGTTTTACTGTCCAAAATACTGTCCAGTAGTTTTTCAAAACTACTGCCCAGTAGTTTGAGGGTAATTTTGTAATTATACTATTAATTAATAAATTTATATTTATTTTTATGATAGAATATTAACTCTACGAAATTATTAAAATGTTAATTTATTTTAAATATATATATATATATTAGTTATTAATAAGATTATTAATATAACTTTATTGATAATAATAAAAACTAATTATTATAAATCTACAACTCTTATTTTTCCTGATAATGCCCTCAAATTGAGAAACTACTGGCCAGTAATTATGATTTTAGATTATGGAATCTATACCATTGGATCAAACTACTAGTCAGTAGTTTCTTAAAACTACTAATCAGTATTTTGGACAGTAAAAGTCCTCAGGAGATAACGACATGTGCAATGGACTACTGTTCTTCTGAATTTAATTTCGAATTGTTGGGAAGGATGGGATTGTGCCTAGTTTGTTAATGAAGCCAAGACCTTTTTATGCCTGAATTGATGACCTTTGATCGTATATATCTAAACCTGCCAAATTCTGATATGACAGACTTGACCTGACAATTCCATTGCCAGCTCTACCCTATATGCAGGAACAAGGAACAGGACACCCGAGACTTGTGCTTAGTTTGTACTAGTACTGAAAAGTGCCGATGGTGGTACCACACGTGTACCCCGTGCTCCAGATAACACCACTGCTTGATCTCAAATCAACCGTCTCTACTCGTCCTGACCAGGCTGACACGGTTCAGGTCCAACGGTGGCTTGTAGCGCCTCTCCCTCCCCTGTCTCAGTGTCTTTCGATCACATTTCGCCCCGGATGCAGCTGGCTTCCCTCCTTGGAGACAGGCATCTGATAGAGGCGAATCTGGATCTGTTCTTGGCCTGGCGTGGCTTGCCGCCCAATCAACAGCATCCACATCCCTCGTCTTGTCACCTTATCCATTGATCCAGCCATGCACTCTTCCTGCCTTGCCAGCTGCCGTTTTGCTTACTACTGTCTGCTTGGTTACTCTATGATATGATGGTGTGGTTCTATGGTTATGTGCCATTTGATGCGTTTCTTAACTTATTAATATTGGACCAATGTTTCTCATGCCACTTTGAGTATGCATGCAATCGTGTTCTTTTTATTTGAAAAGTGTAAAAGTTCATCCACTAAGCAATTCACCTAAAAACTGAAGTCGTCCAGGAAATAAATATGGGCAAACATCGTACCAGAAGGGATGGGTAGGCTTGTAAATTTTCTTGTGTCTGAAATTATTAACTTTTTACAAATATTCTAGAACCTTACCTCAAGGAGATGGCTGATATTTCTTCTTATATTGAGAACCTATTATCTTAATATATGTTCAAAAAATATTCATTTTCAAGAGCTAGAAGTTATCATAATCAGACCGAGCAAAAAAAAAAAGAGTTATCACCTACTCTTAAAAATGAATAACCTTATACATATTTGTAACTTACATATCATAATTATAAAAACAATTTCAAAGTATCAACTTATATGTTTATAAAATACTATTTGCTACTATTATTAATACTTAGAATATTGGTACTAGCTTTGCATATGTGAGGACTATTAACTCGAAATCAAGACATCTGCTTAAGATCCTTTTTAGAGTTGTCGATGTAGAAACTAAGACATGACAAAAAGATGTATATGTTAGAACTTTGCTTATCGTGTTACTCTATCAATCCATGCAACTGCGTTAGCTAGCAAGTTAAATAATTGTTTTGAAGTGAACATTTTAGGTTGTTACATTAGCAATTTATAATTTTACTTGATATGTCTATCGTGTTATATTGATAGAATGTTTTAGTGACATTTGGTTTCCATGTAGTATGCAATATAGATCCAGTACTGAGTTAGCTATGAATTTTCCTAAAATTGGGGGTCTAAAACCAAGGGCGATGAACCAGGAGGATTTAAGGTGCCCTCTGTTGCTAGGGCACGACCAAGAAGAATTGTGCGAAAGGGAGAAAACAACTGGGGATCAAGTGAGCAGGGGGGCGTCCGACCAATTTATTGCCGGAAATTCTCATGTGAATCCAACTTAGGGTCAGAACCCGGCATGCTTTCGAAAATCCAAACAGCGTCACCGCCACGCTATGTTTATGAGGCCTCACTCGGAGCATGCAATTGGCCCATGGCTATTCATAACCGCTCTCTCTATCGCCCTGGAAATGAAGCGCCTATGGATCTCTTCTTCTACAACTTGCAATCCGTCTTTGGCGGTCGTATGTAATATATATGTACTACTACATTGTATGTTTTTTGTATTCTCAGTTATATTTTCCTACATTTTGAATATAGATATCCTTTAATAAAAAAGCTTGCCATCTCACCAGGGATGTTGCTTCCATCAGGGCTGTCCTACGTATTTGGGGCCCCGATGCGAAATGCATGGGCCCTAAAGTTTTCATAAAGATTTGTAGCTAATTATAACTTTAGTATATGCTATTTTTCATAATATTTAAAAATGTATTTAAAAAATAATATTAAAAAGTAGTACTCCATAAATAAAATCACCTTGTGTTCTACTAAAAAACATCCTTCTATTATTTTTTTGAGCTGGAATATTTAATTATATCTTCATACTTTAATACGCTCCAAAACATCACTCTCACCAACGGACGCCTCAACTTGTAATGCAATGTTAGCATTGTCACCATGATTCATACTCTCATTAATATTATTAGGATTTGGAGTTTGATTTTCAAAACTAAATTAGGATTCTTTTACCACAAATCAATTAGCACACTTTTGAGATTGGGCTGCTGCTCCTTTTCTTCTTATGCTTTTGAAAACCAGATCCAGAACTATTTTTCCTATTTCGAAAAAAAATTGCAATCGATGATTGGGGCCTGTTTCACAAAACCGCGATGATGGTCGGCCGCCACGAAGGATGGTCTCGTCGAGGTCGAGGAATCGACTTCCAGAACCAGTGGCGTCACGAGGGGTTGAGCAAGAAGAATATCGTGGTGGCGAGGGTGAAACTTCTAGTGGAAGCAAACAAACAATAAATTCATGCACCAGCCGAGCAAAACGAAGGAGTCGGTGAACGTAAACTAGACTGCTTGTCTGCCTTTTGTTTTACTTTTGGACTGTGGTAGGTCTTTTCTCATCTTAAAGTGAATCACGAATTGGGGCCCCCAAGTTTTTGGGACCCTGTTCCGTCGTCCATCCTGCACATGCTAAGGGAGGGCCCTGCTACCATCCTTGAACGGGGCCAACTTTTCTGCAATATCAGCTTCTGATGGCATACTGCTTCAGTCGCTGCTAATCATGGCAACGTCCAGTGCATCAAGTCATTGATAAACCACCAGTCCGGCAACTCACTCAACCTGGGATGGAGTTCCACTGACGCTAGCTGACGAGCAGGGCAGCGGTCACACGGGCCCATGTGCAGTGACCATTGTCCGCTGCATTAAGTCAGTGGATCCGCTTCCCTCAACTTGGAGGCTTGTGCGGTCCGAGAGAGGGGGTGGATCCGTACTCCATTTTATGGTACAACTGTTTCATCCATCCTCTCTCTTACTATTCAATTCACACAAGTTTAGGCTCTATTCCAGTTAGCCCTAGCGTCATCGCAAGGAACCCCCAGCCGCTGCCACCGCTAGGAGCCCCTCCTCCTTCCCCTCCGACGACCATGCCGGCAGTGAGGAGGAGCGGGGATCTATTCTCCTTTTAGTTTGCTAGTAGTTTAATTACATTTTATTAGGTTCAAGATTTCTCCAGCGATCCAGTTGAAGATCAAGTACGACAGTGTGAGTAGTCATCAAGATCGTCGTCATGGAGCAATGGAGGACATAATGTCTTAACAGTGATGGTGAGATGAATGTGCCATCATCTTTGGAGAATAAGGTACTCCGATCCCTCCTTTATTTTGTCATAGTTCTTGACCATGGTTCTGAGCTAGTGACAGTTTGTTTTTCGATGACATCCATGTGTAAGTTGACCGGCTTTGTGTTCTACCACGACAAATCTAATGATGGAGACAACAATGAGTTTCATGACGAACTCGACGATGTCAAGTTCATCATATTTGAGCGTGTAAGGTTAGCAGTGTACCTCTCTTTTATAAAATGGAGTGGTTTCAATTCTCCCTCGTTGAAGATTAGGATGATGGTGGTTGATGGTGAGATGGCCATGTTCATTAAGATCGGAATTCATATCCACCGTATGATGGTCTTAAATGGTGGAATTTATGATTCTTTTAAGGTTTGTTATCTCCCATCAGTAGAGTTGAAATTGGTTGGGTTGCTTTTGTAACCAGGAAATGTAATATGCTTTAATATCAATAAAATTTCTATTCCAAAAAAACATTCACATAAGTTTTGTAACAATTAAATGTGACTGTTTGTTCATTTATTACCGGTTGTAATTGGAATGACAATGTGAATGTTTGATCGGATTGATATATTTTCTAAAGTTTGACTTGTCTACTGCAACTCTTGCTCTATCATGAATAATCCATCTGAAAATTAAAATTGATTTCCTCTGTTCTGAAAATGTGTTCTTATTATTACTTTTTGCTACATTTGATCATGTAGTTCAGATATGTAAAATTATAATTTATTTTTTAATAATAAAACAAATCCTAAAACTTTGATTTATAAGTTACATTTCAACTCACGAGCCACGAAGCTCTCGCTTCTCTTTTGTTTTCTCACTCCTTTAATACAGATTTTGATGACATGAAACAAGTTTTAACCAAAGAACATTTACGGTGTGCGAATGAATGCACTTCATTCCACCTTTTAGTATCGAGAAGTTTTATGGTATATATTACTATCAGTAATTACTAGTAGTAATTAGAATCCAGCGATCTAGATTAGTTGTCTATCTATTACTAATACCACAAATAATTTGATGTCTTAATATTTTAATAATTTTACTGGATTAGTATTAGAAAAAATTAAAATGGTAGAGATGTGATTGTTTTTATTAATTAAGGCAAATGTCTTAATATTTTAATAGGATAAAAAAACTGTGCTGCTTATTACGGTTCCCTTCGATTCATTTCTTGTGTATTGTTTCCAGCCTAAAGTTTATCCCGGCGGAGCGTAGGGAGGCAGACGGATTGCTCTCCCTCTGCTGGTCACCGGAAGGCAGTGCAGCCGGTCATTGAAACCTCTCTCCATAATTAATTCCTTTGCCGATGCATGGAGAGACAGTCCAGCCGCCTGTCACAGATGCAGTCTCACCAACAGCCGCGCCGCCGCCGTTGAAAGGCACACGGCCAGCAAGTGAAGAACAAGCGTTCGGCGAGACCAGCGTGGCATTGGAGAATGCTGTGACACCCCTGATACTACTTTAGCATCATAGGCAGTCAAGGAAAGAAAACAAAATAAGAATAATAATTTTAAACTCAAGTTTGAATTTATTTGAATTTGAGTCAAATAGACCTTGAAGTAGAAGTTCAAATTTTCTAATATAAGTGATCAAATTAAATTTTATATTCTTGATCCATTACACAAATAAGAATTTTGGAGAATTTTTGGTAATTTTATCTCTTGGTTAAGTAAGTCAAATAAATCACACAAAGTTCAGAAATGGGCTATATCCAAAACTTCAAATTTAAATATTTACAAGGACTCACTGAACCAGATCATACTCATAATTGAGATCCAATATTTTGGAGCAACCTATAATTTTGTCTTGATTTAATAAAGTCAAGTAGAGTCACTGTTGCAATTTTTATTAAAATCAAGCTTTCTGAACAAATTTCAGCCATAGCAATTAAGTAAATTTAAAATTAAATAACTCCTACATACTTGCACTTTCAGAATGACATCATCAATTTTTAGTTTCTACAAGCCTTGTTCTTCATAGATGAGAGGCCCTATTCCAATGTTGACCTTATTTGATGTCCCATTTTGAATTTACAAACTGCCTAATTGTTAAGTATTGCAGACTCTAGAAATCTCTCCCAAGTCTCCCTAACCAATTAGCCTTTTTACAAATTCCCTAACTCCCTGATTCCTTGGTGGCCAAGAGCACATCATCACTTTTATCGTTCTACACATTCTCATCTTCAGATTTGACAGACTTCATCTATATTTGATCTTGTTTAATACCAAAACATTAGGGCTCCAATCTACCTAAGTGATAAGCAAACCCAGGATTCAGAAAATCCCCAAGTCTTTTTAATCAAGTACCCCTTTTAAAAATTTAATATCTCTTAGAAATTTCCATGCATGTTCCGCATGTCTCCACCATTGTATTCCACCAATGTTGATCTAGATAATGGTACAATTGACTTCCTTCAAAAAAATCAATTCGAGCTCCAAATCTCTGCTGGAAAATGGTTCACTATTCTATTTCTGGGAGGTCTTGAACCTCTACGGGTCCCACCTGTCAGCCGCACCGTCTCCCCCTGTCCTGTTCGCCGCCCGCCGTGCCGAGCTACTGGTTGCCGCGTGGACTTCGTCGACGCGCCAGGACCTCTCCTGGTCGGAAAACCAGCCCCAAAACCGAATACGCCCCTAGTTTCTCCCCCGGTCCCCTCTCCATTTCGCTCTTCTTCCTGGTTCTCTCCCTTCCAAGCACTCCCGCGTCCATGGCCGCCGAGCCAAACCTCGTCGTCGCCTAGCCGCCCTGGCCTTTCCCCCGACCCGGACAAGCTACCCCGCGAACTCACCTTCCTCTCCTCCACCGTTTGGCTCAGTCTCGCCTCCTCCATTGCTGCATCGAGCTCCGATTTGGAGCTTTCCCCTCCGCGGCCGGCCACCGCTCCCTCTCCGATCCTCGCCAGCCGTGGTGCCCCATTCATCGATTGCTATCGACGGCGTGACCCCCAGTCCTAGGCGCATCCCATAGATCCACCTCGGCCTCCTTCCTCTCAGCCCGTCGTCGATACGAGGTCTTCACCGCCGCCATTTGCCGGCTCCGCCCGTCACCCGCCGGATCGCGTTGCGTTGCGTCGCTGGCCATTGACCTCGCCTTCAACCACGCGCCGCGCATGCGCCTGGGACCTGCGGAGCCGCCTCTAGGATCTGGCGCCCTTCTGACCCCGCCTCCGGCAGCCGCAGCCGCGTCGCCGCCGCCCGCGCTCTGGCCTGGCTGGCCGAGCTTGGCTGGTCCAGCGCCTGGGCCGAATCTGGCCTAGGTCAGTCTCCCTGCTGCTGTGTTGATGTTGGGCCAGGGGATTTCGGCCCAATCGTCTGGTAAATCTCCTCTGTTTTTGTTAAATTACTTTAAATCAATGTTCTACCTACAAAAATGTGCACAAAATAAATTATTTAGAAGACAAATACAAAAATAAATTTTCTAAGTTTTCATAAAATACTAAAACAGGGCAACCTCAAACATTTTTTTTTTGTGCATGCATGAGCAAATGAAATTATTTAAACTCTAAAAATCAACCCAGGAGAATCCACTTGGTGTAAAAATTTTAAATGAATACTTCTGAGCTGCTCTGAATATGTACTACTTTAATTAATTGTTAAAACACCTCAAAAGTGCATGATTATTTATGAGTGCATTTAATAAGCAAACTAACAAATAAAACCACGCGTGTTTAAATTCTTAATTCTTGCATGCATGTTTTCTGTATTGCATGTGACTCATATGTGAATTAATTTGCTCATATCATGTTATCATATTAAAAGTTGGGAACGTATACTATGAGAACTCTAATCTTATAAGAACTATAAAAACTCTAATCCACATCGTAGGATCCTAGATCAATGGATAGGAGTAGAGATAAATAAATTTAACACTTAGCCCCTCCCACTAATCCCACCATGACAACCTTTTTCTCATTAACCCCCCACCCCCACGTGAGCCAATCCTTCTGATCGAGGCTGGAGCCGAGATCGCTTCCTTGGACTGGACCATCGCTATGGCCGCCCCTGTGCGGCTGCACTCGCCCTGGCCATCGCTGTGACCTTGCCATGCGTCCGCCCCCTGCCAATTGGTTGTGCCCGCCCCTGCAGCGATCGCCCCTGGCCCTGGCGCATGCCCCCTGTGCACGCTCCTGCGCTCGTCCTCGGCGCATGCCCCGCGCCAGATCAATCGAAGTGAAGCCTGCCTGACGGTGCATACTTGGCAGTATTTAAACTGATGTGATAGAAACGAAGAGTGACGTTGTCGACAATGTCCATCAACTGGCCACTTCGGGCATGCGGCAACGTTATTTGTGACCGAAGTGCCTATAGTTGCCCAAGCATTGAGATCTTTGTTCTCGAATAACAGAGGAGTTGAAGCATTCTTTAACACTTCCAGCTGAACTTCGATTCCAGATGCAAGCAACCCACGAGCAACATCCAAGACGTGAGTTGTAATAATTGTCAAGGAAAAAAAGACGTGAGTTGTAATGGGTGGCCGAGTCTGGCTTGAGCTACCTGTAATTTCAGGAGCTTTATTGGCGGAAGGCTGGGAAAGAGTCCCAAGATGTGCTCCAGTAATCATAATGCGATCTTTCAAACATTTGGTTGATGAGAAAACAGAGTAACCCACATGACATATATTGGAAAATAACTATCAATATACTAGCAACTACTAACTAGCAGTAACACATTAGCTGAAGCAAAAAAAAAATACATGCTAATCATATCTATGTAAATGACGAGTATTAGTATAGCGAAACATATCAGGATTACAGTTGAGTAAAAGTCTTGCTATAGTTTCTAAATATTGTTTGGGCAATTGCGTGCATTATGATCCGATACTTTGTTGCACTTTCCACATTTTCTTAGTTTTGGTTTCTTCTTCTCCTTACTTTTCTGAATTCTTTTACATCTCCCTTTGGACATGATATCATTTAGTGGATATATATCAATTTCATTTGGGATTTTACCACCAAGGAATGATTCAAACTCGTCCAATTTATTAACCGTGGCAACAGGAACGATCTTTTGGAGAGGTTCTACTAGGCTGGATAAAGAAGAACTTAAAAAGTTCATTCCTTGTTCAGAGTTCTTGACCATTTGGATAAGATCTTCAAACTTGTTGCGCGAATCTAAATTTTTTTCCGTATTGCCACCTCCATAGGATCGTTAGGCTTTTCATCTAGTATGTTACCTTCATCATCAAAGAATAGTTCTCTGTAAAATTGATCAAAAATAAAATTGATATTGTTCCCTAAAATTGCTATAGTTTTGGTGAACAAAGCCGGAAACAAAACAACACAATATAGTAGGTTAGCTTTTGCATGTTTTCTCCCATCTCTTTATAATATATATCGATGGTATCTTGTTTTGCTTCTCCGTTCTAAGCACTTGTATGATATGACGACACGAGATGCCATAAAACTCATATAATTTACAAGAGCACATACCAAACATGTTTGACTTGTTCATCTCAACCACTCGCTCTTTTTCAAATATGCTGTTGATGGTCAAAATTTTTGTATCTTCTTCCTCTGAAATACCTTGAATAATGTAATGGTCTGTTGCAGCCATGATTTGTTTCTGAATTTTACTAAAAAAATCATGTGTATATGTGACACTATAATTTTTCTCTATGGCCCATGGTGTCATCAATCTCCGTGTGGTGTGGAGACTTACATGGTCAGCTTTCAATTCCTCTTGGCATTGGCACTCCAAAGTTGTGTCAAATCTTAGCCAAAACTCAACAAAGGACAACTTTCTATTAATGAAACGGTTAAAAAAAGAATTTGCACTCTCCGATCGTGATGTAGTCCTAAGCATTCCTGCTAGAAGTATGTCCAAAAAATATACCGGAATCCATGATTCACAAATGGCAAACCTAGTGGAAAACCACTCATTTTCTCTAAGTCCATAATCTACTATGAGAGAATTCCATTGTGACACAAACTCATCTACATTCTCGATTCCCCAAACACACTTGTTTAGTCTCTCCCAAAAAGTTTCATCTTTTCTTATAGATGGCCCGACCTTCTCAGGACCCTTTTCCATAATATGCCACATGCAAAATCTATGAGCTGTATCTGGTAGAATCTGAGCAATAGCAGCAATCATGCTCGCATCTTCATCTGTTGTGATCAGATAAGGTGGTACTCCACCCATAGCCTTAACAAATGTCTCAAACAACCATACATATGACTCAATCTTTTCATCTGCTAAAAATGCTGCCCCAAGAAATACATTTTGCAAATGATGATTGACTCCTGTAAATGGCACAAATTTCATGTTATACTGGTTGGTGGTATATGTTGCATCTACTGAAATCACATCACCAAAAACACTATAGTTTTTCCTACATGTAGCATCCGCCCAAAACACACGAACAAGTCGTCCTTGTTCATCCACCATGAAGTCATAAAAGAAGGCAGGATTTACCTCCTTTTTTTGCTCCAATTGTACCACAAACATTCGTGCATCTGCATCCTTGATTTTTGTTCTGAGGTCACAAAAATAGTTTTGCAAATCTCTTTTTGTGCACCCAACATTCTCAAACCCACCCTCACTGACATGGAGAAGTCGATAAGCCTGAGAGGTGTCAATGCTAGCCTATGACAACTGAACAATGTACGCTTTGCCCTCTCACTAACAGTACGAGCCGATCTTAGCAAATGCCTCTTATTTGGTGACACAAAACCATGGTTTTGCTCCACAACCATTGAAGATATTCGATACTTCTTGTCACTGCCAAGCTAGACAACAATATATGCATCACAGCCACATCTGGATTCCATTAGAATGGGTGTCTTTCTTTTCTTTTCAGATTCATGACTATATTTTGGATCGGTCTCCTGTCTGTAGCCTTCCCTTGAACAACAATATCGCTTGAATAATATTTCGTCATTTTGCTTCTTATGCCCTCCAATACGAACAGAGAAACCATATTTGTGTACATATAATTTGTAAAATTTCTCCACATCTTTGAGTGTATCAAAAATCATTCCAACCGCAGGCTTCAAATGCACTTTGCAATTTGTGTTGTCTGTGGCACTTGTCCAAGGGACCTATATAAGTGTAAAGTAGTATAATGAACAAACAAGGTAGCAACCTAGCAAACAAGAAAATATATCACAACATATATATTATTTGTAACTTACATCTTTACTAGGAGAAGATTCATGACTTGGTGTGCTTGGATATTCGAGGTGCGCTCCAACTCCGGCGTCGATGGCCGCAATAGAGACAGAACCAATGAGTATTTCGCTGGCGGCGGCATCCATCAATACTAAACAATCAATGAAGCAATTAACCATCAATACTAAATAATCAATGAAGCAATTAATCATCAACACTAAACAATCAGGAGTTGGGGACAATGAAGTAGCAACACCAGCAAGCCGCTTTGAATGCTAATTTGGATGTAGGGTGACACACAGCATGGCGCTTTCAATTTTAATGTATAACGCTAATTTACATGGATGAGCAGGCCTCATGACATTAACCAAACGAGGGAAAAGGTGATTAGGAACAAGCCATATGCACCGGACACGAGCTTGACCCGTTGTGGTGTTCGTTGAAGACGTCGGCAGTCTCGGCCAAGAGCAAGCGCGCGCAGGAGGACAAGGCACCAGGGCTGGGTCTATCACGCGCAGGGGGCGAGGGCCACGACGTAGCGATGGCCAAGGCGGGGTGGGGGCGGGCGCAACAATCACCAAGTCGGGCGCCGGGGCCAGGGGCGATCGCTGCAGGGGCGGGCGCAACCAATTGGCAGGGGCGGACGCAGGGCGGGGTCGTAGTGATGGCTAGGGCGAGTGCAGGCACACAGGGGCGGCCATAGCGATCGTCCAGTCCAGGGAAGCGATCTCGGCTCCAGCAACCTCGATCAGAAGGATCGGCTCACGTGGGGGTGGGGGGTTAATGAGAAAAAGATTGTCATGGTGGGATTAGTGGGAGGGGTTAAGTGTTAAGTTTATTCATCTCTACTCCTATCCATTGATCTAGTATCCTGCGATGTGGATTTGAGTTCTCATAGTTCTCATAGGATTAGAGTTTTCATCGGATACGTTCCCTTGAAAGTTATGCATTTATCTTTGCTTAGGCTTATTTAAATGCTAGAAAAATAAATAGTCATGCTATAATACTTATTCCTGTTTTATATATCATTATATGCATTGTGCTATGCCTTTGTGCGTTAAAACAAAATTCTTCTACTAGACCTCTGCATGAGATGAATTTTTCTGCTCCAGACAGACTTATATTGTGATGCTCATAGTAATTAATTGATGCATGTTCATGCCATCAACCTTAGTATATAAATGTCATATGATGCCCTCTATAAATTATAACTTATCTACTAGTGTGCATTTTTCAGAACCATGTTAGACAAATTAAGAATGTAACTATACTTAAATGCTAGTTTGAGCATCTAATTAATTAGTTTAAGCTTAAACCTTTTTACCCGAGCACACTAGCAATATTTCTATGGATTTAGGATTTGATATGAATTAATTGACCACATATCATGTGCATGTCCTTGTTATGTTGTCTAATAATTAAATTGTGCTCCGTTGATTGAAAATAACTCATTCCTTGTAGTTAGAAAGTCTATAAAAGAAATGGGCAACTATAGATTAACCCACCTCATCATATCATGCTGAATATTACCTTGCTAAAGGCCTAGTCACATTTCTTAATAAATAATCTCATACTCACATTGTCATGCTATACCCTAACATAGCTAATTTATTATGCATGGTAACAAAAGATCTATCAAGAAAATAACTCGTATCTTTTCCTTCATGCCAAGTCCATTAAACAAGATTATTGCAGTACCTTAGCATTGCTAGTCTCAATTATTCTTTTTATGGTGATGCCTTGCCCCCACACTGTGTAAGTTGCTTGCATCATTATTAGTTGTAATGCATAACCAATCTCGTATGTCAAGGAAGGAAATATATTTAGTAAAATAATTTAACACATAATGGTAACACTAAATATATACTCTCATACATCATGTCATTGCATCCATTTATTAAGAAAGTTCTACGAATCTCCTTATCCCATTCTTGACTTGCGTAGTGCATTATTTTACTAGGAAACGAGCCGGTAACAAGGACGAGAACATTGGTGCTGTAGAGATAGATGATAGAATGACTATGTTTTTGAGTGTGCTAACATTGCTCGGACTCCAGGCAAGCCCCGGTGCACTCCTATGTTTTAAAATTTTTATTCACATGTATATGTGTCATGATTGTACATTACGTGTAGGAATTGATTGGAACCCTAGTTGCATGTAGGAAAGAATAAATCCAATGGGTATAGGTCTACTTGGGCAGTCATTCGATAGATTGCTATGCTTAATATCGGGTCATCAGTAGCAAAAATCGAGTGGTATGGAGACAACTCGATGTAGGTTGATCTGGGACTTTATTACTTGTGACTCTCACATGATAATGATGGATCAATTTGAGATCGAACGGGGAAGTGCATGTGTAGGTTGAGGTGATAAGGTTGGACCTTTTTTGCCATAACCCTATTTTTGTCGATTAAGAACCCCCTTCTAGTGTCACCCCGTTGAGCAAGTTTGAACAGTACCAAGTACATACCTTTATATGGAAACTGGAAAACCGACGTAACTTGATTATCATATTGTTGGATGGTAACCCAACCTCTCTTCTGGTGATGATGCGGGTTATGGTGGAATTGGGGTATATGTTGGAAGGGAGAGTACATGGGCTACCCATGGATGGCTACCGACAGGAGCATCACATGAGGTGACGTGTACTCGGGAGAGGTTAGTCCCGGACCGACCCTATGGTGTCTCGTGAAAGGTGGTCGTACGTGACTCCTCGTGAGTGTGCGTGCGTCGTGTGCTTGGGTTTCTCCTGCAGAATGTAAATCGATTTGAGTCGCCGTCCCTCGTGGTTATTGAGTATCACTTGTGATCATTGTCCCATCAAAGAAAAATGAAATGATGATGATGAGATTGTATTTCTATTAATTGTATTGCAACCATGTTTGCTATAGTATAGTTGCATAACATTTATTTTATGCAAGAATCCTATTAATTTGACTAAAATATGAACATAAGGATTAATTATTAGTGTTGTTTTTGCGATTATTCCTACAATCTTTAGTTAGCTCCCTGCATGCTAGGTGTCGGTCTTAGTGTGCCATTTTGACGGGTAAGTCTTGCTGAGTATTAGTTGCTCAGGTTTTTACTCTGTGGTTTTGTGCAGGTGTTCTCCTTGATAATGAGGTATGTCTACAAGCTTGATATGCTTCATGATACAGTTCTAACGTGAGATATATTGCTTCCACTAATTATGTTACCAAATTTTAAATTTGTTTACATATCCAAATCTGAAGTTAAGTTGTAATAATTCAATTTTAATATTTCACAATAATCTTTTATACTCATATGTGTATATTTTTGAACTCTTGTTTTGTCAAGATATTATCTGA
This sequence comes from Eleusine coracana subsp. coracana, assembly GCA_032690845.1. Classification (NCBI taxonomy): domain Eukaryota; kingdom Viridiplantae; phylum Streptophyta; class Magnoliopsida; order Poales; family Poaceae; genus Eleusine; species Eleusine coracana. Next base: position 47,793,084 of record CM064430.1, read on the forward strand.
TGTTTGATCCTTCGACTACCCCTCATTCATGGGGCGGGGATGTGTCATAAATGCTTTGCACAGATTCAGGCGGCAAGATGTAGATGACTAAGTGGTATTTAAGTAAATATTTATATAATTATGTAAATTATAGTACTGCCCTAACAATTACCACCAGCTGTAATATATACTGTAAAACTGCTCGTAGTATCAAGTTTCGAGTAAAAAAATGTATGACCGACGGATTGACTTTGTGAGACTTAAATTGAATATTGACCGTACAGTGTGCAGGGGCACTGGGGCAGGGAGAAAGTCATTTCACTTGGAGGCTGGAACGAGGGAGACGAGAATGAACACCGACAGATTAGCTTGTTTGCAGACGTTGGGCTATCGTGTTGTTTGGATTGCATCCTCCCGCGACGTTAGAAAGTGGCGGAATGGTAGAGTCCACATATTTTAGCGTTGTGAGGGAGCACAGGAAGCTCGATTGAGTAGAGGGAGCAGGTCACCGAAATGTCCGAGCGAGGCCACCCATTCACCCAAGACGCGTACGTTTCATTGCCGTCCAGCTCCGGCAGGAGCCCGCGACCAGGGTCCAGTCCCCCAGCAGCTCTCGGAGGTCGAGCTCAGCGCCGAGGTCGTGCGTACGTGTCGCCGTCGGAGGATGCCTTCGTGGAGGTGGTACCCGTCGTATACCGTGCGCGTCGCCAAGGACCAGATTGTCACGGAGAAGGCTAGCGTGCCCTGTGTGGGTGTCTTCGCGGGCCCTGAATACTAGGGATGATGGATTGTTTTTGCGTGCTCTATAGCACTGGTATCACCACTGTAGTATTGTGCTCTGGCTATTGGGTTTCTCTCTTTCAGGAAGGGCACTCTAATCAGTACTCTCTACTTATACTTATGAGAGTAAGTGTAAAGAAAGAAACATTATCTACTACCGGTATATTCAACAAAGTAAGCTTAGCACAACTCTATCCGCTCCCCTTCCACCTCTTCTTTTCTGCCCGTAATCGATTCATTCCCAAGGCCGTCACACGCCGCCTCGTCACCGTCCTCGGTCAGGTGTTGCCATATCTGGATGCAGCGCCACCACCGGTTCCGCCAGGTCATGGCCCGCCACATGTGGCCAACACAGGAGGCCCGCATGAAAAAAGTGAAACATTGCTGTGGTCATCATGACGAGTATGGTCGCGACGGCGCCGGCACCGTCCTTATCACCTTTGCCTCCCCCCTCGCCCCCTCCGTGGTGGATGTGAGGGAGGGGATGGTGGCTACCACAATGGCTGCGATGGACATGGTCGTCAAGGCCACCACCGACATTACGGGGCGGTAGCGAGATCGTCAACCATGGTCGTTGACGCCGTCCACATTGCAGCACGGGGGCTCGTCGACCTGCCGGACGGCCCAGAGCCGGTGGGGACTGTCTTATGTCTCACCATGCATGGCGATACTAAAGTGTACAAGACGGTCATGACAGCAACGGAGGCAACAGCGAGGATGGCGCTTATGGCCAGGACGGTGATGGTGGCATATGCCATCGAGGCCTAGAATTATGGTTTGGAAGCGGGGCTAACACTAATCTTTTTTGGGTCAGCTGATGGTGCGGTAGTGACATACGGTGTTAGTCACTACTGCACTTTATTTATTGTTCCTAATGACGGCCTTAGTAACGAACATGTAGCTCATCATAAATTTATGTATAAATCATTAATGATTATTATGATGGACTCCACATCTACGACGCGTTACTGAAAGTCACTTTTATAGTAGGGCAATGACGGTCACAACTAAAAAAATCATGTCAACTTTAACTGAAATTAAAGCATTTACTGCTAGGTATTTATTGGTCACCATATTCATTTATGACAGAAGAATTTATTGGTCGTTTATTTATGATTGTTGAATTTATTACGATTTCATTTATGTTGACAAAATTTACCGTGGGTCATAGTACTATAGGAGGTGTTTCTCCATACTTGAGGACGATTGCGTGGAAGACTGAGAACAGTTTAGGGCGTTTGCATATACCACACGTGTATCCCGGTTCGAAGTTTTGCCGTGTGCTTAGAGTTTTACTGTGTGCTTTTGTACGGACACACGGCAAACGTCTCGTGTACCGTGGGTAGCGAGAAAAGCGAACGGTAAAGCAAAGGCACACGGTAAACCACTGGTTTGCCGTGAGCCGCCTGACAAGCACACGGCAACCCACCTGTTTGCCGTGTGCCGCTTGTCTTGGCGCACGACAAACATCCTGTGGGCTGACAGCAGGCTCATGCCGTTACGGTGTCAAACTCGCCGCCAAAAAATAGTATCTTTACCATGTGCCAGCGGCCACCACACACGGCGAACATCCACATTCACCGTGTGCCACATCTGACTCACGGCGAACTAGTAGTATTTATAATGAATAAAATTCTAACAAACTATGAAATTCAAACAAAGAATTTGGTTTTTTAACCCAAAAGAGGGTGGAACACTAGTAGCAGTCAGACCGCGGACAGGGCGGTCAGACCGTGGGGTCTCTAGAGGGACATCTTCTCTCTGAACGTCTGGCGGTCACATCGTGAAAGATGAAAGTCAGACCCCGCTAATGGTCTGACCGACGGAATAGCATTCAGACCGTGGAATGTCCAGAGGCACATTCTTCTCTCTGGACAACTCGCGGTCAGACCGCAGGCATCAGTGGATTTTCAATCTCTTACCACCAATATATCACGTATATCATCAATACCAACACAAATCATGAGTACGCACATATATCACCAATATGTCACATATATCATCCATATGTCACATAAGTTCTAATACATCACATGTCCACATAAGCAAATGCATAGAAATAAAAGGGTACATAATTTCGAAGGGTTTAGGGTACATAAGTTCAAATACATCACACAAAGTTCACAACATTCATAACTGAAGTTCACACAAGTTCACAACATCCATAGAAATAAAAGGGTACATAAGTTCATAACAGAAGTTCACAACAACAGTTCAGAACCAAGCTCACGGCGTCTCCGGTGTGCTTTTCTTCAATACTTGCCCCTTCAAGCATCTCCTCATCTCTGGATTTAGCTGTAATGGAGATGTGTTAGCAAAGAGATGGCTGGAATATTGTTTTAATTAATTCGATGGTTGTATACATAGGGATTGAAGTTCAACTCAAGGTCAAAAAAAAAGAGCAGAATTGAAGTTCAACTAAATGTACCTCAGAAAGGACATGATGACATAGCTTCATGGTAGAAGGGACTACTGGAAGTCGATATTAGCTCGGTGTCACCTTCGTGTGCTGGGGCACCTTCGTTTGATGGGGCACCTTCGTTTGATGGTGTCTCCGGTACTTCGGTGCCACCGTTTGATGGTGAACCCGATACTAGCATCGAATCATCGCTTGATGAAATGGGTGCTTCAACATAGTAACCTAATATGTGATGATCTGCATTAGGTAGTGCAATTGTTGGATTATCTAGGTGCTCAAGTTTGTAGTTAGGGGGCGATGTATGGACTGGTTGTAACATACCTCCAGCGTGTTGATGACCAGCTCCAAGTGCACCTCCTTCTCCAGAAGGCCCCGCATCCCCGTCCTCACTTTGTAGCAGAAATAAATTGTAGCGGAGTCGTGGGATGTTTGCTGCAGTAAGAGTGACAATTGTTAGAGGAAACAATGTAACATTATCGGAGCAAGAATATGTTATAACTCAGTTAGCGTTGGCCTGAGCTGCTGGATCCATCGGTATAGCTGGTTGTACCCTTATCCAAATTGTCCACATGTGCATTTTAGTACCATTTGTGATGATGCCAATATTCATTATCGGAGGTATAGCTGATAGGCATGCATATGTTACCATGCCATATTCCATATCCGCATAGTTAACACAGATACTTGAAACTATACATATGTTCTTGAAGATTCTAGGTATCAGATGGGTCTGGTACCAAAAGACTGGTGGCAGTCCAACTATGAACAGCCACAGTGGTTAGAGATTTCCGATATTTTGTTGCCTAGGTAGTGTCTGGTAGTTGGGAAGTGAGTTATCAATGTCTACTTCAATGGAACCATGATTGAGCGTCAGTGGCAACAACGAAAGGTAACGATCCTCAATCTTAAGGAATGGGCTATGCAAGATCTTAGAGGTTATTTCTAGGGCGCCGGTTACCACCACATAATCACAAAGGTACTTGGAGATCTGTTTTGTCTCAATAAACACACTCGTCTGTTTGTGTACGGCTGACTGTATCGCGGCTTGATCGATGAAACATGGAGAGTGGGTCTTCAAAACTACTACGAGGCCTAAAATTTTTGCCTCATTGTAGTTGAGCTCTTTGTCATCAAAGATCACGAGGTCTGGCCAGTGGAAAGCCGCCATCTCCTGCATAAAATAAGATTGATGTCTCACTAGAATAAAATCTTCATGACTCATGTAACTTCATTATCTTACTCAATTGGATAACTAACTACATATGAAACTAAAATTGCTAAGTAAAATTAGCTAAATAACTAGTACTATCAACATACAAGCATTTCTCAATTACCGGAAGAACATTTTACAAATCCATCATTTTGCAAGCATTTCATAACATACAAAGAATTGAACAAACAAGGCAAGCCTCTAGTATCAACATATACATTCATCATTTTCGTACATTTTTACATGCAATTTAACCTACAATTTGCATATAAAGCAATTCAAATTTAATTTGCATACAAAGCAATTCAATTTTGACCACCACAATTTATTCCATTTCATACAATTCAATTTTTCCAATATGCATACAAAACAATTCAATTCCATTTCATTCCAAGCAATATTTGTATATTGGAAAAACAGATTAAAAAAAGGAAAAAAAAAAAGAGAAGAACCTCACCTCGGGTGGCTGGCCGTCGGGTCGGGGGAGGCCGGCGTCGGGAGCCCCGGGCTGGAGCCGAGCGGGGCCGGAGTTGGGGGTGGCGGAGAAGGGGTAGCGAGCGTCGGTGACTGGAGTTGGAGGCAGCGGTGTCGGGTGGCGGCGAAGCTCTGTGCGGTGGGGGCGGAGCTCGGCGCGGCGAAGCTCGTCGGCGTCAGGTGGAGGAGGAGGGGGCGCGGGGGATGGAGGCGCGGCAGGGGCGTGGGAGATGGAGGCGCGGCAGGGGCGGAGCTCGGCGTGGCGAAGCTCGTCGGCGTCGGGTGGAGGAGGAGGGGGCGCGGGGTGGCGTGGGGGATGGATCGAGGAGGAGAAATTAATGAGTGGAGCGCGACCGGCCGGGTTGTCTTATCCATTCGGGCGGTTGCCGTGTGCCATAGACCTTGGCACACGGCAACACATGGCGCACGGCGACGACGAACGCCCGAATGGATAATTAAGTCGAGCAGTTTGGTCCACTCGATTTTGTCCAGCGCGGCGAGGAGAAGAAGACGTGCAGCCGACGCCGCTGATGCCCGTCGCATCCGTCGACCGCCGCCGGCGCCCGTCGGCTCCGTCACCCGCTGACCCGCTGCCGACGCCCACCACCGCTGACCCGTGCCGCCGAGCGCCGCCAGCAGCATGTCGGCGAGATCGAGGGGATCGACGTCCGGAGCCCGCTCCGGGGGCGGATGGCCGGTGAGCCCCATTCCGCCGCACTTGCTACCCGTGATTCAGTGCTCATGGGATGCTGATTCGAAGCTCGTGCTTCTGACCGCGGACACGGATAGAAATGGAGGAAGAAAATTCTTCCAATGCATGAAGAACGCGCGGGTAAGCATCAGTTCTAGGGCCTCGTCTTCGATTAGGTTTTGTTCGATTCGATTTGTGAAACTGATTTCGTTCGAATTTGGTCATGTGATTTGAGTGTATTTGTGTTGCAGTTGCCTGATGCCTGCAATTTTTTCAAGTGGGAGGACGAGTACTACAAGTACTTGGTAAAGAATGGGTTTCTCGATCCATACTTCCAGGAATCCGCCCCTCCTGCAGTTGATAGGCGGCTGCAACCGAAGCATCGTGTAGATGAGGCAGGGATATTGCCAGTTCTACACGAGTTACAGGTGAAAGTCGAGAAGATGGAGCGTGACATTGTTGAAGTGAAGCAGGTCATGAATCGCAGGGGCCATCAAAATGGAGATTTGATTTCTATTCTTGTTGCCTTGAATGTACTGTTAGTCCTAGTTGCTCTGCTTGTAGCAGTGTTGAAGTAACATATGTGCTGTAGTGAAATCCGTCTGTAAAGTATCCACGTGATGTATATACGTATGAACAAGATCGATGTCAATGTTGAACCCAGTTTAGTTCATGAACAAGATGGCAAATATGTTGCATAAGGTAGGGAAAGCTTTTGGGCTTTGGTTGATGGATTCATTTTTGAAAGTAACGAGACCAACAATATGGCTAAGAACCACTAAAAAATATCAAAAAATGTTATTAAAGTTAGTTGCACGATGTACTTCTTTCCTTGTGAATCATCGTGCATAACATAATGTTAAATTCCTGTTGCAACGCACGCATAAATTCCTATTATCTACGTATGAAAGAGCAAATCAAGTCAGCTGACAGCGGTAAGACTGGAGGACGCAACGGTCGGACCGCCACAGTCGACTAGAGCCAAAACTTCTCTGCCCTCACAGCGGTCAGACCTTAGGTTATTGAGGTCAGACCGCCAGGGGCTTTCGGGCACAATAAATTAATTCTTCCTTCTCTCTTATCCATTCATTCACTTAGCCCTTCGGCCTCATCTTCCCAAACCCGACCACCACACCTCTCTATCTCCCTTCTCACCATGAGGGTGACCCTCCACCAAGGGGAGAGGATCCTCCATCATTCCCGGTCCAACCAAGGGCGTCCCCAGTCACACCGAACGCTCCTCCACCATGTCCTCTCGGTATATCGTCGTTTCCTCTCTCTTTCCCTATGAATTTCATTTTTTTGCTCTAGGGTTTGGAAGTTGGGGATTCAAAATTGGTCCATGGATATGTGAAATTGATGGATAGAATGGTATTCTAATGTGATTGTGAGCATATGTCCCAAGTTTGTTTGATGGATTTTGTCATTAGAGGGATGAATCAAAATGAACATTTTCGGTCTTATTCTGGTTCTAGCGGTCTGACCGTAGTGGTAACGGTCAGACCGCCAGGCCAACAGTGTCAATATTTTCCTTACTCATTGCCATATTAATCTTATCCTTTTCCTTTACTCGTTTACTTTGTGATCAGAGGCAACAACCGTAAGAACAAGTCCTTTCCAAAGGTGGTCACAAAAAGAGGGAGGGAAAAGAAAAGAATGGAACAATCTGAGTCCGAGCTAGATGATCCAAATGATGAATCTTATGAGGCATCTGAACATGAGTTCGGTCAAGGCTCTTCTGCAGTTCATGGTGGTGGACAAGATGATGAAATGGGTAATGCTAGTGATGAGGATCATGAGATCAATGTCACTCTATTTTGCGGACAAAAGAAAGCATGGACAGCCACTAGCTATATTCAAGCTCGCCGAGTGACAACTTATACTTTGGAGAATGATTCACCATCCCCTCACTTCCACACCAAGGTACAACACGATGCATTCTTCGGTCATCTTTTGAACAAGAATGTCTATGAGCATAGATGGATTGATTGGGAGTTCATTGCTAAATATGCTACTATCAACTGCCTTATTGACAAGTTTCGTCATATTCGTCTCTTTGAGTTTGTTAAGCATAAATGTGATTGGAATGATAACATCATACGACAATTTTATGCCACTTGTGAGATTGATTGGGAAAATGAAAAGATTGAATGGATGACTGGGACAAGGCGCTATAATGCTACTATCCAAGAGTTTGCTATTGCAAACAAATTGGATTATGCTCACATTTGGGGTTCACATGATGTTTGGAATAAAAACAAGCTGATGGAGACTATATGGTATGCATATTATGAGGCAGCCAGCCATGGGCATCAAGTCAAATATGGTACCGTCACCAGTCTAAAACTTGTTCCAACTGTAGTTAACAAAATCGTCCGTCACACCATATTTTCGAAAAGTGGCAATCCGGATGCTGTTCATGATCATCATTGGAATTGTATTCACCACATTTTGGAAGGGCGAACTATAGATGTTCTTCGGTTTGTCTTGAAGAACATTGAGGATATCTCTTGCAGCATTCAACAAAGTCTTTATTATGCGCCATACATCATGTCCCTCATACTTGTCAAGACTCATTTCAGTGCTCAAAATTGTGATGTCAAGCACAAGGGATATGGTCCATTCCGAGCAAGTCCTCAACTACTTAACCCTCATGAGCAGCAAGGAAATCCTGATGCACAAGGCAACAATGATGCTAATGGTCCTCCAAACGATGCAGATGATACACCCCAGCAGCCTCCACCTCCTCATTTTCCTCATCCTTCATGGCAGCAATTGGGACCTCCTCCGGCTGATTTCTTTAATCATCTCATGCCTCACATCCAACAAGCTAGTCAACAAGGTATGCAAGCTGGTATGGCCTCCTTCTCCACCAACTATAATGAGCAGTTTCACGAGCCCACTATGACGAGGATGGGCACTATTGAGCAGTCCGTTAACTTGGCTAGAACCGATATCTCTGCTCTTAATGATCAATTTCAGAATTTGAGCACTGATGTCACCGATTTGAGGACAGAGTTTCAGGGATTTCAGCAGCAATTTACTGACTTTATGGGTCATTTCTATCACCTCTATCCTTGTCCTCCTCCGCCACCGGGTTACATGCCATATCCTTACTACCCTCCACCTCCTCCACCAGCATCGGAGGATTGAGTCCCTTTTGGAAATTGATGACAAAGGGGGAGAAGAACAAGCAAGATGAAAGCTCAATGATTTGAGAATGACTTGACATTGATCCTTAGTCTCAAAAACATTCATTTATATTGCATTTCATGTTTATTTACCTTTGTTGCTTGCATGTGTGCTTGTAAACCTAGTTATTTGCTTTCATTTGAACGTGGCTTGTAATATTGTTCTATGCACTCGAACCTATGGTATTGTAATGTGTGATAAACTATGTTGGCTTGTTTAAATCTCCTTTTCTATACATGCAAGAACCAAGACATGGCTCAAGAGAATAAAACCAAGACGTGGCTCAAGAGAATTAAAATGCTGTGAAAAGTTACATATACATTATTGGCTCAAGAACATGCAAGAACCATTTTCTGAAAAAGAAACAATGAAAAGCTTCAAAATGCAATTACTACTAAAATTTGCAGAAATTAATTATTCCATTTGGTGTACGGTTTAGGAATGCTATGAGATGCATGTATACCAAAATTGATGATTTTTTGATGAACAGAAAAGCCTATAAGAATTTATTTAGGTTTTCATTATCTCAATTTTGTAGAGAAAGTTACTGCGATTCCAAGAGTTTATGTTGCACCACTGGATAGATCTATCTACAGGGAAACCAATAAAATGTTTTTTGAATTTTTCGGAGCTATAATTTTACAGATATGAATTATTGTATTTTAACTAGTTTTCTGTATTCTATAATTTGTTTTCAGTGACGGTCTGACCGTTCGCATTTTCCGGTGCGACCGCCATATGTTCAGAGAGCATGCAGCTATGCCGCTGGACATCCCACGGTCTGATTGCCCGCGTGGCGGTCTAACCGTGGGTGCAGTTTGCCGTGCGCATCGAACCTTGGCTCACGGCGAAATGACCAATAGTTCGCTGTGCGCTACCGATCTTGGCACACGGTGAAATGCGGATAGGCACTTAGCCGCACGTGGTCTAACCGTGAGACTTCACGGTGCGACCACCAGCTATTCAGAGAGCAGCTATGCCTCTGGACATCTCACGGTCGGACCGGTAGATCCGTGGTCTGACCGCCTTTGTTGTTTGCCGTGAGCCTGGGATCTTGGCCCATAGTGAAATGTGAGCCTGGGATCTTGGCCCATAGTGAAATGTGGATCGGGACTTAGCCACAGTTCCTCAAAACAAGCCTTTTCATCCTTATCCTACTCAAGTGAAGCTAGTGATTGCTTGCTGCATCCTTCACAACTAGATACTAAGGCATGGTCAGGATGAACACTTCCATCAGAACAGGATTGGGTGGGCAACAACAACAACAACAATGTTGCAGCACCTAATGATGTCGCCATGGACAATGCAGCTTGGGCAGCACAGAGGGAGACATGGGCGCAGCAGATGTGGCAAAACATTGTTGATTGCTGGTTATTGTGATGATGCTGTAAAGTTTTTGTTCATGTTGCTCAAACACATAGCTGAAACACAAGTCAAGATACTACTGATAGCTGAAACACAAGTTGATTCTAGCATGCAAAGATCAACTGATATTTTGCAACATACTACTGATATCAACTTGATTCTAGCCAGCCATCATTTTTACACAAAAGGGAGGATTCACTTCCTACCAAGTTCATCAGATCAACATGGATCGATCTACCATCCTATTTACAACAAAAGAAGAGCCCAAAATAAACCAATAACCAACCCACATGATCCTACTTGATCATGTTGAACATTACAGCAGGCATTGTACCTTCCTTGCAAATTCTGCTTCAACTAATCCTATCTATCTAAGTAGTACTAGCAGAATCTATGTACATCTTGCACTTCCAAAATGCTCAACTCCAACTGACAAGTGAGCAGCTGCACATCGATCAGACCATGCATTCAATCCAAAATAAACAACAAAAGACCCGGAAAGTCTCTATTTCATGAACACGAAGACAACAGCGGCTGCCATTGCCACCACCAGACCAATGCTGAACAGGATCGCGCGCCTTGCCTTCTGCTCAATGGCGGCAAGGGCAGCATCCTTGGCTGCAACGGCAGCTTCCTTTGCGGCAACGGCAGCTTCCATCTCTTCACTGGCCACCTTGCAGCGCTCCTCGAACAAGGCAATCACGTTCGACATATTGTCAAGCAACAACTCCACGGCTGGAGGCCACTCGGGGTCAATCCAACGCACGAAGTTGCACGGGTTCTCCTACAGAACAAAGCGAGCCAAAGAAATGAATGAGTTCAACAATTTTTGCATGGATTAATTCAATAAAAAATCGGTCTGATTCCACAAACCAGCCGAGCGCATCCGTAGAAGTGACGGCCGGTGTTCTTCCCTTGGTTGCAACGGAACCAATGAGGAGGCTCTTGATGATGGCATTTGAGCTGCCACTGTTCGTCATCGCCATCCGAGACAGGGCAACCTCGAGGAACATTGGTCATGGAGTCCGCCTTCAATCACACCAAACCGCAACAATCACACAAATGCGCAATGTAAACCAACCAATCCGAAAGATTTTGAAGTCGTACCACCCAATCCATTCTTGAAATCGACTAGCATTCCAAACAAATCCGTCATCATGAAAATCCCGCAAGAAATCGAATCGGGAAACAAACCCCTGATTTGGTCCCAAATCTAATCGAAACGAAACCCTAGAACAAAGAGGCAATGGGAAACACGGCGGGCGGGGCTTACCGGCGATGAAGACACCAAGAACTGGTCCACCTCCTTCTCCCTCGCAACGAGCTCACGGATGGGCCATTCATGGACACCGAGGACGACACGACGGACACGAGGTCCGCCATCCGTTGCCGCAGACCACCACGACCAACCGACCACATCGCGCCGCCACCACCGGATGTGCAGCAGCTCGGGGTCGGGGACGAATCGCTCGGCGAGGAGTCGGCGGGAGGCAAAAAGCCGCTAACCAGAGAGGGAAAGAAGGGAGGCGAAGAGTCAGAGTGGTGAAGCTCACCGCTTACTCTGCTCGAGCTTGTATATAGCTGAGGTGGAAGGCCGGTAAAGCGCACCGCTTGGGCCACCCGGTGCTCAGAGCGCATCAAATGCAGGCCACCAAACACGCGCCTCGGGCTTCTGTTATGCTAGCCAGCCCACTAACCAGGCAACCGAACACGATCTTGTGCGGGCCAAAATCTGCTATGCAGGCAACCCAACAACAGCGTTTTTTCGGCCCTGCATTCACCAAGGCTGGACTGGGCCAAAACTAACCAAGGCAACCAGACACACTCTATGCCTCTGGACATCGCGCGGTCTGACCGGAAGTTGGTGGTCTGACCTCCTTTGTTGTTTGCCATGAATTTCTGCTGTAGCACACGGCGAAGTGACCAAACAAAACGTTCACCGTGTGCCTGGGATCTTGGCCCACGGTGAACTGTGGATCAGGACTTAGCCACAGTTTCTCAAAACCATGGTCTGACCGTGAGACTTCACAGTGCGACCGCCAGCTGTTCAGAGAGCAGCTGTATGCCTCTGGTCATTGCGCGGTCTGATCGGGTGATTGGCGGTCTGACCTCCTTTGTTGTTTGTCGTGCGTTTCTGTTGTAGCACACAGCAAAGTGACCAAAAGTTTGCCGTGTGCCCGTGATCTTGGCCCACGGTGAAATGTGGATCGGGACTTAGCCGCAGTTCCTCAAAACCATGGTCCGACCGTGAGACTTCATGGTGCGACCGCCAGCTGTTCAGAGAGCAGCTATGCCTCTGGACATCACGCGGTCTGACCGGGAGATTGGCGGTCTGACCACCTTCATTGTTCGCCGTGTGCTTTGGGTCTTGGCCCACGGTGAAATGTGGATCCGGACTTAGGGTCAGCTTGGATCTCTCTTCAACCAAACGGCCCCTTAATCACGAACGGCTCTCGCTCCGACCGCTCCTCACTCACTCTCCCTCGAGCTCACATCGCCGCCGTTACGCCCTCCCCGCCGCCTTTTCGCCGCCATCGCGCCCTCCCAGCCACCGCGCTGCCGGCGCCCTCCCCTCTGCCCTTCCCTCCACCCTCCCTTCCCCTCCCCGTCATCACCCACCGCGCCCCCTACCCCGCCGCCCTCCCCTCCCCTCATCCCTATCCTCCCCGAGTCCGGCGACCCCGCCTTGACCCCAGCCGCCTCCACATCGACGTCAAGCCCGCTCCTCGGCCTCCTCGACGTCGGATTGAAGCCCGGCCCCGGCCTCCTTCCCATCGACCGGAGCAGCCCGCTCCTCCCCGGTGGCCCGACGCTGCCACCCCTGTTCCCGGTGGCCCGGCGTCGCCGCCGTGACTCGCCGCCCCACCACCACTGGCCCCCGACACCCTCCACCCGTCGACATTCAGGGAAGGGAAGGTGAGCTTTTTCTCTCTTTTTTTGTCATTTTTTCTTCTTGTTTTCTTATTTGAAATATGGAATAGATTGCTTGCATGTTTTATATTTTGTCAACATTTGAAACGAATTTCTTAGAATTATTCCAGTTTGTATCTTATGAAATCGTTCAAAAATGTTGGATTTGCAATTTGACCGGTAATTGAGAAATGGTTGTATATGTTGATAGTAATAGTTAGTTAGGGCATGATAGAAATTGATTTTTATAACACTTGCTCGTATGTTAAAGGATGGATAGCCGTGACTAGATGTACACAGGCCGGCGGGGTAAGCGCGACTATGACATAGATTTCATTTACAAGGTCGATGGATTCTTGAAAAAGGCATTTGAATTAGGACAGAGTAAAGCAGTGTGCCCATGTTCCAAGTGTGAGAACAAGATATATAAAACAAAGTTAAAAATGGGTCAACATATTTGCAACAATGGGTTTGTGGCAAACTACACCCGGTGGATCTGCCATGGTGAAGCCCATCAAGCAAGGCACGAGGTCGTGAGGCAATGCATCGAGGATTATGATTCTGATGCCGGGTGCGGGGATATGTTACATGACTTTCATCAGGCACACTTCGACGAAGGACCTAGTCATGTTGGGGAGGATCAGCCAGAGCCTACCGCAAGAGCCTATTACAACATGTTGTCTTCGGCACAAAAACCATTTCATGACTATACGGATGTTTCTCAATTGGATGCTATCGGGCGGCTAATGGCGTTGAAATCTCAGCTTGGCATCAGCCGAGACGGCTTTGATAACATGTTGACGGTTTTTGGTAGCCTTCTTCCGGGTGGTCACTGTCTGCCATGCAACATGTATGAGTCACAAAAACTCCTTCGTGCACTTAAGATGCCGTATGAACAGATACATGTTTGTCCGAAGGGATGCGTCTTGTTTAGGAAAGAGCATGCGGATGCAAAGTACTGTCCCAAATGCGAGTCCGCTAGGTACCTGGATGTAGACTCTGGTGATGGTATTAAGAGGCAACTTGAAATCCCTGTGAAAATCCTACGGTACCTTCCGTTCATACCGAGGATCCAACGACTATACATGACCGAGGAAACCGCAAAACAGATGAGATGGCACAAAGAAGGCAAACGATATAGTCCTTTGAATATGGTACATCCAACTGATGCTGAATCATGGCAGTATTTTGACAGCAAGTACCCTATGGAAGCTGAGGATCCTCGTAATGTACGTGTTGCATTGGCGACACATGGGTTCCAACCTTATGGAATGTCGTCTGCCCCATACACTTGTTGGCTTGTGTTCATTATCCCTTTCAATCTCCCTCTGGGCGTCATGTTTAAACGTCAAAACATATTCTTGTCGTTGATAATTGATAGACACACGGGGAATAATATGAGTGTGTACATGGATCCTTTGGTTGATGAATTGGAAAATGCTTGGGATGTTGGGGTATGGACATACGACCGAGCAACAAAGACAAACTTCAAAATAAAAGTGTGGTACATGTACTCCATGCATGACCATCCAGCATATGGGCTATTTTGCGGCTGGTGTATTCACGGGAAGTTTCCGTGCCCCGTATGTAAGTCAGCTGTCTAGTTCTTCTGGTTACAAAAGGGTGGCAAGTATGTTGCGTTGGACAAACACTGACAATTTCTCCCTATGGACCATCCATTCAGACGGGATGTAAAGAACTTTACAAAGGGTGTGGTGGTTGAAGACCCGCCGCCGCAGTTTTTGACAGGTGCCGCTGTTCTTGAGCAGTTAGACGCGCTCCAAGCAAATGAAGGAGGTGATGGCTTTGTGGGATATGGTGTGGTTCATGCCTGGACTCAGAAGTGTGGCCTATGGAGGCTCTCCTACATGAAGCACATTCTTCTTCCTCATAATCTTGATCTGATGCACACTGAAAAGAATGTCGCCGAGGCATCCTGGTGCACAATCATGGACATTCTTGATAAGACAAAAGACAACATTAAGGCTAGACTGGATCAAGCTAGGTTATGCAACAGACCAAAGCTCAACATTCCGCCTCTCAAAGACGGCAAGAGATGGAAGAAGCCTCCAGCCGATTTTGTACTGAAGAGGCACCAAAGGAAGGAAGTACTAGAATGGTTTAAAACTTTAATGTTCCCCGATGGGTATGCAGGGAATCTCAGTAGGGGGGTGAACTTAAGTACCATGCGAATCAATAGGGTTCAGAGTCATGACTGGCACATATGGATTGAGCGGCTTCTTCCGGTGCAGGTTAGAGGCTACCTCCCTGACCATGTGTGGCTAGTGCTGGCTGAGTTAAGCTATTTCTTCCGCACCCTTTGTGCTAAGGAGTTGCCTCGGACTCTGGTTGCGAAAATGGAAAAAATGGCTCCTGTGTTGCTTTGTAAGTTGGAGAAGATCTTTCCTCCTGGTTTTTTCAATTCGATGGAGCATATGATTCTGCACCTTCCATATGAGGCACGAATGTGTGGACCTGCGCATGGCCGTTGGTGCTACTCAATTGAGAGACAATAAAAGGTTCTCCGAACCAAATGTAAAAACAAGTGCAAGATTGAAGCCTCGATGGCAGAGGCATACTTAACTGAGGAGGTATCAAACATCACAACAAAATACTATGCTGACACCCTTCCAAGCGCGCATAATCCACCTCCTCGTTACAATGCAAACGAAAATGAATCAAAGCTCAGCCTATTCGTAGAGCAAATTGGAAGTGCAAGTGTTCGGACTGCTAAGACCTTGCGACATGCAGAGTACCACACTATCATGATGTATGTGTTGACCAACCTTTCTGAAGTGCAGCCATACATTACGTAAGTTCATACCGCACTACATTATTTCTAGTGGATGGTCACTAATCTTCATCTAATTCATCTCATTTTTCTTTTCTTTTATATAGAGAATTTCTGCAATAATTCTGGGTGAGAAAAAGGGCACCGACCGCGCATCAAGTTGATACCCTTCTTAAAGAGGGTGCAGGAAGTGCATCGCCGGATTTTATTTCTTGGTTCAAACAAAAAGGCCAAAACGATTCATCCATGTGTCTCGAGTTGAGACAGGTTGCCAATGGATGCGATACTAGGGTAATGTCGTATGGTGGCTATGATGTGAATGGATATCGCTTTCACACAAAACGGTACGATGAAAGTCGACCCAATCAGAGAACCACAAATTCTGGAGTTTGTACGACATCGCGAGATGGGGTCGAGTACTATGGAATAATTGAAGAAATATATGAACTAACATTTAATGGTTGCAAACCTCTTAAGCCTGTCATATTCAAATGCCATTGGTTTGATCCTAACCAAGTACGGCGGGAACACGAAAAGGTTGGAATAGTTGAAATTCGACAATCATCCGTCTATCTAGGAGACGATGTCTATATTATGGCTCAACAAGCGACACAAGTGTATTATCTCTCATACCCGTGCAAAACCGACGAACGTCTTCAGGGTTGGGATGTTGTGCACAAGATCACGCCACACGGTGGACTACCTGTCCCCAACAATGAAGATTATAATATAGACCCAAACACATATGATGGAGAGTTCTTTCAAGAAGCTGGGTTACAAGGGAGATTAGAGATAGACTTAACCGGAGCAATGGAAATAGAAGTAGACGAGGATGGTGAAAGCGTTGATGTCGAGGATAATGGAGATGACGTTGACAATGCGCAGGACTTAGAATTACTTGAGGCAGTACACTTAGGAATTGATGAGGACATTCCTCCTTGTGAGCACGTGGCTGATTTTGATCTCGACATGCATGACAGTGATGATGAGACAGACGATCCAACTAATCCCGATCACGTTAATTATTTCTAATACATGTAAGATCCGTACTAAAATATTATTTAGTTGTTTATTTCATAATAAAATGTCTTAATTGTTTTACTGTTTTTAAGTTATATGTCCTAATTGCGTCTGAAAATATTATGTTTAAGTTATATGTCCTAATTGTTTTATTGTTTTTAATTGCAGTGACTGAGAAAAGATGGTAGGAGGAGGTGCAGTGTGCAATTGCGCGTCTCTTTTTAGAAGAGTGATGCCAGGTACCGATGTACCTCTCGGTTCCACACGAGGCGTGGGTCTGGGCAAGGGTGGCCCCAAGGGTCTAGGGACGAGCAGCGGTCGAGGTCTAGTGAGCAGCAGCAGGAGTAAACGCACTCGGTCTTCAGTGGAGGAGGAGGAGGAGGAGGAGGAGCAGCAGGAGGCGGCTGAGGAGGAGGAGGCGGAGGCTGACGAGGAGGAGGACGAGGAGGAGGAGGAGGAGTCGGTGGAGCTGCCTACTATCTGGTTGCGAGGTCCCTCTCGACTCCCTGACAGGCCGATACCTCTCGGCATACGCCCGGTGATTCGACCTAAGCCGCCAATGTAAGTAATTTAATATGTTATCACTACTTCTTCATTTGGTATATTGAAAATTACTATGGAAACTAATAATTAATCTTTATCGCTTTTCATAGGAATTGGAAAGTAGTGACTCCAGGTGCTCACAAGCGCAAGGTAAACGACATCCTCGGTACTTTGTGCAGGCAGCACTTTCCAGGCAAGGTCCACATTAAGGGAAGGTATGAGCCAGCGTGGATGTGGAATCACTACCGCCACGCCCCAGATCAGTTGGACCAATTAAATAGGCGCTAGGACTCTAAGGCGGATCGGGTGGTGGAAGAGCTGTGGGTAAGTCTTTCTAGCACTACATTGCTCAATTTTCATCGCATTTATTATTTAATTATGTAACAATGACTGAATAGCTTGTGTTTGCATGCAGGATTTCTACACGTGTGAGTCGGGGTACGAGGATGAGGCTAAGGTTGTGGCTCACAACAAATGTCATAAGTTCGTGAAGGACATGCACTACAAGGCGCAAGTTCAGTGCGTCATCAACTATTGTGCCACTCTTGAGCACCGACGCGTCAAAAAAGAAGAGGCTAGAGAGATGAAGCTGACAAAGGAGCAATATTTGCTGGTAAATATATATTTATTCTTCAATTTAGTACATCTCTTAACTTGGTTCTCCAACATCTCTGTCACTTGATCACGTAGGTGCCTGCGTGGTGGTGCCGTAATGATTCCCCGTGCTGGGAAAGCATCGTCGACAAGTGGTTCATGCAGGAGCGGGAGGAGATGCACGAAGCTGGCCGAAAGCAACGTGCGCTGATGCAGGGTCCATCACACCACCAGGGCAGCCTTAGCAATGAGGAGTACAGGGATCGATGGGTATGGGGATTCATTTCTTCGTTATAATGCTCAATCGTGCATAAATTGTAATTAACTTGTTGTTTTTTTTGCAGTCCGAGGCACATCAAGGCGTTGAATGTCCTAAGTTCGTGGGGTGGGCTATGGCCCACAAGGGGAAGGCTTCCGAGACCACCTACAACCCCAACGACCCACCATCGGCGTACAGTAACCCCACCGTCCACTCCCGCATCAGTGCGTATACGGAGGTGGGCAGGCAGGTCTATGGGCCGGAGTGGGATCTGAGCGCCCACCCTCTAGATGGCGAGTTGATCATGAGGGCGGGAGGAGGCAAGAAGCATGGCCAGTTGATCATAGGTGACGGCAGTGTAGACTCAGCTAGTTGTCCCACCCTCTCCCAGATTCGAGCGAAGGACCCAGCCAATGCCCCGGCCATACGCCCACGACAGACCATTGCACAGCTGCGTGTGCAGTACCTCGAGGTTAATTCTGCTTCATTAACCAATTATTCAATAATTAATCAGTATTCGCCTTGCATTGTAACATTGGGTTGAAAAATTGTATTGTAGAACGAGCTGGCCGAAGAGAGAAGGCAGCGACAGCAGGACATGGCCAACATGTATGCATACATTCAAACCATGCATGCTAGTTTGGCAGCAGGAGAACCAGTGCCACCGCCTCCTCCTTTGTCACATCAGGCTCCAGTGACTCCTCAGGTGACCCTACATTATAACCTTCCTCATTCATTTTAAATATTAAAGACTTAGAGAACCGACAAAGTTACAATCACTTAGAGACTTCCTTGAAATTGATTTTTACAATCACTTAGAGACTTTAGATGGCATAGAAAATTACAATCACCTAGAAATTGATTCTTGTCTCGCTTGCAATCTTTTATATTTTCTGCAGAATCTATTAGCGGTATCGAATCCCTCAGTGAAAGTGAACATGTCAACAACCATCCTACAGCAGCAGTTGCTCCCACCGGTGCCCCCTTCGACCCACCATTTCAGTGAATGACATGAACATGTGGTAATTGTGACTTGTCGTACTCGTGGACGATATATGTGTTGTTATGTGAACTTTGAGACGATATATATGATGTTATGTGAAGTTTGTGAGATATTTATGACATATATGATGTATGGATGATATATGTAACGTATGGATGATATATGTGATTTATTAGTGATATGTGTGATATATTGATGATTTATGTGATATATGTGCCGTCCAGGCTAAAAAACAAAAAAAAAACATAATCTGTATGGTGAGTTTGCCGTGTGCCATCGAGAAGGCACACGACGAAACGACCAAACCGTCAACCTGTATGGTTGTTTTGCCGTGGGCCAGACACAGCACACGACAAAGATTTAATCCGTTCGCCGTGTGCCATCAAGGAGGCGCACGGCAAAATGGCCATGCGTTTACCATGTGCTGGGCCAGGGCTCACGGCGAAGGTATCATGATGTCATCCTTTGTGGTTTGTTTGCCGTGGGCCGCAGCTGGCAAACGGCACAGATTCACGGCAAAATGGCCATGCATTTACCATGTGCTAGGCAAGGGCTCACGGCGAAGGTACCTTGATGTCATCCTGTGCGGTTTGTTTGCCGTGGGCTGCAGCTGGCACACGGCACAGATTCTCGTTATTTCCATGTGGAGGCACACGACAAAATGTGACTTACGTTGTTCACACCAGCACCTTCACGCCGTCAGTGCTTAGTTATCCGCTGTGTGCTGCCGCTGGCCCACGGCAAACATTATCGCCGTGCGTGCGACACCAGGCTCACGGCGAACTAGCCTTTGCTGTCGGTCATGTTCGCCGTCGGGCTGTCGCCGTGGGTTGCGCACGGCAAAATTTTTTGCCGTGAGTTATTCTGTGTTTACGGCAAACGCACGTTTTCCCGTAGTGAATTCTTTGTCCAACCTAGTACTACATGTTAAAAAAAAAAGTGTTGGCGCATGCAGTCCGTGGCTCCATGGCTTCCCGTTGTGCGATGGTTGTGCGTTAAATTGTGGTTGCCAAAGTCCACATGCATGGCTCGCTCGACGGTGGTGAATGCATCGCCCTCCGCCTCACAGGGAGCTCGAGCAGAGGAAAAAGCATGTGTGCTCGATCGGTAACGGAAAGCGCCACGCCCATGTGTGCTGCCCGTCGCAACACGTTGGCAGTGCACAAGAATCAGAAGTGCAACCGCAACTGACACGCTCGCCACAAGAGGGTCCGCCGACGCCCTCCTCTCTCACTCGGTCCTCGAGACGACGCAGCTGACGCCGACGCCGGTGACGAGTCTTCTGCGTGCACCTTGAGCGTCAGCACATGGGTGCTGGTGCGCACGCAGGTCGTGCTCAGCAGCACGTACGTACGCGTCCACAGAGACAGACGGCTACGTTGAGCTGACCTACGACAGGAGCCCGCCCAAGACCCCCCCACGATACCGACCGCGTCGCGAAGGACCAGATAACCACGGAATAGGCCGCGTCCGGGGCTCCGGGCATGAGCAAGAACAAGGCCGCGACTGGCATGGCCACGTGGGAAAGTCGCTTGCCGGCGCTGAACGGTTGACACGCTCAAGCGCACACTCAACACGCGTGTTGCATTTGCAGCCTGTGCTATCATAGTAACAGTGTATGTGCATCGATTAACTTGCAATAATCCGGAAAGAAATTCTCTTAGCAGTAATTCATTATCGTTTGAGCCACGCATGGAGGCACGTTGATCTCGTACAGTGGGACAGATGGCAAGCATCGGGCATGGTGCTGTAGGAGGGCTGGCGTGCAGCACGTACGTAGAGAATTTCTTTCCCAATAATCCCTTCCAACGTTAGATGTCTTTCTTTCCAATTCTTTTTTATTTTTAAGATTTTCAGTACAGCAATAAAACACGGTAGCGCTGGGCATAAACATATTGTAGTAGCAGGTCCACTATGTTTGCATAGCTAAAAATAAACATTTATAGCCGTGAATCAAAATCATCCGCTGCTACCATTCCAATAAAAAAACAAAAAAGAAACGAGCCCCATGAGACCACTAGCTCCATCTAGACCACTAGCGCGTCGACTAGATTCAGCGCCGCCTCAATTGGATCTGGCCTCGTTCGCGTCGGAGGGAGGGGAGTGCCAGAGGGGAGGGCGCCATCGGGGAGGGGGTAGTGCCCACGCTGAATAGGGCCGGATTTGGAGAGGGACAAGTGGAGCGTCGGCCCTGGGCCCCTAAATCCTAGGGGACCCTTTAAATAGGGGGACAAGTGAAGCGCTGGCCTAGGCCCCTAAATCCTAGGGGCCCCTCCCCATGTATATATACATATACTAGCAGACTACAGGCCTAGAGCTCATTCGTATTCTGTAGCATCAGTTGAAGCCTCCAAGGCAACAAAATTATGCCCACATGAGTTTGTAATTGTCATTTGCCTTTTGGACTTCTGAAGTTCCCATTACCCAGCACCACGCCTCTGTGATGTGCGTAGAAAACGTGCCATCGACCATCATCCACTACCACAAAAACCACCTTTAGCGGCAGTAAAAAAAATCATCTAGCAGCGAATTAAAAGATCACCGCTGCTAAAAGTCTTTTTAGAGGTGGTTCACATTCTAAACCGTCGCTAATGGGCTTCATCTGGTCCAATCAGCCCAACTAAACGAGAAACCCTATATAAACTGGCTAGGGTTAACCATAAACCCTAACCCACCAGTTCTCTCCCCACCAAACCCCTCACCCCGTCGTCGCCCGCCTCCTCTCTCTCCCCACACGACCCCTCTCCTCTCTCACTCTCCCCACACCGCCTCCTCTCTGGTCGCCCCTCCTATCCTCGCCGACGCACCCCCTCTATCTCCCTTCTCGAGCGGCAGCCTCCCCTCCCCTTTGATAACCCCCCACTCCCTCCCTTCTCTCCTCGTCGGATGCCTGCCCGCGGCGAAGGGGAGGCCTTGATCCGGCGGTGGCAGGCACTCGCACATGAAGAGGGGGCCTCGATCCGGTGGCGGCAGGCATGCACACGCGGAGGCGGTGGTCACTGTCTCGCGCATGCGGCGACAACGTCGGCCACGGGCTCGCGGGCAGCGGCGTCCTGACGTGGATCTGCGTGGGCGGTGGCGGCCATGACTTCGCGCATGCGGCGACGACGGCCTGAAGCGGATCTACGAGGCCGGCGGCGGCCACGGGCTCGCGCATGCGGCGGCGGTGGCCTGGCGCCGATGTGCACGGCGAGGGAGGCCTGGCGCGGATCTACACAGCGATGGCGACCTGATGCGGTTCTACGTGGATGGTGGCAGCCTGGCCCGGATCTGCGCGAGCTAAGGCCACGCATGGATCTAGGTACGAGGCACGGGGCCGAGGCGTGGGCTCTTCCGGGCCGACGGGATCTTTTTTTTGTTTTGGATTTACCCGGTAGCAGTGGATGATGTTGTCACCCGCCGCTATTAATCTCTTTGTAGCGGCGGTTGATTTCGTACCGAGAAGAACCGCCGCTATTGTGTTTTATTTTTAGCTATGATAGTATAGCGGCGGGATGCCATACCCACTGCTACAGTGCCTTTTGGCCCGTCGCTATAGGTCATTTTTGTAGTAGTGATTGGATCCTCACTACTCGCATTGGAAGCACGAACACTGGTTAAGTTTGCAATGGCCTAATGGATGATATTGTTGTGTGGTCAAAGATTGTTTAACCGATTTTGATCAACTTTTTTTCATTCCAGTAACGTCATGCCAAACTAGAAATTATCAATCAGGCAACAGAAAAAAAAAGATGAAAAAGATAGCAACAAGATGAGTTGGTAGAATTACAAAGGGAGCCATGGATAAATTTGTATCAAAAAATGTTAGGATAAACTTTTAAGGTAATATACAAATCATTTTTATAATATTTTAATACACTATTAGGTTTCACCAATAAAAAAATATGTATGTAGCAGAAACAAAAATAATAATAGTTATATACAAAGGGCCCTGATAATTAGGTTGGCCCCAGCCCCCCAAATTCTCAGCTCCGTCCCTGACGCTGAAGTGAGGGCACCGGAGGGAGGGTGCTTAATACATCCGCCCTGCGCCATTCTACTGACGTGTCGGCTAGATCCCCCCCCCCCCCCCCCTAGCCGGATCTGGTCTCGCCCGTGCCGGAGGGGAGGTCGGAGCAGCCCGCAAACAGAGGGAGGGCACCGAAATGGAGAGCAGGGTGTGAGCGGGGAGAGAGAGAGAGAGAGAGAGAGAGAGAATGGATGGGGAGGGGGGCTCATTAAGGTTGGGAAGGTGGGAGGCTTTTATATGAGTCACAGATTTTGAATTGTGGGTTGACTTTAACACGGGTGGGCTTTGGACCATCTCTAAAAATGTTTATTTATAACGGCAGTGTATTTTGAGCCGCCTCTATAGGAAAATAAGCTTCGTCACTATAGAGATTTTTGGTATAGTGTTTTTTTTTCAATTCTTACATGTCTTGTATTTAGGCAATACATCTTTTTTTTCAAAGATAACAAAATAAAGTACCCATTGTGCCTCAAAGAATCACAGAGTCTTCAATTATTACAAAGCACACAAACAGCTTTATCAATACTCACTCCATATTAGAAAAAGGAGTTTGTTTTGGCTTTTTAACAATTATTTACAAAGCAATTCGTTTAAAAATTTTGACTCAGTTCTGGACTATTTTACCCCTGCCTCTCATGCAAGGAACCGAGGCGACGTCCAAAAAAATGGGGTAGGCGCACGGGCCGTACATATTGTTAGGCCTGTTCTACATATACTCCATCGAGTGTTGCGTTTGCATGCTGTAGTATCGTAGTTAAAGTGTACTGGACAGGGTGCCTCGATTTACAAACTCTGATCCCTTCCAATGTTTATGATTTGTTTGTTCCGAAGGGCACTCTGACGGGTGAGAGTACTTAGTACTACTACATGCTTCGGTTTGCCAATTGCAAACATAAGAAAAAACAATTTTTTTTGTAAATTCTAAAATCTCAAAACAATTCTAGAATGCAAAATTGATTCGTTAGAATTTTGCATATACCACTAAACTCAAGTTTTCCCTTAAAACAGACAACAATTTGATTTCTCTAATATATTTTTTTTCATTTCCTAAAATGTTATCTCTCCTTATTACACCTTGTCATGTACTTTGATAGATGTATATTGCCATAGTTAGCTTATAATAAAAGCATGTTGTTATCACCGTTTCGTGCAATGGAACATTGGTTTAAGACAATCTAGTTGTCTTACAGAGTTTTAGCCCACATGTACCGCATGCCTCATGCAAGGGCTATTAAAGAATTTTATGAGCACTAGGGTGACCCTAAAACACGAATTTTAGGCGCGGACATCGATCGAACGACATCCAATTGCGTAAACAAATTGCGTTCTGCAGATTAAAATCAAGGTTCTGTGATAATTTTATCTAAAATATAAATTGTCTTTATAGAGAATTACAACCTTTTTTAGACAATACATAATATTTTTTATTTTTAATACATGTTTTATATTGTCATGAAGTTGCTAATGTGCAATCATCCGTCTGGATTGCATCACTGATTAAAACTATGACCAACTAAACATATCCTCAGCAAAGCATTTCAGAACACTAAAAAGCATTTCACAAGACCCGGCAGTAAACATTGACCGCATTAAGACGAAGAACCAAGCACCACGTACCCGTCACTCGGTCTAAAGGATGCTGGTTGGGTACAAAGTAAGTCTGGATGTGGACATGCGTTTGCAGTGATTGCAGAAACGAAGAAGAGGACTTCCCATGATAATGCACCATCGGAAATGTTCTCTGGGTGACACGTCGCTACTAGTCCGTTATCATGGCTCTGTTTGGATATTCTAACTGTGCTAGAGAGGTTAGAGTTAGTTTCTAGCTCATGACTAACTTTGAACTAACTCTAACTCTTGAGGTGAAGGTGTTAATATAATTGTTTGTCTTCTTTGAAAATAAAGGAAAAGGTCAGTGAACCCTACCCAAACTAACTCTAATTAGCATCTCTTAGATAGGCTAGTTTTTTGGGGTGGTTTAGATGCAACTAACCCAACTAATCCTACTGTTTAGAGAACTTAGGGTTAGTTATGCTCAAATTAATCTAAATTAGCTCTAACCCATGGATCCAAACAGTACCCATGTTGATGAGGCGATTGGATTTTTTTTCTCTCTTTGCTTGTTCGATTTGATGCATTTGCTGTTTTCCACTTCTGGCCAGTGCCGTTGGTCTGCTCGTTCCCATCACCCCACGCGTAAGTATGTTGATGTGAAGATGACCACCGCTGCTACTGCAATATTTCCGCAATCTCGCTTATATGCCATCACGCCAAGGGATGGGATGCCGACGGATCCCGCGGTGGATGCGGTCGTTGCTGATGCAAGACTGCAAGTCCAAGCATTCGGTTCCTCGTACACACGAAAATGCTGCACCACCGTGGCAGCCACAGCGGACGGCCTGTTCGATGTCTGTACGTCCTTTGCCAAGCGCCACGCCTGCCTGAGTCGCTTCCAATCCCGCTCAGCGTCGTACTAATAGAGCCTCCTACTTCTCCATTTAAGAGCTCTGGTATCATTTTTAATAGGTCTAATTTTATTTTTAACTCTATCAGTACTTCTTATTTTTCACCTCTCATTTTCTTTTTTCATGTGGAGTCCACGAGTTAGTGACACACTGCAGGTGCGCCTACATGTCAGTCAAACAGATCTGGCATTGCTGGAGGGAGGGGAGGCTCGCCGGGCGAGGGAGGGAGAGTGTAAGGACCGAAGGCGTATCGAGAGGGGGGGGTGAATCGGTAAGCCGCTCACGAATCCAATTACTTCAATTTTCACTACTTGAGTCTAGAATAGAAGCAACCTAAACAATTCTATTAGGCCAAGACCCTACACAAGCTAGTGTTCATGATAAGACAAAGTACGGAAGTCAAACACACTAGCCTATGCAAGTCACAAGTCACCCTAGTCACTAGAGCACACAATTGCAGAATAGTAAAGAGAGGGTCAAGGAATACTCATGATTTTTTTCCCGAGATCTCGGAAGGATGGCGTCTTCCCCTAATCCTCGTTGGACAACTCCCGCCGGAGTCCCGGTCCCTCCCGCCACCAAGTAGAGTTCTCGCCCACGAACCCGCAATCACTACTAGAGTGAAGACACTGTGTGCATCACCGCTGCACAAAGCACAAGCTCGCCTCCCTCGAGAACTTGTCGGACTCCCCGAGCCGGCATGGGCGCTCACTAGCGATGCCCCTTCCACCGGCGGGCTCAAACCATGTATAAACATGTGACGGCCCTCACAATCGATCACGATAGGCTCGATCATCAACATCTAACCGGTCTAGGTCTCACCATAGACCAAGAGTAACAATCCAGATCACACCCTTAAAGACACTCTAGCCTTAGATGTGCAAGATTCTCAAGTTACTCTCCACTAGCACTCTCAAGATATCCAATATCCTCTTCTAGTGCTCTCTTCTTTTCCTCTTGAACCTTACCAAATGCTCTTGGGTATTCCACTGGCCAAGAGAGGTCTCCAAGACCCCAGCAACAAAGTTATATAGGCTCTTAACCTCAAACTAGTCGATGCCTCACGAAATCAGCTTCCTCGGCCTTTTGACCGGACAGTCCGGTCACTGCAACCCTGCTGAAAACCTGTAGTGACCGGACTGTCCGGTCATTAGACCAGACCATCCGGTCGTTTCTCTCTCCAGTCCAAAAACATTTCAGCGCCAAAGCCTCCTTGCTGCCCTAAGTCTTCCCTACTGACCGGACCGTCCAGTCAGTAGACCGGACCGTCCGGTCTGTACAGGATCTCCCACAGACAGAATCTCTGCTCCTCGCTCTAAGTCCTGGACAACTCCCCATAGTGACCGTACAGTCCGATTTCCAAGACCCCTCTGTCCGGTCTCTATGTCCAGAAGCTGAAACTCATCGTCCTTGCTTGACTTCGTTTCCCGGCTTCTCCGAACAGCTTATTGGCTTCTCCATTGTCATCTAGTGCATGTGATTTTACCCAGCAACCTTGCACATCACCGACTAGACATGACCTAAAAGAATGACCTAGACCCCCTTGATAGTACGATTTTTCCTATGGACTCAAAGCCCTAACAACTAGTCAAGTGTATCAAACACTTGCACTATAGCTTGTTCTCCACTTTAATCCATCTCCATCAAACCTTGGACTCCATCAAGTTCACAAGACTCCATGCTTGCGGTCATTGTCATCAATCGCGAAGTCAATCATCATCCATATGATTTGTAGTTGAGTTAAGAGATGATTTCTACATAGACAACACTCATGTAAATATTAGCCCACAATTTCATAGTTGTCATCCACCAAAACATCCATACCTTAGGGATCTATCCACCAATAGTCATGAAGCTTACAATCTCCCCCTTTTTGGTGATTGATGACAACCACTACTTAACCAAAACTTGATCAATAAACAACCAGGCTAAAAGAGCTACACAACGATCAAGAGGAACAATAACAACATATGAGAGAAACACATAAGGTCCTACTCAATCAAGCATCATCTAGAGATACTAGAAAAAGAGTGAAAAGCATACTCTAGATGAAATATGCATGCATGTCATGGCAATATATTAAGGAAAGCATAAAGACATGCAATGCAAGACATGAATGATGAGATGCAACAAGTTAGCATAGCAATGCATAAGAATTAAGAATAGGCAATCATCATCATGATATCATACACAGGCATATAAGATAATTAATGAGTATAAAGCACTGCATATGAGGATAAACCAAGTGAGATTAAAATGAGTCAAACACAAGCGAATGAAAACTATGACTCATCACAATCTACGAACAACGAATAACTCCATCAAAATAAGATCCAACTACATCTAACAAAAAGTATCTATCTCCCAAAATCGATATACAAGTATGCTCCCCCTAGATATAAGCTACTCTCGATCGCACAGGATCACACTCCCACTCCCCCTAGACCTAGGATCTTCTCCCCCTTTGGCAGCAAGCACCAAAAAGTGGAAAAGATGAACATCTACGCGCTCGTGGTCCAAGGAAGTGATGCAGCAACATCCTCTGAAGTCTCTGCTCCGGGTTGCTCCTGTGGTGGCTCCTGCTGTGCTCTCTGAGCCTGTGCCGCCTGAGCATCCAACTGCTCAAAGAAATCAAGGTCAACGGGCGACTCAAACCCACTGTCCCGTGCGGCTATAGTGATTGTGGCAGTCTCCTGAACTGAAGTCTGGAGAAGTATGAGATCTGCCATGTCCTGTTGAGTGAAACCTCCACGGACTAGATCCTCTGCTACCTGAGGAGTAAGCATGCTGACTGTAGCAGTAGGAAGGGGAGTTGTAGCTGTATCTAGGGCGGTCTAGGAGTCTGCACGAGTAGTGTGCACAATGTCTGAAAACAGACTCCTGACAGGTAGGTGCTGAGATTTGGAAGGTCCTGCCATCTGCGAGGTCGACGAGTGGAAAGGAGAGACGAACAATGTAGAAACTGAGAAGGCTGACACAGGGGAGAGCTGAGCTAAAGAGAGAGTCTCTCCTGCTCCCCCTGTTGGTAAGACCCCTGAAAGTGACAGTCCACTGGACTGAGTTGTCATCAAAGCAGTGAAGGGTCCTAGCTGAGTTTGTAGCTGCTGGTACTGAGGGAACACTAAAGGTCCTGGCTGCTGACCGGCCTGCCTCTGAGTCAACTCTGTCATCTGTGTCATCGAGGTTGTAAGAAGTGTAGTCTGCTGCCTCTGAATCTCTGCCTGGCTCCTGATGACGTCCATTATCTGATATCTGTCCTCTGATACACTCTAAAAAAACTCTCATAGCCGTCCTGCTAGTGTTGTCACAATGACAGCATCCTCATACTGTGAACGTGTCGGCTGGAGAGGTGCTCCTGTGTTGGCTGACACAGGAATCACCGTCTCTAGCTGAGCTGCCACCTCGTGAAGTACTGGTGACTCCTGCTCCTCCTTCCTTGTCTGCTGGCTGGAGGCTGACTGTGATCCCCTAGGAACACGAGGTGCATAGCTGGTGGTCACCTCAAGGAATGTCTCGTACTACTCCTCTGTCACTAGGCCCATCCTCCCCAAGAGATAACAGATGTAGGGCCCGTAGACCAAGTGACGTCCTCCAACCCTCTCAGAGATAACCTCCTCCATCTCTCCAATGAGAAGATCTGCCAAGTCAAAAGTCTTCCTCCTCAGAATAGCTGCTATAGCCCACTGGTGAAGAAGTGTGAACTCCTCTCTATAGCCAGACCTAGGGATGATAGTCCTGGTGACTATCACTTTCACCACATTGGCCTCTGCAGTGAGTCTCGCAGGGCCTCTCTCAAAGCCTGGTGTGTATAGAGGTGGGGAAGCAATCGACACCAAGTCGTCTGAAGACAGCTTCCCTCCCTGAGGTCTACGGGGTGGCTCTAGTGTACCGTAGGCACTCCTATAAAGCTGGAAGTCTGAAGCCAGGACTCCTAGGTTAGCTATCAAGTCCTGCCTGGTGACATGTTGTGGCTGCCCTCTGAACAGAAACCAGAACTTTGATTGATCCCTGGCAACCCACAGCGTAGCATAGAACTCGAGGACCACATCCTCTTTGTACCTGTGTGGAGCAGTAACTAGCTCTGCTAGCCCTAGCAAGTACGTGAAGTACTGCTCCATCTCTGTGCCGGTGGCCCTCCTCATAGTCTCATATGTCGTGTGCTGTTGCGGCACGAACATCCTGTCTCTACCTCTCACGGCCAGCCAACGTCTTAGTCCCTCTCCGATCCTCCTCTGGAGAGCTGTCCAGTACCTCTCTCCAGCAGCGGGGTCTCTAGGAACTAGAACCCACTACTCGAAAGGCACCAAGCAAAGTACCTTAAGGTCCTTTGTAGGAACCTTAAGTATATCCGGCTCTCCGGTTGCCTGTACCAGTCTCTGCAGCCTCTTGGTGCACACTGCACAGCTACACTGTGGGTCTCCTGCCCGGTGAGCTGTCCTTTAGGGAACAGTCTGCTCAGCCTCCTGCTCGGTCTCCTCAGTCTCCTCCTCCTCTAGCTCCTCAGACTCAGACTCTGAGGTCTCCTCCTCTGACTCCTCCTCCTCAGACTCCTCCTGCTGCCTGGAGGATCCCTGCTCCGTAGTTCTCGATGACCTCCCTTGATGGGAAATCAGAGTATGTTGCGACCACGGCGGTGGAACAACTCCGATTGCCAGAGGTGCAGTCCTTTGTCTGGTGCTCCTCCTTAGACCATGGTCCTCAGCTGGCTGGCTGATCCTCAGACGTGAGCCAGGCATCCTGCGAGACTGCTCCATAGCATCTAAGTGCTGAGCCAACCTCCTGGCTCTCTCAGACTCTGGGTCTAGTCTCGGTCTCTTCTTGGTCTTGGGCTTCTCAGGCATCTTCCCCTTTCCCTTGTCCTGACCTGAACCTGTCATATCTGCTAACTGCTCTGCTGTCACTGCACACACATAGGTGTAGATGGGATAAGCATAGACCCTAATACGTCTACAAGCAAAGCACCGCTAGGAAAGAATGCGTAATAGAAATCCTAGCACTGAATGAAGGACATGATCACTAGGCAAATATGCAAAGTAACAACAGTGATCATCGACTATATGTGGCTGGTGCGAGTCATCTAGTGTATAGTCAAATAATAGCAATAGAATCTAACTGTAGACTAGATAGGAGATAACCCTAGACATGCAATTAACAGATAATCAATGAATTAATTGTAGACTAGGTTGAGCCAAACTACATAATTAATGCAACTAAACATGAGCATCTAATCTAATTGCATCAATTAAGGGAATTGCTCGAATTTAGGGCATCAATCGATGAAAGGAGTGAAAGCTCAATACCCAGGGAGAAAAGTCGATGTGCCGAGAACACAGAACACACCCAACCACCTAAAAGCTCGGACCTTTGGCTTGCTGGCAATGGAGAGAAGAAGCAAGACTTCCCTTAGCAATCGGTGATTCCGGCTATGGACTACGAGCGCACGCGCGAGGTGGAGGGGAACAGGGCGGTGCTGGGGGTCGGTGAGCAATGACGGCTGTTGGTGGAGCAGAGAGGTGCGGGCGGTGCGCGGCAAGGCAGCGGTGGGTCGGGAGTCGCTGGCGCGCGCGGATGGAGCGGAGGCGACGCTGGAGTTGCGCCGCGAGCAGGCGACAGCTGGCTAGCGGCGGCGCAGAGGTGGCGGCACTGCGGCTCGGTGCGGCAGAGGGAGAGGCGGCGCAGCATCGGCGAGAAAGAGGGCGTCGAGGGCAAGTTCTCGACTTCGGTATCGAATGGAGAAGAGTACAGGGGGATTTGACCTTGGTCAAAAATCCACGAACGGCCGAGATCTATCAAGGCACGATCAACGATCAAAGATCAGGAACTCATCGCATGATCATCCATAGTGACCGGACGGTACGGTCTCTAGACCGGACTATCCGGTCAATTTAGGGTCTGCTGGCCTTTGAGCAGACTGGATGGTACGGTCTTTAGGACCCGACTGTCCGGTCTCTATGACTAGACTCCCCCTAGGCAATGTGCCCGATGCCACTGACCGGATTGTACGGTCCAGTGATCGGACTGTATGGTCACTACCAGAATTTTGCTGAAATAAGGAATTTCTCCATTTTCCAAGTGCCCTCGCTAAACACACAAATAAACACTGCACTTAGAATATAGAGGGAACTCTCAAACACTCATTTTCAAATAGTGGCTATGGCCTTATAATTTTTGCAAATGCCAAATGAAGGATCGAGCAAATAAGAACCAAGGCAAGAAGGAACCAAATGGGTATGTATGAGCCTTAGTCCATGAACCGCGCGAGTAGATTTAACCTCGGAGCTCATAAGAGCTTGCTCAATGGGCATGAAGCACAATCCTTTCCTTTGATCACACTTGTGGAGATGTAATCTCATATAGAGCATGAGGCACGAATATCTCCAAGTGGGACAAGCCTCCTTTGTGTTTCCTATATGATGCATGCAACAAGTATTTTACATATACAATGAAAGTAAACATGCCATATGAGTGCAAGCAATATTAAAGAGCAAGACACAAAGGAAACCTAACAATATCAAGTTTGAACCTCTCCCAAGCTTACTCACTATAAGCCATCCCCTTGCCTTGAGAGAAATCAAACTACCATCTCAAGCACTCCCCCTTGCTTATAGCTATCTTGGATGGGTTAGACATTGACTAATTTTTATGTGTTTTTCTTTTAGTTATTGACACATGCATGGATGTAAAGCATACTAGTCATAAATGAGTCCTAATTACCATGCAATGCAAGAGAAAGAAAAACACACTACAACTACCAAGAACTAACACGGTTACCTCCCTCATGAGTAGATAGGTCGTTGAGGTCCATGTCACTTGTGGTGAACTTTACATGATCTTCATAAAAGCGCTCGGTCCACCACCATCACCATCTTGGTCTTGTTCTTGGGCACCCACTTGTACGTAGCCGATCTCTCAAGATCAACAATGCACTTAGGCACCCATATGATCTTGACCTTTCTCTTCTTGTTTGGTGGTCCCAAGGCCTTAGCTTTCACCTTGTCATCCTTATTCCTAAAAATCTTGAAATGTGTGTTCTCATGGAACAAGTTAGCGTTAGGCAAAACAATAGAACTCCTCACCATGGGATAATCCTTGGTGGCGTGGCCATCCTTGCAACACCTCTCGCAATAGTAGTCGTCCGCGAGAAGAGGTTTGATCCATGCGGGGATGGAATCACTCGTCCCTATGATGTCGATGACGGCGGGATATGAGCCAAGTCTCCGGTGGGAGACATTGTTCACAAGGTTCCTCCCAAGAATCTTCTTATGGATGGCTCTACCACGTGTGATCCTCTCAAAGCCGTCCATCACCATCTTACTCTCTTCCTTGAGCTTGTGACATTCTTCCAAAACAAATGGCTCAAGAGAAGAAGTCTTGGAGACTTTGTTTACTTGGTTCTTTCCAAGTATCTCCCTTTGGGTGGCTCTAAGCCTCTCAAAGCCTTCCATCATCATCTCGCTCTCTTCCTTGAGCTTGTGAAGTTCCTTCAAAATAAATGGCTCAAGAGAAGAAACCTCGATCGAGGTGGTTAGTTCATCACACATAGTAGAAGCATCACTCTTAGATGAACTAGAGGAGGGAGAGCCAAGGTTCTCTATATTGATGGCCTCATAAGTAATCTCAAGGGCCTTATACTTCTCATGAAGCTCTACATGATCACCCTTGAGTTTGTCATAACTCTTGTTTAGGGCCTCATAAGATGTGACAAGGTCCTTAAGCTCACTCTCAAGTTCACCAACATGGTTCTTAGCCAACTTACACTCTTTTCTTACCACATCCAATATTTTGCATTTCTTGATGGCGATGTCGCGGGCTTGCTCAAGCATACTCCAAAGCTTGGCACATGAGAGCTCCTCATCATCGCTATCATCGCTGCTCTCATCCTCACTCTCCCCAAGTTGGCTCGAGGCCATGAGGTATGTGGGAGGTGGAGGAAGAGCTCGTGGAGGTGTGGTCTTTATCATGGCTAGGCCGGCCACTTCTTCATCACTTGAGGAAGAAGACTCACCACTTGAGTTGTCGCTTGTCCACTCTCCAACAAGGGCCTTGTGAGAGAACTTCTTTTTGTAGTCTTAAGCTTTGCCTTTGTCTTTGCCTTTGCTCTTGTCCTTATTGAAGTACCTCTTCTTCTTTTGTTTGGCCTTGGGGTCTTCTTCTTCTTCACTTAAATGTTGTGACTTGAATGCTTCTTTCTTGGGCTTTGGGCACTCTCGGACAAAGTGATTCTTTGAGTCACAATTGAAGCACTTGCCCCTTGACTTGGAAGCAAACTTGTTCTTGAAGTTCTTCATCTTCTTCATGAGAAGTGCCAAGACCTCGGTCAAGTCACCTTCATCATCATCTTCTTCATCATCATCCTCAATGATCACCTTCTTCTTGTTCTTCTTGTTCTTGCTAGATTCTTGCTTATCGGCCGGTAGAGCAAGGTTGGAAGGTTGAGAATCATCCAACCCTAATTGGTAGCTCTCGAAGGAGGTGATCTTACCAAGTACATCCTTCATGGCCTTGGATTTTAGGTCACCTTGTAACATGAAGGTGATGATGGACTCATACTTAGGGTCCTTGAATAGCCTCAAGAATATTCTTATCACCTCGACGGGCTTCATCTTGAAATCATCCCCAAGTGTATTGATCTCCTCCACTAGCACATGAAAACGAGAATAAATAGTGTCAGCTCTCTCATGTGGCAATCTAGTAAAGGTATCATATATGTTCTTTAACACATAGTATCTTTCCTCTTTAACATCACTGGTGCCCTCATCGAGCCCCTGAATCTCAGTCCAGATACCAGGTGCTGAGGAACTAGCATCCAACTAAGCAAAAACATCCTTATAAGCAAGCAAATAGAGCATTCTTGGCCTTAGCATTACACTTAATATAATCAGGCTCAAGTAGGTTCACATCCGCATTGGACTCGTGAGTGACCGTCCATATCTCTAGATCAAGGGACTGAAGGTAGGCTTGCATGTGAGCCTTCCAATAAGCATAGTCCTCCCCCATTGAATATGGGAACATTCCATGCCTGTCCCAGCATCCTTACTCAAGGCGGTAAAGCCACAAAGATGAGCATCGGTAAGCCGCTCATAAATCAAATTACTTCAATTTCCACTACTTGAGTCTAGCAATAGAAGCAACCTAAACAATTCTAATAGGCCAAGACCCTACACAAGCTAGTGTTCATGATAAGACAAAGTGCGGAAGCCAAACACACTAGCCTATGCAAGCCACAAGTCACCCTAGTCACTAGAACACCCAATTGCGGAATAGTAAAGAGAGGGTCAAGAAATGCTCATGATTTTTTCCCGAGGTCTCAAAAGGATGGCGACTTCCCCTAATCCTCATTGGACCACTCCCGCCGGAGTCCCGATCCCTCCCGCCACCAAGTGGAGTTCTCGCCCATGAGCCCACAATTACTCCTAGAGTGAAGACACAGTGTGCGTTACCACTGCACAAAGCACAAGCTCGCCTCCCTCGAGAACTTGCCGGACTCTCTGAGCCGGCACGGGCGCTCACTAGCGATGCCCCTTTCACCAGCGGGCTCAAACCATGTACAAACGTGTGATGGCCTTCACAACCGATCATGATAGGCTCGATCACTGACACCTAACCGGCCTAGGTCTCACCATAGACCAAGAGTAATAATCTAGATCACACCCTCAAGCACACCCTAGCCTTAGATGTGTAAGATGCTTAAGTTACTCTCCACTAGCACTCTCAAGATATCCAATATCCTCTCCTAGTGCTCTCTTCTTTTCCTCTTGGACCTTACCAAATGCTCTCAGGTATTTCACTGGCCCAGAGAGGTCTCCAAGACCCCAGCAACAAAGTTATATAGGCTCCCAACCTCAAACTAGCTGTTGCCTCATGAAATCAGCTTCCTGGGCCTTCTGACTGGACAGTCTAGTCACTGCCTGACCGGACAGTCCAATCACTGCAACCCTGCTAAAAACATGTACTGACCGGACCGTCCGGTCAGTAGACCGGACCATACGGTCATTTCTCTCTCCAGTCCATAAACATTTCCACGCCGAAGCCTCCTTGCTGCCCTGAGTCTTCCCTATTGACCGGACTGTCCGGTCAGCAGACCGAACCGTCTGGTCTGTACAGGATCTCCCACAGACATAATTCCTGCTCCTCGCTCTAAGTCCTGAACAACTCCCCATAGTGACCGTACAGTCCGGTCTCCAAGACCCCTCTGTCCGGTCTCTATGTCCAGAAGCTGAAACTCATCGTCCTTGCTTGACTTCGTTTGCCGGCTTCTCCGAACAGCTCCTTGGCTTCTCCACTATCATCTAGTGTTTATGATTTCACCGAGCAACCTTGCACATCACCGACTAGACATGACCTAAGAGAATGACCTAGACCCCCTTGATAGTCCAGTTTTTCCTATGGACTCAAAGCCCTAACAACTAGTTAAGTGTACCAAACACTTGCACCATAGCTTGTTCTCCACTTTGAACCATCTCCATCAACCCTTGGACTCCATCAAGTTCACAAGCCTCCATGCTTGCGGTCATTGTCATCAATCACCAAGGCAACCATCATCCATATAATTTGTAGATGAATTAAGAGATGATTCCTACATAGACAACACTCGTGTAGATATTAGCCCATAATTTCATAGTTTTCATCTATCACCAAAACATCCATTCCTTGAGGATCCATTCACCAATGGTCATGAAGCTTACAAAGAAGAGGCTCTTCGGAGGGATTGGAGGCTCGCCGATGAGGGAGGGAGAGGAAGCTTGTTGGCGAGGGAAGAGTCGAGGAGGCCATCGGAGAAGCCCACGCCCGAGCCGCCATCGTCAGAGCCCTCACGCGGCACCACCGAAGCCCGTCGTGGCCCTGCCCGAGCCTCCGCCACCGAGGCCCGAATCCGTCAAGGGCGAGGCCGTCGTTGCCCTTTGTGTCCGCCATCGGAGCTCTCTGCCCCACATCGTCGAGTTGTAGAAGGCGGTGGAGTAGGAGGAGTGAGGTGGTTGGCTAGGACCAACAGCGCCTAGGGGAGCGAGGGATCCAGGGATGACAGTGATGTCATGGGGCACGCCAAGACCGAGGGCAGAGTCCAGAAGGCGGACCGGACAATGACAGCTAGGGAGGAAGGGCATTGGCGGCCAAGGAGGACGCTCATCTTCGTCCGACACAAAAAAAAATGGGCACGGGTCGTCCTGTAGGGTGGATCTGGCCTTGTGGGGGAGGCAGCAAAGAGGCTCTGGTAAAGCTCTGGCGCAGGGTAGGGGTGGGGCGGCGATGGCAGTGGCGGAACGTGAGGTCGAGTCGAGCAGGTGTCTCTCGAGAGAGAAAGGAAAAGGAGAGAGAGATAAAAGAAAAGAAAAAGGAAGTGGTGGCCCTGTGGTTGAGAGGGATCCAAAACCTGAGAGCCCAGGTGAGGCATTTGAGAGCCATTTGAAAATGATAGCCCAACTGAGAGGCCTGCTGTAGTTTGTTTTTTGGGCTAGGCTCTTAAAATATAGTATAGGAAGACTGTTTTAGAGGCATGTTGGAGATGCTCTAAGCATGGTGACATGAGAGCATCTACAACGTACCTCTCAAAAGACCTCCAACTCTATGTTTTAAAAGTCTAATCTAAAAATCAAATTGCCTCTCATTTCCTCTCTTGACTCTCAAATCCTCACTCCAAACCCTCAGGTTGGAGAGACTCCTACTCCCCCTCTCAAATATGGATCCTATTTTCTTTCATTTCTTTTTTTATCTCCTCTTTTTCTTTTTTTCTCCTTCTCCTCTGCAGACCCGTTAAGTGAAGCAGTGCCACCACCGTCGCCTAGCCAAGGGTGGAGCCCGCCCCCGAACGCTAGCGGCTCCGAGGGCGGGTGGGGCGGCGGTGCCGATCTCCGAGAAGCTCGGAGGCGACGGCCTCGACGTCGACACGGAGCCTCGTGGACGCGGCCAACGGAGGGCAACCTCAGACGCACCATGCCCGACATGTCCATAGCGTTCACAAAGCAGACAATGTTGACCATAGCGGGCCCCGGGCTCCGCCACCGTCGTGGCCAAGCTAATCGTTCGGTCGTCGACG
This sequence comes from Eleusine coracana subsp. coracana, assembly GCA_032690845.1. Lineage (NCBI taxonomy): Eukaryota > Viridiplantae > Streptophyta > Magnoliopsida > Poales > Poaceae > Eleusine > Eleusine coracana. The sequence continues at coordinate 47,830,822 of CM064430.1, forward strand.
AACAACACTCTCAGCCGGCTCAATATGAGGCCCTGCGCCGATGTGCTTGACCGACAGTCCACCGACGACGGTACATAGCACGCAGATCGATCCGCGTCTCTCTCCCCACCAACTCGGCCATCGCCTACCTCCCTCCCCTCCAAGCTCGGTGCGGTGCGGCGGTAGCACAGCGGGTGCGTCAGGTCCTCTCTGATCTCGCCCAGCGCCACGGTGGGTGGTTTGGGTGTCATCAGGAGAAGAATGAGAGCCTTCCTTTGGTAGTGCCACTAGAGTTCATGGAAACAATTAGACTACTAAAAGTTAGACTCAACTCCCAAATGTACAAGTAAGATGTACTGCTAGAAATGCTCTAAATGCTACCCTGCTGATAAGGTCATCTAGGAATAGGAACGATACAAACCCGCCCAACGACCAGGCCCAGAGATACCGTGGGCGTCGCGGGGGACTAAATTGCTACGAGCGCGCGACTCTCCCGTGGTCACCTCCCTCGCCGTATCTCCGAGCAAGAAGACGATACAGTAGTGAACGCTTTCGGGGAAGTATCTGCCGCTTTTTAATACTACCACAAAACGGGCCTGTAGCGGCGGCAGCCCAAAGGTCGCAGCGGTGCGGCCCAAAGTGAGCCGCCGCTACAAAGCCTAGGGGGCCTGCCGCGGTGTGAGCTGCCGCTACAGAGCCCCCTATAGCGGCGGTTGACAATGCTCGATAGCGGTTGACAATGTCAACCGCCGCTATAAATGGCCCCGGTTTATAGCAGCGGTTGACATGCCAACTGCCACTATTTAGAGAATACTAGCAGCAGTTGACAATGCCAATCGCCGCTATAAAGTGCCCAGGCTATATATATCGCATTCTGACAGCTCCCTTGTTTCACTCGAACAGTGGCGGCCTGAAAATTTGGGCAAATCACGAAAATCAATAGGGGAAGGTTTTGAGTTTGGTTTTTTTTTATAGAAATTTGCTCTCTGAGGTAAGGGGAACTCATTCCATTGGTTTTTTTGTGCTCTTATTTTGAAATCAAGTAGAATTTTGAGTTTTAAGTTTGTTAGGTTTTCATTAAATTTTAGCTAAATTCATTTGATTTGGATAGTTCTATTTGATTATAGTTGAAGTTTATGAATACATACATCATCTCTTTTTATTACTATAAAAAAATTATTATATCTAGCTTGTTTTATATCAATGGGAATCTAGATCTAGTTTGGTTTTTAGAAGAGAGAGAAGGTAATATTAGGGCAAGAGGGATGTTAATTATTTTATTATTTCTTAATAAAAATAAAATAATATATAAAGACGGTCTTGAAAAATGAAGCAAGGACTCGGGTTATAAATTATTTATGCAAGTGCTTCCAGAAGTGGTAAGATAGACAATGCATCTTGACCCCATACAACTTCAAGTAAGTTGGACCACTACTGCCTTCATCATCTAGCATATGTTGAAGTTAAATCCAATCGTAAGTAACTTGTTGTCAACATTTTCTAGTGATCATTGGATCTGTTTTATGATAATTTCTAAAAATAGGTACCTTCTGGTGTTGGACAGTCTTGACTACGACAAGAATTTATACAACAACATTGTAGAAGTCATAGATAGATAACAAATTAGTCTATGTATGTATGATTTGATAATGTTAATATCATCTAATAATTTTTTTATCGATTGTTTAGTGCTTACCAGAAATATGTCGTAACGGGAGGCAAATATCATCCAAAACGGAAAAAGAAGATGTACTTCCGTCATAAGTTTTGAGTAAGATTTATATGCATCGCATACATATCTTTATTATAGTATCCATCATATAAAGTGTAACTAACTTGTGTTCACTACTATATAGTGCTTTAATCAAGTAAAAGGTAGTATGCATTGTGGCTACTACATGTGTGTATTCGCGCCTAGCTCGTCATCTTACTTAGACCATATCATTAAGCAGTCGGATGAAGAGGTAAGTTGCTTTTGTTTGTGTCCATTTTACTTTACTCGAACAATGAAATTTAAAATTTCATATTAACATACTCTACTCATGTGACATAGAGAGGCATAAGGGAAAAGGTACAATGGGCTGCAAAGATGAAGAGGAACAACGAGATCAGAAAGAGTATGATTCCTCAAGAACACTTTCAATTGAATATAAATAACATGTATTGCATGTAACTTCTCTTTGTCATTTTCTTTTGAGAGAGATAATTAGTCCAGAAGGAAAGTGTTTTGATTCAAATGATGATCTAGTAACAAACCATAGGTCCCTTTGTGAGTGGGCGGATTCAAAAACATCATATGAATCCAATGCGTCGAAGAAAAATGATGATTATGCATTAGGGTTCATATAAGATATTTTATAATTTTCATTGAACATTTTGATGACAATGTTGTATATATTATGTGATAAGATGTAAATATTTGTGATAAAATATTGTAAATTCCTGTGATGAGATGTTGTAAATTTATGTGTATGCAAAATCTATGATTTCTATATATTTACTCAATTTTATTTATTTATTTTTTTATAAAATAACAAGTAGCGGCGGCGGTTGATGTTGTCAACCGCCGCTACTAATAGCCAACAATAACGATGGTTAAAAATATCAACCGCCGCTATTAATGGCTAACAATAGCGACGGTTGACATCTTCAACCGCCGCTAATAATATCTCTATAGCAGCGATTTATTTGGACAATAGACCATCCACCACTACAAACGTTTATTTGTAGCTACGTTTACGTAGTGGTGGAGTGATTTGTCCACCGTTACAGAGCTTTTCTAACCGCCGTTACAGACCTGTTTTATTGTTGTGTAACCTTTGAAGCTCAGCAGAAGGCGCCGGGCTGATTCGAGCCTCCGACGCCTGTACGGGAAGGAATACTAGTGGCAGCGTGCAAGCCCAAGTTCCGTGGCGACTCCTCTTGTCCTCCACCAGCTCGGCAAGCGCCGGGGTCGCACAGTACTCATCGTTGGCCGCACGACCGCGACAGCTAGCCGCTCTCATCATCTTCGCCCCCACACGCTACAAGGCTCGCCACAGGGCACGCACGTTAGTGTTTTCTTTCACTCGGTCCTCTGCCGCCTCAGACAACGCCCGAGACACAGCCCGTCGATGCCCAGGCTAGTGATCCTTGTCCTTGAGGGTCGGATGGGCCAAGGTCATGTAATCGCCGTCACAGGATGGGCACGTCGAGGTGGTCTACTACAGGTACGTACCAGCCTAAAGACCCCCGGCATACCATCCGCGTCGCCATGCAAGGACCACATCGTCGCGGTGAACACCACCGTGCCCGTGCCGTGCGGCGTCCGAGCAAGAAGGTGGTGCCGGCCGGCGTGGCCGTGTGCGCCGCCGCTGAACAGCTGACCGTTCAAGCGCTCAACTGAACGAATCGATGAGTGCACCTCTAAATTCTCTTCCGAAGTTTGAGGTTCTGTTCTTCTCGAAGGCGCTCTGATCGATCGGTACTTAAGAATTACTACTACATGCTTCACTGAACCGGTGCAAAAAAGAACAATTTTGTGCCAAAATTCAGAGCAGTTTTATGAGTCGAAACAAGGACATTAACTGATCTTGTTTTTTGCTACTTCATTGTTTTAGTTATTTGATCTGTTACTGTCTCACAGAATGTGATCGGGATTAGACAGCATGACAAACGGAAGTTGTCCTTGGTTATTAGTTAAAGGGAACGACGAACCACTACTACCACTAGTACAATGATATCGGTAGTAGCTTATATTAGCCCAATAAACCAAGCCCACGTGACTAAAAGGATCCCGGTCCACCACAAAAATTTGAGCTGGCAAGCCCGCCCACGCCGTACAGCCCCGTGCAGCCAGCTGGTTTCTGCTTTCGAAAGTTCCACATCCATGAGCGCCGTAAAACAAACATCCGTATGTTCCAAAGTTATTACACAAGTAAATGGCTCCATAAAACAAACATCCATTCGCCAGCCAAATGGTAACCAGGGAAATACCACAACAATATTAGCTTAGAGCCTTAGATACATACATTGATAAGTACACTCTAATCTAATTAGCACAAACAGGCATGCACAAGGAAACAGATGTTAACGTCAGTTCGGGTCAGCTCCCATGCAGTGTTGAAAGATCACCGGCATCAAATAAATTTTCCCTTCGATTCTGAGAACTGCCCCGACATGCCAGGGAGTGAGCAGGGTGCCAATCGATCAGCCGCCGTGTGCGAGCTGCAACATATTTTCACGCACAGGAAAACTCATGTATGCACGCACGCACGCACTCCCAAAACGATCTTGTACTTACCATTTACAAGCCTAAAATCGCCCTCTTAAGATTAACAAGCTATGGCTACATGAATAGCAACGGGATCGGGAATCCTAGAATTTCCTCCTTAGGACAGAAATAGACATTGCCAGAACAGCTATCCTCAATATTCCAAACAAGGATTCATGAACCAACATCGAGAATCACCACACCACCCCCGTAAAGGCTGATAACGTTCAGGCTGGTGCTGGCAGCATCAATCCCCAAAACGAGAGACGTCTGGCAGATCCTGAAAATTAGTAGTAACATGGGCTGGTAATGAGAAAGTAGAGCACGTATAAAAACACTCGGTGCAATTAACAGTCAGGACAATGAACTATGTGGCTCCAAGGCAAGCAAACTGTACCCTAATATCCTTCAGATATTCTTTGCACCACCAAAATTCGAACTGGGACGTACGGGAGCATATGCAGACAAATCCTGCTGTCCACGGGCAAATCAAAGGCAAATCAGTTCATAGAGCACAATAACTCTTATTGCATTTATATCCATAATGCAGGTTAGACTCCTCACGCCGCGTTTCGCAAATTGTGTCAATATTCATGCACTTATGTTGCCTATCAAGGTCTTGCAAACAATGCATAGTGTATTAATTTTCCCTCAACAAAATCTTAAGGGCAAAGGTATTCAACAACGCTGCATTAGATATAGAGCGTGTTTCCCAGCATATACAAGAGAAGAAAGTCAAACAAAGGAAATCCGCATGAAGAAGTAGGTAGCCACCAATCCTTTTCTTTTCTTCTGGGTTTTTTTTTTTCTTTCTGTCTGCTTGGGTAGCAGGGTTGCCTCAACTCATTAAGAAGTTCAGACTTCTAGGTTTGAGCATTCAAATTGTGTTGATAACTTTAGCTTGAGTGGCCGTGCATTTGTTTCTCTAAACTGTGTTGTGGCGTGTATTAGTGACTTTTCTCTTTTAATGCAATGATACACACCGCACTTAATTCCCCATTAGCCAAACCTCCTCGTGTTCTTTCTTCCTTCTGACAAGGGCTTTAACCATGGCTGACATAGTGACATCACAGCTTGAGATGGATGGAGGCAGAGCCATGTCTGTAGCAGGATGACGGTTGCTCACATGGTTACTATACCATGGGCATTGCCTCCCCATTACTGTGATGTCTGGTAGCACGAATTAGATTTGCCTAGTTACCAGACTACATTAGATTTGCCTAGTTACCATACTACATTAGATTTGCCTACATTCCAGACTACATGAAAAAAAAATTAAAACAATATGACAATGCTAATACCTGTGGTGCACAAAGAGGCATTGTGTGCATATTTGGATGCATGTAGATATGGTTTGATTGCACAGGTGTAGTTGTAAAAGCCTGTCAAACATGAAGAATGTTAATGTATAATCTGTAAATGCCACAAACATCGAGATATAAGGACTGCTAATCATTTCCTTGTACCTGATAATAAATTGGTCTGCCAATTGTTGCATTACCCTGACCATCTTGTGCAGACTGGAACGGATGATCATTAGTTTGGACAGCCAACTCCCGGGCAGTTGAGGAAGATGATGGGAGTTGTTTTGCTTTTTCTGCATAAAATATGGTATAATTCTTAGGAAAATGTTGTCATATAAGATGGGAAATTATTTTCTGTACTTACTAGAGATTGGTCCTTTTGATGGTTTTTTCTTCTTTTTCACCATATTACTAGCATCTCTTGCAGCTTGAGCGCGCAAGTCTCTCATTTCAAAGAATACTTCCAGTGCCTTCTCTCCAGTTTCAAGGGAGTCCCAGAATATTTTTCTTGATTCTTCCAGTTCTTGGCTCTTCATAATTAGGTTATATGCATACTGCATTGCTCTATTGTGATATGCAAGTTCAGCCTCAGTGCATTCATGTTGGGTTGAATCATCTTGACCAAGTTTATATACGCTCCTCCTGGCATCTTTTGTCCAGCGTTTCAAAATATACTTTTCTGGAATTGTGTCCACATTCTGCAGGCTGAAAGCTTTCAGAGCGTGCGAACAAAGAACACCCATCCTTTCAAACTTTCTGCAACCGCAGGTAATCTCCATGGTGGAAGTGTCAAGAGCAGCCGACACTTTTGAACCCCTCCCCTGCATTGTAATTTCATACCTCAATAAATTTCCACCAGAAGATGTTTCATGGCATGACGTAGCTCCACATCCATCCAGAAATTCTGCCTCAAATAGTTTGTAGATTCTATGAGTATATGATTCTGCAGCCTGCTTCAGAACTGTACTATGTTTAACTGCACGAACTGGTGCAGTTTGGCTACATCGAAAATCCTCCTCAGATTCATGTCTACGTAGGAGCTTGATAACTTTTTCTAGCAAAAGGGCAAAACGTGTAAGAGAGGTCGATTCATCAGAGATTCCATTGAGAATATTATTTGAAGCCTCTCCCCACTGCGATGAATTAATCCCGCCATCAAAGGTATCTTTGTTAAATGCTGAGCACCATTTATGACGAAATCTATAGAGGTCAATCAACCAGCTATTATCATGTAGTTTGTATTCATGGATCATTTCAGTCCAAGATTTTTCAAGGTCCTCTTCCATATCAGATCCTTGCATGCACTTCATAAACATATTTTGAAATGCTTGTGAAGTATTTAGTGCACCTAAATGAGACTGCACATTCTTCAGAATATGCCAATAGGAAAAGCAATGCTGTGTGTTAGGAAAAACCTGCTCGATTGCCTGCAGAATGGCTTCATCCTGATCAGTGAAAATTGATTTTGGTGATTTACCTCCCATTGACTCCAAGAATGATTTAAATAGCCAGACATATGAAGCTACAGACTCATCTAACAAGAATGTGCAGCCAAAAACGACATTCTGCCAATGGTGGTCAACACCAACAAATGTTGCACATATTAAGTTATATTTATTTGTGCGGTAGCTTGTGTCAAATATAACAGCATCTCCAAAGCAGTCATAATCATTTTTACTTTTACCATCCCTGTAGAAGAAGTTAGTCATGCGCCCTTCTTGATCAACTTGCACATCCCAGAAAAACATGCCTTCCTCGTTGGTTCTACGCTTGAAATAACTGACAAGACTTTGGCTATCTCCAGCCTCAATTATTGTTATACCCTGCACACTCGCTTGATTGTAGCAATCCCTTATAGTATACTCTGGGTTCTCAGATATATCACCTTTAATCGTATCGGATAAACCATTTATCGGATGTGACTCTGTAGACGCTGATGGATCGATAACACCTGATTTTCCAACAGCAAGTGACTTGGCCGATCTCAGCATGTGTCTTTCCCCAGGCTTCGCCAACTGGTGATTATGCTCAGGAACAAAGCGTATAACTGTCCATCGTCCCTTCTCGTCAACTCTAAAGCGGATCATTGCTTTGCAATTAGTTCTTGTGTCTGGTCTATTAAAATTTGCTTCTGTAACAGGCTCATCGTATTTAAGCCCTTCCTTTGAGCAGTAGTAATCCTTTGTTCGAATATTCTTGGTACCAATAAAGTAAGACTGTTTGCCCTTCCGCACACTAAAGCCAATTCGATGTCCATAGTCACAATACAGTCTGTATGCCTCTTCCTCACTGTGGACTACACAACCAAGAAGCTCTTCTGTTGCCTCCTTGCGACTTAAAGCATTTCCATAATCTCCCACCTTTTCTGACGCTTCACCATTCTCCCTTCTTTGAAGCCGTTCTTCTTGAGAATCTTGGGCGCCTTCCATTTCTACTCAGCTAGCTCCATCAATTTAATCAATTGGTTCCACTTGACTGCCAAGCCAACATTCATATATTTTTATAAGATGTATATATATTATAGGGAGACCATTTCATCTAGTAGTAGTGGATAATTTAGACATGAAAGTTGCGATAAGATCCCCTATTCTACATAGGATGCCAAATGAAATGATAGTCAATTTTAGGCCGCAGTACTGCTGTGTCATTCTTGGCCATGCCTAATGACTCACTTGACTACACCAAAAGTAACATGTCCATTATCCCAAGATTATATCCACCTGCCAAATGGTGTTTCTAGCAATTCAAGCAAAAGGACATAAGTGTGGATATGTGATCTGATAGCATAACCAAAAATCTCCAAGGAGTGGGTCCAAACTGTGAATAGGATAAATGTGACCAATACTGATGGTCAAACTTCACTAAGGGAAGCACTAACTACCAATCGAAGAGAAGTGTCTACACCCACATAATTTGTGTGATAACGCTATCAGCAAGGCCCAAATTTTAAGAGGTGTAACAGGACACACTTCGTTGTTGATGTTTCACTGATTTAATTTTCCAAGATAAGTTGCATAAGAAATTGTCAAAATTACAGCACTCCATTTGGCAAATTAAAGTATACTCTCTCTGGTGATACTGCACAAATGGTTAGACTGGAATGACCTCCAAAACTGAAAAGTGAATACCTTTTACAGCGCACTGTCTGTAAGTGAATAATCACCGACATGTGAGCATACTTTCAAATGAGAATTCAACAGTATAACTTCTGCCACAATCAATATATCACCAGACTGATCATTGGTTAAAAACATCAGGGTGAATCTTAAAATGCACCGCTGCTTCATAAAAGGAATTGACAGAAGTCAGTTGTGCACATGACTAAAGTCTAGACAAGACCAGTGCCTGAATTCCGGGATTTTGCTTTGTTGCCAAAATAAGGCACTTCCAATCTGATTGACAACAATTGAAGCCAACCAACTATGCCTAGGCTGAAAGTAGTCAAAACTGTTTCTTTAGTGTGAAGAGAAAAGAGAAAATTGAAATTAGAATCACTATCAATATGTCAGCATTAGCAGTTCAGTAAAATCCATCAACTATTGCCTCCTTCAACCCATCTAAATGTTTTTTTTTCATGCTTTCAAATCTGGCAGAAGCAAAATGTCGCCACGTTGCTGAGACAAGGCCCAATTTAATTTCAACAGGAACAGGGTAGCAGAACACTTGCACAAGTACACGGTTCTTACCGTAGAAAATCGCATGACGAAGCGAGGAGCCCGTTGGCGCCGCGACACCCTCAGCCTGACGAGTACCCGACTGCGCAACAGCTCAGGCCTGCAGCGTCCGCACCTCCCCCTGACCTCGCCACTGCAGCCACGCGAACGCGTTCAGAAGATTGTCCCCTCCACACTCCTCCCCACAACGTTTCCTGTTTCAGCCGCAGGAGCAGGGAGCGCGCCGGTCTCGCCGGCGGCGGGCGGTGGTGGTGGTGGGGTTGGGGAGGAAGAGGAGCGGGAGGGCGGCTAGCGGCGGTCTACGCCCGAGATGGTGGAGCCGGTCCAAGGTGAGCCAGGGCACCGTGAACAAGGCGATGGCTGCACCCGGTGTTGGAGCACGTCCACACGGATACTGTCGCTGCGTGATCGGGCCGCGGGATCCCGCGGGTCACCTTCGGCCCACCCGTCTAAGCATGAGGTGTTTAATGGGCCTTTTAGAAATCAAATAAGTACCGCTTCCTTTTCATGCTTGAATTTCTTTTTTTTTGAGTAATTTCATGCTTTAATTTCTTTTTTTTTTGAGTAATTTCATGCTTTAATTTCGAAGAAGCTATTTTTCTCCTACTATGGCTCTATTATGTTTTCAAACTGGTTTCAGCTGTCAACCGAACTGTCATGCCTGCTCGCATAGCACTTTGAATAGCTAGAATTGCATTATTCTGCACAAGTCGTTTCTTCTGCAAACCAAACTGTTCCCTTCACCTTCCAGTGTCCCTCTCCCTCGCCGATGGCAACAGAGCGGGAACACGAGAAAATGCCGTTACTAGCACCTCTCTACTGCTATATACACAATACAAGAAAAATACTGTTGTTAGCGCCTTGGTCTTGGTATTGGCACTTGTAACACAATTGCTCCTGAACCAGATTGGCAAGGAAGGAGAAACGAAGAAATGGTGTACAGAGTATCACACGCGTAGCTTGTGTCTCACACTGTCCGTTGTGTAGACCTTGAAACCTCAAAGAATCAGGGGCAAATGTCCCAACGGACGAGACAAGACTGCAGGATAAACATATCGGATTATACATTTGGGGTCTCTGAATTAAAATTCTTGTATATCTCGCAAGGGGACGACGAGCATGGAACACAGGACTCTGTTTTGTGCTATCAGAAATTACAGACACGGAGCAACCGACGAGAAGAGGATTAAAAAGGAGAAAAAGAATTTATATATAACAGCATCAGGAGGAGCAAAACCACCACCGGCTCAGCTCGGCTCAGTTAAGCACAAGAAGAGAGGAGCGCTCAGCCGGCGAGGGCGTCGGCTCCGGCGACGATCTCAAGAATCTCGCCTGTGATCTTTGCCTGGCGCTGACGGTTGTAGGCGATGGAGAGGTTCTTGCGGAGCTCGATGGCGTTGTCAGTGGCGCTGCTCATGGCGCTCATCCTGGCGGCGAGCTCGCTGGCGAGCGACTCCTGGAGTGCACGGAGGATCTGGCTGTTGAGGTAGAGCGGGAGCAGGGCGTCGAGGATCTGGACGGGGTCCTGCTCGAACTGCACGACGGGGGAGAATGGCTGCGTCTCGATCTTGACCTTCTCGCGCTCGACGGTGAGCTTGCCTTCCTTGGTGGTGAGGCGGAAGAGCTCATCCTCGGTGGCGTCGACGCAGACGCCGTTGACGTCGCAGATCTCGCCCTTGGGGGACATGGGCAGCAGCGTCTGGATGATGGGGTCGGAGCGGACGAGGGAGACGAACTTGGAGTAGAGCAGCTCCACCTTGTCCACCTCCTCGGAGACGAAGAGGGAGTAGACCAGGTCGCAGATGGCCTGCGAATCCTTCACGGTGGGCACGCCGCCGATCTCCAGCTCCCGCTCCAGCGGGATGTAGGGGCGGCGCTGGAAGTAGCCGTTGCCCTTCTTCCCCACGCTGATGACGGTGTAGTCCAGGCCCAGCTGCTTGAGCTCGTCGATGCGGGTCTCCGCCTTCTTCAGCACGTTGTTGTTGAAGCTGCCGCAGAGGCCGCGCTCGCCGGTGAGCACAACGAGGGCCACCTTCTTCACGGGGCGGCTGCGGGTCAGCGGCAGGTCGATGTCCTCCGTCTGGATCTCCTGGTTCATGTTGTACAGCACCTCCACCAGGGCCTCCGAGAAGGGGCGGGAAGACACCACGGCCTCCTGCGCGCGGCGGACCTTGGCGGCCGCCACCAGCTTCATGGCCTCCGTGATCTTCTGCGTGTTGCGGACGGAGTCAATGCGGCTGCGGAGCTCGCGGAGGTTGCACCGGACCACAAAGCCGCCGGAGCGGGGGGTGGAGGCAGACTGCCGGCGGGTGGAGGAGCTGGCGAGCGCCGAGGAGGACCAGGCGGTGGAGAGGTGGGAGGACGACATGGCTGCTGGTCCGCGGCGAATGGGGATCACCGGCGGCGGGGGGAGGAGGAAGTGGAAGAGTGGGGGAGGGAAATGATGGATTTGGATGGATTGGATTTGGGTGGAGAGGTGTGCTTCGTGGGGTTTTCAAGCCAGGGTGAGTGGTCGAGGGCCAGTGATGGCGAGATGGCGAGGATCATGTGGCTCGCCCGTTCTGCCTCCCTGTTGCTGCAGCTGCTGCCTCCCATTCCACGCTATACAGTATCATTTTGGCTTGTCAAAAATAACATCCAGGAAAACAAAATAATCCCTTGGCCAACTGGGATAGTGCGAAGGATATCCTTCGGTAAATATCCGATACTCTTGGGTTGAGACCACATTATTCTACAAGTTATTGAATTGTTCTTGCAAAATCCAGGATAACTACATACTCTAAAAGAGTAAAACACGAATCTTAAGCCCTGTCTGGATTAATAAGGGTTGTAAAGTAAACAGTTTAATTCCCAAGTAGTAAAGGAGGTTCTGAGGAGTCAAATAATATAGTAGTAAATTCTCATGTAGAAAATATCTCACCAATACTGGTGCAAAGTTCAGCACAAACCAGGTAAGGCTGGTAATTCGTGATGGTACAAATACAAGCAAAAATGAAAGAGGTACGATGATCAAGTTTGATGGAATGCAAACAAAAATGGAAGCTAACTGGAGTCAAGGTTCAACATCCATAGCCTTAGTCTAATCGCTTGCAGGCTGAGGATCTTTCTTTGGTGGCTTGTAGACACTGAAGTCACCGAAATCCCGTCGTCCACTGCACCACAGAAAGTGATATAAACAAAGCAGTAAATATCTGATGGTAAAAAGTGGATAAGTTAAAATATCATAATGGACAGCAAGAACTTCCAATGACATTGCTTACTAGCACAGCTGTACTCAACACTTACAGACAGCTAGGTTAATTCTACAACAACAATAACATCAAAGTCTTTTAGTCCCAAACAAGTTTGGCCGATTCTAAGCACCAGAAAATTCAACCAAGTGTGCAATCAATCAAAGTGCAAAAAAGAAAAAAGTTTTGCAACACAAGTATTCTCACAGAAAGGGAAAAAATAGACAGCATATGAAAGGCACTTAACCTGTGCTTTATATTCCAGCCAGAAGGTAAGTAGCGGGGGTGAACGGCTTCAACAAAGACCTGCCTCCATCTTTGGCAGAACTGGTTAATAGCTTCCTCCCCGCCGTTGGAGAGCAAAAGTTCCACAACTTGTTTACCGTGATGCCCATGACCCAACAGGGAGATCTTCTTCTCAGCATTCTTGGAAATAGCTTGATTAGTATTGTCACAGATGCTCGGATCCCTATCGACATAACCATTTAGTGATGTACATTCACCATTTGATTGCTGATCAGTATCTGTCTTGAGTGTCACTGTATTATGATCCAAGGCAGAATCATCCATTAAGATTGGCAAAATTGAGCTTTCCTGACTCAGGGTTGAACCCTCTGGTTGATTTTGACTCTCAGCTTCATCACATTCTTGGAGACCATTACTCTCAGTTTCATCTTCTGGTAAGTCATGATTGTTATCTGAACCATGTCCACTGTTTTCTAAGGTGGTGACATTGCTGCTCTTTCTTATGATATTTTGGGCCTGCGTTCTAAATGAATAACCCTTTTTCTTTTCAAGACGCCTTCGCTCATGGGGACTCATGCCAACAAGCAATGCCATCTCCAGATCTTCAGGAGTCACATCCCTACCACCATAGTATGACTTCACAATCTGCATAGGGATGACAAAGTATATATGTAACCAAGAAGAAAAATCGACATCTAGCACAAACCAACCACGGAACACTCAAACTGTAACAAGAAAATCAGTAAACTTGAACTAGCCAGTCAATAAAGGACCAGATATATTAGAACCATGTTTTCACCTGCATTAGCTCTTCACATCTCTTAGAAGGCATATTGGATCCATGTCGCAAAAGAGCCATTGCAGCAGTCCTCAGCTGCAAAGGAGAGACACCTGTTTTATTCAATGTATCTTCAGATTCAGATGAATCAGCTATTAAACTTGTATCACCCGAGTTAACTATCTTTTGCACAAAAAGGGGTATCCCAAATTCTTGTGCTACTCGCCTCTTGTACTTCTCTGCTGCTGCATGAGCGATTTCATGGCAGTCTACACAAAGAAGTACAATATCATGTGAACGATGGCTCTTTAGATGCTCTGGAAAATGCATCCTGTAGCATGATGGTATTATTCTATATCTGATATAGTGACTCTTTTCGCCACATCCAACGCAAATATTCTTCTTGCTTTGAATATAAAATTCATTATCTTCATCCTCAGGACGACCTTTTGGTTCAAACAGAAGCATGATAGATGGGGGATTATCTTCTATTAACTTTGCCAAATTTCGTTGAGTATACCTAAGGTAGAAGAGACAGATCAGTTTCAATACAAAATAACTACAATGCCGATGGTACATGCTTATAACCATTCAATGAACAAATATAAGAAACGAACCATTCCAACTTTTTGCGGTCACAGTAACAAAGTAGTCTTCCATCACTAGCATAGATCTTACAATTGTGATAGACCGGGGATTTACAGGAGAACTTTTTTATGAACAATTCCCGGGAACCCTTTTTACTAGGTGCTGCTGTCAACAACTTCTCTCCCCTTGAAGTAAAGACAAATATATTTGCTTGCTTCAAACTTAGCTGTGATATAAGATTATAATTATAAACTGATAATCGACACAACCCACTTGGATCTTTATATTTCTCCAGCAAACTTTTGAAGATGGCATCCATGCTGGCAGTGGTATCCTCAAGCAGGTAGCAAAGTTCTTCAACATGAGCAACAACAATAGGCGATGGTGACGACAAGGAATGAAACGCACTTGAAGTACTTAGTTCAGTTTCTGCAATGACAGCTAATACCTCTCTCGGACTTTTTGGAACACTAACAGCAAGGGCAGCTATAGCTTGGTCTGACAGAACATATCGTAAGCTTTCATCATGCATCCGAGCCTGGATGGTCATTTGCAGATAAGAGAAAAGAAAATAGACCACAACTACAAAGTGGGAATATGCAAAGGTTTCTGAGGTGATAGTGTATATAATATGCTATTATTATGTAGATGTGTGATCTAGTTGGGTCCCATTAAAACAAACGCACATCAAATGGTGAAGAAAGTCGGAATAAGTTGCATCTGGTAAGGGTCTCATTAAAGCAAATTTGCATCCAGGAATGGACAAAGTGGAGCAAGAGATGAGGACCATGTGGTTCTCTCTCTCTCTCTCTCTCTCTCTCTCTCTTTCTGCATTTGAAAGAAAGAGATCGAGATGACAACGGTGTAGTTACAATAACAATTTTACATAGCACATCCAACCCAATGAAGCACAATATACATATATTATTGTATTGTGAAAAGTAAGGCAGTTACAAATCTACTTAGTTGTGGACAGGGACATAATATCTACTATATGAAAAATGGATAGAGTAATAAAAAAATGAAACGAGATAAACCTAAAACACCAACAGAGAGGATAAAAGTACTTCTGAAGGAAATATTTGTGTATTAACTGACCATTAAGTCCCTCCATGCACAGAATTTCCAAACAAGATCCTGCAGAAGATTACGAAATTAAAATATTTATTGAGATCACCTGTTGTTAAGGCAATTATTGGAGGTACAGCAATCAAACAGAAAATACAGAGAACAAGCACCTTAACTTCACTAGACCTTTTGGAGTCAAGTCCGTGAGTTTGCAAATTCCGTGAAAGAATAGATGCTGTGGCGGAAGCTCCAGGGGGGCATTCAATATCTTTGGCATACAGTTGCATGCATATCATATTTGAGCGATTGCTAGCCTCGAAGAGAAAACTGATTTCATTGTTGGAAGAATCTGAAGCATTTGATTGAATGTTAAAGCATATCAAAGACTTGAGCATGTGACAAAGGATATCACAAAGTTGGTAAGAAAGGAAAACTTAGTTCATCAGTAGAATGTCAACAGTGCACAATTACTGCCATCAACCTTTCTTGCCCCGTTATTGTTGCTTCTATTCTGTAACTACAGAACAGAATATGGAGAATCTACTCAAGATAATACGTTTGAGTTACCAGATGAAAGGTTGGGTTAAGCTTGTCAAAAGTCAGGGTACCAACTCAAAGGCTTGGTTGGTAAGAGAACAAGAAGCTTGGTTGGTAAGACGTAAGAGAACAAGTATTGTGTAGCTTTAATCCATTATTCACAATGCACAAATTTGTATAAACAACAGAACGAACAACATAACAAAGTGGTTTACAACAGTACAGGGACATCTATGCTTCAAACAGAAATGTAATTATGCTATATTTCAAATTCTCAATGTCATGTGTAATAAAGACTACTCAAAGCATATACTGTGTGATTGCAACCCACCCTTGCCGGGCGGATGTAATAAAGACTACTAACAAAGTAACAACTAAACATTGTCCAGCTTGTGATGATTTATAGGATCAAGACCACTTTAGTAAAGAAACGTAATTCTTTTGGAACTACTCATGGTTTCAACTTTCAACCATCAGTGGATTTGAAATTCCTGACCCAATATCAGCAGCAAATATATCAAGAGTATCTTCCTTTTGCAAAAAAAAAAAAAAAAAAAAAAAAAAAGAGTAACATAGAAAAAATGCGACTAAGGCGACACTGCATCCCCTGCTCAACAACCACACATCCTATCAATAATGCGTATCACACAACTCTTGAGCATGCTGAATAAGCAGGAAGAAGCATATGGTACTGGAAGTAAAAAGTTAATAGGCCATACCACAGGCTTTTGCTTGGAGCTCTGATGCCAGACATTTTGCAATGTACAACAAATAGTGAGCATCCGTACGAGCATAGTCAATCATTTCTGTTGTCAATGGACGCAATCTCCAATCTTCACGCTGGAATCTCAAATAAACGCAGATTGTAAAAGAAAGAATGAGATATCAAGCATTTGTGATAACTAAAGGTTGAAGACTCAACCAGACTGATATATTGAATGACAAATTAGAAAAAGTTGTGCAATGGCAAGCATTCAATGCCATTCAGAATGCTTATTTCGAGATGCCAAATTGCTGAGAAAGATTTAGCTGTGTTATGAGTTACAAGGGGGGCCGAAAAAACTTTAGATCACTCGTTTACACAATCAACTTCATGGATAACATAAAGCTACCTTGCCAATACAAAGCCAACAAGATAGAGTATTTGGCTTTAGGCTGATGTCCTATTGGCCAGATAAAAAGCCAGAATCCCTTATATTCTGGGACAGAACGAGTAGGCCTTAAGAGTACATTTGGCATTATGAAACTTTTGAAAATAAGCTACATTTTTATTCATTTATTGATACTAATAAAAAGTATATAGGTTTGGCAAGCAATCCCCGTGGTAAACTCTGATCTCGTAGGACAACTCTAGTTCCCTACTCTGTAGTAATTTACACTGAACATAATAGTAAGGCATGATCTTGCACTGACATTTCAAACCTCTAGGCATTCTCTGTAATAAACTAAGATTTCAGAGGACTGCTCAGGTTCCCAACTTCATGGCAATTTACACTGACAACACAATAATATATTGTTTGAAGGCATTGTCTTGTGCTGAATTTTCAATCCTCTGAATGAAGTACCGACCTTTCTATTCAATAAAAAAAATAGCAGCAAACCATGGACAAAGTAGTTGGTTTTTCTGTCAAGATGAAATAGGCACCCAAATTCGCATACCAAACTTGGGTGTGTAACCCTCAGCCGAGTTAGACTCGGTTCTGTTTCTAGTTCATTAGATATAAAGCAACAGTAAATGTTTGATTAAATACAAAACAGAGCTAGCTATCTAGACGGTAGTCACACAAATGCTAAATAGGCACTGAACAAACCGATGTCTAAGGTAAATTGTTAAGGAAGAGCCATCAGCTTGATAATTTAAAGGCAATACTGAAAAAATTACTTACCTGCATTGTTTTGTCGGTGGTTACTCCACAATATAAATCTAGCAGATATGCTAATGATTTCTGTGGTTTTGACAGAACCTCACATGCCTGAAATTAAAATAGTTTTACAAGAAATTAAGGGGGGAAAAACTGTATGCATCCAAACTCAGGCAACTAAGAAATGGTCTGATGATGAAAAGGGCATCAAATACAACATTGGTTAGCATCAAGGAGTGAGATGGCAAGAAAAAACGTGTTCAAATTTCAAAAATAAGTCCCAAACACTTACAAGAGTAGAACTAAATCATGCAACTGTAGAGGGGAGGGGGGAGGGGTCATTAAAAGTTTAATAAACAATATTTATCGATAAATGAGACAAGATTTTGTTTCATTTTGGTTCTTACCTTGGCAGTGTCAAACATATTCACAACATAAATATGAAAATCCCTCTGAAGCCAAAGGACATCATTGTCAGCTCCATGGAAGACCTGTAGCATAAGAAGGCAAAAACTAAATGATTGTGTGTACCTACAGAAGAGGCAACATGAATGACCTACTGAGGCAAGCAGAGAACAACAGTTTTTGGTGAGAATTAACATCTGATTAAAGTTTTGTGGGAGTATAAACAACAAGATTCAACGGTCACATGTGCACAGTGAGATGTGAGAAAGATTGGCTACAGAGATAATTAAGCATAAGGATTAAGGGGAAACTTGAGATTCCAAAGGCAGAAATGCAATCATACATAGACATGCAGGATAGATGGCCTAAAAACTGGAATCATACCCAGCATCTGACAAATACATGGTTCACGGCAGAGGACTCAATAATGGAACTTTTCGTTTAACCTTAAGGCAAGTCTCCATTCCCGATCAGGAAAGCTATTGCCTTGGCGGTGGATACAACAGAGCACCTCATGCATATCAGGCGCACGACATCAGAGCGTGTCCCGCAACAGAATCATCACAAGTGGTTCCGACCAGATCCTGGGGTTCTGTAAGTGAATTCTGATGGTGCTTTCAAGCCAGAGGTGAACCAAGGTGCAGTTGGCGCAGTAGTACGGGATGCAAGTGGAAATTTCATAAGGGAGTCTGCACAGTGGCTTCCAATAGTTCAGTCTGCTCTCATAGCGAAGGCTAAGGCGTGTAGAGCAGGCCGCACCTATTTGCAGAAGAAGCAGGAGCCAGCGTTGTATTGGAGACAGACTCAAAAGTGCTAGTTGAGCTATGGAAAGAGAGAGATCAGGATAGGTCAAAAATTGCAACCATCCTTGCGGACATTCAAAAGCTGAGCTCCAATTTTTCTTCCTTCAGTTTAGCATATGTAAACTGCAATGAAAAAAAAAACTCCTGCATGCAGGCTGTAGAGGTATTTTAAATTAGACAATATAAAATACGGATTATAGTTTCAAACTATTATTCAAAGATATTAAATGTAGCTTTTTCATGGGTTCACTGTTCAATACCAAAAAAAAGGATCAAACAAGTACTTGGGGTGGTAAATAATGTGACATGGGAATAACAAATGTGTTCCCATTACAATGTCTTGCAACTTATTTTTCTAACGCATGACCCAGATAAACATGAACATAGAATTCATGCCCACATGGCATTATCGTCGCTTGTACTATTTTAGCACTCAACAAGTCATATAAAGAGTTAAATACAACGATAAACGACTAGCTCAATCAAAATAACAAATACAATGCTACAAAATGAAAATAAATGGTTGTTGAATAATTTGTTGTAAGGGTGTATCACCTTATAGATTGAAGGATCAGCAAAAACAGGTCGTAGTATGCCCATTGTGTCATGTAATGCAACTGTGTCTATCAAATAATCTTCCTTCTGTGTAGATATCTATAATAGAGTAGTTCCATATCAATTCCTAACAAACAAATGAACAAAAGACTGTCAAGGGTGCAGCCAACTAGCATACCTGCATTAGTGCAGTATATCCCAGGAAAGACCGAATGCTATGTTGCTCTGTATCCACAGCAAAAGCTTTTTCCTCACTCAACAATCTTGCCAGTTGTTCTAATTGAACTTCAGTATCTACCCAATGATAAGAAGTACTCATTTCTGGGCATTGGTCACCCAGCATAAAGCTATAAAAACCAGGTGGGGTATTGAGCAAAGAAGTGATTTCCTCCTCAAATGGATGAACTTTTTGTGAAGACTCTGTAATAATAACAAAGGACTATAAGAAAGCATTAAAACAATGTATCATTATACATCCACTGGAGTCATTGTCCAGGTTATAATCACTAAGCATGCTCTATTGCAATTGTAGATACCTCTGAACTTGGCACCTGGCTATTTATCATCCTCTTAACTTAATTCACAATAATATCTTGAGTTCTTGGAGTAAATAGGACAGCATTGCAGCACAAAATACTCAAAACATTTAAGCAGATAAGATTTTAAGGAGCCTGGACCATGAAAAGAATGCTACTCCCTCCAGTTGCTTGAACATGACGTTCCAAGAGCTGCTCGTTTCAAATTAAGTTGGCTGTGCAAACATCATGCTCAAGCAACTGGAGGTTGTATTTCACATGATACCAATATGGCTCTGAAGTCTTGTGTTAAGAAAATAAAAAAAAGAAGCACAAGTAGCATGGAGCGGCATTTTACATTATTGTTAAGTAATGACTGGACCAAGTGCAAGCAATAAGCATTTGATCACCCTGAATGGCACTTGAATCTTATACTTCAGCAAGCCAGAGTTCCATATCAAAATCCTTACTCGAACACGGTTCGACCAAAGTTGCGCTCGGTTAGTGTTCGACCAAAGTTCCGGGAGAATAGGAAAATCGATTCCCGGTGAATCACATAGCTCGATCTTATACGCCAGACGTTCTAGAGACCCCCTAGAGCAAGCATACGAATACTGGCACGAGAGAGTAATGCCGAGACCAGAAACAAGCAGGATCAGCAGCGCGCACCTTCCGGGAGCGTCGGGGTCGCCTCGCTGCCCGCGCCACCCGGCTGACCACCCTGGCGGCGCAGGTGCTTGAAGGCGGAGTAGGAGTTATCCGCGAGCACGCGCTTAAACCGGTCCTGCGGCTTCTCCTCCTCCTCGCAAGCGCGGCGGGGGCGCCCGCGCCGCCACCCGAGATGGCGCCGCGAGGCGGGCACCCGGTTCCGGCGGCGCCTGCGATGGAGCAGCACAGCCACAGCCGCGAGCACCGCGACGCACGTGGCCGCCACGGCGGCGCGCGTCCTGAGGGCGCCGGCGCTGGGCATGTTGCGAAATGCGAGGCAAGGTGGGCGCCGGCGCGATGGGACGGGGACGACCGGACGATAAAGGGAGAAATGTGAAGAGAGTGGGTCGGTCGGCTCGATTTTGACCGTTCTGGGAGCGCAAAGGGGTCGGTCTCTGTCGGGACCGCCGGACCGTTTTGATGGGGAAATTCGAGTGAGAAACTGAAAAGTTTAAAAGAATTCTGGACCAACGACAATTGTGATTTAATTTTTTTGCAAAACCTTACAGCTCCACAATAAAAGAGTGATGCTTATTATTGTCCATCCGTATCGCTCATTTTTTCATAAAAAAATATGTATCACTCGCTCCACATTTCATAGGATTTACACTTTTCAGATCTCAAAAGTGTCTTTGACATAAGCAACGGTAACCAACACAGTTTATATGATGAAATTGTTGTTGTGCAAAATATGTTTGTAGTTTTACAGTATGAATTATCACAAAAATATACTTTGTGCAACGGATAGTTTTTATCTAACTACAGCAAATATATAATCGTTAGTTGTTAGCTAACTAAAAAATAATTAGGTGTTTCAAACCACCAGGGAGAATAATTCGTCCATCTCATACAACTCCCAATTCATATTTTTAATAAATTTTAGGCATACACATTTTATCAGTTTCAAATATTTTTTTCATTTATCCCATCTATGTTATCATATTTGACTCATATTTAGGAACTCATATTCTTGAGTATTTTCACATAGTGATACTATAACCCACGAAACAAGTTAATATGGATAGATTTACAAGTATTTAGAAACAAATATATATGTCTAACGCTTTGCAAATTGAAATGCCTAATAAGCCAATAGATTTAGCAAATAATGTAAGTGACATATGGGCAGTGACGAAGCTTGGTTAAGATCAAGGTGAGTTGTGACCCCCCCGGATTGGAATTTTTTTTCAATAATCACTTGATATGCTGTGTTCGAGACAACATGCTCCAATGGCCACCCCTGGTTTTGCAACAAACTCCAATGGTCGGCCCCCTCCAATGATTCATGGGCCTGAAAATGGTCATCCAGCGGTGAGCTCAACCCAGCTAGCAATCAATTGATGTGGAGCACTGCACACTGCACACAGCAACGGAGCGGTCGGTTCCTTCACCAACGAACACACGCATGCGTATTAATATATCTCAGCTAGTAACTCACACTCACATTACATTGCTCTCCTTTTCTTTTGCCGCTGCCGTGCTTTCGCAGTTTTTCCTCATTCCAGCGGGAAGCATTGCAAGAAAGAGCCGAGGAGGCGATGTCCCTGGTTCGCGGTGGCCGAAACAACTGAAAGGCAATTAGGTGAAGGTGGCGACGGCCGACGCTTGGAGCAGACAACCTAAACACGCTGAAGCAGAAGCAGGCAGTGGTCGTTCCTTCCTAGGTAATTTGCTTGCTCTTTGATTCCTTGTGCACTAGGACGATGGATTATACTAGGGATTTTTCTAGAGTCTAATTAGTTATTTTTTGAGGAAATCTAAAGTCTAATTAGTTGATCTATTGATTTGATTTTGCTTTACATTTTCTTATTTAGGTAACATGGTTAAGGGAAACACTCTGCAGGCATATTATAAAAGAAAAAGGTCTGAAGAGATTTAAGTTGATGATGATCCTTCGACTCAACCTACATCTTTACTTCGATTGGAACAAGCATTAGCATAAGAAAATCAAGAAGTTTTAAAAAGAGATGAACAAGTTCTATTTAGAGGCATTGAGTTCTTGGAGAGAGATGAACAAGCATTAGTACGAGAAAATTAAGAAGTTTCAAAAAGAGATGAACAAGTTTCGATTGGACCTATAAGAATATTATTGAAGAATTCAAGAAGCAGAAAAGTCGTCGAGTTGTCGAGTTGATCTGTAGTGAGAAATTTCTTGATCAAGCTAGATTTTGTTATAGTTTACTTTTGTATAAAAGAGCATAACGTATATAGTTATATAGCCTCATATATATATTGCAAGTTTGCACCATGGCCAGCCGCTGTCAGCATAAGGTGGTACTAGCGCGGATGCACGTGACGCGTGTGGCAGACCGCTGAGGAGGTCGTCAGGTTCCGCGATGCTGGAGTGCGACGCGCTCACCAGGCTCGTGCTCCGTTTAAGTGTCTTTTACAATGTGAAGTCTGAATCTATCAGTGCTATTGCTTAGATGTTCAGAGTGTTTGTCCATACTTCGTTTAAGTGTTTTTAGTTTATTATGACTATACATGTCATCTAAAATATACCAGCATCTTAACTTATAAATATTGAATCAATATTTTTTTATTTTGGATGATTCTGAACTAAATTTTGGATGAATGTGACGAGCTAAGTTTGTTTTGGAGAAGCGATCTCTCTCAGTTCTTATATTACAAGAAACAGTCTTGGTTTTCTCAAATCTTGCAATACTTTAGCTCTCAGATCTTTGTTCCCTCCTTTCAAAGGTGACCAGTAAGCGCGATTGTTTTTCAAAACAACTTCAGAACCGAAGTGTAGTGTGCATTGATGCCTTATATTCAGACAGCGACGATGACAACACCTACATTGGTCAAAAGAAAAAGATATATGAGATGAAGTTTATTTTGAATATAAAGAGTCAAGATTTAGCTGATCTATTGATTTATCCTATGGTTTTAGATTTTATAAAAGAGGTAAAATTATTAAATTTAGCTAATATTATATCTAGATTGTTGGAGATGCATTGCATTGTCAGCCTGCTGCCTGCTCCTAGTCTTTGAATACCTACCCACCGACGCCACTGGTCTAGTGCAATTGCCAGCGTGTCCGTCCTGTCCGATTGGCGCTTGTGCCCGTCTCAGCCGAAGAGTAGCCGCTACGTTTCGAAAAAAGGAGTAGTTGCACCACATCTCTTATTAGCCCTTACCCCTTCCGCCCGGCCGCCGCCACTAAACCCTAGCTCCTCGCTTGCGCCGTCCCTCCTCCCCGATCCCGGAGCAGAGTCGCGTGACTAGCACCGGATCCGTCATGTCGACCGGCAAGGGTGGCGGAGGTGCGCCGTGTTCTTCATGCGCTGTAGGATTAGCGTGGTTTGGATTTGAGTTGACTTACTGTGGGTTGAAGGGAAGAAGAAGAAGGAGGTGAAGAAGGAGACCAAGCTGGGGATGGCGTACAAGAAGGACGAAAACTTCGGGGAGTGGTTCTCTGAGGTGCGTGTCGTCTTATGAAATGTTCTAGCGAGGTTTAGTTAGGCTTTTTGTAGATTCGGGTGAATTTTGGGTTTAATGTTGTCGGGCCGGGGTGTTCTGCTATGTTGGGTTTTGTAATTCGGACCTGCTCGTGCATGATAAGTTGATGATTCGTAAGATTGGGTATGGTTTATTTTATGTATGAATTTCGGTGTTGCAGTTGCTTCCGAATTTTCTCGTTAGGGAACATGTAGCGCTGCTTTTGTTTGCAATGCTTGTGCTGCTGCTTTCGCTGTTTAAAAACTCCACTCAGTTGTTCAGTATGTGCATATGTAGTTTTGATAAAAAAAAACAGAATGAGACAAATTCAAAGATTTAGCCGTGTATTGCGTTAGCTCTAACTTATTTCTATCTTTGAGGCTTAGTTTTGTGCTTGGGCGCTTACAAGAATCACTTATTTCTTATATATCTTGGATATATAAGCTAAGTTTAAAGAATCTGCACAAAGTAATAGTACTTGATAACTAGTAAAGATTCCCTAGCTTACCTGTTTCCTGGTTGAAGCTTAGTACAAGTGGAAATTTGCAGTGTTCGTGTTCCTGGTGCAGCGATGCTATTAATCACCATATGCAAGCTGTTCATTATTTGAGAAAAACATACTTGTAGGGTGTAATACATGCTATTGCATGATTAATTGCTATAATTGCTGTTTGATCATGTTTTTTTAGAAGATGATACACTTTGTTCTAGCTAACATGCTAACTGGATGCTCTGTTGTTTGTTTGTTCGTTTCTTCAGGTTGTTGTGAACAGTGAAATGATTGAGTACTATGACATCTCTGGTTGTTATATCCTAAGACCATGGGCTATGGAAATTTATGAATTGCTGAAAGTAAGTGCTTCTCTATAGCAGATAAATTCAATTACTGAAGATCTAATTGATGGATCATTAGTGTTTCCGTTTTCTAATCTCTCTGATAAAATAGCCAAAGCCACTCATGTTTCTAAAAACTGAATGTTAGTATCTTTCCTCGTTTTTCTGTGAGCTAGTACATCATGGAACCTTAAACAGTCAAAGTGTAGCTCTCAACCTGCAACTGTTAACTGTCTACAACACAATCCATAACAACCAAACCAGGTTAAATGGTCCCATTGTTCTAGTGAATGTGTAAGTATTCATTGGACACGGCATGGTGTGCCTACATGCATCATAATTATGAATGCAAAAGTAGATTAATTTGTCACATGAGTGCCACTTGTCAGACTATTTTTTACCTGTCTACTGTCTTTCATACACATTATGATGTGTGGACCCACTTATTTTCATTGTTTACCTTCTTTTTTAGTTGCATCCATCATTAGATGACTGGGGATGCCAAATCAGTATATGCTACCTAATAGAATTCCATGTCAGTTAAAACTGCCCCCATGTTATCATGAGATTACATTCTAGAGTTGTGCGCTTTGAACATTGAATTGTGGCTGTAGGACAATGGACTATTTCTTCTAGCACATTTGAAACTTGCAGCATTCATAATTTTATGTTGAAGATATGCTTAGAGAAGTTGTTTTCATTTTTATTTCGTCATTACACATGTATTAATGTCTTTCTGCATCTGGTTTTCGGTTGATATTTTCTCTAGAACAAAACTTTGTCCCTGAGTTTCAGTAGTTTATGAACGTAGTTACATTATAGTAATCTTATTCCTTTTTTTTATATGATTTGGTGCAGGAATTCTTTGACGCAGAACTAAAAAAGATGAAGGTGAAACCATATTATTTCCCTTTGTTTGTTACTGAGAATGTTCTACAGAAGGAGAAGGATCACATTGAGGGTTTTGCACCTGAGGTGCCTTTCACTCTTGTTCTTTACATCTGAATTATTTTCTCCCAAGTTTAGTTCTTTAAGCCTGCCCAACAACTGGAGTTATTTTTCAGGAGATAGCAACTGGGCAAATAAGTGAACTAAGAGAAGTACCAAGTCTGAAATAGCTAGTTTTTCTTTGTTTTGATCTTAATTAATTGTCACATATCATAGTCATATTTTGCTTTGATTGAATCCTGAGGAAAACTAAAAATTCAGTTTTTTAAGTATTTCAAGTCTCCTGCTGTTTACTTTCCATCACGCCCTCTGTTTTATGCACTCATGCTATCCATTTTGGATATAACTGTACCTAAATCCCATTTCTTTTATTATCTGTGAAAAATTAACTGAATGAAATCCCTGATCCTGTGGTTTAAAATAAAAACAAATCAATTACCTTCGTTAATAGAGCTACATTCAGGAGGGGAACGGTATGGGCTGGCTAATGTATCCTGGCAGCCTCTCCCTTGTTGTTTCTTCTCCTCTTTTTAATTTCTTTTTCTGCATGCATTTTGTTATGTATGGTGTTCTGCACCTCACTTCATATGTCTCTAGACATGGTGAAGGACCGCTGTGCTTTGCCCTACAGCCCTGAGAGCACTGGGCATGATCGTTGTATGCTGACACTGTTTGTTATCTTAATTTGCTGTCATTTTTTTTTTCAGATCAAGAAATTTATTTGCTAGTTAAATTTTATTCATTGCTATCTGCTATCTTAGTTCTTAATAATATGAGCAATTTCACCTCAAGAATTATGTTTATACTTGTTTCTGTCTTTCAAATCGACACATGGCTAGTTATGCATAATGTAAAAAAAAAAACAATTTCTTCTATTTCATTCTTTCAGGTAGCTTGGGTTACTAAATCAGGGAAATCTGACCTGGAAGCTCCTATTGCAATCCGTCCCACAAGTGAGACTGTCATGTATCCATACTTCTCAAAATGGATAAGAAGTCACCGAGACTTACCCTTGAAGTGTAACCAGTGGTGTAATGTTGTTAGATGGGAGTTTAGCAATCCTACTCCTTTCATAAGGTATTTTGTTTTGTCTCACATGTGGTGATGCCTTGTTTCCTCATGTGCCTGCAATACAGTTATCCTCTCTTTTATTTTGTTGCTGCTTAATGACAGGAATAATACACTTTCACAAACTTAGAAGTTGCAATTGTTGAACCATAAATGAATTATCCATCCTTCCCCATTGCTTAGGCTTTTGTGACTCCTGTCCTTCAAACATTCAAAATGTGTTAGCCACTTATCTTTCTCTGGATTGTCTGTATCCTCTAGTAGTACATATTACCGATGTGATGTTCGTTAAATTGAAACTTTCAAATTTTTTTCTGATGTAATAGGCTTTCACAAAGTTAGAAGTTGCGCTTAACACCAAAATTTCACTGACTCCTTTAAGACTGTCTGTATGACTGTATCCTCTAGTACATATTATGCGTGTGATGGTCGTTAAATTGAAACTTTCTTTTATTTTTCTTTCTCAATAATGGAACACTGTAAATTTCTGCACTCCCATGTGAAGGTGCATGATTTTGTTTCTCTAGGATAAATTTTTGGACAGACATACTAATTCTCAGGCTAAACGCCTGCAATTATTCTCTTCAGGAGTCGTGAGTTTCTTTGGCAAGAAGGACATACAGCTTATGCAACAAAAGAAGAGGCCGATGAAGAGGTGCAATTGTTTATTTCCATGATTTTTTGATATAGTTCGTTTTCAACTAGTATTGGGTTAAATTAGGTGATGCTAATGTAAAGTGTATTGCGTTGGTTTTGCCCGATATAAATTGTTTAATAGATCTAGCTAGTCTGAAGCATCAAACAAGCCTAACTTAGCATTTTAGGTTAGATGATATGAAATGTTTGGATGCATGTTTTTGTAACAGTTTAGTAATCACGGACAGAAATAGCTCAGTCCAAAGCTCGGGCGCGCTAATCCAAGATCTGTAATTGGGATATCGATTTCTATCAATAGGGTGGTTTGAGTGTGTACATTACTTGAGATCATGACCTTCTAACATTACAACTGCTAGTTTACTAGAGGACAAACAAATTCAGAGAACTCGTGAGATTCCTACAGTACTCAATAAACCTAATAGGTAAGTCATAGTATAGCTTAGTGCCTTTTTAATGATATTACAACTCTTCTTGACCTAAATGACTTGTTCTTAGTAGCACTATCCAAACACCTTGAACTCGAACACTTAGCTTGAGAACAAGCTAGATTTTATCTGTTATAAAAAACTTGTATCCTTGTTTTGTATTTGAGATTTGAGAACTAAGAAATTTTGTGTATCTGTCTTGGTAGTTCTGCATTGGAACAACTTGAATGAATCAGATTATATGATGTGCATAGGGCAGTTTAACCAGGTCATAATCCAATATGATCGTATGAATATCTTAGGGTGTGTTTGGCAGGGCTTATTGAGCAGCTTATCCTATGGCTTATCTGATAAGCCCTGCCAAACAGGTTAAACTTAAAAGTGCTTATTTACATAAGCATCTATGAGCACTTTGTATTTTTGTACTAGCATAAGCTGTTTTGTGTTTTGCCCAAGCCAACAATAGTAGCTTTTTGCAGCTTGCTCTCCACAATAAGCTGTTTTGCCAAACAGCATGACTGCTTATACTACATAAGCCAGAATAAGCTGGATAAGCAGTTTTGACAGATAATCTAGAGCATAGGCAGTTTGTTGCATAAGCATACTCCCTACCAAACACGCCCTTATGCTGAGTGTAGACAGACTGATTAATTATTTTGAGCAATTTTCACAGGTTCTCCATGTGTTGGAACTCTACAGAAAGATATACGAAGAATTTTTAGCAGTTCCAGTGTCCAAAGGGATGAAAACTGAGATGGAAAAATTTGCTGGTGGGCTCTATACCACTAGTGTTGAGGTATTGATATGATTTTTTTTTTGTTGATAATTTGAAAACATTTTTTTATAACTTTGATATGAAAACATTGGCTGCATACCTGCTCAACTATGAAACACGGATACTTCAAGGTGCAGAGTATCGGATACTTCAAGGTGCAGAGTATCCGATACGGATACGCCTTGGATACGTCTTGGATACATATCCACCAAGTATCCGAATAAAAATAAATAGCAGAAAATAGGATACTTCAGCCGATACGTATTGGGCCAGTTTGGCCTGCTAGGGGATACGTTTAGGCCCAGTATGGGACGATTCCCAGCCCACCAGATGGCTGTGTACTGGCTTTCCTGCCAGCCTCACATGATTTGTAGCATCTGTGCACTGTTTTGTCATGTTAATTTGGGTTGTCTTATGAACTCTTTAACTCCTGCTAGGCTTGTAAGCCCATATTATAGCTCAAATTATTATTTAAAAAAAAAAAGTAAAACGTATCCACGTATCGGGTTTTCTAGAAAAATGACGTATCGACGTATCCGTATCTGCCGGATACCGATACACGTATCCGTATTCATGCAGTGTAGCTGCTCAAGCTTTACCTAAATTATCCTGATGAGAAGACGATTGGTTCTCTATTTTCTTATGACTCTTGGTACATATCATTTTGCCAGGCCTTCATTCCAAACACTGGTCGTGGCATACAAGGTGCAACCTCGCATTGTCTTGGTCAAAATTTTGCCAAGATGTTTGACATAACGTATGAAAATGAGAAGGGTTCAAAGGAAATGGTATGGCAGAACTCTTGGGCCTACACAACCCGCTCGGTAAGTCTTACATTTCTTTATTATAAATGGAATCATGTGATTCATATTAAACTGCTATGTCTTGCTAGTTATAGCATATGGAATTTTCAGAACGTATAGCACTGAAATTGTATTGTGTCCAGGGTATTCAGTCTCTCTCTCTCTCTGTTTTGCATTTGTAATATTACCGCTTGGTCACTTCTTGCAGGTTGGGGTGATGGTGATGACACATGGTGATGATAAGGGCTTAGTGCTACCACCAAGGGTGGCGCCAGTCCAGGTAATTGTTATTCCTGTGCCATATAAGGATGCTGACACAACTGCCATAAAGGGAGCATGTGAATCAACTGTCTACACTCTGAATCAATCTGGAATTCGAGCGGACTTGGACATCCGTGAAAATTACTCTCCAGGTTGGAAGTATTCTCACTGGGAAATGAAAGGTGTTCCTTTGAGAATCGAGATAGGCCCAAAAGATCTGGCAAACAAACAGGTACTGATTACCCAGTTGCCTCCATACATTTTAAAGTTAATGCCTACATGTGCTCACAATTTTTAGGCTTGTGATCTCACAAACTGTGGTGCCAACTCCCTTAATAATTTTCTAGGAATATTAATAGTAGTGCATTCCATGTATTCGATAGGGACAAACAACTTTATTAGTGGATGATCAATGTGTTCTGCCTTTGGCAATGTTATTAGATTATAATGTGGGAATCCTGTGATGGAATGTAAACATGAAAAGAAAAACTTGAAGACCAAGATTATTCTTAGTTTTTTTTTTGAGAAAAAGTGGAGGACCGTGCTCTTGTTTTCTTTCATTTTTACCTAATTAATGAGAGCGTTACTCCATGGTGCTGGGATCTGCATTCATGAATTTCAATTGGATTCCAACATAATCAAACATATGCTAATATTTTAAAAGGAAAAATCTAAATGGATAATAACAGAAGAAACATATTTCTTACTATAGCTACCAAAGATGCAAGGACTTAATTTTTCCATATTAAAAGTAGACATTTCCTTATTGATCAGTATTGTCTCATTAAACAAATGATTGCTCCCAGGTGAACCACTCTCCAGGCTTGTGCTCTATCTTGGATATTTGCATAGTGATGGTTTATTATATTTTCAATATTTTCATTATGATGAGAGAAAAATATAATGTTTTCTTCAGGTGCGTATGGTCAGGCGAGACAACGGTGCAAAGATTGATGTTCCTGTGATTAATTTGGTTGAGGAGGTTAGATCGATACTTGATGGGATTCAAGAAAACCTATTCAACACAGCGAGAGAAAAGAGAGATGCCTGCATTGAAGTTATCAAGACCTGGGATGAATTCTTGGCTGCTTTGAATAACAAAAAATTGATCTTGGCTCCATGGTGTGATGAAGAGGTACTTGAAGACCTTTACTTTATTTAAACTATTTTTTAGTTCTCCCTCCTACCCTGAATTCTTTCTTTGAAGCCTTAACAAAATCAATAAACAGGGTTAAGTGTTACAATCTGAGTCCAACACTTAGTGCAAACGTGTAAACTTTTCCTACTGTATACTGCAAACTGAAAAGTGCGAGTGGTGATGTGAGAACAAAGGTGGAACAACTCTGGAAAAAGTTCAAGTCAACATCTTAAGTAATTGACTTCGTCAGAAATGTAGGCATTTGTAAAGGGTTACGGATAAAACAGAGATCCTAGGGCTTGAGATCCCAGAATATCAGTGGGTCACCCATATATTCAAGACATTGAAGGGACTGAGCCTGGTTGATTATTATGGGAGGTAGATGTATTGAGGACTGGATTGACTGAATATATGCATGACTTTTCTTCCACTGCTAAAGGATCACATTAACCCACGTGCATGACTTGATAGTGACTATAAAATTATTCTTGCCCCATTTTTACCTATAAGTACTAATAGTTTTATTATACAGTTTCCTCTAGATGTGTTCATCACAAAATTTCTTGTCTTGGATGCAGGAAGTGGAGAAAGATGTGAAGGCTCGGACTAAAGGGGAACTTGGAGCTGCCAAAACATTGTGTACTCCATTTGATCAGCCAGAACTTACAGAAGGTATGCTAAGTGTGAACTGTATTCTAACAACATCAATTTAAAAATGGTGGGAATACCCTGGTTACAAATTACTTTTGGTCTTGCAATGTTTCCGTGTATGCCATGCTGACATGAGTTACCTGCCAATATCCAGGTACCTTGTGCTTTGCTTCTGGAAAGCCTGCGAAGAAGTGGTCATTTTGGGGGCGCAGCTATTGATCTTTCGGGTCTTTGCATGTGACTTAAGATTTGAGCTGAACACTCAAAATTTTGGGTCCAAAAATCCCCTGAATCAACATTAGATCTGTCTGAAAACAAGGATTTGCATGCTGGAGAAAAGATTGATGTATTCTAATGACATGATAACAAGAAAAACATGAGGATTGTGCTTTCTTGTTCAAGACAATTAACTACCCCAATTTTTTTTTTCTTGAATGCACACGTCCCAAAGTATTTACAATACTGGAAAATTCCATTGAATTAATAATAGTGGGGATTTACAAAACATGCGACTACCAGGCAAAGTTTGTCCTATTTATTAATAATATTATTTGCCAATCTGTCCATGTGGCAACGGCAATAAACATTTGTTCCGTGAGAAAAAAATTGAGCACTCGTAGCCGCTGTATCAACAGAATGCAGTTAAGGGCAAGAGGAGTTTCTTGAACAGCATATGAACATGAACAGCAAGCCCCTCAAATTATATCTTCCACATGGATAAATAAGTGACCAAGGAAAAACATCAACAATTTTCATTTGCATGTTCATGTCATCGTGTAGCACTCACTTTCTGATTGCCCAACCGTTCTAAATAAAGTGTGCAATTCTGCAAACTGAGCTTCGCGTACATTGAGTATACTGATATCTTAGCCTTCTTTGGAAAAGAAAATACATATTAATATTCGAGTCCAACCTAAGCTTCGTGCAAACCTTTATGTTACGTTTGATCGTTTGCCTTAAATATTAGTTCACATATACTCCGTTCCAAAATTGCTATCGCCATTGACTTTTTTCATTACCTTTGACCATTTATCTTATTCAAAATATTTATTTGAATATGAAAAGTTATAAATTATATTTAAATTTTATCTAGTGATAAAACAAATTATTAATATTTTTTTAAATAAGAAGAATGGTCAAAGTTGATAAAAAAAAGTAAATGGGATAACAATTTTGGAACGGAGAACAACAACAAGAAAGACTTTTTATCCCAAGCAAGTTGAAGTAGGTTAGAGATGAAACCCATAGGAACCCAAAAAAGAAGAGACAAAGGAACAAAAGCCAAAAGAGAAGAAAAAGGAGAAAAAAAAGAAAAGATAGACAAAAACAAAAGGAACAAAAGCCAAAAGAAAAGAAAAAAAAATAGCAAGATATTTTAATAATAAAATTATAAATTATGTTTTGGTTATTTTAATAATAAAACAAATCATAGCAAGATATTTTTTTTTGAAAAAAGTTCGTAAGACAAATAATGAAATATAAGTTCAAAAGACAAGTGAAGTGCCAAGCACGATAGGATTTGTTCACATGTAGAAGAAATATTGGCCAAGAAGACCAAGGTTCAGAGAATTTACATCTATTTCTCTTTGCTTGATAGTCACTACAGATGGAGTAAATTTTGAAACAAATAATTACTTGGAACAGAATCCTAGTGAAACTTCATCATAATCTGAAAGTGGTGGTTTAGTTCTATCTTCAATGTTGTCTTCATTGAATGATTGTCCTGCAATCTTCGCATTATTGCATGTCCCAGCTTCTGCAGTTCCTTTATTGTCAGAACCACCTACAATCTTAGAATTCACAATGTTCTCTGATCCGGAATTGAAATGGAATTTCTGATATTGTTGTTGCTGGCAGGAATTTGCTTATCAGGAACATTCTCAGAGTGCTGCTGCTGGTTCGGAGTGAACATTTTCTGTTGTGCCCCCAATCCAGTCATAGGATTTTGCCGACCAGGGACATACTTGTGTTGTTGATTTGTTGCATGAACTTGACTCGGAGGGAACTTTTTCTGTTGCACCCCAAACCCAGTGACAGGAGTGTGATGACTGTTGACAGGGTTTTGCTGACCACGATACTTGTCTTGCAGATTAGTACTGTGGCCTTGGTGACCCGGAGTGAACATTTGTTGTTGCATCCCAGATCCACTACATTTAGGAGCTTTATTGGACAATTCATAGGCAAGGAAACTCCTTGAACAAATCTGGCAGAGGAGAACTTTCATCACCAAACTGTATGGATACTGGTACTTTGTTCCACACGACAAGCAAATGGTCCAGAAAGTTGATCCAGAAAATCCACCCGCATGCTGCTGCGGTTTGTTCCAACGATCTGGAGCATCATTATTCTCCTTATTCGCCTTTCTGGCAACATGATCAGCTTTATTTGGTGGCCGTCCACGCTTCTTTGGTACAGAGGCGGAAGTTGCTACAACAGATTTCCTTTTTGAATCATGAATCAAGCGTTTTACTTGGTCTGTCAGTATCATATGAGCTTCTCCAATTAGTTTGAAAGCAGCTTCAGCACCCGCATACTTGTTCTTATCTGGATGAAGTAAGAGAGCGAGTTTGTGATATTGTTTCTTGAGTAACTTATCGTCTGCGGTTGTTTCAACTTGAAGGATTCCATACCAGTCAGTCTCTCCATTGATCTTGAGAGCAGCACACCAATGAACTTCACAAACAGCTAGGAGCTGAGAAATACTTTCAAGACCAGGATAAAGCTGCTGAGCCTTAAGAGCAATCCGTTTGGCACCGACATAGTCTCCTCCTTGAAGCTTTAGTGCAGCAAGATCTTTAGCTCTTGAAGCTTCTTCCTTGTTGCATTCCATTCTGATGAGCTGAGGAAGAGGAATTCTAACAATATATTTTATTGTGGTATGTCTTCATCAAGATCCTGCATAAGAGATAACATAGCAGTTTGCAGTAAGGTCAAAGAATTGCAAAATTCATGTGTGCAAAATTTTTTCTTCAGAACTAATCAACCTCGATATGAAGAAAACAAAGTAGATTCAAATGTGTCATTGCAACTTGCACATACTAAGCAAATCCCACTGTATGTACTTATTATATGCCATTCCATTCTCTAATTATATGTTCATCTGCAAACCCATTTCTCTAATTGGAGTAGAAAGGTTTTCCAACCTAAAAAATTGAGATTATTATGATTCTTTCAGTTTATACTAAAACAGGCCACAACAAAACAACATAGGAACCAAATACATGTCTTACGAAGTACAAATAATTGTAACAACAGAGGAATATAAACGGCTCATTTGTCACTTTTAGCTCAGGTTGCTGAATTATCTTATGCAATTTTAATGCATTTCCTTGTCCACCAATTTAGTTGATGTAATGCAACAATGTTCTTTTCTTGCTTATACTATCTAAGAGAAACCAGCTATATGCTAGAATGTGGCTTCCAAATCCTTATAATCAAGCTGAACTGAATCATCCAAACAGCTATATGCTAGAATGTGGCTTCCAAATCCTTATAATCAAGCTGAACTGAATCATCCAAACGTTGCTCACTCTATGACAGCTAAAAACTAATTTGTCGTAAGATGATCCTACAAGAGAGGTACCTCCAACAAGGCCTACCATTACCTTTGAAAGTTATTAAATCATGTAGGACATTACTTCTCTGATTAAACCCATCGTGATGCCTGAGAGTAAAGTTTGCTTTCTTACTCTCCCACCCAAAAAGAATAAGCAACAGGATAGACTGGAACAAAATACACCACATTTCCAGATTCTGGCCATGGAATTTTATTGAACAGATGTGTTCAACAATCTTACCAGTCGTAGAGAGGAAAAGGTGAGGACCACGAGAATCAGGAACAGAGTGGCACACTGGGAAGTCAGCAACAACGGCAATGGCAGGCAGCAGGCAGAGATGGAGGCAGCCAGGCAGGACCCTTCTCACTGTGGTCATAAATTGACGATTTCATCAGAAATAAAGAAAAGTAGAAAGTGGGTACTATGAGAAATTAATTTGCGGGGGATGCACTAATCTGCAGGTAGGGTTGAACAAAGAGATGTAGAAAACAAGTATGCTCTAAAATATGATGAAATTTATGATAAGCTAATAATCAAGAGAAAATATCATATTCAATCTAGTTTAACTAGCTTGAGACATCTTTTTTCATAGGTAATTCGTAACTTCAATGTGTAAGCAATGAGTGCAAACGAAATTTAATCCAAACACTGGACGAAACTCCACGAAGTACAACCACTAAATATATGGAATCCACGAGTATGCTGGACAAAAACCCCATGCGAAGTATAGCCACTAAATATGCAATCCACGAGTTTTTTGCTTTTAGGATTAGAATAGATGCAGAGTTTCACTGCTACTCTTCGATATTTATTACAGTATATGCTAAGCATATAATGTTTGGGTCTTTGGGGCAGCGCTGTTTTTCTTATGACAATTACCACTGGACAAATCACCAATATAACTAGAATGTACTTTTCAAACTCCTTGAAATCCCGTAGAGATTAATCTATCAAAATAATAGATCTACATGAGAGACTGGCTCCTCTGATCCCAACCGCATTGCCCTTTATCCCCAACGCCAGTACCAAGATAAAAGCTCCCATTCCTGCTCTCCCGTTCGAGCAAATCGGAACGAGCTCGCCGCGATAGATTGGAAAATCAAACTGGAAAAAAAATAAAGATACGAAATCCGATTCCAGAATATTGAAGCGGCTTTTCATCGAGCGGAAAAAGTGCGTCGGAAACCCAGAAACACCGCACGAAATTCGCGGAAAGGAGAATGGGAGAGGGCATGGACATAAGGACCGGAGGAGGGGGAACTGAGAAGCGCACCGTGCGGTCGACGGCGATGGCAGACAGGGAGACCAGGAGGTCGGACTGAAGCGGAGCCTTGCCGGTGCGCCGCGCCGCTGGGCTATTGTTCTCCGATCCCTCGCCGCGTTGGAAGCAGATATAGGAGGTTTTGGTTTCTGTTTTGGTGGGAGAGGGAAATCAGGTGCGTGATTTTTTTCCCTCCAAAACCAAAAGCCCGGGCAGTTTCGCCTTCCTTCCTTCACCCAAGTCTTCCCTCGGCAAAGGGAACAACGATCCGGCGCGTTCGCACTGGATCCAACAGTCACCAGGCATGCAAGAGCTATGCGAGTCAGAATGAACGTTTCCCAGATTCGCCCGAATTTTGATAGACGTTCGTTAGGATCTGGAAAATTTGTTTCAAATTTGATACGACGTAAATACCTCCAAATCCATCGTATATTCTACATCACATATTTGTTCACTGTTTACAACATAGTGTTTTTTAATAATAACATAATGTACTTGTTATTCCCTAAAAAAATAATGTACTTGTTGGGTTCATGTCATTTACTGAATTGAGTAAAATTATAATATATGTGTAAGCTTATAAAAGTTGCAGTACTCCCTCGATCAGCTAGTTCTATGTTTCTTCTGTATCAAACTTTTTTAACTTTAGAGCATCTCCAAGAGCTCTTCAATAATTAGGTCTCAAAATCTTTTTTTTAGGAGCAGTCCAAAAAGTATTAGGGAAAAAAATTCTTTCCTCCTCCAATAATTCTTCCTTAAAATAATATAAAAACATTTTTTATTGATCCATGTCAACACTTGAGTCTACAGATTTTAACTTTCCTTTAAAAAAAGGTTGATTGGGGTTCCCAATTCTTCCCCTGCTTTTAGCTACAAATGAGGAGAGTTTAGGGAGAAAATAAATATAGGGATGATTTAGGGACACTGTTAGAGATGGTTTTTTAGACAAAATCCTCTATTATTCAATTTAGGGAGAGGTTTTGGGACACTCTTGAAGATGCTCTTAACCAACCATATAGAAAAAAAAACAAAGATTATCAACATAAAGAAACTACTATTAAATTGGTTATGAATTAAACTATCATAATATATAATGTTATGTGGTCAATCTTTGTAGATTCTTTTGTTATGAATAATCAATCTATATCGTGGGACTAGTGGCGGAGCTAGACACAAATCACAGGAGGAGCCGACAAGTAAAATCTATCAAGTTATTGGATAACAAGAAGTATACCGATAATACATGAGTCTGAACTACAAATCATTTTGGTTGCATTGGTCCTAACTACAAGTATGCCCTCTGCACTTCATTTTGCTGATTGCTTGGATACTCCCATATTTGTGGATGTAATGCCAGATCCCTTTCCAAGAACTCAATGCCCTGAAATATAACAGGTTGGTCCTGTTGTTGCCTACGATTTTCGAGGTCAATCAAAGGAACACGAACCAGAGCTTGCTCCTCCTTCACAACCTCATTGTGATTGTTCAATTCATCTCTTTTTTTTAAAAAAAATGAAAAGATTTCTTGTTGCTATTTAACCATAGTTACCTAGACTGAAAAAGTTAAAACTAGTTACTACAAACCAATAATATTTGAAATTTTGGACTCGACTAAGGGAAACAAGTAGAGAAGAAGAATTGCCTTTTTATTTAATCTTGAGTTTAGGCATGCCGCTCTATCAAGAGAGATGCTACATGGTTTGCATTTAATGTCTCAATGCTCAAAGAAAAACCCAAGTGAGATGAGAGAAACACAACACCTACACTCACACTAACTCTCACTATGATAGGAGAAACCGGTGTAACCGGTTTACCAAACCGGAGGAACCGGTTTTGGTTCAAACCTCTAACGGCTAGTTCAGGAAAATCGGTGGCACCGGTTTGGGAAACCGGTGTAACCGGTTTTGACTGGTTCAGTATAACGGCTAGTTTTGGGGGGACAAGTATAAATACTTCCTTCCCCCCTCCTTTGGATGCTGCTGGTTGTGTGCATGAAGAAAATACATTCAAAGTGTTGTAGAGCTCTCCCCAACACCTCTTTATGAGGTTTGAGTGATTTGTGAGAAATCCTAAGCATTGGGTTGAGAGGGATTGAGATTGAGAGCACAAAAGCGAAAATCCTATACTTGAGTATTTTAGCATTGTGTTACAAATCCGTGAAGCATTTGTTACTCTTGGAGGTGAATCCTCCTAGTCGGCTAGGCGTCGTGCTAGAGCTCCCAAGCTTGTGGTGAGCCTTGGAAAAGTTTGTGAAGGTTTGCTTCGCCTCCGCAAGGAAAGAAGCAAAGATAGTGGATCGGGGAAAGCGGTTGAAAGAGACCCGGCTTAGAGTGTGCCTTGTGAGCAGCTCAAGCTTCCTCAACGGAGACGTAGGGTTCACGGGGTGAATCTGAACTTCGGCAAACAAATCTCCGTGTGCTTCACTTGATTTGCTTTCATAAAGTTCTTGCTTTATTTGTTCTTGATCCATAGGTTGCATGAGTAGTGGTGCTTGTCTTTCCTTGTGATTATTTGTGCTAGTTCTTGCATGCTCTCTAGGATTCATTAATCTTGCTAGAACTAAGTGGGACGTTGTAATCTACTGTTTTATTCTCTCTGCGTTGAGGAAACCGGTGGGTCCGGTTTCCCAAACCGGTGGGATCGGTTTTTGGTAATTACTATATTGTGTAGGTTCTTTGTGAATCAAATAGAGGTAGTTTCTGTGTTTGCTTTTATAGCTTTCTTGTCTCTTGAGCTTGGTTGTTTTTCTTATGTAACTATTTGATCCAAGCTCTCTGACAAAATCGGTGTAACCGGTTTGCTAAACCGGTGCAACCAGTTTTGACAGTTTTAATTCTGCTACGAGTTTTTGTTAATATTTCAGAAACGTCTATTCACCTTCCCTCTAGGCGACATCAAGGGACTTTCAATTGGTATCAGAGCCTAATCTCCTTATTAGACCTAACCGTTTGGAGAATCGATCATGTCGCAAGGTAAAATGTGTCAAATTCCCTATGGTTGTTCTAGTGCCTCGTTCTCTATCATTTCTCAACCTTCATACGAGGCACCTTATTTCGATGGCACAAACTATGCTAATTGGAAACCTAAGATGATCTCATATTTCGGGAGATGAGTCCCAAAATTTGGTGGGTTGTGGATGTAGGTTTTTCTTATAACATTGACAGGGAATCTACCACACAAGCACAAGAAAAATGCCTACATCTCTAAGCCCAAGCTACCAATACCCTATTTTGTGCATTGAGTAGGGATGTCTTCGACAAGATATACAAGTTAAAGAATGTTCATGCTATGTCAAATAGGATTCAAGAAGTATACGATAATTCCAATAATCAAGAAGAAAAGACTCAAACTTCCAATCTGGGAAAACCGGTGGCACCGGTTTCCCAAACCGAAGGCACCGGTTTTAGCAGAACAGAAACTATTTCTGTAAATGATCAAGTTGAAGATTCTAGTTGTAGATTTAGACCAAGAGAAGAGTCTATGTCACCAAGAAACTCATGTTTAGATGATAAAATATTATTTCACTTCATGGCCAAGAGACAAAGGAAGTCTCATGTATCCTTAGTTGAAAAGGTTGATAACTCAAGGAATGATCATACTAGTGCTACTAACAAATCTTCTTATGTAGCACAGCTAAAGGAAGCAAACAAAATGATCATGGGTGAGTTTCAAATGCTTGCTAGTATGCATAAGAAATTGCAAGAAAGACATGGTGATTTTCTATGCTCACATGAGAAGCTTATTGACTCATGTACCATGCTAGAAACAACTCATGAGGTTGCACTTACTGTGATAAAATCTTCTCAACCTCACACATGCACATGCACAACACAATCAATTGTTTTATCTTGTGTTAACACTTGTTGCTCTTAAGCAAAGCCATCAAATGATGAGCAAGTATTTGTAGAGACTTGTGATGAACTCATTGCAAGTGAAAATGACTACCTCAAAAGAGAAGTTCAGAGGCTAAACATGGACTTAAGTCGGTTAAAAGGCAAAGGCCATGTGCAACCATCTCAAGATAACCGTGATAGCATGGTGAATAAGCTTGAGAAGGGATCAACCGTCACATGTGTCAAAAGCTTTCCCACTGGTTTGAACAAAGTTCATGACAAGAGCAACAAGCAAAAGATCAAGAAGAAAGTACACATAAAGTGCTTCGAGTGTTTATCAATGGGACATTTTGCCTCGGAATGTCCATCAAGGAAAAATAGTCAAACTACACTCTCTAGAAGACAAAGAAGCCTATCTCAGAGAAGATGCTTTGGATGCAAAGAGAAAGGACACAAGATAGCCTCATATCCAAGACAAACAAGATTGAAGCAAATCTGTCAAAACCGGAGGGACCGGTTTGCCAAACCGGTGGCACCGGTTTATGCAGAAAAGCTTCATCCTATTAAGCAATTGGACAAAGGCGTTGTGTCAACATACACAAGACACATGGACAAGAATGAAAACATCAATAAGAGAATTGTTGACAAGTCCAAGAGAATTAAGCACCAAACTTGCTACACATGTCGGGACAAAGGACATCTTAGTAAGGATTGCCCTTTGACTCAAGTTCTTAGTTCCAAGTTGGTCAATTATGATTTTGTATCTATTAAGGCCAACAATGACACTTGT
Source organism: Eleusine coracana subsp. coracana (assembly GCA_032690845.1). NCBI lineage: Eukaryota > Viridiplantae > Streptophyta > Magnoliopsida > Poales > Poaceae > Eleusine > Eleusine coracana. The sequence continues at coordinate 47,871,768 of CM064430.1, forward strand.
GCTATCAAGGTGATTAGTTCACCTATTGCTAGCACAAAGTCTACTTGGGTGCCAAAATCTTGTTTGACTAACTCTCAAGGACCCAACAAGTGTTGGGTACCAAAATGTGCTTGAAAGTGCTCATAAGCTGCAGGTGATGCATTAACGACTTGGCATGCACAAGAATGATGGAACAACATGCAAACTTGCCAAGCATGGAGACATTCAAATGCTATCTACATCAATGACATCAAGGAAAAGAATAAGTACCACTAAACACGCTTTGTCTTGTTCCTTATTCCTGCAGCAACGATCCCACAAGTTCATGCTCCTACTTGTAAAATGCTCTCAAGTATACGAGCATGAATGATTTTGTAAAAGAGATGCAATCAATGTCTCCCTTGGAGAAAATTTGTTTTGTAAATATCTCTTAGGATGGAGGAGCACAAACAAGAAACCAAGAAAGCAACACAAAGAAAGAAGGAAAAGAATTCTTATGGAAAATCAGAAAATCAAGGACTCGGGAAAACCGGTTGGTCCAGTTTATCAAACCGGTGGGACCGATTTCCCAGACTTGTCCGACGTCTCGGACAAGATCATCGGACTATAGTGGCCCTGCCACCTTGTGTCATCGGACAAGTCCGATACGCATCGGACATATCCGATGATGTGAAGAAACAGGGAATCAGGAAAAATCGGTGGCACCGGTTTGGCAAACCGGAGGGTCCGGTTTCTCCTGATGAACCTTTGTAGTTGTGAGTATTCCTTGTCTTGTTTCCCGTTCTTGGTTTTAACTTCCCACCTTGACCAAGATATAACTTGAACCTCTCCATGTTCCGAATAGAACTTGTGCACATACCACAAATTATCGAAAAGATTTGGTGCACATATTTAGGGGGAGATTCATCTTATATCTTAGGTTAAAAGGAGACTAATGTTTTGCTTGAGTTATCTTGTGATTAGTCTCAATGTGAAATAAGTTATGATGAATGATGCCTAATGTTGAGATCAAGCAAAAATGAGTAACTCTCTATCTCAGTTTAGCTTTTATTTCAATATATGTTATCTGTGAAAACCGGTAACACCGGTTTGCTAAACCGGAGGGACCGGTTTAGACAGAAAACATATATCCCTTTTTCTTGAGGTGTTTTTCATTTGGTTTTGTATGGATGATCACTATGTGTGAGATTCCATCTTGTGCTACTAATTCCAATGTCTTCCATTGAAAGTGCATAAAGTGTTATTTTGAGAGAGTTGACATTAATGGTAAAAGACACAATAAGCACTAGTAAATCTTGGTGGTTCTCTTCATTAGTTGGAGAAGGACAATTACTGCCAAAGAGGTATGTCTTCCTAAATTTCTCTTAGTCTTTCTTTCTACATATAGAATCCATGTGATAGGAAGTGTCTTGGTATGTATGTGACTCATGTCATAAGCATACTCTTTGTGAGTTAGGACAGATTTTCAAAAATTTATTTAATGCTTTGTCCTAAGTGGTTTTAAAAATATTTGATTCTTGATCTTTGTGATCATGTCGTGCTACTTGTGGTTATTGTTCATCTTGATTGCTTGTTGCCTAACCACAATTAGTACGACCGTCTCTCTCAAATCCTAATTTCCATTACCGTTCAAATCTTGATCATCATCATATTCTCCATCATAAATCTTAAGGATTTGATCTACGAAGGAAAATGCAAAGTACTCAAGGCTTGGAAGCAATATTCATTGAAGATCTCCACTCAATCTGGTTTTGTTCAATCCTGACAAAACCGGAGGCACCGGTTTGGGAAACCGGTGGCATCGATTTTGTCGATTTAACCAGCCCGAGCCCAAAAGTTACCCCTTCATCCTCATTTGTTTTCCTTCCCCCAAAACAACCGTGTTGCGGCCCCCTCTCCTCTCCATTGGCGATTTCAAGGTCTCTCCGTGTAGATCTTCAATTCTTGGGTGGATCTTTATGCCCTAAGACCGAAGGCACCGTTTCTACCTCCGGTTTTGAGTTTTCCCTCTCCAAAGGTACCTATGATCTCATGTTTCGATCTCTTAGCACCTTTGGTAGAGTCAATTTTTTCTTTGGTACATTGCCTCCTAGATTGTCCTAGAGCCTACCCTGGCAACCAATCCCACAGTACTTGGACAAATCGATCGGATTCATGACCTAGGTTTTCTCTGTGAAAGCCGGTGGGACCGGTTTGACAAACCGGAGGCACCGGTTTTGGTAGAGAAACCCTAGTTCAAGATTTTGATCGATTCTTTGATTCATATTGTCCTAACATTGTTTCCAAGTATTGCTCATGCCTAGTATTTACCTAGAACAATTTTAGATAAAACTATGAGCATAGGTTTTCTCTGTGAAAACCGGAGGCACCGGTTTGGCCAACTGGTGGCACCGGTTTTTCTAGAGAACACCTATTTTCATATTTTTACCTCAAATTGTTATCCAAACCTCCTTTTATCCTTCCCTGTTGTATCCTAAGACCTTGTTCACTCTTATCTATTACATGGTCAGTATGTCGGATGAAGAAAGGGAGAGGAATGTGAAAACAAGGCATGATGTGGGGCAAGGGTCACAATTTGACACAGTCTATCATAGACGAAAGCAAATCGTCCGAAGGCTTCCTAGAGCTACTTTGACAATTGATGATCCTCCCGAAGATCAAATTCAGGAACATGAGTCCTCTGATGATGATGACACTGAGGATGAGGTCTATGTCCCTCTTAGTAGTGCCCCTAAGACAACAGCTGGGGGCTCTGGCACAGCAGCAACTAGTGGCTCAGAGGAGGGTGATGAGGAAGAGGAAGAGCAGGAGGAGTTTGATGTGGATGACATTATCCCTCATGCTTATGTGCATCTTGGACATCTCTCATTCCGGCTTCCTTAAAACTCAGGATGGAGAGAGAAGATAAGCTACAAGGGACACACAAAGGCTGTGAGAGAGATGAGGGCTAAGGACCCTAGACCACTTCCTAGAGAGGCCACTGACTACAGGTTTTACTCCTTCTTCCAGCAGGATTTCTATGAGTTAGTGATCTTGTCAAAGAAGCACAATCCAGTGGCAAATGCTCAATGGGTTGATTGGGCATACATGGAAAGCAAGGATGATCCTATATTCAATGAAGTTATTGCTGCATGCAAGGCAAAACATGTAAAGGACATTCTTGGCTTTCAGAAGAATTGGAACAATAAAGTAATTGCTCAATTTTATGCCACCTTGTATGTGGAGGAGCATGGAGATACAAGAAAGATGCATTGGATGACAGAAGGCCAGTGGTATGAGGTGAGCTATGCACAGTTTGCTAGGCTCTTTGGTCTTGGGTGGCTTGATACAAACCGTCCTAGGATTCACTATGCCACCCGTCTTGGTGATAGAGGATTGAGGCACATGTATCCTAGAGGAAAGCAAGAAAATTATGGCACTATCACAGATTTGCTTCCCTTCTATGCATACATCAACAGGCTATTTAGGAAGACCCTCACTCCTAGGGAAGGTGATCCCACTAAGCTTCCCTCCTACAACAGAAACATCCTTGCTGCTATGGGGCCAAATGAGCATGATTTCTCAATGTTTGACTTTGTGTGGGAGGAGATAAAAGTCATTTCTAACAGCCCTCTGAAGAGTTGTGGATATGCACCCTTTATTATGCATATGATTGAGAGGGTGTCAACTTGTACCTTTGAATGTGATAAAGAGCATCTCCCCTTGAGAATCAAGAATGACTTGAGGATTCCAGTTGAGAGCAGCAATGCAGATCCACCTCCGCAACACCTAGAGGGAGTGGGCAGCAAAGGGACAAGCCTCCCTCACCAATCAAGAAATTATTTGGGATGCTCTTTGGGATGTGCAGGTCTCAGTATGATGCTGATGTGAAAGCACATCATGAGAAACAAGTGAGGAAGAAGGATACAAGGACAATGAAGCTTCTTCATCAACAAAGCAATCTTTAGCCTCCTCACTCTCCTATTGCCTCCGAGGGTGAACAAAGTCCGAAAATTGAGTCTTTTGAGGCTAGGATGAGTCGCTATGAGGAGCAAAACCCCTACACTTCCCGGTTTGGAGATGCAGATTTTAGTGGGGGTATATTTGGGTTTGGTGGAGCAGGTCCTTCACAAGTGCCTCAATCTAACCCTGCACCCTCTCCACCAAACAATGGAGAAGAAGATAAGGAGGAGGAATGATCTTTGATGCAAAGGAAGAACCCTTTTTTTGGTGCTAGATGACAAAGGGGGAGAGAAGGATTAAAGCTCCAAGTCTTCATCAGTTTTTGCTTTCAGTTCTGGTTTGTCTAGAAAAACCGGAGGCACCGATTTGGCAAACCGGTGGCACCGGTTTTGCCAGAACAGAACCAATGTATCCATTTCCTCTGTTTTTTAGCTTGTGGACTTGAGAGCAATTTGTAATGAGTGAATTGGTGTGTTGAACCTTGTAATAATTCTCTAAGACCTTATATTGTGCTATGATGTGATGCATGCTGAGTTGGTGTATTGTTTATAGTGAATATGTGAAGTAAAAAAAAACGGTGGCACCGGTTTGGCAAACCAGAGGCACCGGTTTTGCCAGACAGCACATATGGTTCTTTTGATTCATTTCTTTGTGGTTTTCTTGTCATGCGCATCACGTACTACATGTTCACACACACTTGTTGCACCCCACGAATGCACACATATAGGGGGAGCTCTTGTGGATTTATTTCAAAATGTGCAAATTGGCATTTGAGGCCAAAATTGATGAATTCCATTCATATGCACAGTTTTAGGGGGAGCTCATCCTATATAGATGCATTCAAAATTACTTAATGAATATCAATTGTAAGCATTAATCAAGGTTATCATCAATCACCAAAAAAGGGGAGATTGAAAGTGCATCTATGCCCCTAGTGGGTTTTGGTGGTTGTATGACAACGTGATTAAAGAACTAATTCTCTTTGTGAGTATATGAGCAGGTTGTATATGAAGAACATACGTTGCATTGATACAAATGATCATCTTCAAGATGTACGATTGTGTAAGGAAAATGGGCCTATGTGATAAAATGGAGAAGTGTCAAATAAATAGGTCCATATAAGCAATACTATGACAAGCCAAGATTTGAAGTAAATATGAGACATGAAAACCATTGATATGAGATGGTCTCAACAAATTGGTGTTGTCAAGAAAAAGAAGTGATCGAGTATTATTTCTCTATGTCATTTAATCTTGAAAGCAACTTGATCAAATCAATACTTCAAACATGAATTCAAAAGAAGGCATAACGATGATACAAAGTTATGTGTGGTTCAAGATAGCAAGATGGTGAAGGATTGGCATGACTTGGCCGCGATGGACCATGAACGGGAGAAGGGCAAGATGGAGTCTTGGCGCCGAGAGACCCAAGCCATGGTGAAGGGCAGGTGGAGCGCAATCATGATGGACCAATCAAGCTATATGTGGTCATACATTTCCAAGTATTATTTATTATTAGAATATAAAGATATAATATGACTTGTGAACAAAAAGGAAGAAATGGATATGATAAATGAAGAGTTTTCAAGTCACAAGCTCTAGGTGATAACGCTCAGCAAAAGCACATGTGGCAGCCCTCATAAAGCTAAAAGAGAGAAAGTAGCAAAATTCATTATCATACAAGCTCAAGAAGAAGAATTGCCTTTTTATTCAATCTTGAGTTTAGGCATGCCGCTCTATCAAGAGGGATGCTACATGGTTTGCATTTAATGTCTCAATGCTCAAAGAAAAACCCAAGTGAGATGAGAGAAACACAACACCTACACTCACACTAACTCTCATTGTGACAGGAAAAACCGGTGTAACCGGTTTATCAAACCAGAGGAACCAGTTTTGGTTCAAACCTCTAACGGCTAGTTCAGGAAAACCGGTGGCACCGGTTTGGGAAAACCGGTGTAACCGGTTTTGACTGATTCAGTATAACGGCTAGTTTTTGGGGGACAAGTATAAATACTTCCTTCCCCCCTCCTTTGGATGCTGCTGTTTGTGTGCATGAAGAAAATACATCCAAAGCCTTGTAGAGCTCTCCCCAACACCTCTTTGTGAGGTTTGAGTGATTTGTGAGAAATCCTAAACATTGGGTTGAGAGGGATTGAGATTGAGAGCATAAAAGCGAAAATCCTACACTTGAGCATTTGAGCATTGCGTTGTAAATCCGTGAAGCATTTTTACTCTTGGAGGTGAATCCTCCTAGTCGGCTAGGCGTCGCCCTAGAGCTCCCAAGCTTGTGGTGAGCCTTGGAAAAGTTTATGAAGGTCCGCTTTGCCTCCGCAAGGAAAGAAGCAAAGATAGTGGATCGGAGAAAGCGGTTGAAAGAGACCCGGCTTGGAGTGTGCCTTGTGAGCAGCTCAAGCTTCCTCAACGGAGACGTAGGGTTCACGGGGTGAATCTGAACTTCGGCAAACAAATCTCCGTATGCTTCACTTGGTTTGCTTTCATAAAGTTCTTGCTTTATTTGTTCTTGATCCACAGGTTGGATAAGTAGTGGTGCTTGTCTTTCCTTGTGATTGTTTGTGCTAGTTCTTGCATGCTCTCTAGGATTCATTAATTTTGCTAGAACTAAGTAAGACATTGTAATTTACTGTTTTATTCTCTCTGTCCCGAGGAAACCGGTGGGTCCGATTTCCCAAACCGGTGGGACTGGTTTTTGGTCATTGCTATATTATGTAGGTTCTTTGTGAATCAAATAGAGGTAGTTCCTGTGTTTGCTTTTATAGCTTGCTTGTCTCTTGAGCTTGGTTGCTTTTCTTATTTAACTATTTGATCCAAGCTCTCTGACAAAACCGGTGTAACCGGTTTGCTAAACTGGTGCAACCGGTTTTGACAGTTTTAATTCTGCTGCGAGTTTTTGTTAATATTTCAGAAACGCCTATTCACCCCCCCTATCTAGGCGACATCAAGGGACTTTCAGTCAGACGTTGAGGCGTACAAGAGAAGCTTAGTTTCATCGATCTGTTTTGTTTAGCTCTGGGTTGTGTTTATTGGACCAATTTGATGTACTGGCTGCTGGTGGGTGAAGTCCTGGACTTTGGGCTCGATATAACCATATAAGATGAGTGGATCTTCAAAAAAATTCCTAGGCCAAGGGGGGCCGCGGCTCAGGCTGGCCACTGCCTGAGACAGAGGAAGTAGTTTTATTGAGCATTGTTGTGAGGTTGTCTTGATATATGGCTGATTTATTTGCCTTTTTTCCTCCATAAATCCTACAAATATAAAACCATGTTAAGAATGTTTTCGTGTTTACTTGAGTTGTGTGTTGGTTGGAGTGTTTGTTTTCTTTGATTTTAATGTGTTGCACACAGAAATATTGTCTGCTTCAATTTGAGACTATATTTTTTACACTGATAGTTAGGGACAAAAGGGTGAGAGAGGGGAGGGTAAAAATTGAAGTCATTCATGTGGTGTTCCGGTGTTTCCCATGTAACTCAATGCAATGAAGTAGTGGTCTCCTCAAGTGTATAGGTCAAAACATTTTAATGTTGAAAAGTTTGAGTGCGCACATAAGAGACTGTATATAGAACACTCCAATATTCTATTTATTCTCAACACTTTGGATCTTAGGATCAAGATTCATCGTTTATCATGGATTCTTCTATCTCCAATCAAGCAGTAGAAAATAGCTTCATCTCGAGCCGCCACCAGGTAGGCTAGGTGTCGCCGGAGCATCTGACCGGCGCAAAGTTTCGGTGACACACTAGCCTATCGAGCCACCACCACCCTGGCCCCGCTCAACTACCATCATCCACCATGCCTCGCCGCTCGCTCCCCCCCCCCCCCCCCCCCCCCACCCCACCCCTACTGTCAGGTCAGCTTTCCTGCCCCAACCTTTTTATGTCCAGAGTTCTCCGATTAGCCCCTAAATCCTAAGCCCTTGACCCATAGAGATCACACCAAAGTTGGAGGTGGAGCTTGGTAACCTCGCTGGAATCCGAGCACTTGTGAGTAGTCTTTGCTGTGACTAAAATTCGAGTGCGAGTAGCCCACGAGACACTCAGTGTACGTAGTTTAGGATTTCCCTACCAGATTTACCTTGATGAAGTCAATATCAGACGGTGTGGCACCTTGCTGCACATCTCTTGCTAGTTCACAGCACTTGATGAAGTCCAGCTGAAATGGTCTTGATGAAGTCAATGCAGACAGCGACAAAGAACAAGACACTGGTGCTCGAAGACCTGTAGTCGACGGTGCATTAGAAAACTTTCGCCTGTAGCCGGGTAGGGCTAATATATGGTGTTACACGGACCCTCGTGGAAATGTGCACGGGCCATTCTCAATGGAGCGGCTGCTGTGTTGGAAACGGGATGGCTACTTCAACGAAAGCTTCCGGGTGCGGACTGTGGGGAACAAACCAGATGTCTGTCTTGCTGGACGATGCTATTACATACTATCACGGGTTGATTGCTTTGAACGTGCCTGGCTGAGGTGTGTGCGGCTGGCGATGCTGCCTGGCGGGCGAGCTGCTTTGCCAGGGCAGCAAACAAACAAGCCGTCACAGCATTGCATCATCACTTGATTTTTAGTGATCTTGCCGTCGGGGTAGGCGCCAGGGAGTTTTTAATTTTATTTTGTGCCTTTTGGTTAATAATAGTTATTATCGAAATATTAGATTATAAGAGAAACTCCAGATTATTAGTAGATCTCCTGGTTTGGGCTCAACAGCCCAACATCCAGATCCGCGCCCTGATCGGGGGCGCCCAACCCTCTCTGATTGATGGGTCCCGTCGCACTGCGCTACATAAATAGAGGGGTGAAGCCGGGGCACGGTACACGAGATTCACCGTCGTCATTGTTCACCCCAACAAATCCTAAGCCGATCTAAGTGCTACAGGCGCAGCCAACGACGGGAAGCCGCCACCATACCGTCGTTCTTCACCGCCGCCGTACCGGGCCAGTGCCGGTACAGACCGGAGGGTTTCCGACATCCTCGACTGCCGTCGCCGCTTCCCTAGTACCTCGTCGACGCCCTCGACGAGATCCTCGCCATCGACACGATGACTGGAACGACTTCCGCCGTCGGATCCACTTCCACTCTGGCTGTCGACCCCACGCCGGCTCCCGCTCCGCTCCCACATAACTCAGGTACCTCTCATCTCTCTCCATTTCCTCTAGATTCGAACACAGACTTCTTACTATATGTCAAGATCCCTCGCTAGTATCTAGCCTAGATATCAGAGTAGATCATAACACAGATCAGATGGTTGTTGAAAGTATAGTTTCATTTCATGACTCCAGTGAGGGGTGTCCGGACTCGGGAGCCTGGGAGCTCGGCTTCTTCAGGCTCCAGGAGTTTATTATGGATTTCGGTGTGTTATCATGCTAATAACTGATTAGTACCCCGCGCTGCCGCTGGGCATTTGCTATTCCTCACAAAGTGTAGAGGTTGTGCACATACTTGGAAAATTTTAAGAGAGGAGAAAGAAAAGAAATCGCAGCTAGCTTGAAACTTGGGCCTTCTTTGAAACCAAGGAAAATCATAGGATTTTTTGTAGGATTACATCATTATTGGAAATTTTTCTATAACAACCTTTAGAACACATGATTGAATCCTCTCAAATTCTTTAAAATTCCTATAAAATGCTTTTCTTCTTGTAAGTTTTGGAGGAAAATAACCAAAAGGTCCAACCTTTTATAAAATTCCTACGACTCTATATTTCTCTTCAAATTCCTGTGTTTTTTTCTGTGTTGCAACCAATCCTTTGCTAGAAAATTTCCCTGTGCTTTTCAATTACTGTAGGATTGCAATGAATGGCAAACTTAATTCTTGTGTATTTTTGCATTTTTTAAATCCTAAAGGACCTAAAAGTTGCTACAATACAAAAGAAGGTTTGTAGTGCGGGACATTTGTATTCCTCACAACTGTATAGGTTGTGCACATACTTGGATAATAAGAGAGGAGAAAGAAAAGAAATTACAGACAGCTTGAAACTAAATGCTGCTGCAATACCTAAAGAAGGTTTGTACATATAGGATAACCTGATGCATAACGAAACAGTTCATTTTGCTTGACCATATCAGAAGCAGCAGAAGGTGAGAGGCTGGGACATATACTGGTTTTAAATATCGGCCCGATTTTACTAGATGAATGAGACATTGAAAGGAGCGAACTGATTGTTGTGTTTTTGTTCTGTTTTGAATATCGGCGCGTAATGAAGATGATGAAACACAACTTCCTGCTAAGTCTGCTCAAAGTCACAGAGTAAGATGGTGCCCATGTTTTAGGTTTTTTTTGGATCTTCTAGTTGGCTAAATTTTAGTCTCCTAAAGTTTAGTCAACTAAAGTTTAACCAGCTAAATTTTAGGAGGTATATGTTTGAATCTATAATTAAAGTCTTTGACTAAACAAAAATAGACATGTCTATTTTTTATTAACTAATTAAAAAGTAAAAATATGTGTAGGTTGAAAGAAAATATCACATATGAGGAGAGGTAGTTTTGACTTTAATGAACTTTTCTCAAGTTTAGGAGATTTTAAGAGGGTTGAAGTGACTAGAGAACTAAATTTTAGGAGATGGGGTAACTAAAGTTTAAAAGATTTTAGAAGATCATGTTTGGAGTAAAAATAATTAAAATTTAGCCAGCTAAAATTTAGTAGGTAGATCCAAACAGGAGCTTAGTAGCAACGAACAATTTCAAACACTTCGTTTGTTCAGTTAAAACACACACACTCTTTGTGCTCTACCCCACACGATGTAGATCCAACGGTTGAGGAGCTTTCATATAGCAAGTACTTTTTGTCACCACGTCTGCTGACAGGCAGCGCGCCTCTGCCTTCCACCCGCCCAGCGTCCCACCTCCGCCGGATGCTCCTCCGCCGTGCCTCCACCGCCGGAGTCGCAGCGAAGCGCTTCTCATCTCTGACCCGCGCGCGAGACCGCCGTCGCGCAGGTGCCGCCGGCCGTGGGCACGCCACCTCCTCCAGCTCCACACCCACCTCCTCCTCGCCCCCGCGCCGTCGCGGCAACTGCCGCGCGCCACCAGCCTTCGCCGAGGAAATAACGGACTCCGCAGCGCCCCGGCCGTTCCCGGACTATCACCCGCCCCGTCCAGACTCGCCGGCCGACTACGACCTCGCGCGCCGCCTCGCCGCCGCCGTGCTCGCGTCTCCCGACCCCGCGTCCCTCCCGCCGCTCCCGTTCCTCCCCCACCTCCGCCCGATCCACCTCCTCCTCGCGCTCCCGCTCCTCGCCTCCCACCCGCACCTCACGGGCCTCCTCCTCCCGCTCCTCCTGCTCTTCCCTTGCCGCCCCAAGCAGCACCCACACCCCCACCTTCTCCGGTGCTTTGCTGTCGCCGCCCACCACGCCGCAGTTCGCGACGCCGGCGCCGCGCGCGCCATCCTCGTGCGCGCCGTCCGCTTCCCTTCTCCTCACCGGCATTTCGTCGAGCATTTCATCTACACCTACAACGCGTTCTCATCTGACCCCGCCTCTTTCGACATCCTCCTCCGGTGCCTCCCCTCCGCGCCCCTCCTCCGACGCCTCCGGCAATACGGCATCTCCCCCTCTCTGGAGGCTTGCAACGCCGTGCTCTCCCGCCTCCCTGCTGATGAAGCCATAGAGTTGTTTCAGGAACTCCCGGACAAGAACATCTGCTCATACAATATACTCCTCAAATTGCTCTGTTCTTCTGGCCGATTCAAGGATGCACTCCAGCTGTTCGATGATATGCCACTGTCACCTGATGTTGTCACGTATGGGATTCTTATACATGATTACTGTGCCCTTGGTGATCTGGAGAACGCAGTGAAGCTGTTGGATGAAATGGTGGCAAGAGGGGTGGAGCCGAATGCGACAGTGTATACTAGTGTTATTGCATTGTTGTGCGAAAAAAGGCGGGTTTCAGATGCTTTGAAGGTGGTGGAGGATATGGTCCAGCGTGAGGTGGTATTTGATGAGGCCGTGTATACGACTGTCTTGAGTGGATTTTGTAGTGAAGGGAATTTGGCAGCAGCAAGACAGTGGTTTGATGAGATGCAGAGAAAAGGATTGGCAACAGACAGGGTGACATATACTACTCTGATCAATGGGTTTTGCCGGGCTGGTGAATTGAACGAGGCAGAGAGAGTGTTTCATGAGATGCTATCCAAGCAGTTGGATGTTGATGAGGTCACATATACAGTGCTCATTGATGGATACTGCAAGAGAGGAAAGATGGTGGAAGCCTTTCGGGTGCATAATGAAATGGTTCAGAGACGGGTGACACCAAATGTGGTGACATACACGGCTTTGTGTGATGGGTTATGCAAGCAAGGGGATCTTCAGGCAGCTAATGAGCTATTGCATGAGATGTGTAATAAGGGGCTTGAGCTAAATACTTGCGCATATAACTCCCTGATCAATGGTCTATGCAAGGCTGGCAATGTGGAGCAGGCCATGAGGACCATGGTGGACATGGATACAGCGGGTCTTAAACCAGACGTTTTCACATATACAACTCTTATCGATGCACTCTGCAAGTCAGGGGAGCTTGATGAGGCTCAAAACGTCTTGCAAGAGATGTTAGATAACGGAATTAAGCCTACCATTGTGACTTATAATGTTTTGATGAATGGTTTTTGCATGACAGGCAGGGTAGAAGGAGGCAAGAAGCTGCTTGAATGGATGCTAGAGAAGAATATCTGCCTGAATGCTACAACATATAATTCTCTATTGAAGCAGTATTGCATAAACAATAACATGAAATCTGCAACTGAGATATATAAAGGGATGTGTTCGCAGGAGGTGATGCTGAATGAGAATACATACAATATATTGATCAAGGGGCACTGTAAGGCAAGAAATATGAAAGAAGCACTACATTTCCACAATGAAATGATAGAGAAGGGCTTCAGACTTACTGCAACCTCATTCAATTCACTTATAAGATTGCTGAATAAAAAGAAGAAATTTGTTGAGGCAAGAAAGTTATTTGATGAGATGAGGAAGGAGGGTATGACGGCCGAACCAGATGTATACAACTTTTACATTGATCTCAATTTTAATGAGGATAATTTGGAATCAACCCTTGCACTTTGTGATGAACTGGTGGAAGCCAGTGTTGCGACATCTAGAGCTGAAATGGATCAGCATGTTGCAAATGGACATAAACATAAGTAGCATGATTTTGGCTACTGATGTCATGCTTGTTCAGAATTGAGTGCAATATGACCAACAGATCCAGATATAGCATTGCCCCTGTTGTCATGTTAAACTGACAGCTAAGGTAAAATTGGTTTGTTCATATTTATTTGAATTGGATACACATAATTATTCAGTGACCTTGCTTTCTGGTGGCTGATGATACTATCCTTCGACTACAGCCAAAATGGGTTCCTCCAGAGGATGTTAAGGTTCTTGAGTGGAGCTGGGATGCAACATCATGGTATTGGTGCAATTTGCAAGGTAGAAAAACATACATCTTGTAGTTGTCGTTTTCTTTCAAATTATTATGCTTAATTCTCCTTTTGTGTTTTTTTTATATATCACTTACTGTCTAATAAGATGACTGATTCGTCCTTACTATGTGTTATCTTAGGCTATAACATTGCTAGATGTGAATGTTGGTTATGTCGCTGATCTTTTGCATACACTTGCACTTTTCATGCTGATAACTCATGTTAAGCCTAGGCATCTTTTTATCTAGAGAGCATTTGCTCCTGCTTTCCTTAGAACAAGTGCTTCTTTAAATTAAAGCTACATATATTCCAGAATTCTTTTTTCACTCGGGAATTACAGAATAATTTCTTCTGTAGGAGTGTAGTCTAGACCTATTTTGCTTGGGTTAGTTGTTCTCCTCCTGACCCCCGACAACCCCACGCGATTAAGGGGTACCCTATTGAGCTTGAGCCATACTTTTCTAACCACATTGTAGTAGTGAAACTCTTCACTTACCCTATAGGATGTCTGCCTTGCAGGAGAAGAGATTTTAGCCTTCATATGAAAATAGAAAATGGTGGTCAGGCTGAGAATAAAAGGGACTTAATCTGTTGCCTGTGATGCTGATGCATACATATGAGAGGAACACGGGCCAAACCACTGATGAAAACAGAGAGGTGTGCAGAGTCAGTTTATCTGATGACTGCACCTATTACGTTAAATGGGTTATTGGACAACCCTAGTGGAAGGTAGACTGAATTTTTGCCTTCATTCTTCCTGTTAAATTTGAGAAAAAGTATATAAATCTTGCTGTTTCCAGACAGCATTTATTCCTCAGGATTAAAAGATTACAGGACCCAGCTCTGCTTCATTGACCGCTGATGTTTTTCTTGACAGCAGGTGGGCAGGAGGGTTGTTCATTCACTAGAGAGAATATGATAGGCAAATGATGTCACATGTCAACCTTCATTTGTATATTGGGGAGATAGATAAAATACAACATACTGTTTATGTTTGTTAAAGAAGCATAAAGTGCAGCACCAGATGGGGTGTGTTAGTCGTTAGCTTTAGGACAGGAATATAATTTGTAAAATGTATGCAGAAACAAACATTGATATTGGAGGAGGATACAACTGTACTATAAATCAAGAGAGCTCCCAATGGGAGTTCCATTTCTGATAAATGACACGCTATGTTAATAATGAAGAGGGAGGGAGGACAAGCCAGTTCCATCTACGTGAAATTGGGTATACTTATCACAATACTCTGCAAATACTTAAATTGTTGACGTCCGGACAGTGATCTTAAGCCAACTTTGAACTATGTAGGTTGTCTGAATGTCAACAAATAACATATGGAGGGAATACTAAGACTAGGAAAAAAAATGAAACTATCGATTGGAGAAGGATGTTTCATTTACACTCTATATCATGTGACAGTCTTTGAAACAACAAATGAAACACGTAATTGAGAGTAGCTTTCTTCTGAGAAACAAGGAAAAAATGATAGAACCTCATACTTAATTTGTTTTCAAACAGATCTAACATGTATTCATTATTTTCTTGCAATCGTGGATTGTTTGTCTCCATTTTCTAAGCTGCTCGTGTGGAATTAAATTAGTTTTAGGAGGATTCAAGGACCACAATTCTCTGTTAGTGAATGATTTGTGCATAATTGTATGGTTGTGTTTCATATTGGCAGGACTAAAATCACTTTTTGCTACAAATAAAATCATGTTCCTCAAATGTAAGGCAGTAAAGGAAGTGTCGATTGCCATAAACCTTGAACATGTGCGCAACCAGCTGGTGGGGATGTAATCGGCCAAGGAGGTGGTAATCTCAATTTTGGAGCTGAAGTCTGGTGTTTAAAGCAAAGCGATTGCTCTAGCTCTCCTGTGGACCTGGTGGGATGAAAGAAACAAGATAGGGAGTCCGGTAAGTGCTGCTCCATTGTTGGGGAGCCTACCGATATTTATTCAACTGGTAGTCAGCGATTTAGTAGTGGCTGTGAGTTAGTGGAAGGCTTAGTTGCTGTTGTGAGTTAATGGAAGTATCTTTCCACAATAACAATAACAAGAGCAATAAGCCTTTAATCCCAATCAAGTTGGCTAGACTAAATGGAAGTATCATTCTATTAAAAACAAACATGCGCTCTCGTGGAGTGAAGATATTGCTTTCTTCATCAAGCCCCGTGTGAATTTTGTAGTCTTTTTTCTCAATTTGTGTAGAAAAAAATATTATATTACTCCATTTCTTTGCAAAGTTCAATGTATGCATTCATAAGTTAGTACTACTACTCCCAGATTTATATTTTCATGACGTTAGGACACAAAGTTTATTTAAAATTTGCGTCCTAACATCAACCAAATAAATATGAAGCATCTTCGAAACATAACTTTGACTAACAATTTTTATCTCAGTTTATATTCTTGAAAGGCTTGAAATGTAGTAATGAGGACTGGGTTATTAGAATACTAAGACATGTAAAAGAAAAATAATGGTCATATTCATGTGACCTATTTAAATACTACATGATTGTCTTGAGTTACCAATAGATAGATTAATTGTTTCTTTGACACTAGATCAAAACTTTTTAAACGTATAATTCTTCATCTCTGTGAATATGACTGGGAAAGAAAATGAGTGGCTTTACATAGGCTGTATGAACCGTGTGTTTGGTTAGAGGAATGGAGCCAGCCTGGTTGGAGCCGACCCATTTTTAGCCTGTTTGGATAAGGAGCGGTGGGAGCGGAGCGGCTCCAGAAAGGAATATTCCTATTAGATCCGAGTTCGCTTTGTCCGTCAAAAAATTTAAGGGATGGAGCCAACTTATTCGGGTTACATCCGCATGAGAGTTTGACAGGTGAAACCATTCATTTTAGATTTTAATTCCTTCATCCAATTAGAAGTTGGAACAAACTCATCCCTAACCCAGAAAAATAACCAAATATAAAAAAGGTTAAAGTCACCCCAAAACACCCATCCTGTAACCAAACACACGGGAAGAGTCCAATGTATAACGGATGAATCAAAACAAACGAGCCTCGCAAAAGCCCAACCCAAACCCTAGGACCTCGCGAGAGCCACCCCCCACCATGGACTTCGCTGGCCGGAAGGCGGCGGCGCTCGCCGCGCTGTCCTCGCCCACGCCGGACAAGTCCCCAAAGGGCGGCGTAGACGCTCCCATCGCCCCGCTTCTCGACGTGCTCAACTCCCACCCGGATCTCCTCACCACTTCCTCCTGCTCCGGCCGCGTCTCCATCCTGGCGCAGCCGCAGGAGGGCCAGGGCCCAAAGCAGAAAAAGAAGGCCCGGGGCGGCGGGTGGGTGTATGTGTCGCATGACCCCGCCGACCCGGACGCCGTGGTGGAGCTGCTCTTTGGTGGGAGCGGGTCGGGAGGGGCCGGGGACGAGCTGGTGTTCAGATTCGAGCCGATGATCGTGGCGGTGGAGTGCAGGGATGCCGCGGCTGCTGTGGCCCTTGTCGCCGCCGCAGTCGGTGCAGGCTTCCGAGAATCAGGTGAGTGAGACTGGGCGCCTGACATGTATTGTAGAATACAAATACTATAAAGGGTGTGTTCGTTCCACCCCTCTGATTTTTAGACCTGTCCCATCGAATATTGTGATACTAATTAGGAGTATTAAATATAGATTACTTACAAAACCCAGTTCATAACCCTTCCTCTGAATGACGAGACGAATCTATTAAAACTAATTAGGTCATGATTAGATAATGTGATGCTGCAGTAAACAACTCTTAATGATGACTTAATTAAGCTTAATGAATTTGTCACGCTGATGCGCATTCAACTGTGTAATTAGTTTTATATTTAATATATATTTAATAATTGTATGTAGCATTTTAATGATTGATGTGACCCCACTAAAATTTAGACAACAAAAAACAAACACACTCAAAGTAACTTGATGAGTCAATTAAAAATGTGGAGTTATTTATGAGTCCTGGGGATTGTTTAGGCTTCCTTTTGGCAGTCCTGCACTTGTTTGCATGTTTTGTCAATAATGTTTTCACTTGGCTTGATGTTGCATATTCCTGTTTGAACGAATGCCTGATAAAGTTGGTTACAGAAATCAATTGATGCAATTTGTAGGTATCACGAGCTTGCAGAAACGTGCGATGGTAGCAATAAGATGCTCAATTCGTATGGAAGTGCCGCTGGGGCAGGCTGGTGAACTCGTTGTTTCTCCCGAATATGTCCGGTACATTGTTAAAAATGCCAATATTAAAATGGAGGCAAACAAAAAGCGAATGGATGGATTTCTTGATCTTTTACGGACTAAGGTACACAGTTATTTTCTGATAGTAATTAACTTTGACTACCAGCAGGCACTTCTTTTTCCAATTCGCTTCTGTGTAAGTCGTAATCCTGAAATTAGTTCTCACTTGTTAGTTCGGGTGAGGTATCTCTAAAAATGAATGATTTGTCAATCAGGCTGAAAGAATAAAGTTGAATAGTTTTCTTTTGGCAGATAATGCATGACACATTTCTGTTAATGAAACCTATATGTAATAATCTGGGTATGGTTCTTAATCTAATGCTTAAGTTACTTCTCATTTTACAAATAGTTGTCAGATAATTTGTTTCTCCATTGTTGATTTTATGCGCTTTGTCAAGAATTCTGACTTCAAGGATTCTCATTCTGCACATTTGTTTACTTCTCAGAATTCAACATTGACCACTACTTTGTATCACAGTACATTTGTATTTTCGTGACGGTAAATGCTACATGGACGATCAGCCATTG
Organism: Eleusine coracana subsp. coracana; assembly: GCA_032690845.1. Lineage (NCBI taxonomy): Eukaryota > Viridiplantae > Streptophyta > Magnoliopsida > Poales > Poaceae > Eleusine > Eleusine coracana. The sequence continues at coordinate 47,889,866 of CM064430.1, forward strand.
TTTTCCCAATATATATAGCCTGTGTAGCTTATAAATGCCATTTAATGGCGTTTAATCCTGCTTAGGAAAACAGAGACATTTGTCAGTTTCTCATAGTTGAATTTGACCACCAATTTGTATCAGTGTGAACTTGACTTGGGACGAGTCGGTTAAGAGAGACCTGAAGGCGTGGGATATTCCTAAGGAGCTAGCTATGGACAGGAGCGCTTGGAGACTAGCAATAGATGTGCTGGAACTGTGATCCTTTTTTTTTTCCTTTCTTCTTGCTTACTCGTTTCTTCTTTCCTTTGGCTTTTGTTCCTTTTCTTTTTTTCTTTTTTTTTGTCTTTCTTTTTCTTCTCTTTCTTTTGGCTTTTGTTCATTTGTCTCTTCTTTTTTGGGTTCCCATGGGTTTCATCTCTAGCCTACCCCAACTTGCTTGGGATAAAAAGGCTTTGTTGTTGTTGTAAGAACTGGTCTTATAAATGCATTTTTAAGACAACTTTGTCCACATTTTAAAATTCTTTTTCTCAAACAACATTTTAATATTCTAAGCATATGCAGGAATCAGGATGTTCTTTATTGGAATTACAAATAGTTTTTGTCCCATATTCTTATTACTGCCTTACTGGCTGTAGCTCCTAAGCCTGCACTCATTTTGGGTTAACAGGTTCAGTAGCTTTGATTTGTTTGTGCCTGTGGTTCCTCTGCTGTTGGTGCATTTGTAGTTTTTGCCACATGTTGTACAATTGGTCACCCTTGATTGTTCTGTTGTTATGTCTTCCCCAGTTATTTTTCTCTTTTGAAATGTTACATTCTATCAAACTGTCAGGGTTTGCCAGGCTCGTTAAGCCATTGTAATGGAAGTGGTGGTCTATATATTGATCGCGGGACTTCCTTGTATTCTGAAATTAAGACGCCATTTGATGATAGTGCCAAGAAAAATGGTGAATACTTGGTTACAACAAAGAGTGATGTCGACTACAAAAACTCTGATGCTGATGGTGATTGTGAAGTCAGGAGTGGTTCATTGGAAGCACTATATTTTGAAAATCAAGACTTAGCATGCAGCAAGGGTGTTAAGCATGGTTTTGGTAATGCTAAACGGCATGTTCTCTTCTCACATTTTCCTTATCTTGTTCTTACTTTTTATTTTTCTCAGATTGACATGTATAGTTGTTGGTCTGTGGGGTTATAAAATGGATATTTGACATCATTTGTTTCCTTATTATCTCCATTATGTACATGCTGGGTTTGTATGTTAGATAGATTCACAAGTTTCCTACGTTTGTTATTATGTTGATGTTTTGAGTATATTTATGTTGATGTTTTGAGTATATTATTATTTTGCAACATTAGCTGAGCTGAGAAGGAAACAGTCAAGTTAACAGGGTTTGTAACGTGCATATTTTGTTTTGTCAATGATGGTGTCAGTGTTGTTAAAACATGATCCTTCAGCACCAAAAGCGAATGGATTAGTGCCTATTCATTTTGTTATTCCAGAATTTTGTTGGTCCACTCATGATCCAGTTGCTCATGCTTTTGATTGACCCAGTTCATTTTTTCTGTTCTATATTTTCTGTAGATTAGTGCAGAAGGAGAAATTGTCAGAAAGTGAAAATAATCATCTTGTAACTATTGCATTGCATATTAGTGGTGAACCAATGGAGAAGCTTTTCTTGTGGGGTCAATCCGCTTGTGTGTTTACCATTGGAGGAGAGCAACAGGTCCTAACTTTTGGTGGCTTTGGAGGTCCAGGAAGGCATGCAAGAAGAAATTATTCCCTCCTGCTTGATCATAAATCTGGTTTATTGACAGAAATGAACTTCAAAGATTCTCCTTCACCACGAATGGGCCATACCATTACTGCAGTTGGTAATAGTATTTATGTTATTGGGGGTAGAGGTGGTCCTTCAGAAATTCTTGATGATATCTGGGTTTTGCAAAGCACTGAGCATACATGGTCAAGACTGGTGTGCAGTGGAAATTTCTTCCACCCAAGGTGCTGTTTATATGAAACTCTTTGTCTTGTCCCGTCCCTGTTTTGCTTTACATAATTTGCTCTTGCCAAATAAATATTAAAAACTTAATGTAAAATAACTAAATGTCCAGAATTAGAGTAGTGTGTGTCTCCATTTTTTTGTATAAGTTGTGTGTTTCTTTATGCAGGCACAGACATGCTGCAGCTGCAGCTGCTTCAAAAATATTTGTATACGGTGGTCTCAGTAATGAGGGCATATATTCTTGTATGAATGTTTTGGATACTGAAAGTATGCAATGGAGTGTACTAGCTGCTTCTGGTGAATGGCCATGTGCTCGGCATTCACATTCTATGGTGTCCTATGGTTCGAAGCTGTTCATGTTTGGAGGTCATGATGGTCAACGGGCACTGATTGACTTATACAGTTTTGATATAATAACACTTAGGTGGAACAAGGAAACTACAACTGGGCGAACCCCAACACCTAGGTTTTCACATTGCATGTTCATCTACAAAAGTTATCTTGGAATACTTGGGGGTTGCCCTATTACCGATAACAATCAAGAAGTCATGTTGCTGAACTTGAAGCATCGAGTCTGGTTTTGTGTATCCATTCCATCGTTGAGCCAAAGCCTCTGTGTTCGTAGTTCGTCAGTTGTCATTGAAGATGACCTTGTTATTGTAAGTGGTGGTGCATCGTGCTATGCATTTGGAACCAAATTTAATCAACCAATAATAATTGATCTGCATCCAATAGAGTCAATGTTCAAACATGATGACATGGTTATACAAAGCTGTAATACTATATCTACTGTTGACTGTACAAGAGGTGGACAAAATGGTAAATTTGGTCATGTTATTGATGCTCCAGCTGGTGATTTTACTGAGTCGGGCCCTCAGGTTCTTCAACTGGAAAAGAAGTTTGCCAAATTAGCAAAGGATATTCTGAAAAAGTTTGGATGGCTGGATCTTGCTAGAAAAGTTCGAGTGAGCCATGATAACTGCCATGTTCTTTGTCCTGTTACTACAGATTTCCATGACCTGTATACTGATGAGCATCTCAAGATGGCACATAATGATTTGTCCTTTGGAGAATCATTGGTATTTACTGAAAAGAACCTTGTAGGGGATAACCTATCTCTTCAGAAGGCATTGGAAATTTTGTTATCTTTCCATGGTTCTTTTTTGAAAGACGAACTAGCTATCAGCCGAAAACCTTCCAAATCTCCACAAGTCATCATGAAAGAACTTGTATCTTTGTTACTAGAAAAGAAAGGAATGCCTCCTCAGCTATTAGAACAGCTCCCAACTAGGTTTGTTTGTGTCGATGAGAAAAAAAAAAACATTGCTTGTTATGACTCTGGTTTGCTTGCTTAAGTTTCATTGTGATGTGTAGGTGGGAGACCCTTGGTAATATCATCATACTTCCAAAGACATGTTTTAAGGATTCACTGTGGGAATCAGTGAGTGAGGAACTTTGGCCTTTAGTTGCCAAGGCACTTAGTGCTCAACGTCTTGCACGTCAAGTAAGTAAAATTTCAGTTTCTTAGTTCTGGAAATGATTGGGGAAAAAAAATCATTACTGTACCATTTGGGAAGCCGAGTAGGCAAGCATTTGTGTAACTGAATGATAATGTTACTTGTGCTGCTGTCTTAAAAATACCTTGCGTATGCATATTGTATATGGTGCCTCCCATGTGCTAACTGCATCTTAATGTTTGGTAGTTCTTTTCTCTAATAATTTGTGACTCGTGGCATCTGTGGTTACCATACCAAGCATTTCCTTCTCTTGTAGGTGTTCCTTACTAGATGATTCACTCGTTCTCCTTTTTGCAGGGTAAAATCATGCCAAATGGTACAAGAGATAGTACACTGGAACTTCTTGTGGGTGATAACGGATGGGTTACCCATCATGAAAATGACATCTTTTATTCGCTTGATGCAACAAAATGCATGTTCTCTTCTGGTAACCGTTCAGAGAAACTTCGCATGGGACAGCTTAATTGTAGAGATGAGGTGGTGGTGGACTTGTTTGCTGGAATTGGATACTTTGTGCTCCCATTTCTAGTGAAGTATGTTTCCTGTAATAGCCCTTGGTCTAATTTATTTATTTCTATAAAAGAACCCTGATCTTAATTCCGTACACTTACAGGGCTAATGCCAAGTTGGTTTATGCATGTGAATGGAATCCACATGCTCTAATGGCTCTCCGCCGCAATGTGAGTGACAACCATGTAGCAGATCGATGCATTGTACTTGAAGGAGATAATCGTGTGACAGCACCTAAAGTATGTACTGGACAAATTTCATCTTTTGTGATAATATACATGCACTAGGATGTCTGCTGACCTTTTCTCTTCCCTTCAATTAGGGTGTTGCTGACCGAGTTTGTCTTGGACTGTTACCCTCAAGTGAATGTAGCTGGACCACTGCTGTTGCAGCTTTAAGGTGATCCCTCTGGCCCCACTATATGGATTGTTTCAGTTATGCCTATTCCATATCTTAGGTTTTGTGTAGTAGTCCAAGAAGATTTTATATATTGAGGCCTAGGTAAAGTTTGACTTGTGGACCTCTTCTGCTGGGACTAGCTGAGGTCATTATTTTCTGTCGTGACACAAGCAGCGGCTGCTATGTTCAAGAATCAAGAAGATTTAGTATTTTTTGAAATGATTTTGTTAAGAAGTTGCATGGTGTCATGGGAGTCTGATTTGGCAAGTTAGATGTACAATTTTTGGTACTGTACAAATCTTTTGGGTTTGTTTACCAAACTTAGGCTGTTAAATCCATGTCAATTGAGGTAATCCTTATAAAAAGATTGCAATGGGTCTTGTCATGATTAGTCTCCCTCTTGTAGCTATTCCTGCATTTGCTGGCTTCTCGTTTTTTCTTATACCTTGTTCTGATCAGGAATACCAACCAAAGGTGCCACAACCTTCTTAGCAAACATGCTCACAACAGATTCCCATGGATCGAACAGTTGTTGCCAAATCCTATCTTTTTAGCCAATTAGCTAGTTTGTTTTTAAGACCTTGCATATAGTTATTGTGTTTGGGGCTTAAGTTGATCCACTGTTCTACATTTGTCCTGAGACTATTATTGTATCTAGGGGTGAAGGAGGCATACTGCATATACATGGGAATGTCAATGACTCGGATGAGACAAGCTGGCTGGAGCATGTTGTTGAATCTATCAGTAATATCGCCAGAGCTCATGGTAAAAATGGTGGCATTTTTGAATTTACATTATTATCAAGAATCAAATTGCATTCTTATACATGTTATTTCTTGGCATGTGCCACAGGATTATCTTGGAACGTCACAGTGGAGCATGTTGAACGCGTCAAATGGTATGGGCCGCATATTCGGCACCTTGTAGTTGATGTTAGATGCCGACCTATCTAAAACCCTTTCAGATACCTGGGCATGATATGACCAGACGTATTGTAACGTAAACAGTTTTGCTAAGTTGTATGTCATCAGGCAGAAGCTGTTGTAATTTATAAACGCATGTTCACGTTCTGAACACTGATTTGCAATGTCCTAGGCTCATAGCTACAACAAACCTTGTGTTGGTCCCGACTTTGTGTACCCTTTTTGTTACGAAGAATCACCTGCCGAGAAATAGTTACTTTGTACATGAATATTTTGCGAGGTCAATTTTAAATCTTTATAACAGCATTAAATATTTATGACCCTCCAGTGGCTGATGGAACAGCAGTGTTAGGTGAAATTCACGTGGCCAAACATATCTTAATTATTATGCTGTAGAATTGGTGCACCCCTGAAGCGACAGAACGGGGGACGCAAAATGCACTTTTATTGGATGTACTTGCGTACACAAACTTACAAAAGAAAAGATTAAAAATACTACAGGGGGACACACGATCAAAACCAGATATACACAACCATCTCGCAACAATGCAAAAGCAACGTCCATAGCCCTTATCCAGCTACCAAACAAGAAAATCAAAGAAGAGTTGCTAATGGTACAACATGTCTACAAGGGGTGGTCAAACAGGCTACTTGAGCCTCATTGGCTGCTGCATTCCTCCTCTCATCATAGCACAAAATTCCTCGTAGTTGATCCTTCCATCCTGCCACAAGGCATAAGTGATGATCAGCATCAAGATGGAATGAATAAATGTTGTGCAACCAGAAAAAAAAAAGCATGTCAAGAACTTACATTGTCAGTGTCAACTTCTGAAATGATATCTTTGATGGTACTTGCATCACCCATTTCATGTTCAATCAAAGCAGATTCTAGTTCATCCCTTGTGATGAAGCTGCATAAAATCAAGTAATCTTTTACGTCAATAAAAGACAGGTTTATTTACAACTCCACATAGTATAATGATGAAGTATGCTTCAACAAAATAGAGCAATTGTTAACCTATGATACTTATACATGATTATTAGTAGTGGAAAACGGAAGTGTGGCTTGTTACGTTAGCATTTGTGAAATGCTTTGAAGTGCTTACCCGCTGTTATCTTTATCAAAGTATTGGAATGCCTTAAACAGATGCTCATCTCTTTCAAGCTTGTGTCTATGCATCGTGGCTGTGATGAACTCAACATAGTCAATCGATCCATTGCCATCAACATCAGCCTGGAACAGATCAAAATGTAAGCATGTAAGTCAGAATCATGTTACAAAACTATATCCTACTTTGAGGTTTAGAACATACAGCTTCCATCAACTGCTTTACTTCAGCCTCTGACAGCTTTGATCCAAGTTTGGCTAATCCTGCTTTGAGTTCTTCATATGTGATTGTGCCACTGTTGTCCGTGTCCATGTTCATGAACATTTGCTTCAGACCCTTGATCTCTTCCTCGTTGAGGTTTGAAGCAATAACCTTGCACATATATTTACTGATAAGCAATTGAAAACGACAATAGCTAAATAAACATCACTATGAAGATAATAACCTTCAGAGCCATCTTTTTAAGCTTATTCATTGCTCTGAATTGCTTCATTCTGGAAAGTACAGCACTGTCAATAGGCTTGTCTGATGCCTCACCACCCTCCCTGAGCCATGGATGTTCTGATCAAACATTTAATACACAAAAAATATTAATTTTCTGAAGTTGCCAAAACTGTAATATAAGCACTGTGGAGGGCTTACGAAGAACTTGAGCTGAAGTAAGTCTTTTCTTTGGATCCCGTGTCAACATCTTCCTAACCAGGTCTTTAGCACTCTCAGAAATTGATGGCCATGGCTGACTTTCAAAGTCAATTTCCTCATGCAGAATAGCATCAAATATGCCCTTTTCAGTTTCTACACAACAAGAAAGATGATAAATTAAAAAAAGGCAACAATGCTTCTTGGTAGTAAACAAGGTGAAATAAAAAAAAATGGTTCTTGAGAGATAAATATACCAGCCCAAAATGGAGGCACACCACTAAGAAGAATGTACAAAATGACACCAGCACTCCACACATCTATCTCTTTTCCATAGCTTCGCCTAAGAACTTCTGGAGCAACATAATAAGCACTTCCAACAATGTCCCTGTACATTTTTCCTGGAATGTTTCAAAGCCAGTCAGTAGAGAGATCCAAAATTAATCATTCAGGATCTTGCAATATTTATCAACAAAATGCTACTTTAGTTTGTTACACAAAGTTTTCTTTGATCAGTAGTAGATAGGAAAATAATGAAAATGTACAAACAAAATAAAACAAAATAATCCTTCCAATAAAATGTAGCCTAGAGAACACCAGTTTTGAATGGCTATATGTGAACTTATACTAGATAGAACCAATCAACCAACAACCTTTTCAAGGTACTGAAAGCATTACGAGTTGGCAAAAGAGAGGGTTAGAACAGAAAAAACAAAACTGAACCAACTTCAATGTATTATTATGGCAGTATGGCACCATAACAGCACTGTAAGTTTCAAAACCCCGAAATCATACCATCTGTGAAATACTAGTCGTGGCTGGTAAGTTCAGCAATATGAAAACTACCACTAAGATATGAACTTCAACATATTAAAAATCAAGAAATTCTCTCAAGGACATGCAGGTTCTGTATTATTTTGATTACCTTCTTCGATGAAGACTGAAAGTCCAAAATCAGTGGCCTTGAGCATTGCATTCTCCTCCTTGGTCGCAAGCAAGAAATTCTCTGGTTTTAGATCACGATGCATCACTCCCATGAAATGGCAAATGTTGACAACATTCACAACAGCCCTGCAGATGGTGGCAGCTGCCCGCTCCGTGTAGTGCCCCTTTGCGATGATCCGATCGAACAGCTCCCCACCAGCGCAGAGCTCCATCACCACATGCACATTGCTCTTGTCCTCGTATGCTCCCCGAAACTCGACTATATTTGGTTGTCCAGACAAGTGCTGCATGATCTGGATCTCCCTGCGAATGTCCTCCCTGTCCGCCTTGCTGGTGAGTTTGCGCTTGGAAATGGACTTGCAGGCATACTGCCTACCAGAGGCAATTTCAGTACAGAGGTATGTCACCCCAAACTGACCACGGCCAAGCTCCTTACCAATGGAGTACACGGAACGCACATCTTCATATGGTTTGCCAAGAATCGTGTCTGGTGTTGGCTTTGGTGGGACAACCACAGGAGGGACTACAGGGGGGTTCATGGCTGGTGGTGTGTACCTCACTTCGGCCGTTGACTGTGGTTGAGAAGGGTTGTAGCTGGGAGGTGTCTGTGCTGGTTTTTGCTGGTGTGAATAGCCATAACCATTGGTTCCTCCATGACCAGAATCAGGGGCTGTGGATCTGCTGCAACACTGGCCCATTTCTTTAGTCAAACTGTTACTCCTTTAAGTTCTAAGCTAGCAATCTGAATGCAAAACAGATTAGACCAATCACGAACTGAACCTGTAACCAGTTCAAGGAGAGAAGTGTTAGAAAACGCTAGCCAATCAAGACATATTTTATAGGGAAACTCACAAACTCATATGACTCAAGAGCCTCAAGAGAAGGCATTCAGAACTCAGGATCTACAAGCAAAATGCAATCAAGGGACAATAAAGAACAGCAGAAGAGTGTCACGAAAGCAATGCAAGTAATAGATTTCTGACAGATTTCACCCTTTTCTACTCCCAGTCCAATTCAAGGAAAAAGCAAGACTTCCATAGATACCAATCAGACGAGATAAGCACACAAGCGGACTAGGGCACTTGGCCTCAATTGATATCCATTTTTTTTAATATAAATAAACAGCATTTGAGCCTTAGTTGGGTACTAAGAAGTCCTAATTTTGCACGATGAACAATATTTCACAGCCGCAGCACAAATGTCCACAGCTATCCAAACGAGGGAATCTATCAAGCCAGGAGCTAGGACAATTGCTTACCAACAACCAGTCCACGTCCGGATGGATCTCAACTCCACTCTACTGCACCGGCAAAGGAGCCAGAGGCGCCGGTGGAACATCCGCCGGAAGGACCAGCAAGGGAGAAGAGCAGAGCAGGAGGCGGCGGCGAGATGTGCCTGCTCTGCTCTAGATGGGGATAAGAGAAGACATGCAACTTGCCGCGTGCTACCCAGCTGAGCTACTCTATTTTATTCACGCGGTGAGCCGCCTCGCCCCTCGACCGTGACGACACTGGCAAACTCGATCCAAGAAACCAAGAACCTGGGGGCAGAGACACCTACCTTGTGAAGACGAACAAGATTTCAATCTCAGAGCTCAGCAAAGAAGACACCTTCCCACCGATTCAGAGAGCAAGAACCGCAAGGCTCAGAGTTACTACAATCCTCCTCAGCACGAGCGATGCGGCAACACCAGAATCCGCGTCCAAAGATCAAATCTTGGGAGGACGAGGACAGAGCAAAGAACAGCTCAGCGCGGCGACCGCGGGGAGTGGATTGGAGGTGGTGGCCACCGCGATTGGCGACCCCGATCGTGACACCGACTAATCCACACGGCCGCGGATTAAAATACTAAAGATCTCCTGCGGAAATAGCGAGGAGAAAAAGGTTGAAACGGAGGAGAACGAATAGGGGCGGCGTGTAAACTGTAAAGCTTGACGAAGCCTTGCTTTGCTGTCGCTTTAGATAATCGCGTTGCTTTATACCGGAAACAAGATAATGGAGTTGTTGTTTTGCGCAAAGGGACCTCTTGGTTTGCCTTTATTAGGAATTGACCGTTGCCTCTTCTAAAAGAAATCGTAAGAATGTGAGGAAATATATTTTCTACTCACTCAAACCAAAAATAATTGACCGTTGCCTTGAAGGCTAGAAAATATGATAATAATTACTACTTAAAAGAAACTAATGTGGTACATATTTTTCTAAGGGAAAGCTTTCTTCTAGTCAAACTATTTAGTTTTATATAATAATGTGGGATCATGGTTTTGTAGAAATATCCCTCTTCGTTTGCCTAAATTAAGTTATTGACTCTCTATAGCTATATAATTTATGAAAGGGCATGAGACCATCGCGTGTCCGTTCCACAGTTTTATCTATAAGCTATTTTTCTGAACCATTTAAAACCTTCACGATATGTTAATCTCACTTAATTAAACTGCATTGGCTCTTTGCTCATTATCAAGGCACATTGGTGTATATATGACATTTTATCTTCATTTATTAGCTTACAATTTGGTGAACAGCGACAAAAACATTAAAAAAATAGAGTTCATTATATGTGTGCCACAACTGCGTGGTTTTTTTTATATAAAAAGTGATGCTTCATAAATACACAGATTTTGGTTCTCATAGAAAAGAAGGTTACCACGTAATAGAACACCCGACATTGTAGCTGATCTTTTCCCTCAGCATGTTGTACGCGCTTTCACGGTTTGCAACTGTCAGCTATTGATTGATTCCCTGACAGCTGGTGAGTTCAGGCAGAAAAATAAATTAACTACGTGGTATCTTTGATACGACGTGTCTGCAACTAATTAAGCCTTTCTTGAAAACGTCCCTAAAAAAAAGCCTTTCTTGAAAACTTATTAAGTTCTGCCTCGTTGACTAGAGCAAGGACACGCTTTACGTGACAGTTTTTCTATCTGACACAGATTCTGCGGACGGGAATGTTTTTATTACATGAGGTAGACGTGCAGAATATCCAGGCGTACCTTTTCCTACGATATATTATCTGCAGAAAGATTCAGGTACATGGGAGTCAACGGATAGATACCTGCCTGCTTTGCACTTTTACTGGGTTAGCTTCGAGTCATTAAACTGTGATCGATGTTCTTCAAATGGATGTGTATTTCGTGCAGTCAATTTGTTTTAAAAAATACTAACATGGCATCTAAATAATTGCTAATAAAACTTTACGAAAACTGGCCTTAGTACTAGGCAATGACGGAGTAGAAAATTTCGTCTTATCAGTCTCTCAACATGGCAGGGACCATTCGTCATAGCTCAACAACTCGACGTCTCTAGCAATGCAACCCATTCCAAAGGCCACCTACACACCTCCTCTCAACATTTTATACACACATAGATATTAGTATTCACAAACAAACAAATCACGTTTATGAACATAGCCACGCATATCCTATTTTTATGAGAAACTCTTATAACTAAACATGATTTTTTTAAAAAATTCAAAGACTAAACATATGTTGATTTAAGATTTACTATATTGTCTGATGACTTTGACTTGAATCCGAGGGGCAGATTAACTGGTGAGTTATGCTGCCCTCTCGGCATTTGTTGCCACATTGTCGACTAATTTTTGTAAAATACAATTTTACCCTCAAACTTGTTTATTAAAGGGAAATGACAATAGAGACGCATTTCATGCACAAAATGCTGATTTATGTCGTACCATTACCACATATGACACCATTAGGAGTTGGTAGAATGGTTGTTGTGTCCAGGTGTGGTGCCATGATTGCTGCTAGTGGGAGAAGAGACAAAGCGTCCGTCCTGTCAAACAAAGCGGTTTAGGTGGAGGGAGGGGTTAGGCGGTCTGACGATGCGACAAACGACCCGGACGCCGCTACTTGTTAAGCGCACATGGCGCAAGTGCACGTGGTTTACCCGGCGATTACGAGCCCAGACCACCACATGTGACAGAGATTGGCAGGATAATATCTCGGTATACCGATCAATGCCCGGCCAACGAACTCCGATCCTGCCATCAGCTGTGTGTTTTACGTTATAAATAAATGAAAAAAGTGCGCCCACACCCATCGATGCACACAAAAAAACGGCCAGCGACAGGGATACTTATTCCGTTAATGTATTTTCTGTGTGTTGTGTTCCGAATTCAACAATGTGCTCCTTGACTTTTGAGCCACAGTTTTTAACTGGTGATCATGTTCAAAACGACTATAGAAATAACGTCAAATATGTCCTTCCGTTCATAGTTTTCAAGATTATATCTAACCAATACTCCTTTCATCCTAAAATATAAGTATTCCAAGATGATAGAGAGTGTATCCAGATTCATAGCATCTCCTATGTATTTGGACATTAATATGTCCAAATTCATTAAAGATGCTATAAATCTTAACCAAACTCTGGAATAATTATATATTAGAACGGAGGGAGTACATATTATCGAGCATTAAATTTCCAATGAAAAGGTAAGCCTGATATAATGTCAAATTCTTTAATTATGCATATAGTAACACCAATAATTTTGTGTGATGATTTTTAATATATTTTATTGGTCAAAATTAAAAAATTGCTATTTTTTTAAAAAAGTGCAGAGCGCGTATTTTTATTAAGGAGAAGAGAGTGAAGGTACGGATAAAAAACACTCCGAACACACATAACATGAATCACAAGACCTAAGAACCGCCGATAGAGAGGATTGCTCCAAGCTTCTTGAAGCGCGCCGAAGCCCACCAATAAGCTTGCTCCAAAATTTGTTACGTCAGAGCCACCGGTTACAGGGTTTCTAACATGAAACGGTTATTCCTCTCCTTCCAAAGAGATCAAGCCATCAAGACCACCAGAGAATCAAACCCTGGCCGCCAGGATTTTGCAACCTGTTTGCGCGAGTTTAACCATCAAGGGATGAATGGAGAGTCATCCGGTGACTAATTTGCCAGATTTAACCGGCGCAGAACCCTGTACCAGGTCTCTCAGCTGTGAGACCAACCCACTATGAGATGGTCCAGGGTCTCACTCTCCTGAGCATAAAGTGCACACGTATCCTCGTCTCAAAGGTTATAACGGTAGAGGCGGTCAGACGTCCAGACCCATCTATGCAAGACGAACTAGGAGAAGATACGATACTTGTTGGGTGTCTGAACTTTCTAGAATGTTCGGGCACCCAACACCTCTGACTGTGTGAGGAAGAAAGCATTATATGCACTTGCCGACGAGAAGCGTCCGTCAGAGGAAAAATTTGGAGGTCCAATCCTTATATTTAGAAGGGAATTAATATTATTCTGGTCTCAGATGCTGATATGACCCATGATTTATTTTTAGAGAGAACTGTTGGTGGAGATAAAAAAAATTCCTATAATTTTTGTACTGCTACTAAAAACACTTTTTTGGGACATTTTTTTGAAAAGATTTTAGAGATGCTGTTCAATGGGGATCGGTTTGCTCAAAAAGTATTGTACCTTGGTATTGCTGAAACTTTATTATAGCTGCTCTAGTGCTCTGAAACTGAAAGAATAACTCACGACGGAGGCATAGCGCTACAGGGAATAGGTAACGAACAAGGATAACGTCAGGAAGAACTAAGAAGAGAGCTTGTTCTACATACATTGAGCTGGATCATCAACCGTTAGCAAATCATTGCTCGATTCCTTTGTCCAGTTCTCTCTAATAAGAAGGGAGCAATTGTGCTCCCTGATAAAACGAAGTGCGAAGCATCAACTTTTCTTGCACAGTTTGGTGCGGAGATTCGGTTTTGGCGGCACCAGGACGCGTGAATCCAAAGCCACCTGCGAAAACCACGATAGTTTTGATCCGGTCTGCCAAAACGTACCTAGTCCGAAGTTCAATTACAAGACGGATGCCGATTATCTATTCTAGCATATAAAAAGTAAGTTTTCGCAGCCCATAAGAAGCTCCTTGATTGTCCACATCTGAAGGCCCGGGCCGGCTGGGGCGCGAGGAAATTAGTCAGTATCCATCTTCAATGTCGGACCAGGTTCCTGTTCAATTGCTAATGACTACAATTTAAGTAATCGCATTAGCGACCATCGCATCAGCAGCGAACGGTGGAGGGAGGGAGGGGAAAGTTGCCAGTGTGACAGCAATTTAAGTAGTCTCGGATCAGCAGCGAATGGCAGAGAGGGCAAAGTAAGCAATTTACTGTGCTTAAAACAATGTAGTGAAACACTGTTGCAAGGGTACGTTCTAGTTGTCATCGATTAGAACAACTGGGTAAGTATCTCAGCGTTTATCGACCACCATGATGAATGCCACATACTGAGCAATGTCATCGACATACGTACACGCACCTTGACTAATGAAGGCCACATATTGAGCAATGTCATCGGCACACGTACACGCACCCTGACAGTTGAAACTTAACAGTGGCAACCAAACAGTAAAAATAAGATATTGGCAACTGATGCAGACAATAGATACGTTACAGGCTGAAAACACAAGTCAACAAAAAAAATGCATCACGGTCATATTGAACATCAGGCATTGGATTTCAAACCAAACTACATGCTATATGTCAAAATCCCCACTATGAGGATGCAAAGCATATAAGACCTATGTATGTATCAATTATTCTACTACAAACTTAACGGTTGGATAGGAACAACCTCACTAGCTAAGCATTTCTCCCTTTGTGCCGCCAGCGATCCATGTCTGCTACTGACGATGAAGCAACTGATGGTTCACGGACATCAGGCAAAGTACCACATTGCATGTGTAGAGGTAGCAGACACTTAAACTTAACACTAAGTCCCTCTTACCAGCAGCAGGGCCCTGAAACAAGCTAAGGTGTGACGTTACATCTTATTCTTTAGAACAGTCAGCAAAGGTATCGAAAAGGAAGTAATTATTACTCCTAATACAGCATCAAGAGCTGGGTTCGGGTGAACTTGTCACATGTACTAAATATGTCATACCGATAATGGGATCTTTTCTGGATAAATCTGTGCAAAATGAAGCATCAGGTCCCCCATAAACAATGGTGCACAGCGCTTCAATTTTGAAGGTTTACCACGTGGGAGCCTTTGACTTCTCCACAAGGATGATCCTTCCATTCCACTCAGTCTCGTCACAAGCACGAATTGCAGCATCAGCATCCTCGTCCTTCTCCAAGGATAAGAATCCAAAGCCTCGAGAATCCCCAGTTCTATAAGGAATGCAAATTGTGTTGAGTAACTTCATTCAATCAAAGCGATATATTAAAGTACTAATGCAGAATGCTTTGTTTCTTTGAAGGTTATATAATGCTAGGAATTAGTTGGGTAAGGTCCAAAAGCCCAGTGAATTCCTCAAGATTAATACATTGGAAACCTTCCACGACAAAGGAAACTGAATCTCTTTTTAACCCACAAAACAGGAGTACTGAAGCTCTTATATCAACTAGAAGAGTTCTTATGTTTTAATCAGCAAAAAGGGAAAGCCAGGTTAGCTCCAATGACAGACTGCTTCGAGTTAAGTAGATATATAGGATAGAGCTTGCCAATTATGCTCTTGTTACTGAGCTGGAAGTAAACAATCATCAAAAGAAATACTAAGGCAGAGATGGACATATGCAATAAAAAAGTTCCCTCTTTTTTTTTTTACCCCCACACTGACGTTGATCATTCCCACTGCTATAACATCGCAATTTTAATCTGATCTATTGACTTTAACTATGTATTGTAATGGTTAGTGCAAGTTCACAAAAAATACAAGACATAGTCACATCTCAAATAATCATCTAACCAAGATTTTTTTCTCTTGTTAAGTTTCAGTGATTTAGAAAACCAAGTGCTAAACATTAAGTATATGCTAAAATCATAGAAGTTCCTTATTGAAACCTCGTTTGAAAATATAGAACCCAAACTAGGTGAATGCAGTGAAAACAGCACACTATTTAATTATGCAACAGTTTCAGAAATCAACCAAAAGCATTCTATGCAATTTTGCTTCATAATTCACACACCTGACTAGCTGATTTAATGTGTGAGCTATCACATTATTATTTTCTTAGCAAGATGCAGTTTATGCATAGTTGCCAAAAAAAAGCAATAAAGCAACATATGAGCTTGAGTTGCACAGAAAAAGAGTGTTTCATCCGTTAATAGTGTTACACATGACGCAAAAATATTAAAGATGTAGAAGTCAGAAGAGTACTGTCATAAAGATTGATGATAACAACACCAAAGCAAACTGAGAAGTACATATAAGGAATATGGAAGTAATTACCGTCTATCCCGGACAACACGTGCACTGGTTACACGTCCATACTTGGCAAATTTCTTCTCCAAATCTCGTTCAGTTGTGGCATAGCTAAAACCTGCAACAAAGAGATTCCGCCCAGGCTTACCCAGTCCAGTCTTCCTGTTGGCAGGTGGTGACCAGTGTCTTTTTGGTGAGTGATGGCGATGACTTGACAGGGGTGATCTGCGTCTGGGTGAATGCCTTCTACAGTGTAACAAACAAAGTAAATAGCAGGAAAAAAACATAATGAAGGGAATTCAGTACATCTACTTCTACAATCCAACTATGCATGATACAAAAGTCTACCTATATAAGGATGCATTGCTAGACAACATCTAATCACAAATATTGTTTGCTCAAAAACATTAACATGTCAGTCATTTAAGGGTATTAAATATCAATAATTTCAAATTTTTGTCGGTAATTAATGACAAGGAATCACCTTGGTGATCGTCTGTGGTGATCCCTTGAGTGGGGAGACCTCGACCGAGATCTATCATGTTCTCTTCTATGCCTAGAGGAATCAGTTCTCCTTGAAGGTGACCTTGATTTTGACCTATCCCTCCTCTTTGGAGAGTCTTTCCTCCCTGATGAATCTCTCCTCCTTGGTGATTCCTTCCTCCTTGGCGATTCCCTCCTGGAGTCCCTCCTCCTAGGTGAGTCTCTCCTTGGTGAGGACCTCCTCTTGTGTGAGGATCTTCGAGGAGATGCAGATCTTCTTTGAGGTGTAGATCTTCTTCTTGGAGATGCAGATCTTCTTCGAGGTGATCCAGCACCATGTCGAGACTCTCTGCGTCTTTTCCTTTCCACAGGAGAGTCATTTTGTGCATGTGGAGACAACTCCCTTGGAGAAGCTCTTTTACGGTGGGTATCTCGCCTTTCAGGAGATTGGGACTCACGTCTTGCTGGTGGACTTCCAGAACGAGCCAAGTAATCTTTTACAGGGTCATGTGACTCCATCTTCTCAGAACAAGGGGCGTGGGGACTTCTAACTTGAGGCGACACCCTTCCATCTGCTAATGGTGTGTCCCTTTCTAATCTTTGAAACCTTTCAGGAGATCCCCTCCCATCTGGGGATGGTGTATCCCTTTCCAATCTTGCAAACCTTTCACGAGGAGAATCAAATTGGTTTTCTGGACTTGAACTTCTATTTCTAGTGCCAGGATTTTCTTGCTCTGGCTGGTTCCGAGAGGAACGTGCACCTGTAGAGTTGAAGTTCTCCTTATCCTGAGAATCAATGGGGCTAGATTTCCTACCATTCATGTAATCATCATCTGACCCATTCTTTCTCCTGTAAGTGTCATTTGACATTTTGGTGTCATCATTTTCCATCTGAATCACAGGAGAGTTTGGGATCTCATCCTCATCACCACTATTGTAAAGTTGGGAATCCCTACTATTGTTTTCAGTTAACAAAGAGTCACCATGATAGGCATCAGAGTGTGTAGCTTCTGGTTGAATTTTTGATGCATCATTAGCATTGCTTTCAGAAAGCTCTTGAGGCAGCAATGCACCAATCACTTTTGGGCTCTTTTGTACACCATCACAATCCACAGGTGTCATCTCTGCCCCAGAGTTACTATTGTGAACATTCTGCTCAACTGCATCATTCTGCATATCAGATTCTATATTAAGAGGTTCTTGAGCCTGCTTCAGTGAAATTTCTGGACTAGCTGAAACAGATTTTGTTGAGTTGCACGTGATTTGATCATTCATGAAGGGGAGAGAATCTGCAGATAAATATTGAATCGCATCAGCTGGATCAACTAAAAGCCCTTCATCCAATGCTGGAGATTCATGTTGTTGAACTCCACCCTGAAACCCTCCTCCTTGATAATCCAAGTGGTCCAGCAAGCTACCATCAGGGTCTCCGAACAATGGCCCAGGGTCTCCACAAGATCCCTCGAGATGCCTCTCAGGGGATATGTATTCCATCTGAACAATGAACAAGGAGCAAATTTGTATGTCATAAACTCAGGTATACAACATATGAATTTGTATAACTTCCTCAGTTATACACTTTATGACTTGTTAAACAATACATGAGCAAGGAAAAATATAGATACAGAACTAACATAACTGGAAGTAGAAAAAAACACTTCTTTATGGCTGCATACAGGATTGCATCATAACAACTAATATAAACAAACTATGGGTGTATTAGCATTTCAATGTTACTATATGTAATTCAAGTTTTTTTTTTCATCATGCTTCATGAAAGTGAAGGTCTTACAGTGGAAAATAACCAAACAGTAAAAACACAAGGGACTAGTTATGAAGTGAAAAGAAACAACAATTATTGTGTTTTTGTTCTTCCTTTAAAGGACCGGAGAACAAGAGGAAGGGCAATGCTCCTGATACAATAAATTGAATCCAGAGGCAAGCTGCCACCATGTACCAATCACAACGACGACTAACAATTCAGTTATGTGGAAACCAGCATGGCACCTGATGCTGCTGATTTTTAAAACAGCGGGCTATGTGACCCCAAACGTGGCAAACAGAAGAAAGCAAAATTAGCAACAACCACGACTCAACCTAGCCATTATGTTTTAGAGAGTGCTAGAATTTCCGATTATAAGCCATGAACCAGACAAATCCAACCACAACACACAAAGGTCTTATCCGTATGTGCTCAAACCAACATCGCAACAATTCGACAAACTTTAAGAATTTGGCACTCATCTGGATGTTGCCCCAATTTTGAGAGAAGTTTGGCAACCAACGAACAAGCCATTCATTTCAAGCAGTAATCACAAGTTCGCAACAAAAATCTACACATCGAAGGGTTCAGGTACATACTGAAAAAGGAACTTAACAGATTTCAGGAGTCGCAGTACAGTTCCACTTCCATAGTTGTATCACAGTAATTCTGTTCCTAAATCATTTTATTATAGGCAAACGATATGCATAATAATTTTGAAAACTTTACATAAACTACATGCTACCAGTTCAACAATACAGGATTTCCAATGTTACATGAGGAAATTTAACATTTATTGCGACAATTGCAGCATATTAATACCGTCCACACGCTTAGACACGGCAATGAGGATACAGCCCCCTAACATCTTCCCCAGTAGATTGTTTTTTTTTTTACCAACAGAAAGCGAAAACTAACAGCGCAGAGTACTAGAAAAATTCAACGAGAAGACCAGGAAATTCCACAGCGCCAAGTCAGGCAATCCCGACCTGATCCATCACCCAGATCCCTGCCTCCCTCATTTCGGCATGCATCAATCACATGTAACAATGAGACCCAATCGCAACAATTTACACTGCGGCCACAGCCACCCCACCAGATCAAACCGCGGCGTCTAACCAGGGCCACCAGCCGACCCCGCGCGAAAAACAGCGAGCCCGAGATCGAGACCGCAGCCGCATCTATGCATTCCAGACTGAATTACGCGTAACGGAGCCCGATTGGGAAGGGCTGCGAGGGGAAGCAGAGTAGCGTTCACCTCGGGCGGCCGCGGCGGGCGCCACTGCCTCCTCCTCCGGCCGAGATCCTCCGCCCCCCACGGGGTTTTCTTTCTCGTCCTCCTCCCCCGCGACAGAGAGGGGCTGGGATTTTTGGGGAGGCCGTACGAAACGGAGGGCTCGTGGTAGTTTGTTTGGTTTGGGGATGGCGCTGCCACCGCTGCGGCGTGAGCTGAGCTGAGGTGAGGCGAGGTGATATGGACGACGGTGCCCTCACCTCTCCGGGTCCCACGGGATCTCTCTGCTTCTGGGCCCGCGTGGCCAGCCCAAGGTCGTTGGCGGGTGGGTGACCTAACCGCGTGGTGATTGTAGGCGCGACCTGAGCCGGACAAAGCGTGGGCTGGGCCAGACATGGAGAGGATAAAGCGTGGACTGGGTTGGACAGGTAGCAATTTAATGGGCTCAGATGTGTCGGTCCTGAGGGCCCATGGCCTCCTCGGCGGCGGTCAACGCCCGAATTTTTGTTTCTTTGAAACAACGCCCGAGCCCGAATAGGGGAAGCTGCGAATGCAAGTCTTTTGCGACAAAGCGTGTGTTCGTTTATTTGGTGTAAATTTTAGTGAGATCATATTAATCGTTAAAATGTTATATATAATTATTAAATATATATTAAATATAAAATTAATTACAGATTTGAATGCGTATCAGTGTGATAAATTTATTAAGTTTAATTAAATTATTATTAAGAGATATTTACTGTAGCATTATGTTATCTAATTATGATCTAATTAATTTTAATAAATTTATTTTATTATAAAGAGTTATAAACTGAGTTTTACCAATAATATATATTTAATACTCCTAATTAATATCATAATATTCGATATAACAAATCTAAAAATCATAGAAGTAAAAACAAACACACCCAAAAGAATTCGAGAAACAAAGTCTGTAACAATAGAAAATGACGAGGGCACGCCGTGATGAGGTGGCTGCCGGCCGCCGCCGCGCGGGGCGGCCAGCCAGACCCAGATTCGAGCGGATTGAACTCAGCTACTACGTGAGCTCTCCACCTCGGCTCCTCCTGAATCCTGATCACCCCCTGCACGCACGCGGGGCAGCTCCCAGATCGCGCAGCTACCACCGGTGAGTCCTTTCCACAAAATCCAAGTCACTTCATTTGGTCAGCCTTAATAAGAAGAGTTCATGCGATTATGTGAATCTATCCTCCTCCGCGGATGGGTTTTGGTCCACGTTCTTTGATTCTTTTCTGCCTTTGACACTCTGAACACTTGTTTCCTGGTTGGTTGGTTGGATGGGTAGAGTCCAAATTCGTAGCCAGGAGCTTGTGATTTCGTGGGATGCCTACAAAGGTGTCTGCTAGGATGATTTGGTTCCTTACCAGAAGCAATTGTATGCTTTGTAAAGGTTTTGTGAATATTTTTCGTTCTCAAAGTATGCCGTAAGTCTTCGAATAGTGCAGACTGCGCAGTTGCAATTTCCATTACAAAGAGTGTGCAACTCCTCTAAATCAGTGGAGTGTCATACTGTCTCTTGCCCATATGGGTTTGAATGTATGTATCTATAGTCCAAGTAATGCTCAATTTATTACTTTGCGCCCATGCAGAATCGCTGCAGAAGGCGACGCCCACCATCTGCAGCTTGAGCAAGCAACATAAATGGAAGGTAGCAGCCTCTGTAATGCTAGTCTCCATACTTGTCGTCTCTTTTGATTCGCCCTTCAGGGCCTTTTTAAGCAACTTGCTCAGCTCCGCTGTGCCATCCTCAGGGTCATCAGATGACACTACATTAACTCAGGAGTAAGATTGAACTGCTAGTTCTTAATAGCATTAAGAAAAAAATCTCAAATAATACTAGACTAACTGCTATGTGTTGAAATAGGAATCAGAATTTATCCTCGGAGTTTGCCACTAACTTGAATAACAGCAAGGGAGCACAGCAGATCGAAAATGGCACATCTAACTTGAACACCGGTTCAACAAATGCAACTTCTGGTTGGAGCATTGTGAAGGAGGAGTTCACATTTCCAGCGAGTGGTCGTCCTTTCAATAACTGTCATGCTTCCACTATTGTAGAGGTATTTGTTTATTCTATCAGGCCGTTTCACAAGATATAAATACAGTTGATTAGATGTGATTTTGTTGTGTAGATTGAGAAAGACCTTTTGGTTTCGTACTTTGGTGGATCGATAGAGGGAGCTCCTGATGTCAAAATATGGACACAGAGATACAGTGTAGGCCCAGATCTTCAAACCATGATAATAATTCTTTTTTTTTCCTTGTCTCCTTACCCTAATTAAGTTACTCTTGGTTCTTGATCCTTGCTAACAACACTTCATTTGTTTATAGGATGGCCACTGGCATCCTCCAGAAGTGGCTGATGAAGAAAATGCGACAGCGATGTGGAATCCTGTTTTGTTTCAGCTCCCCTCTCGGGAGTTGCTTCTCTTCTACAAGATTGGTGAACACCCACAGAAGTAAGAACTCTGTTTACTTTACTCCCTCACTCCCTCTATAATGGCAGAACAGAACCAAAAGATAATTTAAGGAGGGATGGAAAATATAATAGAAAGTTATTATGTTACATGTTATGTTCTAATTCTAGACATTACTTATTCAGTTGGAGTGGTGCCATGAAAAGATCGCTTGATGGTGGCGTGTCCTGGTCAGAGAGGGAGCAGCTGCCTCCTGGTATTCTTGGACCCATTAAAAACAAGGCACGCATAAATTCTTTTGGCTCTTCTTCCTGACATCAAAATAATAAACTAGTGAGTAAGCAAATTTTTTGGGATTAGGCAGGCATATACATACAAATTGAATGCAGCATATCTAAAGCAAGCTAGGAACGTTATATCTGATGAGACACCTGTTTTACAAAGTTCAGTTTTACCTTTGTGACCTTTTCTTCTTCCAGTTAAGCTATGCTTCCTAAAAGTTAATGATTAGATTTTTTGTTTCTCCGATGCAGCCATTTTTGCTTGATGACGGGCGCTTACTATGTGGGTCATCTGTTGAAAGTTGGCAATCTTGGGGTGCATGGCTTGAGGTGATCATATGATCTAATTTCAAAGGATAAAACCAAGCATTTTTTTCGAGTGTATTACAGTATTAACAATTTGTCTAAACGATGTAGGTCACAGAAGATGCTGGCCTGACATGGAAGAAGTATGGTCCTATATTCGTCAAAGGTGAGAATCTTGGGGTGATTCAGCCAGTCCCCTACCAGACCACCAACGGAACTATACGTATGTTGCTGAGGTCTCATCACTTAATTGGGCGGGTATGTATGGCTGATTCCAATGATGGAGGAATAACATGGAGTTATGCGCACCCAACTGAGCTTCCGAACCCTAATTCTGGTATATTCACTGTGATTTAAAATTAGTTTTTTGTAGTTTTTTATAATAAAACTTCATTACCCATATACCAAAGATGATCCAAACAGTATATTCACTGTGATTTAGCGTCCATATGTTTGACATCCTCTTTGTTCCTCTGTTGAATTGCACAATTGAAGGGATCGATGGAGTTAAAATGAAGGACGGAAGGGTGGCACTTGCCTATAACAGCGCATCAAATGGCACGCTTTCCAGAGGCACGCTCAAAGTTGCAGTATCCTCGGATGATGGCATCTGATGGGGTGAGATGTTGACGTTGGAGGATACTCAAGGTTGGGAATTCTCGTATCCTGCAGTGATTCAGACAAAGGATGAGCTCGTACATGTCACATATACTTATAACCGGACACAGATCAAGGTCGGTTCTGCTTCTGATTCCCGATAAGCAACCACTGTCGCACTGCTATTATCTCTGAGTACTGTTGCTGAAAATTTTCATTTTGCAGCATGTGGTTCTTCGGCCCAATTGAGCAGCAAGGATCATGGGTTTGTTGCTGGAGCTTTTAGACTGCACAAGCGTCATGGAGGCTCTGCTGTGTTGTTATGCTGGCTCTATTAATGAGTGCTAATCGAATAAACCTGCTTAACAATTTATCATCTTCAATTCTTCATTACCCATATACCAAAGACGATTCAAACAGTATGTGCAGATATTACTCTCTCTCGGAAAATAAGGTACAACTTTATCATTTGGTATCAGAGCTGAGCCCTTGTTAAGAAGGGGAGAATGATGAAAACATCCTCCACTATTACCCGCTAGGGCGGCGACCGTGTGAGCCTCTGAATAATCCCACCTTGCTTAACTTGGGAGGTGGAAGCCACCTTAAAAGGGAGAGCCACCCTTCCCCTATCAGACTAGTCTTTTAGGGAGATTGGGCCTTTCCCTGAGTGGGGGCGCCGGAGTTGCGGTGCTAAGACTGCGGATTCGGGTCGTGGACCTAGAATCGAATTGGTGTGTCGGTCTTCATTCCACCCCACCTGGGCCGGATGTATCATTACATTCGGCTATTCGTGTGAGCCTGTTTGAACCTGTCTTTTTTCCTGGTGCCCTTCAAATGCACGCCATGATGGCTTTCATTGTGATGTTGTTTGCTCGAGGCTTTGTAGTTTGAGGTTTGTGACCTTCGTATGTCGTCCCGTGCATCTTGTTGTGTTTGAAATGCAGAGATATCTTTTGAAGATCGTCCAATTCTTGCACGAATAACTAATCCGTTGTTTTGAAACGTTGCAAACTGCGAGCGAGCACATGATTTAACTGCGAACTAGGACATGAAAATCAGAGATAAAAAATAAAATTGATATAATACTAATCTGGGCAAAAATAACAAATCTGGCTGGTTTTACTACTTTCACTGACTAGTGTTTTGTAGGAAGGTCTTGCCCCGGAGCGTGAGCACGTTGGCACATGACCGCCCGGGCGGCCCACGCAACTCAGGTCAGTGCATGGGCAGCGGTGGCGGGTTGGCGCCAGGTACGCCGACGAGACGCCTCCATGACCGCGACGTGCGTGCATACGTGTCACGCCGACCCACGCCAGAACTGGACCCTTTTCGTCGCAGCTTAGCATTAGCGTTCGGGGACCGGTCCATCAAGGAGCACATCAGCTCGAACCCGGACGTGGCCATCGAGGATGTCGACGACGACGCCGAGCTCGTGGTGCTGGCGAGCGACGGGCTGTGGAAGGTGATGTCCAACCAGGAGGCGGTGGACGAGGTGAGGGGCACCGGGGACGCCCGCAAGGCGGCGGCGAGGCTCGTCGACGAGGCGGTGCGGAGGGGAAGCAAGGACGACGTCTCCTGCATCGTCGTCAAGCTCCATTAGCACGCACATACTATGTGGCTGGCAACGTCTAAACCGTGACGATCCAGTCACGGATGATGGGGGCAAATTGCCAAAATAGCACTACAAAGTGTTGGCAACTCTAAAACGCCATTATAAAATAGCGTCTCTTCAAAATAGCACTAGAAAGTGCAACTTTGTTGTCAAACACAGCATTACGAATAGATCATTCTACTCCTGTTTCTGTACTGAAGGGAAATCAGAACATCCACCTGTGCGTGACTTCAATCTACCTCGCCTGTGAGCTGAGTTTGAGGCGGTGCAGCGAGCAGGGGGTGGCGCGACGAGGCAAGCCTGATAAGCCTGAAAAAATAAATTAGATTTTTTGAGAGCCAGATCGAAAAGGATTGGGCTGAAATCTAATTCATTTTTAACTACAAATGCAGAGGACTGATTAGGGTCCTTAAAAGGCCCACGAGCCATGACTCATTACCAGGCCTAGGCAAGCAGGATGCGGTTCTGCACGGCGAGATAGGCTGCGCTTTGTCCGACGAGGCGAGCAGGGGTCGGTGTTGCACGGCGAGCTGGGTGGCGCGCTGCACGGCGAGGTGAGCATGGTGTAGCGTAGCGAGGCGAGTCGGCGAGTCAGCGAACTAGACGGCGCAACGGAATTTTCTATTTGTTTTCCCCCGATTTTTACTTTTTTTTATGTACATGTAAGCATGTTGATATGGGTAGAGCACTCATAAATTTGTTGTTAGAATTATATGGGCTTCACCCATTAATATTCACAATAATTCCTAGAAAATCTCAAAGGCCCATTCATGAGTGCTGGGAGTGCAAAGGTTTAGTCCCACATTGCTAGTGGAGGTGGAGAGAGTTCAACTTATAAGGTTGGTTGCTCTAGCATCTCTTGCAAGTGTGTGGATGGAAGGAAGAAAGAACACACGCGCGCGCTCACTCGCCTCGCCTCGCCGGGCCGGGCAAGACGGGGGCGTGGGCGATGGGCGCGTATCACCTGCGTGAATGGTCCGTCGAAATTCGGTCCCTTGCCTTGCGGGGGCGCGGCTTTCTTTTACGCTTTCTTTTTGCTGCGTATTCCATATATTTAATTAATTATGGAAACCGACGTATTAATATGGTAACCGACTCGGTTGCGGGACGCCCAACCCTATCGGTTCCTCCCTATAAATACGTACGGGTACCGTCGCAAATCATATCACGCAATCACCTAGAATTTTGCCTCTCGCTACTGTTGCGCCGCCAAGTCTTCTCCATCCCGATTGTCGGCGTGCACCGGCGAACGGGAGAGCAGGTCTCCGGAACCGTCGTCCTCTGCGATCCTTCACCGGGAGAGGGCGAATAAGGTTTTAGGAAGCGCTCTGTGCGACTGCTCGATCGCTTCCTCGTCTTCATCAAGTTCATCGCCACGGCTCGTCTTCCTCGTCGTCAAGTCGGTCTCAGCCGCCGTCGCCAACAACGTGACGGTGCTGCACGTCGTCGTCGCCTTCTCTATCCAGTCCAGAAGGAAACGTACGTACTCTCATCCAAAACTATGTCTTCCATACTAGCTTTCGTAGTCTGCTTGTCTATGATGGATGTTGCTAGTATGGTAGATGTTGTGCTTTTGTCTGGCTTTATAGACCTGTCTAGATTTTGCGTAGACTTATCTAGTTTATTATGCAATCTGTTAATCATACTTATGATTTATGTCTGGATTAATATAAAACTAAAAGTGCTAATTTATCCAATAATCCAAAAACCTTATTGTAGGCACTTTAGTTTTATGGCTGGATTTGTCGATGCACTGAGGCCAGAGAAATTCACTGGCGTACACTTCAAAAGATGGCAAGTGAAAGTCACTCTGTGGCTTACTGCCATGAATGTGTTCTGGGTGTCCATTGGTAAACCTGAAGGCGATCTCACTACAGATCAGAAAAAGGCCTACAGTGAAGCCAACACAATATTCTTGGACGCTGTTATTGGAGTTTTGGTAGATCGTCTTCAGGACATCTACATCCATCATACAGTTGCTAAGGATATGTGGGACGCTCTGATCGCTGACTATGGTGGTTCAGATGCTGGCGCTGAACTGTATATCATTGAGCAGTACCATGATTTTAAGATGGTAGATGACAAATCTGTCGTCGCGCAGGCTCATGAGATACAGTGCATAGTGAAGAAACTCGAATTGCTAAAGATCGTCGTACCTGAGAAGTTTGTGGCTAGGGGCATTATTGCCAAATTGCCTCCAACTTGGAGGGATTTTGCCACTACTCTTAAACACAAGAGGACAAACATATCTGTCTCAGATTTGATCGCGTCTCTTGATGTTGAGGAGAAAGCTCGTGAAAAGGATGGACGTTCTAAAGTCAATGAGGGAAACACTATAGCCAATATGGTGCATCAACCACAACAGTCTCATGACAGTGGTGGTAAGGGCAAGGGCAAGAACAATAAGCCTAAGCAGACCACTACCTTCAAGAACAAGAACAAGGAGAAGGGAGCTTGCTTTGTTTGCGGTTCTAATGAGCATTGGGTAAAGAAGTGTCCAGAACGCAAAGGAAGGAAGCCTCCACAGCAGAAGTCTACAAACATGGTGACCAGTGCTGGAGAAAATAGTGGGTATGGTAATTTATCATATATTTTTTCTGCATTTTAATCTACTTGTTGGTGGCTTGATACTGGTGCTAATGTTCATGTTTGTGCTGATGCTTCTTTGTTTACTTCTTACCAGGTCGCCCGGGATTCCTCCGTCCTAATGGAAAATGGGTCATATGCTTCTGTTCATGGTGTTGATACGGTCGAGCTGAAGTTCACTTCGGGGAAGATTGTCCAATTGAAGAACGTACAACATGTCCCTTCTATCAAGAAGAATCTCGTTAGTGGCTCCCTTTTATGTAGGGATGGTTTTAAGGTAGTGTTAGAGTCGAATAAAGTTGTCGTGTCTAAGAATGGATAATTTATTGGTAAAGGCTATGAGTACGGAGGCTTGTTCCGCTTTTCCCTTTCAGATTATTGCAATAAGTCTGTGAACTATATTTATGATGGTGTTAATGAGAGTGATGCTAGTGTTTGTCATTCATGTTTATGTCATCTAAATTTTGGTTCTATGTATCGACTGTCCAGCTTGAATTTAATTCCAAATTTTTCCATTGTCAAAGGTTCTAAGTGCTCAAGTTGTGTGTAATCTAAACAATCTCGAAAGCCTCACAAGGCTGCAGAGGAGAGACACTTGGCACCACTAGAACTTATATATTCAGATCTTTATGAAATGAATAGTATATTGACTGAGGGTAGAAAAAGATATTTCATGACTTTGATTAATGATGCGACCATATATTCCTATGTTTATTTGTTAAAAACAAAAGATGAGGCTCTAAACTACTTTAAAATTTATAAGGCTGAAGTTGAAACTCAACTAGAGAAAAAGATCAAAAGAATTAGGTCCGATCGTGGTGGCGAGTATTTTTCAAATGAGTTTGACTTATTCTGTGCGGAACATGGTTTGATACATGAAAGGACGCCTCCCTATTCGCCCCAATCAAGCGGGATTACCGAAAGAAAGAATCACACCTTAACTGACTTGGTTAATTCCATGTTAGACACGACTGGATTTTCTAAGGCATGGTGGGGGGAGGCTTTATTGACATCATGTCATGTCCTAAATAGAGTTCCCATAAAGAATAAGGAGAAGACTCCATATGAGGAATGAATTGGTAGAAAGCCATCGCTCTCTTACTTACGTATATGGGGTTGTTTGGCCAAAGTTAATGTGCCAATTAATAAGAAGCGTAAGTTAGGACCTAAAACTGTGGATTGTATCTTTCTTGGATATGCTCATTATAGCATTGCCTATAGATTTTTAGTGTTTAAATCAGAGGTGCCTGATGTTCATGTTAATTCATTAATGGAGTCTCGTGATGTCATTTTTTTTGAGAATATATTTCCTATGAAAGATTTATATAGCATGTCTAGATTATCTTCTGATGTGATTGTTGAAGCTACTCCTGAACCTAATGCATTTTCTGATCATGCTGAACAAACACTTGAACCAATCCATGAGGAGATTGATAATGAAGCTCCTAGGAGGAGCAAAAGACAAAGGACTGTAAAGTCTTTTGGTGATGATTTCACTGTTTATCTTGTGAATGACACTCCTAGAACCATTTCAGAGGCATATGCATCTCCTGATGCAGATGATTGGAAAGAAGTTGTTCATAGTGAGATGGACTCTATTCTTTCTAATGGAACTTGGGAAGTTGTCGACAGGCCATATGGTTGCAAACCTGTGGGTTGTAAATGGATGTTCAAGAAAAAGCTTAAGTCTGATGGTACTATTGACAAGTATAAGGCTCGGCTTGTGGCTAAGGGTTATACTCAGAAAGAAGGCGAAGACTTCTTTGACACTTATTCACCTGTTGCTAGATTGACCACCATTCATGTATTACTTGCTCTGGCTGCCTCACATGGTCTTATCGTTCATCAGATGGACGTTAATACAGCTTTCCTTAATGGAGAGTTAGATGAGGAAATCTAATGGATCAGCCAGATGGATTTGTAATAAAGGGTCAAGAAGACAAGGTGTGTAAGTTGTTGAAGTCTTTGTATGGTCTGAAACATGCTCCTAAGCAGTGGCATGAGAAATTTGATTCACTTCTATCAGCAGGTTTTTCAGTCAATGAGGCTGATAAATGTGTGTACTACCGCCATGGTGGCGGTCAGGGAGTTATACTATGCTTGTATGTTGATGACATACTCATCTTTGGAACAAATCTTGACGTGATCAATGAGGTCAAGACTTTTCTGTGCCAAAGTTTTGATATGAAGGATCTGGGTGAGGCTGATGTTATCTTGAACATCAAGCTAATCAAAGGAGAGAATGGGATTACTCTTACGCAATCTCATTATGTTGAGAAACTCTTGAACCGTTTTGGTTACAAGGATAGCAAGTTTTCTCCAACACCTTATGATCTCAGCTTGATTCTTCGAAAGAATAAGAGAATTGGCAGAGACCAATTAAGATATTCTTAGATAATTGGATCACTTATGTACTTAGCTAGTGCTACTAGGCCTGACATCTCGTTTGCTGTGAGCAAACTAAGCCGGTTTACTTCTTGTCCGGGAGATGATCATTGGCGTGCGCTTGAACGGGTAATGCACTATTTAGTTGGTACTATGGATTATGGAATTCATTATTCTGGATATCCAGCAGTACTAGAGGGCTATAGTGATTCCAATTGGATATCTGATGCTGATGAGTTGTATGCCACGAGTGGATATGCATTTACTCTTGGTGGTGCTGCTGTTTCATGGAGATCATGCAAACAGACCATCTTAACGAGGTCTACCATGGAAGCAGAGCTTACCGCACTAGATATAGCTACAGTTGAGGCCGATTGGCTACGTGAGCTCTTGATGGACTTACCTATTGTTGAGAAACCTGTGCCGGCAATCCTCATGAATTGTGACAATCAAACTATGATAGTCAAAGTGAACAATTCTAAGGACAATATGAAGTCATCAAGACATATTAAGAGACGTCTAAAGTCTGTCAGGAAAATGAGAAACTCCGGAGTCATATCAGTAGAATATATTTCAACTGGTGAGAACCTAGCAGATCAATTCACCAAGGGGCTGTCACGTAATGTGATAGACAGTGCATCGAAGGAGATGGATATGAGATCCATATGTGCTATTCTATAGTGGTAACCCAACCTATGTGATCGGAGATCCCGTGAAGTAGGACCTGAGAAGAACAAGCTATTGGTTAGCATAAGAGTAATCTTTTATGACCCACTCAAGAAGCGATGCATTACTCTCGATATCTGTATAGCAGGATGGTTGTTGCCTTAATATATTCAGTTGGCTTTAAATAGCGAAGATATTGTCCTACAGAATATTCTTGAATGAATACACCTATATGAGCCCGATTATTGTAAGATCGCAATATGTGAGATTTGGGTGATCTCTATTAAGCTCATGAAAGACCAAGGGAGTATGACCTATATGCTCCATCCGCGGAGAAGCCTACTGGAGGTCTAGTATCAGTTATGACAGTAAGTGAAACTTGTTTGCACAAAACTTGCAATTCAAGGCGTAGTCCATTGTTCAAGTTGTGAATGAGTGTAGCTTATTATTCTAGGTGGAAGTTCAACTTAACAGTCTCCACTGAAAACACTGATATATTTAACAACAGTGGGGTGAGGCAAAGTCTAGTTAGGATTTTGAGATCTGGTGGGGGATTATTAGAATTATATGGGCTTGGCCCATTAATATTCACAATAATTCCTAGAAAATCACAAAGGCCCATTCATGAGTGGTGGGAGTGCAAAGGTTTAGTCCCACATTGCTAGTGGAGGTGGAGAGAGTCCAACTTATAAGGTTGGTTGCTCTAGCATCTCTTGCAAGTGTGTGGATGGGAGAAAGGAAGAACACACGCGCGCGCTCGCTCGCCTCGCCTCGCCGGGCCGGGCCGGGCCGGGCGGGGCGGGGCGGGGCGGGGCGGGGGCGTGGGCGATGGGCGCAGCCGCGCATCACCTGCGTGAATGGTCCGTCGAAATTCGGTCCCTTGCCTTGCGGGGGTGCGGCTTCCTTTTACACTTTCTTTTTGCTGTGTATTCCATATATTTAATTATGGAAACCGACGTATTAATATGGTAGCTGACTCGGTTGTGGGACATTCAACCCTAGCGGTTCCTCCCTATAAATACGTACGGGTACCGCCGCAAATCATATCACGCAATCACCTAGGATTTTGCCTCTCGCTACTGTTGTGCCGCCAAGTCTTCTCCATCCCGATTGTCGGCGTGCACCGGCGAACGGGAGAGCAGGTCTCCGGAACCGTCGTCCTCTGTGATCCTGCATCGGGAGAGGGCGAATAAGGTTTTTGGGAAGCGCTCTGCGCGACTGCTCGATCGCTTCCTCGTCTTCATCAAGTTCGTCGCCACGGCTCGTCTTCCTCGTCGTCAAGTCGATCTCAGCCGCCGCCGCCAATAACGTGACGGTGCTGCACGTCGTCGTCGCCTTTTCTACCCAGTCCAGAAGGAAACGTACGTACTGTCATCCAAAACTATGTCTTCCATACTAGCTTTTGTAGTCTGCTTGTCTATGATGGATGTTGCTAGTATGGTAGATGTTGTGCTTTTGTCTGGCTTTATAGACCTGTCTAGATCTTGCGTAGACTTGTCTATTTCATTATACAATCTGTTAATCATACTTATGATTTATGTCTGGATTAATATAAAACTAAAAGTGCTAATTTATCCAACATTTGTGTCCTTCCAGCAGCAAAAGCTGTTTTGGCATATTGGCAACAAAGTTATACTTTGTAGTGCTATTTTGGAGAAAACGCTATTTTGAAGTTGGCAGCTTTTTGTATTGCTATTTTAGCAATTTGCCCCGGATGATGCAGCTAGCCCCCCACTTATTATCTACCAACTTCTTTGTCTGAAAACCTTGTTCCATTACTCATTTGCACCCAAATTGCTACAGCAGGACTCTGCTCGATTCTATTTTTCCACTACTCATGACAGGTTTTATTTTTAACACGTTGACTGAGTTTTGTTACCCTTCTTCCTCTAGTAGCGTCTCCTGCTGAGATAAAAAACGAATGTGGAGACTGGATTTGTTGTGACACCTCAGCTGTCTCATTTCTATTTAACAAACATGAAAAGTAAAAATCATGAATAATATAGCATAAAATGATGAATCCTTACTCCAATTATTTAAATTAATTCCAGATAATTAAAAATCCTGCAAAACAAATTGTGAGTCAAATAAAATTTTATTATATAACATATGTCAACTAAATTCATAATTATATTAGTAATATTAAGATATAATTTTATGAATTTAATGAACATTTTATCAATTATCAAAATACCCCAAATAATTAATTAAAGTATGGAAATCTTTCATAATGGTGAATTAATTATAAAATAATTATAAAAATTCTGACCAAATAGATCCCACCAGAGCACCAGGAATATCTCATAGGACCTATGTGCAAATCCCCAAATCAATTGGAAGTCCCTAACTATTTTAATTGGAAATATCTTTGACCAGGGACTTAATTGTAAGGATTAGAAAAGATCAGGAGGTGCAGTGTAAAATCTTTTTCTTCCTCCTCCCGTTGGCGCAGCAGGAGCAGAGCTCCACCGCCAGTGCACGCCGTCACCTACACCTCGCCTTGGGACTCCTCGTGCTACAGCGCGCCTGACCCCCTCTGCCTTGCCCGCCCTGTCCACCCAGCCGCAGAGTCGCCCAACGGCCTCCTCTCCTTCCCCTCTCCTCTGCACGCCATCGCCATGATCGCCTGCAGGGAGCTTCAATACTGCCGCACCCAACCGCTCCTGTCGCCTCAACCACCCAAGAATTGAAGCGCTGACCTCTCGTACTCCTTCTCGGCCATAACTTAGTCCTTGCTCCCTGTCCTCTCGCTCTCTCTCTCGCCTTAATCTTTCTTTCCCCACCCGCCATTGACAGAACCACTCTCGAGCTCGACCTAGCACTACTCCTACTGCTTTTCGAGCCTAGCCGAGAGCACCCACGCACCTGTCCATTTACCCTCTAGTTTCCCAGGCCATTCGTTTGGCAACTCCCTGCGTAAACATCAAGCAATCGAAGAAAATCTTCATCTTCTCTTTCGGCGAACAGCTCTGACCTCGTCATGAAATTTGTCAACTCTGGTTCGTCTCGCCTCCCCATTTCTTCTTACACGTGTGCATAACCTCCAGACGACCTCGCCTAACCTTCTTTTCCTTTGTTTTTGCACATGAAAGTCACCGGCAGTTCGCGTTATCCCTGGCCATCGCTTCTGCTCCATTGAAATCAAGCCGCCTCGCCGACGAGCCCATATCTCCGGCCATCCTCGTCGAGCACCGCCCAGATGCCGGTCTTCTCCTCGCCATCGTGAAGTTCTACGAGAAGACAACCATCAATTTCGAGCCCCGCAGCCTAAACGCGACATCGCCGAAGTTCCCCTTCCGTCGCCTCTCGTCGATGACCACCTCCCGGTGAGAACTCGATTCCGCGAACCCCTCCGCTCCCTTCGCCGTGATGTGCGCTCCATTTTCCCGCAACCGCGGCGAGTTTCCGCCGCCCGCAGCCGTCAACAGCGAGCGCTCTGGCCGAGCGCTGCCCGCTCCAGCGACTCCACTGGCGCCTACTGGTAGCTGAGTTGGATCCGATGTGTCTGCTGATGTGTTGCTGATGTGGCGCATACGTGGCCTTCCCTAAAACCAGAAATACCAGGAAATTACTAGAAATTGCCTAAAACTTTGAAAACTTATAGTAAATCGAATTCAAACTCAATATGGCCCAAATAAATTTTGTTGGAATCATCTTTCAGTGCTCTATTTTAGTAAAATGATAAATAGCTATATATGTATTTTTAATAATATATTAAATTGTCAAAACACTAGATAATTCACCAAAAATTCTAGCAATAAGATTAAATCCTGATTTTTGGTATGCTTAGTAATAACATGTTTATCTACCACCATAAATTTTGGTTTGTAAAATATGAATTACTTTAGGCTCTGAAATTTATTTAGTGTGTTTGCTTAGATTAATTCTAGTAATTATTCTGTAAATAATTTGCCCTTGTCACTTGACCTAAAAATCACTCATATAAGTCTCTGTTCACAGTAAATTACACATATCCAGAAACATAAATTTATTTTACTAATTAATTTAATTGCTCATATCACTCATTTACCTTGTTTAATTGCATAAAAAATATATACCTAAAATCTTAATTAACAACCCAACTTCTCTGAAGCATATGGCTTCAAAAATATAATAATAATTTTAGTTGACATTAAAATACGATATACTTGCATGCATTATATCATTGCATAAAACGGTATTCCGATAATACCGTTAATTCAAATTTCATCATATAGATAATGACAACCAGGAGCAAGAGAAAGATTTTCAGAGGGACGTTGACCCTCAAGAGCAAGAAGTTGTAGTTGCTAGCACTAACATTGATCTAGATAAGTCCCGGTTTACATTCACCTTTTTATAAAATTTTTGATAGTTTATATCATTACTAGTGTCTATAATTCACCTTGCATAATATCCAAATGACCTATGCTACTATCTTTAGAACTTTAGAGAATCGGTATTGTGATGCTATGCTTAGTAATTACTAGTCTTGCTAGATATTATTATTACTAAGGAATGAACTTGACCACTGGAACGGGAATTATTAAAAGAAATTTACTTTTGATGTTATGACCGGGCGGGGATAATGCATGTGTAGATTTGCAGCAACATATGGGTGTTGACTGTGGTAGTCCTGCCTTATCGAACCTAGAACTCGTCCGTGGTCGACCCCTTGATCAAGTATTAAATAGTACCGAATGCATGCTAACTTATGGGCACTAGTAAACTGATGTAGCATTAAAGATCACTTGCATTAAGAATGTTTAAGGTGTGTTGGTCATTTACCCTCCTGTTGTTGGAGTGGGCGGTTCATACCATGAAGTATTGTTGGTAGAACGGCATACCCACTCGACGTCACCACATCCGAGCTGAGGTGTATGTACTTTTCTTACGAAAGGTTGTCATGTATGACCTTAATTGATGCATATGTATCGTGTATCTCGGTTTTTCCAGCTGGTGTAAATCGATTGCAATTGTTGTCTCTCGCAGTAGTGAGTACCACTTGATCACCGCGCCAATGACGTAGTTGTACATGGTATTTGGAAAGTGATTATGATATATATTATTGATGTTACTATTATTGCTCTTATGTCGTATTTACTTTATATATTATTTTATTATTCTATTATTGTAACTAAAGTTACATTTCAGCTCAACCCATTTAAATTAACAATTAAAACTTGATAGAACTAATAGGTTGCTTAGTGCGAGTCCTTTTTAAATAAGCCACCTATTAGAGCCTTTACATGTCTATGTGCCCGACAGGTAAGTCTTGCTAAGTAATTAGTACTCAGGTCTTGTGTTATTGTGTTTTTCTGGTAATGAAGAAATAAAATTGCTTGTAGATATGATGCCTTGGAACATGCAAGTTCCTCCGGAAAGGGGAGCCACATTTATGCAACGCAAGAACTTGTTGTGTTTTCTATTTAGGGTTGTTGTTTACTAATGAGGCGGGATTTGTACTAATCAGATGGTCATGCCCAACACCACACTGAAACTTATACAACGCACTACACTTCTGCTAACATTTGCTCTCCCTAATATTTGTGTGTTGAACCTGAAGATACTTTTGAGCTATCCCAGTTCTCAATCTTTAGCTCTCAGATCATGGAAGGTTCTGAGTAAGTACAGACCCTGTGCCGACTACCGACCAGCACCCGATCGGCACTACAAGATAAACAAGAGAAAATATAGAGAATGAGTAAAATAAAAGGGATGCAAAATCAAAATCTAGAAATTTTGCTTAAAACTAGCAAAATTTTAAGTGTGGAGATAGAATTCTCTGAATTCAATGAAAAAATATTGACGTAATAGCTAAAAAATTCTTTTTCCGACCGTATGTAATCTGATAGCTGAAAATTCCTAAAATTTCCAAGAATAATTCTTGCCTTGTACATGTCCACTTATGCAAAAAGTGTGAGTCTCTTTCTTGAGTAATTAGTTCTAAATGGCCTCTAAGGCAAGTCTTAATAAATCCAATTAGAGTTATCTGTTAACTTTACAATATATTGATAATCTATGTCTCTTTTTCTTGAAATTACTATCCAAGCTACTTAAATTGGTTTACACATAAATATTGATCAATAGATTTTAGAACGAGTGTATGAAAGTTGAGTTGTTTACTTGATCAGTGAGAAGGATAGTTCTTTTTACTCATAACTACTCCTTTTAGGTGATTTTATTTGGAGGAAATGCTATGATCTTTGAGTTGAATTT
The DNA here is from genome assembly GCA_032690845.1 of Eleusine coracana subsp. coracana. Classification (NCBI taxonomy): domain Eukaryota; kingdom Viridiplantae; phylum Streptophyta; class Magnoliopsida; order Poales; family Poaceae; genus Eleusine; species Eleusine coracana. The sequence continues at coordinate 47,926,616 of CM064430.1, forward strand.
TAAGACTTGATTTGGGGTGTTGTTTTCAAAATTAATGTTCATACGTTGAAATTATTTGCTGTTGTTACTGATAAATATATTATTATTGAAACTATGCTTAAGAACAATTATAAACACAGTAATTAAATGCACAATTTAACTTTTTAAATTTGAGATACTTATTTGTGTGATATAACATGCACATATAGATTGTATTTTCTACTAAGTGTGATCTTTCAATTTAGTGGCAGGGTGTTTTGATACTTTAGGTTACACAAAATTTTTATTGAAGCCAATGCATCATGCGACAAGTGAATTGCAAGATTAGTAACGAGTTACATATAACTATATAAGATCAAAATAGATATTATTAGAGGTATGTTATTGTCTTTCATTTCATGAGAAAGCAACCAAATCAATCATTTGTTTACTTCATCATGTTTGTTGTCTTTTGATGATCGATTTCACAATAGAATAATAGAGATAAATATGTTAGTATCTTAAATTTTCTCATATAATAAAAATGTAAATAAACAGATGCAAGAGTAACAAAAGTGGATTGTACTCGCAAATAACAAATATGTTAGCCCTGTCAATATTCCTGCTAGCTCAGATCGTTCCTCTCTCTTCCATGGCAAAGCGGCAAAACAACAATAGAGGGAGCATTTTTTCTTGTTGTGATTATTTTTTCTTTCATGTTTGATCACAATGTTTCCATTGCAGTCTCTTTTCTTGCTGTGACTGATTTTATTTGCTTGATTCAGTTGATGGTTGTGACATATTGTTGGGAGGATGTGTTTCTTCGATCTTACTCTATCCGATCATATTTACATGTTATTCTAAGGTTTTTAACTTTTCTATAATTATATGTTATTCTCACTTCTCAATGCACTTTTCTCTCTTTCCAATACAATATTCTCTCTTCTCACTACATCTCTATCTCTATCTCTCTCCTTCTCATTTTCAGTGCACCCATTTTTTTACTTCTCATTATTTTCCGTGCCCAACTTCAAAACAACATCTAATTCTAAACAGAGGGAGTAGGAATTAGGATCCAACTAATTAGGCAACGGTTGCCTTGTTATCTTTTCCGGGAATGAAGAAATTGCTGTGTCGATCATGCTTGTAAACGAGCTTATTCATCTTTTTTTTTTTTTTTGAACTTGGGCCTATTCGATCTGATCTCAAGCCTTCACGAGTTTTTTTTTTGAAACCGAGCTCGAGCTGGGTGGTAGGCTCAGAGTCTCGGACGGATCACAGGCTCAACTCGAGGTCCGCTCGAAGTTCTGGCGAGCTCGAGCTTGAGGCAATAGGCTCGCTCGAGCTCGGCTCGTTGACAGCCCTTATTTGCCCTCCATGGCCTCGCCAGTCGCCCTTTCTCTCTCTCTCTCTCCACACGGTCGCGACAAATCTCTCCCACTCTCGCAGTAGGTGCGCAATTTGGTAGGGTTTAAGCCATGGCGTGGAGTGCCGCCGCCGTCTCCAGGTTTGCCGTCACGTCCCCAACCACAGCGCCCCTCTGCGCCGGGCTCGGCGCAGCCTCCGCCGTGTCCGTATCCTTCGCCGGACGTCGCCGCTTCTGTCCAGTCGCCGCGTCGTACTCCACTTCCGCCACCGGTACGCGACCAACCATTCCCCTCTTTGTCCTGTTGTCCTGGCCCGCGTGTTCGTCTCGCCGATAGCAGCGCGGATTGCGAGTGATTCGTTTGGATTGCCTTTTGTTTCTTGTTGGATTCGTGTGCTGTTCGCTGTAGTGTGCGTGGTACGGAAATCGCTAGCTATTGGTTACATCTTCGGATGGGGAAAAATGCTATTTAAATTCGTTACTACTCATTTTGTGGAAGGTTGCCATCAAATTGCTATGGTAGAAAATTGGATAGAGAATGCAAATCTGGTTTCCTCTTTGCGGTGGTGCTAATTGACTTAACTGCAATAATCAGCGATGTATGCACCAATATACAATGCTGATTGAAAATATCCTGTTGGGGCGGAAAGTGATAAAGTTTGATTGATAGGATGGTAGGTGGACCTTAGTTGTTGTTAACCACAAACATGTTTTTTGATATTGTGGTTGCCAGTTTGGCTCCATGATTTAGTGCGCCTTGCATCAGACGACAGCAATAGGCCACAAGAATAATAATTCCACCTTTAGAAAGGAAAGGAAAGAAAACCAGTTTTTACATGCAGAGTAGCTAGGAAAAAAGACTCACCTTAGTAAAAGAAATGATAAGTGTACTGATGAGAAATTGGGGCCGATTATCGATTACTAGGGGCCCACATGTCAACTAGAATGGTTCATAGCTGATGTTATTAGATCAATAACCAAATTAAACCTGACTCGTGACTGCTCTGAGTAACATTGCTTCAAAGGACTAAGAAAGATCTTGTGCAACTTGTTAAGTCTCATATTTGAATCAAATTCACGTGCTACAATGATTTTTCTTGAAATTTCATTTTAGCTGTGAAAGAGGCTGTTCAGACAGATAAGGCACCAGCAGCATTAGGCCCTTATTCTCAGGCCATCAAAGCAAACAATCTTGTGTTTGTATCTGGAGTTCTTGGCCTAAACCCTGAGGTTTGCTTCTGATTTCTTTTTTTGTCTTTGTGGTTTCTATAAATTGTCTGCAGCTGCCATTTCACTGTTTTTTAGGACCCAACAAAACTAATTGAAATACATTTGTGTTCAGACTGGGTCGTTTGTCTCCGAAGATGTCGAGGGGCAAACTGAGCAGGTGAAAGCTTCAACTTTCTTGAATGTTTCTTAAAATTTCTTGGGTCTAGTAGTCTGCTGCAGCTTCAAACTTAATTTTTGAAAAAAAAATCCCTTTGCTGCCCTTCAGTGCTTGAATAGATATTGTTGTGCATGTCAGATGTATATGAAAAAAAAAACATATTTAGCTCTTGTTTTATGAAAGCGTATACGTCTCTGTAGAATCTAAATACTGAATCTATGTTGGCAAATTTATTAAAAACATACCTTCTTTAGCATGTTTGCATTTCAGTAAGAGCAAGGATAATAATATCGGCAGTTGCTGGCTGTATGTCGATGATTTCGTCACCCACACTTTCATCCGTATAATGAATAGGCTATTTAGTTGGCTCTTCTTTGATTATTTTACTATTAAATACATGCATCATCTGCTAAGTAATTGGTGGAAAGATTTCACATTCTCAGTATTTATTGCTTTAGCCAGCTTGTGTCCGGTGACTGAACAATCGCCCGTGGCACTCTCTCTCTTTCTCTATCTCTCCTCCACGTCGGATGGAGCAGGCATTTCGCCGGCCTATTATACTTGCTCTAAATAGCTGCATACTGCTGTAAGGTGCCCGTTTTCAAACTTATCCTCTTCTCGAACAGGTCATGAAGAATATGGGTGAAATATTGAAAGCAAGTGGGGCTAGCTACTCTTCAGTTGTGAAGACAACAATCATGTAAGTACACGTTCTGTACAAGGAACTTTGTTTGCTCTAATATACTATGTTTTTTTAGAATAATTCGATTCTTCTGTCCTCAGGTTGGCTGATCTACAGGACTTCAAGAAAGTCAATGAGATTTATGGAAAATGTAAGTTGGAAATTCTTGCGGCACTTCTTATATTTGAGTTGTGCTTGAGCAAGCATGCTGTTTGTTCAGATTGCTCGAAGGGTGTCCGAACTGTTGTTGTGATGTATCATTAATTATCATCCTGAAGATTTGAACATTCTTTCTGCAGATTTTCCAGCTCCTGCACCTGCACGCTCAACTTACCAAGTGGCTGCTCTGCCACTGAATGCCAGAATCGAGATTGAGTGCATTGCCGCACTCTAATGAGATGGTGCTAACTATCCTCAATAAGCATTCTAGATGCGTAGTTGTTCACTGTCCCGAATAAGCTGCCCCTATGAATTGATGGTGCATTGGTGGTATTGTGTATCGATTAAGGTCTTGAACGGTTGAACCTCCTATAATAAACCTTGGTGTCTAAAATGAGTTATATGTGCTGAATAGCAAATCTGCCAAGAGTGCTCAGAACTCTTGCGTGGTTGTTACTTCAGACATGGTTTTGCTTTGTGTTCTGTGATCCGCACTACTTCGCACATTGAACGAGAGTTGAAACTTGAGAGTAAGAGAGTGCAACCATATGGCCACATACATATGGTACCTTATGAGTTATGAAGTTTGCAAATGTGCTTTTAAAAGGCCAACTCTGCGCTCTCATACGCCATACGCGTATGTAACCTAGCAAATCTGTGAAAAACCATTGTGAGGTCACGAGTTTGTGTTCGGTTCCTACAAGGATGCGTTGTGAACTCAATATCTTTGTGTATATATATATCAATAGATAGATGGGGGTGTTATTAGGTGAGTAGCTTCTAGTTTAGATTAAAGATGTGAACCGATCTTTCCCACCTATAAATAAGTCAGAATGGTAATGTTGGAGACCATTTAGGTTGAGAAAATTCCTTAGTGGTCATCAAATTTTTTTGTGTTTCCTTCTTGGCCATAAAAAATTTTCAATTTCCTTAGTGACCATCGAGTTAAATATTTTTTCCTTATTGGCCAACATAGTGTTAAACTTGGAGAAGAAAAGTCATTTTTATCCTTTGTAGCATCTTTGTGACCAATGATCCTTATTAACCATGAAATCAAAAAATAATATTAGATAATACTTAATTTATAAATCTGAACATCATGAGTATGTATTTTTGAATTTTGGATAGCCACAATATGTATTTTTTTATATTAGTAAAAAAATATATTTGCTAAATAAAACTTAGAAGTGCATACTCATATTTTGTTCATATTAACAAACTATATTAATAAAATTATATGATTAATAAGAAACATTTGCACAAAATTGTTGTTAAGGGCAAAAGTGTCTTTTATTTTTTAGTTTTAACACTAGGATGACCAATAAGTCAAAAAATTTCAATCCAATGGCCACTATGGAACTTCAAAATTTTTGATGGCTAATAAGGAATCAAAAAAATTTCTGATGACCATGAAGGAATTCCGTTCACCCCTCTCCCTCTTCTCGACCATAATCGTAACTAACTTAGAAAAATGATACAAAATTTTATTCTTATTACTTTTGTATGTTATTTGTTTGTGCTCTTGTGTAATCTTAAGGGTTTCTTCAAAAGATGTACCATTCAAGTTTTAAACTTATGAAGCAACTTTTTAAACTGCTAATAGTCTAAAACTGACATTTCACCCACTGTCCGCAGCAAACACCACTGCGGCCATTTCCTATTCTCCTCTCTCCCTTGCTAACCCGAATTTTCCAGCCAGCCACCGTTGCCACCCTCGCCGTCCACAGCTCACGTCCGCTATGTACAGGTTCACTTCTCCGGATGAAAACACCATCGTGATCGACAAGGCCTAGGGTGTCGGCGCCACCCTACGGTCCATATTAGCGCGGTCACGTTTCATCCCGAGCCAATGAACGATATGGTTCGCTATAGAATTGCTAGGTCATGGATGTCGCACAACTGACCCCGGTGATCATTCCGATGTTCTTTGCTCCTCTCATCTTGTTGTAAATTCACCTGTCTTTAGAGGTGTTTGAAATGGCTCTAGAGTCGAACTCTAATTTAAAACAGCTCGGAGCTAATCAAATATCTCAGCTCTAAATATTTTTGGAGTATGCCAACTCTAAAGAGTTTGAGGAGGCTGTTACAAATTTTCGAAGTAGCTCCACAAATGTACCCAAAGAATTGCCACTGGTTAAAAAAAAAACGGTTCATTTCTTTTCTTCCTCCCTCCCGCACTGCACGGTTCCACAGCGCTCTCTTCCTCCTTCGAACCCCGTCCCGCCTGCGCCTCTAGCTGCCACTCCGGCAGATCCGTGCCCGACGCCCCTGCGACCGACCGCGCCCCATTGGATCCCCACCTGAAGCCGCCTGCGCCCGACGCCATCTCCTCCCCACCGCCATCCACCCTCGCGGGGCTTCTCACCCCCTTGGCGCCGCCACTTCGCCTTCTCCTCCGCCGAGGAGGCAGCGGCGCCGGCGCCGCAAGCGACGTCTCCGCATAGAGCCGCCGCTCCACGCCCTCCGCCGGCCCCGCGGGATCCCAACGCGCCTCGGCTCCCTGACGCCACCTCCACCCTCCTCGGCCCGCGCCTCAGCCTCCACAACCGCGTCCACGCCGCCTCCGTCTGACGCTGTCTGCTCCCGACGCTGCCCGCCGTCGTCTCCTTCCATCCTTTCCCTGCTGCGTGCTGCCTGAAGTCCACCAAGAGGTATGGTTAAAAACTTGATTGTGCTTGTTCAAAACTTGAATTTGCTTTCAGTTCATCTTGCAACGCATGGTGAAAATTATGCTAAATAACATATAATCAAGCCAACCATGGGCAAGAATGTCAATTCTATCTGAAAATTTTCTTTCCTGGAGCTGCTAGCCTGCTAGCATTGATCTAGCCAAACACCAACACCTCCATAGACAGCTCCAGCTCCACAACAGAGCAGCTCCCAAGTGGAGTTTTGGAGCTGAGCTGCTCTGCTGTGGAGCAGAGCCATGCCAAACACACCCTTAGTATTGACCTGATGCAGCATAGAATCTGAAGTGTTGACACAGGATTGGGACCTAGATTTTATAATTAGAGCACTCCTATAATTATAAGCCATGAATGTGAAGTAAGCATATGATATTTTTTGTTTTTTTTTTCAGTTTCGTAATCAGATGAGAATATCTGATTTGACTGCATTGGAGCTGCCTACAAGTTACTTACTATTCTTTATAATTGGCCTATTACATCCTTGTAGGAACACGCCAGCATAAGGTAATGCTCATCACCTGTGGTTGCAGCAAGCTGCAGTTCGTGCGAAACGCTATGGCCTGCACGCTTATCTTCTCTCTGCTCTTCTTCGTCTGTGATACACCACACAGGATCTTTGTGAACAAGAAACCTTTCAACTCCATAGTTTCTGCTAGGTCATTGCTTGAGATCAGCCCCAGTTCAGAACCTGTTCAAGAGTAAGTGCATATTTGTCTTTCAGCAGTCTCAGGAAGCTGTAACATCTAGATGGCATTTTGCTTTGGCTTGTGTTCAAATCGGCTTTGCAATTCGTCCTGCTGAGCTTGTCAGTAACCTGGTTTTGACAGCAGGGTAGAAATTGTAGAAAAGGTGGAAGAAAGCAGTGGAAGCAATCTCAACATGACTTCAAATGTAACACCTGGCTGGAGCATCGTGAAGGAAGAATTAACATTTCCTGCTGGGAATGCCCCCTTCAATAGCTGTCATGCTTCTACTATTGTTCAGGTATACGGCCTTTCAATGCAAAAGCATTTTAAAGAAAAAACGAGTAGTTTACGTGTGAACTTTTGCTTCACAGATTGAGGAAGACAATTTTTTGGTTGCATATTTTGGTGGATCCATGGAGGGTGCTCCGGACGTCAAAATCTGGTTGCAAAGATACAATGTGAGCTCAATCTATCCAATGTATCTTTTTAGGTGGGGATTAATTAAGAAGAGAAGTTATTAATAAGAATTTTACTTTGTTAGGATGGTCATTGGCATCCTCCAGAAGTGGCTGATGAACAGGATGGGGTGCCCATGTGGAATCCGGTTCTGTTCCAGCTTCCCTCTAGGGAGCTACTTCTCTTCTACAAAATTGGTCAAGAAGTCCAGAAGTAAGACCCTTATTAGTTTATCTATCATTGATGGCATTTTAACTCTGATACAAATGGCACAAAACTGACATAAAGGAATGGAATTATCTGATTTTAAATATTACTTGTCAAGGTGGAGTGGTGCCATGAAAAAATCATTTGACGGTGGCATAACCTGGTCAGAGAGAGAGCAGCTCCCACCTGGTATCCTTGGTCCTATTAAGAACAAGGCATGTCTAAATTCGTGGTCTTTTGCTTTTTCCTGACATCTTAGCATTTCATTTTTCCTGTAACATATGCAGTTAGAAACTTACGATAGTTATTACTGATTGTCGACATGACAACAGCAACTTGCTGGGCCCTTCCATTATAGTGCTGTAGGTCTTCTGTGTAAAATCAACTAGATTCATTCCTAATGCAAGCTTCTCCAGTGCAGCTTTCCTATTACAGACAACAGGAACTTGCTGGACAGTACATTATGATGCTATAGGTTTGCTGCACAAACACTAAATTGGTTCCTAATGCAAGCTCCTCCAGTGCAGCCCTTCTTGCTTGAAGATGGTCGTCTTCTATGCGGGTCATCAGTTGAAAGCTGGAACTCCTGGGGTGCATGGCTTGAGGTAAGCCATATGTTTCATTATTTGAGAAACAATGTGCATACCTATATCAAGTATATGCATTATGCATTACGGTTATAAAGCTTTTATCACTAAGGTTACGGAAGATGCTGGACGGACTTGGCAAAAGTATGGCCCTATATATATAGAAGGTGAAACACTTGGGGTGATTCAGCCAGTTCCCTACCAGACTGCCAATGGGACCCTTCGAATGTTGCTGCGATCGTTTGAGACAATCGGCCGTGTCTGTATTGCTGATTCTGTTGATCAAGGTGTGTCATGGAGTTATGTTCGTGAAACTGAGCTTCCAAACCCTAATTCTGGTGAGATAATTAACTTTCTGCTCATTTTAGTATCCTTCTATATTAATGTTTCAAACTTTCAATGCTTTGTTGAAGCATATCTGGAGAGGCACACAGACACGAATTCCCAAAGAATATTTGCTAGCTCTCTTAACACTGTGGAGTTTGCACCTGCAGGTATTGATGGAGTTAAGATGAAGGATGGAAGAGTATTGCTTGCCTACAATACCTTCTCCAGAGGAATACTGAAACTTGCTGTCTCCTCGAACGATGGTGATTCATGGGATGAAGTAATGACATTGGAGGATACAAATGGTATGGAATTTTCATATCCTGCAGTTATTCAGACACTGGATGATCTCATACATGTTACATATACATACAACCGGACACAGGTTAAGGTAAGTTCTCGGATGTATTTGAAAAAAGAATGCAAGACTTCTCTTTCCAACTAGTATTTTGTCAATTAGTGCAGTTTATAAGATTGTTTTTTTAATGCAATGCAGCATGTTGTTGTTCAACCTAGTGCTATGTTGAAGTTGTAAATCTGCAATTACTGAAGAATTATTTTTCGTGAACGTTTACTGGAGATGGAGAATTATGGATGGCATTGTCATGACACTTCAATTTATCCTTACATATTTAGTGTGACCATTGCATTGTATTGGATATGCTATGTTCTGCTTCCCTGGTGCGTTGATGTCAAATAAATAATTGTAACTACAACTTTTGTGGACATTTTTCAATGTGCATAAGATATATTAACAACTGTAAAATTGTACAAGTGCTCCACAATCCCTTTGTAGTTTATACTTAATTTCTTCTTTCTCCGTTTTGAAGAAACTTGGAAGTTACATATGAAACCTGCTCGTCTTGCTTTTGCAATGTACTTGCAATTTGGACTTAGAATCTGTGCACTCATAGTGAAATATACTTGTCTGTTACTCTTGACTTTTGGCTACCTGTGGTCCCATTTTTCCTCTTGCGGAAGTGGACTGCAGTTTGATCTCCCTACTCTCAGATCCTCAAAGGTATGTCTTAGTTCTTATGGAGATGTTCTATCGAATCCCTATAGCATGCTAACATTGTTGAGTGGTATCAAGCTTCAACTGAACATGTCATGGATTTGAAAGAGGTCTTGATTGATATTATAGGAATCTTTCCTCAATAGTGAGATCAGAATTCATGCACATCAATTCATTTTCAACAAGGAAATTATATATCTGCAAGGAAAAAGTCATCACTGAAATCCTAAATTCTAGTTGGGTAATCTAAATATATGATTCTGATGTAGGCCGGGATAGCATTTTTCTGGAATGGATTGGATTGGGCCAGGATTTCACACATCCACACCCCCGGCGGCCCAATCAAAGCACTAATAGGCCAGCTGAGAGTGTATATGGGAGGGGAACTGTCTAGGGTTGAAAATGGTAACGGAAATTCCCGACATACCAACAATCGTTTTTGAAAAAACAAGAAATAGGAAAATAATTATAGAAAATGTAAAAACAATAACGGAAATGGGAAAACCTTGACGGAAATGAAAATGAAAACAATAGAGCTGATTTTCGATCGAATGAATGGTATACCGTATTCGTTCAAAATTTTCTGTGGAAAATATCGAATTTCTGAAAGAGTAACCTTTGTTACGGAAATAACCATGGACCTTACCATCACAAGGTTAAGATCCATAGCACTAAATTTCTACTTGGACTCCTGATTATTGTTGTGTGTACCTTACAACACCTCTTAAAACTATTTTTTTTATATGTCATGTCACTCTAATTTATTATATTAACTATATCGATGTTGAATTATTTTTGTCGTGCCAGATGAATGGTATAATTAATTATGTGATTGTGTTGACGTGAGTATCTAGCATAATGTAATAGATGATAGTTATCGATCATGATTATCGATTTTTGATCGATATCGACATATTTTCGTACCGATAATTTCATTTTTGATTCCCGACATTTTCAACTGAAAAATATAATTGAGAAATGGTAATGCTAATTTTTGATCATTTCCGATCGTTTTCATCCCTAGAATTGTCTATGAATTGGGCCCTAGCGTGTAGGTTCTAGAATCAGTTGCATTTCCATTTTAATCCAAACACGGAAGAAACACCGAACCAAACTATGCTTGCTTTACAAAGCTACGGTAATTAGAAATTGTTATCATGATAATGATTTTTAATATATAAAAATAAGATTAACTTGATGCACTTTGCTTTGCCAACTTAATTCAGACGAGTCTATTCCCCTACCGTGTGTACGTAGTAACACGTGTTGACAAGTATAAAGGTCTTGTGAAGCTTCCTATCTAGCTATAATAATGAAATGTTGACATCTTAATGTCATGTGAAAAGTGGAGTACCACATCATGAGCTAAGGTGGAGTAACTTTTAGCTAAATCTCTGCATATTCTTTTGGAATGATTCCACTATTTTCCAAGCTTGAGATTTTTTTCTCAGTTTTTAAGCCATTAATTATAATGGATAGATGCGGAATGGGGCAATTGCATGGTTGTCCATGCTTTGAACTTTATGAAATTATCTCTACTTTTTCAACTTTACATGGTTGTCCTTACTTTTTGAAACTGAAGCTTTTGTTTGCCCTTAGTCTGTTATAAGAGCATAATGGTGTTAAATCAGATGTTAAAAAACATATATACCCTTGAACCATTGCTCCTGTTTTTTTCAATTGCACTATTGCACCTATTGATATATATGAAACACTTTTGTAATCCTCCAATATACTTTAATATTACAGAAAATTGAAATATGGAGATTTAGAAAACAAATCTATGATTATTTTGAAATTGACCACAATTTAATAAAAAAATAAAATAATTTTGACAACATTTTGGTGGGTGGCCGCGTTATGCGCCGACCTGCCTTTGCGCCCAAGCCCCGCCTGCTCTGATAGGTGCCCCCTCCCCATTGCACCTTCCCCGCCGCCCACTCCATGTGTCACTGTTGTCCTGCCACCCGCTCCTTGCAATGTTGTCGCCCCTGATTGCTCCCTCTCCTCTGTTTGCTCCTTGCGCCACTGTCGCCTCCTTGCTTCGAGCTGTCTGGCGCCTTCTCCTTGTGTTGCTACTGCCCCGACGCCTCCCTGTTTCGAGACTTCAAGCCGGCTCACACCAGTCAAGATGCTCCTGTCCATCAGTGGGTCGGGTTTGGCTCTCGTCCGTGTTTTCGTGAATGAGAACTAGAGATGAGTAAGCGAAAGAACAAATATATATATAGGGGCATTTAAGTCATTTCCCTCTATTAATCTCATTTTCTTTTTTCTTTTAATCCACTTAATTTGACATTGCCTAACAGAAGTCCAAACAGATCTTTCAATTTCAAAAAGTAGAGGCAACCATGCAAAGTTTAAAAAGTAAGGGTAAATTCATAAATGAAGTTTAAAGTAGGGACAACCATGCAATTATCCCATGTGAAGTTGTTAGTTTGAAGTCAGGGTTGTTAATCCTGTTTGCAAAGTCAAATGCTATGGTAATCATGTGCTCATGAAATTATCCGGTGTCTAGCATCTAAAAGAAATCCATTAGCTTGGACTCATCATTAACTATTTTCTGTGATACATTAATTTTTAACCTCTCTAGCTATTATTTATATTTAGAAAAATGTACGTATATACTAGACACAAATAAATTAAAAGACGTGCAAACATAGTTTTCGTCAAGGATAAAAAGAAACGCCCAAGTATGACCACGATGTTGCTTGTACAAAGTGGAAAACTGATCCTATTTTAAACTAAAGGCAAAGGATCTAGATCGATGCCAACAACATATCCCGCTCTGTTCTTTACACTAACGTGGTCTTTGGCACACCCATACGTCCGTAGGTGCACGTCGCCAGTGAGTGCAGTGAGGTGTATGTCTCCCACTCTCTCTCTCTCTCTCTCTCTCTCTCTCTAAGAAAAAAGGGGGGATCCTGCTCTGAATATCCGGCAAGATATTGCCCTTTACCGTTACACATGTACTCCGGCATCAACTTTCAGAGCAATCTCTTGTGAGTGGCACCTTTGACTAGAGACAGAATATCAAACCTCGGTTTGGTCCATGATTCACGGGCCAAAAGGACATCGGGACACGTTTCCTAATGATGAGGAAGACACATAAGAATATTTAACATTCCCGTCATTTGTACCGTTCCATGATATGCACAAGTAAATATTCCATTATTATTCCTATTGTTGGGTTTCGTCAGGGAGAAAAAAAAAAGTTGATTTGGGCAGTCGTCATCAAGTGTTGCAACCTGGAATCTTCCATCTATACATGTGCACACGGTAGAACATGCAATGAGATCATTAAGCAACGCCTAGATTATCTGTACCAGGCAACCAATGCTACACCGTGGACCGGTTAGATGAAATAAAAAGTTCATACAGCATGTCGGACTATTATAAACACAACAAACTGAGTTACTTTGCACTCCCTTATAAGAGAAAGGCAAATCGAACCTGCCGCCTCCGTCCAGAACACAACAAAGGACATGATGACACATTTGCGATGCAGAGCTAGCGGAGGCGGAGCCTGTCACTGTTGATCGCTGCTTGGACCGGACCTTCCCTGGAGCAAAGCGCCAAATCCCGCAATGTCCCAAGGTTTGGCACGCCGCAAGTGGTCCAGCCGTCCGGCGTCTACCACTGGTTTGGCACGGCGTCGCCGACGAGTGGCGCAGCGACGTGTGTGCACCGGCGGGGCTGCACGTACGCCAAGGCTCTCGATCTGTGGTGGCTTCCTATTATTATCTTCGTCCGGCCGGCGGCCCGTGGTTGGATCGGCAGCTACCATACCCTGTGTAGCATTGGTTGGAGTACAGATAATAAGGTAGCTAGCACTAGAATGTGGTCGGAGTAGTCCAGTTACGTTTTCCCCTGGTATAGGCTTAAATTGAGAGTTCTTCCTCCGTTTCAAAATTATGGGAGCATCTAATTTTCAATCGATTGAAAATGAGGGTTTCTTTCAATCAACGCTTTTAGCCCTTGTATCTATATCTAATGGATATAAAAGGACAAAACTTTTCTATAGTCTATACATAACACTAATTAATACAAATAATTCTATAAATAAATAAATAACAAAAAAATTCCACCGCCTATATCAAACGCATCGACTGAAAATTTCACCAATTTCAATCAACTAAAATCTAGGATTTCCGTAAAATTATTGTTGCCATTGACTTTTTTGTTAACTTTGATCATTTGTCTTATTAAAAAATATTAAAAAATATTATGTATTTTCTCATGATTTGATTTATCACTAAATAAAATTTAAATATAGCATATAACATTTCATACTTAAACAAATATTTTAAATAAAATAAATAATAAAAATAATGAAAAAAAGTAATAATAACAATAATTTTAGAACAAAAGGAGTAAGAAAGAGTAGATAATTAACTTATGATTCAATAACTTGTACGTGATCTCGGCTCAGCTCTCCACCCTGGTGAAACTGAGAAATAAACCGGCCAATGGTTCGTCTCTTCCGGCCAATGGCATGGCCTGACAGCCTGACTTACGGTATCCGACAAATTACGCAAACGGACGCAAATCACGCAACGCAAATGCAATTGAGACTGCGCAGGTCGACTGGCTCTGTTTCTTCCCCTCTATAGGAGGAGAAACTCAACTGGCTATCCGTATGGAATGCTACCAAAATAAAAAATTGACGCTTCATTCCACGGGACCGGTGGTCTGGTGGAGGCTAGCGGAGCCCGGCCACTGTTTATCGGCTTATCGCGGGAGCAAACGGCCAAGGCCGAAGAGAAAAGAAACCGTGAAGTTCCCAATTCCCCCATCGGAGGGCAGGACAGAGCGAGATGGATGGTTTCCGGCTTCAGTCGAGCGCTCATGTTAGAGTAGCGTGAGCAGATGATTATCCTTAAAGCACTTGTGGCTTTGTCAGCTTTGTTATCGAACTGCTAATAATCTCTGCCCGTTCCATGTGTATAACAAATAAACACGTGACCAACAAACTACAAAGAAGCTATAGGTTTGCGTATGTGAAGCTTCCTAGCTAGGTGCTACGAGGACGGCTGCTACTACTCCGCAGCAAGGACATCACAACAACGACACGTCGGCGTGGAATTAATGCTAATTTACTAGTACAATGAAGCTAGCGTGCCGACATGATAATGCTTGGTTCAGATGATCCGCAACTATTAGCAGTAGCAAGCACTTTTGTTCAGAGTTGGACTTTTCCTTTTAAAATTACAACAATATAAGAAAGGTCGACGAAAGGTGATATGGATGCATGTGGCGATGTCCATTTGCATGATTTTTTGGCTGTGGCTGTCAAGTCAACATTGTTGTTGGTTTCTGTTTGCAAAGTCTTCCACGGGAAACTTTGTGATCAATAATGGTTTCGTCCTTACAAAGAAATAGTTAGGTCCGTCGGAGTCATCAATATTTATCCTTCACATAAGTGATCAATCGATTAAAAATTTTCAATCCATAGCTTAAAAGTTTCAGAATCCCGCGTTGGCATTCACTGACCTTGTACTCGGTGGTTTCTACGCAATATGTGCATAGTACATACTACTAGTAAACATGCATGTGCACATATACTTTATCAATTGAAACAAAAGAAAAGAAATACTGGAATGTACAGAAAGACCATGATATTGCTTGTATAAAGCAAAGCACACGTGCTTCTGTCGAGAAGATCGAGATACTAGCAATATGTCGTATGTACTTTACATCGGGCATGGTTCAAGAAACTTTACAGATCGGGTGAGATCTCCCGCTGCACATTCATAAGTAGAAAGTATCAGTATTCAGAACAAGCTTTATGCAACAGAGTACTCCAAAAAGAATGATAACCAATTTGACTATACGCAGAAATAACAGGCCGTGACTTTATCCATGATTCAGTTTTGTTTCTCATCACTTGTCAGAGATTTGGGTTGTGCTACTAATCACTTTGTTTTTACTTGCTTTAGGGTTGGGGACTTAGGGACCAAGGACTTGGGTTTGGTGACTGAAGATTACCTGCATGTGACGGCTTTAGAGGGACCTGAGTGATCATTTGCCGGATGGCATCGTTCAAGTTATAACATACTACGTATCGGTGGGCACAATGAAGGCTACTACGGTTTACGGGCGTCACAGTAGAGTAGGATCCAACTATGATATAAATCACCTTTCCATCTTGATCTGAGTCTTATCAAGAAAAAAAGATGATTTTATACACTGTATCATGTTGTGACAGTCCAACCTATTGTAGAAATGATGAGGGATTATTACAGTGCATCAACCTATTAATAATTTAGAATAGAAAACTGAGAAAGGAGGAGAAAAAAGGTGGCATATACAGCACTAGCCAACGTTGCAGCCGGGAATCTTCCGTCCATATGCTTGTCAGTGGGACATCATCATGTCATGATATCCTCACTAGCCAACATTCAATGATCTAATACTAGGGTACATAATTGGGCAAGTGAGGCAACTGAGTAATAAAAATGTAATCAATAATGATGGTATCTTTTTTATATTTTCTGAAACGGATGGAGGGGCAGCTTTTCCAGCTTCAGTGCTTATAGCATCATGGAGCACACCAAAGCAACCTGGTCGAGAAAAAATTTCCAAATACACGAACACCTTTCACCATCAACGAATTAACCAAATTTTCTTTCGACCAACCAAAGAAAAAGGCTTGTCTCACGTGCCAGTGCCAGGGAACACCCACCACAATATAAGAGAAAAAAAAAGTGAGGTCGTAGGTGCTGTGCATAGATGGCGGCTCATGTAGGTGCGGCTGAACATAGTACGACTACGACCTGTTTTGATTCCACTAGCCACCGGTGGTGCCACTACAACAGAATTGGTCATCAACAGCGGTTCAAAATACCTCATCAGCAACAGTTTTAGAACCACTACTAATTAGGTATTATTGATAGTATAATTATTAGCAGCGGTTCCAGTATCTATCAACAGTGGTTCAGTAATCTGAACCGCTGCTGATATATCAAGTATCAGTAGCGGTTCAATATTTAAACTACTGCTGATACTCAACATATCAGCAGTGGTTTAGATTACTGAACCGCTGCTGATATGTTTCATTATCAACAGCGGTTCATATATCGGAACCATTGCTGATAATTATTTATCAGCAGCGGTTCTATATATGAACCGCTGCTAATAATATCGAAAATTATCAGCAGCGGTTCATATACAGAACCGTTGCTGATAATAATTTATCAACAGCGGTTCACATGTCTGAACTGCTGCTAATAATTTTTATCAGTAGCGGTTCACTGCCGCAATAATTGGATGGAACCCACACGCTCTGAACCGCTGTTGATAATGGGTATCAGTAGCGGTTCAGTCAAATAAACCGCTGCTGATACCCATTATCAACAGTGGTTCTTTAGAACAACAATTATTGGTCGGGTCAGTTGTTTTTGAATCGCTGTTGATAATCTTTTAGCAGTGGTTCTGAAGCAACCGCTGCTAAGGGCATTGTTTATGACCTTTTTTCCAGTAGTGTGGGAAAAGAGAGAAATAGGACATGTTTGGTTGCTTGGTCTAATTTTTTAGCCTAATTCTGATCTGGTTAGGAATAAGCCATGGCTAGCTCAGGTCAGGTTAAATCTAGTCATAGCATTTGTTTTGATTGACTGGTTAAGTTGGCCTTGGACAACATAGCTTGTGTTTGGTTTATGGCCAATGTCTTGGCTATGGTTTTGGTCCATGTTGGACTATGTTAGTTGCATGTGTCATTTGTTGGTTATGTTCTAGGATACCTTTTGATCTAATTACATTATGTGATCTATATCTAATTATCCTACATCTCTTACAGTATCAAGGTCACCAGTATCCTTTATCGTGTGTCTACTTTCATTATTGTAGATACACGCATATACCTAATAATGTTGTCCATCGTCATCCCCTCTGTCTCATTAATTTGAAAATCATTCTTTTGAGACACTAATATAAGATCATTCACAATTAATCATTGTTGATCGAAACCAGTTAGCATTGCTACCAAGTAGCTCCTTAGTTTAACAACATACTGCTCCAAACTCTTGTTTCTCTCCTCCATTGAAAAGTATAACTTATAAGTCCAGGTATCCAAAAGCTTAACAAGATTTTTTTTTCATTGAATGTGCCGTTGTTCCTCTAATTCCAGCATTTCTAAATTGACTATATGAGTTAATTGCAATTCTTTCTTTTTAACATATCCAATCTATCGTCCGTGGGATGGATGAGCAAATCCCACACCCTGTGATCGCGTTCACATTCGGAGAACAGATGATCAAAGGACTCCTCCGCGTCACAACAAAAACTACTAGTAAATTGTTTTTCTTTGCGTTGAGGGTAAGGAGAAAACAAAGTTGGAATAGTACCAAGAAGATATGATGATGCGTATGCATCCAGGCGCACCTGCGGTCCATGGTACGCAGCGGACTAGCGGAGCGGGTCACTGTTGATGGGTCGGACCGCCGGACCTCCACGGGCAAACGCCAAAACCGCGCGTGGCTCCGAGCTCGGGGGACGGGCCAAGCCGGGCAGGGTGTATCACAGACTCGTAACACGCGTCAGGGCGCCACCGGCTAAGGGCGGAGCGCGACGCGACGCGAGCTCTCTGCGGGTTCACGCACCGCGCGGCCGGTCACATCCTGTTCAATGGAAAACAGAGGCATCTAACTACGTACTAGTGTGTGATGGCCTGACGGGCCTCCTCCATCTTTGCCTCGACGTGCGGTGTGTGTGTTCGCGCGCGCGCGCGTGACTGACCACACCTGTGGTGCAGCGACGTGTGCCACGGCCTGGGCTCCACACCACGATCGGACACGACGCTCAGTTGTAATGTTGCGGAGAGGAGGGATGGAATAAACCGTCGAAGCAAGGGAGATTCATCATCAGTGTCAGCTTCGGCTACGCCTCCTTGCGTAAGATTCATAATATCTCGGTGCTAATTCTGCCGTGCTTTTTTTTGAACGGGTCTTAGTTATCTCTAATAATATATCATGGATAAAGCTGACGAAATCTCTACTGTCGCACATTCCTGGAAGCATGCAGGCTAAAGTCAGGAATGTTCGTCCTAGCTCCTGGAGTAGTAGCATCTGCATCAACAAAAAATATTGCTTTTGTACACATGGGCCAATCCAAAAAATATTATTTTATTGCTGCAAAGTTGCCCCCTTTTGTTTCGGGAGGCAGAGACGATAGGCAAACGCGGTTTCGTAGTCGTAGCATCTGGGAATGAAATAATCATAAAGTCCGAAGAAATTATTCTTTTGCTTTAATGCACGGCGATGCGCTCTCGCTCGCTGCAGTAGACAACAAAATACGCGTCCCTTCAAGCTAAAGTCATGAGTGTGATGTATCTCCTATTCTCCTGCTGCTGCTGTGATGTACGAGTGTGGTTCATCAAGTACAGGGTGAAAACACCCAAGACAGAACAACGTACGCCTCGCAAAATTTAATGGGATTCTCTAGCTCATGAAATTTGATACTAGTGGTTTTTAATTTGCTCATAAATTTTCTATAGGTTTTAATCTGTTTCAGTTACAAATTTTATTGGAAACATAAAATAGAGCACAGAGCATAACACATGTGAAATTCCAAATTTGATCAGAACATATATATGGCCTATATAAAGAGTTTGTTACAACAGAGTTCTTCAGAAGAACCAGAGAGAGACCTCCTCCAAGGGGTTGGAGATAGCTACCCACAACTGTGCGCCCAACAAACAACGAGACTATCCAACCAATTTCCTTCCAAGCGAATCAACTGCACTACACACCACACGATTTCTTCGGCAAGCTTTACTAGTACCTCCTCACAATTTCCTTCGAAATTGATTCTTCCGCGAGACCAAAGCAAGTAGTAATCAAAACCATTTTACAAAAATTCTATCCAAAAGAGAAATGAATTCGAGAACAAAAAAAAAATCAAAATCAAAATCAAAACCAGGCCGGCGCGGTCCGGCCGGGTTCAGAGGCTAGCCGTCGAAGCCGGTCCGGCTCCAGACGGCGTCGCGCACCCGGGACATGTCGCGGCCCTTGAGCGTCCGGCCGACGCCCTCCACCACCGACGCCCGCGCCTGCCGCCGCGCCAGGTACACGTGCGGCGGCACCCACCCGCCGGCGTCCTTGGATTCCTCATCCTCCTCCTGCTGCGGCGGCTCCACGAACGCCTCCTGCTCCGCGAAGCGGCTCGGCCAAGCGGGCACCTCGACGGGCGCCGACGCGGCCACCTGCCGCCCGTCCCCGAACGCCCGGCTCAGCCCGCCTACCGCGCGCCGCGGCGCTCGCCCTCCTACCGTCGTCGTCGTCCTCTCGTCCTCCCTGGCTTCGTTGGGGACCGGACCGGGCTCCGAGTACCAGACGTCGGCCTCCGCTAGGTCCGGCAGGTCGTCGTCGCCGGCGGCGGGGAACACGGACGCGCCGCCGCGCGGGAACCCCAGGAACCGCTCCGCGGCCGCGAACGGCGGCCGACGCGCCTTGGCCATCTCGTGCCTGCGCGCGGCGAGGAGAGGAGAGGACAGGCGGGGGCCGCGTGACGAAACACGAGAGAGGCCTCGCGAGATGAGAATTGCGAAGGGGATGAATTGGTAATCGGTTAAGGTTCGGCGCCCGGCGCAGCCTGGCGTGGATTTATAGGGCAGGCGCCGCAGCCGGCACCCCGGTGGTGTGGGACCCGCAGCCGAGTCGGGGGGGCTGGCTTGTCGTGGCGACCGTAACTACGGGGGTCAGTTTACGTGTCCGTTACGGAGGAGCCCCTTTGGTTTGGTTGGTTCTCTTCTGACTTGTCCCGTATTTTTATTTTTTGGGGGAATTGACTTCTCCCGTACTTTGTGTTTATCTCTATACACTTGACTATACACCCGCAGATATAAATAGACGGTCAATACACTGTCGCGATTCTTTTGTCGTCTTTATACACTGGCTCACGGGACGCGCATGCGTACGAGACGGAAAACTGTAGGTATTAGATGGTTGTACGTTTCTGCTACACGGCAAGTGTAATTTAGTAGACCAAGCACGTGCCCGGCTATAGTTATTTTATTAAGTTTATCCTAAAAGAGACTACGTGCCGCATTAGCCTTTCGCAGGATAATAATCACACGTATACATGAAGATGTGTAACAGTATAGACCGTTTCCGTTGCACGTCTGTTTCAAAGGGAGCAGTACGAGGAGTGACTATGAGGGGCGCGGTACAGTAGTGACCACCATCCGGTGCAGCTCCCCCTGCCATTCTACGAAGCTTCCTGCCTGCTGCCGAGCTTCAGATCCTAACAGTTCTTTTTTACCGCGCAACGCATGACACGAAAACTTCGTGTAAATTTGAAGGGCCTTTTTTTTAGATTTAAATTTGCAGGGGCTTCCTAGAGTGGGCAACAAACTGGAGACATCATGATTCGTGTGAACCACTGCGACATGGGCCCTCCCTGTCCGGACGGCGCCAATGCAGGTGGGCCAGCCGCCCCACGTGGTGCGACGGTGGGAGCTCAGCTCGCCTCTCGCCCGCAGGAAAGCGAAAGAATGTGCGCTGGCGTAGGGGATGACGACATCAACGCAGCCAGCTCTCTTCCTGTGCGCGGCTACGCTACGAGGTACGTGTACGACCGTATACCAATACGATAATACCGCCACGTGAGCACATTAACGGGGTGCCAGATACGCAGCGGAAAAGAGGTAACACTCGCAACCATCTGATCCACCTACCTAGTCGGGTTCATTGCACCTGGACGGCTCTTCCGTTTCCGGGCGGATGGCCGGGCGCGCTGCCTGTGAACGCTTTAAACGGCTAGAAGCTAGCGACGGACCGGGTAGGTTATCGTGACAGCCTCTCCTCGCACTCGCAGGCTGAAACGCACAGCAGAGGAAAGCTGGTGGCGCACCGGCCGGTGGTCTGTTCGATCGTTCGTTCGTTCGTTCGTTCATGGCTTTCTTGCGGAGATGAAAAAGACCCACTTTTAGCGGAGGATACACAGCGCACAAATAGTAAAAAGCTCCATGGATTTGCTCGCGGATGCAGCGCAGCTGGCGCGGGATGCTGAGAAACGGTCCGCATTCAATGAACCTGTTGCGGTGTCTCGCTTCGCTTTGGATGCATGCGGAGCGCGTGACCGCGCGAGACTGCGAGACTGTAGCAGTGCAGACTTGGCGGCCAAGTTTTTGCTAAGCTGAGCTGTATTGCATAAATAACGCCACGGGGAAAAGGACAAGTCAACAACATGCATGACCGCGGGTTGAGCTTGCCAAAAATTAAAGTTCTCCGTTCAGGAAAAAAAAAAAACAAATCTGACCAGGGTGCGTGGGGCTCGTGAAGAGGGGTCGTACATTTGTACTGCAAATTGCTTGTACATTTCTGATTTGTAACTAGCATGTCATACGAAACTGGGGCATCGATCGCCTGTGTTGAATTGACTTGGAATATATGCGCGTGAAATTCAAAGCCTCCCTCGTGTCGTGCCGCCGCGCGCGTCGTCCTCGCCTCGTGTATTGGAGTACATGATCGAGATCATACGTTGGCATTGGCAAGTTCTGTAGATCATACGTCCACGTGCGCACTACTGTCCTTCTCAAGGTGGATCATAAATTGTTGAAGGAGCGTCAAGGAGCAAAGTTTTTTTTTCCTTTCGTTTGTTTCCATTTTTTAGAAGAACAGGAATGCGTTGCGATTTGGAAGGACCTGCTAGTTTCGTCGCTCAACATAATACGAGTGTTTTTTAGATGTCTCAACTCTCAACCATCGATTGAATTGACTTGGAATATATGCGCCCGAGACTCGAAACCTCCCCGTGCCGCCGCGCGCGCGCGTCGTCTACTCGTCGTATATCGATGGGGTACATGATGAGATCATAGATGCACGTGCTCGCAACTGTTAGAAAATTATTCGAGCCAGCATTGAGGAGCCAAGAATTATTTTTTCTTATTCTTTTCAGTTTTTAGGAGAAATAAAGGAACGCGGTGTGATTTGGAGGGACTAGTTTCATTGCTAAACATATTAGATATCTCTAACACTATCCACTGAATTTCAATACATACGGAGCTTTGGGGGGCATCTCTCTGTTCACTGTTGCTCGTCCTCCCCTATTCCCCAACTCCTTTATCATACGGTTCTTCAACCACAGTCCATTGATGTCTCAAATATCAAATCGATGACAGATAAGCATCGGTACTTCATTTCTTATTTTTCACCAAGGGGTGGGCATCGAAGCCTCATCCAACAAGTAGGACTTATTCAAAGGAAATAAGTGTGTTCTTTTCAAAGTCATGTGCTTGAATTTAAAATTATTATTTGTTAGCACCAGTTGTAACAACTTTCACCGATACTTTTTTTTTTTGAGACGAAGCACCAATACCCACAGTGGTGGAAGTGGGTGCTTTAATAGATGAATTGAAAAAAAAAATGGTTCTAAGCACCTACCACCGTGGCTATAGGTGGCCAAACGGGTCGGGCTAATCGGACGGGCATGAAGCCCGATTTTTTTGGTCGGGCCTGAGCACAGCACAGCCCAAAACATTTCAAGCCCATGCCGGCCCGGCCCAATGCACCGGATCGTGCTTGGGACAGAGGAGCGGCCCGATGGGCAGCACGGCACAGCCTTGATGGTGTGTTCGTTTCCACCCCTCTGATTTTTAGACCTGTCACATCGAATATTGTGATACTAATTAGGAGTATTAAATATAGATTACTGATAAAACCCAATCCATAACCCTCCGTCTGAATAATGAGACAAATCTATTAAAACTAATTAGGTTATAATTAGATAATGTGATGCTATAGTAAATATCTCTTAATGATGACTTAATTAAGCTTAACGAATTTATCACGCTGATACGCATTCAACTCTGTAATTAGTTTTATATTTAATATATATTTAATAATCATATATAGCATTTTAATGATTAATGTGACCTCACTAAAATTTAGACCCAAAGAAACGAACACACCCTCTGTTGTAAATTAGATAAGGTGTTGTGGTCTGGTGGTAAAGTCCCTTCTTCATTTCTCTAAGATCTTCTATTCAAATCTTCTTCTCCCCTCTGTTTTTACAACATTACTTGTTTAGATGGGCCTGCATGCTATATGGGCTGTTGTGCCTAATGGGCCAGCCCGGCACAATTACACATTTTTGTGTCATGCCATGGGCCGGTGCACGAGCCTGTGGGCTGTCTCGACACGGCCTGAAAAGGCCCGTGTGTCATGCCAGCCTGAAATGAAACGTCGGGCCCAGGTCGGACCGCCCGTTTGGCCATGTATAACCGTGGTTGCTCTAATTAAGAAGACGCACGGTGAGTGAAATTGTGATAGACACTGAAATCAAATGAAAGTCCTATTTACCTCTCTCAACTTATGGGGGTGTCTCAGTTTGACTCCTCCAACTATAAAATCGTATATCTGGTACCTTGAATTATTGATCTTGGTGCAATTTTCCTCCTTAGACGGTTTTGGTAGTGGTTTTGTATGACGTGGTAGAGTGGATTTGACATGTCACATGCCATGTCATTTCTCTCTTTTTCTCTCTCTTCTTCTTCTTCTTATCCAAACACCCAACCTCCTTTCTTTGCACGGGCTGTCCGTGACTACGTGGCTGAACCGGAACCCGACCACGAAGCCGCCGCATGCGAACTGGGTCACCTGCATTGTGCAATTTGTTTTTAGGGATGGGAAATTGAATCAATTGAACCGCTGCCATTGTTGTTGACTGATTGAAGTGAATCCAATCAAGAAGATTGAGGATGACATTTTAGTACCTGGACGAGGAGGATGAGCGAGTCCTCCGGACACGGGTTGGAGGCGGGGTAGGTGGGGTGGGGGAGGAGCTCATCCTTGAGCACCATGAGCGGGTACTTGAGGTAGTCCACCTCTAGGGTGTAGCTCACCTCTATGTCCATGAACCACATGCCAGCGTCAGCGACCACCAGCTCGTCGACGCCATCTGCCGCCAGCTGCCCCGCGATGGGGTAGTAGCTCACCAGCGCGGCGGCCAGCGCGTGCTCGATGGCCAAGGCGGGTGTCTCCTCCTCGGCGGCGCGACCCTTGAAGACGTGGAGGGACTCGATGAGCATGAGTTGTCTCGGGTACCGGTCAAGTCAGGCCAGCAGGAGCGCACCGACCTTGCCTCCACGTGCGTCCTCGTCCTCGCCTACGCCGACCTCCTCCACACGGGCGCACGCGTCTGCACCTTCACCATGGCCATGGACCACTACGCCATGGTGTTTGAGGCGTTGTAGGCCACGGTGTCGTCAAGAAGCTGGGACCGGCTGCTGGTGGAGTAGGAGGTGCTGGGCCAGGAGGTTGAGGCCGCGCTGGGATGCGGCGGGTCGGCGGCAAGGCCAAATACAGTGGTAGGGTGTGAATCCAAATGCGGTGGCGATGAAGAGGAGAGGGAAAGAGAAGAAAAGAAAAGGAAAGGAAAAAAAAGAGAGAGAGAAAAAAGAAAGAAAGACAATGACGTGCCATATGACGTGGGATCAAATATGTCATGTCGGACAAAACCACTGTCTCAAACCACCGAGGGAGTAAAATTATACCGATTTTGATAATTTAAGATATCAGATATCTGGTTTTATGGTTAGAGGAGTCAAACTGAGACACCCGGATAAGTTGAGAGAGTCGAAGAAGACTTTTCTCAAACCAAATACATGAAGCCCATGAGACCCCACGGCAAGTCAGGCCCATGGCCGAACGGGAGCCATATACGATCTCTTACTGCTGACTTGCTGAGCCTACACAAAAGGGTGCAAAAATTGATGATGCCATCATATTATCAGTCTCTCGTTGTATCCAAAGAGAGAAGCTAGTTACGTTTGAACTTTGAAGTTTGAAATAAAAGACTAGGATTCTAAATCAACCTTTCGCTGAGCATGCGGTACTCACTGATACTCTGATACATATTGACGAGTTTCTGTTGTTTGTCCTTGAGTTGCCTTTTGCTCTAGCACAGCTTGTTACTCGCAGACACAGCATTATGCCACTCGACCTGCAAGCCATTTAGAGAAACAATTCAAGCTAGAAGATTAAGTACATGGAGCATTAGAAACAAAGTTTCTCATCGCAAAAATTAAGTTTTATTCTGTGTTTTTTTTCCTATTGAGCGGAGTTGTCTCCCAATTTGGTGATGTATGTGTAGAAAATAAGACACCAACCATTTGCGTCCCATGCCCGAAGCGGAGGCCCCCGGAGACAGATCCCAGATGCGGAAGCGGATGGACGCCCTCTTGCAGGACGTGATGATCGATCGCCGCAGGAAGTAGCTGGTAGGATCATATCATAGGATGTGCCACCACCGCGGATCATCTTCGCCGCCAACCAGCAAGCCAGCGCCACCATCGTCGCCTCGGCTCTTCTTGCGCCGCTTGCTCGATCTCGTCGCCATCGACCTCCTTGTAATGGGCCGCAGGAGATAAAGCCCGCAGGCGTCGCAGAGAAGTAATGGGCCGGCCCACAAGTCGTCCACCCGATTTTCCAGTTTTGAGCTGAAATAAAAGGCTTTTGCTCTCTAACGGTTGGGCCTGGGCGCCTGGCCTCTTAGTGCCCTTTTTCACTATTATCATCCAAGATGCCAAAGAACGTTTTGCATCAACAGAAAACTTTGTGTCGACATACAAGCTAATGATTTCATAAAATGAATATAGGCCTCTAAGATCCCCTCTTTATATTATTTTATTTATGATGAACTGTTGATAGTAGTACTAAGAATTAGCAATTTTTTTTTTTGAATGTCAACGGGGGGAGAGGATCCCCACCTGAAATTTCCATTAAAATGGCAGCCAAAGGCTTCTCAATTGTTGTTACAGCATTTTGTTGAGGCAAAGGAGTACACTTGATTTACATGATTGAAGAAAAGAAAGAACACCAAAACCGGGAGATGTGAGCGTCAGATTGAGGCAGCCGGCAACGCCATAGAGTGGCGTCATCTCTGCACTTTCGGAGGAGGCGTTGAAATGAGCAAGATTCGGACCAGAAGATCACCTCATTGCGGTGTTTCCAAATGTGCCAGCAGCAGAGGTGGATGAAGGTGTGGAAGTGCTGCGCTGAGATTGCGTCTGGCCGTTCTAGCTCCCACAAACGTTCGACACCTGCAGATTGAGTGTTGATGCCGAGGGCATTCCAGAACATAGTCGCCGTGCCGCAGCAAAAGATGAGGTGGTCGGAGTCTTCTGGGCCCTGTCGGCAGAGCTCACAGGTGGTGTCTGAAATTATATGCTTGATGAGTAGGTTGGCGCGGCTCTTAATTCGATCTTGGACAAGCAGCCATATGAAGAACTGAACCTTCGGGGCGTGTGGTTGTGCCACACGAAGTCAGCATACGGGCTTGGTGCCGCGTTAACCAGCAGCTGGTAGATGGGCATAGTCTGTAGTTTGTCGACGACGTCAATGAGAGGGCTGCGCCGGTAGTCGGGGTTGTCTGTCAGTACCACCTGAGGGCTTGTTTGCTGGGAAATGGTTCTGGGTGCATAACTGTTTCAGACCCAGATCGAGTGAATCCAGGTGATTCACTGGATCCGGTGAATCAAGTGAAAACAGGGGATTTGGTTTCGGGCAGAAAATTTCCAGCATAAAAATATTGTTCTGCAGCACAAGATTAAATCTGGCCAGAATTCCAAAAACAGTATTCAGCAAGTTTTCAACAAGGTTTTAAACTGCAAGTTATAAGCAAATATTTCAACACATTATACCAAGTATGGAGCAAGTATTGCAACCATATTACGGCAGTATACAGCTCCTGATCATCACATCAATTATTTATATAAATTACAAGCTGTTATCAACAGCTGAAAAAAGAGATCAATACACATAGTATTCAACTTGTTCGGTTATCAATAGCAAGTACTCAAATTGTTGGGTCAACAGAAAGATCTCCTGTAAGCAATAACGCCTCTTCTAGCTGATTTTCTGCCAAAACCATGACAACCGTGATGAGAAATCAAACTTACTTGCTTGCAACTATGTTGTGAGCACAAGAAACTACAGGGCATGTTTTCAGATACAAGATTGATGTAAGCAAGCAAAATCAATAATTCCAGTTGGACAAGGAACAACAAGCAGCAGCCATAAAATTAATTGATTCCTAACCATAATACATGCTTTAGCATCCAGTTCTAAACATAAAGTGCTAATTATATCCTAATTTACTACACAAGATGCAAACTATATGATTACTGATCCACTACTCTGCTCCTATATTGCAGTAACTACTAATTTGTTTTGCTGTGTTGTGGACTAGATATAACTCAATATACACTAATGAAGAGGAAAGAGAGGCCAATATTTTACCTACTATGCCATCTCATTTCTGAGCCAAATCATAGCTGCTTCTAGATCAGCTTCACAAGCACATAGGAAAGCCTCTCTGTTTTCTTTGCTCTTGATGAAGACAGAGTAAGATTTTGCTTTTTCTTCCTTGGTCAGTTCCATGGTGCTCAAAACTGATATGCACTTTTTGACGGAGAAATCGGTACCTTGAGCAATCTCCTTCTCTTTTGCTAGCTGTGCTGCTTCATCCTCTGCCTGCTTGGTCCTCATTTGCAGATATCTCTCCATCATACCTTCTATGTTAGCACCCTTTCTTGGTCGCTTTTCTTCCCTTTCTTCTTTCCTTGATGCAGCAGCAACTCCTCTTCGTTGTCCACGTCTTTCATTAGTTGTAGGCTCCATTTCCTCATCTTGTCTTTGTTGTTCATTTCTTTCACTTCCAGCTTCACTTTTATTATCTTCAAGTCTATGCACTTCTGTAACTTCTTCATCCACATCATGTCCCATAATGTCATTGAAACCTTGACCATTATCTTCTTCCTCTAAATCATGGATGGGCTGAAAGAGGTCCTCTGTCCTTGGTGACTTAAGAGAAATAAAGTTGTGATTCCCTTCTGCCAAATGGCCTACACAATAACAAAAGATTAATTTGATCCTTGTATCAACAAATCATCAACTTTGACAAAGTATTAATCAAATAACTTTGGCAAGACTTACCATCATAGAGCTCCCCTAAATCATCAAACAGCGGAAAAGTAGCCTTGTTGTTACGGAACTTCTTGATTTTAGGGTGTGACTGCACAGTTAAAGAAAAATATTGGTCAAATAGATGCATATGGTTTAGGTCTTGACCGCAAAAAATAAAGACAAGTAAATGAAGTGCAAAGTCAACTTACAACTACAAGCTTGTCCCACAATGATGGTGAACCCTCAATCATCTGCCTTTTTTCATTCCAGTGTGATCCACTTTGCTTCCTAGCCTCTTTGAGCATCTTGTAATCCCTCTTGAGCTGACCTTCTTTGTCTTGAATTTTAGCTTTGGTGAACGATACATACCTGTTCCTGTGATGGAACTCCTGCACCATCCTGTTCCAACCTTCAGAATTCCAGCATCCATTGTCCCCTCTAAAACCGGTGTCTTTGTACTCAAGGAGAATATCCACAAGGGACTTTTCAAGAGCTGGGTTCCAGCTTGCCCTTTGATTTTGAACAGCTAGATTTCAACATGAGTAATAGAAATTAAGTACATAAATAACAGAAATGTCAAAGCATGCATGAATAACATAAATTTTAGATTATGAAATACGAAAATCTTCAAAGCATAAATACCTCTTGGGGAACCTACAGTCTTCTTTGCTCCACATGATTTAGGTGAAGGCTTCTTTTTTATAGCACTTGCTGCAGCCACGAACCTTCTCAACTTTGGGGAACCCCTGAACTTTGGAGAGACTTTTGACACCATAACTGTATGACAATGTTATTCAGCTATTACATCCAATGAAAAACAGTATTGAGTACCTACAACTATCTTATTCATGGCATGAGCTTATTCACATATTACAACCCATGAAAAAAGAAAAAACTTTATTCAATGCCTACAACTACATTATTCAATATACTCATTGACTAATTTACATGCTGATAATCATCCCACATTTGTTGCGCGATGGTATCTCTTAAAGTGTTGCCTTGTACAGTGCCGAGATCATTGATTTGATCACCGTTCGGTGGAGCAACAGAGTTCGATGGATGGATATTATCTGGCTGGTGATCTAACCACACCTCATCTCCATGAAGTAACCGGATTAGATTATGAAAGATGCAAGCAGCCACCGGTATCTTTACTTGATTTTCCAATATGTGAAATGTGGCAACTTTGAGAATTGGGAAGCGCTTCTTAATCACACCCAAAGTCCTTTCCACGTGATTCCTGAGTAATGCATGACGGTGGTTGAATAGCTCTCTTGGGTTCTGTGGTCTTCGACGTCCAGCACCAAATTCTTTCAAATGGTATCGAACTCCTCGATATGGAGCAAGGAAAGATGGAGTGTTTGGATACCCTCCATCAACCAGATAAAACTTGCCTGGAGGAACTTGGAAACCCTTGCTCATAGCTGATCTTAACACTCTCGAATCGGTAGCTGATCCCTCCCACCCACTTGAAATGAATGTGATGTTGAGATCAAAATCACATGCTACCATGACGTTTATGCTGAGGGTTCCTTTCCTATTTCTGAAGGGAGAAGCTTTGTCTTGGCCTATAGAAATAGGAATATGTGTTCCGTCAATGGCACCAAGACAATCCTTGAAGTATGGATAGAATCTACGATTGTCTAGGATTTTTTGATGGACTTGAGTACGATTTGGAGGCTGTAGGAAACGTCGAGAGAGGTTGGGGATGACATTATTGAAGAAGTGGTTGATATGGTGATGGAATGTGTCATTGCTATGTCCAAAGTACACTTGAAGATCCTGATACGAATCGTTGTGGCTCAACATGTGTAGGAAGAAAGCCAATTTCTCCTCTACAGTGATTCTTGTATCAACAACGAGCCTTGTCCTTCGAAGGAAATTTGCTAGCGTCTTGAAGATGTAGGGTTCCATCCTAAATGTAACTTGGCAATTCTTTACATGCCCCATGAGCAGGCGATGAACCTTGATCTCGCCTGTTTCTTCTGATGTGTGGCGTTTCTTCTCCCCCCCCCCCCCCCCCCCCCCCCCCGCCCCTCTACTAGCACTCGATAGATATAGGGCAAGGAAAAGAAACATCATCATATCATTGTCTTCTTCCTCCCGTCTCTTTCTAATATGATGTTGTAATGACATATTCATTGGAGAACTAAAGCATATAAATTTATAGTTAGATATTTGTCTAAGCATAACAACATGCATATCATAGTTCATAACATTTCATCATCAGGCAGATAAGTTCAGAAAGTTTTTGCAAGTCATACATATAACAGTTCAACAAGTATTCCTATTATCTCTATTGAGCTCATCAGTTCAGTTCATAATAATTCATCATGCAAACAATTTTGCAAGTCAGTTAACATAGGTATCAAGGTATCAGAGAGTACAAATAGTAAAAATACCTTTTGGGGAAGGAACAGGGTCCCAGGATGGGGGTGGTTCATCTTCTCCGACTCTAACTGGTGCTGGTGGAATCTACAAGAGAAAAGAAATATGTCAACAAGCAAATAACAATATGCAAGATTCTGCCAAGTACTACCATAGAACTAGGCTGCCACACCAGCAAAACAATAACCAAAGTAGTAAGATAATATGTCTATCATTAAAATATTATATTGAGCAGCCAAAAAGACAGAAGAAATTATTGAATATGTCTACCACACAACTATTACTGTTACTATATTCTACAGGGAAGAGGTGCAACGGAACATCTCATTAGAGCAAACATACACAGAGCCAACATTGACTGTTGTATAATACTACATGTCAAGCGATGCAAAAATTGATTTGAGGCATTCCTGCCTTTCTAGAATACAAACGTATTGAAGTTAGGGGCATACTGATGTGCAAAAGTACTACCAAGTAGCACTTTGACAGGAATGTCAAGTAGAGCGATCCCATCCCAATAATCTGTCCCTCTCCCTTTTTCTTTATGAGCAATGGAGAGGTTATTTTACTATCAACAATGGATTAACAAATGTTAAGAGTCTGTACCAAACCACATGAGTATCTACAGTCCGGCAGTCCATAGAGAATAAAATACTGCACCGGCCCATCCGGTCTTGCACATGACATGATCCATCACATTTTCTTCTGAATCAGTTAAACACTCCCGTCCCCTCCCTCTGGTCAAATAGACAGTGGCAAGAACAACTTGAGGAGATGATTGATTTTTATTTACGGGACCTGTGAATTAGGGTCAACAAAACCATGGATGAACACCACACCAGAAATTCTAATTATGCAATAATAATGGAATCCAGTGCAGGTTGGTGAGCGTGGGTTGCAGCTTTCTGGCGCTCAAGAACCCTGTAATTCGTTTGCTAGATGAAGTGACCAGCACGCTGGACTCGGAATCAAGAACAGCCCAACCCCACCTAAATGCGTCGAAGACAAGAACAAGAAACACACAGGTGCGACGTAGAGAGGAGGGGAAGAACCATGAGGTCTGGGACTTACTGGCGAGAATCCGATGGCGAGCGTGCTGTAGGATCTCCTTGCGCCGCCACGCTGTTCCGTCGCCACGGTCGCTGCAGGATCTCCTTGCGCCGCCACGCTGTTCCGTCGCGCCGTCGCCAGGGGATCTCCTCGCGCCGCCACCAACGCCACCACTAGGGTTCGGCCTTGTGTGTCGTCTCTCGTCTGTCTTCGAGCCGGGGGGTAAGAGGCAGAGCTCTGTTCCGGGCCGTTGAGGACGTGGAAATTTTCTTCCGGGACAAGATTTTTTCCATGTCAGCCCAAAACGAACGATAAATTGACGTTCGGCCTGGCTTTGAAGCAGGCCGCTCCGATCCGTGTGGAATGGGCTCTGGAATGGGCCAATCCGAGAAAACCGAACGAAGCCTGATTGAGCATCCCTTCCAGTACCAGGAGATCTTGTGTTGCCGTTTGCGTCAGTCGTGGGACGAGGTGGGCTCGCAGACCATCGGCAATGACGGTGCGCACCGCCGCCGCCGGCTTAATGCAGTGACTGTACAGCGCTGGCAAGTTGTTGGAGAGTCTGCCCATGGGAAGCCAGTCATCGCGCCAGAAAGATGTCGTGGCGCCGTCCCCGACGTCAACGACAGTGAGATTTTGGTATATAGGCAGAAGGTGACGGAGCATGGACCAGTGCTCGCCGGCCAGATCGCCGTCCATTGTCGGGAGGTCAGCATGATCACGGACCCAGTGAGCCCATGATGAACCAGTGGCTGAATGTAGCCGATGCAACAGCTTCAGGAGGAGGCATTGATTCTGTGCTAGAAGGTTTCGAACGCCAAGGCCGCCATAGTGTTTGGGTGTGGTAACTTTGTCCCAGGCGACCATGCATGCCGCGCTGGTGGTCTTTTCCTCTCCTGACCAGATATACGCTCGGCGGCGCGCATCCATCTGTGCCAAGACGCCCGGCGGCAGCTCAAGCGCCATCATGGCATATGTGGGCAGACTGTCCAGCACGGCATTGACAAGAGCTGTTCTTGCGATTGGGTTGAGCAGCGATGATTCCCAGCCGGAGAGGTGCCTGTCGAACTTGCATATAATAGGCGCGAAAGCCGATAGCCGGAGTTTTTCATTAGAAAGGGGGAGGCCTAAGTAGGTCTGCGGGAACCCTTCCCTTCTGCACCCGAGTACTGTGATACATTCCTCGATCAGGTCCTCAGCCACGTTCATGGGCACCATAGTGCTTTTGTTGTAGTTAATCTTGAGGCCGGTGGCTTCCGAGAAGGCGTCAAGGAGATGCTTTAACCTGGTGACATCGTTCAGATCAGCACGTAGCAGGATTAGTGTGTCATCGGCGTATTGGAGCACAGAGCAGCATCTGTCGTAGGCCAGCGGGTGGCGAACCATTGCATCCTGTTTGATCAGTGCCTGTAGGACATCCGCCACAAGCAAGAACAGGTAAGGTGACAGCGGATCTCCCTGCCTTAGCCCCCGTGCGACGGTGATCCAAGGGCCAGGACAACCATTGACGAGAACCGCGCTCTTAGAGGTGGAGAGTAGCGATTTAATCCAAGCGGACTATTTTTCCGGGAACCCTCTAGCGTCCATGACCGCCGCAAGGCTGTCCTAGTGCACCGAGTCGAAGGCTTTAGCAAAATCAAGCTTCAGAACAATGGTGGCTGCTTTCCTCTTATGGCAGCACTGGACGAGCTCCATGGCGAAGACAAAGTTCTCTGAAATTGATCTCCCCTGGATGAATCCTGTTTGGTCAATGTCGATCAGAGCAGAGATTTGCTTCTGCAGTCTCGTAGTCAGCATCTTGGAGGAGAGCTTTAGGCTGCAATTCTATAGACAGATGGGGCGGTATGCATCCGGGCTGCAGAGTCTTTCTCGTTTTGGCAAGAGGACTATGTACGATCTGTTGATCCGTTCCATGTCGGCATCCCCATTCTGAAAGGCGGCCAAGAAATGCATGACCTTAAGAATTAGCAAATTATTTCCTGAGAAAATCGAATTAGCAAACTGCATACCACTCTGTGTGCCAACTTTAAAGAGATTCTCTCAATAGCAACTTAGCAAGCAACAAAGAGCAAAGCATATAATATAACGATCACTGTATTTTTTATTTTTTCTAGACCGATACTGACATACTGTAGGTTTCAGTTTCATTTCTGTTCCTGTGTCAGCATCATCTTCCAAACACCTGCAGCTAGTAAAAGAAGAAATAAACCGATCGCTACCACATTGTCAAGCGCCAAAATTGCGTTAGTCAAATGAACCCGGTTGGGTTACCTCCGCCTCCTCGGGAAAGCCCGCCAGCAGCCGGCAGCGACGGCGACCAGCCAACTCCCGGTCGGTGGCGGCGTGCGGGCTCCAATGGAATTTATGCAATCATCGTCAGGTAGCCGGACCAACTCGGTATATACTCTTAACCAACAGAAATTGTTGACCTGGTTAGATAGTATGCATTTTTAAGCTGTTGGTTCGAATATCTATAGTTGACCCAGCTCCAACCTACAACTATTTAAGGATGTATATTGGGTAGGCACTTTCTGTAATTTTTTAAACAATACCTTTTGTACCTCGTCATGAAGTCATGATCTGGTATAGCTCGGAACACTCGAAGTAGCAGTAATTGGGAATTGGAATTACAGAGATGTGTCAATAGAATAGTAGTATACAGCCTGTATTGCAATTGTTAATGTGAATGCAACTTCTAATTTCGTTTATAGCTTAGTATATCGCGTTCATTCTTGAACATTTGTTAATTAGGAGAACATTCTCTAACTGTTAATCATTCCTTCAGTTGTGATACGGCAGTATGGCTAATGATTAAATGCCAGCCTGATGATTAGCTTAGCTTGAGACTCCAAAGATTCAGGTAGCGACGACTTGACTATAACTAGAACAGATCATTAGTAGCCTTTTTTTTTTGTATTGGAGAAGTCATGTGATAGTATTTTCAACAATTGAAAATCCTACTGATTTCCTAAGAAATAACAAAAAATGTCCGAAAGATGAACAAGGACTAGTATGTTCAGGTATGTATGACCAGTAATGAGGTTGTTCATCTGCCGATTTATTTCCGCGCATAAAGCTAGCTGACCTGGTGATCTAGCTTCCTTCTCCTAAACCATTTGCAGTGTCATGAAAAGGCAGTAAACTGTCTCTGCTTCAGAATCCGGAGAGCAGTGTTCTACTACGTTTATGCAGCAGGCAAACCAATGCTGCCCAATCTAATCATGTCCCATCCTCAAGGGAAATTTAGCTTGGGGCGAAGAAATGGACTGCTGACTTCGAGTAACGTAACTACCATTGCCTGTCCAATATGATCTTTTACATCTCTAGCTAACAAGCAGCGCAGTCTGGAGCCAACCATTGGAGTTGAGGACACTGATCAACTTTCTCTATAACTTATTAATTAAGGTGAGGTTGTCTAGATCTTTTTTTTCGTATCCAGATGTGTTCGTAACGTTGTTATATTCAGTTTGTATCCTATAATGATTCACCAATCAGTTTGAGTCTTTTTTGAATCATTTTTTAATCCTTTGTTGAATTGGACTCCGATTTCAATATGATATTTCGTACTAACAACAATTAATCATCTATTATTTTAACATCATATTTTGGATGGAAACTAATAATAAAAATTTCAATAATAACTTACTCCAAAATTATTATAATAAATATTTTTTAAAAACTAAAAAAGGTAAAGCAAAATAAAAATATAGCAAATACTCAAGCCAAAAAAATTGATTAATTGAAAACCTTTTACAGTTACAGAAAAATATTCTAACCATAAATTTTTTTAACAAAGACCCGTAGCAATGCACGGGTATTTTACTAGTCTATTTTCAATTTAAAAGTACAATCTGCCATATGGTCAGTACTTAGTCACTAAAATAACACAGGTGCAGGTCGGAAACCTAATATGCATAAGAAATTCGAGTGGCGTAATCGAGGATGGCTCACAACTGTGTACAACCTACAAAACTATATGATGACGAGCTAACTTACAAAGAAGACTAGTTCCTTCAAACAGAAGGTATTCCACGCACTGATGAGGGAACAGCAAGGAGGTTCCACACCACGTTGATTTTAATACTAAAATTGTATAACCCTTTCGTCTCATGCTTAGTTGAAATTGAGCTTTTATTTTATTCATTTTTGGAGCTCTGTTGATCACCTACAGTAAACACAAGAAAATTTTACTAGTGAAAATATCTCCCTATAAACCAATGTTCAGAAAGGAAAAAGGGAACACACTTCTCACGCTCCGGCAAAGCCACGTTTGCAGCTTACGCCGCTCGCGGGGCCCACTGCCTATTTAAATTTGATGCCGCCTTTTACGGCGTTTCACACTTGCGCCAGCCTCCATCGCGCGATCTGGCCCGTCGGAACGCCGCCCGAGCGGATCAGGACGCGCCAGCGCGACAGCGTGGTCGGCCCATGGGCGGGCTTGCATTCTGGACCTGGCGACGTGGTCGACCCGTGGGCGCGAGACCCGATCACAGCCAGCCACGTGTCGACCGGATCCGTCTCCGGGCCTTTGTCTTCTTCGTTTCCCTCGTGGATGCCTAGCGCGTCTATAAGAACGCTAGCACGGCCGCCCTCGCAAACGATCTCCCGCTTCCATCGCGTCTTCGGATACCATACCAGAACACGAAACTTCTGATCCAATCGCACACGAAATCCTACTCGATTCAACCCGGAGTTTCGGCGGCTGCAGCTGATCGACGCTCGCCGAGATGGGGAACTGTCTCGAAAGATCGTGTCAAGGTCGCGCCGCCGCCGGCGAGCATTGGGCCAACAAGCGCGCCGTGTGGGCGGAGGAGAAGGTGATCGCGTCGGAGAAGGAGGAGGAAGAGGAGGAAACGTGCAAGGGGGAGAGCGAGCCGCCGGCGCCGGCGACGGACCAGGTGAAGATCAGGATCACGAGGAAGCAGTTGGAGGAGCTGCTGCGGCGCGTCGACGACGGGAACCAGGACGGCGGCGTCGGCGGCGTGCCGGTCCGGGAGGTCATCTCGGAGCTCCTGTCCGACGCGAGCAGCTCCAGTGTCCGGCACAGGGGAGCGCAGGGGCAATGGAGGCCGTCGCTGCAGAGCATACCCGAGTGAGACGAACCCATATGCTACTTGTTTTGCATATTCATCGATGATCATCATGTGGAGTCCTACAGTTGTAGTGGCTGGGGTAGTATGTAAATTTGGTAGGTTTGGGTCCAATATTTGAGCTAGAGATAGGCTATGTATCCAAAACAATTAAAATTGGTGGTCAATTTAGTAAGGTGTAGTGAGATATATGTATGTGAACTGGGCAATTGGAAGATAGTTCCATTGTTTTGTTGGACTTGATTTTGGAGAAGTTCATTGTCTCGTGTACAAAGTATAACTTAAGCTCTCACAAGATTGTTAATATATATATTTTTTAACGAAAACCGATTGGTTATTATTTCATCCCCTTTTAGCTTGTGCCGAGCATTTTTGAAAGGTAGGACTGTCGAAGGTTTCAAAATGCCACATTCAAAAATGACCGATATATTGCACTCTTTCATACAGTTGTGTAGAAAGGTCAGTATGTAGTGGCTAAGAAAGTGAAGTAGAAGCGACATGTGGTGAATCACTGGTGTCATGTTTTTAGTTCGTTTCTGTTTGTATGCCTTAGGCGTTTTGCATTTTGTAAAGCAAGTGGGGGACGTGGCTGTCCTGCAATTGCAGTTGTGGATGCTGCAAGATAGTGGTTGAGAACTTGAGATGGTGAACCTCTGCTCCTCGGTTGCTCATACTCGGATGTTTGATTACTCCACCATGCTTTGCCAAAACGCTGACAAACCTCTGTTTTCTTTTTCCTTTGGTCTTTTAACTTCAATTTGTTTCGTTTTCTTTTCTCCACTAGAATGCTTTGTATTGCATATATTGTTTTGACGTATTATTAACTTTATTTCTATTTTCGCTTGATAAATTCTGTGAAGTTATTGGCACCACGTTCATTTACTTCTCTGCGTGTCTTTCTTTATTTCTTTTTGAAAAGGAATTTCCTTTGACCATCCACATGTGTTTTGTATAAGCCATGATTAATTGAGGGTCTGAACTCTTTTTTTTGACATATCTAACCAGTGGATTTCTTCTTTTTTAATATTCCAGTTGAACTTTTATTCCACGAGTAAACAATTGGTATCATTGGAGCAGCCCAAGTTGACTTTAAAGTAGGTCACTGTTTTGCTTTTTTTTTATTAATTTTGATCGAATATTTTTTAATTGACATAATGAATGCATTTTCATAAGAATCCAACACGTCAAATAGCAAGACCACAAACGTAAATGGCTACTCCTCCGTTTTCTTATTCCTGTCGTTCGGACAGGCAATGGTAGTTCATTTCTAGTTATTTCTTCTTGTCATCTACTTGTATCCTGAGTTTTAAAATTTTTGAAAATTTCTAGACATGATTTTTGAGAGGGTTTTCATGATTTCACCGAATAGATTGTTTCCACTGAATATTTATCCCTCATAGAAATTGTTTGTAATTTACTAAAGGCCTCACTGGTTTCCACCATCATCGCCAAAAAAACATTGTGAGCGCCCTCAATTTCATTCAGATTTATTCAAGGCAGCTTGCCTTTTTTTTTTTTAAGACAGGTTGTCAATCCCACTTCAAGTTCAAAATACAAGTTTCTTGGTTCTTAGTCTCAGAAGATGCCAGTCTGCTCCAAATAGTTCTTCACTTTCTGAATGTGGCTTCTGCAGCCGTGGTTCAATCAATTTTGACTCGATTAATAGCCGAACAAAAATGAATGTGACCCCAGCGAACACACGCTCAGCAGACTGCAACCTTAGTTCATTCATTTCAAAAAATAAAATGGAGTCAATCGATAACAGGGCAAATATGAATGTGACCCTAGCAAAAAAAAAAAAAACCCTCCGCAGAATTGTTCACTGCCATTGACTTAAATTTTGGCGCCCAAATTCTTCCCTCGCATCTTGTAGAAATGTTCCTGAATATGACATACAATTGTGATGTAGGGAAGTTGAAAACTCCACGGAGTGATGTGTTACTACTATGGAGTAGTAGTTATCCTTGAGAAGCGCTGGTGATCATTTTCATCGACTGATTCCCTCGTTGGTCTAAGAAATTACTTCAATTGTAATCTTTGCTTGGAGACTAAGAAGTTATCTTGGAACCTACTTGCCACTTTTTACACGGCCTGAGTTGCTTGACACAAATGCCCAAGCCAGAGCAAGGAGATGCTTTCATGCAGGATTATTTTGGTTTTTTTTTTTGAAGCCGATGACACCTGCAGACAAGATTGTTAAGTGAATGACTGCAGAACCATTCGACCACATATCAATTTAATTTCTTGAAGAAGATTAGCAACTGGATTACCGAAAGTCGGCTGTATATTTGCAGAGCATGCACATTATCCAGGCAATTACACTTGCCATGAATGATCACTGGTCAGATGAACGGAGCACATGGAAGGGCCACCAGTGTTTGGTCCTTGGTCGGGTTCCCTCACTGGCTCACTGCTCTCTGCCACATTCATCAGCGTGCTCTTGTCTGCACCTGATAGATATTAGTGATGGAACGAGACGGGCACATGGAGCGACTGCGGCTGTCGCCAGCCAGCATCCCGGTGTGCGCCGGTGCGCCTAATTGAGCACTCTCCGTATCTCCGGCGTACGAACGCCGGCCTGTGGCTGCCGACGCGGCCGCCAAGGGCAGGAACGCTGGGAATCCAGCGTGACGCTATTTCCTACTGCCGTACTGCTTGCTGCTGCCGCTGCATACTTGTTTATATCTGGCCGTGTGATGCTGGATTGCTGGTGAATTTGTAGCATGGGGCGCAAGTCCTGACGCGATTGGCTCCGGCGACGCGCCGAGATCGACGGACAGGCGCACAGCTGTGGACGCCCACGAGAACCGCGCTGCCGCGGATCAATTAGTATATGCGCCCCGCATGCGCCGTGTGCTCGGGTTTTCAAATTCAGAGCAAAGATTTGCTATACGGAGAGTTGTCTGCCATGGGCCCGTGGCTAATGTCGATCGTCTTCTGGATCCGATAAGTGGTTACCATACCACGTGGCAGGTGCCAGCCAATATGATGTTGACCCCTGTTGCTTCGTTCCATTTGCCCCAGGCTAAAATCTCTTAAAATCATGCACCCGCCTTGCCTGACATGCATGCATCTCACTCGCCCGTGGTAGTTGGCGGTGTAAAAACTCCCATTCTCCAACTGCAAATCTAGCACGTGCTCATCAGCTTGCATCATGAACAGAACAGAGCCTCCTGCTCGTATCACTTTTGCAATGTACATCCTGCACGTACATTCACAGAATCCTCATTTTTCTTTCACCAAACTTGTGTTTATGTGTGTACTGTGTACGATACCCTGCGGCGAGGTAATTAATTAGCTAGACATAGCCAAAGCATGTTCCGTGAACTGTGAGTCTTTGACGCTCTCGATTAACTAGGGTCTAGGGTGGCCGGCCGTGTGTGGCTCTGAGTCTGTCGTCTCACTGCTTTGCTCACCCGGCCAGCCCCACAAAGCGTGGAGACTGCGGCAGCAATCAGAGTTACTAGTAATTGCGATCGCGCCCCCACCAGTGCCCTCGATCGACTGCACCTACCACGCCACGCCACGCCACGCACCGAAGTCCGACGACCTATATAACCTCGGCCGGGCAGCGGCGCCGCGCCTCTTACCCCTTGCTTGTATCACAGTGCCATTTGACGACGTCGCCATGGACTCGATGACGACGACCACCCCGCTGCTGCAGCCGGCGGCCGCCGCGAAGGCGAAGCAGGAGGCGGCGCATGGTGCCGGCAGCCGGGAGCTGGAGGCGATCCTGAGCGACGCGTCGGCGCCGTGGGCGCGGCTGGCGTGGCGCGGGGCCGCCGTGGAGCTGCCGCTGCTGCTGCGGGTGGCGCTGCCGGCGGTGGCCGTGTACATGATCAACTACGTCATGTCCATGTCCACGCAGATCTTCTGCGGCCAGCTCGGGAACCTCGAGCTCGCCGCCGCCTCGCTCGGCAACACCGGCATCCAGGTCTTCGCG
This sequence comes from Eleusine coracana subsp. coracana, assembly GCA_032690845.1. NCBI lineage: Eukaryota > Viridiplantae > Streptophyta > Magnoliopsida > Poales > Poaceae > Eleusine > Eleusine coracana. Next base: position 47,967,509 of record CM064430.1, read on the forward strand.
TACGGGCTCATGGTACGTGTAACTGCACTCTGCACCGATCTTGTGTCTTCCTGCTGCGCTACGGCGATGTTCGACTACAACTAGTTCGATAACATCTCATCCGTCTCGCGTGTGGCTAAAATGCACTGTTTTCCGTACATGAAACGAATGCTTACTCTGAGGTGACCCAATGACAATAAGAAAAGTATTTTGTGTCAATATAATGCAAAGTCATATTTCTGATGAAGTTGATGATCAATACTATACTAGTTTTAGATAAGGATATGAGGATCTCTGTACAAATTCAGCAATACAAAGGCATGATTGGTACAGTCATGCAATTCAACCCATCAATACGACACAGCGAATTGAATTGGTTGGTATGATTTGCCCTGCTTGCAGACGTGTGAGTACTTCATTCAACACACATGGCCCAGGTTCCATGTGCAACATGTACCGCCCGTGTCAGTCACGTACGTACGTCGTGTTCAGGTACAGGCAGGGTGTGGGCCTACCTCGTGTCCAACGTCACAAGAGGGATCGTTAGAAAAGTTACTAGGTGACTAAAACTACTGTAAGTAGCAGTAGTTACCAGAACGTAAGTAGATCGAAGAAAGAGAAAATAAATGTACTACTATCAAATAACACAGACACTATCACACTAATGTCACTTAGTAATCTCCTGTGCTTTTGTGGAAACTCGAAATGATTTTCATAAGCATTAATGTAACTCATTATCTAAAAAAAAAGCACTAATGTCACTAACTACCTCCTGTGCTTCAATTTGTCCCCAAACTCAAAATATTTTCATCTAGATTCTCAATGCTCGCGCACGAACTCGATGATTGTGTGCACGCAGCTGGGCATGGGCAGCGCGGTGGAGACGCTCTGCGGTCAGGCCTACGGCGCGCACAAGCACAGCATGCTTGGCGTGTACCTGCAGCGCTCCACGGTCCTGCTCATGGCAACGGGGATCCCCCTCGCCGTCCTCTACGCCTTCTCGGAGCGCGTGCTCGTCCTCCTCGGCGAGTCGGAGCGCATCGCCGCCGCCGCCGCCGTCTTCGTGTACGGCCTCATCCCGCAGATCTTCGCGTACGCGGCCAACTTCCCCATCCAGAAGTTCCTCCAGGCGCAGAGCATCGTGGCGCCCAGCGCCTACATCTCGGCCGCCACGCTGGTCTTGCACCTGGCGCTGAGCTGGGTCGCCGTGTACAAGATGGGCCTGGGCCTCCTCGGTGGGTCGCTCGTGCTCAGCCTCAGCTGGTGGGTCATCGTCGTGGCCCAGTTCGCGTACATCGTGACTAGCCCAAGGTGCAGGGAGACTTGGACCGGGTTCACCGTGCAGGCCTTCTCCGGCCTGTGTGGCTTCTTCAAGCTCTCGGCGGCGTCTGCTGTCATGCTCTGCCTTGAGACATGGTACTTCCAGATACTGGTGCTCATCGCCGGCTTGCTCAAGAACCCTGAGCTCTCGCTCGATTCCCTCTCCATTTGGTAAGACCTGACTTGCTGCGCTTCGTTCTTGAGCTTCGCATCTTTCTTGATTTGGGCCAGTTGCCTATCATGAGCCAACAGAGATCAAACTTTGCTGTTTCCTTTGTGCAGCATGACCGTGAACGGATGGGTGTTCATGATCTCGGTCGGGTTCAACGCCGCTGCGAGGTGCGTGCACGACACAACTGTGCTGAAATGCTTGAAGTTGATGACGCCAGAGGCCGGACTAATCACTGTCTGTGTGTGATTTGCAGCGTGCGGGTGGGGAACGAGCTGGGCGCCGGCAACCCGAGGGCGGCGGCGTTCTCGGTGGTGGTCGTGACGTCGCTCTCCCTCGCCGTGGCCGTAGTGTGCGCCGTCGTCGTGCTCTGCCTGCGTGACCAGCTGAGCTACTTCTTCACCGGCGGCGAGGCCGTGGCGCGCGCGGTCTCCGACCTCTGCCCGCTCCTCGCCGTCACTCTCATTCTCAACGGCGTGCAGCCAGTTCTCTCCGGTGAGTTCACAAATCTTTGTTTCGTTTCTCTGCTCGTACATGGCACGATGCATGAATAACGCTTGCTTGTCCATTTTGGAATTGAAAAAGGCGTGGCGGTGGGTTGCGGGTGGCAGGCGTTCGTGGCGTACGTGAACGTCGGGTGCTACTACATCGTCGGCGTGCCGCTCGGTGTCTTCCTCGGCTTCTACCTCGACTTCGGTGCCAAGGTCGCTGAAAACTCTTGTGATTTGTTGGTTCAGAGTTGTAAAGATAGAGACCACAGTTAGTTTATCGAAAAAATCTTGGCCTCACGTGATCACGTGACACGCGATCAAATTGTATATTGCAGGGCGTTTGGAGCGGCATGGTGATCGGGGGAACCATGACGCAGACGCTCATCTTGCTGTGGGTCACCTTCAGAACCGACTGGAACAAAGAGGTAGCTTTACTCGATGCATGCTACAATAATCATCGTTGTTCCCATCTCGAGAATCTTGGATTACTGTCCGACTCTGATCTTGTGGTTCAGACCAATAACCCAAACTAAAATGTTTGCAAAGGTGGAGAAAGCCAAGGCGAGGCTGGACAAGTGGGAGGACAAGAAGCAGTCTCTCCTAGAAGACTGAAGACAACGGTTACGGCAACGCTCGCACGCACTAATGGGTCCATTGGGTTTTTTGGAGCATGCATGTTTATGCCCCTCATCTTCAGGGGTCACCGTGGTCTGAAATCTGCAGTTAAAATAATGTGTTTTAATTCCCTCCACGTTCAATCTAAGAAAAACAAATAAGATGGAGCTAGTTCAGTATATCTTTGCTTGAAAAGCAAAAAAAAAAAAGAAAAAAAGAAAGAAACCCAAAAAATGAAGCTGAAAATCTGCCAAATGCTGTCCATCGTGGTGATCCTAGTCCATGTCAGTCCAGGTGGCATATTTCGAATGACTACTCCAGTTAATAAAGGAAACTAGTTTCACCTCATCTATTTATTGTTGGACAAGTTGTTAGGAAAGCAGGGCTTTATTAGGTCAGCTTCTACGTAAGTTTTATTAAAAATAACTTCTACACAAGCCAGACACAATAGGGTACAACTTAAAGAGATAATTAAAGGAAATTAATGAACACACCGAACCATCATCTAGATTTGGGCTAGAGTGTTCACACATCACAATCTGGCAGGCTAGAGTGTTCACACATCACAATCTGGCAAACAACTCGTACAACAAATTCTTTTGAGCCAGATACACCATAATGTGACGTCGACCCTTATATTAGTAGAGCAACTCATAAGTTGATACGCCCAATAGCGACATAATTTTGTTCACAAATGAAAATTTTGTTTTTGAATGTTGTTGCTTAATTTTTCAAATGTTCATATTAAAAGAACACAATATAAAAGATTATTAAACCAATTGTCATGTTATCTCAATGAATGATTTTAGTCAGATTATTACAAACCTAGTACATCCATCCATGCAACTTATTCATGTATAGCAATAATACAAATAATGTATATCTTTGAGAGAAAATTCTTACAAATTCTATCTTCATTTCTAACTCTTCTTAGAGCACTAGCGATGTTGTATAAAACCGAACCATCGTCCGACGTGGTGATTCGGTGATCGAACATAACACACTACAACCTTCGAATCAAATGAAAAGCTACGCTTTTATATGGTTCGAACCATGGAGAACCATGGGGAATAAAAAATGAATGTGAATGCATATTTAGGTAAGAGAGAGTCACAATTACATCCGGAAGAACAATGAAAATGCTTTTCTATTCAAAAGTTAGGCTCCACTAATAGAACTTCACGCTGGAGTAAACGAACCATACTAGCGTTCGATTTTTACACAGTTCGTTAACCGAACCAGCATTGCTGGTGCTCTTAGAAATTAATCTCTTAAAGAATATTTCCCACTTATATAATATTAAAAAGTTTCTTAATTTTATCTGAGATCTTAATTATTTTATCTGCGATGCATGACTGACGCTTGCTTGTCTGTGTTTTCGAATTGAAAAAGGTGTGGCGGTAGGTTGTGAGTGGTAGGCGTTCGTGGCATACGTGAACGTAGGGTGCTACTACATGGTCGGTGTGCCGCTCGGCGTCTTCCTCGGTTTCTACCTCGACTTCGGTGCCAAGGTCGCTGAAAACTCTTGTCATTTGTTGGTTCAGAGATCTCAAAAACTCTTGGCCTCACGTGATCACAAGTGACACGCCATCAAATTGTAAATTGCTGGGCGTTTGGAGTGGCATGGTGATCGGCGGAACCCTGATGCAGACGCTAATCTTGCTGTGGGTAACCTTCAGAACCGACTGGAACAAAGAGGTAGCTTACTCGATGCATGCTAGAATAATCATCGTTGTTCCCATCTCGAGAATCTTGGATTACTGTCCGACTCTGATCTAGAAACTCAGACCAATAACCCGAATTGAAATGTTTGCCAAGGTGGAGAAAGCCAAGGCGAGGCTGGACAAGTGGGAGGACTAGAAGCAGTCTCTCCTAGAAGACTGAAGACAACGATTACCAACGGTCACTCGCACGCACTAATGGGTCCATTGGGGTTTTTTTGGAGCATGCATGTATTATGCCCCTCATCTTCAGGGGTCACCGTGTGGTCTGAAATCTGCAGTTAAAATAATGTGTTTTAATTCCCTCCACGTTCAATCTAAGAAAAACATATAAGATGGAGAACCCAGTTCAGTATATCTTTGCTTGAAAAGCAAAGAAAATACCCAGACCCCAAAAAATGGAGCTGAAAATCTGCCGACTGCCAAACACTGCCCATTGTGGTGATCCCAGTCCATGTCAGTCCAGGTGGCATATTTCGAATGACTACTCCAGTTAATAAAGGAAACTACTTTCACCTCATCTATTTATTATTGGACAAGTTGTTTGGAAAGCAGGGCTTTATTAGGTCAGCTTCTACGTAAGTCTTATTAAAAATAACTTCTACACAACCCAGACACAATAGGGTACAACTTAAAGAGATAATTAAAGGAAATTAATGAACACACAGAACTATCATCTAGATTTAGGCTAGAGTGTCCACATATCTCAATCTGGCAAACAACTCGTACAACAAATTCTTAGCCAGCTACACCATAATGTAACCCTTATATTAGTAGAGCAACCCATAAGTTGATACGCCCAATCGCGATATAATTTTGTTCACAAATTTTTTTTTGTTTTTGAATGTTGTTGTTTAATTTTTTAAATGTTCATATTAAAAGAACACAATATAAAAGATTATTAAACCAATTGTCATGTTATCTCAATGAATGATTTTAGTTAGATTATTACAAACCTAGTACATCCATCCATGCAACTTATTCACATATAGCAACAATACAAATAATATATATCTTTGAGCACTGGTAGAGCCACAGGTCCGCCAGACTGGGCCTTGGTCCCCTCTTGTCCAAGGAGGAATTTTCTGAAGATCGACTAGCAATCGAGTAAGCCGACACCATGTCCAATAGTTCAATGTTCGTGAGTGTGCAAAGAAACCATAACTAGGTCATGTCCTTTCGTGCAAAAGCAACTAGGCCCAAACTAAGGCAAGCAACAAAGTGGGCCATTAGGGCCTCGAAGCTATAGGCTAACGACATGTGCTCAATCTCAGTACACGGATCTTTGTCCCCTCAATCCCCAGATCGATTCAACTAAAAAATATCTCCAATTTGATGGATGAGTTTGTTCGTCTCCAAGTCCTCAATTCAATTGATGGGAGGGAACTTTTTTTGCAATTTGGCCCAAGTACAACTAATATTTTATAAAAAGCCTATCAAAATCTATATTTTAAAAGCTGGTCAATCTTAGTCACGCTAATTTATCTGACCTAACACATGTATGTAGTATGACACAAATAAAATATACTTGATTTAGAAAACTCGTCTCACATACATTTAGTCATGCATGTTTGGCGTGATCATATTTATGTGTCACGTCAAATAAATTGGCATGAGTAAAATGGGTTAGATTATGAAAATATAGATTTGATTAGGTTATTTATAAAATATTAGTTAAAAGAGGGTCAAAATATGAAAAAAAAATCCAAGGGAGGTAGATACTACACAATCAAACTAACTCTTTGTACCGCTGGAACACACCAAGAAGAGAAACTGCAGTTGCTGCGGCTCTAGCTAGTACTGTTCATGGTTGGGTCCCCTATGGCTTAGGGCTGGCCCCACTACTTGAACTTCACGCTGGAGCAAACGAACCATACTAGCGTTCGATTTTTAGACAGTTCGTTAACCAATCCATCATTACTGGTGCTCTTACAAATTGATCTCTTAACAGATTTCCCACTTATATAATATTAGAAAGTTTCTTAAATTTATCTGAGATCTTAATTATTTATCATTTTATAATATTGGATTTGGTAGTCTTTGATCCTTATGTATTAGATAAGATAATATTACAACTTCTACTGTATAAAATTAAGTTTGTTGTATTCTTTAGTACTTATCGGTGATGTGGGAGTATGAGTCTCCACACCGCCTGCTACACAAGATCATAAGCCACAAAAGATCATGAAGGATTCTAGACATGCATCCTGGTCAAAGGAAACATGCGCATGTGCTGGTGGGGCCCATGTCCTATGCCCCCCCCCTCTCGTTCTCTCTGTTGGCTGCAGTGCAAGAGGGCACCAGACCCGAGGCAAGAATAGTAGCACCTACCTGTTACTGCACGAGGTGGGAGGCCCCTTGTCCAATAAAAAGGGAGCACTCGGGGTCGGCAGAGGGGGGTTGGCTCCCTTTTGCAGCGAGGGATTTCTTCTTCCTCCTTTCAACTCTCCATAGCTCGAGAGCTTGAGCTCTTATACGAAGATTTACACATTCCACAAATAATACAGTTAAGCAGGATATAGAGCCATTAGCTTAGCTTCTAGGCAGCCTGAACCTAGATAAAATTCTTGTGTGTTTTTATTCGCTCTTATTTAGCTATTTCTTTGGAGATTATAGCATGTTCATCCTCTAACCGAACCATCAAGGGACGGTTCTTAACCCCCATATGTGGGATATTCACACATCCACAATACTATTTTTAGCAATCGTAATTTAAACCAGACATTTACAAGACCTTATCAAAGAAATATATAGTTTAGTCTTATATTGACATTGCCTAAAATTAAAATAAATTAAACATATATTAGTTGAACAAATAATATATGCTTGAACATAATAGATCTTTTCAATAGGTAATCTATGATTTATAAAAGAAATAGCAAGTGAATTAATGACAAATAAGACATATCTCAAAATGTTGATGAGTATCATATGTCATGAAAAAAAGTTAACATTTAGATACAATTGAATCCTTTAAACATCCTTTACTCAAAATGAATCAAAACTAAAGTCTATACGTGGAGAAGTAGTTGGTGCAAACTTTCTTATTTTTACATTTTCCCTTTAAGATTTATCAATTTTATCATATCTGATAAATAAAGTCGAGTTTGGTCCATTTTGTTTGCTTGTATGTCTGCTGTCTCACCTCCTCTTAACATGTCTGAAGTTTTCAGAGTTTCCTAAAGCTTCTTGTGGATTCGTAAATAACAAGTTTTCACCAAATATTTTCGTCACTCGCTGGTAGCTGGGAGAGAAAGCAATGGATTAACATGATACGAGTTGAAAATGAATGGTTACAGTACTTGTACCAACATCAATCTCTTAATTCTATTGTTTTGCAATAACATACAGATCAAAAATATAATTCCATATAGTATCAGAAATAAAGCCAACTAGAAGCCTAGAGAAATATAACTTGTACCAACATCAATCTCTTAATTCTATTGTTTTACAATAACATACAAATCAAAAATATAATTCCATATAGTATCAGAAATAAAGCCAACTAGAAGCCTAGAGAAATATAGTAGCATATAGAGAGGTGCGTGGTGAACTAGTGATTAGTTAGCTAGCACGGCGAGTTACTCGATCCCATTACTATCACAAATAGCTACTGTAGCATCGGCTAAAAAATAGTATAGAGGTGGAGATGACAATCTGCCGCTACATCACTATAACTAAAAATAAAACTCAATAACGGTATGTGCAAGTTCACCGTCGCTAGAGAAAATATTGTAGCAACGGGTATTAACGTTGCCCGCCGCTATATTTTAGTCGAGAAAAAAAATGGAGCTCCAATCGTTGACACCTTCATCGTCGCCCAGAGCTATCGTTTGCCGCTGCCGCTGTCTGTTGGCGCTGCCACTGTCTGCTGGTGCTTCCACGCCATAGTCGCACGTGACATGAGCCACCGCCTAGAGAGGGGAAGGCATTGGTCGTGCACCACCATCCGGAGAGGGGAGGTGGCCGGATCTGGCCACCGCGTGCATCGCCATCCGGAGGTAGGGAGCTGGGGTGCGCTCAAGAGGAGGGAGAGAGTGGGGAGCCACCGGAGAGGACAGTCTGCCTCGGATTTGCCTGCCGATCGCTGCCTACCATAGAGTGAGAGCATGGGTGACAGATTCAGCGACCATAGGCCACTCACCATGTGCCACCAGACCGCGCACCACCAGACCACGCTCGCTGAGGCCTCTCCTCTCCAGAAACACGTGCCGCTGGGCAGCGTTCACCAGCTTGGGGTGGGACAGCTGGAACACCTACCCGTTACTGTGCGAGGTGGGAGGCCCCTTGTCCAATAAAAAGGGAGCACTCGGGGCCGACAGAGGGGGGGGGGGGGGGGGGGGGGTTGGCTCCCTTCGGCAGCGAGGGACTTCTTCTTCCTCCTTTCAACTCTCCATAGCTCGGGAGCTTGAGCTCTTGTACGGAGATTTACACACCCCACAAATAATACAGTCAAGCAGGATGTAGGGTCATTAGCTTAGCTTTTAGGCGGCCTGAACCTAGGTAAAATTCTTGTGTGTTTTTATTCACTCTTATTTAGCTATTTCTTTGAAGATTATAGCATGTTCATCCCCTAACTGAACCATCAAGGAACGGTTCTTAACCCCCATATGTGGGATGTTCACACATCCACAGTACTATTTTTAGCAATCGCAATTTAAACCAGACATTTAGAAGACCTTATCAAAGAAATATATAGTTTAGTCTTATATTGACATTGCCTAAAATTAAAAATAATTAAACATATAATAGTTGAACAAATAATATATGCTTGAACATAATAGATCTTTTCAATAGGTAATCTATGATATATAAAGGAAATAGCAAGTGAATTAATGACAAACAAGACATATCTCAAAATGTTGATGAGTATCATATGTCATGAAAAAAAGTTAACATTTAGATACAATTGAATCCTTTAAACATCCTTTACTCAAAATGAATCAAAACTAAAGTCTATACGTGGAGAAGTAGTTGGTGCAAACTTTCTTATTTTTACATTTTCCCTTTAAGATTTATCAATTTTATCATATCTGATAAATAAAGTCGAGTTTGGTCCATTTTGTTTGCTTGTATGTCTGCTGTCTCACTTCCTCTTAACATGTCTGAAGTTTTCAGAGTTTCCTAAAGCTTCTTGTGGATTCGTAAAATAACAAGTTTTCACCATATATTTTCGTCACTCGCTGGTAGCTGGGAGAGAAAGCAATGGATTGACATGATACGAGTTGAAAATGAATGGTTACAGTACTTGTACCAACATCAATCTCTTAATTCTATTGTTTTGCAATAACATACAGATCAAAAATATAATTCCATATAGTATCAGAAATAAAGCCAACTAGAAGCCTAGAGAAATATAAATTGTACCAACATCAATCTCTTAATTCTATTGTTTTGCAATAATATACATATCAAAAATATAATTCCATATAGTATCAGAAATAAAGCCAACTAGAAGCCTAGAGAAATATAGCAGCATATGGAGAGGTGCGTGGTGAACTAGTGATTAGTTAGCTAGCACCGCGAGTTACTCGATCCCATTACTATCACAAATAGCTACTGTAGCGTCGGCTAAAAAATAGTATAGAGGTGGAGATGACAACCTGCCGCTACATCACTATAACTAAAAATAAAACTCAATAATGGTATGTGGAAGTTCACCGTCGCTAGAGAAAATATTGTAGCAACGGGTATTAACGTTGCCCGCCGCTATATTTTAGTTGGGAAAAAAAATGGAGCTCCGATCGTCGACACCTTCATCATCGCCTAGAGCTATCGTTTGCCGCTGCCGCTGTCTGTTGGCGCTGCCACTGTCTGCTGGTGCTTCCACGCCATAGTCGCACGTGACATGAGCCACCGCCCAGAGAGGGGAAGGCATCGGTCACGCACCACCATCCGGAGACGGGAGGTGGCTAGATCTGACCACCGCGTGCACCGCCATCCGGAGGTAGGGAGCTGGGGTGCGCTCAAGAGGAGGGAGGGAGTGGGGAGCCACCAGAGAGGACAGTCTGCCTCGGATTTGCCCGCCGATCGCTGCCTACCGTATAGTGAGAGCATGGGTGACAGATTCAGCGACCATGGGCCACTCACCATGTGCCACCGGACCGCACACCACCAGACCACGCTCGCTGAGGCCTCTCCTTTCTAGAAACACGTGCCGCTGGGCAGCGTTCACTGAGGCCTCACCTCCCCAGTACCACTCGCCACTGGGACATTCTCGCCGAGGACTTGGCTCATCGCGGCCGCGCGCTCGTCGGGGTCTCGCTTCGCCAGGAGTCGTATGCTCGCCTAAGAGAGAGAGGCGGCAGATTTATTTTGGGCCACCACTACGTGATTTGAGCTCCTGTCGCTACAAACCCTTTTTCTGTTAGTGTATAGTCCTTTTGGTTGAGCTAAGTCACGTCCAAGAAAATAGGACATAAAGTTTTGCCCTTTTGGTTGCATTTTGCTATCTCGAATTAACAAACTTTATAAGAGTGTTTCTAATAAAATCCTAGCAAAATGGACATAATATTGGTATAAGGAATAAGGGATTCACAATTAGTTTTTTTTTAAAAAAAGTAAAGACTCAAGGTGTGTCTTTTCCTTACAAATTTCTATGGAAGGTTAAAATTCGTCAAAGAATACAAGTTTTTATATTTTTTTAGAAGAAAACTAGTGCCTGAACTTTTATTGCATTGGTAACAACATATAGGTTGTTACAAAAAAATTACATGAGATTATAAGTGATGCTTCATGAAGCAGGGCAAAAAAAAAAAACTATCTAGGAGCCTATTCAGGAAGATTGTTAATCCATGTTTGCAGGAGGGCGCGGTCTTGAGCATTGCAGCACCGGTGCGACCGGAGAAAGAAATCTTCATGACAACTTTGAGTGATGGTGAGGTTGGATTCATCTTCATGTCGAAAAACTTTTGCATTTCTACATTTCTAGTTGTTCTACAAGAAGCAAGTAATAATTGTTGACTCTATTTTAGGAGGAGCAATGATGAACTCAGGAACATGCTCCCAGATATACCTGAGCATATGGGCCTGCGAAAATGGGCCAGCCCGCAGCCTACAGGAAAAAGCACGACTCGAGCCCAGCACAACATGGTTTTAACCAGGCCCAGGCCAGCCCATGGCATGGTGCGGGCTATGTTATGGGATGACCCAAAAGCCCATAGCACGGCACATAACCTGACCCAGAAAGAGTGTTGGCCCGCTAGGCCCGATAGGCTAGACAAGCCCAGCCATCGGCGCCAGCAGGCCTTGCGCCCCCCTCCCCCAACCCCAACTCCCCTAGCCGTCTAGCCGAGTCCCCATCTGTCCCGACCCCGACCCCGACCCCGTGAAACCCTAGCACGCTGCCTCTGCTCCCACGCCGTGCCGCCGGTCCACCGCTGACCTCTCCTCCCCATGTGGCCACGCCGCCGGTCTGCCCTCCCCTACCATGCCGTGAGCCACCGCCGACCTCTCCTCCCCATGCGGCCGCGCTGCCGGTCCGACCTCTCCTCCCCGTGCGGCCGCGCCGCAGGTCGGCCCTCCCCTCCCGCGCCGCGAGCCGTCGGTGACCTCTCCTCCCTATGCCGTGAGCCACCGTCGGCCTCTCCTCCCCGCGCTGCGCGGCCTCCTCCGATCCTCCCCGTGCTAGCCGGGCTGCCGTGCTCTCCGGGCCCTCGGGCCAAACGGGCCAACACAGCATGGTCGAAGCCTCTATGGGCCTTGCCATGGGCCGGCCACTAGGCCCGGGGCACACTAAGGCATGGCCCGGTCGACCCAGCGTGCCTGTCCGTGCCGTGCTGAACCAGGCTGAAAGGACCGAGTGACCGAGAGGGGGGTTGAATCGGGAACTCACACTATGTACCAAATTCGCCAAATCCTAAAACCGATCACTCAAAACAACTCCTACACAATCCTAGTGGTGATCACACTCGCAAGATAATGATCCTATGGAAGGAACAACAAGCTAAGCATACTAGTGGATCACGCAAAGGCAATACAACTCCTATGCAATTCTAGTGGTGATCACACTAGCAAGATAATAGTTCTATGGAAGGAACAACAAGCTAAGTATACTAGTGGATCACACAAAGGCAATACAACACCTATACAATTCTAGTGATGATCACACTAGCAAGATAATAGTCCTATGGAAGGAACAATAAGCTAAACATACTAGTGGATCATACTAAGGTAATATAACTCCTATGCAATTCTAGTGATGATCACACTAGCAAGATAATATTCATATGGAAGGAACAACAAGCTAAGCATACTAGTGGATCACACAAAGGCAATACAACTCCTATGCAATTCTAGTGGTGATCACACTAGCAATATAATAGTCCTATGGAAGGAACAACAAGCTAAGCATACTAGTGGATCACACAAAGGCAATACAACTCCTATTCAAGTTAGTTACCAAAGATACGTGGAAGCAAACAACTAGCTAGCAAGGAGTTCTACTCAAGCAAAGCTACTAGATCAACAAGCATATAGAAAGCATACAAGCATGAGTAGCACAATACATACTAGGGTGATCAATCAAGCCAAAGCAACTCCTATACATGCTAGTGATCAAGTATGAAGGCTAAGCACTACTAGCAAGTAAAGGAGCATATTCATGCAAGTCTACAAGGTAGTCAATTAGAGCAAGGTAAACACACAAGCAAGAATAGCATGGTATGTAAATGCGGAAAGTAAAGCATCATAGTAAGGAGTAGAGTAAGAGATGGCTCATAATTTTTTCCCAAGGTCTTGGAAGGATGTCGCCTTCCCCTACTCATCGTTGAACAACTGCCGCCAGAGTCCCGGCCCCTCCCGCCACCAAGTGGAGTTCTCGCCCACAAGCCCGCAATCACTCCTCAAGTGAAGACATGATGTGCGTCACCGCTGCACAAAGCACAAGCTCGCCTCCCTCGAGAACTTGTCAGACTCCTTGAGCCGACACGGGCGCTCACTATTGATGCCCCTTTTACCGACGGGCTCAAACCGTGTACAAACGTGTGATGGCCTTTACAACCAATCACGATAGACTCGATCACCGACACCTAACCGGTCTAGGTCTCACCATAGACCAAGAGTGACAACCTAGATCACACCCTCAAGGACACCCTAGCCTTAGATGTGCATCAATGCTCATGTTACTCTCACTAGCACTCTCAAGATATCCAATATCCTCTCCTAGTGCTCCTTTCTTGGCCCTTTGGCTCCCAATAGATGCTCCCAACAATCCTAATGGCCAAAGGCAGTCTCCAAGACCCTAGCAATGAGTTTATATAGGCTTCTAACCTCAAATTAGTCGTTGCTCCACGAAATCACCTTTCTGGGTGCACTGACTGGACTGTTCGGTCTCTGCCTGACCGGACCATCCGGTCACTCCTGTAACGGCTCTCCTAGCCGTTGGCTCCTCTGTGCACAGGCGATTCCCTTGTACTGATCGGACCGTCTGGTCAGTAGACCAGACCGTCCGGTCTGTATAAGTCGTCGGACTCTACAACACTGGCTTCCTCTCTGCCCCGTGCTTCACCCATACAGATCGGACCGTCCGGTCTCTATGGTCCCTTGCACAGATAGATTCCTTGTTCCTCGCTGGAAGTCCCAGACAACTCCACATAGTGACCGTGCAGTCCGGTCTCCACTGACCCCTCTGTCCGGTCTCTATGTCCAGAAGCTGAAACTTATCGTCCTCGCTTGACTTTGTTTCCCGGCTTCTTTGAACAGCTCTTTGGCTTCTTCACTGTCACCTAGTGCTTGTGATTTCACCGAGCATCCATGCACATCACCGACTAGACATGACCTAAGAGAAATGACCTAGACCCCCTTGATAGTCTGGTTTTTCCTATAGACTCAAAGCCCTAACAACTAGACAGGTGTTCCCAACACTTGCTCCATAGCTTGTCCTCAGCTTTGATCCATCTCCATCAACCCTTGGACTCCATCAAGCTCACAAGCCTCCATGCTTGCGATCATTGTCATCAATCGCCAAGGCAACCATCAATGATCGTCATAAGATAGATAAGGTTTATTACATGCACAATACTCGTGTAGACATTAGTCATATTTCATGTTTATCATTCATCACCAAAACAATCATACCTTGGGGTGACCTCAATGGTCATGAACCTTACAATCTCCCCCTTTTTGGTGATAGATGACAACCACTACTTATGATGATCCAAAATGAACGAGCCCCGAAAGAATAAGAAGGAATGAACAAAAGACTCGAACAAAAACAAGGAACCAAGAGAAAAGATAGGTTTGAATAGATTACCTTGGTTCTTACCTTGGAAGTAGTCTCCCCCTTGGAATGTGCTTGGTGTTGAGGGAGAACTACGCAATTGCGTAGCGCACTAGATATTGAGCTTGAGTTGAATTTTGCGCCCGTCATGGTGTCGTGGTAGTCGATCTTATTGATGTAGACACGCACCATGGACGTAGATGTTCATGTCGGTGTAGATATTCATTGTTGTTGTAGACATGCACTATTGTTGTTCTTATCCATGTTGATGTAGATGTTCATCTTGTCATGACATTCATATGTACTCCAAGTGAACATGCACCATTGTCTTGATCATCTTCATGTTCTCCATATTCATCTTCTTTTGTTCATCTTATTTTGATCTTCATGTTCTTCCTTCATATTCTCCATATTCATCTTCTTTTGATCTTCATGTTCTTCTCGACTTGGCTTTCGGATCTTCATGTTCTTCTCACCCTTTGTGTTATCAATCTAGACTTGGCTTTTGGATCTTCATGTTCCTTCTCCCCCTTTGTCACCTATCACCAAATACCACAAGCCAAAGACAAAACACAAGAGAACCAAGGAGCAAATAATAAATGGCAAGAGTTAGGAAACTCCCCCTTTCATGGTGCTCCTCCTTGGTCATGATGGTGTTTCACCATAGCTCCCCATACACACATGACTCAACAAAATATTTCTTCAAGAAGCAATGGTTAGTCATTTGTGTGATGGGAATGTATGAGTCACTTGTCTTTGAGCCACGTGAGTAGATTTAACCTTGGAGCTCGTTTGAACATGACTCAATGGGCATGAAGCACAATCCTTTTCTTTGGTCACACTTATGGAGATGTAATCTCATATAGATCATGAGGCAAAAACTTCTCCAAATGTGACAAGCCTCCTTTGTGTTTCCTATATGATGCATGCAACAAGCATTTTACATATGCAACGAAAATAAACATGCCATGTGGATGCAAGCAATATTAAACAAGACACAAAGGAAACCTAACAATGTCATGTTTGAACCCCTCCCAAGCTTACTCACTATAAGCCATACCCTTGCCTTGAGAGAAGCCAAACCACCATCTCAAGCATTCCCCCTTGCTTATAGCTATCTTGGATGGGTTAGACATTGACTAATTTTTATGTGTTTTTATTTTAGTTATTTACACATACATGGATGCAAAGCATACTAGCCACAAAGGAGTCCTAATTACCATGCAATGCAAAAGAGGAAAAACACACTACAACTACCAAGAACAAACACGGTTACCTCCCTCATGAGTAGATAGGTCATTGAGGTCCATGTTACTTGTGGTGGACTTTGCATGATCTTCATGAAAGCGCTCGGTCCACCACCACCACCATCTAGGTCTTGTTCTTGGGCACCCACTTGTACGTAGCCGATCTCTCAAGATCAACAATGCACTTAGGCATCCATATGCTCTTGACCTTTCTCTTCTTGTTTGGTGGTCCCAAAGACTTTGCTTTCACCTTGCCATCCTTTGCCCCTAAAAATCTTGAAATGGGTGTTCTCATGGAACAAGTTAGCATTAGTTAAAATAATGGAACTTCTCACCATAGGGAAATCCTTGATGGTGTGGCCATCCTTGCAACACCTCTCGCAATAGTAGTCATCAGCGAGTAGGGGTCTGATCCATTCATGGATGGAATCACTCTTCCCGATGGTATCGATGGTGGTGGGATATGAGCCAAGTTCCCGGTGGGAGACATTGTTCACAAGGTTTCTCCCAAGAGTCTCCTTGTGGATGGCTCTACCACGTGTGAGCCTCTCGAAGCCATCCATCATCATCTTCCTCTCTTCCTTGAGCTTATGATATTTCTTCAAAACAAATGACTCAAAGAAAGAAACCTCGACTGAGGTGGTTAGTTCATCACATATAGTAGAAGCATCACTCTTAGATGAACTAGAGGAAGGAGAGGCAAGGTTTTCAACATTGATGGTCTCGTAAGTAATCTCAAGGGCCTTGTACTTCTCATGAAGCTCTACATGATCACCCTTGAGTTTGTCATAACTCTTGTTTAGGGCTTCATGAGATGTGACAAGGTCCTTGAGCTCACTCTCAAGGTCACCAACCTGGTCCATAGCCAACTTACATTCTTTTCTTATGACTTCCAATATTTTGGATTTCTTGATGGCGATGTCACGAGCTTGCTCAAGCATACTGCAAAGCATGACGCAGGAGGGCTCCTCAACTTCGCTGTCATCGCTGCTCTCATCCTCACTCTTCCCAAGTTGGCTCGTGGCCATGAGGCACATGGGAGGTGGAGGAAGAACTCGTGGAAGTGTGGTCTTGATCGTGGCTAGGCCGTTCACTTCATCATCGTGACTTGAAGAGGAGGATGCTTCACTTGAGTTGTCATTTGTCCACTCCCCAACAAGAGCCTTGTGTGAGAACTTCTTCTTGAACTCCTTTCCTTTGCCCTTGTCTTTGTTGAAGTACCTCCTTTTCTGGTACTTGACTTTGGGTCTAGGATGGTATTCTTTTTGAGTGGGAGGAGTTCTATGTGAAGTATCTTGTGTGTCATGGATTATTTGTTCTCTTGAGATATGAGTGTCTTGAATTTGCAATGAGATGGGGGAATCACTCATATGCTTTCTTATCTTGGAACTAGAGCTTGGAGTGGATGTGGGGATGTTATGTGAAGAGCCTTGAGAAGTAGCTTGAGGTGAAGAATATGGAGGGGGTTGTGGCTCACTTCTCTCTTCATTTTCCTTAGGGCTAGGTGGATGCACTCTCATAGAATCTTGGAAGGATATGGAAGGTGTATCATTAACATCTTGGGTTGGTTCTTGTACCTCGAAGGATGGGGTTGGTTGAGGTGGTGGAGTAGAGGGCTCATCAATATTACCATCACGGAGTAAGACCTCGCTCACGGGCATGTTTCTCAAAGCTTCACTTGTTGGTTCAACTCCAATGTTCACTTTATGGAATAGTAGCCCTTCCTTTGCATTCTCAATCATTGCACCATCCTCATCAAATGTGAACTTGAATCCCATGTTACAAAGTTGACCATTGGTGAACATGGTTGGCTTCCCAGTCATATGTTGGGTGCACCCATTATTAAGAGTCCAATGAGTACCTCCACTCTTGTAGTTGACCCTGGTGGTAGCCATAAGACAAGCACTAGAGGAAGAAGGGTTAGTATCCAAAGCATTGCTCAATTGACTTGCACTAACCTCATCATGACGAACCATGAGACCATCCTCATAATTAGGGATTCTTGCAATCCCATCCTGAATTCTCCTCCGTATAGGATGGTGGAAAGCACGACACCTCCATTGTCCATGACCATCCCCCATGTGCACATTGTCAAGGTAGATGAAGTAATGGGGAGGATCATAGAGGTTAGCGACATGCTCAAGCATGTGTCCCACTTGTGAGTGGAGCACAAGTATCATCTCCATTGCTCTCTCAATTGAGAGCTCATGCCTTCTATTGATTACCTCCTCAACCAAGAAACCCCTCTCATGAGTTGTGATTTGCATGAGGCACTTGTCAATCACTTCATGTGGTGCAATCCTCCATAGTCCCCTGAAAGAGTTTTATCCTATACACAAGATCATAAATGCATAAGAGAGTCTCACAAAGGTCATCATTCAGATTTCTCACAAACTCATCAAATTGAAAGAAGTAATCATGTTGGTGAGCTCAACGAAGATGTCAATGTCGATCTTGTGGTGGAGGAGGTGGAGGCACCGGAGCCGTAGTGGTGAGATCGATCATCTCAAATGATCGTGTAAACATTGTGGTCGGCGCTCCCCCTACACCAATGCGTGGTCCACCCGAAGTGCTTGGAGTAGAACTTGGAATGGCACTTGAGGTAGAGCTTGATGATGCGCTTGATGAAGAGCTTGGTGTAGGTCTTGATCCGAAGGGGTTGTGGAAGTTGTTGCAAGACGATCTTGTGGAGGGATCAAAGAAGTTTGAGCTCAAAGCTACTTCTTTCCCTTTACTTGAAGATGCTTCATTGTTTGTCTTCAACGTCTTCTTCCCCGCCATGCTCGCGGTGATCTCCTCATCCTTGAAGAGCAGATCAATCACATCCTCGATGGAGAGACTCTTCTCCAAGAGAAGGTCAAGGGTGACGTAGAAGAGCTTGCTGCTCAGAAGCAAGGAGATAATCTTCTCAACTCTCACAATCTTGGGAAGCTCAAAAGAAGTTGTCCCAATCCTGTCCACAATACCCCGCAAGCGAATAAGAGAGTCAAGTAAGTCCTCATTGTCATTAGCATGAAAAGTAAAGAACTCCTCAAGAAGAGAACTTGTCGAAGCTTGAGATCGGTAGTAAATGTATAGGGCTACATCGAGACTAAGAACTACAATGGTAACACAAGACGCCGAGTTATACAGGTTCGGGCCCTCTCGATGAGAGTAAAAACCCTACGTCCTGTGTTCTGTGTATTGTATTGATGTTGTAGAAAAACCTCTGTCTACCTGTCCCTCGATGAGGGGCACCCTGCCGCCTTATATATCCGGTTGGCAGGGGGGTACATGAAGAGTCCTAGTAGTAACCCCTTAGGATTTACATAAAAAGTATATCTCTACATGCCTTGTGCTCCAAGTTGAGTCGGTCGGCTTCCTTGTTGATGAAGTACCCGGTCGGCTACTGACTTAGTCTTGTATGAGGATACTTGTAAGGCAAGTATCCCACAATAGCCCCCGAGTGCTTCCTGATTTTGAGCTTCAACTCTCAAAACGATCTTCAATATAGATCATAAATTAGGAAGACCTCTTTATTGAAGTTCCTGATAGATCTGGTGCACCGGTTAGGTGCACCTAATCAGGTGTAGCCCCCGACTCTTGTATAATTTGGAGACTTAATAAATGATACAAGAGTCTAATTATATTAGCTCTTATTATTTTGTATGTAATTTTACTCAAACCATCAAGCTTGAGTCTAACAGACCTCTGGTTATCAAACCAGTAAGTTAACTTGCAAAGCTTCAGCCTTGCCGACCGATTATTAAATAGGCCGAGTGACATTCATCATGTCCGACTGACTGGTCGGTCTGAATTTTATGACATTAATCATATTTAACTCATGTGGACCAATATGACATCAATCATATAATGGTACTAAGCTAAATGACATCATTCATAATACAGCATTTCCCTAATAATTAGTCACTCTAATTATCCATAAGTCTAATTTTGATAGTTTGGTTATTGACTTCAATCAATACCATAACCTTTGAACTTATATCCATATGACCATCAAGTCCTTTGCTACATGATCATCAAATCATATAGATATGGTTAAATATTTTTCAAATGCTTCTCATCAAAGAAGCCCCCAAGCTTTATTTCTCAAGGTCTTAGACCCTAATCATATTTGAAGGCCCTTAATTGATCTTCGCTTGAGCAAAAAATCGTCATCAATGTACGGCCCACCCCGGCCCGTGGGACCCTTAGGTCAAAAAGCGGGAGTATAAAAGGCAGCGTCGAGTTGACTCTTAGTCCACGCAGCATTTGCGCACAAACCCTTCGTCTTCCTCGTGCCTCCTCTATTCTCAGCGACTCCTCAGCTTTCCAACTAGGATTAGCACCTTCACTTCCGGCCGCCGCAGATCTCACCGCGCTTAGCCCCCAAGCCTCCGCTAGGGTTTAGCATTTGATCCGCCACACCCAAAACAATCATCGCCATGGGTCACAAGAAGGTTTCCACCTCGATCCCTGCCACTCCCACTGCCGCTGTCGTGTCCTCCTTATCGGAGATCGACATCCCGGAGCAGCTTCGGGAGTTCTCGAAGAGCAACCTCTCCCAGGTCGATATGAATCAGATGGTGGTCGACGGCATCCTTCCAGAGCAAGTGCGGATCAACTGGAAGGTACCCCGTGAATCTTACCCCATCCCTATTCATAAACAGATAGTTGTATTCCGCTCGTTCTTCGAGCACGGTTTTGGAGTCCTCTGCTGCAGCTTCTTACGCGGGCTCCTTTTCTTTTATGGGATTGAGCTTGTCAACCTCAATCCCAATTCCATTCTTCACATCACCATCTTCGTACATATGTGCGAAGCATTTCTGGGAATCCTTCCCCATTTCAATTTATTCCGTCATCTGTTTGTCCTCCATCCGCTGCCGACCAAGGACAATCAAGTAGCTATAGGCGGCGTTGGCTTCCAGTTGCACAAGAAGGAGGCCTACATTAATGTGTCATTGAAGACCGGGAACAAGAATTGGAAGGATGAGTGGTTCTACTGTGACAACCCTCCCCCTATTCTTGCCGACTTCACTGGTGCCAAGGCGATTCCTCTGGCGCAATGGACGGAGAAGCCCAATCCGACCAACCCTCAGGTGGTCCCTCTGCTAAAGAAGATAGCTGACTTGAAGGTTGAAGGCATTGATGGAATTACTATTGCCAAAAGCTTCATAGTACGTAGAGTGCAGCCCCTGAAGCTACAGAGTCACCCGGCATGGAACTATGTCAATAATGACGAAACCAGGGAGGTGCCTGACCCACCGAATGGTGAACTTCGTAAGAAACGCCTGTTGAAAATGTTTGAAGGAGATATTGTTGGTCGTAGTTATGCACCCACTTATATACCGCAAGAGAACGACGTATAGTTGTAGCTCTTTTTCCCTCAGAGTATTCCAAGGTTATCGAATCCACAAGGAACGAGCGGGACTATTACTATTAAAGGCTTACTAACAGATTGCAATGGTTGGGTTGGTGTGAATGATGACGGTGAGAGAGTGGTGGATGAATGTTATTAGAGATGTAACAGGATAATGAAGGATTCTCTCTTTCGGATTGGTTCACTAGCATGCAACCTTATTCTTATTAACTCGGATGATGATTCCAATATTCTACAAGACATGGTGGTTTCGTTCACCCTGGTTATCACTACAGAGGTTATTAACTCCCCACTGGTTTCTTGCACTATGCAATGGGCAGAAGTGTACCGGCCGATACACTAATAAAATAGATGCACAATTGAGTTCACTACATAGATTGAATTCATCAAGAGATTATCAATAAGTATGAGAGTTACATGACCAGATCCTCGCACCAGAGAAGAGAATATGAGACTACTCGCTCATCCTCCTGCAAAGCATAGCAGAAAGGCGAGAAATAGCGCTGGAACGCGCACGAGCCGATCGACACAACCGTCGCGCCAATCGGTGCGACCTCCCTTCTGGTGGTTCTCGTCGGTGTTGACCAACCGTCGCCGCCAATATCCTGAAACCCTAGTTCTAACAACTGGATATCACGATTGTTGTCTCTCCCCTTCTCTCCTGGCTCTTGATAGATGTCTTCCTTTTATATCAGGCGAGATTAGGTCAACTTCCACCGACTTTGACTTGTATTGGGCTGGGCCTCTGTCCTTGGACCGAATTATGCTTTTCATTGTCTTTTACCCTCCTGTGCTGATCGGCGCAGGCCCGCGCCGATCGGCGCGGCTCTGTATCTGTTCCATCCTTGTTGCTCTTTGATTCCTTCTCCATAATTGCCCTGTTTTATACCTGTTTTCTGCAATTACATCCAAAACAGAACAACTACAAATATATGCAAATATGGGGTGAATTGTTAGTCAATACCACCAAATTAAGACGTAAAATATCCCTTTTTGGTAGATAAAATGGGTAGTTAGAAACCACCAACAGTTCCCCCACACTCATATCATTGCTAGTCCTCGAGCAATACAAAATCAAATATGTAGCAAGAATCTTCACATCACCTCTCCTTCAATCAATATCAATTATCAATTTTACTTGCCCCACAAAGATTTTCTCTCACCCTCTTTCAAACCAATCGGTACTTCATACTTGAATTTAATCAAATTACCACAAAACCTTTTCAAAAACAATTTTAGTTTTCTTTACTCATCTTTAGCATTGAGCATCATGCAATTGGTCTTCTCTAAATCTCTCAAGTGTATTTCCTTCCCTCTCCTATCTAATTAATGATTGTATATGGATCTTGGAGGGCTATATAACTAATTAAACCATAAAGTTAACCATGTCAACAATGTGCTCAATCATGCTCACTAAGAAAGTATTTTCTAGGAAAAGAAATTTTAATGACCGAGAAGAGGAACAAAGGAGATCTAATGAAAAAGGTTTCAATAAGAACAATGGCAAAGAGTAAGAGATAATCAGAAAGCTGCTTTCTTTGATAATCTTGCTGCATCTCAGGGAATAATTTTTCTCTTTGTCTCTTTTTTCTTCTTCTTTTTTTTATCTGCGCCAATCGGTTCCACAGCTGCGCCGATCGACGCAGTCTATATATTTATTTTTTTTCTTTCTTCTTCTTCCTTTTTCTTCCTCTTTATTCTATTCCTAATATGATCGACAATTTCTGTCTTGCACCAGCATCAAATGTTTTCTAAATCCTCTCTTTATTGAGAATATAGGTTATATCAAGGAGGAGGGAGAAGCAAAGACGTATGGTTTTCATGATAGCAAGGAATTTATATGGATAAGAATGGCAAGACATACAGAGGTAAACAAATAGATCATCCATTCCTAATTTGGTCAAAATCATGAGCAAAGAGTTGACAAGTTACTTACAATTCAATTAATTTAAAAGTGTAGCTTGCTCTCATTCACTTGGCTTATGTAGGCATATCAGACCCTACTTTTGCTTTGGCTTCGGATGAGTCAAAAGAAGTTTTCACAAATTCAAAGCATAAAAGTTAGGTGGTAACCAACTAATTCAAGTAATCAACCGATCAATCATCAAAAAGATAAGATAAATAATATGGGGCACTTTCAATTTGACAATCGACACTAACTTTATTAATGACAATGCAATAATTCAAACTACATAAAGAGTTTTAAAGCAACTCTCAACATCACTCATGACTCTCTTAAGCACACTTAATAAGAAAAACAAACAAAACTAAACTTAAAAACACTTAAAGACCATGACTAATGGAAGCCCTTCCCCCACACTCAAAATTTGCAATGTCCTTATTGCAAGAGAAGAAACTCAACTAATCATGGAGACCATGCCTGTTCAAGACTCGAAAAATCCGACTTATGTTTCTTATGAGAAAAGTGTAATCCACTTCATTCATCTCGATTGCATCATGGATTCTCTGATCCACATCCCTTTGATGCCTGTAGGCACGATCCCTGTCTTGATACAATCTTTCAATATTCCGGCGGTAGACAGGACAACAAACTGGTGGTTGCAGACTACGATTTTCAACACTGCATTACCATTAACTCTTGTTGAAGTTCCTGCCACCCTATCATTGTTACATTCTGCAAACGTTCCCCAATTTTCAAACTTAGGACTTTCAGAGCTTCTCTGCATATCATAATCCTCTCCCGCATATCCAGACATACTAGGATCACCACTCTCCAAATTTTCCAAACAATCTAACATGTCAAAGTCGCTATCCCATTCAGAATACCTTTGAATTAGCTTACCCGATAGTCTAGCAGATTTGCGAACCTCTAGTGTAGTCTTACACTTCTTTACAGTAGGCTCTTCGTCTTCACTTGGCAGAGCCATCAGATCAATAAATTCAGCCATCTTCAGTTTGCGCCGATCGGCTCCATTGTTGCGCCGATCGGCGCAGCTGGCGGCTTCTGCCAATTGTTCTAGGTTACAGTCACGAATCCCCTTGTTTTGCTATCTTCATAAAATTTCATCATTAATCTCCTTAGGCATCTTCCCTCCAGGAACTGCGCGATAGCCATCATCATATACAACCTCTCTGGGTATGAAGGTTGGATCTTCTGCTAATTGGAGTTCAACCTTATGTTGAAGATCTTTAGCACAAAAGAGACACTTGCAACCTTCGATGCAACTATCCCTATGAATCTTGTTTTCTTGAAAACCCTACCAATCAGTAAGAACCCTGGGAGAGGCTTCATCTTGTCTAGCTTGAAGATCCTTTTCCACATCCAACTGGTACATGGCTTCTTTGACTTCCTTGTGCAGCTGGAGTTCATACTTGGCAGTAATATCATGTTCGCTATAAAGCCGACACTTATGGATTATGAGAGCGCTCTCTTTATCTAGTTCCTCTTTCTCTTGCTTAGTCAATAATCTTTCAAAAGACAAGAAATCTTCATATGACAAAGGCTTAGCAAGATCAAGAAGACCTTCCATGGTGTACCTTTGAGAAATGGCCTCACTTCCAATAGGTCCTATAGATTTTCCTTTGCGCAACAAAACTCTCCTCATAATCTGTCGAAGTTCATTGTCCATCTTTACCTTGTCGGCGTTCCATGCGTTAGCTTTACTTTCCTTCATGAACTTCTTCCTCAGATCTGACCAGACCACTGGATCATCTCGTGTTGGCGTCAATACTTTGTCAACTTCATCCCAGGACCAAATTTTAGAAAGCTGCAGAAATTCACCGCTGAGCCAATCAGCTCCACTATCGCGCCGATCGGCGCAACTTTGATTGCTTCCCGACGCGCCGCCTTCCATAGCTTCTGCCTTTAGGGCTTTGTTCTGGTGAGTATGTAATGCGAGTTGATCCGTGGGGTTGCTCCCCTCTCATATTTATATCCCTAGATTTCCAATTGGACTAGGACTCTATCTCTTATTTACGGAATTCAACTGTCTTAACAAGGCAAGGTCCAAAACTGACTCAAAAACCAAAAAGATACTGTTGCGCCGATCGATGCGGTACACTATTTTTACCCAATCAAAACAGAAAAATCACAAAACTCAAAAACATATACAGGGCTTTTGTTTTACGTCGTTAAGCTCGACCACCAGGGCACTAAGCAGTAAAGTACACATCAAAAGATTTTAATTCAAAAGTGTCAGGTTCTAGATGTACCTTTAGACATTGTCCATTCACCGTGTACTTGTTCCTTTTGCCATCCATTATAATCACAGCTTCCGAAGGTAACACCGTGTTCACAAGATAAGGTCCTTCCCATTTACTTCGCAGTTTGCCTTTACCAAATAATCTGAATCATGAATTAAATAGGAGTACCCGATCTCCTTCCTTGAATTCCTTCTTCAAAAGCTTCTTATCATACCACTTCTTTGTCCTTTCCTTATACATTGTCGCATTTTCATATGCACATAATCGTATCTCTTCCAATTCGCTTATTGAATTTTCCTTTTCATACCAGCGGCATTAAGATCCAAATTCATTTCTTTTATAGCCTAATAAGCCTTATGTTCCAATTCCACCGGTAGGTGACATGATTTCCCATAGACGAATTGATATGGTGTCATACCAATTGGTGTCTTGAACGCCGTCCTATATGCCCATAATGCTCCGTTAAGCTTTATAGCCCAATCTTTTCCTTCCTTCGTAACTATCGTCTGCAGAATCCCCATTAATTGCATATTTGACATCTCTGCTTGTCCATTTGTCTGAGGATGATAAGCTATTCCAATTCTGTGTTCAACCCAAGATCTTGCTAAAAACCTAGTAAATTCTCCTCCTGTGAAATGTGATCCTCCATCTGTAATTATTACCCTTGGTATTCCATACCTTGGGAAAACTTGCTCCTAAAGTATATTCCTTGATTCTCTTGTAGTATTGAACTTGCATGCCATTGCTTGAACCCACTTGGAAACATAATCAACGGCAACCAATATATATTCGCATCCATGAGAATTCACAAATGGTCCCATAAAATCCATACCCCATACATCAAAGATATCGACTTGAAGATTGTACTTAAGAGACATTGCATTCCTACTGTTAACATTTCCTATTCGTTGGCATTAAGCACATGTTGCAACAAACTTTTTTGCATCTTCATGCATAGTAGGCCAATAGAATCCACTTGCCCATACTTTCGCCTGTGTT
The DNA here is from genome assembly GCA_032690845.1 of Eleusine coracana subsp. coracana. Classification (NCBI taxonomy): domain Eukaryota; kingdom Viridiplantae; phylum Streptophyta; class Magnoliopsida; order Poales; family Poaceae; genus Eleusine; species Eleusine coracana. The sequence goes on from CM064430.1 coordinate 47,993,792, forward strand.
CTGAAATAGCCGTAATGTCCCCCATAATCTGAAGAATGACATTTTGACAAAATGCTCGCTCTTTCTTCTCTGGGTACACATCTTCTCACTGCTCCATCCTGACAATACCTATATAAGTATGGGTCAGCCCATATGAATTTTCTCATTTCGCTCTTAACTCTTCTCCTTGTATTTTTGTTCATCATATCAGTTTGTCCCTTGAAACCTTTGATAATATCCGTCATCCAACTCTCTCTAAGATCAAATGCGGCGAACAGCTGCTCTTGTTGCATTTCATCTTTTATTGGCTCAGTTGATAATGACTCAAGACGAGACAAATGATCTGCTACAGAATTTTCCACTTCTTTCTTATCTCTTATTTCCAAATCAAATTCTTGCAGCATCAATACCCACCGCCTTAACCGAGGCTTTGATTCCTTTTTTGAAACCAAATACCTTATAGTAGCATGATCAGTATATACAATCACCTTAGAATTTAGAATATAAGATCTAAACTTCTCAAAAGCAAATATAACAGTTAACATCTCCTTCTCAGTTGTTGTATAATTGATCTACGCCTCATTCAAAGTCTTGCTAGCATAATAAATAGCATGCACTTTACTTTCTTTCCGTTGTCCAAGAACAGCTCCAACTGCATAATCCCTTGCATCACACATAATTTCAAAAGGTAAACTCCAATCAAGTGGTTGCATGATGGGTGCAAAGCATAGAGCTTCCTTTAAATTTCTGAAGGCAAAAAGTCTTTGATCGCCCATAATGAATTATGTATCTTGCTTCAACAATTCTATCAAGGGTTTAGCAATCTTCGAATAATCCTTAACAAATCTGCGATAGAAGTTGGCATGTCTAAGAAAACTCCTCAAAGTTGTAAGATCAATAGGGGGAGGCAATTTCTCAACTGTAGATACCTTTGCCTTATCAACCTCTGTCCCCCTATTCGATATGACATGACCAAGTACTATTCCTTCTGTCACCATGAAGTGACACTTCTCCCAATTAAGAACCAAGTCACATTCAACACACCTTTTCAAAACCTTCTTTAAATTCTCCAAACAACTATCAAAATCAGCACCATGTATAGAGAAGTCATCCATGAATACCTCCATAATATCTTCTATGAATTCAGCGAATATTGCATTCATGCATCTTTGAAATGTGGCAGGTGCGTTGCAAAGACCAAAAGGCATCCTTCTATATGCATATGTCCCAAAAGGGCAAGTAAAAGTAGTTTTCTGCTGATCTTCTGGTCTTACCGGTATCTGAAAGAAACCACTATATCCATCCAAATAACAAAAGTATGTTTTCTTTGCTAACCTTTCAAGCATCTCGTCAATGAACAAAAGAGGATAGTGATCTTTCTTCGTCACCTTGTTCAAAGTTCTGTAATCTATGCACATTCTCCATCCAGTTACAGTCCTTTGAGGAATCAACTCATTATTCTCATTAGGCACTACTGTCAACCCTCCTTTCTTGGGCACACAATGTACTGGACTAACCCATTCACTATCAGCAACAGGGTAGATCATACCTGCATTAAGCAGCTTCAAAATCTCCTTTTTGACCACTGGCTTCATTGATTCTTTCAACCTTCGCATTCCTTCAACCACTGGTAGCGTAATTTTGTGGGAGCAAAATGTGGGGCTGATTCCCTTGATGTCATCCAATGTGTAACCAATGGCTTTCTTATACCTTTTGAGCATAGCAAGCAGCTTTTATATTTCTTCTTTCGTTAGGGCGTTATTCACAATAACTAGATATGTTTTATTTTTCCCTAGATATTCATAGCGTAGCTCTTTCGGAAGTTCTTTTTGTTCTACTTTTGGTGCTTCATCTGGATCTAGCTCACCCAGAGGTTCAAAATAAGAATTTTCCTGGTTGAGCCGATCGGCGCAAGCATCGCGCCAATCGGCGCTGGCAGTATCCTTGTCAGCTCCGCTCATGAGGTGGTCTAGTGGGTCACCCATATCCATCCCTATCTTCTCATCCTCCTCTGGGTAGAATTCTTGATAGCAAGAAGGGTCTTGATGAGACGGATCATTAAATTGAAATTGCACTTCTTCACCTCCCACGTGTAGCGTAATTTGACCTATCCCAGCATCCAGAATAGCTTGTACTAATCTCAAAATGGCCTCCCTAGAATGATGTCTTCAACTCCTGTTTCCTCATTATCTAGAACGAAGAAGTCCACTGGTATTATTTTTGAGCTAATCTCTACCTCAACATTCTTGATCACTCCCAGTGGCTTGGTCTTCCTTCCATCTACCATGACGAGCTCAAGTTCAGTCCCCATCAGCTGCTGTTGAGTTTCATAAGGCATGCTCATGAATGCATCGTAAGTCATCAAGCTAACACGGGAACCAAAGTCACACAAGGCTTTCAGAAATTTCTTCCCCGATATCTCACATGGTATGTATGGCTCCTCTTCTTGCTCTACAGTAAGACCTATAGCATACACACCACATAATCCTTCGTAGGGAGATGGCTCAAAGCAACTGTCTAGTAATCTCTTTTCTTGTTTCACCTCTGTTCCATCAAGATCTATATCATCCTTGTAAAGCTTCCCTAAGACTCTCCCAACAATTTCTTGATCGAAAACTTCCGACTTGAAGCGATTACTTGGGAAATTATACTCAATTCTAGCTTCAGAGGCGTCTTGCAGACTGAAGGATCTCCTCATATTGAGCAATTCTTGCAAAAAATCAATACGAATCCAGTCCATTGGCTCAAATTCATCAAGTGGTTTAGCATTCGCCAATGTTCTATCCCTCTTTGGTTTAGCAAAGTTACCTTCGAATTCCTTCAGGTGGTTGTCCAGAATTGCAGCTTCTATCTTGGTATATTCCTTGCAGCTTGACGGAGTTATAAGCGTGATCAGTTCCCCTGTTGTTGCAACTACGCCGATCGGCTCAGAGACTGCGCCGATCGGCGCGTGTGTCAGATCCATGGAAGTGGGTCTGACAGGCCCTATCTCTTCAAATTCATGCTCTGGAGTACTCATTGCCCTACTCTTGGACATACAGATCTGTTCAACCAGCGACTCTTCCTTCTGCATAACTTCTGGGCATTGCTGATTTAGTTCTAGATATTCTTCCCAGTGCTTATGCAAAGCTTCATTCTTAGCGACTTTGCCTATCAATTCGATCCCCACCTTGGCTGTCAACCTCAGAAAACTTCCTCCGGCCGATCCGTCCAAATGCATCCTCGATGCCTTGTTTATGGCCATGTAGAAGGTTTGAGCGCACATATTCTCATCAATGCCGAGGTCAGGTCCTTATTTCAACAATGTTTTAAAACACGTCCAGGCTTCCGCGAGAGATTCTTCATCTTTTTGTAAGAAGTTCACTACTTCTCTTCTCAATTTCTGCACCTTTGGCAAAGGAAAATAGTGGAGACAAAAATTTCCAACTAATTCACTCCACTTACCTTTCGCATCTCGAGATGCTGCCTTGTGCCACTCTTTGGCTTTTCCTCCCAAAGAGAATGGGAAAAGCAGCCATCTGTAAAGATCCTGAGGCACTTCTTCATGATGGAATGTTTGGCAAAGTGCCTCCAAATTTTGTGGTGAGTATATGGATTCTCCTCCTTCGCTCCAAAGAATTTGTTTGCTTCAGCCATGCTAATGATAATGGGGTTCAACACATACGAGGAGGTCGTGGCCTTCTCGTCTGAGGATTGAGGCACCTGCACATCTGGAGATGGCAAAGAAAGCTCCCTGACCGTCGGAGAAGTTTCCGTTGTACTCATCCTGAAAATTCACACAAAACAAAAACAACTAGAAAAGAAAAGTATTAGACGTTAGTAAAATATTAATAATAAAAGAACTGGCTTGTTCCCTAGCAATGGCGCCAGAAAATGATGCTTGTTGGTCATAGTTACGCACCCAGTTATATACCGCAAGAGGAAGGTGTACAGTTGTAGCTCTTTTTCCCTCAGAGTTTTCCAAGGTTATCGAATCCACAAGGAACGAGCGGGACTATTACTATTAAAGGCTTACTAGCAGATTGCAATGGTTGGGTTGGTGTGAATGATGACGGTGAGAGAGTGGTGGATGAATGTTATTAGAGATGTAACAGGATAATGAAGGATTCTCTCCTTTGGATTGGTTCACTAGCATGCAACCTTATTCTTATTAACTCGGATGATGATTTTAATATTCTACAAGACATGGTGGTTTCGTTCGCCCCGGTTGTCACTACAGAGGTTATTAGCTCCCCACTGGTTTCTTGCACTATGCAATGGGCAGAAGTGTACCGGCCAATACACTAATGAACTAGATGCACAATTGAGTTCACTACATAGATTGAATTCATCAAGAGAGTATCAATAAGTATGAGAGTTACATGACCAGATCCCCGCACCAGAGAAGAGAATATGAGACTACTCGCTCATCCTCCTGCTAAGCATAGCAAAAAGGCAAGAAATAGCGTTGGAACATGCACGAGCTGATCGGCGCAACCGTCGCACCGATCGGCGCAACCTCCCTTCTGGTGGTTCTCGTCGGTGTTGACCAACCATCATCGCCAATATCCTGAAACCCTAGTTCTAACAACTGGATATCACGATTGTTGTCCCTCCCCTCCTCTCCTGGCTCTTGATAGATGTCTTCTTTTTATATCTGGCGAGATTAGGTCAACTTCCACCGACTTCGACTTGTATTGGGCTGGGCCTCTGTCCTTGGACCAAATTATGCTTTTCATTGTCTTTTACCCTCCTGTGCCGATCGGCGCAGGCCCGCACCGATCGGCGCGGCTCTGTATCTGGCCCATCCTTATTGCTCTTTGATTCCTTATCCATAATTGCCCTGTTTTATACCTGTTTTTTGCAATTATATCCAAAACAGAACAACTACAAATATATGCAAATATGGAGTGAATTGTTAGTCAATACCACCAAATTAAGACGTAAAACATCCCTTTTTGGTAGATAAAATGGGTAGTTAGAAACCACCAACAGTTCCCCCACACTCAGATCATTGCTAGTCCTCGAGCAATACAAAATCAAATATCCTTCAGGATGACTCGCTGATCAAGAAGGCGTATAACAAGGGCACTATGCGGGCCCGAGTAAGCCTCAGTCTGCTTTGAGCAATTCTTTATGTTCTTGTCTTGATGCCCTGCTTGATATTTTGATTCTTGTGCAGGTTTTGGATACTTATATTTCTCATCCTCCGCTCCCTCCGACCGTCCGAGGGACTGGACTATGTTGAGAAGACGCAGCAGACCGGCACTAGAGGTTCGAGCTCTTCTGCAGGTGCTCGTCCTGACCCGGTCACCACCCTGCCTCCCCCCAGTCGGTGAGTAAAGCAGACCGTTGGGCGTCGACGGCAATATATAGGAGATCAGGATGATGACGAAGAGTTGCCATCTGCTGACGCTGATCACCTCACCCTCACTTCCTCCGACCGACCTTCAAGCCAGTCAGAGCCCCCGAGCCAAACTCAGAGTGATGCTAGGAGGGTGGATCAGACCGACAAGGCAGGAAAATCTGCCTAGAAGAGGAAGGAGACTGATTCTCAGTCGACTTCTTCGAAGAAGAGGATGTGCTGAATCAAGCTCAAGAAGGCTCTTAGGTTAATTCTTTAACCTTATGCTCCTTGTCTCTTATTGCCATCCGTAACATATTTTAATCTCTTCCATCTTTGTTTTGACAGTAGTCGAACGAGTGATTCTCAGAGTGCCCAAGAGTCCGGAGACACTCGGTCTGGACCTCCTCCTCGTCCGACTGATCTGCCCAAGTCAGTCGGCAAGTCATCAAACACGCCGACCGAAGTGGATAAGCCAGCTGACAAGGAAATTCCTGCCCCCATTCCGACACCTGTACCCCAACCTGCTCCTGCTGTCGTCCCTTCACCTCTTGACAAAGGTAAGGCGACATTATCTGTAGATTTACTCGATCGGCCCGAGGTGGAGGATGTGGAAATCATGCATCAACATCGAGAAGCTAGCAAGGTACTTCAATACTCTGCTTTTGCTTTGTCTTAATCTTGCCATTGAGCTTAACCCCTTTTTGTATACAGAAAATGTATGCTCTCATAGAGAGGAACCAAGCTAGGGTGGAATACCTTGAAGCCGAGACTTTTGGTATGTCCTAAACTCTTTGGTCTTCAAGTCTTTAAGTAAGACTAACACTTTGCTGGTGTTTTGCTAGTCACCGGTCAGCAGCTCGCCAAAGCACAGAAGGAGATTGAAAAGCTGCAGACCGACCAAAGAGAAATGACCAAGGCCTTAAACCAAGGCCGTGAAGATTTAGCTGGTAAGATCACTCACCATCTTGTTTAAATAACCAACCAATCACTCTAGCACTAAAGATTCAAATGTTTGTCTTTTTAGCTCGTGACCAGAAGGTTGTCGACCTGGAGAAGTTGACTTCCAATCAACAATGGTTTGCAACGCCTTAAATACCGAGAAGGAAAACCTCTCCAAGTCGGTCGAGGACCAGAAGGTCGAGATCACTCGGCTGCAGAAGGAGCTGAAGGAAGCTGATGCCAAGAAAGAGGAAGCTAAGAGCACCTCCAAATCCTTCAAATGTAAACTTGCCAGTAAGCCCTTCATTATTTCTCACATCTGCTTGATTCCTCTTTTAATCATACTAACCAAAAATAATCATTTGCAGCTCTTTCTTATGCCGCTCGAAAGGCAATGGACTATGTTCATGCCGATCGAGTGGAGCAGTCTAGCCATTCCTTGGAGTACTTGCTAGAGCATGCATCGGAAGATATTGCTCATAACACTCGACGAGTGGCGACCGAAGCCGGGAGTCAGGTTCTGGCTATTTGCCAATCTTGGTCTCCCGCTCTGCCATTGGACAAGATCAAGGAGGGCTTCAACCTAGACTTGACTGACGACCAATGCCAGTTGCTCTTGGATTCCATGTTGGAGACTTCCCGAGCTTTGGTCGACAATATAGAGATCAATCTGACCGTGCCTACTCCTCCAGCAACTCCTGAGGTTGAGCTACGAGTTGAATCTTCCTCTCCTTCAAAGGAGCTGTAAATCATGTAATATTAGAGATCATTAGCAATATCTATGTAATAAAACAATATTACATGTATGTAAACTAGTTTCATGCTTATCATCTTTAAAAGATTGATAAAAATGTCATAAGTATGTTTCAGTCATTGAGAAACTCAAATTGTATCGGTCTGCCTTAATATTTTAGGTTGTGACTCATAACCGCATAACAAGCAGAGTCGACCAATTGACACATGACCTTTCGCACTTTGGCTCTGGGTTTAGTGTAGTGGTAGTCTGATGTGCAGTATAAAGTATATAACCATAATGTATAGATGTTAGACCAAGAAAATGAAGACCGTATTCAAAGGAATAATGTATAAGTATACAAAGGAATAATTAAGTATAGAAACGACGTAGCTGATTTATGTTTCAAGGATTTGATATATCATCGTCATCTTCATACATCAGTCGGTAAGCCCCCAGGCGAGTGACTTCCTTCACAACATATGATCCTTCCCACTTTGGAGAAAGCTTATGCTGGTTCTTCGTTGACTGCACTCGGCGAAGCACTAAATCTCCAACTTGGAAGTGGCGATTACGTACATTTTTATCATAATAACAACGTAAGCCTTTTTGGTAAAGTGCCGACCGAAATAGAGCATGATCATGCAACTCCTCTGCTGCAATCAAATCAATCTCTCGATTCTCCTCAGAAAGTTGTTCATCATACGCCTAAACCCAAGCCAAAACAAGGCTAACTTCGGTCGGCAGCATAGCCTCTGAGCCGTAGACCAATAAGAAAGGTGACTGACCAGTTGCCCGACTGGTATTTGTGCGAAGCCCCCAAAGAACTGAAGGCAATTCTTTAACCCACCGACCGGCATAAGGCTTAAGCCTGTCGAATATCCGTGGTTTTAATCCTTGAAGAATCATACCATTGGCCTGTTCGACCTGCCCATTGCTTTGAGGATGAGCCACTGATGCAAAGTGGATTTTTATTCCCATCTCATCGGCAAAGTCACGGAACTCCACTGAAGTGAATTGACTGCCATTATCGGTAATGATATCATGGGGAACCCTAAACCGAGTGAAGACATCATTGACAAACTCGATAGCCTTCTTCGATGTAATCTTGCCGACCGGTTTTGCTTCAATCCACTTGGTGAATTTGTCAATAGCAACAAAAAGATAAGTGAACCTGCCTAGCGCCTTCTTCAAAAGACCGACAATATCGAGCCCCCAAATAGCAAAGGGCCAAGTCAAAGGTATCATCTAAAGCTGTTGTGAAGGCACATGTGTTTGTTGAGCGAAGAATTGACAAACTTCACACGTCCGAATGACCCGGTGTGCATCTTCAACCGCCATGGGCCAATAAAACCCTTGTCGGAACGCTTTGCCGACCAAAGTCTTGGAAGTTGCATGATTGTCGCATATGCTAGAATGAATTTCTTCTACCAACTTCTAGCCTTCTGGTATCGAGATGCATCTCATCAAGATATTTGAACCTCCTCTTTTATAGAGTTGGTCTCCCACTAACAAATACCCTCGGCATCGGGTCTCCAACTTCCGTTGCTCATTAGGATCCGAAAGCAGCGTTCCCTTATCCAAATATTGGATGAGCGGGTCGCGCCAATCGGTCTCCATGTTGTCATCACCAACGAGATCAGTAACAACACTCATTAATACATCCGACCGAGGAGAAATCATGGGGGAATCCAGAGTGTGTAAAAAACACCTGGTGGGACCACAGACCGGGATGATCCCATTTTGGCCAATTCATCAGCCGCTTGGTTATTATCTCGAAGAACATGCGTGAACTTCAATCCATCAAACTTGTCTTCGAGCTTCCTTACTTCTTGACAGTAAGCACTTATATTGTCATCCACACAGTTCCAATCCTTAGTGACCTGATTAACAACCAAAGCTGAGTCACCAAAAACATCGAGGCGCTTGATGCCGAGTGATGCAGCAATGCGCAGACCGTGTAGAAGGGCTTCATACTCTGCAGCGTTGTTGGACACGCGAAACATCACCTGAAGGGCATATCAAAGCTTCCGTCCAGTGGTTGAGATAAACACGACTCCCGCACCAGCTCCTTGTAATTGAAGAGATCCATCAAAGTACATTTTCCAATACTCGATGTCTTGGGTAGTAGGTGGGTTTTGAATCTCTGTCCACTCAGCAACGAAATCAGCTAGCGCTTGTCCCTTTATAGCCGACCGAGGCGCGAACGTGATGGTATATTGACCAAGTTCGACTGCCCACTTGGCGATTTTGCCTTCGGCCTCTCGGTTGTGTAGCACTGTGTCGCATGTGAAGGAGGTCTAGACTTCGATCGGATGAGCTTGAAAATAATGCTTCAACTTCCTGGAGGTGACCAACAATGCATACAACAACTTCAAGATCTGTTGATATTTTACCTTAGAGGCTCCAAGGACCTCACTCAGAAAATAGACCAGGTGTTGTACTTTTTGTATAAGCCCCTCTTCTTCTCGGTCGGCCGTTAAAACAGTACTCACAATCTGAGTTGTGGCCGATATGTAAAGCTGAAGTTTTTCTCCTGGCTCCGGAGGCACCAATACTGGAATTCTACTGAGGTAAACCTTCAACTTGTCCAATGCCGACTGCACCTCTTCGGTCCAAACGAAGTCTTCCTGCTTTTTAAGCAGTCTGAAAAGTGGTAACCCTCTAACCCCCAGTCGGGAAATAAAGTGACTCAAGGACGCCATGCATCCGGTCATCTTCTGTACATCCCTTTGAGAATTAGGTGGCCCCAAACCAAGGATCGCCTTGATTTTATCCGGGTTGGCCTCTATACCTCATTTCGAAACGATGTATCCGAGTAGCTTTCCTGAAGGAACCCCAAAAACACACTTCTTAGGATTCAGCTTTATTGAATAATGCCTCAGATTGTCAAAGGTTTCTGCCAGGTCAGAAATATGCCCTTCGACGTTCCGGGTCTTGACAATGATGTCGTTGACATATGCTTCTGCGTTCCAACCGATCTGAGTACCAAGGTAGCATTGAATACCTTGTTGGTAAGTCACGCCAGCATTCTTCAGACTGAAAGGCATTATGATATAGCAATAGGCGTCGAAAGGGTGTTATAAAGGAAGTTTTAATCTGATCTTCGACCTTCAGTGGGATCTGGTGATAGCCTGAATAGGCATCCAAAAAGCTCAAGAGCTCACACCCGGCTGTCGAGTCTACAATCTGATCAATACGAGGAAGAGCGAAGGGGTCTTTAGGACAGACCTTGTTGAGATCAGTATAATCAACACACATCCTCCATTCTTTATTCTTCTTTGGTACAAGGACTGAATTTGCTAACCAGTCAGGATGATACACCTCCTTTATAAACTTAGCATCTAATAGTCTAACTATCTCCTTCTTCATGGCGTCCTTGCGATCTTGCGCAAATCTTCTAAGCCTCTGCCGAACGGGGGTAGCTCCAAGGGGTACCCTTAACTTGTGCTCAATCTTTTTCCTGGGAACTCCCGGCATGTCAGATGGTTTCTATGCAAAGATGTCCCTATTTTCCTGGAGGAAAAGAGTGAGCGCGAGTTCCTATTTCTCGTAGAGGTTGGCCCCAGCATAAGTTACCTTATCGGGGTCCTCAGGATCGAGCATGATTTCCTTGGTTTGGATGTCATCGGTCTAAATCTTGTCTTTGGTAGGCTTCTTTGTTAGAACCGCTGCTTCGGTCTGCTCCTCCGTGCCGACTGCCTGCTGGATCTCCTTCTGGTCGGACAACATCAACTATTTATTGGCCATCTCACAACTCTGTACATCACAATCGAAAGAATTCCAAAGATCAGAGTGGAGGAAGATTATTCCGTTTGGGCTTGGCATCTTGAGGGTGAGATATGGATAATGCGGGATAGCCATGAATTTAGCCATAGCCGATCGACTGATGATAGCATGATATGCTGAGTCAAAACCCGTCACCTGGAAGAGAATGCGCTCGGTCCTGAAATTCTCACGAGTCCCGAAGGTGACCAGCAGACTGATCTGTCCAATAGGAACTGAAGTCTTGCCAGGTACAATCCTGTGGAAAGGTGAAGAACTCGGCTGAAGATCATTGATTGATAGACCGAGCTCTTTGAGAGTTTTGTGGAAGATTAGGTCCAAACTGCTTCCTCCATCAATAAGTACTTTGTTGAACTTCACCTCCTTCATTGTAGCAGCAAGCACCAGCGGGTATCGACCCGGCTTCAGGATGTGCTTGGGGTGATCCGACCGATCAAAGGTGATTGGCATCTCAGACCATCTCATGAATTGAGGTGCAGCCCGTTCCACCGAGTTGATCTCCCGAAGTTCCAACTTCTGCTTGCGCTTGGACATGTAGGCATCCAGGCCTCCGAAGATGAAGTTGACTTTCTTGCGGGGCTCCTAGAACTCTCTTGAGTCATCCTTGTCGCCATCGTCATTGGTCTTGTCTTTGCTATTGTGCCTCGGGGGATCTTTGGCCACCTTGAGCGCAGCCGTTGCAAAACCCTTCAGTCGATAGCAATCCTTTGCTTTGTGGTTTCCCTTTGGGTGCCAAAGGCATGGGCCACTCAGCAGCTCGTCCGTGGACGGTTGGCTTGTTCGAGGGTTCTTCTGAAGTCGGTCCACCATGTGAACCACGTTATCAGGCTTCCTCTTCTTGTCCTTCTTGGAGAACTCAGGCTTGTTCGATTGCTTCTCTTTGCCTTTTCCCCGGATGTCATCCAACACCGACTCACGAGACGCGAAGTTGTCAGCAATCTCGAAGCAATCTTGAGCGGTCAGCTTGAGGTCATGATTCCTTCGACTGATTTCATGAACCAAATCATCGCTACGGATCCCTCCTTAGAAGGCGGCAATGATTTGTCGGTCCGGGACACTGGGGATCTCAGTGTTCTTAGCGCAGAATTGCTTGATGTAGTCACGAAGAGGTTCGTCGGTCTTCTGCTTGATCCGAGTGAGGTCGAAGTGGTTGTCCGGTCGATTGCAGGTAGCTTGGAAACTTTCTATGAGCTTCCTGTTGAGGTCTCCCCAAGATGTGATTGACTCCTCAGGAAAAGATGTGAGCCATATCCTAACGGCTGGATCCAGGCAGACCGGGAGGTAACTAGCCATTACATAGGAATCACCTCCAGCCGACCGAATCGTCGTGCTATAAAGCTGCAGCCACACTCGGAGATTGGTCTGACCATCGTATTTTTCGATGGGGACCGGCTTGAATCCTTTTGTCCATTGAGCAATGCGAAGCCTAGGGATGTAAGCTTTGATGCCATTGATCTCATCGTCAGTTGGCGTCATCGACTGCCTATGCCAGTCTGGGGATGGAGTTGCACGGCGGCCGTGTCGCGGACCAACATCGTCATCATGATGATGATGCCGATGGTTGTTATCATCATTATCGTGCCGATCCCGATCGTCACGTCAATTTTGGTCGTCGCGGTTGTGCCTTGGAGGAGGATCTTGACAGTCCTCTTGTCGGTCATCTCATCGGCTGTCCATTCTCCAATCACGGCGTTCTTCCTCATAGTGTCGGTTGTCCCGAGCGCGTTCTTCATAGTGAGAGCTGATGGTATCTCGTCCATCACGGAGGCTAAGAGAATTTCTCAGATCTTCACGCCTATGCCGACCTCGTGAAGATACGTGACTAGAGCTTGTGACCGACTGAGATTTTGCGGCCTCTTGAGCCGCAGCGGCCTTAAGCATAGCCACCGCCTTCTGCATCACAGGGATCTGATAATTCACGTCGACCATTAGAGTGTCGAGCAAATTGGCCCCTGTGTTGTTATTCTGAGGAGTGTGGTAGACCTTGATGCCATCTACTTCGAGTTCTGGACCGAGATCCAGTCCGCGTGCGTTGCGTGAACCGCGCGATCCTCTTGGTCGACGGTGGTGTCCGACCGATAAGTCATCAGCTGGAGGGTCCTCCTCCTGTTGACCTCCTTCGGCTAGTTGATTTGGGTGGCCATCAATGGGGTTACCTTCATGTTCATCGTCTTAGTCACCATCTTGGTCTCCATCCGTGGGATCTACTATATCCACCAAGTTGACAGTATGGGGATATGGGCAAGCGGATCCGACCGAGTCCTCATTAAAAGACCAATCTAATTTTGAATCGTTCCCGAAGGAAGGATCTTCTTCCTCAGATCCAAGTGGAACTAACGCGGGGATCATGCCAGATGAACTCGGTGATCGCGCCATGGAAACGGTTGCGACTGAGTCAAATCTGTGATTTTCCAGACCTAGGGCTCCGTTGTCGCTGACTGTGAAGTTGAGTGATCCAAAGGAGATCTTGAAGTCCGGTGAGTACTGGATGATGGGAATTTCGACCATCGTAGTCGATGGAGAATCCCGGCGAGCCTTGTCCCCTTCCTGGCGCGCCAACTGTCAAAGCTTGAGATTGACAGTAAAATGTATAGGGCTACATCGAGACTAAGAACTACGATGGTAACACAAGACGCTGAGTTATACAGGTTCGGGCCCTCTCGATGAGAGTAAAAACCCTACGTCCTGTGTTCTGTGTATTGTATTGATGTTGTAGAAAAACTTCTGTCTACCTGTCCCTTGATGAGGGGTACCCTGTCGCCTTATATATCCGGTCGGCAGGGGGTACATGAAGAGTCCTAGTAGTAACCCCTTAGGATTTACATAGAAAGTCTATCTCTACATGCCTTGTGCTCCAAGTTGAGTCAGTCAGCTTCCTTGTTGATGAAGTACCCGGTCGGCTACTGACTTAGTCTTGTATGAGGAACCCCGTAAGGCAAGTATCCCACAGAACTACTAGCATGATCAATAGAAGGTTCACAAACATTATCAATACTAGTCATGCTAGTAGAGCAAGCAAGATCAAGAGACACATCATTATCAATTATCATATTAGGCACACTAGTAGACCGACCTATCAAGTCATTGCTAGAAGAATCTAGGCACTCACTAGAACAAGGCACATCCACGCAATCATCACAATCATCATACACATGATCATCGCTAAAGGTATTAGCAAAGTCCACAAGAGTATCCATCAACTTATCCGGAATCATGGCATTTAGGTAGCTTTTAAAGCGATCCTTCCATGAGCCATGACCCGGCCCCGAATGGGATGACATCCTAACTCAATACGGTCAGTACTCAAGGCGGTTAAGCCTTATAATGAGCCTTTGGTTCTGATATCACTTGAAAGGACCGAGTGACCAAGAGGGGGGGTGAATCAGGAACTCGCACTATGTACCAAATTCGCCAAATCCTAAAACCGATCACTCAAAATAACTCCTACACAATCCTAGTGGTGATCACACTAGCAAGATAATGATCCTATGGAAGGAACAACAAGCTAAGCATACTAGTGGATCATACAAAGGCAATACAACTCCTATACAATTCTAGTGGTGATCACACTAGCAAGATAATAGTTCTATGGAAGGAACAACAAGCTAAGCATACTAGTGGATCACACAAAGGCAATACAACTCCTATGCAATTCTAGTGGTGATCACACTCGCAAGATAATAGTCCTATGGAAGGAACAACAAGCTAAGCATACTAGTGGATCACACTAAGGCAATACAACTCCTATGCAATGCTAGTGGTGATCACACTAGCAAGATAATAGTCCTATGGAAGGATCAACAAGCTAAGCATACTAGTGGATCACACAAAAACAATACAACTCCTATGCAAGTTAGTTACCAAAGATACGCGGAAGCAAACAGCTAGCTAGCAAGGAGTTCTACTCAAGCAAAGCTACTAGATCAACAAGCATATAGAAAGCATACAAGCATGAGTAGCACAATACATACTAGGGTGATCAATCAAGCCAAAGCAACTCCTATACATGCTAGTGATCAAGTATGAAGGCTAAGCACTACTAGCAAGTAAAGGAGCCTATTCATGCAAGTCTATAAGGTAGTCAATTAAAGCAAGGTAAGCACACAAGTATGAATAGCACGGTATGTAAATACGGAAAGTAAAGCATCATAGTAAGGTATAGAGTAAGAGCTGGCTCATGATTTTTTTTCTGAGATCTCGGAAGAATGGCGCCTTCCCCTACTCCTCGTTGGACCACTCCCGTCGGAGTCCCGATCCCTCCCGCCACCAAGTGGAGTTCTCGCCCACGAGCCCGCAATCACTCCTCGAGTGAAGACATGGTGTGCGTCACCACTGTACAAAGCACAAGCTCGCCTCCCTCGAGAACTTATCGGACTCCCCGAGCCGACACGGGCGCTCATTATTGATGCCCCTTTTACCGGCGGGCTCAAACCGTGTACAAATGTGTGACGGCCTTCACAACCAGTCACGATAGGCTCGATCATCGACACCTAACCAGTATAGATCTCGCCATAGATCAAGAGTAACAACCTAGATCACACCCTCAAGGACAACCCTAGCCTTAGATGTGCATCAATGCTCATGTTACTCTTACTAGCACTCTCAAGATATCCAATATCCTCTCCTAGTGCTCCTTTCTTGGCCCTTTGGCTCCCAATAGATGCTCTCAGCAATCCCAATAGCCAAATGCAGTCTCCAAGACCCCAGCAACGAGTTTATATAGGCTTCTAACCTCAAACTAGTCGTTGCTCCATGAAATCACCTTTCTGGGTGCACTGACCGGACTGTCCGGTCTCTGCCTGACCGAACCATCCGGTCACTCCTGTAATGGCTCTCCTAGCCATTTGCTCCTCTGTGCACAGGCGATTCCCTTGACTGACCGGACCGTCCGGTCAGTAGACCGGACCGCCCGGTCTGTACAAGTTATCGGACTCCACCCATACAGATCGGACCGTCCGGTCTCTATGGTCCCTCGCACAGATAGATTCCTCGCTCCTCGCTAGAAGTCCCAGACAACTCCACATGGTGACCATACAGTCCACTCTCCACTGACCCCTCTATCCGGTCTCTATATTCAGAAGTTGAAACTTGTCGTCCTCGCTTGACTTTGTTTCCCGGCTTCTCCGAATAGCTCCTTGGCTTCTCCACTGTCACCTAGTGCCTGTGATTTCACCGAGCATCCATGCACATCACCGACTAGACATGACCTAAGAGAAATGACCTAGACCCCCTTGATAGTCCGGTTTTTCCTATGGACTCAAAGCCCTAACAACTAGACAAGTGTTTCTAACACTTGCTCCATAGCTTGTCCTCAGCTTTGATCCATCTCCATCAACCCTTGGACTCCATCAAGCTCACAAGCCTCTATGCTTGCGGTCATTGTCATCAATCGCTAAGACAACCATCAATTATCATCATAAGATAGATAAGGTTTCCTACATATACAACACTCGTGTAGACATTAGTCATATTTCATGTTTATCATTCATTACCAAAATAATCATACCTTGGGGTGACCTTAATGGTCATGAACCTTACACAGGCCGTGTCGGGGCGGCCCGGATGCTCATGTATACTCCCAGAGGCCATCAATATCCACTACGGTTGGGGGTATAGAGTTGTGCGCTACCGACCAAAAATATGCTGCTCAGGGACATCAAAGAAGCATATGAGTCTTCTCAAAAAAAAAAAAAAGCATATGAGCTATGTCTTTAAGTTGTAGACAAAACGGACATTGGGTCGATGCCGCTAGATTATGCCTATAAAGTTGTTCCTTGCGTTGAGATGATGATGGTGAGTTAACCAGAGAAAGAATTTACACTTTGGAGGAGCATAATATTCCCATATACTCGAAGCAAAACCATCTAGTTGTTCATGTTGAAATTCCAACTTGTATAGTCGCACTGAGGTAGGGATTTTCCCTGAGATTCGTAGTACCCGAAGATCATGTTGGTCAGCTCAGAGTTCGATAGTTTGCATGAAGTGTTGTAGCTCACTTACTTCCATTTGTGCTGGTTGCGTTAGCCTAGGCTGGAAAACGAGTTCGAGTGACGGGGAAGAGAGCCATACTTACAGAAACGTTAGGTGAGTGGGTAAACAGGGCGGGAGCTAAGGGGACCGGCCCCCCACCAAAGATCAATCCAGAAGCTTGTCATGCACCCATTGCCAATATTCACTTTGGTTTATTGTCAGAAAGAAGGAAGAGTCACATAGATATCTTTCCAAATAGGGGTAGCGTTTGGTAAATCATCACCGAAGTCCCTACGGTCAATTTGTTTGGACCCAAGCTAACCAAGGTGTGTTTTCATCATTGTGAAATCGGACAAGGAACTTCTAGAGCAAACATTTGTTCTGTTTTGCTAAGTCCATCACACCCAATCCTCCATTAGCTCTCGGATTTTGGACTACGTCCCAAGCAACTTTGCAATTCCCTCCATTACACTTACTTTCTCCAGTCCAAATAAAAGACCTAGTTTATATTGTTATTGCTTACAATTAGCATCCTGACCAAGGATAACTTGCAATATATAGGATGGAAAGGGGAGGCCACACGTGCATTTTGTGGAGCTCATGAATAAAATAATACAAAATTTGGTTGTTGAGTGCTACGGAAATGCATCTAACAAGTACTTCCTCCGGACTTCTTTTGCTTGTTTGATTCAAAAATAAACCGTGTTTGTTACTCGAACGTCAACAAAAATAGTTCAAAGGGAGTAGTAAGTAGTAAGATGTGCTCAACTCAACATTTCTATATCCTCCAGCAACATAGGTGATTTGTTTGATCCTTGGATAAATCTGTTGCTGGGTGTGCAGCTATGTTGTGGTCCATATGGAGATGCATGAATGACGCATGTTTCATGGATAAAACATGGCTGGCCCAGCTGAATTAATATATAACATTTGTTCATGGATTGACAAATGGGTAGCCCTGTGAAGAGGTCGCAAAATTCTTAGATGGTTGGCAAATGAGGCTTTATTTTAGAAGATCGTAAGGACGGACTCCAAATGACAAAGTTATGCGTATGGTGGTATGCCGTAAGCAGAAAAAAGTGTTAATGGACTATGACGGGCCGTAATAGGGCAATTTATCTTTTTATCTTTAGTCAGGTGGTGTGAGTGGTTGTGAATGGAACAAGCTGTAAGAAAATAGCGTTCGGGGCTTTCCCCTCGTTTCTGAAAAAAAAAAAAGACAAAGGCCTAATAAACTAGGACCGAACACTGTCTTATCAGCTCGCCGGCCATCCCACACAGATGCCTCTGCTGTTCAGCACAACGTGCAGCGAGACACGAGACCGCGGGTCACTCGATCGCTGGAATCCGAAGACCTGCATGCGGATATAGCTTGGCAGCTACCGATCTCATTGTTACAACTTACAATTTGCAGGTCCAGCCCGCTGCTGGCGCCGGCGGACAGCGAGCCGTTGGCCGCCTGCGGTGCGCATGTCGGGAGCCGGGAGCTGGAGGCAATTCTGGGCGACGCGTCAGCGCCGTGGGCGAGTCGCGCGTGGCGTGCAGTGGTGTGGCGGAGCTTCCGCTGCTGCTGCGGGTGGCGCTGCCGGCGGTGGCCGTGTACATGATCAACTACGTCATGTTCGTGGCGACGCAGATCTTCTGCGGCCAGCTCGGCAACCTGGAGCTCGCCGCCGCCTCGCTCGGCACCACTGGCGTCCAGGCCTTCGCCTACGGCCTTCTGGTACGTGTGTTATGTTGTTGGCTTCGATGTAGCAGCCAAATAGACAAATCAGTTAACTTGAAGTAGTAGTATATAAACATCGTTCGAGAAACTTGTCAGTACACAGAGGAATCACTGCTAACAACAAACAAAAATCAGTGCGTTCCGCAAATTTGAGCTGTTTTTTTCTCGCAGCCTCAATGCACCGATACACGCGGCCGGTTCTTGTCTTGCAGCTCGGGATGGCAACGGGCAGGCCTACGGCGCGCACAGGTACAGCATGCTGGGCGTGTACATGCAATGCGCCGGCGTGCTCCTGGCCGCCACCGGGATCCCCCTCGCCGTCGTCTACGCCTTCTCGGAGCGCGTGCTCGTCCTCCTCGGCGAGTCGCCGGAGATCGCCGGCGCCGCCGCGGAGTTCGCTTACGGCCTGGTCCCGCAGATCTACGCGGCCAGCTTCCCGGTCCAGAAGTT
The DNA here is from genome assembly GCA_032690845.1 of Eleusine coracana subsp. coracana. Classification (NCBI taxonomy): domain Eukaryota; kingdom Viridiplantae; phylum Streptophyta; class Magnoliopsida; order Poales; family Poaceae; genus Eleusine; species Eleusine coracana. Next base: position 48,012,701 of record CM064430.1, read on the forward strand.
GCTGCAGGCGCAGAGCATCGTGGCGCCTACATCTCGGCCGCCACGCTGGCGCTCCATGTGGCGCTGACCTGGCTCGCGGTCAGCATGATCTCATGATCTCGGTCATGTTCAACGTCGCGGCGAGGTGCGTAGTGGTCAGTGTGCTCTGTTTCATCGGCCCCTAGCTGCCTCAATTGCCCGCGGATCGAGTTGCTTGACTGCTGTCTCTTTTGCACGTGCAGCGTGAGGGTGGGGAACGAGCTGGGGGCCGGGAACCCCGAACCCGAGGGCAGCAGCGTTCTCGGTGGTGGGTCGTGACGTCACTCTCCCTCGCCGTCGCGGTGGTGTGCGCCGTCGTCGTGTTCTGCCTCCGTGACAGGCTGAGCTACTTCTTCACCGGCGGCGAGGCCGTGGCGCGCGCGGTGTCCGACCTCTGCCCGCTCCTCGCGGTTACCATCGTCCTCAACGGCGTCCAGCCCGTTCTCTCTGGTAAGCACAGCACGCACATAAACTTGCCGTGCATGAACACGACGGCGCAGTGGCAAAACGAACTGATGAAAGACATTGTTTTCACCGTGATCAAAAGGCGTGGCGGTGGGTTGCGGGTGGCAGGCGTACGTGAACGTGGGGTGCTACTACATCCTCCGCGTGCCGCTCGGTGTCTTCCTCGGCTTCTACCTCCACTTCGGTGCCAAGGTCGCTGAAAACTCTTGTCATTTGTTTGTTCAGAGATCTCAAAAAATATTGGCCTCACGTGATCACACGATCAAATTGTAAATTGCAGGGCGTTTGGAGCGGCATGGTGATCGGCGGAACCCTGATGCAGACGCTCATCTTGCTGTGGTTCACCTTCAGAACCGACTGGAACAAAGAGGTACATAACTCGACATGCCGTATGGCTGTTGATGCTGGTTATTGGTTCAGGAGCCTGAAAATGTTTGCTGCGCTTCTGAGTCGCAGGTGAAGAAGGCCAAGGCAAGGCTGGCCAAGTGGGAGGACGAGACGCAGCCTCTATTACAGGAGTGATGAGTGATACATATAGCACCATACGAAATACGATCTCACTGACAAACTTTCTGACGAATAAATAGAGAGTTTCGAGTTTGAAGCATGCACGGTGTCGAAATTCTAAAGCTGGACAGATCTCTGTTACCAATGAAGACATCAACCAACGAAGGCGTTTTTGTGGCTATTGGCGGCGTTCAACGTGCACAAAACACAAGCTGTAGGTCATAATCTCACAACATAGGGAGCTAATTCTGGGGTCTATTTTTCAACTTCTTTGTTATCAGAGGTCGCGGTTATGTTGTAATCCTCATACTTAAATCAAAGCCGGTATCTTCACAGGCCGTGGTTTTGTTTTCAGATCGGTTTTGCATGTAAATCTTTGTCTCCACTGTTGAATATCAGTACTTTATCTAGCGCTTGTCCTCTTATCTTGCTTGTTGTCGGTTCATATATCAGATTATCAGGTGCTGGATAAGTTGGTATGAGGATGATATTATGGACTTGGTGTGTCTTAGTTTTGAACCATGTTGTAGTTTTTATTCATGCACACGTGCTATTAAAATTTTTCATGTTCTTTATTGTTGTGTTTTTGCCGCCCCTAAGACTCATTTGTGATGAGTGACGGTTCAACTAATCCTATAAGCCATGCGTCGTCCATAGAACTATATATTAATTGTGGACTTGTCTACTCCATATACTAATAGGACATGGACTATGAGCTATTAAAGAGCTGACTCCACTTTCCATCAATCAAAGGGTTTCTCTTTTTATTTTCTCAACTAATCCATTGTCACCACATCATGCACGTGATTTAGTTTGGTGTCTCCAATGTACTTTTGTGAGACCAGTTTAAGCTTATGTTGTTGCATTATTGTGTTAAACTCTTTTCATAATAGATTTGCTTGTAGATTCATGTATATACAGTTTGTGCTAGCTATGTAGTCATATAGAAAACAAGAAGTTATGTGACTAGTGGCGTATCTAACATGATACTAAGGGGTCACAAGCCCCCCTCCCTTCTTTTTTTAGCTACAGAAGACAAATTCTAGGAAGTTTGAGGTTGAAAACGACCAAAACATGTCTGGAGCACAGGATGAGCCAAAACATCAAGTTTAGGTCATTTTACAACCACGAAATATGGTTCAACACTTGTAGGATGCAACCACAACCCATTAACAAATAGGCTAGTAGGAGCAATGCAATAACTTGTAAAGCATGCATTGACGGCGAACCTACCGGTGATGATAGAAAGTAACATGCAACAAGTACTATTATTGTAAATCCAAACTTACATATTGTAGCATGTGATTAAAAGTTAATCTCATCATACATTTTAAACATGTCAAACAAACATTCATATATTTTTCAAATCCAAGTAATAATAAGAGAGTTTTTTATGGTAGTCTCAATTAACTATGGAGCGTCCACTTGAGTAGATCTCCATGATGTCTTGTACCCAAGGGTGTAATACAACCTCTATTAATATTATTACATGAAAATAGGACCGATTTTTTCGAATTTGCTAGTTTATTGATTAGTGAAAAAAGATCTTACAGTGGTAATTGTCGAATGTATTTGATATGTGACAACATGATGCATGCAATTAAGGGAAAAACATACATTTGCGACTTGCGTGGTTAAAATATATGTGGGATGATTGGAAACACAGATCATATGTGTTCCACTTGCAATTAGAAAATAAAAATTCTAACACATGCAACACAATGAGTGACATGCATGTACTAATTATATTTTGTTTTGGATCTAAAACAGCCCAATCATTCATTAGGCCGACATTTTTTTTCTTTACATCCCGATCGATTGGATCTATCACGTTACAACATGCCAAAGAAATATCATTACTATTTTGTTTGGCATGGATAAAATTATCCCAAAATAATGATTTTCACTATGCCGGTAAACCACGCAACACAACCAGATTTTGCAAGGAAAAATAGGCCTGGTCATTCAGATATATAAAAAAAACACGTAAGATGAATAGGAAAAAATATTGGACATTGCAAAGAAGACCAGATATTGAGGAGGAAAAATAGGATCTAGAATAAATCAGATATATAATTTCATTTTTTATATTTTAATTTTCCTATAAAACCAACAGCTGAGATTTATTTCTTAGCATGGGACTATCGTAAAAGAGCCCAATAATAATAGCACTAGTACTCCGCATGTTGGTGAGATTATTAGAAATGAATTTATGTTAGCGACTTTGGCGTAGTATGTGTAGCTTAGCCCTCCTACGGCCTGGATCCGCCACTCGTCCATGTCTCAAGTTGTATCTGTACAAATGAGAGCATCTCTAACAGATCAGCTAAAAACGAATAGCTAAATTCTAATTCAGCTACTATATAAAATAAAATGACTAGCAAAATGGTGATAAAACCCAACAGTCTCTCTAAATTTTAACCTCTATATCATAGTGGGCTTAATTTACACTGCTCAGAACTCATGGACTTGATTTTGGCTCAGCCCATCACAGTGGGATACAGTTGAACGCAAAAAAAAAAAAAAAACAGAAATAGCAAAGGAAGGGGATCGAAACAGGTTCCAACCACCATGAATAAGACCTCCGAGCTCTAACCGGCATGGGGAAAGAGAATTAGGACATACTTGGAGTGCGGGGATTGGATCCTCTAGGTGTGAGGCACCCATTTGAAGGGAAAAATTAGCTCAAGGCCGTGGCGTGCCTGCTTTGGAGAAGACGACCATCGCGGGTGCAGAGCTCGAGCCTGGCTCAGAGAAGAAGGGAGAGTAATCGGGGACATGTGATAGTGCATCACGAAAGGCTGGACAAGGGCCGCCTGGAGTTGATGTGTGGACGAGGCATCAGCCCGACGTGCGACCTAAACGCACGACTGCGTGAACGGCTGATCAATCTAAGGGGATCACAGACGAACACACATAGAAGCAGCAACTTGCGTGCAGGAAACAGGCGCGCGCGTTGGGGGACGGGGATGGCGAGCGCTGCAGCCTCGGCAAAGATAGCTAGCGAGGGAGTACCTATTCTGTTAGATAGGATTTTTTAAGGATGTTTTTCTATATTTAGCTAGGAGCTCCAATTTACAAGAGGTGTTGGAGATGCTATGAGGTGTGTTGAGTGTGATTCTATTGAGACGCGAGTGAGGTGGGTGACAAACAATTTTCGCATCTCAGCTCGCTCCGAGACAATGGTCCCTTACAATTATTGAACAGAGTAGTTGTAGTATTTCGAATGAAATATGACAACCAACTTTTCGGCTTCAATATCTAAGTGACTCGTGACGTTGTGGATCGATCTACAAAACGCCAAAAAGTAGCATCGTGCGATCACCTGCTGCGATTTGTCCTGACCTGCTGCTATTCACACATTGCAAACATGGAATACGACAACACATCTCATCTTCGTGCTCACGAGCGAGTGGCTCGATAAAGCACCAGCAAAAGATCTTTCCACTTCTCGCCGCTGCGGCACAGCGGCACCTACCCACCACGGGCTAGTAATTAACAGCTGGAATCAATCGATGGGTCGGACGGGTGACCACGCCCACGCCGGCGCGGTGGACGGCCGGCTGGAGGCGCTGCTCTCCGGCGCCGGCGACGCCGGCTCGCAGCCATGGCCGCGGCGCATGGCGGCCGCGGCGGCGCTGGAGCTGCGTCTCCTCACGCCGCTGGCCGCGCCGGCCGTGGTGGTGTACATGCTCATCATCGTCATGTCGTCGGCCACGCAGATCTTCTGCGGGCAGCTCGGCAATGTCCAGCTCGCCGCGGCGTCCCTGGGCAACAACGGCATCCAGGTTTTCGCCTACGGCCTCATGGTACGTATGCCCTGTATCCTGGGTACCGTATTATTGTACTACGTACAGCTAATGCCTCACGTACATATGTACAGTAATGTTTTGAACAATTATACCTCTAGCGCTCTACGTGTACATGTGCTCCGAGTGATTGTACACGTATGTATAGCTAGGCAGCTAAGTACGTGTATGCGCATACGTGGCAGCTGGGCATGGGCAGCGCGGTGGAGACGCTGTGTGGTCAGGCGTACGGCGCAGAGAAGTACGAGATGCTGGGCGTGTACCTGCAGCGTTCCACCATCCTGCTGATGGCCACCGGCGTGCCGCTCGCCGTCATGTACGCCTTCTCGGAGCCCATCCTGCTGCTGCTGGGCCAGTCGCCGGAGATCGCCGGCGCCGCCGCGGAGTTCGCCTACGGCCTCATCCCGCAGATCTTCGCGTACGCGGCCAACTTCCCCATCCAGAAATTCCTGCAGGCGCAGAGCATCGTGGCGCCCAGCGCCTACATCCTGGCGGCCAGCTTCGCGCTGCACCTGCCGCTCAGCTGGCTCGCCGTCTACAAGCTGGGCCTGGGCCTGCTCGGGGCCTCGCTCACGCTCAGCCTCACGTGGTGGGTCCTCGTCGCGGGCCAGTTCGCGTACATCGTGTGGAGCCCGAGGTGCAAGGCCACGTGGACCGGGCTCACGTGGGCCGCGTTCGCCGACCTGCCAGGATTCGCCGGCCTGTCCGTGGCCTCGGCCGTGATGCTGGCGCTCGAGGTGTGGTACTTCCAGGTGCTCATCCTCCTCGCTGGAATGCTGCCGGACCCGCAGGTCGCGCTCGACTCGCTAACTGTCTGGTGGGCACCCCATCCACCGTCGCAATTCTCAAATTTCTCATCATGCATATTACTGTTTCCTCAGCTATGTCTTGTCCGGAAAATGTCCATGGAATTTATGTTCTCGGCGTATGTCTTGTCTGCAGCACGTCGATCCAGTCATGGGTGTTCATGATCTCTGTCGGCTTCAACGCGGCGGCCAGGTTGGTGTTGGTTCCCTCTGTACCTCACTGGACTATTATCGTTCACGTCTTCTGGACATGATGTTTTCTCATAAACCTGTAGCACACGGTATGGATCGAGTTAGGCATTCAGTGAGAGTCCCATGTAACCATGTTCCATGTCCGAACCCACTCAAAATGAAGTACTAGTGCATTGTACGGCATCTCGCCGTACTGTAGGGACACATGTCGCAGAAAACGTCTACCGTTGTCTCCCTTACACGCCGCTGCTGTCATGCTCACATGCGCGCTAGCTGTTTCGTCAAATTGTGCGTTCATATTTCAGCTTCTTCTCTGGCAAAAAATACGTTGAAAATGGAATATGTGTGTACTAGATCCAACACCCCCATGCATTGACTTAATTTGAGCCACTCGACGATGTTGCTTCATCAGTACGAATGCAGCGAAAGATTTGGTGGTACAATTTTTGATTGAGTTCAGGGCTGGCACGTGGTAAAAAGATTCTTTTTCTCCCCACCTAGCCAGATTCTCCAACCTTAATTAGATAGTGGTTATCGCCAGTTCACGGATAGCTTATCTGAATTCTAATCTGAACAAGCTACAGAAAATGAGTAGGCACTGTTTCTGACAAACTCGAACGTTTCTGAAAACCTTAGCACAATTGCTACAAAACTCCCATATGCTAAACTATTTGACGATCAAACTGTACTTTCGGACTTCAGTTCATCTTTCGTGTGTTTGGCCGCTGGATCGTGCTGAAAATGAAATGTACCGGATCGGCCGATCCTAACACCTCATCCTCATGTATTCCATTAATACTTTGAGGCACATGGCAATGTAGTTTCTCAATAGCTCCTCCTGGATTGCAATGGAAGAAATACGCGCAACCTTTGATTGTGTCTGCACAAACTTCAGAGCAACAATAGACCATTTAGTTCCCTTTATAAGCTTTTATAATCTGATTATTATTAAAGTAACCTTTTACATTTCAAGATCTCGTTTATCTTTAATTCTCACCTCAACAAGATTTGCAGTGTGAGGGTAGGGAACGAGCTGGGCGCCGGCAACCCCAGGTCCGCCGCGTTCTCTGCATGGATGGTCACCGCAGTGTCCGCGTTCGTGTCGGTCATAGCCGGACTCGTCACATTCATGCTCAGGGATAAGCTCAGCTACATCTTCACTGGAGGCGAGGTCGTCTCGCGTGCCGTCGCCGATCTGTGCCCTCTGCTCGTTGGGACCATCGTGCTCTGTGGGATCCAGCCCGTGTTGTCAGGTGAGGTTTCAGTAACACTTCGGAGCGTCTGGCTCATGAAGCGTTTTTACTTTCCTTGGTTATAATTTGGATAAAGTACTATTTTATCTCTTTTAGCCTGGTGCGTGTTTATTTCGTGGAAAAATAGTACTAGGTCTTAGGTTACCACTGAAGCAGAACTACGGGAGATCAAAGATCAACGCCAACCTAGCTTTAGTGTTCTTTCTACTGATAATATATCTATTTTTGAGATGATGAAAAGAAAGATATTGTAATAGCTACATGTGAACCATGTCTCAAACTAAATGCAGATCCATATTACAATTACCTACAACCATGCATGGTCCTATTCTCAATCAAACTAATAATGTAACATATCTACTGTTAGTTCATGTAACTGACGCTTTATATTTCTAATCGATGAGCCAATAAATTACTCCCTCCATTCCAAAATTGTTGTCGTCATTGACTTTTTTTATTATCTTTAATCATTTGTCTTATTTAAAATATTTTAAAAATTATCATTTATTTTTTTATGATTAGTTTTATTACTAGATAAACTTATAATATAATTAATAATTTTATGTATTTGAGATAATTTTTTGAATAAGACGAATGGTCAAAGTTTATGAAAAAAGTCAATGGCGATAACAATTTTGAAACGGAGAGAGTATATAGTAACCATTAGTAATTATCTGTTCCTCCCGTTTGTACTAATCCTCTTATTTACTGAACTGACGAAGGTGTTGCCGTTGGCTGTGGATGGCAAGCAATGGTAGCATACATCAACATTGGATGCTACTACTTCATCGGCGTACCCCTCGGTGTGCTACTCGGATTCAAGTTTGACTTTGGAATCAAGGTACGGTTGGATATTGACACTCCTCCAAATTTTATATCTGATTCTGGTTCATCGGAGATTGCAAAAATCACCGTCCATTCTTAGTTGACTTGTTAGTTGAGAGTTCTAGAGTCAACCGTAAAACGGTTATGAGTACTTGTCCGTAAACCATCTGCTGCAAATGTGAAAACCGGATCTTGCATTGCAGGGATTATGGGGAGGCATGATTGGGGGCACTCTGATTCAAACACTTATTCTGATCTGGATCACGTTCAGGACTGATTGGAACAAAGAGGTAAGCCACTGATCATCATCATGTTCCTCAAACCGCGATAACCTCTCTCTGACAGATTATTCTCAAACCTCACATGCCGAGTCGCATCTAAGTTATGTGGCGATGCGCCCGTTTAGGGCCATCTATGCAAATGCTCTATGCAAATGCATGCTTGTGTGGCCATTTTCAGTTGGTCTTCTCTGAACTTTGCATTAAAAAAAATCTGGTACTTATATGATTTAATTTCACTTTTCTCTCTTTTTTTCATCTGAATATAGGTCGAAGAGGCAAGGAAAAGATTAGATAAGTGGGACGATACAAGGCAGCCTCTTCTTGCTAACAAGGAGTGATGATGTAAGGAGTGGATGAAGATGAATCCAGATGCATATGCTACTGCAAGTTGATCCAGTCTCCAATATTCTTCAGTGCCACCTCATTTGCCACTGCTAACTGCTATTATTGACCACTCAGTTCAGTAATTTACTAATGCTTGCAGTAGTAGTTTGAGGCCACCAGTTTCACGAGTCATTCTGTTTCAGAATTAGCAGACTGTTCGCCTCATCTAATGATACTAATTTGAGCCCACCAGTTGCAATGCTTTTGTTAAACCTTGGTCAATTAATAGAAACTTTTTCTTCAAAAGGAAAAAAATTATATATAGTAACCACATATATGCAGGTGGCCGTACTGAATATTAGAGTGAAGCCACTTTGTTTGCTAAAATTGTTTTCTCTATATGAGCCCTCATTGCTCTGCTTTCCAGGTTGGAATTAGAAACTCTGCAGGCTGCAGGAGGCAACAGCCAAAGAGACAAATGGAGACTGGACCTTGTCCTGCCTCATCCTTTGGTTCATGAGAAGCCATGAGTTCAGCAGATCAATTCAACACAGATTCATCAATAGAAAAGAAGAGTTGTTTCAACGCTTCTCAACACCTGGACAAGTGGCATGCAGTGTTCTCCAAGTAGTAGAAAACATCTTGGCCGGCCTGATCAGCGTTCACCACTATGCGCATATGTTTATGGACCTCGTGGCCGTGCTATGCTTGTTGGAAATTCTTTTGTGCAAGGCTGGCTGTTCCAATGCGCTTTAGGAAACCAAAAAGCCAAAAGAGATTCAGGCCTGAGACGGCAGGGTTTGGATGATCAAAGCTGGCAATTGCACGTCTATAACAGCATGACTCCCACAAATAATTTGGAATTTGAAGCTACAAGCAGAAGCGTTGACAAGGAGCAATGCAAAATCAGCGTATTTAAAATGTGATAGTGACCTAACCTAAGAGCGAAACATTTCGCCAGTGTGCTAACATAATTTTGGGATGCTACAGATTAGTAATGGATCATACTGGTCCAGGTCATCTTCAGTGACCTCACAAGAGTATTTTAGACAGGGGCGGTATCTTTATGTGGCGATGATGAGGGTCAGAAGCTGACCTTTTTGGCCTCTGGGTGAATGAATATGCGGAACCAATAATTTCCAGGCGCGAAGTGAGACATCTAGTGCAGGCGTGCCTAGTACTGATGCTGTTTCATCGTCTGACGATCGCATTTGGATGTGTTCGTTTCCACCTCTCTGATTTTTAGACCTGTTCTATCGAATATTGTAATACTAATTAAGAGTATTAAATATAGATTGCTGATAAAACCCAGTTTATAATGAGATAAATCTATTAAGATTAATTAGATCATGATTAGATAATATGATGCTACAATAAACATCTCTTAATGATAACTTAATTAAGCTTAATAAATTTGTCACGCTGATGCGCATTCAACTTTGTAATTAGTTTTATATTTAATATATATTTAATAATTATATATAGTATTTTAATAATTAATATGACCCCACTAAAACACATCCTTTGTCGTCTATGGTTGCCCATCTCTCTTCCTCAGCATTGACTTGCTTCGAAAGGCAACCTTGACATGTGTGTATTAAACAACGGGAGTCTTTGAGGAGACGAGTTTGGAGAGGACCTCTTCGGTTGGTTGAGATTCTGATGCAGAGATGTAGTGTCATTCAGGGTAGTGCTCCGCTGCCTCAGGATTTCAGCCGATCCGGAGCTGAAGCCTAGCTAAACTTTGTATTTCAGACCAACAACAGGAACTAATCTACGGGGATGACTTGCACGGAATATCTTTTTTGCTGTGTTTTAGGTACAGTACGTTTTTGCTTTTCAAATCTCGTCGTGCTACGGTTTTCAGACTTTATTACTCGCATGAAACCTAAATAAAAAACACAAAATTCTAGCGGTCAAAATGGTACGGGTGGTACTTGCTTAAGGATTACTAGAAATTCGGAACCCACCAGACCTTGCTTCTCTTTCAGACAAGAACGGAAGCACAAAATTCTCGGAGTACCGGAGAACAGCATTGAATTGAAAGCTCATGATTTGTTCTTCATGCTTACAACATTGAGTTCTGGAAAATCACACCCAAGACCCAACCATGAATTGAAGTTGAGTTTCGTCTCTTCGTAGAGAGAAAAGAAAGAGCATGATGTGACTATGGTCTGCTCCAGAAAATGACGTGATCATCGGGCGCCATCGTTTTCGGCGCTGTCATGACACATGGTCACCTTGAAAAATGAATATTCGAAGGAGAAAAATGAACTTAAATTACTTATAAACGTTGACACGGCCTGTCCAACTAATACTCTCTCATGGACACCAATAATTCCAAAAAATATAAGCTAGAGCCAGCCTACACCACATTGCTCACCTTCCTGCCTATATAACAGGCAGGCACGTCCCGGCAGCAGGCAGAGCCAGACCGCCACCTGCAACAAGCAAGCTCCTCATACTACCAAAGCTTCATCCTCCTCACCGTCACCACCCTCGCTAGTCGCTACAGCCGTCGCGAAGACGAAGATGCTGCTGCTGAAGTCGGCGACGCCGTTCGCATACGCGAAGGTGGACAAGGTGGACGCCGAGGAGTTGCGGCGTCTCAAGGCGCAGTACCTGATCCACAAGGTGCTGGAGGAGTCGATGCCGGCGGCGCGGTCGAGGTTGTCGCGGCCGGCGGCGCTGACGCGGGTGAAGGCGAGGATCGGCGTCCGGCTGAAGAAGCTCAGGCTCGCCGTGCGGGGCGTCAGGGTGCGCGCCTGCAGGACCGTGCAGAGGCACCTCAGGAGCCTGAGGCGGCTCCTCATGCAGGGATCAGGCGAGCCGGCAGCATCTCCTTCCTGATGACTTGCCTTTTCTTTTTCTGATGACAAGAGAGATCCTGGTATTTTTCGTTTTGGTTTTGGGTGTTCTTGGGTGGTGTGGATCAAAGCAATGGTTCAATAACATCTGAGCTTTGCCAAACTGAGGGATTTAGGCTCTGGATGTGCTTATTAAAGCTTTAATTAGGTGGTGGAAGGAATCATCATATATATACAGATATACATTGTGTAATACTAGTAGCAGTCGAGAAAATGCTCTATATTGTTATTCAGGCTTGCATTTGTGCCGTCTGCTTTTCTTTTCTTTTATGTTCTCCTTTTTCTGGAATCCTGCTCTGCTCGGTCTGCAGAAGTCTGTGATTTCTTCTCCTCTATGGTTTTGTAGATTTTGTAGTTTGTCTGTCATGTTGTGTTATGATGGTGATCGTTTCAAATATAATCCAGCTTACTTATGTCCTAGTGTCCCCATTTTCTTGATCCGTAGTGTTCAAGTGTGCGTGCGCACGGTGCAGTTTAGTTTGCCTTACCTGTTCTGATTTGGAGCAGGATTGACATGGTCAGTAAAAAGCTAATACTCTCCTCTTTCATGCTATTTCCCGGGGTGTAATTCTGAGTTGTCAAGCAGTTTCTTGCTGATAAATTCTGCGCCATGAAATTCATAAGTAAGTCAGGAATGCACTTTGTATTTGGTTCTTCCTTCTAGGGAAGCAACATAAACAAATCGAGCGGCCAAAGAAGTGCAGACTCACACCTGGCTTGACAAATACCTACTTACTACTATACCCCACAGTCATTGGATGGGCGCATGTGGCAGGTCATGTGCGAACATGAAAAGAGAATGATCTGGTGTCCCTGGTAGATGCGGAAGTAGATTTGGAGTCGATTTCATCCTGATCTATTGACACCGAAGAAAGCTGCTTACGCAGAGGATCATCGGTTTGAAGCAAAGCAACTAGTGTTTCGTCCACGGACAACCACCAACAAAATGACTGCATTCAACTACCAAGGAAAAGTGCAGACTGAACAAAATGCGCCAACCAAAAGTTTAAAGGCTGAATGAATGAAACGATTGACTTGAACAGGTTTTAATAAGAAATGCGTTTGAAGCGAGATTTTGTTTGTAAACTAAGCTTACTCGTGTCTCACTCTGTCAACGGCGTCTACCAGAAATGACGTTATATCAAATGCACGAGATGAGCAAAGACTTCTCTGAATTTCAACCGGGAAGTTCAGGCTTCGATTGGACACCGAATAAGACGCTCGGTTTGAACGTCTTTTTAATTAGATAGTTCCATTTGAATTGGAAATCTGAGAGGAAATAATAACAAAAACGCTATAGGTTTGGAAGCGAAGCGGGGCCGGGTTGAACGCACCGTTGACGAGTGGCATCGAGATGATGTCGAGCGAGCTCACTGGCCGGCCGTTCTCACGCATGCAGAAACGGCTGGAACGGGGTGGCGTCAGAGGCGTCTTCATCCAACGCTAAACAAGATGATTATGGCCGACCTAATCACAAGGTCAGCAGCTCAGCGATGTCGTGCCCAGATTAGTGGCCGTATCATCTATCAAATGAGGGCGCTTTCTTTAAACAACACTGCCCAAAGCCCCAACTTGTGGTTGTCTGTTTTTGTTTAGAAAGATGAATTAGAAGCATACTAGCAATGTGCCCGTCCTTGCTACGGGTTTTTTTTTAAAAACAAGCTATAGATATCTATATATTTAATTAATATAATTTAATAAACAATTTTGTTACGTCATAAAAAATAATCTATATGTAATAAAAAAATGATCTATATATTCTATCAAATTATTTGATGTTGCCTTGTATAATTTCTTTATTGATGATCATTTATATTTTTATTAATAAAAATAATAATATGAAATATAATAAAATTGTTTAATCACTACATACACTAATTGAATTGCATCACACAATCACATATGAACTTTGAGTTAGCATATTATATAATTTTGATAAATCCCAAAAAATAATGAAAAGGTGAAAAATCTATTCAATTCAATACATATAAAAACATTACGACGAGAAGCATTGCTTCAGAGTAAGGATGCATTTTAAGACATCAGATCCCATAGTTCAACACTGATGTTATTTTAGTGGGCATGCTCAAAACCTTTGGTGTCGTAAAACTCGGCCCGGCACCAGGGATCATTCCCACGAGGCAACTGATACCATCCACGTTCCCGTTAAGGTGGCATCTCCAATGTGCCACGTCCCCGTTAAGCTGACCCTCTAAATCTTCCCCGTCCTCGTTCGTAGAGGAGCTGGGAGGGGGAGAGCTGGCTCTAAATCCTCGGCAAGCAGCACCACATTGTCCATGTCGACCTATATGACACAACCACCTCAGCATGCAAGGCCGAGAAGGCAGAATGTTGGGCAGAGCGCCACTCGTTGCGACTTCCTCTGTGACTCAGGTGACACGAGGGCGTGGATCAAGTGCTACAACCACCTCAACGTGCAAGGCCAATGAGGCGTAACATCGGGCATCGCTCGGCTATGGCTTCATGCGTCGCTTAGGTGACGCTAGACGCGGATCAAGGATTGACGTTGGGCTCACTTTGGTCTCGAGTATTTTAGACAAAAGGTGCGTGGCAAACAGTTGCCTTTGTCGTGTGTACTCACAGAGGCACACAACAAAGAAGTTGTTTGCCGTGTGCCCCAATGGCGACACATGACAAAGATGAGGTTTGTCATGTGTTAGGTTTTTACCGTAGGTTTTGTTGTCGGCATACGACATAGGTTAGATTTGTCGTGTGTCCGACGGAATGCTCATAATAAACCCTACGGCACACGGCAAACCTCCTGTTTTCCGTAGCGAGCCCTGCTTTTATTAATGAAAGCAGCACCTTAGTCTCGAGTTGGACTCGATAACAGTCAAAGATTTGAGAGCTGATGGTGTACGTACAATGCGACTCTGAAACAATCTCTTACATAGAGGATACGTGGATTGTCAAAGTGGGCGTGGACCATCCATGGGTCAATCCAGGCCTGCTCCACGGAACCATGAAGCTGAGTAGGGTCATATGGATCGATCCAATGGTTGGTCCACATGACCAACGGATTTTGTGGATCGCCCCATGCCAATGCATCAATCCTCAATCATGCACTACGATATGGTGGCAATAGACATCGACGATGGGAAAAGATTGGTTCGACACTCATAGAACCTTGGGTCGGATGTGGATCGGCCCATAAAATAACTGTTGGCTGAACCGGCAGCCCATTGGAGCTGATTTTGTGGGGCGAGTCGGTGATTTTGTCGATGGTGCAGGTTACGCGTCGTGCACTGGATTGATATGTTTCACTCAAGAAATAAAAAACTGGATTGGCAGGTTAAGCGGCGGATGACGCTATTGTAAATAATAGGTTGTAGAGATATGTTTTTTGTTTTGGCTCAATTCAACAGTTATATACCTGGTCCAATACTAGTTTGATTCTCCTCAATAGTCATCAACAAAAAAATAAAATCAGATTCCATTTTATATCAGGTAAATAAAGTTCAACCAAAGCACGCGGGAACATGAAACTTTGGAGACGTGCAGCGTCACCTTTGGTCTGCTGCAGCCATTGATCAGAGATCTAATGACAACGGACTCCTCTCCGCGAATCCATCCCGGGCCTGGCACAAACCAAGATTTCCCCAAGGAAGAAGTCTATTTTTCCTCCTCGAACTCTTCGGTAGTCTAATTTTCCTCCCTGAACCTTAAAACCAGACACGATCCCTCCTTTAACTAACAAAATCCAGACGGTTTCCCCCCGTGCTGGTTTTGAACCCGGTTTTGTCTAGTCAGCCGTCTGAGTCAGTGTTTTAGACATGTCAGCTCTAGGGCCCACATGTAAGTGCCACCTCTAAAAGTGGACTCATCTTCTCGATCGTTTTTTTTATCTTTGTTTTTTGTCTATCTTCACCGTCTTGAGGCCAAGGAGGTTGTGGCGGCGACGGGGAACGGAGGGGAGGCGAGGGAAGTGACTGAGCTTTCGTGGCGGTGGGTCGAGGAAATAGGGTTGCGATGATGGTCCTCCTTTGGATCCACGAGAAGTTATCGAGGTTAGTACCCCCACTGTGATTCCCGCACCCCGACTCTGAATCTTGGATCTGTTGTGATGAACTTTGGTTTGGTTGCCCGTAAAGGAAAATTGGGTGGTGCTTTTGTGTCTTGGGATCTGGATTTGGTTGTTTAGTTAGGGATTGTTTATGTGTCCCATGGTACGGGTGATTGAGTACTTAAATGGCAATGATGGCATTTGTAGTTTGTTTAATCTTAGTAGTGAATTATTTATTCTTTCATAGGGTGATTCGTTGTTTATTTTCTGTTGGAATGGCAAGCACCATGTATCCTGCGGACTCGCTTCCAATTCGGTTTCATTTCAATGGCAAGTTCGTTGGTAGTGGGAAAAAGCTGAAGTATCAAGGGGGTGCCGAAGCCATGTCACACATTGATAGAGACAAGATTTCTATGCCTGAGATTGTTGGTCATCTGCGAGACCATTAGACTATTAGTGATTGTGTGATGCTGCATTGGTTGCCGCCTGGTCGACTGTTGCATGAGGGGCTCATTTTATACGAGGACAAAAGATGTCAGAGAATGTGTGACACTATTGTAGAAGGAGGGGTTGTAGAAATTTATGTAGAAGAGCGGGTTGGGCAAAGTCAAATACATGCTATTTCGGAGTCGTGTTCAGTGAGAGAAGAAGCACCAACAAGTTCAGTTGTTGAAGTGAGTCAGTCTAGAGCAAAATATGGCAAGGACATTATGAAGGTTTGGGAATTCTATGGAAGTCCTACCAAAAAGGGAATGAAAGTTGTTGAACTTAGCCAAGACAAAGAAAATAGTGAGGATACAGAAGACAATAATTCAAGCTCAGACAATGATTACATGCCTGGGGATGATTGTTCATCAGAGGACGATGAGGAGGCAGCAGATATCCTAAAGAAGTTCAAGGATTTCAAGAAAAAAGCTGAAAAAAGGGCCAATGTGCTACCATGGATGATGATGTGCTTGGGCCATCAGCTACAATGCCAGCAGGGTTTGTTGTGGAAGAAGATGGGATGGATACTCCATATGCTAGTAGTGATGATGAGGAATCTATGGAAGAGATTGGTTTGGATGGAGAAGTAGTTAGAAAAGTAAGTGACTATCCAAGGTTCAAGAAGAAGAAACGTGAACCTATTAAGTTTTGCTTGGGGATGAAGTTCAGCAGCAAGGCTCAGTTTAAGAAGGCTATAATTAGATATGGATTAGCTGAAAGAAGGGTGATCAACTTTATTAAGGATGGGCCCAATAGGGTTAGGGCAAAGTGTGATTGGCCAACATGTCGATGGGTGTGTCTTCTTTCAACAAATTCTAGGACTGAAAGTTGGTAGATAGCTACATTTATTGATTTTCATACTTGCCCTCCTAGAAGAGATAATAGATTGGTTATTGCAAGGAGGATAGCTGAGAAATATGAGAAGTTTATCATGGCTAATCCTACTTGGAATCTAAGTAGCATGAAGGAAACAATACAAGAAGAGATGTTTTGTGATGTTTCTATTCCAAAGTTGAAGAGGGCCAAGGCAATGGTGGTGCAAAAGGCATTGGATGTTTCCAAAGGGCAGTACCAAAGGATATATGACTATCAATTGGAACTGTTAAGAAGTAATCCTGGTAGTACAATAGTGATCACAAAAGTTCCTTATGTTGAACCACCAATGTTCCAAAGGATGTACATCTGTCTGGATGCATGCAAGAAAGGATTCATGGCTGGATGCAGAAAAGTAGTAGGGTTGGATGGGTGTTTTTTCAAAGGAGCAACAAATGGTGAACTATTATGTGCTATTGGGAGGGATGCCAACAATCAGATGTATCCCATTGCATGGGCAGTAGTAGAGGTGGAGAACAATGACTCATGGGACTGGTTCTATGACTTGTTGTTCAGAGATATTTCTGTTGGTGGAGGCACTGGTTGGGTGTTCATATCAGATCAACAGAAGGGCATTCTGACTGCAGTAGAGAAATGGGCACCAAATGCTGAACACAGGAACTGTGCAAGGCATATATATGCTAACTGGAAGAGGCATTTCAGAGAGAAAGAGTGGTAAAAGAAATTTTGGAGATGTGCAAAGGCTCCATATGTGATGTTGTTCAACCAGGCTAGGGCAAAGTTAGCTCAAGTGACAAGAGATTGAGCTCAAGCAATACTGAACACTCATCCACAACATTGGAGTAGAGCTTGGTTCAAGTTGGGGTCAAACTGTGACTCAGTAGATAACAATTTATGTGAATCATTCAACAAGTTGATTGTGGAAGCTAGGTTCTTTCCAATCATAACTATGCTAGAGACCATGAGGAGAAAAGTAATGGTGAGGATTTGTGATCAAAGGACAAAGTCAGAAACATGGGAAATAAGGATATGCCCAAATATCTTGAAGAAGTTGAATATATACATAACTGAATCTGGCTTTTGTCATGCAATTAGTAATGGTGAGTCCAAGTTCGAAGTGAAACATTATGAGCACAGGTTTACAGTGAACTTGGAAACAAAAGAGTGTTCCTGCAGGTATTGGCAGCTCTTAGGGATACCATGCTCTCATGCAATCTCATGCATCTATTTTGTGACTAACAATTTAGATGATTCCATTGCAACTTGCTACTCGGTTTCAGATTTTAAAGAGACCTATAAGTACTGCTTACAGCCAGTGGAAGGCATGTCAAATTGGCCAATCTCTGATAGACCAAAACTTAGAGCTCCAGGGTATATAAGGATGCCAGGTAGGCCTAGAAAAGAAAGGAGGAGGGAGCCAACTGAAAAACCCAAAGGAACAAAGATGTTAAAAGCAGGAACTGTCATTAGATGTAGTAAATGCAAACAGATAGGCCACAATAGACCAACTTGTGAGAAGGTCACTTCATCAGCAGGAAATGGTACTGAGTCCACTGCAGGTTCAAATGCAGGTCGTTCCAATGTTGCTGGATCCATTTCAGCTCCAAAGGACATTATTCCGGCATCAACCAGTGAGCAAACTAGCACAACAACAAGGAAAAGGAAAACAATATCATGTTCTACTCTTGGTGACACACAATCTGATAATATTGTAAGTTCAATATTTCTCATATTTTTTATATTTTTCCCTTTGTACAAATACTGATGCATCTGCTTTTATGAAAATAACAGGCATTGGTGAGGTCTTTTGCAAAGGCAAGGGTTCAAACTATAGATGGTGGCTCAGCTACTATCAATTTGGTTGCCCATTTACCTAGCTCACAGGCCAGTTCTAGTGTGACTATCAATATTACATCTGGTAAAGCAAGTGCTCAAGTCTCTGCAAAGGAACCTCAAAAGAAGAAGAAGCCATCGGCAAGAAAGCGACATGCTGGACCAGTGCTACTCCTACCATCTTGGGACTCTGCCAAGCTGTGATGTTTATGTCATGTAATATGTGATGTTGGATTCATGTAGTCCAACCAGTGAGGATATGTCATGTTTGTAAGACTTGAACTGTCATGTTTGTAAGACTTGATCTGTCATTTTACACTTTATTGTGATCTTTGTTTCAATCAATGTCAGGTTACTATGATTCAATTTATGTGAGCAATGAGACAAGATAAAAAATGATAGATAATATACATATATTTTAGACATTGTCTTACATAAACAGAGACAACAACTACCGATAGGGTCAGTTTGCATACATCACATTACAAGGCCAACCACACACTTCACAAATAGCACTAGTTCTAAACCAGATTATGAGGTACCAGTCACCACCACTACTACTAATCCTAACTAAAACAACGACTTTGCCGCCATGACGAACACAACACCCAACAAAGCCATACACAGAAATCTGAGCATGAATATCTCTGAATCCATCCTCTTGAGCTCAACAAAGAGCGCAACTATCTCAGCATCCACCTCTCCAGCTTTACCAGCCTTCTTTTTGATCTCGGGCAGCTCCCTCTTCACCTCCTCCTCGACCTTGTTCTTCAGGTTCATCCTCTCTCGCTTTAGATTCTATACAACATCGCACAAATTAACAAGAAGGGTCTGCACAAAGGGGTCGTGTGGACCTTCATACCAACCACCAAAATTGCATTCCCCCTTCCTGTACAACAAAATCGATCCCAAATCAAGCCAACTCGAAACCAAGAATCAGGGCGAACAAAGAAAAACAAAATTAGATGTGTACTCACTCGGGCTCGATAGCATTTTAGGTAGCGACAACCGGGATTATCGTTGCTCCACAAGATCCAGAGCGCCGCCTTCCTCCCACAAAAGCATTCCACCGGTGGATAGTACTCCAGCGGTCCGATGCGGTAGGGAATGGGTGAATGGCGCTTCTCAACCATCGCGATCGACGCGGACACAGCGGACGCACGGGAGCTAGCCATGGCTATGGAGAGCTAGGGTTCTTCGGCTTATGGTTCGCACGGGCAAGGAAGAGCAGTCGATTTCTTGCGCAAATGACGTAGCCAACGGCTCCAAGCACATTTTACCGGAAGCAACACTTACATGTGGGTCCCGGAGCTGACATGTCTAAAAACGCTGACTCAGATGACTGACTAGATAAAACCGCGTTCAAAACCAGCGCGGAGAAAAAACTGTCCGGATTTGTTAGTTAAAGGAGGGACCGTGTCTGATTTTAAGGTTGAGGGAGAAAAATCAGAGATCGAGGAGGAAAAATAGACTTCTTCCTTTCCACAAACGCAACCGAGACCAACACATCGGCCCGGCCCGGCCCATATAATACGCGGACCTGTCCCCTGCTCGGCGTCGCGTCTCTATCTCCACGCATCGAGATCCGAAACTCTCTCTCTCTCTCTCCCCGCCACGCCCTAGGGTTTCGCCGCTGCCGCCGCCGACCCGCCGGGGACGGAGATGAACGGACAGAACGGCCCGTCTCCGCCGCAGCAGGCCTCGTCCGGGGCACCGCCACCTCCGCAACAGCAGCAGGCGCCCCCGCCGCCCTACTACCAGCAGCAGTACTACCAGCAGGGACCGCCACCGCCGATGTGGGGCCACCAGCCACAGTACGCGCCGCCGCAGCAGTACGCAGCCCCGCCTCAGCAGTACGGCCCACCGCCACCGCAGCAGTATGCGCCCCCACCTCAGCAGTACGCTCCTCCGCCTCAGCAGTACGCCGCACCGCCACACCAGTACGCGCCGTCGCAGTACGGGACCGCGCCGGGAAGCAACGAGGTCAAGTCATTGTGGATCGGAGATCTCCAGCCATGGATGGATGAGAGCTACCTCTACAACGCCTTTCAGCCCGTGGCGCAGCAGGTGATGTTGCTAGTTCCATAATGGACTGGGTTGTTTCCTTGATTTATTTTTGCTTGGCGCTCGTCTCTAGAAGCTGCTAGTTCCATAATAATAGTGAATCAGTGATACTCGTATTTAAGCTTTCTGTTCTAGTTTTGGATAGCTTTTCTTATTTAGGCCAGTGTTTTGGATACTCGTATTTACTCAGTCTATTTAGTATAATCCGTAAGTATGCTTGACAGTATATGGCTATAAGCTTTATTTAGCAATGCTAGCTGCGTTTTCTTGTTAAACCAATAATGTTTATCCTTTTTTCATGTGTGGCGTGCAAATGTGTCTTTCTATCAACAAGATGACAATAAGATACAACTTTTTATTGTGGTGGCATACTTTGAAGTTTATACTTAAGTTATACCTCAAAATTGATAGTTATGTTGCTGGTGGTTTATATCATTTTGATCTATTTACAATATATTGACTAATTTTGAAAGGTGTTTTTTGCTAATAATTTCATTGGTCTACTGTAGTTTTATCTGGTGGGAATATAGTCAATTGTGTGCTTTGCCTTCTATAAAGTTGTCCCCTTCGTTTGGTACTAATGGGTTAAAGATATTGCAGATTGCCTCCATTAAAATTATCCGCAACAAGCAGAGTCAGCTTTCTGAAGGTTATGGTTTTATTGAATTCCACACTCGAGCTGCTGCAGAGCATACTCTGATGACCTTCAATGGCCATATGATGCCTAATATTCATCAAGCTTATAAGTTAAACTGGGCTTCTTCAAGTGCTGGTGATAAACGCAGTAATGATGGTCCTGATCACACAATCTTCGTTGGTGATTTGGCTGCTGATGTTACCGACTATATGCTGGAAGAGACATTCAGAGCTAGCTACCCTTCAGTTAGAGGAGCCAAAGTTGTTACTGACAGGGCCACTGGCCACTCCAAAGGATATGGTTTTGTGCGTTTCGGAGATATGACTGAGCAGACACGTGCTATGACTGAAATGAATGGGATGATGTTGTCTACAAGGCAAATGCGGATTGGAGCAGCTAACAAGAAGGATATGGGCGCTCAGCAGACATATGCAACTAATGGTATGTCCTTCAGAGTATTTCCTGTGGTTTTTCTAATTCCTTTTTCTGTTGTTTTTATTGGCTGTGTAGAACCCTGCAGGTATGCATGATTTTGAATGCAGAACCAACGTCATATGCAGTTTCACTGTTCTTTCTGGATGATAGTGTTTTATAGCACATATTTTCTTTCTAGTCATATCCACCTCAGCATAGTCGGCATGTCTTCTGTTGCTGTAAAAGACATTTCCTTCCAGCTCTATCCTTTCTAAGATACGGATAATATAAAGAAAAGAAAGTAATAAACCACTAAACAAAATTCATGTTTCTCAAAACAGGATGTCATGCCATCTGCATTTAGGGCCTGGAAATGTCTTCAGCTGTCTCCTGAACTCTGTGCCTCGGTTCGGTCAGTGTTTAATTTTGCGAGAATTTGATTCTAAAATACATGAGGGGTCACTTAGATACTTCTCCTTTCCAGTGTTTTCAGTTCTATTTTGAAACTTCCTGTCCATTCGCCAGTACTTGTAGCCAATATATGCTTCTGAAGCACTCATTGTCATAAGTACTTCTTCATATCTTTTTTGCATTCCTTATATCTGCACGTATCATCACCTGTGGATATTTTACTCCACATTGTGCCGTAATGGTGGTGTAGAAATAGTCTCTCCTTTTTTGTTCAACTATCTATTCTGGTTTACTCTATGTTGTACCATGGGTGGTTGGGTGCAGATTCTCCACATTGTACAATATTTTATTTTTTGTTCAATTTAACTTATATTCCTTATATCCTCTCTTGTAGTTTATGTGGTAAACTTCATCTGTACATTGCGCAAACCATTTTCTTTTATCCCTCACTAGTCTGCCCTGATCACACTTTCAAAGTTCTGCATATTTGCTATGTCTTCATATCATCTTTTCCATTCTGATTTTTAATTAAGTAGTGTTTATTTAATATTATCGTTATTGCAAGCCATTCAGCCATTAAAATTATACAAAATCATGACTTGCCCTTAAGTACTTAGGTGGCTTGGCATATGTGATCTTAATCATATTAACTAAACTGACTTCCATTCTACTCCCTGTGCCTGTGTTACTGGGCTAATTTCACTTAATTTTATGCAAGGCAATTTGACTTCATATATCATGTAAGCTCATGTTGAGGCTTAATATTGATAATCTATCCTGCTGTAAACCTGGCTTAAATTTCTTGCCACACTAATGCATGCAGTGAACTTGGTTCTGTAAAGCAAGGATGGCATTATATTCCATAACCTGATTATTTCTTGATTTACTTCAAGTCGTTATTTGTACCTGCATTGTTTTTTTGGTTATTAATAACTGCTCAGCCTTGTTTTGTTCTTCCATCCTTTTTTCCAGCAATGCCATAATATGTCCATTCATTCCCTTTAATGGTGTACATGTGTCTTGTCATTGCAGGAACATACCAGGGCTCTCAAGGAAGTTATTCAGAGAATGATCCAAATAATACAACAGTGAGTAAAACCTGTCTGTAAAAAGAGATTTAGGAGTTGCATTACCTTATCTTTCATTATTTTGCAATAGGTTTTTGTGGGTGGGTTAGATTCCAATGTAAATGAGGAGTATCTAAGGCAAGTTTTTACTCCATATGGAGAAATTGGCCATGTGAAGATTCCTCTAGGCAAACGTTGTGGGTTTGTCCAATTTACCAGCAGGTTCAGGAATTCTTAAAACTATTGGCTATTACATTCTGTCATTTGACTCGGTGTAAACTGATCTTTGTTTCTGGTTTTCATCGCATGCTTTCAGGTCGTCTGCTGAGGAAGCTATCCGAGTGCTGAATGGGACTCAGATTGGTGGGCAGAACGTTCGACTTTCATGGGGTCGTAGTCCCCAAAACAAACAGGTACTGTATGAAGAAGAATTTGTCAGCTGTTTCTTGCTCCCTGCCTGTACACTAATAAACCATATACTATCCCTTCAGGCCCCACAGCAGGATGCCAGCAACCAGATTAATGGCAGCTACTACGGATACCAACAGGGTTATGAGGGTTATGGCTATGGTGCACCCAATGCTCAAGATCCAAGCCTGCAAAGCTACTATGGATACACTGGTTCTGGCAACTATGAGCAGCAGCAGCAGCCACCACCAACACACGAGCAGCAGCAGCAGCAGCCACCACCACCACAGGAGGAGCAGCAGCAGCAGCCCCTGCGGCAGGTGTGATTCCAATAAAGCGTTCCCTCCTTTCTCAAAATCAACTAAGTTATTTTGATATGATCTGAAAAATAAACACGCATCTGAATGTCTCAAAACCATTGGAAATATTCTGGAATCTAATGTTATCAGTTATCAAATTTGTTGTATATGGGCACGAGCTTTTATCTTTCGGGACTTGCTAATTTTCAGCTGACTGAAAGTTTGAGCAATTTTCAGTCACCTCCTTAAGCCATTAGATCTAGATCCAACGGTTTACAATTATTATACAGATATAATCCTATAAAAGAAAAATTTAAACACAAAGTAACAAACCATTGACTGAAAGCTTTCAGCTGATTGAAATATAGGAAATATGTTTTCTATTTGGATGACTAATAACTTAGTTACCTTTTATCCTGCAGTGACGGCCGATGAGACAAATGGCTGCTTTTCCAAGATCGAGGTGCTATCAGATTAGAGAGAGTAGAGCACTGAATGGCATATAAGACTCTGAGTCGTGATGCTTTTTGCACTCGTAGGCTTTTAGACTTGCATGAGCTGTAAGGCCTGAACCCAGTAGCTGCACGAGCGTGGCTCTAATTTATTAGAAACAAAACTATTACTTTGATGGCTCTCTTGATGTTGTGTCTTTTAAGATGATGTTTGCTGAAGTCGTGCGTTTATTGAATACTAATGTTATCCGCCTGGGTTGACCATTTCATTTTCTATTAGAGTTTTTTTTTTGTATTGGGCTGCTAAATACTAAACAAATTCAAGAAATGAGAGAATTCAGAATAGCTACCAGAAAGACTAATCCAATCCGTAATGAAATGATGGTTGCGTTCTTTTGATATTACCAGCCGGTGCGGATCATGTGCGGCATAAGTAATGAGAATACCCCTAGACTCTTGCACGTACTACCTTCGTGCAATTGTAGACTCGTAAATTTAGAAATAGGCTACATTCAATTCAAATAACCTCAATCCAAGGATATTAATATTTTTAGGAATGTTAAGTGACTTGCTCTAACAGTGTTCAAAAATAAATTATTCCAAGTCACATTATAAACCTATAAATTATTCAAAGTTAAAATTGTTTGACTTTGATCAAATAAATAAATGTTTGCTCCCACTATTTTTAAATTGTTATCACCGTCTTATTTAAAATATTAGTTTAAATATACAAAATTATAAGTTATATTATATTTTAATTTTTGTAATGATAAAATATATTATAGAAGTTTCTAAATAACACTATTGATCAAAGGTAACTTTAAGATGTCAATGACAACAACAGTTAAAGAACAAAGTCTGTGATACTGTCACAAAAAATAGTTTGGACATGAGCTGAGAAGTTAAAATTAATTTTTTTGTTACATACGCACTTCTATGATACCGGCACCCCAATATGAACACAAACATCACAAAATTAAAATTGCAACTTCAAGTTAGAATGCCTCAAATCATCCCAAAAAAACAGTTATTATAACTTTAATCTCAGTACATCACTGCACTAGATTGACATTGGCACACTAGATTGCACGCAAGCAATAGTGATAAGCATTCTAAGTTCAAAATTTTTAGTTTCTAGTTCACAAAATCGTACTAAATCTTTTTAATACGTTCTTGTCAACACGGCAACCTCACGCTGATTTTTCTATCCCTGTATATAACTGGAATAATATCTCTTATTAATTCTCAGAACATCAGCAAACAATGCCACTGCGATCAAAATTTCCACCACCTCCTGCGTGGAGACGGTACCAAGCTAGGCAAAACCCATCACGAGCAACCTGAGCCATCATTTTCCAAAGTTAACTGTGCATTTTACTCAAGAGCTTCAGGGCCAATTCCTCTTGCTGAGCAAGAACGTCACCATCCTTCACATCAACTTCACCTTCATCATCACTATCACAGTACTTTTTTCCCTTCTTGGTCGCATTATAACCTCTGTCTGATTCTGAGCCGCTATCCTCCTCTGACCCAGCTTCTGCCTCCTCCTGCCTCTTGCGTTTCAACTTCAGCTTCTTTTGCAGCTTCTTCTCACGCAAGCTCTTCTTGTGCTCAAGCTTGTCCTCCTTGTCATGCTTTTGCATTTCTTTATACAACTCAGCATACCGCTGGGAAACTAGCAATTGAAACAGAAAAGGAACATGAGCTAGAAAGTTAAAATTACAAACTTTAGGCAAGATTGAAATAGAAAATCAACAGACTTTTATCCTTGTCAACCACAGCTTCTGAAGCTACTTCTTCAGCTACAGATGCGAGAGGAGGGATGATGTTGCCCTCATCATCATATTTGACCCTTGTTCCAACAGGCCTGTGCACATTTATCTTCAGCTTTTTCTTTTTTGAAGGCCTTCCAAGTCTAAGAAGGACAAGTGGTCAGTATAATATTTGCAGGAAAGTACCTGGACTATATATTAGTAGCCATAAAATGAAAGCAAGAAGGTTGAAAGACATACACGGTGAGTTGCTCTGGTTCCATAGTTGTATCTGTGAGAGGCTCCTTCGGACGAAGGATACCATCAAGTTCATCATCTGCACCAGTATCTGTAGCATGTTTCTTGGGACGAAGAATATCATCGCCATCGTCCATAATGGAATCACTGTTTGACTGCGGATTAATTTCAACAACTTTAGGTTTGGAATCTGATTTCATCTGTTTAATATCGATAAGCTCCATATCCTTCTTGGACACATTCTTCTTGTGGCTAACAAAGCGGATTTTGGGGGCAACAGGTAGACCGAGTGATGCAGCATATGCAGCAAACTTCTCTGCAGGGAACCTGCTCAGGTCGAACACCTCTTTGTCTTTGTGGAGGTACACTGACTTGAGATAAGTAATAAATGCTCTTTTACCCAACTGTTGCAGATTTGGACATTTAACGAGCACCGAGGCAATATTCTGCGATATCTGTTCCAGTTGTTCCGCCTTTGGCTACATCCAAGGAATTTTGATAGTAAGTAATAACAAATAAAACAATAGATGAAGTAACTCCTCTCTTCTCTATATGCACTATATATGCAATTTTATGGTACAAAACAACAATCATTATTTGTTCTCACCAACAACAAAAAGTCACTATACAAGCTTGTCTACCAGTGTGCTGGCATAGCTCAATCATGATAAAAAAAGCACTAAAACAGAAAATCTTACTGCTGACCTTTCGAATATGTATTGGTATTTTACTTTCCGTTGCTTTCAATTTTTCAAGCATTCTCTCTTCTTCAGGGCAAAGAAATATAAGAGCTTTTCCTTTTTTATTGTAACGAGCTGTACGACCAACCCTATGGATGTAAGTCTCAATGCTTTCTGGGCAGTCAACCTAAAAATACAATAAACAAGTTATATTATGAGAAATTCAAGAAACATAGCAGTGCTAAAATGACATACCTGAACCACCCAGTCCACATTCTTGATATCCAATCCTCTGGAGCTTATATCAGTTGAGAACAGAACTGAAGTACTTTCATTGAAATCTGCAACTACGGCCTGCTGGACATGATGGTGCATCCGTCCATGCATACATTTCAGAGGAATACCAGGGCGAAGTTTCTTGAAAACTTCAAAAACAAATTTGACCTGCAAAAGTCCACTACTGGATGAAATAACAAAATTCACTCGCGACACAGATCTATGTCACACATACTCTTGGAGAAATTAAATAATTACCTGCTTGACACTAGATAAGAAGACCATCGTTTTTGAATTTAGATGCCTTTTAATGAAGCTCCAGAGCATGTTTAGCTTTTGCTCAAGAGGCACAATCATAGCGTACTGCTCAAGAGTATCTGGGGTAGCTGTTCTAGCCTCCTCGTGCACACTTATGTACTGAGGATCTTTCAGGCTAACCCTTGCAAGGTCCTTCACTGACTTTGTTTGTGTAGCAGAGAATAGCAAAGTTTGTCTGGCTTTGGGGATCTGTGAAAGGATGGCATCAACCTGACTTCTGAAGCCATGATCAAGAATTTGATCTGCCTCATCGAGCACCAATATCTGTTTCCAATAGAAAAATGAAAGGGGAAGTTTAGATTGTCTAAATCTCAATGGCGGACATTCATTAAAATTGTAGAATACGATATCTGTTACTTATGACCTGGAGGTTAGAACAATCAAAATTAGGAGTCTCGTTGAAGTGCTGGACTAACCGCCCAGGCGTGCACACTATGATATTCAGGTACTTCATGCGAGTCTTCTCTTCCTCGATACCCTTGCGCTTGCCAACAATAGAACCAGCACTAAAGGTATGAGCCTTTCCCACGTCCCTGAACACTTGAAAAATCTGTCCAGCCAAATCGGTTGTGGGGGAAAGAATAATACAACCCACACCATCCTCTGGACTCCATCTCTCCCTGTACAGCTTCTCTAGAACCTACCAAACGGAGATTGTGTTATGATCACGGAGAAATATGATGAGCTAAACAACCAAGATGTAAGGAACAACAATTTGCAGGGCACAATACAGATAGCTAAAGAAAATTCAAAACAGGAATGAACTCGTGAGGCATGTGCATGATTAAAAAAACGAAAGTCTGGTGACAATTCATAGTGCGAGAAAGTAGAAACGTTGTTACTGCTTCCCCAACACGCGAACATTGGTGATTAAATAAATTAGCAGCGAGAGCTCTACCGGGATAAGGAAGGCGAGGGTCTTGCCGGAGCCGGTCTTCGCTGCGCCGAGAACGTCGCGGCCGCAGAGCGCGTGAGGAATGGCGGCGCGCTGGATGTCACTCATCTCCTTGAACCCGGCCTTCCGCAGCCCGTCCTTGGTCTTCTGCGACAGAGGAAGCTCGTCGAACAGCGTGCACGCGCCATACGCCGGGTGCTCCCCTGCCGGCAGAGGGGCCGGGCGTGGTCCAGCGGATTTCGAGGGGAGCGGTGGCATGGTGCCTGGGAGGGGCTTGCCGGCGTCGATCCATTCGTCCAGGAGGCGGATCTCGTCGGCCTCCCGGAGTCGGCTCTGCTTTGCCGCGGTGCGGCGCTGCGGGCGGCCCATGGCGCTAGGGTTTAGGGTCCCGGTTGTAACAACCCGCATTTGTATCAATTTCAAATCTAATGCCAAATTCAAACTTGGATCAAAATCAATTCAAACGGCGTTGATTCAGCTTCAAGTTATGTTCAAACCACTTATCTCCTGCATGTTTTGACTTGGGCCACTTTCTCTCTTCTCTCTAGTCACGGCCCCTTTCTCTTTTCCTCTCTGTACCACACCCCGCATGAGGATTCAGCCCACCAGGCCTAACCAGCGCACCTGCTACAGTTGTCATGTAGCTCCTGCCGATCCCAGCCGCTCCGGTGCACGGACGCCGAAAAACGGCCACGCGTCGCCATCCCGATCCGTCCGCGCCCTGAACCCTAGGCCGCCGCTCCCATATAAGACCGCCTAGCTGTCGCCGCTCCACCCAAACCCTAGCTCGCGCCGCCAGGCCGCGCGAGAAAACCCCAAGCCGCCGCCAAGTCTCCTTCTCCCTCGTCGGCGGGAAGCAAGCCACGTGATCGCCGCCGGTGAGATGAACCGCCATGGAACCCTTCGCCTTGCTCATGCGCATCCTCTAGTCTTGATCGCGTCGTGTTTCATGCAGAGGAGAAGGAGAATTTGGAGCACCGCCGTCCGCCGCCGTGGGGTCCTCGTCGTCGATTCCACTCTCTCCGGTGAGCCTCACCCCTTCTTTGTTTCCGTTCTTGCTCCTTGGTCTCTTCCCCTTGCCCCAAGTCTTGATCGCGACCTGAACCCGCTGCAGATCCCCGAGAACGGCAACGTTAGTTGTCGCCGCGGTCACCACCCTGTCTAAGCCGAGACCGAATCCGTCGCTGCCGTTGTCCCTCTTCTCCCGAGCCACCTCGACGTTGTTTTCTGCTTCAAACCGTCGCGGTAAGCCTTCCCGCACCTTCCTGTCGCCTTTCCCCGTTCGATTCTCCTCTCGGGTGCGTGTTTTGGCTCGTTCCGCCATGGTAGCCGGCGCACGCGCGCCGTGAGCGCTTGGATAGGCAAGCGCTAGCGAGCGCTAGGCTGGGCTGCTACTGCCGTTTGTTGCTGGGCCGCGTGCCTGCTGCTGCTTCGCTGGGCCGCGCCTGTGCATGGCCAAGGCCTTGTGGCCTGCTTGCTCTGCTGGACCACGCGTGTACTGCTAGGCTGCCTGCTGCTGCTTGCCGCTGGGCCGTGCTACCGCTTGCCCCGCTAGGCCGTGCTGCCTGGAGGCTGGGCCGGAGTGTTGATGGGCCAAGGTTGCTGGTGGGATTGGTTTGCAGGCCAGGCCGAGTTGGAGTAGGGCCCGAAATGGTTTCTCAATTTGATTTGGCCCTGCTTGTGTATTTTCTGGTGCATGGGCTTGGTCCACCATGGTGGGCTGCTCCCTATCACTCAATGACAGATGGGCCCCACTTATCAGTAGTCATCTCCGGAAAAGAATATTCCAGAATATTCTCTACAATTTCTAGAAATTCATTTATCTTTGGAAATTCCTAGTAATTCCATTATAGCTCCGTTTTCGATGATTCCAATTCCGTTAGTTCCGTAAAATTTTTCTCTTCGTATTGGTAGTGTTCGCTGAGCCAAACTAGCATTTTTTAGTATCGTTATTTATTTTGTCCCGTGATCGTCTGTATTCGTTGTGACTTACTCGTTTATCCCCGATTTGATGTACAGAACCGTCAGAGCCGCAAGAGTATGAGCAAGAGCACACTGAGAACATGGACCCTGACTGGAACCCTGACTCTCAAGGCAAGCCGTTTCCTTGATCACTCTTGTTTATCCAGTTTTGAAAACTGCATGATTTGGTTACAACTATTTTGCATGCCAATGATTTAAAATATCGCTAGATCATTTAAAATATCGCTAGATCATACCTAAGCTCCTACATGCTTACCTTTCCACTGTTAAGCCATAGTAATGTTTTACTACTTGACGATGCTTAGTGTTCTTAGTTGCATAATTTTCAATTCTCACCTGGATATTATAAAATGAATTTGTGTAAATGATTTAAAATATGCTCTATGTGCGTATTTGCAAATAACTCCACAAAACCTGATTTAGCGGGGGCGGACGTAGGTGGTGCTAGGTGCCAGGGGGTAGATTGGGCAACCCCCATTAGGAGAGTGTCTGTGGCGGACACAGTTGAGTAGAGACTTGGGCTATGGGTCTTTGTTGTGGTTTTTCCTGTTGAGGATTGGTTAGGAGGAGGAGGAGGGGGATGGAGATGCCTCTCTCGGCTGCCCTTTTTAGGTACATTCACGTGACACATGTCTCCAGGTTATTACTTACACATTATATCGATCCTATATCGGTAGTGGCGGAATCTTGATACTTGCGAAGAATTGGTGTTCTAGCCGTAGGAGTGCGAGGTATTGTTAGTGGTGTCCGCAGGTTACAACCCGGCTCCATAAGAGGGATATCCCACTTGATCAGTGGTAGGCCCGTCACAGCTTCAAGACCCTTAGTCTTGCAAGGCTTCTAGGGGCTCAGTTCTCGAGGCGCGGGAGACACCGGTCGATACTTGAGGAAGGATTTCGTGTGTGCTTTCTAAGCTTAGGCTACGACCATAGTCTATGTATGGGGCCACATCATGTGGGTACAGGTGTATCACTCTACAGAGTTATGATCTATATATATAGCCGCGTCCTCGGTCATGGACATCACCTGAGAGCTTTCATAGTGATTAGTGTTGTTTTCCCTCTTACTTCCCCCTGACCCAGTTGGAGGATATTAGCTAGGATTAAAATTTAAATCTTGTTGGGATAAGTTAATCCCAATGAGGCAAGATAATAAAACTTGATGTTTGAAAATGATTTAAAATATTTTAAAAGAAAAATGTTTGCCAACCTAGCTTTTCGCAATCAGCCTTAACTCCTCCTTGAAACACTTGCATGCATAGCATACCTTGCTAGGTTAGTACAACCCGCCGAGCACGGCACGTGCTTGGGGTTGATCGACTTGTTGAGTACAACATGTACTCAGGATTGCCCCCTTCTCGCTTTCAGGAGATGGAGAAGCCAGCGAACCAGACTACAACTTTGATGACGTGGATGATGGAGAGTAGATCGGTCTCTCGCCTACGCTCGAGTTGTCTATGGAGATGGTTCACCCATGAAGATTTCCACTGTAGATCATACTTTCGCCCTTGTCTTTTCGCTTCCGCTAGATGTCATGTTCATCTTCCTTGGCCTGCGAGCCATGATTATGTACCCAGATGTTGATGGTTAATACTATGGAGATGTTACCATTTGGTTCTATCTTATCTTTGTGTCATTTTTTTTATTGTTTTATGCTACTACTTATGGATGGATGTAGAGGCTACCCTCCTGGGAGTGGCCGTGAGGTACAAACGGCACGGTTTTACCTTTTGGTAAAATCGGGTCGTCACACTAGTGACAAGGGTCACAAGGTTCTAGAAGGCACCGCTGCGTTGGTGCTAGGGTTTTAAGCGGGGCGGCATCGAAGCAAAGGAGATAATATAGAGAGGTTCGGTTTGAGGATGCAAAATGAATTTTGTTTTATGTTTTCACTTGCCTGAATATCGAATCTGGTAGAAACATAGTTGTCCTGTAAGATTCATTGGTCATTTCAGCAATATACTTGAAACGAGCTTATATGATCTTTTATGAACACAATAGGGTGTGTTACATGGATTGAAATCCCGGTCGGAAACCATATGGTTTTCACGGATTTTGAGAATCCCAGTCCGGGCCGGTTTCATTGGGAGATCAGAGTTTCCGACTGGTTTTCACGGATTTCGGGAATCCCGGTCCAGGCCGGTTTTATTGAGAGATCAGAATTCTGGTGAATCCTGACCTTAGTTACTATAACAATTCGGTATCCCGGTCGAGAAGTCCGAAATCTTGGTCTGGAAGTTCAGGATTTTTGTTGTTGTTATAATTCGGGATGTCAATCCTTGGTGTGTTATGTTTAAATGTATTGTTTTCATTTTTTTGTTAGAATAATATTTTATTTTATTTAAAAAAATAAAAGTTTTGTCTTAATATCATGAATAGAAAATCAGAGGTTGTATTGTTGTTGAAAAATAAAAATATCAATATTCGGCTTCTGATTTTGGAAAATTTTGGAGAAAAAAATTTGTACGGTGGGTGAATTTAAATGTGATGTATGGTGTCTGAATGATATATTAAGCCCAAATCCGTACATCATCTTATTGTCAGTACCATATTACAACTTTAGGAATTTATCAAAAACTTAAAATATAGCCATTCAACTAAAAGATAAGGCATAATTATTTTATAAAAAATACACATGCGCGCACCCTATACTAGTACCCTCACTAAAGACGTGTTTGGGAGGACTCTACTCCTCTCTAGAGCACCTCCGCTCCCAAACTCCATGGTGGAGCTGCTCCTTTATGGAGCAAGAGCTGATTTTGAGGGTGTTTGACTAGCCAGCTCCCAAAAATGGTCAAACACGTAAAACATGAAATACGCCTTCTTTCCCATCTTCTTGGCCGATACTCCTTCCTCCCAATCGACGGCGAATCGAGGGCGGCGGCACGAAATGAGTTACGACGGCAAGAATCGATGGCGGAACGAGCTCGAACGTGCTGGGGCGGCGGCAAATCGAGAGAGCGGCGCGAATCGAGGGCGGCGCGAGCCGGGAGAAGAGCGGGAGGGAGAAGAAGGACCACGTGCGTGATGGTGGAGCCCTCTGGGGCGACGCAGATGGCGGCGGCACAAATGAGAAGGGAGGAGGCTTGGTGCGGGGATGACGGGGAGGAGGGCCAGCGCAGGGAGGGCAGGGAGGAGGCTCGGCGCAGGAGGGTGGGAGGAGGCTCGACACGGGGACGGTGGGGAGGAGGGCCGACGCAGGGGGCGGCGAGGAGGAGGCTTGGCGGGGGAACGACAAGGAGGAGGCCTGATGCGGGGGGGGGGGGGGGGGGGGGAGGGGGTGGGGGGGGGCAGCAAGGAGGAGACCCGACTGGGGAACGACAGGGAGGAGGGAAGAAAGAATAGATCAAAACATTTTTTCTATAAAACTGATGACAATGCAGGTAAATATTTCAAACTCCACGTTTTCACAGTCTTTAGAGCTGGGTTTGAGGTATTTCGAAAAAATAAAATGGGGCTATGCCAACTCTTCAGAGTTGGCCTGGTCTGAAGTTTGCTGGAGTTAGGATGTTTGGGAGGCTATGGACTGCTCTGGACTGGAGTTGGACTCCGGAGTCCTCCCAAACACGCTCTAAATAAGAACAGAAACAAAACTTTACACTGAAGGGTAATCAGAGAATACCTATTCTAATTTTCGACTTTGCCCATATTTATGGTCATCTATTCTAGATTGGTGTTGCCTTTTGGGCATGTTTTGTTAGTCTACCTTGGGCTCGTATTTTCACCTAAAATACTCTCCAAGTTAATCAGAACATCTATGAAGTTGCTCAAAATTGGAAATCATGTTGATTTACATATATTGTTTGATGTTCACGACTTTTTACCTATGATGGTATTCAAGTTATATGAGCTCGATCTCTCCATACGCATAAGCTTTTGTGTTAAAAAAAAATTCTCATTGCCATGTAAGTAAGCCTAGGCTGGAAAAATAAAATTATCAAACATGATAAACTATGTAACTAGACATACATATAACCAGAAAAATGGGGGCTTAGTATAGGCCAAAGCCGGTCGAGGCCATTAGAGCTTCTCTTCAAAATGATGAATTTTAACTGGCCCGGATGCGGTGCATTAGATTGTACTCCCCCTATATTAGAAAAGTAACTCGTTTTGGCTTAATATCAATTATCATCAAATGAATTCGTTTTGGTTTAATAGCAAGTAAATGAGAAAAGTGGTACAAAAAATAAGACCAATGTGAGTCGAACCCACCACCTCTAATTTAGACTTTGACACAGAATCAATACTCTATTTAATAGGGTAGACATAGAAAATATCTTCTCATTAATCTCTCCTTGGTATTCTAAATGATGTCTAAAACAAATTGTTTTTTTAATATGGAGGGAGTAGACATCTTGCCTACTTATGAACCAGACACATCTCCATCATCATGAAATTATGAAATTCTCATGTTTTTGAGTAGTTTTTTTTCTTAGAAAAAAGCAATTGCAACACTTTAAAGCAAAAAAGAACCGTTCTTGTAGCAATATACCAACAGTGCAATAAGTTGAGATTAAGTTCCACGAACGATGTACCAATTTCCTTATCTCTCGGTTCCTTGGGCGAAGAGACGTATTTCATTTCGGTTCTTCAAGTTATGCGTATTGCCGTTCTGTAAACGCTGTGCCGACCACCTTCGCTTGCAGTTTACGACAAAGCAAAGCTCGCTCTGTCTCTGCTCTCCAGAGATATTTGCCGACTCCTCCATTGAATACGCTTTCTTTTGTGCACATGGGGGCCGCACATGCGGACCCAACTTGATGCAAGTTGCGCCCAATCACGTGCCGCCGTCGCGCGCTATTTAACGGCGGGCGACACTGACCGATTAGGCTAAAGAACAAAAGGGCGCCAAATTAAAGATTCCTGCTTTTCATCAGGTCGGCTTGCTCGCCATGGATTATTCAATGGAGGCAGAGGAGGTGCACGCCGGGTTCCACCCGTGGCAGTGGCAGTGGCGCCTCTTCGCGCTCCTCTCGTCGCCCACCTTGTCTCCGGCGGCGGCGGCGCTGCAGCAGCCGCGCCGCCAGGCCAACCATGTCAGGTGGGAGGAGACCGACGCCGCGCACCTCTTCTCCGCCAACATCCCCGGTAACTCACTGAAACTGAACCTTCCGTGCTTTGCCGCTTTCAGGTCGTTCAGCAGCAACGGAGCAAGCTGTGTCTGTCTGAATTTTGGCTCTGTTCTATTTCCATGGCGTTGACTAATCGTCGTTGATTGTGTCAGGCGTGAGGAAGGAGGAGATCAGGGTGGAGGTGGAGGACGCGAGGTATCTCGTCATCCGCACCGAGCTGGACCTGGACGCGGACGCAGACGCGCCGGAAGAAGATCGGGAGAGGAGGAGGTTCGAGAGGAAGTTCCGGCTGCCGGGCATGGTGGA
Source organism: Eleusine coracana subsp. coracana (assembly GCA_032690845.1). NCBI lineage: Eukaryota > Viridiplantae > Streptophyta > Magnoliopsida > Poales > Poaceae > Eleusine > Eleusine coracana. The sequence continues at coordinate 48,048,515 of CM064430.1, forward strand.
CGCCGACGGCATCTCCGCGGAGTACACCCACGGCGTGCTGACGGTGACGGTTCCGCGGATGCACACCCGCCTCGGGCCCGCCGCCGTCGACCTCCTCGGCGCCGGCCCGACGCGCGACTCGGCGGCGCCGGCGGCCTGATTTCACATGCGCTTAATTACTTCTCGACAAAAGATTGTTAATTGGTTTTCTGAACTACTAATATATTAGGAAACCAAGTCAATGGATGCTGTAACATCTGAAATTTCCTCAGCCGTCCTGTCGTTGGAAAGAGTGGTACTATCACGTGATGTGGTATTATATATTATCACGTTAATCCCCGGACCAAGGATTGGCCGGATGAGATGAACAGGATAAGAGCATTAGTGTTGTGTTAAGAAATGGAAACGCCCTGTGGTTGTGATTGGTTGCGCATCGGATATTGCTGAATGCTCAAGCTTTTGATTGCGAGCTTTGACGGGCGACGATGGCGACGCTGGTGGGTGGATAGCGCGGCGCCGTCAGACCTGCTTTTCGCCGCGATGGCCTCTCGGTGGTCGGTAAGCGCGCCCAAGTGCCTGACTTGGGCTGGGCTGGAACCGCGTTTCAAGCGTTTGGCAGGACCGCGTCGTGTTTGTTCGTCCAGTCCAGCCAGCCCACTCAACGCCGTCTACGATCGAGTTCATCTGTGGAATACTACGTCGTTCCAGCCTGTGGGCTGTAAGTAGTGCTGTCCAAAAAGCCATGGCCTGTGGGCCGGCCCAAAGCATACAAAAAAAGTACGAGACGAATCTGACACGGCACGAGGCTTCGGGCCGTGTTTGGGCCGACAGCCAGGCACATGGGCCAGCATGGCACGGCCCATTTATGCTATGGCCCAGTTAAGCATGTGGGCTGCCCGGCACGAAAGCAAAGCCCAGCGCGAAATTCAGCCCAATAGTCGGTGGCCCAGCCAATGGTCCAGTTCACCACTTATGCTATACCGCCTATAAAATATCCCCGCGCCGTCCAGCTAACCTAATCCCTCTCGCGCCGCGTCGCATCGCGCCGCACCGCATCGCGCCGCATCGTCCACTCTTCCTCTCTCGCCTGTCACCTCCTCTGTTTCCGGCCAGATCCGCCGCTCAGTTCGCCATCTCCATCCAGATCCGCCTCCTCTTCCCTTTCTGCCACCTCCTCTTCGCTTTCCACCGTCTCCTGTGCTTCTTCTCTGGCTAGATCGGCGATTACATCGACCGAGCAGGCTCGTGTGGGCTACAGTAGTCCTCATTGTGGCCCTATGGGTCGCGACAGCTTGCCGGCTCGATGACCGGCCTGGATCCAAGTGAGGAGGCCTTGCGTAGCGCGAGGCACCTCCTCTTCGGGGCGTCGCAACTGGAAGGGGAGGAAGCGGCGCCGAGTCCTGTGACACAGAGGACGAGGCAAGGGCAGTGGACGAGCCCGAGGGTGGCCCCGAGGCTGACAACCAAGGGCGCAGCTCCGGTGACGGATTCAAGGCCGGGATCAGAGAGGACGACTGGCTCTGCTTCGGCTACTCCAAGTTCGGCGGCGGCGGCGACTCCGAGTTCATCGGCGGCGGCGATACCGGGTACCCCTTCCCTAGGCGCAGCGGCAACTCCGAGGCCGTCCTCTGCGATGACATCGAGGAAGTGGCTACTGCTGCTGGGACTTGAGTTTATGATATAATTGATCTATGAATCTGTAACTTAGGAATACTGTAATGGATCTATGAATTTTTTGTGCTGGCTGTACTCTTTTTTCCCTCAGGCCAAGGGTTTTTAATGAGGCAGCCAGCTTGTAATAAAGCTATGCTTTTTTTTGGCCAATTTCTGAGTTTTTACTCTGTTTCATATAGTTTCATTTTTATTTGCTGAATTTGGTGCTAGGTAATTAAAATTTCGGGTTTTTTGTGCCACTGGGCTTTTCATGCCTTACATATATTTCAGGCTAGATGGGCCAGCCCGGCACGCCTAAGTACTAACGTGCCATGCTCTGGGCCGACGGCTAGGCACGTGGACCGACACGGCACGATCCGAAATTAATTACGTGCCGTGCTGACCCAAAATTAATTGGGCCGAGCTATTTCGTGCCTGGGCTGTACCGTGCCGGACGGCCCAGTTGAACAACATTAGCTGTAAGACGATCTTTCATTTGAAGTAGTGCTATCTAAAAAGCTCATGGTCTATCGAGCTAGTCTAAAGCACATAAAAAAGCTTAGCATGAGTTTGGCACGAGGCTGCAGACCGTGAGCTGTCGCTCAAGCCCACGGGTTGTTTAGTAAGAGCCTTGATAGAATACTAATTTAGTATTAATAGAATTATAATTTGTATAAAAAATAAATATATTGACTGCTCAAATGGTAAGTTATTTCTCTCTCAACCATATGGTCTCAGTTTCAAGTCCCATGTACTCCACATTATAGCAATTTTTTTTTCATTATTCTCATTAATGGACCACACATGTGTCATTCGTGCTAGCATGCCTAACACATTGGTCCGACATGATTAGGAATTTCTCCAATTTTTAAGTGCCCTCACTTAATAAATACTGCACTTGAAACATGAAGGGAATTCTCAAATACTCCTTTTCAAATAGTGGAAAAATAGTAGCTCTCTATGGCCTTATAGTTTTTGCAAATGCTAAATAAAAAATTGAGTAAATAAGAACCAAGGTAATTAAGAACCAAATGAGTATGTATGAACCTTAGTTCATGAACCGCGAGAGTAGATTTAACCTCGGAGTTCATAAGAGCTTGCTCAATGAGTATAAAGCATAATCCTTTCTTTCCTTTGGTCACGCTAGATGTATTCGCAGATTGATCATGAGGCATAAATATCCCTAAGTGATATAAGCCTTCTTTGTGTTTCCTATATGATGCATGTAAGAAGCATTTTACATATGCAATAAAGGTAAACATGTCATGTGAATGCAAGCAATATTAAACAAGATATAAAGGAAACCTAACAATGTCAAGTTTGAATCCCTCTCAATCTTACTCACTATAAGCCATATCATTGGCTTGAGAGAAATCAAATCACCATCTGAAATACTCCCCTTCCTTATAGCTTCTTGATTGAGTTAGATATTGACTAATTTTTATGCGTTTTTCTTTTAGTTATAAACATATGCATGGATGAAAAACATATTATTCATAAAGGAGTCCTAATTATCATGCAATGTAAGAAAAGAAAGAATACATTACAACTATCAAGAACAAATATAAATGCCTCCCTCATGAGTTGATATGTCGTTGAGGTCCATGTTCCTTATGGTAGACTTTACTTGATCTTCAAGTAAGCTCCGAGTACACCACCACCACCATCATTTAGGTCTTGTTCTTGGGCACCCACTTGTACTTCGTTGACGTCTCAAGATCAATAATTCATTTAGGCCTTTCTCTTCTTGTTTGGTGGTTCCAAAGCCTTTGCTTTTATCTTGTCACCTTTGTTCCTAAAAAGATTAAAGTGGATGTTCTCATAGAACAAGTTAGTATTAGGTAAAATAATGGAACTTCACACCATAGAACAATCCTTGATGGTGTGACCATCCTTACAACACCTCTCGTAATAGTAGTCATCGGTAAGTAGGGGCTTGACCCAAGCGGGAATGGAGTCACTCGTCCCAATGATGCCGATGGCGGCAGGATATGAGCCAAGACCATGGTGGGAGACATTGTTCACAAGATTTCTCCCAAGGATCTCTTTGTGGATGGCTCTACCACATGTAAGTCTCTCGCAGCCGTCCATCACCATCTTCCTCTCTTCCTTGAGCTTGTGATATTCCTACAAAATAAATGGCTCAATAGAAGAAACCTCATCCGAGGTGGTTAGTTCATCAAACATAGTAGACACATCGCTCTTTGATGAACTAGAGGAGCTGAAAGGACCGAGTGACCGAGAGGGGGGGGGGGTGAATCGGGAACTCGCATTATGTACCAAATTCGCCAATTTCTAAAACCAACCACTCAAAACAACTCCTACACAATCCTAGTGATGATCACACTAGCAAGATAATAAACCTATAAAAGGAACAACATGAAGGATCGAGAAGGCGACCAGAGGGGGGGTGAATGGGAGCCAAATAAAATTCTCCAAGAGAACTTGGCCTATATCCCAAAAAAAACCCAAGCCAACCTCCAAATCGATCACCAAGACTACACACACCAACTTGTGGTGTACTAGCCCTAGAAGTGATCAACCACACCAAAGAGACACAGCGGAAACAAAAATGGAAGACGGAATGCTCAACAGTCCAGAACTGAGCACTCATCGGCAGTGCCGATCCCTACCATCGGTAGTGTCGGTCGGCATCGACAGTGCCGGTCATGCCTATCGGCAGTGCTGGTGCGCGTCATCGGCAGTGCCGGTGCGGGATGCTGTCGCACTGGAACCTACAGACTTGACCAATCGGCAGTGCCGGTCCTGGTCATCGGCAGTGCCGGTCGACCCCCGACAGAATAAGAAATCTCTCGGGATCTTGTCAAAACTTCTCCAAAAACTAATCAAACGAACTCCAAACAATGCGATTTTTGGACCAGTGAATCCTCATCACATCACAACACTAATCCTAGGAGATCAACTCAATTGGCACAAGGAATCATCACGAATTTCAGATCTTGTGCCAAGAACATTAAAAAGGGGAAACTTGAGAAATCCTTCAAATCGAAGGTGCTAGAGCCAATAATTCCATCAAGGATCAATAGAGGATTATCCTAGCTCATCCTAGCAACAAGTTTCTCAAAAAATCCGGGCCAAAAACTCGTCCAAAAGTGAGATAAAAAATCACCACAAAAATGCTTCCGAAAATAGGAAAAAGGGAATTTCGGGATTCAAGTGAAGAGGGAAATCTTGAGCACGAAAATACTTCTCATATCATAGAAAGGTGCTTACAAGATCCATAGGTACAAGGCTAGGAAGCCACCCTCTTCCTCCCACTATTTGGAAGAGCAAAAGATGTCTCTCACACACCCACTACTCTCCTCTCAAACATGAAGTCCTCTCCTAGCACTTTGAATAGAGTCCTAACACAAGGCTAATGGAAGAGAGGCACCTCTCCCACTAGCCACACCTCTCCTTATATAGGCCTAGGGTCTATTATCCACATGACCACTCTACCCTTGACCTACATAACACGCCCACCTACCACCGGGGGCATAATCGTCCATCTTTTTCCTCATCACCCGAATGCCATCGGACGCTTCACGTCTTTGCTTCATCTCGAAGCAAGCTCCGTGAAACTGCCTTGCACGCTTCTCAAAGTGCGACTTCTCGATGTTGACGCGTGTCACCTTGTCCCACGATCCTGACCACCGGCAAGTCTCTCCCAGTCCCTGTCCATCGGGCCCCCTTGTCACTTGCACCGACATCCCATTCACCTTGACTTGGTCAACACGTCGTCTTCATCACCACCACGGTTTTGAGGCTCAACCACGAAACCGTCCGTGCTTCTTGCCTCTCCATGTGTACGGTGTGGATCACCCTTGACTTCACCTGGCATCCCGATCGTCTGGCCCCAAGTAGTAGGGGGAACAAAACGATCACGCATTGCTACCTTAAGTTCTTCCCAAGTAGTAGGCAAATCAGTTTCAGCAGCTAGACCACTACACCAAACAATAGCAAAGTCCTTAAACTCACTAGTAGCTTGTCTAACTCTATGTTGTTCAGGAACAAGGTGGGCATTAAATTTTTGTTCTACAGTCATCTCCCAATCAAGATAAACATCACCATCATACTGACCCAAAAACGAAGGAATTGAAAACTTAATTTTAGCATACGGGTCATCTAGAGCATAGTTACCGTGTGGACGACGATTGTAGTTGTGGAAACCACCCATACCTTGAGTATTATGTTGCAAACGACGTCGTAATCGTGCGGTCCTTGTAGCTGACCTATCCATGGTGCCATCAGCCTTATACACCGTGTCTTCATCATGGACATCTTCAATGTCGTTGTTGTTATTATTGGTGTTCATATTGTTGGTTTTAGGAGCGGTCTCCAACGCGACAACCTGATCGGTTAATTTAGAGACCCATTTCTCTAACCGCTCAATGCTTTCTCCAATGTGAAGCTTGCTAACCGCATCAGTAACGACTCTGGTGACCGTCTCTGCCAAATCACTCTGAGCAGCCTGCAAAGCCTTCTGGAGCTGCTCTTGGCTCACGCACTCAGCAAATTGTGAGGGTGAAGCCATCTCTCCGTCGTCACTTCCTGCCATCACAAACACCAAAACAAGAAACAAACAGTGAAGGTTATCCTTACAAAACAGCTAAGCAATGGTGCCTCTCAACACCGCAAAAGGAGACTCCTTACAAAGCTCATACAAAGTTCTGAAAAGCAAAGCAAAGGATACCAGAGAGATGTGTTCCATGATTGCAAGGGTCACAAAATAACCTGTGTGCTGTCCAGAAGAAATATATAGAGCTAGGAAGGCCAAATATATATATGTGAGTGGTACACAAATCAAAAACAGATAGTAAAACTGAATAAGTGCCCAAGTAACTTGTCATTAGTTGCTGGTCTAAGTATGTCCTAGAACAGTAGTGATAGCAAAGTAGAAACAAGGAGACAAAGGCATAACAGGCAATAACAGGGGGCTAAGTTCAAAACAGCCAAATCCAGAAATTTCAGGGGGCTAGATGTAGCACTAGTAGAAATCCCAAATTTCTTTTTTTTTATTTTATTTTTTTGATATTTTTCTCCAACTCACTAACAATGGAGAAGAATCCACAAAAAATTTCAGCTCAAACAGAGGTAGGATGTGGCCTACAGAAAATCTTGAAGTTGCAGAAAACTTCGGGTTTAAACTTAAATCAATTTTTTCTTTATCTTCCTGATTTTTTTTTGAATTTTTTGATGAGGGCATGCTCAACTTTGAGTCAAGAATCTCCTGTAAAAATTTCAGCCAAAACGGACAACCGAGCAAAAAGTTATGCCCATTTTACCGAAGGGGGGTCGGAGTCGGTTTTTCAGAAACCCGAGTCGGGATAGGGGTCGGGTTTGGAATCGGGTAAGATTTTTTTTTTGGTGGCGTGGATGCAGCGGAAAGTAGAATTTGTGGGGATTGGTCCGAGGTGTTTGAGGGTGGGATTAGGGTGGGTGTATCGATCAATCAACCCTAGCACACAAAGCCGATAGAACAGAGGATGGTGAAGGGGATGGCGGCTAGAGTTGCAAGAGAAACACTACTGATGACAAAAACACAAACTAAACCAGCGACTAAACAAAAACTAGGGCACAAACTCAACACTACGGACTCTGAAATTGAAATATGCAAAGGCTAAAGACGTGGTTATGGGCGGAGGGGAATTTTTTTTTTGGCTTTTCTGTGCATGTATCCTTAGGAGTGATGTCCTCATCGGGTTTGGTACTGTCTATTGTAAGAATTCTTACGCATAGACTTGACCTGGTTGGTACCCTCATGGTAAGTGTAGAGCTTATCCCAAATAGCATGAGCAGTGTCAAGGTGTGCAACCCTATCATGTTCACTCCTACCAAGTGCAGAGAGCAGAATATTGACAGCTTTGGAGTTGTTCTCATACCTGACTAACTCACCTGCAGAAGCAGTGTTCAGGTCTTGTGGTATAGCATACTCTTGATCAACAATCTCCCAAATTGCACGTCCTTGACTCAGCAGATACGCCTTGGTCCGTGACTTCCAGTAGGGGAAGTCCTCTCCATCGAACATCCATAGCTTGACAACACGCTTCTCCATGTCGCCTTTGGATCACAAAGCTGGTGAAGGTCAACTAGTGATCAAACTGGCTCTGATACCAATTGAAGGACCGAGAAAGTGACCAAAGGGGGGTGAATGGGAGCCAAATAAAATTATCCAAGAGAACTTGGCCTATATCCCAAAAACAACCAAAGCCAACCTCCAAATCGATCACCAAGACTACACACACCAACTTGTGGTGTACTAGCCTTAGGAGTGATCAACCACACCAAAGAGACACAGCGGAAACAAAAATGAAAGATGGAATGCTCAACAGTCCAGAACTGAGCACTCATCGGCAGTGCCGATCCCTGCCATCGGCAGTGCCGGTCGGCATCGGTAGTGCCGGTCACGCCTATCGGCAGTGCCGGTGCGCGTCATTGGTAGTGCTGGTCCCACCTATCGGCAGTGCCGATGCGGGATGCTATCGCACTGGAACCTACAGACTTGACCAATCAACAGTGCCCAGTCCTGGTCATCGGCAGTGCCGGTCAACCCCCGATAGAACAGAAAATCTCTCGGGATCTTATTAAAACTTCTCCAAAAACTAATCAAACAAACTCGAAACAATGCGATTTTTTGGACCAATGAATCCTCATCACATCACCACACGTCGTCTTCATCACCACCACGGTTTTGAGGCTCAACCGCGAAACCGTCCGTGCTTCTTGCCTCTCCATGTGTACGGTGTGGATCACCCTTGACTTCACCCGGCATCCCGATCGTCTGGCCCCAAGTCCCCTACTTGTGCTCGATCCTCTCGTCGTTGACCGCCAAGTCGACTCCAGTGACCTACACTTCATGAGACAAGCAAACACATTTCCCATCTCCTGCAACATCACCAATATCTCCACCAACTCCGGTCAGTCATAACCATGATATGCAAACCCATGCAATCCCTGGATTCTCGCATTTCAACTCAAACACCAAATCCGCTCAAGTCAATTACTCATCACAAATATAGCAAACCATGGCACATATCCACATGGTTTCTCACAACAACCTAAGCATACTAGTGGATCACACAAAGGCAATACAACTGCTATGCAAGCTAGTTACCAAAGATACGCGAAAGCAAATAACTAGCTAGCAAGGAGTACTACTAAAGCAAAGCTACTAGATCAACAAGCACATAAGCATGAGTAGCACAATACATACTAGGGTGATCAATCAAGCAAAAGCAACTCCTACATATGCTAGTAATCAAGTATGAAGGCTAAACACTACTAGCAAGTAAAGAAGTCTATTTATGCAAGTCTACAAGGTAGTCAACTAGAGCAAGGTAAGCACACAAGCATGAATAGCACGGTATGTAAATGCGAAAAGTAAAGCATCATAGTAAGGAGTAGAGTAAGAGATGGCTCATATTTTTTTCCTGAGGTCTCGGAAGGATGGCACCTTCCCCTACTCCTCGTTGGACCACTCCCGCTCGAGTCCTGGTCCCTATCGTCACCAAGTGGAGTTCTCGTCTACGAGCCCGCAATCACTCATAGAGTGAAGATATGGTGTGCGCCACTGCTGCATAAAGCACAAGCTCGCCTCCCTCGAGAACTTGTCAGACTCCCCGAGCCGACACGGGCGCTCAATATTGATGCCCCTTTCACCGGCGGGCTCAAACCGTGTACAAACGTGTGACGGCCTTCACAATCGATCACGATAGGCTCGGTCACTAACACCTAACCAGTCTAGGTCTCACCATAGACCAAGAGTAACAATCTAGATCACACCCTCAATGACACCCTAGCCTTAGATGTGCAAGATGCTCAAGTTATTCTCACTAGCACTCTCAAGATATCCAATATCCTCTCCTAGTGCTCCTCTCTTGGCCCTTTGGCTCCCAATAGATGCTCCGAGCAATCCCAATGGCCTAAGGCAGTCTCCAAGACCCCAACAACGAGTTTATATAGGCTTCCAATCTCAAATTAGCCGTTGCTCCACGAAACAGCCTCTCTGGACGTACTGACCGGACAGTCCGGTCACTGTCCAGATTGGACAGTCCGGTCTCCACCGGATGGCTCCTCCAGAGCCGTTGCTCTATGTCCGCTGTTTCCTCCATACTGATCGTACAGTCCGGTTTTCATCGCTGAAACTCCAAACAGAGCCATTGCAACCACTTCCTCATCTGTTCTAGAGTTGTCTCTACTGACTGTACAGTCTGGTCCACCGACCGTATAATCTGGTCTCTATAACTCTACACCAACAGATTTCCTCGCGGCCAACTTCTCCTCTATTTTGGATTTCCTCCTGATGATCGGACCGTCCGATCTCTAGCACCTCTTTGTCAGGTCTATTTCTCTCTCCAGTCCAGAAACATTTCGCGTGCTGCTTCATCACTACCCAAGTCCCACTTCTAGTGACCGGACCGTCCGGTCACTAGATCGGACCGTCCGGTCACTAGAACTTTCCAGACTTAGCAGTTTTCTCGCTGCCCACTGTAGCCTCCGGACAAAACCTCTTTGTGACCGTACAGTCTAGTCACCATTGACCCCTCTGTCCGATCACTTCAATCCGAAGCTAAAACTCCTCGTCCTCGCTTGACTTTATTTCTCGGCTTCTCCAAACAGTTCCTTGGCTCCTCCACTGTCACCTAGTGGTTGTGATTTCATCGAGCATTCATGCACATCACCGACTAGACATGACCTAAGAGAAATGACCTGGACCCCCTTGATAGTCCAGTTTTCCTATGGACTCAAAGTCCTAACAACTAGACAAGTGTTCCCAATACTTGCTACATAGCTTGTCCTTAATTTTGATCCATCTGCATCAACCCTTGGACTCCATCAAGCTCATCAAGACTCCATGCTTATGGTCATTGTCAGCAACCACCAAGACAACCATCAATGATTATCATAAGATAGATTACCAAAACAATCATACCTTAGGGTGACCTCAATGGTCATGAACCTTACAATCTCCCCCTTTTTTGTGATGGATGATAACTACTACTTATGATGGTCCAAAATGAATGAGTCCCGAAAGAACAAGAAGGAAGGGACAAAAGACTCAAACGAAAGCAAGGAACCAAGAGAAAAGATAGGTTTGAATGGATTACCTTGGTCCTTATCTTAGAAGTAGTCTCCCCCTTGGAATGTGCTAGGTGTGGAGGAAGAACTACTCAAATATGTAGCGCACCAGATATTGATCTTGAGTTAAATTTTGCGCCCGTTATGGTGTTGTGGTAGTCGATCTTGTTGATGTAGACACGCACCATGGACGTAGATGTTCATGTCGATGTAGATGTTCATTGTTGTTGTAGACATGCACCATTGTTGTTCTTCTTCATGTCGATGTAGATGTTCATCTTGTCATGATCTTCATATGTACTCCAAGTGAACATGCACCATTGTCTTGATCATCTTCATGTTCTCCATATTCATCTTCTTTTGATCTTCATGTTCCTCTTCGTCACCTCATTCCTTTCCTTGTATCATCTTGTTCTTCTCCCCTTTTTGCTATCCTCGATCTTGACTTTCAGATATTCATGTTCTTCTCCCCCTTTGTGTTATCAATCTAGACTTGGCTTTTGGATCTTCATGTTCTTCTCCCTCTTTGTCGCCTATCACCAAAAACCACAAGCCAAAGACAAAAACACAAGAGAACCAAGAAGAAAAAAATAAATCATAAGAGTTAGGAAACTCCCCCTTTCATGGTGCTCTTCCTTGGTCACGATGGTGTTCCACTATAGCTCCCCCTACACACATGACTCAATAAAATATTTCCTCAAGAAAGCAATTTTTAGTTATTAGTGTGTCGGGAATGTATGAGTCACTTGTCTTAAGCCGCGCGAGTAGATTTAACCTTGGAGCTCGTTTGAACATGACTCAATGGACATGAAGCACAATTATTTCCTTTGGTCACATTTATGGAGATGTAATCTCATATAAATCATGCGGCACAAATATCTCCAAGTGGGACAGATCTCCTTTGTGTTTCCTATATGATGCATGCAACAAGCATTTTACATATGCAAAGAAAGTAAACATGCCATGTGAATGCAAGCAATATTAAACAAGACACAAAGGAAATCTAACAATATCAAGTTTGAACCCCTCTCAAGCTTACTCACTATAAGCCATACCCTTGCCTTGAGTGAAGCCAAACCACCATCTCAAGCACTCCCCCTTGCTTATAGCTATCTTGAGTGGGTTAGACATTGACTAAATTTTTTATGTGTTTTTCCTATAGTTATTTACACATGCATGGATGCAAAGCATACTAGTCACAAAGGAGTCCAATTTACCATGCAATGCAAGAGAAAGAAAAAACACACTACAATTCCCAAGAACAAACACGAATACCTCCGTCATGAGTAGATATGTCGTTGAGGTCCATGTCACTTGTGGTGGACTTCAAATGATCTTCATGAAAGCGCTCGGTCTACCACCACCACCATCTTGGTCTTGTTCTTGGGCATCCACTTGTATGTAGCCGATCTCTCTAGATCAACTATACACTTAGGCACCCATATGCTCTTGACCGTCCTCTTCTTATTTGGTGGTCCCAAAGCCTTTGCTTTCACCTTGCCATCCTTGTTCCTAAAAAGCTTGAAATGTGTGTTCTCCTGGAACAAGTTAACATTAGGCAAAACAATGGAACTCCTCACCCTGGGACAATCCTTGGTGGCGTGGCCATCCTTGCAACACCTCTCGCAATAGTAGTCGTCGGTGAGAAGGGGTTTGATCCATACGGGGATGGAATCACTCGTCCCTATGATATCGATGGCGGTGGGATATGAGCCAAGTCCCCGGTGGGAGACATTGTCCACAAGATTTCTCCCAAGAGTCTCCTTGTGGATGGCTCTACCATGTGTGAGCCTCTCGAAGCCGTCCATCGCCATATTCCTCTCTTCCTTGAGCTTATGATATTCCTTCAAAACAAATGACAGAATGGAAGAAACCTCGACCGAGGTGGTTAGTTCATCACACATAGTAGAAGCATCACTTTTAGATGAACTAGAGGAGAGAGAGGCAAGGTTATCAACATTGATGGTCTCAAAAGTAATTTCATGGGCCTCATACTTCTCACATCGCTCTACATAATCACCCTTGAGTTTGTCATAACTCTTGTTTAGGGCCTCATGAGATGTGACAAGGTCCTTGAGCTCACTCTCAACACCTCTCGTAATAGTAGTCATCGGCGAGTAGGGGCTTGATCCATACGGGAATGGAATCACTCGTCCCTATGACGTCGATGGCAGCGGAATATGAGCCAAGTCCCCGGTGGGAGACATTGTTCACATGGTTTCTCCCAAGAATCTCCTTGCGAATGGCTCTACCACGTGTGAGCCTCACGAAGCCATCCATCACCATATTCCTCTCTACCTTAAGGTTGTGATATTCCTCCAAAACAAATGGCTTAAGAGAAGAAGCCTCGATCGAGGTGGTTAGTTCATGACACATAGTAGAAGCATCACTCTTGGATGAACTAGAGGAGGGAGAGGCAAGGTTATCAACGTTGATGACCTCAAAAGTAAGTTCAAGGGTCTCGTACTTCTCACGTAGCTATACATGATGACCCTTAAGTTTGTCATAACTCTTGCTTAGGGCCTCATGAGATATGACAAGGGTATTGAGCTCACTCTTAATCTCACCAACACGGTCCTTAGCCAACTAACACTCTTTTCTTACCACTTCCAACATTTTGGATTTCTTGACAGCGATGTCACAGGCTTGCTCAAGCATACTCCAAAGCTCGGCGTAGGAGAGCTCCTCGTCATCAGTGTCATCGCTGCTCTCATTCTTACTCTCCGTAAGTTGGCTCGTGGCCATGAGGCACGTGGGAGGTTGAAAGTTGCCTAGAGGGGGGGGGGGGGTGAATAGGCAAATCTAAAAATCCTATGAAATTGGACTTAGAAAATTTTATCAGTCTGACCGGCAGTGCCGGTGATGTGGACCGGCAGTGCCTATAGCCACTGCCGATGCTGGACCGGCAGTGCCGATGAGCAAACAGAAAGCGTGTAAGATCTAAGTTTAAGTGGTTCCGCAGTTACTAAGTAGACAACAAGTTACAACAGTAGTAGAGAGAAACACTAATAATAAAATTGAATAATAAAACAAGAGCTATATGAATAGAACTAGCAAATATGACAAGGACGAGTGAAAAACCTAGGAAGATTAAAAGAACAATAAGTAAATAAGAGAGCACACGGAGACACAAGATTTGTTACCGAAGTTCAGGTTCACAAAGAGCCCTACGTCTCCGTTGAGAAGTCCACAAAGGACCGGGTCTCTTTCAACCCTTATCTCACTCAAGCGCCCACAAAGATCAAGCTCAAGTTTTCCACTATCAATTACATTGCGGGAGGGTAATACAAACTTCCCGAGGCGTCACCACACAAGATAGGAGCTCTACGGGCACCACTAACCGTTTAGGAGCAAAGCTCCAAGAGTAACAAGCACAAATCACAAAAACAGTTAAATCGAATGCTCAAGAGAGGAATGATGCTCTTTTCACTAGAGAACAATGGCTCACTCAAACCCTAGCTCAAGGATTGAAGGTTTGACTTGGAGAGGGAGATTGAGGAGAGTGGAGTTCAAAAGTGCAAAGTGTTTTTCGGGTTCCAAGAAGTATCCACGAAGGGGGGTGTATCCCTTTTATACAAAGTGCTAAAAAAGAGCCGTTGGCCTGTCTGGACACCCCGCACCGGCACTGCCGATCAGGGCATTGGCACTACCGATGAGGCAGCCACAGAGAAGGCAAATGGTCTCTGGCGACATTGACCGGCACTGTCGATCCGTAGGACTGGCACTGCCGATCTCAGTCAGCCAGAGAGCTAGAAAGAATGGTTATCTATGGAGAGGGGACCGGCACTGCCAATCAGCTAGACCGGCACTACCGATAGGCTACAGCCAGAGAGACAGAGGAAGCACCCTTCTATAGGAGAATAGACCGGCACTACCGATGAGCCCCATTGGCACTGCCGGTTCTGTCAAGACACACGCCAGAGAATGTCTGGACATCACAGCGCCTCTGTGAGGGATCACCGGCACTACCGGTGAGAGCCACCAACACTACCGGTAGAGGGAAAAACAGAGGACGACAGAACTGGAATTCTTGGGAAGATTGAGCATTTGACTTTACCAAATTTGTAAATTATACCCTTCTTTATAGTACGGTTTACCTATACTAAAGATTAAAAAATAAAAACATCATTGATCATTCTTTTCTTGAGTGAAAAATGAACTTCCAATTTGAGGCAAATTTGACCATCTTCTTTTCTCTTTTTGTTTCAATGCATTACATTCATCAATAAAGATAGTCATCTACACACATACTCAATGAAAATGTTAGTCCATTCTTAATTGTATTGACGCCAATCACCAAAACAAAATTAGGGGCCTAGATGTACTTTCAATCTCCCCCTTTTTGGTGATTGATGATAATACAACTAGATTTCATAAAAATAAGCAATAATTTCATTTTGTGATATTTAGAACCATGTGGAGCTCCCCCTAATTGTGTGCATGATATCAAAAGAATGATTAACAACAATGCACATATGCAAAAAAAAGTATGAGAGCTCCCCTTATCATCGTGCATATGTGACAATTTTTAGTGATGGAGCATAAAAGATAATGAATTAAGCAAATGACGATAGTTATCACACAAATACATCTAGAAGGCGAGAAACAACAATACACCATCACAAGAGACAATAGAAGCAACCTAATCATTAAAACATAAATAGAGGTTTATAGGAACACAAGCAAACAGTTTTACAAACCACAAGCAAATTGTCCACCACTCTCACAAAATGAAAAACAAACTACTAGACACCAACTAAGCTTCTCCCCCTTTGGCATCACAACACCAAAAAGAGGGAAAAGAACTGCCGAAAACTTCACTCCTCCATGGAATCAGCGTCGCCATCATCAACATCCTCATCCTGAGCATCCTGTACAACCTGTGTAGCCTGAGTGTAGATACCCCAGGGATCATCATAGGAGCTCATGTCTGGCAGAGGAGTGAACTGCACTGGAGGTGGAAGCTAAACACTGGAAGTGGCGGCGAGGGTCCTCAAGTCTGACTGAACCTGAGTCAGAGCCTGCTGCTGCTCCCAAATGGCGACTGCAGAGTCCCGACATACGCAAAACATGGACTTGATGGCACGAGTGAGCTGCGAGCACTGGCGATAAGGACGAGGGGTAGCACTAAGACCAGCTGCCTCTTCCCCTGCGGCTACTGCTGCTGAAGACTGAGGCACATCTGCCACTGCTGGAGGAGTACTGCCGTGGGGAGGTGATGCAATGAGAGGAAACTTCTTCGGTGTGACTGAGGGATGCTTGTGATCACATATGAACTGGCAGCCCACCACACGCAGAATCATCTTCATAAGGTATGGAGCATAGATCAAAGAAGCCTTACTAGTGTAGGAGTTGTAGAGAATCTCTGTCCAAATGAAGTCAAACACACTGAAAGGCTCCGCTCCCTCTCTCATAGAAAACATCAAGGTCTTGGTGGAACTGAGAATATGAGTGTGATCACCCACCTTAGGAGTCAAAGTCACCCGTAGCATGTTGTTGAGAACTCGAAAGTATGGCTTCATGCCATGATAGGAACCAAACTCAACACCATGCTTAGGGTCAGCATAACGGGCATCATACATAAACTCCTATTCACTGTCCTCCTGAGGATCAAAGACAGTCACCTTGGGCTTAGCCCTGTCAGTGTCATCAAAGCCAAGAATCTGAGAAAAGTTGAAATAAGTGATAGTGAACCGGTTGCCATCTATGGTCCAATGGAGCTTGGAATCCATGTGGTTTTCCTCATCAAGCTCAATCCACATGGTAGCATAAAACTGAGCAATGATCTCATCATTCCAGTGCTGGTGCAAACCCATAATAGCTGTCATGTTCCTCCTGTCACACTCTAAGCGAATCAGCTGGAAAGTGGGATCATCTGCTGCTGTCATCCTATCCCAATCAATGCACTTCATAGGTGCAACTCTCTATGTGGTCTTCTTCAGAATGTTCTTGTACCAGGCAACCTGAGTCAAATCCCAAAAACGAACATCGGTGACACCCGGGTGCTTGGGCTCTGTCCAAGGGTTTCTGTGACGGTACACTCTCATCTCATCCCGGGATGGAGCCACTAGAATCCGGAACTGATCATCCACCTGTGGAGCTAGCAACTGATAGGTGACGGAGGAACGCATTGGTCCATGGATAAGTTCATGAACAACCTCATCCCCAGACTCATCACTCCCTTCCTCCTCCTCCTACTGATCATCCTCCTCTTCTTCTTCATTAGAGTCTTCCTCCTCATCCTCACTAGGAGTGGGATCCCTTAGAGGAATGGCCTTCCCTTTGCCCTTGCCACGCCCGAGGCCAACACCATGGGTGGTGGATGGGCCGGAGGCTTCACCTCGGCCCCGCTTGCCTCCTCCACCCCGACGAGCAACGGGGGAGTCGTTAGGGTCGAAGTCCGCGTCCGAGTCACTAGGAGTGCCCGGATGCTTCTGACGCTTGCCATGGGCCATCTGTCAAGAATAAATGAGGTGATGTTTAGAATAGAATGCAACAAAACAGTGTTGTACTGCTATCAGGTTTGCCCTGTTCGGCAGTGCCGGTGGGAGCCATCGGCAGTGCTGATCAGTTCAAGTTGATGCTGCAACGGTCAGTAGGGTTTTTGGATCTCCTGACCGGCAGTGCCGGTGGAGGCCATCGGCAGTGCCGGTCAGGGGAGTTTGAAACCCTAAGTCCGCAAAAAAACTGGAATTTAGCCACTAAAACTCTATCAAATTGCAGGGGTGACTAAAATACTCCTAGATGAACATCTCTCTTAAGTGAAACTACGCAAAAAATATGAGGCACTGCGAGATTCAAAAGATGGAGATGTTCCAAAGTTACCTTCAAAAGTCCTTCAAATCCAAGGGAGATGGAGGAGAGAGGGTCTAGGAGTCTTCTTGAACCACTTCCTTCTTGTTTCCACGAATCTTGGCAAGGATTTGGAGAGGGGGAACTAGGATTAGGGTTGGAGAGAGAGGAGGGCGTGGTTGCTGGATTGTGTCAAAACTAGACTCGATCCCAAGAGGGGGCCGAGTTAAATTCAAAACACTCAGGCCTGCATCGGCAGTGCCGGTGATATGCATTGGCAGTGCCGGTGCGGGTCAACGCACCAGGTCCAGGCCCGCATCGGCAGTGCCGATGGGGGCAACCCAAGGAACAAAAATTCCCAGACAGATGCTGGTTCAGTTGAAGGCCTGATCAGTAGTGCCGGTGAAGGGACCGGCAGTGCTGATACACTGAAGAACAGACAGAAGCAGAAAGAAAGAGCTAGAAGTGAGAGTTCCAAAAACAAGTTTTGATGGACAAAAAGCAATCTTGACATCATATGGTCAGCCAACAATCAACAATACATTACAATGACCATATTTTGACAAGATTTGATCCAATGATCAAGAAGCAACACCATTACAACAAAAACATGAGACTTTTTGACATAAAGCAATGATTTTTGCAAAGATAAAACAATCATCATTTAGATGTGCACATCCTCTATACCACATTGCTAGTATCAAGGATATTTAGCTCACTTCTAAGATAACAAAATCTTTTCTCATCTAAGGGCTTGGTAAAAATATCCGCTAGTTGATCTTCAGTTCGCACATGACTAACTTCTATATCCCCCTTAACAGAATGATCTCTCAAAAAGTGGTGGCGGATATCTATATGCTTTGTGCGTGAGTGCTCAATGGGGTTGTAAGCTAGCTTTATGGCACTCTCATTGTCACATAGGAGTGGAACACGGTTCAACTTGTAACCGTAGTCCCTTAGAGTTTGTCTCATCCAAAGTAGTTGTGTGCAACAACTACCGGCTGTAACATACTCCGCTTCGGCGGTGGAAAGTGCAACAGAATTTTGTTTTTTGGATGACCATGACACTAGGGACCTACCCAAGAATTGGCATGTCCCGGAGGTGCTCTTTCTATCTACCTTATCCCCGACATAATCCGCATCGGAGTAGCCTAAAAGGTTGAACTTTGAACCCTTGGGGTACCAAAGCCCTAGGTTGGGTGTGTGAACCAAATATCTCAAGATTCTTTTAACGGCCACCATGTGACACTCCATAGGAGCGGCTTGAAAACATGCACACATACAGACACTAAGCATGATATCAGGCCTAGATGCACAAAGATAAAGCAACGAGCCTATCATGGAGCGGTATACCTTTTGATCAACGGCTTGTCCTTTTTGTTGGGGTCGATATGTCCATTTGTTGGCATGGGAGTTTTGATGGGCTTGGCCTTGTCCATGTCAAACTTCTTCAATAAATCTTGAGTGTACTTGGCTTGACATATGAAGGTGCCCTCCTTGAGTTGCTTCACTTGAAAGCCTAGAAAATATGTCAACTCTCCCATCATGGACATCTCAAACATCTTGGTCATTATCTTGCTAAACTCATCACAAAAGTTTTGGTTAGTAGAACCAAATATAATGTCATCGACATATATTTGGCATACAAAGATATCATTGCCAAAACGCTTGGTGAAGAGGGTTGCATCGGCCTTGCCAATGACAAAACCCTTTTTAACAAGAAAATCCCTAAGGCATTCATACCATACTCTTGGAGCTTGCTTAAGCCCATAGAGCACCTTATGGAGCTTGAAAACATGGTTAGGATACTTTGGGTCTTCAAAGCCCGGTGGTTGCTCCACATACACTTCTTCCTTGATTGGCCCATTGAGGAATGCACTTTTCACGTCCATTTGGTATAACTTAAAATCATGGTGAGTAGCAAAAGCAAGTAATATTTTAATAGATTCAAGCCTTGCTATGGGGGCATAGGTTTCATCAAAATCCAAACATTCCACTTGTGAATACCCCTTTGCCACAAGCCTTGCCTTATTTCTTGTCACAACACCATCTTTATTTTGTTTGTTGCAAAACACCCACTTGGTGCCCACAACATTCTTGTTCTTTGGCCTTTCCTCCAATGTCCATACTTCATTTCTTGTGAAGTTGTTCAATTCTTCTTGCATGGCTATCACCCAATCCGAATCCTCAAGTGCTTGTTCTACCCTAAATGGCTCCATAGAAGAGACAAAAGAGTAATGTTCACAAAAATTACTAACTCGAGATCTAGTGATTACCCCCTTGTCAATATCTCCAAGAATTTGCTCGACGGGGTGATCACATTGTACACTTTGATGTACTCTTGAATGTGGTGGATGTAAGCTTTCTTGACCACCATCTTTATCAACCTCTTGATCATGTCTTTGAGAATCATCACTTGATACTTGCTCATGATCCCCAACATCTTGATCTTGACCACTTGCATGATTAATTCCTTCATTTTCATGATGTTGATTTTGTCTTGAGGGAGAGCGTTGACTTTCAATACTTGATGTTTCTTGTGGTCTCACATCACCAATGGCCATCCTTTTTATTGCATTCCTAGGAGCTTTATTATCTATATCATCAATAGCAACTTGCTCCTCTTGAGAGCCATTAGATTCATCAAATGTCACGTCAAATGAAATTTCAACACAACCGGTGGTTTTGTTGAACACACGATAGGCATGAATATTCGACCCATAACCAAGTAAGAAACCTTCATCAACTTTTGGAGCAAACTTTGAAGTCTTGGGTTTCTTGTTTAGCATAAAACATTTGCTCCCAAAAACACGAAAGTACGAAATATTAGGATTGTTACCGATTAGTAGCTCATATGGGGTTTTCTTCAAGATTCGGTGGAGATACAACCGGTTGGAGGCATGACATGCGGTGTTGACAGCTTCGGCCCAAAAATGGTCGGATGTCTTGTATTCATCAAGCATTGTTCTTGCCATCTCAATGAGTGTGTGGTTCTTTCTTTCGGCCACCCTATTTTGTTGAGGGGAGTAGGGTGCTGAAAATTCATGCTTGATGCATTGTTCATCAACGTACTCTTCAACTTGAGTGTTCTTGAACTCGGTGCCGTTGTCACTTCCTATTTTCTTGATCTTCACTTCATATTCATTTTGTGCTCTTCTCATGAACGTCTTGAGCACATCTTTCACTTCACCTTTATCATGCAAAAAGAACACCCATGTGAAGCGAGAAAAATCATCAACAATAACAAGACCATATTTGTTACCACCAATGCTTATGTAGAAGACGGGTCCGAAGAGGTCCATGTGCAACATCTCCAATGGCCTTGTGGTGGTCATCACATTCTTCGCGGGGTGTGATGCTCCAACTTGCTTTCCCGCTTGACACGCACTACAAATTCTATCTTTCTCAAAACAAACATCGGTTAGTCCTATAATGTGGCCGCCCTTTTGGAGTTTGTGAAGATTTCTCATACCAACATGGGCAAGCCTTCTATGCCACAACTACCCCATGTTGGACTTTGCTAATAAGCATGTACCAAGTCTAGCTTCATCCATGGAGAAATCCACAACATAAAGCTTTCCTTTGAGCACACCCTTAAAAGCAACCGAGCCATCACTCCTCTTATAGACGGTCACACCACATTCGTTGAACAAGCAATCATAGCCCATTTTACAAAATTGTGAGATGGACAAAAGATTGAAGTCAACGTGATCAATGAGCATAACCTTGGAAAAAGAATACGAGGGAGTGAGAGGGACTTTACCATAACCTAGGACTTGTCCCGTTCCATTGTCACCAAATATAATATATTCATTGTTGTTGTGGCTTGGCTCAAATGACTTGAACATCTTTTTGTCTCCGGTCATATGATTAGTGCATCCACTATCAATTATCCAACTTGACCCTCCGGAGACATAGTCCTACAAAACAAGTTAAGCTTTGTTTTTAGGTACCCAAATTTGCTTGGGTCCTTTTACATTAGTCACAAGTACTTTGGGCACCCACACACAAGCCTTTGGTCTCTTGTTGCGTGGCCCAACATATTTAGCATATACACGACCATGCATGTTTCTCATAAGCATATATGAAGCATCAAAATCATGAAATAGTGCACATGTAGAGTTAGGCACATTAACATGAGAATCATTTGCAAAAGAAGTATGGTTAGTGTTCATGTTGTTAGCTTGCTTCTTTTGATAAGATCCTTCCTTGTTGAACTTAAGGAATTTCTTCCCATTCTTGTTCTCCCGTGCATTGTGCTTGGCACCCTCAACATAGCCAATGCCATCCATGACATGAGGCATTCTAGTGTATGCGTATGCACCTCTTGCATACTTCGCCTTTTCATTGTCAACAACATTCTTCCCATGTTGTATCTTACTTTCAAGAGCCCTCACTTGCTTGTTCAAATCATCAATCAACTTCACATTAGTAGCACAAGCATCAACATCAATGTTATAGCACCTATCACATCCATTGCTAGTGGAAGCATGAGAGTTATTGGTGGAAGAGGATGTGAAGGTTGAAAGAATCCTATATTGCTCTTCAAGAGACTTATGAGTCTTTTCCAAGTCCTCATACTTCTCTTGAAGTTCATCTTTAGCATTTTTAACATTCTCACAAGTGTTTTCAATTTTAGTGAGAGACATGGTTAGTTCTTCATTTTTCTTCCTTGTTTCTTTTCTTTTCAAGAATAACCAAGTCTTCTTGTTTTTCAAGAAGCTCCTCTTGTCTATCATTTTCTTCCTTTTGTTTTTAAGTAATTCCATAAATTCAAGCATTTTAGGAAGTGAAGCACTAGCAATGTCATCATCACTACTACTAGAATATGAGGAACGCTTATGTTTAGATTTTGATACCTTAGATCCTCTTGCCATGAAGCACTTGTGAGTATTTTCATCCTCATCATCAATCAAACTTCCAAATAGAGAAGTGTTGATGGGAGTGACGCCAATGGCGAGTGTAGCAATGCCTCCCTCATCCGAGTCGGATTCGGAGGATGAAGAGGATGAACCATCGGAATTCCATTCTTGCCCAATGTGAGCCTCACCTCTTCTATGTTTCTTGTATTTCTTGTCCTTCTTGTGGTGCTTGTCTTTTCTTCTCTCTTCCTTGCTTTTCTTCTTTGGGCATTCCGCAATGAAATGTCCTTCATCACCGCATTCATAACAAGTTCTCCTTGATCTTCTTACTTTGCTTTTATCATAGCTTTTCTTCTTGTAGCCATCTTTCTTGAGAAATGACTTGAATCTTCTCACAAGTAAAGCCATCTCATTATCACTATCTTCATCACTAGAGTCAATTTCTTTCTTTTTCTTCTTCTTGTCTTTCTTTTCATTAGCATCACGAGATGCCTTGAGTGCAATTTCTTTCTTTTCTTCTTCACCTTGTCCCAACAAGTTGTTCACTCTTGTTGCTTCTTCATCTCTCTCTTTGTAGGTGAGCAACCTTCCTAGTACTTCATCCGTACTAAAGTTCTTGAAGTTTTCTTTCTCTCTAACAAAATTGCAAGCACTTTGATTCCATGGTTGCAAGGCAAGAAGCAACCTTTTTGTTGACCTCAATGGTGTCAAGCTTGATCCCTAGAGCTCTTCTCTTGTTTACAATTTCCATGAGTCTATCAGCACTTCTTGTGGCCCTTCACCGGCCTTCTTGATAAACAAGTTGTACTTGCCTCTTAGGATGTCCTCCCTTGCTTCTCTAACACCCTCGGTCCCTTCATAGATAACCTCAAGCTTCTTCCAAATATCATGAGCTTTCTTAATTCCTATCACCTTTTCATACTCTTTTGGTTATAGGGCGAAAACAATGGCAGATACGGGATGATTATTATGAGTAAGCTTGATCTCATCATTGGAAGTTGGATATTCTTCATTTTCCAACTCAAACCCTTGCTTCACCATCTTCAAGATTGGACTTCCCATAGAGCCCAAATATAGTTCCATTCTATATTTCCAATGATCATAGAATGTTTCATCAAAATGTGGTAACTTTCCGGAACCGTTACCAACACACTCATTTTTGAGCTCATTATAGTTAAATGGTAAGGCATTGTAGCTACCTCCGGAGTCATCTTTAGTACCTTCGGTTTTGACTCCGGTTGTGTTATTTGGTGGAACTTCTTTTCCATTTATCATCTTTTATCTTCAAGCGGTTAAGCCTTCAAGAAGATCCTGCTCTGATACCAATTGAAAGTTGCCTAGAGGGGAGGGGGGGGGGGGTGAATAGGCAAATCTAAAAATCCTGTAAAATTAGACTTAGAAAATTTTATCAGTCTGACAGGCAGTGCCGGTGATGTGGACCGGCAGTGCCGATAGCCACTGCCGATGCTGGACCGGCAGTGCCGATGAGCAAACAGAAAGCGTGTAAGATCTAAGTTAAAGTGGTTCCGCAGTTACTAAGTAGACAACAAGTTACAACAGTAGTAGAGAGAAACACTAATAATAAAACTAAATAATAAAACAAGAGCTATATGAATAGAACTAGCAAATATGACAAGGACGAGTGAAAAACCTAGGGAAGATTAAAAGAACAATAAGTAAATAAGAGAGCACACGGAGACACAAGATTTGTTACCAAAGTTCGGGTTCACAAAGAGCCCTACGTCTCTATTGAGAAGTCCACAAAGGACCGGGTCTCTTTCAACCCTTCTCTCACTCAAGCGACCACAAAGATCAAGCTCAAGTTTTCCACTATCAATTCCCTTGCGGGAGGGTAATACAAACTTTTTGAGGCATCACCACATAAGATAGGAGCTCTACGGGCACCGCTAACCGTCTAGGAGCAAAGCTCCAAGAGTAACAAGCACAAATCACAAAAATAGTTAAATCGAATGCTCAAGAGCGGAATGCTCCTCTTTTCACTAGAGAACAATGGCTCACTCAAACCCTAGCTCAAGGATTGAAGGTTTGACTTGGAGAGGGAGAGTGAGGAGAGTGGAGTTCAAAAGTGCAAAGTGTTTTTCGGGTTCCAAGAAGTATCCATGAAGGGGGGTGTATCCCTTTTATACAAAGTGCTAAAAAAGAGTCGTTGGCCTGTCTGGACACCCCGCACCGGCACTGCCGATCAGGGCACCGATGAGGCAGCCACAGAGAAGGCAAATGGTCTCTGGCAACATTGACCAGCACTGCCGATCCGTAGGACCGGCACTGCCGATCTCAGTCAGCCAGAGAGCCAGAAAGAATGGTTATCTGTGGAGAGGGGATCGGCACTGCCGATCGGCTAGATCGGCACTGCCGGTAGGCTACAGCCAGAGAGACAGAGGAAGCACCCTTCTTTGGGAGAATAGACCATCACTGCCGATGAGCCCCATCGGCACTGCCGGTTCTGTCAAGACACACGCCAGAGAATGTCTGGACATCACAGCGCCTCTGTGAGGGATCACTGGCACTGCCGGTAGAGGGAAAAACAGAGGGCAACAGAACTGGAATTCTTGGGAAGATTGAGCATTTGACTTTACCAAATTTGTAAATTATACCCCTCTTTATAGTATGATTTACCTATACTCAAGATTAAAAAATAAAAACATCATTCATCATTCTTTTCTTGAGTGAAAAATGAACTTCCAATTTGAGGCAAATTTGACCATCTTCTTTTCTCTTTTTGTTTCAATGCATTACATTCATCAATAAAGATAGTCATCTACACACATACTCAATGAAAACATTAGTCTATTCTTAATTGTATTGACGCCAATCACCAAAACAAAATTAGGGGCCTACATGCACTTTCAGAGGTGGAGGAAGAATCCGAGGGAGAGTGGTCTTGATCATGGTTAGGACGGCCACTTCTTCATCATCTCTTGACAAAGAGGATGTGTTACTTGTCCACTCTCCAACAAGGGCCTTGCGTGACAACTTTTTCTTGAAAATCTTTGGCTTGACTTTGCCTTTTCTCTTGTCCTTGTTGAAGTACCTCTTCTTCTTTTGCTTGGCTTTGGGGTCTTCTTCTTCATCTTCTTCTTCATCACTTGAGTCTTGGGGCATGAATGCTTCTTTCTTTGGCTTTGGGCAATCACGAACAAAGTGATTCTTGGAGCCACAGTGAAAGCACTTTCCCTTGGACTCTGAGACAAACTTGTTCTTGAAGGTCCTCATCTTCTTCATGAGAAGAGCCAAGTCCTCACTTAAGTCATCTTCATCATCATCATCATCATCATGTTCAATCACTGCCTTCATCTTCCTCTTCTTTCTCTTGACAGGCTCTTGCTTCTCTGATGAAGAGCTAGGTTGGACGGTTGTGGATCATCCAAACTCAACTGGTAGCTCTCAAAATCAGTGATCTTCCCAAGAACTTTCTTGATGGTCTTGGTCTTGAAGTCACCTTATAAGGTGTAGGTGATGATGGACTCATACTTGGGATCCTTGAATAGCCACACAAATCTTCTAATGATCTCTATAGTTTTGAGCTTTAAATCATCCCCAAGTGCATTGATCTCCTCCACTAGCACATGAAAATGAGAATAAATAGTGTTAGCTCTCTCATGTAGCAATCTAGTCAAGTTATCATACTTGTTCTTTAGCATATAGTATCTTTCCTCTTTCACATCACTGGTACCCTCATGAATACCCTGAATCTTAGTCCTGATACCATGCACTGTCGAACTCACATCCAATCTAGTAAAGACATCCTTAGAGATGCATGCAAACAGAGCATTCTTGGCCTTAGCGTTGTGCTTAATGAAATCGAGATCAAGCGGGTTCACATTCACATCCGAATCATGAGTCACCTTCTATATCTCTGGATCAAGAGACTCAAGGTAGGCTTGCATTCCTGCCTTCTAAAATCCATAGTCCTCCCCAACGAATATGGGAACACCCCCATCTCTCCCGGCATCCTTACTCAAGGCGATGAAGCCTCAAAGTTGAGCACTTGGCTTTGATACCAATTGTCAGGACCAAAAGCGTACCGAGGGGAGGGGGTGAATCGATAAGCTGAGTACGAATTCGAATACTTTAATTTCACACCACTAAATCCTGAAAATCATTGCAACCTAACAAATCTCATAGGCCAAGACCCTACACATGCTAGTGTTCATGATGAGTGCAAATGCAGAAACTAAACATACTAGCCTATGCAAGCCTAGTTACGTTTGACCATTCGTCTTATTTAAAAAGATTAAAAATTTATTAAATATTTTATTATAATTTATTTTATCATTAAAGAAAGTTTAAATTTACTATATATTTTTGTATATTTGAACAAATATTTTAAATATGACAAATAATCAAACGTAGCTAAAAAAATCGTGTGAACAATTAAAATTCGGAGGGAGTAGTTAAGATAGTACTCCATGATAGAGACATTGATCACTTCGTGAACCAGTCCTATTTATTAGTATAATATTTTTTAAAAAATATTATTTAATTTAGATTATTATTGAAGATGCTACAAAGCTCTATGAAACTTCAGCTATATTTAACAGCCCTAAATGTCTGAAAATCCACGGAGGCACATAGCTCTGGTGTGAAACCTCCTAAAGCTTCAAAATTTGCACAACGGTCCCTCGTCAAAACTCGAACCCCCACTTCAAATCCAACAAGCGGGAGATCTACGAAAACCAAAAATTCCCCAAACCCCCCTCCAACCCTAACCCCCCTGTCGCTCCCCTTCCAATCCTCGCTTCCAAACGCATCTTCTCCGCCCAACTTCCAGAAGATTCTAGAACCCAGGATTTCGGGTCCCCGTTCCGATAAAAGTTGCGTTCTTGCGCACCGCTGGAGCGGAGGAATGGACGGAGGCGGCGGCGAGAGATTCCCGATACTGCAGGCGAGCCGGGACCCCGAGTCCAACTGGGAGGTGGACGTGGCCAAAAGCCTCGAGGAGTACCTCCTCAAGATCTGCTCCGGAGAGGACCCGACGCACTCTGTCAATTTCGCTGAAGGTGAGGAGGGATTCCTAAGGCTCGGAATTCTTGCGGTGAATGTGCAGGTTTTCCTTTTCTTGAATTGTGCTGCCTGTGGGGAAAAGGGAGAGAGAGAGGAAGGAAAGGAGGGGGGGGGGGGGGGGGTTGAGCAGTGATTGTTGATGGTGTGTTGCGAAGTCAGAACATGTGGAATTGTTTAATTTGTGCTTGAACGGGTGATAAAAAGCAGCTTCATTTAAGTTGAATTTTGTTGTTTCATCGCCCAAGGTTTTGGCGTAATATATTGACAGACTACACTGGGCTTATAGCATTAAAAGAATAGTTCTTTTCTTTTGTAGATCTCACGTTTGCCTATTAATTTGTGTTTTTTTGCTTCTGTATTTCTGTATAATGTGCAGCGGCGTTAGTACTCCAGGGATCAGTCCAAGTTTACAGTCGGAAGGTGGAGTACTTGTACTCACTAGTGCTTCATGCATTGGAGTCTCTATCACAAAAGAAGTAAGGAATGATTGTTGTTGTTTCAGGCTATTCCTTATTTTTCCTCTTTCAAGACGCGGTCCAACATGGACCCAGGGTTTCAAAATGCATCCCTTATTTGCCCTTTTTCAGTCAGTGTAATCAATTTTTGCCTCATAGACATATTAATCATCAAAGAGACATCCCTTATCTGTCCCAAAATTGAACATAAAACAAGATTACTTTTTTTATCCTAATTTTGTTTTGATTTAATAAGGCTCCTCTTACATTTCAAAATTGAACTGTAATAAAGTATCACTTTGACAGCTGATATTTTTTCACACATTCCTTATACGTCAAGAACTGTTTATCTAATAAAGTTAGGAGCTCTGTTTTTAAGGTGTCGCCTAGGCGTCAAGGCGCTAAAAATTTTAGGGCGTCCTCGTCGCCTTACTAGGATTCAGCCAAGGCGAGGGTAGAAGAGAGGAGAAATGGGTGGGAGTGGTCGACGAGGCCAGAAATCTGTCACCACAGCCGTCCCAGTCGGCTTCCACGCTGGTAGCTTGTGCAGGATGTCTTAGGCGGCCGGCGCAGTGGAGAGAAGAAGAGGGGAGGAACGACAGCAAATGAGAGGGAAGGAGCAAAAACAGAGGAGGAGCACTTCCGGCTGGGAAGGAGCTGCGGTGGGGGAGGAGCACTTCCGGCTGGGAAGGAGCTGCGGCGGCAGCGGGGGAGGAGCGTTGCGGCATGAGAAGGAGTTGCGGCAGCGGGGGAGAACAGAGGAGCCCTGCAGCGTGTTCGATTTGACTTGTGTGGCTGTAGGGTTAAAAGGTGTGAGAGGAAGCAATAGTGGGCTGGACCAAGCGCCCCCTCAATTCTTTGCCTTTTCTCCTTTTCTTTTCCCTTTTTCTTTTCTATTTCCCCTTCCTGCCTTCTATTTTTCTATTTCTTAAGGCTGGTAAGGCGTTGTCTTGGTTCGCCTTATCATCGCCTAGGCGTCTGGAAGGGTGCATAGCGCCTCGCCTCGCCTTACCGCCTTAAAAACATAGGTTAGGTGTGCAAATCTGATTTCATACATATATTAAATCGTTTTCAAACAAAAGAGTAAAATATGCTATAACCGTTTTAGTATTCATTTGAAACAAATGGAGTCGTGCGAGTTATCATCACTGTAGTCTGCCACCAGGAGTTGATCGCTGAATGTTACCGTCACCTGTTGTTAATCTGTGCCATATTTGGCCTCTGCCCAAACGAAAATAAAATGAGAAATGGATGGTATAGTTCTTGGAATCCAATTACCAGGTCCAATGTTCCTCTGAATGAAATAGGTCCACATACACAACGGGAAAGTACCTGCTCATCAAGCTGGCGCCATCTTATTTCCAAATCCAAGTCGTGATTATTGCCAACCACACTGTATTCTTTGGCAGCCCGCTCCTCTATCTCTGCCATGGCTCCATGCCCACCGTAGCCATCTGCTCTCTGGATGCTGCAGAGGTGGTGCTATCTCGTGCCAAGGGAGGGTGCCCTAGATTTTGAGGTGCGATAGTGAGCCATCCATAGGGTCCTGGCAGTGGT
The DNA here is from genome assembly GCA_032690845.1 of Eleusine coracana subsp. coracana. NCBI lineage: Eukaryota > Viridiplantae > Streptophyta > Magnoliopsida > Poales > Poaceae > Eleusine > Eleusine coracana. The sequence continues at coordinate 48,077,916 of CM064430.1, forward strand.
GGTGGCCGCCTTTTATTTCGTTTGGGCTTGCTTTTTGGGAGGAGGAAGGTTGAGGGCAGTATGGTCATTTCTAAAATAATACTCCCTCCGTTTCAAAATTGTTGTCGCCATTGACTTTTTTCATTACCTTTGACCGTTCGTCTTATTTAAAATATTATAAAAATTATCATATATTTTTTTATAATTAGTTTCATTACTAGATAAACTTATAATATAATCAATAATTTTATGTGTTTGAGATAATTTTTTGAATAAGATGAATGGTCAAAGTTCATGAAAAAAGTCAATAGCGACAACAATTTTGGAACGGAGGGAGTAACTGTGAGGAGATTTTAAAAGGAGTTGGTTGACTGTTGACTTCTGGTTAGATTTAATAGAAAATGATAAATAAGGATGGATTTTTTAAATATCGGTATGTGTTGGAACCAGGGTTAGACAGGGACATATAAGCGACATGCTCTAGAAAAAAAAAAGGAACTTGTAAGGATTTTACTCTTGAAACATCACGTGGCAGACACAAATTTTGGCGCTTATTGCAGATTCCAGAGAATTTTGATATAAGGCTGTTTTAGTATAAAATAAGTGTGTCGAAACTATGAGTAGCAGTGGTGAAGCTTGGGCCAAGTTTCATGGGGGGCTACGGGTTAAAAAATTTGGTTGAAGGGGGGTGGTTACTGGGCCAATTTCTGAGCCAGATCAAATTACATGGTGAAATCACGTTTTATTCTTGGGCGGGGGGGGGGGGGGGGGGGGGGGGGGGGGTGGCAACGAGGTTAGTTCTCTGTCAGATACTTGAATTTTAGTCCATGCGCAACGCAGCTTCCGATTGAACATGTAATGTTCACCCCATACCAAACTCCATTGTTCAGTTTACTTCATGTTTCTGGGATGAATACTACTGCTAAGTGTATTATTTTAAGACATCATCTATATTTTTCTTTGGCATCAAGGCTGTATGCGGTTGCTACTGCAGGGGGCATCTGTCAATAGCGTCACATAGAGGCAGAAAGGAAAAGAGCACCTTTGCTTCCTTATAACTGGACCTCGTTGCGAAGAGAGCTCATTGCCACCCTCTGCAGCTGAAGTTGTTACAATTAAGTTATGAGCTAGGTGTTGGCTGCCTTTACTGCCTTTATAACCTTGAATCTAATCTAATATACTTCGGAAATTTTAGTAACCTTGCATTCGATACCTCTTTGTGACACCTCTGGAGTAATGAAAAAAAATTGCTGCATGGTTAATGCTCAGATAGAAAACTTTAGGTCTAGTTATTATTCTCCTTATTGACAGAGTGATTACTATGACTGCCTAAAACAGTGTGATATCTTGGGGTTTAATTCAATACTGAAATGACACCCTAAACTTTTCCAAATCCTGCTACATGTTAATTCTCTGTTTTTTCTTTCCAATTTCGCTACAAGTACTCTAAATCATTTTAACTGTACCAGGCAGGATCAACAGGAAAATGGCTCAGCTCCAGCTAAAGAAAATGATCTGAGCACAATTCCCAATGAAGATGATATATTTTTGGGGTTAAATGATGTCCCAGGTAATTGGATCTTTGTCTCAAATAGCTGCTTACTTTGAGTGAATTGGGACTAAAACCTTTTCTCCTGTTTAAACTGCCAGCCGAAGCAAAGATCACTCTGGATAACAATGTTGATTGTGATGGTTTACAAAGAAAAGTTACACGGCCACCGGCAAATCTGCTGGTATTTGAAGGAGACTGCTTGGATAGTGAAGCGAGTGAACTAGACTCATATTTGGTAAATTTTGTATCTCCTTTATTGCAACTGGAACTGGTGAATGTTTACAGTGATACTGAACTAGTCATGGCTGTTTGTGTATTGCAGTTGGCTACATGCAATTTTTATGGAAATTTCCTTCTGTTGGACCCATGTGACGCACCAGCTGTTTTTGACTTTCTGCAAGGAAAAAGTTCTGGTAAAGAAAATAGTGCGGCTCATCAACGCAGCTCCGTGCGTTCTATAAGACGAACCAGTGCTTTCACTTCCCCAGACGGAAGATCAGTCGGCACAGGTCATAGTCTGAACCCAGATGAAGGGCAAGGAGATCCTGATCCAACTCAGGAAAAGAATCCTGATCAATCTCAAGGAATTAATGAAAATGAAACTCAACAAAATATCGGTAACTTCAGTTTAGGGGGTAACGGTTGGTCTTATGACGACATGCCTCCCTCTGATGGTTCAGCAGAGTGCCCAGATGATGGGGATGATTCTGATGAGGAGGATCCATGGAGGCCTCTGGATCCCCATGAACCTGGCAACTTAAAGATTAGACCTTACAGAAGAGGTACTAAAAGGTGTCATTTTCTAGACATACTATGCATTTCTTCCTTTGTTTATTTTCCATTTTGGCGACTCGTGTATTTAACTAGCTTTCTTGATCTGTTTTGGAGCAGTAAAAGGTTTTGCAGGGCATGTTACTGGTACCCCAGAAAAGAAAACTCTCGCATCTTTATTTCCAATGGCAAAGATGGATGTCATTAACCTTGAACAAGCAAAATCTTTTGGAATGCAACAGTCTCAGCAGGAGGAAATAAATGCTTCCCAATCACCTCCTTATGAAAAGGTGCTCAGCATTGTTACATATGTCTCCAAGTCCATTAAGCACATGTCACAATGTTTTGACTTATTTACCTTGTTCTTGATTCCACTGTGCAGCTTATGAGATCACTTGAATTTGGAGAGCAAGAAAATTGCTATGTATTTGGAGATTTGAAGGATGACGGTGGATTCAATAATGGTGCAAATGATTATGATGATAATGACGAGCCTGAAATACCATATGATATGGATCCCATGGATGTTGATGACATTATAAATCCTTCTAAGGTTTATTTTCTTGACTCTTTGGGCTGGTATGCATTCTGATATATGGTGTTTGGGTTAATATTTTACTTCTGTCCAGGATAAGAACCCACCGCTTGATGAGACTCAAGGCACGCAGTCTAGCTTGGATGAACATGAAAACCTTGATGATTTGTGTCGGTCACATCGGGTGAGTATTGTTAATTGTTCTGTATATGCTGCTTAATCTATTTCAAAATTGGTTTGGTGGTGGGTTCTTTCCTTCTTTCAAATGTGTTTAGAAGTATACTTTGCACTATGCAAGTCTTAAGTAGGCAAAATATACAAGATGTTCAGGTGTGCTATTCTATGCCCATTGGACAAGAGTGGTTTGTAGGATTAGTTCTAATATCTTCCAAACCATCTTGGATCTCTTGTACCTTTGAATCTTTCTCACGTGGCATGTAATATTTTTGACTATAGGTTCAAGCTTCTATGACCCAATGGCTGAAAGAACTGTATTGTAATTCGTCTATTTGCATGCATGCGCTAATCAGTTGCTAAATTTACTAAAAACTGTTATGTTGCTGGTACACAATGTATTTTCACTTTTCAACCAGGTTAAGCCATGCTATTGGCCCTGTAATAATGGCCGCTATATAGATCACCTATATGGGCAATTTGAACCTTTAATCAAAACGTGCTGATTGCATGAGCAGAACTGTACCAGTTGACCTATATTTCTCAAATCCATCCACGTACACATGTGTGTGCACAATCGTATGTAGTTGGTGATCATTCACAGCTTTAGCTAAATTGTACATTTTGATTATTGGTTTCCAGAAACTAAACTGCAAGTAAGAACTGCCTGTGCCCTTAATCTTATCTTTGCTATTCAGTTGCCAGAACTGACACAGGTAATTCATCATATAGAATGGATTTCTTGCCAGCATAGCTGAGGAACAGCGGAGTGAGATGGATGCAAGAGTTTCAACATGGAAAGAAAGAATCGAGGTTGCTCTGGAAGAACAGGTTTGTTGAATGCAAAGCTACCATGTTGGCTTGAGCTGCTTATGATTGATTCTGCAAATTTGAACCTATTAGCACTCACCACTACTACATTCCATGCCTTCACAGGATAAAAATCCACCTTTTGACATCGGTTCATACGGAGAGCAAATCCTGGACACGCTTTCATCAACAACTGATAATACAGGGATTGCTTCTTTTGGGGAGATTGTTAGTTGCAGGCCTAAGTATGAGGTTGCAAGAACGTTTTCTGCCCTTCTGCAGTTGGTAACTACCTTTTCACCTAACAATATTCCATAACTTTGCACAACCGGTATTATTTCTCAGCATTGTTCTTGTTCCAGGTGAACGGCAGAAGTGTTGATCTGGACAAGGGACATGTTACAAATGAGGTGGTGTGTTATACAGCCGACAATTCATTCCATGTAAAGCTAATCGGTCCCAACCGAAGGCCAGAAATGGAGGCACGCTTTGCACAGAAGAGAGTCAAGTCCCCTCTGCAAAATTGTGGTAAGGGCAGCAGTGACTCACCTCTACCTCCGTCACAACAGAAGTCCCTCAAGAAACAGTCGCATAGAAATGGCAAGGTTCCAGTAAAGACATCAATTAGGCTAACCCCTGATGGAAAACGAAGGCGGCGGTCAGCTCATCTAGTTCAGCCGCTCAACCTGGGTCCAGCCAATGAGAACATGAATGGTGACTAATGGGCAGCAAGGCCATGAATTTATTCTTATTAACGTCTGGCTGCTGACGGCGGTAGCTTCATAGGTAGGGTGGTGGTAACGTAGCCTAGCTAGACTGGTAGAGGGTGTACATGTACAATAGGTCATTGTACTGTTCTGTATTTATGGCATCGATCAGTCCTAAATGTAATCTAGATCCGTTAAACTGGCGCTTTTGTACTGGAACGGAAATCTGTTGTTTGTAGGTGTTTCATTCTAATTCAGTAAGCGTTTTGCAGAGTCTGCTGTTGCTGGAGTGCTTTACCGTGTTAAAAGAGCATGTGTGCACTTTTGGTGCCTAAAAGGCGACAATCATTATTTATACAAGTGAAACGCAGCTTGGTAGCGCGTTTGTTTTGGGTACAAAATGACACGGGTTACAAATCCTGTCATGCACATATAGAGGTTCCACCTGTACGTAATTCACCAGGCAACAGTACAAGTTCGTGGCAATCTAGATGATTAACCTTTGCATGACGCTTCCAGTAACAGGAAAACCTTCTACAACTAAACGACTCGTTCTGCAAGACACCAGAATGAATGGCCTTTCAATTAGCTACATTTCCACGTCAGTTGTACTGTTCAATTAGCTCGTGAGAAGATGATAGAGCGTGGCAACCTCCCCAAGCCGTCTTAGATTGGTCTCCTTCACGGCTCCGGTGCGGCCATTCCTTGCAGAGAGAAGAGAAGCCTCAGCGGGGCAGTTCAAAGAAAAATGAAAACAGCTATGCTACAAAGATGGATAGCATGATCCAGGGGATGTATTTCGTTTCACCTCTTGTCGAGCTCCACTTTCTTTTCCAGGTCTTGCAGAAGACAGCGCAGCCTTTTTACATGGTGTTGCAGCGCTCGGGCGTTTTTTTCATGATCTTCCTTGGATTCACAGAGCTTTTTGAGAATATCAGACGCGATGAAGAACCCGTCTGCCTTGTTTCTGAGCGTATCAATCCAGAAGAGAACGAACTTGTTAGAGAAACACAGCTAATCTACAATGCTAGGAAATCAACAAATTTAAAGCCATATCAATTCTCAGTTGCATTTTTTCAAGGTAAAAATGATTGGGATATGCATGCATGAAAACTGAAAAAGTTGGCAACATCTTCACCTAAGAGACTGCCCCAAGAACATTTAAGAAAACTATTGCAGCGGTGCAAATGCCATAGCATGAAACTAACCGGCTGACAAATGCGAGATATGCACTTCAGAGTTGTACCTCAGCAGCTCCTGGAAGATGATTGCAACCAATTCTGGAGTGTTGAGTAGCACAGTTCTAAGGTTGGAAAAGCGTGCAATGTTCCTGAGAGTAAGAAGTACTTGCTTCAGGACTTCCTGGTCAGGGATCCCGCGATTCAGCAAATGGATTTGCTTCATCAAGATGTCCACAGCACCAGCAGTGACTAGTGTCTCACAACATTTCTTGGAATACTCCGTAGCAGTGCCTGTAGATAAACATTAAATAGCCTCTCAAGTCTAGAATTTGGTGCGTAGACAATAAAAGTAGATACGGCAGGTGATGAGATGCGGAAAAGTATGGTAGATAAAATGTAATAGAACAAAAGATGGTACTATTTACTAATGCTCCAATGAATACATATATTGGAGAAAAGTTTGGAAATACTACATTATGAGAGTGTTCTCATGAATATATAGAAATTCAAAAAAGTAAAGAAAAGATGGTATTTACTTAATGTTGCACAAGTTTGCCGAATGCTGCTTAGACTCCGATGGTGAACAAGTTGTGACAGTGCAGCCACCAGCCTATTGATCAGGCGCATGTCATCATCAACTTGCACATATGACTTCTGCAGTCTAGACCTTATATGAGCAACTTCTGGCTTCAAAACTTCTCACAAGATAGGTTTTGAAATGAGACTGCACCAATCAATTGTTGAATGTTAACGGATCTGTTTATATAATTAGAAGGTGTATCACATTGGCACAATAAATACTTGGAACACCTATAGACTGAAATGATGCACAAAACCAAGTATATAACGGCAAACATCCATAAAAAAACTCTTTATTTTATCTGTAAGGACGCCCAAGATGTTGAGGGCGTGTGTCACACAGGGAGCCGATGAATTATCTTTTATAACCATCACTGTGTTGGTGGTTGGTCGGTACCTGGATTATAGTAATACACCTCCTCTTTCTTATAGCAGCTTGTCGTGCAATCCAACTACGAATATGAGCCTGGATAACAATCACAGATCGCTTCCTTGCTTTAAGAAATGAAACTTTTCTCCACCATTTCTGCAAATATGTTTAACAAATCAACTCTTTTCACGAGTATGACTACATCACCCAGTCTAAGAAGCAAATGAAGAAACAGCACACATACTTGAATGATATTGACACAGCAACAAATTCGAATTAGTTGTTTTCGAGCCAACCAACCACGGACAAAAGCTTGCATTGAGATCACTAATGTTTGGGTAGATTGGCGCAACAAGAACTTCCTCCACCACCTTTGCAGCCTTAAGATTGAATGAAGAACAATTTTCAACTCAAGGCTTTGATGGCATTTTTTGTGTTTGCTCTGATCAAGTAGCCAAAATCTTGTGTAGGTTTGAGAAGAAGAACCTATGAAGAAAGTAGTAACTGTCAATACACAAAACGAAAAAAAATCAAGATTAGCAAGAACCATGTTAGACATACATACTAACCTAGCATTCTCTTTCTTGCTAACCATCCTCTGACAACTCGCTGAATCAGTCTTGCAGCAAGCAAGCGCTGCTGAAAAGCCCGGTGGTACAAGAATAGTCTTGTTGAGGATTGGATTTTTATGATAGCCTGGACTTTTCTTGTGAAGCACTTGCGTACTGATAAACCACGCCAATGGCTCTGGATTTTTGTTGCAGCTGATACCCTTGAGCTTATGTTGTGCAAGAATCTTCTACATGCCGATTGTATCCTTTGAGCAGCCACTATTTCCTTGCAAATAGTGGAACCAGTCAAGGTAGATATTGGCTTTTCATGCTGGAAAAACGCTTCAGAAGAAATAGCGTTACTGAAATCCATGTCATCCCCATACACAAGCTTGGTTGCTGAATTTACTCTGAAAGTCTCAACCTCACATAACTGAGGGGTAGCACTACTTAAATAGCTACTATCAATCATGCTCAGCAGCTGACTGGAGGGAGGCATAAAGTCATGCCTACTTTTGCACAGCTGAATGGAAGAAATTGCCGAGTTGCTTTCTTTGTCACTAAGCTGCAGGTGAATGGCTGAATCTAGAGACCCAGTGCCATCAATGCAAAGAAGATCAGGAACAGCGGACACTCTCAAAGTATCCTCAGGCTCGCAATGCTGCACAGGAGTGGCCAAAGCCATGGCACTGCTTTGCTCCAGAGGGGAAGGGGTTGTGATTTCTGAGGACTCGTGCCTTTCAAAAGGCTTATTGTTCTTGTGCCCTTTTCTTCCTTCAATCCAAATCCTTAAAGCCCGCTGAATCATAATCGCACATTTTCTCATCTGCACAAATCTATGCCTATCTATTATGAAAACAAAGTATCTGTTATCGCTACCTGAAAAGAAATGGACACCAAGAATGTAATAGGTGCAAATTAATGCATAAATCGTTTGAAGCTGATAGGATAATGTACCATGTGCTTCCCAGGGAGCAGATGCAGTAGTTACACAACTGCTATTTCTTTTCATGATAACAGCTGACCATGCCCTCATGGCGCCTTGTAAAATAAATATTGCCTTCTTATGATTACAGAATTTATTCCTTGCAACCATACACCTGGCCTGAGCCTGTATAATAGTTGCAGCCCAATCTAGGAAAAAAGAAGAAGAAAATGAATATCAGTAGACTGCAGAAAATTCTTGTGTTATGAACATATGTAGATATGGTTAAATGAGCCATGGAATTCACATAATGGTTCTAACATCTATGTATGGTTGTGGAGTATAATTGTGTAATATTGTGCAAAATTCTTTTTATCAGCAAAAAATTGCAACCGAAAGAAGAGACAAACCTTGGCTGGTACATGGACCATCTTCACTTTCTGTCTGAAGGGATATATACTTAATATCATTTTTTCCTTGTGACCTATGTCTTGTAGAAATCTTCCTCACCGGGCTTTGGCAATGAATCCTTGTATTGATCAAGTTCTTTAGCTGACCCTATACAGATAGAAGAAGAAGATTCATGCATTCTGAACAGACTTTAACACAAGGTGGGGGATTTTGAGAGTGGTGAAACAAATATTACCAATCTTTTTTCATTTGTCAGATGTGAATATAAGAATGCAAGCAAAAGTATTGCACTCCTTTCATCAAATATTACATCATCAGCAAGGATACCACTACCTGGAATGTCCTGCATATTGAATTAAAAAAAAAGGACAGTTTGAGGAACAGACTACTCCTTGTTGTGCAAACAAACAAATAAAGCACTACCTGAAGAAAGTCTGCTAGCACTTCCATCCTGCTGTAGAGATCAGTACTAGTATCAAGTCCATGACCAGTGAACAATTTCTTTTGACACCCAGTTAGTGTTTCCTAACAATAACAACCAGCAGAAAATATGAGCTCACAGGAATCAAAGTGACACTTGTTGTACATAAATGTACATAAAGAAGGTGTAATTACAGTACAAATAAAACATGGTGAAGAAGTTTAGAACCTTGAGAGGAAAAGCATCAATGTTCAAATAAAAGTTGATGATGCAGCTCAGTCCACTCTTGTCTACTTGAGATGTACTTTGTAAACTCATGCCATATTTTGAGCATACCACCTGTAAAAGAACAAATTAAAAAGAAACACATAGCAATTAGGCAAGTAAATGCAGGACTGCAAGGTTAATAGCACACTTGTTGAAAATAGCATTCTCAAAAGGGTTCCAACTCAACTCATGACAAATGAATTAAATGCTAACATGAAATCAAGTATGATCTTGAAGCTTGTAACATAGTGAGACAGTGAACCCCATCTCCATATAGCTTCTTAAGTTTACAGGAACATGAAAAATCCCAGCTCGGGTGTTTTATTTTGTTAGGAAGGGAGCAACAAGTGGAACAGACATACTACAAAAACAGGACAATTAGAAATGTATATTTATGGACAGTTTCTTTTCCCTTTTTTATTTTAATTTGATAACATATCATGGACAGTCTTGAAACCAGGCTTATAAACTGAACAGTGTTCTTTTCAATAGTATAAGATAGCTCTTTCAACTTCCCCTTTAGTCATAAGGGGTATAAACTGAACAGTGTTTTTTTTTTCACTGGCATAAGACAGTTCTTTACAACTTCCCCTTCAGTCATAGTGGTATTCACCTGACACTGACACAGGATACTACAATGATACAATTAGTAAAGTAGGGAAATTACCTGTGAACTCATAATCGAATGAAGAACTATAGAATAATTACCTGAACCCAATCATAAAGCAAGGAAATGTGAGACTTGTTCTCAGGCATAAGTTGTTCCTGATATAAAAGAAAGAGACCCCTCATAAAAAAGCAAAGGCCAAAAATATCCGTTCAAACTAATAAACAAAGAACAAAACATATATAATAGCTTAAATCAATGAATTTTTGGTCAATTTCTTGTGCAACATAAAATCACTCACCATTACAGGTACTTGTATCCTGGCTAATTCACGAGCTAGTAAAGTTTTATTTGCTAACAATGGTATCTGCTGAACAAAAGATCACAAGAGTTAATGAATGGAATGTCAATTATTCTGGAGCATGATAACTTATTGTCCAACGAATTCATCTGAATAATTAAATGATAGCATTGCCTCGATAAAATCATTCTTATCAGAACGTTATATATTTCTAACATAATTTACTCATATATTGATGAAAAGACTAAAATGCACAAATAGCCAAAAACATTTCAAGCTTCTATAATCTATAACAAGTAAAACTTGTCAGGCATTATATAAATTGTGAAGGCTGTACTACTTGAAATTTTAGCAAATTCCTAGTGTAATTGTAACAAGTACACCGAGTAAAATTCAATTAACAAACATTAATCTAGAATCCCAGATCTTTAAGAGACACAATTTTCTTTTTTGAGAATTAAGAGAAACAAGGTTGGAACATAATAACAGATAACTTCTACTGGAGTATGGAAATCCTTTAGTAAGTTTATATTGAACATATGACCTGCATATGGATGAATGTGTTCCACAGCAATGAGAGAATAAGCTCTTTATCCCCAGTAGTAATGTCATCAGCAGAAATCGTGAGCCCATCAGGATCAGATAAAGGAACCCCAGCTTGCTTTATAGTTTGTATAGCCAAGGTGCAATTATGCAACTTCTTCTTATGTCTGTCTGATGGAGTAATCACTTTCTGAAACAAAGAACGCCACTGTAAATGAAATGGCAATAGCATTGAACTGATTCCTAGCAAACCTCAAATTGCGTACCAGAATAATTGATGCATCAGAGAGGAGCAGCTGAACAACTCTACAAAGAATTATACCATCTTGGAGATCCTCAAATATACTCCTTACAGTGAAATCATACTCTGATAGAGCAGGCTGGTAGAGAAGAAAATAAGAAAATTCCACCAAAAGTAAGGCGCGCGCACAGACGCACAAAAAGGTTCAGCATAGTAACACAGAAAAGTAAGAAACCAAGTACCTGTTGATAACTCAACTTATATCCCATAGTTGTGAGATGCATCACAAGGTCACCTTCTCCATGCATGGACTCTCCCAACGACTCTATAATTCAATAACCAGTCAAAGAAGAGAATAGCTATTAGAGCAGAAAACATGGATCTTCACAAAGGAAGATAGTATAAATCTGATCAATTTTACTATATTATATTACCTTGAATGATTTGTCTACTAGATTTTATTTGGTCTTGTTGACCAAACAACAGCGGTGAACCACCATCAAGGCCATCGATTCCTCTTTCAAGAGGTAGAGCACTTTCTATTTTTGCTCTATCTAATGCAGCAACAAGAAGAAAAATTCTTTTCAGAAGGATATTGCTCAATGCTTCACTATAATCCTGTTTATGAAGCCCTCCCACCACTTTCTTGTGAGCAAAAGATTTTTCTGGTATGATATGAGCAAAAATCTGCTTCTCTAGAATAAGCTTCAGAAATGGAACCTCCTTGTCCCGTTTCCCTGATCCATTTTGCAGCAACGAATCACCCCCAAGGATAATATGCAAGCCAATCCTCAGCCACTCTGGATTGTAACACATGAAAATTCTTGTAGCTTTTTCCTTCAGCCTGAGATCGTTAATAAGAGGGCAATGCGCTTTCATCTTCAGCCTACCCTCATCAATGTTCTGATAATTAAAAACAAGACATGTTATAGCATCAATGTAGTGCTGTACTACTGTGCAATGCAGGCTGAAAAATAACGCTTAAGATAATCTAAGTATATATTATAAAAAATGAAAAACTAAATGAAAGTGCAGATAGCAATCACATGTAAAATACCTTACCGACAACAAGTGTCCTTTCAGATAACGAGACGCATAACAACGAGTTGCTAGATCTATTACATTGCAGAGCATTACCGGTCCACTACAAGAAGATCAAGTTCAAAGTACGATGTCCAACTAATTAAGAACAATCGCCACAATACACAGCAGTTTGATGTTGTTTCATGGCAAATTAAAATTGGGCAATTCCGTAGTTTCAAACATTTCCAAATCCTACCAATCCTAAATTAATGCGCCAAACATGTGAAATTTCAAATCCGTAGACTTCGGATCCCAGAATTTCCTCACCTTGCAAATTTGGAACATCATAACCAACACCTCCTCGCACGCGTCCTTGCTCATGTACCGCCCCATCCTCTCCGTCACATCATCAAGGCTGCACGCCTCCCTCAGAGAATCCTTCAACGCGGCAGCCATCGCTGGCGTCATAGCCTTCCTCCTTTCCCAGGCGCGATCACCGTCGCGGCGCCTCTTCGGGCTGCGCCCGCGCGCTCGGTCCCCATCGAGAGAGTCGCGCTTACCAGCGGCGCGGGGCTGGGCGGCGGTGGCGGAAGCAGCAGACCCAGTGGCTGGGGAGCAGCCGCAGGCGGCGGGGTCGCGGAGGAGGAGGGAGAGCCATGACGAGGCGGACGCGGCGAAGGTGCGGAGGGCGCGCTCGCGGCCGGACTCGGCACGGCGGGCGGAGCGCGACTGGTCGACCTCGAGCGCGCGGAGGCGGCGGTCGAGAGGCGTGGGTCTCGGGGCACCGGATCGGGCGGCGGCGGTCATCCCGCGGCGGAGCGGCGTCGGAGTGGGGCCCTGGAGCGGGGTTTGGAAGGGGGTGGAGGCGGCGGGCTTGCGGCTAGGTCTCGGGGTGCGGAGGTTGGAGAGGTCGCGGAAGGGAGAGGCGGCGGGGTCGCGGTGGCTCATGGCGGCCGGCGAGGGAAGGTCTAGAAGGGTCTGGAAGGTTTGGGAGGAGCGGGGGTTCGAACGGAGGACGGGAGGAGATGTGGGAGTGGTTGCTGGGGACGGGGAATTCGGCTATCGAGCGCGAAGTTATGGGTGGAGGCCGAACGGTCGGATTTCGATTTTTGAAACACACGCCGCCTGTGCTACTGTGTAGGAGAGGAGATAGGGGCGGTGCTAAAATCTAAATGGTAGGCCCTGTGGGCCGCAGCCCACAATAAGATTTGGCGTGGGCCGCGTGATTGACGGTTCAACGAAGATTGTGGCGACGCCGACGTGGATGCGGTGGTAGAGCTTCTTGTCCGTACTCGGTACGGTGCCCTCGCACCAGCTTCGGCGGCACCAGTTCCAAGCGTACCGCTACAAGAAGATCTACCAATAACCGTAGCGATGGACTGGAAGCTGCGATAGCGATACGACATTGCTACTAGGGTGTGTTTGTTTATTGAGTCTAAATTTTAGTAAGTTTATATTAATTATTAAAATGCTACATATAATTATTAAATATATATTAAATATAAAATTAATTATAGAGTTGAATGTATATTAACATGATAAATTTATTAAATTTAATTAAGTTATTATTAAAAAATATTTACTGTAGCATCATATTATTTAATTATGATCTAATTAGTTTTAATAAATTTATCTTATCCTTCAGAGGAAGAGTTATAGACTAAGTTTTATCAATAATCTATATTTAATACTCCTAATTAGTATCATAATATTTAATAAGACAAATCTAAAAATCAGAGAGGTGAAAGCGAACACACAACACGCTCCCGCACCACTCTACGGCGGACGTGTGCCAGGCTGACGCGCGCGCGAACCTTTCCGCGACCACGACGACGTGACCCTGCCCCTGATTCTTGCCGCGTGTACAGAGATACAATCCGACGCTCACATATATCCGACCGACGTAGTGCTCGGTTCGGCTCCTAGGCGATGCATGCCAACAGCTCGGCCCCATCACAGTCGCAGCTCGGAGCTCTGTCGACCGCTCGCCGCCGTGCTCTTTTTTATTAACCTCTCCGGTTCCACCTTCCGCCACTTGATTTTCCATTGGATGTTGAGGCGGTTGCTTCTCATCGAGGAAGGGGCGCAGCAATGGCCGGTCATCCGGACAATCACCCAGCCCAGCGAGCCCACATTACACTTTCTCGTTCCTTCTTCTCATTAGTTCTTGCTTGCTTTTTTTTTTGTGGATAGCTTGCTTGATCAACCTATGCTGCATCGAATGTGCATTACCAATGAAGCCCTGAAGATTGACTAGCCTTTGCCGGTGAAATTTAAGTCAAGATATTCAGTCATGCCGTGGGTATTTAGATCCTGTTTGGTAGGGCTTTTGTTGTGTCAGTTTCGGCTATGGCTATGACTTTCTTCAAAAATCAGTTGTGTTGGTTGTGGTTGTATCTGAAATCGTTTGGTAAAACAGTTTTTTTTGTGGCTTCTCAAATAGTTTCTTCTGCAACTTTTGTTACAGTTTCATGGAAAAAAGAGACAAATGTCTATATTACCCATAGATATATGAATGCACTGTATACATACATTTTTTATATCATAATAGAAATTTGACTTTGATCATTAATTATAATATATAAGTTTTTTGCAAAAAGAAATACTCGCAATTATAGTATATAAATTAATAAAGTATTTTGTTATAAAAGTGCTCTAGATTGGTGATGAGTTGAAGCCGATGATTATTATTATTGAATTCCACGGTATTGTACACTGGATCAGGGAGACATAGACAACTCCTACAGTACCGGAGTCGCGGCCACGTCATGCCTTTTGTTAAAGGGCATCGGATGTTTTGGTGGGGACCATCGGGGAGAAGCGGGCGAAGCTAGCCATCAGGTGCTCTCGGCTTCTGTCCAGTTTTGCACCTGGCTCCACCCGTTTTTCACGGAAGAGGTATTATAGAAGCATTGCGTTTGGTAATTTTTGACAAAAGCACTATGAGGAGCCGGAGCAAAAGCCCGGCCAAATAGGGCCTTAGTGGAAACTGTTGGATTTTCAGTATATCTTTTGATTTCTGAATAAAAGTTATAAACGAATTTCTATTGATGTTGTTTTATTGGCCCCTTGTAGGCTTTAATTTTACAGTATAACACATCATAATCCTATTTACTTTACTGTTCGTTTCAATCTACGTGGTTGACTAACAGAAAATCTCATGTTGACATGAGAGCTGCAGTGCCCTTTTTTTGAAAGGCAGCCTGCTTTCACATCTCACTTTTTTCTACGAAACGAAAGATTGCAACATCCCTTGCTGGTTGATTTTTATGTTCCCTTTGTTCTACACAAGGGACGATGGCGGCAGCCTTCTTGTTGGACCCGGAGCCACATGGACATGAGCTGCGAGGGGCCAAGCCATAGACTATGCTAGGAGGCGAGTGACGAGAGATGCCGAGCAGGGCAATTGGGAGCCAAACGATGCGAGTGTTGAATATTATTGGCGTCCACACGGCAATAATCGAGGGCAGGTCCGTACTGTGGTGTGGTTGCAATCCTGCCGCATAGAAAAATTTTCCATGGAAAAGGCATGCTCAAGAATATGCGAAGTAACAAAGTTTTTTTTTAAAAAAAAATGAATAAACATCCGGCCTCTATAAAATGTACACAGCCTTCTGCCACTTGATTACTATATCACGGCCTCTACAAAGTGTACACCTCTACGAAGTAACGAAGTTGTAGTAGTTAATCTATCATATATTTAATTACTATATCATGACGACCAGTACATTTTTTTGTATTGGTTGATCATCCGAGAGCTCAGTGTTTTTTCTGTCATCCATGCTATCTCTTGGAGGTTTAACGCTCCTACGGTTTGTTCTTGGTGGAACTGCAGGCAAGGCAGTTGGCCCTGCACTCCTTCCTTGTTGCATAGCACGTCTCGTTTGGCCACTCAGGTTCACAGCGGTAGACGTCCATACGGCCATACCCGACAACGTTCCGAGTCCTCCTGGTGCAAAGCACGAGTTCGCAGTCGTCCTTGATCTCATCACCCAGCGCTGCAGACTTCACCATCGTCGCAGAGTTGGTAAGGTCAATGCCAACCCCGAATAACTGAGGACGATCTGCGATGTTACAACTAACATTCAGATTCGCCTATAGATACTGTACTCTTGAGTAGTAAAGTTGGACAGGAAGACACGATGGCAATACACTCTTACATTGAGCAGGCGATATAGAGAGCGCGATGATGAGCCAGAGTAAGGCCATCAAGGACACCATGTCGCTGCCCCTCATATTGGATCGTATTTGCAAAGCAAGGCTCCTGCACACGACGACACAATTGGCTCATATTTGCATTCGTTTATATATGGGCGAGGATTAGATTATACACCATCTAATCTAGGTATACATCATACATGCATGGAAGGAGGCGTGGATATGCTTTAAACGTCAGCAACCTATACAAACACAAATTCCTATACGTAGGATTACGTGAATCATGGAGATTTTATATACTGGCCTTATCGAAAATTTACTACTACTGCAAAAGCTCGACATACACTTGCCACTGATTTGATTTGGAAATAAATATAAAATGTCATTTGAGTAATGGAATGTTTGATTGGAAATAAATGTTGGCTTTAGCGTGTTTTGTCTTGTACCGTGTTGAACGAGTATTGTTGTGCTGTGCACTTGTGGTTGAAAGAGAGAACACTTGCGGTTGTACGAGATTCGAAATCCTCTTGTGGTCTTGCGATCGAGTATCCGTTGTGTTGCGTCCAGATCAAATCCCTGGTACTGGAGATTCTACCTTTCCAACAAAGAAAAAATCCCTGGTACTGGACGGCTCACACTCACACCACGTTCGTGCATAGTACACCCAGCGAGCACCTTTGGCGCTTCTTGTCCCCGGTCCGCCGCGGCGGTCAAGCACTGCATCAGGTGGAGTGGAGAACGCAGAGCCGCTGACGCCATCAGCATCTGCTTTCCCGCTGGCCAGCGGCAGCACGCCACAGCGCGCGCAGTATCAGAGAGAAGACGACGGAAGCCACGCCGCTTGCATTCTCCGGCCCCGGCCCCAAAGCTGTCAGATAAAGAAGGGGGTTGGCACCGTGCAGTCGCAGGCGACAGCTGCAATCCTCTCGCGCCCGAGCAAGAAAGAGGCTCTTCTCTTTTTTTGTTCACTCCTCTCTCTTTGTACTGCTGCTGATTGAGAGAAAGCTCCCGTCAACCCAAGACGCCAAGAAACACACCCCACCGGCAGCACCGATGGCGATGGACACCACGGCGGTGGAAGGCCGGCGTGCGATGGACGCGTACCGGAAGGCGCTGGCCACGGCGGCCTCGGCGGCGGCGTACGCGGTGATGGCGCGCAGCATGGCCCGCGAGCTTCTCCCCGAGGAGCTCCGCGCCGCGGCGCGCTGGGCGGCGTCGTCCGTGCGCGCCCGCCTCGGGTGGGGCGGAGGGGATGGCGAGCGGCGCACGCTGGTGGTCCGGAGCTCCGGCGGCGACGGCGCGCGCGAGGAGAACCTCCTCTTCGACGCGGCGCGGGAGTACCTGGCCTCGAAGCTGGACCCGGGCGCCATGCCCCGGCTCGGGCTCACGCTGGCCCGCACCAAGGACGCCGGCAGCGGGCGCGCGGGGTGGCGGACCCGCCTCTTCGTCGAGCCGGGGGACTCCACCGTCGACGTCTTCGAGGGCGTCGAGTTCACCTGGACCTGCGTCGAGACCCCCCGCGGCGGCGGCGGGAAGAGCAAGGGCGGCGCCGGGAAGGGCGGCGGCGGCGAGGCGGGCGCGGGCGGGGACCTCGAGTTCCGTCTCGAGCTCAGCTTCGACGCGCGGCACGCGGCCACGGCCATGGACCGGTACGTGCCGCACGTCATGGGCGCGGCAGAGGAGGCCGAGCAGCGGGATCGCCGGCTCAACATCTGCATGAACGAGGCAAGGCACTGGTACAGGATGAGCCACCACCACCCGGCCACGTTCGACACGCTCGCCATGGATCCGGACCTCAAAAAGTCCATAGTCGCCGACCTCGACCTCTTCACCACGAGGAGGGAACACTACCGCCGCATCGGCAAGGCGTGGAAGCGCGGGTACCTGCTCCACGGGCCGCCGGGGACGGGCAAGTCCAGCCTCGTCGCCGCCATGGCCAACCACCTACGGTACCACCTCTACGACCTTGACCTCTCGCTCGTGCACTCCAACACCGAGCTGCAGTGGCTGCTGCTCTGCATGCCCAACAAATCCATCCTCGTCATCGAGGACATCGACTGCTGCTGCGACACCATGTCAAGAGAGGGTGAGACCAAGAAGAGCAACAAGCCGGTGTCGGCGGCACAGAACGAAGACGACGGCGGGGACGGGGACGCCGCTTCGTCCGACTCTTCTACCATGCACGCTGCCGCTCCAGCCAAACCAAAATCCATTGAAAACAAGGTACGTAAATCATTTGCCTTTCGTTCCAGCATTCAGATCTCACGGATTAGATTCAGCATCAAAACTGCCAATGAACGGTCTGTGGTGATCATTTTGATGCCAACGAACGGTGTGTCGTGATCATTTCAGGTGACCCTGTCCGGGCTGCTCAACCTGATCGACGGGCTGTGGTCGACCAGCGGCGAGGAGCGGGTCATCGTCTTCACCACCAACTACAAGGACCGCCTCGACCCGGCGCTGCTCCGCCCCGGGCGCATGGACATGCACATCTACATGGGCTACTGCTGCTGGGAGGCCTTCAAGACGCTGGCCAAGAACTACTTCCTCCTCAACGACCACGCGCTGTTCCCGGAGATACAGGAGCTGCTTGCAGAGGTGGAGGTGACGCCCGCCGAGGTGTCGGAGATGCTGCTGCGGAGCGACGACGCCGACATTGCGCTGCAGGGGCTCACGGAATTGCTCAAAGAGAAGAAGCAGGGGAAGTAAAACCAACCTGGATAAGTAGGAAAGCATTGAGGGAAATCTGTGAAATGGTTATCGGTAGCGCGGAGAACTTCTTGCTTGCGTTGCTTGTTTTTGTTTCGCCATTGTCAGTTTGATGGTCACTTTGATGCTAGTCTGTAGCAGGATATTGATGATGCATGGCATCAAAACACGCAGCTAACTCTACCTCTGTTTCATGATCGTTTTCTGGCAATGCATGTTATGGCCTTCTTCCATGCGAGGGAATTGAGGTGGTGTGCTGGTATTCTACATGATTTTGGGCATCATTTTATTTTGAGGGTTGCATGTATAGAAGTTCGTTAAACGCTAATTAACACTATGCAAATATGATGGTGTTTTTGGTGTTGAGTTGGGATATCTGCAGGAATGCCAGGCCCTGCATTCCCTGTACTGTGGTTTGCCACCTCAGTTCTAATTATTGTCATGCTTAAAATGCATCGCTTTCAACTTCGATTGAACTTAAACCATTTTAAGAAAATATAATTAGTTTCTAGCCTCTGTATTACTTCACATGGTCTGATTCTTATTACTAACTTTCTGATCGCCCAACTAATTTCAAAGCGAGAGGAAGTTATAAAAATAATCCTAGGAGAACAAAATCTATTATTGAATTTTTATCCATAACCGGTCAGCCCCTCCATAGCAATAATTTTCAATGATGAGCTGAAGTGCTGAACATATGAATCCTCTCTTTTATAGCTTTATGCACGTAGAAGTGTTTCAAACCGCAATAATATGTTCCTCTAAAAAAACAACCTACATAAAAGAGTATATTTTATACTAAACTACTCCCTCCGTTCATATTTAGATGTTATTTTAGAGTTGAGTATAGAAAATAAGGAGAAATAAAAAGATGAGTATACTGAAAACGAGAAGGGGAGAGATAGAGATAAAGATATAGTGGGAAAAGGGAATATTATATTGGGAAGAGAGAAATGTGCATTGAGAAGCGAGAATGACATGTCATTATAGAAAAGTTGGAAACTTTAGAATGACATGTAAATATGAACGGAGGGAGTAACTCATTTCTTTTCTATGAAACAATGAAAACTAGTTAATCATTTTGAACATGGCATGTAAATCTCTCATCCTATATTTTCTTTATCTAGACCAGTTAATAGACTAATCTAGATGGGTTTAACCCGATTGCTGTATGAACTATCCACCAAACTACTTTAACATTTGTACTATCTTGTCAATTTCTTTTTTTTTAATTGTCGTTTGCTGAACAAGAGGAAAAGAAACTTCAGGAGAATTTATAATTTTAATATCAACTTACAAGAAAAAGGACGTTAAACCATTGATTATCTCTAGAGACGGAGCTTAGTGCTGACCAGGCCAAGGTCCCCATGACTCTAAAAATTACACAAAGGGTGCGTTTGATAGCTTAGCTACCCGCAGCTATAGCCTCACTAGGCAAACTAGCCGCTGCTAGCTACGACAACTTGCTTGTGCTAATTATTTGGTTTGTTTAGGCGGTTACCAAGCCAGCGGCAGCTTTGTAGTCTCGGCTAGCCAAATCGGCTCTCCCTCAACAGCAAACTTTTTCTTGTCCCGTGAGGTGAAATAGCCAAGCAAAGTGAGAAATTTGTTAAGATTTCAAATAGCCATCCTAGCTTAGCAAGGCTAGAACTTTTCTTACCGATGAACCAAACATACCCAAAAGTTCCTTGTTTCGGTTACTTAGTACTTCCTCCGTCCCAAATTACTTGTCGTTCTAGCTCTTTACTAGATTCATTGAATATTCTCTAAATCTAGACAACATGTATGTCCAGGTTCAAAGAATATTCAATGAATCTGGACATCAAAAAACACCTCAAAACAACAAGTAAAAAAAACAGAGGGAGTAGACAAAAAATACAGTAGTTGGGCCATCTTGCTAAATTCCTAATAGACATTGTGCTCAAGCTTGGTCACTGGTTTTCTCAATCCAAGGATAACATCGGTCATCATGTCTATCGGGTATTATGAACTAAACCAAGCATAAAAGGATAACATCGGCTGTCAAAAGGAATGCTATCCTAGGTAAAACTGTTAGCAGAGGTAGGTGACCTCTCGGCAGCCCCATGTTCAACAAGCGCGTCAAGGAACACGAACATCTCTCAACTTGGTCTAGTTTTTGTTTTTTAATCTGAACTGGCAATAATTTAGCTACGTCACTACTTGAGCAATTCTGTTATTCGAAAAAAAATTTTACAGAGCCAAATTATTCTACCATCGTTCCTTCACCCTTAAGCGATCTGTTTTTGGTTACACAACAGAAAAGAACAGAGGTCATGAGTGGTGAAGAGAACGAAGAAACGGCAGTCCAGCCAAGCAAGGGTGTGCAATAAAACGTGGCTGCCAAGTTGCGGCATTGCTTTGCCTCGTATCTGCTATTAATGGCATGCAGAATGACGTGTATCTGTTCCATTTCGAGCACCTTGCTTCACTGCGAAGTAGAGGGAGCACTGCTATAAAGGTAGGCGTCCACTGGCCGTGTCGAGGCAGTGGAGTGAGTGAAGGCGACACAGCTGACAGTTCGTTTTTATTTCCGAAAACACCAATTCTCAGTTCGTCAACAAGAAAGAGGAGAGCTCTCTCAGTTTCTTCGTCTGACATGGAGAGTGGTGTGGGGATGGATCTCCCGAAGGTGGTGGCGTCGTCGCCGTCCTACGGGAAGGCCATGGATACGTACCGGAAGGCCGCGGCCACGGCGGCGACGGTGACCGCGTACGCCGTGCTGGCGCGCGGCATGGCGCGGGAGCTCCTCCCCGACGAGCTGCGCGACGCGGCCCGGTGGGCCGCGTCGTTCCTGGCCCGCCGCCGGCCCATCCGCGCGGCGCCGGAGCGGCGCACCGTCGTCATCAGGCGGAACGACGAGGAGGGCCGGGAGAACGCGTTCTACGTGGACGCGCGCGCGTACCTGGCCTCCCGGATCGACCCTCGCGCGTTGACCCGGGTCTGCCTCAGCCGCCGTCGCAACTACAACGGCGGCTGGGATGACAACGACGACGACGGCGGCGACGAGGCCGCCGCCGGCGAGCAGCAGGTGCTGACCATGGTGGCCGGCGACTCGATCTCCGACGTGTTCGAGGGCGTCGAGTTCACGTGGGCGTCCGTCGCGCCGGACGAGAACGAGTATTGTAGAGGGGAAGCGTCCCTGGACCTCAGCTTCGACGCGGAGCACGTGGAGATGGCGCTGCGCAGGTACATCCCCTTCGTGACGGCGTCAGTCGCCGAGGGGCGACGGTGCGAGCGCGCGCTCAAGATCTTCCTGAGCGAGGGTGGGTCGTGGCGCGGCATCACGCACCAGCACCCGGCCACGTTCGACACGCTCGCCATGGACCCGGCTCTCAAGAATTCCATCGTCGCCGACCTCGACCGGTTCCGCAAGCGCAAGGACTACTACCGCCGGATCGGCAAGGCGTGGAAGCGTGGGTACCTGCTCTACGGCCCGCCCGGCACCGGCAAGTCCAGCATGGTGGCCGCCATGGCCAACTACCTCCGCTTCAACATCTATGATCTCGACATCTCCGCCGTGAACTCCAACTCAAGCCTGCAGTGGCTGCTCACCAACATGTCCAACAAGTCGATCCTCGTCATCGAGGACATCGACTGCTGTTTCAGCGCAAGAAGCCGGAGTGAACCTGACAAGAGTGGTGCTGATGAACAATCACCAGATTCGGACCCTCCACCAAATGCCGGCTGCGATTTGAAGGTACAAGATATGTTATTAGTGGTTATAATCTGGTTATGTTTTTCCTTGTTAAACGAAATGGTCGTTTACCATCTCAAATGGCTCATGATCGACACGGCACCAACTTATGTTTCATCTCTGTTTCTGTTTCTGAGCAGGGTATCACTCTGTCGGGACTCCTCAACTTCATCGACGGGCTGTGGTCCACGAGCGGGGAGGAGCGCATCATCATCTTCACCACCAACTACAAGGATCGTCTCGACCCGGCGCTGCTCCGGCCTGGGCGCATGGACATGCACGTCTACATGGGCTACTGCTGCTGGGAGGCCTTCAAGACGCTGGCCAACAACTACTTCCTCATCGAAGACCACCAGTTGTTCACGGAGATTCGGAACCTCCTTGCAGAGGTGGAGGTGACGCCGGCCATGGTGTCGGAGATGCTGCTGCGGAACGAGCACGTCGACGTCGCGTTTCAAGGACTGGTGGAGTTTCTGCAGGATAAGAAGCATGGAAGAGGTGTGTGAGCATGTAGCCCATTAGTGCAGTCGTGGCAACAGCGAGAAATGCTACTACCATGGGTTTTCAGTAGTTTGGCTATAATGCTCACTATTCACTATAGTGTTCTGATTTTGGTGGACTGTTTTTAGTCTTGGTAGTTGTTTGTCATACTACTACTCGGATGATCGGATTCTTCAAGGCAAATGCAAGTGCTGTGGAGTTCGTTGTAGTTGAAAACTGACTTGTTCCTGAGGTCAGCCACGACCACGGCCAAGCGAACCTGACGAGCAGGTACATGAGCTCAGATGAGCAGCCTGCAACTTGTCTGGCACCAGTACACTGCTGATATACTGCCTGATAAATTGCGATTGCACGAGATGGCACCATTGAGCATTGACCGCCTCAAGTGGCCAAATAAACCGCGTTGCAATGCCTTCTTTTCTTTCTTTTTTCTGGAGAGTGTTGCAATGCCTTCTTTACTATCCAAATGGGAATATATTAACGGCAGAGCCAGCTAGTGGAATGTCATATACCTGGAGAAGCATTGTAAAGGGTGTGGAGCTCCTGGAAAAAGGGATAATATGGCGTATTGGTGACGGTAGATCAATTCACATATGGAATGACCCATGGATTCCAAGAGGAGTTACAAGGAGGCCGTGCTCTCATAGAGGTCAACATCTCCTTCAATGGGTTAGTGATCTTATTGACCCGATCACTGGCCAGTGGGATGAAGAGCTTGTCCACCAAACCTTCCACCCTGATGATGTGCCCATTATACTAGGAATCCCACTAGCTCCGGATATGGAAGATTTTATTGCATGGCATTTTGACCCAAAGGGTATCTTCTCTGTCAAGTCTGCATATAAGGTGGGCATTGATAGTGAAAAAGAAGGCCTTGGACCAAGCAGCGGGGTTACAGTTCATCATCAGACAGCTGGTACAACCTTTCCCTGGCACAAGATATGGGAGATGAACTGTCCGAATAAGGTGAAAATTTTTGTCTGGAGATTGGCACATAACAGTCTACCAATGAGAAGGAGGATTGAATCTAGAGGAATTGAGCTTGATACAAGATGCCCGATGTGCTACAGATTTGATGAAGATGCAGGTCACCTGCTGTTCAAATGCAAGTTCGCCAAAAATGTATGGCGCCAATTACAGCTAGAGGGGGTTCGGGTTAAGCTAGCTGAGGCCATCTCGACCAAGGAGATGTTCATGGCAATTTGGAGACAAAAAATTGAAGACCAAACGAAAGTAATCACAACGCTTTGGGTCCTATGGACAGAGAGGAATGCTGTCAATGCTGGAGAACAAACAAAATCAGTGGACCGGGTATGTTTCCTGATATTGCGGCACACTACTGAGTTTGAAGAATTCTATAAGAACAGACCAGATGTGAGGGTGAGACCGTCAGAACAGTGGAAGAAGCCATCAAGAGATTATGTGAAGATCAATTCTGATGGAGCCTTTACGAAGGCAACAAGAACTGGGGGTTGGGGCTTCATTCTCCGGGACCATGATGGTGATCATGTGGGTTCAGGAGCTGGTCAAGTCACAGCAGTTGCTGAAGCTGTTCAATCAGAAGCCCAAGCATGTCTCCAAGCAGTCTTATTTGCTATCCATTCTGGCGTGCAAAAACTGGAAGTAGAAACAGACTGCCTAGTCCTGAAGACAGCTCTATCTGGTAATGCATATGACGCGGCAGAAGGAGGTACCCTGTTTAGAGAGATAAAATTCCAATTAGCTATGAACTTTATCGATGTCAAGATACTCTACTGCCCTAGGGAGTGCAACAGGGTAGCGCATAAGTTAGCTAGTATGGGAGCTCGTATGGTACCAGATACTGTTAGCATTTGGCCGGTTGTTGCACCGGATGATGTAATCTCTCTGATCACCGGTGATTTAAGTCCGGCTTCAAGTTAATGGAATTTTATTCCGCCTCAAAAAAAAATTTAACAAGTCGTTTGCAGCAGCGTGCGTGGTGGGCTGCAGAAGGAGCACGCCCGCCAATTTAGTGAAATGTTTTTGTTTTCTGTCAGCATCAAAGATAGTTAAAAGAACCTGGGAAGATCAACCTCAGTCCAATCTGAGGACAATCACACATACTTATGCCCTTAACAAACTAGTACTCACTCTACTTTTGGGTCCTCATCCCAACACAATTTTCCCATCGTGACAGTGACCCCTCATTTTGGCTGGCAGATCTTTCCTTCGCAAAAAGAAACGCCGACCGATCTTATGTTAAAGGATCAATTGAAAAGATGAAATATCGTCTCAACCAAAAAGTGTTAAGAGTCCAGCCGCTAGCCCAAGGCACTACGGGCCTATCAAACCACAAGCCCAACTAGAGTATCAATCAAGGTACTGAGACACATTAACCCAAAAGACTAGCCTGATAAATAAGGTTCGCTCGATCTTATAAGTTAACCTCCTCCATCATCCATATTCGATATGGGACTAAACTCCCCAATCTCCCCCATCACATATTGGGTGGCCCCATCTCCCCTTCACACATCTAAGTGGACACCCTTCCGATAGTTTGATAAACTGTGTGGTCCGGGAGACTCAATTCATCTTTTGGGTTGAGATGTCTCAAGACCTTGGTTGAGGCTCCAGTTGGGTCGACCTGGGCTGACGACAGGGGCTTGTGTACGGGATGAGTCGGGGCGCACTTTAACAAGTGGTATCAGAGCCATGGTTATAAATCTGGAACATCTCAGGAGCCTCACACGGATATCAGACCATCGGATTGGGTCTCCCGGACCACACAGTTTATCGGGCTGTCGAAGGGGTGTCTACCTGGGTGTAAAGGGGAGATGTGGGACCATCCAATGTGTGATGGGGGAGATTATTGGATTTAGTCCTACATCAGATATTGATGATAGAGGAGCCCAACTTATAAGGTCGAGGGAATCTCACCTATCAGGCTAGTTTTTTGGGTTGAGCTGTCTCAGTACCTTGGTTTGGGCTCTAGTTGGGCTTGTGGTTTGATAGGCCCGTAGTGACCTAGGCTAGCGACAGGGGCTCGTGTGCAGGACGAGCCGGGCTGCACGCTAACAAGTGGTATCAGAGCCATGATCATAAACCTAGAACATCTCGGGAGTCTCACACGGATATCGGACCATCGGATTAGATCTCTCGGACCACATAGTTTGTTGGGCTGTCGGAGGGGTGTACACTCGGGTGTGTGAAGGGGAGATGGGACCAGCCGATGTCTGATGGGGAAGATTATTGGGTTTAATCCCAAATTAGATATTGATGATGGGGGAACCCAACTTATAAGGTGAAGGGAACCTCACCTATTATACTAGTCTTTTGGGTTGAGGTGTCTCAAAATCTTGGTTTGGGTTCCAGTTGGATCGATCTGGGCTGGTGGCAAGGGCTCGTATGCGAGATGAGTCGAGCCGCACTCTAACAAAAAGTGGTAAAAATCTAAAATTTGAAAATCAGGATTTAGATCATAATTGAACTTTGAAATTGTGGTCAAAATGTTATTGACCCTTTCTTGTTCCACACAAGGCTATCACTGCATAAAACTGAAAATCTTTTTTACACTTCCTAACTCCTGCAAAGTGATTATGCAAACCGTCATGCACTATTTGATTTGTTGTCAAGTACTTGCTCTACAACATGATCATCATGCTTTGAACATAGTGACAACCTGTATTTCTGTGTAAACACCTAATCGGTGTTAAGCTTGATCTATGACACTGCTTCCACTTTCTCAATGCACTCCGAATCCAAGGTAAGCTTATGTAATAATCCACCATGTGTGTTGTGGTCTGATGATATCTCATCATTTCACATGCTATTATTGTAAGGTACTTCCTCAAGCAAATTTTATGTATATCTATCCCACACCATCATAGTTGAGCATTGGGCTGGCATGCGGCCCGATCATTTTGGCTCGGCATAAACTCAATACAACACGGTAGAATCGGGGCCATGCCAACATGTGATACAATATATGCCATGCCTCGGGCTCACCCCCTAGCCCATGGCATGACTCGAAAGGAGAACATCCAGATAATGATTTGAAAGAATGATATAGACTCCTTTGCCAATGCCCCAACAACATTTCCCTCCTCATCCCAACACAATTTTCTCCCCCCTCCCTACCACCCTCGGTCTCCCAGCCTAGCAGGCCTAAACCATCTCTTTTCCTTCCCTTTCTAAACTCTAACCAACGTCGGCCCATCACATCTCGATTAGATGCTGACCCTACGTCGCCCTCTCTCCTTTCTCCTCTCGACCGGTCACACCGCACCGCCGTCTACAGCCTCGAGGTCCAGCGCTGTCGTCCACCCACACCCTCGGCACTTGGTCGTGGGTGGCAGGCCAGTCTTAGACTGAGTCCAATAGATGTTGCATCCTGCTAGGCAAATGCAAAATGGTATGCGAACGGTAACTGTGCCTGGCGAAACACGTCTCCAATAGAGCGGGCAAAGAGAAGTTAGTTTCCCATCCAAGAGAGAGAAGATGTAAAAATAGAACTCCTCTCTCCTGAAACGCATCTTGCCCATGCGGTCAACTACCTGGAGGCGGAAGAGAGGAGTCGGGCGAGGACACGCGGTCGAACAGCGGCGGCTCGGCGCAGAGCGAGCGGCGGCCGTGCGGCACGCGGGCGTACGGCAGCGGCTCGACGCAGGGCGAGTGGCGGCCGTGCGACGCGCGGATGAACGGTGGCAGCTCGGCGTAGGGCAAGCGGCGGCCATGCGACAGACAAGGTAAGCGGTGGCGGCACGGTGCAGGGCGGCGGTTGGGCGGAGGACAAGCGGCATGCATGGAAGACAAGGGTCACCAGGTTGACTTCGATGAGTTCGAACTGCTGCAGGTTTGTCAAGTGTTTCCGTTGACTTTGCAAACTGAAATTACAAGCAAATTTTAGCATGCTCAAATCCCATCAATCAGGGAACAATGGCGCATCTCATGAGGAGCAATAGGCCTCCCTTCGTGAACCAAAAATCAGGTCCCAATCAACACAACAAGAGCAACACAGTAAGAGGAGCAGCAGAGGCCTCCCTTCACCTTTTACCTACGCGAGGCAACAGAGGAGCGGCCAGCGATGGAGGGATGCAAGAGGTTGCAGCACCTGGACGAAGCAGCAGAGGAGGGGCCGGCGACAGAGGGATGCAAGAGGTTGCAACACCTAGACAAGGCAGCAGAGGAGGGGCCATTGATGGAGGGGCCCAAGAGGGACCAGAGACGGAGGAGACGCTGCACCACCTGGACGAGGCAGAGCGCAAAACATGGCGGCAGGGAGAGCTCCACGAGCGCGACGGCCAGGTTGGGGGCGTTGGAGAAGACGACGTACGACTAGTTTTACGGCGGCGGTGGCGGCGAGCCACGGCGAGCAGCTGCGCTAGCTGGCGACTGTGTCGCTCAAGCACGGGGAAGAGTAGTCCACTCGCGTAAATGAAAAATGCCTTAGCTTTTGGAGCAGGGACCAAATAGATAACATTCTATTCACTGTGCATGAGAGGTAGCCTCTCCAAAATGGCACATATTGTTGGAGTTAGTCTTATGCACAATCTAGTTAACAATTTGTGAAAGGACATGTAGTCTAGTGGTTATAAGAGCCTGAATAGCACCTTATGTCCTAGGTTTGACTCCCCGTGGAAGCGAATTTTCTAGGATTTAACGGCATTATGCTTTCAGTGATAGGCGACGCTCCCGTCGACAGCGAGGCGTCAGTGGTGATTTCGTTAATTAAGAGGATTTATCGGCTCAGTCTTCGAAAATACTCATAGGGGTAGGGTTTGAATACGTGTGTTCATAAGGGTGAGTGTGCGTATATTGTGAGTGTCTGAGTTATACTGTGTAATTAAAAAAAAATCTAGTTAACAGCTTAGATGACCCATCAGTCATGTAGTATAGTGGCAAGAGCTTTTTTTTTATATTTGAAAGGAAAGTAACTTTCCACTATACTATAGGTGGACCTAAATCAATGGCCACCAATTCGGAAATAGAAGAGGGCGAGCTGTCCAATAATGGATCAGCGTCTGTACAACACACCCGATCCGATCCAGCTTTGCTAGAGCGTCAGCAACTTGATTACATTCACGGGGAATAGCCTGCACTACAACCTTGTAGAAGAAGTCTTGGTTGATAGAATGTTTAAGATAAAGAACAAGGCTCCTATTGACCGATAAATCATATGCTTGGGACAGTCTATCTCTGTCCACCGTCTCCGTTCAAACAAAAAAGAAAGGGTGTGTTTGTTTTCATCCCTCTGATTTTTAGACCTGTCCCATCAAATATTGTGATATTAATTAAGAGTATTAAATATAGATTACTGATAAAACTCAGTCTATAATCCTTCCTCTGAATGACGAGACAAATCTATTAAGACTAATTAGATCATGATTAGATAATATGATGCTACAGTAAATATCTCTTAATGATGACTTAATTAAACTTAATAAATTTGTCACATTGATACACATTCAACTATATAATTAATTTTATATTTAATATATATTTAATAATCATATATAATATTTTAATAATTAATATAACCTCACTAAAATTTAGACTAAAAAATGAATACACCCGAAGTCTATCCCTGTCAGTCATGTTGGCCAAACGATTCGGCGGTCCAGCACGCATGACGCCTACGCCGCGCGCGCGGAACAGGCGGACACGGTCGACGATGGACACAAACGACTCGTGCTCAACAACCTGCGAGCGTGTTGGCGGCAGGACCCGGTGTGCAGGGGTAGCCGGTCTTTGCAATTTGCATCGCTTGCGCCAGAAAGCGATTTGCTTCGCTCGTATACCCTCATCGCTGACACCTGTCCATGGCTATCCGTGGACTGCAGTGCCGTGCTTAGCAGCAGCAGGCCAACTGACCGCACCGTGTACCAGTGCCACATCGACCGTGGTAACAATAGCAACCGGCGGAAGAATCCAATGCAAAGCCAAACCACCGTTCAACCTTTCATAGTATAGTTCATTCCAGATTCTATTTTTTACCTCTAGAGTTCAGACCCTTAACCCTTCCAGAGTTTCACCGACGGCACTGGTACACCATCTGCGAAGGACCGTGGTGTGATTATTTATTCTTGAGGGGGTGACGGTCGGGTTGGGCCGAAAGAAAATATCACGCATTCTTCCAGGCGAGGCGAGCAGAGCCGGCCACCTGTAAAACAAGGAGTGTGTTCATTTTAAGTGAAGTTCCGTCTTATCCAATATTATAATACTAACTAGTAAGATAACCCGCATAATTTGCACGGCTAGACAATATATTTTATAATATTAAAATAATATTTTTTTCTAAATAAAAGTCATAACAAAATCTATAATTATCTTGTTTCGTTTCAAAATTATTTTCTTTGAATTTAATCAAACATACTTTGCTATGGTGGTTTGATATATGTCAACCGGGATGGTATATGTAGCCTAATTATAGCTCATTGTTTAGTTGGTATTAATTCAAAAAAATAGTTCACATATTTTAGCTGCTAATAATCCACGACCTTGCAATTGTGGATTATCAAATATTCCATATCGTCACTATCAATATTTCTCTAGGGCATGGTGCATGCACACAATTTTCAAAAGTAAGATATATATTGGCTTATGATTTTTAAGAAAAAATAATGTTTTCTCTCTTAATTCGCACAGGATTTTCTGTCACAGACCTTCTTTTACAGTAGTCCCATGTCTATATATTCTCTTACACCTCAGGTGCAAGATAAGAGAGCAATATCAACCGTTGATTCTTTTTTATAAGTGTTTAAATAAAATGAATTTATTTTATTTACCAACTCTCCTGGTTTTGCGGTACCATGAAGATTATGCTTTTAAAAGATCTCACTTCGCTTCATTGTTTTCTCGGCGACGGGAATACAAAACTTTTACATGATACGACATGCATCCTATAGTGACATCTTACATGATAATAGCAGGGTCTTTTATCACGAAAATAACCGGTTACATATAGGTAATTGTTTTTTGCAAAAAGAAAATATGAAACATGCAAAAAAACAAAATATGAAACATAGATGCATGAGAGTTGACCATTCTAAAAGATGTGAGTTATTGTATTTGGTATGATTTTTTAAAAAATTTGAATCATCCGCAAATAAAATTATGTCTCAAACAAAAAGAAAAATAAATTGATAATAAGAAAGCCAACATGAGAGGAGGATCCGTGTGGGAGGATTGGATTTCTTTTTCTTTTTTTATTAATCTGAATTTGTTAATTTATTGATAATTTTATCTGCTTGTCAGTTGGAGTTAGATATGAACTCTTTTTTAGTTTTACCTGGATCATTAAACCTTCATAAAATCCAACGATCTATCTCTTCTTTTTTATTTTTCTTTTTTTATTAATTTAAATTTGTTAATTTATTAATAATTTTATCTGCTTCTCAATTGGACTTGAATATGAACTCCTTTTTAGCTCTTCATCTAAACCGTGTCATCTTCATAAAATTTAATGGCTTATCTTTTTTTTTTAGATTAACGTGGTAATTTCGTGGCCTTGAGAACAAATATGATGGCTCCTTTTTCTCTTCAAATAAGAAGATAATATTAGAAGTAATAAATATAGACTATTGACAAAACTTATTTCATAACTTCTAGATTAATCTATTAATAAACCTAATTAAATCATGATTATGTAAGATGTTATTACAGTAAACACCTTATAACGATGACTTAATAAAGTTTAATAGAATTATCTCATAAATTAGCCTCTAACTGTGTAATTAGTTTTATATTTAATCACCTTATTTAATGTTCGAAGGATTGACATAACAATACTAAAATTTAGACCCAGAAAATAAACACACCAAAATAGGATTCATTCACACCACTCTCCGTTCACACTACCAACTTCGTTCCTCTCTCTTCTAGAAACAACATAGCAAGAGAAAATGTAGATTCTACTCTATGATTGTTTCCATTACGTTTTGAGATGCCAGATTTTGCTATGTAAAGTTGATTAGTTTCTGGTGCTGCTATTTTATTGTTTATTTATATTCCATTTTGCTTGGTGATGAAGGAAGTGAGGAGCACCAATGAGTATATTCTGTGTGGTTACCGCTCCCCTCTCCAAATTACGTTTAGAGTGTTCTACTAGTTGAGTAGTTCTTGTTACGTAGGATATAAAGAACAACATGTGTTATAGTAAGTGGCTCACATTGATCAGTAGTTGGTCTGCACTTTTAGATTCAGATGTACTGATTCTTGTTGGAGAGGGAAATACAGATTTGTTACATGGGCTTACGATTCTTTTATCAAATTTAGATACTGGTTTCATTCACATGTTATGAGATTTGTTTTGCAGATCTGATTTACTTGTTTCCTTAGGACGAAACAAGATGTTGTTTCTATTTCATCACAACTAGTCAACCTACTCATGCACTTGTGTAGCTAGTTTTTATATCTTGTTATAAAAATTAATAAATACAATATTTTTTAGTTATGCTATATCTTATATCAATTAAATTATTAAATTATAAAGGGTAAATATTTTACTTTTTATAATAATATGCAAATTATATAAATTTATATTTTATTTTCATAATAATAGTATGGAGTATCTCTTTTGAAAAAATTTGACCCCAAAGCTTCGTTATATCACCTACTCGAAACAGGATATTGATAAATTTCTTAGGTGTATTTTAGTCTAATTTCTTCATAATGGTAGTAGTAGATAATTTTTTATAATGGTAGTGATTTCTTTGATTAATGTGGGTGTGGTGTTTGAGAGAGAGAAAGAAGGAGAGAGATGGGTGAACGTGATATTTTTACAAATATATTTAGAAATATTTAATTCTAATTTATTTATAATGGTAATGATAGGTAATTTAATAACTATTTAGGGGTATTTTAGTATATTTTTTATAAATAGCAGTGATGGTTAATTTAATAACTTTATTAGAAGTATTTTAGTCTAATTTTTTCATAATAACAATGGGTAATTTTTTCTTCTTATTTTTTTCTTGATTAATGTGAAAACTTTTTTGGCTTTAAGAGCAAACGTAGTGGTTTATTCTATTGTTCAGATATATATAAAATTGATTTATTCTGTGTTTCGTGTTGTTATCCTAGAGAAAGTGACTGGTCTTTGGTGAAGATGGTTGGCAAGAAAAAGCTCTTCACTGCCCGAGGCGTAGTGGTGTCCAAACGGGCCGTGCCTGGTGGGCCAGCCTAAAGCACGCAAAAAAGAAGCCCGACACAAGCACGGCATGGCCCGGTGTAATTAGGGCCCATGCCGGCCCAGTCCTATGCCTAGGGCCATGCTTGGGCCTAGAGTCAGGCCTTAAGGCTGGCCCGCCACGACATGATTATGAGGTAGGCCCATTGGAGCCCGCTAGCGGCCTGTAAAGGCAGGGCCCACAAGCCAGCCCACCCCGCTCTCCACTCTAGCCCTCCAGGTCTCCAGCGTCGTGGCATATATAAGCCGCTCTCCTCTCCCCGCGCTAACCGTAGCTCTTTTCTTCCTCTCCTCTCCTCGCCGCACAACCGCGCTAACCCTAGCTCTTTTCTCCCTTTCCTCTCCTCGTCGCATAGCCGCGCTCAACCCTAGATCCCCGCCGCTACTCTCATGTTCTTCCTTCTCCCTCTCCCTAGTTCTGAGCGCCGTCGACATGTCTCGGCTGGATCCAAGCGATGACACGTTACGCACGACGCACAACATCATCTTCGGTGCCACTCCATCGAGGAACCCGACTCCATCGTCGTCGAGGGGCACGCGACAGCTTCTACTTCTGGTGGCACGGAGACGCCTAGTCCAGCTGGTGTGAGGGCGGGCTCGTCTGCTCCCGAGGGTGTCGTGGCGGGCTCGGCTGCTCCATCGACCGACATGCCTCCTCCGCCTCCTCCTACAAGCACGACGAGCGACAACTCTGGCCCTGCAACACTGGCAACCGCCAATACCGCGAGCACAGGCACAACTTCACGCAAAAGGGGCCGCAAGTCAACTTCGGAATGTTGGCACGACTTCACACCGTTGTTCAAGGACGTCAATGGCATTCAGGTAAGGCATGCTGCTGTCTGTAACCATTGCAAGACGCAACTCACTGCT
The DNA here is from genome assembly GCA_032690845.1 of Eleusine coracana subsp. coracana. Classification (NCBI taxonomy): domain Eukaryota; kingdom Viridiplantae; phylum Streptophyta; class Magnoliopsida; order Poales; family Poaceae; genus Eleusine; species Eleusine coracana. The sequence goes on from CM064430.1 coordinate 48,111,964, forward strand.
AGATCTAGCGATGGCACTGGTCATTTGCTCCGGCACCGTACTGCTTGCTTGGTTAAAACTGAGCGCACTAATAGGGCCCAAACCGTGCTACGTTACAATACGGATGGAACTGTGCGTTCATGGGATTATGATCCGAATATTACTCGTTTAGAACTTTGTCGCTTGATTGTTATCTTGGATGTGCCTCTTGGATTTGGTGCTTTTGATGCATTCAAACATTACATTAAGGTAGCTCATAATCCTAGATTTGAAGGTGTTTCTAGGCAAACCACTACTAGAGATTTTCATAAGTGCTTTACTAAACATCGTAGTAAAATAAGGGAATCTTTGCAAAGTAGTGTGTCTTCCATTGCAATTACATCTGATATTTGGTCCGATAAAGCTAAGGAAGACTACCTTAGTGTGGTTGCTCATTTTGTTACTTTTGATTAGGTTCTTGAGAAAAGGGTACTTACCATGAGATTGATTGATGTGTCTCATAGTGGTACTAATATTGCTGAACGGAATGAAACTATGATTTCTGAATATGGTTTGACTGATAAAATATTTTCTGTTACTCTTGACAATGCCTCTGCTAATGCCAATGCTATGAGCATTTTGACACCTAAATTTGTTGCTTATGTTGGCCCTCTTTTCTTGCATCAGAGATGTGCATGTCATATTATCAACTTAATTATCAAGTCTGGTTTGAAACGTTTGAAGCCCATTGTTGAATCATTTAGAATTGCTATTTCTTTTCTAAACTCCTCTAATCAGAGGATTGCTTCATACAAATTTTATTACATTGCTTTGGGTGTTCGGTCAAGAAAATTCTCTTTGGATATGGATATGAGATGGAATTCCACCTTTCTGATATTAAAACATTTGCTTCCACATCAAAGCACCTTCTCTGTTTTTATAAATAGCCAATAGCAACAAGTTATAGGGCAAGCTTTGCTAAGTCCTGATGACTGGTATATGGCTGAGAAAGTGACTGACTTTCTTGAACAATTTTATCAGATTACTTGTACTCTTTCTGGTGTTTACTACCCCACTTCTAATCTTATTCTACATTAGCTTATTGAGCTTGCTGGTCACTTGAATGAATATGAGTCTAATAAGCTGCTAAGTCATGTTGTTATTCCTATGAAGTCCAAGTACTTAAAGTATTGGCAAGATATTCCTCTGTTGTATTCATTTGCCTTTGTTTTGGACCCTAGAGGCAAGCTGAAAGGCCTTATCAATGCTTTCAAAATTCTGGGTAATCTTACTAGCACTGACTACTCAGCTTATTTCAATACGGTTCGTGTTGAGTTATCTAATATGTTTGCCAAGTATGAGAATAGGTTTGGTGCATTTAGGATGCAGAGATCAACTCCACAGGTAAGTGTAGGTAGGAAGAGGACCTCTTAGGGTAAGATATTTGCCAGTTATGATATATCTGATGGTCCTCAACCTTCTCAAACTGCATCAGTGCCTCGGGTTTCTGAATTAACCATGTATCTTGATAGTGATACAGTGGCTGATTATAATGATAATCTTGATGTCTTGAATTGGTGGAATGTGCACAAACAGACCTATCCTATCTTGGCTATCCTTGCTAAAGATGTTTTGACAGTCCCTGTCTCAACTATAAGTTCAGAATTTGTTTTTAGCTTGTCTGGCAGGTTGCTTGAAGAAAGACGACAAAGCTTGAGTAGTGTCATGGTGGAGATTCTCACTTGCTTGAAGGATTGGTATATGGGTGAAGAAAGGGAGCAACACACTATGGAGAAGCATCATGAAGAGCTTGAGAAGATGTTTCAAAATCTCTACTTGAATGACCGACCTGCAACACAAGATGCTGCTACTGGTGGTGCTGATCATGATGGTGGTGTTGATCATGATGGTGGTGTTGATGTTGTGATATAGTAGATATTTGATGTTGTAATCTATTTTGTTGTTGTTGTAATTGTATGAGATAATTTGAGCTGGTTGTACTTTTTTTCCCGTGAGACCAAGGGTTTTTAACGAGCCAGGCAGCTCTTAATCCAATTATTCTTCCTTTTGGCCAAACTTTGAGTTTTCTGATTCTTTCTAATTCATTTTCATGCCTAACATGTCTAAAAGGGTCTAGCATGCCTAATGGGTTTAACGCGCCTAACGGGCTGGCTCGACACGCGTAACTCAGTGTGTGTGTGCCACGGGCTTGCGGCCAGGCCTTAAGGCTGGCACGGCACGACACGAATTGAGAAGTGGGTTGTGCCGTCACGAAATGAAACGTGTCAGGCCTTTTAAGGCTTGGGCCATGCCATGCCGGGCGGCCTGTTTGGACACCACTATCGGGGCGTGCCGTCAAGTCGCGCTCACGCGGGGGCCAACTAGACCAGCAAGACCATCACGAAGATGGACCAACACTTTAGGCGAGGCAAGACTATCCCTCCACCTGGCCCAGTTCCTGCTACGACGCCTCTCCCACTCCCAACACCCAGCGTGGTTCCTCTAGTGATGGCACCTGTCGTCCCTTTGCCCAGGCCCAGGAGTGCCTCTCCTTGTCCCCGATGCTGCACCCTCGGCGACTCATCTCCCCGCGCCCGATGTGCTTCTTAGGAGTCGGTCCCCGGTGCCCGGAGCCCTGGCCAATGTACTGGTGGTCGATTCCATGAACGCACCGCTCGTTTCCACCTTTGATGACGAGGAGTAGGCTGATTTACCATCCAAAGTTAATGCAATACAGTTTATGCAAGTTTTTCAATGCTGTGGTTCAGTTCGCGAGAATCTTTTGTCCAGTTTATTTGTTTGTGTTTGTTTTAAAGACTTTTTGTTTGAAGGACACTTAATAAACATGGTTTTCTCTGTGAGACAATATAACCTTATATTTTTGTCTTCTCGATATTAAGAAATTATCTTTTATATATAGAACACTTTAGTAGGAGAAGTTTTGAAATAAAAGAATGGAACTTAACATTTGACATGAGATCACATGACACTCCACATCTCATAGTTTTGAAATAAAAGAATGTCGAGAAACAATGCATTGAGAATGGTCTTATGGTTCAAAATTTAATAATAGACTTTGTCCCACATAATTTTCCTTGGCAAGTCTATTTCATTTTCACAAAAATAGGATTTATGATCCCAAAATACCATACATAATGTCACTGAATGTACACCTAAAACAGACATTTTTTTAATGAATCTAGAACAGACCCAACATACTGCTCTTAGGTAAGCAGAAAAACAAGCCAAGTCGTTAAGCACATAGGCACATTAAACTTCTAACAGTATTGTCGCAAATTTACAAAGCTGGAATGAATCGCCTTGGAGTATCTGGACTACAAAAATGATTGACTCTTCAATAAAATTGATCCAATAGTGCAGGGATGCAAAGGTTCACTAAAAAGTTTGCCTTGATGTTGCATCGAACCAAAAAGAAGTATTTTCTTGAAAACAAATCATGGCTAAATTTTGTTTCTTAGTTATTTTGCTTTCTTTTGTAGTCTTTTTCTTTTTCCACCTGTTGTACAGACTCTGTTTTTTATTAATGAAAAATTTCAGTGGGGCGGCCCTCCTCCTGTTCAGTAAAAAAAAAGTTCGTACTAGAGAAGGCATGGGCTCGTGGCATCGTACCGAACGAGAGAGAATTCCCCTCCTTTCCGTCAGGCAGCGGCAGCGCGTAGTGATTGAAACATCGTCGTCCAACCATGGCTTCCCCATGTAAAGCATGGCGCCTTGGCGACGCGCGCCGGACACCACACTTTGGGTGTGAAATGTGTTGTGCTGTGCTGCTGCTTCAATTCCGTCGTCGCTACCACACACGACTCAAAGTAAAGCCGGCCGCGGCAAGAGATTGAGGGCAGGGAGCCACGCCCTGGGATTGGGGGAGAAACTATTTATAGTATGTATATATTCAATATATATTATTCATATTATGTTGAGATTTGTGTTATATATACTATATATTAAATATCATATGATGAAGTATATATAAAGATAAGATTTTATCAATTTCAATATAAAATATATGATTTAGATAATGCATGATTAATATGTACATATCAAAATTTTGCTTTGGGGGCTGGGGCAGGCCGCAACGGGCGAACGCAGTCTTCGTGCTCGACGACAGCGCGTGATCGTGGACGGGCTCGGACCGAAAGTTAATACCGGAGCCGTGCAAGAGAGTGGCTGGGAGCGTGCTGGTGCTGGCAGCAGGCAGGCTGCCGTGCTGGGGATTGCTTTCCGCTGCGTTCTTTTGGCGAAAGGAGTCGCAGAGCGGCATCCGGCACTGATCAGTTTGCCCCTGCAAGTGTCAAAAGCAGCGTTGCCGGAATCCCCAAACGAGTTCCCGCGCAATGCAGTGTCAGGCAGAGCAGATGGGCTCACGGACCGGTCCCTCTCTATGGATGGAGAGAGCTGGAGACCGGTCTCATTATCAAGGATACAGCCACCGCAAGAGTCCAAATAAAAGGTAACAGTTCAGAAAGAAGCCTCACTCCCTTTTCTCTTTTCTGGAAAAGGTAATCCACAAGAGCACAATGAAGCGAACATCCAACTTCTATTATCATTGTCAAAAACAAACTTTGAAATTTGAATCAGAAGATTTTATATATGGGCTAAAATGTGCATTATATGCGTAGGGAAAAATCTTCCTTCTCATTTTCTATATGAAATAAAGGATTTTCAATAGGAAGACTGAGCTGTTGATTGTACTGACTTTCGATGTTGTTCAAGTGAAAGATTTTTAAACTGAGTGCTGAAATCATTTTGATTTTGAAAGATAAGAACCAGGTGTCTTCAAACTTCTTTTAAGGGATAACATGTCGACAACATTCAAATTGAGAAAATGACGACTGTGTACGGAAATTTGGAAGACAACAAGGCAGAGGAGGGATAGGACGGTAATTTACGGGAGAGAGTCCAACGACGAGAGGGTGCTCCCCTTTCCCCTGCAGAAATCTCGGGCGCCGCCACGCAGTCCTTGCAACCTCCACTCGAGGCCCTCTCGTGTTCGCCTGAACTTGTTTGGTGCGAGAGAAGAGATGGCGACGGATTCCTCCCCTGCGGCGGCGGCGGCGATCCCGTCCTACCGGAAGGCCGTGGACGCGTACAAGAAGGCCGTGGCCACGGCGGCCTCGGTGACCGCGTACGCCGTGCTGGCGCGCGGCATGGCGCGGGAGCTCCTCCCTCACGACCTGCGCGACGCGGCGGAGTGGGCTGCCTCCTTCCTCCGCGCCCGCCTCGAGCCCCGCCCCACCGAGCGCCGCACCATCGTCATCAAGCGCGCGGCCGGGGACCACCACCACTACGACGGCGAGAACGGGCTGTTCGAGGAGGTCCGCGAGTACCTGGCCACCCGGATCCAGCCGCGCTCCATGCGGCGGCTCTGCCTCAGCGGCGGCGTCGGCGGCGCCAGGAAGGTGCTATCCATGGAGCCCGGCGACTCGATGACGGACTCCTTCGAGGGCGTGGACTTCACGTGGGCGTCCGTCGCGGCGGAGGGCCGGCACGGCTACGGCACCGAGTCGCTGGAGGTGAGCTTCGACGCGGAGCACACGGACATGGCGCTGGGCCGGTACGTGCCTCACATCACGGCGTCGGTGGAGGAGGAGCGGCTGCGTGAGCGCGCGCTCAAGATCTACATGAACGAGAGCTCGTCATGGCGCGGCATCACCCACCGCCACCCGGCCACGTTCGACACGCTCGCCATGGACCCGGAGCTCAAGCAGTCCGTCATCGACGACCTCGACCGGTTCCTCAAGCGCAGGGAGCACTACCGCCGGATCGGCAAGGCGTGGAAGCGCGGCTACCTGCTCTACGGCCCGCCCGGCACCGGCAAGTCCAGCCTCGTCGCGGCCATCGCCAACTACCTCCGCTTCAACCTCTACGACCTCGACCTCTCCGACGTGCACTCCAACATGTTCCTACAGAGGCTGCTCATCGGCATGTCCGACAAGTCCATCCTCGTCATCGAGGACATCGACTGCTGCTTCAGCTCCGCGTCAAGGGAGGAGGACAAGGATCAAAGTCATCATCAGACCGGCGCTGGCCATTCCACGGACGACGATGTCATGGACGACGTCTCCCCACCAGCTCCATGGACCATGGTACGAAGTGCAGCAACGCGAAAGCATGATTCTTTAACTGTTTTTTCATCATCTGATTTCATTTTTGTAATTCCAAATCATGAATTTTGAACGCAATGATGTCTGAGCTAACCAATATGGGTGTTTCTGTTGTGCAGATGCCGCCGTCGCTGCCGCAGCAACAGAAGATAACTCTGTCTGGGCTGCTCAACTTCATCGACGGGCTGTGGTCCACCAGCGGCGAGGAGCGTATCGTCATCTTCACCACCAACTACAAGGACCGCCTCGACCCGGCGCTGCTCCGCCCGGGACGCATGGACAGGGAAATCTACATGGGCTACTGCGGCTGGGAGGCCTTCAAGACTCTGGTTCACAACTACTTCCTCCTCGACGACCACCCCATGTTCCCAGAGCTCCGTGAGCTGCTTGAGAAGGTGGAGGCAACACCGGCTGAGGTGTCGGAGATGCTGCTGCGGAGCGAGGATGCCGATGCTGCGCTCCGGGGCGTTGCCAAGTTCCTCGCAGACAAGAAGCAGGGGACGGTTGAAGGTAATTAACGCCATTGCATCAAGAACCAGCTAGCTAGGGAAGAAACAGGGGCAGAGCCTTTTTTTTGTGCAGCAAGTCTTCTGAAATGCTGATGATTTCCAGATCTAGTTCTGTATTAGCTGCAACTGCTGCTCTGATAACTCTTTAGTTATTGCCTTTAGAAACTGATTTAGGCTCAGAAACTTAGAAATTGATTTAGGCTAATCAGTCTATGATCCACTAGGTTTCTGTGTCTTGAGACATTAAACTCTCTGATATCACTTGGTAGTGCTAGTTGGTGTCAACATTCTAGCTTCTGCGTGTTGAAAGGGGGAGAAAACATTCAGTCTCATGCTGGTACTTGTGCATGGTGGACCTGGTATTTTGGTGATGGCATGTAACTTCTGAAATCTGTTCCTTAAGTACTATGATCCACTACATTTCTGTGCCTTGAGACATTAAACTCTTTGATGTCACCTGGTAGTGCTAGCTGGTGTCAACATTTGATATGCGTTCAGGCTTGTGCCTGTTGAAAGGGTGAGAAAAACATTCAGTTTCATGCTGGTACTTGTGCATTGTGGACCTGGTATTTTGGTGATACCATGTCATTTATGAGTTTTCTGATCTGATCCTTAAGTATTTCACTCGATAGTTTTCTGGTGGTAATAAAATGAGCTTGATGCTTATAGATGATGTGACTCTTTATTTCAGAGTTTATGGTACCATAACTGTGATTTTAGGGGAACTTTGTGGTCCTATTGGTGAATTGTAGCTGAATGTGTTTGATGTAATGTGTCTGATCATTTCTGTTTTCATGGTATCAGTATGCCTGGCTTTGATCCAGTATATATCCTAGTCAGACGCTGTTTTCTTCTTCCAACAAAGGCTGGTTCTGTAGTTTTTGTAGTTATGTAACGAAAAAAGATCAGTTGCGAAGTGTTACAGAACATGTGGCAGGAAATCATTTATAGTTCCTACATGCAACTGAAATAGAGTTTTTTTGGTGTAGCAAATTATCAGTCCATTCTGAATTTCTATTTTTGGTTTCTGAATTTGTGATCCCTCTGACTATATGTAAAGGTTGGATATCGGGCATTCTTCAGTAGATGTCACTTTCATTAATCTTAAAAGTCACATGTGTTACACAGAACCTCAAATCATTTATTAGACCAGAAGTAATCAGAACAGACATTGAAATCAATCACATTTCTACCTAAAAATATCAAACGCTCTGTTGTCACTTGCTAATGCTACCCCAATGAGACTCACGTTTGAGGATAATAAATCCATAATGTAACAGAGCACATGGCTCCAAAAAAATCCCAGTGTCTGATCAAAAGAATCATGCTAACTGGAACATGACTCTTGGACCATCTTGGTTGCTACAATGTGCATACAGAAAAGAAAAAAAAGATACTACTCGGCGCTACCAGGCAGAATCTGTCACATCCTTATTAGCTCTAAAGTGAATTTGCAGGCAGAAGGCGAAGTGAAATACATAGCTTTCAGAAGATTTACTAGACTAGAACAACGAGAAGTAGATGTTCAATGGCAAACTAATTTTTACATCTTCAACACTAGCAACATGTAACTCAGCGAGCTGAAAGCCTGAAACAATTTGTTCATATGAGAATGAGATGATGACTGATTGACTGATAACAGAGAAGCAGAAAGCCAAAGACATTTAAAGCAGTTCCAACAACGACCATAATATATAGCGGTTCGACAAGTACTACGACCTTAGTAGTAGATTAATAATAGGTTCGACTTTGACATTTGGAGACATTTTACTATTGCCTATAACCATAATAGTAATTGGACAGAGAAATTCACGACAAGCGAAGAAGTAGCTAAATTATCATCATCATCACAAAAGGTTGCAAACACTTGCAAGTTGCAACACTAAGAAGGTACCGATTTACTGACGGCTAATCCAGAGGCGCTCCTACCTCAGATCCCTTCATAGCTGGCTTCCCACCCTTGTTCTTGTCCTGGAGGAACTCCACGAACCCCTGGAGCGCGACATCGGCGTCTTCGCTCCGCAGCAGCATCTCCGACACCTCGGCCGGCGTCGCCTCCACCTTGTCAAGCAGGTGGCGTATCTCCTGGAACATCGGGTGGTCGTCGAGGAGGAAGTAGTTGTTGGCCAGCGTCTTGAATGCCTCCCAGCCGCAGTAGCCCATGTAGATGTGCATGTCCATGCGCCCTGGCCGCAGCAGCGCCGGGTCGAGGCGGTCCTTGTAGTTTGTGGTGAACACGATGATACGCTCCTCGCCGCACGTGGACCATAGCCCGTCGATGAAGTTGAGCAGCCCGGACAACGTGATGCCCTTAGGCGGCGGTCCGTCGTCCGAGTAGTCCTTATGCCTGAGGAACCGGTCGAGGTCGGCGATGATGGCCTGCTTGAGCTTCGGGTCCATGGCGAGCGTGTCGAACGTGGCCGGGTGCCGGTGCGTGATGCCGCGCCACTTGAAGCTCCAGTTCGTGAAGATCTGGAGGATGCGACGCTGCCGCTGCACCTCCTCCATCTCCGCCATGATGAAGGGCACGTACTCGCCCAGCGCCAGGTCCGTGTGCTCCGCGTCGAAGTGGAGAGACATGAGGACCGACGAGGAGTCGGACTCGGACGACCCCGCGCTGAGGCGCACGACGAGGTCGTCGTCACGGCGGCGCAGGTCGAGCAAGGACCAGGTGAACTCGACGCCCTCATAGACGTCGGTCATGGAGTCGCCCGGCATCATGGACAGGACCTGCTGGTCGTCGTCGCGAACGACGAGGCGGAGCCGGCTCGCGGCGTGCGGGTCGATGCGGGTGGCCAGGTACGATCGAGCAGCGGCGTACAGGCGGTTGTTGTCTTCCTTCCCGATGAAGATGGTCTTGGTGCGCCGCTGCTTCGGGGACCGGAGGAGGTGGGCGCGGACTACGGACGCCGCCCACCGCGCCGCGCCGCGGAGCTCGTCGGGGAAGAGCTCCTTCGACATGCTGCGCGCCACCATGGTGTACGCGGTGGCCGTGGCCGCCGCCGCCACCGCCTTCTTGTAGGTCTCCGCGGCCTTGCCGTAGGAAGGTGAAGCCAGCACGGACGAGAGATCCATGGCAGATGGCACGCTCTGCAAACTCACTGCAAGCTCACACTTTGAGGATGTCCTGTGGGAGTGAAGGAAGCAGTGACCGTGGGAGTGACCGGACCGAGTGAACCAGACCGAGTAAAATGCTCCTCATTTTATCATGGCCTCCGGTCGACTCTAGGGGCCCGCCTGCGGTGTCAGGCGATGCGTGGTCGACAAGCAGGGGAAAGTTACTGTGCGCATGTTGAATTTGTTACCCACGCCACACGATAAGAGCCAGTCAGCAGTGCGCAGTGTGGGTGCTTCCCCCGCAACAAACAGGCTATGAACGAACACACCCACCGGGACTAATACAGTATATCAGATTGGGGAGGAAGATTGGAATTAGCAATTGATAAAAAAGAAAGGATATAGACTCGCGTGAGTAGAAAACAAGTAGAAAACAAAAGATATTTATTTCAATTCTATCATCAGTTATGACTTAGGTTGTGTTTCCCAGGACTTATGCTGCTGTTTATTGGAAGTGTTTATACTCTATAAATAGTTCGAAGTACTAAACAACAAAATAACATAAGTATTTATGGGGTATAAACACCTATAAGCACTTTACTATTTTGTACTACTATAAATAATTTGGGAAAAGTAGCAAAACGTAGCTTTTAGTGCTTATGGTGATCCTCTCTCTCAGCATAAGCAGTTTGGACAAATAAGTATAAATAATTTTACCAAATGGGTTAACTGCTTATACTACAATAAGCGTAATAAACACTATAAGTAGTTTTGACACAATAAACACTTTTAACACTATAAGCACTTTGAGTATAAGCCCTGCCAAATACACCCTTATGAGTTCGAATCTAAGAGAAATTTTAGATAATGTTTCCTACCCTGAAATTTTTCTTGTCTTTCCCTAATGCTACGGAGAAAAAGAGGATTGAGTCAAAAGAAAAGACTATTTTGGAGTTTTATCAACAATTTGCTTGTGTAGGTGGGGACCTCATATTTTTGGAGTCCTTATGTGAGGAATTACAAAAGAAATTTTCTCAACAAAAATATGAATTAGGAAGAGTTGGTCGACGAAATATAAATCAGAGACTGAATCTTAATATATCTCAGAATAATACATTCTTGTTACCACGAGATGTATTGGCCGTTACAAATCTTTTGATTGGAATGAAATTTAGGTCGGACAGTTGCAGACGATTGTTTTGGTTGCGTCGATGCGGCAAGGAAGCCGTACGTTTTTCACAGAAAGAGAAGACCATCATCTTGTCCAAGATCGCGCTGCTCATAATCAGGGTTTACAAAACTAGTGCTAACTAGCTGGTTATCCCGGTTAACTGAGAAACTAATTTTGACCGGTCGTGCTAACCGGCCAATTCCTCCCAAATAACCGTAACTAATTACTTTAGCTAAACGGTTAACTGGTCAGTTTTCTAGTTAACCGATCGATTTTTCATCAAACTGAATCGATCGGTTCTAACGACTTCTTAAACTCTGTCCACGATTAGGCCCGTGGATTGTTTTGGTTGCGTTGCCCAAACCAGCCTGCCGGTTCTTCTTCTTGTTTGCTCAAGTGAGTCGTGACCGAAAAAATGTTTACAGCACCAGTTAACGAACCACACCATACTTGTGTTTATAGGACAGTATCTAATCTAAACTCAAAAGAAACGCCGCGCCGATCCAGGTGATTATTCGATCGGCTCAGCATACCAATTACCACCACACTACACCAAAATCTCGCAAAAACTGCAAAAATCCCTGATTGAGCTCCTCACCGTGCCTCGGGCAACGTGAACGTCTGCCTTGCGGTGCACGACGTGCAGCTCTGACGACGGGAAGACTCCTCTGGATTCTGGACTCTGACCACGCGCGTAGCTCCTTCCGCTGCCACTGCCAGGCTTCGGCCATAACCGGTGACCATGTGTTGCGCCTGCAGTCCGCCGCATCCATCTGATCGAGCACAGCTGACAGTTTTCTTTTTCCGGCGCGGCGAGTACAATTTTTTTTTCCGGCGTGGCGAGTACAAATTTTTTGGGTGTTTAGGATGTGTTTGTTTTGAGGACAAGGTTGGATAAGATATGGTCATTCAGGTTTTTCTGAATGAGATGATCTAAGTTATGTGTTTGATTGAGTGGATGAAATAATCTAGTTTTATATTTGGTTGGATGGATGAATAGATAGGACAAGATCATATAATTAAATTATAGATTTTTATTATTAAGTAATAATAATTAACTATACACTAATTAGTATAATTTATAATAATGATTTTAATCTTACCATAATAATTTATAATAAATAATAAATATGTTAACTATTATTAATCCTAGTATGATCAAACTCTCATCATATACTAATCAATATCTTATTACTTATTAATTATAATATCACAGTAATAAATATTATTTATTATTAAATTACACTAATAATATCTAATTACTTTAATAATTGTCATTATTACACAACTTGGACATGCTCATCCAGTCATTTTTGTCGGACAGACTCATCCAACATATTAAGAGAATATTCCTCTTCCAGTTCATTCCTATCTAGCCTGGCCGTGAAACAAACACTAGACTAGATGATCCTGTCCAAGACTATCCAGTCCAATCCAGCGAAACAAACACACCCTTAAAGGACCTCTAATTTTGGGGTCTAGAATTTAGAGGGGTTTTTGTTTCAGGCCTCTAAATATAGATCAATGACAAAATACAGTCCATAACCCATCCATTAAATAATGAGATGAATTTATTAAACCTAATTAGGTAATGATTAGATAATATGATACTACAGTAAACATCTCCTAATAATGACTTAATTAAGTTTAATAGATTTATCTTACAAATTAGCATCTAATTATGTATTTAGTTTTATATTTAATCACTGTATTTAGCATAACATTCGAAGGATTGATAAGACAATACTAAAATTTAGAAACCAGAAAACGAACACATCCAAAGTTTAACATTTAAAATTAGGTCCTTTTTATTTTTTCAATGCTCGCTCATCTGTTGACCTACCCTGCATACAAAGATAAGGCTTGGTTCATGTCAAAAAAACAAAACCTTGGTACTAAGAGGCATGAAATTTAAGCAAAAGCAGAACAAATGACAGATAAATGTCAGGACAAAAGAAACTGCATGATCTTACTGCTCTAAATCACCCATCATTGAGTAATGAACAAATGACAGATAAATGTCAGGACAAAAGAAACTACATGATCTTACTGTTCTAGATCACCCATCATTGAGTAATGCAATGCCACAGCCAATGTAACCTAGAGACTTTCAAGTCCCATCCTGGCAATGTGATAAATAGCATCAAGGTGAGGGCATATAAACAGAATATTAAATCAGTTATTCGAATGGTGTATTATCTATCAAAATTGGATCCTCAAACATCCATATAATAGGAAAAATATGTATTCATAGAAATAGAAGGATGGTCACGCTTGTATGATAGTTGCCTTGAGGGATAGAAAGCAAAATGAACTAAAATCTTATAAGATACATTGCCCTCACGGACTAACCATGTGATTGAAGCTTTTGCCTGTAATTAAATCCAGTAACAGTAACAGTATGGTTAATATAGACCAGAAGCATAGTTTTATGATGTGTATCTGGAAATACTACATTCACACAAGGTTCAAGTACAATAAGCAACATTTTTCTGCTATGAACATTTGATTTTAGTTAGACTAAAATAATTTGAAACAGTTAAATTATTAGCGAAGCCTACAAACTTCCTAAACGTTGTTTTTGGGGAGTACTGGTTACCGAAGCAACGCATGGTTTCTTCATGAATCATGTGAACCAGGAATCGGTTATAATAAATTTGATAGAAGCAACATAATGAAAATTGGATCTATGAGTAAAAAAATGTTTAAAAAAGAGAAGATTGGATTCTAAGAAAGGATAAGCATCTAAAAGAGGAAATTCAAGACTATGAGACCATATAACAGAATGCTACACAATATCAAAATAAATTAAAAGAAATTGACAACTGAAATGAAAACACAACATTCTCCCGGCAATGCCTGTCTGCTAGAGCAGGCCCTTCATACAACAATGCTCTATACAAAACTTCTATTTGCCAGGATTTCTATCTTGTTTCACTTTCATATCTGTTTATGGATAGTAAGTTCACAGCATTGCATGTTCTACCATCAGCAAAGCCCGGTTTCCAAAATTTGATAGCATCACCGTGGCATGAAAATGATGAAACAGAGACTGATGGAAGGACGACATGAAGGCTATCCTGGGTAACCAATTAAATACAAGTATCTTGAGCTAACAACAGAATCTCCACGCCTTTAATCCCAAGCAAATTGGGGTAGGAATCTCCAACGAAAGAAAAATCCTTTTGAAATGGATGCCTATTGTCCATAAGACTGACACTAATATCTCTCAGTCTTATAACGACGAATCTCTTGTCAAGGAACGACGAATCTCTTGTCCCCCGCGTCGCCCCTCTCGGGCGGCACGGGCGGAACCCTAACGGGCCGCCGCCGCCACCTCCCTCCCCCGCCTCGCCGCTGCTCGAGCATGCCGCGGCCAACGCGCGCGGGTGCTAGGACGGCGGCGGCGTGGCGCTCCCCTCCCTGATGCGTTTCTCCCCCGCCACAGGGAGCTCGGCGGAGCCACGACGCCGGCGGCGTCCTCGTCGATTTTGACGGCGGATCTGCGTCCGTGGAGGTCGTAACTGGTTGCTGAAGGACAGATCTGGCTGCGCCCACGTCGGAGAGGCAGCGCGTGGCGTACGGCGGCGGCGTCAGTTGTGGCAGGTCGGGTCGGGGCGTCGGGCTGTACGCGGCGGCGTTTCTTCTTCAATTTGGGCGTGGAGCCCCACGTGCGACGGTGTCGGCTGCCTCCATGGCGGGGGATGTGGCGCTCATCGCGGGCCAGTGCCGGTAGCCACCATGGTGGGGGCGCAGGCGACTCTTGGCGCTCGACGTTGATGATGGGTGCGATGGCGGATGGTCGCGGTGGTGAGGCGCGGCGGGCTGAGCTCGTCGGCGCTGGTCGTTGGGAGCCCGCAACATGGGACGAAAGTCTTGCCTGGCATCTCTAGCGGGGCTGACAATGTCGACACCCCCGGGTGCCGAATTCCTTGCTGGAGGCATTGTTGTGAGGTTTACTGGGTTCCTTGGAGGCTTCTCTGTCGTCGAGACCTCCAGTCGTTTGGGATGCAGGTTTGGATGGTGGTGGTCATCTTCTTTGAGTCCGTTAGTTGCATTTGCTTCTATCGTTTTGGTGGTTGTTTGTGTCGGCTGTGTGTGTTCAATGTACTGTCCTTGGTTGTTTCTAGGTGTTGTAACAAGTTCTTTTCTATCTTAATGCGAAACATGCAAAGCACAATCTTGAAAAAAGGAACGACAAATACATAAGTAGTCGCATATGAACAATATTGGCATGGTTGTTTTCATCCCCATTAGAATCTTTAAAGATCCTTGTTAGTCAAGTGGTGACAGGCAAATTGCATACTCATGTAATGTGTATGGAGGAAGAAGTACCCTCCGTAAGGAACTAGAGCAGTCACCGTGTCCTACAAGCTACCCCAACTTTCATCTGTGCTGCGCCAAAACCACTTTTTCTGTTGTACTTATACTGTCTTCTTCTTTTAATGGACTGATGAGTTTCAGACTCCCAAAGCTATCACCAAAATGACTCATAGAAGGAAGATCCATGTTTTCGTGTAAGATGGCTTTGAAGTTTAAGATGTCATTAGCATAGAACACATAACCTCATCTACAACAGCCAGAACAAGAGAATATGATGCCAAAACTAACTTCTTAAACATTCTGCCAACTAGATTCCCAACAGAGTTTTGCAGTGGTCAATTCTGCAGTGTTGAAGGGCACTAAATGACGTGGTAAGACCGCCGGTTTTCACATTTCAAATGGCAATCAAGGCAGGCAAAAACATATCTGACAATTGAAAATAAACCCATTTTGGACTACATCCTTCACCATCATATAAATTCTGAAGATCTGCCGCAAAGTTCCACTGTATAACCGACTGGTGTAGCTCAAGAATGGCAACCAAAATACAATTTGCATTGTATTGATGGCCCTCACAAGTTACTGATTCATCTGGTGTTAAGACAAAGCCAATAAAATAACCTGAAAAGATAGACAAGACTTTTAAACACTTCCACCGACAGCTGCATGATGCTTCATCCACAGGTCAACTAAAAAACCTGAGGTCATTTGCTATTGGTTTCCACCGTAGTCCTCAGAGGACATTCATTATACCAGAACTTCAAGATGGACAAAGTAATGTCACATATGCTAAACGATACCGCTTCTGCTGAATGAGGTAATAAAGATTTCACAGGAAAGATGGTTTGGTATTTTCCATTACAAACAGATGCAGTGACCGTGGTCATAAAAGAACGTAACCAGTTTCTTGGACCTGATATACCATCCTTCAACAATGGACACTCAGCAGGGCTCCATTCTTTCCACTCCCCGTCCAATTCTTTGGTATCAGACGTGGAAGTAATTGTTAGTGTGCTACTCTAAAAAAAATGAAAAAACTGATAGTGTGCTACTGTAAGAGTGAAGGAATGCATGAACTGTGATAGAGTTACAACAAGTTCCTTAAAAGTTGGTTCATCAAGCTGGTTAGAAGAGAAACAACAGTATCCCATGCTAGAGACTTCACTCTTGAATAGAAGAAAATAATTCAAAGACTGCTTCACTATAGGTATCTGAGAGAGCACTAGGTGATTCAACTGTCGACTGACAATTTTAGTTACAAGAATACTACTCTGCAGTAAATCATTTTGCTACTCAACTCACAACAACACTTCTTCAAAAAAGGATACAGTACGGTTACACAATGAAACAGAAAAAATGTTCACATGGGCATCTCTCAAAGCAAGATTTCTGGGCCCCTACTTCGCTCCTCAGCCAACTCCTTGACCTTCTGCTTAACCATCTCAGCAACATGTATGTAGGCATGCGCTGATGCTGAGTCTGGTGATGCTACGACAATAGGTTTGCCTTCATCTGAACCGGTTCTGATGCTAATTTCCAGAGGTATCTATTGAGCACAAATAACAGTGTATATCATAAGGACATAAGTACATTTACCACATTAACTGGTATCTTATTAACAAAAAAGGTAAACAAATTTAGACTGTTCATTCCTCAATAGAATGTTCGCTACACTCCACATTCATTATTTTCTCATAACAGTAACAGTTACCATGCTTGAAAATTGTCAAAATAAAATAATCTGAGAACTGATATGATGAGCATAACCATCGTAAGGGAAGAAGTTCGCGCCAGTCAATCAATTGTGAGAAGACCCACTCACCTCACCAAGTAATTCCACATCCATTTCCTCTGCAGTCCTCCGAGCTCCACCCATCCCAAAGATGTAAGACTCGTCACCACACTTTGGGCATTTAAAACAACTCATATTCTCTACTAACCCCAAAATCTGTGAAAATAACAAGCTTAGTTGTGCTGGGAGCACTAGGCATATCAGTAGAAACATGAAACTAACTTTTGCACTGTAAAATGGAATATGTTTTATCTAGACTAATATTCAAATTACTACAAAACATTTATTGATGGTGTTAAAAAATTAGATAGAAATGAAGGGTAACAAAAGAAATGAAGCGTAAACATAAAATTGTCTCTCAAAAGGTATTTGAAATACAATAGTGACAAACAGTACTAGAAAAGGTTATATCAACTGTACAGGAACTTGAACTTTGCGAAACATGTTGGCTCCTCTTCTAGCATCAATTAGAGCAATATCTTGAGGAGTTGAAACGATTAAAGCCCCTGTAGAAAACAAATTTAAATGAGAAAATAAAATCTGCCTGAAACAAACATTTACAACTATGTAGGAAAATGCAAAAAAAACAAAAACAAAAAAAAAAACCTGATAACCGAAGCCTTTGGGACATTGATAGTTGAGCATCACCAGTGCCTGGGGGCATATCAACAACAAGAATATCTAGATTCCCCCAGGCTACTCCCCTCGTCATCTTCTCAAGAGCACTCATTACCTGATACGAAGAAAAGTAGAATTGGGTGTTTATGACCACGAAGTTTGACAAACGAACACAGATAGGAAAGAGCATTCAGCTAAAGTATTTTATAACTACGTAACAAACTCTGCATGACCATTGTATTTCAATGAAAGTAAAATCCAGTGCATAGCAAAATTTTGCTATGTATGCAAATGAAGGGAGCATACAAAAGTAAATTTTATTAGCAGCAATAACTTCCCGTTTGTCACTTAACAAGTTCACCATCTACAAATTTCCATTGTAACAATATCATGGAATAAAAAAGAGAGCAAAATGTCCACTTACAACAGTACTTCCTGATTCTGCACACCCAAGGTGCTCTAAATATACAATAACAGAAAGCAACTCAAAGTGCAATAACAGGCTCATGCTCAACCCTGGCTCAATATTTTCAACTTATTCTATCACACAATAAAAATGACAAAAAAGAAAAAAAAAACATCAACAGTCAAACATGGATAGACAATTCACATGTGATTTAACAGAAGCACATGCAAAAACAAACCATAGGACCTCTCCAAACAATTGGTGCATCTTTGTCTACAAGAAAACCAATGGACATGCAGCGTACTCCATGGTTCTCAACTGGAATCATCTTCATGTCTGCAGATGGAAAAGAGATAATTAAAATTTTGTGCATTTACAATGAACCAACAGAGAAAGATTAAGAAAATTCATCTTAACATAGCAAAAAAAATTATGATGTGTATGATAGCGAGTAGAAATATTAACCACAGTATTGGTAAATGGGGATCATAAAAGGATTTTTCATTAAAAAAATACAAAAGAACAGTCAAGCTCTTCCAAATATCAATACTCAACTCTCCACTCAAATATTACATAGTTGAAAATCATGATGAATGCCAAGTGATTTTGCCTTGTCATAGTTTGAGACCTCTGAATTTATTCTATCCAACTTATGTGGACAGAAAGGAATAAATTTGATGTATTGCAGCTCCCACCTGCATTATAGCTCTGATTGTACCTAAATTCAAACATGTAAACGATAAAACTAGTGGTATAGTTTAGTTGGTATAACTGAGAATAAAATGTTGGTGCACTTTGTCTTTTAAGTTTGGGACAATTGCGTTTTGACCACAGTTTTAAAGTTTAATGGTGATATGGCCACAGATTTTTAAACTTTGTGATTTTACCATTACTTTTTGAATCTGAACCCTCCGTTAGCCATACATTTCAACCAGCGTCAGTTTGGATTGAAATAAAAAATTAAAAAAAAAGAAAAAAAATCGGATAAGAAAAAGGGAAGACAAAACTGCCCCCGGCTTCTCTGTCTCTCTCCCGTTCTCAGTTTGGTTCTCTCTCCCGTGGTGTTCTCTCAGTTTGGTTCTCTCTCTCCCGTGGTGTTCTCTCAGTTTGGTTCTCTCTCTCCCATGGTGCAGCACTGCAGTGGCAGGCAACGGACAGAGGCCTGGCGGTGCACGCGCGGGGGTGGAAGGAGGTGAGGTCGTGGGCGCAAGGGCAGTCCCGTGCGCTGGCGGAAGGAGGCCATGCCCCCGGCTAGAAGCGCCTCAGATGGGTGCGGCGGCTCTTGCCCCCAGCCCGTCGCTCCTCATCCCAGCGCGCCGCCTCCCTCAGAGTCCGTGCCAGTCCTCGATCTGGCCGCGGTAGGGGGTGCACCAAGCGCCGCCGCACTGATTTGCGCCATCTTCGGCCATCCGAGTGGCTGCCGTGGCTAATACTGTTTGAAAATGTGTATAAAAACAAAAGCTACCCAAATGATGCCAAAAATTATGTCCAAATTTTTATAATTTTAAAATTAAATTTCTGTTTGGAATATGAATGTACATCAAAACTATGGTAAAAATTATAAAGGGGCAATTTCGTCTTTATCCAAGCAAGTTAACACCGTTTGAGTTCCCTAACAGACTTGTGGTACAAGTTTAGTTCAGATTCAAAAGCTGATGGTAAAATCACAAAGTTTGAAAAACGATGGTGAAAACGCAATTAGAATCTAAAACAATGGTTGTTATGCAATTGCCCCTTTAAGTTTTGGGTTTTGGGCACACTGAATAACGAAAGCTAAGTAAATTGTTTTCTTCTCTGTATTTGGGCAGGTCAAAAATCTGGCTGTAGTAGAAGAAGATGAGATTATAGTACGTTGAACATTTGAATACAAAATACCGTTTATTCCTATCAGCACTAATCATTTACTATGTGGTTTACACCCTCCATTTTTATTTTCTTATCATAGCAAGTAAATAAAAACAGAGAGAAATGTGAAATCAAGTAAATATTCATTAATTTGTCTGGTATAAATAAATTCAGGCAATTAAAATTATAGATCAGAACTCAACAAAACATGTTTATTACAAAGACTATACAGATACAAGTACGTACAATTCTAAACTTCAAAAAATTCACTCACAAGTATGCAAGGAAACTTTAAAATCGTATACATTCTTGCCAAGGAAGCACAATGTTTCGTAAGCATCATAACTTTAGAGTTTTGATAGAAAATAGGCATCTGATGTAAGAGATCAGCTGATACCTTCGCTTACTTCAGGCTTGGCATGGAGATTCATCATTGTGGGAATAGATGGTCCATATATATCCGCATCAAGCAAACCAACCTTCAACTTAAACTTCTGGGCAAGTGCTACAGCAATGTTAACTGCACTAACACAAGGCAAGTGTCAAGCCATAGGTGAAATGTTTGGATAAAAGATCGCATGCAATTTGGTGTCTGCACAGCACTATAAACCACCAACTAGAAATTGTCCAGCTCAGTTCAAAAGATGTTTAGCTGACATCATGTGGGCATAGCATCAGTTTAGGAAAATGTGACTACCGCTATCCTTCTAGCGACTACATTGTCAGGGAAATTAGAAAGTGAACCAGAAATTATGCACCTATAATCATCATCATATATGGTAATCAATGGACGAAAGTTGAGACCATTTCTACATCAATACAATTAGTAGGAAACACTTTCAGTACAGCATAATTTCTACTTCAATGTGGATCACCAAATCATGACTCTGCACCCATATTACATCTAAAAAGAATTGGAGAACAAATGCCTCGGTACTGAGAAATGGATACCTGCAGTAGTGGACTTGCCCACACCGCCTTTCCCGGAGGCAACTGCGATGATGTCACCCACGCCGGCGATAGAGGGGCCGCCCTTTGCTGCGGTACTGTAGCATCTTGCCCCACCAAGCAAAACCTAGACGAAAAGGAATGGTGAGAAGCTAAGATTGAAGAAATGACACAGCATTTCTGGATTCCTGAACTCTTACGGGCATGGATAAGAATTTGGTGATGAATCTTGGGGAAGAACTGAAATCTATGGGGGTGAAAAAAGAAGAATCGCAGAGTTCCTGTCTCACCGAGCTAGAGGCCCCCCAGAGCATCAAAAAGAAACAATTCGACCACATGACGAGCGTGAGCCCACTCTTTTCCTTCCTGCTACTGCAACAGTGAGGAGAGGGATCCTTGCAGTCGCGACAGAGGAAGACTGGCAGGAGGCGTGAGTGAGGGATCCTTGCGTGATGAGAAAATAGGGCATACCGCTCGCTGCAGCCACAGGACTCCCACGCGCATGCTGCAGTCTCTGGACGAGATCTAGCCTGCTGCAGGTCTAAGTACACTCGCGCTGGCGTGGCTAGTCGAGCACCCAGCCTTAGCGCATCAAGACAAAGCTCTCAGCTATCGCAGGCCACTCAAGCGACCTCAATGTTTCCTGTTGCAGCAGGGAAGCATGAGTTATTCAGGAAAGGGGCAACATGATTATGGCCAGGGATTAATTAGTAACGTATCGAGCAGCGGTGATGTGCTACCGTTGGCTCCATGTCCATGGGGGAAATCTGAAACGAATGAGTTCTTGGTGACTCCACAGCATCACAGCTTTCTCAAAACAACAGCGTCAGTGCAATGGTTGCCACTGGAGGAGATACAACAGGCATCGATCAGTATTACTTAAAGTGTTTAATTGTCTGGAATCTTATTTCTGCCGTGTTTGTTCATGTTTGATGAACTTTTCTGGTATGTGACATATGTGGTAATTTTGCTCGTTTCCTGATATAAGGAGATTCAGTTCTACATCTGTGCTGAAAGTCTGAAACATATTGGCACTGTCAAAATGTATGGGTTTCTTCTGGTTGTTCAAACAAGGTGTATCATTCTGACAACTTAGTGATATCAGTGCTCAAATTTCATAACAAAAGCATTGAGACTGTATAAAAAAAATCCAATAAAGTTTAGGATTTTGTTATTAGTACATCAAGAATCAAGATTTGATTACTGCCACATCTGTTCAGGTGAGAAAGTATTTAGGTGCTGGGGTTTTATTTATCCAGTACAGCAGTTAGAATGTACATAATAAGCCAAACTTCAGATATATTAGTACCAATAGTTGTGCTACAAATAATAACAATGTGTGAGAAATAATAATGAACTGTACTACAAGAAAAACTACATAATAAGTACATACAGCCCCATTTTCTTATACTTTAATTTATGCCTTTTCATTTTATGTCTCCAAATTTTAACATTTTGAACTTTCAATAGTAGATTGATGATGAAGTTTTGGAAGAAAATGAAGTGGTATTCACATGCCTCCATTTGACCTGTCTTTACGTTCTTTTCTCTATAATACCTTGTAGATTCTGCTAGGATCCATGCTGTAGATAAATATCTAATCCCTGCTTTAGGTAAATACTGTCTGTTGTAGATAAATATCTAATCCCTGCTTAAACATCATAGTGCCATCAATCATTTCACTCTAATAATAAGCACCTTATAATTCTAATTCTAATTTCAACTTATGAGACCTCTAATCCTACAATGTAAGCAATTTTAGGAAGTATCAGAAACTATGTCTAATATGAGGTTTATACGATCCATGTTATAGATAAATATCTAGTCCCTGCTTTAGGTAAATACTTTCTGTTGTAGATAAATATATAATCCCTGCTTGAACATCATTGTGTTATCAATTATTTCACTCTAATAATAAGCACCTTGTAATTCTAATTCTAATTTCAAGGAATGAGACCTCTAACCCTACAATGTAAGCAATTTTAGGAAGTGAAGTATCAGAAAATAAGTCTAATATGAGGTTTATACAAGTAACTATTATTGGTAGCTGAGCTGCATAATTGCCTGTCATATATCCTACCTGGCTAATATGTGTTTAGAGAAATCGTATTAAATGGCCACACATAGCACAGGACATGGGCTCATACTCTATAATTTTAGCATTGTTTTTGTTTTTTGTTTTAAAAGCCAATGCGTGATCAAAGACGGATAGAGTGTCTACGGATGTGAGTAACAAACGATATCTCATATTTCTTTCAACACAGTGATCGATATATTATATTACAAACACTCTGCTATTAAAATGAGATATCAAGGGGAGTATATATGCAATTTCAATATTGGTTGACCCAATAGGATTTGTTTTCCAAAAGGAAACTGCTTCCTTAGCAATGGGATTGTATTAGTTAGGTGAAACAAGTCAAAGGTGAATCTATTAGCTAGCTAGGTTAAGATACACTAAAGAAATATGTAGCACAAGAAATGTAATAAAGGGATTCAATAACAACTGTTTAATTTGTCAGGAAGTAATGTATTCAGGGTGAATTTTACAGTCTCAAAGTCTAAGAGTAATTTTTTAAAAAGTATCCGAAACTATGTTTTTCATAGAGTTTTGTATCTGAAGAATTACGATGCTATCACAACAACAACAAAACGATACTATAGAGACAGTTAAAAATCTACTGTAGCATCAGACAGGCCGGTCTGCCGCTACGCCTCCATAGCTCAAAGTAGGTGTTTCTAGCGGCAGACTTTCTTAGAAGGAAACGAACCGCCGCTGTAAATCTATTTCTCGCAGTACTACTGCCACCAATATTAGTGGCAATTGAAGTTTCTAACCACCGCTAAAGTGGACTTTAGTAGAGGTGGCTGGTAAAACCAACCGCTGCTTCTTATTTGATAACAAAAAACAACTGATATTCATTCCAGAAGTCAAACCAGCTTAAAACAATCATAGAATATTCACAGATATACCATTTCAGCATATTTAGAGACCAATATGTCATCACACAGTCACATATATCATCACACCAATCTGTTCGGAGCACTTCTAACAGCAGCAGAAGTCAGGTTTTCGTAAACACAGACAAGGCAACAAAGGCTAAACCAATCAATGGAGAGAGATAGGTCAGAATGGGCAACCAACCTGCATGGTAGCCGATTGCTTTGGTCTGTCACCTCGACGCGAGAGCTGGGAACGCAGGAATCAGAACCCTGCCTAGAAGCAAAGAAAGAAGAAGAAAAAAACTTGATCAGTCAGGGCAGAATCCATCCATGGCAGGCAGGATGCACTCAAGCCCAATATGAGGCATGAGGGTTCAGAAAAATTGAAAGCGAACTGCTATCAAACACCCCAACCAAAAGGCACACGAACCCGCCCAAACCAAAAGGCACATGAATTTGCAACGAACTGGTTTCATCGGAGCAACCATTACAGTAAGACAACGAGGTTGGGATCCATCTGGCGCTTACTCACTAGATCTGATGAAAAAACTAACGAACCTCGGAGAGTGGGAACCTACCTTGTGCCACCGGAAGGAGGGCCACTTGCTCTATACACTCGGCGTTGACGCAGTGTGTAGGAAGGGCCCGAGGGCGGCACGGCGGCGGGGCGTCGCCACTCGAGGCAGAAGGAACGGGACTACGCACGGGAGCCACTCGGTGCAGACTGCAGCGGCGGCGTCACGGCTAAAGGTGTCCAAACGGGCCGGGCCTGGTGGGCCTTAAAAAAAACACGACACAAATCTGGTACGACATATTAAAATTAGGGCCTATGCCAGCACGGCCCTGTATACGGTACCGTGCCTAGGCCGAGAAGCCAGCCCGAAGGCTAGTCCGACACGATACGTTTAGCCATCGGGCCTGCAAGGCCTTATAAGACCAGGGGGCGGCACGGCCCACTTGGCATGGTTCACTTGGGATGGCCTGGAGCAACGGACGAAGCCGTGAAGGGCGTATAAAAACGGCCACCGGCCAAACCCTAGGCGGCCAAAGGTATTTTCCCCTTTGCGCCGTGGCGTCGCACTCACACCAGGTCACGTAGCTCGTCGCCTCTCACCGCCTCCGCCCAGATCCACGCCGGAATCGGCCAGCTCCGGTCGTCGGCAGCTAGCTGCGGGCACGTACGATAGTTGTTGTCCTCCTCTTCCATTCGTCCCACCGAGCAGCGTCCAAACCCTAGCTTCTGCTAACCCTACCTACTCGATCCGGCTAGATCCTGCCACTCCCGGTCACGATGCCGTGTCGGCTGCCACCGGAGGTGTCGGAAGAGGCGCTACGGACCGCGCACAACATCCTGTTCGCGGCGAGGGGAGGCACACCATCGACGAGTACTTCGACGAGGGGAACGACTACGGCTCCAACGACGGGCACGGCTACAGCTTCTCCGTCGACGGCTACGGCTTCTCCGTCGAACGGCGCTGCTGCGGCTTCTCTGTCGAGGGGAACGACTACGGCTTCTGACATGCCTCCTCGTATAGGCACGCCTCCGTCTTCCTCGACCCTCCATGTGATCGACATCCACTACAGCACACCGGTGGCAGACTCGAGCCCTGACACGCCAGCAACGCAACGGCGAGTACCGCGAGCACCTCTTCGCACAAGCGAGGTAAAAAGAGTACATCAGAAGTGTGGAAGGATTTCACCCCCTTGTTCCGCGACGTCAATGGCATGCAGGTCAGGTATGCTGGGGTATGTAACCATTACAAAGCTGAACTAGCTGCTCGATCTGGTGGTGACACTGGTCACTTGCTACGGCATCGTACAACTTGTTTGGCAAAGGCTGAACGCGCGCATAAAACTCAGACCTTGCTTCGCTATAACTCTGATGGTACTGTGCATCACTAGGAGTATTCTGCACAGGTTGCTCGTAATGAACTTTGTCGATTGATTGTTACTTTAGACCTTCCACTTGGTTTTGGTTGTTCTGATGCTTTTAAATACTACATTTAAGTTGCTCATAATCCTAGATTTGATTCCGTTTCTCGCCAAACCACAACTAGGGACTTTCTAAAGGTTTACACTGAACATCGTGCTAAGCTTATAGAGTTCTTTGTGGATTTTGTTTCCTCTATAGCTATTACCTCTGACATTTGGTCTGGTAAAGCAAAGGAAGATTACTTTTGTGGGGTTGCTCATTTTGTTAATTTTGATTTTGTTTTGGAGAAGAGGGTTCTTGCTATGCGACTAATCAATGTGTCTCATTCTAGTGTTAATATTGCTGAGCGAATTGAAACTGTTATTAGTAAGTATGGTTTGATTGATAAAGTGTTTGCTATTACATTTGACAATGCATCTGCTAATGGCAATGTCATGTCCATTTTGACTCCAAAGTTGAATGGTTATGTTGGGTCTGTTTGTTTGCATTAAAGGTGTGCTTTTCATATTATCAATCTTATTGTTAAATCTGATTTGAAAAGGTTGAAACTTATTGTTGAGAATTTCAGATTTATAATTTCTTTTTTGAACTCTTCTAACCAACGTATTGCTGCATATAAGGGTTATTGCATTGCTTTGGGTGTTCGACCAAGAAAATTTTGCTTGAATATAGATGTTAAATGGAACTCAACTTTCTTGATGTTGAAGCATCTGCTTTCACATCAGAGCACAATTTCTAGTTTCATCAACACTCAATACTAGCAAGTTCACCAGTAAACTTTACTCACTCCTGAGGATTGGTATGTTGCTGATAAAGTAATTGATTTTCTTGAAAAATTTTATGAAACAACTTGTACTTTATCTGGTGTTTACTACCCCACTTCCAATCTTATTTTGCATCAACTTTTTGAAGTAGCTGGTCATTTGAAAGAGTATGAGAATAATAGGATGCTGAGGAATGTTATTGTCCCAATGAAAACTAAGTACTTGAAGTACTAGAGGGACATTTCTCTACTGTATTCTTTTGTTTTTGTTCTGGATCCCAGAGGCAAGTTGAAAGGACTTATCAATGCTTTATATCTTCTTGGTAACCTAGCTGGTGTTGATTACTCTAACTATTTCAACACTGTTCATACTGAGATAACTAATGTATTTACCAAGTATGAGAACAGGTTTGGTGTTGCTCGACTACAGAGGCCAGCTCCACCGATAAGTACAGGTTAGAAAAGAACATCATGGGATAAGATCTTTACAGCTTCTGAGACTTCAGATTCTTCTCAAATGCATTGTTCAACAATGCCTCAGGTATCTGAGTTATCCATGTACCTTGACAATGATACAATTTCTGTGCACAATGAACTTGATGTCTTGAATTGGTGGAATGTGCATAAACAAACTTATCTAGTCTTGTCTATCTTTGCTAAAGATGTTTTGACTATGCCAATGTCAACCTGCAGTTCAGAGTCTGTGTTTAGTCTTTCTGGCAGGTTACTTGAGGACAGACATCGACGCTTGACTAGTGAAATGGTGGAGGTGCTTACTTGCTTGAAGGATTGGCACCTGGGTGAAGACAGGGAGCACCACACCATGGAGAAGTATCATGTGGAGCTTGAGAAGATGTTTGCAAACCTGTACTTGGATGATGGTGCTGCTGCCAAGACCAATGCAGGTGTTGCTACTGCTGCTAGGACTTGATCTTGTTTAGTGGTGTAATTTATTCTGTTTGTGTTGTTGTGAACTTGTAATCTGGTACATTGATATAGAGCTGGTTGTACTCTTTTTCCCCTTCAAGGCCGAGGGTTTTTAACAAGGCAGTCAGCTCTTTAAGCTAATTTATGTTTCCTTTGCCCAAAAAATTTGCTTGTCTGTGTTCTTGTATTTCTGTTGATATTTTTCTTTCAAACTCTGTTAAATTTTATCAAAATTAAGATATATACCATTTTTTTGCGCCTGAGTGGCCTTACGGCCAGGTGAGCCTTATAGGGCTGGCCCGGCACGGTTAGCCTATTGCGTGCCATGCTGAAGGCCATCAATTAGGCCTCAAGGCCGGCCCAGCATGGCACGAAATAAGCTATGGGCCGTGCTGGCCCTAATTTAAACGGGTCAGGGCCTTTTAAGACTAGGGCCGTGCCGTGCCGTGTCGTCTGTTTGGACACCTCTAGTCACGGCTTGGAGGCCGGCCTGGGCTTGGCCTTTCGCCTTTAGATTCTCATAGGCCGCATGAAAACTTACAAGGCATACAATTGTTTTCAGAATTTTTTTACTAAAACCGGAAACAACAACTATCTATTAATTGATTGATCTAAAAAAACTATCTATTAGTTAATGGGACGCCCAAATATAAATAACTGCAACATCTGGAGTTGCTATTTGTGAAGATTATATGGGTGTACTTTGAAAAAAGAGTGTGTAGGTGTCAATGCTTTCGAAGTATTTGCGAGTGTCTCAATCGTCGTTAGAGTTTTGGGTAAATTCCTTCAGTGCCACTGAAAACTTTTCCAATCCCTTCAACGCCACCGTAAAAACTTTATTTTCGTTAGTGCCGGTCATCTTAAACTTTTTTCCCATCAATGCCACTGCCGTCAATTTTTCATAAACTGAGCAAGAAAAAGACCATTTTACCCTTATCTTCAACCTCTCTCTTGTCTCTCTCTCTCTTCTATCTCCCGAGGAACCCAACCAGCAGCAGCGTGCGAGAGAACTGATGCCACCGGTCGCCCTCCCATCTGCCGCGCCACGAGGAAATGGCTGCCGCTTCCTCCTCCTCTCCTCCTCGCTCCCGCGTCCACGCGCGCTCCCTCTCCCGCCCTGCTGTTGCCTCTGCCCCCTCCCACATCTCCCCGTCCTCCGCTGTCCGCGCCTGCTCATTCTCCTCCACGCTCACAGCCGTTGTTGCTGTCTCGTGCCCGTCGCACTGTGCCCAGGGCCGAGCATCGCCGCTGCTGCTTCTGGCCCTGCCCTGTCATGCCCAGAACACCGCCGCTGCCTCTGAGGATTCGGATTCGCCGTTATGCACACCCCCGGGATAGGCGGTCGGTCAAGCAACGAAGGTGGGAAGGGAGGCCGAAGGCGCACGGGGAGAGAATAGGAGGCCGGTGGAGAGAGAGAGAGAGAGAGAGAGAGAGAGAGAGATCCCTGGTTGGCTCAAGGTTGAAGACGAGGACAAAAGAGTCTTTTTGTTGCTGTGTTAAGTTTTTGTTGTTATAAAATAAACGGTAATGGCATTAACACGGAAAAAGTTTAAAAAGGCTGGCATTGATAGAATTAAAGTTTTTACGGTGGTATTCAAGGGATCGGAAAAATTTTTAATGATACTGAAAGAATTAACCCTAGAGTTTTCCTAACCATGCCATTTCTCTTCCTCCTTTCTGCAGACATGCCACGTGCTGATCATATTTACTCACGTGTGATTTCACGCTGTCTCCTGTTGAACACCTGATTGCACGCGGAGGCTAACGTCTCATTGCACGCTGCAGCAGATGAACATCGTTGAACCAGCAGCACGCACGATAGCCCAGCGACTGGCCTTGGGGCTTCAGCACTGGGCGTTGATGAACTCGCTGGAACGCACGATGTTGTGGGCTTCGGTAGTCGGCACTGCTGTCAGGCCTAAAAAAAAACGTACGTATGTTGGACATACAGGAGGAGTTCGTGACGAAAGCGTATGGTTTGAAGACTTTGTATGTACGATTTGCAGACGAAAGGAGTTTGTGACCGAAGCGTATGGCTACGGGACTTTGTATGTACGTTGTTGTCACATATTTACTCACTGTGTGATTGTGTTTTTTTTTTCTAGTCCGACTGGTAACTGAGTACGGGTGTACGGTAGAAAATTTGATGGGATGAACGTTTCAACTACAAATAATAAGGAGTATAAAGATATTCAAGATAAAGTTAATGTTATTGCTGATGAACTCATTATGTCGCTAATTTAAACAAATATATATACTCAAGATTGAATGTTTTCTAAACATTCATCTAATTAGTAAGTTTGTTTACATTATATATAAGAAAAGGACAAACGTATTTTGAAAAGTGGGTTGGCAGTTGTATGACCCACCAAGTTGACTCAACGATAATCATTTAATAGTGCTACGCATTTGTTTTCCAAAAGATTCTAAAAAATTGTTTTTAAAAAAGAGCAAATAAAGTCATTTTGCGAGATGATATCAAAATATCTACAATCTATTAATTTAAGTGAGGTCGTTCACGTTATAAAAAATCTGCCGTACGTTTACAAAGTTAGAAATTGAATCCAAATCGGTTTCGTACATTTTATATCAAGCATCAAATTCAAAAAATCATAAATCCTTCATCCGAATATTAAATGAGGCAAACTCGGGCTCTATCTCATAGCCCTTGAAAAGTTCTATAACTTTTATATTCAATGTAAGTCAAGATTCTGCCGTTTTCATTTTCAAATTTATAATGCAAAAATATTTGTTCTGATTTGGACTCCTCTGTATAGGTCTCTGTGCGGGGCCATATCTTCTACCTCCGGAGTCCAAATAATATAATCAACATATGTTCCGGAAAGGTTTCAATGAGATCTACAACTTTTGTGTTTTAATTTTTCTTATTAGAGCGTGTTTTCAAGTTCAAATTCGCGTCACAATACAATGTTGTTTCTATTCTGCGTGAGTTGATTTTCCCTATCGTATAAAGTTTTTTTAAAAATCTTTACGCACCGGGTCACGACCTTGATTTTGCATGTGGACTTTATAGAAATCTAGTGGTGTCTTATAGACGTTATGAGCTTATGAGAATTCCTCTTTATATGACGAATTGGGTTTTATATCGGTACTTCTCATATTTGAGCATTATTTTTAATATCGTTTCACTTAATTTTGCAACATAGCACTCAAACAATACTACATGTGGAAATTATTAACATTAGAGATAAAAAAAGATATTTATGATAAAAATACGATGAAAAATAATAGAAAATTTGTTATTTATGACATATAAAATGGTACACTAAAAAGTACCAATAATAATATAAATATGATTTTAATGTAAAAAATATCAACAATTATATTGTGTAAATAATTTATATATAAATTATAAAGAGTGTTTTATTTTTTTAACCTGTAGCAATGCGTGGGTACTTTGCTAGTATAAATATAAACAGGTTCACATCCCCTAGAGTTGATCTTTTGACTCCACACTGGAGTTAAACCATCTGAGTTGTCTATTCCTAACCCACATCCCTAATTACGTGATTTGTTGGTTTTGGAGGAAAATAACCAACTATACTCTATCGTTTTGGCTCAAAAATGAATTTGCTCCTTCAAAAAAGCACCGAACACAATAACACAAGTCTCCCTCCTCTTACGACAATGCCTATTCATTAGTCCAAAGAAACACAGGATATATATCAGGCACAAGTACTTTCAGTTATGGATAACGATGATCCGGATCCGACTGGAGATCCAAACACCAATCTAGAATCTACAACAGGTACTAATGTTTTTTTTTTCTTTTGGCTTGACACCAATTTCAAATGTTGATGTTTGAGTTTATTGCAGATCAAAAAACCGATGCCGAGATAATTGTTGATAAAGAAACCAATCCAATTGCAGATGCAAGCACCAATGTTGAGTGAATTGTTGTTCAAGAAGCCTACATTGATCCTGTATATCAGAAGCTGACGCTCATCCTGCAACAGAACCAAACAACGTCAGGGTTACTGTAAATTGGATGCCAAAATTAGATACGGAGTTCATCGAAATAGTAGGCCGCTGCACTCCATGGAAACAACAGTCTGTTGCGCTTGATGCACTCGGTAACGATTCCTTCCGCGGCTTGCCATATGCAGGATTCCTTATGCGAAATTTGTGCTAGACGGAATCAGCACCAGAGCTTGAGTGAAGTGGGAGGATTTCTGCAGTGGAAGCTATAGCGAGAGATATGAGTGGCTCTCTTCGCTTGTCTCGCTAGCCTCATGGCTGCTTATCCAAAATTCAGAAAGAGAGGAAATCTTCATGCGAACTGAAGGGCGAGCGCCGAGTGGTGACGTGACTTGGTTTAGGATGTGGGGGTTAATAGATGGATGTTGGATGATTTAATTTCATAGCATAGAGTCAAAAGGTCAACTCTAGGGGATATGGACCCAAGGAGAGCTGGGAAAGAGAAATCATTGGGCCCTCCCGTAAACAGATGTCATCCACGTATGAGGAAACACAGATGAAAATATGGAAGATAGACGGCGAAGTGGAAGAGAGACGACGAAGCCCGCAAAAGCCGCAATCCACTTGAGCACGTGCGCCTCCCCGGTGGAGAGAGGAGCCCAGCAGGGCCTCACTGCATGCAAGAGGGAGAGAGATAGTTCTGGGCCCCTCATGCAAGTTTCTTTTTTTTATTGAGGTGTGAGGGAGAGATGTACTTTCTCCGTGTCGGTAATGTAAGTATTTGAACATTTTTCTATTTGTGTCAAATTGTAAGCATTCCTAGGCGTGAGGTCCGCGCACATGGGTCTGCCATCGTGAATAAAGAAATGATGAAACGAATCTTCTGCCCGAACCTTATCTTCCTCTCTCGTCTTTTGAAGCTGCTCGCTTCTCCAGCGGGGTGTCTGCCCGCTTCCTCCGCCCCCGGCCGTCGCCGCGGCTGCTCCGGCCCTGGCCGCCGCCACGAGCTGCTCCGCCTCGACCTCGACCATGCCGCTACGAGCTGCTCCGTTCCCCAACGCCGCCGCGAGGCGCTCCGCCCCCGGACGCTGCCTCGAGCCACTCCGCCTCAACCTTGACCGCTGACGCGAGCTACTTTGCCTCCAGAAAGGGATATGAAGATAAGGTGTAGGTGGATCAAATTTAATGAGGGCACTATAGTCTTTTCTCTCCTTGACTAATTTTGCATCGGGCATCTAGAAATTCTTACATTTCTGGAACGGAGGGAGTAACCTATAGTCTTGTCTTGTATTGTCTTTAGTAGTTTATTTATTGAATTTTTTGTTGGCAAGATTTTTGTGTGATATTGAAGATCCGGTTTTCACGTCACCAATAGGAAAGATCATTGCCATTCAAAGCAGAAATTGTGGCTCATCGATTTCTAGTTTATTTAAGGACAATTGCATAGATGCTCTTGCTTTAAACTTTAACTATGAAATTTACCTTGTTATTTGAACTTTACATGATTGTCCTTACTTTGTCAGAATAAACTGGACATTTGTCACTCGTTTTGACACTGTTACATAAGCATAAATTAAGTTGATTAAAACAATAAAGGTGTGAAATGGCCCTAGTATCCCTCTATGTATCTTCTCCCTCGCGACTTCACCTGTACCATATCCCTAGGCTTGGCAGACTAGCAAGCGGTCGCGTGACTCGGAGCAGTCGAGTACGACAGGGCTCACCCTGCTGTTTCTCTCTGGGCATCTCGATGCATGCGTTGCTGGGATTAGGGGGGGGGGGGGGGGGCGTCTGGTGCGGGAGCAACTCGATCTATGCACCAGCGAAAGCAGGCGGTGACAGAGGCGGCTCAACACATTGGCATGAGTGGGAGCAGCCGTTGCGCGTGTTGCTTCATGACAGACAGCTCCACCACTTGCTCGCCAGCGGGAGCAGGTCGCACACATGCGCAGGGAGCAGAAAGCCATTGACATCTTCGTGTCTAATTACTCCAAATTAAGTTCATATACTCCATCTATTCATATTTACATGTCATTCTAAGGTTTTCAACTTTTCTATAATTACATGTCATTCTTATTTTCCAATACACCTTTCTCTCTTACAAATATAATATTATCTTTTCACACTATATCTCTATCTCTATCTCTCTCCTCCTCGTTTTTAGTACACCTATCTTTTTACTTCTCCTTATTTCTTGTGCCCAACTCTAAAACGATATCTAAATATGAACGGAGGGAGTACTTCAAAATTGAGGCAAATTTCATCAAAATTACTTTAAATTTCATCTGCAATTTAAATGAATGTCTCCATTTTTAGAACATACACAAATTTAGTTTTCCAAATATGTCTGTATTTCAATTTTTTGTCATTATTATATCTGAAATTAAAAAATACATCAAAATAAGTGTAATGGTGCAACCTGTTGAAACAAAAAGGAACAATGGTGGAAGGACATGCATGATTTTTACTAGCTTATTTAACACTGTTAAATCTTTGTAACCGAGTAGGGGCTACTCAAAGCTTTAATTTCAAGAAGTAAGGGCAACCTTGCAAAGTTCAAATAATAGGGATAAATTCAGACTTGGAATTGAAAGCAAGGGCAACTATACAATTGCAAGAGAGAAAGAGAAACACTAATTCATTCACCATTTAGAGTTGGAATTGAAAGCAAGGGCAACCAAGAGAGAAAGAGAAACAACTTAATTCGTTAGTAATACTATGAATAGTGGTTGTGTCAGGACTCAGGAGAACCCAAGTCTATATTTCCTCTTCCAGTTTTACTGCGTAATTAATTCACCAGTTTTACGCGTGTTCTTTCTCTTAAGCATACCTCCTTTTCTAATTTCTTGCAGCAGCTACTAAAATACTTTATGCTTCGCTTGGTATAAAGATTATCATAACCATCATTGTTGGATGAACCTCCGTGTGTCTGTTCTACTTTATCTACTTCCTCCGTTTTTAAATTATTGTCACCGTTGATTTTTTTTGTCAACTTTGAATATTCGTCTTATTTAAAAAATTTTAAGTAATATCATATATGTTATCATAGTCTGTTTTATTATCACATAAAATTAAAATATAACTTAAAATTTTACATATTTAAAATAATATTTTAAATAAGACGAATAGTCAAAGTTAATGAAAAAAATCAACGACGACAACAATTTAAAAGCGGAGGGAGTAATGCGTTAGAACCAAACTTTAAAAAACCCCAGTAATACGAGTTTCCATGTCACCATTATTAGGCCCACGAGAATCATTGGTAGACCTGGCCGTGCTACACCAGTACACCACGAAATCCATGGAGGCTGGCTCGGGCAACCTGAGTATTAGCAGAGCCTGCCTTGCGGTGCACGACGTGTGGTAAACTAAAACCTGTATAGGGTCTGCTCTTGCGATAGGACTTCCCTAGGCCCTTTTGGTCAAGCAAGAGCCTCCTGTCAGTGTTGTATTGATATCTGGCAACTGTGCTTTCCACAAAAGCCGAATAAAAATCTCTGCTCCAAAAAAAAAAAGTCTCCTTTCAGTAGCGTGGCTTCTCCTATGGGACTTCAATCGTTTGAATTGAACCAGCACATAACCACCAACGCTTGTGTTCCACCGCTTGTTCACGGCTCTTTGCAAACTATTGTCAAGTGCAAATGAGAAACGAACAGACCTCAAATGCAAGAGCGAGAGCGAAATGCAAGAGCGAAATGATGCCTACGCCTTGGACTTGCACCAGCACCACACACCTTTTTGTAGCATAGTGTGCTTGATGTAATGTGACGCCAATGACTAGTTTTCAAACCCTTCTTTGTCTGATCATTTCTGTTTCCATGGTACCTGGCTCTCGGTCAGTTTCACCTTAGTCAGACACTACTTTCTTCTTTCGACTGTAGTTTTGGTATCTATTCTATGGAACTATGGTAGAGAAAATTTCAGTTGCAAAGTGTTACAGCA
Organism: Eleusine coracana subsp. coracana; assembly: GCA_032690845.1. Taxonomy (NCBI): domain Eukaryota; kingdom Viridiplantae; phylum Streptophyta; class Magnoliopsida; order Poales; family Poaceae; genus Eleusine; species Eleusine coracana. The sequence goes on from CM064430.1 coordinate 48,147,160, forward strand.
CATGTGGCAAGAATCGTTTCTTGTTCCAACATGCCACTCAGTTTTAGCAAACCGTTCTGACCTTATGTAGCATTTAAGTTCTGAGTTTCTATTTTGTAATTTCTGAATTTGTTACCGTTCTGACCTTATGTAGCATTTAAGTTCTGAGTTTCTATTTTGTAATTTCTGAATTTGTTATCTTGGAGCAGTGAATCCCTTTGATTATGTAAAGGCTGGGTATTTTTCAATAGAATGTCTTTTTCTATGGTTGGAAATGGATGTGGCGAACTGAATGATTGGTGTGGATTAGGACCACTCTAACCTGGACTAACGTTTATTTGGTCCAAAAACTCAAATGAGAAGTAACCAGATCATTTACTAGATCAGAAAGTAACCAGATCACAAGATGAAATCAGTCATATTTGTATCTTGAAACATCAAACCCTCTCGGTTCTTGTACTAGGATACGTACATTGTAAACCCTGCTCAAAGCAAACTGGACATGATTCTTTTGGTCATATTTACTAGCATACATTCTAAACCCTTCTGAACGCAAACCAATGAAACCAGTCAAGTCCATTGTGCAACGTAGCACAGACCTCCAAATAATTCTAAAGTCTGTGGCCAAAAGAATCATATGTTTAACTGGGACGTGAGTCTTGGTTTGCTACAATAATGTGTGCATACAGGAAAAACGATACTATTACTGCCAGTCGGAATTTGTAATTTCCCCTAAATATTAGTGCTAAATTCAATTCAAATACATATAAAACATAGAATGCCAAGTGAAGTATTTACAGATCCCTTGTAGCAGTTTACTAGACTAGAATCAGAATTGCACCATTGTCTAAAAAATAATAATAATCAGAATTGCAATTAATTACAGAGAACCATTTGCAGGCAGCGGCAGAAGTAGATGTAGGACGCCTAATATAGCAGTGAGCAGAAACGATTCCTTCATAGAGGCAGAAGACGAAATACTGATTCATCCACAAATTAAAGCAGTTGAACTATGAAGGACCATAATAGCAGTTGGACAAGTACTAGATTAAAGAGGTTCGACATTTGGAGAGAATTACAAACAGTTGTTCGATAGAGAAGCTACGAGAAATGAAGGATTAGCTAAAGCACCGTTATCGCAAAATTAAGCTTTTCCGTGATGCAGAGGCGGTGCTGCTGCTAGTTGAGCCTTCATGGCTTGTCACCCTTCTTGTTGTGGAGGAATTGCACGAACCCCTGCAGCGCGACGTCGGCGTCCTCGCTCCGCAGCAGCATCTCTGACACCTCGGCCGGCGTCACCTCCAGCTCACCAAGCAGACCTTGAATCTCCCCGAACAAAGGGTGGTCATCGAGGAGGAAGTAGTTGTTGGCCAGCGTCTTGAAGGCCTCCCAGCCGCAGTAGCCCATGTAGATGTGCACGTCCATGCGTCCCGGGCGGAGCAGCGCCGGGTCGAGGCGGTCCTTGTAGTTGGTGGTGAAGATGACGATGCGCTCCTCGCCGCTGGTGGTCCACAGCCCGTCGATGAAGTTGAGCAGGCCGGACAAAGTTATCTTCTGTTTCTGCAGCATCTCCATCAGCACAACAGAAAACCGATGCGTGAACTATGGCGTTCAAAATTCAAGATTTTGGGTACCAGTATAGAAATAGATAGATGTCGTGCGATCCGTACCATGTTCCCGGGAGCTGGTGATGAGCCGTCGTCGCCACCGCCGGCCTGATCCTTGTCCTTGTCCCTTGACGCGGTGCTGAAGCAGCAGTCAATGTCCTCGATGACGAGGATGGAGTTATCGGAGATTCTGCTGAGCAGCTTCTGCAGGTACGAGTTGCTGAGCACCTCAGAGAGGTCGAGGTCGTAGAGGTCGAAGCGGAGGTGGTTGGCCATGGCCGCGACGAGGCTGGACTTGCCGGTGCCAGGCGGGCCGTAGAGCAGGTACCCGCGCTTCCACGTCTTCCCGATCCTGCGGTAGTGCTCCTTCCGCTTGAGGAACCGGTCGAGGTCGTCGATGACGGACTGCTTCAGCTTGGGGTCTATTGCGAGCGTCTGGAACGTGGCCGGGTGGCGGTGGGTGATGCCGCGCCACCAGATATCAGAGTTGATGAAGATTTGAAGGGTTCGACGCTGCCGCTGCGCCATCTCCGCCTCCGCCATGATGAAAGGCACGTACTGGCCCAGCGCCAGGTCCGTGTGCTCCGCGTCGAAGCGGAGCGACATCAGGACCGACGAGGAGTCGGAGCACGCCGCGCGCTGCGCGTCGTCGTCGTCGGCGTCGCTGAGGTTGTCGTCGCGGCGCCACGGGACGCGCATGGTCCAGGTGAACTCCACGCCCTCGAAGACGTCGGTCATTGGGTCGCCCAGCACCATGGACAGGACCTGCTGCTGGGCGCCGGCATCGCCGCGGACGACGAGGCAGTGCCGAGTCGCGGCGTGCGGGTCGATGCGGGTGGCGAGGTACGATCGAGCAGCGGCGTACAGGCGGTTGTTGTCTTCCTTCCCGATGAAGATGGTCTTGGTGCGCCGCTGCTTCGGGGAGCGGAGGAGGCGGGCGCGGACCACGGACGCCGCCCACCGCGCCGCGCCGCGGAGCTCGTCGGGGAAGAGCTCCTTCGACATGCTGCGCACCACCATGGTGTACGTGGCGGCCGTGGCCGCCGCGGCCACTGCCTTCTTGTAGGTCTCTGCGGCCTTGCCGTAGGAAGGTGAAGCCAGCACGGACGAGAGATCCATGGCACGCTCTGCAAACTCACTGCAACTGAGCTTTGTGACGGTGGCGCTCTCCGGAAACCCGGACCAGCAGGGGAGTAAAAACTGGGGATGCGGTGTGCGAGTGAAGTGTGGGAAGCAGTGACCGTGGGAGTGAACCGGTGCTCCTCATTTTATCCTGGCCTCCGGTCGAGTGTAGGGGCCCGCCTGCGGTGTCAGGCGATGCGTGGTCGACAAGCAGGGGAAAGTTACTGTGCGCATGTTGAATTTGTTATCCAGGCAGAAGTGCGCAGTGTGGGTGCTTCCCCCGCAAGAAACAGGCATCTATGAGACGTCGATGCGGAGGCCGGAGGCAGTGTATATTTTTCGCAGGAAGAATAGGCCATCATCTTGTCCGAGATCGCGCTGCCCATGATTAGGCCCGTGGATTGTTTTGGTTGCGTTGCCCAAACCAGCCTGCCGGTTCTTCTTCTTCTTGTGTGCTCCAGTGAACCCTCGAGGGTCAACTCATATGCATTACCACGTGAGTCGTGACAGAAAAAATGTTTACAGCACATCAATTAACGAACCACACCATACTTGTGTTTACAGAACAGTATCTAATCTAAACTTAAAAGAAACGCCGCGCCGATCCAGGTGATTATTCGATCGGCTCAGCATACCCATTACCACAACACTACACCAAAATCTCGCAAAAACTGCAAAAATCCTGATTGAGCTCATCACCGTGCCTCGGGCAACGTGAACTGCAGCGTCTGCCTTGCGGTGCACGACGGGAAGACTCCTCTGGACTGGATCCCTCTCTGTAAGTAATACGGTGTGTTCGTTTTCACTCCTCTGATTTTTAGATCTATCTTATCAAATATTGTGATACTAATTAGGAGTATTAAATGTAGATTATTGACAAAACCCAGTTCATAACTCTCCCTCTGAATGACAAGATAAATCTATTAAGACTAATTAAGTTATGATTAGATAATGTGATGCTACAGTAACCATCTCTTAATAATAACTTAATTAAGTTTAATGAATTTGCCACACTGATGCACATTCAATTTTATAATTAATTTTATATTTAATATATATTTAATAATTATATATAGTATTTTAATGATTAATGTAACCCCACTAAAATTTAGACCATAAGAAACGAACACATCCATAGCCTGTAGCCTCCTTCCTGTCAGTCATGTGGCACCCGCGCGTTCAGAAGTATGCGGCTCAAGCTCCTTCCGCTGCCACTGCCAGGCTTCGGCCGTGACCGGTGACCATGTGTTGTGCCTGCAGTCCGCCGCATCCATCTAACCGAGCACAGCTCACAGTTTTTTAGTCTGGCTCACATTTATCTGCATGTGTTCATTTTTTTTCTAAATTTTAGTGATGTCACATTAATTATTAAAATATTATATATAATTATTAAATATATATTAAATATAAAACTAATTACAGAGTTGAATACGCATCAGCGTGATAAATTCATTAAACTTAATTAAGTCATTATTAAGAGATGTTTACTGTAGCATCATACTATCTAATCATGATCTAATAAGTCTTAATAGATTTGTCTCGTTATTTAGAGAGAGGGTTATACACAGAGTTTTATTAGTAATTTATATTTAATACTCCTAATTAGTATCACAATATTCGATAGGACAGGTCTAAAAATCAGAGGGGTGAAAACGAACACACCCAAATCTTGCTTAGGCATGTGTTTTTTTATAAAAATTATACAAATAAATTATTGTATAAACTCAACGTAAAAAACGTATGCATATAACTCAAATTATTATGCAAAAGTTACATGTTTAAGTTATTGTCAAAAGTTATGCGAATAAGTTAGACTAAAAACTTATGTATTTAACTTATTGTAAAAAAGTCAATATAATGTAAAACATATAGAACAACTTTATTGTTAGTTTGTATAGTATTTATCTAAAAATGTTATGCATAATGTGCAAGAAAGAAATTACCATGAAAAAAAGTCAACCGATGAAAATTTCTAGCGTAGCGATGTGATGCACGGACCAATGGAACTTTTGTGGCGTTGCAGAAAAAAGCAGATGTGGTGAGGAAAGTATACGGATCCTCTATAGTTGAGCATAAAAATTCAGAGGCCTGTAGCTTATAGTAAAGTATTTTGTAAGATGTGTGTTCCTTTCTTGGGTCTAAATTTTAGTGAGGTCATATCAATCATTAAAATAATATATATAATTATTAAATATATATTAAGTATAAAACTAATTACAGAGTTGAATACGCATCAACGTGATAAATTTATTAACCTTAATTAAGTTATCATTAAGAGATGTTTACTGTAACATCACATTATCTAATTATGACCTAATTAGTCTTAATAGATTTGTCTCGTCATTCAGATAGGGGTTATGGACTGGGTTTTATCAGTAATCTATATTTAATACTCTTAATTAGTATCATAATATTCGATAGGACAGGTCTAAAAATCAGAGGGGTGAAACGAACACACCCATTAATAGAAGTGTTTTGTGAAAGGGTGAACAGGATTCTACATTAAATACCGTACCCATTTCTGTAGCAACAGTAGCCCGTGGTAATATACATCAAATTTGTCATTGAAACCCGTGTGCTGTAGCAAGCAATCTCAGACAATAACTCACTTTCTAATACAGAGCACTGTAGATCCTCTGAATTTTCTTCAATTTAGAGAGAGGAGGGGATCTCAACTCGTGGGGAATAAGGACTTAACAGGAGGAAACTGGAGAAGACGATTTCATTTCAATCAACTATTAATAAAGGAAATGTACAAGGATCTGCGCTGGTATTTGAGGAGTCTGATGACCATGTCATGCATCTGTTGACTCTTTATTGATATAATGTAAAACATATAGAACAACTTTATTATTAGTCAATGTAATGTAAAATATATAGAACAACTTTATATGTATTAAATTGTTGACTCTTTGTTGATCATTGCAGACCCATTTCAGATCCCCACATCACCCCATGGGAGTATGAGACTCCATAGAGATACTGCCTTGCAAACATACCCCCCCCCTTCTCTCTCCGCCCATTTCCCCTTCTTCCTCGGTTCCTCCACGTCGTTGAGCTTGTCGGGGTTTGGTCACATGGCCTGTAGACATAGAGGGGAAACTCGAGGGTGGCGGCCAACCGGCAGTAGACTGCAGTCTGACGGGGCGGCGATGGTGTCACCATGGCCACGGATGACTGGAGGACGGTGGGCAGGATCCGTGGCGGAAACATCGTGATTCAACAAGTTAGTGTGGTGGCGGCATGATGAGCGATGGTGATAGGGGGGAGAGGGGGGGGGGGGGGGGGGCGGGGATAGCGTGGCCGCCCGCCGGAGGTGTTGGTGGGCGGTTGTCGAGGCCATGTGGTGAGCAGCGATGGCGCCGAGAACGGCGCTAAAGTCAATGCATGGGGTCGGGGGTGGACGGACATAGTCCGCAAGTTGACATAGGTCAGAAGCTAACAAAACCCCCTATCCCCACCTCCGTCAGGTTCAATCTCCATGTAGTCCCCTTTCTCATCTGTAAATTGCCGTGCCCAGTTTTCTTCCCTTGGATTATTAGTTTTTTCTTGTCATCTGTGCATGTAGTTGTAGCTATCTTAGGCCAATCTCAGTGGTAGCTAGTTTCATAGTAGTTTTATTCTCAATAAATGACATGCTATATAGGCAAAGCTGATGATATGATATGAAATTTATGAGGAGAGAGAGGAGAGTTGGATTTTATTGGGATGAAACTTTATGTACACGATTACCAAAATTTTGAAACTATAAAATAAAACTCCATTGAGAATGTTTGAGTTTTATCTATACATATTTAACATCTCTATACATTTAACAACTCATATTGATCATTTAAATGAAACATTTAAATGCTACACTAATATATGAACACGTGAAATCAATCTTTGTATTGAAAAACCAAGTTTCATTCATCAATTTCAAAACTATGAGATGACATGACACTCTTAGGCCAGTCTCAGTCCTTGGTTTCATTTTGCTCTTTTCAAGAGTATCACATGAGATTTAGAAGTTTAATTTGAAGGATGAAATTGTCTATTTCAGTATTACTTTCATCACATCGTCATGCAAGTCATAGTAGTAAATTATTGCATTGAGATTGGTTAAAATATGTTGGGATGATATATTTTACTTTTAGTGTAAGTTCAATGAAATTGCATTTATATAAAACAGTGTCGAATGAGTTTCATCCAAATAAAATATACTCTCTTTATCTTAATTATGATGCCATGTCACTCTTTTCTGATGTGGCACCTCAATCAATTTGAATGAAATTCCCATTAAATCTGGTCTTAGAAATAAGAAAATGAAACCATCCACTAAGAATGACCTTACAAGGTTGTTGGTCATTCACGGAATCGCTCTTAAAACAATAGAATAATAAATGTGCAACGTATTTATATTTTGACTCATTAAGTAGATGGTTCACCTTTTGCCGCTATATACCTATTGTCGAAACAAACAGGGACAGAGGAGAAGTATCTATACGTGCTTATTTTTCTCCAAGTTAATACCAAAAAAGCTAAACTTATTTCAGACGAATAAAATACACACTCTTAACTATTCATCGTGACAGATCAAAGGTTCCGATAAGTGCACAATCTAGGAGAGCTTTCCATTATGCTTATTGAAATAAAGAAACACATCAGACATGACGTTGTGTACAAGTTTCTGACGTTTGAGAGAGTATTCTCCTCGATGAATTATGTGAAGAACAAGTTGAGAAACATGATAAGTGATCAATATTTGAATGATTGTATGGTTACATTCATTGAGCGTGATTTCTTTCTAAAAATTAAGCATAGTGAAATTATCGAGCGTTTCCAAGTCATGAGGAAACGTAGAATTGCATTATAACTAGTCATTTATTTAAGTAGTTTAACAATCTGTTATCATTTTGTACTTTAAATTATGTATCGTGGAAAAAATTTTCTGTTAAGTAATATTTCAATTTTTTTTATTAAACAATTTTTTTCCTTCACAGAGTCAAGAATATCCAAGTTTGGATTCCTAGGTCCGCCACTGGGTACAGGTCCGACAAAATCATTAGCATTGGATCACCAAGATTGCTTCTCTATGATTCACAATTCCACTAGTACGACCTAGCCGAAGAAAACTGAAGAAACAATTACTGAATGAAAGGAAAGTGCGGAAGCAATTCATGGTAATCAAGATTAACCCAAGATCAAACGATTTGCTCGTGCATGTGGTCCTGTGCCTGTACAGGTGCGACTTGACCAAGACAAGTTCTAGATCAAGCAGCGGTCAGGGCGCTCTCATCACCGTCGTTGTTGTTGGGGACTTGGGGTTGCAACAACCAGGAGCACCGACGAGGACAGCGACCCATGGCGGCGGGATGGCGCCATAGAACAGCCCCACTGGCGGCATCGACGGATAAAACGAACAAGACCCTCGACCTCGAGTTAATTAGAAGCAACTGAATCGCAATTTTGAAACTAAACAAACACTTGTTGATGGAGGATCTGTTGCTTTCGTGCACCAAGCAGGCTTGCGAGGCTACGAGATGTCCGTCGGGGCAGCTCCTTCACCTAATGCACGGTGCGAGGACGTTCCTATGAGGCTGCGTCACATCGTGTCCACTCCGCAGCTCGCCAAGACAAGCCAAAGGAAACTGCGGGTGTCACGGGATTGATTCCAGGCGATTAGATCACGTCACGAAGGATGTAAGGTTTACTCGAGTGGGTAAAAAAAAAAATACATTGTCACGTGAGAAAAGTATAGAAAATCCGGATGAAGCGTGAATGAGGCACCATAAACATCGTGACGTTCGTGGACCTGGGCCCACGTGTAGGTTATTAGGATGCTAATCTAACGGTTTAGGAGGGAAATCTTGGATTAAACCGCGCTACAGCACCAAACGTTTTTTTTTAAGAGGTATGCGTGTAACCGGTAGCATAGTGGGTAATTGTACTATAACTCTATAGGAATGTCTATAACATTATTTTCAGAGCACCCTTAAGGAGCTCCAAGAAAAATATGGAGTTGGTCCATAACTCCATGTTTTTTGTGGAGTTTTCAAATTTGAAGTTTCTAGAGTCAAACATATTTGACAATGAGTTCGTAAAGTAGAGTTGAAAAAGTTGGACGGAGCTCTCCCAAACACGCCCTTATTAGAGGAGTAGATTGACTCAGGATAACAAGTAATCCTCTGGATGTTTAGTCTTCAAAATAGAGATAAAAAATATGTACTTACAAATAATAAAAATGTAAGAAAATATCTCTTCTAATCTTCTCTCCAGCCACGACTAAGATGCGTGTGGGTGATGTAACAATTGCACGTAATGAATCCCAATAGAAGTCTTGCTAGAGTTAGATTTTTAACCCCACCACGGGAAAAAATAGAGCAAGTGACTTAGTATAGAAGTTGTTAGAGATATTCTTAGGATGTCCTTAAAATATTATTATCTTAACAAAGTTGTAAATAAAGTACCATCATGGGTTGGACCTAATGGACAACACAAATTTTGAGGGCGGTTGTACGGTGGGACTAGGGGTGGATGACGAGCTGTTTTGACTTGGCTTGGCTCGGTTCGGCTCGTGTTAGCTCTAAAAAATTAGCTCGGCTCGGCTCGTTCAATAACGAGTTCAAAACTTGGCTCGGTTTGGTTCGATAGTTAGCTTGAGTTGGCTCATTTGGCTCGTGAGCTAGATTATATTATAATTCAAATATTAGATTTTAGTAAAATAAAATATTTTAATATAAACTATTTAAAAATATAGTATATAATTAATAAATTTAACTTATAAATAGAACTTAATTTGAAATAGGTTCTAAAATAATTAAATATTAGTCTAATATTTTATATTTTATCACTAATGATCTTACTTTTTGTGAGTTTTTCAGGCTTGTTGAGCTCGCAAGCCGCTCGTGAGCTAGCTCGACTCGACTCGTAAATTTGACGAGCTAAATTATAAGCTCAGCTCGACTCATTAACAAAACTAGTCAAGCCGAGCCGAGCCAAACTTGTCACAAGTCGAGTCGAGTTACGAGCTTCGAGCTTTTCGTCTACCCCTAGGTGGGATCATGGAAATCTTTGATGAGAAAGAATGGTGCTCAACCAGTAATGGTTCAGGTCTTTATGAACGGGAGGGGGAGGGGGTGGAACTATGCACATTGACTCTTCGATCAAATGAATATGGCTATAGTTTAGGACCATTTGCACAATTACCACTGATTTGGCATATAAATTGTATAGTTGCCATAAAATTTTTTGAGTTGGCATAGATACCCTTGTTTGCTTACGTGGTAGCTGGCAATGCCACTGGTTTGTAGTAGAAAGAAGACGCCGTCTTCGCACCTCAGAGCTCAGATTGACCCATCTTTGAACATTTTTGCACTTAAATTTGTTGAGAATCCCATCGGCTCTGTCGTCCTCCAACCAGTCAATCGCCGCATAGCCTACTCCTCAGTCCTCACCGGTAGCTCGCCACGCACCATCGTTCGCTACCGCTCGACGCCGCGCCCCACGCCACCACTTCTCTAGCCGTGCGCCGCCACCGCTGCGACGCTGCCTGCCACAGCTTGATGCGCACGACGCGCCCAACTGCGTCGCTGGCTGCACGCCCAGCCCAGGTGCCTGTCATGCCGCCACAAGCCTTAGCTTCCCCAGCGTTGTTGCCGTGGGCCAAGCCGCACAACCTACTGCTAATCATTGCACAACACGCCGTGTTTCTTGGCCTATGTTGCTTTCCCTACGCCATGCCGCAGCTGCTTGCAGTGCGCATCGCGTGTCAAAAGCCCGTAGCTCGTCGACTCGCCGCGCGTTGCTACTAGCAAGAGGCTTGCGTTGGATTCGAGAAAGGCACGAATGCATAGATTTGGGTTCGGATAATTCCCAAAACAATAAAAGTTGAGTTCGGATACGCGATGGAGTTCATATAAGCATTTTAGTCATTCTGTACCCAATTTGTTTTCCAAACTAATATTTTTTTTATTATTTGTTGAGCCTAACAGAGTCTATTCCAATGGCATTTTTGCCAACGGCAAACTTTTAGTGGCTATAGAGAATTAGAGTCCCAAACCAATGGCAACTGTGCAATTGTCCCTATAGTTTATTATGTCATACAAATGGAGTAAGAACATGATCTTGAATATGTTTACAAGTGTTATTTTTTTTAGAAAATTAACTTATTGCCTTTTCATTTTAGGTGATTTAATTGGAAGTAGAGATTGCTTTGTATTTTTTTTTAGGAGAATTGAGTTCAACAACTTTTAGTTCCATCTTATGAGCATCAGCAAGAAGCTCCGAAAAAAAGGTGAGAAGACTAGGGAACAAGCAGCTGATAAGACTGGAAACACCAAGCATGAATCAAAATGATCGAGTACAAGTGCAACGAGAGCTAAACTACATCACAGAGAAGGAGGCTTAGAACTCATGGTAATTTACTCTTTAGAATTTATCCAAAACTATGTTTCTTTTGTTTCACACTTTTCTACCTTATTTTTGTTAAATTGGCGTTAAAGATTGTAATCTTGTAAACTGAGCAAATTTATTGTACATATATTGTTCTTACTATCTTATTCTTTATCTAGCATTTTGTATGATATCTCCAACAACAATTATTTGTTTACACTATAAACTCTTTTTCTTTTATTCTTCATTTCACCTCTCATCTCACACAAGGTACATGTTCTTGCTCACTATGTGACCTGCCATTTATCACATTTCTATTCTAAATAAGATGTTTTCCGTTTTTGTAATCATATTATTAATCTTATATATGTATTTTTTTACTTAATATCTCTTCTTCATAATATAGTGAACTGTTTTCCTTATATGATGCTCCATAAGTTTTTCCAAGGAACTCGTTAGATACATCAATGTAATCATAGGGCTCTAGGATTTTAAATCTAATCAAATCTCTGGTCTAAAGTATTGCTATATTTTTATTATTTTTTGCAATTTACATAAAAAAGGGCTTTACAACACTTCTAGACCATCTTTAGACCAAAACAGTATACTTACTGCATATATTTTAGCTTTTCTGTCATATGAACAAGTTTCATTTATACTACTATTTTTTATAATACTATTGAAGTTTCTGCACTAAGCATTGGATGTCACCTTTTTTTCTAAAAAAAAAATACTTCTATATGCACGAAGACGAGATATTTTGATATTTTGTTCGCGCTTTATTCCGTGGTCAAGCCGCAACAGAACCGATTCGAGTCGCATTCCCGCCGAGAACGGTCTTAGCAGATTGGGGCATAGCACAAGCATAACCCTCTCTGGTGGACTGGAAGCACGCGCCATCCCGTCCCGCGTGAGGCGGAGGAGAAGGACCGCAGTTGGTCACCGGAGATGGGGGAAGACGGCTGTGTGGCAGACTGGCAGCAGCAACTCGAAGCGAATCTGTGTACCCATGCGTGATCGAGCGAGCGGATGGCTAGTTAAATCGCAATGCACAACGGCAGGTGAGATGGACAGGGGCGCCGTGTTGTGTTTAAGGTTAACATAACCAGGGTTAACTGGCCGGTAACCCGGTTAACTGATGGCCGATTATCCTGGCCGGCCGGTTAACCCCCGATTCGGATTTAAATTTTTTGAAAAATTGAAAAATTTTGAATCCAGTATTTTGTGAAAAAAAACTAGAAAAATAATAAGAAGATATGATGAAAAAATAGAATTAAAATCACGAGTGTTGATAGATAAAAAATTAATGTAAAGAAAATAAATGAAAAAAATAAAAAGCCAAAACTTATTCGCTCACGGAGTCCACATTCGTGCCTTGTTCTCCCTCCCCCTCACGTATTCCTCCCTCCCTGACCTATCTCTACCGCCTTACCGTCGATCTGCGCCGTCAGAAGCTGCGGAGCCGCCGTTTGTCCATCATTCGGCTGGACGGGTGGAGGCGGTCGGCTAGCCGGTCGACCGATGGAGAAGTCGGTTAACCAACCAAGAGAGAGAGGTTAGTCACTGCTGGTGGTGATGGCCTTTGACTCCCCGGACAGCCGATGGCGTGAGGGGTTAGCCTGCCTGGGAAGTCGGTTAACCGGTAGGGAGACACGGTTAACCTCCAACAGCGTCCGATTAGCCGTGCACAAAGGTAAGGTTTTTTCTATATTTTTTTTAGGTAATTTAGATAAGTATGTAGTTAATTTAGGTAGCCATGTATAGTTTAGACTTTGTAACATAGATAATTTAGAAATTATATATGTTATTTGTTATTGTAGGGAGACATGACGGTTCGTAATCAAAGTGATGGGTGTGAGTGTAATTATTTGAATGTTATGTATCCATTATATTTGTGGAAACTTAATGAATAATTATTTATAGAAAATTATATGTGGGACAACTATATTTCGATGTTTTGTATAGCACAATATAGTTATGTTATGTTATATGAACTCAATGTATTATATATTGGTGTTTAATATTATGCTCAATATTTAAAAAATATCATGCCTAATTTTTTCTATTATTTAGATTATTTTTCTATTTTTTCTCCATCAATCGGGTTAGTCACTACTATCATCAGACTAACCGACCGGTTAACTGGCCGGCGACCGCACACCACCCAAATTAAATTTTACCCGGCTAACCAGCTGGTACATGGTTAATTAGTTAACCGGTGAACCAGGTCCGGCCGGTTGTACCGGCCCGATCGGTTTTGTCAACATTGATTGTGTTGGCATCCCAAGTTCCCAACGGCTGCTTCGACCAGACCAGCAGTGGCACCCCGAGCCGCACATTGTGCATTTGCTTTTGTTTCGCTGCTCTGCTTTTGTTTTCTCTGGCAGGATGTGTTGAAAAGCAAGCAGGGTTGGTCAAAGGTACCGGAACGAATCTGCGTTTGTCCAAGCCCAGGGCGCGCCTAGTCCGTGCATGGTCAGCCTTGCATATGGCAGGAACAGGTCTTGGACCCTAGCGAGCGCAAAGAGCACGGGCATCCTTTCTCTTGGGGTGGAAAACCAAACCATTGCTCCCGTCCGGCACGCGTAAGGCAGGCCACCGGCAATGGGTGACAGCAGCTGCTCAAACGAATCTGTGATTGTGAACTGAAGCACGTGATCGACCGCCGAGGCGGTCAGGCGGGGAGAGTGGATGGCACAGAAATTTAAATGGAGCGATAAAAATTTGTGTTTGGGCGAGGATGACATTGCGGTGCGGTTTTGCAAATTTTGCTTGTGATCGCTGCTTCGACCAGTAGCGGCCCGCTGTGCACTGCATTGCATTGCTTTTGTTCCGCTGCTCTGCTTTCGGCCTTGGCAGCAAGGGTTGAAAAGCAAGCAGGGTCGCGCCAAAATAGCGGAACGAATCTGTTTCCGTCCTGGCCGGTTGGCATGTCCGTGCAAGGTCGGCCTTGCAGGTGGCAGGAACAGGTTTTGGACTTTGGAGTCTACTAGGGAGCACGGGCAGGGTGGCCGGACGCCTTTCTCTTGGGTAGACACGACACGAAGCAGAAACTCGGTGGAACCATTTTGCTCCAGGCTCACAAGCTGATCGGCACCACCATGGATTTCTCGTCGGTGAAGGCGTCGCCATCCTACGACAAGGCAACGGAGACCTACAAGAAGGCGGTGGCCGCGGCGGCCACCATGACCGCATACACCGTGCTGGCGCGCAGCATGGCGCGGGAGCTCTTCCCCAACGAGCTCCGCACGGCGGCGCGCTGGGCGCGTCCGTCGCGCGCGGCCGCCTCCTCCCGCGGCCCAAGACGCGGCGCACCAAGACCATCTTCATCCCCCGCTTCGCCGCCGCCGAGGGGTGCAACCACGGCCACCACGGCGGAGAGAGCAGCCTCTACTCGGACGCGCGCGCGTACCTCGCCACCCGCATCGACCCCTGCGCCATGGCCCAGCTCTGCCTCACCAACGCCGGCGCCCGCCAGCGCCTCGTCGTCTCCATGGTGCCCGGCGACTCAACAACCGACGTGTTCGAGGGCGTCGAGTTCACATGGACCCTCACCACCTCCCAGACCTCCGGCCGCGGCGACGCAAGCAACTCTTTTCCCGACGCGCTGGCGCTGCGCTTCGACGCGGAGCAGGTGAAGCTGGCGCTGGGCCGGTATGTGCCCTTCGTCCTGGCGGAGACGGAGGCGGCGCGGCGGCAGGAACGCGCGCTCAAGATATTCATGAACACGGGTTCGCGTGGGAAGGGTTCAAGCACCACCACCCGTCCACGTTCGACAAGGTGGCCATGGACCCGGCGCTGCGGCGGCTCGTCGTAGACGACCTGGACCGGTTCCTCGCGCGCAGGGACCACTACCAGCGGATCGGCAAGGCGTGGAAGCGCGGGTACCTGCTGCACGGCCCGCCCGACACCGGCAAGTCCAGCCTCGTCGCCGCCATGGCCAACTACCTCCGCTTCAACCTCTACGACCTCGATCTGTCGCAGGTGTACTCTAACTTGATCCTGCAGAAGCTGCTCATGGCCACGCCCAACAAGTCCATTCTGGTGATCGAAGACATCGATTGCTGCTTCAGCGCGACGTCGAGGGAGGGCGCCGGCGCCCAGAACGTGGAGGTGCAGGCCAAGAACGGGAATGGCAATGGCGACTGCAGCGAATCTTCAGATGCGGCTACGTCAAGGACTAGCCACCGCAAGGTACAAGAAACAGAGTCAAATTATTGTTCTTGATTCTTGTACTCATCAGTCGACAAGTCCATCTCCATCACACCTCGTTCGTTCCTGAAGAATGCCATCCAGGGACTTCCACCGCAGGCGGAGCAGGGCCAGGGCATCACTCTGTCCGGGCTGCTCAGCTTCATCGACGGGCTGTGGTCGACCAGCGGCGAGGAGCGCATCATCATCTTCACCACCAATTACAAGGACCGCCTCGACCCGGCGCTGCTTCGTTCGGGACGCATGGACATGCACATCTACATGGGCTACTGCGGCTGGGAGGCGTTCAAGACGCTAGCCAAGAACTACTTCCTCCTCAACGATCACCCGCTGTTCCCAGAGATACAGGACCTGCTTGCAGAGGTGGAGGTGACGCCGGCCACGGTGTCGGAGATGCTGCTCCGGAGCGAGGACGCCGGCGTCGCGTTGCAGGGGTTCGTGGAGTTCCTCCAGGACATGAAGAAGCAGGGTGATGGGAAGCAGTAGTGCCTTTGCAACATGAATCAATCAGGCAGGTCGTTGGGCTGCATTGCAATTGTTCTGTACTGACGATGGACTGGTAGTTCAGCTTCGCCTAGTTTCTATATCCTTTGATCAAGTGTCGACTGTTAGATGATTTTCTGGTCGTTCTGTAATGCTTATTTCCCAATGTCAAGTCTTCAGAAACCTATTTTATTTGGACTAATATCTAGAGAGTAGTGAAGAAATTAGATTTGTTCTAGCTACTCCATGAATTAGGGAAAATATGCAGCTTCGTACTGCTTGGCTGTGCCATGTATTTGCATCTACTTGGATTCTGAAGTTCATTGCAGTAGATCAATCTATTAGTAATTCTGGAAGTGTAGCTGCAAATAATGTTGTCTGAATTTTTTTCATCTCTTTATGTTTTCTCGAATATGCAGGAGAGCTGTATATTTTTATATTGATATAAAATAAAAACAACATCTTATAAAGCACCACCATCTCACAGCAATATCCAACTAAAACTTTGAATATTGAGACCTTCATTTTGAATAGGCATACACACCTTCTCCCATGAAACTAGACAACAACCACTATTAGCTTGTTCACGACCCATGTTGTTCTGCCCGCAAGATTCATTAGCAATGCTTTCCATCCAAGTAAGTTATCACCAATTTTCTCAATCCAAGTGAAGACGTACGCTATTAGGGAGCTTTCTATCTAATATTGGGAGACTGAGATATTGCATGGAAAAGTTGCTGCAGTGCACGGCAGAGTTGTTTCCACCACCTCCATTTGCCCTTACTCACATTTTATAGGGATTACACAACTCTTGTGTAAGTTGGTATGTAAGCTCTTGATGCTTCACCAAATTCTTCAAGACTGCCATAGTGAGATTCATTTCTTTTCCACCGGCTTTATGAAGAAAGAAACATCATCAGCATATACAGAGATCCACTGCTTTATATTATGCTGAGAGCGAAGCAAGAGAAACTATTAAGGTGACATTATTGGCAGAAGGGTGATAGTTCATCACAGATCATTCCAATTTGATTGCATATCTTGGTGAACCCTATGGGTCAAAATCTTTTTTTTTCAAAAATAAAAAGTACTCTTTGCAAAAAAAGAATTTGCTTTCCTCACCGATCTTCTCCCAGCTTTGGAAATATGTTTTCAGTCTTTGCTTTGGATCAATCATGGAACCAACTTCAGTAATAAACTCCTTCCATTGCAGCTCCATAGCAGGATAGACATCATGATTTATATATATTGCCAACAGTTTTATAAAGTTTTGAGCCAGTGCAGGACATGCTTTGGGTTTTATACAACGGAAATTACACACCTTTTTTATGAATGGCAATTGGCAACATACACACCTATGCTGTGGCACAAATCTCCTTGACAAGCACGAATGGCTTTGATGGTCACGTGGGCTACAGTAGCATCAATTTTTTTTGCGTTCATCATCATGAAACTAGACTAATTGACATCGTTTTCCTTTGAAACAGTACTCTTGGAGTATTCAGGGTCAAATATGAACTGATGATACATTTAATAATCAGAAATAACTATAAGTCCAAATTATATAGTGATAATCAAAGTATTTTTATTTTTCTTTGAAGGGAAAAGTCGCTCATCATGGAATGTCACAATCGGGTTTCACATTATGTCACAAGTTTTTGAGACAATGATTTCACAAGAACAGGACCTATTAGTTCAAATCCTTTCCATTTAAGTGGGCTAGGTTGTGCCAAATAGCTTGGATGGGCCAAGATTGTGTTCCATTAACATAAATCATGCAGCCCCGTTTAAATAAAAAGGTGTAAATTATTGAGTGCTAATCCTGCAACCTTGCAAGCAGTTAACAATACTTAATAATACAAAAATGGCACAAATGGGAACAATAATTATTATCAACATTATATAAAAGGTAATAATACAAACAACCAAAGAGGACCAGATAATCAGATTATTCTATGCTAATGAATATTCAAAGTAATTACTCAAGTGTAAGTAAAATGATGAAAGATTGAATGTGGCGGATGATATAATTTCTTCGGCGAAAAGAAAGAACCTAATATATTAATTAAGTTAACATTAGAAACATAATGCTGAGATGAGATAATATCCAAAATATTAGATACATAAATAACATGATTTGTCACTATATATATCTTATGTTTTGTGATTGCACCATTAGATCTGTCAACATCTCTGGAAACATTTTCTTTTGCTTGTCTAATAGAAATTCCCTATCACTAATATAAAATTCAGTATATAGAAATGCCTTATTTTGCAATGGTGTGTCACATGTTTAAACTGATAAGTGATATCAAAGTATATTAGTAAAAAATTCATTCCTAGTGGTCAAACGTGAAATTTTAAAAGTTGAAGCCAAATTTTGCATTATACAATTATCATTTTAATTTTTATGGAGCCTCTTGGATGTTCTTAGTTTAAGTCGTAGCGAGTACATCACGAAGTTACTAGTGGAAAAATATGCACTTAATCAACCAATGCATCCCAATCTCATATCATAAAACACACATGAAGCATAGGTTGTATGAATAATTGGTTTCCTAAGAATAATAACAAAGAGGGGGATGATGTTTCAGGAAACTTGTACAACATGGGAGCTCCAATGTAACAGCCCGTTGTCGCTGCCGAGGTTAGGGCTCTGGGGACCGGGGTGGGAGAGGGGGAGCGTGGAAGAGGAGATGCATTGTCTAGCACGTGATTAGCCCTCCATGTCGACAAGCTGCCGAACCAAGGATCTCATCTCCATGGCATGGGTTTTATTTTGTTTTATATTTCTCCGTTTTGTTCATTGGGGGATCCGTGGAAGAGAAGAGATGGGGTAGGTGCGATGACCTAATAATTGAAGGGACGTGGTTTGAATTTTCATAAAAGACCTATATGTAAATGAGATATAGAGGATATCGGATGGACACTATTCAGCAGAAGTAGAATCGGACGGTATATATGTCAAAGATGACGTGGTTAGGCTTTTTTTTTTTTTTAACAAAGAAACCATACCTTTTTAGAATATTAAAGTTTTGTTTATTTGGGTGGGGTAGGTGCGATGACCTAATTAAAGGGATGTGGTTTGAAGTTTTACTAAAGAATCGGACGGTATATATTCGGCAAAACAGAATCGGACGGCATACATATCGAAGATGACGTGGAAATAGTTTTTTTTGCAAAGAAACCACATCACTTTGGAATATTAAAGATATTAATTCTTCTAGATACTTCTTGGGATTAAAACTGACTTGAGTTCCAGGAAGAGCTAGTTAAAATCCTCCTGTTCTAGTGCCAGATCTACCGTTTCCGTTTGGTTTGCTTGCTTGGAATTTGGATAGTAGGGATGGATCCTTCGGCGGCGGCGGCGGCCGCATTGCCGTCGTCCTACGCGAAGGTGGTGGAGGCTTACAAGGTCGCGGTAGGCACGGCGGCCTCGATGACCGCGTACGCTGTGCTGGCGCGCGGCATGGCGCGGGAGCTCCTCCCCCACGACCTGCGCGCCGCGGCGAGGTGGGTCGCGTCCCTCGTCCGCGCCCGCCTCGAGCCGCCTCCCAAGGCGCGCCGCACCCTCGTCATCAAGCGCGGCGGCGCGATGACACGCTACCACTTCGGCGAGCCCGCCAGCAACGAGCTCTACGAGGAGTTGCGCGAGTACCTCGCCACCCGGATCGACCCGCACGCCATGCGCCGCCTCTGCCTCAGCGGCGGCGGCGGCGACAGGAAGGTCATGTCCATGGAGAACGGCGCCTCGATGACCGACGTGTTCGAGGGCGTAGAGTTCACCTGGACCTCCGTGGAGGGGGAGAGCAAGACCGGAACCGGAACCGGAACCGGGTACGGGTACAACAACACCGAGTCGCTGGAGGTGAGCTTCGACGCGGAGCACATGGACATGGCGCTAGGCAGGTATATCCCTTTCATCACGGCAGCGGCTGAGGAGACGCGGCGGCAGCACTGCACCCTACAGATCTTCATGAACGAGAGCACGGCGTGGCGCGGCATCACCCACCAGCACCCGGCCACGTTCGACACGCTCGCCATGGACCTGGCGCTGAAGCAGTCCATCATCGACGACCTCGACCGGTTCCGCAAGCGCAAGGAACACTACCAGCGGATCGGCAAGGCGTGGAAGCGTGGGTACCTGCTCTACGGCCCGCCAGGCACCGGCAAGTCCAGCCTGGTCGCGGCCATTGCCAACCACCTCCGCTTCAACCTCTTCGACCTCGATCTCTCCGAGGTGCGTTACAACACCACACTGCAGAAGCTGCTCATCGACATGCCCAACAAGTCCATCCTCGTCATCGAGGACATTGACTGCTGTTTCACCACCGCGTCGAGGGAAGAACAAGAGCCTGACGCTTATGGTTATCTTGCTGACGTGGTAACGCTATGCTATACTCAAGAATAGTGTTTATATATCTTGGTTCTTCTAGAACCGTAATAACTGTGAATTACTAACATGTGCGCTCGGCTGTGCAGAAGCGCATAACTCTCTCGGGGCTGCTCAACTTCATCGACGGACTGTGGTCTACAAGCGGCGAGGAGCGCATCATCATCTTCACCACCAACTACAAGGATCGTCTCGACCCGGCGCTGCTCCGGCCTGGGCGCATGGACATGCACATCTACATGGGGTACTGCTGCTGGGAGGCCTTCAAGACGCTGGCTCGGAACTACTTCGTCATCGACGACCATCAGTTGTTCCCGGAGATTCAGGAACTTCTCTCAGATGTGGAGGTGACCCCGGCTGAGGTCTCGGAGATGTTGCTAAGAAGCGAAGACGTCGACGTGGCTCTCCAGGTGCTTGCAGAGTTCCTCAGAGAGAAGAAGCAGCAAAGGCAGGAAGCAGAGAATTAGAGCTAGGAACAGGTATATTGTTGGAGAATGCTGCTCATCTAGTCCTAGTTTGTTGTTGTGCGCATTATGGTATTTGAAACTTAAAGTTTTGAAATTGATTTGGGTTAATCAGTGCATGAACATCCATGCTATGCGTACTGCTGTTGTTCCCCTATTTGCCTGATTGAAAGGGGGAATATATGCAATTTCATGCTGTTGCTGGTGTACCATGTTGTATGGGCATGGTTTTTCTTCTTCATGATGGATTTCAAATTGTGACCATAATTTACTTAGAGGTATTCTGAGCTACTACTCCGGAGTTACGAGCTGATGATGAGGCGGCCTGTAAATGAGCTTAATATAATGCCTTGAGGTGACAAGGAAATGAGCTCTATTTTTTTTCAGTGTTCATTAAAGATTTCTCAACTGGAATATGGTTCTAGTGATTTTTTGCTTTCCTGTAGTATCCTTATTTTTCTGCAGTTTATTATGTCTATAAGAATCAGTAAGTGACTGAATGTGCTTGATGTGATTTGAACTGTTTTGTGTTCCTTGCACGTACGTAGTTTAGGATTATTACTGAACTGTGTTGTGTTCCTTTCTTCCTATTGATCCTTGACAGGTTTGCATCTTTTCATATATATTGGTATACTAGTATCTTTCTTTTCTTTTCTTTTGTGAGGGTTTTTTTCTTTTCTTTTTTTGGGAGAAAGGTATACTAGTATTTTTCAGTCATTGACTCTTATACTAGATGCTACTTCAAAGGGAGGTCTGTTCACCAGTTTGGAATAAGGGCCTGGTTTTCTTTTTGTGATGGATATTCAAATGGGGCATCTGTGTTTCATCCCTGCTTTGACTTTCAATTGCGATTTTACTCCCTTTTTTCAACTTTGCAATTTTATCCTTAGTTTTTTAAAATGAAACTAGAAGTTGTATCCTTGTGGTTGTGATTTTACCCCTGGTTCCCTAAATACTTAGGTAGGTTTATCTGAATGACTCAGGAGGAGAGTAAGTTATTTGAATGACTCGGGAGGTGACTAGTAACATTGATATAAGGCGTGCTTTTGGTTTCTGTTAAGATTCATAAATCAAGACATACTATAGGCAATCTTTCTTTCTTTCTTTTGAAAGGAACAGGAGGAGCAAGAGCCCCTACTGATTAAATTATATTAAAAAAGAAAACCACCAGTTTCAAATTACAATATTAAGGAGGAAAGAGAAAAGGTATGCTTGAGATGATGGCCACAATGATCTGGAAGCGTCTGTGGCTGTAAAAGGAACTTGAGAGATGACTCACAGTTTTGTTGTGCTCTTGTTTTAAGTTTGATTCCTGTGATATGCCCGAGCAATTCCCAAAACATTGGTATTCTGTCTGGTTTTCATTTCCAGAACCAAATGTTATGCCAGTTCAGATAAAGATATGCTTTCGAACTAGGCCCTATCCATGATCTAGAAGCTTGTAATAACTTGGGAAGTTATACCGCACAATGTTTTCAAGTCGTTCAATTAATTGCAATTAGTCGGCCTATACCATACATTGATGAAGATGGCATGTCAACTAATTGAATCTATTGCTATGAAAATCTTCACAAATAATGCATGGTGGTTTTCAAATCATATTAACAGTTAAATTTTATTTAGAATAATTCTTGTCATTCACCGTGATGGATCAAACTTTTATCTTTGTGATTCTCTTAGCCTCTCCATTCCAGTGAGAGTTTACAATAATGAACGACTACGTGTCGATCGATACAGCAGTAGTAGTTTTAATATACTCCTTTTTCTAAGAAAAAATGTTTTTCAACTAGTTATTGACTGATTACGATTAGTTGTTCGACTACCTAACCCTAAACCCTATATAGGAATATATATATCCTAGAATATATTGGACAATTATATAGATGATTAGGATCGATCACACTCGACTAGTCAGTCTGGTTGACGATTAATCAGATTTAGTTGCCTGGTTGGTCCCATGACGAGACGACTTGAAAACATTGATGCCTCCTTGTGACTTTAGCGGTGATACTTTCAGGGCTGAATTTTGATATGGAACACAGCATGAACTGGTCTAGAATGAGTGGCTTGGTTCAGAGTTTAAGCTCTATAGTAGCTGCCAACTATTGACGATCAAGAACCGAAACAAATAAACAAGCTAGAAGCGAATTTGACATGAATTGTTTTTCAAGCGCAGCACGACTCATCTTACACGGTCGTGCTGGTCCATCGGCCTGACAGACTATCTGGACTAGGCCGATCCGATAAATTAAACTTTCAGTGTAAATATTAAAATACTGATTATTTTATATTACTTTACTTATTTCTCAGACTAGGTCATGCTTCACAGGCTAAACGGGCTGGGTACCATACCTAGATGGGTCACGCTAAATAGGCTGTGCCTATGCTAGCATGATGGGCCCTATTATTAGGCTCAGGCATGGCCCGTAGCAGGCTATAGTCCGGTATGGCCCGTCTAACTTCATGTTGTGTCATGCCGTGCTCGGGCCTGGCCAAAATAGCCAGTTCTTGTGCCTGCCTATTTAGCCGAGCAAACCTGCCCAGGTATAGAGTGGCAGGCCATAGATGAGGGGAAAGGCAAAGCCGAAGGCGCCAGCTGGGGTAGACATCTTCCCTTTAGCATTTGATTTGCTTTATGATTTGTGCAATTGGAACCCACATAGTTCTCACATAAAGAGTAGTCTTTGCATTTGATGAATGAGAGACCACAGATCCATGAGATGAGTGGCTGAGAACATGCCCGGCCTTCCCGGGAAGACAACGCTGGAATTTTAATTTTGACTTTCATAGATGAGCCGCAGAATGCGAATAAGCATATGCGTAAGTGTCGTCTCAGTTAACTCCATTAACTGAGAGAGCTTCACACTAAGTGTAAAGGAAGGCAAACTCAAGACGTGACGTTTACATAAGAAGAGTTGATGACGTAGTCAACCGGTGTGGCACGTGGCAGGTGACACAGACATCCATCCTTGACACGGTTGAAAACTGAAACAGACACCCTTGTAAAAAAAAAAAAGAAGAACAAGAAGAAACAAATCAGATATCCAATTCTGTAGTTTGTTGATTTGACTAATTGCGGATATCCTTTGTTGCTTTGTCGCACCGTCCGTCCGTGGCACAGCCATATAAGCCATTCGCTGCTCGCCAGCGATCACCAGGCAGAGGAGATGCCGTCCTTCACGAGCGCTTGTAACACACTTGAATTTTTCTTTCGAAAGAATCTATTCAAGCCGTATGATGAGTGCGCGCATGCGCATGCACGTGACTATGCGTAGTTTTTAGCTTCCCACAAAAAGAAATGACGCAGAGGAGACCTAGAGTCAAGTAAATGCAGTTACAGACAAAATCATGTCAGTGAGCCCAGATCGACCCGGGAATCTCGTTTGAACTTGCATATTTCGTCCACCTTTCCCCACTCTCAAAGGTCCCAATCAAACGGATCATGAAGCGGGTGAGTCATATATGCACGACGGTAGCATTCATTGGTCAAAGAGAACAGCAAACGCCACACAAAGCCCGTAGGCAGCCCAGCTGAGTGACGCCACGCACCATCTTCAGCAGCCATGGATCACCTGCCGCTGATCGTGCCGGACGACAGCGGGAAGGCGGTTGACGCGTACAAGAAGGCGCTGGCCGCGGTGGCCACGGCGACCGCGTACGCCGTGATGGCGCGCAGCTTGGCGCGGGAGCTGCTCCCCGACGAGCTTCGGGCCGCGGTGCGGTGGGCCGCGGCGTTCGTGCTCGCTCGGCTGGGGCACCGCGAGCGGGATCGCCACACGCTGGTCATGCAGAGCAGTTCCGGCAAGGGGTTCAACGATCGAGAACCACCTCTTCGACGCGGCGCGCACGTACCGCCTGACCACCCGGATCAACCCGCGCGCCATGAACCGGCTGTGCCTCACGCAGTACCGCGTCATCGAGCCCGACGGCAGCGGCAGCAGCTGTAGCACGGTCCTGTGCCTGGAACCCGGGGGCGCCACCACGCACCGACGTCTTCGAGGGCGTCGAGTTCACGTGGCCCTCCGTAGAGACGGACAACGAGGCGACAAAGAAGGCTAGCGGCGGGAACAACGGCCCGCGCGAGTCGCTGGAGCTCAGCTTCGACGCCGAGCACACGGACGTCGCGCTGAACCGGTACATGCCCTTCGTCATGTGGGCGTCGGAGGACATGATCCAGCGGAAGCGCGACCTCAGAATCTTCATGAATGAGGGGCGGTCATGGCACGGCATCACGCACCGGCACCCGGCCACGTTTGACACGCTCGCCATGGACCCGAAGCTCAAGCAGTCCATCATCGCCGACCTCGACCGGTTACTCAAGCGCAGGGAATACTACCGTCGGATCGGCAAGGCGTGGAAGCGTGGCTACCTGCTCTACGGCCCGCCCGGCACCGGCAAGTCCAGCATCGAGGGAGAAGAACGGCAAGGTGGTCGATGTCCTGTCCGACTCCGACTCCGATTACGCATCGGACTCCTCGGACGACACCAAGAGCTGCTCTGCCGACTAAGGGCATTACGTTGTCAGGGTTACTCAACTTCATCGACGGGCTTTGGTCTACGAGCGGCGAGGAGCGCATAATCGTCTTCACCACCAACTACAAGGATCGTCTCGACCCGGCATTGCTCCGGCCAGGCCGCATGGACATGCACATCTACATGGGCTACTGCTGCTGGGATGCCTTCAAGACGCTGGCCAAGAACTACTTCCTCATCGACGACCACCCTTTGTCCGGGGAGATTCAAGAACTACTTAGCGAGGTGGAGGTGACGCCGGCCGAGGTGTCTGAAATGCTGCTGCGGAGTGAGGACGTTGACATCGCGCTCCAGATTTTTTGTCATACCCGATTTTATGAACATAAAATCAGATGTACTCCATATGTATGCGAGGATCAATTTAGTTATACATACGTCGATAAATAGTGAAATATCATTACAGCGAGGTAAACGTTAAACATCTATTTACATAAGAACCCGTAGATCTTAAAGAAAAGATACAATAGCAGCTATCCAAGTGAAGCATGTCTCCATCAGCCACATGCATTCCCCGGGGGAACACCAGCCTAGTATGGCACATCGGGGTCAAAGTCGTCACCATCGACATCTCCTTCTTCTCCATTGTCTGAGCAGCGTATGGTCCAAGAAATAGAGAGGGAAAGAGTAACACATGAGTATATAAAGTACTCAGCAAGTGGGAGAAAATTATGACATACATGGCTATTAACAAGAAAGGCTTACTCAAGGTTTTATACACTAAGCAACTAGGCTAGACTTATTTTATAAAAGCATCCTATTTTACTAAGTATAATCTCCAAACTCCGACAAGATCAAAACATAAGGAATAGCTCATCGGATTTCCAATCCGACTACCGACTCACCAGGGTTCCAACACCTGGCCACCAACAACCCATCCAACCCACCAAATTCCAACTAATCATGGAGAAGTCCAAGCCCGCTCTTGACCGTGAGCACGGCTGTCATGACAGTTTTATTCTTGCAAAGTTTACACATATTCACCACGAGTCGTGCTTCCTGTTTTATCACACACTTCCGTGGTGTGTAGCCAGGGTCACACTACAAAGCCTTTACAAAGCGTCACTTATCCTGTAGGCACCCGCTAAAGTTTCACCGCTAGCAGCATACATGGAGTCTATTTTCCCTCCGCTGCAGAAGCCCCCTCTTGCGCCACTGAACAACCAAATGGCACATACAAGGACAAGTGAACATCTAGTTAATTGGCCAGGCCGTACCCATATTGGTCTCATGGTTGTTGTTCAGCCGGGTTACTAAGTTCATGAACCTACCTTTGTGATCCCAAATAGGTACCACCATAATCTCACAGTACTATATCAAGTACACGTACATACCCGCACCATCATCATCATCCTCCTGCTTGGATCATCTAAGCTCCATGTTGCTAAAAACAATTATCAACCCAAATGAATTAAGTTTAATATTCCATTAGTCAAAATTATTAGACCGATTCCGAAACCTAACCATGGACAAGAATCGCCTAAAACAGAGTTCATATGAAAAATTTATAAGGGTTTCAAGTTACAGGGGTTTTTCTAAAAAACTATGCATAATTTCAGGATTAACAGAATTATTTTTGTACAGGAAATGAATTACTGTGCAAGGCTGACGTCAGGATGATGCAATAAATAGAAACTAATTTAATTAAATCTGAAATTGCTGACTGGGATTAAGTGATGACACATGGCGAATTCTGGTTGGACAACAAAGGGGTATGTTGTGATCTAATCTACACCATCCCTAGCAGATCCAATGGTGCTGGTCAAAGCTAATTGATCTCACGTAGCTTCCTGAGCCTAAACACGGCGGTGACGCCATTGCTGCTCCAGGGAGCTCGCCGGAGGCGACGGAAAGTGCTATGTACTGGCCTAGACTCTACGGGAACTAGTGCAAAATGGAGAGGGGATCGCGGCTCACTCACCAGGAGGCTAAACGAAGGCAAAACCGGCTGGAGTTGAGTTCTCGGCGGCAAGGTGCAGGTGAGGTCGGCGGTGCTCGTCGGAGACGGTTCTGCAGGCTCGGAAAGGCGTCACGAACGGGTGTGGGAGACTCAGTGAGATCCTGCGGTTCCGTGACTGTGGTTAGCTAGGCAAACAACAACGTCAAATCACATAATTGCAAGGCGACGGTGCTGCTCACCGGAGTTGGTCGATGTCGCGATTCCGGCGCGGAGAGGCGATGGGGATGGGCTCCTCATGCTCCTAGTGTGTTAGCACTAATCTTGACTAGTTAGACTGCATAGGTTGGGACATGATTTGTTCACGGTGTGCCTGTGGTAGGCGCATGCATGTGTTGCATGCTTGCATGTAGATTAGTTTATGCTAGTCCATGCGTAGTTCATTAGTTGATTAGCGCGTGTGATGTGTGTGTTGGTTGCTCAATC
Organism: Eleusine coracana subsp. coracana; assembly: GCA_032690845.1. NCBI lineage: Eukaryota > Viridiplantae > Streptophyta > Magnoliopsida > Poales > Poaceae > Eleusine > Eleusine coracana. The sequence goes on from CM064430.1 coordinate 48,174,706, forward strand.
CGTTCGGGTTTGTACATAGGCGTGGCCGAGTGGAGCATGGACGGCATGGCTAACGTTCAAAGCAGAAGGTGCTCGGGTTGTGTGGCAAGGCAAATGGCTCCACGTCCGTCGGAGGAGCGGGTCACCAGGAGATCGTGCGTGTGCCTTGGATTGATCGCAAGAGCTAGTTGCTAGGAGCTGCGGGCCGGCTATAAGATGCCTGGTACTCGATGTATTTGGGTGAGCCAAGAGAGAAATATATAAGAAAAAGTCCTGGCGTTCGTCGCCAGGGGCGTCCGTCGCCGTGGGCATTTTGTCGCCCGGCAAAACTCAAGTTCCTTGTGTTCTTGTGATCGTCCGTTGATCCTCGGTTCCAACAATTGGTATCAGAGCTAGTTTGACGTGGGTTTATTCCCATCGCCAGTGGCGTGCCAGTGGTGGTCGGCACGAGGAGGCATTCATGGCGATGGCGTGATGAGGTCGCCAGGCGGTGTGTCAGCCTGTGCGTGCAAGCCGGTGTTACGGCAGCGGATCATGTGTCAGTCCTGCTGGGCGTCTTGTGCTTGACGGCGTGTGTCGCCATACCATCATGCATGTGTCGCCAGTGGAGAAGAAGCTCAGCGTGTCGCTGAGGAAGAAGATGGGGCTGCGGCATGTGGTGCTGCTCCCATGGCTAATGCGCGTGTGTCACTGCTCGCCGGAGCCGAAGAAGATGCTGGAGAGTCCTGTGACCCACGAACGGCGTGTGTCACCGGAGATGGAGAGAAGTGGCGTGTGTCGCCGGAGAAGGCTTCGACGTTCACGTGGAGTTGACGCATGCAGCAGCGGTTGTGTCATGTCACAAGGCTGTAGTGGCGGTCGTGGCGATGAGGACAACAGGAGAGCTGCAGCAACTCCGGCAATAGCAATCGGCAAGTCAAGATGAAGGAGGCGTGCCGTCGATAATGACTCGACGCTCCTCTCCGTGACAGGACGCGCGGTGGAGTCAAGATTAGGAGGGAAATTGTTAGCACTAATCTTGACTAGTTAGACTGCATAGGTTGGGACGTGATTTGTTCACGGTGTGCCTGTGGTAGGCGCATGCATGTGTTGCATGCTTGCATGTAGATTAGTTTATGCTAGTCCATGCGTAGTTCGTTAGTTGATTAGCACGTGTGTTGTGTGCGTTGGTTGCTCAATCCGTTCGGGTTTGTACGTAGGCGTGGCCGAGTGGAGCATGGACGGCATGGCTAGCGTTCAAAGCGGAAGGCGCCCGGGTCGTGCGGCAAGGTGAATGGCTCCACGTCCATCGGAGGAGCGGGTCACTAGGAGATCGTGTGTGTGCCTTGGATTGATCGCAAGAGCTAGTTGCTAGGAGCTACCGGCCGGCTATAAGATGCCTGGTACTCGATGTATTTGGGTGAGCCGAGAGAGAAATATACAAGAAAAAGTCCTAGCGTTCGTCGCCAGGGGGCGTCCGTCGCCGCGGGCATTTTGTCGCCCGGCAAAACTCAAGTTCCTTGTGTTCTTGTGATCGTCTGTAGATCCTCGGTTCCAACATAGTGGCCCTACGATTCCATTTGTGACGTCAGGAAGAGCAAACTCGGCTTGGATCAAAGGGAAAACGAGCCGACGACGATGGCTTACCAGTGAATAACCGTCAATGGCGGTTCATTGCTTTCTCTGGGCAAAGGGAGGAGTGGGGAGGGAAACTGGTGACGACTGGGGGTGCGGGACTTTATAGGGTGGGCCTCGGGAGTGGTTCTAAAGGAGAGGAGCGTGCTTGGGGTCTGATTTCTCTGACGTCGTGGGCGTCGTGGTGTCGGTTTGAGACTGGAGGCGCTGCGAAGGGGATGACGAGTGGGTCCGACATGTCAGTGAGTGTGAGAGAGGCCCGGTGGTTTGACTTTTAGTTGGGCCGACCTTCTGTGGCCCAGTTACTAGGGAAAGGGGCCAGATTGAGTAAAGAATGGGTTTTGGCCCAAATTACAGTTGGATTTCATATTTCCTATTTTCAAACGAATTCTTTCGTATTTCAAATTTGATTTTCACTCCAATGCAAACAAACAACATGATGCACTAGACTCAGATGAAATTTTAAGTATGAAAATATTGGAATTATATTAAATAGAGTTTATTTACATCGAGGAATTTTTGAGTGTTACATTCTTGCAGAGTTTATTCAAAAGAAGAAGCAGAGCACAAGGAAATGAGCTGACAGGACAAGTATAGAAACAGAGGATGACAGGACAAGTAAAGAAACAAAGGACAAGGTGGTAGCAGAGAAATTAGTGTCGGTCTATTAGGAGCTAAGCGTCCCTTTCTCATGAGCCTTTTTAGCTCTGGATGAGGCGAGGAAATGATTCTAGAGTTTAATAAATTTGAGAATAAATAACTAAAGGCACTTCTAGAGAGAGAAGATATTTTTTAAGCAAAATATTGACCTACCTAGCCTATATGAGAGCACAAATAGTTATTTTCATGTCTTGTTCAGTAGAAGAACTAATTCAACTTGGTGTTATGGATTTGAATTTGTACTATCTAATTTCAGTTTCATATTGATTAATTCACAACATGTATAGTACTTGTTAAACACAAGAAATGTCTCACTAGGCTAACATTTTAGGAGCAGACTATGAATGTTAGAGTATATGAATATACACTAATTACATGGTGTTATGTTTATAATTGCACATAGATATATCTTGATAAAGTATGAAAGGATGTTGGAGTTCTTTTGCAACAACATGCATTCCATGTTTCACCTCACTCACTTTGCACTCATCTTCAACCTTGTCCAACTAATTGTCGCACTATTTATTAACACTATAATGAGGGACTACTACTCTGACCAAGATAATAAGTTTGTTCAATGAGTTACATAAGTATCATGTTATGTAGATTGGTTAATATTTTACATGTCTCATTACTGATGACGCCTGCTATAACTACCCAAAATTTTTCAAATTCCAACTTTGTGTCTAATGCTGTCGAATTCAATATCAAATACAAAAATTTGACCCAATTTTGATGTTTATGTCGTTACCTGGTTCTTTATTTCCATATTTAATTCTGGACAAAGATCAAAAGAGAAACCAAGTCGAGAGTCAAACTTGTATTAAATTGGAATCAATTCCATTTGAATTCGGTTCAAATAAATCGCAAAACAAATTTCCTAGCGTTAAAACAATTAGGTCGGGTTCTCCTATTCTCTCGGTGCATGACCCACCTTTCTTTCTCCTTCGCGCCAGCCTGCTCCCTCTCTCTTTTCTCTTTGGCCTGAAGTGAAAAATGTCCCACTTGTCCTAAGATGACACCCAACGCTGTTGTTGTCTAGCCCCCATCGATCAGAGTCGTAGCATCGGGTAATGGACATCAGCCGAGGTGTCTGAGATGCTCCTACGGAGTGAGGACGTTCACGTCACACTCAGGGTTCTTGCAGAGTTTATTCAAAAGATGAAGCAGAGGACAAATAAAGGAGCTGACATGACAAGTAAAGAAACAGAGGACAAGGTCATAGCAAAGAAATCAGTATCGTCTGTTAGGAGCTAAGAGTCCCTTTCTCACAAGCCTTTTCAGTTCTAGACGAGGCGAGGAAATGATTATAGAGTTTAATAAAAGAGAATAAATAACTAGGCAGTACCGATGATAAGTCCCCTCCAACTCAAAGGCTGTCCATTGACACAGTTGCGTACTTGAATATGGTAAAACCATCATACACAAATATATGAAGTTGATTCAATTGAACCTTGAGAGTGTCTATAGACGGTGTAATCGTATTATTATTCCCTTGAAAACACAAATCCTCTTATTAGTCACATTATTGCTTATTTCCATGCATGCTTCCTTCAACCTTGAGAGAAGGAGCTTGGTTTATTCCTTCATCACTGTGTAAACGATCCAGTTCAAATGGCCAGTACGAGATCAGCTTAACTTCCGTCAACCTTACCCTGTTGAATAAGAAAACCGATCGTAATTTGAGTCATGTGTAATCTAAGACGTGGATGAAAAGGAAAATGCTTATATTACTGGAGGTTTTGATTAGTAGGTCGATATGTGAGCACTAACCTCGGCAACCTGTGGCTGGTCCCTGGCTGTGAATCGCACCATGAGGCCGTGCTTCATGTAGAGCGTGGTGTTGAGCTTGGGCTTGACCTCCTGCCCGGGCACCACCTCCACCCTGAACCTCGCGAGCACCGCCGCCGCCGCCGTCTTCATCTGCGCGTACGCGAACCGCTTCCCGACACACAGCCTTGGCCCGGCGTTGAACACCACGTACTTGAACGGGCTCTCCCCGCCGCCCGCGAACCTTCCTCCCCTCATCCACCGCTCGGGGCGGAACTCGAGTCGGTCGGGCCCCCACGTGTTGGCGTCCCGGCCCATGGCGTACGTGAAGTAGATAACGCGCTCGCCCGCGCGGATGGCGCTGCCGTCAGGCAGCACGTCGTCGGCCAGCGCCTCCTTGAAGTCGACGGGCACGGGCGGGTACAGCCGCATGGACTCGGTCAGCGCCGCGTGGAGGTAGTCCATCTCCGCCACGTCCCCGCGCGGCGCGGCGCGGATGTCGGCGAGCACGCGGGACTCGACGTGCGGGTGCGACGCGAGGAGGTAGAAGAACCAGGTGAGCGCGACGGAGCTGGTGTCCCGGCCCGCGAGGATGAAGCTGACACAGAAGTCGCGGAGGAACGCGTCCGAGTATTTCCCCTCCGCAATAATGAGCCGGGAGAGGAGGTCGGAGCGGTCGTCGAGGCTCCCGAGCTTGCGGAGCTCGGCGCGGCGCTCGGCGACGGTGCGGTCGGCGAACTCCCGGACGGCGCGCGCGGCGGAGGCGAGCTCGCGCTCGCCGCCGACGCCGAGCCACCGCTGGGCCTTCCACACGAACGGCGGCACCACGAAGCGGGCCAGCGTGAGCTCCGTGGCCCGCTCGAAGGCCCGCGCGAAGGGGACCTCCGGGAGCCCGTCCGCGAGGCAGCCCACGTCGACCCCGAACGCCGCGGCGCAGATGTTGTCGAACGTGAACCGGAGCAGCACGTCCTGCAGGTCCACCACGGTGTCGTCGCCGACCCGCGTCAGAAGCGGGACCAGGCGCCCGTGCACGAGCCGCCTCACGGCGCCGTCGGAGAAGGCGAGGAACCTCGCCGAGTGCATCTCCAGCGCGGCGGCGCGGCGCTGCGCGCGCCACGCGTCGCCGTCGGCGTTGAAGATGCCGTCGCCGAGCAGCTCCGCGAACCGGTCGCGGTAGTACGGCCCCTTGGGGTAGTTGGCGAAGCGGGTCCCGAGGACGTGCTCCACGTTGCGCGGGGAGGAGGTGACCACGCCCGACATGCCGCCCAACCACATGCCGCGGAACGGGAACGTGCCGCCGGGCGACCGGGCCAGCGACGCCGCGCCCCACTCGTAGACGTCGTCTAGTTTGGCGAATAGGGTTGGGATCATGCCCAGCACCGGCCATAGCATGGGTGTGCCACGGGACGACGCGAGGGCCCGGTTCGCCAGCGCGCTGCACGCGAAGAGCAGCGCCGCGGCCACGGCGAGGTCGGACGCGCGCATGTATTCGCGGACGAGCCGAAGGGCCGTGGCCACGAGCGCGGACGTTGCCATCGGTAGCTGGATCGTCGCTACCAGATAATGAGCTAGCCTCGTAGCGTTTGCGACGGATCGAGGTCCCTAGCCCAGCTGCTAGATAGCTAGCAGTGTACCGTACCGTACCGTACCTACAAGCGCGTATTTGTATGGCACTAGCTGATTGTCCGCTCACGCTCGCTAGACACGGCCGAGTGAGTGTTGTGCTCGCTCGCGAATGCCCATTCATCAAGAGGTTCGGGAATTGGTTCTAGAAGCCGAGCAGCATTTACTCTACTGTCATGGTGGTTGTTTGCGGTTAAGTTTGTGTTAAGAAAAGCAACTATCTTGGGGAAATACACTAAACGGTGTACATGACATATATATGCTCCGTTCCTTCTCTTGCACATGTGCTACTGTATGTACAAGGTGCGTTATTAACACTGGTTTGGCTTTGCTGGTTCATAAAATCACTCATGTCATACGATGTGCCATTTTCAGGCTGCAGCTGGGAAACAGTAGAGACGAAATCCCAAATTATTTGTGCAGCCTAGCTACCGGTTTGTGCTAAATTTGCTATAACAATACAAACCCACCCCCCTGGATCATGGCATGATGCTTTTTGTTTTCTGTATCGTGCACGCTATATATTAAGTGTGATTTGTGTGCTGACAGCCCCTGCCTTCCCAACGGATTTTTGTATTTGTAGTGCATGAAACTACGGAGACATATATGGGCCAACACACTTACGATTGACGTTGCAAAAAAAGGGAGGCAAGCTTACCAAACTCGTGACACAGCTAAGGATCGTCCAAAACTGATAACCTTAACGGGATCATGGAAAGCGGTGCATAATCTTAACACGGATCGGGAACAGCATTCCTTAAACCTCTAGGGAAGCATCAGATCCCACTTGTGCCACCGTTCAGTCGACTATTAGTCACCAATGTACTTGGTCACTGCAGTATTGATCACAATAGCTATTTTATCACCAATAAAAGTTTGGTCATACTTTGAAGTCACTATATGTATTTACTGATCAACGGTGACATATGTTGGTCACTAAAACTATATAGCAACCAAGATGCCCTTGGTAACAAGCTTGTGGCCACTATGACCATACACATTCGTCACTAAAAATGTATGTTCACCAAAAATACTCAAAATTGTGGTCACTCTTTATCAACTTTTAATGACCATCAAAGAAAAAAAATTGTTGGTCACTAAAATTTGGTGACTAGAAGTCCATTTTCTTGTACTCAGTGGCGGAGAATGGAGAAACACTACTAGAATCAACCAGTTTTCCTGCCGTTATCAACTTTCCCTAGGAATAAAATCGATGTCCAAGGGAAAGATTGCATCCCTAGGATTAGAGGCAAGAATTATAGGAAAAGAAAGAGTTCCCTAGCATTTTTCATGATTCGTAGGGAAATTTTACATTGGGATCTGAGTTCCTGGTATATATTGGAAAATCGTAGGGAAAGAAAGTGACTCATCCTCTGTGAAATTTTGGAAGTCTTAGGCACATGAAACCTATGTTATAAACCGATGCCGCTAATACGATGAAGAACAAAGAAATCAAATCACAGAGGACACGAGATTTAACGTGGAAAACCCTCCCAAAGCAGAAGGGAAAAAACCACGGGCGCCAGCCAGCAAAACTTCACTATCAGGAGTTAGGGTTACAACGCCAACGAGATGGCGGCGGCTTACAAGAAGACAATGATCACAGGGTAAAACCCTAAACGAGATTATGTACCATACCACGGGGGACCAGCCCCCCGCACCCTCCCTCCAGGCATCCCTGGGTCGGGCTTAATGGCCCACTTCTTCCTCCGCTTTGCTCCGTAAGAAGTTGGCCTCCATTTAACAATAAATTTGGAACATAACTTAACAAAAACTCCACCTTAAGACAAATTCTTCTTGTAGCATAAATCAAAACCTTCATCCTAAACACATCAAAGAAAAGAAATACTTCTGACGCCAAATAGTCGCTTGGGCTAATCCATAATACCAACTAAGCTTGAGCATAGCTCAAACTTAGCAACAGGAATTGGCTTTGTCAACATATATGCAGGATTATCATGAGTACTAATCTTGCATACCTTTAGCTTACCCTTTTCAATCTGATCACGAACAAAATGATACTTGATCTCAATGTGCTTTATCATATCATGAAACATCTGATCTTTAGTGAGACATATAGCACTTTGACTGTCAGAGAATAGCTTGATGCAAGAATCAAATCCACAAAGCTTAGCAAACAACCCTTTTAGCCAAATCAACTCCTTACTCGCTTCAACAATAGCAACATACTTAGCTTCAGTGGTGGATTGAGCAACAACAGACTGCAAAGTAGCCTTCCAACTCATAGCACAACTACCAATTGTGAATATATAACCTGTGAGCGACCATCGCTTATCCAAATCACCAGCATAATCTGAATCAACATAGCCAATAAGCCTTTATCAGTTCTTCCAAACTTCAAACAATAATCTGTTGTCCCTCTGAGATACCTGAGAATCCACTGAACTGCCTTCCAGTGCTCTTTACCAGGCTTAGACATGTATCTACTCACCAAACTCATAGCATAAGATAAATCCGGACGAGAGCAAACCATAGTATACATCAAAGAACCAACAACATTAGAATAAGGAACTCTTGACATGTATTCAATTTCCTGAACTGTACTAGCACATTGCTTAGCTGACAACTTAAAATGCGGTGCAATAGGAGTACTAACAGGGTTACAATTATGCATGTTGAAACGATGAAGAACCTTCTCAATATAACCATGCTGACTAAGAAACAACAAACCAGCTCTATGGTCTCTAGTAATTTCCATACCTAGAATTTTCTTAGCAGCACCAAGATCCTTCATGTCAAACTCACTACTCAACAATTTCTTCAACGTAGTGATTTCTGTGCGCTCTTGGCAGCAATCAACATGTCATCAACATATAACAGCAAGTATATAGATGATCCATTAACAAACTTGATGTAAATACAACTATCATAATTAGATCTCTTAAAACCATGTGACAACATAAATAAATCAAATCTCTTATACCACTAACGAGGGGATTGCTTCAAACCATACAAGGATCTTTTCAGCTTGCAAACATAATTTTCCTTGCCAGGTACTATGAACCCTTCAGGCTGATCTATGTATATCTCCTCCTCAAGCTCACCATGCAAAAATACAGTCTTCACATCTAACTGCTCAAGCTCAAGATCATGTGAAGCAACAATACTAAAGAATGTGCGAATTGAGCTATACTTAACCACAGGAGAATACACCTCATTGTAATCAACACTAGGAATTTGACTGTACCCTTTTGCTACTAACCTTGACTTGAACTTAGGAGGCTCGCTAGGAGATAAACCCTCTTTTCTCTTATAAATTCATTTGTAGCGGACAGTCTTCTTTCCCTTCGGCAAAGGCACAACCTCCCATGTACAATTATGCACGAGAGATTGCATCTCCTCTTGCATAACTGTAATTCACTTCTCACGATCATCACAATCAATAGCTTCAGTATAAGTTACAGGCTCATGAACACTCTCCACCTGTTCAGCACAACTTAAAACATAGTAAGTCATATTACATTCTTCAATAAGACGGGTTGGAGGTCCACAACCCCTCTTTGGTTTGCGATGAGCAATAGGCAAATTCTCCTCTGGCTGCAAAATAGGAGGTGAGTGCTGCTGAACATCATCTTCATGAGCATCATCATCAACAATTTCATTTTCTTCGTCAAACACTGGCTCCACCTGCTCAACTTCATCATCAATCACATGCTCCACCTGCACACTGATATGCTACAGCTCCTTTACAGAACTATCTAGAACATGATCTGAAGTCAAACTATCAGTAAACATCATAGATTCATTGAAAATAACACTCCCGCTCATGGAAGTCTTTTCAGTTTTGGGATTTCACAACTTATATCGTTTAACTCCCGAACCATAACCAACAAAAAGATATTTAATGGCTCTAGGCTCTAATTTTCCATTATCAACATGAGCGTAAGCAGTGCAGCAAAAAACTTTCAATTGTGAATAATCAGCAGTTGTACCTGACCATACCTTAATGGGAGTTTTCTTATTCAGTGGGATAGAGGACGACCTGTTAATCAAGTAACATGCAGTGTTCGCAGTTTCTGCCCAAAAACGCTTGTTCATCTTTGCGTTGGACAGCATGCATCGAGCCTTCGAGATGATGGTTCTATTCATGCGCTCAACCACACCGTTTTGCTGCGGAGTGTACGGTATGGTGTGATGCCTAACAATACCTTCTTGTCTGCAATAATCATCAAAAGCACTACGGCCCAAGCCTCTGGCGACGGGCCTCCGCTTCACTCCGTAAGAAGTCGGCCTCCATTTAACAATGAATTTGGAACATAACTCAACAACCTAACATTATTGTCGTCTCTCCCATATATTGACTCACCGGTTCCTTCTCTTCAGCTCTCACAATTTCTTGCACAATGGCAGGACATCTGATGACATGTCGCCCTATTTTGTACTCCCTCCTTCCAGATATATAGGGCGTATTAGAGCAAGTATAATAGATCCCAGTCAGCTAGTTAAATAGTTTGCCATGTCATCAAAATCTTATGTGGAAGAAAGAGAAGTGGAGAGAGAGAAGAGAGCAAATGTTTAGTTGGTCGCCGGTGTGAGGTGTGCGCATAGGAAAAAGGCAGCGCAAGAGGTGCTCTCATTGGAGGCTAACTGATAGCTAGTAGCGAGCAGTGGGCGTTTCTATTATACCAGCAAGCGTGGACACGGGAGATAAGTGACTTGGCCAGCATCATTTAGCCGGCGATGGGTGATGTCATTAGCCTTGCTCTAAAATACATGGAAGGAGGGAGTATTACTTGCACAATGGCAGGGCATCTGATGATGTCTCACCCTATGCATGCACTCGGTCCATACACCTTCCTAGTTGTGCCTATAAAACGAGAACGTATGCATTGTACAAGTAACACCCACCACCACTATGGGAAGGCACATATTTGCTGAGTGTCTGAGGCGCTCAGCAAGGCCTAGATTATTCTTAACAAAACATTTATCGAGTGTAACTCTCGGCAAAGGGCTCACGACAGCCTTTTATCGGCAAAGAGCTCTTTAACGAGAACATTTTTTCGCACACTCAACAAACATTTTGGCGAGAGTTGCCACGGCTCTCGGCGAAATAAAGCAGAAGGACGACGTCAAATGTCTGTCAAAACATGTTTGTCAAGGGCCTTGACGGAGGACACTCGACAAATCGTTGCTCCTTTGCCGAGTGTCGTCTGGTAGGCTCTCAGCAAAGAATGGTCACTTTGCCGAGTGCCTGTCTTCTTGAAGAATATCAAATTTCTATATTGAGTACCTTGAACTCTCTATGGGCCCTAGAAAAAAAACTATGGCAAGAAAATGAAAAATTATTATTTTGTTACCGAGAGCCTTTATAAGACACTCGACAAAAGGTATCCTTTGTCGAGGGCCTACCAGCAAAAGGTGTACTTTGCCGAGTCCTTCACAAGAGGTACTTGGCAAAAGTTCAACGGTGTGGGCCCACACCAACAGGGGCAGCAGAGAACATATACTTACGACTCTTTTTACCGAGGGTATCTTTTTGCTGAGGGCTTTCTCTAGTTTGCCGAGTACCATCTTGAAGACTCTCGGCAAATTCTATCGTTGTACCGTGACTCTGCGTTTTGCTGAGTGTCGACTCTCGGCAAAGAGGTTATTGTCGTGTGTCAGCTTTTTGCCGAGGGTTTGTGTTGTGAGCCCTTGGCAAATATGTTTTTGTCGAGTGCCTGATGATTCACACTAGCAAGAGATTGCAGCATTCGACGGCCGGTTTCTCGTAGTGCACTCTTCCATTATTTTAATAGATTCTTCAGGAAAACACAACATTAGTCATTAGAGTGCCGGCGTAGGAACAACGCCCGCTTTGTTATTGTATATGCCGAGCCAAGATGGTCACATCAGTCGAGGACAATACAATCACGTCGTAGGAGCGAACAACAGCTGAAGTTGCGAGAGGATGAACTCCGTAGGCATGAAGCCCAATTTAGGAGACGTGAAGCTACATTACATCAACAAGAACAACAAGCGAGAAGGGGAAGCGGGAGGCGGCAGCTTGCCCTTCCAGTGAACACTTAGGCCGGTGTTTATTCAGTAGGATGTGTTGCCTCATTTTTTAGATAATGGAAAGAGTACCGGCCTTTACTTCAATAGAAGTTATGGCGAATTATTACAAAATTAGCAGCACTTCCGTCTGCATTGAATGAAACATCGACCAATAAATAGTTTGGATGACAAGATATTAGTAAAAAATTCTATTGCTAAATTTCAATTAATAGAAATTTATATTATCACCATCTCCATCTTTCGGCACGCATCCTTTATTAAGATCTTATCCTCCTCGTACTTTTGCAACTGACTTCAAGTTTGAAGCCAATATGTTTCTCAGTAGAGTAACTGCATATAAGATGTGTTGTCTTATAATTTCCCTAAGATGTGAATCTTATAGTGTACCTCTGCAGTAGATGGGTTTCGCGTTCTTGTAATATCTTGTTTTTTTGTAATTTATCAGCCTTAGAAATATTTTGGACGCTTTCAAAAAATAGTAATGTTATTGTACTTTCAGTGGTAGACGACGCTCTTGTCGATAGCGAGGCGTCAATGGTGACTTCGTCAATCTCAAGGATTTATCGGCTCAGTCTTCGAGGATGCTCATAGGGGTAGGGTTTGTATATGTGCGTTCATACGGATGAGTGTGCGTGGGCTGTGAGTGTCTAAGTTATACTGTGTAATCTTAAAAAAAGCAATTAATTTAATCTTTTCACATAAAAAACACTAAAGCTATGTCGCTCTTTAATTTCATGCATCAATATACACGACGGGCAAAATCTATACAATTTGTACCTCCCATGACAAAATAAATATCGAAGCCGGTTGTGGCTTAACTAGCAGATCACACAATATAGAAGCTTGTTCCAGCTTAATTAGGTTATGTTTAGATAAGTTTCAATTTCTTTAAAAAGGGATTTTTTTGTGTAGTTTCTAAAAAAACTAGATGGGGTCGTTTGACATAGCAGAAGCACAACTGGGGTCAAAAAAGACAAAAAAAAAAGATCCAAATACAATGTCGATCGAAAACCACATCTTTCGATTAATTTTCCAATCCAACCTGGCATATGTTTTCTTTAAACCGCCAAGGAAGCATCAGATCTCACTTGCGCTGCTCTTCAAGAAAAGAAAGAGAGCAAGCTTTCTACAGTACTTACAATGAGAACAAAAGAAAAAGGATTTAACATAACAACACGCAGTTGACAGTTCAGAAAATAGACAGAAAACAAAATGGTGTTTACATAAATGGAGTATCCTTGGAAGGTCCTGCAGAGTGCAGACCTGCACAGAGGTCGCTCAGGAGGTGTGGAAACAAGAAACAGTGCATAAGGGACAGCCTAGTGGATAGAGTAGCAGGGTGGCAACCGGAAAGAGTGCACAAGTGCGATGCCAGAAATGGTAACTGGCATTTATCTGAAGTCAAAAACCTTGGTTGCATAATCACTCGGTTGTTCAATTCGGCAACGTTTCCCCGAAGCCTCCAGAGATGGACACGTTCCTATTTCTAAATGCGCAACGACTGTCAGGAGGGCCGTCGCTCAAATGGGAAGGAGTCAATTGACAATTAAAATGAACAACAATTCGTTCTTCAAGTGCTCTTTGTTGATCAATGATGTTTCGCTCGAATTAGCTGGCTTATTCCAACCACCAGTTATTCGCATCGCATTGTCCTGCTATATATGGGAAGCATATATAAAACCTATTCGCATCCAACAACATGAAGAATTTCAGGCCAACTCAGACACCTATATTAAATTAAATCCACCATGTCAAAATCCACTGAATTCTCAAAAAAGAAAAATGAAGCAGATTAAAGAAAGATAAGCGTTCGCTCCGATATAGGCTTTTCGCCCTGCTTTATTAAGAAAGCATACTCCACAGTATGTCCAACGTGGTAAAGTGAAATCAAAAGGTAAGGCACATGTTACTAGATAAGCCAAGGGCCGGGCCCAATAATAGCTCGGCTGAATTCATATTTGTTTTCGGCCTAGAATATTTAAAAGTTAGGATTCTGAAAGGCCCGTGGGCATGCAGAGGCCCACTTACAGTTATACACTACCAACACATCGACAAGATTCATCATGGAATGCTAATGTATGGTAATTCATAACAATGTTGTTGCTATTCATTTTTTTTAAAAGATCGACCTAAAAATTCCATTATTCTACAATATGATATCTTATATTTCTTTTATATGTCTTTGTTCATAGCTGGAAACAGATAATAACATTTAGAAGATCAAATCAATATATTATATTTATCATAAAATATATTTTCATAGTGTACTCATTCGATCTCATAGATATTGATGATCTTGTCTGTATAATTAGTCAAACTTAACTTGATTTCTTCCGCAAAAAAAAAACTTAACTTGATTTGACTTTTACTATTTCAAATCAAAGGACATACTTTTCGTGGAACGGATGGAGTAAGTAAGAACTTGCACAACTGGAGTCACCAAGGTGGGTCGGTCTGTATTTTGAACCAGATGCAGGCAAGAGCAGCACCATCACTCAAATCATCATTATTTTACTTTCTTATAGTTATTTATATGCTCCCGTTGAAACTTTCACTTAATATCCTCCTCCAGAAGTAAAAAAGGCTCACGAGAAAGTGATGCCAAGGTAGTTAATATATCAACACTGAAGAAGACACTAGCTACACTGATTCTTCAGCTACGTTCTTCTTGTCCTCTGTTTCTCTCCTAGCCCTCTCTGCTTCTTTTCTTTTCCTCTGTTTCTTGTCCTGAAGAAACTCTGCAAGAACCCGTAGCGCGACGTCGATGTCCTCGCTCCGCAGCAGCATCTCGGACACCTCCGCCGGCGTCACCTCCACCTGAGAAAGCAGTTCTTGAATCTCCCCGAACAAAGGGTGGTCGTTGACGAGGAAGTAGTTCCAGGCCAGCGTCTTGAATGCCTCCCAGCAGCAGTAGCCCATGTAGACGTGCATATCCATCCGCCCCGGCCGCAGCAGCGCCGTGTCGAGGCGGTCCTTGTAGTTTGTGGTGAAGACGATGATGCGCTCCTCGCCGCACGTAGACCAGAGCCCGTCGATGAAGTTGAGCAGCCCGGACAACGTGATGCCCTTATTAGGCAGAGCAGCCCTCGGCGCCGGCCCCTCGTCGTCGGAGTCCGACGTGTAATCGGGGTCCTCCAGGACGTCGGCGGTTTCCCTCGACGCGGCGGCGTCGAAGCAGCAGTCGATGTCCTCGATGAGGAGGATTGATTTGTTTGGCATGGCTATGAGCAGCCTCTGTAAAGCTGAGTTGAGCCGCACCTCGGAGAGGTCGAGGTCATAGATGTTGAAGCGGAGGTGGTTGGCCATGGCTGCGACGAGGCTGGACTTGCCCGTGCCGGGCGGGCCGTAGAGCAGGTACCCGCGCTTCCACGCCTTCCCGATCCGACGGTAGTATTCCCTGCGCTTGAGGAACCGGTCAAGGTCGGCGATGATGGAGTGCTTACGCGCCGGGTCCATGGCGAGCGTGTCGAACGTGGCCGGGTGGTGGTGCGTGATGCCGTGCCAGGACCGTCCCTCGTTCATGAAGATCCTGAGCGCGCGGTCACGCCGCATCATGTCCTCCGCCGTGGCCATCACGAAGGGCACGTACCGGTCCAGCGCCACGTCCGCGTGCTCCGCGTCGAAGCTGAGCTCCAACGACTCGAGCGGGCCGCTGTTCCCGCTCCCCTTTCCCTTCTTCCCCTCGTTCTCGGTCTCCACGGAGGTCCACTTGAACTCGACGCCGTCGAAGACGTCGGTGGTGACGCCCCCGGGCTCCATGCACAGGATCGTGTTCCAGCTGCTGCCGCCGCCGCTGGCGTCGGGGTCCTGGACGCGTGACCGCGCGAGGCAGAGGCGGCGCATGGCGCGCGGGTCGATCCGGGTAGCCACGTACGCGCGCGCCGCCTCGAAGAGGTGGTTCTCGTTGTACCCCGTGTCTTTCTGGCGCCGGATCACCAGCACGTGCCGCTCCTGCTCGCCGCGGCCAAGGAGCCGGGCGCGCACGAACGCCGCGCCCCAACGCGCCGCGGCGCGCACCTCGTCGGGGAGCAGCTCGCGCGCCATGCTGCGCGCCAGCACGGCGTACGCGGCCGCCGAGGCCGCCGTGGCCAGCGCCTTCTTGTACGCGTCCACCACTTTCCCCCCGCCGCCCAGCGACGGCGGCGCGACCAGCGGCAGGTGATCCATGGCTGCCGGGGGCTGGTGCGTTCCTGATGTCGTCGTTCTCGGCTCCGGTGCTTGCGGGCCGTGTCGTTGCGTTTGTCCTCTTGGACCCATGGCGTCGTGCTTATATCATATGCGACTCTCAGTCGTCGGTTCGTGTTCCTTTGGTTGTGAGAGAGGAGGAGAAAAGGTGCACGACGCATGCAAGTTCGTGCGAGTTTCCTAGATGCATCACGCACAGTGACACGATTTATCTCTAAGTGTCTTTACTTGACTCCGAGTCTCCTCTGCTTGGACGCTGTAAACTACGCACCACTGCACCAGTAACGTGCATGCGCACTCATCGTACGCCCGCGCGCTTTGTGTGCTCAAAAAGTTCTTTACAAATGGACTGACATGGCTTAACAGTTTACACGTCTTCGATTAATTCTTTCGGTTTGTTTTTTGGCAAGTGCGTTACAAGCGCTCGTCAAGGACGGCACTTCCTCCGCGGGGAAGCGAAAGGAAAGGAGCAGTGATGTCGCCCGTTGATCGGCCGGCGGGCAGCGAACGGACGCCGCTGTGATTCCTGGCGCAGCTGGCGTCGCATTTTGAACAGTCAAAGTCAAGTTTTGAACATTTGGTTTGTGTCGGTTTCAAAGATTGAGCTGTGTCGACTCATCTGTCAAGGGTCACACCTGGTACATACGAATAGGAAATTGGGGGCGTAGATCGCTGGTGCGTTGTGCCCTTGTCCGCTCACTGATCGGCCTACGGACTGTGTGGCGTTGTGCTGCCCTCTTCGACCAATGGCCTCGTGCTTAAAAGAAAGTCGTTGTGCATGTCAATAAGAGGAAGACGCATACAACTTTTTGCCGGTTTCGTGGATGGATGAGAATTGGTTGGCGGTGGTCTGAGTCTGATCTTTTCTTTTTTTTGCAGGTATGTAAAAGTCTCCTGCCGTATGGTCTTTACGAGCCATGTCATCATACACATTTTTTTTTTGCGAGGAATCATCCCCTTTTACCTGTGTCTTAAAACAATGTTACTATTTTCGTAGCACTACCACAAATAGGATTTTTAGTGGCGACAGTCAAAAAGTCGAAGTGGCCCGAGCCAATATTGGCAGCCGCTATAATGTCAACCGTCGCTATAAAAAACCCATATTTATAGTGTTAGTTGACAATATCAACCGCTGCTATGTAGGACATACTAACGGTGGTTGACAATGTTAATCACTGCTATAAAGTACCCAGGCTATATAAGCCGTGTTCGGGCAACTCAGATCCTAACTCGAACAGTGGCAAGCCGAAATTTTGGACAAATCACGAAAATTAAAGGGGAACATTTTGAGTTTATTTTTTTGTAGGAATTTGCCTCCGAGGTAAGGGGAACTCATCGCATAGGTTTTTTTTTCTCTATTTTGAAATTAAGTTAAAATTTGGATTTTAAGTTTGTTAGATTTTCATTAAATTTTAGCTAAATTCTTTTGATTTGGATGACTCTATTGGGTTGTAGTTGAACTTTATGAAGGCATACATCACCTCCTTTCATCACTACAGAAAAAAAATATTATATCTAACTTCTTTTATGTTAATAAAAATTTATATCTAGTTTGGTTTTAAAAGAGAGACAAGGTAGTGTTAGGGAAAGAGGGATGTTAATTTTTATAAATTCTTGATAAAAATTAAATAATATCTAAAATAATTTGATGTTTATTTTATTTTATCTTAAATAATATTTCTCACTTCATATAATTTATTTTTCAATATATATATATATATATAGTAAATATTTAAATTTTTTGTTACACATATTTAATTAATTTCTAACAATTTTTGGATAGATCGTGATAAAAGTTAATTAATATATAGAATAATTTGATGTTTGTTTCTACCTTGTATAATATTTCTTACTTTATATAATTTATTTTTCAATATATAATTTTTTGATACATAATTAATTAATTAATTTAAAATATTTTTTTTGTTCTCGTTCAAGGTCGTTTACGATGGATAGAACTTGGATGCACGAGGCACCAAGATTGGATCCAATATTTTTACGAGAAGTATTTAAATTCGTCGAAAGGGTCGCACAACATGCTCGACATGAAGGGACAACTGATATATATTGTCTATGTTTTAATTACAAGAATCAGAGGCTATGGAATGATATAGAAGTAATCAACTCATACTTGGTGCGGAGGGGTTTTGTTGAGGGGTACACGAGATGGATAAAACATGGTGAGAACAACATGGATGATATAGAATTTGATGAGCCCATTAAAGTTGAAGTCGAGCCTGTCAATTCGTTGGTGCAGATGCAACGGAGTCGCTTGGTGAAGCTGATTTTGATGTTGAGGAGTTGTTATATCACATATAGCCGCATGTGTTAATCAATGCCGACACAACTAAAGGAATTAACGATTTTATAGAATAGAGAAGGTATCAAATGATCCATTATATGAGAAATCTAATAGATGTGGTAATGAGTTTACCGCCTTGTGTATTGTACTTGAGCTGATGAAGCTGAAAGTCATGCATGGCTGGTCGGACACTAGTTTTACGGATTTGCTGGAACTTATTTTCGATATGCTATCGAAGCCTAACTTATTGCCAAGGACAACATACCTTGCTAAGAAGCTGATTTCCTCACTTTCGTTGGGCGTGCAAAAAATTTACGCGTGTCCAAATCATTGCATATTGTATTGAAAGAAGCATTAGGATGCTATGAGATGTCCAAGGTGCAAATACAGTCATTACAAGAGGAAGAACGATTACGATGCCGATGGTGGCGTGAAGAATACCAAAAAGGGAAGAAAAAAATAAAAGAAGTCCTATCATCAGTGATGATAGTATGGTTCCCACCTTAGTCATGTGGTACTTACCTGTGGTTGATCGCATCAGACACTTGTTTATCAACCCTAGGGATGTGGCAATGATGACATGACATGCACGCAAGGGGGATGGTAAGCTCAGGCATCCCGTAGATGGAATGCAGTGGAAAAAGTTTGATGAGAATCATTGAGACTTCTCTGATGAGAAAAGGAACCTACGGTTTGCATTGAGTATAGACAGGATGAACCTTTTCGGTTAAATGAGGAATCCGCATATCACCTGACCAGTGATACTAGCAATGTACAACATTCCACCATGGTTATGCCATAAGCATAAGTACCTACTGCTGACCACTCTTATATCTGGATCCAAAGAACCTTGAAACGACATAGATGTGTTCTTAGTACCATTGTTCGAAGACCTGTAGAAACTATGGTTAGAGGAGATCCGTATATGAGATGAGTTTTGAAGAGAGTACTTTATGCTCAGAGCAATTATTTTTTGTATGATAAGTGATTCCCCGGCACTAAGAACGCTATCAGGACAGGTCTAAGGAAATGTGACATATTTTATATGCGTTGATGATACATCTCATGTGTACCTTCCAGCATCCCAGAAACTAGTATACACGTGAAACTACCGATTCTTACTAGCAAAACATAGGTATCATGCGATGGCTAGACACTTTGATGGCAAAGTTGAGAATGGCATAAAACCTCGATGTTGGACTGGCAGGGTCGTGTTTGACCTTGTTAAAAATATCAGTGTTGTTTTTGGAAAGCCGGTGAAGAAAGTCAAAAAGGCAAAAGGTCTCACGCTATTTAAGAAGAAATCTATTTTCTTCGTATATTTCAATTATTGGAAAGAATTGAAAGTTAATAATGTCTTCAACTTGTTGTATATTGGGAAGGGTGTATTTGACAGTACTAGCAGACTTATACTCGACCAACCTGGTAAGACAGAGGATGGACTCAACACATATAGAGATCTTGTAGAGATGAGAATAAGACCAGAGTTTCATTCAAGGATGAGCTAGTGAAGGCTATTGAGACCAAGGAACATGGTGATCGGGTATGAGGAGTGTCATCATCGATAACATGGAAAGAAGGTTTCTCTGGAACATCCTCACACTTGTACAAGAAGCATACATTGCACAAGAAAGAGCAAGAAGAGAAAGCCAAGGAGGATTAGAGACAACAACTTCTTATGTTCGCTATCAACAAACAAAGCGGTCATTTGTACCCTAACCTGCAGACTACTATGGATGACTTCTTACGTGGTTCATCCTCATCCACGCAGCCATCAGTATCCATGCAATCATCAGTCTTCGGTCAACGACATCAGTCTCCATGCAATCAGAAATGGAGGACATCACTAAGGATACTCCTTGTAAGTTGCATGTGTCATTTGGTTACAAGGGGAAGACGATGAAGGTTGCATCCGACATGACATTTCCAGGCCAGATGCTCCATAACAGGGATATCCCCCCTTGTTATGTACTTGCCACCGTGTTGAAAATAGTACTTGGCTATGAGGACAACGAGATCGAATGCCCGATACCTGAGGCAGGTATAGAATCTCTCCAAGGTGAGCTCAGCTCTTTCATCATTTGGAAACATCGTGATGTTGTCCTCTCACCACGAGCTTCTCCACCCTCATAATCTGGTCACGAGTCCTTCCATGCGAGCCAGCCAGTCATGACAACTGGACAACAGTCTCCCATGTCTACGGTAGCTTCGGGCAACATGCCCCAATCTCCTCATGCGGAGGATGGCTCGACTCTCAGTCCCATAATCTACTCTGACAGCAAGCCTCTTTCATAGACTGTTCAACTCGAGCCTTCGCTTGTTGTCGTTAAGGCTCCGCCAATTCAAGTCCAGGCTCCGGAAATTCAAGTCGAGCCTTCATCAACAGCTGCAGCGACGGTTGAAGTTCATGCTCCGGTAATCCAAGTCTAGCCTACGCCAGTTGTCGTCAAGGCTCCGGTAATCCCAAAGATGATTACCGGTTTTGATAAAGAGCCAAAGAACCCAAAAGCAAAAAATGATATTGATAAGTACTTGGCTGGATTAATAAAATGTCTAGCAAGCACCGATAAGCTCATCCTGCAAGAACATGATTCTCTAAATATAGCATCGTACGACGATCAAATTTTGGACAATCCTGCTGACGATGCGGACTACCCGACATTCATATTCGGTAAGCCCCTTATATCAAACACCATGTATAATCTTTATAACCATTGATGATTGAATCCCCAAGGTATAAATATTTTGTAGATGACAACTATAAAATTGTGGGCTAATATCTACATGATTGTTGTCTATGCAGAAATCATCTCTAAACTCTACTACAAATTATATGGATAATAATTACCTTAGCGATTAATGACAATGAGCACAAGTATGAAGGTTTGATGAGCTTGATAGAGTCCAAGGGTTAATAGAGATGTATCAAAACTAAGGAC
The DNA here is from genome assembly GCA_032690845.1 of Eleusine coracana subsp. coracana. Lineage (NCBI taxonomy): Eukaryota > Viridiplantae > Streptophyta > Magnoliopsida > Poales > Poaceae > Eleusine > Eleusine coracana. Next base: position 48,195,796 of record CM064430.1, read on the forward strand.
AAGCGATGGAGCAAGTGTTATAAACACTTATCTAGTTGTTAGGGCTTTGAGTCCATAGGAAAAGCAGGACTATCAAGGGGTCTAGATCATTTCTCTTAGATCATGTCTAGTCGATGATGTGCATGGATAATCAGTGAAATTAAAGGCACTAGGTGACAGAGGAGAAGCCAATAAGCTATTCGGAGAAGCCAAGAAACGAAGTCAAGTAAGGACGAGAAGTTTCAGCATCTGAACATAGTTATCGGACAGAGGGGTCAGTAGAGACCAGACTGTACGGTCACTAGGAGAACAGAAATTCCAGATAGAAGACTCAGCGTGGAATCTGTCTGTACTGAAGTCTGAAAAGACTGGATGATCCGGTCTACAGACTAACGTTTTAAAATTGTGAAAATCTATAATGTGAGTGGATGATATTATACTTTCACAATTTTGACAACATGCACCCGATGATGTGTGTGCTGCATGCTTAATACTACTAACATGTTTTTACATCCGTAGCAACACACAAGTATTTTGCTAGTTATATTATATAATTCAAATCTACTTCGAATCTACGGTTTTCAAACTGATTCTCCTTTCATACTGAACGAAAACCGTGTGACATCTTAAATAGCCCACCACTTCCTTAATACTTTTACCGCTTCTCCTTCCCGGCCGATCCACTTCCCCTGCCGCTTACAGGTGGCATGGCAAATTTCGGCATTAACAACATGGTAACAAATTAACAGGTGTGGATAGGGGTGAAATCGGCTGGAAAACCGACCCATATTGCTCCGTCCATATTCTATTTTATATTTATTCTTGGAATCGGATAGTATCCAATATGAATTTGTTATGGATAGTATCGGATACGATTACGAATTGAATCGAATACAAACCAAAATGTCACAAAATCTCATCGGATAACACGTAAAACATAAGTCTTATATGCTACGATAAATCTACCATCCTAAATGTTCAAAATTCAATACTAATGCTTTTTTCAACTCAACAAATAAATATATGTATAATCTATTAATTTAGATACAATCGTCTATTTCGTGTCCACAAAGTTAGAAATTGAATCCAAGTCGGTTTCAAATCTCTCACATTAAGCATCAATTTTCAAAAATCATAACTCCCACGTCCATAGATCAAATGAGACAAACTCGGACTCTATTTTGTAGCTTTCAAAAAGTTCTATAACTTTGATATTCAATGGATCTACAGATTCAGCCATCTTTGAGTTCAAATATGTGATGCAAAAATATCAGTTCTGATTCGAACACCTCTACGTAGATCTTCTTGCAGGGCCCATATCTCCGTAGCTCTGGAGTCCAAATAATATGATACATATATATTCTAAAAAGCTCTAGATCTTTAACTTTTATAGTCATACTTTTTCCATTAAAGCATGTATTGAAGTCCAAAACTACGACACAATATAGTGCTATTTATAGAATGTATAAATTGATTTTTTTTCTTTTGGATAAACCTTCTTGAAATCTTTAGTCATTGGTTCACGACCTTAGGTAATCTTTAGTCATTGGTTCACGACCTTGGGTTTATATGTTAGACTTTATATACGTCTAGAGGTGTCTTGTATGTGCCATGTGCTTGTGGAAAGCCCTTCTTGCATGGCGAGTCGAGTTTTATATCGCTACTTCTATCTTTAAACTATTTTAGTGTCATTTCATATAATTTTACAACATACCACTCAAACAATACTATATGTGGAAATCGTCAATATTAGAGATAAGAAAACATATTTATGATGAGAATATGGTGAAAAATGATTGCTTTTGGCATATAAAATGAACACTAAGAAACATCAACAATAATATAAATATGATTTTTATATAAAAATGTTAATACTACTATATATGTCTAACAAATATATTATATAAATAATTTTTTTATTTAAATCATACAGAGTGTTTTGTTTTGTTTAGAGGAGTTTTACTATCCAAAATACTGGCCAGTAGCAGTAGTTTGAGGGTAATTTCATAATTACACTATTAAATAATAAATTTATATTTATTTTCACGATAGAATATTAAGTTTATGAAATTATTAAAATGTTAGTTTATCTTAAAAAAATAATAAAACATTAGTTATTAATCAAATTGTTAATGTAGCTTTATTTATAACAATAAAAACTAATTACTATAAATCTACAACTTTTATTTTTTCCGATATTGCCCTCAAATTAAGAAACTACTGACCAGTAGTTATGATTTTAGATTATGAAATCTATACCGTTAGATCAAACTACTGGCCAGTATTTTGGACAATAAAAGTCCTCTTTTTAAACCCATCGCAACGCGCGGGTACTTGCTAGTTATCAATATGTCTCATATTGTTTCGTATTCAATTTTAAAGCTCTCTAATGGAAAATGCAACTAATATGACATCATTTTATTAAAAAAAACTAATATGTCATCAAGTATTTTTTTTTTCTGCGTGTTGGAAAAAAAATGTTTTCTGAACGCAGTTGCTCAAGACTGAAATTGAAAACTGTCTAGTCAGATAAAGAAACTATCACCGAAATTGTAAGTCGGTTGAAATCCTTCAGCACTATCACCGAAAAGGCAGTTGCCTCAAGACTGATTATCTTGTAAACGCATATGATTCTTAACTGAAATTGAAAACTGTCTAGTCAGATAAAGCACACATATATAGATGCTAACTGAATCCTTGTTCGTAACTGGGTTAAGTGTAGCTACAGTTTATGAATTATGAAAGTAAAAAAAAAAGATTGTTTTCTTCCAGAACATTCATTCAGAACAGATCATTATATTAAATATTTGAAATAGAAATGGGAAACATTAGTCAATAACAAGTATAGGACCGAAAATGTTTAATATTTGTGTCAATGTATAAGGATAGGTTCTTCATGATAGTGGATCTGCAAGAGTACCCAAAAAAACAATGAAGTAATTGTCTCCAGACAATATTAATGGTGTAGCAATAGCAGCATGTGAAACCTTGGATACCTTATTTTACTTTAAATGCATGACAGGGATATGTTCCAGTCTTCCTTTTGCAACGCTTTCTTGCAAATTCTGCCGGAAGTCAGGGTGCAAGCCGTGAAAACGGACATCTTGAATTGATAAAAGAAACTCCATGCCATCAGGGACATTGACTAGTTTGTTCAGACCATAAACTCCTAGACACTCAAGAGAGAGCAATGCTCCTTTCTCAAAGTAAATTTGACTAACTTGTAGCATATCTGTCAAGAACATCCCCTTCAACTTTGGGAACCAACCATCATGGAAGCCCAGTTGTTGCCCCTCATATGCCCCTTTAAGATGTAAACTTGTCAAATTTGATAGTTTGGAAAGGTATGGAATTGGATTATCTGTAAGATGGCACCAGCACAAACTTAACCTGACAAGGCTATTTCCATGAACCGAGAACAGTGGAGATTTCAACAATCCTCCTGACAACCGACCTGTCAATTGAAGCGTCTGAAGTTGTGGCAACGTCAAATCATCTAGCATGAGTATCTCATCCTGGTTACTTGCCTTCACATGTAATCTCAAGAGATGTTGCAGCTTTGACAAAGAAAAACATAGTTGTGAGCAGTACTTGCTTCTTACATCTGAAATGTAAAGGCTCCTTAGTTGCTCTAGATTTCCCAGCCTCCTGATAAACTGTCTAGATGCTTGGACTTCATCTAAAGTTTGTAGTTCCCTCAAATTCAAAAGACCATCATCAGCTGTTCTAATACCTATGGAGTGACTGAAACTTAAGCTTGTGGTGTCAAGCAACTTCCAGACAAGTATGTGCCGTAGCTTCTTCAGTTTTGCAAACCCATGAGGGAAACTCACCAACTGAGTCCTTTCAAGACTGAGAGTTTGCAGATTATGGAGTCTGGTGATATGTTTTGTCAGCGATTTCACATTGGTATCATTGAGGCACAAATATTTGAGATTAAATAATCCACCAATTGAATGTGGGATAATCTCAACAGGTAGGCCTGACAAGTCCAGTACTGCAAGATACTTAGTTTTAGATGGAATCAGATCGGACCATGAAGAAGAGGGTATGGTTGTGTCAAACAGCAAAAAGGTACGGAGCCTCCATGGATTTATGTTCAGGTTGGCATCTGTATTGCATCGAAGCACTGACATACGACGAGAATCAGACGCGACCTGTACAAATCCAAAACTGTCATCATAAGTGGAACTAAAGCTCTCCTTTTCAGAAAGCTTAACTGCTAGTTCACGTACAAGATCATGCATACGAAAACGTCGTATCCTACCGAAACTATTCCTCTCTGTAACTTGAAGCATACTTCGATGGACAAGTTCGATGAGGTAACTTTCCGCAACTTCTTCCAAGCTCATTGATCCTCTATGTTCAACAAACCCTTCTGCGATCCACAATCTAATCAACTTCTTCCGTCGAAGGAGATAGTCTTCTGGGAACATGGCACAATATAAGAAGCAATTTTTTAAATAATTAGGTAGATGCTTGTAACTTAAGTTCAAAATCCAGTCCACGTGGTTCAGATCCGGATTATTCTGCAATTCCCATATCAGTTGACTGTAGAAATGTTTCCAGACTGCTACACTTTTATCTCTTAGTGACAGTAAGCTACCGATTGCAACAAGTGCTAATGGCAACCCTTCACATTTCTTCACAATCTTTACACCCCAGTTCTGCAATTCTTGAGATAGATTAGGAACTTCAGCTTTCCGAAATACCTTTCTGCAAAATAAAACCCATGCATCTTGCATATCAAGAGGCTTCATCTTGATCTTGCAAGCTTCGTCAGCGATTGAAGCTACTTCGTCAATTCTCGTTGTGACAACTAGAATGCTTCTCTTGCCATTACAACTAAAGAGTAGATCTCTAATCTCCAACAGAATTCCAGCCCTCCATACATCATCCAGTATGATAATGTACCGCTTTTGTTCAAGAATTGTTTTTAGCACTGCCCTTAACTCCTCAGTGCTCATCTTTGCAACATCAGACTGTGTATTCTTGTCATTCACACATAGTTCCTTCAACATGTTTCTCAGAATATTATCAATTTTACACAACTGTGACACAGAAACCCATGCTCGACAATCAAAATGGGACCCTTGTCTATTGTAGACATTGTGAACAAGAGTGCTTTTGCCCAAGCCGCCCATGCCCAAAACAGCAATAGTACACAGAGAATGGTTTTCTGAGAAAAGTAATTTGGTCAAGATTTCCCTATATTTCTCGACACCGACAAGAACATGCTCATTGTCTGGTTGTTTGCTTCTCGTTATATACACTTCAGTTTTGTTAATATAGTCTGGCATCTCAATATCCAACCCACCAAGTGTTGGCATTATCCATCGGTCACGCCTGCATGACAGTTCTCTAAGCTTTTCATTTATTTTCTGGACTTCGGTAGCAATCCTGTCCAAGGAAAGCAAGGCCTGTGGACTCTTAACTACGTTCCTCAAAATACTCCGGGATCCCATTCGCTGGCGTTCACCAACCACATAAATGAACTGATCAACAATGTCTTCAATGTCATATGCCAGCCTCCTAACCTGGTTAATCCAAGTGTCCAACACCGTATCATTGTACCCCCTTGTACCTATTTTTATGAGGAATACATTTATAATTTCAAGTTCTTCCTTTATCAACTCCATGTTAGTAGGGAGTGATGCGACTGAACCAGCTCTTTTTGCAAGCAAAGGCTTTGCAATGTCAATCATCTCTCCGGCCACAGCAAAACTGATCTTTTTCACAGCTAGAAGAATAGCTATCTCTGCCATTTTTTTTTCTTAGTGTTTTGCTCCCAAGCTTTGCAACAAATTAGTTTGCCATGTTAAGCACCTGTTTCCACCCTGCATAATCCAATACAAACCAAAGACTAAGTAAACAATTTTGATGTGGCAATACAATTTTTAAACTGGAATTTCTTTCCATCAGATTATTTACTAATTTGAAGCATGTATGTATTCAAGCAGAGTGACATGGTGTTTGTATATGCTAATGATGATACAGGTGACAAAATTACAAATAGATTATCTAACAAAATCCCCAAGAACCGGTGTATAGTGGGATAGTATTACGCCACCATAATGTGAAGAGAGGCGGATGAAGATCAAAACATGGTATGGAAAAAGTGTCTGACAAGACACATGAAGGGTTGAAATATTGTCACAGTGATTGGACTATAGGAGAGCGTGGAAACTAGCAACCTACGTCCCAGAACCATTATTTAGACTATGGTTATCATAACTTCTTTTTTTTTTTATGCAACTGGAGAGCCGAGGCTCTACAGATTATATATTACGAAAAAGTAAAAAAGTTTGTTACAAGAGGTAAAACAGTAAAAATAAACGTTAAAAGAAAGAGTCTAGCCATTCTCTAACTCTAGGAAGATGCCTTGTATTCATCCTTTGTAACAGGAGAGTGAACCCACTCACAAATTTCTCCCTGCACCTTTGCACTGTTGGATCCTTTTGATGGAAAATCCATTCATTTCTTACTGTCCAGATGGCCCAAGTCATAAGGATAATTATTTCCATTGCAAACTCCACATTGAGCTTTCAGCTTGAATGCAGCCATTGGTTGGATGGTAGCAGGATAAGTAATCCCTAATAAAGCACAGCATCTCTTTGCAAAGGAACATCTCAGAAACAAGTGTTTCAGTGTTTCCTCTCTTTGCCAAATACACAATTCACAGTCATAGGAATCCAAATGCATGTTTCTGCACCTAAGTAGACCTCTGGTATTTATTCTATCATTAAGTATAAGCCAGAAGAACACTTTGTGCTTTAGCTTACATGAGGAAGCCCATAACCAGTGGAAAGTTGAATGGATCTGCAGATGGCCTAGCAAATGCTTGTAGGCTTTGTTTGAGCTATAATTGGCAGTGCCCCAAATGTAGGACCAAATATCTGGACCTTCAGACCAATGAAGGCCCTGAATAAATTCTTGCAGTTCTTGTAGCTGCACATAAGCTTCCTCAGAAAGGGGTAGGTGAAAAAGATTTAATAGCTGTCCACTCTGAACAACCTGTCTTGCTGAACAATTCCTTTGAAATTATCTAGAAGTTTGAGAATGTCTCTCCACCAGAATGAGCCTCTTCTCCTCTGACCTGGTAGTTGTCGATTTGGATAATATTTTTCCCAGATCATATTTACCCACGGGAGGTTACCTTATTAAAGAACTTATGCAAGTTTTCATTAATAGTGCATCATTTTTTGTCCTTAATTTGATGACACCCAATCCACCCTCTTTCTTGGGCCTAGTTGATCTATTATTTTTTCCTTCCATCATTCTCTCTTTTCATTTTTCGCCTTTTTTACTTTGTTTTGACTTTTCTTGTTGGTTCTTGTGGGTTTCATCTCTTGTCTAGCTCAATATGTTAGGGCCAAAATGCTTTGCTGTTGTTCTAATAAATAAATGGATCAAGATGCTTGAAATTAGTATACCACGTTGAAGGGTGGAACCATGGAACAACATTAATATATTCATTTTAAAATTTGAAGGGACAGCAATAAATTCCTTTTATTCAGACATAGCACATACCAAATATCTACCTAACCTGAATCCATCGTTCAAACCTAACTTGTTCATAAATAGCATCACATATGAACAAATAACGATTGTTGCTATCAAACCCACTTAAAGGATTAGTAAGAAAAGGATGCATCAGTGCGCGCAAAATGAAACTCGGTCCACTAATTGTGATGCTAATTACCTGCTCAGGTACAAGAAGACATTTGCCTCTTGAATCTGGAAAGCAACTTTTCCTCAAGCCACAATCCCAGTACTTGCTGATCTCCTATCAGTGTAATCAAGAGAACAATTATCATACAGCAAATAAATGATGGATTCCTACGAAAGAAAACATTAGCTGCATTGTGAATCTTGGCAATATTAAGGTTTGCAGTGCTCAATCTAGAGGGCAGAATAATTTTATAGATGTGACACTATGACATATGGAACAGTGTACTGTTTTAGAATGACATGGACACAGCATATAAACTCTTCAAAAGTGTGTGCTAATACATTACAGATACTATTTGCATGGTACATTTGACATCAATGCAAGGTCATAAAAACAAGCTAACTGATGAGGGTAGAAAAATCCATATGATAAAACTGGTTGGAAAAAAAAAATCAAACAACATCTTCAGTGAGATAAATAAAATAGGTCATGTCACACGGTCAACATTCCACAGCGACTGTTCGAGAATTGATGTCATTGGAGAACATACGCATCCTGACAGGATAATATAGTGATGATTGCTGTTATAGGTCATTGATATGCATTTGACACAGTAGTATGACATATATTTGGACAGGAAAAAAAGTTCACTATAAACAACCTTCGCCTAATCAAACAATTAAACATCTGGGAGGGAAAGGAATCATATGAGAGGTCCAAGAGTTCAGACGTGACTAACAACACAACATACAGCCAGCATAAAGGATTCTGAAGGAAAGGGTGAAATGAGAAGAACGGATTGTAGGCCATGGTTGCAAGAGATTGGTAACAAGCATGATCAACAATCATTCTATCAAGAAATCACTTCTTACCATGCACTGGCTGCTTCCAGTCTTCTATAGATTGCCTGCTTCGTCTGATCTCCTCAATACATGAGGCCTTACTGGTTACTATCTGCAGATTTCTTCAGACCGATGTGAATCTTCTATGTGGCATCTAACTACTTCAGATCCAACTGTGACCTGGGATGTGGTGTTAAATAGTCAAAGCCATAGGTTTCGAACAGGCTGGACATTACACTTTGACCAACAGGTCACGGTAGCTATAGCAGTGCAAGTGGATGAAGAACCTGTGGCTAGTGTTGGACGGGTACCACTCTTCGCGGAATGTATGGTGAAGCACGACAATAAATTTTAAGTAGTCGGAATGCATTGCATTCCACTGATAACTGATTACACGATAGCTGTGTTTGTTTCCTCCTTTTCAGATCTGTACATCGAATATTAGATACTAATTAAAAGTACTAAATATAGATTAATAATAAAATCTATTTCATAACTCTTTTTAAATGATAAGATAAATTTATTAAACCTAATTAGATCATGATTAGATAATATAACGTTACAGTAAACATAACTTAATTAAGTTTAATAGATTCGATCTCGTAAATTAGCAACTGTGTAATTAGATTTATATTTAATTTATATTTAATCACTATATATAATATTTAAATGATTAATATGATAACACTAAAATTTAGATCCTAGAAAACGAACATTAAGCCCATAAAGTTACCATTACCAACATACCATTGGGATTGTGACTATTTAAACATTTTGACCACTGCTCTAACACTAGATTGATAATGTGTTCATTTACTGTCCTCTAAATTTTAGTACTGTCACATCAAAGAGAACCTTGCTATTTAGAAATATGTTGATCAGTCTAATAACAAAACCTTTTTGTAGATGGGTGTTGATTTTTGAGATGTATCTAATAAGCTTAATTAATCTATATTTTGCTAAAGTGATGCTATAGTAACCATCTAATAATCATGGCTTAATTATTCTTATTAGATTCAATTAGTTTTTAATTAGATTTTATTTAGTACTTCTAAATAGTAAGATTTTTTTTTTGAAATTAATGGGTAGCTTCATTAATCAGAACGGTCGTTACACAAGGTATACCAGATGATATCTGGTGGTACATCAAACCAGACTGACTCAATGTTTTGATCGACTGATCTTGCTAACACATGCGCTACCTCATTACACCATCTACTAATATGAGTAAAATAGAACAAAGTTAAAGACTCATCGGCCAGCAACTTGATGTCCTGGGTGATGATTCCGGTCTCCGATCGATCCACTGATACCGAGTTCAGTTTCTGAACCATCGAAAGACAATCTGAAGCCACTATAACTTGCCTGAAATGGAGTGTGTTCACAAATTTCACTGCCTTGCGAATTGCCAATGCCTCCGCCACTTCAGGATTAGAAATGTTTTCAAAGCCTTGTTTGCAAGCAGCCAGAAAGTTGCCTCTGTGGTCTCTTATTATTATGCCCACTCCAATGCGGTTGCCATCTGAGAAGAGCGCAGCATCAGTATTTAGCATGACCCAACCCTCCGGTGGTGGCTTCCATTTAGGCCTGCTGGGAGCACACCTGTTAGGAAAGTTGGGTACAGCCATGTGCGTGAAGACCATATCAGCATAGGAAATGATCTTTTCAACAATACAGTGAGGGTGTAATTCCTTCTCGCCATTCCAAATAGCATTTCGTGCTTTCCAAATATATCAGAAACTTAAAGCTAGCAAGGTTGCCTCTCTCTCTGTGCTACTTGACAAGGTATCAAAAATCCATTTTCTTGGTGATGGCATCCATTTTTCTAACTTTCTTATCCCACATCTCCTTTGCATCTCCCTCCAAATTTCTGTCACATACTGACAGTTGATGAAGGTGTGTTCGAGTGTTTCATACCTGCCGCAGTGACCACACAATTTATTTGATGTGATGTTTCTCTGGTCTAATTGTTGGCCCATTGCTAGACAGTCATGAGCAAATCTCCAGAGAATAATTCGCATCTTTGGAGGGACTTAAACCTTCCACAACAGCCGCCACTCTTTAGCTGCTTCGCTATGGTCTGACTTGTCTCCCTTCCCTTTCACACTAGATTGTTGATATACATTTGCACACTTTGCCAACATATACGCCGATTTCACCGTGTATATACCAGATTTAGTGCAAGACCAAGAAGCATAATCGGTTGTTTGAGAGTGACTGAGAGGGATCCTCAGAATGGATTCTGCGTCAGAAGGAAAGAAACAGGTGCACACCACCTCCACATTCCACTCTCTTGAGTTCTCATCAATGAGCGCATTGACCTTCAGGCCATCCGAGATGTAGACCACTGTGTGTGTGTTTTGGATGACTAGACGCCTCTGGGATCCACCTATCTTTCGTAATACCAATTGAAAGGATCGTAGTGACCGAAAGGGGGAGGTGTGAATCGGGAACTATCACTATGTACCAATTTTGCCGAATACAACTTATCGATAGCAGTCAATCAACTCCTACACAATTCTAGTGGAGATCACACTAGCAATATAGTCCTATGAAAGATAAGAGCATCCTATACATGGTAGTGGATCACACAAGTCATTACAACACCTATGCAATTCTAGTGATTAATCACATCAATGCAACTCCTACTCATGCTAGTCTATAAATACGGAAGCTTAAACACTACTAGCAAGTAAGGAGCCTAAACATGCAAGTCTACAAGATAGTCAACTAGAAGAACACACTAGCATGAATAGCACGGTATGTAAATACGGAAAGTAAAGCATCATAGTGAGGAGTAGAGAAGGGGTTGGCTCATGATTTTTTTCCGAGGTCTCGGAAGTATGGCGCCTTCCCCTAATCCTCGTTGGACCACTCTCACCGGAGTCCCGGTCCCTCCCGCCACCAAGTGGAGTTCTCGCCCACGAGCCCGCAATCACTCCTCGAGTGAAGACATAGTGTACGTCACCGCTGCACAAAGCACAAGCTCGCCTCCCTCAAGAACTTGCCGTACTCCCGAGCTGACACGGGTGCTCACTATTGATACCCCTTCCAACGGCGGGCTCAAACCGTGTACAAACTTGTGACGGCCTTCACAACCAATCATGATAGGTCTCACCATAGACCAAGAGTAACAACCTAGATCACACCCTCAAGGACACCCTAGCCTTAGATGTGCAAGGTAGCTCCTTGTTACTCTCACTAGCACTCTCAAGATATCCAATATCCTCTCCTAGTGCTCTCTTCTTTTCCTCTTAGACCTTACCAAAGACTCTCAGGTATTCCACTGGACAAGAGAGGTCACAAAGACCCCAGCAACAAAGTTATATAGGCTCCCAACCTCAAACTACCTGTTGCTCCATAAAACAGCCTCTCTGGACGTACTGACCGGACACTCCGGTCACTGCAGACCGGACAGTCCGGTCTCCACCGGACGGCTCCTCCAGAGCCGTTGCTCTCTGTCCACTGCTTCCTCCTGTAGTGAACAGATTGTCCGGTCACTGGACCGGACCGTCCGGTCCACTTTCTCTCTCCAGTCCAGGAGCCTCTACGAAATGCACCTCTTCTGCCTTCCTGCACTCCTACTGATCGGACTGTCCGATCAGCAGACCGGACCGTTTGGTCTGTATGGAGTCTCCTGCTGACAGAGTCCTGCTCCTCGCAAGTAACCGTATAGTCCGGTCTCCACTGACCCCTCTGTCCGGTGTCTATGTTCAGAAGCTAAAACTTGTCATCCTCGCTTGACTCGGTTTCCCGGCTTCTCCGAACAGCTCCTTGGCTTCTCCACTGTCACCTAGTGCCTGTGATTTCACCGAGCAACCTTACACATCACCGACTAGACATGACCTAAGAGAATGACCTAGACCCCCTTGATAGTCCGGTTTTTCCTATGGACTCAAAGCCCTAACAACTACTCAAGTGTACCAAACACTTGCACCATAGCTTGTTCTCCGCTTTGATCCATATCCATCAACCCTTGGACTCCATCATGTTCACAAGCCTCCATGCTTGCGATCATCACCATCAATCGCCAAGGACACCATCATCCATATGATTTGTAATAGAGTTAAGAGATGATTCCTACATAGACAACACTCGTGTAGATGTTAGCCCACAATTTCATAGTTTGTCATGCATCACTAAAACATCATACCTTGGGGCGACCTCAATGGTCATGATCCTTACACCAATGTCTCTTCCATTACCGACCTGCCACATAATTCCTTTCTCCAAAAGCTTTTTCCTTGCCATTAGGCTTCTCCATGTGTAGGAACATGACCTTGTTGAGGTCGAATCCATGAAAGAACTGGTTGGAAAGTACCTTCCTTTCAGAACTCTTGCACACAAAGATTGTGGATCAATTATCAACCTCTAGCATTGTCTCCCTAGCATGGCCAGATTGAAAATTTTCATATCTCTAAACCCCATACATCCCATGAACTTTGGTGCTATGAGTGAGTCCCATGATTTCCAGTGCATCTTCTTCCTGCCCCCTTCTACCCCCCACCAATGATTCGACAAAGTTGATCTCATGCTCTCACAAATGCCATCTGGTAGGAGGAAACAACTCATGACATAAGTTGGTATAGCTTGTGCAACTGACTTTAGCAAGACCTCTTTGCCTGCTCTAGACATGGGCCTATCGCTCCATCCTTGGACCCGCTTCCACGTGTTCTCTGAGATGAAGTTGAAAGTTTGCATCCTTGACTGGCCTAGATATGTTGGCATGCCCAGATAGGTAGCTTGGACTGTTTCGTTATATACATTAACAATGTCCTTCACTTGTTGCTTAATGTTCTCTGGGTAGTGTAGGCCAAAGAATAAAGATGACTTTTGGAGATTAATCTTTTGGCCTAAACCCCTGCTGTAAGTCTGCAAAACATTGTTCAGAGTATTAATACTTCTCACATCTGTTCTTGTACAGAAGATAGAATCGTCGGCAAAAAGTAGATGTGAGATGGCTGGCCCAGCAGAACCATTTTTTACCCCTTTAAGGTGGCCCATGTGTTCTGCTTTTTTGAGTAATCGAGATAATCCTTCAGCACATAGCAAAAAGAGGTAAGGGCTAACTGGGTCCCCCTGCCTAAGACCCCTAGATAGTATAAAAGGTTCAAATAAATTTCCATTCACCTTCACAGAGTATTGGACTGATGTGACACAACGCATCACACTCTCTATCCATCGTTGTGCAAAGCCCAATTTCTCAAGAACACCCCTTAAATAACTCCGTTCTACTCTATCGTAGGCCTTCATCATGTCTATCTTAAGAGCAAAGAAAGGAGATCTTGCCTTTTGTCTTCTGATAGTATGCATGCATTCATAGGCTACTAGAACATTATCGGTTATAAGTCGCCCAGGGACAAAAGTGCTTTGCTCCTCCACTATGATGGCTGGCAACAACATTTTTAATCTATTAGCCAACACCTTTGAAGCAATTTTGTACAGCACATTGCATAGGCTAATGGGCCTAAAATTAGTTAGGAGTTCAGGGCGGGATACCTTTGGGATGAGCACCATTGTTGTGTCACACAAGCCTTCTGGTAATTGTTCTCCATTCAAGAACTCCCTCACTGCCTGACATATGTCTTCCTCAAGGATATCCCAATGTTTTTGATAGAACAAGGCCGGGAATCCATCGGGTCCCGGGGCCTTTGTCGGACCCATTTGGAACAAAGCTACATTGATTTCATCATTGGGGTATGGTCTGCATAGGTCCTCGTTTGTGAGCTGGTCAATCTGACTAGGAATAGCCTCAAGTATCTTATCCATGTCGGCATTAGGTTCCGATGTGAAAAGGTGTGTGTAAAAATCCCATGCCATTGTCTTGATTTCCTCCTGGTCTTCACATCTTGTACCATCATGTCTAATTAGATATTTGATTTTGTTTGTTCTTCTTCTTGCTGTTGCTCTTGCTTGGAAGAAAGATGTGTTGCGGTCCCTAGCCTGCAGCCAATCAATCCTTGAGCATTGTCTGACCATAATTTCCTCCCTTTCAAATAACTCGCACAATCTGTGTTCAATGTCCTGTTCTTCCTGGGTGTATGACCTTGTGGCACCATCTGATCTCAGCCTGGCCAATCGCTTCTCTAATTTCTTGATCTCTTTCCGCGGGGAACCAAAGTTGTCCCTACTCCAGCGAGATAAAGATCTAGCCATATTCATTAAATTTGACCAGGTGTTCTGAAGGTTTTTCTGACCCATGGTGCCTTCTTCCCAGCTAGTTTTCACAAAGCCTTGATAGTCTGGTGCTCTGCACCATGCTTCCTCGAATATGAAATTGTGGCATCCTGTCATCCCTTGATTTCCATAGGATTCTTTTGATAATAACAAACATACAGCTTAATGGTCTGAAGATGTGGTGATGATGTTCTCCACCTAGGCCTCGCTGAACATGTTTGTAAATTGGCCGTTACCCACAGCTCTATCCAACCTGACTTTCAAATTATTTTCTCCTTCTTGCCTATTGTTCCACGTAAATTTTGGGCCTGAAAAACCCAGATCCAATAATTGCAGTCCTCTAAGCACTCCCTGAATAGTCTCATCTGTTGCTCCCTTCTCACAGAACGACCCAGGTGCTCATCACTACTTAGTGCTTCATTGAAATCACCAATGCATACCCATGGTCCAGCCCAGTGTGCTCTAATGAATCTCAAGCGATCCCAAAAGATATGTCTATGCTCTGTTTTTGGTTCCCCCATAAACAAAAGTGGCTCGCCAAACTTTGTCACACCCGGTTCCAACGACCGAAACCGAATGCATCTGTATACGTGCCCAGGATCAAGTTTTTACGCACACAGGACAATTATTGTGATAAAAGAATAATATCTTTATTAAATCAATAATATTATTACAAAGGTGACCCGTAGGTCAAAACAAAAAAAGATTACATTGCAGCGGAATAAACTAAGCGTTGACATCCTTCAGCTCCCACAGGAAGTCGACCGGAAGACCGCATGCCTAGACTCCTCCATTGTCTTAGTAGTTGTACCTTCGTTCTCCTGTTGCTGAGCAGCAATGTGGGATATAGCAAGGGTGAGTACGTGTCGTACTCAGCAAGTGGGGGAAAAGATGACATGGGGCTAAAGATAAGGAATGCTTTAAAAGGGGTTTGTTGCATGAGCTTTTAATGTCCTATGGAACCTAATTACTAAGTGGGGTCATCCCAACCATTGATCCATAGGGTACTATTCAAATCAAGTCCAATCCCATTCACCATCCAACCATTTTCAACAATTCCAACCCATAACCAACTAATCTTGTGAGGATTCCAGGTCGCTCTTGACCGTGAGCACGGCTATCATGATAGTTTGATACTTTGTAGAGTTTGTACCACTTTACCCACAAGTCGTGATTTCGTCCCCTGTTGCCAGGTGGACTAGAGTCTCCATGTTGCCATGCCGGCCAAACACTAGCACACTTCCTTAGGTGTGCGGCTAGGAGATCACTACGAGGCTTTTACAAAGGGTCTCCTAGTACATGCTAACCACTAAGATTCCACTCCCGTCCATAAGTGATAGCCCATCAACAAGCAACTCATCACCCCAGAAGCCCCATCTTGAGCCATTTGGATACAAGGAAAGTCCTCTTGACTTCCATTCCTCGCTCCACCAAAATGCTGCACCGACACTGGGAGAACTCCTAATTAATCAGCCAAGCTGTTCCATAGCGGCCTTGTAATGGCACTGTTGTCCTGGGTTACCGCTCCAAGAACCAGTTCCTAGGATCTACAACAAGCCTACCACCACCAACCACGTGCCCACGGCACCACATCCATTCCATCCGGCTTGCATAGATCCCTAAGTCCATGTTGCTAACATAAATTACCGATCATTTTCTCACATAATATTGTTCGTTAATCAAGATTAATATTAACCCCAACATCCCACAAGCAACCTAAGCATTATCTACCCACAACCATCCAACCAACTAGTTCAAGGCGACAAGGGAAAGGATAAAGCAATACTAGGGAAACCCTAACAATAGGTACCCATTCATTTGACTCAAGCATGCAATTCTAAAATAATATTCATAATGGGATCAAAATGCATCAAGGACACTTGCCTGGAAATGGATGTTGCTGCTCAGGTCTTCAATTCACGATCTTGCGATTCCAGGATCAACACGTTCTCTAATTAACATCGCGCAGGCACGACATGCACACAATCATATAAACAAACCAAGAAACAGTACACCAAACAATAATAAAGTACTATAAAATCAATTTCAAAAGATAGTACTCGATTCTACGATCGCGTGAGCGCAAAAATCATCTAAATTGGAGTTACGAGTAAAAAGTTACAAAGGTTTGAAGGTACATGGTTAAAATAGTAAAAACAGATAGGTTTAGGGACCTAAAAGTAATTTTAGAAAAGTACAGGGACTTAATTGTAATATAATAGGGTGAAAATATAGTTTATGAAAAGTTTAGGTACTAAAATGTAATTTATAATAAGTTTGGGGACTAAATGTAAAAAGGTAGGACTAAAATATAAATAAAAAACTAAGTCCAAGGGTGTTTCTATAAAATTACATGGCCAAAATAATAATTTTAATAAAGTACAGGGGTGTCCCTACAAAAATACAGGGTTAAAATATTAATTCAAAAAGGTATAGGGGCTTTTCTATAAAAATACAGTGCTTAAAATAATTAAAAACAAATTCAGGGGCCTAAATATAATTAAATAAAGGTTCTAGATAAAAATTAGGTCTTAAATATAATTTTAACAAAACTCAGGGGTCTAATTATAATTTACCAAAGCTTCTGTAGAAAAACAGGGGCAAAGTTATAATTTAAATTAAACACAGGGGCCTATGTGCAAAGTCCTAACATTATCTAGAAAATAATTGAATTAATTTTTTTAAAAAAACTGTGGACCTGGTCTATGGTTATGTGGACCGACGTTGACCGATGGTCCACGGGTCCACCATAGACCATCGGGTCGGCGGCCATGGATGGCCTCCCAGAGCTCGCCGGGGAGGCGCACCGTGACGCGGTGGCCGGTGGGGGGGGGGGGGGGGGGGGGGTTGCTGGGTACGCGGTGCAGGGAGGGCGGCTCACCGGCGGCTTGCGCGAGTGTGGGGGATGCCGGAATCGCGCAGGCGACGACGGTGATCGGTGACGGGCTTTGGCGACGGCGACGGCGATTGCGGGGCCGACGGAGATGGGACGCGAGAGGTGGTGGCAGGGGAGGCCGAAGGGAGGCACGAGGGCCGGGTCCTGCCCTTTTATAGGGGCGCGGTGCCCTAGGTGGTGGCGCGTGCATGCCGAGGTGGCGGCAGCGACAGCTGGGGCTGGCGGTGTGTTAGGGTTTCCAGGGTGGGGGTGCGTGGGGCGGCTGGGCCGGGCGTGCGCGGGTGGGCTGGCGCGAGGTGGGCCGCGCTCGTTGGGCCGAGTGGAGCTGCTGGGCCAGGCCGACCGAGGGTAGGGAGGCGCGTGGGATGGGCTGCGGAGCTGGGACAGGCCCAAGGCCAGAGGAGAGAGAGGAGGAAGCGGAGAGTGGGCTGCATTAAGGATTGAGGCTGAGTGCGGGGGAGAAAGGGGGAGAGGAGAGGAAAAGGGGAAACTGGGCCGGGGAAGAGGGAATCGGCCCAGAGGAGAGGGAGGGGTTTGGGCTTGGCTGACTGGTTTTAGCCCAAAGGGCTGCTTCCTCTATTTCTGCTTTCTATTTTTCCCTCCTAATTTCTAACTAAAGCGAACTTGATTCCTAAGCAGATTTTTAAATACCTTTTTGCACTCAAGAAAATCCTAATGCAACTAGGGCAGCATGAATGCAACAATCAAAATAATAATAACCTAAATTAACTTATTTAATTAAAAAACTAGTCCTTTTGCCTAAAATAAATTATAATTCTATAATTAATTAATTTATAATAAAATTTTAATATATTATTAAAAAAATGTTGAAACTTAGTGGAATTGGGTCACAAACCAAAATTGGAAATTTTGGTGTGTGACAAACTTGCCCTGAATCTTCTTTGACTGTAACATCAATGAAGTTATGACATAGAGACTGGAGCTGGACATTTAGGGTTGAAGACCAAAAAAGCGCAAGACCACCACTCTTGCCATCACGGTTGACTGGCAAGCACGCATTGTAGCCCAAAGATCACATAAAACCTTTGACTCTTTCTCCCCTCATTTTAGTCTCCGATAAAAATAGGAGGGAGGGGCGGTATTGCTTCTCTAACCAGCGAAGTTGTCCCACTGCCAAGTCCCGCCCCAATCCTCGACAGTTCCAGCTTAAGAGATTCATGGTGCCCGGCGGGGCTGCGGGGCAGCCTCCACCGATCCAACAAAGAGTAGGTCCATATCATTCCTCTGCTTCTTTATTGTCTCCTCTTCTTCCATTTCTAATTCTGTGTCCAGCATGTCAATTTCTGATATTCTCGAGCCCTGCCGCTTCCGGTTAACCACAATTAGAGCCATGGCATCATGCTCTGTTCCAGAATCTTTAATTATCCGGGCTCGAGTCTGTCTGGCTTGCTTCCTTTTTGTTCCTTGACCTTTTGGTGGGGTTGGAAAATTTTTTTTCCTAGTCCCCCCTTTCTCATTCCTGTCCATTATTTTCTTCCCTTTCCTAGTTTGTTGCTTCCTGGGTGAAAGAGCATCGTCCTCTCGCTCATGTTTCTCCTTATCCTTTAAATTCGTTGAGCCTCCAGTATTCCTGTTGGCTGATGTACCATGAGGGTCATCCATGTCTTCACTAGAGCTGTAATGGCTCTTAGAGTTGGCATTACGGCCACCAGAGTTAGCCTGTTTATCCTCCACCCATTTCTTCTTAAAGTTATCTTCAGGTGCCCTTAAATCCTTCCCATAAGGTAATAAGCCATCTTCTCCTCTCACAGCTGGTGTTGGACATTCAATTGAGGAGTGTCCAATGATGCCACATGAGTAACAATAATTTGGTAGTTTCTCATACCTCACATCATATATATCAGTTGTCTTTTTCTTCTCTGAGAAAACTAAGATGCAGCGAAACAATGGTTTTGATATGTCAGCCTGCACCCTAGCTCTCAGATAGGGGCCCTAGGCTCTACCATTAGCGTCCACTTCCACTCGCATCACACATCCCACCCTCTTGGCTAATTCCCAGCCCCATCTGTTATTCATCAGACCAAAAGAGAGATCATAGATACGGACCCAACATGCCATCTTGTTGAAATTTACCTCTAAAGGGCGAAGGGCTGGATCAAATTGTTGTATTAGAACTGCCTTCTTCCCAATATTCTATGGGGCTCCATCCAAGACACGATCCAGGTCTTGCCTAGACCCAAACTCGGCTATGAAAATATTGTCCCCCATGGATTTTGCCTCCAATCCCCTAGGATTACCCCACGCAGGTCGGAGAGCAGACATTATTGTTTGAAAGTGGAGAACACTTAACAATAGGACCTTACCAACGATGGCCAGGTCGGATGTACCTAGTCCCTCCATTGCCGTGTCGTCCACTGACATAGCAATTCTTTCCTCAGCCGTGAGATTGAGGCGCCCCAGCATTTCCTCTACTATAGCTCTTGAACCGGCCGAAGCATCCTCTGTCATGGAAGTCAAAACTCCGTGGCTACCACCTATAGCTCTCTTTGATGGAGATGAAGATCCACTCATCCTTTCAGATCCGGTAGGGAGGCCCTCCTAAATCCGCTCACCCTGACCCGCTACAGCCAAGGATGGGCATCGAAGCTAGTTCGCCCCTGAATCGTCCCGAACCGTTGCGAGCAGAGAGAGAGGCTGAGGCCTGGCGTTCTCGAGGGAGAGAGGAATCGAGAGAGTAAAGAAGCACAATCCACCTGCTAGATGGATATGCATAGAGATCCCAAAACCCTAGGTCACTCGGTCGCCATGGGGAGCCGAGAGCTAGAGGACAGGAAAAGACAGCGGTGAAACTATCGCTTGGCATTTGATAAATAGTAAGATTTTATTTGATGTGATAGCGCTAAAGTTTAGACCCAGAAAATAAACATCAACATCTTCAACAATTCTCCAAATAAAATAATTCTTCAAACACGTCCACAAAATACAAATTTTTGGAATCAAGTCAAAAACCCATTTCCAACAGGAGTCACATTCGACGTTAAAAACTTCTGTGCACCAAAAACCAGAGCCCTCGTTGAACCATACTTACTGGCTTACCTCGCTACGTTTCAGTTCTCTAAGAACGTGGTGGCTGTGGAAAATCCTGTTAGCAATTCACCCGCCAATCGCTGGATTAGGAACAAACAGAAAGGGGGTATCAGAAGGAAGAAGAAGGTAGGAATTGTATTGAGGATAAGGTTGTTAGTATCTGTTGAGTTATCGGTTAATTGTAGGCAAGTAGATCACAATAGAGAATAAAAACTAAACGCAATATAAAAATAGAGAAGATAATTTTTTTTTATTTTTGTAGTTCTAACAAAATTATAAAGGCGTGTCTCATCAATTATTTATAAGAGGAGAACCCTATTTTGTGTTGAACCCAGATTTGATAAGGAGCCCACATGGGCTAGTAAAAATGCATCTAAAATCCCCCAGTTGATTTTGGTGTATGATGACATAAGATTAAAAATATGGTAACATATATATGAAGCAAATGTGCAGACTATCAAAAGAATATCTAAACCCGCATTGTGAGATAGTTCATCCCTCTACAAAAAGAAGGAAAGAGAAAGGACTCAAAAGAGATTCAATGTTTAGCTTTTGTTATTTTATTGAGTCCATAGGTATGCCGAATTAGTAAGAGGGGTAAATTAATCTTGCTTGCTGGAAATTCATGTGCTCAAGTCAACCAGAAACCTTTGAGAGCCAACTAGCCACCAAAAGCCCAAAAAAAAAACCAACTCATTCTAAACCAAACAGAGAATCATGGAAGTTCCGTGAGTCATTCATGAAAGTTCCGTCAGTGTCAAAATCCTAGGGTTGTTGCAACACGAGAGTTATGGAAGTTACGTGATGCACATCACAGAAGTTCCATCATGACTTGTCTCAGTTAAAACCTATCCCGCGCAACGGCTCCTTTTGAATTCATGGAAGTTCCGTGGGTAACCACGAAAGTTCCGTAAGATCAAGAGTACACTGCAACTACTAGGTTTTGGAGTTGCTCTATAAATAACTAATCCCTCTCTCCATGGAGAGGATTGTACACTTTGCCATTCCACTCTACTTTTAGCCAAAGCTCTCCTTTCTCACTCATACACTTGTTCTTGACAATTCAAGCATTTGAGAGAGAGAGATCCAATCACCAAAAGATTCAATCCAACCATTCAAAAGCTTGAGCACATTTTTTTCCTCCCCAACAAGACTTAATTTACTTGTTACTCTTGGAGACTTAGTCTCCTAGACGGCTAGGCGTCGTCCTTGAATTTGCAATTTGTTGTGGTGAGATGGGGATGTTTGTGAAGGTGTGATTCGCCTCCGATGGAAAAGAAACAAGTGAAGGAAGAAATCCAAGCTCGATCTTTGTGATTGCTTGGCGGGGAAAAGGGTTGAGAGAGACCCGGCTACTTCGTGTGGCTCCTCAACAAAGACGTAGAAACTACTTAGTGTGGTTTCCGAACCTCGGGATAAATTTATGTGTCTCTCTTTACTTTCTCATACTTATTATCGAGCTTGGTTGTTTCCTTCATATTGTACTCGATCTACTTGTGTATTGTGTTGCTAGCTATCTATTGCAGGACTTAAGTTATTTCCTACATTAGTTTCACACTTAATCAAGTACTATATCACATCTCTATTTATTTTTCATATTTTAATAAACACTCAATTTCTTATTGAAGAAACTTCTATCATGGGACAGAACTTCATCACCACGGAAGTTCCATCAGAAACTGACAAAAGTTCCGTCAGTCTCTGTTTAAATAGTTTTAAGTGTTGTTTTCAGATTTAATTTTTAGATTACCTATTCAACCCCCACCCCCTCTAGGCAACTTTCAATTGGTATCAGAGCAATGATCTTCT
This sequence comes from Eleusine coracana subsp. coracana, assembly GCA_032690845.1. Classification (NCBI taxonomy): domain Eukaryota; kingdom Viridiplantae; phylum Streptophyta; class Magnoliopsida; order Poales; family Poaceae; genus Eleusine; species Eleusine coracana. Next base: position 48,218,219 of record CM064430.1, read on the forward strand.
ACACGGTTTAACAACTTGAAGATTAAAAGATGATGAAACTAGAACAAGGTGATAAACCTCAAGATCTTGCATCCGGTAGTGGTTTGCATACTGCCATGCCCTTCAACTATAGTGATGTGGCAAACGTTCATGAAAATGGAAGTGGAAGATTGGCTTATTTTGAAGGAAAAGATTTTAGTTGGTACTAACATAGGATGAAGATGTATTTAATATCAATTGGTCTGCCAATTTGGGAAATTATTGAGAAAGGATACACCTTAGAGGACAAGGATAATCCTACAACCATGGATCAACTCAACATACATCGCAATGTTCAAGCGGTGTTGGTGATTCTCTTATCCTTGAATCCTAAAGAGTATTCAAGATTCTCCAGAATGGAGAATGCCCACAAGATATGGGAGAAACTCATTTGTGCTCACAAAGAAGTGGATGTGGTGAAGAAGTCAAGACTTCAAGTACTCAAGAACCAATTCAACTTCTTTGTCATGAACAAGGGAGAGGAGCCTCAACAAACACATGATAGGCTCATGGAAATTGTCAATGAGAGAAAATCATATGGAGATAATATCAAGGATGAAGAAGTCAACTACAAGCTTCTCATGTCTCTTAGAGTTTGGAATCTAACTCTATGCACCATCATTGAAGAGAAGGATGAATTTGAGAGCTTCTCGACGGATGAAGTCATTGAAAGAATTAATGCCCACAAGAGTCATGATGATGAAGTCAAGAGAGTGAATGTGCTTATTGGTAATGAAAGCTCAAGCAAGAAGGACATAACACTCAAGGCCAAGAAAGCTCAAGAGGAAAATTGTGATGATGATGATCAGAATGATGATGAAGATAAAGACAATGAAGAGTTTGCCTTATTTGTGAAGAAGTTTGACAAATATGATCAGGAATGGCTTTACAAAGAAGAGCTTCAGTAAAGCAAAAGCTATAAGGACAAATCAAAGATGGTATGAGTGCCATGAACAAGGTCACATGATAGTCGATTGTCCAAGGCTAAATGGCAAGGGCAACAAGAATGAGAAATACATCAAGAAGAATAAGCCCAACAAGAAGCCATACAAGGGGCAAACTCACATTGACCAAGAATACATATCCGATAATGAAGAAGAAAATAATCAAGGTGGCATTGCTAACCTTGCTTATGGTCTACCACCAGCCAAGAAGTCACTCTTCAACAACCTCACCAATGATGAGGATGATGCCCCTGATGCTTCATGGCTAAAGAAAGCAAGGTATCTCCTAAATCTGATTTCAATAATTCCTATTATAGTGATGAAGACAAGGATTTTGATGAGTAGACCACTCCTATGGATACATGCAACACTCTTCCAATTCTGGACTTGCAAGGCCCAATGACTAGAGGATCTCATGCACGACGACTAAATTTAGAGGTGAGATCGTTCCTATGTTCTTTATTATATGTCACTTTTAAGAATGGTTTGCTACCTAATGATTATATTACGATTAGGAATCATGGAGAGGGCTAGGAGATGATGGAAGAAGATCTTGGGGACGTGGAGGACCATTAAGTACGTGGAAACCAAGATGGAGGTCCAATGAAAACCGACTTCGAGTCTATTTTGGAGCCTAGGACCAGTCCACACTAAAACGGAGGCCCATGATGCATACGGACTTGGTTTTCGACATTCTACATATGCATGAAAAGATAAGGAGAAGGCCTTTCCAATGGAACTGGTGTCATGTCACAATTCGTTCGGAGTAATCAGGAATGTTCAAAACAAGAGAGGGTCTCGAATCTGTCCTGGTGCTGTGTTACCTATTTTTTTTGGCCTTCGGGCTTTGTATCCAGTTAAGCCAATTAGGGGCGCATCCAGAGGATCTTGCACGATCCTAGGGTCTTCATAAACAATTGTCGCTGCACCATTAGGGTTCGGGTTTTACTTGGACTATTCTGTTCATAACATTTTCACCATCATATCGGTTTGTGAGATCCCAACTTCATGAGATTCATAATACATCTGAAATTGTGTTGCATTCTTCTTTGTTCTTACTTGTTGAAGGACTGAGAAGGTGACCAGAGGGGGGGGGGGTGAATGGGAGCCAATTAAAATTCTTCAAGAGAACTTGGCCTATATCCCAAAAACAACCCAAGCCAACCTCCAAACCGATCACCAAGACTACACACACCAACTCGTGGTGTACTAGCCCTAGGAGTGATCAACCACAACAAAGAAACACAGCGGAAACAAAATTGAACAAGAAGTGCTCAAAACAGGTCAGAACTGGATTCCCATCGGCAGGGCCGACAACAGCCATCGGCAGTGCCAGTTGGCACTATCAGCAATGCCGGTCACTCCCATCGGCAGTGCCGATGCGGGGTTCTCAGAAGCTACATACAGGGTCCATCGGCAGTGCCGGTAATACCCATCGGTAGTGCTGGTGCGGGGTTCTGAGACCCACCGGCAGTGCCTGTCCTGGTTGTCGGTAGTGCCGATCGACCCTGACAGAACAGGAAAAAGTTTCGGGATGAAGCAAAAACTTGGTCAAAACCTAATCAAACGAACTCCAAATGATGTGATTTTTGGACCAGTGAATCATCAACACATCATGACCGTAATCCTAGAAGATCAACTCAATTAGCTCAAGGAATCATCACGAATTTCAGATCTTGTGCCAAGAACACCAAAAAGGGGAAACTTGAGAAATCCTTCAAATCGAAGGTGCTAGAGCTATGGATTCGGTCAAGGACCTATGAAGGATTGTTCTAGCTCATCATAGAAACAAGTTCCTCAAGAAATCCGCCCCAAAAAATCATCCAAAAGTGAGATCGAAAATAACCATAAAAATAGCTCCAAAAATAGAGAAAAAGAGAAATTCGGGATTTAGGGAGAGAGAAAAATCTTGAGCACAAAAATAAATCTCATGTCATGGAAACATGCTTACAAGATCCATAGATACAAGACAAGGAAGCCACTTGAATGAAGTCCTAACACAAGGCTAATGGGGAGAGAGACACCTCTTCCAGTAGCCTTACCTCTCCTTATATAGGCCTAGGGTCCATGACCACTCTACCCTTGACCTACATAACACACCCACCTACCACCGGGGGCATAATCGTCCATCTTTCACCTCATCACCCGAATGCCATCGGACGCTTCACGTCTTTGCTTCATCTCCAAGCAAGCTCCATGATGGTGCCACGTGCACCACCAACCACCGGGTTTTGAGGCCCAAAACGGGAAGCTACCTTGCATGCTTCTCAAAGTGTGACTTGTCGATATCGACGCGTGTCATCTTGTCCTGCGATCCTGATCACCGGCAAGTCTCTCCCAGTCCCTATCCATCGGGCCCCCTTGTCACTTGCACCGGCATCCCATTCGCCTTGACTTGGTCAACATGTCGTCTTCATCACCACCACGGTTTTGAGGCTTAACCGCAAAACCATCCATGCTTCTTGCCTCTCCACGTGTACGGTGTGGATCACCCTTGACTTCACCCGGCATCCCGATCGTCCGGCCCCAAGTCCCTTACTTGTGCCCGATCCTCTCGTTGTTGACCGCCATGTCGACTCCAGTGACCTATACAGCATGAGACAAGCAAACACATTTCCCAACTCCTGCAACATCACCAATACCTCCACCAACTCCGGTTAGTTGAAACCATAATCAAGCACACACACTTGCAATCCCAAGATTCCTGCATTTCAACTCAAACACAAATCCGCTCAAGTCAATTACTCATCACATATATTGCAAACCATGGCACATATCCACATAGTTTCTCAATCTCCCCCTTGATGAGTACATTGACAACCTCAAATGCACAAGATTAGAGAGTGAAATGCGAAGCCGAATAAACTCATCCAAATGGCCAAACCCAAAGAGAAGGTGAAAACAAGCCATCTAGCACAGTAGGGATCACAAAACCAAGAGTTGGCAAAGAAAGCGACTTGAGACACAAAGAATGTGAAAAGTCCAAGAAAACGCTAAAGATCATGATATGCTCCCCCTCAACTTGTGGTAGGTTTCATGTAGTGCAATTTTAAGTTTCTTAGCATAATTTGTGCATGACCCAATATTTTCTCCCTCTTTGGCAATGAACTCATCAAAGAGGCAAAAAAAACCCAAGCAAACATGCAGAACATGAAAATGCAAACCTGAGGAGCTTCAACAATTATGCAAACAAGCATTTAACTTTGCTATCCATAAACATAGAGCCATGTATTGCAAAAGCAATAGCTCACAATCATACAAAGATCAAAAATAGATAGCAAGGTATAAACACCAAGAGCTATACAAGCTAAGCAGAAAGATTGACTAGCTTAGAGAGAATCAAATTTTGCCTATCATGAGAAAAACTACCACCACATGTGTAAGTACTCCCATCCAAGGCAAAACAAGCATCAAGTAAATCATAGAAATCTAGCCAGTTTCAATCTCAACTAGGGCAACAAGCATTCGCAGAAAATGAGCTTTACAAATGCTCACATATGCAACAGAGACTCAATTGATCAAGTGTTTATTGTTTATCCTCATGTGTCCTCTTATCCATATGGAGGGTCGCACGACTAGGTATGGCAAACACCCCGAGGCCTCAAGTCATAATGTTTGGATTTAGTATTTTAGAATTATTCTTGATCAAAAGCACTTAGCAGATTATCCATGATTTATTCACAAGACAAAAGAGCATGCCTTTGCGGCAAAAGGAACACACGTTCCCACAATGTTCCATCATAAGCTAAACATTTGCAAAGCCTTCCATTTCGCAAACAAAATGTACCAAGGCCAAGATATCCTCTAGAATAGCCTCAATGCAAATTTCAACAAGGATAAAAGCAATAATACACACGGTGAGCAAGTTTTAGCAAGATTAGTTCATAAGGTTCACACGAAGCTAAGTTTACCTTTAAGATTAGCAAGTTGCTCACATGAGTCTATAACAGGCCATCTAGAAAATCTAAGCATGAGAGATTACCATCACATCCACACAACTTAGTTCAAACTCAATCATAGCAAAGAGAAATGCAAGAAAGTATAAGAATCAAAGCTCATCTACCAATGCATATATTACATATGAGATGCAATGCATAAAAGGTAAGATACATATATACTAGTGAATACCAACTCCCCCTCAAATGATGTCATAAGGATGACACACACCAAGTTCCCCCCGAAGAAAAGCATGTCTAGTAGCATCTAGGGGCTTGGTGAGGATATCAGCTAGTTGGTTTCTGGTGTCGATTTATTTGAGCTCAACATCCCCCTTCTCAACATTGTCTCTCAAGAAGTGGAATCGCACATTGATGTGTTTAACCTTACCATGTTGGATTGGGTTTTTGGCTAAGCATATGGCACTGGAATTATCACACATGAGTGGAAAACTCTTAAAGGTTAACCCATAGTTCCTTATGGTAGATACAACCCATCGGATTTGTGAGCAGCAGCTAGCGGCAGCTACATACTCAGCCTCTGTGGTGGATTGGGCTACACTCGATTGCTTACGAGAAGACCAACAGATCAAAGAAGTACCTAAGAAATGGCAAGTACCAAAAGTGCTCTTCCTATCAATTCTACACCCAGCAAAGTCCGCATCCGAATACCCAATGAGATCAAGAGATGAAGATGTAGAGTACCAAAGACCAAACTCAAGGGTGTACTTGAGATACCTGAAGATGCGCTTGACAACTTTGTGATGAGTCACCCTTGGGGAAGCTTGAAAGCGAGCACAAAGACACACCGCAAAGTGTATGTCGGGTCTTGTCGCTGTTAGGTACAAGAGGGAGCCAATCATGCTCCTATACTCCCTTTGGTCCACCGCTTCATAGTCTTCATTAGGGTCAAGTGCCGTTGTAGTGGACATTGGTGTAGACAACGACTTCACATTGACCATATTGAACTTCTTCAAGAGATCCTTCGTGTACTTGGCTTGATGTATGAAAGTGCCTTGCTTGCACTACTTGATTTGAAGCCCAAGAAAAAAGGTGAGCTCGCCCATCATCAACATCTAAAATTCACTTTCCATGGCTTCCTGAAATCTGGACACAAGAACATGAGAGGAACCACCAAAGATGATATCATCCACGTAAATCTGAACCATTAGAAAGTCATTGCCATGCCTGAGAGTGAACAAGGTTTTGTCAACACACCCCATGACATTCCCACACTCTAGCAAGAAGGTCTTAAGCCTAGCATACCATGCCCTAGGTGCTTGCTTTAGCCCGTACAACGCCTTCTGAAGCTTGTACACATGGTTCGGGTATTTGTGGTGCTCAAAGCCAGGTGGTTGTTTTACATAAACCTCTTCTTCTATGAAACTATTTAGGAAAGCACTCTTGACATCCATTTGATAGAGTCTAATGCACTTAGAGGCAGCAAATGCAAGCAAGATCCTAATGGCTTCTATGCGTGCAACAGGAGCAAAGGTTTCCCCACAGTCTAAGCCCTCCACTTGACTGAAACCCTGAGCAACAAGCCTAGCCCTGTTTCTAAGAACCTCAACATCTTCCCCATGCTTGTTTTTAAACACCCATTTGGTTCCTATGACATTGACACCAACAGGAGACTCTACTAGGGTCCATACTTTATTTCTCTCAAAGTTCTCCAACTCCTCATGCATTGCATTAACCCAATGTTAGTCAGATAGTGCGTGTCCAATATCCCAGGGTTCAAAGGTTGCAACAAAGAGAGAATTGGTAAAGCAAGCGAGATGTGCAGACCTTGACCTTATTGTCCTCTCATAGAGATTACCGATCATTTGTTGAGATGGATGTTGACGCTGAATGCGGTGAGGAGCCTCTCTCTCAGAGCGTACCTCCCCCTCAACCATAGCTGGAGCTCGCTCGATAGCTGCTGAAGTAGATGTAGAAGCTTCTGGACCCTCTGCTAGAGTGGTGGTAGCAGCAGGAATAAGCTCGGATGTGGGATGGAATGACTCATCATCATCATCATCCAAGCTCCATAGTTCCTCTTCTACAAAGATGCTCTCCTCCATCTCCTTGGTACCTGCAGTCTCAATTACATTGCTTGCACAAGAGTTTGATTCATCAAAGGTTACATCATAGGACTCTACGATGGTGTTAGTTTTCAAATTCAAAACTCTGTTTGACTGACCATGAAGAGAGTACCCAAGACAGATGCCATCGGAAGATCTCGACTCAAACTTATCAAGATTGCCACGTTTGAGAATAAAGAACTTGCAGCCAAAGGCACACCAATGAGAAACTAAGGGCTTTCTCCCAAAATGCAGCTCATAAGAAGTCACATTAAGAATTGAGCACAAGAAAATCTGATTGGAAACATAGCAAGCAGTGCTAATGGCCTCAGCCCAGAATCGCCTCAGGGTCCTATGCTCATCGAGCATCGTCCAGGCCATCACCATCAAGGTTCTGTTCTTTCTTTCGACCACACCATTCTGCTGAGGAACACGAGGTGCTGAAAACTGATGCTCAATACCATGCTCAAGATAGAAGGCATCAAAGGAGGAGTTCTTGAACTCGATGCCATTATCACTGCGGATTACTCTTAATGCACCAGGGAGTTCCTTGAACAACCTCAAAGCTAAGCTCCCAAAGTGATGAAACACTGTATCCTTGCTCTAAAAAAAGTATACCCAAGAGTAGCGAGAGTAGTCATCAACAATCACAAGAACATACCACTTCCCACCCACCGAACGAACCCAAGAAGGACCAACAGTGTCCATATGAAGCAACTCTCCAGGGCGTTCAGTCATCACCAAATTGATTGGTGGATGAGAAGCGGCAATCATTTTACCATGACGACAAGGAGCACAAACCAAATCCTTATCAAATTTGAGCTTAGGCAATCCTTGGATCAAACCTAGGCCACTCAAGCGACATAACAAGTCAAAGCTTATGTGACCTAGTCTCCTATGCCATTTTTAGAGCTCAGAAGAAGATTGAGCAAACAAGCATTCGTGAAAACTAGGAGAACCAACAAAATCAGCCTGAAAAACTCTACCAGTATGAGAAATCTCAAAAACCAAGGAACCAATCAAATCAAGAACACAAGAAGCATTTTTCTTAAAGCACACTTCCAAACCAACATCAAGAAGCTGAGAGACAGAGAGGAGATTGTACTTGAGAAACTCAACCAAACAAACATCCTTGAGAGTGAATTTTTCATTTACCTTTACCACGCCTCTTGCCTTCACTCTCCCTCTCTTGTCATCTCCAAAGGTCACATACTCCCGGTGCTTCATGGGAGTGAGGCTGGAGAACCACTTTGCATCTTCGGTCATGTGGCGTGAACACCCGGAGTCCATCAACCATTTGTTCTCCAGGCCTCCTGTCACACCCGGTTCCAATGATCGAAACCGAATGCATTTGTATGCGTGCCCAGGATCAAGTTTTCACGCACACATGACAATTATTGTGATAAAAGAATAATGTCTTTATTAAAACGATAATATTATTACAATAGTGACCCGTAGGTCCAAAAGAAAAAGATTACATTGCAGTGGAATAAACTAAGCGTTGGTGTCCTTAAGCTCCCACAGGAAGTCGACCGGAAGACCGCATGCCTAGACTCCTCTATCGTCTTCATAGTTGTACCTTCATTCTCCTGTAGCCGAGCAACAATGTGGTATATAGCAAGGGTGAGTACGTGTCGTACTCAACAAGTGGGGGAAAAGATGACATGAGGCTAAGACAAGGAAGGCTTTACAGGGGTTTATTGCATGAGCTTTTAATTTCCTATGCATCCTAATTACTAAGTGGGGTCATCCCAACCCTCAATCCACAAGGTACTATCCAAGCCAAGTCCTACATCATCCACCAACCATTCCAACCATCCCAACCATTCCAACCCATAACCAACTAATCTTGTGAGGATTCCAGGCCGCTCTTGACCGTGAGCACGGCTGTCATGACAATTTGATACTCTGCAGAGTTTGTACCACTTTACCCATAAGTCGTGATTTCGTCCCTTGTTGCCAGGTGGACTAGTGACTCTATGTTGCCATCCGACCAAGCACTAGCACACTTCCTTAGGTGTGCGGCCAGGAGATCACTACGAGGCTTTTACAAAGGGTCTCCTAGCATGTGCTAGCCACTAAGGTTCCACTCTAGTCCATAAGTGATAGCCCATCAACAAGCAGCTCATCACCCCAGGAGCCCCCTCTTGAGCCATTCAGATACATGGACAGTCCTCTTGACTTCCATTCCCCGCTCCACCAAATGCTGCACCGACACAAAGAGAACTCCTAATTAATCAGCCAAGTTGTTCCATAGCAACCTTATGATGGCACAGTTGTCCTAGGTTATCGCTCCAAGAACCGGGTCCTAGGATCTACAACAAGCCTACCACCACCAACCATGTGCCCACAACACCACATCCATTCCATCCGGCTTGCATAGATCCCTAAGTCTATGTTGCTAACATGAATTATCATTCAACCCATGAAGTGACATAATTCATTAATCAATATTTATATCAACCCAACATCCCACAAGCAACCTAAGCATTATCTACCCACAACCAACCAACTAGTTCAAGGCGATAAGGAAATAGATAAAGCAATACTAGGGAAACCCTAACAATAGGTACCCATTCAATTGACACAAGCATGCATTTCTACAATAAATGTTATAATAGGTACAAGATGCATCAAGGACACTTGCCTGGAAATAGGTGTTGCTGCTCAGGTCTTCAAGTCATGCTCTTGCGATTCCAGGAATAACTCGTTCTCTAATTAACATCACGCAGACACAACATACACACAATCATATAAACAAACTAAGAAATAGTACACCAAACAATAATAAAGTACTATAAAATCAATTTCAAAAGATAGTACTCGTTGCTACGATCGCGTGAGCGCAAGAATCATCTAAATCGGAGTTACGAGTAAAAAGTTATGAAGGTTTGAAGGTGCAGGGTTAAAATATTAAAATTAGCAAATTACTATAAGACAGTATAAATAAATAATATTAATCACTATGATCGCGTTGGCGCAAGAATTACTTAAATCCGGGTTACGGTTGAAAAGTTATGAAGGTTTGAAGTTTTAGGGCTAAAACAGTAAAAATTGATAGGTTTAGGGACCTGAAAGTAATTTTAGAAAAATATAAGGACTAAATTGTAAAATAACAGGGTGAAATATAGTTTATAAAAAGTTTAGGGACTAAAATGTAATTTATAATAAGCTCAAGGACTAAAGTGGAAAAAGATAGGACTAAAATATAATTAAAAATAAGTGTAGGGTTGTTTCTACAAAAAAATTTAGGGGCTAAAATATTAATTCAGAAAGGTATCGGGGCTTTTCTATAAAAATTATAGTGCTAAGACAATTTCAGGGGCCTAAAAATAATTAAATAAAGGTTCTGGATAAAAATTAGGTCTTAAATTTAGTTTTAATAAAACTCAGTGGACTATTTGCAATTCTATAAAATTATAGGGACTAAACTGTAAAATATTAGGACTAAAAAATAATTACCAAAAAGTATAAGGTTGTTTTACAAAATTTTAGGACTTAAACATAATTTTATTTAAGTATAGGGGCCTAAGTGTAAAAAGATAGAGTTGAAATTATAATTAAAAATAAGTTCAGGGGGGTTCTATAAAATTCCATGGCTAAAATAATATTTATCAAAAGTCCAGGGGCTAAAACATAAATTACTAGAGGTTCTGTAGAAAAATTTGCATTAAATTCTAATTAGGAGCAAGATGAGGGGCCTAGGTGTGAAATTGCCATTTTCCTAGATTTTGAGAATTAAGTTAATTCTTAAATTGGTGGACCAAGTCTACAGCAATCGTTGACCGGGGTTTGACCCGGGTCCATGGGTCCATAGACCTGGCTCATACCCCTTCACTAGGATATCTTCCCGGCCGTTGGATCGGGATCGGGCGGCCGAGAGGGGTTCCGGTGGGGTGGCAGCCGTCAGCGACCGGGGAGGCGGCGGCGCCATGGAGGGCCTCGCCGGAGTTGGCCGTCTGGGTGCTCCGACGGTCGGTTCTCGGTGACGACTGGACAAGGAGGGAGAGGGGAGCGAGGGGAGGCTCACCAGTGCATCGCGCGGGGCCAGGGGTGGCCGAGGAGGCAAGTCGGCGACGGCGGACGGATCTAGAAACTCGGCCATGACTGGGAGGGGCTCCAAGCGACGAGCCTTGCTGGGGAGGGGTTGGCCGGGGGCGGTGTGGCCTCGCGATGGATGGCAGCACGTCGGCGAGGCTCGAGGAGGCCGTGCGGCGCCTTCGACGAGGAGCTCGCCGAGCTCCAATGGCGAGGCGACGGCGGCGCAGGGCAGCGACACGGTGTTGTGCAGGCGGCGGTAGTACGGGAGGTCGAAGGGGGCGGGGCAGAGGGGCGGATCCCATTTTATATGGGTGCGCAGCCCTAGAATGGCCGGGCACGCACGCCAAGAAGGTGGTGGCGGCGGCCGGGGCTAGGGTTTCGGGGGTGCTGGGGGCGCGGCGTGGGCCGGGGCGTGGGAGCAGGCCGGGGCGCATGCGGGGTGGGCCGAGTGGGCGAGGTAGGGCGCGGGTGGGCTAGCAGGCCGAGAGAAGGGAGGGAAGGGGAGCTGGGCCACGCGTTGGGAAGATTTTGGCTCATGGCCGGGGCAGAGGGGAAGGAGGGGTGTTGGCGGGTTTGGTAGAAGGCGCTTTCAGCGCTGGTGCTGGCTGCATGGGTTGAGTGGGCCGAGCAGGGGGAAAGGGGGAGGGGGGAGGAGAGGGGGGTGCGGGGTGGGCCTGGCTGGCCGGATTTTGGTCCAGTTTGTGGTTTTCTCTCTTTCTGTCTTTTCTTTCCCACTTCTAATTTTATTTCCTATCCAAACCAAAAATAATTTCTATTTGACTTTAAAAATACATTTTGCACACAATAAAAACCTAGTGCATCTAATTCGGCATGAATGCAACATACAAAATATTAATAACCTAAATTAATTTATTTAATTTTTAAAAATAGCTCTTTTGCCTAAACTAAATTATAATTCTATAATTAATTTATAATAAAATTTTAATTGTTATAAAAATGTTGAAATTCAGTAGAATTGGGTCACAAACCAAAATTTGAAATTTTGGGGTGTGACACCTCCACCTGCTGCCTACATAGAACGAGAAGGAAAAGTCGATGGCTCAGTGCTGGGTTTAGACAAAAATCATTTGGGAATCTAGCACTTAACCATACGACCGGTAGTAGTCATCACAGTTCTTTGTACATTATCATTAGAACGCATGGGACGAGAACCACGATGGGGAAAATATGGCCTGTCAAAGCGTCTCGACTCGAACCTTGGATTGTGAGAATGAAACTCATCTGTGTGAAAACCAAATCCACTCAAATGACGCTCACCACGATGGGGAAAACATGGGGTGCCAAAGCGCTGCTGGACAAAGCCTCTGTTTCGTGAATCAAAGCCATATGAGGAATGACCCTGTCCATGATAGGCACAAGTAAAAGAGCGAAGCTGAAAACTATCAAAATCATCATAAAAAGCATCCCTAGTCAACTCAGCTTTCTTCCTCTCAATCCTCTTACGCCTATAACAGAACTCATCCAAGTGGCCCTTGTGACCACAAAACATGCAAATGTAGACACCCTTAGGATTAGGCTTGGTATGCATGGCAGGCTTGGGTTTTGGCTTCTCTGTTTGCTTTGGGTTGAAAGAGGGTTTTGGATTGGGTGGATAGTATGTGTCAGTGGGGTTTGATGGTGTTTTCCTTATCCTTGTAGCTAGAGCTAGGCACAAACTTACCCACATTTTCACTCTCTTTATCAACCCTCTCAAATCTCAAACCCAAGTTGTAGGTTGACCTACTAGCACTCTCTTTGACTCTTGCTAGGTCACTCTCAATTTTCTCCTTACTCACTAAGGTTCTTTGGAGCCTAGAAACAAGATAGTCATTTTCTTGGATTAGAACTTTGTTTTCCTCCCTAGTGATTACAAGCTTATCCTTAAGAGAGACACACACCTCACAGGGTGGTGGAAGGACCTTAGAGCGAGTCTCAATGAGCAACTTGGACTCAAGCTCTTTGACTTTGAGGGTTTGAGCTTCCAACTCACTTGTGAGCTTGGGGCACTTCTGACATGCACCCAAAGGAGTTGGCCTAGCTTTGAATTCATCAAGATCCTTGAGGGCACTCTCAAGCTGATTGGCAACTTGAGCATGCACACTCTCCCTCTGACTCAGATCATTCATCACAACTTGACAAGACTCACACTCTACAACCATGTCATCTTTAGCAAGCTTAGACCTAAGCGAAGCAATTTCAAAATTAGCACTCTCCAACTTAGACTTAAGCTCTCTACTCTCGTGAACAGCACTATGAAGCTTATCATCTTGCAAGAGCAGAACATTGCGCAAATGATCAAGTTCAGAAGTGAGCTCATCAAGAGTGGGAGGTACCTCGCTTGTGTTGGAGTCGGATCTAGAGTCAGTGTCGTTCTTTGCCATGAAGCAAAGCCCAGTGAAGTCATCATTCCTCTTGACTCATGGCTTCTCAACCTCCTCCTCCGAGCTTGTAAGGCCTTCGCTTGATATGAGGTCAACATCGCTCAAGGAGGCAACACAGGCGTGTGCAATGGCCTTGGCGAACTTCTTGGAGTTCTTGCCCTTCTTGTAGAAGCGGTTCTTCTTCTTCTTGAAGTCTTCAGTGTTGTTGTCGAGGTACCCGTCCTTCTTCTTCTTCTTCTTGGGACAGTCAGCAATGCAGTGTCCTGGGTCACTGCACTCGAAGCAGGTTCTTGAACCACCTCCTCTTCTCTCCTTCTGGTTGTTGTAGAACTTCCTGAACTTCCTTGTGAGCAAGGACATCTCCTCATCAAGAATGCACTTCATCTGTTCATCGGAAGCTGCAACAAGAGAAGACAAAGTAAACTCCAAGGAAGACTTGTCAAGTGAGGGGTTAGTTCCATTAGAAGCACCACTGTGATCACCCTTCTGAGAGCTAGAAAGCAAAGCCATGCTAGAAGCAGGATTAACATGATTAGGATAAGATTTCCTAGACACTTCATGAGATTTCAGCTTGCTATACAGTTGCTCACAGTTCAAGGTATTGAAGTCAGCAGTTTCTTCTAGAGTAGCAATTTTAACCCCCCAAATATTTTCATCAAGTGAGTACAACAGTTTCTTAGCTCAATCATTATCACTCTACACAAGGTTACCATAAGCCCTCAAGTTGCCCACAATTGCCTCAAACCTATGAAAGGTGTCATCTAGTGACTCACCAGGTTTTTGTGCAAAGGTTTGGTACTGTCTATTGTAAGAATACTTACATATAGACTTGACTTGATTGGTACCCTCATGGTACGTGCAAAGCTTAACCCAAATAGCATGAGCAGTGTTAAGGTGTGCAACACGATCATGTTCACTCCTACCATGTACAGAGAGCAGAATGTTGACAGCTTTGGAGTTGTGTTCATACCTGGTCAACTCACCTATAGGAGCGGTGTTGAGGTTGGCAGATATGTTGTATTCGTGCTCGGTGATGTCCCAGATAGCATGTACTTGACTTAGGAGATAAGCCTTGGTCCGCGACTTCCAGTAGGGGAAGTCCTCTCCATTGAACATCCAGAGCTTGACCACACGCTTCTCCATGTCACCTTCGGATCACAAAGCTGGTGAAGGTAAACAAGTGATCAAACCAGCTCTGATACCAATTGAAGGACCAAGAATGCGACCAGAGGGGGGGGGGGAGGTGAATGGGATCCAATTAAAATTCTTCAAGAGAACTTGGACTATATCCCAAAAGCAACCCAAGCCAACCTCCAAACCGATCACTAAGACTACACGCACCAACTCATGGTGTACTGGCCCTAGGAGTGATCAACCACAACAAAGAAATACAGTGGAAACAAAATGGAACAAGAAGCGCTCAAAACAGGTCAGAACTGGATTCCCATCGGCAGTGCCGACAACAGCCATCAGCAGTGCTAGTTGGCACTATCGGTAGTGCCGGTCACTCCCATTGGTAGTGCTGATGCGGGGTTCTCAGAAGCTACATACAGGGTCCATCAGCAGTGCCGGTAATACCCATCGGCAGTGCTGGTGCGGGGTTCTGAAACCCACCGGCAGTACCGGTCCTAGTCGTCGGTTGTGCCGATCGACCCTGATAGAACAGGAAAAAGTTTTGGGATGAAGCAAAAACTTGGTCAAAACCTAATCAAACAGACTCCAAATGATGCGATTTTTGGACCAGTGAATCATCAACACATCACGACCCTAATCGTAGAAGATCAACTCAATTGGCTTAAGGAATCATCACGAATTTCAGATCTTGTGCCAAGAACATCAAAAAGGGGAAACTTGAGAAATCCTTCAAATCGAAGGTGCTAGAGCTATGGATTCGGTCAAGGACCTATGAAGGATTGTTCTAGCTCATCATAGCAACAAGGTCGTTAAGAAATCCGCCCTAAAAACTGATCCAAAAGTGAGATCGAAAATCACCACAAAAATTGCTCCAAAAATAGAGAAAAAGAGAAATTCAGGATTTAGGGAGAGAGGAAAATCTTGAGCACGAAAATAAATCTCATGTCATGAAAACATGCTTACAATATCCATAGATACAAGACTAGGAAGCCACTTGAATGAAGTCCTAACACAAGGCTAATGGGGAGGGAGACACGTCTTCCACTAGCCTTACCTCTCCTTATATAGGCCTAGGGTCTATGACCACTCTACTCTTGACCTACATAACACACCCACCTACCACCGAGGGCATAATCGTCCATATTTTGCCTCATCGCCTGAATGCCATCGGACGCTTCACATCTTTGCTTCGTCTCGAAGCAAGCTCTATGATGGTGCCACGTGCACCACCAACCACCGCCACTGGTTTTGAGGCCCAAACCAGGAAACTGCCTTGCACGCTTCCCAAAGTGCAACTTCTCGATGTTGACACGTGTCACCTTGTCCCGTGATCTTGACCACCGACAAGTCTCTCCCAGTCCCTGTCCATCGGGCCCCCTTGTCACTTGCACCGGCATCCCGTTCGCCCTGACTTGGTCAACACACCGTCTTCATCACCACCACAGTTTTGAGGCTCAACCGCGAAATCGTCCGTACTTCTTGCCTCTCCACATGTATGGTGTGGATCACCCTTGACTTCACCCGACATCCTGATCGTCCGACCCCAAGTCCCCTACTTGTGCCCGATCCTCTCGCCATTGACCGCCAGGTCGACTCTAGTGACCTATACATCATGAGACAAGCAAACACATTTCCCAACTCCTGCAACATCACCAATACCTCCACCAACTCCAGTTAGTCGAAACCATAATCATGCACACACACATGCAATCCCAAGATTCCCGCATTTCAACTCAAACACAAATCTGCTCAAGCCAATTACTCATCACATATATTGCAAACCATGGCACATATCCACATGGTTTCTCACTTGTGTTCTTGATTCACATGTAGATATTAGCCTTCTTGGCGAGGTCAATCATTCTTTAACGATTTATTACAAAAGGACATGTTTTGTTGCAATTGCGGGGTTCTGAACGTATTGTTTAAAAGATGGATCGAATTGTGTTCCGCCTCCGCCAAATCAAGATTATCAGAAGCTTTCGGAAGATTGTGAACCCTTGTTTGCATCAAGTGGTAATCAGAGCTTCGGTGCACCACCAGGTTTGGTAGTTAGTTTTATGTTTGTGTTCATCCTATCGTCCACAGGAAAGCCATGAAATCCCTCCCCCACCTATAACCACGTGTTAGCCTTTTGCATATTTTAATTTTAGAGTCCGTTGTGTACCCCCTTGCAACCCTCTATTTTGTTCAGCTTTGTGTGCTAGGGTTAATTGACTGACACACCCATCCTAATCCTACCCTAAACTCACTCTCAACATCTTGAACCAACACCCACAACTTTCACTTTCCACTGCATCAACCCCAACAATAAAGTCCCTACCCAATTCAAACCCTGATTCAGGTTCCATCAGCAAAACAGGCACAATTTTTCGCTTGGTGCTTGAGCTGAAATTTTTACAGTAGCTCCATGACTTGATTTGGAGCCTACCCAAAACAGAAAAAGTTTATTTGGGTTTCTCAAAAAAATTAAAAAAATTCAGGAAGATAAAGAAAAAAATTATCTAAGTTTGAAACCCGACATCACTAAAACTTGCAGAATTTTTGTAGGCCACATCCTACCTCTGTTTGAGCTGCAATTTTCTGTAGTTTCTGTCTCATTGCCACTAAGTTGGAGAAAAATATCAAAAAAATAAAAGGAAAAAAATGAAATTTGGGATTTCTACTAATGCTACATCTAGCTCCCTAAAATTTGGCTATTTGGCTGTTTTACATCTAGCCCCTTGTTATTGGATGTGTTCCTTATCCTACTTGTTTCTGTCTTGCTATCACTACAGTTCTAGGGCATAAGTAGACCAGCAACAAGGGACAAATTACTTGGGGCACTTATTCAGCTTTACTCTCTATTTTTTTATTTATGTGCCACCCACACCCACACACACACACACACACACACACACACACACACACACACACACACACACACACATTTATATATAGAACTCCTATTTAACACAACGACTAAAATATGTTATTTAGCACAATAAAAAGTTTTATGGTCAAGACTGAAATATTTATGGTTGTGGGAACAACTTCACAAAATTTTATGGTCCCGGTGTAAAAATTTTATGGTTGTGGAAACCATTTTTCATAATTTTATCGTTGTAAGATGGAACATTTATGGTTGAGTGTAAAAACTTTATGGTCGCGGGTGGGGATGCTAAATAACTATTTATCCCTATATATATATATATATATATATATATATATATATATATATATATATATATTTGGCCTTCCGAGCTCTACATATTTATTCTAGACAACACAAGTTATTTTGTGACTTGAATCGTGGTACACACCTCTCTAGTATCCTTTGCTTTGCTTTTCAGAACTTTATAAGAGCTTTGTAAGGAGCTTCCTTTTGTTGTGTTGAGAGGCACCACTGCTTAGTAGTTTTGTAGGGATAACTTTACTATTTGTGATGGCAGGAAGCGATGGTGAGGGGGCTTCACCCTCAAAATTTGAATGCGTGAGCCAAGAGCAGCTACATAAGGCTTTCTAGGTGGCTCAGAGTGAGATGACAAAGACGATCACCAAGGTTGTCACTTAAGCGGTCAACAAGCTTCACCTTAGAGACTGATGTGGACAAGGGTTCCCGATCTTCTGAAAGGTTCTGGATACGTTGATTTGGTCGGAGGCGACACACAAATCGATCCGGCTTTAGAACAGCACGTTCTAAACCCCGCAATCACAGCACGACGTCTACTCTGGTTATCAACCGTCCTAAAACGATTGACCTCGCCGAGAAGGCTAATCCCTGCCTGCGAATCAAGAATACAAGCAAGAACAAAGAAGAAAGCAACACAATTGCAGATGTATTATGAATCTCATGAAGTTGGGGTCTCACAAACCGTGATGACGGCAAAACTGTTATGAACAGAATAATCTAAGCAAAACCCGAACCCTAATGGTGCGGTGGCGGCTGTATATGAAGACCCTAAGATCGTGCAAGACCCTCTGGACACACCCCTACTTGGGCTCAACTAGATACAAAGCCCAAAGGCCAAAAACAAGCGACACAGCACCGAAACAGATTCTGGACTCTCTCTTGTTTTGATGATTACCGATGACTCCGGATGAATTTTGATATGAGACCGGCGGCATTGGAAAGGTCTTCTTCTTATCTTTCCGTGCATATGTAGAACGTCCTAATCCGAGTCCGTATGCGTCTTGGGCATCCGTTTTAGTGCAGACTGGTCCTGAGCCCCGAAACAGAGTCGAAGTCGGTTTTGGTTGGGCCTCCACCTTGGCTTTCACGTCCTTGCTGGTCCTCCACGTCTCCAAGTCCTTCTCCCATCATCTCCTGGTCCTCTCCATGGTTCCTAATTACAATATAATCATTAGGTAGCAAACCATTCTCAAAAGTGACATATAATGAAGAACGTAGGAACGAGCTCACCTCTAAATTTAGTTGTCGTGCACGAGCTCTAGTCATTGGACCTTGCAAGTCCAAAATTGGAGGAGTGTTGCATGTATCCTTAGGAGTGATGTCCTCATCATCCTCCCCCTCTTGAAGTAGAGTCGTCCTCGACTCAAGCTCATTCTCTTCTCCCAAGTATGGTTTCAAATCTGAAATATTAAAAGTAGGACTAACCCCGAACTCGGGAGGCAACTCAAGTTTGTATGCATTATCATTAATCTTCTCAATTATTTTGAAAGGACCATCAGCTCTAGGCATTAATTTAGAATTTCTCAAATCTGGAAATCTATCTTTTCTCAAGTGTAACCATACTAAATCTCCTACATCAAGTTTTACTTCTTTTCTACCTTTACTACCAGCAATTTTATACTTGTCATTCATCTTTTCAATGCTAAGTCTAGTGGTCTCATGCATTTTTAAAATAAATTCAGCACGTTCCTTAGCATCAACATGAACTCTCTCATGAATAGGTAGAGGAAGTATATCAAGTGGAGTACGGGGATCAAAACCATACACTACTTTGAAAGGACTTACCTTGGTAGTAGAATATGTTGCCCGATTATATGCAAACTCAACATGAGGCAAACATTCTTCCCATTGCTTCAAATTTTTCTTCAAAATAGCTCTCAACATAGTACCCAAAGTGCGGTTCACCACCTCAGTTTGTCCATCAGTTTGTGGGTGACAAGTTGTAGAAAACAATAACTTTGTACCCAACTTATTCCAAAGCGTGCGCCAAAAGTGACTCAAGAATTTTGCATCACGATCTGAAACAATAGTAGAAGGCATACCATGCAAACGAACAATTTCTTTGAAAAAGAGATCAGCAATATAACTAGCATCATCAGTCTTATGACATGGTATAAAGTGTGCCATCTTAGAAAATCTATCCATAACAACAAAAATACTATCACTCCCCCTCTTAGTCCTAGGCAGTCCTAAAACAAAGTCCATAGAAATATCCACCCAAGGAATAGAAGGAACAGGAAGTGGCATGTATAAACCATGTGGATTCAAACGAGACTTAGCTTTTTGACATGTAGTGCAGCGAGCAACAAAGCGCTCAACATCTTTCCTCATCCTTGGCCAAAAGAAGTGTGTGGCCAAAATATCCTCCGTCTTCTTGGCACCAAAATGACCCATTAATTCACCTCCATGCGCCTCCTGTAACAACAAAAGACGAACAGAACCAACTGGAATGCATAGGCGGTTAGCTCTAAACAAGAATCCATCATTCAACACAAATTTATTCCATGCACGACCTTCTTTACAATGCAGCAATACATCCTTAAAATCAACATCAGCAGCATATTGTTCTTTAATTGCCTCAAGTCCAAAAATTCTACAATCAAGCTGAGACAATAAAGTATAGCGCCTAGATAAAGCATCAGCGATCACATTATCCTTCCCTTTCTTATGTTTAATAATGTAAGGAAAAGACTCAATAAACTCAATCCATTTAGCATGTCTACGGTTCAAATTACATTGAGAACGAATATACTTAAGTGATTCATGATCAGAATGAATAACAAATTCTTTGGGCAACAAATAATAACACCACGTCTCTAAACAACGTACAAGTGCATACAATTCCTTATCATACGTGGAGTAATTCAAAACAGGCCCAGTAATTTTCTCACTAAAGTATGCAATAGGTTTACTATCTTGCATCAAAACACCACCAATGCCTATACCACTAGCATCACATTCAAGCTCAAAAATCTTATCAAAATTAGGTAATTGCAGCAATGGTGCATGTGTAAGTTTATCCTTCAAAGCATCAAAAGACTCATGATGTACCTTACCCCAATGGAAATCAATGCCCTTCTTTGTCAACTCATGCAAAGGTGCAGCAATGGTGCTGAAATCTTTGATAAAGCGGCGGTAGAAACCTGCAAGACCAAGAAAACTCCTCACCTGTGTGATAGTTTTTGGTACAGGCCAACTCTTTATGGCTTCAATCTTTGCCCCATCCACCTCAATTCCCTGTGGAGTCACAACATAGCCAAGAAAAGAGACTCGATCCGTGCAAAAGATGCACTTCTCAAGGTTACCAAATAAACGTGCATCTCGTAAAGCATCAAAAACAGCACGCAAATGATTCATATGTTCATCTATAGATTTGCTATAAATCAAGATATCATCAAAGTAAACTACCACAAATTTGCCAATGAAAGCTCTTAAAACCTCATTCATCAAGCGCATGAAAGTACTAGGTGCATTAGTTAACCCAAAAGGCATTACTAACCACTCATATAATCCAAATTTGGTTTTGAAAGTTGTTTTCCATTCGTCTCCAAGTTTCATTCTAATTTGATGGTAGCCACTACGCAAATCAATTTTAGTGAAAATTATAGCACCACATAACTCATCAAGCATGTCGTCTAGCCTAGGAATAGGATGACGATACCTAATAGTAATATTATTAATGGCTCTACAATCTACACACATACGCCAAATACCATCTTTCTTAGGAACCAAAAGTACAGGAACAGCACAAGGACTAAGTGATTGACGAACATACCCACGATCCAAAAGGTCTTGAACTTGTCGTTGTATCTCCTTAGTCTCCTCAGGGTTGGTCCTATAAGTAGCACGGTTTGGCAAAGTAGCACCCGGAATCAAATCAATTTGATGCTCAATCCCTCTCAAAGGTGGCAATCCCGGGGGTATCTCAGCTGGAAAAACATCCTCATACTCCTGCAAAAGGTTAGTGACAGCAGGAGACACAACACTAGAAGCAATATCATCAAGCGAAAACAAAGCTTCTTTGCATATCAAAGCATAGCAAATATCATCATTATCAGAAATTTCAGCAAGCTCAGATTTTGTTGCAAGACATGAACGACCTTGTAATTTAATTCCAGCACCCTTAGAACTTGAAGAATCATTAACATTACTAGGTGTAGAATTAGAATTAACAGGTTGTTGAATATCAGGACCTTTATTTTTCAAACTAGCAGCTCTTTCTAAATCAGCTTGTACAATTTCAGCAGGGGTCATTGGTAACAAAGTAATTTTAGTTCCTTTATGCATAAAAGTGTACTTATTACTTCTACCATGGTGTACAACATCATTATCAAATTCCCAAGGTCTACCCAATAAAAGTGAACATGCTTGCATGGGTACGACATCACAATCAACAGAATCCACATAAGAACCAATGGAAAAAGGAACTCTACAAGTTTGTATTACCTTAGCTTTGCCAGAGTCGTTTAACCACTGAATGTAGTACGGATGTGGATGTGGACGTGTGGTCAAAGCAAGCTTGTTGACCACATCAGAACTCACCAAGTTATTGCAGCTCCCTCCATCAATGATGACACATGCTCGGCGGTTCTTGATGACGAAGAAAATTTGGAACAAGTTGTGGTGCTGCATCGTCTCAGGCTGATGAACTTGTGTACTAAGGACACATTGAACAATAATGTTCATGTATCCCGTGGTGTCTCCGCCTCCAAGGACAAGGTCACTGCCGGTGGCAGTGATGTCCTCCTCCTCATCCTCCACATCAGAGGTGCTCATGTAACCGCCATCGTCTGTCGCCACATATGCCCGCCTACTTGGACAATCTTTCTGCACATGACCAAGTCCATGGCAGCGGTGGCACTGAATCCCTGTAGTGCGCCCTGTCGATGCAACAGAGGAGGCACTACTAGCTGGTACCTGCACAGAAAGTTTACCTGAGCGTGTAGAAGGTGCAGGGGCTGATCTTGGGGCTGCAGAAACAACACTGGTTCCCTTGGTAGCTGCTGGTGGGGGCGGCCAGAAAGATGGCCTGGGCAGCCCCGAAGTCCCCGTCGAGCGTGGGGGGTAGGAGTTCCTTGACTTGCTGTACTCCTCAAAAGCCTGGAAAAGTCCCTGTGATTCTTTCTCTGCAAGCATAGCATACTGGAAACACTGGGTGAGGGTATAATATTCTTTATAATCAAGGATGTCCTAAATTTCTTTTCTTAAACCAGAATAAAAGCGACAAATTTGATCCTCTACTTTTTCAACTACAGCACAACGAATCAAACCCTTCTGAAGCTCACTAAAATACTCCTGAACAGTTTTATCTCCTTGGTCTAAACGTTGCAGTTTATTACGAATCTCTCTATAAAAAGACGGGGGAACAAAACGATCACGCATTTCTACCTTAAGTTCTTCCCAAGTAGTAGGCAAATCAGTTTCAGCAGCTAGACCACTCCACCAAACAATAGCAAAGTCCTTAAACTCACTAGTAGCTTGTCTAACTCTATGTTGTTCAGGAACAAGGTGGGCATTAAATTTTTGTTCTACAGTCATCTCCCAATCAAGATAAACATCAACATCATACTAACCCGAAAACGAAGGAATTGAAAACTTAATTTTAGCATACGGGTCATCTGGAGCATAGTTACCGTGTGGACGACGGTTGTAGTTATGGAAACCACCCATACCTTGAGTATTATGTTGCAAACGACGTCGTAATCGTGCGGTCCTTGTAGCTGACCTATCCACGGTGCCATCAGCCTTATACACCGTGTCTTCATCATGGACGTCTTCAACATCGTTGTTGTTGTTATTGGTGTTCGTATTGTTGGTTTTAGGAGCGGTCTCCAACGCGACAACCTGATCGGTTAACTTAAAGACCCGCTTCTCTAACCGCTCGATGCTTTCTCCAATGTGAAGCTTGCTGACCGCATCAGTAACGGCTCTGGTGATCGTCTCTGCCAAATCACTCTGAGCAGCCTGCAAAGCCTTCTGGAGCTGCTCTTGGCTCACGCACTCAGCAAATTGTGAGGGTGAAGCCATCTCTCCGTCGTCACTTCCTGCCATCACAAACACCAAAATAGGAAACAAACAGTGAAGGTTATCCCTACAAAACAGCTAAGCAGTGGTGCCTCTCAACACAACAAAAGGAGACTCCTTACAAAGCTCTTACAAAGTTCTGAAAAGCAAAGCAAAGGATACCAGAGAGATATGTTCCACGATTGCAAGGGTCACAAAATAACCTGTGTGCTGTCTAGAAGAAATATGTAGAGCTAGGAAGGCCAAATATATATATGTGAGTGGTACACGAATCAAAAACAGATAGTAAAGCTGAATAAGTGCCCAAGTAACTTATCCCTAGTTGCTGGTCTAAGTATGTCCTAGAACAGTAGTGATAGCAAAGTAGAAACAAGGAGACAAAGGCACAACAAGCGATAACAGGGGGCTAAGTGCAAAACAGCCAAATCCAGAAATTTCAGGGGGCTAGATGTAGCACTAGTAGAAATCCCAAATTTCCTTTTTTGATTTTATTTTTTTGATATTTTTCTCCAACTCACTAACAATGGAGGAGAATCCACAAAAAATTTCAGCTCAAACAGAGGTAGGATGTGGCCTACAGAAAATCTTGAAGTTGCAGAAAACGTCGGGTTTAAACTTAAATCAATTTTTTCTTTATCTTCCCGATTTTTTTTGAATTTTTTGATGAGGGCACACAGTGTGGGTATGCCCACCTTTGAGTCAAGAATCTACTGTAAAAATTTCAGCCAAAACGGACAACCGAGCGAAAAGTTATGCCCGTTTTACCGAAGGGGGTCGGAGTCGATTTTCCAGAAACCCGAGTTGGGTTAGGGATCGGGTAAGTTTTTTTTTTTTGGCGGCGTGGATGCAGCGGAAAGTGGAATTTGTGGGGATTGGTCCGGGGTGTTGATGGTGTGTTTAGGGTGGGATTAGGGTGGGACTAGGCTAGGTGTGTCGATCAATCAACCCTAGCACAAAAAGCCAACAAAGTAGAGGATAGTGAAGGGGATGGCGGCTAGGGTTGCAAGGGAAACACTACTGACGGCAAAAACACAAACTAAACCAGCGACTAAACAAGAGCTAGGGCACAAACTCAACACTACGGGTTCTGAAATTGAAATATGCAAAGGCTAAACACGTGGTTATGGGCGGAGGGAAAAATTTTTTGGGCTTTTCTGTGGATGATTGGATGAACACAAAACAAAATTAACTAAGGGTAGTATGAACCTGACGGTGCACCTGAAGCTCTGATTACCACTTGATGTGGACAAGGGTTCCCGATCTTCCGAAAGGTTCTGGATACGTTGATTTGGTCGGAGGCGACACACAAATCGATCCGACTTCAGAACAGCACGTTCTAAACCCCGCAATCGCAGCACGACGTCTCCTCTGGTTATCAACCGTCCTAAAACGATTGACCTCGCCGAGAAGGCTAATCCCTGCCTGCGAATCAAGAACACAAGCAAGAACAAAGAAGAAAGCAACACAATTGCAGATGTATTATGAATCTCACGAAGTTGGGGTCTCACAAACCGTGATGACGGCGAAGTCGGTTTTCCCCTGCATCCATAGTACAATTCTGGTCAAGAGCCTATTGCATAGCTGAACGTGGGGGATTTCAAAGGACAGATAATGCTATCACCACCTACTGCCTACCCCTAGCAATCTGTGGGCTACATGACAAATAATGCATTCTATTGATCTAAGCACCATGCTTACATCTCTAGAACAATACCCTTAATCCCCTAGTGATGGATCAGAAAAAGAGTAATCACATTGAAGTGAACACTAAGCACGTGGAAATGATCTAAGTCAGACATCAGTCATGCATCATTACAATGATATAAATAAAGACTATAGTAAGAGCTTATGACTAACATCGTAATATAGTATAACTACATTACTAACATGCAAGCATACTAACCACATATATGAATGAATCACATAATCAAACAAGAATGCATGACCCAAGCATAACTATATAAAAAGACTAAATATATTAAATAGAACAAAGTCTTACAAAAGGAGAAAGATACAAGAGCTTGTGACACCCCACCCGGGGGTGACCCGTGATTACCGTACCAATCCCTGGATTAGTAGTTGGTACACATGTACAAATGATACATAGTCGATTTATGACCTTTATTACATACACGCAGGTATGATACACAAATACAAGTTCTATATTACAAGCAAAAGGGATTGATCAAGCCAATTCAAACTAAAGAGAACATGAACAAGGCTTCGATAACCCCACAGGCAAACTCTAGCATATGACATGATACATTGGCTTCAATGGATTCTCCATCTTCTCGCCGATTAAAATAAAATAAGGCAAGGGTGAGTACATAAGGTACTCCGCAAGCGCTACATCTAGCAAGGGATATATTCATGCATTTTGGGAGAGTGGTCAAGGAATAGGGTAAGGTTCAGAGTTTTGCAGAAAGCACGGATGCAGGGGCTTACTATAGAAGCAAAGGGGGTTTTTGAGTAAGGAAAACAGTTTTATAACTTTTGGTTGGTTGGACCAGAAGGAGATTACAATCAATCCTAACAGTTCCCATATTTCGGTTGAGCCTTCCCACACACAGTCATAATGACTCTGGCACACCTTGCCAACACCATTCACCAAAACACGGGTATCTACTGTACCCACTCACGTATCAAGGATTTGCTATTATCAAGAGCCCAAAGGATTGGTGTGCCATGACTAGTGACAACGGACATCCAAATGATTTAGGGTTAATTCTGTAGAGCGTGGTACACTGTACCCATAGGCTATGCACTCTTTGCAAGTAAGTGCATAATGCTCTCACTTCACCCAGACACGCCCACAAGTCCACCATGGAGCACAAGGGTTCTACCATAATGACACACAGTCATATCACCATTGATGACACACAGTCATATATTATTGCCAAGTACTGGACTTATCACCACTGAACCAAAACCAACTGTTGAGTTCGTTCCTACTTCGTTGGGTGATACTTCCTTGCTGCGTTACCCAGGTTCCACGTTAGTCCTGCCCATACATGTTCTATGGTCATACTGAAAATACCACCAACTTGAGGTCTTGCTATCGGTTCTTATGCGGCAGGGCAAGCACTCATCCACGACAGGTGGACCTACACCAAAGACATCATCACTAAGTACTCTGCATCAGTACTAAGGAGTCTCGCCCGCAACCAAGTCTATCCCACCCAGCTTCATCATCACACATGTGATTTAGCACCACCCATTTGCACACACACACCACCAAACACATTTTCACCCATTTTGTTAAACATTGTAGTGTAAGGTGTGGTGATATAAATCACAGGGTCCTAAGCGTATACTAGCAAGGGTGGTGTCATCATTAGCAAGGCTATTGATAACTTCCTATGTTTATCAAGGCAGTGGGCTAACAATTGCGGCCAATCAAGGATCTAACATTCATATCTTATATAGGTGA
The DNA here is from genome assembly GCA_032690845.1 of Eleusine coracana subsp. coracana. Lineage (NCBI taxonomy): Eukaryota > Viridiplantae > Streptophyta > Magnoliopsida > Poales > Poaceae > Eleusine > Eleusine coracana. Next base: position 48,245,361 of record CM064430.1, read on the forward strand.
TAAAAACATTAGCTTTCACACAAGTGGGTTTTAGCTAAGCAATGATAAAGTGACAAGGAGTAATGCATATAAGAAGTAGGCTCTAAGTTAGGTGCATTTTGAAAATAATAGGAGCTATCATGATCAAGGAATAGCTAGAGCTTGCCTCAAAGTGCTATCCGCCTTCACTAGTCTTCACGTTTCCGATCCTTTTGCTTTGTCGGTGGAGTCCGGGTCTTCAGGCCCCTTTCTGGAAACTTGTGCTTTGGGCTTGCGCGTAGACACCGGGTCTCCTAGTGCTTCCTTAAACTTCGTGAGTCTAGCGCATATAGCTATGCCTTATAAATAAACTATCATGAAAGAAAATAAAATAACAAGAACAAACAAGATCCGAATAAACTTCAAATAAATCGAGCGAAGAAAACTTACTGCAAAAAAGACGTAGGTTTTGGGCTAGGGATGGCTTATGAGGGTTTTGGGCTGATGTCGTGATGAGTGGTCCTGATTTAATGAGAATGAAGTGGTATGGACCTTCTAATCTGAGCCGTCGACGCGAGATGGATGACTCATGGCAGCCGCGGTGAGACAGGCGGTGATCGGAGATGGAGAGGGCGGCGACACCATTGCTGGCTTCCCCGACGAGCTAGATACTGCACCGCGGTGACCATAGCTCGACGGGGAGGGGGCCTAGAAGTCGCGAGAGTGGCTCCACGCAAGGTGGGGGCGGTCTCAAGGGGAGCAGAGGGTAGGAGCGTGCTCGCGAGATTGTGAGTGAAGGCGGTGCAGGCGGCAGTGAGGGGAGTTGTGGCCAGCGGGGCGTCACAAGCACGCACGGGTCTGGGTGGTGTCGAGCGGTGTCGCGGCGTGGGGGGGGGCAAGGTGCGGTTCTGGCGCGAAGCGGGGATGTTGACGGGTAGAGGCACTGTGGACGTGATAGCTCAGGCAAGCAGAGTAATGGAGGCTGGCGTCGGTTTCGTGAGGAGGGCTGGGAGGGCAGCGCGAGGAGGAAGAAGACGAGGTGGTCGGGTGGGCTACGCCCGTGAGCGGGCCGGGAGAAGGAAGGCCGGGAGGGGGAGAGGGGAGCAGATCGGGCCGCGAGAGGAGAGGGATGTTGGCCCAGAGGAAGATGGAGGGAAGGAAACAGGTTTAAACATTTCTGGTTTGGGTTTAAAGCTAATAAAAGTTCAAATGCGAATCCATTTTAAATTCAAAATGGTGGAACAATTTCAACTAAGGAAGCATACAAGCACTTGAGCATATATTTTATTTTAGAAAATTTTCCTTGTTATCTCCAGTTTCAAATTAGTGAAATTTTCATTTTGAAAAAGAAATTTTTTGTTAGGGGACAAGTTTAAGAGAAAAATTTTAGTTAACTCGGACTTTTAACATTAATAAATTTTGTGATGTCACAGATCTACCCCATTAATAAATCATCTTCGAGATTATGGTAGACGTCGGCTGCTGACGATTCCTGGCCTTGTACACTTTCTGTCTTCCTGGTTTTTATTAATACTACTCCGAGGTTTCTCTCATTGGCTTTCACGCCTAGTGGTACTTCTATATGTTGTAATTTTTTGAACAGCGTGCTTCTGGTCATACACATTCCGAGATTTATGATCATCTTATCCAAGACCTTCATTGGTGCGATCTGTCACGAGATTAATGGAACACCATCTATGGTAAAGGTAACAACTCTGAGTGACACTAATTCTCTTTATTCTGTTGGGCTGCTTGGCTCTGGTTGGTCTACCCCACTTAAAAGGATTTTAAGTGGGTAAAAGAGCTGACTACTCACTAGGGCGATAGGATCCAAGAATACTCTAAAACAACTTCAATTGATTAATACAGGGATGCTGTTGTTACAACTTGCTTCACTACAGAAAGCCATACTGATCATGATCAGTCGAAGGGCGATCGCTCAAGGGGTGATTGACATAGCATCTCATCAGGCAAGCCATGAGGGCAAAGAACACCACATAGGTCCAAAGTACCACATCCCAAAAGGGGTACATGGCTGGTATGGTCTGGTGGTGACTCCGCTTCCTCCGAAGGCTTGACTGGGAATGGAGCTGGACAGCTTGCTAGGTGACGCAATGAAGATTCTCTAATGCGTGAGTAGTGTTTGCTTGATCATTGCAGTGACGAACTCAAGGGTCATATTTATAGCCAAGGTTCGAGTGCCACTGTGGAATCTTGGCGGTGGTGTTGAGCAGACATGTTTCTATAGTTTAGCCGTTGTTCTGAGCACGCTTGCGCTGGTGAATGCTGGCGAGTTGCAGTACAGGTTCCAGCTTTAGTAGAGTGGGCATTGTACATATGATTGACGGAGGGCGGTTGATAGCTGAAACTAGTAGTAGGTACAATTTGCTGTGTTGATGGTCATTGGTGACTTGATTGCGGCGGAGAAAACAAACATCTGCGGATACTTGGGGCGGGGTAAGCTTTCAAATTCCATGGGCCTGTTGTTAACTTCACGGTACCTGTGGGTCATGGGCCCTTCATTGATATGGGCTGACAAAACTGGTCCGGGTATGGTTCTGTGGCTGTAGTTTGATTCGGCTTGGTTCATAAATACTTCTTTTCTAGTGTGATAAGGATTTCCAAAGGTTCATCTACTGTGCTGATCACCTGATAATAAATTGTCGTACTTCTCTTAAGCATGCAGTCATCCATAATCCTGGGCAATCTTTTCCAAAGTTGTGATTGGCTTCTGTATTCTGGGCAGACTATGCTTGAGTGGTCTTCGTATGGATCCTTGGGCCTTCTTGTTTGCAGAAGGGGTGTATTTTAGGTGATTTATTTTTGTTTTATAGTTGTTGTGACTGATCTTTAGGTTGTTAGATCACACAATTCACTCAAGCAAAACTCTCAACTGAAATTGAGGCAAATGCATCAAACAAGTTCTACATTACACACCGATTACTAGCATGATACAACGGCTTGTGGGGCTGTTACGATACTCGGGTACTATGTGGGAAGTGTTAATATAGGGTCAGACCATGTAGCTTCACTCCATGCTGGTGACACTGGTAGTGTTTCTACGGAGCCGTATCTATGCAGTCATGTCTCTGCGGGGTCCTTTATCGGAGAGTTCTCACGAGATGGGGCAGAAGTATTGCCTCCATCTTCTTTTATAGGCTGCTGAGTCAGGGGAATGATTCCTTCTTCTTCACTGGATGAGGAAGCAATGGATGCGCTCGCCTTAAATTTCCTCTTGGCATTGGTGGCTTGATGCACTAGAACTCCATACAGGACTGTGCTTCTACTTGCTTCATAGCGATGCGGGGACTTCTTACGTGCACGTCCCGTAAGGTATGCTTGGCGAAGCATACGGCTATGGCGGTTCTCGACACTCTTGAGGGCAATATGTCACACCCAGTTTGAAGGCCAAAACCGAATGCATCTATATGTGTGCCTAGGATCAAGTTTTCATGAACATAGGACAAAAGTGAATTAAACAGTAAAACCAATGTCATTATTATTAATACCTCAAATCATGATTATATAGCATGGATTACATCAAGACATAAAAGAAAACAACGGAAGGGGCTCTATAACTCCACAGGCAGTCAACGGGGGGTCGCACTCCTAGTCGTAGTAGTCCTCGTCAACGTAGTCCATCTTGCCATCATCTTCTGAGCAACAGAATAATAGCAGCAACAATATAGGGAAAACTAAAACACATGAGTACATAAAGTACTCAGCAAGTGGGGGAAAGTAATGACATGCTAGCATCCCATTGTTTACTGCACTACACATCCTTATCCTATGACTCTAATTATACAAGTATCCTATTTGCTAGGTGAAAAGTACCCCAATAGGTTAACCACCTGTCCAACACTATTGATTCCCCACCGATAGCAAAACTATGAGTTACCCACCCATACCAGAACACTACAGGTTACCCACATGCAGCTACCACCCAAATCTGGTTACCCACCAGATCCATCCAACCATCCATCTAATCGTGTGAGGATCCAGGCCACGACTGTCATAATAGTTTTACACTCTGTAGAGGTTGTACAACTTTACCCATAGTTTGGTGATTTCATCACCCGTGGTTGACTAAAGTCTCCCTATTGCCAACACACTACCGTATGTGTTAGACCAAGAGATCACCACATGGTCTTTCAAAGAGCTCCCCAGCTGACAAAACGTCCATGGTAAGGTTTCACCGCTGCAGGATTAACCATCCCTACAGAATCTCCCTCTGGCATCATGGCTAGAAGCATACCCTTCATCACCCGAGGCCAAAAGTAACCCTCCCGTCCTCCTTCCTTGAACGCCCGCAAAACTGGGAAGACATCTACTACCGGACTACACCTACCCATATCAGCCCTATGCTTTGCGCTGTTTTCCTGGGTGGCCGCTCCATGAACCAGTCCTTATGACAACAAGCAGGTACTATAAACTAAGCGTGACGTACCCACACTCATCAACTAAACCAGTACATTACCCGTACCTGTGCATACCCGCACCATCATCAACATCCTCCTTCTGGGGTCACCTATAATCCATGTTGCTAAAAAGATTATCAACCCAAGTGATGATTAGGTTCAAGTAAATATTAGTCAAATTAATTATTATTCATTTTTATACCCCCAAAGTACTGCAAACTAAGCGTGACGTACCCACACTCATCAACTAAACCAAACCTAGGCAACAAGGACAAGGTCAATCAATATTTAGTCAACCCTAACGTAGGATTCAAATTTAGACAAACATGCATGAAAAGTAAACTAATATCCTTAATAAGTGCGATATGGTGAAAGACACTTGCCTCTTTCCCTGCTAGCTGCTGCTCAAACTCAAAGTCTTGGAAATTCTCTTCTTGCTCGTCCTCTAATGTTGATAAACATAAAAAAGCACATATAAACAAAACACCAAGCAGTACCTAATGACTATAAAAACAGTACTAAAAGATAGAACCCATTCCTACGATTCTGTGAGCGCAAAAATAACCTAAATCGGAGTTCCGGATAAAAAGTTATGAAGGTTTAAAGACTAATGGTTTATTAGCAAAATTACATACCCAAAAAATAATTAACTTAATTGGATTTTTAAATCATAAAATAAAATAAAGATTAGTTTTATTAAATAGAGATACTATAATTTGTTTTGCAATCTGTTGGCAACGGAATTTGGATTGGTCCCATTGGTCAGAGCCGGAGAGTTGGAATCGGCCAAAGTCAGTGAAGCTCAATGGCTGAAAGGAATAAATTGGACCTGATAGGGTTATTTTATCTCATTTTGTTTTTAGTTTAGAGTTTATTTAAATAAATCTAATCGATTTGTTTAAGAGTCCTGACCGACTCGGGTCAGAACCCCTTGCACAGGGCTATAAATATGTAATAAGGTTTGTTCGAGAAAAACAACACTTTCATTCAATACATGTTAGCGTATCGCCAATCCTTTTCTGGACGACATCTGCGTCTCGCGTGGGCTGCATCGGCTCCGATCTCGGCAAGAGACTTGGATTAGTCACATTCGGTAATTCTATCGACTTCAACTAGTACTTTCTCATTGATTTGATATTCTAGTTGTTATCATTAGAATTGCTAATTATTTGATAATTAGATCTTAATTACGTCTATACTATCAACTTCAAGTTGCAATACTGTCTTGATTAGGTCCGATCTGTTGTAGCTTTTAGGAGATTTTATAAATTTGATATAGATCTATTATTCGAGTCACTCTATCAATTTTACCTATAATTAGAACATGTTTAGTTTTATTTGCTTTGTTTGGGCACTAACTCGGTTAAGTTCGATCTGCTCGAACTAGCGAGGCTGCATCGATTTTGATCTCTTGCTGAGTTGATAGAACTTAATATGGACTAATTGTGGGTAGAGCCGATTAGGGCTCTGTCGCGACATTTAGCTGATAGGTTATCATGGTTCAATCGACTTCTCAGAGTTTCATGTGATTGTCGTTGCATCCATAGAAGTCGATTGCCCCCTTCGTTTAATAAGATTAGATCTATGATTTTGAGGCATATTTGCAATACCAGCTATCAGATCTATCGACTTCACACTATCAACAGGACGAGTCTTTGCATATTTACTATAGGTCCATTGACTCTGTTCTATCGACTTAGCACTATTGACTGAGCGGGTCTTGGTATATTTATTAATACTCTTATCGACTCTGCTCTATCGACTTGTTTTTCTTATCGGCATTAATAACGCATAATACTTTATTTGATTAATTTGCCGAGAAACCGATATAATTAGCTGATTAGGTTATGTTTATATTATATTATTTATGCATTAGCATCGGCTGGTTTTTACAAATAGTGACTATCGGCTTTCTTCATCGGCCTATCCTGGGCCAGTGACCCGTGGATTTTGACCATTTGTTTCTTTGTCGATTTGCAGGAAAAATCGACTGGCACATTCTAGTTTTTTTTGTATTGAGTCTGCACTGAAGCTAAGCAGATCTCCTAGGTCGCGCGTGTAGATTTTTGCATCAACACGCTTTTTGGCACGCCCGGTGGGACCAAGAACTTAAAAAATCCGTGACATGTCTGAACTTGGAATGCCGAAGGATGGAACTTCGATTCAGAAGCATGATGTTAGTGCTGATATCAAGACGGATAACATGTTTCCTGTTGATAAAGATGAACTGAGCGATGAGGCAAAAGCACAAGTTGATCAGAGACTTGCTGAGTTTGAAAGCCTTCTTTTGGGAACCTTCAGTAAGACGAGGCATGGAAAGGTCATCCAGAAGGGAAAGTTACCTATTGCTGCCTTGATTGAGGAGGGAATTGAGAAGTCACCTGCTAATAAGCATATGGAGGTTATTGATGAAGAAGCTCTGAACAATATGATTCATATGGACATACACCATGCATTGATTAACCAGTCACCTGTATTGGTTAACACATTAAGGGCCTTGATCATTCAGACTGTGGAAGGTTGCGTGTATGATTACCCAGCACGAGGGCCAATGTATTTCCATTTGTCTGGGAATATTTCTCGGCCTGCGATTGAAGCACCTTACCTACAATGGCCTAGCGCTAGCACAACACGTCTTGTTGTTGGTTCAGGACTACTGCCTTCTGAGATTACTCCACCTCCGAAGAGTGTCGATGGTGGTACAGTGGGGAGAGCACCTCACAGGATAATATTACTGAGAACTACTCCACAGACACAACCACAACACTACAGTCAAGAGACAACGGACCCAAATATGACATATGGTGCTGCGCCTAATGTTGAGCCAAGTCTATTTGGTATGCCATCATCATCTGCGTTATCAGGGGAATTAGAAGGGCAGCACACCGTTGTTAACTTTGGTTCATAGATGACTCTGCAAATGCCAGCATCTGGTCTTGCATTAACTACTCCAAATGTCAATGTTTTGATCGATGACTGGGCAACAAAGATTGCTGAAGTAGTGAGAGAACAATTTGGGTTGAAGCCAAAGAAGCAGACATACATGTATCGACACCCATATCCACCTAGCTATGATTTGATTCCTATGTTGAGTCAATATAGGCCACCAGAGTTCATTAAGTTTACTGGACAAGATACTACAATTACTGTTGAGCGTATTAGCCAATTTTCAGTGCAATGTGGAGAAGCAGGAGCTACTGAAGCATTGAAGATCAGGCTATTTCCTCTATTGCTGTCTGGATTAGCTTTTTCCTACTTCACATCATTGCCTCCAAATTCAATTATTATTTGGGCCGATATCGAACAAAAATTTCACAACTATTTCTTCGATGAAACTAGAGAGATGAGATTGTCAGATCTGATTGTTGTGAGACAGAAAGCTGGTGAGTCTGTGCATGATTATATACAAAGCTTCAAAGAAGTGTGCAACAAGAGTTTTAGTTTCCAATTAATAGATAATCGGTGGAGATTGCTTCTAATGATTTGGTAGCACCTCTTAGGGAAAAGGTTCCCTCGGCCGAGTTTGAGAGGTTGTCCGAGTTAGTGCAGAAAGTGTCTATCTAGGAGAACTTGACTTGGGGGACATGGTCTAGGCTGATTTAGGTCAACTATAATGATTATGATTATGATTATGATTATGATTATGATTATGATTCTAGAGATGAAGTGGAAGATGTTGTTATTTCTGAGTGGATGAGGAACAAGAATATTTTATCGTGTCCTTGGGTGAAGCAGAATGAACCAAAAGAAAAGTATGATTTTGATATTACCAAGGCCGATAAGGTATTTGACATACTGTTACAAGAGAAGCACATTCAGCTATAGCCTAATCATGTTATTCCACCTGCTGAAGAATTGAAGAAGAAGAGATATTGTAAGTGGCATAACTCGCCATCTCATAATACCAATGATTACAAAGTTTTTTGGAGACAGATTCAGATGGCGATTGAACAAGGCAAGATAAAGTTTACTAAAGGTGCTATAAAGATCGATGGACATCCATTTCCTGCAAATGTTAACATGGTTGGTATCGACAATGTTGAAGCTTTTATTAGCCGATATCAGAAGAAGAGAGATAGGGAGATAAAAGAATTGTAGTTTGATCGCATTGGGAGTGTTCATTTTTTCAGTATTACTGGGACCACAACATGAAGTTACCATCAATCGACAACTGTCCTGGATGCAGTAGGCGTACGGATCAGATGTATAGAGAAATCCCAAAGAGTTATTGGCACCAGCATTGACACAACAATACCAAGGAATCGATAGTGGGTTCGGTCGATGGGCGGAACAGGAAGCCAAGTTTGACAAGGAAGTTGATGAGGAGATGCAGGAAGAACAAGAGCAAAGCGATCAGTGGTGTCCATCTGGTATCTTCTCTAGGAGTCAGAAACTCAGGGTATAGAGGATGGGTTGCAGGCAAATAAGGGTTGGTAGATATTATTATGATGAAGATGATGATCAGCAACCAAAGGAAGTATGGAGGCCAAACATAAAATCACAAGGGCGGGTACCTAGTGCTATAGTGGGTTTGGTAATGATGTTGCCTTAAGAGTTTATGGCCTCGGAAGAAGAACTGTTTGCTGATGAAGTTAATACACCACAGCTAATATTTGATATACAACAAGCGATATTTGATAAACCAAACGGATCTTAGCATCGACACTTGAAGGCACTATATTTGAAGAGGTTTGTTAATGGGTTGCCGATGGGAAAGTTGATGGTCGATGGAGGTGCTGCAGTAAACATCATGCCAATCACCACTGCTAGGAAGCTAGCTGGGTAAGACTGAAGATGATTTGATTGATACTAACATGATACTGAGAGATTATGGTGGTCGTACTGCAGCAGCCAAAGGAGGCTTAAATGTAGAGCTCACAAACGGCAGTAAAACTATGCCGGTTACATTTTTCATTATTGACGAAAAGGGAACCTACAACCTATACTGGGTCATGATTGGATACATGCGAACTATTGTATACCATCGACAATGCACCAATCTCTGGTCCAGTGGATTGGTGATCAGGTAGAGGTGGTCCCAGCCGATGAAATCATCAATGTTGCATCGGTCAATTTAACACCATGGCATGCTGATGATATGGAGTGTATGTCTAGCAAGATTTGGGATGGAGATTACATCAAGATTACTACTCAGGGTCTTGAGGTGGTGGACCAGTCAAATTCAAAGTTTTTCCTCTAACAGGCACCCCAATGGAATTTGTAGAGGATGGGAAGTTATGAAAATAATTTATGTTGGCCGATGAGTTACATGAAGTCGATGTAGGAGACGGCGACAAGCCGAGGTCGACATTTTTCAGTAAAAAATTAGACAAAGGTGTTAAAACTGAATTAATAAAGTTATTAAAAGAGTATCAGGATTGTTTTGCTTGGGATTATTCTGAGATGCCCGGTCTCAGATGGTCTATTGTTGAACATCGGCTACCTATCAAACCTTGATATCGACCATACAAGCAACCACCTCAAAGGATCGATCCTAAGATTTATGATGATGTTAAGGCTGAGATTACCAGATTATATGATGCTATGTTCATTATGCCTTACCAATATCCAAAATGGGTTTCAAATATTGTGCCTATTTACAAGAAGTGTGGCAAGTTGAGAGTTTGCATCGGCTTTTGACCATTGAATAAAGCTACTCCCAAAGATGATTACCCAATGCCGATAGCAGATCTTCTGGTTGATGCCACGACATGGCATAAAATTGTTAGTTTCATGGATGGTAATGTTGGTTACAATTAGATTTTTATGGTGGAAGAAGACATACTGAAGATTGCTTTGAGGTGTCCAGGGGCTATTGGGCTATATGAATGGGTCGTCATGACATTTGGACTGAAGAATGCTGGAGCCACATATCAGAGAGCTATGAATTATATTTTCCATGATCTGACTGGTAGGATGGTGGAGATTTATATCAATGATGTGGTGGTTAAATCCAAGCAACTAGAAGATCATATAGCCGATTTACAGGAAGTACTCGAGAGAACAATAAAATATGGTTTGAAGATGAACCCGAAGAAGTGTGCTTTTAGTCTATCGACTAGTCAATTCCTGGGATTTATAGTGCATGAACAAGGGATTGAAATTGGCCCAAAAACTATGAAATCCATCAACGACATTGAGCCGCCGGTTAATAAGATAGAACTTCAATCTTTGATCAGCAAAGTTAATTTCATTAGGAGGTTTATTTCAAACTTGTCAGGGAAGCTTGATGCGTTTACTTCGTTACTAAAGTTGAAGGCAAAGCAGAGGTTTATATGGGAGCCTAAACATCAGAAAGCCCTGGTTGATATCAAGAAATATCTGGTTTCGCTTCTGGTGCTAGTACCACCAAGAAACGGGTTGCCCTTCAACCGTTATCTTGCGGCCGATAAGAAGTCAATCAGATCAACTTTGATTCAGGAACAGGATGGCAAGGAGAGGGTGGTGTTTTATTTAAGTTGAAGATTGATTGATGTCAAGACCAGGTACACTGAGATTGAAAATTTATGTTTATGTCTATATTTCTCATGTGTAAAGTTATGGCATCATCTGCTATCAACCGAGTGTGTGGTGGTGTGCAAAGCCAATGTCATCAAGTATATGCTATCAGCTCCGATTTTGAAAGGCAGAATTGGAAAATGGATGCTGGCATTAGCTGAATATGACCTGACTTATGAGTCTCCTAAAGCTATCAAGGGTGAGATTCTGGCTGATCTAGTGGTTGAACATTGTGGTTCTGACATGTCGATGGTAGAGCCGATGCCATGGTTACTATTTTTTGATGGATCTCTGTGCAAGAATGGATGTGGCATTGGGCTCGTGATAATTTTGCCTCAGGGGGCAAAATTTGAATTTGCTTTTACTGTTGAACCATCGACTAATAATCAGGTGGAATATAGAGTTGTTCTCAAAGGATTGTGAATCTTGAAGGATGCTAGAGTCGATTTCGTTGAAGTAATTGGTGATTCATTGTTAGTACTCGGACAGCTAGCAAGAGAATTTGAATGTAATGATGATATATTGAGGTTGTTCTATGCCGAGGGTCAGGATTTGTTGCAATACTTGAAAGCAGTTAGATTCAAGCATGTACCAAGGGAACAGAACATGGAAGGAAATGATTTGGCACAAAAGGCATCGGGTTATCAATTGAACACCAGTGGAGTTATTGTTGATATAGCCGATGTCAGTGAAGAAGATTGGAGATCCAAGATCGTCCAATATCTTAAGGATCCAACTCAACATATTCCTCAGAATATTCGATACATGGCGTTGAGGTATGTTTTATTAGAAGAGAAACTTTATTAACAGATGATTGATGGTGTGTTGTTAAGATTTTTAAATCAAGAAGAAGCCAAAGTAGTTATGTGCAAAGTCCATGAAGGCATCTATAGTACACATTAATCGGCCTATAAGATGAGATGATTGTTGAAGAGAACTGGGTATTATTGGCCTACTATGCTGGAAGATTGCTTCAAGTATTATAAGGGATGTTAAGATTGTCAAAAGTTCGGAGTAATACAGAGAGCACCGGCATCGGCTATGAATCCAATCATTAAGTCATGGCCGTTTAGAGGATGGGGTATGGATATGATTGGCCAAATTTATCCAGCATCAAGTAAGGATCATAAATATATTCTGGCGGCTAAAGATTACTTCACAAAGTGGGTTGAAGCGGTACCTATGAAGAATGTTTCGACTGGTGATGTGATCAACTTTATAAAGGAACATATTATATACAGATTTGCTGTGCTGCAGACTATTACAACTGACCAAGGTTTTGTCTTTACCTCGGAAGAGTTATAAAACTTTGCCGATGGTATGGGTATCAAGTTTTAGAATTCATCGCCTTATTATGCTCAAGCCAATGGTCAAGTCGAAGCATCTAACAAGAATTTGATCATGTTAATTAAGAGAAAGATAGATGAACAACCGAAGAAGTGGCATACAACATTGGTCAAGTAATTGTAGGCATACAAGATGGCTTGTCACGTTTCAATAAAGGTATCGCCATATCAGTTAGTTTATGGGAATGAAGCAGTGTTACCTTGGGAAACAAATCTGGGTCCAAAAGAACAGAGTTGCAAGATCAGTTATCAGCCGATGATTACAAATAGGTTGTGTTCGATGAATTAGAAGATGTCATGCAACATCAGATGAGGGCCTTGGAAAGGATTCAAGAAAATAAGGCTCATGTTTATAGATTTTACAATAAAAGGTGGTGCCTAAGAGTTTTTTAGAAGGAGATCTTGTCTGGAAGTTAATTGTGCCCATCGGCTCTAGAGATAATCGATTTGGAAAATGGTCGCCAACATGGGAAGGGCCTTTTAAAGTGAGCCAGTGTGTACTAGGCAATGCATATTTCTTACAAGGTTTAGATGGAGAAGAATTTGGAAGAGCAATTAAAAGGAAATATTTGAAGAAATATCATCCAAGCATTTGGGTTGGCGCATGATTTCGAGTATTCAACCACGACCGATATGAAGAATATCGTACTCAGTAGAAAAGATAAAATAGAAGAAAAGATGATTCACAGCCAATGTCTACGCATCGTCTTCAGAAGGCCAATATCAAGGATATCGCCCTTAGTTCAAAAAATATCACAGAACAAAATATTGTTTGTTGAATTACTAGACAAATTATATCTATGACTACTCATCCGGATAGAAGAAGTCGATAATCTCGATTGCCTTCATGTGAAGTACGTTGACTTGGGCTACTGCATAAGCATCCTCTTCAATTGTGCCAGGTATGCAGGTTACAATGCCTCACAAGTTAGAAGCTTGCTCATAAGCCGATGTGGTGATGCCTTCTTGCTCCATAATTTCTTCTGGTATTGTGGCAAGTGTGGCTTCCGCATTGGCAATCTCCTTGTTCTTTGCCTCCAGAGCTGCTTGGAGCTCATCTCGCTCTCGCCTCAAGTCGACGAGTTTTCCCTCGAGGTCAGCTGATTTGGAGATAAGGGCCATGTATTTGTTCTTCTCTTCTTTGGCCTTCTTGTCAGCGGCTTCTGCATGGTATCTTTGTGCTGATCGATGCTCAATGCAAGTTTGTGCTTCAAGTACCTCAAGTTGGTAGAACTCAATATACACTACTAGTTGCAGCACTACCATGAGATTTGTGGGTAGATGATCCCTGATCTCGAGGTACCTCGCTCTGATCGGGCTAGCATCCAGAACTAGATTCTTGATGGGGATGTTGAGCCGATGATGGATATCTTGTAAGGCAGCTCGAACTTCTGGAGGCAAGTATATTGAAGAAGTATGCCTGGAGATTTGAGCCTAGGAAAGAGAGGAAGTTGTTACGAAGATGGCAGTCAAATATATATCATTGAGACAAAAGGGATTGATTCATACTGTTGTTTCTGGAGTTGATGAGGGCATTGGGGCATCGTGGCTAAAAGTTGATGAAGGAGCCAGAACGTCCGAAGGATCATGAATATATGCATTGGTGGCTGATGATCGGAACTCTTGGTAGTACAAAGGATTAAGAGTTGAAAAGGAAAATAGTCAAGATGTGAATTGAAGAATAATACCTATGAATCGACCCAAGGAATCAGATCCAGAGTTGGTGGAAGAACAGGCGTTGGCTCATTGACTTTCCTTGAAATAGCATTATTGATTGGAGGGGAGTCGATATGAGAAGTTTGTTCTGAAGGCTAGTCCGATTTAGTGGTGCTGCTATCATTCACAATCTCCTGAAAAGGAGGCATCAAATATAAACAGAGTGTTACGAGAAAATTAAGTATGAGTGAATTTTTACCATGGCTACTAAAGACGAAGGATGTTCTATCAGATCGGGTGGATTCGATGGTTCTTCTGATGATGGCACAGTACCCAGAGCCAATAGGGATGTTGTCAATTTGGTTGCGGAGGTCAGTAGCAGTGTTTGAAAGATAAATGAATCATTAAGTTGAAGGTCGATAGAGACAACTTGGATCCAAGGTTGTTACCTGCACAACTTTGGCGAGACCAGCGATGACTTCTTGGGCTACTTCTTGAATGACAGTCAAAGTCGGTGGGATGGTCTGTTGAATAGATGAAGGGCCTGAGACCTTAAAGCTGTGGAAAATTCTTAAAAAGAAGCAAAGAAGTTTGAGAGAATTGTTACCAGAGTTGTCGATGCAGGATCAGTCAAAATTGGTGAAACTAGTGATCCTGGCTCGTTTATGCTGCTCAGCTACCTGAGTCGATTGGGCTTTAGTGCTGGCTTTTCTCTTTGTCGGCTGCTTCCTCATAGTCTTGCAGATAGGTTTCAAGCCTCGGCTGCTGAGGAGTTGAGTAGGAATCGGGGCGTTATAACCAATGTTCGGGTTTTTAACTGTTCAATAGTATTGGATCGGCTTCCCACTGTTGCTTATGGTTAGAGGAACTATGTCTGGATTCTGCATTATGAGATGGTTAAATGAGCAAGGTCGATGGGAATATTGTGAGAAATGATAATTGGCAAGAGATACATAGTGGGTCCACGACGCCAATGAGGTGGTTGGATAGCTCATTGTAGAAGAGATGTTTTTTGCACTCTTTCCACCTAGATCCTGAATAAAGTAGAGATAGAAGGAAGTAGTTGAATATCGCTCGGTTGCCCATCGGAATTTCTGAGGCCATGTCACAAATCTTCTTATATTTCAAATGGCCTTTGATTTCTTGTCTGGCCCGAAGTCGATTAATAAAGAAGGAACCAGCGGGAAGCAACCCAAAACCGAGCTGACAGGAGATCACTGTTAGGTTGTAAAACTCGTAAGAAAGAGTTCTACGCTGTCTACCATGAAAGTCGACGGGCAGGATGCCAGGCCTGATGCAAGCCTCTAGGATGAGTGCAGATTCCCTATCTTGCAAGGGATTATCGGGACAGAACCTCGAGGGGTTTTCAAATTCTAACTCATCATAGGGAAACCAGACTTATTTCTTTGGTTGGATACCATTGTAGAAAAGAGTAAAGTAAATGTTTAAATCCTCTACGGTCATCCTGATACTAGGGACTACCACGACGGCTTTGCCCAAAGATGTACAATGGCGCTCTGGAATTTCCTCACCCTCTGTTGCATTTGTCGATGGGAAAGTGTTTCCTGAAAAAGGAGGCAACTCCATGGCTTGGGAGTAATAGATAGTGAGGCGGAGTTGTATGAACCACCATAGACCCCCTGCTTAGATAGTCTGGTTCAGTTGAAGGCTCACGGCGATCGGTATAGGAGCTGGTATACAGAGCCCAGGAAAAATTTGCCTAAGGGAAATTTCGTACCTTCAGCCAGGTTTTCGGCTATGCCTTGAAAATTGGTGGTAGGCATGCAAGAGAAGCCACAGAAAATAAAGTGTTCGAGCCAAAGGTTCAGAAATGCTGATAGTTCTCGGTTGGTAACCGATCCTTTTTTCTGATGATCTGCAATATATCTCAGCCAGCTGTTTGATACTTTGGTGTCCAATTTCCGCCCTTATGACTATTCTGGATGAGGATGGGATTGAAGTACTCGTCTACATTCAAACCAGTTAGCATCATCACATCCATGAGGGAAGGTGTTGTAGGACCTTGGTTGAATAAAAAGGCGTTCAAGGCGTCATACCAGAAATAAGAGGCTGCAGCCAGTAATGGTTCATTTTTGGCCACATCAACCAAGGATAGTAGTAGTGCCTCATCAACTTGGGCATCCAGGAGGGTGGCGGCGCGCGATATAGTGACCCTGCGGAACCAATTTCTCCAACCCGGGATTGTTGATGGCCATGATCTAAAAACTTTTTTCCATGGTTCAGGGGAGGCCAAAGTAGACTTCAAAGGGATCCGGTTGGTTTTGCAATTTATGAACTCAGTGGGATAGGGATCATTGTAGGGACCTAGATAAAAGTGGTTTTCATCAACACCAGAAGGGATGCAGATCTGGTTCTTGAGTTCCTAGTATGAGCGGGAAATGAAGCTATTATTACAAAGGGGAAACTAGGTATTGAACAGAAGCAGGCCAAAATCAGTAAAAAGTAAATATGGCATAAGAAGATGAGAAGAAAATGCGAGAAATTACTACTAGTTCATGAAAATAACTACATCGATTATGAGTCTATGAACAGTGACTAAGGACATGATGGGTTGAATCTGAAGATGAGATATAAAAGCAGAGGAAAGCGGAGAAGAAGTTTTACCTCAGGAACAATCTGTGGGGTCGCCATCACAGGGGTTCGAGCTTGTTGGTGTTCATGAGTGCTTGAAGTTGGAAGCAATCTGGGAGAAGGAGTGTGCCTAGCGAAATGGAGGAGAGAGAAGATAGTGAAAAGGCTCGAGCTCGGGTGAAAATGAAAGAAGAAGATGCATTTATAAGGGTGGGATGCCGGTAGGATGCGGTAAAGGCACGCGTTAAACTAGGAGAGAAAATCCAGCACACAAAGATTTCATACCCCAAACTCGGGGGCCATGTGTTGGCACTGGAATTTGGACTGGTCCCATTGGTCAGAGGTGGAGAGTTGGAATCGGCCAAAGTCAGCGAAGCTCAACGACTGAATGGAATAAAGTGAGCCGGATAGGGTTATTTTATCTCTTTCTGTTTTTAGTTTAGAGTTTATTTAAATAAATCTAGTCGGTTTGTTTTAGAGTCCTGATCGAGTCAGGTCAGAACCCCATGCACGGGGCTATAAATATATAGTAGGGTCTGTACGAGAAAATAACACTTTTGTTCAATACAATTCAGCGCATCGCCAAACCTTTTCTCGACGACATCTTCGTCTCGTGTGGGCTGCATCAATTTCAATCTTAACGAGAGACTTGGATTAGTCACCTTCGGTAATTCTATCGACTTTAACTAGTACTTTCTCATTGATTTGATATTCTAGTTGTTATCTTTAGAATTGCTAGTTATCAGGTAATTAGATCTTAATTCCATCTATACTATCGACTTCAAGTTGCAATACTGTCTCGGCTAGGTCCGATCTATTGTAGTTTTTAGGAGAATTTATAAACTTGATATAGATCTATTATTTGAGTCACTCTATCAATTTTACCTATAAGTGGAATGTGTTTAGTTTTATTTTGATTTGTTTGGGCACTGCCTCGATTAAGTTCGATCTGCTCAAACTAGCGAGGCTGTATCAATTTTGATCTCTTGCTGAGTCGATAGAATTAAATACATTCCGATTGTGGGTTGAGTCAATTAGGGTTCTGTTGGGACGTTTAGCTGATAGGTTGTCACGGTACGATCGACTTCTTAGAGTTTCATGTGATTGTTGTTGCATCCATAGAAGTCGATTGCCCCCTTTGTTTAATAAAATTAGATCTATGATTTTGAGGCATATTTGTAATACCAACTATCAGATCTATCGACTTCACACTATCAACAGGACGACTCTTTGCATATTTATCAAAGATCCATCAACTCTGTTTTATCAACTTAGCACTATTGACTGAGTGGGTCTTGGTATATTTATTAATACTCTTATTGACTCTGCTCTATAGATTTGTTTTTTTTATTGTTAGCATTAATAATGCATAATACTTTATTTGTTTAATTTGTCAAGAAGCCGATATAATCAGCCAATTAGTTTATGTTTCTTTTATATTATTTATGCGTTAGCATCGGCTGGTTTTCATAAATAGTGACTATCGGCTTTCTCCATCGGCCTGTCCTAGACCGGTGAGCCGTGTAATTTGACTGTTTGTTTCTTTGTCAATTTGCAGGGAAAATCAACTGGCTCACCCCGATTTTTTCATATTGAGCCTACACTGGTCGCGCATGTAGATTTTCGTGTCAACGCAATCTATATAAAATAAATAGATTTTATTCAAGAAATATATATTTTACTTTATAATGTTAAAACAATAAAAGATATGGACAAAAATGTAATTTTAGAGAAAACAAATATAGATATAAAATGTAAAATACTAAGACTAAAATATATATTTTTATAAAAAAGCTAGGGGCATTTTTGCGAAACAGTAGGACGTAAGCGATAAATCATGGAAGGTTAGTGGCCTAATCACAAAAACTTACATTTACCGAAATTTAAGCTTACTAAATTAAATCCTAAATACTATGGACTGCGTCTGCGGGTTTCATTGATGGGCTATGTCTATTTGTCCACAGGTCCATGGTGGACCACGAGGCTCGGTAGGCAGCACGGCTGCTGTCATTAACAGAAGTGCACCCAGCTTGGCTTGTGCATTCCCATGAACTGGTTGCAGTAATCTATATAGCACTTGATCCTAAGTGTTGTACATGTTGTAGAACATGATAACAGCAAATTGGTTCAGATGTTTTCTCACCTGAACTAGAGATCGAAAGGTTGGAAACAGACAAGGTCGCGTCAAGACAGTTGGTGGGCCGAACGCATTCCTGGAGGCATCGGGTAACATCTTGGGGAGGACTCCTGGGAACGCGAAGAGATCTTCCTGTAACACGACGTGGATCATAGTTTACAGCTTGGAACGTCGGGTATTGAACAGAGAAAGGCTCGAGATTACATGTCACGCGCAGGTCATGAACTGAATCTGAACAGCGGCCATGGCAGACGAAATCCTGGTCGCATCAGGGCACCAATTGGCGTGGTCTTTGGATATGTTGGAGAGGGTAATTTGGAACAAGAACTGGTGAAGTCTCGTGTTGATTGGTTTAGCGGATTGCCGGGAATGTCGAAGCCAACATGGAGCTGTGTTGCTGGACGCAACAGGAACTGTGGGAGACGGCGAGAAAATTGGACTCCAAAGGTCTAATCTGAGAAAGAGGAGGCAGGGAGCATCGGCTCACATCACAAGGGGCGTTTTGGCCATATTATATAGGCGGGGAGGCAGTGGAAGGCAAAGGAACGACTTCATCAAGGTTTCAATGGCCGGTGGCACCATTAATGTCCAACCGAGCTCTATAGTGCTCAATTGATAGGGGAAACGAGTGGAATTAGAAGAGGAGAGGGCAGCGCATCCATTTGAAAGGTCAGGGCTTCGTTTAATTGCGTATGGAGGCAGATCATCAGTCGGCGGCGGTGGTGCTCATCAGTTTTCTTAAGGCAGCGCGCATGCGAGGGGAGGAAAAAAGCAGCGCTGGTTCCCTCCTGGCTATGCGCCAAGGCAGGCTGGCTGCGCTTTGGGCTGAGCGGGTCAAGAGAGAACAACAGAGGGAATTGGCTGGCTGCACTGGTGGGACATTGGCTCAAGTGACCACGTGAAGATGGTCTAGAAAAAACATGACCATGTCAAGAGTTTTTATTTTCTAATTTCATTTTCTATTATTTCTATTGCTAATTTATAACACTAAAATGATGTATACTCAATTTTGAATAGATTTCTCACACAATAATACCCTGATGCAAACTACCCAGCATGGATGCAACAATATAAATATACCTTAAATTAATTTATTAGATTTAGAAATATGTCTTTTGCCTAAGTAAAAATGATAACCAAATAATTGAAGTTAAATTTTAATTTATTACAAAAAGTTTTAAAATTTAGTGAAATTTTATTCACAAACCAAATTTGAAATTTGGGATGTTACATAATGTCCTTGAAGACGATGTCGCTCTCGACTTCTTCAACTTGTACTTTGGTCTCTGCTAGCTGAACACGAAGGATCCAGTTCTCCCTTTTGGCTTCTGTGTACTGATGAATGCATAGCTTCAATCTCTTGGCTTGTTGGTCATGCAGCTCATCAAGGACAAGTAGATGACGAGCTAGAACAATGATGGGTGGATCATTGGCCTGGATTCCTAGGGAATCCAAAGCGGTAATTTGTTCCTTCCAAGAGGTTTGCTCTTTTGACCAAAGGTGGGAAAAATCTCATACTAGAATTGCTGAGAGATTATTCAAATATCTGACATAGGGATCTTAGGGCTTTGTGGGCAACTGACTGATAGGTATCCGAGAAACAGAATCCAGTGGTGGATGTGCTCCAAGGCTTGATGTTTGGGTGATCTTTGCTTCCTCTGATGTGAATGGTGACATCACATCGTACTCTGGGAAAACCAGGTTCTTCTAGGCATCTGGTGGTTACCCATTGGGGGTCTGCCATTGGGGTGGAGATGTGATGAAGCTAAAATGCGGGGAGCGGTACTCTAGGAGGCTCGGTTGAACTAACCGCAAAGTGGTGGAGAACTGCGAGGCTCTTGTTCCTTTTTATAGGCAAGGTGTGGTAGGAAGGCTTGTCTTGGACGCTTCGCTAGTGTGAACACAACGAGGTTGGCTTGTAATTGAAAGCGTCGGTTGACAGTATCCTGATTTGATTGTGGTGTTTTCCTGTTTGTACTTTGCCAGTACACGTGGTCTTTGGTCAGCGCAAGAATATAAATGGCTTTACATCTTTTACTGGAGCTGCTTTGTACGATTTGGGTAGTGGTTTTTGTTCACGTGATGCGTGTCTGGCTTATCATACCAGCCTTGGTGGTGTCGGTAGGGTAAATTTTTCAAAGGTGTAACTCTGTTCTACTTGTCCAAGTGTTTGATGACACATTATGATTCCTCAATGAACCTTTCTGTTGTTTGCTTATGAATAAGGCACACATGATTCATGTTACATGTTACAAGCTATGTCATACATGACATATAATATATACACATGGCACATGATGTAATACATGGCACATGGTACATAATACATGAAGCATGATACAAATACTTGACACATGATACATTTTCATGATACAAGGTACATGCGCTGATCACTAGCAATCCATGTGGAATCTTCATCCTCATGAAGTTGGGTCTGTGCGATGTAGGCTTCTACGACATCTTCCTGATTGAGGTGCTTGGTCTCATTGGTCCGAGAATCCTTTATTTCTCATTGTCGACCTTTGTTCTCTCAAGGGCCTCGAGCTTCATGTCAGCGGCAGTGACTTCTGTGAGATATTCTGCTAGTTGCTTCTCATATTTTTGCTTCTGTTCGATCATGTTTGTCCTTATTTCTTCCAGCATAGTTTGTTGTTTCTGGAGTGCCTCTACAACCATGGTATGCTCCTTTTCTAGAGTTCTAGATCATTCTTCATCCTTCATATGGGATGATGCAGCTACTGACTAGGAGGCAGCTAACTTGGCCTTGTAGTGGTTCGTTTTGGCTTGGGCATCAGCGAGTTGTGATAGTAGAGTTCTGACGTCCTTCCGTGCCGTATCGCGTTCCTTCTTCCAAGTTTGTCCTTCTGCTAAGGCTTCCTTTGCACAATCTGTCTCGTCTATCCATAAATCATAGATCTTTCTATAGTGCCATTCCAGGACGTGTAGATATGTGGTTGTTTCGATCATTGCCTTACTTTCTCTACAGCTGGGCTTCTCTAGCTTCTCTAGTCGTTCATGAAACCACGGGTCACTGTGAAGAATAGGGAGGTATCTTATTGGTGTCTTTGCTGTTTGTCCCATGAGTTGACCGCAGAAGTGAAGAAGGGCACCTCTGGCGGCTGTCTGAAGGGTGTCGTCATATCGGGAGCCTTCCCGATAGACTGTAATGAGTGTCACTGGAACATTTCTGACTTCCTCTTTGATGGTGGCTTCCATTTCACATCGTAGAATTTCTCCTTCTGCATAGTACTCATGCCAGCGATACTTCAGCAGCTCTTGGTATCCATATGCTGATGCGGAGCAGTATCGGGAATCCAAAATCGGAGTCTGCAGCAGTGGTTTCCTTCCACTCACCTTCAGTCATCTGCAAGACATTATCATGCCATTGTGAGAAGGGGAAAGTGTTTGTAGAAGAAGGTAATATTTTATTAACATAGTGCAATAAGGAAGAATTTTGTGTAAGATAAGATTTAGAGGTACGTGTGGTCCTAGAAAACATCCTAGTGGTCATCAATTCTACGTATCGTGTCCTACGGTCGAGTCTGGGCTCTGATACCATCTATGACACCCTACCCAAGGGTGACCCGTGATTATCATACCAATCCTTGGATCAGTAGTTGGTACACACGTACAAATAATACACAGTCGATTTACGACCTTTATTACGTCCACGCAGGGACGATACACAAATACAAGTTCTAAATTACAAGCAAAAGGGATTGATCAAGCCAATCCGAACTGAAGAGAACATGAACAAGGCTTTGATAACCTCATAGGCAAACTCGAGCATAGGACGTGATCTACTCGTCAGCTTTAATGGATTCTCCATCTTTTTACTGATTAAAATAAAATGAGGCAAGGGTGAGTACATAAGGTACTCCGCAAGTGCTACCTCTAGCAAGGGATATATTCATGCATTTTAGAAGAGCGATCAAGGAATAGGGTAAGGTTTAGAGGTTTGCGGAAAGCGCGGATGCAGGGGCTTACTATAGAAACAAAGAGGGTTTTCGAGTGAGGAAAACAGTTTTGTAACTTTTGGTTGGTTGGACCTGAGGGACATTACAATCAAACCCAACAGTTCCCATATTTTAGTTGAGCCTTCGACACACAATCATAATGACTCTCGCACACCTTGCCAACACCATTCACCAAAACATGGGTATCTACCATACCCACTCACGCATAAAGGATTTGCTATTATCAAGAGCGTCAAGGATTGGTGTGCCATGACCAGTGACAATAGACATCCGAATGATTTAGGGTTAACTCTGCAGAGCTTGGTATGCTATACCAACAGGCTATGCTCTCTTTGCATGTAAGTGCATACTCTCTCACTTCTCCCAGGCATGCCCACAAGTCCACCACGGAGCTCAGGGGTTCCACCATAATGACACACAGTCATATATTATTGCCAAGCACTGGACTTATCACCACTGCACCAAAACCAACCCCTGAGTCTGTTCCTACTTTGTGGGGTGATACTTCCTTATTGCATTACCTAGGTTCCGCATTAGTCCTGCCCGTACAAGTTCTATGGTCGTATTGGAAATACCACCAAGTTGAGGTCTTGCTATTGGTTCTTATACGGTAGGGCGAGCACTCGTCTACGACAGGTGGACCTACACCGAAGACACCATCACCAAGTACTCTGCACCAGTACTAAGGAGTCTTGCCCACGACCAACTCTATCCCACATAGCTTCATCCTCACACATTTGATTTAGCACCCACCCATTCACACACACACACCACCGAACACATTTTCACCTATTTTGTGAAACATTGTAGTGTAAGGTGTGGTGATATAAATCACAGGGTCCTAAGCGTATACTAGCAAGGGTGGTGTCATCATTAGCAAGGCTATTGATAACTTCCTATGTTTATCAAGGCAGTGAGATAACAATTGCGGCCAATCAAGGATTTAACGTTCATATCTTATATAGTTCTAAGAACGTTAGCTTTCACACAAGTGGGTTTCAGCTAAGCAATGGAAAAGCAACAAGGAGTAATGCATATAACAAGTAGGCTCTAAGTTTGGTGCATTTTTAAAATAATAGGAACAATCATGATCAAGGAATAGATAGATCTTGCCTCAAACTGCTATCTGACTTCACTACTCTTCGCGTTTCTGATCCTCTTGCTTTGTCATCAGAGTCCGGGTCTTCAGGCCCCTTTCTGGCAACGTGTGCTTTGGGCTTGCACATAGACACCGGGTCTCCTGGTGCTTCCTTAAACTTCATGAAGTCTAGTGCATATAGCTACGGCTTATAAATAAACTATCGTAGAAGAAAATGAAATAACAAGAATGAACAAGATCCAAATAAACTTCAAATAAATCGAGCGAAGAAAACTTACTGCAAAAAAGGCAATTGTTTTGGGCTAGGGATGGCTTATGAGGGTTTGGGCAGAGGTTATGTGCAGTACCACTGGGAACTACATGTTGAGACGAACCCGTGAGCGACAGAATCACTAAAAACGGAGCTACGGTTTGAAAGATATGGCTTTTTAAAGGTTCCAGGGGTTTTTCTGCAATTTCAAAAAAGTTTAGGGGTTTGCTTGCAAAATTTGGAGGGCTAAAATGTCATTACAGAAAAGTTGGGGGCCTTTTTTATAAATTTGTTGGACTAAAATATAATTGGGCAGAAGGTCAAGGGGCTAAGTGCAAAACGGTTTACTACATCTTGTTGATGCAATAAATGGAGACAGGGATTATTTTTATATGTGAAAAGCGGTGGACCGGGTCTGTGGGGACGTGGGCCAGGATGGTGGATTAGGTTTACGAGTGCGCGGTGAGCCGATTACACCAGGGTGCGGGTGAGTCGTTGATCTCGTGATGAGTGGCCCTGATTTAATGAGAACGAAGGAGTATGGACCTTTTAATCTGAGCCGTCGGCGCGAGATGGACAGCTCGTGGCAGCCGCGGCAAGACAGGCGGTGGCCAGAGATGGAGAGGGCTGCAGCACCATTGCTAGCTTCCCCGGCGAGCTCAAAACTGCACTGTGGCGACCGGAGCTCGACGGGGCGGGGGCCTGGAAGTCGCGGGGGTGGCTCCGCGCAAGGTGGGGTGGTCTCGAGGGGAGCAGAGGGTGCGGGGGAGGCAAGGTGCGGTTCTGGCGTGAAGTGGGGATGTCGGTCCAGAGGAAGATGGAGGGAAGGAAATAGGTTTAAACATTTCTGGTTTGGGTTTAAAGCAAATAAAAGTTCAAATGCGAATCCATTTTAAATTCAAAATGGTGGAACAATTTCAACTAAGAAAGCATACAAGTTGACAAGCACTTGAGCACATATTTTATTCTAGAAACTTTTCCTTGTTATCTCTAGTTTCAATTTAGTGACATTTTCATTTTGAAAAAGAATTTTTTTGTTAGGGGACAAGTTTAAGAGATTTTTTTTATTAACTCAGATTTTTAACCTTAATAAATTTTGTGATGTCACAGAGCCATAGCACAACTCCAAGGAAGACTTGAGAATTGAAGAAGAATCTATTCTAAGCCTAACTCCACTAAAACTAGAGAGTAACTCGAAATACTAAGAGAGTAATTCTTCTAAGTGTGTGTTTTGGAGTGAGGGGTCCAAAGTCAGTTCCTGGAGTGGGTAACCATTGCCTAACACACACAACCGCCATTGGGGAGCCACCAAGACATGGAGGCCATGCACGAGGGGCCCACTCCTTGTTTGGCCAAACATGGGTGTTTAGCCGAACAAGGGGGGAGTTCCCACGTGCCCTCAATATGTGTGCTTCACTGTGATTGGCTTTGAGTTCATTTCCATGGATCATGAGGCATTTCTTCACTCTTTTGTGAATATTCCCTACATGTAAGCATTTCTCCAAGTACAAGTGGAACTTTATTAATTCTAACTAAAATACATGGTAGGAATGTTAAATCCTCCTTTATTTTGAGTAATATTGATGGTTAGAAATGGTACTTAATGACCATCAACAACAGGTGCTCAAATCATATGATCAGAGAGATATCAATGTTCTCCACACTTGATCATGACAATCTACCAAGTAGAGGCATATCATTTGGAAATGATAACAAAGGAAAGGTAATTAGTTGTGGTCGGATTGCTGTCACTCATGACCTTGCAATTGGTAATGCTTATCTTGTGAAAGGTTTAGGATACAACTTGATGTCCGTCTCACAACTTTGTGATGTAGATATGGCCCGATCTTCCGAGAGGTGAGAGGATAAACTCGAATTTGGGGAACTCGGTGTCGACGACCCAGCTTGAATCAGACACGATCCAACCCCGCAATCGTTACACCAAGCACAACTTGATTGTTCCCGCAAGCGAAATCAAGAACACAAGCAAGAGAGGATAAACACGCAATCTGAAATTGCAAATATGGATGAATCGAATCACAAGAAAAGGTTCAAGCTCTTAACACAAAAGGACTAATCGCCACAGTGGTGTAGAACAAGAACAGGGGCCCTGGATTACTGTAAAAGGACTTGTCACCACAGTTACAATAATTCGATCAAGTTTCTCTCTGGAAAACTGAACTAAACAAAACCCGAAGGTAAAATATGGTGGCTACTAAGTTTATGTAGGAACTAGGGGTGTCCTAGGGTTGGGGGCGACCAGGGTGGGCACCCACAACATGGGCTTAAGGCCCGACATGATACATGGCCAAGTTGGCCCAAAATAGGTGGCACAGCACCTTGTCATGGTCACACAGAATGAATCATGACCCTTCTGGAGCTAGGACCAGAAAAAAAATGACGGTGTCGTCATCCCCTTTCCAACACATCAAAGAACGCCTCGTTTGGACGTCGGATGTGGGAGATATCATCAAAACCGTGAAGGGGTGTCGGCTGAATCCGAGACGAACGCGGCGACTGAGTTGGTGACGACTTGTAACTTGGGGAAGGCCGTGATATGCGCGTATCCAGCATGGTGATGTACTCATCAGGTTATAGTTGTCTCTTTGCCGATGATGGCGTGACTGTCTTTCGGAAGAAAATTTCTTCAATAGCGTTCAAGGGGTACTTGGAGGACAAAATCTATCTTGTTGATTTTACCAACAATGATGGATGTGATCTAAATGCTTGTTTGATTGCTAAAACCACATTGGGTTGGCTATGGCATCACCGGCTAACTCGTGTTGGGATGAGGAATCTCCACAAGCTTCCAAAGGATGGTCATGTTATCGGACTAAACGATGTTGCTTTTGAGAAGGATAAGATATGTAGCGCATGTTAAGCCGGAAAGCAAGTTGGAGCCTCACATCCGTCCAAGACCATGATGACAACGACAAGACCATTGGAGATGCTACACATGACCTATTTTGATTGGTCACCTACATATGCATTAGCGGTAACAAATATGGCCTTGTAATTCTTGATGATTATTCTTGTTTTACTTGGGAATTCTTTTTTAAGGACAAAAGAGAAACACAAGGAATCCTAAAGACGTTTTTTAGGAGAGTAGAAAATGAATATGAAGTGAAGATCAAGAATATAAGGAGTGATAATGGAACCAAAGTCAAGAATACTCAAGTTGAAGAATATCTTGATGAAAAAGGCATCAAGCATGAATTCTCAGCTCCATACACATCACAACAAAATGGTGTAGCTGAAAGGCTGCACACTCATAGAAATGGCAAGAACAATGCTTTATGAGTACAAGACACCGGAAAACTTTTGGGCTGAAGCCATCAACACCACATGCCATGCCACAAATAGGTTATATCTTCACAAGATTTTGCAAAAGGTACCACATGAGCAACTCACTAGTAACCTTCCAAATTTCTCTAACTTTCGAGTCTTTGGGAGCCACTGCTTCATTGTTAACAAGAAACCTAAATCTTCTAAATTTGTCCCTAAGACTCATGAAGGTTTTCTACTTGGATATGGAACTAATGTTTACACATATTATGTCTTTAACAAAGACACCAAAGTTGTTGAAATAAAACATGATGTGCAATTTGATGAATCTAATGGCTCTCAAGTAGAGAAAGTTAATCCAAGTGATATAGGTGATGAAGCTCCTTGTGATGCAATAAGGAATTTGGCCATTGGTCAGATAAGACCATAAGAGCCAAACTCAAATCAAGTGGAACCATCTTCTTCAAATCAAAATGACTCTCCTCCATAAGATCCACAAAATGAAGAAGATCAAGGAAGAGGTCAAGATCATGGTGACGATCATTTTCAAGGCTAACCAAGATCAAGCTCAAGATGGTGGAGAAAGAGACACTCAAGACGACAACAATCAAGAAGAAGAAGATGCATCTAGACCAACACACCCACGAGTCTGACAAAGCATTCAAAAGGATCATCCCATTGATAACATTCTTGGTGATATTCAAAAGGGGGTAACTACTTGATCCTGAATGGCTTCATTTTGTCATCATTACTCGTTTGTTTCCTCTATAGAACCCCTTGGGGTTGAACAAGCACTACAAGACTCAGATTGGGTGGTGTCCATGCAAGAAGAGTTGCAGAACTTTGAAATAAACAAGGTGTAGACATTGGTGGAAAGAACCAAGCAAAATGTTGTAGGTACAAAATGGGTGTTCTACAACAAGCAAGATGAGTATGGTGTAGTGGTAAGAAACAATGTTGGACTTGTTTCTAAAGGCTACTCATAAGTTGAAGGTTTGGACTATGGTGAAACTTATGCACCCATAGCTAGGCTCCAGTCATTTCATATATTACTTGCCTATGCTACTCACCATGGTTTTAAGCCTTTTCCATTAGACGAAAAGTGCATTTCTCAATGGACATATTAAAGAGGAGGTGTATGTACAACAACCTCTAGGGTTTGAAGATCCAAAGAAGTCAAACCATGTCTACAAGCTTCCATCACTCCCAAGTTAAGTGGCCCGCGCCCCTCTTCTTCCTCGAGTCAATCGGTCACTTCCTCTTTTTTCTTTCTCTCTCTTCTCTTCCAAACCCTAGGCGGCGACTCTTGGCAATTTGGAGCTTCAACCGGGAATTTCCTTCGAGTTGGTGGAGATCGTACTCCTCCTCCATGGAAGTTCTGGGATCCCCTTTGAGTTTCTCCATTCTTTTGACCTAGGTATGAGCTTGGACCTACATTTCTCATTTTTGGTCAAAATTTCGAGATGTCCTCGTTTCCTTTGGATAGATAGGTTCCTTTGTACCTAGTCTATCAATTCCTAGAGACATTTGTGTCATTGCGGTAGGATTTAGGAGTTTGGTCAAATTTGCTGCAAACTACAAATGACGGAAGTTCTATCAAAACTTCCATCATGATGGAAGTTCCGTCGTCTGTAGTTCAGTGCACTGGTTTTTAACTATCTCTTGATTCTTGCTTTGACTCATACCTAATCTGTTGATTCTTTCCTGTAATCCTTGGTAGTTGACTATGGTTAGGATCAAATATGCGTCAAACATAGCTATGAACGAGGATCAAATGCAATCTTCACCTTCTAGTGAAGAACTTGTGCCCGCTATGAAGAAAGGAAAGCAATGGCTACTAGGAAACAAGGGGGAGACACCAGTGGAGGTGCGCAAAATGCACATGTTGAGCAAGGAGGGTCTCTTCCTCCTAGACATGCTTAAGATAAAGGGAAGAAGCCAGCTAAGGAGAAATGCTCCCGGCCATGCAAAGGAGCAAGAGATGATTCGATGAATGTTGTGAAGGACCTTTGAGTCCATGCTCCTGCCTATCCAGAGGGTCACATATTCAGGGATTACAAGAAGGACCTTGATGCTCTCATTGAAGCAAGAAAGCAAAATCCTTTGCAGGTGGCGGAGTAGGAAGCCAGTGATTAGAGGTTCTACACTTGGTTTCAACAAGACTATTACATGTCAATATTAATTGACAAGAACTGGAAGAATAGATTGGCGTCTCGCCAATGGATTGAATGGACTTACATGGAATCCAAAGACAATCTGGTCTTTAAGGAAATTGTTCAAGTTTGTAAGTATCGGGGTGTATGATCTCATGGGGTTCAACTATGACTGGAATGAAGAAGTGATATGCCAATTCCACTCCACTCTCTACCTTGAGCCAAGAGGCACTATTCATTAGAGGACCCAAGGTGTTGATTATGCAATCTCCCGAACTCGCTTTGTAGGCTATTTCTTTCAAGCGAGTGCAGATCATGAGAGAGAACTCATTTCTAATGAGCCTATGATATGGGAGAGTGACATGGCATTCATGCATTATGAGCCAACTCCCTTGATGTTTGGCTCAACCAATGGACTTCACAACTTGTATTTCACACTCAACCGGATGCTCAGAGTCACAATTGCACCCAATGGAGAGTATGCTACTGCTATAGTTGAGACCTCAAGGAACATTCTTGCCAGATTCTGTCCTGACACAGCTTCTTTTTGTGTCCTGGATTTCATCACCAATGAGATTCACATGTCATCTATTGACACTAGGTGAGTTCTTCCATATGCCCGCTACATCATGAGAACGATTTGGTCAGAGACTAGGCTTATCTTTGAGAAAAATTGCATTCGCACCCCCTTAAGGCAAAGAGTGCAACATGAGCTTTGCCCGACATATGCAGAACAACCCGGGGTATCCTCTTCTAGGAGAGCTGGAATTGCTAGGGCTCATGTAGAGAAAGAAGCAGCAGTAGCAACAGCTAGGGATTCAACTTCTTCAGCTCAAGCTCCATAAGAAGATCTTCGATGACCATCTTCTCCCATTGTCTCTTTCTTCAAAAGCATTTTCAGTGCTTGTTGCTTCAATGCATGGGAAAATTGGGAGAACAAAAGGAGGATGAAGAAGCTCACTAGAAGGATCAAGAATGAGCTAAGGGCACAAGGGCATGAAGTGTCTCCGGATGGCTCCGAGTGTGAGGATGATGGTGAGCCACCGGTCTTTGCTAACCCCTTTGTAGCTTATGAACCTTCAGCTATACCATCCTCCGCTCCTCCTCGTGTACATGAGAAAAGTGAAGAAGATGAAAGCACCAAGGACAACGACGAGTGACTCCTTTTCTTGGCTTATTTCTCTCTCTTTTATTCTTTTTGGTGCGTTGATGCCAAAGGGGGAGAGATATGTGATGAAAAAGGATGTGAAAGGAGAGGAATACTTCAAAATTTTATGTTCTCTATTGTAATAAGTTAGTAACTATGGGACATATGTACCCGGAATACTTAACCACTCGGCTAATTGGCCGAGTGGGCCGGGGGCTCGGATATGGTGTATTCGGCCCAGAAGATATTTACCGAGGTACTTGTTTGAGTAAGCGGCAAGTTAGGTTAGTAGATATGTTGGATAGATAGAATCTGTTGTAACCGACTAAAAGATTACCATGTAAATCCCTGCCTTTCGGATATATAAGGAGGGTAGGAGGCCTTCAGAAAAAGACAGACCCGTATTGGAACCCTAATTCCAGTGCGAACCCTAGCAATACAGAAACACCAAACATGACGTAGGGTTATTATTCTTCAGGAGGCCCGAACCTGTATAACCCTTGTGTCCTGTGTCCATCGATCTTTCATACTCATACGCACACCTAGATCTATTATAGAGAATATCTTTCGACAGTTGGCGAGCCAGGAAGGGGCAGCCTTGAGTGTAGCTTCGTCGAAATCGATGGCTTTCATCGACATCAAGTTTCGCCCCGGAGACAAGATTTGCTTTGGCACCGTCAACCTCGTCACTGATCAGCACGGGAACCTCGTCAAGCATGAATGCGCGGCCCACTCGGACGCTGCCACGGCCGATCCAAGCAATCTGGCCGGCCGATTCCCGCTTGGCCTCGACAACGCGGCGATAGCTTTCCAGGCGGAAATCCTCTCGGGCGGTAACTCAACGTTGTTCGTGACGTCCCAATTGACAACCTTGGTCAATTCGGGTTACACTATGGTTGATCTCCCGGCTTATCACATGGATCAGTCGGATGAAGATCCCAAATTTTTTGACGAATCAAGATTCGTTGCAGCAATCGGCATTGATAGCGCGTTACTCCTGGACTTGATTGAAGAGCCGAGTGATTCAGAGAGTTGTTCCTCGGATTTCCACGAGGTATTCATGGTAGCACCTGCTGCCCAGGGGCAAGCAGATGGCAAAACATCGGCGGATGCTGCCGCGTGCGGTATCGCGCCACGCGTAGACGGGCATGAAACCGACCTCGAAGACGGTGATCCAAATTCCACCACTCCTCCGCTTCGAAGAGCAGATGCTCAGCAGAGACCCCGAGTCGTGCAAAACCTAGATATGGGAGACCTCACCTTAAAGCTTGATGGTGAAGACGTCTTCAAGACCCCACAGCACAACATCACGGCCGCGGCGACCCTCCTGCAAACAATAGAGCCCCTGCTCTAGGTCTCCCTAGAGTTGACACCTCAGGTCAACCAATTGAAAGCGCACATCAGGGTCGCGGCTGTACTGGAGATGCATGCGGCACGATCAACGCCGAGTAAATCAGTTTCTGGGGCCGCTAGTTCGGTACCCAGGGAGGATAGAAGAGACCGACAGCGCTCCAACCGAGAGGCAACCCCGCCTACCATCCCTAGGCGCAGGCCCATTACAGAGTACCATGATTGGCATCCAAGCACCGACCTGCGCAACGGCATACCACCATGTGATGCGTGGGTCCGACTGGACAACAGATACTAGGAGCGCGACGATGCGGCCCGCCGAGAGTATGAAGATGAATGGCGCCGGCGCGGTTATGTTGACTATGAGCATGACAACAGGCAGCAGCCACTAGAGACGATCATTATCGTGATCGACGGGATGAGGGCCGTCGTGATGATAGATCTCACCGAGAAGCCGGCCACGAACGAGAACGGACTCCAGCCACCGACGATTATGACGAGGAGGCTGGCATCCGAGCCTTCATTCGGGAACTTTGAACCGTCAGCTGGCCGGTCGGCTTCAAGCCAGTCGGCATAGAGAAGTATGACGGTAAGACGGATCCAGAGCGACTGGCTTCACGTCTATTCAACAGCCATACGAGCTCTTAGCGGTGATAGCTTTGTCATGACCAACTACTTGCATGTTTGCTTAGCCCCAGCAGCAAGAACCTGGCTCACTAATCTGCCTGACAACTCTATCACCTCCTGGGCAGATCTCTGTCGGCAGTTCAGGGCCAATTTTCAAGCCACCTTCGACAAGCCAGGGAATCACTGGGAACTCAATCGGATCAAGCAGCGGGACCGGGAGCCACTTCGAGAATACATCCAACGCTTCTGCCAAGTTAAAAATACCATCCCTAACATCTCGGATGCTCAAGTCGTCGCCGCCTTCCAGGGAGGACTCCGCGACGATGACCTAATAAAGAAGATTGGGAGGTTGGATGCTGCCGGTGGACTGTCAGCCAAAGAATTATTCACTATGGCCGACCAATATACTGCCGACAATTCGGCTCTATTCCAAGTTTGCCAGTACAAGGAGGCGACCCCAAGGAACCAGTCGGGTCCATCCGATTACAGCAAAGACGACGAAAGGAAGCGCAAGCAAGACCGAACGGTGGCTAACACCGAGCGCCCGACCAGGAGGAAACCAGTCACTCAGGATGACTTCGACAAGATGCTCGATGGCCCTTGCCTGCTACATGATGGAGCTCACAAAGCCAGGGAATGCTTCAAGCTGAAAAACTTCGCCCATCATGCCTTGAAGGTCTGTAAAGAACGCCCTTGGATCCCCAAGCGTGGCAGAAAGGACTCGTACAAGGATAACCAAGACGAGGATAAGGAGGACTTCCAAGACCCTGAATGCGAGGTCAATTACATCTGTGGCCGGTCTACGGCCGACTCGAAGCACCAGCAGAAGATCCTCTACAGAGAGGTCCACTCAGTTTCACCAGCGGTACCTCAGTATCTACGATGGTCAGAGGTTCCAATTACTTTTGATCGGTCCGACCATCCGGATCACATCCCCAGGCCCGGGAAATATCCCTTAGTGCTAACACCGACTGTTAATCGAGTCCGGCTAAATCCGGTACTGGTAGATGGTGGTAGCAGTTTGGATATCCTTTTTGTGAAAACCTTCAAGGAGCATGGCATACCCTTGACCGACCTCAAGCCAAGTCGATCGAGCGTTTCATGGTGTGATCCCGGGCATGCAAACAGTCCCTTTGGGACAAATCACTTTGCCTGTGACTTTCGGCACTCGGGAGAACAACAGGATGGAGCGTATTACCTTCGAGGTCGCCGACCTCGATTCTACGTATCACGCCATTATAGGGCGGCCAGCCATCGCTAAATTCATGGTGGTACCTCATTATCCTTATATGATGATGAAGCTGCCAGGACCAAACGGAGTCATCTCAATCTACCCGGATATGCGGACCTCATACAACTGCGACAACGGCAGTTATGAGTTGACTGAGAAGACAGTAGCAGCATCGGAGCTGGCCAAGCTGAAGGAAGCACTCGCAATGGCGGAGGAGGCCATGCTTGACCCTGCTCCAAGGAAAGCGCTGAAGACTATGGTACAAGCGGACGCCGTGGAGTCCAAGAAGATTAGCCTAGATGACAATGATGTATCCAAGACCACCAATATTGGTGTCAATTTAGGTGATAAATAGGAAAGCGTGCTCATCCTTTTTCTTAGAAATAATAAAGATATATTTGCATGGAAACCTTCTGACATGCCAGGTGTTCCAAGGGAAAAGGCTGAGCATAAACTTCACGTCCGCGAAAATGCCAGGCCGGTAAGGCAATGGCTAAGACCGAAAGGATGCGATTAGGAAAGAAATCGGCCGACTGCTGGCAGCCGGTTTTATTAAAGAAGTTTTCCACCCCGACTGGTTGGCCAACCCAGTTCTGGTACGGAAGAAGAATAAGGAGTGGCGGATGTGCGTGGATTACACCGGCCTTAACCAAGCTTGTCCGAAAGATCCGTTCACTCTCCCACGTATTGATCAAGTGGTCGATTCGACGGCTGGATACGCTCTGTTGTGCTTCTTAGATGCCTATTCATGGTACCATCAGATTCCTTTAAACCAGTCAGACCAGCTTAAAACCTCATTCATCACGCCATTCAGAGCCTTCTGTTACACAACAATGCCCTTTGGCCTGAAAAACGCTAGTGCCACCTACCAGCAGACTATGCAACAATGTTTGGACAACTAGATAGGCAGGAATGTTGAGGCTTACGTTGATGACATGGTAGTCAAGACTTGGCTCTCCACTGACTTGATATCCGACCTAGATGAAACATTCGGCAACCTTCAGAAATACAACATGAAGCTAAATCCGGAAGAATGCGTCTTTGGGGTCCCATCAGGAAAATTACTTGGTTTTCTGGTATCACACAGAGGGATTGAAGCTAATCTAGAAAAGGTAAATGCCATATGACGAATGGGACGTCCACATTTGCAAAAAGACATTCAAAAGCTCATTGGTTGTATGG
The DNA here is from genome assembly GCA_032690845.1 of Eleusine coracana subsp. coracana. Lineage (NCBI taxonomy): Eukaryota > Viridiplantae > Streptophyta > Magnoliopsida > Poales > Poaceae > Eleusine > Eleusine coracana. The sequence continues at coordinate 48,280,267 of CM064430.1, forward strand.
CTGCGCTCAGTCGGTTTGTATCACGACTCGGCGTCCGAGGGTTACCCTTTTTTCGATTACTCAAGAAGCAAGAATCATTCACCTGGAATGATGACGCACAGAAAGCCTTGGATGACTTTAAGGCTTACATTAGTGGTCCTTTAGTCTTAACTCCCCCAGAGCCAAAGGAACCTTTGCAGCTATACATATCCGTAACCAGACACGTTGTTAGTACTGTGCTGGCGGTGGAACGGGCGGAAGATGGCAAGGCTCAAAAGGTGCAACGACCAGTATATTTTGTCAGTGAGGTCTTATCGAAATCCAAGGTACAATACTTCCAACTTTAGAAATTAATTTATGCATTACTGATGACATCTAGGAAGTTGAAGCATTACTTTGAGGATCATCCAATTGATGTCCACACGTCGTTCGGCCTAGGCGAATTGCTGCACAACAGAGAGGCCACTGGGGAAATTGCCAAATGGGCCGTTGAGCTCGGATCATATGATATCACCTTTAAGTCACATGACTCGATCAAAGGTCAAGCTTTGTCGGACTTCGACGCCGAGTGGACAGAATGTGAGTTACCTCCCGACTCACAAGAATTATGCTATTGGAAGATGGCATTTGATGGCTCCTTACAACTGGAAGGCGCCAGAGCAGGAGTCATACTGGTATCTCCTGATGGGGCCAAGTTGCGGTACGTTCTTCGAATGCACTTCCGTGCCTCTAACAACGCCGTAGACTATGAGGCGCTGCTACACGGACTTCGGACAACTATCTCACTCGGCGTCCAAAGGATAAGCGTCTCTGGCAACTCGGCGCTAGTTATAAATCAAGTAACAAAGGAGTGGTGTTCTTCCCATGAAAGCATGACAGCCTACTGCACCGAAGTTCGGAAGCTCAAAGACAAGTTTGATGGCATTGAGTATAAACACGTCCTGCGCAAGTATAACGAAGAGGTGGACGAGCTGGCCAAACTTGGGTCTAGCAGATCTAAAATACCTGACGGAGTATTCCTTGATGATATGCATAAGCCATCTGTACTAACCCAACAAACTATGGAGCAGTCGGCACTAAAGGTGGGGGTAGCACCGTATGTAGCTATCATTGAGGTAGATTGGCGCACTCCCTTCATTGAGTATCTGGATTGTGATACACTACCGACCGACAAAGACGAAGCCCTTCGGACTATTCGCAAATCGCGTTCATATCATATAGTTGACCATCACCTGTACAAGCAAAGCCCACATGGAGTACTGATGAAATGCTTGCCTCAAAATGAAGGCATAGCTATATTAGGAAACATCCACGCTGGCATTTGTGGGAATCACGCAGGCCCATCCACAATCGCGGCCAAAGCAATGAGGCAAGGGTTTTATTGGCCGACCACCGATGCTGATGCCAAGGAAATTGTCCGAAAGTATGAAGGTTATCAGTTCTTTGCCCACCAGATGCACGTACCTGCTACAGAGCTCCAAAATATACCAATAACTTGGCCATTTTTAGTATGGGGTTTAGACATTGTCGGATCTTTCATGAAAGCTCAAGGGGGTTTTACTCACCTTTTCGTAGTAGTGGACAAGTTCTCTAGATGGATCAAAGCAAAGCCAGTCGGTAAGATTTCAGCAAAGAAGGCCATCGAGTTTATGACCGAAATAGTCACTCGGTTTAGTGCCCCACACAAGATAATCACTGACAATGGTACTCAATTCACAGCAGAGGAGTTTAAAGAGTTTGCGGGCCAAGTCGGCTTTAAGATTGGTTATGCCTCAGCCGCCCATCCACAGAGCAATGGTCAGGTTGAGAGGGCAAACGGCCTCCTGCTTTTTGGAATTAAGCCTCGTATATTTGATCGGCTGGAAAAGTATGCTCGATGATGGGTTCGAGAATTACCATCTGTGTTGTGGGGACTTAGAGCCAACATAATTCATGCCACCGGGCACTCCCCTTTTTCTCTGGTTTATGGCTCGGAAGCCATGTTACCAACCGAGATTCTTTTTGCCGCCCCCCGTGTGGCAGCGTATGAAGAAAAAACCTCCAACGACCATAGGTGTGACGACTTGTTGTTGTTAGAGGAGCAGCGAGATGCCACTGTAATTCGGTCGGCAAAGTACCAGCAAAGTTTACGACATTATCACGATAAAAATGTTCGAACACGGGGTTTTTCTATTGGCGGCCTAGTTTTAAAGCAAGTTCAGTCTAAGGTCGGTAAGCACAAGCTGTCGGCTCCATGGGAAGGACCTTTTATTATAAAGGAAATCACTCGGCCAGGCGCCTATCGATTGATGAATGAGGACGGATCGGACCTTCAAAGTTCCTGGAATGTTTCACATCTACGTCGTTTTTATACCTAGTAATTATAGTTTATTACTTCTATTATTAAATATATATACAAAGTAGTCATGATATTTGATTTTGCAATTTATGATTTCTGTGAATAATTGTTGTTATTGTTTACATCATGACTCAAATTCTGATACTTGGTATCACCCTAACTCGCGCATGTCGACCAAGCAGGTTACTTAGTCCCCAGGGTTCTTGCTATCTGTTAGGGACCAAGGCAATTCTCCTAATTCGCATATGCTTGACCGAGTGAGTTCTTAGTCTCCATGGTTCATATCGGTTATTGGGAGTGTTGTTTAGAGGGCTGACATGAGTTGTGTATTGGTTGTAAGTGTTTAACACGAGTTCATACAATACATATACGAAGTAGCGTGACCCAAGAATTCATTACAATACTGGTAATGAATCTAGACCTTAGCGGTCTATTGAACATTAGTTATATTACAGTATCAGAGCTGTAACACAGTATTTTAAGCCTTACAATTTCTTACATTTTAGGTAAGGGATCTAGCTGTATCTGGTCGGCTAATATATGCATTGTTTTTTGCGCCTCAGCCACGAGAGCTTCACATTGCTCATCAGAGAAATCTTCATGGAAACCCTCGGCTATCACATCTAACTCTATGCTGGGGATGTGGGACTTTGCAATTGCCAGGACTTGTGTGCCGGCTAGCTCTGCAACATGTCGAGCATGTTCTTTCAGTCGGTCGGGTGCCCCTTGTAGCCTCGTCATCAGGTCTCGACATCGAGGTGGTTTTTCTTCAGGATATAAGTATTGGGCGACCACCTCTGCATCCTTCTGAAGAGCTGCAAGAGACCATCGAAGGTTTTCATCACCCTCTATAAATTTCTTCTACAAAAGCTCATAGGACCTCTTTGATCCTATAGGAGTACAATAATCATATATGTCCAGTACAATGAACTTCGATATCAAGGTATTAGTTGAATAAACACTTACCTCTCAGGCGTTTCTTGGCTTCTACCTTTTCAGCCTCAAGGGTGGCAACTTTTTCCTTATACTCTTCTTTTAGCTTTTCAACTTCTTTGAATGCTTTTTGGAATTGGTTTAGCTCATCCACAGCCTTTTTGAAGATCTTTTCAGCTTTGATTACTTTGGTTTCTAGCTTTATGTTTCTTTCTTTTTGGCTTTTTATTGTTTCCTTAGCGCCTATCAGTTACAAACATTTTAGTACATATATATTTTTTTATATGTATAAGTATATTCATTTTTACCTTCAGCCCTTTTCTTCCATGAATTTTGTGTTTCTTGTATTGTCTTGAGGTCGTCTTTTAGCTTTTCAAACTTTTTCTTGATCTCTACCGAGTCCTAGATCTGCTTCTTTAATCCTTGATTCTCGGACTTCAAAGTTTCAATAGCTTGGGCAGACGACTCAAGTTCTTTTATATGGCCTTCAAGACTTGCAATTTGAGCGGTCGCCTGGGCACCTTGTTTTTGTTTCAATTCCAGCAACCGCGACGCCTCCGTATGGACAAGGTCAAATATTCATATTACACAGATAGCATGTGAGGTATAGGCTTTATTGGTCTCATACCTTGTAGCTCGAATTGAAGTTCATCAACTTGAGATGAACGGGCTTTTAGCGCAACTGATAAGCGCCCGACTTCCAGTCTCTCTTTGGCAAGCTAATATTCTAAATCGACGGCTTTTGCACAATGCCTTTCAACAAGTTGCAGAAGCTTACTCTTGTTGGCCATATGGGTTTTCAGAGTCTGCAATGATGGCAAATTATATGTTTGAAACTTCACAGCCAGGAACGGTGATTATTATTGACAAGAAGGAAGGAATACCTGGAAGGAATGATAGGCTTTTCCAGTATGTTCTTCAAAATTTTTCAATTCCGCTTGCTCTGCCGACTCATCAAATCCGGTGATGGCAAATCAGCCAATATGATAAACTGATCTAGTCGGCGTTGGCTGTTCTGAGACACCTTCTCTTACCACTCGGTGAATAGGAGTCAATGTGACATTTTCCTCCGACCCGATTGGATATTCATATGTTGGTTCTGGCATAGATTCAAAAACAAGTGATGGCTCTTTGGGCTTGGTGGAGGCAGGAGTATCAGCACCTGTTGCTATTTTAGATTTATTTAGGTCCGGGATATTGGGTGATTTAGCTTGGTTATCTTCTGGCTGAGTGGATTCGGGTGCACTCTTTAAATCAGTCGGTTTCTCTGCCGAGTGGTCTGGGACATCATCTCTGGATGACCCGACATGTGGTGTCTCCTAGTCTTTTCTAGGAACTGGACTTTGCGCCGGGACTTCTTCAAAAGACAACCTCCCAGACGACCTGCCAATTAGATAAAGAATTACATATTTATTCAGATGGATACTTAAGCTTCAAGTTACATTGATTGAGTGGCGTTTGAATTTTATGCCTGACACTCTTGGTGGGGGCCTGGTTGGCCTTGGGGCACCTGTCGTGTCTGGCGCCGCCTCATGGGTGCCTGTCTTGCTTGGTTCACTCGGACAATTTTGTCCTTTTTCATCCATGGTCCGCCGAGTGGTGGAGGCTTTCTCTGGAGTTTTTTTCTTTGCCTCTTCTTGAAGTCTAGCTATTCTTTGAGCTAGCGATTCTTCTTCATCAGAATCTTCAATATGCGCCTTGCGACGCTTGGGAGCTGATGGTTGAGTGGGAGATTTCTTTTGCGGCATCGGCGGCAGTGGGGGATTGGACACGTATACATCAAGGTTCTGCAATATATGTCACATATTATTCATTGCTGAACATAATGCATAAAGTGTTGATTTTTTAAGCACAGAAGTGGATACCTTACTGAACTCCTGCCAGTCACGGAATGATGTTCACTTTTTACACTCCCTGGAGTCCAACCAAGGAGTGAAGAAAATATGTTTTCTAGCCGTAATGTTAATTCCCTTTCTGACAATGTTTCCGGCACTTCCATGGTGGGGTCTGAACCCAATTGGAACTTCCATCCAGGAACATGACATTTCTTAATAGGCTACACGTGGCGATATATGAAGCTTGCGGCAACATGTACGCCAGTATAACCTTTGGACTTGAGATAGGCAATATGCTCTAATATGGCATCAACTTGAGACTTCTTGTTTGGATGGGCCTTTGCTGACCACTCGGGTCGTGGCTTGGGGGCTTCGGCCGTAGTCTCTGACAAAGGTGGAGCATGGTTTCCATGGTAAAATCAGTCCGCGTGCCAACCTTTGTTCGTTGATGGAAGTGGTACATCAACGTATTTGGATTTATTCCTTAGTTGGAATCCGGCCCCTCCTATAACATTATTGCTGTTTGATTTCAAAACAAACAGTTCTTTGAAGGTATCAAAATAGGGATGAATTCCCAATAACACCTCACACAAGTGGATAAAGATAGCAATATGTAAGATGGAATTTGGATTCAGATTGACAAGGTTGATGCCATAGAAGAAAAGAAGACCGCAAAAGAAGTCGCAACAAGGGATCCCAAATCCACGATAGAAAAAGGAGGAGAAAACCGTGATTTGGTTGACGGGAGGTTGGGGAAATTTCTGACCTATGGCCTCGATCCATCCTCCGGTCTGTTGATTTCCTGCAATACGCCGTCAATCACCAGTCTGTCAAAAACTATCTCTTCTTCCTAGGCCATAGGAAATTTCTGACCTATGGCCTCGATCACTCCTTGATGGCAGCGGGGATGTCAAAAACTATCTCTTCTTCCTCACCCTTCTCAGGAGAAGATTGCTTCTAGGATTGTGCCTTAGAGCTTTGGCGGGTGCGCTTCGGGGCCATCGCTCCTATTTGAGTGCAGTGGGAAGCAGTTGCGTGGAGCTTTGGGGTGGAAATGGAAGCCTGAGATCTAGGGTTTGTGTGCGCAAGATAGCGATGGCGGCGAAATGAAGATGAAGGGATGCGACTGTTTGGAGGCCCTTTTATAAGGGATAGATGACCTGCTGGACCGAGGCTTCTCGTAATCTATTAAGTCCAGTTTTATTAATTGGTATGAACATTTATTATATTATTGAGACTCTTTTTAAGCATTAATTTTGGATATTATGGATCTTAACATTAGTAATAAATTACTCGGATTATTGCGGTTTCAACCTTGTAAATTGTACCTTTCAAGATTCCGTGATAAATCACTCGGCTTGTTGCGGTTTCAACCTTGGAAATTGTGCCTTTCGAGACTCCGTGATAAATCACTCGGATTTTTGCAGTTTCAGCCTTGGAAATTGTACCTTTCGAGATTTCATGATAAATCACTCGAATTGTTGCAGTTTCAGCCTCAGAAATTGTGCCTCTCGAAATTACGTGATAAATCACTCGGATTGTAGTGGTTTCTACCTTGGAATTTATAACTTTTGAGATTTTGTGATAAATCACCCGGATTATCTCGGCACCAATCTTGGGGGCTGTGTTTTCGTGTTATATTATTACTATTGATACATCACCAATCTTGGGGGATATGACAATTGAAATTTATCGTTAATCATTCGGATTAAGGGCACTTCAGCATTAGGGATGTAAATATTAATTTGGTGATGTATCACTTGATGAGTGAGAAAATTAAGCTAAATATGGAGCTTGTTAAGACAAAATTGGAAGATTCAGATCTCATTATGCCCTTTTCTGTTGAGGGACAAGATTAATTGGATATTTTTCAATAACTCAAAAGTTGCTTCGGTGTAGACTCAACAACCTTCTGAGTTGGGGGCTATATGCATAGGCTATGTCTTTTTGAGGGATTTATGAACAAGAGTTAATAGAAAAAGCACTTCCCAATTTCATAAGATGTCGAGGCAAATCAAGACGACGATTCAAAATGGAAAGTGCTTGGAGGCTACTGTGGGACATATGTACCTGGGATACTTAACCACTCGGCTAATTGGTCGAGTGGGCCGGGGGCTCGGATATGGTGTATTCGGCCCAGAAGATATTTATTGAGGTACTTGTTTGAGTAAGCGGCAAGTTAGGTTAGCAGATATGTTGGATAGATAGAATCTGTTGTAACCGACTAAAAGATTACCATGTAAATCCCTGCCCTTCGGATATATAAGGAGGGCAGGGGGCCTTCGGAAAAAGACAGACCCATATGAACCCTAATTCTAGTGCGAACCCTAGCAATACAGAAATACCAAATAGGACGTAGGGTTATTAGCCTTCGGGAGGCCCGAACCTGTATAACCCTTGTGTCCTGCGTCCATCGATATTTCATACTCATACGCACACCTAGATCTACTATCGAGAATATCTCTCGACAGTAACTTTTAGATAAGTTTATTTCATATGTGCTTGAGAACTATTTGTGAACCTTATTGTAATATAACTATGCTATTCATTATTTTCATGTGTTGTGTTTGCTTCTATTTGTGAGATGGTGATTGTGCTAAGTGTTGTTGTTTTTCTTTTTGATTTATCACTTTTTGCACACTTGTACACTTGTTAGGCACCCCACTTGTTGCAAAGTATAGGGGGGGGGGGGGGGGGTTGTCTCACATGTTTTTTGTGAATCATGCATATCTTTAGCTAGAGCTCCACTATATTTTGTTTGTTGCTTCTTTTGATTATCTCATTATATCCTTTTTAATCTATTGTCATCAATCACCAAAAAGGGGAGATTGTAGATGCATCTAGGATGCCCTAGTGGGTTTTGCTGTACGATGACATATGATTAAAAATGTGCTAACATGTATATGAAGAAAATGTGCAGACTATCAAAAGAATATCTAAACCCACATTGTGAGATAGTTCATCCCTCTACAAAAAAAGAAGAAAAGAGAAAGGACTCAAAAGAGCTTCAATGTTTAGCTTTTGTTATTTTATTGAGTCATAGATTTGTCGAACTATTAAGAGGGGTAAACTAATCTTGCTTGCAGGGAATTCATGTGGTCAAGTCAACCAAAAAGCTTTGAGAGCCAACTAGCCACCAAACGCCCAAAAAGAACCAACTCATTATGATCCAAACAGAGAGTCACGGAAGCTCCGTCAGTGCCAAATCCCAAGGTTGTTGCAACACGAGAGTTACGGAAGTTCCATGATGCATATCACAGAAGTTCCATCATGAATTGTCTCAGTTGAAACCTATCCTCCGCAATGACTCTTTTTGAATTCATGGAAGTTCCATGGGTAACCACAGAAGTTCTGTCAGATCCATAATACACTACAACAACTAGTTTTTGGAGTTGCTCTATAAATAACTCACCCCTCTCCCTGTGGAGAGGGTTGGACACTTTGCTATTCCACTCTACTTACAGCCAAAGCTCTCCCCTCTCACTCATACACTGTTTCTTGACAAGCCAACCATTTGAGAGAGAGATCCAACCACCCAAAGCTTCAATCCAACCATTCAAAATCTTGAGCACATTTTTCCCTCCCCAACAAGACTTGATTTACTTGTTACTCTTGGAGACTTGGTCTCCTAAACGGCTAGGCGTCGCCCGTGAGCTCCCAAGTTGTTGTGGTGAGACGGGGACGTTTGTGAAGGTGTGATTTGCCTCCGGTGGAAAAGAATCAAGTGAAGGAAGAAATCCAAGCTCGATCTTTGCGATTGCTTGGTGGGGAAAGAGTTGAGAGAAACCCGGCTACATTCTGTTGCTCCTCAACAAGGATGTAGGAACTACTTAGTATGGTTGCCAAACCTCGGGATAAATTTTTGTGTCTCTTTTTACTTTCCCGTACTTATTATTGAGCTTGCTTGTTTCCTTCATATGCTCGATCTACTTGTGTAGTGTGTTGCTAGCTATCTACTTAAGTTATTTGCTACATTAGCTTCACATTTATTGTATCACTTCTCTGTTTATTTTATGTATTTTAATTTGTACTTAATTTCTTATTGAAGGAACTTCTGTCACCACGGAAGTTCTGTCAGAAACTAATGGAAGTTCTGTCAGTCTCTATTTAACTAGTTTTGAAGTGTTGTTTTCAGAGTTAATTTTTAGATTGCATATTCACCCCCTCTAGGCGATTTTCACCTAGGAGGCCTTCTTCTAGAAGGTGGCATTGACCCAATGAATGTTTCATAACACTCGCTCTTGGGATCTTTAACACGATAGATATATCTTATTAAAAACTCCTCAAAAACCTAGTGAAAAAATGGAGAAAAGGGCACATATTACCGTTACTAGTATTGCAAGCATTGCCTCATCAAAAACCTTAATGAGAAAATTTCATATAAAAAACTCATAATAGAAAAAGAGTACAATGTTTTAATCTTCGTGATTAATGCTTCTCCATTGTCATCTAGTGCCTGTGATCTCATTGAGCATCCACGCACATCACCGACTAGCATGACCTAAGAGACATGACCTAGACCCTCTTGATAGTCTAGTTTTTCCTATGGACTCAAAGCCCGAACAACTAGACAAGTGTTCCAAACACTTGCTCCATAGCTTATCCTTAGCCTTGATTCATCTCTATCAACCCTTGGACTCTATCAAGCTCATTAAGCCTCCATGCTTGTGGTAATTGTCATCCATCGCCAAGGCAACCATCTACAATCATCATAAAGTAGAAAAGGTTTCCTACACGCACAACACTCGTGTAGCCATTAGTCACAATTCGCCTTTGTCATTCATCACCATAACATTCATACCTAGGGGTGACCTCAATGGTCATGATCCTTACAATCTCCCCCTTTTTGGTGATGGATGACAACCACTACTTATGATGATCCAAAATGACCGAGCAACAAGGAACCAAAAGAAAAGATAGGTTTGAGAGGATTACCTTGGTCCGTACCTTGAAAGTAGTCTCCCCTTGGAATGTGCTAGGTGTTGAGGGAGAACTACCCAATATACATAGCACACTTGATGTTGATCTTGAATTGAATTTTGCGCCCATCTTGGTGTCGTGGTAATTGATCTCGTTGACATAGACACGCACCAACGATGTAGATGTTCATGTCGGTGAAGATGTTCATTGTTGTTGTAGACATGCACCATCGTCTCGATCATCTTCATTTGGCCATCTCTCCTTCATGTGATCTTCATGTTCTTCTCCCCCTTTGTGTTGTCAATCTCGACTTGGCTTTTAGATCTTCATCTTCCTTCTCCCCCATTGTCACCTACCACCAAAACCACAAACCAAAGACAGAACACAAGAGAACCAAGGAGCAAATAATAAATGGTGAGAGTTAGGAAAACTTCCCCTTTCATGGTGCTCCTCCTTGGTCATGATGATGTTCCACCATAGCTCCCCCTACACGCATGACTCAACAAAATATTTTCTCAAGTATGCAATGGCTAGTCATATGTGTGATGGGAATGTATGAGCCAGTTGTCTTTGAGCCGCGCGAGTAGATTTAACCTTGGAGCTCATTTGAACATGACTCGATAGGCACGAAGCACAAAGATCACTATGGGATCATCTAGAGGGTCATATACTTACATTGTAAATAAGCAACTCCTACTAGAAACATGCTTGGAAGCATGTAAGGTATCATGATGCAAGAATGCAAATGCTAATGCAACAAATATACAAAGGCATGATGTGATGCTAAAAGAAAGAGAGAGAAAGGCTACAAACCAAAGTGCCAACGATGAGTTGTTCCCTTCTCGAGCTTAATCACAATGGACCATTCTTCAAAGCTTTGGGCATACCATGAAGCACCTTTCCAACCTTAACCCATGTCTATTGCTATCTCAAGGAGGTCCGGAGCCGACCTACAAGAAGAAGAGAAACAAGCACAAAGCAAAGCACAAACAACAAAACAAAACAAACAAAGACTATACGTATTTACAAAAGACAAGCTTTAGCGTTACTCATGTGAAGTGGCTTGGTGAAGATATTTGCCAATTGTTCATGAGTCCGCACACTCACCAATTCAATGTCCTTATTCTCAACATGGTCTCTTATGAAGTGATGCTTGACTTGAAGATGCTTTGCATGACCACGATCTCTGGTTTTGAGAGTCATCTTGATTTCCGCCTCACTATCACAATATAGTGGCATTTAAGTGTATTTAAGGTCATAATCCGAGAGTGTTTGCCTCATATAGAGAAGTTGAGCACAACACGCTCCCATCGCCATGTACTCCGCTTCAGCTATGGATAGAGCCACCGAATTTTGCTTCTTTGAGCTCCAAGATACTATAGATCTTCGAAGAAATTAGCAACCTCCCGATATGCTCTTCCTATTCACTTCGCATCTCACGAAGTCTGAATCCAGATACCCAAGTAACTCAAAGGTTGTTCCTCTAGGATACCACAATCCCATGGTAGGTGTGTACTTAAGATATCTAAGAATCCTCTTCATGGCCTTCAAGTGAGACTCCTTTGGATTTGCTTGATAGCGTGCACACAAGCACACACTAAACATGATGTCCAGTCTTAAGGCGGTGAGGTAGAGCAAATAGACAATCATTGATCTATAGAGCTTGGGATTCACTAGTTTTCCCTTTGCATCATCATCCAAGGGTTTGCTTGTTGCCATAGGTGTATGCAAGGGCTTGCAATTTTCCATGTTGAATCTCTTGAGAAGATCCTAGGTGTACTTCTCTTGGTAGATGAAGTTCCCTTCTCTCAATTGCTTCACTTGAAAACCAAGGAACACATGCAACTCTCCAATCATTGACATTTGAAACTCCCTTGCCATCATTTTCCAAAACTCCTCATTGAACTTCTCATTGGTTGACCCATAGATGATATCATTCACATAGATTTGACATACAAAGAGATCCTTTCCAACATGTCTTGTGAATAAGGTGTTGTCAATGATTCCAATATTGAAGCCATTCTTGAGAAGGAAGTTCCTTACATGTACATACCATGCCCTTGGTGCTTGCTTGAGGCCATAGAGAGCTTTCTCCAACTTGTATACATGTTTTGGATGTTTAGGGTCCTCAAAACCCGGAGGTTATTCCACATAGACTTTTTAGGCTTTGGCAAGAAGAAGAAGGATGAGTGGACGAATGAGGAGAAGCGCAAGGATCGTAAGGCTCTGTCCCTAATTCAGCTTCATCTATCTAATGATATTTTGCAAGAAGTGATGTAGGAAAAAAGTGTTGTAGAACTATTGTTGAAACTAGAATCGATCTGTATATCCAAAGATCTAACCAGTAAGATGCATATGAAGATGAAGTTGTTCACGCTCAAGATGTAGGAGGGCGGTTCAGTGTTGAACCACATATCTGTTTTCAAGGAGATTGTTGCTGATCTGTTGTCGATGGAAGTTTCATATGATGATGAGGATCTAGGCCTCTTACTTTTATGTTCTCTACCCAGTTCGTTTGCTAATTTTTGTGACACCATACTTTTGAGCCGTGATGAACTAACCATAGTAGAGGTTTATGAGGTCCTCCAATCCAGGGAGAAGATGAAAGGCATGGTGCACTCTGATGGGTCGTCGTCTTCCAAGGGCGATGCACTACATGTTAGAGGCAGAACTGAGCAGAGATCATCCAATGATGGCAACGAGCGTGAGAAGAGCCATAACGGTAGAGGCCGGTCGAAGTCCAAACTGCCCACCAAGAAGTACTATAAGTACTGCAAGAAGAAAACTCATTTTATTGAGGATTGGTTGAAACTGAAGAACAAGGAGAATAGAAAAAATAATTCCAATAGTAAGGCATTAGTTGCTGCTGCTGGTAACTCAGATTCGGGAGATTGTCTGGTTGTTCTTGCTGGTTGTGTTTCTGGTCATGACGAATGGATACTTGATTCCGCATGTTCATTTCATATTTGCACTAACTGAGATTGGTTTAGCTCTTATGAACCTGTGCAGAAGGGAGATGTTGTGTGTATGGGAGACGATAACCCGCGTGAGATTGTGGGCATCGGCTCTGTTCAGATCAAGGCACATGATGGCACGATACGCACACTAGCAAATGTAAGGTATATTCCAACTATGACCAAAAATCTTATCTCGGTTAGCAGTCTTGATGCAGAAGGTTATAAGTACTCCGGTTCTGGTGGAGTTTTAAAGATTGCAAAAGGTGCCCTTGTTTGGTTTGTAGGTGATATGAATTCTACAATTTTATATGTTCTTAGAGGAAGTACTTTACATGGTTCTGTTTCCGCTGCTGCTGTTCCTAAATCTGTACCTAGTAAGACTAACCTCTGGCATATGCGTCTTGGACATATGATATGGTAGAATTGATGAAGTGGAACCTACTGGAAGGCTGTACTTTGAGTAGCAAGTAATTTTGTGAGCATTGTATTTTCAGGAAGCATAAAAGGGTTAAGTTCAACACCGCTGCTCATACCACCAAAGGTATCTTGATTATGTACATGCTGACTTATGGGGTCCCTCTTATAAGCCTTCTCTTGCTGGTCCTTGTTACATGCTTACTATTATTGATGATTACTCTGGAAAAGTATGGCCTTACTTTCTGAAACACAAGAGTGATACTTTTGCTGCTTTTAAAGAGTGGAAAGTTATGATAGAGAGGCAAACTGAAAAGAACGTAAAAGTGCTTTGTACTGATAATGGTGGAGAATTTTGTTCGGATGCTTTTAATGATTATTGCAAGCAACAAGGCATTGTCAGGCATCACACCATACCATACGCACCACAGCAAAACGGTGTGGTTGAGTTCATGAACAGAACCAACATCTCGAAGGCTCGATGCATGCTGTCCAACGTAAAGATGAACAAGCGTTTTGGGGCAGAAGCTGCAAACACTGCACGTTACTTGATTAACAGGTCACCCTCTATCCCACTAAATAAGAAAACTCCCATTGAGGTATGGTCAGGTACACCTGCTAATTATTCATAGTTGAAAGTTTTTGGCTGCACTGCTTATGCTCATGTTGATAATGGATAATTAGAGCCTAGAGCTATTAAATGTATTTTTGTTGGTTATGGTTTGGGAGTTAAAGGATATAAGTTGTGGAATCCCAAAACTGGAAAGACTTTTACATGGGAATTGATAATGGATAATTAGAAGAATTGCACATGGGAAGGTGTGCCTTTGCCTAAGGGAAAGAAGATTGTCTGTTGCAAATGGATTTACAAGAGAAAGGAGGTTTTATCTCCTAGCGAGCCTCCTAAGTTCAAGTCAAGGTTAGTAGCAAAAGGGTACAGTCAAATTCCTGGTGTTGATTACAATGAGGTGCTCTCTCCTGTGGTTAAGCATTGCTTAATTCGCACATTCTTCAGTATTATTGCTTCACATGATCTTGAGCTTTAGCAGATAGATGTGAAGACTGCACTTTTACATGGTGAGCTTGAGGAGGAGATATACATGGATCACCCTGAAGGGTTCATAGTGCCTAGCAAGGAAAAATATGTTTGCAAGCTGAAAAGATCCGTGTATGGTTTGAAGCAATCCCCTCGTTAGTGGTATAAGAGGTCTAATTATGATAGTTGTGTTTACATCAAGTTTGTTAATGGATCACCTATATACTTGTTGCTATATGTTGATGACATGTTGATTGCTGCCAAGAGCACAAAAAAATTCTAAGTATGGAAATTACTAGAGACCGTAGAGCTGGTTTGTTGTTTCTTAGTCAGCATAGTTACATTGAGAAGGTTCTTCATCATTTCAACATGCATAATTGTGACCCTGTTAGTACTCCTATTGCACCATATTTTAAGTTGTTAGCTAAGCAATGTGCTAGTACAGTTCAGGAAATTCAATACATGTCAAGAGTTCCTTATTCTAATGTTATTGGTTCTTTGATGTATGCCATGGTTTGCTCTCGCCCGGATTTATCTTATGCTATGAGTTTGGTGAGTAGATACATGTCTAAGCCTGCAAAAGAGCACTGGAAGGTAGTTCAGTGGATTCTCAAGTATCTTAGAGCGATAGCAGATTATTGTTTGAAGTTTGGCAGAACTGATAAGGGGCTTATTGGCTATGTTGATTCAGATTATGCTGGTGATTTGGATAGGCGACAGTCGCTCACAGGTTATGTGTTCACAATTGGTAGTTGTGTTGTGAGTTGGAATGCTACTTTGCAGTCTGTTGTTGCTCAGTCCACCACTAAAGTTGAGTATGTTGCTATTGTGGAAGCGAGCAAGGAGTTGATTTGGCTAAAAGGATTGTTTGTTGAGCTTTGTGGTTTTGATTCTTGCATCAAGCTGTTCTTTGACAGTCAAAGTGCTATATGTCTCACTAAAGATCAGATGTTTCATGAGAGGACAAAGCACATTGAGATCAAGTATCATTTCATTCGTGATCAGATTGAAAAGGGTAAGCTAAAGGTATGCAAGATTAGTACTCATGATTAGTACTCATCTAGTGCCTGTGATTTCACTGAGCATCCACGCACATCACCGACTAGCATGACCTAAGAGACATGACCTAGACCCCCTTGATAGTCCAGTTTTTTCTGTGGACTCAAAGCCCTAACAACTAGACAAGTGTTCCAAACACTTGCTCCATAGCTTGTCCTTTGCCTTGATCCATCTCTATCAACCCTTGGACTCCATTAAACTCATCAAGCCTCCATGCTTGTGCTCATTGTCATCCATCGCCATGGCAACCATCTACAATCATCATAGAGTAGAAAATGTTTCCTACATACACAACACTTGTGTAGGCATTAGTCACATTTCACGTTTGTCATTCATCACCAAAACTTTCATACCTTAGGGTGACCTCAAGTATTGTATGAACTCCCTTAATGGTCACAACTAGTAAATATCGTTTGCTAATACTACTAATGGACTTCCTCAACATTTGACATGAACCCTGGAGCTAGACTCAAGCTAGGAACTCACTCGGTCAAGCATGTGCGAGTTAAGGTAAAAAACCGACTCGGTACTTCAATAGTCGACATGAACCATGGAGCTAGACTGATGCTAGGAACTCACTCAGTCAAGCATGTGCGAGTTAAAGCTAATACCAAGAGTCAAAAAATAGGAGTCATGATGGTAGTGCCAAAATGAATATCATAATCAAAATGAGGGCAAATGCGTATGAGCTCAAGATCTGGCTATGCATATGAGCAAAAAGGCGATGGACACAGGACACAAGGTTTATACAGGTTCGGACCTCCATGAAGATAATAACCCTACGTTCTATTAGGTGTATTGTATTGATGATGTTTCACACTATGATTAGGGTTTCCCAATGTGAATTCTAATGATGCTTCAGAAGACCCCTACCCTCCTTATATATTCGAAGGGTAGGATTTACATGGTAAGTCTCCTAGTCGGTTACAATAGATTCTATCTTCAGCATATATCTCTAATACTATCTTGCCGCCAACATCAAGCTATAATCCTAGTAGTAGTCTTTATGGGCTTTGATCTCCATTGCTTCATTACTAGACCCCTGTCCACTCGACAATATATTTGAGTGATGAGATATCCGGGCTACACATGTCCCACATTGTAATAACACCCAGGTGACTTCATGCACAAATAACTGAGATGTATCACTACCAAACTTTTTAATTACTCTTTGGCCCAACAATGCATTATATGGATTCATTTCCACAACATCAAATCTGATATCCTCTGTCTGATCCCCCCCCCCCCTTGCCCTGAGAATGACACTTTGAGAACAATATTGACAACTACATAAATATGTTCACCACCGAATCCCTGCAACGAAATTGGCAAAGCCTGCAAGTCAGATTTGTTGTAACCCATTTTCTCTAATGTGATCAACAAGATAATATCAATTGAGCTCCCATCATCTATCAGGACTTTACATACATCAAACCCCTGAATCTTAACACCCATGACAAATGCATCATCGTACAGGAAAATCATTGGCCTAAGATTAACTACAGATAACAAAATTGGAACATCCATCTGTGTCGTTATCCCCATCAGAGGGCATGTAGCAACATTTTTCACCTACCGAACGTGCTCTTAGCGTTGCCTTTTGGATGGGAAATCATGCCCGGAGTCCCCAGTAATAGCCAAGATGGTACCATGTGACACCCCCGGGTTTGAAACATGTTGTATAGACTATGCGACCTCCAGGTGATCCACGATTGCAATGTTGGAGGAGGCAGTTGCTCGACTAGAGGTGCTGGAAGAGCCAGCTAAGCCGGAGGGCCTGATAGCGCAAGCAATTGAGGTGGTGATGCGTGATGATGGAAGTGCTACGAAGGAGCTTTCATTGGTGCCATATGTTTAAAATGTGGTGGCTATGGGTAGAAAGCGACAGCATGTGCATAATGAGTGATGTGTAGCACTGGTCGAGCTTGCTTGGCCTCCTGCCACGTACGTGCTTTAGATAAAGCTTTGATATATGCGAAGTTGTTTGAACTGTGAGTGCTTCTGACCCCTTGAAACACACAGTAGAAATGATTACCCGGTCAAGGAGGTCGTGAGCCCAGGCGCTGAGAAGCTGGCACGAGGCCTCTCGGAGCCTAAGCCATCTTTTCTTGTTGCACGTTGAAGACCTCACGTCAAGAAGAGAACCAACTGCCTCCCCCTTGGCCTCCTCTCCATCCACCTGAATGTATGGCATGTCCCTAGCCCATCATCATGCTCGGCTATGCCTTCTGTCACTCTTCCTCCTCATCTTCTTCGACCCTCACTTGCCCTTCCAGTATACTCAGCAAGTTGTCTAGAGACTCGAAAATAGCACTCCTCGCTGCCCCCATATGGAGCCGCTTAGCAACAGACTCAATAACAGTAGCTTCATGGATGTTGGAAACTTAACACATGAGATGAATGAACCTCCAAGTGTAATTGGCCAGAGACTCCCCTTCTCGTTGCACACATGCTACCAAATCTCTTGTGCTCACTGGCTTGGCATGATTCCCGAAAAATATACTATAAGTCCCTCCTTAAGTTGTGCCCAGGACCGAATGCTTCTTGGTGACAGCTTAGCATATATACGAAGTTCCAACAATCCCCTCGAGTGCGAGCGGAAAAGCTTTTGCCTTGACCACATGATCCCCCTCCCCCCCTCCCTGGCCAACTCCACAGTTGTTTTGTACCTCAAGAAGAAAACCTTGGGATCCGATGTTCCTGCAAATGTTGGAAGCTTGACTGAGGCCAGCCTTGTGCGCCACTACACTGCCTATAAATCAGCGGCAAGCGGGGAATTAGGATCAACTGGCCCAACAGGATGGAGGCTCCCCGCCAAAGGCGTCCCTAGCATCTACTCATGAAACTCCTTGAACCCTGGAGCATGGTTATCGGGAACCCCACCCCTTCGAAGGATCTCAAGTTGTTTGGCTAACATCTCCTGGCACCTCTTAACAGCCTCAACTCTCTGTGTGTAATTTGCCTCCTGACGAGCAAAATTCTGCAGAACCCGAGAGTGCAAATTCTGCTATGGACGCGCCCCCACCACAACTGACATTTCAGCACAAGCAATCTCCCCTGTTGCTCGGCTCCGAGTGGTTGCCGGGTGCGAAAAGGCCAATGTTGGCCTTTTGCTCCCCGCCATGCTACGTGCTTCTGTATTCACTCCCCATGGTTGGCGCCAGCTGTTGTGGTTACTAGGCCAGAACAAATACGTGGGGATCCGTCGAGGGTGTTCCTAGGCGGAACTTTGAATACTGGCTTCTCGGACGAGCCTTAGGGAGAAACACACAAGCAGGTAGAGATCAACAGTGCCGAAGGCCCTTCGAACAAGTCCTTTCGGTGACAATTTGTATTATCTCGTCGGGTCCGTACCAAATGATCCATATCCGGGATATGATGGAATGACCTCACTGAGAGTGAACAGGGAAGCATTTATAGCCTTATGCCCACCTAGCTACCTAGAGTGAATTTACACATCTGGTATCCACGCCTAAAGGTATTCTACTTTGATTGCCATCCGATGCATGCCCTCGGGAGTCAACCTCCGGTACTTGTATTGGGGGCCCTCTTGCCGGTACACCCTTAGGCCATATCGAATGCCTCAGTTACACTGGATAGATTCCAGTTGTGCCTTCAGCTCACTTCCGGTCCTTGTTGTCTGCTGGTGGGCTCCACTTAGGCTTAGGGGAGACTAGGCGGTTGACTTCCCCTCAATAGACATGGTATGTGCTGTGATACTACTGAAGTTGAATAAGTAGATTTCTTGTAACGGTGGGCTGTAACCTCTCTAGGTTAAGGACGGGACATATTTTTTTCATTATCTAAAAAATCTCTGCTGTAATTGATCTATGTGCTGAGAGTGAGGACGTTTATGGGCCGTGGTGGGCCAATCTATTACCTGATGACTACCATCGGACGCCCTGTATATAGCTGCTCTCATTCAACTAGGCAGCTCACAAAATCCTCAAAAAAAAAAAAAACTAGGCAGCTCACAGGCACAGGTGGCTTTCGATCTTTTTGCGGGATGAAAAGGACTAGTTTAAGGTCCTCTTTAAATTAGCTTTAGACTGTGGATTGTAGGTTTTACAATTCTAAGCTCAAACAAAGGACCAGTTTTGGGCCACAAATTCAACAATTTATTCCTCCAGATTTCATAAATCCAATAATCCAGACCAGTTTATACCAGATTTTCTTATTACTTTACCAAACTCTCACGGTAGTTATAACTAGCAACCCAATAATGGGTTTTGTCTTTGTCTTTGCTAATTTACCAAACTCTCACAGTAGTTATAACTTGGCACACCGACGATGCTCGTGGCGGGCCGGCGGCGCCCAGGTCCGTGATGAGGATCCTCGGCGAGAGGAGCATTTCCGAACTCACCGGCGACGACCACAAGCGCATCTGCGGCCCGCTGGCCGAGTTACTGAAGCCGGACATGTTGAGGATTTACTGGGCAAGATCGACGGTGAGGTGCGGCACCACCTCGACGAGCGCTGGGCCGACCAGCGGACAATCACAGTGATGCCTCTGATGAAGTGGCTCACGTTCGACATCATCTTGTCGCTGTTCTTCGGCCTCGAGTGTGGCGCTGTCAGACTTTGTGGTCGGTGACTTGGCACGCATCGCCGAAGGCATGTGGGCGTGTCATGGACTAGGCCTCCATCGAGCTGGGCCTGCACCCACCAGGGCCCATGGACTAGCAAGGGAGCAGCCAAGAGCTACAAAGGGAAGCAACGAAGGCAACAGAGGGCATCGAAGAGAACAGAACCTGGCGCTCGCCTTCATCTTCCTCCTCTGGTTTCGGCCTCTCCCATGTATCTCTAGCTAGCTCCTGCTGCCTACCTCAGATTTCTTGCTCTTCCCAGTCTAGACTCCCCTCTAATCTCCATGTATTACCCATTTGTACCCTTAAACTACCATTACTAGTGCTGTTGAGATTAGGGATTGAGCAGGATTGTAACATTTGGTATCAGAGCAATCGATCCACGGCACTGTGCAATCCTCGCACTATGGGCTACGAGGAGATTGCTGCCATGAGTGATGTCTAGAAGGCCCGGATTCATGAGCTGCTGGCCGAGCTCCTTGGGGAGATGAAGTAGACAACCTCCCTGTTCAAGAGCATCTCTGCCTTCTTCATATCCCCTGCGTCAACCACATCAGCCCCACCCCGAGCATCCTCCGCGTCCATCAGCATCGCCAAGGAGCCCACCCAAGCTGCTGCTGCTGCGTCCTCATCCCTCGACATCGAGCATAGCCACATCGACGACGATGCGCCCGCCAACTACTCGACGAAATGTCTGAGCCGCACCCTTGACGGCATGGCGCTTGCTGAGGTGTGCGATGGCGTCAAGGAGGTCGTTCTCATGTCTGCCAGTGCTGCTACTATGCCTACAACCACTACAGCAGAATCCAAGAACACCAACCTTGACGCGACCTCAACCTGTTCGACAAAATGGTTGAACGGCACCATCGATATTGGTACACGTACACCTGCTACGGTGGACGCCGACACTAAGGAGTGCTCCCTCATCTCTGTTCGTGCGGCTGCTACGACCTCACGCATCACCAACCTCCACAGCACAACCAACCTGGGTGGTGACAAGGACACCACCACAGGGTCAACATCGGTGCAGATCCCCTCCTCGACGAGCACTGTAAGCATCGAGCCTGTCCTCAATGTTGTCATGGCTGCTGCTACGCCGTTGGCAATCGATGTTGTCCTAGGTTACAATGGCAAGGAGGTGCCCACCACCTGTTTGATGGAAGTCCTAAACCTCCCTATGAACGGCGCAACGCCCGTTCTGGTGTACACCATCGTCGAGAAGCACATCATCGACACAGGGTATGTTGCCAGTTTATCCACAAAATGCATGTTCAAGGACAACAAGCTCGGGACTCCTCCACATGACTGCTCCAATTCTCAGTGCCATATGTGGCAGTTGAATAGTGGTGAGCCTGCTATCGTTACACCAGCACCCTGGCCTTCCTTCAACAAGTGTGGTGGCCATCTTCGAAATAGAGAGCTGGTGTGGCTTTGGAAGCCGCCCTGGTCTTATCAACCTTGGCAGAGTATCAAATATGTGCCTGCTAGTGCACTTGGGAAGCCTTTGGAAGGTATGACAGTATTAGCAGTCAAGTCTAGTTCTGCTGAACTGCCTACAATTGCACTTGCGATATCTCCCCAACTTATCTTTGCATTGCTGAAAATTGTTGTTGAGTACTATCTTGCCTGGCACGATCACATTATGGACTTGTTCACACATCATTTCATGGCTTGGAGTTACTTGAGCGCTTGTTGCATTGGTGGTGTGGATTTAGGACAGTTTCAATTTCTTGCTGACATAGCTGTCAGTTTTAGTTATGATGAACTGCTTAGGATTGCTGGATCAATTTTTGGAGTTGGTGGAATTGATGTTCAAGGCAGTGGAGAAGCGGTGATGATATTCCCTTGTCTGGATAGGTTACTTGAGTTGATTCTATGGACATCAACGATTATTATGCAGGTTCCTGACATACAACGAGTACCATGGTTGTTCTCTCACTTTTGCTCTGCTGGTCATTTGATGGAGAATTATGGGCATATAGACATCAAACTATACTCCTCCAGGATATCAGAATTTTGGGCACAACTAAGCAAATGGTTGAAAGGAAGAATAGTGGAGTTGACATTTGAATGGTGCATGTACTCTTTGGGAGCAAACTGGAATGCCCACAACACATGCAGGAAAAGTAAAGAGAGTGCAGACCAGATATATATCCATCTTGTCAATTTTATAGTAACCTGCAAGTGGTGCACATCAGATGTATATCCATTCTTGACAGTGTTTAAATATGTTGATGGTCCTTTCCAAAGTTGTGGCTTGGACACCTTCTATAATGCACAGAAGTAGCAGAATACAACCAATATTCTCTCAGTCCTCTTGTCCCAGCAAGGCATTTGAACTATGGATCCTTCTTACATGGACAGATTCAAGAATGCATGCTGAAGAAAGGCCTCAGGCTGAATTTTATCACAACATACAGGAAGTGACTTGCTTTGCTAGTTATATCAGGTTCAGGGAGTTCAATTCTGATCACCCAAGTGCATGGGGTCTGGTGGAGTCAAATACATCAGGAAAGCTACTCTCCATCACATCATCGAGTCACCAGGGTCTTGATTACTTTCTGGTGACCCATCATGTTCTACTGTACCGGCTTGAGGGCAAGCCGATTCTCAAGGGGAGGGGAATGTCACGGACTGGGCCTCCACCGAGCTGGGCCTGCACCCACCTGGGCCCATGGACTGGCTAGGGAGCAGCCAAGAGCTACAAAGGGAAGCAACGAAGGCAACAGAGGGCATCGAAGAGAACAGAACCTGGCGCTTGCCTTCATCTTCCTCCTCTGGCTTCGGCCTCTCCCATGTATCTCTAGCTAGCTCCTGCTGCCTACCTCAGATTCCTTGCTCTTCCCAGTCTAGACTCCCCTCTAATCTCCATGTATTACCCATTTGTACCCTTAAACTACCATTACCAGTGTTGTTGAGATTAGGGATTGAGCAGGATTGTAACAGGGCGATCCCGATGAACCTACCGTTCACGGAGTTCAGGCGGAGCCTCAGGGCCAGCACCATGGCGTGGTGGCTGCTCACCAGGATCACAAGGCAGACAAAGGCCAAGCTGGAATGTGGCGAGGCCTCACGAAGCAACGATCTCATCGCGTGCCTGCTCAGCCTGACCGATGACCATGAAGCGCAGCTGCTGACCGAGGAGGAGATCATGGACAACGCCATGGTCACCCTCGTCGCTGGCAACTGTCATCGTCCGTGCTCATGACATTCATGGTCCGCCAGCTCGCCAATGACCCGGCCACCCTCGCTGCCATGGTCCAAGGTAACAAACTAATGTGTGCTCTGCTGACCACGACACCACACGTTATGTACCCAATGACTGCTCTGCTGACCACGACACCACCATATGCCCATATGCATGTTTGTGGTGTCGCAGATCATGAAGAGATTGCGAGAAACAAGGGTGACAGCGATGCCCTGACCTGGGAGGACCTCGCCAAAATGAAGTTCACATGGTGTGTTGCCCTGGAGACATTCTTCGGCAACTTCAGGCGAGCAATGCAGGACATCGACTACGACGGCTACCGCATTCCTGTAGGATGGCACGTGTTCTGGATCTCAAACGTGACACACATGGACCCGACCATCTTCTATGAGCCGACCAAGTTCGACGCATCAAGGTTCGAGAACCAGTCCTTAGCGGCAGTACCACCATGCTCGTTCGTTGCGTTCGGCAGTGGCCAGAGGATATGCGCAGGGATGGAGTTCGCCAGGATCGAGCGAGACACTAGTGACGATGCACCTGGTCAAGGGGTTCAGATGGAAGTTCTGCTGCATCTATAGAAATTGAGGACAGGGGCTCTCCCTTATCAATGTGATCATGGCCAAAATTGCATCGAATTGTTTAAATTATATAGTAACAGCATGTCATAAAGATGCATAATTATTTACATGGATACAAAAGAAAAACATAAGGCAACATTGCAAAACGAGTTTACCGATGGCGCTAGCGTGTAGAATTTGTAGTAGCATCATATTTCACATCTAAAGTGTAAATACAGAGTGTGTTCAACGAGAATGTAATGGATGTACACAACAGAGATTTGATTCACATTTATTTCTACGTTGAAACTGAATGTACAGCAGAGGACCCTAGATCCAGTGGATTCATGCAGCACTCACTGGTAAGTAAACCTTGTTACCACCGTTTAAGATCTTGTACACATAAAAGATCAATACGAGTGCACTGCAAATGAATAATAGAAAAGACATAATGTCAATTGCCAGGACAACTTGTTTAATTAAGCATCAAGATATCTTGAGTGGCAACAAGACAGAGCTTACAATCTAAAGGCATAGACAGAGTGAGTGATGGTGGGACACTGGATTGCATGTTCACAATAACAAGGGGTGCTAGGCTACTAGCTAAATCTGTGGCAAACTTCTACAATGGTTCACAAACAATTCAAGAGTTGAAATTCCGGAAATATTCAATTCATGCTGGTAGTTATGCTACGAGACTGAAGGATTGGAAATAAATATCCTAGAAAATGCACTAGGAAAACCTAAAATCACAAATTGGAGCACCAATGCAAATCTAACTAAATTAAAACTCAACCTGCTAGGGTATGACCGCCCCAACGGCATTGTATTAAGAAGAAAACCTTCTCACACAGATCGAGAAAATCCCCCAATCCCTGCTACACCATTACAAAGGGAGCCGTTACCCTGTGAGTACAGGCCATCTCTTTACCCTGTGCTTTCGCATGGCAACAGTGCAATAGGCAAGGTGATTTTTTGGTGAGAAGTGGGGGGTCAAACCCCCAACCTGTAGGTGCCAACAAGCAACACTACCAGTGGGCTCAAGCCCGCTTCTCATGCCAATCTAACTACAAAGTGGAAATTTTTTAAATAGTCATTGTAGCTGTGAAAGTAATATGAATTCACATTTTCTGCAATCATTGAGAGGGGTTGTGCTTTCCAGTAGGTTCAGAAGTCAGGATATCAGTACATCTCCTGATTTTAACAAAAGAATAAAAAAATCCAGAAACCAACACTGTATTTTTTTTTATTGACTGATAAGATGTCAACACCTAGCTTACTCCATACTCTTCTAACTTATCCTTGCTAGTTGGCACACATGATTGGTTTATTCTTGAATTCAAACAAATCATGTCTATCTAGAAACCTCACTCAATACTGATACGAACAAGAAGTCTGGATTTAAAGTCATGCACTATTTAAGTTGGTGGACAAACTGAATAATCGGCTGAAGTAACATATACTTCTTCTCATGATCAATGTAAGTGTACCATAGAAATACAATACAACAATGAAAGTCATGGTTGACTTGACTTCATATGTTCATTGCAAGCACCATGCTTTGAGCA
Source organism: Eleusine coracana subsp. coracana (assembly GCA_032690845.1). Classification (NCBI taxonomy): domain Eukaryota; kingdom Viridiplantae; phylum Streptophyta; class Magnoliopsida; order Poales; family Poaceae; genus Eleusine; species Eleusine coracana. The sequence continues at coordinate 48,305,657 of CM064430.1, forward strand.
CTCAAATAGAAACTATTATCAAATTGCAGGTGAAATCATCAGATATTTACTAAAATCACATACTCATTATAAGTGTGGTATCATAGGTTTAGGCAAACAAAACAACAGTACATTCTATGCACCATACAGAAATACCAAATCAACTTATTTGCAGAGTAATAAGCAAATATGCATGACATACAGTTAAGAGTACAACAAACCTGATGGTAGCAATAACTCCAGCTGGCATTATCTTTTTTGTTTTGATGTATCTTATACCCATGACAACTGTTAATACCACAGCACAAACTGTCCAAAACAAATATTTTAAGATACAGGGCACTAAGTAAAAAAAAGAACTGAGAGAAAAGAGGACCTTTTTGACACACGGAAGTCCTATAATGTAAATATATAAGCATGTCATTCATTCCGAACAATTTTGGCAAAATGAAAAGGGGGTTGATATGCTATTAATTTGCATACATTCAGCTAAAGCATTCACCAGTGAAACAAAAATTGAAATTAACATAAAAGTGGCGAATAAATTCCACAGAAAATTCTATAACTCAGTGAGCATCTGAATGGAAACAGCATGCCGACCCTTGAAGCTAGGATTAGGAACTGTAGGATTCATTCAGTAACTATCTAATTCATTTTTTCAGGAGATAATGGCTGCACACTTGGAATCGGAGCAGATAAATTCTCTTTTAGATAATGGAAATCAATCCCAGTTTCTGCTTCGAGGAGCAAAAAGCATTCATTAACAACGTCAGATCTCTAGACACAAAACTGATAGTAGCCATTTCTGGTGAAAGCACCAATTCCCCCAAACTTGCCATTACTTGTTCAGTTGTTCTAACCAATTAACTTGTTCTGGAGCCGCCAATTGCTGCATCATACACGAGGAGCATTTGCTAAATTTCGTTTCCAAATCTAATCCAAAAACATTGCATGACCAATCCCTGATTGTAAGCTTAGTGTTGCTACAGTAACTGACATGGCTCTAAAGAGGAACTGCGGAACAAGTGCGGAAGCAAGCAGCGAGAGAGGAAAAGGAACGAGAGCAGAAGCAGCTAAAACGAACCGGTCTGGATGATAGTGGCGAAGACGGAGCCGGATTCGCCCCGTGCGAAGGCCCAGGCGCTAAGCGCACCGGCAAGGAGGAGCGCGCCGCCAAGGGAACCCCCGGCTGCCAGCGACGCAGTGCTCCCTCGTTTGACGTAGCCGGCAACGCCGCCGGCGAGGACCACCGCGCCGTAGGGGATCGTGATGTAGAAGTCCTCCATGCCGGTGTCAGTGTCACGGGCTCACGGCCACCAACTTCTCAAGTCTCAACAATCCCTTCTTTCACTTCACCTGCTGGCTGCTATTCCTATAGATAGCAACATGGGCCTTCGCATGATTTTTCTGGTCCGACCCGAGCAAGATTTTTCAGTCCGATCCGAGCACATTACGACCCGGAATTCCCGCGCGCTACGTGTATCTTACACGTAGCGCGTCTACGTGACATCACTTGATTGGCCTATGAAATATAAGTTTATTTTTAAATTTTTAAATTGAATTTTCTGTTAAAATATAAATCTATTTTTGAATCCGTTTGAACCATCATAATCTTTAGAATTAATGTAACAAAATGAGATCTAACATGATTATAAAATTTTAAAAATTTTGAATTTAATTTTTTGAATTTTTTATTATTCTAACTATAAAAACCAGTTGTTCTGGTAATAAAAATCAATTGTTCTAATATTTTTCAAAATTTTAAATTCTGATCTTTTTATTTTTAAATTTTATAAAAGTATTCTAATAGTAAAATCAATTGTTCCACTGGACAGAAGCAGTTGTTCTAGTAGAAAATAGTGATTGTTCTATAAATAAAAATTATTTGTTTATGAATTTTGTTTTTTAAAAATATTTTTAAATATTTAAAATTATTTTAGTAGTAAACATCTGTTGTTCCAACTGTGTGTATGAATTGTTCCAACTGTATATTTGAATTGTTTTAGGAGTATATATAAATTATTCCAACAATATATATAAATTAATTCTATAATAAACATTATTATTTCAGTATAAATTTTTTTTAATAAAATAATTTACTAAAAATAGTAAATATACGTATAACGTGTATTACTATAATATTTAAAAAAATAGTAATGAAATTTATAGAAGAATAAACCATATATAGCTTATGGGCTGCCGCGCTATGTGTAAGCTACACATAGAGCGGCCTATATATAGGAGGTCCCTATTACGACCTGTTGAATTTCCTACTCGGGCCAGTACCGTGCCGTGCATGGACCGGGTCAGTCCAATAGGTGACATAAGCACAGCCCATTCATTATAGTTTAATTACATTTCATATTTCTCATATAACAAGCAATTGCTTAGTGGGCTAGTGGTGGAGCTGTTGGCTTGATTCCCATCAACTGATCATTTTGTTTCTCTATTTTTCACAGTTTACAATGCTAACATGCAATAAATTTGTTCATGGGTCAGCCCGACATGTTTAAACAATTTTATGTCATGTTGTAGGATGGCAGCTGAGCCCATAGGCTACCATGACATGGTCTGTGTGCCATGCCGGTTCAAACTAACCATGTCAGACTTTTTAAGACCTAGACTAGGCCGGGCCGGGCCAGGCCACCCATTTTGATCACCTATAGTTGTTCCTCGCTTCCTCTTAGTGAGCATGTGTGAGACCGGCCTTGTTCTCGGTGGCTGGTCCGGCATATTGGGCCCAGATACTCAGCCCACCAAAAAAAGATGTTTGGGAAGTTTGGATCCCAAACGTTGCACCTTGTGTGGCGGGTATAGATGATCAAATGGGTAGCACGACCCAGACCTTAAAAGGCCAACACATTTTGTTTAGGGTTGGCCCAACATGTCGTTCTTAATAGGTCATGCCGAGGCAACCCATAGGCTGTAGTCTCGGTTCATGGCATGACACGAATTTATTTAAATGCATGGGACCGATCCAATAAATCATTTATGATATGCTACAACAATAAAAGAAGAAAAAATGAAGAAAAAGAGGATGAAATAGAATTTGAACTCGTGACTACTGAAGGAAATGAAAGAACAATCTAACCACTAGACCATTTAGTCTTTTTTTTTTCATATATGTCAGGGATAACTATCCGTGAAGCTGGGTGACAACAATTAATCACGCACGAGGACAGCCTCACCAGGGTCCCGTAGTGGACCCATAAAACTACGACTCGTACAACCCCGAGTCAGTGCGCTCACACCCCGATCAACCGCGTAGGAGGGGACCCAACATGCTCTATCTCGATCGACCCCCATCGAAGGGGTCGACCACGCCCTCCTCGATCAACCCTCCTTGAAGGGGTCGACCGCGTCTGCCTCGATCAACCCTCCTCGAAGGGGTAAGACTGCGTCCGCCTTGCTCGACCCCGCGGTCGGGGTCGACGACACTCCAGATAAGAACACCAGCTCCATACCCATAACGATGACGCCCACGCGCATGGGCATGGCAATGCTGACATCCCCTGCTGTTCCCGGCTCCCGGCAATTCCTATCAGTGGTCCACGCCACTGAGACGACACGGGGCATCGCATCGCTGACCGTGCGGGAGCAGAGGTAAAGCTAGAGAGAAACAATGGGGGTGCGACTCTTTGAAGAAATTAGAGTTCACAACTAATTATATGGTGAAAAATCAAATTTACAAGGCTTGTATATTTTTTCAGTTGGGTGCGGCCGCACCCAACATCTACACTATAGATCCTCCCCTGCGTAGGAATAACAGGGTGGAGAAGCTTGATCGAACGGTCATGATGGGGTGACATCCAATCCAAATACCCCATGCCAAAACGCTACCCAACAAACTGACCCCGAGCGATGGGAGTTGAGCGGAGCGGATGAAAGGACCTTGATGTCGCCTAGAGGGGATTGAATAGGCGAAACCTGAAATCAATAAAACTTTTTCTCACAGATTAGTACAACCCGGTCTGACCTCCTTGTCAACCAGGCCAGACCTCCTTACACAGGCAGAACTTTTCACGTAGAATAGTTCAACCTGGTCTGACCTCCTTGTCAACCCGGTCACCCGGCCAGACCACCTTGCACAGGCACAAACAGATCAGCTTTCCAAATTTGAATTCTAGCTCAAACCAAAACTTGCGGTGATGCTCTAGAGATTTTCTTTAGCACGTACACGTAGTATCTGCACACAAAGAGCACATCAAAGTAGATCGAAGCGGGAGCACAAATATAAGCTAGAAAATAACTAAAAATGAAAACCGGTAAGGAGACACAAGATTTGATTCACCGAAGTTTAGGACCACCAACCGTGATCCCTATGTCTCTGTTGAGGAAGCTTGAGCTGCTCACAAGGCCAACTCTAAGTCGGGTCTCTTTCAACCCCTTTCCCCAAACCCACTAACTCGATCTTTTTCACACTGGAGGCAAGATCACAGCCCTCACAAACTTTCCCAAGACTCACTACAAGCTTGGGAGCTCTAGGGTGACGCCTAGTCGTCTAGGAGGCTTCACCTTCAAGAGTAACAAATGATTCACAAGTTGCTTGACGTAGCCTAAAGTGCTCAAGGCTTAGGATTTGCTCACTAATGCTCCACACACTCAAATCTCTCAACCCAACTAAAGATTTTGCACAAAGCACTTAGATCTCACAAAGAGAGGTTCGGGAGAGCTCAAATGGTCATTGGAATGCTATAGAATTGGGCAGGAACCAGCTGCAACTGAAGGGTGTGATGCGGGGCTATTTAAAGGCTGTATGAAAAACTAGTCGTTAGAACTGTCAGGCTCAGGGCGGTCTGATCGGGTTGCCCACCCGGCCTAACCGCCTTGTACTGACAGGAAACCAAACATGCAAAACATATGAGCCCTCATTTACCACTAACTTGGTTGCTCAAGACACCTAAAAAGGAACCCTTAACTCATGTAGGACAAAAACTCACTAACCCAGAAACTGACCCCACAAAAACTAGTTCAAGACAGTCTGACCTCCTTGACAAGGCAGTCTGAGTTCCTTGACCTGATAGAACTCGAGGGTTTAGGGTTTAGGTCACTCGAAAAAGTTTCTCACCGGGATTTGAGCACTTTGACTTTGTAAATCAACACATGTTGCATCCCTCTTGATAGTACGACATACCTATACTCAAGAAATAGATAAAATCTATTATTCTTTCACTTGAGCTTGAGATAAATTCATATGCCAAAATGCTTCACATTTTTCTTCGTGAGGGTAGGCAATGTTTTCTCAATATGAGCATATCCACCTTGAGCTGATGACCATGGATTCTGTCATTATATAGTTAAGACTCCATATTTTATCCATGTCACCTTTTCTTCTTGATTTTCAAATATTCGATACTAGGAAATATGTAATCCTCCATGTCTTCCTTGATTCATCGGATTGAAGCATCCACTTGCTCTTCTCCATCATGAAGGTCCTTCGGCGCCAAGCCTCTTGCTTGCCCTTCTCCAATGTATGGTCCATCGTAGCCAGGTCCTTGCTAACCCTTCATCAACTTACCATCGTGGTTCACACATTTCTTTGCATCATCCATTAGCACACACTTGATATTCACCTTCATGTTGTATTGATGTTTGTTGTGATATGAGTTAATTTCTTTGATATGACCACATGAGTCAAGTCACCAATATTTGCACATGGTGGCAATTCCAATAAACAATATGAGACATATCATCCGAGCTTCATTTTTCTTCATGTAACACATGGCATAAGATTTTCATTAGTGACCATCCATGTAGATTCATCATTATCACATCCTTTGTCATATGGCATCCTTTGTCATATGGCATACAAAAATATACATATAGAATATCCCTATACATCCATGTATTGATATATCAATGTTCGTAATAAATTTACAAGACATTTTCCTGTTACAACACAACAAATTATATTAGCTCTTTAATCATGTTGTCATCGAAACACCAAAACCCACTAGGGGCCTAGATGCACTTTCAATCTCCCCCTTTTTGGTGATTGATGACAAACCGATTAAAGCTTCATAGTAGGAACATAAATCAGTTTTGGATGCAGAGATATACCTTAAGCTCCCCCTAAATATGTGCACGGGAATGGAATTTCAATTTTGCCTACAAATGCCAAAAACACATATTCAATGAAAACATGGAGCTGTTGCTATACCACTGCATCCGTGGGGTGCAAAATAGTGTGAAGTGATATTATGTGATGCATATGACAAAGCACAAAGCAAAAAGAAGGAAAAGTGCAAAACTCAGTACAAGGCGGTCAGATCGCCTTGTCAACCCGGCCTGACCTGGTTTGACTGATTTTTGCAACAAACAACAAGATATCATTCAACAAATGTGAGTCATACTAACACAAATATCACTTCAGATAAATAAGGTTCTCTAGAACACACAGTAGCACACATTACAAATTTTTTTCAAGTCCACACGAGGAGAAACACAATTATTACAGACCAAGGTTCTAAAAAATAATACAACCTGATCTGACTTGGTTGCCAACCCGGTCTGACCGGATTGTGTAGACAGAGAAACTAAAAAGATACAAACCAAGGTTTTGATACGAGATCTCCGAGAACCACAAGAACTGATTTTTCTGCTCCTTGGACACTTTGAGATATATCTTGAAGCTTTAATCCTTTCTTCTCCCCATTTTGTGAACCATCATCCAAAAAGAAGAGAAAGGAGTCCAAAGGAGTGATGTGCTGCTGCTCTATTGAAAGTCACTACCGTCACCACGAGGAGTATAGTCATGTGGAACCTACCAATGCGCAATAGAATCATAACTAAAGAGGTTGACACCAAACTCCTCAAGACCGCTGCGCCTAGGTGGATCATTTAAAGAAGTAGGAGCAAGAGGAGGTCCGAACTGCTGAGGAGCAGTGTCAAAAGACTGTGTAGGTACATAGCTACTAGTTGGCCGATCACTAGACAAACCCACATAACCAGCAATAAAAGGATCTGAAGATTCCACATGACCACCACTGCTACTAGACCCATGAATCTGTCGAGACTTAATCTCGGCAATAGACATAGGGTAGTTCACCTATGATAATTTATATGTAGGACAGGGGTATGCACGAGATCGAGAGATGATGGTAACACAAGACGCTGATTTATATAGATTCGAGCCTCCTAGAGGATAATAACCCTATGTCCTGTGTTTTGTGATATTTGTGTTCATATGTCTAGATCATAGATCTAGATGAGAAAGGTAGACCTAGACGATGATGTCTAGTTGTGTCTAATTGCGTGATGCCCTATTTCTTGTCTACTTGTCTACTTGAGGACTTGTCCCTTGAGGAGGACCCCTGCCCCTCCTTATATATCCGCGGGGGGAACAGGGTTACATGGTAGAGTCCTAGTTGGTCTATTGTTCTTATCCTAGTAGGAGTCTATCTTGCTTTCCTTCTATGTGAGATATCCCGATGGTATGTATCATCGACAAGCCCCCGAGAGTCTTGCAAGCTTGATGATAGTCTTCAGTAGCTTCTCAACTGGTTCGTTCCATGTAGAATGTTTCAACTTTGTATCAGCAAGCTTATGAGAATCTCAAATATCCAAAATTATCTTTGAGAAATCAACTGGTGCGCCGAATAGGTGCACCTAATTAGGTGTAGCCCCCGACTCTTGTATCATTTGAAAAGTGCAATTAATGCAAGATTCCAAATCAAGAATAGTCGTGTTGGCTCTCTTTAAAGAAAAATCGCTTGAACCATCAAATCCAAGTGATAAATAACTTAGTATTGTGACATCAATCACTACCGAGTGATAAATGACTTAGACAAGTGACTTCAATCACCGCCGACTGGTAGATGACTCAAACCAATGACTTCAATCACTGTCGAGTGCTATATGATATACTCGGGTGACATCAATCACAACCAAGTAATGTTAAGTTCATGGGTGACATCAATCATAACCAAGTGAACATGGCCTCATGACATCAATCATAGCCACATAACATAAATTTGGCCGAGTGGCCTATGAGTGATTATGAATCAAACAAGTGACTTCAATCACAGCCGAGTGAACGAGGCTTTATGACATCAATCATAGCCAAGTACTAAGTTACCATGACTTCAATCACAATTAAGTAACCTTTCCTTAAGAATGTTAATCACTCATATCTTTGAGCTTTATTTTCACTATTGTAGACTGACTTAAATCAGTCGAGTGATGCTCGATATTTCACGTATATGACCATCAAGTCATAGTGACATGATCATCAAATCATGCTTTAAATAATTATGGCATCAACTATTTTTGATAAAGCACTTCTCTTCAAAGAAGCACATATTGATCGAGTAACCATCTAGTCACTGTCATATGATCATCAAATCATATATATTATGGCATCAACCATAAATTTGATATAAAGTGCTTCTCTTCAAAGAAGCCCCCGAGACAACTGCCGTTATGAGTGGCTGTCGTGCTCAACTCAGAATATCATGTCCGAGTGGCAGTGGCGCTCAACTCAAGATGATAAAGTCGAGTGAAGAAGGCAGCCTAGGTAGTTATAGCCATCGACCACTGACGAAGTGATGACCGAGTGAAGCCGACGGTCTGATATGTGGCCGACCGACAATAGCAGTCGGAGCTAGTATAGCTGACTGATGAGGGCAATCAAAACTGGTGTAGCCGACCGATGAAGACAGTTAGAACTAGTATAACCGACTGATGAAGACAGTCTGTACTGGCACGGTCGACCGACGAAGGTGGTCGGAGCTGTAAGTTGACCAATGAAGGCAGTAGGAACTGGCGTGGCCGACCGAGGCGAGAAAATCACTCTATGTCGAGTGGTGTATCCGCCTATCCGTCATCGATGTTCCTAACAGTAAAGAAAATAAAAATGATTAGTTATAATTAACATTGTTTGCTTGGAAACTTATATTTATAAGCCAAACAAATCAGTCGACTAAAAAGTCAAATGTGTATCCATTTTTCTCTTTTAAGTAGACCGACCGGCGCATAGCAACGTATTCGCGCGTTAGCAACCAGACTGACCCACCATAGGTTACTTAGGACAAAATATAAAAAGCTCGAAGCTCAGTCTACCACAACAATATCAGTCATAATTATTCTTGCGTAGCAATCAAAACCAGTTGACACATGATCTCTCGCAACTTTGGCTCTGGGTTTAGTATAGTGGCAGTCTGTCGTGTAGCAAAGAAGTTTAATGCCTTAGTTGCTTGACGGCGTAAGATAAAAAATAAGACCAAATCACAAATAAAATGCAATGTATCGGTCAAGGCAGAAGCCAAAAAAAAGGTGAAACTAGAACGGACGCATGGGTCATATGATGTCAGGGCTAAAGCACTACTGAAAGGTTATCGACCGACATATGTACTGCTAGATTCACAAAAAAGTGGGAGAACACGTGTATAGATACACAAATAGCCCCCTGGCTCGATTGTTTAATGCGAAGGACTAAAAAACCAAGGCAATATAAAGACGAATAAAGCCATAAATAAGAGCACTGATTAAAAAGCCCAACTTTACTTATAAAAAATCTACGACCTTCTGCTTAGAAAATAAAGATAAACAGTCATAGGGAAAAGAATGAAGGACATGAGTGTAAAATCTTGAAAAATAAATCGAGAAAGAATAAAGATACTTAGCTTTGCAATTCGACGAGTTGAAGACGAGCCCCCGAGCGTGCCGATGTGGTTGACGAGTGGGCGAACGTTGAAGTCGATCCATCATGTCGCCGGTACGTCGAGGCTTGGAGTGGTTGACCGAGACATCGAGTTGTCGAAAGTGTCGCCGAGTGACCGAGTGGTCGAGTGACTGAAGCACCATGTCATCGTAGGCGTCATCGAGTAGCTGAGTGGCCAGGTGAATGGCGGAGTAGCCCCCGAGCGTGTCCATGTGGCCGTCGAGCGGTCGAACCGTCGAGTCGTGGCGATGTTGCCGAGTGCCGGTCACCCTCGTTGAAGGCGTCGTCGTAGTGGACGAGGTTGCCGAGTGGCGGTCGCCCTTGTTGAAGGCGTCGCTAGGTTGATGACGAGCCACCGAGCGCATCCATATAGTCGCCGAGTAATTAGGCGCCAAGCAGCCATATTGTCCCATCATTGAGCCAAGTTGCCGAATCATCGTCGAGGTCGCAAGGTTGCCGAGTCATCGGTCTGAAAGGATGGCTGGGACCTTTGGCCTCTCCCAAGCAACAAGATCTGATTTATGTTTCGACCAACTTGGACTTGGGCTTGTGTGACCCTGGACTCGTGATCGCTTTAGGAAACCAAGCTTGGACAAGATTGTGCAAGGCCAGTCTGCCTGATCTTTTGAATGGATGACCCACCACATCACCGAATGTTCGGATCGTCATGCGGTCGAGATTGTTGGCTAGGTCATCACCGTCTCAAGAGGCAGCCGAACGCCATGTGTAGCCAAGAGTTGATCACGCCGATCAGACTCGTATTTGGCTTGTAATTGCTGATGTAGCCAAAGAGTCCATGTGCTTTGGTGCAACATTGGCTCCGTATGTGTATCAACAAATCAATGTGAGTGCATGCAAAAACAAATCACGTGATGAGGATATGTGCTAACAGATTGATTAGCATATACTATTATATGAATAAAATATTATGAAAAGAATAAATGAATGAAAGAATCTTCCCTGCTTTCATGAAGTTGTCGAAGTATTGGACTCGGAGTTGATTTCCGAGTTGCCTCCGTGTACAGCCAGAACAGAAATCGACGAGTACGCCTGGTTTTTTTTCGGCTGGACAGATTTGCTCGCAGACTCGCCGAATCATTGCCATCAACTCTCAGCACCGTCTTATGAAATTGTGACAACTTGTGCAATAATCCGGCGCATCAATGCCGGTCAGCTCACGATCAGATCTTGAAGTGGATTGAGTCCATCGAACTCAACGTGTCGACCGTCACGCTGCCCCTTTCTGACACGCCAACTGTCGAGACTTAATCTCAGTAATAGACATAGGGTAATTCACCTATGATGATTTATATATAGGACAAGGATATGCACGAGATCGAGAGACGATGGTAACACAAGACGTCGATTTATATAGGTTCGGATCTCCCGGAAAATAATAATCCTAAGTCATGTGTTCTGTGGTATTTGTATTCATATGTCTAGATCATAGATCTAGACGAGGAAGGTAGACCTAGATGATGATGTCTAGTTATGTCTAATTGTACGATGCCCTATTGCTTGTTTACTTGAGGACTTGTCCCTTGAGGAGGACCCTTGCCCCTCCTTATATATCCGGGGGACAGGATTACATGACGGAGTCCTAGTCGGTCTATTTTTCTTATCCTAGTAGGAGTCTATCTTACTTTCCTTCTATGTGAGGTACACCGATGGTATGTATCATCGACACTGAGAGTAGTAGTCTTTCGTTTGCCACCTATTGTATCTTTCCATTAGACGCGTTGGTGGCCGTTCTTCTTGTCTAGGTGGTGAGGGAGGATCCAAAGCAAATTGAGCTCTCTCAATTCTTCTTAATCATCTAGTCAAATCTTCTCTATCTTCTCTAGCATGAGTTTCCACATCATGATGTGTTCTGCATATGCCAAAAATCATGTTGAAAAGCTTCTTAATTAGATAGGTGGATTTTTCTCGGTGCTGAGGAGACTGGGTCTGCCACTGTCCATCAGGGGCGGTCTGACCGCCCTACACACCCGGTCTGATTGGGTTGAACTGTTGTGGCTGCTGCTATATCTGAATATGCTCTTCTGGCTATTGTTGTGGCTGTGGTGGAGGAGTAGGCTCTCTCACAATAGAATGCTTAGTGGGAATGAGTCTCAAGGGTTTGTGGGGAGGATGTTGTTCTATGGGAAAGTTGTACTTTGTTACCTCCTCAATCATAAACATGAGATATAGACCAAAACCACAAGATTTCTGAGGGTCCATGGAGATTGCTTTAATTTCCTCCCAAATAAAGTCCATCACACATAATGGTTGTCCTCCATCTCTCATTCTTACAAGAAAATTCTTTATGTAGTGAGTAATGTCTGAAGGGTTTCCGTCTCTAGGTGAAAGGGTTTTTTCTGAACATTTTGTTGAGAACTGAGTAATAAGTATACAAACCTCTCACTAGCCCTACATTATCCCGTTCATTAGGAGGATACATGAACCTTAGTTGTTCCTTGGGTAGTGGATCTTCATCATCGATTCTAAATCTACTAATGTCATCTTGCTCAAAATAGAACATCCATGCAAGCTGAGTGTAGGAGATTGTATGGTGCACACCCTCTGTCATCTAGTGCATATTCCTTAGACCTTCATCTTCCTCAAAGTATATTGTGGCATAAAATTGAGCAATAATTTCATTGTTCTAGTCATACTTAAAACTCATCAACTTTTTTATGTGTGTCCCCTCATAAGCTGCAATGACTTTATATAAAAAAAGGGTTATTCTAATTTTCCATATGAAACCAGTCAATCCATTAAGCTTGTGACACAATTGTATCCTTGATCATAAGGACGGTCTCATAATAATCTTGCTGAAAGCGATTGTGGAACCGATAGTCTATACCATTTTCCTTGGGCATGAGGTATGGATTTTTCTTCCTCATTTTCTTCACTATCTTTGTTGACCCCTTGGCCCGATAATCCACTGATTCTTGTGTGGGCAGTCTATTTGGAGACCTCATGAGTGGTTTTTGTGGATATGGAACCTTCACAACATGGTTGATAATTGATCTATCCACCCTACCCTCAGCTCCTTCATCTTCAGTTTCATTTTCAGCATCATCTTCCTCACTCTCATGTTCACTTTCCTCACTCTCCTCTGCTACAACCATTTCTTCTTCTCTTACCCGAAAGGTCTCATCCTCCATTTCTTCTTCTTCATCATTACCACTAGACTCCTCACTTGTATCCTCATGCATCTCATCATCCTGAGCTACAGCCTGTCCCTTAGCAACACTAGAGCTGCCACATGGCTCATATTCAAATCTTCCCTTTTTCCTCTTTTCATGACTTGATCTTGTCATACCTTGTTTCCTGAGATATACGGATATAGAGAACATGGAACAAAGCTCAGAAAAAGATTGGAGTGAGATGAACATGGTTTTTAGCATAAACTGAAATAGGTTCAATCTCTAAACAGTTTAGGGTGGCCTGACCGCATGGGTTCAAAAATTGATCATAATTTCAGTTTAAGTTAATCTATAGGGAATTTACAAGTATATTAATGAATGTTTCAATTTTGCCAAGAGAGAGATTATGGATAACAAGATATATTCTCAATATTGATGAATTAGAAAATTTATGTTAAGGGCGGTCTGGCCGCCTTATACATGAAAAATTCTTTACGCCCAATCTCTACAATGTTGGAAAGGGAAAGCTCATAATCTTTGAAATGGAAGGTCCTAGGCATATTAGAAGATGATTCCATGGCAGCAAACTTGGGAAGAAACCCTAGGAGAGGAGATCAGGATGGAATCAATTTTAATACCTTGAGAGGGAAGAGAACTTGAACTTAGGAGAAATGCCGGACTTCAATCCGGTCTAACAGGGGTGGAAGCCGCTAGATCCGCGGAGGAAACAAGAGATGGAGTTGGAGTCGATTTGAGTGAGTGTGTTTGACTAAAATGAGTGACCAATCGTTCAAGGGATGAGTTAGGGTCCAATATATAGCCCAGACACCAAAAGAGCCATTGGAAAGAAAAAAAAAACAGATCTATATCAGACTTGTCTGATGATCATAGGACAAGTCCAATGATCGTAGGACAAGTCCGATGATCATAGGACAAGTTCAATGAAATGGGGTGACGAGCTCTCTGGAGTCTGATGGACTTGTCCGATTCATCGGACAAGTTCGATGATTTGCAGCTGGGGAAGGAGATTTCGGCTAAGAATGAGGAATTTTGGCACTTGATTGACTTCCACTTCATGAACAAGATCTCAGATTTAAAAAAGTTATTAAGTCCTTCCAATTCAACCATCTTTGGACAATATCGAGAGATTTTGATTCTTTTCATTCAGCCATCTTTGGATTAGATAGTAGATTAGCTTTGGAGATATGATATTTCAAGGAATAGATTTGTGAACTTGAGAGAATCTATTTACTCATGGCGAGCCAAAACGCAACCAAAGAGAACAATGGCCATGATTGAATAGACATGGTCACAAAGACCAAAAACTTCAAAAGTTTTGAAAAATCACACAACCTAGCAGTTCTAGATAGATTTTTCAAAACACTTATACTAGAGCACTTCACGAGCAAGAAATATCCAAGAAGTCTTTTTAGCATATTATACCTCTTTATCAAAAAAACTCTTGACTTAACAAATGTCAAGCTTCATGGATAAGGTATAAGCAAAATATCTAAAAATACTCAAACTCATTAAGTGACAAACACTCAACAAGACTTGGATAACTACAAGCTCAAAACACACTCTAATCATGCAAAGGCCTAGATGCTCAAGATATTAAAAATCAACTAAAATATAAAACATACTTTTGCCACAATTCACTATTTCCTCATTCCAGTGAAGAATAACCAATGATTTGTGCCATTCATCGATAGTTCACCTGCCATCTCATCGAACTAAAATTTAACTCCTTAAATGAATGATGAGAGGCCCAAGTGGCACAAATCCCATAGAGACTAATTCTTCTCTTTTGCACACCGTAAGAGACACACTCTTCCTTAATTATCTCTGATAGGTAGGGTACAAGAATGACTAGGATCTTCAATATGACGGGTGTACCTGATTTCTACCATCTCCAGGCAGTCTGACCGCCCAGTCAGGGCAGCTTGACCAAGTTGGAGTGCAGGTTGCATAATTATTGGTTCTTGTCCCCTTCTTTCTTCTCACAACATCCATTGGAACTTAGTGCATCAGTCTTGGGATGTCATTGGGTGGACCATTGAACAACTACTCATTGAGTTTGATAACTTGAATTTTAATTCACTTTGTTTGATGTGTCAAGCGTCCAATGCATCTCATTATCCCTGAAAGCTAGATCAAGTGTTCTTTGGTACCCAAGACTTGTTGGATCCTCCAATGTTAGTCAACAAGGATTTAGGCACCCAAATGGTTGTCATGCTAACATGTTGTGAATTAACCACCTTTCTAGCACTAATGTCCATTTTTGCCTTGCCATTGGTAGTGAAAACAATATTGAAAGAGTTTGGCTCAGGTTTGTTACCATTTGGACAATCCTTACATAGACGTCCTTTGAGCCGGCATGTTGTAAGGTTCATGATCATTGAGGTCACTCCAAGGTATGATGTTTGGGTGATGAATGACAAACGTGAAATGTGACTAATGTCTATACGAGTATTGTCCGTGTAGGAAACCTTTCTACTCTATGATGATTGTTAATGGCAACCTTGGCGATTGATGACAATAACTACAAGCATGGAGGCTTGATGAGCTTGATGGAGTCCAAAGGTTGATGAAGAGGGATCAAGGCTAGGGACAAGCTATGGAGCAAGTGTTGGATACACTTGCCTAGTTGTTAGGGCTTTGAGTCCATAGGAAAAACCGGACTATCAAGGGGGTCTAGGTCATTCTCTTAGTGTGTGATACTTGCTTTATGGGTATCCTCGTACAAGGCTAAGACGGTGGCCGATCGGGTACTTCATCAATAAGGAAGCTAACCGACTCGGCTTGGAGTGCAAGACAAGAAAGATTAGACTTGCCATATAGAATCCTTGTAGAGTACGACTAGGACTCTACCTGAACCCCCCTGTCGATCAGATATATAAGGCGGCAGGGTACCCCCCACTGAGGGAGAAAGGCAATTAGACACAACTAGAGAGACACAACATCTCGTGACAATCAATACAATACAGAACACAGGACATAGGGTTTTTACTCTCATTGAGAGGGCCCGAACCTGTATAATTCGGCGTCTTGTGTAACCATCGTAGTTCTTGGTCTCGACGTAGCCCTATATATTTACTGCCGGTCTTGAGCATCGACAGTTGATGCGCCAGGAAGGGGACAAGGCTCGCCGGGATTTTCCGTCGACTATGATGGCCGAACTTTCCATCATCCAATACTCGCCGGACTTCAAGATCTCCTTTGGATCGCTCGACTTCACGGTCGGCGACAATGGAGTCCTAGGTCTAAACGACTACAGATCAGACTCGACCGTAGCCAGTCCCATTTCTCTTGGCCTATGTCCCAACTACAACCCGAACCAACCTCTAACCAAGTCACCAAGATTACACACACTAACTTGTGATATGTTAACCCTAGGAATGACTCAAACCAAAAAGACACATAGCGGAAGCACAAAAAAACCAAAAATCGAAACAAGGAAGGTCCGAAAGGTCACAGAACAGAGCCTGACGGAAGTTCCGTGGTCCCCGACGGAAGTTCCGGGCGATGGGAACACTGTCTCCCATGGAAGTTCCATGGTTCTTGACGGAAGTTCCGTCACGGTCACGGAAGTTCCGTCATGGTCAAAACAGCAGCTCCGTTCGGGAAAGAAAATTACCAAAACTCTATCAAACGAACTCCAAAAATCATGAAATTTGGACCAGATGATCCTCAATACATCATGATTCTCCTTTAAAGAGATCCACTCCAAAAACACAAGGAATCATCATGAATTTCAGATCTTGTGGCAAGAACACCAAAAAGGGGAAACTTGAGAAAACGTTGAAATCGAAGGTGCTCGTGCCTATGATTCGGTCAAAGACCTATATGGGATTGTTGTAGAACATCATAGCACCAAGATCCCCCACAAAATCCATCCCAAAACTCACTCAAAATTGAGATCGAAAATCACCACGAAAATAGCTCCAAAAATAGAAAAAGGGGAATTTCGGAATTCAAGTGAAGAGGAAAATCTTGAGCACGAAAATACTTCTCATATCATAGAAAGGTGCTTACAAGATCCTTAGGTACAAGGCTAGGAAGCCACCCTCTTCCTCCCACTCTTTGGAAGAGCAAGAGATGTCTCCCACACACCCTTTCCTCTCCTCTAAAACATGAAGTCCTCTCCTAGCACTTTGAATAGAATCCTAACACAAGGCTAACGGGAAGAGAGGCACCTCTCCCACTAGCCACACCTCTCCTTATATAGGCCTAGGGTCTATTGTCCACATGACCACTCTACCCTAGACCTACATAACACACCCACCTACCACCGGGCATAACCGTTCATCTTTTTTCTCATCGCCAGAATGCCATCGGACGCTTAACGTCTTTGCTTCATCTCGAAGCAAGCTCTATGATGGTGCCACGTGCACCACCAACCACCACCACCGGTTTTGAGGCCCAAACCGAGAAACCGCCTTGCATGCTTCTCAAAGCGCGACTTCTCGAGGTCAACGTGTGTCATCTTGTCCTGCGATCCTGACCATCGGCAAGTCTCTCCCAGTCCCAGTCCATCGGGTCCCCTTGTCACTTGCACCGGCATCCCGTTCGCCTTGACTTGGTCAACACGCCGTCTTCATCACCACCACGGTTTTGAGGCTTAACCGCGAAACCGTCCGTGCTACTTGTCTCTCCACGTGTACGTTGTGGATCACCCTTGACTTCACCCGGCATCCCGATCGTCTGGCCCCAAGTCCCCTACTTGTGCCCGATCCTCTCGCCGTTGACTGCCAAGTTGACTCCAGTGACCTACACATCATGAGACAAGCAAACACATTTCCCATCTCCTGCAACATCACCAATATCTCCACCAACTCCGGTTAGTCATAACCATGATATACAAACCCATGCAATCCCTGGATTCCCGCATTTCAACTCAAACACCAAATCCACTCAAGTCAATTACTCATCACAAATATAGCAAACCATGGCACATATCCACATGGTTTCTTAGAGTCCGTCTGACATTATCCCTACATTGATCCCACTCGGATCCGAGCAGGAAGACTCTTCCTTCGGATATGACTCGATGTCAGATCGGTCTTTTGATAAGGACACGGTCGGATCGACCTACTCATATCCCCATACAATCAACATGGTGATATAGTAGATCCAGCTGTTGGAAACCAGGATGAGGATCCAGATGCCAAAGAAGAAGGGAATCCAGCTGGTGGTCGCCAAAGCCAGTCGGTCGAAGGAGGCCAACATGATGATAACCCGCCAGCTGATGAATTATCGATCGGTCACTGCAATCGACCAAGAGGGTCGCGCGGATCGCGTAATGCACGCCGACTGGATCTCGGCCCTGACCTTGAAGTGGATGGTGTTAAGGTCTACCACATCCCACAGAACAACATCACCGGGGCCAAGACATTGCTTGACACTTAAATGGTTGACGCCCACTATCAAACTCCTACTATGCAGAAGGCGGTGGCTATGCTCAAGGCCGCAGCAGCGCAAGATGCTGCAAAGTCTCAGTCGGTCGCATGTTCCAGCCATGCATCTCCTCAGGGTCGGCGTAGGCGTGAAGACCTGAGAAATTCTCTCAGCCTCCATGATGGACGAGACACCATCAACTCTCACCACGAGGAGTGCGCTCGGGACAACCGATGCTATGAGGAAGGACGATGTGAACGAAGGATGGATGCCCGATGGGAAGACCGATGGGACGACCGACGAGGACCGACGGGACAACCAACGGGACGATCGTCAAAATCCTCCTCCAAGAGACAACCGCGACGACCGACGTCGACATGACGATTGGGATCGGCGTGATAATGATGGCAATCAATGACGTCATCATGATGAGGATGTCGGCCCACGCCACCGTCGTTGCCCAACTACGTCCCCAGACCGGAAAAGGTGGTCACCAACGCTGACTGATGACGAGATCGATGGCATCAAGGCTTACGTCCCTCGACTTCGCATTGCTCGATGGCCGAAAGGATTCAAGCCGGTTCCCATCAAAAAATATGATGGACAAACCAACCCCCGAGAGTGGCTACAACTCTATAGCACGGCGATCCGGTCGGCTGGTGGTGATTCCTATGTAATGGCTAATTATCTTCCGGTCTGCTTAGATCCTGCCGTTCGGATATGGCTCATATCTGAACCTGAGGAGTCAGTCACATCTTGGGGAGACCTCAACAGGAAACTCATAGAAAGTTTCCAAGCAACTTGCAACCGACCGGGCAACCACTTCGACCTCACTCGGATCAAGCAGAAAGGAGACGAGCCTCTTCGCGAATACATCAAGCGGTGTTGCTAAGAAGACTGAGATCCCCAACGTCCCCAATCAGTAAATCATTATTGCCTTCCTGGGTGGAATTCGCAGTGATGATCTGGTCCGGGAAATCGGTTGGAGGAACCATGATCTCGAGCTCACCGCTCAAGAGTGCTTCAAGATTGCTGATAAGTATGCATCAGGAGAGTCTACACTTGATGATATCCGAGGAAAGGGCAAGGAGAAGCGGTCGGACAAGCCTGAGTCCTCCAAGAAGGACAAGAAGAGAAAACCTGACAATGCTGTCAACACAGTGGACCGGTTTCGGAAGAATCCTCGGACGAACCAGCCGTCTACTGATGAGTTGCTGAGTGGCCTTTGCCCTTGGCACCCCAAGGGAAACCACAAAGCAAAGGATTGCTATTATCTGAAGAGTTTTGCAACAGCTGCGCTCAAGGTGGCCAAAGATCCCCCGAGGCGTAACAACAGCAACAAAGGCAAGCCCAAGGATGATGATGACAAGGATGATTCAGGAGAGTTCCAGGAGTCCCACAAAGAAGTAAACTTCATCTTCAGAGGCCCGGATGCCTATACATCCAAGTGCAAGCAAAAGTTAGAGCTTCGAGAGATTAACTCGGTGGAGCCAGCTACGCCTCAGTATATGAGGTGGTCTGAGATGGCAATCACCTTTGATCGGTCGGACCATCCAAAACATCTACCAAAACCAGGTCGCTACCCATTGGTGCTTGCTGCAACTATGAAGGAGGTAAAGTTCAACAGAGTACTCATCGATGGAGGAAGCAGTTTGGACCTAATCTTCACCAGCACTCTTCAAGAGCTTGGTCTGTCAATTAATGACCTCCAACTGAGTTCTTCACCCTTCCATGGGATTGTGCCTGGCAAGACTTCAGTCCCAATTGGACAAATTAGTCTGCCAGTCACCTTTGGCACCCGTGATAATTTTAGGATAGAGCATATCCTCTTCCAGGTGGCAGACCTTGAGTCAGCATACCATGCTATCATCGGTCGATCGGTGATGGCTAGGTTTATGGCTGTTCCGCACTATCCGTATCTCACCCTCAAGATGCCAGGCCCGAACAGAATAATCTCCCTCCACTCTGATCTTTGGAATTCTTTTGATTGCGATGTGCAGAGTTGTGAGATGGCTACCAAATAGTTGATGTTGTCAGACCAAAAGGAGATCCAGAAGGCAGTCGGTATAGAGGAGCAGACTGGAATGGAGGTTCCGACAAAGAAACCTACCAAGGACAAGATCCAGACCAATGACATCCAAACCAAGGAGATTTCGCTCGATCCTGAGGACCCCGATAAGGTGACTTATGCTGGGGTCAACCTTGATGAAAAATAGGAACTCGCGCTCACTCTTTTCCTCTACGAAATTAGGGATATCTTTGCATGGAAACCATCCGACATGCTGGGAGTTCCTAGGGAAAAGATTGAGCACGTGTTAAGGATACCTCTAGGGGCTACCCCCGTTTGCCAAAGGCTTAGAAGATTTGCGCAAGACCACAAGGACGCTATGAAGAAGGAGATAGTTAGATTGTTAGAAGCTAAGTTTATAAAGGAGGTGTATCATCCCGACTGGTTAGCAAATCCAGTCCTTGTACCTAAAAAGAATAAAGAGTGGAGGATGTGTGTTGATTATACAGATCTCAACAAGGTCTGCCCAAAAGACCCCTTTGCTCTTCCTCGTATTGATCAGATTGTAGATTCGACAGCCGGGTGTGAGCTTTTAAGCTCTCTGGATGCCTATTCGGGCTATCACCAGATCCCACTGAGAGTCGAAGATCAAATCAAGACTTCCTTTATAACACCCTTTGGCGCCTAGTGCTATATCACTATGCCATTCGGTCTGAAAAATGCTGGCGCGACTTACGAACGAGGTATTCAACGCTGCCTTGCCACTCAGATCGGTCGGAACGCTAAAGCGTATGTTGACGACATCGTTGTCAAGACTCAGAAAGTCAAAGAACTTCTCTCTGACCTGGCAGAAACCTTTGACAATCTGAGACATTATTCAATGAGGTTGAATCCTAAAAAGTGTGTTTTTGGGGTTCCATCGGGAAAGTTACTCGGTTACATCGTTTCGAAACGAGGTATAGAGGCTAACCCAGATAAAATCAAGGCAATCCTTGATATGAAGCCGCCTAATTCTCAAAGGGACGTTCAGAAGCTGACTGGATGCATGGCATTCTTGAGTCGCTTTATTTCCCGATTGGGGGTTAGGGGGTTACCACTCTTCCCATTGCTTAAAAAGCAGGACGGCTTTGTTTGGACTGAGGAGGCACAGTTGGCGCTGGACAAATTAAAGATTCATGTCAGTAGTATTCCAGTTTTGGTGCCTCCGGAGCCAGGAGAAGAACTTCAACTTTACATCTCGGCCACAACCCAGGTTGTGAGTACAGTTTTGACAGTCGACCGAGAAGAAGAGGGACACGTGCAAAAAGTATAGCATTCGGTCTACTTTGTGAGCGAGGTTCTCAGCGCCTCTAAGACAAGGTACCAGCAGATCTTGAAGTTGTTATATGCATTATTGATCACCTCGAGGAAGTTGAAACACTATTTCCAAGTTCATCCAATTGAAGTTCAAACTTCTTTTGCACTTGGGATGGTGTTACATAACCGAGAAGCTGAAGGAAAAATGGCCAAGTGGGCAGTCGAACTTGGTCAGTATACTATTACTTTCACGCCTCAGTCGGCTATAAAGGGACAAGCGTTAGCTGAATTCGTTGCCGAGTGGACAAAGATTCAAAATCCTCCTACTGCCCAAGATATCGAGTACTGGAAAATGTACTTTGATGGTTCCCTTCCATTACAAGGGGCAGGTGCAGGAGTTGTGTTTATCTCGCCTACTAGAGAAAGGCTTCGATACGTCCTTCAAATCATGTTTTGCACGTCTAAAAATGTTGCAGAATATGAAGCTCCCTTATATGGTCTGCGCATTGTTGTGTAACCCGGTATTAAGCGCATCGACATATTTGGTGATTCGGCCTTGGTCATTAATCAGGTCACCAAGGATTGGAATTGTGTAGATGATAACATGAGTGCTTATTGCCAAGAAGTGCGAAAACTCGAAGACAAGTTTGATGGATTGAAGTTCACACATGTTCTCCGAGATAATAACCAGGCGGCGGATGAGTTAGCCAAGATAGGATCATCTCGGTCTGCAGTACCGCCGGGTGTTTTCCTACATGTTCTGGATTTCCCAACAATTTCTCCCCGGTCGGACGTGTTGATGAGTATTGTTGCTGATCTTGTTGGCGATGACGTCTCCAAGACCGACTGGCGTGACCCACTCATTCAGTATTTTGATAAGGGAACGCTGCCCTCAGATCCTGATGAGCAGCAAAGATTGAAGATCCGATCTCGAGGATACTTGTTGGTGGGGGACCAACTTTACAAAAGGGGTGGTTCCAACATTTTGATGCGATGCATCTCAATTCCTGAAGGCCAGAAGTTGGTAGAAGAGGTTCATTTAGGAATATGCGGCAATCATGCAGCTTCCAGGACTTTGGTCGGCAAAGCTTTCCGGCAAAGGTTTTATTGGCCCAGGGCGGTCGAAGATGCACACCAAGTTGTTCGGAAGTGTGAGGGTTGTCAATTCTTTGCTCAACAAACCCATGTGCCTTCACAGCAACTTCACATGATACCATTGACTTGGCCTTTTGCTGTTTGGGGGCTTGATATTGTCGGTCCTTTCAAGAAAGCGCCAGGCAGGTTCACTCATTTGTTTGTTGCTATCGACAAATTCACCAAGTGGATTGAAGCAAAGCCGATCGGCAAGATTACATCCAAGAAGGCGATTGAGTTTGTCAAAGATATATTCACTCGGTTTGGAGTTCCTCATGATATCATTATCGATAATGGCACTCAATTCACTTCAGTGGAGTTCGGGGACTTTACCGATGAGATGGGAATCAAGATCCACTTTGCATCAGTGGCTCATACGAAAAGCAATGGGCAGGTCGAACGGGCCAATGGTATGATTCTTCAAGGATTAAAGCCGCAGATATTTGATAGACTCAAACCTTATGCCAGTCGGTGGGTCAAAGAGTTGCCTTCAGTCCTTTGGGGGCTTCGGACAAACACCACTCAGGCTACTGGACAGTCACCTTTTTCATTGCTCTATGGCTCAGAGGCTATGTTGCCGACTGAGGTCAGTCTTGTCTCGGCACGAGTTCAAGCGTACGATGAAAAGCTTTCTGAGGAGAACCGAGAGATTGATTTGATTGTGGCAGAGGAGTTGCGTGATCGCGCTCTGTTTCGATCGGCACTCTACCAACAAGGCTTGCATCATTATTATGATAAGAACATCCTCAGTCGCCACTTTCAAGTTGGAAACCTAGTGCTTCGCCGAGTGCAATCGACAAAAAATCAGCATAAGCTCTCTCCGAAGTGGGAAGGACCGTACGTAGTGAAGGAAGTCACTCGCCCGGGGGCTTACCGACTGAAGTATGAAGACGGCGACGATATTTGAAACTCCTGGAACATAAATCAGCTACGTCGTTTCTATACTTAGCTATTATTTTGTGTATTTATACATTATTTATGAATGAAACTTCGGTCTTTTTTAATGAAAGATTTTCTGATGATTTTCATTCTATATTTGTCTCGATTCCTTAATTTATACTATTAAATAATCGAGCCAGGGGGCTAGCAATAGTGTCCCATCTTGGTCTAACCATATTTTGGTTTTGGCCTATTTTTTGACAAACTTATTATTATGAGATCTTGAGTTTTGGTCTTTATTATTTTGGTCTTACGCTTATACATCATGGTTAAATACTTTGTGCTGCACATCAGACTACCACTACACTAAACCCAGAGCTAAAAGTGTGAGAGGTCATGTGTCGATTGGTCGATTCTGTTTGTTACGCAGTTACGGGTTACAACCTAATATGTTATGGCAGACAGATGCAATCTTTGTTTCTCTTGATAGAAACATGTCAATGATATCTTTGTCAAACTTCTAAAGCTATAAAAGCATAAGATTAGTTTATACACAAGTATCATTACTAAAACACTACTAATGTTTTATACTATTACAGGATTATATCTTCTTTGAAGGAGAGGAAGAGTCAGCCCGAAGTTCGACTTCTGGAGTTGCTGGGAGAGTCGGCACGGTCGGATTGATTTCTATATTTTTCGACCAAGGCCTGGGAAGTCTCTATCATGGAATCCAGGAGCAGCTGATATTGGTCGTCGGTCAGGTCGGGGTTAAAGCCCTCTTTGATCTTGTCCAATGGCAGAGCAAGAGACCAGGATTGGCAAATTGCCAGCACTTGACTCCCGGCTTCGGTCGCCACTCACCGAGTGTTATGAGCAATGGCTTCTGATGCATGCTCCAACAAGTAGTCCAGAGGGTGACCGGTCTGCTCTACTTGGTTAGCATGAACATAGTTCATTGCTTGCCGAGTGGCGTAAGATAGAGCTGCAAATAATAATTATTGGTCAGTATGATCAACAGAAGAATCAAGCAGAAGGAAGAAGTCGAAGGCTTACTGGTGAGTTTACATTTGAAGGATTTAGAGACAGTCTTAGCCTCCTCTATCTTCGCTTCAGTCCCCTTCAGCTCCTTCAACAGCCGAGTGATCTCGGTCTTCTGGTCTTCAACCAATTTGGAGAGGCTTTCCTTCTCAACCTTCAAGGCGTCAACGAACCTCTGCTGGTTGGAAGTCAACTTCTCTAGATTGGTGATTCTTTGATCGCGAGCTAAAAGTAAAACTTTTAGCGTTAGAGTGGTCAGCAGATTGCCTAAATATGGATGGTAGGAAAACTTACTAGACAGATCTGCACGAACTTGGTCTAAGACCTTATTTATCTCTTGTCGGTCGGCCAACAGCTTCTTGTTTTCCTCTAGGGCCTTGGAGAGTTGCTGACCGGTGACTAGCAAGACAATGCATAAGAAGTTAGTCTAAAACATAAAGACAAGAAGATTAGGCGACCAAGGACATACTAAAAGTTTTAGCTTTAAGATATTCCACTCTAGCCTGCTTTCACTCCACAAGAGCATACACTTTCTGATATGCAGAAGATAAATGAGCTAAAAGATAAGAGTGAAGCAAGGTAAAAGCATAATATTGAGTTACCTTGTTGGACTCCCGGTGTTGGCGCAAAATCTCCACATCCTCCACCTCAGGACGACCAAGCATATCTACAGGAAGAGTCCTTTTACCTTTGTCAAGAGGCAAAGAGACATTAGTTGGAGTGGTCTGAGGCAGAGGCTCGGGAGTGGAGGTAGGAACCATCTTTTCAAATGGTTTATCCACTTCGGTCGGCGTGTTTGAAGACTTGCCAACCGCATGGGACACACCAGTCGGACGAGGTGGGAGCTCAGACCGAGTATCCTCAGATCCCTGAGCACTCTGAGAATCACTTGTCCGACTGCCAAGGAAAAAACATAGAAGGAAGAGATCAGGAAATGTTGAGATCAGCAATAAGAGACAAGGAGTATAGGGTTTAAAGATTAAACCTGGGAGCCTTCTTGAGCTTGATCCGGCATAGCCTCTTCTTTGAAGAAGTCGACTGAAAATCAGTCTCCTTCCTCTTTTGAGAGGGCTGGTCAGTCTTGCCAGTCTGCACCACCTCTTCCGTTGACCTCTGAGTTGGGCTCGGGGGCTCCGGTCGGTCTGAAGGTTGGTGGGAGGTTGCAGGAGCAGGTTGACCAACGCTGACTGGCCGAGCGCCTGCGAAGGAACCTAAACCCCCAGCGCCGGTCAGCGGTGTCTTCTTTACATAATCAGGTCCCTCGGTATCGGTCTGAGGGAGCAGGGGATGAGATACATAAGTATCCAGCACCTGCATGAAGATCAAAACATTGAGTACAACATCAAGATAGGATAACAAGGGATAGCTAAAGGCAGACTGAGGCTTACTCGGGTTCGCATTGTGCCCTTGTTATACGCCTTTTTGACCAAAGAATGGTCCTGAAGGATATCCCCTTCAAACATCTTTAACAAGCGTCTTTGACGGAGTTCACTATTCGGTGGGTCCGGCACTTCCCTGGTCTCATCCTCATTAACATAGTCCCATGTCGGGTGACATTGAAGCTTCAGGGGCTGAACTCGTCGGATGATAAAGCTTTTGGCGACTGTGATTCCATCGACGCCTTTAGCCTTCAGGTCGGCAATTTTCTTGAGCAGAGCGACCACTTGAGGATCGATCGAATTGGGCCTCTCTGTCCAATGCGCTTGGGGAATAGCCTTCGCACCAGTGAAGTCGGCAAGAACAGGGGGAGGGTTGTCACAATAGAACCACTCATCCTTTCAATTCTTGTTTCCGGTCTTCAATGGGACATTGATGTAGGTATCCTTCTTGCGTAACTGGACGCCGACTCCGCCTATGGACACTTGATTATCTTTGGTTGGCAGCGGTCGGAGGACAAACAGATGGCAGAAGAGATCGAAATGGGGGAGAGTGCCAAGAAAAGCTTCGCACAAATGTACGAAGATGGCAATATGAAGAATGGAGTTGGGATTGAGGTTGACAAGCTCAATCCCATAGAAAAAAAGGAGCCCGCGCAAAAAACTACAGCAGGGAACTCCAAAGCCATGCTCAAAGAATGAGCAAAACACTACGATCTGCTGGTGAATGGGAATAGGGCAGGATTCGTGAGGTACCATCCAGTCGATCCGAGCTTGCTCTGGAAGGATGCCATCCATCAACATCTTGTTCATGTCAGCCTGTGAAAGGCTGCTCTTCGAGAACTCCCGAAGTTGCTCCGAGATGTCGACCTCCGACAAGGACGACACGGCGGCAATGGAAGAAGCTGGGATTGAAATGGAAGTCCTCTTGCGACCCATCGCGAACAGGATTGGATGCGGTGAAGGAGTTTGAGAAACTTCGCCAAAGCTCGGGGGCTAAACACGGTGGGATCTGTGGCGGCCGGAAGCGAGAAAGCTAACCCTAGCCGGAAAAACAGAGGAGTCGCGAGAGCAGAGAAGGCGCAAGGAAGACGAAGAGTTCGCAGGCAAATACGGCGTGAACTGAAGGTCAACCTGGTGCAGCCTTTTATACCCTTGCCTTTTTTGACCTAAGGGTCCCATGGGCTAGGGTGGGCCGTACTATAGTGCGACCCTAATATTAACTTAAAGGTTAATTAAGGGCTTAAGCCCATTAGGGTTACTAACCTAGAAAAATGAGAGTCGGGGGCTTCTTTGATGAGAAGTACCCGAGAATTATTTCACCATATCTATGTGATTTGATGATCATGTGGCAAAGGACTTGATGGTCATATGGTGACAAGTTCAAAGGTTATGGTACTGACTAAAGTCAAATAACCAGAATTACCAAATTTGGACTGAAACGGGTGATTGGAATTAGGGAAAAGCTATATTATGACTAAAGTCATTTAGCTTAATACTGAATATGACTAGAGTCATAAAATTCCGACCGACCCATCACTCAGAAATAATATGTGCCACTCGGCCGGTTTCATGATTGGTCAGCAAAGTGGTCACTTAGCAATAGGACCCAAGGGTTTGATAACCAAAGGTCTAAAAGATTCAAACTTGATGGTTTGAATATCTGTAAACAAATTAATAAGAGCTAATACAATTAGACTCTTGCATTATTTGTTAGTCTCCAAATTATACAAGAGTCGGGGGCTACACCTGATCAGGTGCACCTAACCGGTGCACCAGATCTATCAGAAACTTCAATAACGAGGTCTTCCTAATTTATGATCTTTAGATTATACGGAGAATTAAAGCTCAAAATCAGAAAGCACTCGGGGGCTGCTGTGGGATACTTACTTTACGGGTATCCTCATACAAGGCTAAGACGGTGGCCGACCGGGTACTTCATCAACAAGGAAGATGACCGACTCGTCTTGGAGTGCAAGACAAGAAAGATTAGACTTGCCATATAGAAACCTTGTAGAGTACGACTAGGACTCTGCCTGAACCCCCCTGTCAATCGGATATATAAGGCGGCAGGGTACCCCCCATCGAGGGAGGGAGGCAATGAGACACAACTAGAGAGACACAATATCTGTTGATAATCAATACAATACAGAACACAGGACGTAGGGTTTTTACTCTTATTGAGAGGGCCCGAACCTGTATAATTCGGCATCTTGTGTAACCATCGTAGTTCTTGGTCTTGACGTAGCCCTATATATTTACTGCCGGTCTTGAGCATCGACACTTAGGTCATGTCTAGTCAGTGATGTGCAAGGTTGCTCAGTGAAATCACAAGCACTAGTTGACAGTGGAGAAGCCAAGGATCTATTCGGAGAAGCCAAGAAACGAAGTCAAGCGAGAACGAGGAGTTTCAGCTTCGGATTGAAGTGACCGGACAGCGGGGTCAATGGTGACTGGACTGTACGGTCACTCAGGGGTTTTGTTCGGAGGCTATAGCGAAGAAGCAAGAAAACTGCCAGAGTCAGGACTCATATAGACCGGATGGTACGGTCTAGTGACCGGACGGTTCAGTCACTATGAATTGCTCTAAGCAGTGAGGAATCTACAGCGCCGAAATGTTTCTGGACTGGAGAGAGAAACGGACCGAATGGTCCAGTCAATTGACCGTACGGTTCGGTCAGCAAGAGTTCAGTATAGGGGTCAGAGCCATTGGAGCTTGAGTTGCAGTGACCGGACGGTCCGGTCAGGGAGTGACCAGACTGTACGGTCAGTAGGTCCAAAAAGCTGATTTCGTGGAGCAACGACTAGTTTAAGGTTGGGAGCCTATATAACTTTGTTGCTGAGGTCTTTGTGACCTCTCTTGGCCAGTGAAATACCTGAGAGCATTTGGTAAGGTCCAAGAGGAAGAGAAGAGAGCACTAGGCGGAGATATTGCATATCTTGAGAGTGCTAGTGGAGAATAACTTGAGCATCTTGCACATCTAAGGCTAGGTTGTCCTTGAGGGTGTGATCTAGGCTATTACTCTTGGTCTATGGTGAGACCTAGACCGGTTAGGTGTCGGTGATCGAGCCTATCGTGATTGGTTGTGAAGGACGTCACACATTTGTACACAGTTTGAGTCTGTCGATGAAAGGGGCATCAATAGTAAGCGCCCATGTCAGCTCGGGGAGTTCAGCAAGTTCTCGAGGGAGGCGATCTTGTGCTTTGGTAGCAGCGGTGACGCACACCATGTCTTCACTCGGGGAGTGATTGCGGGCTAGTGGGCAAGAACTCCACTTGGTGGCGGGGGGGGGGGGGGACTGGAACTCCGGCGGGAGTGGTCCAACGAGGAGTAGGGGAAGGCGCCATCCTTTCAAGACCTCGGGAAAAATTCATGAGCCATTTCTTACTCTACTCCTTACTTTGATGCATTACTTTCCGCATTTACATACCGTGCTACTCATGCTTGTGTGCTTGTCTTGTTCTAGTTGATTATCTTGTAGACTTGCATGAATAGGCTTCTTGCTTGCTAGTAGTGTTTGAGCTTCCACATTTGATCACTAGCATGTATAGGAGTTCAATTGGCTTAACTGCTTACCCTTGTATGTGTTGTACTACTCATGCTCGTGTGCACTAGTTCCTTATCTTGTAGAATTGCATAAGTAGGCTCCTTTGCTAGCTTGTGGTGTGCTTCCGTGTTGCTTTATTACTAGCTTGCATAGGAGTTGTATTGACTTGAGTGATCTACTAGTATATTTAGATTGTTGTTCCTTTCATAGAGCTTCCATCTTGCTAGTGTGATCACCACTAGAATTGTTATAGGAGTTGTTTGAGTGATCGGTTTTGGAAATTAGCGAATTTGGTACATAGTGCGAGTTCCCGATTCACCCCTCCCCTCTCGGTCACTCGGTCCTTTCACATGTGTAGCACACTCTCTTCTTGATCTTAGAGGCAACCTTTTGATCTTGCTTGAGTTGTTTCTTATGAAGGCCTTGTCTTGTCCTAGATGTAGTGGATCCATTGGCTTTCATGTCCAAATTCTCTTTTTGGTCAGAAACTATACTAAGCCGATCTGACCTCCTTGCAAAGGCGGTCTAACCTCCTTGTACAATGACTTTCTGACCAACAGAGGTGCTTGGGCATGACATGATTACATGACCCTTATTTTTGCATCCAAAGCATATGATTGATTTCTTTGACCTTCTTTGTCTCCTTGATAGCTTTGTCTTGCTTTGACTCTCCTTGGAGCACATGAATGCATAATGACCCATATCGGTGCACTTGAAGCATTGGATATGGTCAAGATTCTTCTTTTCTTGTTTCTTGTGCCAAGGAGACTTGTAATTTGGTTGAGGTTCAGGTCTAGTGATGGTTGTATCCATCTCAAGCTTCTTC
The DNA here is from genome assembly GCA_032690845.1 of Eleusine coracana subsp. coracana. Classification (NCBI taxonomy): domain Eukaryota; kingdom Viridiplantae; phylum Streptophyta; class Magnoliopsida; order Poales; family Poaceae; genus Eleusine; species Eleusine coracana. The sequence goes on from CM064430.1 coordinate 48,335,931, forward strand.
ACCATGTTGTCACGCTTATCTTGAGATGGTTGCACTTGAACCCTACCCATCAACCTTGCCACTTTGTCTTCAAGCCTCTTGACTTCTAGCTTTAGTTAACCATTTTCTTGAGCTATGAAGTCATCACAAGATTCTACAATAGTTTGCTCAACATTTGAGTGTTGGCTTTGAGAGCAACAAGGGTTAGTACAAATAAATTCAACTTGCTATTGTGAGCACGTGCATTTTTGTGTGGGAGGTTGAGAGTATTTTACCGAGGTTACCACAACCTCATGAGCCACTTGTAGCATAGCATGTGAGTCTTGGAGTTTTTCATGGGAGCACATGAGCTCCATATGATCTTTTTGCATAATCACATGTTTGCTAGTGAGCAATTCAAGTTGATCCTTGAGATCATCATTCTTTTGCCTTAGAGTTGCTGCACAAGAAGAAGCATCAATAGCACAAGTATACTCCTTTTTGAGTTTTTCATATTTACCGATCAAGGAAGTGTGTGAGTTCTTGAGTTTCTCATGTTCTTCATGTAGAGTCTTGAGCTCTTTCATCCTGTCAACAAGAAAGTATTCTTGCCTCTCTAGCTACAGCTCTTGCTCTTGAATCCTTGTTACAAGCTGCATGACTTTGAACAAGTCTTTTTTGCTTATGTTGTCAAACTCAAAGTCATCATCTTCGCTTTCACTTTCATCTTTCTTGGTTTTCTTCTTTTTCTGCTTGGCCATAAGACAAGAATTATGGCTCTAAGAGGTAGACTCTTCACTTGGTTGATGACACTCATTTTTCTTCAGTTGGAACATAGATTTTCTAGTCAACCCGGTCTGACCACCCTGAGAAGGCGATCTGACCGCTTTGACCAAGTTTTTAGTGGCAGCTAGTTCTTGTCTTGTTGTGGATCTTGAAAACTTTTCTCTAAGAGTTTGACAACATGAGCATCCTTTAGGAAACCATGCTCCTTATAGATTTTCATCTCAAGATCTACAATTAAAGCACTCAACAAGACATGGTAGCTTGAGCATTTTGTTGCAAGCATTTTCCTTCCTCATCAGAGTAATTATCCCAATTAAAATTTCAGGGACAAATGCTTACATCCACAATGCTCAATAAAACAGGATAAATAGCCTTAAGTACTCCTAGCATGTATTTACACCAAGACACATAATTAGAGCCATCAAGCAAAAAATCAAGATAATTTTCACCTTCTGACGACATCTTTACTCACGGCGGTTAAGCTTTATTGTGAGTTCTTGCTCTGATACCAATTGAAAGGACTTCGATGTCGCCTAGAGGGGGTGAATAGGTGAAACCTGAAATCAATAAAACTTTTTCTCACAGATCAATACAACCAGGTTTGACGTCCTTGTCAACCCGGTAAGACCTCCTTACACAGGCAGAACTTTTCATGTAGAACAGTTCAACCCTGTCTGACCTCCTTGTTAACCTGGTCAGACCGCCTTGCACAGGCAAAAACATATCAGCTTTCCAAATTTGAATTCTAGCTCAAACCAAAACTTGCGGTGATGCTCCAGAGATTTTTCTTAGCACGTACACGTAGTATCTGCACATAGAAGAGCACACCAAAGTAGATCAAAGCGGAAGCACAAATATAAGCTAGAAAACAACTATAAATGAAAACCGGCAAGGAGACACAAGATTTGTTTCACCAAAGTTCAAGACCACCAACCGTGATCCCTACCTCTCTGTTGAGGAAACTTGAGCTACTCACAAGGTCAACTCCAAGCCGGGTCTCTTTCAACTACTTTCCCCAAATCCACTAACTCGATCTTTTTCACACCGGAGGCAAGATCACTGCCCTCACAAACTTTCCCAAGGCTCACCACAAGCTTGGGAGCTCTAGGGTGATGCCTAGCCGTGTAGGAGGCTTCACCTCCAAGAGTAACAAATGATTCACGAGTTGCTTGACGTAGCCCAAAGTGCTCAAGGCTTAGGATTTGCTCACTAATGCTCCACACACTCAAATCTCTCAACCCAACTAAAGATTTTGCACAAAGCACTTAGATCTCACAAAGAGAGGTTGGAGAGAGCTCAAATGGCCGTTGGAATGCTATAGAGTCGTGCAGGAACCAGCTGCAACTGAAGGGTGTGGTGGGGGCTAGTTAAAGGCTGTTTGGAAAACTAGCTGTTGGAGCTGTCAGGCTCAGGGCAGTCTGACCGGGTTGCCCACCCGGCCTGACCGCCTTGTACTGACAGGAAACCAAACATGCAAAACATATGATCCCTCATTTACCACTAACTGGTTGCTCAAGACACCTAAAAAGGAACCCTTGACTCACTTCGGCCAAAAACTCACTAACCCAGAAACTGACCCCACAAAAACTAGTTCAAGGCGGTCTGGCCTCCTTGACAAGGCGGTCTGACCTCTTTGACTTGACAGAACTCGAGGGTTTGGGGTTTAGGTCACTCGGGAAGGTTTCTCACTGGGATTTAAGGACTTTGACTTTGTAAATCAACACATGTTGCATCCCTCTTGATAGTATGGCATACCTATACTCAAGAAATAAATAAAATCTAATTATTCTTCCACTTGAGCTTAATATAAATTCATATGTCGAAATGATTCACATTTTGCTTCTAGAGGGCAGGCAATATTTTCTTCATATGAGCATATACACCTTGAGCTGATGAACATGGATTTTCTCATTATATAGTTAAGACTCCATATTTTATCCATGTCACCTTTTCTTCTTGATTCACAAATATTTGACACTAGGAAATATGTAATCCTCCATGGCTTCTTTGATTCATCGGATTCAAGCATTCACTTGCTCTTCTCCATCACAAAGGTCCTTCAGTGCCAAGCCTCTTGCTTGCCCTTCTCCAATGTATGGTCCATTGTAGCCAAGTCCTTGCTATCCCTTCATCAACTTACCATCATGGTTAACACATTCCTTTGCATCATCCATTAGCACATACTTGATATTCACCTTCGTGTTGTATTGATGTTTGTTGTGATATGAGTTAATTTCTTTGATATGACCAAGTCACCAATATTTGCACATGGTGGCAATTTCAATAAACAATATGAGACATATCATCTGAGCTTCATTTTTCTTCATGTAACACATGGCATAAGATTTTCATGAGTGACCATCCATGTAGCTTCACCATTATCACATCATTTGTCAAAAAAATACATGTAGAATATCCATATACATCCAGGTCTTGATATATCAATGTTCGTAAAAAATTTACAAGACATTTTCTAGTTACAACTCAGCAAATCATATTAGCTCTTTAATCATGTTGCCATCAAAACACCATCACCCACTAGGGGCCTAGATGCACTTTCAACGGATGTCAACAACTGCTCTTTGACTCGCCTCGGGCACCGCCGCGAGCATGTGGGAACAGTATTAGGAAGTCAAATCTCGCTGTAACCTACTCCTATCTGTATCACTGCCCTATTTGATGTAACGACACATGGCGTCGTGGCTCAGTCCATGTTATGCAGAAGGAAATCGGCATGTCGTGCTGACCCCCCTCCCCCCCCCCCCTGCAAAGATGACGACGAGACTCGACCCATCAACAGGATAAGGGGGGCACGCCCGAATCCTATAGTATGTATTGATGCGAAGGCCAGATGGGCGGGGCCCACAATGACTGTCAACCATGCCGCGGACCGAAGACTTAGCGACTCTCCCTCTTTCTCTCTGCATGTACATAGGGCCAACCCCATGGACTTTAAAAGAGGAGACCTTCTTCCTCCTTAAGGATGAGAAGAATTCATCTCGCCTACACCCGGAAAAAACCACGCACAGTCATACAGAGACTTGGAGCACGCTCCTCTCTCACCATCGTTGCACACCCCCTGCAAGTAACACAAGCAGTCGCCCGAACTGGATGTAGAGGTTCTCCCTGAATCAATATAAATCCTTTGTGTGCGCCTCTTGTGTAGCCATCACCAGGCCTAGGCGCTCAATCCCTCACAATATATATGAAAAAAGGAAATTTATTTAATAATTATAAATGGGCTGGTCGGCCCAAGCACAACTCGAACACGAATTACACCGGGTCAAGTCGTGTTTGGGTCAGACCAAGAAAATGGAGCTTCGTGCCAGCTCGATAAGGCTGGCCCATTTGCACACCTATAGTGGCGCGTCAGCTATTTGCTTTGCTTGGCAGTTAATTTTTGGCCTTGTTCAATGCTCCGTGTACTATTTGCTCATTTTTCTTTTGTAGATTGATTCAAAGATTTAGTTGATACATGATAAGTGATTTCTATGATTCACGTGCTATTCAATTTTCTTTAAAAGATTGCATCGATCATTTTGTTTTAGAGAAATAAAAATGGTTGCATAGTGGATCATATGGACGCACAGAAACAGCATAATCTTTGATAACTAGACTAGGGACAATGGAAAGCTGAGCTTATTCAAGAGATGGAATGGAACTGTCTGTTCTGAAACCTAGTAAGAAGAAGGATGCTCTTCAACAATCGTTGGAGACTTTCAAATCTCACTAGTGCATGTTTCTCGAGCTTGCCGCTCTTGTATTTAGTTTGTTCTCCCCTTTCTTTTCTATTTCTCTGTTTTTTATTATATCTTTTATTTTCTGCCTTATTTCTACACCTTATTAGTTATGATGAAAACGTGCACTCTGCCGTACGCCCCCCAAAAAAGGCAGGAGTCGACTTTGACTTCGGATCACGCCGCTCTCGGACGTGGTGGCCATCAACGAGAGGATGAAGGCGGGACTGAGAGGCGTCCTCGCGCTGCAAGTCTTCAATCCTGAGATGGTTTTCCGCAAGGTCGAAGTGGAAGGCGCAATGCAAGCGGCCGTCACAAAGATGAATACCTCCATCACAAAGCTGAACCTAAAGATCGAGCAGGAGGATGATCGACGACTTGCGGGAGTGTCTTGCACTCGGCCCCGACAACGTTCATGTTGGTCCCTCCATCAATGAGAGGACCCTCGACCGCGAGAAAGTTGTTTTTCCAGTAAGTTCGTTCATATGTTCGAAATCAATTCCTGCGGTGGATACAAATTTGATTGTTTTATTGGAATTATCTGGATTGTCTGCTAACCAATGTACAGGTTTGGATTGAGACATGTTATTCCGTTTGGAATTGTGGTTATTATCAGGATTACTGGGATTCTAGGAATTGTGTCAGGCGGTGGAGCTAGGAGCTTAACTGAAAATTCCGTTCCTGTTCCGTTTTGGTCATTGGAATAGATCATTCCGGTACCGGATGGTACCGGCGTACCATTCCGAACTTTAAATATAATAATAATTTATATAAATATTTATATATATAATTATAAATATGTATTTTACCAATAATTTTAGGTTAACATAAGACTGTTTATGTATAATATTTTTTATAACACCATAGTTTAAATATAGAATAAAGTTTATAATATCACTAATGTAATAAATGCTAAGTAATTGACCGGTACCGGAATGCCTAGAATGGGCAGTACCGATCGGTACCGGCCGGTATTGACCGAAACGATCGGTACTGACCGGTAATTTGACCGGTACAGGATCGAGCTGCTAAGGTACCGGTCAGGTAGCCGGAACAAGATATACCGGACATTCCGGCCGGTACCGGAACGGTATTCTTAAGTAAGGCTAGGAGGCGAGCAAGAGCTACTGCATCGTGTTGCGAGGTTAGGATGTCCAGCAAGAGCGTAGTGGGCCATCTATATGATAGGAGCACGTTGAGTCATGGCCCAGCTCGGTGGCAAGTTGTATATTTTTTTTCACATTTTTCATTTTATATATCAAAAAGAAAAATTACATCTATGGCCGGCAGATCAATCCCTACTAAGCGTGGAGTGGTAGTACTATTGGTATGTTTTCTAGCATATGGGAAACATAATCTCTACCCCTTATTATTTGTGGTAGAAATCCAGAGAGGAAATCATAAAAAGAAACAGACACAAAATTTATGAAATAGACAACAAAAAGAGTCCAGTTACCAAACGAAACAGACACAAAACAAAGTCCAGTCAGAAGGAATCGTTGAGAAAGACACAGTCAAGTTTAAAAAATATTGATTCCTACTCTTATTCTAGAAAGAGGGAATCGTGTATATGTACATGCACATTAAGAAAAAAAACATAAATAAAACAATATTTAACATGAGTGTTCATTAAATTTTCCATTTTATTTTAAGTATTTTAATTGAATTGTTATATTGTTGTAATAATTTAAAATATTTAATTTATAGTATGTAATGTTCAAATCTGTGACAATGCATGGACATTTTGCTAATATTAATATAAAAAGCAATCACCATCTTGTTACGGTCATGTTTTTTTGGCCGAAACATCATTCCAGCTCTAAGCGTGGGTATTTCCATTCAAATGTTTACTGAACGGTACAAACTACGGGTCCATTTGGAGGAGGAGATCGTGGACAGAGAGCTATTTCATCTCGTTTGCTTTGGCACAGAAAATCCTTAACGGCACAGGTACCTACTCTGCTGTTCCTCGCCCAGTTAAAGAAGGGGCAAGGAATTGAAACGCACCCATAATATATATAGCAGTTTCAGGAGTTTCCAGAACCAATCCACTTCCAAGCAAAGCACTCGTCTTCTCCAATGGACTTGCCGCTTCTCCTCGCGCTCATCGCCATCAGTGTACCCGTCATCCTCCATGTCGTCACGATGTTGAAGAATCCACGACCAGCCAATCTGCCCCCGGGCTCCCTCGGCCTGCCGTTGATCGGGCAGACCCTGGGCTTCCTCCGCGCCATGCGCAGCAACACCGCCGAGCGGTGGATCCAGGACCGGGTCGACCGGTACGGCTCGGTGTCGAAGCTTTCGTTGTTGGGCACGCCGACGGTGCTCGTGACAGGCCCCGCGGCCAACAAGTTCGTCTTCTTCAGCAGCGCGCTGGCGATGCGGCAGCCCCTGTCCGTGCGGCGCATCCTCGGGGAACGCAACCTCCTGGAGCTCGGCGGCGCCGACCACAAGCGCATCCGCGGCGCGCTCGCCGAATTCCTGAAGCCCGACATGCTGCGGCTGTACGTGGGCAAGATCGACGGCGAGGTGCGGCGCCATATCGACGAGCGCTGGGAAGGGCGGTCGACCGTGACCGTGATGCCCCTGATGAAGCGGCTGACGTTCGACATCATCACGTCGCTGCTGTTCGGCCTGGAGCGCGGCCCCGTCCGCGACGCCCTCGCCGGCGACTTCGAGCGCGTCATCGAGGGCGTGTGGTCCGTCCCCGTCGACCTGCCGTTATTTCAAGCAAAAGCTTTTCTCTGCTCTGAGCATGCTCATCTCTCTCCGTGGCGCAGAGCACGACGAGGTCGCCAAGGGCAAGGGCGATGGCGAGGCCCTCCTGACCTGGGAGGACCTGGGGAAGATGAAGTTCACGTGGCGCGTCGCGCAGGAGACGCTGCGCGTGGTGCCGCCCATCTTCGGCAACTTCCGGACCGCGATCCAGGACGTCGAGTTCGGTGGGTACACCATCCCCAAAGGCTGGCAGGTGTTCTGGACGGCCGGCGTCACGCACATGGACGCCGCCATCTTCCCGGAGCCGCACAAGTTCGACCCGTCCCGGTTCGAGAATAACCAGTCGTCATCGGCGCCGCCGTGCTCGTTCGTGGCGTTCGGCGGCGGCCCGAGGATCTGCGTGGGGATGGAGTTCGCCAGGATCGAGACGCTGGTCACGATGCACCACCTTCTCAGGCGGTTCCGGTGGAGGCTGTGCTGCAAGGAGGACACGTTCGCCAGGGACCCCATGCCAACGCCGCTGCACGGCCTGCCCATAGAGATCGACCAGCGGACCTATTCCTGAACACGATCGGAATTGCCTTCGTCACAGTGTGGCACTATAATAAATACAGTCACACCAGCACGTGACACCCATCGGCGTAACTAAACAGTCCTGATTTTTTCCCCAATGTTTCACGTCAACTCTTGTTTTCTCAAGAATAACATATATACATCCCCTTCCGCTCGGTTTTGCAACATTTTAAAGTTGAAAACATTTTTTTATCTCCGGCCGTAGCGTGATGGTGTCCACAACTTCCCAAAGAGGCAACTTTCTCGACCCGAATGCTGCTTGTCGGAGCACGGTCAGCCTATACAAATCCAACCGCGATGGCGATGACCTCCTTCAGAACGTGACGGAAAGGTGGGTAGCGAAAGCATAAGAAGATTCGCGTTGGTGACTTCATGAACATGTGGCTATATTTCTTCCACGTCCGTCTTCTCCGAGGGGTGGTGGATGACAATGGACCAGAAATAGTCATCGTCACGTCACGGTCGACGATCATCTACAGATAAGTCTTATGGAACCCGTGTCTAGAGTTTCCTCTCTTTGTGCAAACGTCCAGGTGCCATGATTGTTTGTTCAAGTATTTCAATTTGATGGGACATCTCTACTCTAGGCAGGGTGATAAAGACATATCGTTTAATATCTTTTCTCTTTTGCCAGAAGTTGGCTCTGACATTGGACGCCCTACACTCTCGTGACATCTTTCACGTGCCATATGTGTTTCATGACAAGTATATATAGTTGTCACATTGTGTTATGGTATTCCTAAATGCAGCTGATGGGCACACGATTTGACGTGGTAAAGACATAGCATGGTGGTGTCCACGACTTCCCAAAGGAGGCAACTTAATCGACCCGAATGCCGCTTGTCGGAGCACGGTCAGCCTATACAAGTCCAACCGCGATGGCGATGACCTTCTTCAGAACGCGACGGAAAGGTGGGTAGCGAAAGCGAAAAAAAATTGGGTGCGCCCTGGCCTCACACGCGCACAGGTGCGCCCCTACGCGCGATGCTCTCCGTTTGTGAATCGACGTAGGCACTAGCGGTCGAGCAGGCAGTCCTGCTCGGCTCACCCGTCGCTTGGCTGCGTCGTTCGGCTCCACAGGATTTCCTTCGCTAGATCAGGAGACAATTGCCCTGCCTGATCAGTTGCGGACGACTATAAGGACGGAGGCAGTAGTATTGGGAGGCTAAGCAGACGTCCATCTACATCACCATTATCGATGGCCAATAGGACAGGTTGTTGAGATCCAGCTCCATATATACCCATAGCCGGCGTCGCGTCCATAAGCAAGGACGATGAGGAATCCAAGCAGCATCGCTTTTCCTCGCACTTCGGCGGCAAGAACTAAATCACTCGGCGCGTTGGACATAGTGTATGTTCCATGAACAGGCCGAACCCGAGGTCCAGCGATGGGGGCGCCGCCACGACCACCACAATCACCGTCCGCCGCGAGTCGTCCTGGCAAAGTGCCGGAGATATTAGTTCTCGGAGTTACTCCGATTGCAAGTGCAAAGTGTCCGGGTCCTGGATCGTTCTTGTCCAAAGTGCATTTGAATGAAATCGATGCGGCCAGTGTTGGAGATATGCCCAAGAAACATTATGGTTTTAATCCGTATGTGAGGGTCATACGGATATTGATCTATAAGAAATTAGTCCACTAATGGGCCAACTAGTCGAGACCCATTAGAAGGGTCTATATAAGTGAAGGCGGGGCAAGGGGTGCACGTGACCACCAGTCTAGAACCCTAGCCACCGCGCTCCTCTCTCTCGCCTATAAACCCTAGCCGTGTTGCTGGTGCTAGCACGCTGTGTACAGTGCTCCAATCCCGTATGTGTGGATACCGCGAGGAGGCGCTGTTGTTGCGGCGGGGTCGGACGGCTGGACTAGGAGGAGACGATTATGGTCGCCTACTTGCTCTACATCGACGTGCGACTATGTTGGACGAGCTGCTCTAACCTTCGCTTTCACTTCGCCTGCGCGTCTAGTGGTAACGATCCACGATCCTCTCTTGTAAGGTTTTCTGATTGAACGGTAGAAATTTTATATGCTATCATAGCCTACCCGTTCCCCTTCAGTGGCATCAGAGCTGACCTTGTGTAGTTTGTGATCTGAATCTTGTGCATATAGTTGATATGCTGATGTATTAGATGAGATCTATTACATGCTTTTATATAAGGGTTGATTAGATCAATGGTGATAGGGAGGTTCACAAGGTAATGGGCGGATAGTGATATATGCATCATTGATTTATTTGTGTTCTTTCTCCGTGTGCGCGCGACTTGTCCCTATCGGCTGAATCACCATCGGGACTAACTGCATGTGCCAGTAGAAGAGCCAATAGTATCATAATCATGTACCGCAGTCTACTAATGAAAACCTAATGGAAACTGAGGCATTATGAATGACCCGAAATTAGGTAAATATGATTTTTCCGATAGAATTTTCATTGTGATTTCATAGATATGATATGTGAAATCCTGTGAGGTTTTAGGGTGCTGCCCTGAGACCTGCGGGGGGCGGCTCCCCCCTCGACCCCCCGCTCGCTGACCGGCCAGCGGGACCGCCGTACGGACATTCGCTTCTCGCCTAGATTGTTATACCCCTTTTTAGCCACACGTTAGCATTCGCTTCTCGTTTAACTTGTTTTACAGAGAATGTTGTGAATGGTATGACCCAAAAGATGCATGTGATGTATGTATGTGATTTGCATGACCTGTGTGTCATGATTAATTACAGCTGGGTTGAGACTGTCATATTATTGTATAACGGCCTACGTGTTAACCTGTGATATTTGATATTCTCATGTAATATTACTAACTATTAGTTATAGTAGCTAAGTGTTAGTTCATGGAAGCCTCAAGCATGATTGTTGAAGGGACAGGAGACATGGCAATAACAATGGAGATGGAGATCACTAATTGAAAGGTGTCATGCTATTTCATAGTTAATATGATTGCCTGTGATGATGTTCCTGTCATCCTATTCTTTTATGTGTTATTTATATTGGATATGATTAACATGCTAGAATAGGTTCCCTCAAGAAAAATTAAATTATATACCCTTACAATAGTTGCACCTATTAAAATTATGATTGTTGCATGGTAGGTCTGCCAAAGTAGAATATCTCAACTATCTTAATTATTAGGGTAAATATCGGATATTTATATATATAGTATTGGTTTAATTAACAAAGCTATCAAAACGGTTTTGGACTTTGGGGCATGGTGTTGGCGCCGGGGCATATGATGCCACCCAACAAACAAGAGTCACATTGGAATATGATTAGCAAAGTGTTGCTTACCTATATCACTAGATTTCTAGCGGTGATGCCAAAGCTCACTAGGATCTAAGTTGAATATGGACCTTGAACCACTATATGTCGTTTTGAGGAAAAACGGTTCCAAGCATATAGTGGAATAATAAACTTTTGTTAAAATATTTAATAAGAGTTTTACATTTACTTAGTACTTATATTCGCATATTTTCTGTTGTAGATCATGGCACCAACCGCTAGTAACACTTTTAATTTGCGCTTGGTTCTTGAAAAAGAAAACTTTAGTGGAACAAACTTTATTGATTGGTATCACAACTTGAGAATTATTCTCAAGCAAGAGAAAAAGGAATATGTTCTAGAGCTTCCCTATCCTGATGATCTGCCAGATAATGCTACTGCCGCTCAAAAAAGGGAGTATGAAAAGCATACCAATGATGCCATTGATGTTAGCTGTCTCATGCTTGCCACTATGTCCTCTGAGCTTCGGAAGCAATATGAGAACGTGAATGCGCACAATATGATTGAGGGACTCCGTGCCATATTTGAGAACCAAGCAAGGTCTGAGAGGTACAACATCTCAAAGTCCTTGTTTGCGCGTAGGCTAGCTGAAAACGGTTCTGTCAGTCCTCATGTGATCAAGATGATTGGTTACATTGAGAATCTGGAGAAACTTGGTGCTGCTCTACACCCTGATTTAGCCACAGATGTGATTCTCTAGTCGCTTCCCGCGAGCTATGAGCCTTTCAATTTGAACTTTCAAATGAATAGCATAGAGAAGACATTGGCTGAGTTGCATGGGATGCTTAAGACAGCTGAGGCAAGCATCAAAAAATCTGGTCCAAGTCAAGTTAACTTGGTTCAAAAGGATAGCAAGAAGCGAAAGCGCAAGGCTAAGGCTAAGGCTACAGATGAGATCTCTAGCACTAAACCTAAACCTGCAGCAGCTCTTAATCCTAAACCGGCGGCTGGTGATCCTTGTTTTCACTATAAGAAAACCGGTCATTGGAAGAGGAATTATAAGCTTTATCTAGAAGAGCTGAAGAAGAAGCGTGGAGACACTTCTAATTCAGGTATCAATGTTATTGAAATTAATAATGTTGCTACACATCCTTATGATTCATGGGTATTTGATACCGGATCAATAATTCATACTTGCAAATCGTTATAGGGGCTTAAAGAAGCAAGAAAGTGTGCAAAGGGCGAGGTGGATGCTCGCGTCAGCAATGGTGCAAAGGTTGTTGCGTTGGCCGTCGGAACTTATCCAATTTCTTTACCATCAGGATTAGTTTTGGAGTTAAATTATTGTTATTACATTCCTGCCTTAGGCAAAAAAATATTATTTCTTCAAAGTGTTTGGAGGAACATGATGGTTATGAGGTCATAATAAGGAACAAGTGTTGTTCTATTTATTTGAATGATATTCTCTATGGTAATTGCATATTGGTGAATGGATTGTATTACTTAGATCTTGAGAATAAGCCTATTTATAACATTGATGCGAAAAGGCTCAAGCCTAATGATTTGAATTCCACATATACTTGGCATTGTCGTTTAGGTCATATAAATGAGAAGCGCATAAAGAAGCTCCATACAGATGATCTTCTAAGTTCTTTTGATTTTGAATCAATTGATACATGTGAGTCTTGTTTACTTGGCAAAATGACTAAGTCGCCTTTCACAGGAAATAGTGAGAGGGCGAGTGAACTATTGGGACTTGTACATACAGATGTATGTGGACTAATGAGTTGCATGTCCAGAGGTGGTTTTCAGTACTTCATAACTTTTACCGACGACTTTAGTAGATATGGTTACATCTACTTAATGAGGCATAAGTCTGAATCCTTTGAAAAGTTTAAAGAATTTCAAAATAAAGTACAAAATCAATTGCGCAAGACTATTAAACTCCTACGATCTGATCGTGGTGGTGAATATTTCAGCCATGAATTTGGTGAACATCTAAAGCAATGTGAAATTGTTCCATAATGGACTCCGTTAGGAACACCCCAATGGAATGGAGTATCCGAACGGAGGAACCGAACCTTGTTAGACATGGTTAGGTCTATGATGAGCCAAAGTGATCTTCCATTGTCCTTCTGAGGATACGCTATAGACACTGCCAATTTCACACTTAATAGGATTCCATCTAAATCCGTGGAAAGGACACCATATGAGATATGGACTGGGAAGCGTCCCGGGTTGTCTTTTCTTAAGATTTGGGGATGTGAGGCTTATGTAAAACGTATGACGTCTGATAAGCTTTCTTCCAAGTCTGATAAATGCTTCTTTGTAGGATACCCTAGGGAAACCAAAGGTTATTATTTCTACAACCGGGAAGAGGGCAAAGTGTTTGTCGCTCGTAATGGTGTTTTTCTAAAGAAAGAGTTTCTCTCCAAAAGGGTAAGTGGGAGAACGGTGCAACTTAAAAAAGTTCATGAAGCTCCAGAAAATATTTCTTCTTCCGCTATACCACAATTGGATGAACAAATTGTTGTTGAACCAATTGTTGAAACACCAGCCCCACGTAGGTTAGAAAGGACACGTCGTGCTCCTGAAAAGTTCACGCTCCTAACCACGGGGCAGGGCGACATATTATTGTTAGACAATGATGAGCCTAAGACTTACAGTGAAGCAATGATGGGACCGGACTCTGAGAAATGGCTTGGAGCCATGAGATCCGAATTAGAGTCCATGAGAGAAAATCAAGTTTGGAACTTGATAGATCCGCCTGATGGTGTAAAAACCATTGAGTGTAAATGGGTTTTCAAGAAAAAGATAGACATGGATGGAAATATTCACATCTATAAGGCATGATTGGTGGCGAAAGGTTTTAAGCAAATTCAAGGGGTTGATTATGATGAGACCTTCTCGCCCGTCGCTATGCTAAAGTCTATACGGATCCTTCTAGCAATTGTCGTATTTTATGATTATGAGATATGGCAAATGGATGTCAAAACGGCTTTCCTTAATGGAAACCTAAGTGAGGATGTGTACATGACACAACCTGAAGGTTTTGTCGATCCATAAAATGCTAGGAAGATATGCAAGCTTCAAAAGTCCATTTATGGACTAAAGCAAGCATATCAGAGTTGGAATCTTCACTTTGATGAGGTAGTCAAAGGGTTTGGCTTCATTAAAAACGAAGAAGAGCCTTGTGTTTACAAAAAGGCTAGTGGGAGCGCGCTTGTCTTTCTGATCCTTTATGTAGATGACATATTGTTGATCAGTAATGATATTCCAATGCTTAAAGCTGTTAAGACTTCTTTGAGAAAGAGTTTCTCTATGAAGGACTTAGGAGAGGCAACTTACATTTTAGGCATTAAGATCTATAGAGATAGATCAAAAAGGCTAATTGGATTATGCCAAGACACGTACATCGACAAGGTATTGAAATGGTTCAATATGGAAGATTCCAAGAAAGGTTTCTTACCCATGTCGTATGGCATTACTCTTAGCAAGACTTAGTGTCCTTCGACACCTGATGAGATTGAGAAGATGAGAGCGATCCCGTATACTTTGGCTATCGGATCCATCATGTATGCCATGATATGTACGCGCCCAGATGTAGCTTTTGCTCTAAGCACTGCAAGCAGATTCCAATCAAACCCAGGAGAAGCTCACTGAGTGGCTAGTAAGAATATCCTAAAATACTTGAGAAGAACTATAGGTATGTTCCTAGTCTATGGAGGTGAGGAAGAGCTCGTTGTAAATGGTTACACTGATGCTAGCTTCCAAACCGACAAAGATGATTCGAGATTGCAATCTGGATATGTGTTTTGCCTCAATGGAGGCGCGGTGAGCTGGAAGAGTTCTAAGTAAGATATGGTTGCTGACTCAACAATGGAGGCCAAGTATCTTGCCGCTTCAGAAGCTGCAAAGGAAGCTGTTTGGATCAGAAAATTTATTTCTGAGTTGGATGTGGTTCGTAGTGCGTCCAGTCCAATAGATCTCTATTGTGACAATAGTGGTGCCATTGTGCAAGCCAAGGAGCCTAGAGCGCATCAAAAGAACAAACACGTACTACGGCGTTATCACCTCATCCGGGACATCGTCGCTCGAGGTGATGTAAAGATATGCAAGGTGCACACGGATTCAAACATCGATGATCCATTGACAAAGCCTCTTTCTCAGCCCAAGCATGAGGCACATATGAAATCCATGGGTATTAGATATCTGCATGATTAATGTATGAGAGATTGTGTAATGTCTATATTTATGTGTGATTGAATAAAGTATTATTCTGTTCCATGGATAATAATTATTGCATTGATTAACAAATACATGACTTGTTTATAAAACTCATTGTTTTTATAATATTATCCTAAATGATCCCTAGTTCCTTATTATTATGTGGGACAATAATGATTCATGGACTAGCACATGTATTGGTTGATGATCATGTTTCATAGATCATTGATATGGAGATATCAAATCAATAATGTGGACACATGTTGGAGAACATGGTATTGGATTGACCCACTAAAAGACTCTGCTAAGATATTATATTTGTGCCATCAGTCATTGTCTTGAATGATATATCTTTGGGATCCTTAGACCTGAGATCATTATTGATTTCCAGAATGCGTAGTAGCACACTTAGGGGTTACCAAACGCTACTCCGTAACTGGATAGTCATAAAGGTAGCTTTCGGGTATGTTATGAAACATGTCATAGGGTGTGAGCGGTCAAGATGGAATTTGCCCCTCCTAATAACAGGAGAGATATCTCTGGGCCCCTCGAGTTAGATGGATTTGGAAGTGCATGGCCATGCCAATATGATTAAAAGTTAATTATGATGATTAAGAGTTAGTCATGATAAATCCACTAGACGTTCGAGTGAATGGTCGAGCTATTACAGGGATGGCACGTATCTCGCCTTGAGCTTGACTGATATCGTTAGGCAAAATGATTGCTGAATACATATGTCAAAGGTTCAGCCGATATGATCTTTATGTATATCCGAGAATCAGTATGTGTTGCTAGGTGCCGCTATTAATTTATGATTTAAAAAAGGGTTTTCATATCATTGTCGTGTCCATGTGAACCTAACGGGTCACATACTTAACGGGTTGAAACATTGCTTGTCTATGTGATTGTCTCTAGTGCAAGTGGGAGATTGTTAGAGATATGCCCAAGAGACATTATGGATTTGATTCGTATGTGAGGGCCATACGGATATTGATCCGTGAGGGATTAGTCCACTAATGGGTCAACTTGTTGAGGCCCATTAGAAGGGCCTATATAAGTGGAGACGGGGCAAGGGGTGCACGTGACCACCAGTCTAGAACCCTAGCCGCCGCGCTCCTCTCTCTCGCCCACAAATCCTAGCCATGTTGCCGGTGCTAGCACGCTGCGTACAGTGCTCCAACCCCGTACGTGTGGATACCGCGAGAAAGCACTGTTGTTGTTGCGGCGCTGGACGGCTGGACTAGGAGGAGACGGTTGTAATCGACTACTTCCTCTACATCGACATGCGACTACGTTGGACGAGTTGCTCCAACCTTCGCTTCTGCTCCGCCTGCGCGTCTAGTGGTAACGATCCATGATCCCCTCTTGCAAGGTTTCCTGGTTAAACGGTAGAAATTTTATATGCTATCATAGCCTACCCGTTCCTCTTCAGCCAGATGTTCGGGAAGGATTGAAGTCTAAAAAAGCTTTCGTTCAGCACTTGGGCTATGCATCTGAATGAGGAAGAAGGCTCCACATGCCTTTGCATCATAGTGCAAGTCGTGTCAGGATCCATGCACGCATTGAATTGAACTGACTCAGCTCGTAGGATCCTGCTCTGCAGGCACGGCAGCGCACGCACACATGCTGCAGGACTCACACTCAGATAGCGAGCCGAGGCCGCTAGGCAAAAATAGCGTGCGGGAACGTCGGGATAGTGAGTTAGAAAAAAATGAAGAGAGGGATACAGAGTCTGTTGGATCACAATTTTAGAGTTAGTTATGCTGGATATTATGGGCCATTATGTCCATATTAATTCTATTAATTATAAATAATCTAGACCCATATTTAATGCTATAATGATTTAGTCTCACATGAGATTCTTACCATTCATTGCTCCAACTTATTAGGTGAAATACCACTGTATCCTCTAGAGAAGTTGAAAAAGACCAAGGGCGAGCAACGCGCATGCCACCACTACCGAGTTGAGCGGGGGCGTGCGTGACGAGGCAGGCTGCTGCTGCTGTGGCGTGCGTGAACCTTCCTCCACGTGCGACATCTGCTTTGGGTATGCGGGCGATCAGTTTTTTTGGAGCGTCTTCGCGACTGCTCGTTGATCGATCGATCACATCTCCTTCCTCTTCAACGACAAACTACTACTTTCTAAATGCCATTCGAGACATACCTCTTTCTGTATCGACTAAGATCGACTATATCAAACATACTCATAAAAATGATTTATGAGAATAGAGTCACCAGTGCCTACGGCACAGGTCCCTCTGTGGGGTATACCTTTAAACCTAACTATGTTATTTGTTTATTTAGTATGTTAATCGTCATCATCACCTACGTGTACTTCTAGATTAAATTGATCATGAAATTAACTAAATATTTAATAAGTTATCTAAATTTACCTTTAGAATTAGTTTTAACTAACCTTTTGGAGATGCTCTGAGTATTTAGTTGCAGCGGAAAGTACGCAATTGTCGTACTTATTTATCAATTCACAGCATCATTGACCGAATAGCACGTCAAAGCAACACGTACCGGTAGCAGCCGCGGTGCCGGTCCAACGCACAAGAAGATGGCAACAACGGTAACAGAGGTTTTATTTTATATGTCATAAATATATATTTACTAGCAAAGTATTCATGTGCTATCACGGGCTTGAATCTTTACTCTTAGTTAAAACAGATAAACATGCCAACCTGCACTATCATATTGGTTATTATATAATGTAGAGTCATGTCAATTCTTTTTTAGAACAATTTTTTTTGGATGTTGTTTTGATCTGCATAGAAGTCATGTTTTTATATTTATGGAAATTCGGATGCAGTTTTATTCTGAGTAGAAATCATATTTTTGTATTTATGAAAAGTGTAACACTGTATGAATGTGTTCTCTAAGTAGAAGTCTTTATGTATGTGTTGTCTGAGTAGAAGTTTGTTTGAAACAACTGTTTTCTCATGCAACTAAGATGTTATTTTTACCCGTGCAACACCAGATATACGTGCTGATCTATTTTAATTAAAAGTAGAGATTTTATAGATACTATTTATTTCAGCATGTATATGTACATAAATGAATATAATATTTTAACTCAGGATGTATATGAAACATCCAAGTGTTTTCAGAGTTGCTAATACATACGGGTTTTTTTTCTAAAATACGTAGGAGAGCTGCATATCTTTGTATCAATAAGAGAGAAAATCAGTTTCTTACAAACATCACCGCCTTACTCTGAACCGAGCTGAAGGGGCTGAGAATACATGAGTTGTAAACTTATTAAAAAAAACCTCTAAGGTGTGACCTGACTGCAGTCCAACACTTGTTCCAGATTGCGAGCCAGAGAAACACCTTACATTTGGCCGGCGCCCATGCTTTCCAAAACCGTCGCCATGGTTCAAAGGTTGTGGCTTCAATATAGAATGCCCGTAAGAAGATTTAGTTGAGAACGATCCCGAGTTGTCAAACCGTCAAATGAGAGCTCTTCATCATCGCTATCATCACTGCTCTCATCCTCACTCTTTCCAAGTTGGCTCGTGGCCATGAGGCACGCGGGAGATGGAGGAAGAGCTCGTGTAAGTGTGGTCTTAATCATGGCTAGATCGGCCACTTCTTCATCACTTGAGTTATCGCTTGTCCACTCTCTAACAAGGGCCTTGTAAGAGAACTTCTTCTTGTAGTCTTGAGCTTTACCTTTGCCTTTACTTTTGTCCTTGTTAAGGTACCTCTTCTTCTTGTGCTTGGCCTTGGGGTCTTCTTCTTCTTCTTCACTTGAGTCTTGTGACTTGAATGCTTCTTTCTTGGGCTTTGGACACTCTCAGACAAAGTGATTCTTTGAATCACAATTAAAGCACTTGCCCCTTGACTTGAAAGCAAACTTGTTCTTAAAGTTTTTCATCTTTGTTGGATGATATTTTGTACAAAAATCCTCATAATCAAGCTACATAGATGTTGGCAGTATTTTGTATATGAGGCTTTCCCAATATCGAAGCTCTACAATTCTATGAGCAGTCCGGATAATCAAATGAGAATAAAAATGCAAAGCAGCCTCATGTACAAGATATGCACGTACGTGTGCAGCTTGATGAGCCTATGTGCTTGTACGTGCAAGGCTGCAAGCTGGTACGCATGAGGGCATGTCCTCGTTATACGTATACATGCGTATGTGTATCTTGGCAGATGACACAAAGGGCAGGCCCAAAAGCCAGCCGTAGACAGTGTCTCCAAAGAATACGAAAGCACAGTCGCAAACTCTTGATGGTGGTAATCAAAACTGCCTCCGCGTATCTCGTCAGAGCGGAACAAACTCCTGGCGGCGCGCGACGCGCCTCCTCCCGGTGCTTAACCTACGCCCGAAGGGCCAACGTGAACGGGAAGGAGAAGAGAAGAAGCGCCGCCAGGCTGACACTCTAGCATCACGTCCACGCATCTGCACCGCGCACACGCACGCGCGCCGCCGGAGCTCCTGCTCGCCGCAACATCGACGCCACCACCAGCAAGCATCCCAAGGAGTCTCCTCGCCTCGACGATGAGTTATGTCCAACCAGGCGTCATCTTCCGGACGTCCATGATGCAGGGTGCGTAAGCAATATTGTTGCTGCGTTTTGTTTATTATGTGTACACCATGCATCGATAGAGTAAGACGGGTACCCTCCAACCTTGGAGAGCCGGTGGTCTGTATGTCCATCATGATCAACAGAGTAAGACGGGTACACTCCAACCTTGGAGAGCTGGCGGTCTGCCTGTTTCATTATAATCGACAGAGCAAGACGGGTAAACTCCAGATAAGGAGAACCGGCGGTCTGCCTGTTCACTCTACAAACGATGTTGTAAGATGGGTCGGCTCCTCGTCACGAAAAGTTGATCATCTACTTGTCGTCGTCATATTTAACGGAGTAAGACGGGTAGCCTCTAATCATGGGGAGCCGGCAGTCTGCCCGTTAATTATGTTATGCTAAAAATAAGATCAATCAACCACGTGCGGAGGTGCAACACCCGCCACAATGAAGAATAATTTATTTACGGGAAAATCCTTTCCATGAGTGAGATGATGTTCATATAACAATACATGCTGCTCCTATCATATGCTTGATTGAAGAGGGCGTACATGCACAACTCATGTATAGTGCTTAATAATAATTTTTGATGGCAGGCTAGTGCTCCTCATGCACGCACGCCATAAGAAGTATCCCCCCTGACAAGCTCGTTCAAATAATGCCATAGCTACATAATGCTACTGTGACGTAGCACCTGCATAATCATCATTATTCGTCTAGTACCGACGAGGCTAGATGAATCATCGGCCAAGCAATGACAAAATCAAGTCAATGCTCCACCGACACGTCCTTTCAAACAGAGTCGAACACATCGTTGCCGGGTACCGACGAGGCAAAGGCGACCCTTCCGTTCGAGTTGATGAAGACCGGCGTATACATGACTGGGCACCGGCGAGGCGAAAGTCATCCTCTTCATCGACATCTACCGTTTATATCCGACATGGCAATGGCACCAATATGACTGGGTTTCAGCAATGCGAAAGCCACCCTATCATATCGTTCTATCCATACATATGGACGAACGACTCTATATGAAGACACGACCACTACGTGCAGCTTAATCAGAGGTGTTATATAGACTCGCTCTGTAGATGTAATTAACCGGTCGAGCCCTATAAGGCCTCGAAAATCGGCGGACTACGCAATCACCCAAGTTAGATCTCTCCTTAAGCAATGACGCAGAAGACGAAAGAAGACAAAGCTCTGTGAACTGTGTATTTTGTAATATGATGATTAATGAAATATGCGGTTCCTCTCGACACATTTGTATACGTGCAATTGTGTTCTATTTCTATTTTGTCTTCATTTTGTTTTCAGGAACAATCTTCTTCATGAGAAGAGCCAAGTCCTCAGTCAAGTCACCCTCATCATCATCCTCAATGATCACCTTCTTCTTGTTCTTTTTGCTCTTGCTAGATTCTTGCTTGTCAGTTGGTAGAGCAAGATTGGATGGTTGAGGATCATCCAACCCCAACTTATAGCTCTCAAAGGCGGTGATCTTGCCAAGTATTTCCTTCATGGTCTTGGTCTTGAGGTCACCTTGCAAGATGAAGGTGATGATGGACTCATACTTGGGATCTTTGAATAGCCTCAAGAATCTTCTTATCACCTTAACGGGCTTCATCTTGAAATCATCCCCAAGTGCATTGATCTCCTCCACTAGTACATGAAAACGAGAATAAATAGTGTTAGCTCTCTCATATAACAATCTAGTGAAGTTATCATACTTGTTCTTCAGCACATAGTATCTTTCCTCTTTGACATCACCGGTGCCCTCATAGAGCCCCTGAATCTCAGTCCAGATACCATGTGCTGAGGAACTAGCATTTAGCTGAGCGAAAATATCCTAAGAGATGCAAGCAAACAAAGCATTCTTGGCCATAGTATTACACTTAATATAGTCAAGCTCAAATAGGTTCGCATCCATATCGGACTCGTGAGTGACCGTCCATATCTCTAGATCAAGGGACTGAAGGTAGGCTTGCATACGAGCCTTCCAATAGGTATAGTCCTCACCATTGAATATGGGAACACTCCCCACCGGTCCCGGCATCCTTACTCAAGGCGGTGAAGCCTCAAAGATGAGCACTTGGCTCTGATACCACTTGTAAGGACCGAAGGCATACCGAGAGGGGGGTGAATCGGTAAGCCGCTCACGAATCCAATTACTTCAAATTCCACTACTTGAGTCTAACACGATAAGCAACCTAAGCAATTCTAGTAGACCAAGACCCTACACATACTAGTGTTCATGATATGATAAAGAGCGAAAACCAATCACAATAGCCTATGCAAGCCACAAGTCATCCTACTCACTAGAGCACATAATTGTAGAATAGTAAAAAGAGGGTCAAGGAATGCTCATGATTTTTTCTCGAGGTCTCGGAAGGATGGCGCCTTCCCCTAATCCTCATTGGACCACTCCCGCCGGAGTCTTGATCCCTCCCACCACCAAGTGGAGTTCTCGTCCATGAACCCGCAATCACTCCTAGAGTGAAGACACGGTGTGCGTCACTGCTGCACAAAGTACAACCTCGCCTCCCTTGAGAACTTGCCGGACTCCCCGAGCCGATACGGACGCTCACTAGCGATGCCTCCTTTCATCGACAGGCTTAAACCGTGTACAAACGTGTGACGGCCTTCACAACCGATCATGATAGGCTCGATCACCGACATCTAACCAGTCTAGATCTCACCATAGACCAAGAGTAACAATCTAGTTCACACCCTCAAGTACATCCTAGCCCTAGGATGTGCAAGATACTCAAGCTACTCTTCTCTAGCACTCTCAAGATATGCAATATCTCCTCCTAGTACTCTCCTCTCTTCCTCTTGGACCTTACCAAATGCTCTCAGATATTCCACTGGCCAAGAGAGGTTTCCAAGACCCCAGCAACAAAGTTATATAGGCTTCCAACCTCAAACTAGCCGTTGCTCTACGAAATTGCCTTTCTGGACATCTAGACCGTACTGTCCGGTCACTGTCTGACCGGACCATCCGATCACTCTGGTAACGGCTCTCTCAGCCGTTGGTTGTTTTGTCCAGACAATTTCCTGTACTGACCGGACTGTCCGGTCATTGGACCGGACCGTCTGGTCCGTTTCTCTCTCCATTCCAGGAGCCTCCGCGAAATGCACCCTCTCTACCGTTCCTGCACTCCTAATGACCGGACCGTCCGGTCAACAAACTGGACCGTCCGGTCCGTTTCTCTTTCCATTCCAGGAGCCTCTGTGAAATGCACCCTCTCTGCCGTTCCTGCACTCCTACTGACCGAACCGTTCGGTCAACAAACTGGACCGTCCGGTCTATACAGAGTCTCCTGCTGACAGACTTCCTGCTCCTCGCACTAAGTCCTGGACAACTCCACATAGTGACCATACAGTCCGGTCTCCACTGACCACTCTGTCCAGTCTCTATGTCCAGAAGCTGAAACTTATCGTCCTCGCTTGACTTTGTTTCCCGGTTTCTCCGAACAGCTACTTGGCTTCTCCACTGTCACCTAGTGCCTGTGATTTCACCGAGCAACCTTGCACATCACCGACTAGACATGACCTAAGAGAATGACCTAGACCCCCTTAATAGTCCGATTTTTCCTATGAACTCAAAGCTCTAACAACTACTCAAGTGTTCCAAACACTTGCACCATAGCTTGTTCTCCGCTTTGATCCATCTCCATCAACCCTTGGACTCCATCAAGTTCACAAGTCTCCATGCTTGTGGTCATTGTCATCCATCGCCAAGTCAACCATCATCCATATGATTTATAATAGAGTTTAGAGATGATTCCTACATAGACAACACTTGTGTAGATATTAGCACATAATTTCATAGTTGGCATCTATCACTAAAACATCCATACCTTGGGGATTCAATCATCAATGATCATGAAGCTTACAGTTTAGATTGTTTTTCTTTTCATAGGACTATTATCTAGCTAGTGTGGTCTCTACTAGAATTGCATAAGAGTTGTATTACCATGAGTAATTCACTAGTATGTTTAGATTGTTGTTCCTTTTATAAGACTACTATCTTGTTAGTGTGATCACTATTAGAATTGTTATAGGAGTTCATTGTGTGTTTGGTTTTAGGATTTGATGAATTTGGTACATATAACGAGTTTCCAGTTCAACTGTCCCCCTCCCTCTCAGACACTTGGTACTTTTAGGTAGTTTCTCATTCGCCCTGCCTCTTCTTCTCTAGTGTCGGGTGGTGCTGCTGCTGTTCTTGTTTCTCCACATTGACCCGGTGCGCGTACTTGGCTACAAAACAATATTGTTTAACCGAAAAAACTTGTTGTAGAGATAATATGGTATGAAAATTTCTGTACATTAGTTTTCATTACCTTTTATCTATCATGGATACAGGTTTAGTAATAGATTAAGTTTATGATGAATTTATTTATTTTATCTCAGTCCTTTTGTGCCGCTATTTTATATATATATTATATGGACAACGGAGTCTATATCTATATAATAAAATACGGTCACATGCATCTTAGGAGGTAGAGATCGGGACCTTTTTAATTTGCTTGATAAAATATATTCTGTTTATTTTTTAAAAAAAAAAATCATGCACCCGGACGTTGACGAAACTAGACCGGGTGCCGCAAGGCTTATCTATGGATGATCCTCGACTGTGACGATAACTATTTCTGTCTCCTACCACCATTGTCATCCACTACCCCTCACAGTAAACGGACGTGGAAGACTAAATGTAGGCACATGTTTTCATCTTCTGACTTCTGTCACCAAACGCGAACCTTCTTGCGCTTCGCTGTCCACCTTTTCGTCGTGTTCTGAAGAAGATCATCGGTTGACTTTTATAGGCTGGCCGTTGTCCGGCGAGCGGCATTGGACTCCCCTCTCCTCTGGGAAGATTAGGACATCATCACTGATGTAGATATGGCCCGATCTTCCGAGAGGTAAGGGAATAAACTCGAATTTGGGGAACTCGGCGTCGACGACCCGGCGTGAATCAGACACGATCCAACCCCGCAACCGTTACACCAAGCACAACTTGATTGTTCCTGCAAGCGAAATCGAGAACACAAGCAAGAGAGGATAAACACGCAATCTGAAATTGCAAATATGGACGAAGTGAATCACAAGAAAAGGTTCAAGCTCTGATCACAAAAGGACTAATTGCCACAGTGGTGTAGAACAAGAACAGGGGCCCTGGATTACTGTAAAAGGACTTGTCGCCACAGTTACAATAATTCGATCAAGTTTCTCTCTGGAAAACTGAACTAAACAAAACCCGAAACTAAAAGACGGCGGCTACTGAGTTTATATAGGAAACAAAGACGTCCTAGGGTTGGGGGCGACCAGGGAGGGCGCCCACAACATGGGCTTAAGGCCCGACACGATACATGGCCAAGTTGGCCCAAAATAGGTGGTACAGTACCTTGTCATGATCACATATTATGAATCACGACCCTTCTGGAGCTAGGACCAGAACCAAAACGACGGCATCGTCGTCCTCTTTCCAACGCATCGAAGAACGCCTCGTTTGGACATCGGATGTGGGAGATATCATCAAAACCGTAAAGGAGTGTCGGCTGAATCCGAGACGAACACGGCGACCGAGTTGGTGACGACTTATAACTTGGGGAAGGCCATGATATGCGCATATCCAACATGGTGATATCCTCATCAATCACGCTATGTTTCAACTCTAAATGCTGCGGGGCTGAGAGGAACGGCTGCTGGCTGCATATATATTATCCTTCGTTCAGGAAACAAGACTTGACGTGAAACACTGGAGGAAAAGTCAGGACGGTGTTTTATTACGCCGATGGGTGCCACATGCTTATAATATCTTCGGTGACTAAATGCACTACAGAGTACAGAGTGACTGTATTTTCTTTAGATCCACAATGTGACGAAGACGTTGTGGTGACAATTCCTATTGTGTTCAGGAACGGGTCCTCTGCTCGATCTCTATCGGCAGGCCGTGCAGCGGCGACGGCATGGGGTCCCTGACGAACGTGTCCTCCTTGCAGCACAACCTCCATTGGAACCGCCTGAGAAGGTGGTGCATCGTCACCAGCGTCTCGATCCTGGCGAACTCCATCCCCACGCAGATCCTTGGGCCACCGCCAAACGCCACGAACGAGCACGGTGGCGCCGGTGACGACTGGTTATTCTCGAACCGGGACGGGTCGAACTTAGTCGGATCGGGGAAGAGGGCGGCGTCCATGTGCGTGACGCCGGCCGTCCAGAACACCTGCCAGCCTTTGGGGATGGTGTAGCCGCCGAACTCGATGTCCTGGATCGCAGCCTTGAAGTTGCCGAAGATGGGCGGCACCACGCGTAGGGTCTCCAGCGCGACGCGCCATGTTAACTTTATCTTGGCCAGGTCCTCCCATGTTAGGGCTTCGCCGTCGTCCTTGCCCTTGACCACCTCGTCGTGCTCTGCCAATCAGAGCCGTGGCACAGTCAGAGCGAAATGACGAAGCTTTTATTGTGTTTTTTCTCTTACTCTTTCCGTGTTTTTATTTTACTGTTAACGTTCTTAGTTCAAATGTAAACGACCGGACGTCATCAATTAAAATACGGAGGGAGTAGATTGATTGAATTGAACTTACCTTGGACCATGGCGGCGAGAGTGTCCGCGTCGCTGGCGAGGTGGCGAATCATGAATGTCATGAGGACCGACGACGTGTCGTGTCCGGCGATAAGGGTGCCGATGGAGATGTCCACGATCTCCTCCTCGCTCATCAACGGCACGCCACGGTCATCGGCGAGGCTGAGCAGGCACGCGATGAGGTTGCTGCTCCGCGTGGCCTCGCCGCGCTCCAGCTTGGCCTTCGTCTCCCGCGTGATCTCCACGAGCAGCCTCCGCGCCTTGGCGCTGGCCCGTAGGCTCCTTCTGAACGCCGTGAACGGCAGGTCGACGGGGACGGACCACACGCCCTCGATGACGCGCTCGAAGTCGCCGGCGAGGGCGTCGCGGACGGGGCCGCGCTCCAGGCCGAACAGCAGCGACGTGATGATGTCGAACGTCAGCCGCTTCATCAGGGGCATCACGGTCACGGTCGACCGCCCTTCCCAGCGCTCGTCGATATGGCGCCGCACCTCGCCGTCGATCTTGCCCACGTACAGCCGCAGCATGTCGGGCTTCAGGAATTCGGCGAGCGCGCCGCGGATGCGCTTGTGGTCGGCGCCGTTGAGCTCCAGGAGGTTGCGTTCCCCGAGGATGCGCCGCACGGACAGGGGCTGCCGCATCGCCAGCGCGCCGCTGGAGAAGACGAACTTGTTAGCCGCGGGGCCCGTCACGAGCACCGTCGGCGTGCCCAGCAGGGAAAGCTTCGACACTGGGCCGTACCGGTCGACCCGGTCCTGGATCCAACGCTCGGCGGTGTTGCTGCGCATGGCGCGGAGGAAGCCCAAGCTCTACCCGATAAACGGCACGCCGAGGGAGCCCGGGGGCAGATTGGCTGGTCGTGGATTCTTCAGTTTCGTGACGACATGGAGGATGACGGGTACACCGATGGCGATGAGCGCGAGGAGAAGCGGCAACTCCATTGGAGAAGACGAGTGCTCTGCCTGGGTACTCCTGACGGCTCCTATATATATTATGGGTGCGTTTGAATTCCTTGCCCTCGCTTGCTTTCTTTGACTGAGCAGGAAACAGCTGATTTGGTTGCTTACAGCATAGCTACCTGTGCCGTTAAGGATTTTCTGTGCCAAAGCAAGCCAGATGAAATAGCTCTCTGTCGCGGGCATGGGATCCAAATGGACACGTAGTTTGTAGCGTTCAGTAAACATTTGAATGGAAATATCATGCCTACGCTTGGAGCTAGAATTAGAAACTATATTGATCTGGGCTGCTGGGTGTGATGTAGGCTCTAGCACCCACTTTAACCTGGAAAAGAATAGTTCAGTGTCTATAGATCTCCAGCCTAATAACTTTAATTTAGTGTCGTCAGATAGCACTCCCTTTGCATAGTTTCTAGCCCCGCCCTAATTTGTGTTAAAAGTTCCAATTCCCTCGGCATGAAATAGGAGTTGATTGTAATTTATTTGATAAATAATGTCCATCAAAAGATTCGAACTCTTAAGACGTTTTGCACTGACCAGTTGTGAGATTTACTTATACTTCGACACTTAATTCTAAATTTCATAAAATGAGTGTGAGTTTCTTAAGCTACTGTATATGTTTGTGCCGGAGCTCAATCAAGAGCCCATTCAAGGGTGACAACATGGGGTCTCATGAAGATTTTTGCCTTGCAGCGCTCAAGTTGCAAGTAGTGTGGGTTCTGCCACGAGTCCACAAATTTAAACCCGCCCCATAAAATCGTCGTTTATGGTAGATGTAGGCCATCCGCGTTTTCTTCGTGGCTTAACGTAGACCAGCCCGCCAAGCCCACTGCGAGCAAGTGGGCATACCCGCCACAACAACCCACAAAGAGCCGCATGCAGACATAGCGTCGCCGTCGCTGGCTTCCGCCGTGTTAGCAAACGCTTCCTAGGTGACCAAAGAGTTTGACGAGCTGGTGCATACTGGTTTAAACAATTAGTAACGTATTGTAGATCTCTCAGTGAAGTTAAAGTAGCTTCCGCTTCCGCATATGTACGCCGACAATGTCTACTAGGTGCGCGCACGCATGCATGCGGGAGAGTCACAAATTCGAGGATTCAATCCGCAATGCCTACATGTCACTACGGAAACAGAACCTTTGCTGTGTGCCAGTGTTATATATGGCATAGCTCACATGATAAAGAAGCCTTATTTTGAACATACTACAAAGAGTTGTTGAGTGCCAAACACAATACATGACAAAAAAAATTTGAAAAACAAAACAAAAAACAAATCAGGTCCGCCCAGATACGCCCACACCATTGCCACCTCCATCCACTCATGCCACTACCACCTCCGCCGCCATATTCGCCCATGCCGCTGCCGCCTCTCTCTGCCCATGCTGCTGTCGCCTCCACCACCCAGATCTGCCCATGCCGATGTCGTCTTTGCCGGAGATCCGTGCTACTGCTACCACATCAGAGAGAGGGAGAGAGAGAGAGAGAGCTGCTTTGGGGAGCTGCTCCCCGCCGCGGCACGTCTCGCCTTGCCTCGTTCCGCCACGCGCTGCTCCCCACCACCGTGCCTCGCCTCACCATGCGTTGCTCCTCCCCCGATGGCTGCTGTCACGTCTCGCCCCATCGCCGCTCCTCGCCATAGGAGGTGAGGGGCGAGCGGAGAGGGGAGGCAGGCCGGTGGGAGAGAGAGCAGATGGGAGGAGAAGGGAGGCCGGAGAGAGAGAGGTGAGAAGATAAAGTTGGAGAGAGATGGGAGGCGTGTGAGAGGCAATGGATTTGGACTTAAGCGCATGCGTGGATTTTTCAACCTCATTGTTGTGTATTAAAATAGTTGTTGTGTGTATTACTTTTGTTTACCATGTGTATTGATTTTTTGGTATACGACAAATATTTTGTCGTGTTTTTTTTTCTGCAAACTACCACAAAAAGACCCTTAAGCGACGTAACAAAAATACACGTAGCAGCGTTTTTATAACAAACCGCCGCTACAGTGGTACACTAATTAATAGTGACGGTTCACAAAGTGATCCACCTCTAAAAATCATTTTTTAAGGGCAGTTCACTTTGTAAACCACCGCTATAAATAAAAAATTATTTTTTACGGTGATCCACATTGTGAGCCGCCGCTAAAAGGAGAGCCCACTTAAAAACCGGCCCACTTAGTCTATAGAATCAGAAGCCCTAACCCTAACCAGCCATCCTTTCTTCCCCAAAGCCGCCGCCTTTACCCCTTGCGCTTCTCCTCTCCCTCCACGCGCTCGCCCTCCCTCCCCGTGCTCGCACTTCTCCTCTCCCTCCCCATTCTCGATGGTGCGCACATGGTAAACTAATTTTTTCGGTGCACCTTGTGTCATGGCTCCCAAAGCTTGCGGCTGGACGCGCCCAGAACACCTGCCACCCCTTTGGGATGAGGTAGCCGTCAAACTCGATGTCCTCCAACGCATGTTGGAAGCTGCCGAACAAGGGTGGGATCATCCACATCGTCTCCAGCGCAACGCGCCAGGTGAACCTCATGTTGTGCAGGTCCTCCCACGTCAGCACCTCGCCGTCCGCCTTGTTCTTGGCGATCTCCTCATGCTCTGTGATCATGATGCAGACAGGTGTATGAGACTGCATCGACCATGGCGCGGCCACGAAAATTGTGACATGGTTAAATAATGGCTCCTTGTTTGTGTACCTTGGACCTTAGTGGCGAGTGTGGCCGGGTCGCCGGCGAGATGGCGCATCATGAAGATCATGAGGACAGACGACGTCGTCGTGGCCGGCAACGAGGACGACCATGGTGTTGTCCACGATCTCCTCGTCCGTCAGCAGCCGCCTACCACTCCCTTCGTCCCGTAAGCTGGCGAGGCAGCTCAGGAGGTCGTCCGCCTGCGACGACTCGCCCCGTTCCAGCTTATCCCTCTTCTCCCTGAGCGTCGCCTCGAGCACTCTCCTTGCCCTCTTGCTGGCCCTGAGGCTCCTGCGGAACGCCATGAACGGCAGGTCCAGCGGCACGGACCACATCCCCTCGAGCATGTCGGCGAAGGCGTCGGCGAGCTCGCGCCTGACCGCGCCGCGGTCCAGCCCGAACAGCAGCGTCGCGATGATGTCGAACGTGAGCAGCTTCATCAGCGGCAGCACAGTGACGCGGCGCTGCCCGGCCCACACGGCGTCCAGGTGGCGCGCCACCTCGGCGTCGATGGCGCCCACGTACCGCCGCAGCGAGTCCGGCTTCAGGAACTGCATCATGGCGCCGCGCACGCGCCGGTAGTCGTCGCCGACGAGCTCCAGGATGTTGCGCCGGCCCAGGATCAGCAGCAGGCACCGGGGCTGCTTCGGCGCCAGCGCCTCGCTTGAGAAGACCAGCTTGTTCGCCGCGGGGCCCGTCATGAACACCGTCGGCGCGCCGAACAGGGATAGCTTCGACACCGGGCCGTACTGGGCGATGCGCTGCTTTATCCACTGCTCGCCGGTGTTGCTACGCATCGCGCGGAGCATGCCCAGGCTCTGCCCGATCACCGGCAGGCCCAGCGACCCCGGGGGCAGGTTTGCCGACACCGGCGGCTTCTTGGTTCTTGCCACCAGCAGATATACGGCTGGCGATCGGCGTGAGCACAACGACAACGAGTAGTGCGACTACTATGGAGGCTGACATTGTCGTCGTACAGAGATAGCTCCAGGCCTCCAGCTTGGGGGTTCTACTGGCACAGATGGTGCTACTAGGGATGATTATTGATTTACCGATTCTCATTTTCACATTTTACCAACCACAATACATAAAAATAATATTCCCAATAAATGGAAGCAAAAATGGTTGTAATTCGTGAAAGTGGTAATAAAAACAATTTCGAAATCTTTCAATCGTTTCTACAAATTTTCATTTTAACATGGAAATTACCGTAGCGTAATGTAGGTAATTACCGTATTCAGTTTTTTGATTATAGGAAATCTCTCTAAATGTCAAGTGATTCTTCTAGACTAAAACAAATCATAAATTTCTCAATATAAATTTTGTCTACTTTCTATTTTTGTAAATGCATTTTTTCGTACATATAATTATTCAATAATCAATATGCTAGAGCTAGTTTATCATAGTCCCTGTGCCGTCGTCGAGATGCAATCATGACACCTCCAATTTTCTTATTTTATCAGTACCATACTTCATGATTCATACTTTCAATTGTTAATATCGATTCCCAATCGATACCATCCGTTTTAGTTGTAATAATATCATTTCTGACTTTACCAAAATATTGACGTTTTATTCATTTCTGTCAATACCGTTATCGATTTCGCTTCTAGAAAAAATATGAAAGTAAAAACAATTGAGCTTTCTTATGATCTTTCCCCGCTTTCATCCCTAGGTGCTACATACAGTGCCTGCTATTGTCCCTGACCTTATTTAGTGAGAGCGAACGCATCAATGCGACATTGTGAAAAGGGTACATGTGTTCAATGCTCCAATTCCAATCCAATATATTTGTACAAGGACAGTATCTAGCTGCGAACCGACTTACAAGAGCAGTATAAGATTGCATGTGTTCTGTCTCAACGGGAATACGAGAAGTCCTTTTTTATCTCTACTCCTTAATAAAACAGAAAACAGGTGTGGTCTTTTACTTTTTTTTTGGGTGATTTCCATGGTGATGTCGTTGGTTCCGTCGTTTGGTTTCCATAGTTTTCTTTTAAACAAAACAACAGTCCTGCACCTCAATGTTTGTCCGAATTCTAAATTTGATCGTCTCGGTTGATCCGAATTGATCTCATCCAGAGTTCTAGAAAGGTAAGGGTGTCTCTTCCGTAGAAATTTTCTACCCCCTCCCTGCCATGATCGAGATCCATGCACGCACTGGCTTTCAATGACAGTAAGGGTATGAGAACTTATGGGAGCCAATGTCAGATACATCCTATCGGATATGTCGTGTTCAAATTACATGCCTAGCTGAAAGCCAGTTCCACGTACAACGACGCTGCCGGTTCGTTCAAGGTGATAGCATCGGCGAGCAGTATGCTATGTCCAACATTTATGCTTTCTATTACGGCCCTTTTTCCATTGTTAAATATTTCTATGGGAATATAATTTTGCAGTACCTGTTACCCTGAATTTTATATCGTTGCAAGTGGATCAATTAACCAACAATCTTGAGTAGTTCAACAAATGTTTGCTTGATGAGGCCCATGAAGGAGCGACTCAGTACATACAGTATATCTTTGCATCTTTAAATTTGAGATCATATCCTGTATCTTTAAATTTGATTCTAATATGTAACTCAAAACATATATGCATTTGTACAGAGGACATCTTCGAGTGATTGTTTCTCAGCATGAGTCTGCGATACAGTGAGTTTCAGGATGGAATCTACCATGGAAAGATCTAGTTTCCCTCAGACTATCCATTCAAATCGACATTCCTCATGCTGCTCATGGTCTACATTCAAAGTGTTGAAACAGCCTTCTAAAAGTTCCACATCCTGTTTGTCCTTGATAAGAAGCAGAGTATGAGCTACTTTGAATAGACGATTTGTCTACATGAAACTAGATAAATGTTGATTTTGTGTGTAGGACACTAATCCAAAAATCTTTGTCTACAAAACACTGAAATGAAGTACAGTCTTATAGACAAAATTTTTTAATTTAGAGTCCTACAGACAAAATCAAGCTTATTGAAGAACTACCGGAGGGCCTTCTTACGTAGATTAATTAAGTGCCATGCCGCCTGTTAAGTAGAGTATCATTAATGAAGCTAAATTTGTATGAAATTCACATGGATGCAAATGAAAGACAAATGTAGAGCCTCTTAATGATAGACTATTTAGAAAAAAAGTTACTGAATCCAAGCTACGATAGTCAGAGGTGGTCAATATCTTTCGGGACACGAGCATAGAATGTTGTCGTTGTTTGATATTATAGGCCATTAAAGTCCATATTAATTCTAAATAGTCTAGACCTATATTTAATACTATATTGATTTAGTCCCATAGAATTCTTATCATTGACTATCTCAATTTAATAGTTAGGATACTAGTATATCCGCTAGAGAAGTTGAGAAAAGCAAAGGACGAACCATAACGACGAGTAGTGCGACTACGATGGAGACTGCCACTGTCGTCGTACAGAGACAGCTCCAGGCCTCCAGCTTGGGGGTTCTACTGGCAGAGATGGTGCTACATACAGTGCCTGCTATGGTCCCTGTCCTTTTTTTTTTTTGAAATTTTTCATTTATATTAAACATTTAAAAGTGAGTGTGAATTGAAGTGCTCATAAGAAGCAGAGTATGAGCTACTTTATTTGAAGAGACGATTTGTCTACATGAGACTAGATAAATGTTGATTTTGTGTGTAGGACACTAATCCAAAAATCTGTCTACAAAACTCTGAAATGAACTACAGTCTTATAGACAAAATTTTTTAGTTTACTATCCTACAGACAAAATCAAGCTTATTGAAGAACTACCGGAGGGGCCTTGTTGCGTAGACTAATTAAGTGTCATGCCGACTGTTAATAAGTAGAGTATCATTAATGAAGCTAAATTTGTATGAAGTTCACATGGACGCAAATAAAAGGCAAATGTAGCGCCTCTTAATGGCAGGCTATTCAGAAGAAAAGTTACTGAATCCGAGCCACGATAGTCAGAGGTGGTCAATGTCTTTCGGGAGTCCGGACACGAGCATAGAATGTTGTCGTGTATGCCAACGAGCCATAAACCATCTGGCGATACATTTCTCACAGCCCCTCGTACCCTGCAAAACACACGAAGTAGCACACACATTATCGGGGAGCGTGCATTTTCAGCGATGTCGTTTGGGCTTGAAAATGCACTCTCCCGTTTGGAATTGGAATTTTGGATGTGTGAACGGCTGGCTGCTAGCAGCAAGCGGTGGCGTAAACTCGTGCGGAGGCGATATAGATTAGGAGCGACACAGACTCACGTGGTAGTGAGAGACAGCATAGATAAACGATCATGATCTTGATTCTCTTGTGTATGACTGTTTTCATGATTAGATTAGAGAGGTTCTTATGTGGGCTCACAAATCATCATGGTGTATGGTTCTAAAATAATTACTAATAATAGTTATTAATGAAAGCTCATAACATATTATACTAATCAATTTTTTATCCTATTATACACTCTGTTACAGTGACTTTACACAAACGTTAGGAGGGGCCGTGGTCCTTACTGACCTCTCCTTGCCTCTGCCACTGGATGGAGATGGAGTACTGCTATGCTCGGGTGTGGTTGTGGACGAGCATCTTTGACATATTGTAAAACAGGTGATTGTTATTTGCTAACTACTTTTTTAACACTTTTATGGTGTATATTACTATCAATAATTACTAGTTTTAATTAAGAGGTAAACAAGATCTAACGGTTTAGATTATTTGTGTATCTGATACTATTACTACTAGTAATTGTAGGTAGTAATAAATTTATTAGAGTAATATTGAAACAAATTAAAGCGGTAGAGATGTAATTGTTTTAATTCATTTAAGAGATTTTGTCATTTTTTCTAAAAAAGGATTTAGACTTCATTACATTCGCCGCCACTCTTTTCATTGCATTTCACCGGCAGTGAGTTCATCTTCGGCGGCGTTGACGCGTCCTCCGTCCACTGAAACCCGAGCCGCCGCCGCCCTTCCCGCATCCTAGCGCTGACTCTCTCCCCGCATCCCTGAGCCACCGCCCGCACTTCCCGCATGCACGCGCCACCTCCTTCCCCGCATCTCGGCGTCGCCGTCGCCCTTCTCGCTTGCCGGCGTCGCCTCCCTCCCCGCATCTCGGTGCCGCCGCCGCCCTTCTCGCCTGCCAGTGCCGCCTCCCTCCCCGTATTTCGGTGCTGCCACCGTCCTTCCCGCCTCCCTTTCCGCATCCCAGAGCCGCCGCCGTCATCGCATCCCGGACCCGCTGCCCTCCCCGCATCCCGGCAGCGTGTTCCGCGTTGCCCCACCAGATCAGCCTTCGTCCGCGGTGGCCTACCAGCATCGCCGTCACCCGCTGGCTCTTCTCTGTTCTCTCTCCATACCCGTTTCAATGACCAAGCGAGCTGGAGGTCAGGGCGCGGGCGAGGTTGTGGAACGTGGTGTAGCGGCGTGCAACGTGGGTGGATGCGCAGGCCGGGAGAAGGGACTCGCCTCTGTCATGCGTCGTGTTTGCTGCTGCTTCTTGCTGATGGGAGGATAGTAGGGTGAGTATGAGTTCCATATTATTCTGCTGCTTCTTGCTGATGCGTTACTTGCAACTAGGTTAGTGCATTCGGTAAATGTGACCTGCACACTGTTGATCAAAACATACAGGTGCATGCTTAAGTAGTCTGTACATGTTTTGATGCAAACCAACTAATCAAGTATGCTTGTCAAGGATTTACTGTATATACCATTCTCCATTCTGTTGTCAGTTATTTAGATATTTTAGAGAAATGCGTTAGTACTTGTGGCATTACGACCATGAAACTAGAAGAATATGCTCTTTATCAAAACGAGAAAAACACTGTTGAGCCTGTTTTCAAGAACAAAAGTGAGAACAAGACGGCTGAACCGGTAGCAATGCAAGAAAAAATGGGAGTAAAAGTGGCAAAGAAATCTGTAGATTTGAATAAACTTACTCTCAGGCAGCTTAGAACCAAGCTGAAGAAAACACTGAAGGTAATGACCAGTTCAGCTACATCTATGTTTTATTTCGGTCTATCATTTGAGTTGAATTGTCTTTGAATTGCAGCTCAAGAAAGCAAGGGTGCCCCTTGGCAGCATGGATGGGAATGTCTGTCGATCCAACACAATTGAGCAGGAGCAGGTCTGAAAGCTGCAGCAATATCAACCTGGAGAAGAAGCTAGCTCCGAACTCTGATTGATATACTGACATTACCTGTGCATTGGCAGATAGCATTAGGTTGTGAAATCATGGTTTCTCCAACCTTGCATCAAACTTATGCTTTTTTACTCGTTTCTATCGGAGGTGAACGATACGATTCGGCTGTGTTTTTAGTAAAAGATCTAATCGTAGGCTATTGTCTAGTGTCTGCTTGCCAGTTTGACTATGATTTGTAAGTGGTTTTTATGTTGGCTGCTTGTGTCGATTTGAGCGCTATTTACTTCTCCGATAACAAGCTATAGTTGAATGGATCACAATTGATTTACATGTCATTTTCAGTTCCCTTACATTCGGCCAAAAAAATTTTCTGGTTATAGTGCTTCGCTGTCACTTCAAATGAAAGTCAATCCATTTCAAACACATTTCAGTCACGGGTTATAAACACGTAACTCTGCAACCAACCATTCAGACTAATAACCTGTGATGCAGTCTCTTATGTTATTCTCAGCACTGAATGTTTGATGCAGCCAGTTTTCAGACCAAACCAAAACCAGCCTCAAACATTCACATCTCAGATCTTTCTGTTTTGCATCCATATAAACCATCAAACGGTGATGTCAAAAAAAAAAAACAATCAAATGGCACAAAGCCCCAGTACCACTAGTAACCAAATACTTGCAATATTGATTAGGGTAGAGGTACAACATCACAGCCACAAGCAACACCAGCACACATTTGTAGCTTGTTCTTATTCCAGGCACGAGCACACTACTATTACCAGTTCTGATGCACGCCGTGTCTGATACTAATAAGCTACTAGTATTAGAACAGCCACACTGCTAGTAGTAAGTAGCAATACTGTAATTAGCAAGGAACCCAACTGAACAGAGTGGTAGGTGTCGCAGTGCTCGGCTCTCTTGGCTTAGCAGTGGCCAGAGGGCTGCCACAGCCTGACCTGGCTCAGGCGACGGGGGGCGACTTCTCGACGTCCTCCAGCATGCGGGAAGGGGGCCGAGCGGCGCGATGCGGGGAGAAGCCTATGCGTCGCCGGCCGTAGAGGGGGCGAGGCGGCGGGGACCGTGCGGGGAAGAGGCAGGGCGGCACGGTGTGGGGAGACGGCGGGGCGGCGCCGGCCGTGCGGGTAGTCGGCAAGGCGGCGTGATTTCGATGCGCGGCCGGCTGTGGGGCGGCGCGATGTCGATGCGTGGCCGACCGTGCGGGCAGTCGGCGAGGCGCGCGATGTCCATGCGTGGCCGAACCTGGCGCCTCGATGCGGAAGGAGTTCCAGAAATTAATCTCAGTGGCATTTTTTTTAATTACGTAAATATAGAAGACAACTACATTACTACTCATGGTGATTACTACCAGTAATTATGGATAGTAATATGCACCGTAAAAGTGCTTCTTTTTTATTACAACTTTGGTGTGATCATCAGTATGTCGTGTGAAATATACAAGAACGCTGGGGGCTGGGAGAGCAGTGTCCAGAACCATTGAACCAAGAACCATTCTCCTTGCAATGCAAGCATCGCGCTCATCTGTGGTTCCTCTCTCTGTGGTCATGGGCTCCTGCGACCGAGCCACGTTTGAGCTCGGTCTGCTTCTTGGGCACTGCTTCGGCACATTAGGCCCAGGTAATTGGCCCATAAAAATAGCAACAGCTCTCCTGCTTGTACGTCCTGGAATTCATCGAGAGTACGATTAGTGTTGGTAAAACATATATAGTTTTTTTTTGTCTATTTTGGCTTGTACATGTCCTGAGAATTCATGCCATTTTGGATAGGGAAAATCCCTCAGAACCACTCGCATAAACCTGAATCTCGTAGCTACCACAGAGAAAAGTTAGATCTTATCAATGCCAGCGATCGAAAAAACTTATCCACTCCATGCCAACACTCACCGGTTTTGCCGGTCATGAACATGATCAAGTCGCTCAGCGGCTGCCGGCATGCGCCCCACCGCAACGCTGCGAACTAGCAAAGTTGTTGGCTCACGTTGATGCGGGCGCCTCATCGCTACCGTTATTGTGTTGTTGATGGTTCGGTCAATCACTATTGTCTCTGCTTTCGGCAGCACCATTGCTTGTGTTGTTGTCTTGGGACCCGAAGGCGTCCATGCCGTGCTCGTCTCTACAGCTCAACTTCTACACCTGCAATGTCTCTGACACCATCTCATTGTCCTACGTCTCGCTGTAGGAGCACGTTGAACTATTCGAGGAGAGGTCCAGCACGTCGGAAGCAAATACCTCTCCTGATGCAAGCGGGCTGGATGAGGCTGCCCGCCCTGTTGCAGTGTCCAAATCTCTACTCGAAAACATTCTCTACTCTGTGCTATGCTCCGCTCAATCTCTGCTCTTACATTGTATGCCCGAATGTGGAAAGAGGAGTGGGGGGCCCTTGCCCCTTGCGATGGTGTTTTTTTGTCTTTTGAAAGGAAAAGAAACTTTCATTAAACATTGGCTCTAGGTAAGTCACTAGAAACCAAAGGTACAACAGACTCCGGGGCATAACTCATTAGCATGGAGTCAGAGGCCAACATAGACATAGTTCTCTCCAAACCTCGTGAACAAGCTTGCATTTGAAAAATAAATGACCACAATCCTCATCAAACCTGTTGCAAACTAGACATATGGTGTCCAAACGGACCTTCCTTGGGGCAATATTTTGCTTCATCGGTAGACAGTTGTGTGCAAACTACCAGAGAAAGCTCTTCAATTTGTTTTGGCCTGCCGTTTGCCGCAGTTTATGCCAGGCGAAGCCTTGCACAATTTCAAATGAAGTGTTGGAGCTGGATGCATCTTGGTGTTGCTCATGGTCACACCACTGCACCACCAATTGTAGGCAGATTTTACTGAAAATTGTCCTTTTTCATCATAGTGCCATGCATCTCAGTGTTGTGATAGTGTTACATGATGGAACAAGTAAAATTCTTATAGGAGAGGATCAAGACGTGGGGTGTGCATCCTGTGCGGCAGCTTCATTACCCGTCGTCGTCATTGGGCAGCAATTTTGGAGGCGGCGGTGACCCGATTGTGAGTGGTGGCGATTTGGTGGTGACGGCGATTTTGGTGAGTGGCGATGGTGACTGCCCAAACCGGTAAGCACTGACATGGAGCGGATAAGTTTTTCTGATAGCTGGCATTGACCGGATCTAACTTTTCTCGATGGCAGCTATGAGATTTAGGTTTATGTAAGTGGTTCTGAAAGGAATTTCTGTTTTGGATATTTCTGCAACAGTTCTCCTCCTTTCACTCTAAAGAGCAAAGAAATAAACAAATCATCTCTGCAGTCGTGTGTTTGTGCACATGCCCCCATCAGCTGCATTCTAGGGATATCATAACACTAGTATTATACTTCCTGTGAAACACGGATGGCACGTGAAAAATGTCTGAAGAGTTTTCATACATAATGCTGAGCATCTTTCCACTGAAACATTGTAGCGCGAATCTTCTTCCGCTTTGCTGCCCGCCTTTTTGTCGTGTTCAGGGGAGAGGTCCTCGGCTGGACTTGGCGCGGCGACGGCATGGAGTCCGTCTTGGAGTGACGTCTGCTCTGGGAAGTTGTGGACACCATCATGCTATGGACGGAGATAGACAATGATGGTTTCAAAATAAGTGTCGCCGTCGGCTGCGATACTTAGATAAACGGCTGCATATATATTCTCCTTCAGAAAACAAGGCCGACGTGAATCATGGGGGCATAAAAAAAAAGTGAGGACAGTGTTCTTATTACGCCGATGTGACAAATACACTATATAGTGAGTACTACTAGTATCTTTCCAGCACGACATTGTGATGAAAGGCATTCTGGCGTTTTGCTAGCACTGATAATTCGAATCGTGTTCAGGAACATGTCCTGTGCTCGATCTCTATCGGCAGGCCATGTAGCGGCGTCGGCATGGGATCCCTCGCAAACGTGTCCTCCTTGCAGCACAGCTTCCACCGGAATTGCCTGAGAAGGTGGTGCATCGTGACCAGCGTCTCGATCCTGGCAAACTCCATTCCCACGCAAATCCTCGGGCCGCCGCCGAACGCCACGAACGAGCACGGCGGCGCCAATGACGACTGGTTATTCTCGAACCGGGACGGGACAAACTTGTTCGGATCGGGGAAGAGGGCAGCGTCCATGTGCGTGACGCCGGCCGTCCAGAACACCTGCCAGCCTTTGGGGATGGTGTAGCCGCCGAACTCGATGTCCTGGATCGTGGTCCGGAAGTTGCCGAAGATGGGCGGCACCACGCGTAGGGTCTCCAGCGCGACGCGCCACGTGAATTTCATCTTGGCCAGGTCCTCCCACGTCAGGGCCACGTCGTCGTCCTTGTCCTTGGCCACCTCGTCGTGCTCTGCGCCACGGGGAGATGAGCATGGTCGTGACGTGGTCAGAGAGAAATGACGATGCTTTTTATTGTGTGTTTTTAGATCCAATAATTTAACTTACCTTGGACCATGCCGGCCAGTGTTTGCGCGTCGCTGGCGAGGTGGCGAATCATGAATGTCATGAGGATCGACGACGTGTCGTGGCCGGCGACAAGAGCGACCATGGAATTGTCCACGATCTCCTCGTCGCTCAACAGCCGCGCACCGCTGTTGTCGTCGTCGGTGAGGCTGAGGAGGC
Source organism: Eleusine coracana subsp. coracana (assembly GCA_032690845.1). Classification (NCBI taxonomy): domain Eukaryota; kingdom Viridiplantae; phylum Streptophyta; class Magnoliopsida; order Poales; family Poaceae; genus Eleusine; species Eleusine coracana. The sequence continues at coordinate 48,376,623 of CM064430.1, forward strand.
ACGCGATGAGGCTGCTGCTCCGCGTGGCCTCGCCGCGCTCCAGCTTGGCCTTCGTCTCCCGCGTGATCTCCACGAGCAGCCGCCGCGCCCTTGCGCTGGCCCGTAGGCTCCGTCTGAACGCCGTGAACGGCAAGTCAACGGGCACGGACCACATGCCCTCCATCACGTGCTCGAAGTCGCCGGCGAGGGCGTCTCGCACGGCACCCCGCTCGAGGCCGAACAGCAGCGACGTGATGATGTCGAACGTCAGCCGCTTCATCAGCGGCATCACGGTCACGGTCGACCGCCCTTCCCAGCGCTCGTCGACGTGCCGCCGCACCTCGCCGTCGATTTTGCCGACGTAGAGCCGCAGCATGTCGGGCTTCAAAAACTCTGCGAGCGCGCCGCGGATGCGCTTGTGGTCGGCGCCGGCGAGGTCGAGGAGGCTCCGCTCACCGAGGATGCGCCGCACAGACCGGGGCTGCCGCATCACCAACGCGCCGCTGAAGAAGACGAACTTGTTCGCCGCCGGTCCCGTCACGAGCACCGTCGGCGTGCCGAAGAGCGACAGCTTCGACACGGGGCCGTACCGGTCGACCCGGTCCTGGATCCACCGCTCGGCGGTGTTGCCGCGCATGGCGCGGAGGAGGCCCAGGCTCTGGCCGATCACCGGCAGGCCGAGGGAACCCGGGGGCAGGTTCGCCGGGCGTTGACCCGTGGCTCTCCTGACGACATGGAGGATGACGGGTAGAGCGATGGCGATGAGCGCGAGGAGAAGCGGCAACTTCATTTGGACAACGAATGCTTTGCTTCAAAGGGTAGCGCGGTTCTGGAAACTCCTGACTGCTCCTATATACTACTGTAGTTTCTAGCGGTCTCATGTTGTTTACGTACTAATTGGTTTCTCATTGTTCTAGTGGTTTTTCTATCAAGTTGACTGCATTGTTTATCATGGTTGCACGAATGGGACCAGGAGTTGGAAGTCGTGAATCAAGAATCTCGTGTCACCAGAGAACTTCCGAGATTCCCCACACAAGAAGACAACCTAGTGCTGTCCAAACGAGTTGTGATATAAGGCGGATTCAAAGTGTTGTAAAACTCTTGTTGTATCAGATTTATTTTTTAGAAGAAGAACTCGTGATCTATATAAGCTTATTATTAAAACTAAGACCAACATAAAATAGGGTTTTAACCTTATAAATAGTTGAGAAGATATCTTACTGTAATTTTGCTAGAATTACTGAATAAAGAATTTGACCTCCTTATTCTTGTTGCTTTTAGTTTTTATTCTCTGTTTCGATCTACGTATCTAGGATCGTCGATAACTAAACACATTATCAACATGCTTTAACATGAGCTGACGAAATCTACTCCATATCTAATGGTATGTTTTTTGATTGATTTTTTTATGTTGACTCGTTACAGCCAAGATCTATTCATAGAGTTCTTTGCATTACCATTGCAATCTTGACTCGGTGCAGTCAAGAATCTCGCCCAAATCTAAAGAAGAAAACAGTAGTAGTGTGAGGTGACGAGCACCGCATGGCTCACCGCCCCTTGCGCATAAAGATGCCACCGGCTTTTTTGTTGGCAACAATTGATCTACATCAAAGTCGCAAGATCCGAAAGAAAAAAACAAACAAAACAGCATCAGTGCGAGGCGCCGAGCACCGCATGGCTCGACGCCCCCTACAAACTATGCCATGAAAGCGCTCGCGAGATCTAACGCTATCTCAAGCAAACAGCAGTGCGAGGCGCCGAGCACTGCATGATCATCGCCCCCTGTGACCTGCGCCATGAATGCACCACCCGCCCCACCGAAAACGCGCGACCAAGGCCATCACACCTGGTTGAGAGGCCTGATCTGCGGATCTACAAAATCGACAGAATATCAAAGAAAAGAAGACCTCGCGTGCTAGGGCACGTGTGAATCCTATCCCTAATGGGTGAAAAGACTCTATCATGACGACCACGCGAGAGCCTTTGGCCGCGTGAGTGTAAAAAAGACAAATTGGCCTATTGAGAGCACTCCGCCGATGCGAGCCACGAAGATGGCAAGAAGAAAAGATTGGCAGCGCGACCATCATATCTACCCTAACCTTAATGAAAAAAGGGAATCATGAAGATACATCTAAAAAAAAGGGACCGACGCCACCACGAAGGTGGCGGCTCAGCTCAGATCCAGCGCCACCGGCCTCCCCTGGCGGCACCTGGGCCCCATGCATCAAAAAGAAGAAATAAGGCCAGCCATGAAGGCACCGCGAGTAGATCTTAGCCGACATGAATGTTGCGCTCACAGATCTGCCCGTGAAGGACCGAGAAGGCGACCAGAGGGGGGGGTGAATGGGAGCTAAATAAAATTCTCAAAGAGAATTTGGCCTATATCCCAAAAACAACCCAGGCCAACCTCTAAATCGATCACCAAGACTACACACACCAACTTGTGGTGTACTAGCCCTAGGAGTGATCAACCACTCCAAAGAAACACAGCGGAAACAAAAAGGGAAGACGAAATGCTCAACAGTCCTGAACTGAACACTCATCGACAGTGCCGATCCCTGCCATCGGCAGTGCCGGTCGGCATCGGCAGTGCCGGTCACGCCTATCGGCAGTGCTGGTGCGTGTCATCGGCAATGCTGGTCCCACCTATCGGTAGTGCCGGTGCGGGATGCTGTCGCACTAGAACCTACAGACTAAATCAATCGACAGTGCCGGTCCTGGTCATCGGCAGTGCCGGTCGACCCCCGACAGAATAGAAAAAGTCTCGGGATCTTGTCAAATCTTCTCCAAAAACTAATCAAATGAACTCTAAACGATGCGATTTTTGGACCAGTGAATCCTCATCACATCACGACCCTAATCCTAGGAGATCAACTCAATTGGCTCAAGGAATCATCATGAATTTCAGATCTTGTGCCATGAACACCAAAAAGGAGAAACTTGAGAAATCTTTCAAATCGAAGGTGCTAGAGCTATTGACTCGATCAAGGATCCATAGAGGATTATTCTAGCTCATCCTAGCAACAAGTTTCTCAAGAAATCCGGGCCAAAAACTCGTCCAAAAGTGAGATCGAAAATCACCACGAAAATGCCTCCGAAAATAAGAAAAAGGGAATTTCGGGATTCAAGTAAAGAGGCACCACGAAAATGCCTCCGAAAATAAGAAAAAGGGAATTTCGGGATTCAAGTAAAGAGGGAAATCTTGAGCACGAAAATAATTCTCATATCATAGAAAAGTGCTTACAAGATTCATAGGTACAGGCTAGGAAGCCACCCTCTTCCTCCCACTATTTGGAAGAGCAAGAGATGTCTTTCACACACCCACTACTCTCCTCTCAAACATGAAGTCCTCTCCTAGCACTTTGAATAGAGTCCTAACACAAGGCTAATGGGAAGAGAGACACCTCTCCCACTAGCCACACCTCTCCTTATATAGGCCTAGGGTCTATTGTCCACATGACCACTTTACCCTTGACCTACATAACACACACACCTATCACCGGGGGCATAACCGCCCATCTTTTTCCTCATCGTCCGAATGCCATCAGACGCTTCATGTCTTTGCTTCATCTCAAAGCAAGCTCCGTGATGGTTGCACGTGCACTGTCAACCACCGCCACCGGTTTTGAGGCCCAAATCGGGAAACCGCCTTGCACGCTTCTCAAAGCGCGACTTCTCAATGTAGACATGTGTCACCTTGTCCCGCGATCCTGACCACCGGCAAGTCTCTCCCAGTCCCTATCCATCGGGCCCCCTTGTCACTTGCACCGGTATCCCGTTTGCCTTGACTTGGTCAACACGTTGTCTTCATCACCACCACGGTTTTGAGGCTCAACCGCGAAACCGTCCGTGCTTCTTGCCTCTCCACGTGTACGGTGTGGATCACCCTTGACTTCACCCGGCATCCCGATCGTCTGGCCCCAAGTCCCCTACTTGTGCCCGATCATCTCGCTGTTGACCGCCAAGTCGACTCCAGTGACCTATATATCATGAGACAAGCAAACACATTTCCCATCTCCTGCAATACCATCAATATCTCCACCAACTCTGGTTAGTCATAACCATGATATGCAAACCCATGCAATCCCTGGATTCCCGCATTTCAACTCAAACACCAAATCTGCTTAAGTCAATTACTCATCACAAATATAACAAACCATGGCACATATCCACATGGTTTCTAAATCTCCCCCTTGATGAGTACATTGACAACACCAAATGCACAAAGATTAGAGATTGAAATGTGAAGCCGAATAAGCACATTCAAATGGCCAAACTCAAAGAAAAGGTGAAAATAAGCTATCTAGCAAGTAGGGATCACAAAACCAAGAGTTGACAGAGAAAGCGACTTGAGACGCAAAGAATGTGAAAAGCGCAAGAAACCGCTCAAGATCATGATATGCTTCCCCTCAAGTTGTGGTAGGTCTCATGTAGTGCAAAACGGATCATATGAATTTCTTAGCATTATTTGTTTATGACCCCAAAATTTTCTCCCCCTTTGGCAATAAACTCATCAAAGAGGCAAAAGAACAAGCGAACATGCAATGCATGAAAATGCAAACCTAAGGAGCTTCAACAATTTTGCAAACAAGCATTTAACTTTGCTAACCATAACCATAGTGCCATGAAGTGTAAAGGCAATAGCTCCCAATCATGCAAAGATCAAAAATAGATAGTAAGACATAAACACCATGAGCTATACAGGCTAAGCAGAAAGATTAACTAGCTTAGATAGAATCAAATTTTGCTTATCATGAGAAAATCTGCCATCACATGTGTAAGTACTCTCATCCAAGGCAAAATAAGCATCAAGTGAATCATAAGAATCTAGCCAGTTTCAATCTCAACAAGAGCAACAAGCACTCGCAGAAAATAAGCTCTACAAATGCTCACATATGCAACAGAGACTCAGTTTGATCAAGTGATTATTATTTATCCTCATGTGTCCTCTTATCCATGCGGAGGGTCGCACGACTGGGTACGGCAAACACCCCGAGGCTTCAAGTCACAATGTTTAGATTTAGCATTATTGAGTAATTCTTGATCAAAGCACTTAGCAGATTTTTCAGGATTATGCACAAGACAAAAGAGCATGACTTTGCGGCAAAAGGAACACACGTTCCTACAATGTTACATCATGAGCTAAACATTTGTAAAGCCTTCCATTTCGCAAACACAAGGTGCCAAGGCCAAGACATCCTCTAGACTAGCCTTAATGCAAGCTTCAACAAGGATAAAAGCAATTATACACATGGTGAGCAAGTTTTAGTAAGATTAGATCATAAGATTCATAAGAAGCTTAGTTTACCTTTAAGATTAGCAAGTTGCTCACATGAGTTTATAACAAGCCATCTAGAAAATCTAAGCATGAGAGATTACCATCACATCCACACAACTTAGCTCAAGCTCAATCATAGCAAGGAGAAATGCAAGGAAGCATAAGAATCAAAGCTCATCTACCAATGCATATATTATATATGAGATGCAATGCAAAAATAGTAAGATACATATATACAAGAGAAAACCAACTCCCCCTCAAATGATGCCATAGGGATGACAAACACCAAGTTCCCCCCGAAGAAAAGCATGTCTCGAAGCATCTAGGGGCTTGGTGAGGATATCAGCTAGTTGGTTTTTGGTATCATTGTATTTGAGCTCAGCATCCCCCTTCTCAACATTGTCTCTCAAGAAGTGGAATCGCACATTGATGTGTTTGACCTTACCATGTTGGACTGGGTTTTTGGCTAAGCATATGGCACTAGAGTTATCACACATGAGTGGAATACCCTTAAAAGTTAACCCATAGTCTCTCATGGTAGATACAACCCATAGGATTTGTGAGCAGCGGCTAGTAGCAGCTACATACTCAGCCTCTGTGGTGGATTGGGCAACACTCGACTGCTTACGAGAAGACCAACAAATCAAAGAAGTACCTAAGAAATGGCAAGTACCAGAAGTGCTCTTCCTATCAATTCTACACCCAGCAAAGTCCATATCCGAATACCCAATGAGATCAAGAGATGAAGATGTAGAGTACCAAAGACAGAACTCAAGGGTGTATTTGAGATACCTGAAGATGCGCTTGACAGCCTTGCGATGAGTCACCCTTGGGGAAGCTTGAAAGCGAGCACAAAGACACACCGCAAAGTGTATGTCGGGTCTTGTTGCTGTCAGGTACAAGAGGGAGCCAATCATGCTCCTGTACTCCCTTTGATCCACCGCTTCACAGTCTTCATCAGGGTCAAGAGCCGTTGTAGTGGATATTGATGTAGACAATGGCTTCACATTGACCATGTCGAACTTCTTCAGAAGATCCTTCGTGTACTTGGCTTGATGTATGAAAGTGCCTTGCTTGCACTGCTTGATTTGAAGCCCAAGAAAGAAGGTGAGCTCTCCCATCATCGACATCTGAAATTCACTTTCCATAGCTTCCTGAAACCTGGACACAAGAGCATGAGAGGAACCACCAAAGATAATATCATCCACGTAAATATGAACCATTAGAAAGTCATTGCCATGCTTGAGAGTGAACAAGGTTTTATCAACACACCCCATGACATACCCACGCTCTAGAAAGAAGGTCTTAAGCCTAGCATACCATGCCCTAGGTGCTTGCTTTAGCCCGTACAAAGCCTTCTAAAGCTTGTACACACGGTTTGGGTATTTGTGGTGCTCAAAGCCAGGGGGTTACCTCACATACACTTCTTCCTCTATGAAACCATTTAGGAAAGCACTCTTGACATCCATTTGATAGAGTCTAATGCCCTTAGAGGCAGCAAATGCAAGCAAGATTCTAATGGCTTCTATGCGAGCAACAGGAGCAAAGGTTTCACCATAATCTAAGCCCTCCACTTGGTTAAAACCTTGAGCTACTAGCCTAGCCTTGTTTCTCACAACCTCACCATCTTCCCCATGTTTATTTTTGAACACCCATTTGGTTCCTATAACATTGACATTTTTGGGAGGCTCTACAAGGGTCCAGACTTTGTTTCTCTCAAAGTTTTCCAACTCCTCATGCATGGCATTAACCCAATGTTCATCAGATAGTGCGTGTCCAACATCCCGGGGTTCAAAGGTTGCAACAAAGAGAGAATCGGTAAAGCAAGCTAGATGTGCAGACCTTGACCTTGTTGTCCTCTCATAGAGATTACCGATCATCAGTTGAGGTGGATGTCGACGCTGAATGTGGTGAGGAGCCTCTTTCTCAGAGTGTACCTCCCCCTCAACCACAGCTGGAGCTTGCTCGACAGCTGCTGAAGTTGATGTAGAAGCTTCTGGACCCTCTGCTAGGGTAGTGGTAGCAGCAGGAACAAGCTCAGATGAGAGATGAAGTGAATCATCATCATCATCATCAAAGCCCTGTAGGTCCTCTTCTACAAAGATGCTCTCCTTCATCTCCTTGTCACCTGCAGACTCAATCACATTCCTTGCACAAGAGTTTGATTCATCAAAGGTTACATCGTAGGATTATACGATGGTGTTAGTCTCCAAATTCAAAACTCTGTAGGAATGACCATGAAGAGAGTAACCAAGAAAGATTCTATCAGAAGACCTTGACTCAAACTTATCAAGATTGCCACGCTTGAGAAAAAAGCACTTGCAACTAAAGGCACGCAAATGAAAAACCGAGGGCTTTCTCCCAAAATGCAGCTCATAAGAAGTCACATTAAGAATTGAGCGCAAGAAAATCCAATTGGAAACATAGCAAGCAGTGCTAATGGCCTCAGCCCAGAACCGCCTCGGAGTCCTATGCTCATCGAGCATCGTCCGGGCCATCTCCACTAAGGTTCTGTTCTTTCTTTCAACCACACCGTTCTGCTGGAGAACTCGAGGTGCTAAAAACTGATGCTCAATACCATGCTCAAGACAGAAAGCATCAAAGGAGGAGTTCTTGAACTCGGTGCCATTATCACTGCGAATTGCTCGTAATGCACCAGGGAGTTCCTTGAACAACCTCAAAGCTAAGCTCCAAAAGTGATGAAATACTTCATCCTTGCTCTCAAGAAAGTAGATCCAAGAGTAGCGAGAATAGTCATCAACAATCACAAGAACATACCACTTCCCACCCGCCGAACGAACCCGAGAAGGACCAATAGTGTCCATATGAAGCAACTCTCTTGGGCGTTCAGTCATCACTTTGATTGGTGGATGAGAAGCGGCAATCATTTTCCCATGATGACAAGGAGCACAAACCAAATCCTTATCAAATTTGAGATTAGGCAATCCTCGGATCAAACCTAGGCCACTCAAGCGACATAACAAGTCAAAGCTCATGTGACCCAGTCTCCTATGCCATTTCCAGAGGTCAGAAGAAGATTGAGCAAACAAGCACTTGTGAGAACCAGGAGAACCAGCAAAATCAGCCTGAAAAACTCTACCAATGCGAGAAATCCCATAAACCAAGGAACCACTCGAATCAAGAACACAAGAAGCATTCGACTTAAAGCGCACTTCCAAAACAACATCAATAAGCTGAGAGACAGAGAGGAGATTGTACTTGAGAAACTCAACCAAACCAACATCATTGAGAGTGAAGTTCTCATTTACCTTTACCGCGCCCCTTCCCTTCACTCTTCCTCTCTTGTCATCTCCAAAGGTCACATACTCCCGATGCTTCAAGGGAGTGAGGCTGGAGAACCACTTTGCATTTCCGGTCATGTGGCGTGAACACCCAGAATCCATCAACCACTTGTTCTCCAAGCCTCCACCTGCTGCCTACAAAGAATGAGAAGTGAAAGTCGATGGCTCAGTGCTGGGGTTAGTCAAAAAGCATTTGGGAATCCAGCACTTAATCATACGACCGGTAGTAGTCATCACGGTTCTTTGCACTTTATCATTCGAATGCATGGGACGAGAACCACGATGGGGAAAACGTGGCCTGTCAAAGCATCTTGACTCAAACCTTGAGTTGTGAGGATAGAAATCATCTGTGTGAAAGCCAAATACACGCGAATGACGCTCACCATGATGGGGAAAACGTGGGGCACCAAAGCGCTGCTACGCAAAGCCTCTGTTTCATGAATCAAAGCCATATGAGGAATGACCCTGTCCACGATAGGCACAAGAAAAAGAGCGAGGCTAAAAGTCAACAAAATCATCATAAAAAGCATCCCTAGTCAACTCAGCTTGCTTCCTCTCAATCCTCTTACGCCTATAATAGAATTCATTCAAGTGACCCTTGCGACCACAAAACATGCAAATGTAGACACCTTTAGGATTAGGCTTGGTTTGCATTGCAGGTTTGGGTTTTGGCTTCTCTATTTGCTTTGGGTTGAAGGAGGGTTTTGGATTGGGTGGATAGTATGTGTCAGTGGGTTTGATGGTGTTTTTCTCATCCTTGTAGCTGGAGCCAGGTACAAACTTACCCACATTCTCACTCTCCTTGTCACAACTCTCAAATCCCAAGCCCAAGTTATAGGTTGACCTAGAAGCACTCTCCTTCACTCTTACCAAATCACTCTCAATCTTCTCTTCACTCACTAGGGTTCTCTGGAACCTAGACACAAGATAGTCATTTTGCTGAACTAGGGCTTTGTTTTCCTCCCTAGTGATTACAAGCTTGTCCTTAAGAGAGACACACACCTCACAAGGTGGTGGTAGGACCTTAGAGCGAGTCTCATGAAGCAACTTGGACACAAGCTCTTTGACTTTGAGGGATTGAGTTTCCAACTCATCTATGAGCTTGGGGGCACTTCTGACAAGCACCCAAAAGAGTTGGTCTAGCTTTGAACTCATCAAGCTCCTTGAGGGCACTCTCAAGCTGACTGGCAACTTGAGCATGCACACTCTCCCTCTGTGCAAGATCACTCATCACAACTTGACAAGAATCACACTCAACAACAATGTCCTCACGAGCAAGCTTGGACCTAAGCGAAGCAATTTCAAAATCAGCACTCTCCAACTTAGACTTAAGCTCTCTACTCTCACGAACAGCATTGTGAAGCTTATCATCTTGCAAAAGCAGAACATCACGCAAATGATCAAGTTCAGAAGAGAGCTCATCAAGAGTAGGAGGTACCTCGCTTGTGTCAGAGTCGGATCCAGAGTCAGTGTCGTGGTCGTTCTTTGCCATGAAGCAAAGCCCGGTGAAGTCATCCTTCCTCTTGACTCATGGCTTTTCAACCTCCTCCTCCGAGCTTGAAAGGCCTTCGCTTGATGTGAGGTCGACATCGCTCAAGGCGACAATGCAGGCGCGTGTAATGGCCTTGCCGAACTTCTTGGAGTTCTTGCCCTTCTTGTAGAAGTGGTTCTTCTTCTGCTTGAAGTCTTCAGTGTTGTTGTCACGGTACCCGGCCTTCTTCTTCTTCCTGGGGCAATCAGCGATGAAGTGTCCCGGGTCACCGCACTTGAAGCAGGTTCTTAAACCACCTCTTCTCTCCTTCTGGTTGTTGTAGAACTTCCTGAACTTCCTTGTGAGCAAGGACATCTCCTCGTCAGGAATGCACTCCATCTGTTCATCGGAAGCAGCAACAAGAGAAAATAAAGCAAACTCCAAGGGAGACTTGTCAAGTGAGGGGTTAGTTCCATAAGAAGCACAACTGTGATCACCCTTCTGAGAACTAGAAAGCAAAGCCATGCTAGAAGCAGGAATAGCAAGATTAGGACGAGATTTCCTAGACAGTTCATAAGATTTTAGCTTTCTATACAGTTGCTCACAGTTCAGGGTATTGAATTCAGCAGTTTCTTCTAGAGCAGCAATTTTAACCCCCCAAACATTTTCATCAAGTGAGTACAGCAGTTGCTTAGCTCTATCATTGTCATTGTACATAAGGGTACCATAAGCCCGCAAGTTGCACACAATTGCCTCAAACCTATGAAAAGTGTCATCTAGTGACTCGCCCGATTTCTGTACAAAGGTTTGGTACTGTCTATTGTAAGAATCCTTACGCATAGACTTGACCTGGTTGGTACCCTCATGGTAAGTGCAGAGCTTATCTCAAATAGCATGAGCAGTGTCAAGGTGTGCAACCCTATCATGTTCGCACCTACCAAGTGCGGAAAGCAGAATATTGATAGCTTTGGAGTTGTTCTCATACCTGACTAACTCACCTACAGAAGCAGTGTTCAGGTCTTGTGGTATAGCATACTCCTGATCAAGAATCTCCCAAATTGCACATCCTTGACTTAGCAGATACGCCTTGGTCCGTGACTTCTAGTAGGGGAAGTCCTCTCCATCGAACATCCACAGCTTGACAGCACGCTTCTCCATGTCGCCTTCAGATCACAAAGCCGATGAAGATCAACTAGTGATCAAACCGGCTCTGATACCAATTGAAGGACCGAGAAGGCGAGCAGAGGGGGGGTGAATGGGAGCCAAATAAAATTCTCTAAGAGAACTTGGCCTATATCCCAAAAACAACCCAGGCCAACCTCTAAATCGATCACCAAGACTACACACACTAACTTGTTGTGTACTAGCCCTAGGAGTGATCAACCACACCAAAGAAATACAGCGGAAATAAAAAGGAAAGACAAAATGCTCAACAGTCCAGAACTGAACACTCATCGGCAGTGCCGATCCCTACCATCGGTAGTGCCGATCACGCCTATCGGCAGTGCTGGTGCGTGTCATCGGCAGTGCCGATCCCACCTATCGGGAGTGCTGGTCCCACCTATCGGCAGTGCCAGTGCGGGATGCTATCGCACTGGAACCTACAGACTAAACTAATTGGCAGTGCCGGTCCTGGTCATCGGCAGTGCCGGTCGACCCCCGACAAAACAGAAAAACTCTCGGGATCTTGTCAAATATTCTCCAAAAACTAATCAAACAAACTCCAAACAATGTGATTTTTGGATCAGTGAATCCTCATCACATCACGACCCTAATCCTAGGAGATCAACTCAATTGGCTCAAGGAATCATCATGAATTTTAGATCTTGTGCCAAGAACACCAAAAAGGGGAAACTTGAGAAATCCTTCAAATCGAAGGTGCTAGAGCTATTGACTCGATCAAGGATCCATAGAGTATTGTTCTAGCTCATCCTAGCAACAAGTTTCTCAAGAAATCCGGGCCAAAAACTCGTCCAAAAGTGAGATCGAAAACCACCACAAAAATGCCTCCAAAAATAAGAAAAAGGGAATTTCGGGATTCAAGTAAAGAGGAAAATCTTGAGCACGAAAATACTTTTCATATCATAGAAAGGTGCTTACATGATTCATAGGTACAAGGCTAGGAAGCCACCCTCTTCCTCCCACTATTTGGAAGAGCAAGAGATATCTCTCACACACCCACTACTCTCCTCTTAAACATGAAGTCCTCTCCTAGCACTTTGAATAGAGTCCTAACACAAGGCTAATGAGAAGAGAGGCACCTCTCCCACTAGCCACACCTCTCCTTATATAGGCCTAGGGTCCATTGTCCACATGACCACTCTACCCTTGACCTACATAACATACACACCTATCACCGGGGGCATAACCGTCCATCTTTTTCCTTATTATTCGAATACCATCGGACGCTTCATGTCTTTGTTTCATCTCAAAGCAAGCTCCGTGATGGTGCCACGTGCACCACCAACCACCACCGGTTTTGAGGCCCAAACCGGGAAACTGCCTTGCACGCTTCTCAAAGCGTGACTTCTCGATGTCGATGCGTGTCACCTTGTCCCTCGATCCTGACCACCGGCAAGTCTCTCCCAGTCCCTGTCCATCGGGCCCCCTTGTCACTTGCACCGGCATCCCGTTCGCCTTGACTTGGTCAACACGTCGTCTTCATCACCACCACGGTTTTGAGGCTCAACCGCGAAACCGTCCGTGCTTCTTGCCTCTCCACGTGTATGGTGTGGATCACCCTTGACTTCATCCGGCATCCCGATCGTCTGGCCCCAAGTCCCCTACTTGTGCCCGATCCTCTTGCCGTTGACCGCCAAGTCGACTCCAGTGACCTACACATCATAAGACAAGCAAACGCATTTCCCATCTCCTGTAATACCACCAATATCTACACCAACTCCAGTTAGTCATAACCATGATATGCAAACCGAAGCAATCCCTGGATTCCCGCATTTCAACTCAAACACTAAATCCGCTCAAGTCAAATACTCATCACAAATATAGCAAACCATGGCATATATCCACATGGTTCCTCAGCCCGCATTGGCTCAGATCTATTGTCCTATTGCAGAGCAAACAGACAAAGCAACAAACAAAAAAAGAAGAAAAAAACCGACGGGCCGGCCCAACCACGACGGTGGCGATGACCCGGACCCTAGCAGGGAGGGGAGCAGCATCATCACAAAGAAAACAAAGATCAGATCAGGCCCACCACGGGAGCCATCACACAGGCGCGCGGCCTAGATGTGAGGTGCACCAGGCCCCGCCATGGAGACGACGCGCTTGGAGGCGATGCTGGCTCACCACCAAGGAGGCGCCGACCTGACCCATAGCTTGGACCCGCTCCAAGGCCCACGCGTGAAATAGCACCGCTGCCCCCCCCCCCCCCCCCCGGCAGCTACACGCTCGAAGCCGCGTTGGGGGGGGGAGCCGTCGCCTACCCACCTTCACGTCGCCCGACCACCTGGCCCCGCCTTCACGCGCATAGCACGCCTGCCGACACCTACCCTTCGATGGGCCTGCTCCTGCCGTGACCCACGCTCCGCCCGCAAGCCATGAGGGTGAGGCATCCCGGGCCGACATGGTTGGCCCCGCGCCTGTTCCAAGCCCACGGGTCTGGGAATGCCCTTACCCAGCTGCAGATCAGGCCCAAGCACCGCATCGCCAAGCGAGCAGACCACCAGGAAGGTATGCGAGCCGCTGCACCTGCCAGCATGAAGCTCAGGTCAGAAGCAGCAAACAAGGTGGCGCCAGATCTAGAAAAGAGAGCAGTGAGAACGGCGGCCAAGAAAAAAGACAGAGAGTGAGGGGGTGAAGAAAATTAGGGTTGCAATCCTACTCCTCCCTAGTGCTGTCCAAAAAGCCCGTGGGCCATGGGCCGGCATGAAGGACGCAAAAAAAACACGACATGGCCCACTCAATTTAGGGCCCGTGCCGGCACGGCCCTGTGGTAAGGGTCATGCTTGGGCCGATGGCCAGGCCCGAGGGCCGGCACGGCACGACCCAATAAAGTTTGTTTAAATATAATTATATTTATCTTATAGTCAAAAAAGAGTTTCTCAGTGCACTGGTAAGTCATCTCATTGATTTAGTGGAAGTTTTGAGTTCAAATCCCACGATCCACCCTATTTCTCTTCATTTTTCATCACTTTTAAGTGTTGATGGGCTGTAATTGAATTATTGGGTCATGTGTAATCACGTGCCTAGTAGGCCGGCCTAGCACAAATTTGTATTTTAGGGTCGTGCCATGGGCCGGCAGCTGAGCCCTAAGGCCGTCTCGGCACAGCACGAAATGGCCCATGGGCCGTGTCGGGCCTTTTAAGGCCCGGGCCATGCTGGGCCGAGCTGCCCATTTGGACAGGTCTACTCCTCCCTCTTATATAGCACTGCAAGGAAGATGGGCATGTTTGCGGCAATTTGGGCCGCATTTTGGCCCAATATTAGCCCAAATACGAGGAAATATCTGAATTCTTGCAATAAAGCCCTCAAAATTGTTGGTTTTATGATTAAGTCCTAGTTTTCTCGCAAACTTAATCCTGACTCTTTCAAGAAGAAAATAACAGTTCATATTTTGCATAACAGTCCTTGGTGATTATGAAAATTACCTTGTGGGCACAGAAATTGCAGAATGACTAGAAATTGCACAAAGCACCATTGAATTGTCGGATTTTATGATAAAATTCTGGTTTTTTCTCGTAGAAACAACCTTGATTTTTTCAAATATAGTCCCATCATATAATTTTGCACTAAGGTCTTCAATTACGAAAATTACCATTGGTCCATAGAAAATGCAAAATAACCAGAAATTTCATGGGAGAGTGTTATTTTGTAGATAACACCCCACATTTTTTCATAGTTATATTAGAATGGACTATGATCCTTATAATATATTGTTTTTATGGTGTATTGATCATTTTAATGCAAAAACACCAATAAAATAACTTAGACATAAAGTTTTTTTTATACCACCATATTTATGCTCCTATTACTTGGATACATCACTTGGATACATGAAGTAATCCTTTGCACAATGATATCTCATAGACATCTAACCTCATGAAGGGAGAGTTTGAAGCACTTACTCCCAATGGAAATAAGTACCGGTCATGGGCAATTGATGTTAAAATACTCCTTTGAAGCAAGGGAAGACGGTTTTGCCCAAATAAGGAGATTCTCTCGCAACATAAGCAGAGAAAGCTAAGGCTCTACTTTTCTGAGATGTCACTTAAATGTTGCATTGAAGAATGAATACATAGTTGAAAGAAGCCCTGAGATCTTGTGGGACTCATTGCATGAATGCTTTGAGTAGATTGAAATAGTCTTACTCCCCACAGAAGTCATCATAAAGATGAATTCTAGACTACAAGACCAAGAAAGAACATTGATTTTGAGTTGGAAGAAGGTGTGCATGAAGATTTCAAGTAGTCTCGTAGACTACCTAGAACCAAATCTATGCATTTGTGATAGGGGTGCATTATGCATTCATTCCTAGAAGGAATTAGGTGGGTTATCCATGTATTCTCACGAAGAGAAAACATTCCTCATTAATATATCATATTAGTGTGTGTGAAATTCTTGCATTATTTTACTCCATTATTTATATTTTATTGTATCATGGAGTACAATAGCTATGGATGAGGAGCTTTGTCTCATAGACAGTTGCACTACTGCCACCGTTCTAAGGGACACTTGTTATTTCCAAACACTACGAAAGTATGATGGAGATACAACTACTATTATTCACAATGATACTCGGATTGTTCGCACTTGCAGGGCCACAATCGTCCTCACAATCGAAGTGCAAGTGGTAATCCATGAAACATTACTTTATTCTCAGTATACTCAAACATTGTTATGCTTTAAGGACTTCCATCTAAATGGATTTCATGAAGATACCAATGACAAATGGAGGCAAAGAACCTCTCATTATGATCAATATGATGCAAAGAATATTGAAGAATTCAAAGAGTTACAACTTGAAGACAATAGATTTCTCAAATCTAGAAGATTTTTGTGCTTCATATCTACAAAAGGGAAACTAATCACTTGACCCAAGTTTAAGATTCAAGCAAAATCGATGATAGCATGACCGCTATTATAGAATTGCTCATTGCTTTCCTCTTGTTGGGTGCATGCAGTGTTGCACGCAGCAGCACTAGTTCGATTGAGGTTATATGCTACACATCAACAATCACCATTAGATATGGTGCGTGTTTCCCACTTACAAAGATTTGGATGTGTTGAATACATAGAAATCCTTCCACCTCAATGAACTTGATGAGGACATCACTCCTAAGGATACATGCAACACTCCTCCAATTCTAGACTTGCAAGGTCCAATGACTAGAGTTCGTGCACGACGACTAAATTTAGAGGTGAGCTCGTTCCTACATTCTTCATTATATGTCACTTTTGAGAATGGTTTGCTACCTAATGATTATATTGTAATTAGGAACCATGGAGAGGACCAGGAGATGATGGGAGAAGGACTTGGAGACGTGGAGGACCAGCAAGGACGTGGAAGCCAAGGTGGAGGCCCAACCAAAACCGACTTCGAGTCTGTTTCGGGGCTCAGGACCAGTCTGCACTAAAACGGAGGCCCAGGACGCATACGGACTCGGATTTGGATGTTCTACATATGCACGGAAAGATAAGAAGAAGACCTTTCCAATGCCACCGGTCTCATATCAAAATTCATCCGGAGTCATCGGGAATCGTCGAAACAAGAGAGAGTCCAGAATCTGTTTCGGTGCTGCGTCGCCTGTTTTTGGCCTTTGGGCTTTGTATCTAGTTGAGCCCAATTAGGAGCGCGTCCAGAGGGTCTTGCACGACCCTAGGGTCTTTATATACAGCCGCCGCTGCACTATTAGGGGCGGGTTTTGCTTAGATTATTCTGTTCATAACAGTTTCGCCGTCATCACGGTTTGTGAGACCCCAACTTCGTGAGATTCATAATACATCTGCAATTGTGTTGCTTTCTTCTTTGTTCTTGCTTGTGTTCTTGATTCGCAGGCAGGGATTAGCCTTCTCGGTGAGGTCAATCGTTTTAGGACGGTTGATAACCAGAGGAGACGTCGTGCTGCGATTGCGGGGTTTAGAACGTGCTGTTCTGAAGCCGGATCGATTTGTGTGTCGCCTTCGATCAAATCAACGTATCTCGAACCTTTCGGAAGATCGGGAACCCTTGTCCACATCAGAACTGCAATGGGTGCACAATGGAAACTTGAAGTTTACGTTGGCTATGAAAGCCCATCCATGCATGCGACTCGGTTTGTTGGTTGTATTTTTAGTGAAGATTATTTTTTGATATTAGGGGGGAGGCAACTATCTCACTAGAGGCGAATATTGAGAAATAGATTAGGAAGCTAAAGGAATTCACGGAATGGATCCTTGCACCAGATAAAATGAACTCAAAATTTAGCATATCCTCCACCTGCAGAGCATTGCTAAAGGACACACAACAGAAACTGGACATAGTGTATGTCTAGTTCACTGCATATGAATTTACAAAATGTGCATGAAATTATTGAAGATTTTTCACCATAATAGCATATATGAATGGGCACTCACATGAAGTGAGAGATGGACCAATCTTGAAGGTACATCGTTGAAGCTCATCATAGGGGATACATGTGTAAATATGCTACTGAATGATCTGATGATGGCATTAGGGGGGAGAATGCCCGTGAAATTAATGCCTTATATATTTTTAAGAAGAAAAATGATCATGATCATTAATATTTCTAGAAGGAATATATTCACGCACTACATATGAGCATGAAGCTCAAATGGATGCCAGATAAATTTGCATTGAAGCAAAGAGGAGTGCAACTTGAAGTTACAAATTAGAAGCTATATTTTACATGAAGTAAAATAGGCATTGATCATGATGGTAGAATGACATAGAAGTCATTTATTCCATTCTTATGGATAATTATAAATTCTAGAGTTGATCACTCATTGAAGAAACTCCTCACTCATAGATTTCACGAAGATATGATCTCATGAAGAGAGCATTATGAAGATGAACCCATTATTATAAGCGCGTATATATAGTAAGGGAATACATAACAACCATGATATGGTATTGAATCATCTTGAAAGATGAATGTGGGAGAGAATTGAAGTATTGTTAACAATATATCCTATTGTTTCTCTTATGAGAATCTAGATCCAGAAACAAAGTACATGGCATAAATGCTTGTAGCATTTACATCGGGTCAATGAATATAGAAATTGAGAATGAAGCATAAATAATGGTGAAATTTATGATTCATAAGTCATGAAGACTTATACTCCTACACGTAAAATATTTTGATTATTTCTGACAAGTCATATTGAATAAATGCAGTGACTCAAGTGGATTATGTAAATCCATATGATGAAATCCTTGAAGGATTTAATATCATAACATCTGAATTATTAGTGATGAGAAGTCTCACGAAGAGCATCTCATTGAAGAAACGCATCTACGAAATAGCATCACTTAATGCAAAGTCTCACGAAGAGCATCTCCATAGAAGAGATACATCCACGAAGGAATATGTTAGTGAATGACTTTACCAGTTGAATTATCAAATAAACACCACTGATCCTTGAAGGATTTCTACCTGATTTGATTAATATAGAGTCATAAGTACTTCAAAAGTACATGCTAGCAACATAGATATGATTTCATAGGATACCACGAAGGTATTTGGTGTAATCCCCAACTAGAAATGAAGAGTGGTGTATGATTTTGAAGATCTTAATTAAATATTGCATTACTGTAGCAACTTCTACTTTTCCAATCATATGAAAGGAATTATCCTTTGAAAGGATAAAATAATTCTATTGCACATATCAAATAAGTGATAGTTTGACTATGTCAAACTCATATGTGCACGAAGCACATTGTTCCATTACTCTCATTCCAATCATAGAAGAATTGTGGGAAAAGTCTTTTCGTGATTTAGCACTATGGCAATATTTCTTATCATTGCTTATATGCATTTTTGAAGAATATATGACAAAAACATTGAACACGAAATTCAAAGAATGTCCATGTGAGGGGGAGCATATTGAATAGTATGACTTATTTGTTTTGATCACAAAGATCATATTTTCTATTCATAAAGAATAGACTATCATGA
This sequence comes from Eleusine coracana subsp. coracana, assembly GCA_032690845.1. NCBI lineage: Eukaryota > Viridiplantae > Streptophyta > Magnoliopsida > Poales > Poaceae > Eleusine > Eleusine coracana. Next base: position 48,395,787 of record CM064430.1, read on the forward strand.
AGATAATAACAAAGAAAGTTATGTACTATAATTTTTCCTTTGTGAGTTTTACTCGAAGGTTTCTCACGTAAGGTTTTTGATAAGACAATACATCTGCTAGCAAGATACAACTTGGCACTGACCATGTGACACTAAAATGGAATCAATAAAATCCTATGAGATCATCACGTTATTTGAAGCTGACAAGGAATGCACTTGGCTCAGCAGGATGCCAAGCCAAATATCAGATTCTTGTGGATTGACGCACACTCCATCCCCTACAATTATCTATAAACATAATAGAGCTTGTATTGCACAAATACAATTGGGATCTATAAATTCGAATAGGACAAAGCATATGTTACCTAAAATTCTTTCATATGCATGAATTGCAAGAGAAAGGAGAGATTTTTGTAACTCATGTCTGATCTTATGACAATCTTGCAGATATGTTCACAAAGCCATTACCACTCTACACTTTTGAAAAATGTCGGTTTGGTATTGGTATGAAGAGACTTAGAGAAGTGCTTGGAATAGAGGGAGAACTTCCCTAAGTACATCACATTCCCAAATTAAAAGAATTATCTTGAAGATAATTCATATCATTCATAAAGATCGATAATTATTAGTCACGAAGATTATAGCATTGTACTCTTTTTCCCTTATGAGTTTTCAATATGAACTTTTCTCGATTAGGTTTTTGATAAGGCAATGCGCGCAATGCAAGTAACTGTAATATATGCCCTGTTCTTCATTTTTTCCACTGGGTTTCTAAGGAGTTTTTATGAGACATATTTATCATGATAAAGAGCCCAAGGGGGAGTGTTGTAAATGCTTGTTGGGCTAGGCCCACCTTCTCCTGGCCCATGTGGGCTCAATATCAAAACTGGGCCCGACATGAAGTAGGGTTTCCCCCTTATAAATAGTTGAGGAGATACCCCATTGTAATTTCGCCAAAATTACTAAATAAAAAATTTTGTCTCCTTATTCTTGTTGCTTTTAGTTTTCGTTCTCTGTTTTGACCTACATGTCTACAATCGTCGATAACTTAACACAAAGCACACACATTTTTGTCCAGCTCAAGCAGGCCACATGTCATGCCGTATATGGGTCAAGGACACAGAGACGGCACGGACATGGTAGTCCTAAAATATTATATTAAATAAATATAGCATATATGTTATATATGTAAACATGAGAATCAATTTCATATAGTAATAAGGCTATCCTTTTACTTGTCATGTCGGGGCAAGCCAAATTTTTTATGCTTTAGGCTGGCCCAGTAAGCATGGCCCATTTGGATACCTCCAAGTCCGCACAGTTTTTTGGTGGGCTAGCTTCCACTCTCGTCCCAAACGTGGCACGACAGACGGCACACCATGATCCAAAATGATTTTTGTGTCGTACTGGTCCGAGATTCAATGTGCAAGACCAATTCATCCTTGGGTCGTGTTGTGTCAAGTGGGTTCCCGCCTGCGGCCTATCCTTCTAATCAGATCAACATGGTTTGGTTCAACATTTATTTCAAATGTATTGGTTCAGCATTTCATATGTACCGCTATAAGTGATCATGATATCTCTGCGAGGTTAGAAGAAAAGGAGAAAGTTTAAATTTCAATTTTCTAACGAGCTAACACGAGCTGAGTGACATCCACCCTTGTGTGTGTGTGTGTGTGTGTGTGTGTGTGTGTGTCAGGGATCAAAAAACCAATTCAGAACAATTTTTTCTTGCCAAAAACCCGTTGGTAAACTAGAAAAAACTGATCGAAAACCTGTTTTGCTACAGTATAGAAGGTCAGTTTTGTGATAAACTGGACATCCGGTTTCACCAAAAACCGTGAAAATCATCTGGTCTTCAACGGTTTTTGAACGGTGTGTGTGTGTGTGTGTGTGTGTGTGTGTGTGTGTGTGTGTGTGTGTGTGTGTGTGTGTGTGTGTGTGCGCGCGCGCGCGTCAGGGATCAAAAAACCAATTCAGAACGATTTTTTCTTGCCAAAAACCGGTCGGTAAACTAGAAAAAACTGATCAAAAACCCATTTTGCTACAGTATAGAAGGTCGGTTTTGTGATAAACTAGACATCCGGTGAAAGTGGACTAGACCGGTTTCACCAAAAACCGTGAAAATCATCTGGTTTTCAATGGTTTTTGAACGGTGTGTGTGTGTGTGTGTGTGTGTGTGTGTGTGTGTGTGTGTGTGTGTGTGTGTGTGTGTGTGTGTGTGTGTGCAAAGCTAGTTGATTCATGAAGGATTTGGATGTGATATTCAAACAATGGTGAAAGGATTGGGAATGAGTTGCTAGCTAGTTTTATAGGCATCTGGATGCAAAAACACATAGGAACGGTGGAAATGAATTTTTGGTTCTAGAGGGATATAGATGTAGATATTATAGAAGAATGGTGGAAGGACAAAGGAATACATAATTCATGAAGGATCTATATGTAAGATGAGCTTTTGCATACCTAACGTTGTCTATCTCTTAGAGAGAGAGGATCCAACGGCTAGAATATGTTAGATGATGTGGTGTGGCTTATTTACAAGAAAATGCATGCGTTTTAGAAGTATATAGATGTGCCCAGGCACTTGCCAACGAGTTTTGAAGGCTAGAAACAAGGTGTGACATGCAGTACCAAGTGAAAGTCTCAGTGAAACTTGTGTGGGTGCAAAGAAAATAATGTAATGTGTCTCCAAGCAGTTACTCAAAAGACATGAAATAGGAAAAATATTTATTGCTTAGGTCAATGGGTGGAGATAGAACATCCTGAACAATGAGTTAATGGTATTTTTATCCCTCCTAATAATACCATTAAAATCATAAAAAACACATGAAGTGCTTATTACCGATGCAACATCAAGCTTTCGATGGCAATTTTTAGAGCTTGATTCTTTCAGTGGTATTTTCATGAAGCCTTGAACTTTTAGGGTTGCAAAAAAAATGTTCCCAACAAGTAAAAAGGAACAAAATGGTAAAACTGATAAAATTTCTCAATTACACAACAAACCAATCTATTAAGACATAGTCCATGCCTATTGATTACATAGAAATGACACTCCAAATTATTCCGGATAACACACATGTATTTGAAAATGCATACACACATGTACTTACCATACAACAACCTTACTTCCAAACATATACAAACCATAATAACAATTGTACCATAGAATTATACCAAGCATTATGTCACAAAATATGGTGCAAGCACAATTATGTTTATTCCATCCACAATGTCCCTTCACTTAGTATTTTCATATACCATCAAAGTCCAGAGTGTCCATGCCGACCATAGGTGACATCCCGGAATCCTTATATGAGCTTGCACCTATGGTGGAATAAAAGGGCATAGTTGGGTCCATGAGGGGACACAATGGATCCATATCAATGGAACAGTCTTGTACCATGGGAACTTGTGTGGGATCAGCGAATGTCATGTTCTTCTCATCAATCTCATCATTGACCATGGCCTCATGGAATGGCAGCATCGGTGGATCATTGTTCTTTGAGCCCTTGTTGGACAACTTACAAATCACCCATTCCTCCTAATTATACATATTTCAAACCACCAAAAAAGGAATTAAATTCAATGAGAACTTAAAGATCTAAAGCAAGTAGACATATATGAAGTGCATATCCATGTTTCAGATAATACCTTGGTGATGATCGAATTGGAGCTTGTTGTTGGGTAGATCTTGCCACTACCTTCTAGTCGAAACTCATGCATGACCCAATCAGTCTTCTCACCCTTTGGAGCCCTACCTTTGTAGAAGACGAGCGTCTTCTTCATGCCGATGATAGTTGGCATCATGGCTCCAGCCTGATAGATCTCCTTGTCTTTACCTGTGGCCTTCCAAAAGCCAGCATCTGTGGCACGATTTATCCTTCGCCCTTTCTGGTACTTGTGGTCCCTTAGGCAATAGAAGTACCACTCCTTCTCTTCCCCCATTTTTGCCATCCCTGTACCATGTGTTCAAGCACAATTAATCACAAATCTCAAGGATACATATTTATGCATTGAATGGGAATTTTATTTAAGCATCCTTACCTTGGAGTTCCCATGGCTCGTACTTGTTGAGATTAGCCTCTCTAATGGCAACAGCAGCAAAGTTGCTATCACGCACCTTAGGTATAAGGTAGAAGGTGATGATTTCCTCATCAGTTGGGTGGAACCGAAATCCTGGAGGAAGCTCTAGGCCAACATCGTTGCCTCTGCTTCGTATCCCTTCCTGGATTTGCTGGTCTCCCATGATTCTCAAATCCTTAAATGACCAAGAACACCAACAACCTAAGAAAGCAATTATATAAAAAAAATATGGAGTACGGAATGAGAGTGAACCAAACATACAATGGAAAATCTCAATAAATATTGTCCTTCTGAATATCTTAAGGATATCCAAGATCGATGAAGGTTTGTAAGGCAATCAACCTTTGATAGCAAGGCTTTAAATAGCCTTGAAGCTTTCCAAAAGCCACTTGCTAGAGAAGTCCTGCAGCCTTTTTTTTCCCGATGTCTTTTTTTCTGGTGTCAGTTTCTACTAGACATGGAGCTCTTTCACACGGTGCCATGCTAGCCTCGTGCCGCAAGGTCACTTTCACCCGTAGGATCTGTGTCTCGTAGTGAAAAATCTCTCTCTCTCTCTCTCTCTCTCTCTCTCTCTCTCTCTCTCTCTCTCTCTCTCTCTCCCTGCCCAAATCATGATATCTACAAATATCTATGTGCTGGCATTGTTCATGCATGGTTTCCTTTTTCTCTCATATCTATGCAGTGCCATGCAACTAGTGTGCATGATATGTGTCATCATCATGTGCATCACCAAGTCCATTTATAAGTTCTCTTAGATAGTTGTTACAATAGTCATAATTGTTGCAAGGATAAGGCTAGAGACGACTTGTCATAATGTCATGGTCTTCTCATCAACACAAGGTTATACTCAGTCTATCAGTTTGATGCAAGGATAATGTGTTCAAAATGGTTCCCCCGTACGCCATATTTGCTGGCATGCATGCTGATGTCATATATCTATATGTTTGACCAGACACAACCTGCCTTTCGGTGCAAAAAGAAATGAAAAATATGGACAACTCTAATTTAGTCTATGTGAATGACATTTATATAATATCCAAATATCTAAGAAGATTTGCCTAACCTTTACCCGCGCCGAACCCCCAAAACCATGAGCCGTTAGCCAGTTACGAAGGAAACAGGGGGCGGGTGCCAACTTTTTGCTTATTTTGGGCAGGCATCCATGGAAATTTTTTAGTCTTTAATTATTTCACAAATAGTAGATGGGGCTATTTCATAGTAACCATTGCAAAATCACACAATCTCATATTTGGGCAAATAGGACCCACCTGTGTCACTGGGCAATTTTGTAATGGCTCCAATAAATTTATTCCATAATAGATAGATTATTCAGTATTGTCGAACATGTCTTTGAGCATATATGTCAACATAATTTACTTTTCAGACCATGTAAGATGACATGTCATGCTCACTTCCTTTTAGACATATAAATTGCATGGTATGCTTATGTATATAAATTTTGGTGTTTTTGAAACACACCTTCCTGACCCAATCTCACAAAAGAAGACCAAGATAAGGGCCTATAAGTTTATTTATTAAACCAATCACTTTGAGACGGTGTGAATTGTAGGTGAAATTTTCAAACAAAATAAATATAGCAAAAAGATTGAACTAAAAGAGAGGTATTCATTAATTGATAGGAGTACTATGATATTACATTTTGTAGATGAAGGACGCACTGAAACCATGTAGCTAAGGGAAGGAAAGTGAGAGAACACAGAACCAAGAATACACACATCAAGATAAGTCCAGAGATGGGTTATGTGTGTCACGTTAATTCATTTATCATGCTGGACAACGGATGTGTGAGGTTTGAGGGGTAATCTCAACTTAATTCTTTTATGTGTCTATAAATTAGGATTATAATATTGATTAAAGGTGTAAAATGGTCTAGTATAGCAATCAATAGGAGTAAAACAAACCAAATAATAGTTGAGGGATTTATGTGAACTTCGGTCATACTTGAGGGGTGTAAAGTGCACTATATTTAGATCTGCTGTAAATTTCATATATTTTTTCCCTGAGCACCATGCGGCTGAATCTGATCGATGGCCTTTGTCATTGATTGCAGCAGTTGGTGGAATGGAGCAAGTGAAGAATCCAGCCTTGCCTATCTTTGTAGTTGGCAAAGTGGCAATTTACACCCTGTTAGTGTTCGTTGGCACAATACTAAAAACGGAATGTCCCTATGTGCATCCGGAAGCACAGATCTGGAAAATTATTTTTTCTTCACATCAAATCAAATACACACAGAGGTGGCGTGAAATGGTAATATATGTGATGAAACTGTAATTTGCAGTGCCATTCGTGAGACAAATTTTATTTCACATGTATCTGGGTAACAATCAACCAAATGTGCTCGACATTGATGGAAAGATACCGTGTCCTCGTACACATACACTGGATTATAATTGGAGCATGGCACATAAACATGTAAAGAGCATGGAATCTATTAAAAAAATAGGGAACAAACTAAAGTACTGTACAAAGATGGCATTCTTGAACAAAGTTTCCTTGTCGTCCCTTTCATGTTTTCAGCTTGTACTACATGCTGGCCACGCCATAGACAAAACAAAAGTTTGTAAAAAAAATAGATAGCAGGAAACCATCCCATTTTCACGGTGTAAGATGCTCATCCACGTCCTAACATAGCAGTGTAAGTACCACACCGAGATACCGCTTTGTCCTCTTGAGGACAAGGCATCGATATGGTCGACGGCTAAAGCACAGGGAGCACACCACGATATATTCCACCCATCTCTGTTATCCCTGCAGAACACGAAGCTTGGGCACGACGACGACAATGGCAGCTTCCATGGTACTCGCACTACTCATCGTTGTGCTCACGCCGATCGCGGTATATCTGGTGGCAAGAACCAAGAAGCCACCAGCGCCGGCAAACCTGCCCCCGGGCTCGCTGGGCCTGCCGGTGATCGGGCAAAGCCTGGGCATGCTCCGCGCGATGCGTAGCAACACCGGCGAGCAGTGGATAAAGCAGCGCATCGCCCGGTACGGCCCGGTGTCGAAGCTGTCCCTGTTCGGCGCGCCGACGGTGTTCGTGACGGGCCCCGCGGCGAACAAGCTGGTCTTCTCCAGCGACGCGCTGGCGCCGAAGCAGCCCCGGTGCCTCCCGCTGATCCTGGGCCGGCGCAACATCCTGGAGCTCGTCGGCGACGACTACCGGCGCGTGCGCGGCGCCATGATGCAGTTCCTGAAGCCGGACTCGCTGCGGCGGTACGTGGGCGCCATCGACGCCGAGGTGGCGCGCCACCTGGACGCCGAGTGGGCCGGGCGGCGCCGCGTCACCGTGCTGCCGCTGATGAAGCTGCTCACGTTCGACATCATCGCGACGCTGCTGTTCGGGTTGGACCGCGGCGCCGTCAGGCGCGAGCTCGCCGACGCCTTCGCCGACATGCTCGAGGGGATGTGGTCCGTGCCGCTGGACCTGCCGTTCACGGCGTTCCGCAGGAGCCTCAGGGCCAGCAAGCGGGCAAGGAGGGTGCTCGAGGCGACGCTCAAGGAGAAGAGGGATAAGCTGGAACGGGGCGAGTCGTCGCCGGCGGACGACCTCCTGAGCTGCCTCGCCAGCTTACGGGACGAAGGGAGTGGTAGGCGGCTGTTGACGGACGAGGAGATCGTGGACAACGCCATGGTCGTGCTCGTTGCCGGCCACGACACGTCGTCCGTGCTCATGACCTTCATGATGCGCCACCTCGTCGGGGATCCGGCCACACTTGCCACCATGGTCCAAGGTAACAAATTACAAGAAGCCATTATTTAACCATGTCACAATGACCCTTTTCGTGGCCGCGACATGGTTGATGCAGTCTCATACACCTGTCTGCATCATGATTACAGAGCACGACGAGATCGCCAAGAACACGGCCGAGGGCGAGGCGCTGACGTGGGAGGACCTGCACAACATGAGGTTCACGTGGCGTGTCGCCCTCGAGACGCTCCGGTTGATCCCGCCCATCTTCGGAAGCTTCCGGCGAGCGCTGGAGGACATCGAGTTCGACGGCTACCTCATCCCCAAGGGGTGGCAGGTGTTCTGGGCCTCCAGCGTGACGCACATGGATCCCGGCATCTTCCCAGAGCCCGACAAGTTCGACCCGTCCCGGTTCGAGACCCAGGCGCCGCCCTACTCGTTCGTCGCGTTCGGCGGCGGGCAGAGGCTGTGCGCCGGGATCGAGTTCGCGCGGGTGGAGACGCTGGTCACCATGCATCACCTGGTCAGGCGCTTCAGGTGGCGGCTCTGCTCCAAGGCAAACACCTTCGTCAGAGACCCAATGCCGTCGCCCTTGCATGGGCTCCCCATCGAGCTCCAGCACAAAGACCAGCACGATCTGACGTGACATATGTACATGTACTTATTAAGAAACTCACGCCCTTTTTGGAACAATAAATTTATGGGCAACACAGGCCGTGTTACAATCTTGGATAGTGTACAATCCACACCCTCCATCTTTCAAACAAAGATCCACAGCTAGCCAGCAAGAGCTGATATAAGGTGGAATACAAATACAGTGCACCTGCTTACAATCACATCCTTGCTTTGCATAGAATAGAAACGTCTATTGTGACACGGTATGTTTCAACTACGAAACATTGTATAATCTTCCACTGTGTTGCTAACGCACAATTGTAATACCACACGGGCCACCTCGAAAGGACAAGGTTTTATACAATATATAATCTAATAATCAAACTAAAGACCTTCAACCTGGTGAGACAATATGAACATAGTACTTCCCCACACACCAATCCATTCAGACACAGTGCCATTTCCATTCTTCCCAATCTAACACTTGTAATCCTAATAGCACCAAACAAGACAAGAAAAGGGGGTAACCAACAAATGAAATTAACTCAGATGTCAAACAATCGATTTGGCCCTAATTGATAAGTTGCTGCATGTTGATTCTCCATGATGAAGCCAGCTGCTTCATTATCTGAACAGGCGTTGCTCCATCCCAATCATCGGGCAGCTCGATGGCAGTAGCTTCATGAAGTCCCAGCAAAAGGTCCTGCTTAGCATCTAGAGGGATCCCAAGGTAATCAGATCCGTTCTCCATTACGAGATCTGTCAACTGCACCAACCAACGTTAAGATACATTAGGACCATGGTAAAGCTTTCAGCTCACATATGAAACCATAAATCACTGTTTTCAATCCATGAGGAATGATTTTGTAAAAGCCTTGTTTGGTTTTTTTTTAAGAGTGAAACTACTATTTTCACTAGCTTATTCACTACTCCCTCCGTGCAGCAAACGTGGTCATTAGAACAGCAGGATTTGTTGAAATTTGAACAAATCCTGCTATCCTAACAACATTTGCAGAATGGAGGGAGTATGTCACTGACTAACAAGTTAACAACTTTGGCCGCTTTAATGAGTAAATTGCAGCAACGGCAATTGTTTCAAAATCATGCAAGCGTATGCCTGAAGTCGATGAGCAAACAAAGGTGCACACAAGAACTATCCAAAAATTAAGACCCATTTATTCAATAAAGAAAGCACTAAACATGTGTCACATGATTCGCTACCAAAAATAGCCTAAAGATGTCCTAAAGAAAGAACCAGAGGGAGTAGCTATTAACAAAACAAAATTCACTCAAAAAATAAATTAAATCTTTTTAGTCTTTAGATGACATTACTTGACTCTCCCATTCTCCCCAAAAATATATGTCATGTTTTTGAACTTGAAAATTTCAGATTATTTGTGATATGTTGTTCAAACTTGCAAAACAGGTTAACTGCTTGGTTGAAGACATTAAAACTCAGCATAGAAAATACCTATAACTAGTATTCATATTAATCAGATTTTTAAAACTAACTTGCTTAGAGCTAGAAAATGAGCCTAAACATGTCCTAAAGAAAGAACCAGAGGGAGTAGCTATTAAAAAAATCACTCAAAAGATAAACTATATCACTTTAGTCTTTAGATGACATTACTTGACTCTCATTCTCCCCAAAAATACAAGTCATGCTTTTGAACTTGAAAATTTCAGATTATTTGCAATATGTTAATCAAATTTGCAAAACAGGTTAACTGCTTTGTTGAAGATATTAAAACAAAGCATAGAAAATACCTACAACTAGTATTCATATTAATCAGATTTTTAAAACTAAAAAAAATGTTGTGCTTTAGGACTCTAATTTCCCACCTAACTTCTGGCCACTATCATCTGCAAAATCCAAGACTATCTGCATCACTCATTATATGTTTTGGTATTCAACTATTCATGTTGATCAGATTTGGGAATTCAGAAAACATTTGATGCCTTGGGACTCTAATTTGAACTTCAGGCCACAATTATCTGTCAAATACTAAAATATTGCAGGGCTAATTATATGTTTCACCACAGAAGTATACCATGGGTGAATAGACGGACATTGGGGCTAAAGGTACAGAATACTAAAAGTACCTGAGTAGTGAAACATGCAGTAACTTGCCTAAACATGAGATGTGTCAATAATTGGCTCAACACTACGAGACCAAAAAACTCTAAAGTTGACATTTCCCTGAATAGTTATCAACCTGAACATGTCTCAATCTCTTCAGACAAAAAAAATATTAATGTGACAATATACCTGCTGGAGCCAGCTCAAAGCTATGTCATAGAAGCTTTCTTCCACCAAAAATTGTCCAACGGCATTTAATACTTCGTTTGCAACTTCATTCGAAAGTTGATCAACAACTGGTCCAGTTTGCTCCATTAACTTTACAAGCAGTTCGGCATCTTCAGTTGAAAGAAGCTCAGCATAGGCATTATCCATATCGCCTACATGAATCGCATCCATTGCGCGAGTCCAGGACTCCCACAGTGGGCCTCTTTCATCTCCTTGATTGTCACCATTTAAACCTTCTCCATCCAGCTCACGGATGGCAACTCTTGCAGCAGCCCTAGAACTTCCATTGTCCTCCCCAGCCACTCTAATAGCTTCCAGTGTTGCTTCATCTTTTGAGGCTCGCCATGCACTTCGAGCAGAAGGACCCTCACCGAACCTGAAGGGCCCAGATCCTTTATCCCAACCTCTCCTAGGACCAGCTTGATCATTACCTCGTTCATTTCTGGGCATCCTACTGTCCGATGAAACAGAATCTAATCCTCTCCTTATATTCATATTGCTTCTTGACCCAGAATATGCATATGAATCCCATGGTTCAGAATCTGGTCTCCAAGATGAGCTTCTTAAACCAGAAGCCATATTGTCTGTAGAAAAATATCTTTCTGCAAATCCCATCCGCCCATCACCACTCCTACCAAATTTTGAATTAGGATATTCATGAGATCCATTGTATTTCATTGATGATCTGCCAGGAGATGAATCAAATCCCACCGCCGAACCACCACCTCTCCTGCCTGATGATAGTGATATATCCCTAGCCATCTCTTCAACAACTCTTTCAAGACCACGTACTCTATTCTCTAAAGTAATCATACTGTCATGAGATCCTCCCATAAAATCCTGAAGTTTGTAAAAACAAACAATAATTGATTTTAGCCACTTAGCCAATTTAGTATAATAAATAACAACTTGTATTCTACCCTCTAAGGAAGAAGACATCTCAGCCAGTATGTGGTCGCATTTTCACCTACAGCATGTTCATTGTCTTAATCGGAGCTATCAATCGGAGCCATGATAGCTCCTGTTTCATCTAGAATATGCAAATTTCTAGACAGCGTGTTCACCACTTATCGCTCTATATACACACATTTGACCTCATTGAGCGAGTTTCAAATGAACTAGACTAAGCCAAGTTCAAACTCAATAAAGACCACAGAAAAAAATATAGGCTTGAGCTCGTCTCAATGTGATTTATGTGATATCTCTAATTGGATGGATGCAAATGGATGTTTGTTGTCGAAAAAGGCTAGTACTAAGTACAAATACATTAACAATGTGATAATAGAGCCACAGTTTCACCAACAGGGGTCATGAGCTGTGAAATCTTAATTGCAGGTAGAATAAGTGTTATTGGCTTAAAGATTTTAATAATAATGTCTTGTCATCAATCAAGAAACCAAGTATGATATTCATTTCTAAATTCTTTTTTCCTTAGCAGCAAACTAACAAATCAAACTTAAAAAGTCTATATAGCGATAAATATACACTAACCTGCAGCATGTTCATCAAACCGGTTTGCTGCCTCTCCAAGTGTGCCAACTGTCTCTGTATTGCTAACCAGTTTGCTTTATTATTTATGGAAGGGCCTTCTCCAGGACTGTTCATTGTTGCAGCAGCAGAATCTTTTGCACTGTCTTCACTCCTATCTTCAACATCTAATGTCCTACCTTTTGTATCTCTATTCCTGCTTCCTCGTTGGCCAGCCCATTTGTCTCGAGTATTCTGAAAATTGGAGCTTGCGCGCATCTGAGTCAGATTAGCATCATCTGCTGATCCATTGCTGTTAGCTGGACCAACAGGATCACCATCTTCTTCTGATTCATCTTTGTTTCGTAAATGCGACCTTAGAGTCCTTCGAGGAAATACCACCTCAACAGGCAAGTCATCACCACTTCTTGTCTCAAGCTTTTGAAAAAACTCAGGGTTCAATCCCCTGTCAGTAAATGTAGATCTTTTCTTTAAGAGAACAGCTGCTTTTTCCGCTATGCTACTGCCCGCAGCTTTCTCATTGCAAGTAGGAGAGTCTGGCGAAGAATCACTGAAATGTTCTACTTTTCCACTGTTTTGCATTGACCTTTTCGAGTCCATTTTCCCTTCACCATCAGCTGCCTCCTTATTTTTACCGTCTGTTGCACACAGTTGAAAACACAAAAGTATGATGTAAACACTAAAACTCGAAATAATATTGAAAAGTTGATAAATAAAAGCACAGATTTATACCAGTTACATCTTCCCCTGATAACTTTTTCCATAATTGTACTGCATCAATCATGCTGTCCCTGACAGGCCTTACCTGGCAAATATTGACAGAAATGACTTACCACAATAACATGCATGTAAAATTGTGGTTATCTGTAAAGGATCCATGAATAGTAACGAATCCTTATGTTTAGATTTGAGTTTGGTACCTTATCAAAACGGCAAGCCTCTAGAGCAGCAATTGTTGGAGCTGTTCCATCACCAATCAGGTGGCCTGAATGAGTGGCTAGGACACATAATGTGTCAGCAGCAGCTTTTCTCGTAGCCCAATCACTGTTCTCAAGGCAGTCACGAATACTTTGTAATGTCTGCTGCATATTCTGAGGATTGATTGCTCCAACCTGAAAGGACATATATCACTCAGACAAGGAGAACCACAAGATCTGCATGAATATTTCATATAAAATAAATACTCGCATCAGTGGAGAGATTTCATGTATGATCGTCCCTTGAATGCCTTTACCTAAAATGCATGACCATCTAAAACTCCTAAGAAGCTGTTTGGTAACAAAGTCCCATGAATAGAACCAGAAAAAATAAATACATGAGTTTGGATATTATATTCATGTTATTGTAATATAGGTCAATCACATACAGTAACAAATAACAAACTAAACATGTGCAATCCAACCTAGTAAGCTATAACATGCTTCCATAACTCAGAAATCCAAATTTTTAGAAAGGACAAACCTGTAACTCATTCAAATGCATACTGAAGTCAGGCAATAACAACTATATGAAATTAAACTAGCATGACTCAAACAGCCAACATGTAACATAATCGAGAAAAAAAGACTGTCTTCGACCCTCTAAATATCAGATGATACAAAAAAACATTTTAGCAAACAATCTAGTGAAATCTCATTCACTCCATCAGAAGGAATCACACCGCAATCCCATTCATTCCACAAACGATCATCCAGAAAACACTTTGAGAAGCAGTTCAGAACAAATTAGTGGCCCATGCCTGAGCTTCAGTGAGGTACACGCGTGACACAGTCACAAGCCCACAACCAAAATCAACTGCTATACAGAAAATTACGGCTACAGGCTATAGCACTCCCAAGAAGCAGTGATTCCACTGGAAGCCTTGTCTAGAGTCTACAATATTATTCACAGTCCCACACTCTCAACCTAATTCACTGAGAATGAGCCACAACCAAGACAACTATGTGATGAAACTAATCGAACAAACAATACTTACATCAAAATAAGCCATGTAACAGTCTATGATTCTATTCATGTTTAAAACTGAAAAATTGTTAAAACACTGACAGCTAGCAATCCTTTCTATGACCTGGTATTCCTGTGTCAATTTATTGAACAAGTAGTTTGCACAGCAAATATTAGAGTGCTAGCAGCTAGCACCAACCTGTGATAAGCTCCCAATGACGCCGAGCAATGCACCCTTCGCCTGCACACCTTGCCCACCAAGCAATTTGCAAACCCTCGGACCAAGCTTCCAAAACATCCCCATCGCACCAGGTCCAGGCCCCGCGCCCTCCACTGTCTTAGCCAGGCATGCGGCCGCTCCGGCCTGCACCGCCTTGCTCTGCTCCCCCATCACCTCGAAAAGAGGCTTCACAAACTGTGTCACGGTCGAATTCCCCGCCTCAGCATGGCCAGAGGCGGCCAGCGGCCGGAGATACACCGCTGCGAGCTGGCCCGCGGTGTCGCGGCAGGCGTCGCGCACGGATGTGTCAGATGCCGGGTCCTTGAGCCGCTTCGCGAGGTGGGCGAGCACCTTGTGGAGGTGAGGGGCCGCGGCCTCCGGGTGTGCGGCGCAGAGGGTTGCGAGGAGGCGCAGCGACTCGCGCCTAGCCGGGGAAGCGAGGCCGGGCGAGTCGGAGGCCAGCGCGTTGAGCAGCATAGGCACGGCCTCCGGCGACGGCGGCGCTCGGATGATGCGGTCCAGGTCCTCGATGGCTATGTGGTGGGTGTCGCGGTCGGAGAGCTTGGCGAGAGAGGCGAGCACGCGCGACTTGAGCTCCGCCATCGCCGCGTTCTTCGACGGCGTAGCACCGATGGCAGAGGGCGGCGCGCCCCCGCCGGCGGCCGCAGCGGCCCCGTTGTTCGACGCCGGCGTCGGCGGCTGCGCGGTGGTGGGCGACCTTGGGTTCACCTTGGTGCCGGATTTGGAGACCGCCGTCGCCATTGCGGCGGATCCCGGTGGGAATCTGGAGAATGCAGCAGGGTTTGGGAGCGGGGGAAATGGCGGAGGTCAGATTTGAATTGGTGGGTGCGGAGTTCGGGCTCCAATTTGGGGCATTTGGTGGCGGATTTGATGGGATTTCGGGATGCTTTTGGATGGATTGATGGGTTCAGATTTTTGGTTTCTGGGTTTGATTTGGGAATGGCGTGATGAGATCTCGCCTTGGGAGCGCAGATGGGAGGGAGGCGATGAGTGAGCGAAGGGGTTCAAGATTCTCTGAGAACGATGACGGAGGTGACGGCAGAGCGAGAAGTCTGAGTGAGGGCCCACTAAGGGAGAGAGAGGGGAAATCCAAGCTCTCAGGTATTTTTTTGCTGTTGAATGATTTTGGAAATTCAATAGAAAAATAAAAATACAAGTAGCTACGTAAACATGATGGTAATGGTAAAATGCTTTATTTTGGATATATGATTGTGGATACCGTATTGTTTTGATTTTGATCTCAATGCACGTGTTCATGTCATGCTAAGGTATTTTTAGTTTGATATTATATAATATATTTCATATGCTACTAAGCTATAGTGAGTCGGTTCAGCTCGAGTCATCCCTGCACTACATATTTATGCCACAATTGTGGTTATTGCTTACTTGAGGATACTTCTGTTTCTTTCTTCTCAACGTTAGGACGGTTTTGCTAATGAAAAATAATGTTAATTGAGCTATCATAACATCAAAAAAATAAGAGAGTAGCATCCTGTAACCAATAGTGAAGCTTATATTGAGCAAGTGACAAGTTGATTTAAAAGGATCGAAAACACCTTCGGAAAAATCGACAAGAGTGTTTTATATAAGCTAAGATCTTATGCGTTTTTCTTTATATCCCTAGTATTTTTAGGTTGTAAATGTCATTTTCTTAAATTTTTGTTAGGTCTGATTAGAGCTTACTTAAGTAGCAGACACACTTGCAAATAGACGAGTTTTTTTTTTGAGACAAAGAGACTTTCATTAATCAGGCAAAGCTGAATTACAATCTTTAATGGTCAGGCTCTCAAGAACTACCGGGGAATTACTTAAGTAGCAGGCACACTTGTAAATAGACGAGTTTCTTGTGAGGTGAATTATATTGCAAACAGTGCCCGCTAGCATGTGGGCCAGCCATGTTTATTGGTCAACTTAACCGACAGTGCATATTGTAATGAACGTGAGATTATCATTTATTATTCGTCAAAATAGGATTATGTCAAAGATTACAGTTTTCGGTGATTTAATCTCTTAGTATTCTATAACAGCTCTACTAACAAACAAATTTAAAAAATGCAGGTGTCAGATTATATTTGATGATCGTTCATCAGATAAACATTTCCAAATCGTCGGTGGTAGGTGGTAGAGGGTGCCGTTCAGTTCAGTCCCCTGTCATTGTCGATCTTTCATCCTTCTTTTTATTTCGAGACGCGCGAGCCAAATTTTGCATGCTGCCGAAGGACTATTTCGACCTGTTTCAAACACCATTTAAAACTAGCCAAACATCGTTGTTACAAGGTGATAAATTTCTCTCTCATTTTTTTTTTAGACGATGGAAGAGGTGATGAGCTTGTTTTCATACTGGGTAAGACGTGTCATCAGAACAAGGGACATGTAATTGTAATATTGTCGATAAACAAAGGATGGAAAGATGCAATCAGTTTAGGGAGGTGAAATAGTTGGATCCATTCAGCTTTCAGTTGACGGTTGGTGAGTTAGGTACCTGAAGCTGATGACGCGCCAGTGTGGGAGGTTTGCCGCACGCATCAACAGCAGCGCGGCTCGCAAGTTGCAACGCTCTTGCTTGTTGCATGCAGGCGTACGAAATATAATGCCACGGTGTTGTTGGCACGTCCATTTTGAGCCTGCGAATACGGTGACCACAGAGGGTCCACGTCCTTCAGATTGTATGCTACATAATAATTCGGAAATTATAAGAAACAGCCAGCTGTTTCGGCTGAGTTATGGCTAAACTCTTTTTTGGGAACTCTCTAAACGTTGAATTCAAAAAAAGAATCTAAACACTTAGATCATTTTCAACGAACGCGTCGCGCATTTCGGCATTTAGTTATTGGAAAACAAAAGCGTTTCAAATTCTCAGAAAAGTACATGTACGAGAGTTCAATGGGCCTAAATGTATCACGGGTAGTTGGATTCAAAGGCTCCCCCATGAACCAGCAGTTGGGCTCCTCTACAAAAAAGGCTGTGGAGTTGGGCCGCCAACATCCTGGAGAGAGAGAGAGAGAGAGACGATGAGGGCGCATGGCGCCCATTGCATCTATGATGCCTGTTCCGTCAACCATTATCGAATACACGCAAGCACCTAGCACCAGCATTCATTAACTAATTGATATGCCACTCAGAGTCTCAGGGACCAGGGCGGATTTTAACATGACAAGGACCAGTTTTAAGAAGAGACCAACGGCTGGAGCGACCAACCACCAGATTATAAGAAAGTTTTTTCCATGGAAGAAAAGAAGGTGACAGGTTTCCGGTTGGAAGGCATTCGGCTGGGCGCCGGGGCCTCGCTCTACTCATGGAAATGGCAATGGTATGCGTACAGTTTGACAGACACGAGCACGAGCCCTCAGTTCAATTGACATTTCTATTTCAAAATCAGGCACTCTGCGTTCTCTCCTCATCCCGTCAGGAAACCACCAGCTCTGATTCAGCACACGTGACGTGAGAGAGGAGGAGGCGCCTGCGGATGGTCACGGGCCCTGAGGCATTTCAGGGTGGGTGGTGCCGGCCCGGAGCCCGACGCGGGGGCTGAAAGCAACAGCCGCTGGAATCGATCAATCAGGCAAACTACTGATGGCGATTGATGTTGGTAAGGCATGCATAGGTAGGCATCCAAACAGACCCCGCGGTATCACTCCTACATGGCAGCATGTATGCTGAACTGCTACTCTTTCTCTGATTCTGTGGCCACTGTGGGTAATAATACTAAAACGGCATTTTTGCACCGGTCGATTTGTACTCGCAGATGTGTTTGATGTTCTTTTTTTTTCTTCTAAATCTGGGTTACCACATGTGAGAATAGAAAGTTTGTAACGGAGCCATCATCACTATGTCGGGCATTACACCATTTTATCTTAAATATTTTAAAACAGAAGAAGTCAATTCTCGTAAGGAGAAATGCTCCGGTGAAGTTCTCTTTAAAAGGTTACACGAATCTCAAAGAAATCATGTTTAATTAATTTTCTTAATTCCCAGACCCATCATCCTTGCCCCACCTAATTCAGCACAACCCAGTTAGCCAGCTCGATAAAAAAAAAAAACAAGGCACAGATCAACTCGCATGGCTTCGTCATCTTCCTTTCCGTCAAAAACTATAATTGAGAAGAAAAAAAAAGAAAAGAAGATGCATGGAATGGATCTGCCATGTTCGTGAAGCTTGTTATGATCAACATCAAAAGTCTAGGAACATGTGAATCCTGAGTTTGGTGTGGATCATGATGACCTTGCACGTCGGCGGCTGGGGCGACGTTGGCCGAGCATGGCATGTGCCAGAACAATGCCTTGCCCTTGCAATGTAGGAGTAATCTGGAATCATACATTTACTTGAGTTATTCTTTTTTTTTTTTGAGAGGTGGGGGGTGGAGGGGTTCTTGTAAATTTGCAGAAGAAAGAAATCATACATTAGTTGTAGGTGTGAGCATGAAGACATAATTCATTTTTGTTTTTTAAATATAGATACAATTTGATTGATCATGATTTATGAATGGATGCAAGTTCTCTTTCTTTATCCGTTCTCGATGGCGTTCGTGGAGGACGACGAAGTGAGGTTATTAGATCCGCTGTCCACGGGAGGGTTGAGATAGTAAGATGGGCTGGCTGGAGTGCTGGACGGGACAGAGAATGCAACGATGGACCTAGTAGAAAATATAATTAAACTGTTAAATAAGCACACTTTGTTTTAGATTCGTGCATCCTTTTTGAAAAGGCTCCACTGGAGCACTTCTCGTAAATCGGTAGGAGTAGGAAGGGACGAAGCGTGGATTGAACGAACTGATGCAATTACCACTCTTGTTGATGATTCCACAGATTATATCGTCACGAGAGTTGTTGTCCTACTGGTGATACGTCCAAATTGAGGGTACATCATTGAATAATTATTACCTACTCAGGACAGGAAGGATCTTATCACGACATGATTGAAGCTTACCGTTGACCTGATTTAGAGCTGACACGATAAAAAATTGTACTACTAGTAGTCTACTAGTACTATAGTTACGTGTTCCGCTTCGTGCAGATCCTACAGCTATGGTCGAGAAAGCGATAGTGGGTGAAGAAGTCAGGACGCGGACAGCGCGTCTTGAAGCATTGATTATTGCTCTAATTTGTATATTTAAGTAAATAACAATTCATTGCATGCTCTAGCCACTCTCTAAATCTGGCCGTCGTCTAGTCTGCGTTGTAAAAGAAAATTGCCACGAGCTGCGAGTGCTACAACAGACAAGCTCCGTCCAGGCCGCTTGTCCATTCATACTGAAGTATTCTACGGTCCTGTTCGTTTCCGTTTTCTTTAAATTCGTTCATTGAGAAGTTTGATTTTCTGATAAGCCATTGCCTGGAAAAACGTTATGACTAAATTAGGTGCTTAGATTGTCACATCATAAAAAGGGCCTATAACGGTATTGCAAAAAAACTTGTAATAATGATTTTGAAAAAATCCGCCGCTACAGCGCTCCTTTATTTTTTAACGGTGGTTCATAATTTGATTTACACCTAAAAAATAATTTTTAACGGCGGATCACAATATGATCTGTCGCTAAAAATTGACTTGATTTATAGAGGCGGCTCACAATATAATCCGCCTCTAAAAACCAATTTTTAGGGGCGGACCACATTGTGGTCCATTGCTAACACATAGAGATCTTATTTTTAATCATTTGACCCAACTAGTGTAAATAAAAACAACCCATTCCCTCTCTCAAATCCTAACCCGCATGCCTCTCCTCCTCCTCCTCCTCCTCCCCTCTCTCTCTCTCTCTATATATATATCTCTGCGGTCCCTCTTCTCCCCCATCGCTGCTACCTTCTCTCTCCTCGTGCCCTGCCCTCTTCTCCACCCACTGCCGCAGGCTATCGTTCTTTGCCTAGGAGCTCGTGGCGGAGGCGAGCGAGAGGAGGCTCTCAGCCAGCGCTATCGCCTCCCCTTCCATTTCCCCTCCAGGCGCAGCGACAGTGGGACAGATCCTTCTCTTGTGCGGCGGCGTGCAAATCCATGCCCTCCAGCACGACGGACGAGGAGGCGGTGGGATCCGGTCCCCTTCAATGTAGCGGACGCGGGTAGCGTGCAGCTTCACGGGCAGCGGTCAACGGCCCTAGATCCGGCCCCGTCACGTTCTGGCAGTGGGGGGCGGCGGCGGATCTAGGCGACGGGTGGGGGCGGCCCTCCCTTCCTCCTCTCTCTTTGCGTTGGCCTCTAGAGGCGGCGGCGCCCCTCGACTTCTCCCCCCCCCCCCCCTCTATGAGCGGCAGTGGCACTGAGGAGAGCGACCCCTCCTATCGGTCAGGCGGCTGGCGGTAGGATATCCGGCTCCGGGGTGACCGGATCTGGCCCCAGGGCGTCTTTCGCAATCACATCCCCTCGCACAGATTCAAGGGATAGAACGGCCTCCTCCTCCACGGTGCGGGCCACATGGGATGGTCCGGGATGGCGCGACGGCTCGGCGGCAGATCCAACAGGTCTGACGTAGGCTAGACGGTTTTTATTTTATTTTTTAGATCCAAAAATAGTAACATGTGAAGATGTCACCCGCTGCTACTATTCGGGCTGTAGCGGCAGTTTGTTCCGCCCTCGAAACAACCGCTGCTATAGTCTTCTATTTTTAGGTGACTAGTGAAATAGGATACGAATGACCCAAATGAATGAGTGAAATATTGTCTTGTTTTGATTTAGGGATGTCAGCTGTCAATCTGTTATGCAGCTCGTAATTTAGCTTGTGCGGTGGGGAGCCTCGACAAACTTCTAGCGCTCCGTAGCTGCAGATCAACTGGTCAAGCACTCGGGTACTTCTGAGTTCCGATGGAGAGAAAAGGAAGAAGGAAAGATTTGTGGGCCCTTTTTGATTTTCTAATGCAAAGAAATGACAAGAATGCTAGCTGATGAATGATTGAGATGGTGGTTAATTCAGAGGGAAGCTTCTCTATATTAGGCTTGTTTTAATGGAAGTTTTATAAGCATTAAATAAGATATTACATTAGCTAAAATAGTGATATGGTAAAGTAATTAAGATAAAAAAGATGAATGAAACTCATTTGACACAGTTTCATATGCATAAAACTTTTATTGAGAGCAAAAAGTTTCATTCAAACTTATTAGGATTAATCACAATATAATAATTTAATGATATGACTTCTCCATAAAACCGTAAGATGAAATTATATATTGAGAGAGATAATTTTATCTATTAAATTAAAAGTCTAAATTTAATATAATACTTTTAAAAATAATAAAATAAAATTATACACTAAAACTGGCCTTAACAACAACAATTCATAGGACCCCGATCCGGCCATTGGCGTGCTCCGTACCTCCGTTTCGAGAGGCAGGACGCACACGTCGCTGCGCAAGATTCGAAGGAGGTTTGACTGCCGGCCTTTCCGCCCTCTCAAGATTTTTTTTTGTTTGGAAATCGAGAAATGGTTTTCCCGTTGTATACCAATCTTTGAATTGGCTATACGTTGGAGACTTAGAGTATATGGGGCCATGGGGTCTGGCAAAGATGAAAACTATGAAGACTCCTCAATAATTCGTAGCATTTTAGTCTGAGGTTGTTGTAAGTCTCATGTTCTACAAGTTCAAAAAAAAGTCTCATGTTCTAAAATATTTTGTATTAAATTAAATATGTTAACTAGTGCAATAAAAAGATTTTCTTGCCCTTGTGCACGTACAATAAAGTTTGCTAATTCTCATACTCTCAAGTTTAAAGCTAAAAAAGTTGGTTTTCAGCTGCTCATCACTTGATCCTACTTTCCGTAGTACCTGTATGACCTCTCGTGCATAGGCCGAAATTTCAGCTGAGCTGAGCCTGAGGTAGGAGCAGCACCCAGCGCCCAGCCATGTCTCTTCTCCTTGAGTTTAAAAAAAAAAAGAGTCTCTTCTCCTTGGATACCATACTTCCACCATGCATGTGCCACGCTCGCTGCAATAAATGACGTTTCAAGTAGTACGAATTATTGGAATTATTTTTCTCGAACATGTTTATTGGAATAGTCAAAAGATATACTTACTATACAAGAAACAACATAAATAAATATTACTAGTAATATACTAGTAGAAGCTAAAATAATTCCAATAATAACAAAGACCTACTACTATGGAAACTAAAGCCTCCAAATATGAAATACTCCCTTCATTCATATTTAGATGTCGTTTTGGAGTTGGACACGAAAAATAAAAAGAAGTAAAAAGATAGATGCACTGAAAATGAGAAGGAGAGAGATAGAGATAGAGATGTAATAAGAAAAGAGAATATTGTATTGTGAAGAGAGAAAGGTGCATTGAGAAACGAGAATGATATATAATTATAGAAAAATTAAAAACTTTAAAATAATATGTAAATATGAAGGGAGGAAATACATGTTTAAACTAGCCAAGAAATTGCAGGCCGAATCCAGTCCAGGAAAAGAAAAAGAAAAAAGAAAACAAAAATTGTTCACACGCATGACATGACGTTAGTAATAAAGACAAAAATGAATGACACGGGGAGGCTCCCCCGCCGAAGGAAGAAGAAGGCAGGCAAGCAAATAAATGGGGAGACATCTCGGTACACAGCCATTTGAATGAGACCCTGTCCCCACACCTCACTCTTACCTGCCCTTCACGCTTCACGATTCTACATTTCTGCTCAGAGGCTAGCTACCCCAGACTTGCTCTTGCTCCCCGACGTGCAGGGATTCAAGCGGCTCAACAACCGTTAAACCGGTATGGGTCGTTCGTATTACTACTGCCTCGACCTAGTGATAGATTGACGGCTCTGTTGTTGGGGAGTAGAGGTTTGCTATGGAATTTGTCAGTGGAAGCTCCAGCGTGAAATGGGGATCCGGAGCTTCCTGTGTCGTTCCATTCGCTCAATATTTCTTGCGATTGGTTTGCCGAGCGAATCTGGACTGTTTTATGCCATTTCTCCCAAATTTACCTTGTCATTTCCCCTAATGTTTTCGCTGTAGGTTCTATGGTGATGTCGATTGCTGTTTCTTCTCAGTTAATAATATTTGTTGGCTGTAGATATAGAATGGCTTTTCTTTCTGATTTTGTTTCTTGCATGCTTCTTGATGTGTCCGGTGGAGATCGGAGCCCAATCAATCTGGGTCAGAGTTATCACCTTCTTTTCCCCCAATCGATCCATTGACTTTGATTTGCAAGACTGTAGTACTAGTATGCGCTAAATCTGCCCCTCAGAGTTGAATTTTTGTCCTAATCCAAGAATGTGAATACCATCTCCTTGTTTATGCACCAATTGCTTCTTCCTAAAGAAATACCGCATCTGTGTGTCAATTCTTGTTTGTTTCATACCATGCGTTATACTATGATGAGTTTGGTGAGAATCTCAACTATTGTTTTTTTTCATCCCAATGCATTATACTATAATGAGTTTGGCGAAAATCTCTCACTTATTTGGTGCTGCGTTTTAGTTTCTTTATTAAATTAGTATCCTATGAAATCCCATGACAAAAATACAGTATAAGGATGTAAAGCAAGAAAGGGACAGAAAACAGAAGGTTCTTTACTTTGCCCTCTTGGCATCCTATGAAGTGATGCTTAATGCTTACTATTTACCGATTGCTTCTCCCCTTTGCTGCTCTTGGTGGTAAATCATTGTTTTAGTTAAAAAGAAGTTCAGACCAAAGTGGCCCGCACAATACATAGCCCAAAAAGTTGGCAACATGGCATCAGTAGATGCGATGAGGAAATTAAGGCAGAAAGGAAGGGATAGAAAGGATATGAGGAAAGGGGGAGAACTGTTTTAGTGTAATGCATCTTTACAGGTCAGTTTGTTGGTCAGATCTCTTCCACTTAAAATGCTTTTACAAACCGCGCAGAGGGCACATCATTTTTGACGTCACCCTCCATTAACTCCTGTCATATTACGATCACCACGGTTTTACAGATCGTTGAGATTTCCCAATGCTTGTGCCATTAGTCCGTGGTAAATTGATTATAGCGTTAAGTGAACTGCTTTCTGAATTTTAGATAATATAATGTCTTCTTACTGTGCAAATACTGAAGTACTGAACTGTGTCAAACAATTCAATACAACAGAATTAGCTCTTCATTGATGATGCATTTTCTTTGAAGAAAGATTAAAAAAAGGTTTCTCTGTGGCGCTTGAGTATTTGCAGATAATGCAGCTGTAGGGTAGTTAATCCATTTGCTTCGCGTCAATCTTTGTTTGTGTGATTATCATATTTCTTGAAATAGGAACATATATATAGGTTGGATTCGTTTGTGCAAATATCATAGTACTTGAATTAGGAACACAAGTGGATTGATGCATGGTTGTTGAATCATTGCAATCCTTCTCTTTGTTTTATCACATGGCAATCATGCTGGCAAGTGTCTGTCATTTTGCAGTTATCATGCTGCATGTTGGAAACACCATGATTTTTCTCTTCTTGTTACGCAACCATTTCCTGTTTTCTTGGCCCTTTCAGTACACTCTTATCTTTTCATCTGTCAGTAGCTACCGTATGGTACTACTGTTTGTTTCATGCTTCACTTAGTTGTGACATCACAAAATCTAACCAGTTACTAATCTCTATTTCAGACAAACAAATCATGCCTTGCCCTGCTGAGCTTGTCCATGGCGAGGGAGGCACAATCAAAGTTGGCACAACAGGCACCATCGGTTCACTCATGACTAAGGAACTGGCGGCCATCAAAGTCATGCCACAAGCAGTCGCCACGCCGCGCCTGAGGCGCCAAGATTGTCCGGTTTCAGTGCCATGTGGAGCTAGTTCTAGGAAAGTTGTCCTAAGGAAGAGCTCATCCAGTGTCGCCAATAACAGTGGCAACAACGGCAGAACTGATCGTGTGAGTGCTGAAGAGTCCTGCAAGACAAGGAAAATCTCTCGAAGACACACCTTCAATTCCCCAATGCTGCACACAGATGGCATGCTTGCAGACCGAAGCCCAAACACCGAAAAGGCGAAGAAGAAAGGAAATACGTATGGTGTTGAGGTGGTGGACGTCAAGTGCAGTAACCCAATGAGCAGCCGCCTCAGGAAGCTTGGATTCTCCAAGCTGTCTGAGACATTTGCCTAGCTTCGATAGAATTTGATGACCATCCCCAACATCTAAATTGAAGGGTTTTGGTGCCCTTTCGCTTGGGGCATCTTGCCAGGCTCTGGAGGGCATCCTGCCAAGTTTGATGAATTAATCATTCACCTGAAGGCATCCTTTGTATGTTTCAGTCCAGTTCGCATCTGCTAGTCAACTTTTTCCTGCTGGTTTTACTCTGTGGAAACTGCCCTTGGGCGCTGTGTATGACAATTCTTGAAAAGCCATTCTCATCGTAAACTAGATAATGATGGATGATGTATGTAAGATCCATTCCATGTCACTGACTTGGCTGTTTACTGCCACTGGATCTTGCCTAGATGACCCACATCGTGAAGGGCGAAGAAGCAAATTAGCGAAGGGACTATGCAAATTTGGCTGTAGCGTTGAATTGATGGTCTATATTAGCCTAATGCATCAAAAGTTAAAGTTGTAAATTGCTTATGATTGAATCCAGTGTTCAGGCGAATATTTTTTTCATAGAAGCTAGATTCATGCGACTGATGACAATAGAGAGAACGTGCTCAAGAAAGGAAAAAGATAGTCGAAAGAATATTATTATTGCTTCCTTTAACCGATGTTAACTTCACAAAACTCCGGTTGGCTGTCCAGATAATGACGGCGGACAAAAGCAGAAAATCACTGGAAGCAATGGGCCACTCTTTGTTCATCCCAGAAGTTGTTTCGCTATTTCTGGGCCATTAGGCAAATACTGGTGGGATGATTCATATTCTTGTGCAGCCTCATGCACCACAGTAGAGGTCTCAATGCACAGAGCGCTACAGTAATTTGTGAGTAGAGGAACAGTTCTCTCCCGTAGCACTGTAGCAAACAGAGGTACGGCTTTCCCTTTCCTAATTTAGGCACTGTTCATTGGAAGAAAATTCTCTGCATACATGCTGTAAACCGCTTCTGTGCAGCACCTACTGGATTTGCTCCACGTGTCTCGTCTATCTAATCTCCACCGTTATGGTTCAGTCAATGAATCTTATATAAAGGAGCCAGCGAGCAAATGAGTGAGCCGAAGCCAAGCCTGTTCTTCGCATTGCAGTCTGGGACTCCGCCTCTTCTTCCTCGCGTAAAGCAGGATCCCGCTGCCTAGCTTCATGGAACTTAACATTATACTTAGTGGCTTCATCGATGCTGCCTTCGTCGACATCACACCCCAGCCGGCGCTGCTCTCCACGCTGCCAAGAGCATACATCCATCCACGCTCTCATCGTAATTTGGAGGCATCTTCCAGAAAGATCGTACTCCAGTTCATACACTGATTTACCATTAACAGCGGCCAGGCCGGCGCCAAGATGCCAAGTGTCGTTCACCTCGTTCGATACCTACACAAATTGTTATACAACTGACACCAACATCACGTATTGCTTGTTGATAATTAAATAACATTTGTAGAACAAGGTGTAGTGAAATTGAAACGACGACGCCAGCAGCCGGGAATTTTAATAGTTAGTATACAGAATCCCTGAGCAACAATAAGTCGTCAGCTTACAATCCACGTGCTTGTCTCCATTGTGAATCTATATGATGGCCATTACAATTTCAGCTACATAGTGTGCCAATTCACATCACATGACAATGCAATAGCATCTCTGCTCTATCTTGTTCTCTCCTTTTGCCTCCCCTCTCGCTTATTTCTCACGAAAATAAGAAGCTCCGCCAGGAGGTTTGAGTCGAGAAGAAAAATCATGGTATCCTACCTATTCGCTGCGACGACAAACACAAGCATCAGGTACAGGAGAATATGGGTTGCGAGACGACTGACTTCCCATGCAAATATTTGGGGCTTCCACTGTCACTATGTCAGCTAACCTCGGTGGACTTGCAACCAATCTTGGACCGGATTGCCAATAGCTTGCCGGGGTGGAAGGCGGAGCTCCTAGCCACCTCGGGCCGGTTAATCTTGGTGAAGGCAGTATTGACGGCGATACCCATCTACCTACTTATCGCACTCGACGTCCCAAAATGGTTTGTCAAAGCAGTTGACAAATATAGGAGATCCTTCCAATGGAGGGGAAGAAAGGAGCTACGAGGTGGGCATTGCCCGGTGAATTGGGAACGAGCAACACGATCACTTCACCTTGGAACTACAGATTCTCGGATGGGCTCTTTGTATGAGATGGGTTTGGCTCAAAAAAACGACAGAACATGGCCTTGGGCGGCCTTCGACATCGCGGTGCCGACGACTGTTTCAGCTATGTTCGCGATCTCGATGACCATGTCGGTTGGCGATGGCAAGTCAACCCTTTTCTGGATCGATAGATGGCTGCACGGGTAAAGCATCTCAGATCTTGCTCTAGACCTCATGTCCTTTGTGCGCAAAAGGGGCTGGCAGGCTCTCACGGTGGACAGAGCCATGGAGAACGATACATAGCTTCAATACATTGTGGACGGCTTATCTATCAGGGCTTATGAACAATTCTTCCACCTGTGGGATCTGCTGCATGACATTACCCTACAGCCGGGCACTGATGATATCCATCGATGAACGCCGCGGGTAGATGGCTGCTTCAGCATCAAGTCAGCTTACGAACGGTTCTTCTTGGGAGCAACTTCGTTCCAGCCGTACAAACGAGTGTGGCGGAGCTGGGCGCCACTCAAGGTGAAGCTCTTCATTTGGATGGCAATCCTTAACCGGTGTTGGACCGCGGATAGGCTAGTTCGCCGTGGCCTTGATCACCCGGATCGGTGCGTCCTCTGCGATCAGGCCGAAAAAGACGTTCAACATATCCTCATGTCATGCATCTTCACGCGAGAGGTCTAGTTACGATGTCTCACTAGAGCTGACATCTCGGCGGTCACGCCGACTGCAACGGACACCACGTTCACGAGATGGTGGCGTAGGGCAGCCAAGCGAACGCCCAGGAATAGCATGAAAGGTTTCCATACCCTCGTCATGTTGGTCGTCTGGCAGTTGTGGAAGCACAGGAACCGCTGCGTCTTTGACAAGATCATACCCAATATGCAGGCCGTCGTGCAGACGATGATCGATAAAGGCTGGCTGTGGATAATGGCCAGTGCGGTTAAGATTATGCCGCTAGGATTCCTAACTAATCTAGTAGGTAGTTCAATAATGCAACCGGTGCAAATCTTGTAAATAATCTCATATTACCATATCGTGGCTTGTAACAAATCAGTTTATTTTTTCTTAATTTAATGATACGTAGTTCTTCTGCGTATTCGATAAAAAAACAGATATAGTAAGAGAAAGATCGTGTCGGCCCAGTCAAGAGGAAAATAGCGTCGCCCAGGGCCAAGGGAGGATCCCCCCAGCTAACAAAGCACACAACGCCGTCCGCCCATGGAGTGTTCACCGTGGAGACGAGGAGCGCTGGCCCGATCTGGATTGGGGAGTGGTTACGGGTGCGGCGTGATCTATTTTCCTTCTCGGCTCGGTGGTTCTTTCGCTGACTATCGGCTCGCTCGCCAGCTCCTTCATAAGATTCATTGACTGAACCACAACGGTGGAGATTAGATAGACGAGACACGTGGAGCAAATCCAGTAGGTGCTGCACAGAGGCGGTTTACAACACGTATGCAGAGAATTGATGTGTTCATTGACACTGTAGCAATCAGATTTGATGTGTTGGATCTTAATCGGATGGCACAGAAGGGATCCTAATGCCAAACACTGTAGCGTCTCTGCATTGAAAGCTTCAATGCAGAACATACCAACTACTGACAGCAGTAGCGCAGTACAGTCTACAGTACATCCACAAGCTAGTGAGCGAGAGAGCACTGCCAAAAATAACTGCACCAAGGAAACATTCTGAATATGGTCCACATGTCAAAGCCAGCACAAGTATCCTGTTCTATGACAGCGCTGGGAAATTTACCTTTCGCACTCACGTTTTGGTGTCTCCGTATCCACATCACCTTTTTCACATGCTAGTTTTGGCTACTAACCAGCTAACCAGCATTGCAAAAACAATCTGTCCAAATCTGAAGTTCAAAGGTGACCTCGGATTCAGCCTCTCACATCACCACATATCTCGCACCAACCCTGACACAACTCCTCACAAATTACTACTATACTTTATATCAGCTGCTCTTTCTGGATATCTGAATATCTCCTGTGTTGCCTTTCACCTAACTAAAGGTATCTAATAAGAGATTAATAATTCAGGTAGCGATCTCCTGCCTTTGCCAAACTTCTCAGCCTAAGCCTCCATATATAAACTAGTGCCTACTAGCAAGTTCAGTTCACCTCATTCTCCATATCACTCAGGCACTCAGCGCACCTGCATTCGGAGGATTTTTTTTTTTCCAAAGAAGCCGAGGAAGAGAAGGCCATGGCGTCCATTCCATGCACTGTCCAGCTGAGCACCAGGACGACGACATCGAGGAGGCTGTTGCGGAAGGCGGCACACGAGCAGGGCAAAGGAGAAGAAGCAGCAGGAGGGCTGAGGACACCATTGCTGGGAGCCACGGGTGACGTGATCACCGTCAGCTCTCCGGTGCCTCACTCCTATCCCGGCAAGGCAAAAAAGGAAGGGAACCCATACAGCGTCGATGTGGTAGACGTCAAGGTCAAGCACGGTAACCAGTTGAGCAGCCAACTCAGGAAGCTGCCGGGGATGTTTGCCTAGCTCTTCTGAAGAACATAATTTGGATTTTCCAAGTGTTTGGAGGAGGCAAGCCAGCTGCCAACTTATCTAATCAATCATCTACCTGACAGCATCCTTACGTATTGAGATCTATTAGCTAGTAATACCACTGTGTATGAAAAGTTAATTTATTATACGACTCTGATCAAGAATAATATCATATTGGGTGATGTAAGAATGCATCTCGTTTTATTGATCTTGTTTAGACCAAATGCCCCAGTCTCGTTTTATTGGTTTTTTATGAAACGAAGAGTCAGTTGAGCTACCTGTTATAGGTTCTCCTTCAGTATTAGGATGCAGTAAAATAATAAAACTACAGACTTAAATCACCCTAGTGCATAAAAATAAACTGGCTGCATTTGGTCAAAACTTGCCGAGAGCATAGGAACTTCAACTGATTTCAGATGCATGAGACATGCTAGGACAGAGGGATCGTTTGCTACAAAATCCTGTCATCGCTGGGGGTTATCTTTTCATCCCTGTTGTTGCACAATCTGTGAAAGTGCCATCACCCTTTGCCCATCAGGAGAATAATCCGTCTGAAACAGAGTGACATTCTTTGTCTAGCTTCATGCATTACTAGTCTCTCTAGGCAACATTCTCAGTACGCAAACCTGTGATGGCACTGCCAGAACAGTGCAAAAAAAAAAAAAAAGAATAGAAAAAAGGCAGCAGCATGCTAAAAATGTGGTCCACATGGAAAGGCCGCTTCACAAGCACTCTTCCAGGTTTAGGCAAAACGCATCATGCTTTCTGATGTTTCCAAACTGGCACTAAGAAAATGCACCTTCAAATTCAGCCTTTACGCATCTCCATTTGCCACGTTCCATTTAATATACTACATTTTTTTCCCACATGATTACTGACTGCTGTCGGATAACAGGCCTGTAAAAAAGCTGACTAAATTTGGAGCCTGAATTCGTGGGTCTAAATTTTCGTGTTGTTATATCAATCCTTCAAATGTTAAATACAATAATTAAATATAAACTAATATAAAACTAATTATATAGTTAGATACTAATTTATAAGATAAATTTATTAAACTTAATTAAGACATCTTCAGGGGATATTTACTGTAATATCATATTATCTAATCATAGACTAATTAGGTTTAATAGATTCATCTTGTTATTTAGTAGATGAGTTATGGACTGAATTTTATTATTAATTTATATTTAATATTTCTAATTAGTATTTTAATATTCGATAGGACGAGTCTAAAAATTAGTGGGAAGAAAATAAACACACGTTTAAATTAACCCTGTCATGTCAATGTATCTCACACCAACCCTGACCCAACTTTCTCCCACATTTGTGTCCGTTTCTGTCCCCTGCTGCGCAGAACAGAAAAGAAATTCAGTTTTGTTGCACTTTATTATAGTATCTCATTTTGTGTTGTCTTTCACCATAAGGGGTTTCTGAGAGATTTTTAGTTCAGGACCTGATCACCTGCCATTGCTAAACTCTTCAGCCTAACAGGGCTGCAGCCTAATTAAGCCTTTATATAAACAAGTGCCTGTCAAGAAGTTCAGTTCAGTCTAAAATCCAAATAGTTCAGTGCCCTTCTCAGCCTGCACTGCCGTCGCTGACATGCAGGCCTGGTCCCACATTCAAAATGATGGTGATAAAATTTGTGGCTTTTATTATGTTGATCAATAAGTAAAAAACGTAAGAGAGCTATACTTCTTTGTATAGAGTGAGAAAAATATCCTCTTGTAATATCATCATAGAATGCACTGGCGGAGTCATGTATAGGCCAGTCTAGGCCGTGGCCCCCTCTTGGTCCATCAAATTTTCTTAAGAATCAAGTATATTACTCCCTCCGTCTTAAAATAATTGACGTTTTAACTTCAAACACGGAAATTAAGGAGAAGGGTAAAAGGTAGACACAAGAAATGGGGAGGAGAGAAAGATAAAGATAGGAATATATTGGAAAGAGAGAAAGTTGTATTGAGAAGTGAGAATGACAATTATTTTGGGATAAATAGAGTTGGCTAAAGTGTCAAATATTTTAGGATGGAGGGAGTAGCTATTATTTTAAACCCAAAGCTCAGAATAATCAACAATCCAAAACTTAAGGAGTAAGTAAGCAGACAACCCATTAAATATTGGCTCAAATACACCATTCCTTAGGCTATAGAAACTAGTATAATTCAATTGATTGGCTCAAATGAACTACTAAAACTAGGCCCAAAAAGCAGTAACAATTGGCACAAGACTTATGGAGCAACCAAAACTTCAGAAATCTATCACGGCCCTAAAATAGCCAAAGTGGTTTGCAATACTATTATTCAGTAAAATACCCTCTTGGTAGAAGTAGTTAGAGAACAATGGAGTAATAAGCTTTTTTATTTTGTTTATAAAAAAATATAAGCAAGAAAATACTTGTGGATTTTTTTTTATCATTGAGCATACGGTGACATGGCACTGTTACTGTTCACCTGGCCCCTCCTTGACTTCATCGCTGGCTCCGCCATTGATAGAATGCACAAAGAACAAGTTTAGAAACACGAAATGCGATTATGAAATATGAGCTGCAACATCAGTGTACTACTATACAATATTACATTGCAATGTAGGCATTAAATTGAGAAAAAAAAAACATTAATCACCATCATCTAAACACACCTCCTGAATAAAAAAACAAACTAGCTGGACAAATAATCATAGAATGAATTAGCATTTTCCTCAACCGTTCTACCAGACTACCAGTTCACCTGCAATGACTTGGATTTTCTCCTCATATTTTGTAATCTGCCAAACTTTCTGAATATCTGTCTTGCATCAGACTCTAAAGGGCCAGCCTCGCTATAAACAACAGTTCATTTTAGCAGTATCATAGTATTACTTATCCACTCCGCTGGTATAGCTCAGTGCCTTCCTCAGCCTCTCGCTCCCGACGTGCACGAACGCCTGCACTCCAAGAAGCGGAGGAGGAGAGAGAGGCCATGGCGTCCATCCCGTGCACCATCCAGCTGAGCGCCAGGGCGGCGACGTCGAGGAGGACGTCGCCACGGGCGGCGGCGCAGGGGCTGAGGACGCCGCTTCAGGCGGGCGCGGGGAGGCGGCTGGGGTGGTTGCGGCCGTCGCGGCTGAGCGGGGTGGTGCCGTCGAGCGAGAGCGGGCGGGTGGGGCCCACGTGCTGGTTCAGGTTCGGGAACAAGGACGCCGAGGGCGCCGGCATCTACGGCAGCCAGGGCAGGGACGACTTCGACCGCGACGACGTCGAGCAGGTCAGCTCACCTCAGCCTATCTTGACTCCTTGGCCAACTCAGCTGCTATTGATTGCATTTGCTGCTAGAATCTTTCCCGTATTTTGTTACGTTTGCTCAAAAGATTCTGAATGCAGCCTGCATTGCTCAGCGCACATGATGTTGAAATTTCGAAATGGCTGATGAGATGAATTTGGTGCCAGTACTTCAATTACATGGGGATGCTGGCGGTGGAGGGCACCTACGACAAGATGGAGGCGCTGCTGAACCAGGACATCCACCCGGTCGACATCCTCCTGATGCTCGCCGCCTCCGAGGGCGATAAGCCCAAGATCGAGGAGCTGC
This sequence comes from Eleusine coracana subsp. coracana, assembly GCA_032690845.1. Taxonomy (NCBI): domain Eukaryota; kingdom Viridiplantae; phylum Streptophyta; class Magnoliopsida; order Poales; family Poaceae; genus Eleusine; species Eleusine coracana. The sequence continues at coordinate 48,429,374 of CM064430.1, forward strand.
TCCGCGCCGGCGCCAAGTTCGACGTCAAGGACGTCGATGGCAGGACGGCCCTCGACCGCGCCACCGACGACATCAGGGAGTTCATCCTCGGTTATGCGGTGAACAAGGCCTGAACGATCAATGTGCCCTCTTCTGCTTAATAAGATTATTAAAGCTGTAAAGTTTCGTTTCGTTCCTCGTGTTGGTAGAGAGTTTGTTTGCCGGGAGGTTCAGAAGCTGTTTGCAGAGGTAGTTTCAGCTTTCAACTGTATCTTGGGTTACTGAATTCATAGTGTACCGCAATTATCTGCTCGATAAGACCATTCTTGAGATCTTTGGGGTTTTTAAACAAAACAATCAGGCACTTATAAGCAAACGAATAAAATGTGGATTTCAGAGCCTTGATGATTTTATTCATCAGTGTCCATTAGTACAAACTATTGATTTTACACCGGCGTTAGTGCCGAAAGATTCACTTGGGGAACATTTTGTTACCTCCGCCTGCACAATGAATATAGGAGTATAAACTCTATAGCCCCATTATGAACCAACTGATCTTATTCCTATCTTGTATTGTCGCTGCTATTCTGGTGTATATTTGTTATGGTTTTTGTGAGTCACTAACTACAAAACATGGGGTAAGTGGCAACTGAACTTCAGCTTAGGATGCAACCGAAGTGCTTGCTGCAGAGCAGTATCCACCGTCACACCCTCACGGAACAATTTGTCATACAACAGACAGATGAACTGAGCAAGGTACTCCTCATCATCCACATCATTGTTGCCGCTTTTCTCGGCGTCACTGTCTTCCCAGTCACTTATGGGGCTCGCAGGTTCAGGCTCCAACTCATCGGTTTCATCCTCTACAATGACAAACTTCCCGTTCTCCAGGTTTCCGTTTACATCCATCCCATGGTATGAAATTGCTTGGGCATCCGGAGGCTCAATGGACGACGAGATGACTGCTTTGGCACCAGCATCCACGAATGCCTTGATCAAGCCATGCGTAAGGCCATACCTGCCACTGCATACGATAATCCTTTCCCTCCATGCTCCAACCTGGGACAACATATTTTTGTAAGGAATCCAGTGTGAACCTGCCTCCATATAAGCATTCAAAGAAGCACAAAGACTGAATAAATTGTGATACCCAATTTAGAGCCAAGAGACAGAGAGTTCAATTTTGCTAGTGCCATTGACATTCTTCAATCAGTTGATTTCGTTGTTTTCCTGTGACTAAATTGGCTGTAATACTTATTCCATGTCGCTGTATGATATGCAAACATGCCCCTTTTCAATACATTGCTAGCTTTCAGCCATGACATACGGTCATCCTGGCTAGTTGGCTTGGCCAGCTTTGGCATGAGATAAATGTATCTTTAATCTACCATATGATTTTGATAATGATGTCATGGAATAACACTAACTCTGCAGTTTGATGAATCAACTATTTCTATAGATGGAGCCATTCTAGACTTCTAGTGTCCCAGTTTCAGCTGTGGAAGTGTTCTGATGAATACTTCCCAGTGTAAATACACTAGAATAGAATATAAGAGCAGTGCAAAGCTAATGCAAGGTAGACAGTATATTTAGTACTCCTGTTCCGGAAATCACGTCATTAGGACAATATAGCTAGTGAAGATTTGCACTAATGAATCTGTCCTAACGACAAGAAAAACGGAGCAGAGTATTTACTTACCATCCATCGAACGTCTTCAGGAGTCATGTGAACAGCAGGCACTGTCCTCCTAAACATGTATGCACCAATTTCTTGGTTATCTTCCATTACCTGCAGCAGGACAACTTAGTGCACACAATGATTTAATTGCAAACAAAGCCAGAAAAAGCAATTCCTACTTGTGTTTGACGACCTATATAACGATGGTGTATTCCACCAATTTCAAATGATGGCCATTCAGCAACCAACTCAGATAAACACGAAATCTTTGACAAGGAATATGTGCCTTTTCTCTTACGCCCACGCAACAAAGTTGATAAGCTGGTTTTGACAGACTGCAAAAACCTGTCTGCAAGCTCTCCAGGTTCAGCAACTACAAACACGTCATTCTGCCAACTGCAATAGTAGTTTGTGCCACATAATCAGAACTATAGACCAAAACAAAAATAAATATGTAGCATGTGAAACATACCTCAACACTGAACCAGTTGAATCATTTTGAAGAGCTAGGTGTATTACACCAACTTGAGGCATATTCTGCAATTTATCATATAGTGACCGAACATGTGCAGTTGGCTGTCTTGATCTTAATGGTGATGTCGGTGGTGAAGACTTCGCAGTTGGGTGACCATCCAAGCTAAGTGGTGGAACCAAGTCAATTCGGCCTATTCGTTGAGTGCCCTCTGGACTGTACAGAAGGGGGCTAGAAGGAAAACTTCCAGTAAATAAGGGAGAGGTTATTGGAGTAGGAAGTGTAGTAGCTGGCTTCCCAAATCCAGAAGCACTATTCATTAGAGCTAGCCTAATACCATTCTGAGAGCAGAATGTTTCAAGGGAACGTGCATGATTTATTTTCTTCACTGAATCAGGGCTAAATGAAGCCTCTACAAGTAAAACCACACGCCTCCACCCTAAGGTAGGATTACTTTCACTGAAACCTGGTAAAGAAAATTAAAAAAAAAACATATCAATCAGATATTCTGTAGATTTTTTTTTTTTCAAATGCTCAAATATGAGGGAGACAAACCTGAATTTGATGATGTCAATGTCGAAAATGACAGAGATTTGGTAATGTTTGATGACATTTCTTCCTCTTGGTATCTTGGGACTAGAAGCTCACAAAGATTCTTGAAAGCCAGAAAATTTTTCTGAATGTACTCCTCAGTTGCAGCTTCCAACTTAAGCCAGACAGCAGGATCAGTCTCGTCTAGTTCCATACCACATCGTTCATCAACTACAAACATAACAAGAATTCCACTCATTTGAATATCATTAGTGGGTTGAAACATATCAAAAGTATTAAAACATAAAATATGATGATGTTCTCACAGTTCCAACATGTTTTGTTGAAAGTTGATGACCCAAATACCCACTATGAGGACCTATCCCTATGCTAAACCAACTCTCAAGTTGGTTAGCCTCTTTAGGTTCTAGATACTTAGTGCCGGGTCCTTGGCGAGTAAGTCGCCTTCTTTGCTTCCGGGTGGCAGTGCCAACCTTCAGATGAAGCACAGACCCTTGTGATCCCGGGTGGCAGAGCCAACCTTCAGACAGATCACAACTTAACTAATGCACTAAGTACTAAAAACTATAAGGCTGAACCAGGAGACTTTAACTTACAAGAAAACACACTTTTATTAACCACACAACTATTACATGAGGGAGTACACAACTATATTTTAGGTGGCTGTCCTACTACTCTTACTTCTCTCACTCTCCTCTTCCTAGCACTCCCTACTACTCACCATGCTCATAGATGGATAGCATGGCAAGGGGGGGTGGCTCCTCTATTTATAGACCTAGGTGAGCCATGGCACTATGACAAGTGTCCATGCTCTAGAACATTACAAGAAAATATCCAGATTCTACACTAGTCTAAACTTGCCATGATATTAGCTCTAGAACACTCCTAATAGAAATATCTAGGTTCATGAATAAGAGAGAAGATTCCGGAAGTTTGCATTGCTATGTTTCAACATGTTTTAACAGTTTCCTTTGGAAGTTGAATTACCTGGATTGAAGCGGAAATATTGCATCTCAGGAAGCATAGGTATCAGTGTATCTAAAGTTTCTTCAACTCTCTCCACTGAACATGAACTTTCAATTAACACTTGCCCTGTGTCCAAGTAGCGCCATCCGCCTCTCCGACTCTAGAAGCAGACATGGAATAAACCCATATAAGAAAAGTGGGCCAAAGATGTATGTCTCACACAAAAGTTCTATGGGACTTAATGGTACTGTGGTGCAGAAGTAACACTATGAATCCACAAGCAATCATTTTCATATTTTATCATTCAAGTGTCTATTCAAGTAAATGTGGGCATGGATAGTGGATACATGTTCTCTATAGGATGGAAGCTTTAGTAAATATTACAGAAATCAATTGGTTATCCAGCTAACACAGACAACCTATTGCTGAGTATCTAATAACATTGCCAAGTATTGAATAATTTACAACAACAACAGCAACTAAGCCTTTAATCCCAAGCAAGTTGGGGTAGGCTAGAGATGAAACTCTGAAGAACCCAAGCACAAGAGCAAAACAAACAAACAAAAGAATTTAGGCAAAGAAGAGAGGTGGGAAATGAGTAATAAAAAACCAAACAAAAAAAAAAAGAGAAAAGGGAGGAAATAAAACTATCGAATAATTTCAACAGAAAAAAAATGGCATTACCTTAGTTGGAACTGAGCCACATCCTATGGAAACTAGACAATCTATTCGTGTATCTGGCCACAAAAGTTGTGCTTCTCTTATGGCAAAGATTGTGGGATTGTTCGCTACAATAGCTCCATCTTGCCACCGATTTACATCTGAAAACGATATGAGTAGAAAAAATCAAATGGTGATGACTGATGGGCAAGTCATACCTTGAGGCCTTCACAAAATAGGGGCAGGGTTCATTGCATAAAATAGAAGCCAAATTGATCAGCCTAAGAAAATTTACCATCAGAGAAATCATCCAGATAATATGGAGCTGCAGATGATGCCCTTATCGCTTGCCACACTTGATGCTTGCAGCTCCCCATGAAAGCACCACGTTTCATGCCAACTGGTGCACCAGAAACAGCTGTTCCAGTTGCGCCAATTGATGGGCTTTCTGTCAATCCTGGTGATACCTCCAGAGTGCCAGGTGGGTACTGGAACATGTTGTGAGGTTATTATTTGAGTATGAGACCCAATATTCAAGAGTCAAGGGGTCAAGAAAAGGAAAAGGCCAAAAACGCAAGTAAACACTGAAGCTATGCCCTTCCTGAGTGCAAACATTGTGATTGCCAATGTATTATTAAAAATACAGTTTAGACTCTAGATACATTTCACATTTGACTCTCAGAACTTTGTTGATAAAATCATAAACTGTGCAAACTGTTTTAGAATTGAAAATAGAGAGCCAATCTGGGAGGATAAAAAACCAACCTGATAATTCCGGAATATATATGGTTGGGCAGGCATGACACTGACTAAAGTAGATACAGCAAAAACCTTTGGAACACCCTTTACAGCCGATTCAATTAGAAGGTCACCATCTTCATCAGCACACATTTCCTTTAATAATCTCTCAAACTGATCTGCACTGTGCTGTAATAAAGACCTTGGTCACTATATTGTGCATAACATAGAGCAGTACAAATCATATTAAGTTTATCCTATCATGTATACCTTGGACCCATGTACAACCACTCTAAAACTCTGTGATGAACTTTTGAAAAGTTGATCAATCTTCTCCTTCCATGTAGCAGCTTCGTCCTTAGGGAAAGGCTCAGCAAATACAAGTTTACCTAGCAAAATCAACAGTTCAGTTGGCAACACATTGGCTTTAGCAAGAAAAATTCAAGAGGTAAAAGAGATTCACCAAGTTTCGTGTATATTTCTTCACACTGATCCAAGGTCATCCGCTTGATTCCAAGAGCCATTGCAAGCATGCCACCAGTGGATGTACCACATATGAGGTCAAACATTTCATGTATGCGTTTTCCGGTTCCTTGCTCTATTTGTTTAAGCATTTGGACAGTTGCAAGGCCCTTCATGCCACCACCATCCATTGAAAGAATGCGTAGACCCTTTTTCGCAACCGGTCTTCCTCTAATTGCTCTACGCAAGTTCTCATTCTCCCCTAATATGATTACAAGAGACTCATCAATATAGCAATACATGTTATTGTTTTATTAACAGGAACTGATAACAGGATAAGAATGAATCAGGGCCAACAATAAGTACCTAGAATCGCCAAAGCACGTGCAGCTGCCTTGCTGACGCGATGCTCTTGTGAAACAGTTAACCGAATTAAAAGATCACGCAAGCTGTCAGAGTGCATGAGGGTGCGACGAGTCTCCAAGCAGAAAGCCAAATTGCCAACTGCAAATAGAGAAAGACGTTGCACCTAACAAAAGGAAGCAAATCAGTGAGGTTGCTCGTGGCTACCTAAATAACACATCAACCAGAGTCTAAATTGAGTTCATCTTGCCTCAGAGTTCTTGTGTGCACAAAGTCCTTTCAGTGACTTCAGAACATCTTTCGTCAACATCTTTTGAGCAACATGATCAGAAACAAAAGTTAGGCTGACTACAACTTGCAAAACTGATACTAACTCTTCCTCATCAAAAGATTTCAGAACGGCTTCAATAGGCTTCATGATATCACATTTAATCAGCTGCATTGCTGATGAAATATCAGATGCCAGCGATGAAAGAGCAAGGCATGCCTGCTCAACCTGCACAAGTAATAGAAAATAACAAAATAACTAATTGTTTATGCTTGAATCATGAGAGGCACTCAATTGAGGAATGGGAGTCTGCAGTACATACCACATGACGATTATCACTACTTATCATGCTTATAAGCTGCCGGACAGCATTCTCTTCTTTGCTGATGGCAACTTGGTTGCTACGATCTTCCATTATTTTTGCCAAAGCAGAAGCTAGCAAAGGATGGTGGCAAGAAGAGAAGCGGAAAACAAGAGAGAAAAAGGCACTAAGCTTGTGCCTTGCCGCAATGAAGTAGGAACTATTCTCGGTCTGAAAACAAGACACAACACTTTAAAAATAAAGGACAATTATGAGACAACCAATCTCGGAAAATGATAAAAAAAGCCAAGATAGTTTATTACCTCTATTTGCACAGTGACAGATTTAAGACTTTCTAGAGCTTCAATTCTAATATTTGCTAGTGTGAGATGCCTAAGATTATGGAGAGGCAAAATTTCTGGAAGGAACTCTAACGGATTTCCAAACAAGCGCAAAACACGAAGCTTAGACATTGACCTGTCAAAAAAAAAAAAAAAGAGAGAATGAATTGTAAGCAAATGAAAACAATAAAAATGAATCACGGGAAACTAGACTCCAGAAATAACATTAAATAACCTGAAATCCAACAATGGGCGAACAAGCTTGTTATGTTCTAATGATAATTCCTCCAGCAGAACACATTGTCGTAGTTCCACTGCTTGTTAGAAGAAAACAATTATTAGGTAATTCCATTGAGTAATGGAAATGTCAAAATGTTAAAACAAGGTGAAGCACCAGTGTTAGAGGTAATTTAATTGCAGGTGCGCACTAACCAGGGACAGAAACAAGCATGTTGCTGTCAACTGATAGCACTTTCATATTCCTTAATGCACCAACTTCAGGTGGCAAAACTGACAACTTATTATTGTCAAGGTATAGCTTCTCAAGAAGTGGAAGCCGAGTCAATTCAACTGGAAGCACCTGCCAAGTTTTTTTTTACAGCAATACATGGTTAGAATGCGTATTACCTAGATATTAATCAGACAGTTCTAAAAAAAAAGATATTAATCAGACAGAATTTCCATAACCACTATGAACGTTTCTTTATGCCACTCAACAAAAAATTATAGTTCAGTATGCAATGAGTTTAATTGGCAATAGTAACGAGGCATCTCTTCCTCTTTTTGGTTCAGTTTCAACTGCAATATGCTTTTCAAATTACTGACTTAGCAAGCAATGCAAAAGCGTAAGCATTAGAATTCAGTGGCAATTTGGGGAATAGGCTCATCCTAGGGTAAACATGAGGTTATCCTATGATTATTATTTTTAAAAAAAGAAAAAAATAACGTTGCGCACTTTATTGTTTATTGGTACCATGGCACTTTATTGTTTATTGGTACCATGGCCAGAGAAATGGGATGGTGATGAACCAAACAACCCAATTCCTATCAAGTCACGAAAATGATAAACATGTTGAAGAATGACAATGTTAACACTCCCTCCGGTCTTTTTTTTTAATGTTGCTTAGCTCAAGATCGGAGGGAGAACCCATTATTACCAACCTGTTGCATTCCTTACAATGTTCCTTGATGCTTAATCCTACATAGAAAATATAATGCAATTTTGACCATGTTTGACTTGGTTCAACTTAAACTGCATAAGGAAGCTAGAAACAAAGATTGGTGTTTCATCATGATACTCCAGTGGAATGGGAACATATTGTCTCAACCTTTGGGAAAGTCCTATGCCGTAGGACTAACCATAACACAGCAGCAGTTCCAAATGTCTCAAAATTCATAATTGCTGACAGATAATCTGAGATGATAACTAGATCGGTTGGATTTAGTCCATTACTTCACAATACAGCACCTTATCAAGCTGTAGGAATCAAATTACTGGTTAAAATTGAAAAGAGAATCAGCTCATTAACACCCGTTATTCAGTAATTTCAATTGTCGGTCTAGTGTAACATATTCAAACATCATAAAACTAACCAAACAGTACCCAGCTGCCATTCCACTACCCTAAATACAACACTAAATTTCTACTACAAACTAGATGTTACACACATTTGACAATCTATACTCTATAATAATTCCATATTTCTGAAACCAAAACAGAGAATGTTAGAAACAGCAGAGGCCTGCCCGCAGTGTATCCAATGTTACTCACTCCATGATAAAAAAAATTATAAGAATCTCCAAAACCAGTTCTAGACTAAATGCAGAGCAATCAAACAAGTGCCTAAATATCATTTCTAGGAAGTCGCTCAAGATCTCCCGGGACAACTTCAATAACACAATGCCACCAACAAAATCGTCTGACAACTACAGCACTACCTGAATTCTCTATATATCAGGTGTGCACGAAGACGAGCTGTGACAGAATATTTAGCGGAATTCAGAGACAAATGAGTCAAGGTCGGACTCACCAATAATCCGCAGTTGCAGAGGCTGAGCACGGACACAGATCGCCAGTGATCCGCGAGCACGGGCACGCCCGCGGCGGCGGTGGGCCCGTCGACAGCCGGCGCGGGCGCGAGGTTGGATCTGATGAGGCGCGCGAGCACCCCCGCGCCGTCGCCGCTACCGAGCGCGGACCCGGGTGCCCGCGCCACCCGCACCGACCGCAGCGCCTCCCGCCTCCGGACCACCCGCATCTCCACCCCCACCTCCTCGGCGTCCTCCGCTTTGAGTGTCAGATCGACAGAGACGGCGTCGTGGGGCGGGGGCAGCGCAACCATGAGCTGGGACTGGAGCCGTAGCGCGACCTGGTCCTCGTCGTCGCTGGCCGACCAGTCCAGCTCGATGCGGAACCCGAGGTCCCCGTTGCAGGTGGCCGTCGGCGAGGACGACTGGGCCGCTGCTGCGGCCGCGGCCGCGGCGGAAGGGATGCCCGACGGGGGTGGCGGCGACGAGGGCTGTCGGTGATGGTAGTCATCGTCGGTGTAGTCGCCGTAGTCGAGGGTGAGGTGGAAGATCTCGGAGCTGCGCTTCCAGCCCAGGCCCCACGACGACATGGCGGCCGCGCCCGCATCAAATGGCGAGGACCTGGGACACCGGCCCGAGGCGAACGCGGGCGCACGGCGAGGCCGGCGGCGAGGGGAGGAATGCGGAGGATCGGACACGGGGAGGTGTCGCGTTTGCGCCTGAGCACGTTTGATCCGTGTTTGGTCTGGTCCTTGTGGAATTTTCCGGATTTTCGTTTGGGGTTTTACGATCTTCCAAGATCCGTGGCGACGTACACAGCGCGGGCATTCCACACCGCGGCGTCGTCTTCACGAAATTGTTTGTGTTAGTTAGGACGGCTTCCACTGCCCAAGAACTCTCCGGTTTCTAGAAGAGTGTCGCGCACGCCGGCATAGCGCTAGCGCGGGAGCTCTTTCGTTGGGTCAGTGCGTGTGATCCGGTTTATTTCAGCCTGTCGGTGTGCCTAGATGTTGTTATTTTTTAAACTACATATGATCATTTATTTAATTTAAAATATAAACTAGCAAAGTGATTGTTACGGACTTAAAAAAATAAAACACTTTTTATAATTTAAATATGAATTATTTATATAATATAATTATTAAATATATATACTATTGACATTTTTTATATGAAAGATTATATTTATATTACCGTTGATACTTCTTAATATACCATTTTATATATCAAAAGTAACAATTTTATCACCATTTTTTATCATATTCTAAAAGCTTTATCTGGAAAAAAAATTAATTCACGGAGTCTAGAAATAGCATTGTATTATAATGTGATTTTGAAATTAAAGACTTGCTCTAATAAAAAAGTTAAAACACAAAAGTCGTAGATCTCGTCGAGACCTTTTCGAAACATATATGAATCATATCATTTGGACTACGGAGCTAGGAGATATGGGCCCCGTACAAAGACCTACGCAGAGGAGTCCAAATTAGAACAAATATTTTTGCATCGCATATTTGGAAACCAGAACTATGAGATCTGGACTTTCATTGAATACCAAAGTTGTAGAACTTTTCGAGAGCTACGAGATAGAGTTTGGGTTTGACTCATTTGAGCTTCGGACGTGGTAGTTATGGTTTTTAAAATTCGGTACTTGATAGAGAAGGTACGAAACCGATTTAGATTTAATCTCTAACTTTGTGGACACGAAGTGGATAACCGTACCTCAATTAATAGATTGTAGAGACACATTTCACAAAACCATAACTATTTGTTACCTTGTATCAAAAACCACAACTTCTAGGACTAGTTTTAAAGAACCACAACTATATGTGTTATTGTATCACAGAACCACAATTTTTTTGTCCTGATCAACTAACCATGCTGCGGGTCTCATGTTAGTCTGATATACTCTATTTTTACACTTTATTATCCATGATGTACGTGTGATCCATGCCACGTCACCATTTCTATGTGAACATGTCTGCACAAGTCTCTAATAGGCCAGCTCATCTCATATTGGTTTATGATCAGACGTTTCCTCAAGGTGCTCCTGATTGCTAGTCATGGTGTTGTTGGAGCAGCCAGGCGACGGCAGCAATGGTGATTGTGAGGGCGACCGCGATGGGGACGAGATGGTAAGCGAGATGGGTTCTGCTGCACTACTCACTTCCGTCGGAGGCCATGGACTGGCAGCCAGGTGAGTCTCTTGCAGTCCGCCTATACCTATTTAGGGTTTACCTTTTTTGAAAATTTATTTAGGGTTTACTTTAGTGTGCAAAATTTGTTAAAGAAATAAAGTTTTTGTTTATGGTAGGTACGCAGATGATTTGTGGACCTTTAATGTGCATTACGATGAGTGCCCTACAGGAAGCCAATTTGTTCAGAGGAAAATACGTAGGGATTTCATATGCTATTTTAATCTGGTTGGTGTGATAGAAAAATTGGGGTATAAATGCATTGATTTCATGTACTACAAGAACAGAGATGGTATGGAGCAAGGTTTGACCAATCTAATTCCTATAGAGACTGATTTTGATGTGTGTCAAATGATCAATCAATTTGAAGATTTGAAGGTGGTGACGATATGCTTGATAAGGAAAAAGGCATCAGGACCTCATGTATCTCCCTTGAAGGTCTATACTGATTTCTCAAGATGTGAAGTACTTGTTGATGAATTACTGGTCTGCCAAGATGTGAAGTACTTATTGATGAATTTAAATCAGATTGTAGTGACAGTGGTTCAATATATAGATGAAGAGCAAGCTGAAAAGGAGAGAATGGAACCGAGGAAGTAATTGACTGAGATGAAGTTGAAAAAAGATGACACCCGTGACATGGCATGGGTCCCATGTTCAGCATGGACAATAAAGTGTAAAAATAGAGTCATATCAGACTGACATATGGAACCCACAAATTGGTTGGTTGACAAGGACAAAAAAGTTGTGGTTCTATGATAGAATGGCACATATACTTGTGGTTTCTTGAAACTGGTTCTAGAAGTTGTGGTTCTTTGATATAAGATAACAAATAGTAATAGTTTTGTAAAATTTACTTTTAAAATATTTATTCAAATATAAAAATTTATAAGTTAGGTTAAAACTTTCTTTAATAATAAAATAAATTATAATAATATATTTAATAAATTTTTAAATGTTTTAAATAAGAAGAACGATCAAACGTAATTAAAAGTCAACTATATTAACAATTTAAGTCCGGAGGAAGTACATCATAAAAGTTGAGACTTAGCATAGCAAGTCTCAATTGCGATAAACAACCAAATAAATTTAAAAATTATAATGTAGTCAATTTTCAATATGGGAATGTTGGGTAACTAGCTAAGCACATCTTTATTGCAAACTTTATCATTTTGTTTTGTTATGTCTATATTTGTGTAAGTTTTCTATCGTTGGTTTCTATGATCAATGAAACAAAAATATATTTCTCTCCAATATATATCACCCACCACTATTCCCACTCACTGTATCAAAAGATCACTAAAAGCATTAAATGTGTTAGATATGTCATTTCACTGAAGAAATCCTGATTTTTTATGTGCATTTTCCGAATGACAATAGCCGTATCTTGTACTCTAACGTAATCTACAATATTTAACTTCACAGCCAAAAGTTCACACATAATATATAAAAACATGTTGATTAGAATTGAACTTAGATAACATATCCATAGGATTCATTTTTTAATTTGTCTGCATTGCTATTGCTATGGCTGTCGAATATTCTGTAGGGAAATAGATGTACAACTAAAACAATAACTTACGACTTGTATAGCAAACAATCATAGATTGCAACAAAAAGCTTGGATCCTACATCTGCCAGATCTCAATTGCCGTGTGAAGAAATAGGTTGCAACAAAAAGTTTGGATCCTAGCATGCGCATTATTTGAGATGTAGGATTTGTTGAGTATATAGAAAACAAATGGTCAAGTAACAAAGATTGGAAACAAGTCATATAGTTATCCGAAACCCAAAGAGGCATCTTCCGTCAAGCCTGCGTAGCAATATGTCCGCCTCCGTCTAAAGAGGGCCATTTTCAGGCCCAGGAGCACAACTTTTTTTTTGTCCCGGTTACCTAAAAAATGTATAATTCTTTTGTTCCAGCCTATATAGTTCATTGCATCAATACAACCTGTTTGTCCCAGTTAGATAAATAATATGTTTCATAATACTCCATCCATTCCAAAATTATTATCGTTGTTGAATTTTTTTGTTACTTTTTTATCATTCATCTTAATCTAAAATATTTATTTAAATATAAAAAGTTATAAGTTATATTTAAATTTTGTCTAGTCATAAAACTAATCATAATAAAAAATACATGATACCTTTTAATTTTTTTTGAATAAAACAAGTGGTCAAACATAAGAAAAAAGTCAATAATAACAATAATTTTGGAACAAGGAAAATAATAACTAATAATGAAAAACATATAAATAATTTATATACGAGAGCCAATTAAATAGGGCTGTCAATGAAGCTTGAAGATCGCAAGCTACTCGAATTCGGCTCGCTAGAAACTTGACTCGAGTTCGGCTCATTGACAGGCCTACAACTAAACTAAAAAGAAACTAACGATAAGGGGTAGAAGAAATTACGATGAGAAAAAAAAACCCATATAGAAATATAAAGACAACGTGGTATTGTTTATTAGATCAAGTATGTACTTACTTTTTTTTAGAGGGGAAAGTATGTACTTACTTTTTTTTTGAGCATGCAAAACCACCCTTTATTAAGACTCATAGATGGTGCAAACGCCAACCGGCGGACCTGTGAACCATATATGTCTACCTGTTTCACATTGAATACAACTCCTAGCTAGATTGCATGTATTTATTTGGGTCAATTGAAACTGGGGTAAACATGCATAATTTATTGGGCCGAAATGGCGCGGCATGGATCTGATCAGTTGTTCCTTTCAATGGCAATTCCAATATGAAGGGCATCCGGTTTTTAACGGGTCATTGAACGTTTGAGATGTGTGCAGAGGAGAAAATCAAATGGCGGACGCGCTCTGCGGGTGCTAGCCTGTTTGGGATGTACTTTCTTCGTTTTAAAATTATTATCATTATTGATTTTTTTCATTATCTTTAATTATTTATTTTATTCAAAATATTTGTTTAAATATAAAAATATATAAGTTATATTTAAATTTTATTATATGATAAAACAAATTATGAGAAAATACATGATATTTTTTAAAAAAAATAAATAAAATAAATAGTTAAAGTTAGCCAAAAAATCAATAATAACAATAATTTTAAAATAGAGGAAGTACATGAAACTCTAAAATGGTAAGCATGGCAGCGTTACTTAAGTCCGTATTTCTAACAGAAAAATGAGGGCAAGAAAGAGGCTAAAGAACAAATGAGTTATACTCATACAAGATGGAAACAGGAACCACTAAAGAACAAAGTGCTCTCACAATAGATATTCAGGCTTCTTGTTTTATCTTCTTATAATCAACACAATGCGATCTATAAGATTTCAGCATTATTGTTTTTTCTATTAAGAAACAGTAGTACAGATTTACTTCGGTACTACATCATGCTATCTTGCCAATCATGTTGTTCTGACGAATCCCATTATGCCTAACTAGTAATCTGAAATATGTTGGGCTTATCGTGGGCTGGAAACTCTTGACCTAATACATTGATGTTACTGTTACCGGTTTCAAAGGAGCAAATCGCATCCTCAAAGTTAAAAGAGCAACGGTCGGATGAGCAACAACACGCCTCCTCTGTTCTATCTGAGACCATCAAAGACAAGACGTTTTCACATATGACGCTTTTCTTTTTGTGTGGGATAGTTTGATGATAATTAAGAAGGAATAGAAACTTTAAATGTGTTTTTCTTCCAAACGATGAATATTCTTTCAAAAATCTATGAATTATTTTTTTATCAACATTTCATATATGTTATATCAACATTTTCATTTGTATTGTTTCAACATTTTATAGAAGTTTGATTTTGCTTTTCTTATTTGTTTATCCTTATCCCATCAACATCGTACGCGGCTCCAATCATGTCTTTCCTCGCTTGGTGCCCCAGCGTGTGGTGACGCTCACTTGTTTGGCCAAAGGAAGCCATGGGTCGTCCTTTGTTCAACAAAATTCTTGATGTAATCTTTGATTTTATGGACTTCCTATCGGTCCCTTCTTAATTGTGAAGCTGCTTGATGTAAATCTCTTTGTTCTTTTCTTGTTAGGTTGTTGTACTTTGGTCACACATGTTAGCTTTAGTTAAAAAAACATTTATATTATATTTATCATGTTTCCTTCCTTTCAATGAAAGTTGTCAAAACTTTTAATCATTTAGAGAATAGTTAATGTTGTACTAAATTTGAATTAGTATTTATTTTATTTTTTAAAAAAGAATATATTAACTTAATATTCTATCCTCTGCCTCAATTGATATATGTGGCAAAAATTTATTACAACAGTATCACACCAGGGAACAATAAACACAAAGTTTCTATCCATCAAAACGAGAACTAGAAAGTGATTCTATTTGAGAAGCGTCAGCCATTTTTCACGAAGATGTTCATGGCTACAGTCTCAAGCAATCTGCAAGACATTGTCATCAAAAGGCGCTTCTCCTCCTTCTAAAGTAGGGACCAACATCTGGATCAATGTGTCCCTCTGAATATCACCTGAAGATAAGAAGGTATTGATGATTTATCAAAAACCACTTTATTGCGACACAACCACAAAGACCAGCAAAGGCTTGATATGTCACTCCAAATTAGTTTTTTGATTTTAAACTCCGTATTCCCTAGCCAATCAGAGAACATATGCTGAAAGTTATCCGGTAGAGGCAGAATTAAAGTTGAAAAGACAACACGCAATATAAACCGGGCAATAGAACAATGAAAAATCAAATGTTAGATATTCTCACATAGATTGCAGAAACAACAAGTTATACTCCCATTTCAGTTTTTGTCTTTAGTTAAAGTGACTCCTTTATACAAATACCACATAAAGACCTTAATCTTAAGTGGTAATTTAATCTTCCATAGATTTGGAGTAGAGGGCAAAGCTTGTGTCGTAGAAAGGGCTTTATATATGGATTTCACAAAGAAATGATCATGTTGATGCAACGCCCACTTAAACCAATCCCTATGATTTGATAACTGAACAATGAGAATTAAAAACACCAATCGATTCCAGGACTCAAGATTCTGACCAACTACTGCCCGTCAAAAAGAAACATTTAATGGTTGTGAGGACATGACCGAGGCCACCATCGCATTCTTTTTCCTAACGATATTATAAAGATTTGAAAATTGGTCCATAAAGCTCTCATTGCCCAGCCAAATATCTTTTCAGAATCTAATCTGATTTTTATCACCTAGATGGAAACTCCCAAGGCGGAGAAAATCTTTTTTTACTCCTAAGCCACTAGACTAAAAATGAGTCTCCGACCTGTGTTCTACCTGGGATAAGATTTTAGAATTCAGGTATTTTCGTTTTAAAATAGCTTGCCAAGTACCGTCAGAATTAAACAACCTAAATAACCATTTGCTAAGTAGGAATTTGTTTTGGAGCTCAAGGTTAAGAATTCTCAATCCACCTTGATCTTTTGAAGTACACAGAATACTCTATTTGATTAGGCGATATTTTTTTGTGTTCCTTATTTTGCTAAAAAAATCTGGATCTATAGTAATCAAGTTTTTATAGTACTCCTTTAGGAACTTCAAAGAAGGAGAACATGAACATTGACAAGGTACTCAACACCGAGTTGATTAAAGTAAGCCCCCCCCCCCCCCCCCCCCTACACACACATACACAAATAGCATCTTACTTTTCCAAGAACTTAAGCGTTTTTGGAAACTTTCTTCTATTTTGATTCAGTTAGAGTTGTTAATTCTCCTATAATATATGAGAATTCCCAAGTACCTAAATGAGAGAGCACCCAGGTCACACCCAAAGATCTAAGTGTATTTCTATTGATGGGTGAGAGCTTCCCTAAAACAGAATAGTTCACTCTTATGAAAGTTAATATTGAGACCAGAGAGCTGCTCAAAAGCACAAAGCAATAATTTCATATTTCTAGCCTTATCTAGATTGTGTTCCATAAGAAGAATTATGTCATCCGCATATTTTAAGATGGACAAACCATCATTGACTAGATGCAGGACGACACCTCTAAATTGTTCACCATCTTTGCATGTTCAATTAACAATGCAAGGATGTCGACTGTTAGATTGAACAACATCGGAGATAGAGGGTCACCTTGTCTAACTCCTTTTTTTGTCTGAAAAAGAGTAAGAGGAGGAAAAATATGTAATATATAAATTATTAAAAAAGTTATTTTTTTTATAAACCTTTGGATCTAGAACTGATGATTCAAAGTGGTGACTGAAAATTGTCCAAACTTTCAGTTCACTGAAAATTAGTAGGACCATATTTTTGTTAACTGTTGAAAACCAAGAACATGTTAGAATATCTTAAAATTATTGTATCTCTCTCTCTCTATATATTTTTTGAGACATAATATATATAGTTGTAAAGCAAACTATATAAAACATAGCTTTAAAAGCCCAGCACTAGGGCCTCCCAAAGTATAGAGCCGGTCCTAAACTCAAGCAACTTCTTTCCGAGTAATTTGCCAACCCATTCTTGCTTCTCTTCATTCAATCAGTCATCTGCCTCATCCACGCTGATCGTCACTTCGTACCACCCCGTTATCATATTGTTTGTGAACAGAAGGCTATAGGAATGTGATTATATTTTTGAATGCAGTACTGTTGTATCCTTTTCAGTTTTCACACACGACATCAGTACTGTTGTGAACAGAAGGCTATAGGAATCTGACCCTTCTCGCAGCTGATTCGCTTCATTTTCATAATATGCTAGTTGCAAATTTTCGTACTCATCTCTCTCAAATCACAAAATTCCAGATCTACTTCAAAAAAGGAGAAAGTAGATCAAATTGTGAAGCCAAATCGACAAATAAATTTGTAGATGCATATGCTGAACTAAAGAGAGAACGACAGAAGATTACAAGAGGCGGTTAAGCTAACATCCTAGAAAACGGTGTCACCAGCTAGTTAACCAACCGAACTGCTGCTCCTCCGAAGGCTCCTCCATATCATCGCCGAGCTAACTTACATAATGAAAAAAAGTGAAGCGAAAACTTGTCCGATTACCTACGCAGTAATAATCTGCGTATACGTAGCTTCCGCTTTACTCTCTTTGAAACCTTGGCCAAGGTAGCGCCGCCGCAGCGGCCTTCCACCTGATCCACAATGTCGTGCACAAAGTAGGGCATTCTGTTCAAACGTTCCGATTCGGCCAGGCTGTAGCGCGCCTTGTCGAGCAAGGGTTTGCCTGTCTGGCAAATGTGGCCGAGGATATCAATCTGCATCTTCATCCGCAGCAGGTTCTCCTTGTCCTTGTCGGAGAGCCACCTGTCGATGGCGGCCTGTGCGGCGGCGGCGCAACCGCCGGTGCCGCCGCCGGCGCCAGCCTCGTCGGACACGGCCTCCATGTCCTCCACCAGCTTGCCCAGCCGGTCCGACACCCAGATGAGACGGTACAGCAGTTCGACCGCCTCTAAGGACCTGTCCTCCCGGAACACCCGTTCGCCGTCCAGGTCCAGCGCGTGGAGCTGCTCCTCGAGCCAGAAGAGCATCATGTGGGTGCCCTTGTACTTGTCCGACCTGTAGTTGGCGCCGCCCAGGTAGAACCGCAGCTTCGCCACCAGACTGGCGATCTTCGCCGCCAGGTGCGGGCTGGGGTGCGAGCCATAGATCTTCGCCACCATTTGATCAAAAACCACCACCGATGATCCTCCTCAAGTTAGCACGCTAGATGGATTAAGAAAAAATCTATTATTAAAAAATCGAATGTATATAGGGGTATCAAATTGATTACATAGAGTTGTACTCGTATATATGTAGCCTGTAGGCCAAAATTCTGGTCGGTCGCAAAGAAAAATAAGTCAGACAAGTGTTTGGATTCAGAGAAGTGTTCCTTAGAGCAGGTACAATACTACATGTAGGCAGTCTCATAGGCCGTCTCATGCATTATTACATAGAATTTGTGATGATGTGATAGAGAGAGAGGGTGATGAGAAAAAAAGGTGGTTGTTTCGCGTAGCAAACACCTTATGCGCTAAAATTTAGGAGTATGAGACGGCTCTCACACACCATTATACGAGCTTTAGTAGCCTTTTAATATATAAAAATTCCTTTTTATATCCACAAATTAAGGAGTTCTATAATTAATAGAAGACAACTAATAAGACCATCCATTGTATAAGTCGTCTCATAATCCGTCTTAAGATTACATGGCATGCATGAGACGGCCTGTGAGACAACACCATTGTACTTGCTCTTACCTGACTGGTCGTCGAAGAGGGATTCCAGTCCGATTACACCGGCATTAGGCAGCATTAGGTCATTTTCTTAAAAAATATCCAGGGCCTGTCTTAACCCCCCTAGATTGAGTGTTGGGGTATATAATGATCAATGAGCAAAAAAATAGTAGTCACTGCAGGTTTTGTAAGAATTGCTTCTACATATTCACAGGACCTAGTAAAGGTATCATGCGTGTAAACCAGCTAGTCACTCGAGAACGAATCTGGTGCTCCCGCACCAATAGGTGCTCCCGTGCTCTCAAACAAGGGCAACCGATCGATTAGAAATGGATGGACATGATCTATGGAGTTTCCCGCGTATACATTTTATGAAGAACCCCGAACAAAGTCGCAAAATAAGTCCCACTGGCCAGTACAGTTTTGCATCCACGTCCCCAAATTGTACATCTTCTCATTTATTATCTCATGTAGCAGCTTCTAGCAGAATCCCTTTCTCTCTCTCTCCTTGGACGAGCTCCGGCCTGCAGGCGAACAAAACCACCTGCTACATCTCCAATCTAAGTGTGTTTTTCTGTTGCATTTTTAGTTGCTACATTAGTCCCTTATCTTGAGCCTCCTACATCCTCCATCCAATCTATGAACTAAATCTCGTTTAGTTTATTTTCTGGATAGGGTTACAAATTGAAGGCATACTGATTGTTGCGCCGTCTACGGAAGATGAGTTACCGGAGGAAGTTGCGGGCAATGGTCATGGAAAACTGCAAATACGTGCCTGAGACTTTGATTGGTATGTATTGGGTACTGCATTTTGGGTTTAATGTGAGGTTGTCATTTTTTTGTTTCCCGATTTTTGACTAAATTTCTTGAATCTTGAGTTTCTTCATGTGGCGTAAGCTTGTTAGTATGCATCCAGAAGTAGCCTCTAATATTCAAGACTATTTTATACTACATTGTTCATTTACTTGAAGAATGGTACATGTTATTACTTCTTATAGAACTAATTTAATCGTAGATAGTCTCACTACCGGAATCAGGCAAAATGCCGAGCGCCACAGCCACTCGGCAAAACACATTTTGCCCTCAGCATATTATATGCCGATGGTTGCCGTCAGCATCAGGGACTCGGTACCTGCTCCGGCGGCAACTACATAGTTGCTGAGTGCCACAAGTCGTGCACTCGGCAACTAGGTCCCCGAGAGTCATCTTCAGCACTCGACGCAAAAAGTGGATGTGACAGAGTGTAACGGCGACGTCCTAGATGCCGAGTGCCTGTGGACGTGGCATTCGGCATCTCTCCCAAGTATGTTTGAGTGCTAAAGGAAAGGGCACTCGGCATCTATCCCAAGTATGTCGAGTGTCACTCGACCTGGCACTCAGTATCACGACCTTGGATGCTGAGTGTCTTTATGTAACACTCGGCAAATGAGTTGCCAGGTTACCAGAAATGGTTCCTTTGCCGAGTGTTGATCCCAAGCACTCGGCAAAGGTGTTGAATTATAGCAGTTTTTTTTATTTTATCTAGCCACGGACAATAAAAATTACAACAATTATATATATCATCATAGAGACATCATTACACCTCAAATACATATTCATGAAACATCACAAGCATCATGATCGTTAATCCATAAATTATCACATCACAAACATTCACAATTGGTGCTCAAGTCCACAAACACATCACATTTGGTCCTCAAGTCCACAAACACACCATATCACAAATGATAGTCACAAATGATAATAATTCGGTCCTCAAGTGCACAAACAAAAACACCACGTCACAAATGCTAAAGTATGAAAAACAGTCACCACTGTCACCATTGCGATGGGGATAAGTCCTGATCTTGTGGATTGGGGCAAGGGTTGGAATTGTTTGATGCCCATGATTGACCCTACACAAAAGAGAAGATTGCATGTGTGACTACAATTGGTGACAAGTATAGGAAGTTTTGCTTAAAGTATAATTTGGTGACAAGTATAGTAAATATTGCTAGAAGCATATAATTTGGTTGTAAGTATATGAAATGTTGCTAAAAGTATAGTTTGGTCTAAACAAGTATAGTTTGCTCTAAAGTAAAGTTTGATCACTAGGTAGGAAATGATAGTGTAAAGTGACAAGATAAGTAAATTCACTCACAGGAGTACTCACAGGAGGAGGTGGAGCAGGGATTGGAGGTGGAGTATATATCATCGGTGGGAAAGGCTGACCCATCTTCTCGCCCAGACTATGCATCCAACAGACTATGCATCCAACGACACATGTCCTCCACCTTCCGTCGGTCGGCTGCAATCGTATGTTGGTCAGCCTCAATCTGTTGCTTGGCAGCTTGCACCCTTTGTCGGTTGGCTTCAACTACCTCTCTTTGGGCTAGCATGTTCCATTCAATCTCCTCTCGTCGCAGCCTTTCTTGTTCCAGCTGGGCCTACATTATTTGTCACAAATGTTATAATGGAGAACCAACATTGTCAAAATAAATGAACGATAAATGAAATTGAAATATACCCGAAGTGCCTCCATCTGAGCGTGTGTAGTGGTCAGCCGGGAGCGTATAGTGGGGCTCGAGCTCGTGCTCCTCACTCGGATCTGGGAGAGAGAGGGTGTACTGGCCGTGTCGATGGTGCTGTCGCAAATCCAGTAACACCCGTGCTTCTTGCCTCCTCCCACCCTCATGACGATCTCTGCATCAAGGTTCTCCATGCTTGGATCGTACTCGGGCCCATGGACCTTCCATGCCATGGACGTGTACTCACTGAGACGGCTGTGGATACTCACTTGCTGTAGGCCTCTGGCGGGTCCTCCGGGTTGTAGTTGACGTCGGACGTTGCCTTGCCCTTGTGGGCCATAGCCCATGTCTTGAACTGGCCACAAGCCTGACCACCATGTGAGTCAGACTACGAAACAAAAGATTAAAATGATTAGTAGTTATGTAGTATTTAGGGTTGAGCAAGATGGTTAGAATTTATGTAGTATTGAGACTTGAATGAAGAAATGAATATACATACCCATCTAGACGCATACTCGCTGAGGGTGAGGCTGCCTTGATGGTGGGGTGCACCTTGCATCATTAGCCTACGCTCCCGGTAAGCATTGTGCTGCTCCTCCCACTGGGGGTCAACCCACTTAGCCACCATATGCTCCCAGCACTAAAGATTTTGAGCAAGCCACCACACAGGCACCTATGTCTCATGAAGTGTGAGCCATATAACATAAGTACATAATCTCAAATGCATAAGTGTGAACCTGTTATAGTTACCTGCAGGTATTGTTCCCGGGTGAGGTTCATAGTCCTTGCATGCCCTTTCTTTATCATCACTTTAAGAAATTGGGCGTTGTAGTCCACAATCGCCTGGATGCGCGCCTCGTAATGCATGTCCTTCACCAGTTTCCGACATCCTCTATGAATTAGAGCATCTGCCTGGTCCTCATATCCCGGCTCGCATCTGAAGAAATCCTGCATACAAATGAGATGTATCATTTCATTATTTCAAAAGTATATGTTCAAATAATGACATGTATTAAACAATGTAGTACAAGAAATTCTTACCCACAACTCATTCACCACCCGCTCTGCCTTATTGTTGAAGATCCTGCCCCCCAAATCTCGTGCATCAGGACAGGCGATGTAGTCATGCCACGTGTTGGCCGGCTCCGTCACTTGGCCGTGCACAACCAAGCCAGGGTAGTGCCGCCTGCAAAGAATCCCTATGATGCCAGACACTTTGTGATTGTGGTCGCCTCCAATGGTCGTCTTCCAACCCCTGTCCAAGTGATGAAGAAAATTATTAGTTTATATATATGAAATGAAAACAGAATGACAAATTTTATGATTAGTTTGTTACCTAGCTCCATCGTCAGTGAGGGGCTGAATCATCGGCCGTCTCTCGAGAGGAATCGGTCGCTGCGGGAGTTGCGATGGACCTCGCAACCATATCTCTCCTGCTGACGACTATGAACCCCCTGCTTCTGCCTCCTCCTCCCCGTCCCTGTCCTCGGTGTCCTCCTCCTCCTCCATCCCCTGCCTCTCCTCCTCCTCTGTCTCATGCCTCTCCTCCTCCTCCTCCTCTTCCTCCTCCTCCGTCTCCTCCTCCGACAACAACGACGACGCAGGTACCGGTGATGGTGACCTCGCTCCAACTCTGCCTCCACCCCTGGCTCCACTTTTCCCTCCATCTGCACGTCCACATCTCACTGGTGCCTTGCCTCCAGTTTTCCGTTTACCCCTCCTGGACCCCTTAGCTTCCTCAGACCTGCCTCGTGGGTAAAATGATGACAAGGACCTCAACGTCGTCCAGAAACCACCCACCATTTTTGTTCAGTCACCTGCAATTAGAAATAGTAAAACAATCAACATACATATATGATGAATAAAAAATAAAATAGTACTATAAATAAGAATTAACATAATATGATAAATAAAAAATGACATAGTACGGAGCATACATGTATTAGAAATAATCATCAAGATCAGTATCAAGATTCGGATCAGGATCATCATCGCTATCACGCATATTGATATAATCATCATGATCAGGAGAAATTTCGCCATCACTGTCATTCCCTAGACATAATCACTCAAGCAATTGTAAGTCCTTCACATTATGAACCTCATCTGCAGCGGCCTTGTCCACATCTGTTTCATTGTCTACTTCCATCCCGATCACTTCATTTAAGTCTATATGAAAATGCCCTTGTAAGTCGTCTTCTTGAAAAAACTCTTCGTCATATGTGTTTGGGTCTAGGTTATAATCTTCATTGTTTGCGACAGGTAGTTTTCCATGCGGCGATACCTTGTACACAACATCCCAACCTATGAGACGGTCGTCAGTTTAGCATGGGTATGAGAGATAATATACTTGTGTGGCCTGTTGAGCCATGATATAGACATCATCACTTGGTAAGATAGATGATTGGCGAATTTCAACTAGCCCAACATTCGGTGACCGTCTTAATACTTGAGGATCAAACCAATGGCATTTGAAAATGACAGGATTAAGGGGTCTGCAACCATGAAAGTTGAGTTGGTAGATTGCTTCAATTCTTCCATAATACTCAACGCTATCACTTCCGAGCATAAAAACATCAGAATTTGTTGTTCTTCTATTGGGACGACCCTGCTCGTAGCTTGTTGTGTGAAAGCGATACCCGTTCACGTTATAACAGGTATATGACTTTACCCTAAGGGCACAACCATCGGAAACCTACCTCAACTCGGCACTCATGGAAGCATCGGATTGACCCTGCAAGTGCAAGCACGATAGTTCATTAATTACTTACTGATATGGCATGTCAGACGGTTTTAATTAAGTGGTCAATTGGATACCTTTTGTTGGAACCAAGCAATGAAATCGGGTTGTCCATTTCCTGCACCATTTCTGAGAAGATCCTCCACTTCCCTACTAGTAGGTTCCCTTGATTTATGCCAGCATTGACTAGTAAACTCCCTGTACACACAAGGAACAAGGGGGTTGGTTTCATAAGAACGTTAGTACTAGAGAAAAAGGTTAGTTGAGAACTTACTAAAAGTACGGCTGCACCTCACACAGGTTTGTCAATACATATAGCATGATGATGCGCCACTCATCATGTCTCAAGTTCTTGCGTGTCGCACCACTTGCACTTCCGAGCTGCCCTTGGAAAAGGCTGAGGGTCGATTCATTTACGTCGGCATTGTAGCGAGGAGGTGGATTGTGCACGCTGGGAAGGTTGTCATCATAGTACTTTGTTGTGAAGTTTGAAATCTCCTCGAGAATGTATGCCTCTGCAATGGAAGTTTCAATTTTGCATTTATTTTTACATTTAGTTCTAAGAACCTTTAGACACCTCTTAATTGGATAGCACCAATGAAACTGCACAGGCCCACCCATTCGCAGTTCATACGGGAGGTGCAAAAGCATATGTTGCATTGAAGTGAAAAATCCGGGTGGGAAGATCTTTGCTAGCTTACATAGCAACACAGGCGCCATTTTTTCCATATCTGCAATCACGGTCCAAGATACCTCCTTAGCACAAAGCTGGCGGAAGAAATAGCTCAACTCTGCCAACACTTTCCACACATGATCAGGGACATAGCCTCGAACCATCACCAAAGAATCCGCTCAATCCATATGTGATAGTCATGACTCTTAAGTCCATTGATTCGCATAGTCTCTAGGTTCACTCCCCTTCTTAGATTTGCTGCATACCCATCCGAAAACATTACTGTTTTGAACCATTCTAATACTTCCTTCCTTTGAGGCCACGTCAGGACATAATCGGCCTTAGGCTTTTTCCATGTCTTAGGGGGCACCATGTTTAGCTTCGGCCTATCACATAAGTTTTCTTGATCCACTCTCGCCTTAATGTTATCCCTTGACTTATCTGGAAAGTCCATGATTGTTGCTAATGTCACCATGCCCCAATTATGTTCGGTGTGCATTGCGTCAATGTTATGTGGAAGAATAAGGTGTTCCATGTAAGAAAGATTCCACAACACCGGCCTTTGAGTCCATGCATGTACATCACCATAGGACGTGGGCACGCGCAGTGGCAGGTAAGGCGCCGATAGTGGGCACGGGTGCAGCGCGACAGTAGGCGCGGGTGGTTGAAGGCGGCACCTGCGGTCCACGGTAGAGAGAGAGGTAAAGAGAGTGAAATAGTTAGAAACGAGCTACAGGAGAGAGGTAAAGAGGGAAGACCGTGAGTTAAGATGCTGAGTGTCCAGATCCAGGACACTCGACATATAGGTGTATGCCGAGTGTCCCGATCTAGGACACTCGGCATTAGCCTATATGCTGAGAGCCACCGATCCAGTACACTCGGCAAAATTTGTTACGAGTTTCAATAATTTTTATGAATTAAATACTTTTGAAAATACAAATATTTGACAATATTTCATAAAAGACATACTATAATCACTTATCAGTTAAAATTTGAGTATTCAATGAAAAAATCCATTATTTGATGTAGTTAAACCTCTAATTTAATTTAATTCATTTCAAACTCAATCTTAAAAAAAAACTAACTATTATGATATGGAACAAAAATGATCAAATTTTGATAGAACTCATTGTGTATGGTATCTTATGCCTATATAAAAAGAATCAAAGATAAATTTTGAGTCAAAAATAAATTTGATTCGAAAACCTAGTCGCTCACCTTTAACTATTAGAATCTTGAACCAAGTTTGTTCGATTTGTGAATAACATTCATGACAACCTTTACAAAACCTTCTCAAATTTTTACTACAGGATCCCCATAAGATGTCATGATGTCATGCGAAGTTTAATGATCTTTATATATCATATGCTTTTATATAATTTAAATAGAATTAGATAACATGTTCATGCTCATATTTCGTAAATAAGATGCATGAAATATTATTTGGTTTTTATGCATACGGACTTAAATTGGACTTAGTAACCTAGATATCATTTTTCGTTTCACTATATCTCATTATTTCAAGTAGCTGCAGTTCAAATTTGATTTTTAACAAGAACTTACATTTGAACAAAAAAATTGATAGAATATAGGAAATAGTTCAATATAAATATGATACTTTATAATTGATTGTCATATATTATACTAGTGCAAAGAGAAAATAAGCAAGTGGTGTTTGTTACATTTTTTTTACGTAGTTGCCGAGTGCCAGAGAATGACACTCGACATCTCTTCTATTGCCGAGAGCCGTAGATATGCACTCGGCATATGTTTTATTTGCCGAGTGCTAGATTTTCGCTCTCGACAACTCTAACGGCGGCGGCTATTCCGTCAATGTCCAGCACTGTGTCCCCACTGGACCCACAAGGGCTACCGGGTGTTTTAAGTTGTCGAGGGCTCCCGGCTTGTTGCCGAGTGTCTTTTGGCCCTACACTCGGCAAACGGCCTTAATGCCGTGTGTGACGTGTATGCCGAGAGTCGACCCATACAACACTCGGCAATAAGAGAGATGCCGAGTGTCCGTGGAAGAGCCCTCGGCACATAACTTTGCACTCGGCATATTGTCGATGTCCAGTAGTGTCTGTTAGATGGGAACATCGAGAGGAGTTTTATTGTCCAAAATACTGGACAATAGTTTTAATAGTTTTAAAAAACTACTGGCCAATAGTTTTAGGGTAATTTTATAATTATGCTATTAATTAATAAATTTATATTTATTTTTTGATAGAATATTAAGTTTATGAAATCATTAAAATGTTAGCTTATCTTAAAAATATAAAATATTAGTTATTAATTAGATTGTTAATGTAACTTTATTTATAACAATAAAACTTATTACTATAAATCATAATTCTTATTTTTTCGATATTGCCCTTAAATTTAGAAACTACTGCCCAATAGTTATGATTTTAGATTATAAAATCTATACCGTTAGATCAAACTACTGGTCAGTAGTTTCTTAAAACTACTGGTCAATATTTTGGATAGTAAAACTCCTCAACATCGGGTGATGTGGTTTCTGATTTGCATCATATGTGCCTGCCTCTCTCTTCATCTCACTTGAGCTGGACTTTAATTAACTTTCGTCCCTTTGTTTAGCAAAAAACAGATCATATATTATTATAAGTTGGTTTAATAAGAACAAGTTCTACACAATTCTATAGAATTAATAATTAAAGAGGGAAATGAAATACCATAAGCTTTACAAATATACGATACTGGACTAAAGAGAGAAATGAAGAACAAACAGAACCAACGCATCCGATTCACATTTCTGACAATAAATAATAGAACTAGTGACCCCGAGTATATTTTTTTTAAGCATGTACTTGAACAAAGGCAAATGCATGCACTTGAGCCACTTCTTGTTAGACAGAATTGCAAGAGTATTAGGGTAGTACATTCAATACATATCATCTACTTGGTCAAGTTGTGTATCAAGTGAAATATTGTACTTGGTTTTAACTTTGATGTAGTAAAACACTAGAAAGTTGAGTGATTAAAAGTTTTTTCAACTGACTTAACTCTAGCAATGGATTTGAATGGCAAGGCTCTCAAACAGATTCATTGATCAAACAACTTTCTCTAGTATTGTTTACACCCTTTAATCTTTAGGACAGTCAAAAACAATTTTGGAAATAAGATTGATAAAAAGCCAAGCGTTGATTGATAAATATGAGGGAAACATTCCAAATCGAGGAACAACGCTGGGATTCGCATAAGCTGAGATGGACCAGAAAGTGCGGCCTGGGGCTTGCTCGTATAGAATTTGATCACGGAACTATACCTAGCCAACAGGTCGTGCCGTGCTTGGAGCGGGCCATAATAGGCAGACCTCGTGCCAGCCCATTCAGCCCAGCTCACTTGGCCAGGTATACACGGAACTGTGACTACAGAAGCTCGATTTGATGGAAGCAGCTACAATGAGAAGATGTACAATTCCAAGGACATGGGTGCAAAAATGTACCAGGCAGTGGGACTTATTTTGTCATTTTGTTCAGGGTGTTCTTGATAAAATGTACATGCGGGGTCAACTCCGTAGACCTTGTCCGTCCATTTCTAATCGGTCGGGTGCCCTTGTTCGGGAGCACGGTAGCACCTATTGGCGTGGGAGCACTAGATTGGTTCTCCACTTCTCCTAGTCACTCCTCTTGAACAACGGATACTTGTCCTAGTCACTCCTCTTGAACAACGTATACAACGTATAAAGGAGAAAACCCCATGCCATTGATGAAATTTTGACAATGCACTTTAGAATTCACTACCGGAAAGAGAGAGTATGCCATGTGCCCCAATTTTTGCCGTGGACCTTCAATCAGACACACGACTTTTGCCGTGTGCCAAGGTAGGGGCACACGACAAAGAAGGAGCACACGTCATATATATGCTAGCGCTTTGGCGTGTGCTACAAGGCAGGCAAACGACAAATGCCACCTTTGCTGTATGCCTCGTCACCTGGCACACGGCAAACAAGCCGACCGCTAACGACCGTTACATGTTTGCCGTGTGGCTGGTGACATGGACACCAAAAGTTGTGTTTGCCTTGTGCCTTAACTTGACACATGGCAAAAATGACACGTGAGAGTCACCTGACCATCTTTGCCATGTGCCACCTTGCACGGCACACGACAAAGTTGATATTGCCGTGTGCCCTAACTTGGCACACGGTAAAGTTTTTTTCTTCCCCTTTTGCCTCACAATATTATTTGTGGTTCATATCATTTGCATGGTACTTGGACATTGATATTTGATGAAATTCTTAATTGTGTTTGCTATATTTAGTTAATTTATTTAGTCATTTCAATTATTTTGTGAAAATTTAAATTTAAACTGCAAGTGGTTCGAATCATGCAATGTAGTGGATGCAAATTTCCCATTTGAGTCTGTATTCGTGAAAGAACAAGAAAAATCATGCATATTATGAAATATAACAACTACCGTATGGTTCAATTTAAATTAAAATTTATAAAAAACAAATAGAGTTTGAATTTTTTTGAGAATTGTCCTGGCATCATTATATCATACGTCCAGGTGGTGGTAAAAAGTACAAAATGTTTCGAACAAGTTGACATATATGTTCCTCACAAATATGAGAATCTCCATAAAAGAATTAGAGCATTGAATAGAAACCTTCCAGATTTTAAATCAAAATGATGGTGGAAAGTAGTTTTGACTTCATTCAAATTTATAGACTACAGAAAATATGAGTTGT
This sequence comes from Eleusine coracana subsp. coracana, assembly GCA_032690845.1. NCBI lineage: Eukaryota > Viridiplantae > Streptophyta > Magnoliopsida > Poales > Poaceae > Eleusine > Eleusine coracana. The sequence goes on from CM064430.1 coordinate 48,459,147, forward strand.
ATCATGATCAAATTTGGTAATTATTTGAGTTTCCAAGTATTTTTTAAACTTTTTTTTTAGAAAAACGGCATCTAAATGTTTGTCGTGTGCCTGGTGGGAGGGCGCACGACAAAGGCTACTGTTTGCCATGTGTCTCATGTTTGCCGTGTGCCCACATGTCGGTGCACGACAAACCATATGGATAAGTCCCCGATTGGATTTGGGACTTGGCCATTTTCGGCCAAATCCTGCTCACACCTCGCTCCTCCGCTGCACCTGTGCCGACCATCATCGCCCCCGGCCCCAGGACGCCCATCGCCTCGTCGCCCCCGGCCGCACGCTCCTCGCTCTTCTGCTGCGCCTGCCCCGGCCGTCGTCGCCCCTGACCGTCATTGCCCCCCGCCGCCTCTGCCTCCGACTCCCGAGGACAGGCCCCCGCCTCTGACTCCTGCGGCCTCCGCGCACAGCGCCGCGAGCCCCCCCCCCCCCCCCCCCCCCCCTGCTCAAGCCCTAGTGCCACCCCACCCACCGCTGCCCTGAGTTCTCGCCATCAGGGACAGGTGAGTTTTTGTAAAACAGTAGGAGTAGCATGTAATTTTTGTGTAGCATAAATTTTTGTTACTTGCTAATTTCAATTTCTGAATCAGTTTGCTTTGTCATACAAAAATTGTACATCGGTAGAACACCGAACGTGCATACAGTATGAGAGCTACTTGTGATATATTGAATATCAATCGTATGCTTCTCTGTCACTATGTTTCACAGTCACGGTTTTGCACCCGGTGGATGCATGACTCAATGTTATGTATCTTTATCTATGCGTGTGGTTGCTATGTGAAAGCACTTCTTCACTGTTTTTCACTGATGTGTCTTCAGTCAATGAAAAAGTTATCAAATAATAGACTCAATATGGTCATGTATACGATAACCTACCAATTATTTTAGGGGTTAGTTCATTGTATTCTGCACAATCATTGGTTGATACAGAGCTTTAGACAAATATTGTCCTCGCTTGCTCATTTCAGTTGCTAAAGCAGCAGACAAATATATCTTCACAGTTTGAAGCTTTAGATAGGTGACAGATGATAACTTAAGCAAGTTTCAATTAGGACTACTGCAGCGTATATTTTAAAAAATGTGCCATGCTTTTGATAAGTCAAATATATGTTCAATGTTTAAAGCTTCAATTAAAATAGTTTAATATGTCAAATATAGGCTCCCATTATGTCAATATTATATATAACACACTATTATGTTATTTTTTTGGTCGCAGGGTGAGGTCGCAGGGTGAGGCTTTTGCACTGTCCTCGACACGTCACTTTGTAGGACAACAAGATTAGGCATAAAAGACTCCTCTTTCCTTTCATGTTTGTAGGTCACATAACCTAGTTCAAACAAGATACAGTTGGAATTATATATGCAGATCTTTGCATATCTATAACTGAATCTGTTTCGAATTGTCCATGTTTTTCGGACAGCCCGAGGATGCGTAGTTGGGGTTAGTTTCCATGGTCCACTCCGATCCAAGCCAGAGATTCGGCATCACCTCCTTGTTGTTCTCCGGATACACAATCTCTTTTGTAGAACGTGTATTTGGAGAGTAGCGGAGAGGTGCTACCGAAATTCTGTCTCAGAGAGGAGTATACCATAGAAACTAAACTCAGCTACAGATCCTCGAGTGGAATTAGGACCTATCTTCACCTATTAGACTGTATAAGCTTCATGTAGATGAAAATATTTTTAATATTATTTGCTAATATGTTAGAGGATGTCAAACCGTGAGTGGATGTACACAGGCTGGGCAAAGGATGGAAAGTACTCCAGTGAATGGATTCGTAAGACTAACAACTTCTTGGAACAATCATTTGCCAAGGTTAGAGGAACAAGTGTCACTTGGTGTCTCTACGACAATTGTAGAAACACACTTCGACACAATAAAGAGGCCACTCAAGTTTATTATGTCTCGTATGCTTGCTAGAAGGATAATCTCAAAGGTTGGGATGTTGTATACAAGGTAAGGCCACACGGTAAACTACCTCTCCCAAACGATGCCGATTATGCCATAAACCCAAACACATATCACGAAGATGAGTTCTTTTCAAGACAATGGGGTAGAAGGAACTTTTGAGATAGACTTAACCGAAGAAGTTTGAAATAGAAGTAGACAATGAGGACATTGAAGATGAGGTTGATAATGCAGATGACTTACGTGAACTTGAACGATTACGTTGGGGCATTGATGACAACCATACTCCTGCTAATCTTGATGTTGATATCAAGATGGGGACAAGTGATGATGAGGATTATGATCCAGCTAATCCTGATGATGATGATTATTTCTAGATGAACATGTACGAATTTTGTTTGCTCATTGTTATTTTGTGATGAACATTTATAATACTTTAATATTTTGAATGCTATTTTATGTACTCTTTTATTGTATGTTGATTGTTTTTTTATTGTAGGTGAGTGGACAAAGATGGTGGATGGCAGTCTGGTAAGGTCAGTCGCGTCGTTGTACAAGAAGGCCACACCAGGGAAAAGAGGGAAGCCCAGTGCAACCAAGGACTCCGGGAGCGGTCAAGGGAAAGGGAAAAGTGGAGGCGGCTGAGGGAGAGAGAAGGCTGGAGGAGCAGGTAGAGGGAGAGCATAAGCGAGGGAGCTGTCACCTGTAGCTGAGTAGTCCTCGTTAGATGAGGAGAACAAGGAGGAGAAGTGGGAGCAACAGCAGCAGCAACAACAGGAGCAGGAGATAGGGGGTTGCACTTTGTTTGCTTCGTCAGAGGTGTGGCTGAGAGGTCCTTCAGAGCTCCCGAAATGATCGATACTTGTTGAGAGACGACCACTGATTCGACCCGATCCGCCTAAGTAAGTATTTTGCATACTATGACAACTTGTTCATTTGATTCATAGGGAAGCATAATAGAAATTATTATTATTTCATAATCTCTTGTGTAACCTAACAATTCTAGTAGGCCAAGACCCTACACATGCTAGTGTTTATGATGATAGCAAGTGTGGAAGCCAAACACACTAGCCTATACAAGCCACAATTCAACCTAGTTACTATAGCACATAATTGTAGAATAGTAAAGAGGGGGTCAAAAAATGCTCATGATTTTTTCCGAGGTCTTGGAAGGATGGCGCCTTCCCCTACTCCTCGATGGACTACTCCCGCCAGAGTGCCGGTCCCTCCTGCCACCAATGTGGAGTTCTTGCCCACGAACCCGCAGTCACTCCCGAAGTGAAGACACGGTGTGCGTCACTGCTGCCACCTAGGCACAAGCTCGCCTCCCTTGAGAACTTGCCGGACTCCCCGAGGCGACACGAATGCTCACTATTGATGTTCCTTTCACCAGCGGGCTCAAACCAAGTACGAACATGTGACGACCTTCACAACCAATCACGATAGGCTCGATCACCGACACCTAACCGGTCTAGGTCTCACATAGACCAAGAGTAACAACCAATATCACACCCTCAAGGATACTCTAGACTTAGATGTTGTTGGTGGTTTCTAGATGCCTATTTTATCTATCAAAAAGGGATGTTTTGCATCTTAATTTGGTGGTTTGGACTAACAATTAACCCCATATTTGCATATATTTATAGTTGTTCTATTTTGGATATAATCGTAGAAAACAGGTGTAAAATAGAGCAATTATGGATGAAGAATTAAAGAGCAACGAAGATGGGCCAGATGCGGACTTGCATCGATCGGCACAGGCCTGCGCCAATAAACGTAGAAGGAAAAGATGGCGAAAACATAACCCAGTCCAAGAAGGACGAAGGCCTAGCCCAGTATGAGTTAGAGTCGGTGGAAGTTGACCTAATCCCATCGGATATAAAAGGAAGATAATTATCAAGAGCCAAGGATGGACGACAATCACGAAAATCAGTTATTGGAACTAGGGTTCTGGGATATTGACGGCGAAGGTCGGTCAACACCGATGAGATCCACCAGAAGAGAGGTTGCGCCAATCGAAGCAACGCTTGCGCCGATCGGCTCGTGCGTGTTCTAACGCTATTTCTCATCCCTCTGCTATGTCTAGCGGAAGGATGAGTGAGTAGTCTCATATTCTCTTCTCTGATGTGGGGATCTGGTCATGTAACTCTTATACTTATTGATACTCTCTCGATGAATTTAATCTATGTGATGAACTTAATTGCATATCTATCTATCCTTTTCATTAGTGTATCGGCCAATACACTTTTGCTCGTTATATAGTGGAAAAAACTAGTGGAGAGCTAATAGCCTCTGTAGTGACAACCGGGGTGAACAAAACCACCATGTCTTGTAGAATATTAGAGTCATCACTCGAGATTGATAAGAATAAGGTTGCATGCTAGTGAACCAATCCTAAGGAGAGAATTCTACATTATCCTGTTACCTCCCCAATAACATTCACCTTCCACTCTCTCACCATCATCATTCACATCAACCGAACCATTGCAACTTGTTAGTAACCCTTTAGCAGTAATTGTTCCGCTCGTTCCTTATGGATTCGATAACCTTGGAATACTCTGAGGGAAAAAGAGCTACAACTGTACACCGTCCTCTTGTAGTATATAAGTGGGTGCGTAATTACGACCAACAAGCCCTGTTTCTGGCGCCGTTGCCGAGGAGCAAGCCAGTTCTTTTACTATTAATATTTTACCAACGTCTAATCCTCTCTTTTCTAGTTGTTTTTGTTTTTGTGTTTTGTGTAAATTTTCAGAATAATTACAACAGGACCTTCTCCGACGCTCAGGGAGCTTTCTCTACCATCTCTAGAGTGCTGGTGCCTCAATGCTCAGATGAGAAGGCCATGACCTCCTCGTATATGTTGAACCCCATAATCATTAACATGGCTGAAGCAAACAAGTTCTTTGGAGCGAAAGAGGAGAACCCATTTACTCAATTATAAGATTTGGAGGTACTTTGCCAAACATTTCATCATGAAGGAGTGCCTCAGGATCTTTACAGGTGGCTGCTTTTCCCATTCTCTTTGGGAGGAAAAGCCAAAGAGTGGCACAAAGCAGCATCTCGAGAACCAAAAGGTATGTCACACCCCAAAATTTCAAATTTTGTTTTGTGACCCAATTTCACTAAATTTCAACATTTTTATAATAAATTTAAAATTTTATTATAAATTAATAATAGAATTATAATTTATTGTAGAAAAAGGGCTATTTTCTAAATTAAATAAATTAATTTAGGTTATTAATATTTTGTATGTTGACTCCAAAACTTGTTTCGGTTTGATCAAATCACCACCACGAAGGTCATCATCACAACAACAAGAGCAATAAGACAAGGCGCTAAAGACTTTCAATAAGAGATGTGAAGTACTTCAACCACAACAAGACACGAAGCAATGGATATCAGCGTAGATTATTGTTTGTAGAGTAATGAGTGATTGTGTGTTATGATTATTTTAGGTTGTTTCAGCCTATCTTTCCTTGGTCAACATTTTATCCTTGGGACCTATCTACAATCTTTGATGCATATAGTGTGGTCCTATTTTCACATTCATAATTCTTTAGCTCATCATTCATTGTTCATTCCATTATTTTCTTTTGATCTTTACAAACTGTAGTCTTGTATGTTCAAATTTCTAAGTCCCACTATCTTTGAATCTTGGGATGAGATTTTTTTAAGGGGGGTAGTTTGTCACACCCCGTATTTTTCAAATTCGGGTTGTGAGCCTTTCTGAAACTTAAAAGGCATAATTCTCATAATATTCTCACTCGAATCCTTCCACACATCCTTTTTCCCCTTAACCTTATGATTATCAAAACACCGAGTGTCATTATTATTTTTTTCTCACATCCTTGCTTTTCCCAGCTTTGCTTAATATCTCTTCCCATCAAGTGTAAACTAACCTAACGACCAATAGTCAGCTCAAAACCTTGTCCGATATGTTGTCCCAATCGAACCCGCACACCACGAAACCGTGTTCATCAATACATCCCTTTGAGGCGATAAGTCTTCTCTTACTCTTGGTTTTGCACATACCAAGGCCAACAATATCTAGACTATACTTGAATTCCAATCACAACCAATGTCCAACTCGACAATATCATGTATATTAATTTCCTCTCGATGTTTTCACTTTGTTCTATGGGTCATGCAGCATACTAGGCTCATACTAGTGTTCAAATAAACATCACCCACATACCATTTAATAAGGATTTTTTGCGGGTCACTCGCTCATCTATAAATCCCCACCAAAAAGGAGATGAAACAATCAACATAATGGACACCATTCATGGCTGGCAGTTTTACTTGCTTCTTGGCCTCTCCCCTCCCCTCCCTACCCTTTCCTCTCCCCTTTCTAGGCCTTTAAAGTCATACCTGGACGTCCCTTGGCCTGGCTCACGAGCTCCCTTGCCCCCTCACCTTCATTCCCATCCAGCATCAAGTTCAACTCTTGCCATCGGTCTTTCCAGCAACAACACCCCAAATTCCAATCCACTTTCCTGTTGATCCAGCCAACCAAACATCACGAAATTTTACCAGGAGATGCACCTTGATGCAGCCTACAACATATCCAAAATTCATGGCCATAGGAGCAGTGATTTGAGCAGGATCATATTTTGAATGACGACTACTCTCTGTTCTGGGCGCATCCAGCACGTGCATCGGTAATTACCCTTCTATTTCTCCCAATTCTAATGCGTCCTTGATACATAATCATATCCACATTTATTACAGGAAGTTATGATCATCTTGACCAAAGCATATGCTAAGATCTGTCCTGATGCCTCCAGGAACGCGTTTGGCCCACCATCTATCGCGTCGTGACCTTGCCTGTTTTCCCCCTTGCCATCTCCAGATCAGGTGAGCTAACATCGACACCAGATTTCTAGTATTGTGTTCCACAACTTATTAAACATATAGGTTCAAGTTGTTGCTCGATTAGTATAACCAATCAGCGGGAACGCGCAAGTCTTTCGTCGTGCCGTTCTGTCCATAGCAGCAGCCCACTGCCTACCCAGTCCCGGTCCGCCATGGACCTATGAACCAGTGCCCCAGAGCCAGTCCATGAACCCATGAACTCGGTTCACCTATTTTAAGATTTATTTAAATTCAAATAAATCCTGGAAAATGGCCGTTTTGCACCTAAGCCCCTCTGTTTCGTCCTAATTAGTTTTTAAACCTGATTTCTTCACATAAGCTTTAGTTATTTCTGTTTTAGCCCCTAATATTTTTATAAATATTATTTTAACCCTATAATATTATAGAAACACCCCTCCACTAATTTTAATTATATTTTAGTCCTATCTTTTTACACTTTGGTCCCTGAGCTTATTATAAATTACATTTTAGTCCCTAAACTTTTTATAAACTATATTTTCGTCCTGTTATTTTACAATTTATTCCCTATACTTTTCTAAAATTACTTTTAGGTTCCTAAACCTATTTGTTTTTACTATTTTAACCATACTCCTTTAAACCTTCGTAACTTTTTACTCGTAACTCCGATTTAGATGATTCTTGCGCTCACGGGATCATAGAAATGCGTACCATCTTTTGTGATTGATTTTAAAGTATTTTATTATTGTTTGGTGTACTGTTTCTTAGTTTGTTTATATGATTGTTTGCATGTCGTGCCTGGGTGACGTTAATTAGAGAACATGTTGATCCTGGAATCGCAAGAGCGTGAATTGAAGACCTGAGCAGCAACATCCATTTTCAAGCAAGTGTCCTTGATGCATTTTGTACCTATTATAATGTTATTGTAGAATTGCATGCTTGTGTCAATTGACTGGAAACCTATTGTTAGGGTTTACTAGCATTGTTTTACCTTGTCCTTGTCACCTTGAACTAGAGTCTTGGTTATCAATGAGTAGACATGCTTAGTTGCTTATTGGGTGGTTGGGTCCAATTTAATGTTGACTAATGAACAATATCATGTGGGGAATGATTGGTAATTCTTTTAGCAACATGGATTAGGGATCTATGCAAGTTGGATGGAATGGATGTGGTGCCATGGGCACATGGTTGGTGGTGGTAGGCTTGTTGTAGATCCTAGAACCCGGTTCTTGGAGCGGTAACCCAGGACAACAGTGCCATCACAAGGCTGCTATGGAATAGCTTGGCTGATTAATTAGGAGTTCTCTCAGTGTCGGTGCAACATTTTGGTGGAGCGGGGAATGGAAGTCAAGAGGACTGTCCTTGTATCTGAATGGCTCAAGAGGGGGCTCCTGGGGTTATGAACTGCTTGTTGAGAGGCTATCACTTATGGACGGGAGTGGAACCTTAGTGGCTAGCATGTACTGGGAGACCCTTTGTAAAAGCCTCGTAGTGATCTCTTGGCAGCACACCTAAGGAAGTGTGCTAGTGCTTGGCCGGCATGGTAACATGGAGACTCTAGTCCACCTGGCAACAGGAGACGAAATCACGACTTGTGGGTAAAGTGGTACAAACTCTGTAGAGTATCAAACTATCATGATAGCCATGCTCACCATCACGAGCGGCCTAGAATTCTCACAAGATTAGTTGGTTATGGGTTGGAATGGTTGGGATGGTTGGATGGTTCGGACTTGGATTGGATAGTATCATGTGGGTTGAGGGTTGGGATGACCCCACCTAGTAATTAGGATGCTTTAGGGAGTTAAAAGCTCATGCTATAAACCCTATTAAGCCTTCCTTGCCTTTAGCCCCATATCATCTTTTCCCCCACTTGCTGAGTACGACACGTACTCACCCTTGCTATATACCACATTGCTGCTCAGCTACAGGAGAAGGATGGTACACTATAAAGATTATAGAGGAGACTAGGCATGCGGTCTTCCGGTCGATTTCCTGTGGGAGCTGAAGGACGCCAACGCTTAGTTTATTCCGCTGCAATATAATCTTTTTCTTTTGACCTACGGGTGACCCTTGTAATAATGTTATCGATTTAATAAAGATATTGTTCTTTTATCACAGTAATTGTCCTGTGTGCATGAAAACCTGTTCCTGGGCACGCATACAGATGCATTCGGTTTTGATCATTGAAACCGGGTGTGACAAGGTAAGTGGAGTGAATTAGTTGGAAATTTTTGTCTCCACTATTTTCGTTTACCAAAGGTGCAAAAGTTGAGAAGATAGGTGGTGAATTTCTTACAAAAAGATGAAGAATCTCTCGTGGAAGCCTGGACGCGTTTTCAAACATTGTTGAAACAAGGACCTGACCTCAGCATTGATGAGAATATGTGCGCTCAAACCTTCTACATGGCCATAAACAAGGTATCGAGGATGCATTTGGATGGATTGACCGGAGGAAGTTTTCTGAGATTGACAGCCAAGGCAGGGATCAAATTATTAGGTAAAATTGTTGAGAATGAAGCTTTGCACAAGCATTGGGAAGAATATCTAGAACCAAATCAGCAATGCCTAGAAGTTATGCAGAAAGAAGAGTCACCGATTGAATAGATCTTCATGTCCAAGAGGAGAGCAATGATTACTTCAGAGCATAAATTCGAAGAAATAGAGCCCGACCCGCCTCTATGGATATGATGTGTGCGCCAATCGGCGCAGTCGTGATGACAAGAAAACCGATCACCGTGACGACTCCGTCGAGTTGCAAGGAATATACCAAGATAGAAGCTGCAATTCTAGACAACCACCTGAAGGAATTTGAAGGCAACTTTGCTAAACCAAAGGGGGATAGAACATTGGCGAATGCTAAACCACTTGACGAATTTGAGCCGATGGACTGGATTCCTATCGATTTTTCATGCGAGTTGCTCAATATGAGAAGATCCTTCAGCCCGTAAGACGCTTCCAAAGCCGGAATTGAGTATAATTTCTCAAGTAATTGCCTCAATTCGGAAATTTTCGATCAAGAGATTATTGGGAGAGTTTTAGGGAAGCTTTACAAGGATGATATTGAGCTTGATGGAACGGAGGTGAAACAAGCTAAGAGATTGCTAGACATTTGCTTTGAGCCATCTCCCTACGAAGGATTATGTAGTGTGTATGCTGTAGGTCTCCCTGAAGAGGAAGAAGAAGAACCATATATACCATGTGAGATATCAGGGAAGAGATTTCCAAAAGCCTTATATGACTTTGGTTCCCGTGTCAACTTGATGACTTACGATACATTCATGAGCATGCCTTATGAAACTCAACAACGGCTAATGGGGACTGAACTTGAGCTCATCATGGCGAATGGAGGGAAGACCAAGCCACTAGGAGTGATCAAGAATGTTGAAATTAAGATTAGCTCAAAAACAATACCGGTAGATTTCTTCGTTCTATACAATATAGAAACTGGGGTTGAAGATATCATTTTGGGAAGGCCATTCTTAAGATTTGCTCGGAAAGGTCAAATTACGCTACTCCTAGGAGAGGAAGAAGTGCAATTTCAATTTAATGATTTGTCTCATCAAGACCCTTCTTACAATCAGGAATTCTACCCAGATGAAGACGAGAAAATAGGGATTGATATGGGAGACCCACCGGACCACATCCTGTGCGGAACTGACAAGCATACTGTCTGCGCCGATCGGCGCGACACCTACGCCGATCGGCTCAACCAGGAAAATCCTGATTTTGAACCTCTCGGGGAGCTGGATCCAGATGAAGCGCCAGAAGTGGAACAGAAGGAACTTCCAAAGGAGTTACACTATGAATATCTAGGGAAGAATAGAACATATCCAGTTATTGTGAAGAACGCCATAAGGAGAGAAGAAATAGAGAAGCTGCTTGCTGTGCTCAAAAGGTATAAGAAAGCCATTGGTTACATATTGGATGACATTAAGGGAATTAGCCCCGTATTTTGCACCCACAAGATTAACTTGGAGGAGAATTCTAAACTAGTGGTTGAAGGGATGCGAAGGTTGAAGGAATCAATGAAGCCAGTGGTTAAAAAGGAGATTTTGAAGCTGCTTAATGTAGGTATGATCTACCCTGTTGCTGATAGTGAATGGGTTAGTCCAGTACATTGACTGCCCAAGAAAGGAGGGTTGATAGTAGTGCCTAATGAGAATAATGAGTTGATCCCTCAAAGGACTATAACTGGATGGAGAATGTGCATAGATTACAGAAGTTTGAACAAGGTGACGAAAAAAGATCACTATCCTCTTCCGTTTATTGACGAGATGCTTGAAAGGTTAGCAAGGAATTCATATTTTTGTTATTTGGATGGATCAAGTGGTTTCTTTCAAATACTGGTAAGACCATAAGATCAGCAGAAGACTACTTTACTTGCCCTTTTGGGACATATGCATATAGAAGGATGCCATTTGGTCTTTGCAACGCGCTCGCCACATTTCAAAGATGCATGAATGCAATGTTCGCCGAATTCATAGAAGATATTATGGAGGTATTTATGGATGATTTCTCCGTGCATGGTGCTGATTTTGATAGTTGTTTGGAGAATTTGGAGAAGATTTTGAAAAGGTGTGTTGAATGCGACTTAGTTCTTAATTGGGAGAAGTGTCACTTTATGGTAATAGAAGGGATAGTACTTGGTCATGTCATATCTAATAGAGGGATAGAGGTTGATAAAGCAACAATATCTACAGTTGAGAAATTACCTCCCCCTACAGATCTCACAAATTTGAGGAGTTTTCTTGGACATGCCAACTTCTATCACAGATTTGTTAAGAATTATTCGAAGATTGCTAAGCCCATGGCAGAATTGTTGAAGTAAGATACAGAATTTGTCATGAACGATGACAAACTCTTTGCCTTCAGAAGATTGAAGGAAGCTCTATGCTCTGCACCCATTATGCAGCCACCCGATTGGAGTTTACCTTTTGAAATTATGTGTGATGCAAGTGACTATGCAGCTAGAGCTGTTCTTGGACAACGGAAGGAAGGTAAAGTGCATGCTATTTATTATGCTAGAAAAACTTTGAAAGAGGCGCAGATCAATTATACAACAACTGAGAAAGAGATGTTAGCCGTTATATTTGCTTTTGAGAAGTTTAGATCCTACATTCTAAATTCTAAGGTGATTGTATATACTGATCATGCTGCTATAAGATATTTAGTTTCAAAGAAGGAGTCTAAGCCTCGGTTAATGCGATGGGTATTGATGCTGCAATAATTTGATTTGGAGATAAGAGACAAGAAAGGAGTAGAAAATTCTGTAGCAGATGATTTATCTCGTCTTGAATCATCATCAACTGAGCTAATAAGAGATGAAATGCAACAAGAGCAGTTGTTTGCCACATTTGATCATAGAGAGAATTGGATGATGGATATTATCAAAGGTTTCAAGGGACAAACAGATATTATGAACAAGAACACGAGGAGAAGAGTTAAGAGTTAAATGAGAACATTTATATGGGCCGACCCATACTTGTATAGGTATTGCGAGGATGGAGCAGTATGGAGATGTGTACCCAGAGAGGAAAGAGCGAGCATTTTAGCTAAGTGTCATTCTTCAGATTATGGGGGACATTATGGCTACTTCAGATCACATGCAAAGGTATGGGCAAGTGGATTCTATTGGCCTACTATGCATGAAGATGCAAAAAGGTATGTTGCAACATGTGCTCAATGCCAATGAATAGGGAATATTAACAGTAGGAATGCAATGCTCTTAAGTACAATCTTCAAGTCGACATCTTTGATGTTTGGGGTATGGATTTTATGGGACCCTTTGTGAATTCTCATGGTTTCGAGTACATATTGGTCGCCGTTGATTATGTCTCCATGTGGGTCGAGGCAATGGCATGCAAGGCCAATACTACAAGAGAATCAAGAAGTATACTTCAGGAGCAGATATTTCCTATGTATGGAGTACCGTGGATAATAATTACAGATGGAGGATCCCATTTTACAGGAGGAGAGTTTACTAGGTTTTTAACTAAATCTGGAGTTGAACATAGAATTAGAAGAACCTACCATCCCCAGACAAATGGACAAGCAAAAACATCAAATAAGCAATTAAAAGGAATTCTGCAAAAGATTGTTACAAAGGAAGGCAAAGATTGGGTCACGAAGCTTAATGGAGCATTGTGGGCATATAGGACGACATTCAATACACCAATTGGTATAACACCATATCAATTCGTCTATGGGAAATCATACCACCTACCGGTGGAATTGGAACATAAGGCTTATTGGGCTATAAAAGAAATGAATTTGGATCTTGATGCCGCCGGAGTAAAAAGAAAGATGCAGATAAGCGAATTGGAAGAGATGTGATTGTGTGCATATGAAAATATGATCATATACAAAGAGAAGACAAAGAAGTGGTACGATAAGAAGCTTTTGAAGAAGGAATTTAAGGAAGGAGATCGGGTGCTCCTATTTAATTCGTGATTTAGATTATTTGGTAAAGGCAAACTGTGAAGCAAATGGGAGGGACCTTATCTTGTGGATACAGTGTTACCTTCGGGAGCTGTAATCATAATGGATGGCAAGAAAAACAAGTACATGGTGAATGGACAACGTCCAAAGGTATATCTAGAACCCGACACATTCGAATTAAAATCTTTTGATGTGTATTTCACCGCTTAGTGCCTCGTGTGGTCGAGCTTAACGATGTAAAACAAAAGCTCTGTATGTATTTTGATTTCCGTGGTTTTTCTGTTTCTGATTTGGTAATTTAGTGTACCGCGCTGATCGGCGTGATGCTACGCAGATCAGCATAGCCCAGAGCCGATCGGCGCGGTGGAGTCTTTTGGGTTTTGGAGTTGGTTTTGGACCTTGCCTTTTTAAGACTCATTAAATTCCACAAAAAGAGATAGATTCATAGTCCAGTTGGAAATCAAGGGATATAAATATGAGAGGATAGCAACCCCATGGATCAACTCGCATTACATCGTTACCTGAACAAAACCCTAAGAGCGGAAGCAATGGTAGGCGGCGCATCGGGCAGCAACCAAGGCAGCGCCGATCGGCGTGATGCCTGTGCCGATCGGCACGATCCACGCGCCGGTCGGCTCGACGGCGGATTTCTGCCGTCCTCTGCAAATTCGTCCTGGGAAGAAGTCGATGAAGTGCTGACGCCAACACCAGATGATCCTCTTGTTTTGTCGAACCTGCGGAAGAAATTCATGAAGAAAAGCGAAGCTGATGTGTGGAACGCCAACAAGGTGAAGATGAACAATGATCTTCGGTAGATGATGAAGAGTGTATTGGTGCGCAAGGAAAAAATCTATAGCGCCTATTAAAGGTGAAGCTGTTTCTCAAAGGTATACCATGGAAAGTCTTTTTGATGTTGCTAAGCCCTTGTCATATGAGGATTTTCTATCTTTTGAAAGATCATTGACTGAGCAAGAGAAGGAAGAGCTAGATGAGGAGAGCTTTCTCACAATCCATAGTAGCCGACTTTATAGTGAACACGATATTGCCACTAAGTATGAACTCAAGCTATGAGAGGAAGCTGAAGAAGCCATATACGAGCTGGATGCAAAAAAAGGACCTTCAAGCTAAAAGGGATGAATCCTCTCCTAGGGTCCTTAACGATTGGGAATGTTTTCAAGAAAATAAGATTCATAAGGACAGTTGTATTGAGGGTTGCAACTGTTTCTTTTGTGCTAAAGATCTTCAACACAAGGTTAACCTCGAATTGGCGGAAGATCCAACTTTCATACCTAGAGATGTAATATATGATGATAGCTATTGCGTAGTTCTTGGAGGGAGGACGCCTAAGGAGATTAACGATGAGATTTTACGAAGGCAACAGAATTAGGCGATACGTGAGTGTAATCTAGAGCAGTTAGCGTATATGAAGGAAGATGCCAGCTGCACCGATTGGCGTGACATTGGAGCCGATCGGCGCGACCTGAAGATGGCTGAATTTGTTGATCTGATGGCTCTGCCAAGTGAAGACGAAGAGCCTGCTGCAAAGAAATGTAAGACTACACCAGAGGTTCGCAGATCCACTAGACTATCGGGTAAGCCAATTCAAAAGTATTCTGAATGGGACAACGACTTTGATCCGTTATATTGTTCGGAAACTTTGGAGAGTGGTGATCCTAGTATGTTCGGATATTTTGGTGATGATTCTGATATGCGAAGAAGCTTTGGTAGTCCTAAGTTTGAAAATTGGGGAACACATGTAGAATACAGTAATGGCAGGGCAGCAGGAACTTCAAGGGTTAATGGTAATGCAGTGGGAGGTGGAAGAAGTCGCAATGATGAAAGAACACCACTGCGCCGATCGGCTCAGCCTTTGCGTTGATCGGCTCAGAGGAGTTTGAACAGTGTCTCCCCCTACATCGTTGAAAATCATAACCTGCAACCGCCTGCTTGCTGTCCTGTTTGCCAAAGAAACATTGAGCGCCTGTATCTAGACAGAGATCATGCTTACAGGCATCAAAGGATGTGGACCGCAAAATCCAGGATACAATCGAGATGAACGAAGCAGACTACACTTTTCTCACAAGAAATATAAGACAAATTTTTCGAGTCTTGAACAAGCATGGTCTGCATGATTAGTGTGTTGAGTCTCTTCTCTTGCAATGAGGACATTGCAAATTCTGAGTGTGGGGGAAGGGCTTTGCCATTAGTCATAGTTTTTAAGTGTTTTTGAGTCTAGTTTCTCATTTGTTTTTATGAGTGTTTGTTTTTCTTATGATGTGTGCTTAAGAGAGTCATGAGTCATGTTGAGAGTTGCTTCAAGATCTTTTATATAGTTTGAATTATTGCATTGTCTATAATAAAGTTAGTGTCGATTGTCAAATTGAAAGTGCCCCATACTATTTATCTTGTCTTTTTGATGAACGATTGGTTGATTACTTGAATTAGTTGGTCACCACTTAACTTTTGGCTTTGTATTTGTGAAAATTTCTTTTGACTCATCACAAGCTAAAGCAAAAGCAAGGTCTAAATATGCCTACATACCCGAGTGAATGAGAGCAAGCTACACATTTGAACTAAATAGATTGTAAGTAACTTTGTCAACTTTTTGCTCATGATTTCGACCAAGTTAGGAAATGATGATCTATTTCTTTATCTCTGTATTTCTAGCCATTTTTATCCACTCAAATTCCTTGCTGTCATGAAAACCATACATCTTTGTTTCTCCCTCCTCCTTGATATAACCTATATTCTCAATAAAAGAGAATTCAGAAAATTTCCGCTGCTGGTACAAAGAGAAATTGCTGATTATATCGGGAATAGAAAAAGAAAAAAATATATAGACCATGCCGACCGTGCATGTGGCGCCGATCGGTGCTATTGCAGAAGAAAGAAAAAATATATTAAAAAAAGGAGAGACAAAGAGAAAATGTGTTCCCTAAGAAGCAATAAGGTCATCAAAGAAAGCAGCTTTCTGATTATTTCCAATTCTTTGCCATCGTTCTCATTGAAACATTTTTCTTTCTTTAGATCTTCTAGATTCCTCTTCTCCATTAAAGTTCTTTTCCAAGAAAATTCTTTCTTAGTGGGAATGATTGAGCACATTGTTGACATGGTTAATCTTATGGTTTAATTGAGTTATATAGCCCTCCAAGATCCACATACAATCCTTGATTAGATAGGAGAGGGAAGGAAATACACTTGAGAGATCTAGAGAAGACCAAATGCTTGATGTTTGATGCTAAAGATGAGTCAAGGAGAACTAAAATTGTTTTTGAAAAGGTTTTGTGGTGATTTGATTAAGTTCAAGTATGATGTGCCGATTGGTTAAAAGGAGATGAGAGAAAATCTTTGTGGTAGGATAACGAGTAAAAATGATGATTGAGATTGATTGCATGAGAGAGGGTGTGAAGATTCTTGTTACATATTTGATTTTGTATTGCTCGAGGACTAACAACAATTTGAGTGTGGGGGAACTGTTGGAGGTTTCTAGATGCCCATTTTATCCATCAAAAAGGGATGTTTTGCATATTAATTTGGTGGTTTGGACTAACAATTAACCCCATATTTGCCTATATTTGTAGTTGTTCTATTTTGGACGTAATAGCAGGAAACATGTATAAAACAGGGCAATTATGGATAAAGAACTAAAGAGCAACGAAGATGGGCCAGATGCAGACCTGCGCCGATCGATGCAGAAGGAAAAGATGGCAAAAACACAACCCAGTCCAAGAAGGACGAAGGCCCAACCTAGTATGAGTTAGAGTCGGTGAAAGTTGACCTAATCCCGTCGGATATAAAAGGAAGATAATTATCAAGAGCCAAGGATGGACGACAGATGACGGCAATCACGAGAATCAGTTATTAGAACTAGGGTTCTAGGATATTGGCGACGAAGGTCGGTCAACACCGACGAGATCCACCAGAAGGGAGGTCGCGCCAATCGACGTGACGCTTGCGTCGATCGGCTCGTGCGCATTCCAGCGCTATTTCTCATCCCTCTGCTATGTCTAGCGTAAGGATGAGTGGGTAGTCTCATATTCTCTTCTCTGGTGCGGGGATCTGGTCATGTAACTCTCAAACTTATTGATACTCTCTCGATAAATTTAATATATGTGATGAACTTAATTGCATATCTATCTATCCTTTTTATTAGTGTATCGGCCAATACACTTTTGCTCATTACATAGTGCAAGAAAACAGTGGGAAGCTAATAGCCTCTGTAGTGATAGCCGGGGTGAATGAAACCACCATGTTTTGTAGAATATTAGAGTCATCACTCGAGATTGATAAGAATAAGGTTGCATGCTAGTGAACCAATCCTAAGAAGAGAATCCTTCATTATCCTGTTACCTCCCCAATAAGATTCACCTTCCACTCTCTCACCATCATCATTCACATCAACCGAACCATTACAACTTGTTAGTAACCCTTTAATAGTAATTGTTCTGCTCGTTCCTTATGGATTCGATAAGCTTTGAATACTCTGAGGGAAAAAGAGCTACAACTGTACACCATCCTCTTGCGGTATATAAGTGGGTGCGTAATTACGACCAACAGATGTGCATCAATGCTCAAGTTACTCTCACTAGCACTCTCAAGATATGCAATATCTCCTCCTAGTTGTCTCCTCTTTGCCTCTTGGCTCTCACCAAATGCTCCAAGCAATTCCACTAGCCATGAGAGGTCTCTAAGACCCCAACAATGAAGTTATATAGGTTTCTAACCTCCAACTAGCAGTTGCTCCAAGAAGTTGCCTTTCTGGACCCAATGATCGGACTGTCCAGTCAGTGCCAGACCGGACCATCCAATCTCTCTAGAACGGTTCCCAGAACCATTGGCTGCACTATCCAGACAACTTCTTTGAACTGACTGGACCATTCAGTCAGTTTCTCTCTCCAGTCCAGAAACTTTCTTAGCGCTGCTTCCTCTCTGCTTTGTGTGGAGCCATATAGACCAGACCGTCCGGTCACTACAGTTCCCAACACAGACATATTCCTCGCTGCCCACTGTAAGCCCTAGACAAATCCTCTTAGTGACCATACAGTGTGGTCACCACTGACCCCTTTGTCTGGTCACTTTGTCTAGAAGCTAAAACTCCTCGTCCTCGCTTGACTTCATTTTCTGGCTTCTTCGAATAACTCCTTGGCTTCTCCACTGTCACCTGGTGCCTGTGATTTCACTGAGCATCCATGCACATCACCGACTAGACATGACCTAAGAGAAATGACCTATACCCCCTTGATAGTCCCGTTTTTCCTATGGACTCAAAGCCCTAACAACTAGATAATTGTTCCCACTACTTGCTCCATAGCTTGTCCTCAGCTTTGATCCATCTTCATCAACCCTTGGACTCCATCAAGCTCACAAGCCTCCATGCTTGTGGTCATTGTCATTAATCACCAAGGCAAACATCATCCATGTGATTTGTAGTGGAGTTTAGAGATGATGTCTGCATACACAACACTCGTGTAGATGTTAGCTCGTAATTTCATAGTTGTCATCTATCACCAAAACATTCATACATTAGGGATCCAATCCTCAATGGTCATGAAGCTTATATCCTTCCCACGACATACAACAACTCCTCTGTCCACACCCGCCTCACTGAGTTCACATAGATGGGAAAGGAGATCCATGGGCCTAAGTGGGATCCTACCACCCAAAATCTTAATGGGGAAGTCGTGATGAGGGTGGGAGGCGGCAGGAAGCATGGGCGGTACTGGATTGGAGAAGGCACACTTGACACGACGAGTACACCCACCCTCTCCATGATACGAGCGAGGAGCACAAGCTCAAGCCTGACTATACGCCCTCGAATGAACACTACACAGTCCTAGGTGGACGTACTTTAGGTAATTTCAGATATATTTGTCGTTGGTTTATTGGTTTTTACACATGACTTTTTTGCATTGCAATAATGAGATCAAATGTTGCAGGCTGAGCTCGATGCAGAGAGGAAGGCAAGGGAGTACATGGAACAGGAGTTCGAGAGGAGGCTCGAGCACCAGCAGCATCAATTGACTCAGTGGATGGCAACACTTGGCCAAAGTTTAGGTGCAACCCTGCCGCCGATGCCGTCCTTTGCTCTACCTCCTCGGGCACCTACTCCGGCTTCAACTCCTATGAGTATGAACATTTTAGTTTCTGTTTTGTCCATACTAGAGCATTCATTACAAAACCAAACTCAATACTAGAAACTTCCTTAGCATACTAGAGCATTCACTTATTGAAAGACTAATCAGTAATCAACATCTCTCATTTGTGCAGAATCAATTGACGGGATCGAATGTCTAGAGTCAATGGCCTGAGGAGGATCAAGATCAGGACTTGTCGCCAGCTATTGGATAAGGCTCTCATCGTTGTTTGCCATGATTCTTGTGTTAGTAAACTTTCTATCATAATAATTTTCTTGCTTGTGTTTGTGAACTACTTGGGATGTACTATGGATGATATATTTTTGTTGTCCATGTCTGGGGATGATATTCAAATGTCTATGATGATATTTAAATATTGTTTAAGATGATATTTGTGATATATTGAATATTGGAGTTTTTTTGGTTCGAGGACAACTAATTTAGAAAGTTTTCTGGCAGGTTTCATAGGCTTTGTCGTGTGCCTTGGCCATGGCACACGACAAAGAAGCGGTACCTGGCAACCTGGGAATGCACCTTTGCGGTGTGCCATTGCCATGATACACAACAAAGTTGCAAGCTTTGTCGGCACATGGCAAAGTTAGAAGTTTTGCTGTGTGCCGGGGCAAGGGCACACGGCTAACTGGAGTCGGCTTTGCCGTGCGCCAACAGTCAGGCACATGGCAAAGCACACCGTCATCATGCTGGCAGGTGATAACACCTTTTTTTTACTGCGTGTCGTCGTGGGCACACGGCAATAGCTGGGGCACACGATAAAAGCTTTGCCGACAACATTTTTGTCGTGCGGGCTATGCCGTGTTCAACACACGACAAAGCCTTTGCCGTGGGTATTTCTTACTTTGCCGTATGCATGATAAAACAATACACATATTCATAACATAATCCAGTAGATATTTTATGGGCTGGGATTATCGGAATCTCTATATTTTGTTATTGTCAACAAAGCAACCTGGTACGTCATCAACTACTATGTTGATAGATGACTAAATTCTCAACCAAAATTACTATGTGAAAGTTCCTAGAGGGGGATGAATAGGTGATAATTCCCGAAATGGACTTAATAATAAAAATTAATTGTGCAATGTCGGACTTGTCCAATGATCATTGTTGGTGGTTCCTATGTACCCGTTTTATATGCCAATAACCACCAATATCATACCATATTCTTGTCATAATCATGTGTTTTACCTCTAATATTGACGATTTCCACATGTAGTGTCGTTTTAGTGCTTTATTGCAGAAATAGGTGAAAAGACGACAAAATGGCTCTTATATGAGAAGTACCGACATGAAGCCCGACTCGCCATGAAAGGGGCCTCCCACTAGCCCATGAAGCTTTCAATACACACCTTGATATCCATGAGGTCCAATATGCAAGCCCAAAGTCGTGATCCAATGCCTAAGGATTTCTAGAAGGTTTATCCGGAAGGAAAATTCAATTCGCGGAGTCTAGAAACAGTACTGTATTGTCATGCGATTTCGGAGCCCAATACGTGGTCAAATGGAAAACCTCAGAGTACCAAAGTTGAAGATCTTGTCGAGAAGTTTCCGAAACATATATTATTTGCATATATTGGGCTCCGGAGCTGGGAGATATGGGCCCCACAAGGCAGGCTACATAGAGGAATCCGAATTAGGATAGATATTTTGGTATCGCAATTTTGGGTATTACA
The DNA here is from genome assembly GCA_032690845.1 of Eleusine coracana subsp. coracana. Lineage (NCBI taxonomy): Eukaryota > Viridiplantae > Streptophyta > Magnoliopsida > Poales > Poaceae > Eleusine > Eleusine coracana. The sequence continues at coordinate 48,480,188 of CM064430.1, forward strand.
ACGTCCGAATCTGAGGATCAAAATAATACCAAAGTTGTAGTTCTTTTCAAGGGCTACGAGATAGCATCCAGGATTGCCTCATTTGGACTCCAAAAGCATCAGTTATGATTAAAGTAAGTTGGTGCAGTTTATAGAAGGTACGAAACCGACTTGGATTCAATCTCTATGAGCTAAACTTGGAGGCCAAGCAAGGGAGGACATGACTAGAGGCTATATAATTACCATATGACGTCCAAGACCAGGAGGAGGACGAGGAGAGGGAGGTGATCAAGACATAGGAGCCGCTGCACATCACCGGGAGGCCGCCGGAGTTGAAGAGCCAGTAAATTGAGAGATGTAGTCTAGTCGGGTAAGGACCTTGCGTGGTGCACTATACCGGAGCTAGGAGAAGTAGAGCCATGTACCTTAAGAGTCATCAATGATGCATCATGGCTGCGCCGATCGACGCACCAGTTGAGCCGATCGGTGCTCCTCTGACGGTGATGAATATTGGTACAGTTATCTATATCTATGTTATCTATCTTGATTCTATCCTTGGTCGCTTGTTGAATCTCTTTTGGTGAATTTAGTCTATGTAGTGTACTTAATATCTATCTATTCCTATTAGTGTAAATTGCAATTACGCTTTTGCTCATTGCATAGTGCAAGAAACCAATGGGGAGCTAATAGCCTTCACATGTGACAAGCCGGGGTGAACGAAACCACCATGTCTTGTAGAATACTAAGTTTATCGTTCGATTCAATAAAGTACCAAGTAAGCTAGGATTAAGATGATAATGATTACTGCTTCAATGCCGATCGGCGCACCAGTTGTGCCGATTGACACATCCTTTCTCCAAGTATTAGATGCATATAGGCTAACTCCAGGTGTTCCTCTTTGGTCGATGTGTACGCTCTTATAACCCCTTTTATCAGGTAAGCCTTCACGCCGATCGGCGCACCAGTTGAGCCGATCGGCGCAACATTCAATTTTTATCTCTTTTCATGCTCACGTATGTGCAATATGTACTTCATGCTAGGATTGATTTGTTAGATGAAATAGTAAACTCTAAACACGGTTCTCTTCTGATCCCTGTGGATTCGATTAAACCTTAGAATACTCTAAGGAAAAAAGTGCTACAATGTACATCGTCCTCTTACGGTATATAAGTGGGTGCGTAGTTACAACCAACAAGCTCTTTTTCTGGCGCCGTTGCCAGGGATCGGTAACTCGAACCTGTTTAGGGGGATCTATCTAGTTTATCAAATTAATCCTTTATCTTTTTATTGCACATACCCTATTTTTCTTTGTTTGTGTGTCCATTGAAAATCAGAAACAAAGCTAGGCACACAACCTCGACTGGAGCATCGCGACATAGCTGCTTTCGCCGATCGGCACCGCATCGATGCCGACGCCGATGACCTCACTCTTTGTTGACTCTGTTGCTCCATAGTAGTAGATGCTAGCTCTGTTAGTAGCCCATCATTTGTTATCGAGTCCATATCCACGCAAGACTTGCTTGTGCCGATCGGCGCAATGCCCATGCTGGTCGACACCTCACCACTCCATAAAAAAGGGAGGTACGCTCCTTGTATCAATATTTTTTTTAACTAATGGTTTGCAAGGATTCTATCTTATTCACAGCAACAAATAATAGGAGAAAATAATCATGAAGATCAAGAATTTTAATTGCAAAGAATGAAGACACGATGAATACATTCTTGATCATTAGTAGATATGCAGTCCACTGACCAAAAGATGGTGTATGAGATTCTACAGAGGATTGGAAGACCTACAATTTTGATATTATGGAAGAGCATCAAGTCTAGTTTCCAACGGTTTAAACCTCACGTCGTTTGGAGTTCCTTACAAGGATTTATGGCTAGAACAAAAGACGCTGTACAGTCTGTTTGAATATCTTACGAGAGTTGCAAATAATTAGAAGTTTGAGCCAAATATAGAATTAAAGTCCTATATCTACGTGATATATGGGTTTTCAGATATTTAATAGGCTTCCTTTTGGTGATTGACATGGATTCAAGTTGTTCCAAACACGGAATTTGAATATTTGGAAAGTTTGAATTTAATTCGGATTCATCGCGAGACAGCCTGACATACCTTTAGAAAAAAAGGCCATATCTCCCTCATACGGAGTCCGATTGGGACGCATGAGCACTGCTTAGAAAGATAATTTGATGCCTGACGCAATGGCATAGGTTTCAGCCTCTAATTCTTTCTGGTCGCAGCGCAATATCCGAAACAAGACGTCGGTTCAGAAAAGACAACATCAGATTTCTTCGGATTTCTTCACTGTCGATTTGATGGATCATTGGACAAGAATTGAGAAGTTGCATCCACTCTTCATCATCAATACTTGCTGGTGCAATAAAGATCAAGATTCACATGTCAAAGGACAAGCCGACATATGCTCCAATGCTTAAAAGACGAAGTCATCAAGATTCTCCGGAAAATGAAGCTAGAAGCTGAAATCACTGGTAATTCTGTATACTTCCTGTGCTGACTATTGGATAAAAATTTTATATCTGAATAGAGATTCAAGTCTTCTTTCCAACGCAACAAACGGTGCTAGATTTGGATTTTTCTACAAGGATTTATAAGCACACCATTGGACGCTGTGCAATCTGTCAACAACACATAGACCTGGAGCAAAAACATCATAAATCCCACATACCATGTCCGTTTGAAGTGTATGAGCACTCGTTGGAAAGCTAATTTTGCAACCTACAAGATGGTATAGGTCTTTGGCCCTGTTCTATCCTGTTGGCAAGGCAAAATTCAGAGAGAAGAGGATCTGCAGATTATCAATGACAAAATTGGAGATGAAGATGACAACAAGGATAGCTCGAGCAATTCTCCTACAAGCAAATGATTAAAAGTTGAATAAGATTGAAGACTCCAGAGCATTATATCATATACACACATTGAGCATTATGCAACACAATGAAGACAGGTAATGAGCGAACCACGATGAAGGTTGCATAAGTATAAGCTATAGGGAAATCTTTGGATCTTACACCAAGAACCATGGATTCGCGATAACAAGGTATGTAAGAAGTCTAGCTACATGACTCTAATTGAAGCGCTTTTCGGGAGGCAACCCATGTTTTTGTGTTTCCTTTTGTTTTGTTTGGATTGACTAGTGCTACTAGGAGGGCAACCTAGAATTTTTGCATCATGAGAATAACCCAACTCAATTGATTCACTTGTGGTAAATTAGTTCTAGATTAACTTTTTATTTTTAGACCTCCGCCACCATCATTTTGTATTTCGTTTGCGAAAATCATCCACTGCATGCATATTTGTGAGCACTGGCTTTGTTTTTGTTTTTATTTTTGCATGATATTTTTGCCTGCATGCATTTAACCATCTAACTTCAGCCCATCTAAGCCTCCCACCCTTCATTTTTCATCAAATTCTATAGCCAATTCTAAATGCGCTGATTGACACATATCCATTACCGATCGGTGCAGCACCCAAATGCTTTTCTAAGCATTCCTTCACTGCCGCCTAACATGCTTGTGTTTTGTTTCGCACAAACCTCCAACTTTGCATATTTGTATTCACTTTCCCACTCATAATAGCTTGGTTTGAACTTGATGATAAGCACTTAATTGGCTTCGCGAGCTTTCTAGCAAATTTTGGTGTAAACATGGTGTTTATGCTTATTTGTTGAACAACATTGGATAGTTCATTTGCTTTGCTATGTTTTGCATCATTTGCATTGGTTGGTTGCTAGTCTATTGCAATGCGCTATTTATTTGATCTAATGATGTTTTGTCGTAGCTAAATCATGAACATGGTGTTTTGATTTTGGTTATTAAGAATTTTGTTATGATTAATGATAGCAATTTAGTTGTAAGCATGGTGCTTAGAGCTAGGTGTAAACATTGTTCTTGTTTAGCTTCCACGCCTCTAACCTTCACCGCTAACATAAAAATTCTTTTTCTTCATGTTGTTTTCTTTGTTTCAAGACTAAACAATGAAAACTTTGAACTTAGAATTATGACATTCATTTAGCAATTTTGTGTGGTGGTGTTTAGACTAAATTATGGAATAACATTGTTATAGTCTTTGCTAACATTGTGATTTTAACTTCATGCATCCACACTTGTGCACACACGTACACCCATTAGGATTTTGTTTTCTTTTTGATACTAGAATTAAAATGCCACAAGTTGAAGTTTTGAGGTTGTTGCTAGATGGTAGATATTGTTCTATCCCCGACCATCATATCGGGGGTAGTATGTGCATTTCAATGTTTTGCAGGAATGAAAGAAGTACTCTCAAACAAGGAAAGTAGAAGGAAATAAAGTGACAATAACCGCATATACAAGAAGGAGCATTGGGACAGCGCATCAAGGCTGGAGATGGAGGTGACGAGAGGCACAACCGTTTGCGCCGATCGGCGCATCCTCGTGCTGATCAGCGCACCCTCGCTGCCCTTGCTATCGCCCTTCTCTCGTGCAATCCAGCAAGATTTTAAGCATGGGGGAGGCACAAGCTGAGCTTCAATCGATTAAAATGCGGTAACATCCCTTTGATTCTTCACTTCTTCTAATCTTATTTTCTTCTCAAACCTGTACTTGTTGTATGCTTTCAACTTAGGAATTTTATATCTTTTTCTTTTTGTGATACCCTTTTTGTTTTGTTCATGCGAATGGTTATTTGTAATTTGTCACTTCGAACATAGAATGGACAATGACACATCCCTAATAGCTATCTTAGGGTGACCAAATGTCATTAATTTATCTAGGGGAGCTTGCCTATGTCATCACCATTGTCTTATAATGCTTTCACGGTGAATAAATGCATAACTATGATGAGGATCTTTGCTAGAGATATGATGAAAGTTGCTATTGTTATTGGAACTTGAATGATTCATTGCACATAATTATCCACCGCTTAATTTTCAACTAAGCACCAATTCTATGAACTCTATTTGCTTTAGTGGTGGTATTTATTGATAGATGTTTTGATAAAGACCCCATATGGTTGAATTGTTCTTCATGACAATATGCTTTGCTCTCTAAGAAGAAAACTCCAACATAGTTAGTGAACTTAATAATATTTGGAAAACTGTTACATGTGGTCTCTAACCCTTACAAATATTGCTCTCTTGTGTTGATCATACCTACCAAAGCTAAATCTGCTACACTTATATGATAAACCTACAGATTGCAACATGTAATTTGGTGAGTCATTTCAAGTTTGTGTTCTTTTGGTATGAGACTTAGAAGTTGGCCATTTTGTTTGCATAACTATCACTTGTTTGCTAGCCTCTTCATATTTAGCAATGTTCGCTGAATATTCCCACCTGTAAACCCATATTTCTTTTGGTGATGTCCTCTCCTTGTCCACAACCTATGATATGAGTTTCTCTCGAGCCGTTGCACTATTTATATGGTTTTATATACAAATTATCAAGACCTCTGGCTGAAGACGATGATTTTCATCAATAAACACCTCTGAAGACTCTCTGAAATGCAAAGCATCAATAGAAGGAGAAGACAAGGCAGAATCATATGTGTGCCGATTGGCGCAAGGAATAAAAAGCGCTCTGTTATCTCCAGAAATTAATTATATGTGTTCTAGATGGTTGAAGAGAAGAAATAAAGGATTTAGCTAGTTCTTATCTTTTGTCACTCCCTTTGCTCGAGGACAAGCAACGTTTAAGCATGGGGGGATGGACGTCATTCATCATTCCAAAGCACTAGCTAATGGACTTCAAATATTGTTGAAGGAAGATCAAGGATGTTTTAAGAGAGGAATTCACAAGATTTGTGCATAAACATTTATTCTTCAAGTAAGTGCATTCAAATTGGCTGAAACTCTATCACTCCAACCATGTGCAATCCGATTTCGAGAATTTCATTTGTGTCTTGAGATCATTCTTTACCTTTTGCACATGTCCACCTTTCAAAAGCGTGTGTTTTTCCTCTTCTTCATAATGTTTTCCAATGGCCTTTTTGACAAGTCTTTGTAAAACCAATTAGAACTATCTCTTGATTTGACAATACTCTGAGTTACATTGTTGCTAGTTGTTTTCCTACCAAGCTACACATAAAGCCTTCCACCAAATATTTGTAGATAGGATCACTTCTAGTTGTTTGGCTTGTGAGATTTGTAACATGAAGTGTTGTTTTGATTCTTTGCAAGAGAGCATTTTTGTTTGGATAAATGAGACTAAATTTTTGGAAAAACTTTATCATTTAAGGCCTAGTTTGAGGAGCAATCTAATCTGAGAGTTGAAGCCACTTCATTTGATCATTGTGGTCGGTTCTTAGTCATTTTCTGTTCCCCACTAATATCTTTGAGTAGTAGAATTGGTGCAACATAAAACTTTTGTGTTACACTCTCAAAGTGGGTTGGATATGCATGTGCCTTGATTAATGCAAGTGAAGATAACATGATTGCAATGCTGATTTCTCCTTGAGGGTAATTTATTTGCTCGAGGACGAGCAAAGGTTTAAGCATGGGGAACTGTTGGTGGTTCCTATATACCCATTTTATATGCCAATAACCACCAACATCATACCATATTCTCGTCATAATCATGTGTTTTACCTCTAATATTGGCGATTTCCATATGTAGTGTCGTTTTAGTGCTTTATTGCAGAATAGGTGAAAAGACGATAAAATGACTCTTATATGAGAAGTACCGATATGAAGCCCGACTCGCCGTGCAAGGGGGCTTCCCACTAGCCCATGAAGCTTTCAATACACACCTGGATGTCCATGAGGTCCAATGTACAAGCCCAAAGTCGTGGCACAATGCCTATGGATTTCTAGAAGGTTTATCCGGAAGGAAAGTTCAATTCGCGGAGTCCAGAAATAGCACTGTATTGTCATGCGATTTCGGAGCCTAAGACGTGGTCAAATAGGAAACCTTAGAATACCAATGTTGAAGATCTTGTCGAGAAGTTTCTGAAACATATATTATTTGCATTTGTTGGACTTCGGAACTGAGAGATATAGGCCCCGCAAGGTAGGCTATATAGAGGAATCTGAATCAGGACAGATATTTTGGTATCGCCATTTTGGGTATAAACATGTCCGAATCTAAGGATCAAAATAATACCAAAGTTGTAGATCTTTTTAAGGGATACGAGATAGAGTCCAGGCTTTCCTCATTTGGACTCCGGAAGCATCAGTTATGATTAAAGTAAGTTGGCGTAGTTTATGGAAGGTATAAAACCGATTTGGATTCAATCTCTATGAGCTAAACTGGGAGGCCAAGCAAGGGAGGATGTGACCAGAGGCTATATAATCACCATATGACGTCCAAGACCAGGAGGAGGACGAGGAGAGGGAGGTGATCAAGACATAGGAGCCGCTGCACATCACCGGGAGGCCACCGGAGTTGAAGAGCCACTAAATTGAGAGATGTAGTCTAGTCGGGTAGGGAACCTGCATGGTGCACTACACCGGAGCTAGGAGAAGTAGAGCCATGTACCTTCGGAGTCGTCAACGATGCATCATGGCTGCGCCGATCGGCGCAACAGTTGAGCCGATCGGCGCTCCTCGGACGGTGATGAATATTGGTACAGTTATCTATATCTATGTTATCTATCTTGATTCTATCCTTGGTCGCTTGTTGAATCTCTTTCGGTGAATTCACTCTATGTGGTGTACTTAATATCTATCTATTCCCATTAGTGTAAATTGCAATTACGCTTTTGCTCATCGTATAGTGCAAGAAACCAGTGGGGAGCTAATAGCCTTCACATGCGACAAGCCGGGGTGAACGAAACCACCATGTCTTGTAGAATACTAAGTTTATCGTTCAAGTCAATGTAAACTGGGATTAAGATGATAATGATTACTGCTTCAGTGCCGATCGGTGCATCAGTTGTGCCGATCGACACATCCTTTCTCTAAGTACTAGATGTATATAGGCTAACTCCAGGTGTTCCTCTTGTATGCTCCTATAACCCCTTTTACCAGGTAAGCCTTCGCGCCGATCGGTGCACCAGTTGAGCCGATCGGCGCAACCTTCAATTTTCATCTCTTTTCATGCTCACGTATGTGTAATATGTACTTCATGCTAGGATTGATTTGTTAGATAGAATAGTAAACTCTAAACACGGTTCTCTTCTGATCCCTATGGATTCGATTAAACCTTGGAATACTCTAAGGGAAAAAGTGCTACAATGTACACCGTCCTCTTGCGATATATAAGTGGATGCGTAGTTATGACCAACAATCATAGCATAAGTCCTCGTACTTGTCTGATGGCATAATATAGAAAAGTAGATCGACCGACTAAAAATTTAAACTAGTGCATGGCAACCTAGGAGCAGGTTAATACAAGCTAGAAGAAGCAATACAAATAAAGAAAAAAAATCTAGCATGCAAAACCTACACAAGATAGTTGTTGGTCGTAACTACGCACCGACTTATATACCGCAAGAGGACGATGTACGATTGTAGCACTTTTTCCCTTGAATTGAGTATTCTAAGGTTTATCGAATCCACAGGGACCTTAGGGGTAATTAAACAAAGTTAATATTAAAATATCTAATCAAAGCTACTGTCAAATTCCGGTTGCATGAGGGGAGACTGGCCAGCGCAAAGGTGCGCCAGACAGTAAATCTATCGTTGCGCCGATCGGCGCAGGGGTTGAGCCGATCGGCACACTGGTGAATCTATCATCACGCCAATCGGCGTAGGTGTTGAGCCGATCGGCACACTGGTGAATCTAAGCCAAAGTGCGCCAGATACCTTGTAAGCCTAAGCTGTTAAGTGAGTAGCCAAGTATAGTGAGATCGTAACCAGAAAGTCTAATCAAATAGCATCATAATGGATAATTGCATGGATCAATGAAAACGTATAATGAATAAGACCATCCTGCTTTGCGAGCGACTCCCGATTTATCGCTGCCGAGAGGAAACCTTTAATCGCGCGAGTATCTTACCCTACTCAACTATCCAATAGTGCTGCACAGGCTTAGTGCTATCACCGCTAAACCACACTAATAGCATCATCAGGCAACCATAATCAATACAATGACCGAATACTATCCTAATCACCATGATCAAGATAAAATCTACTTACTTAGCCTAGAACTAAGCAATTGGAATAAGCACATGCATGATTATAGAATCAAGATAGACAAATCACTAAAACCATCATCAACATATTCAGTCATCCTTGAGATACAAAGAGTAAGATTCATCCCCGTCTAGATGGCCTACCTTGACGGATCAACTTTTAACACCAATGGTTCTTGAAACTCAACTAGAGATCTATTCTAACAGGGCAAGCCCCGGTGGCTCTAACTCACGGATCTGTTGTCCCTCTATCGCCTCTGCTGCCTCCCTCGCCACAACCAGGGTTTACAAGTATTTATAGAGCTTCTACTCATAGAGGACTCGGTTTCTACCAAATAAGGCAGTTGCGCCGATCGACGCAGGATTGCGCCGATCGACGCAAGCCGTGTCTTCTCTGGTTTCTTCTCCGAGTCGGTTCCTCTGTCTTCCACAACTACCATGTGGGCCTTTTCCTTCGAGATAAAGTCTTGTACTGCACATCGAGATCTTGAAGTTCCATAAATCTTCTAAGCAAATATCTTCAAGTGTCTTGCGCAGATAAACTTTCATAAACATGTGGAATGGGCCTCGGTCACTTCTGTGGGCCAAAACACCCTTGCACCGATCGGCTCATGGACTGCGCTGATCGGCGCACTGGGATTCTTTAGTGCTTCTCATCGGTTCTAGATTCCTGTCCTCTCCACCATCACTTTAATCACCAATTTTACCTGTTTCTGCAACAAAGCTCCAAAACAACGCATATACAGATATATAGACAATATCATAGGTAAATGGCCTAAATTAGTATCAGTTATGCTCTAATTAGGGTAATATTCACATATAAAAGGGGCACTTGGGGAGTGCCAACAGTTCCCCCACACTTAAATCTTTGCTCGTCCCGAGTAAAGTAAAAGAAAGAAAAATCAAAGAACATACTCTTTCTATCATAAAAGATATCTCAAATCAGCAAATGTTGAGCATTGTTCTATTGTGATGTATTTCATATTGGTATTCAGCAAAATAGTTCAAATATGGGCATAAAGCTTAAAGTTTCTCCCCAAAGCAATAAATCATATCCAACTCACAAATTATAACTTTTCCACTCATGTAAATCACTTAAAAGATTGTTGTGAACATAAAGAATCTATCTTCCAAATAATCTGAGGCAACAATTCATTTTTCAAATCACTCAACCTATATTCTACATCATAATGATCAAATAATATTTGTGTAAGGCTTATATGAGTAGCTAGGTGAGGTAATTCAAGGATTGCAAACATCATATATTTGTGTAAGGCTTATATGAGTAGCTAGGTGAGGTAATTCAAGGATTGCAAACATAAATCAATAATATATTGTAAAGCTAGGAGATTATTCTTCGTTGGAATTATGGAAACTTTTCAAGATGGCCATTAAGTAAGAAATTTTTCCGAAAGGACTCACACTTTGGATATGTGGACATGCGCATAGCAAAAATTTGATCTTGGAAGAAAAAGAACTCCCATTATCAGATTGCACATGGTTGGAATGATTCATGGCTATATTAGAATGAATTTCAAGAATAAGCATGTCATATACCATCCCTCACACTTGAAATTTTGTTAGTCCCTTAGCAAACAGCAGAGCTTTCCCCCCCTTTTTTTCTTTTTCTTCTTCTTTTGCTATTTCCTTTTTATCACTTTTGTTTCTCCCTTTTTTATTTTGCTCTCTACTGTGCTGATCGGTTCAGGGTGCGCCAAACGGCTCTCAAGCCAAATTGATTCGTCTGGCCTCAATATTTATTCAATAACTAAATATAGCCAGCAATATAGGATGTGGTCAAGGAATGATACTCAACAAGATATTTTGGGTTTATGGTAGGATACTCAGCGGAATCGAATTTTTGTATGTGTAATTCAAGGCTAGAAAAAGATACACAAAGATTTGCCATCTTAGTAAAGTTCATACCGAAAAGAATTAAATCCTAACCGAACTCAACCATCAATTTAATGTTTATCTACAAATCAAAGGTTTATGAGAATTACTCAAAATATTTGGTAGGTAAGTGTTGTGGTTTCAAGTCCAGAACAAACACGTAATGGGCTAGCTAGGGGCTGGACCGGCCGAAGGCCCCTCAGACAAGCTATAATGGGGGTGAACAAGACCGAGCAACAACACTTACGCCAAAGGGCAGAAACGAGCGCCCTTCGGCTAACGAACTTTGTATTATCTGGTCAGAATAGTACAAGAAGTTGCCAGTGGTAGAGACACGTCCCCCTTCGCTCAGAGGTGCAGGTAAGCATTTATAGATCCATGCTCACCTAGCCTCCGGGTGTGTTTACAGATTTGCCCCGGACATTATATTACATATCTTACTACTTGATCTAAGGGTACTCTAGTGCCCCAGGCTATCATTCTCTAGCGCCTGCGCCCGGGGCCCTCCACGCCGTACGACCTTCGATCGTACCGGCCTTTGGACTCCTGTCGGACCGAAGGTCTTCTGGGCCGCCAGCCTACCTGGGCCTTGTTTCTTGTTGCTGGGCTGTCTTCTGGGCTTGGAGAGACTAAGGGGTGGGCATTCACCCAACAGTAGCCCCTCATGGGTGAGATCTGCCTTCGGCAGGACCGAAACTGTGATCATGCAAAATGACCAACCCTAGTCTCCCCCCCCCCTTTCGGGCCTACCCGGAGGCCATCCTTTTCTTCGGTTACCTGCAATTGACACACACAATCATATTCAACGAGGTTAGTGAGTCGACAAAAGCGAAGCATGCTAACCGGAGGCACCACATTACTTTGCCCTCAACCCGAACTGCCTTCACGCTCCCGGCCTCTAGCCACCGGACCGTGTAGCATTCCTGAAGATGCGACAAGCATGTTGCCATAAATGCAGTCCACACGCCTACCCGCTTATAAATGCGCCTGACACAGTTATCCAATGCACTTCCCGAGCAGGCGCGCCGTCATAAATTCAGCCCATGCACCATGCGTCAGCCATCGGATCAGCGAGTGCACGATCGGACGTGAGCAATCATCGTGCGCCCCGTGCTCCGTCAGCTATATAAACCAGCCGCTCACTCCCTCTCTTGGTACTTTCACTCTAATTTCTCGACTGCTCCATGAAACCCTAGCGCTTCTGTAGCCAAGCCTTTTGCTGCGTCCTACTCAGCACACGCACGCTCGCACCGGAGGCTGCTCGGCATTTTCTCTTCGAACCAGCCAAACACAACCTTCGGTAGATGATGGGCCCTCGGAAAGCTAAGCCCCCGCTCGGATCTGAGACGAGGCGAGTTAACGACAAGAAGGCCAAAATTCCTTATCTGGGGCCGAGCTCAGTCACCGAAGTGCTACTAGACACCTGGGCTTCCGAACCGAAACTATGATTCGAGAGGTCCCGACCGTCGGTGTCGAAGGACGGCAAAACCGTAGCCCCACCCTCGACCAGGCACAATAGTGGTCTTCGAGCAATTCTTCGAAGCTGGGCTCCAGTTTCCCTGCTCCCGGTTCATCGGAGATGTTCTGGCCCTCTACGGGCTCGAGATACAGCAGGTGCTGCCGAATAGCATCACTCGACTGGCCTGCTTCGAGTGGGCATTCCGGATAGAGGGCGCTGAGCCGCACGCTGGTGCCTTTGCTGCTACCCACTTCGCTTCCCAACGGGAACATCCTTGTCCTGGGGACCCCACCATGCTGTCGAATTACCTCACCATCACCCTTCGGCCACGCCGCGAACGCGATGTGCCCGTGAAGGGGTCACGGCAACACTAGGGGAAACAGATCGCCGCCGTCTGGTTCTACTACCATGTGGGCACCAAAAGCAACTTGCATAGCCGGAATGCGGAGATCATGTATATACCGAAGCATGTGATCCCGAAGGATAGCGGTCTCACCACCCGGCTCCAGTTATTGTCCCAAATCGCCGGGCGATTGAGTATGCGAGACCTGGTGGAAGAGTTCTGCGCCGTGGGCATCGAGCCTCTCCGGGCCGACTGGCACGTGCAGTTCATTACCCGGGACCCCGTGAGCGGTGACCTGCAACTTGACCGGGAGCGTCCCCCGAAGATTAACTTTGCCGAGATAGAGCAACTAGCAAACCACTATCTCGGCCCTTTAATCGCGAAGGAGTGGGAGCTGCTAGGGTAGATGGGGCGCCGGGGCCGGACCAACCGTATTGTGCAATTACACAATGCGGAGGCCGTTCTGCCGCCACGGGAGCCGCATAACGCCGAAGCTCGATAGCCCGGGGGCAAAGAAAACAAGGGTCCGAACGACCAGGAGGAGGAGGAAGAAACAGAGGAGGAGGGAGAGGAGGAGGAGGAGGAGGAAGAGGAAGCCACCACCACTGTGCCCCAAAAGCGGGTGAAAGTGGTTGTCAAGCACCCTGCAACCCGGGGGGGGGGGGGACACAGAAGGCGCCGTGCTCGCACCGTAGCGTGCAAAGCGAAACGTGCCCTATGTATGAGGGGTAGCATTCAGCCGGATGAGGGTACCTTCGGCCAGGGATAGAAGAATAAACATTCTTGAGCCACCCGGGGCGCACCCTCACTTGCGCCGAAACAGTCTAAGCGTCGGCGTCTCTGTAAACAATATACGGAGACCCCTCTAAGGCCGATGACCCCGAGTGAAGCAACAGCCGACCTCGAGGTTGCTGCCGCTACTCTAGACCGGACACCACCAGCGACCCCGCTCCCGAGCACAACAGATGGAGAGAGTCTGCTAAATGTGCTGGCGAGCGTCCTTCCTGAAAGGTCCATGGAGAGGCCGGGGGGGGGGGGGGGGTTCCGAAGGCTTAGCATCACCGTTACCCCGATCTCCTGAAATCTTGATGCCGTCATTGGACTTTGGCGCCGATAGTCCCTCTGCCTGCACAGGTACTCCAAAGCTTCTGGACTCCTCCTTGTGCCGTTGTATGTTTGTTACGATGTTCTATCAATCTATTCTCTTGGTTTTATTTGGACAACACGAGGGTGGTATCGAGGATGCCTCCGGAGCACGACAGCCCAAGGGACCGGCTGTCAGCACACGCTCTATCTCCAAATCGGGGGGGCAAAGTTCTGGGTCGAGTAGCCAAAGCAGCAGCTCGACTGAAGGCAGCAAGGCCTTCGAGAGAGAAGAAGAGGAGAAGGAGGTGGAACAATAGGTTGAAACTATTAGCAGCGATGAAGAAGAGGGGCCCGAAGAGCTCCCCCTGACGCACACACGGAAGGCTGGTCGTGGCAAAGGCTTCATGGGCGTGCTTCCTTCAGGCGTACAACCGGAGGACATCGGGGCGTCCCTGCGTGCAACCGACTTCAGTGGCCACCCCGAGGCTTCAACGGTGCTGGGGTACACCTCATGTATGCTGGACCTCTGCGACGGAGAAAAAGCGCTTGGGGACATCGACGTGACTACGGCTATCAGCCACTTGGCTCGCCTTACCGCCCAGGTATGCTACATCCATAACGTTACAGCCTTTGTCAAAAAATGTGACTACTAACTTCTAAATTGTCGTGCACTTGTACAGACCACCCTGTTGTCCCGGCACCTCAAAGCCAAATTGTCTCCTGAGGCCGCACTTGCGGACCTTAAGAAGCAGCTGGCCGAAAGCCAAGCACAAGCCCAGTCGTCTGCCCCAGATCTGAAGAAGGCTCAGGACGCACTTTCGGAGGCTGAAAAGAAAATCCAACAAGTGACCGAAGAAGCAAAAAAGACCACCGAAGACTTGGGAAAGCAATTGGAGCTCCTACGCGAAGACAACCGGTCACTGGGGTTGGACAACACGACACTCCACGGTGACAACCAGAAACTGAGGAAAGCTCTAGAACAGGCCACCGTCTATATCGATGAATCTGAAACAATGAGCCGGGGCCTGTTCGGCTTGATAGGGCAGCTGCGCCATTTCTTTGCTGGAATGGGACTGGCATCCCAGGAGCCGGGGCATGCCGAAGGGAAGGGCATGAAGAGCATCAGCTGGCTGTGCAAAGGCCTCGACCACGCCAAAGACAGCCTTCGGTCGTATGGCACTATCTCCGCTCGGATAGGTTGGACGATGGCCTACGCTACACTAGAGTCGCTGGCAACCCCTCGGCACGTGGAGATTCATGAAACCGCATGCCAACTATTGTCTCGATGCTGAGGGGACCGTGCTGAATACAACCAGCTACAGGAACGGCTGGGTCCAATTGGCAATGTCTTGGGGCGGGAATTTTGGCAGCCCCTTGGCAACGATCTTGCCGAAGCTCTTGCTCGTGAGGCAGCTGCACAGTTGGTAGCGCCTGTCCCCACCGGAGCCCCTGGCGCTTTGGGTCATGATGCTAGCCTTACCGCTGATGCTTCCACTTCTGCTGCCCCGAGCATCGGCGCTGAATAGCCCCACGGCCCCGAGGCACCCTCGACAGCCGCTCCAGAGACCCAGGTGTGAGTTCGCCCTTGTCTAAGGACATCGCACCCCCTAGACTAGCTAATGTTCTAAAGGATAGGATTTTGTACCACGGTCGTAAGCGTCTAACGCTCCGACGGCTTTGACCTTGTAACTTAGGTGTTTATCTTGAATGAAACCCCGTTCACTGTGCACCTAAAGTATCCCCTTTATTTTTCCTAAGACTTTTCTTGCCATCTTTTCTTTAGAACACGCCTTCGGAAGACGCCACTTCCGTTCCACCGGACGTCCCGATATTGGACATAGCTCCAGTATCTATCAAGGTGCTGGGGGTCAGAGAAGCCCCTAGCGACTACTTGATCCGTGGTGTGCAGTGGAGGCGTTGGAAGCGCGAGCACCCCGAAGGGGGTTTTGCCGAATTCCTGTCGTCCCTTGATGAGGACAACGAACGCATCAAAGTGGCATGCCAGCGCGTGTCCCCGGAAGAGCTACTCCGTCGGCGCATAACACGTGATGCCTAGAGGGCGAGTGGTGAAATTGCAGCTGAACCCCTTGTACTATTGCCGGCGCCGAAGGCGGAGCCAATTGAAATGTCAAGCAGTAGCCTAAGCCCTTCTCATGGTGATTCCTCGTCTAGCAGCTCGTCGGGCCTTGACCTGGAACCTCTCCAGCAAGCCGCACAGATGCCCTTCGGCCGTTTGCAAATCATTGCTGACTTGGAATGGCGCCGGCAAAGCATAGCGCAAAGCAATCACCGCATACAACTGTCAAGGGCTGCACTCGACGACTTGGCCGAACAATACCGCGAGCTATCGGATATGCTCGGTGAACTGAAATGGCTGCCCTAGATAAATTTGCTTAGTACAAGGACCCCTGGCTCCTTATCGTATTTGGCCCTTGGGCCGCTATATGTTCAATGCCTTCGGGCTTTTGTAAACCCTATGCCTTTGGGCAAATCCTATATATCTCTGCCCTCGGGCTCATGTGGCACTCAGAAATGATAAACTTATTCATATTTTAAATTATGCCCAAGTGTGTTGAAATGGCAAATTATATACTAGATGCTATTCTACGTGTCAAGCGCCTCGTCTGGCCTTGGCAAGCTTCGAACCATAGTTGTTCGGCATCGGGCCCGTATCGCACCCGGCTTAACCGTAGTTGTTCGGTTGAGGGCCGTAGTTGCCCATATGATGCATGTTGCATCCTCTCGGGGACCATTAGGCCGTAGTTGCCATTATAAGGACAAAAATTACCTAAAGATACATCACCATGCCTTACCATATGCCCGAGGCTTTTACATGCTTGCCTTACTCAACTTACTTGGTTTACACCAAACGAAGGGCGCACCCCCGAATGGCGGCTACGGACAACACAATACAAAAAACTTTGGGCCACAAGACAGGGATCGCAGCCCCTTGGCAGTCAAACATTGCCCACTTTCCGCGTCGGTACTCCGAAGGCAGCAAGCTATCCTGACATAAGCTAATCCCTACTAAATAAGAGTGAGCGGGATGCAGCCCGATGGACTACGCAGGGATGCAGCCCCGAACAAGTTATGAAGACGCAGCCCGAATGGCTCCTCGGGACACAGCCCAGAACAACTTCTTAAGACGTAGCCCGAATGACTCCTCGGGACACAGCCTAGAACAACTTCTGAAGACGTAGCCCGAATGGCTCCTCGGGACACAGCCCAGAACAACTTCTGAAGACGCAGCCCGAATGGCTCCTCGGGAAACAGCCCGGGACACACTAACCAAGCTAAGCACAGCACCACAAGCGCACACGCTCGCCTCCGTCTTTTGCTACACCAAAACAGGTATGGTGACTGTCGGAATGGCCGATTGCACCTTACACATAGAAACGCTTCAAAGCATCAGCATTGTAAGTGTGCTGCATTGGGGAGCCATCCAACTCCAGCAGATGATAGGCCCCCGGCCTGTTTGATCGGTCTATGATGAAGGGACCCAGCCACTTTCTACATAGTTTGCCAACATTGATTGGGTTAGGGTTGCACCGAAGGACTAAGTCACCAGGCACAAACTCTCTAGGGTGAACCTTGCGATTGTATGTTTTCTCAAAAGACGCAATGTACTTGTGCAAATTAGCCACTTCTTGCATGCGCACTTCCTCCAGCATATCTTTTGCCACATCATCTTCATTGACATGAGGCCTGAGTGAGCACAGTGACCTGACGTGTATTTTCTCTAGCGTGACTGCCTTGGCACCATACAACAAATGAAAAGGTGAAAAACCCTTGGACCTCGTAACAGTTGTTCTGATAGACCAAAGAACGTTCGGCAACACCTCAACCCATTTGCCCTTCGGCAAGCCAATCAGTGAACGAGAAATCCCGGAGAATAGTGTGCCATTCATTCGTTCCACAGCCCCATTGGCCCTCGGGTTAATGACAGAGACTTCACATTTCTTGACTCCCAGGCTAAGGCAGTATTCTTTGAACTCAAGCCCCTCGAACTGTTTACCATTGTCCACAGTGAGCTTTAGCGGAACCCCAAAGCGGCAGACCACATTCTTCCAGAAAAATTTTCTGATGTTTCCAGCTGTTATCTGAACCAGCTGTTCGGCCTCCACCCATTTGGAAAAATAATCTATGGCTGCCACGGCAAACCGATAGCCCCCCGGAGCAATAGGCAATGGTCCCACAATATCGATCCCCCAACGGGCGAGGGGCCAAATCGGAGGGATTGGTTGCAAGGCTGCAGCAGGTAGGTGAGATTGACAGCCCATCCACTGACATCCCGCACACACCTGAACCAGGTCTTCGGCATCCCAAACAGCTATAGGCCAATAGAACCCCTGGCGAAATGCTTTAGCAACCAAAGCCCTTGGAGACAAATGTGACGAACACAGCCCCTCATGGATTTCTCGTAACAACTTCTGCCCCTTCGGCCGGCTGAGACAACGAAGCAGAGGAGCGCACACACCCCCCTTGTACAGAACATTATCAACAATAGTGTATCCCCGAAACCGATGCAATATTCTCTGCCGCTCCTCCCTGTCATTCATGACATAGCATCCTTCGAGACATGCTCGAATGGGAGCCCTCCAATTCTCGGCCGTGATGGCCAACACCCTTCGGCCTTTCACCTCCGGCGCTGTTGCTGATTCACTCATAACCTCATGAACCACATCACCAGCGATCGGACGCTGTCCAGCCGCAGCATTAGCCAACGCATCTGCTTCTCCATTTTTAGTGCCGTGAATATTGCGGACCTCAAAGCCCAAGAAGTACTTGTCCATCTCCCTCACCTTACTGATATACCGAGCCATCTCCAGATCCCTAGCTTGATATCCTTTTGCTAGCTGAGCTGAGGCCAATTGAGAATCACAGTAGATAACTAGCCTCCTAGCCCCTAAGGCTCGAGCTTGGCGAAGGCCCAACAATATGCCTTCGTATTCCACAACATTGTTTGTTGTTTGGAAAGCCAACGTGGCAGAGAACCGCATGGTTTTGCCCTCTGGGAGATGTTATAACTGCGGCACACCCTGCTCCGAAGGCCCCCCAAGCACCATTAGTGTGAACTGTCCAAACTGGATCCTCCGGAACATCCTGAGCTAAGTCTTTGGCTTCGCCGTGAGGAGTCCATTCGGCCACAAATTTCACCAATACTCCAGATTTGATGGCCTTGTGAGCAGCGAAGGTGATGTTATATTGAGCCAACTCAGCCGGCCACTTCAACACAGTGCTAGAAGCCTTATTATTTGTCAATACATCTTGTAGTGGGTATCTGGTAGGTATGGTGATAGGGTGATCATCAAAGTACTGTCGCAATTTACGTGAAGCCATGACCACAACATACAACATTTTGTCTATCACAGTGTAGTTACATCGTGATGTCGTCAATGTTTCCGACATGTAGTACACTGGCAACTGCTAAAAAGTATCACTGCCCTTCGGTGCTTCGTAGACCAAGACCGCACTCACTACCTTCAGCACCGTAGCAATATATACCAACAGAGGAGCCTTCGGTAGGGGTGGTTTGAGATTGGTAAGTTCAACAAGGTACTTTTTGAGTGCTTTGAATGCTAACTGTTGCTCCTCACCCTATGTGAATGCCCGGGGACTGTGAAGTGCCTCAAAGAAAGGTAAGCTCTTTTCAGCCAATCGAGAGATAAACCTGCTCAATGCTACAACACGGCCAGTGAATTTCTGTAACTCCCGAATGGATGCTGGAGGCTGCATATCCATGATTGCCTTGATTTTGACTGCGTTCGGATTAATTCCTTCCTTCGACACCAGATACCCCAGTAGCTTTCCCGAACGCACCCCAAACATGCACTTTGCCGAGTTCAATCGCATCCCTACTCTCCGCAGGTTGGCGAATGTCTCTGCTAGGTCTTTCACATGGTCCGCCTCTTCAACACTTTTGACAATAATATCATCAATATAAGCTGCCGCATTGCGGCCCATCTGTGTTCCCAATGTAGCTTTAATAGTACGCGAGAAAGTGGCCCCGGCATTCTTCAACCCGAAAAGCATTCGGTTGTAACAGTAAGTCCCCCCTGGTATGTGAAAGGCTGTCAAAGGCTGATCCTCTGTAGCCAACCAGACTTGATGAAACCCCGAGTAACCATCCAAAAAACTCATCAGAGCACAACCTGCGGTTTCATCCACCAACTGGTCTATACGAGCTAGCGGGAAGGCATCCTTCGGGCAATGCTTGTTCAAAGTTGTAAAATCAATGCACATGCACCACTGGCCATTTGGTTTTTTAACCAACACAGGGTTCGCAAGCTAGGTGGTTCTGTCAATAGGCCGAATGACATTAGAATCCAGCAATTTCTGCACTTCGGCCCTCAAAATGCTGGCCTTTTCCTCTGTCCAAATTCTGATTCGCTGCTTGACCGGACGTACCTTCGGATCGACATCCACCCGATGCTCAGTGACTGACCTGTCGATACCGGGGAGATCTTTAGGTGACCATGCGAAGACATCCGTATTGTTCCTCAAGAATTGCATCAACTGTGCCTCCGCATCCTATGATAATTCCCTACCAATCAGAACCATTTCATCCATTCGATCGGCACACAACACAACTTCTTTGGTGCCTTCGACCGGTGTGACCTTCGGTACCCACTTGGGTGCTGCCGGTGGTTCCACCACAAGACTCTTGGTCTGACAATCTTCAGCTATAACATGGATATGATGCTGCCCCGGTGATGACCCGAACCCTAGCCTCCGGGCCTCAACTTGATCCCCATACACTGTGATGACACCCTCTGATCCGGGCATTTTCATGCATAGGTAGCCATGATGAAGCACCGCTAGGAATTTGTTGATAACCCTCCGGCCCAACAGGGCATTATAAGGATAGTTCATCTCTACCACAGCAAACCGAATGTCCTCTATTTGGTGCCCCCCTAGTCCAGAGAACAACACTTTGAGCATGATACTGCCTATCGCGTGAATGGGTTCTCCTCTAAACCCCTATAGCGGAACTGAAGAAGCCTGCAGGTCAGATCTGCCATACCCCATCTTCTCGATAGTACTCCAGAGAATGACATCGGCCGAACTACCTCCATCAAGCAAGGCTTTGCGTACATCAAAGCCATTGATGTTGCCCGCCATCACGAAGGCATCGTCATGCAGAAAGATCATCGGCCTCAAGTCAGCTGCTGAGAATGAAATCGGCATATCCATCTAGCGAGTAACCCCAACCGGAGGGTATGCAGCCACATGATTTACTTGTCGAACGTGCTCTTGGCGCTGCCTCTTAGAGGGGAACTCATGCCCTGAACCTCCAGTTATAGCAAAGATCATGCCACGAGATGCCCCCGGATTCTGAATGTGCTGTATGGGTTGCCCCCCTTCGGGACGGTTGTCCGGCTTCAGCTATGGTGGAAACAGTAACTGCTCCACCAGAGGAGCCGGAAGCGTGAGTTGGGGCGGAGGGGATGGTAGCGCAACTATTTGTGGCGGTGGGGCGGGATGGTGGTACTGCAGAAATGGCGGCTGGTGAAAATGCGGGGGAGGGGGGTAGAAGGCAGCGGCATGTGTGTATTGAGTATGCATCACCGGCCTAGTTTGCTCAGCCTCTTGCCGCACTCTTGCATCGGATAGTGCTTTAATATCAGGGCAGTAATTGGAGCTGTGGGTGCACCCCGGGCCATGAAATGCACAGAAGAAAAGTTGACCCGGCCGGGGCTGCCTTGGTCTCGGACATTGCGGTGGCAACTGAGGACATCTGGGTGCTGATCCCGAGGTCCCTTCATGCTGGACATTGAAGACCTCCCGCCGAGTAAAGCTATGGCCTGCCCCGCCCTGATTCGGACGCCAGCCTCCGATGTTCAGATTTTGCCCCATCCCATCATCACTCCCGAGCGCGCCTTTCGACGTTCTTCCTCTTCATCCTCTTCCACCCATACCTGCCCTTTCAAGATGGTCAACAATTGATCCAGGGTCTAAGGTTGCTCCACCCGGATAGCACTCCTGGCCGCTCCCATCCGGAGCCCCTTTGCAATAGACTCAATCACCATGGCCTTATGGATGTCGGACACCTGGCACTTCAAATGTATGAACCTTCGAGTATAGTTGGCCAGTGTTTCACCCTCTCTCTGCACACTAGCAGCCAGATCCCGGGCTCCCACCGGCTTGGCATGATTTCCCTTGAAATGTATCGAGGCTCCCTCTTTAAGTTGCGCCCGTGACCGAACGCTCCCCGACGGCAGCTTAGCGTACCAGATACCTGCTATTCCTTCCAATGCTAATGGAAAAGCTTTGGCCTTTACTGCATCATTCCCTCTGGCTGACTCCACAGCCATTTCATACCTCATGAAAAACTCCTTAGCATATGAAGTCCCTGCAAACGTTGGAAGTTTGACCGAAGCCAACCTCGTGGGCCACTACATCGCCTGTAATTCGGCCGTCAGGGGAGAGTTAGGATCCACTGGCTGCACCGGATGAAGGCTTCCAGTTGAATGTGTTCTTGCCCCATCTTCACGAAATTCCTCATACACTGGAGCTTGCTTCACGGGAATCCCGCCTTTCTGAAGGATCTCTAACTGTCTGCTCAGCTGCTCCTGCCGCCTCTTGGCCGCTTCAATTCTCTGGTTATAACCAGCCTCTTGCTGCGCTAGATTTTGCAGGGCCTGTGCCTGCAGTATCTGCTCTTCGGCTACCATTCTCTGCCTTTCAACTTCCTGTTCCATCAACCTCACATTCTCCTCCTCCTGCAGTGAATCTTCTTGCTGCTTCCTGATACGCTCTTCTGCCACCCGACTGGAATATTCTGCCTCCTCTTGCGTGAGCTGCCCACCGGCGGTTTCTCCCACAGCCACAGCTTCTTGCCCACCTTTGTTGACCTCATCAGATGCCTCTTTGACAAGGCCCTCAACCTCTTCCGGAAAAGGGTGTGCCCCAGCCGCCGCCGATGTTTCCGGGCGAGCGACTTCCACTGCCGCCCTGCTTCGGGTTGTTGCCTGCTGCGATAGACCTGAAGCGGGTGGTCTCTTGCTTCTTGCCATGCCTACGTGCTTTGCTGTTCAACTCCCCATGGACGGCGCCAGCTGTTGTGGTTACAAGTCCAGAACAAACACGTAATGGGCTAGCCGGGGCTGGACAGGCCGAAGGCCCCTCAAACAAGCTATATTGGGGGTGAACAAGACCGAGCAACAACACCTACACCGAAGGGCACAAATGGGCGCCCTTCAGCTAACAAACTTTGTATTATCAGGTCAGAATAGTACAAGAAGTTGCCAGTGGCAGAGACACGACCCCCTTCGCTCAGAGGTGTAGGTGAGCATTTATAGATCCATGCTCACCTACCCTCTAGGTGTGTTTGATGTGGACAAGGGTTCCCGATCTTCCGAAAGGTTCGAGATACGTTGATTTGGTCGAAGGCGACACACAAATCGATCCGGCTTCAGAACAGCATGTTCTAAACCCCGCAATCGCAGCACGACGTCTCCTCTGGTTATCAACCGTCCTAAAACGATTGACCTCGTCGAGAAGGCTAATCCCTGCCTGCGAATCAAGAACACAAGCAAGAACAAAGAAGAAGGCAACACAATTGCAGATGTATTATGAATCTCACGAAGTTGGGGTCTCACAAACCGTGATGACGGCGAAACTGTTATGAACAGAATAATCTAAGCAAAACCCGAGCCCTAATAGTGCAGCGGCGGCTGTATATAAAGACCCTAGGGTCGTGCAAGACCCTCTGGACGCGCCCCTAATTAGGCTCAACTAGATACAAAGCCCAAAGGCCAAAAACAGGCGACGCAGCACCAAAACAGATTCTGGACTCTCTCTTGTTTCGACGATTCCCGATGACTCCGGATGAATTTTGATATGAGACCGGTGGCATTGGAAATGTCTTCTTCTTATCTTTCCGTGCATATGTAGAACATCCAAATCCGAGTCCGTATGCGTCCTGGGCCTCCATTTTAGTGCAGACTGGTCCTGAGCCCCGAAACAGACTCGAAGTCGATTTTGGTTGGGCCTCCACCTTGGCTTCCACGTCCTTGCTGGTCCTCCACGTCTCCAAGTCCTTCTCCCATCATCTCCTGGTCCTCTCCATGGTTCCTAATTACAATATAATCATTAGGTAGCAAACCATTCTCAAAAGTGACATATAATGAAGAATGTAGGAACGAGCTCACCTCTAAATTTAGTCGTCGTGCACGAGCTCTAGTCATTGGACCTTGCAAGTCCAGAATTGGAGGAGTGTTGCATGTATCCTTAGGAGTGATGTCCTCATCATCCTCCCCCTCTTGAACTGGAGTCGTCCGCGACTCAAGCTCATTCTCTTCTCCCAAGTATGGTTTCAAATCTGAAATGTTGAAAGTAGGACTAACCCCGAACTCGGGAGGCAACTCAAGTTTGTATGCATTATCATTAATCTTCTCAATTATTTTGAAAGGACCATCAGCTCTAGGCATTAATTTAGACTTTCTCAAATCTGGAAATCTATCCTTTCTCAAGTGTAACCATACTAAATCTCCTACATCAAGTTTTACTTCTTTTCTACCTTTACCACCAGCAATTTTATACTTTTCATTCATCTTTTCAATGCTAAGTCTAGTGGTCTCATGCATTTTCAAAATAAATTCAGCACGCTCCGTAGCATCAACATGAACTCTCTCATGAATAGGTAAAGGAAGTATATCAAGTGGAGTACGGGGATCAAAACCATACACTACCTTGAAAGGACTTACCTTGGTAGTAGAATGTGTTGCCCGATTATATGCAAACTCAACATGAGGCAAACATTCTTCCCATTGCTTCAAATTTTTCTTCAAAATAGCTCTCAACATAGTACCCAAAGTGCGGTTCACCACCTCAGTTTGTCCATCAGTTTGTGGGTGACAAGTTGTAGAAAACAACAACTTTGTACCCAACTTATTCCAAAGCGTGCGCCAAAAGTGACTCAAGAATTTTGCATCACGATCTGAAACAATAGTAGAAGGCATACCATGCAAACGAACAATGTAAGGAAAGGACTTACCTTGGTAGTAGAATGTGTTGCCCGATTATATGCAAACTCAACATGAGGCACCAAAAATTCTACAATCAAGTTGAGACAATAAAGTATAGCGCCTAGATAAAGCATCAGCGATCACATTATCCTTCCCTTTCTTATGTTTAATAATGTAAGGAAAGGACTCAATAAACTCAATCCATTTAGCATGTCTACGGTTCAAATTATATTGAGAACGAATACACTTAAGTGATTCATGATCAGAATGAATAACAAATTCTTTGGGCAACAAATAATGACGCCACGTCTCTAAACAACGTACAAGTGCATACAATTCCTTATCATACGTGGAGTAATTCAAAACAGGCCCAGTTATTTTCTCACTAAAGTACGCAATAGGTTTACTATCTTGCATCAAAACACCACCAATACCTATACCACTAGCATCACATTCAAGCTCAAAAATCTTATCAAAATTAGGTAATTGCAGCAATGGTGCATGTGTAAGTTTATCCTTCAAAGCATCAAAAGACTCATGATGTACCTTACCCCAATGGAAATCAATGCCCTTCTTTGTCAACTCATGCAAAGGTGCAGCAATGGTGCTGAAATCTTTGACAAAGCGGCGGTAGAAACCTGCAAGACCAAGAAAACTCCTCACCTGTGTGATAGTTTTTGGTACAGGCCAGCTCTTTATGGCTTCAATCTTCGCCTCATCCACCTCAATTCCCTGTGGAGTCACAACATAGCCAAGAAAAGAGACTCGATCCGTGCAAAAGATGCACTTCTCAAGGTTACCAAATAAACGTGCATCTCGTAAAGCATCAAAAACAGCACGCAAATGATTCATATGTTCATCTATAGATTTGCTATAAATCAAGATATCATCAAAGTAAACTACCACAAATTTGCCAATGAAAGCTCTTAAAACCTCATTCATCAAGCGCATGAAAGTACTAGGTGCATTAGTTAACCCAAAAGGCATTACTAACCACTCATATAATCCAAATTTGGTTTTGAAAGCTGTTTTCCATTCGTCTCCAAGTTTCATTCTAATTTGATGGTAGCCACTAATAGTAATATTATTAATGGTTTTGAAAATTATAGCACCACATAACTCATCAAGCATGTCGTCTAGCCTAGGAATAGGATGACGATACCTAATAGTAATATTATTAATGGCTCTACAATCTACACACATACGCCAAGTACCATCTTTCTTAGGAACCAAAAGTACAGGAACAGCACAAGGACTAAGTGATTGACGAACATACCCACGATCCAAAAGGTCCTGGACTTGTCGTTGTATCTCCTTAGTCTCCTCAGGGTTGGTCCTATAAGCAGCACGGTTTGGCAAAGTAGCACCCGGAATCAAATCAATTTGATGCTCAATCCCTCTCAAAGGTGGCAATCCCGGGGGTATCTCAGCTGGAAAAACATCCTCATACTCCTGCAAAAGGTTAGTGACAGCAGGAGACACAATACTAGAAGCAATATCATCAAGCGAAAACAAAGCTTCTTTGCATATCAAGGCATAGCAAATATCATCATTATCAGAAATTTCAGCAAGCTCAGATTTTGTTGCAAGACATGAACGACCTTGTAATTTAATTCCAGCACCCTTAGAACTTGAAGAATCATTAACATTACTAGGTGTAGAATTAGAATTAACAGGTTGTTGAATTTCAGGACCTTTATTTTTCAAACTAGCAGCTCTTTCTAAATCAGCTTGTACAATTTCAGCAGGGGTCATTGGTAACAAAGTAATTTTAGTTCCTTTATGCATAAAAGTGTACTTATTACTTCTACCATGGTGTACAGCATCATTATCAAATTCCCAAGGTCTACCCAATAAAAGTGAACATGCTTGCATGGGTACAACATCACAATCAACAGAATCCACATAAGAACCAATGGAAAAAGGAACTCTACAAGTTTGTATTACCTTAGCTTTTCCAGAGTCATTTAACCACTGAATGTAGTACGGATGTGGATGTGGGCGTGTGGTCAAAGCAAGCTTGTTGACCACATCAGAACTCACCAAGTTATTGCAGCTCCCTCCATCAATGATGACACGTGCTCGGCGGTTCTTGATGATGAAGAAAATCTGGAACAAGTTGTGGCGCTGCATCGTCGCGGGCTGATGAACTTGAGTACTAAGGACACGTTGAACAATAATGTTCATGTATCCCGTGGTGTCTCCGCCTCCAAGGACAAGGTCACTGCTGGTGGCAGCGACGTCCTCCTCCTCATCCTCCACGTCGGAGGTGCTCATGTAACCGCCATCGTCTATTGCCACATATGCCCGCCTACTTGGACAATCTTTCTGCACATGACCAAGTCCATGGCAGCGGTGGCACTGAATCCCTGTAGTGCGCCCCGTCGAAGCAACAGAGGAGGCACTACTAGCTGGTACCTGCACAGAAGTTTTACCTGAGCGCATAGAAGGTGCAGGGGCTGACCTTGGGGCGGCAGAAACAACACTGGTTCCCTTGGTATTTGCTGGTGGGGGCGGACGGAAAGCTGGCCTGGGCAGCCCCGAAGTCCCCGTCGAGCGTGGGGGGTAGGAGTTCCTTGACTTGCTGTACTCCTCAAAAGCCTGGAAAAGTCCCTGTGATTCTTTCTCTGCAAGCATAGCATACTGGAAACACTGGGTGAGGGTATAATATTCTTTATAGTCAAGGATGTCCTGAATTTCTTTTCTTAAACCAGAATAAAAGCGACAAATCTGATCCTCTACTTTTTCAACTACGGCACAACGAATCAAACCCTTCTGATGCTCACTAAAGTACTCCTGAATAGTTTTATCTCCTTGTTCTAAACGCTGCAGTTTATTACAAATCTCTCTATAAAAAGAAGGAGGAACAAAACGATCATGCATTGCTACCTTAAGTTCTTCCCAGGTAGTAGGCAAATCAGTTTCAGCAGCTAGACCACTCCACCAAACAATAGCAAAGTCCTTAAACTCACTAGTAGCTTGTCTAACTCTATGTTGTTCAGGAACAAGGTGGGCATTAAATTTTTGTTCTACAGTCATCTCCCAATCAAGATAAACATCACCATCATACTGACCCGAAAATGAAGGAATTGAAAACTTAATTTTAGCATACGGGTCATCTGGAGCATAGTTACCGTGTGGACGACGGTTGTAGTTATGGAAACCACCCATACCTTGAGTATTATGTTACAAACGACGTCGTAATCGTGCGGTCCTTGTAGCTGACCTATCCACGGTGCCATCAGCCTTATACACCGTGTCTTCATCATGGACGTCTTCAACGTCGTTGTTGTTGTTATTGGTGTTCGTATTGTTGGTTTTAGGAGCGGTCTCCAACGCGACAACCTGATCGGTTAACTTAGAGACCCGCTTCTCTAACCGCTCGATGCTTTCTCCAATGTGAAGCTTGCTGACCGCATCAGTGACGGCTCTGGTGATCGTCTCTGCCAAATCACTCTGAGCAGCCTGCAAAGCCTTCTGGAGCTGCTCTTGGCTCACGCACTCAGCAAATTGTGAGGGTGAAGCCATCTCTCCGTCGTCACTTCCTGCCATCAGAAACACCAAAACAGGAAACAAACAGTGAAGGTTATACCTACAAAACAGCTAAGCAGTGGTGCCTCTCAACACAACAAAAGGAGACTCCTTACAAAGCTCTTACAAAGTTATGAAAAGCAAAGCAAAGGATACCAGAGAGATATGTCCACGATTGCAAGGGTCACAAAATAACCTGTGTGCTGTCCAGAAGAAATATGTAGAGCTAGGAAGGCCAAATATATATAAGTGAGTGGTACACAAATCAAAAACAGATAGTAAAGCTGAATAAGTGCCCAAGTAACTTGTCCCTAGTTGCTGGTCTAAGTATGTCCTAGAACAGTAGTGATAGCAAAGTAGAAACAAGGAGACAAAGGCACAACAAGCGATAACAGGGGGCTAAGTGCAAAACAGCCAAATCCAGAAATTTCAGGGGGCTAGATGTAGCACTAGTAGAAATCCCAAATTTCTTTTTTTTGATTTTATTTTTTTGATATTTTTCTCCAACTCACTAACAAAGGAGGAGAATCCACAAAAAATTTCAGCTCAAACAGAGGTAGGATGTGGCATACAGAAAATCTTGAAGTTGCAGAAAACGTCGGGTTTTAACTTAAATCAATTTTTTCTTTATCTTCCCGATTTTTTTTGAATTTTTTGACGAGGGCACATAGGGCGGAGTGTGGGTATGCCCAACTTTGAGTCAAGAATCTCCTGTAAAAATTTGAGTCAAAACGGACAACCGAGCGAAAAGTTATGCCCGTTTTATCGAAGAGGGGTCCGAGTCAGTTTTCCAGAAACCCGAGTCGGGTTAGGGATCGGGTAAGTTTATTTTTTTGGCGGCGTGGATGCAGCGGAAAGTGGAATTTGTGGGGATTGGTCCGGGGTGTTGATGGTGTGTTCAGGGTGGGATTAGGGCGGGACTAGGCTAGGTGTGTCGATCAATCAACCCTAGCACAAAAAGCCAACAAAGCAGAGGATGGTGAAGGGGATGGCGGCTAGGGTTGCAAGGGAAACACTACTGACGACAAAAACACAAACTAAACCAGCAACTAAACAAGAACTAGGGCACAAACTCAACACTACGGACTCTGAAATTGAAATATGCAAAGGCTAAACACGTGGTTATGGGCGGAGGGGAAAAAAATTTTTTTGGGCTTTTCTGTGGACGATAGGATGAACACAAAACGAAATTAACTAAGGGTAGTATGAACCTGACGGTGCACCTGAAGCTCTGATTACCACTTGATGTGGACAAGGGTTCCCGATCTTCCGAAAGGTTTGAGATACGTTGATTTGGTCGAAGGCGACACACAAATCGATCCGGCTTCAGAACAGCACGTTCTAAACCCCGCAATCGCAGCACGACGTCTCCTCTGGTTATCAACCGTCCTAAAACGATTGACCTCGCCGAGAAGGCTAATCCCTGCCTGCGAATCAAGAACACAAGCAAGAACAAAGAAGAAGGCAACACAATTGCAGATGTATTATGAATCTCACGAAGTTGGGGTCTCACAAACCGTGATGACGGCGAAACTGTTATGAACAGAATAATCTAAGCAAAACCCGAGCCCTAATAGTGCAGCGGCGGCTGTATATAAAGACCCTAGGGTCGTGCAAGACCCTCTGGACGCGCCCCTAATTAGGCTCAACTAGATACAAAGCCCAAAGGCCAAAAACAGGCGACGCAGCACCGAAACAGATTCTGGACTCTCTCTTGTTTCGACGATTCCCGATGACTCCGGATGAATTTTGATATTATACCGATGGCATTGGAAAGGTCTTCTTCTTATCTTTCCGTGCATATGTAGAACATCCAAATCCGAGTCCGTATGCGTCCTGGGCCTCCGTTTTAGTGCAGACTGGTCCTGAGCCCCGAAACAGACTCGAAGTCGGTTTTGGTTGGGCCTCCACCTTGGCTTCCACGTCCTTGCTGGTCCTCCACGTCTCCAAGTCCTTCTCCCATCATCTCCTGGTCCTCTCCATGGTTCCTAATTACAATATAATCATTAGGTAGCAAACCATTCTCAAAAGTGACATATAATGAAGAATGTAGGAACGAGCTCACCTCTAAATTTAGTCGTCGTGCACGAGCTCTAGTCATTGGACCTTGCAAGTCCAGAATTGGAGGAGTGTTGCATGTATCCTTAGGAGTGATGTCCTCATCAGTGTTTATAGATTTGCCCTGGACCTTATATTACACATCTTACTACTTGATCTAAGGGTACTCTAGTTCTTCAATCTTCATCTGGTACATGCCCCCGGCTATCATTCTCTAGTGCCTACGCCCGGGGCCCGCCACGCCGTATGGCCTTCGGCCGTACCATCCTTCGGATGCCTACCGGCCCGAAGGTCTTCTGGGCCACCAACCCAGCTGGGCCTTGTTTCTTGTTGCTGGGCTGTCTTCTGGGCTTGGGAGACTAAGGGGTGGGCATTCCCCCATCAGTAAGGATCTTGAAAAGAATAAATTCCAAAGGTACTACTAGCACACTTGCGTGAAAGTAAACACACCCGATACATGGTTTCCCAACCCCGCTCACACACACATAAGCAAATAAAAAAAAGATCACAAAAAACAAGAAAAAAATGCAAACTAAGAAACCGATACATGTACCAACTCCTAGGCACTCTAGTCAAACAGAGGTGGAAACGGTGGCTGATCGAAGCCATAGCACCATGCCTTGAGTCGCTCGAACTCCTCCACAATCGCCTCGTGGTTGTTCCTTATTTGGGACGTGGCATCCTCCACGTGCTCAATGTAGTGCACGTTGTTGTCAATGTACCCCTGCATGGGCACGAAGAAATCTGCACCGGGCACAGGAGGCACCACAAGTACATGTCCTTGGTACCTGTACTCAATACCTACGCTGAGGTAGGTTGCGCCGACCGGCGTGTTGCTTGCGTCGACTGGCGCAGAGGTCTATGAACCGCCTGCTGCCTCGCACCACCCTGGCTGGTACTGCTGAGGCCCCTGGCGTGAATTCCAGGAGTCCCACTCACTGACGGCTGCTGTAGACATCATCAGTTGTCGAACCCGCCCACGACGGTCCTTAAGAACTCGGGCCCCCTTCAGGAGACCTTCCTCAAGCCAATTTCCTCCCTCCAGCTTGAGATGGAGGAAAACTCCTAGCTCCGCACACAAGAGCCTTACGTTGGTGCCGCCGACATGGAAGACGGCACGAACACTTCTCGTGACAATATTGCCATGAGTCAGATTCTCGCCGATCTCCGTCGCGCACTCCCACTTGTCGTTGCGCCCTCTTGGTCCGTCGCCGTCACAGACGAGGGCTGCTAGGCTTTGAAGATAGGTCCTGAAGGCCAAGGCCCTCTTGTCAAGCCAACCCCACACCATCACCGACATGGGGTTGCAGTGAGACGAACTCAAGATGGCATTGTAGAGTCACCGCAAGTCCGCATCGGTGACATTGCTGGAGTCGATCTTGTCACCTGTGCACGCCACCAACCACCGGTGGAAGACTTGAATGGTCGGGTTGCGGATGTTGCCGCGCTTCATCTCCTCCATGAACGAGAGCCGCCTCCAAAAGGAGTCCAACTTCCCACGTTCCAAGATGCCGGCAATGTCGGTGTCGGCGTCGAAGCTAAAGGCTATGGCCACCGTCTTCGGGGTCACCGTGTAGCTGATGTCACGAGCGTGGAAGTTGACGGCATCATTGCCGATGACGTCGATGACAAGCCTCATCGTAGAGGCAACCTTGGTGATGATGTCGAGGTTGTAGTCCATGGGAAGGAGGTGGAAGTTCGCCCAACCGAGATTGTTGAGCATCCTCCTTAAGTCCTCTAACATGCTGATGGTGGTGAGGAAGGTCTCATCCATGTCAAAGTTGGGGATGAACCTTCCCCTCACCACGAGGTAGTGCTACTATTCCTCCATGCTCTAGAGGGTGAAACCCTCCTCTACTATGCGCGGCACAATTGCCGGCGGTGGTGGTGATCTGGGAACCCGATGGCTTGCCGCCGTTTGGCTCCTCGTAGCACGCCCTATTGGAAGAGGCGCGCCAGAGACGGAGTGGCGGGTGCGGATCTCTGCTGCCAAGCTGGTGGATGCATCACCCACCAACATGTCATCGTGAGCGCCAGAGCCCCCTCTTGCCGAGGAGTCACCGCTTGACTCGCTGCTGCCACCGGAATTGCTTCCCCGATGTAGCCTCTTTCCCAACTTGCCCACTGAGGAGCGGAGACAATCCATCTATGAGGAAGACAGAACGTGTGCGAGATCCTGGGTAGTGGGGAAGGTGGAGAGATTACCAGGATGGTGTGCCAAACTGGGGGTGCCTGGTCTCCCTTTTATAGTGTGGGAAACTTCCAGGAGAAGGACCTGCCATGAAATTTAAAAATTTAGGAGTGCGCCGATCGGCATGAAGGTGCGTCGATCGGCACAATTCAAATTTTGAATGCCCTCACAACTGTGGCGCTTGATTCCCCTCCTTTATGTCGCTTCCCGGTACATCATGTTGGTTGGCAGGTGAACAACACGGAATCCTGACGTCTTGATTGACTGCGCCGATCGGCGCGAGCCCGTGCTGATTGTTGCACCGTATCTTTTTCAGCTTTTGGTCAATTCCATGTCTCCTCTGCACCGCACACCTGCATAGCAATCATGTCTGTTCTTCAAAATCAACGCCTGTCGCCTTTGTCGCCCATTTGGGAACTGCATGGGTACCTGTGCCAATCGGCGCAGTTGGGCGCCGAACGGCGCAAGTCCCTTGCACCTCGTTTTTTTGTTCCGGCGCAGATCCTGATGCCTCGTGTTTATCTCTTTCACCTAATTTTCCAATTTTCCCAATGTTCATGTAGTATTGACATAGGTAGCGGGGCCCACCTGGTTACTGTGCCGAATGACGCGACGTCCAGTTTTTGCTCCTGTCCCCTCGCCTCTTCGCTAGATGTTATTCTTCATCCCTTCTTGCGTCATTTAGCAACCATGCTGCACATAAAAATTAATTCAAAAAGATTTTTAATTACCTTGAAAATAGCTCTGTCTTTGAAAATTACTGTGTTGGTTGATTCTTAGCACTCCTTCAGTTTTGGTCATCGTCAGCCTTCTGTCCTGACCTGGGCAATAATGCGTCGATCGACGCAGAAGTGCACCGATCAGCGCAAGCATAGTTCCTACCTATTTTTGGTCCTTTTTTGTTTTATTCCTGCGTTGTTAGTCTATAGTATGTATATACATAGTTTTGCACAATTAAACAGACAATGGAAGAGCACACAAGAATTAAGCACACACTTTTTCTATTTCTTTTATTCGGGAGATTGTATTTATTAAAAGCAAGCAAATTAAAACACCGGGTTGCCCTTCCGGCCAGCACTAATTAACTAGATGAAATGGGTTGCCCTCTTGCAAGCACTAAACAATTTCTAAATCCCCCAATCATTAGGTTGCCTCCCTAGAGCGCTCTAGTTATTTAGAGGTCAAAGAGCTTGACCTTCCCAGAAACAATCAATCCTTAGTGTCGCGGTGTGGGATGTGAGGCCACGACACTACAAGGTTCTCTTATCTCCATGGTTCATATACCTCGAATGACCTATCCATACATCCCCTCCAATTACTCTCGTTGCCTCGCTGTGTCACACCCGGTTCCAACAACCAAAACCAAATGCATCTGTATGCGTGCCCAGGATCAAGTTTTCACACACACAGGATAATTATTGTGATAAAAGAACAATATCTTTATTAAATCGATAACATTATTACAAGGGTGACCCATAGGTCAAAATAAAAAGATTACATTACAGCGGAATAAACTAAACGTTGGCGTCCTTCAGCTCCCATAGAAAGTCGACCAGAAGACCGCATGCCTAGTCTCCTCGATCGTCTTCATAGTGTACCATCCTTTTCCTATAGCTAAGCAGCAATGTGGTATATGGCAAGGGTGAGTACGTGCCGTACTCAGCAAGTGGGGGAAAAGATGACATGGGGCTAAAGACAAGGAAGGCTTAATGGGGTTTATAGCATGAGCTTTTAATTCCCTAAAGCATCCTAATTACTAGGTGGGGTCATCCTAACCCTCAACCCACATGGTACTATCCAATCCAAGTTTGAACCATCCAACCATATCAACCATTTCAACCCATAACCAACTAATCTTGTGAGGATTCCAAGCCGCTCGTGACCGTGAGCACGGCTATCATGATAGTTTGATTCTATGCAAAGTTTGTACCACTTTACCCGCAAGTCGTAATTAAGTCCCCTGTTACCAGGTGGACTAGAGTCTCCATGTTGCCATGCCAGCCAAGCACTAGCACACTTCCTTTGGTGTGCGGCCAGGAGATCACTACAAGGCTTTTCCAAAGGGTCTCCCAGTACATGCTAGCCACTAAGGTTTCACTCCCGTCCATAAGTGTTAGCCCATCAACAAGCAGCTCATCACCCCAGGAGCCCCCTCTTGAGCCATTCGGATACAAGGACAATCCTCTCGACTTCCATTCCCCGCTCCACCAAAATGCTGCACCGACACTGGGAGAACTCCTAATTAATCAGCCAAGCTATTCCATAGCAGCCTTGTGATGGCACTGTTGTCCTAGGTCATCGCTCCAAGAACCGGTTCCTAGGATCTACAACAAGCCTACCACCACCAACCATGTGCCCACGGCACCACATCCATTCCATCCGGCTTGCATAGATCCCTAAGTCCATGTTGCTAACATAAATTACCATTCCACCCATGAAGTGATATAGTTCATTAATCAAGGTTAATATCAACCCAACATCCCACAAGCAACCTAAGCATTATCTACCCACAACCAACCAACCAACTAGTTCAAGGCAACAAGGAAAAGGATAAAGCAATACTAGGGAAAACCCTAACAATAGGTACCCATTCAATTGACACAAGTATGCATTTCTACAATAAATGTTATAATAGGTAGAAGATGCATCAAGGACACTTGCCGCAAATGATGTTTGTTCTATGACTACCGATTGTCTGACTTTATCTTCATGATTCCTTCTCCTGTTTTCAAGCGCACACCTATTCACACACATCAATAACAAACATACATGCTAAGGATAATATGCAACAACAGAGACTAATCATGAGATATGAAGCGGGGCACAAGGAGCTCACCAAGGTTTATGCAATGGCGGAAAGCCTCGCTGCCATGGGTGATGGTGCAAGGTGGATAAAAACATAGCAAGGAGTGGCGACGTCGACATCGACGATGTCTAAATGATATGATGATGGCATCCTATAGAGCATGGAACAGTAAGTTTAGTGGTGTTGTTTGTTATAACCCGAGTCAAAGGAAACAATAGCAAAATGCTTACAATTGGTGAAGAGATTCAGGCATGGCAGAACAGATATTCATGCAAAGACAAACACGATCCCGTAGCTTGGCTGCAGTAATCAAAGAAGTAGTTTAACAATCATATGAAAATATATCAGGAACATGATCTCAACATGATGAATTGGATGGAACGCAAGCAGGAAATCAGATCAAGGAGCTGAATCATGATGGACCTGCGCAGCGGCAGTTGACACGCCATTCGCGTTCCTGGGAGAATAGGACATGATCTTGATGAACCGTCAGGTAGAGATGAAAAGGACTTATGGGAACATGCTCTGGTATGATGCGTGCATCCAAAGAAAAAATCAAGGAATAGCTTAGAATCATTGGGGAATTCTAGTCGCGCGCGCTAAACATGACCAGAATAAATTTCAGCATCCCACTGCAGACATCACGACAAAGATGTGTGCGTTCCCGAAGATAGGCTACTGGTCTAAAGGAAATAATTGGACATAAACATTTGTTGGTGTCGGGAACATGGCTGAGACACGGTTATTTTATATAGAATTCACCTAAATGAGAGATCGAATGAGTCGATTGTGATGAGGTCATGCAACGGCAGTTCGAGTGCCAAAGGCATTCCTGGAGGCGTCAGGCTAGATTCTGGCAAACCATTGGGTGAACACGTGCTTTGTTTCCTGGAACACATGGTGGATATGGTTTTGTATCATGGAACCATCAGAATAAGGAGAAATAGGAGAGGAATTACCAATGCGCGTGCTGGATGTACCCAGAACAGAGACCAGTGTCAATTGAAAATGTGATCCTGCTTGCATCACTTCTTCTATGGTATTGAATTTTGGATATGTTGTAGAGGACATAGTGGAACACTCTATGTAGAAATTTGGGTGCATTTTGTTGGGTAGACCATCGGGAACATGGATTGAAACATGGGGCATCAAGAGTGGTCAAGGCAGATGAACAGAGATGAACTCGACTTGAAGGGATGGAAATGAAGGTGAGGGGGCAAGGGAGCTCGTCAGCCAGGCCAAGGGGCGTCCTGGTGTGACTTAAGAGGCCTTGGGAGGGGAGAGGAAAGGGTAGGGAAGGGAGGAGAGAGGCCAAGAGGCAAGCAAAACTGTTCAACCATGAATGGTTCAAGTTATGAGCACTATGGTTGATGTTTCTTCTCCTGAAAGTAGGAATTGATGGGAGACATAGCTAGCAACTGGCTTTGATCATAGATCAACATGGGTGCTGGTTTTATTGACAACAAACTGAAGCTTAGTTCACCGGCAAGTTCAATGATTAATTAGGTCACGTGTGCTGCTAATTTGTGCCAATACTAGGACAAGAAATAAAGAGTCTGGTCACTAGCTTGCATGTGAATTGTTGTCATCTCTTGTAGTGTGGCTGCTTGTTAGTGATTAATGAATGACATGAACATGAATATTCATGATGATGTGGAATATGAGAACATCATGGTAATTTGGACAGAAGTTGAAAGATAGCAAGGTCATGCCATAGCAGATCAAATGCCATTGCCTGTGCTGAATGCAAACAAGTACGGAACGATGGACATGGCAAGTCAGATCCTGGTCACTTCAGGGCTTCAATGATGGCAAGATTTGGATATGAAACTGATAAAGACCAGGCGCACTTTCTGGTGAGGTTTGGTCGTGTAATGCCCATTTGGCTGTTAGTTTCATCTCCTCTTTTGTGGGTATTGATAGATGAGCTAGGGGCAACAAAAATCTCTCATTAATTGGCTTGTGGATGATGTTTGTTGAGCACTAGCATGAGCCTAGTTCACTGCTTGGCCCATAAGAGCAAATGAAAGCATCGAGAGGAAGTGAATGAACATGATGTTGACGAGTTGGACATTCTGTGTAGTTGGAATACTAGCATAGTCTAGATTTTGTTGGACCTGGAATGAGCAAGACCAAGAACAAGAGAACACTCGCAGGCTCACAAGGATGGATGAATGAACTAGTTTTCATCGTGTGCAGTTATAGTGGGACAAAGTGTTAGACAAGGTTTTGATTTGGATATTGACCGTATTAGATAAGTCTATGCTTGGTTGGAAGAGATATTAAGCAAAGCTAGGAAAAGCAAGGATGTGAGAAAAAATAATAATGACAGCCGGTGTTTTGATAATCATAAGGTTAAGGGAAAAAAAGGGATGTGTGGAAGGATTCAAGTTTGAATATTATGTGTCGATGATCTGTACCCGGGGTACCTCACATAGAAGGAAAGTGGAGGTAGACTCCTACTAGGATAAGAGCAGTAGACCGACTAGGACTCCGCCATGTAACCCTGTCCCCCCCCCTCCCCCGGATATATAAGGAGGGGCAGGGGTCTTCCTCAAGGGACAACTAGAAGTCGACAAGACAAGTCGGCAAGACAAGTTCTACAAGCTGAACTACATGTTCTCAAGTAGACAAGACATAGGACAATTAGACAAGTCCTCAACTATAGATCCCGCAAGGGACATAGATTAGACATACAACTAGACATCATCGTCTAGGACTACCCTTCTTGTCTAGATCTTTAGGTCTAGACATATCAATACAAATACCACAGAACACAGGACGTAGGGGTTTTATCCTCCGGGAGGCCCGAACCTGTCTAAACCGGCGTCTTGTGTTACCATCGTCTCTCGATCTCGCGCATACCCCTATCCTACTTATAAATCCACATAGATGAACTACCCTATGTCTATTGCTGAGATTAAGTCTCGACATTTGGCGCGCTAGGAAGGGGAAGCGTGACGGTCGGTTCGTCGAGATCGGTGGTTTCAATCTACTACTTCAAGATTTCATCATGAGCAGACCGATGTTGAAGCATCGTGTCATCGCCCAAATCATCACATCTTCATCAAGACGGCGCTCAACAAACTGACGACGACACCTTCAACGAGGGCGACCGCCACTCGACAACATCATCGTACTACAACGATGGTTCCGGCCACTCAGCAACAACGTCTTGGTCACCTACATCGAGCTTCAAGATTCGGTGACATCGCCTCAACTCTATGGCTTGACCGCTCGGTGGCCACATGGGCATGCCCGGGGGCTACTTGACGACGACCAGTTGACCACGCCACTCGATAACATCGTCGCTACTTGGCCACTCGGCAACATCGCCGCGACCTGACGACATCGCCGCAACTCGGTAACATTACCATGACACTATGCCTCCAGCAACTTAGCGACATCATCCATTATGACGATGCTTCTGACAACTCGATGCTTCGGCGGATTCTTACGACTCTGCGACATCACCGCGACTCGACGGTTCGACCGCTCATGGCCACATGTGCATGCCCCGGGGCTACTCTGCCTTCACCTGGCCACTCGGCTGCTCGACCGCTCGATGACGTCTTCGACGACTCAGCGCATCGACAATTGCCACGACTCGGTCACTCGGCGACATCTCTACAACACTACGACTTGACGGCTACTCAGCTACTCGGCGATGCCGCCAATTACTTGACGCTTTGGGTTTTCATCCACTCGGCTACTCGACGACGCCTGCAATGACATGGCGCTTCGGTCAACTCGACCACTCGGCCACACCTTTAACGATTCGGTGTCTTGGTCGACCACTCCAAGCTTCGATGTTTCGGCGACATGATGGCTCAACTTCGACATTCGACCACTCGCCAACCTCATCAGCATGCTCATGGGCTCCTCTTCAACTCGCCGAATTGCAAAGCTAAGTATCTTTATACTTTCTCAATTTACTTTTGAGGTTTTGGGCTCATGTCCTTCATATTATTTTTTTTCCACGGCCACTTATTTCTGTTTTCTAAGTAGAAGATCATAGGTTTATTATGAGTAAAGTTGGGCTTTTTAATCAGTGCTCTTATTTATGGCTTTATTCATCTTTTTTGCCTCAGTTCTTTAATCCTTTGTATTAAACAATCGAGCCCAAGGGCTATTTGTGTATCTATACACGTGTTCTCCCACTTTTTTGTGAATCTAGCAGTACACATGTCGGTCGGTGACCTTTCAGTAGTGCATCAGCCCTGACACCATATGACCTATGTCGTCTGTTCTAGTTTCACCTTTTTTGGCTTTAGCCTCAACCGATACATTGCATTTTATTTGCGATTTGGTCTTATTTTCGGTCTTACGCCGACTAGCAACTAAGGCATAAAACTTCTTTGCTACATGACAGATTGCCACTACACTAAACCCAGAGCCAAAGTTGCGAGAGGTCATGTGTTGATTGGTTCTGATTGCTACGCAAGAATAATTATGACCGATATTATTGCGGCAGACTAAGCTTCGAGCTCTTTATATTTTGTCCTAAGTATCCTATGCTGGATCAGTCTGGTTGCTAACACGCGAATACGCTGCTATGCGCCAGTCGGTTTACTTACAGGAGAAAAATGGATACACACTTGACTTTTTAGTCAACTGATTTGTTTGGCTTATAAAAATAAGTTTTCAAGCAAACAATGTTAATTATAACTAATCATTTTTATTTCCTTTATTGTCAGGAACATTCAACATAGAGTGATTTTCTCACCTTCGTTGGTCGACCATGCCAGTTTCGACTGCCTCCATAGGTCGGCTTACAACTCCGACCGTTCTCATTGGTCGGCCACGCCAGCTCCGATCGCCTTTATCGGTCGGCTTACAGCTCTGACTGATTTCACCGGTCGACTACATTAGCTCTGACTGCCGCCGTCAGTCTGCCACATCATATCTGACAACCACCATCGGTCGGCCATATGTCAGACTGTCGGCTCCACTCGGTCATCATGATTTTGAGTGATTTCTACTTTGTTAGCAGTCGGCAGCTACAACAACCTTGGTTGCCTTCTTCACTCGACCTTATTGTCATGAATTAAGTACCGCTGCCACTCAGACATGATATTCTGAGTTGAGCGCGACCGACACTCATAACGGCGATTGTCTCGTGGGCTTCTTTGAAGAGAAGCACTTTATATCAAATTTATGGTTGATGCCATAATATATAAATATATGATTTGATGATCATATGACAGTGGCTTGATGGTCACTCTAACAAATGTGCTTCTTTGATGAGAAGTGCATGCCATAATCATTCAAAGCATGATTTGATGACCATGGTTCTATGACTTGATGGTCATATACGCAAAATATCGAGCATCACTCGACTGATTGAAGTCAGTCTATAATAGTGAAAATAAAGCTCAAAGATATGAGTGATTACAATTCTTAAGGAAAAGTTACTTAATCATGATTGAAGTCATGGTAACTTAGTACTTGGCTATGATTGATGTCATAAAGCCTCGATTCATTCGGTTGTGATTGAAATCACCCGTTTAGAACATAATCATTCAGCTGTGATTGAAGTCACCCATTTGATTCATAAATCACTCATAGGCCACTCGGCCAAAGACTATGTCATTTGTCTATGATTGATGTCATAAGCCTACGTTCACTCGGTTGTTATTGATGTCACCCGAATATATTATATAGCACTCGGCAATGATTGAAGTCATTGGTTTGAGTCATCTGCCACTCAGCGGTGATTGAAGTCACTCGACTAAGTCATTTATCACTCGATAATGATTGATGCCATTCTACTTAGTTATTTATCACTTAGATTTGATGATTTGAGTGATTTCTCCTTAAAGAGAGCCAATACGACTATTCTTGTTTTGGACTCTTGTATTATTTGTAGTTTCCAAATGATACAAGATTCGGGGGCTACACCTAATTAAGTGCATCTAATCGGTGCATCAGATGACTTCTCGAAGACATTTTCAGATCTCTGAGATTCTCACAAGCTCGCTGATACAAAGCTGAAGCATTCTATATGGCATAAACCAGTCGGGAAGCTACTAAAGACTAGCATCAAGCTTGCAAGACTCTCGAGGGCTTCTGTCGATGACCTATACCCGGGGTACCTCACATAGAAGGAAAGTGGAGGTAGACTCCTACTAGGATAAGAGCAGTAGACCGACTAGGACTCTGCCATGTAACCCTGTCCCCCCCCCCCCAAGATATATAAGGAGGGACAGGGGTCCTCCTCAAGGGACAACTAGAAATCGACAAGACAAGTTCTACAAGCTGAACTACAAGTTCTCAAGTAGACAAGACATAGGACAATTAGACAAGTCCTCAACTAGAGATCCCGCAAGGGACATAGATTAGACATACAACTAGACATCATCGTCTAGGACTACCCTTCTCGTCTAGATCTTTAGGTCTAGACATATCAATACAAATACCACAGAACAGAGGACGTAGGGTTTTTATCCTCCGGGAGGCCCAAACCTGTCTAAATCGGCGTCTTGTGTTACCATCGTCTCTTGATCTCGCGCATACCCCTATCCTACTTATAAATACACATAGATGAACTACCCTATGTCTATTGCCGAGGTTAAGTCTCAACATTATGAGAATTATGCCTTCTGAGTGTCAGAAAGGCTCACAACCCGAATTTGAAAAATATAGGGTGTGACAAACTACCCCCTTAAAAGGAATCTCGTCCTGAGATTCAAAGATAGTGGAACCTAGAAATTTTAACATACAAGACAATAGTTTGTAAAGATCAAAAGGAAATAATGGAATGGACAATGAATGATGAGCTAAAGAATTATGAATGTGAAAATAGGACCACACTATATGCATCAAAGATTGTAGATAGGTTTCAAGGATAAAATGTTGACCAAGGAAGTATAGGCTCAAACAACCTAAAACAATCATAACACACAATCACTCATTACTCTATAAACAATAGTCTATGCTGACATCCATTGCTTCGTGTCTTGTTGTGGCTGAAGTATTTCACTTCTCTTATTGAAAGTCTTTAGCGCCTTGTCTTATTGCTCTTGTTGTCATGATGATGACCTTCGTGGTGGTGATTTGATCAAACCGAAACAAGTTTTGGAGTCAACATACAAAATATTAATAACCTAAATTAATTTATTTAATTTAGAAAATAGCCCTTTTACCTAAAATAAATTATAATTCTCTAATTCTCTAATTAATTTATAATAAAATTTTAATCTATTATAAAAAATATTGAAATTTAGTGGAATTGGGTCACAAACCAAAATTTTGAAATTTTGGGGTGTGACAATACTACCCCTCTTAACAGGAATCTTGCCCCGAGATTTTACGTGGTTAGCAAGAAAAAGTTAGAGGTAGGTTCAATTTCCATTCTCCATCTTGAACACAATTCACTTGATTGATCGGTTTTGCTTACTCTTGCAACTTCTCTAGCGAAAATCTTGACGTCCTTCTTTTAGTACATCTTAGTCTTCCAGAGGGTCACCTTGAGGTTTGTTCGCTTGAATCTAGCAGTCATGTGTTGCCCTTCTCCTTGAGGAGATCATGAAGTTATGATTGATGACTAGAGCAAGGGTAAGGGTTAACTTTCTCGGGTCTTGGCGTCCTCTTGTCGGTGCTACATCCGAGGTCTATAATGGTTGAGTTCGACATCTCTTGGATTTGGTTAGGTCATAAGAGGCTAGAATAGACTAGAGTGAAGGTAAGATAGCAAAGAATAGAGGGGGACGTTACCCCAACTAAACTAAACCTAGGTATAACTAATGATGTGATAACAAAGGTAAATGCTTTGCAAGCACACCAACACTCAATCAAAGATCCAACTCAAACATAGCACACCACAAGCAACACAAGCATATAGTTAGCAACGTCGTTCTATCTAGCAATTATTATCCTAAGGTGGGAAGGGTCCTAAATCATGATTATTCGTAAGATCCTTCTTCAGGTTTGATGCGGAGTGCTGGCCAATGTTCTTGGTGTTGTGAAGAGTCTTCAAGTTTGACTTCCAATCTTCTGCTTTATGTTGAGTAGAACCAGCTTGTAAAATCTTCAATGTCGTCCATTTGTTCGGGATAGTTCTAGTCGACCAAACTAATATTTTGAAAGGGAAAAGAAATAATAGAAATAGCATTTTGTCAAACATTTGAAAATAGACAAGTAAAGAGAAAATAAGAACAAAGGATAGAAGAGTTTTATTTCTTTGTACAGACAAAAGTTTTCCAAATACTAGTTTTGAAAATAGAACCTTTGACCTGGTCATTCTATCTAGGCTTGCGTCCGATGATCGATATAGCTCTGATACCACTTGTCACACCCGGTTCCAACGACCAAAACTGAATGCATCTGTATGCGTGTCCATGATCAAGTTTTCACACACATAGGACAATTATTGTGATAAAAGAATAATATCTTTATTAAATTGATAACATTATTACAAGGGTGACCCATAGGTCAAAAGAAAAAGATTACATTACAGCGGAATAAACTAAGCATTGACATACTTCAGCTCCCACAGGAAGTCAACCGGAAGACCGCATGCCTAGTCTCCTCCATCGTCTTCATAGTGTACCATACTTCTCCTGTAGCTGAGCAGCAATGTGGTATATAGCAAGGGTGAGTACGTGCCGTACTCAGCAAGTGGGGGAAAAGATGACATGGGGCTAAAGACAAGGAAGACTTAATGGGGTTTATAGCATGATCTTTTAATTCCCTAAAGCATTCTAATTACTAGGTGGGGTCATCCCAACCCTCAACCCACATGGTACTATCCAATCCATGTCCGAACCATCCAACCATCCTAACCATTCCAACCCATAACCAACTAATCTTGTGAGGATTCTAGGCCGCTCGTGACCGTGAGCACGGCTATCATGATAGTTTGATACTCTGCAGAGTTTGTACCACTTTATCCACAAGTCGTGATTTCGTCCCCTATTGCCAGGTGGACTAGAGTCTCCATGTTGCCATGCCAGCCAAGCACTAGCACACTTCCTTTGGTGTGCGGCCAGGAGATCACTACGAGGCTTTTCTAAAGGGTCTCCCAGTACATGCTAGCCACTAAGGTTCCACTCCCGTCCATAAGTGATAGCCCATCAACAAGCAGCTCATCACCCTAGGAGCCCCATCTTGAGCCATTCGGATACAAGGACAGTCCTCTCGACTTCCATTCCCCGCTCCACCAAAATGCTACACCGACACTGGGAGAACTCCTAATTAATCAGCCAAGCTGTTCCATAGCAGCCTTGTGATGGCACTGTTGTCCTGGGTCATTGCTCTAAGAACCGGTTCCTAGGATCTACAACAAGCCTACCACCACCAACAATGTGCCCACGACACCACATCCATTCCTTCCGGCTTCCATAGATCCCTAAGTCCATGTTGCTAACATAAATTACCATTCCACCCATGAAGTGACATAGTTCATTAATCAAGGTTAATATTAACCCAACATAGCACAAGCAACCTAAGCATTATCTACCGACAACCAACCGACCAACTAGTTCAAGGCGACAAAGAAAAGGATAAAGCAATACTAGGGAAAACCCTAAGAATAGGTACCCATTCAATTGACACAAGCATGCATTTCTATAATAAATATTATAATAGATACAAGATGCAT
The DNA here is from genome assembly GCA_032690845.1 of Eleusine coracana subsp. coracana. Lineage (NCBI taxonomy): Eukaryota > Viridiplantae > Streptophyta > Magnoliopsida > Poales > Poaceae > Eleusine > Eleusine coracana. Next base: position 48,525,177 of record CM064430.1, read on the forward strand.
CAAGGACACTTGCCGCAAATGATGTTGTTGTTCTATGATTATCGATTGTCTGACTTTATCTTCACGATTCCTTCTCCCATTTTCAAGCGCACACCTATTCACACACATCAATAACAAACATACATACTAAGGATAATATGCAACAACAGGGACTAATCATGAGATATGAAGCGGGGCACAAGGAGCTCACCAAGGTTTATGCAATGGCAGAAAGCCTCGCTGCCACGGGTGATGGTGCAAGGTGGATAAAAACATAGCAAGGAGTGGCGACGTCGACATCGATGATGTCTAAATGATATGATGATGGCATCCTATAGAGCATGGAACAGTAAGTTTAGTGCTGTTGTTTGTTATAACCCGAGTCAAAGGAAACAATAGCAAAATTCTTACAATTGGTGAAGAGATTTCAGGCATGGCAGAACAAATATTCATGCAAAGACAAACACGTTCCCGTAGCTTGGCTGAAGTAATCAAAGAAGTAGTTTAACAATCATATGAAAATATATCAGGAACATGATCTCAACATGATGAATTGGATGGAACGCAAGCGGGAAATCAGATCAAGGAGCTGAATCATGTTGGACCTGCACAGCGGTAGTTGACACGCCATTCGCGTTCCTAGGAGAATAGGACATGATCTTGATGAACCGTCAGGTAGAGATGGAAAGGACTTATGGGAACATGCTCTGGTATGATGCGTGCATCCAAAAAAAATCAAGGAATAGCTTAGAATCATTGGGGAATTCTAGTCGCACACGCTGAACACGACCAGAACACATTTCAGCATCCCAATGCAGACATCACGACAAAGATGTGCACGTTCCCGAAGATAGGATACTGGTCCAAAGGAAATAATTGAACATAAACATTTATAGGTGTCGGGAACATGGCTGAGACATGGTTATTTTATATAGAATTCACCTAAATGAGAGATTGAATGAGTCGATTGTGATGAGGTCATGCAGTGGCAGTTCGAGTGCCAAAGGCGTGCCTGGAGGCGTCAGGCTAGATTTTGGCAAACCATTGGGTGTACACGTGCTTGGTTTCCTGGAACACATGGTGGATATGGTTTTGTATCACGGAACCATCAGAATAAGGACAAATAGGAGAGTAATTACCAATGCGCGTGCTGGATGTACTCGGAACAGAGACTAGTGTTAATTGAAAACATGATCCTGCTCGTATCACTTCTCCTATGGGATTAAATGTTGGATATGTTGTAGCAGAAATAGTGGATCACTCTCTATAGAAATTTGGGTGCATTTTGTTGGGTGGATCATCGGGAACGTTGATTGAAACATGGGGCGTCAAGAGTGGTCAAGGCAGACGAACGGAGATGAAGTCGACTTGAAGGGATGGAAATGAAGGTGAGGGGGCAAGGGAGCTCGTCAGCCAGACCAAGGGGCATCCTGGTGTGACTTAAGAGGCCTAGGGAGGGGAGAGGAAAGGGTAGGGAAGGGAGGAGAGAGAGGCCAAGAGGCAAGCAAAACTGTCCAGCCATGAATGGTTCGAGTTATGAGCACTATGGTTGATGTTTCTTCTCCTGAAAGTGCGAATTGATGGGAGACATAGTTAGCAACTGGCTTTGATCATAGACCAACGTGGGTGCTGGTTCTATTGAGCACAAACTGAAACTTAGTTCACCGGCAAGTTCAATGATTTATTAGGTCACGTGTGCTGCTAATTTGTGCCAATACCAGGACAAGAAATAAAGAGTCTGGTCACTAGCTTGCATCCGAATTGTTGTCATCTCTTGTAGTGTGGCTGCTTGTTAGTGATTAAGGAACGACATGAACATGAATATTCATGATGATGTGGGATATGAGAACATCATGGTAATTTGGGCAGAAATTCGACTGATTTGGAGATAACAGGGTTGAAAGATAGCAAGGTCATGCTATAGCAGATCAAATGCCATAAGCGTTCCTAGGAGTGTCATAGAAGATCTCGAGGAGTACTCCTGCGAGTAGCAAGAGCGCTTCATGGGACAGGGTACGGTACAAGGAGTTCATCAAGAAGACATATAGATTGCAAAGAACAAGGAGGTCATTACCATTGCTTATGCTGAATGCAAACAAGTACGGAGCGTTGGACATGGCAAGTCAGATCCTGGTCACTTCAGGGCTTCAATGATGGCAAGATTTGGATATGAAACTGATAAAGACCAGGCGCACTTTCTGGTGAGGTTTGGTCGTGTAATGCCCATTTGGCTGTTAGTTTCATCTCCTCTTTTGTGGGTATTGATAGATGAGCTAGGGGCAACAAAAATCTCTCATTAATTGGCTTGTGGATGATGTTTGTTGAGCACTAGCATGAGCCTAGTTCACTGCTTGGCCCATAAGAGCAAATGAAAGCATCGAGAGGAAGTGAATGAACATGATGTTGACGAGTTGGACATTCTGTGTAGTTGGAATACTAGCATAGTCTAGATTTTGTTGGACCTGGAATGAGCAAGACCAAGAACAAGAGAACACTCGCAGGCTCACAAGGATGGATGAATGAACTAGTTTTCATCGTGTGCAGTTATAGTGGGACAAAGTGTTAGACAAGGTTTTGATTTGGATATTGACCGCATTAGATAAGTCTATGCTTGGTTGGAAGAGATATTAAGCAAAGCTAGGAAAATCAAGGATGTGAGAATAAATAATAATGACAGTCGGTGTTTTAATAATTATAAGGTTAAGGGGAAAAAAGGGATGTGTGGAAGGATTCAAGTGAGAATATTATGAGAATTATGCCTTCTGAGTGTCAGAAAGGCTCACAACCCGAATTTGAAAAATATAGGGTGTGACAAACTACCCCCTTAAAAGGAATCTCGTCACGAGATTCAAAGATAGTGGGACCTAGAAATTTTAACATACAAGACAACAGTTTGTAAAGATTAAAAAGGAAATAATGGAATGGACAATGAATGATGAGCTAAAGAATTATGAATGTGAAAATAGGACCACACTATATGCATCAAAGATTGTAGATAGGTTCCAAGGATAAAATGAAGGATAGGCTCAAACAACCTAAAATAATCATAACACACAATCACTCATTACTCTACAAACAATAGTCTACGCTTACATCCATTGCTTTGTGTCTTGTTGTGGCTGAAGTACTTCACTTCTCTTATTGAAAGTCTTTAGCGCCTTGTCTTATTGCTCTTGTTGTCGTGATGATGACCTTCGTGGTGGTGATTTGATCAAACCGAAACAAGTTTTGGAGTCAACATACAAAATATTAATAACCTAAATTAATTTATTTAATTTAGAAAATAGCCCTTTTGCCTAAAATAAATTATAATTCTCAAATTCTCTAATTAATTTATAATAAAATTTTAATCAATTATAAAAAATGTTGAAATTTAGTGGAATTGGGTCACAAACCAAAATTTGAAATTTTGGGGTGTGACACGCTGCCATGGTGTCTTGTATCTCTTCACTTCATCAATAGTACGGCACTCTTCTACCTTTGGGCAAAACTTGAAAGAGTAGGGAGTCTCACTTATATCGAAGCTTATCTCACCACTCCCAACATCAATACTTGCTTTTGCTGTCCTCAAGAAGGGTGTGCCTAAGATCAACGGGGTCCTCGTCCTTTTATCCATATCAAGCACATTAAAATCAACAGGGATGATGTGACCTCCAATTTGAACTAGCACATTCTCAGCAATTCCGTTAGGGAAGCGTACCGATTGGTCGGCTAACTCCAAACACATACCTGTAGGCTCCAATTCATGCAAATTGAGACTTGTGAATATATGACGGGACATAACACTTACACTTGCTCCAAGATCACACAAGCACCTATGAAATATCCTTGTTCCAATCATGCATTTGATGCTTGCTGATCCAGGGTCGGGTTTCTTCTCAAGTGCGACATCATTGATTGCCGTCGTAAGCTCTTTAGTAACCTTCACAACCTCCTCAGAAACAAGAGACTTCTTGTTTTGCATCATGTCCTTAATGTACTTGGCATAGGTAGGTACTTGAATAGCATCAACAAAAGGGACATTGATGTAGAGCTTCGTCATAATATCGACGAATCTTGCAAATTGCTCATCGTGTTGTCGCGCTCTTTCTATCTTCGTTAGCAGTTGAGTATCTAGGAACGTGGCAGGGCCATGCTCCTTTGTCTCCATGTTCATTTTTAGACCAGAGAGATCAACATCCTCCTCGCGCTGATCGGCACTTTCAGGGAGCCGATCGGTGCCGTCAGGACCGTCACGCCGATCAGCACCAGGTGTGCGCTGATCGGCGCGGGGCCTCTTTCCTCCCGCAGGGTGCTCTGGATCTTCTGTTTGTTTTCCTGACCTTGTAGCTGTTGCCTTCAATTGTTCTGCAGACTTTGTATTGCAAGGAATATCCCCTTTCTTGCCTTGAGTGGCTTGCAATAACTGTCCTATCTGTTGCTCCATAATCTTGGTATGCTTCAAAATCTGTTTATTGGAGCTTCCAATTTCTATCACCTTGTCATTAATTCCCTCAAGGACACGATCAAGCTCCTTGAATTTAGCTTGATTGTCCTTGTTGATCTTCTCTTGATCTTGGAAGAACTCATAACATTAGAGACGAAGTGGGTTAGAATTTTGCATGGATGAACTAGAAGAGAAAGAACTCCTTTGCTGTTGATATTGGGGCTTCCATCCACTATTCTTCATATATTATAGCATCTTCATCTCTTCAGGGCAATCTTTCTGCACATGACCAAATTCTCCACACTCACCACAAGTGGAGCGTGATTCTGCTAGCTTGAGTGGCTCTTTCTTGGGGATATGAAGATTATTGTCCAACCTCCTTTGAATCGCGTCGAGGCAATCTATAATCAAGTCTTCATGAGTCCTCTCAATCACACTCTTCGCCAATCCTTTTGAAGGTTGCAAATTCCTTGAACTTCTCTCACTATCCCACGATTGATTTTCAACTAGCAACTTGATCAAATTCTTAGCTTCGGTGGGAGTTTTTGATATGAATGAACCTACAGCTGAAGCATCCAAGTGTTGACGAGATGGTTGATTCAATCCTGTGTAGAACCTCTCAACAACTTCTCCAACTGTCAGACCATGATGAGGGCATGCATCCTGGTACTCATTGTATCTCTCTCATGCTTCTCCAATGCTCTCATCAACATTCTGTGTAAATTCAAGAATCTTACTCTTCAAAGCTTGAGTCTTACCAGGAGGGAAGTACTTGGCCGAGAATTCAGCTGCTAATGTGTTCCACACCGTCTTTACTGGGTTTTCCAATCCATTGTACCATTGTTTGGGGTGTCAAACTAGACAGAAGGGGAACAGCCACACACGTGCTTGGTTTCCGTCCAATCCCGTTATCTTGAATGTACTGCAAACCTCATTGACGTGTTGCAAGTGATGATTGGGATCTTCCGAACCTGTGAACGGTTGTTGCGCCACTATTCCAACATCTCTCTCCAATTGATACGGAAGTTGATCTTGAGCTTCTTGGAAATTTGTCTTGACAACATCAGCCAATTGAGGCTTGAGATGATTAACCATAGGTAACTCTGCCATCTCCTCTTCTTCTTGATTTTGAACTGTGTCTTCTATTGTGAATAATGCTCGAGGGGTGGCGTGGACTGCTCCTCCAGCTAAATCTCCAAGTGACTTGCTTCTCTTCTCCGCTGTTCTCTTCTTGCGAAAGAGTCTTTCTGGATCATCGGTGTAATTACAAAGTTTGTTTGACTTAGAACTGTCCATACCTATTAGTTTCACTTAACAGAATATATGTACTAAAGAGATAAGTAAAATTAAACACAATGACTAGACACTAATACATCAAACAATATTTAAAAACCTACTATGGTCCTCGACAATGGTGCCAAAAAAAGGGAAGCTTGTTGGTCATAACTATGCACCCACTTATATACCGCAAGAGGACGATGTACGATTGTAGCACTTTTTCCCTTGAATTGAGTATTCCAAGGTTTATCAAATCCACTGGAACCTTAGGGATAATTAAACAAAGTTAATAGTAAAAGATCTAGTCAAAGCTACTATCGAATTCAGGTTGTATGAGGGGAGACTGGCCAGCGCAAAGGTGCGCTAGACAGCAAATCTATCGTTGCATCGATCGGCGCAGGTGTTGAGCCGATCAGCACACTGGTGAATCAATCATCGCATCGATCAGCGTAGTTGTTGAGCCGATCGACACACTGGTGAATCTAAGCTAGAGTGCGCCAGATACCTTGTAAGCCTAAGCTATTAAGTGAGTAGCCAAGTATCTACTAGTGAGATCGTAACTAGAAAGTCTAATTGAATAGCATCATAATGGGTAATTACATGGATCAATGAAAACGTATAATAAATAAGACCACCCTGCTTTCTGAGCGGCTCCCAATTTATCGCTGCCGAGAGGAAACCCTTAATCATGCGAGTATCTTACCCTACTCAACTATCCAATAGTGCTGCACAGACTTAGTGCTGTCACCGCTAATCCACACTACTAGCGTCATCAAGCAACCATAATCAATGCAATGTCCGAATACTATCCTAATCACCATGATCAAGATAATATCTACTTACTTAGCCTAGAACTAAGCAATTGGAATAAGCACATGCATGATTATAGAATCAAGATAGACAAATCACCAAAACCATCATCAACATATTCAATCATCCTTGAGATACATAGATAAGATTTATCCCCGTCGAGATGGCCTACCTTGACGGATCAACTCTTAACACCAATGGTTCTTGAAACTCAACTAGAGATCTATTCTAACGGGGCGAGCCCCGGTGGCTCTAACTCACGGATCTGTTGTCTCTCTGTCGCCTCTTCTCTCTCTCTCTCTCTCTCTCTCTCTCTCTCTCTCTCTCTCTCTCTCTGGCCATGGCCAGGGTTTATAAGTATTTATAGAGGTTCTACTCATAAAGGACTCGGTTTCTAGCAAATAAGGCGGTTGCACCGATCAGCGCAGGATTCCGCCAATTGACGTAAGACGTGTCTTCTTTGGTTTCTTCTTCGAGTCGGTTCCTCTATCTTCCATAGCTGCCATGTGGGCCTTTTCCTTCAAGATAAAGTCTTGTACTGCACGTCGAGATCATGAAGTTCTATAAATCTTTTAGACCAATATCTTCAAGTGTCTTGCGTAGATAAACTTTCATTAACATATGGAATAGGCCTCGGTCACTTCTGTGGGCCAAATCACCCTTGTGCCAACCGACTCATGGACTACGCCAATCGGCACACTGGGCTTCTTCGGTGCTTTTCATCAGTTCTGGATTCCTGTCCTCTCCAGCATCACTTTAGTCGTCAATTTTACCTGTTTCTGCAATAAAGCTCCAAAACAACGCATATACAAATATATAGGCAATGTCACAGGTAAATGGCTTAAATTAGTATCAATTATGCTCTAATTAGGGTAATATTCATATATAAAAGGGGCACTTGGGAAGTGCCAACACCGACGGAGGAGCGGAGACGATCCATTTGCGAGGACTGCGGAACGTGTGCGAGATTGTGGGTAGTGGGGAAGGTGGAGAGATTACCGGGATGGTGTGCCGAACTGGGGGCGCCTGGTCTCCTTTTATAGTGTGGGAAACTTCTAGGAGAAGGACACGCCTAAAATTTTCAAAATTCAAGAGCGCGTCGATCCACGCGTAGGTGCGTCGATCAACACAATTCTAATTTTGAATGCTCTGACAACTGTGGCGCTTGATTCCCCTCCCTTACATCGCTTCCCGGTACATCATGTTGGTTGACAGGGGAACAACACGGAATCCCAACATCTTGATTGACTGCGCCGATCAGCACGGGCCTACGCCGATCGACGCGCCGTCTCTTTTTCAGTTTTTGATCCATTCCGTGTCTCCTCTGCATTGTACACCTGCATAGCAATCATATCTGTTCTTCAAAATCAACGTCTGCCGCCTTTGTCACCCATTTGGGAACCGCATGGGTACCTACGCCGATCGGCGCAAGTCCCTTGCGCCTTGTCTTTTGGTCTGGCGCTAATCCTGATGCCTCGTATTCATCTCTTTCACCTAATTTTCCACTTTTCCCAATGTTCCTGTAGTATTGACATACGTAGCGGGCCCATTTCGTGATTGCACCGAACGATGCTGACACGCGCCGTTCGGCGTGATATCCATTTTTGCTCCTGGCCCCTCGCTTCTTCGCTAGATGTTACTCTTCATCCTTTCCTGCGTCATTTAGCAACCATTTTGCACACAAGAATTAATTCAAAAAGATTTTTAATTACCTTGAAAATAGCTTTGTCTCTGAAAATTACTGTGCTAGTTGATTTTTAGCACTCCTTCAATTACGGGCATCGTTGGTAAGATTGTTTAAAAACCTGCTATGGTCCCCGGCAACGGCGCTAGAAAAAAGGTAAGCTTGTTGGTCGTAACTACGCACCCACTTATATACCGCAAGAGGACGGTGTACGATTGTAGCACTTTTTCCCTTGAATTGAGTATTCCAAGTCTTATCGAATCCACAGGGACCTTAGTGGTAATTAAACAAAGTTAACAATAAAAGATCTAATCAAAGCTACTGTCAAATTCGTGTTGCATGAGGGGAGACTGGCGAGCGCTGAGAAACCATGTGGATATGTGCCATGGTTTGCAATACATGTGATGAGTCATTGACTTGAGTGGATTTACTATTTGAGTTGAAATACGGAAATCTAGGGATTGCATGAGTTTGTGCATGTCATGGTTATGACTAACTGGAGTTGGTGGACGTATTTGTGATGTTGCATGAGTTGGGAAATGTGTTTGCTTGTCTCATGATATGTAGGTCACTGGAGTCGACTTGGCGGTCAACGGCGAGAGGATCGGGCACAAGTAGGGGACTTGGGGCCGGACGATTGGGATGCCGGGTGAAGTCAAGGGTGATCCACACCGTACACGTGGAGAGGCATGAAGCACGGATGGTTTCACGGTTGAGCCTTAAAATCGTGGTGGTGATGAAGACGGCATGTTGACCAAGTCAAGGCAAGCGGGTTGCCGATGCAAGTGACAAGGGGGGGCCGATGGACAGGGACTGGGAGAGACTTGCTGGTGGTCAGGATCACGGGACAAGGTGACACACGTCGACATCAAGAAGTCGCACTTTGAGAACCGTGCAAGGTGGTTTCCCGGTTTGGGCGTCAAAACCGGTGGCGGTGGTAGGTGGTGCACGTGGCACCATCACGGAGCTTGCTTCGAGACGAAGCAAAGACATGAAGCGTCCGATGGCATTTGGGCGATGAGGCGAAAGATGGACGATTATGCCTCCGGTGGTAGGTGGGTGTGTTATGTAGGTCAAGGGTAGAATGGTCATGTGAACAATAGACCCTAGGCCTATATAAGGAGATGTAAGGCTAGTGGAAGAGGTGCCTCTCTTCCCATTAGTCTTGTGTTAGGACTTCATTCAAGTGGCTTCCAAGCCTTGTATCTATGGATCTTGTAAGCATGTTTCCATGATATGAGATTTATTTCGTGCTCAAGATCTTGCTCTCTCCATAAATCCTAAATTTCTCTTTTCCCCTATTTTTGGAGCTATTTTCGTGGGAATTTTTCATCTCCTTTTTGGATGAGTTTTTTATGCGGATTTCTAGAGTAACTTGTTGCTATGATGAGCTAGAACAATCCTTCATAGGTCCTTGACCGAATCCACAGCTCTAGCACCTTCGATTTGAAGGATTTCTCAAGTTTCCCCTATTTGGTGTTCTTGGTACAAGATCTGAAATTTGTGATGATTTCTTGAGCAAAATGAGTTGATGTTCTAGGATTAGGGTCGTGATATGTTGAGGATTCACTGGTCTAAAAATTGCATCATTTGGAGTTCATTTGAATAGGTTTTGACCAAGTTTTGTCTTCATCCCAAAACTTTTTCCTGTTCTGTCAGGGTCGATCGGCACTACCGACGACCAGGACTGGCACTGTCGGTGGGTTTCAGAACCCCGCACCAGCAATACCTATGGGTATTACCGGCACCACCGATGGACCATGTATGTAGCTTCTGAGAACCCCGCATCAGCACTGCCGATGGGAGTGACCGGCACTGCCGATAGTGCCAACCGGCACTGTCGATGGCTGCTGTCGGCACTGCCGATGGGAATCCAGTTCTGACCTATTTTGAGCACTTCTTGTTCCATTTTGTTTCCGCTATGTTTCTTTGCTAAGGTTGATCACTCCTAGGGCTAGTACATCACGAGTTGGTGTGTGTAGTCTTGGTGATCGGTTCGGAGGTTGGCTTGGGATATTTTTGGGATATAGGCCAAGTACTCTTGGAGAATTTTGATCGGTTCCCATTCACCCACCTCTGGTCTCCTTCTTGATCCTTGAATTGGTATCAGAGCTGGTTTGATCACTAGTTGACCTTCATCGGCTTTGTGATCCAAAGGCAACATGGAGAAGCATGTAGTCAAGCTCTGAATGTTTGATGGAGAGGACTTCCCCTACTGGAAGTCGCGGACCAAGACTTATCTCCTGAGTGAAGGATGTGCTATCTGGGACATCATCGAGCAAGAATACAACATACCTGCTGACCTCAACACCTCTCCTATAGGTGAGTTGACCAGGTATGAACACAACTCCAAAGATGTCAACATTCTACTCTCTGCACTTGGTAGAAGTGAACATGATCGCATTGCACACCTTGACACTGCTCATGCTGTTGGGGTTAAACTTTGCACGTACCATGAGGGTACCAATCAAGTCAAGTCTATGCGTAAGGATTCTTACAATAGACAGTACCAGACCTTTGCACAAAAACCTGGCGAGTCACTAGATGACACCTTTCATAGGTTTGAGGCAATTGTGTGCAACTTGCGGGCTTGTGGTAACCTTGTGTACAGTGATAATGATAGAGCTAAGCAACTGCTGTACTCACTTGATGAAAATATTTGGCGGTTAAAATTGCTGCTCTAGAAGAAACTGCTGACTTCAATATCTTGAACTGTGAGCAACTATATAGCAAGCTGAATTCTCATGAACTGTCTACGAAATCTCATCCTAATCATGTTAATCCTGCTTCTAGCATGGCTTTGCTTTCTAGCTCTGAGAAGGGTGATCACAGTTGTGCTTCTTATGGGACTAACCCCTCACCTGACAAGTCTTCCTTGGAGTTTGCTCTATCTTCTCTTATTGCAGCTTTCGATGAACAGATGGAGTGCATTCCTGATAAGGAGCTGTCCTTGCTCACAAGGAAGTTCAGGAAGTTCTACAACAACCAGAAGGAGAGAAGAGGAGGTGGTCCAAGAACCTGCTTTGAGTGTGGTGACCCAGGACACTTCATTGCTGATTGTCCCAAGAAGAAGAAGAAGGCCGGGTACCGCGACAACAACACTGAAGACTTCATGCAGAAGAAGAACCGCTTCTACAAGAAGGGCAAGAACTCCAAGAAGTTCGCCAAGGCCATTGCACGCGCCTGCATTGCTGCCTTGAGCGATGTCGACCTCACATCAAGCGAAGGCCTTACAAGATCGGAGGAGAAGGTTGAAAAGCCACGAGTCGATTAGAAGGATGACTTCACCGGGCTTTGCTTCATGGCAAAGAACGATCACGACACTGACTCTAGATCCAACTCTGATACAAGCGAGGTACCTCCCACTCTTGATGAGCTCTCTTCTGAACTTGATCATTCACGCGATGTTCTGTTCTTGCAAGATGATAAGCTTCGCAGTGCTGTTCATGAGAGTAGAGAGCTTAAGTCTAAGTTGGAGAGTGCTGATTTTGAAATTGCTTCGCTTAGGTCTAATCTTGCTTGTGATGTCACTGTTGTAGAGTGTGAGTCATGTCAAGTTGTGATGAATGATTTGAGTCAGAGGGAGAGTGTGCATGCTCAAGTTTCCAGTCAGCTTAAGAGTGCCCTCAAGGAGCTTGATGAATTCAAGGCTAGACCAACTCTTTTGGGTGCATGTCAAAAGTGCCCCAAGCTCACAAATGAGTTGGAAGCTCAAACCCTCAAAGTCAAAGAGCTCGAGTCCAAGCTGCTAAATGAGACTCGCTCTAAGGTATTTCTACCACCATGTGAGGTGTGTGTGTCTCTCAAGGACAAGCTAGTAATCACTTGGGAGGAAAACAAAGTCCTAGTTCAGAAAATGACTATCTTGTTTCTAGGCTCCAGAGAACCCTAGTGAGTGAGGAAAAGATTGAGAGTGATTTGGCAAGAGTGAAGGAGAGTGCTTCTAGGTCAACATATAACTTGGTCTTGGGATTTGAGAGGTGTGACAAGGAGAGTGAGAATGTGGGTAAGTTTGTACCTAGGTCCAGCTACAAGGATGAGGAAAACACCATCAACCCCAGTGACACATACTATCCACCCAATCCAAAACCCTCCTTCAACCCAAAGCAAACAGAGAAGCCAAAACCCAAGCCTGCCATGCAAACCAAGCCTAATCCTAAGGGTGTCTACATTTGCATGTTTTGTGGTTGCAAGGGCCACATGGATCAATTTTGTTATAGGCGTATGAGGATTGAGAGGAAGCAAGCTGAATTGACTAGGGATGCTTTTTATGATGATTTTGTTAACTTTCAGCCTCGCTCTTTTTCTCATGCCTATCATGGACAAGGTCATCCCTCATATGGCTTTGGTTCAAGAAACAGAGCTTTGCACAGCAACGCTTTGGCGCCCCACATTTTCCCCATCGTGATGAGCGTCACTCGCGTGGATTTGGCTTTCACACAGATGATTTCTATCCTCACAACCCAAGGTTCGAGTCGAGACGCTTTGACAGGCCACATTTTCCCTATCGTGGTTCTCGTCCTATGCATTAGAATGATAAGGTGCAAAGAACTGTGATGACTAATACCGGTCGTATGGTTAAGTGCTGGATTCTCAAATGCTTATTGACTAATCCCAGCACTGAGCCATCGACTTTTCCTTCTCGTTCTTTGTAGGCAACAGGTGGAGGCCTGGAGAACAAATGGTTGATGGACTCCGGGTGTTCATGCCACATGACCGGAGATGCAAAGTGGTTCTCTAACCTCACTCCCTTGAAGCGGCGGGAGTATGTGACCTTTGGAGATGAGAAGAGAGGGAGAGTGAAGGCAAGAGGCACGGTAAAGGTAAATGAAAAATTCACTCTCAAGGATGTTGGTTTGGTTGAGCATCTCAAGTACAATCTCCTCTCTGTTTCTCAGCTGCTTGATGTTGGTTTGGAAGTGCGCTTTAAGAAAAATGCTTCTTGTGTTCTTGATTCGAATGGCTCTTTGGTTTGTGGGATTTATTGCATTGGGAAAGTTTTTCAGGTAGATTTTGCTAGTTCTCACAAGTGTTTGTTTGCCCAATCTTCTTCTAAGCTCTAGAAATGGCATAGGAGACTGGGTCACATGAGCTTTGACTTGTTATGTCGCTTGAGTGGCCTAGGTTTGATTCGAGGATTGCCTAAGCTCAAATTTGATAAGGATTTGGTTTGTGCTCCTTGTCGTCATGGGAAAATGATTGCCGCTTCTCATCCACCAATCAATTTGGTGATGACTGAACGCCTTGGAGAGTTGTTTCATATTGACACTGTTGGTCCTTCTCGAGCTTATTCGGCGGGTGGGAAGTGGTATGTTCTTATGATTGTTGATGACTATTCTCGCTACTCTTGGGTTTACTTTCTTGAGAGCAAGGATGAAGTGTTTCATCACTTTCGGAGCTTAGCTTTGAGGTTGTTCAAGGAACTCCCTGGTGCATTACAAGCAATCCGCAGTGATAATGGCATCGAGTTCAAGAACTCCTCCTTTGATGCTTTCTGTCTTGAGCATGGTATTGAGCATCAGTTTTTAGCACCTTGTGTTCCCTAGCAGAATGGTGTGGTCGAAAGAAAGAACAGAACCTTGGTGGAGATGGCCCGAACGATGCTCGATGAGCATAGGACTCCGAGGCGGTTCTGGGCTGAGGCCATTAGCACTGCTTGCTATGTTTCCAATTAGATTTTCTTGCACTCAATTATTAATATGACTTCTTATGAGATGCGTTTAGGGAGAAAGCCCTTGGTTTCACATTTGCGTGCCTTTGGTTGCAAGTTCTTTATTCTTAAGCATGGCAATCTTGATAAGTTTGAGTCGAGGTCTTCTGATGGCATCTTTCTTGGTTACTCTCTTTATGGTCATTCCTACAAAGTGTTGAATTTGGAAACTAACACCATCATAGAATCCTATGATGTAACCTTTGATGAATCAAACTCTTGTGCAAGGAATGTGATTGAGACTGCAGGTACCAAGGAGATGGAGGAGAGCATCTTTATAGAAGAGGACCTATAGGGCTTTGATGATGATGATGATTCACTTCATCTCTCATCTGAGCTTGTTCTTGCTGCCACCACCACTCCAGCAGAGGGTCCAGAAGCTTCTACATCTACTTCAGCAGCTGTCGAGTGAGCTCCAGCTATGGTTGAGGGGGAGGTACGCTCTAAGAGAGAAGCTCCTCACCACATTTAGCGTCAACATCCACCTCAACAAATGATCGGTAATCTCTATGAGAGGACAACAAGGTCAAGGTCTGCACATCTCGCCTGCTTTACCAATTCTCTCTTTGTTGCAACCTTTGAACCCTGGGATGTTGGACACGCACTATCTGATGAACATTGGGTTAATGTCATGCATGAGGAGATGGAGAACTTTGAGAGAAACAAAGTATGGACCCTAGTAGAGCCTCCTATTGGTGTCAATGTCATAGGAACCATATAGGTGTTTAAAAACAAGCATGGGGAAGATGGTGAGGTTGTTAGAAACAAGGCTAGGCTTGTTGCCCAGGGTTTTAGTCAAGTGGAGGGCTTAGACTATAGGGAAACCTTTGCTTCTGTTGCATGCATAGAAGCCATTAAGATCTTGCTTGCATTTGCTGCCTCTAAGGGCATTAGACTCTATCAAATGGACATAAACATTGCTTTCCTAAATGGTTTCATAGAGGAAGAGGTTTATGTAAAATAACCATCTGGCTTTGAGTACCACAAATACCCAAACCGTGTGTACAAGCTTCAGAAGGCTTTGTACGGGCTAAAGCAAGTACCTAGGGCTTGGTATGCTAGGCTTAAGACTTTCTTGCTAGAGCGCGAGTATGTCATGGGGTGTGTTGACAAAACCTTGTTCACTCTCAGGCATGGCAATGACTTTCTAATGGTTCAGATTTACGTGGATGATATCATATTTGGTGGTTCCTCTCATGCTCTTGTGTCCAGATTTCAGGAAACCATGGAAAGTAAATTTCAGATGTCGATGATGGGCGAGCTCACCTTCTTTCTTGGGCTTCAAATCAAGCAGTGCAAGAAAGGCACTTTTATACATCAAGCCAAGTACACGAAGGATCTCCTGAAGAAGTTCGACATGGTCAATGTGAAGCCGTTGTCTACACCAATGTCTACTACAACGGCACTTGACCCTGATGAAGACTATGAAGCGGTGGACCAAAGGGAGTACAGGAGCATGGTTGGCTTCCTCTTGTACCTGACAGCGACAAGACCCGACATACACTTTGCGGTGTGTCTTTGTGCTCGCTTTCAAGCTTCCCCAAGGGTGACTCATCGCAAGGCTATCAAGCGCATATTCAGGTATCTCAAATACACCCTTGAGTTTGGTCTTTGGTACTCTGCATCTTCATCTCTTGATCTCATTGGGTATTCGAATGCAGACTTTGCTGGGTGTAGAATTGATAGGAAGAGCACTTCTGATACTTTCCATTTCTTGGGTACTTCTTTGATCTGTTTGTCTTCTTGTAAGCAGTCGAGTGTAGCCCAATCCATCATAGAGGCTGAGTATGTAGCTGCCGCTAGCTGCTGCTCACAAATCCTATGGGTTGTATCTACCATAAGGGACTATGGGTTAACCTTTAAGAGTGTTCCACTCATGTGTGATAACTCCAGTGCCATATTGTCACACCCATTTTAAGAAGCAAAACGGGTGCAGCTGTACGTGTACCCAGGATCAAGTTACACACACATACGGTACATCATCAATGGTAAACAGAATAAATTTCCATATTCTTTAATTATTACATCATATCTTTATTACAGAAGGACTCGTGGGTCTAAAAGAAAAGTACATCCAAGCAGCGGAAATCAACTAGCGTAGATGTCCCAATCTCCACAAGCATCGACTGGTGGATCATCGCCTAGTACTCGCTTCCTTCATCTTCGTAGTGGCTCCAATCTTCTCCTAGGGCTGAACAACAACGTGGTATAGCAAGGGTGAGTACGTGTCATACTCAGCAAGTGGGGGAAAAGATGACATGGGGCTATAGTCAAGAAAAGGCTTTATAGGGTAGGTTGCATGAGCTTTTAATTAACCTAAGCATCCTATTTACTACGTGGAGTCCTCCCAACCATGATTCCACAAGGTGTTGTACTAACCAAGTCCCAATCCATCCCACCCTTCCAACCATACCAATCCATACCCAAGTAATCTTGTGAGGATTCCAGGCCGCTCTTGACCGTGAGCACGACTATCATGATAGTTTGATACTCTACAGAGTTTGTACCACTTTACCCACAAGTCATGATTCCCTTTGTGCCCATGGACGCGACTGACATTACACACTTCCTTTGGTGTGTGGCAGGGTTTCACTACGAGGCTTTTCCAAAGGGTCTCCCAGTACATGCTAGCCACTAAGGTTCCACTCCCGTCCATAAATGATAGCCCCTCAACAAGCAGCTCATCACCCCAGGAGCACCCTCTTGAGCCATTCGGATACAAGGATAGTCCTCTCTTGACTTCCATTCCCCGGTCCACCAAATGTTGCACCGACACTGGGAGAACACCTAATTACTAGGCCAAACCTTACCCACGTCGGTCTTGTGATGGCACTATTTTCCTAGGTTGTCGCTCCAAGAACCGATTCCTAGGATCTACAACAAGCCTACCACCACCAACCATGTGCCCACGGCACCACCTCCATTCCATCCGGCTTGCATAGATCCCTAAGCCATGTTGCTAAAAGATTTACCAATCATTTCCCACATGACATTGTTCATTAATCAAGATTCATATTAACCCCACATCCCATAAGCCATCTACCCACAACCAACCATCCAACTAGTTCGAGGCGACAAGGAAAAAGGGGTAAAACAATACTAGGAAAACCCTAACAATAGGTTCCCAATCAATTAACACAAGCATGCAACTCTACAGTAACATTTTAATAGGTGCAAGATGCATCAAGGACACTTGCCTGTGTCCTGTGCGGGAGGCTGCTCTAACCCTTCAATTTCCTTCTCCTGGAAGTCCTCGTAGGGTGGTCCTTGTGTATGCTCGTCTTTACGTAAAAATACCGACACAACCAATACATACAAAATCAATATATAGCCATGCAATAGTGGAAAAGAAATATGTGAATGCAATGAATGCAAAGGTTATTCTCATATGAGAAATTTGGCGCAAGAATCACCTAATTTGGAGTTATGAGTAAAAAGTTATGCTAGTTTGAAGTTTTAGGGGCAAAAAGGTAAAAACAGGGGCTTTTAAGGACCTATTTGTAATTTTATAAAATTATAGGGACTAAAGTGTAATTTATTAGGACTGAAAAATAATTACTAAAATGTATAAGGTTGTTTTAGCTTAGGACTTAAACATAATTAATATTAAGTGTAGGGGGCTAAGTGTAAAAAGACGAGGCCAAAATATAATAAGAATTAAGTATAGGGGTGTTTTTGTAAATTTTCAAGGCTAAAATAATATTTATAAAAATATTAGGAACTAAAATATAATTTAAACTAAAATTCTCGAGAAAGTTAGGGTTAAAAACTAATTAGGTCAAAGCAGAGGGGCCTCAGTGTAAAACTGCCAATTTTCCTGGAATTTAATGAATAAAAAAAATGTGGGATACTTACTTTACTGGTATCCTCATACAAGACTAAATCGGTAGCCGACTGGATACTTCATCAACAAGGAAGCTGTAACACCCTGATTTTTCAAAATTTGGAATATTTTAAAAAATTTTATAAGTAATTAAGTTATTAATATTTTTCTAAGAAAAAGAACTATATTCTAAAGAAAATAACTAAATATAGGATATTTTTTAAATTTTGTTTGTTGCAGTTATGTTGATTAATAGTTGTTGGATTTTATTGTGTGTAAAACCTATTCTAAAATTCGATTAGAAATTATTTCGGATTTGTTTTGAAAATAGAAATAGAATGGGAAGAAGAAAAGAAAAACCCTCTCAGCTTTGGGCTTCTCCCTCCTTCCGGCCCAGTTCCCCCTCCTCTCTTCTCCCTCCCCCGCAGCCCTCTCCCCCTCTCTCTCTCTTAGCCTTGGGCCAAAATCCGCCAAGGCCCACTCCCCTTTCCTTCCCCTCCCTCCTTTCCCCCTTTCCCACCCGCATAGGCCACCAGCGCACTCGGCCCACCGCGTCACCCGGCCAACCCCACTGCGCCCGCCTGAAACCCTAGCCGTGCCGCCAGTCGAGCCTGTCACCGTCGTCGCCTCGACGTGCGCGCCAAGGCAAACCTAGGGCCATGTGCCGATAAAGGCGGGCCCCATGCTCCCGCGCCGCCTCCCCCGTCTCACTCCGCCCGCCAGCCGCCGCCACCACGAGCCGCGTCGTCGTCGCCGTCGCTCGGCATTTCCAGCCCACCTCCGGCCGCCGTGCACCCCCGGTGAGCATCCCCCGCCCCTGCCGCGTCCCTCAAGCCCCTTCTCGTCGGCTTCTACGCACCAGGGCGCCGCCTCCGGCGAGCCCCGCCCTCTGCGCTGCCGTCAATGGCCGCCGGTCCACAGTGGACCCGTGGACCACGGGCCAATGCCGGTCCACAGACCCATGGACTCGGTCCATGGGGTTTTTAGGGTTTATTTTTTTAATTAAATCCTGAGTAATGCTAATTTTACACATAGGCCCCTAGACTGTAATGAAATTAGGTTTCAAACTAATTTTTCTGCAGAACTTATATTTAGGCCCCTAAGTTATTTATTAATTATTTTTAATCCTGTAATTTTACAAAAACACCCCTGTACATATCTTAAATTATATTTTAGTTTTGTAATTTTACATAAACAACCCAGTACCTTCTAGTAATTCTATTTTAGCCCTAATTTTTATAAGTAATAATTTAGGTGGGGCATCTTACACCTAAGCCCCTAAACTTTTCCAAAATTACTTTCTAGTCCCTAAATTTTACACAAAATATATTTTCACCATGATATTTTATAGTTTAGTCCCTGTACTTTTTATAAATTACATTTTGGTCCGTAAAATTTTCATAAATTGTATTTTACAATTTAGTCCTTATATTCTTCTAAAATTTCTTTTAGGCCCTTTAACTTGTCTATTTTTATGTTTTTAACCCTAGAACTTTAAACCTTTGTAACTTTATACTCGTAGCTCCGATTAATGCGATTCTTGCGCTCTTGTGATCGTAGCAACACGTACTTTTTCATAGTATTCTTTTCTTTGTTGTTTGTTATTTTGTGGTGTGTCATTTCTTAGTGTGTTTGTATGCTTGTGTTTCCGGTGTGACGTCGATTAGACGAACCGCTGTTAGAGAGCTTCCGGGATCTCCATCTTGAAGACTTTGAGCAGCAGCAAAGGGAACCAGGCAAGTGTCCTTGATGCATTTTGAACCTATGCTTTATATTCTCTCTATCTCTATGCATGCTTGTTAATATTGAATCCCATGTGTCATATCCTGTTCCATATTATTCCTTGTCGCCTGGGTTCTGGTGTAGCTTATTAGTAAGGGTACGTCATGCTTAGTTTGCTATGTCAGGAATGGAAGTGTCTAAGGTTAATCTTGACTAATGGTTCACTTTAACATAATGATCATGAGGGATGGTTAATCCTTTTTAGCAACATGGAACCTAGGTGATCCAAGCAGGAGGATGGCAAGGATGGTGCAGGTATGCACGTGTACACGGTATAGTACTGTGGGATTGTGGTGGTACCTGCTTGGGATTACAAGAGTAGTTGGTGGAGCGGCCACCCAGGAAAACCGCGTAAAGCACAGGGCTGATATAGGTAGGCTTGGTTTAGTATTGAGATATCTTCCCAGTTCTGTGAGCAGGCGAGGAAGAAGGACAGGACGGTTTACTCTCGGACTCAGGCGATGGACGGTTTACTCCTAGCCACGGCGCCAGAGGGGGCTTCTGTAGGAACGGTTTAATTCCGTAGTGGTGAAACCTTAGCGTGGATTGTTTGCAAGCTGGGAAGCGCTCTGAACGACCTTGTGGTTTAACCCATGGTTGGCTACAGGTGGTTTAACCTGTAGTGTTGGACAGATGAGATAACTCGTGGGAACTTTTCACCTAGTGAATAGGATGGCTTTTCTATTAGGTGTAGGTGCTCATTTATGCTAATGAACCATTGTGTTAGCTTTTCTTCTATTAAGCTTGCATGTCATATTTTCCCCCACTTGCTGAGTACGGCATGTGCTCACCCTTGCTATTTCCCTTTGTTGTTGTACTATAAATTGCTACTCAGAAGATGAAGAGATGGACTACATTAATGAAGACTACTACTAGGCGTGCGTGCCCCGGTCGATTGCCTGTGGTGTTATGGTGTCTTCCGCTGTTATTCTACGAGAGAGTCATACTTGGTCTTTAAAGACAATTATTTATGTAATAATGATACGCTTCACTAATGACATTGGTTATACTGTTATTCACTTTGCTATCGATATGTGTGAAACTTGTTCCTGGGCACACATATGATAAGCACTTGGTTTTGTCCTTAAAACCGGGTGTGACAGAAGTGGTATCAGAGCCGTGTCGACCGTAGGACGCTAGCTTAGATAGAGTGGTCGTGTTCTAAGATCTATTTTGCAAACTACAAACTATTTTCAAAACTCCTTGGCTTAAAGTTATAGTCTTGTTTATTCACTTCTGTTGTTGGTCTGGTTTTACCGTTTGGCTTACAAACCATTTTACTAATTCATCTCTCCTATTCAAAATTGCTTAGATGGCTCGTACCAAGAAGACTTGCCACAGGTGTGATCAGTACCCACGTGTTTGGCCTTCACCAGCGCTTGTCTCACTCAGATCTGATGAAAAGTTTGGGATAGAAGAGGCTGAACAAGAGATGGTGCCACCACCGAGTCCACCACCTTATCGTGACACTCGACTCTTCAAGGATGCGGGAAATAATGCTGGAAGGTTACCTCACAAGCTTTGGGAGATGCTACAATGGTTAGGTTACGAGAAGCCACCAGAGTATTGTGGTACCCAAGTGACCTATGAAGGTTCTGAGCCTGTATGGAAGGTTCAAGTTCATATTTTTGCTCCAAGGCCGCTCAGAGGAACTTTTGAGGTGGAAAGGATTCATGAGGCCATTGCTCCACGGAGGACTTCCTCCGCCGGGATTCGTGATACTGCTCGTCAAGCTTGCATGGTCATTCGCTCCCGTTATCACCAGTATTTTGAAGATACTGAGTATGCTTATTTCCCTCAGCGCGCAAGTGGATCCACCTACATTCAGGCAGAGCCTGTACCTGGACAAGGACACGTGAAGTTTAAGAAGCAAGTCACTCTTACCACGGTGATTTCCAGGGAATTGGATTCAACCATGGAGGAACTAGGGTTTTGGCAGGAGAAATATGAGGAGGCAATGAAGACAGTTCACCAGCTCAAGCGATATTTGTCGGATGATGTGGACCTACCTTCGCAGGAAGAGCTAAAGGATGCAACTCCTTCCTCACCACCTCGCAGAATGGCTAGTCGTGCCCCACCAGCTTACGTCATCCCCAACCAGGACAAGGATTAAGAACTTTATCCCCGAGTGGTTTCATAGGCATCGAGTAGTTATATCGAGTCGAATAAAATGTAATAGAGTAGCGAGAGAGAATTTTAGTGTTTGCACATCCTTTGGTTGGTTTGCTAGTTTGAATGGTGTGATGAGTGTGATTTGAATCTTTTGTAATGAGTGCCGATGTGATGCAAGGCCTGTCTTGCAACCACATCCTTATACTATACTTTTACTCCTACCTTATTAGAGATTAATTAATTAGGGTATCTCTTTATCTATCTTTTTATTTCACACCTCTTTTCCTACTTGACCTTATCATATCCTTGCACTTTACCTATATCTTCCACCCATTTTTGCTTACCGTATCCCGACCTACATCAGATGGTGAGAGGTGGGAACCGCAACATGAACAACAACCATGAGGAACAGGAGCAGCCACCCCCGCAGATCTCCATGGAACAACTCATGGCCATGCAGACACAACTTCTCCAGAACATGCACCAGACCCTGGTGCAGCCACAGCCCAACAATGTCTCAGGAGCTGCTCCCCAGCCTAGAGACAAGCTTGGAGATTTCCAATGGACCAAGCCCCCAACTTTCTCTCACTCTATGGAGCCCATAGATGCAGATGACTGGCTAAAGACTATTGGTAAGAAGCTGCAAGTCACTCAATGCAACAACAGGGAGAAGGTGTTATTTGCCGCACATCAGCTTGTTGGACCCGCTACTGATTGGTGGGATGCTTATGTTGCAGCCCATGGGGAGTCTGGTAGTATCAACTGGCATGAGTTCCAGAACAGCTTTAGGTCTCACCATGTGCCTCAGGGGTAATAAGGCTGAAGAAGAAGGAGTTCCAGGATCTGAAGTAGGGATCCATGATCGTAAGTGAGTATGTTGCTCGTTTCACCCAGTTGTCAAGGTATGCCCCAGGAGAAGTGGACATGGATGAGAAGAAGTGTGAGTGTTTTCTTGATGGGTTGAATGATGGTCTCGCCTATGCACTTGAGGCTCGTAACTATGCGAACTTTCAAGAGATGGTGGATAAAGCTCTAGTCCTAGAGAACAGAAGGTCGGGGATGGATGGCAAGCGCAAGCGAGAGCATGAAGGTCAGCAAGGAGGCAGCAACACTAGGCCTCGCATTGGATCATCCTCTGGTGGACCTGTGTTCCGCTCTGGACAGCAAAGTGAACAGGAAGGAACTCAACCTACAGGTCAGGGTTTTGTCATCCCTCAACGTCAGTTTCAACGTCCTAACTCTCAGACGCCTCCCCCGTCAGCTCAAACTCAGCAGAGGACTAATGGCAATCACACCCCAATGACCAATAGGATCTGCTACAGGTGTGGAGAAAAGGGTCACTTTGCTAACCAATGCCCCAATCCGCAGATGCGCCAACCTCCAACCCAAGATGTTGCCCCAACACCCAACCGCAATGGAAACTCTGCCCCGACAGCAGCCAGGCAGAACTCTGCGAGAGGTCGAGTCAACCAGGTTGCTTTGAAGATGCTCAGGAATCTCCAGACGTTGTTCTTGGTATGTTGCTCATAAACTCAAACCCCACTGTAGTTTTATTTGATTATAGAGCATCACATTCATTCATATCGTCCAAATATGTGGCCAAGTACAACATTCCCATCACCTTGCTCAGGAATAAGATGATAGTTTGTTCACCTGGAGGGGAATGGAAAGCAGAACATGGATGTCATAAATTAAGTGTTAGCATAAGGGGGGTAGACTTTACTACGAGTTTCATCATTTTGGATTCCAAGGGTATAGATGTGATACTCGAATCATAGACTGTGCTAGAAAGGCTGTCAAGTTGATACATCCTAATGGAGCAGAGGTGAAATATGTGACAACAACATTGCCACACGACAAGGAAATGTTAGACAAGGATGCACCCAACAAAGTGAGAGCCTAGTTTCCTTCTTTTCTTTCCCATCTTGTCCGAATCTCGGGACGAGATTCCTTTTAAGGGGGGTAGGTTTGTAACACCCTAATTTTTCAAAATTTGGAATATTTTTAAAAAAATTATAAGTAATTAAGTTATTAATATTTTGCTAAGAAAAAGAACTATATTCTAAAGAAAATAACTAAATATAGGTTATTTTTTAATTTTGTTTGTTGCAGTTATGTTGATTAATAGTTGTTGGATTTTATTATGTGTAAAAACCTATTCTAAAATTCGATTAGAAATTGTTTCGGATTTGTTTTGAAAATAGAAATAGAATGGGAAGAAGAAAAGAAAAAGAAAAAAGAAAAACCCTCTCAGCTTTGGGCCTCTCCCTCCTTCCGGCCCAGTTCCCCCTCCTCTCTTCTCCCTCCCCCGCAGCCCTCTCCGCTCCTCTCTCTCTCTCTCGGCCTTGGGCCAAAATCCGCCAAGGCCCACTCCCCTTTCCTTCCCCTCCCTCCTTTCCCCCTTTCCCACCCGCATGGGCCACCAGCGCACACGGCCCACCTTGTCACCCGGCCCAGCGCGCCCCCGGCCCACCCCACCACGCCCGCCTGAAACCCTAGCTGCGCCGCCAGCCAAGCCCGTCGCCACCGTTGCCCCGGCGTGCGCGCCAAGGCAAACCTAGGGCCATGCGCCTATAAAAGGCGGGCCCCATGCTCCCGTGCCGCCTCCCCCGTCTCGCTTCGCCCGCCAGCCACCGCCGCCACGAGCCGCGTCATCGACGCTGTCGCTCGGCCTTTCCCGACCACCTCCGGCCGCCGCGCACCCCCGGTGAGCATCTCCCGCCCCCACCGTGTCCCTCGCGCCCCTTCTCCTCGACTTCCGCGCACCAGGGCGCCGCCTCCGGCGAGCCCCGCCCTCTGCGCCGCCGTCAATGGCCACCGGTCCACGGTGGACCCGTGGACCACGGGCCAATGCCGGTCCACAGACCCAAGGACTCGATCCATGGGGTTTTTAGGGTTTATTTTTTTAATTAAATCTTGAGTAATGCTAGTTTTACACATAGGCCCCTGGACTATAATGAAATTAGGTTTTAAACTAATTTTTCTGCAGAACTTATATTTAGGCCCTTAAGTTATTAATTAATTATTTTTAATCCTCTAATTTTACAAAAACACCCCTGTACATATCTTAAATTATATTTTAGTTTTGTAATTTTACATAAACAACCGAGTACCTTCTAGTAATTCTATTTTAGCCCTAATTTTTATAAGTAATAATTTAGGTTGGGCATTTTACACCTAAGCCCCTGAACTTTTCCAAAATTACTTTCTAGTCCCTAAATTTTACACAAAATATATTTTCACCATGATATTTTATAGTTTAGTCCCTATACTTTTTATAAATTACATTTTGGTCCGTAAAATTTTCATAAATTGTATTTTACAATTTAGTCCTTATATTCTTCTAAAATTTCTTTTAGGCCCTTTAACTTGTCTATTTTTATGTTTTTAACCCTAGAACTTTAAACCTTCGTAACTTTATACTCGTAGCTCCGATTGATGCGATTCTTGCGCTCTCGTGATCGTAGCAACACGTACTTTTTCATAGTATTGTTTTCTTTGTTGTTTGTTATTGTGTGGTGTGTCATTTCTTAGTGTGTTTGTATGCTTGTGTTTCTGGTGTGACGTTGATTAGATGAACCGCTGTTAGAGAGCTTCCTGGATCTCCATCTTGAAGACTTTGAGCTGCAGTAAAGGGAACCAGGCAAGTGTCCTTGATGCATTTTGAACCTATGCTTTATATTCTCTCTATCTCTATGCATGCTTGTTAATATTTAATCCCATGTGTCATATCCTGTTCCATATTATTCCTTGTCGCTTGGGTTCTAGTGTAGCTTATTAGTAAGGGTACGTCATGCTTAGTTTGCTATGTCGGGAATGGAAGTGTCTAATGTTAATCTTGACTAATGGTTCACTTTAACATAATGATCATGTGGGATGGTTAATCCTTTTTAGCAACATGGAACCTAGGTGATCCAAGCAGGAGGATGCCAAGGATGGTGCGGGTATGCACATGTACTCGGTATAGTACTGTGGGATTGTGGTGGTACCTGCTTGGGATCACAAGGGTAGTTGGTGGAGCGGCCACCCAGGAAAACCGCGCAAAGCACAGGGTTGATGTGGGTAGGCTTGGTTTAGTATCGAGATGTCTTCCCAGTTCTGTGAGCAGTCGAGGAAGGAGGACGGGATGGTTTACTCTCGGACTCAGGCGATGGACGGTTTACTCCTAGCCACGGCGCCAGAGGGGGCTTTTGTAGGAACGGTTTAATTCCGCAGCAGTGAAACCTTAGCGTGGATTGTTTGCAAGCTGGGAAGCGCTCTGAACGACCTTGTGGTGATCTCTTGGCCTCACACCTACGGTAGTGTGATTTGGGCAATAGGGAGACTTTAGTCACTGACGGGTGATGGAATCACCAACCTATGGGTAAAGTTGTGCAATCTCTGCAGAGTGTCAAACTGTCATAACAGCCGTGCTCACGGTCATGAGCGGCCTGGATCCTCACACATTTAGTGTAACACTAGCAAATTCTAAAAATGCCAACTATTAGCATTTAGGAGTTTAATTAAATAACCTAGGACAAATTATTTTTTTTACAATAAATTAAATCAATTGTTGCATTGGCCTAGCATGACATGTTCATATAGGTTTTGTTTGCATCATGCATTTAATTTATTAATTAATTAATTACTAGGAAGAATAGAATAGAATTTTAGAGAAGAAAGGAATTAGGAAAGAAAAGAAAAAGGAGAAAAACCAGAACTGGGCCGAACCCACCCCTTCAGCCCACCCGGAGCTCTCCTCCCCTCTTCCCACTCCCCTCTTTCGGCCCAGCCGGCCCAGGCTGACTCCCCCTCCCCTTCCCTTCTTCTTTCCCCCCCCCCCCCCCGCACGGCCCAACTCCCCGCGCGGCCCAGCTCACCTCGCGGCCCAGCCCCTCTCGCTCTCTCTCTCTGACACACGGGCCCCACCCGGTTGTCTCCCTCCTCCCGCCCTTCTCTCTCCCCGCCACCGGAAACCGATGCCTCCCCGTCGATCTCCCTTCCCCGGCCTCCCCGGCTCCCATAACCGGCGAACAAGTGCGCGCGCACCCCTCTCCTTCCCCTTTCCCCCTCGCCTTCCGGCCGTTTCGGCCGTTCCCGAACCCGCGCGCATCAATGGCGCTAATGGCCATTGATGGCTGGAGAGCCCCAGCGCCGGCTCGATTCTGCCCCCCTCGGTGCCTATAACCCCCCCCCCCCCCCCCCCCCCCCCCGCCGGCACCGCACGTTCCCGCCGCCTCTCCCTCACTCTTCCGCGCCCGCTCGCGACCCCCCGGAGGCCTCCCCGCTGAGCACCAATCGCCGCCGCCACCGAGCTCCGCCGCCGACCGCCTCCCGGCCTCCCCCGCACCCGCGCGACCCGTTGGTGAGAACTGCCTCGCTCCCCTCTCCCTCCCCGCACCCTCGCGGCGAGGATTAGGTGGCCGGAGCACCATTCTGGCGAAGCTCCGGTGAGCCCCGCCGCGCGCCGCCGCCTGGACGGCCGCCGGCGACGACCTCCCCGCCCCGTTATTTTCTGGCCGTGAGGATCTTGATCCAACCGTCCAGATTACATACCCCTTTGGGGTATGTAATCGGTCCACCATGGACCCGTGGACCCTTTGGTCAATGCCAGTCCACAGAGCCCATAGACCCGGTCCATGAATTTTTAGTTCAAAATTAATTCAATTAATTCCTGGATAGTTGCAGCATTTTGCAATTAGGCCCCTGTACTTAGTTTAAATTAGATTTATACCCCTGTTTTTGTCCAGAACTGTAGAAAATTGTTTTTAAGCCAAACTTTTTTTATAAAATTATTTTTTTAGCACTTTAACTTAATAGAAACACCCCTATACATTATTAGAACTATTATTTTGACCTTGTAATTTTACAAAAACACCCCTGGACTGATTTTAATTATGTTTTAGTCCCTAGAATTATTTTAAATTATACTTTAATCCTTATTAATTGTATAAATATTATTTTAGCCCTAAAAATTTACAGGAACATCCCTGTACTTAATTTACAGGAACGTCTATGCTAGCTACTTTCCGCTGCTTGAATGTACTTTTCTTCTAGACCCACGGGTCCTTTTGTAATAAAGACACGATGTAATAATTAAAGGATATGGATAATTATTCTGTTTACCATTGATGATGTACCGTACATGTGTGTAACTTGATCCTGGGCACACGTATTGCTACACCCGTAGGCGTGTTCGGAAGGAAGAAAGTGAAGAAGTAAATCAACCTGAATGCGAGAAGACCCCAGTGATGGACGAGAAGCTTCTAGAGGAACCACAGGAAGACCCCAAGGAACCTGAAGAAGAAGAAGAACTAGAAGAATATGAGCAAGAAGAGGACCTTGAGGAACCACAAGAGGAAGAAGACCCAGAAGAGCCTGAGGACCCTGAAGATCCTAAGAATGGTGATAACTCAGAGCAGGACAAAGACCTAGCCATCCATATGGCTGAGAAGTACTGCTCTCTTGGACTAGAGGGTGAGACCTTCTCCAAGACTCTACGGAAGCTACTTGAGAAGATTGGCATCACCAACAGGCCTCAATACTTCATCAAGAAAGTGGATCGTCCTTTTCGTGAGGAATGGACAGCGGAGGTCAACATCTACGATGGCAACCGCGTCATATCTACTCACCGTGGCTGCACCCCTAGGGCTACTCGTGGGGCTGCGGTGGACGACGCTGCTTGGAGGGCACTCACTAGCCTCTGCTACACTCACCGCCATGGAATAGCAAGGACAAGTTTTGCCCACATTCCCCGTCAGAAGCCAGGCACGGAGAAGTACACCGTCGCTCCTACATAATGGTATGTGAGCACCAGGGAGATGGACGAGACTCAGGGAGTCGCGGTGGACTTAAGCCGCGCTATGGAAGCACTACAGAGGGAGAACCACACTCTTCGGAAGAGGCTGCGTGATACTGAGGATTACATAAAGCGCGACCAACGCACGGAGAAGTACACCGTCGCTCCTACATAATGGTATGTGAGCACCAGGGAGATGGACGAGACTCAGGGAGTCGCGGTGGACTTAAGCCGCGCTATGGAAGCACTACAGAGGGAGAACCACACTCTTCGGAAGAGGCTGCGTGATACTAAGGATTACATAAAGCGCGACCAACGAGTCAAGATGGGCGAGCAGAGTGACCTCTATTCCTCTAGTATCCGCACTTGGACTGCAAACTCCCCGAAGCACGCAAGTTCCCTACCTTCGGTCTCTGATGAAGTCAACTCCTATGCCTAGGAGATTCCCTTACCCATGAATAAAGATTGTAACAATCAAACGCTTAGATCGATTTACTTTCATGGTGTGATGTAATGAACTATGTGGCTTGGTTAAATAAGTGTGCTTGATGTGAGTTGTGGGATGCCTCGGCACCTTGTCCACAACCTCATCATTTGGTTGCTCATTAAATAAACTATCTTTTACTTATCATTCCTTGATACATTTAGATGGGGATCTTTCTTTTCGTTATTACCACACCTCATCCCACACTAACTCCACCACCTTTTCTATCAGATGGTTCGCACTAGAGGCCACGCTGGAGGTAGTAATCAGAACAATGAGGATGGCAATAATGCTTCGAACCTGGAGCAATTCTTGGCCATGCAGACTCAGTTCATGCAAACAATGATCCAAACTTTGGGCGCTATACAACAGAACCATAACAACCAATAGAATCACAATGCACCCCCACCTCCACCTCCACCTCCACCCCAGAATAGATTGGGGGAGTTCCTAAGGACTAGGCCACCTACCTTTTCCCAATCCAAGGATCCGATGGAAGCGGATGATTGGCTTAAGGCAATTGAGAAGAAGTTGATGATCGCTCAATGCAATGATCGAGAGAAGGTTCTCTTTACAGCTCATCAACTGTATGGTGTAGCCACAGACTAGTGGGAAGCGTATTGTAATGCTCATGCTGATGTGGAAAGCACCACTTGGATTGAGTTCAAGGATAATTTTCGCTCTCACTATGTCCCTACGGGCATTAAGTTGTTAAAAAAACAAGAATTTCAAGACCTGAGACAGGGAAGCATGTCAGTAAGTGAATACCTGAATAGGTTCATCCAGCTGTCCAGGTATGCTCCTGAGGATGTGAACACCGATGGGAAGAAGAAATATATGTTTATGAGGGGATTGCAAAATGACATCCAGTTTCAGTTGATAAACAATGACTATGTAAACTTCCAAAAACTGGTGGACAAGGCCATTGTCGTGGAGAACAAGCGCAATGAGATTTAGAGGGAAGGCAAGAGGAAGATGCCATTCCAAGGACAATCATCTGGTAGTAACACTCGCCCCCGTATGATGCCATCTCCCAACCCATACCACCGTGCTCCCAACACTGTCAGGCCACCTATGCAAGCTCCACGCCCCAACTTTCCAATGCAACGCTCCAACTACCAGGCACCTTGCCCTAACCAGCAGCAGGCATCTCGCCCCACCTATCAGCAAGCACCCCATCCTACCGCCCCAACAGCTCCACAAAACCACAACCGCCCAACCTCTGGAAACACTAATGGTGTGAAGCATGGATGTTATCACTGCGGACAGGAAGGTCACTTCATGGGACAGTGTGCTCAACGGAACAACGCACCAAGGCAAGCCCCAACTAACATGCTCCCAGGCAATCGAGGACAGCAGAATTATGCTCGAGGGCGTGTCAATCATGTCACTACTGAGGAAGCTGAGCAAGCTACAGATGTGGTGCTCGGTATGTTCTTAGCTAACTCTCAACGTGCAATCATTTTGTTTGATTCAGGAGCATCACATTCATTCATAACATCCACATATGTGGCAAAGCACAACCTACCGATTGCTCTTATGAAGCATACAATGCTAGTTAGCTCTCCTGGTGGAGAAATGAGAACCAATCAAATATGCCCAAAGGTCGCCCTTAAAATAAGGGGGGTAGACTTCTCAGCTAATCTCATAATCCTAGACTCCAAGGGGATAGACATAATACTTGGAATGGATTGGTTACGCAAGTATGATGGAGTGATACAATGCGCCAAGCAGTCGGTACAGCTGACTAGTATAGAGGGTACCAAGGTTGAGTTCGTAGCAGCCAACTCTACTGCCAAGGAGGTCATACTAAACCAAACCACCGGCACACCCATAGAAGAGATACGGGTGATTTATGATTTCCCTGATGTCTTTCCTGAAGAACTTCTAGGTATGCCACCAGACCATGACATAGAGTTTGTTATCGACTTAATACCAGGAACTGCTCCTATATCTAAGAGGCCCTATAGGATGCCAGTTAATGAGTTGGTAGAACTAAAGAAGCAATTACATGAGATGCTAGAGAAAGGTTTCATTCGCCCTAGTTCCTCACCTTGGGGAGCTCCAGTACTCTTTATCGAGAAGAAGGATAAGACTCAGAGGATGTGTGTGGACTATTGTTCTCTTAATGATGTGACCATCAAGAATAAGTATCCCCTACCACGGATTGAAGAATTGTTCAATCAGATGAAAGGAGCTTGTGTATTCTCCAAGATTGATCTGCGATCTGGGTATCACCAATTGAAGATCAGACCATCAGACATACCCAAGACGGCTTTCCGAACAAGATATGGGTTATATGAGTATACGGTAATGTCATTTGGGTTGACCAATGCACCGGCCTACTTCATGTACCTTATGAACAAGGTGTTCATGAAATACTTGGATAAGTTTGTTGTGGTTTTCATTGATGACATCTTGGTGTTTTCAAAGAATGAAGAAGAGCATGAGGAACACCTGAGGCTAGTTCTAGAGAAGCTATGTGAACACCAGCTATATGCCATATTGAGTAAGTGTGAATTCTGGCTGAAGGAGGTAGCATTTCTCGGTCATGTGATCTCTGCTGGAGGAGTGTCAGTTGATCCAGGCAAGGTAAAGGATGTTCTAGACTGGAAACCACCACAGACAGTAAAGGGGATTAGAAGTTTTCTTGGATTAGTCGGATACTATCGGTGATTCATAAAGGACTTCTCCAAGATAGCAAAGCCAATGATGACACTATTAGGGAAGGACAAGAGTTTCAAATGGATTCCGCGTTGTCAAGCCAATTTTGAAGAATTGAAGAAGAGATTAACGTCAGCCCCTGTCTTAATCTTACCTGACATCAGTAAGAGTTTCGACATATACTGTGACACATCCAGGCAAGGACTAGGATGTGTGCTCATGCAGGAAGGTCATGTTGTGGCATATGCCTCTAGGAAATTACGGAAGCACGAAGAGAAGTACCCAACACACGATTTGGAATTAGCGGCAGTGGTACATGCTCTGAAGATTTGGAGGCACTACATTCTTGGTCACCATTGTGAGATCTATACGGATCACAAGAGTCTCAAGTACATATTCACTCAGACGGAGTTGAACCTAAGACAACGACGTTGGTTAGAGTTGATTAAGGACTATGATGTGGGTATTAACTATCATCCAGGGAAGGTGAATGTTGTTGCGGATGCCCTGAGTAGAAAGACCTATTGCAGTCAGTTAATCGTGGAAAGACTACCGCCAGAGCTCTGCAAGGAGTTTGAGCGACTAAACCTTGGGTTTTTGAATGAGTTAGAGACCGTTGCAATGGAAGTGGAACCAACTCTCGACGAAGAAATCTGCAAGGGACAGCTAGAAGATGAGAAGCTAAGTGAGATCAGAAAGCTCATTAAGGAAGGAAAAGCTACCGACTTCACAGAAGATGAGAAGGGTACTATATGGATAGGTAAACGAATATGTGTGCCAGACAAGAAGCCCCTTCGTGACATAATCCTATGAGAAGCACACGATTCTGCATATTCCATTCATCCAGGAAGTACTAAGATGTATCAAGATTTGAAGACTCGTTATTGGTGGCAGGGCATGAAGCGTGATGTCGCAGAGTATGTTGCGGTATGTGACACATGTCAACGTGTCAAGGCAGAACACCAACGACCCGCCGGATTACTTCAACCTCTAAAGATTCCTGAATGGAAATGGGAACAAGTTAGTATGGACTTCATAGTTGGATTACCACGTACAAAGTCAGGATATGATTCTATATGGGTTATAGTTGATCGTTTAACCAAGGTGGCATGCTTCATTCCCATCAAGACAACGTATAGTGGTGCGAAGTTGGTAGAACTATACATGTCAAGGATAGTGTGTTTACATGGAGTCCCTAAGAAGATAGTATCTGACAGAGGCTCTCAGTTCACCTTGAGGTTTTGGGAGAAGGTACATGAATCTCTTGGCACCAAGTTGAACTTCAGCTCTGCATATCACCCTCAAACTGATGGACAGACCGAAAGGACAAACCAGATACTCGAAGACATGTTGAGAGCTTGTGCGTTGAAATATGGAAAGAGTTGGGACAAGAGCTTACCCTACGCGGAATTTTCTTACAACAACAGTTATCAAGCAAGTATAGAGATGGCGCCTTTCGAGTTCTTATATGGAAGAAAGTGTAGGACACCTCTGTTCTGGAACGAGACAGGAGAGAACCAAGTCTTCGGACCTTAGATACTACAAGAAGCAGAAAGACAAGTTAAGATTGTACGCGAGAACCTAAAGGTTGCACAGTCAAGGTAGAAAAGCTACGCCAATCGTAGGCGAAGAGACCTATCCTTCGAGATTGGAGATTTCATGTATCTCAAGGTATCACCCATGAGGGGTGTTAGACGCTTCAAAGTCAACGGGAAGTTAGCACCACGTTACATCGGCACCTTCAAGATTCTTGATAGAAGAGGAGAAGTTGCATATCAGTTGGAGCTACCCTCGCATCTCACGGATGTGCATGATGTGTTCCATGTGTCCCAATGAAAGAAGTGCTTAAGACTACCTGAAGAACAACTCCCTGTTGATGAAATAGACCTTCGGAAAGACCTCACATATACGGAACAACCAGTCAAGATTCTAGAAGTCGTTGAGAGAGTTACAAGAAACAAGGTGATCCGAATGTGCAAAGTGCTCTGGAACCATCACACCGAAGAAGAAGCCACCTGGGAGCGTGAAGAAGAATTAAAAGCCGAGTTTCCCCACCTCTTCACTGATCTTTCCGAATCTCGAGGGCGAGATTCATTGTAAGGGGGGTAGGTTTGTAACACCCTACTTTTGCAAATTCTAAAAATGCCAACTATTAGCATTTAGGAGTTTAATTAAATAACCTAGGACAAATTATTTTTTTTACAATAAATTAAATCAATTGTTGCATTGGCTTAGCATGACATGTTCATATAGGTTTTGTTTGCATCATGCATTTAGTTTATTAATTAATTAATTACTAGGAAGAATAGAATAGAATTTTAGAGAAGAAAGGAATTAGGAAAGAAAAGAAAAAGGAGAAAAACCAGAACTGGGCCGAACCCACCCCTTCAGCCCACCCGGAGCTCTCCTCCCCTCTCCCCACTCCCCTCTTTCGGCCCAACCGGCCTAGTCGATCTCCCTTCCCCGGCCTCCTTGTCGATCTCCCTTCCCCGGCCTCCCCGGTTCCCGTAACCGGCGCACAAGCGCGTGCGCACCCCTCCCCTTCCCCTTTCCCCCCGCCTTCCGGCCGTTTCGGCCGTTCCCGAACCCGCGCACATCAACGACGCTAATGGCCATTGATGGCCGGAGAGCCCCAGCGCCGGCTCGATTCCGCCCCCCTCGGTGCCTATAAACCCCCCGCCCACCGGCACCGCACGTTCCCGCCGCCTCTCCCCCACTCTTCCCCGCCTGCTCGCGACCCCCCGGAGGCCTCCCCGCCGAGCATCGATCGCCGCCGCCATCGAGCTCCGCCGCCGATCGCCTCCCGGCCTCCCCCGCACCCGCACGACCCGTCGGTTAGAACCGCCTCACTCCCCTCTCCCTCCCCGCGCCCTCGCTGCGAGAATTAGGTGGCCAGAGCGCCATTCCGGTGAAGCTCCGGCGAGCCCCGCCGTGCACCGCCGCCCTGGACGGCCGTTGGATCTTGATCCAACCGTCCAGATTATATGTAATCGGTCCACCATGGACCCGTGGACCCTTCGGTCAATGCCAGTCCATAGAGCCCATAGACCCGGTCCATGAATTTTCAGTTCAAAATTAATTCAATTAATTCCTGGATAATTGCAGCATTTTGCAATTAGGCCCCTGTACTTAGTTTAAATTAGATTTATACCCCTGTTTTTGTCCAGAACTGTAGAAAATTGTTTTTAAGCCCAAATTTTTTTATAAAATTATTTTTTAGCACTTCAACTTAATAGAAACACCCGTATACATTATTAGAACTATTATTTTGACCTTGTAATTTTACAAAAACACCCCTAGACTGATTTTAATTATGTTTTAGTCCCTAGAATTATTTTAAATTATACTTTAATCCTTATTAATTGTACAAATACTATTTTTGCCCTTAAAATTTACAGAAACATCCCTGTACTTAATTTTAATTATAATTTGGTCCTGTCTTTTTTTACACTTAACCCCCTACACTTATTATTAATTATGTTTAAGTTATAAAGTTTTGCACAAACAACCTTATACTTTTTAGTAATTATTTTTCTGTCCTAATAATTTACACTTTAGTCCCTGTAATTTTATAAAATTACAAATAGGTCCTTAAAAGCCCCTATTTTTACCCTTTTGCCCTAAAACTTCAAACTAGCATAACTTTTTACTCGTAACTCCAAATTAGGTGATTCTTGCGCTAAAATTCTCGTAGGAGCATAACCTTTGCATTCATTGCATCTACATATTGTTTTTCCTATGTTGCATATTGTGTATTGATTTTTGTATGTTTTGCTTGTGTCAGTATTTCGTTACATAAAGGCGAGCATACACAAGGACCACCCTACGAGGACTTTCAGGAGAGGGAATTTGAGGGGATAGAGCAGCCTTCCGTGTAGGACGAAGGCAAGTGTCCTTGATGCATTTTGCACCTATTGAAATATTACTATAGAATTGCATGCTTGTGTCAATTTATTGGGAACCTATTGTTAGGGTTTTCCTAGTATTGTTTTACCCTGTTCCTGGTCGCCTCAAAACAATGGGTGAGTTGTGGGTAGAAAATGCTTAGATGGCTTATGGGATGTGGGTTGACATTAATGTTGATTAATGAACAGTGTCACGTGGGAAATATTTGGTAAATTTTTAGCAACATGGCTTAGGGATCTATGCAAGCCAGGTGGAAAGGATGTGGTGCCGTGGGCACATGGTTGTGGTGGTAGGCTTGTTGTAGATCCTAGGAACCGGTTCTTGGAGTGACAACCCAGGAATATAGTGCCATCACAAAACCGACATGGGTAAGGCTTGGCCTAGTAATTAGGTGTTCTCCCAGTGTCGGTGCAGCATTTGGTGGAGCGGGGAATGGAAGTCGAGAGGACTGTCCTTGCATCCGAAAGGCTCAAGAGGGGGCTCCTGGGGTGATGAGCTGCTTGTTGAAGGGCTATCACTTATGGACGGGAGTTGAACCTTAGTGGCTAGCATGTACTGGGAGACCCTTTGGAAAAGCCTCGTAGTGAAACCCTGCCACACAACAAAGGAAGTGTGTAATGCGGGTCACGTTCACGGGCACCAAGGGAATCACGACTTGTGCATAAAGTGGTACAAACTCTGCAGAGTATCAAAGTATCATGATAGTCGTGCTCATGGTCAAGAGCGGCCTAGAATCCTCACGAGATTAGTTGGGTATGAATGGGTTTGGTTGGAAAGAGGGGATGGATTGAGACTTGGTTAGTATAGCACCTTGTGAAATCATGGTTGGGATGACCCTACGTAGTAAATAGGAGGCTTAATTAAAAGCTCATGCAACCCACTCTATAAAGCCTTTTTCTTGACTATAGCCCCATGTCATCTTTTCCCCCACTTGTTGAGTACGACACGTACTCACCCTTGCTATACCCTGTTGACATTCAGCCCAAGGAGAAGATTGGAGCCACTATGAAGATGAAGAAAGCGAGTACTAGGCGATGATCCACCAGTCGATGCCTGTGGAGTTTGGGACGTCTACGCTAGCTACTTTCCGCTGCTTGAATGTACTTTTCTTCTAGACCCACGGGTCCTTTTGTAATAAAGACATGATGTAATAATTAAAGGATATGGATAATTATTCTGTTTACCATTGATGATGTACCGTACGTGTGTATAACTTCATCCTAGGCACACGTATGGCTACACCCGTTTTGCTTCTTAAAATGGGTGTTACATTTAGGAAGGTGGTTTATGGGTGGACTTGGTGGGTAGCCATGTTTGGTTTGGGTGGTGTAACCCTTGGTTTGCTACAGGCGGTGTAACCTGTAGTGTGGTTTCATATGGGCCGTTTAACCCATGATTTGCTACAGGCGGTGTAACCTGTAGTGTGGTTTCATATGGGCGGTTTAACCCATGGTTGGCTACAGGTGGTTTAACGTGTAGTGTTGGACAGATGAGATAATTGGTGGGAACTTTTCACCTAGTGAATAGGATGGCTTTTCTACTAGGTGTAGGTGCTCATTTATGCAAATGAACCATTGTGTTAGCTTTTCTTCTATTAAGCTTGCATGTCATATTTTACCCCACTTGCTGAGTACGGCATGTGCTCACCCTTGTTATTTCCCTTTGTTGTTGTACTATAAATTGCTGCTCAGAAGATGAAGAGATGGACTACATTGATGAAGACTACTACTAGGTGTGCGTGCCCCCAGTCGATTGCCTGTGGTGTTATGGTGTCTTCCGCTGTTATTCTACAAGAGAGTCATACTTAGTCTTTAAAGACAATTATTTATGTAATAATGGTATGCTTCATTAATGACATTGGTTATACTGTTATTCACTTTACTGTCGATATGTGTGAAACTTGTTCCTAGGCACACATATGATAAGCACTTGGTTTTGTCCTTAAAACCAGGTGTGACAGAAGCCGACCGACACGACTTGGAGCACAAGGCATGTAGAGATAGACTTTCTATGTAAATTCTTGTGGATTACGACTAGGACTCTTCATGTACCCCCCTGCCGACCGGATATATAAGGCGTAGGATACCCCCCATCGAGGGACAAGCTCACAAGTTCTCAAGTAGACAAGCAATTAGACACAACATCAATATAATACATAGAACACATGATGTAGGGTTTTTACTCTCAATGAGAGGGCCCGAATCTGTATAACTCGGTGTCTTGTGTTACCATCGTAGTTCTTAGTCTCGATGTAGCCCTATATATTTATTGCCAATCTCAAGCTTTGGCAGTTAGCGCGCCAGGTAGGGGACAAGGCTCGCCGGGATTCTCCATCGACTACGATGGCCGAAATTCCCATCATTCAGTACTCACCGAACTTCAAGATCTCTTTGGTTTGCTCGACTTCACAGTCGGTGACAACGGAGCCCTAGGTCTGGAGCAGCACAGGTCTGACTTGGCTGCAACCGTCTCTATGGCGTGATCACTGAGTTCATCAGATCTGATCCCCACATTGGTCCCACTCGGATCTGAGGAAGAAGATCCTTCCTTCGGGAATGATTCAAAATCAGATCATTCCTTTAATGAGGACTCGATCGGATCCGCTTATACATATCCCCATACTGTCAACATGGTGGATATAACAGATCCTACGGATGGAGACCAAGATGGTGACCAAGACGGTGAACAAGAAGGTAACCCCATCGACGGCCACCTGAGACAACCAACCATAGGAGGACAACAGGAGGAGAACCCTCCAGTTGATAACTTATCGGTCCGTCACCGCCGTCGATCAAGAGAGTTGCGCGGTTCACGCAACACACGCTGACTGGATCTTGGTCCAGAACTCGAAGTGGATGGCATCAAGGTTTACCACACTCCTCAGAATAACATCACCGGGGCCAAAACTTTGCTTGACACTCTAATGGTCGATGCGAATTATCAGACCCCTACGATGCAAAAGGCGGTGGCTATGCTTAACGCTCCTGCAGCTCAAGAGGCCGCAAAATCTCAGTCGGTCACAAGTTCTAGTCACGCGTCTTCACGAGGTCGGCATGGGCGTGAAGATCTAAGAAATTCCCTCAGTATCCGTGATGGACGAGATACCATCAACTCTCACTACGAAGAACGCGCTCGGGACAACCGATGCTATGAGGAAGAACGCCGTGATTGGAGAAAGGATGATCGACGGAACAACCGACGAGAGGACCGTCAATATCCTCCTCCAAGAGGCGACCGCGATGACCGATGTCGACATGACGATCGGGATCGGTGCGATAATGATGATAATGACCATCGGCGACATCGTCATGACAATGATGTAGGTCCATGACACGGTCACCGTCCAACTCCGTCCCCAGACTGGCATAGGCGATCGCCGACGCCTACCGACGACAAGATCGATGACATCAAAGCTTACATCCCTAGGCTTCACATACCTCGATTGCCAAGAGGATTCAAGCTGGTCCCCATCGAAAAATACGATGGTCAGACCAACCCCTGAGAGTGGCTGCAGCTCTATAGCACGGCGATTCGATCGACTGGAGGTGATTCCTACGTAATGGCTAATTACCTTCCAGTCTGCCTAGATCCTGCCGTTTGGATATGGCTGACATCTCTCCAGAGGAGTCAATCATGTCTTAGGGAGACCTCAACAGGAAGCTCATAGAAAGCTTCCAAGCTACCTGCAATCGACCGGGCAACCACTTCGACCTCACTCGGATCAAGTAGGAGACCGACGAACCTCTTTGTGACTACATCAAGTGATTTGCGCTAAGAATACTGAGATCCCCAATGTCCCGGACCAACAAATTATTACTGCCTTCCAAGGAGGAATCCACAGTGATGATTTGGTTCGAGAGATCGGTCGGAGGAATCATGACCTCAAACTGACCGCTCAAGAGTGCTTCGCGATCGCTGACAAATTCGCATCTGGTGAGTCGGCATTAGATGACATCTGGGGAAAAGGCAAGGAGAAGCAATCAAACAAGCCCGAGTCCTCCAAGAAGGACAAGAAGAGGAAGTCTGACAATGCGGTTCACACGGTGGACCAACTTCAGAAGAACCCTCGACCAAATCAACCATCCACGGATGAGCTGCTGAGTGGCCTGTGCCTTTGGCATCCAAAGGGAAACCACAAAAGCGAAGGATTGCTATCGTCTGAAGGGTTTTGCAACAGCTGCGCTTAAGGTGGTTAAAGATCCCCTGAGGCGCAATAGCAAAGACAAGACCAAGGATGATGGCGACAAGGATGATTCAGGAGAGTTCCAGGAGCCCCATAAGGAAGTCAACTTCATCTTCGGTGGCCCGGATGCCTATGTGTCCAAGCGCAAGCAGAAGCTGGAACTTCGGGAGATCAATTCAGTGGAACTAGCTGCGCCTCAATTCATGAGGTGGTCTGAGGTGCCAATCACCTTTGATCGGTCGGATCATCCCAAGAATATCCCGAAGCCGGGTCGATATCCGCTGGTGCTTGCTGCTATGATGAAGGAGGTAAAGTTCATCAAAGTACTCATTGATGGAGGAAGCAGTTTGGACTTAATCTTCACCAAGACTCTTAAAGAGCTCGGTCTATCGGTCAATGATCTTCAACCGAGTTCTTCACCTTTCCATAGGATTATGCCTGGCAAGACTTTAGTTCCTATTGGACAGGTCAGTCTGCCGGTCACCTTTGGCACCTGTGAAAACTTCAGGACCGAGTACATTCTCTTCCAAGTGGTGGATTTTGACTCAGCATATCATGCTATCATCGGTCGACCGGCGATGGCTAAATTCATGGCTGTCCCGCATTATCCATATCTCACCCTCAAGATGCCAGGCCCGACCGGAATAATCTCCCTCCACTCTGATCTTCGGAATTCTTTTGATTGCGATGTGTAGAGTTGTGAGATGGCCAATAAATAGTTGATGCTGTCTGACCAGAAGGAGATCCAAAAGGCAGTCGGCGTGGAGGAGCAGACTGGAGCGGCGGTTCCAACAAAAAAGCCCACCAAAGACAAGATTCAGACCGATGATATCCAAACCAAGGAAATCTACTCGATCCTGAGGACCCCAACCTCAACGAGAAATAGGAACTCACGCTCACTCTTTTCCTCCAGGAAAATAGGGACATCTTTGCATGGAAACCATCTGACATGCCGGGAGTTCCTAGGGAAAAGATTGAGCATATGTTAAGGGTACCTCTAGGGGTTACCCCTGTTCGGCAGAGGCATAGAAAATTCGCACAAGACCGCAAGGACGCCATGAAGGAGATAGTTAGACTATTAGATGCTAAGTTTATAAAGGAGGTGTATCATCCCGACTGGTTAGCAAATCCAGTCCTTGTATCCAAGAAGAATAAAGAGTGGAGGATGTGTGTTGATTATACCGATCTCAATAAGGTCTGTCCTAAAGACCCCTTCGCTCTTCCTCGTATTGATCAGATTGTAGACTCAACAGCCGGGTGTGGGCTCTTAAGCTTTTTGGATGCCTATTCAGGCTATCACCAGATCCCACTGAAGGTCAAAGATCATATTAAAACTTCCTTTATAACACCATTCGGCACCTATTGCTATATCATAATGCCTTTCGGTCTGAAGAACGCTGGGTGACTTACCAACGGGGTATTCAACGCTGCCTTGCAACTCAGATCGGTCGGAACGCAGAAGCGTATGTTGATGACATCGTTGTCAAGACTCGAAACATCGAGGAACTTCTTTATGACCTGGCAGAAAACTTCAACAATCTGAGGCATTATTCAATGAAGCCGAATCCTAAGAAGTGTGTTTTTGGGGTTCCTTCGAGAAATTTACTCGGTTACATCGTTTCGAAACGAGGTATAGAGGCTAACCCGGATAAAATCAAGGCGATCCTTGATATGGGGCCACCTAATTCTCAAAGGGATGTTCAGAAGCTGACCGGATGCATGGCGTCCCTGAGTCACTTTATTTCCCGACTGGGGGTTAGAGGGTTACCACTCTTCCGATTGCTTAAAAAGCAGGAGGACTTATTTTGGACTAAAGAGGCGCAATCGGTATTAGATGAGTTGAAGGTTTACCTCAGCAACCTTCCAGTATTAGTGCCTCTGGAGCCAGGAGAAAAACTTCAACTTTACATATCGGCCACAACTCAGGTTGTGAGTACTGTTTTAACAGTTGACCGAGAAGAAGAGGGACATATACAAAAAGTTCAACACCCGGTCTATTTTGTGAGTGAGGTCCTCGGAGCCTCCAAGACAAGGTATCAACAGATCTTGAAGTTTTTGTATGCATTGTTGATCACCTCCAGGAAGTTAAAGCATTATTTTCAAGCTCATCCAATCGAAGTCCAGACTTCCTTCGCGCTCGGCACAATGCTACACAAAAGGAAAAATTGCCAAGTGGGTAGTCAAACTTGGTCAATATACCATTATGTTCGCGCCTCGGTCGGCTATAAAGGGACAAGTGTTAGCTGATGTCGTTGCCGAGTGGACAGAGATTCAAAATCCACCTACTACACAAGATATCAAGTATTAGAAAATGTACTTTGATGGATCTCTTCAATTATAGGGAGCTGGTGCAAGAGTTTTGTTTGTCTCACCCACTGGAGAGAAGCTTTGATATGTCCTTCAGGTGATGTTTCGCGCGTCCAATAACGTTGCGGAGTATGAAGCCCTTCTACATGGTCTGCGCATTACCGCGTCACTCGGCGTCAAGCGCCTTGACATCTTTGGTGACTCGGCTTTGGTCATTAATCAGGTCACTAAGGATTGGAACTGTGTGGATGACAATATGAGTGCTTACTGTCAAGAAGTAAGGAAGCTTGAAGACAAATTCGATGGATTGAAGTTCACGCATGTTCTTCGAGACAACAACCAAGCGGCCGATGAATTGGCCAAGATGGGGTCATCCCGGTCAGTGGTCCCGCCAGGTGTTTTCTTACCCACTCTGGATTCGCCCATGATTTCTCCTCGGTCAGATGTACTAATGAGTGTTGTCACTGATCTTGTTGGGGATGACAACATGGAGACCGACTGGCGCGACCTGCTCATCCAATATTTGGACAAGGGAACGCTGCCTTCGGATCCTAATGAGCAACGGAGGTTAGAGACCCAATGCCAAGGATATCTTTTGGTGGGAGACCAACTCTATAAAAGAGGAGGTTCAATTCATCTTGATGAGATGCATCTCGATACCAGAAGGCCAGAAGTTGGTAGAAGAAATTCATTCCAGGATATGTGGTAATCATGCGGCTTCCAAGACTTTGGTTGGCAAAGCTTTCCGGCAAGGGTTTTATTGGCCCACGGCGATCGAAGACGCACACCAGGTCGTTCGGAAGTGTGAAGGTTGTCAATTCTTCGCTCAACAAACGCATGTGCCTTCACAACAACTTTAGATGATACCTTTGACTTGGCCCTTTGCTATCTGGGGGCTTGATATTGTCAGTCCTTTCAAAAAGGTTCTAGGCGGATTCTCTTATCTATTTGTTGCTATTGATAAATTCACCAAGTGGATCGAAGCAAAACCGGTCGGCAAGATAACATCGAAGAAGACAATCGAGTTTGTCAAGGATATCTTCACTCGGTCTGGGGTTCCTCATGATATCATCACCGATAATGGCACACAATTCACGTCAGTGAGTTCCGTGACTTTGCCGATGAGATGGGAATAAAAATCCACTTTGCATCAGTGGCTCATCCTCAAAGCAATGGGCAGGTCGAATGGGCCAATGGTATGATTCTTCAAGGATTAAAACCACGGATATTTGACAGGCTTAAGCCTTATGCCGGTCGGTGGGTCAAAGAATTACCTTCAGTTCTTTGGGGGCTTCGCACAAAAACCAGTCAGGCAACTGGTCAGTCACCTTTCTTATTGGTCTATGGCTCAGAAGCTACGTTGCCGACCGAGGTCAGCCTTGTTTCAGCATGGGTTCAGGCGTATGATGAATAGCTTTCTGAGGAGAACTGAGAGATCAATTTGATTGCAGCAGAGGAGTTGCATGATCGCGCTCTATTTCGGTCGGCACTTTACAAGCAAGGCTTGCGTCAATATTATGATAAAAATGTACGTAATCGCCACTTCCAAGTTGGAGATTTAGTGCTTTGCCGAGTGCTTCGCTGAGTGCAGTCAATGAAAAATCCACCTACTAGGTGTAGGTATAGCCCCTGACTCAGAAGGTATTTAGATCACAAAATATCTTGTGAGTCAAAAATAATAACATCATATATAAATCTTGATCTACCACTTTCCCCGGCTGATTCGATGAGGAGTTTTAATACGGTAGCCCCCAAGATTGGTTCTACCACTCCCCCCAACTAACAAAAGGAACCATTGGTACTAATGAATCCGAGTGATACTTGATCAAATATATCAAGCATAGCAGTTATACAAATATCCGGATGATACTTGATCCAATATAACAAATACGAGAGCAATAAAAAATATCCAAGCAATACTTGATTAAATATAATAAGTTATAGCAGCCTCCGGGCATGATTCCGAGTGAAAAATAACAACTCTTGTAGGGCTCTCCAATATTGAGTAAAAGCATAAGTAATCAATAATGTCCGAGTGATCCAATAATACGGTCGAATGATATAACGACTTGAGACAAGAAGGCCGAGTGATCTAATAATAATTTTGGATGATCCTATAACTCGGGATAACAAAACCGAGTGATGTCAATGAAGTAGCTCAGTTGATATAGCTACTATAATCTATAAAAATAATGTATTCAATAAATAATATATTAATAAAACCAATAATATATTCAATAAGTAATACATATATAAAACAAACAATATACTCAAAAGATAATACATTGATAAAACAAACAATGTATTCAATAGGT
This sequence comes from Eleusine coracana subsp. coracana, assembly GCA_032690845.1. Classification (NCBI taxonomy): domain Eukaryota; kingdom Viridiplantae; phylum Streptophyta; class Magnoliopsida; order Poales; family Poaceae; genus Eleusine; species Eleusine coracana. Next base: position 48,569,418 of record CM064430.1, read on the forward strand.
AGTACACTGATAAATCAAACAATATATTCAATATGTGATACATAAATAAAATAACAATATTGATCCATTGTCAGAAATGCAATAGATACTTGGGTTGTATTGGATGATTAAGTACTGTATGAACTCAAGCCTAGCTCTCACAACCAGTAAATATTAGGTACTAATACTACTAAACGACTTCCTTAACATTCAATATGAAGCATGGAGACTAAGAACTCACTCTGATCAACATGCGAGTCAAGGTAAAAAGTCGCCCCGGTCCTCAATAAACAACATGAACTATGGAGACTAAGAACTCACTCTATCAAGCATATGCGAGTTAAGGTAATACCGAGTCTAATGCATCAAGATTATGCAAAAAGAAATCATCCCTAAATTAAAGAACCTACGGCCTTTAATTAGATGAATAAAACTGAAATTATAAAAATACTTAGCTGCTTAATATCCATCGAGCTAAAGATGAGCCCTCGACATAACAGCTCAAAAGGTCCTAGGGATCAAAATTCTAGAAATCATGAGTAGTTGATCATGGCCGAATGATCCAATAACTCAGCGCTCCATGACTGAGTGATATCAATAAGATAACTGTAATACAAGAACATAAATAATGTAGTTATATGTAAAATTAATATAAAGCATTAATGAAACAAAATCTTTAATATCTAAATCTGTTGGATTTCTGTTATTCGTCTAAGGCTTATGTTTGCTTAGAGTACTGATCATTCAACCAACAGACATAAAAAATTTAAACAAGGTTCATCAGAAGAACAATGTGCATAACGATTTTGACAAAAGACATAAGCCAAAGAGCTAGACTAACCAATTTGGGTAATGGAAGTCAGACATGCAACTAAGAAAATCAGCTAACTCCTCCTAATACCACTTATGTACCGCTAAAACTCATTCGGCCAAACATGTACGAGTCAAAATCAATCGAGAAAAATTATTAACCAATATTGTCAAGGCAAAAAGATGAGTCCAAAAGAAACTCAAAACTATCACCGTAAGATGAAGAAACTACAGCTTTTAAATTAAGCTCATATGTATAAAAAACTATAAATTTTACTTAGCTTTGATATTCAACAAATTGTAGACGAGCCATACGAAAGCTCCTGAGTGTGTGGCTTGATCATCAATGCGAGTATCCCAATTGCCATGTTGCCTTGCTAAGTGATTAATCGAGTCACCGGTTGACAAGTCTTTGTCGACAAGGATGTCTAACAACCGAGTGCCCAAGCAACCAAACCATAGCCCTTAAGTCATTGAATAGTCTTATGCCCAATTCAAAATTTATGAACACACAGCATTGGCTTGCACACGCGTCAGGCAAATAAGTGTGTGTACATGCAAAATCAAATACATGCATAATTAGTATTCTATGTCATGCAAATTAATATATTATAAGATAAAATATGATAAAGAACCAAAAAAGAAAAGGTTCTGCAGCTTGGGCTCGTAGTTGAACAAAATCATGATTAGTTTCCCAATACTCCCGCTATTTGAACCAAGTACGCCAAACTTGGAGATCAGAAGGTTTAGTAATTGAAAAATCCAAATAAATGTATTCCAAAAATAACTGATCAATAAAATTCCAGTTGAATATTTCCATAATATAAATGCTTCCGATAATATACTCATTGATTAATCAAAATCCGGATGAATATCCGAATAGAATATCTAGATAATCGATAAATATTCTGATAACCATAATATTCCTGATGAATGTTCAGATAATTGATAAGATTCCAGATGATCATAATATTCGTACAAGCAACAAGAAAAATAAGATTGAGAAACATGCTACCATGTGCAATTGGGGTATACAAAGATAAGCTCAGAAAAACAAATAATAAAGGAGTGTGTAACATATACCCAATAACCGATTGACATGATATCAAACTAAAATATATCTGAATTTGAAGCTATAAAAGAATCACTTAGCTCTTTGATAGTCAATAAGTCAAGAATAAGCCCCCAAGCATACTGCTAGATCATAAAGCCAACAATTATGTCGCCGAGTGATTTGTCGAGTCAACGAGTGGTTTTGAATGCTTGAGTGACTCAAAGCGTCACCAGTGTGCTTATGCCTTCAACCGTGTAGATGAGCCATTGCATCGCCGAGTTTCTGACCTATCAGTCGAGTGGACAACCGGCCTAACCATCTTGATTACCCGCCTTTTTCATAGCAACAAGCACCTGATTTGATCTGACAAATGCGATATAGCTAACCACAGTGCAGATGGTCAACTCATAGATGCAAAAGGATAAGTGCAAAAGAGGCCCAAAACCATCACCGCAAGATTAAGAACCTACGACCTTCAAATTGAGTTTGTACAAATAAAAAATTATAAAAATAACTTAGCTTTTCAAGCATCGACGATCCATAGATGAGCCTCCAATACACTGTTTGATTGTTGAATTGAGTCGAACCGAGCCGCCATGTTATCTTGTCGAGTGATTAATCACATCGCCGAGTGGCTGGCAAGTCTCTAAATCATAAGCTGCCAAGTCATCATGTTATCGACATAATAGCTAAGTCAGCAAGTACTTAGCCGAGTAGTCGGGATGACAGGCATGGGCCATGATCTGACGAGTCACCAAGTACTCAACCGAGTAGTCGGGATGGCATGCATGGGCCACGATCTGATCTCCAACCTTGATCATAGTGATCGACTTGTACTGAGTGACCGGCCAAATTTCCGAGCTACTGTATTGCCTAGTGGCCAAGTCACCAAGCTCCAAATCCACAAGTCGGATCTCATACTCGATCACGAGTTAGAGTCATAGTAGTGCTGGCCAAGCTGCCTATGTGCCGAATCGTCATGCCATGCTGCATCGGTTCTATCTGGGCCAAAGTACTAATCGATCTAATCCAGACGCCGCTCACGATCTGGTCGTTAGCCAAGTTTTGATTTGTCTTGTTGATATGACATAACCTGGATCTCATGCCATCGATAGTGACACGTTCATGCAAAAAACAAAATTGAAACAACATAACGTGCATGAATAATTCACTAATAAAATTGATTACTCCTATATAGAATAAAATAATATGGAAAAAGACTTCCCTGGTGAACACGTGAAGACCTCTAAGGCACGGCAAGTCGGCAATGAATGCTAATGCACCTTGCACAGCCACGTGAAGCCAAGCCATCTTCCTGCTCTTCGCTCTTAAGATATGATAGAGAGGTTAGTAGTCGGCTTCCTTGTTGGACACGTGAACCTCAATTCGGAGTTTGGCTTCCGATTCAACAGCCGTATGTGTTCCAACTTGCAACAGAATTCGACCAGAATATCATTGTTTGATCTGAACGATTGACTCGCCTACTCTTCATGTGTCGATCATAGCAGGGTAACCCAAGGCAGCATCATATGTGTGGCATCGCCATTACGCGCATATGCTTGTTGCCTCCGCCGAATCGCTACTGATGCAGATCCTTATTTTGTCAAGAACTTGATCATCGAACTCGACAAACCGATCATCGTGTTGCCCCTTCCTAGCGCGCCAACTGTCGATACTAATATCGGCAGTAGATCATAGGGCTACCCATGATCCTTATTTATCGGTAAAAGTATGCGCGAGACTGAGAGTCGATGGACACACAAGACGCAAGGTTTAGACAGGTTCGGGCCTCCCGAAAGATAACAACCCTACATCCTATTTTCTATGGTGTCTGTATATGATAAATGCGACGTCTATGAGAGAGAGCCCCTGCCCCTCCTTATATATCCGGGGGGCAGGATTACATGGCAAGTGTCCTAGTCGGTTACAACATGATTCCCGACTAGAATTTTATCTCTAACTTCCTATCTCTAGTATTAACTTGTCGTGTACTCCAAGTAATAATCTGAGTAGTTATCTTCATGGGCTTTATCTTTATTGGACCACAGTCCACTGGGCAATATATCCGAGTGGTGAGGTATCCCTGGTATATATATATCCCACAGACTATGAGAGAGCCCCTGCCCCTCCAATAAAGATAAAGCCCATGAAGATAACTACTCGGATTATTACTTGGAGTACACGACAAGTCAATACTAGAGATAGAAAATTAGAGATAAAATCTTAGTCGGAAATCATGTTATAACCGACTAGGACACTTGCCATGTAACCTTGCTCCCCTGATATATAAGGAGGGGCAGGGGCTCTCTCATAGACATCGCATTTATCATATACGAGACACCACAAAACACAGGACGTAGGGTTGTTATCCTTCGGGAGGCCCGAACCTGTCTAAACCTTACGTCTTGTGTGTCCATTGACTCTCAGTCTCGTGCATGCCTTTACCGATAAACAAGGATCATGGGTAGCCCTATGATCCACTGCCGATATTAGTATCAATAGTTGGCACGCCAAGTAGGGGCAGTGTGATGATCGGTTTGTCGAATTTGATGACCAAGTTCTTGACAAAATAAGGATCTGCATCAGCAGCGATTCGGCGGAGGCGACAGGCATATGCGTCTAATGGCGATGCCACACATATGATGCTGCCTTGGGTTACCCTGCTACGGTCGACACATGAAGAGTAGGCGAGTCAATCGTTCAGATCAAACGATGATATTCTTGTCGAATTCTATTGCAAGTTGGAACACATCGTTGGAACACATACGACTGTTGAATCGGAAGCCAAACTCCGAATTGAGGTTCACGTGTCCAACAAGGAAGCCGCTAACCTCTCTATCATATCTTAAGAGCAAAGAGCAGGAAGATGGCTTGGCTTCACGTGGTTGTGCAAGGCGCATTAGCATTCATTGCCGACTTGCCGTGCCTTAGAGGTCTTCACGTGTTTACTAGGGAAGTCTTTTTCCATATTATTTTATTCCATATAGGAGTAATCAATTTTATTAGTGAATTATTCATGCACGTTATCTTGTTTCAATTTTGTTTTTTGCATGAACGTGTCGCTACCGATGACATGAGATCCAGGTTATGTCATATCAACAAGGCAAATCAAAACTTGGCTAACGACCAGATCGTGAGCGGCATCTGGATTAGATCGATCAGTACTTTGGCCCAGAGAGATCGATGCAGCATGGCATGAGCGGCGTCTGGATTAGATCCGACTTGTGGATTTGGAGCTTGGTGACTTGGCCACTAGGCAACACAGTAGCTCGGAAATTCGACCGGTCACTCTGTACGAGTCGATCACTATGAGCAAGGTTGGAGATCAGATCGTGGCCCATACATGTCATCCCGACCACTCGGCTGAGTACTTGGTGACTCGTCAGATCGTGGCCCATGCCTATCATCCCGACTACTCGGCTGAGTACTTGGTGACTCAGTTATTATGTCGGCAACACGACGACTTGGCAACTTACAATTTAGAGACTTGCCAGCCACTCAACGATGCGATTAATTACTCGGCAAGATAACACGGCGGCTCGGTTCGACTCAATTCGACAATCAAACAGTGTATTGGAGGCTCATCTACGGATCGTCGATGCTTGAAAAGCTAAGTTATTTTTATAATTTTTTATTCATACAAACTCAATTTGAATATCGTAGGTTCTTAATCTTGCGGTGATGGTTTTGGGCTTCTTTTGCACTTATCCTTTTGCATCTATAAGTTGACCATCTGCACTGTGGTTAGCTATATCGCATTTGTCAGATCAAATTAGGTGCTTGTTGCTGTGAAAAAGGCGGGTAATCAAGATGGTGAGGCCGGTTGTCCACTCGACAATTGGGTCAGCAACTCGGTGATGCAATGGCTTGTCTACACGGTTGAAGGCACAAACGAACTGGTGACGCTTTGAGTCACTCAAGCATTCAAAACCACTCGTTGACTCGACAAATCACTCGGTGACATAATTGTTGGCTTCATGATCTAGCAGTATGCTTGGGGGCTTATTCTTGACTTATCGAAGAGCTAAGTGATTCTTTTATGGCTTAAAATTCAGATATATTTTAGTTTGATATCATGTCAATCGGTTATTGGGTATATGTTACAGACTCCTTTATTATTTGTTTTTCCGAGCTTATCTTTGTATACCCCAATTGCACATGGTAGTATGTTTCTCAATCTTATTTTTATTGTTGCTTGTACGGATATTATGATCATCTGGAATCTTATCAATTATCTGGACATTCATCAGGAATATTATGGTTATCAGAATATTTATCGATTATCTGGATATTCTATTAGGATATTCATCCGGATTTTGATTAATCAATGAGTATATTATCAGAAGAATTTATATTATGGAAATATTCAACTAGAATTTTATTGATCACTTATTTTTGGAATATATTTATTTGGATTTTTCAATTACTAGACCTTCTGATCTCCAATTTTGACGTACTTGGTTCAAATAGCAGGAGTATTGGGAAACTAATCATGATTTTGTTCAACTACGAGCCCAAGCTGCAGAACCTTTTCTTTTTCGGTTCTTTATCATATTTTATCTTATAATATGTTAATTTGCATGACATAGACTACTAATTATGCATGTATTTGATTTTGCATGTACACACACTTATTTGCCTGACGCGTGTGCAAGCCAATGCTGCGCGTTCATAAATTTTGAATTGGGCATAAGACTATTCAATGACTTAAGGGCTATGGTTTGGTTGCTTGGGAACTCGGTTGTTAGACATCCTTGTCGACAAAGACTTGTCAACCACTCGGTGACTCGATTAATCACTTAGCAAGGCAACACGACAATTGGGATACTCGCATTAATGATCAAGCCACACACTTGGGAGCTTCCATATGGCTCGTATACAATTTGTTGAATATCAAAGCTAAGTAAAATTTATAGTTTTTTATACATACGAGCTCGATTTAAAAGCTGTAGTTTCTTCATCTTATGGTGATAGTTTTGAGTTTCTTTTGGACTCATCTTTTTGCCTTGACAATATTGGCTAATAATTTTTCTCGATTGATTTTGACTCGTACATGTTTGGCCGAATGAGTTTTAGCAGTACATAAGTGGTATTAGGAGGAGTTAGCTGATTTGCTTAGTTGCCTGTCTGACTTCCATTACCCAAATTGGTCAGTCTAGCTCTATGACTTATGTCGTTTGTCAAAATTGTCATGCACATTGTTCTTCTAATGAACCTTGTTTATTTTTTTTATGTCTGTTGGTTGAATGATCAGTACTCTAAGCAAACATAAGCCTTAGACGAATAACAGAAATCCAATAGATTTAGATATTTAAGACGTTGTTTCATTAATGCTTTATATTAATTTTACATATAACTATATTATTTATGTTCTTGTATTACAATTATCTCATTGATATCACTCAGTCATGGAGCACTGAGTCATTGGATCATTCGGCCATGATCAACTACTCATGATTTCTGGAATTTTGATCCCTAGGACCTTTTGAGCTGTTATGTCGGGGGCTCATCTTTAGCTCGATGGATATTAAGCAACTATGTATTTTTATAATTTTAGTTTTATTCATCTAGTTAAAGGTCGTAGGTTCTTTTACTTAGAGATGATTTCTTTTTGCATAATCTTGATGCATTAGACTCTCGGTATTACCTTAACTCGCATATGCTTGATAGAGTGAGTTCTTAGTCTCCATAGTTCATGTTGTTTAATAAGGACCGAGACGGTTTTTTACCTTGACTCACATGTTCATTAGAGTGAGTTCTTAGTCTCCACGCTTCATGTTAAATATTAAAAAAGTCGTTTAGTAGTATTGGTACCTGATATTTACTGGTTGTGAGAGCTAGACTCGAGTTCATAGAGTACTTAATCACCCATTACAACCCAAGTATCTATTGTATTTCTGGCAATGGATCACTATTGTTATTTTATATATGTATCACATATTGAATACATTGTTTGATTTATTAGTGTACTACCTATTGAATACATTGTTTGTTTTATCAATGTATTATCTTTTGAGTATATTGTTTGTTTTATATATGTATTACTTATTGAATATATTATTTGTTTTATTAATATATTATTTATTGAATACATTGTTTTTATAGATTATAGTAGCTATATCAACTGAGTTACTTCATTGACATCACTTGGTTTTGTTATCCCGAGTTATAGGATCATCCAAAATTATTATTAGATGACTCGACCTTCTTGTCTCGAGTCGTTATATCATTCGACTATATTATTGGATCACTTGGACATTATTGATTACTTACGCTTTTACTCAATATTGGAGAACCCTGCAAGAGTTGTTATTTTTCACTCGAAATCATGCCCGGAGGCTGCTATAACTTGTTATGTTTAATCAAGTATTGCTTGGATATTTTTTATGGCTTTCGTACTTGTTATATTGGATCAAGTATTATCCGGATATTTGTATAACTGCTATGCTTGATATATCTGATCAAGTATCACTCGGATCCATTAGTACCAATGGTTCTTTTGTTAGTTGGGAGGAGTTGAACCAATCTTGGGGGCTACCGTATTAAAACTCCTTATCGAATCAGTCGGGGAAAGTGGTAGATCAAGATTTATATATGATATTATTATTTTTGACTCACAAGATATTTTGTGATCTATATACCTTCTGAGTCGGGGGCTATACCTATACCTAGTAGGTGGATTTTTTCCCCGCATATGGATATTATTTGGCGCATAATCCTTTTTGATGATTCTTGAAGACCTTTACAAGTTTGTTGTTGTACATACAAAAGTTAATCATATTCATGGCGAAGCATTTGTCAATTAACTGAAGATCAACAATTAACTTGCAAAGCTCTCAGGGGCTACTGTGGGATATATATACCAAGGATACCTCACCACTCGGATATATTGCCGAGTGGGCCGGGGTCCAATAAAGATAAAGCCCATAAAGATAACTACTCGGATTATTACTTGGAGTACACGACAAGTCAATACTAGAGATAGAAAGTTAGAGATAGAATCCCACTTGGAGATCATGTTATAACACTGACCCCCGGATATATAAGGAGGGGCAGGGGTTCTCTCATAGACATCGCATTTATCATATATGATACACCATATAACACAGGACGTAGGGTTGTTATCCTTCGGGAGGCCCGAACCTATCTAAATCTTGCGTCTTATGTGTCCATTAATCCTCAGTCTCGCACATGTCTTTACCGATAAACAAGGATCATGGGTACCCCTATGATCCACTGCCGATATTAGTATCGACAGTTAGCGTGCCAGGTAGGGGCTGGTGTTGAGATCGGCTTGTCGAGTTCGATGACTTTTTCTTTATCAAGCCTGAATTGTTGTTTCACGCGGTGGCCTGTGGGGAGAAGTTGGCATATCTCTCTCGTACTCCATCGAAATTGTTGGCTACAAGATTTGGAGTTGGATCACCACCGTGACGGGGCACCAAGATCGTCGCGTGATTGTCGTTGGCCGATCGCGTCGTATGTGAAGTCGGTGAGTCCAGTCGAAGCAAGTCCAAGGATCGAGCTTTGATTGTACATGTACCGCCGCATTCAAAGGCAAGTCCGAGTCAAATACTTGGCCGCGTGGTAACATGGCGTTCACGTCATCACGTGACATCAAGAAATATTTCTTTATTTATTTATTCTTTATGTATTATTATATGCTAATCAATCTGATGGTTTGATTGAATTACTCCTTGTGCGACGTCTTTTATGCATGTGCCTGAGTTGCACGAAAGCTAAGAAGATGCCAATTGCTTCATGTGCTGGCGTCAAGACATACTTTGACGGTGATGACCAGGCGGATGGATGCTGGGTCACTTTGACTCGAAGAAGTTTTCTTATCTACCACGGACTTGCATTGATTGTCCATGTTGAAGAATATGTCGCCAGCTTGTGTGGATTCCGCGCCGATTTTATCTGGACAAAATCGATACTAATATGCCACTGGTTTTGAGGAAGTCGACAAGTTCATCATTGAAGTCAATCAAGAAGTCTTACTTCCACCGACTCGCCGAATCTGTTGTGAATTAATTTCGTGAGCACCCAAGTCTTGGAGGCGCGCATGTCACATGAGGGAAGTTTTCTTTTTCCTTTTTCCTTAGTTTATCTCGTATACTACTCCTACATGTTAACCTTGCAAGCAAGTACGGATCTGAACATTGCATGTGCCGGAAGGCCAGAAACCTATTTACCTTGATTATTTCCTTCCGCATTACTTTATTTCCTAATCAATCTGATTAGTATACTGCTCATGACATGATTGATCCCTTTACATGTACGAGTTGTTACACTTTTCGTGTCCATCAGTGGAGACCGATCTGCGGCATAGACGTCCTCAAAGTTGGCCGGTGCTGCGCGCTTCCAGATCACAACCGCGCCTGGTTGTCTCCTGGAGATTTTCATCAGCCACAATATTGGCGCACTCGGCAACCCATCAAGTTAACTATCCAATAAGGCAATGACTCGGCGACTGGGCAACACAATAGCTCGGCAACTCGGCCAATTTGATGCCTTGGTTGACTTGATCAATCACTTGGTGTGGCGACCAATCACTCAGCATGCCAATTCGGCGACTTGCAATTTGATGGATCATCGACTATTGAAAAGCTATGTTATTTTTATAATTTTTTTCATACAAACTCAATTTGAAGACCGTAGGTTCTTAATCATGCGGTGATAGGTTTGAGTTTATTTTGCATTTATCCTTTTGTATCTATGAGTTGACCATCTATACTGTGGTTAGCTATATCGCATTTGTCAGATCAAATCAGGTGTTTGCTACTGTAAAAAAGGCGGGTGATCAAGATGGCGAGGCCGGTTGTGCACTCGGCTGATGGCTCAGCAACTCAGCGACGCAATGGCTCGTCTACACGGTTGAAGGCACAAGCACACTGGTGACGCTTTGAGTCACTCAAGCATTCGAAGCCACTCGTTGACTCGACAACACGGCTAATCGGCGACTCGGCGTGAATCAGTCAGTTAACTTGTGGCTATGGAGAGTCGATCCTGGTTTCGTATACACCCAGGAATCTATATATATGTTGCGTGTAGTGCAGCGGCGGCCGATGTGTGCCACTGCACGTGATTAACCAATCAACACGATCGTCTTGCCAAGTTGCTCCAAAATTGAAGGAATTAGGGTCAAGTACACATCAGGAATGTTTTTTTGTTCATCTTTAATCTTCCATATTATTTTATTATTTACACATTATCCCAGTTGCTCTGGTTATTTAAATCTCATCATGTTTCATGGTTTCTTTTGCATGGACATGTGTGACATGGAGTTCATACTCTGGGTCGTGTTGAAGACTTGGGGGTTGACTTGGCCACTTGGCCGATGACGTAACTATTCAACCAATGAATCGACACCCTGATGTTCCAACAACTTAGCTATTTTACGACTCAATTAATCACTCGGCAAGGCAACACGGTGATTGGGTTACTCGCATCGACAATCAAGCCGCATGCTAAGGGGCTTTTCTATGGCTTGCATATGGCTCGTCTATAATTTGTCTACTATCATAAAGCTAAGTAAACTTTATAGTTTTTTTTCTCATATCAACTCAATTTGAAGGCTATGGGTTCTTCATCTTACGGTGATAGTTTTGAGTTTCTTTTGAACTCCTCTTTTTGCCTTGACAATATTGATCAATAATTTTTCTCGATTGATTTTGACTCGTACATATTTGGTCGTATGAGTTTTAGCAGTACATATGTGGTATTAGGGATAGTTCAACTATTTTGCTTAGTTGCCCGTCTGAATCCCATTACCCAAGTTGGTCAGTCTAGCTCCATGACTCATGTCATTTGTCAAAATCATCGTGCACATCGTTCTTCGAATGAACCTTGTTTGTTATTTATGTTTGTTGGTTGAATGATCAATTATTTTTGCTAGTACTCTAAGCAAACATAAGCCTTAGATGAATAACAGAAATCCAATAAACTTAGATATTAAAGGCCTTGTTTCATCAATATTTTATATTAATTTTACATATAACTATATTATTTGTGTTTTTATATTATAGTTATCTCATCGATATCACTCAGTCATGGAGCTCCGAGTCATTCGATCACTCGGTCACGGAGCGCCGAGTCATTGGATCACTCGGCCAAGATCAACTACTCATGGTTTCTGGAATTTTGATCCCTTGGACCGTTTGAGATATTATGTCGAGGGTTCGTCTTTAGCTTGATGGATATTAAGCAGCTAAGTATTTTTATAATTTCAGTTTTGTTCATCTAATTAAAGGTTGTAGGTTCTTTAACTTAGGGATGATTTCTTTCTGCATAATCTTGATGCATTAGACTGTTGGTATTACATTAACTCGCATATGATTGATCGAGGGAGTTCTTAGTCTCCATAGTTCATATCGTTTGTTGAGGACCGAGGCGGCTTTTTACCTTGACTCACATGTTCATCCGGGTGAGTTCTTAGTCTCCATGCTTCATGTTGAACGTTAAGGAAGTCGTTTAGTAGTATTGGTACCTGATATTTACTGGTTGTGAGAGTTAGGCTCGAGTTCATACAGTACTTAATCACCTAATAGAACCCAAGCATCTATTGTATTTCTGACAATGGATCAATATTGTTATTTTATATATGTATCACATATTGAATGCATTGTTTGATTTATCAGTGTACTACCTATTGAATACAGTGTTTGTTTTATCAATGTATTATCTTTTGAGTATATTGTTTGTTTTATATATGTATTACTTATTAAATATATTATTTGTTTTATTAATGTATTATTTATTGAATATATTATTTTTATGGATTATAGTAGCTATATCAACTGAGCTACTTCATTGACATCACTCGGTTTTGTTATCCCGAGTTATAGGATCATACAACATTATTATTAGATCACTCGGCCTTCTTGTCTCGGGTCGTTATATCATTCGACTGTATTATTGGATCACTCGGACATTATTGATTACTTATGATTTTACTCAATATTGGAGAGCCCTGCAAGAGTTGTTATTTTTTACTCGGAATCATGCCTGGGGCTGCTATAACTTGTTATATTTAATCAAGTATTACTTGGATATTTTTGATGGCTCTTATACTTGTTATATTGAATCAAGTATCATCCGGACATTTTGATGACTGCTATGCTTGATATATCTGATCAAGTATCACTCGGATTCATTAGTACCAATGGTTCCTTTCGTTAGTTGGGGGGAGTGGTAGAACCAATCTTGGGAGCTACCGTATTAAAACTCCTCATCGATTCAGTCGGAGACAGTGGTAGATCAAGATTTATATATGATTATTTTTGACTCATAAGATATTTTATGATCTAAATACCTTCTGAGTCGGGGGCTATACCTACACCTAGTAGGTGGATTTTTTCCCACATACGGATATTATTTGGTGCATAATCCTTTTTGAAGATTCTTGGAAACCTTTACAAGTTTGTTGTTGTACATGAAAAAGCTTAATCGATCAACTGAAGATCAACAACTAACTTGCAAATCTCTCGAGGGCTACTGTGGGATATATATACCAGGGATACCTCACCACTCGGATATATTGCCGAGTGCGCCGGGGTCCAATAAAGATAAAGCCCATGAAGATAACTATTCGGATTATTACTTGGAGTACACGACAAGTCAATACTAGAGATAAAAAGTTAGAGATAGAATCCCACTTGGAGATCATGTTGTAACCCTGACCCCCGGATATATAAGGAGGTGCAGGGGCTCTCTCATAGACATCGCATTTATCATATACGAGACACCATAGAACACAGGACGTAGGGTTGTTATCCTTGGGAGGCCCGAACCTGTCTAAACCTTGCGTCTTGTGTGTCCATCGACTCTCGGTCTCGCGCATGCCTTTACCAATAAACAAGGATCATGGGTAGCCCTATGATCCACTACTGATATTAGTATCAATAGTAAGATAGAGCTGCGAGTGATGATTTTTGGTTAGTATGATCAAAAGAGAGGATTCAAGCAGATGTGAGAAATAATGAAGGGCTTACTGGCAAGTTTACATTTGAAGGATTTGGAGGTGCTCTTAGCTTCCTCTATCTTGACGTCAGCCTCCTTCAGCTCCTTCTACAGTCGAGTGATCTCGGCCTTCTGGTCCTCGACCGACTTGGAGAGGCTTTCCTTCTCAGCATTCAAGGAGTTAACAAACCTTTGCTAATTGGAAGTCAACTTCTCCAGGTCGGCAATCTTCTGATCACGAGCTAAAGACAAACATTTGAACTTTTAGCGCTAGAGTGATTAGTTGATAATTTAAACACAGATGGTTAGTGAACTTACCAGCTATATCTGCACGGCCTTGGTCATCTCTCTGTGGTCGGTCTACAGCTTTTCAATCTCCTTTTGTTCTTTGGCGAGCTGCTGACCGGTGACTAGCATAACACCAGCAATGTGTCAGTCTTAAACTTAAAGACATGAAGACCAAAGAGTTTAGGACATACAAAAAGTTTCGGCTTCAAGGTATTCCACCCTAGCCTGTTTCCTCTCTACAAGAGCATACATTTTCTGTATACAAAAAGGGGTAAAGCTTAAGATTGAGATTGAAACAAAGCTAAAGCAGAGTATTGAAGTACCTTGCTTGCTTCTCGATGCTGGTACATAATGTCCACATCCTCCACTTTGGGCCGACCGAGTATATCTGTAGACAATGTCGCCTTACCTTTGTCAAGAGGTGAAGGGACGACAGCTGGAGCAGGTTGGGTGCAGGCACCGGAGTGGAGGCAGGAATTGCCTTATCAGATGGTTTATCCACCTCGGTCGGCGTGTTTGATGACTTGCTGACCGATTTGGGCAGATCAGTCAGACGAGGAGGGGGTCCTGACCGAGTGGCTTCCAACCCTTGAGCGCTCTGAGAATCACTCGTCTAACTACTGTCAAAACAAACATGGAAGAGATTAAAATGTGTTATGGATGGCAATAAGAGACAAGGAGTAAAAGGTTAAAGGATTAACCTAGGAGCCTTCTTGAGCTTGATTCAGCACATCTTCTTCTTCAAAGAAGTCGACTGAGAATTAGTCTCCTTCCTCTTCAGGGCAGATTGGCCTGCCTTCTCGGTCTATTCCATCGCCCCAGCGTCACTCTGAGTTTGGCTCGGGGACTCCGACTGGCTTGAAGGTCGGTCAGGGGGAGTAGGGGTGGGTTGACCAGCATCAGCAGATGGCATTTCTTCATCATCACCCTGATCCCCAATGTATTGCCGTCGGTGCCCAACAATCTGCTTCACTAGTCGACTGGGGGGAGGCAGGGTGACAGCTGGATCAGCATGTTCAAGTTGAGCGCCTGCAGAAGAGCTTGAGCCTCTAGTGCCGGTCTGCTACGGTTTCTCAACGTAATCCGGTCCCTCGGTATCGGTCGGAGGGAGCGAAGGATGAGATATGTAAGTATCCAGAACCTACACAAGAATCAAGATATCAAGCAAGACATCAAGATAAGAAAATAAGGGATTGCTCAAAGTAGACTGAGGCTTACTCGGGCTCACATAGTGCCTTTGTTATACGCCTTTCTGATCAACGAGTCATCCTGAAGGATATCCCCTTCAAACATTTTTGATAGGTGTTTCTTATGGAGCTCACCATTCGGCGGGTCGGGCACCTCCCTGGTTTCATCATTATTAACATAGTTCCACGCCGGGTGACTTTGAAGCTTCAGGGGCTGCACTCTGCGTACTATGAAGCTTTTAGCAACGGTGATTCCATCAATGCCTTCAGCCTTCAAGTTAGCTATCTTTTTCAGCAGAGCAACCACCTGAGGGTTAGTCAGATTAGGCTTCTCCATCCATTGCACCATGGGAATTGCCTTGGCACCAGAAAAGTCGGCAAGAACAGGGGGAGGTTCTCACAGTAGAACCACTCATCCTTCCAGTTCTTGTTTCCGGTCTTCAACGGCACATTGATGTAGGCCTCCTTCTTGCGCAACTGGAAGCCAACACCGCCTATGGCTACTTGATTGTCCTTGGTCGGCAGTGGTCGGAGGACGAACAAATGGCGAAATAAATTGAAGTGGGGGAGAATGCCCAGAAATGCTTCGCACATGTGCACGAAGATGGTGATGTGAAGAATGGAGTTGGGATTCAGGTTGACAAGCTTAATCCCATAGAAGAATAGGAGCCCGCGCAAGAAGCTGCAGCAGGGGACTCCAAAGCCATGCTCGAAGAACAAGCGGAACACAACAATCTGTTTATGAATGGGGATGGGGCAAGATTCGCGGTGTACCATCCAGTCGATCCGCACTTGTTCTAGAAGGATGCCATCGATCACCATCTAGTTCATGTCAGCCTGGGAGAGGCTCCTCTTCGAGAACTCCCGAAGCTGCTCCAGAATGTCAAGCTTGAAAAAAGAGGATGCGGCAGTGGCGGTGGAAGTTGCAGGAATCAAGGTGGAAACATTCTTGCGACCCATGGCAATGGTTGTTTTGGGCATGGTGGATCAAATGCTGAACCCTAGCAAAAGCTTGGGGGCTAAACGCAGCAGGATCTGTGATGGCCGGAAACAAAGGCGCTAACCCTAGCTGGAAAGTGGAGGAGTCGCTGAGAGCAGATGAGGCACGAGAAAGACGAAGAGTTTGTGCGCAAATACGACATGGACTGAGAGTCAACTCGACACTGCCTTTTGTACTCCCGCTTTTTGACCTAAGGGTCCCATGGGCCAGGGTGGGCCGTACAGTGACGCTACTTTTTGATTAATCAGAAGATTAATTAAGGGCCTTAAACATGTTTAGGGTCTAAAAACTTGAGAAGTAAAACTCGGGGGCTTCTTTGATGAGAAGCATTTGAAAAATGTTTAACCATATCAATGTGATTTGATGATCGTGTAGCAAAGGACTTGATGGTCATATGGATATAAGTTCAAAGGTCATGGTATTGATTTAAGTCAATAACCAGATTGCCAAAATTTGACTTCTGAATAGATAGAGTGACTAATTATTAGGGAAAGGCTATATTATGACTGATGTCATTTAGCTTAATACCATTATATGATTGATGTCATATTGGTTCATATGAATTAAATATGATTGATATTATAAAATTCAGGCCAATCAAGTCACTCGGACATGGTGAATATCACTCGGCCTTTTTGCTAAATCGGTCGGCAAGGTTGAAGCCTTGTAAGTTGGCTTACTGGTTTGATGACCAGAGGTCTGTTAAGCTTAGACTCAATAGTTTGAGTAAAATACATACAAAATAATAAGAGCTAATATAATTAGACTCTTTCATTATTTGTTAGTCTCCAAATTATACAAGAGTCGGGGGCTACACCTGATCAGGTGCACCTGACCGGTGCACCAGATCTACCAGGAACTTCAATAAAGAGGTGTTTCTAATTTATGATAACATCGAAGATTCCTTTGAGAATCAAAGCTCAAAATCAGGAAGCACTCGGAGGCTTCTGTGGGATACTTGCTTTACTGGTATAAAGTTGTTTTTGTAAAATTTTAGGACTTAAAAGTAAGTAATATTAAGTGTAGGGGGCTAAGTGTAAAAAGACAAGGCCAAAATATAATTAAAATTAAATACAGGGGTGTTTCTGTAAATTTTCAAAGCTAAAATAATATTTATAAAAATATTAGGAACAAAAATATAATTTAAACTAAAATTCTGGAGAAAGTTAGGGTTAAAAACTAATTAGGTCAAAGCAGAGGGGCTTGGGTGTAAAACTGCCAATTTTCCTGGAATTTAATGAATAAAAAAATGTGGGATACTTGCTTTACGGGTATCCTCATACAAGACTAAGTCGGTAGCCGACCGGGTACTTCATCAACAAGGAAGCCGACCGACTCGACTTGGAGCACAAGGCATGTAGAGATAGACTTTCTATGTGAATCCTTGTGGATTACGACTAGGACTCTTCATGTACCCCCTACCGACCGGATATATAAGGCGGCAGGATACCCCCCATCGAGGGACAAGCTCACATGTTCTCAAGTAGACAAGCAATTAGACACAACATCAATACAATACACAGAACACAGGACGTAGGGTTTTTACTCTCAACGAGAGGGCCCGAACCTGTACAACTCGGCGTCTTGTGTTATCATCGTAGTTCTTAGTCTCGATGTAGCCCTATATATTTACTGCCGATCTCAAGCTTCGACAAAAAAAAAAAAAATCATAAAAGGTGTGGAACGGGTCCACAGGGTCATGGACCGGGTGTTGACTGAAGGGTCCATGGTCCACCATGGACCAAGAACTTAACCGTTCGTGGTTTCTAATCTTGGCCCTTGGTTTCAAGATGGACGGCATCGGGGGGTTCTGGTGGCAGGCAGCGGTCGGCAGTGGCTACGCGACGGCGGATACGGCGGGGGCTCACCGAAGGTTGGCCATAACGATGCTCCGGCCACCCATTTCTCACCGCGAGGGCATGGGGAGGGAGAGGGGAGCGAGGCAATTCTCACTGATGGGTCGCGCTGGTGCGGGGGAGGCCGGAAGTGGGTCGGTGACGGAGCTTGGCGGCGGCAGCGATCGGAGCTCGGCGGGGGAGGTGGTTCTGACGTCACGAGCGGGCAGGGAGGAGCGGAATGGGGGCGGCGGAGAAAGGCGGTGCCCGGGGGGGGGGGGGGGGGTTATAGGGGGAGAGAGGGAGTGGAGGCGAGCGGGCTCGAGCTCGCCGGGGTAACGGCCGGCGGCGGCCGTTCGGGCGCGGTAACACGCGATAGTGCGCGTTTAAGGCGTGGGAGTGGGGGAGAAGGGGAAGTGGAGGGGTGCTCTATGGGTGGGGGCGGTTTTCGGGAGCCGGGGAGGCAGGGAGGAGCGGAATCAGGCAGGGCCGGTGATGGTTCCCGATCGCAAGGAGAGAGAGGGGCGAGAGGAGGGAGACGACCGGGTGGGGCCGAGCGGTCAGTGAGCGGGGGCGGGGCTGGGCCGTGTGGGAGGGTGGGCCGTGCCCGACTGGCTCGGCCTGCTGGCGGGTGCGCTGGGCTGGCAGGGAGCTGGGCCAGGAGCGCACAGCTAGGCCGCGGCGTTCTCGCGCTGGGCTGCGGCTGAGAGAGAAGGAGAAGGGGAGGGGAGTGGCGGCCTGGGCTGGCTGGGCTGAAAGGAGGAGGTGGAGAAAGGGGAGGAGGGCTCCAGGTGGGCCAGAATGGCTGGCTCAGCCCAGGTTCTAATTTCTCTCCTATTCTTTTTCTTTTCTCTCCAAAATCCTATTCTAATTTTCCTGGTGCTTAATTAATAATTAAACTAAATGCACAATGCAATTAAAATCTACATGGAAATGTCATACCATGAAAATGCAATGTTTAATTAATTATTTTAGAAAATAATTTGTCCTAGGTTGTTTTACTAATTGCTAAATCCTAAAAATTGACATTTTTGGAAAATGCAAAAAGTAGGGTGTTACAAACCTACCCCCCTTACAATGAATCTCGCCCTCAAGATTCAGAAAGATCAGTGAAGAGGTGGGGAATCTCGGCTTTCAGTTCTTCTTCACGCTCCGAGGTGGCTTCCTCTTCTGTGTGATGATTCCAGAGTAACTTGCACATTCGGATCACTTTGTTTCTGGTAACTCTCTCAACAACTTTTAGGATCTTGACTGGTTGTTCCGCATATGTGAGATCTTCCCGAAGGTCTATTTCATCAATGGGGAGTTGTTCTTCAGGCACTCTTCAGCACTTCTTTAATTTTGACACATGGAACACGTCATGCACATCCATGAGATGGGAGGGTAGCTCCAACTGATATGCAACTTCTCCTCTTCTCTCGAGGATCTTGAAAGGGCCGATGTAACGTGGTGCTAACTTCCCTTTGACTTTGAAGCGTCTAACACCCCTCATGGGTGATACCTTGAGATACACGAAATCTCCAATCTCGAAGGATAGGTCTCTTCGCCTACGATCGGTGTAGCTTTTCTGCCTTGACTGTGCAACCTTCAAGTTCTCGCGTACAATCTTAACTTGTCTTTCTGCTTCTTGTAGTATCTCAGGTCCAAAGACTTGGTTCTCTCCTGTCTTGTTGTAGAATAGAGGTGTTCTACACTTTCTTCCATATAGGAACTCGAAAGGCGCCATCTCTATACTTGCTTGATAACTGTTGTTATAGGAAAATTCTACGTAGGGCAGACTCTTGTCCCAACTCTTGACATATTTCAAAGCACAAGCCCTCAACATGTCTTCTAGTATCTGGTTCATCCTCTCAGTCTGAGGGTGGTAAGCAGAGCTGATGTTCAGTTGGGTGCCCAGGGACTCATGTACCTTCTCCCAAAACCTCGAGGTGAACTGAGAGCCTCTGTCAAATACTATCTTCTTAGGGACTCCATGTAAACACACTATCCTTGACATGTATAGTTCTGCCAGCTTCGAACCACTATAAGTTATCTTGACGGGAATAAAGTGTGCCACCTTGGTTAAACGATCAACTATAACCCATATAGAATCATATCCCGACTGTGTACGGGGTAGTCCAACTATGAAGTCCATACCGACTTGTTCCTATTTCCACTCAGGAATCTTTAGAGGTTGAAGCAATCCGGTGGGTCGTTGGTGTTCTGCCTTGACACGTTAACATGTGTCACATACCGCAACATACTCCACGACATCGCGGTTTGTGCCATGCCACCAATAACGAGTCTTCAAGTCTTGATACATCTTAGTACTCCCTGGATGAATGGAGTATGCAAAATCATGTGCTTCCCGTAGGATCATGTCACGAAGGGGCTTCTTGTCTGGCACACATATTCGTTTACTCATCCACATAGTACCCTTCTCATCTTCTGTGAAGTCGATAGCCTTTCCTTCCTTAATGAGCTTTCTGATCTCACTTAGCTTCTCTTCATCTAGTTGTCCCTTATGGATTTTCTCATCGAGAGTGGGTTCCACTTCCATTGCAACTATCTCTAACTCATTCACAAACCCAAGGTTCAGTTGCTCAAACTCCTTGCAGAGCTCTGGCGATAGCCTTTCCACAATTAACTGGCTACAATAGGTCTTTCTACTTAGGGCATCCGCAACAACATGCGCCTTCCCTGGATGGTAGTTGATACCCACATCATAGTCCTTAATAAACTCTAACCAATGTTGTTGTCTTAGGTTCAACTCCGACTGAGTGAATATGTACTTGAGACTCTTGTGATCCGTATAGATCTCACAATAGTGACCAAGAATGTAGTGCCTCCAAATCTCTAGAGCATGTACTACGGCTGCCAATTCTAAATCATGTGTGGGGGTATTTTTCTTCATGCTTCCGTAATTTTCTAGAGGCATATGCCACAACATGACCTTCCTGCATGAGAACACATCCTATTCCTTGCCTAGAGGCGTCACAGTATACGTCGAAACTCTTACTGATGTCAGGTAAGATCAAGACAGGGGCTGACGTTAATCTCTTCTTCAATTCTTTGAAACTGGCTTGACAGCACAGAGTCCACTCGAAACTCTTGTCCTTCCCT
Organism: Eleusine coracana subsp. coracana; assembly: GCA_032690845.1. Taxonomy (NCBI): domain Eukaryota; kingdom Viridiplantae; phylum Streptophyta; class Magnoliopsida; order Poales; family Poaceae; genus Eleusine; species Eleusine coracana. Next base: position 48,590,634 of record CM064430.1, read on the forward strand.
AACAATGTCACCATTGGCTTTGCTATCTTGGAGAAATCCTTTATGAATCACCGATAGTATCCAGCTAATCCAAGAAAACTTCTAATCTCCTTTACTGTCTGTGGTGGTTTCCAGTCTAGAACATCCTTTACCTTGCCTGGATCGACTGATACTCCTCCAACAGAAATCACATGACCGAGAAATGCTACCTCCTTCAGCTAGAATTCACACTTACTCAACTTTGCATACAACTGGTGCTCACGTAGCTTCTCTAGAACAAGCCTCAGGTGTTCCTCATGCTCTTTGTCATTCTTTGAAAACACCAAGATGTCATAAATGAAAACCACAACAAACTTATCCAGGCATTCCATGAACACTTTGTTCATAAGGTACATGATGTAGGCCGGTGCATTGGTCAACCCAAATGATATCACTGTATACTCATATAACCCATATCTTGTTCGAAAAGTCGTTTTGGGTATGTCTGATGGTCTGATCTTCAACTGGTGATACCCGGATCGTAGATCAATCTTGGGGAAGACATAAGCTCCTTTCATCTGATCAAACAAGTCTTCAATCTGTGGTAGTGGATACTTATTCTTGATGGTCACCTCATTACGAGAACGATAGTCCACACACATCCTCTGAGTCTTATCCTTCTTCTCGACAAAGAGTACTGGAGCTCCCCAAGGTGAGGAACTAGGGTGAATGAAACCCTTCTCTAGCATCTCTTGTAATTGCTTCTTTAGCTCTACCAACTCATTAATTGGCATCCTATAGGGCCTCTTAGATATAGGAGCAGTTCCCGGTACTAAGTCGATAACAAACTCTACGTCACGGTCAGGCGGCATACCTGGAAGTTCTTCTGGAAAGACATCAGGGAAGTCACAAACCACTCGTATCTCTTCTATGGGGGTGTCGGTGGCCTGGTTCAGTATGACCTCCTTGGCGGTAGAGTTGGCTGCTAGGAACTCAACTTTGGTACCCTCAGCACTAGTTAGCTATACCGCTTGTTTGGTGCACTGTATCATTCCATCATACTTGTGTAACCAATCCATTCCAAGTACTATATCTATCCCCTTGGAGTCTAGGATTATGAGATTAGCTGAGAAGTCTACTCCCCTTATTTTAAGGGTGACCCTTTGGACATATTTGATTGGTTTTCATTTCTCCACCAGGAGAGCTAACTAGCATGGTATGCTTCATAATAGCAATCGGTAGGTTGCGCTTTGCAACATATGTGGATGTTATGAATGAATGTGATGCTCCTGAATCAAACAAGATGGTTGCAGGTTGAGAGTTAGCTAGGAACATACCGAGCACCACATCTGCAACTTGCTCAGCTTCCTCAGTAGTGACATGATTGACGCGCCCTCGAGCATAATTCTGCTGTCCTCGATTGCCTAGAAGCATGTTGGTTGGAGCTTGCCTCAGTGCATTGTTCCATTGGGGACACTGACCCACAAAGTGACCTTCCTGTCCGCAGTGATAACATCCGCGCTTTAGACCACTAGTGTTTCTAGAGGTAGGACGGTTCTAGTTTTGTGGGGCTGTAGGGCGGGGTGTCTGCTGATAGGTGGGGCGAGGTGCCTGCTATGGGTTAGGGCGAGGTGCCTGGTAGTTGGGGCGTTGCATTGGAAAGTTGGGGTATGGAGCTTGCATGGGTGGCCTGACAGTGCTGGGAGCATGGTAGTATGGGTTGGGGGATGGCATCATGCGGGGACGAGTGTTACTACTAGATGATTGACCTTGGAATGGCATCTTCCTCTTGCCTTCCCTCTCAATCTCATTACGCTTGTTCTCCACAACAATGGCCTTGTCCACTAGTTTTTGGAAGTTTGCATAGTCATTGTTTATCAACTGAAACTGGATGTCATTCTGCAGCCCCCTCATGAACATGTACTGCTTCTTCTCATCTGTGCTCACATCTTCAGGACCATACCTGGATAGCTGGACGAATCTATTCAGGTACTCACTCACTGACATGTTTCCCTGTCTCAGGTCTTGAAATTCTTGTCTCTTCAATAACATGATGCCCGTAGGGACGTAGTGAGAGCGGAAGTTATCCTTGAACTCATTCCAAGTGATGCTTTCCATATCAGCATGGGCATTGCAATAAGCTTCCCACCAGTCTGCAGCTACACCAAACAACTGATAAGCTACAAAGAGAACCTTCTCTTGATCATTGCATTGAGCGATCATCAACTTCTTCTTGATTGCCTTGAGCCAATCATTAGCTTCCATCGGATCCTTGGACTGGGAAAAGGTAGGTGGCCTAGTCCTTAGGAACTCCCCCAACCTATTCTGGGGTGGAGGTGGAGGTGGAGGGGCATGGTTGTTCTGCTGGTTGTTGTGGTTCTGTTGTATGGCGCCCAAGATCTGTATCATCGTCTGCATAAGCTGAGTCTGCATGGCTAAGAATTGCTCAAGGTTCGGAGCATTGTCGCCATCCTCATTGTTCTGATTGCTACCTCCAGCGTGGCCCCTAGTGCGAACCATCTGATAGAATAGGAGGTGGAAGTAGTGTGAAACGAGGTGTGGTAATAATGAAAAGAAAGATCCCCAACTAAATGCATCAAGGAATGATAAGTAAAAGATAGTTTATTTAATAAGCAAACAAATGATGAGGTTGTGGACAAGGTGCCGAGGCATCCCACAACTCACATTAAGCACACTCATTTTAACCAAGCAAATGTGTTCATTACATCACACCATGAAAGTAAATCAATCTAAGCATTTGATTATTACAATCTTTATTCATAGGGCAAGGGAATCTCCTAGGCACGGGAGTTGGCTTTGTCGGAGACCGAAGGTAGGGAACTTGCATGCTTCGGGGAGTTTGCAGTCCAAGTGCGGATACCAGAGGAGTAGAGATCACTCTGCTCGCCCATCTTGACTCACTGGTCACGCTTTATATAATCCTCAGTATCACGCAGCCTCTTCTGAAGAGTGTGGTTCTCCTTCCGTAGCACCTCAATAGTGTGGCTTAAGTCCACCGCGACTCCCTGAGTCTCGTCCATCTCTCTGGTGCTCACATACCATTCTGTAAGAGCGACGGTGTACTTCTCTGTGCCTGGCTTCCGACGGGGAATGTGGGCAAAACTTGTCTTTGCTATTCCATGGCGGTGAGTGTAGCAGAGTCTAGTGAGAGCCCTCCAGGCAGCGTCGTCCACTGCGGCCTCATGAGTAGCCCTGGGGGTGCGGCCATGATGAGTAGATATGACGCGGTCGCTGCCGTAGATGTTGACCTCCGCTGTCCATTCCTCACGGAAAGGCGATCCACCTTCTTGAAGAAGTACTGAGGCCTGTTGGTGACGTCAATCTTCTCAAGTAGCTTCTGTAGGGTCTTGGAGAAGGTCTCACCCTCTAGTCCAAAAGAGCGGTACTTCTCGGCCTGACGGACGGCTAGGTCTTCGTCCTCCTCTGAGTCATCACCATCTTTAGGATCTTTAGGGTCCTCAGGCTCTTCTGGGTCTTCTTCCCCTTGCGGTTCCTCGGAGTCCTCTTCTTGCTGATGTTCTTCTGGTTCTTCCACTTCAGGATCTTCAGGGTCCTCAGGCTCTTCTGGGTTTTCTTTGTCTTGCGGTTCCTCAGGGTCCTCTTCTTGCTCATGTTCTTCAGGTTCTTCCTGTGGTGCCTCTGGAAGCTTCTCGTCCATCACTGGGGTCTGCTCGCGTTCGGGCTGGTTTACCTCTTCACTTTCTTCCTTCTGAACACGCCTAGGGGCAAGGCGTCCACAGTGGTGTCCAGATGTAACCTTATGAGCGGTCTGCTTGGTGCGGGCCATCTACATTTTAAAATAACAAGGCATGAATAAGCAATGGCTAAAGAAATCTGAAAATAAACAAAAGCAAAAATAAGAAAACAACAAGGATTAATATTTTGTTAAAATAGTTTGTAAAACAAAATAGGTTCCCTAAATGCGTCCATGGCTAACTAGGCTGACGTCCTACAGTCGATATGGCTCTGATACCACTTCTGTCACACCCATTTTAAGAAGCAAAACGGGTGCAGCCGCACGTGTGCCCAGGATCATGTTACACACACATACGGTATATCATTAATGGTAAACAGAATAAATATCCATATCCATTAATTATTACATCGTATCTTTATTATAGAAGGACCCGTGGGTCTAAAAGAAAAGTACATCCAAGCAGCGAAAATCAACTAGCGTAGACGTCCCAATCTCCACAGGCATCGACTGGTGGATCATCGCCTAGTACTCGCTTCCTTCATCTTCGTAGTGGCTCCAATCTTCTCCTAGGGCTAAACAGCAATGTGGTATAGCAAGTGTGAGTTCGTGTCGTACTCAGCAAGTGGGGGGAAAAGATGACATGGGGCTATAGTCAAGAAAAGGCTTTATAGGGTGGGTTGCATGTGCTTTTAATTAACCTAAGCATCCCACCCTTCCAACCATGATTGCATAAGGTGCTATACTAACCAAGTCCCAATCCATCCCACCCTTCCAACCATACCAATCCATACCCAAGTAATCTTGTGAGAATTCCAGGCCGCTCTTGACCGTGAGCATGACTATCATGATAGTTTGATACTTTGCAGAGTTTGTACCACTTTACCCATAAGTCGTGATTCCCTTTGTGTCCGTGGACGTGACCCACATTACACACTTCCTTTGGTGTGTGGCAGGGTTTCACTATGAGGCTTTTCCAAAGGGTCTTCCAGTACATGCTAGCCACTAAGGTTCCACTCTCGTCCATAAGTGATAGCCCCTCAACATGCAGCTCATCACCCCAGGAGCCCCCTCTTGAGCCGTTCGGATACAAGGACAGTCTTCTCTTGACTTCTATTTCCCGCTCCACCAAATGCTGCACCGACACTAGGAGAACACCTAATTACTAGGCCAAGCCTTACCCACGTCGGTCTTGTGATGGCACTGTTTTCCTGGGTTGTCACTCCAAGAACCGGTTCCTAGGATCTACAACAAGCCTACCATCACCAACCATGTGCCCACGGTACCACCACCATTCCATCCGGCTTGCATAGATCCCTAAGCCATGTTGCTAAAAGATTTACCAATCATTTCCCACATGACATTGTTCATTAATCAAGATTGATATTAACCCCACATCCCATAAGCCATCTAAGAATTATCTACCCACAACTAACCACCCAACTAGTTCGAGGCGACAAGAAAAAAGGGGTAAAACAATACTTGGAAAACCCTAACAATAGGTTCTCAATCAATTGACACAAGCATGCAATTCTACAGTAACATTTTAATAGGTGCAAGATGCATCAAGGACACTTGCCTGCGTCCTGCATGGGATGCTGCTCTAACCCTTCACTTTCCTGCTCCTGGAAGTCCTTATAGGGCGGTCCTTGTGTATGCTCGTCTTTACGTAAAAATACCGATACAAGCGATACATACAAAATCAATATGCAGCCATGCAATAGTGGAAAAGCAATATGAGAATGCAATGAATGCAAAGGTTATGCTCCTACGAGAAATTTGGCGCAAGAATCACCTAATTTGGAGTTATGCTAGTTTGAAGTTTTATGCTAGTTTTATGCAAAGGTTATGCTCCTACGAGAAAAAGTTATGCTAGTTTGAAGTTTTACAAGCAAAAAGGTAAAAACAGGGGCTTTTAAGGATCTATTTGTAGTTTTATAAAATTATAGGGACTAAAGTGTAATTTATTAGGACTGAAAAATAATTACTAAAAAGTATAAGGTTGTTTTTGCAAAATTTTAGGACTTAAAAGAATTAATATTAAGTGTAGGGGGCTAAGTGTAAAAAGACAGGGCCAAAATATAATTAAAATTAAGTACAAGGGTGTTTTTGTATATTTTTAGGGCTAAAATAATATTTATAAAAATATTAGGAACTAAAATATAATTTAAACTAAAATTCTGGAGAAAGTTAGGGTTAAAAACTAATTAGGTCAAAGCAGAGGGGCTTGGGTGTAAAATAGCCAATTTTCCTAGAATTTAATGAATAAAAAAATCCTAAAAGGTGTGGACCGGGTCCACGGGGTCATGGATCAGGTGTTGACTGAAGGGTCCATGGTCCACCATGGACCAAGAACTTAACCCTTCGGGGTTTCTAATCTTGGCCCTTGGTTTCAAGATGGACGACATCGGGGGGGGGGGGGGGGGGGGGGGTTCCGGCGGCAGGCGGAGGCGGCGGGGGCTCACCGGAGGTTGGCTGGAATGGCGCTTCGGCCACCCATTCCTCGCTGCGAGGGCACGGGGAGGGAGAGGGGAGCGAGGCGATTCTCACCGACGGGTCGCGCTGGTGCGGGGGAGGCCGGAAGCGGGTCGGTGACGGAGCTCGGTGGCAGCGGCGGTCGGAGCTCGGCGGGGGAGGTGGTTCCGGTGTCGCGAGCGGTCAGGGAGGAGCGGAAAGGGGGTGGCGGGGAAAGGCGATGCCGAGGGGGGGCATTTATAGGGGGAGAGAGGGAGGGGAGGCGAGTGGGCTCGAGCTCACCGGGATAACGGCCAGCGACGGTCGTTCGAGCGCGGTAACCCACGATAGTGCGCGTTTAAGGCGCGGGAGTGTGGGAGAAGGGGAAGCGGAGGGGTGCGGCGTGCGCGGGGGCGGTTTTCGGGAGCCGGGGAGACAGGGGGGAGGGGAATCGGGCGGGGCCAGCGATGGTTCCCGACGGCGGGGAGAGAGAGGGGCGAGAGGAGGGAGACGGCCGGGTGGAGCCGAGCGGTTAGTGAGCGGGGGCGGGGCTGGGCTGCACGGGAGGGTGGGCCATGCTCGGCTGGCTCGGCCTACTAGCGGATGCGCTGGGCTAGCAGGGAGCTGGGCCGGGAGCGTGCAGCTGGGCCGCGGCATGCGCGCGCTGGGTTGTGGCTGAGAGAGAAGGAGAAGGGGAGGGGAGAGGCGGCCTGGGCTAGCTGGGCCGAAAGGAGGAGGTGGAGAAAGGGGAGGAGGGCTCCGGGTGGGCCAGAATGGCTAGCTCGACCCAGGTTTTAATTTCTCTCCTATTCTTTTTCTTTTCTCTCCAAAATCCTATTCTAATTTTCCTGGTGCTTAATTAATAATTAAACTAAATGCACAATGCAATTAAAATCTACATGGAAATGTCATGCCATGAAAATGCAATGTTCAATTAATTATTTTAGAAAATAATTTGTCCTAGGTTGTTTTACTAATTGCTAAATCCTAAAAATTAACATTTTTGGAAAATGCAAAAAGTAGGGTGTTACACATATGCTTAGCCAAAAATCCAATCCAACATGGTAAGGTTAAACACATCAATGTGCGATTACACTTCTTGAGAGACAATGTTGAGACGGGGGATGTTGAGCTCAAATACATCGACACCAGAAACCAACTAGTTGATATCCTCACCAAGCCCCTAGATGCTTCTAGACATGCTTTTCTTCAGGGGGAACTTGGTGTGTGTCATCCTTATGGCATCATTTGAGGGGGAGTTGGTGTTCACTTGTATATATGTATCTTACCTTTTATGCATTGCATCTCATATGTAATATATGCATTGGTAGATGAGCTTTGATTCTTATGCTTTCTTGCATTTCTCTTTGCTATGATTGAGCTTGAGCTAAGTTGTGTGGACGTGATGGTAATCTCTCATGCTTAGATTTTTTAGATGGCCTGTTATAGACTCATGTGAGCAACTTGCTAATCTTAAAGGTAAACTTAGCTTCTTGTGAACCTTATGAACTAATCTTGCTAAAACTTGCTCACTATGTGTATAGTTGCTTTTATCCTTGTTGAAACTTGCATTGAGGCTAGTCTAGAGGATATCTTGGCCTTGGCACCTTGTATTTGCGAAATGGAAGGCTTTGCAAATGTTTAGCTCATCATGGGACATTGTGGGAACGTGTGTTCCTTTTGCCGCAAAGGCATGCTCTTTTGTCTTGTGAATAAACCATGGATGATCTGCTAAGTGCTTTTGATCAAGAATAATTCTAAAATGCTAAATCCAAACATTGTGACTTGAGGCCTCGGGGTGTTTGCCGTACCCAGTCGTATGACCCTCCGTATGGATAAAAGGACACATGAGGATAAACAATAAACACTTGATCAAATGAGTCTATTGCTTTTACACTTCATGGCTCTATGTTTATGGGTAACAAAGTTAAATGCTTGTTTACATAATTGTATGATTGTGAGCACTTACCATGAGGGTACCAACCAAGTCAAGTCTATGTGTAAGGATTCTTACAATAGACAGTACCAAACTTTTGCACAAAAACCGGGCGAGTCACTTGATGACACTTTTCATAGGTTTGAGGCAATTGTGTGCAACTTGCGGGCTTGTGGTATCCTTGTGTACAATGACAATGATAGAGCTAAGCAACTGCTGTATTCACTTGATGAGAATGTTTGGGAGGTTAAAATTGCTGCTCTAGAAGAAACTACTGACTTCAACACCTTGAACTCTAAGCAACTATATAGCAAGCTGAAATCTTATGAACTGTCTAGGAAATCTCGTCCTAATCTTGCTATTCCTGCTTCTAGCATGGCCTTGCTTTCTAGCTCTCAGAAGGGTGATCACAATTGTGCTTCTTATGGAACTAACCCCTCACTTGACAAGTCTTCTTTGGAGTTTGCTTTGTCTTCTCTTGTTGTAGCTTCCGATGAATAGATGGAGTGCATTCCTGATGAGGAGCTGTCCTTGCTCACAAGGAAGTTCAGGAGGTTCTACAACAACCGGAAGGAGAGAAGAGGAGGTGGTTCAAGAACTTGCTTCAAGTGTGGTGACCCGGGACACTTCATCGCTGATTGTCCCAAGAAGAAGAAGAAGGTCGGGTACCACGACAACAACACTGAAGACTTCAAGCAGAAGAAGAACCACTTCTACAAGAAGGGCAAGAACTCCAAGAAGTTTGCCAAGGCCACTGCACGCGCCTGCGTTGCCGCCTTGAGCGATGTCGATCTCACATCGAGCAAAGGCCTTACAAGCTCAGAGGAGGAGGTTGAAAAGCCACGCGTCAAGAGGAAAGATGACTTCACCGGGATTTGCTTCATGGCAAAGAACGACCATGACACCGACTCTGGATCCGACTCTGACACAAGGGAGATACCTCCCCCTCTTGATGAGCTCTCTTCTAAACTTGATCATTTGCGCGATGTTCTGCTCTTGCAAGGTGATAAGCTTCACAGTGTTGTTCGTGAGAGTAGAGAGCTTAAGTCTATGTTAGAGAGTGCTTATTTTGAAATTGCTTCGCTTAGGTCTAAGCTTGCTTGTGTTGATATTGCTGCTGAGTGTGAGTCTTGTCAAGTTGTGATGAGTGATCTTGCACAGAGGGAGAGTGTGCATGCTCAAGTTGCCAGTCAGCTTGAGAGTGCTCTCAAGGAGCTTGATGAGTTCAAAGCTAGACCAACTCTTTTGGGTGCATGTCAGAAGTGCCCCAAGCTCAAAGATGAGTTGGAAGCTTAGTCCCTCAAAGTCAAAGAGCTTGAGTCCAAGTTGCTTCATGAGACTCGCTTGAAAGTTCTCCCACATCCGTGTGAGGTGTGTGTCACCCTCAAGGACAAGCTAGTAATCACTAGGGAGGAAAACGAAGTCCTAGTTCAGGAAAATGACTACCCTATTTCTAGGCTCCAGAGAACCCTAGTGAGTGAGGAAAAGATTGAGAGTGATTTGGCAAGAGTGAAGGAGAGTGCTTCTAGGTCAACCTATAACTTGGGCTTGGGATTTGAGAGGTGTGACAAGGAGAGTGAGAATGTGGGTAAGTTTGTACCTAGCTCCAGATACAAGGATGAGGAAAACACCATCAAACCCACTGACACATACTATCCACCTAATTCCAAACCCTCCTTCAACCCAAAGCAAACAGAGAAGCCAAAATCCAAACCTGCAATGCAAACCAAGCCTAATCCTAAGGGTGTCTACATTTGCATGTTTTGTGGTCGCAAGGGCCACTTGGATGAATTCTGTTATAGGCGTAAGAGGATTGAGAGGAAGCAAGCTGAGTTGACTAGGGATGCTTTTTATGATGATTTTGATGGTTTTCAGCCTCGCTCTTTTTCTCGTGCCTATCATGGACAGGGTCATTCCTCATATGGCTTTGATTCATGAAACAGAGGCTTTGCGCAGCAGCGCACTACATTCTTGGTCATCGTTGTGAGATCTATACAGATCACAAGAGTCTCAAGTACATATTCACTCAGACGGAGTTGAACCTAAGACAACAATGTTGGTTAGAGTTGATTAAGGACTATGATGTGGGTATTAACTACCACCCAGGGAAGGCGAATGTTGTTGCAGATGCCCTGAGTAGAAAGACCTATTGCAGTCAGTTAATCGTGGAAAGGCTACCGCCAGCACTCTGCACCTGGGCCGGGAGAGAAGGGAGGGAAAAGCGGCCTGGCCGGCTGGGCCGAAAGAGAGGAGTGGGGAGAGAGGGGAGGAGAGCTCCGGGTGGGCTGAAGGGGTGGGTTCGGCCCAGTTCTGATTTTTCTCCTTTTTCTTTTCTTTCCTAATTCCTTTCTTCTCTAATTTCTATTCTATTAATCCTAGCAATTAATTAATTAATTAATTAAATGCAAGATGCAAACAAAACCTATATGAACATGCCTCGTTATGCCAATGCAACTATTTATTTTTATTTATTGTAAAAAAACAATTTGTCCTAGGTTATTAATTAAACTCCTAAATGCTAATAGTTGGCATTTTTAGAATTTGCAAAAGTAGGGTGTTACAAACCTAACCCCTATAAAAATGAATCTCGCCCTCGAGATTTGGAAGGATCGGTGAAGAGGTGGGGAAACTCGGCTTTTAATTCTTCTTCACGCTCCCAGGTGGCTTCTTCTTCCATGTGATGATTCCAGAGCACCTTGCACATCCGGATCACGTTATTTCTGGTAACTCTTGCAATAACTTCTAGGATCTTGGCTGGTTGTTCCGTATATGTGAGGTCTTTCTGAAGGTCTATTTCATTAACAGGGAGTTGTTCTTCAGGTACTCTTAAGCACTTCTTTAATTGGGACACATGAAACACGTCATGCACATCCGTGAGATGTGAGGGTAGCTCCAACTGATATGCAACTTCTCCTCTTCTGTCGAGGATCTTGAAAGGGCCGATGTAACGTGGTGCTAACTTCCCTTTGACTTTGAAACGTCTAACACCTCTCATGGGTGATACCTTGAGATATACGAAATCACCAATCTCGAAGGATAGGTCTCTTCGCCTATGATCGATGTAGCTTTTCTGCCTTGACTGTGCAACCTTTAGGTTCTCGCGTACAATCTTAACTTGTCTTTCTGCTTCTTGTAAGATTTCAGGTCCAAAGACTTGATTCTCTCCTGTCTCGTTCCAGAATAGAGGTGTCCTACACTTTCTCCCATATAGGAACTCGAAAGGCGCCATCTCTATACTTGCTTGATAACTGTTGTTATAAGAAACTTCTGCGTAGGGTAGGCTCTTGTCCCAGCTCTTGCCGTATTTCAACGCACAAGCTCTCAACATGTCTTCTAGTATCTGGTTCGTCCTCTCGGTTTGCCCATCAGTCTGAGGGTGATATGCCGAGCTGAAGTTCAACTTGGTGCCAAGAGATTCATGTACCTTCTCCCAAAACCTCGAGGTGAACTGAGAGCCTCTGTCAGATACTATCTTCTTAGGGACTCCATGTAAACACACTATCCTTGACATGTATAGTTCTGCCAGCTTCGCACCACTATAAGTTGTCTTGACGGGAATAAAGTGTGCCACCTTGGTTAAACGATCAATTATAACCCATATAGAATCATATCCCGACTGTGTACGGGGTAATCCAACTATGAAGTCTATACCGACTTGTTCCCACTTCCACTCAGGAATCTTTAGAGGTTGAAGTAGTCCGGTGGGTCATTGGTGTTCTGCCTTGACACGTTGACATGTGTCACACACCGCAACATACTCTGCGACATCACGCTTCATGCCATGCCACCAATAATGAGTCTTCAAGTCTTGATACATCTTAGTACTTCCTGGATGAATGGAGTATGCAGAATCGTGTGCTTCCTGTAGGATTATGTCACGAAGGGGCTTTTTGTCTGACACACATATTCTTTTACCTATCCATATAATACCCTTCTTATCTTCTGTGAAGTCGGTAGCTTTTCCTTCCTTAATGAGCTTTCTGATCTCACTTAACTTCTCATCTTCTAGCTGTCCTTTGCGAATTTCTTCATTGAGAGTTGGTTCTACTTCCATTGCGACGGCCTCCAACTCATTCACAAACCAAAGGTTTGGTCGTTCAAACTCCTTGCAGAGTGCTGGCGGTAGCCTTTCCATGATTAACTGACTGCAATAGGTCTTTCTACTCAGGGCATCTGCAACAACATTCGCCTTCCCTGGGTGATAGTTAATACCCACATCATAGTCCTTAATCAACTCTAACCAACGTCGTTGTCTTAGGTTCAACTCCGTCTGAGTGAATATGTACTTGAGACTCTTGTGATCTGTATAGATCTCACAACGATGACCAAGAATGTAGTGCCTCCAAATTTTCAGAGCATGTACTACTGCCGCTAATTCCAAATCGTGTGTTGCGTACTTCTCTTCATGCTTCCGTAATTGCCTAGATGCATATGCCACAACATGACCTTCCTGCATGAGCACACATCCTAGTCCTTGCCTGGATGCGTCACAATATATGTCAAAACTCTTACTGATGTCAGGTAAGATTAAGACAGGGGCTGACGTTAATCTCTTCTTCAATTCTTCAAAGCTGGTTTGACAACGCGGAGTCCATTCAAAACTCTTGTCCTTCCCTAACAGTGTCGTCATTGGTTTTGCTATTTTGGAGAAGTCCTTTATGAATCGCCGATAGTATCCGGCTAATCCAAGAAAACTTCTAATCTCCTTTACTGTCTGTGGTGGTTTCCAATCTAGAACGTCCTTTACCTTGCCTGGATCGACTGACACTCCTCCAGCAGAGATCACATGACCAAAAAATGCTACCTCCTTCAGCCAGAATTCGCACTTACTTAATTTGGCATACAACTGGTGTTCACGTAGCTTCTCTAGAACTAGCCTGAGGTGAACCTCATACTCTTCTTCATTCTTTGAAAATACCAAGATGTCGTCAATGAAAACCACAACAAACTTATCCAAGTATTTCATGAACACCTTGTTCATAAGGTACATGAAGTAAGCCGGTGCATTGGTTAACCCAAATGACATTACCGTATACCCATATAACCCATATATTGTTCGGAAAGCCGTCTTGGGTAAGTCTGATGGTCTGATTTTTAACTGGTGATACCCGGATCGTAAATCAATCTTGGAGAATACACAAGCTCCTTTCATCTGATCGAACAAGTCTTCAATCCGTGGTAGTGGATACTTATTCTTGATGGTTACATCATTAAGAGAACGATAGTCCACACACATCCTCTGAGTCTTATCCTTCTTCTCGACAAAGAGTACTGGAGCTCCCCAAGGTGAGGAACTAGGGCGAATGGAACCTTTCTCTAGCATCCCATGTAATTGCTTCTTTAGTTCTACCAATTCATTGACTGGCATCCTATAGGGCCTCTTAGATATAAGAGCAGTTCCTGGTATTAAGTCGATAACAAACTCTATGTCACGGTCTGGTGGCAAACCTGGAAGTTCTTCAGGAAAGACATCAGAGAATTCACAAACCACTGGTATCTCTCCTATGGGCGTGCCGGTGGTTTGGTTTAGTATGACTTCCTTGGTAGTAGAGTTGGCTGCTATGAATTCCACCTTGGTACCCTCTGCACTGGTCAGTTGTACCGACTGCTTGGCGCACTGTATCACTCCATCATACTTGCGTAACCAATCCATTCCAAGTATTATATCTATCCCCTTGGAGTCTAGGATTATGAGATTAGCTGAGAAGTCCACCCCCCTTATTTTAAGGGCAACCTTTGGGCACATTTGATTGGTTCTCATTTCTCCACCAGGAGAGCTAACTAGCATGGTACGCTTCATAAGAGCAATCGGTAAGTTGTACTTTGCCACATATGTGGATGTTATGAATGAATGCGATGCTCCCGAATCAAACAAAATGGTTGCAGGTTGAGAGTTAGCTAAGAACATACCGAGCACCACATTTGCAGCTTGCTCAGCTGCTTCCGTAGAGACATGATTGACGTGCCCTCGAGCGTAATTCTGTTGTCCTCGATTGCCTGAAGGCAAGTTAGTTGAAGTTTGCCTTGGTGCATTGTTCCGTTGAGGACACTGTCCCAGGAAGTGACCTTCCTGTCCACAGTGATAACATCCGCGCTTCACACCATTAGTGTTTCCAGCGGTGGGGCGGTTCTGGTTTTGTGGAACTGTTGGGGCTGTGGGGCGGGGCGCTTGCTGATAAGTGGGACGAGGTGCCTGCTGCTGGCTAGGGCGGGGTGCCTGGTAGTTGGAGCGTTGCATTGGAAAGTTTGGGCGTGGAGCTTGCATGGGTGGCCTGACAGTGCTGGGAGCACGGTAGTATGAGTTAGAAGATGGCATCATGCGGGGGCGAGTGTTGCTACCATATGATTGTCCTTGGAATGGCATCTTCCTCTTGCCTTCCCTCTTAATCTCATTGCGCTTATTCTCCACAACAATGGCCTTGTCCACCAGTTTCTGGAAGTTGACATAGTCATTGTTTATCAACTGAAACTGGATGTCATTCTGCAGTCCCCTCATGAACATGTATTGCTTCTTCCCATCGGTGTTCACATCCTCTGGAGCATACCTGGATAGCTGGATGAACCTATTCAAGTATTCACTTACTAACATGTCCCCCTGTCTCAGGTCCTGAAATTCCTGTCTTTTCAGCAATTTGATGCCCGTAGGAATATAGTGGGAGCGGAAATTATCCTTAAACTCAATCCAAGTGATGCTTTCCACCTCAGCATTAGCATTGCAATAAGCTTCCCACCAGTCTGCGGCTACACCATACAGCTGATGAGCTGCAAAGAGAACCTTCTCTCGATCATTGCATTGAGCGATTATCAACTTCTTTTCGATTGCCTTGAGCCAATCGTCAGCTTCCATCGGATCCTTAGATTGGGAAAAGGTAGGTGGCTTAGTCCTTAGGAACTCCCCCAATCTGTTCTGGGGTGGAGGTGGAGGTGCATTGTGGTTCTGCTGTATAGCGCCCAAAGTTTGGATCATTGTTTGCATGAGCTGAGTCTGTACGGCCAAGAATTGCTCAAGGTTTGAAGCATTATTGCCATCCTCGTTGTTCTGATTGCTACCTCCAGCGTGGCCTCTAGTGCAAACCATCTGATTAGAGTAGGTGGTGGAAGTAGTGTGAAACAAGGTGTGGTAATAACGAAAAGAAAGATCCCCATCTAAATGTATCAAGGAGTGATAAGTAAAAGATAGTTTATTTTAATAAGCAAACAAACGATGAGGTTGTGGACAAGGTGCCGAGGCATTCTACAACTCACATCAAGCACACTTATTAACCAAGCCAACGAGTTCATTACATCACACCATGAAAGTAAATCGATATAAGCGTTTGATTATTACAATCTTTATTCACGGGTAAGGGAATCTCCTAGGCATGGGAGTTGACTTCATCGGAGATCGAAGGTAGGGAACTTGCGTGCTTCGAGGAGTTTGCAGTCCAAGTGCGGATACCCGATGAGTAGAGGTCACTCTGCTCGCCCATCTTGACTCGCTGGTCGCGCTTTATGTAATCCTCAGTATCACGCAGCCTCTTCCGAAGGGTGTGGTTCTCCCTCTGTAGTGCCTCCATAGTGCGGCTTAAGTCCACCGCTATTCCCTGAGTCTCGTCCATCTCCCTGGTGCTCACATACCATTCTGTAGGAGCGATGGTGTACTTCTCCGTGCCTGGCTTCCAACGGGGAATGTGTGCAAAACTTGTCCTTGCTATTCCATGGCGGTGAGTGTAGCAGAGGCTAGTGAGAGCCCTCCAAGCAGCGTCGTCTATTGCAACCCCACGAGTAGCCCTAGGAGTACGGCCACGGTGCGTAGATATGACGCGGTCGTCGTCGTAGATGTTGACCTCCGCTATCCATTCCTCACGAGAAGGACGATCCACTTTCTTGATAAAGTACTGAGGCTTGTTGGTGATGCCAATCTTCTCAAGTAGCTTTTGCAGAGTCTTGGAGAAGGTCTCACCCTCTAGTCCAAAAGAGCGGTACTTCTCGACCATACGGACGGCTAGGTCTTCGTCCTCATCCGAGTTATCACCATTCTTAGGCTCTTCTTGCTCATACTCTTCTGGTTCTTCTTCCTCTTCAGGTTCCTCAGGGTCCTCTTCTTGCTCATACTCTTCTGGTTCTTCTTCTTCTTCAGGTTCCTCAGCGTCCTCTTGTGGTTCCTCTGGAAGCGTCTCATCCCTTACTGGGGTCTTCTCGCGTTCAGGTTGATTTGCTTCTTCACTTTCTTCCCTTTGAACACGCCTAGGGGCAAGGAGTCCATAGTGGCGTCTAGTCGTACTCTTACGAGCGGTTTGCTTGGTGCGGGCCATCTATATTTTAAAATCACAAGGCATGAATAAGCAACAAAATAAGAAACGACAAGGATTAATATTTTGTTAAAATAGTTTTTATTGATGTAAGACAAAGTAGGGTCCCTAATTACGTTCATGGCTATCTAGGCTGTCATCCTGCAGTCGATATGACTCTGATACCACTTCTGTAACACCCATTTTAAGAAGCAAAATGAGTGCAGCCGTACGTGTGCCCAGGATCAAGTTATACACACATACGGTACATCATCAGTGGTAAATAGAATAATTATCCATATCCTTTAATTATTACATCGTATCTTTATTACAAAAGGACCCGTGGGTCTAGAAGAAAAGTACATCAATGCAGCGGAAAGTAGCTAGTATAGACGTCCCAACTCCACAGGCATCGATTGGAGGATCATCGCCTAGTACTCACTTCCTTCATCTTCGTATTGGCTCCAGTCTTCTCCTTGGGCTGAATATCAACGTGGTATAGCAAGGGTGAGTACATGTCGTACTCAGCAAGTGGGGGAAAAGATGACATGGGGTTATGGTCAAGAGAAGGCTTTATAGAGTGGGTTGCATGAGCTTTTAATTAACCTAAAACATCTTATTTCTACGTGGGGTCATCCCAACCATGATTTCCACAAGGTGCTATACTAACCAAGTTTCAATCCGTCCCACCTTTCCAACCATACCAACCCATCCCCAACTAATCTTGTGAGGATTCCAAGCCGCTCTTGACCGTGAGCACGGCTATCATGATAGTTTGATACTCTGCAGAGTTTGTACCACTTTACTCACAAGTCATGATTCCCTTGGTGCTCGTGGACGTGACCCACATTACACACTTCCTTTGGTGTGTGGTAGGGTTTCACTACGAGGCTTTTCCAAAGGGTCTCCTAGTACATGCTAGCCACTAAGGTTCCACTCCCGTCCATAAGTGATAGCCCTTCAACAAGCAGCTCATCACCCCAGGAGCCCCCTCTTGAGCCATTCGGATACAAGGACAGTCCTCTCGACTTCCATTCCCCGCTCCACCAAATGCTGCACCGACACTGGGAGAACACCTAATTACTAGGCCAAGCCTTACCCATGTCGGTCTTGTGTTGGTACTGTTTTCCTGGGTTGTTACTCCAAGAACCGGTTCCTAGGATCTACAACAAGCCTACCACCAAAGCATGTGCCCACGGCACCACATCCTTTCCACCTGGCTTGCATAGATCCCTAAGCCATGTTACTAAAAGATTTACCAAACATTTCCCACGTGACATTGTTCATTAATCAAAATTAATATTAACCCACATCCCATAAGCCATCTTAAGCATTTTCTACCCACAATTCACCCATTGGTTCAAGGCGACAAGGAACAGGGTAAAAACAATCACTAAGGAAAACCCTAACAATAGGTTCCCAATAAATTGACATAAGCATGCAATTCTATAGTAACATTTCAATAGGTGCAATATGCGTCAAGGACACTTGCCTTCGTCCTGCGCAGAAGGCTGCTCTAACCCTTCAAATTCCTGCTCCTGAAAATCCTCGTAGGGTGGTCCTTGTGTATGCTCGCCTTTATGTAACGACATACCAATACAAGCAAAATATACAAAATTAATACACTATATGCAACAGAGGAAAAACAGTATGTAGATGCAAGGGATGCAAAGGTTATGCTCCTACGAGAATTTTGGCGCAAGAATCACCTAAATTGGAGTTATGAGTAAAAAGTTATGCTAGTTTGAAGTTTTAGGGGCAAAAGGGTAAAAACAGAGGCTTTTAAGGACCTATGTGTAATTTTATAAAATTATAGGGACTAAAGTGTAAATTATTAGGGCTGAAAAGTAGTTATTAAAAGTATAAGGTTGTTTTTCAAAAAATTCTAGGAATCAAACAAAATTAATACTAAGTACAGGGGTTTAAGTGTAAAAAGACAGGGCCAAAATATAATTAAAATTAAGTATAGGGATGTTCCTATAAAAATTTAAGGCTAAAATAATATTTATACAATTAATAAGGATTAAGGTATAATTTTAAAATAATTCTGGGGACTAAAACATAATTAAAATCAGTCCAGGGGTGTTTTACAAAATTACAAGGTCAAATAATAATTTTAATAATGCATAGGGGTGTTTCTGTAAAAAAATTTTTGGCTAAAATAATATTTATACCATTAATAATATAAAAAGACTGGATTAAAATATAATTTAAAACAATTCTAGGGGTTTTCTACAATTTATAGGGCAAAATTATAATTTCTTTAAGGTGTGGGAGCTTTTCTGTCAAAATATAGTGCTAAAAATAATTATTATAAAGTTCAGGGGCTTAAAAACAATTTTCTAATGGTTCTGCACAAAATCAGGGACCTAAACCTAATTTAAACTAAGCACAGGGACTAAAATGCAAAACTGCCACAATATCCAGGAATTAATTGAATTAATTTTAAACTAGAAATGCGTGGACCGGGTCTATAGGTTCTGTGGACCATTGGTCCACTGGTTCACGGTGGACCGATTACATAACCCGAAGGGGTATGTAATCTGGACGGTTGGATCAAGATCCAATGGCCAGAATTAAAGGGCGGGGGAAGGTCGTCGCCGGCGGCCGGTTAGGCGGCGGCGCGCGGCGGGGTCGCCGGAGACCGGCCGGAATGGCGCTCCAGTCGGCCATTCCTCGCCGCGAGAGTTCCGGGAGAGAGAGGGGAGGGAGGGGAGTCTCACCGGCAGGTCGCGCGGGTGCGGGGAAGGCCGGGAGGGGGTCGGCGGCGCGGCTCGGTGGCGGCGGTGGTCGAAGCTTGGTGGGGGAGGTCGTCCGATGGTCGCGAGCGAGCGGGAGAGAGCGGAGGAGTGTCGGTGGAGCAGGGCGGTGCCGAGGGGGTGCTTTATAGGCGCGGAGGCGAGCGAATTGAGCCGGCGCGGGGCTCTCCGGCCATCAATGGCCACTAGCGCCATTGGTGCGCGCGGGGGGTTCGTAACGGCCGAAAGTTAGGGGGGGAAGGGAAGTGGAGGCGGTCGCGCGCGCTCGGGCGCCGGTTTCGGGAGCCGGGGAGGTCGGGGGAGGGAGATCGACGGCGGCGGCGGCATCGGTTTCTGACGGTGGGAGAGAGAGAGAGAGGCGGAGTAGGGGATGACAGGTGGGCCCGCGTGTCAGTGAGAGAGAGAGAGAGCGCGGAAGGAGCGGGCCGCGCACGCTGGGCCGACCGGGAAGGTGGGCCGTGCGGTGCTGGGCCGGGAGAGAAGGGAGGGAAAAGCAGCCTGGCCGGCTGGGCCGAAAGAGAGGAGTGGGGAGAGAGGGGAGGAGAGCTCCGGGTGGGCTGAAGGGGTGGGTTCGGCCCAGTTCTGATTTTTCTCCTTTTTCTTTTCTTTCCTAATTCCTTTCTTCTCTAATTTCTATTCTATTAATCCTAGCAATTAATTAATTAATTAATTAATTAAATGCAAGATGCAAACAAAACCTATATGAACATGCCATGTTATGCCAATGCAACAATTTATTTTTATTTATTGTAAAAAAAACAATTTGTCCTAGGTTATTAATTAAACTCCTAAATGCTAATAGTTGGTATTTTTAGAATTTGCAAAAGTAGGGTGTTACAGCTTTGGTGCCTCACGTTTTCCCATCGTAGTGAGCATCACTCGCGTGGATTTGGCTTTCACATAGATGATTTCTATCCTCACAACCCCAGGTTTGAGTTGAGACGTTTTAATAGGCCACATTTTCTCCATCGTGGTTCTCATCCCATACGTTCGAATGATAATGTGCAAAGAACTCTGATGACTACTATCGATCGTATGGTTATGTGCTGGATTCCCAAATCTCTTTTGACTAACCCTAGCACTGCAACCCTATCATGTTCACTCCTACTAAGTGCAGAGAGCAGAATATTGATAGCTTTGGAGTTGTTCTCATACCTCACTAACTCACATAGCATACTCCTGCACAACAATCTCCCAAATTGCACGTCCTTGACTCAGCAGATCGCCTTGGTCCATGACTTCTAGTAGGGTAAGTCCTCTCCATCGAACATCCAGAGTTTGATAGCACGCTTCTCTATGTCACTTTTGGATCACAAAGCTGGTGAAGGTCAACTAGTGATCAAACCAACTCTGATACCAATTAAAGGACTGAGAAGGTGACCAGAGGGGGGGGGGTGAATGGGAGCCAATCAAAATTCTCCAAGAGAACTTGGTTTATATCCCAAAAATAACCCAAGCCAACCTCCGAACCAATCACCAAGACTACACACCAACTTGAGGTGTACTAGCCCTAGGAGTGACCAACCACAGCAAAGAGACACAGCAGAAACAAAAAGGAACAAGAAGCGCTCAAAATAGATCAATTCTATACTCTCATCGGCAGTGCCGACCACAGCCATCGGCAGTGCCGGTTGGCACCATCGGTAGTGCCAGTCACGCCCATCGGCAGTGCCGGTGCGGGACACAGGACTCTCTAGAACCTACAGACAAGACAGATAGGCAGTGCCAGTCGGCGCAATCGGCAGTGCCGGTGCGGGGTTCAGACTCTCCCTTTCGGCAAGCCGATTTCAGTTCAGACCCACCAGCAGTGCCGGTCCAGGTCATCGGTAGTGCCGATCATCCCTGACAGAATAGCAGAAACTTTCGGGAAATTGGCAAATCTTCTCCAAAACCTAATCAAACAAACTCCAAATGATGCAATTTTTGGACCAGTGAATCCTCATCACATCACGACCTTAGTCCTAGAAAATCATCCCAATTTGCTCAAGGAATCATCACGAATTTCAGATCTTGTGCCAAGAACACCAAAAAGGGGAAATTTAAGAAATCCTTCAAATCGAAGTTGCTAGAGCTATTGATTCGGTCAAGGATCCATAGAGGATTGTTCTAGCTCATCCAAGCAACAAGTTTCTCAAGAAATCCAGCAAAAAACTCATCCAAAAATGAGATTGAAAATCACCATGAAAATAGCTCCGAAAATAAGAAAAAGGAAATTTCGGGATTCAAGTGAAGAGGGAAATCTTGAGCATGAAAATAATTCTCATATCATAGAAAGGTGCTTACAAGATCCATAGGTACAAGGCTAGGAAGCCACCCTCTTCCTCCCACTATTTGAAAGAGCAAGAGATGTCTCTCACACACCCACTACTCTCCTCTAAACATGAAGTCCTCTCCTAGCACTTCAAATGGAGTCCTAACACAAGGCTAATGGAAAGAGAAGCACCTCTCCCACTAGCCACACCTCTCCTTATATAGGTCTAGGGTCTATTGTCCACATGACCACTCTACCCTTGACCTACATAACACACCCACCTACCACCGGGAGCATAACTGTCCATCTTTTTCTTCATCGCCCGAATGCCATCAAGCCTTTCACAACTTTGCTTGCCCTTGGCGCAAGCTCCGTGATGGTGCCACGTGCACCTCAAACGCCGCCACCGGTTTCAAGGCCCAAACCAGGAAACCACCTTGCACGCTTCTCAAAGCGCGACTTCTCAATGTTGACACATGTCACCTCGTCCTGAGATCCTGACCACCGGCAAGTCTCTCCCAGTCCCTGTCCATTGGGCCCCCTTGTCACTTGCACCGGCATCCCGTTTTCCTTGACTTGGTCAACATGTCGTCTTCACCACCATCACGGTTTTGAGGCTCAACTGTGAAACCGTCCGTGCTTCTAGCCTCTCCACACGTACAATGTGGATCGCCCTTGACTTAACCCAACATTCCGATCGTTCGGCCCCAAGTCCCCTACTTTTGCCCGATCCTCTCGCCGTTGACCGCCAAGTCGACTCCAGTGACCTACACATCGTGAGACCAGCAAACACAATTTCCAACTCCTGCAACATCACCAATACCTCCACCAACTCCGGTTAGTCAAAACCATAGTCATGCACATACACATGCAATCCCTGGATTCCCGTATTTCAACTCAAGCACCAAATCCGCTCAAGTCAATTACTCATCACATATATTGCAAACCATGACACACATTCACATGGTTTCTTAGAGAATATAAGACTACTCACTCATCCTTCCGCTAGACATAGCAGAGGGATGAGAAATAGCGCTGGAACGCACACGAGCTGATCGGCGCAAGCGTTGCGCCGATCGGCGCAACCTCCCTTCTGGTGGATCTCATTGGTGTTGACCGACCTTCACCGCCAATATCCTAGAACCCTAGTTCTAATAACTGATTCTCGCAATTGTCGTCGTCTGCCGTCCATCCCTGGCTCTTGATAATTATCTTCCATTTATATCCGACGGGATTAGGTCAACTTACACCGACTCTAACTCATACTGGGCTAGGCCTTCATCCTTCTCGGACTGGGTTGTATTTTTGTCATCTTTTCCTTCTGCGCCGATCGGCGCAGGCCTGTGCTGATCGGCGCAGGTCCACATCTGGCCCATCTTCGTTGCTCTTTAGTTCTTTATCCATAATTGCCCTGTTTTACACCTGTTTCTTACGATTACATCCAAAACAGAACAACCACAAATATATGCAAATATAGGGTTAATTGTTAGTCCAAACCACCAAATTAAGATGCAAAACATCTCTTTTTGGTGGATAAAATGGGCATCTAGAAAGCACCAACAATCATCCGGACAAGTAGCAAGATTAATTTCAATAACATTGGTACCTGAAGTAGAAGGATCAACAACCTTCTTCTTCTTGAGTTCTTCTAAGTAAAGCTTGTAGTTTCTCTTCCAGTGCCTAGTGTTCTTGCAGTAATTGCAAGGATTGCCTAGAGGCACTCTTGGCCTGGGACGAGCTGCTGCAATCTTAGGCTTTGATCTTGAGATCTCATCCGTACTCTTAGCCTAGAATTACGCTTTCTCTTCTTATCCTTCTGCACCATCATCACATGATTTGCCCCAGATTTCTTGATGCTCTCCTTGGCAGTCTTTAGCATCCCATGCAATTTGGAGATGGTTTTGAAAAGGTGTGTTGAATGCGACTTAGTTCTTAATTGGGAGAAGTGTCACTTCATGGTAACAGAAGGGATAATACTTGGTCATGTCATTTCTAATAGAGGGATAGAGGTTGATAAAGCAAAGGTATCTACAGTTGAGAAATTACATTCCCATACTGATCTTACAACTTTAAGGAGTTTTCTTGGACATGCCAACTTCTATCGCAGATTTGTTAAAAATTATTCGAAGATTGCTAAGCCCCTGATAGAATTGTTGAAGCAAGATACAGAATTTGTCATGGACAATGAAAGACTCTTTGCCTTCAGAAGATTAAAGGAAGCTCTATGCTCTGCACCTATTATGCATCCACCTGATTGGAGTTTACCTTTTGAAATTATGTGTGATGCAAGTGACTATGCAGTTGGAGTTGTTCTTGGACAACGAAAGGAAGGTAAAGTGCATGATATTTATTATGCTAGCAAAACTTTGAATGAGGCGTAGATCAATTGTAGAACAACTGAGAAAGAGATGTTAGCTGTTATATTTGCTTTTGAGAAGTTTAGATCCTACATTCTAAATTCTAAGGTGATTGTATATACTGATCATGCTGCTATAAGATACTTGGTTTCAAAGAAGGAGTCTAAGCCTTGGTTAATGTGATGGGTATTGATGCTGCAAGAATTTGATTTAGAGATAAGAGATAAGAAAGGAGTAGTAAATTCTGTAGCAGATCAATTATCTAGTCTTGAATCATCATCAACTGAGCCAATAAGAGGTGAAATGCAACAAGAGTAGTTGTTTGCCGCATTTGATCGTAGAGAGAATTGGATGATGGATATTATCAAAGGTTTTAAGGGACAAACTGATCTGATAAACAAGAACACAAGGAAAAGAGTTAAGAGTGAAATGAGAAAATTTATATGGACCAACCCATACTTGTATAGGTATTGAGAGGATGGAGCAGTATGGAGATGTGTACCCAGAGAAGAAAGAGCAAGCATTTTAGCAAAGTGTCATTCTTTGGATTATGAGGGACATTATGGCTACTTAGAACACAGGCAAAGGTATGAGCAAGTGGATTCTATTAGCCTACTATGCATGAAGATGCAAAAAGGTATGTTGCAACATGTGCTCAATGCCAACGAATAGGGAATGTTAACAGTAGGAATGCAATGCCTCTTAAGTACAATCTTCAAGTCGACATCTTTGATGTTTGGGGTATGGATTCTATGGGACCCTTTGTGAATTCTCATGGTTTCGAGTACATATTGGTCGTCGTTGATTATGTCTCCAAGTGCGTCGAAGCAATGGCATGCAAAGCCAATACTATAATAGAATCAAGGAGTATACTTCAGGAGCAGATATTTCCTAGGTATGGAGTACCAAGGATAATAATTACAGATGAAGGATCCCACTTTATAGGAGGAGAGTTTACTAGGTTTTTAACTAAATCTGGAGTTGAACATAGAATTGGAACAACCTACCATCCCCAAAATGGACAAGCAGAAACGTCAAATAAGCAATTAAAGGAGATTCTATAGAAGATTGTTACAAAGGAAGGAAAAGATTGAGCCACGGAGCTTAATGGAGAGTTATGGGCATATAGGACAGCATTCAAGACACCAATTGGTATGACACCATATCAATTCGTCTATGGGAAATCATGTCACCTACCGGTGAAATTGGAACATAAGGCTTATTAGGCTATAAAGAAAATGAATTTGGATCTTAATGCCGCCGGCCTAAAAAGAAAGATACAAATAAACAAATTGGAAGAGATGCGATTGCGTGCATATGAAAATGCGGCCATATACAAAGAGAAGACAAAGAAGTGGTACGATAAGAAACTTTTGAAGAAGGAATTCAAGGAAGGAGATCGGGTGCTCCTATTTAATTCTTGATTCAGATTATTTGGTAAAGGCAAACTGCGAAGCAAATGGGAGGGACCTTATCTTTTGAATATGGTGTTACCTTCAGGAGCTATAATCATAATGGATGGCAAGAGAAACAAGTACACGGTGAATGGACAAAGTCTAAAGGTATATCTAGAACCCGACACATTTAAATTAAAATCTTTTGATGTGTATTTCACTGCTTAATGTCCTGTGTGGTCGAGCTTAACGACGTAAAACCTATATGTATTTTGATTTCTGTATTTTTTCTGTTTCTGATTTGGTAATTTAGTGTAATGTGCCGACCGGCGCATTGCTGCATAGATCGGCGCAGCCCTGCACCGATCAGCACGGTAGAGTTTATTTTGTTTCTGAGTCAGTTTTGGACCTTGCCTTTTTAAGACTCGTTAAATTCCATGAATAAGAGATAGAGTCCTAGTCCAGTTGGAGATCAAGGGATATAAATATGAGAGGACAGCAAACCCAAGGAACAAAGTGGCGCATCGGGCAGCAACCAAGGTGGCGCCGATCCGCGTGACCCTTGCGCCGATCGGCTCGGTGGCGGATTTCCGTAGCCCTCTACAAATTGGTCCTGGGAAGAAGTCAACAAAGTGCTGACGCCAACACCAGATGATCCTCTCGTCTGGTCAAACATGCGGAAGAAATTCATGAAGTAAAGCGAAGCTGATGCGTGGAACGCCGACAAGGTGAAGATGGACAATGAACTTCGGCAGATGATGAAGAGAGTATTGGTGCGCAAAGGAAAATCTGTAGTGCCTATTAAAAATGAAGCTGTTTCTCAAAGGTATACCATGGAAAGTCTTCTTGATCTTGCTAAGCCCTTGTCATATGAGGATTTCCTATTTTTTGAAAGATCATTGACTGAGCAAGAGAAGGAAGATCTAGATGAGGAGAGCTCTCTCACAATCCATAAGTGCCGACTTTATAGTGAACATGACATTGCCGTCAAGTATGAACTCAAGCTGTGAGAGGAAGCCAAAGAAGC
Organism: Eleusine coracana subsp. coracana; assembly: GCA_032690845.1. Lineage (NCBI taxonomy): Eukaryota > Viridiplantae > Streptophyta > Magnoliopsida > Poales > Poaceae > Eleusine > Eleusine coracana. The sequence goes on from CM064430.1 coordinate 48,616,755, forward strand.
CATGTACGAGCGGGATGCAGAAAAGGATCTTCAAGCTAAAAGGGATGAATCCTTTCCCAAGGTTCTTACCGATTGGGAAAGTTGTCAAGAATATAAGATTCATAGGAACAGTTGTATTGAGGGTTGCAAGCGTTTCTTTTGTGCTAAAGATCTTCGATGGAAGGTTGAACTCCAATTGGCGGAAGATCCAACTTTTGTACCAAGAGATTTATTATATGATGATGGCTATCGCGCAGTTCCTGGAGGGAGGACGCCTAACGAGATTAACGATGAGATTTTACAAATGCAGCAGAATAAGGAGATCTGTGAGTGTAATCTAGAGTAGTTAGCTGAGTATATGAAGGAAGCTGCCAGCTGCGCCGATCGGCGTGACACTAAAGCCGATCGGCGTGACCTGAAGATGGCTGAATTTATTGTTCTGACGGCTTTGCTAAGTGAAGACGAAGAGCCTGCTACAAAGAAGTGTATGACTACACCAGAGGTTCGCAGATCTACTAGACTATCGGGTAAGCCAATTCAAAAGTATTCTAAATGGGATAGCGACTTTGATCCGTCATACTATTTGGAAACTTTGGAGAGTGGTAATTCTAGTGTGTCTGGAGATTTTAGTGATGATTTTGATATACGAAGAAGCTTTAGTAGTCCTAAGTTTGAAAATTGGGGAGCACGTGAAGAATACAGTAATGACAGGACAGCAGGAACTTCAACGAGAGTTTATGGTAATGCAATGGGAGGTGGAGGAAGTCGCAATGGTGGAAGAACACCACCATGCCGATCAGCTCAGCCTTTACACCGATCGGCTCAGAGGAGTTTGAACAGTGCCTCCCCTTATAGCGTTGAAAATCATAACCTGCAACCGCCTGCTTGTTGTCCTGTCTGCCAGAGAAACATTGAGCGCCTGTATCTAGATAGAGATCATACTTACAGGCATCAAAGGGATGCGGATCGCAGAATCCTGGATACAATCGAGATGAACGAAGTGAACTACACTTTTCTCAAAAGGAATATAAGACAAATTTTCCGAGTCTTGAACAGGCATGGTTTGCATGATTAATGTGTTGAGTTTCTTCTCTTGCAATGAGGACATTGCAAATTTTGAGTGTGGGGGAAGGGCTTTGCCATTTGTCATAGTTTTTAAGTGTTTTTGAGTCTAGTTTCTCATTTGTTTTTATGAGTGTTTATTTAAGTTTGTGTGTGTGCTTAAGAGAGTCATGAGTCATGTTGAGAGTTGCTTCAAGGTCTTTTATGTAGTTTGAATTATTGCATTGTCTTTAATAAAGTTAGTGTCGATTGTCAAATTGAAAGTGCCCCATACTATTTATCTTGTCTTTTTGATGATTGATTAGTTGATTACATGAATTAGTTGGTTACCACTTAACTTTTGAGCTTTGTATTTGTGAAAATTTCTTTTGACTCATCATAAGCTAAAGCAAAAGCAAGGTCTAAATATGCCTACATAGCCGAGTGAATGAGAGCAAACTACACATTTGAACTAATTGGATTGTAAGTAACTTTGTCAACTTTTTGCTCATGATTTCGACCAAGTTAGGAAAGGATGATCTATTTGTTTATCTCTATATTTCTAGCCATTTTTATCCATTTAAATTCCTTGCTATCATGGAAACCATAAATCTTTGTTTCTCCCTCCTCCTTGATACAACCTATATTCTCAATAAATGGGAATTCAGAAAATTTTCGCTGCTGGTACAAGACAGAAATTGCTGATTATATCAGGAATAGAAAAAGAGTGAAAAAAAAGAAAAAATATATAGACCGCGCCGACCGACGCAGTGTTGTGCCGATCGGCGCTGTTGGGAAAGAAAAAAATAAAAATAAAAAGAGATAAAGAGAAAATATATTCCCTGAGAGGCAGTAAGGTTATCGAAGAAAGCAGCTTTCTAATTATTTCTAATTCTTTGCCATCGTTCTCATTGAAACAGTTTTCTTTCTTTTCTTTAGATCTTCTATATTCCTCTTAAAGTTCATTTTCAAGAAATGTTTTTCTTAGTGGGCATGATTGAGCACATTGTTGACATGGTTAATCTAATGGTCTAATTGAGTTATATAGCCCTCCAAGATCCACATACAATCCTTGATTAGATAGGAGAGGGAAGGAAATACACTTGAGAGATCTAGAGAGGACCGAATGCTTGATGTTTGATGCTAAAGATGAGTTGAAGAGAACAAAATGTTTTTTGAAAAGGTTTTGTGGTAATTTGATTAAGTTCAAGTATGATAGGCTGATTGGTTAAAAGGAGATGAGAGAAAATCTTTCTGGAGGGATAATGAGTAAAAATGATGTTTGAGATTGATTGCATGAGAGATGGTGTGAAGATTCTCATTACATATTTGATTTTGTATTGCTCGAGGACTAGCAATGATTTGAGTGCGGGGGAACTGTTGGTGGTTTCTAGATGCCTATTTTATCTACCAAAAAGGGATGTTTTGCATCTTAATTTGGTGGCTTGGACTAACAATTAACCCCATATTTGCATATATTTGTAGTTGTTCTGTTTTGGATGTAATCGTAGGAAACAGGTGTAAAACAGGATAATTATGGATAAAGAACTAAAGAGTAACGAAGATGGGCCAGATGCGGAGCCACGCTGATCGGCTCAGAAGGAAAAGATGATGAAAACAAGACCCAGTCCGAGAAAAATGAAGGCCCGGCCCAGTATGAGTTAGAATCGGTGGAAGTTGACCTAATCCCATCGGGTATAAAAGGAAGATAATTATCAAGAGCCAAACTAGGGTTCCAGGATATTGTCGGCAAAGGTTGGTCAACACCGACAAGATCCACCAGAAGGGAGGTCACGCCGATCGGCGTGACACTTGCGCCGATCAGCTCATACGCATTCTAGCGCTATTTCTCATCCCTCTGCTATGTCTAGTGGAAGGATGAATGAGTAGTCTCATATTCTCTTCTCCGGTGCGGGGATCTGGTCATGTAACTCTCATACTTATTAATACTCTCTCAATGAATTTAGTCTATGTGATGAACTTAATTGCACATCTATCTTTCTTTTTCATTAGTGTATCGGCCAATACACTTTTGCCCATTACATAGTGCAAGAAACCAGTGGGGAGCTAGTAGCCTATGTAATGACAGCAGGGGTGAACGAAACCACCATGTCTTGTTGAATATTAGAGTCATCACTCGAGTTGATAAGAATAAGGTTGCATGCTAGTGAACCAATCCTAAGGAGAGAATCCTTCATTATCCCGTTACCTCTTCAATAACATTCACCCTCCACTCTCTCACCGTCATCATTCACACCAACCAACCCATTGCAATTTGTTAGAAACCCATTAATAGTAATTGTTCCGCTCGTTCCTTGTGGATTTGATAACCTTGGAATACTCTGAGGGAAAAAGAGCTACAACTGTACACCGTCCTCTTGCAGTATATAAGTGGACGCGTAATTACGACCAACAATTACCCACTGGATTTTTATCGAATTAGGGCTGCCATCTGGGATACTCCTAGGAGCCACCCACCTTTGTTTTGTTTCTTTTCTTCCCCTACATTGTTAATTAACAAACAAAAACCAACAAGCAAAAGCTACAGAAAAGTAAACAAATAGCACAAAGGCAGCATATAGAAAATAAAAAAACATATGGACTAACAAATTTTATTCCAGGAGCATTATTTATTATTTCAAGCAAACAATTTGATCATCGGGTTGCCCACTCGGCCAGCACTATTTTTCTAAATTAACGTGTTCATCCCAAAAGCACTAACATAAAAGAATTCAATCTACAACTCACTTCCCGGACCTTGGGTTGCCTCCCAAAAGCGCTCTCAGTTTTTTAGAAGTCATAGAGCTTGACTTCCCCGTTCTACTCCTTAGCATCGCTATACGGGGTACATGATTGCGCCGCTACAAGAATGTCTTTTCTTTCCTCCTTTAGTTTGTAGAACCTCTTTTTACTTTCCACAGGAACTACATGATCTCCAATCTGAACAAGCACATCTCTAGCAACTCCATTGGGATAACGAATCGAGGTTCTAGCTCGGGAAATTCTAAGCTTGAGAAGACATAGCAATGCATGACACTTACACTTATACCGAGATTGCAAATAGCCCTTTTGGAGGTTTGAGATCCAATCAAACACTGGATACTAGAAGATATGGGGTCGGGCTTCTTTTTAGGTGTAATGTCATTGATGGCCACCCGTACACTCGTTTGCCATCTTCACAACTTCTTTCGATGCCAAGGACTTCTTATTTTGCATGATATTCTTTATGTACTTAGCATAGGTAGGCACATGGAGAGCGTCAAGGAACAGGACATTGATATATAACTTCTTCATAATGTTGATGAACCTAGAGAATTGCTCATCATGTTGTCGAGTCCATTCTATCTTATTCAGCAGCTGGATATCCATACAAGTAGCAGGGCCATGTTCCTTTATCTCAATCCCATTCTTCAGACCCGAGAGGTCAATCTCCTCTATGCATCAATCAGCACCCTCTATGTGCCTATCGGCACCATCTATAGTGTGTCAGTTGGCACATACTTTGTGTCGATCGACACAATTATTCTTGCTCGAGCTGACTATTTGGGATCCTTTATTTGTTTCTTAGACCTCGTTGCTATCGATTTCAACTGCTCTACTGATCGAGTGTCACACGGAAGAGACCCTTGTTGCCTTGCATCGATTCCGACAATTGCCCCCACTTGTTTTTCCATCATCTTCATGAATTGGAGAATTTGCTGGTTAGAGCTCCCCACTTCAATCACCTTGTAAATGATTACATCAAGAACATGATCAACCTCCTTAAATTTGTCTAGTGTGTCCTTGTTAATCTTACCTTGAGCTTGAAAGAACTGTTAGCATTGAATGAGAAGGGGGTGACATTTTGCATGGACGATGCAGGTGTGAAACTACTTTTTTGTTGCTAATATTGGAGATTCCAACTCTAACTCTTCACATAACTAAGAATCTTTGCATCTTCAAAGCAATCCTTGCCCACATGAACAAATTCTCCACACTCATCACATGTAGAGCATGACCCTGCTAACTTGATGGTCTCTTCATAGGGAATATGAACATTCTTATCTAACCTCCGTTATATGGCATCAAGCTTGTCCATGAGCAACTCATCATAAGCTCTTTACACCACATTTTTCATTTTCCTAGAAGAAGATTGGAGAATTCTTCTATCGTTGCCTCTCTCATTGCTCCATGATTTATTCTGATCTGTCTTCTTAATCAGTTCTTGAACTTGTGCTAGTGTCATGTCCATAATTGATCCTCCGACTGAGGCATCTAAATATTGGTGTGACAATTAATTCAAACCCATATAGAACCTATCAATGAGCTCCCATGTAGCAAGACCAAGGTGTGAACAAGAACCCCTACACTCGCAAAATCTTTCACATGCATCTCCAACGCTCTCATCAGCGTGTTGAGTGAATCCAAGTATCTTGTTCTTCAAGCTTGTGTCTTGTCGATAGGAAAGTACTTTCCCAAGAATTCCACAACAAGTGTATTCCAATTGGTTTTCTGAGCCTGTGTCAATCCATGGTACCATTGGTTGGGACGTCCAGTGAGAGAACAAGGAAATTGTCATAACTTGATCTCATCTGCATTCATATGGTGCAACTAAAAGGTGCTACAAATCTCATAAAATATTGTAAATGCATATTTGTTTCCTCAAAACCTGTGAATGGTTGTTGTGCAACTACTCCCATGTATTCTCTCTCCAACTAAAAAGGTTGTGCTTGCGCAATGTAATTTATCTTAACGACATCAGTGTGCGTAGGCTTTAGGCAGTCTTTAATTGGTTGTTCTGCCATGACATCTTCTTCTTAGACTCTAATCGGATCACTGTCGTCTATGTCACCCAAAGACTTTCTCTTTGTTGATGGTCACTAAATACCAAATCCGACCATCAAATACCTGCATAAATCGATAAAAGTAAACAACCAACATAGTGGTAGGAGTTTATTACTTATGAATTCCACAAGTGTTGGTATTGCTTGCAGGTGATTTATCCACATAATTGAGGTAAAATCCATATCATCGTAGGAGAAATCACACTTTTGGCAAATCAGAGCGCAGCACAAGGATTCACAGACCTATAAATAGAGCAAACTTACATACCAGAAGGCCTAACATGTCGAGGGGCGAATGAGGACAGTAAGTCAAAGACCTGGAGAAGGTTGTGGCCGAAAGGGGCCAGTCCATGTTCGGTCGAACACCTTATTCGGTGTAAGGACCGAAGGTGTACCGAGAGGGGGGTGAATCGGTAAGCCGCTCACAAATCAAAATAGTTCAATTCACACTACTTGAGTCTAACAAGCATTGCAACCTAAACAACTCTAGTAGGCCTAGACCCTACAGATGCTAGAGTTCATGATGATAGCAAGCGCGGAAGCCAAACAAACTATCCTATGCAAGCTACAATTCAACCGAGTTACTAGAGCACACAATTGCGGAATAGTAAAGAGGGGTCAAGAAATGCTCATGATTTTTTTTCGAGGTCTCGAAAGGATGGTGCCTACCCCTACTCCTAATTAGACCACTCCCGCCGGAGTCCCGGTTCCTCCCGCCACTGATGTGAAGTTCTCGCCCACGAGCCCGCAATCACTGCCGGAGTGAAGACATGGTGCGTGTCACCGCTGCCATCGTAGCACAAGCTTGCCTCCCTCGAGAACTTCTCAAACTCCCCGAGCCGACACGGGAGCTCACTATTGATGCCCCTTACACTGGCGGGCTTAAACCGGGTACAAACTTGTGACGGCCTTCACAACCAATCATGATAGGCTCGATCACCGACACCTAACCGGTCTAGGTCTCACCATAGACCAAGAGTAATAGCCTAGATTACACCCCCAAGGACACCCTAGCCTTAGATGTGCAAGATGCACTAGTTACTCTCCACTAGCACTCTCAAGATATGCAATATCTCCTCCTAGTGCTCTCCTCTTTTCCCCTTGGACCTTACCAAATGCTGTCAGGTATTCCACTGGCCAAGAGACATCTCCAAGACCCTAACAACGAAGTTATATAGGCTTACAACCTCCAACTAGTCGTTGCTCCACGAAATCAGCTTTCTGGGCCTACTGACCGAGTTGTCTGGTGACTGCCTGACCGGACCATCCGGTCACTGCAAACCTGAGCACCAACGGCTCTGCCCCTTTGCTGACTTCTACTAACCGGACCGTCTGGTCAGTTGACTGGACTGTCTAATCCGTTTCTCTCTCTAGTCCAGAAACATTTCTAGCGCTGCTTCCTCGCTGCCCAAGTTCCAGATCTACTGACCGGACCGTCCGTTCTCTAGGTCTTCTAGACTTGGTAGTTTCCTTGCTTCTTCGCTGTAAGTACCAGACAACTTCACCTAGTGACCGTACAATCCAGTCACCATTGATCCCACTGTCCGGTCACTATGTCCAGAAGCTGAAATTTGTCGTCTTTGCTTAACTTTGTTTCCTGGCTTCTCTGAATAGCTCCCTGGCTTCTTCACTGTCATCTAGTGCCTGTGATTTCACCGAGCAACCTTTCACATCACCGACTAGACATGACCTAAGAGAAATGACCTAGATCCCCTTGATAGTCCAGTTTTTCCTATAGACTCAAGGCCCTAACAACTAGACAAGTGTTCCCAACACTTGCTCCATAGCTTATCCTCAACTTTGATCCATCTCCATTAACCCTTGGACTCCATCAAGCTCAGAAGCCTCCATGCTTGCGGTCATTCTTATCAATCACCAAGGCAATCATCATCCATATGATTTAAAGTAGAGTTTAGAGATTATTCCTACAGAGACAACACTCGTGTAGATATTAGCCCATATTTTTGTAGTTGTCATCTATCACCAAAACATTCATACCTTGGGGATCCCATCAATGGTCATGAAGCTTACAATCTTCCTCTTTTTGGTGATTGATGACAACCACTACTTATCATAATCTTATGAGTGAATTGCACAAAACTACAACTATTCATACCATTGTTGCAGAAAACTACAACTTTTGATTCCTATTTCACAAAACTACAACTACTTTGACCTAGAGTTGTAGAAAACTACAACTTTAATAAATTCTATTTTGGAGTGATCATGGGTCCCACATGTCAATCTAGTAGTGTCATTCTGTTTTCCACATCAGATGCCATGTCATCATGATGGAGATTTGACGGGACGGGACGTCGGCCTGGCTTAACAAATTACAGTACTCGCTCCTCGTCTCCTCACCCAATAGCATGAGTAAAAAGATTGGTGTACCCCTTGTTCGGCCAGCGAGCATATGGAGCAATACTATGTTGGTGATCATATCTATTGACATCTCTTTCTCACTTGATGCTCGTGGCGTTAACACTCGCGGCAGGGCAGAAAACTACATGATATGTCTGTTCTATATCTTTGACATCATCATGATGACATGGCGTCTGACATAGGAAATGAAATGGCACTATTAGACCGACAGGTGGGACCCATAGTCATTCCAGAACAGAATTTATTAAAGTTGTAGTTTTTTGTGACTTGGGGTCAAAGTAGTAGTAGTTTTGTGAAATAGGAATCAAAAGTTGTAGTTTTCTGCAACAATGAGACAAATAGTTGTAGTTTTGTGCAATTCACTCTAATCTTATCAATGAACAACAGGGCTAAAAGAGCTACACTACAATCGAGAGGAACCTCAAAAGCATAAGAGAGAAACGGACGAGGTCCTACTCAAATAAGCATCATCAAGAGCTAATAGGAACATGAAACAAAAGCGCACTCTAGATGATATGCATGCATATCATGTGAAGATATTAATAAAGGCATAAGTACATGCAATACAAGACATGAATGATGAAATGCAACAGGTTAGCATGGCAATGCATAAGAATTAAGAACAATCAATCATCATCATCGAATCATACATAGGCATAAAGGATAATTAAGGAATACAAAGCACTACATATAAAAAATAAACCAAGTGAAATCAAGATGAGTCAAACACAAGCGAATAAAAACCATGACCCATCAAAATCCATGAACATCGAATAACTCCATCAAAATAAGATTCCAAATGTATCTAGCTCCCAAAACCAATGTACACATATGCTCCCCCTAGATACAAGCTACTCTCGATCGCACAGGATCACACTCCGACTCCCCCTAGACCTATCACTACTTCTCCCCCTTTGCCAACAAGCACCAAAAAGCGGGAAAAGTGAACATATAAGCGCTCATGGTCTAAGGAAGTGGTGCAGCGACGTCCTCTGAGGGCTCTACTCCTGGCTGCTCCTGTGCTGGATCCTGCTGTGCTCCTTGAGCTTGTGCCACCTGAGCATCCATCTGCTCAAAGAAGTCAAGGTCTACAGACGACTCATACCCTCTGTCCTGTCTTGCTGTGGGACTATGGGGAAAATATCTCCTCGCCAACAGTCGTCTAGAGAAGAGCAAGGTAATCCACGTCCTCCTGAGTGTAGCCTCGGCGGAGCAGATCCTCTGCTAACTAAGGTGTGAGAGTGCTGACTTTAGCAGTGGAGAGTGGAGTTGTAGCTGTCTCTGGGGCTAGCTGAGAGTCTGCATGAGTGGTGTGCACTATTTTTTAGAACAGACTCCTGACTAGTGGCTACTGCTAGGAGGTGGTATGTACTGTCCTCTGTGAAGCTGTAGAAGCTGTAGACTGTGCAGGTGAAGAGAGCAACGTAGAGACTAAGAAACCTGACACGGGGGAGAGCTGAGTCATTGGAGAGAAGGTCTGTCCTACTCCCCCTGTTGGTAACACCCCTGAGTGTGACAACCCACTAGATTGAACTGTCAGCATACAGTGAAGGGGCGTGTCTGGGTCGGAAGCTGCTGGAACTATGGTAGTATGGGGACTCCTGCCTGCTCGCCAGTCTATCCTCTAGTGAGCTCCGCCATCTAAGTCATCAGGGTGGTCACTAGTGCCATCTGCTATCTCTGAAGCTCTGCATGTCCCATGATGACCTCCATCATCTGACGTCTATCCTCAGCTACGCTCTGGATGAACTCACTCAGGCGTCCTACAAGTGTTGTCATAGTGATAGTGTCCTCTGACCGTGAACCTATCGGCTGGGGAGGTGCTCCTGTACTAGCTGACTCAGAAACCATCGTCTTTGCATGAGCTGCCTGCTCGTGAGTGACTGGCGGTGACTCCTGCTTCTCCTCTCCCGCCTGCTGACTAGAGGCGGACTACAAACCCTTGGGGACTCTAGGTGAGTAGCTGGTGGTCACCATAGGGAATGTGTTGTACTGCTCCTCCGTCACAAGTCCCATCCTCCTTAGGAGATAACAAATATAGGGAGCATAGACCAAGTGGTGTCCTCCTATCCTCTCTGAGATAACTTCATCTCTCCAATCAGTAAATTATCCAAGTCAAACGGTTGTCTCCTCAGAACAGCTGCTACTGTCCACTAGTGGAGTAGGGTGAAACTCCTCTCTGTATCCAGACCTGGGAATGATAATCTTGGTGACTGTCGCTCTAAGCACCTTGGCCTCTGCAGTGAGTCTCACAGGGCCTCTCTCAAAGCCCGGGGTGTGTGGTGGTGGAAAAGCAATCGACACCATGTCGTCTGGAGGCAGCTTCCCTACCTGTGGTCTGCGAGGTGGCTCGAGGGTCCCATAAGCACTCTTGTAGAGCTAAATGTCTGAAGCAAGAAATCCAAAGCTTGCTATGAGATCCCCCCAGGTCACATGCAGTGTGTCTATCCTCTGAAAAAGAACTAGAACTCTGAGCAGTCTTTAGCAATCCATAGTATCGCGTAAAACTCTAAGACAATGTCCTCTCTGAACCTGTAGGACACTTTTACCAACTCTGCAAGTCCAGGCAAGTATGTGAAAAACTGCTCCATGTCTATCCCAGTGGCCCTCCTCATGGCCTGGTAGGTGGTATACTGCTGCGGCATAAACACCTTATCCTTGCCCTTCAAGGAGAGGCAGCATCTCAAACCCTCTCCAATCCACCTCTGGAGGCCTGTCCACTACCTCTCTCCTACAGCGGGATCACTGGGGACTGGAACCCACAGCTCAAAGGAGACAAGACGTAGTGCCTTAAGGTCCTTTGCGGGAACCTTAAGTATGTCCATCTCCTCGGCTGCCTAAACCAGTCTCTGCAGCTTCCTTATGCACACTACACAGGTGCATTGCGGGTCTCCTGCCCGGTGAGCTGATGTTGGCACTCCCTAAGTGCCCCTTTTATATGTGAATACGACCTCAATTAGAGCATAATTGATGCCAATTTAGGCCATTTACCTGTGATTTTGCCTATATATTTGTATATGTGGTGTTTTGGAGCTATATTGTAGAAACTGGTAAAATTGGTGATTAAAGTGATGCTGGAAGAGGGCAGGAGTCCAGAAGCAATGAAAAGGACTAAAGAAGCCCAGTGCACTAATCAGCGCAAGGGTGTTTTGGCCCATAGAAGTGATCGAGGCCCATTCCACATGCTTATGAAAGTTTATCTGTGCAAGACACTTGAAGATATTTGCATGGAAGATTTATGGAACTTCAAGATCTTGACTTGCAGTACAAGACTTTATCTTGAAGGAAAAGACCCACATGGCAGCTGTGGAGGACAAAGGAACCGACTCAGAGCAGAAACCAGAGGAGACACGGCTTGCGCCGATCGGCGCAACCGACTTATTTTCGAGAAATCGAGTCCTTTACGAGTAGAACCCTTATAAATACTTGTAAACCCCTGGTCGCGAAAGAAGAGGCATCGGAGGGACAACAGATCCATGAGTTAGAGCCACCGGGGTTCGCCCCGTTAGAATAGATCTCTAGTTGAGTTTCAAGAATCATTGGAGTAAGAGTTGATCCGTCAAGGTAGGTCATCTCGGTGGTGATGAATCTCACTCTATGTATCTCAAGGATAATCTAATATGTTGATGATGGTTTTGGTGATTTGTCTATCTTGATTCTGTAATCATGCATGTGCTTATTCCAATTGCTTAGTTCTAGGCTAAGTAGGTTGATATTATCTTGATCGTGGTGATCAGGATAGTATTCGGACATTGTATTGATTATGGTTGCTTGATGATGCTAGTAGTGTGGTTTAGTGGTGACAGCACTAAATCTACGTAGCACTATTGGATAGTTGAGTAGGGTAAGATACCTACGCGATTAAGGGTCTTCTCTCGGCAGCGATAAATCAAGAGATGATCTGAAAGGTGGGTGGTCTTATTGATCCATATAATTACTATTATGATGCTATTTGATTAGACTATCTGGTTACAATCTCACTAGTAGATATCTGGCTAGTCACTTAACATCTTAGGCTTATGAGGTGTCTGGTGCACTTTGGCTTAGATTCATTTGTGTGCCAATTGGCTCAACTCTAGCGCCGATCGGCGCGATCACAAATTTGGTAGCGTGCCGCATACGGACTCGGATTTGGACGTTCTACATATGCACGGAAAGATAAGAAGAAGACCTTTCCAATGCGGCCGGTCTCATATCATAATTCATCCGGAGTCATCGGGAATCATCAAAACAAGAGAGAGTCCAGAATCTGTTTCGGTGTTGTGTCGCCTGTTTTTGGCCTTTGGGCTTTGTATCTAGTTGAGCCCAAGTAGGGGTGTGTCCAGAGGGTCTTGCACGACCTTAGGGTCTTCATATACAGCCGCCACCACACCATTAGGGTTGGGGTTTTGCTTAGATTATTCTGTTCATAACAGTTTTGTCGTTATCACGGTTTGTGAGACCCCAACTGCGTGAGATTCATAATACATCTGCAATTGTGTTGCTTTCTTCTTTGTTCTTGCTTGTGTTCTTGATTCGCAGGTAGGGATTAGCCTTCTCGGCGAGGTCAATCGTTTTAGGACGGTTGATAACCAGAGGAGACGTCATGCTGCGATTGCGGGGTTTAGAACGTGCTGTTCTGAAGCCGGATCGATTTGTGTGTCGCCTCCGACCAAATCAACGTATCCACAATCTTTCGGAAGATCGGGAACCCTTGTCCACATCAAGTGGTAATCAGAGCTTCAGGTGCACCGTCAGGTTCATACTACCCTTAGTTAATTTCGTTTTGTGTTTATCCTATTGTCCACAGAAAAGCCAAAAAATTTTTCCCTCCGCCCATAACCACGTGTTTAGCCTTTGCATATTTCAATTTCAGAGTCCGTAGTGTTGAGTTTGTGCCCTAGTTCTTGTTTAGTCGCTGGTTTAGTTTGTGTTTTTGTCGTCAGTAGTGTTTCCCTTGCAACCCTAGCCGCCATCCCCTTCACCATCCTCTGCTTTGTTGGCTTTTTGTGCTAGGGTTGATTGATCGACACACCTAGCCTAGTCCCGCCCTAATCCCACCCTGAACACACCATCAACACCTCGGACCAATCCCCACAAATTCCACTTTCTGCTGCATCCACGCCGCCAAAAAAAAAACCTTACCCGATCCCACCCGACTCGGGTTTCTGGAAAATCGACTCCGACCCTCCTTCGGTAAAACGGGCATAACTTTTTGCTCGGTTGTCCGTTTTAGCTGAAATTTTTACAAGAGATTCTTGACTCAAAGTTGGGCATACCCACACCAGGATCCGCCCAGTGTGCCCTCGTCAAAAAATTCAAAAAAAATTGGGAAGATAAAGAAAAAATTGATTTAAGTTTAAACCCGACGTTTTCTGCAACTTCAAGATTTTCTGTAGGCCACATCCTACCTCTGTCTGAGCTGAAATTTTTTGTGACTTCTCCTCCATTGTTAGTGAGTTGGATAAAAATATCAAAGAAATAAAATCAAAAAAAAGAAATTTGGGATTTCTACTAGTGCTACATCTAGCCCCCTCAAATTTCTGGATTTGGCTTCTCCTCCATTGTTAGTGAGTTGGAGAAAAATATCGAAAAAATAAAATCAAAAAAAAGAAATTTGGGATTTCTACTAGTGCTACATCTAGCCCCCTCAAATTTCTGGATTTGGCTGTTTTGCACTTAGCCCCCTGTTATCGCTTGTTGTGCCTTTGTCTCCTTATTTCTACTTTGCTATCACTACTGTTCTAGGACATACTTAGACCAGCAACTAGGGATAAGTTACTTGGGCACTTATTCAGCTTTACTATCTGTTTTTGATTTGTGTACCACTCACATATATATATTTGGCCTTCCTAGCTCTACATATTTCTTCTGGACAGCACACAGGTTATTTTGTGACCCTTGCAATCGTGGAACATATCTCTCTGGTATCCTTTGCTTTGCTTTTCAGAACTTTGTAAGAGCTTTGTAAGGAGTCTCCTTTTGTTGTGTTGAGAGGCACCACTGCTTAGCTGTTTTGTAGGTATAACCTTCACTGTTTGTTTCCTCTTTTGGTGTTTCTGATGGCAGGAAGTGACGACGGAGAGATGGCTTCACCCTCACAATTGGCTGAGTGCGTGAGCCAAGAGCAGCTCCAGAAGGCTTTGCAGGCTGCTCAGAGTGATTTGGCAAAGACGATCACCAGAGCCGTTACTGATGCGGTCAGCAAGCTTCACATTGGGGAAAGTATCGAGCGGTTAGAGAAGCGGGTCTCTAAGTTAACCGATCAGGTTGTCGCGTTGGAGACCGCTCCTAAAACCAACAATACGAACACCAATAACAACAACAACGACGTTGAAGACGTCCATGATGAAGACACGGTGTATAAGGCTGATGGCACCGTGGATAGGTCAGCTACAAGGACCGCACGATTATGACGTCGTTTGCAACATAATACTCAAGGTATGGGTGGTTTCCATAACTACAACCGTCGTCCACACGGTAACTATGCTCCAGATGACCCATATGCTAAAATTAAGTTTTCAATTCCTTTGTTTTCGGGTCAGTATGATGGTGATGTTTATCTTGATTGGGAGATGACTGTAGAACAAAAATTTAATGCCCACCTTGTTCCTGAACAACATAGAGTTAGACAAGCTACTAGTGAGTTTAAGGACTTTGCTATTGTTTGGTGGAGTGCTCTAGCTGCTGAAACTGATTTGCCTACTACTTGGGAATTTGATAATGATGTTGTACACCATGGTAGAAGTAATAAGTACACTTTTATGCATAAAGGAACTAAAATTACTTTGTTACAAATGACCCCTGCTGAAATTGTACAAGCTGATTTAGAAAGAGCTGCTAGTTTGAAAAATAAAGGTCCTGATATTCAACAACCTGTTAATTCTAATTCTACACCTAGTAATGTTAATGATTCTTCAAGTTCTAAGGGTGCTGGAATTAAATTACAAGGTCATTCATGTCTTGCAACAAAATCTGAGCTTGCTGAAATTTCTGATAATGATGATATTTGCTATGCTTTGATATGCAAAGAAGCTTTGTTTTCGCTTGATGATATTGCTTCTAGTGCTGTGTCTCCTGCTGTCACTAACCTTTTGCAGGAGTATGAGGATGTTTTTCCAGCTGAGATACCCCCGGGATTGCCACCTTTGAGAGGGATTGAGCATCAAATTGATTTGATTCCGGGTGCTACTTTGCCAAACCGTGCTGCTTATAGGACCAACCCTGAGGAGACTAAGGAGATACAACGACAAGTTCAAGACCTTTTGGATCGTGGGTATGTTCGTCAATCACTTAGTCCTTGTGCTGTTCCTGTACTTTTGGTTCCTAAGAAAGATGGTACTTGGCGTACGTGTGTAGATTGTAGAGCCATTAATAATATTACTATTAGGTATCGTCATCCTATTCCTAGGCTAGACGACATGCTTGATGAGTTATGTGGTGCTATAATTTTCACTAAAATTGATTTGCGTAGTGGCTACCATCAAATTAGAATAAAACTTGGAGACGAATGGAAAACAGCTTTCAAAACCAAATTTGGATTATATGAGTGGTTAGTAATGCCTTTTGGGTTAACTAATGCACCTAGTACTTTCATGCGCTTGATGAATGAGGTTTTAAGAGCTTTCATTGGCAAATTTGTGGTAGTTTACTTTGATGAACATATGAATCATTTGCGTGCTGTTTTTGATGCTTTACGAGATGCACGTTTATTTGGTAACCTTGAGAAGTGCGTATTTTGCACGGATCGAGTCTCTTTTCTTGGCTATGTTGTGACTCCACAGGGAATTGAGGTGGATGAGGCGAAGATTGAAGCCATAAAGAGCTGGCCTGTACCAAAAACTATCACACAGGTGAAGAGTTTTCTTGGTCTTGCAGGTTTCTACCGCCGCTTTGTCAAAGATTTCAGCACCATTGCTGCACCTTTGCATGAGTTGACAAAGAAGGGCATTGATTTCCATTGGGGTAAGGTACATCATGAGTCTTTTGATGCTTTGAAGGATAAACTTACACATGCACCATTGCTGCAATTACCTAATTTTGATAAGATTTTTGAGCTTGAATGTGATGCTAGTGGTATAGGCATTGGTGGTGTTTTGATGCAAGATAGTAAACCTATTGCATACTTTAGTGAGAAAATTACTGGGCCTGTTTTGAATTACTGCACGTATGATAAGGAATTCTATGCACTTGTACGTTGTTTAGAGACGTGGCGTCATTATTTGTTGCCCAAAGAATTTGTTATTCATTCTGATCATGAATCACTTAAGTATATTCGTTCTCAATGTAATTTGAACCGTAGACATGCTAAATGGATTGAGTTTATTGAGTCTTTTCCTTACATTATTAAACATAAGAAAGGGAAGGATAATGTGATCGCTGATGCTTTATCTAGGCACTATACTTTATTGTCTCAACTTGATTGTAGAATTTTTGGACTTGAGGCAATTAAAAAACAATATGCTGCTGATGTTGATTTTAAGGATTTATTGCTGCATTATAAAGAAGGTCGTGCATGGAATAAATTTGTGTTGAATGATGGATTCTTGTTTAGAGCTAACCGCCTATGCATTCCAGTTGGTTCTGTTCGTCTTTTGTTGTTACAGGAGGCGCATGGAGGTGGATTGATGGGTCATTTTGGTGCCAAGACGACAGAGGATATTTTGGCCACACACTTCTTTTGGCCAAGGATGAGGAAAGATGTTGAGCGCTTTGTTGCTCGCTACACTACATGTCAAAAAGCTAAGTCTCGCTTGAATCCACATGGTTTATACATGCCACTTCCTGTTCCTTCTATTCCTTGGGCGGATATTTCTATGGACTTTGTTTTAGGACTGCCTAGGACTAAGAGGGGGAGTGATAGTATTTTTGTTGTTGTGGATAGATTTTCTAAGATGGTACACTTTATACCATGTCATAAGACTGATGATGCTAGTTATATTGCTGATCTCTTTTTCAAAGAAATTATTTGTTTGCATGGTATGCCTTCTACTATTGTTTTAGATCGTGATGCAAAATTCTTGAGTCACTTTTGGCGCACGCTTTGGAATAAGTTGGGTACAAAGTTGTTGTTTTCTACAACTTGTCACCCACAAACTGATGGACAAACTGAGGTGGTGAACCGCACTTTGGGTACTATGTTGAGAGCTATTTTGAAGAAAAATTTGAAGCAATGGGAAGAATGTTTGCCTCATGTTGAGTTTGCATATAATCGGGCAACACATTCTACTACCAAGGTAAGTCCTTTCAAAGTAGTGTATGGTTTTGATCCCCGTACTCCACTTGATATACTTCCTCTACCTATTCATGAGAGAGTTCATGTTGATGCTAAGGAACATGCTGAATTTATTTTAAAAATGCATGAGACCACTAGACTTAGCATTGAAAAGATGAATGACAAGTATAAAATTGCTGGTAGTAAAGGAAGAAAAGAAGTAAAACTTGATGTAGGAGATTTAGTATGGTTACACTTGAGAAAAGATAGATTTCCAGATTTGAGAAAGTCTAAATTAATGCCTAGAGCTGATGGTCCTTTCAAAATAATTGAGAAGATTAATGATAATGCATACAAACTTGAGTTGCCTCCCGAGTTCGGGGTTAGTCCTACTTTTAACATTTCAGATTTGAAACCATACTTGGGAGAAGAGAATGAGCTTGAGTCGAGGACGACTCTACTTCAAGAGGGGGAGGATGATGAGGACATCACTCCTAAGGATACATGCAACACTTCTCCAATTTTGGACTTGCAAGGTCCAATGACTAGAGCTCGTGCACGACGACTAAATTTAGAGGTGAGCTCATTCCTACGTTCTTCATCATATATCACTTTTGAGAATGGTTTGCTACCTAATGATTATATTGTAATTAGGAACCATGGAGAAGACCAGGAGATGATGGGAGAAGGACTTGGATACGTGGAGGACCAGCAAGGACGTGAAAGCCAAGGTGGAGGCCCAACCAAAACTGACTTCGACTCTGTTTTGGGGCTCAGGACCAGTCTGCACTAAAACGGATGCCCAAGACGCATACGGACTCGGATTTGGACGTTCTACATATGCACGGAAAGATAAGAAGAAGACCTTTCCAATGCCGCCGGTCTCATATCAAAATTCATCCGGAGTCATCGGGAATCATCGAAACAAGAGAGAGTCCAGAATCTGTTTTGGTGCTGTGTCGCCTGTTTTTGGCCTTTGGGCTTTGTATCTAGTTGAGCCCAAGTAGGGGTGTGTCCAGAGGGTCTTGCACGACCTTAGGGTCTTCATATACAGCCGCCGCAGCACCATTAGGGTTGGGGTTTTGCTTAGATTATTCTGTTCATAATAGTTTCGCCGTCATCACGGTTTGTGAGACCCCAACTTCGTGAGATTCATAATACATCTGCAATTGTGTTGCTTTCTTCTTTGTTCTTGCTTGTGTTCTTGATTCGCAGGCAAGGATTAGCCTTCCCGGCGAGGTCAATCGTTTTAGGACGGTTGATAACCAGAGGAGACGTCGTGCTACGATTGCGGGGTTTAGAACGTGCTGTTCTGAAGCCGGATCGATTTGTGTGTCGCCTCCGACCAAATCAACGTATCCAAAACCTTTCGGAAGATCGGGAACCCTTGTCCACATCAGTCACTACACGCACGTAGGAATAGACAGGATAAGCACATAACCTATGTATAAATATACTTGCAAAGCATCGCTAGGTAAGAATGCGCAATAGTAATCCTAGCACTAAATGAAGGACATGATTACCGAACAAATTTGCAAAGTAACAACAGTGATCATCGACTATATGTGGCTGGTGCAAGTCATCTAGTGTACAGTCAAATAATTTGCAATAAATCTAACTGTAGACTAGACAGAAGATAACCCTAGACATGCAATTAGTCGATAAACATGAATTAATTACATCTAGGTTGAGTCAATTAGCTAATTAATGCAACTAATCATGGGTAGTTAATCTAATTGCATTAATTAAAACTAATTACTCAAAATTTAGGGCATAATCGATGAATTAGAAAATAAGCTCAATACCCTGGAGGATTGATGTCGAAAAACACAAGGAACACGACCGATCATCGAGGAATACAAACGAACAGTAAAGTGGACAACTTTTCTCTCAATCAATGGAGCTCGGCGAGGAGGGTGAGTGGAGCTGCTGCTCTAGTTGCGTGCGAGGGAAAGATGGAGGCGCATCGGTGGTGCTGGGTGAGTGACGGCGGCGCTGCTGGTGCCGGCAGTGCCTGGCGGTGAGGAGCTCAGCGGCGGCATGGGTGTTGTGCGCAGCGGCGCTAGGGCTCGCAATGGCGGCGACTCTGTGCTTGGGTGTCAACGGCGGCAAGATACGGTGGCGCGGTTCGCTCGGCAGGGCGAGGTCGGTGATGACTGGCTCGGTGAGCGTGGTGGAATCGGCAAAGCAGGAGGCGGCAGCGGGCATGAACTCGGCATTTGAAAGAAAAGAGATGTAGTCTTGATTGTTAAGTTGACCTAGGTCAGATAGTTCGATGGCCGATATCAATCAAGAAAATGATCAACAGTAACATATTGAAGAGCATTTCGCATTTTCAATAAAGTGAACAGACGGTACAGTCTCTAGACCGAACTATCCGGTTAGTTTAGAGTCTGCTGGCCATAGTGCGGACCGGACTCTACGGTCACTCTGGAATTTTTGCTGAATTAAGGATTTTATCCATTTTCCAAGTGCCCTCACTAAACACCCAAATAAGCACTGCACTTGGAACATGAAGGGAACTCTCAAACACTCCTTTTCAAATAGTGGCTCTTTATGACCTTATAATTTTCGCAAATGCCAAATGGAAGATCAAGCAAATAAGAACCAAGGAAAATAAGAAGGAAATGGGTATTTATGAGCCTTAGTCCATGAACCGCACGAGTAGATTTAACCTTGGAGTTCATAAGAACTTGCTCAATGGGCATGAAGCATAATTCTTTCCTTTGGTCACACTTGTGGATATGTAATCTCATATAGAGCATGAGGCACAAATATCTCCAAGTGAGACAAGCCTCCTTTGTGTTTCCTATATGATGCATGCAACAAGCATTTTACATATGCAATGAAAGTAATCATGCCATGTCAATGCAAGCAAAGTCAAACAAGACACGAAGGAAACATAACAATGTCAAGTTTGAACCCCTCCCAAGCTTACACACTATAAGCCATACAGTTGCCTTGAGAGAAGCCAAACCACCATCTCAAGCACTCCCCCTTGCTTATAGCTATCTTGGATGGGTTAGACATTGACTAACTTTTATGTGTTTTTCTTTTAGTTATTTACACATGCATGGATGCAAAGCATACTAGTCACAAAGGAGTCCTAATTACCATACAATGCAAGAGAAGGAAAAACACACTACAACTACCAAGAACAAACACGGTTACCTCTTTCATGAGTAGATATGTCGTTGAGGTCCATGTCACTTGTGGTGGACTTCACTTGATCTTCAAGTAAGCTCATGGTCCACCACCACCACCCTCTTCTAGGTCTTGTTCTTGGACACCCACTTGTACATTGTTGACCTCTCAAGATCAACAATGCACTTAGGCACCCATATGCTCTTGACCTTCCTTTTCTTGTTTGGTGGTCCCAAGGCCTTAGCTTTCACCTTGCCATCCTTGTTCCTAAAAAGCTTCAAATGTGTGTTCTCATGGAACAAGTTAGCATTATGCAAAACAATGAAATTTCTCACCATAGGACAATCCTTGATGGTATGACCATCCTTGCAACACCTCTCACAATAGTAGTTGTTGGCAAAAAGGGGTTTGATCCATGTGGGGATGGAGTCACTTGTCCCGATGATGTTGACGGCGGCAGGATATGAGCGGAGTCCCCGATGGGCAACATTGTTCACAACGTTTCTCCTAAGAATATCCTTGTGAATGGATCTACCACGTGTGAGCCTCTCAAAGCCATCCATCACCATCTTCCTCTCTTCCTTGAGCTTGTGATATTCCTCTAAAACAAATGGCTCAATAGAAGAAACCTCGACCGAGGTGGTTAGTTCATCACACATAGTGGAAGCATCACTCTTAGATGAACTAGAGGGAGAGGCGAGGTTATCAATATTAAAAGTAAATTCAAGAGCCTCATACTTCTCACGTAGCTCTACATGATCACCCTTGAGTTTGTCATAACTCTTGTTTACGGCCTCATGAGATGTGACAAGGTCCTTGAGCTCACTCTCAAGCTCACCAACATGGTCCTTAGCCAACTTACACTCTTTTCTTACCACATCTAACATTTTTGATTTCTTGACGGCGATGTCACGGGCTTGCTCAAGCATACTCCAAAGCTCAGCACATGTGAGCTCCACATCATCGCTATTGTCGTTGCTCTCATCCTCACTCTACCCAAGTTGTCTTGTGGCGATGAGGCACGTGGGAGGTGGAGGAAGAGCTCATGGAAGTGTGGTCATGATCATGGCTAGGCCGGCCACTTCTTCATCATCGCTTGAGGAAGAGGATGTGTCACTTGAGTTGTCACTTGTCCACTCTCCAACAAGGGCCTTGCCTGAGAACTTCTTCTTGTGGTCTTGCTTTGCCTTTGCCTTTGCCTTTGTTTAAGTACTTCTTCTTCTTTTGCTTGGCTTTGGTATCTTCTTCTTCATCATCATCACTTGAGTCTTGGGACTTGGAAGCTTCTTTCTTTGGCTTGGGGCATTCTCGAACAAAGTGGTTCTTGGACCCACAGTTGAAGCACCTACCCCTGGACTTGGAGGCAAACTTGTTCTTGAAGGTCTTCATCTTCTTCATGAGAAGAGCCAAGTCCTCGGTCAAGTCATCTTCTTTAACCTCTGCCTTCTTCTTGATAGTCTAGATACCATGTGTTGTGGAACTAGCATCCAACCTAGCAAACACATCCTTAGAAATGCAAGCAAACAGAGCATTCTTCGGCTTAGTGTTGTTCTTAATGAAATCAGGCTCAAGTAGGTTCACATCCGCATCGGACTCGTGAGTGACCATCCATATCTCTAGATCAAGGGACTCCAGGTAGGCTTGCATACGAGCCTTCCAATACCCATAGTCCTCCCTATTGAATATGGGAACACTCTGATGAGGACATCACCATGCTGGATACGCGCATATCATGGCCTTCCCCAAGTTACAAGTCGTCACCAACTCGGTCGCCGTGTTCGTCTCGGATTCAGCCGACACCCTTTCACGGTTTTGATGATATCTCCCACATCCGACGTCCAAACGAGGCGTTCTTTGATGCGATGGAAAGAGGACGACGACGCCGTCGTTTTGGTTCTGGTCCTAGCTCCAGAAGGGTCGTGAGTCATAATATTTGACCATGACAAGGTGCTGTGTCACCTATTTTGGGCCAACTTGGCCATGTATCGTGTCGGGCCTTAAGCCCATGTTGTGGGCGCCCCCCCTGGTCGCCCCAACCCTAGGACGTCTTTGTTTCCTACATAAACTCAGTAGCCGCCGTCTTTTAGTCTCGGGTTTTGTTTAGTTCAGTTTTCCAGAGAGAAACTTGATCGAATTATTGTAACTGTGGCGACAAGTCCTTTTACAGTAATCCAGGGCCCCTGTTCTTGTTCTACACCATTGTGGCAATTAGTCCTTTTGTGATCAGAGCTTGAACCTTTTTCTTGTGATTCACTTCATCCATATTTGCAATTTCAGATTGCGTGTTTATCCTCTCTTGCTTGTGTTCTCGATTTCGCTTGTAGGAACAATCAAGTTGTGCTTGGTGTAACGGTTGCGGGGTTGGAACGTGTCTGATTCACGCTGGGTCGTCGACGCCGAGTTCCCCAAATTCGAGTTTATCCCCTTACCTCTCGGAAGATCGGGCCATATCTACATCAAGTGGTATCAGATTTCCAAGTTTCCCGTGAGGTATTATCGTGTTCTTCCCTTTAGATTCGTTTGTGTTCATCACCTTTTGTCCACAAAAAAGCCTACAAAAAAAAATTCCCCACCATCCCAGACACTGTTTAGCCTTTGCATAATTTAATTTCAGAATCCGTAGTGTTGAGTTTGTGTCCTAGTCGAGTTCAGTTGCTGGTTTGAATTTGTGTTTCGATTCGGTTTGTGTTTTGATCTCCGCTGCACACCATCATCACCATCGTGTTTTCCATTGGATTCACCATCGTGTCACCCACCCACCACACCCACAATCTGTTACCAACAAAAAAACCCTACCCGATTCGGTTTTCTTCCTCCCCCCCCCCACCCCTCAAACTCTATCTTGACATACCTTCGGTAAAACAGGCATAACTTTTCGCTCGTTGCTCCGATTGGACTGAAATTTTTACAGCAAATTCTTGACTCAAAGTTGAGGTGACCCACACTCGGCTCTGCCCTGTGTGCCCTCGTCAAAAAATTCAAAAAAAATCGGGAAAAAATAGAAAAAAATTGTGAAGTCAAAAATAGCGCTTTCGGTGAAACTTTGTGATTTTGCCTACCCTTTGTTTTCCCTCTGTTTGAGTTGAAACTTCTTGTGGTTCCTTCCTTTATGTTCCTCTATCATAGAAAAATAGTAGAAAAATCATACAAAAAAATCAAGATTTTGATTTGCACGCCCCCCCCCCCCCCCCCCCCCCCCCCCGCCCTGAAAATTCTAAGTCTGTGAAGTCTGTTTTGATCCTTGTTGCCTTTTCCATTGTTCTTTGCCATTGTTCTTGCTGTCACAACTGTTTTTGAACACGATTCTTTTGCCAGCAATTAGAACACTGTTTTGGACATTTATTCAGTGCTACTATCTGTTATTGAATTGTGTTCAAGTGACATACATATTAGCCTTCCAAGCTATACATATTGCAGCACAGGTTTCTTCCTTGTAACTGTTACACCCAAGCTCAACTACAGATTGTGTCGACCTGTTTGGCTTTGGTAAGAACACTTGCAAGATTGTGATACATTGCTTCTGATATTGTTTTCCACTTTCTACACCCTCTGCTGCCTGATAGTTGATAGGGCTAATCTTTTTGTTTAGTCTTGTCTTTTGCTTTTTAACTATGTCAGAGAAAGGGAAAGGGACACCTGGAGAGTTGGAGTCCCCTACAGACTTCAATGATTGCGTCTCCAAGGCCGAGCTCACGAAGCTTCTTGCGGACCAGCGTACAGTCATGGAAACGAAGTTTGCCGAGTTGATGGGTCACATCAACACTGTTGTCCACCGCATTGAGAATGTTGAACGACAACCTCCACCTCAACGAGCTGCTGATGATGATGATTTTGACCGTGATGCAGACCGTCTTCACCGTAATCGACACGGTATGGGAGGTAATAACAATCGTGGTAATTCTGATACTTTTGTTAAGCCCAAATTTAACATACCACCTTTTGCCGGTAGTGCTGACCCAGAAGCATACTTAGATTGGGAACTTGCTGTTGAACAGAAATTTAATTCTCATTTAGTTCCTGTTGAGCATAGAGTTAGACTTGCTACTAGTGAGTTTACAGGTTTTGCTCTCTTTTGGTGGAATGATCTTTACAATACTAATGCTGCTATACCTGCCACTTGGACTGTTTTGAAACAACGCATAAAATCTCGTTTTGTTTCCTCCTTATTACCAACGTGATTTACGTTTGAAATTACAATCTTTAACACAAGGTAGTAAAATAGTAGAGGAATATTATCAGGAATTGCTTATTGGTTTAGCACGTTGTGATATACATGAAGATGATCTTGCAACTAGTGCTAGATTTTTTGGTGGTTTGAACCGTGATATCCAGAATATTGTTGACTATAAAGAGTGGAATAGGTTCAGCCAATTGTATCATATTGCTCTTAAGGCTGAACGAGAAGTACAGGGACGTTTTCCACAACAATCTTGCAAGTCCAACACTGAGCAATATCTCCAGCAATGCACTGGAGTAGAGAACTTGAAGAGTCATATTGCTAAGACACCAGCAACAACTTTTCCTCTTGCGCCTACTTCTGCGGCACAATCGTCTAGTGTGCAGCACCAACACCAGAAGAAGGTTACTACTTCCGGTACTAGGAGTGGCTCCTCCACCACCATTATTTGCCACCGCTGCAAGGGCATGGGACATGTCATGAAGGATTGCCCTAGTCGTCGTGCTTTCATCGCTACCACTGATGGGTATGAAAGTTCTAGTGATGTTGAAGATGAATTTGCTCGTATGCCTAACCTTGTTGCAGATTCGACGGAGGAGCAGGAGACTACCGCCATTGATTCTATTGCTGCCACCGCGGGCTTTCCTAGCCTCATTGTACAGCGCGTGTTGACCACTCGGGTGGGACAAGAGGAAGAACAACAACGCAACAATTTATTCTACATGTACCTCATTGTTGTGGACCGTCGTGTTCTCACCATCATTGATACTGGGAGCTGTAACAACTTGGTAAGTTCTGATTTGGTAAGCAAACTTGGCTTGACAACGCATGCACTACATCAGCCCTACCACATCAAATGGTTCAACAATAGTGGTACGGCACAAGTAACTCGATCAGCACGCATACACTTTTCAGTAGGTTCTTATCAAGATTTTGCTGATTTTCATGTTGTACCTATGCAAGCATGTTCGCTTTTATTAGGCCGTCCATGGGAATATGATACGGATGCTGCCCATCATGGTAGAACAAATACATATACATTCGTGCATAACGACAGGAATATTACTTTGCGTCCGTTATTGCCTGCTGATATTAGAAATCATTTTAAACTGCTTGCTGAAAATACTGAGAATAAACATGATAACAAACAACTTTCTGATGTTAAACATGAGGCTATTCAGTTAAAGGGAGGTGCTTTTCTTGCTATGACATCTACTGTTCCTGATCTTTGTGATAATCATGATGCACCTTGCTATACTATGCTTTGTCATGATATATCTTCTATTGATGGTCATGTATTTTGTACTTTGTATTCTGCTAGTACTAACCTTTTGCAGGAGATTGATGCTGAGATGGAGTCGAGGGCGACTCCAATTCAAGAAGGGGAGGATGATGAGGACATCACCATGCTGGATACGCGCATATCATGGCCTTCCCCAAGTTACAAGTCGTCACCAACTCGGTTGCCGTGTTTATCCTCTCTTGCTTGTGTTCTCGATTTCGCTTGCAGGAACAATCAAGTTGTGCTTGGTGTAACGGTTGCGGGGTTGGATCGTGTCTGATTCACGCCGGGTCGTCGACGCCGAGTTCCCCAAATTCGAGTTTATCCCCTTACCTCTCGGAAGATCGGGCCATATCTACATCATCGGAAGGATGGCGCCTTCCCCTACTCCTCGTTAGATCACTCCCGCCAAAGTCCCGTTCCCTCCCGCCATCGATGTGGAGTTCTCACCCATGAGCCTGCAATCACTCCCGGAATGAAGACACGGTGTGCATCACCGCTGCCATCATGGCCCAAGTTTGCATCCCTCAAGAACTTGTCAGACTCCCTGAGCCGACACGGGCGCTCACTATTGATGCCCCTTTCACCAGCGGGCTCAACCCGGGTACAAACTTGCGACGATCGTCTCAACCAATCATGATAGGCTCGATCACTGATACCTAACTGGTCTAGGTCTCACCAGAGACCAAGAGTAACAGTCTAGATCACACCCTCAAGGACACCCTAGCCTTTGATGTGCAAGATGCTCTAGTTACTCTCCACTAGCACTTTCAAGATATGCAATATCTCCTCGTAGTGCTCTCCTCTTTTCCTCTTGGACCTTACCAAATGCTCTCAGGTTCCACTAGCCAAGAGAGGTCTCCAAGACCCCAACAATGAAGTTATATAGGCTTCCAACCTCCAACTAACCGTTGCTCCATGAAATCAGCTTTCTAGGCCTACTGACTGGGTTGACCGGTCACTGCCTGACCGGACCATCCGGTCATTGCAAACCTGAGCACCAATGGCTCTGCCCCTCTACTGACTTCTACTGACTGGACCGTCCGGTCAGTTGGCGGACCACTTGATCCGTTTCTCTCTCCGGTCCAGAAACATTCCAGTGCTGCTTCCTCGCTACCCAAGTTCCAGATCTATAGATCGGACCGTCCGGCCACTAGACCATACCATCCGATCTCTAGGTCTTCTAGACTTGGCAGTTTCCTTGCTTCTTCGCTATAAGTTCCAGACAGCTTCACCTAGTGATCGTACAGTCTGGTCACCACTGATCCTTATGTCCGGTCACTATATCCAGAAGCTGAAACTTGTCATCTTCGCTTGACTTCGTTTTCCGGCTTCTCTGAACAGCTCCTTGGCTTCTCCACTGTCATCTAGTGCTTGTGATTTCACCGAGCAACCTTGCACATCACCGACTAGACATGACCTAAGAGAAATGATCTAGACCCCCTTGATAGTCCAGTTTTTCCTATGGACTCAAAGCCCTAACAACTAGACAAGTGTTCCCAACACTTGCTCTATAGCTTGTCCTCAACTTTGATCCATCTCCATCAAACCTTGGACTCCATCAAGCTCACAAGCCTCCATGCTTGCGGTCAATGTCATCAATTGCCAATGCAACCATCATCCATATGAATTGAAGTAGAGTTTAGAGATGATTCCTACATAGACAACACTCGTGTAGATATTAGCCCACGTTTTCATAGTTGTCATCTATCACCAAAACATTCATACCTTGGGGATCCCATCAATGGTCATGAAGCTTACATTTGGCCAACAAAGATTGGGCCTACTTGGCCCAGACATACTCGGGGAACATCCCACTGCCTTTCCAAGGTCAGTTGGCCCGGTTAGGGCGGCAGTTACCGCTGCAAAAACCACCTTTGGCCACTATATAAGGAGGGGAGTGCCTCCACTCTCCACACTATCCACCTCTTCTCCATGCTTGTACCTCAACGGATGCTTACCATATCTAGTAAGTCTTCGTGATTCATTTCTTGGTATTTAAGTTTCCTTTTTAAGTTTTATACTTAGTTGCTTTGCTTGCTCAACGCTCTATTTAGTTAGAGAGCTTACTCTTATATCATCGCAATTGGAGATTGAGGGAGTAATTGAAAGCATAGACGTGGTGTCTAGCCATAGGTTACCTTTGTTTATCGCGTAATCCACGAATTGCTAGATGTAGGAAGTAGGTGGTGATAGCCCTATCTGTCCTTCGAAATTCTCCATGTTCGACTATGCAGTAGGCTCTTGGCTGGAATTGCACTATAGATACAGGGGAAAACCGGATGCCCAATGCAAGCAACCTAGTAGTACTCTTACCTTGATTAGGGCCTTATAACCATTAGGAATCCTCTCTACCCAATGCCACATTTATCTTCCTGTCCTTGGATGACTAGAATAGAAGATTAACACACATGTTCCCTATAGATTCGATACCTTGGAATACTCCTGGGTGAAAGCTTGCGGATTTATTATGTTGTTGTTAAAATATCGATCAAGCTTTCTGGCACCGTTGTCGTGTACCGGTTGTTGTTTGATCTTCGAGCCTAGTTCCTTCTCGTATCATTTTATTTCACATTATTTCCTTCCCCTTCTCTACCATGGAGCAACCTACAATTCAAAACCTTTCTGCTCCAAGGGCGAGTTCTTCGAGCCGCCACTTTTAGCGGACCCGATGCATTCATCTGGCTTTGAACTCCGCCCTAGCATTATAGCCATGGTTCGGGAACAATCCTTCTCGGGTTTAAATAGTGAAAACTTGTTCCATCATTTGTGAGAGTTTGAGCATTTGTGATCATGCCTATTGATCAAAGGCACGACTCAAGACACTCTCAAGTGGAAATTGTTTTTCGTCTCCCTCATGGAGAATGCGAAACAATGGTACACTCATTTCGTTGGGAGTACGAGTGGTGATTGGAAAGTACTCTGAGATAAATTTTGTCTCGTGTTCTATCCTACGTATCATCTCTTTACAAAGGGAGATTCTTGACTTTCGTCAAAGTGAGAAGGAATCCATAGGTGAAGCCTGGGCAAGGTTTTCCTTGTTAAATCACTTCCATCCCGACTTGTCTTTGCCCAACCACGTGTTGTTGCAACACTTTTGTCTGGGTTAAAGCAAGGAGTCTACCCTATATCTCGATGTCACTGCTGGAGGTTCATTCATCCACAAAACGCATGTAGAAGGCAGAGCTATCCTAGACCTTGTTCAAGAAAACTCTTCTTTCCTAGCCGACTGTAGGGAGCTCCCACAGGAGGAAGCTTTGTCGAGCGTTGAGGCCACCCCACCAGTTGAACCAAAGCCAAATCCTTGCCTATCCATTGATTCATCTAGTGAGACTTCAACCAAACCATGAGCAATGGAGGAAGAAGAAATTCAACCTTCAAAGCTCCCTTTTCAATTCGAGGACAATCTTGTAAAATATCATGGGAAATCCTCGAGT
Source organism: Eleusine coracana subsp. coracana (assembly GCA_032690845.1). Classification (NCBI taxonomy): domain Eukaryota; kingdom Viridiplantae; phylum Streptophyta; class Magnoliopsida; order Poales; family Poaceae; genus Eleusine; species Eleusine coracana. The sequence continues at coordinate 48,646,213 of CM064430.1, forward strand.
TGTCGCTATTAGAAGAAATCACCAACTCCTGTATCTTCTCCCAATCCTCTTGAGGAGCCTTTGCTCCAAGAGACAATGAAGGAGTTAAAATCAAGCATGAGCAATGAGTGGTCAAGAGAGGTTGAGCTTTCTCCAAACCTAATTTGGATTAGCTCCCCTTCCTCTTCCATTCAATGCTTCATAAGAGGAGAAATGGTGAATCTTCTTTATAATCCCACTGTCGGTGCTATCATCATTTCTGATGCTTGCGTTTTTGCCATTTTGGGTGAAGAACCCTTGACACCGACTTGCAAATTTCTACAATGTCCCTCCGGACCCATTTTACAAGGATATGGGGTTTTGCAAAATGTGTCTTTAAGGCACAAAGATGTCGAAGCTCTCCTTGATTTCCATGTGTTTGAAGTCCATTACTTTGACATTTTAATCAGGCATCCCATAGAGAGACTTTTCTCTGATGCACTGACCAAGGAGGCCTTATACATTGAACTCAGGGGAAGACATTTTTTGTCTTAATGTCTCGATCAGAAAATTCCGTTGAGTTCTCTTTCAAGTTCAAGGAAGGTCTATCACAAGACCGCAGGGAACCCTCGAATTATTTTTGCAAGAAGAACCCACCAATTCTCATCTCTTCTCCTGATCCTCCAGAAGACAGTTTCCTCCAAGAGAATAAGAGGGAGTGCTTTGTCATGCCAAGCAATGAATGGTTGGTTGAATGAGGGAGAACATTCTCCTAATATAATTTGGATTAGACCTCCTTATTCAACCATTCAATGCCACATAAGAGATATGAAGGTGAATGTTCTTTTCAATCCTATGAATGGTGCAAATATCATGTCAAAATCCATTACAGCAGCCTTCATAGGTGGTGAGCCCCTTGTACCGATTAGAAAATCCTTCATGACCACCTTAGGCCAATCTTTAGAAGGACTTGGGACCTTGCAAAACATGCTTGTAAAGCACAAAAGTGTTGAGACTATCCTAGACTTCCATGTAGTGGAAGGCTATGACTTCCAAATTATGATCGGGCATCCGTTGGATGAGCTATTCCTGGATGGACCGATGCTAGGAAGTCTCGACACAAGACTTGGGAGAGACGCCTCTTATATCTCACTCTGTCAATTAGAAAATCTTTTGATAGAATGTCTCCCAAGGGGTGAGCCATTCAATGAAGCGGTGGCAACATTCCCGTTTGACCCCTCTAGATCCATTCTTAAGGAAGGAGACCATCCATTCATCCAGGGAGAAGGCAAGCCAACCCACGAGGGTCTCTCAACAATTGAATTCGAGCCCATTGCTATCTCATCTTTCAATTCTACTGTTGAGACCTCTCGGAAGGCAGAAGAAATTCTACATTCAGGGTTGTCAGTCCAGTTCAAGGAAGGGTTGTCTGATAAACATGAAAACACCTCAAATCACTTCTGGCAAAAGAATCCTACATCATCCGTTTCACCTCCCAAGCCTTTCAAAGAAGAAATCGTACAGGAGGCCGTTAACAAGGAGTGGTTGAGGGAAGAAAGATGTTCTTCAAGAGAAATCCAAATCTCTTCTCCTTCTTCTACCATTCCCTGTTATATAAATGGAAATGATGTAGAAGCCCTTCATGATCCCACCATAGGAGCTAATATCATCCCTGAGTACATAGCTTGCCAACTTATGGATGATATACTTCTGGAGCCAAATGACAAACTCCTCAAGGATAGCTTGGGAGTAACTTTTCTATGTCAGGGGATTGCAAGGGTTGTACCAATCGAGATGGACAAAATCGATGTTTGCCTAGACCTATATGTCTTTCCTATCATCGACTTTGAACTTCTCATAGGCTTCCCACTAGAAAGCCTTCACCATAAAAGTGCATCTCTATGGAACCTAAATGAAAAGCTTAGGAAAATCGCTTTTGCCACCAATGCCCATTGCTTAGAAAATCCTATGGTGAGGCCTCATCTCAAGCACTCCCCGCTTGAGGGTGTGATGTTTGTTTCCCAACACGCATCTCCGAGGTTTGTTCTTTATGAGGACGTGAAGCATTGCATCCAAGGAGGAGACGATTTTGGAGAAGCTCTTAATCCCTTTGAAACCAAATCATCATCTTTCTTGCTGAAGCCTTTTTCCTTTGGTCCTTAATACTCCATTTTCTATGGTGACCAAAAATCAACCATGAGCTTTATCAATGAAATTCTTGAGAAAATAACTTTTGGACCATTGGATTGCTAGAGGAGTTGACTCTAGAAGAAAATAATTCCATTGATGAGCATGAGAGCTTCTTCCTTGAACAACCACAAGATACTTGCTCACCCAACAAAACTCTAGAGTTGATCGCTCCTTCTTCTAAAAGCACCTACGAGGACTACAACCACCTTAAGGCCCTCATTGGTAAAATGTTTAGAAAGATGGTTGTAGATGCTTTTGTTTATCATAAATATTGCAAATATCATAGTTGCATTTTTGGCACTAACCTTGCAGCTAAGACAACATTTGATACATCAACAATTGGTGGTGCGATGGGCACTACATCACCTATAAACAAAGAACTGTCGGGAGATGGCCCGGATTATCATTTCCCTTTTCCCTTATTAAACAATTGCAAGCACATGTTTTTAAGATATATTTGCCTTCGGGTATTTTTAGTCACTAACCCTTTCAGGTGGAGATTAAAAAGATCGATGGTCACACTATGCTTAAGAACATGGGAGCTGCATCAAGTTGACACCTTGGTACTTTTGACGATGGAACCTATTACGAGAAGGCTACAACACTACACACTTGATTTATTGTGTCTAAATGATACAAAAATCTAAGTGTGGGGGAGTTCTGTAAGTATCACATATTAAGTTCTATTTATGCCAACTTTCTGCTTGGTTTAGAGTTGTTGTTAGGGCCGATTTAGTTCATTTCCTTTTATTTCCTTTCAATTAAATCTTACAGTGCATCATTAAAAAAATATAATAAATAAAATAAATAACTTAATAATATAGTTGTGACTCTACAAAGCCCATAAAGCGGGTAGAATCCATTTTGCTTTTAACCCTTTTGTTTGTTTTTCTTGTGTAAAATAAAAGTGCAGGCAAGCGAACAAGTGTGGGGGGGGGGGGGTCCTAAAGATTCTCAACGCGCAACAAAGGACCTCATCGGCCAACATATAATGAACAACGCCACATAGAGCACCACGCCATATAGTGACCAAGATAGATGCCAGGATGATTCAGCCAAACCCTCTAGGTCGACTGAACCCACCTTGGCCCCGCTCGGCTTCATTATCTACTAGTGTGACGGTTTACACGTCTTATCCCTCTATCTCCCTATTTTATGCATTGATTTCATCTTCCTGGAACAAATTGATAAAATCAAAACTTGAAATTAAAATCAACCTTGATGACCTCCCAATTATTCAAAGTTTTCCATGGTTGGCATGCATGCTCTTTATTCCTTGTTCATAGGCCAATACTAGTGGACTACATTCATAGGGACCACATGCTACCTAGGTTGTTGACTAGTGTGATATGGTTTGATGAAGTGATTCTTGCTCTCTATTGCATAAAATATTTGGGAATTCTTTTTGAAAATTAAAAATCTCTAAGCTTACTCCTCAATGATTAGATTTATCCCACCAGAGCCATATGATAGTTTCATTTGATAAACTTTATGCATATGCTACTAGTGCCTTCATTGAACTGTGTCAAATTATTGTGACCCTAGTGAGATGCTTGTTATGTATTGTTGATCAAGTTCATGTGCACATTCCCCTGGTATGTTAATCTTCTACATTGGAAGTTAGCATAACCATCATCATCGACATCCATCCATCCACCAAAAAGAAATACTATATGATTATCCTGTTATGACTCTCTCTCTCTCTCTCTCTCTCTCTCTCTCTCTCTCTCTCTCTCTCTATTGTTCACATAGAAGGCATGGCTATAAAAAAAAAGCTCTCAATTCTTGAGCATGAAAAAAATAGAAAGAAAAGAAATAGTCATGCCCAATATCATTTCAAGGAAAGATAGAGTCCACACAAAGGAGTATTCATCCACCACCATCATCCATCTCCTTCCATATGCTACTCTTCCACTCCGGAAGATAGCATCACACATATCCATCATCTGTCCTCCAAATAAACTCTCTCTCCAATTATCCTTGCTAAAAGAGACATGGGTTGTCAAGTATTCAAAAAAAAGGATAGATGATGTTCTCAAAAATAATAGAGGGAGGATATCAAAAGGAGTACCCATTATCCACCACTACATCCATTCCATCCATATATGTGCACATACTTGATTGATGATTCATGACTTGTTTTCTCCTCGGATCCGATTTTTGATTGGTAATATATGAAGCCCATGTATGCCTTCTTTTTATTCCCCATCCTAAGCTCCACATAAGCTTATCTATAGAAGTAGGAACAAAAAGAGGCAACAACAAAATCCTCGGTGAGGATCCACACACATATTTGAGAGACATGAGAGAAACATTTGAGGAGTGCAGCATGATTTTACTTTTGAAAATATTTCCAAAAACCCAAGTACTTAGCAAAGGAAGTCAAGATGATCAAAGTCTGTACCATTCCACTTTTCAACTGCCCAAGGTGACATGGTAGACACTTCAAAGTCCATTGGTATAGGTATGGTTTGGAATAATTTGCATGCTAGCATCGTACCATTTGGAGATTATGATCCACCTTAGTCCTTTTCCTTTACGCGAGGACAAGCAAAGGCTAAGTGTGGGGGAGTTTGTGGACGGTCACTAAATACCAAATCCGACCATCAAATACATGCATAAATCAATAAAAGTAAACAACCAACATAGTGGTAGGAGTTTATTACTAATAAATTCTACAAGTGTTGGCGAATATTTGCTTGCAGGTGATTTATCCATATAATAATTGAGGTAAAATCCATATCATCATAGGAGAAAGCACACTTGCGGGCAATTAGAGCACAACACAAGGATCCACGGGCCCATAAGCAGAGCAATCCGACATACCAGAAGGCCTAACATGTGGAGAGGCGAATGAAGATAGTAAGTCAGAGACCTGGAGAAGGATGTGGCCGAAAGAGGTCAGTCCATGTTCAGCTGAACAAGGATTGGGTCCACTTAGCCCAAACCTACTCGGGGAGCCTCCCACCGCCTTTCCAAGGTCGGTTGGCCCGGTTAGGGCGGCAGTTACCGTGTCAGGAACCACCTTTGGCCCCTATATAAAAAGGGGAGTGCCTCCACTCTCCACACACTTTGAGATTAGTTTAGTACTTCATTTCCTAAAGGCTCTAGCACTGCCAAAGCACTTAGAAAATAGGGAGAGAGTGAGGGGAAGTCCGGAGGAGGAGTGGCCTATCCACCTCTTCTCCACGCTTGTACCTCAACGGATGCTTACCATATTTAGTAAGTCTTCATGATTCCTTTCTTGGTATTTAAGTTTCCTTTTTAAGTAAGTTTTATACTTAGTTGCTTTGCTCGCTCAATGCTCTATTTAGTTAGAGACCTTAGTTTTATATCATCATAATTGGAAATTAAGAGAGTAATTAAAAGTATAGATGTGGTGTCTAGGTCATAGGTTACCTTTGTTTATCGCATAGTCCATGGATTGCTAGAGGTAGGTAGCAGGTGGTGAAAGCCCTATCTGTCCTTTGAAATCCTCCCCGTTTGACTATGCAGTAGGCTCTTGGCTGGAATCACATTGTAGATGCAGGGGAAAATCGGATGCCCAATGCAAGCAACCAAGTAGTACTCTTACCTTGATTAGGGCCTTATAACCATTAGGAATCCTCTCTACCCAACGCCACATTTATCTTAGTATCCTTGGATGACGAGAATAGAAGATTAACACACACATTCCCTGTGGATTCGATACCTTGGAATACTCCTGGGTGAAAGCTACTTCAGTATCTGTATGCTTGCAGATTTATTCTGTTGTCGTTAAAATACCCAACACTCTTCATCTCTTCCCCCCTTTTTCGAAAGAGAGATTCTAGATTATCAATGTAATTAAAAGGTTTATTTGACTTAGCGTCGCCCATTACTTGTTTCGTAAAACTCAATAGGACATATGTACTAGAAGGAAATAGAGAGAACGAAAGAAAGCTAAATTAAATACTTAAACTTCAAATAATGCTTAATCCAAAAATTAATGTGTTCATTGACACATTAGTATTCTAAGGTTTAATCGAATCCATAGAGATCAGTGAGAATTAAGAAAAATTGTTAGTAAAAGTTACAATCTAGCATTCTAGTGAGCGTGAGCGTTAGTTTTAGAGAGTTGGGGGGTTTGTGTTGATCGACGCACTAATATGTTCATTGACACGAAGGCTTTTTGATGAAGATTGTTTAGTTTTGTAGAAAGACTTACAAAACTTATTTAGCGAGTTAGCCTATTTCTTCTAGTTGAGATTGTAACCACAAAGAGTAATCAAATATCATCATAAATAGAATTACTTGGATATCAGGAACCAAATATCGGTTAAAAAGTGACGCTTTTCCGACAAGACCTATCACGACCAATTGTTGTATTTGGTCTACCACTTTCTACTCTACACACATCTACTACCATGCATAAGTAGAGACACATGCAAACATGGCGCATACAAGATCCGGAGTACTATCCTAATCACCATGATTAAGATACAATCTAAATTCTTATGTACTAAGCATTGGAACAAGCACATGTAAGACCATAAAGTTCAAGTAATCAAATAGACAAAACCATTCATCAACATATTCAATCATACTTTGATATACATAGTACAAGATACATCACCCTCTAGTAGGCCTACTTTGATAGATCACCTAAAAAATCAGCGATTCTTGAAATTCCAAATCTGCAATCTTGTGATTGTCCACTTGGCTAGGTTAGCTAAGCTCAGCCCTAGCAACTAGAGATCATGAAGAACAGGGCAAACCCCAGGTGGCTCATAACTCACGAGTTCTATTGTCCCTCTGGTGGCGTATCTGCCTCATAGGGTTTTACAAATATTTATATGGTTGTGCCAATCGACACAACTCGTGCTTAGCCTACTGTCTACTCCAAGTCGATTCTCAAGTCTTTTGTAGCTTCCATATAGGCCTTCTTGTCATGTTCTTCACAGTATAGCCTAGCATGGCATGTTTTGAATCTTGAAGTTTCCTTTTATCTCTTCGTCATGAACATCTTCAAAGATTGATACAAATAACTTCCTTCTAGAAGAACAGGCAGACAGGCCAGCCTTGATCAGCCCAAATTACTCCTGTGTCAATCGGTGCAGACTCAAGCTGATCAGCACCTTGGCCTTTTATGCTACAACTTGCATCTTTTGGGTCCAAGTCCTATGTTGTGTCTAGAATGTCATCCTTTCTGCCTATTTCTGCAATAAACTTCCAGAACAACATATATATTAATATATTGCTATTATCAAGGGTTAGTAACCTAAAATGGTAGCATTTATGCTTTAAATACGATGTTATTCACATATAAAATGGTGCCTAAAATAACATCAACAGACCCCTCAACTGCTTCATGTTCCATGCTCACATGTAATGACAACAAGTCGCCTTCAAGCTTTGAGCTACGAGACTCCAAGTTACTTAAGCCTGTTCTACTCAAAACAATCTGCTTTAAGGTGTTGGGAGACCACATTTGAACCTTATTTCAAGTCGATGCAATGGCCAAAATATACCGGAGAGGATTATATTCCCGATGTAAAATTTTTGAAACACCAAAGAGGGAGAAGGAAGACAAAACGTTTGAGCAACGAGCTTGATGACATGAGCAAGGGATATGACACCGATGGGTATGGAGTGGGTGACTTTATAGAGGACTCTATAACATCATTGTTCCATATGCAACAAAGAAGGACACAGAATTGAGCAACACAAGTTGGGTCCCAAGAACAAACTGAAACCAAAATGTAAGGGTAGACGGGGCAGGTTTCTAGTACTAGTCATGAGGTAATTAATTTGAATGTTGTTTTATGTTCATCTTTACAATTTGTTTATTACATTTTTTATGTACTTACATATTGTTAACCTTTGTTCTAATCTTTATTTATCTCACTGCAGGGAGATGGCCCCCTACATGCACTTCCCACTACTTGACACAAACTATGACAACAAACATCAGGCACACTTCATGGTCGATGAGGGTAGGGTGAGTAATAATTCCACATTTTTTTCTTTCTTTGTAACTACAGGATGGAGGATATTTATGCGGTATAATTGGTGTTGATGTGTTTTTTCAGGTGCTTATGTCGTTGAGAATTTGTACGCACTCTCCTTTGGTGTGGGTTGATCGCTTCATGTCGTACCTCAGACGCGCCGGTTTGTTACCTTTGTCGCGCATGGTCAGCTTCAACTTACCCTCCTACGACAGTCCCACTCTAACATCACTCGTGGATCGGTGGAGGCTAGAGACGTGCACTTTTCACATACCATGTGGTGAAGTGACGCTGACTTTGAAGGATGCGGGCATTATTATGGCCCTGCCCATAGATGGACCTGCTTTGTGTGACTGGACTTAGCTTCAGGGGTGGCGTGACACTCGGGGGGACTGGCTAGGCATGAGATCACCAGAGTCAAAGGCAAATCACCATGACACTAAGCCTACTGGAGTTAGCTCAGCCTAGTTGACATAGAACTTCACTATTGACAACAATATTGATCACCCACAGGAGATTGTGGAGGTAGAGTGCAGAGCCTGGTTGTGGAACTTGGTTGGCGGGTACCTGTTTTCGGATGCTAGTGGCCATATATAATGAAGCCCAAGGACAAGATAGGTTTGTATAGTTGGGGCTCTACTGTCCTTGCCTACTTGTATCGACAGTTGTGTCACGTTTGCCGGAGAGTCGGAGCTACTTCCAATCTTGGCGGATGCGCTTACCTGCACTAGGTGTGGATGTGGGAGAGGTTTCCTCTTGCTAGACCGGAGCATCATTGAAATGCAATACATTGTTATTTCAATTTCATCATTTGCAGTGTTTATCATTGTATATGGTGTACTTATATATCTTCTAATATTCTTGCAGCCTTGGCCACACGAGGACGAAGACTCCCAACCCACAGTTGTGTACCCCTACCACAACTATGTCAACGTTGTGGGGAACGCTGACTGGAGGTACCATGAGTACATGAACACCCTTGATGTCATCACAGCAAGCTAGGTAACCATGTGTCACTAGTGTTGTTATTTCTTTCAATGATGAATTGTAGTTTCTAAACTATTTGCATTCATGTTTCAGGTCACTTGGACACCATATGAGCAACCGGAGGTGACAAACTTGGGGCTTAGTCTGATGTGCTTTCATGACATGAACCTTTAGAGGGATGAGTTGCCTTTGATTTTCTTCTACGTTGTGGACTGGCACATTCCTCAACACGTGCTGCGCCCGTTTGGACAATTACAACCTGTTGAAACATAGCAATGCAAACTTCCGGAATCTTCTCTCTTATTCATGAACCTAGATATTTCTATTAGGAGTGTTCTAGAGCTAATATCATGGCAAGTTTAGACTAGTGTAGAATCTGGATATTTTCTTGTAATGTTCTAGAGCATGGACACTTGTCATAGTGCCATGGCTCACCTAGGTCTATAAATAGAGGAGCCACCCCCCCCCCCCTTGCCATGCTATCCATCTATGAGCATGGTGAGTAGTAGGGAGTGCTAGGAAGAGGAAAGTGAGAGAAGTAAGAGTAGTAGGACAGCCACCTAAAATATAGTTGTACTCCCTCGTGTAATAGTTGTGTGGTTAATAAAAGTGTGTTTCCTTGTAAGTTAAAGTCTCCTGGTTCAGCCTTATAGTTTTTAGTACTTAGTGCATTAGTTAAGTTGTGATCTGTCTGAAGGTTGGCTCTGCCACCCGGGATCACAAGGGTCTGTGCTTCATCTGAAGGTTGGCACTGCCACCCGGAAGCAAAGAAGGCGGCTTACTCGCCAAGGACCCGGCACTAAGTATCTAGAACCTAAAGAGGCTAACCAACTTGAGAGTTGGTTTAGCATAGGGATAGGTCCTCATAGTGGGTATTTGGGTCATCAACTTTCAACAAGTGGTATCAGAGCAGGCGGTCCGGGACCATCGCAAGGAGGCTGCTTGGAGGAGCACAAGGTGCCTGTAGCATTTGGTGCTACAACAAGGCGCTAAAGAGAGATTCTGCCAGTGCACAGTCTAGGACTGTGAAGCTTATTGGTCTGGGAATAGAGAAGCTTATTGACGTTGGACGTCAATCACCATGGTGGATCTTGCTAGCGTGAGTAGTGGAATCAAGAAGCTTAATAGCCACAACTATGGCTATTGGAAGACCTGTATGGAGTCCTACTTGCAGGGTCAGGACTTATGGGAGGTCATTGAAGGAGCCAAGGCAGTCCCTCCTGAGAAAGAGAGTGCGCTACGGAAGTGGCGCATTAAGGCCGGTAAGGCTATGTTCATGCTGAAGACAACAATTGAGGAGGACCTATTGGAGCACATTCGAGATGCAGAGACTCCGAAGGCGGCCTGGGAGACATTGGGGAAATTATTCTCCAAAAAGAATAAAGCGCGCCTCCAGCTATTGGAAAATGAGCTATCAGGTATCTCTCAAGGAAATATGACCATAAGTCAATATTTTACAAAAGTTAAATCTATTTGCCGAGAAATATCTCAACTTGAGCCGGAGGAGAAGGTGAGTGATGCTCGTATGAAAAGAATCATCATCCATGGCTTAAGACCAGAGTACAATGGTTTTATTGCCGCGATGAGGGGATGGTCTACTCAACCTTCATTAGTAGAGCTGGAAAATCTATTGACTAATCAGGAGGAGTTAGCGAAGCAAATGGGGAGAATTAATTTGAAGGAAGAAGAGGAGGCGCTCTTCACTAATAATAAAAAGAAGGGACCACCACGGGAACAAGGAAGGCCCAAACCAAGGTGGATTGAAGGTGGCAAACCTCATCCAAAAGAAAGACGCAATACTTCAGGGGGAGCACAAAGGAAAAGAGAAGACCGGCAAAATATGAGAAAGTATAATGATGGCTGCTTCAACTATGGTAAGAAAGGTCACTTTGCTCGAAATTGTTGGCTGCCAAAGAAGCGCTTTGAAGGAAACATGGCCCCAACCACAATGAAGAAAGAGAAGGAGACACCCGTTAGTGAAGAAGAATGGGATACTGAAGCTGGATTTTCTCTAGAAGTTGACGAAGAAGAGTTAGAGGAGGACATGGAGGCTCCTGCTTTTGCAGCAACTACCACTCCAACACTAAATTATAAGGAGGATTGGATTGTTGATTCAGGGTGCTCCAACCACATGACCAATGATTACAAGAAGTTGGAGGATATGGCTGACTACAAGGGAAGAAGAGTGGTTTTAACAGCGGACAACACAAAGTTGCCTATCTCTCATGTTGGGAAAGCTACTATCTCAAGGTATGGTCCTCAACAACTCCAACTCCAGAAGGTTTATCATGTTCCAGAATTGAAGAAAAATCTGTTGTCAGTACCACAACTGACAGCAAAGGGAAAGTATGTTCTCTTCGGGCCAAATAAAGTAGCCATATTTGGACAAGTTAAGGTGACCGGCACACCTATCATGGAAGGAAAGAGGCGACAATCAGTTTATGTGCTCTCTGCCCAAGAAGCCTATGTGGACAAGACTCGAAAGAACGAGACTGGTGATCTCTGGCATGCACGTCTTGGGCATGTGAATTACAACAAGTTGAAGGAGATGATGAGGAAGCAAGTGTTGAAGGGACTTCCTCAAGTAGACATCCGGACATACATGGTCTGTGAAGGTTGTCAATATGGAAAGGCTCACCAATTGCCATACAAAGAGTCAGAGCATCGGTCCAAGACACCATTGGAGCTCATACACTCGGACGTCTTTGGCCCAATCAAGCAAAAATCCCTTGGAGGAATGAGATACATGGTGACTTTTATTGATGATTTCTCAAGGTACGTTTGGGTTTACTTCATGAAAGAAAAGTCTGAGACTTTCACAAAATTTCAAGAATTTAAGGAGAAGGTGGAAGGTGAACTTGATAAGAAAATTCAGTGCTTGCGCACTGATAATGGAAGGGAGTATTTATCTAATGAGTTCACCATATATCTTAAAGAGCAAAAGATAAGAAGGCAATTGACTTGTCCTAATACTCCACAACAAAATGGAGTAGCAGAGCGCAAGAATCGTCACCTTGCAGAAACTTGTCGAAGTATGCTCCATGCCAAGAATGTGCCTGGAAGGTTTTGGGCCGAGTGTATGAAGACATCAGCCTATGTAATTAATAGGCTACCTCAAGATAAATTGGGATTCAAGTCTCCTCATGAGATGCTTTGGAAAATGAAGCCAACGGTCAGCCATTTAAAGGTATTTGGTTGTGTATGCTATGTGTTTGTGCCCGATCACCTGGGAAGCAAGTTTGAAAAGAAGGCAATCCGATGCATCTTTGTTGGCTATGATGATGCACGGAAGGGTTGGAGGTGCTGCGATCCAACCACAGGGAAGTGCCACACATCAAGGAACGTGGTATTTGATGAAGCCTCTGCATGGTGGGTTCCAGAAAAGATCAAGATACCAGAATCTCCTACCTTGGAGGAGGTTCTAGAAGAAACCAAAGAAGGTGAAGAGGAGGAGAAATCAACACCAAGAGAAGTCATAGAAGAGTCACCAAGCAAGGCCAAGAATCCCTGGAAGACCGGAGTACACCAAACAGCCATAGAGGAGCCTCACCAACAATTAGAGCTCGAGGAGCCTACACAAGGATTGTGGACATATAGGCGGAGAAAGAATAAACCAAGATATGCTAATGCGGCCCTTGTTGATAACTCTATACCTATTGAGCCATCCTCTTATGAAGAAGCAGCACAAGGCCCCGAGTGGCTTAAGGCAATGGGGGATGAGATTAAGGCACTAAATGAAAATCAAACATGGGATTTAGTGCCAAGGCCAAAAGATGTGAAACCCATATCTTGCAAATGGGTTTATAAAGTGAAGACTCGTCCAGATGGCTCAATTGAAAGGTATAAGGCTCGTCTTGTTGCTCGAGGGTTCTCTCAACAATATGGACTTGATTATGAAGAAACATTTAGCCCCGTGGCCGAAATCACTACTATTCGAGTATTACTTGCATTGGCGGCTTGCAAGTCTTGGAAGTTGTGGCAGATGGATGTCAAGAATGCCTTTCTACATGGCGAACTTGACAAGGATATCTATATGGAACAACCAAGGGGGTTCGAGAGCAAGATCCACCCTGAGTATGTCTGCAAATTGAAGAAGGCTCTTTATGGCTTGAAGCAAGCTCCAAGAGCATGGTATGGGAAAATCGGTGAGTTCCTCATACAAAGTGGATTTAATGTTGCTCCATCAGATTCTAGCTTATTTGTGAAGGCCAAGGAAGGAAGATTAGCAATAGTCCTTATCTATGTTGATGACTTGATCATCACTGGAGACTACTTAGAGGAAATACAAAGGACAAGAGAAAACCTCTCAGTTCGTTTTCAGATGAAGGAGCTAGGAGAGTTGAGACACTTCCTTGGACTTGAGGTGGAGCATATGAAGGAAGGCCTATTTCTAGGCCAACAAAAATATGCCAAGGATCTTCTTCAGAGGTATGGCATGCTTGATTGCAAACCTATCTCTACTCCTATGGACCCCAATGTGAGGCTAAGGGAAGACGAAGAGAAAGAGCTGGAGGATGTGACCATGTACCAACAAATGGTCGGGAGTCTTATTTATCTCACACTAACTCGACCAGATATATCTTATTCAGTTGGCGTGGTTAGTCGGTATATGAGCAAGCCAAATAAGCATCACCTTGATATAGTCAGGCGTATCCTCAGGTATGTTAAAGGCACCATTAACTTTGGTATCTTGTATAAAAAGACAAAGGAATGCCAGGTGCTTGGATATTGCGATGCCGACTATGCTGGAGATTGTGACACAAGGAGGTCAACTACTGGATACTTCTTCAGTCTCGGATTAGGAGCCATATCATGGTGCAGCAAAAGACAACCCACTGTGGCGTTATCAAGTACTGAAGCAGAGTATCGTTCAGCTGCCACGGCCGCACAAGAAAGCACTTGGCTCAAACAACTAATGGAGGATCTTCATCAGCCAACAGAATATCAAGTAAGGATTTTCTGTGACAATCTATCAGCTATTCGCTTGGCAGAAAATCCAGTATTTCATGCAAGGACCAAGCACATAGAGGTCCACTATCATTACATAAGAGAAAAGGTCCTTGAAGGAGAAATTGAGATGGTGCCTACAAAGACGAATGAGCAGACTGCCGACATTTTCACGAAGAGTCTCAACAAGGCAAAGTTTGAGAAATTTCGAGAGTCACTTGGCATAGTCTGCTAGACAGCTCTGGGAGGAAGTTTGCCTTGAGGGGGAGTGTTGAAACATAGCAATGCAAACTTCCGGAATCTTCTCTCTTATTCATGAACCTAGATATTTCTATTAGGAGTGTTCTAGAGCTAATATCATGGCAAGTTTAGACTAGTGTAGAATCTGGATATTTTCTTGTAATGTTCTAGAGCATGGACACTTGTCATAGTGCCATGGCTCACCTAGGTCTATAAATAGAGGAGCCACCCCCCCTTGCCATACTATCCATCTATGAGCATGGTGAGTAGTAGGGAGTGCTAGGAAGAGGAAAGTGAGAGAAGTAAGAGTAGTAGGACAGCCACCTAAAATATAGTTGTACTCCCTCGTGTAATAGTTGTATGGTTAATAAAAGTGTGTTTCCTTGTAAGTTAAAGTCTCCTGGTTCAGCCTTATAGTTTTTAGTACTTAGTGCATTAGTTAAGTTGTGATCTGTCTGAAGGTTGGCTCTGCCACCCGGGATCACAAGGGTCTGTGCTTCATCTGAAGGTTGGCACTGCCACCCGGAAGCAAAGAAGGCGGCTTACTCGCCAAGGACCCGGCACTAAGTATCTAGAACCTAAAGAGGCTAACCAACTTGAGAGTTGGTTTAGCATAGGGATAGGTCCTCATAGTGGGTATTTGGGTCATCAACTTTCAACACAACCGGTCAACGTTGCTCATACCAACACCAACCAAAATTTGCACAAGTGTCATGTGAATTTCATACAATGGTTACTTGCTTGTAGGGTGGATAGATGACCGGACAAGGGGGCGGTTGAATGGCATCAAAGCACGCCCCGTACTTGATTATCTGGGAGGATTGGCAGCAGAGGACCGTCCATCCATAGAGAGGACCACAACATCATGCTGGTGCTTACATGGACTACCTACACTAGCTTCACCAGAACAGCCATTTGAAACTGAGGCCGGCTCTCAACCAGACGTACCTTGCTGAGCAACCAGACTCCAGGAGCAATGAGATTGTTGATGACTACGATGAGATGACTCGCAGGAATGCAGCCGGAGAGAGGTCCATTTGAGAGCTATGTAGTAAGTATTTCATCTCTTTTCATATATCTCTGCTCTAAACTACTAATATGTCTAAATGCACTTATAAATTGTACTAATATGTCTAAATGCACTTATAAATTGTACTAATATGTCTAAATGCACTTATAAATTATAGGAAACCTAGCTACCACAGATGGCAAATGATGCCAGGGACGCGTTAGGTCACCGACATGATTCACAGGAGGAGGTTGGGGCCCTTCATGCTTATGCACAGGTATACCTTCTTTTCTATCTGCATTTTCATCTCTTGTATGTTACAATTGTTTAATTGTCGTGTTTCTATGATAGAGGATGCGGAAAACTTGCCATCGGCTCGCACAAAAGATAATTGCATAAGTGCACGACAAGATGTCTATGTCTCGGCTGCGGCACCAATGCTTTCCTGCTCCCAAGGAACCTCAGCGTCGGACTCCCGATGAGGAGCTGCGCCAGCCTCCCATTCTAGAGCTTCCATGGTCAAGCGACTCGTGGACACTTCTTCGAAAGGTGTCGGCACTAGTGGCGATGATGACTCCTCCAGTAATGGCACCCATGGACAGGTGCGTTCAAGTACTCCAATATTCAATCCGTAAATTCAATGTCATTATTGTGTCCTTATGTCTCTTTGCCCAAACTATGCATAAAACATCATTGGGGTCTCACAATTCCCGATGCACCACAAGAGGAGCCATCACATGCTACTCCTCCATGGACCCGTCATCGCTGCAAGAACGCTACTCCACACAATGTTCTCCCAACCCAGCCCGGTAGGAAGAAGAACATGCCCGATCATTACACCTCGTGGTGATCTTTCCACCATGATCTATGAAGTATTCCCATTATGTATGAACTATTGTTTCTATTATGTGGAATTGTGATGTTTGTTTCAACATTTGTGTCAGATTGTGATGTTTGTTTCAACGATTGTGTCGGATTGTGATGTTTGTTTCAACATTTGTGTCGGATTCTGATGCCTCATATTGTTATTGACTCTATGTGAATGATATTGTGTACTTCTATGGAATTCGTGGCTGCCTAGGAAGTTTTATTCTTGGGATATCTCAGGCAAATTACGTCATATCGTATTGCGTGATTGGGACTTAACCGCATCACGCGCTGCACACTCATGAAAGGAACATCCTGGTTTCACAAAACATTTGGCATGATAGCAGTACCAATCACGCCAAATTGTTTGGCGTGTTTCTTACTTAGCCACTTCTATGCCCTCACACTTTCGTCCAGGAACCTCCTGTTTTTGTAAAAGGGTTGGCATGATTGGTATCACATCAAACCATATGGTGTGATTCGTTGCACCACTCCCTAAGTCCCATCTAGTTCTGGTGTGGCTGCATTGCACTCTCTTAATTAAAGTTGTCACAATCATGCAAGTGAGCAACAATAATCTAGCATCAAAACAAATAAACCACAACATAATTCAACTTCATTACAACCCATCATCTCACAATATTATTACAATTCATAACCTACCATCAAATAATTCACAAATTCATTGCAAATCGTCAACTACCCCTCCTA
Source organism: Eleusine coracana subsp. coracana (assembly GCA_032690845.1). Lineage (NCBI taxonomy): Eukaryota > Viridiplantae > Streptophyta > Magnoliopsida > Poales > Poaceae > Eleusine > Eleusine coracana. The sequence continues at coordinate 48,663,088 of CM064430.1, forward strand.
GACCTACCCGCACATGCATGTGAAAGGGCCAACTGAGTACTAAGAATAAAACACTTCATCCTCTCTCCTTCTTCCTTATGCTTTATGTGTCAGCCCTCGTTTCAACCTTCATTTTTGCATTTAAAGCCGAGCTTGTGTCATCTGACCACTCATAAAAAGAACAATGCAAGTCACCTGACAAATCCGGACAATGGAAATATCTCATTTAGACAACTTTGTACAGTAGCCGCAACGACAAAAAGGTCACTCGTTCCATGTCAGTAGTATCACACCCATCTCCTGATTTTCAATACATGGTAATTTCCCAACTAAGTTCACTATTGAACTACTCTCACCTTCATCAAGATTCTTTCCCCAATTCACCTTCTCTTCGTGGCATCTTTCAAGCCTGAAACACATCTTTCCTTTGTACCACCTCATACACTCCCTCGTTGATTCAAAGTTTCAACCACAAGGTACATCCAAATGGCACCATACAAACTTTGGAGGAAATCGATCTCGGTTCTGCCTCCAAATGTCCAAATCCTTCTCATGAGCCGCATACCCACCATTCACTGTATCAATTTTATAATTGTTGCATATTGTCTTAAGGATAAAGTCCGGAGTTTCTTGGACATACATCTTCCTTACTTTTTGCCTTCTTTTTTGTAACACCTTTGCATAATTTCCCCCTCCGTACATACCAGCTTCTTTGAGAAATTTATCTCATCCAAGAAAGGTCTCCCAATCACACTTACAATTACCCTAAGCAAATAAGGACAATTCAAATGATTACGACCGACCTCATACCACATCAACACAACCTTCAAACAAATAGTTAAATACTAACCACCAATTGTATCTCCACAATAGTAGTCGTACCCTAACTCCGATGACACCACACCTCACCTAGCTGGGATGCCATATTGACAAAATAATGTAGGTCTCTCCTCACATGGTAATGACTTTCCATATAGCACGTCTTCGGGCAAATCTTCTAGGTATGGATACTTTGCCTTTGGACCATATATCCACTCCTGAAAACCGCATCCTCGCTGGTTGTCCTATATAAACAAAGAGAAACCTTTATAATTCATTCATGATAACCAACCCACAAACTTTTACAAAAATTATCAACTGTGCTTGTAAAGGGACAACGAAAGAAAAGGGTGTATGCCAAACCCCGAGGAGGGTTGTGCAACTCTGTCCAGACACTACGCTTGCAAAACGGAGGGGAACGCACACGCCTAAAGGAAGCATTGATCTTCTCTTGGCTAGACATCAACGAAGAATTAGACGGTGGCACGGAACCCATCTTTCAAATAAATTGTATGACTTGCCCTTGTAGTCATAATGTATTAGCAGTATCCTCTCGTCACACCTCCCTGGTACAACTGCATAACAAAGAGCCCACACCAAAGAGCATGAGAAAGTAAACATACCTCATCATTTGAACAGCAATAGTAAGCTCGGGCAGCTGTCAGTGGATGTCGGGATTGCTTCACGTGTGCAAGGATATTACATTCACACATAGGAATAGGCAACCACGATGGAACCAAAGCTTCTGTGGAGCTCACATTGGGATACATGTCTCAATGCCTTGTCTCACAATAAATTCTATGGATGGAACAAAATTATTAAAATGCTTATTACTAATAACAACACTTTCACTCATTGCAATCAACAAATAATAACCTAAAAATATATATCAATACCACTTCCTACCTTCTTCATCAACATGAGATATACCACATTAAAATACTCAGGTTAACACAATTTATCTCATGACACCTAATAAAACAACCACAAATCAACAATAATCTATGGACTAAAAGATAGAAATAGCTTCCTAGATAATGACTTCACAAAATACACCCAAATGTGACCATGTGCTGGATCGGAGAGGAGGATCAAGAGGCTAGCTTTTTCGCCAAAGAGAGAACAAGAGAGTGAGAGGAAAAGAAGAGGAGATGAGAAAGAAAGGAAGCAGTCATGTTATAAAACCCCGACAAATCATGCCAATCTATTTGGCATGATTAAGATGCCAATCATGCCGAAGTGATTGGTGTGATTGGGTCAACCCTTAGTTGCCGTCAGGTCCAACGTGGCGGCGATGATGACATGACACACAATCATATGACATGGCATGATTTATAGACGTATCACACTAATGAGAACGACGTGATTAAAACGTCTAGATCCAGAAAAATTAGTTTCTGATAGTTTTTTATTATAAATTTAGATTTAAATGGATTATTTAAAAAATCAATGTTCACACGGCTAGAATGTGACATGCAGATTACCACTGGTAGAAATCTATAGTACGCACTAGGATATGCCGCCCATTGCCCAAAAGAGGAAATAGCAGCATAAATTGAACAAGCAAAGCAAATAAAAGCGCAATAGTGAATAGTTGTAGCTATCACCTTTTATACAGATTTTGTGAAGCAGCAGCTTCAGAGAAAAAGATTCTGGATGATATCTCCATTCACACAAATATAAGGAATGTGAGCGATCCTTGGCCAGTGTTTCCCCGTTCTCTTGAGCCACACATCTTCATTAGTTTCCAGCTCTAATGCACTGTTCTTCAGCCAATCCTCTTCTTCATTTTTCAACCACTCTCCCTCATTCAGCTGCTCCCCAGCACACTGCACCCAGTTTTCCTCGTATGTCAGCCACCCTTGCCAAAATTCACATGTTTTCTTCTCTCGATATTCATTTATTGTCTGTTTCTTCCCTTCCCCTATCTTCTTCTTAACCCATGCCTGTCCACCTTCCTTCTGACATCGTGCCTCTAGTATAAGTGAGCAACCTAGTATCTGCAACTCCTTTAGGCTACCTGGTAGACCTTTCGACGGTATAGAGTGAATTTGGTAACACGAATGCAGACTCAATTTCTTCAAGGATGCTAGAGTATACAACGTTGATGGGAGCTTCCTTAGTAGGTAGCAACAAGAAAACTTCAGCTCTTTTAGGGACTTAATTTGCTCAAGCCACTGTTCATGAAGAACGGAAATTTTATGAATCTTGTAAAGACAGAGACTTTGAAGTGCTGAAAGCTTGAAAAGAATTGGAGACTGGGATAGATTATCCATTGTGAGGTCAGTGAGTAACTGCATAACAGAAAGGCGCTCCTCTTTATTTGGTAACTCTCTACTTCTTGTAGTTCCAGGAAGTCCATGCAGAGAAGTACGAAGGTGCTCTTCTCTCCTTTTTCCACCAGAAGAAGATTTGGTTAACTCAGCGGCAGAACCAGAGATCAACCTCCCTTTCCTGTCCAACTCTTTGAGTAATTTAAGGATGGTGTTTTCAATAACAAGTACTTGTTCCTCTCCGAAACTTAATGCCCAACCAGAGAGTAGGCGATTGATCTCCTCCTCTAGGGATGACGTGATTATGTGGCAACTGGAAATGTGTAGATTTTTCAGGTTGCTGAGACCAAGTATTCCACCCTCAAAGAAGAGCTCCTTACAGTTTGAAAGGTGCAAATACTCCAGTGATACCAAGTGTTGACATGGAAGTATTAACTTTTCTGAGCAATCATCTACCCTTAAATGGGTGAGGCAGGTTAGTCTATGCAAATAACTTGAGACTGTACCAGAATATGACCCACAACCCGAAAGTGAGAGTACTTTGATAGCGATGCCCAAGGACATAAATGGTAGTTCCTTTAATTTTTGGCATCTCTTAATTTGTAGCTTTTGCAGGTTTGGAAAGAACTCTCTGTTCTCTGTACCTTCCCAATTTTCCCATTTTACCATGGATTCAAAACTCAGCTCCTCCAAAGATCCAAAGACCACACCTGAGGTCCCATAGGCATCAGAATTGACATCTTTTATGGAAGGCAACTCATATAACTTCAGTATCCTGAGGTGTTCAAGATGCCCAATGGGCGGAAGCATCTGCAATTTTGTGCATTGTCTTATCTCAATAACTCGTATATAGCAGAGCTGTCGCACCCAATCTGGAACGGTGAACCCTGGGTACCCAAAAATTTTCAATTCTTTTAGATTCTTATGTGGAGATAAAGAATTTAGTATCTCCATGGCTAGATAAGGTGTTGCTACCTCAGATGTCTTTACAATTGATCCTGACACATCTGAAGGTGTATTATTTTTGCCAAGTAATGAAGCATGGAAGAACTCTTTCCTACTTGAATCATATTGACTAAATTCCTTTCCATATTGGTTATATTTACCTCTGAAAGATTTATTTATGTCCCATTTGAGATCCAAACAAGTAACCAACTCCTTTCTGAACAAGTTAGCCTGAGCTGCCTCAGCTTGATTGGCCACCCACTGAAGATCTGATATACAAAGGGGCCCTTGAATGTACCTCATGTTCCTTAATTCAGTTATTTTGTGACCGTCCTCTGCTATAACACGGAATTCGATCAAGTTTTGAAGCTTTGTTAACTCTCCAATGCCATGAATTAGAGAAATTGTATCTGCATCTGCATGTAAATGCCGCAGGCTAATTAGTGAGTTTATGTTTCTTGGTAACTGTGTGAATGTACACCCTCGCAAACCAAGAACCTGGAGATTGCACAAGCTGCATAATGATTCAGGAAATTCAGTGATCCCACTGTATGAGAGATCCAAATATCTGAGGTGAATCAAACTCGGCAGTATGTGATGTCTTGTAATGAACTTAACAAACACTGAAATATAATCTTCATCGAGCAAACGATCACCAACAAATGCAGTTGCAACGCTCGCCTTTATGTTATATAAGTTCAATAAGCGAAGACTTGTTGCTGTCGTTAAAATGTTGCTGATTGTCTCAATCTCACAAGATCTCTTCAAAGTGAGGTCATCATGGTCAATATCAATTATGTCAACTCCCCATGAAGAAATACCTACTGTGTCCAAGGACCACTCAGACATATCATCTATAGTGTCAGATATCTCAGAAGTAATATCAGCAGTGTCAGAAAATATCTCAGAATTGCAACCAACAGTGTCATAAGGTATCTCAGAAATGTGACTAGCAGCACCATGGGACCTCTCCCAAAGTTCATAGTCAGTGTTGTAACCTTCACTGAAGCTGGTATCACGGAAGCGACCAAACAATAATAGTGATCGCAACTTATTAACTTTATAGTCAGCCCTTGGAACATTCATATTATCCAGATCCAAGGATAAATAACGAACACTTGGTGGAAGATATACCAGTTTACAATCAATGCCACAATATTCATCAGAAGCTATGGCAATTGCAAAATCCCTGACTAAATCATGCATAACATATTGCGCTTTCCAAATTGTTGGTTGCAGGAAGCACCTATTGACAAGTTCATCAAACCATTCGCCAGCTACATCCTCCAAACTTCTTGGACCAACACTGTTGGCTACGTCAAGGAAACCGTTAGCTATCCACATCTGTATCAACTGATATTTATCAAAGACATAGTTTCTAGGAAAGATTGAACAGTACACCAAGCATTGCCTCAAATATGCAGACAACTCACAGTAACACACTCCGAGAGATGCTGTAATATGAATGCCCATACCTCTATTCGAATAATTCCACCACCAACTTTGTAAGAGTCTGTCCCAATGCACTTTATCTGAATAATTTCTCAATGATACCCCAATCATTACTGCTGCTAATGGAAACCCATGTAATCTATCTGTTATTTTTCTACCAGTGTTCTCCAAAGCTTCTGTACTTCGAATACTGGCAAATGCATGATGCTTAAAAAGTTTCCACAAGTCATCACAATGTAGATGATTCAAAAATATTGGAGTTTTAGTACCCATAAAATTGGCCACAACATATCTTTGGGTTGTCACCAAGACAACACTTCCAGGTGCTCCTTTGCTCAATACATTCCTTAGGTCACTCCATATTGCATACATATCATCAAATACACCATCATATCATCAAATACACCATCAAGTACAAGAAAAAACCTCTTTCCTTCTATACAATTCTGAAGTTCAACATGGAGATTGTTTAGATCAAACACATCAGTCATAATATTTTGTTGCGGTTGCAATGATAACAAGATCTGCGTCATCAATTCTTCTTTTCTAATATTGTCTGTTACATAGATCCATGCAGAAAGACCTTGAAAGTGCTCCTGGATCCTTTTGTCACCGAAAATCAACTGAGCAAGAGTAGTTTTACCCACTCCACTCATTCCAACTATGGGAATGACTGCAGGGTTCCACATTTCATTATCATTGTGCACCTGGGTGTATTCTACACTACTACCCCTGCCCATTTCTTTCTGGTAGGGTGCTAGTTCTGCAACTTCCTGTCTTTGCATAGATAGATCTATGTTCTGGAGGGTATCAATTATCCATCCTTTCTGAGATATTTGCATGCTGTCAGCACTTTCCCAGCTTTCAAGTGATGTTGATGCCTTGAAATGGGCCTCATCCAGAATCATGTTCAATATCATAGCAATTTCCTTATCTCGGCCAACAACATATGCATGTTCAGGGCACAAGGAAGCTGTATTGTTTTGCACAGCTTCCCAGCTATCCTCATCCATGTTCAGCATACCAATAAATGATTCACCTTCGGCGCACACACTGACAAGTCTACCGATGGTATACTTCATTCTGAGGAGGCGACTGCTATCAGAATGAAACCAACCCATGACGTCAGAAACTCCAGACTCACCGGCCTCCAGCTCCAGCTCAGACTCCATGTCCTTGACCAGCTCTTCTGCGTCATCTGCAGACTCCTTCACCTGCCGCAGCCATGCACCCATCTCCTCCTCTCTGTCTATACTGACACGCTGCAGATTCTTCTCGTGCAGTAGATTGAGCTTCTCCAACAAATCGAGCATCTTCATGGTGCCCTTGAACTTGTGGGAGGCGCTGCTGCTTCCCAGATACAAACGTAGCTTCCCCACCACCCTGTGGATCGTTGCTGGCAGAAACGATCCATTATCTTCCATCTTCATTCTTACAAGATCTGTATAATGGGGAATTTAGGTCCGGGGATGGAGACACAGATATGAAGAGGTATGTATGCATCGAAGACAAGATTAAACCGAGTGAAGACAAGTCCAACTTGCACCGTGCTGTATAAGTATAGTATTATTTAATCCGCCCACAGTCCAACACCACCCAAGTCCTTACAGGAATGAGAGGTGCGTATGCGTCAGGAAATAGATACCTCTGACCTTTTCTTTTCTCCTTCCTACAGTCCTACGCAGCAAAAATGAAAATGGTAAAGCATCTCACTTACAAAAATGAAAACACTGTCTGAGCACATGCATTAGATCATTTTCTGCCCACCACACACATGTTTTAAATATGTTTATTTCTTGGGTCTAAATTTTAGAATTAACATATCAATCCTTCAAACATTAAATATAATAATTACATATAAACTAAATATAAAACTAATTACATAAATCTATTAAATTTAATTAAGTTATCATTATAAGATATTTACTCCAACATCACATTATTTAATCATGATCTAATTAATCTTAGGCTGCATTTGAAAGTCTGACCTTGACATTGAATTCGTTTCAATGCCGAATCCATTGTGATATTGTATTGGGCTGCAATTCAAATTCCATTGTTCAGATGACTTTGCATTGTCTTTTCGAATTCATGAAAGCATTCCAATTCAATTCATGTTTGGATGTGAAAAAAGATGAAATTGAAATCATGAATCTGCCATCGCTCATTGACTCGCCCCGTCAGCCGCTAGTGACTGCTTGCCGCCAGCCGCCATGGGCTCCTGGACTCCATCCTCATGCGTTGTAGCTCGAGTCCACGCCGGAGGAGGGAGGGGAGGGGCGACACGGCCGGAGGAGGGAGGGAGGAGAGGGGTGTTGCGCCGGGGGAGGGAAGGAGGAGAGGGCACCGCGCTAGAAGAGGGAGGAGAGGGGTGGCACCACTGGGAAGGGAGGAGCTCGCCGTCAGAGGGAAGGGGAGAGGGCACCACGCTGGAGGAGGGAGGAGAGGGGCGGCGCCATCGGGAAGGGAGGAGCTCGCCGTCGGATGGGGGATGTCCTCGGTTACGGGAGGGAGGCAGAGGTCCTCGCTAGCGGGAGGTTGTCGGTCGGGGTTGGGGTGCCTGTGGTTCCTTGCCCAGGACGGCCACTGGGGTGGGGATGTTGGAGAACAGACGGCTCAGGGTCGCCTCCGCTGGGATGGATACGGGGACGGGTGTGCAACTCGAGGTCGTCGAATTCACTCCAATCCTGAGGGAGGGGGTTCTGAATTGGTGGAGCGCTATGTGCGCAGTAGCAGAAACGGCTTGGCGTTCGCTTCGATTTAGTGCGTCAATTTCACATACATTCAAACAGCGACATTGAGGTTAGGCAATGCCAATTCCGAATTCCGGTCCCGAATGTCGATATCCAAACACAACTTTAATAGATTTATCTTGTCATTTAATTGGTGAGTTATAAACTGAGTTTTATTAGTTATCTATATTTAATATTTAATTAGTATCTTAATATTTGATAAGACAGATTTAAAAATTAGTAGGCAACAAAAGGAGACTGCTTTAAGTCAAAAGCGGCCATGATGTGAAGTTTCCCAACCTACTACCACGCGTTGACTACAGCTAAGATCCACTGTACATCTCCCCAGACCCAGAGCCTTCTCACTTTTCGTTAACCTCTCTCCTGCTCCCTGAAAGTGTAAGCTCGATCAGAAAATGGTAGGAACGGAGCTGACGGTTGGCGGATGGTTCGCCGGCGCGGTGATCGGCAACTTCGTGGCGAAGGCGCGCTCCATCATGGAGGAACACCACGCCCTGCAGGCCGAAGCCGAAGACATGTTGTACAGCGTGCAAGCCGCGCTGCCCCGGATCACGATCTTGGTCGAGGTGACCGAGCGCAAGGCCATCTCCAACAGGAGCTACGCTCCCTGGCTGCAGCAGTTCAAGGATGTCGCTTCTGAGGCCGAAGACCTGCTCGACGACTTCGAGACCAAGAGGATCCGGGAGGAGTTGCTCAGAAAAAACTGCAAGGTCACCTCGGTCGCCTCCTCCGCGCTCAGGTTCGTGAGGAACCTCCTCCTTTCTGACACTGATCTCAGGAGGCTCAAAGATGTCCTCAAGAAGCTGAACAAGATCATTAGCGATACTGGTGGTCCTGGCTTTCATGGATTGATGGAGTTAGCTGATGCCGAGGAGGGAGTTTCGACAAGAGTCCTGCCCCAGACGCTTCCAGTAGTCATCGGTCGGGATGATGAGAAACAGCAGCTGCTGAGCATGATATTAGGGATGGCTGGTGAAGATTGCACGGAACCCAGCAATAAGTTTTCAGTCACTGCTGTTATAGGAGCAGCTGGTGTGGGCAAAACAACTCTTGCTCAGGTAATTTACAACAACCCAGATGTCAAGGAGGCTTTTGCATTGAGGAGATGGGTGATGGCTTCCCACCGCAGTCGCTGTAAGAGGGATATTGTCAAAGATATTGTTGATTCTTTTGTGACTGAGAAACAGGACAGTCTGCAAACAATGCCTGCCATAAAAAACAAGAAGTTCTTCCTTGTTCTTGATGATGTGCAGGACAGTATGCACGAAATATGGGGTTCCCTAATGTCAGCACTGGCAGGGGCAGCAAACGGGAGCATTGTATTGCTAACAACTCGATCAAAAGACGCTGCAGATAGTTTTGGAACGACAGCTCATGTAACATTGAATCATCTACCATTCCTATCCCTGTATAGAGTTTTTGAGCATCATGCATTTGGAAAGCACAAAAACCCTTCCCTTGAATCAATTGGTAAGCAAATAGTGCAAAACTTGCATGGCTTACCTTTATTAGCAGAAGCAATTGGAAGGTTGTTGAGACAAAAGTTAGATGAGGGGCACTGGAGAAAAATTTCCAGAAGTCAATGGTGGCTATTTGCTGAAGATGATGATAATCAAAATGTTGCTCTACCTTCAGTAGCAATTATTTGTGAACATCTAAGTGATCATCTTAGAAAGCGTTTATGCTACTGTTCAATATTCCCGTCTGGTTATTTGTTTGAAAAAAACATGTTGACTAACATGTGGATAGCTAGTTTCATGCAGAAACATGATGGGATTGATATGGAGCAAAAGGAAACAGAATGCTTTGATGAGCTTTTTAACCGATCATTCTTCCAAACCACAATATGGAAAAACAAGTATATCATGCCTGATATTATTAGAGAGCCAGTATACTGCATTGCTGAAAAGGAATGTCACGCAGCTACTGAGTCAGGAAAAATAAAAAGAAGCCTTGAATTTTATCGTCACCTAGCCATAGATATTTCTGATTTTAATGTGCCCTTGGACATAAGTAAAGCCAGTAAGTTACGCACTATTTTGTTTTTTGATGGGCACAGAACAAAGAAACCTTATGATGCACTTGCTAATATATTGTCTCATCCAAGTGGCCTACGAGTACTAGACTTCTCTTACTCTGAAGCTAAACTGGGGAAAACTCCTGAATTCTTTGATAAATTCCCGCATCTACGGCTACTGGATCTCTCCTTAACTAAGATAACAGCAATTCCAGACTCCCTCTGTAAGCTGCACCTTCTTCATGTTCTTGGTCTACGAGGATGCCAGTTCAAAGAGTTGCCTAGAGCTATGAATGAATTAATCAACCTCCGATTCTTATTTGCAGAAGCTCATACAGTTTCTCTAATATACAAGTTAGGGCAGCTGACAAATCTCCAAGGATTAGATGAGTTTCCTGTGGGTAAAACAGAAGGGCACAAAATAACAGAACTGAAGAGCGTAAATGAACTTGGTGGGCAACTGTGCATCAGTAACCTCGAGGAAGTAACTGGCATAGATATAGAAAGTGATTCTGAACTATTCAGGAAAAGATACTTGAAGAAATTGGTCTTGAAGTGGGGGGTGCCAGACGGCACAACAACAGCTGCTTCTGAGGGTTACATGAAAACACTTGCTGGCTTAAAACCAAATGCAAATCTTGAAGAACTGAAAATAAAATGTTATATGGGAGTTGGATTTCCAGCATGGATGGCGGACGAGCAGTATTTCACAAAACTGCAGCATATTCATCTTATTGAATGCAAACAGTTAAGAACACTTCCACCTCTTGGGCAACTCCCATCCCTTGTCATATTAGTGTTACAAGGCCTGTCAGTAGTTGAAAAAATTGGAAGTGAATTTTATGGAACAAGTTACAGGATATTCCCATCTCTTGAGGTGCTGACGTTCCTTGATATGCCAAATTGGAGGGAGTGGTCGGACATAGAAGAATTGCAAGATTCACGAACCCTTCCATTTTCACATATAAGAAAGATCCAAATCAAGAATTGCGGTGTTTTGAGTGGCATACCATTATGTTGCTTACAAGCATCACTCAAGAAGCTCCATATTTTTGGATGCAATGAAATATTTGCATGTAAACCAAGCAGTTTAGGGGGGTTAAAATGTCTAGTGTCTTTAAAAATCCACAATTGTTTGGGAAGGATTTATCTTTCATGCAATTTGTTGAGATCACTTGAGGCCTTGAATCTTCAAAGATGCAAGGTTTACTTCCATGGTGGACGTGGACAGATCATCAAACTGAGGAATTTAGCCAATGACTTTCCTGAACTGAACATGGATGAATTTAAAGCCATAAGGGAAGGGCAGTTAGTTCTAGACGTGTTACTTTCTGAAGGTATGACAAAGAATTTGTTAGTTAAAGATAAAGAGTTGGAGGAAAGAAATTTATGGAATACTTTTACACTTATGTATTTATTATTATGTTACATGGTTGGTTAGGACATAGGCTAACACTTCTTTGGATTATTTTCTGTTTTGTAGGTGTTCATTACTTGTCATCTTGCTTTGGCAACAACTGCAACTCTGAAACATCAATTCCTAATAAAGTTCATTCTGATACAAAGTTATCAAGTGAAAGATTATGTTAATACTTCTATGGTGTATGTTAGCAAGCCAGCCTATTTAGCTCAACTCATATAATAATATTGTTGGTTCATTTTTACACAAGAACAGGTAATAAAACTGTTCGAACATGTGTTACTCCAACATTCGTTTATATATATATATATATATATACATCAATGTTTCTGTTTTTCTAATGCAACTATCAAGCATGTAATGATATGTTCAGTTTCATCAAATGTACACATGAACTCCTCACTGGAAGTTCCTCTGTGAGATATGTTAAGACCCATACTACATAGGCCCATACTGGCCCATACTTATGGTTACATATACTGCTGTCCATCCTAATGTTGGATGATTCTAGTCTAATCCCGAGGTTAGTAACATGGTATCAGAGCATGGTTAGGATTAGGGTTAGTACTAATCAAATTTCCTAATCCCACCCTAATCCAATTTTTTTTTCCTCTGATCCGCCCGATTCCGGCCACCATCGTGGTCGCCCCCATCCTGGCCACCGTCGTGGTTGCCCCCATCCAAGTCGCCGTCGCCGCCGCCGTCCGTCCCATATACATCTCTTCAACAAATTACTGATCATCTGATTCAAGTGTTGCTTGTCCAATTTGGGGAGAATTAGTTCTAGATTTGAAGGTTATTGCTCTCTGGCTTCTAGCTGCAGTTGCAGCCTCTTCATTCCAGAGTTCTCCTGCTGGTATACTTGGCAACAGAGCATGGATTGAAAAACCGATGAAAACCGGTCGGTTTTCACGGTTTTCGACCAAACCGGTCCGGTCTGGTTTCAGCGGACAACCGGTTTTCGGTCGAATAATTTTTTAAATTTTGAAAATTTAAAAAAATTTGTACTTTCGAAAACTGGTAAAACCGAGCGGTTTTTAGAAAGAAGAAATTTTCTCAATAAACCGAGCAGTAAACCGAGAAAACCAAGCGATAAACCGGAAAAACTGATCGGTAAACCGGAGAAACCGACCGGTTAGCTCTAAAATTTCGTTCAAATTTGGGTTTTGATATTTGAGCGGTTTATCGAGTGGTTTTTCCGGTTTTCGCGGAAACCTTAAAACCGGTGTGATCCGATTTCCCCGGTTCAATTGGTTTTTTAAACCCTGCAACATAGGCACTGGTTTCTGCTCTTCTCTTCACACTGGTAACTGAAGCCTACTGTTCCTCTTTTCCCTCTCTATTGTTGATTGATTCTGCACCAGTCCACCATGTCTCAACTCAATGCCATTGTCATTAACATCACTCTTGATGGTCAGAATTATAGTGAGTGGTCCTTTTGTGTTGAAAATGTGGGTCTTCTCCTAAGCAATGCCAGCATTGCCAGAAATACACTCATCGATCTGATCAGTGTTTTACCAACTTTCCGGAGAAGCTGGCTGATTTTCGGAAACGTCGTGGTGCTGCTCAAGGTCGTGGTACCCCTTCTAGAGCATCTGTTTCTGCTGCCACTGCTGCTGCACCTATTGGAGCTTGTACGTCATCATGGGCCCTTGATTCAGGAGCTTCCTTTCATGTCACATCAGATCAGTCCCAGTTGATTGATTGCAAGCCAGTCAATGATGGATCTTCTATATAGACGGCTGATGGTACTTCCTGTTACATATCACATATGGGTGCCCTTTACACCTCTCATTTTTCTGTTCCTGATGTCTCATTTGTACCTCAGCTATCTATGAACCTTCTTTCTGTTGGTCAAATCACCGATCAAAATTGTTTTGTTGGATTTGATGACTCATCTTGTTTTGTTCAGGATCGGCAAACAGGAGCTGTGATTGGGATTGGCCATCACCGTAGAGATTCTTCCAACCTCTATGTCTTGGACACCTTGCGACTTCCTTCATCCGCTCGCATGTCTTCCATCGCTTCGTCAACCACCTCATCCTTTGCCAAGTGGCATCATCGTCTGGGTCATCTTTGTGGGTATCATTTGTCCACACTAATAAATAGCGGTTGTTTAGGTCCAACATCTATCGAGTCTAGTTTTCATTGTAAAGGTTGTAAACTTGGAAAACAAATACAACTTCCATATCATTCTAGTGATTCTCATTCTTCTAGACCTTTTGATCTTATTCATTCAGATGTATGGGGTCCAGCACCTTTTGCTACTAAATCTGGTCATAAATATTATATCATTTTTATTGATGATTATTCTCGATATACTTGGATCTATTTCATGAAACACCGCTCTGAGTTACATTCTATTTATCAGTCTTTTGTTCGCATGGTTCATACTCAGTTTTCCACACCTATTAAAGTTTTTTGCTCTGACTCTGGTGGTGAGTATTTATCTCATAGGTTTCGCCAGTTCTTGACCACAGAGGGTACGCTTGCTCAACTCTCATGTCCAGGAGCTCACGCTCAGAATGGTGTTGCTGAGCGAAAGCATCGACATCTTATAGAAACTGGACGAACATTGTTGATTGCCTCTTTTGTTCCCTCCCACTTCTGGGGTGAGGTAGTTTCTACAGCTGTATATCTCATCAACCGACAACCCTCATCCAAATTATCTAGCAAATGCCCAGGTGAAGTCCTTTTTGGTACTCCTCCTAAGTATGATCACCTACGGGTTTTTGGCTGCACATGCTATGTTCTGCTTGCGCCTCGTGAGCGAACTAATCTGACAGCTCAGTCGGTTGAGTGTGTTTTTCTAGGCTATAGTTCTGAACATAAGGGTTATCGCTGTTATGACCCTTCCACCCGCCGTATTCGTATTTCTAGAGATGTCACTTTCATTGAGCATTGTCCTTTCTTTTACAACTTATCACAATCCTCCTCTTCTCCAATAGAGTCCACATCCTTTATGTGTCTTCCAAATGTTCTACATGATGATTCTTCCACCCTGCCACCATCTCCACCAATTAACCCCATTCCTATCTCACCTCCAGAACCACCATCCACACTCTATTCATCCAAACCACCTGTTATTCACACTTACACACGTCGTTCTCCTCAACTCATTGAGCTTCCGCCTAATCCTCCATCTTTGGCTAGTTCCCCTGCTCCTGTTGATGCCTCCACTAACACTAATGAGTCAAATATTATTTCTGATGAAACATAGGTTAATGGATAATCTTCGTGATCGTACCAACTTGGAACCTCCTGACAGATTTGGTTATCCACGTGTGAACAACAGACGTGTTGGTGCTATCCTTCATGAGCCAAAAACTTACAAGGAAGCTTCCAACATTTTGGAATGGCAGCTTGCCATGTCAGACGAGCTTGCTGCCCTAGATCGTACATGTACTTGGGATATTGTACCATTGCCTTCTTATGCAGTACCTATTTCAAGTAAATGGGTGTTCAAGGTTAAGACTAAGTCCGATGGCTCTATTGAGAGATACAAAGCCCGTCTAGTTGCTAGAGGTTTTCAGCAAATTCATGGACTTGATTATGATGAGACATTTGCTCCAGTTGCGCACATGACCACTGTTTGTACTTTGATTGCAGTAGCTGCCATTCGCTCATGGACTATATCACAGATTGATGTAAAAAACGCCTTCCTTCATGGTGATTTACATGAAGAGGTATATATGCAGCCCCCTCCAGGAGTTGATGCTCCTTCAGGACATGTTTGTCAGTTACGCCGTGCATTATATGGCCTTAAACAAGCTCCACGTGCATGGTTTGAGCGTTTCGTAGCTGTCATAAAGGCTGCTGGATTTTCATCTAGTGACCATGATCCTGCCTTATCCATTCACTTGTATTCACGTGGTCGTACTTTGCTACTTCTATATGTTGATGATATGCTAATTACGGGTGATGATCCTGAACACATTTCTCTTGTGAAGAATCAGTTGAGTGAACAATTTCAAATGTCTGACTTAGGTCCTCTCAGCTATTTCTTGGGCATCGAGGTTACACACTCCACAAAGGGTTATCATCTTTCTCAGTCCAAGTATATACAAGATCTTATTGACCCTTCTGGTATTACTGACAGTCAGATAGTTGCAACACCTATGGATCTTCATTTGCAGCTTCGATCTGATGATGGTGCACCTCTTGAGGATCCCTCTCGCTATCGTCATATTGTGGGTAGTCTGGTCTATCTTACTCTCACAAGACCTAATATCGCTCATGCAGTTCATATATTAAGCCAGTTTGTGACAACTCCCACCTCAGTCCATTACAGTCATCTCCTTCATGTGTTGTGATACTTGAGAGGTACACCTTCTCGTGGCTTGTTTTATGATCACAATAGTTCCCCTCAGCTTCTTGCTTATTTGGATGCCACTTGGGCAAGTGATCCAATAGAGCGTCATTCTGTCATTGGTTATTGTATTCTTCTTGGGTCCTCTCTTCTTGCATGGAAGACCAAGAAGCAAACTGTTGTGTCCAGACCTAGTACAGAGGTAGAACTTCACGCCCTTGCCTCTACCACAGCTGAGATTATATGGCTTCGCTGGTTGTTGGCTGATTTTGGTATTTCTTGCGACTCCCCGACACCTCTTCTATGTGATAATACTGGAGCCATACAAATTGCCAATGATCCTGTGAAACATGGCCTTGCCAAACATATTGGTGTTGATGTCTCCTTTACCCGATCTCATTGCCATCAGAAGACAATTGCTCTTCGATATGTGCCCTCGGAATTGCAAGTTGCAGATTTTTTCACTAAAGCACAAACTCGAGAGCATCATCAGCTTCATTTGCTCAAACTCAATGCTTTGGATCCGCCTTGAGTTTGAGGGGGGGGTGGGGGTGTTAAGGCCCATACTACATAGGCCCATACTTATGGTTACATATACTGCTGTCCATCCTAATGTTGGATGATTCTAGTCTAATCCCGAGGTTAGTAACAAGATACACTAGAAGAACCACTTTTCCAAAAGGAAATATAAATTTGAATTTTTTTTTTCGGAACAAGGTTGGGTGTATAATCATGACCTTTTGATTTTTTTATTCACCAGAGAGTATGTGACTTCTCATTCATCAGTTTCACCTGTTTCAAACTCAGATAATATTTCTTTGATTACTTCAAGTTACCCTGGCCATGCCCCCCCCCCCCCCCCAAAGGCTGGAATTAACCTTTAGTCTCACATTCTAAGTTGCTTAATAAGCACTTTTACAGTAATGGAAGTCAAATTGATCTACTCAGAAAGAAAAAACAGAGACTGTTGCATGCTTCCTTACTATTTTTTAGTACTAGGAGAGTGACCAGTGTGTCTTTGGATCCCTAGTTCGTCCAGAGTAAAAGGAACTGATTACTGATGGTATGCTGAGTTTAGTTGTTTTTTACCTTCATGTCATATGAACCCTTTCCATTTTGTGCTTTGGGTGATTCCTTTTTGCAATTCGCTGTGGGCTGAAAATTTCTCTTCTTAAACTAGCACGTTGCTATGGGCAAAAAATGCATCGTATGTTTGGAGGGGGAAACACGAAAATGATTTGCAGGCAGAAACAAGCTAAATTTTACAAAAGATTAGGTTTCGTCCCAAAAACAAAGCAGGGCACAGGACGCTCCTGCACGGGAGGGGAAATGGCATACTTCAACCTAAATACAGTACCAGATAGTGAGGAAGGCTAAGAGCATAACTTACCTCGATCTCTCATAGTTTGTCGAGCTACGTGGCACATCAGGAAGCCGCTACTGCCGCCACGCCAGAGACAAGACTTCAGACCTGACATCTGCACAGCGAACCTGAACCCTGACGAGCGCCGGCCAGCTGAAAGCCTGCTATCCGGAGCTCGTAAGGCTACAATGGTTACGTGAGCATTTCGTCGAGCATCTCGTGAGCAGCAACTCACCTAGTCACCTGGTCCATTGGAGGCAGCAAGTCCAGGCAGCTGTGCCTTTACATTTGCCTAGAGTCCGTCGGTCGAGCCATAGGGCAGATCCCAACCAACCTTGCGCTACAGGATACGAACCAGCAGCCACGTAGGGGAGTCCTTCGCCGCCGGCGCCCGCAGCTGGGAGCAGAGGGAAGAAGTGCTGGCGGGATGCAACCGTTGGTGTTTACCATTTGAGTCCTGTTCGGCCCTTGCATTGCATTGCGCTCTTTGCCCAGATGGAACTTCTGCCACGGCGACGGGTGGAAACAGATGTTTTTTATAACACATAACTGTATTTCTAGATAAGAAAAACATAGTACAATGACACATACTGACATACCAAATACAGATATGTACAGTAAGGCTTAGGGCTCGTGTGGGAACCGTAATCCCTGCGGGAATCCCGGCCCATTCCTGGGGAAGTCGGCCCGCCCGGGAAACAGTTCGGGGGAATCCCCGTTGGCCTTTGGAAGTCCATCGTCACGGGGGTAGCCTGCCCCGGGTTCGACCTATTTCTCGAGGAAGGAAAAAAATGTCTCCGATGACAGGAAAACAAATCCCTCGCTCGCCAGATCTCGCGACGTCGCCACTGTCGCCGAACGACGCCGCCGCCACCTCTCCTCGTCAAATCTCACGAGGCCGCTACCTCTCCTCCCCCGACTGAGCAACGCCGCCGCGTTCTCTTCCCGACCTCGCACCAACACTGATGCCTCTCTCCTCGGACCTCGTGATGCCGCCTACTCTCCCTCGACCTTGCACTGACGTCGACGTCTCTCTCCTCCGACCTTGCGATGCCGCCGCCTCTCCCCTGACCGAATGACGCCGCCGCCTCCTCTCCTCCTCCGACCGAGAGACGCCGCTGCCTCCTCTCTCTTGACGATGCGCCGCCGCCTCGACGTCGTCGGACGCCTCCGAGCTGCACCAGCTCAGACCATAATGATGGTGCGTTGACTCTCTCTCTCTCTCTCTCTCTCTCTCTCTCTCTCTCTGATCCAATCTCTCTCTTTCTCTCTCTGATCGAATCTCTCTTTTTCTCTGATCCAATCTGACCATGCTCTCAGATCCGGGGACAAGGATGACATTTTCTTGGGCAGCTGCAGCGGCAAGCACCGGCCGGACTTGAGACGTTGCTTATCGCCTTCGCTACTCAAGACACCTTCTCTCTCAAGATTCGGTTGCATCTCAAGACCTATGTGTGAGTCAATACTCTCACTCCTTTGCCCCCTCACTTGATTTGGTTCTAAGAAATATCTTTGCTCGCCTAGGCCAATTGTTGGATACGTAGGTGCTTGCTCTATTTTTTTATGCTCTGATCTGACAAGGAGAAGCCCTATTTCTATGATTTTGTGCAATTCGAGTGGTAGAAGTTGAGGTTCTATGTCTGTTAGCTACAACGATTAGTTTCTTTTTCCAGATGTTCATTTTCTCATGTTCCTGTCAAAACTGAATTACACGATCATTTCAGAATGCTGATTTTTTTCATAGATAGCTCCAATAGGAAACGAATAGGCAAAGAGCACAATGTCAACTAGCTTAGCAAATGCTTTATAACTCTAATGTGCACTGATACAGAGGCTTCTAGTGTGCAAATGATAAACATATAATTAAACAAACAACTAGCCTAGAAAACTGCTCATTTTAGTTGATTTTATGGCAATCTGACATGTTATATAAGACTTCGATTCATGCAGAAATAGAATGGCACAACTTCCAAATATATGAGCAATATGAGCTTGATTGGCTGATATGTTATACGGCAATATGAGCTTGATTTGCTAGCATGGAACAATCTTTCTTGACTGATCCAGAGCTTTCTTGGCAGTAGAAGTCTGCTATTAGCAGAGTTACCAAACTGTGAAGTGTTTTAGTACTAGCACTGGGTGTAAATAGCTATTAATTTTGAGATTATTTCATGGTTTGCAGATGTGATATAAGGGAAGCGAAATGAGAAGTTGAACACACGTGTGTAGTTAGGCAAGTGTTGGAAATGATTTTGTTTTACTATTTTTGCTTTTTTATTTTCTACAAAAGTGATCAACTGTTGGTTTTGCTGC
The DNA here is from genome assembly GCA_032690845.1 of Eleusine coracana subsp. coracana. NCBI lineage: Eukaryota > Viridiplantae > Streptophyta > Magnoliopsida > Poales > Poaceae > Eleusine > Eleusine coracana. Next base: position 48,682,731 of record CM064430.1, read on the forward strand.
AGGGAGACAGTTGTTGGATCTGTACCTGACCAAACAATTGCCATTCAAGGAACTTGACCAAGCTATTGCAGTTCAATAGGGAGACATGTCTTGTTTGTGTTGGCAGTCATCTGAGCTTTGGATCATATTGATTGAGCACTCTCCTATAACTTGATGGTTATACAGAGACCGTTCAGAGATTATCGTTTGTGTTGACAGTATTGTTTGTGTTGAGCACTCTCCTATAACTTGAGCACTCTCCTATAACCTGACCAAGCAGTCTTGTTTGTGTTGGCAGCCATTCAAGGGACTTGACCAAGCTATCTGCCGATGTAGTTGTTCAGAGATTATTTTAGCACCTTTTCAAGTTTCCTGATTTTTTTAGACAAGTTTTGTATACCGTGATGAACTCATGCAATATATGGTGTATTATTTAGCTGTTGTAACATTATTTTAACAAGCAGTGCGTTGTTTTGCAAAATTATTTTACGTCTATGAATTTTTCTTAGCGTTTTTCTGATTTTTCAAGTTATTTTTGAATTTGCCTAGGTATATGTCCTTTCTCCCAAACGCCCACAGGGGAAACATGGATAGACGAGGAAGCACGCACGCGGGGGGCGGGGGTGGCAGGGGACATCCCGTCGGGGGTTCCCACCCGGGACAGCGCACCCTAGCTGCCAAACTAAGGGTGCCCGGGGCAGGGGCTCCCGTGCGGGGAAATCCCTGCACACTCCCACCCCGGGCCGCACGGTCCCCTACGGGTTGTCCATCCATGGATGCATTTAGGAGCCGAGGCGATGCCAGGGAAAGAATCAGGAATTTCGAAAACATGCCAGGAAAGTTAACAAATAAAAAACTACTTTGAGAATTCAGGGAAAAACAATAAAAAGCTTAAAAAATTCATAATAATCAGGATAAATTTGTTAATACCATCATCATTTTAACAAGTAAATTTCTATTTCCACAAGTACATGCCTCATTTTGACAAGCAAATAAACAATGCACCAGTCAATGGGTTATTTTGATAAGCAAATTATAAATCATCCAAAGCTCAAGTAGACATGCAAGACCAATCACAACATAATCACAACTGCTTATTAAATTACAAGAGATTGCTCCATGAAAGATCCAAAGCTTAGCAGGCTGACAACACAAACAAGTTCCTCTCCCTGTTGAATTGCAACAACTTGGTCAGGTTCCTACTCAATTGCAATTGCTTTGTCCTACAACAAAATCAACAGTTGCTCAGCAGGTCATTTTGACAATCAAATAAATCATTCACACCATGTAGCAGACACCAAACAATGCTAAAATCTGTTCTTTCAGACATGTTATTAGTTTGAGAACAAGTAGGCTAATGGCTAAAAACCCATGGTCATATGAAACACCCGGTGCTAGTACTAAAACAGTTCACACTTTGGTAACTCTGCTAAGCTGCAAAATTGAACCTTATTTCAAACAATTCTGACAATGGTATTGTTGAGAACATCATACACATAATAGAATTGTTATTAGCAATATCAGGTGGTTCTGATTTCCTATTAATTTTTTTAGGCATGAACAGAACTGACAATCAGAAAAAAATAGCATAGGAATAAAATTGTAACTTCACGAGTTCAGTTTCAGAGTGCAAAAGTGCAGAGCTTCAGTTTGCAAGGATACTGGATTGTGAGTAAATAAAGACATGACAAGTAGGACGATAGGTAAATTGACTAAAGAACGGTTGCTTATCAAATGCATTACAACGCAAAGTCAGTAATTTTCAGTTGTACTTTCTACCAGAACTACAGTTGCATCACTGAATCTTTGCAATATATGAATAAGTAAATATTCAGATAATTTTCTGCTCTAACTAACATAATCGAGAGCTACTTCAAAAACTTCTCTCCAATAGAGGATGAACTAACATGTATGGTAGTTAACTCAAAAGAAGCAAGAATGCATGTTTTGATACAAAGGACTCGTAAACCCCCCAAAAAAAGGATGCATGTTGCAAGAACAATTAGAACAGAACCGAATAAGGGCCCATTCCTATCAGTGGGTGCTAGAGCAAGAAGCTTTCTCTGTACAGAGATATATATTACTGCAAACTAATCCAGTCCTATCAGCGCATGGCATATCAACTTGTTTAAAGCTATCTGAAGTTCTGATTCCTCGTCTCAGATGTACTGTATGTATGATGTTCCCAATAATACTATTGTCAGATTCAACCGGGGACTGAACTAGCGTGATAGAAACAGTGTGATGCAGATATGCTACTACTACAGCTAGGCAGGTGACCAATCATGAGATGAAGGGGAGGGAAGGAGGAAGAGAGATGGGGACCGGGAAGGGTGATGGATTACCTGGGCGACTTGTTGTCCTAGATCGTGCCGGTGTTGAGCGGATCAGAGAGAGGTGGCGAGAGCAAGACTGACAGCAGCGGCAGTGCTCAGTTGGGGAAGGAGAGGCGGCGGCGGTGCAAGATCTACCAAGGAGAGGATGCGGCGAGGTCGCTCGGTCGGGGAAGAGGCGGCGGCACGTTGCGAGGTCCGGGGAGGAGAGGCGACGGCGTCACACGTGGTGTTGGGAGAGGAGGAGGCGGAGATGTTGTTCAGTTGAAGAGGAGAGGCGGCTGCGTCGCTCGGCCGGGAGAGGAGAGGCGACGGCGGTACGAGATCTGGCAAGGGGAGGTGGCGGCGGCGCGAGATCTGGCGAGGGGAGGCGGCAGCGGCAGCAGCGCTTGGTCGGGGGAGACGAGGCGAGCGACGGCGGCGTTGCGAGTGAGCGTGGGAGGAGGCGAGTGAGGTTTCCTTTCCCTGGGTTACAACACGATTTTTCTGTTCTGGGGAAAAAGGCCAAACCCGGAGCGGGCCTTCCTGCATTGCTAGGCTCCTAAATAGCATGATGGGCTCCCCCGGGCCGCCTTCCCTGCGGGTGGCTTCCCCGGGATCGGGCTGGAATCCCCGCCGGGATTGGAGTTTCGAAAGGAGGCCTAAGGATAAAGGGACTGTATCCTTACTGCACAGGAGCCCCAAACAGAAATAAAAAATACATCCAGGTCCCTATCCTCTGTGCAGCTGTGCTTGCTGAAAACACCATGGATCTTCGTCGCCGGCCACCATCGTGGACGAAGACACCACGAGCATCTCGTACCAGAAGAAGCCCCGTTGCACAAAGGCTTTGAAAAGAGCCGCAGTAGGTGAAGCCGTAGCCCATATGTTGAAGACTTGAAGGTACAAAAAATATCGGCCATATGTAAATTATGCAAAAGGCTGAAATAGCCTTTTTCATCATCTAAAAATATATAATTATCTTATATTCTGTGCCTTCAATGAACGAATTTATAAAACAATGCAACCCAGACTATTTTCATAGCTTGAATGTATGACAAAAATATTTTCATGTGTCCCCAATATTCGATTCGGCAATCACCAAAACATACGAAACTAATTTTTGTACTCTTGTTTGGGATCCTCAGAAACGGAACAAGGCGGCGGTATGATATCTGCGGAGACGTGGCCCTATATTTTTCTTTTTACCATTCGTGGAATTCTGGCTAGCAAGGAATGTTGGTTTAGTTTTCTGTTGACCGACAAGTCAACAACAGATCCGAAAATAGGAAATTTTATCTCCTGTGGATTTTGGATCTGGCCAACTAATTTGTTTTCGTTTTTGTGCCTTGATCGGGAGGTAAGTTAGAGATAGAAACGGACAAGGCCCCGTGACTACAGTGTTATATAAAGGAGGCATCACCCTAGGGCAAAATCATCCAATCTTAGTCCACCTAACCGATCGTTGAGGGCACTAGAAGTCACGGAAGACCGTCGTCCAGCCCAAGGGCGTCGCCACTACCGCCCCGAAGGTCTTCGTCCTTACAAGAAGACCCTCAAGGAGCGCCTATGCTACATCCCCGACGACGCCCTCATCACCGAGTCTCCCACCTCTGCACCGACGTCAATGGACTCCTCCACCAACGCCGATAACAGATCGAACCTACTATTCCGCATTAGTTTTAGTTTATTAGATGTGATCTTAATTGACTAGATGATTCTATTTGATTAAGTGTTAATTAGTTCTAACAATTGATATCAGTTAGCCTTAATCTAGTCGATTAGATCAACTAGTTTAAGTTAGAAAGGTTCGGTTAATGCTAGATCAGATTCATGTTAGCTTATTTAAGTTCGATCTAGCTCTGTTAGAGGTGTTTATGTTTGATCTAGTCATGTTTTTAGCTAAGTTTTAATTCATCAGAATAGTACTCATGCCTAGACTAATTAGATCAGTACTAGATTAGTTAGATCAGTAAGTTAAATTAAGATGTTTTAGTTTAGAATTAATGATGTTAGGGTTTTGGTTAAGACTATTTTAGGCCATGTCACAGATAGATCAGAAAAGGGGAGGGATTTGCGAAAAACCCGAATCGAATTAACACACGTAGACCCCTAACCCTAACCCTAACCCTAGATCTAAGAACCCTAACCCTAAGTTTAAGAGAGAACTCACCTCTCGGGCACTGTCGTTCAGAGCATAACGGCGTCCTCAGCTCCTCTCGTCGCGTCAATGGAGCCGCGTGCATCAGATCTACGCGTGCTCCGACGGGATCGAATCGGTCGCGCGGCATTAGAACTGCCCGCGCGCACGCTGGCCCGCTAGACCTCGCGCTGGCATCACCGTCGCCTGCCTTGTGCCAGTGTCGTCGTTGCCGTGCCGCCTCTCGGTCGCCGCTGCCGCATCAGACCTTGCGCGCGACGGACTCGCCTTAGGGTGCCACGACGGAGAAGCTTGATGGAGCCGCGCGCGATTTCTCGCATGCGTGCCCCGGCGAGCAGCTCCCCATAGCGCCACGACGGCCGGGCGGCGTCATCTTGCTCCTCAAAGTCGCCAGCATACGGTGGCGGGAGGTGGAGAAGAGTGAGGTGAGAAAGAAGAGGGAGTGAGTTGCGGCGGGAGCAAGTGAGCGAATGGCTAGGGTTCTCACCCGCGCCAGGGTTTTGTTCCCACACCGAATGCTTGCCGCCGTTCATCTCATTCGACGGCTCAGATTAACATGGGGACAGGGGCGTGCTACGTGTGCATGGGCTAAATTGGCGGCCCGCCCGTGGGTGCTCTTGGCCCATTAGCTGGGCCTGTGTTGCGTGGGCTGTACTAAGCCAACCCCATCCAAGCCGCGGTGCCGCCTTAGCCGAGCCAAGCCGCGAGCTGCTGTTCGAGCCGAGCCACTGCTCGCTGGCTCTCGAGCTGTCTGCGCTGGGCCATTTTTCGGCTGGGCCACGCTCTGCACTTGGGCCGCTTGTCAGGCCTCGCTACGCGCGCGCGCTGGGCCGTACGGCTGCGCTCGTTCGCTGGGCCGCATGAACAAAATGAGTCCCTGGGGCCGAATTTTAATTCAATTTTATTCATTAAGTTTTAAGTATTTCTTTAGTTAATGATTTAATTACCTTTCTAATCTTAGTTAAGTAATTTTATTTTAAGCTTAATTATTAAGTGTTGGTGTTTTAAGCTATTATATTTAAATTTTAAGTATTAATCCACCAATATACTTTGAAATGCCTCTAAATAAATGGAACCACCGAGAAGTTTATTTAGAGTGAACTTGTGATTATTTCTGACCACCGTTGTTTAATCATAAGTATTAAGATGAATTTTGTTTGTTTTCCCCACCGGTGATGCAAATTGAAATTCAATTGTATGATTTTAATCAGACCACCGTAGGGTTATTTTCATGCACTTATTTGTATTTCATTGTATATGATTACTAAGTTGAGTTTATTTTGCTTTGCTTTTCAGTGAGTAATGTTAATGTTGTTGCTTCCTACCTCAACAACATCGAGCCACTCAACGGAGCCAACTATCCGGACTGGAGGGGTAAGGTCATCACATGCTTGGCATGGAATGATCTCGATGTTGCACTGAGGGTGGATAAGCCTGCCGTCCCTACTAATGGAGCTGCACCTTCTCCCACTTTTGAGAAGTGGGAGAGATCTGATCGGATGGTTACCATGGTTATTCTTTAGACCATAAGTCCTGGCATTAAGGGTGTCATCCCCACTAAGAATGCAGCTGGAGTTGATCTGACTGCTAGGGAGCGGCTGGCCATGATTGAGGAGAACTTTAAAAGCTCCTCTAAGACTTATGCTAGTACACTCATCATGAAGTTGGTGGGTTGTCAGTATAATGGTCAGACTGGCATAAGAGAGCACATTCTTCATATGTGTGACATGGCCAATAAGCTTAAAGATATGAAGATGGAAATCTCTGATGGTTTCCTTGTTTATTTCATCATGACCTCACTCCCGCCTCAGTATGCTCCATTTAAAATCAGCTACAACACCAACAAGAACACTTGGTCTATCACTGACCTTATAAGTTATTGTGTTGAAGAAGAGGAGAGGCTGAAAACTGAGAAGATGAAGGAGAATGTTGTGAACATGGTTGGCAACCTCAGTCTCAACAATACTCCTAAGAATCAGCATGAGGCAAGCAACAACAAGCAAGGCTAAAGGAAGAAGAAGAAGAATGGGAACAAGAATGGACCCAAGAACAACAACAACTTCAAGAACCACCAGTCTAAGGGTAGTAAGTCATGCTCTATCTGTGGCTCGCCCAAGCACCTTCAGAAGGCTTGTCCAGGCTTTAAGGAGTGGTTGAAGGAGCAAGATAATGATAAGTTTGATGTTGTTTCTTTTATTGATGAGTTATTCTTAGCGGATTTTTCCCCTAACACTTGGTGGATTGACTCAGGTGCCACTGTGCACATCTCTAATTCATTACAGGTATTTTGTTCGATCCGAACTATAAGAAGGGGGGAGCGAAGCCTACGAGTGGCTGATGGGAACGTCATCCAAGTTGAAGGCGTTGGGAGCTTCCACTTAGAGTTGCCGGGTGGCTTCCAGCTTAATTTAGAGGATGTTCTTTATGTTCCTAGTTTAAAGAGAAATTTAATTTCTATATCAGCCTTAGATGATTCGGGACATGTGTGTGAGTTTGACAACAATAAGTGTGTTATTAAGTTTAATTCAATAAATGTCGGTCTTGCAGTTAGGCAAGGCAAGCTTTATATGCTCTGTCTTGATGATTCTGTGATGAATGTTGCTAGTATTTCACATAAGCGTAAACATGATGATGAAACTTCTTCGAAATTGTGGCATTGTCGCCTCGGCCACATTTCAAAGGGGAGAATAGAATGTCTCATTAAAGATGAAATACTATATCAATTGGACTTCTCCGATTCAGAGCAGTGCATCGACTGCATTAAGGGAAAATATGCTAAGACAATTAAGAAAGGAGCTACTAGAAGTACGGGCGTATTAGAAATAATACACACAGATATCTGTGGCCCGCTCTCAGTAACATCAGTAGATGGCTATGATTCATTTATAACATTTACCGATGATTATTCTCGTTATGGACATATTTACCCCATTAAGAAGCGTTCAGATGCGCTAGAAATATTTAAGATTTATAAGTTGAAAGTTGAAAAACAACATAACGCTTCCATTAAAATAGTAAGATCAGATCATGGGGGAGGATATTACGGGAAACATGCAATATATGGTCAAATTAAGGGACCGTTTGCTAAGTATTTAGAAGAAAATGGCATAAGAGCGCAATACTCCATGCCAGGAGATCCACAACAAATGGGAGTTGCTGAGCGATGCAATCGCACGTTATTAGATATGGTGCGTAGCATGCTTAGTCATTCTAATTTGCCTGTTGAGCTATGGATGGAAGCATTAAAAACAGCTGCTCATATTCTTAATCGGGTTCCATCTAAGTCAGTTCCCAAGACACCTTTTGAGTTGTGGAATGGGAGGAAACCGTCACTAAGTTATTTGAAAGTGTGGGGTTGTCCCGCTGAGGCTAAGCTATTTGATCCACAACATAAGAAACTGGATTCTAAGACAGTGAGCTGTCATTTTATCGGATACCCAGATAAGTCAAAGGGATACCGATTCTACTATCCTGGTCGCTCTAGTAAGTTTGTTGAGACAAGACAAGCTGTGTTTCTAGAGGTCTCAGGATCTAGTGGAAGTTCTGCTAAGAGGGATATAAGTCTCGAAGAATTACGGGTTAATCTTCCAACTCCGGATTTCCTAGAGCCTACGAAGGTATATCAGTTTGTACCGCCAATTATTCCTCAACCTAGCAGCACCATGGCAGCCGCTCAGGTACAGGTACCGCCTACTGGGGATCATGCACCAGACATTGGTGCACAAGATCCAGCTCAAGAGGAACCTGCGCCAGAAGAACAACCTCAGCCTGATCCTGAACCGGCTGTGAACGAACCATTAAGACGTTCACATCAGGAAAGGAGACGGGCAATTCCTGACATTTATGAGACATATTTAAGTGAGGATCAGTATGATGTCAGGAAAATAAATGATCCTGCAAATTTTAGAGAGGCAGTTGAAAGTGAGAATTCCACTAAATGGGTTGAAGCCATGGAAAAAGAGCTTAAGTCTATGAGTTCTAATCAGGTTTAGGATTTAGTAGAAATTCCTAATGGAGTCAAAATAGTAGGTTGTAAATGGGTCAACAAGACTAAACATGATTCCAAAGGGAAGGTCAAAAGATTCAAAGCAAGACTCGTAGCTAAAGGGTTTACACAACGAGAGGGGGTTGATTACAATGAGACTTTTTCTCCTGTGTCTACTAAAGATTCTTTAAGAATAGTCATGGCACTTGTAGCTCATTTTGATATAGAGTTACATCAGATGGATGTTAAGACTGCATTCCTTAATGGAAATTTGGATGAGACCATTTATATGGCCCAACCGGAAGGTTTTGCCATTAAGGATAATGAACATATGGGATGCAGATTAAGGAAATCCATTTATGGACTTAAGCAAGCGTCCAGACAGTGGAACCTTAAATTCGATGAAGTCATTAAGAGATTCAGATTTAGGGAGAATGATGCAGATAAATGCATCTACATTAAGGAAAAGGGTGAAAAAATAATAATTCTAGTACTATATGTGGATGACATACTGTTAGCATGCAACAATAAGAACATGTTGTATGAGACTAAGAATTTCTTGTCATCACATTTTGATATGAAAGATCTTGGTGAAGCCTCGTATGTACTTGGCATTGAGACACCGAGATAGAGCCTAAGGAATACTAGGATTATCTCAGAAAGCTTATATTGAGAAAATGCTTAAGAGATATAAGTTAGATAAGTGCAATACATCACCTGTTCCAATTCAAAAGGGTGATAAGTTAAATGGAAGTTAGTGCCCTAAGAATGATTTAGAAAGAAAGAAAATGGAGAACGTTCCCCATGCATCAGCTATTGGAAGCTTAATGTATGCACAAGTTTGTAGGTATCTAGACTTGGCATTTGTGGCCGGAATACTTAGCAGATATCAGTCTAATCCAGGATGGGCTCACTGGGTAGGTGTCAAGAAGGCATTAAGATATTGCCAAGGCACTAAGGATTACATGCTCATATATAAGAGACCAGATAATCTTGAGATTGAGTGCTACACTGATGCTGATTTTGTTGGTGATGAAGACGAAAGGAAGTCAACTTCTAGGTATGTTTTCACGTTAGCAGGAGGAGCAATTTCATGGAGAAGTTGCAAGCAGAGTGTAACTGCTGCATCTACGATGCAAGCAGAATTTGTGTCATGTTATCATGCTACGGGATAGGTAGTATGGCTTAAGAGTTTTATTCCGGGATTAAGAGTTGTTGATAGTATCTCAAGACCTATCACAATATACTGCAATAATCAATCCACAGTTTTCTTTTGCGCAAACGATAAATTAAGTGGTGCTTCTAAGCACATTGATCTTAAATATCATGTCGTGAAAGAAAGAAATCAGGACAATACGCTAAAGATTAAGCATATAAGTACTAAGGATAATATAGCGGATCCGCTCACAAAAGGTTTACCACCAACCCTATTTCAGAAACATGTCCTAGGCATGGGGCTAGTAAATACCTTTTGATCAGTCCTGATTTTAGGGCCATTTTAATTTCCCCAAATAAGAGTAAGAGTTCTGACAAGGTTTCTCAGTAAGACTATAGGTAATATTGTCCCAGTATGCCGTGGTGCTGCTGATGACGCATTGGTCTGGTACTTGCTGATTTTCTGAGGAAGAGCTTAAGTTAAGAATAAGTTTAAGTTGTTGACCTTTTGGTCAGGAAGAGAATGTTGGTTTAGTTTTCTGTTGACCGGCAAGTCAACAATAGATCTAAAAATAGGAAGTTTTATCTCCTGTGAATTTTGGATCTGGCCAACTAATTTGTTTCCGTTTTTGTGCCTTGATCGGGAGGCAAGTTAGAGATAGAAATGGACCCGGCCCCATGACTACAGTGCTATATAAAGGAGGCATCGCCCCAGGGCGAAATCATCCAATCTTAGTCCACCCAACCGATCATTGAGGGCACTGGAAGTCACGGAAGACCGTCGTCCAGCCCAAGGGCATCACCGCTACCGCTCCGAAGGTCTTCGTCCTTGCAAGAAGACCCTCAAAGAATGCCTACGCTACATCCCCGACGACACCCTCGTCACCGAGTCTCCCACTTTTGCACCGACGCCAATGGACTCCTCCACCAGCGCCAGTAACAGATCGAACCTACTATTCCGCATTAGTTTTAGTTTACTAGATGTGATCTTAATTGACTAGATGATCCTGTTTGATTAAGTGTTAATTAGTTCTAACAAGGAACACTGCTAATGCCGAATCCTCTATGCTACGCTTTTCATGGTCGAGGATAAAAACTGGCACCAGCACAATCTTTTTTGAAGTGAAAGTGGCAGGTGCTCTGCCGTTGCATTATAGGAGAAGCAAAGGAGAACAAAAACAAAGTCCGATGGCAAAATATCACAGTCATGATGTTACATGACCGGGTTTTAATTATCACAGAGTAAGAGAATTGGCTCAGAAGTGAGCCTGGAAAAGCAAAATAAGAATCACATGTGAATATCACACTGAAGCAGCTTGTTGGTTTGCAAGCAATTCTTGTCCTTTGTGTGTCAGAGGTGCCGAGTTCATCGCCATTTTGTACAGGTCGATTTTCTCCTTTGCCTGTGCCGCTACGTTCTCCCAGGCTTGCTCTTTTTCATGGAAAATCCTTTTATTTCTTTCCTTGCAGATGTTCCACCATGTATATAGAATGACTAGATTAATAGGCGCGCTCCGCTGCGCCAGTGAGATTATTTCAGTTGGTCAACCATTACGGAGGAGGTGGAAGCTTACCTAAAAATTCCGTTCTGGTTGCCGTTCCGTTTTGGTCATTGGAATGGATTGTTCCAGTACCGGTGTATCATTTCGGACTTTAAATATAATGATAATTTATATAAATACTTATATATATAATCACAAATATATATTTTACCAATAATTTCAGGCTAACATAAGAACATATTGTACAATATTTTTTACAACACCATAGTTTAAACATAGATTAAAGTCTAAAACATCACTAATATAATAGATGCTTAGGAATTGGCAGGTACCAGAATACCTGGAACGGCTGGTACCGGCCGATATTGACCGAAACAACCGGTACTGACCGGTAACTTGGCCGGTACGGGATCGAGCTGCTAAGGTACCGGTCAGGTGGTCAGAACGAGATATACCGGCCATTCCGGCAGGTACCGAAATGGTATTTCTATACTATAAAGTTTAAATTTCAACCCATCTAAACACACCCAAAATTCTATTCACCCATCACATCCTAACCTTTGATTGCCTATCCCATTTAAATCTGGCCATTAGATTTAACCCGGACCCACAAAGAAATATGACGTTACATCTCCCACCATTCTAATTCCGCCTCGTCTGCCACCAATTTAGGTACTTTTTCACCACGGCATATCGACCCGCCCGCACGACCCACTGCCTGAAATCACGGCGTGGACATTACCTATGTATCGTTCTTTCCTTTCCATCACAAAATTCCTTTTCCGTACCTCCCCAACCTCCACAATTCCTACTACGATCCTTTCTTGCCCGAGGAGGATTGTGATCGAGCGCCGTTCGGGGAACCCCCGCCTCCTTTGAAACCACATCAATTCGATCCTTTTTGCGGTGCTGGGTTTCTGCATCATCATAGTCATTTGGTTGATGGTCGTCACCAAGCCTTCAGGCAGTAGGCTTCTTTCCACCAATAAACAACATCGTGATCGGTAAGCACCAGACTACGTGTTGCTATTTGGTGGCTCCACCAGACTACGTGTAGCTATTTGGTGGTTCCTCTAAGCGTGGTGTAAACGTGATGATCCAGTTGGTTTTATCTCAAATCCAGGTCCATGTTGGTAGTGCATCGAGCAGCGGCAGTGGAGGAATACCCGCCACCGGAGGAGTGCATCGATCAGCGCCAGTGGAGGAATACCTGCTGTGCGTGTTGCTCCTCAATGTCGTCGAGCAGTGCCATACGCCGTAATGACATCTCTGGCTAATGGCGGGCGAGTCATGGAGGGGGGCTGGGGGGGGGGGGGGGGGGGTTGCTAATGGTTTTACGTGTTAGAGCTGCTCGAATGTGCAACTTTTAATATTCGGCCCTGAAAAGGTACTTATGCACACTGCCAACAATATAGGGATTTGCTATTTTCTGTGGCGGCTAATCTTTGTCTGCTCCTTGGTCTTTAACTGGCATAATTTTATTTATTTGGAATCTACATTGTGATTAGGCAATGAGGCTGATTTCAAAACCCTTGGTGTGTGTTTGATCCCAATATTAGAATGACGATCATGTCAGGAGGAACAAGGCCGAACCATGAAACAACAGCCAACTCAGGCCGGTCTCCGTCAGAGATTTAACAAATCTATCTCCAAAACCTCAAGCACGTGCTAATTGTCCAGGTAATGATGATTCAAATAACCATAACTCTAGAGTTTTGAAAATTTTAATTTGTATGATTAATTTTATGCATTTTGTGACTCAAAAAGCAAGCACTAGACAAGAGAACATCTCGGGTAACAATAAGCGGGGTGCTGATGAAGACCCCATGTTAGAGGCCAAGCGCAAAAAAGCCCGGGATTATTAACGTGATTACAAACAACGCAGAAAGATGGAAGCAAACGGTTGATACCTAACTTTAGTTCCTAAATTTAATGCATTACCTTCATTGATCTACTGATCAAGACCTTTACTTATTGTGATAGTTGATGATGAGGAAATTGAGAGAAAGCATAAGAAGGCATGAGATTACCAATGTGAATACAGAAACAACGCATAAAAGGTCAATTAGGAATGGATGCTTACGAAAATGCATTCACAGCCGTAACACATCAAGGTTTCCTTTTATGTCTGGTCTAAATATCTCATGTATCTGTGTTTCGTCTTTTGATGGTCTTCACCACCATTTTGATTTAGCGTCTCCACCATTGGTGACTCTTAATTGCACAAATGTGTCCGCGTCTGTGAACACCATTACCAATATTGGAATGGTAGAAGATGGCAGCGGTAGTGATGGAGGTAGTTGGCTACATAGAGGTGAAATCCCCCCCCCCCCTCCTTGAGGAACCGACATGCAAACATCCATAATGCAGCAAATGGGTCAAGCTTAATACAAGGTTTGTCTCAATTTCGAATTTCATTGTAAAATGGTACAAGTACATGTTGTCTGTTTGTTGAACTACATTTATTTTGACCCCTTGTTTTGCAGATAGATTTGTCCAGGAGCCAAACAAAGACAGCTAAAGAAAGGATTCCGTACTCGCTTTTGTCGGATGATGTCAGGAGGGTTAGAAGTGAACAAAAGCATGACGTGTACATAAGATCCAGAGACAAGAAACAAGTGGGTATGTCGATCTACCTTTCGATTTATTGACATCCGTTCCAACATCATTCCTTATGTATGACTAATCGAAGCCGATTTAATAGATGAAGAGCATAAGCAACATTTTTACTTCTATTTTTTCATGTCAGTATGAATTATGAGGTTTCAAACTTTGAGGTCTTTCTGCTTTGGCTGCTTGCTCGACCCTCTTCTAAAAAATATTGCATTTTTTGCATTATTTATTTGTTCTTATATGATATGATTGTGTAGTATAATAATGGTAACGTGCGTGTCACACATATAAAAAACTAGTTTAAGTAAGGGTGGAAGAGGTGAAGAAAGAAACTTTTATTTTTTATCTATACTATATGTACCCACACCATCCTGACTCTTAATTTTATACCCTATTTAAATTTGGCCTTGTGATTAAATCTGGACCTACAACATTACATCTTTTACAGACTTAATTCGATATCTTCTGCCAACAAAATTGTGGCTTTTTTCACCCCATGGCACTGTACCCGCCCGCACGTACCCATCCCGGATTTTCCACTCGTGTGAATTCCTTCCTCTTTTCCCCGATCTGCAGGCCACACACCGCCAGCGCCTCCTCCTCTATTCAGATCCGTGCCGCTAGCGACGGTTTTTTGAGGGAAGGTGCGAGCGCTGCCATCAACATCTGCCACGGGAAGATCACGTCGCCACTAGAATCTGCCACGGGCACCCATCGTGAGCGGCTCCGTTACTGAGTCTTTGGAGGTGCCATCCGACCTCGCCGATCCATGGAGGTGTCGTCGGACCTTGCTGGATCTATGGCATCGCACGAGGACAGCGGCCGTAATGGCAGCATGGTGCGGATGGGCTCATTTGGGGTCCATAGCGGCGGCAGCACTGTGGGCGCCAGGGACGCGTCGGAGGTGGTGGAGAACGACAGCCGCTCCATGGTCAACGACCACCAGGATGGCGCCTACGGCAGCAATGACGTCAAGGCCGGGAACCCGCTCAAGCGGAAGAAGTGGCACCACCGCCACGCGCCACACCAGATCCAATAGCTCGACTTGTAAGCGCCGGTTCCTTGCAACCGTTCCTTTGTTCCTTCTCTCACGCGCGTGCGGGCGAATGCTAACGCATTGGGTTGTGCAGACTGTTCGAGGAATTCCCCCACCCGGATGACAAGCAACGCGTTGACCTGAGCAAGTGCCTGGGCTTGGAGCTGCGCCATGGTGGCTTCCGTCGAGGGATCTGACTCGCTGTCGACCATCTTAGGTATGTTGCCCTGCAGCTTCGCTCTTCCCCCATGCTGCATGTTCTGATTTTTTTTGGAGATTTTTTTATGATTGAATTAGGGATATTTGGGCATTTGCAGATTGCTACTTGCGTTTTCAATCGTTGTGCTAATATGCTCTAGTGTTATATTATATCAGGAAAGCATTTCTTGGGTCTGGATAGTTCGTATTAATTCATTATGGACTTGAGCTGCTCCTCCTCCTTATCCGCTACGGACATCTTCACGGGAGGCGGCATTGGTGAGAGCCTCAGCGCCAGGAGCAGCAGTGCCGTGAGTGACAAGAAGAAGCAGCGATAGCACCAGCAGCGCCTTGGCAGCAGGTGACACGGCACAGGAACCCCCTCCACTTCGCATCCCCACGTCCGGTCAAATTGCCGCGGTTTAGCGCTGGTGGTGGTGGCAGATGGACTCCATCTACAAATGTTCATGCAGGCTCTCCAGGCAGCAACGACCACCTATCCTCAGTGTGGCACTCCATCCATCCCGACATCCCTTAGCTATTTCCATCCGTGCCTAATGTGTTTCATGACAGTTGCCATCTGCTCTGTACAAGGTGAGTCTTCTATTCTGTATTATTCTGTAGAGGCATGCTTGCTTGTTGGAAATTATGGGGTTATTGTTGGGCTTTGTTGTCGTAGTCTCAAATTCATGCCTTTACAGTTCCTAGAAATTTTAGGGCCTTTGTAATTCCTAAGAAAAATCTGGATGGAACCATTCGAAGATGTTGTTTTCGTTCATAATCAACTCCATGATTGCCCATATGAGCTAGAACAAGGTCTAAAATTTGATTGCACTGAGTAAACTGCATCAGCAATATATCTATCTTTATCAAATATATAAGTAAACTCCTGGCGCTAAGGCTCTCACCAACACCGCCTCCGGTGAAGATGTCCGTAGCGGATAAGGAGGAGGAGCAGCTCAAGTCCATAATGAATTAATACGAACTATCCGGACCCAAGAAATGCTTTCCTGATATAATATAACACTAGAGCATATTAGCACAAAGATTGAAAACGCAAGTAGCAATCTGCAAATGCCCAAATATCCCTAATTCAATCATAAAAAAATCTCCCAAAAAAAAATCAGAACATGCAGCATGGGGGAAGAGCGAAGCTGCAGGGCAACATACCTAAGATGGTCGACGGCGAGTCAGATCCCTCGACGGAAGCCACCATGGCGCAGCTCCAGGCCCAGGCACTTGCTCAGGTCAACGTGTTGCTTGTCATCGGGGTGGGGGAATTCCTCGAACAGTCTGCACAACCCAATGCGTTAGCATTCGTCCGCACGCGCGTGAGAGAAGGAACAAAGGAACGGTTGCAAGGAATCGGTGCTTACACTTCGAGCTATAGGATCTGGTATGGCGCGTGGCGGTGGTGCCACTTCTTCCGCTTGAGCGGGTTCCCGGCCTTGACGTCGTTGCTGCCGTAGGCGCCATCCTGGTGGTCGTTGACCGTGGAGCGGCTGTCGTTCTCCACCATCTCCAACGCGTCCCTGGCGCCCACAATGCTGCCGCCGCTATGGACCCCAAATGAGCCCATCCGCACCATGCTGCCATTACAGTCGCCGTCCTCGTGCGATGTCATAGATCCGGCGAGGTCCGATGACACCTCCATGGATCGGCGAAGTTGGATGGCACCTCCAAAGATTCGGTAACGGAGCCGCTCACGGTGGGTGCCCGTGGCAGATTCTAGTGGCAACGTGATCTTGCAGATGTTGATGGCAGCGCTCGCACCTTCCCTCAAAAAACCGTCGCTAGCGGCGCGGATCTGAATAGAGGAGGAGGCGCTGGCGGTGTGTGGCCTGCAGACCGGGGAAAAGAGGAAGGAATTCGCGCGAGTGGAAAATCCGGGATGGGTACGTGCGGGCGGGTATAGTGCCGTGGGGTGAAAAAAGCCACGATTTTGCTGGCATAAGATATCGAATTAAGTCTGTAAAAGATGTAATGTTGTAGGTCCAGATTTAATCACAAGGCCAAATTTAAATAGGGTATGAAATTAAGAGTCAGGATGGTGTGGGTACATATAGTATAGATAAAAAGTAAAAGTTTCTTTCTTCACCTCTTCCACCCTTACTTAAACTAGTTTTTTACATATGCGACACACACGTTTACCATTATTGTACTACATAATCATATCATATAAGAACAAATAAATAATGCAAAAAATGCAATATTTTTTAGAAGAGGATCGAGCAAGCAGCCAAAGCAGAAAGATCTCAAAGTTTGAAACCTCATAATTCATACGGACATGAAAAAATAGAAGGAATGATGTTGGAATGGATGTCAATAAATCGAAAGGTAGATCAACATACCCGCTTGTTTCTTGTCTCTGGATCTTACATACACGTCATGCTTTTGTTCACTTCTAACCCTCCTGACATCATCCGACAAAAGCGAGTACGAAATCCTTTCTTTAGCTGTCTTTGTTTGGCTCCTGGATAAATCTATCTCCAAAACAAGGGGTCACAATAAATGTAGTTCAACAAACAGACAACATGTACTTGTACCATTTTACAATAAAATTCGAAATTGAGACTAACCTTGTATTAAGCTTGTCTCATTTCCTACATTATGGACGTTTGCATGTCGGTTCCTCAAGGAGGGGGGGGGGGGGGATTTCACCTCTATGTAGCCAACTACCTCCATCGCTACCGCTGCCATCTTCCACCATTCCAATAGTGGTAATGGTGTTCATAAGCACGGACACATTTGTGCAATTAAGAGTCACCAATGGTGGAGACCCTAAATCAAAATAATGGTGAACACCATCAAAAGACGAAACACAGATATATGAGATATTTAGACCAGACATGAAAGGAAACCTTGATGTGTTGCGGCTGTGAATGCATTTTCGTAAGCATCCATTCCTAATTGACCTTTTATACGTTGTTTCTGTATTCACATTGGTAATCTTGTGCCTTCTTATGCTTTCTCTCAATTTCCTCATCATCAACTATCACAACAAGTAAAGGTCTTGATCAGTAGATCAACGAAGGTAATGTATTAAATTTAGGAACTAAAGTTAGGTATCAACCGTTTGCTTCCATCTTTCTGCGTTGTTTGTAATCACGTTAATAATCTCGGGCTTTTTTGCGCTTGGCCTCTAACGTGGGGTCTTCATCGGCACCCCGCTTATTGTTACCCGAGATGTTCTCTTGTCCAGTGCTTGCTGTTTGAGTCACAAAATGCATAAAATTAATCATACAAATTAAAATTTTCAAAACTCTAGAGTTATGGTTATTTGAATCATCATTACCTGGACAATTAGCACGTGCTTGAGGTTTTGGAGATAGATTTGTTAAATCTCTGACGAAGACCAGCCTGAGTTGACTGTTGTTTCACGGTTCAGCCTTGTTCCTCCTGACATGATCGTCATTCTAATATTGGGATCAAACACACACCAAGGGTTTTGAAATCAGCCTCATTGCCTAATCACAATGTAGATTCCAAATAAATAAAATTATGCCGGTTAAAGACCAAGGAGCAGACAAAGATTAGCCGCCACAGAAAATAGCAAATCCCTATATTGTTGGCAGTGTGCATAAGTACCTTTTCAGGGCCAAATATTAAAAGTTGCACATTCAACTTACAGATGTGCATAAGTACCTTTTCACACTAAATTTTATTTGAGAAAATACAACTAAATCATGGTCAAGGATGGATCGATAGGAGATCATCGATCTGCTACTCATTATCGATAATTGCATTAAACTCTTGAATTGAACTCAATTGCAACAATAATTAGTAAGAAAATCTACTATTCTGAGATCAGATTCTTGTAACTTCTTCTTTTCTCAAACCTAAAACTCTTGTAACTTCTTTTCTAAGACGGGGTTGGATAACTCCCGGTAGGGAAAAAAATTACAACAATTATTTGGTAGCCATAGGAAAAGGATATTTCGCCAAACTTATAGGATAAAAAAATATATAATGACATCTCTATGATTCTAGAAAGCAAAGAAACAAAAGAGCAATAGAGAAAATAATTTACCGGCATAGAGAGCTTGAGCTTCGTGGCATGAGCCAATCCCGTCATGAGCTTGACTATATCACGGTCAGGGGAGTATCCCACAGAGTCTATATCTGCTTCCTCAAGGGATGGGAGATCATTGATCTGCCACTCATCATCAAAAATTGCATCAATAGTTAAACTCTGGAGTTTGGGCGCATGAATGATCCACTGATTGTACACGCCATTGCTTGAAGGAAGTGACAAGTACTCGAGACGCAGACTTTGAAGCAATGGAGAGGTAGCAATCAACAACTCTAAAACCCTAGCGCCTTCAGTAAACCCGACTTTCCTTAGGCGTAGCTCGGTCAGATTTGGAAGCCCTGTAAAGCCCGGGGGCGGAGCTGGAATGTAGCAGCCTCCGAGATAAAGGGTTGTGAGTCCACGGCATGAGAAGATGGAGGGATGCAGCGTGTGTAGCAGCTCATCGTCATCCGACCTCTTGAAATCAAGGAAGAGAGACTGGACAACCCTGAGCGCCAGGAGACGCAGCCAGCGGTCGGAATGGCCGAACGACGCCTCCGTGACGTAATAGTGGCGGAACTCGCGGACGGGGCACGAGTAGCGCCGTAGAACGTCGCTGATGGCGCCAGGATCGGCGCGGCCGGTCCATATGAATCTGAGGGAGGGGGCAGACAATAACGGTATCTCTTCCTTATTTCTCGCATGCGCCTTATTTCTTCATTCTCGCATGTGCCTTCTTCATTGCCGATAGAGATCCACGTCTTCATTGCTGATATTCTCTTCCTGTCTATTTTTTTTAATATTATTTACAATTTTTTATATATATTACATCTTAGATGTGCTCACCCCAACCCAATATAGCCGTATTTATGGATGAAAACGGGACGGATAATATCCGACCGTCCGATGATCCGAACACCGAAAAAACAAATGTGGCCAAATATGGGATGCGTTAATAGTCATCCGATATTATCCGTATCTGAATCCGAGTTCGAGAAAAACTAGCGGGATAGGATATGGGATGAGCAGTATCCGTCCGGAATCCGAGATTTATATAATTTAATTAAATTTAAATAATTATAACATTGAAAATATGAAAGAAATCTATAAGTTGGTTGTAAATAACGAAAGAAAACACTCTTATTTTTATATTAGTTATTATTATATTAATTTGTCACTCTAACTATATTGCTATCATATAATTTTTTATCCATCAAACCTTATAATGGTATTCGTATCCGATTCCGATTCCGACTCCGAAACAAGAATATAGGATGGGGTATGAGATCAAGAAATAATTATCCGGCACTATCCGTTCTGACTCTGGATCCGATAAAAAAATATGAGATAGGATATGGGATGAGTTATATCCGTCCATATCCGATCCGTTTTCACCCCTAGCCGTATTCTCTTCTGGCCACAAGTTGCAAAGTCTAATGAGTTTCAAGGTTTACACAGCTAGATCCTAACAGCACCGAGTAGAGAGCGAATGATTGTCCGTGCTGCTATCTTACACGTGATGAATATGTTGCTCTACAATATGAAAAAAAATAATAATAATAATAATAATAAAAGAATCCAGTTTTTCAGTAGAAAAATTATGTATATTCGTTCGTAGTGAGCAAACAAATTATATCTAGATTATATGTTGATGTCTACTATTTTAGCACTTACAAACACATACATTATGAGATGTTCTTATTGCATTAATAATGGGTTATTTTACATATATCATGAGAAAAAATATATCATAGACTGACCTTTTAACACGTGTTTCTATATAGTATAATAGTAACATACGTGTCGCATGTGCAAGAAACTAGTAATTATAATAACTATAAGAGTTCCGTTATTACTTTATGCAACTCTATTGAGAACGCATGCTTTAAAATCTACATTGTTGTGTGGTGTATTAGTTTGTAGTACTACTATAATTTACAAATTCCAAAATGCAGATAACAAAACACGCAGAAAGCATCAAAGCATTGTTCATTTTCTAATAGAATATGGGTTCCACATTGCTCGATGGATGAGGCTTCTCTCATTTTTTCTCTCTCCGTCGGTGCTCTCTCGGTTATACATGCAAGCAGAATGAGGCCACGCGGCTCGCACCTTTCTGCCACGCATCAACATCGTGTCTCCTTCATGTCTCAAAAAAATGCCACAGCAGAATCCGCTCCAAATTTGACAGCGGAATCCAGCGTCCTCCCTGCTACTGCCCCTCTCTCTCTTTCTCTCTCCAACACAATCTTGCTCATGGAGGTTTCTGGGACATTTATCTTTCGATTCCGGCTTTTCCATCCACTAACTCGCCTAGTTGTTCCTCTTTCTCCAGTATAATTCATGGAGGCGTAGCTCCTTTGCTAGCATCAAGCATGCCCAAGATCTGCTATCCACATCCAGGATTTCATGCAGAGGCCGCTACGCGCTACTGTGATGCATGCCATATCCTCTATCCTCCCTCCTCCATGACGGGATCTCTCGGTAAGCCCCAACAAATCTCATGGATATATGTGGGATTTCTCCTCCCATTACACATCGATCCACAGTTCCACACCCATCTCTAAGTGCTATACTGCCCCATCAAGCCGTAGATGACATCGATTAAGGGTGTGGCTGGGAAACCAGGCTCACACACGGGCAAAACATGGTGGGAGGAGAAGGTCGACCCGGTGATGCTACGACAGCACAAGGTGACGACTTGGACATAGGAGGCCACAAGCTGGCTCCAAGCCTCCAAGCGAGCGTACGGCTCAGCCCACGACTACAGCGAGCACCACGGCCCATGGCCTGGCGATGTGAACCGACGTACTAAGGGTGACGTGTCGGTCACAAGATGCATCCACACCGACGGGCGGCGACGCGTCGCCACCGGGAGGTGGCCACGCCAGCCAAAATGCTGAGAGGAGTGCAATTCTTTCACAGCTCTACTTACATTTGCCTGCATGTCTTTCTTTGTGATGCTTGCATTTGCCTGCAAGCTTGCAGCAGCCACGGTGCCACTTTTGCCGCTTGCCCATGTACCTCAGGTGTCCCTTCATGTGAGAACCAGACAGCGATTTGCCCGAGTACTTTCTATGAGTATGAGCAGTTGATTAGTAGGTGAGTGGTGGTTTCTACTTCGTTTAGGCACAGAGGGCAAATCACGTTGTTGACCCAGCCTCGTTTGTCCATGTTGTCCGCAGTTAGGGTCTTTTCGTGTAGAGTTAGCCATCCAAAAAGCTGAATGTTTGGTTGAGTCTTGGCTTGCCAAATTTGTTTGGTATCGAAGGGTTGTATACTTCCAGAAATTGTGTCTTGTGTTAGATAAATTAACACTTTTAATTTTATATTAATCTCGATATAAATCATAAGTATGATTAATAGATTGCATGATGAACTAGATAAGTCTATGCAAGATTTAGATAGGTCTATAAGATCAGACAAAAGTATAGCATCTACCATACTAGCAACATCTATCATAGATAAACAGATCACGAAAGCTAGTATGAAAGACATGATTTGAGATAAGAGTACGTACGTTTCCTTCTGTACTGGATAGAGGAGGCGGCGATGACGTGAAACATTGTCACGTTGTTGACGACGGCGGGTGAGACCGACTCGACGACAAGAAAGATGAGCCATGGCGACGAGCTTGACGAAGACGAGAAAGCGATCGAGCAGTCGTGCAGAGCGCTTCCCAAAAACTTTATTCACCCTCTTCTGGTGTAGGATCGCAGAGGGCGACAGTTCCGAAGACCTGCTCTGTCATGCGCTGGTGCACGCCGACGATCGGGATAGAGAAGTCTTGCCGGCGCAAAAGTAGCGAGAGGCAAAACCCTAGGTAATTGCATGATATAATTTACGGTGGTACCCGTACGTATTTATAGTAAGGGTTGGGTGTTCTGTAACCGAGTTGGTTACCATATTAATATGTCGGTTTCCATAATCAAATATATGGAAAACGAAGTAAAAAGAAAGTACAAAAGAAAGTCGAATTCCCGTAAGGCAAGGGACCAAATTTCGGCAGACCATTCACGCAAGTATACGTGGACGCACCCATCGCCCACGCCCACACTCATGCCCGACACATGTTCTTCCTTTCTCTCATCCACACACTTGCAAGAGATGCTAGAGCAACCAATCTTATAAGTTGAACTCCCTCCACCGTCACTAGCAATGTGGGACTAAAACTTTGCACTCCCATCACTCATGAATGGGTTTTTGAGATTTTTTAGGAATTACTATGAATATTAATGGGTCAAGCTCATATAATTCCAGCAATCCCCCACAGATCTCAAAGTCCCAGCTAGGCTTTGCCTCATCTCACTGTTGTTTAATATACTAGTATTTCAGTGGAGACTGTTAAGTTGAAAATCCAACTAGAGCAATAAGTTACACTCATTCACAACTTGAACAATGGACTACGCCTTGAATTGCAAGTTTTGTGTAAAAAAGTTTTACTTACTGCTCTAACTACTAAACCTCCAGTAGGCTTCTCCGCGGGTGGAGCATATATGTCATACTCTCTTGATTTTTCATGAGCTTAATAGAGATCACCCAAATCTTAAAGATTGTGACCTTACAACAATCGGGCTCATATAAGTATATTCATTCAAGAATATTCTGTAGGACAACATCTTCGCTATTTAAATCCAATTAAATACATTAAGACAACAATCAACCTGCTATATAGATATCAAGAGTAATGCATCGCTTCTTGAGTGGGTTATAAAAAGGTTACTCTCATGCTAACCAATAGCTTGTTCTTCTCAGGTCTTACTTCATAGGATCTTCGATCATATAGGTTAGGTTACTACTATGAAATAGCACATATGTGTCTCATACCCATCTCCTTCGATGCACTGTCTATCACATTACATGATAGCCCCTTGGTGAATTGATCTGCCAGGTTCTCACCAGTTGAAATATATTCTACTGATATGACTCTGAAGTTTCTCATTTTCCTGACAGACTTCAAACATCTCTTAATATGTCTTGATGACTTCATATTGACCTTAGAATTATTTACTTTGACTATCACAGTTTGATTGTCATAATTCATGAGGATTGTCGGCACAGGTTTCTCAAGAATAGGCAAGTCCAAGAGCTCACATAACCAACCGGCCTCAACTGTAGCTGTATTCAGTGCGGTCAGTTCTACATCTATCGTAGATCTTGTTAAGATGGTCTGTTTGCAGCACCACCAAGAGTAAATGCATATCCACTCGTGACATACAACTCATCAGCATCAGATATCCAATTGGAATCACTATAGCCCTCTAGTACTGCTGGATATTCAGAATAATGAATTCTATAATCTATAGTACCAACTAAGTAGTGCATTACCCGCTCAAACACACGCCAATAATCATCTCCCGGATAAGAAGTAAACCAGTTCAGTTTGCTCATAGCAAACAAGATGTCTAGGTCTAGTAGCACTAGCTCAATACATAAGTGATCCAATAATATGAGAATATCTTAATTGGTTTTTACCAATTCTCTTATTCTTTCGAAGGATCAAGCTGGGATCATAAGGTGTTGGAGAAGGCTTGCTATCTTTGTAACCAAAACGATTCAAGTGCTTCTCAACATAATAAGATTGTGTAAGAGTAATCCTATTCTCTTCTTTGATTAGCTTGATGTTTAAGGAAACATCAGCCTCACCTAGATCCTTCATATCAAAGCTTTGGCACAGAAAAGTCTTGACCCATTGATCACATCAAGATTTGTTCCAAAGATAAGTATGTTATCAACATACAAGCACAGTATAACTCCCTGACCCCCACCATAGCGGTAGTACACATATTTATTAGCCTTATTAACTGAAAAGTCTACTGCTAGAAGTGTTGAATTAAATTTCTCATGCCACTGCTTGGGAGCTTGTCTCAGACCATACAATGACTTAAGTTTTTTCTTGAACACCCATTTACAACCCACAGGTTTGCAATCATATGGTCTATCGACAACTTCCCAAGTTCTATTAGAAAGAATAGAGTCTATCTTATCATAAATAGCTTCTTTCCAGTCATTTGCATCAGGAGATGCATATGCCTCTGAAATGGTTTTAGAAGTGTCATCCACAAGATAAGCAGTGAAATCATCAGCAAAAGACTTTGCAGTCCTTTATCTCTTGCTCCTCCTAGGAGCTTTACTATCAATCTCCTCATGAATTGGTTAAAGTGTTTGTTCAGCATGATCAGAAAATGCACTAGGTTCAGGAGTTGTTTCAGCAATCACATCAGAAGATAATCTAGACATGTTATATAAATCTTTTATAGAAAATATATTCTCAAAGAAAGTAATATCATGGAACTCCATTAATAAATTAACATGAACATCAGGTACCTCTGATTTAACCACTAAAAATCTATAGACAATGCTATGATGAGCATATCCAAGAAAGATACAATCCACAGTTCTAGGTTTTAACTTTGGCCAAACAACCTCATGTGTGTAAGTAAGAGAGCGATGACTTTCTACCAATCCATTTCTCATATGATATCTTCTCCTTATTCTTCATGGGAACTCTATTTAGGATATGACATGATGTCTATAAAGCCTCCCCCTACCATGCCTTAGATAATCCAGTCGTGTCTAACATGAAATTAGCAAAGTAAGTCAAGGAGCGATTCTTTCTTTCGGCAACCCCATTTGATTGGGGCGAATAAGGAGACATCCCCTCATGTATCATACCATGTTCCGCACAGAATAAGTCAAACTCATTTGAGAAATACTCGCCACCATGATCGGACCTAATTCTTTTGATTCTTTTTCTCTAGTTGAGTTTCAACTTCAGCCTTATAAATTTTAAAGTAATTTAGAGCCTCGTAATTCGCATCATCAATCAAAGTCATGAAATATATTTTTCCACTCTCAGTCAATATACTATTCATTTCACAAAGATCTGAATGTATAAGTTTTAGTGATGCTAAGTGTCTCTCATCTGTAGACTTGTGAGGCTTTCGAGGTTGCTTAGATTGCATACAACTTGAACACTTAGAACATTTAACAATGGAAAAATTCAGAATTAAATTCAAGCTAGAAAGTCGAGACATAGAATCAAAATTTAGATGACATAAACGTGAATGCCAAACACTAGTATTACTCTCATTAACACCATCACAAATATAGTTCATAAACTTATTGCAATAATTTGAAAGGAAAAAGCGGAACAAGCCTCTGTACTCAAATTATTTACCAATAAATTATCCACTCTTAGACACGACAACTTTATTCAACTCAAGCACTACCTTAAAACCATCCCTACACAAAAGGGAGCCACTAATGAGATTCTTCTTGATAGAAGGGATATGTTGTACGTTCTTTAATTGGATAATCTTCCCTGAAGTAAACTTCAGCCCGATCATGCCAACACCATGAATAGAAGCATGTGACCTATTCCCCATTAGGATAGAGGAATCCCGGGCGACCTGGTAAGAAGTAAACAAAGAGACATCAACACGCACATGAACATTAGCAATAGTATGAAGCCACCAACTAGTAGATTGAAATATAGAAAAAACATATGGTAAGTTACCATACCCACTATTTTCTCCAGCACCGGTCACCATGTTTGTAGACTTCTGTTGTGGAGGCTTTCTTCCTTTGCGTTTTGGACACTTCTTTGTGTAATGCTCATTAGAACCGTAAATAAAGCATGCTCCCTTCTCCTTGTTGTTCTTCTTAAAGTTAGTGGTCTGCTTAGGCTTATTGTTCTTATCCTTGCCTTTACCACCATTGCCATGAGACTGTAGTGGATGATGCACCATATTGGCACTAGTGTGTCCCACGTTAACTTTAGAACATCCATCCTTCTCATGAGCTTTCTCCTCAACATCAAGAGACGCGATCAAATCTGAGACAGATATGTTTGTCCTCTTGTGTTTAAGAATAGTGGTGAAATTCCTCCAAGTTTGAGGCAATGTGGCAATAATGCCCCCAGCCACAAGCTTCTCAGGTATGACGATATTAAGCAATTCGAGTTCCTTCACAATACACTGTATCTTATGAGCCTACGTGACGACAGATTTGCCATCTACCATCTTAAAATCATGGTACTGTTTAATGATATACAGTTCAGCGCCAGCATCTGAACCACCATAGTCAGTGATCAGAGCGTCCCACAAATCCTTTGCGACTATATGATGGATGTAGACGTTTTGAAGACGATCTACCAAAACTCCAATAACATCGCCCAAGAATATTGTGTTAGCTTTGTTGTAGGCCTTTTTCTGATCCACAGTGAGATCGCCTTCAGGTTTGCTAGTGGACATCCAGAACACATTCATGGTAGTAAGCCACAGAGTGACTTTCACTTGTCATCTCTTGAAGTGCACGCCAGTGAATTTCTCTGGCCTCAATGCATCGACAAATCAAGACATAAAACTAAAGTGCCTACAATAAAGTTTTTGGAATATTAGATAAATTAATATGTTTAGTTTTATATTAATCTAGAAATAAATCATAAGCATGACTAATAGATTGCATGATGTCGATGCTCAAGACCGGCAGTAAATATATAGGGCTACGTCGAGACCAAGAACTACGATGGTTACACAAGACGCTAAATTATACAGGTTCGGACCCTCTCAATGAGAGTAAAAACCCTACATCCTATGTTCTGTATTGTATTGATTATTCCGAGATGTTAAGCCTAAATTGCCTCTAACTAACTCTCAACCCCCCCCCCCCCCCCATGGGGGTACCCTGCCGCCTTATATATCCGGTCGGCAGGGGGTACAAGCAGAGTCCTACTCGTACTCTATAATGATTCCATATGGCAAGTCTAATCTTTCTTATCTTGCACTCCAAGCTGAGTCGATCGGCTTCCTTGTTGATGAAGTACCCGGTCGGCCACCGACTTTAGCCTTGTATGAGGATACCCGTAAAGCAAGTATCCCACAGCAGCCCCCGAGTGCTTTCTGATTTTGAGCTTTAATTCTCTGAATGATCTAAAGATCATAAATTAGGAAGACCTCGTTATCGAAGTTTTTGATAGATCTGGTGCACCGGGTAGGTGCACCTAATCAGGTGTAGCCCCCGACTCTTGTATAATTTGGAGACTAACAAATAATGCAAGAGTCTAATTGTATTAGCTCTTATTAATTTGTTTATAGATATTCAAACCATCAAGTTTGAATCTTTTAGACCTCCGGTTATCAAACCTTTGGGTCTTATTGCTAAGTGACCACTTTGCCTACCGATCATTAGACTGGCCGAGTGGCACATATTATTCCCGAGTGATAGGTCGGTCGGATTTTTATGACTCTAGTCATATCCAATATTTAGCTAAGTGACTTTTGTCAAATAGCTCTTCCCTAATTCCAATCACCCGTCCAAGTCCAAATTTAGTAATTCTGGTTTTTTGACTTTAGTCAATACCATAACCTTTGAACTTGTACCATACAACCATCAAGTCCTTTGCCACATGATCATCAAATCACATAGATATGGCGAAATAATTCTCGGGCACTTCTCATCAAAGAAGCCCCCGAGTCTCATTTTTCTGGGTTTGTAACCCTAATGGGCTTAAGCCCTTAATTAACCTCTAAGTTAATATTAAGGTCGCACTACAGTACGGCCCACTTTGGCCCATGGGACCCTTAGGTCAAAAAGGCAAGAGTATAAAAGGCTACACCAGGTTGACCTTCAGTCCACGCCGTATTTGCCCGCGAACTCTTCGTCTTCCTTGCGCCTTCTCTGCTCTTGCGACTCCTCTGTTTCTCCGGCTAGGGTTTAGCTTTCTTGCTTCCGGCCGCCACAGATCTTGCCGCATTTAGCCCCCGAGCCTTAGCAAAGTTTTTCGAACTCCTTCACCGCGTTCAATCCTATTCGCGATGGGCCGCAAGAGGACTTCCATTTCGATCCCAACTTCGTCCGCCGCCGTCGCCGCGTCATCCTCGTCGGAGGTCGACATCCCGGAGCAACTTCGGGAGTTCTCCAAGAGCAGCCTTTCGCAGGCTAACATGAACAAGATGGTGTTGGATGGCGTCCTTCCAGAGCAAGCTCGAATCGACTAGAAGGTACCCTGTTAATCCTGCCCCATTCCAATTCATCAACAGATCGTAGTGTTTTGCTCATTCTTTGAGCATGGCTTTGGAGTTCCCAGTTTTTTGCGCAGGCTCCTTTTTTTCTTTGGGATTGAGCCTGACAACCTCAATCCCAACTCCATTCTTCATATAGCCATCTTCGTACACTTGTGCGAAGCTTTTCTTGGCATTCTCCCCCATTTCGATCTCTTCCGTCATCTGTTTGTCCTCCGACCGCTGCCCACCACGGAAAACCAAGTGCCCATAGGCGGCGTTGGCGTCTAGTTATGCAAGAAAGAGGTCTACATCAATGTACCATTGAAGACCGGAAACAAGAATTGGAAGGGCGAGTGGTTCTATTGTGACAACCCTCCCCCTGTTCTTGCCGACTTCACTGGTGCAAAGGCTATTCCCCAAATGCACTGGACAGAGAGGGCCGATCCGACCAATCCTCAAGTGGTCGCCCTCCTCAAGAAAATTGCCGATCTGAAGGCTGAAGGCGTCGATGGCATCACAGTGGCCAAAAGTTTTATCATCCGACGTGTTCAGCCCCTGAAGCTTCAATGTCACCCGACATGGGATTATGTTAATGAGGATGAAACCAGGGAGGTGCTGGATCCACCAAATGGTGAACTTCGCCGAAGACGCTTGGTGAAGATGTTTGAAGGGGAAATCCTTCAGGACCATTCTTTGGTCTCAAAGGCGTATAACAAGGACACACTGCAAGCCCGAGTAAGCCTCAGTCTGCCTTTAGCTAGCCCTTGTTACCCTATCTTGAGATTGTACTCATTGTTTTGATCTTTATGTAGGTGTTGGATACTTATGTATCTCATCCCCCGCTCCCTCAGACCGATACTGAGGCACCTGATTATGTTAAGAAGACACCGCTGACAGGCGCCGGGGGTTCAAGTTCTTCTGCTCCCTTCGTCACTCTGGCCTCCCCTGACAAGCTCCACAAGTGGACCATCGCGTGCCGTCGCCAGTATGTGGGGGACCAAGACGACGATGAAGAAACAATTGTCATAGATGCTGGTCAACCTGCTCCTGCAACCTCCAACCGACCTTCGGACCGACTAAAACCTCTGAGTCAGACTCAGAAGTCAACGGAAGAGGTAGTGCAGACTGGCAAGGCTGACCAGCCCTCTCAAAAGAGGAAGGAGACTGATTTTCAGTCAACTTCTTCAAAGAAGAGGCTATGCCGGATCAAGCTCAAGAAGGCTCCCAGGTTTATTCTTTAAACCCTATACTCCTTATCTTCTTATTGTTGATCTCAACATCTCCTGATTTATTTATTTATTCTTGGCAGTCGGACAAGTGATTCTCAGAGCGCTCAGGGATCTGAGGATACTCGGCCTGCGCTCCCACTTCGTCCGACTGGTGTGTCCCAGTCGGTTGGCAAATCTTCAAACACACCGACCAAAGTAGATAAACTGCCTGAACGGACGGTTCCTGCCTCCACTCCCGAGCCTCTGTCTCAGACCACTCCGACTAATATGTCTTTGCCTCTTGACAAAGGTAAAAGCACTCTTCCTGTAGATGTGTCTGGTCGGCCTGAGGTAGAGGATGCGGAGATTTTGTACCAACACCGGAAGTCCAGCAAGGTAACTCCACATTATACTTCTACCTTGCTTCGCTCTCATCTTTTAGCTCACTTATCTTCTGCATGTCAGAAAGTGTATGCTCTTGTGGAGCTAAAGCAGGCTAGAGTGGCATGTCTTGAAGCCGAAACTTTCGGTATGTCCTTGGTTGCCTAATCTTCTTGTCTTTATGTTTTAGACTAACTTCTTATTTGTCTTGCTAGTCACCGGTCAGCAGCTCTCCAAGGCTCAAGAGAAAAACAAGAAGCTGTTGGCCGACCAACAAGAGATAAACAAGGTCTTAGACAAAGTTCGTGCAGATCTAGCTGGTAAGTTTTCCTTCCATCCATATTTAAACAATCTGCTGACCACTCTAACGCTAAAATCTTTACTTTTAGCTCGTGATAAAAAAATCACCGATCTGGAGAAGTTGATTTCCAACCAACAGAGGTTCGTTGACGCCTTAAAGGTTGAGAAGGAAAGCCTCTCCAAATTGGCTGAAGACCAGAAGACCGAGATCACCCGACTGCAGGAGTAGCTGAAGGGGTCTGACACGAAGATAGAGGAGGCTAAGGCTGTCTCCAAATCTTTCAAATGTAAACTTGCCAGTAAGCCTTAGACTTCTTTCTTCTGCTTGATTCTTCTGTTGATCATACTGACCAATAATTATTATTTGCAGCTCTATCTTATGCCGCTCGGAAAGCAATGAACTATGTTCATGCTAACTGAGTAGAGCAGACCGGTCACTCTCTGGACTACTTGTTGGAGCATGCTTCAGAAGCCATTACTCATAACACTCAGTGAGTGGCGACCAAAGCCGGGAGTCAAGTGCTGGCGATTTGCCAATCCTGGTCTCCTGCTCTGCCATTGGACAAGATCAAAGAGGGATTTAACCCCGACCTGACCGACGACCAATGTCAGCTGCTCCTGGATTCCATGCTAGAGACTTCCCAGGCCTTGGTCGAAAACATAGAGATCAATCCGACCGTGCCGACTCCCCCAGCAACTCCAGAGGTCGAACTTCGGGCTGACTCTTCTTCTCCTTCAAAGGAGATATAATCCTGTAATAGTAGTATTTTTGTAATGATACTTGTATATAAACTAATCTTATGCTTTTATAGCTTTAGAACTTTGACAAAGATATCATTGACATGTTTCTATCAAGAGAAACAAAGATTGCATTGGTCTACCATAGCATATTAGGTTGTAACCCGTAACCGCGTAACAAACAGAATCGACCAATCGACACATGACCTCTCACACTTTTGGCTCTGGGTTTAGTGTAGTGGTAGTCTGATCTGTAGCACAAAGTATTTAACCATGATGTATAAGCGTAAGACCAAAATAATAAAGACCAAAACTCAAGATCTCAAGATCTCATGATAATAGGTCGGTCAAAAGATAGCCCAAAACCAAAATATGGTTAGACCGAGATGGGACATTATTGCTAGCCCCCTGGCTCGATTGTTTAATAGTATAAATTAAGGAATCGAGACAGATATAGAATGAAAATCATCAAAAAATCTTTCATTAAAAAAGATCAAAGTTTCATTCATAAATGATGTATAAATACACAAAATAATAGCTAAGTATAGAAATGACGTAGCTGATTTATGTTCCAGGAATTTGGAGTATCATCGCCGTCTTCATACATCAGTCAGTAAGCCCCCGGGCGAGTGACTTCCTCCACTACGTACGGTCCTTCCCACTTCGGAGAGAGCTTATGTTGATTCTTTGTCGGTTGCACTCGGCGAAGCACTAGGTCTCCAATTTGAAAGTGGTGACTGCGAACGTTCTTATCACAATAATGACACAAGCCTTGCTGGTAGAGTGCCGCTCGAAACAGAGCACGGTCATGCAACTCCTCTGCCGCAATCAAATCAATCTCTCGGTTTTCCTTAGAAAGCTTTTCATCGTACGCTTGAACTCGTGCCGAGACAAGGCTGGCCTCAGTCGGCAACATAGCTTCTGAGCCATAGACCAATGAAAAAGGTGACTGTCCAGTAGCCCGACTGGTGTTTGTTCGAAGCTCCCAAAGGACTAAAGGCAACTCCTTCACCCACCGACCGGCATAAGGTTTGAGTTTATCAAATATCCGCGGCTTTAATCCTTGAAGAATCATACCATTGGCCCGTTCGACCTGCCCATTGCTTTAAGGATGAGCCACTGATGCAAAGTTGATTTTTATTCCCATCTCATCGGCAAAGTCCCGGAACTCTACTGAAGTGAATTGAGTGCCATTATCGATAATGATATCATGAGGAACTCCAAACCGAGTGAATATGTCTTTGACAAACTCAATCGCCTTCTTGGATGTAATCCTCCCGACCGGCTTTGCTTCAATCCACTTGGTGAATTTGTCGATAGCAACAAACAAATGAGTGAACTCGCCTGGCGCTTTCTTGAAAGGTCCGACAATATTAAGCCCCCAAACAGCAAAAGGCCAAGTCAATGGTATCATGTGAAGTTGCTGTGAAGGCACATGTGTTTGTTGAGCAAAGAATTGACAACCCTCACACTTTTGAACAACTTGGTGTGCATCTTCGACCGTCGTGGGCCAATAAAACCCTTGCCGGAAGGCTTTGTCGACCAAAGTCCTGGAAGCTGCATGATTGCCGCATATTCCCAAATGAATCTCATCTACCAACTTCTGGCCTTCAGGAACTGAGATGCATCGCATCAAAATGTTGGAACCACCCCTTTTTTAGAATTGGTCCCCCACCAACAAGTATCCTCGAGATCGGATCTCCAATCTTTGCTGCTGATCAGGATCCGAGTCAGCGTTCCCTTATCCAAATACTGAATGAGTGGGTCACGCCAGTCGGTCTTGGAGACGTCATCGTCAACAAGATCAACAACAATACTCATCAACACGTCCGACCGGGGGGAAATTGTTGGGGAATCTAGAACATGTAGGAAAACACCCGGTGGTACTACAGATCAAGATGATCCTATCTTGGCCAACTCATCAGCTGCCTGGTTATTATCTCGGAGAATATGTGTGAACTTCAATCCATCAAACTTGTCTTTGAGTTTTCGTACTTCTTGGCAATAAGCACTCATGTTGTCATCTACACAATTCTAATCCTTGGTGACCGTGTAGGAGAGCTTCATATTCCGCAGCATTATTAGACGCGCGAAACATGATTTGAAGGACGTATCGAAGCTTTTCTCCAGTAGGCAAGATAAATACAACTCCCGCACCTGCCCCTTGTAATTGAAGGGAACCATCAAAGTATATTTTCCAGTACTTGATATCTTGAGTAGCAGGAGGATTTTGAATCTCTGTCCACTCGGCAACGAATTCAGCTAACGCTTGTCCCTTTATAGCCGACCGAGGCATGAACGTAATAGTATATTGACCAAGTTCGACTGCCCACTTGGCTATTTTTCCTTCAGCTTCTTGGTTATGTAACACCGTCCCGAGTGCAAAAGACGTTTGTACTTCAATTGGATGAGCTTGGAAATAGTGGTTCAACTTCCCCGAGGTGATCAATAATGCATATAACAACTTTAAGATCTGCTGGTACCTTGTCTTAGAGGCGCTGTGAACCTCACTCACAAAGTAGACCGGATGCTGTACTTTTTGCACGTGTCCCTCTTCTTCTCGGTCGACTGTCAAAATAGTACTCACAACCTGGGTTGTGGCCGAGATGTAAAGCTGAAGTTTTTCTCCTAGCTCCGGAGGCACCAACACTGGAATACTGCTAAGATGAATCTTTAATTCATCTAGTGCCGACTGCGCTTCCTCTGTCCAAACAAAGTCGTCTTGCTTTTTAAGAACTCGGAAGAGTGGTAACCCCCTAACCCCTAATCGGGAAATAAAGCGACTCAAGGATGCCATGCATCCAGTCAGCTTCTGAACGTCCCTTTGAGAATTAGGCAGCTTCATATCAAGGATTGTCTTGATTTTATTTGGGTTAGCCTCTATACCTCGTTTCAAAACGATGTAACCGAGTAACTTTTCCAATGGAACCCCAAAAACACACTTTTTAGGATTCAACTTCATTAAATAATGTCTCAGATTGTCAAAGGTTTCTGCCTGGTCAGAGAGAAGTTCTTCAACTTTCCGAGTCTTGACAACGATGTCGTCAACATATGCTTCAGCGTTCCGACCGATCTGAGTGGCAAGACAGCGTTGAATACCTCGTTGGTAAGTCACGCCAGCATTTTTTAGACCGAACGGCATAGTGATATAACAATAGGCACCGAAGGGTGTTATAAAGGAAGTCTTAATTTGATCTTCGACTCTCAGTAGGATCTGGTGAAAGCCTGAATAGGCATCCAGAAAGCTTAAAAGCTCACACCCGGCTATCGAATCCACAATATTATCAATACGAGGAAGAGCGAAGGGGTCTTTCGGGCAGACCTTGTTGAGATCGGTATAATCAACACACATCCTCCACTCTTTATTCTTTTTAGATACAAGGACTGGATTTGCTAACCAGTCAAGATGATACACCTCCTTTATAAACTTAGCTTCTAACAATCTAACTATCTCCTTCCTTATAGCGTCCTTGCGGTCTTACGCAAATCTTCTAAGCCTTTGGCGAATGGGGGTAGCCCCTAGAGGTACCCTTAACACGTGCTCAATCTTTTCCCAAGGAACTCCCGGCATGTCAGATGGTTTCCATGCAAAGATATCCCTATTTTCCTGGAGGAAAAGAGTGAGCGCGAGTTCCTATTTTTCATCAAGGTTGACCCCAGCATAAGTCACCTTATCGGGGTCCTCAGGATCGAGCAAAATCTCCTTGGTTTGGATGTCATCGGTCTGGATCTTGTCCTTGGTAGGTTTCTTTGTAGGAACCTCCATTCCAGTCTACTCCTCTATACCGACCGCCTTCTAGATCTCCTTGTGGTCTGACAGCATCAACTGTTTGGTAGCCATCTCACAACTCTGTACATTGCAATCAAAAGAATTCTAAAGATCAGAGTGGAGGGAGATTATTCTGTTCGGGCCTGGCATCTTGAGGGTGAGATACGGATAGTGTGGCATTGCCATAAATCTGGCCATCGCCGGTCGACCGATGATAGCATGGTATGTTATCTCGAAGAGTGCCACCTGGAAAAGGATACGCTCCATCCTAAAATTATCACGGGTGCCAAAGGTGACTGGCAGAGTGATTTATCCAATTAGGACTGAAGTCTTACCAGGCACAATCCCATGGAAGGGTGAAGAACTCGGTTGGAGGTCATTAATTGATAGACCGAGCTCTTCAAGGGTCCTGGTGAAGATTAGGTCCAAACTGCTTCCTCCATCGATGAGTACTCTGTTGAACTTCACCTCCTTCATAGTCGTACCAAGCACCAGTGGGTAGCGACCTGGTTTTGGTAAATATTTTGGATGGTCCGACCGATCAAAGGTGATTGGCATCTCAGACCACCTCATGTACTGAGGCGTAGCTGGCTCCACTGAGTTAATCTCTCGAAGCTCTAACTTTTGCTTGCGCTTGGATGTGTATGCATCCGGGCCTCCGAAGATGAAGTTTACTTCTTTGCGGGGCTCCTAGAACTCTTCCGAATCATCCTTGTCATCATCATCCTTAGGCTTGTCTTTGTTGCTGTTATTGCGCCTCGGAGGGTCTTTGGCCACCTTGAGCGCAGCTATTGTAAAACCCTTCAGATAATAACAATCCTTTGCTTTGTGGTTTCCCTTGGGATGCCAAGGGCAAATGCCACTCAGCAACTCATTAGTAGACGTCTGGTTCATCCGAGGATTCTTCCGAAACCGGTCTACCGTGTTGACAGCATTGTCGGGTTTTCTCTTCTTGTACTTCTTGGAGGACTCAGGCTTGTCCGACCGCTTCTCCTTGCCCTTTCCTCGGATATCATCAAGTGTAGATTCCCCTGACGCATACTTATCAGCAATCTGGAAGCACTCTTCTGCAGTGAGCTTGACATCATGGTTCCTCCGACCGATTTCCCGGACCAGATCGTCACTACGAATTCGACCCAGGAAGGCAGTAATGATTTGCTGATCGGGGACAGGGGTCTCAGTTTTCTTAGCACAAAACCGCTTGATGTAGTCACGAAGAGGCTCATCTCCTTTCTGCTTGATCCGAGTGAGGTCGAAGTGGTTGCCCGGTCGGTTGCAAGTTGCTTAGAAACTTTCTATGAGTTTTCAGTTGAGGTCTCCTCAGGATGTGACTGACTCCTCAGGTAAAGATGTGAGCCATATCCGAATGGCAGGCTCTAAGCAGACCGGAAGGTAATTAGCCATTACGTAGGAATCACCTCTAGCCGACCGGATCGCCGTGCTATAGAATTATAACCACTCTCGGGGATTGGTTTGTCCATCATATTTTTTTATGGGAACCGGCTTGAATCCTTTCAGCCATCGAGCAATGCGAAGCCGAGGGACGTAGGCCTTGATGCCATCGATCTCGTCATCAGTCGGTGTTGGTGACCGCCTTTGTCAGTCTGGGGATGTAGTTGGGTTACGATGGTGACGTGGGCCAACATCCTCGTCATGACGACGTCGTCGATTGCCATCATTATCGCGCCGATCCCGACCATCCTGTCGACGTCGGTCATTGCGGTTGTCTCTTGGGGGAGGATTCTGACGATCATCCCATTGCTTATCCCGTTGGTCTTCTCATCGGTCGTCCCTCCGGTCTTCTTGTCGGGCGTCCACTCTTCGTTCACGCCGCTCTTCCTCATAGCATCGGTTGTCCCGAGCGCGTTCTTCATGATGAGAATTGATGGTGTCTTGTCCATCATGGAGGCTGAGAGAATTTCTTAGATCTTCGCGTCTTCGCCCACCCTGAGGAGATACATGGCTGGAACTTGCGATAGACTGAGACTTTGTAGCATCTTGTGCTGCTACGGCTTTGAGCATAGCCACCGCTTTCTGCATAGCAGGAGTTTGATAGTGGGCATCGACCATTAAGGTGTCAAGCAATGTCTTGACCCCGGTGATGTTGTTATGTGGGGTGTGGTAGACTTTAACACCATTCACTTTAAGGTCAGGGCCAAGATCCAGTCGGCGTGCATTACGCGACCCGCGCGACCCTCTTGGGCGACGGCGGTGACCGACCGATAATTCGTCAGCTGGCAGGTTATCATCCTATCGGCCTCCTTCGATTGGCTGGTTTTGGAGACCACCAGCTGGATTCCCTTCTTCTTTGGCATCTGGATCCTCCTCTTGGTTTCCAGCGGCAGGATCTACTATCTCCACCACGTTGACTGTATGGGGATATGAGTAGGTTGATCCGACCGTGTCCTCATCACCAGACCGGTCTGGTGTCGAGTCATATCCGAAGGAAGAGTCGTCCTCTGATCCGAGTGGGATCAATGCAGGAATAATGTCAGACGAACTCGGTGATCGCGCCATGGGACTGGCTGCGGTCGAGTCTGATCTGTAGTTATTCAGACCTAGGGCTCCATTGTCGTTGATCGTGAAGCCGAGCGATCCAAAGGAGATCTTGAAGTTCGGAGAGTATTGTATGATGGGAAGTTCGGCCATCGTAGTCGACGGAGAATCCCGGCGAGCCTTGTCCCCTACCTGGCGCGCCAACTGTCGATGCTCAAGACCGGCAGTAAATATATAAGGCTACGTTGAGACCAAGAACTACGATGGTTACACAAGACGCCGAATTATACAGGTTCGGGCCCTCTCAATGAGAGTAAAAACCCTACGTCCTGTGTTCTGTATTGTATTGATTATTCTGAGATGTTAAGCCTAAATTGCCTCTAACTAACTCTCGACCCCCCCCCATGGGGGGTACCCTGCTGTCTTATATATCCGGTCGGCAGGGGATACAAACAGAGTCCTATTCGTACTCTACAATGATTCCATATGGCAAGTCTAATCTTTCTTATCTTGCACTCCAAGCCGAGTCGGTCGGCTTTCTTATTGATGAAGTACCCAGTCGGCCACCGACTTTAGCCTTGTATGAGGATACCCGTAAAGCAAGTATCCCACACATGATGAACTAGACAAATCTACGCAAAGATCTAGACAGGTCTATAAGGCCAGACAAAGGCATAGCATCTACCATACTAGCAACATCCATCATAGATAAACAGACCACAAAAGCTAGTATAGAAGATATGGTTTGAGATGAGAGTACGTACGTTTCCTTCTGGACTGGGAAGAGTAGGCGGTAACGATGTGAAACATCGCCACGTTGTTGGCGACGGCAGGTGAGATCGACTCGACGATGAGGAAGATGAGATGTGGCAACGAGCTTGACGAAGACAAGGAAGCAATCAAGCCGTCGTGCGGAGCGCTTCCTAAAAACCTTATTCGTGCTCTCCCGGTGCAGGATCACAGAGGATGACGGTTCCAGAGACCTACTCTCCCATTCACCAGTGCATGATGACGATCGGGATAGAGAAGTCTTGGCGGCACAACAGTAGCGAGAGGTAAAATCCTATACGATTGCGTGATATAATTTACAGCGGTACCCGTACATATTTATGGGAAGGACCTACATCGAGTCGGTTGTCATATTAATACGTAGCAAAAAGAAAGTGCAAAAGAAAGTCACGTTCCTGTAAGACAGTAAATTTCAGCGGACCATTCACGCAGGTGATGTGCAGCCGCGCCCATCGCCCATGCCCCGCCTGGCCCGGTGAGGCAAGGTGAGGCGAGCGAGCACGCCCGTGTGTTCTTTCTTTCTCCCATCTACACACACTTGCAAGTGATGGTAGAGCAACCAACCTTATAAGTTGGACTCCATCCACCTACACTAGCAATGTGGGACTAAACCTTTACACTCCCACCACTCATGAATGGGCCTTTGAGATTTTTTAAAAATTACTATGAATGTTAATGGGCCAAGCCCATATAATTCCAGCATCTTGTAGGCAGATTTTGCACTATATTGGGCATTTGCCGTCCGCATCCAAGTTGCTATGTCCCTTGTGCCTTCGGTCAGTGTTACTTGTCTGAGTAATTGCCATATCTTAATGAATTCTCTGATTTCTTCAGTCGTTGTGATTTTCGCTAAGGCTCTAATCCATTTCTTATCTTGTATTTCTACCGCCACGGTTCTCCTTTTTCTCTTTGCTAGTTTGTACAAATGAGGCGCTATGTTTTTTAGAGGTTGATCACTAATCCTGTTATCATGCCAGAATAGTGTTGTTTGTCCGTTTCCTATGTGTATCTTAGTTGACGCCGCAAAAAGGTCTTTGTCCGTTTGGGTGACCGGTAGCTGCATTCCTTTCCATGGCCTTTCTTCCTTGTTCCTGTAGTACCACAACCATCTTTGTCGTAGCGCTGCACCAATTTTTTCTAGATCGATTATTCCCAGTCCGCCAAGGTCCTTCGGTCTGCTGGTCATTTTCCAATTGACCAAATTGACACCATGAGTGATAGTTTCACTACTGCTACCATCCTCGCCTGACCAAAAGAATGATTTTCTAATCTTGTCAAGTTTATTTATCAGCCACTTCGGCAGCGGCAAGACTGTAGCATGGTGTGTGACAATGGGTATCAGGACTGATTTTACCCATGTTGCTCTTCCGGCTCTTGTCATTTGCTTACCCTTCCATGCAGGCATTCTGTTGTTCGCTTTATCTATCAGTGGTTGCAGATTGACTTTTCTTAGCTTTCAGGTGTGCAAGGGTAGTCCTAAGTAAGTGCATGGGAAGCTAGTTTGGCTGGGAAGGACTATAGAGTTTCTTCAAGGTTGAGTTCAGAGCAACGTATTGGATAGATTATGGTTTTATCCAAGTTTGCAGTAGGCCAGATGCATCCCTAAAAGCGGCCAGGATGGTTCTTAGTGCTTGAAATTCCTCGTTGCATGGGTTGGTGAAGATTGTTGCATTGTCTGCATACAAAGATATGTGCACTTTTGTCGATCTTGATTGTCCAGGTTTCACAAGGCCTTGCTCTGTTGCTAGTTGTAGAATTCGTTGGAGAGAATCAATTGCCATAATG
Source organism: Eleusine coracana subsp. coracana (assembly GCA_032690845.1). Classification (NCBI taxonomy): domain Eukaryota; kingdom Viridiplantae; phylum Streptophyta; class Magnoliopsida; order Poales; family Poaceae; genus Eleusine; species Eleusine coracana. Next base: position 48,723,157 of record CM064430.1, read on the forward strand.
AAGAGCATCGGAGACAGCGGGTCACCTTGTCTGAGTCCTCGCTGGTGTCGTATTGGTCTTCCAGGACATCCGTTAAGCAGTACCCTCATTGTTTATGTGGCTAGTATGAGGCTGATCCAAGCTCTCCATCTACAGCTGAATCCAAGGACCTACAGAAGCTCCAGCAAGTATCCCCAGGCTACCGTATCAAAAGCTTTTGCAATGTCCAGCTTGATGAATAATGATGGTTTCTTTCTTGCATGTAGTTCATTGATGAGGCTTTGTACGTAGACGAAGTTGTCATGTATGCATCGTTTCTGGACAAAGGCACTTTGATGCACTGACACGATTTCCTGCAGTTTGGGGGATAATCGATTTGCTAGAATTTTAGAGAAAATCTTAGCAACAGTGTGTATGAGGCTTATCGGTATGTACTCTATTATCTTTGTTGATTGGTCCTTTTTTACCATATTGGCGGTGTTGAGCAGTTCAAACCTAAGTCACTCAGAACGTGGAACTTGACCACGTTTCTCATCGCGGGAACTTCGTTCCAAAACATAGAATGGGAACAATGTGGGTCATTGTTCGGGTCGCTGGTGGGAACTCGTCCCGGTAGAAAAGAAGGATTCCATGGGGAAAAAAGATACTAGAGAGGAGAGGAGGATGAGGGCTATCTATTTTCTTAGTCCCCATGCGAGAAGGTGGCCGCCAGTGATCCATCTGTAGCAGCGGTGGCCATCTTTTCCAGGAGAAGAGAGAGGTAGTGAGAGGAAGCTGACAGAGGTGGCGGCCGCTGGACTGTATGGTTAGGTTAGGTAGTTGTAGTGGGCTAATGGGTCGACTGGGCCAAACATTGCTAATAGCCCGTGTTACCTCATTCTATTTTTTTCCATTACAAACATGAATATTTGTTATACCTCTACTGTACCATTCCTATTTATCGTTCTAAAATTTTTTGATTCACGTTCCATGTTCTCAAATTAGCATTCTGAAGATGTATACCCTCAAATATACCAGTTTTTAATAAGTTGCATATCACGTCCCATGTTCTTGTTCCTTGACCCCTATTGTTCTGGGAATATTGTGACTTAGGTTCAAACTTATTTCCTTTCAGCTGGGAGAGTTGATGGAGGACATGTAGTAGGTCGGCTTTGATGGTATTCCAGCATTTGGAGAAAAAAAACGATGTACCAATCTGGTCCCGGAGCCTTTTCCTTTGGCAATTCCATCACTACGCGTTGTACTTCTTCTTCTATTAGGTCAGCCTCCAGGTCTTTTAGGTGAAAAGGTGTGTATCCTAGTTTATCCCAGTTGAGTGTTTGATTCCTGTGTGCTGCTGATCAAGGTTAACATAACCGGGGTTAACCGGCCGGTTAACTAGGTTAACCGGAAAACCGGTCTGGTCCGGTTACACCGGTCGGCCAGTTAACCCCTGGTTTGGTTTTGAATATTTTTGAAATTTGTGTCTAATATTCCTATAAAAAAACTAGATGATTTGTAAGGACATTTGGTGAAAAATTTGAATCAAATCGAGGTGTTTTGACAAAGAAAAAAAAGAAAAACCCAACCTTATCCCTTCCCTCCCCAATGCCGTGACCATTCTTTCCCCCACCCACCCCGCTGCACCCGTCGGTGCTCTCCCGGTCACCTCACCCATCCATCAATCCGGCAATTCCGGCGCCAGCGCGTGAAGGAGGCAGAGCAGCGGGTGGCCGGAGGCACGGCGACCTCGGTTAGCCGCCTCCCAGGCGCGGTTAACCGTTGGAGCCGGATGGTTAACCGACACAACGGCTGGAGGCTTGCCGCACGAGCTTAACCGACGCCGAGCTCAGCTAACCATCTGGTTGGACCGGGCGGTTAACTCACTCATCACTTGTTTTGCAGGCGAGGAAGATTTCACTCATGCTACACAAGATCAGGACCATGGTGCTCCACACTCTCAGAGGACGACCATGTGTTGGGGGGGGGGGACTACTAGGGTAAGCAACATCATCTAGGAATCCACTCTTCTCCTTATGCAAGTGAGTCCTTAATCAGCGCAGGTAGTTCTTCTCCCTATACCCATGGTTATGACCAATACATTGCTCCGCCCTGGACACCCAACCTCCTCCACAATGGGTTTATGAGTGGCAGTACCCTGATTTCTATAACTTGTTGCTCAATGTTAGCATGTCCATGTGATTTTTATTATTGTTCTTATAAAATTGATTTGAGATACTACAAATTGGCTATGAATTTGGCTGGAATTTTCTTTGGGATCGTGTCAATAATCCGGGCATTCATCAGGAATATTCTGTTTATCAGTATTTATCAATGATTTGATATTATATCATTCAGATGGACATTCATGAAGAAATATTCTGAGTAGTAGTTATCTAGAATACTTATTGATTATCTTAATATTCTAGTTTTTATCAATCATTGGGATATTCATCCGGACTTTGGTTATTTAATCGAATATATTATCTGGTGGGGCATTCATCTGGATTTTATTGATTATCTTTGGAATATATTAGGATTTTTAGATTTCTGTTCCCTCAGAACTTTTGAGCTATAATCCCGGGGCTCATCTTTAGAACGCTGACTATCAAGCACCTAAATATTTTTATAATTTTAGTTTTATTTCATCCAATAAAAGACCGTAGGTTCTTAAGCTTATGGATGGTTTTTTTTTACATAATCTTGATGCATATTTCTGACTCTCGGTATCACCTTAACTCGCACATGCTTGACCGAGTGAGTTCTTAGTCTCCATGGTTCATGTCTTTTGTTAAGGATCGAGTCGGCTTTTTATCTTAACTCACATGTTTGATCGAGGGAGTTCTTAGTCTCTAAGCTTCATGTTGAATATTAAGGAATTCGATTAGTAGTGTTGGTAAACGGTATTTCCAGGTTATGACAGTTAAGCTCGAGTTCATATAGTACTTATCACCCAATACAAGCCAAACATTTATTGCATTATTGGCAATGGATCAAGTTTTTTATTTTATATATGTATTATATATTGAATATATTATTTATTTTTATCAACTTATTATTTATTAAATTTATTATTTTCATGAATTATAGTAGCTATATCACCTGGCGCCACATCATTGACATCACTCGGTTATGTTATCCCGAGTCATTGCACTATAATGGCTATATCATCTGGAGCTATTTTATTGACATCACTTGGTTATAGTATTCTGAGTTATCAGATCATTTAGTTATATTATTAGATCACTCGGTCATGTTACCCGAGTTATTGGATCATTTTGTTATGTTTCTATGGGCATTGGATCACTCGGCCATGTTATTGGATTATTCAGTTATCATTGATCACTCATCATTATATTTGGGATTATTTGAAGAAGGGCTATTATGATTATGGATCATGATTTTACTCAATCTTGAAGAGTCCTGTAAGATTTGATTTTCTTCATTCGAGATCATGCCCAAGGGGCTGCTATACTTGTTATATTTGATCAAGTATCATCTGAATATTTTTTATGGTTGTTATACTTGTTATATTTGATCAAGTATCACCCGGATATTTTTATGGCTGTTATACTTTGTATATTTGATCAAGTATTATTCGGATATTTTGATTCATTATTAATTAGTCTTTTTTGACTCTTATATTATTTGGTGCACCAAAAAATCTAAGAGTCGGGGGCTACACCTAGACCTAGTAGGTGCACTTATTCGGCGCATTTGGATATTATTTGGCGTATCATTGTTTTTGAAGATTTTTTAATATTTATAGAGACCTTTACAAGTTTGTTGCTACTCTTGATGGAAAAGCTTAATCATCTGGCGAAGCGCTGATCAAGCAACTGAAGATCAACAACTCACTTGCAAAACTATCGGGGGCCACTATGGGATATATATAACAGGGATACCTTATCATTCGAATATATTGTCGAGTGAATCGGGGTTTAATAAAGATAAAACCTATGAAGATAACTACTTAGATCATTACTTGAAGTAGGCGATAAGTCAGTATTAGAGATAGAATTCCACTCAGATATCATGTAACCCCCCCCCCCCCCCCCGATATATAAGAGGGGCAAGGGGCTCTCTCATAGACAATCTATTCATACCCTCGCCCCTCAACGGTTAAGGTTTTAGACACAATCAATACAATACACCATATAACACAAGAGAGGGTTATTATCTATCAGGAGGTCCGAACCTGTATAAATCTTATGTCTTATGTTATCATCGACTCTCGATCTCGCGCATGCCTACATCGATAAATAAGGATCATGGACTATCCTATGATTATGGACTATCCTATGATTTACTGTTTGATTATTCATCGACAGGCGTGCACGTTGCCGTGCTCTGGTCTTGTCAATGGCCAGCAATCCTTGGAATTTTAGTTTGATTCGTTTTCTGATTTCGAACTCTTCTAGTTTGAGCTGCCTTCTTTCCTCTGCTACATCTAGCCTCTGCACTGCCTCCTTGGCCACCGCCATTTGCAGTTTGATGTTTCCTGTGTTGTTTTTCTCCCATTGTTTTAGCGCTTTGGCCGTTCTAGGAAGTTTAATGTGTAGCTTCCTCATTGCATCTGATGTGTGCACCGGCTTTACCCAAAGTTGTGTTCACTAACTCCTCAAAGAGACATATGTATCCAGTATGATTCAAACCTGAAGCCATTAGAGTTGAATTTCTCGGTACTTCCCTGCAGATACAACGGGCAGTGATCCGAAAGCATGGATGCAAGAGCTTGCATGTGGGCTGTTGGGAAGAGTTCTTCCCATTCTATTGTGTAGAAGGCCCTGTCAATACGTGTCCATGTGGGGTTGTCTTGTTCATTTGTCCATGTGTACTTTCTTCCATTCAGCTTGAGTTCTTTCAACTCTAATTGGTTTATGATCATTCTGAACTTGTCCATAAGCCTTATGTTTAGTCTTGTGTAGTTCTTGTCTTCTGCTTTATAGATTAGGTTGAAATCACCTGCAAGCATCCATTCACTCATCACCATGTCTTTTTCAGCTCCTCTAGAAATTCTAACTTCTATTGGTCTCTCTGTGAGCCATATACTCCAGTAAGGTGATATTCCTGCCCATCCTCAAGCCTTTGCATGCCAACTGTAATGGTGTTTTGGGTTTTGGAAGATGAGATAAATTTGTGATGGTTGTCTGATGCTGTTATCAGAATACCACCTTTAACACCTTCTGCTGGGAGGAAGGAGTAATTATTTATGAATTGGGTTTCCAAGGTTTGTATGATGATTTCATCAGTTATTGCTTGCAATTTTGTTTCTTGCAGACAGACTACTGTTGGCCTTGTGGATCTGACCATTTCCCTTACTGCTTCCCTTCTTAACGGGCCGTTGAGGCCTCTCACATTCCAGTTTAATAATCTAAAGTTTCTCTGTGACATATTTGTGCTGATTGTTCACAACTTGGAGACATGTTGCATGTTTATGGTGGTAATAGTAGCACACGAGAGACACATTTATCCATCCACAAATTAACACTGAGCTGGCCAACATAGTTCTCGACACAACATGGCTGCATACCCTGATCTCAACTTCATATGGGTTGTGAACATACGCATAAGTAGAGGTACAACCTCAACTAGACCAGATGCAGTGACAGCTATTGCCCACGAGGACTTTTATGGTAGACCATGATACTATGGATTACAAGTATCATAAATGAGATCTAACCGTCTACTTATTTGGGTATTATTGTAATTATCTACTAATCTAACTATGTCATGCCCTTATTAGGATTAAAATTAAGTCAACAAAAAACAAATCGTTCGTCCTCAACCCTATCCCGCCATCAGGTCCCCACGCCGCCGTCGTCCATCTCCAAACGGTGCCGGCATCGTTAATTCTGTACCGACTGAGAACGACGGCATCATCGGACGAAGTCCGGGTGCCTACTTGGTCGTGGTCATCCTCTGATCCAGATGATAGCAGGTTGCAGAGCCAACTATGGAATCCAACACTTCAAGCCGCTGAGTGCTCGTCAATCTGAGCAAGCACCGCCATGCAATCTTCTTGAAACTGCCACCAGCCTACACGAAACAGAAGCAGAGAGAAAAATGCAATTAAAAGATTAAGACTAATATTTTGATTTTACTTAGAACATAGTAATTTCTTTATCCAATTTTGTCCTATGATACTCACGATATATCATCATGATACTTATGATACTCGTGGATCTAAAGTGTATCATGATTAAGATCTAGATCATTAGATGAGGAAAATGAACGGTGTGCATTTATTTAGGTCTATTATAAAAAATACTCTTGCCCACAGCCGCAATACCAAATTTATTTATCACGGATACAAACCACATGGCTAAAGGCACACCATATGACCTGCAAATTACCATTTCTTCTTCATGTTGCTTTCGCACAATCTAGCTCAGGCCTTCTAGAAATCCAAAAGCATGTGCTTTTGAATTCCAACTCCTCCGATCCGAGCCCCCATCTCCAGTTGCAGCGCACCTGTGATCTCGTCACTGATGTGTTCTTGGTTTGGTCGAGTAGAACAGCGCTTTTTCTAGAAGCAGAAGGGAATATATTTGGGTTTGAAGAATCTATATTGCTGTAACAGATGACGGGATAATTATTAGCAGTGGTCAGCTTGTGAATGAAGCAAAAGGCGGGAAGTGCTTTTCAGTGAAACACGTGGTGCCGAGATGTTCGCATAGTAGAGTTGAGGGATTATTAGTGTGGGGATGAAATTACCTTGCTTATCAGAAGATAATTCCTGCAAATGAAATGCGATAACTAAAACCATTCTAGAAGGTCAAAAGCAAATAGATGATGCCGTGTCACACTCACATCTTGCAACATGCATTGCATATATGGGAATTGAAAAGTCAGGGTCGTGGGGATGGGGAAGTCAGGCAGGATATTAGCGATTTGTGATTCATGAAAGTAAAAGGGCCAGCTGTGCACTATGGTGCTTCAACATTCCGATGGTCTGAAACAACTATATTTTTTCTAAAAAAAATGTGCTTTTAATAGTTCATTAAATAGTAATTACATTTAAGAATTGGAAAAGTACACACATCTCTTTTTAGTTCTTTAATAGTACTAGATATTTAGGCCAGTCTCAATGCATAGTTTCATTTTGTAGTTTTCAAAAGTGCCATATCAGATTTGAAGGTTTAGATTGATATATGAAATAGTCTCTCTCAATACATAGTTTCATCTCATGATTTCATATATAATTTATAGCATTAAATTAACATCTCTTTGTTACATTGAGATTGGTCAAAATATGTTCGGATGAAACTTTATATTCTCAATGGGAGTTTCAATGGAGTTTCATACCTATGAAATAGTGCCAAATAAGTTTCATCCCTATGAAACCCATTTGCCCAGTTTCATATTAATTGTTATGCCACATTATCTCTTTTGCTTATGTGACACCTTATTTAATACTAATAAAACTCCCAATGAGACTGGCCTTAGGTTCTGACTAAACTAATACGTTTTCATCACTTTTTCTCGACAAAATATAATCATCATTATTCTCGACCTTTATTTCCATATACGCCACTATGAACTTATGATAACGAAGCCGCCCACCACCACTACTGACTTACTAGTTGTAGTCCAATATATTTAGGCATGCATTTTATTTCCCTTGTTGCATGTCTCCATTCTCCAAATTAAAGGGAGCTAGAAGAGACTACCGGATCGAGCACGCAACAACGTTCCGCCAAGCCAACCCGGGCAGTGCTCGTGCGTGTCAACGGTAACGTCCGTATGACGCCTCGCTGTAGTTCGGGTGCTCCAGTACTATATATACATACACTTGTCCCGGCAAGCTAGGCAACCGTAGGTCGTTTTGCACGGCCGGCCGCCGTCTCCTCTGATCCCAACCCATAGCCAGCCGAGAGGTCCTCTGATCGTTTTGCACGGCCGGCGCCGGCGTATCTTCATATAAGACTGGATCGATCGAGCTGAGAGCTAGCAAGGTAGATGGCGGCGGGTGAGATCACGCCGTCGGGGAGCCACCGCAGCTGGCTCTCAGCGGAGTCCATCTCGCGGTCGCTTCGGTCGGCCGGCCCAGAAGACGACCCGTTCGTCCGGTCGAGCCACGGGGGCGACAACGACGACGACGAGGAGAACCTGCGGTGGGCGGCGCTGGAGAAGCTGCCGACGTACGACCGCATGCGGCGAGGCATCATCCGGAAGGCCGTCGGCGGCGGCGGCGGGGACGATGATGCCGGCGGCGCCGCCATAATAGACGAGGTGGACCTGGCGAAGCTGGACCCGCGCGCGGGGCGGGAGCTGATGGAGCGCGTGTTCAAGGCCGTGGAGGACGACAACGAGCGGTTCCTCCGCCGGTTCCGGGACCGGCTGGACCACGTCGGCATCGAGCTCCCCCAGATCGAGGTGCGGTACGAGCACCTGGACGTCGAGGCCGACGTCTACGTCGGCAACCGCGCGCTGCCCACGCTGCTCAACGCCGCCATCAACGTTCTCGAGGTATTACATATTTCTTAATTAGCTTCCCGGATGATATATATATATATATATATGTCTCTTCGTTTCGTTCCCCCTGGCCAGGTACTCAGGCATCCATGCCCGCCGCCCTGCAATCGTGCTAAAAACGAGCTATTGTGTTTCCTAGGTTTTGACTATTCGCGGCCCATCCGTTGCAGTCTTTTTCTCTCAGTCACGCGGTCAAACCATTCCTGGTCGTGCACTCGTGGCAGGGTGAATTTCCTTGGCAGGCTGGTACATGTGAGTGACGAGAGATACGGGTTCCTTTTTCTAGATGGCGTGCAATTCCCGTGCATGCAAACGAATTGCTACTAGTGGTGGACCTAGTGGCAGGCACACGTGCCTGCATACTTTGTGATATATACATAATCCTCTTGACTTTGTTGCTAGCTCTAGCTGACTTGTAGAAGGCAAACTGCAGGGAGACTTCCGTTCTTCAAATGTTCCTTCATTATCAAATCAATGCTTAAAAAATATTTTAATTCCATTTGTAATCGAACCTAAAGGGCGGTTCATAAGTTAACCAAGTTTAACCGTGTCAGTGATCAGTGTTAACGGCATGAAGAGCTCCAGCTGGGCGGGCCGTCACAGTGAAAGTGATAGACCTACACCCAAGTACCCAACGTCTCAAAAAAAAAAAAACCAATTACCCAAATTCGGGTCCAAAGTCCAGTACGAACCCTCATCTCTCCCCAACGGCCGGAAGCCCAACCCACACTACTCTAGTCTCTCACCTTGCGCAGCCGCGGATGGAATCCTCCACCGGCGACGGCGGCCGCCGCCAGCCGCCTGGATGGGGCAAGCTTGGGCGCCCCCTCTTCGGTACCTCCCGCTCCCGCGCACCATTCTGCTTCATCTCCACTCACGCGTTGTACCGTTGGTCTTGCCCGCCCTTGCCCTAGTGCTCCCAGTTCATTCCCTGTGGCCTCGCCTCAAGTTCCAATTTGCGATATGTAGCTGGTTAATACTTAATACTGCTTGTGAATGTGAGCACTCTGTTATGTATTAAATCTTTCTCTTGGTCAAATTCGTTAACTTTATCACAGGGATTCATCAGCAGATTCGGCTCCTCCAACAAGAGGACGATCAAGATACTCAAAGATGTCAGTGGCATCATCAAGCCAGCGAGGTATATTACGTATCCCAATGATTCAGTCGATTAGGGAACCTTGTAACCTACTAGTTGTGATTTAGATTGGCATATAAACGACAAAATGTTTTTCACGGTCGTACTCTGCCACATAAGATATAAATTATCCCAAGCTTTGGACTCATGAACCCCAAGTTTCGGTGACTTTACCTCTCTGGGCTAAGAATTTTCGCATCTGCAATTGTTCACTGTTTGTCTATAGTCAGTTTAGTTATTTTCCAACAATATTTTAAAATGTGAGGGCATACTCACCCTGGTTCAGAAGGACCCATAGCTGTTCCCGTCCTGAACAGCGTGTTTTTCTTTCTCCTCAATACTAGAAAAGATGTACTTCTTATTCAGATTTTCAATTGGCAATATCAGTTCTGCTTTTGTTTGTAGATCTTGTTCCAGCTAAAAAGTATATCTGTAGTGATTTCTTTTAACATGTTATGGAACCAATACTCTTTGAACTAGTTTTTGATAAATATCTATGTCAGGATGACACTTCTTCTTGGGCCTCCAGCATCTGGGAAAAGCACACTTATGCGAGCACTAACCGGGAAGCCTGCTAAGAATCTCAAGGTTGCATATTTGTTCACATATTCTGGTGTAGTTTCTTCTGGTTATGTAAGCTTAAGGTATTGTTACTGATTTGCTGCCACAGGTCTCTGGCAATATCACGTACTGTGGCCATACGTTTTCAGAGTTCTATCCTGAGAGGACCAGTGCATATGTCAGTCAGTATGATCTGCACAATGGAGAAATGACTGTAAGAGAGACAATGGACTTTTCAAGAAGATGTCTGGGCATTGGTGCTAGATATGATATGCTGTCAGAATTAGCTAGACGTGAACGAAATGCAGGCATTAAACCTGACCCCGAGATCGATGCTTTGATGAAGGCAACTGCAGTTGAAGGAAAGGAGACTAATATTATGACAGATCTTGTTCTCAAGGTGAAAACCTATAACTTTCTATTAGTTAAAATAACATGGCTTACTATCAGGAAGAAAGTCTAGCCATAATCTGTTTCCCCTTATTTAGCACATTTTTTAGACCTATCATTGTGACAGTCACCTACAAATTGCATCTCAACAGTTACCAAAGATTTGTCTGGTGCTGATTGATTTTATAAATCATCGCAGGTTCTTGGGCTTGACATTTGTGCTGATATTATTGTTGGTGACGAGATGAAAAGAGGCATTTCTGGTGGACAAAAGAAACGTGTCACAACTGGTATGCCTGTGCATTCAACTATATAGAAGAAACATTTGTAGTTTCGTCAGGAAATTCTAACCTTTCTTTTTGAGGGAATGGAAATTTTAACTATTCATTACATCTTAAATCATAGTTTCTATAAACTTGGAGATTCTCTATACAAAATCCAGTATAAAGTATCAGTTATGTTCTCAAATTACAGAGTTACAGATTCCCATGTTTTTATTGTTGTGGCCTGTGGTGGAGCTAGAGTTTTACTCTATGGGTGTAGTTTCACCCAGCAGAGCTTTGTGGAGTCTGCTCTTTGCATGTTTTACTTTATCTGTAGCTTAATCACTGTTCACTGCTTTCCTCTGTTAAATTACATCTGAATGGATTTTCCTATATGATATTGAGCAAACGGAATCCTCATGTTAAATTTCTTAGACTTCCATAATTGCTTTGTTGTAGGTGAGATGCTAACTGGACCTGCAAAGGCTTTGTTCATGGATGAAATATCTACTGGGCTTGACAGTTCTAGCACATTTCAGATTGTCAAATATATTAGACAGATGGTCCATGTGATGAATTATACAGTGATGATCTCCCTTCTCCAGCCTCCACCTGAGACCTATAATCTATTTGATGACATTATTTTACTATCAGAAGGTCACATAGTTTACCATGGGCCACAAGACAACATCCTTGAATTCTTTGAAAGCGCTGGTTTTCGGTGCCCTGAGCGGAAAGGAGTGGCTGACTTCCTTCAAGAGGTGACGTCCCGGAAAGATCAACAGCAGTATTGGTTCCATAACCAGGAACATTATCGTTATGTGTCAGTTCCAGAGTTCGTGCAACATTTCAAGACGTTCCATGCTGGCCAGAAGCTTCAAAAAGAGTTGCAAGTTCCTTATGACAAATATAAAACGCATCCTGCTGCTTTGACTACTAAGAAGTATGGGTTATCTAGCTGGGAGTCTCTCAAGGCAGTCTTAGCCAGAGAATGGTTGTTGATGAAGCGCAACTCCTTCCTCTATGTATTCAAGTCTTTTCAATTGTTTATACTGGCACTGATAACCATGACAGTGTTTTTTAGAACAAAGATGCCCCACAGATTTTTTTCTGACAATGTCAAATTTAATGGTGCTTTGGCTTCTTCTTTGATTACAATTATGTTCATTGGAATTACTGAGATGAACATGACCATAAAAAAGCTACCAGTATTCTATAAACAGAGGGACTACTTGTTCTTTCCAGCATGGACCTATGGACTTGCAACCATAATCTTAAAGCTTCCTTTTTCATTCCTGGACTCATTTATGTGGACATGTGTGACATATTATGTAATGGGTTTTGCGCCTGCTGCTGGAAGGTGTCTATTCTTCTCTTGTTCCCATAGTTTTACAATGTTAGATATTTGTATGTTACAAAATTCTGTTGGGTTTTATTTGAAAAATTCTTATCTTCTGATTCCAGGTTCTTTAGCCAGTTTCTAGCATACTTTTTAACACACCAGATGGCTGTGGCCATGTTCCGGTTGCTAGGTGCAATTTTGAAGACAATGGTTGTAGCTAACACATTTGGAATGTTTACTCTGCTTATTGTTTTCTTGTTTGGAGGGTTTCTCCTCCCCAGACGTAAGTCTTCTTCTCAAAAAGATGTCATTATTGAACATATATTTGAGTCCAAGATGCCCGATAAGCTAGCTAATTGGTTGTTGTTTGCTTTTAACAAAGTGATATCCTTGGAAGGCTGGTTAAAAATGACTTTCATCTTATGTCCTCCAAACATTGTAGCTGTGCAGTACTACTGTTTCTTACCCTCTTGATACTTATGTGCACAGAGGACATTAAACCGTGGTGGATATGGGGTTACTGGGTATCTCCCATGATGTACAGTAACAATGCCATATCAATCAATGAATTCCTTTCCAGCAGATGGAACACTGTAAGTTTTTGTGCACACAAACATTTTGTTTTTTTTCTTAAAAAAAAATGATGCTCTCTTTTTTAGGTACAGACCAAGAAATTGGTGCCTGTATTATTGCAAGCATAGGAATATCTCGAACTAATATTATATTTTTAACTGCAGCCATACAATGATGGAAGCATTGATGTACGGACGGTAGGGAAGGCTATCCTGAAATTCAAAGGCTACTTTTCTGGTCAATGGGGTTATTGGCTTTCCATTGGCGCAATCATTGGATACATTATTTTGTTCAACATTCTCTTCCTTTGTGCTCTTACATTCTTGAGCCGTAAGCTTCTCCCTTCTGATGTCATTGCTTGTTTGATGCTTAGTGAAGCACTTATATACTGTTTGTCCTACAGCTGGTGGCAATTCCAGTACTGTAATTGCTGATGATGACGATGAAAAAGATTCAACAAATCAGGCACAAATGTCCCAGGTTACCCATGGTAGGAAAATAGCAAATGCATGTCATATGTGTTTCTCAATCCTGAATGCTTTCTGATCTGCGTAGATTTCCTTCAATAAGGCCTATTTAGATGAAAATTCCACTAGAAGTTTGTAGGAAAGGAAGCATCCACTCTCACTGGATGCTTTATTTCATATGTAATTCCTCTGAGAATTCTACATTGAAAGAGGGCTGTTAGCTCACAATAGCATATGCAAAGCTCATGATGGCTCATGAATCATGCATTTTGTTACTATATTTAAAAAATGTGTATCTAACATCTCACAATTTACCTTGGTATCAGATATGAATGGAGCGGGAAACAGGCGAACCCAGACAGGAATGATACTGCCCTTCCAGCCACTTTCACTATCTTTCAACCACATGAATTACTATGTTGACATGCCTGACGTAAGTTGATCTTCTATTTTTTTTTCTATGAGTAGACATTTAGTTGATGAAACACATCATAGTTGGAGCAGGTAGTCATTTTACATGCTTCCTCTTGTATAAAGTTATTTACATATTCTGATATTCTCTGGCTGGTGTCTGAGGAAACACAGTCTAGGTATTCATGTCTGATGCCAAATTACGCATTGTAGGCAATGAAGGAACAAGGTTTCACAGAAAGCCGCCTCCAACTGCTATCTGATATTAGTGGAATATTCAGACCAGGTGTTCTGACTGCACTAGTTGGTGTCAGTGGGGCTGGCAAGACCACTCTAATGGATGTACTGGCAGGAAGAAAGACAAGTGGAACCATTGAGGGAGATATCAAACTTTCTGGATACCCTAAGAAACAAGAAACTTTTGCTCGCATCAGTGGCTATTGTGAACAAACTGATATCCATTCACCCAATGTTACTGTGTATGAATCTCTTCTTTATTCTGCTTGGTTGCGCCTTTCCTCAGAGGTTGATGAGAACACTAGAAAGGTTTGTGTTCCTTTTTTTATTATTTTGATTTTGATTTTGTTTCCTTATATTCGATGTACTTATGGCTTGATGCTACTATCAAAAATCAACATTAGCAATTGTAGCATTTGAGTTGGAACTTTTTTTTTCCTCGAATACGAAGGAGGGCTTCATCTCATTGCATTAAGAAGTTGATAAAGTATAGGTCACACCACACCACCCCAAATTTTACATATGGAACCATGCACCCATGCAGCTTTCGAGTGTCGGAACTCAGTACTGAACATTGTCCCTTAACTGATACTATGGTCATCAATCCAAAATTGCATTTATTATTATTATTTTTTAATGTTTGATAAATTTCTGCAAACTCTTTGAAACTATGTGTCACTTACCCCTTGACGTAGTTTTATCTATTTGTGCTACTTTCTAAGCCTCTGAGTCATCAAATGTATCCTTCCATGCTGGTTTGAAGTGAGTCACCAATTTTCATATTAACACTGTCGTATTACTCTTTGAAAATGTGCAAGGCGTGTGCAGCAACTATGATATTGAAGGAACGGTTCAGATTTCATATCTTTGTGATTGAAAGGACTAGTTCTGAGAAAATTAATTTCAATGCAGATGTTTGTAGATGAAGTGATGTCACTAGTTGAGCTTGATGTATTGCGTAATGCTCTGGTTGGTCTCCCTGGGGTCAGTGGGTTATCAACTGAACAAAGGAAGAGACTCACAATTGCTGTAGAACTAGTAGCGAATCCTTCAATTATATTCATGGATGAGCCAACTTCTGGCCTTGATGCAAGAGCTGCAGCTATTGTCATGCGTACTGTGAGAAATACAGTTAACACAGGGCGAACTGTGGTTTGTACGATCCATCAGCCCAGCATCGATATCTTCGAGGCTTTTGATGAGGTCCTTACACTACTCATGCTTTTACGCTCTTATATCTCCACTCTGCTAGACTACTAAAAAAAATTGTTGCATTCTTTCAGCTTCTGTTGCTGAAGCGAGGAGGACGCGTCATATATGCTGGCCAACTTGGTGTCCAATCTCACATACTAGTTAAATATTTTGAGGTGAACTGCCTTTGAAAATAGGTTTCATTTTGGAGTGGACAGGTTCAAGCAGTTCAAATCAAATATGTTAAAAGCTTGTTACAGATCAACAACTAGTTTAGGCACGTCCATTTCTTCCAAATAATTTCAGGAAATAAAGGAAACATATTTTTGAGTAATACAAGAAAATATAGCTAGTATTTGTTTTTTTTTTCAGCAACAGTATACATACCAATTACACACATTTCATTATGATGCATAATTTGATGACAGAACTGAATATATACTTCCTGAAAAGTAGTTACACAAATGAGATAAATTCTTTTGTGTGCCACTTCAGGAACTAACTAGGATTAGAGTCACTAATCATTTTGTATGATATATTGATATACCATTGTGAATGGAGGTAACACGAACTTATGGTGAGACAAAATGATGACAGAACTGAATATATAGTTCCTGAAAAGTAGTTAAAAAAATGAGATAAATTCTTTTGTGTACCACTCAGGAACTAACTAGGATTAGAGTCACTCATCATTTTGTATGATATATTGATATACCATTGTGAATGGAGGTAACACGAACTTATGGTGAGACAAAAAAATGATAACTCTGATGGAATACCTCTTGTGCAGGCAATTCCAGGTGTTCCAAAAATTACAGAAGGGTACAACCCAGCAACATGGATGCTGGAAGTCAGTTCTCCTCTAGCAGAAGCTCGCCTGAATGTGGATTTTGCTGAAATATATGCAAATTCTGCTCTTTACCGGTAAATATATTTTTCATTCAATGATATTTAAACTCATAGTTCTCTGAACCCTGAACAAACAATCATCAATTTCCTTCTTACATTTATCATATGAATATATTCAGGAGCAATCAAGAACTTATTAAGGAATTAAGTATTCCACCATCAGGCTACCAGGATATCTCATTTCCTACTAAATATGCCCAGAATTTCCTAAATCAATTTATGGCCAATGCGTGGAAGCAATCTCGATCTTACTGGAAGAATCCACCCTACAATGCCATGCGTTATCTTATGACAGCACTCTACGCTATTGTGTTTGGTACAGTCTTTTGGCGCAAGGGAAAGAATGTGTATGATCCTACCCTATATTATGATGCTTTTAAACTACACTAATTCATGTATTCTAACTGTAATCCATTTTTGAAACAGTTTTGACCCTTCCATGCTAACAGTTCTTAGTTGGTCTGGTTTCCTTTTTTCCATTTGTACAGAGAAAACCAGGAGGATCTGGTCAATCTACTTGGAGCCACATATGCTGCTGTTTTCTTCCTTGGAGCTGCAAATTTGCTCTCGTGTCTACCTGTTTTTTCCATTGAGCGGACAGTTTTCTACCGTGAAAAGGCGGCAGGGATGTATTCTCCATTGTCCTATGCGTTTGCGCTGGTAATTTTAAAATATCTATTCTTGTGATTTATTTGATGAAGAATGATGATCCTAACTTTCATTATTTTTATTGCAAACAGAATAACTTGAGCATTACAATTAATTATTTTCTTAAGAGTCATTTTAAAACTAGAAGTCAAACTGCACAAATTGCACAAACTATTTACTCATTGGACTTATTTCTTTATACTGACTGATGTACACAGACGGTCGTGGAATTTGTCTATAACACAGCTCAGGGTATTCTTTATACTCTCCCAATCTATGCCATGGTTGGCTATGAGTGGAAGGCCGACAAGTTCTTCTACTTTCTGTTCTTTATCAGCGCGAGCTTCATCTACTTCACACTGTTCGGCGCAATGTTGATTGCATGCACCCCATCCCAGATGCTCGCAAGTATTCTTGTTTCGTTCACCCTCACTAGTTGGAACATTTTTGCGGGTTTCCTTATAGCCCGACCGGTAAGCATTTCCTCGTCCGGGATGCCTACATAGTACTACTGTTTCCCGAGCTCTTACTGAATGTCTGAAAACACTTTCGCGCCTGCAGGCGATTCCTGTCTGGTGGCGATGGTTCTACTGGACGGACCCAGTATCCTGGACCATCTACGGTGTCATCGCATCGCAGTTTGGCGACTTGGGGCGCAAGGTCAACGTTCCTGGCAGCGCTGCCGGCATTGTGGTGAAGGATTTTCTGAAACGAAGCCTGGGCTACAAGCATGACTTCCTCGGCTACATCGTGCTAGCGCATTTCGGCTACATCATCTTGTTCCTCTTCCTCTTCGCGTATGGCACGAAGGCATTGAACTTCCAGAAAAGGTAGAAGGTGACACAGAATGTACTGACTGCGAGTGTAGTGAGTCTCTCGTGGAGGGAACAGAAAACCTTGTCTTATTTCATATTTAATTATAACATGTGATTATTTCATGCACTGGATCACAGAGTCACAGTGTGTTCTTTCTCCTTTTTTGAGCGTAGACCAACATATTAGACCACAGCGCAGTCTATCCAGCAATGCTCAAGTTTTTCTTTTTCTCCCTATCACCAATAATGTGCCCCGAATCTATGTTATAAAACCTGACCATCTCTACTCATATTTTTTTTTCTTTTTGGGATTTCTTGGAATAAGTAATTATCAGTCATCCTGGAGAAATTTTAACAGTATCCTATTGGAACATTTATTTAGCAATTCTTTTATCGAAGGCGAACGTATTAAAGAGAGTACAAACGTGTACAAAGTGGCAACAACGTCGAACCCAAACGCAACAATATCTATGAAACAACCCTCGAGTGAAGTGAGGGTGCATTTACAACAAAAATAAGGACCTTTAAAAGTCTAAAGGTCAAATCAAACCTGTACAACCTCTCAACCTCAAGGGTACCCGCATTTTGTTTCTCCATTTAAGAAGAATAAGATCACGTGGCCCATGTGCCACCACCATTCACGATCCGATGTCGAAGAACTTTGCAGAGGTCGGGTTGCTCCTCATTTCGTCGAGCCATTCGCCCATATGGATGAAGTAGAAAAAAACCATTACTTTTCTGCGGGCTATATGCCCTATATCGCATCTCATTTTGCAAAGACACAAAGTTACTTTTTTAGCTTTTCGTGATCCGCGGCTGCGTGCGTGCCCCTCCCCTACTCGCTTCTTCAGGCTCCGAAAAATCTTCTCCGAATCCATGCTAGCTGATGGCTACACTTGTCTCCCACTAGAAACAGGGATCTTAAGGTGCCCAAATGCGGCTTCTTGGTGCTTGTAGCTGTAGATGAGGTCACTTCGCCGTCCCCGGGTTGTTTCAGTTCCCACCACGGCATCTTCAAGCAGAAGGTTGGCTTCTTGATGACTTTTGGATACTGTTCTAGGAGCGTAGAGCTCTCAATTGAATTTCGTTGCGTGTTTCTCTTTCAGATGAGGGATGCCCTCTGCTCGCCGTCGAGCATTTCGTCGAACAGCTGACGAGCAGTCACCAAAACAGGAGCGTTTGAGTGAAAATGGGTGGGCGGAATAAGGTTTCTAGGTTCTTGGAGGCAAGCGGCGTTAATTTTCTCGTCCTCTACCAATTATCAGTCAGTAGGTTGTAATTGCAGATTTTAAGAATCAGGAAATCAAACGAGTTCTCCGGATTCATGCATGCGAATTCTGCTCTCCATTTCTTTCTCTGAAGTGGCCCTTTAGACTAAGGCTGCCGGATAAGATACCCATTTCTTGGTCCATGGATATGGGCTCTGTTCACTATACTGCCCTTCTTCTGTGTGCCTGCATTTTTGTCAGTGGAACAATGGCAGATAATCAGAACGGCACCGACAACCCCACAAGGCCAACCGAGGTTCGTATTGGTGCGCTGTTCACATTTGATTCAGTTATTGGAAACGCGGTAAGGCCAGCTATTGAACTCGCTGTTGCGGATATCAATGCCGATCCTAGCATACTCCCAGGGACCAAATTGAGTGTTCTTATGCAGGACACTAATTGTAGTGGCTTTGTTGGCACCATAGAAGGTTTGAGCTTCTTATTAATCATATCTTTACATTCATTGATCTTAAAGTTATCTCTTGTTATGATTCAGTAATATATATTGAGATGGCTACATTAATCTTTATTTGGCTTTCCTAGTAAGTATGCATTAGTAGTAGTGATCAAGGTTCAAAAAAATGGGAGTGGACTGGTTTTTGAATCAGCCGAAAACGGCCGGTTAACCGTTTTGCTAGAATACCAGGTTCGCTTTTCACTGAACACCAGCTGAAAACAGTTCATCCGGTGAAACCGGACCGGACCGGACCGGTTTTCCGGTTGACTGGCAGTTTTCACTGGTTTTGAAAGCCCTGGTAGTGATGCATGTTACTAAGAACAACAGATTAGTCTTGAGTGGTAATATAAGAATTACAAAATTGTCACTTTCAGTATATTCATGGAGCAAACAATATGAAGTGATGTTTGAACTAGCACCTGCAGTAGAAAGACTCTATTAGCCTTCCTGTTCCATAAAAAAAAAAGACTCTATTAGCATTAACCATTCAGCTTGTGCAATGTACTCCCTCCGTTCATATTTACATGTCATTCTAAGGTTTCCAACTTTTCTACAATTACATGTCATTCTCACTTCCCAATGCACCTTTCTCTCTTCCCAATACAATATTTTCTCTTCTCACTACATCTCTATCTCTATCTCTCTCCTTCTCGTTTTCAGTGCACCCATCTTTTTACTTCTCCTTATTTCCCGTGCCCAACTCAAAAACAACATTTAATTCTGAACAGAGGGAGTATTTAATTGCACTACTACTGTTTGTTTATTTGAGCAATCAAGCAATAGTTAGGTATTTGTATCTAGCACTATAATCATGTTTAAGTTCATATGAAGTTTGGCTCAGAGTTCCAAATCCTGCTATTAAAAATATGTAATAAGTGCATAAACCATTGTTCTTTTGACAAGCATAACTAGAAACTTTCCCTGCATTTCTTTGTTGAAAATAGAGAAATCAAGTTTGTTTATTCTTGCTAGGTGTAAGTGATTACATACTGTAATTATCCTGAACTGAAAGCCTGGGAGATTTTAACAACAATTTTTCTGATCCAGCATTGCAGCTTCTGGCGAAAGGTGTGATCAGTGTATTAGGTCCACAATCCTCAGCAATTGCTCATGTCATTTCACATGCTGTTAATGAACTTCATGTCCCACTTATCTCCTTTGCAGCCTCCGATCCTACCCTTTCTTTTCTTGAGTACCCTTATTTTGTGAGGGCTACACTAAGTGACTACTACCAGATGGTTGCTATAGCTAGCATCTTAAATCAGTATCAATGGAAAGAAGTTATTGCCATATATGTTGACGATGACTACGGCAGAGGTGGCATCACAGCCCTAGGTGACGCACTTGCAAAAAACAAGTGCAAGATAACCTACAAGGCTAAGTTGCCGCCTGGGGCTGAAAAGACTACAATCCAGAATATCTTGATGCAAGTAAATGAAATGGAGTCTCGTGTCTATGTTGTCCACGTAAACCCTGACTCTGGTCTTAATGTGTTCTCCGCTGCAACGTCTTTGGGGATGATGAGCAGAGGCTATGTATGGATAGCAACAGACTGGCTTTCTACATTGATAGATTCATCTGTGAATGGTAATCTTGATGTCATGGAACTTACCCAGGGTGTTGTCGTGCTTCGGCAACATATCCTGGATTCTGACATTAAGCATGCACTGTTGTCCAAGTGGAATAAGTTGAGCAGGAATGATAGTTTGACCCTGAGTTCGTACACTATGCGTGCTTATGATTCTGTATGGTTAGTTGCTCATGCTGTTGAGCGATTTTTGAGTGAAGGGAATGCTATATCTTTTTCTGCAAACCCAAATTTGCAAGATATAAAAGGCAGCAGCCTTCAGTTAGATTCTCTTAGTATTTTCAACAGTGGAGAAAAACTACTGGAGAAAGTGTGGAGTGCAAATTTCTCTGGGGTTTCTGGCCCAATTCAATTTAATTCAGACCGGAATTTGATCCACCCAGCATATGCTATCCTGAATATTGGTGGTACAGGTTCAAGAACCATTGGATATTGGTCAAACGTTTCTGGTCTCTCAGTTGTTACTCCAGAAAAACAAAATTCATCAGCACTTCATTCTTCAACCAACAATATACAGCTCCATGGTGTTATATGGCCTGGTCAGACCTCTGAGAAACCTCGTGGTTGGGTGTTTCCTTATCATGGAAAGCCTCTGAGGATCGGAGTACCTCTGCGAACAAGCTACAAAGAGTTTGTCATGCAAGACAATGGACCTGATGGAGTAAAGGGGTTTTCAGTTGATGTTTTTAAATCCGCAATAAGCTTATTGCCCTACCCCGTCTCATACAAGTTTGTTTTATTTGGAGATGGTTTGAAGAATCCAAGCTACAGTAACCTTGTTCAGAAAGTTTCTGAAAACGTGAGAAGCATCCCCATATCTTTTTCAGTTTTGAAAATCATATGTTAGCTTTTAGAGCCTTGAATATTTGATTATGCAGATGTTCCTAATTCTGGTTTTCCTGTCCATTCAGTACTTTGATGCTGCAATAGGGGACATTGCCATAGTGACGAACAGAACAAGACTTGTTGATTTTACCCAGCCATATATAGAGTCAGGCCTCATTATTGTAGCTCCAGCAAAGGAGATTGAATCAAATGCTTGGGCTTTTTTGAAACCATTCACCTTCCAAATGTGGTGTGTTCTAGGTGTTCTCTTCCTCTTTGTGGGCGCGGTTGTTTGGATACTTGAACACCGCACTAATACTGAGTTCCGTGGACCTCCAAGGCAGCAAATTATGACAGTGTGCTGGTTAGTATCTGCATTCCGCATCTATTTTTCTACCCTCTGGTTGTTAAACTTATTGTTACTCGCTTAATTCATTGGAATCTTGTGTATTTTCAGGTTTAGTTTCTCTACCATGTTCTTTTCACACAGTAAGTTTTTGAACTCGTCAAACTATTTCAAGGGTTTCCTAGTTCAGTCTTAAATCCTCCTTTCTTGTTGCTTTGCACAGGAGAGAACACAGTTAGCGCGCTTGGTAGATTTGTGCTGCTTATTTGGCTCTTTGTTGTGCTGATTATTAACTCAAGCTACACGGCAAGCTTGACCTCACTTCTCACAGTTCAGGAGCTGACATCAGGGATACAGGGTCTCGATAGTTTGATATCGAGTTCAAGTGCAATTGGCTATCAGGTTGGTTCATTTTCCAGAAACTATCTAGTGGAGGAGCTCAACATTGCTGAGTCCCGTTTGGTGCCACTAAACAGCCCATCAGAATATGCAAGAGCACTAGAGCTAGGTGCAGGAAATGGTGGTGTTGCCGCAATAATTGATGAGCTTCCATATGTTGAAATATTTTTGTCAAAATACTGCAAATTCAAGACTGTTGGTCAGGTTTTCACAAAAAGTGGATGGGGATTTGTAAGTGAATTTGTCATAATCGAATAACTTGAAATTATTTCCCTTCAGAATATCTAGTGAATGTACTACTCCTTTTGCAGGCCTTTCCAAGAGACTCCCCTTTTGCTGAGGACTTGTCAACAGCGATCCTGACACTATCAGAGAATGGTAATCTCCAGAGGATCCACGACGAATGGTTAGCTGGTACACAGTGTGGTGCAGACAATAATGTTGGGTCAAACTCCTTGAGCCTTTCAAGCTTCTGGGGCCTCTTCCTCATCTGTGGACTAGCATGTGCCCTTGCTCTTGTGATTTTCTTCCTCCGCATATTATGTCAGTACAGCAGATATAACAATCAGGTTGAGCTTCAGTTTCACGAACCTCAGGTTGTAAATCGACCAGCAAGGTTAACTAGCATCAAGTCGTTGATCTCTTTCGTTGATAAGAAAGAGGAGGAGGTGAAGAATGCTCTGAAGAAAAAGCCTAACGGCAGTCAGCAGCTGAGAATTGGCAGTATGGAAGAACAACCTTCACTACCTCGATGACATCTCCATCACTGCATGACTAACAGTGCCAATAGAATGTGCCATCCTTAACTGAAGTGGCAGTTTTCCTACCTAGAGGCCTGGTTGGTGATGAAAGTGTTTTCTTGTGTGCAGTCTATTTCAACTTCTGACTACACAGACATGACAATGGAAGCAGCTTCGAAGTATTAACAATCTCCTGATAGCAGTTTCTAGGAGAATTTGCATTCGGTTGGAGCTTCAACTTCTGCCAGGTTGGTCTTCTTCATTTCGAAGTAACTTCATCCAAAGTTCATGTAGCTACCATCTGAAGCATCTTCCAAATAAGTTGAGAGGTTAGAATCTTTGTTTGGTGTGGTATGTAGTCAGTTGTGCATTTCCTGTCGATATTGCTCCTTTTGTCTAAAAGGAAGCAATTTCTACCTCTTCCACTGCAACTATATGAGGAAACCATTTTGGAACAAATGCTCTGACCTCTCATATTTCAACAGAACAATATCCGCAAAAGTTCTGGGCATTTAGATCAGAAAACGTCATTATGGTGTATGCTAGAGAGGAAATGATGTAACCTGCTTTGTAAAGTACTCTTAACGGAAAGTTAGCCAATTGGACTTAACTCTTTGCCCGAGGATGCTACTGTGAAACTGAATCATTTTGAAATCTGATGAGGATTATCTAGTGACGAACACAGTTTCGTGGCTTCCAGCGTTTATCTAATTTTATTTGCCATTAACCTCGGTTGATAAGATACCGAAATACCTGACCCCAGTCCTGCACCTAGCAACAACTCAATTCTGGTAAGGTTACCATCTCGATCCTCTACTTTCTTTCAGCAAATGAGTCGGTATCAACCTCTGGTTGATAGGATATTGGAACCCATAGATTTCATGGAAAGGCACATGTTTTCCAAACAAGTCGGATTTAGGTTATTAGCTGGGGTTTTGTCTATTCTAGAGATTAAAATGCGTAAACTGCATGGCGTACCAAAACTAAAGAACGTGATGTCGGTTTTTGGCAACTATACTACTTTCAAGTGCTGCGAAAAATGATTGTGCTTGGTTAGGTAACTGGAACTTTATCAGTCATCCTGGCGCCGTTCAATTAGTAGCACCCCGTCTCCTTTGACTCCTTGTGACCTTGTTGTATACAGTACTACTAGTTGGGTTCGACTTCTCTCTCGCACGATCACATCAGTGAAAATTACACGTGATGGTTCGTCACTGATGCACGCCATACAGGTTTGCAGGCCACACACCGGCGGCCCGGTACCGACTATTAGATTCATAGATTGCAACAGCTCAACGGTGAGGTGTCAAGGACGATGCGAGAAGTCTATCCAATTTCCAAGCTGCCGCGAAAAGATCAAGGAGACGAAGACACAGGTCGACACCCGAGAGCAAGTGAGATCGGAGCATAGGCTTCCAAGTGTGAGTGTCTGGATGGCTGCAGCCAGCAGGTCGGTGCCAAACCTGCACAACCAAAAATTGGCTAACGATAACGGGCAGCATGGCGTGAGCAGAAACATTGGAGCAGGAAGACGCGTTACGTTTGTTTTGATTTCTTGATGGAGTGGGTGCAGAACCGCAGGCAGCCTCTCATTTCGGCTACTGCGTCGCTTGTCTGACTTGTTTCCGGTGATTTGCTGCAAAATTAATATTAAACCGTTGCCGTTCTCGAAAGATAAACCAAAATTACATGCCAAACGGCCTTTTCGCATCACACGAACTGAACAATTGATGGGGTCTAAGGTGGAGCCCATGTCTTTACTTCTTTCATTTTGAAAGAAAATGTCTTTACTTCTTGTTGGGCGATATGACGCGTGATGAGCTAGGCAGCAAACTACCTAAGCGAACAACACATCGAGAGAGCATCTGTGTATATTTTGTGATAAGTGAAATGATGCGGTTATGCGTGATGGATCAAGTAGCTTTTCATGCAGTTGTCTGACACATGAGTAGTGATGTGCTTCAAGGGAAGGCAAAGGAGCTAGAAAAAAGTGTAATGTTCTTCCTGGCTGTGGTTTGTGATGACTTCGATCCACCTGTCTACTTTTGTGCTCTACGTACTCTTTCGGTAGTGGTAGATCTGAAGGATAACAATTAAGTAGTGCTTCTCAAAAGGAAAGAAGATGGTGCCTGCTTCAAGGTGCTTAGTTTATTGTGAAAGGTGACATTTATAACACTTTGTGTATATAATCAACAAGATCAGCCGCTATGAAACTAGACTAGAATAATGGGTCTTAGTTTTACAACTACCGCGCAAGTGTATTTTACAGCTCCGTGTTTCTTTCAGTGATACCGATTGGCAGATAAGATGCGGAATATCAGCCCACTGAAAGAAATCATTCACCATTTCTGTCTCTTGACTCTTGTATTTTGTTCAATCAAGGATTCCAATTTGACCGAACAAGACAACTTGAGTCTAATAATCTAATATGGTAACTTCTCATACCATGCAGCCTATCTAGCTAGACCAATTGTCCCGCAGTCGGCAGATACGGAATAATGCGTCGCCGCACACTTGTCGACCGCGGTCTGAAATAATATGATGTTCGGACGACGTACCGGTGGCGGTGGTTGCGACATCGCTTTGCTAGAGCTAGCGCATAAACCAAAATCCACAAGATTTTTAACGTGAGCCATGCACGCAAGAGACGTTCAAACCATGCAAGAAACGAGTTTCTTCAGGTCAATCTGGTGGGTATGGATCCTCAGAATCGATGGGTATGGTTATCAGTTGCAATAGTAGTTGTCCTCTAACTGTTTGAGCATTTGTAGTTTACCTTATCATGGACAGCAACACCGAAACTACTATCAATGCTTGATCACTGTCTGGTTCCAATCAAGGACATTATCTTCCTGTGATTGAAATGGCCAACCTAAAGTTCTAACACAACTCATGTAGTAATAGTTAATACTAATTCCTAACAGCCGCCGAGAGTTGTCATATAGTACATTACTTCGGTAGAGTCGATAAAAAAGAGTAATTAGGAATCATATGGTAATCTATGGCATACTCGAGTATCAGTAAGGCAATCAGGAATCATGTACTAGTAATTTATCAGAGTATACTCAAGTGAAGCAAAGCCAACCGCCGCAATGATCAAAAGGCGAGTTGTTTGTGTCGTAGCTAGGTTGTTCCGTTTCTGTATTGTGACTTCTATTAATCCCATAATAATCATCATGCAGGTTCTTGCCTAGAACTAGAATAGAAGCGTGAAACCATTTCTTTCTTTAATCTAAATTGCATTCATTATTGATGCTTCGATAGGAAAAGCACTTGCTTCTGTATAATAAAAAATCATGTGAGATTTAATCCTCTGTGGTCCACCTTCTTTTGTATTTGAATTGCTTCACCAGGCAAATCCTTCATAGTCCCCAAAGAAGAAAACAAGACAGCACATACCGAAATCATCGTGCTTGATAAAGGTTGGGAATGACAAGAATATGAATCGTACGTACTTATTTGGGGTCACTTCATTTCCATTTCTGAAATCAATCCCAGTGATGTATCGAAAGACATGTCCCCTTGTGCAAAAAGAGGTTATACTATAGTAGTATATGTTTAATTAAATCGACTGGTCCACTCTAGGGCCATGATATTTGTGCTTGCGCCACAAACCAAACCTTTTCAAGGTAGCTGAAACCAATCAACGATGATTAGATTCGTTGTGGCCGCGTCAAAGCTTGAACCCTTCTTCTTTACTCCTGGTTAATTAGCGCTGTCAGTCTAGCTAATCGAGCAAGCTGCCGCCAGATTAGCGCACCGTTAACCCGTCCCTTTCTTCTTTCTCCACGGACGGATCACAAGATGCCTGTGACTCGGATCGTACTGCGATCAGCAGAGCCTTTTCTGTCATGACGCAACACATGACTCTGCGATCTCTGCGAAAAAAAAAAGCAAAAGCCGAACGATAAAAAAAAAACAACTACTCATGAGTCACGATTCTCCCAAAAAGCGGGGCGAATAATACTGTGGTGCGCAGCTGCTGCCCGTGCCAAGCTCCTGGATCGGGGCGCCGTGTTCGTGTGGCCCGAGCGAGCTGCCTCGTGCATGCCGTCGCTCGCGGCGCCTAGTAAGATCGCTTGCGATGGTAACATCTCTGTTTTTTAGATCATGTACTCCTTAGATTGTAATACTTGCTCTTCTTCCTTAATGAATAACAGCGTTCCTGTCGCTTTTTTTAAAAAAAAAGCATAGCAGAACAGAACAGAACAGAACAGAACAGGAGAGTACAGGACACGAGAACGTGTCCTTGAAAGGACCTCGGTTTCATATCCTCCGATTGGGTTGGTGGCATCGTTTTATGCAAGAAAGAACAAGCGCCGGAAACGCTTGCCAAAACCGAGAATTATGAGGCCGGTTGCGCACCTACGTACATGCGTTCCAGTTGAACGCAATGAATGAAGAAGATCGACAGTGCACCGTGGTGATGCACGTATCATCACGCTAGACCTGTCGGGTGGGAGCTCCGTCGACATGTTTCTGGATACGGCATATAGGGGGAATGGTGGCGAGACGACGGTTCGCCGATCATGGAATGGCAGCGAATGGAGTGACGGTTCCTATTTCCTTCTCATTTTAGTTTTCAGATGAACTTACATTCTCTGGCAGTGTACTTCTCGATTTCTGTCATGTTCACTTTACTGCTTTATTAATATCAATGAAAAAAATCCCTTTTCGCAAAAAAAAAAAAAACTGTACAGTTTGTTGGGTTTGCATGATTCATAATTTTATTAACTCGTTCATGATCATGACTTTTGATAACCTTCTAACTTATTATGAAACGATTATTGCAATGCTATAAACTATATTACCCATGTCAAAAAGTCACCTCAACATTTAGTATTTATTCTATTCTAAATAGTATATGGGTCATACATGTCATCAAAATATATTGTTTACTTTGTTTTCAAAGGGTATGAGTAGTATTTTGGATTAGAAATTCTGGGATAGTATCCATCAAATTCCAACTATAGTGAAACTAATTGTGTTATCCATATGATATTTCTTCTTAGTCAAGTCACCATGTAAACAACTAGGGGCAAGTGCCCCATGTGAATAACACGGATTCACATATGTACCTATGCGTAAAGGAGGAATTGAACTATTAGACTTCTTCATATGGCTATGTCTGCATTGCTGAGTTTGGACTGACTGTCGATTGTGGTGTGTCCTTGATAGCCATAAGTTTATCCGTATCTTTTCATCGCTCTCTCTAAATATGCTTACATAGTACAAATCTGGTGAAGGATCCATGAACTCATGTAGGTTGGCGATATTCCACATTCACAGATGTCATCAACTTGTGAACATAAATACGATCTCACGTCCCTAGAGATTAATTGAAGTACAGTCTTTAACTCATGCTTCGTGACAGTCAGTTGGATGATATGAAAAGAAAGAAACGTGCGCGCTTTCAATGACAACTTCAGTAGCCTAGGGGAGACTCCCAACACCATTAGACAAACAGCCGCGGGCACAAGTTGAAGCAACTTTGGCCATGTTAGAAAAAAATAGTTATATATTACGTTTCTTAACGCAGTTGACCTGATGCTTTATGATTCACGCCATGTAAAAACTGCTGGCTTATTTTGAGCCTCTTCTTCTATAAAATTTTATATGCAAAGTTTTTTGTGTGTTTGCCAAAAAAAAAAGAATTATGTGCTTTTGCATTCTCTGTGCTGCTTCATTTTTATTTAAAAAAAAATCTCATGCACCAGTTGCAACTAATATATACCATCATAATTTTACAATACTATACTGTTATTTATTCTGATGATGATTTGTAGTTGCTTGAATATATGTGTTTTGTAAAAATATCATTAAAATGGCAAAAATCTGGTTCACTGTCGTTGTTTGAATTACTGATATTTTAATGATTGAAAAGATGTGTTGAGAAATCTGGTTTTCGACATGACTACATTGATAGGGAGCACCACCATAAAAGAAAAGTGCCACGCAAGCTGCTTCCAGATGCCCTTTCAAGTCGTCCATGGCGGACGACGACTACCAACGACCATCGCTAAATAGCGACCGGACGCAGTCATGCAGCCCGCCCCGTCGCCGAGTCAAAGCCGATCCATCCGTGCGTGCGTGCGCTCACCCGGCCGTCTGGCCGTAACCGTAAGCCCGTAACCACCAATTAATCGGTCACATGCGTCGGCAACTGTAGTTGATCCGGACAGACTCCACCTGAACCCTCCCCACGCGCTCTGGTCTCGTTCTCTAGATAACTGCTGCTCCTCTGAGTCCTCTCCCTGTACCAGCAGATCAGATCGGCGAGCACGTTCGCGTCGATCGCCGTGCGCGCTGCAAGATTCACCGGCTGCTGTTTCGTTTTTGTCCGGACGCTGCACGGTGCCAGCTCTCACGGTCACAGAATACGGGTGGCCGGCGGCATAGATTAACCGGTCGGCACGTACGGTGAGCAGGGTATTGCTGCATATGCGGCGATCCAGGATCCTCCATGATTTGATTGCCCGGGTAAAGCTCAGGATCACAGATCTAACACCTCTTCTAACCGCCTACAACATGTAGACTCCGTAACACTAATAAGCGGGAAAAAGGAAGCGTCACTGTCGGAGAAGGCGCGGTCACATGAGCCCGGAGGGATACTCGGGGGATTCGACGCCATGGAGGAATTATAATTGGGAAGGGAGCAGAGAAAGGTCGACACGAGGACGGACGGAAACTATCGCGAAACGGACGTGTTGTGATGTACTGATGTGACCGAGTCGTCTGTACGTGACGAAGGAAGGATGATGCTAGTATATTGCTTTGGCAGTTGTTGGGTGATCAAGTGTGAGCTTGGATACCGTAGGTGTTCAGCTACTTTTCTTTCTTTCTTTATTTTGAAAAAAAAAATCGAGAGAATTGTACTAGATATTCAACGACTTGCACTGCGATTCTTCGGCTGAATTTGGACCCGTTCTTCCTTTGAGGATTTTTTCTTTATCTTTGCTACGATCATCATATGATAGAGTCAACTGGTGGTATGTCATGGGCTCATGGCAGTTGGATGTTTACCTCAAACATGCATTGAATTCAAGCACAAAAAAAAAGATATACTTAATGAGTTATTCCTTTTGATTGCTGAAAACTCAAAAGAGACGAAAGTTTATAACGTTTTGTCAACTTTTTTTTTTTTTTGCGAAAGAGATGTCAACAGTACTTTGTCAACAATTCTGATAATGTTTAGTACAAAAAAGTATTGTCGTCTCAACATCATCAACCGAAACCAAAGGTCGTATCTACGTGGAAATAGTTAAATTCTACTAATAATTCTTTTTACTCTGCATGAAAATACAGATATATCCTTTTAGAAAAAAAAATTAAACAGGTCGATGTGCGCAAGCATATTATTGCGCAGAGCTTCAGCGTTTTATTGGGCAATTTAGGTTAGTAGAAATGATGTTGTTTTTTATAAATCTCATATTAAAACTTATATGCAGTTATTTTACATAGAAAACTCATTGGCTACCCTTCTACCCTTCTGGGGGCAACTGGAGAGGCATGAAAGAAGACAAGGAGAAAATAAAAACCACATGTCAAATGTTGGAGACAGTGGCAATGCAAATTTTCGTCGACCATGGATGAAAATTTAGCAATAGAATTTGCTTCTAATATCTTGTCATCCGAACTGTTTTGGATCGATGTAATTTTATTTGTAGGTAGACAGATGTGTTGTATAAGTTATAATAATGGGATGTAGCTTATTGCCAAGTAAAAGCCGGTACTTATTTCCATTTTCTTAAAAAAAATCCATAGAACCTTTTTTTTTTTTTTGAGGAGACCTTAGATCAACCAACTATGGTTGAGACGTCGTGGGGAATGGTACTCAAAATACGAGTGGCTCCTGCACTACACACAGAGGTACCCAATTAATTCAACACAAATGTTCCGGCCGGTTTTCAACCAATGGCAGCACGCAGGCTTTGAATAGACGTTCATACCACGTCTGAGTCGAGGATGCAAAAGTAGTATATTTGTACGAACAACAGCACCGTAGGTAGCAGTTTTGAAATCTATACTACTATGTAGCACTACTGTTGGATGAGAGCGACGACTACGACTACGGTAGTACTCCGGTGGCACGCCTAGTAATTGAACGGGCGTGCGGGGCTCGGGGGTAACGAGAGTTGCAGGTTTCCAGAGGCCAGAGACAATACACGACACGATAGGACGCCGACGAAACGCGAACGCCAACGTACACGTCGTGCCCGGCCGTGGCGGAAACGGGTCAACCACCACTTCCTCCTCCTCCCTCACCCGTCAAAGTGTTTTCCACGTCCCACTCGCGACCCCACACACGCGTGCGCTCTCCTCTCCCCATCGCAACAACACCACCGCCAACGTGACGTCCACCACAACACAACGCAGGACCCGATTTGTGCCCGCACGCACGCATATCTATTCCGCTTCCTCTCCATCGCCCGCCAGCGCGCGCGCAGTTTTTACACGCCGTGCCGGGATTCCGTTTCCAGTATTCTTCCACACGACACCACCAGCCCTGCTCTGCTTCGCTAGCCACCGCCGACCCAACAAAATACAAACAAGCCTCGCCATGCCGTCCATGGCGCCGCCCCAGCTATAAGCAGCAGCAGCAGCAGCAGCACCACGAGCCTCGCGCTGCCACCACCCACCAGCCTATTTTTACACGCGCGCGCGCGGCCGCCCTCATCCCGGTCCGCCGCCGTCTCCATATAGGTCCCCAGCGCACGCGCGCCGAGCGCTCACCTCATCCTCCTCCGCCCTTTTCCGCGCCTAGGTACTCCGCTTAGCGCGGGGCAGCGGGTCTCGGGCCGTGCATGCCGCCGTGACGACGACGAGCACCGCCATGAACGTCGCGGCGGCGGCCACGCAGCTCTGCGCCGGCGCCGCGCCGTCGCGGCGCCGCAAGGGGCTGGACCTGCGCTGGGCGCGCCTGCTCCGCCTCGCCGTCGTCAGCAGGGTGCTCCGCCTCGTGCGTGACCAGCTGCTCGCCTGCTCCACCTGCGGCGGCGGACGCGGGGGGAGGTACCGCCGCCTCGGCCCGCCCACAGTCCACGCCGCCGGGGCCGCGCCCTCACCGGTCGTCAGGGAGGAGGAGGACGGCGACGCGGCGGCGGACGTGGATGACGTCGTCAGCCTCAAGGTCAGCTTGCTCGGGGACTGCCAGATCGGCAAGACCAGCTTCATGGTAACTCATCCTTCTTCCTATGCCGCCCTTGTTCTTCTGCCCATGGACGAGTCGTAGCGCGCGGTGGTCCTACCTACCATTGCTGTGTTTAACAACTAAATTTTCGGTTAAGCTCTGAACCATCCACGCGTCTTCGTCGTCACGTTCTTGCTGCTGTTGACTTGCCTCGGCTCTGTAGTCTAATCTCAATGGAATGGAATCGTTTTGGTAGTGCGGTCATATCCGGTTCCATCAACTGGAACGACTCAAGGAACAATGATAATCTTTTGTCGAGTATTGAACATTGGTGTCTTTGTTCATCTGCAGGTCAAGTATGTGGGGAACGGGGACGAGCAGAACGGCTTACAGATGACCGGCCTGAATCTCATGGACAAGACCCTGGCCGTCCGGGGAGCCAGGATTGCCTACAGCATCTGGGATGTGGCAGGTAATTAACCGAGGCATACACACCACTGATGCAGCACCATTTCATTTTCTTCGCTGCTCACTTTGCCTCAAACCAAAAAACACTCTTTTTATTTTATGTCTTTTGTGGAATGGATGCAGGGGACAGCAAGTTCGTCGACCACATCCCGATCGCGTGCAAGGACGCCGTGGCGATATTGTACATGTTCGATCTCACCAGCCGGTGCACGCTTAATAAGTTAGTATTCGGACCATTTTTCAAACAAATTTCAGAGCAAATCATTACTTGGTTCTCATTGTTGGTTACTGTTTGATCTGTGCAGTATTATAGATTGGTACGAGAGGGCGAGGAAATGGAATAAGGTTGGTACATTTCTGTGTCGGCAGGTTCCTGTAGATTGCCTATTCCTTTGTGTTGCCTCCAATGTTGTAGTACTAGCTGATTATGCTGTGCTGAATCAACAATCAACATATGGGGAAAAAAAATTGTTCGTACAAACTCCTGCACACAGTTGTTTTTTAATAGTTCAATTAACAGTGAGTGGGTTGCCCACTTATATAATGGCATCCCTGCAGATGATCACTGTTTGCGACAATTCAACTACTCTGAGATCAGATTTGCTCATATGCTTTTAGCTTTCTTATTTACGAATATGCTTTGAGCTTTTATAGTAGTATACTATCTTTTAGCAGTGTGATTACAGATGAACAGTAACATCAATTTTGCTTGGTACTGTAACTCATAAATCCTTTTTTTTTCCTCTTTCCAATAGACGGCTATTCCAATCCTAATCGGGACAAAGTTCGACGACTTTGCCCAGCTTCCTCTTGAAATGCAATGGGCCATTGTTAACCAGGTGAGTAATAGTACGTTTTATTTAAATCGAGATGTTGTTCCTGGTTGCTTTGTTTCTTGGATACCTTCAGCATCTCCAACGTAGTTTTAGCTGTTCCTAGCATAGAAAGATGAGATTACTGCCTTGGTCATTACGAGGGGAGCTGTGTTGCACATGTTTGTTTCATCTGAAACGATGCAGCTTAACCAGGGTCAGAGGTTTTAAGCTTTGAGTGGGCCTTTTCGTGATTAGCAAGTGAGATTTAAAAACTACCCCAACCCATGACTAGAAACTGTAGTTGAATCTTTTTAGGTAATATAAAAAGATTTTGAGCTTCGTTCCCACATTCATAAATCCAAAGATTTCCAGTTTGGCGTTGCACCCCGCACGCATCTAGTGGGTTGATGATAACCGTGTGACAGGGACAAGAGGTCCCAAACGAAAACCTGAACCGAGTTCAGAGGACGAATTAAGACTCTGCTAATCGGAGAGCCCTGCCCTGCCCACTGTCGCACATTGAAGCCAGCGGGCCACAGTTTGATTAGAGACAGGTTTTTGAAGAACAAGTAGGCCCAAACTCGTGTCCAGGAGAAGAAAATTTCGCCGTGAACGACGACGAATCGAAGGGGGGTCAAATCATGAAAATTTGGCTTGGCCTTGTTCTCCATTTCTTGTCCACTTTGCTGCCAATTGGTACAGCTCCAAATTATACGTCAAGCTTGACTGTGGGCCTTCAGGCTACATGAGGTAGTTTGATGGTCACACCTCACCCGAAATGCCGAAAGTATCGACGGTTACACTGCAGCTAATCCAGAAAGACAAGTGGTTTCATACTTTCATGCCGTGTTTCTTTCATCAGTAACACTGATAGTGAAAACTAGTTAGGTAGCAGCTTATCAACAATTCAGTCTCTCATCTTTGCATTTGGACCGTTGCATATCGAGTTGTCATTATTGTGGTTGGATCGGTGCTACACGTACATTGTGCAAGAAAAACTGACGAAGCTTATTAACTGTTTGTCCTGATGGTCGGATGTGATTCTTTTTCTTTGTCAGGCCCGGGCATACGCAAGAGCGATGAAGGCGACCCTCTTCTTCTCCAGCGCGACGCACAACATCAACGTGAACAAGATCTTCAAGTTCATCACGGCCAAGCTCTTCAACCTGCCGTGGACCGTCGAGCGGAACCTCACCATCGGCGAGCCCATCATAGACTTCTGATGATGAGCCCGTGCAACGGTGCAAGTGCTACATACTAACTGGATACTAGGCAGCTGCAGCGACATGACCCCCTTTTCGTCCTCCTCGGGTCGAATCCATCTCCATCGTCTCCTGGCGCGGGACCCATGAGTGGATCGGACCAGCGAGAGAGCGATGACCATGCCCGTCGTCCTCGTCCTCATCTTGACGGCAGGGGATGGAGCAGGCAGAGATTCAGAGATGCCCTTTGTACATAGGTAACCGCGTGCCCTGACGCGCGAGAAAGGGGAAACCAACAACGAGGTGTGGTGTGGTGTGGTGTACCACCCCGTCTGTAACACCCGTCAGAGTGTATAGGAAGAGAATCATCCATGTTAATATATGCCCACTTTTGTTTTTCTTTACCTTTTTTTACGCGAACTAGCAGTCAGTGTGCCAGCACCCAGCAGCGTCCATGCTCTATGCAGGGTTGAGGATTGCGAGTTCAGTCCCAGCAGCTGCTCCACCCTTCACTGTTGAGGCGTGCACGTTTACGAATTTTGTAAGGAAAACGGAGGTCGTCCCGTCGGTACCATCGCCGCTGATGTTAGTGGACTACCAGTCTACGGTTGCTCTACCGACACGGCGACACTGGTACAAAATTTCTTTAATCAATAAATAAACAAAACGGAAAGAAAAAGGTAAAATCCGTCCAGCGTTTCCCCTGTTCCATCTGCGAGTTATTTGCCGTCGTCTTCTTCCATTCCATCACAACTTTATTTTTCCTGTCTGGTCATCTGGTGTCTGCAATTCCTCGCAAAAAAAAATAATAAAAAAACTGGTGTCTGCAATTCTGGATGCCGTTACGCACCACGGACCAAAGTCGCTGTCCGCGTGAGTGCACGAGACTGAACTGGAATTTTACCGACCCATTTCGGCCATAAAACGGACGGCCCATGTCTTATCTGATCGAGAGAAAAAAGAACAGTTCATATGGCCCGTCATGCACATGTGAACTAGCCCGTAAACACGAACCAAGGCCGTAAATCGGTAAGCTCACATCCTAATTACAGGCCCATAGATCCACACGGCCCAAATGCTCACCCACGAAGGAAACCCTAGCCCGTGAGCGGGGTCGGCAGGATAAAATCGCACATCTCTTCCTCGCCGCCGCCACTCGCCGCAATTTCTCTTGCCAGGTAGGGAGCACGCAGCCGAAGCGCTAGGAGCCCCGGCCTCCCTCCGCCGCCAAAATGGTAAGGGTCCTTCCGTCCCCATCTCCCTCTTTCTCTGCCCTTCTCTCTGCTTCTCGGAGATCCGTGTTTTCTCCGCTTTGCTTTGCTCGATTGGTGCGTGGATTCGAGTTGTAATCAGAGCGAGGTGTCTGTTATGAGGGTCTTGAGTTGTGGGTACGGGTACTGCTCCGACTAATTCTAGAGTGGCTAGCGGATTCGGTCTCGGGGTGTGATGGTCGCTCGGTTGTAACTTGGTAGTTATGGTCTCTCGATTACCCACGGTATAGTTGGATAGAACTTGGTTGAGCAAATTATATGATCTATGAATGGGTGAGTAGTCGCTTTTTTCAAAGATCTGCTAGGTCTGTATCTGTATTGGCGATCTGTTAGTTCAACATTTTGATTTTTAGATGCAGAATTAGGAGATTTAAGTTTACACATTACAGTCATTTTGCGCATGTTACCTCTGCACTGCACAGCTTTGTTTGTACTGTAACAAATAGCACTTCTCAGTATCTTATAGGTGAAGCCTGTAGGTTCTATTAAATAAAGTTTGTCTGAGTAGTGATATCAACGTTGTATCGACTGAGAGTTAAATCATAGCATTCTAGTATCAGGATGGAGCAGTGAACATCTTAGCTTGCTGTATCATGTTACGAGCAGATTATTCCATTTGTAGTCCTTGGCATTTTCAGCTGAATATGCATCTTCCTTATGCTGTTACTTCTGTAATCTGTTGTAATGTTCCATATAATGACTTACAGGTAGTTATTTTTATTAAAAATCTGTTGTCCTTTTACTTACCGATGCATTGATGTGTTTGTGTTCTTTTGTTCCAAATGTTTCTTGTCTGGTATTTGAATTCATGGGTCCTATGATGGCATGAAATCTTTGAGACCTGATCATCCTTATGATGACAACCATAAGCATTTTTCTGAGGACCCTATCAAAGTTTGAACTGAAGTTTATGTAGTATATGTCTGCTGTTTCTTGAAAATCTGCTGTTACAGCTGCTATGGCTTGCTGACCTATGGCCTCCTTTTTGTCAAGATGTTTTGTAAACGCATTGTCATTTTTTTTTTCAGGTGAACGTTCCTAAGACCAAGAAAACCTACTGCAAGAACAAGGAGTGCAAGAAGCACACTCTCCACAAGGTCACTCAGTACAAGAAGGGTAAGGATAGCCTGTCTGCCCAGGGAAAGCGTCGTTATGACCGCAAGCAGTCAGGATATGGTGGTCAGACCAAGCCTGTCTTCCACAAGAAGGTATAGTTGATGCAATTGTCTGATCTGTGAATCTTATGCAGGTCTGTACAGTATGGATGTGTGAAGCAGTTCTCAAATTTGGGAATGTTGTCTGCATTTGTAACATCATGTATTGTCCCAATTTCAGGCTAAGACCACCAAGAAGATTGTGCTGAAGCTGCAGTGCCAGAGCTGCAAGCACTACTCCCAGCACGCCATCAAGGTACTCTTATCATTTCTTTTGAGATGGACTCTCTTCTTTAAAGCATTATTTCCATGTGTTTGCTCATTCTTTCTGATTCTAATTTGCAGAGGTGCAAGCATTTTGAGATTGGTGGAGACAAGAAGGGCAAGGGAACATCTCTCTTCTAAGCTGCTCATTACCTACCTGGACGCTTAAGTTGTGGGGCTCTTGATACTTTTCGTCCAATGTCTATGTTACTAGGAGTTTAAAAGCAGACTGTGCTATGTATTCAAATTCCAATGTCTGACAATTACTACTGAGGATTGGTCGACTTTTGCCTAAATGAAGTT
This sequence comes from Eleusine coracana subsp. coracana, assembly GCA_032690845.1. Classification (NCBI taxonomy): domain Eukaryota; kingdom Viridiplantae; phylum Streptophyta; class Magnoliopsida; order Poales; family Poaceae; genus Eleusine; species Eleusine coracana. The sequence goes on from CM064430.1 coordinate 48,760,768, forward strand.
TTGTAGCTGGTATGCCCGGTGTTCTGTGCTGGTTTTTGCTCTTTCTGACCTTGTTTGTGGAAGATGTCTTCTGATATTGATCTTGCAGACCCGCTAATGGTGTACGAGAAGTATGTTTGAGTTTGTGTGGATCTGTGCATTTAGTTTGGTATTCGTGAAGCTTACGTGTAGTTCTGTAATTGATCAAAGCCCAGGCAGAAAAGCTCTTACTCATCTGTTAGTTTTGTCATGAGATCTCGCCTGTGGTGGCAGGGCCCTGAACCTGCGTTGGGCAAAATCTGGCTCATCTGCTCTCCTAATCTCTATAAATATCAAGCCCACGTCCATTGTTACTTGGAAGGTGTTTGATGAAGTGTGAAACGTCCAAGCTGTTTCATCTGAAAGCCTGTAAGGGAAACATTAGCAAGAAAAACTGTGAATTCACAACCCGGAGCCAAAATGCAACCCCAAGAACTTTTTGTTATTTTCTTTCTACATCTCGTGATCACCCCTTCAGTTGACCGGAGGAGGTAACATCCCATGCGCAGATCCATCGGAGGCGGAGGGAACACAGGGGAAGAGCTCTAACCCAAGCCTTGAATTTGAGGCGAAATTTTTAAACCTTAGTAGAAACATTTTTGAATCGAATTGATTAGATTGACGATGTTTTTAAATGAGTTGAACTTTTTAAATTGACCTAAGTTTCTATTAATGGAAGTACTATCAAGGTGTACGGTAATGTTTGGATTAGTAGCTTTCGAAGTACTACACGTAAATAAACAGCGGGGTTTGGATGGCGATAAGTACACAATACTAACAGAAATTTCCTCTGAAAAAATAGGCAATCACCACTTATGATCTCCTCGATCAAGCCAACAACGGTTCATTTTCCTTGCAAAGTGGCACACCTATGTAATTGCACCCAAAAGTAGCATTGATGTTGACGACGAGGGAGGGACATAGAAGTTCTTTCTAATGATGTGTACTGGTTGGTTGTCCTAATGATAAAAATTCTTTACCTATTGGGTCTTTTGACCTTTAAATTTAGAACTGGCCAGTGTCCATTGACCTTTCAATCACTAAAAAGCTGTTTTAGAATCAGGAATACCTCGTGTTCTGTTTCGAGTTTGGTGTTTAGACAATGGTGGTCTCGCTTCATTTGTTTAATATGTTTTGTCGTTAGAAACTTATTTGGTATGGAGTAATAATTCCTGGTGCCATTTCAGAAAAAATAAGACGGTTATATAACTTTTAACTAAAAATTGGTTGGTATCCTCTGCCTCCAAAATCTTCCAAGTTCCAAAAGCATACTGGCTGACTGCCATTAATCTCAGAAGTCAGAGCGCATATAAGATCCTGCAATGCACGTTGTAAAGCATGGCTACTTTGCTTACTGGAACGCAGCTTAACAAAACTAGGGCACGTTTATATGACTGTAAACGACGTCAACGGAGTGCTATCGTATTGTATGACTTGTATCTTTTGAAAAGCATGAAAGGAACGCCTGAACTGGAAACCAAATGCGACGGCCTTAAGAGAAGTAAAAGGTTGTTCTTAGGTCAAAAAGAGAGGGTATATGCTGCGAGCGAGTCTGCGACAATGATATATGTCAGTGGCACCAAAAGCTGAGCAGCAAACTCTGCCAAGCCGAGGGCTGTAGATCAGCAGCTATGCTCCAATGCTGAATCTATCGCAAAGATCTCAGTGTGCAAATTGCCCTACGCCTCCCATCAAGCCATGCTCCCCTGTATCTGTCAGCCGCAAGAAAACAAATATGGGTCACCGGAGCATATGGCTCTTCGCCCTTGTGAAACACTGATACATGACAAATGAAAAGGCCACTGATGCATTCTGAACCACGCATTCTTGGGACCGCAGAATTTGGGGGCAACAAAAGGGTCGAGCAAAATTTGATAGTTTTATTTAGATGGATCCATCTCTCTCTACATCATCAACATAGTCATATAAAACACAAAGAAATAAGGAACTCCAGAGCACTGGAAGCTAGGCCTATTAGAAAACATAAAAAAGGATCTAATGTATTATACAAGGGGTCCTTAGATGTGCTCATTAGTCATAAGTTGCTATATTTGAGCACCAAGTCGATTTGCGCGATGTACCGAGACGGTTTCCATGTCGAGGCCTTACTGCTTAGCCTGCAAATGGTAAACCATTTTGTTAGAATTAAGTTGTGAAATGGTGCCTTGATGGTAGGCATGATGAATTCAAATGAAACGTGGGAAATTACCTGGGAGTAGATGAAAGTTCCAAGGATGGCGATGGCGGCTCCGAGCGCGTTGATGGGTTGGACCGGTGTGTGGAAGATGATGATGGAGGCGACAATGACAGAAATCCTCTTCATGGTGTTGCCGACGCTGAATGTCAGCGGCGAGATCTCATCCAACGACATGTAGGACACTTGGTTGTATAGGTGGTAGAACACACTCTGCGCCGCCACCCACCTACGACCATTTGAGAAATTGTTAGCCACATGAATCAGACTGAATTATCATGGAAATATCAACGTTTCCTCTCAGAACGAACTGAAGGATTCAGACCAGAGAATTCATATCTTGCTACCATTTTCTGTCCCTACGCAGGGAAGTGCACTTTTGGGAAGCAATGCTAATAAATATACAGCTTTTAGTCAGATACTTGTGAGATATATGACACATATAAATGGGTCATAGACTTTTCATAATCCTGTGGCGTTTAGGTATCTCAAGTACAATTTTTTTTTGCAAATTACTATTTTGGTAACTGATTAAGCACTTGAAATTTCTTATTAGCAAAGAATTAATCTCCCAATGGCATGTTTATCAGAGTGGAATGCTACGTGAATAGTACAAGAAGCATGTGAGCTCACCAGACGAAGTTGGGACCGATCTCGGCGACTGCTTTCTGCCAACCTGCAGCCCACACCTTGGGCCCCTCCATGGCGAAGGCGAAGGGGAGGAGGATCACCAGTGAGAGTATGGAGAGGCAGGCGTAGTAGTTCATCCCGCTGACCGACTTGCCCTTCATCCCCTTCTTGGAGAAAATGTTGCGGAAGACGAAAGCGAGGTTTGAGATCATTGCCCCCATGAATCCTGCAATGTTCGGAGTAGAGATGTCAATCAGACTGACAAGGTATCAAATTTATAAAATAAATTAGTTTTTTTCCTCTTAATTGGTGCTTAAATCTGTATGCAGTTTCATTAGAGTTATTACTATTGAAAATATCTTTGGCACGAAAAGTGCAGATACAATCAGTTGTGATATTTTTCATGTATCTTCTGTAAGTATCTCCGAGATTAATTCAGGAAAATGGGGATAATTTGAATGTCACTCACCAATCATGTTGAAATTGAGCTCGGTGACGGCGGCGAGGGCGCATCCACCGATGATGGGGAGGAGGGAGAAGTAGACCGGCGCCGGAAAGTGCTCGCCAAGGAAGAACCTTGAGACGAGCACGCTGAACGCCGGCTCACTGCTCTTGATGATGTGCGTGAACGAGACGGCCACCTTGGCCATGCTCACCGTCGCGGCGACGTGCCCGATGGTGTGCGCGATCGCCACCTGCTCGGACGGAACAATTCGAGGCGCGTCAGGACAGAGTAATCCAATCACCCCCCAAGAACAGAGGCACAGAGCACTCTGAATAATAAATCCTTAATGGAAGGCTGTCAGGTGTCAGTGATTACTTACCGGCGCGAGCGACTTCCAGAAATCGAGGTCGGTATCTGGCGCCTCGGCGATCCTGGTGGCCCAGGACGCGAGCATGATGGCTGAGCCGGCGGCGAGCGCCAGCGTGGAGGTGAGCCACGGGTATGGGAACGCGTTGAGCACTTTTTTGTTGTAGATGTTGAAGATAACGTTCAGCGCCCACCACGTGGCGAAGTAAACACCGATCTTGGCGCGCCGCGCGGTCTCCGCGGGCGCCGCGACCTCCACGGGCCGGGAGCCGTCGGCGGTGGCGGACGGCGGCGCGGCGCCGCGGTCGTTGCGGGCGGCGGAGACGACGAAGAGCGGGTCCTGCTGGCGGTACAGGGGCCGCGCGGCGAGGGAGAGCGGGCGCCGGGGGACGGCGGCGGGGAGGGGAGGGAGGTGGAGGGGCTTGAAGGCCGCCGGCTTGGATGTGGCCGCGGCGGCGGCAGCGGCGGAGGGCTTGACGGAGGCGGCGGCGGCAAGCATTTTCGCGGCGAGGTTGGGGCTGGCGAGTGTCTCGGGTTTTGTCGGAGGGTGGTAGAGAGAGAGGGCGCCTGTTCTGCGGCTGCTGTTGTGTGGTGTGTGATGGTCTGATGGCAGGGGAATGGTGATGAGGGAGGTATTTATAGGGCAGCCCGCGAAGGAGAAGGGAGGCGGTTTCCGATTTTGGGTCCTCCTTCTCCTGCGTCTTCCCAGATCTTTTCTTTTCACCATGGAGTTGGGTTTTTATTTTTCTCTCACTGTAATCTGATTCTTTTTTTATTAAAATGTTTTTCTATTTTCTGAAGAAAATGTATTCTTACTTTACAGCTCTATAATTTACCGGATGTTTTTATTGATCCGTTTTGTCATGCATTTTACTCTTATTACTTTTCCTCTTTGAGGTTTTGTGCTTGATTCATCTATTGTACACTTTCTTGATGCATATAGCTATATAATAGTACTTGTATGAAAATGTGACATTTAATTTTCGTGTTTCTTCAATTTAACTATGGACTGATACATCGATCATTGTTAATTGTTACTCTCTCCGGACTTCTTTCCTAACATCAATGCTACTTCGAACTAATTGTCATGTCCTAACAACAACAACAAAAAACATCTGGAGAAAGTATATGTACATAGTTTAAAATTTTATGTTACCATTAAGATTGATTTGTTTCTAGTAATATCTTCTATGTACACTAAAAATGTGTTTCTCGTATAGAGTTATATTAAAATAGGTTACTCCTAAAAACATTGAAATTGCTTAAAGTATTATTCCCACAAAATGAAAGCAAGTAGAGATTGCTACCTTTTTGTCACCATGTGATTTTTGCGTGCTTCTGATGTAGACTATGAGTCGCGACAAGCAGCATGAACATACATTACGAGTAATTCAACACGTTCGAAAGAATTGACAATAGAATTTTCCGAGACAATTCGCAGTTGAGTTTTTCTTTGGTCATCAGACACATGGTAGGCTTCATTTGGCTGCAGCAGCCTAAGACCTGTACTATAGCCAAGTGGCTTCTCCCCCAATTCAAAACCATGGTTAGACTTTTTAGGTGGGAAAGGTATTAATATCTCTGTAACTTCGAAAATACAAATTCTCTGTATATACAAGCATGAAAGCATTCGATTTTGCGTGTTGTTATAACAGACCCATCAATGGAAAGCGCCCGATCGAGGACGCAGCTGCGGAAGAACTTCCTTTGGTCTGTGATACTGAAGTTGGGAAGAAGAGTGGTTAGTAGGCTGGTTGGTGTCAGTATGTCAGATACGTGCACCAGATTTTCAGCGGAAAAGGACGCCCTACAAGAGTACAAACTCCTTCCTACCGTGGCTCGACGGGCGACGGCCCGCAGCAGGTCAGACTTGTCAACAACGAGTGATGCCTGTTGCCGGCATTCGCATATTCGCTCGGTTTGGGGGAAGCTCGTCGCTCTGCTGCGTGCTCATCTGACGATCGAGAGAGGCGATCGCTCGCTAACTCGCTGGTTATTGTGCCGTGTGGTTACCTTGCTCTAGCTGTCGCTGCAGCAACGCCAGCACGCTCGGCTTCACGCCTGGGCTGGACGGACGCCCGGAGTTGCAAATGACGCCAACGACGCGGGGCTCCTCGAGTGTCCCCATCCGTCCGGTAGTGGGCCCTCCCCTGTCGGCCTGGCCCTGCGCGTCCTCGGCCTCCTCGTGACCGTCGGTTCGATCTCACTCCCCCCCACCGCGCGGGCCCCGCGACCCGGCCCGGCGCGAGATACGCGTTCCGCGGCCGAGCGCGGGCGCGGCCCCGCGGGTGGCAGGCGAGACCCGCGCCGGCAGGGTACAAGCGCTCCTCCACCGTTGGTTGCGATCCCGGTCGGGGCCACGTGATGCCGCGCCCGTTTGTTGGGATCCTCTCGCCCGGCGGCGAAAGATTTTTCGCGCGGCCGAGGACGTCCCGGCTACCCCGATCGATCCGCGCGCGATCTCTGTCAGCTGTGACTGAGATACTGAGATCGATCGGAGGTCGTCGGTTCCATCAGGGGAACAGAACGAGGGGCTGGTGGCCGACGGTCTAGTTGCCAATTTGATCGATCGCGCTTATTGCTTCCTCGCGCTATTGCTTGCATGCGATCGATGGTGAGTTGGCGCGCCGCGACCGCCGCAGGGTTCCGCGACTCGGGGGAATCCGGGAATATGTCACTCCGGGGTTTGCAGCGTACGGACAAGATCACAACTTGCGATCTCGGGCCACTGTCACACGTTTGAGCAGACATTTTTTAATTAAAGAAAAATCTGTAGTACAGAATGTGTGAGGTTTATGTAGGGTTCACGACTTCTCTCACGCGGAGTGAAAAAGATCCAAGGCCAGGTTTCATATCAATGTCATACGCCATCTCTATAGATGCATCCCTTTGGGATAATGTAACCCGCAAGACCTTGGTGAAAGAGAACACAAAACTAGACATTTGAAGCAGGATTGTGCGCCCCAAATCTAACGATTGTGATATTCATCTGAATTTGTTGAGAACAACAATTAGTTAATTTATCGAGAACAACGATGGTGAGTTGGCAAGCCATGAGCACCGTAAGCCTGCAAAACCATGAGATCCTGAAATGTACATGTCACGCTAGAATCTGCAACGTACATCCAAAATCACAGTTGCAATGACACAAGTGTCATATGTTTGAGTATTTTTCTCTTCTGACATTTTTTTTTTGTAAAATGAGGTAGGTTCATGTAGGGTTCAAAACTTATCTCATGTCTTGGATGAAGAAGATCCAAATATATCTTAAGGTTGCATATCAATATCATGCACCATGTATACATCTTTTTGGGATGTGACGGGCAATGCCGCGGTTGAGGGAGAATACAAAATCTAGGCCATGTATACAATGAGTGGGCTAGGGTTCAAGAGCTCTCTCACGTGGAGTGAAAAAGATCTGAGCCAGCCTCCATATCAATATCATGCTCTCATAGATGCATCCCTTTGGGATGATGTAACCCACAAGAGCACGATTGAGAAAGAACACACAACTAGGCGTTTGAAGCGGGATTGTGCTCTCTACATCTAGCAAATATGATGGCCGTCAAAATTTATCAAGAAGAACAATTGATTAATTTGCCAAGAATAGCGATTGTGAGTTGGTGAGCCATTAGAACCGCAGGGCTGCAATACCATGGGAATCCTGAGATGTGCATGTCACGCTAGAGTTTGCAGCGTACGGCCAAGATTGCAGTGTCATGCCAGAATTAGCAATGTTCCAAGATCGAACTTGTGGTCATGCGTGAGTGTCAGCTTTTGAGCAATCATTTTTTAAATAAAGAAACAATGTGAAATTTGTGAGATTTATGTAGGGTTCATGAGCAGCCCCAAGCACGGTCCAAAAGATCTAGAGGTACCTCAGGTTGTATATCAATATCGTATGGGATGGGGATTGTTGACACATATAAGGGCAGGCGGACTCAAAAGGTTGTGCATAAAAATGAGTCACACGAGTTTGAGGTTGCAAATTTTAATCAATAACTTACAGTTTCCATATTTGGATTTGTATTGCACGTCATTTAACTTTTTTTATCCATTCCTTAATCTCAAGATACACATGTTTTGTTTTGCAATTTTACCAACCACACAATTCTTTCATGCAGGGTTAAAAAGATCCGGGCTAGGTTCCATATTTATATCATGCTCCCATAAATGCATCCCTTTGGGATGATGTAACCCGCAAGAGGCGGTTGAGAGAGAACACAAAGCTAGGTGTTTTAAAGGGGCTTATGCTCTATAAATCTAATGATTGTGATCTTTGTATATATTTGTCGTAAACAATAATATGTTGGTTTCTCGAGAACAACAATGATGAGTTGGTGAGCCATGAGAACTGCAAGCTGCAAAACCATGGGAATCCTAAAATGTGCATATGATGCTAGAGTTTGTAGTGTACGTCCAATCAGAGTTGCAATTACGCAAGTGTACACATGTTTGAGCATTCATTTAATTTCTTTTCAAAAAAATATTGTAAATTGAGATCGATTTATGTAGGGTTCAAAACTTCTCTCATGTCCATGGTGAAGAAGATCCAAGGATACCTAAGGATGCATATCAATATCATGCACCTTGTATACATCCCTTTGGAATGTGACCGGCAAGACCACGGTTGAGGGAGAACATAAAATTTAGGCCATGTATAGAATAACTGGGTTTATATAGGGCTCAAGAACTCTCTCATGCAGGGATAAAAAAGATCATGAGATTGATAACTCAGGTTGCATATAAATATCATGCTCAATATGTATGTCCATTTGAGATTGGGATCGGAAAGAGCACAGTTAAGGAAGAACAAAAAAAGTTAGGCATTTGGGATTAATCAATTATTTGTATCCCAATCTCTTCAACTTTTAACTGATCCATTCCTTAAACTTGGAATATAAACGCTTGATTCATTAACAATTACTAACCACAAGTCCGTGCTTGGCGGATTGCACTTTGTAAAGCTAGTGATTGTGATTATTATTCTATTTGTCAAGAGTAATGATTGATTGGTCTATTGAGAATAACGATCATGAGTTGGCCAGCGGTGAGCACCACCAGGCTCCAGGAATGTGTCATACCAGAGTTTACAACGTGCATTCAAGATCACACTTGTGGTCATGTGTGAGTTTCATGTTTTGAGCAATCATTTATTTTTTAGAAAAAGAAGAAACAATGTGAAATGGGTAGGTTTATGCATGATCAAAAATATCTAGAGGTAACTCAGGTTGCATATCAATATCGTGCAGGAGAACTCAAAACATGAAGAGGTAACTTTTGAGTTCTTCTAGAGGTAACTTTTGAGTTCTTCTACCCTTATATGGGACTAGAGACCTATATAAGGGTAGAAGAACTCAAAAGTTTGTGAGTTTGGGGTTGCAAATTTTAATCAATAATTTACAGTTCCCATGTTTGTATTTGCATTCCATGTCATCAAATTTTTTCATTTATCCAATCCTTCCTTAACCTTGGAATACACATGTTTTGTTTTGAAATTTTACCAACCACAACTCACTACTTGTCAAATTGCTCCTTGTAAAGCTAGTGATTGTGATCGTTATTTTAATTTGTCGAGAACAATGACTATGAGTTGGCAAAAGATGAGCACCATAGGATTTCTAGGCTCAAGGTAGTCATCGAATGTGTTATTCTAGAGTTTGCAACGTATGTCCAAAATCATAGTTGTGAGTGTCATATGTTTGTAATATATGTAACATGTGAGGTTTATGTAGGGTTCAAGTGCTCTCTCAGAAGCATCAAGAAGATCCAGGGGTACTCAAGTTGCATATCAATATCACGGTCTATGTATATGCCCTTATGAGATGTGACCCGCTAAGGCACGGTTGAGAGAGAACACACAAAAGTTAGGAAATAATGAAGCCACCATATCACACAAAAGTTGGAATGATGTAACCCACAAGATGTGGTGAGAGAGAACACAAAAGTAGACCGTTTGAAGCAGGAGTGTGCGTTCCAAATCTAGCAATTGTGATCTTCATCTGCATTTGTTGAGAACAACAAGTAGTTAATTTACCGAGAACAATGGCCGTGAGTTGGCAAGCCATGAGCACCACAGGCCTGCAAAACCATGGGAATCTTGAAATGTGCATGCTACGCTAGAGTTTGTAACATACGTCCAAGATCACAGTTGCAATTGCGCAAGTGTCACATGTTTGAGTATTTGTTTCTTTTGAATTTTTTTTTTTGTAAAATGAGGTGGGTATATGTAGGGTTCAAAACTTCTCTCATGTCCAGGGTGAAGAAGATCCAATTATATCTTAGGTTGCATATCAATATCGTGCACCATGTATACATCCCTTTGGGATGTGACCGGCAATGCCACGGTTGAGGGAGAACACAAAATCTTGGCCATGTATACAATGAATGGGTTCAAGAGCTCTCTCACAAGGGGGTGAAAAAGATCCGGGCCATGTTCCATATCAATATCATGCTCTCATAGATACATCCCTTTGGGATGATGTAACTCGTAAGAGCACGATTGAGAAAGAACCACAACTACATCTAGCAAATATGATGGTCATCGGAATTTGTCAAGAATAACAATCAATTAGTTTGCCAAGAATAGCGATCGTGAGTTGGCGAGCCACGAGAACCACAGGGCTACAAAACCATGGGAATCCTAAGATGTGCATGTCACACTAGAGTTTGCAGCGTACGACCAAGATCACAGTGTCATGCAAGAATTTGCAACTTTCCAAGATCGAACTTATGGTCATGTGTGAGTGTCACATTTTGAGCAATCATTTTATTTTTTAAAAAAGAAGAAACAATATGAAATGGGTGAGATTTATGTAGGGTTCATGAGCTCCCCCAAGCATGGTCCACAAGATCTAGAGGTACCTCAGGTTGTATATCAATATCGTGCGGGATGGGGATTGGGGACACATATAAGGGAAGAAGGACTCAATAGGTTGAGCATAAAAAGTGATCCACGCGAGTTTGGGGTTGTAAATTTTAATGGATAATTTACAGTTTTCATGTTTGGATTTATATTGCACGTCATTCAATTCTTCTTTTACCGGTTCCTTAATTTTGGGATACACATGTTTTATTTTGCAATTATATCAACCACACAACTCACTATTGTTAAATTATGCTCTATAAAGCTAGCAATTGTGATCGTTATTTTAATTTGCCGAGAACAACAATCGTGAGTTGGCGAACAATGAGCACTGTAAGGCTTTGGGACTAGAGGGGTCGTGAAATAATGTGTTACACCATAGGTTGCGGCATACGTCCAAAATCATAGTTGTGATCACAGGCGAGTGTCACATGTTTGAACCCTTTTTTTTATAGTGTAATACATGAGAGTTTTATGTAGGGTTCAAGTGCTATCTCAGTCCCAGCAGAGTCAATAAGATCCAGGGGTACTCAAATTGCATATCAATGTCATGCTCCATGTACACGTCCCTTTGGGATGTGACCCGCTAGGGCATGTACGGTTGAGAGAGAACACACAAAAGTTAGGCAATAATGAAGCCACTCTATCAGCCTGGCATTGCAAAGTCGATTGCTTATAGATTCCCTGTTTGGATTTCAATTCTACTTCCTTCGGCTTTTAACTGAACATGTCTGGTTGCACAATTACAAACGGCAGCTTACTGTCCCCGCTTGTCGGATTGTGCTCTGTATGTAGACCTAAGCTAGCAATCGTGGGCGTCGTTTTGTGGAGAAGAAGGAGCAAAATTGGTTAATTTGTCCGGAAGCTGTATTATTAACCCGCGTAGCAGCAACAGATACAGAAACAAGATAGTGCATTATTTGAGCGAGCTCGGCCGACCTGTGTACCGACGCATAGTAACAGTGATAATGGTGCACACGTCCAGTTGTCCCCACAGCTAGATCGGGCTCGGGCTCACGCTAGGTCGCTAACCGTGTCACATGCTAGCCCAGTGCCGTGTCTAGCTCAACGTACAGTACAGAGCAAGCCACCAAATCGTCCTCGTTGCCTGCAGTTCGCACATGCACCTAGCACGGGTCGCGGGCACACGCGTCTCGCAAAGTTTTTGTTCGATTCCGAGGTGCGCGCTTGGCTAGGAGATTTTTTTGCTTCCGCTTCTCCTCGCCTTGTGCCCGTCACCATTCACCAGAAAGCCAGGTCGATCGGTACAGGCCGTCACCATTCTCCAGTGCAAGGTTTCCCCGTTCTTCGCGGCGCCCTCGAGACGTTCCCTGCGCGGTGCGACGAGGCCGGCTGGCCGGACACGAGCGAGTTTCCACTTCCGGGCGCCGCGGCCTGTGTTGATGAGCTTGGAGACCGGTTTTTGATCGATCGATCGATCTACTAGTTGTTGCTTCTATTCCAACGTCCGGACTCGGGGGGGCGCTTCAATTCGATCTGTGGGTTGCGTCAAGGCGTCATATGTCAGCAGCGCGCGCGCGTCCATATGCAAGATTCGCACGTCGTGGTCGCATGCGTCACGTCCCGATCGGTTTCGTCTCGTTACAAAAATGATACTTATTCTCCTACGGTAAAAAAAAAAAAAAATGAGTGAGGTTTATGTAGGGTTCACGCACGGTCAAGACCTCGAGGGCCAGGAGCTAGCTACCTCAGATACTGGATACTCCTGCACATATCACGCTCGCTCCTTTCTCCTCCATACACCATGCGACGAGTTCCTCCCAACTTGACGGCTGGCAAAATCACGAGACGGGACCCACAAAGGCTACACCATCTCGATTGAGAAAGAGGAATCACGACCGATCGATCGGGTCTAGGTACATGCAAACAACACGGCGGGCGTGGAAACGTTGTTGATCGTATCTACGCCTGCACCTCCCTTCCGCTTGCCGTTGTTAGAAAGCATCAACATGCATCTGTTCGGTTCAGGTCTCTCTGATATAAGCTCATGAAACGGGGTGCACGCACTAGCTAGTACTGGCGGAACTGTCCCATGTCCAGCCGTGGAACAAGACCCTCAGCTACCCAGATGCCCAAGAAACGCCCACCCAATAGGCATAGATACATAGATACTGCGACGGGCGATGCGCCTCGGTTGCTCCAGGGGAGATCGCGCAGCCTTCGACAGTGCAGATCACTGAAACAAATGTAAGCCCTAAACTACTTTTATCCCCTACTAATCGTGTTTCTATGTCCTTAACCAGAGCAAAAAAAAATTGAATATGTAATTCGTCAAGGGACGGTACTGAATACTGATGATAGTTCTTTATTTAGTTTGTTGGAACTAATGATGAGTACCTTTTTTTCCCAGAGAATTATGGGACTTGCTAATTTTCAGCTGATTGAGCCATTAGATCTAGATCCAATAATTTATAATTATTATACAAATAACCTTACAAAAGAAAAATTAAAACACAAAGTAAACTTTCAACTGATTAAAAGTTAGAAAATATGGAGAATTATGGACTGGTCTGTTTACTCTTTTGTGAACTATCTTAGACTTTTGTGAACTGCAGAATTCCTTTGATATGTGTATGTGAGTACTAAAAATGCAGTACAAATTTTTTTCAACATAACAGTACGTTGACTATTCATTCTTGCCTGCATCTCCTCCTCCAGATTTCTTGTCCAATTCCGCCAGATCTACCGCCACGAGGTACACCGAAGCTAGAGAGCCCGGAGCTCTCCGCCGCCTGCTGAACCGTGCTCTGTAAATAAAACCTGTCGTTTCCACGAGAACAGCCCGTACCCGCATGCGAGCGAGCCTTGCCGACGTGCTGTACCTGATGTTCGTCAACAAGAGTCCCCCATGATCCCGCCTGCGGTGACCGATGGCAAGGCCAATGGACGCACAGCACCGGTAGGTAGCTCATGAGTCCCTCCCTCCCCCCCCCCCCCCCCCCCCCCCCCCCAGCCCTGGTCCGTGTCGCGTCTCGTCAATCGCTGTGCGCCGTTCGTCCAAACTCACCAACCCCTCCTCTCCTTCCCTTGCCTGCCCTGTAATTGTAACTCCTCGTCGGCTAGCTCCCAGCCGCCATGCGCTGTCGCTGCGCAGGCTTTGTTCGCTTCCCGGGCGCCCGGAGATTTTTCGCCGATCACCACCGGACCCCTCCACGGTCCACACGCGCACGGTGTTGTCGCATTACGTGCACGATTTCCCCGTTTTGCTCAGCGCCTGTGCACGCAGGGGGCAGGTGGCGGGCTCCCGCGCACGGCCGGCGTCCACGCGCATGTGCAGTGCAAGGGTCCAGCCGTCGTCTGTGTGCGTCGCGGATCCGAGGAAGAGGGCTATGGCGTGCCGTGCATGCCGCATTCTCGCGCGACACGACGAGCCTACGTGGGCTGGAGTCTAGCGGCAAGTGGCACCACCGGTTTTGACATTTTACGGATGGTAGATCTGGCCGGCCGTGCACGGAATGGTTGATCGGTACTACTACGTGTGGTAAGCCGCACACGTGTGAAAGATGATACTCCACTGATCGATGTCGTGTCAACTGATTCCCCGCACTTAGGTGGAGTGCGGGTTTTCTTCTGTTGAGAACGTGGTGATCAGTTTGGTCATCACCATCATATGGTGGGTTTCCTTGCTCCTGCTCTTCTCTACTCTATAAATTATAATCTCTGTATATCAATAAAGGACTACTGTTCATTTTACATCATTGTCTCCAGACTTTTACTCTAAACACGTTATCACGCACGCACTAACCACTGAGAATAGAGAAAGAGAGAAGGTCGCCGGAGTACTTGCCGGAGATCTCGTCGGAGTCCTCGCTGGTGAGTACCATGCCAGACCCCATCACTTACCGTTCTTCTTCTCCTCGTCCTTCTGCGCGGCCTGCAATCATGCCGTCGGAGGACCCACCGTGGCCGCCGCATCTTCTGCGGCCGCTATGGTCTTCACTTCAAAGGCCCCTTCCACCACAACTACTTCCACCAGAATGGTGGTGCTCGTCGTGGCAGAAGGGGTGGACGCCAGATCTACGGCCGTCCGCGAGGCCGACGGGCCCCCAACCGCCGCTACGGTTTTGGTGTCCAGCACCAGAACCATGATGCCGGCGTGAGGGACTTGGACCTCAACCGCTGACCTGGAGGAGATCCAGGGGTAGGACCGAGCACCCCAGCCCACCGCTGGAGTCCTCTGGTCCCCATCGACGTGCCGAGAGAGGCACGCCTGCCAACCCCGACATTGGCCGAGGAGCCCCGACTGATGTTCGGGACTCCGGTCGTTGCACCAGTTGGAACCGTCGTGGCCTCCTTCTCCACCACAGCACACACCGCTTCACCTTTCCTCCTCCATCTTCTGGTTCCGACCGGAGATGAGGGAGAGGAAGAGGAACCCGAGGAAGTGGAGATGGCCACAACCTCGTCGTCGTCGCCCTCTCCACCTCGCCGGAACGCACGCATGCGTGTCGGCGGCCGAGGGCGCCCAACCGCCAAGATAGCTTCACGGGCGGCAGATCCAGAGCCATCGACCCCGCCGGGCTTGCCGGACTTCGATTTCCTCGTCGCGGTGGAGCCGATGGGATCCGGAGAGGCGGGAGAACCGTCGGTGCCGATGCCTCATACCCCAAATGGGGGTCGCCTCCTCCACCGTCCCGCCCACATCGTCAGCACACCACCACGCTGCCCCGGAAGGGATCCCGGCGCATGGTCTGCAACGGCGAGGGCGGAGCCGCACTCCAACGGCGTCCTCCGTGAGGAGGATTCCCCGAGTCGCTAAGGTGGCTCTCCCGAAGCACGGGCTCGCCGGCGTGCGGGCTCGTGGGAAGGGGGGGGGGGAGGGGGGCGGCACACCAGAGCAGATGACCTCGCTGGCGCGCGCAAGCCCTCAACACGGGCGCGGACTCTTTGGATGCCCACGGCCTCGCCTGGCGCGGGCGTGTTGGTCGACGGCGGCGGCTGGAGCTACAGGTGGAGGCGGCGGGCCAAAGCAGCTGGAGGCAGCGGGCTAGAGCGGCTGGAGGCGATGGGCCTAAGTGGCTAGGAGGAGGCGGCGCCCGAGCTACAGCTGGATGCGGCGACTGGGAGCGGTTAACCGGTGGAAACTACCACTTTTATAGTGGCAACCGCTCCTGGCGGTTTGGGCCAGGCCGGAACCCCCCCCCCCCCTATCGGTGCATGGGTCGGGCCGAAACCACCCCCACGCGCGGGAGCAGGACGACGCTGCGAGGCCGAAAGGCCGGTTGGGCCGAAGCCCAGGTTTGCTTGGCCCAGCCGGCTGAGCAGCCTTGTATCCTGGTTGTTTTTCACATTGGCCCTTGAGTTCATGTGAATTACAGTCATTTTAGCTTTTAAATATTTTAGAGTTGTAAAAAATTTAGATTAGTCCCTAATCTTCCCTGTAATTGTGTGTAGTGTTGTTTTAGGTTGTAATATTTACTTTCCAGTCATGTACTGATGTGTAAATTATGTTGAATGGGTTCTTCCATGACATAATGAAGTGTTTAGATATGATGAATGGGTCCTCCCATGTCATGGTGTTGTGTTGCAATAGAGGATTATTTTTCTCTTGCATGATAATTCCATCTCATTAAGTAAGATATACTTAATTAGAGTAAAATGAAATAATAAACACTAACAACCTTTACATCATTTTGACTTACAATTGAGATTTATTTTTCTTGTAAGGTCACATTTAATTCAGAAAGAATGAAAATGATACACACAATATATTTTTACAACATGACTTGCAATTGAGAATTAGAGTTTCTTGCAGTAATATGCAAATGAAACTATATTTTCTTGCATATTTAAGATTTGCAATTGAGATTTATTTTTCTTGCAATAAGAGAATTTGCGATTGAGATTCTATTTCTTGCAAATTTCAAATGCAAAATTTAGTGTGACTACCTCCAATTTATTCTAAGAAACAAGTATTTCTCGAATATTTATGTTGAGGCATGAACACATAAGATAAATTTTTGCATGATTATTACAACGACACCATGATAGTTTTTGATTAAAAATCTCTGGTTTACCTATGTAGGTACTATGATGGCCAAAGAGTTTGAGGAGCTCGCTCAAGATGGCCGAAACTACCCCACATGGGCGATGGACGTCAAGATTGGCTTGGCTTCCCGTGGAATTTTACATGCACTCACTCCTCCTGCAGAGAGAGAGGCTGCACTGGATGATAGACTCAAGTATCAAGCCATGTACATCATAAGGCTGCACCCTCCACCAAGATCTCAAAGCTGAGTATGTGTTGGAGGAAGAACCAAGTACACTATACCTTTCTCTGAAAAATAGGTATGAACGACAGAAGGTAGTCATCCTGCCTGAGGCAAACCATGAATGGTCACACCTCCGTCTCCAGGATTTTAAATCCATTGGAGAATACAATCATGTTGTTCATAAAATCTGTGCCAAGTTGCGGTTTTATGAGAAGGAACCCACAGAGATGGAAAAGATTGAGAAGACTCTCAGCACTATGATTCCATCTGATAGGGTCTTACAACACCAGTACCGTACCAGGAATTACGCGACTTACTCTGAGTTGATCAATGATTTACTTCAGGCCGAGAATCACGATGAGCTCACCATGAAAAATCATCACCAACGTCCCGTTGGAAGTGTTCCTCTCCCTGAAGTTCATCATACTGCAAACAATTGAGAATGCATTATTGTATCCCGATTCCACCCGCATCCTATTGAGTTATAGAGATATCCGTAAGAATGGGTTACATGTGACAACCCACGAAGACAATAATGAGGAATTTCTCCTCATTACAAAAGAAAACGGATATGGCCATGATATTCTTGAAAGAATTCCTTCCTTACCGTCTGGATTGTACTACACATACATTAAACCTGTACCACATGTTGCATATAAGGTAATTTTCTAGAATATGGATGCATTCAAAACTTGGCATGAACGCCTTGGCCATCCCGGAGTCGAGATGATGAGGAAAATTATCAGCAATTCCATTGGTCATGATTTAAATAAGGCAAGATTCCCACAATCTTCGGATTTTATTTGCACTTCATGTGCAACGGGAAAGCTGATTTTAAGGCCATCACACCTTAAAATCCACTTGGAGCCACTTGACTTTCTTGAAAGAATTCAAGGAGACATATGTGGACCTATATAACCATTGTCTGGACCATTAAGGTATTTCATGGTTTTGATTGATGCATCTACACGATGGTCTCACGTGTGCCTATTATCCACACGAAACCGTGCATTTGCTAAAATTATTGCTCAAATCTTTAGATTGGGAGCAAATTTTCCTGAGCAACGGATTCGATCAATCCAAATGGACAATGCTGCAGAATTCTCCTCGAGAGCCTTCAATGATTATTGTATGGCTCAAGGAATAGAAGTTCAGCATTCAGTTCCATATGTCCATACGCAAAATGGTTTGGCTGAATCCCAAATTAAGAAGATCAAACTCATTGCAAGATCAATATTGCATAATTGCAATTTACCAATATCATGTTGGGGTTATGCGGCACTTCACGCTGCTGACTTGATACAATTACGTCCAACTGCATACCATAGTACTTCCCCTCTACAATTGGTACGTGGAAATGCACCTAGTATTTCTCATATGTGAAAATTTGGTTGCGCTGTGTACGTACCGATCTCACCACCTCAGCGTACCGCAATGGGCCCACATAGGAAATTGGGGATCTACGCGGGTTATAAATCTCCATCTTGAGCCCTTGAGTGGGGACCTATTTACGGCCCGGCACACTGATTATATCTTCAATGAAGATCATTTTTTGGCATTAGGGGGAGATTTTAAGTACCATAATGAATGCCAGGAAGTTAATTGGGATGCAGAAAGTGTCCC
This sequence comes from Eleusine coracana subsp. coracana, assembly GCA_032690845.1. NCBI lineage: Eukaryota > Viridiplantae > Streptophyta > Magnoliopsida > Poales > Poaceae > Eleusine > Eleusine coracana. The sequence continues at coordinate 48,779,142 of CM064430.1, forward strand.
AAATGCAGATCCACGTACTCAAGAGACTGAAATTCAAGTTCAAAAGATATTGATTTGCAATACATTGCAAACAATCTGCCAGATGCATTTACGGATTATAAAGGTGTCACAAAATCCTTGATTCCTGCTAGGAATGTGCCAAAAAGAGTGGAGGTACCAAATAAAATCATTCAACTCCCATCTCAAGAGAAGAGGGGGAGAAGTACGGCCACCAAGTAGGTTGATGTTTCTAGTAAACGTCCAAAGAAAGAGAGGACTACTAAGAAGGACAATGTGCCTAGTAGACATCGTCAGACGAAATCCTCCAAAGATGTAAATGCAAATCAACCTGAGGTTGAAAGACACCTTGAGTGTAGTATACACCCAGTGGACCCAGAGGTTCCACAACCTAGCTCGAATATGCACACTATTTTTGAAGCTGGGACACTAGAACGCCCTGACACACTCGTATTGGGAAATCATGAGGAGTCGCATGGGGTACAAGAAATTTCCATCCACTATATAGATACTGGAGAATCATATGATCGTAGAACTATGATTGTCGACACTTACTACTCAGCTACGGTTGCAGAAAATTTTCTGAATGATCCAGATCCTAAGACCATGGCAGAGTGTCGAAGACGCTCGGACTGGAATCAGTGGAAAGAAGCAATCGAGGCAGAGCTAGCCTCACTCAGATAAAGAGAGTATTTACCTCCATAATGTCTACACCTTTGAGAATCTTTCATGTGGGATTCAAATGGGTTTTTGTCCAAAAATGGAACGAGAATAATGAGGTGGTGAGGTACAAGACAAGGGTAGTAGCACAAGGGTTTACGCAGAGACCCGACATTGACTTCAATGAGACATTCTCCGATAATGAGTGGAATAACGTTCTGATACCTAATATCACTGGCAGTACAAAATCATCTGTCTATGCAATTGATAGATGTCGTGACCACATATCTCTATGGGTCACTAGATTCAGATATATACATGAGAGTTCCTGATAGAATTCCTGTACCGAATCAGAACGCAAATCACAACATGTATTGTGTGAAGCTGAAGAAGTCACTATATGGCTTAAAGCAGTCGGGACAAATATGGTACAACCGATTGAAGGAGTATCTTATGAAAAAAGGTTACTCTAACAATGATCATTGCCCATGTGTGTTTATAAAATAATCCTCTAAAGGGTTTTGCATCATATTGGTGTATGTCGATGATTTAAATATCATCGGAAATACAGAAGATGTTGAAGAAGCACGCAATCATCTAAAGACGAAATTTGAGATGAAGGATTTGGATAAAACCAAATTCTACTTGGGCTTACAACTCGAGCATCTCCCCACTGGAATTCTAATACACCAGTCTGCCTATACTTAGAAAATATTGGAGAAATTCAATATGGACAAAGCATATCCTACTAAAACCCCTATGGTTGTTAGAGCTTGATAAAGATAAGTTCCGACCAAGGGAGGAAGGAGATGAGATACTTGGATCTGAGGTCCCGTATCTCAGTGTCATTGGAGCGCTTATGTATCTTGCAAATTACACCATGCCTGATATTGTATTTGCAGTGAACTTACTAGCTAGGCATAGCGCCGCTCTTACCAAACGACATTGGGCTGGAGTAAAGAATATTTTTAGATATCTCTATGGCACACAAGATCTTGGTCTTTTCTTTAGAAAAAATTAAGACTCCAACCTAATTGGGTACACTGATGCTGGCTATCTTTCAGATCCCCATAATACCATATCACAGACAGTCGACGTGTTCTTACATGGTGGGACGGCTATTTCATGGAAGTCTTCAAAACAGACTCTGGTAGCTACGTTCACCAATCACTCTAAGATCATTGCATTATATGAAGCATTGCGTGAATGTGTATGGCTTCGTAGAGTGATAAACCACATACAACAGTCATGTGGGATTGGTCTAATAGGATCACTGACCATTATCTGTGAAGATAATGCGGTTTGTGTTGCTCAAATGCAAGCAGATTATATAAAGAGCAATATGACAAAACATATTGCACCGAAACTGTTTTATCCCCATGAGCTTCAATAAAGCGGGGAAATAAACATCTTGCAGATCAAATCTTGTGATAACCTCGCAGATTTGTTTACTAAGTCCCTACCGGCCGCATTATTTCAAAAATATGTGAATGGCATTGGTATGCGACGACTTAGAGATTTACAAGGATCAGGGGGAGAATCTCTCTGACTAATGTAACCTAAGAGCATCATATTATACTCTTTTTTCTATATGAGTTTTACTCAGAAGCAGCTTTCTCATATTAGGTTTTAATAAGATAATATTACACAAGCTATATGTCATATCGTCGAACTTTTCCCATAAGAGTTTCTATAAGATGGTAATAAGAGACATAGAATATGTTGTATCAAACTTCTCCTTTTTCCACTGGGTTTTTAGGAGTTTTACGCAATATATCATATCAGAATATATTTCCTCTTATTTTTCCCACAGGGTTTTTAGGAGCACTACATTAATAGATGATGATGATCAATCGATCAAGAGAGAGTGTTGAGAACGTGGTGATCAGTTTGATCATCACCATATGGGGAACTGCCCAAAAGGCAATTGTCCGTACAGGCGCTTGTAGATGTGGAGCTTCCTTGGCCCCCACTCTTCTTTACCCTATAAATTATAATCTTTGTACATCAATAAAGAACTACTATTTATTTTACATCATTGTCTACAAACTTTCACTCTAAACATCTTCTTTTTTTCCGGGCGGCCGGCACATAACCGAACCGACAAGGTTGGACCTGTGGCCTATTATTGGGACACACCAAACCTCAATTGTATGACCACAATTCTACTATCTGTTTTATTGGAAGTCAAGTGACCCACTAATTTAATTGATTTATAAGCATCCCTAAACAAAAAGAATGTGATTTATAAGCAATATGATTTCCGGTAGTATATATAACGCGATCATACAAATAGAGTCGCTGCATGTTCTTAAAGATCCCGAATTCTGCTACCAGTTCAATGGCGACATCATTTTTTTCTGTGAAGTTCCAGTCCAGGTTTTTGTGGAGTGACTGCATTTAGTGCTGTCCAAATGGGTCGTGCCCAGTGGCCCGATCTAAAACACGTAATTTAAGTTTCATTTCACCAATTTTGGTGTCAACGTGTCGTGCTCTGGTTCTATTATTTTTATGGTGAATAATAGGTAACAGATTTCTGGTTCATGTTTAATTTTTTAAGTGTTCAGTGCAATCCTGCTAGAATATAATAATTTTACTTGTATTTTTGAATGGTCCAGTGCAATGCAGATTGAATGGACGTTTTTTTTCAATTTCGGGGCTACACGGGCTAATGGGCTTAACAGGCTACCGGCCTAACAAGCCGGCCCAACACAGCTAACATATTTGGACAGCACTAATTGCATTCCTCTACGGTGTTAACGGGCCGGGCTGGGGCCGGGCTGGGTCATGCTGTCAGTTTGGACAGCACTAATTGCATTCCTCTACGGTGTTCTTTCGGCCTATCAGGTAGCGCTGCAGTAAGAGAGGTAAGGAAAGGCCCAACCATCCAATCGCCTCCGCCTAGGCCTGCTCTGTTCAGTTTCAGTAACAGTTGCAGGACGAATCTGCAAACTCGAATGCACGACCAATTCGATTGCAGCTCCTCTCAAAAAAAAAAAAAAAAGTAAAGAACCTGGACGGAAGACACACTATCCATCTCCTACCATCTTGTTCTTCCGACAAACAGCCGACATTCCTCCCATCAGGTTTTCTAGCTGGTGATGCCGTGCGTGAACTTTATCCGTATCATTCATATTTGTTGGATGTCTCTGAAGATTCTTTCTTCATGTGACTCTGCTTTTTGCAAATTTTGTTCTTGGACATTATAGTCCTTTGTTGCGCACACAATCAGTCGAACCTAGACTTTAATTTTTGTGTTGGTGGGAGTGGTAAACTGGTAAACCATTTCTATTCCTGCAATTCTCGGACAAACCAGTCAACGATAGGGTTACTCTGAAGCTTGTCATGAAACATGTTAACCTGATTATAGCACGAGTCTTACATCAAGTTTTTTACTATTTATTAACTACAGAGTATGCATACGAGTTCCACATAGCCAATTTTTGTGTTTACTAAAATTTCGAGCTATGAATTTTCGAGTCACTGCAACATGCTATGATGCTAGCCTGAATCATTGTACAGTTGGAGTTTGTCTACGCATCTTAAACGTGCCAGCTTAAATGCCGGATAAGGCAACGGATTGTCAAATACAGTACTAAGATGACAGTTGCCTCTGAGCTTAAGATTCCATAGGAAGCAATCAACAACTGAGATCCCACTAGTTTGCAGGATAACGATTAGAAACACGGTAGGATATTACAATTCTGATTCGGTCCACCCTGAACAGCAATACATCATATTAGGCAAATCAAATGAATTTTCTTCCCTTCATTATGTTGTAGCTGCACTACTTTCTCTTCTTTGTATATAGTGCAACAGTTGCACTTTAACCTTGATACAGTTGGTACATGTTGAACCCTGTCCATATAATTCGTTCCTGCATCGGAAAAGGTCCTGTGGGAAAGTCAAGGCGGTTGGCTGGTGCTCTGGCACTATGCGATGACTGGTTCAACAAGTCAATGATACCACGTTTGCCATGGATTCTAACACGGGGATCCTGTTATTTTGGCCCTCCTCAGTTCCAAGATAGTGGAGAGAACTCCAATGATCCGCCACTGGAATGTCAAAAGGTCTCTCAGGAGTGTTGAATTACAATTGATTGTGCCGTCCAGAGCATATTGAATATACGAGCATAAGTTTTCAACGGTCTCTAATCATTCTTCTTCATAGAAACAAAAGCCATTTGAGGAAACTGTGAACCGTACAATCTCTGGACCTAGTCGCCCGTAAGAGCATTGATCCAGACCACTCCGCATTGAGAAATACTCCAAAAATCCCATAAACACAATGTCCCGTAGCTTTAGCAATTACACTGATCCCCGTCCTATCTACCTGTATCTCTTTCAAGCAAACTGTTGGGCATTGAGGAGTGCAGCAGAGGTTCTGTATCATTTCGATGCTGTTTTACAACTGACAGGGCATGTATCAGTTCCTGTCTCTTTCATTTTTCTCTCTCTTCGTTATCGGAGAATGTCATGTTGCCGGGCAGAGATCACGCAGAAATCTGGGAAAAGATCGTTGGCGATGACTGCACACAGGAGCGTATGCTTAAACAATCTAAGGAGCCATGGGAATTCTGGTAGTGTTTGTCAACCACAGCACATGGCTAGTAGGCTACCAATCATGTCATTAAACTGTTTATCAGCGTACGCTTGTTAGCCATCCAATCTCAGCAAGTCAGCAGTTGCTAGGCATAGTATATAGGCTATATATATTGGGAACCTCGGTGGCTCTCAAAATGTCGTAGCTTGGAAGCTGTCCATGCTGAAAGTATCATTATTACTGTATGACTGCACGGAAATTATCCAATATTCAGTTATATTGTTTATCTGAAACTTATGTACTAGCCATTTTTGAATCGATTGGTCTTTATAATCTTTTACAGTGCATTTCAGTTTGCAGCAACAAATCATAAATATTAGGAAATACTATAGCGAACGGTTCTGATGCCACTGTTGCAACGGAAATTATCCTACCACTTGCTGAAGCGTCAGCTGATTCTGATTGATCAGTTATATATAGGTTGCTTATTATTCCCCAGGAGAATGACTAAAATCGCGTGAAGCACAGTGGAAAAAGGCCGACAAATATTCTTTCAGGCAATAAGCCGCAGACGAACGCATCAGAAAATAAACAACAACTACACACCCATGTATGTTGTGGCCTGCACGTCGTCGATCCAATGGCAAATTGGCAAATACGTGAGTAGTATCCGACGCCTGAGTACTATGCAAGCAACCTTTCTAATTTCGATTATTCGTTGTGGGTATCTCGACTCGACCTACCTCCACTACGTCATTTGCAAAATTTTGGATATGATCGCGAGCTCCCAATTGACTGTGACATAAGGACACAACCGATATCACATAGATATACAAACATAAATTCTCTTGTTTATCAGTATGACAAAATTTAAAGAGGTTGATTAGACGAAGTCCGCTAAGACGAGTAAGCAGATGGTACTGCACTGGTACAGTTACTAATTCTTCTGCCGGAAATCATCTCGCTAATACTTATTAATAGTGAGGTATGTACGGAATTTTGCTGACTTACTCTACGATGTGAGAATGCTAGTAACATATATGTTACATGTCTCCATGATTACATGTTTTGGTCTGATAATTCTTACTTTGACGGAGGCGCCGGCTCGGCACACACAGACGTGCGGCGCACCTCTGGTGAACAAGTACCGCTGAGTGGCGCATCCGTCAGTTGTTGACGTCAGCTAGTAACGGTAAACAACCGCCGAGACCAACCAGCCAACGACTGTCCCGGCTGCAGCAAGAGGTCCAAACTCCAAAGCAAAAGAACAATGGAGTTTAAAAAAAAAGGAGAGGATTTTTTTTCTCTCTACCACTACTATAATAATTGTTTTCAGTAATCGGCGGTCTTAGTGGCGGAAAAAAACTGCTACCAAAAAACATTAGTCATTTTTAATTACATTTGTGACGAGCTAAGTGCCCGTCATAAAGTTAGTTTTCAGTAATAAAAATGATGTGGTCATAACCACATTATCAGCCAACCGAAAAAGGGAGGCTCGCCCCAATAGGCCGCCACCACCATCGCCATCTGGCTGGTTGCCCCTTGGCCGCCAGCGTCATCCGCCGGGTCTGGGCCACCGCCGCCGCATGAGCCGCCATTCAGGCTAGGAGCGTTGCCTCCCTCGCGATCGCCGCCGTGAAGGCGGCCACTTCGGTGGTATCAGCAGCCGCTCCCGTAAGGGCTTGGACCACTACCGCCACCATCACGACTTCTAAATCTGGCATCGAGGAAGCGCCAGCAAAGGAGCAGGCTAAGACGATTGCATCATCATCGCTGTTGCCGGGACCATGGTAATGGCAATGCTTGGAGGGGCAGCAGCTGCCAGATCCGGCAACCCTATGCTTCCTTGCGCGTGTCGGCTTGGTTGGCGGGAACCGCTATGCGAATGCCTGGAGAAGGGCTAGAGAAGGCGGCATGATGTGGCCATAACTATGCGCGTGAGATGGGGGAGAGAGAATACACGCGAAGGGTCATAGATAGGGTTGCGCTCTTCCCGTGCCTCTTCTTTTATAGCGCGGGTGGCTTAAATTCGTAGTGGGTTAGATGTCGGCCCGCCACTAATTTCTTACAACCAAAATTGGTAGCGAACAAAGATGTGTCCATTACTAAGTTAGTGACGGACATGCCTCTCATGCCACATTTAGTAATGCGCTATAAAATACGTGCCACTAATCTGTAACAGGGTTTCGGTTGCTAAAAAAATCATTTTTTAATAGTCCACATCCACATTATGTAGGTTCATTGTTTAAAGTCTAGCCAAATCATATATATGTATGCCTTCATTAAAGTCTAGCCAAATTATATATATGTACTCTCTCCTTTCCAAAAATATAAGCATTTAAAAACTTGGTCCAGATTCATTAGAGATGCTATGAATCTGGACACTCTCTCTCCTAGCCTGAAATACTTATATTTTGGAATGGAAGGAATATAGGTGGTCAACGGGTCATGCCAGGCCAGCATGGCCCGAGCCCGTGACAGTCTGTGGCGTTTGCTTAACGGGCTGGCATGACCCGAGCTAACTAATGAGTCGTGTCGTGCTGACATGATAGGCCCAAGGCCAAGCCCAAACATGACATGTCCGCTTTTACACGGACTGGGCCGTGTTGTTGGCCCGTCGGGCCCATTTGTGCCAGGCCAGCACGAAGCACGGTGCCAGAGGGCCAGGCGGGCGGCGTGGAGGGCGGGGCGGCGGCGCGGAGCAGTGTAGGGCAGGCGGCAATGCTGGAGGAGCGGAGGGCAAGGCGACGGCACGACACCGGAGCAGAGAAGGCACAGGGTGGGCGGGCGCTAGAGGTGGAGGGCGGGGTGGCGGCGCAATGGCGGAGCATAGAAGGGTTGGGGCGGGTGGGCGAACGCCGGCACCGCCGCCACATCGGTGTAGAGGAGAATCAGGAGGTCAGGAGTCAGGAGAAGGATGCCAGTGGCAGGGAGAAGAGAAGTACTGAGATGAAAATAAACTAGGGTTTAAGTCTTTTATATGAGGAGAGAGAAGAAAAAATGTATAAGGTCCAATCAGGCCGTGCCCGTGTCGGGTCATGGTCCGTGCGGGTTGATTGGGCCATCTTAACCGGGTTGTACTCGGGCCGGCATGATGGGCTTGTGCTTGAGCCCAAGCACGACCTATGTCGGGCTTTGGGCTGGGCCAAAACTGATGGGCCTCTGGCTGACTCGTTTAGCACGGCCCAAATGGCCACCTATAGGGGTGAGTACATTCAGAAAAAAGGCAAAAAACACCTATTTGTTTCCTTATTTGGCGCAGCTGTTATTAGACAGAAGCATTTTCTTGGATATGTAACACTAAAATTATTTCATTATCAAAGATTCATCCTATTGTTCATACTGAAATAACTCTTAGTGATATATCAATCCAATGGTAGTGTTTTCATGGGTCGGGAGACGGGTGGAGTTGGACAACACAAGTAAAAGAATTGGCCCTGTTTGAATACAAAGTATTTTTGTAGTTTTAGAGAAACACCGTAGTTTTTTTTTAATGCCATAGTATAAAAAAATTGAGGTGTTTGATACAACAAACTCTGTAGTATTTTAAACCAAAGTATGGTCAATATCATAGTATTTTACAGTTTTTAAAAAGTCCACTCCACACCTCTTTTTCCTAAAACTGAGCAAACTGGTTGCTGTGCGCCTGTACACTGCCCCACATCCCTCGTTTGAACCAGGATGCACGTTCAAGACTGCAGGAGACACAACAATACCCAAACGTATACTCCCTCTGTTCTTAAATTATTGTCATCATTGATTTTTTTTAACTTTAATCATTCATCTTATTTAAAATATTATTTTAAATATGTAAACTATTAAGTTATACTTTAATTTCATTTGAGAATAAAATAAACTATAATAATATATATGATATTATTTAAATTTTTTTGAATAAGATGAATGGTCAAAATTGATAAAAAAAATTAATTGCGACAACAATTTAAGAACGAAGGAAGTACCAAACTGTAGTATTATGAATATGTTTTGCATGTATTAATAAAAAAATATGGTTTTCATATACTGTGCTTTGTAAAAACCATAACCCTAAATGTTTTTTTTTTCTGTAATTTAGTTTTCTGTAAGATTTTTCTTCGATGTGTAACGTAATCTCCCTTCCATAAAAAAAGCTGCAAGTAATATGGTTTTCATAAGTTTAACAGGTTGAATATATCTGATTTTGTAATAATTGAAGGGGATAACAGGACAGTCTAAACATTTTTACAGAGCTCACAAGTGTAAACGAAATTGTTCTTTTTAATTAATTAATTTATTTATATATTAGCTGGGCCTAACTACATCTAATGATCGATATGCAGCAAATACGAGTCAGTTTGGTTTTTCTTCTCCGAAAAGTGAACAATTTTTATAGTGCTAGAGGCTGCGGCCAGGATTTTCTACAGGCTATGCTTATATCATGTATGTATGGGGTGTGATTGATTAGATGTGTTCCCAAACCAAGGATATATTCTTCGTGTTTTTAACAGAAACAGTGCATCTAACGGTTGATTTCAACGTCCCAACTACCCCTCTCTCTCTCTCTCTCACACACACACACACACACACACACACAGGTATATATATAGCCAGGCTGTGCCTGTGTATATCAAGCCATTCATTCCTATTAGCAGAACTTGATAGCCTTCAGTTTTTTCTTGTTCGCTTTTTCACCTGTGAACTCACCAACCATGGAGGATTTAGTTAGTAGCTCATCTTTTAAGAGCGTCCTTAGCTATAGTGAAGGGCAGGCTCAATCTGTAGAGAGCTCTTGGACAGATTACTTTGTGGATTTTATTCTGTCTGAGGAGGAGAAGAGGCAGGGTTCGTATTGCCCTACTGAAGGAGAAGCAGATGGTTACAGAGGTAACCATGATGACGAAGAAGAGGAGGATTCCATGATCTCCGATGCTGCCTCTCGCGCCCCTGCTGCGCTGCTGCCGAACAAGTACGAGTTGAAGAAGCTGAAGAAGGCTTTCAAGGCCTTGGACAATGATGATTGCTTGGAAGATACCGCGAGCTCTCCTGTAAATAGCCCAAAGGTTAGTTATAAGGCATCGGCTTCAGTTTTCTTGTTGAAGACAGAGACAGATTGCTTAATCAGAGACAGATTGCTTAATCCTTAATTTAATTGGCATGTTTGTTTGGCTTATTCAAGGTCAGTGGTCTATCACAGATGGAACTGAGCCCTAAAAAGAGGTGCAACATCCGGGACCTTATCATGAAGGTAAATTTTGGTAGTTGGATTTTTAGGAACCAGTAGAATATTAGTAGAACTTTTCCTAAAAATATACGTAATTAGTTGATCATATAATATTTCTCTGTTGGTGTCAGAACATAATTTTTTTTTGTTTTACCTTGCTTATTTTCCCCTTGTTTGCATATAGGAAGATGAAATTGGCCATGGCGACGATCACTGTATGGCGGAGATGGATTGCACACATGCAACCATGGAAGGAGTGAGATTAGTTGATCCGAGTGAGAGGAGTATAACTCCACGTGCAGAGCTGAAGGACAAGGGGATTTGTTTGTTTCCTTTGTCCATGCTTCTACACTACCATGGACGAAACTGAGAGCTCAATGTGTGAACTGCATGTGTAGTGTTCACAGTTTACACTCAATGCATCTGTGAGATAACACAAAAGAAATCTATGTATAGCGTGCTGATATATACTTGTGGATATGATTTTCTTTTACAAAATTTTGTGAATATATATTACTATTGCTCATACTCATGATATGTCTCCCAGTTCAATTTAATTTTCATTTCCATTTTGTTCTTCTCATCAATTAATATGTTATTATGACTACAGGCTATATGTGCATTAGCTTTGTTTGTCCTACTTGACTTGATATGTCCCAAACAAGTGAACAACACAAAATAAGGGCAAATGCAAATATATCGGTACAACTTTCACCAGATATTACTTTCCACTTTCCAGACACCATTTGGCCATGCTTTGCATTCAGCATATAAGGACACCACCAATGCCCTAGTTTTTCGTCGAATGAAAATGCAGTATGACATTGTTATCCTAATTCTTCTCATTATTCATTGAACGAAAATGCATGCCTACCTAGTTATTAGCTGTTATTTTTGTTCAATATGAAAACGAAAGTACTTTCGTACCAGTGGGTGCACTGGCTTATCATCAGCATGAATGCATGACCAAATGGTCTATGCACCTACTCGCTTGGTCATTTGTGCGTATCATAGCTACCAATCAGCAGACATGGATGAGTGATTTATGTGCCAAAATTTATCAACTGCATGCCCATACTCTCATTTACGCTTACGCACTGTTGTTCCTTCCATTTGACTGCAACAATACTGAAAATTCAAAAATGTTTCTTGGTTGAGTAATATTTTCCTTTTGACGCCAAACATAAAGTGAAGACAGAAAGAGATAGCGGATGCATGCAATGGCATGCTTATGAACAGAAAGGTGGTTAGCAAGTACCTCTCAGGACACAAAGTAAGGATTGACTGTTGGAAAGGATTGAAAGTTGGGAGGGGGGCTTATTAAGAAATCAAATAAAGGCCAGGGGCCCGTAATTAAACAGTTTGAGCTTGTCTTCGTTGTAGTCTTGTAGACACATTAGTTTCTACTGCATCGTCATCGCTGTACCTTTGTCGATATTAATTAGGAGTCAAGCTCAAACATGAAGCCTGAGAGCTACCTATGTGTAGCTCTTAGTTTAAATTCATGGTTGATCACGTTTCTGAACAATCGGCGATCTCATTACTGTCGAAACACATGACTAAAACACGAAAGTACCAGTGTCAAGAGAAGAAATGAACAGCTCGATCGGTCCTATGTCACCTGCTAACTTGAAATTGAATCAAAATGTGGAACATGCAGGCTTGCATTTTAGTGGAAAAAACAAATGGGGAAAATAACTTTTGATTTCTGGGTTTGTAATAAGAATCTACTACTCGATTGATGGCCTCAAGGATTTTGATTGAATAATATAATTAATTATGATCTTTAATTTGTTTGTACTCAGCGGTTCAGTTGTCAAATACACGATTCCGTTTCAAATACAGACATAATAGGCTACATTTTCGTTTTCTTTCTCTAATAGATTAACTATTCTTAAAGAACAGTTATATGTATATACAACAGCTGGGATATTAAGTTAATATAGTCTCTTTTCTAAAAGAGCACTTTTTTTAAAAAAATCTGAATATATTCTTGAAGAAAAATGCACACATGATGAGCAATAGCAATGATGCATTGGGCTCTATGTTGTTGAAGCTTCTGACCGAAAGATAGCACATAACAAGGAATGTCGCAGTTTTTTATCAATCCAAAAATCTAAATTATCTAGTGCCGTCTCTTTTTTAAAAAAATCTTGAAGACTATACTTCAATTAAATTAAAGTAGTACATTTTATAGATCAACTTAATAAGTGACAAGTGGAATAAAAATAGCCCTTGCAGGCCCCGGGAGAACTAATGAAATAGCAAAGAACTCGAACTGACGAGAGATGGAATCACAGCCATGTGCACGGCATTAAGGTTGGTAGACCATATATCATATCAAATCCACGTCTTATTGTTGGCCGCTCAGCCCTTACGCGGCCTCTATGTTCTTGCACCCGTGTACACATATGGCCAGTATTCTTCATCCGTCGTGATAAAGTGTATACCACTAGCTGGGGAATTTTTCAGGAAATAACTAATCCAAAAGATTGGTGTGGATTACAAATTTAGTACCTATCTAATAGTTTATGATCCAGAGCCGCACCAATAACCTGGTCTCGAATGTAAGGAAGGTATATCTATTTTTATTTTTTTGATAAAAAGGGCAGGTGTTCTGCCGTTTCATTAAAGAAGGAGAGGAAGGTATATCTATGTCTTTCAACTTTTAACAATTTGGGTTCCTTTTCCATGTGGTTCCATTTATCTTATCCATACAGAAACAAGAATTCAGTACATTTGGCTTAGCTTGTTGGATTGTGTTCACTGGGAGAACCTACCATGCATAAAGGTACCTACAAATCCTATTAACTAGTAACGCAAACGGTGTGTTATACGTTGGTTGGATCATCATGCACCGAAGATTATTAGCCCACGCTGGAGTTCACAAGTTCTCGTCCTAATTAAAGTAGCTTCTCACCTTGGTCCTATCGCACATACTTTGGTTACAGGCATGTGAACAGTTGCAAGTTGAGAGCATAATTCAAACCCAACTTGAGCAAACCAACAAAATTATCGTTTCGTTGTTTCTTCCCATTTTTTTTTTTTTTTTGCCGTTGGTAGGCACTCAAATGATCGATGTATGGCAAAACACGCACTTCATAATCCTGTCAATGTTAGACACGCAACATATTCTGTAGGATACTGCAAAAGAATGTCTGTCTGGTCAGGTGCAGTATAAAAGAGCATTTTTGACATAAATACAATTTTACACATAAAAGGAGCTTCTTTAGAACATGGCCGCCATGTTCTAATGACATCATGGGAAGATACATATACAAAAAGGGCGGCATTTTTTTTAGAAGGGGCAGCATGGAGGAAACATAATATGCATTTTGAACAAGATTACAATTGTCCCACCCAGTATCTCTTATAAGATTGTTGAAATCTAGTTCTTTTCATTTATATATCACCCAAAAAACAAAAAAAAAGTGATGTTTTTTATTTGACTTAAGCCTATCTGTGAATCCCTCTAGTTTTGAAGGAACTAGCCCAGACATATCAAATATTCTATGCTTTTTATTTGACTTAAGCCTATCTGTGAATCCCTCTAGTTTTGAAGGAACTAGCCCAGACATATCAAATATTCTATCTAGTTTCTAAAAGGAACAATTACGTCACTGACCATGTACTAGTTTCCAATTGTATGCTTGACTCCATTTTTTTACGTTTTGTATAGTTGATCCTATTTTTTCAAGGTGAATAAGCTGACTGACCCTGTTTTGTTATGAGCATTTAACGGTGTTAAACCCATGGTAAAAAGATCATGTTACCCTTGCTTTAATATTGCATGGTTGATCCTATTTTCCATCCAATCTGCATGAATAGCCCTATTTTAACCACAAAAAATTTCAGTATTTTTTAACTAAATTTTTAGCATCACTTTTACAAAATTTCAGCAATAATTTGGCAATATTTTATAGACTTTTGACTAAAATTTAAATTTTTTAAAATTTCAACAACACTTTCACTATAAGTTGAACATATAGATTATTGCAAACAATTGTTGAAGACCCAAGTATCTGATTGAAAAGGAACCCGCCACCCACCCGCCGAGGTGCTCGATTGTCATGAGCCCCGCCCGCTCGTCGCAAGTCATGCGTCTGCTTGCCCTCCTGCCCGTACGAGCCTGCCCGTTGAGCACCCATATGTATGCCTGTCATGCACCCAGCCACCCACCGTCATGAGCCAGCGCCATTGCACTTCTCCACCCGCCGTTGGGCCTTGTACTCCGAGTGTCACCTCCCTTGCTAGGGTTCATCTGAGTCTCGGTGAAGGATGGGGCTCACAAGAACCAATAGTACTAGAGATTGGGTCATGGGGAGGAAATTGCATTTTAGTTGCCTTCTATTATTCATTTTTTATGGGTCTAAAGTTAACTGCTGGTAACAGAGGCACGAAATAGGGTTAGATGGAGAGTTCAGTTCTAAAATCTTGGATCAACCATACAAACTCAGAAAATGGGGTCAATGATACAATTGGGTTTGAGAATAGGGTCATTGGCACAATGGTCCCTTCTAAAATTAGCTTTTCATTTTCTAAGAAACCAAGAATCTAATTTAACCCATCTAATATCAGATTTATTGTCATAGAAAAAGAGAAATTAGATTCTAGCTCTTAGAAACTAGTCCTCTAAACATCCCTCTTTCAGTTTATATCCAAAGTCAGATTTTTTTTAAGAACCAATTTTTTAAGAAATATAAATTGATCCAAACAGAACCTTAATCATAATATACTCATATTATTGTTGATTGGTTGCACAAAATGATAAAACCTAAAAAACATACAGTACGTGTTGATGTGGACACCATGTTCTGGTCAATATGATTAAGCTGTAATGACATTATTTTTGATAAAACATTGAATGTCTCTTTTATGCGGTTAATCTATAGGGACTAGATTATGGTCTCTAAGCTTTATGACCATTGGTGTTTAAAAACCCCAAGATATGGATGTTTTGGTAATTGAGTAACAACATGAAATGGTTACTAATACTTACATCTAGTATTGTGAATGTAGAACAAACTATTAACTCAAACAAGAACATGGTGAATATCACCTTGATGATTAGTAGAGGACTCGATGAAGTTCCATGGAGATCTTGAGGGAGAGTCATGGTGATGGAGATGGATCAAGGCTAAGGACAGTTAGGCCAAGTATGTGGGATCACTTGGCTAGTGTGAAGGGTTGAGTCCATAGGAAAAATTGGACCATCAAGAGGCCACAAGTCTTTCTCTTAGGGTTCTCTAGGGTTAGAGTGTGGAGATGCTCAAGTAAGGTACCATAAGGTACACTGAGGTCACCGTAATGTATGGTGACTGGACACCAGATCGACTCTGGAACAGGAACCAAGTCGATGGACAGAGTTGATGGCGCTCACGAGGTTGCCATAATATACGGCGAGTCAAGGAGCGTGGAGGCCATTTTCAGGTACTCTCTAGAGATCGGTCGCCATAAGGTATGGTGACCTAGCAGAAGAAGGAGGTGGCTAAAACTCAAGTGTTGTCGTTGTCATTATGGCGAGGTTGCCATAAGTTATAATCACCTAGGAGTTGGAGTGGCAAAAAACAAGTACTCTCTAGAGACCTTACAACGATGTCACCGTAAAGTATGGTGACCTTGAGGATTTGTGTGCAGAGAGACACTGAAGATCAGAAGTCGCCATATGGTTGAGCAGATGTCGCTGTATTGTATGGTGACCATACTTAGAGGTCACCATATTGTACGATGACCATACTTAGAGGTCACCGTACTGTACAGTGGTACATTACGGCAGTTGGCTCTCATGTTTTGTTAGATTTTTTGCAACAACTAGTGGAGTAGTTGGAGACTATATATATCTGTTGTTGGGGTCTTTCTGACCTCTCTTGGTCATTTGGATAGTTGGGCAAACTTGGGGAGAGCCAAGAGGATAAGAGGAGACACTACATTAAAGATTAGAGCTATCTTTGAGTATCTTGGAGAGTAATGAAAGTTGCCTAGAGGGGGGGGGGGGGTGAATAGACAAATAATCCTGAAAATCACTAATTAAAACAATTAGTTCTGACAAGGGCCAGATTAAGCCGCTAGTGTTGGCGTCTTAGTCCGGGTTGGCATCTTAGTCTGCTAGGGTTAGCGTCTAAGTCCAGGTTCTGCACACGACAGATAATAGAACAAGCTCTAGCTCGATATCTAAGGGACAACAAATAAACTAGGAGCTAGAGACAAGTTATGACAAGTACTAGGAAGCTTAAAATAGGACAAGTAAGTTAGTGAACAAGCCACACAAGTAATTTAAGCAAGACACAATATTATAGCATGAAAGTACACGAGACACAAAGATTTGTTCACTGAAGTTCAGTCCCACAAAGGAACCTATGTCTCCATTAAGGAGTCCACAAAGGACCGGATTGCTCTCAACCCTAGAACATCTTCCAAGCAATCACAAAGGTCAAGCTCGGTTTTCCACTTTCAATCCTTTACAAGGAGGGCAATACAAACTTCCCGGGTCTTCAACTACAAGCTTGGGAGCCCCGGGCGACGCCTAACCGTACACAAGCAATACCAATGGTGAAGAGAAACCGAAGTGCTCTAATGCAATATGAGGTGGCTCACTTAAATCCTCACAAATTTCCTCTCAATCCCTCAAGAATCGGAGTAGCAAGCTTGGGGGAGAGTTGGAGAAGCTCTTGAGTGCTTAGATGAGTTTTTCAGCTCTATGGAGTGATGAAGATGCATCTAGGATCCCCTAGTGAGTTTTGGTGTACGATGACAAAAGATTAAAAGTGTGGTAACTTGTTTATGAAGTATATGTGTAGATAATCAAAACTAGTCATTTACAATTTGTTGTTTACTCCCAAAAAGGAAAGGAAAGGATATGGACTCAAAAGCTCTTCAATGATTAGTTCTTTTATTTATCTTTTTGAGTCATAGGTATGCCGAACTATAAAGGGGTGTAAAACAAACTTGTTAAGAAGGGAATTGTGTGTGCTCAAGCCTCCAAATAGTTTTTGTGAGAAGTATAACCAACAAGCCTTAAAACCAATTCTTTTCTAAGCCAAACAGAGAGTGACGGAAGTTTCGTGAGCCCTCTCACGGAAGTTCCGTCAGTGTCAGGTTCCCTCTCTCTGCCTACCTGAGGGTGACGGAAGTTCTGTCACCTCTTGACGGAAGTTCCGTCAGCGTTGGGCTCCTACCTGCTGTCTTCCCGAGAGTGATGGAAGTTCCGCCAGTCTCTGATGGAAGTTCCATCATCATAATTTCCGTGGCTCTCACGGAAGTTCTGTGAGCTCAATCCTTGTTAAACCAAGAGTGACGGAAGTTCCGTCACCCCTTGACGGAAGTTCCTTCACAACATCTGGCTTCTCTCCTAGGCACGTGCAACGACTAAGTTTGAATTGACGGAAGTTCTGTGGGTACAAAGTTCCGTCAGACCCAGAAAACACTATAACGGCTAGTTTTTGAACTCTCTCTATAAATAGAGTACCCCTTCCCCTGTGGGAAGGGTTGTATTCTTTGCCATTTCACTCACTCTTCAGCTAGAGCTCTCCCCTCTCACTCCTAGGCTTGTTCTTGAGATTCAAATCAAAGTGAGAGAGATCCAACCACAAAAACATTGAAACCATCCACTCAAAAGCTTGAGCACATCTTTTCCTCCCCATCAAGATTTGATTTGCTTGTTACTCTTGGAGACTTGGTCTCCTAGATGGCTAGGCGTCGCCCTTGAGCTCCCAACTTTGTGTGGTGACTCGGGGACGTTTGTGAAGGTGTGATTCGCCTCCGAAGGAAAAGAATCAAGTGGAGAAATAAATTCAAGCACGATATTTGTGATTGCTTGGCGGGGAAAAGGGTTGAGAGAGACCCGACCACTTTATGTGGCTCCTCAATGAGGACGTAGGAACTACTTAGTGTGGTTGCCGAACCTCGGGTTAATTCTTGTGTCTCTCTTTACTTTCCCGCTCTTATATTAGTGCTTGCTTATTTCTTTCATATTATTGTGCTTGTATCATTTGTTGATTGTGTAGCTAGTCTTCATTCAAGAATTCTAGGCTTACATTATATTAGCTTCACTTCTACCAAGCTAGTGTTTCCTTCTCCTTGTTATCCGTGTTGTTCATTGTTTAGAGGAAGGGTAGTGAGAAGTTCTGTCACTTGACAGAACTTTTGTGGTGACGGAAGTTCCATCGACCCCGACGGAAGTACTGTCATTCCTGGTTATTTGATCATCTTTTAGTGCCTTTTCAGGATTATTTTTATTTTGCCTATTCACCCTCCCCCCCTCTAGGCAACTTTCAATTGGTATTAGAGCTAGAATCTTCTACAAGGCTTGAAAGCTTGAAGATTAAAAGATGTTGAAGCCGGGAGAAGGTGACAAGCCTCAAGATCTTACTTCAACAAGTAAGGGAAATGAGTTGCATGCATCCATCCCCTTCAACTATGCCGATGTGGCAAATATCCATGGAAGTGGAATTGGAAGATTGCCTTACTTTGAAGGCAAGGATTTTAGTTGGTACAAGCATCGCATGAAGATGTACCTCATGTCAATTGGTCCACCAATTTGGGAAATTGTGGAGAAAGGATACA
The DNA here is from genome assembly GCA_032690845.1 of Eleusine coracana subsp. coracana. Classification (NCBI taxonomy): domain Eukaryota; kingdom Viridiplantae; phylum Streptophyta; class Magnoliopsida; order Poales; family Poaceae; genus Eleusine; species Eleusine coracana. The sequence continues at coordinate 48,798,103 of CM064430.1, forward strand.
CCTTGGAAGACAAGGACAATCCTACAACTATGGACCAACTCAACATACATCACAATGCTCAAGTGGTGTCAGTCATTCTCTCTTCCTTGAATCCTAAGGAATATTCAAGAGTTGCCAGAATTGAGAATGCCCAAAAAATGTAGAAGAAGCTTATATGTGCCCATGAGGGAGTGGATGTTGATAAGAAGTCAAGACTTCAAGTTCTCAAGAATCAATTCAACTTCTTCGTGATGAATAAGGGAGAAGAGCCTCAACAAACTCATGATAGGCTCATGGACATTGTAAATGAGAGAAGATCCTATGGTGACAACATCAAAGATGAGGAAGTCAACTATAAGCTCCTCATGGCTCTTAGGATGTGGAACTCCACACTATGCACCATCATTGAAGAGAAGGATGGTTTCGAGAGCTTCACAACGGATAAAGTCATTGGAAGAATAAATGCCCACAAGAGTCGTGATGACGAGGGCAAGAGAGTGAATGTGCTCATAGGGGATGAGAGCACAAGCAAGAAGGACTTGGCGCTCAAAGCCAAGAAGACTCATGATGATGATGATGAAGATGAAGAAAATAATGATGAAGAAGAAGATGATGAAGAATTTGCCTTATTTGTCAAGAAATTTGGCAAATACATGATCAAGAATGGTTTCACCAAAAGAAGCTTTGACAAGGCAAAAGCTAGAAGAATAAATAGAAGATGATATGAGTGTCATGAATAAGGACACATGATTGCCGATTGTCCAAGATTAAATAGCAAGGGTAAGAAAAATGAAAAGTACAGCAACAAGACAAAGCCCTACAAGAAGCCATGCAACAAGGGACATGCTCACATTGGCCAAGAATACATCTCCGATGATGATAATGAAGATGATGAAGGTGGTATTGCTAATATCGCCATTGGCCTGCCCCCGGCCAAAAAGTCACTCTTCAACAACCTCACCGATGATGAAGATAATGCCCCTCGATGCTTCATGGCCAAGGAAAGCAAGGTAGCTCCTCACACCGATTTCAATCCTTCTTACTGTAGCGATGAAGAGGAGGATTTGGTCCCCTCTATGCATGAAATGGTAAAAATGCTAGATAAGCTACAAAGGGAGTTGGACAATCAAGAAAGAATCATTGATAGACAAGAAGAGTTACTTGATGAAGAAAGAAGCAAGAACCTTGTGCTCACCAAGCAACTTGAGCAAGAGAAGGAAAAGAACGAGACTCTAACCAAGGACCTTACAAAGGTCAATGAGACAAGTGAATCATGCACCTCAATAACCAAGAAGTATCAAGAAAGATGCAACTCCTTGCAAGAGGAGAACAAGGCCTTAACAAAGGCCATTGAAGACCTCAAGACAAAATCACAATCATTGTTGAAGAAGCTTGAATCCTCACAAGCTTCAACAAGCAAGGGTTGTGGAAGGTGCCACAACATTGATGTTGATATGATTGCCAAGCAAGATGCAATCATTGAGAAGCTAACCAACCAAATCAATGAGCTCAAGAAGAAAGCTCAAGTGGAGACTACAACAAGAATAGTTGGTGAGCCAAGTGCCTCTCATGACAAGAGAGGATTGGGGTACAACAAGAATGCACTCTAAAGAAGGCACGATAAGAGTCAACTTTGTGCATGAGAGCAAGGGAAAGCAAGTGGCACAAGAAAGCATCATCAAGCCCAAGAATGCTTCCCAAGTCAACAAGAACATCAAGAACTCTACCATATCTTTTGATGATTTTGATGCCTCTTATGTGCTAACCCGTAATCACTATGGTGGAGTAGTTGCTAAGTTTGTTGGGCCAGATGATGCAAGGTGGAAACCTTGTGTGTGGGTGCCCAAAGTTCTTGTATCTAGTGTCAAGGGACCCAAACCAACTTGGGTGCCTAAAACACGTGCTTGATCTCCCTTATAGGAATACTCCTTCGGTGGTGCAATATGGGTACTCGATAGTGGATGCTCAAATCATATGACCAGAGAGAGATCAATGTTCTCCACACTTGATCATGACAATCTACCAAGTGGAGGCATATCATTTGGAAATGATAACAAGGGAAAGGTAATTGGTCATGGACGGATTGATGTCACCCATGACCTTTCAATTGGTAATGCTTATCTTGTAAATGGTCTAGGATACAACTTAATGTCCGTATCACAACTTTGTGAGATGGGCTATAGTTGTCTCTTTGACAATGATGGTGTGACCGTCTTTAAGAAGAAAGATTCCTCAATAGCTTTCAAAGGGTATCTTGAGGACAAGATCTATCTTATTGATTTCACCAACAAAGAAGGATCTAACCTAAGTACTTGCTTGGTCGCTAAAACTACCTTGGGTTGGCTATGGCATTGCCGGCTAGCTTATGTTGGGATGAGAAATCTTTCTAAACTCCTTAAAGGTGGCCACATTGTTGGACTAAAGGATGTTGCTTTTGAGAAGGACAAAATATGTAGCGCATGTCAAGCCGGAAAGCAAGTAGGAGCGGCACATCCATCCAAGACAATGATGACAACGACAAGACCATTGGAAATGTTCCACATGGACTTATTTGGACCGGTCACCTACATAAGCATTGGTGATAACAAATATGGTCTTGTAATTGTTGATGATTATTCTCGTTTCACTTGGGTATTCTTTTTGAAGGACAAAAGTGAAACACAAGGTACCCTAAAGAGGTTCTTGAGGAGAGCCCAAAATGAGTACGAAATGAAGATCAAGAAAATAAGGAGTGACAATATCTTGATGAAGAAGGTATCAAGCATGAATTCTCAGCTCCATACACTCCACAACAAAATGGGGTAGCCGAAAGGAAGAACCGCACACTCATAGAGATGGCACGAACAATGCTTGATGAGTACAAGACACCAGACACCTTTTGGGCCAAAGCCATCAACACCGCATGCCATGCATCAAACAGATTATATCTTCACAAGATCTTGAAGAAAACATCATATGAGCTTCTCACTGGTAACCTTCCAAATGTTTCATACTTTTGTGTCTTTGGGAGCAAATGTTTTATTCTAAATAAGAAACCTAAATCCTCCAAGTTTGCTCCTAAGACACATGAAGGTTTTCTCCTTGGATATGGAACTAACGTCTATGCATATCGAGTCTTTAACAAAGACATCGGTGTTGTTGAAATCACCCGGGATGTGCAATTTGATGAATCTAATGGCTCTCAAGTAGAGCAAGTAGATCCAAGTGATATAGGCGATGAAGCTCCTTGTGATGCAATAAGGAACATGGCAATAGAAGAGATAAGACCACAAGACCCAAACTCAAGTCAAAATGAACCATCTTCTTTAAGACAAGATGATCCGTCTCCACAAGAGCCACATGATGAACAAGATCAAGGGAGAGACCAAGATCATGATGACGATCATGGTCAAGGTAACAACCAAGATCAAGCTCAAGACGGTGAGGATAGAGACATTCAAGATGATATCACTCAAGAAGAAGAAGATGCATCTAGGCCAATTCATCCACGAGTACGACAAAGCATCCAAAAGGATCACCCCGTTGACAACATTCTAGGAGACATCCAAAAAGGGGTAACTACTAGATCCCAAATGACTATATTTTGTCATCATTACTCATTTGTTTCCTCTATGGAACCTCTTAGAGTGGAACAAGCCCTTCAAGACTCGGATTGGGTGATGGCTATGCAAGAAGAGTTGAACAACTTTGAAAGAAACAAGGTGTGGTCGTTAGTGGAGATACCCAAGCAAAATGTTGTAGGTACAAAATGGGTTTTTCGCAATAAGCAAGATGAGTATGGTGTGGTGGTGAGAAACAAGGCAAGACTTGTTGCAAAAGGCTACTCACGAGTAGAAGGTTTGGACTTTGGTGAAACTTATGCACCCGTATCAGGCTTGAATCAATTCGTATTTTACTTGCCTATGCTACTCACCATGGCTTTAAGTTTTTTCAAATGGATGTGAAAAGTGCATTTCTTAATGGCCCCATTCAAGAAGATGTGTATGTACAATAACCTCCGGGGTTTGAAGACCCAAAGAAACCAAACCATGTGTACAAGCTTCACAAAGCTCTCTACGGCCTCAAGCAAGCTCCTAGAGCTTGGTATGAACACCTCAAGGGGTACTTGATCAACAAAGGCTTCACAATTGGCAAGGCCGATCCTATTCTCTTCACAAGAAAAGTTGATAATGATTTATTTGTGTGCCAAATATATGTCAATGACATTATATTTGGTCATACTAATCAATCTTTTTGTGATGAGTTTGCCAAGATTATGACTAGGAAATTTGAGATGTCCACGATAGGAGAGTTGAAGTTCTTTCTAGGTTTTCAAGTCAAGCAACTTGAAGAAGGATCATTCATAAGTCAAACCAAGTATACTCAAGACATACTCAAGATGTTTGACATGGAGAATGCTAAGCCTAACAAGACTCCCATGAAGACAAATGGACATCTTGGGCTAGATGTAAATGGTAAACCCGTGGATCAAAAGGTATATCGCTCCATGATTGGCTCCTTGCTTTATCTTTGTGCATCTAGGTCCAAGATCATGCTTAGTGTGTGCATGTGTGCAAGATTCCAAAGTGCTCCAAAGGAAAGTCACCTCGTGGCGATAAAAAGAATCTTATGATATTTAGTTCACACCCCAAACTTAGGATTGTGGTATCCCAAGGGCTCCAAGTTCAAGTTAGTTGGTTATTTCGATGTCGACTACGCCGAATGTAAGGTGCATAGGAAAAATACCTCCAGGACATGCCAATTCTTGGGTAGGTCCCTTGTGTCATGGTCATCCAAGAAACAAAATTTTGTTGCCTTATCCACGGCCGAAGCAGAGTATGTTGCAGCTGGAAGTTGCTATGCACAATTACTTTGGATGCAACAAACTCTAAAGGATTTTGGATAGACTATGACCAAAGTTCCACTCCTCTGTGATAATGAGAGTGCCATCATGATTGCATATAACCCCATTGATCACAATAAAACCAAGCATATAGATATCCGACACCACTTCTTGAGAGATCATTCTATAAAGGGGGATATTGATATTAGCTATGTTAGAACCGACAAACAACTAGCCGATATTTTTACCAAACCCCTAGATGAGAAGCGGTTTTGTGAACTTAGGAGTGAACTAAATATTCTTGACTCATTCAACCTGGAGTAGAATCTTGTGCTTTGGTTGGTGTATTGATCTTGTAAAATGTCATAAAAACAAAATTCTTTGATCACTAGATCATATTGTCGATACTTGTGAATATAGTTTTGACTGTTGATTTGTTACTATTCACAAGTTGAGACAAGATTTATACTCCTTAGGCAACTTGTCCATAAGTTCAAACTTGTAGCAACTCATGCCCTCTTTCCAGAAACTGACGGAACTTCCATCGCCCATTGACGGAACTTCCGTCAGCCCTGACGGAACTTCTGTGACCCATTCACGTAACTTTCGTCACCTTCAAAGTCTTCCAGTTGAAGAGGTGTTCTCTCTGGTTCCAAACCAAGAACGATGGAACTTCCGTGACCCTTTCCACGGAAGTTCTGTGAGACCTTCCATGTTCTCTCTGATTCCAACCCGAGAATGATGGAACTTCCATGACCCTTTCATGGAACTTCCATCGTCCATGGAAGTTCTGTGAGACCTTCTGTGACTCCCTCCTACAGCACGTCTCAACCCGAGACTGACGAAACTTCCGTCGCCCATCGATGGAACTTCTGTCAGCCCCTGGTTAAGTCGCACGACCTCTCTCTCTTCTTCCTCCAACCAGTCATTCTCTCTATTCTCCTCTCTCTCTTCCTCTCAAACCATAGGGCGACTTCAAGGGCGATTTGAAGGTTGTTGGAGATCCCACCAAAAGAAATCATCAAGTTGGGCGGAACTCCATTCCTCCCCTATGGAACTTCCAGGATCCCCTTCAATCCCCATCACTTTTCCTTCTTCTTGACCTAGGTATGAACTTGTCTCTCGTTCTTGAGTTCTTGGTCAATATGCTCAAATGTCTCGATTTCGCTTGGGTAGATAGGTTCCTTTGTATCTAGAGTATCTTTCTCTAAGTGCATTTGAGTAGTTGTAGTGGGATTTGAAAGATGTGTAGGTTTAGATGCAAACTGCAAGCGACGGAACTTCCGTGACTTTCTTACGGAACTTTCAACGTGATGGAACTTCCGTGGATCCTGACAGAACTTTCATCATCTGCAGTTCAGTGCACTTACTTCTACATGTTCGTTGGTCCTTTCCGTTGCCTTTGACTGACCCATTGTCTCCTTCATGGTGCATTATAGGCTTGTGATGATGGTTCTCATCAAGAATGCGTCCAATGCTCCCTCCATTCATGAGGACTCAAGTGAAGAGGACCATCAAGATTCACCCAACAAGTCCCTCTCCTCCCACGAGGATATCGTACCCCTGGCCAAGAGAAGAAAAGCCGTGATTAAGAGAAGGATAGGACAGGGAAGCAATTCAGGTGCTCAAACAGTTTCGGTTGGTTAAGGAGGCACCCTTCCTCCTAGAAGGGCACTTGATAAAGGGAAGAATCCAGTCAAGGAAACCCACCCCAAACCACGCCCCAAACCACGCAAGAGCAAGTCAAAGAGAGATGAGTCTTTGAACATTGTGAGGGACCCTCGAGTTCATGCTCTCGTCTACCCACCTCATTATGTCTTCAAGGACTACAAGAAGGATGCCGAAGGCCTGAGTGCTGCAAGGAGGCAGAATCAATATCTTGCGACTAATAAAGAAGCAAGTGACCCCCGGTTCCTCACTTGGTTTCACCAAGACTACTACATGGCTATGCTCATTGACATGAACCAGAAGAACCGGTTGGCCACTCATCAGTGGATTGACTAGAAGTACATAGAGGACAAGGATGAGTCAACCTTCAATAAGATAGTGGGAGGCTTGCAAGGCACGGCATGTGTATGACCTTATGGGGTTTAGCTATGATTGGAATGAGGAGGTCATTTGTCAGTTCAACTCCACCTTGTACATTGATGGGCGAGGCTTTGTTCATTGGATGACACAAGGTGTGCAGTATGTAGTGTCCCCCTCTCGACTGGCCTTCTTCTTTTTCCATGATGATGATGATGCTGACAAGGACTAGCTCTCTTATGAGTTAGTGTTGAAGGATTCTGAGCTGAGATTCATGTATGAGGACCTTCAACCAAAATATCTGGGAACCACTCATGGAATGCACAACTTCTACTTCATCCTCAACAGGATGCTCCGGGTGACTATTGCTCCTAAGGCTGGGTATGCCACTTCACTTGTCGAGCACTCTAGGAACATTCTTGCTAGGTTCAGAGACGGAGCTGCAGACTTTAGTGTGATGGACTTTATTGTTCAGGAGATCTACTCTGCCTCTTTGGACACAAGGAAGGTGCTACCCTTTGCTCCATATCTTATAAGGTTGATCGAGACTGAGACTGGCTTGATTTTTGAGAAGGAGTGCAAGCATCAGCCTTTGAGACCTCGTGTGCCCAGGCTCACTCGCCCTCATCATGAGACTATCCGGAGGGACTTAGCAGCAGAAAAGGCAGCTAGGGAAGAAGAAGCAGCACCTCGTGCATCATCCTCCGCTCCTCCACCCGAGGCCCCTCGCCGTCGTCCATCATCTCCCATTGTCGCTATGCTCAAGAGCATCTTGAATGCTTGTTGCTTCAATGCTAAAGAAAACTGGGAGAATAAGAGACGTATTAAGAAGCAAGTGCGGCACTACAAGAAAGACCAAAGAGCTCAAGGCCATGAGGTGTCTCCGGATGGCTCCGAGTGTGAGCCCGATGGTGAGCCCCCGGTCTTTGAGGATCCACTTGCCGGCTATGATTGGGATGATCTTGCTCCTCAACCCGCTCCCGCTCATGAAGAACAAGCTGCACAAGATGAACAGGAAGGCGAGGAAGAAGGCCACGAAGAAGAAGAGGGTGATGAAGAGGACGACGAGGACAATGATGAAAGCATCGATGATGATGAGTAATACCTTTCTCTTATCTCCTCCTCCTTAAATTCTTTTTGGTGCCTTGATGCCAAAGGGGGAGAGATGAGTGGAAATGATATTTGTTTTAGAGGTTTTGTAATAGGATAGTGATGAACCTATGGACTAGTTCCCCTCTCTATTTGCTTTGTGTGCGAAACATATTTGTGAACCTTTTGTAATAACTCTACTGTTCTTATGATATGTGTGGTGCTTGTTTCTATTAGTTTTGTAAGTTGTATTGTCTCTCGGTTATTGCCTTATCACTTTGCTTCACTCTTGCACACTTTTAGGTACCCCACTCATTGCAAAATATAGGGGGAGATTTCTCACATGTTTGTGTGATTCATGCATATCTTTAGGGGGAGCTCCACTATATGTTGCTCTTTGTCTCTTTTGATTATCCTTTTTATATCCTTTTTAATCTATTGTCATCAATCACCAAAAAGGGGAAGATTGAAGATGCATCTAGGATCCCCTAGTGAGTTTTGGTGTACAATGATAAAAGATTAAAAGTGTGCTAACTTGTTTATGAAGTACATGTGCAGATAATCAAAACTAGTCATTTACAATTTGTTGTTTACTCCCAAAAAGGAAAGGAAAGGAAAGGAAATGGACTCAAAAGCTCTTTAATGATTGGTTCTTTTATTTATCTTTTTGAGTCATAGGTATGCCGAACTATAAAGGGGGGTAAAACAAACTTGTTAAGAAAGGAATTGTGTGTGCTCAAGCCTCCAAATAGTTTTTGTGAGAAGTATAGCCAACAAGCCTTAAAACCAGTTCTTTTCTAAGCCAAACAGAGAGTGACGGAAGTTCCGTGAGCCCTCTGACGGAAGATTCGTCAGCGTCGGGTTGCCTCTCCCTGCCTACCCGAGGGTGACGGAAGTTTTGTCACCTCCTGACGGAAGTTCCGTCAGCGTCGGGCTCTTACCTGCTATCTTCCCGAGAGTGACGGAAGTTCCGCCAGTCTCTGATGGAAGTTCCGTCATCAGAATTTCCGCGGCTCTCACGGAAGTTCTGTGAGCTCAATCCTTGTTAAACCGAGAGTGACAGAAGTTCCATCACCCCTTGATGGAAGTTCCGTCACAACATCTGGCTTCTCTCCCAGGCTCGTGCAACGGCTAAGTTTGAATTGATGGAAGTTCTGTGGGTAACCACGGAAGTTCCGTCAGACCCAGAAAACACTATAATGGCTAGGTTTTGAACTCTCTCTATAAATAGAGTACCCTTTCCCCCGTGGGAAGGGTTGGATTCTTTGCCATTTCACTCACTCTTCAGCTAGAGCTCTCCCCTCTCACTCCTAGGCTTGTTCTTGAGATTCAAATCAAAGTGAGAGAGATCTAACCACAAAAACATTGAAACCATCCATTCAAAAGCTTGAGCACATCTTTCCCTCCCCATCAAGATTTGATTTGCTTGTTACTCTTGGAGACTTGGTCTCCTAGATGGCTAGGCGTCGCCCTTGAGCTCCCAACTTTGTGTGGTGAGTTGGGGATGTTTGTGAAGGTGTGATTCGCCTCCGAAGGAAAAGAATCAAGTGGAGAAAGAAATCCAAATATGATCTTTGTGATTGCTTGGCGGGGAAAAGGGTTAAGAGAGACCTGGCCACTTTGTGTGGCTCCTCAACAAGGATGTAGGAACTACTTAGTGTGGTTGTCGAACCTCAGGTTAATTCTTGTGTCTCTCTTTACTTTCCCGCTCTTATATTAGTGCTTGCTTATTTCTTTCATATTATTGTGCTTGTATCATTTGTTGATTGTGTAGCTAGTCTTCATTCAAGAATTCTAGGCTTACATTATATTAGCTTCACTTCTACCAAGCTAGTGTTTCCTTCTCCTTGTTATCCGTGTTGTTCATTGTTTAGAGGAAGGGTAGTGAGAAGTTCTGTCACTTGACAGAACTTCTGTGGCGACAGAAGTTCCGTCGACCCCGACGAAAGTTCTGTCATTCCTGGTTATTTGATTATCCTTTAGTGCTTTTTCAGGATTATTTTTAGATTGCCTATTCACCCCCCCCCCCCCTCTAGGCAACTTTCAAGTGGCCAATCAAAGTTTGGGGACGAAGGGGTATATTTATAACCGGGAGAAGGAAAAGAGCCGTTGGGGTGTCAGGGACCCGACTTAGTCCGGTATCGGGGGCCAGATGTCACAGACCAGACCATCGAGTACTGATGGGTCGTGGGCCTTGTAATAGGCTAGCTCATGTTCTTTGGTCATGGGCGAGTAAGAATAAGACTCGTGTGGGATCGAGGCTTCTAAACGATGTCGAAGTGCCTCTTAAAGGAACACCGGGTGAAGGTGGGACAGACATCGATGACTATGAACCCTAAACTTATCCCTAAATCCCGATTTCCTCTCTATTCCTCCTTGTTCTTCCCCGATCCTCCTCTGATCTAAGAGAAATCCTTGTAGTACTGTTACATTTGGTATCAGAGCCACTACCACCTCCCGATCTGGCGCCAAAGAAGAAACCATCGACTTTAGAGTTGAAGATGGCAGACGCGCTTGCGAAGTCGAAGCAGACGAGCGCAGGGATCAAGCAGCTGCTACGGCAGTTGGTGGAGGGTGCGGTGACGCAGCATTCCACCTTGGTAAAGATCGAAGAGGTGATGGAGTTGATGAAGGCGGCCGCGGAAGTGAGCATGAAGCGGATCGAAGAGCTGGAGAAAAAGACAGTAGATGAAGTGCCGACAACGGCCACCTACCCGCCTCCTCTGGGGAGATCCTCGATGAAGCTTCCGTCAACTGTGGAGCGTCACGTGGATCACACATCCATGGCCGGTGGCCTCCGCGTCGAAACAAGGAACCGGGGGAATGTTGATGGAATCCTTGGGGTTCCTCAGCGTCCTCCGGAGCTGGGTATGTCTCACTCTGCCCCTACCACCACAAACTATAGGACAGATCCGGTTTTTGGAAAATATTATGACACAGAACCTGGTGGAGAAGCTAACCTAAACCTACCCACAACTGTTCCAAACCCAATTCATTCAATACCCAACTGTAGAAGTTTGCCTAAGCTAGATTTTCCAAAGTTTAATGGTGAGAACCCAAAGATTTGGCGTAGAAAGTGTGAGGTTTATTTTGATGTCTTTAGGGTTCCTCGGCATTTGCGCACTTGTTTCGCTACTCTGAATTTCATTGGTAAGGCTGCTCTATGGTTGGAAACCATAGAGATTCGTGGCAGGGTAGAAGGGTGGGAGGAACTGTGTGAGTGAGTGATGGACTGATGGGGATGGGATCAACACCAGATGTACATGCGCCAAATCCTAAACCTAAGATAGTCTGGAACTGTGGCCGAGTACATTGAAAAATTTGAGGAACTGCATCACCAAATCTTAATGGATGACCCTACTGCTAGTCCTGTTTTCTTTGTGTCTAGAATTTAGGATGGCCTTAAAGAGGATATACGATCAGTTATTGCTTTACACCGTCCTCTAGACATGGATACTGTGTGTTCTTTGGCTTTGTTACAGGAAAAGGAGAATGACAACGGGAAGAGGCGACATTATCCTCGATCAGAGTCTTCTAAACAAGCTCCTAAGTTCGGCTCAACCAATGAGAAATATCGCAAGCCTGATGCTGAACACAAGAGAGAGGATATGAATTCAAGCAGAGTTGATGATAAGTTGGCCACTCTGAAAGCTTACAGAAGGTCTAAGGGTTTATACTTCAAGTGTGGGGAAAAATGGAGCCACAATCATACTTGTCCTGCACAGATATCAATCCATGTGATGGAAGAATTGTTGAATGTTCTACAAATTGACAAGACTGAGGCAGGGATAGAAGAAAATTGTTCAGAGGAAGAGGATGATCTAGTATCCATTGCTGAAGTGGGAACAAGGGCTGACAAGAAGCGGAGAACAATCAAGTTGTTAGGAATGATTGGTAAACAACAAGTGCTTATGCTGGTAGACTCAGGTAGTGTTGGAACATTTGTGAGTGAGGCCCTAGTGCATAGATTGAAGCTGACTACAGTTCCGTCTCCGGCCGTTCACTTCTCTGCAGCAAATGGGAATTCGATACTCTCTGACAAAGTGGTGACTAAACTTGAGTGGTGGGTTCAGGGTCACACCTTCCACCATGATGCTAGAGTCATTTCACTTGGTTGCTATGACATAATCTTGGGAGCAGATTGGTTGGAAGACCACAGTCCCATGTGGATCCATTAGGGCACCAAAGTTATGAAGTTTGAATATGGAGGAGAACATATTATTTTGATAGGTGTAACTGATGATTTAACCAAATGCTTGCCTGTTACATCCAGGGGTCTGAAAGGAATGTTTAAAAAGGGAGCCATTACCCACTGCTTGGAGTTAGGGTTTCCAGAAGATGAGAGGTCAAACAATGAAGCATTGTCTGTCATGCACATGGAGACCGAGGCACTTCCAGCCAATGTTCAAACTGTATTGCAGAGATATGACAATCTGTTTGATGAGCCTACAGAACTACCCCCAGCCAGAACCTTGGATCATTACATTCCCTTAGTTCCAGGAGCTCAACCAGTTAATATTCGGCCATACAGATATTCCCCTCACCAGAAGTCTGAAATTGAAAGACAAGTGCAGCTTATGTTGGAGAAGGGAGTTATTCAACCAAGTTCAAGTCCATTTGCTTCTGCAGTGCTTTTAGTCAAGAAGAAAGATGGGTCTTGGCGTTTTTGTGTGGATTATAGGATGCTGAATGAACTCACTGTCAAAAACAAACACCCATTACCTGTAGTGGATGAACTTTTGGATGAACTAGCTGGCGCTAAGTGGTTCACCAAGTTGGACTTACACTCTGGGTATCACCAAATCAGAATGGCAGCTAGAGAAGAGCATAAGACAGCATTCAGAACACACCAAGGCTTGTATGAATTCAAAGTAATGCCATTCGGTCTAACCAATGCTCCTGCCACATTTTAGAGTATAACGAACACCATCTTTGGTAGCATGTTGCGCAAATATGTTCTAGTGTTCATGGATGACATCTTGATTTATAGCCCTTCCTTGGAAGAACATGTCAACCACTTATCCTCAGTGCTCTCAATTCTGCAACATCACAAATTATTTCTCAAAAGAAGCAAATGTTCATTTGCTAAACAGTCACTGGAATACCTAGGTCATATAGTGATTGCAGAAGGTGTCTCTACTGACCCTGCTAAAGTGGCAGCAGTGGTGAACTGGCCTAAACCAACTTCCTTGAAAGCAGTCAGAGGATTTCTGGGGTTAGCAGGTTACTACAGAAAGTTCATCCAACACTATGGAGTGATTTGCAAACCTTTGACTCACCTTTTGAAAAAAGGGACTCCATTCCAGTGGTCCCCTCAAGTGGACCAGGCCTTTGAAAACATTAAACAAGCTTTAGTGCATGCCCCTGTTCTGGCCTTACCTGACTTCAGCAAACAGTTTATTCTTGAAACTGATGCTTGTAATACTGGGATTGGAGACCCTGTGGCATTTCTTAGCCAAGCCTTGAACAAAACAAACCAAGCCCGTTCAACCTATGAGAAAGAATGCTTGGCTGTTCTGATGGCAGTGGATCGATGCCGCTCCTATTTACAACATGGGGAGTTCATAATCAGAACTGACCAGAGAAGTCTTATGCACTTGGGGGAGCAGAGAGCAACTACCAGTCTGCAACACAAAGCTTTTGTTAAGCTTATGGGCTTATGTAACAGATGCCCTATCTCACTGCATTACAATGGATCAAGTGTCAGCGGTCTCAAAACGGAGTACCCTCCTGGTTGGAGAATTTAATAGCAGGGTATCAGGATCATGAAGAGGATAAAAGGCTTTTGACTCAGCTCAGTCTCCCTGGTAAGGTACCGACTGTATTTTCCTTATCCTGAGGGGTTATATAATATAAAGGTCGCATATGGCTAGGACACAATAAGTTAGCCCAGAATCATGTGTTGCAAGCTTTGCATGATAGTGGCTTAGGTGGGCGTTCTGGGAATCATGGCACATATCATCGTGTGAAAGCTCTGTTTGCCTGGCCCAAGTTGAAGGAGACAGTCAACAAGTATGTCCAAGGATGTTCAATATGTCAGCAGGCAAAGAACGAAAGGGTGAAATTGCTCAGACTTCTTCAACCACTACCTGTTCCATCACAGGCATGGTCAGTGGTCACCATGGACTTTATTGAGGGATTACTACGTTCCAACAACTTCAATGCAATTATGGTAGTAATTGACAAGTTCTCAAAGTATGCTCACTTTCTTCCACTAGCTCATCCCTTCACTGCTTTGAGTGTGGCACAACTATACTTCAACACTGTCTATAGACTTCATGGCCTACCAGATACAATCATATCAGATAGAGATCGTATTGTCACTAGCAGCTTGTGGAAGGAACTTTTCAAGCTCTCTGACACCCATCTGATCATGAGCTCCTCTTATCATCCGCAGACAGATGGATAGTCTGAAATACTGAACCAATGCTTAGAGACATAACTGCACTGTGCTATTCGTGCCAAACCAAAACAGTGGTCTCAGTGGTTACCTCTAGCCGAATACTAGTAGAACACTCCTTTCCATTCTGCTCTTGGTACTACTCCATTTCAAGTACTATACGGGTATGCTCCAAGGCATTTTGGCATCAATATGGAGAATGTGGCTACACCAGATTTGCAAAATTGGTAGAAGGAAAGGGAACAATGTACTGACCTTCTCAAACAACAACTGCAAAGGGCTCAACAGCGCATGAAAGTCCAAGCAGACAAACACCGTTCAGAACGGGAGTTCAAGGTGGGAGACTTGGTCTATCTCAAGGTTCAACCATATGTGCAAACATCATAGGCGCCGCGTAGTTGCCAGAAATTGGCATTTCGTTTCTTTGGACCTTATAAAATACTAGCCCGAGTAGGCAAGGTGGCATATAAGTTGGATCTACCAGAACATTCCCAGATTCATGATGTGGTCCATGTATCCCAGCTTAAGCGTCACGTTTCGCCGCACACCATGGTAAGCACAAATATCTCTGTATTGGATTTCCATACTAACGACTCCTTGATTCCAGCACAGCTGCTAGCCAAGAGACTTATCAAGAAAGGAGACTCTACAAATACTCGTGTGCTTGTTCGTTGGAGGGGATTACCAGCTTCATTGGCCACTTGGGAGTCATTGCAAGTTCTTCAGCAGACTCACCCATCGATAGCAACTTGGGGTCAAGTTGCACCTTAAGGGGGGAGGAATGTACCGGACCAGACCATCGGGTACTGATGGGCCGTGGGCCTTGTAATAGGCTAGCTCATGTTCTTTGGCCATGGGCCGAGTAAGAATAGGACTTGTGTGGGATCGAGGCTTGTAAACGATGTCAAGCTGCCTCTTAAAGGAGCACCAGGTGGAGGTGGGATAGACATCGATGACTATGAACCCTAAACTTATCCCCAAATCCTGATTTCCTCTCTATTCCCCCTTGTTATTCCCCGATCCTGCTCTAATCTGGGAGAAATCCTCGTAGTACCATTACACTGGACTAGTCCGGCCCTGGAGTTCAAATCTAGCACAGATGCTCACTTGACCCTCAAAAAATAGCTAAGTGTTAGTGATCCGGACTAGTCCAGAAAAAACCCGGCTTAGTCCGGATCAACCATCTCCCTGAAGAAAAACTTTCTAGAAAGGTTAATTTGCGTCTTAGTCCGGCCATAGCCGGTTTAGTCCGGCTTGGTTGTTAATCCGTCTTAGTCCGGATACAACCAAGACCAGAAACAGCACTCCCAGGTTTGACCCAGAGCCGTCTTAGTCCGGTTGATGCCATGTTAGTCTGGCTTACCCTGATTCCCGTCTTAGTCCGATAATTGGCGTCTTAGTCCGGCTGAGTCGACTCTAGAACCAAACTGGTTCTGTTTTAGCCCATGCCAGCCTAGTCCAGCCTAATCCGGGTTCCAGAGTGAGGGAAAGAAATTTTAAGCTTTGGGAATGCAATATGATGTTAAGATGGTTAATTTCACTATTTTATTTCTTACGTCCCTCTTGATAGTACGGTATACCTATGACTCAAAAAGTAAGAGTAAAAACTAGGAGTCATTGGTTGCCTTCACATTTTTTTCCTTTTCATTTTGGAGGGTCCTCTTTGATTCATTAAATAATTGCCCTGCTTATATACTTAGCAAGTATTATTAGTCCTTTAATTGTTAGTCATTAATCAACCAAAACCCACACGGGGGCCTAGATGCACTTTCAAGTAACATAAGAGTATCACGTGTCTCTTGTCTAGGAGAGATTATAGAGAGGATTAGTGTTGTTACTCTTGATCTATGGCAAGACCTAGACCGGTTAGGTGTTAGTGATCGACCCTATCGTATCGTGATATGTTGTGAAGACCGCCATAAGTATGTATAAGGTTTGAGCTCACCTTTAAAAGGAACATCATGAGAGAGCACATGTGCATAAACACTGGTAGTGCAGCATGTCCTTAAGGGAGACAAGCTTATTCTCAAGGAGTCGAGGACTCATGAGCAGTGGCCACGCAACCACGCCGTCAGTCCAGGAGTGATACGAGCTTGGTGCAAGGACTCCAGGTTTGGTGGCGGGAAGGATCAATACTCCGGTGGGAGTCGATCCAACAAGGACTAGGGGAAGGCGCCATCCTCTCGAAACCTCGGGCTAAAAATCAGTGAGCACTCTCTAAACCCCTCTTTACTTACCGTCTTTAATTCCACACTTGTGTGTAAGTATAGATAGTGTTGTTATGGGCTTGCTTGCTTATTAAATAGCTTGACATTGCTTGCATTGCATCATATCACTAGAAGTGTTAGGGTCTTGACTCGATAGAACTACATAGGACTTGTCATTAGCAAGGTGAAAGATTTGGTGGAAATTTATTAGGTTGACAATCCATGTTACCAGTCCAATTCATCCCCCCCACCTCCTCTTGTACTCCAAGATCCTTTCATGGTCACTGTTCTGATAGAGGAGGAGCATGGTGTAAGCTCCATGACCATTGATGATTGGATACTCAAGGTATGGATATTTTGGTATTAATGACAACTATGAAAATATGAGCTAATATCTACATAAGTGTTGTGTACATATGAATCATCTTCTATGATATTACAAATTCTATTGATGACGATTGCCTTGGAAGTGGATGATAATGACCACAAGCTTTGAGGCTTGATGAGATCGATGGAGTCTAAGGGTTGATGGAGATGGATCAAGACTAAAAACAAGCTAGGAACAAGTGTTTGAAACACTTGTCTAGTTATTAGCGCTTATGTCCATAGGAAAAATTAAATTATCAAGAGAGTCTAGATCATATCTCTTAGGTCACGCTAGTCGGTGATATGCATGGATGCTCGATGAAATCACAAGTCACTAGGTGGTAGTGGAGAGGCCAAGGAGTTGTTGGATGAAGCCGCGAAATGAAGTCAAGCAAAAACAAGAAGTTTTAGCTTCTAAAGATGGAGAGTGGACAGAGGGGTCATAGAGACCAAACTATATGGTCATCAGAGAAGATCTCAGATCAGAGAGGAGTTGTTGCAAGGAATATGTTGATGTGAAGGCCCCATAGAGACTAGACGGTTTGGTCTGTATAGACGGGAGAAAACCAGAGAGGAAGTAGTTTCGGCACTGTTCTTGAATGAACAGGATCTGTAGAGACTGGACGGTCCGATCTGATCTATAGACCTGATAGTTCGATCTGTATAGGAAGCAGCAGCGGATAGAGGCACAATGACTTTGGAGGAGCCATCCAGTGGAGATTGGATGGTCCAGTCTAGCAAAGACTGGACTGTATGGTCTGTACATCTAGAAATATTGTTTCGTGGAGCAACGACTAGTTTGAGGTTAGAAGCCTATATAAAATCGTTGTTGGGTCTTGAAGACTACTCTTGATCATTGGAATTGCTTGGAGCATCAGTAGGGAGCCAAGAGAAAGAGAGAGGAGCACAAAAAGGATATATTGCATATCTTGAGAGTGCTAGTGAGCATCGATACACATCTAAGGCTAGCATATCCTTGAGAGTGTATCCTAAACGATTACTCTTAGTCTATTATCTAGACCGGTTAGGCGTCGGTGATGAGCTTATCGTGATCGGTTGTGAAGGTCGTCACACATTTGTAAACGGTTTAAGCTCGCCGTTGAAAGGATCATCGATAGTGAGCGCCCGTGTTGGCTCCGGGAGTCCAACAAATTATCGAGAGAGATGACTGTGCCTTGGTGGCAGCGATGACGCTACCGTATTTTCAATCTAGAAGTGATTACAGACTCGTGTGTAAGAACTGCACTTGGTGGCGGGAGGGACCGATACTCTAATAGGAGTGGTACAACGAGGACTAGAAGAAAGCGTCATCGTTCCAATACCTCGGAAAAAAATCATGAGTATTTATTGACCCTTTTCTTTACTATTTTGTAATTATGTGCTAGAGTTGATAGGTTGACTTGAGGCTTGTATAGGTTAGTGTGGCTTAGCTTCCATATTGCATATATTATAAACAGTAGCATATGTAGAATATTGGTCTTCTAAAATTGTTAGGTTGCAACGATTGCTAGGATCGAGCAAGGAAATTGAAATATTTGAGGATTGTGACCATCCCTCTCGGTGCGTCTTTGATCCTTTCATGTGGTCAACTAAGAAATGCATGCTTTCTCTTGAAGATCTTGACTATGGAGATCTTTGCTACATATGGGTGAAGGATTACCAATAAATTTAGTTTACGATAATTTTTTTGTTATGTCATAGCCTTTATATGAGGTTGTTTGGTGTATATATTATGTAAGAGATGAAGTCTAATCTATAATATATTATTATAATAAATTATAATCACGTGCTTCTTTTCATGTGGGGATCAGGATATTTTATTTGCTTGACAATTTTCTTTATAAAAAAATGCGCTAGCCACTCTGATTGGAATCAGGTTAGAATAGCTAAAGTAGAAACATAAAAAGAAAATGCGACCCGGTGGGGGGAGACCACCCTCACGATTTTTCATTAAAAGGAAGCAACTGGCTTTTGGGTCGTAGAAAATCTCCGAACACGGATTAGTCAGCAAGAGGATTTTATTGGTGAGACCGAAAAAATTCAAACCCCTGCCACAAGGATAAAGATGTCACGCCTTACAGCTAAGCTGAACTCACGTTCTCAACACACATTGCCAGGCCGGAATAAGACAAAAAAAGATGGTCGAACTCAAAAGCCAAGCGTCACATGGTCATACCGTTAAACTTAATGACGATATATGCTAAAATGAGCTTCTACGAAGAGGTAGAAACGTAAGTGTTGTGTGATACCCTTGTATACTGATGCTACATATAAATCATGCGTGTTATACTCATTTTTTAAAAATAGTTCTTGTTATACTTGTAGAATACAATTCACCAAAGCCCTCTTTCTACCAGTATAAAAGAAAAGGGGATAAACAGGAGTAGTTTTTGAGGTTAAAGAAAAACTAAGAAGAAAGGATATTACATATCGAAAAGGCTCAAAATAAAACAGGCCGAAATGTATCCCTCATGGGCCATATGAGATTAGCCCAAATGATTCAGCTGTCTGTGTAGTCCTTCTCTTTTTTCTTTTTCCGAAAGACTAGTCTTTTCATTGCAGGGTCTCTTTCTTCTTGCACATTGTCAATTCTCCCATTCAAGAATTTTGCAAGTAAGCAAGTTTCTATAGTTGCATTACTAACCATATATAAAGCAAGTGCATTAGCATGATCTTTTGAAAAAAAAAAGTTTATTTGCAAGACTTGAGTGGGTATCTCTTTTGTAAAATTGCATACAGCGTAGTACGACATCACAAATAACATTCATATTTATTTGTTATACTAAAAAACATTTAAATATACTGATTCTTAAATAAATACAATAAATATACCAGATTTGCCGTTGCATGGAATCGCCTTATAAAAGCATTTTTGGAGCTAGGACAATATTATTATTATTATTTTGGTAAAAAAAGAAATTAAAAGCAAGACAATTGATGATAAATTCCTCCCATGTATTCCAGAGTTTGATGCCAAATTTCCTATATCCGTTCGCAAACAATATTCCAGAGTTTGATGCCAAATTAAAAGTAAATGATAAATGACGAATTGCGTGACATTGTGTGTCAAAATTGTACCAAAAAAAAAAAAAAAAAAAAAAGAGCGCGTCCTAGCACGCACTGTCTCGAGGTGGTGGCAGAGGCAAATAGGCAAGGACCAAGGAGCAGGAGGGCACGAGGCCGGCGCGGTGCCATACGCCGCGCGTTGAGATCCTCGAGACGACGGCGGCGAAGAACCCCCACAAAAATCTCGCCTCCTTCCTCCTCGCTCCGCCCTCCCCAGATCTCGCTCCCCCCACACCTCGGCGGCCGCCGCAGATCTGAGCGTCACCTGCCGCCATGATCTCCTCCAGCAAGCTCAAGTCGGTCGACTTCTACAGGTGCCCTCCCCGATCTACCCAGTCCTCGGTCCTCCTCTCTGTTGGGGTGTTGCCGCCGTGCGGGGCTTTCCGTCTGAGAATTGCGGGCTTTGCGCGGCAGTCGTCTGACGAGGGACGTGTTTGGTCCGTGCGGTTGTCGGCAACGGTTAGATGAATGCGGAGAGTGCTCTTGTCGTAGTGCTCTGCGTTGGCGGGTTAAAGCGAGTGGCGGTGATGGTGTTCTCATTGCCGCGAATGAGGTGATTCCTCTGTTTGTATACGTGAAGGTTGAGCCGCTGCAGTGGTCATGGTCTGATGCCGGGTTTTTGGATTTGTGCCCGATGGATGACATGTTTGCACTTTGAAGTGGGCATGCCGTTCATCATTAACTAAAATAGGAGCATCGTGGACGGTTTTAGATTAGAAAGTAGAATCCCCTGTTTCCTTAACTTTTTTGTCTGTTAGTAAAATCCTGTCATTTGGATAACTTCCAAATGCCAATGCTCGCTCTTTACTTTGCAAGTCATGACAAAAGTGGCCTTCGCGAATTGTGAGTTACAGAGGATGAAATGATTTTTTTTTAAGGTGAAGATTGGATATTTTAAAAGTTGTAGGCATGCATTTTTTCCCAGCGGCAGTGCTTGTGTTCTAGCAAGTTATTTGCACCACAAAAGGTGTTTGTATTCATTCTTAGTACATCCGAGCTATAGTGGATTAAAGTATTAATCTTCTTTTAACTTGCAGTGTTAATAATGCTATAGAATCAGAAACTTTTAGTTACTCATGTGGATATGGTCTTTAAGATACATATATATAGACACATCTGATTCAGAACGACTAACTTTTAAACGGCGGCAATATGGTACGTGGGTTTCATTTATAAATGCCGATTTTTTTTACAGGGCCTCTTTTCTAGTTTCCTTTATGTATATCACAGTGTTAGCATTTTATTTTTGGTTTTGCAGGAAAATCCCCAGGGATTTAACTGAAGCATCACTATCTGGTGCTGGATTATCCATTATAGCAGCACTGGCTATGATGTTTCTGTTTGGAATGGTACATCTCATTGCCATCTTCTTCTGTTATCAAACACAATTGCCCCTCCCAAATATTTAAAATTACTTGCTTTTTTCTCTCTGTGGCACGGCAGATCAAATGATAGCTTTCAATGTAGATTGTGGAAATGAATCTGGACCTTTCTATGTAGATCATTTTCCTTCTACCATTTGCCTTTCCTGTTGATAGCTGACTTTTCCATTCTTCACATTTGTTATGTTCATTCATTCATCAATCAACTTTTGAGGTTTCATGCGCTAAATTTTCGATTCACCTATGACTAAAAGCTTTTTTTTAACTAATTTGATCAACTTTTTTTGCTTAAATTGACAATAGTGACGTACAAAGCATTGAAAGCCAGTTAAATTGTTTATCCAAAATATATCTATTCACTATGGATCCACTTGCCAGCATTTGAGTATTGCAAATTGCTGTAAGCTTTATATTATTTGAAGATTAACCTATCAACTAAAAAACTGTTGATTTGTTATTTCAGGAGTTAAGCAGTTACTTAGCAGTCAATACTACCACAACTGTGATCGTTGATAGGAGTCCTGATGGGGAGTTCTTAAGGATAGACTTTAATATGAGGTAAGATCTATTATATTCTATAGCATGAAGTATCATTCAGGCCAGAGTTTTAGTTTCAATCTGAATATGTGCCTCTACTATTGCACACATAGCAACGTTGGAGTGAAATTTGAGCATTCAAGCTTAGTTCTAATTTTATTTTTTAATACTGTTTTGTTTCTTTATTCTTTTCTTTGGTTCATTTGGGTGTTGTTGGGTTTCAACTCCTAGCTGTGAAATTTAGTTGTTACTCCTCAAATTAACCAACCTCTTTTGTTTTTTACAGCTTTCCTGCACTTTCTTGTGAATTTGCATCAGTTGATGTCAGTGATGTGCTGGGAACAGTAAGTTTAAATCTCTGTGTTTTGTGCTATTTTGTTTAATCTAACTTTTAGTGTATCACAATATTCTCAGTTCTTCTCAATAGTATTGAAGCACTGATTTATATTAATGTGCATGATAAAAAATGTTTTTCAATAGCTTTGAGATGCAAGTTATGCATGTAATTGTGTACTGCATTATCTTTTTTGCTTGGTTCATGTTTAATTTTCTGTTAATGTCATATGCAGAACAGACTGAACATTACGAAAACTGTTCGCAAGTTTTCAATTGATCGGAATTTAGTACCTACCGGATCTGAATTCCACTCAGGGCCTATTCCCACTGTCAGTAAGGATGGAGATGATGTTGTGGAGGACCACGGTGATGGTTCAGTTGCCTTGTCTTCACGCAATTTTGATAGCTACTCGCACCAGTAAGTAGTCAGTAATCTAGAACTCTACAATCCTGTTTGGCCAAACTTCAAATGTCTTAGTTATTTTTTCATTTTATTTAAAATAATTTCAATGGCCAATTATTCATTTCCATTGTTATATGTAACATTCATAAAGCAGTTAATATGTATTGTTTCTATAGCTCCAATTATTATTGTCAAATTCTTCATGACAGGCATCCTTAGTTTTCACTTTTCTGTTCAGATAGTTATCTGATGATGAAATGCAATAATTCATTCCTTTTTCTTAAATTGTATCCCTTGCGTTGCGTCAGTTTATATTTAAAAACACTTTTGTTCTTTTTCAGGTATCCTGTTTTGGTTGTCAACTTTTATGCACCCTGGTGTTACTGGAGCAATCGATTGGTTAGAATTCATCTCCCTTTGTTCCTTGCATCTAGTTAACTTCATTACTTGTACAAGTTATCGACAACTGTACTGAACAGAACTGCACATGTGGCACAATACAGTGATAACCAGTGTCATAGTTTGATTTCTTTTGTGTCACATGCCCAACTTTTGACATTTTTATGCCGATTGAAGTTGATTTGCAGACATTTTCTATTGAAATAATGTAATTTGTTGTAATGTTTCTTGTCACTCATGTTTTCTTCAGAAACCTGCATGGGAGAAGACTGCGAAAATAATGATGGAGAGGTAAATAGTTTTTTTTATAGCCCCTAATAAGACTTGGTGTTCCAATTTTTTAGCTGGTGATTGATGCTTTCGTCTTTATTCATGTAAAGATATGACCCTGAAATGGATGGTAGAATCCTTCTTGGCAAGGTTGACTGCACTGAGGAAGTTGACTTATGTAGGAGGTTCGTATGATGACATCTATTGAGAACCAAACTTTGGAGCAACATAGTTGCAATGAGTATGATGCTATAGGGAGTTACTACAATTTATTGGTTGTGTTTGGAGAATTTTTTTTAACTGGTTATAATGTCGCTAAAAATGTAGCCTTGTGATATTATAATTGTCTAAAACAAGATACCACACCGTCATCGTTCAAAAAATTACAATGGTATCCCCTTCCATTGGAATTTTATGGTAGTTACTACATCTGGATTATCTTCATTGAGAATTATCTTTCAGGAACCAAGCATCAGTTGAAAAGATCCATTTAGGCTGGTATGGCATTGCTTAAGGGTCCGTAGAGAGCCCATGCCTCATGTCTTGACATGTGATCAGAACATAATTCTATTTCAACAACATTCGTTTGATATCCTTAGTACCTTTCTTTTTATTGGAACTTATTTGGAGCCTTATTTTTTCCCAGCCTTGTTGGCTGTAGCATCAGCTTTGGGGCTTGTTTGCTCTCCCGAACACTCTAGGAGGCTAGGATCTTCTCAGATATCCATCTTTGTCTGTGAATATTCATGAACTGAAGTAATTAAACACTGCCAGAATATTCTTCTCATCTTGTGTAGATGGCCTGGAGTTATTTTCGGTGCTGCCATATAAGTTAGACACACTGACTGGTTACTTAGTCTTAATTACAAAGAAAAGTCAGAAATTACTTCATTCCCTTGTTTCACTTTTTTTTAATGTTCCTTGTAATAATCTTGTCATTGTTTTGATCTGATATATCAAATGCAGGCACCATATACAAGGTTACCCATCCATTCGTGTTTTCCGTAAAGGGTCTGACATCAAGTAAGCACAGTTCATCGTACATTCTATTCAGATACCTTCTGGGATTGGATAGCTTACATGGACCCACAATTTTGGCTTGAAACAATTTTTTGTGTTACATTCGTGTCAATATTTTCCCAATTCCATATGAAATCAAGTTTACTTGTACACAGGGAGAATCAGGGTCACCATGATCATGAATCGTATTATGGGGATCGTGACACAGAGAGCTTAGTTGCGGTATGTTATGGATTACCAGATTTTCCATCCCTTATTGCAATGAGTCAATGATAATATAGTCGTACATTGGCATGCGGAGTCTTGTTACATATCATTTTGTCAATTATTAATCTACATTATCTAGTTCCTGAAGCTTAATTTTTTCTGAATGAATTGCTCTTTTTATAATGTTTTTAACTTCAGGCAATGGAAACTTATGTTGCAAACATTCCGAAAGAGGCTCATGTGCTTGCTCTGGAAGATAAATCTAATAAAACTGTGGATCATACGAAGCGCCCTGCTCCAATGGCTGGCGGATGCAGAATTGAAGGTTTTGTCCGTGTCAAAAGGGTACAAATGAGTATAACATGCATTAGCTGACTTCTGTGTTTATATTGCAGTGTGAAGAAAGGTTTCTTCTATATTTAATAACTAGTTCCTGTTTACCAGGTTCCTGGGAGTGTTGTTATCTCAGCTCGATCTGGATCACACTCGTTTGATCCATCCCAAATAAATGTTTCCCACTATGTGACACAGTTCTCATTTGGTAAAAAGCTTTCGATGAAGATGCTTTACGAATTCAAAAGGCTAGCTCCGTATATCGGTGGACACCATGATAGGTTGGCGGGTCAGTCTTACATTGTCAAGCATGGTGATGTGAACGCCAATGTTACTGTAAGTTCCTTATATTTCTTCTTGTGATGTGTATTAAGGCCTCAGTTATTTTCAGATCCAATACAAATATAGTGTAATAACATAGCTTGTCATTGATGTTCATTCTTAGATTGAGCATTACCTACAAGTTGTGAAGACTGAGCTTGTGACACTGAGGTCCTCAAAGGAATTGAAACTGCTTGAAGAATATGAGTACACAGCACACAGCAGCTTAGTGCACAGCTTCTATGTTCCTGTTGTTAAATTCCATTATGAGCCTTCTCCCATGCAGGTTGGTATCCCACATTGTTTAATCTTTGCTGAAGTATTTCTTTTGTCGCCCTCTTCTGAGATGACCCTTTTACCATCAGGTCTTGGTAACTGAAGTTCCAAAATCTTTCTCTCATTTTATCACAAATGTCTGTGCTATTATTGGTGGTGTCTTCACGGTGAGAACACTTTCCTGTTTATATCTTCATATTCTGTGCCCATCAATGCTGATTGACTAAAGAAAAGTAACTTATATTCTAGGTTGCCGGTATACTGGATTCCATCTTTCACAACACGCTGAGGTTGGTGAAGAAGGTCGAGCTAGGAAAGAACATTTAATGATAAAAATAGATCCTTGGATGCAGCCCCCAAAATTTCGCGGTTGCACTAGATAGCCATTATTTTGTCATACCTGGTAGGAATTCTTGGTCATCTACACATGGAAAGAGAAGAGGAAAATGGTGTTGACAGAGTTGAAACTAGGGTCATGGTATAACAAGGGGCCTCACTGTTTTTCTGTGTCAAAATAAGACGGTGGATCCTTGTGAGTGTTACATGTGCTAATCTAGAAAGACAATCGGCTGCGATACTCGTTCAACTCTGTTCTTGTGACCCGTTGGCCCGTTTCACACTTTATTGCGGTGCTAATAACTCAAATCCAGCTGTAGAGCTGAAAAGCAGCTAATGTTCGGTACATGCGTAAATTGAAACATGTTTTACGATCTCACTAATCTGAACCGGTACGAAAGGTAAGGAAACTGCATAAAAAGTAGAGATCCGTAAATATTAAACACGAATGGGAGTTATGCTGATTCAACTTAAAAATGGAAATATGAGTTTCAGCGTCCTTCAGTCTAATTCTTCTTTAGGGAGTTGCTAGTTTTCAGCTGACTAAAAATTTATGTAACTTTTAATCACTTTTTTGAGTCAATGATTTATAATTATTATATAAAAAATCCTACAAAAGAAAAAACAGAATTCAAAGTAACAAACCATTGATCGAAAACTTTCAATCAACTGAAAGCTAGAAAACATGTCTTCTTTAAGTTCTGCTGATTCAACTTTAAATCTGTAGAGAGTATAACTAATCCCATATTCATCGATCGGCATGCATGGCGTAGTGTGCTGCGTGCAACGACCTGTCAAACACACTACCACCGCCACCCAATGGTCCAATGCGAGCGAGATTCTAGAGGTAGTGGCAACATTTATTTTTTTTTTTTTCTTTTTGGCGAGTATAGGTAGTAAAGAACTCATGAGACCCGCCTATTGCTTCTGGCAACTGATCCGCGCGCAGGTTGATATATATGCTTTGCCAAAATCGTATTGGATAACTCTTTTTTTGTCTAATTAAGTAGGCAATGTAGTAATCCCACACTGCATCTTTTTCTGGGATAGATACGTCGTCGATGCAACGGCCTGTCAAACACACCACTACTACCCAACGGTCCAACACGAGCGTGGTGGTGGAGGCGGTGCGCGCCGCCGCCACGGACTGGGGCGTGATGCACGTCGCGGGCCACGGCGTCCCCCGCGAGCTGGTGGACCGAGTCCGCGCCGCCGGCGCCGGCTTCTTCGCGCTCCCCGTCGCCGCCAAGGAGGCCTACGCCAACGACCCCGCCGCCGGCCACCGCGAGTGGGTGGACTACCTCTTCCACGTGGTGCACCCGGACGGCCTCACCGACCACGCGCTATGGCCGGCGCAGCTGCCAGACTACGTGGCGGCCACCAGCGAGTTCGGCCGCCGCGTCAGGGAGCTGGCATCGACGCTGCTCGCCGTGCTCCCGCTGGGGCTCGGCTTGCCGGGTTCCAGGCTCGAGGACGAGCTCACCGGCGCCGGCAACAAGGGCGACGACGATGACCTCGTCCTCCAGATGAAGGTGAACTACTACCCGCGGTGCCCGCAGCCGGAGCTGGCCGTGGGCGTGGAGGCCCACACGGACGTCAGCGCGCTCTCCTTCGTCCTCCACAACGGCGTGCCGGGCCTGCAGGTGCGCCACGCCGGCCGGTGGGTGGCGGCGGCACGCTCGCCGGAAGACACCATGGTCGTGCACGTGGGCGACGCGCTCGAGATCCTTAGCAACGGGCGGTACGCCAGCGTGCTGCACCGCGGCCTCGTCAACCGCGAGGCCGTGCGCGTATCCTGGGTCGTCTTCTGCGAGCCGCCGCCGGACGCCGTCGTCCTCAGGCCGCTGCCGGAGCTGGTCACCGCCGACGAGCCTGCCAGGTTCGAGCCGCGCACCTTCAGGGAGCACCTCGACCGCAAGCTCTTCAAGAAGCAGCTGCTGGATGAGCAGCACCAGAAAGATGACAAACCAGACAAGTATTAGAACAATATAAATATCTTCAACAAGCACCTCCAACGCAAGCTCTACACGGGCAATACACGGGCAAGTATACTTTACATATGTCATCATACATCCAATATTTAAATCAAGATCTACAGCTTGTACTACAAATATTTTTTATACTTGTTTTTAAGGTGAAATGCGAAATCCTACTAGAACCACAGCTTGTCGTGTTTTTATTACTTCTTCTAAGATAGTGCTTCGTTAAAAGACCGCAGTTTGGGCTAAATCACTCTTGCAATGACCCTTTCTGCACATGACGTCTGGCTGAAACCTGATTCCAACAAAGGTTGGACATGCTTGAAGAATATCTGATTGAGAGAAAAATTAGTAAACGAAAATAAGAAAGGGAGATGTCAGTGTATAGCTGCTATACAGCACGCACCTCTGCTGAATGACGGCTGAAAAAAGGGCATGCATAACATGTTTAGCACGGTACGTTGACGTAATGGGAATTTCACTACTATCAGTCAGTCACAAGTAGGAGTAAAACACTTGTCGCGATGGAAATAAATCTAATGATGCAAAAAATGTCCAGATATTACAATATAGGTTACCTCTACCAAAATGAAGGCGATTGTATGATATAGCAAAAATAACGCTGCAGTATGCTTATTAGCAAGCCAAGAGAGGACTGTATCTACAAAGATTTAACCAGTATTCTAGCATTAGAAGCTAAACTTTGAATCAATGGTAGATAGACTAAATAAAAGATAGTAGTGTCTGGCATGAAAATAATTAAAAACAACAATAACGGCTACTCCATTATATATTACATAATTGTACAGTTCATAGTAAAATGATCAATGGCACATTGAAATCTAACACACTGTACTGCTGAATTTGCAGTTCATGAAAGTCATCATTCAAGGCACAGTAAAACATTTAGCAGCAAGATAATCACTATGAAGTTTTCTGATGAGACTAAGCTAAGGGCACATGCAAATAAAGGATACTCCATGAAAGAGTTGGTCCATGCGACATAGAATGTGATTAGTCCAAAGAAACAACATGACATTCAACAGCAAGGTTTCGACATAGTACCAATCATCACTGACAAGGCTAAAGAAAGATGCAGCAAGATAAACAACAATGAAATGAGACATCATGACAGCGGAAAACTAACGAGGACTAATGTAAACTTGAGACATTCCTCAGTTGATTCCATGGGACATAAATATATAGCATTTCATCAGACTTAAGAAACAGTGTACCACACAGCAAAATGGTATGAGACATCATGCCAGCTGAAAAAAGGACATGGACAACACGTTTAGCATGATACGTTCACGTTAGGGGGACATAACTACTAACTGAAAATGGCAAGGAAACCAATGCGCATCTAGCAGTCAGTCACAAGTAGGAGTAAAACGTTTGTGGCAATGGAAATCAAATTTAATAATGTCCAGGTATCACAGTATAGCTTACCTCTACAAAAATTAAGGCAAGTGTATGGCACAGCAAAAATAATGCTGCAGTATAATTATATGAAATGAGAGGACTGTATCTACAAATATTTAACCAGTATTCCAGCATAAGAAGGTAAAGTTTGAATCAATGGTACATAGACTCGACCACATTCTATTAGACATTCAGACTAGATAAAGGATAGTGTATGGCGTATAAATAATTTAAAAGAAAACTGGCGACTCCATTATACATAACTGTACACTCCACAGCATGTGCGCATTGAGTATAGGCATATAGCACAGCATACTGCTAAGTTTCTAGTTCATAAAAGTCATCATTCAATGAAAACTAAATATTTTAGCAGAAAGATAATCACTATGAAGTTTGCCGATAGGACTAAGCACAAAGGTACATGCTAATAAAGGATACTCCATAAAAGAGTTGGTCCATGTGACATAGAATGTCATCAGTCCAATGAAATGAAATTAGCATTCAGCAGCAAGGTCTCGACATAATACCAATCACGACTGATAACGCTAAAGTATGATACAGCAAGATAAACAACAATGTAATTTTGTAATGAGACTCCACACAACCGCGTCACACAAGGATAAGACTTCTTGTTACATCAACAGGGATCAGAGCCGAAGCAGTGAGACGTGCAGCATGTTAACCACATATCTGTTCACAAGAGTGAGAAACTTTATAACTGTGTTCTCTGCCAAGGCACATTAGAACAGGTTTCAAAATGCATTTACATTGTGTTATATTTTAGTTATAGATGACAAACTTATGAAAGAAAACAAGTGAAGACTAATTTTGAAATAACCAAGCCAAACTTGAATGCATAATATTAAAATGTGCCCGTACTGTTTTCTTTTAGCTATGCATACCATTTGGATTTGGGGAAACAATAGCTGAAGACTAATTTTGGAAACCATGACGAAATAGAATACTTGGATGCAAGGATCATTAGTTAAATGGAAACGAAACCACCTGATTCACACACATCTGGACAGCCTTCACACATGTGAGTGAAGGTTTGACGACATGAATAATGGATTAATGTTGGATATTACAAAACAGCTCAATTCTCCAGATTTTACTAAAATGACTTCATAACGTTTAGGAAAATAATTAGAGGATGTAATGAACTAAAGTATGAGTTAATGCCTTAATGGTACATATAAGCATGACCACATCGCATGCATGATAGTCCCCAGCATTCAAATCATGAATGAAAATTCAATTCAAAATTTAACACATTCCAACCAACCATCCTAAAACATTCCAACTCATTGAAGTCATACAAAAATATTTTTAGCAAAACATAGAAGCAAGATGACCAGTAGTGAACTAGTGAAGTATTCTAAGGACATGAAGCACAGTGAAAAACTCTGTATATAGGATCATGCATATGATAATCATTTTGATATATAACTCACCAGGACTAATGTAAACTTAAGACTTAAAATGAGACATTCCTCAATAGATGCCATGGGACATAAATATATAGAATTCATCAGACAAAAGAAACAGTATACCATGCAACAACAATGATATGAGACATCATGACAAAGGTAACGAAGGTTCCAACAAGGCAGCAATATAAAGAAAAATGAAGTTTTCCAATGTATAGGCTAAACACAAGGATAAGACTTCTTGTTACATCAACAAGAACTAACAACAACTGACTTCACACTCCACATGAGGATATTCCTCACAAATGCTACACATCTTTTTGTATATCTTATCACGCACTCCCACATGCATACTCTTAAGCTCTGGTGCGCATTGGAACAGTAGTTTCAACAAATCAACTTCTTCATCTCCTACTTCGAAGTCATAAGTGATAACTACCTCTTCAAGATCAGGCAAAGGTATAGTTTCACTTTTCCAGTTGACAGGATGTCGACAGGGACAATTTTGTGTGCACAATTGTTCTTGTTGCTCTTTATCCTCCTCTTCAATCTTCAAAAACATAGGAGAACCAATGAATTATCTCAAAACAAACACGGCCCTGACTTACAGGTTAATATTTTATTGTGATATTAACAAACTGAGCAGTTACCGCGCCTCGTTCTATGACGACATTAAGTTTTTGTATATATGGTCGAATCTGAAGTAGATCCAACAGCAAGGGTCCGAAAGCATGCCCATTTTTTCGGATAACAAGCTCCAATACAGAAAAGTCAGTCACTCCAAGCCATGCTACCTCTTCCGCAAAACTTCGGTCTGTATCCTCAGTTTCATACTGCAAAAACAAATATATAAAAATTATGCGAAATGGACACTCGCAATGATAGACCACATATAGGAAAAGGAAATCTAGATTGGAATTTGAAAGACAAGGAGAATAGACACACCGTCCAATCTATTTCCAGCCGTAAGGTACGGGCACCGTGTCTCAGGCTGTAGTTGAGACTGAAGAGGCGAAGTTCGGCAAGCCCAACATTTCCGATACTTGGCAAGTTCCAGACGAGTTCCTCTACATTTGGTGCCGAGAATGTCAGGCTGAAATCTCCGCCCATTTCGACATCTAGCTTCGATTTCCTAAGCTCTGGCGCATCGATTTCGATCCGGTACATGCTACTGAACACGTAGACACGCTCCACCGTGAGCTCCTCAAGCGTCATGGAATGAACGGTGATCTCCTTGAGCTCTCGGTAGGCACGGATTCGGAGGACGCGCAGCAGCGGGCAGCTGGGCAGCAGGGCGTCGAAGATGTTGCTGCTCGTGGTGAGCTCGAGGCACTCGAGCCTGCTGAACACGCCGGCTGGTGGCGGCGCCAAGGGCACGCCGTTCATTTCGAGGATGAGGGTGCTGGTGCGGTCGAAGCAGGGCAGCTCCACGGCCGCCTCTTCATCCTCTGGATTGTACAGGGTGATTTCGACCGTCTCCGGCGAGAGCCGCGCGGCGGCGCGGAGGAGCGAGGAGGCGCAATCCGCGGCCAAATCCGGCACGAGCTCCGCCTCGATGTCGAGGCTGTCCAGCGCGGGGCGCGTGACCCGGGCGAGCACGGCCTCCACCTCCTCGGCGAGCATCGTCTCGATGCAGCCGAAGGAATACTCGGGGAGGCAGGTCCAGAGGCCGCGCCACCGGCGGGCGAGGACGCTGGTCCGCGCCGCCTCGCAGGAACACCCGAGGCGGACGAGCACCAGGTGGAGCACGTCGTCGGGGAGGGCGCTGATCCGGTCCGCCTCCCCGTCGCCATCGTGGCTCTCCTCTGGGGCTGGCAGCGCCGGCCGCTTGCAGGGGCGGTGGACGGGGGCGGACGGCATGACGCGAGGGGATGAACTGCGAAGCAAAAGGGATTTAGGAAAATTCTAAAAGATCAGAAGAAATTCGAAATCGTGCTGGTCCGGCGCGTTGTCCGAAGGTAAGGCGGCGCTCGAGGGAGAGGAAGTGAGGAGCCGGTCTCGCGGCGCTCGGGCGTGACCCGAGCGAGGTTGCGGCTCTGGCCCGCCGGCCGGCAGGCACGAGTTCTAGTTGTATTTTCGTATGGACGAGTTTGCCTCCAGACGTAAATGGTCTCTTAATTATCCTTGTTCTTGTTTTTATGATACCGTTAATTCTCCTTTCGGGAACGTTGGAAAGTTGAAATACTGAGAGTCAAACTATAGTAGCGAAGAAAACCGCATGTGAAATCAACAAAGTACGGATTTCAGACTGAGCAAGTTTCATTATTTTACATTTTTTCCACATACTCAGCTTTTCCTTTTGGTGCCTATAGGGTTACCAAAGAACTTCATCTCTTTATTCCTGTGTTTTGAAACCCTATGAAGTATTTCCCATACGGTTGTTTTTCCCAAATTTTCCTTTTTTTTTTACGAGTCAAGAGAGGCTTTTATTGATCATCCATCAGAATTACAATCTTGAGTGATCAGTTGCTTGATGCATTGGGGAACCTCCGAACACCACACAGCTGTGTGAGCAGTTCGCTTCACCAACTGCGCAAACTCATGGGCAACACGATTATAACCTCTTCTGGAAATACATTTCCGATAAATCACCACACATAGTATCTATATCCTGGCCTATAAAGCAAAATTCAGACTTAGCAAAGCTACGCTCCCGTAGCATGGACGCCACCAACAAACTATCTGTCTCCACAATCACCCTGTCAGCATGGACGCCACCAACAAACTATCTGTCTTCATAATCACCCTGTCACGAACCCATTCAGCAACGAGGTTGACTCCCTCTCGGCAGGCTAATCACTCCACCTCCTCCGGGGATTTACATTGAAAACCACTCCCCATGCCGTCAGAATCACCGTCCCTTTACCATCTCTTGCGACCACTCCTACTTCACCACGTCTGGAAATATGATCGAAAGCGCCGTCCACATTAATCTTCACCCACCCCGCTGGGGGCATCTTCCACCCCTCAGTTGCCGTTCGGGGATCAACCTCGCTCGGCATAGGCAGGGGGTTTATCGGCCTTTTCCCCTTGTCATCTACCGGCTTCTCACGTTACCGGATTAGACGTAGCGAATCAGCATAGTTCAACAGAAAGCTCATCGAGGCAGCATGTGCAATCACCTTTGCATTATGGATCTGTTCATTACGAACAAACCAGGTCCTCCATAGCAGCAAAGCCAGTAGCGCTCCCTCCTCCTTCGGTATACTCGCTACAATATTTAGTAGCCATTCTGAATTTGAGTGTCCCAAAGCCTCATCTGACGGCATCTTCTATTGCTTACTGATCATGCGCCTCAACTCATGCGCGTGGGGGCAAACCACTAGTGCATGGTGCTCTATTTCTGGCTCCAAACCACAGATCTTACAAGTGTTTACTACTTCCAGGTTTCTTTTCCACTTATTATGCATGGTGGCCAGGCCCTGATGAATCACTCTCCAAATAAATACTTTTATTTTTTGTGGGACCTGTAATTGCCAGACTGACTGCCAAATTGGTCGTTCCCCAAAAGGTCTGCTACTTGTTGCCGTTTGTGAATACCTCTCTTCCAGCTGAGCAGCCAACCTATAGGCACTTCGGACCGTGAACACCCCAGAACGCTCATAATTCCAGGCTAGCACTTCAGCGGGTGCACTATCAGGAATCTTTATATTCTGAATGCAAGCAGCATCATGCGGCCAGAATATTCTATTAATCAATCCTCTATTCCAGGAAACACCATCATCATTCATTAGTTGGGATACCTTCCTTGGCCTGCATGGACGTCGGCAGCTTACTATTGACAAACCCAACTCCCTTGGCAGCCAGTTGTGTCTTCGAATCTTTATGCTTTCACCATTGCTGTCTTTGAATCTTTATGCTTTCACCATTGCCTACCCTCCATATCAGCCCCTTTTTCAGCAATTCGAGTCCATACATCAATGCACGCCAGCAAGGGGAAACAACCTGCGGGAATGCCGTGTCCATTAGCTCTCCAGTTGGGTAATATTTTGCTCTCATCACCTGGGCGCACAGTGAGTCTGGTGCATCAATTAACCTCTAGCTCTGACGTGCAAGCAGAGCCTGGTTGAAGAGCTTAATATCCCAAAAGCCAATGCCTCCCTGATATTTTGATTTTAGCAGTTTCTCCCAGGAAATTCAATGAGTCTTACGCTTTCCACTCTTTGATCCCCACAAATAGCCTCGAATCATTCTCTCAAGTTCTTCGCATAGTGAGTCAGGCAATCTAAACACACTCATAATGTACGTCGGGATGGCGTAGGCTACTGATTTGATCAGAATCTCGCGTCCACCTTGTGACAAGTCCTTTTCATACCATAAACCCAACCTCTTCCCCAGTCTTTCACTAATCGACTGAAACCTCTCCTTCTTCATGCGCCCCTCTGGGGTCGGTAATCCCAAGTACTTCGGCTCAAAATGTGCAGATTGCACGCCCAAAATCCGTTTCACCTCCTCTGTACTTTCCGCAGAACAATGTCCCCCCAATGTCCCCCCACTAGTAGAGAGCACTTCATTAGGTTTATAAGTTGTCCCATGCCAGCACAAAATTCATTCAGTACCCTTTTGACCTTGTCTGCTTGTTGTCCATCAGCTTTGAAAAACATCAAGCTGTCATCTGCAAAAAGCAGATGTGTTATGCCCGGCGCTCTTCTTGAAACTTTGAGCAGGATCAGCTTGCCACTCCTCTCTTCGTTCTTCAGTAGACCCGAAAGGCAGTCAGCAACAAATAAGAACAAATAAGGGGATAAAGGATCACCTTGGCATAGACCACACGATGGACGAAAAGAGTTCTGAAGAACCCCATTGAAGTTCACGGCATAGCATACAGTGGTAACAAAGCTCATAATCCACTATACCCATTTACAATGAAAGCCCAACTTCAGAAGACACGCTTTTAAGTAGTCCCAATCCACCCGGTCATAGGCCTTTGTAAGATCCAACTGATAAGCACAGAAATTAGAATTTGCTCCCTCACTTTGTTGAATGGTGTGTATGCATTCGAATGCAATCAAAGCATTATCCGTAATGAGTCTGCCCGGCACAAATGCACTTTGGTTCAGCGATATAACATCCTGCAGGAGAGGCCTAAGTCTATTGACAAGACATTTTGATACCACCTTATATATGACATTGCACAAGCTAATGGGCCAAAACTCCTTTAAACTTTTTGGCCGGTCTACCTTTGCAATAAGCACGATAGAGGTCATGTTCACCTCCTCCGGCATAACCCCCTCCTCAAAAAAGCCCCTCACAGCAGCAACAACATTTTCCTTCATAATATCCCAATTCCTTTGGAAGAAACCGAGCAGGCATGCCGTCTGGCCCCGACGCTTTTAGTGGCCCGATTTGAAAGAGGGCATCTCCAATCTCTTCATCTGTATACGGCCTGCATAAATCCTCATTCATACTCTCTGTAATCACTGGGCTAAAACAATCCATCACCCGCTCTAGCCTCACGGTATCATCCTTTGTATACAGTGTATTGAAATAATCAGTGGCCATTTGCTCCATTTCATTCCTATCCTCCACCCAGCTGCCATCTTCCTTCTTCAATTTCTTAATTTTATTCTTCCTAGCACGCCACACAGCTTTGCGATGGAAAAATTTTGTATTCTGGTCTCCCTCCTTAAACACATAATTCGTGAATGTTGCAGCCACATCATCTCTTCTCGGTATAGCAATTCATCCATTTTCATCATAGTGTGCTTTATTTCCTCCGTATTTCCAGAGCTGTCATGAATGTGCAGCAGCTCTAGTCTCTCCTGCAGCCTCTCCAGTTCCTTTATAACTGCCCCAAATTTGTGGCTACTCCATGTCTTTAGCTCTTTCATAACATGGCTCAGCGCCCTAGAGATCCCACCTAGGTTCCCCTTCGATGGGGCCTCACACCAAGCCGTCTTGATGACATCCCCCAGCGATTCCTCTCTTTCCCACATTATCTCATAGCTTGAAGCCTTCCCCTGTCGTGGCCTATCATCCCTTTTCTCCAGACTCAGTAGGATTGGGCAGTGATCCGACCATGGAGACACCAAATGTCTGACTTCCGCCTCATGGAATCTCGCTCTCCACTGTAGGATCGAAGGACCCCGGCTAGAGGGGGGGTGAATAGCCGAATTAAAAAATTAAATGCTAACTATCCAACTAATTATGGAATTTAAATACAAATGGATAAAAGCAAGAAATTGACAACTAAACCTAGGTTTGAGCTAAAGTACGTTGATAATCCTAGGTGACATACTTCATGCAATTTCTAGTATGTAAACAACATATGAAACTACAAATCAAGAGACAAAAGATATTTTCCCGTGGTCTCGGTGATTTGCCGATCACCCCTAATTCACATTGAGGTGGATTCAAGCGTATGATGTGCTTCTCTCCTCAAGTATCCACTTCTCCACCACCAAGAAGGGCTCACAAAGAACAACTTGAGATAGAACACAATCAATACCTTGAACCTCTCCAAACCTCAATTCCACTAGGGTTGCTCTTCACCGCTTCGGTGAGGCGAGCACCACACCTCTCACAAGAATCTAGGCCTCCTTCACAAGCTTCTTGAAGGGCTCGCGGATTTGACTCCTCCAAGCCGTCTAGGAGGCGGCAACCTCCAAGAGTAACAAGTCGATGACGCTTGCTTGAGGATCCCAAGTGCCACAATGCTCAAATCACTCAAGATTAGGGCACTCACACTCACACACTTGCAATCTTTCCACTAAAGCTTTGTGTGAGAGGGGAATGAGCTCCAAAGGGTGTACAATACTTTTCTAATGGCCAAGAGAGCCTCTATGCACGGGATAGAGGAGGTATAAATAGCCCACCCTTTGAAAACTAGCCGTTACAGCTTTCTACACACCGGACGGTCTGACCATGACTCCACACGGTCATACCATAGTACAACCAAACGACTAGTTTGACTTTCAAACTCGCTCTGGCATGAGCCCTACGGTCAGACCGTCAACACCCACGGTCAGACCGTTGGGACACTTTCAACTTTCACCCGAGAACAAAGCCTCTACCGACACCGGACTTGCACCGGCGGTTAGACCGTGGTTCCCGACGGTCAGACCATCGGGCCACCATCCGAGCAACCAGAGAGGGCACTCCTTGGGCCGTCTCTGGAGAGCACCGGTGGTCAGACTGTGGGTCCTGGCGGTCTGATCGCCAGGAGCGACCTGCCAGCCCTCCTTCCTTTACTTCGTTGCTTTCTCTCAAAGAATGGGGGAATCTCAACTCACAAAGAACCACTCACAAAGATAGGAATTGAGCATTTGTGGCAACCATGGATACTCAAGGTCATTTCATCGACCCCTCTTGATAGTACAACATTTAACCTATAATCCGGTCACTCATCTCTAATCTCCTTGTGACCGGCAAAACAGAAAAACCCTATCAAGATACCTTTGCCTTGAGCCATCCATATGTATATCACTTCATCCATCATTTCATCCCTTATTTTGACTACAACCATAATCATCTCAACAACGTAGTTAGTCAAAAATAAGGGTCGTCATTAATTACCAAAACACTAAAAAGGGCCTAGATGCTTCAATCTCCCCGTTTTTAGTAATTGATGACAACATAAGAAGTGATATAAAGACTGTGAGCCGATAAAGATATTTAATACAGAAATCAGGCTCTAAGATGAGTCATAAGATAAAGAACACATGCTATAGAATTTTCAACACATGAACATGTGAAAAAGTTAATGAACTCACCAAATGGTAAAACTCCCCCTAAATTGGTGCATTGATCAAGATATATCCAAAACATGGAAATGCATATTTTCAAAAGGAAAAATTGGTAGAGTTTACCTTGTACCATTGGATGCGAGGAGGCAAATAATAACCAATATATAGCAATATAGATCATTTCAAATAAGAACATCCTCATCATCCACACATTTGAACCATTAAGATGAGATGAACATAGATAATAAAAGAACCAACATAGTTCATCACATAGATAATAGAGCAAATGGTCCATGGTGCATAAAGAAATTACAACCCAACATAGTGACATAGTTCAACAAACACAAATAAGTTCAAATGCGCATGAAAGTAAGATACATATGAGATGCACATGCAAATGCAAGATAGATAGATCAAGAATCATGGCTTGCATCTTTGTTTCCTATTCTCCCCTTGACTCTAGCATCTCATCATAACATCACTTCACATCATGTTATCATCATAACATCACTTCACATCATGTTCTCCCCCTTTGGCATCAATTGACCAAAAATGGTCAAGACTTCAATCATCTTGAGGAGGAGGCGGAGGTGCATACCAAGGTGGCTGGAAAAACTCTAGAGGTGGCACTGGTGCGGGAAAGTAGCCATAAATATGAGAAGATAGTGCCTCATAGTTAGACTCTAAACTCTGCATCCTAGTGGTGAGATCATCAATAGAA
Organism: Eleusine coracana subsp. coracana; assembly: GCA_032690845.1. Lineage (NCBI taxonomy): Eukaryota > Viridiplantae > Streptophyta > Magnoliopsida > Poales > Poaceae > Eleusine > Eleusine coracana. Next base: position 48,837,114 of record CM064430.1, read on the forward strand.
GACCTAGCTGCCTCATAGAATGTCCTAGCTGCCTCATATGAAGATCTGGCTGCCTCATAAGAATTACGAGCCTCAACACTTGAGGCTTGTATCTGATCAAACCTCTGCATAACAGGCTGAAAATACTGATCAAGGTAAGTGGTCATGCCTGCAAAGAATGTCGAAGGCGGAGGAGCATACTGTGACCAATCCATCTATGGAGGTGGTGGCACTAGGGGACCCTGTGGTGCCGGGGGAACCTCTGCCTGAACATGTGCCTCTTCTTCCTCATCTTCTGCAGCTGGTGCCGCTGGCAGTGCTATGAGTTCGTGCTTCACTGAACTGAAGGGCTGATATCGAGGATGTCTCTTGAAAAGATACCGAGTTGGAAAATTGCTCTTCTTAAGAATCAGAGACATAATATAAGGGGCATAGTAAAGACTAGTCCTTACTGCCATGCTGTAGCTCTCTATCTCCTTCATAATAAGGAGCACCACATCAAACACCTGCCCTTGCATGATATAGTCAATAAGGTTCCAATAGTAGTCCCGAATAGCCTCAGAATTTCCACCTCGAGGATAAAAAGTGATCCTCACTATCTTGTTGATGACCTTGGGCATATAGAGAAGACCATCGACATTGCCCAATTTCCTTATGTGAGGATCATCAACATAGTACTTGACCCACTCAGGCTCTTTAAGTAGCTCCTGCTCAAGCACATCAATTTGATCATGAGTGACATTATAGTCAATTTCATTTGCCTCAGCAAACTCTGAAATGTGGCAGTGAGCCTCCTTGAGTTAGTCATCCATGTCAGAGTTTTGTTGGGAAAATCAACCTCAATGGTGGCATAAAATTGTCGGATCACAGTTTCATTCCAATCTTGCTTATGTGCCACAAAAGCATGCAATCCCAAGTTTTGAAATTTCTCAAGAAGAGGACTCACAGTTGGAAATTGTGCAAGGTATGACCAGTCTGTGTACTTGTGAGTGAATACAGTTTTGTCCATCAACATACCATAGAATGCATCATGTTGCACTCGAGTGTGAAACTGAGGTGTGGGTGAATCTGGATCCTGAGAGTAAGCCACCTCCTGTCTAGCTCTGTAGTACTCATGTGATGTCCACTACTTCTTCTCTCCAGTATATGCTGTGGGATCAAACAACAGATCATCTCCATGTGCCTCATCCATCTCTACTTTATTTGTGGAGTGATCAAATTTAGAAGCATCGTCAGTTGCACTTTGAGAAGGAGAATAATCATCATCTCAATGGGGTGCCCTTCTCTTCTTGCTTGTACCGGTTTTGAACACGGACGCCACCACTTTTCTTACAGTGCAACGATTACTGAAAATGTTTGAGCAATAATCATGTATAAGCAATCGATAATTAATGATCATACATAAGCATTTGATTGCCATAAGAAAAGCTGAGATTATACTGTCTGTCCTGCCCTGACGGTCCGACCATGAGACTGGCGGTCAGACCGTCGGGTGAGGTTCGGCTGACAAACAACTGTTCTTTGAAACCCTAGCCAAAACCTCAAAAGAGCCACTAATTCTTCTCATATATGTTCAAAGATGTACTATGAAGCATTTCCACTCATCAATTTCACTAATCCATGGCCATAATTAAGAATCCCCAAAATGTAACCCTAGCCTCAATGTTCATGAGAGCCACCAAATCAACCCCTAAAACTTTGCATAGATGTTGTCATTAGGTCTAGTAAACACTTTCCAAACATCATACAAACAATCCATGGCTCAAATATTCCATCCCTAGCAACAGCCCCTTGAGAGATAACCAATGGAAACCATGGGGAGAGAAGAGAAAACGATGAAATACCGGTCACTCATGACAGAGAAGTCCTTGGTGAGACCGGATCTGGTCCTGGTTGGACCGTGGAGCCTAGGGATGGAGTCCTTCCAATGGAGGTCCTTGGAGGGCAGAGGAGAGCCCTTTAGAGGAGCAACTTTCGGGCTTGGGAGAGTTGGGGACGAAAGGAGGATGAAGGGGTATGAGTCTATAAGTGACCCACGCAGAACAGAGCTGTTTGGACTCGGCCGAGGGTGGCTGGGACAAGAGGCAAAAACTGACGACTTTCAGCGCTCTGTTGGCTGACCGACGGTCTGACCACGACTGCCGACGATCTGACCGTGAAAGAGATTTCTGAACTCTGGACTGCTGACAGCTGCGCTTCTTTCAAATTGCTCATCCAAAGCAATTCAAACCTTCTCCAATCATTCCACACTTGTTCAAAAATGATTGCTTAATGAATTCCATCATATCCAAGATGATTTCAACTCCTCAAGAAATATATCCACGATTCTTGATCATCCATGATATGAATTATGCATGTATGAATGAAACATTGATATAAACATGCAAAATTGCTAGAACTTGCACAAATGACCAAAATGATGGACTGATGATATTTTGGGAATGTATGAGTCTCATAAGCATTGTGGAACCAATATATATGAAGATATATGATCCAATATGCTAAACTCACAAGATGCCATATTAGGTTAAAAAGGTGACCAAAAGAGGTTTTCAAGATGAATTTCAAATCCAAATTACGCTCAAACGATGGATCATCTCAACAAGTTGTGAATACCAATTCTGTTTATGATCACCATCTCTACGAGTTTTGTAAAAGGACTTTTCTCAGAAATTGATTCGATAAGAATTTGAGAGAATAGGCAAGAAAAGGCAAAGGAGGATCTTCAAAAAAAAAATTTTGATGATAAGAACCATAAAAAACATCCAAAACATATCCAAGAGGCATAAAAACATCTTGGAACAACAAAATCCATTTTTCAACCAATAGAACCCAAAAAATGACTTTTTGACCAAAAAGAGCAAAATCAAGACTTGTATGGCATCTTTGTTGATTTGTCCACATTGTGAGGGTAGGAAGAGACATGAGTGGTATAGTGCTCCCCCTAAATGTGTGAACTAACTTTCAATGCAACAACATGGCATATCTAGCATGGCAAGATATACAAAATAGGTAAGCATGCATATGTGAAGAGTAAGACATAAAGCAACTAAGCAAGGTTCTAGGAGATATGTGAGAGGTCTAGAATATTTAGCTCACTCCGTAGCTTGCAAAACCGAGATTCTTCAAGAGGCTTGGTGAAGATATCCACCAATTGATCATCCGTCCTCACACTTTCCATGACAATATCACCTTTGCTCACATGATCCCTTAGAAAATGATGCCGAATATCAATATGCTTGGTCCTCTTGTGTGGAACTGGATTAGTAGCAATCTTCACGTCACTTTCATTATCACACAAGAGAGGAATGCAATCAAAGTTAATCCCATAGTCCATTAGAGTTTGCTTCATCCACAATAATTGGGCACAACAATTTCCCGCGGAGACATATTCGGCCTCGGCGGTTGATAAAGCAACTGAATTTTGCTTCTTGGAGGACCATGAGACTAGAGAAGTTCCAAGCAATTGACAAGTACTGGAGGTACTATTTCTATCAATTTTGCAACCGGCATAATCCGAATCCGAATATCCTATGAGAATAAATTGACCATCCTTTGGGAACCACAAACCCATATCTTGAGTTTGCTTCAAATATCTCAATATTCTCTTGACGGCAATCATGTGGCTTTCTTTAGAAGGGGCTTGAAACCTTGCACACATGCAAACACTAAACATAATATCCGGCCTAGATGCGGTGAGATATAGCAAGCTTCCAATCATAGACCGATATAGCTTTTGATCAACCGGTTTGCCTTCTTCATCAAGATCAAGATGTGCATTCTTTCCCATAGGAGTAGACATTGGTTTTGCACTTTCCATTCCAAATCTCTTGAGAAGATCATTCACATATTTGCTTCGATAGATGAATGTCCCATTATTGATTTGCTTCACTTGTAGACCAAGGAAGAAACTCAATTCACCAACCATGGACATTTCAAATTCCTGAGACATCATTTCACTAAATTCTTCACAAAATTCTTGATTGGTTGATCCAAAGATGATATCATCCACATAGATTTGGCATATAAAGAGATCATTGCCAATCTTCTTGGTGAATAAGGTGGTGTCCACCTTTCCAATTTTGAAGCCCTTTGAGACAACAAAATCCCTTAATCTCTCATACCAAGCACGAGGTGCTTGCTTGAGTCCATATAGAGCCTTGGACAACTTGTAAACATGATTTGGCTTCTTTGGGTCTTCAAAGCCCGATGGTTACTCAACAAAGACAAGCTCACTAATTTTGCCATTCAAGAAGGCACTCTTCACATCCATTTGATATAGCTTGATCTTGTGATTAGTTGCATATGCACGTAAAATTCTAATTGCCTCAAGTCTAGCTATGGGAGCAAATGTTTCATCAAAATCCAATCCCTCAACTTGAGTATAGCCTTGTGCAACCAATCTTGCTTTGTTTCTGACAACTACTCCATTCTCATCTTGCTTGTTCTTGTAAATCCACTTTGTGCCAATAACATTGTGATCTTGTGGCCTCTTGACTAACTCCCAAACTTCATTTTGAGCAAAGTTGTTCAATTCTTCATGCATAGCATTTACCCAATCCGGGTCTCTCAAAGCTTCTTCTACCCGAGTTGGTTCACCACAAGACACAAAAGAGAAGTGTTCACCAAATGAAGCAAGTCTTGATCTAGTTTGAACACCTTTGCTTAAGTCACCAACAATTTGATCTACAGGATGATCTTTTGCAATGGCATGGTGAATTTTTTGATGACCACTAGCATTTTATGATGGAGTGGAGGTTGAGTCATTTTCCGGTTGAATATTTGACTCGCCACCATCACTAGCTTGAGCTTGAGCACTAGAGGTTGATGAATGTTGATTCACTTGAGAGAGAGGTGAAGGGTTCACATTTGAGTCATCTTCATCCTTAGGCATCACATCACCAATTGTCATGTTCTTCATAGCATTTCTCAATTCTTCATTTCCGACATCATCCAAATTTTCTTGCTCATCTTGAGATCCATTTGTTTCATCAAATTCCACATCATATACTTCCTCTACTAGCCCCGAATTTTGATTGTACACTCTATAGGCCTTGCTATTAGAGGAGTACCCAAGGAGAAATCCTTCATCACACTTGCTTTGGAATTTTGATAGTCTTGCTCCTTTCTTCAAGATATAGCATTTGCATCCAAATACACGAAAATAGGAGATGTTGGGCTTTGTTCCAATGAGCAACTCATAAGGTGTCTTTATCAACAACCGGTGGCAATATAATCTATTTGATGCATGACAAGCGGTGTTGATTGCCTCGGCCCAAAAACTATCTGATACATTATACTCGGAGAGCATTGATCTTGCCATTTCAATCAAAGTTCTATTCTTCCTCTCAATAACTCCATTTTGCTCTGGGGTGTACTTGGTTGAGAGTTCATGTTTGATTCCCTTTTCATCTCAATATTCTTCAATTCTTGTATTCTTGAATTCGGAGCCATTGTCACTTCTAATCTTCTTGATATTGAATTCATACTCATTTTTGGCTCTTTTGGCAAACCCTTTGAAAATGGTGAATACAATTGATTTGTCACTAAGGAAGTACACCCATGTATATCTTGAGAAGTCATCAACAATGACAAGGCAATAGCTATTTCCACCAATGCTTTGATATTTGGTAGGGTCAAATAAATCCATATGCAACAAATCTAAAGGCCTTGAAGTTGACATGACACTCTTGGTAGGATGAGTATTAGCCACTTGCTTCCTGGCTTGACAAGCACTACATAATTTATCCTTTTCAAACAAGACATCATCCTTCATACCAACAACCAAGTTGTGCTTCACTAATTTCTTGAGTTGGTTCATTCCAACATGGGCAAGCCTTCTATGCTATAACCAACCTTTGGATGACTTGGTGAATAGACATGTGCTCAAGCTTGCATCACTAGAAGAGAAATCCACAAGATAAAGATTGCCATGATGAAATCCCTTGAAGATAAGACTATCGTCCTTCACACTTGTAATCACAACACCACTTGATGAGAATTTGCAAATTAGATCAAGATCACACAATTGAGCCACGGATAGCAAGTTGTAGCTCAAGGATTCAACTAGCAATACAATTGAGATTGAGAGGTCATTTGAGATAGCAATCTTTCCCATTCCTCTCACTTTTCCTTTGCTATTATCACCAAAAGTGATCCTTTCACAATCCGAATTTCCTTCTTCAATTGAGGTGAACCTTTTCCCATTTCCGGTCATATGTTGAGTGCATACACTATCAAGCACCCAATGCCTTCCTCCGGACTTGTAGTTCACCTAACAAAACAAATTTAGTTGTTCTTAGGTACCCACATTTGCTTGGGTCCTTGGAGATTAGTCACCAACACCTTTGGCACCCAAATGGATCTTTTCTTCACTCCATTGCCAAATGTGCCATTCATGTTGGTCTTAGCATGAACATTATTTTTACCAACAATCTTAGCATGCATAACACCATTGGATGATTTAACAAGCATGTAAGAAGCATCCATAGCAACATTAGCAATCTTCTTACCGGTGCAATCTTTTGCAAGATGTCCGGTATCCTTGCACATAGAACAATACAAGCCACTTTCTTTAACAAAAGTGGATTTTTTAGCAACAAAGTCATTTTTGTTCTTCTTGGGGATATATCCAAGACCCCCATGCTTGAGAGTGAACCGTTGACACTTCCACATTTCATTAAAAACATTTTCACCCTTGTGACACTTAGCAAGAGCATCAACAAGGTGATCAACGGTGTCCCTCAATTCATGATTTTCAACAATAAGCAAGGGATCACAAGCATTCACATCATTCATGCAAGCATCAATCTTAGAGGAGCATGGTATAGCAAGTAAATCATCACATGAAGTAGATATGCTAGAAGAAGTAACATGAGCAATAGGCATATCATTAATCAAATTGCAAGACACACAGGCATCAATTTGGACCTTGTTGGTGCGTTGGGCTACATGAATCTTATGAGTTTCCTCAAGCTTCTCATGAGTTTCTTTTAGATCCTCATGAGATGACTTTAGCTCATCATAAGCTTCTTGGAGAAAAGAGTGCTTTCTCTCCAAGTCCTTGTACTTGCCCTTTATGCCACCCAACACATCATCAAGTTTACTAAGCATTTCAACTAGTTCATCATAGGAAGGCTCATAGTCATCATTGCATACCTTGGATTCACCTTTTGACATGAAGCAATAATGTGAATCGAATAGAGATGGGGCTTCCTTGATAGCAATGCCGGCAAGACCCTTCTTGGAAGGCTTGTCATCTTCATCATCGAAATCAGAATCTGAACTAGCATCGGAATCCCATTCAACATAATAAGCCTTGCCATTTTTCTTCTTGGAGAACTTCTTGATAAACTTCTTCTTTACAAATTTCTTGTTCTTTCTTGGATCATCATCATCATCATTATCACTATGATTCTTCTTCTTGCAATTTGTAGAGATATGGCCAAATTCTCCACACTTATAGCATTTCTTGTTTGCAAATGGATTCTTCTTGGATGACTTGCCATTCTTGTTGAATCCACTATACTTGCCTTTCTTCATGAATTTCTTGAACTTCCTCACCATCAAGGCTACATTCTCATCATCATCATCGGAGTCACTCTCTTCATCATCATTATCATCATCATCATTGTGAGAGCCACTAGCCTTGAAAGCAACACTCTTCTTCTTCATATCAATTTGATCATCCCTAGAAGCCACTTGAGATTGCTTGAAGATGTCATGAGTGAGAACTTCACCCAAGATTTTTGAAGGAGTTGTTTCTTCCAAATTTGATCTCACAAGCATAGTGACAATTGTTTCATACTTGGATGGCAAAGCTCTAAGAAACTTGTGAGATATATCAACATTGGGAACATCATGACCAAGATCCTTGGGATCATTCACAATGTTGTTCAATCTTGCAAAGGCGGCCTTCAACTCTTCATTGGGCAATAATGCAAATCCTTCAAATTTGCCCTTGCAAATAAACAACTTGGCACTCTTGACCATCTTGGTGCCCTCATGAGCTTCCAATAGAGTGTTCCACATCTCATATGCGGTCTTGAGCTTGCACACTCTATGATATTCCTCCTTGCATAGGGACCAAATAAGAATGTTCTTGGCTTGAGCATTGACCTTGATATTTTCCTTGTCGGTGGGAGTGGGATGTGCCGGATCAAGAACCACATAACCTTCTTCCACAATATTCAACATGGTCTCTCCCACGGCCTCAAGATGAATCAACATACATGTCTTCAAATCAAAGTCTTGACCATCAAAGAATGGCGTGTGGCCAACATTCACCATGTTACTAGCCATAATCCTTCTCCCAGAAGATGAATTCCAATCAATTTAGGGAGAACCCGCTCTGATACCACTTGTAGGATCGAAAGACCCCGACTAGAGGGGGGGTGAATAGCCGAATTAAAAAATTAAATGCTAACTATCCAACTAATTATGAAATTTAAAGACAAATGGATAAAAGCAAGAAATTGACAACTAAACCAAGGTTTGAGCTAAAGTACATTGATAATCCTAGGTGACATACATCATGCAGTTTCTAGTATGTAAACAACATATGAAACTACAAATCAAGAGACAAAGGATATTTTCCCGTGGTCTCGGTGATTTGCCGATCACCCCTAATCCACGTTGAGGTGGAATCAAGCGTATGATGTACTTCTCTCCTCAAGTATCCACTTCTCCACCACCAAGAAGGGCTCACAAAGAACAACTTGAGATAGAACACAATCAATACCTTGAACCTCTCCAAACCTCAATTCCACTAGGGTTGCTCTTCACCGCTCCGGCGAGGCGAGCACCGCACCTCTCACAAGAATCCGGGCCTCCTTCACAAGCTTCTTGAAGGGCTCACGGATTTGACTCCTCCAAGCCGTCTAGGAGGCGACAACCTCCAAGAGTAACAAGTCGATGACGCTTGCTTGAGGATCCCAAGTGCCACAATGCTCAAATCACTCAAGATTAGGGCACTCACACTCACACACTTGCAATCTTTCCACTAAAGCTTTGTGTGAGAAGGGAATGAGCTCCAAAGGGTGTACAATACTTTTCTAATGGCCAAGAGAGCCTCTATGCACGGGATAGAGGAGGTATAAATAGCCCACCCTTTGAAAACTAGCCGTTACAGCTTTCTGCACACCGGACGGTCTGACCGTGACTCCACACGGTCAGACCGTAGTACAACCAAACGACTAGTTTGACTTTCAAACTCGCTCTGGCACAAGCCCTACGGTCATACCATCAACACCCACGGTCAGACCGTTGGGACACTTTCAACTTTTACCCGAGAACAAAGCATCTACCGACACTGGACTTGCACCGGCGGTCAGACTGTGGTTCCCGATGGTCAGACCATCAGGCCACCACCCGAGCAACTTGAGAGGGCACTCCTCGGGCCGTCTCTGGAGAGCACCGACGGTCAGACCGTGGGTCCTGGCGGTCTGACCGCTAGGAGCAACCTGCCAGCCCTCCTTCCTTAACTTCTTTGCTTTCTCTCAAAGAATGGGGCAATCTCAACTCACAAAGAACCACTCACAAAGATAGAAATTGAGCATTTCTGGCAACCATGGATACTCAAGGTCCTTTCATCGACCCCTCTTGATAGTACGGCATTTAACCTATAATCCGGTCACTCATCTCTAATCTCCTTGTGACCGGCAAAACAGAAAAACCCTATCAAGATACCTTTGCCTTGAGCCATCCATATGTATATCACTTCATCCATCATTCCGTCCCGTATTTTGACTACAACCATAATCATCTCAACAATGGAGTTAGTCAAAAATAAGAGTCGTTATTAATTACCAAAACACTAAAAAGGGCCTAGATGCTTCATCCACCCCTTTGAAGCCAATGCTCGGTCTAGTCTGACTTTTACATTTCTTCCACCTATCTGCCTGTTGTCATAGGTCCACGGCAATCCCAAAAAGGCCAAGTCTTCCAACTCACAGTCAGCCATAACAACTCTAAACTGCTGCATCTAGGACTCCCCCTATTTCTTAGCAGACAAGTGCTCAAACTGCCAAGCTGCTTCATTAAAATCGCCAATCATCATCCAAGGTTCTCCTACTTGCGCCTTAATTTGCCTCATTGTTTCCCACATACGATGTCTGTTTTCCACCCTAGGCTCTCTATAGACAAAGGTGGCTCTCCACTGCCCAGCATCCGAATCATCATTTACTAAAACATCTATATGTCGTTGTGAGCATGATTGTAAGAAGACTCGCAGGGACTCATCAAAGTACACAACCAGTCCCCCGCCCTTATTCACGGACTGGACTGTGAAACAATTCTTGAAGCCTAACCTCCATCTCAAGTTTTTCATTCGTTCCTCGCTCTGCCACATCTCCGAAAGGAAGACGAGCTTGGGGTTATGTGCTCTGATAAGAGCACACAGATCACAAACTATCCGGGGATTCCCCACCCCCCGGTAGTTCCAGACTAATATACTCATTGCTCCTGGTGGGGCTCGCCTTGAGCGCCCACCAGGTTTTGTGCCGCACCCGCCGTACTTGTCGCCGTCTTACTTCTCTTTGACGTTGACTCATGTTGCACCACATCCTCCTCTCTTTCCTGCTTAATAGTCCCCATAATTGGATCCACTTCCATGTCATTCTCAGCAGGCACAGGGATGTTATTTCTAGCACCCGGCACCCTTCCCATTTTCACAAGCAAAGCACCATGCCTTCTCTCCTTTCCCACACTCTGCTCTTGGGGAAGAGCATCACTCTCATAATACTCAGAGCTAAAAGAAACCCGATCTTTACTGCTCAGTCCCTCAGTGAAATGGTTGGCAACTTTATCAACCTGCATATCCTGCACCCTTTTTTCTAGCGCATCGCTCACCTCCTGAGGGACCTGCACTGGATGGCTCTCCTCCCTCAGATCATCCTTTCCGTCCACTCTGTCTTGGAAGGCCTGCTTAGCATCAGCTTCTGCCTTTTTCCTACGTCCCAGAGATGAGCTGCCTGTAGATAAAACCCGGTCACGTTGTTGGGCGCAAAAATTTAGAGCTCTCGTAGCCGCACTGGCTTGGGCGGGCACCGACACATTTCTCCTTTCAAAACATTTGAGAGGCGATGCCCTCAGCTCTTCTCCAAAATGCACCCCCGGCTCCAATAAGTCTTCATCTGGGCAGTTCCTTTCAGCATGGCCAATATATCCACATGCAAAACAGAAGAAAGGCACATTCTCATATTTCAGCGGAAATGTCATCAATCCTCTTTCCCTTATACGAACCTTTAGATGAGTCTTCAGGGGCTTATCGAGATGATATGCCACTCTAACTCTTAGGAAATCTCTAATAGGCCCCCTTTTCTCAATCACACGGCCTCCAATCTTCTTCCCAAACAGTTCTGCAAAATTAGGGTTCATCGTCACCTCCGGTACATCGTAGATACACACCCACAACTTCACACTATCTATAGCAATATCGGATGGTCTTCTCATCCCATCACAAGCTTCAACAATGAGCGCATCACCCTTATGCCTCCACGGCCCTCCATTCACCACATAGTCAAAAGTTCGCTGAGAGTTGAACTCCAACACAAAACAATGCTTACTTAGCCTCCGCACGGGTATTGCAGATTGTAGTCCCCACGCCCTTCCCATATCCTCGAACAAACCCTTTTCATTGTAATTCTGGTTTGTGTAGAACCTAGCCACCGCTAGACACTTAGCGGCGATTTTCTTCACAGCCTCCCCAAGATCAATATCTATCACATCATCATCATCCTCCTTGTGGTTCCCCCCAGAATCTGGAGATCCAGTAAAAAGAATCAAACCCCTCTGTGGGTTCGAACTAGCAGCAACTTTCACGGCATCATGAGTTGGTAGCGTTCCCCCCCCCCCCCATCTGGTAGGGTCGCATCACCGTCCCCTGTTCTTCCTTCCTTCTCAATTGCAGCACCCTCCCGTCGACGCCAACCTGTCAGGTTATCCTGCAGATCATACTCAGCAATGTACTTTCCTCCAGCTCCACTCTTCATCCCAACGTCCTTCGACATCCCGTATCCAAACCTGGCGAGAAAATCGTCCCGGCCAAGGATCAGGTTATAGCTCCGGATGGGAAGATTCCTCACCGGAATCCTCGTATCACCCCCACTGCAAACAGATCTCGGCAAGCGACGCACCAAGCTCGGAGACATGAAAACTCGAAACTTGCACCACAAACTAGAAATAGCAGATGCAGTCTCTACGAGTCGTCAAGACTCTAGACTTTCTTGGCAGAAAATGGCAAGGAAACAACGTCCTACACGGATTCCCAAATTTTCCTTTTAGCAATCCTGACATTAGAAGTAGCATGTTTCATGACTAAATCGCGAATTACAAATAGCTGAAAAAACTTTATTGCTATCTCTAATGATAATTCACATTGATGTAATGAAAGCGAAAGACCCACAACAATGACAGAATACCCCGAGTAAAGCATACCACTTGAATTACTGTATTTCCATATTTCTATGTTTTTCCTACTGCATTCCAAAGGATGTGATGACACAACATTTTTTATTGTCCATTTGCTCGTGCATTCCGGAACCACATTGGCATGCCATCGCTGCAAACCTGCTCCATCACCGATGCAGGTGCTGTAGGAACTCCCTCTCTCTCTCTCATTTCAAAAGTCAAAAGGATCTGGCATAAATTACAGGTAAACAGGTTGAACATCAAGAAACCAAAACTCCACAAATTTCACTAGACCCTGGAGTGCCTCAACTGAAGAAGAAGAAGAAGAAGAAGAAGAAGAAGAAGAAGAAGAAAAGAGTATTGACATCGTCAAAGAACAAACCAGCATTCCGTTTCACTCAGTGATTGACTAGACAGAACGGGATGAACATAAATAAATTAATAATCATCAATTTGCTGTCTGATAATAAGAAATGGGCTTTTCTCAAACTTTAACGAAAAACAACCTGATATTCAGATTCAGTTGACAGTTGACACCTAGAGACTGAACTCGCCACTCTTCCAGTGCCTGAAGAATCCGACAAGTTTTAGAAAATCCATCGTGCGCCAGATGCTGATCAGATCATGTCGCAGTCGCACGAACAATGGCCGTGCAATGCGAGGCGGTCTCCCTCACGAACGGGTACACGACGACGCCGCATGCCACCCGGTACGCCGCGCTCACCCTGAACGGCCGGAGCACGGCGGCGCTGCCCGCCACCTCCGCCGCCGCCTCGAACGGCAGCGTCCCCGCGCGCGCGTTGGTCGGGAACAGCGCGTGCAGAATGACCTTGTCCGAGAGTCCACCCGCATGGCGGCCCCCACTGCCGCCGCCGACGACGCGGAGACCGCCCCCGCCGGCGCCGCCGCCTGCCCCACCGTCGTGTTGTGGTAGGTCACCGTGGTCACCATCACGCCGTGCCGGAACGCCGCGTGGTTCGGTTGCGAAGAGTGATCAAGACGGCGAGGGAGAGGTTGAGCTGTGGCGGGTGGGCGTTCAGGTTTAAGTAGTTGAGCCACGTGTGCGTCCCGGACGTGGCCTGGGGCCGGCGGCCGCGGAGCACGGCGAAGTAGAGCGCCACGAGAGTGATGGCGGTGCCGCGGTGGTGGCCAGCAGCACGTGGCAGTATATTAGCCCGGCCCTTTTGGTGGTCTGGCCATTCTTGCCTGCTCCTCAGGAGGTAACAGAGATGTTGGCGTTTTCGTAATGTGTTTAATTTGTTATGCGTCGTCATGTTGGGAGTTATTTGTGAAAGGTTTTTGTGATATGTAAGAGGTGAGTTACATTAGCATTTCGGTTACTCAGTACTTCTCTGTAGTTGGTTCAAATGGGGAGATACTTGTTACCTATCTGTTTATTTCTTTGTTATTGACTTATTGAACCTTCATTAAATTTTGGTTCTGCAAAGAAGCATCTATGCAATACTAGTGGATTTCAATGTATAGGCCTAGGAGGTACCCCAGTTCATTATAAATGCAGCGGTAGCAGTTTATTTCCTTTTGTGCGTTATAGGGCACCATAACGTTATGGCCTTCCATTTCAGGACGCACCATCCGCTATTACTTTACTGAAGATATTCAGTGTATGCAAAAAACACTGAGATTAGTGATTATAAAAATATAAACAGTTCAAATTGGCGTCCAGTGTCCTTATACTTGTGTGTAGTACCGAAGTCAGTGATTTCGCAGACCAGTCTGATAGACTGTTGCCCAATTTTATTTTTTGTCCGTCGACAGGTAAAAGAGGTGGAGTTATCTGCCAGTGTATTGGGAAACATCTCCTCCCCTTTTCTGAGAATATACTGGGAAAGCCTTGGGAAGATCCAAAAAGGTCTAACCAAACAGACAAATGACTACTTTATTTTTGTGTTTAGAGAGATTCCAAGATTACTGAAATTGACTCATTAGGAATGATCTTGTTAATATCAACACAAGTATGTTGGCCATTGTTTTGCCCCCCCCCCCTGTCATGTGTGGACAAGATCCAGCGGTGAGGAAGTAACATTTTGTTTGTCTCACCAAGTCACAAACCGAGGCATTTACACACCAGTGACCAAGTAATTAATTTTCCAATGACCTTTGGTCATTTCAATTTTGCAGAAAGATAAATTTGAGCATGCCCACACCCAGCTATATTTTGTAGTTGAAGTTCGCTTTCTACTAACAAGTACTAGTAGGTTTATTTGTGAATTTACCGAGATTTTGTCCTTATCTCTGTGGGCACCAGGGGTGAAATCTTCAGCTGAGAGTGTGATACTTACTCCCTCGAATATTAGTTTTCTGTCGCTGTAGGACAAGAAAGTACCTCCGTTCCTTTGATCCGTGTATAGATAGCTGTATGCATTGGCATTTTTTCTCCATACAATAGATTACTCCGATGGTACCAACACCAGCATGGCACCAGCTTCCATCGCCGCCACACAGCCCCATTTTACACATGGTGACCGGTAGCATGTGAGAAATTCAACGATTTGGCCACAAGATTGCCGTTACGCTCTCAGAACAAAGTCAACAAGAGTAGAGAGCTTCTCACCACTCGTCAATTACTAATGTCTCCTCGAAACAACACATCAAAATGTTCAAAACAATCCGATTTATTATTATACATAGTCCTTGTGCTCTATCTACTGGCCTTGTATATGGACGCTTGACGTGCACGTCGTGGTGGCGTTGTTCCGGAGCGGGAACACCTCGACGTCGCACACCACCTCCGAGGAGGCGCTGATCTTGAACGTGTTCAGCACCACGGCCTTCCCGTCCACCTTCGTGTCCGTCACGAACGGCAGCTGCCCGGCGATGGCCTCGCCCGGGAAGTACGGCGTGAACACCACCTTCACGGCGTCGACCACGACGTTGGCCACCACCGTCTCCGTGGCGCGCGCGCCGATCTCGCCGGCGGGCACCACCGAGAGCCCCACGGCGGCGCCGTGGTACCGCACGACCGTGGCCACGTCGCCGTACCGGAACGCGGCGTAGTTGGGGTTGTCGACGGTGACCGCCACGTGGAAGGTGAGGTTCAGCACGGGCGGGAGAACACCGAACGCCGACGTCTCCGTGCCCACCATCGTCGCCACCACGCGCGGCGAACGCGGGCGGAACAGGGTGAAGTAGAGCGCCGTGAAGATGACGCCGAGGACGACGATTATGGTCAGCAGCGCGCAGCAGCAGATCAGGGCGGGCTTCTTCTTCCCCATCCCGCGCAGATTTCTTGATTGATTGAATTCCGGAGGTCAATGGGATTATTACCTGGGGTGAAGAAGAAGGAAGGGACAGCGGCGGACATATGTAACAAGGGAAGTTTCATCGGAATTTCAGATATCTTTGTTTGTCCGGAGCCCGTTATGGCGATTGCTTAATTGGTCACTGAAATATTCCTTGGATATCAAGTCGACACTTAAAAAAATTGCTCAGAACTTCATTAAGAATACCATGGAGGCCGGTATGAGTATGGCAATTGACAATAGTTTTGCTAAGGTCATGTACATTGACTAATTCGAGTTTTGTCTCCGCCACCAGCATTGCAATCAGTTTATGTCAGCCACTACCTTTCGTTTTCTGTCGATCTCGCTGTCGTCGCTCCTTGTTTGGAGGAGGAGTGGAGCGTTGTGTTCTCCGATTTCGTTACAGCATTTGCGATTTGTGTGCTTCCCCGATAGCCGAGGACGTCGTGTGGAAATAGTCCACAGGGAAACCAACAAAATCGCATCTGGATGCTTTTTTTCTTTTCGAGGGGGAGACAATGAGCGTTTGTTTCTTCTGTGGTTTATTTACGTACTCAGCTTGTAGACAGAGTACTGTTTATCTCCTGTACGATTCAATACTCTCTGATTCGATCGATCAATATAAGTAAACTGAAAAAGAGTTACATTTTCAATCTAGAAGGTCGATTGCAGAAGAAGATGATGTGCAAGTGCAAGCAACTAGTGGTTTCAATTTTTTTCTCAGTAAATTTCACAAGAAAACAGCCATTTACATATGATTATTTTAGAAAAAAAAAACTATAAATTTTGATGACGATTTGAAAAATGAAAAATGTTGTACGTCCCGGCCATTCAACCAGTCGTTAACAGCTGTCTAATGCTGCATGTCCAAGCTAAGTAGTACTAGTCATACGGCCAGGTCGAATGACCCGGTCGTGTGTATAGCTGTGCTCTTTGAAAAACCTTGATAGATTTATGCACGGTCCTGCATGTCAGCCTCAGAGTGGCATTTTTTGATATACGAGACTGACTGGAGGGGCCAATCATAAAAGTTGTATTTTCTCAAAAAAAAAAACGATTTTCTGAAATTATCTAGGAAAAATGTAGTTTTTTTTTAAAAAAATTACTTATTTTTGTTTAGTGATGTAAGCGCTTCATCCACCCCGGACAAACAAAAAATGAGGTTCTTTTGTGGCCTACGGTCCTGTTTGGATGAGTTTCGGTTTCTTAGAAGTTGATTTCTTAATGTTGTTTCTTGAAATTAGTTTCTTCTGATTTGTACTGTACACGTCAGAATTTACAATCGGGCCTGATTTCTTTTGGAATTTTGCCGATCACGACTGGGCCTAGGTGCATGATTGGGCCATATCAATTCTCAAGTGAACAGTAGTTTATTTATAGTTAATAAAAAGTAACTGAATGTGTACAATGTATACCACTCCATTTTATATAACGAAAAAAAAAATACAGATTCGTTAAATCTCATAACCATCAAACACGAGCGTATTAACCCAACCACTGCACCGTGACCGGCTGGGGCCGTGCACCACCTATACCTAATCATGCTCGAACTCGTATCCTTCCGGGTACCCCTTCGCCCCCGCTCCCGCCGCCGGCGGCCACTCCTCACCGCCCGACCCGCCGGTACGGACCTCAGACACGCACCTTGAGCTGCTCTCCCCATGGAACACGTACATCCTGACGAAGCACACGACCTTGACCGTAACGGGCACCTCGAACGCCCCGAGCACGAGCGCCTTCCCCACCACCCTGACCACGGCCACGAACGGCAGCGCGCCAGCCACCGCGTCGCCGGCGAAGTGCGGGCTCTCGGCGACCTTCACGCCGTCGACCACCGTGACCGGCTCGACGCGCCGCGTGGCCTTCCCGCCGATCTCCCCCGCGGGCACCAGCGTCTCGCCCACGGGCTCGCCGTGGTACGTCACGTGGCTCAGCGCGGCGCCGTACCGGAAGGGCGAGTTGCTCGGGTTGCTCACCACCACGTGGATGCCCACCGAGACCTTGAGCGTCGGGTGCGGGAGGAGCGCGAACTCGTCGAGGCTCATGTCCACGGGCGTGGCGACCACACGGGGAGGCCGCGGGCGGTACACGAGGTAGAAGGCGAGTGCGAGCGCGCCGAGGATGGCGAGGGTGGTGAGGACGATGCAGCAGCACGACAGGCAGTGCCGACGCCTCACCGCTCGCGCCTTGCCGGCCTTCTTCGCCTCCGTCATGCCTTGATTTTGATGAGTTCGTGCTGCAGGGTTCTTGGCACTTCGACCACACGTCTCTGTGTGTTGGTCTTCTCATCTCAGACTTTTATTTGCTCTGCCTAGAGCTTGCTTGTGTAAAGGTTTTTGATCTGGTGGTTTGGAAACTTGTGTATAACGGTTTTGAGAAAAGAAATGGCTGCTGGTGAAGGCACTTTAATTTTACCCGTGTGTCTCTGAACATGACAAAAGATTTAAAATGCATGAAAACCGTTATGCACGGTACGGCAGTGGTTGCCCGGCCTGTTTTTATGCCTAGACTGAAGTGAAGCAGATGATTCGGTTGGTCCGTATCGATTATTGTTGATGTAATCTATCTCGGTAGGTACTAGGTTTCTGTCGTGATCCCTACCAATTCATGTCTTGGCCCTATTTTGTGCTACTATAAGCCTTCCTAGGCTATTCTTTCTTTCTTGTGTGCAACAACATCTGCTAGTGTTCTCAGTCTCTTTCTTTCCATCCTATCGCTATTGTGTTTCTGCGCAAAGTATGTGCCGTCTGACGAAAAGATCTGGTGTCATCAGATCATCGCGCAACAAGAAAAGAAGCCCGGACAGACGGACGTGACTTGCTCCGTTGAGCATGAAGAATTTTCAGCGGGGACAAGAAAAAGGGTCTCCGCGGAAAGTAAAATGGAGCCAGCGCGGACAATAACATGGATACGTTTGTTTTGGTTAACTAAAGATAAGGTGATCGATGCTCATGACTAGGACATGCATTACAGTGCCACGCACGCGTAGGTTACAAATCAAGTGCTGAGGTCAGTACGCAACGCCCCTATTTTTAATAAATTATTCTTTCAAAAATAGACAACAAATACTTTAAAGACTCATGTATGTACTTATAGAAATAAGAATATATTTTGATATTTCAGCTACTGCATCGATAAATGTATGAAGCTGTTCATTATTACATGAACCGCATTCAAGCACCCACACACATGTGAGGCTTAAATGAAGCAAAGTACAAGTTCAGCACCAAACTAAAGAGAGTATATTATTACTAAACCAGTCTCCCTATATATAAATGTCAAAATCCATTGTTCCATTCTCCTGTAGTTCATACAGGATGTGCATACATTTGCTGAGGTAAGTCCATGAGTGTTTGTAAGAGTCTACATCTGCATGCTGTTTTTCAAAGAAAAAAAAAATCTAATGTCCACATTACTGCTATTTATATTTTCAATGTTAGGCAACACCTTTGTCAACATAAACTACAGGTCATCTGTGCCGATTTCATGAATCTTAATATCAACATTTTGTAGGCTTATGGGAATAAGGTGCACTTGCCTGATTCATATGCATACATGAGTGTTTACATCATGGACCATTTGTCTACAGACACCGTATTCGTGTTTTTTTGTTCACAGGATACCGCCTAGTATTCTATAGACAAAACAAGTGTCCTACAAACAACTTTTTTTTAGAAAAACAAGTATTTTGGAGACAAATTTCCCTTACATCTATTATGTGTTTGAAAAAAATGTAACATTCGCAGTCAAGATGCTGGTCTGTTGGTGACATATTATTGGTTCCGGGCGGTTTCAAACCGTGGATATGTACCGCTATACAGAATCTACTGTCCTACAACAAACACTAGATTGTGTCCAACAAAACACTTATATGATTTCATAGTCTTTATAACTGAAATTGTCTTCAAGGATGTTTTAAAGTTAAAGCCATGATTGTGAAGTGTCTCACAGCTAAAAAAAAAAGAAAAAGAAAACCGTTATGCACGGTACGGCAGTGGTTGCCCTGAAAGTGTGCCTAAACTGAAGTAAAGCAGAGGATTTGGTTGGTCTGTTGATTATTGTTGATGTAATCTATCTCAGTAGGTAGTCATGGTCTATGCCAATTCATGTCAGTGTCACCCTAATTTGCTACAAACCATTCAAAGTTGTAGTTTCAGAGCTTTTCTTTCTTGTGCGCCATGATCTGCTAGTGTTCTCTGTCTTTCTTTTAATCCTATCTGGTAGTGTTTTTCTGCGCAAAGTGACTGACGAAAAGATTTTTGGTGTCATCAGATCAGCGCACAAGAAAAGACACCCTGACAGACGTGACTTGCTAGTTGAACATGGAAGAATTTTCAGCAGGAGCAAGAAAAGGGTCTCCGCGGATGCAAGTAGCTGTCATTTGGTCTCTCGACGATGAAATAAAATGGAACTGTTTTTTAAGTGAAGATAAAATGGAGATGTTGGTTTGATTAAAGGCAAGATGATTGATCCTCGTGACCAGGACATGCATGAAGGTTTCACGCACGCATTAGCTACAAATCAGAGTAGATGATTGATCCTCGTGACCAGGACATGCATGAAGGTTTCACGCACGCATTAGCTACAAATCAGAGTAGCAAGGTGAAGACGTACAGATGCTCCTATTGGTAATTTGTTCTTTTGATGGTAGGCGCACCAGACAGTGAGGTGTATATAATGATATCATGTAAAGATCAAGGACAAGGGAGGTGAATCGGTGACCTAATGAATCATCAAATCCAAATTTTGCTTTCATACTATCTCGCCACCTCTAACCGACAAGCCTATGCAAAATTAGTGACCAAGACCCTACATATACTTATTGTTTGGCAAAATGCAAGGGATGCGTCCATAATAACAATGCAAGCCACAAGTCAACCTATTACAATACTTACACATAAATACAAAAATATAAAGGAGAAGAGCCAATAAAGACTTATGAGTTTTTTTTGAGGTATTGAAAGTATGACGCTTTTCCCTAGTCTTCGTTAGATAACTCTCGTCACAATTGTGATTCATCACATCCCTCATTAGCGATAGCCTCATCCATGAGCACGCTTCACTCTCCAAGTGAAGTGATGGTTGCGTTATTAATATGTCCCTTCATAGAAATGCTCTCTTCTAATATAAGAATATGCTCCATTCTCCGAGTGGACACACGAGTGCTCACTATAATGCCCATTGAGCTAAGGGTTGTAAACCATATACAAACTTGTGTAGGCCTCCATAACATTCATGAAAAACTCAACATCAGCGTCTAACCAGTCTAGGCCTTGACGTAGATCAAGAAAACAAAATAAGATCACCATCTATGATCACACTTGCATAGAGGTGAGTGGATGATTAAGCTACTTTCTCAAGCACTAGAAGATTCTCCAAATCTTACATGAGTGCTTCCCTCTTCAACCAACTCTTGACTCTCTATGATTTTCCTCAACTCTCTGAAAACGATCATGGGACCTTCCTAAAAAATGGTCCATGACTCTATATAAGTCATCTAAACTAGTCATTATAAAAAAACAGAGTAGAAATGTATTGATTATACAAAGTCTGGGCTCCACATTCTCGACTCATTCTAGAGAGCATCCCTCTATGGATTCTGTCTCTGTTTGATGTTGATCATATTGTTCGATCTCTATAATCTTCTTCTAGTTTAGAGCGACCCATAACTCTTTGAACATCATTTTCTGATGACCGTACAATAGCATTGTACATATTGCCTAGTCCCCAGACCTTCTTCATTCACAACGAAAAATTACGCTCATCTCCGGAGAGTTTCTAAAACTCTTTGGACCTTTCTCTCTTATGACTAGTATAACTCCAACTCTAGAGAGTTTCCATCCTCTTTGGATAACTTCTTCTGATACCCTTATAATACCACCATATTGTTTGGTCAGTACAACTCGATCACAATTGAAGCTATCCAGAGAGAAAGGAAACTCATTCTTAGTCTAGTTTTTACAATAAACTTAAAGTGCTGACAACTAGTTAAGTGATCACAATACACTTGAACCAAGTTTGTTCTAAGTCTTATCCACCTCATTACCAAGATTTCCACCAAGATCCTCATGCTTGTTCTTGGATTCATCATCTATCATCAAGACAACCAATCATCGAGATCATTTGTAAAATAGAGATAGTTAATTTCTACAATGATATTACTCTTTATTATTTAATAGTTGTCATATAATCACCAAAATATCTAGAGTTTCCATACTTCAATTGTCATGAAGGTTACACATTATGTATCTTAAAGTTCAACCGACCCTTAATCTCTCATAGGCGTTCATGAGTGTAGGATGTGTGTAAGTGTATTCAGATATGAATTAATAAGGTCATGTATGGGTTTGTGAATCATGTACGGGTCATAATAAAATTCAATGGTACACATGTGTCATCGACAATAAGACATTAATAAATTCATTTTTAATTAATTAATTTAAATCTTCAATTGTGATTGTTTAGTGCATAATAATCCAGTCTAACATATGATTGGCTGAGATTATAGATGGCCAAATAGGCCGTATCTACTGGGTTGGCCCGAAGCACGATATTTTTGGTCCGATCCAGGCACGATACGGCTCAAAACATTTCGTTCCCAGGCCGGCATGGCCCAAGGCGCCGTGCTGTGCTTGGGCCGGAGGTGCGACCTCATGGGCGGCACGGGCACGGCCCGAAATGTTTTTATATAAATTTTATATTTCATATCTTATCAATAAGGATTAGGTGGTCTCATGGTAAGGCTAACTACTTTGATTTTAGGAGGTCAAAGCTTCAAATCTCCATCTTGCCTAATTTTTTTCTAATTTTTCATCATTTACTAATAGGTCCTTGTGTTAACGGGCTTAAAGGACCATCCTGACACGAATTTGAGTATTTGACTACACGTGCCAGGCCATGTGCCGATGACAATGCATGGCCCGAAAAGACCGCGTGCCGTGCCGGTCTGAAAATAATCATGCCGGGCTTTTTAAGGTCTAGGCCGGGCTGGGCCACTCGTTTGTCTTCTTTGGGCCCTTGACACGTTATTTTCCAGGCCCACGTCCGAAAATGGCAGACAAGGCACTTTAGATGGCACACAGATAAAGATGCTGTCATGCACTGTTATCCGCACTAACATATGGGACAGATTGATGCTTGCACCATTGTAGTTGAAACCAGTACGTTCGTGATGAAGATTATATATCAAACAATATCTGGCGAGATACATATTTCCCGGTGCCGACGAGCCCGAGAATCGTATCGTGGTTACAGACAGGACATCCATCGGTTTCGGAATTCAGACCCTGGCCGCATCCTCCCCTTTTCCGCAGTCATCGCAGAAGCGCTTTGGGGTCCTACGGTATCACATCCTTTCTTCTGCTACTATCTCCTGACGGCCGCCGGCTGTCCCACGTCAATCGAATGCATGCGTCAGATCAGATCAGACTTTGGCAGCCGCGTCATCACCGGCGCTGGTGAGCTTCTCCTCCTGCCTTGCCTCCGGCGCTATCGCCGTCTTCTCGACGTCGTCGTCTTTTTCGGTGCTGCTCGGCGTGTCGTGATCGGCCACCTGCTCCTCTTCCCGGGTCTTGCCCCACAGCACGTTGTACAGTCCGGCGACGAGCAGCACGCTACCGATAATGCTGCACTCACAGACGTGGAGAGAGACAGAGGGTGAGATCAACGCAACGCAACGGGTTCACTTCAGTTCAGTCGCGTATATAGTACTAGTAAATAATAAAGCGGCTAGCACTTGCAGCAGGGCCCGATCTGCCCCAGCGATGATACGCCACGGCCGTGCACAAGCCAAAAGGAGGTTGCGGGACAAGATGTTGATGATGGGGTTCGCAAAGCAATTTCTGGCGGCCGGTGCACGTAAGCGGCTCGTGGTGCGACGTGACGTGGGGCGTTACCTTCCGAGGCTGACGTCCTCCCCCAGCGCGAACGAGGCGATGGCCATGGTGAACACCAGGCTCAGCGGCATCGACATGGAAAGGAACACGGGGCCTTTCTTCTCGATCACCCAGATCTGCAGGTAGTACGAGATCGCAGACACCACGATGCCCTGCAAATATATTTAAAGACATGGTAATAAATAGTAGCACGCGCGCACGGAGGCGTCAGAAATGACGACAGTCCCTGATCAAATGTTTTAGTCGTCTCGGATGCTTACAGTGAAGAGCACCGAGGCGAGGCTGACGCCGCCGGCGAGCTTCCACCGCGACAAGTCCCGCTCCAGGACCAGCGCGATGACCAACGACTGCACGCTCGCGAACACGCACTGCAGCGTCGTGTTCAGGAGCTTGGAAGGGTACTCCAGCAGCAGCGGCCCCTGACGCGCAACACATTACCTCAATACACTGGAACACACTGAAGAGGAGGAAGAAAAAAAAAAGCAGAATTTTGATTTTCAGTTACCTGTTGCACCGTCCACAGGGACCATATCACGACCGACGTGGTCATCAGGAAGATCCCCAGCGCCCAGTTCTTACTGGAATGCACGGCGGCGCTCGCGTGGTGGCTGCTGAGGAGCTGGTGGTGGTTCAGGGACTTGAGCTCCGGACCATGGTACAGCGCCAGGATGATGACGCCGCCGATGCAGAGGAGGATCCCCGACGCCTTGGCCATGCCATGGCTGCTTCTCAGGTTCAGGGTCTCCATTCTGTCAGGCGAAGGAGGAATTATTATTAGTGTTCAGTGCAGTGGCGTGCGCTTGGTTCAGAAATCCGAACGTTATTAATCGAGTTCTCAGTTCTGATTTACTTGTCCGATCGACTGACCTGAACATGACGGCCAAGATGAAGGCCACCACCGGCACGATGTTGAAGATGGCCGAGGAAGATGTTGCCGAAGCGTAGTTGAGGCCAATGCTGTACAGGTTTATCGTTCCAGCCATCCTGAGAGACAGAACATAAAACGGCGCCAGATCTTCAGTGATACCATCAGAATGTTTCCAATTATGCTCAACAAGAACAGCACATTCTACTCGGCGCGCTTAATAAACACAAACGTACCCGTAGAAGGCGTGGACGAATATCTTGAGAGTGAGCTTGAAATTTAGGGGTGGCACCGGCCCCTTCCTGCAAACATTAGAACAACAAACAGGTAACGAACAGCTCTACTCTTCATGGTACCGCACATGACTGAAGAGTGAGGATACCATTGAACGAATGACTACCTGATCTCAAGAAAGTATGCGAAGGGCAACAAGAAGACGGCGGCGACGGCGTGCCTGTAGAACACGAAGACGGTGGTGCTGGTGCCCTCGTTGAAGGCCGCCTTGGTGAGTATGTGCATGCCGGCGTAGATCAGCCGGATGAGCACCACGGTGGAGTAAACCTTGGCGTTGCCCATGGCGGCTGCTGGATCGACGATGGCGTAGTATCTGCACTGTTGTTGTGCCTGGCCAATTGCTCCCGTCCATATATATACGCGACGGCAGGCCACCAGCAATAGTTTGTGTGAACCGCCAAGACTGAACTTAAAGCGACATGAAAAAAGAAGCTGAAAGTTCTCTGCATGTTCGTGCATGCTGGACAGTGGATAACAACAATTTTCAGGTAGCGATAGAGATTATGGGCAATGTTTTTTTTGTTTTAAAAAAAGAAAAATAAAGAAGATCAAGTGTTTTTTTGTGCAAGGTTCAGGTTATCATGACAAGAGATGAACTTTTTGGACGACAAAGAATAATTCTTAAGCAAGGGGAAAGGCGGCATGTTAATTGGCGCAGTGGTCACAGATTAACAGAAAGATGGTTCAGTGCGCTGGCCACAGACGAACACACTGACACTTGATTAAGCAGCACGGCTAATTGTTGGAGAAAAGCCTGAATAAGTTGAGCTTGTTTATGGAAAAGCAGTTCATGGGAGAAGCTTCCCTGATCTCTTGATGATGATATATTTTTCCCTATGAACCATCACGTGGCGCCGTTAGGAAATAGTTTAGGTTTCGCGATGACCTGAGTTGGAGCTATATGTCCTATCTTAACGACCACTTATGAATCAGGGGGAATGGATAGACATTCACCAACTTACTACTGGCCTAAACACATATAAAAACTCATCTTCATAGTAGTGCAATGACGTAGAGTTCTCCTGCAAAATTGAGACAGATATGAAGATTCCAGTATCAGGTCATGGACCATCTTACGGTCTTGTGCGAAATGATCGCCGGCCATTTGGATGGCATACGTGTAATGGAAGTGCTCAAGCTCAATGCAATCATTTGTTGTAAAAAAAAAGAACAATAACAGTAGCTGTGCTATACAGGATCATGTGTGGGTATGTCCATTTCAAACCGATCAGCAGCTTTCGGACACTGACGCAGAAGGATCCGGTTCACAGATTCAATGCTACTTCTGCTTTGTGAACTTCTCTTTCTCTTTATAGAAAGATGCACGACCACCTGGCACCTTTGGCGCCATGGCCAAAGTTTTGAACGTGCATTTGTTCTATACACACTAGCATCGCATCTTCCTGGCCACCATGGGCTAAACGCAGAAATATTTCCTTGATGAATCGTGATAGCACTAGGAGTTGACAAAGAAGAGAACATTGGAATCTATGACGTGAGCACTGTACGTAGGCAGTAAGTAATAAATGGCACTTTACAAAGTTAAATACTCTATTAGATGAAGCCTCCTCTTAATTTAATGAGAAGAAGAATTATATATTACTACGCCGCATTACACTGATACGCCGCAATACACTCAAGTCTTTTGCACCAAATCAGAGCAAATAGTGACCGTACGAGAAGAACTTTTTAAAAAAGAGATGATAATGCGACAGCATCTTTTTTTTTCCCCTATTGCAACCTCAATAGTATCTCCTGCATGACGATTTAGGATGCTCAATTTCTTCTTTTCTATAATGTGGAGTACGTGCTAACAGATCTAATCTAGCTAAATCGAGTTAAATTAGGACAACTTGTTACTGCTGTATTTGCCACCGAGAAAAAACTATCATTGGAAACATGATTTAATGCTTCTCATACATGTCCACATCCTTCTTGTTGCCTCGTACGCCTGTTTCTATTACTGCGCTTCTCATGCGGCTCAATATACACTCTTTTACCGCTACTACATAAAAAGAATAATTGGTAGGCGGTGTCTCGTAAATAATGACTTGACAACAGTGATTTCAGGTGTGGTCGTTTCCTGCCCTCTACTTTTTAGACCCGTCCTATCAAATATTGGGATACTAAATAGAAATACTAAATATAAATTACTAATAAAACCAGTTCATAACTCATTCACTAAATGACGAGACAAATTTATTAAGACTAATTATATTATAATTAGATAATATAATATTATAATAAACATCTTCTAATAATAACTTAATTAAGTTTAATAAATTTATCTTATAAATTAGCATCCAACTGTGTAATTAGTTTTATAATTTATTTATATTTAATCAATATATTTAGCATTCGAAGGATTGATAGACCCTAAGAAACGAACACATAATCAGACTTATGATGTTTAGTGTATGTATATATATGAGTGTTTGTACTTTACAAAAAATTCGTCGTTATACATATGGAAGTTTCTAAGTCAACCCAAGTCTCTTCCAATAAAGCATGTTATAATGCAACGTACAACTAAAAGAGAAACGAGAAAGAGGTGAGCTTTGGAAAAGATGAAAGTGGGGGGACAATGTTGTACCATCTAATAAAAATAGATTCACACCATTAGTAAGTCATACGAATTCATACTGCTTAGAAATATTGGTTGTGCCTTCAACATCCATCATCGCCTCCTACATCGACTCTGCCCTGTCACAACCTTGAACCATAAGTAAATCTAATAAAATACAACCATGCTACCTCGTTTTCCCCTCAAGAGGTAAGAGATTGAGTCAATCTCATGTGGTTGCTGGTAAAGAATAAAAGTAAAAAAAATGAAAGGATCACTGATCCAGCCTGGCAATTTTAAGCTACCTGATTCAGTGAAACAAACTTATATTTGTACAATTCAAACTTATACCCTATTTGGATACTAAATATTTTTAAATTCAAAGTATACCCATGGTTTTGTACAAATACTTTGATATGAGAAACCTCCGGGTGTTTGGGTGCCAAAATAATTGTGGTTTTAAAATAAAAAATAGGACTAATATCACAAACCTTTTTATTCTAACATGGAGAAATGATGGCACGTGGCTCCGTTGAACCTTTTTGTTCCTGTGCCCACATTCTTCTCCTCTCGTCACATTATGCTGTGATTGATATTCTAACTTTTCATCCCATGATTGAGAGATATATATTTCCTTCACAATCAGGGAGGGGTGCCGGAGGAGGCCGCCTGCTTGCACAGGAAGGAGAGTCGGGGAGGATGGATGAGAGAGAAAGAGAGAGAGAGAGAGGAGTCAAGTTTTAGGTTAGGATTACAGTCCAATATATACGGAACTAGTCTAAAGCGGCCCATCACTAACATAACACTTGTTAATAATGAGTCACTGAAGAGGTCTGTCACTAAGTATGATCATTATTTTTAGTGACAGATTAAAAAGAGTCTGTTACTAATCTATTTTAGTTTTTTATTATTAAAAATCATTTTTGTAGTATTGAATTTGAAATCAGAGGAAATAATAAGAGTTGACAGTACCCTTATGGTCGTCAAGGATGGATAAAAATTTATCCGCTATAGAAAAAAGAAGTATATATAAGAAGTAAATATTTGGGCCATCCGGCTCCGGCCCAATTAATCATCACGCTAACATTTTTCTGGCCCGGCCCACAGGCAGCAAGAAATAAGGCCTTTTCTAGAATCCATAAAGATTGGATCGAGCCGATCAAAACAACCTGCCCCGGACACAGCCAGCCCAACCCTGATACGAAATGACCAACACGTAGCTCTCCTCCCTCTGAGCGATGTGCGGTGTGGTGTGACATTTTTTTTTATAATGGAAAAAATATTCCGGCCTTCTCCTCAAAAAAGGTTAGAGTCCACTATTACAATATTCAGCTATAAAATAGCATGACCATTTAATATACCATGCTAAACAATAAAAGAACACAAATAAAAGTTTAAATGGCATCATTTATTAGATAGCAAAGACTTGCATGATCAACGTCTCTAAGGACCGACATGCTTCCTTTATTTTGGTGGTGTCATCTTCACCCTTTTATAACTGCACCCATTCTCGAAGCGGTGTGGTGTGACATGGCCTATAACTAGCAGTCTAGCACTCACTCACTAGCTGCCATGTCGCACGCGAACGAAGCAGGGAAACCAAAGCGACACGCGACTAGCTCCAACGGTGTGCCGAGCGAAGCAGCAACAAATTAAGTCTCGTGCCGACACGGCGGAGACAAAGGGAACCGAGAAAACAGCCACGAGCGGACGCCTGGTCGGTTTGCTTGTTGTACACTGGACACACTGCACGGCGAACGCGCGAGGACAACGCCTCCTCGTCGGGCGGGCGGTGCGGTCTAGTGAGCGCCAGGGTGCGTGGCGCACAAGCACAAGTTTGTCGAGACGCTGCGGAAGCGGAACCCTGCGTGCCGATTCCTGCTTCTATGAGCCTCTTTCGTCCGCACGGTTCGTTTTCGTTGCTGTTAGGGATGAAAACAGTACAAAAACAATTGACAGACCAAGCCTAAATTATTTTAAAACGAAATCGATAACGACAACGATAAAAACGAATGCGGCGTACGTGGTATTGTGAAAAAAAGTCAGAAATGATATTTTTGAGACTGAAATTGGAATATCGATCAAGAATCAAGGAAAGCTCGCGAGTGCTGAGCACGTGGAAGCGAGTTGAGCATCGTCTTTGCACTAGCCACCTCGATATATTTATTGGGGGACTTGCTAATTTTCAGCTGACTCAAAGTTTGGATAACTTTCAGTTACCTCCTTAAATCATTAGATCTAGATCTAATGGTTTATAATTATTATATAAATAATCTTATAAAAAAAATTAAAATATAGAGTAATAAACTATTGACTAAAAACTTTCAGCTAATTAAAAGTTAGAAAATATGATTTATTCGTCTCCGAAAGTTGATGTGGTGTTGAGGTCGCATCACGAGCTGTTGTGCTGCCGTTCGTACAGACAGCGAAAGCTCACACACAGAACAGTACGTCCAAAAACGACGTTTACGCTTAACGGCTTAGGCACTAATTTATCGATGTAGGAGACTCCGACGGCAATTAGCCTACTAATATAATGGCATCAATAATTTGCATCATATCATCCAGTCATGTAGATGGGTCGAACCGTGTGTGAAATCCACTACCACTACTGCGTTCTTCTGCCGTCGCTTTGGCCCGTCACGTTATCATAGCAAACACGTACAACGACATACCCCGATCTGATGCAATATAATAAGGCGAATAATGCGTACACAGAAGCCACATCGGAGCTCATCACATCAAGGAAAGAAAGCGACCGAAACTTGATTTCTTTTTTAACTTATTCGTTCACGTCGACGGACGAATAAACTATGGGAACAGAGATTTGTTGTGCCGGCCGGGAAGTATAGGTACAATGGCACAACGTCGTCCTGGACCAATTTGCACGCCACCCACTTGAGTGAGTAGACGTGCACCACATATATGCACCTATATGTTGTTCCCAGCACCCTGAAACTGGTAGCTAGCTTTCCTTTGCCGGCACAATCTTTCCTGTCACATCGACCGCTTGGCTCGCTGCTGAATCCGTTACACCTTCGCGTCGGCTGCATCGTCACGCGGCACTTGCGGCTGCGGCTCATCCTCCTTGTCGTCCAGCTGCAGCTCCGGCTCCCGTTTCTCTGCCCTGATCTTGTTCATTTCGTTCAGTAGCAGAGTCAGTTCGTATACGATTCGAATAGATCATCGTCGAGCAAACACACACAAACGTTACAGTCACCGTACCTTCCTAGGCTTACGGCGTCGCCTATGACGAAGGATGATATGGCGATGGTGAAGACGAATAAAGGTCAGCGGCATCGACATGGCCAGGAACACCGGCCCGCGCATGGCGATCGTCCAGATTTGCGTGTAATACGATAGCGCCGTCACGATCACGCCCTGCATCATCGTGCAGTGCCGTTGGGTTTCGTTTCGTTTCATCCAGATCAGTAGGAGTTTTTTTTTTTTTTTGACAAAGGAAGATGAGTAGGTGTTTCTTTAAGCTGGATTACTACGTAGGTACGCTGTAGATGATCGCGGCGAGGCCGACGTTCCACCCAAGCCTCCACTTGGAGAAAGTCCCGCTCGGCTACCACGAAGGTCTGCTCCAACGCGCATCAGATCTGCAGCGTCGTGTTCATCAGCTTGGACGTCTCCTCGATCAGCGGCCCCTGGCAAAAAAAACATTAACATTCTTTCAGGTCTCTGGTTCCGCTGTTTCAGAAATTCGAATTGTGCATCATGCATACCTGAAGCACTGGCCACAGGGGCCTGAAAAAACTGTTGGTCATCATCATGATCCCAAACATCCATTGCTTCTTGGAGTGGGAGTCTGCTCCCGCAGGACTGCTATTGCTGCCGTTCTGAAAAAAAAAGGTGGTGGTGGAAGGATCCAAACATGCTATTGCTTCTTGGAGTAGAAGGCCAGCATGGAGACGCCGGCGACGCAGAAAAGGATGCCCGCGAATTTCACGTTTGGAACCTCGTTAGTCTCACTAGTCTATCAACCCGTGCACCTGCACGGGCAAGCAAATCTTAAGGCATTGGAAGCTTATTGCAAGATTAGTTCTTAAACTCATGATGTAAAACGTCAACATATATTAATATAGCCTTCTTGAGAGAGCCAAGGCTGGATGTAATCTTTCTCCTTATCTAAAAAAATATACTTGTTGGGAAATATATTACTTCTTATTATAAACAACTTTGGCCTTTCACTCACTTCTGTTTGTAGTTTCATATGAGTGGTTCAAAATTATTGTGCATAACAGAACAGTTATCAAACAACTACATACCAACTACATACCAGATATTGACTTTTCTATTCTTGTTTATACTATACACTTATGCTTTCAAATGAATTTTCTTTTCACAAACTTCTGTTCCTAATTTGTACCTGATCATAATCATGTGTTGGTAACTGTCCTTTCCTGGCGGCCTGTCCCATTGATATTCTTGTCTTACACTCTTCTTGTTTGGTGAGAAGTATTCCAAGCTCCTAGCTTTTTTGAAACCCTACGACCAACACGGAGCTCCTACCATCATCTTTCACTTTATACATCTGAAATTTTGGCTAACTAATTTCTTTCGTAGGTGATATGGTTGTAAAACTGGAACAATGTTGTATGGCTACTGTCGAAATCTAGCACGAAAAACTCTCAATGGTAGTTCACAACTTTATGAATTGTTGTTTTAGCTATGATTATGTGTTTCCAAACGTTTATATAATGAAGTCACAAAAAATTGCAAATGTTATTCTACATTCTGGGTGTTCAGTATTATTCTAAACCTGATTCGCTGAATAAGTTTTTTTCACAATAACGTTTATGGTAAAAGTAATAATTACCAAAAAAGATTCAGTAATTGTTGTCGTATAATGATTGTAATAATTTCATTATTTTTCTACTCTAGTTCACAGTGGTTTAACATGACCTTCCTGCATGGATGCGACTGGACATGACACAACCTTCACATGCATGCATAATGTATACATAATCTCGTATATAAAGGGAAAGGGAACACCATAAAAAAAAAAGGGAAAGGGAACATACCTTTCTATCCAAAAAGCCTAATGGAAGCCTTGTCCGTGTGTAGGGGCCACGTACATATAGCCATGTAGATGAGAACATAGATGGCACATCCCAGGCACCGTCACCGCCGGAATAGTACTTTCGGTTTCATTGTGTGCCTTTGGTCCATCCGTTGATGGTGCATAGAATTGTGCAGGATCACCCTCCTGTACTCAGCTATGTATTAAGCTTGGCCATGACCTGTGTACTCTCTGTGAAGAACTCGACCATGGACGTGCCATAGAAGCTGTTGGTTGCTGCTGGCGATTGGCGAATCCCCATGGAAGCTTGTCCAGGTTGTGCACAGCGAGTACTCCCAGGCTCCTTTAATTTGTGGCTGCAATGGAGTCATCCCCATGCACGCTAGCTATGCCGCCCTCTCTTGCAGAATCCATCGATGGTGCTGCTTACGAAGCCTCCGTATGGATGTGGAATAGTACAGACGGAAGGACCTTTCAGATTTATTGCTATCGTATTGGAGTTAGGGATCACAGCAAACAAAGAAAGGAAATTCATAAAAAAGACTCAACAAATTATACGCATGTCTTGTTCTTGTCAATGACGTGGGGACTCATCTAGATATTCATCCTATGGCTATATCTCCATAATCACCTAAATTGACGGTTGGATGTTTTTCTTTTTTTGGTAATTTTTAAGATTTTTCTTTGATTAATGTGGAGGCACCTAAAGGAGCCTCCAATTAGTAAATATAAGATAAGATGGTCTCCATCCTCTGGCAACACATATGTTCTTTTTCTTTTCAGTTTCGAACAAACATGGCTTGTTCTGAACTCTGATGAAAATTTACCCGTGATATCTTTATTACCCAATTAGGCTTAGTTGTAAGTTCCACCCCATAGCTTAATCCTAGTTTGATTTTCTACCTCATAAGTCAATTTGTTATAAAAACCCACCCACCACACCCTATCCCGATGAAAGTTAAAATAGCCCCTAATTTGCATATAGAATATCAACTAGACTGAAAATTATCACTGTGAACACATGCCTCCTAGTGAGGCAACTAATTTGGATTGAACTGGATTTTGCGGTCTAACTGCTCCGAAGTAAGAGCACATCAAACTAGAGAATGAGTCTATCATTGATGAAGAAGAATTGAAAACAAAGAAGTTGCATAAAAAATATATATGTCCATGAGTACAAATCAAACTGTCGTGATGGTGTGGTGTTATATGTGTGTGCACGCGCGTGCACATATGACAGACACATGTTTATGATGTCAGTTCTTGACCTTGTTGACAAAATACATGTATCTGGGGGTTGTTTCAACCTACACCGGGGTGGGGTAGGTGGATTTTTACAACAAATAGACTTATAAGGTGGAAAATCAAAATAGGATTATTGAGATATGAGGTGGGATTTGTAATTAAGCCACCCAATTACGATTACAATGGCTAGGACGAACGTAACCACAGGTTGGGCTGAATAAGTCGCCACATGCTGTCACGCCCTGACAAACAAAAAATACAATCCAGTGAATTTCAGGTCAAGGCCCCATGAGCTGAATGCTTGCATGATAAGCTCAAGTAACGTTTTCTTAAGAACTTTAGATGTTGACGGAATTTCAGATTTAACAATATCTCAGAGGGTTCCCCATGTCAAAACATATACTACGTGGTGTCAAAAAACCACGTCGTTCTACTGTTTTACATGTAGTGTGGCAGTGTGCTCTGCTGCTGAAGCAATCATGATGGTATGGCCAATCAAGACAAATATAAGGCACGTAGGAACTGCTTCAGGCTATTTCATGAACTACTAGGTACCCTATCAAGAGGAGTTGCATGGACATCTCAGACTAGAACATAGGAAATTTCAACATACCCATATAAGGCATGTACGAACATATTGCATCCGATCTTGAGCGTCACCGGCTTAGCTTTACCCCTGCACATCAACAAGATTGTCAAAACAGAGAACAAGATCAAAACAACCGAACGAATAAAAAACAAGCAAGCTGATCTCTCGAGAAGGAAAGTAATGGGGATCAACACGAGCGCAGCGGTGGTATGCTGGTAGAGCACGAACACCAGCGGGTTCATGCCTTGATCCAAGGCCATCTTGTTCATGACATGCATGCCGGAGTACATGAGCCTGATTAGAACGACAGCGTCATACGCCTTTGCGCTGCCACTCATCTTGGCAAGAAGCATTCTTCTCTTTCAGGCAATTTCACTATTATGAGGTCTAATAAGCGATTCAGGACTCCTCTGGCCTGTACTCGCAGGATTAATTTTGTGTGCATTTGCAGCATCTGGTATTTTTGAAATTTAGCTCTACATGTCGATTTCGATGATCTTAACTTCGTGAAATGCTTGTGGAGACCTCTGCATAACTATAAGAAATTGACTTCATTTACTTTACCTATTTGTACAAATTTTTGTTTTCTACGTATAACACACATAAAACAAACTTATGAGGCTGTTATGTAAACAATAAACCATGTGAAGTTTAACGAAAAAATATGTTGCAGTTTATGTGCGATTTTATAGTGCTCTACAGATCTGTATAATCTTTCTATAGAATTGTGCTTTAAGTGGTAGGCGACGCTCCCGTTGACAGCGAGGCGTAATGGTGACTTCACCAATCTAGAGGATTTGTTGGCTCAGTCTTCGAAGACGCTCATAGGGGTAGAGTTTGCGTACGTGTATTCATAGGGGTAAATATGCATGTGTTGTGAATGACTGAGTTGTACTGTATAATCTCAAAAAAAAAATCAACAAAATTGGAGTTCATAAAAAGTTAAGGAAAAGATGCACATATGAGACTAGGTGGTCTGTTGAAAATGATTGTACATTTGCGTGTGCTTTATGCATATCTTTTTACTCAGGAGATCGATTTTGATGATTCTAACTTTGTGAAAAGCTTGTGAAGAGTTCTACGTGTTTTTGTACAGAAATCCATTTCATTTGCTTTAATTACCTTTTTGTACAAACTTTTGTTTTATACCTAGAACATACGTAAGAAAACTAAATAAACTATCGTGATTGTTATCTATACACCTTATTAATTTAGGTGAGTTCATTTGTCTCGTATTTTAGTGTTGGTTCAAATACAACCCCACAAAGTTAGAGATTGAATCCAAATCAATTTCGTACCTTTTATATCAAGCAACGAATTAAAAAATCATAAATCACTCATACAGAGTTCAAATGAGGCAAACTCGGACTCTGTAACACCCTGATTTTCAAAATTTAAAATATTTTAAAAATTTTCTTGAATTAGTTAGGATATTAATAGTTTACTAAGAAAAAGAATTATTTTTATTATTTTCTAAAAGAAAATAATTGAATATAGGTTATTTTAAATTTTTGATTGTTGCTTTTTGTTTTGATTAGTTGCATTCATGCTGTGATTAAATGCATTTGATTTTTATTGGGTGAAAAATGTTTGCAAAATTCGTTAGAAGTCGATTTGTTTCAATTTAAACTTAGGAAAAATAGAGTAGAAATAAAAAAGGGAAAAGAAAATCTCCCTCATCTTTTTGGACCGAATTGTCGTCCCCTTGGCTCACTTCGTTTCTCCCCTTCCCTCTTCTCTTTCGGTTCGGGCCGAGCTCCCCTCAAGACCCAGCTCTCCCTCTCCTTCTCTCCTCTTTCCCTCTCCCTTTCTGGCCTTGGGCCGAAATTCCCTCCAGTGCGGCCCATTTTCCCCCCTCTCACCCCTCCTTCTCTCCCCTCCCGCCTGGGCCAGGTCCTCCCCGTGGCCCACTCCCTTTTCATCTCGACCTGCCAGCCGCCACGGCCCAGCAAGCCCCACGCCTCGCTCGGCCCACCGTGCCCCGGCCCATGCGCGCGCCCGAGCCCGCGCCCCCGGCCTCGCCCCCGTCCCGAACCCTAACCCCAGTCGCCGTCGCCGCCTTCTTGGCGTGCGCGCCACGCCGCCCTTGGGCCTCGCGCCCTATAAAGGGCGGGACCCACCCATCTACGCCCCCTTCGCCCTTTTCCCTGCCTTGCCGCCTCGCCCAGCTCGCCGCCGCCGCCGTTGCTTGCCGCCGCGCGCTCGCCGTCGCCTGACCGTCTCCGGCCGCCTCCGCACGTCGTGAGCCCCCCCGGGTGAGCCCTCTCACCGCGCCGCCCCCGTCACCCTTCTCCCTGGTCACCCCGTGCCCGCGCAATGCCCCAGCGAGCTCCGGCCAGACGGCCATGGCCGCCGTCGTTTGTGGTCCACCGTGGACCATGGTCCACGGGGTTGACCCCGGTCTACAGACCCATGAACTTGGTCCATGGGATTTTAGGGTTTTAGGTTTAAAAATAAATCTGGTTAATCCTGAATAAAGTTAGTTTTGTGCATAGGCCCCTGGGCTTTAACAAAATTAGATTTTATGACTAAGTTTTATACAAAACCTTTCTATATTTATGTTTAGACCCCTGCCTTTTATCTTAATTGCATTTTGCTCCTGATTTTTCCTGTGAACCTTTATAAAATTTTGTTTAGGTCCCTATTTAATTATTTTCTAGCCCTGTATTTTTATAGAAAAGCCCCTAGCCTTTATCTACATAATATTTTAGCCCTAAATTTTTGTAAGTAATAATTAGTCTGGACATTTTACACTTAGGACCCTGAACTTATAAATAATTATATTTTGGCCCTATAAATTTTACAGTTAGGCCCCTGAACTTTTCCAAAATTACATTTTAGTCCTTCAATTCGTTATGAATTATATTTTTATAAGTATCTCTTACAATTTAGTCTCTGTACTTTTTATAAATTACTTTTTGAAACCTAAAAATTTTTATAAATAATATTTTATATGTATATTTTACAGTTTAGCCCTTATATTTTTCTAGAATTACTTTTAGGCCATTTAACTTGTCTGTTTTGACATTTTAACTCTTGAAACTTCAAATCTTCATAACTTTTTATTGTAGCTCCGATTTAAGAAATTCTTTCACCAGAGCGATCGTAGTATTTAATATTAATGATTCATACTATTTTATAATATTTTACTAATTTATTATTTTAACCCTAGAACTTTAAACCTTCGTAACTCTTTACCCGTAACTCGGATTGAGGCGATTCTTATGCTCACGCGATCGTAGCAACGCGTACTTCTTCATAGTATTGTTTTTATTCTTGTTTGTTACTATATGGTGTGTTGTTTCTTAGTGTGTTTGTATGCTTATGTTTCCGGTGTGGCGTTGAGTAGATGAACCGCTGTTAGAGAACTTCTAGGATCTCCATCTTGAAGACTTTGAGCAGCAGCAAAGGAAACTAGGCAAGTGTTCTTGATGCATTTTGAACCTATGTTTTATATTCTCTCTATCTTTATGCATGCTTGTTAATATTGAATCCCATATGTCATATCTTGTTCCATATTATTCCTTGTCGCCTGGGTTCTAGTGTAGCTTATTAGTATGGGTACGTCATGCTTAGTTTGCTATGTCGGGAATGGAAGTGTCTATTGTTAATCTTGACTAATAATTCACTTTAACATAATGATCATGAGGGATGGGTAATCCTTCGTAGCAACATGGAATCTAGGTGATCCAAGCAGGAGGATGGCAAGGATGGTGCGGGTATGCACGTGTACTCGGTAAAGTACTATAGGATTGTGGTGGTACCTACTTGGGATCACAAGAGTAGTTTGTGGAGCGACCACCCAGGAAAACAGCGCAAAGCACAGGGCTGATATGGGTAGGCTTGGTTTAGTATCGAGATGTCTTTCCTAGTTCTATGAGCAATCGAGGAAGGAGGACGGGATGGTTTACTCTCGGACTCAGGCAATGGACGGTTTACTCCTAGCCACGGCGCCAGAGGGGGCTTCTGTAGGAACGGGTTAATTCCGCAGCGGTGAAACCTTAGCGTGGATTGTTAGCAAGATGGGAAGCGCTCTAAAAGACTTTATGGTGATCTCTTGACCTCACACCTATGGTAGTGTGATTTGGGAAACATGGAGACTCTCTAGTCACTGCATAGTGATGAAATCACCAACCTGTGGGTAAAGTTGTGCAACCTCTGCAGAGTGTCAAACTGTTATAACAGCCGTGCTCACGGTCATGAGTGGCCTGGATCCTCACACATTTAGGATGGTGGTTTATGGATGGACTTGGTGGGTAGCCAAGTTTGATTTGGGCGGTGTAACCCTTGGTTTGCTACAGGCGGTGTAACCTGTAGTGTGGTTTCATATGGGCGGTTTAACCCATGGTTTACTATAGACGGTGTAACCTGTAGTGTGGTTTCTTATGGACGGTTTAACCCATGGTTGGCTACAGATGATTTAACCTGTAGTGTTGGACAGATGAGATAACTGGTGGGAACTTTTCACCTAGTAAGTAGGAGTGCTTTTCAAATGGTCTTAGGTGTAGTTCTCATTTATGCAAATGAACCATTATGTTAGCCTTTCTTCTATTAAACTTACATGTTATATTTTCCCCCACTTGCTGAGTACGGCATATGCTCACCCTTGCTATTTTCCTTTATTATTGTACTATAAACTGCTGCTTAGAAGATGGAGATATGGACTACATTATTAAAGACTACTACTGGGCGTGCATGCCACCGGTCGATTGCCTGTGGAATTATGATATTTTCCGTTGCTATT
This sequence comes from Eleusine coracana subsp. coracana, assembly GCA_032690845.1. Taxonomy (NCBI): domain Eukaryota; kingdom Viridiplantae; phylum Streptophyta; class Magnoliopsida; order Poales; family Poaceae; genus Eleusine; species Eleusine coracana. Next base: position 48,875,985 of record CM064430.1, read on the forward strand.
TAGTTTAAGAGTCGTGTTAGTCTTTAAAGACAATTATTTATGTAATAATGGTATATTATAATAATGACATTGGTTATACTGTTATTCACTTTTACTGTCGATATGTGTGAAACTTGTTCCTGGGTATACATATGATAAGCACTTGGTTTTGTCCTTAAAACCAGGTGTAACAAACTCTATCGCGTAGCTCTCAAAAAGTTCTACAACTTTGATATTCAATGGAAGTCAAGAGTCCGCTGTTTTGAGTTCCAACTTTACGATGCAAAAATATTTATTCTGATTCGGACTCCTCTGCACAGGTCTCTATGCGGGAATCATATCTCCTACCTCTGTAGTCCAAATAATATGATTCATATATATTCCAAGAAGGTCTCGACGAGATCTATAACTTTCGTGTTTTAACTTTTCTCATTAGAGGATGTTTTCAAATCCAAAATTACGTCACAATACAGTATTATTTCTATTCTGTATGAATTGATTTATCCTATTGGATAAACCTTCTAAAATCTTTAGGCATTAGATCATGATCTTGTTCTTGTATGTTGAGCTTCATAGAGATCCATTGGTATTTTGTAGGCGTTATAAGTTTATGAGAATCCCTCTTTGCATGGTGAATTGGGCTTCATATAGGTACTACTCATATTTGAGTATTTTTTAATGTTATTTCATTTAATTTTGCAACATAACACTCAAACGACACTACATGTGAAAATCGTTAACATTAGAGGTAAAAAAAATATTTATGATAAAAATATGGTAAAAAATAATAAAAAATTATTACTTATGGCATATAAAATGGTACACTAAGAAGCACTAACGATAATATAAATATGATCTTTCATGTAAAAAATATTAACAATTATTTTATGTAAATAATTTATATTTAAATTATAAAGAGTATTTTATTTTTTTAAAACCCATAGCAATGTATAGGTATTTTGCTAGTGTAAAAAATAAACAACGTGAAATTCATATTCAAGGTGAAAATATGTTACATTTTATCCATGGTCTTATAGTGCTCTATATGATCTTTCTATAGAGTCAAAAATAAATGAAATCAGAGTATGGAGTAAAACATTATGGCCAAAAGACGAAGTATGGAAAAGACACATATGAGACTAGGTGGTGTGTTGAAAATGAAATAATAACATTATCCTTTGAGTTAATCATGTATTCACATTCATAAACTCTATTTATTTTACCTTTTGTATATATTTTAGTTGTATGTGTACAGCACGTACGAAACTACTAAATAAACTTACGTACGAAAAGACACACGTATGAGACTAAGTGCTGTATGGAAAATGTACTAATATAATTGTCCTTTACATTAAAAATGTATTCATAGTATTATCTATGTGTTCATTTTCTACATGCTAGTATTTTCGCATAACTTCAACTCGAGAGGCTGATTTTGACACTGCAGCAAAACATGCCCGTAGTGGTGGTTCGAAAAGCACTGTAGAGACAGCCAGCCACCCCGTCACTATGCAATTGCAGTAATAACTATTTATAGCGACGGGTGGTCTGCCACCAAAACAAACCTACGCTGTTTTTCTTATCGTCGCTACAGGCGCTATTTGTGATAGTGTGATGACCTTGGACTTTGTAGAAACTATATGAACAGTTCTACTACAAAATTCTGTTTCTTGTTTTTTCTATTTATACAGTGTTAATTTTATGCATGAAACATGGATAAAATTACTAGATAAACTTATGTGGTTGTAATAAAAAAATAAAACATGCAAAATTTTACTTTAGAGTATGTTACTTCACTAAAAAAAAGTCTTATATTGATTTATATAATCTTTCTATAGATTCGAAAATCAACAAAATTGGAGTACGGTGTAAAAGGACGTGTATGAGACTACTTTTTGTGTTGAAAACGAACTCATAGAATTTTATGAAGATTTAATGATTCACACTAAATCAAATAGTTCATATCCTAATACAATTCATACGTAGAAAATATTTATGATAATAAATAGTAGTATATGTTTTCCTCATTGCCAAGAAAAATAAGAAAAAACAAAACTAGTCCCCCCGTGATCCATTTATTATCTCCATTGATTTGTTACCCCATGTTTAGCATATTGTTCAATAGATGATAGGATAATTATACAAACCAATATTTCATATCTCACTTGAGGTTTGAAATTCATACGCATAGTCATTTTGTTGCAAATAACCACATATTCACTAACTTTTATTTTATATAAACCACACTAGTTTTCACATGTTTAATTGATTCAACCTATTTTTAACTTATTTGAACCAACCCATAGTGCTTTATTCAACTTAAGAAATTTTGAAAATATAGTTCAAATAGTTTTGAGAGAATATGTAGTAAAAATAGCAACTAGATTATGGACAGTGCCACATCGAGCTTGCGATTTGGATATATTTTTTATAGAATAAGATGAATTAGACAAATGTAAAAAATTTAATAATATTTGTGGAACATGTATATCCGGGATATCTAATCACTCGGCTATATGGCCGAGTGGGCTGAGGTTTGATTACAAAGTATTGGATTAAAGCCCAGAAGACAGTTACTCGGATATTTACTTAGAGTAGGCGACAAGATAAAATTAGAGATATGATGTATAGGTAGAAACAAATATAATCGACTAGAAGATTACCATGTAAACCGCTGCCCTCCAGCTATATAAGGAGAACAGGGGGGCTCCGAATGAATATCAGAATTCACATTGGGAAACCCTAACCCAAGTGCGAACCTCAGTAATACAAGAACACCAAATAGGACGTAGGGTTGTTATCCTCACGGAGGCTCGAACCTGTATAAACCCTATAACCTGTATAAACCCTATGTCCAGTGTCCATCAACTTTCATATTCATAGGCATATCTTGATCCACTATCGAGAATATCTCTTGATAATATTAAATTAAGTTTTCTTTTAAATTTATGTCGGTTCAAACATATGAAATCATGAAAATATGTGTAAGCTAAGTGGCTTCTGCAACAAAATAATATAGGAGGTGGGGTTTGGCAACAAATATATTTATGAGTCCAAATCTCAAACTACAAAAGACATATGCGCGGGTATGCAATTAACCAGTAGATGAATTAAACTAAAAAGAAGATAATTGCAGAAACCACCGAATATCTCACATGAAGTTTGTTATTTCCATACATAAGTGATTTTGTTGTAAATAACCAACTACCTGCTAACTTTTATTATAAAAACCATCTCAAGTTACAAATTTTATTTGATTCAATATATTCTTGTTCAGTTTAAATAGACAATGAGTTCTTATCATACTTTCAAAATTTGGAAGTGTAATTATCATATTTTTAGAGAATATACAACAAAAGATGTCAATGGTGTCACAGAGAGTTTGAGATTTAGATACGATTTTCATAAAATAAGAAGAATAAGACTTATTTAAAAATTTTAACAATGATAAACTATTTTAAGTTTAGTTTTCAAATTTGTGTTGGTTAAACATGTGAAATCAATTACACATTTGTAAAGTAAGTAGATGAGTATTTAAGTGACATGTAAGATGGTTTACATTTTTACAAAAAGGGGCTATAGCCGTGGGTTAATTGCCTCTGTGGCGGTAGTTTGGTCGTTCCGTCGCTATCATCTTCACCCACCGCTAGCCCTTAGCCTGAAAAAAAAGAGCACGGGCACCCGCAAGAGCCTGCACCCACATCAACCGCCTCATGGCCTCCCGACAAAGAGGGCAGCTAGATCTGCTGCCTCAGGGCTGCCCGGATCCGCCGACTCACCATCTCAGACTGCCCTCCTCCCCAAGGCCAGATCCGTAGGGAAGGAGGAGAGAAGGCGGTGGCACGACCGAGGGAAGGGGTTATTGGCGGTGGATCTGCGACCTCGCAGTCGCCCGATGAAGATGGCGGCTGGTGTAGCTCGCCTCTGCTCGATGAAGAAGGTGGCAGCCCATCGATGAAGCCCGCCTCCGCCCGCCCTTATCGGCTGAGGGTGGACGGATCCGTCGCCATGCGGATGCGCAACGAAGACGGCACCCAGATTCGTGCGCGAGGCCTCCTCGCCAAATCCTCGCCAAGGCCTCACTCCTCACCCGCGCGGGAAGGGAGACGACACCGCTGTCGGGGAGAGAGAGAGAGAGAGAGAGAGAGAGAGAGAGAGAGAGAGAGAGAGAGAGAGAGAGAGAGATTAGGAGTTGCAACTGGGAGGGACAGTAGAGACTGGGAGTTAAGATTTGGGAGGGACGACATGATCTTTTTATTTCCACTAGTCGGGCTAAATGGGCCTCAGCTTTTTACCGGCGGGTCAAAATGTGATCCACCTCTAGAAATTGATTTTTAGAGACAAATCACGTTATAATCAATCCTTAAAAATAAAAGCTATTTATAGAGGTGAACTGTAATATTATTCGCCCTTAAAAATTAATTTTTAGAGACGGACCATTTTAGAATCCGCTGCTAAAAGTCATTATACACTATAGTAGCGGGTGTCTTTAAACTTGCCACTACGGAAATGTTAGTACCTAGTAGCATTATATATGCAATTAAAAGAGAGAGGGGGTCAATCTCGACCCTCAATTTTCTTTTCCCTCACCAATCTCCCTCCCGCTGTACCATGGCCTCGCCAAACCAGAGCCATATAAGGACAGTGCATCTGTTACCCGCAGCTGCAGCCATGAGCTCTCGCCCAACAGCGCACGAGAGATGCCGAGATGGATGACACAAGATCTGTTTGGTGGGGTGCAGGCCATCAGCACACTCTGGTCTTGATGAGATCAATAACGGTCATACTATAATGTTTTTTAAGAGAGAAGATATATGACGTTAAATTTTATAAAGATTTAATGGTAAAGATGAAATTAAATAGTCTATATTAGATTATCATTTTTATGCAAAAAATGTTAATAATAAATGATATCTATTATATTCATTGCCATTAGAAGAAAATAAAAAAGAGCAAAATGGGTCCTTCGTGATCCTGTTATAGAGCAAATTCCCTTTATACAATTGAAAATTTACTTGATCCCTTATCTGTCAAGAAAAAACTCGAAATTCCTCCAGTGTAATCTACTATTTTTTTATGCCTCTAGTGTCACGACTGTTAGTTTTTCAATCCAACATCTTTAAATAACAGTAAAAAGACAAAAAAATACCTATGCAAGTAAACATGAATTTTTTTTTGCCACATTCCTTTCATGCCAGTTCATCTTATCATTGGTGTTTTCAGATGTAATTAGAAATAAAAAATGACACTAGTTAGCATATAATCATATTTAACTTATATTTTTTAAAAATTATTTGAATACCTTAGCACATAATCTTATTTAGAATGTGTTAATTTCTCACATCAAAATAGAATTACGTGCTAAGGTGTTGTGATACTTATGATTTTTTCTTATAGGTGAAAATATGATTATGTACTAACTAGTGCAATTATTATTCACAAGGACTTGAACTCAGGACATCTGAGTCGATACCATACATCAACCAGTTGTATCTAAAAGGTTAAACTAATGGTAAAAGATGGATAATTCACTTATGGTTCAACAAATACTAATATGGAGTACTTACATGGAAGTAAGGGCATACTAAAAAACTTTATATTCACTTGCATGGGCATTTTCGTCTTGTCGACTGTCATTTAACCATGTAGAGCTCCACACAGCTTGTCCACTACGTCAAGGTTCCACACGGGTGTGCTATTTCTGAGAGAGAACACAAGCGTGGGAGAAGGAGCGGAGAAGCAGGGGAGGAACTGTGGGTTCGGATTTAAGTTCGTCGAAGAGATATCAAGCCGCCAGGAAAAGAGAGAGAGAGAGAATTGGGGACGGAGGAGGTGTTTGAGAAATAAGACGAGGTCATTTATGTCTGATACATATAAATGACAAGTATAATATCTACGTCAGTGATGACATGTTTCTACTTTTGTTAAAATTATAATGGTACTAAACTGGTTACGTATAGTATCGTATTTCAAATCGGGTAAAAGTTTAATGGCTTGTATCTAAGAAAGAAAGTTTTTTTTTAAAATGATCTAAGAAAGAAAGTTGATGCAACAGAGAGTTGAGGTCGCATCACGAGCTGCCGATCGTACAGTACGGGCAAAAACGACGTTTACGCTTAGGCACTAATTTATCCACTAATAAGAAACGGCGATTAGTCTACTAATGGCATCAATAATTCGCATCATATCAGTCATATGCATCGAACCTGTGTGTGTGAAACCCACTACTGCGTGCGTTCTGCCGTTGTTTTGGCTGTCACGTTATCATGGCAATTGGCAAACACGTACCTGATCGATTTGATGCTATATAATAAGGCGAACAATGCATATACGGAAGCCACACATCGAAGCTCATCAGCACTACCAGAAAAGAAAGCGACCGGAACTTGTTTTCTACTAATTTATTCACGTCGAGGGACGAATAAACTATGGGACTGAGAGCTTTGCGCCGGCCGGGAAGTGTAGGCATATACAACGGCACAACGTCATCTCTCTTATCGTCCGTTCCGGCGAACCAATTTCACTTTGCATGCCAACCACTTGAGTGACTGAGTAGACTTGCACCGCAACAGATATGCCCCTGCCGTGTGTTCCCAGCACCCTGAAACCGGTAGCATTTCTCTGTTGGCACAATCTTTCCTGTCACATCGTCGTTCGCGTGGCAGCAGCTGAATCTGTTACACCTTTGCGTCTGCTTCGTCAACCTGCACTTGGTGTTGGCGGGCCGCCTCCTCCTCCCTGTTGTCCAGCTGCAGCTCCAGCCCGGGTTTCCCTGCGCTGATCTTGTTCATTTCGTCCCGCTCCTCGATGCTCTTCCCCCACAGGACGTTGTACAGGCCTCCCACAAGAAGCACGCCGGCGAAAATGCTGCGGTTGGTTTTGAAACAGAGCAGCAACAGAGTTAGTTCATTTCATACTGCGGCAAAATTCGACACACTTCTAGCCTTCCGGCAAAAATGATGGAGCTAGCTAGCACACAGTTTTGCACGTATACCTTCCAAGGCTGACGGCGTCGCCGATGATGAAGGAGGATATGACGATGGTGAAGACGAACGTGAGCGGCATCGACATGGCCAGGAACACCGGCCCGCGCTTGGCGATCGTCCACATTTGCATGTAATAAGACAGCGCCGTCACGATCACACCCTGCATCATCATGCAGTGCCGTTGGGTTTCGTTTCGGTTCGTTTCGTTTCATCCAGATCAGTAGGAGTTTGTTCAAGCTGGATTACTACGTACGCTGTAGATGATGGCCGCGAGGCTGATGTTCCATCCCAACCTCCACTTGGAGAAGTCCCGCTCGGCCGCCACGGCCACCACGAAGGCCTGCACCGACGCGCAACAGATCTGCAGCGTCGTGTTCATCAGCTTCGATGTATCGTCGATCAGCGGCCCCTGGAAATTTAAAACCCACAAACTTTCTTTCAGGTCTCTGGATTGGCTAGCTAGCTGCTGGTACTTTCATATTCTGAACTTTATATATATATACCTGAAGCACTGTCCATAGGCCAGCTAAAATGTTGGAGAGCGTCATGAGGAAGATCCCAAACACCCATTGATTCTTGGAGTGGGAGTCCTCGCCGGCAGGACTGCTACTGCTGCCGTTCTGAAACAGGTGGTGGTGGTTGAAGGACCTGAACATCGGCCCGTCGTAGAAGGCCAGCACTGAGACGCCGGCCACGCAGAAAAAGATGCCCGCGAATTTCATTTTGCCATGGAACCTCGTCAGCTTCATGGTCTCCATCCTGTGGCAACAAGAAATGTGTTTCTTCCTTCAATGTCACCGGAAGAACATGGCTTGTTCTTACATCTGATGAAAAGTTACCCATGTTACCCGAATATGACGGCCAGGATGAATGTAACGACCGGCTGCACATTGTACAATGCTGAGGACGACGTAGCTGAAGCGTAGTTCAGGCCAAGGTTAAACAAGTCACCGCATGCCGTCACCCTGGCAAACAAAAACAACAGAAGAGTTTCAGGTCAACAACACCGGGAGCTGATCGGATGCTTACAAGATAAACTCAACTGCAAAATTCGATTTTTTTTTTCTTCAGAATTTTAGATGTTGACGGAATTTCAGACTTAACATCTAAGAGGGTTCCGTAAGTCAAAACATATACTACAGGCTATCAAAAGGCATGTCCTTGCACTGTTTGCATGGAGTGTGACAGCGTTCTCTGCTGCTGAAGCAATCATGACAGTATGACCAACCAAAACAAATATATTGCATGAACCAGGTACTCTATCAAGAAGACGTGTTCCATTCATATATACCTCACACTTGAATATAAATTTCAACCTACCCGTATAAGGCATGCACGAACATCTTGCATCCAATCTTGAACGTCACCGGCTTAGCCTTCCCCCTGCAGCCCCAAATCATCAGAACAGAGTGCATGCACAAGATTAAAACAAACAGAGTGCACCACTTATTAGACGTCAAGGAGACGATGGATAACAATCTGACCTCTCGAGAAGGAAAGTAATGGGGATCAACACGAGCGCAGCGGTGGTATGCCGGTAGAACACGAACACCAGGGGGTTCATGCCTTGATCCAAGGCCACCTTGCTCATAACATGCATGCCGGAGTACATGAGCCTGATTAGAACGACAGCTGCATACGCCTTTGCGCTGCTACCCATCTTGGCAAGAAACATTCTTTTCTTGCAGGCTATTTCACTACTACAAAGTCTAATAAACGACTCTGGAGACGTCTCTGTGGCTTGTGGAAGCTATATATACATTGCGAAAAGCATTGGCACCGCAACCTCGTAAGAGTATATGCCTTGTTCCGGTGTGCAGGACATGGATAATCCGGTTCCGGTGTGTAGTGCACCGTCACCTAATAAGTGGTGCGCCAATGGGGGAGGAGGAAGAAAGCTAGCAGAGATGGGAAATGCTGGGCACTAGGCATGACTCATGCGCGCGAGAGCGGAAATGTTAAGGGAATTTCATTAGTGAAGGCTGATCGGAGCATCCACTGATGACGGGAAGGGAAAAGGATGACAAACAAGCAAGCTATCCGAGTCGACCCCAACTTATTTTCGAGGAGGATTAGTGGCTGAGTTGTTACCATTTGGATCCTTAAGGACACTGCCTTTTTGTGCAATGCTAATCAGAGGTGTATAACAAAACGACTTTCATACTGTTCCGTGTCAACAACACTTGTTTATTTGGACATTGTGTTCCTTCTTGGGTGATGCCTGGTGACTAAATTAAAGGGGGACAAGGGGAAGAAGTGACTGATGGAACAAGCAAACTTGACATGTACAAAGCATGCATATCGAGATCCACAACAGAATTGAGTGCATGTTGTGCTGGTTCTGAATGCTCGCTCCAAGTGTGCACCAGGTCGACCTGCCTGGCGGATCGGCGGATACGGTGCTGGTCTGTGCGTCCTCTTTAGACTCTAGTCCCCAGTAAAGCTATCAAGGGAGAGTAGGTAGGGATAATCAAGTGATAACATTCAGGCTTGGAATTGGATTAGCATGCCAACTCTTTTGCAGTGGAGGTGTGTCCCTCTTTTAATGGTTGTTGGACATTTGTATGCGTGCGTTGGTAAGAAACTTGCACATTTTTGCTTCTCGACTAGAGAAGGCAATGATGCGGTTCTATGCGTGATATCAGAGGGAAAGACTGGGCTTTTTTTGTCTAGTCTGTTGACACAAAGCATGCATAATTGCGTGCTGGTATGCTCGTGTTGAACCATAATTAAATTGTTCATCCTTTTCCATCGGTTTAGACTTATATATGTAACTAGTCGGTACATAGTAACTTAACATGGTATCAGAGTCATAGGTTTTGAGTTCAAGTACTGATGATCGTATTTTTCGCTGCGTAACTCTTAATTTTACGTTTGCGCCCTGAGAAAGCTGCACGTGAGAGAGAGTATTGAATCAGAAGTGTTTATCCATTCTTCTCTATCAGCTTAAGCTTGTGATGCAACTGGTCGATGCATAGTAACTTAACAGGTTGGATCAAGACAGTTGTAGTCGCATATTAGAAGTTCTTGATGCTAGCATCAAAAGCATAGTTACAAATGGAAAACAGTCATCTTAACAAACAAGAGATGACAAGAATAAATGTCACTTCTCATCCTCAGTTCCTTACATCAGCCGGTATTAGGTGTAGACTGAACCGTTTCACATCTCCACCAGCTATTAAGTGTAACACCAAGCCGTCTCTCAAATCCTAAATTTTTTTTTTTGGACAGAACCTCAAATCCTAAAAATCAGGAGCAAATTATCCTATTAGTTGACTTTAAAAAAAAACAAATTATAGATGATGTCCTAGGAAGTAATAGTTCACCTTGAAAACTAGTCACATGAACGATTCATGGTTATATTTATGTATTAATACGTATCAACTAGTACATGAGAATGAACCGTTGATTGCTTGGATGATTAGTGTCTGTTGTTGTACCCGCTGCCTACAAGGTACCAAACCTCAAATTTGACGTTCTGCATGTGCCTAGCTTTGCCACGTTTATCTCCAGCAGGTTTGTGGCTAAACATATTAGATTTGTATTTATGTTAACATCGAATTTGTTGTCACTATTGGATTTTTTTGGGTTTGTCTGGATTGAACTGCACTTATAAATACTTCTTTTTAATTAGTACTTCTAAATATTCCATTTAACTTATAACATTCGTATCCAAACCCAAAAGGAAAGCATATGGAATTTCCCTTGTTTTATGTATATTTAATTGATATTAATATATAATCAGTAGGAGACTCTTCCCTCATGTTGTTAAAAGAAAATCTTATGGAATTTTTCACGAATCCTCCTGTCAATTGTCACTAGAAGCAGATCGTGGATAGGGATCTCTTACATCCTCTAAGAGTGTGTTTGTTTCACTGGATTAGTTTGGATTGACTTGGACAGACTCATCCAATTTAGTGTTTGTTTTACCGTCAGGCTGGATAGGATGGACAGGAGCAGGGAATATTCTTCATAGATGTTGGATAAGCCTGTCCATGAAAATTGGTCGGACAACGCTGTCCAACTTCTTTAAGTGTGATTGTTAGCGAATAATTAAAGATTATAAGTATATAATTATGATATTAATATATTATATTATAGAATTATAGTTAATAAACACTCATATGTTAATTAATGTACAAAATATATATGGATTAGAATGTAATTATTGGTAATTAGCATATTTATTATTAATTAAGTATTATTATAATAAGATTATTATTTACAAATATTAAATTAGGTTAATTAGTATGTATTTTATTGTTATTATTTGCAAGTAAGATATATAATTAAGTTAATTATTCTCATCCAACTTCTCTTATCCCTTTAACCAAACAAAAAACTTGAATTATCTTATCCAATCAAATAAAAAAAAACTAGACCTGTCAAGGTAAGACTGCCCCAACGGTATTGCATTAATAAGAGAGGACCTTCTCACGCAGGTCTAGAAAATTCCCGAATCCCTCTCCCCCCCTAACATGGTGACTCCTTTTTTGGCTTGTGTGAGAGCTTCATAGTACACCAGCCTTTAAATCGGGAGCAAAACCCGTACCGATTGGCTCCAGGCAGGATCTTACACATGCTTTGCCTTATGGGAAAGACGAGAGAATTTTTTTAATCTAGTCTAAAAAATTTGCTTCCAACAGGAATCGAACCCGAGACCTAGGAGATGCTACTAAGACACCTTACTACTACGATAAAAGCCCGTTCACTTATCCAATTAAACAAACACTGAGCTGGATAGTCCTATTCCAGAAAATATGGATGGGATGATCCAATTCAACTTTGATGCTCAACCAAACTCATCCTAAATGAAGCTGAAGTATATTATATGATACAACGACCATGACTAGGAGCATTCATATACACGATAAAAGATCTAGAAACTAACTATTCTGATTGAGTATAAGTGGCGTGCTTCCTTTTTTTTACTTTGCCAAAAACTTCGTTCTATATAGTTGACTAGGAGGACCAGAGATACCCAAGGCCACCCAGACAGGAGGACGCTTACCTGAAACATAAACATCAGTCGAGATAAATTAAGAAGTGTACCAATACACGGGCTCCTAGGTGGTCATAATCCGAGCTGGTAAGTAGTACTACTTAAATGATGCGGGAAGAAGATTCTAGAATATTCCATGTTAGGGTCGCATCTACCACCTGCTTCCTTTGCATAGAGCGATGGTTGCTCCCTGGTCTTCTCCTTTGTCCCGATGGTGGATGCAGGGTAGGCAGCGCGTTGCATCTGGAAAAGAATGTTCGTACCGATATTTGGCAATCACAAAGACTGATTGAAGTGTGTGCATCAGTACAGTGGTGAGTCAATTAAGATAATATATCGTGTCCTCTGTTTATTTGTTGTGTGAAACATGTCCTCTGTTTTCAATACTATATTACTAGCTGACAAAACAAGTGCGCGTACGTACAACAGCAACAACCCTGGCTTATGGTTCAGATGAGTGCAAGGTCGACTGATCCGTGCAGCGCTTTCGTCGCGGACAGGCAGGCACGTCAACGAACCGAGTGTTGCCTGGTTCCATCGGAGAGATTGATATATCGAGACACAAGCACACGCAGGAGGCAGGACGGTACGGCGTAGTTGTTCCTACGCAAGTTTTTTTTTTTTTTTTTTGCGACAGTATAGAACGCAACTTGTGGTTGGTCGGTCGCGTTCATGTGCACGCCGTGGCAAATGACCCCATCCACACGCCGTCCCTTACCGCCGGCCAGCCTTTCTCCGGTTTCTATATCCGGTAGAGAGAAAAGATGAATTTGGGTGTACAAACTCAACACAATTAGGGGTGTGTTTGGTTTGAGATACCAGGAGGGATGGAAAAGGGTCACCACTTTTTTCAACGTGTTTGGTCGGGAGGCGAGCAGGGGCGAGTGCGCCACTATGGAAATATTCCCATAGATTCGGGGGCAGCGCTATCCTTCGAAAACAAGGGGACGGCACGGCCCCGTCGCTCCCGCGCGTATGCTCCTCTCTCACGCCCCTCTCCCGTGCACCTGCTCCTCTCCCGTGCTCTTCTCCCGCACGCCGATGCTCCTCTCTCCCGCTCTTCTCCTGCGCGCACGCCCGACTCCTCTCCCACAACACCGACTCTTCTCCTACGCGCGTGTCCGACTCTTCTCCCGCGACATCGGCGACCTCTCCAAACGACCCCTCCCTCGATCGGTGCTCCTCTCCCGCGCCGCCATGGACGGCTTCACGGCTGGCAGAGGCGACAGAAGGATTCCGGCTTCGCGGCTACAACGAGGACCCCATCGCGTCTACGCGCCTCCCCTGCCCGCTTGGCTACGGTCGTCTGCCTGCCCCTTCGCCCTTCGCCGCACCACCACCACCAGGGCGTACCCATGACGTTCGTGCCGGAGGCGTACAACCCGGGCGAGGGCAAGGTCATCGTGGTCCTCTAGTTACACCCAGAGCGTATGCGGAAGGACGACGGCTCCAAGAACTTTGACTACTTCGGAACTTCGTCCATGCCCCTCTGTCCATCCAAATTCATCCATCCAAATAATGAATGTGACAGCCTCGTCTCTTATTCATCTCTTATACCAAACAGAAAATATGACTCGTCCCATCCCTCCAATCAAACAGCAGTAGGGGTCGTCTCGTCCCAGAAAAGTAGGATGACCCCGTCCTATCCCACTTTGAACCGAAACTAAACGCACCCTAAAGATTCTTCAAGCCACGGCAGCAGGAGGTGGATGAAGACCAATGTGATGTTAGCGGACCCACATGTCAGTTAGAGAGGAGGGAGGTGTGCCAGAGGTAAATGTGACCAAACGGGCGGCCCGGCACGGCACGGCCCAGGCTTTAAAAGGCCCGGCATGTTTAATATAGGGTTGGTATGGCCCATGGGCCATTTCAGGTCGTGCCGAGGCAGTCTTAGGGCTCAGCTGCCAGCCTATGGCATGGCCTTAAAATATAAATTCATGTCGGGCCGGCCCACTAGGCCCACAATTCAACATGACCCAATAATTTAATTATAGTCCATTAACATATAAAAAATGATAAAAAATAAAAAGAAATAAGGTGGATGGTGGGATTTGAACTTAAAACCTCCACTAAAATAGTGAGATGATTTACCAACACACTAAAAAACTCTTTTTTAACTATAATATAAATAAAATTACACTTAAATAAACTTTATCGGGCCATGCCATACCGGTCCTCAGACCTGGCCATCGGCCCAAATACTACTCTTACCATAGAGTCATGTTGGCACGGATCCTAAATTAAGTGAGCCGTACCGTGTTCGGACCGTGCTTTTTTTACTCGGCCTACTCGACTCGAACTCTTTAGCCACCTTTAGCCAGAGGCGGCTTCGCTTCGCGTACGCGAGTGTGATGTTTTCACGCGCCTCTCATCACCTTTGCCGCGTTTCCTATCTTCCATCGCATCTCAAAAACGTTGTTTTCTGTGTATTCGATGACGGGTGCGGGACGGCTCCGGATACGTTCTTGAGTACTGATTGCGAGGAAGCAGATCGTACAAGCGCTACAGCCACCGTGACGGCTCCAGGCTCCATATACAGGGCACGGACCTATGGTGGAAAAAGACAACGGTATAATAGACTGCCGCGAGACTCAGCTAGCGTTAGAAGAGCTCCAGCACTCAGCAGGCTGCATGATCGATAAAGATAGAACTCGCTACAACCACTCTCCCTATATTCACATGCTACAAATTAATTTTCTCGTTGGCCGACCTCCAACATCATCACGCGGGCAACAGCGGATCGGTGTAGGTGTACGGGTGCGGGACGATCTTGATTCGCTGCTTAACTACATCGTCAACATTTGCAGGGATGATCCCCTCGTTGTGGAGCAGCGTTCGTTCATTAGAATGGCTGGCTCTACACTATAATAAAAAAGTGCTGTAGCGATGACTAAAATCCACTATAGCCATGGGTTGGCCAGTCCGTTGCTATATTATCACAGCTTAAAATAATAATTTACAACGGCGGATAACTTACAAATAAAATAAATCGTAGATAAAAATATAGAGCACCTTTATAATGGGCTAAAATAAATATGGACCATTCATTTCTCTTAATCTAATGGTTTAGATACATTTATACTACTTTAACTCTTTAAGTAGTATTAAGTAATATTTTGAAGTAGTATGAACTATTATGGGCATTATGGGAAAATAAAAGTAATGGCAACATGTAATTTTACAATATTTTAGGATCAAATAAACACACTTTCACTTATTGATAAGTTGTATGTCTATTCGTCTCTTGTTTAGTTCATACGTTCTTCTGTTCTTCCCTTACAAAAGGCGGCGGCCATTACAGCTCATTCGCGGATCCATGATTTCCCTAGGAGCACGACAATCATATGATGCTTGGCAACACTCATGCATCTTGGAGTATTCTATGCTTTCATCGTCTTGACAGAACAGAGATTGAGGACAGATCAGAGGACAGATCCCAAGTCAGAACCCTCACCTCCGCAGTCGTTTCCTCCATGGTTCTATGTATCTCGGGAGAAAGAAGTAGGTTAAGCCCTCGAGTGCAGTGGAGCGGACAATTGCATCACATGATAACTATCATAGTTCTGTAGCAGAATGTCCAGCATGTATCTCCCAATCCCAAGGGTGACTCGCCCACTCTGCAGGTTCCAACGAACGATGGAGTCTGAGACAATAGGTCTCAATGGATGCAACCTGTAGAACTCGTGTGCAACCCGTGGTTCTCCAAACGAGCCAGCCAATGTGCTTCAGAATTCCAATTTGCTTATTGAATTATTGTACCATAACAGATTGTGTATTTTTAAAAACATATAATAATGACAATCCAAAGTTCACAACTATAAACAGAGACAAAATTATGGTGTTTGTTGTTCGCATGAGAAATCTAAACTATATTTAGGCGAATCTGATGGGAGAACTTGTAGAATCGATGAACTCAATAATGTAGTTCCACCAAAATTACATAATCAACACAAGGAATTCCCAGGAGCGGGACAGAGAGCTCAGCGGTGTTGATTAAGGATGTACTGCCGGTACCGATCTCGGAGTTGACGGCGACGTCGACATGGCGGGTCCGGCGGGCTGTGCCACAGCCGTGCCATAAAATTGGAATGAGCCTGCCGCGGATTATAATCCATCTGAGACACTCCGGTTTGCCGGAGGCACGACAATAATGACAGCGGCGGCGAGATGTAGGCACTGTGGACTCAGGTTTTTCTTTTCTTTTTTTTCTACATAGGTACCGATTGGAACTCAATTACTTAGTCAAATACCAATTTACCCCTAGTAATCAACGTACAGGATAGATTATACTACTTTCTTGTTTGAAGTAGTATAATGCATTATAACAAGAGTCAAAATATATTAGCAGCGGCGGGTGACATCTTCACCCACTGTTACGCCTCAACCCGAAAAAAAAAAGGCATGAACCTGCCGACTTGCTCGTAGCCCACACCCAAACCCGCTCGCCGGATCTAGGGAGAGAGGGGAGGACCACGGTCAGATCTTGCGCGGAGGCGACGAGGTTGCTCAGGTCGCCGTTGCCGCTTGGCCGCCCGTCACTGTGCTTTTGCGCGAGCCGCACGACAACCGCCACTGCTTGGCCACCCATCGCCGGACCTACCCGCCGCCATCAGCCACGAGACCGTCGCCCACTGGAATCCGGAGGGGGAAGGCCAGCTGCCACTGGATCTGGCCGTCGGAGGCCAATCGCCCCACACCGTAGCGCCGCCCGCCAGAGAAGGAGAGAGGAAGGAGGAGGGAGGCCTGCTCGGAGGAGGCAGGCCCAGAGCTGGCCGCTGTGACGCCCGCCACCACGTCTGGCAGTCGCTCGCTGACCTTGCGCCCCCACTCGCCCGCCCTTGTGCCGGCTGCTCGCCCTGTCCTTGCACCGTCCGCTCGCCCGCCCTTGCACCGGCCGCAACCCGCATGTCGCCATAGCCCGCACATCACTAGCCTAGCTATGGGAGGGAGAGGAGAGAGGGGAGGGAGAGGAGTGGGCGACATGGGGAGAGAGGAGGAAGAGGGGTGAGGAGCCGCGGGGAGGCAGGGAGTGCCGGAGAGGAGACGGGGGTGGGGCGGCGCGAGTTAGGGTGAGCTAGATTTTATAAGTTTTAGTGGGCCAAACTAATCGAAGAAGAAAAAAGAATGGTCCTGTACTTTCAGCAACGGCACACCACAATTGACAATATGAACCATTGCTAGAAATAGAACCGATTTTTAACGGCGGCCGGTATTGTCAACCGCCACTAAAAATCGAAGCGACAGTTGACGTTTTAAACAAGCGTTAAAAATCATATGACCACTATAGCGGTAGATTTCTATATACTCGCCGCTACGATATTTTTGATACTGCTGCTAAAGAGCCTTTTGGTGGTAGTGCTAATTAAGCAAGGCATAGTCTAAAGTAGACAGCAGAAAAATTTCCGGTTCCCTCAGCCATTTTACTACCGTGGACACCGTAAAAAACTGCCACGTTTTTAACTGACGTGTTTGCCTCTTGTCCCTCCTTTGAGTTTGCTGTCTTCGGGTTGGTTCACGTCGTAGACCGTGGGCCACTAACCCAGACAGCCCGTGTTTGGGCCTAACTTTCCTTCTCCCTCCTTCATCGACGCACAAGCCTGTTGCCATGGTGCAGCCCAAAGCCTAGACAGCCCGTGTGTTGGGCCTCACTTCCTTGCTCTAGCCTTTAGCCATGCCGATGCGTCGATAGTGATATAGGAGTGAGTATGGTGGCCATGACGCGTGCGAGCTGGCCTGCCTCTGGTTCTCTCTCAATGCATCGTCCTCATTCAGCCTAGCCGATGTCCTCTACATACCGCGCCGTGGTGGGTGTGCGTAGAACAGGCGGACTGAGGAACTTGAGCATCTGTGTCTGCACACATCTGGAGAGGAAGAAGAGGACAGTTAAAAAAAAGTTGAAAATAAAATCGGTGAGAAACAATGATGAACAACTCGAGAGTAAGATGAAGAAACGACCAATATGACTGTTGGACATGGCACACTGGTTACCAACTAGAAATACGATAGAGGAGCTCTTGAGACATGACGAAAAGAGCGACGGAGCGTGGATGTACTTCGGACTTTGGACACAGGTTACTATATGGAAACGACCAAAAATAAAGCAAACCGGGAGAACTATATCGTGCTGCTTCGGGCCGCATCATACCGATGGGCCGTATTTTGCATCCGGGCCATTTTTGTGCCGTGCCGGCCTAAGCATGGCCTCAGTCGTCGTGTCATACCATGCCGCCCGTTGGGCCCAAATCTTAGACATGGCATGAAATGTGTCCGTGCCGGGCCGTGTCCTGAGCTGGGCTAAAATTTCATACTTCGGGCTATCCGATTTTGGCCTGGCCCAAGTCCTAGGACTAGGAGAGAGTGAGAATGAGAGAGCTTAAGAGAGAAGACTGACTTATATGCCACACCGGTTTTTTTTTTCTGAATTACTGTCGCATCGAGATGTGTAGGCGGCCGCGTGGCCTGGGCGCTCCAACGCGGGTCAGCTGACACTTGAGACGCAGCGTAGCGCGTCTATCTGTCTAGTCTACCATATGGACCTTGCTCTGATCGACTTGAGGATCAAGAGAGAGGCGAAAAACAAAAGGGTGCGTCAGTGCTAGACGCAGCAGGCGTATGTGATCAGCTGTTCATATTTGAGATCCCTGGCAACCACGGCGTCGTTGACATGACCTGGCATATTCATCGTGCGGTTGTGGCGACCGTAGAAGTCCTCGTATCGGAGTGCGAGGCAGTTGTTCAACGAGTGGGTTTGTGGATGAGGAAATCATGTTGTTTTATGGCAATATTGTTGAGGCACGTGACTTGAAGAGGTGTGTGGTTGCTGTAATAATGATTGATTCTTTAATGGATTTGAAGTTCAAAGCTGGGGAACTGTCGTCGTCGTCCATTTCTGACCAACATTGTCGTTCCTTCAAGGCGATCCTTCTTTATACCAACTCTGTATTCAAAAGCACACATTTTAGCTCAAACAAAAATGAACGTGGGTTCACTTCCAGCCTTCAATGCACTACTGATCTTTCATCCATTCCTAAAAAGATTATAAAAACCACATCATAAGTCTGTTAGAATTTGATATTCCTATCCATAAATTATTTTATTAAAAATTCTCACCCACTCATTATGTTTTGTTACAAAAACCACCCAATTTACACATGTTTAGTTTATTCAACATGTGTTTTGTTCATTTGAAGTAGCCAATAGTGTTCTTATCAAAATTACAAAATTTTAGAAGTATAATCTTTATATATTTTTTTATAAAAAATATATAACAAAAATATCAATTAAAGTTTGAACAATATATAATAATAAAGTTTAAAATTTGGATACGATCTTCATAAAAATGAAAGAAATTAAACACACTAAAAATCTATAACAATATTAAAGTTATTTAACTTAGCTTCATTTTAAAATTTATATCAATGAAATTATATGAAATCAATTAAACATATATTAACTGGGATGGTTTTTACAACAAAATACATTGGATATAAATTTGCTAAAAAAAACTTGTAGGTGAAAATCTCAAACTTTGACTGACTTATGAGGTGGTTTATACAATTATCCCTTTCTAAAACTCCAGTTTTATTTTACAACTTCACGTGCACCTCGTCAAAGTTATGGACTCCTATGTTTTAAAAAAAAAAATCATGGACTTATGGCCATAAGACTTGGTGTTATTTTTGTTTCTTTTTTTTGTGGGTATTATTATTTTTTCGTTGTAGACCGCACAGGATGGAGTATCTCTTTAAACGTTGCTTACTGCCGATCTCATGTGGCATTTGTTTGTTGATGCAGAAACATGTCGTCTTCTATATCAAATAATAGTGGCTCGCAGCTGCCAATATTTTTGAGGGAAAATAAGGAACTCATGGACTGGGACACAAAGGTCATAGCCCCAGTGATTTTTCTTCCAGGGTGAATTGGGAATCCTTCCCGCGTCACTCGATAAGGTTGTAATATCTGACATGGACGATATCCAATGTTTGACTATGGTCAGCTGAATCCAGCCATCAACACCATCTTTAATAAATCCAACTACCGGCAAGAAAACTGTCATGCCGACCAAATCTGACGTTGGCGTTTAGCTTGTCCGCCTCGGACCATTTCCGACCACCGCGAAGCCACGGGGGAAGAAAGAAAAGAATGCCCGGGGAAGACGGCGAGCTGGGGCGTGGCGGCAGCGTGGAACAGGTCGTCCGCCCACCACCCGCCTCTCCTCCCCGTCGTCCCCGACCTCCTGCGCCTAATTTAACCCCCCACCCGACCTCCCCAGCTGCCCCGTCCCCCCTTAACCTCCGCTTCTCCTCCTCCTCCTGCGGCTCCCATTCACATCCTTCGATTCAGGAGGCAGGCAGGCAGGCAGCCCCGGTTCCAGGGGGGATCAGCTCGGCTCCGTTTCTTGCGATTTCTATTTGCCGGTCGTTTCTTGGGTCGATTCTTTGGAAGGTCAACCGGTTTCTTGGAGCCCGGGTCCTCCACTCCCTGCTGAGCGTGAAGGTGTTGCTGTCATTGTAAGCGTCTTTCTCGGATTTATCTGGTGCCGTGTTGCTGCTGTTGATCGGGAGGGAAGATGATGAAATGGGGTCTCAGCAGCGGGACGCCCGCTGACTCCTACTACGAGGTCCGGTCCGATTGCACGGAAGATGTGCCCAAGAGCAAGTTCAAGATTAAGGTCTGTTTTTTCGTCCTCTTGTTCTTTTTGTCGATTTTGCGTGCTTTGACATGTGGGCATTCTAATTGCAATATTAATTCAAAGACTATAGTTAGCAAGTGCAGTTTGAATGGTATTGTAATTTGGCTGATGTATGTTTTTGCTTGGGGGAGCAAACAAAGGATTCGGCCAATGTAGTATTGAGAAAGCATGTGATTTCAGTGACACCATTGTGTATTCCGCTCCAAAAAAAAAAAAACAAAGTAACATCATTGTGTGAATATGAAGCATTTTTAGGTGCAATGATGCATCTTGTATCTGCTGTATGAATTGATCATCTTGTAAAAGAGGAATACATTTGCAATTTCGAGCACTATCAAGATTAGCATTTGTTAGTAGTATCTCATCTCGTTTCCAAGGCTAATTAGCATATATTCATAAATGTGTTCAACTTTCTGCATATAAGGAAAGCAGTTGCTCACCATATGCTAGCTGAATCATAAATCCTGCATCTTACCATCTGTTGTATCAAAGGCTAAGGGAATTGGTGCAAGCTTTACTATTTCATACCTTCAAAACGAGGGGTGGGGGAGACACTAACACATCATAGTTTAATTGCTTTTGAAGTTTCACAGCATTTTTAATTGGAGAAGGCCTACTTCTTTTAATGTTTCGTATTGGCACACCACAATTCTTTCTTGTGAAGCAACTATATCTTATACATTTCTACATTTCAGGCTGGAAAAACACTAAGTGCTCGGAAATGGCAGGCTGCTTTTAGCCCCGATGGCTGTCTTGATATTGCCTCAGTCCTTAGCAGGATACAAAGAGGAGTAAGGTTCCTCATTTTTATAGTTACTTTTTCTTAGCTTCAGATATGCTCCTTTGTCTGCAGGTGTTCCTTCTACACGTCATGTTAATTCAATAACAATGATAAATTAATGATTTATATATTTTCAGGGTGTTCATCCAACTGTCAGGGGGGAGGTCTGGGAGTTTTTACTTGGCTGTTTTGATCCCAGGAGTACCTTCGATGAGAGGGAGGAGATCAGGCAAATAAGGAGGTACTTGCCTTTCTAAAATGGGCACCCCGTATGTTGGTTGTTTTGCAGTCCAATTCTTTCTGTCCTTTTGGTATTCAAACCCAAGTGTTTCTAACCTTAACGAGTGACATCAACACTTTGGCCATCTGTTATCAAGTCATCAACTAACTGTTTTTTCCACTAACTATGACAAATTTTATATCAACATTCTTTCCTATTTAGCTTGCACATTTGTCAGTCCTCCGTATCTTTTAACATTTTTCACGTGCGACAACCGACCAACATATTACATTGTCTTGTAATGAATTATTTTTTTTCCCAGAAGCAAGTTGAATGAACCTACAATATAGACAAAGAAGTCAATATAGATATCAATAGAAAGTACATTTTTTCAGTCATTACATTTTCAGATCTTGCGCGTTATCATATATAATTTTCTTGTACTAAATTATCTTTTAAAAAAGATAAACTGAGCACTATGATATATAGGATAACAAATTACTCTGGGTATCAAAACAAAGTTATTGTTCTTCAGGATGGAGCAATTTTTTTTTGACATGAAGCAATTCATATCCTCATTTGTTGGAAACGGAAAAATAGAGAGAGGATTTTGTTCCTGCGGAGCTGCAAATTTTCTGATATGTATTGGCAAATATATATAGCCTAGATACAAACTAACCTCTTGTGGAGGATGAGGACTAACTTGGCTGGCACACAAAGAGAAGTACCAAGTGCTGAATCCAAAATAACAAAATCAAAATTGCTAACCAAATCTTCTAACAGAAACTATCTGAACTAACTGAAAGGATACAATGCCCATGTTTAGCAACATCAGTATCAGGTTTCCACACCACATTTGGGACTATGAACATCGGTGTGGGTCTAGTATGAATACAAAGTTATTGTTCATCTGCAAATCCACCATTGTGGATCTCCCCCCCCCCCCCCCTGAATTTTCATAATAATTTATTTGTCTAATATTTAGCACTAAGAATCAGCTATGAAACATGATATCCACTTGTCCTGAAATCTTATGAACTAAACAGGCTTCAGTATGCTAGATGGAAGGAAGACTGCAGGGCAATGGATTCTCATGTTGGTAGTGGGAAAGTTATCACAGCACCACTTATCACTGAGGATGGTAGACCTATCAAGGACCCTCTGGTTTTACTTGAGGCCACAGACCGAAGCACTTCAGACACTGCTTCAACTAGCAATAAAATTGAAGTCGATGTAGATGCAAGTCCCATTACAGATAAGCAAATTATCGAATGGAAGTTGACACTGCATCAAATTGGTATGCTCAACCCCTTTTTCTGTTTATCTATTTAAACTCTTTTGTTGCATTTTTATTATTGTTTTTTTTTAAAAACAGGACTTGATGTTCTACGTACTGACCGCACCATGGTATTCTATGAGAACAAAGAAAACCTTTCTAAGTTGTGGGATATTCTAGCTGTGTATGCTTGGATTGACAAAGATGTTGGCTATTGTCAAGGTTAGTTACATCTGACATGTAGAGGAAACTCATCTAGGGTGCAAAACATGTTACAGGTGTACTAATGCTTAAACTGTGAACAGGAATGAGTGATTTATGCTCACCAATGATAGTACTACTCAAGGACGAAGCAGATGCATTTTGGTGTTTTGAGAAACTGATGCGTAGATTGGTATGACATACCTTTTTGTGAAGTTTCTGATAATAATTTTGTTCTAATTTTAAATTGCAAAGAATACATTGGTGCTGCTGCAGATTACCTGTATGGCTACATTTTCTTTCTTTCTTTCCTTTGAAACAAATCTGATCATTTGATGCTTCAAATTTGAAGCGAGGGAACTTCAAATGCACAGATCAATCCGTGGGAGTTGCCAATCAACTCCAGCATCTTGCATCTATTATTCAGGTTCTTGATCCGAAGCTACATGACCACCTAGGTAACAAATTGCGCATCAATAAAATTGACAAACGGTCCATATTATTCTGTCCAATTTTACCAGCAATTTTAATAGCTTCGAGTCCTGAATGCAGAAACTCTTGGTGGAGGTGACTACCTTTTTGCATTCCGCATGTTCATGGTGCTATTTCGGCGTGAAGTATCCTTTGGAGACTCCTTATACCTCTGGGAGGTATGAAGTTACTATAACAATACAATATGATACCGGAGGCTTCCCCTACTGTATCGCATCAAAAAGAAAGGGTGCATATCCAGGGCCGGCCCTGACCTTTTGGTGGCCCGGGGCGAAACCAAAAATGGAGACCTTTATAGTCGTTGACCAAACATAAACTCATCAACTATATTGCTTTTTAATACCAAAACTAGATTCATCTATCAATAAGCCAGTAATAACTTTAAAATACAAAAATTAAATTGTCTCAATATCATTTCAAACAATCTCTTCTAACAGTTCTAGATGCAAAGTCACTAATGATAGAGTCAATATCGATATCATCCAACAGTCTCTTGAAGGGTCTGGTGTCTTAATATATCTATCAATAGCACCTTTCTGTGATTTAATCAACTCATCTTGACGTTTTGTTTTTCTTTTCTCATTGCCGGATGGATATTTTCTAATGGAAGACATGAGAATGTGATTCAATCGAGTCTACAATGTGAAAAAATAAAAAATAAAAAATTGTCAAACTATTTTGCATATATTTAAGTGAATATGCAACAAGTTCAATTAGGGTCGAGTAAGATTTTGAACCTTGAGAGCTGGAGCACCGGAAGAGATCGATGGTGCTGATGCTACTCAGAATCCGGCGACAATTGTCAATCGGCAAGCCGGAGATGAGACGATCACAATCAGCTGCGATCGTTTGGTCCGTCCCCTCGAGTGGTGCGTGTACGAGTACGAGTCTACGATAGTTGAGGCGGCGATCCGGGGTCTCTTGGCTTCCTGCTCCTGCGTGGCTGCGTGTAACCTAGAAGTCTATTGGCTATGCGTACAGCTACAATTGCAAGAGGCTATAGGATGGGTCTGGATTAACACCATAACAGGCCAAACGTTTTATAGTATATCTACTGCAGGTATAGTCAGATCGGGGCCCCTGGTTTTGGGGGGCCCAGGGCGGTCGCCCCTCCCGCACTGGCCCAGGGCCGGCCCTGATATAGGGTATTGAAAGGACAGAACAAAAAAGAAACAATACAATGTTGTGGATACTACAACATTACATCTTTTGGTTATGCTAAATGACTGATTAACTGAATTTACTTCTTAAATTAATTAAGTATTCCATTCTTCATTACATAGAGAGCGAAGATTTGCAGATTGGATGCAGCCAGTAAACAAGTCAGCTTAGTAGCATATTTCGATATGTTTGCATAGTGCTGGGTTTTGTATGCATGAACATAATTTTTTATGTACTACAAAATTTAATCAAAGTTTGTAACAAGTCAATTGTAGAACATGTAACAAGTCAATTGCATATCATATTCTATCTTTCAAACCTGTCAACAGATGATGTGGGCTCTAGAATATGACCCTGACATCTTCTTCGCGGCATGTGAAGAAGCAAGTACAACACACAAAAAGGTTTCTAAATCAAAACTGAAAGGACTACGCCATTTCGGCAAGTGGGATAAGGATAAGGAAAGTACAAAGAATGGGCCTGAGGATGGTGAAGAAGGTCCAGTTCCAATATCAGTTTTCATGGTTGCAAGTGTTCTTAAGGAAAAGAGAGAGAAACTATTACAAGAAGCCAGGGGACTGGATGATCTTATCAGAGTAAGGATCAAAATTTAGCTATTATTTTCCTTGTGAAATTTTCTTGATCATTCATTCCATCTGGAGGCGACACATGATCTAATCAATCTATATAAAAAGTATAATATTCTCTATTTTTAATATTCATCTCACTGAAACTACTTTCTAAGAGGAACAGAAAGAAATTATCAAAGCTAACTCGATTAAATTTAATAGATCTATGAACTTTGACCGGCTTCTTAAAATCTGTTTAGTCTCCGGCTTCTTTTTTTTTTCCCGTGAAACAGCTCTAGGCCAGTCTTGTGCTATCCGTTGTAACCCACTATATAACCCTTGGTTTTGGTTCTTTCCAGATATTGAATGATGTAAATGGGAATTTAGATGCAAAGAAAGCTTGTGCGGGAGCTTTGAAACTTCACAAGAAATATCTGAAGAAGGTAAGTTGTTATTCTGTTAGCCCTCTTAGTAATGAAGGGAACTATTTTGCATGAATATCAAAATATGTCGATTGCAGAGTTTTACGGCTTAACAGCTGACTACGTTACGTCTGTTCTTTTGACAGGTACAAACAAAGAAACCTTAACAATGATATGGAATGTACCCCTCCGGGGAGTTAATTCTTTACCATTTAAACATACACAACCATATTCAAAAGGAAAAGTAGTGTGAAGGATGAGTACAGGCGGTCGTCATCTGATACGCTGACACTTCTGTTTACTGGGTTAGTCGGTTGAGTACAGGCTGAGTGCAACCGGTTGTATGTATACTACGTTCTTTGTAGTTCTCAATTTTTCTGGCTGTACAGACAAAAGTCGGTGTGGATAGCATGCCTTGCTTACATAATTATTTCGATGCAAGTTGAAACGAGCAACACCTTGCCATAAAACTCTGTTTCAAGAATTAATCTTCTCACCTGAAAACGGTCATAAAGGGATTTTTAAAATATTTATGTCCATGTGCAACAAAGTTTTTTCTTTCTTTCGAATCCATCTGCAACAAAAATGTCATGTTTAACTACTACAAAAAACATTTGTGGTGGCAAAAGACCCATGGGCCTAGAAGACTTGCCCACCACGACGGTTGCGGTCGCCAAGGAACCTCTGATATCATAGCGACGGTGTTGTTAGTTGAGGCCGTGTCTGTCGTGGTGGAGGCGCTTGAGGAGGTGACCGAAGGAGGCGGTTGTGGTGGCCCTTAGGCTCATCACCCATGGAGCCACAGTTGTGTCCGAGGGGGCGGCGACAACGGAGAAGGTAGATGAAAACAGCGGCAAAGAGGATGGCGGCGGCGGCCATCGTCGCCTAGGACTAGGGTTATGTCAGAGTGACCGGTAGTAACGAACATCGCTCGTCATGACCACTATTTTTTTTAATTATAAATAGTAGGAGAAATTAGCTATAGGACACTACAAAAACATAGACTCAGGTTAAAAGTTGCCTAGAGGGGGAGGGGTGAATAGACAGTCTAAAATTAAACCTGAAAAACAACACTTCAAACTTGTCAAACAGAGACTAGCGGAACTTCCATCAGTTCCGATGTCCTCACAACAGAAATTCCACTAAACTGAATTCAGTGCTAAATGAAATGCAGATATTAAGGGTTAGTACAATGCTACATGTAGACAGTCTCATAGGTCGTCTCATGTATTGTCATATAGGATTTTTTATGATGTGGAAGAGAGAAAGGGTGGTGAGAGAAAGAGGTGTAGTTTCGTGTAGCAACCACCTCATGCGCTAAAATTTAGGAGTATAAGACGGCTCTCACACCATTGTACGGGTTCTAGTAGTCTTTTAATCTATAAATATTCCTTTTATATCCATAAATTAAGGAGTCATATGATTAATAGAAGACAACTAATAAGATGATTCATTGTATAAGTTATCTTATAACCCGTTTTAAGATTACGTGACATGCATGAGACGGCCTATGAGACAACACCATTGTATTTGCCCTAACTGAGACAGAATACAATACTTAAATAGAAGTGAAGCTAACACAATGAATGGCTCAAGACCTACAATAGATAGCTAGCAACACAATACACAAGTAGATCGAGCACGATATATAAAGGAAATAAACAAGCTCAATAATAAGTGCGGAAAAGTAAAGAGAGACATAAAGATTTATCCCGAGGTTCGGCAACCACACTAAGTAGTTCCTACGTCCTCGTTGAGGAGCCACACAAAGTAGTCGGGTCTCTCTCAACCCTTTTCCCCGCCAAGCAATAAAAAAGATTGAGCTCGGATGATTTTCTTCACTTGGTTCTTTTCCACCGGAGGCGAATCACACCTTTACAACATCCCCATCTCACCACAACAATTTAGGAGCTCAAGGACGACGCCTAGCTGTCTAGGAAACTGCGTCTCCAAGAGTAACAAATTAATCAATTCTTGAGGTGGAGGGAAAGATGTGCTCAAGTTTTTGAGTGGATAGATTCAAGCCTTTTGTGGTTAGATCTCTCTCATAAATGTTTGGAATATAAAGAACAAGTGTATGAGTGAGAGGGGAGAGCTTTGGCTGCAAGTGGAGTGGAATAGCAAAGGGTCCAACCCTTTCCAGGGGGAGTGAAAAGAGTATTTATAGAGCATCTCCAAAAACTAGCCGTTGGGGTGTATTCAGAGAATGACAGAACTTTCGTGGTTACCCACAGAACTTCCGTGAGTTCAAAAAGAGCCGTTGTGCGGGATGGTTTTCAACTGAGTCAAGGAGTGACGGAATTTCAGTGATGGACATCATAGAACTTCCGTAACTCTCGGGTTGCTAGAAAAATGGGTTTGGCTATGACGGAGCTTCCATGAATGAACGATGGAACTTCCGTGACTCTCTATTTGGCTTAGAATGAGTTGGTTCTTTTTGGACTTTTTGTGGCTAATTTTCTCTCAAAGTTTTTTGGTTGACTTGAGCATATGAATTTCCTGCAAGCAAGATTAGTTTACCCCTGTTGATAGTTTGGCATGCCTATGACTCAATAAATTAATAAAATATAAACTTTTGAAGTACTTGAGTCTTTTCTCTTTTCTTCTTTTTGTAGAGGGATGAACAATCTCGCAAATGTGGGTTGTGATACTCTTTTGATAATATGCACATTTGCTTCATATACATTAGCACATTTTAATCCTATGCCATCATACACCAAAACCCACTAGGGAATCCTAGATGCATCTTCAATCTCCCTCTTTTTAGTGATTAATGATAATAGATTAAAAAGGATATAAAGTGATAATTAAAAGAGACAATAAACAAAATATAGCAGAGCTCCCCCTAAAGATATGCATGATACACAAAAAATCATGTGAAAGAGGTCCCCCTATATTTTGCAACAAGTGGGATGCCTATCAAGTGTACAAGTGTGCAATAAGTGATAAATCAAGGAAATCAACAACACACTTAGCATAATCATCATTTCATAGGAAATATGCAAGCACCACACAACATCATAAAAACAAGGCTTAGTCATATTACAATAAGGGTCACAAATAGTTTTCAAGCACATAAGCAATAAACTTGTCCATAGGTTCACTACTTGAAGAGAATCACTCATCATCATCCATACGCACCAAAAAAAAATAAGAGAGAGAGAGAGAGAGAGAGAGAGAGAGAGAGAGAGAGAGAGAGAGAGAGAGAGAGAGAGAGAGAGAGCTAAGCTAAGAAAGAAGGAATCACTCGTCGTCATCCTCAGTGCTCTCATCTTTATCATCCATAGAAGGAGGAGCGGAGGACGGTCCAGCTGAGGCTTCATAAGTTGCAAAGGGGTCAGCAAAGACCGGTGGCTCACCATCACTCTCACACACGGAGCCATCCGGAGACACTTCATGCCCTTGTGCCCTTTGCTCATTCTTGATCCTTCTAGTGAGCTTCTTCATCCTTCTTTTGTTCTCCCAATTCTCCTTGGCATTGAAGCAACAAGCATTGAAAATGCTTTTGAAGTAGGAGACAATGGGAGAAGATGGTCGGTGAAGATCTTCTGGTGGAGCTTGAGCTGAAGAAGTTGAAGGTCTTGTTTCTGCTGCTGCTGCCTTCTTAGCATGGGCTCAAGCAAGGCCTACTCTCCTAGTAGAAGATGCACCAGCTGGTTCTACATTCATCAGACAAAGCTCAGGCCACTCTTTGCCTTAATGGAGTGTGAATGCAATTCTTCTCAAAGACAAGGCCAGTCTCCGACTCAATTATCCTCATAAGGTAGGGTGCATATAGAAGAACTCTCCTTTTGTCAATAGATGACATATGAATGTCACTAGTGATGAAGTCCATGTCACAAAAAGAAAGCTGCCTCAGGTCTGAATATAGCAACAATGTTCCTTTGAGGTCTCCACTGTAGTAGTAGCATACCCTCCCTTGGGGGCAATGGTGACTCTGAGCATCCGGTTGAGTGTGAAGTCCATTGGTTGCACCAAACATATCGAGACTTGGCTCATAATACATGAAGGCCATGTCACGCTCCTTCATCATGAGCTCATTAGAGATGAGCTCCCTCTCACGATCTGCACTCCCTTGGAAGAAATAACTTGCAAAGTGAGTTGGAGAGATTGCATAGTCAATACCCATGGTCCTCCATTGAATAGTTCCTCTTGGCTCAAGGTAGAGAGTGGAGTAAAATTGGCATATGACCTCTTTATTCCAGTCATAGTTGAAGCCTATGAGATCATACACACCTCTGTCCTTGCAGACTTGGATGATTTCCTTAAAGACCAGGTTATCTTTGGATTCCATATAAGTCCAATCAATCTATTGATGGGTTGCCAATCTATTGTTCCGATTCTTTTCAATGAACATTGACATGTAGTAATCTTGTTGGAACCATGTATAGAATCGGTAGCTTCTTGTTCTACCACTTGCAAAGGATTTTGCATTCTGCTTCAATGAGAGCATCGGAGCTGTCGTGAATGAAATCACCATGGAAATTGGTGGGCACAAAACTGTTAGCGCGCTGGCTAATTATGTTGTGTGTAGGATTTGTGTCTACGTTATGTTGGAGAATCGGACCTGCCTTGAACAAAAGCTAGCAGCTCTGACATGATGTATGCAAAGGTCATAGGGGCACGGGAGAGCCCGACCCAATGGTCACCAATCTAGGTCCTGGCAGCGGAGGTAAGAGAACATGATGACAAACAGGAGGAGCACTAATGATGACCACCACTGACTCGACAGCAGGATCGATGACTTGTGGGAGGTAGCACGAATAGCAATGCCTCCACCTTGCCAAATAAACTGTCCTGCTATCCCTCTGCTCATCCTACCTTCCTCCCTATGGTAGCGTAGGCAGGCTGACAGGACAACGAACCGGGGATAGTGGAGAATAGACGACGAATGAAGTGATCAACCTATAATAGCAGCGACATCAGGTGAGGATGGGTAGGGAACAACGAGAATGGGTGGCGACCGGTGAGGATGGGCACAGCGAGCAACGAGTACCCTATACCACCCTTGATCTGGCTATACGCCTAATTAATGACTTGCAATTACCAAATACTCCCACAGGTAATTAATTAAAATCATAATAAAAAATTTAATTATGAAGGGTTGAGATTAACTAAAGGAGAGGTACCTGAGGTACCACCTAAGCACCGTTTCAATTCTCTACAATTGTCTTGTTTTAAAAACATATGAAACATGTTTTTTTAGATAAAAGAGAAAGACTTTCCTAGTTTCTTATTAGAAACTATTGGTGTCTAGTTTCACCCTAATGTTCAGTTACATCCAGTGGGCATCAACTGATATGTTGACTCCGGTACAGAAACAACATCACTATCAATAACTCTTGGTGTCTCTGTCTCCCACGGTTGTCCATCCTCATTCAGTCCAGTTGATTGCATTCTTCTAGTTCTTGTTGTCTCGTGCCACTCCAATTTTTCTAGCCGTCATCTTCGTCTCGGTACTAGATATGAAGTTTCCATCTTGCCTCGAGTATATCTTCCTTGCATGTTCCACATCCCCAACAGCAGCGCCATCTTCCTCCATATTTGCTTCATCCCTAACCACACTACAAACTAAGGACGTGTTCAGTTTGTCAGAATGGGGTGGAACGAGGCCCATTCCACACAAAATGAATCAGCCTAGAATCAAATTTCTTGTGTGGAAAAAATTGTTTGGCCGATCCAGAATGAAATAGTGTATATTTTAGTCATTTCGTGTAGGAAAAAGTACTATTTGCCCCCCTTAACTCTTGTCAAAGTCTAAATTTTCTTTCTCATTTACAAAACCGGATATCCTACCTCCCTAAAATATTAAAATCAGTTATTATTCCTCCCACGGCAGTATTGACGGGTGGTTTTGTCCACGTATGCAGTCCTACGTGGTCATGGGGCCCCACATGATGCTGAGTCACCATACGGATAAAAGTAGTAGAGTTATCTCCCGACTGGACTTGCCTACTTCTTTGTTAGAGCTAAGAGGAGCAGGGTAGGGAGAGGGACTCGCGGTCCTTGTCAAGATTTCCCCTGCCCCGATGGCATACTCCGATGATCTCATGGATGTTCTATGGCGTGCTTCACCGAGGAGATCTTCCCTACCCCAACAACACTTTTCTGATGCCAGCGAAGATCTCTTGGAGTTGGGCATGGCGATGTTTAGGCGAGCGGCATCCAAATGGGTCACGGCGACAACTGGCGGGCATTGTCCAACAGGTCATGGTAGCAGCAGGAATGCATTTTTTGCTTCTCTGCTTGACTCTGCATCTACGGTTTCAACCTAGTGAGGACACAGAGGTACTAATCATTAGTAAATACATTATCTCAGATATCATTTCTCTTTCCAATTTATGAAAACTATCTATAAGATTTTTGCTTCGGATGCTAAGGATTTTGTTTATGTTGCCATGTAGTGAATCCCAATGACTGCTTGTTGATGAGAACCAAACAGATGTTCATGGACTGCCAATTGAAGGTTGAGTAGAAGAAGGCTCTTCACTCTTCAACTTCTTTGGCTACACTTAATGTAGGCTTCTAATTTGCCCTTGTTTTCACCTTGCTAGATTTCAGATGAGTTTACAGAACGAGAATATCTTTTCATTCATACACAAGAAATGTTGGAGTATGGTCTATTGAGAACACAAGCTATTGTAGTAACCTGGTGGCTCGGAGCTTCATCCTTGACAAATTTTATCATCTTCCTTTCAGCTAATCCATATGTGATAATAGCTTTTTCAAAGTCTATCTTACTACTAAATTTCATTCCTAAGCAAAACTTAGGTACATTCTTTCTCTTATTGAACCTTCGATAGTCGCTAGGCTTCCTATTAAGTTCACTATCACTTCCCTTTCCAACCGACTCCGCATCATCAGTGTCAAGATATGGAGTCTCATTGCCATCGTCGACAACAAAAAACCTGCTTGCATTGCTGTAGAACCTTCAAGGGCAACATCATCTAAATGGGCCACCTACCCACTTCTGAACTTTCTCTTGAATTGTTTGAATTCCCTCAATATATCATTTGCTTCCTTCCTCCTTAGAAGAACTATCATCACTAGGAATAAAATCACTATCTAAGCTTGAGTCATTGCTCTGCCTTCTTCTCTTTTGATGAGGACATCACCATGCTGGATACACACACATCATGGTCTTCCCTAAGTTACAAGTCATCACCAACTCGGTCGCCACGTTCATCTCGGATTCAGTCGACATTCCTACACGGTTTTGATGATATCTCCCACACATCTGACATCCAAACGAGGCATTCTTTGATGCGTTGGAAAGGGGACGACGACACCATCATTTTGGTTCTGGTCCTAGATCCAGAAGAGTCGTGAGTCATGCTGTGTGGCCATGACAAGGTGCCGCGCCACCTATTTTGGGCCAACTTGGCCTTGTATCATGTCGGGCCTTAAGCCCATGTTGTGGGCGCCCCCTTGGTCGCCCCAATCCTAGGACATCCCTGGCTCCCTCATAAACTCTGTAGCTGCTGCCGTTTAGACTCGGGTTTTGTTTAGTTCAGTATTTCCAGAGAGAAACTTGATTGATTTATTGTAACTGTGGTGACAAGTCCTTTTATATAGTAATCCAGGACCCCTGTTCTTATTCTACACCATTGTGGTGATTAGTCCTTTTGTGATCACAGTTTGAACCTTCTCTTCGTGATTCGCTTCATCCATATTTGCAATTTCAGATTGCGTGTTTATCCTTTCTTGCTTGTGTTCTCGATTCGCTTGCAAGAATAATCAAGTTGTGTTTGGTGTAACGGTTGTGGGATTGGATCGTGTCTGATTCAAGCCAGGTTGTCGACACTGAGTCTCCATAAGTCGAGTTTATTCCCTACCTCTCGGAAGATCGGGCCTCACCTACATCAAGTGGTATAAGATTCCTAGGTTCCCCGTGAGGTATTCTTGTGTTCTCCCCTTTAGATTCGTTTGTGTTCATCACCTATTCTCCACGAAAAAGCCAACAAAATTTCCCCCCCCCCACCATCCCAGACATTGTTTAGCCTTTGCATAATTTAATTTCAGAGTCCGTGGCATTGAGTTTCTGTCCTAGTCAAGTTCAGTTGCTTGTTTGAATTTGTGTTTTGATCCAGTTTGTGTTTTGATCTCTACTGCCTACCACTGCTTTTTCCCATCCGTTTCAACCACCATCACCATCGTACGTTGCCAAAGAAAAACCCCACCCAATTCCGTTTCCCACTCACCCCCTAAACCCTATCTTGACCTACCTTCGGTAAAACAGGCATAACTTTTTGCTCGTTGCTCTGATTGGGCTGAAATTTTTACAGCAGATTTTTGACTCAAAGTTGAGGTGACCCACACTGGACTGTGCCCTCTGTGCCCTCATCAAAAAATTCAACAAAAAATAGGAAAAATAGAAAAAAATTGTGAAGGTTAAAATAGCGTTTTCGATGAAACTTTAAGATTTTGCCTACGCTTTATTTCCCCTCTGTTTGAGTTGAAACTTCTTGTGGTTCCTTCTTTTGTGTTCCTCTATCATAGAAAATAGTGGAAAAATCATACATAAAACAAGATTTTGATTTGCACCCCCCACGTCCTAAAAATTCTAAGTTTGTGAAGTCTAACTGCCACTATTTTTCTCCTTGCTACCTTTGCCATTGTCCTTTGCTATTGTTCTTGCTATCACAACTATTTTTGAACATGATTCTTTTGCCAGCAATTAGGACACTGCTTTGGATATTTATTCAGTGCTACTATCTGTTATTGAATTGTGTTTTACTGACATACATATTGGCCTTCTACACAAACTTGTGGCACAAGTTTCTTCCTTGCAACTGTTACACCCAAGCTCAACAACAGATTGTACCGTCCTGTTGGCTTTGGTAAGAACACTTGCAAGATTATGATACATTGCTCCTCATATTGTTTCCCACTTTCCACATCCTCTGATACCTGCTAGTTGATAGGGCTAATCCTTTTGTGTAGTCTTATCTTTTGCTTTTAGCCATGTCTGGAAAAGGGACAACTAGAGAGTCAGAGTCCCTTACAGACTTCAATGATTGCGTGTTCAAGGTTGAGCTAACGAAGCTTCTTGCGGACCAGCGTACATTCATAGAAACAAAGTTTGCCAAGTTGATGGGCCACATCAACACTATTGCCAACCGAATTGAGGATGTTGAACAACGACCTCCACCTCAGCACGAGAGCCCAACTGCTGCTGATGATGATTTTGATCGTGATACAGAATGTCTTCACCGTAATCGACACTGTATGGGAAGTAATAATAACAATCATGGTAATACTGATACTTTTGTTAAGCCCAAATTTAACATGCTTCCTTTTACTGGTAGTGCTGATCCTGAAGCATACTTTGATTAGGAACTTGCTCTTGAACAGAAATTTAGTTCTCATTTAGTTCCTGCTGAGCATATTGTTAGACTTGCTACTAGTGAGTTTACGGGTTTTGCTCTCTTTTGGTGGAACGATTTTTGCAATACTAATGTTGCTATACCTACCACTTGGCCTGTTTTGAAGCAACGCATGAAATCTCGTTTCATCCCTCCTTATTACCAATGTGATTTACGTTTGAAATTACAATCTTTAACACAAGGTAATAAAACAGTAGAGGAATATTATTAGGAATTGCTTATTGGTTTAGCATGTTGTGATATACATGAAGATAATGTTAAACCTTATGGTAGAATCTTTGGTGGATTGAACTGTGATATCCAGATTATTGTTGACTATAAAGAGTGGAATAAGTTCATTCAATTGTATCATATTGCTCTTAAAGCTGAACAAGAAGTACAGGGACACCATCCCCAACAATCTTGCAGGTCCAGCATTGAGCAATCTATCCAGCACCGTTTTCGGAGTAGAGAACTCGAAGGGTCATGTTGCTAAGCCACCAGAAACACCTTTTACACTTGCGCCTGCTTCTGAAGCGCAATCATCTAGTGTGCAGCACCAACACCAGAAGAAGGCTGCTACTTCTGGTGCTAGGAGTGACTCCTCCACCACCATTATTTTCCACCGCTACAAGGGCATGGGACATGTCATAAAGGATTACCCTAGTCGACGTGCTTTCATCGCTACCGCTGGGGCATGAAAGTTGTAGTGATGTTGAAGATGAATTTGCTCGTATGCCTAACCTTGTTGCAGATTTGACGGAGGAGCAGGAGACTATCACTATTCATTCCATTGCTGCTACCGTGTGCTTTCCTTGCCTCATTGTACAGCGTGTGTTGACCTCTCAGGTGGGACAAGAGGAAGAACAACAACACAACAATTTGTTCCACATGTTCCTCATTATCGCGAACCGTTGTGTTCTCACCATTATTGATATTGGGAGCTGTAATAACTTGGTGAGTTCTGATTTGGTCAGTAAGCTTGGCTTGACAACTCATGCACTACGTCAGCCCTACCACTTCAAATGGTTCAACAATAGTGGTATGACATATGTAACTCGATCAACACATATACACTTTTCAGTTGGTTCTTATTAAGACTTTGCTGATTTTTCATGTTATACCTATGCAAGCATGTTCGCTTTTATTAGGACGCACATGGGAATATGATACGGATATTGCACCCATGATAGAACTAATACATATACTTTCATGCTGTTGACATGAAAATCTTCACGTGTGACCTAGGAGATCTGCTTAGCTTCAGTGCAGGCT
Source organism: Eleusine coracana subsp. coracana (assembly GCA_032690845.1). Taxonomy (NCBI): domain Eukaryota; kingdom Viridiplantae; phylum Streptophyta; class Magnoliopsida; order Poales; family Poaceae; genus Eleusine; species Eleusine coracana. The sequence continues at coordinate 48,912,406 of CM064430.1, forward strand.
CAATACAGGAAATCGAGGCGTGCCAGTCGATTTTCCCTGTAAATCAACAAAGACATAAACAATTAGATTTTGTGGGCCACTGGCCTAGGACAGGCCGGTGAAGAGAGCCAGTAGTCACTGTGAGTGAAATCAGCCGATATTATTATAAGAATAAATATAAGACAAGATGAACCAGTCGGATGACTATATCGGCTTATCGGCAAATTAGATACATAAAATGACGTTCATTGTAATGCCAATAAAAGTTTGAATCAAACATAGCAAGATCAAAGAGATAAAAGAAAACATGCCAACACTTGCTGAGTCGATAGTGCAGAGTCGATAGGACAGAGTTGGTAGGATAGGGTCGATAGAACTACAATATGCATGCGAAGACCTGCCCTGTCGATAGTGCTAACTCGATAGATTTGATAGCTGGTGTTGCAAATATGCCTTAAAATCATAAATCTATCTTATTCATACAAGGGGGCAAACAAGTATAAAAAATAGATGATATAATCAATTAAACACCAGAAAGTCGATTGAACCGTGATAACATATCGGCTAAACGTCCCGATAAAACTCTATGAACTCTACCTATAAATAGATCGAATCTAATCCTATCTACCCAGTAAGAGGTTAAAACTAATGTAGCCTTACTAATTCGCACAGATCGAACTTAATCGAGACAGTATTCAAAACATGGTAGATAGGGCTAGATTTAATCTATTTATAGATAAAATCAATAAAGTGACTCGAATAATAGATCTAAATAGCACCTATGGAACCTACTGAGATCACAATAGATCGGCTTCAACCAAGACAATATTTCAATCAGAGTCGATAGAATAAGCACTAAACAGATCTAATTACCGGATAACTAACAATTCTAATAATAACAACTAGAATATCAAATCAATGAGAAATTACTAGCTGAGATTGATAGAATTACCGAGGGTGACTAATCCAAGTCTCTCGTCGAGATCAGAGTCGATACAGCCCACGCGAGACGAGGGTTTCATCGAGTAGAAAAGGTTGGCAATGCGCCGTATTGTATTGAATGAAAAGTGTTGTTTTCTACATACAAATCCTATTACATATTTACAACCCCATGCAAAAGGTTTTAACCCGACTTGGTCAGGACTCCTAAATAAACCGACTATTTTTAGAATAAAAATCTAAACTAAAAACATAAAGAAAATAAAATAACCCTATTGGGCCTACTTAAACTCGTTCAGCCGTTGAATATCATTGACTTCGGCCGATTTCAATTTCCTATTTCTGTTTTGATGGTGCCGATCAAAATCTGGTGCCAACACATGCCCCCCCGAGTCTGGGGTATGAAATGCTTCATGTGCCGGATTTTATCTCCTCGTTTACCATGCGTATTTACTGGTGAACCACACACTATCAAACTTTGTCTTTATGGCATACCCCCAACCACCCATGCTCCTTTTAATTGCAACTCATCGTGTTCCTGCACCGTCTCGACTGCTGATCCTCCTTTTGACCGTTCTCATTCTTATCCTTCCTTCTCGAACCCGTTTGCTTCCTATCCTCAATTTATTTAAAGTGGCGTCTGAGTCCTTCAAAGGTCACATGCAGAACCTATAAATAGCTCCTTGGATCTGCCCCTTTTACCTCAACACCTTCGGCTATGGGTCTTCTTCTAGGAGATCTGACAGAAAAATATCACTTATCCCCGAATCTGCTAAGTTCTTCATGGCGAGTATTTTTTGCCTCTTTAATCCTTAGAGTGATCCTTTCAATCCAAAATCCACAGCCACTTTAGCGTAAGAAATCAACTTACTAGTTGCTTTCGAGCGACCCAATCATGAAGAATGGCATCAACGAGGCCGCCCTCTCTCCCCCTTGTCCATCGGGTAATGCCTGATGATAGCGATGCTGCTAGGGAAGAAGAGCCAAGCTGCTGAACTACCTTTGTTCTTAATTACATGCTCTTTTCTTGTACTCGGGATAATTACATCTTCATCCCCTAATGTAATAGGAGAATAGGTCCCTTTAGAAACCAATTACCCGCCGGTAATCAACTCATTTTTACCTTGTACTAATGTCCCTCTGTAATTTCTTCTATCACCATTGAATGAATATATGCACCATCTTTATTTTGAATCCAGTGTCAATATTTTTTTTATACTAAGGGCGATATTTTAAATATCGGCCATCTCAAGCCGATGTATCGGCTTTTACCACACAAGCGTGATACTAAATATTGACTGTCAATCAATTAATGAAATCATGAATCAACCCAAACACTTGGATGATATTGCTTCAAATATTTACCAGTAATTGCTCTCCTAAACTCTTCTCCATCCAATCCTTGCAAAAAATATGCATTGCCAGGTGCACAACGACTCACTTTAAATGGACCTTCCCAAGTTGGTGACCATTTTCCAAAACGACTATCTCTAGAGCCGATGGGCATGATTAATTTCCAGACAAGGTCTCCCTCCAAAAAACTCTTGGGCACCACCTTTTTATTATAAAACTTAGCCACCCGGGTCTTACTTTCTTGAATCTTCTCCAGGGCCTTCATCCGATGTTGTATAACATCTTCCACTTCATCCAACCTAACTTGCCTATAATCATCAGCTGACAACTGGTCCTGCATCTCCACTCTTCTAGACCCCAGATTCGTTTCCCATGGTAAAACTACCTCATGTCCATAAACCAGTTGATAATGTGGAACCTTAATCGACCCATGACAAGCCATCCTGTATGCCCAGATTCAACCAATATTGTGTGCCACTTCTTAGGCTGTTCGTCAGTCTTTCTCTTAATCAACTTAATCAAACTCTTGTTGGATGCTTCTGCTTGACCATTGGCCTGAGCATAATATGGTGATAAATTCAGGAGCTTGATCCCCATACTATCAGCAAAGCTTTGAAACTCTTCTAAAGTAAACACAGAGCCCTGGTCAGTAGTAATAGTTTGTGCCACACCAAACCGATATATGATATGTTCCTTCACAAAGTTGATCACGTATCCAGCAGTAACATTCTTCATAGGCACTGCTTCGACCCACTTTGTAAAGTAATCTATAGCTACCAAAATATATTTATGACCCTCTCTTGACGCATGAAAAATTTGACAATCACCTCCATCCCCCATCCTCTAAAAGGCCATGACTTAATAATTGGGTTCATAGCCGATGCTGGTGCTCTCTGTATAGCTCCAAACTTCTGATAGTCCTGACATCCCTTATAGTATTTGAAGCAATCTTCCAGCATAGTCGGCCAATAGTATCCAGTCCTTTTTAACAACCACCTCATCTTATGAGCCGATGGATGTGTACCACATATTCCTTCGTGAACTTCACACATAACAATCTTGGCCTCTTCTTGATTCAAACATCTTAATAACACACCATCAACTGTTCGATAATAAAGTTTCTCTTCTAATAAAACATACCTCAGTGCCATATATCGGATTCTTCGAGACACTCGTTGAGTTGGATCTTTGAGATACTGGATGATCTTGAATCTCCAATCCTCCCTATTGACATCGGCTACATCAACAATTGTTCTGACATTATTCTCTCGATAGCCCGATGCCCTCTGTGCTAGATCATTCGCTTCCATATTCTGCTCTCTTGGAACATGCTTCAACCTTATTATCCTGAAGTGGTGCAACACATCCTGAGACTCGGTATAAAACAGCCTCAATACATTATCCTTACATTCAAATTCTACCGCCAGCTGTCCGAGCAACAGTAGCGAGTCTCCCACGATCTCAATATAATCAGCTCCAGCCTCTTTCAATATCTGCAATCTCTTCAGCACAGCTCTATACTCAACCTGGTTATTAATTGATGCCTTGGTAGTAAATGCAAACTCAAATCTTGCCCCCCGAGGTGATATGATCACAAGCCCGATGCCACAACCATTTCTACAAACGGATCCATAAAAAAAATAACCACGGCATCGTTTTGACCATCGACACTTTGGATCCACAATGCTCAACTACCAAATCAACTAGCACCTGACCCTTAACAGCTTTAGCAGATTCATATGTGAGATTGTACTCTATCAAAGCAAGCATCCACTTACCAATTATGCCCTTCAGAATAGGAGCTGATAACATATACTTGATGACATCAGCTTTACACACCACCGTGCACTCAGTCGACAGCAGGTAATGCCTCAATTACACACATGAGAAATATAAACACAAACATAACTTTTCAATCTCGGCATACCTTGTTTCGGCATCAATCAATCTTTGGCTCAAATAGAATACAACCCTCTCTTTACCATCTTGTTCTTGAACCAAAGTTGAACCGATCGATTTTTTATCAGCCGCAAGATAGAGCCTGAACGGTAACCCTTCCCTTGGTGCCACCAACACTGGTAGCGAAACTAGATATTTCTTGATATCGTCCAATGCTTTTTGATGTTCTGCCTCCCATACAAACTTCTGATTTGCCTTTAATTTAACAACAGAGTGAACACATTGAAACCAAACAGATTTGAAATGAATCTTCTGATGAAATTCACTTTACCGATCAAAGATTGCAGCTCTGTCTTATTGATCGACGGCTCAATATCATTAATAGGTTTCATGCTCTTTGGCCCAATTTCAATTCCTCTTTTGTGCACAATGAATCCCAAAAACTGCCCGGCCGAAACACCAAAAGCACACTTCTTTGGATTCATCTTCAAACCATACTTCCTGGTTCTTACTAACACTTCTTGCAGATTGGCTATATGACCTTCTATCCTTTTAGACTTCACCACCACATCATCAATATAAATCTCCACTAACCTTCCGGTCAAATCGTGGAACATATAATTCATAGCTCTCTGATATGTGGCCCGAACATTCTTTAAACCGAACGTCATGACTACCTATTCATATAACCCGAGTGCTCGTAGACAACTGAAAGAAGTCTTCATTATGTCTTTCTCTTCCATAAAAATCTAATTGTAACCAACATTACCATCCATAAAACTGACAATCTTATGCCCTACTGTTGTGTCAACCAGAAGATCCGCTACCGGCAGGGGGTAATCATCCTTTAGAGTAGCTATATTCAATGGTCGAAATTCAATGGACACCCTCAGCTTGCCACATTTCTTGAACACAGGTACAATATTCGAAACCCATTCTGGATATCGGCAAGGCCTAATAAAATTTGCATCATATAATCGGGTAATCTTGGCCTTGATCGCATCATAAATCTTTGGATCAATTCTCCTTGGAGGTTGCCTATAAGGTCGATATCCAGGCTTGATGGGCAACTGATGCTCCACTATGGATCCACTCAATCCTGGCATCTCAGAATAATCCCAAGCAAAGCAATCTCGATACTCCTTCAATAATTTTATTAATTCTACTTTAAAATCTTCATCTAATTTCTTACTAATAAAATTCGGCCTTGGCTTGTCACCATCCCCTGTATCGACTTCTTGAAATTCATCGGCCGGCACGAATCCTTTTTCCAACTTTCCATCTTTCACGAATTCCATTGGGGTGCCTGTCAGAGAAATAATTTAGAATTTGATTGGTCCACTACTTCGAGACCCTGTGTAGTGATCTCGACATAATCCCGTCCCAAATCTTGCCAGACAAACACTCCATATCATCTGTATGCCATGGAACTAAATCGGCCAATGCAACATTGACCGTTTCATTGGCTGGGATCACCTCCACTTGATCGCCAATCCATTGGGTCAACGATTGGTGCATTGTTGATGGAACACAACAATTAGCATGTATCCAATCACGACCCAATAACAGACTGTAGGATCCCTTTCCATCAATAACAAAGAAGGTAACCGGCAAGGTTTTACTGCCGATTGTAAGCTCTACGTTTAGAACTCCTTTAGCTGCTGCAGTGTGACCACCATAATCTCTAAGAATCATGTTTGTATCAAATAAATCTTCTTCAGTCTTTCCCAACTTTCTGACAGTAGTGATCGGCATGATATTTACTGCAGCACCTCCATCGACCATCATCTTCCCCATCGGCATCCCGTTAACAAAACCCCTCAGGTATAAAGCCTTCAAGTGCCGATGTTTAGACTCATCTAGCTTATCAAACACTGCTTGCTAGGAATCAAATATAAGTTGTGGTTCATTCTCTTCATCAACAAACAATTCTTCTTCTATAGCCATGAACTCTTGCGGCAGCATCATCACCATATTCACAGAAGTGCTAGGTGTCTGCTCTTGTGATTTCACCTTCAGTCTCCAGACTTTCTTAGGCGGCTGATCGTCTTCTTCTTCATAATAATATTTGCCAGTCCTTATTTGTCTGCAACGCATCCTCTGAATTCTGCGCTTTTGACTCTTGGAGAATATACTAGATGGACACCACTGCTCATTCTGTTCTTGCTCTTCCTGCATTTCCTCATCGACTTCCTTATCAAATTTGGCCTCGTCGCCTGTCTTCTTGGGTCCGAGTCGATCAAATGCAAAAACCCTCTGATATCGATTGGTTGATCCCATCATCGACTCTTTGGAGCCGTTTGCACGATGCTAGTGTCGATGATTCACTATAGCCTCTCTATACATATGTTCTGCATACCTATGACTCCTTCACTTCCCTGTCTCTCTTTTTCTGGTATCTTTTAATAAATGCTTCCACATTGTTGATACCATCCATGTTGACATTTATAGGGAAAGGTTGACCGTCAATCTTCATGGTGCCCTTGGTGAACTTGATCTTCTCTTGCTCAATTGCCATCTGAATTTGTCTCCTGAACACTTTGCAATCGCTAGTATTATGAGAAGGAGAATTATGCCACTTACAATACCTTATCTTCTTCAATTCTTCAGCGGGGGGAATCACATGATTAGATGGCAACTGAATATGCTTCTCTTGTAACAACATGTCGAATATCTTGTCGGCCTTGGTGATATCAATATCATACTTTTCCTCGGGTTCATTCTATTTCACCCACGGGCACAACAACACATTCTTGTTCCTGGTCCATTCTGCCATATCGACTTCGACAACTTCTTAATCAGATTCAGAATCATAATCATTAAAATTGATTTGGATCGGCCTTGCATGTGCCCCCCGAGTCAGATTCTCCTGGATTGACACCTTCTGCACCAACTGGGATAGGCTCTCGAATTCGACCGAAGGAAACTTCTCTCTCAATGGCGCAACTAAACCGTTGAACACTATCTCCACCATCTGGTTATCAGTCAGTTGCAGGCTAAAACATTTGCTGCGCACATCTCTAAATCTTTGCACATAGTCATGCACAGACTCTCCAGCCTTCTATCTAACAGCAATCAAATCAGACAATCTTAACTCTCTAGTTTCAGCAAACAAATATTTATGAAATTTCTGTTGAAGATCAGCCCAAGTAACAATTGAATTTGGGGGCAACGATGCGAACCAAGAAAATGCCAACCCAGACAAGGATAGCGGAAATAGCCTAATTTTCAAAGCTTCAGTGTTACTAGCTTCCTTGCACTATACTAAAAATCGGCTTATATGCTCAACTGTAGTAGTGCTATCCTGTCCTATAAACATGGTGAATTCTGGAGGTCTGTATTGACTCGGCATTGGAATCAAATCATAGCTCGAAGGATACGGCGATCGATGCATGTACGTTTGCTGCTATGGTTTCTATCCAAACTGCTCCCTCATCACCTCAGCAATCTTCAAAGCCCAATCATCAGTCGACCCATTGGTATTCGAAACAGTCGATGGAAGACCTGATGCTGATGGCTGTGGGCCAACATTAACAACTGTATGCTGGCCTCCTAGTTCTCCTGGCAGAGCGAACAATGACGGCATTCCAAACATGCTAGGCTCAACATTAGGTGCAGTACTATACGTAATGTTTGGCTCTGTAGTCTCTTTCCTGTAATGCTGTGGATGTGTCTGTGGTATAGATCTTTGCAGTATTATCCTTCGAGACGTTCTTCCACCATCAACATTCTTCTGCCCTAGAGGCACCTCAGAAGTGGACGTATTTGAACCCAAGATAGGTTGCATTGTATTCTCACCAGGTTGTTGTGAAGTAGGTGCTTTATTAGCAGGCCGAGGAACACTATCTGGTATGAGAAAGTACACTGGCCCACGAGCTGAATCTTCATATAGGCATCCCTCCACAGTTTGAATAATAAGGCTCCTCAATGTATTAACCAACACAGGTGATTGGTTAATCAACGCATGATGTATAGTAGTATGAATTATGTTATGCAAAGTTGCTTCATCCACGAACTCTATTGGCTTCTCAGTATGTGACTCTTCTGTTGCATCTTCAATCAATGCGCCAACTGGTAACTTTCCTTTCTGGATGATCTTGTCGTTCCTTTTCTTGCTGAAAGTACTTAACAGAAGACTTTCATACTCAGCCATCCTCTGACTAACCTGTGCCTTTGCATCATCACTCAACTCGTCTCTATCGACAGGTAGCATATGTTTATTCTTAAGATCTGAGCTGATATTGTTCTTTGGCTGTGCCGAACCACCGTCATGAGGCATTCCGAGTTCAGGCATGATGTGAACTTGAATTTCTTGGTCCCACCGGGCATGCCAAAAAGCGTGTTGACACAAAAATCTTCACGCGTGACCTAGGAGATCTGCTTAGCTCCAGTGTAGGCTTAATACAGAAAACCGGGGCGTGCCAGTCGATTTTTCCTGCAAATCGACAAAGATATAAACAGTTATATTTTGTGGGCCACCAGCCTAGGACAGGCCGGTGAAGAGAGCCGATAGTCACTATGAGTGAAATCAGCCAATATCTTTATAAGAATAAATATAAGACAAGATGAACCAATCGGTTGACTATATCGGCTTATTGGCAAATTAGATATATGAAATGATGTTCATTGTAATGTCGATAAAGGTTTGAATCAAACACAGCAAGATCAAAGAGATAAAAGAAATCATGCCAACACTTGCTGAGTCGATAGTGCAGAGTCGATAGGACAGAGTCAATAGAACTACAATATGCATGCGAAGACCTGCCCTGTCGATAGTGCTAAGTTGATAGATTTGATAGCTGGTATTGTAAATATGTCTTAAAATCATAAATCTATCTTATTCAAACAAGGGGGCAAACGACTATCAAAATAGATAATATAATCAATTAAACACCAGAAACTCGATTGAACCATGATAACCTATCGGCTAAATGTCCCGATAGAACAATGATAACCTATTGGCTAAAGGTCAAAACTGATGCAGCCTTACTGATTCGAATAGATCAAACTTAATCGAGATAGTATTCAAAACACGGTAGATAGAGCTAGATTTAATCTATTTATAGATAAAATCAATAAAGTGACTTGAATAATAGATCTAAATAGCACCTATGGAACCTACTGAGATCACAATAGATCGGCTTCAACCAAGACAATATTGCAATCAGATTCAATATAATAAGCACTAAACAGATCTAATTACCAGATAACTAGCAATTCTAACGATAACAACTAGAATATCAAATCAATGAGAAAGTACTACCTGAGATTGATAGAATTACCGAGGGTGACTAATTCAAGTCTCTCGCCGAGATCGGAGCCGATGCAGCCCGTGCGAGACGAGGGTTTTGTCGAGTGGGAAAGGTTGGCGATGCGTCGAATTGTATTGAACAGAAAGTGTTGTTTTCTACGTACAGATCCTATTACATATTTATAACCCCGTGCAAGAGGTTTTAACCCGATTCGGTCAGGACTCCTAAATAAACTGACTATTTTTAGAATAAAAATCTAAACTAAAAACATATAGAAAATAAAATAACCCTGTCGGGCCCACTTAAACTCCTTCAGCCATTGATTATCATTGACTTCAGCCGATTTTGATTTCCTGTTTCTGTTTTGATGGGACCGGTCACAATCTGGTGCCAACACATGCATAAGGACATGAATATTACTTTGTGTCCGTTATTGCCTACTGATATTAGGAATCATTTTAAAATGCTTGCTGAAAATACTGAGAACAAACATGATAACAATAAACTTTCTGATGTTAAACATAAGGCTATTCAGTTAAAGGGAGATGCTTTTCTTGCTATGACATCTACTGTTGCTGAACTTTGTGATAATCATGATGCACCTTGCTATACCAGGTTTTGTCGTGATATATCTTTTATCAATAATCATGTGTCTTGTACTTTGCATTCTACTGGTACTAACCTTTTGTAGGAGATTGAGATGAGATGGAGTCGAGGACGACTCCAATTCAAGAAGGATAGGATGATGAGGACATTACCATGCTGGATACACACACATCATGGTCTTCCCCAAGTTACAAGTTGTCACCAACTCGGTCACTGCATTCGTCTCGGATTCAACCGACATCCCTGCACGGTTTTGATGATATCTCCCATATCCTACGTGCAAACAAGGAATTCTTTGATGCGTTGGAAAGGGGACGACGACGCCATCATTTTGGTTCTGGTCCTAGCTCTAGAAGAGTCGTGAGTCATGCTGTGTGGCCATGACAAGGTGCTGCGCCATCTATTTTGGGCCAACTTGGCCTTGTATCGTGTCGGGCCTTAAACCCATATTGTGGGTGCCCCCCTGGTCGCCCCAACCCTAGGACGTTCTTGGTTCCCTCATAAACTCAGTAGCCGCCACCGTTTAGACTCAGGTTTTGTTTAGTTCAGTTTTTCTAGAGAGAAACTTGATTGATTTATTGTAGCTGTGGTGACAAGTCCTTTTACAGTAATTCAGGGCTCCTGTTCTTGTTCTACACCACTGTGGCGATTAGTCCTTTTATGGTCAGAGCTTGAACCTTCTCTTCATGATTCACTTCATCCATATTTGCAATTTTAGATTGTGTGTTTATTCTTCCTTACTTGTGTTCTCGATTCACTTGCAAGAACAGTCAAGTTGTAGTTGGTGTAATGGTTGCGGGGTTAGATCGTGTCTGATTCAAGCCAGATCATCGACACTGAGTGTCCATAAGTCGAGTTTATCCCCTACCTCTCGGAAGATCGGTCCTTATTTACATCATCTTTACTATCCTCATGTTGTGTTTTATTGCCACCTGCCAGAACATTCTTGGCCTTATCTAATTGCTTGCCAACGTTAGTCCTGGTTTCTCAAACAACTTATACACCTCCTTTTTCTTGTTCTGCCCGCTCACTATCAGCATCATACATGCCATGCATATCACTCGCCATCTCATGCTCCTAATCACTTCCTTCAAAATCTGCAATTGCATGTGTCTCAACCGCCTCTTTAGTAGCTCTGTCTTAAACATGTATCTCTGCCACACCAGCCTCACAAGGAGTTTGACATATTCAAACATGCTTCATCAGTTGTTAACACCCTAAGGCCATTCATCGTATCCCTGCTCGGGAACAACCATTGAAGCAAAGTACCCTTCCCAACACTGTAATGATCTTGAACAATCTCAGGAGGACTAACATGGTCTCAATCTCCACCACAGAGTTGATGACCCGACCATTGTTAGAAAATTGACCTCCAAAAGAAAACCTTACTGCCAGTGTGCTAAGTGGATCCATATCAAGCCTGCAAATATATGTCGGAACTAAGATTAAAATCATACGATTTGAACAATACATCTTATTTGTTCATAAATGACAATAAAGTTTTACTTGTTAGCAATAACATCAAAATCTATGTGATAGGTAAACAATCTGCATGGTGCTTTAAAACATTCATCTTTGTTAAGCTACTACGCACCAGCAAGTTGCTCCCAAAAGCCTAAGCTGGTGGGGTGCAACTGGCTGGTGCATAGTAGCTTAACATCGTATTCCTTACAATCATATTTTTTGCTATGCCGCTCCTATTTTAATGTTTGCACCTCAAGAGAGATGCACGTGAGGGGAAGTGTTGAATCATCAGGTTAGACTTTCGGGTGTAACTGGTTGGTGCATAGTAGCTTAACAATTTTGGCTATCAGGAAAAAGTCATATGTTAATTAACATGAAGATCAAATTGGATGTAACTAGACAAAATCATATTAAATTTTCTACTATTTTCTAAAAATAGTTTGCAAATAAGTTAAGGTTGTATAAGGCTTTCATCAATGTTTCATTCATACTGATGCAGTTGTGCAGTGCGGATTGGTCTATTATGATGCTAGTAAGTTGGGATCTTAGAGGACAAGGATGAAAAGGATAGCAAAATTGCAACACTTATTGTAATACTTTCTCAAATTGATTGTATTTACACCATACATGTGATTGTTTCTTTTAGATCCACTCAATGTCGTGGCTATTAAAATACTCCAGATATTGTGGACGGACAAATTATTCACTCTTGCCACCAAACTTCAACAATACTGCCTAAATAGAATAGATTGCAATCATGCAAGGGCAGACCTACAATCTTCCTTGCGTGGAAGTATGCCAAGTTTCCTGCCGCCAACGGTTAGGGTTTCGTGAAGGGGAAAAAAATATAAAGATATAAGAGACATACAACAGAGATTGTCTCATCATTATTTTCTATTTGAACAGTGACTCAATACTATGTGGGGCCCTTGGACATGTTGGACTGCATTGGTGGACAAAACAAGACACCTATACTGCCTTGGGTGGAAAATAAATGGTTTTAATAGTTTCAGGAGGTTGGATACATGGTTTCATAAATGAGGGAGGAAATCTGGACTCCGATAAGAGTTGAGGGGGTAATTAGGACTTCTTTCTTACATGTAGGTTGTGGTCCGGACTAATTCTCCATCTGTCGATGTCTGAAATGAAAATAATAGGAGTACTTGTTGGGAACCCATAATAGTTCTTGGGCCCAATTCAATAAACTGGAAATGAACAAGGACTAAATATGAACGCCTTCGACTCATCGCCTTCGTTGTCGTCGGCTAGTCGTCCACCTAGCCGGCCAATCTCACCAGGAATTCTTGGCCACAGGCACCAAGGTCTTTTATTTCTACAAATTTTCCTCTCTCGAGGACAAGACCAATCTCAGTGTTCGCGACACCAGAGCACGGCTAGTGTTCATCATCTCACATTTCTAAGCTCCCAAGAGATCCACCACGTTATGGACGATTGGCCACACGATCTACACCCAGGCACAATCCATTTTTTGGACGTTCCAGGGGAAGGTCCAGATGAATCTTGCTGCTTCAGAGGCTGGGCTGCGAACCGTGGCCGATCCACAGGGAATGGAAGTGGGAAGCTCTCTGCCATTGCCACTGTTCAATTGGAGTGTCATCATGTTGCACGTCGTGCATTTTGAACGGCGCCACCATGTTTGTTTTTGTGTACATCTCGAGGACTTTCTCCTTGGACACCATGCGCCACCCCACGTGGATACGTCGCGGTGGCTGGCTCCTGCCATTTTACGGCGAGGCCTTCTTCATGCGTAAGCAAGACTTATGGGTTAGCCTCTTCTCAGGACACATGGGCAGGGCTGGCCCTGAGGGGAGAGCTGCCAGGACGGCCACGCAGGGTCTCCGATTCTAGAGGGACCAAATTCATAGCATGTGTATTTAGAATTTTTGGTAAAATCATGTAAACTAGAGAGTACGCAGCAGGTAGTGAGAAAAGGAGGAGGAAACGAGAGAATCACATAAAGGGGCCATGGACAAATTTCTTAAGCCTAATTCGAGCGCCTCAAGGAACTCAAATATTTATAAATAATTTTATATTGATGTATTATTTCAAGAGCAACTTGTTTTTTTGTTAATAGTATAACATTTATAAATAATAAATTTTAATTTTTGTATAGAGGACGCCTGGTTTTTTGGTTCGTCCTAGGTCACTGAAATCTGAGCAACGGCCCTGCATGTGGGGCACATCGCTGCATGCCGTGTGGTCCACTGGTAGGAGGAGCCACCTTGCAAGACGGGGAGGGACGAGCTCTGCCACAGAAATTTGAAGCACCTAGACCACAACCTCACCTACATGGGTGACTCCGAGTTCTGCCTTCTGCCCCTCTGGTAGAGGGGTGTGTTCGTTTCTTAGGGTATAAATTTTAGTGGGGTCATATCAATTATTAAAATGCTATATATAATTATTAAATATATATTAAATATAAAACTAATTACAGAGTTGAATACATATCAACGTGAAAAATTCATTAAGCTTAATTAAGTCATCATTAAGAAATTTTACTGTAGCATCATATTATCTAATCATGATCTAATTAGTCTTTATAGATTCGTCTCGTCATTCAGAGGGGGGTTATAGACTGGGTTTTATCAATAATATATTTAATACTCTTAATTAGTATCACAATATTCAATATGACAGGTATAAAAATCAGAGGCACATTTGACGATAAGGTGTGGATGCTGGTCAGCGTGGAGTTTGACGGTGACAACGAGCTCTGCACGGTGGACAAGAGGTCGGGGGTCTACAGCTGCGTGACCACTCGTCGGAACGCAAACCGTGAAGAAATTGTCAAGAACACGAATGCTTCTCAAGTATCCACAACGTTTCACATCAGTGCGGCTTAATTTTTTGAACTGATGACTTGAAGAAGATCCAGTGTATATGTATGCATAATAACAGGACTGAAAGTCGATTTTTATTTGACATCGTAGCACTGAAATTCAAGTGATACGCATATATAATGAACCTAGACATTCAGCGAGTCCATTAGTGCTACAATAACTCATATAAAAATGGTTGTAGTCACCTGACCAGCCCACAACCCTACTTCCATGAATGCCAATGAGCCTAAGCTTTTTTCTAGTTCTTGGCACCGTAGATTACAATCATGTCACGTCAAATCAAAATATTCAAATAATAGTTACGAACCAAAAACTAGAGAGAAAAAGTTTATATACCTAAATGACACACAGGAACAAGTTCGTAGATCTAAAAATACAAAATAAAAGTTTGTGGACATAAATGACACAGACGAACAAATTCATGGACCTCAGATGCATTTTAATTACTCTCTTATTTTTCTTATATTCTGGCAAAGGAACAATATGACCATAAAAGATGAGGATCTAGTGGTCATGAAAGATTCATGACAATCAATGAGGTAGATACTTTCCTTTTTCGAACTAGCGTAATATCCAAATGGTGATGATCTAGTGGTCAACATTTCTCCGCCTAAAACTCCAGGTACGATTATTTGCTCTTTTATTAGTCAAAAGAATAATTATATTAATTTATAGCTGAGTACAACTTGATGTTACAAGCACTCTAGATTACAAAGAAAATATAACTAAGTACATCCAGATAATGTTCTTCGTATTCATGGTACTTACACATCATGTAGCTCAAAAAATCAATCCCAAAGCATGTACAAAGGTTTATATAGATGATTGCAAAGGAAAACATTCAATAAAAAGGCTAAGAATAGGTGTTCAGAGAGCGGCGGCCAACATTCCTCTAGACGAAAATTAAGCATAATCTTCTTTCTTATGTCTTTCTTCTTATTCCTTCTGCCACCAAAGAAGAAGAAAAACTATGCCTTATCTTTCAAACTCAAAGGCAATCAAAATTGGCTTGAGGAACAGATTCATTCTCACTAGCCCTTTGTTGTAGTTGCATCTAACCAAGAAAAAAATGGAGAAAACACCAGAGACACTAATTCCACGGTGGCAACATCATCTCCACCTTGATGTCACTATTCAAAAACTTAATTTTCCATGTCACCATTCGCCATGCCAAGGAAGTTACTGACCGAATCCACTATTCATCTTCTCCATCACCAGAGAGAAAAATGAGGAACCAAAAATCTTAATATGGAGAAAACTCAACCCTAATCTAGAACTCCAGCTACCGATGAACTGTTGGAGGCAGGAAGGGACCGGATCACGGTGGTGGAGGCGATGGCAGCTCCCGAGAGCCCTGTGGCGGCTAAATCTTTATTGTGAAGTAGATTATTCTTTCTTACCACATTGTTTTTCCTTTTGTATGCTCTGTCTGAAGTCAAATTTGGCAGATATGGAGTCCTTATCAAGGTTAACTATTTTTCTCCTTATGTTATGGTGCAGGAACTTTCCTTCCAAAATACAATATGATACCCTTTTGCATTCCAGTGTTCCAATAGTAACTATTTGATCTAATCAGTACTGCTAAATTAAGACTCATAAGAATCAGTGGTGTAGATCTTTTGCCTTTTTCCAACTAACATGGTAGTAATTTTGTGACTTTAAGGGCGAATATGGTTACCCCGGCCCTATAACCTTCAACATAAAGATAATAAGAGATTGACAATAAATGAACATCTTGTCGTTGTGTCTGGAAATACCATCTACCTACCTTTACTTCCTGTAGTTCCTTTCAATTGGATAGGCCAATTCTGAGAGAACATTCTTCGTAACACGTGTGAGCAGAAGGCTAATTATTGATCTTATAATGCTATTTAAAGTCTAGACTAGATTCGAAATTAGTAGCTCTCCATTGAGGAGTTTTACAGTAGACCCAAATAAATGCACACCGTTAATTTTTTTGATCCGATGGTTTAGATTTATCGATGTCTAAATCATGATACTTTTATAATCCACCGGTTAATTTTTTGATCTGATGGTTTAGATTTATCGATGTCTAAATCATGATACTTTTATAATCCACCGGTATCATAAGTATCATGAGGAGGAATTATATGTATCATATGGGTAGTATAGTAATTTCACCTTAATTCTTTTTTAAAAAAAATAGTAATTTTACTTGATGACAAACTTGTGATTTTTCACTTTTTCTAGATCTAAACGTACTCATCATCTCACTTTCATTTCCTGTCTAGGGTTCTATCGGCGACGACGCAGAAAGCAAAGGAGGGGCGGATGGGAAAGTCGGCAACATGGGGTGGCATGTGCAGGCAGACGTGGCGGCGGTGAAGTAGCCCTTCGCTGGCACCTTGGCGGCTAGGGAGGGCGATAGGAAAGGCAGCGGGGGACGAGAAGGTGTGGGGCGGCGCTGGAGGAGGCGGCATGTGCCGTGCGTGAGTTGGTGGCAGTGTAGCGGCCCTTCGCCGGTGTGCTGGTGCTGTGGCTCTTCGCCGGCGCCGTGGCGGCCATGGAGCCCGATAGGAAGGGGCAGCGGGGAAGGAGAAGGCATGAAGGCGGCGCTGGATCGGAGGAGGCCGCACGTGGGTCTGCAGGCGCGGCAGCACTCTCGTAATCGCGCCCATGCAGCTACTATGGTGCAGCTTACGGCAGGCATTTGGCAGTTGATTCGATTCCTCTCTCTCCAGGCAAGTGACTGCTCCCCTAGTATTTAATCCGATCACTACTCTAGAGTTTATAGTCATAGCAAATTCAGAGCTCGTTGAATGCAATTGGATTATTGTTTTATAGAAGTATTGAAGCAATAAAGCATTATATCAACTAATGGTGGGGCGGCGCGGAGGAAGCGACATGTGCTATGCGTGAGGTGGTAGCGGTGCAGCGGCCCTTCGCCGGCACGCTGGTGCAGCAGCCCTTCGGCAGTGCCGTGGCAGCCATGGAGCGTGATAGGAAGGGGCGGCGGGGGAGGAGAAAGCGTGAGGCGGCGCTGGAGGAGGTGGCGTGAGGGTTTGCAGGCATTCGGCAGGTGATCCGACTCCTCTCTCTCCGGGCAAGTGACTCAATTGCTAGTTGAATGCAGTTGGATTTGTTGCTGATTGGATGTAGGGGGTTGTCTCAGTGTTGATTTATCCATTATGTTGAGAAATAATGTAGCAACTAGTATAATCATAAATTTTAGAACGTGTGTATGTATCAACTTAGCATTATGTCGTGAATGTCTTGTCTTCCAGAGATTTCTCGTATGCTAGCATTATATCAACTTAAGCGCTGATGGTGACATTCCTCACCCAGGAATAGGCAATGCCTGTAGGTTGCAAGTGCCTAACCAAGACATGCAGCATAAGGGTTGTTGTCTGAAACAATCATTTCACTATCAAAAGTTTATGTATAAGAAATACTGATGCTAGCTCTATTCAATTTTCTGCTCACCACATACCCGTGATTCTATTTTTACAATATCAATCAGGTATTGATAGAAGCTGTGGAAAACCATATGCCTCAAGCAATCGTTATTGATAAATCTGGAACCAAGCTTGAGGCTATGGGGGAGCTCTCACACTTTTCTTATGCTCAATTATTGTAAATTGTCTCATATGCAAGGTGATAGGGGGAGCTCTCACACTTTTCTTTAAATATGTGCATTGTTGTTGTTGATCCTTATTATTCATATCATGCACACATTTAGGGGGAGCTCCACATTGGTTTTAATATCACAAAATGATTCTTATTGCAAATTTCTATGAAATTTAGTTGTATTGTCATCAATCACCAAAAAGGGGGAGATTGAAAGTACATCTAGGCCCCTAATTTTGTTTTGAAGATTGATGTCAATACAATTAAGAATGGACTAATGTTTTCATTGAGTATGTGTGTAGATGACTATCTCTTTTGAAGAATGAAAAGCATTGAAACAAAGAAGGAAAAAGAAGACCGTCATTTGCCTCAAATTAAAGTCCAAAATATACTCAAGAATGAAGGATCCGTGTTGTTTTTATTTCTAATCTTAAGTATAGGTAAACCGTATTATTAAGAGGGGTATAATTTATAAAGTTTGGTAAAGTTAAATGCTCAAAGTTTTCCAATTTACAGTACTGTCGCCCTCTGGTTTTTGCCTTCATCGACAGTGTCGGTGATCATCACCGGTAGTGCTAATCACTCCTCCCAGAGGCGCTGTGATGTCCAGACATCTCTCTGGTTTCTATCTTGCCAGGTGCCGATCACCCTTCCAGAGAAGTTTGTTCTCCTCTGGCTCTCTGGCTGTAGCTCATCGGTAGTGCCGATGGTTCCATCGACAGTGCCGATCGGCTCTTCCAGAAAGCCACTCTTTCTGTCTAGCTCGGCCAGTAGCTAATCGGTAGTGTCGATATCCTGATTGGTAGTGCCGTTCCCCTCTTCACAGAGAATGTGTTTACTCGGGTCCTCTGGCTAGCCATGATTGACAGTGCTGATCTAACTAACTGGCAGTGCCGGTCAAGGTCTCTAGAGACATCTTGCTCTCTGTGGCTGCCTCACCGGCAGTGCCGATGCCCTGATTGGCAGTGCCGGTGCGGGTAAAATTCTTGTCTGCAGATCTATGACAGTGTGTTAGTAACCTTACCGGCAGTGCCGGTGCGGGGTGTCCAGACAGGCCAACGGCTCTTTTTGAGCCCCTTGTATAAAAGGCTTCCACCATACTTCATGCAAACGCTCTTCAATCCGAAAATCAAATTGCACTTTTGAGCTTCACTCTCCTCACTCTCCCTCTCCAAGCTAAAGCTTCATCCCTTGGGTTAGGGTTTGTGTGAGCCATTGTTTCCTAGTGAAAAGAGCACCATTCCACTCTTCAGCATTCGATTTAACCATCTTTGTGATTTGTGCTTGTTACTCTTGGAACTTTGCTCCTAGACGGTTAGTGGTGCTCGAAGAGCTTCCAACTTGTGTGGTGACGCCTCGGAAAGTTTGTATTACCCTCCCGCAAGGGAATTGATAGTGGAGAACTCGAGCTTGATCTTTGTGGTCGCTTGAGTGAGAATAGGGTTGAAAGAGACCCGGTCCTTTGTGGACTTCTCAACGGAGACATAGGGTTCTTTGTGAGCCTGAATTTTGGTAACAAATCTTGTGTCAACTTGTGCTTATTTACTTACTCGGTGTTCTCTTAATCATCACCTAGGGTGCACACTTGTATTTGATATATTTGCTAGATCTACTCAAATAGCTCTTGTTTCATTATTCATTATTATCTTTATTGTTCTCTCTATTACCGTTGTAGCAATTTGTTCACTTAGTATCTGGGAAACCACTTAAACTTGAATTTCATATGCTGTCAGTTTGTTCATCGGCACTGCCGATCAACCTCACCAGCACTGGCGGTCCAACTGATAAAATTGTTTAAGTCCAATTTTGCAGGATTTTTAGATTTGCCTATTCACCACCCCCCCCCCCCCCTAGGCAACTTTCAAAGAAACAAATTAATTTGTTCACATCAGATTGAGGATAACTTAATTCTACTTCTATCTAGTCAAAAAAAATTTACACATCTGATGTCACTTATCCAGATGTCAAGAAGGAGCGTCACTTAATTACTAGAATAGTTCTTCAGCATTAACCAACAGATACAAAGGCCATACTCGCAAAAAAAAATAAAGATAATATCTCATTTTCCTTGGTCCAACAACAATATATCGTTCCCTTACAAGGACATATCAGAAAACAATAAAAATTTCAAAAGCATTTATTTACTAAAAATATGAATTCGATATCCTAAACTCATCAAATGAACAAACATTATCTTCAAAAGAAGAGGCACATCCAGCTTTCATGCAAAAAAAAATTCTTGAATGAGATAATCAGTCTTAGTGTACACAAGTCGTGTCAAGGAACTATAATTTTTCATCCCGAATTCCATCGGAGAATGTTAGATTTGAAGGCGATCCACAGTTCCAGTATGAGTACTTTTGTTTGTAAGCAATTAGGATATTCAGCGAAATTCGGATGATTTGATTGGGAATAAACAGCCATATGTACCTCAAGCAATCACATCGACATAACCCTCCTCATCATGAAGTGAGCTAATATTACATGGCTGCACCATCTGCACCATCAGGTTGTGGAGGATTGGCTGCTGCCACTTGATGCCTCTAACAGGACGGTAACAAGGCAAGCAAAGAGAGTCAATATCGTTGCATTCCCTTCATCCATAAGAACATCCTTTACCCATTCCTCAACAACAGGATATATCTCTGGCAGTGAATCAATAAAATGAACCTGAAATTTAAAGAGTTCTTGCTGAGCATCACAAGAATAAAAATTATTGACAGTACGATAATTAACATAAAAACTGGTATTGTATAAAGCATATTGAGATGCACAACAGGACCTGAAACCACATCTTCGTACACTATGTCGGGCTTAAGCAGATCAAATACATGCCATATATTTTAGAAAACTAAACTATAAAAATATTTGTTGAATAGCTTTTTAAATGACTTTCAAACGTCTAGACAAAAACATTTGATCCAAATTTAAACCAATGAAATGGTGTTCCCTCCAAGCCTTTGGGATTGGCAGACACTTCAGCTCTTTTTTTCTCTTTTTTTTTTTTTTGCAAAGTAAAGACACATTACAATGAGATCAACTGACTAGGCATTCCATCGAACCGGTAACATGTATCAAATTAGCAGCTACTCACTAGGCATTCCATCAAATAGGTTACATGCATTAAATTAGCAGTTATGTTCTCCACAAGATATTGCATAAATGGAGTCAATCCCACAAACTACACACATCCTAGCACTTGAGAACCACAAGAAGAGTACCTGAATCAACCAAAAATTTTGCCTCACGTGGAATGGGGAGCCGACGGGAGATGCAACAATTCGCTTCCTGCTGGGACAAGGGAACGATCAGCTTGGGACAGCTGACTCCGGCGATCTGGTTGGGGCAGTCGACTCCAGCGACAATCTGGTACGGCAGCAGCGGTGGTGACCGACTCCAGCAGGACCTATGGGAGCGGCGGCGGCGGTGGCTGACTCTGGCGAGGACCCGAGGTGGCGGGCGACTCCGATGAGGGCCCGTGGTGGCAACGGCGGCGGCGGCCCACTGCAGCTGGCAGTCAAGAGGCCTCGGGCAGTCACTCAGGTGCTGAGGATGCCCTCACAATAGAATAGGATAGAGAGTTTTCTATAATTAACCTAATATATATAGTAATTATCATTGCTGCCATCCTAAATAAACCATGATACCCCAAATTTACATATATCATGGTCTACTGTAAAACTGCTCCTCTCCATTATATTTCTTCCTAGCATTACTAGCAGTTTGTGGAGGCCCATCACAATATTTGCAGCACTTTGTTATCTCCGAACTATAATTGTTACTGCATTCTTTTCTACTTTGAATGGCAAGAAATACTATCAAAAGTTGAGACCCACATGTACTCTTGACATTTGACAAGCAGTGTTTACTTGTACAAAGAATGGGGGAAAATAAATGAGAGAAAAGATAACACGACCCATTGCACATATTAACACTAGCATAATTCGGGCCAACATTCATGACCACTGTAGAGCTCATTGGAACTCATCAGCTCAGCCTCAATATCCGGCTTCCACCACTGCTTAAGCTCGTGCGGGTCCTCCTCGCCTGGGCTCTTCTTCTTCTTCCAAATCCAAAGCCTTGCTGACGGCAGGAGATGCAGTCGCTCCCTCTTGATGCCGGAACCGAACATGGCCGATAGATGTTTCAAGTGGCGGTACGACAGTGGCGCAGCCGACGTGATTATCTTCGGGAACCATTCCTGTACCTGCTCCTGCAGCTCAAAGTGGTCGATGAAGCCATTGCAGATCCAGTCCCTCTGGTGCACGTACAGCTCCGGAAACCATGGCGACAGCTTCCCGAACAATGTCACCATGTGCTTCATCTGGGGCCTCAGAATTGTCTTCGGCCAATGTATACTTCACGAAACTGCCGCCGTGGTAGACAGCCAGTTTTGCCTTCTTCGGCACGCTGAACCAGTTGGCTATCGATCCCAACGACACATGCGGTGGGTTGTAGAGGAAGGTCGGGAGGTTGAACCCTTGTTTCATCATTTCTCGACCCACCTCCAAGGCTATCGACGCTCCAAGCGAGTGACCTGTGAGCCAGACGGCGCTGCAGGTGCTATCAGCATCGGCAATGGAGTTCACGAGTTCTCCGATACGCTCGTGTGCTTCGCAGAAGCGAGAGCAGAGGTGCCGCATATCGCCGAAAATATTGGGATGCAATAATGGCACGGTGCCTCGGAAGGCAACTATGTAGCGTGGAGCCGAAGGATGCGGGGACGCGCCGTCCGGGGGCACGTACTCGAAGACTTCTCCACGGCTATACCGGTTATTTGGTTGTGGTCCAAGGATCTTGCAGAAATCGCATTCGCAATCACATGCAAAAAATGTCAGGACAAAGCCGCCTGAAGTGGAAGCTCTCCCACCACGTACGCCGTTGCAACCTGCATCGTCGCCTCAGTTTGGTATTCCTCCTCCAGAACGTAAGTCGCTTTAACAAGGCAGGCAGTGATGCACCGCCGATGATCCTCGTTGTCCCTAATAAACAGTATAAAATGCAAAAAAGTTGATTAATTCGGATAGCTTTCATAAAATTGGTAGTATTGAAATTCATCGTTGTTCACATATATGGTACAAGGAAAAGGGATGGAACTTGAGTAATACCACAGTGTGAAATGATAATATATATTCATACCAGTCTATCTCAACCATTTCTTTTTTAGAAGAGCCATGGTCAGTGTTCACCATCAAATGCTTCGGGCCTGATACCCAAAAATTACTGTCGTGGGAACCCAAACCCATGATTGTTTGATGCGATAGAGAGATGGGGATCGAAGGCACGCCTATGCTGACCTGCCAATACTTGCTTGCAAAAGATCTTGAGACACACAGCGTAATGATGTGCTCTCTTTCTAATCTGAGTCTGCTCTTACACTGCTGTGAATGAGTTAGCTAGTCCTGTATGCCATATTTATAGGCGAAGTGAGGTGGTAGTTTTTTTCTATCATTCACACTCTGTCCATGAACCCTCGTACAAGTTAGAATACAAGTTGTACAAATGGTGTGTGGTGCTCAAAAATTGCAAGCGATGGTATGTATGACGTATCAGAAGCTGACGTACGAACAGTGACGTGAAATGCAACATTTCTTTTACACCTTCTCTTAATTTCCGATACTAAAAGATGCTCATTTTTTTTAGATAAAAAAATTACCTTCAGCCTTCACCTTTCGGTATATGTTATAGAAACCTATAGCTACAGACTCAATGCAATCTCCTCATCATCACTCATCGCCAGCGATCCATCCGCTCTCTCCAGAGCAGTAATTGTGTTGCACTTTGGCTTGAAACACGGCCGTATTGCAATCACCATCCCTAAGCTAGTCGATCCTAGATCGCTGCTTTTCCATCATCTCCTCCCGTATTAACAGTTCAGAAATTCGCGACATAATCTTGCGCTGCCTCGTCAACGGACCTGCGTGCATGGTCTGGTGTACACTTGCTCAAGTTCCTTGCAAAGCACGGCAAGGATTTTCCGAACTGAACCAAACGTATCCCTCCCCCATTAATTGCTGCAGAGGTCCCAGCACCTTCCTCGGTTTTACTTTTCTATCATTCACAATGTCCACGAACCCTCATACAAGTTGCAATACAAGTTGTAGAAATGGTCTGTGGTGCTAAAAAATTGGACCCCTAGGCAAGCGATGGTACGTATGTCCGTATTAGAAGCAGACGTAGGAACACTGACCATTCATGACCTCGTCAAAAGCTCAGTTTTATTAGTATCATTCACACTGACCATGAACATTTCTTTGACTCCTTAATTTCCGACACTAAAATTAAAGATGCTCAGTTTTTTCTAGATAAAAAAAGTACCTGTAGCCTTTGGACCTTTTGGTATATGTACAAACTTATCGCTACAGACTCAATCTCCTCATTGTAACAGCCTGGAAAACTTCAAGTTCAAAAATTTGTATCAAACATGGTCATTCAAAACCCAATGTGAAAACTTGTCCAAACCTCGGTTTCCATGCTGTTACTTTGGAAAATTATCACCTACCATTTTATTTTGGACCAAGATACGAAGGATGTGCAAAGTTGAAATTCAAACCTTGATCAAATTCCGTTTGAAACTGTCCTCAAACAATTCCTAAACCTGGATCACCGCGGCTCGCACAGAGCCCCAGTGAGGCCTTTGCCGCCGGCGCTGCTGGAACCGTTGCAAACCCAGTAATCAGTCAGGAAAGAAGGGGAATCACGTAACACCTGACTGCCCGCACCTCTGCCTCCACCTCGCACATCGCCTGGCCACTGCTACAGTAAGTCACAGTTGCAGCGCTAGTCCTCCGTCCTCTGAGAATGGTGTCACCCCGTGCTCGGCCTCCTCAAACCCGACGTTCTCTGCATCGCACGCGATCGTTCGTGTTCAGTAACCACGACGAGCTCTCGCGATTGCCGGCAGACTGGGCCACTTGGCCACTACGGCCACGGCTTCATCGAGCGACAGGCCGTTGGTCGTGGCCGGACTACGAGCCTACGACACCGCCTGCCCTTTGCCACGCTTCACCTGCTAACTAGCCCCAAAGATCGACGCCAACAAACACAAACTCATCGCCAGTAACTGTTGATTTTGCAGTGCGAACTTGAAACTTGAATCCTATTGCTATGTCATCTACGTTTCTTGCTTCTAATAATTTGTTTTATCAAGGGTCAACATGTATGTGGGCAGGATATGAAATAGCTGATGCATGTGTGTACAATTGTTTTGTCATCAAAAGTCCAAGGCTCCTCATGTTGAATACTGTAAAAAGTGAATTAATTTATTTATAGATCTTGGCAAGGAAGCACAGTCTGCTAAGCAATAAACACTGCAATTCATCTTGTACAGTTGTACTCAACTGAAGCATAACATGCACAACTGAAAGTATTAATACGGCCTTTTGTGGAAAAAAAAATATACAGTATATGAAGTACTACGAAAACATTCATGTTTTATGTCAGCCGATTGAAAAGAAATCTATTTTATAATAAAAGAAGATGAACTATCTACCTAGATAGCTAAAAAAAAGAAAAATAGTCTAGAAATTCCCACAATAAAGTAAAACATCTGACCCTTAATCTCCTTCTACCTAAACATCTGGCCCTTGATATCTCCTCACATCTCATGTATCTATCCTTCCCGACTACCCCTACAGATGTCATATATCGGGGCCTCCATAGCTGCTGTCCACAAATCTCATGTCTCTCTCTCTCCTCTAATGCTTATCCAAGAAAACGCCCTCCTACAGGTCTCTCACGATGGGTGCCGCCGCAACTGTCGTCTTTGCATCTGGCAAACACCCCATCGTCCATTGTTATTCCCCAATTTCTAGGCTATTGTGGTCACAGACGATGATCAATGGCTTCCCAGGTTCATCTGCAAACAACAGTGCACAGTCATGGCTAAGGTCATCTTTGTCACCATTGAGATCGATGCCGATGTGTTTGCCGTAATGTTCGCATCATTAAAGACATCAGTTACGAAGGCAGGTTCCTTTTTATTTCTTAATTCTGCTAATGCCGCAAGCACTTGCATGCAAGAAGCAAGGATTGATATACAGGGTGCATTTGTGATTTTACAGTTAGTCTTAACTGAAGAGGAGAAGATAAGGGCTAGCGGATTTGGTTTTGTGATTATAGGATCTATAGGGTCAAATACAAGGTAACACTTCACGGCACATCTAAACTATGTCAATAATATGGTTCAGACTTCACTTTTTGGTTATGTGCAGAATACAAGCTAATAGATTCACGATGTTCCTCTTTGACAGTGCGGCAGGCTTCTAAAAAGATCACTGATCACATGAAAGATTTGGACCTATACCTGGTAACTCATTGCTTGACTTATGGATCTATCTCTGTTCAAAGTCATCCGCTGTACCATTTTGGATTAGGAGATAGCTGCAATTTATTAGGAAGCATTGTTTGCTGTTGATTTAGCTAACAGAATAGGGAGGATTGGGTAAGAGAGACACAGGAGCAGTCATGGGGACGAAGGTAAATGACACCAGCTCAAAGCTGAATGCGCAAGCTGATGAGAAGCTCTCACAGGTGCCGAGAAGAAAATCATGGTTGGGCATCGGTAAAGGGCCACAAGGCAAGGCTACTGGACATTCGCCTCATATATGGATCGCCACCAGTGCGAGCTGCACTTAGAGGGCGAGTGCAACTGCAACGTCCATGATGCACTGACCTATTGCTTATCCATGCTCCTTTGGCTGTGCCCTCTGCTGCTAATTACATACTCTAGATAAAAACTGGAACAAGGTGGTTATAAATATGTGCCATAGAAGTTCTTCTAAACCCATGCTCCGTTCGAAACTTGGAAAAAGAAAGAGGCAGTGCGGCAAACCAGATCTTATCGAAGCCCCAGAAGAACTCTAGATTTAGCAAGGATGATGCCCATCCATCGGACCACCAACACCTGCCATCTAGCTCCTCCCTACAAGATACTTGCAGTTATATATGCATGTCACTCAACTGACAACACGAAGGATTGAACTAGCACTCAACTATTCTTGTAATGTGCAAAATAAATGAGTAGTGGTCCATTGGATTTTCTACTTGTCAACCATGTAAGTATGGAAGTAGTTTAATTGATATTTTGATAATATTATATGATCGCCAATGGTTCCTACTCGCACTTCTTTTCTATTTTGTCATTTTGTTAGTTAAAAATATAGTGCACTTTGCTTTTAATATTGTAACCTGATTTATATCCTGTTCTAAATCCATGCATTTTGTCATCATCTAACTATTTGTGACACCCATGGTTTCACCCTAGTTGACATAAAGAATGATTGGTGAGCATATAGAGAGTACACAGCACTAACAAACGCCGAACATTTTCTCACGAAATTCAGTATAGTTTGTTCCTATAGAAGTTGCTGGAACATAATCCATTTAACTCCAGATCAAAGATAATATAAATTTAATTTCGTTCGTGTAAATGCTGCCAAAAATGAGATTTGATTCGTTGGAGTGCTTGGGACGGCGTCTTGACAGGATTCTTGATTCAATACGTTTTCTTAGGCTAGTCTCCGTGCCTCCTCCAGCAGATGATATCTTGTGCAACAAGCCCCTCGAGGATGTCTCCGTTGTCACCACTGATTTTCGGCTCCGGGTCAATGCCGGCAGGTGCAAGGGGGACCTTTCTGTGACACCCATGCCACTAAACTAGGGTTGAAATCATCAGAAACTTAAACTTGTGGCAGGGTTTAAACTAGAATTTGACAAATTCAAACCTAATTGAAGCAATTTGAAAGACATTTGAACTACAAGTCCAAAACTTATAATGGAACATGTCCCCACCAAAAATATATGTTAGATTCCATGATCAATTAGAATTTTGAGGAATTTTTCAGATTTTTATTCTAATGATTAGTGCCCCAAATAAATGGTAAAAGGGTCAAAAACTAGCCCACTTCACAAAATTCCTATTTAAATTCAGTGAAGAACTAATAGCAGTTAGGATTTTTATAAAATCCAGCACATTGTATGGAGCTGGCCCATATTTTTGGTTCATTTTGATTTGCCACGGATTAAATCCCATGAAAATAACAAACACAGTCAATTGTCAGAATCTTGAAAATAATTGAAAAAAACAAAAAAACAAAAGTCCCCGTGGGATCCACCCGTCAGCGGCTTCAAACAAGCACACCCGGCGCCGCCCAGAGCTTCTGCCTGCTCGTACGCCGCGTGGGCGCCGTCGGCTGGGCAATGGCCGTTGCCGCGGATCGACGCCCCCACCACCTCCCGACATCCCTTTTTGCCCCCCTCTCTGGTCGAAAGCGCCTACCTTTCCCTTCTCCCTATTCCCTCTGCCCTCCTCCACCAAAAAAACACCCCACCATTGCCGCTCGGAGCTGAGCTCCATGTCGCCGCCGCTGCACCGCCTCCTATCATTGCCGACCGCGTCGAGAGCCCCGCCTTCATCTACTCCTCACGCCTTTGCGAGCCCGCGGTCTCCCTCGCTCCACACTCGGCAAATCGAGCCGGTTCTTCCCGAGCTCCGACCGACACTGCGCCGCCCCGCGCATGCTCTCTGGTGAGCCATCTTTCGATTAACCTCTCCGACAACTTCTTCTTCCGGTCGCGCACCTCCCGGGCCCACCTCGGCTCACAGACGAGCTGCACTGGTCTCGGAACATGGTGACCGCCGCCGGCGCCCGCTCCGGCTCCATCATGCACCGCCTCGCCACCCCGTTCTCCATGCCTCTAGCGCCTCCCTCGCCTGTTTCCTGCGCGCTGCACACCCGCCCTACACCCCTGATCCTCTGCGAGCTCAATGCCGCCGCCACCGCTGCTCCGGCATGCCACCGGATGGCCGCCATCGTGCGCCACGCCTAGCCAGGCTTGCGCCCGCGCATGGGGGCCTCGGCATGGACGAGCCGGCCGCTGGGCCACCCATGGCCTTCAGGCCCCGGCCCATTCTTGGGCCAAATCTGGCCCAAGCGTGCCCCCGCGCGCATCCGGCTGGTGGGCCACGATAGATCTGGCCCACGAGGCCGGAAATTCGTTTCCATTTCCTTTTCAATTAGATTCTATTTCCAGTAAATGAAACAAACTTTGAAAATGCATAGTAAACTATTTACTGCGAATTTTGGGGTAGGGTAAAAATGTAGTAGGCTTCTCTGAACATGTACTATTTAACAAAATTAGTAAATCTCCCTGCATGTTGGTGTTTTTATCCATACTAAATTAAATGGCCAAAACATCAATAAATTTAGTTTTAATTATATATGTTTAGTAAATTCTTGATACTTGGTGTAAAATCATGTTTTGAATTATTGGACCTTCCTGTAAAATCATGAGTCCCATTTCTTTGTAATTTAGTCATAATTAATTGTTTAACCCTAGGCATAACTTTAATTATTTAAAATTAAGGATCAATGCAGGTAAGTGAAAAATTGGCCAATAAATCATCTCTGATATGTTCCCATATACAATTGGCTCTCAGAACCATACCCGAATGTTAACTCTTTTTCCAAAACTCGACGGTTTCGTAAACCCTAATACACGTAGTGTAGCATTTTCGAGGGACAACACCCCGTACTTTTTGTACCAAACTTCCACTTTTAGTTCTGGAGTCCATGTATGAAATACACTAAACACGCCCACGATATGTCTCGGCCATATATGTTATATTACTGAACTAATTGACACACCCCCTTCCACTTCTACATGTAATATTGATGTTAACGTATTTGCTGAGAAAGTGCCATGAATCAAATAATATCCTCATGCATCATATCATCTGCATCATATAGGTCACGAGGTGAACCACGTGGAGCCAGGACCGGAGCAGGAACCAGAAGGACCTGGTGGTGATCCAACTAACCAGGAACCCACTCAAGGCAAGCCCCGGTGCATCCCACCAGTTTTACATTTTTCTTTTATCACTAGCTAGGGATGTAGGCTTGTATATGCATTAGGTTATAGGAGTTATTTGAAAACCTAGTATTGCAGTAGGTCCCCTTACCTGATAATAGCCTCAGAACGATAGTTGCTCCGCTTAATTTAGGACGATCATTTGTCGAGTGGTATGGAGACCACTCGTAGATTAGGAAATACTATCACTTGGGAATATTGTCAAGAAGAAGGGAAGGTGGAATGGGATAACAAATGAAGATCGTACGGGCAACTAGGTGGAAAGAGAAGGACAATTTGTCTTCAAGGAGGTAGCCCCGTCCGAGTCACACCTAAGGCTACGCCTTGTGTCCGGCCCATGGGGTCAAGTTTGAACATACTATTTGCATGCTGGAGTTATGGGCCCAGTAAACCGACGTAGCTACGACTACTGCCTGGTCGGAAGGTACCTTGATCCTTAAGGTGGAACTAGGGCTGAGAGGAGGGAGGAATCTACCCACGGATGAAGGCACGGGGCACATTATGTTGGGGGACCCTTCTCGGGGGAGCCAGGCGTGAAAGATCTTGTAGTACCGTATGCGAAAGGTTGCTCTATGTGGCTTTCATGAAGCGCGTATGGATCGTGCAAGCAGGTTTCTCCTGCAGGATGTAAATCGATTCGAGTCGTTGTCCCTCACAGTAACGAGTACCACTTGATCGCTGCTTCAAAACAGTGTCGGAAGCCATTAATTTGTTGAAAGGGTTTAATATTGCTGTTTGGAAATTATTATTAATTGTATTGTAACCATGATTGTTATAGACATAGTGCAAACTAAATTTACTATTTTGCCTATTACATTAATTTGATGATAAAACTTGAAAACTAGGGATTTACTCTTAGGTTGGCTTTTGGTAACATGAACCCTACCCTTAGCCTGTGCATGTCTAGGAGTCAGTTGTAGTTGGCTACCTCGACGGATCAGTTTTGCTGAGTAAACTAGTTACTCAGGGCGATGTTCTATGTGGTTTTCAGATGACCAGGGAGGAGACTGCCACTGCGGTGGGAGGTTCCACTAGGAAAGCCAGCGACCTGACTGCTGGAACATCGAGTGGGAGCCTTACACCGACAACGAGGAGGAGTAGCATGTTGATTGCCGGCCCGGTGTTTGGGCAAACACCTACAATGCCGGATGTGCTGTGTGACTCGTCGTGAGAGGACGATTGTATCTTACTCATTCTGTCGAGCTATCTAGACTATTTCGCTTCCGCATTTTCTTAAAACTCTGATTTGTAAACTTTAAATTCGGATTTATATAAAACTCTATACTCTCTCTATGTTCTTGTTGTAATTATATTCTCTACCATGTGTTGTACTATTGGACGTCACAGCGCGTGTCACCACCCAGGAAGATCCTGGAATGGAGCCGGCTCCGTGGTAGGTCGGTTCTGTTTCAGTTCTATTATAGCATGGTATCAGAGCTATCTCAGGAACAGTATAATATTCAAAGACATATTTTCAAAAACCCCATTACGAACGTGTGAGGACGTGCCCATTAGATCTATAATAGTCATGAACAGGTGGCAAGCTAACTTCTGACTGCAACATAGGCCTAGATTTACATTAATGCAAAACTTACTATTTTGTAACAATGCACCTACGCTCAGGTAACAAGGTAAGTTGCGAAATGCTCGTACTCTCCGGTTTCCGAATTATCACGAGGTGTCCCTACCCAAGTGGGTTAAAGGGAGTCCCCAATTTTCGGAACATATGGGGCCGTCCAGGTCATCGACGCCATAGTGAACGTCCCGCCACGTGATGTAGACCGTGGTAGCTTTTCTCCAGGAAGTGGCCTACCTGGGGTGCAGCCCGTATGGAATGATACGGGGTGTATTTAAATTTCTGTCAAAATATTATCTATCTATCAATTGCCTAAAATGTGGATGGTTGGATAGAATCTTTCTGCAGGTATACTAACCATGATTCACATAAGAAACATGTAGAGTACGACTAACTTGAGAGATCGACTACCACCGACTATATGCATGGTCCTATTCGTGATCAAATTTTATTTTGTGAGGACATATAGGCCGAAAGCATATGCATTCATATAAAATATTGGAGCATTAATTCATTTTGCAAACAGAAATTTCAGCGAACATGTCACCCACCTAAGAATCTATATCTCCTCACTCGAAAGTCGAATTCATGCAAATAAATACTTGTTGAGATCATGAACAAATCCTCTATACATCCAGCAAAGATTTTTGTTTTGAAATTATCCGGATAATGCCATTTTGGGTATGTCCAAGTCAGCACTTCGAAGCGACGTCGACCTGAAAATTCAGATTCATGACCTATCTTGTAAAATTCATATCTTTTTGCTTGGACCACCTCTGAGGTTGTATGAGCACTCCCTAGAAAGTTTATGAAATTCTCTACAACTTTGGTAGCTTAGGTTTTTAGGTTTGGAACCTAGAAGATAGTGCTATGAGCAACTATTCAGAGTCACCCAGTTCTGTCCAGAAACTCGGTTCAGAAAATTTACCGATAGTGTAAATTGTATATCTTGAGTTCTAAGAACTAGTTGGACATGTGTAAATATACGTTAGAAAGAGGTTAAAACTCTCCACAAAGTTGATAGTTTACTCCTATGGTTAAGTGAAAAGAAAACTGGACTTCAGCCCATTTTTCAGACCAAACATAGCCCTGTCATATTGAACTTTCAGATTCTTAACTGTGACTTAGAAAATTCGTAGCTCCTAAGTCGCTTATCCGATGAGGGTGAGTAAATATG
Organism: Eleusine coracana subsp. coracana; assembly: GCA_032690845.1. Taxonomy (NCBI): domain Eukaryota; kingdom Viridiplantae; phylum Streptophyta; class Magnoliopsida; order Poales; family Poaceae; genus Eleusine; species Eleusine coracana. The sequence goes on from CM064430.1 coordinate 48,944,971, forward strand.
CGTTGGAAAGGTGAAAGAGTCCTATACAACTTTGGTATGAGCCCAAATGGCTAGTTTTGCCTACATTAGGAGCAGCTTCTGTTTTGGTGTTATCTGTCAGTCAGGTGACAGAGTTGACAGGGAGCAGAATTTCAGAACTGACAGTCAATTTAAAAAATTCATATCTCCTGAATCTCTTATGGGACAAGGGTGTGTAGGTACTCAGATGAAAAGGTGTTTAAGTCATATCAAACATTGATGTTCAATGATTTTCCAAATTTTGTACATAAGTTAGCATAAAACTCTGTTTAGTGACTGCTGTACTGATAGGACAGAACTGAATCGTATTCTGAAATTTTTGGACAAGTCTACTTCTCGATGTGGAAATTACTTGGATAAGTAATCACCACTAGTATATTTGTTTTCCTTGCTAAACTACACTTTTCTACGTTTGAAGCATCCTACTTGCCCTTGAATTTTTGTTCCCGCATGATCTTATAGGATAAGTACTAATGGTACCCTAATGCTTGCATTTCAGAATGGTTTACACTCGCAATACCAACAAGCTCCACGGCGAGCAGCCCGAAGGCTCCAGGGCTAGAGATGATGACGCTCAACATGGGACTCCCCCACCACCTCCCTACCCCATACAGATGATGGCATAGTTCTTCACCAGTATGATGGAGAACCAGCAGCAGCAAGCGGAGTTCATGCGGGAGTTGGCACAACAGAATGTGGTCAATAGAAATGCTAGGGGCAACAACGACGGCACAACACAAAATAGCACCTACCCTGACTTCCTTGTCACCAGGCCACCGACTTTCAGCTCCACCACTGAACCCATGGAGGCTGAAAACTTCCTCCGCATGCTCGAGTCCAAGTTTGGGCTTCTCAACTGCACGCCTGTGCAGAAGACGTTATTCGCGGAACAACAGTTGCATGGTGGAGCCGGGGCATGGTGGGCCAACCATGTCGCCTCAGTTGGGGAGAACCTGTAGATCACCTAGGATGAATTCAAGATCGCGTTCCGTGCCCACTATATCCCTGCAGAGCTCATTCGCAGGAAGGCACGGGAGTTCGCAGCTCTGAAACAAGGCAACCGCAGTGTCGAAGAGTACTACAAGGAGTTCAACCACCTGGCACTTTACGCTCTTGAATAGGTAAACACCCCCGCCAAGCGCAAGGACCGATTCTTGGAGGGACTCAGCGCAGAATTGCAGGACCGCCTCAACCTCAACATGGGCGGCACATTTGCGGAGTTCGTCAATAATGCCATCATTGCAGAGGATGGGTTCCGCAAGGTGATGGCAGAGCAGAAGAGGTCCGCTAGTGCTATGGGGTCATCTGGTGGGCCCCCACAGAAGTATCACATGGTGTACATGGATCCCTCGGGACAGAGGTATCATTCCACCCCTGTGTCAACACCATTTCCACGCCCACCCCAACAGCCATAGCAGCGACCCCAGGCACCCCGTCAGCAGCAGAACCAAGGCGGGTATCGTCCACAGCCGCAGCAGAACACCCAGACGGGGCCTTTTCCCTGTTACAACTGCGGTCGCCTGGGGCACTTTTCGAGGGAGTGCACATTCCCCAAGCGGAACGTGGGCCTGAACCCGCCGAGAAACAACAACAGCAACAACAACCGCAACAACAAGGGACCCAACCACACTGGCCGCGTGAACAACACCACACTGGAGGAGATTCCGGAGAACAGCCCCATCCTTGCTGGTATGTTCTCTATTCAAGACCACCCCACAATCGTGCTATTTGATTCTGGGGCTTCACACAACTTTATCAGTGAGTCGTATGCTAGAGCTCGACAACTACCCTATCATCTTATGAAGACCCAATACCTTATTAGATCAGCTCATGGGTATACGCCCACTAAATATGAAGTTAGGGGAATACCTATAACTCTAGCGACAAAAGTGTATCTTGCGGACTGCATGATTCTTGAGGGGAGCAACATCGATGTAATTTTGGGTATGCCATGGATGAAGTATCATAAAGCCCTTCTAGACACGAGCACTTATACCGTACACTTAGACTCCCCCACCTAAGGCAAAGTGAGTTTTCAAGTGAATCATCCCCGACCGGCAACCCCTGTAGTTCACCACATCCACGCCACTCAATTAGGTGATATTCCAGTGGTTAGCGAGTTCCCAGACGTATTCCCTGATGATCTACCTGGACTACCTCCGGATCGGGATGTCGAATTCAAAATTGAGCTTCAGCCAGGAACGGCAGCCATATCTAAGACACCATATAAAATGGCACCAAAGGAACTAGCCGAGCTGAAAGAGCAGTTGAAAGAGTTGTTAGATAAAGGATTTATCCGACCAAGTTCTTCGCCTTGGGGCTGTCCGGCGTTATTTGTCAAAAAGAAGGATGAGACATTGAGGCTATGTGTGGACTATCGTCTGCTCAATGTCGTGACTATCAAGAACAAGTACCCACTGCCTCGCATTGACATTCTCTTTGATCAGTTGATTGGAGGTAAAGTTTTCTCCAAGATCGATCTGCAATCCGGATATCACCAAATTAAGATCCGTGCTAAAGATATTCCCAAGACAACATTCTCTACACGATATTGGTTTTATGAGTATTTGGTAATGTCATTTGGTTTGACAAATGCACCGGCACACTTCATGTATCTCATGAACTTGGTGTTCATGCCAGAGCTGGACAAGTTTGTGGTGGTGTTTATTGACGACATTCTAGTCTACTCGAAGTCAGAAGAGGAACATGCAGAGCATCTTCGCATTGTGCTACAGAGGTTAAGGGAACATCAGCTATATGCTAAGTTTAGCAAATGCGAATTTTGGTTGAAGCAAGTACCATTTTTGGGCCACGTCATCTCGGAAGAGGGTATAGCAGTAGATCCTAGGAAAGTAAGAGATGTACTAAATTGGAAGACACCAAAGACCATATTTCACATACGCAGTTTTCTTGGATTGGTCGGCTACTACCGCCGTTTCATCCCAAATTTCTCCAAGATCGCAAGACCCATGACGGAGCTGTTGAAGAAAGAAAAGAAATTTGTGTGGGATCAAGGCTGTGAGAACGCTTTTCAAACCCTAAAGAAGCATCTTACGACTGCCCCAGTATTAGCTCAACCAGACCTGGGGAAATCGTTTGATGTCTATTGTGACGCTTCGGGTTTTGAATTAGGGTGTGTGCTCATGCAGGATGGAAGAGTCATCGTGTATGGGTCCAGACAACTAAGGAAGCATGAGCAGAATTACCCCACACATGATCTAGAACTAGCAGCAGTGGTGCTAGTGTTGAAAATGTGGAGACACTACCTGCTTGGTAATCTAGTTCGTATCTACACTGATCACAAGAGCTTGAAGTACATCTTCACTGAGGATCATCTGAACATGAGGCAACGTCGTTGGTTGGAATTGATTAAGGACTACGAGTTGGAAGTGCATTACCACCCTGGGAAAGCTAATATCGTGGCTGACACACTGAGCCGCAAGGCCTAATGCCATCACATCATGGTCAGCCCACAAGTGCAAGATGGTCACTATGTCCATGTAACACCCCACGGAGCTCTCTATAAATTAGCATTGATCCCTACCTTACGAGAAGAGATAGTAGAAGCCCAGAAGAATGATGTAGGCATGGCACATCTTAGAAGGAGACTAAAAGAGGGAGATACTAAGGTTCGATGTTTTAGAGAATATGCAGAAGGTGTTATATGGTTCAAGGATCGCCTAGTAGTGCCTAAGAATCTAGAACTTCGCAAGAAGATTTTGGATGAGGCTCATGTTGCAAAGTACTCCATGCACCCAGGTAGCAACAAGATGTACCACGACTTGAGATCCAGATATTGGTGGACTCGTATGAAGAGGGAAATAGCACGATATGTCGCAGAGTGTGATACCTGTTGCCGAGTCAAGGCCGACCATCTGAAGAAGGCAGGCCTACTACAACCTATGAGTGTTCCAGCCTGGAAGTGGAAAGATATTAGTATGGATTTCATTGTCGGCCTACCGCTTACAGCACGCAAATTCGACTCCGTATGGGTTGTTGTTGACAGGTTGACAAAGGTTGCACACTTCATCCCTGTGTCGACACGGTTCAAGATGCAGAAGTATGTATAGTTGTACATCAAACGGATCATGCTTACACGGAGTACCCAAGACCATCATATCTGATAGAGGCTCCCAGTTCGTTGGACGTTTTTGGGAACAACTACATGCGTCATTGGGCACAAGGTTGATTAAAGGTTCTGCGTACCAACCCCAAACAGACGGTCAAACAGAAAGGGTGAACCAAATATTAGAGGACATGTTGAGAGCCTATGTACTGAATCATAGCAAAAAGTGGGACGAATGCTTGCACACAACAATAGTTATCAAGAAAGTATCAAGATGGCACCGTTCGAAGCTCTCTATGGTCGATGATGTTGTACCCCATTGAGTTGGTCAGAGTCAGGGGAGAGAGTAATATTCGGTCCAAAATTAGTGCAGCAAGCTGAGAAGAAGGTACTCGAAATCCAACCAAATCTATGAGTAGCAAAATCTCGGTAGAAGAGCTATGCGGATAAAAGATGTCGCCTGCTAGAATTGAAAGCTGGTGATATGGTCTATCTCCGAGTGTCACCAACCAAAGGTGTACAACGATTTGGTATACGCGGGAAGTTAGCACCCCGCTACATTGGCCCCTACCCAATCATCACAAGATGTGGGCCTGTAGCCTACAAACTCCAGCTACCCAAAGAGCTCGCTGGAGTACATGACATGTTCCACGTGTCCCAACTCAAGAAATGTTTGAAGACACCCGTAGACGTTCCCTAGGAGAACACGGATCAGCTACAACCCGACTTGACATATTCTGAGCGTCCGATGAAGGTACTAGATGAGAAGGAACGAGTAACTCGCAAGAAGACGCTCAAGTTCTACAAGGTCCAATGGAGCAACCACACCGTGATGGAGGCTACTTGGGAGACGGAAGAGTTCCTACAAAGCCACTACCCCGAATTCCTATACCAGCACCTAGGTAAACCGTAGTACTTTTCTTAATCTCGGGATGAGATTTCTTTAAGGGAGGAGGGCTGTGAGACCCATGCCACTAATCTAGGGTTGAAATCATCAGGAACTTAAACTTGTGGCAGAGTTTAAACTAGAATTTGTCCAAATTCAAACCTAATTGAAGCAATTTGAAAGATACTTGAACTACAAGTCCAAAACTTATAATAGAACATGCCCCCACCAAAAATATATGTTAGATTCCATGATCAATTAGAATTTTGAGGAATTTTTCAGATTTTTTTTCTAATGATTAGTGCCCCAAATAAATGGTAAAAGGGTCAAAAACTAGCCCACTTCACAAAATTCCAATTTAAATTCTGTGAAGAACTAATAGCAGTTAGCATTTTTATAAAATCCAGCACATTGTATGGAGCTGGCCAATATTTTTTGTTCATTTTGATTTGCCACGGATTAAATCCCATGAAAGTAACAAACACAGTCAATTGTCAGGATCTTGAAAATAATTGAAAAAATAAACAAAACAAAAGTCCCCGTGGGACCCACCCATCAGCGGCTTCAAACAAGCACACCCGGTGCCGCCCAGAGCTTCCGCCTGCCCATACGCCGCGTGGGCACCATCGGCTGGGCAACGACCGTTGCCGCGGATCGATGCCCCCCCCACCTCGTCCCAACATCCCTTTTTGCCCCCCTCTTCGGTCGGAAGCGCCTACCTTTCCCTTCTCCCCATTCCCTCTGCCCTCCTCCACCGAAAAAACACCCCGCCATTGCCGCTTGGAGCTGAGCTCCGCATCGCCGCTGCTGTGCTGCCTGCTGTTGTTGCCAACCGCGTCGAGAGCCCCGCCTTCATCTACTCCTCGCACCTGTGTGAGCCCGCGGTCTCCCTCGCTCCACACTTGGCGAATCGAGCCAGTTCTTCCCGAGCTCCGACCGCCACTCCGCCGCCCCGTGCGTGCTCTCTGGTGAGCCATCTTTCGATTAACCTCTCCGACAACTTCTCCTTCCGGTCACGCACATCCTGGGCCCACCTCGCCTCACAGACGAGCTGCACTGGTCTCGGAACATGGCGACCGCCGCCGGCGCCCGCTCTGGCTCCATCACGCACAGCCTCGCCACCCCGTTCTCCGTGCCTGTAGCGCCTCCCTCGCCTATTTCCCGCGTGCCACACACCCGCTCTACACCCCCGATCCTCGGCGAGCTCAATGCCGCTGCCACCGCTGCCCCGGCATGCCACCGGACAGCTGCCATCGCGCGCCATGCCTGGCCAGGCGCGCGCCCGCGCCTGGGGGCCTCGGCATGGACGAGTCGGCCGCTGGGCCGCCCATGGCCTTTAGGCCCCGGCCCATTCTTGGGCCAAATCTGGCCCGAGCGCGCCCCCGCACGCATCCGGCCAGTGGGCCACGGTAGATCTGGCCCACGAGGCCAGAAATTCGTTTCCATTTCCTTTTCAATTAGATTCTATTTCCAGTAAATGAAAAAAACTTTGAAAATGCATAGTAAACTATTTACTGCGAATTTTGGGGTAGGGTAAAAATGTAGTAGGCTTCTCTGTACATGTACTATTCAACAAAATTAGTAAATCTCCCTGCATGTTGGTGTTTTTATCCATACTAAATTAAATGGCCAAAACATCAATAAATTTAGTTTTAATTATATATGTTTAGTAAATTCTTGATACTTGGTGTAAAATCATGTTTTGAATTATTGGACCTTCCTGTAAAACCATGAGTCCCATTTCTTTGTAATTTAGTCATAATTAATTGCTTAACCCTAGGCATAACTTTAATTATTTAAAATAAAGGCTCAATGCAAATAAGTGAAAATTGGCCAATAAATCATCCCTGATATGTTCTATTTACAGTAAATTTCCCATATACAATTGACTCTAAGAACCATGCCCGAATGTTAACTCTTTTTCCAAAACTCAACGGTTTCGTAAACCCTAATACACGCAGTGTAGCATTTTCGAGGGACAACACCCCGTACTTTTTGTACCAAACTTCCACTTTTAGTTATGGAGTCCATGTAGGAAATACACTAAATGCGCCCACGATATGTCTCGGCCATATATGTTATATTACGAAACTAATCGACACACCCCCTTTCACTTCTACATGTAATATTGATGTAAACATATTTGTTGAGAAAGTGCCATGAATCAAATAATATCCTCATGCATCATATCTTCTGCATCATATAGGTCATGAGGTGAACCACGTAGAGCCAGGACCGGAGCAGGAACCAGTAGGACCCGGTGGTGATCCAACTAACCAGGAACCCACTCAAGGCAAGCCCCGGTGAATCCCACCAGTTTTACCTTTTTCTTTTATCACTAGCTAGGGATGTAGGCTTGTATGTGCATTAGGTTATAGGAGTTATTTGAAAACCTAGTGTTGCAGTAGGTCCCCTTACCTGATAATAGCCTCAGAATGATAGTTGCTCCGCTTAATTTAGGACGATCATTTGTCGAGTGGTATGGAGACCACTCGTAGATCAGGAAATACTATCACTTGGGAATATTGTCAACAAGAAGGGAAGGTGGAATGGGATAACAAATGAAGACCGGACGGGCAACTAGGTGGAAAGGGAAGGACAGTTTGTCTTCAAGGAGGTAGCCCCGTCCGAGTCACACCTAAGGCTACGCCTCGTGTCCGGCTCATGGGGTCAAGTTTGAACGTACTGTTTGCATGCTGGAGTATTGGGCCCAGTAAACCGATGTAGCTACGACTACTGTCTGGTCGGAAGGTACCCTGATCCTTAAGGGGGAACTGGGGCTGAGAGGACCCTTCTCGGAGGAGCCAGGTGCGGAAGATCTTGTAGTACCATATGCGAAAGGTTGCTCCATGCGGCTTCCATGAAGCGCGTCTGGATAGCGCAAGCAGGTTTCTCCTGCAGGATGTATATCAACTTCGAGTCAATACCCCTCACAGTAACGAGTACCACTTGATCGCTGCTCCGGAACAGTGTCGGAAGCCATTAATTTGTTGAAAGGGTTTAATATTGCTGTTTGGAAATTATTATTAATTGTATTATAACCATGATTGTTGTAGACATAGTGCAAACTAAATTTACTATTTCACCTATTAACTTAACTTGATGCTAAAACTTGAAAACTAGGGATTTACTCTTAGGCTGGCTTTTGGCAACATGAATCCTACCCTTAACCTGTGCATGTCTAGGAGTCGGCTGTAGTTGGCCATCTCGACGGGTCAGTCTTGCTGAGTAAACTAGTTACTTAGGGCGACGTTCTATGTGGTTTTCAGATGACCAGGGAGGAGACTGCCACTGTGGTGAGAGGTTCCACTGGGAAAGCCAGCGACCTGATTGTTGGAACATCGAGTGGGACCCTTGCACCAACAACAAGGAGGAGTAGAATGTTGATTACCGGCCCGGTGTTTGGGCAAACACCTACAATGCCGGATGTGTTGTGTGACTCGTCATGAGAGGACGATTGTATCTTACTCATTCTGTCGAGCTATCTAGACTATTTCGCTTCCGCATTTTCTTAAAACTCTGGTTTGTAAACTTTAAATTCAGATTTATGTAAAAATTTGTACTCTATCTATGTTCTCGTTGCAATTATATTCTCTGCCATGTGTTGTACTATTGGGCGTCACAGCGCGTGTCACCACCCGGGAAGATCCTGGAATGGAGCCGGCCCTGTGGTAAGTCGGTTCTGTTACACTTTCCATCCATCAAACCCTGTAGATACATTCAATTAGTTCATGGCCTCGTAGTAATTCAATTAGCTTTGTGACTGCAATCGAGCACTCCTGCCGAGGCTTTCAGTTCTACTCCCTCCGTCCTATATTACTTGTCATTCTACACTAGTTCAGTTTTTCCAAATTACTTGTCATCCTCATATCCCAATGTACATTTTTCTCTTCTCAATAAATCTCTATCTCTATCTCTCTTCTTCTCATTCTCAGTGCAACTATCTTTTTCATTTCATCTGAATCTCCATGCCCAAGCCCAAAACAATAAGTAATATGGGACAGAGGGAATATGATATTGTAATCATCATTGACCATTCCTGACTTAGTGAAATACAATACTGAGGCATAGGCCTGAGCCTAAAAACCAAGATCCAAAGACCAAAATCAAAAAAACCAGAACCGGGACTGAAAGAACCGAAATTTCGGGTATCAGGTAGTAGATCCAACTATCCAAAGTTTTTCCTTTAACTTCGGTTCTAATAGGCAGATACCCAAACTACCCAAAGAACTAAAATTCGTCTGCATGTGCTCAAATACATACACATATAAGTTAGAATTAGTGGGCTAATCATATATAAATGTTGATTATTAATCTACAGTGCCTTAGTGAGTTAGTACGTAGTGCCAAATTCTCACCGAAGTCAGAATGAAGCATTGTGTGCACGCGTGCGGCTAGCCGCAATAGAGTAGTTTACAAATTTCTCTCTCCCATTCGACCTACTTCATGAGAATACATGGCATATACGTTAAAGTATAATATATTATTTAGTCTACTTATCATCGTGAATGATGGTTTATTAATTTTGTGAATTATGTTTTTTGTTGATAAAAGTTTGGGTAGTTTGATCATAACCGAGAACCGAACCGAAATTCAGGTACCCAAACTTTTCGGATACTTATAAAATAGTTGTCAATTAGGATATCAATTTTAAAGAACCGAAGTTTTAAAAAACCAAAAAAACCAAACCAAAACTTCAGGTAGAACCGAACGCCCAGGCCTAGTGAGGCACCATACCTCACGCCGTATATTCAAAGCCGCCATAGCCGACGGCGGACAGCCGTAATCAAGGCCGACTACACGTGTGGCGCAATCAAGGTTGACTACATCCTCCAGGTCCTGCCCAACACAGTGCCACCGACCAAGATCTTCAATCTACTACTTGTCGAGATCCAGCCAGAATCACCAATCACCTCGCTGCCTCATATCAATGGAGGCGGTGGCGGCTTCTCTAGCATTTTGCCAAACACGACATCCCCTGGACTATGCGTGCATCGCGGCAACCACGCGCTATCATTGCTCATGGCTACCAGCACCATCACCGCCAAATTGCCGAGTCACTGCGGTCAGAACCAAGGAACACGAGAACAAAAGAATAGGCCAAAAAAGAAGTAAATGGCAATGTTTGGAAAAATGAAGGATTTTATCAAAAGAATAGTATTTCAATTCATTCTAAAAATCAATAAAATTCTATTATTTGTTTTTCTAATCATACCCATACTACTTCATATTACTTCAAAATATTACTTCATTATAAGGATCATGACCATTGAGGTCACCCCAAGGTTTGAATGTTTTTGTGATGAATTACAACTATGAAATTGTGGGCTAATATATATATATACATGAGTGTTGTCTGTGTAGGAATCATCTCTACTTCACTCTATGATGATTATAGATGGTTGCATTGGCGATTAATGACAATGACCACAAGCATGGGGGCTTGTAAGCTTGATGGAGTCCAAGGATTGATGGAGATTGATCAAGGCTAAGGACAAGCTATGGAGCAAGTGTTGGGAACACTTATCTAGTTGTTAGGGCTTTGAGCCCATAGGAAAAACCGGACTATCTAGGGGGTCTTGGTCAATTATCTTAGGTCATGTCTAGTCGGTGATATGCATGGATGCTCAGTGAAATCATAGGCACTAGGTGACAGTGGAGAATCCAAGGAGCAGTTCCGAGAAGCCGGGACATGAAGTCAAGCGAGGACAAGGAGTTTTAGCTTTTGGACGTAGTGATCGGACAGAGGGATCAATAGAGACTGGACTGTACGGTCACTAGGAGATCAGAGTGGAGTCTACAAGAAAACTGTCAAGTCTAGATACCCTAGAGGCACGATGGTAGGGCTGAGGCTCGGGACAAAGAGGAAGCAAACTAGAGCTCTCTGGAATGCACAGGACACGAAGAGACCGGACGGTCCAGCCAATACAGGATATCGCCAGGGATAGTGAAGCCAATGGCTCTGGGAGCCGTTCCAGAAGAGACTGGACGGTCCGGTCTAGGAGTGACCGGATGATCCGGTCAATGGTGTCCAAAAGGATGATTTCATGGAGTAACAGTTAGTTGGAGGTTGGATGTCTATATAACTTCGTTGTTGGGGTCTTGGAGACCTATCTTGGCCAGTGGAATTACTTGAAGTATTTGGTGAGAGCCAAGAGGAAAAGAGAGGAGCACTAGGAGGAGATATTGCATATCTTGAGAGTACTAGTGAGAGTAACTTGAGCATTGATGCACATCTAAGGCTAGGGTTCCCTTGAGGGTGTGATCTAGGTTGTTACTCTTGGTCTATGGTGAGACCTAGATCGGTTAGGTGTTGTTGATCGATTGTGAAGGTCGTCACATGTTTGTACACAGTTTGAGTCCGCCAGTGAAAGGGGCATCACTAGTGAGCGCCCGTGTCGGCTCGGGGAATCTGGTATGTTCTTGAGGGAGGCGAGCTTGTGCCTTGGTAGCAGCGGTGACGCGCACTACTTAAAGTGTCAATGTAATATATATACATTTGAACCGTCAGATTAAGAGAAATGAATGATCCATATTGCTGCTATCCCATTGTAAAGGTGCTCTCTTAATTTCCGATACTAAAATTAAAGATGCTCAGTTTTCTCTAGATAAAAAAAATGTACATGCAGCCTTTGCACCTTTTGATATATATACAAACTTATCGCTTGTAAGGTTCATGACCATTAAGGTCACCCCAAGGTATAAATGTGTACACGAGTGTTGTGCATATAAGAAACCTCTTATTACTTAATGATGATTGCGGATGGTTGCCTTGGCGATGGATGACAATGACCATAAGCATGGAGCTTGATGAGCATGATGGAGTCCAACGGTTATTGGAGATGGATCAAGGCTAAGGAAAAGCTATGAAGCAAGTGTTTAGAACACTTATCTAGTTGTTAGGGCTTTGAGTATATAGGAAAAAACCCGACTATTAATGGGGTCTAGGTCATGTCTCTTTAGGTCACACTAGTTGGTGATGTGCATGGATGCTCAGGGAAATCATAGGCATTAGATGACAGTGAAGAAGCCAAGGAGCTATTGGAAGAAGACGAAAAAATGAAGTCAAGCGAGAACAAGGAGTTTTAGCTTCTGAAGATAGAGACCGGACAAATAGGTTCTAGAGACCGGATGGTCCGGTCATCAGGAGGAGATCCAAAACAGAGGAGAAGATGGCTACGAGGAAATCTGTTGGCGCAGAGTTGTAGAGACCGGATTGTACATTCTGTAGACCAAACTATACCATCTGTAGAGACAATTCTGGAACAGATGAGGAAGTGGTTGCAACGGCACTATTTGGAGTTTCAGTGATGAAGATCGAATTGTACGTTCTGTAGACCCGACTGTACGGTCTGTATGGAGGAAACAACAGACAGAGAGCAATGGCTCTAGAAGAGTCATCTAGTGGAGACCAAACTATCCAGTCTGGACAGTGACTGGACCATTCAGTCAGCACGTCCAAAAGTCTGTTTTATGGAGCAACGGCTAGTTTGAGGTTGGAGGCCTATATAAAGTTGTTGCTGGGGTCTTGGAGACTACCTTTGGCCATAGGGATAGCTGGGAGTATCAGTTGGGAGCCAAAGGGCCAAGAGAGAAATGTGACATCGCCACCTCAAAATGAGGGGTTAGTCAAGGATCAATAGTCGGGTGACACTTGACGAAGCAAGAGTCCATCAATACACAAATGAACATAGAAAATAGAGTGAAATGTCAAAATTAAGTCATTACAATTTAGGTTGAAATTTAGGATACAGAAAAGAGTTTTAAAGTTCAAAAATAAAGTCATAGCGGAAGCGAATAATCTCGACAATACATATCTTGCAATAACTCATGGCAGCCCTTAACCATGAATCATTCATCGTGCTCCTCTGGAGTAGGAGAAACGGGAACCCACTCCATGGTCCATCCCTTTGGGGGTTCACCATTCCAATCTATGTGATTTCCACTCTCAGTGTGAATAACATGTGATATACCTGTACAAAAACTTAAACAACAAACCCTGAGCAACTAATACTTAGCAAGATTTACCTGTCAAACTGGCATGCTAAGGCCGACACCTAGCATGCAGGGGGCTGACCAGAGGTTGTTGGAATAGTTGTAAAAACAGCACTAATACTTCGATCCTTAGTTTTGTCATATTTTAGATAAATTAATAGGGTTCTTGCATAAAATAAATGTGGTGCAACTATACTACAGCAATCATAGTTGAAATACAATTAATAGAAATATAGCAAGTATATTAATCATTATTATTTCACCTTCTTACTACAATAGGACATAACAACAATGTGACAGCGATCACAAGTGGTACTCAATAACCGCGAGGGATGGCGACTCGAATCGAGTTACATCCTATAGGAGAAACCCAAATACACGTCGCAAGCACACTCCAAGGAGTCACGTACGACAACCTTTTGTGAGATACAACAGGGTTGGTTCAGGTCCCACTTTTCCCGAGTACACGTCACCCCATATGATCCTTCCATCGAAGCAATCCATGGATAGCACATGCACTCTCCCTTCCAACACATACCCATATTCCACCATACCCGCTTCATCACCAGAAGAAGAGTAGGGTATCGTCCAACCACTGCGGTAATCCAGCTACGTCGGTTTACTAGTGCCCATATCACTAGCATGCCCTTGGTACTGTTCAAACTTGCTCAACGGGGCCACACTCGAAACGGTTCCCAACCGATACAAACGGGGCTATGGCAACCAAGGTCCAACCTTATCATCTCATCCTACACATGCACTTCCCCGTTCAGTCTCAATTTAATTCCTTTCTCAAGCTTAGGAGGGTAATAGTGATCAACTACCATATATCGAGTAATCCCCAGACTACTCGATGTTTGCTATCGAGACCCACAATTAAGCCTAGCATTTCTAACGAGGCTTGTACAACTATACTCTTACCCATAGGATTTATTTGGTCTACATGCATCTAGGCTTCAACCAATTTCTACACGTAATGCATAATACATGACACGCATACAGGTGATAGTAAATAAAAACTTTCAAAACATAGGAGTGCATCGGGGCTTGCCTTGGCCCAGATCGTAGTTAGCACTCTCAGAAATATTTAACTAAGCTCCGGGCTCCTCCAGAACTCTCTCCACTTTCACGTTCCCGTCGTTGAGTCCTAAGGGATGAACTGCAATACAAGTAAGGATAGAGAGGAATTCATGGCACTTCCTCAACAAATGCATGCTATGACATGATGCATGTATAAAGTATAGGGGTGCATTCGGAGATAATATTGGTGACTCTTTATTTTTCTTTCATATAGTTTCGTATAATGAAAGCGGACTTTATAGTGACAACGGTGCAACGGAGAAGTATGTTTAAACCATCTAGGTGAGCATACATGATGATCAGGGGCAAATGAATGTAATAAAAACTAAAATAACAAGGAGAAAATTGTGCATGTAATTACCATACAAAGGTACATTCTCAAGTTAATAATATTCAAAATTTTTGCCATTACTAAAAACAAATTAATGTTATTATGGCTAAGCATGGATCTTGAAGATAAATACCAGTGAGAAAAATATATGTTGTGTAGGACAGTATGCAAGATTTTTATGCCAAATCTCATAGCGAGAATAGGTACCAATATTTTCTTTTAATTAAAATAGTGTAAATACTAAATTATTCATTACAGATAAAATAATTCGAATTTAAATATGCCTCTTGATGAGATGCATGTAAATGATGAATCATACATGCATGTAAAATTTGAGATTTATATTATTATCTGTTAATTAGTTATGATTTTATGTCTATTTTTAATCATTAAATACATGCATAAACAAATAAGTACTTTTGGTGTGATTTCTTAATTTTCTAAAATATTAGACAACCATATGAACCAAAAAAAATTTACTTTGCCCCTAAACTCGAAATATAACTTTAGTTATGGATTTTACAACCGCAATCTATTTACAGGCAGTATTTAAAGGCTAAAAAAAGAAGAAAAAAAACAAATACGGGGCCAGTCAGATCTGAGCCACACGCATTGCCACGCGGGGCTCAGCACACTGGATCCGGGCCAGACCAGCACCAGGTCATGCTGGACCTCAGCCATGAAGGCCGTTGCTTCCCGAGCACGACGACGCCTCGATGGAGTCGGCCGTACCTCAGCCATTGAGGACGCAAGATACACCAACGCGAAGAGCTTGAGATGGCGAGCGCGATGGGGGGTGACGTGAGGTGAGAATCTCACCGGAGTGGCTGGCGGCAAGCGACGAACTTGGGAAATGGCTCTCGGTTTTCGAATTTTTGCGATTTGCTCGGTGACATGCACGGGCTGAAATGGGGTGCAAATGAAAGAGGAGGGCGATACGAAGAGCTTGAGTCAGATGATCTGCGTCGGGGAGACACGAGGCGGCCGGCGGCGAGCTTGTCTTGGTGGCAGCAATGGCGTGCGTGAAAATAAGAGAGAGAGCGGAGAGAAATGGCAAAAGGGGAAAGTGAGGAGAAGGCCGAAACCGGGGTGCCGACCCATGGTTTTGCCCATGCCGGGCCGACCAGGGGCCTCCCCGCCGGTGTACGGTCACCACGCGGCGCAGTGGCGCCGGACGGTCGGGCCCGCGCCGGAGGAAGAAGAGAAAGACGAGGCTGACAGGTGGGTTCCGGGGAGATTTTTCTTTTTTGTTGGTTTTCCAAAGTGCCTTCTCTTCATAATTTCATATCTTTATTTCTATACCACCACTGAGAAAACTAAAAATATGTACGTGTTCATAATGACTTGCTCTTAATTTGGAACTGAGTTTATACTCCAAATTGATTTCAAATTTGAACAGGAATTTTACCAATTGGGCATATTTTTGAGTATTTAGAGATTTATTTGGGGCACTTCTGCTTACGAAAAAAATTATGAAATTTTGTCCAAAATTTTATTTCACTTAGTACTATAACATATATTTTTGGTGATCATAGGTGTTATTCAGAAGTTATAACTTGCAGTTCAATGTCATTCAAATTTGAGCAAAATTCGGGCGAAAGGTTTCAAATTGCTCTCAAAATTTTTGGATGAACTCATTCTGTGTTGGCTTTGGTGCCTAGGATGCTAGAGTGACACCACGGGTGTCACAGCCCTCCCCCCTTAAAAAAATCTCATCCCGAGATTAAAACAGTTATTTGAGAGCAAGAGGGGGAAAAACCGAACCTTAAGTACAAAGCTAGGACTTCGGGATAATGAGTGTTTATAAACTCTTCTTGTTCCCAAGTAGCTTATCTGTCAAAGTGGTTACTCCATTGAACCTTGTAGGAAGTGATGGTCTTGTTTCTTGTTACGCGGTCTTTTTGATCGATAATCCGGACGGGGTGTTCGGAATGTGAAAGGTCTTCCTTCAATTGATCCATTCCTTGAATGATGATATCAGAGGGTGCCTTCAAACATTTTATGAGTTGTGATACATGGAATACATTGTGCATTCTGAATAGTTTTGCCGGTAATTGCAAACAATACTCAGCGGAACCATACTTTTCAATGATTTTGAACGGGCCTATGTAATGTGGTGCAAGCTTTCCTTGTATTCCAAATTGTTGCACGACTTTAGTAGGAGAGACATGCAAATACACAAGATCTCCTTTCTCAAATTCCAAGGGTCGACGTCTCTTATCTGCGTAGCTTATTTGACGAGATTGTGTCGCTTTCAAGTTGGCTTGAATGGCACGTGCTTTCTCCTCAGCTTGGATTACTAGATCAGGACCAAAGATAGTTCTCTCTCCGGATTCTGACCAGTTCGGAGGTGGACGACATGAGTGGCCATATAGTGGTTCAAACAGGGACATTTTTATGCTCTCTTGATAGCTATTATTGTACGAAAATTCTATGAAAGGTAGGTGTTCGTCCCAATTCTTCCCACTCGATAAAACACATGCTCTCAATATGTCTTCCAAGAATTGATTTACTCGTTCAGTTTGACCATCGCTTTGAGGGTGATATGCAGAACTTCGAATTAATGTGGTGTCTAAACAAGCATGCAAGTGCTCCCAGAAACTAGCAACAAACACGGCTCCTCCATCTGAAATAATGGTCTTGGGCACCCCGTGCAAGCATAGCACTCGAGAGATGTAGAGTTCGGCATATTTCTTAGGTCTATACTTGGTGCAGACGGGGATAAAGTGAGCAGACTTGGTTAATCTATCAATAATAACCCAAATAGAATCATGCTTATGAAAAAGGTAAGGGGCAATCCAACAATGAAATCCATAGATATGTCTTCCCACTTCCACTTAGGAATATTCAGTGGCTGCAATAAACTTGCTTTCTTCAAGTGATCGGCTTTGACACGCTGACAGGTGTTACACTCGGCCACGTATCATGCGATCTCACGCTTCATGCGATTCCACCAAAACTTTTCCTTTAATCCATGATACATCTTGTTGCAGTCAGGGTGGATAGAATACTTAGACAAATGTGCCTCATCCTTCGGAGTCGGGGGTGCCTCAGAGTCATGTCCTGAGTTCTCTTCATCTCCCTTAGCGGGTGGAGGGGCTACTTGGACTATTTGTTGTCCGAGCACATGCCTGAGGTGGTCCTCAAGTTGTATGATGGTCTCATGAAGCCATCCAATCTATTGTTGTGCTTGATCTAGCTGAGCTTGAAGTTGAAAAATCTGTTGGTGGTTTACTATAATGTCACGTTGGGCAAGCTGCTGCTGCACCTCGACGAGTTCATCCTCGGCTCCGAGGCGCTGGTCATCAACTAACTCCACCATTTCAGCGGACTCGCCAAGTTGCACACCCAACTCAAGAGCTTGGCCCGCAAGTTGGTGACCATTGACGGTTAAGGTTTGAACCATCCCTTCCAGTTTAGCGACACGCCCTTTGTGCAGCTGAGCATCAAGGTGTTCTTGGTCTCTGATTATGAGTTGCTTCTCCAACTCCTTGATGCGAGCGGCCATAGCGGCGTTCTCAACGATAGCCTTAGAAGTAGCCATCTGCGGGAATGAGTTAAAATCAGATCATGACTTTTGTGTTATCATAAAACATGCCAATTGATTCAGCATATTAAGATTACAAAAGGTGCAACTAAGTAAAAATTATTTAAAAATCATTTATCACATTTTGACCGATTCTACAACTATCCCTAAAATCTGTCTTTCTACTGACAATCTGCACAAAAATCCAAACTGCTCTTTATGGGTGCATAATCATTACTTTGGATTCATACCAATGTTTTAGAACATTTCCATAGCTTTTCAACGCCTACTCATACAGCCTCATAGTATCAGTGGTTTAGGAGTTTTGAATTTTTAGAGTTCTGGTTGACTGCTGATATCCTATTCTGGACAGAAAAAGGTTTGTCTTAAGATGGCTGCTAATTGCTAGTTTATGTGCTCCAAATCAAAAGTATTAGAACATGAAAGTTGTAGATAGTTTCATAACCTTCCAGGGAGTATTAGAACACCAAATTTGGTTCAGTAGTTTGAGAGTTATGCTTTTTTAAACTTGACTGAATTTTCTGAACCTTCAGTTTTCAGATTAGGTGTTAGTTTGTAATTTGAAATTTTTACATGGTTAAAACTCTTAACCAACATACTGGGAGATTATTTACATTCAATTGAGGTCAATTAGGGTCATTAGGCTCATTGAAAATTTTTACCTTTTATTTTTATTGATATGAGAAATGCACATATGAACGCAAACATGATTACATGATAATATGTCGTCCTAACGTCGTCACCAACATAAAAATTTGGTCAATAAAGTGATCATACGTGACCTCGGTGGCAAGCATGATCTCTCAACATTTGGTTAGTTGTTCGCTAACGAGCTAAATATTCGTGGTAAGCGTACCTGTAGAAAATAGATTTCAAAAATAGCACATCAAATTCAAAAGAAACGAGCCAAAAATAATCCCTTATTATCACCCCAAGGTCGGATACTGATGTTCGACGCAATCAGCCCGCGTTCACACCATTGTGCTAACTTTCCATGCTATTATCCACATGGCGGGACACATACCTACGTTGTTGATGCCATAGATACAAGTATTTAAACAAACAACCTCCTACAGTTAGCTTGCCACCTGAATCATAGCTAATAACACTCATAATAGGGCTTACTACTCGTACCTCACCGTAAGCGTAGGTTTTCGAAAATTAGTGTTTATTTGTGGTATTAATCCTGAGCTAGCTCTGGTACCAAGCTGTGACATCGCCACCTCAAAATAAGGGGTTAGTCAAGGATCGATACTCGGGTGACACTTGACAAAGTAAGAGTCCATCAATACACAAATAAACATAGAAAATAGAGTAAAATATGGAAATTAAGTCATTACAATTTAGGTTCAAATTTAGGATATAGAAAAGAGTTTTAAAGTTCAAAAATGAAGTCATAGCGGAAGCGAATGATCTCGATGATACATATCTTATAATAACTCATGGTAGCCCTTAACCATGAATCATTCATCGTGCTCCTCTAAAGTAGGAGAAACGGGAACCCACTCCATGGTCCATCCCTTTGGGGGTTCACCATCCCACTCTATGTGATTTCCACTCTCAGTGTGAATAACATGTGACATACCTGTATAAAAACTTAAACAACAAACCCTGAGCAACTAATACTTAGCAAGATTTACCCGTCAAACTGGCATGCTAAGGCCAACACCTAGCATGCAGGGGGCTGATCAGAGGTTGTTGGAATAGTTACAAAAACAGCACTAATACTTTGGTCCTTAGTTTTGTCATATTTTAGACAAATTAATAGGGTTCTTGCATAAAATAAATGTGGTGCAGCTATACTATAGCAATCATAGTTGAAATACAATTAATAAATACAGCAAATATATTAATCATTATTATTTCACCTTCTTACTACAATGGGACACAACAACAATATGACAGCGATCACAAGTGGTACTCAATAACCGCGAGGGATGGCGACTCGAATCGAGTTACATCCTATAGGAGAAACCCAAATACACGGCGTACGTACACTCCAAGGAGTCACGTACGACAACCTTTCGCGAGATACAACAGGGTTGATCCGAGTCCCACTTTTCCTGAGTACACGTCACCCCATGCGATCCTTCCGTCGAAGCAATCCATGGATAGCACATGCACTCTCCCTTCCAACACATACCCATATTCCACCATACCCGCTTCATCACCAGAAGAAGAGTAGGGTATCATTCAACCACTGCGGTAATCCAGCTACGTCGGTTTACTAGTGCCCATATCATTAGCATGCCCTTGGTACTGTTCAAACTTGCTCAACGGGGCCACACTCGAAACGGTTCCCAACCGACACAAACGGGGCTATGGCAACCAAGGTCCAACCTTGTCATCTCATCCTACACATGCACTTCCCCGTTCAGTCTCAATTTAATTCCTTTCTCAAGCTTAGGAGGGTAATAGTGATCAACTACCATATATCGAGTAATCCCCAGACTACTCGATGTTTGCTATCGAGACCCACAATTAAGCCTAGCATTTCTAACGAGGCTTGTACAACTATACTCTTACCCATAGGATTTATTTGGTCTACATGCATCTAGGCTTCAACCAATTTCTACACGTAATGCATAATACATGACACGCATACAGGTGATAGTAAATAAAAACTTTCAAAACATAGGAGTACATTGGGGCTTGCCTTGGCCCAGATCGTAGTTAGCACTCTCAGAAATATTTAACTAAGCTCCGGGCTCCTCCAGAACTCTCTCCACTTTCACGTTCCCGTCGTTGAGTCCTAAGGGATGAACTGCAATACAAGTAAGGATAGAGAGGAATTCATGGTACTTCCTCAACAAATGCATGCTATGATATGATGCTTGTATAAAGTATAGGGGTGCATTAGGAGATAATATTGATGACTCTTTATTTTTCTTTCATATAGTTTCGTATAATGAGAACGGACTTTATAGTGACAACGGTGCAACGGAGAAGTATGTTTAAACCATCTAGGTGAGCATACATGATGATCAGGGGCAAATCAATGTAATAAAAACTAAAATGACAAGAAGAAAAGTGTGCATGTAATTACCATACAAAGATACATTCTCATGTTAATTATATTCAAAATTTTTGCCATTACTAAAAACAAATTAATGTTATTATGGCTAAGCATGGATCTTGAAGATAAATGCCATTGAGAAAAATATATGTTGTGTAGGACAGTATGCAAGATGTTTATACCAAATCTCATGACGAGAATAGACACCAATATTTTCTATTAATTAAAATAGTGCAAACACTAAATTATTCATTATAGATAAAATAATTCGAATTTAAATATGCCTCTTGATGAGATGCATGTAAATGATGAATCTTACATGCATTTAAAATTTGAGATTTATATTATTATTTGTTAATTAGTTATGATTTTATGTCTATTTTCAATCATTAAATACATGTATAAATAAATAAGTATTTTTGGTGTGATTTATCAATTTTCTAAAATACTAGACAACCATATGAACCAAAAAAAAAATAATTTGCCCCTAAACTCGAAATATAACTTTAGTTATGGATTTTACAACCGCAATCTATTTACAGGCAGTATTTAAAGGCAAGAAAAAGAAAAAATACAAATAGGGGGCCAGTCAGATCTTAGCCACACTAATTGCCACACGGGGCTCAGCACACTCGATCCGGGCCAGACCAGCACCAGGTCGTGCTGGACCTCAGCAATGAAGGCCGTGGCTTGTCGTGCGCCTCGATGGAGTTGGCCGGAACTCAGCCATTGACGACGCGAGATACACCAACGCGAAGAGCTTGAGATGGCGAGCGTGAGGGGGGGTGACGTGAGGCGAGAATCTCACCGGAGTGGCTGGCGGCAAACGACGAACTTGGGAAATGGCTCTCGGTTTTCGAATTTTTGTGGTTTGCTCGGTGACATGCACGGGCCGAAATGGAGGTGCAAATGAAAGAGGAGGGCGATACGAAGAGCTTGAGTCAGATGATCTGCGCCGGGGAGACACGAGGCAGCCGGCGGCGAGCTCGCCTTGGTGGCAGCAATGGCGTGCGTGAAAATGAGAGAGAGAGCAGAGAGAAATGGCAAAAGGGGAAAGTGAGGAGAAGGCTGAAACCGGGGTGCCGACCCATGGTTTTGCCCACGCCGGGCCGACCAGGGACCTCCCCGCCGATGTACGGTCGCCATGCGGTGCAGTGGCGCCGGAGGGTCGGGCCCGCGCTGGAGGAAGAAGAGAGAGACGAGGCTGACAGGCAGGTTCTGCGGAGATTTTTCTTTTTCGTTGGTTTTCCAAAGTGCCTTCTCTTTATAATTTTATATCTTTTTTTCTATACCACCACTGAGAAAATTAAAAATATATACGTGTTCATAATGACTTACTCTTAATTTAAAAAATGAGTATATACTCCAAATTGATTTTAAATTTGGACAGGAATTTTACCAATTGGGCATGTTTTTGAGTATTTAGAGATTTATTTGGGGCACTTCTGCTTATGAAAAAATTATAGAATTTTGTCTAAAATTTTATTTCACTTAGTACTACAACATATATTTTTGGTGGTCATAGGTGTTATTCAAAAGTTATGACTTGCAGTTCAATGTCATTCAAATTTGAGCAAAATTCGTGCGAAAGATTTCAAATTACTCTCAAAATTTTTGGATGAACTCATTCTGTGGTTGCTTTGGTGCCTAGGATGCTAGAGTGACACCGTGGGTGTCACAAGAAGTACTAGGATAGGATATTGGATATCTTGAGAGTGCTAGTAAGAGTAACTTGAGCATCTATCCACATCTAAGGCTATGGTGTCCTTGAGGGTGTGATCTAGATTGTTACTCTAGGTCTATGGTGAGATCTAGACTGATTAGATATCGGTGATCGAGCCTATCATGATTGGTTGTGAAGTTGGTCATATATTTGTACACGGTTTGAGCCCGCCGTTGAAAGGGGAATCGCTAGTGAGCGCCCGTGTCGGCTCGGGGAGTCTGGCAAATTCTCGATGGAGGCGAGTTTGTACCTTGGTGGCAGCGGTAACAAAACCATGTCTTCACTCTGGGAGTGATTGCGGGTTCGCGTGCAAGAACTCCACTTGGTGGCGAGAGGGACTGGTACTCCGACAGGAGTGGTCCAACGAGGAGTAGGGGAAGGCGATATCCTTCCGAGACCTCAAAAAAAAATCATGAACATTCCTTTATCCTCTCCTTACTATGATGCTTTATCTTTCACATTTATATATATCATGCTATTCATGCTTGTGTGTTTGCCTTTCTCTAATTGATTACCTTGTAGACTTACATGAATAGGCTTCTTTACTTGCTAGTAGTGTTTAGCTTTCGCATTTGTTCACTAATATGTATAGGAGTTGCATTGGCTTGATTGATCACCCTTGTATATATCGTGTTACTCATGCTTGTGTGCTCTAGCTCGTTATCTTGTACCTTTGTATGAGTAGGCTCCTTTGCTACCTTGTTATGTGCTTCTACATGTCTTTTATTATTAGCTTGCATATGAGTTGCTTATTTTGTGTGATCTACTAGTATGCATATGATGTCTTTCCTCTCATAGGACTATCCTCTTGTTTGTGTGATCACCACTAGAATTGTTTAGGATTTGCTTGAGCGGAAGGTTTTAGGAATTGGCAAATTAGAAACATAGTTTGAGTTCCCGATCCACCCCCTCTCTCTCCCTCTAGGTCACTCGATCCTTTTAAGTGGTATCAGAGCCAAATACTTATTATAGGACTTAACTGCCTTGAGTAGTGATCGTATTGAGTTGGGATGTCATCACATTTGAGTCCGGGTCATGGTACAGTCGCTTGAAAAGCTACCTAAATGCAATGATTTTGGATGAGTTGATGGATACTCTTGTGGACTTTGCCAATCCATTTATCGATGATCATGTGTATGATGTTGATTGTGTGGATGAGCCTAGTTTCAGTGAGTGCCTAGATTCTTCTAATGATAATTTGATAGGTTGTTCTACTAGTGTGCCTAATGAGATGAATGATAATGATGTGTCTTTTGATCTTGCTTGCCCTTCTAGCATGACTAGTATTGATGATGTCTATGAGCCTTTTGTTGATCATGCTAGTGACTTGTTTGTTTGGGAGTTCTTTGCTTTTTATGCTAATAAAAATAAGGACTTACTTGACTCTCTTATTCGTTTGCAAGGTATTGTGGACAGAATTGGAGCAACTACTTTTGAGCTTCCCAAGATATTGGTTGTCGAGAAGATCCTCAACTTGCTCCCTAGTAGCAAGCTCCTCAACATCACCCTTGATCTTATCATGGACAACAATCTTTCTGTTGATGATGTGATCGGGTTACTCTTCATAGATGAGGAGATTACCGCAGGCTTGATGGGAAAGAAGACATTCAAGGCAAACAATGGAGCTTCTTTAAACAAAGGGAAAGAAGTAGCCTCAAGCTTAAATTTCTTTGATCCCTCCATAAGATTGCCTTGCAACAGCTTCTACAACCCCTTCGGATCAAGACCTACACTAAGTTCTTTATCAGGCACTTCATCAAGTTCTACCTCAAGTGTCATTCCAAGTTCTACTCCAAGCACTACGGGTAGACCTCACATTGGTGTGAGAGGAACGCCAACCACAATGCTTACACGATCATTTCAGATGATCAACCTCACTGCTACGGCTCTAGCGCCTCTACCTCCTCTACCACAAGATCAACTTTAGCATTTTTGTCGAGCTCAACAACATGATATTTTCTTTCAATTTGATGAATTTTTGAGAAATCCAAATGATGACCTTTGTGAGACTTTCTTGAGCATTTATGATCTTGTGTGCAGGATAAAATCCTTTCGAGGCCTATGGAGGATTCCACCACATGAGGTGATTGACAAGTACCTCCTACAAATCACAACTTCTGATAGGGGCTTCTTGCTTGAGGAGGTGATCAACAGAATGCACGAGCTCTCAATTGAGAGAGCAATGGAGATGATACTTGTGCTCCACTCACAAGTGGAACACGTGCTTGAGCATGTCACTAGTTGTTTTCTGTTACTCCCTGGAGACCTCATGGTGAGGTTGTCGTAGGGTACGGTGACCTAGGGAGGAGGAGAAGTGGTCAAAACTCAAGTGTTGTCGTTGACGTTACGGCAAGGTCGCCATAGGATACAGCGATAGGAGGAGTTGAAGTGGCCAGTTTCTACTACTCTCTGGAGACCTTACAGCGATGCTGCTATAGGGTATGGTGACCTAGAGGATGTGTGCTCAAAGAGGCATTGAAGATCAGAGGTTTCCATATGGTTGAGCGGAGGTCACCGTATTATATGGTGACTATACTCAGAGGTTGTCGTACTATACGGTGGTACAATACGGTGGTTGGCTCTGAGGTTCGTCAACTTTTTGGTAATGGCTAGTGGAGTAGTTGAAGACTATATATAGCTGTTGTTGGGGTCTTTTAGATCTCTCTTGACCATTTTGGATAGCTGGGCAAAGTTAGAGAGAGCCAAGAGGAGAAGAGGAGATACTAGAGCAAGGATTGGAGCTATATTTGAGTGTCTTGGAGAGCAACACAAGAGCATCCCGAGTCTCTAGCCTAGGAGGGGTTGTAGAGACAATTGGTGTTGTTACTCTTGGTCTATGGCAAGGACTAGGCCGGTTAGGTGTCGGTGATCGAGCCTATCATGTGAAGGCCGTGACAAGTCCGTACAAGGCTTGACCTCGCCTTTGAAAAGAGCATCATGAGAGAGCGCCCATGTGTGCACTTCAGGAGTGCAGCAAGTCCTTGAGGGAGGCAAGCTTATGCTCGAGAAGTCGAGGATTCGATGAGTAGTGGTCACGCAACCACGCCGTCACTCTGGGAGTAATACGAGCTTGTGTGCAAGGACTCCATGATTGGTGACGGGAGGGATCAATACTCTGGCGGGAGTCGATCCAATGAGGACTAGGGGGAGGCGCCATCCTCTCGATACCTCGGGCTAAAAGTCAATGAGCATTCTCTAAACCCTTTACTTACCGTTCTTAATTCCATATTTGTGTGGAAGTAGAGATAGGACTGCTATGTGGCTTTAGCTTATTGATTGTTCGGCTATGCTCTTAGTGCTTTTTGTTCTTGATCCTTGTGCAATTTGTGGCCTTTTATCTTGTCTCTAGTTTTTCCTTAGTAGACTTGTATGCATAGGACTCTTGCTAGCTAAGTGTGTTGATTGGTTGCTTGGCTTATTCACTAGCTTGCATAGGAGTTGTATTGGTGTGTGACACACTAGCATGTATAGGTTGTTGCTACCTTTCTAGGATCATATACCATGCTAGTGTGCTCTCTCTAGTATTGCATACGAGTTTAGAAGTTAGCAAAAAAGTTAGTTGTGTGAGTTCCCGATTCAACCCCTCCCCCCCCCCCTATTCTCGATCACTCGATCCTTACACATGGGCCAACCTCTAGACCCACAGCATGGCACAACTTGAAAACTCGATGACACGATAAAATAATAGGCCACAAGAGCAGCATTCCACATAGCCAGCCCATTACAACAATTTGAACCATAGAAATGGCATGCTCTCCCCAGTCTTCCTTGCTCTGTCTCCTCTCATTGCCCCTTGACAGCTCGGCACCTCCTATAGTCCCGCTCACCATAGTGCCACCCACAATGGCACACTGGCACACTGAGCTCTTCCTCGTGTTGCTCCGCCGCATGGCCACACCTTTGACCCAACCTCGCATCGCTCCACCCCTCATCATCTCCTCGCTCTATCACCGCTCCACTCGAGATCAAGGCCTACACAGTCGTGCCTGGCTTCACCTCTTCCTGTTCCCTCTCCATCCTCGGCCATTGAAGGGCGGCGTGGTGTGCACTGTCACTTCCTCCTCGGCGGCACAACCCATAGCAGACTATCGTACCATCAGGCTTGTGGGCCGATACGCAATGGTTCATGTCATTCCGGGCCTTGTCTCGTGCTACACTACCTAGGCCGAAGCATCATACATCATGGTCCATCTTGCCTTACCGGGCCATGTCTAAATGAGCCATCCTAGGCCATTTCGGCCAACCCATATGCCCAACTATAATTGTAACTTCTGAACTGAAACCAAAAGGAGTCGCATTCTAATTCAATTTTCTAGAGAGGAAAAAAATGTATGCACTATAAGACACGACAATTCAGTTGAGCAGACCAAATAGCGATCCACTATTTGCTTGTACAAATTTATATTAAATTATGATTTGAAGCATTGATGAGGCATATTAATAATTGATTGGGCATATTTAGTAGTATAATCTTGAACATGTGTGTATACTTGATCATAATTAATATCAAGTCAGACTGGGGGGAGGGGGGCACATGCCATGTACGCACAAAAATCATATTGGTGTGCCGTATATAAAAACATATATTTACTGACATATGAAACTTAACCTAATTGTACAAGATATAATAAAAGTTTACAAGATTATTTTAACACAAAAGAAACTGAAATAAAGAGGAACTCTAGGGATTATGTCACTAAATTAATCAGTAAGCATGTTCTCTTTGTACAAGCCCCATCCTCTCCCACAATGCCAACAATTTCTTTCTTGCAGTTGCAACCAAACCTGCATATTCATGTTTCCCCACTCTCACCCGTCACCTGCATGCATGTGCTGGATATAGAAAGGCCCCATCATACACATACATGATTATTGCACATTTACAATACTGAAGTGTTTATATTGACAATTTTACCTGCTTTAGTGACATACGAAACATACTTTTTAGTGACATATGAAACCTACTAATTGTGCAGGATATAGAAAAGCTCGCGAGACTTTGCAACACGAAAGAAATTGAATGAGCAGGTCACACAATCAAGAAATATCACAAGCTTCTGCAGTGTGGCATGCCCTCTTTTTCCCTTACAAATATACCCGAGTCCCTCTCCCTCCCCCTGTCCAGAACCGTTTATATCTTGCAACCAACCCTGCATATTCATTTTCTCGGCCTCTGGCCCTTTTCACTTGTTTGCATGTGCACTCGTGTGTAATTTCACTTCCTTCATTTGGGGGTTCATCGTTGTAATCTCTGAACTGAAGCGACAAGCAGTCCCCCCATTCTAATTCAAGTTTCCAGAAAGGACAAAAAAATGTGCAATTCTAAGACACGACGATTCCTCTGTAACAACAATCCCATGAATTTTTCACTCATCTCACCATAAGCACAAGGAATCCAGAAGCGCCACAACGATCACTATTGCCGCCGCCACGGCAACCTGCCAGAGGGTCACTGTTGTGAGAGCCCGTCGATGCGCGCTCGAGGCTTTGGGTATCCTATCGGGCAGCGCGCACTCCTCGCCGTCGAAGTAGACCCGCTTGGGAAACCCTTCCCCTTTGCCAATGTTGATGTTGGGCGCGTCCTTCCTCTTGAAGGAGATGATGGACTGCTGCTTCCCCGGAACCCTGGGGTCACCCGGCGTCTTCCCGTCGGTGATACCGTCGAGGTAGGCGAGGCCCGGCAGGCCCTGCATGAAGATGGTGTTGTCGAATGGCTTGTCCATCCTGGTGCCGTTGAAGGAGTAGACGTTCTCGTATCCGCTGAAGTGGTTGCCCACGGTGACGGCCGCGAACCAGTCCTTGAACGTGTAGTCCTGCCAGTTGAAGATGGTCATCCGCACGGACCAGCCGGACTTGTAGTTGTTGACGACGTGCCAGTTGATGGTGACGCCGCAGTTGTCGGCGCAGGGCATCGGGTTGGGCACCCGCCAGTGGTTGATCTTGGCCCAGGCCCGCGCCTTGGCCGTGCGGTTGTCGAAGGGCACCAGCAGGGCCTCGGGCGGGAGCAGCATGGCGCGGGCGTCGGGCTCGCACGTGGCGGTGTCGTTCCCGCAGCCGCAGGCGCACGTGTTGCAGGGCACCACGGAGTCGTTGTAGAAGGCGGAGAAGGAGACGCAGCACTTGGCGGCGCGCTTCTTGGGCCGGGTGATGTTGCATGCCACCTGCCACGACGCGACGGCGGGCG
Source organism: Eleusine coracana subsp. coracana (assembly GCA_032690845.1). Classification (NCBI taxonomy): domain Eukaryota; kingdom Viridiplantae; phylum Streptophyta; class Magnoliopsida; order Poales; family Poaceae; genus Eleusine; species Eleusine coracana. Next base: position 48,973,817 of record CM064430.1, read on the forward strand.
TGGTGGACATGAGGCCCGTCGGGTCCGGGAAGATCTGCGGGCTCACGCGGATGGGCTGCCCGCACACGTACTGCGGGTTCAGCTTCCCGGCGATCTTCCAGTTCTGAGGCGGGTACAGCGCCGTGCGGTTCAGGTCGGGGGGAACCTTGTACACCGTCATCTGGAACACGGCCCGTGACCTGGACGGGTCCATGGTGGGCGGCAGCAGCGTGCCGTTCTTGCAGCAGAAGGGCACGTTTCCGATGTCCTTGTCCTTCTCCCGTTCCGGCGGGAGGTCCACGATGATGGGCCGCTTCTCGCAGCTGTACACGGGGGTGAAGTCCATGTCCTTGTAGTAGCTGGCGGCGGGGCTGTAGATGCAGGCGGGTCCCTCCTTGTTGAGCGTGTAGGCCCCGCGCATGCCGTAGATGAACTCGTCCCGCTTCCACTCCCACGTGAGGTTCCAGTTGTCAAGGCGGCTGATGGGGCTCCAGTTGTTGATGGTCACCTGCGCCAGGTAGTTGTTCACGTTGGCCTGCAGCACGTCGTAGGCGAAGGTCAGGTCCGCCTTCTGCCGCGCCGCGTACCGGGTGCTGTTGGCCTTGGCCTTGGCTTTCAGCTTCGGGTCCTTGACGCAGCACGCGTACATGACGTTCTCCTTGTGGGTCGGGGCGGGGCAACGGAACCCGGACGGGTTCACCAGCTTGATGGTCTTGGGCATCGGTTTGCCGGGGGGCTTCACGCCGAACTGGGTGCCCGTGATCTCGATCTTGTTCTCGATCTGGGTCATGTCCCCGGCCGTGTCGATGGAGTTGAGGAGGTCGGCGAGAGGGTAGCCCGCGAAGGTGGCGCCGCCGGAGACGTTGGCGGGGTGGTCGGTGCCGTCGAGGAGCACGGCGCCGCCCACGGACACGAGGATCTCGCGGTGCTGGAACCCCACGAACAGCTGCCACGCCTTGAGGTCCTCGGTCATGGTGTTGAGCACCGACGCCGTCGCCTTGAACGCGTACGCCTGCGCCGTCGCGTTCTTCAGGTGAGGGTACTCCTTGGTGCGCTCCACGAACGTGTACGAAAGGAACGCGCCGTTGCACGACTCCTGCGCCTTGAACTGAGGCTTCTCCTCCTCTTCTTCATCGTCGCCGCCGCCTTTTCCACCATAGTCTTGCGCCACTGCGGCGGTGACGACGAAGGCCAAGATCAACACCACGAGGAGCGTCGTCCACCGCCGCCAGGGCGGCATCGACGCTTCCATCATTATTATGTTGATTCTCGACCGACCACCGTTCTTCTGGCTCCCGATCAATCTCGGTCTCCACCAGGGAACAACGACGCCGATCGAGCTTGGAGCGAGGCGAGTACGAGGCTCGCTCGATCGATCGACGGGGAGGCCACCAGGCGTCGTGGGAAAGCAAATGCGTTCCAACGGAGGATGAGGTGCGACAAGGTATAATTAGGCATGCAGCGTTTGTGCCAACTTGCTAAAATTGACGAGCTTCTCCCCGTGCGCGTGCGCTGCTTTCGATGGTTGTCAACGCTTGTGGTTGCGTTGCGTTGTCTGCTGGAGGAAAAGGGGAGACCGTGTCAAATGGCCGCATTTGGGCACCGGGATTGGCGCGGGAACGGTTCACATTACAGCGGATATATAGAGGCGCCAAGATTCTAAATAAGTATAATTATTTTTTCATATTTTCTAGCTTTCAATCAGCTGAAAGCTTTCGGTCAATAGTTTGTTATTTTTTATTTTAATTTTTTTTATAGAATTATTTGTATAATAATTATAAACCATTGGATCTAGATCTAATGGCTCAAGAAGGCAGTGGCGGAGCTAGGATTTTAAGTCTGAGTATGCCGAGACAGTATTTTAATGATCAATTTGGTAAGTAATTTTAAAATTTATCATAATAATTTTGTATATTAAACATATAATAACTATATAAAATCAAGATAACATGTTTAAAATCTAATGATAAGTATATATTAAAAATCACTCAATTTACTTCAGAAGAAGAATAATTCTTATATCAAATCTTAAATGTATACAAAAGGAGATTGCATGATTACTTCTGCTCACTGAAAACAAAGAGGATGAAGAGGATGAAGTACCTTCGTTCTCGTTGCGGCAGTTTTGGAAATAGGGATGAAATGTCTTCGTTCCTCTTGGGTTCAACTCTGCTTTAATAAACTAGTACAAGATAAAATTAACTGAAAATTAAATCACTTTGAACATGATCTCCATGTCCATATATATAATAAGATCAAAGTTTCACGCCTAACAGTTCAACACAGGATTAACACTAACCGTTGCCCGCCATTATACCAGTCAATCAACATACGATCTGGCTGTGAGGTTGAGCGCCGGCATGTGACCAGCCGATGACTTCAGTCCTTTGACGGCTGATCGAAGTGCCCAAACCGGCAAAGCCTCTGCTCATGGACCAAGGGTCAGCTGCTGCCGTTAGCATCGATTGTCAACTGCTGCAATCGAGCGACGACAGGGCACACGAAGAAGTCAGCGGAACAGAGCAGCGATGACTACGAATCGGGGAATCGGACGATAATGTCGGGTTTTCACGGGCAGGCGGCGTTGATTACTCGATCCGATCGTGTTTTTCTCATTTTGTTTCTGTGCAGTTAAGGGCTGGGCTGGGCTTTGGGCCAAATCTGCAGGGTATGCCATGGCCCACCCGGCATACCCAGTAGCTCCATCCCTGTCAGAAGGTGACTGAAAGTTCCTCCAACTTTCAGACAGCTGAAGTCCCTGTAAGAAGGTGACTGAAAGTTCCTCCAACTTTCAGGCAACTGAAAATTAGCAAGTCCCTTATTTTTCTGTTCAAAATTAGAAAGCACATCTCGAAACCTCCCCGCATGGCTTCTTACATCAAAACATGTTCATTTTTTAGCTCTCGTGCCATCAATAGTATAATTCAACACTAGCGTGTGGTGAACCTTTGGCTGGATTTGCAGTATGTCACATAGACTGCAGATCAAGTTTGGAGGCCGGTCCCAATACTAAAAAATAACATATGCTGCTTATTGTGTCAAATAGAGAATCCCATCAGCTTTAACACCGTCTTTTGCCTCAAGAACTCTCTCTAATCCATCAATATGAAGATCCATGAAGTGAACATCCCAATACTAAAAAATAACATATGCTGCATATTGTGTCAAATAGAGAATCCATCAGCTTTAACACCGTCTTTTGCCTCAAGAACTCTCTCTAATCCATCAATATGAAGATCCATGAAGTGAACAAAATTGTGGTGTGGCCGGGGAGGGGGGGGGGCTCTGCCTCCTACTAGATCTACCGATGCTTGTCAACTAAGTGCTATAATCAATCTAATCTACAGAGCCAAAAATGAAGTAGGTCAGGTATGATCAAACTATGTCATGAGCAAAGTTCTTCATCATCTTCACCCTCATCGTAGCTGATGCAACCTGATCCAACTTAGGTATCATCCTTCAGTGCCAACGCCTTGAGCACCGTCTTGGTCTTCACTATCTCCGCGCCTCTACCGTCATTGAAGTTTTGTTGGATGGGCGACACCGGTCATATCTAGCCAGTGGCGGAGCTAGAGCTCAAGTGATGCGGGTGCACAACTTGATGTAGAGTTGTCTAGCCTTGTATTTATAGTTAGGTGGGTGCATAATTATGTTCGTAGGCGGTGCATATGCAGTGAATATTTGATGTGCATAGGTAAAGTTTTTTCTTTTGGGTGTGACCGCACCCGCTGCTTTCAACATAGCTCTACCCCTGTATCTGGGCGACCGATAGTCTTTGCTTCTTCGAGTTGGCTGTCTCCATCGAGGCAATCCATCATGCGCGCTAACCTTGGTGCAGCCACATGAGCTCCATGTGGTGAGGAAATTGAGGGAATGAGAGAGGGATCGTCCGAGAAGGGAAAGAAAGAGGGTAAGGAGTGGGAGTGGCAGCATGAAGGGGGATTAGTGTTACACTGCCCTAACATCCTCCTATTATAGCCCATAGCGAAAGTTAGTGACAGGCCACGTGCATGTCCTACTATCTTTGGCTTTGCTACTATGTGACGACATCTGCTAGCATCAGAATCAGGGACTAATTTAGTTGTGGGTTTTGATATGTCTGTAACTAAGCTTCTTTTGCCTTTTTATCGCTAGAAATGATTTTTTTTCTAGTAATGTGAGCTCTTTTCTTCTTAATCTTTCGGTTATGGAAACAAATATAAGCTCCTAAATTTATTGAATTTGGCTATCCTCAGATATGGGCAATCCATTCGTTGACATATCCTGGCCAGGTGCTTAGTGGCACATAAAGATAATTTTATTTCATCAAACAAATCAAAGTGTCCCAGTCTCTACATCATGAAATGTATGTGACTGTAAATTATTATAAATTTGCACTATAGGGTAGACTCCGTCACCCACATAATACACACATAAAACAACCACACAAAAGGGTTGAGATATAACAAAGAGGTTTATCATAAACTTAGTCTATTGCTAAATCTCCATCCATGTCTAGCGAAAATCTCTATAGTCAAAGTTTCTAAGAGAAGACATGCCTTTCGCATTATCCCACGTTTATCCTCCTTCTGAAACAATGACCATGTCCTTATCCAGTGAGAGCCCATATATATCACCTGCATAAAAGAGATATTTGATACTTTATCAAAAATAATATTGTTATACGGCTTAACCATATTGTCCAACATATGGCGCCCACCCCCACAAGTACTAAGAGTCATCTAGTTTCTGTTAAATTATCTAACTAATCTCCAAACATGTGGGTTATATCAACAGGGGGTCCTAGACCAAAAGTTAATTGAACCACTCGCCAAATAAACTTAGAAAGAACACAATCAAAAAAAAGATGTTGCATAGTCTCATTGCTATTACAGAAACAATATTTTTCACTACCATGCCAATTCCTTTTAACTAGGTTGTCTTTGATGAGAGTGACTCCTCTATACAGAAACCAAATGAAAATCTATATTTTTAAAGGTATCTTAATTTTTCATAAGTATCTATTATGAGGCAAGATATGTGAATTTAACATTGCAATGTATATTGAGTTAATCGAAAACTTTTCACTGGAATTTAGAGACCATCTAAAGATATCCGGTTCATTATTTAAATGTATATTTGCAATGTGTAACACTAAACTATGCCACAAACGGAGATTTTGGTCAACTAAAGATCTCCGAAATGAGATATTTAAAGGAATTATACTTATTATATTGGATACGGTGTCTTCCTTCCTTCTGACTATATTATACAAATTTGAGAATTGTTCTCTTAAATTAGTTGCGCCTAGTCATTTGTCCTCCCAAAATCTAATATGTTAGCCATCTCGTACCATAAAATTCCCATAGCTTAGGAATTGGTTTTTTGACATTCATAAGACCTGATCAGAAATGTGAATCATCAGGCTTTCTATCTACTTGAGTAAGTGTCTTGCTATCCAAATATTTGTTTCTAAGAACTTGTTACCATGCCCTATCTTTATTAATTAGCTTGAAAAGCCACTTACTAAGGAGGCATTTATTCTGGATTTCTAAGTCCAGAACACCCAAACCACCTTGTTCTTTTGGTCTACATATAATATTCCACTTAGCGAGCCTATACTTGTTTTTATGATTATCTTCTTACCAAAAAAAATCTGGATCTATAAAAGTCTAATTTTTCCAATATGCCTTTCGGTATTTCAAAGAAAGATAACATAAAAAGTGCAATACTACTAAGAACAGAGTTTATTAATACTAAGTGGCCACCATAGGACAATAATCTTCCTTTCCAATAACTTAGTCTTTTTTCAAATTTCTCTTCTATCATTTTCCAATCTGAATTACTAATTCTTTTGTGGTGCATCGGTATACCTAGATACCGGAATGGATATTTGCCCATTCCACAATAAAAAAGTTCTGTATAGTGACTCTCCCACTCTTTTGCTTCACCATAGCAAAATAATTCACTCTTATGAAAGTTAATTTTTAATCCCAATAGCTGTTCAAAAGCACAAAGTATTAACTTCATATTTTTTGCTTGTTCGAGATTATGATCCATAAAAAGAATTGTATCATCTGCACATTGCAAAATAGAGAGTCCACCATCTACAAGGTGTGGCACTAGACCACTGATCTGCCCGTCCTCTTTTACTCTATTGATTAGTGACAAGCATGTCTGCTATCAAATTAAAGAGCAAAGGGGATAACGGATCACCTTGTCCTAGGCCTTTCTTAGTTTGAAAATAATGTCCTATGTCATCGTTCACCTTTATACTAACACTTCCTTTACTTATAAATTGATTAATCCCCTGACATCATTTTTCTGAGAATCCTTTCATTCTTAATGTTTGTTGAAGAAAAGACCAATTTACTATATCATATGATTTCTCAAAATCTATATTTAAAATAACATTGTTCATCTTTTTCCTATGAAGCTCATGGATAGGCTCATGTAAAATAATTACTCCCTCCATGATGTTTCTTTCAGTCATGAATGCTATTTGTGATGGACTAATTAATTTTTCAACAATTCCTGTAATCCTATTAACAGCCACCTTGGTAAATATTTTAAAACTTATATTTAGTAGACAAATAGGACAAAATTTCTTTATATGTGTCGCCTCCTTTTGTTTTGGTAGCAATGTTATGACTCCAAAATTTAGACTGAAAAGATTGAATTTTCCATTATGAAACTCTTTGAATAAAGACATAAGATCTCCTTTGATAACTTCCCAGAAAACTTGATAAAATTCAGCTGGGAATCCATCCGGACCAGGCGCTTTATTGTGTTTCATTTGAAAAATTGCTTCTTTTATCTCTTGCTCAGTAAAATGCGTAATAAGTTTTTCATTATCTCTAGCCGAAATCTGTAGTATGTCATCACTCCTACTTTCATCCATATTAAAATCACCATACTCACTTGGACCAAAGAGTCCTTTATAGTATTGCGTGATGTATGATTTCAATTGTTCATCTTCCCTAATTATCTGACCATTATCTTCAAGCTGAAAAATAGTGGCACATGATGTGTCTATCACTTGTCGTTACTTGATTTTAAGATCTATTCTCCCAACTTGATCATGCAAGCGTTAAAGAAAAATGTGAGTATTCATGTATCATGTATATGAGCATTTGTATATTGTGGTTTAATAAATAAGTTGTCAAACTAAAAACTATTATTTTGTTTGTACAGGCTGTGAGCTGTGACTAATATTTAATAATCTGGCTGTGATATTTTATTGGTGGTGGTTCTGCGCTAATTCATTGGCCCGCCGGCCCAAGCCCCAGGAAGCAAAGAAAGCAAGCCGAATTGTGTAGGTGGGCTAACCATGGGTCCATTTACACGAAGTTCAGGCATATTTGGGCTAAGATGATCAAGCCGCCTTTCAATTTCTGGCGGCGTGTTGTTTTTCCTTTTTCCCTCTTTATTATACGATCCCATGTATTCCCCGTATTGCAGCCCTTGCAGACAACATGAAACGGTTGCTTCATTACGCGAGCAAGCTTTCCTCCCCATGCTATTCGTCTTGGAAAGCGTCTCCTTCAACTGAACGGTGTGTCAGTATCCTATTCTTCTCAGTTCTCAACGTAAGCGAAGACTCGCCTGCACAATTTTGTCCGTTATATGAAAAAGAACCGCACGATATATCTTTGCAGCATTACTGGGAGATACTATAGCTCAATTCTCAGCTTCCAAGTTACAGCTTTTTAGGGGGAGCATACAACATAGGTTCATCAGTGAGTACCTACGGACGATATATATCTTCTCGTTAAGAAAAATAATGAAAATTAGCCACGCAACACTCGCTATTTAATCTAATTTGCTTGCGTAGGGGAGATTCACGGATGGGTCAACTGTTATTTATTCCTGCATATTTCCTTCCTTTCAGGCGACTGAAAGTTGTCAAAAGTTTCAGTCACTTAAAAAATAGTTGAAGTTGTAATTGATTTATACTAATATTTATTTTTATAGGATTATATGTATCAGTAAGAGAAGGAAACAAATCTGTTGATGTATAAACTATAGAGAAAATTGTTTTTTTATAAACCGTTGGATCTGGATCGAAGATTCAAAATAGTGATTGAAAGTTAGACAAACTTTCAACTGACTGAAAATGAGCAAGAACCTTATTCTTGTCCCTCTTTTATCTCCCTAGTTGCTCATGAAGACCAAGGCTTCCCTGAAGCAAATATTTTACTAAAGTTCTGGTCGCAAGTCAGCCAGCGCCATCGTGGACAAGATGAAGAATATCAAACCCAAAAGCGGACGGGTTACATCAGAAAATCATTTTTAATTCATGTTTTCTAACTTTCAGCTGATTGAAAGCTTTCAATTAATAGTTTGTTCTTTTGAGTTTTGATTTTTCTTTTGTAGGATTATTTATATAATAATTATAAATCATTGGATCTAGATCTAATGACTTAAAAAAGTGATTGAAAATTACTCCAATTTTCAGTCAGCTGAAAATTAGCAAGTTCCTTTTTAATTACCATGCACATTTTGATGCAAAAAGCATGCTAGGAAAATTGATCTTTCTTTTTTCAAAAAAAAGTTTGATATTTTAATTCCTGACAAGGCACGAGGGTGAATACGCAAAAGCTTGCAGCCGCACCGCAATCAAGTGAATGAAGAAGATCCCTCGGCGGTCCGAAACCCGCACGATGGAGGCAAATTCCGTGTCAAATGGCTCCGTAGCACTGGACGGGAGGCAAAAAGCCGAGGCGACCGCGTGGCTTTTGCACGCAGCCTCTTCTGCCGCGCGGGCCCGGAACCCGTTCCACCACTTCCCGACGCGGCCGACATCAATCACTCGTTCGTGTGTCGTGCCAGTGCCGCCCCCAGCTTACCCGGACGGCGGTGGAGAAAATTATTGGCGCAGGTGCGCTGCCCCGGGCGTGGTGGTTAAAATGGAAAGCACGTTGCTGTACGAACAACAGTGTCGCCACGTGATCGCGTGTCATTCTTGAGGCTTAAACTAATCTCCTTCCTCGATCGCTGTCACGCGTCTTTTGTTCAGTTTTGTAATCTCCGGCGTACGTGTTGTCGTTCGTCTACACATGGTGGGAATTCCATTGCAGGCGGAGTATATTGCTTGTTTATACAGGACCTAAACAGGAGCCGCTACTTTTGGGGGTTATACTGCATGATTTAGGCGTTTCTTTTTCTAATTGATTTTTGGAGGTCCATCGATGGCTGTGAGCGATGCGTATTGAGCACTGTTGGAATCGTATTACTTTAACAAACTCCACGTAGATTAGCAGTAGAGCGTCGCAATCATTATCCTTAGCAAGCAATGATGCCGCATCTCCACTTTGGTCTTTGGATTAGAAAAATCGAGATGGTGACTCGAGGGACGAATACCGTAATATCGTTGTTTTAGTGTCATCATTTCCTTGAACTGAGAAACATGCTTTGGGGAAAGTTTTAAGTGTGGATGTATTTAGGGTCACCCTTTGGCATTGATTACAACGGTTTTTAAATATGCACATTTACATAAAGTGGATGATGGGCAACCAAAGCTAACCTCAGTTCAGTACACGTACACATAAAGTCAAAGCAAAAATTATGACAACTCAACACGATGTAATTCTCCGCAAATACGAGGGGTGGCGTGCAAAATACTAGTAGGCCGCACCCGTTGGACCGTCAGTTGTTCGAAGCAAAGCAAGTCATCATCATCAGTGTGACACATAAATCAAGCGACCCACCCACCGTGCTCCACCACCGACGCCGGCGCGCAAGCACGATGACCTCGCCGGAGGCGGATACCTCTCCGCCGTCGACGCCCACCACCTCCGCCTCCTGCCCCACCCCGCGCCCTCTGCCGGCTTCCACCGCCGTGTCGCCGCCGACCATGAGCCCGGACCTTCTCCGCGCGGCGCGCGCGGGCGACGAGCGCCGCCTCGTGAAGGCGCTCCTCGCGGACGCGTCCGCCCAGGACATGGAGTCCGCCGCCACGGCGGGGGGAAACACGCTACTCCACGTGGCGGCCTCCGGCGGGCACGCGGACCTCGCGTCGCTGCTGCTCCGCCGCGCCCCGCGCCTCCTCGCCGCTCGCAACGCCGCGCTCGACACCCCGCTCCACCTCGCCGCCCGCGCTGGGGCCCACAAGGTCGTCGCCCTCCTCGTCGCCTCTTCCTCCTCCTCATCCTCCCCCTCGTCCTCCTCGCTGCGCGCCGTGACCCGGGCCACCAACAGGCGCGGCGAGACGGCGCTGCACGACGCCGTGCGGGGCGCCCACGAGGCCGCGGCGCGGGCGCTGGCCGCCGCGGACCCGGGGCTCGTGGGCCTCTGCGGCGGCGCCGGGGAGTCGCCTCTGTACATGGCGGCGGCGGCCGGGTCCCTGGGTATGCTGCGCGTGCTACTGAGGGAGTACAAGAACGCGGAGGAGGAGGATGAGGACGAAGTGCCCGCATCGAGTTCGTTCACAGGTCCGGGAGGCCGCACGGTGCTGCACGCTGCCGTGCTCTCTAGCAACGGTGAGTTCTCCGTTTCTCTGTTCGAGATGAATCAATGCATAAAACTGTACATGGATCCAAGGGGTCAGATTTAGGTTGTTATTGGGAATTCAGGGACTGGGGGCAGATTGCAGAAGCTAAGTAATTAATTCTTCTTTGGTTGCAAATGATTGAACTAATGAGTCGCTAAATAACTCAATTGAATCTAGAGGTTATGATGTCACTGCTTCTGTAGTAGTAATTGATAGAACCAGTTGATTAATGTCTTTGTCCGATGTATTGATTCAATAGTGTAAGCTAATGATAGCTATTCATGTTTGGGCTTGCTTTGACAGCACGGAGCGAGTAGGTAGCATAACCTGATGAGTAAAAGTACATTGTAGGAGTGGATCAAGTGCTGGTGGGCACTTCGTGCTTCCCGAGTTACAGGTGTCTGACACGAATGCTTCTGGTACACATTGGAATTTTGGTCGATACTTAAAAAAAGACAGGCTGTCCTAATCTACATCACATGTGAATCATGAGACAAAAGATAAAAGAGGCACATGTGGAAAGAATCTTATTGAAAAAGGCATGTATGCAGTATGTTCAATTTGGACATCTGAAAATATTGCCTGTCTATCTCGCCTAGGTTCAGACCCACATAGTTAACGTGAGCAAACTTGGACCGCCCGGAATATGGACTAGGAGTGGCAATATCTTCTATGACATTTATCTGAAAATTATGTCCTTCATTAGCATGACAAAGTGCTTTTTGAATCTTACATGCTGAAAGCAACGTGATTAGTGCAAATGAGCCTAGATCACTGGGTCTAGTACTTTTAAATTTCGTTTTTTTTCTCTTCAACATCGTAATTCACTTTGCTTTGGAACCATGTTTCCTTTCATACCGTTATTTAGCCAAAAGAGAGTACGTGTATTTCAGCATTATCCCTCAAGAAAAATCTTGTATTGTCAGAGCAATAGTAACAGTTCGATACAAAAATCTCATATTGTCACACGCTGGTGCAGACCCTAAAATTCATATGACAGTTTGATGTATTCTTAACAACTAATAAAAGATGACTGTCACTGACCTTGAGTTGACATTACTAGATAGGGGTGAATCAAGAAGAATTGGAGGTTGGAAGGTCTGTGCTCGTGCTTAATTATAGTCTAGGCAGAAATCAGTATCTATAGCTTGGTTCTAATTAAAGAAATGTGCTTTGGCTTCACAGGGATGAGATGCTATTAGTCACTCCATTTCATGATTTAGACCCACTATCAACTGTAGTCTATTGATTTAATGCAATTGAAATTTTTACTGAAGTTTTCTTAGTAACAGAAATGACACAGGAATTGCTGAAGTGGAACCCAACTCTTCTGAAAGAAGTTGATGATTCAGCCAGCACTCCTCTTCACTACGTTGCATCTGTTGGAAATATTTCCACATTGAAGCTGTTACTGCGCCGTGATACTTCTACCGCATATGTCATGGATTCAAATGGTTCATTTCCTGTGCATATTGCTGCTAAAATGGGATATGGTCATCTCATCTATGAACTCTGCAGATACTGCCCAGATTGTGATGAATTGCTTGACAGCAGAGGAAGAAATTTCCTACATATTGCTGTGGCGCATAAGAAATGGAAAGTTGTTTGGCAGTTTTGTGGTACCGCAGAGTTAGGGAGAATGGCCAATGTCATGGATTCAGAAGGGAACACACCTTTGCATCTTGCTGTCAAGAATGCAGACCAGATGATTGTGAGCCTACTGATCGCAACAAAAGGTGTACTGCCAAATATAGTGAACGACCAAGGCCTCACTGCCTTAGATCTTGCAGTACTGGCTACTGACAAAGGGATTAGTTATACACTGGTAATGACATTTGTTTTGCACATTTTTGGTTTGCACCAAAATTCCTTCCATATTTTAGCTTCCATAATTTTGTTTCCTGAAATGTTGATTGTCTTCTGGTAGAATCCACAGGTCATTATACTCCGTTGTTTGGCGTGGACTGGAGCTGTCCTAAGTCCTCGTCGCCTGGATCATTTCATAGACGAGTTCAGCATTGGAAAGTTATCTGGAAACGAGCTCAAGAAATTCACCAACATTGCTCAGAACTTAATTGTTGGCTCCGTGCTTGTCTCAACAGTCACATTTACAGCGGTTTTCACTCTTCCTGGTGGCTACATATCTGATGGACATCCACATGCTGGTGCACCAATTCTGTCGCACAGATATACCTTCAAGGCATTTGTTATGGCAAACACTCTCGCATTTGTTGGCTCCACATTGTCCACTATCTGGCTCACTTATGCTGGATCAGAGCATGTCCATCCAGTGCTTCGTGCAATCTACATGTTCCTCTCTGTGATTTCGATGGAGCAGGCGACACGAAGTATGGTTATAGGATTCGCATTGGGAGCATATGTTGTTTTGAGTCCGGTTAGTGATCGCATTGCCATTACAGTATGCTTGTCTACCTTCATGACCCTCTTGCTTCGCAACCCATCTAGTTGGCAGCTAGGATTCCTGGTCATGCCGATAAAGAGGCGATTGGGATGGAGAGGAGCCTTTAAAACTCACTTACCTGAAGAAACAAGGAGTCGTCTTACCGTCGGTGTTGGCTCTAATTTTGCTCGTCTGTTCATGCGAAGGATGCTAGGAATGGTATTTACTTATAGCTTTATCTTTCTGTTAGCATTGCTATGAAAGCTCCAATAGCATGCCATGGTGTAACATTCACATTTATTGAAAGAGCTGCATGTAAAGTTATACAGGTTGTATGATGCTACCCTCGCCTCCTTCCTGAACTCAATGTTTTTGAGTGCTTGGTTGGGTTGTGCGCTAAGTTACCCTGCCAGTTTTTTATAAGGGTAAAATGTATGGCCGGTCCTCCAAACTTGTTTTGGGGCGTGTCATCTAAGGTCCCCAAACTCCTAATTTGCACTTATTGATCCTTTAACTTGCTAAGTAGTTCATTCAGTCCTAATCTCTCTAGTTAGCACTGATTCACCTAAATAATATAGTTGTGATATTTATGTATTTAATTTTAACGACATCATCACTTGTATTAGTCTTTGTCCCGCCAAAAAATACAAAAGAAAAATTAAACGAACTATTTATGCGCCCTTAAAATTTCATAACATTTTAGTTTGATATGATCTTTCAACTTTAGTTAGGACTCCATCCGTTCTAAAATAATTAGCACTTTAGCTCTCTTCAGTTTTTTTTCAAAATAATTGACATTCTCACTTTCTCATGTATATTTCTCTCTTCCCAATATATCACTATCTCTTTCTTCCTCATTTTCTTCTGTAGACCTACATTTTATACTTCTACTTGATTTCCGTGTCAAATTTTAAAATACCAATTAAAATGGGACAGAGGGAGTATGAGCTTGATTCTTACACAAATGATGAATTTGTACAGTTAAGGCATGACAATGAAGACCTTAAATTGCAGATATGTGCTAATTGTGATGATTTAGATCTTGAGTGAACACTTAGTAAGTTTAGAGGTTTAATGTGCAAATTGAAAGTTAAGATCTAGATGACACCTACACACAAGTTTAAGGACCGACTATGTACGTTATGCTTTTGATAACCTTGGTCTCAAAGTAAAGGATAACCAAAGTAAGAGTGGGCAGAGATAGCCAGACCTACCTATCTCAAAGAAAGGTGCAGAATTGGCGTGCCAAGATTTAATCATTCTTCTTGAACACCATGATTTAGCATAAGGTGAGCAAGAATCTTGCCATATTTTAGCACCAATAACAGACCAACAGCAGGTATGCGCATTAACATTAGTAAGGTACGCTTTGTCTAGCAAATCAACCATGCCACAGACTTTTCAAGAAATGAATTAGAAGGCGGGTTGCATTTCTGAAACATATACTTGCGCGAAATTGAATAACTATTTAACAATTACCGAGAGAAAAGTTAACACTCTGAAAGCAGCTAAACGGTCGGCGCCATTTTGCAACTCCACTTAACTTCAAGCTAAACTAAATGTGCTCTTGGACTGGACGAAGAGGTTGCTGAAGAAAATTCTGGCGGTGCAGCTCTTTAAAAAAAGGGGTTGTTGCGTTTCTACTTCTAGCCTGTTAAAAAAAGGGCAAACGGCTCCTTCGTGTTCAAATCGTAGGGATAAAATCGTAAGATTAAAAAATGGGGGTTAAAAATGCACTAGGAGGCCAGGCTAAGAGTAGAAACGCAATAGTCCTAAAAAGATGAAGGTCACAGCTGGTTATGTGGTAAAATTTTGATTCGATAAATTTAAATTTTCTTTCAACTAGGCACACATCTATCACTCACTTCGTCCATGCTACAAATTCGCAAAGTTGAGAGGTCCAACAAGGTCCAGTTGGATTGGACCAAACATACTAATGCGGAGGAGCACGACAAGGACATGTGACCTGCTTGTGAGTAAAGCTGTCTAAACGGGCTGGGACTAGTGGGCCGACATGAAGCCCTGAAAAAAGCCCGGCACGAGCACAACACGACCCGTTGAATTTAAGGCTCGTGCCAGCATGACCCTATGGTATGGGTCGTGCTTGGGCCGAGGAAGCGGCCTGAAGGCCGGCCCGACATGTCATGTTTAAAAGGCTAGCCCACTTCAGCCCGCTAAATGCCCATGAAGGCACGACCCACTCCATAGTCCCCACCCGGCGACCCCCGAGGCCCTGACAAAGTATAAAATGACCCTGCCTCCATCAATAATCCTAGCTGGCTCCCATTTTCTTCCCCCTGTCCGCTGCACTATGCACCACACTGCAAACCTTAGATTGAGCCGCCTCCCATTGCTTCCCCTTCTCATGTATTTCACACCAGATCTAGGACGCAGGCCGTCGTCTGACGAGCTCTCCGTCGGTCAGCCGACTTGGCGCTGTTCGTCGTGAACTCATGATTTCTCATCTCGTATCGAGCGGTGAGGCATTGCGTACCGCGCACAACCTCCTCTACGGCGCTACCCCGTCTAGGAGCCAGGCATGGTGTATGACGACGGCTGATCTGGCATGGGGTACGGTGACGATTGATCCGGATGCTGCGATGGTGGGCTCAGCTACTCCGACTTTAGCCACGACGACGACAACACCTTAGACTAACAAGCCTCCTCCGCCTCCTCCTACAGGCACGCTTCCACCGGCTACGAACTTCGACTCCAGCCCACTGAACATCGACTCCAGTTCGAGGACTCCAGCAACGCCCAGTATTGCGAGCACGAGCACAACATCACACAAATGTGGCAGAAAGTCAACATCAGAGGCGTGGAATGATTTCACGCCGCTCTTCAAGGACGTCATGACTTTCAAGTGAGGTACACCAGCATCTATAAACACTACAAAGCTCAACTTACTGTTAGATCTGGTGGTGGTACTGGTCACTTGCTCCGGCACCGTGCTGCTTGCTTGGCTAAAGCTGAACGTGCTAATAGGACCTAGACCATGCTTAGATATAATTCAGATGAATTCGTGTGTTCATGGGATTATGATGCTAAAATTGCTCGTTCTGAACTTTGTCGCTTGATTGTTGTGTTGGATCTTCCTCTTGATTTTGGTGCTTCTGATGCATTTCAATGCTACATTAAGGTAGCTCATAACCCTAGATTTGTAGGTATTTCTTGATAGACAACTACTAGAGACTTTCATAAGTGTTTCAATGAACATCATACTAAACTTATGGAGTATTTGCAAAATAGTGTGTCATCTATTGTTCTTACATTTGATATTTGATCTGGCAAAGCTAAGGAGGATTACCTTAGTGTCATTACTCATTTTGTTAACTTTGATTGAGTGCTTGAGAAAAGGGTACTTGTTATGAGACTGATTGATGTTTCTCATTCTGGTCTTAACATTGTTGAGAGGATTGAAACTATGATTTTTTAATATGGTTTGACTGATAAAGTCTTTTCTGTTACTCTTGACAATGCCTCTGCTAATGGTAATGCTATGGCCATATTGACACCTAAGTTTGATTCTTATGTTGGCTCTCTTTTCTTGCATCAAATGTGTGCATGCCATATCATAAACTTGGTTGTCAAGTCTGGTTTGAAATGTTTGAAACCGATTGTTGAATCTTTCAGAACTGCTATTTCTTTTTTGAACTCCTCTAACCAAAGGATTGTTGCATACAAGTCTTATTGCATTGCTTTGGAGGTTCGGCCAAGGAAGTTTTCTCTGGATATGGATGTTAGGTGGAACTCCACTTTTCTGATGTTGAAGCATTTGCTTCCACATCAAAGCACCTTCTCTATTTTCATCAATAGTCACTATCAGCAAGTGACTGGGCAAGCACTGCTCACTCTAGATGATTAGTATGTTGCTAAGAAAGTTACTGACTTTCTTGATCGATTCTATGAGACAACTTGCACTCTTTCTAGTATTTACTACCCTACTTCTAATCTTATTCTAAATCAGCTCATTGTAGTTGTTGGTCACCTGATTGAGTATGAGAATGATAGATTGCTAAGAAATGTTGTTGTTCTTATGAAGTCTTAGTACTTAAAGTACTGGAAAGGTATCCCTCTATTGTATGCATTTGCCTTTGTTTTGGATCCTAGAGGCAAGATGAAAGGTCTTACAAATGTTTTGAAAATTCTTGGTAACTTAACTGGCACTGATTATGCTTACTTTTTCAACTTGATTCGTGCTGAACTGACTAATATCTTTACCAAGTATGAGAATAGATTTGGTGCAGTTAGGTTGCAAAGAACAACTCAACAGGTAACTACATGTAGGAAAAAACATCTTAGGGTAAGATATTTGCCACTTCTGATGCTCAACCTTCTCAAAGTGCATCATTGTCACAATTTCTGAACTAACCATGTATCTTGATAGTGGATTAATTTATGTTTATAATGATGATCTTGATATCGTGAGCTGGTGGAATATGCATAAACAAACATTTTCCTGTATTGTCTATCTTTGCTAAAGATGTCTTGACTGTTCCTATTTTAGCTATCAGTTCAGAGTCTATTTTTAGTCTTTCTGGCAGGTTGCTTGAAGATAGAAGGTGAAGCTTGACTAGTGATGTGTTGGAAATACTTACCTGCATGAAAGGATTGACACATGGGGGAAGAAAGGGACCGTAGAGAAGCATCATGTAGAGCTTGAGAAGCAGTTTTAAAACCTGTATCTAGATGGTAGTGCTGCTAGTTCTGATGGTGGTAATGCTGCTGCTACTAGATAGTGTAGAATATTGTTCATCACTTTTATATAAACATTAGTTATTTTGATGTTGTTGTTGTAATGTAAGACTACAGTGAGCTGGTTGTACTCTTTTCCCCTAAGGTCAAGGGTTTCTAACGAGGCAGTCAGCTCTTAATCGAATTAATGTTTTCTTTTGGTCAATTCCTGCCTTCTTCTGCTTTTCAATTTGAGTTGCTTAATGTATTAATCTATGAAAAAATATTTTAAAATATATATTATTTTATATTCATCTATGCAAATTTAAGACTACATGAGCTTGTAAGGCTTTTCGTGACTAAAAGGCCTGGTGGGCTAAACGGACTGACACAACACGTATAACTCCATACGTGTCGTGCCACGGGCTGGCGGTTAGGCCTCAAGACCGGGCCAACACGAGACGAAATAGATATAGGGGTAAGTCAACACGGAATTAAATGTGCCGGACTTTTTAAGGCTCGGTACGTTCTGTGCCGGGCGGCCTGTTTGGCCACCTTTACTTGCGAGCATCGAGCTGCAGTGGAGTGAGAGCGTGCAGCAGTGACAGCGGAGGACCCCGGCGGGGGAGTATACGGAAGGCCCATGGGCTATGCTGGGCTGACTTTGCTCCAGGTCAAATATTTATGGTGTCCAGGACTCGCAAGGTTCTTGCTCCATTTTTAAGCTGGCACCAAACACACTGATCTTTTCAACCAATTCCACTGGTCAGTATTGCTCTCTTTCTGCAACGAAAAAGCGAGCATTTGCCACTGACAAAAGTGTGGAACAAACTGTATCACCTGGGGGAGGGTGGGACTAAAACTACTGCTTCGTATGCTTTAAAATCTAGCTAGCCCTCTGAATAGCATGGCAACACCAAAGGGCGAAATAAGAAAAACCAGCAATCCTCTTTCATGCATTATGTTCCATAATAATGTTTCGATTGAATCAAAGACTCTGTCAATAATGCATCATTACTATTAAATGGTGGTCAATACATAGAGTGATCAGTCTACCGTACCGTGGTTATTGTACACACCGATGACAAACGTTGTGTGATTCTCCATATAGTATGCACGCATTAGTTGTTTGGCCATTGACGGATTATAATATTCAGTTGCTTATAAACCGTAGGTCGACCCACGATGAACCGCAATAGGTAAGGAGAAGGTCAAGACAAGAAATGGACGAGGCAAAAAAGCATGGAAGCTCTTTTATGCTCCGTGACAGCTGCTTCGCCTAGAATCAAGTTCAGCTCGCTATCCTCCACTGCGATGCGGAAGCCCGTGTGGTCGCACTCGCTGGTCCTCATCACCTTTCGTGTTGCGTGAATGTTTATGTTCATGTCACGGAACGACAGCTTCTCGCGATGACCCACGAGGCGCCAAGAAAACAGCCAGTTAAAATGTACAAAAGTGCTTTTAAGGGTGTTTGTTTACCGGGCATCTCGCGCGGGATGCTAGGCGACGAGTTTAACTCATCAAGCTACCGGAACATGCTAACTCCCGTCATGCCCCCCGATGCATGGGGTTACAGGCCCGCGCCACCAGACCCGGCGAGACATGGACCTGCACGCCTCCTTTTAATTGGGATTATCGCACTCAAACAAATCGGTATGGGACTAAAAAATGTATTTTTGTTACCGTTCTGCGCCCACAAATCCTTCGACGGTTCGACACCCTCTTCTTCCGCCGCTCGCTGGTGGCGGCGCAGCCAGCCGATCCCGAGCGGCCACATCCGCTGCCGACCCCGGCGGACTGCACTCGCCGGCGCGTCCTTCCGCCGTATCATCACCGACACCGATCGGGCCTCCCACGCCGCTTTCTCGCACTCTCGCCGACGACGATTTCCACCCGGCGGAACCGCACCCACCCTACAGGGTCTCAAGTGACTCGCGCCCACTGCGGCGACGTTTTTTACAGTTTCGTCCCCACGGCTGGCGTCCCTGCGATTTGACCAGGTCTTCGGTATGGGGATTCACTTGATGTTCTGCTGGGTTCTTCATTCTTCTTTTCGACTTGCAGAATCCTGGCCATATGTACCATCATCATGATTTAGTAGAGTAACTCAGCTCCCTCTCCCCATCCTAACGACCAAAAAGACCCAAACCAATCTATACTTTAAGCTGCCAATTGTTTTTCAACCTCTGAAAATTTTGAACATCCATATTGTGACACCTCAAGAAAATCATAGTTACTAACCTAGACACATCAAGTGACCATAATTGAGCCCACCTTAATATATATATATATATATAATAATAATAATTTGAGACATCGGAATAGCATTTGAATGAAATTTGGTTAAACTTGAACCATACTTAAACTATAGGTCACAATTTTCCAACGAAACCTTGTCCCACCAAAAATATATATTGTAGGAAGTTATGAAAAATAATTTTAGGTCAGATTTCAAATTTTTATTCTAAGATTAAGTGTCCCAAATAAATGCCTAAAGGGTTAAAAACAACCCATATTTGAGAAAATCCTATTTAAATTCAAGTATCAATTGTTGCACAAACTCATTTTTTAAATTAAGACCACGTTGTTATGAATATCGGGTGGGAACCTGCAGTCCATAGGAGGAGTATTCTGTTGTTTGCTGGTACAGTGCTGCGGACATGACACTTATCAAGACCGGATCTACTTCTAAGTATCATCGTGAAATCACGGTTGTATCTTAAGTATTTTGTCGAACCATTTCATTTATTGTTGAACTATTTTGCTTTCACCCTTTTAAAACTCTGATTTGTAACTTAAATTCAGATTTATGTAAAACTCCGTACTCTATCTATATTCTTATTGCAACTATATTATTTATATCATATGTTGTACTATTGGACGTCACAGCGCGTATTGCCACCCGAGAAAAATCCTGAAATGAAGTCGTCTCCATGGTAAGGCGGTTCTGTTATACATATCCAAAATCTTGGACCGGCCTCTGGAAGTAATGACACCAACCCTTAGATTTGCCGCAACAGATCAACAATCTACGTGCATATAAACCATTGAACTGTCATCAAATGCTACTTTTATTATTGAGGATGAAAGGGAACAAATATGTCATTATCAGACTTAGATCTAATTGTGCAGAAACAAAATATGAAATGTACACCATCGAACCTAAACACACCAGGTTTTCAGGTTGAGGTAGATACGACTCACACACGAGTCGCCACACGATAAGCCAAAGAGGATGACAATCCAATACTAGATATCTTCTTGAGCAACACAAACTAGCATGGTGTTGCAAACAAGATACCCCAAAAAACTATAAATCCACATAAAATTCGTCTTGGATGGTAACAAAGTCAAATCACACGCTTGATCTACACCCATCTCCCATAAATTTCTTGGACAAACAACCCTATGACTTACATCGTTATCGACTCTTACCTTCATTACGGGAAAATCAATCTTTGTTGTGTGTTTTATTTCGAGCACACCATTAGATGATGTTTACCGTGTGCTAAATTATATTAAAACACACGATAAAATCTTTACCGTGTCTAAAAAAAATTAACACACGGCAAAGGTGGGTGTTTGTCGTGTATTTTTCTTGGCACATGGTAAACATGCTCTTTGTCAGAGTATTTTTTTTCCCTAATACTTGGCAAAACCGTAAATTAATTTAAATAAAAAAAATGAACTACAAAGTTGTATAACTTTTAAATACCTATAACTTTTATTTATTACTCTCTACAATAATGTTCACAAAATTTAATAGTCTCACATAGTTTCATACAACATTCGGTAAGACATATAAGATTCATAAACAATGTTACTTCTACTTTTTCGAATGAACAAATCACTGGAACAAAAAGTAGATCTTCATAAGTTATACAACTTTATAGTTCAATACTTTTTATTTGAATTAATTTAATCAATAAAAAGCACATTTAAATTATGAAGTTGCTGAGTGTATTATATTTTGCACTCGGCAAACACTCGCTTTGTCGAGTGCACGATAGAATGCACTCGACAAAGAGATAAACTATTAAAAGATTGAACACAGATAGTAGTCATAAAGTGAATGTGTGGTGCAGTGGTAGGGGCTACGCGCGAAGGTGAGGTTACGGGTTTGATTCTTGGCGGATGTACTCTGCGCGTAGCGCGTGAAAAATCCACGGGCGGGCGGGGTTGCTGGCCACTCAAAAAAAATTTTGCTATTTTTTTAAGATTTTTTACAAGTTATATTTTTACCAGCTTTGCTATGTATATTTTTAACACACGACAAATCCGGCTTTGCCGATAGATTTTTTGCATGTGTAGCCCACGACAAAGATTTTGCCGTGTGCAATGGGCCCATGGCACGTAGTGCTTGAAGATAGTCAAATCCAACTTTAATTAACACGAATGACTTTATTATGGATGTAGACAATGATGGTGATTGGCCCCCCTACCCCTCGCAGGCATAGAGAAACAAAACCGACTATTTTGCCTTTTACATGGAGAGGTGGCAGCTTGACTTAATTCCATAAGTTGCCCCTTCAATTAGGTTGTAGTACCTAGCCGAGTAGCTTGGTTTTTTTGTGACCCCGAACTTTTCTATGTATTGAAGGGTTTTTTTTTCCTAGGTATTGTAAAATTTGCGAATGTGTAAACTATGAAAAAAATGTTTTTGGTGTTGTTATAAGTTACAAACTCTCAAAGTTGCAGAGGGCATTGCATTTCTCCGGGTCCAAAAAAATTTGCGTCTGTATTCAAGGCCAGATGTACAGATTGGAGCTCAACCTGGCCAGTCTTGGCTGGCACCACTGCCGGAGCTCGTGCGAATCACCTTCTGTGCTCGAGTTGACCCACAGCCTCGCGGACGGCAGGAGGTGTGGCAGCTCATTGGTCTCCTTGAAGCCCAGCTCGGCGCATAATAAGTGTACCATGCTGTCGCGGTACGCCAGTGCCGGAGCCGACGATCTTGCTAAAAAGCGGGGGAAGCGTTGTTTCGCGAGCTCCCGCAGCTGGAAGTAGTCGATGAAGCCATTGCAGATGACGTCCCTCTGGTGCACGTAGAGCTCCGGCACCCACGGCGAGAGCTGCTCGAACAGCACCGCCGCGTGCTCCTTGTGGCGCCTCAGAACCGTCTCCCCCAATACCTGCTTCACCAAGTAGCTGGTGAAATACAGATCCCGCTTCGCCTCCTCTGCCATGTTCAGCTTGCCGGCTGCTGGCGCCAGGGAAACCTGCGGCGGGTTGAAGAGGAGCGTCCGGAGGTAGCACCCTCCCATTGCCATGTCCCGCCCCACGTCCAGCGCTATCGACGCGCCAAGGGAGTGGCCCGCAAGCCAGATATCGGCGACGCTGTCAGCGGCGTCGTCCAGGAGTTTCCAGACGCGCTCACGAGCGTGGCTGAAGCGGAGGCAGTCGTGCTGCCGGTTGAGTACGACGTTAACGTCGAGATAGAAGTCGCGAATAGCAGTGGTGTCTGTCGGCATGGTTCCCCGGAAAGCGACGATATAGCGTGGAGGTGGAGCCGACGAGGAGTGGCGGTGGCGCGTGCCCTGCGGGGGAACGTACTCGAAGATGGCGCCGTAGATGAAGCACGGGCTCATCTTGCAGTTGCAGAACGGGCACGCGCCTTGTTGGTGGTCACGGTGGCACTTGCACTTGAGCCTGCACTCGCGCAGTGTCTCAACCAAGCTGAAATGGCGGAGGAAGCTCCCTTGTCTGTTCAGTCGTCTGCCCTTGGTTCGATCTTTCTCCATATTGTAAGTCCGTTGAACGAGACCGGCGGCGATGCATCTGCGGTGATCGTCGTCGTCCCTGAAATAAGAAAAACAAACACATTAATTAGCTTCTTCGCGACGAAAGCTATACGTGGCTACTAGAAGCCACGTTGTATGTCCTATTGAAAAAAAAAAGATGCCACGCCACATATACCAGGACATAAAAACTGTGTACGTGTTACAAATTTGCATTTATAAACTAGTACATACTTCTACGGTTATCAATTGATTGATGCTGCTCGACATCATTTTTAGTTTACACATAAACTGAAATAACTGTCATATATAACGCCATCAAAAAAATAAATAAAGGGAGTGCTAATTAATAAAGAATAATAATGCATCATGAAGATAGCGTTTGAGCATACCAGTTAATTTCATCCCTTGTCGTCACAGAAGAAACAGCGCCAGTTCTTGCCATCATATGTTCTGGCTTCTGAGGGCAGGGACAGTGAAAACGTTGCCCAAAACCAAGGTTCGGAGCGAGCTGAGGACGCAGCAGTCAAGTTTGGTTGGCAAAAACAGTATGCAAAGGATCAGGAAGGCAGTAATGCAGATGCTAATTAGCAGTAATGCCTCTTTCCTTGCTTTAATTTCGCCGTGAAAGTGCTAGCCAGTGTAAGCTGCATATATATACGCAGCGGTCGGCAAGGTGCAGTTCCAGTGACTTGTGTACAAGTTGCAATACCAAAATACAGTTATGAGAGCAGTTCAACGTAACCGGGTCACACTATGTATAAGTATAACAACTTATTAGTAGAGGAGAGTTTAGATGCATCAGTGCAATGAACCTGAGGCGCTACTAGTATACGGACAAAAAATGAGGGACATAGAGAAGTGCTAGGCTGCACGAGTGAGAACAGGTCACATGACGACACACGCGCACGTTCGGCTGACCAAGCCGTCACATTATTTTGCACAATCCCTCAGAGCAACTAGTGCCATATGTTGACCTGTTTTCACTGTGCCAACCACGCTCCCACCACTACCTCCACTTGCCAGTTTCGTCCCTCGCTGCATCTCGCGAACTCCCAGTCGACCCGTCGTCATGCGCTTCTCTGGCCAACCGGGATTCCTAATAATAATCCAGAATCATATTTCTCTACGTACACGCGTTAAGAAGAGCCTGCTTAAAGGCGAACATATAGCATGCACGAATAATTTCTCTACTTCTGCGATATATAAAGCATGCACTCGCTATAGATTTCTCTTTAAGCCACGGCACTTAATCTTACTTCCATTTACTTAAAATCTCGGACGCCAGAAGAAGTTATGTAGGTCCCCTTTAAGAATGAAGACATTAAGCATTATACTCATCTCCCTTGAGCCACATGCTATTGTTGCTTAAACATCCACTACCACAAAAATGATCTTTAGCGGCACTACTAAAAATCACGTAGCGGCGGATTAAAAGAAAACCGTTGCTACAGTGGTCAAATGATTTTTAACGGCGGTTAATAATGTCAACTGCCTCTAAAAATTAATTTTTAACGGCGTCTCATATTTTAAACCGCCGCTAAAAATAGAGATGATTTTTAGCGCGGATCACAATGTGGGCCGCCGCTAAAAATTGATTTTTAGCAGCGGCCCATAATGTGGGCTACCGCTAAAAATCTAAGGCCCAGACCCAGCCTCCCCTAATAAAACCCTACCCATCTCCAAATCCTAAGTCATTCTCCTCCTCCCTTCCTCTCTCTCCCTCAGCCGCCATCCTCTCTCTCCTCCTCCTCTCTTCCTCTCCCTCAGCCGCCACCCTCTCTCTCTCCTCCCTCCTGACCCGCACATCCTCCATGGCGGTGCCTGGCGGCCCCCTCGATGGCGCGCTCTCCCTGTCGGCGCCCCAGTGGCAGGCGACACCCCCTCGCGCCCTCCCTGTCACGCCCTGGTGACAGACGTCACCTTCCAGCCTCGCGCACTCCCCATCGGTGCCCCGGTGGTAGGCGGCACCCGTGGCGGCAAACAGCCCCCCCCCCCTCGTCGACACGTGGCAAGGCGGCTCCCCACCGGCCTCGCACCCACCCCGTCAGCACCTCGGCAGGCCTCACCCTCTCCATGGCGGCGCGGTGGCATCTAGGCAGCCAGATCTGGTCACCCCCCTCTCCACGGCGGCACGACGGCATCCGGGGCGGCCAGATCTGGTCGCCCTCCTCTCCACGGCGGCGCGACGGCGCCCGGGGCGGCCAGATCTGGTCGCCCTCCTCTCCACGGTGGCGCGGCGGCGCCCGGGGCAGCCAGATCTGGTCGCCCTCCTCTCCACGGCGACGCGGCGGTGGCTCAGGGCCTGTGGGTGCGGACGGGCCTAGTTCGGGTCTTGTGGGCTTTTTTTGTTTTTTTTTGTCTATGGTAGCGGCGGGTGACAATGTCACTCGCTGCTACAATAATATTTTCAACGGCGGTTTATTTGGTTCATAAAAAACCCGCCGTAATAAATTTGTATTTTTAGCTACATTTGCACTGCAGTGGTTTGGTCCGCCTGCCGCTGCTTATTCACCCACCGCTACAGTATGGATTTGTGGTAGTGATCGTATAAGGATGAAGAATACAAATTTGGCCACACATATCTGAATTACGAATACAAATGCACATTGAAACTTTTTATTTATAAAAGAGTACAGTTTAGAAACCTAGATGTAAGTAACGAAAAATTACTACTTTTGGGATGCAGAATTACTGCTTTTACGGATGTCCGCACCCTTCATATGACACATTTCGTTATTTTCTAAATGTGCGGCTGACAAGTGGTACCAGATCCCAAAGTTAGAGTTTTGTGTTACAAAGGATATACATAACCATAGTTTTTTGAAATTGATTCCAAAAGTTACAGTTTTATTTTACTGGGATGCTAAGGCCAGTCTTAATGGGGTTTTTCATCGCATGGTTTCCAATAGTAACACATCAGCTTTGAGATTGTGTACTATAAAATGAAACTACGTCTCTTAGTACTTAGTTTTATATCACAGTTTTATATGCTTATCAAAACATTAAATTGTTGTTAGGTGACCTTCAATGATTGGTTGTGGTTGATTGGGATGAAAGAAAATACTCTCAATGCACTTTCATTTGGCTTTTATTTTATTGGAAAGAGTGCATATAGCCTTTTATAGGGATGAAAGATATTTGCTCTCTTTCATAATAAATTATCTGTCATGTCACCACTTTTACTGATATGACAACTAATTAAATGCAAATGAAAGACCCATTGAGACTGACCTAATAATGATAGGATCCTAAAATTACTCTACATAGAAAGAATAACATTGGATCAAAACTGCTTTTGTGTAACTGCGTCCATTGGGGGTACACGGAATCCTAAGGACGGAGTAAGGATGCACATACATACAGCAGGTCATACGAAAAACATAATGAGCTGATCAGTCCTTTAAAAACCTCTTGATCTTATGTCTCGTTTTAACAGAATATTATGGACAAACTCAATCATGACCTACCGTCATTCATTCTCTTCATCGACCAAACGTTAATGCCACACGGATGATGAGCTTGTCGTTCAACGTGCAAAATCAAAAGCAGTGGCTGTAATTTCAAGCACGTCTATTCTCCTAGAAAAGTGGTAAACTGTGGGGAGTATATACTTGAATCAAAGACTCTGTCAATGCATCATGCAGGTGTGAGTGACTTTTCTATATAGTGTACAAGCAGTAGTACGTCAACGTATGGCCCTTTGACCGGGGTTATTCAGCTACTAATAAAACATGAGGTCAACCCATGATCCTTCTGCTTTTTTATTTTATTTTATCATTAACGGAAGGGCAGGTTCATTGCGATCGTGTTGATGCGCTCAACGGGTATGCGGGTTGGAGATCTCATGACTACTTCAAAGCCATATCATAATGCATGCATACACGTGATGCGTGCTATTCTTTTGTATGTTAAGTTTGTATTGTTAGAAATAATCTTTATCATGGATTCACCAAATCCATTCCCATACTCAATTTCAAGAAATAGACGTGAGGAGATGATGGAGAACCCATTTTCCTTTCCTTATATCCCAAGAACAAGCACACAAGACAAATAGGGATAGGTGGAGAGTCATCTCTTCTTATTCCTCTTTTATATCTATACACATGGTTGTTTATATAGAGATGGAGGTGACCCTTCAAGGGTAGGAATATGAAGGTGTAAAGCCCACATAACTTATTGTATTCTTAACACTCCTCCTTGGGCGTACACCACGACCAACTGATGTCTCATTAAAACTCTAAAAAACCCATTGGGAAAAAAGTTGGAGAAAGAGTTCATAGTTGTCGCTAGATGCGTTTGCATATATTGTTGCCTCATTAAAAACCTTATGTGAGAAACTTCAGAAAAACTCACAAAGGAAAAAAGAGTACAACTAATGTCTTCTGGACAATTATGATCTTCCAGATCAAATATTACTCTAGATTATTAATCATGGACAAGGGCCAATGTATCAGAACAAGCTCCCCCTCAACCTTACAATAATATTTAATTATACCTTTCAACACTTTCTACTGGAAGTGTATCAATATAGAGACATATTCACGTAAGGATTACATCTGGAGAGTTTTACTTCATATTACATGTGGATCGATAAAATAAGAATACTAAGGTAACATGAACAATAAACTCATGTGTATTGGTGGTGTTGATCTACTGGATCTAAATATATCATGACTAAGCCTTCAAGGCCATATAAAAAAAACTATGATTATGTTCATATAATACCTTTCAGATATGTCTTAGACTTTCATGTCTAGTAAATGATGATCAATCATTAAGCACATACTCCCCCTGACGACAACATGTGTTGAAGTCTAGTATTTTGATCCCATGTCAAAAAAATATATTCTCAGATTATTTAGTCTTCTAGACATGTATCTTATTGTTCTTCTAGAACTTTGAGAAAAATAAGCTCTGGGAGCAATGCATTTAGATTTCTGTCACACACCATAATACTAACATAATTATGCAATGCAAATTTCAATGTTCTTACGTAGAGCTAGGAGTGTAATACAATTGCATTTGCATGCACCTTCTAGCGATACTTCGTAAAGCTCCAAGCTTTAATGCATTTGCAACTTAATTTTCATAAAACTTTAGCATGTGTCCTTCAGGGATCAACTAGTGATTCTTTTAAAGGATCATTTTATTGGCTACATGATAAAGTAAAAAATATATCTAGTCTAATATTTTGGCATAATGGGGATAAGATTGCCAGTAACACTAGTTATACCTTTAGGGTTTCGCCAATACAAACTTTTGGTAGGTATGCATATGATAGATAAATATATCATGAGTGTTAAGGTACTTCTAGTATTTTCAACAAAGAGTTGCACAGGTTAGTTTGGCACACTTCTAGTGTTTATATTCCTCAATTCATTCATTATCGGGTCTAAAACGGATCATTGTCCATTTAGACAATATGATCATTAGTGTATATAGACTAATAAATTGTTTGGTTCCTTCTAGGAAATTTCTCCAAGAAAAAACTATCTCTGCCAGAGATATAGGTATTTCTTTTAGAAAGAAAATTTTGGTATGGGATTTACATGTCACAACATACAATTTATTATGAGTCCTTCTAGGATCTTTCATAATCATTTATACTGCATATTATAATTTAAATGTATTTGCCAGATATAATAGAATAGAACAATGTCTCATGTGGGATTTGGTCTATTCTGACCATTTTGAACCATCACTTTTCACCACCTCATTAATCATAATGTGACCCATAAATGTCCGAACAACAGGTTCGTGACTTTTATTTAGTGATTTTTGGTTCAGCCTCAATTGCAATTTATTTGACCCGATATGCAAACTTCAAGCACTCGTGCCTAGGACTTTGTTCCGGATCCGGTTCTCCCTATGAGAAACTCAGCAATTCATAGAGACACAAATAGTATCGACACGTTTCTTCTCCACTTAGACATAATATAGTGATCTTCATGATTTCCCAGTATGAAAGATTCATAGTTGTTCCGAGTTTCTAGTATTATGGTAAGTGCGCAATCTGCTAGGATAACCCTTATCTGGAGGTACTTTCAGGGTGATAATTCATTAGGAGTATGTAAGAGGAGTACTTCTCTATATAGATTATGCTTGCATAGGTACAACATAAAAATCAGCAAAGTCTTGATAAGAACCTACTGAAAAGTGTATGCGTGCTGATCGAGTTATCTGTGCCGTATCACTATTATTGAACCATTTGATGTGGTAGGGCTGATGTAGTGCATGCGTGGTCAAGCCAAGTTTGCTTACTAAATCAGAACTTACCAAGTTATTACAGCTCCTAGTATCAATGATGGTGAGAACACAGTGGTCCGCAATAATGAGGTACATGTAGAATAAATTATTACGTTATTGTTCTTCCTCTTGTTCCACCCGAGTGGTCAACACACGCTGCACAATGAGGCTAGAAAAGCCCGCGGTGGCAGCAATAGAATCAATGGCGGTAGTCTCCTGCTCCTCCGTCGAATCTGCAACAAGGTTAGGCATACGAGCAAATTCATCTTCAACATCACTAGAACTTTCATACCCATCAGCGATAGCGATGAAAGCACGACGACTAGGGCAATCCTTCATGACATGTCCCATGCCCTTGCAGCGGTGGCAAATAATGATGGTGGAGGAGTCACTCCTAGTACCGGAAGTAGTAACCTTCTTCTAGTGTTGGTGCTGCACACTAGATGATTACGCTGCAGAAGTAGGCGCAAGTGAAAAAGTTGTTGCTGGTGTCTTAGCAACATGACTCTTCAAGTTCTCTACTCTACTGCGTTACTGGAGATATTGCTCAGTGTTAGACCTGCAAGATTGTTGTGGAAGGCGTCCTTGTACTTCTCGTTCAGCCTTAAGAGCAATATGATACAATTGGCTGAATCTATTCCACTCTTTATAGTCAACAATATTCTGGATATCACGGTTCAAACCACCAAAAAATCTAGCACTAGTTTCAACATCATCTTCATGTATATTACAACATGCTAAACCAATAAGCAATTCCTGATAATATTCCTCGACTGTTTTACTACCTTGTGTTAAAGATTGTAATTTCAAATGTAAATCACGTTGGTAATAAGGAGGAACAAAACGAGATTTCATGCGTTGTTTCAAAATAGGCCAAGTGGCAGGTATAGCAACATTAGTATTACAAAGATCATTCCACCAAAAGAGAGCAAAACCTGTAAACTCACTAGTAGCAAGTCTAACTCTATGCTTAGCAGGAACTAAATGAGAATTAAATTTCTGTTCAACAGCAAGTTTCCAATCTAAGTATGCTTCAGGATCAGCACTACCGGCAAAAGATGGTATGTTAAATTTGGGCTTAACAAAAGTATCTGTATTACCACGATTGATATTACCTCCCATACCGTGTTGATTACGATGAAGACGGTCTGCATCACGGTCAAAATCATCTTCAACAGTAGCTCGTTGAGGTGGAGGTCGTCGTTCAACATCCTCAATGCGGTGGACAACAGTGTTGATGTGACCCATCAACTCGGCAAACTTCGTTTTCATGAATGTACGCTGGTCCGCAAGAAGCTTCGTGAGCTCGGTCTTGGAGACATAATCATTGAAGTCTGTAGGGGACTCCAACTCTCCAGGTGTCCCTTTCTCTTTCTCTGACATGGTTAAAAGCAAAAGACAACACTAAACAAAAAGATTAGCCCTATCAACTAGCAGGCAGCAGAGGGTGTAGAAAGTGGAAAACAATATCAGAAGCAATGTATCACAATCTTGCAAGTGTTCTTACCAAAGCCAAACAGGTCGACATAATCTGTATTTGAGCTTGGGTGTAACAGTTGCAAGGAAGAAACCTGTGCTGCAATATGTATAGCTTGGAAGGCTAATATGTATGTCAATGGAACATAATTTAATAACAGATAGTAGCACTGTATAAATGTCCAAAGCAGTGTCCTAATTGCTGACAAAAGAATCGTGTTCCAAAAACAGTTGTGACAGCAAGAACAATGGCAAAGGCAGCAAAGAACAAAACAGACTTCACAGACTTAGAATTTTCAGGGCGAGGGGGGGGGGGTGCAAATCAAAATCTTGATTTTTTTGTATGATTTTTCCACTATTTTTCTGTGATAGAGGAACACAAAGGAAGAAACCACAAGAAGTTTCAACTCAAACAGAGGGAAAACAAAGGGTAGGCAAAATCTCAAAGTTTCACCAAAAGCGCTATTTTGACTTCACAAATTTTTTTCTATTTTTTCCTATTTTTTTTGAATTTTTTGATGAGGGCACACAGGGTGGAGCCGAGTGTGGGTCACCTCAACTTTGAGTCAAGAATCTGCTGTAAAAATTTCAGCCTAATCGGAGCAACGAGCGAAAAGTTATGCCTATTTTACCGAAGGTATGTCAAGATAGGGTTTGAGGGGGGAGGGGGGACAAACAGAATCGGGTAGGGTTTTTTTGTTGGCAACAGATTGTTGGTATGGTGGGTGAGTGACATGATGGTGAATCTAATGGAAAACACGATGATGATGGTGGTGTGCAGTGGAGATGAAAACATAAACTGAATCGAAACACAAATTCAAACCAGCAACTGAACTCGACTAGGACACAAACTCAACACTACGGACTCTGAAATTAAATAATGCAAAGGCTAAACAATGTCTGGAATGGTGGGAAAATATTTTTTGTAGGCTTTTTTGTAGACAAAAGGTGATGAACACAAACGAATCTAAAGGGAAGAATACGATAATACCTCACGGGGAACCTAGGAATCTGATACCACTTGATGTAGATATGGCCAGATCTTCCGAGAGGTAAGGGGATAAACTCGAATTTGGGAAACTCGGCGTCGACGATCCAGCTTGAATCAGACACGATCCAACCTCGCAACCGTTACACTAAGCACAACTTGATTGTTCCTGCAAGCGAAATCAAGAATACAAGCAAGAGAGGATAAACACGCAATCTGAAATTGCAAATATAGATGAAGTGAATCACAAGAAAAGGTTCAAGCTCTGAACACAAAAGGACTAATCGCCATAGTGGTGTAGAACAAGAATAGGGGCACTGTAAAAGGACTTGTCGCCACACTTATAATAATTCGATCAAGTTTCTCTCTGGAAAACTGAATTAAACAAAACCCAAAACTAAAAGACGGCGGCTACTAAGTTTATGTAGAAAACAAAGACGTCCTAGGGTTGGGGACGACCAGGGGGGCGCCCACAACATGGGCTTAAGACCCAACACGATACATGGCCAAGTTGGCCTAAAATAGGTGGCACAACACCTTGTCATGGTCACATATTATGACTCACGACTCTTCTGGAGCTAGGACCAGAACCAAAACGACGGCGTCATCGTCCCCTTTCCAACGCATCAAAGAACGCCTCGTTTGAATATCGGATGTGGAAGATATCATCAAAACCGTGAAGGAGTGTCGTCTGAATCCGAGACGAACGTGGCGACCGAGTTGGTGACGACTTGTAACTTGGGAAAGGCCATGATATGCGCGTATCCAGCATGGTGATGTCCTCATCAACATACGTCTAAGAGGTAATGTAAGGCATAACTCAAGCAAACCCATATGCACAAAAACAGGTCAGCAATTAATCTACTAGATTAATAGCCATAAAAGGGAAATACTTGTGAAAACTTGCACATGCATGTGTGCCTTCCCATTTCCTGCGTGGCTTAAAACAAACCGTGGATGCCATAAAAAAACATACATGGCAGGCCAGCAGGGCTCTCAGCGCCGATTACTCACACTAATAATTCTCGTGTGAAAGGAGTAGCGTCAAGCGACAGCATGGACTTGTAGTTGCCAAGAGGCAGAAACTGAAACACGATGTGCACACATTGCGGCTGCAGATACGAGCATGATCAATGACTCGACGTGTGGTGAAGGTCACGGGTGCAGGCACGCTGAGGTGCATGGACATGTTAATCATTTAAGCGCCGCTTCTGGCAGACGCGACACAATATTAGTCATGCAGTTAATCGAGCAAAACATGTTGTTCCAAGCCAAAAAGAATAGTAGCATAAGAAGGTATTGATTAACTAGCAATTATTGGCTTCTAATCTTCCAGATTAAATGTCATTAAAATGCTAGAATATCATGGAAGGACGCACATAATGGAAATTCAATCCATTGTTCATGCCACATAATTACCTTGCAAATTAATGATGAAGGAGAAACTCCCAGCAGGTCATTATTAGTACGCACATCTCAGGTTGCATGCGAACAGCTTGCAGGTCAACTGCTGCTAATTACCATATTAACCATAGGGTAGGCAGGCAAACGGTCGCGATCAAACAAGAACATCTGCAGAAGGCAATGTCGATCGCACGGCAGGCCAGCTCGGGGCTGGCAGTTATGTAGTTCATGGCTTCATGGCAAGGACGACGAGGACCGTTAAGCGATAAGCTATGGCCAGCTGCGGATCAAACGCAGGAGCATGGCAGCGGCTGCAGATACACATATACTGTTGTGGTCGTCGGCACGCGGAGTCCCGGTCTGGCACATGCTGTGGCGCCGCTTCAGGCGGGCTCGATTAGTACGACAACAAAGATCATGCGTTTGAGTCCAGAAAAATTAAGGTGCGTGCTCATGCTACGGGCAGGAGGATTTCAAAGACATGGGTAAATACGAACATATACACATGCCATCATGTCGTTAGTTCTACTACTAATCAATGTAATATGCAGGATTCTCATTAGTAGATGAAAAGGGCTTAACCAAAAATTTTACCGTCGTTCATGCAAGGTATACGACGCCTGCCGCGTAGGGCAGTTCGGCTAGGCCATTGACCTGCCTGCGTGATGATGACGTTTGGCTTGGTGGTGCCGAGGAGATTCATGGTGAAGGGGTCGACAGTCACGGCAAGTCAACTCAACGTGGTAGCCTATAATTGTCTCCATGAAAGGATCATCCCCTCGTAGTACCTCACAACCCAATTAAATTAAGCGGTTAGCATCATATAAACAAAATTGATCTCAAATGAGTAAATTTTGGAACGACTCACCCAACCCAATTAGTAGAGCAAAAGTGCTGATAACGTGTTAGAAATAATCTTTATCATGGATTCACCAAATCCATTCCCATACTCAATGCCAAGAAATAGACGTGAGGAGATGATGGAGAACCCGTTTCCCTTCCCTTATATCCCAAGAACAAGCACACAAGACAAATAGGGATAGGTGGAGAGTCATCTCTTCTTATTCCCCTTTTAGATCCATACACATAGTTGTTTATATAGAAATGGAGGTGACCCTTCAAGGGTGAAAATGTGAAGGTGTAAAGCCCATATAACTTATTGTATTCTTAACAGGTATCTTACTGAGAGGGTACGGCAGCCACAACTGATAGAATCTGAACCATCTGCACTAGCAAGTTGACCACCGATCTATCTATTATCTTTTTATTTTAAAGTTAAAAAGAGGCACTACGTTCCCTCTCAAACCCATAAAATTATCATGTTAATTAAAAAAAGAAGTTAAGATCCAAATTAATTTATTATCTTCTTATTTGAAGATCAAAAGAAGCCCTCCACATTCGATCTTAAAACCATAAAATTATGACGTTAATCTAAAAAAATATATATAAGCCTTTGAATTTTAGGCATCCTTGTGATGTTTCTAGATCCTATCACAATGGTATTGGATAGGACATCCCGATTGTAGGCCGATCCTGAAGCTAATACAAACTCAATGAATCTAAAGCCGAGAGCATTTT
Organism: Eleusine coracana subsp. coracana; assembly: GCA_032690845.1. Classification (NCBI taxonomy): domain Eukaryota; kingdom Viridiplantae; phylum Streptophyta; class Magnoliopsida; order Poales; family Poaceae; genus Eleusine; species Eleusine coracana. The sequence continues at coordinate 49,008,775 of CM064430.1, forward strand.
GTGCAGAAGCCGGGAGCCGAAAGCTGAAAGCATCATCTATGAGAGCAGAGCCGATCCAATCGCTGCTCCTGTTGGATGGTTTTAAGATGTCCATGTGTTGGCCATCCAAGTAGGAGCTGCATGGTGGGTGTTTGCAAATGGTCTGCATCGATATTTTTTTCCAAGATGGTGTGGCCGCACACATCATCACCAATTTTTTCTTTCATGAAGATGGTGTGTCGCTGAATGATAGCTTCATCCTAACCTCGGCAATCCATCAGAAGAGGCCCAACATCCCCTGCCAGATAAGACCCCTCTCGAGTCTCGTGCATAAAGATCTCGGGAACCCATGGCACCAGCTTTCGATGAGATCCTGCATGTCCTTCTTGTGGGAACTCAGGATTGCCACTCCCAACGTAGACGTTTCCCTAGCCATGGCTGGTTGCATCTAAAGTTAAGAAGGCCGTTACATTGTCAAATTCTGACAATTGGCTCACATGTTCAGTCCTCCATCACTTAACATACTAGATACCACGTGTGTTGATGCGGGTGTTTTCACATTGTTGAAGATTTATAATTAGTATTTTTGTAGTCTAAGTATCAATATGATTGAGCACCGATCAAATGCTCTATATCTTAGAAATATGTTTTCATGTAACATGAATAATTTATTCATGAAATCATACATACAGTAAGTTACTCTGTTGGAGAGAAGAGCATCATAAATAAAAAAGGGTGCTAGCTACCAAGTATATGTACTGGACCACCATTTTGGATTACTGATTTCAGACGAAATATATCCATGCCCATGTTTTATTCCACTAAGAAAGGAAAAGTTGTCTCCACTTCTGCAACATGCACCAACATATGCGGTGGTTTTTGATGTGACAAACCTAGTTGAAATAAATGAAAATCATGCATGATGTGCATCATGGCATGGAAGTTATGAAATTGGAATGAACAAATCGCAAGTTAAATGCAACAGAAAGCAATCTAAGTCAAAAATAAATAGATTTTAGTTTGAATATTTAAAAATATTCAAAATTTTAAATACAAGTTTGTTGGTTTAACAATTTATCCTAATAGAGTACTACAAACGAAAATTGGTGCATTTTGTCATGATCTTACCTAAATCCTAAATGGCTCGAAAGGGTGATTTGAATTTCAAAAACTATGGAAGTATAATTTTTGCATTTGAAAACTGTTGGGAATTGAGAAATATATATAAAACAAAAAGTGTTGCACATATCATATTTAGTTTACACAAAAATGGCAGACATTATTATTTTTCTGGTGAAAATGGGAAGGATAAATTTAAGTTGAAAACTTTGACCCAATGGGTCTCAACCGGCCCCATGTGGGGGGCAAAGTATCAAGAGAACATGCTAACTCCCGTCATGCCCCCCGATGCATGGGGTTACAGGCCTGCGCCACCAGACCCGGCGAGAAAGAAAACTGCACGCCTCCTTTTAACTAGGATTAACGCTCTAACAAAACTCGGTATGGGACTAAAAAGGTACTATTTCCGTTACCGTGTTCTGCGCTCGCAAGCCGCAAATCCTTCGACCCCCTCTTCTTCCCCGCTCGCTGGTGGCGGCGCAGCCAATCGCCGATCCCGAGCGGCCGCATCCGCTCCCTAATCCCTGGGACGAGCTCCTGTTGGAGATCTTGCTCCACCTGCTGACCCCGGCGGGCCACCCTCACCTACGGGTCCTTCCGCCTCATCATCACCGACACCGATCGTGCCTTCCACGCCGCTTCCTCTCACTCCGCCTGCCTTCCCTCCTCTCGCCGACGACGATGAATTTCCACGCCGCGGAACGGCACCCACTCCGGCAACTTTGTTACAGTTTCATCCCCACGGCTGGCGTCCCTGCGATTTTCCCCCCAAGTTGTCGATCATCACTGCATCTGCATGACGCTGGTCGATCGACTTCGAGCTCGTGGCGTCAAGCGTGTGATCCCTTTTCCTAGTAATTCGTGCTAGCTACTCCCTAGTCCTCCACTACTACAATAGACCGGGTAAACTAGCACGCATGAGTTTCCTTCATCACTCGCACCAGCGATGATGAGGAATTGCCTGTGCTGAACCAGCATCCAAGGTGGTGTTCTCAATTGTCAACATAGTGATGGTTCGTTTGAACTGATAACTAAGCACACGTACGCATGCGTGGTTCTGAGTTCTGACCAGGTCTTCACCTCTTCGGTATGTTGATTCACTCTTCTTTTCAGCTTGCAGAATCTTGACCACAGCAAGAATCAGGGATTTTGTGGGAAAAAATGTCGATCCATTGATGTTGTTATTGACCATATGTATGATCATCATGCTTTAGTAGAGCACTTGCATATATAAGTAATAGATTAGCTCCTTATCAGTTTTTCTAAAATTTTACATATTTCTCAGTCAAGTTGCATTAGTTTCTTTAATGCAGCATAAGTTATTTTTCAACATTGCAAAACAAATTTGTATATTTATATATGATCTATATGTTGCAAACATGCACTGCTTTATGTTGCCTTAGCTATTTCTCATTGTTGCAGCAAACATTGTTATAATGTCGCAATAATCATTCTTATGTGCTGCAATAATTATATTTACTTGTTGCAGGGTCATCTACCCTAGCATGTTGCAAAAGACACATTTGCATGTCGCGATAAATATTTCCATTTGTCACAGTAGTTATTTTCCAATGTTGCTTTAATACTTGTTCGACATGGCTTTTTTTTTGCATATATTATGGGTGTGTTTGGTTGAGCTGTGGCTGTGAGAAAGAGGTGCTATGAGTTGTGTCTGTAAAAAAAGCTAGTATGAGCTATCAACTCTGAGAAAAGCTGAAAGCCGTTTGGTTGACAGTTGTGACTTTCAAAAAAGCTGTCAAATAGACACCACATGTCATCTACGTTACTCATCACTCAGCTATTTTTCTGTCACTTACAAGTAGACCCCACTTGTCAGCTCCTTATTCTCTCTCTCTCTCTCTCTCTCTCACTGCCACCCGCGAGCTCCGCTTCCTGCCCCGCGCAAGCGCTACCTGCGTTGCCTCGCACGTGCGCTCCTATCATGTCCCGTGCGAGCTCTGCTACCTGTCCTGCCCCACGCAAGTGCCGCCATGCGACTCCGCACAAGCTCCACCACCTTCCCTACCCACACGAGCCCATCGCCGCTCTGCTCCGTGGGACTGCTGCTGCCATGCCCCTGTGCAAGCCCACCGCTGTCCTACTCCCCGTGAGTGCCTCCACCCTACCCCAAGCGAGCTCTAGTGCATGCCCTGTACTGCGTGAGCGCCGCCACCCTGGCCCATGTGAGCTCCACCTCCTCCTCTGCACGAGCCCACCACCCACCGCTTCCTTCTCCTCCGCTCAGTCTCTGTTGATGTGAAAGAACAAACTGGAAAAAAGAAAGAAAGATCGATTTGGTATCTTCATAACCAGTGACAATGGATAATTTTCGTGAAGAGTTGAAAGCCACAACCAAATAAAGCAATAGGAGAGGTGATGTGAGAAATGAACTAGAGAAAAGTTGTTTTCCTGAAAGTAGCATGAAAAAAGCCATCCCTTTGGTTTGGCTTCTGACCTTTTTAGAAGCAAAAGCACCTAAAAAGACAAACCAAATACCCTCATCACTAGTAGGAGCTTTTGCTCCTCTTGTTTTGATAAAAAAATGCTGCAGTGATACAAAGCTCTAACTGATACACATTAAAGCAATTTTTTACTTAACAGGTAGACAATCCCACTACAAATAAATGTACACTAAAGAGTAGCTTGGTTTATGTAACAACCCAACATCCACACTTGGCTAGGCCCAACTCGTATTTTGAGTGGACTTCACACATCCATCAACCTATTTACGCTTTTGTCCTCGCTTCACGTAAAAGGGCTAACCCAAGGTTGGTGGTGGTGGACAACCTAGCCTTATATGTTGGTCCTACTCCGATTAGACTAACATGGTGGTACTAAATTCCCACCTCCTCATGCACATAAGTGCTCATGGGCCACTATGGGCCTAATCTCAATAGATGGGATGTTACTTACACTCCCCCAAAGGAACGACGTCCTCGTCGGAACACAGATTCAACATACCCACACTGGGCAAGCTCAGGAACGTTCCCCCTTGGGCACGTCCGTGTCCAGTACCGGATCACATGTCATGTCGTGTCCCACGCATGGGCCTACACGCGTCATGCACCATATGTCCGGACCTCCTGGCCACCACGCGCACCATGCCTGCGAGGATCGGCTCTAATACCACTTGTAACGACCCAGCGTCCACACCTGGCTAGGCCCGACTCACATTTTGAGTGGACCCCACACACCCATGAACCTATTTACGCTTTTGTCCTCGCTTCACGTAAAAGGACTAAACCAAGGTTGGTGATGGCGGACAACCTAGCCTTATATATTGGTCCTACTCCGATTAGACTAGCAAGGTGGTACTAAATTCCCACCTCGTCATATACACAAGTGCTCATGGGCCACTGTGGACCTAATCTTAATGGGTGGGATGTTATAGTTTATGTCTTTTGTTTTTGCAAAACAGGTTAAAATTAGATTAAATTGATAAGTAGATTGCATCCCTCACAAAGCGAGGAGAGTCATGATGAAATAAAATATACATTAAAATTCTTGACGAGTTCTCCATTTCTTCTTCATCTCAGATGGACTTTATTTCGTGCATAGAATGCCATCTTGCCGAAGCTTGATAGTGGTGAGCAACACACATATGGAGACAAAGACCTCAAACATGCTAGAAACAATCATGGGTGGGCCAACATTGTACCAAGGGTATTCAGTTGAATCCCATTATTCTGAAAAAAGAATGCACTTATTGTGTACCATGTGTATGTATTACAAACAATAAATAGCATCAAACAACAAGCCTTCACTCATTCAGCTCCAAAAAAACACTAAATAGCTAGTACTGTGGCTCTCGGCAAAAGGGGAAGCTTTGCTGGTACCGTTACAAGCACCTTTTTATTGCTAGGACTGACACCGTTACAAGCACCTTTTTATTGCTGAGAGCCTTGACAACACTCTGGCAAAATGTTTGCCGAGTGCCCGACGTTTGGCTCTCGGCAAACAACTAGTCGCCAATGTAGATTTGTCGTGAGCCCTTTGTCGAGAGTTACGCTAGGCAAAGTTTTCGCCGAGAGCATTATCGTTTTTGTCGAGGGCTTTTACACTCGGCAGGGGGGTGTCCTGAAGTGCATCCTAACGGTCCAAAACTTTGCAAATTATCAAGGAAGGCAGTAATGCAGATGCTAATTAGCAGTAGTGCCTCTTTCTAGAAATAAACTTGGAGTATTTGCATTCTTTGTAACATAGAACTACGAATTTTAGGGATGGCTCGTCCTTCAGTGACACATTTCATTTTCTCTAAATGTAGGCTGATAAGTGGGACCCGATTCAAAAGCTGTAGTTTTGTGGTAGAAAAAAGGAAATGTTGTCCTCACTCCTGCAACATTGACCGACATCTTCCGTACCAGCAATGACGACAAGACAAATCCACGATGCTGCCATGCGGCTACAGTTTTTGACTGATATCTTATATTTCCTAATTATAAAGATCGATTGAGTGTTGAATTAATAATATTCATTGCATCCAGATTAACTTAAATTACCCATCATTACTATTATGAAAAAATTAACCCAAGTTGCATGTCCCTAATATTATTTTTAAATCACTCACCTGCTGTGCCATTATAAACTTATAAAATAATACATAAACATTCTTATTTGTTAATAAAAGAAACATGATATAGCTAACATGGTGATGACCATGGTGTACGCATGTGTCCCATACAATACCAATAATGTACCGTCTGACATAATGCGCCTCTAATGTGGAGCAGCAAGACTCAGAATTTTGTTCCGTCAATAATGTGTACCCAACAAAAAAAGGTGACACACATCAAGATTCTTAACTGCAGTACTCAACTTTGCATATTGACGTTTCCTTTTTATTTTCACTGCTCAAAGCATTTAGCGAGTTGCTCAATCAAAGAAAAAAAGAACCAGAGAGAGAAAAGAGCCAGGATCTCATCCATACGTTTCTGCAAATGAGTATCAAAATTGAAATTGGAAATCAGGTCATGTATTTCTTAACTGGCTTGCATTTGAAAAAAGAAAATCTCAAGAAACATATATATTTTTTAGTTTTTTATAGCATTGGTAGCCCGTTCAGGTTGTACGGGTTGATGGAAAAGAGGAAAGCAAACCAACAGTCTTGGCCGGGACGAAAAAGAAAAAGTATACCCATGGGAGTAGATAGATATACCTAGCGGAACAAATATGTAAGCTTTCATTCGGTTGAAAATAGAGCTATAAAGATGTCACGAAATGGACAAACATGTGAAGGAAGGAGAAAAGGGGAACATTGAAAGAGGAAGCGTATAGAAGGTATCAAAACCATTGAAAGAAACTGCCACAGGAATCGTAGCGTCGGTGAAAACTGATCACAGTCACGCGATATTATGTAACAGCGGGCGTATTCAAGGCCAGCTGTACAGATTGGAACTCAACAGCAGTCCTGGCTGCCACCACTGCCGGAGCTCGTGTGCCTCGAAGTAAGAGTGGGAGGTCGAGTTCTTCCACAGCCTTGCCGACGGCAGAAGGTGGAGCCGCTCCTTCTTATTTCCGAAACAGGACATGGCGCTCAAGTGTAGGAGGTCGCGGTAGGCCAGTGTCGCAGCCGACCTGGCTGCGTCAGGGAGCCGTTTCTGCAGCTGCTGCCGCTGCTCGAAGTAGTCGATGAAGCCTTTGCAGATGAGGTCCCGGTTGTGAACATAGAGCTCCGGCACCCAAGGCGAAAGCTTCCCGAACAAATTCTCCATGTGCTTCATTTGGGGCTTAAGAAGTGTCTTCCCAGTGCGTCCTTCACGCGATAGCTGGTGCCGTACAGGCCCCACTTTGTCTCCCCGTCCAGGCACAGCATGTCGGCTGCCGGCGCCAGCGACACGTGCGGCGGGTTGAAGAGGAACGCCGGCAGGTCGCACCCCTTCTCGCTCATCATGTATCGCCCCACGTCCAGTGCTAGTGACGCGCCGAGCGAGTGCCCGGCGAGCCAGATAACGTTACCAGTGCCCCTAGAAATGGGGTCCTGCAGGAAGAGTTCTCGGACCCGTTTGCGTGAATCCCTGAAGCGGCTGCCGCAGTGCTGCTTGTTGAGCACGATTCTGATGTTCTGGTGCATATCGCCGAAGAATGTTGGATCCCCTGGCATAGTGCCTCGGAATGCGACGATGTAGCTTGGAGCCCATGCGTGTCGACGAAGCTCGCCGTGCGGGCACACGTACTTGAAAATGGCTCCGTGAATGAACCACTTTCTGGTGCCAAACTTATTGGATCGAGACTCAAGCACTTCAATCTGGCGGAAGTGGAAACTCTCCCACCAGGCCGGCGCGAGCGCCTCGGGTCCCTTCCTACCCTTCGTTTGGTCGCTCTCCAGAACGTAAGTCCCCTTAACAAGACAGGCAGTGATGCACCGGCGGTGCTCCTTGTTGTCCCTGGAATCACAAAACCCATACTACACCTTTCAGAAACGGGGATGCATATGGAAGTTCTAGTGAATCTGGTCTATGGTTGTCACGATACACATTACAGTATAATTTAGAGAAAAATGTAGTTGCTACACAGTAGAGAGCATAAAAGCAGCATGGTGTGTGTGTGTGTGTGCGCATACCAGTCTATCTCAATCATCTCTGTCGGAGAAGAGGCACAACCAGCTTCAACCATCATATGCGTTGGGCCTGAGATGGCGAAATCCTCGTCTGAACACATGGCTCAGCTCGATGGAGCCGTGACACTACGCTGTTGGTGTGGTGGCTGCTAATACCTTTCTTTTCAAAACACAGAGTAGTGCTGGCGATCGCTAATACAGTACCTTGCTAGTTTGATTTGTGATTTGTTAGGCCGTGAAAGAGGTAGTTCTCTAGGACGCATATTTATATACAGGGCCTGTCGCGCCTGTGCATACTTGAATACTAGCAAGTAGTGTATCTTTTTAACTCAAGTTGGAATGAATTGTATTGGTGTCGCTTGTACAAGTGTGAGTTCACAGATTAGAGTGCCGGTGAAAATAATTAAGTCAACTACCTATAGGGAGCTTGGGCTTCTAACCAACTTGACTACTTGAGGTGCTTCTGAGCTCCGTGCATGTGCCGAACAGAGACTTCGTCAAACGCACAGATTTGACTCTTTCCTTGTAGACGGTCGTTGCTCAAACATATGGTGTCTCGCTGCAACACAATAGGGTTAAATCATTAATTCAGTGTGTTGTCTCGTGTCTTTCCAGGTAGCTGTCCTAATGACAAAATCCCTGTGTGTTATAAAGGATAACTAGAGCCTGACCATACTTCACTTACATAAATAACTCGTATTAAAGTACTTGAATCGTGGAATTTGTCAATTAATTCACAGGATAAGGTGTCATATGGTACAACATGATGCACACAGACTTTATCATTTGCCGTACCAGGAATGGTCCTTTGAAAAGAACTCCGTTAGCTTGTTTGCTCATTTTGCATAATTGGTTCCTCGCCCTCAATTCATGGTTAAAGAGCTTTGGGTTGGGTCATCATGCAGCTTATTAGTAGTAAGTCCACCAAGACCTTCCTTGTACACTGTTAGACATTGCAAGTCTGTGAAGAGTCTGAAGCCTCCATCAAATGCACTGTTAAATACCCTGCACATATTCTGTTATACAATGTTTTAAATAGCGGCCAACAGAATTTAGCGGAGTGCTTCCAGAAAAGCGCTATAGGAGCTATAGCACAGCTACAACGACAGTTATTGCCTATAGCATTTTATAAAAAAAAAAGTAAAGTTTTATCCAAAACATTAGTATTTTTCATCAATCTAGCTCATATTACGTAAGTGCCACTACCACAAAAAGCCTCTATAGAGGCAGGCCAAAAACCACTGTAGCACGGGTTGGCCCTCCCGCAATATCCTCTGGACGAAATCAACCCGAAAACATAGAGATTACTAGCGGCGGGTGACATCTTCACCCACCGCTACCCATCAACCCAAAAAAAAAAAAAGAGCCCACATCCAAATCGTGCCTCGAAGACACCCAGATCCGGCGATGCCCCACCTGACGAGAGGAGGCGATAGCGACAACACGCCTAGATCCACCGCCGCCCTCCTCGAGGCCAGATCCAGAATGTGGCCACCACTGCCTTCACCCGCCAACGGGTCCACCTCCGCCCAGCTTGCCGGAGAGGAGACGGGAGGCCGCCGCCACCGCCGCGTGCACGAGGCCACTGCCACCTGCATGCGTGACGCCACCGTCGCCCGCTTGCGCGAGGTCTACATTGTTCGCGTGCCCGTGGCTACCACTACCGAGAAGAGGAGGGGCCTGACTCGGTGTGAGGGTGGCGGTGGGGGAGGAGAGATGGGAGGAGAGGCGACGGCTAGGTAGAGAAAGAGAAGGAAAAAAAAAATAAGGCTAGGATTTGGAGAGGTTGAGTTTTTATATGTATTACTATGTTAGTTGACTGCTAAAATCAAGGTGACTTTTAGGAGCGGTTGACATTATGGTCGGCCTCTAAAAATCAATTTTTAAAAGTGGATCATATCTGTGGCCATTGCTAAAAAAAGTTTTACCACTATAGCGGCAGATTTCTTGAAAATCGCCTCCACGAGTTTTTTTATAACACCGCTATAGAGGTTTTTTTGTGGTAATGTGCAGCCATCTTTCAAACATATATTTACCATATCTTGTAGCAGCCGGTCTACAAAATCAAGGAATCAAGCATCAAATGGACTATGAACAACCAAATTCATAACTCTGGCTTCACTTAAGTTCATAACTCAGTTATAGCAGAGTTAGCGGATGAATTTTGCGAAGCTATTTGACCCTATAGCGGAGGTAGCGACATTAGTTGTAATATTTACAATATCGTCGCTGCGCCTGTCTTCAAAGGCCTATCTTCCTTGTACACTGTTAGACATTGCAAGTATGTGAGAAGTCTGAATACCCATACCCTGCACATATATATTGCTGTTGTACTTACGATGACTTGTTCAACGCATCTAATTAAGGGGTTTAATTTGGCATACATGGACCTACACAAAAACAGTCCTTTGGCTTGAACTTGCCATTGCGTCTGGTGTGCTTGAGCGTTCCTTCTATACGCACTAAAACTGATCCATATCCACCATTTGGTAGCCAGAGAAATCTATGTTTTGGCAATAATTGAAAACTCCATCCTGAATGCATCAGGCACAAGCAACTCCTTCATCATAGGCGGTGCGAGCAATGATCTGGGAGCCCGAAACCAAAGAGGCCCTCATGCTGGTCTGTCAGGCACTCTGGTATCCGCGGGAGCGGCAAGAGAATCGCAGGGACAAGGGACCGCACACCGCGAGCTCGAGGTCGACCCATGTCGCGTCGTGTAACGGTATTGGTCGACGAAGGTGGGTCCGCACTAGACTAGACACGCGTTGGCGAAGGAACGCCGGAGGGCCGCCAGGGCGGAATGGGGCGGCTGCGCGGCGTGGAACCCATCGTCTGCTACGAATCCAATGAGGAACGGCGGTGGAAGGCGCAGTCGTTGGTGATGATGTTGCGGAGGGCAGGTGGAGCAAGATCTCCACGAGGAGGTCGTCCCTGAGATTAGGGAGCGCCGCCGCTATGGGGGCGGTCGGCGATTGGCTGCGCGCCGCCGCCGCCGCTGGCGAGAGGAGAAGAAAAGGGGATCCACGGATTTGCGGGCGCAGAAATACTAATTTAGTCCCATACCGAGTTTTTCTAAGCGTTAATACTAGTTAAAGGAGGCGGGCAGTTCCCTGTTTCGCCGGGTCTGGTGGCGCAGACCTGTAACCGCATGCATCGGGGGCACGACGGGAGTTAGCATGTTCCGGTAGCTTGATGCGTTTACGCCTAGCATCCCGCGTGAGATGTCCGGTAAACAAACACCGTTAAACATTTTTTTTAATTTTTTTTTATGTTTTCTAACTTTCAGTTGATTGAAAGTTTTTAATTAATAATTTGTTTCTTTGAATTTTAGTTTTTCTTTTATAAAATTATTTATATAATAATTATAAACTAATTAAATCTAGATCTAATAACTTAAAAAGGTAACTAACTGAAAATTAGTAAATCCCTTTTTAATCTTGCATCATTATTACCTTTTGGCAGCCGCTGCATCCTGCGCACTCTCGCTCCCCGCCGACGAGGTGGCGTATGCGTATCCACTGCTGTGCGCGTGCCGTGCGATGGGGCAGACTATCACAATGACGAGACTGGACCCGAGTCTGCCGACGTACTAGCTAGACGTCCTTTGCAGCTGTGGCGATGTATGCATGGACGTCCGAAGCCATGTCAGCTGCAAGATAAGGTCATCCGCTACACGTCGAGGGTTGCACAGCGCCAGATGGTATGTTTCTAAGTCCACTGCCATGTGGTGCCCACCTCTGATGTGCTTCCGCCACACCTGTTGCAGCAGCGTCAGTGGCGGACCCAGAATGGATAACAAGTCCACAAAAATTATAACAACCATTAACATAAGTATAGATGATAACCATTATCACTAAGAAAATTGTGTTGTGCCTCTGGACGACCTGGTACTTTATATCACTACAATAAAAGGGGCTTTAGCAGTACAAGCCAAATTCATGTAGCAACGGCTCAAAAATAACCCGCCGCTATAAATAAGAATTAATTTATAGTGACAGCCTATCTAATAGTCCGCCGCTACTCAAATCAGCCCACTCTATAACCTATTTTTTTTTTAATATAAAAACACACAACCTAACCCTAACTCTCCACTTCTCTCCCCCAGCCCCCCACCCGCCGCCGCATGCCTCCTCTCGCTTCCGTCCCTCCCTCCTCTCTCCTCACATAGCATCTCCCTCCTCTCTCTATCTCCCTACGCGGCATCTCCCTCCTCTTTCTCTCTCCCCACGCGGCCTCTCCCTCCTCTCTCTCCCCCTTAGGCGACGCCCTCTTCTCTGCGGGAGGCGCCCTCCTCCGTGACCTCCGGAAGCGTCGGGTAGAGTTGTGGATCCACGACCTCAGGGAGGCGGCGGCCGAAGCTCTGAGGCACACGGGGCCAGGAGGAGGTGCGGCGGTAGAAGCTCCGAGGCGCGCGGGTCTGGGAGGAGGTGCGGCAACCTCCTCTCTGACCGGATCCACGATGGGCGGGACCGGCAGCATGGGCCTCCCTCTTCCTCCTCCCTCTCCGTCCGGATCCATGGCGGGCGGGACCGGCGGTGCGGACCTCCCTCTTCGGCCAGTTCCACGGCGGGAGAGACCAGTGGCGCGGACCTCCCTCTCCGGCCGGATCCAAGGCGGGTGGGACCAGCGGCGCGGACCTCCCTCTTCCTCCTCTCTCTACGGCCGGATCCACGGTGGGCGAAACTGGTGGCACGGGCCTCCTTCCTCCTCCTCCCTCTACGGCCGGATCCACGGCGGGCGGGACCAGTGGTGCGGGCCTCCCTCCTCCTCCTCCCTCCCCGAGCGGATCCATGGTGGGCACCGGCAGCATGGGCCTCCCTCCTCCTCCTCCCTCTCCGGCTAGATCCACGGCGGGCGGGACTGGTGGCGCGGGCCTTGCTCCTCCTCCTCCTCCCTCCTCGACCGGATCCATGGCGGGCGGGACTGGCGACGTGGGCCTCCCTCCTCCTCCTCCCTCTCCGGCTAGATCCACAGCGGGCGGGACCGACGGCATGGGCCTCCCTCGTCCTCCGAGCGGATGACGACAGCCTCCTCGATTGGATCCAGACGTGCGACGATGCGGGCTGCCGGATCTAGGCGGATCTAGCCTAGAGACGGCGGATCCGAGCGGCAGCGGCAGCGACCGGACTGCTAGGTTTTTTTTTTCTGGATTAATTCGTAGCGGCGGGTCACTTTGTCACCCACCGCTACAATGAAGTTTTCAGCGACGGCGTGTTTTGTCCATAGACGACCCGCCGTAACAAATCTCCTTTTCAGCTGCGTTTTGATTGCGGCGGGTGGCTCGACCACCGCTACAGTAACTTCCGAACCGCCGCTATAGGTTGGTTTTGTTGTAGTGTGTGCCTCCAAATTTGGTTGCACCATTAGATTATTTGGTATTTCTTCTCGATGCAAATTTGGTTGTGTCTCAACGATCTGGTACTTCTAGTGGCTCATTTTCATTTGCGTTTCTTTGAGTTCCGTGACTTCAATCAGGTTCACGTTGATTCCTTGTGTCAATCAACAAACGCCCGAGTCCTGAAAGCACATGACTGTGGATATTGGATAAGTAAATAGGGCCTTGGTCCATTGGTTAACTCTGAAATAGCGTATAAATCAAGTATACAAATGTTCCCTTAAAATCAAGAGCAAAAATCAATTGGTTGCCAGTCTGGCAGAGCTTCCGCTTTCTATCTGCCATTGATCTACTACTGCATTGTTCGATTCGTTCTTGGAATCTTTAATTCTGTGCATGCGCATTTCATAGATCACTACCACAAATAGGGCCTGTAGCGGCGGCAGGCAAACCGCTGTAACGGTGCAAGCCAAAGTCGGCCGCCGCTACAGAGCCAATAGGGACTGCCCCAACTAAAACCGCCGCTACAGGGCACCCAATAGCAGCAGTTGACATTGTCAACCGCCGCTATAAATGGCCCATGTTTATAGCGGCGGTTGACAATGCCAACCGCCGCTATTTAGGATATACTAGCGGCGGTTGGCAATATCAATCGTAGTTATAACGTGTCTAGGCTATAAAAGCCTCATTTGGACAGCTTCGGCCCTCACTCGAACAGTGGCGGCCCGAAAATTTGGGCAAATCACGAAAATCAAGGAGGGAAGGTCTTGAGTTCGTTTTTTTTTCTTTAGAAATTTGATCTTTGAGGTACGGGGAACTCATCCAATCGTAAGTAACTTGTTGTCAACATTCTTGTAGTGATCATTGGATCTGTTTTATGATAATTCCCAAAAATGGGTACCTTCTCGTGCGGGATAGTCTCGACTATGACAAGAAGTTGTACAACGATATGGTGGAAGTCATAGATAGGTAACAAATTTGTCTATGTGTATATGAATTGATAGTGTTAATATCATCTAATAATACTTTTATCGACTGTTTAGTGCTTACGAGAAATATGTTATAGCGGGAGGGAAATATCATCCAAAACAGAAAAAGAAGATATACTTCCGTCATAATTTTTTGATAAGATTTATATGCATCACATTCATGTCTTTATCATAGTATCCATCATATAAAGTGCAACTAACTTGTGTTCTCTACTATATATTGCTTTAAGCAACAAAAAGATAGTGTGTATTGCGGCTACTACACGTGTGTTTTCGCGTCTAGCTCTTCATCTTACCTAGATCATATCGTTGAGGAGTCTAATGAAGAGGTAAGTTAATTTTGTTTATGACCATTTTACTTTACTCGAACAGTGAAGTTTTAAGATCTCATATTAATATACTCTACTCATGTGATATAGAGGGCCATAAGGAAAAAGGCACAATGGATTGCAAAGATGAAGAGGAACGACAAGATCAAAAAGGGTATGATATCTCAAGATCATGTTTATTTGACTACAAATAACATGTATTGCATTGTAGCTTCTCTTTGTCATTTTCTTTTAAGAGAGGTAATTAATCCAGAAGGAAAGTGTTTTTGATTCAAATGGTGATCTAGCAACAAACCATAGGCCCCTTTATGAGTGGGCTGGTTCAAGAGCACCATATGAACCAAATGTATCAAAGAAAATTGATGATTATACATTAGGGTTTATATAAGATATTTTATGATCTTCATTGAATATTTTGATGACAATGTTATATATATTCTGTGATAAGATATAAATTTCTGTGATGAGATGTTGTAAATTTCTGTGATGAGATGTTATAAATTTCTGTGTATGCAGAATCTGTGATTTATATATATTTGCTAAATTTTAATTTTTCTTTTGAAAATAACAAGTAGCAGCGGTTGATGTTGTCAACCGCCATTACTAATGGCAGACAATAGCGACGGTTGATGTTTTCAACCGTCACTACTAATGGCAGATAACAACGGTGGTTGACATCTTCAACCGCCGCTAATAATGTCTCTGTAGCGGCGGTTTATTTGGGCGTTAGACCACCCGCCGCTACAAACGCTTATTTGTAGCTGCGTTTGCCTAGCGGCGGGGTGGCCTGCCCGCCGCTACAGTGCCTTACTAACCGCCGCTATAGGGCCTTTTTGCTGTAGTGGATGTTGCCAAGCAGTCGGAAGCGTCAACGCCGCCGACTAGTAGGCGGGTGAAGACGAACAACCTTGGATTGGGAGTCTTTCCCCTTCTGTTTGCTTTTTTTTTCAGGGTATCCGCTTCTATTTGCTGGACCGTGCTCTCCTACTTGGTGCTCCAATTCCAAATGCAAACAAGACCTGGTTTTTGAGCTGGGCTGCTTGCGGCCGATGGTCGAATCCTGTAGGCTACTCGCAAGGAGCCCGGGCAGGCGCCCAGGCTCGCCGGGCCTTGGGTCCACCACTGAGTGGTGTAATGGTCTTCACCTACATGTGTCTGACTGTTTTTACACCTTCATTGTCCTCCACTGCTCCTCTATAGCTGGCATCCCAGATTTTGGCTGCGGTACAATCAAGATTTTGGTGAAGTAATAACTAACTAGCTATAAATGCAACATCTGAGCTCTATCAAATTTAATAAATCTGATGACTGAGCTGGAAAAGCCCTCCAAGGTTTTGGATGTATTCTCAATGTTAGTAGTATTCAAAGGAGGGGGAAAGAAAATAGTAATCCTTCTCCTCCCAAAACTAGTGTAAGTCAAAACTGGACCCTTCAATTTTCAAAACCAGAATTCCTAATTTCCCGAAACTAGCTGTTAGAGATTTGTATCCAAACCAGGCCAGTTTTTTAGAGTCACTTGATGTATGTGTGTGTGTCCATTGTTTTTCTCACATCTCACATGGATTTTCCTTTGAACGTTAAGATTTTTTAGCTATCCATGTAGCATTCCTCTTAAATCTTGATAGAGCAGTATAACTAAACACAAGATTGAGTGTAAAACATAAATTTCAACTTAAGCTAGCATCAATATGAAACTAGCCACTCCTTTTTTGTGATGAGAGTTGGATAACTGCGATTGTGACTCAGTATATGTCCATGGTCCAACTACAACCTTTCAAGGATGTTGTGCCTTAGCAACTGATACACCAACTCTAGCGTTTGTTCACGATTTTGTGGAGCACGAGCAACCAAACCACTAGGGTAATTCCTACAATCAATGAAAGAACAAGATAAACAAGCAACTCATTTGCGAAGGTGGGTTTCTGAATCGAGTAGAACGGATGATCTAGCCGACTCACACGTCTACAAGGAAGTAGCTATGGCTAAACTTACAACAAAACAAAGCCCAATCCTTTTTGTCATGGCTACAGGGGTATATGAGAGGGTAGAGGACGACCACGACATGCTGGGGGTTAACACTAGGATGCGCACCTATTGGGTCCTACTTGATACACGACCCTTCAAGCTGAAACAGGACAGGAAAAGGCTTCTGTAATAAATCGATGATTGCGGGTGACTTTGAACTGATATGGACTTGTGGCCAGATCCATTGGAAAGTAGAGTTTATTAGCTTTCCATGAAGTAATTCCACACTCAAAATAGAGTGCTGTCTTGTTGTTGGTGTTGTCCTATAGTCCGAATCCAATATCGAAACATATTGGACTTTGACTCTTCGTTTCTTTGGGGCCAAAAGTGACGTGGTGGCCTCATAGGGAAGTTGGCAATACTTAGATTTAATTCCCAATCAATTTTCTTGGTCCTCCATGCCTTCAAGTGTGTTTAATACTTTTCTTGATCCATGCAAGCACTTATAAAAATGAAATTGAACACACAGCAAGGTGTAACATCAGTTCTCCAAATGTATTCAATATAATTAAGATATAGGAGTGTTTCACTTTTGAATCAAAAGTAGCTAATGTTGTTGTACTACATCAAACAAACTTCATATTCATAATCTAGAGGCAACAATAGAATTTTAGAGAAAATTAAAAGATTTTAGAAGACACTTAACTCTTTTAAATAAATACCTAAACATAAAAAAAACTTCTTAAATTTGCAAATTCATAATTTAAATTTTATTTGAAAATGATGAACTTTATGCTCTTTCAAATTAGCATATAATCATGGTGAACCACTCCAATATTTGGTTTGATTTTACCAGTCCACAGAACTATTTTATTGACTTTTGGAAACCAGAAAAGAAGGACAAAATTGGAAATCAGAACTTCTAGGCAATTATCTTCTACCTTTGGGTTGGCCAGCAGCGGCACCTTGCCCCCTAGGTTCTAACCACAGGCCCTCCCTCGCGCTGGCTACTTGAAACTGTTCTTCTGCCCCATGGCAGACCAGCTCCTAAAACAAAACCCTGGCAATGGTCATCTCGTTGGCTGCCATTCTTCTTTGTGGCCATAATTGTTGCTCCTATGAGTTTGCAGTGTTGCCTCCTCTGGTGTGCTCTGCCCCTTGCCTTGGTGTTGCTTCTTGGAGGTGCGCAACTAGCTCCCGAAGCTGCTTCTGGGCTTAGAGCAACTCCACCCTAGTGACTAAATGCGCCACTATCTGCCTTTTCAATCACTTGGAACAAACCAACTGTTCCAACCCATCTCTATCCAAGCCTTGATTTTTTGTAGGTCACCAAATTTTGGTCCAGACCCCTCATATTTGCTTCCCCACTATCCCCAACTTTTTCCTCTCTCTCTCTCTCTCGCAAAAATTGATCACCCCGCCGATGCCCTCTTCTGCCGCCGGAGGTGCTCCTGCCACGGCACGGCCAACTTTGGGCCACTGGAGGAAGAGCTGTCGGATTTGGCGTTTCAGAGTGACGGGGGGAGTTAATCCCGGTGCGCTGTCTCTGGCGGGGCGAGCTAGTCCCCCGCGACTTCTCCAACAAGGCGGGCCAAGGCCGGTGTGGCGTCTCAGCCTACCCTCCTACAAGCTTACAGCTGGGCTGGTGTGGCGAGCCAAGGACAACTTCCCTGTGGCGCATGGTCTCTTGTGACCCTAATCGGTTAGCTATGGATTTCCACCCGGGCTAGCAAATTGAGCCAAGGATGGCACCACCAACGCGCGAGGTCTCCGGCGAAGCTTCTCCCAAGGGTCGCCCAACCCCTACCACTACGATGGCGGAAGCACGTGCAGGGAAGGAAAGGGAGAGCCGGCGGTGTGAGTGGGGGAGGGAGGCGCCGATGCGAGCAGAGGAGGGAAGCGGCGGTGACACGAGTAGGGGATGGGAGGCGCCAGTGCAAGTAGGAGAGGGAGACAGGGTTAGTGGGGCCCACTGGTAGAAGGATATGGACTTAGTTTTACTTAGTTAGGCTGGAGGAGAAATTAATTTTAATCCTTAAAAAATAGAAACCGGCCCTCAAAATGATGTATAGGGGTCCAAATTTTTTTTATAGGCTAGAGTTGCTTTAGAGCATCTCTAGTAGAAGCCCGCATCCAAACCTCTATTCTAAAATTTGCATGCCAATTAAAAAAAACTCCTCTACAAGAATTCTTATGTGAAATACATTTTATATAGGATTTCAAATTGCTCCTCCTAGCACTATGTTTTTGAGCGTCCCATTCCCTCTCCTGTATGTCAGTCCCACCAACTTTATTTTATTTCCTTTTTCTCCTCTCCTCTCTTCTTTCTCCTCTCTCTCTCTCTCCCTCCCCAGCCAGCCCTCCCCTGCCCCCGCTCGGTATGCCGCCTCTCTCTAGCCTCCCTGCTCGTCGGCGAGACAATCCCACAACCCATCACCCGGCCTCCCCTCCCCCTCACCACGACCGGCACGAATGCCACGGGCACTAGCGGGCGGCCATTCAGCCTGCCTATTCCACTCGGTGGCGCCGCCCTATCCCAGCACAGCGCAGCGACAGAGCTCATCGCCGAGGCGCGGGAGAGACTTAACTCGGGCGGGCGTGGCTGCGGCGGTGCGGGAGCAGGCGAAGCTCGAGCGTGGTGCAGCACGAGTAGGGAGGAGGAGTTGGAGCGGGCGCTACTAGGGGCGGGCTCGCTCAGGGTGGGCTAGGGGGGCGGGTGCCAGGGCGATGCGTAACCGTGGTGGCAGGAAGAGGACGATGGGGGCGAAGTGCATCGGGGAGGAGGAAGCGTGGATCTTGCAGGTCCTAACGCCTCTGCCTCGCAGGAGATAGATTCAGCAGTCATCCGGCTCCAGGGGTCTCGATGGAGGGCGGCGTGGTGGCGAGAGGAGATGTCGGCGGCGGTGACCAATGCGCAGCGCTTGGCCAGGACGAGACCCCTCTTCTTTCAATGACAAGAGGGCCTAAGAGCCGGTTTGGGAGGGCCTGCTGGAACGGAGAACACACCGGGCTCCTAAAATTTTGCAAACCGAGCCTGTAAAATAGAAATAGCAGCTTGTATTTACATGGTAGCGTTAGAGATGCTCTTAGCCTCCTCAGACGCGCCAAGCTTGGAGATCAAACCCATTCTCCTCCAGCCCAAGCAACCAAACGCTAAGCCACGTGGCCGCCAAATCCTCCCTCGTCGGTGGGCCATCTGCCGACTCCTCTGGTGGTAAGCTAGATCGCAAGCTCTCACACTCATTTGAACCATTACTGGTGCAGGTCCCCTACTGTACTCACCAGATTAAGCTAGATCACGAGACAGAGAAATTTATGGGAATTAATAAATTAATTCCCTCTAGAACCTTATTAAACAATTTATAAAAAACAACTTTCTTTAATTGTTGACTTAAGCACTAAACTAAATAGTTATGCTTGAACCCTTTTCATACCAAATTTATTTTAATTGTTGACTTAAACACTAAACTTCATTAAGCACTAAACTATTTAAGAGTTTAGTGTTTCTCTGTAATTTAGGATTTATTTCTGCACTATTTGACCACTGATCATTTTCTTGTCTCTCACGTGTTGGTTTATCGTTTAAAATATTGGACCATTGCTTTTGCAAAATCCTTTTAAGCAATTAGAGAGTTAACAAAGAAAATACTAAAAAGTATGAGTAACTCAACTCATTCCATTAATGAAGTTCCATGCTTTCATTAATAGCTAATTTTTGTATTGCATCGCATTTTCATCATTTAGGAGATGAGCTTGGGAACGTGTGGACAAGAAGATTGGTTCAGCAGAGATAGCTGAGGAAATTGACTTATGATATTGAATGTGCTAACATTGGTCAAACTCAAGGCAAGCCCCGATGCATTCCACTAAGTTTTTCTTTTCTTATATTTATCACTAGTGTGATGTAAGAATGATTGTATGCTAGGTTGATAGGCATTGATTGGAAACCTAGTTTACACTAGTTACTCCATTTCCCCGATGATGTTCATAGGTTATTAGTGGCTTTGCTTAATTAGGAAGATGAGTCATCGAGTGGTATGGAGACCACTCGTAGTTTGAGTCTTATATTTCACCTGAGCATTTATATGGATGAGTTGCACAAGGGAATTAAATGGAGACTGAACGGGCAATTAGGAGAAAGGGAAGATAAAATCTTCATGGAGGTAGCTTCCTCTCGAGGACCCCGTCATTGTCGGCTCATGTGGATCAAGTTTGAATATACTGATGGATGTTATTATTGTGGGCCTAGTAAACCGATAGCGACAATTACTCTAACGATGGACAATATCTTGCCCCCTTTTCTTGCATGGAATTTGAGGCCAAGAGATGGAAGCAATCTACTCATGGATGATGTTCGAAACAACATCACGTTGGGAGACCCTTCTCGAGGGAGGTAGGCCGGACCGGCCTCACGGTGCTGATAGCAAAAAGTTGTCTCTTGTGGCTTCTACGAAGCGCATACGTGCCGTGCAATCAGGTCATTCCTACAAGATGTTAATCGATTTGAATCGGTGCCTCTTACAGTAATGAGTACCACTTGTTCCCTATGCTAGAACATAGTAACAAGAGCAAACAAATGGTTATTGGTTTGATAGTTGCTGATTGAATTATAATTACTTTGGAACCATACTTATTGTAGTCATAGTGTCAATTGAATTTATTATTTTACATAACAACCTAACTTGATGCTAAAATCTTAAAGTAAGGACTCAATGATAGATTGACTCTTTGGCAAGTCGAATCTCTCCTTTCAACCTTTGCATGTCTAGGAGTCAGTTGTAATTGACCATTTTGATGGGCTAGTCTTGTTGTAGTTTCTCAGGATATAGCTATTTGTGGTTTTCAGATGAACAAGATGACACGTGTAAGTGTAGCAATATGTTCCACTTGGAAGGTTAGTGTCCGGACTGCTGGAACATCTAGTTGGGGCCCTGCAGCCCATGGGATTGAAATGCTGCTTGCTAGTATGGTATCTTGATCAAAATACCTATCACTGTTGGATGATTTGTGTTTTTCACCATGAGAGGCGATTGTATTTTCCTTAATCACTTTAATTGAACTCTAGTCATCATCCAACTTGTCGCTTCTGCTTTTTATTAAAGACTCCGGTTTATAACTTAAACTCAGATTTACATAAAACTCTAGTATTCTATCTATCATCGGCAAACTGTAGTTGCGATATCAATATCACCTTTCTAGTGACAAATAAATAATATAATTGACAACCATCCATTTATATTTGATACTAGTCAACCTACCCGCACATTTGTGCGGCTAGTCTTATATATTATCCAAAATATTATGAAAATTATTATTAATATTTGATCAACTATTTAGATATGATTAAAATAGGAAAACAATTGTTATGATGAGTGGGCTTGTATTTATTGATATTGCTGTACTCATTCAAAGCTTAGGTAATAAATCAGAACTATTCAACTACCATGACATTATAATCGAAGTACCCAGATTTATATAATATATTAAGTATAGTATTATTTAACATAATTTTTAATATACATATATGTGCTTGATTATTCGGTGGAACCCTCATATCTAGGTTCCAATGTTTTCTGAAGACTGAAAAAGGCATTCATGTTCTATATAGATATATCCTGGTAGAGAGCTGATATATAGGAAGTCTCATGCATTGAATGTAGGGTGTATTCATGATTTTTATTACCTTTTTTAATGCCACCTAGGAAGTATTCTTTGAATTGGTATATATATGTGTTGTTGATATAGATGTTGTTGCCACAACCAGAACACACATTTGTTTCAAAGACACATATATTTTGAATTTTTTTTTTCAATAGCCACGTTAATGTGTTGCTATCACAACACATGTTTTTTCCAGTTCGTTCTCTAAATAGGTTAAATTTCCAAAGTCATACATGGATACCGTGCATATATTATCCCAAACTAGTTTAAGATTTTTTTCTTTATTATTTGAATAAAATTAATAGTGAGTAATTTAAAATTATATGAAAGGGTATTTTAGTCTATTATTTTTTATAATGATAGTTGTGGGTAATTTACATAATGTTAATGATGGGTAATTTAAAATTATGTGGAAGGATATTTTGATCTAAATTTTTCATAATGACAGTGGTAGGTAATTTTTCTTTTTCTTTTTCTCCAATTAATGTAGAAATTTCTAGTCCTTGAGAGCCAACATGGATGCTCTTTTTCTTGATCAAATATCTATCTATCTATGTATCTATCTATCTATCTATCTATATATATATATATATATATATATAATAGATTCTAGATTCTATAGTTAAATATGTATGAACTTCTTTTAGTGAGTTTCTACGTTTGAAAATTTGATGGAAGATGTGTGAGCTAGAAAAATTTAAACTTGGAGAGTTGAGATGCATATTTATCCTTGAAAAAAATATTTTTGACACACATAGCCTTTGCTTGTACAGATACAAGGAGAAACAGGAGGAAGCTTGTGAGGAATTGGTGAAAAAGGCCTGGGATGAAGCCTTTCTGTTGGGGGCTGAGGGGGTGAAGGGAGGTCTGCAAGAAGTGACAAGCGTTTTTCAAGACTGGAGCCGGAATATACTTGGTGATTTGGAGAAGAGGATCAAACGAGTGAGAAAGGAGCTTGCGCAATGTAGACGAGCCCCTTTGACGGAGCGGACAATGCAACAGGAGCAAGTATTAAGGTATAGACTGCAAATATTAGAAGAACAAAAAGATTTGTATTGGAAGCAAAGGGCGCATGTGGAGTGGCTTAAGAATGGGGATCGTAACACTAAATTCTATCATGCTCACGCTTCTCAGTGACGAAGAGTCAATCGGATTAAATGCTTATGAAAGGATCATGGATCATGGGCTCAAGAAAATGAATTATGTGTGTATATTGCTGCCAATATAAAGAGCTATTTTCATCGCAGGGGGTGACAAGGTTGCATGAAGTAATAGAGAAGGTAAGCCCACGGGTGATGGATGAAATGAATGAGTCTTTGAACTCTGCATATGGGGAAGAAGAGGTATGGCAAGCTCTTGAGGGGATTAGTGATCTAAAAGCTCCGGGGCCGGATGGGATGCCGGCCATTTTTTTCAAGAAATTTTGGGAGGTTATTGGTCCCAAAGTGAAGGAAGAAGTGCTTGAAGTGCTGAATGGAGGTGATATACCTGAGGGACGGAATGACACCACCGTTGTCCCAATTCCAAAGGTAACTAATCTAGAGAAATTAAAAGAGTTGCGACCCATTAGCTTGTGCAATATGCTTTGTAAGATCATTTCTAAGGTACTCAGAAATAGACTAAAGGTGTTTCTTGATGATGTTATTTCACCTAATCAGAGTGCTTTTGTCCCAGGCTGGTTAATCATGGACAATGTGTTAGTTGCATATGAGATGATACACTATTTGCAGAACCGGAGGCAAGGTGAACATGGGTATCTAGCGCTTAAACTTGACATGAGTAAAGCGTATGATCGAGTTGAGTGGGATTTTCTGGAGGCTATGCTCAGGAAATTGGGGTTCAATGATGCGCTAGTCATGTTGTTGATGAAGTGTGTCCGATCGGTGCGGTATAGAATAAAGGTGAATGGTGATCTTACTGAAGTGATTCTGCCACAGCGTGGATTAAGGCAAGGGCACCCGCTGTCTCCTTATCTATTTCTCATTTGTGCTGAGGGTTTCTCTTCTCTACTCCACCACGCGGAAGAAATGGCATGATACAGGGGATTAAAATATGTCAACATGCACCTAGTGTCTCGCACTTATTGTTTGTCGATGATTCATAGATTCTGATGAAAGCAAATGCTGAGAATGCTAACTGTTTGAAACATATTCTAGCACTCTATGAGGACTGCTCAGGTCAAATGATTAATAAAGATAAGTCGGCTCTCTCTTTTAGCAAGAACACAAATACTGTAGATAGGGCGGCAGTGAAGATGGCTTTAGAGATTCAATCAGAAGCAGCTAATGAAAAATATTTAGGGCTTCCAGTGTATATTGGCAGGTCCAAGCAAGAAAGTTTTCAGTACATCAAGGATAAAATATGGCAACGTATTCAAGGATGGAAGGAGAAGCTCCTATCCAAGGCTGGAAAGGAGATACTTATTAAAGCAGTGGCACAAGCCATTCCCACCTATGCCATGTCTTGTTTTGACCTTACAAAATCCATCTGTGATGATATTAGCACTATGATTTGTCGGTATTGGTGGAGCCAACAAGATAAGGATAAGATGCATTGGGTAGCATGGGATAAGATGCTACAGCCTAAGAAAGATGGTGGTTTGGGTTATCGGGATTTATATCATTTCAATTTGGCCATGCTATCCAAGCAAGTTTGGCGGTTGATTCAAAATCCGTCTTCTTTGTGTGCAAGGATCCTGAAAGCTCGCTACTTTCCAAATGATCATATTCTGAATGCGACCGCTAGACAGGGCGTCTCATATACTTGGTGTAGCATTGTGAAGGGGATTGAATTATACAAGAAAGGTATGATTTGGCGTGTTGGTGATGGAGAGAGCAAAGACATTTGGAATGACCCGTGGCTTCCACGTGGAGTTACAAGGAGAGCGACGGCTGCCCAAGGACCAGCCCTATTACGCCAGGTGAGCGAATTGATAAATCCAATTAATAATGAATAGGATGTTGATCTGGTTCAGACATTATTTTCTATGGAAGATGCTTCAGTAATTCTTGCTATCCCACTGAGAGAGAACAGAGATGACTGTATAGCCTGGCACTTTGATCCGAAGGGAGTGTTCAATGTTAAGTCGGCATACAAAGTCAGTATTGATGATGCTACAACTGATCATGGACCGAGCACGGGTGCTACGGTTAGGTGCCCGACTTTGGGTACCATGTTCCAATGGAAGAAAATCTGGGAAATCAGAGCCCCAAATAAAGTAAAGCATTTTGCATGGCGGTTGGCTCATAACAGCTTACCACCGAGAAGGAAAATTTGGAGTAGAGGTATGGAAGTCGACACCTTATGTCCCATGTGCGGTCGATTAGATGAGGATGGTGGCCATCTATTTTTCAAATGCAAGCACGCTAAATTGATTTGGCGGGAGTTGTTGTTGGAGGACAAAAGGAGTATGTTGGCTGCTGCAAGTTCAGCAATAGAAATGTTCCGGATGATTTAGCAATAGGAGGAGGACATCCAGTTGTTAATTGTGGTAGCTTTGTGGGTGATGTGGTCCAAACAAAATGACACTAATGCAGGAGATTATCTACCTAGCCCGTCCATTACAACAGGATTGATCCAAAAGTTCTATGTAGAGTACAAGAATTTGTACATGTCAAAACTCAAGCCAGCAACACAGGTTTGTAGATGGAGTAAACCAGCTACGGATTGGCTAAAGATCAATGTGGATGGCGCTTTTGATCCGATCACAAGAAAGGGTGGATGGGGTTTCGTCATCAGGGACAGCCTGGGGGAGGTTGTCGGATCGGGAGCTGGGAGGATTGATCATTGTATGGAAGCGAAGCAAGCTGAGATCGAAGCAGTCCTGCACGCCTTTGACTACGCTGCTGATGCTGGAATGACCCGACTTGAGTTGGCGGTAGATGCATCAAATGTACGTAAAGCACTCACGACTCAAAAGTATGACTTAGCTCCAGTCGGCATGCTGGTTCGCGATGCAAAATTCATGATGTTCACTGAGTTTGCATATGTTAAGGTGGTCTTCTATCCCCGCTCATGTAATTTAGTAGCTGATAAACTAGCACACATGTGGTCGGAATTAGGACTAGGGAGTGTTATGATCTGGCCGGATGGCCACCCAAACTATGTAAACGCTCTTGTGGCTGCTGACTTCCAGCTAGCCTCTGGTTAATGAAATATATTTTCCAGTTCAAAAAAAATAATAATTGGCCAACATTCAAGGCCAGCTTTAGAGGTTGGAACTCAGGATCAGATCGGGCTGCCACCACTGCCAGAGCTCGTGCGTGTTGCCGTCCGGGCTTGAGTTCTTCTAGAGCCTTGCGGACTTGTGTGCTCTAGTTCGTTATCTTGTAGCATTACATGAGTAGGCTCCTTTGCTAGCGTATTGTTTGCTTCCACATATCTACTTAACTAGCTTGCATAGAAGTTGTATTTTCTTGTGTGTGATCCACTAGTATGCTTAAGTTGTTGTTTCTTTCGTATGACCATTATCTTGTTAGTGTGATTACCTCTAGAATTATTATAGGAGTTGTTTGAGTGTTCAGTTTTAGGAATTGGTGAATTTGGTACATATAGCGAGTTACCGATTCACCCCCCTCTCAGTCACTCAGTCCTTTCAAGTGGTAATCTGGTCACTCCTACAACATGTTAATCGATTCGATTTGCTTTCTGTCATAGTATTGAGTACCACTTGTTTCTTACGTCAAAACATAGTAACAAGAGTAAATGAATGATTATTGGGTTCAATACTTGCTGATTGGAATTACAATTGCCTTGCAACCAT
Source organism: Eleusine coracana subsp. coracana (assembly GCA_032690845.1). Classification (NCBI taxonomy): domain Eukaryota; kingdom Viridiplantae; phylum Streptophyta; class Magnoliopsida; order Poales; family Poaceae; genus Eleusine; species Eleusine coracana. Next base: position 49,035,473 of record CM064430.1, read on the forward strand.
GCTTGTTATTGTCATAGTGCAATCTAAATTTATTATTTCTCGTGGCAACCTAAGTTGATGCTAAAATTTGAATGTAAGGACTTAACGATAGACTAGCTTTTTGGCAAGTCAAATCTCTGGTCAGTTTTGCATGTCTAGGAGTCTGTCGTAGTTGACCATTTTGACGGATCAGTTTTGGTGTAGTTTCTCAGACCATTGCTATTTGTGGTTTTCAGATGAGTGGCAATATGTTCCACTTGAAAGGTTAGCGTCCAGACTACTGGAACATCTAATTGGAACCCTACAACCCATGGGATTGAATGGTTGCTTGCTAGTACTGTGTCTTGGTCAAAACACCTATCGCTGCCAGATGATTCGTGTTCTTTGTCGTGAGAGGCGATTGTATTTTCCTTAATTGCTTTCATTGAACTCTAGTCGTCATCGAACTTATCATTTTTGCTTTTTATTGATTTGTAATTTAAACTCAGATTTACATAAAACTCTAGTATTCTATCTATCATCGGCAAACTGCAGTTGCGATATGGATATCAACTTCCTAGTGACAAATAAATAATACAATTGAGAACCATCCATTTATATTTGAAACTCCAGATTCTATAATTATGTTTGAACTTCTTTTAGTGAGTTTCTACGTTTGAAAATTTGATGGAAGATGTGTGAGCTAGAAAAATTTAAACTTGAGAGTTGAGATGCATATTTATCCTTGAAAAAATATTTTTGGCACGCATAGCCTTTGCTTGTACAGATATAAGGAGAAACAAAAGAGAGAAGATAACATGACCCAAAACACAAATTAGCACTACCATAATTGGCCAACATTCAAGGCCAGCTGTAGAGGTTGGAACTCAGGATCAGATCTGGATGCCACCACTGCCGGAGCTCGTGCGCGTTGCCTTCTGGGTTTGAGTTCTTCCAGAGCCTTGCGGACGGCAGGAGGTGCTGCCGCCCGCTCTTCTTGTCGCCAAAACCGGACACGGCACACGGGTGTAGCAAGTCGCGGTACGCCAGTGTCGCAGCCGACTTGGCTACCCGGGGGCATCGTTCCTGCGCCTGCTTCCGGAGCTCAAAGTGGTCGATGTAGCCATTGCAGATGAAGTCCCTTTGGTGCACGTACAGCTCTGGCACCCACGACGACAGCTTCTCGAAAACTGCCTCCATTTTCTTCTTCTGGGGCCTTAGAATAGTCTTCCCCATTGCGTGCTTCACCAAATAGCTACCGAGGTGCACATCCCGTTTTGCCTCCTCGGGCACGCCCAGCATGTTGGCTGCCGGAGCCAGTGATACATGCGGCGGGTTGAAGAGGAAGGTCGGGAGGTTGAACCCCTCGCCCATCATCATGTCCCGACCCACGTCAAGAGCTATCGACGCGCCAAGCGAGTGACCCGCGAGCCAGACGGTGCTGCCAGTGCTATCGCAATCGGCGGAGCTCACGAGCTGTCTCACAAGTTTACGTGCTTCGCTGAAGCGGCTGCACAAGTGCTGCTTGTTGAGGAGGATCCTGAGGTTGAGGCGCATATCGCCGAAAATTGTGGGATCCCGTGGCATGGTGCCTCGGAAGGCAACTATGTAACGTGGAGCCTTTGGGTGACGGGGCACGCCTTCCGGGGGCACGTACTCGAAGACGACTCCACAGATAAACCATGTATTGGGACCAAAGATCTTGCAGAAGACACATTCGCAAGCACATTCTAACACATCAATCCGGCGGAAATGGAAGCTCTGCCACCACGCCGGAGCAAGCTGCGTCACCTTGGTTTGGTCGCTCTCCAGAACATAACTCCCTTTAACAAGACAGGCAGTGATGCACCGACGCTGGTCAAGGTTGTTCCTGAAACAGCAAAATGCGAGAAGTTAATTAATCATCCGGATAGCTTCCAACAAATTAATTACAATGAACGAAATACCCTTCTAGTGTTTATTATGATACCATCTCTTTTAATTAACATCTCATAGGTTACCTAAGGTTCAGATTCTTTTGGCAAGGGGATATATTCCCAAAAAACAAATACATTCTCACTACTAAAATATACTATGCCAACTAAAAGACTAAAGGTGGACTGAGAATTGATGACCTTTCCGTTACAAATATTTTTTCAACAATCTAGTTAAAAATTTTGCCTCATTAATGAATGGATTTTGACATACACTAAGGCTCTGTTTTGATCTGTTTAGTTTCTTAGAAATAGGTTTGTTGATATGGTTTCTAGAAACTAGTTTCTAAATAAAAAAACTAGATGGGGGTGTTTGGATCCTTGTTTTTATAATCTATAAACCAGCTTTTAGATAGTTAATGAATTGGAATGAGGCAGAAACTGAGATTAACTAGGTTGGACCAACCCATAATCTGGTTTATAGAACCTTGCATAAAAACTGGCAGTTTTGGAAGCCCTCCAAATTCTAGAAACCAGTTTCTTTAAAACTGGAGGGATGTAAACCGGGCCTCAGAAAAAATGGATTTTTGGTGGCGGTTTCTAAGCACAAATATTTAGGTAGTTAACAAATGAAGAATTTTCAATAGAGGGATGATGTCACATATAAAGTTTTGAAATGATACTTTGGCTTGGCACTAACCCACTTGGGCAGTACATTGTACTCTATAATATCTTTTTTTTTCTAGCACTCAATCAGCTCATGAATTTAGGCTATGGACACATAGAAGTCCAGCCATGTTTCAAATGGCTATGGAGATCCTGTTGTTAACCAAAGAACAAGTTATATTAGAAAGAATATGGTACTGGACTCATATACATGATATGTGCATTCTACAAAAGGAAAACAAATTCCATTGGAATTACCCTCAAATACACCTAAATAAAATATAAATGGTGAAGTGGACCAAAGAAAGCTAGCAGTCTCATATTATATGAAACCATAACTCTAATGTCCAAGAGCATCTGGACCTTGAGAAACATACGGGTTTTCAGTGAAGTGGATCCAATAGTGCAGGCAAGAAAGGGAGCAATTCTTCAAAGAGCCCACAATGGTTATCCGTAGAGCTAAAGCAAAACGTAAAGATAGCATCAAAGAATGGATTGAGACCAATCGTTGAATAGATTTTTCGATTTTCCTTGTTCTTGTTTTCTATTTCATTGATGTGCATACTACTTAGAATCAATAAAGCTCTGTTGGGGCTCTTCCCCCTCCAGTTTCTTCAAAAGAAAGAAAATAAAAGAATGGAACTAGCAATACCACAGTGAAACAATAATATATTCATACCAGTCTATTTCAATCATTTTCTTTGGGGAAGAACCACAATCAGTGTTCACCATCATGTGCCTTGGGCCTGAAACGAAAAATTCCTCGTGGGGACCCATGGCTTAATGCGACCAAGCTGGGGATTGAAGGAGCGCCTACAATAGACGGCCAATACTTGATTGCAGAAGATCAGGACACACAGTGTGATGATGTGCTCTGTTCTAGTTTGCTTATGCTCTTACATCTCTGTGAATGAGCTAGTGCTCGTATGCTGCATATTTATTCTACGCAAAGGGAGGACGGAGTAGTACGTAGTTCCTTTGATTCTTTCTTTATGTCCAGCTGTCCCTTATACAAGTTGGAATATAGTTTAGGGCACTGCAGTGCTAATAAATTGGACACACTAGCGAAGGAATTGGTGGTTGCTTATACATATCAGAAGCTGATGAAACAGAGACATTGTCAAATGCAACATTTCTTGACTCGAATACTAAAAGATGCACAATATTTTTCTTGACAGAAAAAAATACTTGTAGACTCTGTACCTTCCCCTATATATGTATGCTGGTTCTTATTACAACATTTATGATCAAGGCCTAATAAATCATATCAGAAAGCGTAGTCAAATGAACGGTATTCACTTACACATCTGTAAGAGACTGTCAAATAAGGACAAAACTCATATCTATTCTATCTACAAAACATTTTTGTGTATGTAAACGAAGCTAGATTTCTTGTACATAGAGATCATACTAACCATGATTATGTCAGGGTTTTCGCTCTTTCATGAAAACTGCAGCAACAAAAAGTGAAATAAAGGTGTCGAAGCTTATGTTCGGCAATGAGTATAGGTATATATATGAGCTCTAGTACTCGATGATAACACAAGGCGCAAGGATTTAGATAGGTTCAGGCATCCGGGAGATAATAACGCTACATCTTATGTTAAGTGTATTGTATTGATGATGGTATATTGTATTGATGATGGTAATGGTGTTAGGCAAAGAGAATAGCTTGGTTTCCCCATGCCACTTCTGATGTTTATTTAGGGTGTCTCTACCCACCTTATTCATCTGGGGTGAAGGGTTACATGGTAGGTTTTCTAGTTACAAGATGAACAAGTCTATCTAATAATAACCTTGTCTTATCCTCCAAGCCTCATCTAAATAGATTTTCTGGAAGCTCTTTGATCCATACGTGATTTAATGAACCTTATTAGGCCCACAATAGGAAGAGTCCGACCGGGCTACCCAATGGTAATCGTATTGCAAGCTTGTGGGTACCCATGGTGGCATGGTACACGTGATGCACAAAAGGAAAACGGAATTTCCTTTACTTGAGAAGATTATTGGTTAATGCGGAAATTAGAGTGGATTTATTTTCATTGTTTGAAGAGCGTTACTTTAATTTGATGAGGTTGGAGACCTGGTAATCACATTTTTCTTCCCCTTTGTTGCTCCAAGTGCAGCGTATTTCCAACGACATCACCAAGGTTTTAGTATCTTGTTTTTCCTCTTTTCGTGCGACGCCTTTCTTTAGTTCCATTTGCCGCTCGGTTACATGATGATTCATAGGCATGCATCCTCCTCGGTCAACCAGCAATTGGATGTGCCGACAGGTTTGCATGTATCATTAAAGGGGCTGCAGCTGCTGCCGCTGTTGCTTGCTGAGAAGGATTCTGAGGTCGAGGAGTATATCGCCAAAACATGTTGACAAACCATGATTTTTTTGCATGGAAATCAAGGTGCATATAACCAAATAATTCTAGATCTAATTTAGCAGCTAACTCTTCGCCCCTGAGAGCAATAAAAATAGTGACATATATATGTTTTCATCAATCTGCCTTTGTATGCCATGACGGGAACAATTAATACAAGGAAATAGAACAATATAAAAGATAAAAGAAGGACCAAAAAAGCCCTAAATTTGTGAAGGTTTTCTATCCATTCCTGAAAAAAAGAAGGAATGCATGAGCACAATTCACTATGCATAGTCTTTCGACGTTAGAGCCTATCCACAAGTGGGGTCAACATAGAGTTCGAACAGCAGCTCGATGTTTGTGGCTTTGATTAAATTAGCAAATGCCAGAGTATAATCTTCCTCTTGTCTCTTTTCATCAAGAGTTATTAAACTAAAAAGATACTGTCAATGCACTGTCAGTACAAGTGGCATATCAACACATTGTAACGTTGATTAGTTAACTGTGTAGTGTATCTACTAACGTAGGATGACTTACTCAAAGCTTGGGTACATATACATTAAAAATGGGCCTATGGACATGTTTACAAAATACTTTGATTAAAGATTTGAGAAGCTAAAATTTGAGATGCGCCTTTCATCATAATTCAAGATCCCTAAATTTTAGAAGGTGGAGCCTTTGATTGTTTAATTAGTTAATGTTTGCATCTTGTTGAATGCCTTATATTACTCAGATTAAAGAATCAAACCAAATATATGAAGCTGAAGAACTATACAACATTATCTTTGAATGTGTCGTTGATCCATTATTCAGTTAGAGACAAAGTCCACAAAGATGGTTATCAATGTCATAAGCTTGGCCGTTGACTTTACTGTTTATGCATATATAAGAAATGCAGGTCAAAATCCTTCGCTATTTGACATACATTAACAAAATGTGGACTTGGCACCCTCATTGGGGCGCACATCATGCAGTTGTTGCAGACGTCAAACCATAGCACATGCGATGTTACTGTGCATTACGTCATATTTAGCATCTAAACCGAAGGCACACCACAACAGGCCAATTCCTTCTATGCCATTATAATTTTTGCCAGACCCTTATTTGTATCATAATATGCTTGCTCCCTCTATGTCATTGTGTTGCAATTCCTTACCCTTCTTAACCACCCATGTCAACTTCTTTTTTTTTCAGCCAAATATTTTTAGAAATAACCAAACTACCCTTGTTTTCAACCTCTCTCTCTTCTCTATTTAGTCATGGCCGCACAGAGCTCGCGGCTCACCCCGCTGCCCCTTCCACCATGGATGAGTTGGCTGGACACGAAGCGTGCATCCCTCCCCTCCCCCTTCCTCCATCTCGACTTAGCTCGTGCTCGCCTCCATGGTCGACGACGACAAGCTGCGCTGCTGGCCCTACCCAGCCCCTCCTGGCCATGGACTAGATGGTCGGGCACACAACAAGACCCCCTTCCCTCATCGCCTCGCCCCCTGAGAATGCTCAAGCTCACTGCTCGTAGCCATGGTTGGCAATGTCGAGCCAGCCCTGTCACCCCTCCCCCACCCTCCCATAGCCAAGGTCGAGCCCCCCCCCCCCCATCCCGCCATGGTCAATATGTAGAGAGAGAATACATAGAGGTTGAAGACAATGATACTTTGGTCATTTCATTAAATCTTTGGCCGAGAAAATAAAAATGTGACATGGATGGTATACAAGGGGAACAAATTAAGTACGATGACATACACGGGATAAGACTATTTGCAATGGCGAATAAGGGATCAGAGAAAACTATAATGGCTTTGAGCAAATTATCCCTAATCAATTAAGGAGAAGGCCAACACAAAGAAGCATAAGAGCACATAGATGCATAGGCCAGGCTTGGTCGTTTATATGCAACCATTTGTATACCATAAGTGCACAGTGTACATTGGAGTCCTTTTCCCATAGAGTACTCCAAGGTTTAATCCAATCCACAAATACCAGTGAAAAATATGCAGAATTATTAGTAAAAGTTATAATCTAGCTTTATAGTGAGGGTGAGCGTTGGTTTTGGAGAATTGGGGGGTTGTACCGATCGATTGACACGAAAGCTTTTTAGTGAAGGCTATTTAAATTCATAGAAAGACTTATAAAATTTGTTTTAGTAAGTTAGCTTATCTCTGGTAGTTGATATCATAACCATAAAGTGTAATCAAATAGCATGATAAACATAATTATTTGAATATTAGGAACCAAAGATTAGTAGAAGAATGATGCCTTTCCAACAAGCCCTGCCATGACCAGTTGCCTTAATCGGTCTACCACTTTCTACTCTACACACATCTACTACCATAAATAAGTAGAGACACATGCAAATCTGGCGCATACAAGATCCAAAGTACAACCCTAATCACTACGATCATGATAGCATCTAAACACTTAGCATATGTACTAAGCATTGGAACAAGCACATAGAAGACCATAAAATCTAGGTAATCAAATAACCAAAATCATTCATCAACATATTCAATCGTACTTCAATATATATAGCACAAGAAACATCACCATCTAGTAGGCCTATCTTGATGGATCATCTCAAGTACCACCGGTTCTTGAAAGTCCAAGTCTACAATCCTGCGATTATCGACTTGGCTAGGTTAGCTAAGGTAAACCCTAGCAACTTGTTGTTGCTAGAGGTTGTTGATCGCCACTCGGCTGAGTACCGTGCCAACACTAGGCATTGGAAAGATTCTCGGTCCTATGTACTCCTGGGAGCAATGGTCGCATGCCACATCAGGAGGGCCAAGCTCTAGGGCAAAGTCATTGTTGTTGTCTACTTAGTTCTCAGTTCTCACGGTGTAGTTCTGACGCTGTCTGCTCAAGCCATCTTTGATGGAATCACTGCCTATTTCAGTAGCGGTGCCACCCCTGTCGAAAATCGATTGTTTGCCAAGTGACTAGAGGTTTGCTAAGTATATTTTATCAGCCACTCGACGAAATCTCTTTGTTGAGTGCAAAAAAAAGGCACTCGACAAACAAAATACACTTGGAAAAAATTATGTTTGTCGAGTGCTACACAAAAAAAAAACACTTGACAAACTTGCTTGTTGTGACACCCCCTCTCCTGGGCTGCGTTGTGCAACCTGTACCAATCCCTGGATCAGCAGTTGGTATGCACATACAGATTATCTCAAATCTATACAATACTAAAATACGAGGATATATGGATAACTTACCAAGAATGGCTAAGTTACAATTCAGACGAGGCAGGAGAAATTGAGCACGGAGATATGGTTCACTTCACATCCATAGGCAAACTTGAGCATACAACGAAACCCTACTGCTTTTACTCTTCTGGAGTTCGTTCTCCTAGAAACCATAATTAACAAACAGTGAGTACATATGGTACTCAACAAGCCTTAACACTACTCAAGGGTAAAATCATGCAATGAGGTTGTAGCAAGGATGTAGGCAAGCAATTTAACATTTGTGCTCGTGGCTAAGCATGCGGGGTTTACTAAGAATAGCTTTCAAGGAAAGAGGGGACTTGTCAATATTTTAGTAAGTTGGCCCTAGAGAGAGTACAAATCATTCCCACTAGTTCCAGTAATTTTTAAAAGGAATGGATCTCCACCATCCAAACCTTGCACGTCGAAAACACGGGTATCACTACACCTACTCACACATCAAGGAGATTGTTTTGTGGCTAATCAACGAGAGCCCAATGATTTGGCATGTCATAACTAGTGACAATGGACATTCGAATAATTTAATTAATAACTCTACAGAGCTTAGTACGTTGTACCCACAGGCTATGCACTCTTTGCAAGTAAATGCGTAATGCTCTCACTTCACCTAGGCACGCCCACAAGCCCACCACGGATCTCAGGGGTTCGGTGACTATGACACATGCGTCATATCACCATTCACCATATAATTGCCAAGTACGGGACTTATCACCATGCGCACCAAGATCCAACCCCTGAGTCCGTTCCTACTTTGTTGGGTGGCACTTTCTTGCTACGTAACCTAGGTTCTATGTTAGTTCTACCTATACAGGTTCTATGGTCACACCGAAAATATCACCAAGTTGAGGTTTCACTAACCAGTCCCTATGCGGCAGGGCAAGCACTCATCCATGATAGATGGACATACACCAAAGACACCGTCACCAAGTACTCTGCACCAATACTAAGGAGTCTTGCCCATGGCCAAGTATATCCCACCCAACTTCACCTTAACCCAGTTGGTCTATCGCCCACCCATGTATACACACACCACCAAACATGTTTTCACCCATTTTCGAAATAGATGTATGTAATGTGGTGTAGCGATGAACCTCATCGCGGGGCTCCTAAGCACTTCTAAGCATAACAATATTCTGTATATTAGGCATCTAATGTCAGTGTATGTGGAGCTTACAACGTGGTAGGGTAATGCAGACAAGGAGGGGTTACAATAACAACAATGGAATTACCGATATGCAAGTATGTAGTAATCATGCAAGCAATTATCAATAATAGCACTCAAGAGAGCACGCAATATAGATTAGGTTCTAGATTAATTAAGTAGGATAAATATGATCAAGGAAAGTTAAAGCTTGCCTGGTAACGCTATCCTTAGATCATGCTTTACGTCGCTTCTCGTATCAACGTCAGAGTCCATCTCAAGATTTGGGCCTTTGGGCTTCATCTCTAGCATCGGGTTCCTCAGGTTCTTCGCGTCTACGGTACGTGATGCTAGCATAAAATAAAATAAAATAACAATCAAAAAAATTTCAATTAAAACTCTAGATATGATTTTTGGGAGGTTTGGTGTATACTGGTGAGGGACTTAGGTAGGTCGAAGCTTGGTGGATAAGGTTCGGGTTTACGTAGTATGATTTGGGTAGGTTGGGTCTCAGGAGACTATTAGCAGAAAAATCACCAGAAATGGAGTCCGAGCGGTGAAGATATGACATTAAGGGGGACAAGGGGGAAGGTCATGGTGGAAACGGGAACATGGTGGGTGGCAAAAAATTTCTTGTGTCAAAACGATCGTGTGAGCGCAAGAATCACCCAAAATGGATTTATGGTGTCAAAAGTCATGGCTCCCCAAAGGTTCTAGGGGGCTTCTTTGCAATTTCAAAAAGTTTCAAGGACCTTTCTATAATTACTAAAAAGTTTAGGGACTTGGTTGTAATAGTGGAGGGCTGAATTATGATTACAGAAAAGGTTGGGTACCTTTCTGTAAAGTTTTTCTGGGCTAAAACATAAACATGATAAAGCTGGAGTTGGTGCTCTGGGTCTCCGGTCAATGAGGTGCGATGGGAAGACTCGGGAGGGAGAGGGGGGTTAGGCGGACTTGCTCGGTTGCCCTTCGAGGCGTGGGAAGGGTCTAGCGTAGCTTGCTTTGAGGAAGGGCGGAGTGCGACGACGGTGCCTGGATTTGGCATGGATCGGGTGGTCGCCGGGTCAAGGGAAAAGGTTTGGGAGGTGGGGGAGATCTAGGCAGTGCTAATTGGGATGGCTACTTGGGGGTTCGCTTGGCGAGGGCGATGAATCGAGGACGGTGGATGCCATGGCCGTAAGGTGAAAAAGGAGGGGAAATTCTCGATTGGAGCTCGTCGGTGCTCGGAGTTGAGGCTGAGGCAACTATTTATAGCTGGGGAGTGGAAGAAGCGACACACATGCGTGGAACATGCCTTCGCGGGGGCTAGCAGGTTGCTCTGGTGGCACTGACAGTTGATGCGATGCGGCGGGCAGGCATGCGGCTGGACTCTGCTTTGGGCATTAATGGCACCACGATGGTTGTCACGGACGGGCCGCATCGGGCGCTGAGCACGCAATCACGAGGTGACAGCTAGGTGCAGCACGGAGGGGTTATCGGCAAGCGAGTGAGTGGAGGGGAAGAACGACGTGATGGCTCGGGCAGGGGGAGTAAAAGCGGCTGGCCGGTGTGCTTGTCTGGGTGAGTCGGTGAGCGTTAAGGCGGCGCTGTGTTCGTGAGGGAGCGAGTAACGGTGGTGGTTAGGCAAAAAATCTCTTGGGTACCAAAGCCCTATGTTAGGTGTGTGAACCAAATATGTAAAAATTCTCTGAACAACCACCATGTGACACTTCATAGGAGCGGCTTGAAAACGTGCACACACACACACACTAAGCATGATATCGGGCCTAGATGCACAAAGATAAAACAAAGATCCTATCATGGAGCAGTATACCTTTTGGTCAATGGGCTTGTCCTTATTGTTGAGGTCGAGGTGGCAATTTCTTGGCATGGTAGTTTTGATGGGCTTTGCCTTGTCCATGTCAAACTTCTTCAATAAGTCTTGTGTGTAGTTGGCTTGACATATGAAGGTGCTCTCCTTGAGTTGCTTTACTTGGAAGCCTAGAAAGAATGTCAACTCTCCCATCATAGACATCTCGAACCTCTTGGTCATTATCTTGATAAATTCATCATAAAAGATTTGGTTAGTGGAACTAAATATAATATCATCGACATATATTTGGCATACAAATATATCATCACCAAAATGCTTTGTGAAGAGAGTTGCATCGGCCTTGCCAATGACAAAACCCTTTCTAACAACAAAATCCCTAAGGCATTCATACCATGCTCATGGAGCTTGCTTAAGCCCATAGAGCGCCTTATGGAGTTTATAAATGTGGTTAGGAAACCAAGGGTCTTCAAAACCTGGTGGTTGATCCATATACACCTCTTCCTTGATTGACCCATTGAGGAATGCACTTTTCACATCCATTTGGTACAAATTAAAATCATGGTGAGTAGCAAAAACAAGTAATATTCTAATTGATTCAAGTCTTGCTACGGGGGCATATGTTTCATCAAAATCCAAACCTTCTACTTGTGAATACCCCTTTGCCATGAGCCTTGCCTTGTTTCATGCCACAACACCCTCTTTATTTTGTTTGTTGTGGAACACCCATTTGGTGCCCACAACATTTTTGTCCTTTGGCCTTTCCTCCAAAGTCCATACTTCATTTCTTGTGAAGTTGTTCAATTCATCTTGCATGGCCATCACCCTATCCGAATCCTGAAGTGCTTGTTCTACACTTGTAAGGATCATGACCATTGAGGTCACCCAGAGGTATGAATGTTTTAGTGATGAATGACAAACATGAAATGCGTGACTAATGTCTACATGAGTGTTGTTCGTGTAGCAAACCTCTTCTACTCTATGATGATTGTTGACAGCGGTCTTGGTGATGCATGACAATGACCACAAGTATGGAGGCTTGTGAGCTTGATGGAGTCCAAGGGTTGATGGAGATGGATCAAAGCTGAGGAAAAGCTATGGAGCAAGTGTTCGGAAAAATTGTCTAGTTGTTACGGCTTTGAATCCATAGGAAAAACTGAACTATTAAGGGGATCTAGGTCATGTCTCTTAAGTCACACTAGTTGGTGATGTGCATGGATACTCAGGGAAATCACAGGCACTAGGTGACAGTGGAGAAGTCTAGGAGCTGTTCGGAGAAGCTGAGAAATGAAGTCAAGAGACGACAAGGAGTTTTAGCTTCTAGATGTCGTGATCGGATAGAGGGGTCGGTGGTGACCAGACTGTATGGTCACTAAGAGAATTTGTCTGGGACATACAGCGGGTAGCGAGGAATCTGTCTATGCTAGGAGCTATAGTGACCGGACGGTCCAGTTTGTAGATCAGACGATCCGGTCTATGTGGCTCCACACAGGGCAGAGAGGAAGCACGCCGAGAAAGTTTCTAGAATGGACGGTCCAGTCAGTTGACCAGATGGTCCGGTCAGTACGGAGTTCAGACGGGGCAGAGTTGTTGGTGCTGAGGATTGCACTGACCGGACAGTCCGGTCAGGCAATGACTGGACAGTCTGGTCAGTAGACACAGAAAGCTGATTTCATGGAGCAATGGCTAGTTGGAGGTTGGAAGCCTATATAACTTCGTTACTGGGGTCTTGGAGACCTCTCTTGGCCAGTGGAATTGCTTGGAGCATTTGGTGAGAGCCAAGAGGAAAAGAGGAGAGCACTAGGAGGAGATATTGCATATCTTGAGAGTGCTAGTGAGAGTAACTTGAGCATTGATGCACATCTAAGGCTAGGGTGTCCTTGAGGGTGTGATCTAGGTTGTTAATCTTGGTATATGGTGAGACCTAGACCAGTTAGGTGTCAGTGATCGAGCATATCATGATTGGTTGTGAAGGCCGTCACACGTTTGTACCCGATGTGAGCCCGCTGGTGAAACAGGCATCAATAGTGAGCACCCATGTCGGCTTGGGGAGTCCGACAAGTTCTCAAGGGAGGCGAGCTTGTGCCTATGTGGCAGCGGCGACACGTACCGTGTCTTCACTCCGGGAGTGATTGCGGGCTCGTGGGCGAGAACTCCACATCGGTGGCGGGAGGGACCGGTACATCGACAGGAGTGGTCCAACGAGGAGTAGGGGTAGGTGCCATCCTTCCGAGACATCAGAAAAATCATGAGCCATCTCTTACTCTACTCCTTACTTTGATGCATTACTTTTCGCATTTACATACAGTGTTGTTCATGCTTTTATGCTTACCTTGTTCTAGTTGAATACCTCGTAGTCTTGCATGAATAGGCTTCTTTACTTGCTAGTAGTGCTTAGCTTTCATACTTGATCACTAGCATGTATAGGAGTTGCATTGGCTTGATTACTCACCCTTGTATGTTTTGTACTACTCATGCTTGTGTGCTCTAGTTCCTTATCTTGTAGCATTGCATGAGTAGGTTTCTTTGCTAGCTTGTTGTTTGCTTCTACGTGTCTTTATCAATAGCTTGCATAGGAGTTGTATTGCCTTATATGATTCACTAGTATGCTTAGGTTGTAGTTCCTTTCATAGGTTCATCATCTTGCTAGTGTGATCATCACTAGAAATGTGTAGGAGTTGTTTTGAGTGGTTGGTTTTAGGAATTGGTGAATTTGGTACCTAGTGTGAGTTCTCGATTCATCCCCGTCCCCTCTTGGTCACTCGGTCTTTTCAAGTGGTATCAGAGCCAAGTGCTCATCATAGAGCTTAACTGCCTTGAGTAGTGACCATATTGAGTCAGGATGTCATCCCATTCGAAGCCGGGTCATGGCTCATGGAAGGATTGCTTGAAAAGCTACCTAAATGCCATGATTCCGGATGAGTTGATGTACACACTTGTGGACTTTGCCAATACCTTTACCAATGATCATGTATATGATAACGATGATTGTGTGGATGTGCCTAGTTCTAGTGAGTGCCTAGGTGATTTGATAGGTTGCTCTACTAGTGTGCCTAATGTGATGATTGATGATGTTGACTCTCTTGATCTTGCTTGCTCTTCTAGTATGACTAGTGCTGATGATGCTTTTGAGTCTTTTATTGGTCATGCTAGTAATACACTTGTTGAGGAGTTCTCTGCTTTTTGTGCTAATGAGAATGAGAACTTACTTGACCCTCTTATTTACTTGCGAGGTATTGCGGATAGGATTGGAGCAACTATTTTTGAGCTTCCCAAGATTGTGATAGTCGAGAAGATACTTACCTTGCTCCCTTGCAGCAAGCTCCTCTACATCACCCTTTATCTCATAATAGAGAAGGGTCTCACTCTAAGCACTTCGAGTGGACCATGCATTGGTTTAGGGGGAGCACATCCACATTGCTCAGACGAATATTTCAGATGATTGATTCTACCAGTCCAGCGCCCCCACCTCCTCCACAAGATCAACTCTGGTGCATTCATCGAGGTCAACAATAGGAGTTCTTCTTTCAATTTGATGAAGTTGTGAGAAATCTGAATGATGACCTTTGTGATACTTTCGTAAGGATTTATGATCTTGTGTGTAGTATAAACTCCTTCATAGGTCTTCGAAGGATTGCTCCACTTGAAGTGATTGCTAAGCTCCTCCAACAAATCATAGCTCCTGAGGGGAGTTTCTTACTTGAGGAGGTAATCAACAGAAGGCATGAGCTCTCAATTGAGAGGGCAATGGAGATGATACTTGTGCTCCACTTACAAGTGGGACGCGTGCTTGAGCATGTCACTGGTCTCTATGGTCCTCCCCACTAGTACATCAACCTCGATGACATACACATGGGGGATGGTCATGGTCAATGAAGGTATCATGCTCAACACTATCCTATAAGAAGAAGACTTCAAGAAGGGATTGCAAGAATTCCTAATTATGAGGATGGTCTCATGACTCGTCATGATGAGGTTAGTGAAAGTCAATCAAGTAATGCTTTGGATACTAACCCTTCTTCCTCTAGTGCTTGTCTTATGGCTACTGCTAGGGTCAACTACAAGAGTGGAGGTACTCATTGGATTCTTGATAGTGGCTACACTCCACATATGACCGGGAAGCCAACCATCATCACCAGCATTGATGAAGACAAAAACGGTGAGAAGGTGACTTTTGGGGATAACTTGAAAAGGAAAGTCAAAGGATCAGGCAAGGTGGCCATTACTAAGGACCTCCATCTCTCTAAGGTCTTTCTTGTGGAAACCCTTAACTTCAACCTCCTGTCTATTAGTCAGCTTTCTGACATGGATTTCAAGTGCACATTTGATGGGTATGGTGCAATGGTTGAAAATGCAAAGAAGGGATTAGTATTTCATGGAGTGAGGCATGAGAACTTGTATGACATAGACTTCAAGTCAAGCAACATGCCACCAAGTACTTGCCTATTCACCAAGACAACTAAAGGATGGTTGTGGCATAGAAGCATGGCACATGTTGGAATGAATCAACTCAGAAAAGTGGTCAAGAGGAATCTAGTTAAAGGAATCAAGGATGTCACCTTTGAGAAGGTAAAATTGTGTAGTGCTTGTCAGGCTGGGAAGCAAGTTGCATCATCTCATCCCACCAAGTCTTTCATGTTTACATCTCGTCCTCTAGAGCTCTTGCACATGGACTTGTTTGGTCCAACACATTACAAGAGTATGGGAGGGAATCTATATTGCTTGGTGATTGTGGATGACTTCATGAGATACACTTGGACCTTCTTCCTTGTGGACAAGTCTCAAGCAAGTGACATCTTCAAAAAGTTTGCAAGGAGAACAAAGAATGAATTCAAGGCTAGCATTGTGAAGATAAGGAGTGACAATGGGACTGAGTTCAAGAGCACAATAATGGAAGAATACTGTGACAAGAAAGGGATCAAGCATGAATTTTCCGCTACATATACTCCCGAGCAACATGGAGTAGTGGAAAGGAAGAACAAGACACTAATCACCCTTGCTCGTGCCATGTTGGATGAGTATGGAACTCATGAGAGGTTTTGAGCTGAAGCAATCAACACAACATGCTACTCCTCAAACCTTGTCTATCTCCATCGGTTGTTGAAGAAGACACCATATGAGCTATTGGTTGGACGGAAACCCAATGTTTCCTATTTTCGGGTCTTTAGCTGCACTTGGTACATTCTCAAGAAGAGGAGGAATCTCGAGAAGTTTGAGAGAAGAACTGATGAAGGCATTCTTGTTGGGTATTCAGAGACTTCCAAAGCATATCAGGTCTACAACTCATCCACATGATGTGTGGAAGAATCTTATGATGTGCAAATTGATGAGTCAAATGGTTCTCAAAAAGGAGATGAGTTTCATAAAGTGAACATTGGAGATGAGCCTAGGAGGGAAGCCTTGAGAAACATGCCCTTGGGCAAGGTTTTACCCCATGAGGCCAATGATGGAAATAATGATGAGCCCTCAACTTCACCACCTCAACCAACCTGTTCCTCCGAGGTGCAAGAACCAAACCAAGATGCCATTGCCTCCCCCACTCGCTCCTCTCAAGATTCAATGAGAGTGCATCCACCTACTCATGAGGGAACCCAAGAGAGGAGTGAGTCCCAAGCCTCACCACATACTTCACATCAAGCCACTCCTCCATGTTCTTCACACAATAGATCCACATCCTCACCAAGCTCTAGCTCCAAAATAACAAAGCATATGAGTGATTCTATCACCTCACTAAGAATCCAAGACACTCATATCTCAAGGGAGCGAGCAATCCATGATGGACAAGATACTTCATCTAGAGCTCTCCCACTCGAGAAGAACACCATCCTAGACCCAAGGCAATCAATAAGGATCACTCATGTGACTTGATCATTGGGAGTCCATCTCAAGGAGTAAGGATAAGGAGAAATCAATACAAGCCCAACTATGTGAGTGAAGAAAATGATGAGGAGGCAATTGTTGCAATTTAAAACTTCTCTTTTGTCTCCATGATTGAGCCAACAACAATTGATGAAGCTACGGATGACCACAGATGGGTTATTTCTATGCAAGAAGAATTGAACAACTTCAAGAGATGCAAAGTATGGAAATTGGTTGAGAGACCCAAGAATCATAATGTGGTTGGCACCAAGTGGGTCTTCAAGAACAAGCAAGATGGGAAATGAGCAATTGTGAAGAACAAGGCTCGTCTAGTGGCCAAGGGGTATTCTCAAGTGGTAGGCATTGACTTTGAAGAAACTTTTTCTCTCGTGGCTGCCTTGAAGCAATTTGGATCTTACTTGCCTATGCATCACACAATGGCTTCAAGCTGTTTCAAATGGATGTCAAAAGTGCCTTCTAGAATGGAGAGATCAATGAGAAAGTCTATGTGGAACAACCTTCGGGGTTTGAGGACCCTAAATATCCAAGACATGTACACAAATTGAAGAAAGCTCTCTATGGTCTCGAGCAAGCACCAAGGGCTTGGTATGAACACTTGAGGAACTTTCTTCTCAAGAATGGTCTCAAGATTGGAAGCATTGATAGCACATTGTTTACAAGACATGTTTGGAAGGATCTCTTTGTGTGCCAAATCTATATGGATGATATCATCTATGGTTCAACCAATGAGAAGTTTAATAAGGAGTTCCGGGAGATGATGGCAAGTGAATTTCAAATGTCAATGATTGGAGAATTGCATGTGTTCCTTGGTTTTCAAGTAAAGCAATTGAAGGAAGGGAACTTCATCTACCAAGAGAAGTACACCAAGGACCTACTCAAGAGATTCAACATGGAAAATTGCAAGCCCTTGCATACACCTATGGCAACAAGCAAATCCATGGATGATGATGCAAAGCATAAACTAGTGAACCCCAAGCTCTATAGATCAATGATTGGGTCCTTGCTCTATCTCACTGCCTCAAGACTAGACATCATGTTTAGTGTGTGCTTGTGTGCACGCTATCAAGCAAATCCAAAGGAGTCGCACTTGAAGGCAGTGAAGAGGATTCTTAGATACCTCATGTACACTCCTACCATGGGATTATGGTATCCTAGAGAAATAATCTGAGTTACTTGGGCATTCGGACTCGGACTTCACAGGATGCGAAGCGAATAGAAAGAGTACATCGGGAGGTAGCTAATTCTTGGAAGATCTCTAGTATCTTGGAGCTCAAAGAAGCAAAACTCATTGGCTTTATCCATAGCTAAAGCGAAATACATGGTGACGGGAGCGTGTTGTGCCCAACTTCTCTATATGAGGCAAACGCTCTTGGATTATGGCCTCAACTACACTCAAATGTCATTATATTGTGACAGTGAGGCGACAATCAAAATGGTCTCAAAACTGGAGATCATGGTCATGCAAAGCATATTCAAGTCAAACATCACTTCATAAGAGACCATGTTGAGAAGAAGGATATTGAGTCGGTGAGTGTGCGGACTCATTAACAATTGGTGGATATCTTCACCAAGCCACTCAACGAGAAGACCTTCAACAAGCTAAGGGGAGAACTCAATGTTCTTGATCCTTCAAACTTTACATGAGTAACCCTGAAGCTTGTCTCTTGTACATATGTATAGTCTTGTTTATTTTGTTTGTTGTTTGTGCCTTTGTTTTGTGCTTGTTCCTCTTTGCTTGTTGGACAACTTCGGACCTCCTTGAGATAGCAATGGACATGGGTTAAGCTTGGGATGGTGGTTCATAGTGTGCCCAAGGCTTTGAAGAATGGTTCATTGTGAGTAAGCTCAAGAAGGGAACAACTCGTCGTTGACACTTTGGTTTATAGAGGTTCTCTCTCTTTTCTTTACCATGGCATCATACATTATATACTTGTTGCATTCATGCACTTATGCATTGTGATACCTTACATGCTCCCGAGCATGTTTCTAGGGGGAGTTTCTTATTTACAATGTAAGTATATGACCCTCTAGATGATCACATAGTGATCTTTGTGCTTCATGCCCATTGAGTCACGTTCAAAGTTAAATCTACTCGTGTGGCTTAAAGACAAGTGGCTCATACATTCCCATCACACAAATGACTAACCATTGCATACTTGAGAAAATATTTTGTTGAGTCATGTGTGTCGGGCGAGCTATGGTGGAACACCATTGTGACCAAGGAGGAGCACCATGAAAGGGGGAGTTTCCTAACTCTTGCCATTTATTATTTGCTCCTTGGTTCTATTGTGTTTTGTCTTTGGTTTTTGGTGACAGGCGACAAAGGGGGAGAATGAACATGAAGATCCAAAAGCCTAGTCTACATCGATAATACAAAGGGGGAGAGGAACATGAAGATCAACCATCAGGAAGGGGAGAAGAACAAGAAGATACAAGGAAGCTATGGAGTGACAAAAGAGGAGCACATGCAGATCATATCAAGATGAACATCTACACTGACATGGAGAAGAATAACGATGGCGCATGTCTACAATAACAATGAACACCTACACTGATATGAACATCTACGCCTTTTGTGCATGTCTAATTCGACAAGATCATCACCCACGACACCATGACGGGCGCAAAATTGAACTCAAGCTCAACTTCTAGTGCGCTACATGATTGTGTAGTTCTCCCTCAACACCTAGCACATTCCAAGGGGGAGACTACTTCCAAGGTAAGGACCGAGGTAATCCTTTCATTCCTTTCTTTTCCTTTGGTTCTTTGTTGTTCATCCGTTTTGATAATCATAATTAGTGGTCCTTATCCATCACCAAAAAGGGGGAGGTTGTATGGATCATGACCATTCTGGTCACCCCGAGGTATAAATGTTTTGGTGATGAATGACAAACATGAAATGTGTGACTAATGTCCACACGAGTGTTGTTTGTGTAGAAAATCTCTTCTACTCTATGATGATTGTTGATGGCAGCCTTGGTGATGGATGACAATGACCACAAGCATGGAGGCTTGTGAGCTTGACAGAGTCCAAGAGTTGATGGAGATGGATCAAAGCTGACGACAAGCTATAGAGCAAGTGTTGGGAACACTTGTCTAGTTGTTATGGCTTTAAGTTCATAGGAAAAACCGGACCATCAAGGGGGTCTAGGTCATGTCTCTTAGGTCACATTAGTTGGTCATGTGCATGGATGCTCAGGGAAATCACAAGTACTAGGTGACAGTGGAGAAGCCTAGGAGCTGTTCGGAGAAGCCAGGAAATAAAGTCAAGCGAGGACGAGGAGTTTCAGCTTCTAGACGTGGTGATCAGATAGAGGGGTTAGTGGTGACCGAACTATACGGTCACTAAGAGGATTTGTTTGGGACTTACAGTGGGTGGCGAGGATTCATTCTGTGCTAGGAGCTGTAGTGACTGGATGGTCTGGTCTATAGATCATACGGTCCGGTCTGTGTGGCTCCACATAGGGCAGAGAGGAAGCACACCGAGAAAGTTTATGGACTGGAGAGAGAAATGGACCGGACGGTTCTATCAGCTGACCAGACGGTCCGGTCAGTACAAAGTTCAGCAGGGGCAGAGCTGTTGGTGCTGAGGATTGCACTAACCGGACAGTCCGGTCAGTAGGCCCAGAAAGCTAATTTCGTGGAGCAACAGCTAGTTGGAGGTTGGAAGCCTATATAACTTCGTTGCTAGGGTCTTGGAGACCTCTCTTGGCCAGTGGAATTGCTTGGAGAATTTGGTGAGAGCCAAGAGGAAAAGAGGAGAGCACTAGGAGGAGATATTGCATATCTTGAGAGTGCTAGTGAGAGTAACTTGAGCATTGATGCACATCTAAGTCTAGGGTGTCCTTGAGGGTGTGATCTAGGTTGTTACTCTTGGTCTATGGTGAGACCTAGACCGGTTAGGTCTTAATGATCGATCCTATCGTGATTGGTTGTGAAGGCCATCACATGTTTGTACCCGGTTTGAGCTCGTCGGTGAAAGGAGCATCCATAGTGAGCGTCCGTGTTAGCTCAGGGAGTCCAGCAAGTTCTCGAGGGAGGCAATCTTGTGCCTATGTGGTAGCGGTGACGTGCATCGTGTCTTCACTCCGGGAGTGATTGCGGGCTTGTGGGCAAGAACTTCACATCCGTTGTGGGAGGAACCGGTACTCTGGCAGGAGTGGTCCAACGAGGAGTAGGGGAAGGGGCCATCCTTCCGAGACCTCGGAAAAAAAAAATCATGAGCCATCTCTTTTATGCATTACTTTCTACAATTACATACCGTGCTATTCATGCTTGTATGCTTACATTATGCTAGTTGATTACCATGTAGTCTTAAATCAATAGGCTTCTTTACTTGCTAGTAGTGCTTAGCTTTCATACTTGATCACTAGCATGTATAGGAGTTGCATTGGCTTGATTACTCACTCTTGTATGTTTTGTACTACTCATGCTTTGTGTGCTCTAGTTCCTTATCTTGTAGTATTGCATGAGTATGTTCATTTGCTAGCTTGTTGTTTGCTTCCACGTGTCTTTATCAATAGCTTGCATAGGAGTTGTATTGCCTTGTGTGATCCACTAGTATGCTTAGGTTGTAGTTCCTTTCATAGGTTCATCATCTTGCTAGTGTGATCATCACTAGAAATGTGTAGTAGTTGTTTTGAGTGGTTGGTTTTAGAAATTGGCAAATTTCACCCCCTTGTGACACCTCTGGTGTCAGGCACTCCCATGACACGCCCTAGGATCAAACCCCACAGGTGTAAGAGCCTAAACTAGAAGTTTGAATTTAAATTGATCAAATTCCAATTTGAAATCAAGTCGATTTGGTTGCCGTTGAACTATAAGTTTAAAATTTTTCAATAGAACTTACCCCCACTAAAAATATATGTTCGACCCCACGATCAATTAGATTTTTGAGGAATTTTTCAGATTTTTATTCTATTGATTAATGCCCCAAACAAATGGTTAAAAGGTCAAAAATCATCCATATTCACAAAATTCCTAACCAAATTTCTTTTGGGACTAATGATAGTTAGTATTTCTATAAAATCAAGTACAATATGGTGAGGCTGTCCATATTTTTAGTTTCCCAAGATCAGCCTTGTATTAGTCTCCACAAAATTAACAAGTGCAGGCAGTTAATAGGTTAGGAAAAATAAACGAAATTCAAAAAACCCCATAGGGCCCACCTATCAGCGACCCTAAATGATGAGGACATCACCATGCTGGATACGCACATATCATGGCCTTCCCTAAGTTACAAGTCGTCACCAACTCGGTCGCCGCGTTCGTCTCGAATTCAGCCGACACCCCTTCACGGTTTTGATGATATCTCCCACATCCGACGTCCAAACGAGGCGTTCTTTAATGCGTTGCAAAAGGAACAACGACGCCGTCGTTTTGTTTCTGGTCCTAGCTCTAGAAGGGTCGTTAGTCATGCTGTGTGACCATAACAAGGTGCTGTGCCACCTATTTTGGGCCAACTTGGCCATGTATCATGTCGGGCCTTAAGCCCATGTTGTGGGCGCCCCCCCTGGTCGCCCCCAACCCTAGGATGCCCCTGGTTCCTACATAAACTTAGTAGCTGCCGTCTTTTAGCTTCGGATTTTGTTTAGTTCAGTTTTCCAGAGAGAAACTTGATCAAATTATTGTAACTGTGGCGACAAGTCATTTTAAAGTAATCCAGGGCCCCTGTTCTTGTTCTACACCACTGTGGCGATTAGTCCTTTTGTGTTCAGAGCTTGAACCTTTTCTTGTGATTCGCTTCATCCATATTTACAATTTTAGATTGCGTGTTTATCCTCTCTTGCTTGTGTTCTCGATTTCGCTTGCAGGAACAATCAAGTTGTGCTTGGTGTAACGGTTGCGGGGTTGGATCGTGTCTGATTCAAGCCGGGTCGTCGACGCCGAGTTCCCCAAATTCGAGTTTATCCCCTTACCTCTCCGAAGATCAGGCCATATCTACATCACTAAACTAACACACCCCGGCGCCGCTCGCTTCCCGCCTGCCCGTACGCTGCGTGGGCGTCGCCGGCAGGGCAGGGCCTCCTCCCACGGATCGACTACCCCACCCGGCTCCCCGACATCCCCGTTTGCCCCCTCTGCGGTCGGAACACTCCCACTTCTCTCTCTCCATCTTTGCTCATTGCTTCCATAGCGCCGCACTCACCTTTGCTTCCGCCGTTGACCCTCCGCGCCACCCAGCCGTTGTGCTGCCCTTCTGCCCCAGCCGGCGGTACCCCGAGCTCCGCCTTGACGTCGTGGTGCTCCATGCGAAGCCATTTCCCTCCTCCGACTCCGAGCAGCTGGCAATCGACGTCGTGGTCGTCCTCCCCGAACCCGGCCACCCTTCCCCAACGTCGCCCTTCCACCATGGTGAGTCTCCAACCGATTACATGCACATGCACGCTCTCCTAGACTTGGCGCCTCCACTCGGCCTCGCTCGGCTCACCCCCGTGCAGATCCGCCACTGGAACGCGGTCGTCGATCGCCGCCACCCGCCACCGCTCATCGCTGACCAAACCTGGTGAACCACTCCTCGTACTCTCACGCACCGCACGTCAGCTGGAACCCACTGGTCGCCTCCACGGCAATGCTGCCGCCGCTACGTCCCCAGCCGGCCGCCGTGCTCTCGCCGTCGTGCTCGGCCGGGAGCGCCGCCACGCGCGCATGCACTCGGCTTGGCCTAGCCGAACTGGCCACTGGGCCATGCTTGGCCTTGGGCCCTAACCCTGCTCGCGCCAGATCCGGCCCGGCAAGAACTCCACCGGCTTCATCCCCTAGGCCAAGCGGCAGATCTGGCCCATGAAGCTGGAAAATGAATTTACCTATTTAGTTTTTATTCCAGAAAATGGGTAGAAGTTTAAAAATTCCTAGGAAAATATTTACTATGAATTTGGGGGTAAGATAAATTTTGTAGGTCTTATCTAGACATGTACTATTTAACAAAAATATGAAATCTCCTTGTATCTCAATATTTTCACCCGTACCAAATTAATTGGCCAAAACACTAATAAATTTAGTTTTGATTATATATGTTTAGTAAATTCTTGATACTTGGTGAAAAATCATGTTTTGATTTGTTAGACCTTTCTGTAAAACCATAAGTCCCATTTCTCTATAATTTAGTTATAGTTAATTATTTAACCCTAAGCATAGTTTTAATTATTTAGAATTGATGGCTCAATGCATGTAAGTGAAAATTGGCCAATAAATCATCCCTGGTATGTTCTATTTACAGTAAATTCCCCATATGCAATTGACTCTCAGAACCATGCCAAAATGTTAACTATTTTCCAAAACTCGACGGTTTCGTAAACCCTAATATCGGCTGAGTAGCATTTTCGATGGACAACACCCCCTACTTTTTGTACCAAATTTCCACTTTTAGTTTCTGGTGTCCATGAAGGAAATACACTAAACGCGCCCACGATATGTCTCAGCCGTATATGTTATATTACTGAACTAATCGACACACCCCTTCCACTTCTACATGTGATATTGATGTTAACGTATTTGTTGAGGAAGTGCCATGAATCAAATAATGTTCTCATGCATTATATCATCCGCATCATATAGGTCACGAGGTGAACCACGTGGAGCCAGGACAGGAGCAGGAGCCAGAGGAGCAAGGAGGAAATCCCGCTAACTAGGAACCCGCTCAAGGCAAGCCCCGGTGCATCCCACCTGTTTTACCTTTTTCTTTTATCACTAGCTAGAGATGTAGGCTTGTATGTGCATTAGGTCATAGGAGTTATGTGAAAACCTAGTGTTGCAGTAGGTCCCCTTACCTGATAATAGCCTCAGAACGGTAGTTGCTCTGCTTAGTTTAGGACGATCATTTGTCGAGTGGTATGGGGACCATTCGTAGATCAGGAAACGCTATCACTTGGGAATGTTGTCAAGAGGAAGGAAAGGTGGAATGGGATAACAAATGAAGACCGGATGGACAACTAGATGGAAAGGGAAGGACAACTTGTCTTTAAGGAGGTAGCCCCGTCCGAGTCACACCTAAGGCTACGTCTCATGTCTGGCCCATGGGATCAAGTTTGAACGTACTGTTTGCATGCTGGAGTTATGGGCCCAGTAAACCGAAGTAGCTACGACTACTGCCTGGTCGGAAGGTACCCTGATCCTTAAGGTGGAACTGGGGCTAAGAGGAGGGAGAAATCTGCCCACGGATGGTGGCACAGGGCGCATCGCGCTGGGGGACCCTTCTCGAGGGAGCCAGGCGTAGAAGATCTTGTAGTACCGTATGTGAAAGGTTGCTCCATGCGGCTTCCATGAAGCGTGTATGGATTGTACAAGTAGGTTTCTCCTGCAGGATGTAAATAGATTCGAGTCGCTGCCCCTCACACTAACGAGTACCACTTGATCACTGCTCCGGAACAGTGTCGGAAGCCATTAATTTGTTGAAAGAGTTCAATATTGTTGTTTGGACATTACTGTTAATTGTATTACAACCATGATTGTTGTAGTCCTAGTGCAAACTAAATTTACTATTCCACCTATTAACTTAACTTGAGGCTAAAACTTGAAACAATAGGGATTTACTCTTAGGCTGGCTTTTGGCAACATAAACCCTACCCATAGCCTGTGTATGTCTAGGGATCGGCTGTAGTTGGCCACCTTGACGGGTCAGTCTTGCTGAGTAAACTAGTTACTCAGGGCGACGTTCTATATGGTTTTCAGATGACTAGGGTGGAGACTACCACTGTGGTGGGAGATTCCACTGGGAAGGCCAGCGCCCCGACTGCTGGAACATAGAATGGGAGCCTTGCACCGACAACAAGGAGGAGTAGCATGTTGGTTGCCGGCCCGGTGTTTGGGCAAACACCTACAATGCCAGATGTGCTGTGTGACTCGTCGTGAGAGCATGACTGTATTTTACTCATTCTGTCAAGCTATCTAGACTATTTCGCTTCCGCATTTTCTTAAAACTCTGGTTTATAAACTTTAAATTCGGATTTATGTAAAACTTTGTACTCTATCTATATTCTCATTGCAATTATATTCTCTGCCATGTGTTGTACTATTGGGCGTCACAGCGCGTGTCGCCACCTAGGAAGATCCTGGAATGGAGTCGGCTCCGTGGTAAGTCAGTTCTGTTACCCCCCCCCCCCCCCCCCCCCCTTCTCGATCACTTGGTCCTTTCAACCCTAAATGGCTCCATAGAATAGACAAAAGAGTAATGTTCACAAAAATTACTAACTGGAGATCTAGTGATTACCCCATTTTCTATGTCTCCAAGAATTTATTTGACTGGGTGATCACGTTGTATGTTTTGATGCACTCTTGGGTGTGCTGGATGTAACCTTCCTTGACCACTTTCTTTATCAATCTCTTAATCATGTCTTCGAGTATAATCACTTGATGCTTGTTCATGATCACCAACATCTTGATTTTGACCATTTGTATGGTCAACTTGTTCATTGTCACGAGGTTGGACTTGTCTTGAGGGAGAGGGTTGATCTTCAACACTTGTTGTCTCTTGTGATCTCACATCACCAATGGTCATTTTTTTTATTGGATTACTAGGAGCTTCATCATCTACATCATCATTAACAACTTGCTCCCCTTGAGAGCCATTAGATTCATCAAATGTCACGTCACGTGAAATTTCAACACACCCGGTGGTTTTGTTGAACACACGATAGGCATGAACATTTGACCCGTAGCCAACCAAGAAACCTTCATCAACTTTTAGAGGAAATTTTGAATTCTTGGGTTTCTTGTTAAGCATAAAATATTTGCTTCCAAAAACATGAAAGTACGAAATATTGGGTTTGTTACCGGTTAGTAGCTCATATGGTGTTTTCTTCAATAGTCGATGGAGATATAACCGGTTGGAGGCGTGGCATGCGGTGTTGATAGTTTTGACCAAAAAATGGTTGGACATTTTGTATTTGTCAAGCATTGTTCTTGCCATCTCAATGAGTGTGCAGTTCCTCCTTTTGGCCACCCCATTTTGTTGAGGGGAGTAGGGTGCCAAAATTTCATGCTTGATTCCTTCCTCATCAAGATACTCCTCAACTTGAGTGTTCATGAATTCGGTGCAGTTGTCACTTCTAATTTTCTTGATCCTGACTTCATATTCAATTTTTTGGTCTTTTCATTAATGTCTTGAGCACATCTTTCACTTCACCTTTGTCATGAAAAAAGAATACCCACGTAAAACAAGAAAAATCATCAACAATTATAGGACCATATTTGTTACCAGTAATGCTTATGTATGATACAGGGCCGAAGACGTCATCTCCAATGGTCCTGTGGTGGTCATCATGTTCTTGGTGGGGTGTGAAGCTCCAAATTGTTTTCCCGCTTGACATGCACTACAAATTCTATCTTTCTCAAAGGAAACATGGGTTAGTCCTATGATGTGGCCGCCCTTTTGGAGTTTGTGAAGATTTCTCATACCAACATGGGCTAGCCTTCTATGCCATAGCCAACCCATATTGGACTTTGCTACCAAGCATGTACCATGTCTAGCTTCATCCATGGAAAAATCCACAACATAAAGCTTCACTTAAGTACACCTTTGAAAGAAACCAAGCCATCACTTCTCTTATAGACAGTCACACCATATTCATTGAACAAAATAACCATAGCCCGTTTTACAAAATTGTGAAATGGACAATAGATTGAAGTCAACGTGATCAACAAGCATAACCTTGGAAACTGAATACGAGGAAGTGAGAGGGATTTTACCATAACCTAGCACTTGTCCCGTTTCATTGTCACCAAATGTGATGTACTCATTTTTGTTGGAACTTGGCTCAACTGATTTGAACATCTTTCTATCTCCGGTCATATGATTGGTGCATCCACTATCAATCACCCAACTTGACCCGCCGAAGATGTAATAGTAGAAAAAAATTAAGCTTTGTTTTTTAGATACCCAAATTTGCTTGGGTCCTTTCGCATTAGTCACAAGCACTTTGGGCACCCAAACGCAAGGCTTTGGCCTCTTGTTGCATGGCCCAACATATTTAGCGAAGACACGGCCATGCTTATTTCTCATGGGCACATATGAGGCATCAAAGTCATGAAATAGTGCACAAGTAGCATTAGATGCATTAGCTTTAGGCACATAAGTATGATAATCATTAACAAAAGAAGATTGGTTAGTGTTCATGTTCTTGGCTTACTTCTTTTGGTAAGATCCTTCCTTGGTTAACTTAAGGAATTCTTTCCTATTCTTGTTCTCCCTTGCATTGTGCTTAGCACCCTCAACATATCCAATGCCATCCATGACATTAGGGTGCCTAGAATATGAGTATGCACCTCTTGCACACTTTGCCTTTTCATCATCAACAATATTTTTCTCATGTTGTATTTTGCTTTCAAGAGCCTTCACTTGCTTATTCAAATCATCGATTAATTTGATATTAGTATCACAAGCATCAACATCAATATTATAGCACCTATCACATCCTTTGCTAGTGGAAGCACATGAAGAATTATTCATGGAGGATGTGAAGGTTGAAAGCATTTCAAATTTAAGATCTAGAGACTTATAAGTCTTTTCCAAGCCCTCATACTTCTCTAGGAGAGCCTCTTTTGAGTTCTTAAGACTTTCACAAGAGCTTTAAATTTTAGTGAGAGACTTAGTTAAATCGTCATTTTTCTTTCTCTCATCTTCTAGGGGCTTCTCTAGTTCAAGGTTTCTTTTCTTTTCAAGAATAAGCAAGTCCTCTTGTTTTTCATGAAGCTTCTCTTGCCTATCATTTACTTACTTTTGTCTTTCAAGCAATTACATAAATTCAAGCATTTTAGGAAGTGAATCATTATCATCATCATCACTACTACTAGCATAAGAGGAACGCTATATGTTTAGATTTTGATACCTTGGATTTTCTTGCCATGAGGCACTTGTGATTGTTGTCATCATCATCATCATCCCTCAAGCTCCCAAATAGAGAAGTGTTGGTGGGAGTGACGCCAATGGCAACTGTAGCAATGCCTCCCTCACCCGAGTCAGATTCAGAGGAGGAGTATGATGAAGAGGATGAGTCATCGGAATTCTATTCTTAGCCAATGTGAGCTTCACTTCTTCTATGCTTCTTTTATTTCTTGTCCTTCTTGTGATGCTTGTCCTTCTTCCTTCCATCCTTGTTCTTCTTCTTTGGACATTCCGCAATGAAATGTCCCTCATCACCGCACTCATAGCAAGTCCTTTTTGACCTTCTTGCTTTGCCCTTGTCAAAGCTCTTCTTCTTGTAGCCATCTTTCTTGAGAAATGACTTGAATCTTCTCACAAGCAAAGCCATTTCATTGTCACTAGAATCAACCACTTTCTTCTTTTTCTTCTTGTCTTTCTTGTCACTAGTTTCGTAAGTGGCTTTGAGAGCAATTTCTTTCTTCTCTTCTTCATCTTGTCCCAACAAGGTGTTCACTCTCTTTGCTTCCTCATCTCTCTCTTTGTAAGTGAGTAATCTTCCAAGCACTTCATCCGTGCTAAAGTTCTTGAAGTTTTCTTTTCTCTTACAAAGTTGCAAGCACTTTGATTCTATGGTTGCAAAACAAGAAGCAACCTCTAGTTGACCTCAATGGTGTCAAGTTTAATTCCTAAAGCTCTTCTCATGTTCACAATTTCCATGAGTCTACCATGGACTTGTTGTGGCCCTTCCCCGGCCTTCTTGATGAACAAGTTATACTTTCCTCTAAGGATGTCTTCCCTTACTTCTCTAACACCCTCGGTCCCTTTATATATAACCTCAAGCTTTTTCCAGATGTCATGAGCTTTCTTGATTCCTATCACTTTTTCATACTCTTTTGGTGATAGGGCGAAAACAATGGCGGATGCGGCATGATCATTGTGAGTAAGCTTGATCTCATCATTGGAAGTTGGATTCTCTTTATTTTCCAACTCAAAGCCTTGCTTCATAATCTTCAAGATTGCTCTTTCCATAGACCCCAAATATGGTTCCATTCTATACTTCCAATGATCATAGGAAGTCCATCAAAGTGTGGTAGCTTTCCGGAGCCACTACAAACATACTCATTTTTGAGCTCGCCATAGTTGAATGGCATGTTGTTGTATCTAACTCCTGAGTCATCTTTGTTGCCCTCGGTCCTGGCTCCAGATGACGTTTCCGGTGTAGTACCCTTTGGTTTTGTCATCTTTATCTTCAAGCGGTTAAGCCTTCAAGAAGATTCGGCTCTGAAACTAATTGAAAGTTGCCTAGAGGGGGGGGGGTGAATAGGCAAACCTAAAAATCCTATGAAATTGGACTTAAACAAATTTTATCAGTCTGATTGGCAGTGCCAGTGGGGACGATCGGCAGTGCCGATGGTCACTGCCGATGGATAATTGGTAGTACCGACGAGTGAACAAACAGTCGATAAAACCCTAGGTTTCAGTGGTTCCGTAGTTACTAGATGATATTTGACCACAACAATAGTTGAAAGGAAGCTCTACAACAATAAGAAACAACTATACACAAACTACACAAGTAGATCTAATAATTTAAGCAAATACAAGAACAAACCCTAGAACATGAATAGAAAGCAGCAGATAAATAAAGGAGCACACAGAGACACAAGATTTATTACTAAAGTTCAGGCTCACAAAGACCCTACATCTCTGTTGAGATGTCCACAAAGGACCGGGTCTGTTTGAACCCTATTCTCACTCAAGCGACCACAAAGATCGAGCTCGAGTTCTCCACAATCAATTCCATTGTGGGATGGGTAATACAAACTTCTCGGGGCGTCACCACACAAGTTGGGAGCTCTACGGGCACCGCTAACCGTCTAGGAGCAAAGCTCCAAGAGTAACAAGCACAAGTCACAAAGATAGCAAAGTTGAATGCTCAAGAGTGGAATGGTGCTCTTTTTCACTAGGATACAATGGCTCACTCAAAACCTAGCTCAAAGAATGAAGCTTTGTCTTGGAGAGGGAGAGTGAGGAGAATGGAGCTCAAAAGTGCCTTTTGATTTTTGGGTTGGAGAGTGAGGGAACAAAGTGGGGTGAGAGACTTTTATACAAAGGGCTAAAAAAGAGTCATTGGCTTGTCTGGACACCCTGCACCGGCACTGCCGATGGAGGCATCGGCACTGTCGGTAGGGTTTCTGACACATGTCATAGATCTGTAGAGGAATGGTTAGGGCCGCACCAGCACTGCCAATCAAGGCATCGGCACTACCGGTGAGGCAGACACAGAGGAGAAATGGTCTCTGGGAGACCTTGACCGGCACTACCGATCGGGATGACCAAACCTGCCAATCAGTGTCAGCCAGAGAGCACGAGGAAACACAAGTTCTCTATGGGAGGGGACCAGCACTACCGGTCAGAAGATCGGCACTGTCAATGAGCTACAGCCAGAGTAAGATAGTAAGAGTGACTCTTTTGGAGCCAGAACCGGCACTACCGATCTGAGGGACCGGCACTACCGATGAGTTGCAGCTACAGAGCTAGAGATGTATGACTTCACAGCGCCTCTGGGAAGGAGGATCGGTGCTACCGGTTGATGACACCGGCACTCCCGATGATAGGAAAAACAAAGGGCTAACTAAGTTGGAATTGATTGGAATTTTGAGCATTTGACTTTACCAACTTTGTAAATTGTACCCCTCTTAATAGTATGGCTTCCCTACACTCAAAGATAAGAAATAAAAACATCTTGATCTTCAAACTTGAGTGCAATTTTGGACTTTCAACTTGAGGCAAATGAATATCTTCTTTTCTCTTTTTGTTGCAATGCATTTTATTCATCAATTGAGATAGTCATCTACACACATACTCAATAAAAACATTGGTTCATTCTAAATTGTATTGATGCCAATCACCAAAATAAAATTAGGGGCTTAGATGTGTTTTCAGTTAGAAAAAAAAATATTCGGCAAGATAACTTTAAATTATACTTTGAAGCAGTAACTTAATTCAAATTAAACAAAAATTCAACTACAAATTATATAACTTCGAAAGATGTACACCTTTTATTTTAGTTAGTTCTTCAGTACTCAAATTGATAGTAACATTGTTCATAAAATCTATATCTCTCATATAGTTTTATGAAACTATAAGTGAGATATATAAGATTTTTCAACAATGTTACTATCACTATGTCACATGAATAAATGATCAAAATAAAGATGTTCAGAAATTATACAACTTTGAAGTTGAACACTTTTTAATTTGAATTAATTTTGTCAATGGAAAGTATGTTTGAATTTGAAAATTGGAATTTTGCAAACGACCTCGATGAAGAAACAGTAAAATTAAAGGCTATAGATCTCGACAAGTTATGAAACTTTGTAGTTCACAACAACTTTATTATTTGAAATCATATTGTATAAAAAACACTCTGTTTGAATTTCTCAAATTTGAAATTCAAATTAGTAAATGACCAGGGATGGCGAAACTACTAAAATGAAATTTGTGGATCTCAAAAAGTTATGAAACGTTATAGTTGACATCTTTTTAGTTTGAATTCATTTAGGATCCCAAACAAGCAATTTGCACTCGATTTAGTATAATATATGTGAGGAATGATAATGAAGTGTAGACTCATGTGAGAATATGGTGTAGTGGTAGGGGGGTTACATGAGAAGAGGTCATAGATTTGATTCTTATCAAACGCGCAGCGTGCGAAATATAATGTGATTTGCTACGGGACGGTTGGGCATCGCCGGTGCAGGCCTCCCCTCATAAAAAAATATTTTTTACTATATTTATTTATTTATTTTTAATTTACATTTTATCGAGTGTTAAATTTTACTGAGTGTTTTTTGACACGCGATAAACTATTTACCGAGTGCTCAATGAAAAACACTCAGCAAAGAGCTCTCTACCGAGTCTTTTTTTTTTACCGAGTGTTGTTTATCAAATGTTACATTCGGCAAACCTTTGTCAAATATTTTCTCCGGTTTCCTGAGTGCTTGTGTCACGGCAAGTAACAAGTTTCCGGTAGTGTTGCACCTATGCCTGGTCACTGTCGCGGCGCAATGTGATGGTTGGAGTCAACACTGTCGGCCATCCTCCAGACGCCATCAATGTAGATGCCACCAATGGGTAGTAGTTGGTTGTTCCTTGTTGATGAGTCTGAATGCTAGACTGTATTTGATAGTTTATATATATTATTTATCTAAGGAGGCATTTTGTCTTACGAGTCTTGCACATATACTAACAGGAGGGTCAATATAAAAATAGACCGTACTATATACAATCTATTCTCTCTTACAGATGTTCAGTCACATGATTTGCAACACTTATATATATTCTCCTATTGATCGCTCCAACCTATGTTTCTAAAGCATTTGAATAGCAAAGGAATAATACAAAAATTGAGACGCATATTTATTTTTGTATACATTTGCATGTACATACATGGAAAAAAAAAAGGAAAAGATAGCACGACCCAACATTCAAGGCCAGCTGTAGCGCTCGGAACTCAGACTCAGGTTCGATCGCCACCACTGCTGAAGCCCATGCGCGTCGCCATCTTGGCCCAAGTTCTTCCACAGCCTTGCGGACGGCAGGAGGTGCTGCCTTCCCTTCTTATCCCCGAAACCGGACACGGCGCATAGGTGTAGCAAGTCGCGGTACGCCAGTGTGGCAGCTGACTTGGCTATCCGAGGGCATTGTTCCTGATGCTGCTTCCGCAGTTCAAAGTAGTCGATGAAGCCACTGCAGATGGGATCCCTCTGGTGCACGTACAGCTCCGGCACCCACGGTGATAGCTTCTCGAAAACTGCCTCCATGTGCTTCTTCTGGGGCCTCAAAATTGTCTTCCCCATTATGTGCTTCACAACGTAACTACCGAGGTGCACATCCTGTTTTGCCTCCTCGGACATTCCCAGCTTGTTGGCTACCGGCGCCAGCGATACATGCGGCGGGTTGAAGAGGAAGGTCGGCAGGTTGAACCCGTCGCCCATCATCATTTCCCGACCCACATCCAGAGCTATTGAGGCACCAAGCGAGTGACCGTGAGCCAGATTGTGCTGCTATCGCCATCGACGTTGGAGGTCACGAGTTTTTCGACAAATTCTCGTGCCTCGCAGAATCGGTGGCACAACTGCTGCGTGTTGAGCAGGACCCTGAGGTTGAGGCGCAAGTCGCCGACAATTGTGGGATCGCCTGGCATGGTGCCTCGGAAGGCAACTATGTAGCGTGGAGCCGACGGGTGACGGCGCGCCTCGTCCGGGGGCACGTACTCGAAGATGACTCCACAGATGAACCTTGTATTCGATCCATGGATCTTGCAGAAGATGCATGTGCAAGCACAACTTAACACTTTAAGCTGGCGGAAGTGGAAGCTCTCCCACCACGCCGGTGCAAGCTTCGTCCCATTGGTATGGTCGCTCTCGAGAACGTAAGTCCCTTTAACAAGGCAGGCAGTGATGCACCGGCGATGATCCAGGCTGTCCCTGAAACCATAAAATACGACGAGTTAATTAGCCCGGGATAGGTTTTAACCAAATAATAAACGCTGACCTTTCGGTTATAACCACTTTCTTAACAATAATGCAGTTAAAATTTTAACCTCCGACAAACAGGAATTTAACCTACAGTAAATGAGGAACTTCGTGTGGTAGAATCAATCCAACTGGGTTTAAGTACCAGATTTGATATATATGGATGTTATATTTACAGCTAATTATTCTTTCGTTAGGAAACAATGTCCTGTCGACTACAAGTCCAGCCTTTCAGAGGTGCTCGTAGGCATAAGATATGACTGTGTGTTCATATGTGTAAATACTTTTGTATGTTTGTGAGTGTTTAGACATTTGTATTGTGTTTTGCAAAAAAAAAAATGATGATGAGTTTTGGTACCAGCTGCTCAAGAAAAACAAATACTCAGGTAGTAATGCCTCACCAGGCGGAAGTAGAAGATATTTCCGTTTTGATCAGGTCTTACCAACATTTAAAAAATTGAATTTATGAAATGGAGAGACTCCCAATGTATAGAGGGACGATGTCACATAAAGTTTTGAAATCATACTTTGTCCTTGCAATAACCCACACATATTACTCCATATATAGTGTATTTTTTGCACCCAATATGTGCATGGCTCCTAGGCGCTGTAGAGAACATAGAGAAGATAGCCACCTTCCGCTTTCTTGTTCGGCGTTAACAATCCATATAAATCTTTAAAAACAATGGATACTATCTTGATGAGGACCCAAAACATGGTTGATACATAATTTATCATTCGTAAGTTACCATGCTTGAGTCTTTTCACCATGTATGTTTTACTTATAGTATATGAAAAAGGATTGAACTATTGAACTATTATGCAGCAATCAGTTGTATCCAAAAGTTTAACCTCATATGAAAGAATGGACAATTCACTTATACTTGAATGATACCCCTCTCGTAAAGACTCTCTTAACCCTCAAATATGAAATATGATTGGTTATGATGTATTTATTAAATTGTGCCTATCGTCTCCATATATTAGTATTAAATCTTGAGACCTCTGTTATCGGTACCATATTGACCTCTTATATATTAACCGGTTGCACACAACAGCTTACGCTCTATTTGTGGCTGTTGTGTTGTGCTTTGTTGTGCTGCAAAATTTAATTAGTTATTGGAGGAGTATTTCACTTCCTAATGTGTTTTTTGTTGTAATAGGTCATAAAAAGATCTTGTGGTATTAATTAAAACTAACAACTAAAACATGAACTAAGTGAGCACTTTGAAAAAACATTGTACATGTTGAAGTATAAGTGAATTGTCATATTATTTCATCAGCTTAATCTTTTAGCTACAACTGTTGGGTGCATAGTAACTTGATATTATATCAGAGCCATATGTATTGAGCTCGAAACCTGGCAGACGTAATTTATTAAAAAAATTACTACAGACTCCTATTTCCATGTTTATGAACTATGGAACCATGCACATGAGGGGAGTGAATTGTCCAATCTTTTAAATTAGCTTAAGCTTTTAGATGCAACTGGTCCGTGCATAGTAGCTTAATAAAATGGAGTTGACTCATGCGTATGTGGATGAAATTTTTACTTATAGTTCTATAGCAAATAGTATACGACAAAATA
Source organism: Eleusine coracana subsp. coracana (assembly GCA_032690845.1). Taxonomy (NCBI): domain Eukaryota; kingdom Viridiplantae; phylum Streptophyta; class Magnoliopsida; order Poales; family Poaceae; genus Eleusine; species Eleusine coracana. The sequence continues at coordinate 49,071,410 of CM064430.1, forward strand.
TTCATACCAGTCTAGCTCAATGATTCTCTTTGCAGAACTGCCTTGGCTAGTGTTTACCATCATGTGCGTCGGGCCTGAGACGGAAAAATCATCGTAGGAAACCATGGCTTAATGCGATGGACCTGGGGATCGAAGGCACGCCTGCGACGACGACCGGCCAATACCTGCTTCCAAAAGGTGAAAACTCAAGACACAGGGCTAATGATGTGCTCTTACTTTGTGATCTAGTACACTGTATGCTGCATATTTATAGGCAAAGTGAGCGGATGGAGGCAGCAGTTATTTTCTAGCATTCACTCTCCCCCTGGCCCCTTAGTACAAGTTGCACTAACGGTGTGTGGTGCTAAAAAATCTGACCCCACTTAGTTAGCCAAGCGGTGGTTGCATATACATATCAGAAAAGCTCACGAACAGAGACCTTGTCAAATGCAGCATTTCCTTGACTTGGCTCCTTTCTTAAATTTGGATAGCAAAAGATGCTCACTTTTTCCTAAGTAAAGAGAAGTACTTGTAACCTATGCACCTTTTGGTCAAACAAATTCATAGCCAATGATCGATCCATGCACACTCTTCCTCCATTTCTCCTTCCTCCGATCCTGTCATCATTGGAAATTGCTGCGTAACCTGGAGATCCTAGAGTTGTTTTAGATCTTCTCTCCGAGTAATTCATAGCGGCAGCAACCAATGGACGTCTGTGCAGGAGGATTCACTACGTTGTCTTCATGTTTTCGTTTATTATATGCTGTCATGGCGGATGCACTGTGGACGATCTGGGAGACTCGAAAATGAAGACATCCTAGCTGCCAATATGATCCATTATTGCTGTTTCGAGGACATTTAATTTTGTGCACATAGATGTAATAAGGCCTCTCGGGCTCAACTCCCATAGGGGATGGGGCAGTTCTTTAGTTCTGAATATTGTAGTCCCTGTGTGTTCGCTATTGTGTTTCTTCCCTCTCTAGTATAGGTTTCTCCCTCCAACACCAACATAGAGGAGTTTCACGGTACATATTACTACCAATAAACTATCGGTGGTACTTTTTAGGGTAGTATTATAATTGACACAATTTATATATTTACATTATTGTGTCACCAGTGGCACATCCACAGTTCCATCACACTATTCTATTTACATTGAACCCTCCCCGCATGCATCACCTACCACGCTGCCACTGCCCTCCCCTCACACGGTGTCCTCATCACCATCCGTGTCGTGTTGTCCCCCTCCTGCATGCCGCCGCCTTCCCGCAGACTAGTCCTGCATCCTGCCATCGTTATCCCCCGTAGAGCCGTGGAATTGCCGAGTCAACGCCTAGAAGCGCTGCCATTTTGTTTTTTTAGTAATATCCAATGAAATCAATACTACTTAAAATTACTGGTGATACCGGTTGTGGGACTACATTTAATCTCGACCATGGATTATTCTAAATATAATATAACCAGTAATTACTGGCCACCGTAAAGGCTTTGTGTCTACAGCTGTTTCTTCTAAATAAAAGAAACAACTATATGATACACAAAAAGAGAATATCTCTATTTTTCAAGATGAAGTTCCAAATGTACTATATTACCATCCTTCCACGGATACCAAGTTGACGAACATTAGAGCTGTTTACTAGCTTATATTGTCAAGTTGTGAAGCAAAACAAACATAAATGCACTGGGAAGCGCATGAATTATCACCTATGTACATAAATACATAATGCATTTGGAAACCAATCAAATAGATTATAGCTCGTGCCACTATACAAAAGGAAGACACATAGTGAATTAAAGGATAGTCAACTGGTTATCGCTACTAATTGGAAAAGAATACAGTGGCGCTTGAGAAATAGTTATAACATAGCAGAAACTCAAATGTCATGCACGGTAGTAGCGGTAGTGTTGATGAATTAAAGGGATGATTTAGTGTAGGGGTGGCAAAAAATAAAAATTAAGACGAAGGGACCATGTAGATAAATTGTATTTGAGAAAAACAAGAAAAATATGTAACATAATAACATTGTATTTGATTTTTTTTTTCTTGTTATTTTAGCTACCAACTCCACAAAGATGAAAATGGTTATCTCATTTGACTATTTCACTCAGCACCAATTAATTTGCCGTGGCAATTCTGTATTATCTCGTTGATGACCATGTATGCATTCATCTTCTAGATAAGAGGGTAGTGATCAATCTGTAATTTCTCATTATGGTTTAATACCATCATGTAGCTGTGCTAGATAGCTCAGTCTTCCGAACTTGCATTGTATAGATATGAATTGGACTCAGTGATCTGATAATGGCTAATATAATGTAACTGTACAAAGTAACATGGAAGATTGTAGATAAAACACTCTTATTCAGGTATTTCTATGACTATATATGGACATCGTATATGTGGAACCTTCAAAATGAAAACGAAACTACAAACAAAAGATTCGTTGCCGTTGCATGTTGAAAATTCTAGCCATTAACGAACCTGAAAGTGTTTGTTATTGTACAATGTTATTGTAGAAAGTAGAATTAAGTTGGAAACATCATTGCGGTTTCTAGATATAATCTCATCATGCTGGCTTTGGAGATGTGGGTAACTTACAAATCAAAATATCGTACGAAACAGGTTTTTGAAAAGTAGACATGGTGCAATGGATTGGAATTTAAATTTTTAATTCAAGGATGTCTTTCGACACGACTCTGTTTTTACAGAAAGAGAAAATAGAGATAAGTGGTCAAGTCACTCAAGTATTCATGTGTGTTTGTGCATGAAATTGCGCTAAACATTCTTTTTTTTTTTGACCGAATGCGCTAAACATTCTTACTTTGACATGTTGAATCGTTCCAGATGTTGGAGATGATAAGTGGCAGAGCAGCTTCCCCGCTTCGCGCCTACAATCTGAATGTTTGGGCAACTCCAGTGACAGTGTGGCCCTGTGTGACGGATGTCCTCGTTCGGCGCTGGTGGTGCAGAGACACGCCGAGGGGTCGGTTGAAATGAAAAACGGGGGCTTCAGTGCACCGGCCAAGTGCTGAAGTGCTCTGCTGTTCGCCGGCAACTGGCTGGCGCGCTGGCGACCTGTCGAGCGTTTTGTTCTGCAGGGAGATTGGTAGCGTATATATATGACGACGACCATACCCTTGTTGCCTTGTCATTCTCCTAGCCAGGATGCGCATCGGCGAAGCAGGGGCAGGCAGTGGAAAGCGATGGCGCAGAGGAGACCCGCCCACCGATGCTGGTTGGGTGCGGCCTCAGCCGGGCTGAACGTGCGACCAGGTATGTTAAAGCGTTTTGTTAGCTGCGCAGGTACAGTCAATAATCAAAGAAGATCGATAAGCACAGCACATATGTGTTCCAAGAATATGCGTACATGTGCTTATCGCCGGGGACAGGGCATCATTACGCCGCGAGCTCGAGCTCGACCACGGTCATGTTGATGCGGTTGATCGCCAACGAAGTTGTGGCCGGTCTCGAGGATGGCACGGAATCGGCGAACGTGGGGAGACGCCAGAGCAGCGCGGGCCATTGATGCGGCAGAGACGCGGAGTCGGGGCGACCGGGCGGCGTGAAACCCATCGTCGGCGACAAACTCAACGAGGGAAAGCGAGCGGCAAGCGGGGAAGCGGCGGTCGGTGATGATGCGGCGGAAGAAGGCGCGCCGGCGAGCGCAGCCGATGTGGCGCAAAGATCTCCACGAGGTGTTCGTCCCTGAGATTAGGGAGCACCGCCGCTAGGGAGGTTTCGGCGATTGGCTGCGCGCTGCCGCCGCTGGCGAGAGGAGAAGTACAGTCAATGTTACATGGTCCAGTAACAGGACCGTCCTCTGCTTCAGTCCTGCTCTGGGGCTGGGGGTTTGTGCAAAATAGTGTAATGACTTGGTCAGTCAAACGTGCACGCGTGTGTCATCAATTGACCTGTTCTCACTGGTACAGCCTAGCTACTTCTCTATGTCCCTCGTCTTTTTTTGTCCGTGTTTTAGTGGCGCCTCAGGTTCATTGCACTGATGCATCTAAACTTTACTAATAAGTTGTTATACTTATATACAGTGGACACAGTTACGTTGAACTGCTATAATTATATTAGTAAAATATTCGTGCGTTGCTACAGGTATAACTTATAATATAATATAAGAAATAATTTTAATATTAACTTATAATATAATATAAGAAATAGTTTCAATATATATGTTATACATACTTGATGGAACTAAGTACATAAATAATATCATCATTTCAAATTTCTTAGTACATTAGCATCTACGGTGATTCACTTCTCATCTGCAGAAGCACAGTAAATTTTGTCATCCAACAAAGTTTGATCTGTCTAAACATTATTAATAAACTAATAAAGACAGATTTCACTCAAAACACGAAAGTGTCCATTCTGAAAAGAAAATACTTTTTTGTACACCTCATATGCCAAAGCTTTCTTGATGATATGTAAAAACAAAATTGACATCATCTCTATAGTTTTCAATCATTTGTTCTAACACTCAGATGTATAATGAACAAACCAGGAGACATTTAGAGTTGATTGTTAACTACAAGGTTGCAAGCACAAGAAAGCTTAGTAGAATTTACAAGCGAGTACTACAGATTTCTGATAAAAAGAAAAATAGGATGAATCAGTTAGATCTGCATCACAAAAAGGGCCACGTGGCCCTAAGGCTGTCTCCAACGGACGAGACCCAAATTAGGGACCCAAAACACTGAATAGGTCGCGAGAGGGTCGAAGTCTGAAGATCCAAAAAAGAGTGTCTCCTACGGAGGACCGTAAATGGGTTCGTGTCCTTCTCGAAGCAGGCGGAGACCAGCCCGTGAGGAGGAGGAGCTCCGGCGCCGCCTGCCGCATCTCCATGTCCTTGACCCTGACGGTGGGGCCCCTTGGCGGAGGCGAGGTTGGTGATGATGCAGCGGAGATTCGTGGCGAGCTTCTCCGCGGGAGTGTTGGAGGTGTCGAATGCCTCGACGTCAGTGACGAACCGGTTGAGGTCGGTGAGGAGGCCTACGTGCGTGCGGCGATGACATACCTTCGGTTCTCCCATCACCGCCGTTGCCGCTGTCGCTCGCTGCTGCAGCTGCCGCTCTCTCTCGCTCGCTCTCTTTTCTTTTCCTCTTCTGTAAGGGCTGCTGCTCCAGGCGTTTGGGTCACAGGCAAGGTGCTCTAAATATGAGTCACGACCTCGACGCAGCCTAGAATGGGTCTTGCGTTTGGGGCACCCGTTGGAGACTAGTTTTGAGTGTTTTGCAGCCCATTTTGGGTATGGGTCAGCATACGCACCACCCGTTGGAGACAGCCTAACACACAAAATCCGATCGTCCCTACCACCACGCCACCACCAGGAGCGCGGCCATGGCTCCCATCAGTTTGTCGGAGTCCGGAGGCACGTCAGTTGAGGGCCAAAAAAGTAACCAAAAATCACGAAAATATATCAGAACATAGAAGAGCTCACCGCGCACCTGTTTTGATGGGTTGGAGTATATAGAGACAAACGGTAACTCGCTGACAGAGAGGAACACGATTGTTAGGACTTCAACGAGATGCAGGCGTTTGTTCTTGTCCTGTACTCCAAGGGTCAAGTATTCCACATGTTGAGCATTCGACTGGACTACTCGTTGGCTGAGGCTTTCCTTTGTCATGGACTCGGAGCGTATCTTTGACATGTATGTAGGACAGTTCTTTCCTTTTACGTTTTGGACAGTCTGACAATCGGAAACTCACTTATTTTTTTTCCTTAATGCAACGTAATACTTATCCAACACAAAGTCATATTTTTTCATCGTGTGCAACACCATATAGACGTGTTACCTCTTCTAATTAAGTGTATAGATTTTGGTATTGCAACTTGTGCACTAATCACTGCAACTGGCTAGCTCTTTCACGGCAAAAACAGGACACAAGCTAGAAAGAGGCACTACTGCTAATTACACTACGGGAAACGTCTAATATGCCAAGTGCTCGCATCTTTGTCGAGTGTCAAATATCGAGCACTCAGCAACTATAGAGTTTACCAAGTGTCAGGAAGCAGCGCCGACAGCATAAACAAAACACTCGGCATACGAGACCTTTGTCGAGTGCTGCAGCACGCACACGGCAAAAAGAAAGACTTTGCCGAGTGTCTCACTGAGGACACTCGGCAAAAGGGCCGCGTGGCAGTGCCCCTCCACACAGCATAAGTCTTTGGTGAGTGCTGGCATGGAGACACACGGCAAAGGTGTGCTATTTGCCGAGTGTCGAAACCGGCACACAGTAAAAAGCTGGGCTTTGCCGAGTGTTCCCGTTCAGCACTCCGCAAACCTGCCATGTGGCAGTGCCCTGAGCATAACCTAGACAACTTAGACAATCACAAACACCTTAGAAAACTTACAAGTCAATAATTTGTTATCTATAAATACTTACAAAATCTTCCATTCTCGGCAGGGGCATCAAATAATCAGCCTAGGCCTAGAAATGAAGAAGAGCCGGGTGCAGGGATCGCTCGCAGCCTGTTCGGACCTCAGCCTGGGTCTTAGTCAGTGTATTTGAGAACCTATTAGTTTGTGAACTTGTCATCGTGTGAACTTATGTATTTGAGAACCTGTTAGTTTGTGAACTTGTAAACTTGGAGAGTTGACGACTTCAAACATTTTCATGATTATTTGAGGACTTCAGTTTGTTATTTGAGATGTATGCCTGTGATAATATTGAGATTTATGCCTCTGACTGTGGGGACAAAGAAAAACAAAATTTAAAAAAAATCTGTAACAAGGGTTTGCCGAGTGCTATGGCAATGACACTCGGCAAACCCTGGGACCTTTGCCGAGTGCTATGGCCATAGCACTCGGCAAAACTTGGGAATTTTGTCGAGTACTGTGTCCAAGACACTCGGCAAAATGTTGGAGGTTTGTCGAGTGCTTCTATACGGGCACTCGGTAAAGTGTCTGTCAGCCGTCTGTCGCCGTCAACCACATTTTTTTGCCGAACACCAAAATAAGCACTCGGCAAAGATGTTCGCCAAGTGTCCGACTTTTAGCACTCGACAAATTTACTATGCCGGCGATGGCTTGGCCGTGTGGTCTTTGCCGAGTGCTGGCACTCGGCAAAGCGTCTGTTTCTGTAGTGTTAGCATCTGCATTACTCCCTTCCTTGATAATTTGCAAAGTTTTGGACTGTTAGGATGAGAGAAAGAAGAAGGAGCTGACGAGCAGGGTCCAGTCGTCAATGACTGAAAGAAATAGCTGAGTGATGAGTAATATGGATGACATGTGTAGTCTATTTGACAGTTTTTATGAAAGTCATAGTTGTCAATCAGACAGCTTTTGACTTTTCTCACAGTTAATAGCTCACACTAGCTTTTTTTATAGCCATAACTCATAGCAGTTTTTTCTCACAGCCACAACCCAACTAAACACACTCATAATATATGTAAAAAACCAAGCAAAACAAGTATCGAAGAAACATTGGAAAATAACTTATATGACAAATAAAAATGTTTATTGCAACATGCAAATGTGTCTTTTGCAGCATGCTAGGGTAGATGATTCTGCAACAAGTAAATAGAGTATTGCAGCATATAAGAATGACTATTGCGACATTATAACAATGTTTGCTGCAACAACGAGGAATAGGTAAGGCAACATAAAGCAGCACATGTTGTAACATATATATAGATCATATGAAAATATATAAATTTGTTTTGCAACATTGAAAATAACTTATGCAACAATAAGAAACTAATGCAACTTGACTGAGAAATATATGTAAACTTTCAAGAAACTGATAAGGAGCTAATCTATTATTTATGTATGCAAGTGCTCTACTAAAGCAAGATGATCGTACATATGGTCATTAACATCTTATCGATAGATCGACATTTTTCCCCACAAAATCCCTTATTCTTGTTGTGGTCAAGATAAAGACTCATGAAGATAACTACTTGGATCATTACTTGGAGTACATGACAAGTCAATACTAGAGATAGAAAGTAGAGATAGAATCCTAGTCAGAAATCATGTTGTAACTGACTAGAACACTTGCCATGTAACCCTGCCCCCCCTCCCCCCCGGATATATAAGGAGGGGCAGGGGCTCTCTTATTGACACCTGGAATAATACACCACAGAATACAGGACGTAGGGTTGTTATCCTTCGGGAGGCCCGAACCTGTCTAAACCTTGCGTCTTGTGTGTCCATCGACTCTCGATCTCGCGTATGCCTTTACCGATACACAAGGATCATGAGTAGCCCTATGATCCACTGCCGATATTAGTATCGACAAAACTGTAACAAAGTCACTGGAGTGGGTGCCGTTCTGCAGCATGGAAATTCATCATCAACAAGAGGAGGGAAGGGAGGCGGAGTGAGAGGAAGCGACGTGAAAGGCCTGATCGGTGTCGGTGATGATGAGGCGGAAGGAGGCGCAGGCGAGGGCGGGCCGCCGGGGTTGGCAGGCGGAGCAAGATCTCCAACAGGAGCTCGTCCCAGGGATTAGGGAGCGGATGCGGCCGCTCGGGGTCGGCGATTGGCTGCGCCGCCACCAGCGAGCGGGGAAGAAGAGGGGGTCGAAGAACACGGTAACAGAAATACCTTTTTAGTCCCATACCGAGTTTTTTTAGAGCGTTAATCCTAGTTAAATGAGGCGTGCAGTTCTCTGTCTCCGGGTCTGGTGGCACAGGCTTGTAACCACATTTATCGGGGGGGGGGGGGGGGGGGGGATGACGGGAGTTAGAATGTTCCGGAAGCTTAATGCGTTTACGCGTCGCCTAGCATCCCGCGCGAGATGCCCGGTAAACAAACACCCTTAATCATTTTTATTTTTAGCTATATCCTATATAACATTTGACATATTTTGCTCAAGCATACTTTCAAAAAATCTAATACACACAAAAAAGGCAAAATTTTATATACTAATTTTAGGGTGATACGATTTTCTTGTTGTACACATAAAATCTATTGAGTAAATTCCTTATGTGCCATCAAAAATTATATTATTTCCTTTTGAACCATCCAAAATTACCTCTTCCCTTTTATGCCATCATTTCAAAATTTTCATGCCCTTTACACCACTTTTGTTATTTGCCTATTACATATTTGTTAAATGATGACCAATATAACCTTAGGATAAAATCTAGCACATTCTATGAAATTTTTGTTGGTTGTATCATAAAAAAAACATGTGCCTATTTTGACTTTTGTTATGCTTTTAGTACTAGCATTGTAATAAAAAAAGTCTAAATTTCATTACATCCATATGAGAATTCATTCATAGTATCATAAATAAGAAGATTTTCTTGTTGTACACATAAAATCTATTGAGCAAATTCCTTATGTGCCATTGAAAAATTATATCATTTCCTTCTGAACCATCCAGAATTACCTCTTCCCTTTTATGCCTTCATTTCAAAATTTTCATCCCCTTTACACCACTTTTGTTATTTGCCTATTACATATTTGTTCAATGATGACCAATATAACCTTAAGATAAAATCTAGCACATTCTATGAAATTTTTGTTGGTTGTATCGTAAAAAACATGTGCCTATTTTGACTTTTGTTATGTTTTTAGTACTAGCACTTCATTACATCCATATGAGAATTCATTCATAGTATCATAAATAAGATTTCTTAATTTATTAAGATTTCATCTTGAGGGTAGATTGGTCTTTTTACCATCACTTAATAACCATCTAATAGATAAAATAGCAAAAGTGTCACATAGAGAATTGAAAATTTAAAATGACGGTATATGTTTTGATGGCACATAAGGAATTTGAATCAAATCTATTTAGTGGTTGGTGCATACAGAAACAAGTTTATAGAAGCAATACAAAAAATGAAACTATTTATTTTTAATTAAAATTTAGAAGGATAACTTTTGTATACTAATTTCAAGGTGATACAATTTTCTTATTGTACAATACATGATGCTTCCCTTGTGTGCTTCCAGCTACTCAATATTATAATGCTAATAAAGAGTATGCAGGTACCCCTAATGTCCTCTTTATTATGAGAGAATGTTCTTCCGAGAAATATGAAAATAATGGAGATTCCCTCTTTGAATGTTGGTCTTACCTAACTTAGAGAAGTAAAATAAGGTGATACTGAGTTCTTCACCGTGGACCTAACCTCCAATAAATTAGGATTGGTATCACACCTTTGTTGGTGATTGCTTGATGGGTCCCTGACCGATCGATTAAGCTTGTAATTTAACATCCGCTTTGGGGGTTTGTATGAACTCTCATTCATATGATTTGGTAGTTTAAATGTAAATGTTTTTCCTACATACTTGGATAAAATTTTAAAAAAGAATGCTGACACGCATATATCACTTAGTATGTTCCATGAGGTGGAACTAGCCCACATGAGTTTGAAGTTCGAACTTGATATGCATAGCTACTCTTATTCTCATAATGGTAGGTGATTTGACTCTCAACAAGTTGGCGGCAATGGTGACCTTCTCAAATTCAAGATACATCGACCCACTATTTTGAAAGCGTTTTTATATGTGAGTATATACTCCGGAAATGCAAATATAATATGCAAGAATATCTTGTGCCCAAATAATAATGATCACATTTCCAGGACCTTCTGATGAAAGATATATACATTAGACATAATGAAATTGGCTACCATGAATACAATACATGCTAGACGCATTTTATATAGTAGCCTTTACCAATTTTGAGCTTAATTCAATCATTTTCTGTTTCCTCTCATATCACATCCATACCCATGTCTAGACAATGAGATGTTTGTATGATGACTTCCATCAATCTCGAGACATATACGGGTCCAGTCTGTTGAATCTGCAAGTAGATGTGAGTGTGCATATACAAGAGTCTGTGTGTTTGTGCTACATTTCGCAAGAGAGCCTCAATACTCAAATATAGTATTACAAGAGAAACAAATTCAGCTGTATGCGCCCAAATAACAACCGTGTGGAACAATATTTCTGGCAATTATTTGTACACAGAACCATCTATATACGCATATAATAAGTTATTCATAATTAACGTGGCCAATACAAATAGACTATATTTTTATTAGTACAAGTCACACTCCAACACACCACCGCAGACGAGGAGCATGGTCGTTTCCAGACCGTGCCCTTGTATTATTGTTGTTCAATATATAATGGTTGTATGCATGACTCACTCATGCAGCCATTTATTTTAGCAAACTAAAATGCTCTCGCACACCCATAATAATTTTATCTGCCCAGGTGAAAGCACGTCAGGAGGAGTTTAATTATGGTCCGTGGTAGATGTACTGCCTGGGCCTCAAGTTGAGCCTGCTGTCCGGCTGCCACCACTGCTCAAGTCCGTGTGGGTAGCCCTCGCTCGAGTTCTTCCACAGCCTCGCCGACGGCAGAAGGTGCGGCCGAACTCGTGGCTCCTCGCCGTTCTCGGTTTTGTGCAAGGATATCCACATGTCACGGAAAGACATCCTCATGGCAACCTCAGCGACCGGCCGTAAGATTCGTGACCGCTCCAGCATCATCTGCCGCTGCTCGAAGTAGTCGATGAAGCCCTGGCAGATGAAGTCCTTCTCGTGCACGTACAGCTCCGGCACCCATGGCGCCAGCCGGTCGAACAGCTCCGCCATCCCCTTCTCGAGCGCCCGCCCGACCGTCTTCGCGAGCGCCGCCTTCACCATAAAGCTAGTGATGTACAGGTCCCTCTTCGCCTTGTCCGCCATGCGCAGCTTATTGAGCACTGGCGCCAGCGACACGTGCGGCGGGTTGAAGAGGAAGGTCGGGAGGCCGCACCCCCTCCTCTCCATCACGTGCCGCCCGACGTCAAGCGCTATGCACGCGCCGAGCGAGTGCCCGGCGAGCCAGACGCCGGCACTGCAGTTGCCGACGGCGTCAAGGAGCCTCCCGACCTGCTCGCGTGCCCGGCGGTACCGGCCGGTGTCGTGGTGCTTGTTGATCATGTATTTGAGGTTAAGGTGCATGTCAGTGAAACCAGTGAAGTGCAGCGGGATGGTACCCCTGAAGGCAACGATGTAGCGTGGAGCCCGTGGGTGGCGCCCGTTTGGGGGCACGTACTCGAAGATGGCTCCAAAGATGAAGGCGTCGTCGTCCCTGAGGACGTTAATGTACCGGAACTGGAAGCTCTCCCACCACGCCGGCGCCAGCCTGCGGTGCCTGTATCCGTCATGCTCCATGATGTAAGTCCCGTTCACAAGGCAGGCGGCGATGCATCGGCGGTGCTCCTCGCTGTTCCTGAAATTTGACCAAGTGTTTCCAGATTCATTAGTCAAATGTTCAAGTGAATGAAATTTTGTTGCTTTAGTTTTTCATCATTTTTTTTTTCGGAACTATTAGCTAGACGTCCAATAGTTCCCACAGAGTTGAGATTTGAAGCTACACATATATGGAGCTTTAGGTGTGTACATGATTGTTGAGATATAAGTAATTCCCGGATGACTGGAACTTAATTTCGCGATAATTGTTGATAGGACGCCACGGAATAATAATCAATAAGAAAAAATCACGTCATAACCATGTCACAAATCTTTTGCAGCTTTCCTTTTGATTTCCTATGTCAAAATAATTTTTTTATGATTCTACGATATCCTTATATTGTTTGTGGTAAACAAAATGAGTAATATTTGTGAGAACGAGACAAACACTCAATGCAATCTAGTGCGTATGCCATGTTTTGTGCGAAGACTGTACATGCATGATTGTACTGATGAAAATGTCATGCCGTGGTGTCATCCCTCTACCAAATACTCCCTCCATTCCTATTTATAAGCATTCCTACACTCTTTTAGGAATGCTTATAAATAGGAATAGAGGGAGTATGAACCAACAAGAATTAAACTGACATACATGTACCATCGAGCTTGCCGCGTGCATACCAGTTAATTTTTGTCATCATATGTTTGGGGCCGGAGACGGCGAAAACCTCATTTGAACCCATGGTTCAGTGGGATGGAGCCGAGGTTTCGGATTGGAGGTACTGGCGATGGCGATGATGATCGACCTGGACTATCGGAAGAGACCACGGCACAGTAGTAGACTAGTCTGCTCGTGCTTTTGCTTTGCTGTGAAGGAGCTAGCAGCGCATGGTGGCTTATTTATACACACAGCCCAGCTAGGAATGGATGCAATGTCTAATGGACAGTATCTCTTCACAAGTTGCTCGATGACAAAATCATGAGATAACAAGAGAGTGTATCTGCTTAAAAAGAAGTCCACAAAAATAGGGTTCAGGGTACGAACATATAATTGCGATAAACTTGAGGAGGAACATTTTTGTAATTATGAAGGTAATAAATAAAAAGACAAACCCGCAAACTTCATAGCTTTTTTATAATTAACCTGAGGAGAAATCCTTGGAAAGGTAGCTGTATCAAGAACCAGTAAAGCTTTAAATAAATTTTGAGTAATCCTAAGTACGTACGTTAGTTATTAAGATTTAGAAATTATCATATTATGAATCAATAAACAAGAAAAAACTGCTATACACCAATGTCGTTACTAAGAAATAACTCTGATTATTTATATTCTTTTCTTGAAGATGGAAAAGCTGAGTTTTGCCTTTCCAATGTCAACAAGAAAATTAAAGTTTGGAAGGAATGAATGTTATTATTAGAACTACACATCACTACTACTGCAAAAAAAAAACACCTACACTATTTTTTTATAAAAAAAGTAAAGCGCACTCATATCAGCAAAATTGCCTTAGAGTGACATTTTCTAAAGATTGCTTAACTATTAATATGCTACTCCTTTCATTATTAAATTATTGACTTTTTAAGTTATATTTGACCATTCATCTTACTCAAAAAATTCTAGAAAATATCACAAATTTTGTTATGATGTGTTTAATCACTAAAGAAAAGTTGAAATATAACTTATAATTTTGTATATTCAAACTAATATTTCAAATAAGATGAATGGACAAACATTATAAAAAATTGAACTGCAACAACAATTTAAAAACGAAGGGAGAGTAAAGTTGTAGTGGTATTACTATGGCACATGTTCAGACCTGCTAAGATACAATGAATAAGATAGCCCTACAAATCGAGTGTAGGTGAGCTAGTTAGGTTTTTCATGGTCAAACCTGCCTACCAGGGTTCGAGTCTTTTAGTCAAAACGGGTGCTAAACTACAACTAATAAATATTCTTGTAGTGGTAGGAGAGAAAAATATATCTATCAAAGAGACATGGTAGTAACAATAAGAATACCATGCTACATAGGCACAGCATCACAACAAATATAGGATACTACAATGGTAAAATACATTCAAATTTATTTTATACTAATCACATAAATACACATATCAGCTAACTTGGCTCTGCTTTGTAGTGGAACAAACATATTTGGGTTCAAGTTTCAGACTTGACGTGTTGCATTTATTTACGTTTAATCATCCATTTAGTGGGAAGTGACATCCATGTGGACAATAAGACCTTTGTGATGACTTCGTCAACCATAAGATTAGCTGGCTTATTCTTTTATAGGCGTTAGGATTTGCATGTGCTTGTGTTGTTCTCATTGGGTTGAAGACCTGTGTGTGTTTGTGAGTTTCCCGTTCTGTATTTTGTTTTATAAAAGAAGATATATATTTTTTGTATTTGCCATGTTATACTGTGTGTTACGTCCCAATACATATATGGAAGTAAATTTCCATATGAATGTCATATAGATCCTTCACTCAAAATTATCCGTTTGTGTTGGTGTATGCTTGATTCTTACGGATAGGCCTAAAAAATGCTCAGTCCCAGAAGGGATATATACCCAGCCAACCTTAGTTTTCTTAATAGTGTCATATGACACGTTTTATTCCACTAAAGGCTCTAGGTTTGATCTATTAGTTTAAGACTCAAGAGGGAATCTCTATAATCTATTAATTGAGGTACGGTCGTCCACTTCGTGTCCACTGAATCCAAATCGGTTTCGTACCTTCTATATCAAGTAACAAATTTCAAAAATCATAACTCTAACATCCGAAGCTCAAATAAGGCAAACTCAGACTCTATCTTGTAGTCCTCGAAAAGTTCTACAACTTTGGTATTCAATACAAGTTCAGATCCTATAGTTTTGATTTCCAAATATACGATGCAAAAATATTTTTTTGATTCGGACTCCTCTGTGCAGATCTCTGTGCGGGGCCCATATATTCTAACTCCTTAGTCTAAATAATATGATCCATATATGTTTCGGAAAGGTCTCAATGAGATCTACAACTTTTATGTTTTAACTTTTTCCATTATAGCAAGTATTCAATTTCAAAATCATATTGCAATGTAGTGCTATTTATGGACTCCGTGAATTAATTTTTTCTTCCGGATAAAGCTTCTAGAATATGGTAAAATATGATGATAAAATTATTACTTTTGACATATAAAATAATATAATAAGAAACACAAATGGTAATATAAATATAATATTTTATATAAAAATATTAATAATATTGTATATATCTAATAATTATATTATATAAATACTTTATATTTAAATTATAAAGAGTATTTTATTTTTTAAAATCCGTAGCAACGCACGGATACTTTGCTAGTCATAGTAGAAAATAGTAATGGGGTTGCAGTCACGCCTCATCTTGTTCCAAGACAATCACATATGTGCAAAGTCACCTTGTCATTGTCTCGACACCTACACTGTACCCGAACACCTGGTAATTAATAATTATTGGAGCAATACTTCCTCCATACTTTGAAAGGAAGTCATTCTAGGTACATAGCTAAGTTTATAAAAGCAAGTTGTTTTCTCAAAAAATAAAAAATATTATGGTTGTAGGGAATTGAACCAACAATCTCATAGGTTGAATACTTTTGCTTTACAAGCAACAACCACTTAGGTGAGCATATGCTATTGATTGGATTAGTTCCAAGATGTCTTTAATAAAGAAAGAGAGAGAAAATACCTCCTAATTAATCACTCATTGGTATTATAAATCATGTCCAAAATAACTTTCTTTTGTAGTATGGAGAAAGTACACAGCAATCAGGATTGTTGGAAAACAACTCCCATCTTCTTAAGTCCTGCACTCTATATATCTATTCCACTCACAAGGCTCAGCTATATATCGGCCTCATTAAGCCAATTACCTTTAATTAATAACTAGGTAACACATCAGCACAGGCGTGGCAGTAAGACTGACGTGAATCCACTGATGCGAGATGGGTAGGGATCATTACGCACACCTCATGGTTAAAATATCAGATATATACCTGCCTAAAAAAAATACTCAGGCGAAGTAATTAGGATCTAGCTTTGTACTCTATTTCATAGGAGATTAAACCCAATTTAATTGCCTCTTGGTATTGTAAATTATGTCATAAATGCCCTTTAACCTGAACATGGAGGGAGTACATGAGCTGCGTCAACGAGTAAATCTAAAGAGCTGCAATTCTCGATCGACAACACAACTGATGACATAGAAGATAAACATGCCAGCAAGATGGTCCGAATAAAGAATTCAAGTCTCCGTCTTCAATCTACCTTTATGCATCCTACAAACTAATCTTGATCCAATCCCACTAATGATTGCGTCCTTTTGCATCAAAAAGCGAGTATGGGATAAATTCGAGCGAAGACTTCATATAATGTTCCAAGCTAACTTTGGAAAGAGGCACGAGGAAAAATATCACGAGCCCTTTGAATAATATGGCAACAATAGCAAAAAAAAAAAAGAAGCTTAACACCTTTGTCATCTATATTGTTGTAGATGAATGGTCATCGCTTTACTTACCTTCAAATTTTATTTTGTAAATTCATTGGATCTTTACCTAACAGCTTTTCCTTTTGTATAGAACTATAGATTGATTTCAATCTAGACAACAATTTTAAATTACCCAATCAATTAAAGATATGGGCATCAGGGTACTCCACTAGTAGGTACCCCCTAAAATTTGGGCAAATGGTTGTTACCAAATCAGTTCATACACACTACAACAAACCTTATATATTCGTCATGTGAAGTAAATAGTAGCGTCACAATTTAATGACAACTATAATTTGTCATACTTAACTATAATTTGTCATACTTCACTTTTTTTTTCCTCACCAAGTTTTTCATGTATTATCAAATATTATAAACCTCATAACTTTAGCATGTGTTTATGAAAAATAATGACAATATTACACCCCTAAACTGTTTGCTCTATATAGAAAAATTAAAGTTACAAAGTATTGTCATATCAATCATTTGTATGCTAAATAGATTGATTAAATATAAACTAAGTATAAAACTAATTATATAGTTGGATGCTAATTTATAAAAAAAATCAATTAAACTTAATTAATATCTCAATATTTGATGGGACAGATCTAAAAATTAGTGGACAGAAAATGATTGACATCCTATTTTTATCAGATTAATTTTGTAATTTATATTCAATGAAAAAATCCTTAAATCAAATAAGCGTCAATTTCAGCATCAGGGTGCTAATTTTTGCCATGAGGCACGTAACATTTGGCCTAGGCGCCAGGAAACAAAGGACAAGGCAGGTCGGAGCGCGGGAGCTCCCAAAATTTTTAGTACAAAATTACAGTTTCATCCAAGCACGTATGCATTTGCCTATTACTATCTCAAGGGTAAATGTGTCAATATTTGACAGATATATATTTCAGTCGTGACTCCTAACCCTAAAGGCAACATGCCGCAGCGCAGCAGTGTCGTGCACGTCGCACGCTGCTGCGCATGCCGCTGTGCCACGCGCTGCAGCGCCACGTGCCGTCGTCTCCATCCACCCTTCTCCACCGCACGCCTACTTCTGCGCCGACGAGCACACGAGGACCTCGGCTGCCCACTCCAATCCACAGCATCTTGGCCGCCGTGGCTGCCCATTCCACTCATCCCTACGATTCTTCCTTCCCTGCCGTCTTCTCCACCCATGCATCTCCGTGGCCGCAGCTGCCCATTCTTGCTTTCCCACGCCCATTCCATCCATGCATTTTCTCCACCGACGAGCTCGTCGGCGCCAATCCAGATCGACATGTTTATAGCCAAGAAGGTTTTACATGTAACCAGAATAGTCGAATTAGACAACTTTTTGTTATTTGTGTTAGAAATATTAACCTATAATTTATGGGAATGACTAAATGACATTTGAATATTTTTTTAGCTGGTTTCAGTCAACTTTTTACATGAATCAATCAATAACATGTACTTTAGTTACTAGAGGTAAAAAGTAAGTGTTAATCAGCTACCAATTTAGACATTGGTACTGATAGAATGAAAATATAAAATAACATGAAAGCACCAGCAAAACATTGATAAATACCAGACTTGCAATAAGTTGTATCAGTGGCCATTTAACACGGGAATGTTAATCTGCTATCAATTTAGATGCATATTAAACAACTGAATACTACATAACTACATACAAATGAAAAAAAAGATATTGATTTACATATACATGTAACAAAAAAGGACAAGCTGACTAGTTGCATTTGTAGCTGAGTAGGGAAGATTATTGACTTAGAGCAGTTGCATTTGTAGTTGACAAATGTTTACCGATTCTGTTTATTTATAATTGTTGTCTTTACTACTTTAAAGATAATATAAAATTCTTCAATACTAATGACTATATATTGTTACTTGTTAGGAATAAATGGAAGCTATTTTGGACGAACATGTTGAGGAAGGGCAAGTGTTAAAGGCTCCTGTAGAAGTTGTTGCTCAAGTTTTAATGTCAACAAAATTTCTTCAAAATGCAGGCCTAGAGCTAACCGCCAAAAAGAAGCTAAAACTGTTGATGCTGCACATGTGGAATACCTTGAAGCTAAACTCGTAGCAGAGGAGCAATATTCTGCAGCACTTAATAAGGACAAGATTGAAGCTCTAGAGGAAGCAAGGGAGAAGCAGCAGCAAGGCATGGATGAGTTGAAGAAGAAATTGGAAGAGAATAATGCTTTGGGTGTTGGAATGGAGTAGCTCACTCTTGATATCCTTGTTGATCTATGATGGATTTTGCTGATCAATGCCTTTGTATTTTGCTGGATGTTATAACTTGTTTAATTATTTTGCGACTTTCATCCGTGGACTTTACTTTGGCTGGTGCATGTGACATGTAACGTCTAATTATTTTATGACTGGCTGGTGGACTTGGATATGGATGGTGTATATGAATGTAATTGTCATGCATGACTGTCTATGTGGGTTGAAACAATTATTATATTGAAACTTTTTGGCTGTGAATTGTGAAATATTTAAGCTATTTTTTGGATGTACATATTCTTGGTTAAGGCCTTTGAATGAAATAAGTCTAGTCAAGATTAATATGTGGGCTCATTTCATAAAACAATGTAGCAGAAAAAGATTGAACTTAGCCCCAAATTTGAAATGGGCCTAGCCTACAATTGCAAAGCATAAAAAATATTGGGCTTAGCCCTAATTTAAAAATTAAAATAGGTCTGACCCACAATCTCAAATAGGCCTTTTTCTTGGTTGTGATGATTTGAGCTTAACAACGATGAATTATTAACGTCATAAAATCATGATGAAGTAAGGAACATCACCAAAATAATTATGACGAATGTACTAATTTTTGTCACAACTCATATATTATTACGCATGATAGGTGACGATTTCATTTTCGTCACCTTAACGTCACAAATCCCAAAGTATGACAAAATTTTGACTTTCTATGACAAAAATGAATCGTCGTCTATCATAAGATTTGTTGTAGTGACAACATGTACCTAATCTTCCATCCTTGATGCCTAGTTAAAATACTCCTCAACTACTTAATGTCTGTTAGCTAATTATAATGGAAGAAGTCCATTTTACTCCTCCAAACAATTCACCTAGTTGAACAAAATCTTGACCAAATTTACTTCCCCAGACAATCCAAATTGATCAATATACTTCTCATTGTGGTCGGTTTTCTTGTTTCTTGTCTGGACACTCCTAAAATTTTGCATGATTATAGTTGACACATCAAACTATGTTAAATAATTATATATTTTTATTAATTTTATAGTATATAATAAACACTACATACACATAAATATTATCAAAATAGTATTTTATAACTATTTTAACATAGTTTACAGTTTCACCTCTCAAAATTTGAATTCAACTTGTATGCCAAGAAACAAAAAAGACAAACTCCATTTGTGGGTATTTTGGTCAAACCTGAAATATTGGAGGGAACTGAGTCATGATTTTGTTTAGATGATAAAACAGACAAAGCGAATTGTTTGGAGAGTGAAAAACTTTTTCTATTATTATAATATCTACTATATGGACTGAAACAACTATTGTTCCAATAACTGGCCGTGGGCCGTATTTAAAGATGGGCCTAACCTAATTGACAATAACTGGTCGTGGACGAATTGCTTGCCCATTCCGTAGATCCCTGACACTGACTCATGGAGCCCAGAGGAAATAAATAACTTCCTCTTTTTTTCTCTGAAAATGGAAATAAATACTCCTACTATGGCCGTTTCCATGATGACGACCAATCGAGGATACGACTGGCGCGTTCTTTCCATTGGCAGCGTCGTATTAACCGCCGTTCAAGCGCTTTCAATATGCATTACGTCTCTTTCATTAGTTACTATACCCGGTTGTCTGCTAGTTAATCGTTTCTAGTGCTGGCCGGCGCTGCCCAGATCATCCCTTCGCTCTGAAATTATCCTCACCAAGAACGGCTTCTCCAAAGGCATTCGTCCTTCAGGCCAACAGTTATCCTCTCTGTTTTTCGCTGGAGGAACCGGAACAGAGGGCTCCGCCGTGTCTTCTCAAGTTCTCATAGGACAGGATGAATAATCTCCTCACGGTATGTTCGTCCTTTGCAGATTTCTATGGACATGTGCTTCCATGTTTTGTGTGATCATCCCGGTAGTGTCTCCTGTCGATGCCTGAACAGATCACATGGTATAGATTGTAACAGTTGCTTTTTGTTTTATTTTCAAATTATCATGAGTGGCCCCAAGATAAAACAGCGATTCCCGCGACAATATTTGAAGCTTAGTGGCTTTGTGGTTAGGAAGGAAAAGGATAACCGTTATGGATAGACAAATTAAGTGCCAAATTTACTGTGACTATCTCAGAGGATAGTTTTGTAACAAGATTGTTCGCGCAATTTCAACATTTATATGTCTGTTGGCCTGACTTCTAAAGCATACACAGAATCACCATCGCCTCTTATAATTCCATGACAGGATTCCTTTGAAAGGGACGAGAAGACAGAAAGGGAGAGGGACATCGAGATGGGCCATCGAAATCCACGGAACAATTCTGACTATGGTCTCGAACACTTTTTTGAAGAGGTCCGAAATTCGTTTTTTCATTAAAGCAAAAAGTCTATACAACGAATATTCTGTGGAAATTGTGCAAAAAAAATATCGCAGTTAATTGGCATACTAATTAAATTTAATAGGTTCTTATAAGGATTCATGTTGCTCTAGGTCAAAGAGGTAGAGATTCTATTGGATAAGATGGCCAGCATAGTTCACAAGCTTCAGGTAACAATATTTTTTTAGTTTCCTCGAGTTTCTCCTCATTATGTTAGTTTTGAATTTGTGCAATAGAAGAATTACATTCGTTGCATACCTGCAGGAAGCCAATGAGGAATCAAAATCAGTCACTAAGGCTTCTGCAATGAAAGGTGCTAGTAGATATTTACAGCGTTTGCATTTCTATGTGAAATGGGTTTTCTGAAGCTTGCAAATGCAATAACTCAACTTGCAGCAATAAAAGTACGCATGGAGAAAGACATTGATGAAGTTGGGAAGATCGCACGCAACGTCAAAGTGAAGCTAGAACAAATGGACAGAAATGTAAGATACTAACCTGACAAGATCTTCAGTGTCTGAATTGATGTTCTGTGGAGCTGATTCTTCTTTTTGGTTTGCAGAATCTTGAGAACAGAAAGCAGCCAGGGTGTGGGAAAGGCACAAGTGTTGATCGGTCGAGGATGTCAATGACCATGTACGATCATCATGCATTAGTAGAGTTCTGCATAAATAAATATAGACTGAAGAGTAGCTTGGTTTAAACTTTTAACTGAATAATACTAAAGTATTTAAGAGATCAAACTTATTTGAAGAACCTCTTACCAGTTTAATCCATGACTCTTTTAATATCATTTACAAACAAAGAAAAATTAACTTTCATTGCAGTGCCTTGAAGAAAAAGCTGAAAGAAAGAATGAAAGACTTCCAGGTGCAGTTTCGTACCTTACCCATCCCGTCTTCTGCCTTAGAACCAGCAACGTATTTATTAGAACTCGTTACAGAATCTAAGGCAAACTATACAAGAAGAGTACCGAGAAGTTGTAGAGAGAAGGATCTTCACTGGTGAGTAACTTTTTGAATTGCTTAAGGATCTCTTTGATGCATAAATGATTCTGAATCATATATTCTGCTACTGTTTCCTGACAAACTTAATTCTTGAACTTCGAACAGTCACAGGAACAAAGCCTTCGGAAGAGGTTAGTATGGTGTTCGAGTGTGCTAGTTACAGTTGGAAGCTTTTTTCTCATATCGGTTTGGTACACGTTTTGGCACAATGATCAGGTGATTGATCGACTTATTGAGACTGGCAGCAGCGAGCAGATCTTTGAGAGAGCAATTCAAGGAATGGGACGAGGGCAGGTCAATCAGTAATTTAGTACTGTTCAATTCCATTTAATACTTATACGGTTCATTTCAAGGAATTATCTTGTTTCTTGTCTCATATATGGCACTCGTGCTATAGATTCTTGCAACCGTTGAAGAAATTCAGGAACGGCATGATGTAGTCATGGAGATCGAGAAAAGGCTTCTTGAATTGCAACAGGTAGCTTTTATGAGACGGAGCATTGCTATCCCAGCTGATGTCAAGATTCCATTCTTCATGTTCAGAGTTGGGGACGTCCTTTCCTGTATTCTCCTTGTCACTAAACCATGCATGTACTGTTTATTTTCAGATTTTTGTAGACATGGACGCTCTCGTTAATGCACAAGGAGAGATTCTAGACAACATAGAGAATCAGGTTGGTAACTTTCCTCCTTCCTTCCATTAACTTTAATATAATGACGGAGAGAAACCCAGGTTCATCAGTGCTACTAGAAACTCGACCAAAGTTTTGCTTGCTGAAGCATATTTATCTGTGTAACAGGTTCAGAATGCTGTAAACCATGTGGTGACTGGTACCGAAGCACTGCGCACCGCAAAGAGGCTGCAGAAGAAGTCAAGGAAGTGCATGATGATTGCAATTATCATCCTTCTGATTATTGCTGCTATCATTGTGCTTTCGATTTTAAAGCCTTGGGCTAAAAAGTAGGGAGGAGGGCGGAAGAAACTACGTAGTACTTTGCTTATTTTATAAACTTAGTAAAGTTCTTGTAAGCTAGTAAGTACTATGCTATTCAGTCGCCTGCCATTTGTTTATTATGTTGAGGGAACAGTAGGATCATCCCCTGCTGGTTACAGTATCTATGAAGAGGATAACAATTTGTGTAATCTGGATGTAATAGAGAAGAAAACGACTTCGAATAGCTCGTGGATTGAACGGCTCGACGTCTTGGCCGAAGTAGACTCAGCCGTCCGCTTGGACAACGGGCACCAAGATCTTTGGACTAAGCCATCATCCTTCACACCACGACAGCGCCACCGTTTTCGTGTTCTAGCTGATGACATGGGCGTGCCATGGTGACAGGATCATGCCGTTCGAGGGTCGGCCACTGCTCGCAGATCAGCAGCCGCATCGCCTCGTGCAAAATGGTCAACAGCAGCAGTGACGGGGTAGAACCTGCCTGCTGTTCAGCGTTCAGGGAGGCGTGCAAAGAGTCATCTCGGAGCCAGCACTACCCCTCTGCAATGGCGGACGTGGCTCGCCAACTTCAGGTCACGCGGCCGTAGAGAGCCACACAGGTCACCCGACGACAACATCATCGCTGAGCGAGGATGCGGAAATAATGGGCCGGCACGACCGACGGCGCTTTTCATCGAGATCAGCTCAACTCACAACTACAGATCACACCGTATTACTATGCGCGTTTATCGTGCTGCTTGTAGTTCTGATAACTTATTATCTTGTTTTTCTTTTGTGAAATGCACCTGTGCCTATTGTTCGTGCTTCGATTCTTCATCTAAATGGAATCAACTTTAATAACCTTATTAGTCTAATAAACTCAAGGAAAGGTGGCCATACTCGGACCAAATCACATAAGCAAACATGGTTAGAATTGAGCCAACAAACAAATCATACACCCCTACGTTTTCTTTGTCTTTGGTTAACACAGAGCTAATTAAGTGATCTTTTGAAGTTTGACATGACCAATTCTTTTGACAGAATCTCATTTTATTTTCGCATTCAACAGTTTCATATTAGTTAAAAATACAGCAGGGTCTCGCCTTCAGTTCTAGTTTTCTTTTTGGGAAATGTTATATGTATGTCCCGCATGTCTCACCATGCAGTCCAACTACTGTGAATATATATCTGTCGAGTGATTGCGTGATAATGACTTATTACTTTAAAGAACTTACTTATTTTAAGTAAATTAAAATTTCACAAAAAGAAAATACAACAGGGCACACTGGCGAAGGATGCTTAGCTGGACAATAGTTCATTTAAGGAGTAATATTCGGACCTGAACAACATTGTAAGAAAAAAGAGTGCTACAATTGCAATGGATTTGACCGAGATGGTAGAAGAGGGGCATGTGACTGTGACAAACTAACATAACAGCTGAAACTCCACCACACCTTTGCCAGTGTGCCAATCTTTATTCTTGCTATATCTCTACTATTTTAAAAATATGAGTTGGTGAGTGGTGATGGTCGGGGTTCGTCATTCCATCTTTTCTTAAGGGAGGCAAGATCATGCGTGTGGGCTTTTTATATACCGCCAACCAACTACATGAAGGATCAGAGGGACTATGTGAATTGTTTGCGATGACAAACGGGACCCTCACATGACCCACACGCCCTTTCATTCAGTCCAATTGACAAGAAAACAAAAAAAGAAACATGGTCGCTCTCTCCTAGACCTTCTTCCCGTCGGTCGGCGTCACCATGTCCTATCCCCGCTGCTGCCCAGGCGACATAACGGCAGCGTCGTTGCCACTGCATCCTGCTGCTCCTCGATCTTCATCTCGTCGGTTGGCGCTGCCACGTCCCGTCCCCGCCGCCATCCAGGCCACGAACCGGCAGCGCCATGGCGACCATCCCAAGATGCACCTCTCTCCGCGCCACCGCATAGTCTCCTCTGATCTCGTGCACGCGAGACATGAGCCCCACTCACCAGGTTGTTGCTCAAGCTCCTCATGGCGTGTGCATATGTCAATGGAAGACTGTGGCAATGGAAGTCAGGGTCTTGGGCGAACAGTCATTTTGTGTGTTGTTTGACCTCACAGACAATAGTGAGTGAGGTTAGAACTATGAAGGATGAGTTGATCCCATTATTTCCACCGTTTATGGCTCTTGATAGAGTTTGTCAGTTCACTATGGAGAATGATATGTTTGTTGGTAAGTGTCTCATTCTTTTTGTATCTTTATGAAATGTCATGTTGAAACAATACTCATACTAATTGTCTTTTATTTTCAAATCTTAGATGTTATTGGAATTGTTTTGTATGTAAGCTCTGTGGGGTTTAATGATAGCATGGACAATAGGAGGATCCCGTTTAGAAGCATTATCCTGATGGATGGCAGATTATGCATCTCTATAGTGCTTGTAGATTGTAAGTTTCACTTGATAGTTTTATATTTGTCTTCTAAACTCTTAATTGCTTTTGTAGCTTTAATAATGTGAAGTTAGTTGGATGAGACAAATCATTCGTGGGTAATCTGATTGCATGGGAGAAATGTGCTATTGTTGTAGCCACTATGCTATGGGCATGTATAGTTCTTGCTTCGCTACAATCTATTTTTTTAATACATTGTTGTTTTGTGTATACTTAATTATAAGGTCATAGTCTCAAGACAACAGTATTTACTAGGGTGCACTTTTACCTGAAGATTACAATTGCAGATGCATTACAGCGCAGGTAATTGAATGTTTGGTAATAATATTGTTTTCTATTACATGTTATATATTAATTATTAAAACTAATAATGTCATATAGATCAATAATGATCTCACTGGATTATCTTCTCCATGACTATGAGGCACAAGGAGATAAAAGTGTTGACATGTATCCAATAAGTTTTAGCAACATTTTGGGATTGTTATAAGCTAGCTTGAAAACTGACTCTGTATGTTGAAGTGCCTTTTGGACTTGCTACGGTGGAGCTTTTAGATGTGTTATGGTGCTTTTGAACTTGCAAAAATGCCTCTTTTGCTGAATTGGATATGTAACACTTTATAATTAAGACATAGGCCATTTTATGTATTTGCAGTGCAACATGAAGTTGCGTAATTGAATACTGAAACCGAGCTTTAGTTGGAACAATCTATATAGTTATCTAAAATTTAAGTGTTGTGATCTAAATAAAAACATCACAAATTATTTTATTTTGGTTGAATGGTTTTTTTTTTGCACTAAGATTGATGATCTGATGTGGAATACTATTAATTTTGTGGTTTTTTTGGAATTATTTTAGTCTGTGGCAGGCCACGGACATCTAACTAGTATCAATCTAAATTGTTGTATTTATAACTCATTTTCATTTGTTTTGGTTTGTTATCTTCATTGTGTTCCATCCATCCAAATACTAACTCATGCTTCAGAGAAGTTTCATAATATTTTGTATATAAATACCTTAGTATGTACTCCCTCCGTTCAATAAAACAGGGCGTATTCCCCTTGGCTACAGAGACGAAGGAATAACCGATTCACATTAATCTCCATTTTTTCCGATGGCATCCTGAATAAACGCTTTGTTTTGCCATGCAATAAGGACCGTTAGTCACGGATCTATTTTAATTTCGTCCAATGTTGGGTCCATTGTCAGCCAGCTACAGTTGTTTTTAATCCCACCTCATCAGGATGAAAGATCCATCGCGCTTTTTCCCCCTTTCTCACGTGCAATAATGGCGACAGGTATTCAAATTTTCCATGATCGAGCTTCTGATAAAATCCATTGCCTCAGCCTGCTTCAAATTTTTGCTTGCCGCGCCAGACGCCAAAATTTTGCTGCCGCACGGTAGATCAAATTCTGCTGCCTCGTGGTTTAAAATTTCGCCCTGGAGCCCTCTATATAAGCTCGGTTGCATAGTTGGTTCGTCACTCCCAGATCAATGGCCGCCATAGATCTCAATTGTGAGGCATTACCTGATCCAGACAGTGAACC
Organism: Eleusine coracana subsp. coracana; assembly: GCA_032690845.1. Taxonomy (NCBI): domain Eukaryota; kingdom Viridiplantae; phylum Streptophyta; class Magnoliopsida; order Poales; family Poaceae; genus Eleusine; species Eleusine coracana. The sequence continues at coordinate 49,098,571 of CM064430.1, forward strand.
TGCAAGAGTTGAAGGTTAAACCTCACGTTTTGTGCTTCCTCTTTGTTGTGATTTTGAACTGATCTTTGTTTCCTCCCTCTGTGATTTCGAATTGAGTAGAACAAAGTGATCAGGGCTTTGGTTTTGATCTGAACACGTTTCCGGATAAAACAATCCATTGCACTGGTGTGCAAATTGATCTATCCACGATGAAGAATCTGTATCTTTAGAAGGAGAAGGTTATGACAATGTTCATGGAGGTGACACTGACATGTTCTGGCATTGGGGATACCAAGGTATACTTCTGCTTTTCTGTAATTCATTTTTTTAGTGTGTCGCTGCAAACATCTTCCGCATGAACTACGACTGACTGCAAGTCGTCCGACAACAGCAAGTACCCCTATAGTTTTCAGATTTGCTACAGTTATTAGGTGTCTGTTTATAGAACTTTTACAGGATGAACCTTATTTGTCCACTCCGTATGCAGACGAAGAAGCAGAGAACCACACCGATGGAGAAGAAGATGTTCCAATCACATTAGGTTCATCCAGAAACTTTCTTTAAGATGTTTCATTCCTCCTACTGTTGTTTGTTGCTGACAACTGATGACTACCCCTTTCTTGCATAGGAACAAAGGGAAGGACAAGAAGGACATTATCCCAATCACGAAAAGTTCAATATTCATGGTGAACTTTTGGCCAGAACAAAACCTCCAGTTCTCCATCGGGGAGTAACCAAAGAAGTTGCTGAAAAGTATGGCATTCCAATCAGATCAATGCAACAGATTAGGCACAAAGGACAGGCTGGTGGCTTTGATGCATTGAAGGACAAAAGAAAAAATAATAGTGGCCGTAAGAAGAAAGAATTCTCATCCGAAGCAATAAAAAATGTTGAATTAAAAGATCGTACCACTCTGAGAGATCTAGCACATGCTATTGGTGTGAAAAAAAAGCACACTTCATAATCGTCTCAAAGAAGGATGCTTTCGTACACATACCAATGATATCAAGTTTACTCTTACTGAAGATAACAAGAAGGCAAGGGTGCAATACTGTCTCTCAATGCTAAGGGAACAAAGTGATGGTGCAAAACATTTTGACCCAATGTACAACATCGTATACATAGATGAGAAATGGTTTTATCGGACAAGGCGTAACCAGAAGTACTACTTGGTCAATGATGAGCAAAGGCCAAGGAGGTCAGTTAAAAGCAAAAATTTCATTGAGAAGGTTATGTCCTTGGCAGTGGTCACTAGGCCTAGATTCGATAGTGAAGGAAATTGTATTTTCGATGGAAAACTTGGCATTTTCCCCTTCACTTTTGTTGAACCTGCTAAGCGCAAAAGTAGGATCCGACCGAGAGGTATTTTCTAGCATCACAAATGTTTTAGTTTTGCATACACTTTACCTATTGTAAGTTCTTTGATTGTTAAACTTGCAGGTACTCTGGTTACTAAGGCAATGACGTCGGTAAGGAAGGAGCACTGCAGAGATTTTCTCTTACAAAAAAGTTACTCCAGCCATCAAAGCCAAATGGCCAGCTGAAGAAAAAGGAATGTCTATCTTCATCCAGCAAGATAATGCAAAGACCCATATCGATGTGAATGATCCAACATTTGTAGAGGCAGCCCAATCTAATGGCTAGGATATTAGAATGACATGCCAACCCCCAAACTCCCTAGATTTGAATGTACTGGATCTTGGTTTCTTTACAGGGATACAATCTTTCACAAAGGCACTCTAAACAATGTTGAAGAAATCATTGCTAGAGTTGAAGAGGCATATCAAGAATATCCAGTTGATGTTTCAAACAAAATCTTTATCACTCAGCAAGGTTGCATGATGGAAATAATGAAGGACAATGGTGGACAGTTCTATGACATCCCACATATGAAGAAGAAAACACTAGAATTGCATGGAGCACTACCAACATCTTTGGAATGTGACTTTAAACTTTACAATCAAGCAGTAGCCTTTGTATCTTAGGCTACGTTCCTTGTATCTACTCCATGTGAACAAAAACTATTACTCTTTAGAAAAGAATTTACGAAATTTAGCATTAAACTGCATTAGTATATGATGATTCGAAACACGTCGATCATTGTCTGCAGCCAAAAAAACTAACGAAAGACAAATCCCCAACCTATCCAAAAGAGCTTCCTTGCTGCAACATTGACATCCTCACTGTGATCACCATACGCAATAGGGTGATATACAGGCAAAAACAACTTTCTTGTCTTACCTTGTGATCGGTGAACATCCAAGTCGAGGTTGAAGCAAGCTTCACAAGACGGAGCTGCGCCTCTTCTTTTGCAGATTCTTCCTCATCAGAGTCCGGTACCACCACCGGAACCTCGTCTTCTTCTTCTCCTTGCGCCTCAGTCACTTCTTCAGAATCCGGCACCACTGCCGGGACCTCGCCTTCTTCTTCTTGCTCCTCCGCTTCTTCTTCAGAGTCCGGCACCATGGACGGGACATCACCTTCTTCTTCTTGCACCTTAGATTCTTCTTCGGAGTCCGGCACCACCATGACTTCTTTTGCTTCCATTGCCGCGATGTTCAACTGTAGGAAGTGGGGAGAGGTAAAGACTCCAGAGATGATACGATTGGTTTTATGGCCAGGGTAGGGGAGGAGGCCAACGTAATTAACATGTTCTTTCATCCAATTGTTATGATCCAATCAACTGTGGTCGTCTTAACAGATAATGTTATGTTGCTTCCATGGATAGTGTTATGTTTTGCAATCAACAAGTATGTTCGTGTTCTTTGATTTTTCATTCCACTCTACTTATTGCCTACAATACCATGTTTTTGTGACTAATGATATCTTTGTTGTATCTTCAATTTCAAATAAACAAAGGCACTTAATTGTAGCAGAGAGAGAGAGAGAGAGAGAGAGAGAGAGAGAGAGAGACTTTTCTATGATAAAACTGAATGAGGATGCCATGTTCCTACCCACAAAGTGGCCTTTTATCCATGAGGAAGGCAGTAAAGCCTGTCTTTACCCTTAGGATATTTTAGATAACGTAGAGTTTACAAGAGGAGATTCACACCTACGTGATCATGTATTGTGCTCCAATTTGTTCTGTCACTTACTAAACTTATTTATTTGGACTTTTTACACTGTTAAGGGGTGGGGATCTTCCCTCAACATGTCCATTTGAATTTCTAAGTCCTCTAGGAGTATATAGAGACAAACAAAAGTAAGTAATTAGTATCATCAAGTTGACACCTATAGTGTCGAAGCTTGAGATCGGCAGTAAAATGTATAGGGCTACGTCGAGACTAAGAACTATGATGGTAACACAAGACGTCGAGTTATACAGGTTCGGGCACTCTCGATGAGAGTAAAAACCCTACGTCCTGTGTTCTGTGTGTTGTATTGATGTTTGGGGAAAAACTTGTCTCCTTCTCCCTCGATGAGGGGTACCCTGCCGCCTTATATATCCGGTCGGTAGGGGGTACATGAAAAGTCCTAGTCGTAATCTACAAGGATTTACATAGAAAGTCTATCTCTACATGCCGTGTGCTCTAAGTCGAGTCGGTCGGCTTCCTTGTTGATGAAGTACCCGGTCGGCTACCGACTTAGTCTTGTATGAGGATACCCATAAGGCAAGTATCCCACAGCAGCCCCAGGGTGCTTCCTGATTTTGAGCTTTAATTCTCAGAATGATCTTTAATGTAGATCATAAATTAGGAAGACCTCTTTATCGAAGTTCCTGATAGATCTGGTGCACCAGTTAGGTGCACCTGATCAGGTGTAGTCCCCGACTCTTATATAATTTGGAGACTAACAAATAATGCAAGAGTCTAATTATATTAGCTCTTATTATTTTGTATGTATTTTACTCAAACCGTCAAGCCTGAGTTTAACAGACCTCTGGTCATCAAACCAGTAAGTCAACTTGCAAAGCTTCAGCCTTGCCGACCGATTATCGAATAGGCCGAGTGACATACACCATGTCCGAGTGACTGGTCGGTCTGAATTTTATGATATCAATCATATTCAATTCATGTGAACCAATATGACATCAATCCTATAATGGTACTAAGCTAAATGACATCAATCATAATATAGCCTTTCCCTTGTAATTAGTCACTCTAATTATCCATAAGTCCAATTTTGATAATTTAGTTATTGACTTCAATCAATACCATAACCTTTGAACTTATATCCATATGACCATCAAGTCCTTTGCTACATGATCATCAAATCATATAGATATGGTTAAATATTTTTCAAATGCTTCTCATCAAAGAAGCTCCCGAGCTTTATTTCTCAAGGTCTTATACCCTAATCATATTTTAAGGCCCTTAATTAATCTTTGCTTAAGCAAAAAATCGTCATCACTGTATGGCCCACCCTGGTCCATGTGACCTTTAGGTCAAAAAGCGGGAGTATAAAAAGTAGCATCGAGTTGACTCTCAGTCCACGTCGCATTTGCGCACGAACTCTTCGTCTTCCTCGTGCCTCCTCTATTCTCAGCGACTTCTCAACTTTCTAGCTAGGGTTAGCGCCTTCGCTTCTGGCCGCCACAGATCTCGCCGCGCTTAGCCCCCAAGCCTCCGCTAGGGTTCAGCATTTGATCCACCACACCCAAAACAATCATCACCATGGGTCGCAAGAAGGTTTCCATCTTGATCCCTGCCACTTCCACTGCCGCCGCCGTGTCCTCCTCATCAGAGATTGACATTCCGGAGCAGCTTCGGGAGTTCTCGAAGAGCAACCTCTCCCAGGCCGATATGAACCAGATGGTGGTCGATGGCATCCTTCTAGAGCAAGTGCGGATCGACTGGAAAGTACCCCGTGAATCTTGCCCCATCCCTATTCATAAATAGATAGTTGTGTTCCGCTCGTTCTTCGAGCATGGCTTTGGAGTCCCCTGTTGCAGCTTCTTACGCGGGCTCCTTTTCTTTTATGGGATTGAGCTTGTCAACCTCAATCCTAATTCCATTCTTCACATCACCATCTTCGTGCACATGTGCGAAGCATTTCTGAGCATCCTTCCCCACTTCAATTTATTTCGCCATCTGTTTGTCCTCCGTCCGCTGCCGACCAAGGACAATCAAGTAGCTATAGGCAGCGTTGGCTTCCAGTTGCGCAAGAACGAGGCCTACATTAATGTGCCATTGAAGACCGGGAACAAGAACTGAAAGGACGAGTGGTTCTACTGTGACAACCCTCCCCCTGTTCTTGCCGACTTCATCGGTGCCAAGGCGATTCCTCTAGCGCAATGAATGGAGAAGCCCGATCCGACCGACCCTCAGGTGGTCACTCTGCTGAAGAAGATAGCCGACTTGAAGGCTGAAAGTATTAACGGATTTACCGTCGCCAAAAGCTTCATAGTACACAGAGTGCAGCCCCTAAAGCTGCAGAGTCACCCGGCGTGGAACTATGTCAATAATGACGAAACCAGGGAGGTGCCTGACCCGCCGAATGGTGAACTCCATAAGAAACGCCTGTCAAAAATGTTTGAAGGGGATATCCTTTATGTTCTTGTCTTGATGTCCCGCTTGATATTTTGATTCTTGTGCAGGTTTTGGGTACTTATATTTCTCATCCTTTGCTCCCTTCGACCGATTCCGAGGGACCAGATTATGTTGAGAAGACGCAGCAGACCGACACTGGAGGCTCGAGCTCTTCTGCAGACGCTCGTGCTGATCCGGTCACCACCCTGCCTCCCCCCAGTCGGCTAGTAAAGCAGACCGTTAGACATCGATGGTAATATATAGGGGATCAGGATGATGATGAAGAATTGCCATCTGCTGACGCTGGTCATCCAACCCTCACTCCCTCCAACCGACCTTCAAGCCAGTCGGAGCCTCCGAGCCAAACTCAGAGTGATGCTGGGAGGGTGGATCAGACCGACAAGGCAGGAAAATCTGCCCAGAAGAGGAAGGAGACTGATTCTCAGTCAACTTCTTCAAAGAAGAGGTTGTGCCGAATCAAGCTCAAGAAGGCTCCTAGGTTAATCCTTTAACCTTATGCTCCTTGTCTCTTATTGCCATCCATAACACATTTTAATCTCTTCCATCTTTGTTTTGATAGCAATCGGACGAGTGATTCTCAGAGTGCCCAAGAGTCCGAAGACACTCGGTCTGGACCTCCTCCTCATCCGACTGATCTACCCAAGTCGGTCGGCAAGTCATCAAACACGCCGACCGAGGTGGATAAGCCAACTGACAAGGCAATTCTTGCCCCCATTCGGGCGCCTGTACCCCAACCTGCTCCTGCCGTCATCCCTTCACCTCTTAACAAAGGTAAGGCGACATTATCTACAGATTTACTCGGTCGGCCCGAAGTGGAGGACGTGGAAATTATGCACCAACATCGAGAAGCTAGCAAGGTACTTCAATACTCTGCTTTTGCTTTGTCTTAATCTTGCCTTTAAGCTTAACCCCTTTTTGTATTCAGAAAATGTATGCTCTCGTAGAGAGGAAACAGGCTAGGGTGGAATACCTTGAAGCCGAAACTTTTGGTATGTCTTAAACTCTTTGGTCTTCAAGTCTTTAAGTAAGACTAACACTTTGTTGGTGTTTTGCTAGTCACCGGTCAGCAGCTTGCCAAAGCACAGAAAGAGATTGAAAAGCTGCAGACTGACCAAAGAGAGATGACCAAGGCCTTAAACCAAGGTCGTGTAGATTTAGCTGGTAAAATCATTCACCATCTTGTTTAAATAACCAACCAATCACTCTAGCGCTAAAGATTCAAATGTTTATCTTTAGCTCGTGACCAGAAGGTTGCTGACCTGGAGAAGTTGACTTCCAATGAACAAAGGTTTGTCAATGCCTTAAATACCGAGAAGGAAAACCTCTCCAAGTCGGTCGAGGACCAGAAGGCCGAGATCACTCGGCTGCAGAAGGAGCTAAAGGAAGCTGACGCCAAGATAGAGGATGCTAAGAGAACCTCCAAATCCTTCAAATGTAAACTTGCCAGTAAGCCCTTCATTATTTCTCACATCTGTTTGATTCCTCTTTTGATCATACTGACCAAAAATTATCATTCGCAGCTCTATCTTACGCCGCTCGAAAGGCAATGGACTATGTTCATGCTGACCGAGTGGAGCAGTCTAGCCATTCCTTGGAGTACTTGCTAGAGCATGCATCGGAGGCTATTGCTCAAAACACTCGATGTATGGCGACCGAGGCCGGGAGTCAGGTTCTGGCGATTTGCCAATCTTGGTCTCCTGCTCTACCATTGGACAAGATCAAGGAGGGCTTCAACCCAGACTTGACTGACAACCAATGCCAGTTACTCTTGGATTACATGTTAGAGACTTCCCGAGCTTTGGTCAATAATATAAAGACCAATCCGACCGTGCCTACTCCTCCATCAACTCCTGAGGTTGAGCTACGAGTTGAATCTTCCTCTCCTTCAAAGGAGCTGTAAATCCTGTAATATTAGAGATCATTAGCAATATCTATGTAATGAAACAATATTACCTGATTGTAAACTAGTTTCATGCTTATCATCTTTAAAAGATTGATAAAAATGTCATAAGTATGTTTCTATCATTGAGAAACTCAAATTGTATTGGTCTGCCGTAACATTTTAGGTTGTGACTCGTAACCACGTAATAAGCAGAGTCGACCAATCGACACATGACCTCTCGCACTTTGGCTCTGGGTTTAGTGTAGTGGTAGTCTGATGTGCAGTATAAAGTATATAACCATAATGTATAGACGTTAGACCAAGAAAATGAAGACCGTATTCAAAAAGAAGAAATCGATCAGAAAGTGGTCCAAAACCAAAATACGGTTAGACTGATGTGGGACATTATTACTAGCCCCCTGGCTCGATTGTTTAATAAAATAAATTAAGGAATCGAGACAATATAGAATGAAAATCATCAAAAAATCTTTCATCAAAAAGACCGAAGTTTCATTCATGAATAATGTATAAGTATACAAAAGAATATTTAAGTATAGAATCGATGTAGCTGATTTATGTTCTAGGAATTTGGTATATCATCACCGTCTTCATACATCAGTCGGTAAGCCTCCGGGCGAGTGACTTCCTTCACAACATATGGTCCTTCCCACTTTGGAGAAAGCTTATGCTGGTTCTTGGTTGACTGCACTCGGTGGAGCACTAAATCTCCAACTTGAAAGTGGCGATTATGTAGGTTTATATTATAATATCGATGTAAGCCTTGTTGGTAAAGTGCCGACTAAAATAGAGCGCGATCACGCAACTCCTCTGCTGCAATCAAATCAATCTCTTGATTCTCCTCAGAAAGTTGTTCATCATACGCCTAAACCCGTGCCGATACAAGGCTGACTTCGATCGGCAGCATAGCCTCTGAGCCATAGACCAATGAGAAAGGTGACTGACTAGTTGCCCAACTGGTATTTGTGCAAAGCCCCCAAAGAACTGAAGACAATTCTTTAACCCACCAACTGGCATAAGGCTTAAGCCTATCAAATATCCGTGGTTTCAATCCTTGAAGAATCATACCATTGGTCCGTTCGACCTGCCCATTGCTTTAAGGATGAGCCACTGATGCAAAGTGGATTTTTATTCCCATCTCATCGGCAAAGTCACGGAATTCCACTGATGTGAATTGAGTGCCATTATTGGTGATGATATCATAAGGAACCCCGAACCGAGTGAAGACATCCTTGATAAACTCGATAGCCCCTAAACAGCAAAGAGCCAAGTCAAAGGTACCATCTAAAGTTGCTATGAAGGCACATGCGTTTGTTGAGCGAAGAATTGACAACCTTCACACGTCTGAATGACCCAGTGTGCATCTTCAACCGTCATGGGCCAATAAAACCCTTGTTGGAAAGCTTTGCCGACAAAGTCTTGGAAGCTGCATGATTGCCGCATATCCCGAAATGAATCTCTTCTACCAACTTCTGGCCTTCTGATATCAAAATGCATCTCATCAGGATGTTTGAACCTTCTCTTTTATAGAGTTGGTCTCCCACCAACAAATACCCTCGGCATCGGGTCTCCAACCTCCGTTGCTCATTAGGATCCGAAGGCAGCGTTCCCTTGTCCAAATATTGGATGAACGGGTCGCGCCAATCGGTCTCCATGTTGTCATCACCAACGAGATCAGCAACAACACTCATTAATACATCCGACCGAGGAGAAATCATGGGGGAATCGAGAGTGTGTAAGAAAACACCTGGCGGGACCATAGATCGGGATGATCCCATTTTGGCCAATTCATCAGCCACTTTGTTATTGTCTCGAAGAACATGCGTGAATTTCAATCCATCGAACTTGTCTTCGAGCTTCCTTAGTTCTTGACAGTAATCACTCATATTGTAATCCACACAGTTCCAATCCTTAGTGACCTGGTTAATAACCAAAGCTGAGTCACCAAAGACATGAAGGCGCCTGATGCCGAGTGATGCAGCAATGTGCAGACCGTGTAGAAGGGCTTCATACTCCGTAGCGTTGTTGGACGTGCAAAACATCACCTGAAGGACATAACAAAGCTTCTCTCTAGTGGGTGAGATAAACACGACTCCCGCATCAGCTCCTTGTAATTGGAGAGACACATCAAAGTATATTTTCCAATACTCGATGTCTTGTGTAGTAGGTGGGTTTTGAATCTCCGTCCATTCAACAACGAAATCAACTAGCGTTTGTCCTTTATAGCCGATCGAGGCGTGAACGTGATGGTATATTGACCAAGTTCGACTGCCCATTTGGTGATTTTCCCTTCGGCTTCTCGGTTGTGCAGTACTATGCTGAGTGCGAAGAAGGTCTAGACTTCGATTGGATGAGCTTGAAAATAATGCTTCAACTTCCTGGAGGTGACCAACAATGCGTACAACAACTTCAAGATCTGTTGATATTTTACCTTAGAGGCGCCAAGGACCTGACTCACAAAATAGACGGGATGTTGCACTTTTTGTATATGTCCCTCTTCTTCTCGGTCGACCGTTAAAACAGTACTCACAACCTCAGTTGTGGCCAATATATAAAGTTGAAGTTTTTCTCCTGGCTCCGAAGGCACCAATACTGGAATGCTGCTAAGGTAAGCCTTCAACTCGTCCAATGCTGACTGCGCCTCTTTGGTCCAAATGATGTCTTCCTATTTTTTAAGCAGTCTGAAAAGTGGTAACCCTCTAACCCCCAGTCGGGAAATAAAGCGACTCAAGGACACCATGCATCCGGTCAGCTTCTGCACATTCCTTTGAGAATGAGGTGGCCCCATACCAAGGATCGCCTTGATTTTATCTGGGTTAGCCTCTATACCTTGTTTCGAAATGATGTAACCGAGTAGCTTTCCCGAAGGAACCACAAAAACACACTTCTTATGATTCAGCTTTATTGAATAATGCCTCAGATTGTCAAAAGTTTCTGCCAGGTTAGAAATAAGCCCTTCGACATTCTGGGTCTTGATGACGATGGCATCGACATATGCTTCTGTGTTCCGACCGATCTAAGTAGCAAGGCCGCGTTGAATACCTCATTGGTAAGTCGCGCCAGCGTTCTTCAGACCGAAAGGCATTATGATATAGCAATAGGCGCCGAAGGGTGTTATAAAGGAAGTTTTAATATGATCTTCGACCTTTAGTGGGATCTGGTGATAGCTTGAATAGGCATCTAGAAAGCTCAAGAGCTCACACCTGACTGTCGAGTCTACAATCTGATCAATACGAGGAAGAGCCAAAGGGTCTTTAGGACAGACCTTGTTGAGATCAGTATAATCAACACACATCCTCCATTCTTTATTCTTCTTGGGTATAAGGACTAGATTTGTTAACCAGTCGGGATGATACACCTCCTTTATAAACTTAGCATCTAATAGTCTAACTATCTCCTTCTTTATGGCGTCCTTGCGATCTTGCACGAATCTTCTAAGCCTCTGCCGAATGGGGGTCGCTCCAAGGGGTACCCTTAACTTGTGCTCAATCTTTTCCCTAGGAACTCCCGGCATGTCAGATGGCTTCCATACAAAGATGTCCCTATTTTCCTGAAGGAAAAAAGTGAGCGCAAGTTCCTATTTCTCGTCGAGGTTGGCCCCAGCATAAGTTACCTTATCGGGGTCCTCAGGATCGAGCAGGATTTCCTTGGTTTGGATGTCATCAGTCTGAATCTTGTCTTTGGTAGGCTTCATTGTTGGAACCTCCACTCCGGTCTGCTCCTCTGTGCCAACTGCCTGCTGGATCTCCTTCTGGTCGAATAGCATCAACTGTTTATTGGCCATCTCATAACTCTATACATCACAATCAAAAGAATTCTGAAGATCAGAGTGGTGGGAGATTATTCTGTTTGGGCCTAGCATCTTGAGGGTGAGATTGGATAATGCGGGATAGCCATAAATTTAGCCATAGCCGATCGACCGATGATAGCATGATACGCTGAGTCAAAATCCGCCACCTGGAAGAGAATGCGCTCGGTCCTGAAATTCTCATGGATCCCGAAGGTGACCAGCAGACTGATCTATCCAATAGGAACTGAAGTCTTGCCAGGTACAATCCTGTGGAAAGGTGAAGAACTCGGCTGAAGATCATTGATTGACAGACCGAGCTCTTTAAGAGTCTTGGTGAAGATTAAGTCCAAACTGCTTCCTCCATCAATGAGTACTTTGTTGAACTTTACCTCCTTCATTGTAGCAGCAAGCACCAACGGGTATCGACCCCGCTTCGGGATGTGCTTGGGTTGATCCGACCGATCAAAGGTGATTGGCATCTCAGACCACCTCATGAATTGAGGTGTAGCCGGTTCCATCGAGTTGATCTCCCAAAGTTCCAGCTTCTGCTTGCGCTTGGACACGTAGGTATCCGGGCCACCGAAGATGAAGTTGACTTCCTTGCGGGGCTCCTGGAACTCCCCTGAGTCATCCTTGTCACCATCGTCATTGGTCTTGTCATTGCTATTGCGCCTCGGGGGATCTTTAGCCACCTTGAGCGCAGCCGTTGCAAAACCCTTAAGTTGATAGCAACCCTTTGTTTTGTGGTTTCCCTTTAGGTGCCAAAGGCATGGGCCACTCAGCAGCTCGTCTGTGGGCGGTTGGCTTGTTCGAGGGTTCTTCTGAAGTCGGTCCACCGTGTGAACCATGTTATCAGGCTTCCTCTTTTTGTCCTTCTTGGAGGACTCGGGCTTGTCCGACCGCTTTTCTTTGCCTTTTTACCGGATGTCAACCAATGCCGACCCACCAGACGTGAACTTGTCAGCGATCTCGAAGCACTCTTGAGCGGTCAGCTTGAGGTCATGATTCCTCCGATCGATCTCACGAACCAAATCATCGCTACAGATCCCTCCTTGGAAGGCAGCAATGATTTGTTGGTCTGGAACATTAGGGATCTCAGTCTTCTTAGCGCAAAATCGCTTGATGTAGTCACAAAGAGGTTCATCGATCTTCTACTTGATCCGAGTGAGGTCGAAGTGGTTGCGCGGTCTGTTGTAGATAGCTTGGAAACTTTCTATGAGCTTCCTGTTGAGATCTCCCCAAGATATGATTGACTCCTCTGGAAGATATGTGAGCCATATCCGAACAGCTGGATCCAGGCAGACCGGGAGGTAATTAGCCATTACATGGGAATCACCTCCAGCCGATCGAATTGTTATGCTGTAAAGCTACAGCCACTCTCGGGGATTGGTCTGACCATCGTACTTTTGGTCATCGAGCTATGCGAAGCCTGGGGATGTAAGCTTTGATACCATCGATCTCATCATCGGTTAGCGTCATTGACCGTCTATGCCAGTCTGGGGACGGAGTTGCACGGCGGCCGTGTCACGGACCAACATCATCATCATGACGACGACGCTGATGGTCGTTATCATCGTTATCGCACCGATCCCAATCGTCTCGTCGATGACAGTCGTCGCGGTTATGCCTTGGAGGGGGATCTTGATGGTCCTCTCATCGGTTGTCCCGTCGGTCGTCCGTTCTCTAATCATGGCGATCTTCCTCATAGTGTTGGTTATCCCGAGTGCGTTCTTCATAGTGAGAGTTGATGGTATCTCGTCCATCATGGAGGCTGAGAGAATTTCTCATATCCTCATGCCTATGTCGGCCTCGCAAAGATACGTGACTAGAGCTTATGACCGATTGAGATTTTGCGGCCTCTTGAGCTACAGCGGCCTTAAGCATAGCCACCGCCTTCTGCATCACAGGGGTCTGATAATTTGCGTTGACCATTAAAGTGTTGAGCAAGGTTTTGGCCCCTGTGATGTTATTCTGAGGAGTGTGGTAGACCTTGACGTCATCCACTTCGAGTTCTAGACCAAGATCCAGTCAGCGTGCGTTGCATGAACCGCACGACCCTCTTGGTTGACGGTGGTGTCCGACCGATAAGTCATCATCTGGAGGGTCCTCCTCCTGTTGACCTCCTTCGGCTAATTGATTCGAGTGGCCATTAACGGGGTTACCTTCATGTTCACCGTTTTGGTCACCATCTTGGTCTCTATCTGCGGGATCTGCTATATCCACCATGTTGATAGTATGGGGATATGGGTAGGTGGATCCAACCGAGTCCTCATCAAAGACCGATCCGATTTTGAATCGTTCCCGAAGGAAGGATCTTATTCCTTAGATCCGAGTGGAACCAATGCGGGGATCATGCCAGACGAACTCGGTGATCATGTCATGGAAACGGCTGTGGCCGAGTCGGATCTGTGGTTCTCTAGACCTAGGGCTCCGTTGTCGCCGACTGTGAAGTCGAGTGATCCAAAGGAGATCTTGAAGTCCGGTGAATACTGGATGATGGGAATTTCGGCCATCGTAGTCGGCGGAGAATCCCGGCAAGCCTTGTCCCCTTCCTGGCGCGCCAACTATCGAAGCTTGAGATCGGCAGTAAAATGTATAGGGCTATGTCAAGACTAAGAACTACGATAGTAACACAAGACATTGAGTTATATAGGTTCGGGCCCTCTCGATGAGAGTAAAAACCCTACGTCCTGTGTTCTGTGTGTTGAATTGATGTTTGCGGAAAAACTTTTCTCCTTCTCCCTCGATGAGGGGTACCCTGCCGCCTTATATATCCGGTCGGCAGGGAGTACATGAAAAGTCCTAGTCGTAATCTACAAGGATTTATATAGAAAGTCTATCTCTACATGTCGTGTGCTCCAAGTCGAGTCGGTCGGCTTCCTTGTTGATGAAGTACCCGGTCGGCTACCGACTTAGTCTTGTATGAGGATACCCGTAAGGCAAGTATCCCACATATAGCCTATAACATACACGCCCATAATAATATTCCAATCTGGTAGAAAGATTTCCTAAAGTTTATCAGGTCTGATAGCACAACCTAGTGCACAAGGGCAGCTAGTTAAAGAAGGGCTCTTGCCTCTTGGAGACACTTACTCTTGGAATGTAACATGTCCAAGTGTATGTGGGCACTCAAGCATGTGGACCTCATCTGAGTTTCTGTTTAACGCGTGGTTTCAAGGAGCTCGTGATTGGTTAGCTATGGTGACGGGGTCTCTAACTCTCTATCACATGAGCAAGCCATGTGACCGCCAAAAACCATGTGTAAGATCTACTAACTTGCCTAGACACTCATCACAATGTAAGCCATTCGTTTGCCTTTTGGATTTGATGAAGAGATGAAGCTTCAAAATTGAGAGGATTCATTGTGAAAACGTTTTGAGAATGTAACCTATCCATTCTTGTATCATCCTTTTTTTTTCATATCCCACAGGGCATTCTTAACAAAACTAGACTATTACAAGGTATACAATAAAAAAATATTGAAGAACATTAAAAAGTGTCTTTTAGTGCATTGCTATGGGCACTAAAAATTACACAATCGAAGAACATTAAAAAGTGTCAATATTTATTGAATATAACTCAACTAAATCATATGTCTTAGAGACAAATCACATATAATAGGACAAAAAGATTACACTCAATCTTGGCTCTCAAGAAAGCTAGGACCAATGGTCTTGATAGTACGGCCAAATACAATCACCGACTGTCACGTAAATCCCTGCTACTACCGTCCTAGCCGTCAGGTGGGTTGTTCCTGCTGCGGGCTCTGGCGGTAGAGAGAAGATGTTGGCACGAAGGTATTTATTAGTTTTATTTTGATCTCACTATACATAGACATGTTAATTTTGTTTGAAATCTGATATACTCAAATGAGGGATAAAAATAGTAACAACCTGCTTCTCTTCAACATTGGTGGGAGACTTGATTAAAAAAACATTGGTGGGAGATGTACAAAGGAAGCAATTTCAACTTTGGTGTGCTCAGTCATGTGCACGCTAAATTAGCAAAAAAGTGTTAGATGGGCTGACACAGGGCTCCTGAATTGTGATATCATAACAAAGCTAATAAATACCGGCTGATCGAGAAGTTTAAAGCGTAGCAAGCTTCTCACCAGAAACACATGATGAAGATCTATAGCAACTACATCAAACAGTGCATGCATACAGCGATAGAAATCAGGATCAGGACTGGGCGGAGCAAGCTTCTCACCAGGAATAATGGAGGTGATGA
This sequence comes from Eleusine coracana subsp. coracana, assembly GCA_032690845.1. NCBI lineage: Eukaryota > Viridiplantae > Streptophyta > Magnoliopsida > Poales > Poaceae > Eleusine > Eleusine coracana. Next base: position 49,113,959 of record CM064430.1, read on the forward strand.
AGCAGGTTGCAGCAGCAGTGATTCATAGTCTCTCGGATTTTCTAGGCTCTATAGCGTCATTGTCACTCCACCCTACTTGGCACAGGTTCCATGAGTTGGGCTGATGCAGCCGAAGTGCAAGAGGCGGTGGAGACATGATCGAAGACAATCCTATTCAATTGGCGTGGTTCCAGACCTTGGACATCGGGTGGTGATGCATGATCTTCATTCTTGGACGAGATGTGCGGTTCTCTCAGCCCTTCGACGTCTAGAACCCAGCCATGAGATATGATCTTCTTGGACCCATAATAACCAGCGGCTTGGCGGTGGTGCTTTCTTCTCGCCTCCAAGACCATCAACAGTGGCACATGATCTTCGCTGCACCTTGACGTCCCGCAGGGTGGCCTGACGCCATCACAATATTTGCAACACTTTGTTATCTCCAAACTGTAATTGTTACTGCATTTTTTTTCTACTTTGAATGGCAAGGAATACTACCAAAAGTCACTACGGGAAAATCCGAGTATGCCGAGTGTTCAATTATTTGCCGAGTGTTTTTACTCGGGCACTCGGCAAACAATGTCTTTGCCGAGTGCCATATAAAATACACTCGGCAAACAATTAAACACTTGGCAAATCCAGTTTTCCCGAGTGCCAAATCAAAAATACTCGCAATAATCTTTGCCGAGTGTTTTTTATGGCACTCGGCAAATACCACTTTGCCGAGTGTTTATATTGTGGCACTCGGCAAAGATTATTGTTTGCCGAGTATATTTTTTTACACTCGACAAAAAAATAATTTTTTCCCTCTTCTAGTCCCAAAACTTTTCTTTCTAAAGCACACACAACATGTGTTACTCCATCCTAAAGTTTGAAATTGTTTCGTATTTATTTGCTATATATAGTTAATTAATTACATTTCAAGCAATTTTTTAAGTCAAGTCGAATTTGAACTACAAGTGATTCAAATAATAAGATACAATAAATATAAAAATTATATTCATGTTATTTAGTCCAACTTGAGACCTTACCCATAGAATAAAAAGAAATTTGGCTTATCTTGTTTAAGAAATACGACCACTTACATGTATTCGAATGATTTTTAAATTCTAAAAAATCAAATAGAGTTTGAAAATCATGAGATTTATTATGATGTGATGTTATGACATGTGGAAGCTAAGAAAAAAAGTAGAGAAGATTTCGCACATGTTGTCACCTACGTTACTTTCAAAACGGAGAATCTTTGAAGAAGAGCCTTACAATTGAGAATGAGTCATTAAAATTTTGAATGAAAATGATGGTCGAATCTCAAATTTACTTCAAATCATTTTTTATAGGTAGAAGATCAGATAAACCATGTCATGTTAATTTTTTGTTATCTTTTGAATTTATTTGATAATTTTTAATTTTTTTTCAATAACAGATTTAATATTTGCCGAGTGCCGGAGGCCTAGCACTCGGCAAACAACCTCTTTGCCGAGTGCCGAAGGCCCGACACTTGGCACAATGGCCACGTCGATCCGCTTTTTCCCGTTACTTGCCTACGATTGGTCCAAAATTTTCCTTCCGGATCAAAGTGGCGGTGGCCTCTCTTTCTTCTCTCTCCCTTATCCTCCTCGTCTCTCTCGCCCCTCTCTCTCTCCTTCAGCAGGTCATCCGCCGCTGGCCCCTCCCTCCCCAGTGCAGCCCCCGCCGGCAGCCCCTCCTTCGCCGGCCCCTCCCTACCCAGCGCACCCCCGACGGCAGCTCCTCCCTCTATCCTCTCCCTCCTCGGCCTCCCCTCTCCTCCCCCCTCTGCTCGCCCCTCACCTTCTAAGACGGGGAGCAGTGGCGGGGCGAGGCGTAGCGGCGGCCATTGGGAGGCGGAGGCGGCCCCGAAGCGGCATCCAGCGGTGGCGTGTGCGGGCCAGCGCGGTGGCGGCTGCAGGCGATCGGCGGCGGGCGTGGGCCGACGCGGTGGCGGCTGCAGGCGATCGGTAGCGGGTGCGGGCCGGTGCGGTGGCGGCTGCAGGTGAGCGCGAGCGCAGTGGCGGCGGGCCTGGCCGGCGCAGGGTGGCTACAGGCGGTGACCTGGCCGGCGAGAGGCGCAGCGGCGCCCACCTCTGGTATTTTTTTTTTATTTTGTGCAAAAATGTTTGCCGAGTGCAGGATTTGGCACTCACAAACTCTTTGCCAAGTGCCCATGGGATTGCACTCGGCAAATGCTGTTTGCCGATAAGAGATGTTCCGAGTCCTGTTTGCTGAGTGTGGCACTCGGCAAAGCCTTTGCCTTTGCCGAGTGCAAACAAGGCTTTGCCGACTGTCCCTGGCACTCGGCAAACAGGGATTCTCCCGTAGTGAGCTAGACCCGCATTTATTCTTGAGTACATTTGACACGCAGTCTTTACTTGTATAAAGAGGGGGGGGGGGGGGGGGGGGGATGACAGAAAATATAGCACGAACGATTGCACATATTAACACTAGCATAATTCGGGCCAACATTCATGACCACTGTAGAGCTTGGAACTCATCAGCTCAGCCTCAATATCCGGCTTCCACCACTGCTTAAGCTCGTGCGGGTCCTCCACGTTGCCTGGGCTCTTCTTCTTCCAAAGCCTTGCAGACGGCATGAGGTGCAGCCGCTCCCTCTTATTGTCTGAACCGAACACGGCCGATCGGTGTAGCAAGTCGCGGTACGCCAGTGTCTCAGCTGATCTGGTTATCATTGGGAGTTGTTCCTGCACCTGCATCTGCACCTGCTCTCGCAGCTCAAAGTTGTCGATGAAGCCATTGCAGATGACGTCCTCCTCGTGCACATACAGCTCCGGCACCCATGGCGACAGCTTTTGGAACACTGCTACCATGTGCTTCCTCTGGGAGCTCAGAATTGTCTTCCCCATTGTGTACTTCACGAGATTGCTGCTGAGGTGCACAACCCGTTTTGCCTTCTCGGGCACGCACAATATCTTGGTTGCCGGCCTCAACGACACATGCGGCGGGTTGTAGAGGAAGGTCGGGAGGTTGAAGCCCTTGTTCATCATCATTTTCCGGCCCACCTCTAGGGCTATCGACGCTCCAAGCGAGTGACCCGTGAGCCAGACGGCGCTGCCAGTGCTATCGCCAGTGGATTTCACGAGTTCTCCTATACGCTCGTCTGCTTCGGAACAGCGGCTGCAGAGGTGTCGCTTGTTGAGCAGGATTTTAAGGTTCAGGCGCATATCGCTGAGCATTGTTGTGGGATGCCGTAACATGGTGCCTCGGAATGCAACTATGTAGTGTGGAGCTGACGGCTGCCGGCGCGCGCCGTCCGGGGGCTCGTACTTAAAGACGACTCCACGGCTCAACCGGATATGTGGGTTTGGTACAAAGATATTGCAGAAACCGCATTTGCAATCACGTGCAAACTTGTCATAATCAAGCCGCCTGAAGTGGAAGCTCTCCCACCACACCGGTGCAAGCTGCATCGTCGCCTCGGTTTGGTATTCGTCCTCCAGAACGTAAGTCGCTTTAACAAGGCAGGCAGTGATGCACCGGCGATGATTCGGGTTGTCCCTTAAACCGTAAAACGCAACAAGTTAATTAATCCGGATATAGCTTTCATAAAATTAATAGCATTGAAGTTCACCGTGGTTCACTTATGGTACATGAAAAAGGATGGAACTAGTAACACCACAGTGAAATGATAATATATATTCATACCAGTCTATCTCAACCATTTTCTTTTGAGAAGAGCCACGGCCAGTGTTCACCATCAAATGCGTCGGGCCTGATTCCAAGAAAATATTGTCGTGGGAACCCAAACCCATGATCGCTTGATGCGATAGAGAGATGGGGATTGAAGGAACGCCTATGATGACCTCTCAATACTTACTTGCAAAAGATGTCAAGACACACAGCGTAATGATGTGCTATTTCTAATCTGAGTCCTGTAATATGCCATATTTATAGGCAAAGTGACTGGACGGAGGTGGCAGTTGGCAGTTTTTTTCTATCATTCACTCTGTCCACGAACCCTCGTACAAGTTAGAATACAAGTTGTACAAATGACGTGTGGTGCTCAAAATTGGAACCCCTTAGGCAAGCGGTGGAACGTATGACGTACCAGAAGCTGACGTACGAACAGTGACATCAAATGCAACATTTCTTTGACTCCTTTCTTAATTTCCGATACTAAAAGATGCTCACTTTTTTTCTAGATAAAAAAAATACCTTCAGCCTTTGCACCTTTCGGTATGAGGACTTTTAAAATAGACTATGATACCAGTAGATTAGTATACGTTATAGAAACCTATAGCTACAGACTCAATGCAATCTCCTCATCATCACTCATCGCCAGCGATCCATCCGCTCTCTCCAGAGCAGTAATTGTGTTGCACTTTGGCTTGAAACACGGCCGTATTGCAATCACCATCCCTAAGCTAGTCGATCCTAGATCGCTGCTTTTCCATCATCTCCTCCCGTATTAACAGTTCAGAAATTCGCGACATAATCTTGCGCTGCCTCGTCAACGGACCTGCGTGCATGGTCTGGTGTACACATGCTCAAGTTCCTTGCAAAGCACGGCAAGGATTTTTCCGAACTGAACCAAACGTATCTCTCTCCCCCATTGCTGCAGAGGTCCCAGCACCTTCCTCGGTTTTCCCCGGTTGGGCTCGTACACAATCCAAAGAACTATTATTATATGCAATATAGTCAAATGCATTCCAGATTGTATCCATGTATGATATCTCTATCTTTATACAATATATTAATTAAGGTGCGGTCGTTCACTTCGTGTCCACAAAGTTAGAGATTGAATCCAAATCGATTTTATATATTTCATATCAAGTACCAAATTTCAAAAATTATAACTCTCTCATCTGGAGCTTAAATTAAGCAAACTTAGACTCTATATCATAGCTCTCGAAAAGTTCTATAACTTTAATATTTAATATAAGTACAGATCCTGCCGTTTAGGTTTTCAAATATGCGATACAAAAGTATTTGTTCTGATTCAAACTTCTCTGCGTATGTCTCTGTGCGGGGCCCATATCTTCTAGCTCTGAAGTCCAAATAATATGATTCACATATGTTTCGAAAAGGCCTCGACGAGATTTACAACTTTTATATTTTAACATTTTCCATTGGAGCAAGGTTTCAAGTTCAAAATCACGTTGCAATGCAGTGCTATTTTGTAGACTGCATAAATTGATTTTTCCTTTTAGATAACACTTCTAGAATATGGTAAAAAAATAGTGAAAAAATGTTATTTTTGACATATAAAATAGTATACTAAAAAACATCAACAATAATATAAATATGATCTTTCATGTAAAAAATATAAATAATATTGTATATATCTAATAATTCTATTATGTAAATAATTTATATTTAAGTTATAAAGAATGTTTTGTTTTTTAAGTCCGTAGCAACGCAGGGACACTTTGCTAGTACTTTATTAAAAGAGGTGAATACGTCCATACGGTGCTGCACAGTATTGTACAAGGTTACAACACGTGACTTTGTATTGCATAAGGTTTCAGAATTAATCTCGGTGTTCCATAAAAAAATACGACTGGTTGACTCAGGTGTTTCATAAAGCAAAAATAAATACCAGCATATGAGAACAAATACATTGACTCTGATTTATATATGAGAATAAATAAGTTGAGCCATCATATATGCTCCATTGTCTAGTACGATCTGTCTTGACGCTCAGATGTATCTATTCATTTCTTTATTAGCGAATGCACCAAGTTCAAATCTGCATTCAAGATTTTTTACTAACATCTAGATGTTTTCAGGCCCAGTGGCCCAGGCCCGCCACGCGAACACATGCCCACGGCGTTGTCCTTGCCGGCCACTTCTACGGCTGCCTAGGCGGCGACCCGGCATCCAACGTCCTTGCAAACGTGAACTAGTAGGACGCGACATTCCCACCCGCCCACTGCGAGGAACCGCACCCGCTGGACATGATCGGTGTCGCCACGCTGTACTGACCGGTGCACATACTGCTCGCTGGATGGGCTCGTCGTATTCATGCGCCGCTACTACCCCGATGATGAGAAGGTGCTGTCGTACCTGATAGCAAGCAGGGCCTACCTCGGCGCCGCCGTACGGATGGCCACCGGCGGCAAGCTGTTTGGTGCCACCGCGTCTCTACGATGCATTTGAGCGCACTGCCATGATCGCTCGGAATCCCGACCCGGCCACGTTCACGACTTCTCCGAGGCGCTCATGGGACCTAAGAGTAAAAAACCTTAGACATATTTTATTTATTAGAAGAAGTTTGTTTCTTTTATGCTCGTAGCAATGCACGGACACTTTGCTAGTGGATATATATATATCTGCACTATATGTCCTCATACCAAGAGTGACAGTCTTTTTGTGACGGTTATTATCACAATGGATCTTTGTGACGGTGCTCAATAATTTGGTACACTACAGTCACGAAAAGTCTTTTTTTTCTTAAAAAGAAGTCCTTTTTCCAGTAGTGGTACTTCCTGTGAACGTGATTATTTCTCTGTCGTGTGCCCCGCACAAGTTGGAATACAGTTTTAGGGTGGTGTGTGATGCTAAACAATTGGACCACTAGCTTGGTAGTAAGCGGTAGTTGCATATGCATGTCAGAGGCCGACGAACCGAGGCCTTGTCAAATGCGCCGTGTTGACAAATTCTTAAACTTAGTGCTAAAAATTGCACCTCTTTTCTAGGTAATAAAATTGTACTTGCAGCCTCTGAATCTTACAGTATATTAGGCTAATCCCAATGGATAATCTTATTTTGATGTTTCCAAGAGTGCCATGTTATCTTTTTTAGTTTCAAACCATGAATGAAATCATTCCTCCAATGTATAGTTTCATTTTGGTGTTCTCATCTCTTTCTTCATAAATTTCTTGTCATGTCATTAAATTTACTCATATTGCATCTCATTTAATAAAAATAAAACTCCCATTTAGGAGTAGCCTTAGGCCAGTCTCAGTGCGATATTTCATTGCACGGTTCTCAAAAGTGCCATGCCATATAAAGATATTTGAAACTGTAAATGAAACAAGTTTTCTCAATGCAATATTTCATATTGTGGTTTCATAGGCTAAGATATCATTAAATGTTATATCTAATTGACCAATGATAATCTATAAAATATGTAGAGATGAAACAAATTCTTCTCAGTGGAGGTTTCATTCTAGTTTCATAGTTTAGGTGACCGTGTACACACGATTTCATCCCCATGAAACCCAACTTCCCTCTCTCTTTATAAATTTTATGCCACGTCACTGATTTTGCTTGTGACATATCATTTAATAACTTTGAAATTCATATGAAACTTGGATTGAGACTGGCCTTATGTACTACTGTATAGCCAAGTTCTTGTTACAGCATTTATCATCAAGGCCTAAATTACATGAAAAAAGTTCAATGAATTATATTCACATGCAATTCTATAAGAGACTCTCAAATCTTTTATCCACTAAAACTTGTTGCGTTTCTCATTTTTTTGTAAAACAAAGAAAGGTTTCAGAATCATAGATAGAAGATCTAGTAAACATGATTAAGTACAGCTTTTGGCTTTAGTTTTAAAAACAAGGAGCAAAGATTTATTTGGAAATGCCGTAATAATACCGTCTTTAACAAAAGACAATCACTTGTTTTTATGCATGCACTTGTCATATGTTACCTAGTCTCGATTAATGTACCTAGTCCGAGGCAGGCTGCTACAAAGGAAGGAGCTAAGGGATACTACTATGTTGGAAACATGTGGGACTTCGGAAGTAATAGCCACGCAAATGTTTGCCAAGAATTGAATGGCCGTTTGATCACAGTATAGCAGTTTGATTAGCTTGGATCCCTTACGCTTTTATTTCATCCTGCTTCGATAATTGTTCTGATAATACTTTTAGAAAACAAAATAATTATGAGTTGCATAACAACTATAACTTATATAATAGTATAAAAGTCGTCTTATACTCTTAACTTTTTTCTCTTACCTTTCTCTCTCTCTTTCAGATTATCAAAACTTCTAATTGACATTGTAAGAGACGGGCTTTGAGACTGGTTATGTGTGCATCGCATCAGCCCTTAGTGGGTTAATGGTGCGGGAGTTAGTGGGATTGATGTTTCAATATATACCATGTGTCATTGTTTGAGGAGGGTTAGTTTGACCGGTCTCATAAGATTTTCTTCCCCATTGAAAGGAAGGAACGGAGTATTTTCTCAGAAGGTGTTACTCTAAGCGCAGCGTATTTCCATCAGCTTCTAGGTTTCAGTATCTAGTTTTTTCTCTTTTGAAAGCGTGCCTTTCTTTGGTTTTATTCGACGCATGGTTATAATGATTCAATCTAGGCATGCAATGATTTACTATTTGGTGGTCAACCATTACTAATTATGATGGTCAATCCTGTTTCAGGCGACTTCATCATTTCTGGTTAACCTGGTTTTAACCAGTTTTGTAAACCCGCCACAACGTTTCTCATATTATTTTTCCAGATCCAAGCTAGCTACACAGAACAAAGAAAAAATTGTTCACCTGCCTTCATACTCAAGATGGTGCAGCAATTACAAAGGAAGAGACAGCAGCCGCCATGTTCAACCACTTCCAGAACATAATGGGCACCGAGGTGCAAAGGAGTTCCATTATCAACCTTTTTTTTAGGAAGGGATCGGATTTTATTAAATTACAATCCATTTTATAGCTAAGACCTCGACATAAAATAAAATTATATTGAAGCACGTCACTAGATCTCGAACCTTCATCTTCCCTGCATCTGGCGACATCAACTTCTTCAGGAAACACCATTGCCATGAAACTTCACCAGATCCAGGCTTGAGAGTCACACATCTCACCAACGGAAGACCACAAGCGTGGAAACCGCAAAAGGGCGTAATATGCTCAACCACTATGGGGAGTAACAGACGCCGAAACCACATCGGCCATATCTTCTGAAGGTTGAACTGACCATAAGATCCACCACCGTTGTTAGTTGTCACCATCAATAGCCGGAAGGGTAGATCTGTCACCGCTAGTAGAATTAGCAACCAGAAGAACGATTCCACCAAAGAGAAAAATATATCCAATCCATCCTCAAAGAGAACTAGGTTAACATACCTCGATTTCTCTATGAAGAACATGCCGCCTTTCGAGAAAATAGTGCATCCTCATGAGAAAATTCAGTACGAGATAGAAAACCAAATTGAGACATCAAATCAACAATCCAAATCCTAGACTAATTATTTGAGAAAAGGAAAATTATTGAAAAAAAAAACCTAGAGCAAAGTAGAAGATCTACTTGCTGAGGGCGGACCCCCACTCCTCCTTGCCACCGGCGTGGAGGCCGAAGGCAAGAAGAAACGGGGGCCAGAGGTGGTGGCGGCGCGGTTGTAAACCCAGCTAGTTCCATTATCAACCTGGCAACCATTGGCATGCCCATAGCTGAGCTAGCACAGCTTGACAATCCCTTCACAGAAGAGTAATTGCGGGACACGATCAAGGAACTCCCAACAGAGAAAGCGTCCGGCCCCAATGGCCTCACTACTGAATTCTACAAGGCAGCATGGTCTATCATCAAGCCAGACTTGTTACGAGCCATCAACGCATAGAACCGACTGGACAATAGAGGCTTCTACAACCTTAACAATGTGCTGATCACCCTCATACCAAAGATAACGGAGCCCAAATCCTCACTGGATCACGGACCCATTTGTTTGATCCATAGCTAGCCCACCGCCTGCCCCGGAGTTGAAGTTGTTGGTCGACATGAACTAAAACCTTGGTAAAGCAAAGATCCATCCACGACAATATTAAGCTTGTCCAAGCCTCGGCCCAAGTCAAGAAAACGCCAAAGCTCTTGTTGAAACTAGACATTGCCAAGGCATTCGACACAATGGCGTGGCCTTTGTTGCTGCAAATTCTGCAACATAGCGGTTTTGATCCGCGATGGTGTCAGTGGGTGTCCATTCTACTCTCCACGACATCCACTAGAGTCCTCCTAAACGGAGAACTAGGTGCATGCATCATGCTGCACCGTGGATTGAGGCAGGGAGATCCTCTGTCTCCAATATTGTTTCTTCTTGTGATGAATGCGCTGAACAGAAGCCCTTCAACTAATTGGCCATATGGCGATGCTCCATCAGTGCTCATTATATGTCGGTGATGCCATCGTCTTCAACACACCAACACATCAAGACCTGGGCACGACGTGCTCCATTCTGGACACCTTCGGAGAGGCATCTGGTTTGAGGACGAACATGAGCAAGTGCACGGTCGTTCCCATATGCTTCTCTGAGCCTGAAATACAATGCACCAAAGACTACCTCCCCTGCTTAGTCTTAGAATTCCCAACCACCTACTCGAGCATACCACTATCGACAGGTAGGCTGCAAAAGGCACACTTGGAACATGTGGTGCAAAAGGTCCGAGGTAGGTTGCCAACATGGAAGGCGGTTTTTCTCAATAAGACAGGTTGTCTATCTCTCGTGAAATCAACGCTGTCAGAAGTATCAGTCTATCCTCTCATTTCAATCAAACTGTGGGCATGGGTACTAAATGCCATCAAAAAGTGTCGGAGAGGATTCATTTGGGCAGGTCCGTCAACGGCCAAGGGCGGCCAATGCACCATGGCATGGGCCAGGGTCACGCACCCGTGTGAGCTAGGAGGACTGGGCACCATTGATCTGAAAATGGCAGGCTACACCCTCGGTCTACTGTGGTTATGGCTTCAAAGAACAGACCCCACACGCTCCTTGAGTGGTCTGTCTATTGAGTGCGAAAGGGAAGTACAAGCGATGTTTGATGCCTGAATCGAAGTTCAGGTGCAAAGTGGCAACCTCGCACTATATTGGACTGACCAGTGGCTTGACAGTTCCTCCCTGAGGACAATAGCTCCCAATCTCTGCCGAGCAGTGAGCAACAGAACACAAAAACAAAGAATAGATGTGCAAGCCTTGCAGGGGAAACAATGGAACAGGGACATCATGGGCCCCCTCTCTATGCTTGCAATTGTTCAATACCTGAAGCTATGGTCGCGCATGAGAGACTTGCAACTACGTCCTAAAGGAGATGACAGAGTTAGTTGGAGATGGACAACCTCACTTGGTCGCGCATGAGCCAGATTGCGGCTACGATTATCAGCGAGCCAAGGTACTGGTCGACAGCGGGTGCTAAACACCTCGGTAGTTTGATGTGGTGAGACTAGGCTTTAGCTCCTTGTATAGGGAGCCAGCACATGTGCTTCATGTAATGATTCGAAGTGTAAGGCTAACCAAGTGATACGTGTATCCAGTTTTCAGTTGAGAAGTGGGTTGTGCTTATGTAGAATATATGTCTGCATAACAGGACTGAAAGACAATTTTTATTTGATACCGTAGCACTGAAAATCAAGTGATATGCGCGTATCCAATTTTCAATTGACAAGTACTCCAAGATTATGGAGGTGAAATTCATAAGCTAGGCGATAGGTTTATTCATGTGTGCCACTGTGCCGATCGACATAACTTGTTTGTAGAGTATCTTGTCATAGTTGATGATCCGAGGCCACTTTGATTATTATGTCATTTGTTTGGAGCGTTCGTGTCACATCATCAGCTAGATCCTGGATTTGGCGACAACTTGTATGCTCCCAGCAGATCCAGGCCCCGAGTTCTTGAACTGCTCTTCAGTAACTCCTGTACACGCAAACATCCACTTTGAGTAACATGAAGGATCGAAGAGAGATGAGGAAACGGCAAAGTATTTACGCGTGAGAAATAAACATGAATAAAATTATTGCCTTTGCCCATGGCCGCCGTGGAGGAGATGCCCCCCTGCACGGTCTTGAGCACCCTGTCGTAGAAATTGGCTCCGGACCACTTCTGGTGCTCCAGCGTGTCCACCCCGTTGAGCCTCTCCTCCCTCTGGATCCTCTCGACGTACGCCAGCATCCCGCGGCGCGCGAAGTCCCTCGCGAAGGTGTCGGTGACGAGCGCGTCGGCGTGGAAGCCGGCGAGCGTGATGAACTGCCAGACGTAGCCCAGCCGCGCGACCCTTGGGATGAAGTCGGCCATCTCGGCGTCGGTCATCCCGGACGCGTCCCAGTTGAAGGAGGGCGAGAGGTTGTAGGCCAGCATCGCCTCCGGGCACGCGGCCTTCACCCCCTCCGCGAACGCCGTGCACTCGCCCACGTTCGGGCTGGACGTCTCCATCCACAGCACGTCCGCGTGCGGCGCGAAGGCCCGCCCGCGCACCACCGCCGCGTGCACGGAGCCCTTGAACCGGTAGAACCCTTCCCGCGTGCGGGGCAGGTCCCAGTCCCAGAAGACGCTGGATTCAACTCCGAGGCGGGCCGCGACGGCGCGGGCCTGCTCGTGCGACACGCCGTCGCCGGAGCAACCGTCGGCAGCCCACTCGTTCAGCCTCCGCCGCTTCTCGTGGGCCGTGATGTCGTTCAGGCCCATGATGGCGTCGCGTACGCAGTCCGGGAACGTCTTGAGCCCGGCCGACGCGACCCACGCGTCCTCCGCGGCCTGCAGCTCCGCGCCGGCCTTCCCCGCCGCCACCCCTTCCGCGAGCACCTCCGCGAGCCCCCGCCCACGCACGGTGGCGCCCAGGATGAACTGGTGGTCCCGCGCGTCGACGTTGGTCTGGATGAGCGTGGCCGCCACGGCGTCCGTGCGCGCCACCAGCACCGTCTCCACGCCCATCACGTCGAACTGCAGCCGCGCCGCCACCAGCCGGTTCACGTGCTCCGACACGGCCACCAGCACCTTCCCGGCCATGTGCCCGCACTTCTTGGTCACCGACGACTGGTCCTCGATGTGGACCCCCGCGGCGCCGCGCTCCACGAACAGCTTGCACAGCTTCACCGTCGCCGTGGCGCCGCCGAACCCGGTGTCGCCGTCGGCGATGATGGGCTTCAGGTAGTCCACGTAGGGAACCATCCCTGCGGCCCGCTGGGGTCTGGACAGCGACATGCGGGCCTCGCGCTGCTTGCGGTCGTGGTACAGCTGCGCGCGGAAGAGGTGGTCCACCTTGTTGGGCACGGTGTCGTAGGGGTAGTCGGCGAGGTCGGGGCCGGGCTCGTTGGTGGAGGTGTGCGTGGACGAGCACTGCCACCCGGACACGTACACCGTGTCAAGGTGCTTCGCCATCATCGTCACCTGGACCGGGTCAAGCGCGCCGAACGTGCGGGACGCGGTGCCAGCGGCCTGGTGGGACTTGAGCGTGCGCCAAAGCTTCCGGGCCATCTCGCCGGAAGCGTAGCTCTGACGAAGCGTGCCGCGGAGGAGGACCACGTCGCGGGCGGTGTACGGACGCTTCGTCAGCCGGAAACGGTCACTGCTTGCCCACCACGACTCCACCTCCGCCACCTCGGCCTCGAAACGGCCTTCCTCCTCCATGATCTGCACACACACACACACACACACACACACACACACACGCGCGCGCGCGCGGTCAGGAATTGAAGGAGAGGAAATAATGTGACAATACAAGTCAAGCGGATCAACTGACCAACGAAGGCACGGAGAGCGGCGGCGCCATGGCCACTAGCTACTGATCGAAGCGGCACACACGAACCAGGACACGCAGCTCAAGATTATAGGAACGAACGTCAACCGCATATATATGCGTGCCCTGCTACTCCATGGCTCCTCCTGCTGAATTTATACCCACGCACCACAAGCACAGCCGCAGAGAGAGAGTTAGTTGCATGCAACTTGGCGGGCGTTACGTGTTGCTTCAATCTTTTCGAAACCTTATCGCGCGCGGGAGTAGTTTGTTTGGGCGTTACGACGTTCTGCGTTATGGTCGCCACGTCGAACGTGTGGCGGCTACTCCAGGCCGGACGGCCACTGATCGGTTTCGCGCCAGGACAAAATTTGCTTCAACCTTGCGCACACATCGATCTACGATTTGGACGGTTGCAGCGGTTAGCTCAACACGCACGTTTGTGCTTTGCACAGCACCTCAGCGCGCTGAGGTCGGTTGCGTGCGTGCTCCGCGCGCCGATCGTTCTAGCTGCGTGCAGCGAACTTCCGCTAGTGAGGCTGAAAGCACAATGGAGGTTTGTAATTGTTCCCACGGCTGCCGGTAAGTCGATCCCATAGTCCAATTTGTATGGTAACGAGTTTTTTAACATTATTAGTTTTCCTGTCATTGAAAAACTGAAAGACATTGGTATGCTACAGGTAGGACGATCCACCTGAGTCACTAACACTGGCATCCGTAAATTTAATAGCGGTTATCCCCTGTTTTTATCTCCAGACTTTCCAAACCCACTAGTTCATTGGAACACATTCTTCAACGGCATGCACGCTCCACCAAAGTGTGTTTTGTAAGTAAAACAGAGATCAGCATGGATGTTGCATTTACAGCTATCGGCATCATTTCGTTTGTGATTTTTTTTTTTTTTTTTGTGAATCTCAAGATGAGCCGGGCTAGTCCCGTGAAGCTGCTCATAAAGTATGTACTTGGGATGAGTTATATTTACGAATAAATGTACTTTATAGTGACAAATAAGTTTGCAACATTCAAGTAATACACAAGGAATTACGTAGTACGGTGGTGGCTGAAAGAAGTCAGGCCCATGACATGGGAGTCAATCAAGATTGGGCCGGGTACACATATACCGATCGGATAAGGTCTGTGGGGAGAAAGGAGGGGCGCCCAAGTAAGCATGGTGACATGAAACTAGCAGGTAGCAGCTCATGTTTATCTTCCACGTCACATTTTTTTCCCAGTTTTTATTTTTTATTTTTTGAGGTTCGAACAAACCGGGCTTTGTTGCTTTGCAGTATAGCACAAAGCTGAGCGATTTGTCAGCCATCCTTGACTCTCACTCGCCTTCACGCCACTGCTCATCGTGCTTCTAGAAGCACGATGACGACTAGCGTAACTCTCTTCCGGCCCGAAACCAGCTGCTGACCTGTGCTGTGGGTGTGGCAGATTGCATTCTGGCTGTGCATGCATCTGCTCACGGCAGAGTAGATAAACAGCGCAGATAAACGAGCAGAAGGGCCGACTCCCCGGCTTTCATTTTGCCGAGAGAATTTTGGGGAGGTTAATTTTGTAGATAATGTTTATTTTTTAGATAATGTTGGGGAGGTTAATGGTTACACTAGACGCAGATCATTTTCGAAATTCATTTCTGGCTATTGTTCAGGTTTACAAAGATAAAGAATGCTTTCGGCGCGTTGTGTCCTTAATTTGCCGCCGGGACAGGAACAGAAAGGCGTTGGAGCACGCAGAAACAGAACGCCACGGGGACAGGACTGTGCCTTCAATTTGGAGGTGTCGCGCAGCGGCAGCACGTTGTAGATGCCGGTGCGGCATGCAGCTCCGTTTTGCAATGGCCTCGTCCAAATACGGTTATGTAAATGCCACGGAACACGCATCACATCACTGCGATTGGGTCTCTGCTGTTGAGGTGCGTGGCTCGCCGCGCGTGATGGACTCCGCTCCAATTAATCACCCGATCGATGAACTGCCGAAGATTTCGATTTCAGGGCGGAATAGCAGTCTTAAAAATCGAGAAAGAAATACGTAGATATGAGGAATTGCGTGGAACATCATCATACCAAATTTCAGGATTCCATATGACCTATAGATGGAGCAGTAAAAAAGACAAGTCGTCGCAGGGGGTGGTGGGTAAATGAAATACCAACCACCCCCCGGTCCACCAACGGATTCCCGTTCTACGGCGATGCACAGGCTTAAAATCATGCGAAAATTCGTGACGATGGGGAACTCGATGAGTAAGCGTCACCTAGAGTTTCAGGAGTTGAACTGGTCTCTAGAAGCAGAAACAAAAAGAAGAAATTTCATCCAAACGCGACCAAAGTTGGCGCTGCTTGAAAACGGAGGCTTATCCCAAGGCCGTAGAAAATGCTGACAAGGCTACTTGAAATCAATGGCGAAGCTAGCTCACAAATCACCATGGTGCCCCTCTTCATTTACTCATAATTTTTCAAAAAATATCAATCAAATCAGGGATTTTAAAAGGCAATTTTTTTTACCCTGGTGCATGTTCACCAGGGTAGCTGAACGAAATCGATTCTTGGCCTCGGAGCATAACGAGTCCAAGATACAGAAAGTGAGGCTGCAACTTGTTGGCTTAACGCTAATATTTCAAGGTTGCAAAGTCCAACGAACATTCGTGTAGCTCATAGAAGTTTGATTTTGGTCCCTCAACTATTACGGTTGTGTGATTTTAGTCCCTTATTTATAAAATCGGACACTCAAAATTTCTAAACTCGTAAATCCGTCCAATTTTCATCCCTACACAATTTCGAAGGTGGTTTTAGCTGATGTGGCATATGGAGCCCATCTGTCAGGGTGACACATCATCTTTTTTTTTTTCTTTTTCCTCATCTTCTTCTTCCTCCCTTCTGCATGCCGCCGCCGCCACCGCCCGTGCCGCCATAGCAGACGCGCAGCCACCACTATCATCGTTGTCGGTCTCGTCACCATTCCCCTGCTCCTCATTGCCGTCGTCCGATGGAGGCGCGGCCATGGCGATGCGCCGTTGAGCCTGCCATCGCTTCGCTGTTGGTTCACCTCCACCTTGTCGTCAAGCCGCCGCTACACCGCTCCCTCGTCACGCTGACCAGGGACCAGCTCGGGTACGGGTACATGATGCTATCGTGGTCCCCCCATGGCAACCACTGACATGCCCTCCATCAGTTCCTTGCTGTCGAGCTCTTCTTCGCGTCTCGCCTTGACGCGTGGTGCAGGCGGAGAAGTCGAACAGTGGCTAGCGGGCTGTAGGCGGCGGTAGGTATGGGGCGGCAGGCAGGCGAGCATTGATGGCATGACGATTGGTGGATGGCAACTGCGCGGCAGCGTTGCCGGGCGGGCGGGCGGCAGCGGCGTGCAGCAGGGAGAAGAAGGATAGGGGAAAAGAAAAGGGTGACGTGTCATCCTGACAGGTGGGCCTATATGTCATGTCTATCGAAATCACCTTTAAAATCACGTAGGGATGAAGACCGAATAGATTCACGAGTTTAGAAACTCTGAGTATCTGCTTTTATAAATGAGGAATCAAAATCATATACCCATAATAATTGAGGAACCAACCTACACTAATACACTACCGTCGGCAGCTTCCAGACCAGTATGAAAGTAGTGACAGAGCGGCCACGTAAGTAGTCTCGAGAGCCCACGAATGAGAGTGCAGTGGTACGGGGCCCAGTGAGAGCGTGCTGGAGCCCAAGAGCCGGCGGCGTGCACCATTTTTAGCTCACACGCCCGTGACTCCGTGAGCAGCAGAGAGTCTACGAATGAGAGTGCAGCTAGACAGACACCGTAGCCTCGGGCCGTACCGGCCCGGCACGAAAATAAACGAACCATATTATGATTGGATCGGTCCAAAAAAATCGTGTTTCCTGACATGACCCGTTTAGAGTTTAGACAGCACTAACCATAGGTAATAGTTTTGAGTCATTTTCAATACTGTAAGTTCTTACGACCAAAAGTTTTGAGACATCATACATTCTTTCACATGAAAAGTAGTAGAGCAAATTTCTTATGTACCATAAAAAATTGTACTATTTTCTTATAAATCATCCAAAATTATAACTTCCCTTCTATGTCATCATTTTAAATTTTACATCTCCTAAATGTTATTTTTGGTATTTACCTATTAGATTATTGTTAAATAATGATAAAAAGACCAATATACCCTTAAGATAAAATCTAGCAAATTATTTTAAATTTTGTTGGTTGTATTGTAATGAAAAATATATGGTTATTTTGACTTTTGGTATATTTTTAATACCAATATTATAATAAAAAAATTAAAATTTTATTATATCCATATGAAAATTCATCCATAATTTTATAAATAATATTTTTGAAACTTTTAAATTTCATCTTGAGGACATATTGATCATTTGTATCATAATTTAAGAACCATCTAATAGATAAAGTAGCAAAAGTGACACATAGAGGATTGGAAATTTAGAATGATGATATGTAAGTAAAACTATAATTAAATGGTTTATAAGGTATTGGTATAAGTTTTGATAGGCTAGAATGAATTTGCTCAAAGTAGTACAGCCAGTGTTCATGTACCATTGAGTGGGGGAGTACTTCATCTCGGGCGAGAAGTTTATGGCACATGAACATGGTGAGAAGGCCACAAAATTCAGATTGGATTGCGTGAATAATCACTGATTATATCGTTGCTCGGGTGATTTAATGTTAGGAAAGAAAAAGAAGAAAACAAAGGTGTACGCAATCTGGGAAGCAAAGATATAAATGGAACAATTGAAACTTTTTCAGAAAAGAAATATATGTATTAATATTAAACAATTTGTGCGTTGTGAAATATCCAATGTATGCATCGGTGTCCGTCCAGTTGTTCAAAAGATCTAGATCTCTCGGCGTGTTTGATTTCGGTAGCAAACAAATACGAGGGTCACATGATGATCGCAGATATAGCCATGGAAAGGAAAGGTGTACACCCAATATACATCCTTTCTTAGAAAAAAGCTTTTGGATGCAATGTCGTTTTCAAGAATCACATGGACCCAAATGCAGGATAGAAATATATAATGAAAGGTGACATCTTTGTTGTCTAGTGTGCACTAATGTGCAGCTGTGTATAATTGAGGGACAATCACTACGACAGAAACCCGCCATTTCTTACCATCACTTGTTGACATATGTAATTTGTAACTTCTAGATCATGTATGTGGTCAATCACACCGTCGCAAGTTGTGTAATTTACAGATGAGACATGACAGGCACTCCAACGGTCGCAATTCGTGCAGCGTACTTTCCGATATCTATTTGAAAGAAATATGTGGAAATATCAGTCGTAAAGGATATAGGAAATCAGTTTGATGTGTGGACAATTCTGGAACAATCGTATAGATTTTTTTTACCAGTGCATTGCAAAGACGTATGGTAAAAAAAAAAAGGTATGTACCGACTTTCTGTGGTGGCAAACCTGAATGTTAGCCGGAAATGAATTTGTTTGAGCATGATCTTTTGTTAGGAGACACTATACTTCTATTGCTCTCAAATATCTATGTATAACCTCAAACAAGTATGATATAAACATGTTCGAAAAAATGTGTTTGATCAATTCTATATCAAATGAGAAATGACAAACAATAGCAAATTAAAAAGACTATTTACTTTACCGCAGAACTCTATAACATGTAGAAATGTTAAAAGATGCATATGTTAGTGGCTAGCATGGATTGAAATCCCGGTCAGAAATCGGTCGGTTTTCACGGATTCTGGGAATCCTGGTACAGACTGATTTTATTGAAAGACTGAGATTTTGATAAATCTCAACACTAATTACTGTAGCAATTTGAGATTCTGATCGAGGAATTCGAATTCTTGATCTAATTTTATCGGGATAAATTTCTCGCTATATTCTGAAATTTTAATCCTCGGTGGCTAGTGCCTAGTGGTGCCACGGATGGATAGAACGGCCAAGCGAGTGTAACTAGTCCGTGAGCTGGCCGCACAGCACCAACAGTACACTGATGTATTGTGTCCCAACGTGTCGCCATCTCACCTCACTTTCCTGAAAAGCCATCCATAAAAACCCTCCCAAAAATATCTGATCAATTTACCGCCGAGAGAGAGAGAAACAAAAAAAAAATCTGATGAGTCGATCCACAGCCACATCCTCCACGGTCACACGGCCCCATTTCCTGACACGTGGGCACGGCTCCCAGATATTTGTTGCAGGCTCCATCCCCTTCTTAAACCCTGCCACGGCGGCCTCATCTCCTCACTCCGAGCTCATCAATCTTCGCTCACTCACACACTAGTACTAGCCAAAGCAGAGCAGCTCTAGTAGAACAACAACAAACAATGGCGCCCATGGCCACCACCGCTTCCACCCTCCTCAAGTCCTCCTTCGCCGGCGCCCGTCTCCCCTCCGCGGCGCGCTCCCCGTCCTCCGTCGCTGTGGCCACCCCTCGCGCCGCGGGCCCCATCTCCGCCTCCATCTCCTCCTCCAACTCCTCCAACCCGCCCTACGACCTGACCTCCTTCAAATTCAGCCCCATCAAGGAGTCCATCGTTGCCCGTGAGATGACCCGGCGCTACATGACCGACATGATCACCCACGCCGACACGGACGTGGTGATCGTGGGCGCCGGCTCCGCGGGTCTCTCCTGCGCGTACGAGCTCTCCAAGGACCCTTCCGTCAGCATCGCCATCGTGGAGCAGTCCGTGTCCCCCGGCGGCGGCGCGTGGCTGGGCGGGCAGCTCTTCTCGGCCATGGTGGTGCGCAAGCCGGCCCACCTGTTCCTCGACGAGCTCGACATCGCCTACGACGAGATGGAGGACTACGTGGTGATCAAGCACGCCGCGCTCTTCACCTCCACCATCATGAGCCGGCTGCTTGCCCGGCCCAACGTGAAGCTCTTCAACGCCGTCGCCGTGGAGGACCTCATCGTGAAGCAGGGACGCGTCGGCGGGGTGGTCACCAACTGGGCGCTCGTGTCCATGAACCACGACACGCAGTCGTGCATGGACCCCAACGTCATGGAGTCCAAGGTCGTGGTCAGCTCCTGCGGCCATGACGGGCCGTTCGGGGCCACGGGAGTCAAGAGGCTCCAGGACATCGGCATGATCCAGGCCGTGCCCGGGATGAAGGCGCTCGACATGAACACGGCGGAGGATGAGATTGTAAGGCTCACCCGTGAGGTCGTGCCGGGCATGATCGTCACCGGCATGGAGGTCGCCGAGATCGACGGTGCACCCAGGATGGTGAGAAATAGAAGATTTTTTTTTTCTTTTGCAGCTAGTAGCGTATTTGATTTCAAATATTTTCACTGGATTAATTGTTTTTGGACTGATGGATGACGATTTCTCTCCCCTGTGCTTTGTCAGGGCCCGACGTTCGGCGCCATGATGATCTCCGGGCAGAAGGCGGCGCACCTGGCGCTCAAGGCGCTGGGCAGGCCCAACGCCGTCGACGGGACCATCCAGAACGTGTCGCCGGCGTTGCGCGAGGAGTTCGTGCTCGCGTCCAAGGACGACGAGGTCGTGGAGGCCTGAGCAGGGGACACGATCGAGTTGGGGGAGGATGGATCGACCTGGGAGTTTCTGAAAAATTTCCCTTTGCTTAGCTGTTCGTCGCTAGTGTGTGTGTCCTGTTCATAGCGCTGCAATGCCTCTCGTCTCCTGGCACAATGAATGAATAAGAGAAAAGGGAATAAAATTGTTGATTTCCTTGTCGACGCCCTGTGATTGATTTATTTCATAGCCTGTTTTTCTCTCTTGTCTTTGCTGAAATGACATGTTTCGACCATTGATGACATGTTATGTTTAGCAATTCGGATTTAACATCACCAGATTTGCTGCATGACCTCGCCATTTGCGCGGCATTTTGTGCAGAAATCCTATGGTTACTCCTGCTCTGTGCATTTCTCATATCAAAGACCAAAAAAAAAATAAAAAAATCTAGGAACGTCCAAAAACGTCGAGATCGTGCATACGCAACGTCACCGAAAAGCATGGTGCAAGTGTATCCCACAGTGGCGGTGGCGCACTTAGTGAACATGACAAGTACTCGTAGCTAAATAATTGGCCAAAGTTTAATCAGGAGGTGACATTCAGTTAAATATGAAGAGCTCACAACGATATAATTAAACAACGGCAAACTCAGCATTTTTGGACTGGTACGATCTTCGGGACCCTTCCGTTGCCAAGACCCAAAGAATATTCCCTTCGTGGATTCCTGTTTTCTTCCCTGCTCATCGCGTTTTTGGACTTGGTGTGACCAAGAGCCCAATTAGCAGAAGCAGGCCAACTGGCCGAGAAACCGTTTCCTTCCCACACTCGGTCAAAACTTTGTTTGCCCACGTGCGGCCCAATTTCTCCTACTGGCCTATTTCCAGTCGAATGCAATAATCAAACGAACATTAGGACCAGAAAAATATTGATTTGAATATTGGAGATGTAGCACACCGCTTCAGGAGACCAGGATGTAGCACATCGCTTCAAGATTGTCTACTATCTATTCCTAATTTTCTGTGGTAAAAAAATTATCTGACATGATTTTAAACACTAATAGAATCACAAGTTTTGAGATGACTAACATAACCATGCTTACATATAACATAAGATTTATGCACTTACATATAACATAAGGTTTATGCATGGAGGAGAAAGAACAGAGGACATATGTCCCCTCCGGTATGTTAAAATATTCTTCTTCTTTTTTGCTCCTTCTCATATCTTATGTTATGTTTACAATTAAAGCGCTGGTGTTATTTGTTGCATATTAGTACATATGGCTAGACATCTCGCTTACTCATTTGTCTCTTCACTCATACACGCTCCTTCTCCTTCTGGCTCTACAAGTTGCTTCATGTGTGAACTCTATACGTGTCATCAACTTATTGGCTAGGACAACCATGCACGTGTTGATTCACCCCACACGTTGAACTTATTATTGCGTGGTTGTTGAAATCCAACAACATTTTGTTCTCCTCTTTGTTTCCTTCCCTCATTTTCTTTTCCTGTGATGGACATACAAACCAGACGGAGGTGGCGGGACTACACGGAATGAAGGATCTTGTGAAAAAAGATGAGAAAGAAGGGGGAGCATATATGCCCCTTATCATTTGTTACACCTAGTGGCAGAGGGCGAAAGAAAATCAAGATATAACTATTACAGCATCGTTTGGCTTGCCTACTCCTATGATTATTATCCATTCACAAGCCTACAATTATGTTTGTAAATCCACTATCCCTTCAATGCTCACATATGGATGTTTTTAAATGAAGAGTGTAACATCCTAGCTTAAGGCTTAATATGATTGATAGAATACTCATACCAACAAGTTGTAACATCTTTTCCAAAAGCTCATCTCCAAATAACTCTGAAGTTAAGTGTGCTTGGCCTGTAGCAATTTAGGGATAGGTGACCGATCAGAAAGTTCATCCCGAGTGCGCATGAGTAAAGATAAAGTACGCAGAAAAGACTCGTGTTTGTCTGTAAGGGCAGTTTTAATGTCCGAGAGAACTACCAGGTGTAAACGGGCCCAACCTCGATTGACTCCATGTCATTCAAGAGTCATGCATCCTCCCAGAATGACATGGAGTGCTCATCTCACAGGTTGACAATTGTGATGGTTTGGTATGTCGGGAGTAGCGACTTGAGAAAGGTCCAGTGCGCGCCCACCACGTCGCGAGTCATGGTGACCATGTCAATTATGTCCTGGACCTAGGAGGCCCAAGCCGAGTCATCACCAAGAGGACTAGAGGAGGCACTGATTCTAGACTGCCAAGTACAGTGGAAGATAGAAACCTAGAATGATTTTTAGCTAGTATGAAAATTGATTTTTGAAATATTACATTTAAAAATTATATACTTACATGATCTTATCATGATGGATGAATGACACAATTATCGGTACTACATTCGTGATACAAAGGAGATACATGATGCACAACAATTAGACTAGGATACGATGAGCATTGCATATATATCATTTTGCCCAAATGGTATACATTTGGTTGCTAATCCTTCCTTTCTTCTTTCTTTCTTTCTTCCTTTCTTTTTTTTGAGAGAGATTATGTGATGAATGGAACATAAGCATGGGTCAAATTGAAGACAAGGTGAAAGCATTTCATTCACCTCTATATTGAAAGGATGGGGAAAAAGTTAACCCTATAACTATTAGTATGACAACACATATTAGACTATCTGCTCTAGTGAAAGCCTTTGACATGAGTATAAATGATGCAAAGTGGATGTGCCAATTGCAAAAGTAGTCCTGTTTTTGGTTCCAATTCTGAAAACGGTCATGTTTTTGAAATTTTGCAAAAACGGTCCTGTTTTTCGAGAACGAAGGTAGAAGGAGGTCCTATTCCATTAGTAGGTCTTAACGGTATGAAATGACATGAAAAAAGACATATATACCCTTTGCAAAAATTACAAAAATGGATCCGTTTTCATGCAACCTTTGCAAAATCAGGTCTGTTTGAAGTTATAACAATGTGAAGCGAATTTTGAACAAACTTGACATAATTTAAATTATTTTGAGCCAACATTTAAATCTCATCATTAAATATTTCACATAATTTTGACAGCATTTCAACTGATTTTTACGCAAATTGATGAACAAGCATATTTTCAACATTCCCAACTAAAATAGGCCATTCAAGACACCATTTTTAGCAACCCACATCATGACATAAGTTCCAAATATGACATTCAAATACATGAGTTTTAACAGCCCACATCATCACATAAGTTTAACAACCCACATCATCACAAATAAAAGTCCAACAAAAGCGCAAAATAGTAGGTCACTATTACATTCCAGCTACATCACATTCATAGACCAAACCATGTGCCAAGTCTCCCTCCACCACTTCCTCTTCTTCCCCTTCCCCTACCTCTCCCCCTTGCAGTAGGTGGTCTTCCACCACCAATGACACTTGCACTTGCACTTCCAGTGTACATGGCAGCCCCAATTTCAGTTGCACTCTCACTTGCACTAGGTCATATAGAAAGATGTGGGTTACAATAAAAAAGATGAAAACAACAAGAATATGTAATTTCATTGGACTACCACTTACTTGGATGCACTTTAAGGTAATATGTTACTTGCACTTCTAGTGTCCATGGCAGCCCCAATTTCAGTTGCACTCTCACTTGCACTAGGTCATAAAGAAATATGTGGGTTACAAATAAAAAAGATGAGAACAAGAAGAATATGTAATTCCATTAGACTACCACTTACTTGGATGCACTTGCCAAGGATGATCTCTTCCTCTTTTGACTAGCTGTAGGACCTCCTTGACAATATTTTGCTGTATGGCCAAGCTCATTGCACTCAGTGCATTTTCTCTTCTTCTTAGAGGCAACCTCATCTGATCCTTTGATCCTAGAGACTCTTGGTCTTCCAGGTTTCCTCCTCAACTTAGGCTTCTTCAATTTGTATTCAAGATTAACACGTGGCCATTGTTCTTGGGATGTCATTGGCTTGAAAGTGCCTTCATACGCCTTCTTGAACCTCTCAACAGAGACGTAGTAATGGACAAAGTCTTCCATATTGAACTCATGGCTAACTTTACCAATAGCTGCTAAAAGCATGTATGCAAGGTTTTCCACATACTTGCCAGGCCCTACAACTACATGTATTTTCTAGCAAATTAACTCCATGTCTGATAGCAGCCATTGATACTTCAGCTGTATTGTTGCCACACATTAGAACTTCATGGTCCTTGAGACACTTGCTTTGAGCATTTAGAGACTTGATAATAACTAGAATGATTCTTCCCACCATTTTTTGACCAATTTTACGCCTCATATCAAACTTGATTATGATCATTTGTCTGATTCGATCAAGCATTTGCACAATATGCATATCTTTGGTTTTTGACACCCAACTATTGAAACATTTTGAGAGGTTGTTATTAATATAGTCTATCTTGTAATCCTCTGAGAATTTTCTTCTGGTCCATATGTGTGTGTGATTATCATCCAACCATAGCAAAGCATCGGGACTTTTCTCCTCAATCTTCCCCATATGATAGTTGTACTTGTCAAGTGTGAAGCTTTTAGCTGTAGCCCATATGTTCTGAGAAAATAAAGGGCCTTTGTAATGCTTCTTCATATTCTTCCACAAGTGTCTCATGCATTCTCTATGCTCCACTCCTAGGAACACATCATGTACAACCACCTCTAGTCCTTTTCCTGCATCAACAATTTGATATTGTGAGTGCAACATATATGAAGCAAAGACTAATCAAGTAGAATTCACATTAGTTAGTGTATTATACCTGCATCTATGCTGATAACTAATCCAGTGAGATGGCCAACGGTTTTCTTCAAATTTTGAATGAACCATGTCCAACTCTCCTTGGTTTCGGTCTCAATGACTCCATATGCTACAGGGTATAGCCAATTATGGCCATCAACAGCAACAACAGCAGCCAACTGCCCCCTCGCCCTTCCTGTCAAGTGCGTGGAGTCCATTGCAATGTAGGGCCTACAACCTTGCAAGAAACCCTCAATACATGGTTTAGGAGCAACAAAAACTCTCCTAAAGCACATGTCTCCATTGTGCTCTTCCATGTCCATAGCAACAACACTACCAGACATTGATTTGAGAAGCTCAGCTTGATATGTTGGCAATATTTCATAACTCTCATCCCACTTCCCATATATGATATCAAGGGCTTTCTCTTTGCCTCTAAAAACCATAGCATATGAAAACTTCATTTTGTACTTCTTTTCTAGCTTGTCTTGTAATTCTTTTGGGCGCATATAAGGTTTATCCTTCAGAAACTCCACTGCTCTAGCAGCAACCCATGAATTTGTGGCCATTGTATCACCACACATGTTTACTGAACCACAATTGTATTTTGGCCCATTCATTTTAACCTGCAGCAAAGTAGGATTAACCACATGTTAGTACATTATAGCAGCAAAAAGGTAGTAAAATACAACCACTTACAACCCAAAAAACTAATATTTCAAGTACCTTGCATCCAATGTATTTTTTCTTGCTTGTCAAGCATAAAACTGCCACTTGCAACCCTGATCTGCCCTCTTACACACCACTCTATACTTCCCAGGATCTGATCTTCTGGGCTTAAAAGCATAATTGTTCAATATTGCATTTTGTGTAATTGCTTCCTTGCATTGCTTCACATCTAGAAACACTACACCCACATCAATACATGGAGCTTCAGCATCATATGAGGATGGAGGTATCTCCTCATCATCCTCATCAATTATTTCATCATCAGGATCAAAATCCATGTCAGAGTCAGAGTCAGATGAAGCTGCCAAGTCAATGTCATAGTCGTTGTCACTCAATGCTACAAGAGAATCAGTGTCGGAGTAAATGCTCTCATCATCAACCCCAACATGATCCTCATCATCATGTTCTCGGTTTTTGGTTTTATCTTTCTTTTTTTGGGGTGCAGCTACCTCTTGTGTGAGTGGAGTGGGATCAACAAGTGGATCTGGATCAATAGGTGGAGTACTTGGTGTTTCTAGTAGTCTTTTTCTGGTTCTAGGGTGCAAAGCACGTTTAGTAGGAGAACACTGAAGTGGACCATCAAATTCTCTAATCTCAGCAATAATATGCACTACTCCTTTCTCTAAGTTTTGTTGCAACCATTCACGCAAATATTCATCACTTTTTATTCCAACACACACATCTTCTTTATCTGGACTGGAGTGCCACAATATGATATATTGCTTAGAACCCCAAATGAAATGCTCAGCAATCTGATCAATTAATTGCAGCAGATTAAAGGTATGTGCATCAACAACAATAGGTGGCAAAGTTTTCCTCTGGCAATATGTTTTAGGCCCCCATCCGGAAGACTGAAATATGAACCCATTCTAACAACAACACTCACTTCCCTGCGAGTAAATCATGACCAATAAGCTAGATTTCAACACAAGACATTCAAGCATGGCTCCATACTAGTTGCTCAAGACAATAGGAAGAGAAATTTATACCTACGACTTGAATCCGAAATCATCTCTGCATCCATCCCTTTCTCGTTGTCTTGACTGCAGATCGGGAGGTAGGAGGAGAAATTTTTACCTAGGACTTGAATCTTGGCCTGAAGAAACATCGGGAGCCACCTGCCTCGCCCAACGTGCACAACGATAGCCCGCCCAACGCGCGCAGCCTACCCACTGTGCCCATAGCGTGCCGACCCCGCCGCGCCTAGCGCGCGCAGCCTGCCCGCCATAGCCCAGCGCGCGCCGACCCTGCCGCGCCTAGCGCGCACCCGCTCGCCGCCGACCGTGCCCCTGCTCAGCAGTAGGGTTGGGGTTTCGGTCCGCCACCTGCGAGTACGGGACCCCGTGTTCGATTGAGGAGATGGCTTCTTTCGGGATGGGGGAGGAGAAGGGGCAAGGTGGTCCATTCGTAAAAGTTTTTTTTTAATTTGAAAAAGCGCTCACATGTAACAACGGGTTAAAAGAGGACCTAACGGGAGCTTCGTCCTCAAAAAACTATATGGTTGGCAAAACTTAGCAGAACGTGTTTTCGTATGCCCTTCGATTTTTTTTAAAAAAATTTGAGAGTTCTCCAGTTTCTCATTATAGATTTCTTTCTTCTTGAAAGAATACTTAAGTAGGTAATGCCACATTATTAGATACATATGCATTTTTATCGGTTTTTGAACAAAAAGAAATATGACAACAAAAATGTAGCATGACTGGTATGGAGTCCGTAATTGGTATTTTGTGTCCTGGACTGTAAAGCACCATGGCGTCCGAGTGATTGAGTTAGTTACGTATTACAAATAAATAAAAGGATGCAAATGGTATGTGGAGAACAATAGGACCCCGTTTTGCATGTTTAATGGCAAAATCGATCTTTCTGGACGGCAGATTGAACGTTGCTGGTGTCTTGGACTGGAGAGGAGGAGAGAGAAAGAAATAATGCTCCAGAGGAAGACGATGGATAATTCCTCAGACTCACGTATGCGAGCGCCAACAGATAACGCCCACGTTATTCAGCCTTGGGCCTGCATGCATATAAACTTTGATTGGGCCTACATGCGTACAACCAATTACAAATGCAAACTCCTAAAATGGGCCTACATGCATCCAATCTCTCTCTTCTTTTTCTTTTCTGGAGCGCTACCTATTAATTAGCTAAAATTATTTGGGTAGTTTCAGTCAATCTTCCTGAGCAAAAGCTCCTGGACACGTAATCTATATGGTTGGCAAAACTTAGCAGAACGTGTTTTCATATGCCCTTTGATTTTTTCTTAATTTGAGAGTTCTCCAGTTTCTTATTATAGATTTCTTTCTCCTCGTGTATTAAACAAAGAATACTCAAGTAGGTAGTGCCACATTAATAGATACATATGTATTTTTATCGGTTTTTGAACAAAAAGAAATATGATAACACAAATGTAGCATGATAGGTAGAATATACCATCATTACCTATAGCATAAAAGATGTGAACTTTATTTTTATCTCAACATATGAACATTTAAGGATAAAGGGTTGTATTCAGTAAGATCATAGGATGATTTTAGTATGTTTGATTAATATATGTAGGACTAGCTACCTGCCCATGCATTGCTATAGTGCTATAAAAAATCATAAGATAATATGACTAATCTGATAAATCTAATACAATAAAATAACAGCTCATGAAATACGTTGACAGGCTCCCATGAAAAAAGATTCATATTTTCGATGAATCTAGACACCATGGATTGTATTCATTATGTCTAGTCGATGCAGAATAAAGCATACACACATAGAGTTGGACTTGGTTTATGTCCAAAACGATAACAGTGCAAGGACTCCATATGGATGTAACTATGTAAAACGTACTTGATTGAGCCAACTTCATATTTCAAGACTCCATGTGCATCGGACATGCGTATATGAACTGACTCGCACGAGTAAATACTATACTAAGTCAATATCAAAATAAACCAACACCAATAAAGCCATTCTCATCGAAATATGATCCTAGAAGATCTCCAGGAGCTCATTCTTCATCCGCAGTAACAACGACTAGCCATATTCATCGCAATAACAACATAGAGGTAGGGAAGAAGCGGATATGAGTTTGTAGAAACAAATATTGAAGAAAGTGCAAAAATAGTACGCTCACAAGTTTTGTTTTAGTCCATGGCAACGCACGTGCATTTTGCTAATCTAGTATTAAATCAGGTACAGTCGTCTCTTTCTAAAAAATATGCCTCCTACCCTGTATCATCCCTGATGTGGGGTCTATAATTGATTGATATTTTATGTCGTAAGCACCATGGCGTTTGAGTTAGTTACATATTATGGGGAAAAGGGATACAAATGGTATGTGAAGAACAATAAGACTCCTTTTTGGCATATTTAATGACAAGATTAGTCTTTCTGGGCGTCAGATCGAAGGCTGGTGTGTTGGACTTGAGAAGAG
This sequence comes from Eleusine coracana subsp. coracana, assembly GCA_032690845.1. Taxonomy (NCBI): domain Eukaryota; kingdom Viridiplantae; phylum Streptophyta; class Magnoliopsida; order Poales; family Poaceae; genus Eleusine; species Eleusine coracana. Next base: position 49,143,765 of record CM064430.1, read on the forward strand.
GAGGAAAGAGAAAGGAAATAGCACCTTGAGGAGGAAGACGATGAATTAGCAGATAACGCCCACTTTGTTAGCCTTGGATCTATATCTATCTATACTTTAAAGATTAAACATCTATCCATCTAAGTCCACCCACAAACCTATGTACACACACCATCCTGACCCTTTATTTTCTATCATATTTAAATTTAACATTCTAATTAACTTTAGATCCACTATGACAAACGACATTACATCTTTCATAGTTGTAATCGGAAAAAAATTACGTGCGGACCATCCGCAATAGCTGCTCTGTGCGACCCTGCTCAGATTTGTGACATGTGGACATCGAACGACAACAAAGAAAGACTTTCTCCAACGGATGGCGTCGGCTCAAGGCACGGAATCGACTCGGCTCCAAAAAGTAATAGACCTGAAAGAAAAAGGAGCCAGCAAAACAACGTGCTTGAAACTTGCCTAGAGGGGGGGGGGGTTGAATAGGCAAATCTAAAAATTCTACAAAATTGGACTTAGACAAATTTATCAGACTGACCGGTAGTGCCGGTGATGAAGATCGGCAGTGCCGATGACCACTGCCGATGGATGAACAGACAGTGGTGTGAAATCTAGGTTTAAGTGGTTTCGCGGTTACTAAGTGATAATTGACTACAACAGTAGAAAACAAGAACCCCTATGACAATCGGAAATAACAAAACAAGAGCTATTCAAGTACATCTAGCAATTTAATCAAGTACAAGAACAAACCCTGGGTAAAGAGTAATTAAACAACAAGTAAATAAAAGAGCACACGAAGACACAAGATTTGTTACCGAAGTTCGGGCTCACAAAGATGAGAAGTCCACAAAGGACTGGGTCTCTTTCAACCCTATTCTCACTTAAGCGACCACAAAGATCGAGCTCGAGTTCTCCACTATCAATTCCCTTGCGGGAGGGTAATACAAACTTTCCAGGCGTCACCACACAAGTTGAGAGCTCTACAAGCACCACTAACCGTCTAGGAGCAAAGCTCCAAGAGTAACAAGCACAAGTCAGAAAGATTATTCAAATCCAATGCTCAAGAGTGGAATGGTGCTCTTCACACTAGGAAACAATGGCTCACTCAAACACTAGCTCAAAGGATGAAGCTTTAGCTTGGAGAGGGAGAGTGTCACACCCTAAAATTTCAAATTTTGGTTTGTGACCCAATTCTACTAAATTTCAATATTTTTATAATAGATTAAAAGTTTATTATAAATTAATTATAGAATTATAATTTATTATAGGAAAAAGAGCTAATCTCTAAATTTAATAAATTAATTTAGGTTACTATTATTTTTATTGTTGCATTCATGCCGAGTTAGATGCACTAGGTTTTTATTGTGTGCAAAGTGTATATTAAAAGTCTAATTTGTTTTTGGTTTGGATAGATAATAGAAGAGGAAAGAAAGAAAAGAGAAAAGAAAAGGAAAAGAGATAACAAGCCATCTGGGCCAAAAGTAGTATTTCAGGCCCACCCCGCACTCCCCTCTCCTCCCCCCATTTCCGGGCCTCTCAGCCCAGCTTCCCGTTCTCTTTCTCTCCCTCTCTTTCTGGCCTGTTTCGCCCTTGGGCCTCTCCATCCCGCGCGGCCTAGCTCCCTCCTCCCCTCTCTCTCTTTCCCGGTCGTGGGCCTGGTCACTCCCGCACGGCCCACTTCCTTTCCCTTTCTCCCTCTTTTGGCCTGCCAGCCCACCCGCGCCCCGCCACGCCCGCCGTGGCCCAGCCAGCCCCGTGCCTCGCTCGACCCACCCGCTCCCCGGCCCACGACGCGCACCCACCCACGAAACCCTAGCCGCGCCGCCAGCCTAGCCCCGGCCGCCGCCGCTGCCCTCGGCGTGCGCGCCTAGCCACCTAGGGCACTGCACCCTATAAAAGGGTGGGACTTGCCCCTCGCGCCCCCCTTCGGCCTTCCCCGTTGTCGCCTCTCGTGTCCCACCTCTGCCGACCCCGCAGTTGCCCGCTCGATTCCAGCCTCCCCGTGCATGCGCAAGCCCCCAGGTGAGCTCGCCTCTTGCCGCCGCCTCCCCTCGACCCCTTCCCATCGTCGTGCGCGCGCCGGAGCTTCTCACCATCGAGCTCCGACCGGGCCTCCGATGGCCGCCGCCGTCGGTCCACGGTGGACCCGTGGACCCTCGGGTCAACGTCGGTTCACGAAGACCATGGATCCGGTCCACGGTGATTTTTAGGGTTTCTAGTCTAAAAATAAATCCAATTAATTCCAGATAATGTTGCTATTTTGCACATAGGCCCCTAAGTTTTGTTAAAATTATATTTAAGACCTAATTTTTTATCCAGAACCTTTACTTAATTACATTTAGGCCCTTAAATTTGTTTATAATTATTTTAGCACTGTAATTTTTACAGAAAATCCCTTATACCTTTCTGAATTAATATTTTAGCCCCTAAATTTTTATAAAAACACCCCTACATTTATTTTTAATTATAATTTAAAGTGTGTTCGTTTCCACCCCTCTAATTTTTAGACTTACCCCATCGAATATTATGATACTAATTAGGAGTATTAAATATAGATTACTGACAGAACCCAGTCTATAACCCTCTCTCTGAATGACGAGACAAATCTATTAAGACTAATTAGGTCATGATTAGATAATATAATGCTATAGTAAACATCTCTTAATGATGACTTAATTAAGTTTACTGAATTGGTCACGCAGATGCGCATTTAACTCTGTAATTAGTTTTATATTTAATATATATTTAATAATCATATGTAGTATTTTAATGATTGATGTGATCCCACTAAAATTTAGACCCCAAGAAACAAACACACCCTTAGTCTAGTCTTTTTACACTTTAGTCCTTGAGCTTATTATAAATTACATTTTAGTCCCTAAACTTTTTATAAACTATATTTTCACCCTGTTATTTTATAATTAAGTCCCTATACTTTTCTAAAATTACTTTTAGGTCCCTAAACCTATCTGTTATAACTGTTTTAGCCCTAAAACTTCAAACCTTCATCACTTTACAATTGTAACCCGGATTTAAGTGATTCTTACGCCAACGTGATCATAGTGATTAATATTATTTATTTATTTATACTGTCTTATAGTAAATTGCTAATTTTACTATTTTAACCCAGCACCTTTAAACCTTCGTAACTTTTTACTCGCAACTCCGATTTAGATAATTCTTGCACTCACCCGATCGTAGAAATGCGTATTATCTTTTGAGATTGATTTTAAAGTACCTTATTATTGTTTGGTGTACTGTTTCTTAGTTTTTTATATGATTGTGTGCATGTTGTGCCTACGTGACGTTAATTAGAGAATGGGTTGTTTCTGGAATCGCAAGAGCATGACTTGAAGACCTGAGCAGCAACCCCTATTTCTAGGCAAGTGTCCTTGATGCATTTTGATCCTATTATGAATACTATTTTAGTAATGCATGCTTGTGTCAACTAAATGGGTACCTATTGTTAGGGTTTCCCTAGTATTGCTTTATCCTTTTCTTTGTCGCCTTGAACTAGTTGGTTGGTTGGTTGTGGGTAGATAATGCTTAGGTTGCTTATGGGATGTTAGGTCAATATTAAACTTGATTAATGAACTATGTCACTTCATAGGTGGAATGATAATTTATGTTAGCAACATGGACTTAGGGATCTATGCAAGCCGGATGGAATGGATGTGGTGCAGTGGGCACATGGTTGGTGGTGGTAGGCTTGTTGTAGATCCTAGGAACCGGTTCTTGGAGCGACGACCCAGAAAAACAGTGCCATCATAAGGTTGCTATGAAACAGCTTGGCTGATTAATTAGGTGTTCTCCCAGTGTCGGTGTAACATTTTGGTGGAGCGGGGAATGGAAGTCAAGAGGACTGTCCTTGTATCCGAATGGCTCAAGAGGGGGCTCCTGGGGTGATGAGCTGCTTAGTGATGGGCTATCACTTATGGACGGGAGTGGAGCCTTAGTGGATAGCATGTACTAGGAGACCCTTTGTAAAAGCCTTGTAGTGATCTCCTGGCCGCACACCTAAGGAAGTGTGCTAGTGCTTGGCCGGCATGGCAACATGGAGACTCTAGTCCACCTGGCAACAGGGGATGAAATCACGACTTATGGGTAAAGTTGTACAAACTCTACAGAGTATCAAACTGTCATGACAGCCGTGCTTATGGTCAAGAGTGGCCTGGAATCCTCACAAGATTAGTTGGTTATGGGTCGTGGTTTAGAATGTTTGGAATGGTTGGGAATGGTTGGATGAGATTTGACTTGTTTGATAACACCCTATGGATTCATGTTTTGGATGACCCCACTTAGTAAATAGGATGCTTAGGTTAATTAAAAGCTCATGCAATAAACCCTTATAAGCCTTCCTTATCTTTAGCCCCATGTCATCTTTCCCCCCACTTGCTGAGTATGAGACGTACTCACCCTTGCTATATACCACATTGCTGCTCAACTACAGGAGAAGGATGGTACAACGATGAAGACAATGGAGAAGAGCTCTAGGCCTGCGGTCTTCCGGTCGACTTCTTCTGGGAGCTGAAGGACGCCAACACTTAGTTATTCCGCTGTAATGTAATCTTTTTCTTTTGACCTACGGGTCACCGTTGTAATAATATTATTGATTTAATAAAAATATTGTTCTTTTATCACAATAATTGTCCTATGTGTGTGAAAACTTAGTCTTGGGCACGCATACAGATGCATTCGGTTTTGGTTGTTGGAACCGGGTGTGACAGAGAGTGAGGAGAGTTAAGCTCAAAAGTGCCAAATGATTTTCGGGTTGGGAGAGTGAGGCATGAAGTAGGGTGAGAGCCTTTTATACAAAGGGCTCAAAAAGAGCCGTTGGCCTGTTTGGACACCCCGCACCAGCACTGCCGATCGAGCCAGTGATGATTGGATCCCTAAGGTATGAATGTTTTGATGATAGATGACAACTATGAAATTGTGGGCTAATATCTACATGAGTGTTGTCTATGTAGGAGTCATCTCTAAACTCTATTACAAATCATATGGATGATGGTTGCCTTGGCGATTGATGACAATGACCACAAGCATGGAGGCTTGTGAACTTGATGGAGTCCAAGGGTTGATGGAGATGGATCAAAGCGGAGAATAAGCTATGGTGCAAGTGTTTGGTACACTTGTCTACTTGTTAGGACTTTGAGTCCATAGGAAAAACCGGACTATCAAGGGGGTCTAGGTCATTCTCTTAGGTCATGTCTAGTCGGTTATGTGCAAGATTGATCGGTGAAATCACAAGCACTAGGTGATAGTGGAGAAGCCAAGGAGGTGTTCAAAGAAGCCGGGAAACGAAGTCAAGCGAGGATGATAAGTTTCAGCTTCTGGACATAGAGACCAGACAGAGGGTTCAGTGGGACTGGACTGTACGGTCACTATGGGGAGTTGTCCAGGACTTAGAACGAGGAGCAAGGATTCTGTCTGTGGGAGATCCTATATAGACCAGACGGTCCAGTCTGCTGACCGAACGGCCCGGTCAGTATGGATTGCACAGGGCAGCAAGGAGGCTTCGGCGCAGAATGTTTTTGGACTGGAGAGAGAAATGGCCAGACGGTCCTGTCAGTACAAGTTTTCAGCAGGGTCAGAGTGTTCTGTACACTGTGCTGCAGTGACCGGACTGTCCAGTCAGAAGGCCCAGGAAGCTGATTTTGTGAGGCAATGGCTAGTTTGAGGTTGGGAGCCTATATAACTTCATCATTGGGGTCTTGGAGACCTCTCTATGCCAGTGGAATACCTGAGAGCATTTGGTAAGGTCCAAGAGGAAAAGAGGAGAGCACTAGGAGGAGATATTGCATATCTTGAGAGTGCTAGTGGAGAGTAACTTGAGCATCTTGCACATCTAAGGCTAGGGTGTCCTTGAGGGTGTGATCTAGATTTTTACTCTTAGTCTATAGTGAGACCTATAATGGTTAGATGTCGGTGATCGAGCCTATCGTGATTGGTTATGAAGGCCGTCACACGTTTGTACGCGGTTTGAGCCCGCCGTTGAAAGGGGCATCACTAGTGAGCGCCTGTGTCGACTTGGGAAGTCTGGCAGGTTCTCAAGGGAGGCGAGCTTGTGCTTTGTGCAGTGGTGACGCATACCGTGTCTTCACTCTAGGAGTGATTGCGGGCTCATGGGTGAGAACTCCACTTGATGGCGGGAGGGACCAGGACTCCGATGGGAGTGGTCCAACGAGGATTATGAGAAGGCGCTATCCTTCTGAGACCTCACGAAAAAAATCATGAGCATTCCTTGACCCTCTCTTTACTATTCTGCAATTGTGTGCTCTAGTGACTAGGGTGACTTGTGGCTTGCATAGGCTAGTGTGTTTGGTTTCCACGCTTTATCTTGTTATGAGCACTAGCATGTGTAGGGTCTTGGCCTACTAGAATTGTTTAGGTTGCTTCTCTAGTTAGACTCAAGTAGTGGAAATTGAAGTAATTGGATTCGTGAGCGGCTTACCGATTCACCCCCCCCCTCTCGGTATGGCTTCGGTTCTTACAAGTGGTATCAGAGCCAAGTGCTCATCTTTGAGGCTTCACCGCCTTGAGTAAGGACGCCGGGACAGGCGGGGAATGTTCCCATATTCAATAGGGAGGACTATGCTTATTGGAAGGCTCGCATGCAAGACTGCCTACAGTACCTTGATCAAGAGATATGGATGGTCACTTACGAGTCCGATGCGGATGTGAACCTACTTGAGCCTGATTATGTTAAGTGTAATGCTAAGGCCAAAAATGCTCTATTTGCTTGCATATCTAAGGATGTTTTTGCTCAGCTAGATGCTAGTTCCATAGCACATGGTATCTGGACTGAGATTCATAGGCTCCATGAGGGCACCAGTGATGTCAAAGAGGAAAGATACTATGTGCTGAAGAACAAGTATGATAACTTCACTAGATTGCCACATGAGAGAGCTAACACTGTTTATTCTCGTTTTCATGTACTAGTGGTGGAGATCAATGCACTTGAGGATGATTTCAAGATGAAGCCCGTTGAGGTGATAAGAAGATTCTTGAGGCTATTCAAGGAACCCAAGTATGAGTCCATCATTACCTTCATCTTGCATGGTGACCTCAAGACCAAGACCATGAAGGATGTACTTGGCAAGATCACTGCCTTCGAGAGCTACCAATTGGGGATGAATGATCCTCAACCATCCAACCTTGCTCTACTGGCTGACAAATAAGAATCTTGCAAGAGAAAGAAGAACAAGAAGAAGGTGATCATTGAGGATAATGATGAAGAAGATGATGATGAAGGTGACTTGACCGAGGACTTGGCTCTTCTCGTGAAGAAGATGAATACCTTCAAGAACAAGTTTGCTTCCAAGTCAAGCGGCAAGTGCTTCAATTGTGGCTCAAAGAACCACTTTGTCCGGGAGTGCCCAAAGGCCAAGAAAGAAGCATTCAAGTCACAAAGATTCAAGTGAAGAAGAAGAAGAAGAAGACCCCAAGGCCAAGCAAAATAAGAAGAGGTACTTCAACAAGGACAAGAGCAAAGGCAAAGGCAAAGCTCAATACTACAAGAAGAAGTTCTCTCGCAAGGCCCTTGTTGGATAGTGGACAAGCGACAACTCGAGTGATGAGTCCTCTTCCTCAAGTGATGAAGAAGTGGTCGGCCAAGCCATGATCAAGACCACACCTCCACTAGCTCTTTGTCCACCTCCCACGTGCCTTATGGCCACGAGCCAACTTATGGAGAGTGAGGATGAGAGCAGCGATGATAGCAATGATGAGGAGCTCTCATGTGCCGAGCTTTGGAGTATGCTTGAGCAAGCCCGCGACATCGCCATCAAGAAATCCAAAATTTTGGATGTGGTATGAAAAGAGTGTAAGTTGGCTAAGGACCGTGTTGGTGAGCTTGAGAGTGAGCTAAGGACCTTGTCACATCTTATGAGGCCCTAAACAAGAGTTATGACAAACTCAAGGGTGATCATGTAGAGCTTCGTGAGAAGTACAAGGCCCTTGAGATTACTTATGAGGCCATCAATATTGAGAACCTTTCCTCTCCCCCCTCTAGTTCATCTAAGAATGATGCTTCTACTATGTGTGATGAACTAACCACCTCGGTTGAGGTTTCTCCTCTTGAGCCATTTATTTTGAAGGAACTTCACAAGCTCAAGAAAGAGAGGGAGATGATGATGGAAGGCTTTGAGAGCCTTAGAGCCACCCAAAGGGAGATACTTGGAAAGAACCAAGTAAACGAAGTGTCCAAGACTTCTTCTCTTGAGCCATTTGCTTTGGAAGAATATCACAAGCTCAAGGAAGAGAGGAAGATGGTGATGGACGGCTTTGAGAGGCTCACACGTGGTAGAGCCATCCATAAGGAGATTCTTGGGAGGAACCTTGTAAACAATGTCTTCCACCGGGGACTTGGCTCATATCCCGCCTCCATCGACATCATAGGGACGAGTGATTCCATCCCCGTATGGATCAAACCCCTTCTCGCCGATGACTACTATTGCGAGAGGTGTTGCAAGGATGGCCATGCCACCAAGGATTCTCCCATGGGGAGAAGTTCCATTGTTTTTCCTAACGCTAACTTGTTCCATGAGAACACATATTTCAAGCTTTTTAGGAATAAGGATGACAAAGTGAAAGCTAAGGCTTTAGGACCACCAAACAAGAAGAGGAAGGTCAAGAGCATATGGGTGCCTAAGTGCATTGTTGATCTTCAGAGATCGGCTACGTATAAGTGGGTGCCCAAGAACAAGACCTAGATGTTGGTGGTGGTGGACCAAGCGCTTTCGTGAAGATCATGTGAAGTCCACCACAAGTGACATGGACCTCAACGACCTATCTAGTCATGAGGGAGGTAACCGTGTTTGTTCTTGGTAGTTGTAGTGTGTTTTTCTTTCTCTTGCATTGCATGGTAATTAGGACTCTTTTGTGACTAGTATGCTTTGCATCCATGCATGTGTAAATAACTAAAAGAAAAAACATATAAAAATTAGTCAATATCTAACCCATCCAAGATATCTATAAGCAAGGGGGAGTGCTTGAGATGGTGGTTTGACTTCTCTCAAGGTAAGGGCATGACTTATAGTGAGTAAGCTTGGGAGGGGTTCAAACTTGACATTGTTAGGTTTCCTTTGTGTCTTGTTTTTAATATTGCTTGCATTCACATGGCATATTTACTTTCATTGCATATGTAAAATGCTTGTTGCATGCATCATATTGGAAACACAAAGGAGGCTTCTCTCACTTGGAGATATTTGTGCCTCATGCTCTATATGAGATTACATTTCCATAAGTGTGACCAAAGGAAAGGATTGTGCTTCATGCCCATTGAGCAAGCTCTTATGAACTCCGAGGTTAAACCTACTTGCGTGGTTCATGGACTAGGGCTCATACGTACCCATTTGGTTCTTATTTTCCTTGGTTCTTATTTGCTCGATCCTTCATTTGGCATTTGCGAAATCCTAAGGCCATAGAGTGACACTATTTGAAAAGGAGTGTTTGAGAGTTCCCTCTATATTCCAAGTGCAGTATTATTTGTGTGTTAGTGAGGGCACTTGGAAAATGGAGAAAATCCTTGACTCAGCAGACTTCTAGAAGTGACCGTATGTCCGGTCATTAGACCGTACAGTCCGGTCAGTGGCACTATGCACAGTGCCTAGGGGGAGTCTGGTCATCGAGACCGGATAGAACGGTCCTTGAGACTGTACCGTCCGGTCTGCACAATGACCAACAGACCCCAACCTAACCGGACAGTCCGATGTAGAGAGCGGACCGTCCGGTCAGTTCACTTGATCGCGTGAAGCAGCTCGATCTAAGCCGTTGATCCGTCCTTGAGTTGATCTCGACCGTCCGTTGTCTATTTGACCTAGGGCAAAATTGGTCAGAGGTTATTTAGTTTCTTCCTAGTTCGAGCCCAACACTGAGAACTCACCCACGCCTCGCGCCTCGTTGACGCCGTCGCCACTCCGCCGCCGTGCAGCTCCACCTAGCCGCGCCCGCTCTCGTTCCTCTATGCTCACCGTCGCTGCCCCACGCTGCTGTGTGACACCTCCAGTGCCGCCCGCCAAGCTCTCCCCCGCACACGCACATAGCCGAACTCCACCCCTCTGTCAGATTGCTAGTGTGAAAAGATTTCATCTTTCACTTCTCCCATTGTCGGCACCTCAAAATCCCATCTTTTGGGCGATCGGTCAAGTGTTTTCCTTCGGTCTTGACTTTGGACTCCCCTGGGTATTGCTACTATTCTCCCATTCATCGATGATGCCCTAATTCCGAGTAATTAGCTTAATTGATGCAATTAGATTAAACGCTCATGTTTAGTTGCATTAATTAGGTAATTTGGCTCAACCTAGTCTGCCTTTAATTCCATGATTATCTATTAATTGCATGTCTAGGGTTTGTCTTCTATTTATCTGCAGTTAGATTTATTGCTCATTATTTGACTGCACACTATATGACTCATACCAGCCACTCATAGTCGATGATTACTGTTGTTACTTTGCATATTTGCCTAGTGATCATGTCCTTCATTCGGTGACCATGGAGAGGACCAGGAGATGATGGGAGAAGGACTTGGAGACATGGAGGACCAGCAAGGACGTGGAAGCAAAGGTGGAGGCCCAACCAAAACCAACATCGAGTCTGTTTTGGGGCCTAGGACCAGTATGCACTAAAACGGATGCCCAGGACGCATACAGACTCGGATTTGGATGTTCTACATATGCACGAAAAGATAATAAGAATACCTTTCCAATGCCCGGTCTCATGTAAAAATTCATCCGGAGTCATCGGGAATCATCGAAACAACAGAGGGTCCAGAATCTGTTTCGGTGCCGCGTCACCTGTTTTTGGCCTTTGGGCTTTGGGCTTTGTATCTAGTTGAGCCCAATTAGGGGCGCATCCAGAGGGTCTTGCATGACTCTAGGGTCTTCATATATAGCCGCCACTGCACCATTAGGGTTCAGGTTTTTCTTAGATTATTCTGTTCATATCAGTTTCACGGTCAAAAGGGTTTCCGAGACCCCAACTTTATGAGATTCATAATACATCTGCAAATGTGTTGCATTCTTCTTTGTTCTTGCTTGTGTTCTTGATTCGCAGGCAGGGATTAGCCTTCTCTGTGAGGTCAATCATTTTAGGACGGTTAATAACCAGAGGAGACGTCGTGCTGCGATTGCGGGGTTTAGAATGTGCTGTTCTGAAGCCGGATCGATTTATGTGTCTCCTTCGACCAAATTAACTTATCCTGAACCTTTCGGAAGATCAGGAACCCTGTCCACATCAAGTAGTAATCAGAGCTTCAGGTGCACCGTCAGGTTCGCACTACCCTTAGTTAATTTTTTTGTGTTCATCCTATCGTCCACAGAAAAGCCCAAAACTTTTTCCGCCGCCCATAACCACGTGTTTAGCCTTTGCATATTTCAATTTTAGAGTCCATATGTTGAGTTTGTGCCCTAGTCTTGTTTAGTTGCTGGTTTAGTTTGTGTTTTTGTCATCAGTAGTGATTCCCTTGGAACCCTAGCCGCCATCCCCTTCACCATCCTCTGTTTTGTCGCCTTTGTGTGCTAGGGTTGATTGATTGACACACCTACCCTAATCCCACCCTAAACCCACCGTCAGCACCTCGGACCAATCCCCACAAATTTCACTTTCCGCTGCATCCACGCTGCCAAAAAAAAATCCTATCCGACTCCAAACCCGACCCTAAACCCGACTCGGGTTTCGCCTCAGGTTTCTTGAAAACCGATTCTGACCCCCCCCTTCGGTAAAACGGACATAACGTTTTGCTCGGTTGTCCATTTTGGCTGAACTTTTTACAGGAGATTCTTGACTCAAAGTTGGGCATACCCACACTAGTGTGGGTCAACTCAACTTTGAGTAAGGAATCTACTGTAAAAATTTCAGCCTAATCGGAGCAACGAGCGAAAAGTTATGCCTGTTTTACCGAAGGCAGGTCAAGATAGGGCTTGGAGGGGAGGGGGGGGGGGGTGAGTGGGGAACAGAAATGGAATCGGGTGGGATTTTTCTTTGGCAATGGATTGTTTGTGTGGTTTGTGGGTAACACGATGGTGAATCAAAGGGAAAATACGATGGTGATGGTGGTCGAAACGGATGGGGAAAAATGGTGGTGTGCAGCGGAGATCAAAACACAAACCGAATCGAAACACAAATTCAAACCAGCAATAGAACTCGACTAGGACACAAACTCAACACTACGGACTCTGAAATTAAATTATGCAAAGGCTAAACAATATCTGGGATGGTGGGGATTTTTTTTGTTGGCTTTTTTGTGGATTAAAGGTGATGAACACAAACAAATCTAAAGGGGGAAACATGATAATACCTCACAGGGAACCTAGGAATGTCATACCACTTGATGTAGATGAGGCCCGATCTTCCGAGAGGTAGGGGGTAAACTCGATTATACAGACTCGGCGACGAGGAGCCGGCTTGAATCAGACACGATCCAACCCCGCAACTGTTACACCAAGCACAACTCGATTGTTCCTGCAAGCGAATCGAGAACACAAGCAAGAAACGATAAACACGCAATCTGAAATTGCAAATATTGATAAAGCAAATTATGAAGGATAGGTTCAAGCTCTAAACACAAAAGGACTAATCGCCACAGTGGTGTAGAATAAGAACAGGGGCCCTAGATTACTGTAAAAGGACTTGTCACCACAGTTACAATGAATCAATCATGTTTCTCTCAAGAAAACTGAACTAAACAAAACCCGAGACTAAAAGACGATAGCTACTGAGTTTATGTAGGAACCAGGGGTGTCCTAGGGTTGGGGCGACCAGGGGGGGCGCCCACAACATGAGCTTAAGGCCCGACATGATACAAGGCCAAGTTGGCCCAAAATAGGTGGCACAACACCTTGTCGTGGCCACACAACATGACTCTCAAATATTCTAGACCTAGGACCAGAACCAAAATGATGGCATCGTCATCCACTTTCCAACGTATCAAAGAATGCCTCTTTGGACGTCGGATGTTTGAGATATCATCAAAACCGTGCAAAGGTGTCGGCTGAATCCGAGATGGACATGGCGACCGAGTTGGTGACGACTTGTAACTTGGGGAAGACCATCACGTGTGTGTATCCAGCTTGGTGATGTACTCATCACGGCACACAAGCTTCCTTCGAGAACCTTTCACCATATCACAAGAGGGTTCAGTAAGAAATGATAAATTGTAGCAGCAACAACAACAACTACAACAAAATAGATGAGATAACCAAGCATCACCAGCGATGATTAGTGCAGCATGCTGACGGCACTGGGAGCGGGAGCAAGGCGGGAGTTTAGCAGCAGGGAGCAGCAAAAGAAGATCCTAGTCCTCGACGGTAATCAAAATCAGCGGTGACAGCATGTCACGATCATCATGATAGAGCTCCTTGAGTACACAGCCTGCTCGGTCCTCACTGCCACAGGGTTCGATACCATGCCGGCCGTCTTGGTGTCCTCCTCCTTGTTGGCCACCTCCTCCAACTCGCACTACCAGCACTCCAGTAGTCAGCAGACCATCTTTGGCAAGCTCCCACGCTGCCGCGCGAGGAAGGCTTTGCCACCGTAGGCACCACAAAAGCTGCAGTCATGTTCTCATCTGGGTCGCACTACCGTCTTCGCGCAAATGAAGGCCTGGGCTTATCACTGCTGAATGTGTAGGTTTACTTAGCCTGGTGCAGCAACAGATGCGCCTTACCAGCTGACCCTACATCTACAACAGCGCAAAACATTATGGCAGCACGATGGCGTCCCAAGGAGGCGGCATGTCGGGGGTGGGGAGTATCTGCGGGCCGGCGGTGCGGCTGGACAGGAGAGGCGTGGTGGTGGAGGTTGGGTCGAGATTTTTTTGATGAAACGGTGGACACGGAGACTGTGTCCCACCTGTCGGTGCAAGGATTCAGAATAGGGATGACACACGACGATGACCGGACACCGCCAACTCCAATTTTTATGAGTAGCAAAGATGTTAGGATGGATTGCCTCTATTTGGACCTTGGTATATTATTAATTATATAGTTATGAACATGTTATCTCTTATACCGCTATCTTCCCTTAGGAGAACTATAAATGACAACCATTGGATTATCCCGATGGTGGAATGCTACAACGGTGTACTGTGTGCGATTGCGGATTTACCTAATTGATACTAAGGTACACTAATAGATTATTTCTGACATCGCTATCAGAGGTGATTTATTGTAAGGTTCATGACCATTGAGGTCACCCCAAGGTATGATGTTTTGGTGATGAATGACAAACATGAAATATGACTAATGTCTACATGAGTGTTGTCCGTGTAGGAAACCGTTCTACTCTATGATGATTGTTGACGGCGGCCTTGGCGATTGATGACAATGACCACAAGCATAGAGGCTTGATGAGCTTGATGGAGTCCAAGGGTTGATGAAGATTGATCAAAGCGGAGAACAAGTTGTGGCGCAAGTGTTTGGTACACTTGCCTAGTTGTTAGGGTTTTGAGTTCAGAGGAAAAACCGGACTATCAAGGGGGTCTAGGTCATTCTCTTAGGTCATGTCTAGTCGGTGATGTGCAAGGTTGCTCAGTGAAATCACATGCACTGGATAACAGTGGAGAAGCCAAGGAGCTGTTAGGAGAAGCCGGGAAATGTAGTCAAGCTAGGACGAGGAGTTTCAGCTTCGGAATGAAGTGACCTGACAGAGGGGTCAGTGGACACCGGACTGTACTATCACTATGTGGTTTTGACCGGAGGCTACAGCGAGGAAGCTATCAGTGTTGAGCCCTATAGAGACCGGACAGTCCGGTCACTATGGGCAATTCTAGGCAGTAAGGAAGCTACAACGCAAAATGTTTCTGGACTGGAGAGAGAAACAGATCGGACTGTACGGTTAGGTGATCGGACTATCCGGTCCGTATGAAGGAAACAACGGACAGAGAGCGGACAGAGAGCATCTGGTAGAGACCGGACTGTCCGGTCTGGACAGTGACCGGACTGTCCGGTCAGTACATCCAGAAGGCTGTTTCGTGGAGCAACGGCTGGTTTGAGGTTGGGAGCCTATATAACTTTATTGCTGGGGTCTTTGTGACCTCTCTTGGCTAGTGGAATACCTGAGAGCATTTGGTAAGGTCCAAGAGGAAAAGAGGAGAGCACTAGGAGGGGATATTGGATATCTTGAGAGTGCTAGTGAGAGTAACAAGGAGCGATCTTGCACATCTAAGGCTAGGGTGTCCTTGAGGGTGTGATCTAAGTTATTACTCTTGGTCTATGGTGAGACCTAGACCAGTTAGGTGTCGGTGATCAAGCCTATCATGATTGGTTGTGAAGGCCATCACACGTTTGTACACGGTTTGAGCCCGCCAGTGAAAGGGGCATCGCTAGTGAGCGCCCGTGCCGGCTCGGGGAGTTCGGCAAGTTCTTGAGAGAGGCAAGCTTGTGCTTTGTGCAGCGATGATGCACACCGTGTCTTCACTGGAGGAGTGATTGCGAACTCGTGGGTAAGAACTCCACTTGTTGGTGGGAGGGACCGGAACTCCGGCGGGAGTGGTCCAAGGAGGAGTAGGTGAAGGCGCCATCCTTCTAAGACCTCGGGAAAAAAATCATGAGCCATCTCTTACTCCACTCCTTACTTTGATGCATTACTTTCCGCATTTACATACCATGCTATTCATGCTTGTGTCCTTGCTTTGTTCTAGTTGATTATCTAGTAGACTTGCATGTTTAGGCTCCTTGCTTGCTAGTAGGGTCTAAGCTTCCACATTTGATGACTAGCATGAGTAGGAGTTGCATTGGTGTGCTTGATCACTAGGAGTGCATAGGAGTTGTTATTGACTTGTGTGATCCACTAGTATGCATAGGTTGTCTTCCCTTTCATAGGATCATCTTGTTAGTGTGATCACCACTAGAATTGTGTAGGAGTTGTTTTGAATTCTACCGGTGTTTAGTAATTGGCGAAATTGGTACATAGTGGTAGTTCCCGATTCACCCCCCCCCCCTCTCAGTCACTACGATCCTTTCAAGTGGTACCAGAGCCAAGTGCTCATCATAAGGCTTAACCACCTTGAGTAGTGACCGTATTGAGTTGGGATGTCATCCCATTCAGGACAGGGTCATGGCTCATGGAAGAATCACTTTAAAAGCTACCTAAATGCCATGATTCTGGATGAGTTGATGGACACTCTTGTGGACTTTACCAATACCATTACCAATAATCATGTGTATGATGATTGTGTGAATGTGCCTAGCTCTAGTGAGTGCCTAGATTATTCTAATGTTGACTTGATAGGTTGCTCTACTAGTATGCCTAATGTGATGATTGATAATGATGTGTCTCTTGATCTTGCTTGCTCCTCTAGCATGACTAGTGTTGATGATGATTGTGAGCCCTTAGTTGGTCTTGCTAGTAGTTCTCTTGTT
Source organism: Eleusine coracana subsp. coracana (assembly GCA_032690845.1). NCBI lineage: Eukaryota > Viridiplantae > Streptophyta > Magnoliopsida > Poales > Poaceae > Eleusine > Eleusine coracana. Next base: position 49,160,117 of record CM064430.1, read on the forward strand.
CAGGAGTTTATTGCTTTTCATGCTAATGACAATGAGGACTTACTTGACTCTCTTATTCGCTTGCGAGGTATTGTGGACAAGATTGCAGCAACTTCCTTCGAGCTCCTCAAGATTGTGATTGCCGAGAAGACCCTCTCCGTGCTACCGAGTAACAAGCTCTTCTATGTCACTCTTGACCTTTTCATAGAGAAGAGTCTCTCTGTCGAGGATGTGATCGAGCTGCTCTTCAAGGATGAGGAGATCACCGCGAGCATGGTAGGGGAGAAGTCATTCAAGACAAACAATAAAGCAACTTCAAGCAAAGGGAAAGAAGTAGCTTCGAGCTCAAACTTCTTTGATCCCTCCACAAGATTACCTTGCAACAACTTCTACAACCCCTTCAGAGCAAGACCTTCACCAAGTTCATCATTGAGCACATCGACGAGCTCTACCTGAAGTGCCATTCCAAGTTCTACTCCAAGCACTTTGGGTGGACCAAACATCGACATAGGGGGAGCACCGACAACAACGCTTGCTAGATCATTTGAGATGATCAATCTTGTGGCTTTGGCTCCAGCACCTCCACCTCCTCCACCACAAGATCAACATTGGCACATGCGTCAAGCTCGACAACTGGAGTATTTCTTTGAATTTGATGAAATCTTGAGAAACTCTAATGTTGATCTTTGTGAGACTTTCTTGAGGATTTATGATCTTGTGTGCAGGATAAACTCCTTCAGAGGCCTTCGGAAGATAACCTCAATTGAAGTAATTGATAAGCTCCTCCAACTAATCACAGCTCCTGAGAGGGGCTTTCTACTTGAGGAGGTTGTCAATCGAAGGCATGAGCTCTCAATTGAGAGGGCAATGGAGATGGTACTCGTGCTCCACTCACAAGTGGGACATGTGCTTGAGTGCGTCACTTGCCTCTATGATCCTTCCTATTACTACATTGACCTCGACAATGTGCACATGGGGGATGATCATGGACATTAGAGGTATCATGCTCCTCACTTTCCCATCAGGAAGAGACTTCGAGAAGGGATTTCAAGGATCCCTATAAATGAGGATGGTCTTATTGTTCAACGAGATGAGGTTGGTACTAGTCAATCTAGTAATGCTTTGGATACTAACCCTTCTTCCTCTAGTGCTTGTCTTATGGCTACCACCAGGGTCAACTACAAGAGTGGAGGTACTCATTGGATTCTTGACAGTGGGTGCACTCAACACATGATTGTGAAGCCAACCATGCTCACCACCATTGATGGAGATGAAGATAGTGAGAAGGTGACTTTCGGGGATAAATCAAAGGAGAGAGTAAGAGGCTCAGACAAGGTGGCCATTACAGAGGAACTCCATCTCTCCAAGGTCTTTCTTATGGAAACCCTCAACTTCAACCTTCTATCCATTGGTCAGTTATGTGACATGGGATTCAAGTGCACATTTGATGAGGACGCAACAACTATTGAGAATGTCAAGAAAGGGCTAGTGTTTCATGGAGTGAGGCATGGAAACTTGTATGTCACGGACTTCAAATCTAGCAACATGCCTCCAATCACTTGTCTCTTCACAAAATCAACCAAGTGATGGTTGTGGCATAGAAGATTAGCTCATGTTGGGATGAGTCAGCTCATGAAAGTGGTCAAGAGGAACTTAGTTGAAGGAATCAAGGATGCAACCTTTGAGAAGGACAAACTGTGCAGTGCCTATCAAGCAGGGAAGCAAGTTGCCTCTTCCTATCCCACCAAGTCATTCATGTCTGCATCTCGTCCTCTAGAGCTCTTGCACATGGACTTGTTTGGGCCAACACATTACAAGAGTCTAGGAGGCAATCTCTATTTCTTGGTAAATGTTGATGACTTCACGAGATACACTTTGTAACACCCATTTTAAGAAGCAAAACGGGTGCAGCCGTACGTGTACCCAGGATCAAGTTACACACACATACGGTACATCATCAATGGTCAATAGAATAATTATCCATATCCTTTAATTTTTACATCGTATCTTTATTACAAAAGTACCCATGGGTCTAGAAGAAAAGTACATTAATGCAGCAGAATTAAACTAGCGTAGACGTCCTAAACTCCACAGGCATCGACTGGTGGATCATCGCCTAGTACTCGCTTCCTTCATCTTCGTAGTGGCTCCAATCTTCTCCTTGGGCTGAATATCAACGTGGTATAGCAATGGTGAGTACATGTCATACTCAGCAAGTGGGGGAAAAGATGATATGGGGCTATAGTCAAGAAAAGGCTTTATAGAGTGGATTGCATGAGCTTTTACTTAACCTAAGCATCCTATTTACTACATGGGGTCATCCCAACCATGATTCCACAAGGTGCTATACTAACCAAGTCTCAATCCATCCCACCTTTCCAAACATACCAACCCATTCCCAACTAATCTTGTGAGAATTTTAGGCCGCTCTTGACCGTGAGCACGGCTATCATGATAGTTTGATACTCTGCAGAGTTTGTACCACTTTACCCACAAGTCATGATTCCCTTGGTGCCCGTGGACGCGACCCACATTACACATTTCCTTTGGTGTGTGGCAGGGTTTCACTACGAGGTTTTTCCAAAGGGTCTCCCAGTACATGTTAGCCACAAAGGTTCCACTCCCGTCCATAAGTGATAGCCCTTCAACAAGCAGCTCATCACCCCAGGAGCCCCCTCTAGAGCCTTACGGATACAAGGACAGTCCTCTTGACTTCCATTCCCCGCTTCACCAAATGTTGCACCAACATTGGGAGAACACCTAATTACTAGGCCAAGCCTTACCCATGTCGGTCTTGTGATGGCACTGTTTTCCTAGGTTGTCACTCCAAGAACCGGTTCCTAGGATCTACAACAAGCCTACCACCACAACCATGTGCCTACGGCACCACATCCTTTCCACCTGGCTTGCATAGATCCCTAAGCCATGTTGCTAAAAAAAAATTACCAAATAATTCCCACGTGACATTGTTCATTAATCAAAATTAATATCAACCCACATCCCATAAGCCATCTAAGCATTGTCTACCCACAATTCACCCATTGTTTCGAGGCGACAAGGAACAGGGTAAAACAATACTAGAAAAACCCTAACAATAGGTTCCCAATAAATTGACACAAGCATGCAATTCTATAGTAACATTTCAATAGGTGCAGTATGCATCAAGGACACTTGCCTTCGTTCTGCGTGGAAGGCTGCTCTAACCCTTCAAATTCCTGCTCTTGAAAGTCCTTGTAGGGCGGTCCTTGTGTATGTTCGCCTTTACGTAACAAAATACTGACACAAGCAAAACATACAAAAAAATCAATACACAAAATGCAACAGAGGAAAAACAACATGTAGATGGAATGAATGCAAAGGTTATGCTCCTATGAGAATTTTGGCGCAAGAATCACCTAATTTGGAGTTACGAGTAAAAAGTTATGCTAGTTTGAAGTTTTAGGGGCAAAAGGGTAAAAACGGGGGCTTTTAAGGACCTATTTGTAATTTTATAAAATTATAGGGACTAAAGTGTAAATTATTAGGACTAAAAAATAATTACTAAAAAGTATAAGGTTGTTTTTGCAAAATTTTAGAAGTTAAACATAATTAATAATAAGTGTAGGGGGTTAAGTGTAAAAAGACAGGGCCAAATTATAATTAAAATTAACTATAGGGATGTTTCTGTAAATTTTTAGGGCTAAAATAATATTTATACAAATAATAAGGATTAAAGTATAATTTAAAATAATTCTAGGGACTAAAACATAATTAAAATTAGTCTAGGGGTGTTTTTGTAAAATTACAAGGTCAAGATAATAATTCGAATAATGTAGGGGTGTTTCTGTTAAGTTAAAGTGCTAAAAATTAATTTTATAAAAATATTTGGGCTTAAATACAATTTTCTACAGTTCTGGACAAAAATAGGGGCATAAATCTAATTTATTCTAAACGCAGGGGCCTAATTGCTAAAACTGCTAACAATATCCGGGGAATTATTGAATTAAATTTTAAACTAAAAATCCGTGGACCAGGTCCACGGCTCGGTGGACTGGCGTTGACCGAAGGGTCCACGGGTCCATGGTGGACCAGGGGGAATACCCCTTCGTCCTTCTAATCTGGGCCCTAGATTTTAAAACGGACGGCATCGGGGGGTCTGAATATGGGCGGCGGTCCGCGGCGGCTATGCGGCGGCGGGGCTCGCTGGAGATCGACCGGAACGGTGCTCCGGTCAGCCATTCCTCGCCACGAGGGTTCCGGGAGAGAGAGAGGGGAGGGAGGCGATGCTCACCGACAGGTCACGCGGGTGCAGGGGAGGCCGCGAGGCGGTCGGCGGTGGAGGGAGGCGTCGGCGGCGGTCGGTGTTCGGCGGGGAGGTGGCTCCGGTGGTCGCGATCGAGCAGGAAGGAGTGGGGGAGAGGCGGCGGGAACGTGCGGTGCTGGAGGGGGGTTTTATAGGCGCGGAGGGGCCTCGGAGGCGAGCGGCCGAGCTCTATGGCCATTAATGGCTGGCGGCGGCCGTTTGAGCGCGGTACGCGCGCTAATGCGCGTTTAAAGCACGGTGAGTGGGGGGAAGAAGGGGAGCGGGAGGGTGCGGCGTGCGCGGGGCGGTTTTCGTGAGCCAGGGAGGACGGGGGAGGGAGATCGACGGGTCGGGCTCGGTGGCCGGCGGCGGGGAGAGAGAGAGGCGGGAGGAGGAAGTCGGCCGAGTGGGGCTGGGCCACGGGGAGCTGGGCCGGGATGGGGGAGGAGAAGGAAAGGAGGGGGAGGCGGCTGGCCGGCTGGGCCGAAAGGAGGAGGTGGGGGAAAGCGAGTTGGGCGAGGGGGGAAGGGCTGGCCCAAGAGCAGAAAAGAATCCCTTTATTCTTTTCTTTCTAAATCCTTTCCTTTCTAATTCCTATTCTATTATTCCTAGTAATTAATTAATAAATAAACTAAATGCATGATGCAATTAAAAATCTATATGAACATGTCATGCTATGCAAATGCAACAATTAATTTAATTTATTATAAAAACAATTTGTCCTAGGTTATTTAATTAAACTCCTAAATGCTAATAGTTGGCATTTTTAGAATTTACAAAAGTAGGGTGTTACAAACCTACCCCCCTTACAATGAATCTCGCCCTCGAGATTCAGAAAGATCGGTGAAGAGGTGGGGAAACTCGGCTTTTAATTCTTCTTCACGCTCCCAGGTGGCTTCTTCTTCGCTGTGATGGTTCCATAGCACTTTGGACATTCGGATCACCTTGTTTCTTGTAACTCTCTCAATGACTTCTAAGATCTTGACTGGTTGTTCCGTATATGTGAGGTCTTTCCGAAGGTCTATTTCATCAACAGGGAGTTGTTCTTCAGGCACTCTTAAGCACTTCTTTAATTGGGACACATGGAACACGACATGCACATCCGTGAGATACGAGGGTAGCTCCAACTGATATGCAACTTCTCTTCTATCGAGGATATTGAAAGGGACGATGTAACGTGGTGCTAACTTCCCTTTGACTTTGAAGCGTCTAACACCCCTCATGGGGTAATCCAACTATGAAGTCCATATCGACTTGTTCCCATTTCCACTCAGGAATCTTTAGAGGTTGAAGCAATCCGGCGGGTCATTGGTGTTCTGCCTTGACATGTTGACATGTGTCACATACCGCAACATACTCTGCGACATCGCGCTTCATGCCATGCCACCAATAACGAGTCTTCAAGTCTTGATACATCTTAGTACTTCCTGGATGAATGGAGTATGCAAAATCGTGTGCTTCCCATAGGATTATGTCACGAAGGAGCTTCTTGTCTGGCACACATATTCATTTACCTATCCATATAGTACCCTTCTCATCTTCTGTGAAGTCGGTAGCTTTTCCTTCCTTAATGAGCTTTCTGATCTCACTTAGCTTCTCATCTTCTAGCTGTCCCTTGCGAATTTCTTCGTCGAGAGTTGGTTCCACTTCCATTGCAACGGTCTCTAACTCATTCACAAACCCAAGGTTCAGTCGCTCAAACTCCTTGTAGAGCTCTGCCGGTAGCCTTTCCACGATTAACTGACTGCAATAGGTCTTTCCACTCAGGGCATCCGCAAAAACATTCGCCTTCCCTGGATGATAGTTAATACCCACATTATAGTCCTTAATCAACTCTAACCAACGTCGTTGTCTTAAGTTCAACTCCGTCTGAGTGAATATGTACTTGAGACTCTTGTGATCCATATAGATCTCACAACGATGACCTAGAATGTAGTGCCTCCAAATCTTCAGAGCATGTACCACTGCCGCTAATTCCAAATTGTGTGTTGGGTACTTCTCTTCATGCTTCCATAATTGCCTAGAGGCATATGCCACAACATGACCTTCCTGCATGAGCACACATCCTAGTCCTTGCCTGGATGCGTCATAGTATATGTCGAAACTCTTACTGATGTCAGGTAAGATTAAGACAGGGGCTGACGTTAATCTCTTCTTCAATTCTTCAAATCTGGCTTGGCAACACGGAGTCCACTCGAAACTCTTGTCCTTCCCTAACAATGTCGTCATTGGCTTTGCTATCTTGGAGAAGTCCTTTATGAATCGCCGATAGTATGCGGCTAATCCAAGAAAACTTCTAATCTCCTTTACTGTCTGTGGTGGTTTCCAGTCTAGAACGTCCTTTACCTTGCCTGGATCGACTGACACTCCTCCAGCAGAGATCACATGACCGAGAAATGCTACCTCCTTCAGCCAGAATTCACACTTACTCAATTTGGCATACAACTGGTGTTCATGTAGCTTCTCTAGAACTAGCCTAAGGTGTTCCTCATGCTCTTCTTCATTCTTTGAAAACACCAAGATGTCGTCAATGAAAACCACAACAAACTTATCCAAGTATTCCATGAACACCTTGTTCATAAGATACATGAAGTAGGCCGGTGCATTGGTCAACCCAAATGACATTACTGTATACTCATATAACCCATATCTTGTTCGGAAAGCCGTCTTGGGTATGTCTGATGGTCAGATCTTCAAATGGTGATACTCGGATCGTAGATCAATCTTGGAGAATACACAAGCTCCTTTCATCTGATCGAACAAGTCTTCAATCCGTGGTAGTGGATACTTATTATTGATAGTCACATCATTAAGAGAACGATAGTCCACATACATCCTCTGAGTCTTATCCTTCTTCTCGACAAAGAGTACTGGAGCTCCCCAAAGTGAAGAACTAGGGCGAATGAAACCTTTCTCTAGCATCTCATGTAATTGCTTCTTTAGTTCTACCAACTCATTAACTGGCATCCTATAGGGCCTCTTAGATATAGGAGCAGTTCCTGGTATTAAGTCGATAACAAACTCTATGTCACAGTCTGGTGGCATACCTGGAAGTTCTTCAGGAAAGACATCAGGGAAATCACAAACCACTCGTATCTCTTCTATGGGTGTGCCGGTGGTTTGGTTTAGTATGACCTCCTTGGCAGTAGAGTTGGCTGCTACGAACTCAACCTTGGTACCCTCTGCACTAGTCAGCTGTACCGACTGCTTGGCGCACTGTATCACTCCATCATACTTGCGTAACCAATCCATTCCAAGTATTATATCTATCCCCTTGGAGTCTTGGATTATGAGATTAGCTGAGAAGTCTACCCCCCTTATTTTAAGGGCGACCTTTGGGCATATTTGATTGGTTCTCATTTCTCCACCAGGAGAGCTAACTAGCATGGTATGCTTCATAAGAGCAATCAGTAGGTTGTGCTTTGCCACATATGTGGATGTTATGAATGAATGTGATGCTCCCAAATCAAACAAAATGGTTGCAGGTTGAGAGTTAGCTAAGAACAAACCGAGCACCACATCTGTAGCTTGCTCAGCTTTCTCAGTAGTGACAGGATTGACACGCCCTCGAGCATAGTTCTGCTGTCCTCGATTGCCTGGGAGCATGTTGGTTGGGGCTTGCCTTGGTGTGTTGTTCCATTGAGGACACTGTCACATGAAGTGACCTTCCTGTCCGCAGTGATAACATCCGCGCTTCACACCATTAGTGTTTCAAGAGGTAGGGTGGTTCTAGTTTTGTGGAGCTGTTGGGCTATGGGGCGGGGTGCTTGCTGATAGATGGGGCGAGGTGCCTGCTACTGGTTAGGGCGAGGTGCCTGGTAGTTGGAGCGTTGCATTGGAAATTTGGGGCGTGGAGCTTGCATGGGTGGCCTGACAGTGTTGGGAGCACGATAGTATGGGTTGGGAGATGGCATCATGCGGGGGCGAGTGTTACTACCAGATGATTGTCCTTGGAATGGCATCTTCCTCTTGCCTTCCCTCTCAATCTCATTGCGCTTGTTCTCCACAACAATGGCCTTGTCCACCAGTTTTTGGAAGTTTACATAGTCATTGTTTATCAACTGAAACTGGATGTCATTCTGCAATCCCCTCATAAACATATATTGCTTCTTCCCATCGGTGTTCACATCCTCAGGAGCATACCTGGACAGCTAGATGAACCTATTCAGGTATTCACTTACTGACATGTTCCATTGTCTCAGGTCTTGAAATTCTTATCTTTTCAACAACTTAATGCCCATAGGAACATAGTGGGAGCAGAAATTATCCTTGAACTCAATCCAAGTGATGCTTTCCACATCAGCATGAGCATTACAATACGCTTCCCACCAGTCTGTGGCTACACCATATAGCTGATGAGCTGCAAAGAGAACCTTCTCTCGATCATTGCATTGAGCGATCATCAACTTCTTCTCGATTGCCTTGAGCCAATCATCCGCTTCCATCGGATCCTTGGATTGGGAAAAGGTAGGTGGCCTAGTCCTTAGGAACTCCCCCAATCTAATCTGGGGTGGAAGTGGAGGTGGAGGTGGAGGTGCATTGTGGTTCCGCTGGTTGTTGTGGTTCCTTTGTATAGCACCCAAAGTTTGGATCATTATCTGCATGATCTGAGTCTGCATGGCCAAGAATTGCTCAAGGTTCGAAGCATTATTGCCATCCTCGTTGTTCTGATTGCTACCTCCAGCATGGCCTATAGTGCGAACCATCTGATAGAATAGGTGGTGGAGGTAGTGTGAGACGAGGTGTGGTAATAATGAAAAGAAAGATCCCCATCTAAATGCATCAAGGAATGATAAGTAAAAGATAGTTTATTTAATGAGCAACCAAACGATGAGGTTGTGGAAAAGGTGCCGAGGCATCCCACAACTCACATCAAGCACACTTATTTAACCAAGCCACAGAGTTCATTACATCACACCATGAAAGTAAATCGATCTAAGCGTTTGATTATTACAATCTTTATTCATGGTTAAGGGAATCTCCTAGGCACGGGAGTTGACTTCGTTGGAGACCGAAGGTAGGGAACTTGCGCGCTTCGGGGAGTTTGTAGTCCAAGTGCGGATACCAGAGGAGTAGAGGTCACTCTGCTCGCCCATCTTGACTCACTGGTCGTGCTTTATGTAATCCTCAGTATCACGCAGCCTCTTCCGAAGAGTGTGGTTCTCCCTCTGTAGTGCTTCCATAGCGCGGCTTAAGTCCATCGTGACTCCCTGAGTCTCGTCCATCTCCCTGGTGCTCACATACCATTATGTAGGAGCGATGGTGTACTTCTCCGTGCCTGGCTTCCGACAGGGAATGTGGGCAAAACTTGTCTTTACTATTCCATGGCGGTGAGTGTAGCAGAGACTAGTGAGAGCCCTCCAAGCAGCATCGTCCACTACGCCCCACGAGTAACCCTAGGGGTGCGGCCACGGTGAGTAGATATGACGCGATCGCCATCATAGATGTTGACCTCCGCTGTCCATTCCTCACGAAAAGGACGATCCACTTTCTTGATGAAGTACTGAGGCCTGTTGGTGATGCCAATCTTCTCAAGTAGCTTCCGCAGAGTCTTGGAGAAGTACTTCTCAGCCATACGGACGGCTAGGTCTTCATCCTCCTCTGAGTCATCACCATCTTTAGGATCTTCAGGGTCCTCAGGCTCTTCTGGGTCTTCTTCCCCTTGTGGTTCCTCAGGGTCCTCTTCTTGCTCATATTCTTCTGGTTCTTCTTCTTCTTCAGGTTCCTTGGGATCTTCATGTGGTCCCTCTGGAAGCTTCTCGTCCATCACTGGGGTCTTCTCGTGTTCAGGTTGATTTACTTCTTCACTTTCTTCCTTCCGAACACGCCTAGGGGCAAGGAGTCCACAGTGGCGTCCAGTCGTAACCTTACAAGCGGTCTGCTTGGTGCGGGCCATCTACATTTTAAAATCACAAGGCATGTATAAGCAATGGTTAAAGAAATCTGAAATTTAATAAAAGCAACAAAATAAGAAAACGACAAGGATTAATATTTTGTTAAAATAGTTTGTATTGATGTAAGACAAAATAAGGTCCTTAAATGCGTCCATGGCTAACTAGGCTGACGTCCTGCAGTCGATATGGCTCTGATACCACTTCTGTAACACCCATTTTAAGAAGCAAAATGGGTGCAGCCGTACGTGTGCCTAGGATCAAGTTACACACACATACGGTACATCATCAATGGTAAATAGAATAATTATCCATATCCTTTAATTATTACATCGTATCTTTATTGCAAAAGGACCCGTGGGTCTAGAAGAAAAGTACATCAATGCAGCGGAATTAAACTAGCATAGACGTCCTAAACTCCACAGGCATCGACTGGAGGATCATCGCCTAGTACTCGCTTCCTTCATCTTCGTAGTGGCTCCAATCTTCTCCTTGGGCTGAATATCAACGTGGTATAGCAAGGGTGAGTACATGTCATACTCAGGAAGTGGGGGAAAAGATGATATGGGGCTATAGTCAAGAAAAGGCTTTATAGAGTGGGTTGCATGAGCTTTTACTTAACCTAAGCATCCTATTTACTACGTGGGGTCATCCCAACCATGATTCCACAAGGTGCTATACTAACCAAGTCTCAATCCATCCCACCTTTCCAACCATACCAACCCATTCCCAACTAATCTTGTGAGAATTTTAGGCCGCTCTTGACCGTGAGCACGGCTATCATGATAGTTTGATACTCTGCAGAGTTTGTACCACTTTACCCACAAGTCATGATTCCCTTAGTGCCCGTGGACGCGACCCACATTACACATTTCCTTTGGTGTGTGGCAGGGTTTCACTACGAGGTTTTAAGGACCTATTTGTAATCTTATAAAATTACAGGGACTAAAGTGTAAATTATTAGGACTAAAAAATAATTACTAAAAAGTATAAGGTTGTTTTTGCAAAATTTTAGAACTTAAACATAATTAATAATAAGTGTAGGGGGTTAACTGTAAAAAGACAGGACCAAATTATAATTAAAATTAATTACGGGGATGTTTCTGTAAATTTTTAGGGCTAAAATAATATTTATACAAATAATAAAGATTAATGTATAATTTAAAATAATTCTAGGGATTAAAACATAATTAAAATCAGTCTAGGGGTGTTTTTGTATAATTACAAGGTCGAAATAATAATTCTAATAATGTAGGGGTGTTTCTGTTAAGTTAAAGTGCTAAAAATTAATTTTATAAAAATATTTGGGCTTAAATACAATTTTCTACAGTTTTGGACAAAAACAGGGGCATAAATCTAATTTATTCTAAATGCAGGGGCCTAATTGCAAAAACTGCTAACAATATCCCAGGAATTATTGAATTAAATTTTAAACTAAAATCCGTGGACCAGGTCCACGGCTCTGTGGACTGGCGTTGACCAAAGGGTCCACGGTTCCATGGTGGACCAGGGGGAATACCCCTTCGTCCTTCTAATCTGGGCCCTAGATTTTAAAACGGACGGCATCGGGGGGTCTGGATGTGGGCGGTGGCCGGCGGCGGCTATGCGGCGGCGGCGGCGGCGGGGCTCACCGGAGATCGGCCGGAACGGCGCTCAGGTCGGCCATTCCTCGCCGTGAGGGTTCCAAGAGAGAGAGAGGGGAGGGAGGCGATGCTCACAGACAGGTCACGCGGGTGCGGGTTAGGCCGGGAGGCGGTCGGTGGTGGAGGGAGGCGTCAGCGGTGGTCGGCGTTCGGCGGGGAGGTGGCTCCGGTGGTCGCGATCGAGCGAGGAGGTGTAAGGGAGAGGCGGCGGGAACGTGCGGTGTCGGAGGGGGGTTTTATAGGCGCGGAGGGGCCTCGGAGGCAAGCGGCCGAGCTCTATGGCCATTAATGGCCGGCGGCAGCCGTTTGAGCATGGTACGCACGCTAATGCGCGTTTAAAGCCTGGTGAGTGGGAGGAAGAAGGGGAGCGGGAGGGTGCGGCGTGCGCGGGGCGGTTTTCGGGAGCCGGGGAGGCCGGGGGAGGGAGATCGACGGGTCGGGCTCGGTGGCTGGCGGCAGGGAGAGAGAGAGGCGGGAGAGGAAGACGGCTGGGTGGGGCTGGGCCACGTGGAGCTGGGCCGGGATGGGGTGGAGAATGAAAGGTGGGGGAGGCGGCCTGGCCGGCTAGGCCGAAAGGAGGAGGTGGGGGAAAGCGAGTTGGGCCAGGGGGGGGGGGGGGAAGAGCTAGCCCAAGAGCAGAAAAGAATCCCTTTATTCTTTTCTTTCTAAATCCTTTCCTTTCTAAGTCCTATTCTATTATTCCTAGTAATTAATTAATAAATAAACTAAATGCGTGATGCAATTAAAAATCTATATGAACATGTCATGCTATGCAAATGCAACAATTAATTTAATTTATTATAAAAATAATTTGTCCTATGTTATTTAATTAAACTCCTAAATGCTAATAGTTGGCATTTTTAGAATTTATAAAAGTAGGGTGTTACACACTTGGACCTTCTTTCTTGTGGACAAGTCTCAAGCAAGTGATATCTTCAGAAAGTTTGCTAGGAGGGCAAAGAATTAATTCAAGGCTAGGATTGTGAAGATAAGAAGTGACAATGGGACAGAGTTCAAGAACACAACAGTGGAGGAATATTGTGACAAGAAAGGCATCAAGCATGAATTCTCCGCTATATATACTCCCGAACAAAATGGAGTAGTGGAGAGGAAGAACAAGACACTCATCACTCTTGGTCGTGCTATGCTAGATGAGTATGGGACTCATGGGAGATTTTGGGCTGAAGCGATTAACACAGCTTGCTACACTTCCAACCATGTGTACCTTCACTGATTGTTGAAGAAGACTCCATATGAGCTATTGGTTGGACGGAAACCAAATGTTTCCTATTTTTGGGTTTTTGGCTGCACTTGTTACATCCTCAAGAAGAGAAGGAAGCCCAAGAAGTTTGAGAACAGAACGGATGAAGGCATACTTGTTGGATACTCTGGAACCTCTAAAGCATATTGGATCTACAACTCAGCTACAGGTTGTGTGTAGGAAACCTATGACGAGCAATTTGATGAGTCAAATGGTTCTCAAAAGGGAGATGAATTTCTTGAAGTTAATATTGGTGATGAACCTATGAGGGAGGCTATGAGAAGAATGCCCGTGGGCGAGATTTTACCCCATGAGGTCATTGATGATAATATTGGTGAACCCTCCACTCCACCACCTCAAGCAACCACATCCTCCGAGGTGCAAGAACCAAACCAAAATGCCACAAACACACCCACTAGCTCCTCCCAAGATTCATTAAGAGTTCACCCACCAAATGATGAGGAAACCCATGAGAGAAGTGAATCACAAACCTCCCCACATTCTTCACCACAAGCCACTTCTCCTAGCTCTTCACAAGATACCCATCCATCCACCTCAAGCTCCAAGTCCAAAACAAGAAAGCATAAGAGTAACTCTCCCACCTCACTTAGAATCCAAGACACTCATATATCAAGAGAGCAAGCAACCCAAGATGCACAAGATACATCACCTAGACCTCCCCCCACTCAACAAGAACATCATCCTAGACCCAAAGCCATAATCAAGGATCACTCTTGTGGCTCGATCATTGGCAGCCCATCTCAAGGAGTGAGAACAAGGAGAAATCAATACAAGCCCAACTATGTGAATGAAGTAGTTGATAAAGGAAGTGATGAGGAGGCAAATGTTGCAATTGAGAACTTCTCTTTTGTCTCCATGATTGAGCTCACAACAATTAAAGAAGCAATGAATGATCACAAGTGGGTTATTGCTATGCAAGAGGAATTGAACAACTTTCAAAGATGCAAGGTATGGAAGTTGGTAGAGAGGCCCAATAATCATAATGTGGTTGGCACCAAGTGGATCTTCAAGAACAAACAAGATGAGAAAGGAGCCATTGTCGAGAACAAGGCTCACCTAGTGGTAAAGGGATATTCTCAAGTGGCGGGCATTGACTTTGAAGAAACATTTGCTCCATTGGCTCGTCTCGAGGCTATTCGGATTTTGCTTGCTTATGCTTCATACAATGACTTCAAGCTCTATCAAATGGATGTGAAGAGTGCCTTCTTGAATGGAGAGATCAATGATAAAGTCTATGTTGAACAACTTTCAGGGTTTTAGGATCCTAAGCATCCTAGACATGTGTACAAGTTGAAAAAAGCTCTCTATGGCCTCAAGCAAGCTCCTAGAGCACGGTATGAACACTTGAGGAACTTCCTTCTCAAGAATGGATTCACCATTGGAAGCATTCATAGCACCTTGTTAACAAGGCATGTTGGGAAGGATCTCTTTGTGTGCCAAATCTATGTGGATGATATCATATATGGGTTAACTAATGAGAAGTTCAATAAGGAGTTCCGGGAAATGATGGCAAGAGAGTTTCAAATGTTCCTTGGTTTTCAAGTGAAGCAATTGAGGGAAGGTAAGTTCATCTATCAAGAAAAATACACCAAGGATCTTCTCAAGAGGTTCAATATGGAAAATAGCAAGCCCTTGCACACTCCTATGGCAACAAGCAAACCCTTGGATATGGATGAAAAGGGAAAACCGGTGAACCCTAAGCCCTATAGATCTATGATTGGTTCTTTGCTCTATCTCACCGCTTCAAGACCGGACATCATGTTTAGTGTGTGCTTGTGTGCACGCTACCAAGCAAATCCAAAAGAGTCACATTTGAAGGCCATGAAGAGGATAATGAGATACCTCAAGTACACACCTACCATGGGCCTATGGTATCCTAGAGGAACAAACTTTGAGTTGCTTGGGTATTCAGATTCGGACTTCGCGGGTTGCAAAGTGAATAGGAAGAGCATATCGGGAGGTTGCCAATTTCATGAAAGATCTGTAGTATCTTGGAGATCAAAGAAGAAAAACTCCGTAGCTCTATCTACCGCCGAAGCGGAATACATGGTGGCGGGAGCATGTTGTGCCTAACTTCTCTACATGAGGCAAACACTCTTGGATTATGGAATCAACTTCACTCAAATGCCACTCTATTGTGATAGTGAAGCGGCAATCAAGATGGCACTCAAAACCAGGGATCATGGTAATGCAAAGCACATTCAAGTGAAACATCATTTCATTCGAGATCATGTTGAGAAGAAGGACATAGACTTGGTGCATGTGCACACTCATGAACAATTGGCGGATATCTTCCCAAAGCCTCTTGATGAGAAGACCTTCAACAAGCTAAGGGGAGAACTCAACGTTCTCGACCTCTCCAACTTCACTTGAGTAATCCTAAAGCTTGTCCTTTGTAAATATGTATAGTGTTTGTTGTTTGTGTCTTTGTTTGTGCTTGTTTCTCTTCTTTTGTAGGTTAACTTCGGACCTTCTTGAGATAGCAATGGACATGGGTTAAGCTTGGGAAAGTGGTTCATGGTGCACCCAAGGCTTTGAAGAATGGTTCATCATGAGCAAGCTTGAGAAGGGAACAACTCGTTGTTGACACTTTGGTTTATAGTGGTTCTCTCTTTTTCTTTAGCATCACATCATGCATTTGTATACATGTTGCATTTGCATTATTTGCATTCATGCATTCTTGCATTGTGATATCTTACATGCTTCCAAGCATGTTTCTAGGGGAAGTTGCTTATTTACAATCTAAGTATATGACCCTCTAGATGATCACATAGTGATCTTTGTGCTTCATGCCCATTGAGTCAAGTTTGACCGAGCTCCGAGGAAAAATCTACTTGCGCGGCTCAAAGACTAGTGGCTCATACATTCCCACCCTACTAATGACTAGCCATCGCTTTCTTGAAGAAATTTGTTATTGAGTCATGTGTATAGGGGAGCTACGGTAGCATACCATAGCGGCCAAGGAGGAGCACCGTGAAAGGGGGAGTTATCCTAACTCTTGCCAAATATCTCTTGCCTCTTGGTTCCATTATGTTTTTGGCATGGTTTTTGGTGATAGGTGATAAAGGGGGAGAACGAACATGAAGATCCAAAAGCCAATCTTAAGTGAGGAGAAGAACATGAAGATCTAAAAGCCAAGCTTATGTTGAGAACACAAAAGGGGAGATGATCAAGACAATGGTGCATGTTCACTTGAGTACTCATGAAGAACATATCAAGATGAACATCTACACCAACATGGAGAAGAACAATGACGGTGCATGTCTACGTCGACAATGTACATCTACACTGACATGAGCATCTAGGTCTTTGGTGCGTGTCTACCTCAACAAGTTTATCAACCACGACACCAATACGGGTGCAAAATTCAGCTCAAGATTGACATCCAAGTGCGCTACGTGAGCGAGTAGTTCTCCCTCAACATCTAGCATATTTTGAGGGGGAGACTACTTCCAAGGTAAGGACCAAGGTATGCTTTCCATTCCTTTCTTTTCCTTTGGTTCTTTCTTGCTCGTCCGTTTTGGATCATCACAAGTAGTGGTTGTCATCCATCACCAAAAAGGGGGAGATTGTAAGTGTCACACCCGGTTCCAACGACCGAAACCGAATGCATCTGTATGCGTGCCCAGGAACAAGTTTTCACGCACACGGGACAATTACTATGATAAAAGAACAATATCTTTATTAAATCAATAATATTATTACAAGGGTGACTTGTAGGTCAAAAGAAAAAGATTACATTACAGCGGAAGACCGCATGCCTAAAGCACTTCTCCATTGTCTTCATTGTTGTACCATCCTTCTCCTGTAGCTGAGCAGCAATGTGGTATATAGCAAGGGTAAGTACGTGTCGTACTCAGCAGGTGGGGGAAAAGATGACATGAGGCTAAGACAAGGAAGGCTTTAAGGGGTTCATTGCATGAGCTTTTAATTTCCTATGCATCCTAATTACTAAGTTGGGTCATCCCAACCCTCAATCCATAGGGTATTATCCAAACCAATCCCATCCATCATCCAACCATTCCCGACCATTCCAAACATTCCAAACCATGACCCGTAACCAACTAATCTTGTGAGGATTCCAGCCCGCTCTTGACCGTGAGCACGGCTATCATGATAGTTTCATATTCTGCAGAGTATGTACCACATTACCCACAAGTCGTGATTTCGTCCCTTGTTGCCAGGTGGACTAGAGTCTCCATGTTGCCATGCCGGCCAAGCACTAGCACACTTCCTTAGGTGTGCGGCCAGGAGATCACTACGAGGCTTTTCCAAAGGTCTCCCAGTACATGCTAGCCACTAAGGTTCCACTCCCGTCCATAAGTGATAGCCAATCAACAAGCAGCTCATCACCCCAGGAGCCCCCTCTTGAGCCATTCGGATACAAGGACAGTCCTCTTGACTTCCATTTCCCGCTTCACCAAAATGTTGCACCTACACTGGGAGAACTTCTAATTAATCAGCCAAGCTGTTCCATAGCAGCCTTGTGATGGCACTGTTGTCCTGGGTTACCGCTCCAAGAACCGAGTCCTAGGATCTACAACAAGCCTACCACCACCAACCATGTGCCCACGGCACCACATCCATTCCATCCGGCTTACATAGATCCCTAAGTCCATGTTGCTAACAGAAATTACCATTCCACTCATGAAGTGATATAGTTCATTAATCAAGATTAATATTAACCCAATATCCCACAAGCAACCTAAGCATTATCTACCCACAACAAACCAACCAACTACTTCAAGGCGACAAGGGAAAGGATAAAGCAATACTAGGAAAACCCTAACAATAGGTACTCATTCAATTGACACAAGCATGCATTTCTATAATAAATGTTATAATAGGTACAAGATGCATCAAGGACACTTGCCTGGAAATAGGGGTTGCTGCTCAGGTCTTCAAGTCATGCTCTTGCGATTCCAGAAACAACCCGTTCTCTAATTAATGTCACATAGGCACGACATGCACACAACCATATAAACAAACTAAGAAACAGTACATCAAACAACAATAAATACTTTAAAATCAATCTCAAAAGATAGTACACATTTCTACGATCGCGTGAGCGCAAGAATCATCTAAATTGAATTTACGAGTAAGAAGTTATAAAGGTTTGAAGGTACAGGGTTAAAATAGTAATGTTAGCAAATTACTGTAAGACAGCATAAATAAATAATATTCATCATTATGATCGTGTTGGCATAAAAATTACTTAAATCCGGGTTACGGTTGAAAAGTTATGAATGTTTGAGGTTTTAGGGCTAAAATAGTAAAAACAGATAGGTTTAGGGACCTAAAAGTAATTTTAGAAAAGTATAGGGACTAAACTATAAAATAACAGGGTAGAAATATAGGTTATGAAAAGTTTAGGGACTAAAATATAATTTATAATAAGCTCAGGGGCTAAAGTGTTAAAAGATAGGACTAAAATATAATTAAAAATAAAAGGCAAGGGTGTTTTTGTAAAATTACATGGACAAAATAATAATTTTAATAAAGTATAGGGGTGTTTCTATTAAAATACAGTGCTAAAATAATTATTATGAAGTTTAGGGGCTTAAAAATAATTTTCTAAAGGTTCTGTACAAAAATAGGGGCATAAATCTAATTTAAATAATGCATAAGGACCTAAATGCAAAAAGCTAACATTATCTAGGAATTAAACGAATTAATTTAAAACAAAAGGTCATGGACCGGGTCTGTGGACCCGTGGTCCACTGGTCCACCGTGGACCAACTTCATACCCCTTCGGGGGATCTAATCCTGGCCATTGATCAAGGGATCGATGACCAGGAGGGGTTCCGGCGGGGTGGTGGTTGTCGGCGGCCACTACAGGCGGCGGCGCGGTGGCAGAGCTCACCGGAGTTGGCCGAATCAGCGCTCCAGCGGCTGGATAGAGGCGCGGAGGGGTCCAGGAGGGAGAGTGGGACGCGGCAAGCTCACCAGAAGGGTCGCGCAGAGGAGTTTGGGGGCGAGAAGGGGCTCGCGACGGCGAGACGGCGGCGGCGATGTTCGGCGGCTCCAGGGAGGCGGCTCGTGGCTTCATTCTTGGCACGGGGAGATCCGGCGAGCGTGGCTTCAACTGGGCAACCTCGGTGGCGGGTCGATGGGGCTCGTGACGGCGTCCTCGCTCGTCGGCGTGGAGCTTGCCGAGCTCCCATGGTAGGGCGGCGACGCGGGCGGAGCACGACTCCGGAGGCAGCGGCGACAAGGGAGGTCGAAGGGGGGCGGCAGGGCATGTCCCGCCCATTTATAGGGGCGCGGTGCCCTAGGATGGATGCGGCATGGACATCGAGGGGCGGCAGCGACGCTGGGCTCGTGGCTAGGGTTCGCGAAGGGGCTTCGCGGGGTGGGCCGGGGCGCGCGCGGGGTGGGGCAAGCGGGCGAGGCGGGGCGCGGCTGGGCTGGGGTAGGCTGGGAAGAGGGGGGATAACTGGGCCGCGTAGGGGGAACTGGCCGAGGAAGGAAAGAAAGGAGGGGAGGAGGGAAGGAGTTGGGCCTTTGGGGGAAATTTGGCCCAGGCGAAAAGAGAGGGGGAAGGGGAGGAGAAGGGAAACTCGGCCGAGGGGAAGTAGAGGCCCTAGGCTGAGAAGATATTTTTTTTTTTCTTCTATTTCTTTTCCTTTCCTAATTTCTAAATCCAAATAAACTTGATTAAAAATAGATTTTTAAATACTTTTTCACA